>OY728589.1:255000-6181000 GCA_963422195.1 Carabus problematicus | reverse complement strand
ACACTGAATACGATATTTAGATGCATTTTTGTGCAATGTACTGAAAATCTTGTAAAACGCAAGTTTCATACTGAAATATGAATGTTATGCTAGAAACCTGTGTATTTGCTGCTGAAATCGCATTTAACGTAAATATCACATTGAAATCCGAATGTGATGTTAGAAATGTCTACGCATTTACTGCCAAAACGCGAATTCAACGTATTTTACACACTGAATACGATATTTCGTTGCATTTTTGTCCAATGTACTGAAAATCGTGTAAAATGCAAGTTTCACACTGAAATATGAATGTTATGCTAGAAACCTGTATATTTGCTGCTGAAATCGCATTTAACGTAAATATCACATTGAAATCCGAATGTGATGTTAGAAATGTCTACGCATTTACTGCCAAAACGCGAATTCAACGTATTTTACACACTGAATACGATATTTCGATGCATTTTTGTGCAATGTACCGAAAATCGTGTAAAACGCAAGTTTCACACTGAAATATGAATGCTATTCTAGAAACCTGTGTATTTGCTGCAGAAATCGCATTTAACGTAAATATCACATTGAAATCCGAATGAGATATTAGAAATGTCTAGGCATTTACTGCCAAAACGCGAATTCAACGTATTTTACACACTGAATACGATATTTCGAAGCATTTTTGTGCAATGTACTGAAAATCGTGTAAAACGCAAGTTTCACACTGAAATATGAAAGTTATGCTAGAAACCTGTGTATTTGCTGCTGAAATCGCATTTAACGTAAATATCATATTGAAATCTGAATGTGATGTTAGGAATGTCTACGCATTTGCTGCCAAAACGCGCATTCAACGTATTTTACATACTGAATACAATATTTAGATGCATTTTTGTGCAATGTACTGAAAATCGTGTAAAACGCAAGTTTCACACTGAAATATGAATGCTATTCTAGAAACCTGTGTATTTGCTGCTGAAATCGCATTTAACGTAAATATCACATTGAAATCCGAATGTGATGTTAGAAATGTCTACGCATTTGCAGCCAAAACGCGAATTCAACGTATTTTACACTTTGAATACGATATTTCGATGCATTTTTGTGCAATGTACCGAAAATCGTGCAAAACGCAAGTTTCACACTGAAATATGAATGCTTTTCTAGAAACCTGTGTATTTGCTGCTGAAATCGCATTTAAAGGAAATATCATATTGAAATCCGAATGTGATGTTAGAAATGTCTACGCATTTACTGCCAAAACGCGAATTCAACGTTTTTTAAACTTTGAATACGATATTTCGATGCATTTTTGTGAAATATGAATGCTATTCTAGAAACCTGTGTATTTGCTGCTGAAATCGCATTTAACGTAAATATCACATTGAAATCCGAATGTGATGTTAGAAATGTCTACGCATTTACTGCCAAAACGCGAATTCAACGTATTTTACACTTTGAATACGATATTTCGATGCATTTTTGTGCAATGTACTGAAAATCGTGTAAAACGCAAGTTTCACACAGAAATATGAATGTTATGCTAGAAACCTGTGTATTTGCTGCTGAAATCGCATTTAACGTAAATATCATATTGAAATCCGAATGTGATGTTAGAAATGTCTACGCATTTACTGCCAAAACGCGAATTCAACGTATTTTACACACTGAATACGATATTTCGAAGCATTTTTGTGCAATGTACCGAAAATCGTGTAAAACGCAAGTTTCATACTGAATTATGAATGCTATTCCAGAAACCTGTGTATTTGCTGCTGAAATCGCATTGAACGTAAATATCACATTGAAATCCGAATGTGATGTTAGAAATGTCTACGCATTTACTGCCAAAACGCGAATTCAACGTATTTTACACACTGAATACGATATTTAGATGCATTTTTGTCCAATGTATTGAAAATCGTGTAAAATGCAAGTTTCACACTGAAATATGAATGTTATGCTAGAAACCTGTGTATTTACTGCTGAAATCGCATTTAACGTAAATATCACATTGAAATCCGAATGTGATGTTAGAAATGTCTACGCATTTACTGCCAAAACGCGAATTCAACGTATTTTACACACTGAATACGATATTTCGATGCATTTTTGTGCAATGTACTGAAAATCGTGTAAAACGCAAGTTTCAAACTGAAATATGAAAGTTATGCTAGAAACCTGTGTATTTGCTGCTGAAATCGCATTTAACGTAAATATCATATTGAAATCCGAATGTGATGTTAGAAATGTCTACGCATTTACTGCCAAAACGCGAATTCAACGTATTTTACACTTTGAATACGATATTTCGATGCATTTTTGTACAATGTACCGAAAATCGTGTAAAACGCAAGTTTCACACTGAAATATGAATGCTATTCTAGAAACCTGTGTATTTGCTGCTGAAATCGCATTTAAAGGAAATATTATATTGAAATCCGAATGTGATGTTAGAAATGCCTACGCATTTACTGCCAAAACGCGAATTCAACGTATTTTACACACTGAATACGATATTTCGAAGCATTTTTGTGCAATGTACTGAAAATCGTGTAAAACGCAAGTTTCACACTGAAATATGAATGTTATGCTAGAAACCTGTGTATTTGCTGCTGAAATCGCATTTAACGTAAATATCACATTGAAATCCGAATGTGATGTTAGAAATGTCTACGCATTTACTGCCAAAACGCGAATTCAACGTATTTTACACACTGAATACCATATTTAGATGCATTTTTGTGCAATGTACTGAAAATCTTGTAAAACGCAAGTTTCATACTGAAATATGAATGTTATGCTAGAAACCTGTGTATTTGCTGCTGAAATCGCATTTAACGTAAATATCACATTGAAATCCGAATGTGATGTTAGAAATGTCTACGCATTTACTGCCAAAACGCGAATTCAACGTATTTTACGCACTGAATACGATATTTCGATGCACTTTTGTCCAATGTACTGAAAATCGTGTAAAATGCAAGTTTCACACTGAAATATGAATGTTATGCTAGAAACCTGTATATTTGCTGCTGAAATCGCATTTAACGTAAATATCACATTGAAATCCGAATGTGATGTTAGAAATGTCTACGCATTTACTGCCAAAACGCGAATTCAACGTATTTTACACACTGAATACGATATTTCGATGCATTTTTGTGCAATGTACCGAAAATCGTGTAAAACGCAAGTTTCACACTGAAATATGAATGCTATTCTAGAAACCTGTGTATTTGCTGCAGAAATCGCATTTAACGTAAATATCACATTGTAATCCGAATGAGATATTAGAAATGTCTAGGCATTTACTGCCAAAACGCGAATTCAACGTATTTTACACACTGAATACGATATTTCGAAGCATTTTTGTGCAATGTACTGAAAATCGTGTAAAACGCAAGTTTCACACTGAAATATGAAAGTTATGCTAGAAACCTGTGTATTTGCTGCTGAAATCGCATTTAATGTAAATATCATATTGAAATCTGAATGTGATGTTAGGAATGTCTACGCATTTGCTGCCAAAACGCGCATTCAACGTATTTTACATACTGAATACGGTATTTAGATGCATTTTTGTGCAATGTACTGAAAAACGTGTAAAACGCAAGTTTCACACTGAAATATGAATGTTATGCTAGAAACCTGTGTATTTGCTGCTGAAATCGCATTTAACGTAAATATCACATTGAAATCCGAATGTGATGTTAGAAATGTCTACGCATTTGCAGCCAAAACGCGAATTCAACGTATTTTACACACTGAATACGATATTTAGATGCATTTTTGTGCAATGTACTGAAAAACGTGTAAAACGCAAGTTTCACACTGAAATATGAATATTATGCTAGAAACCTGTGTATTTGCTGCTGAAATCGCATTTAACGTAAATATCACATTGGAATCCGAATGTGATGTTAGAAATGTCTACGCATTTACTGTCAAAACACGAATTCAACGTATTTTACACACTGAATACGATATTTCGATGCATTTTTGTGCAATGTACTGAAAATCGTGTAAAACGCAAGTTTCACACTGAAATATGAATGTTATGCTAGAAACCTGTGTATTTGCTCTTGAAATCGCATTTAACGTAAATATCATATTGAAATCCGAATGTGATGTTAGAAATGTCTACGCATTTACTGCCAAAACGCGAATTCAACGTATTTTACACTTTGAATACGATATTTCGATGCATTTTTGTACAATGTACTGAAAATCGTGTAAAACGCAAGTTTCACACTGAAATATGAATGCTATTCTAGAAACCTGTGTATTTGCTGCTGAAATCGCATTTAAAGGAAATATTATATTGAAATCCGAATGTGATGTTAGAAATGCCTACGCATTTACTGCCAAAACGCGAATTCAACGTATTTTACACACTGAATACGATATTTCGAAGCATTTTTGTGCAATGTACTGAAAATCGTGTAAAACGCAAGTTTCACACTGAAATATGAATGTTATGCTAGAAACCTGTGTATTTGCTGCTGAAATCGCATTTAACGTAAATATCACATTGAAATCCGAATGTGATGTTAGAAATGTCTACGCATTTACTGCCAAAACGCGAATTCAACGTATTTTACACACTGAATACGATATTTAGATGCATTTTTGTGCAATGTACTGAAAATCTTGTAAAACGCAAGTTTCATACTGAAATATGAATGTTATGCTAGAAACCTGTGTATTTGCTGCTGAAATCGCATTTAACGTAAATATCACATTGAAATCCGAATGTGATGTTAGAAATGTCTACGCATTTACTGCCAAAACGCGAATTCAACGTATTTTACACACTGAATACGATATTTCGTTGCATTTTTGTCCAATGTACTGAAAATCGTGTAAAATGCAAGTTTCACACTGAAATATGAATGTTATGCTAGAAACCTGTATATTTGCTGCTGAAATCGCATTTAACGTAAATATCACATTGAAATCCGAATGTGATGTTAGAAATGTCTACGCATTTACTGCCAAAACGCGAATTCAACGTATTTTACACACTGAATACGATATTTCGATGCATTTTTGTGCAATGTACCGAAAATCGTGTAAAACGCAAGTTTCACACTGAAATATGAATGCTATTCTAGAAACCTGTGTATTTGCTGCAGAAATCGCATTTAACGTAAATATCACATTGAAATCCGAATGAGATATTAGAAATGTCTAGGCATTTACTGCCAAAACGCGAATTCAACGTATTTTACACACTGAATACGATATTTCGAAGCATTTTTGTGCAATGTACTGAAAATCGTGTAAAACGCAAGTTTCACACTGAAATATGAAAGTTATGCTAGAAACCTGTGTATTTGCTGCTGAAATCGCATTTAACGTAAATATCATATTGAAATCTGAATGTGATGTTAGGAATGTCTACGCATTTGCTGCCAAAACGCGCATTCAACGTATTTTACATACCGAATACAATATTTAGATGCATTTTTGTGCAATGTACTGAAAATCGTGTAAAACGCAAGTTTCACACTGAAATATGAATGCTATTCTAGAAACCTGTGTATTTGCTGCTGAAATCGCATTTAACGTAAATATCACATTGATATCCGAATGTGATGTTAGAAATGTCTACGCATTTGCAGCCAAAACGCGAATTCAACGTATTTTACACTTTGAATACGATATTTCGATGCATTTTTGTGCAATGTACCGAAAATCGTGCAAAACGCAAGTTTCACACTGAAATATGAATGCTTTTCTAGAAACCTGTGTATTTGCTGCTGAAATCGCATTTAAAGGAAATATCATATTGAAATCCGAATGTGATGTTAGAAATGTCTACGCATTTACTGCCAAAACGCGAATTCAACGTATTTTAAACTTTGAATACGATATTTCGATGCATTTTTGTGAAATATGAATGCTATTCTAGAAACCTGTGTATTTGCTGCTGAAATCGCATTTAACGTAAATATCACATTGAAATCCGAATGTGATGTTAGAAATGTCTACGCATTTACTGCCAAAACGCGAATTCAACGTATTTTACACTTTGAATACGATATTTCGATGCATTTTTGTGCAATGTACTGAAAATCGTGTAAAACGCAAGTTTCACACAGAAATATGAATGTTATGCTAGAAACCTGTGTATTTGCTGCTGAAATCGCATTTAACGTAAATATCATATTGAAATCCGAATGTGATGTTAGAAATGTCTACGCATTTACTGCCAAAACGCGAATTCAACGTATTTTACACACTGAATACGATATTTCGAAGCATTTTTGTGCAATGTACCGAAAATCGTGTAAAACGCAAGTTTCATACTGAATTATGAATGCTATTCCAGAAACCTGTGTATTTGCTGCTGAAATCGCATTGAACGTAAATATCACATTGAAATCCGAATGTGATGTTAGAAATGTCTACGCATTTACTGCCAAAACGCGAATTCAACGTATTTTACACACTGAATACGATATTTAGATGCATTTTTGTCCAATGTATTGAAAATCGTGTAAAATGCAAGTTTCACACTGAAATATGAATGTTATGCTAGAAACCTGTGTATTTACTGCTGAAATCGCATTTAACGTAAATATCACATTGAAATCCGAATGTGATGTTAGAAATGTCTACGCATTTACTGCCAAAACGCGAATTCAACGTATTTTACACACTGAATACGATATTTCGATGCATTTTTGTGCAATGTACTGAAAATCGTGTAAAACGCAAGTTTCAAACTGAAATATGAAAGTTATGCTAGAAACCTGTGTATTTGCTGCTGAAATCGCATTTAACGTAAATATCATATTGAAATCCGAATGTGATGTTAGAAATGTCTACGCATTTACTGCCAAAACGCGAATTCAACGTATTTTACACTTTGAATACGATATTTCGATGCATTTTTGTACAATGTACCGAAAATCGTGTAAAACGCAAGTTTCACACTGAAATATGAATGCTATTCTAGAAACCTGTGTATTTGCTGCTGAAATCGCATTTAAAGGAAATATTATATTGAAATCCGAATGTGATGTTAGAAATGCCTACGCATTTACTGCCAAAACGCGAATTCAACGTATTTTACACACTGAATACGATATTTCGAAGCATTTTTGTGCAATGTACTGAAAATCGTGTAAAACGCAAGTTTCACACTGAAATATGAATGTTATGCTAGAAACCTGTGTATTTGCTGCTGAAATCGCATTTAACGTAAATATCACATTGAAATCCGAATGTGATGTTAGAAATGTCTACGCATTTACTGCCAAAACGCGAATTCAACGTATTTTACACACTGAATACCATATTTAGATGCATTTTTGTGCAATGTACTGAAAATCTTGTAAAACGCAAGTTTCATACTGAAATATGAATGTTATGCTAGAAACCTGTGTATTTGCTGCTGAAATCGCATTTAACGTAAATATCACATTGAAATCCGAATGTGATGTTAGAAATGTCTACGCATTTACTGCCAAAACGCGAATTCAACGTATTTTACGCACTGAATACGATATTTCGATGCACTTTTGTCCAATGTACTGAAAATCGTGTAAAATGCAAGTTTCACACTGAAATATGAATGTTATGCTAGAAACCTGTATATTTGCTGCTGAAATCGCATTTAACGTAAATATCACATTGAAATCCGAATGTGATGTTAGAAATGTCTACGCATTTACTGCCAAAACGCGAATTCAACGTATTTTACACACTGAATACGATATTTCGATGCATTTTTGTGCAATGTACCGAAAATCGTGTAAAACGCAAGTTTCACACTGAAATATGAATGCTATTCTAGAAACCTGTGTATTTGCTGCAGAAATCGCATTTAACGTAAATATCACATTGTAATCCGAATGAGATATTAGAAATGTCTAGGCATTTACTGCCAAAACGCGAATTCAACGTATTTTACACACTGAATACGATATTTCGAAGCATTTTTGTGCAATGTACTGAAAATCGTGTAAAACGCAAGTTTCACACTGAAATATGAAAGTTATGCTAGAAACCTGTGTATTTGCTGCTGAAATCGCATTTAATGTAAATATCATATTGAAATCTGAATGTGATGTTAGGAATGTCTACGCATTTGCTGCCAAAACGCGCATTCAACGTATTTTACATACTGAATACGGTATTTAGATGCATTTTTGTGCAATGTACTGAAAAACGTGTAAAACGCAAGTTTCACACTGAAATATGAATGTTATGCTAGAAACCTGTGTATTTGCTGCTGAAATCGCATTTAACGTAAATATCACATTGAAATCCGAATGTGATGTTAGAAATGTCTACGCATTTGCAGCCAAAACGCGAATTCAACGTATTTTACACACTGAATACGATATTTAGATGCATTTTTGTGCAATGTACTGAAAAACGTGTAAAACGCAAGTTTCACACTGAAATATGAATATTATGCTAGAAACCTGTGTATTTGCTGCTGAAATCGCATTTAACGTAAATATCACATTAGAATCCGAATGTGATGTTAGAAATGTCTACGCATTTACTGTCAAAACACGAATTCAACGTATTTTACACACTGAATACGATATTTCGATGCATTTTTGTGCAATGTACTGAAAATCGTGTAAAACGCAAGTTTCACACTGAAATATGAAAGTTATGCTAGAAACCTGTGTATTTGCTGCTGAAATCGCATTTAACGTAAATATCATATTGAAATCTGAATGTGATGTTAGAAATGTCTACGCATTTACTACCAAAACGCGAATTCAACGTATTTTACATACTCAATACGATATTTAGATGCATTTTTGTGCAATGTACTGAAAAACGTGTAAAACGCAAGTTTCACACTGAAATATGAATGTTATGCTAGAAACCTGTGTATTTGCTGCTGAAATCGCATTTAACGTAAATATCACATTGGAATCCGAATGTGATGTTAGAAATGTCTACGCATTTAATGTCAAAACACGAATTCAACGTATTTTACACACTGAATACGATATTTCGATGCATTTTTGTGCAATGTACCGAAAATCGTGTAAAACGCAAGTTTCACACTGAAACATGAATGTTATGCTAGAAACCTGTGTATTTGCTGCTGAAATCGCATTTAACGTAAATATCACATTGGAATCCGAATGTGATGTTAGAAATGTCTACGCATTTACTGTCAAAACACGAATTCAACGTATTTTACACACTGAATACGATATTTAGATGCATTTTTGTGCAATGTACTGAAAATCTTGTAAAACGCAAGTTTCATACTGAAATATGAATGTTATGCTAGAAACCTGTGTATTTGCTGCTGAAATCGCATTTAACGTAAATATCACATTGAAATCCGAATGTGATGTTAGAAATGTCTACGCATTTACTGCCAAAACGCGAATTCAACGTATTTTACACACTGAATACGATATTTCGTTGCATTTTTGTCCAATGTACTGAAAATCGTGTAAAATGCAAGTTTCACACTGAAATATGAATGTTATGCTAGAAACCTGTATATTTGCTGCTGAAATCGCATTTAACGTAAATATCACATTGAAATCCGAATGTGATGTTAGAAATGTCTACGCATTTACTGCCAAAACGCGAATTCAACGTATTTTACACACTGAATACGATATTTCGATGCATTTTTGTGCAATGTACTGAAAATCGTGTAAAACGCAAGTTTCAAACTGAAATATGAAAGTTATGCTAGAAACCTGTGTATTTGCTGCTGAAATCGCATTTAACGTAAATATCATATTGAAATCCGAATGTGATGTTAGAAATGTCTACGCATTTACTGCCAAAACGCGAATTCAACGTATTTTACACTTTGAATACGATATTTCGATGCATTTTTGTACAATGTACCGAAAATCGTGTAAAACGCAAGTTTCACACTGAAATATGAATGCTATTCTAGAAACCTGTGTATTTGCTGCTGAAATCGCATTTAAAGGAAATATTATATTGAAATCCGAATGTGATGTTAGAAATGCCTACGCATTTACTGCCAAAACGCGAATTCAACGTATTTTACACACTGAATACGATATTTCGAAGCATTTTTGTGCAATGTACTGAAAATCGTGTAAAACGCAAGTTTCACACTGAAATATGAATGTTATGCTAGAAACCTGTGTATTTGCTGCTGAAATCGCATTTAACGTAAATATCACATTGAAATCCGAATGTGATGTTAGAAATGTCTACGCATTTACTGCCAAAACGCGAATTCAACGTATTTTACACACTGAATACCATATTTAGATGCATTTTTGTGCAATGTACTGAAAATCTTGTAAAACGCAAGTTTCATACTGAAATATGAATGTTATGCTAGAAACCTGTGTATTTGCTGCTGAAATCGCATTTAACGTAAATATCACATTGAAATCCGAATGTGATGTTAGAAATGTCTACGCATTTACTGCCAAAACGCGAATTCAACGTATTTTACGCACTGAATACGATATTTCGATGCACTTTTGTCCAATGTACTGAAAATCGTGTAAAATGCAAGTTTCACACTGAAATATGAATGTTATGCTAGAAACCTGTATATTTGCTGCTGAAATCGCATTTAACGTAAATATCACATTGAAATCCGAATGTGATGTTAGAAATGTCTACGCATTTACTGCCAAAACGCGAATTCAACGTATTTTACACACTGAATACGATATTTCGATGCATTTTTGTGCAATGTACCGAAAATCGTGTAAAACGCAAGTTTCACACTGAAATATGAATGCTATTCTAGAAACCTGTGTATTTGCTGCAGAAATCGCATTTAACGTAAATATCACATTGTAATCCGAATGAGATATTAGAAATGTCTAGGCATTTACTGCCAAAACGCGAATTCAACGTATTTTACACACTGAATACGATATTTCGAAGCATTTTTGTGCAATGTACTGAAAATCGTGTAAAACGCAAGTTTCACACTGAAATATGAAAGTTATGCTAGAAACCTGTGTATTTGCTGCTGAAATCGCATTTAATGTAAATATCATATTGAAATCTGAATGTGATGTTAGGAATGTCTACGCATTTGCTGCCAAAACGCGCATTCAACGTATTTTACATACTGAATACGGTATTTAGATGCATTTTTGTGCAATGTACTGAAAAACGTGTAAAACGCAAGTTTCACACTGAAATATGAATGTTATGCTAGAAACCTGTGTATTTGCTGCTGAAATCGCATTTAACGTAAATATCACATTGAAATCCGAATGTGATGTTAGAAATGTCTACGCATTTGCAGCCAAAACGCGAATTCAACGTATTTTACACACTGAATACGATATTTAGATGCATTTTTGTGCAATGTACTGAAAAACGTGTAAAACGCAAGTTTCACACTGAAATATGAATATTATGCTAGAAACCTGTGTATTTGCTGCTGAAATCGCATTTAACGTAAATATCACATTAGAATCCGAATGTGATGTTAGAAATGTCTACGCATTTACTGTCAAAACACGAATTCAACGTATTTTACACACTGAATACGATATTTCGATGCATTTTTGTGCAATGTACTGAAAATCGTGTAAAACGCAAGTTTCACACTGAAATATGAAAGTTATGCTAGAAACCTGTGTATTTGCTGCTGAAATCGCATTTAACGTAAATATCATATTGAAATCTGAATGTGATGTTAGAAATGTCTACGCATTTACTACCAAAACGCGAATTCAACGTATTTTACATACTCAATACGATATTTAGATGCATTTTTGTGCAATGTACTGAAAAACGTGTAAAACGCAAGTTTCACACTGAAATATGAATGTTATGCTAGAAACCTGTGTATTTGCTGCTGAAATCGCATTTAACGTAAATATCACATTGGAATCCGAATGTGATGTTAGAAATGTCTACGCATTTAATGTCAAAACACGAATTCAACGTATTTTACACACTGAATACGATATTTCGATGCATTTTTGTGCAATGTACCGAAAATCGTGTAAAACGCAAGTTTCACACTGAAACATGAATGTTATGCTAGAAACCTGTGTATTTGCTGCTGAAATCGCATTTAACGTAAATATCACATTGGAATCCGAATGTGATGTTAGAAATGTCTACGCATTTACTGTCAAAACACGAATTCAACGTATTTTACACACTGAATACGATATTTAGATGCATTTTTGTGCAATGTACTGAAAATCTTGTAAAACGCAAGTTTCATACTGAAATATGAATGTTATGCTAGAAACCTGTGTATTTGCTGCTGAAATCGCATTTAACGTAAATATCACATTGAAATCCGAATGTGATGTTAGAAATGTCTACGCATTTACTGCCAAAACGCGAATTCAACGTATTTTACACACTGAATACGATATTTCGTTGCATTTTTGTCCAATGTACTGAAAATCGTGTAAAATGCAAGTTTCACACTGAAATATGAATGTTATGCTAGAAACCTGTATATTTGCTGCTGAAATCGCATTTAACGTAAATATCACATTGAAATCCGAATGTGATGTTAGAAATGTCTACGCATTTACTGCCAAAACGCGAATTCAACGTATTTTACACACTGAATACGATATTTCGATGCATTTTTGTGCAATGTACCGAAAATCGTGTAAAACGCAAGTTTCACACTGAAATATGAATGCTATTCTAGAAACCTGTGTATTTGCTGCAGAAATCGCATTTAACGTAAATATCACATTGAAATCCGAATAAGATATTAGAAATGTCTAGGCATTTACTGCCAAAACGCGAATTCAACGTATTTTACACACTAAATACGATATTTCGAAGCATTTTTGTGCAATGTACTGAAAATCGTGTAAAACGCAAGTTTCACACTGAAATATGAAAGTTATGCTAGAAACCTGTGTATTTGCTGCTGAAATCGCATTTAACGTAAATATCATATTGAAATCTGAATGTGATGTTAGGAATGTCTACGCATTTGCTGCCAAAACGCGCATTCAACGTATTTTACATACTGAATACGATATTTCGATGCATTTTTGTGCAATGTACCGAAAATCGTGTAAAACGCAAGTTTCACACTGAAATATGAATGCTTTTCTAGAAACCTGTGTATTTGCTGCTGAATTCGCATTTAAAGGAAATATCATATTGAAATCCGAATGTGATGTTAGAAATGTCTACGCATTTACTGCCAAAACGCGAATTCAACGTATTTTAAACTTTGAATACGATATTTCGATGCATTTTTGTGAAATATGAATGCTATTCTAGAAACCTGTGTATTTGCTGCTGAAATCGCATTTAACGTAAATATCACATTGAAATCCGAATGTGATGTTAGAAATGTCTACGCATTTACTGCCAAAACGCGAATTCAACGTATTTTACACTTTGAATACGATATTTCGATGCATTTTTGTGCAATGTACTGAAAATCGTGTAAAACGCAAGTTTCACACAGAAATATGAATGTTATGCTAGAAACCTGTGTATTTGCTGCTGAAATCGCATTTAACGTAAATATCATATTGAAATCCGAATGTGATGTTAGAAATGTCTACGCATTTACTGCCAAAACGCGAATTCAACGTATTTTACACACTGAATACGATATTTCGAAGCATTTTTGTGCAATGTACCGAAAATCGTGTAAAACGCAAGTTTCATACTGAATTATGAATGCTATTCTAGAAACCTGTGTATTTGCTGCTGAAATCGCATTTAACGTAAATATCACATTGAAATCCGAATGTGATGTTAGAAATGTCTACGCATTTACTGCCAAAACGCGAATTCAACGTATTTACACACTGAATACGATATTTCGAAGCATTTTTGTGCAATGTACTGAAAATCGTGTAAAACGCAAGTTTCACACTGAAATATGAATGTTATGCTAGAAACCTGTGTATTTGCTGCTGAAATCGCATTTAACGTAAATATCACATTGGAATCCGAATGTGATGTTAGAAATGTCTACGCATTTACTGTCAAAACACGAATTCAACGTATTTTACACACTGAATACGATATTACGATGCATTTTTGTCCAATGTACTGAAAATCGTGTAAAACGCAAGTTTCACACTGAAATATGAATGTTATGCTAGAAACCTGTGTATTTGCTGCTGAAATCGCATTTAACGTAAATATCACATTGGAATCCGAATGTGATGTTAGAAATGTCTACGCATTTGCTGCCAAAACGCGAATTCAACGTATTTTACACACTGAATACGATATTTCGATGCATTTTTGTCCAAAGTACTGAAAATCGTGTAAAACGCAAGTTTCACACTCAAATATGAATGTTATGCTAGAAACCAGTGTATTTGCTGCTGAAATCGCATTTAACGTAAATATCACATTGAAATCCGAATGTGATGTTAGAAATGTCTACGCATTTACTGTCAAAACACGAATTCAACGTATTTTACACACTGAATACGATATTACGATGCATTTTTGTCCAATGTACTGAAAATCGTGTAAAACGCAAGTTTCACACTGAAATATGAATGTTATGCTAGAAACCTGTGTATTTGCTGCTGAAATCGCATTTAACGTAAATATCACATTGGAATCCGAATGTGATGTTAGAAATGTCTACGCATTTGCTGCCAAAACGCGAATTCAACGTATTTTACACACTGAATACGATATTTCGATGCATTTTTGTCCAAAGTACTGAAAATCGTGTAAAACGCAAGTTTCACACTGAAATATGAATGCTATTCCAGAAACCTGTGTATTTGCTGCTGAAATCGCATTTAACGTAAATATCACATTGAAATCCGAATGTGATGTTAGAAATGTCTACGCATTTACTGCCAAAACTGAATACGATATTTCGATGCATTTTTGTGCAATGTACCGAAAATCGTGTAAAACGCAAGTTTCATACCGAAATATGAATGCTATTCCAGAAACCTGTGTATTTGCTGCTGAAATCGCATTTAACGTAAATATCACATTGGAATCCGAATGTGATGTTAGAAATGTCTACGCATTTACTGCCGAAACGCGAATTCAACGTATTTTACACTTTGAATACGATATTTCGATGCATTTTTGTGCAATGTACCGAAAATCGTGTAAAACGCAAGTTTCACACTGAAATATGAATGCTTTTCTAGAAACCTGTGTATTTGCTGCTGAAATCGCATTTAACGTAAATATCACATTGAAATCCTAATGTGATGTTAGAAATGTCTACGCATTTACTGCCAAAACGCGAATTCAACGTATTTTACACACTGAATACGATATTTCGAAGCATTTTTGTGCAATGTACTGAAAATCGTGTAAAACGCAAGTTTCACACTGAAATATGAATGTTATGCTAGAAACCTGTGTATTTGCTGCTGAAATCGCATTTAACGTAAATATCACATTGAAATCCGAATGTGATGTTAGAAATGTCTACGCATTTACTGCCAAAACGCGAATTCAACGTATTTTACACACTGAATACGATATTTAGATGCATTTTTGTGCAATGTACTGAAAATCGTGTAAAACGCAAGTTTCACACTGAAATATGAATGTTATGCTAGAAACCTGTGTATTTGCTGCTGAAATCGCATTTAACGTAAATATCACATTGAAATCCGAATGTGATGTTAGAAATGTCTACGCATTTACTGCCAAAACGCGAATTCAACGTATTTTACACACTGAATACGATTTTTCGATGCATTTTTGTGCAATGTACTGAAAATCGTGTAAAACGCAAGTTTCACACTGAAATATGAAAGTTATGCTAGAAACCTGTGTATTTGCTGCTGAAATCGCATTTAACGTAAATATCATATTGAAATCCGAATGTGATGTTAGAAATGTCTACGCATTTACTGCCAAAACGCGAATTCAACGTATTTTACACACTGAATACGATATTTCGAAGCATTTTTGTGCAATGTACCGAAAATCGTGTAAAACGCAAGTTTCATACTGAATTATGAATGCTATTCCAGAAACCTGTGTATTTGCTGCTGAAATCGCATTTAACGTAAATATCACATTGAAATCCGAATGTGATGTTAGAAATGTCTACGCATTTACTGCCAAAACTGAATACGATATTTCGATGCATTTTTGTGCAATGTACCGAAAATCGTGTAAAACGCAAGTTTCATACTGAAATATGAATGCTATTCCAGAAACCTGTGTATTTGCTGCTGAAATCGCATTTAACGTAAATATCACATTGGAATCCGAATGTGATGTTAGAAATGTCTACGCATTTACTGCCAAAACGCGAATTCAACGTATTTTACACTTTGAATACGATATTTCGATGCATTTTTGTGCAATGTACCGAAAATCGTGTAAAACGCAAGTTTCATACTGAAATATGAATGCTATTCCAGAAACCTGTGTATTTGCTGCTGAAATCGCATTTAACGTAAATATCACATTGAAATCCGAATGTGATGTTAGAAATGTCTACGCATTTGCAGCCAAAACGCGAATTCAACGTATTTTACACACTGAATACGATATTTAGATGCATTTATGTGCAATGTACTGAAAATCGTGTAATACGCAAGATTCACATTGAAATATGAACTTTATGCTAGAAACCTGTGTATCTGCTGCTGAAATCGCATTTAACGTAAATATCACATTGAAATGCGAATGTGATGTCAGAAATATCTGTGCATTTGCTACCGAAACGCGAATTCAACGTATTTTACATACTGAATACGATATTTAGATGCATTTTTGTGCAATGTACTAAAAATCGTGTGAAACACAAGTTTCACATTGAAATATGAATGTTATGCTAGAAACCTGTGTATTTGCTGCTGAAATCGAATTTAACGTAAATATCACATTGAAATCCGAATGTGATGTTAAAAATGTCTACGCATTTGCTGCCAAAACGCGAATTCAACGTATTTTTCACACTGAATACGATATTTAGATGCATTTTTGTGCAATGTACTGAAAATCGTGTAAAACGCAAGTTTCACACTGAAATATGAATGTTATGCTAGAAACCTGTGTATTTGCTGCTGAAATCGCATTTAACGTAAATATCACATTGAAATCCGAATGTGATGTTAGAAATGTCTACGCATTTACTGTCAAAACGCGAATTTAACGTATTTTACACACTGAATACGATATTTCGATGCATTTTTGTGCAATGTACTGAAAATCGTGTAAAACGCAAGTTTCACACTGAAATATGAAAGTTATGCTAGAAACCTGTGTATTTGCTGCTGAAATCGCATTTAACGTAAATATCATATTGAAATCCGAATGTGATGTTAGAAATGTCTACGCATTTACTGCCAAAACGCGAATTCAACGTATTTTACACTTTGAATACGATATTTCGATGCATTTTTGTACAATGTACCGAAAATCGTGTAAAACGCAAGTTTCACACTGAAATATGAATGCTATTCTAGAAACCTGTGTATTTGCTGCTGAAATCGCATTTAAAGGAAATATTATATTGAAATCCGAATGTGATGTTAGAAATGCCTACGCATTTACTGCCAAAACGCGAATTCAACGTATTTTACACACTGAATACGATATTTCGAAGCATTTTTGTGCAATGTACTGAAAATCGTGTAAAACGCAAGTTTCACACTGAAATATGAATGTTATGCTAGAAACCTGTGTATTTGCTGCTGAAATCGCATTTAACGTAAATATCACATTGAAATCCGAATGTGATGTTAGAAATGTCTACGCATTTACTGCCAAAACGCGAATTCAACGTATTTTACACACTGAATACCATATTTAGATGCATTTTTGTGCAATGTACTGAAAATCTTGTAAAACGCAAGTTTCATACTGAAATATGAATGTTATGCTAGAAACCTGTGTATTTGCTGCTGAAATCGCATTTAACGTAAATATCACATTGAAATCCGAATGTGATGTTAGAAATGTCTACGCATTTACTGCCAAAACGCGAATTCAACGTATTTTACGCACTGAATACGATATTTCGATGCACTTTTGTCCAATGTACTGAAAATCGTGTAAAATGCAAGTTTCACACTGAAATATGAATGTTATGCTAGAAACCTGTATATTTGCTGCTGAAATCGCATTTAACGTAAATATCACATTGAAATCCGAATGTGATGTTAGAAATGTCTACGCATTTACTGCCAAAACGCGAATTCAACGTATTTTACACACTGAATACGATATTTCGATGCATTTTTGTGCAATGTACCGAAAATCGTGTAAAACGCAAGTTTCACACTGAAATATGAATGCTATTCTAGAAACCTGTGTATTTGCTGCAGAAATCGCATTTAACGTAAATATCACATTGTAATCCGAATGAGATATTAGAAATGTCTAGGCATTTACTGCCAAAACGCGAATTCAACGTATTTTACACACTGAATACGATATTTCGAAGCATTTTTGTGCAATGTACTGAAAATCGTGTAAAACGCAAGTTTCACACTGAAATATGAAAGTTATGCTAGAAACCTGTGTATTTGCTGCTGAAATCGCATTTAATGTAAATATCATATTGAAATCTGAATGTGATGTTAGGAATGTCTACGCATTTGCTGCCAAAACGCGCATTCAACGTATTTTACATACTGAATACGGTATTTAGATGCATTTTTGTGCAATGTACTGAAAAACGTGTAAAACGCAAGTTTCACACTGAAATATGAATGTTATGCTAGAAACCTGTGTATTTGCTGCTGAAATCGCATTTAACGTAAATATCACATTGAAATCCGAATGTGATGTTAGAAATGTCTACGCATTTGCAGCCAAAACGCGAATTCAACGTATTTTACACACTGAATACGATATTTAGATGCATTTTTGTGCAATGTACTGAAAAACGTGTAAAACGCAAGTTTCACACTGAAATATGAATATTATGCTAGAAACCTGTGTATTTGCTGCTGAAATCGCATTTAACGTAAATATCACATTGGAATCCGAATGTGATGTTAGAAATGTCTACGCATTTACTGTCAAAACACGAATTCAACGTATTTTACACACTGAATACGATATTTCGATGCATTTTTGTGCAATGTACTGAAAATCGTGTAAAACGCAAGTTTCACACTGAAATATGAAAGTTATGCTAGAAACCTGTGTATTTGCTGCTGAAATCGCATTTAACGTAAATATCATATTGAAATCTGAATGTGATGTTAGAAATGTCTACGCATTTACTACCAAAACGCGAATTCAACGTATTTTACATACTCAATACGATATTTAGATGCATTTTTGTGCAATGTACTGAAAAACGTGTAAAACGCAAGTTTCACACTGAAATATGAATGTTATGCTAGAAACCTGTGTATTTGCTGCTGAAATCGCATTTAACGTAAATATCACATTGGAATCCGAATGTGATGTTAGAAATGTCTACGCATTTAATGTCAAAACACGAATTCAACGTATTTTACACACTGAATACGATATTTCGATGCATTTTTGTGCAATGTACCGAAAATCGTGTAAAACGCAAGTTTCACACTGAAACATGAATGTTATGCTAGAAACCTGTGTATTTGCTGCTGAAATCGCATTTAACGTAAATATCACATTGGAATCCGAATGTGATGTTAGAAATGTCTACGCATTTACTGTCAAAACACGAATTCAACGTATTTTACACACTGAATACGATATTTAGATGCATTTTTGTGCAATGTACTGAAAATCTTGTAAAACGCAAGTTTCATACTGAAATATGAATGTTATGCTAGAAACCTGTGTATTTGCTGCTGAAATCGCATTTAACGTAAATATCACATTGAAATCCGAATGTGATGTTAGAAATGTCTACGCATTTACTGCCAAAACGCGAATTCAACGTATTTTACACACTGAATACGATATTTCGTTGCATTTTTGTCCAATGTACTGAAAATCGTGTAAAATGCAAGTTTCACACTGAAATATGAATGTTATGCTAGAAACCTGTATATTTGCTGCTGAAATCGCATTTAACGTAAATATCACATTGAAATCCGAATGTGATGTTAGAAATGTCTACGCATTTACTGCCAAAACGCGAATTCAACGTATTTTACACACTGAATACGATATTTCGATGCATTTTTGTGCAATGTACCGAAAATCGTGTAAAACGCAAGTTTCACACTGAAATATGAATGCTATTCTAGAAACCTGTGTATTTGCTGCAGAAATCGCATTTAACGTAAATATCACATTGAAATCCGAATAAGATATTAGAAATGTCTAGGCATTTACTGCCAAAACGCGAATTCAACGTATTTTACACACTAAATACGATATTTCGAAGCATTTTTGTGCAATGTACTGAAAATCGTGTAAAACGCAAGTTTCACACTGAAATATGAAAGTTATGCTAGAAACCTGTGTATTTGCTGCTGAAATCGCATTTAACGTAAATATCATATTGAAATCTGAATGTGATGTTAGGAATGTCTACGCATTTGCTGCCAAAACGCGCATTCAACGTATTTTACATACTGAATACGATATTTCGATGCATTTTTGTGCAATGTACCGAAAATCGTGTAAAACGCAAGTTTCACACTGAAATATGAATGCTTTTCTAGAAACCTGTGTATTTGCTGCTGAAATCGCATTTAAAGGAAATATCATATTGAAATCCGAATGTGATGTTAGAAATGTCTACGCATTTACTGCCAAAACGCGAATTCAACGTATTTTAAACTTTGAATACGATATTTCGATGCATTTTTGTGAAATATGAATGCTATTCTAGAAACCTGTGTATTTGCTGCTGAAATCGCATTTAACGTAAATATCACATTGAAATCCGAATGTGATGTTAGAAATGTCTACGCATTTACTGCCAAAACGCGAATTCAACGTATTTTACACTTTGAATACGATATTTCGATGCATTTTTGTGCAATGTACTGAAAATCGTGTAAAACGCAAGTTTCACACAGAAATATGAATGTTATGCTAGAAACCTGTGTATTTGCTGCTGAAATCGCATTTAACGTAAATATCATATTGAAATCCGAATGTGATGTTAGAAATGTCTACGCATTTACTGCCAAAACGCGAATTCAACGTATTTTACACACTGAATACGATATTTCGAAGCATTTTTGTGCAATGTACCGAAAATCGTGTAAAACGCAAGTTTCATACTGAATTATGAATGCTATTCTAGAAACCTGTGTATTTGCTGCTGAAATCGCATTTAACGTAAATATCACATTGAAATCCGAATGTGATGTTAGAAATGTCTACGCATTTACTGCCAAAACGCGAATTCAACGTATTTACACACTGAATACGATATTTCGAAGCATTTTTGTGCAATGTACTGAAAATCGTGTAAAACGCAAGTTTCACACTGAAATATGAATGTTATGCTAGAAACCTGTGTATTTGCTGCTGAAATCGCATTTAACGTAAATATCACATTGGAATCCGAATGTGATGTTAGAAATGTCTACGCATTTACTGTCAAAACACGAATTCAACGTATTTTACACACTGAATACGATATTACGATGCATTTTTGTCCAATGTACTGAAAATCGTGTAAAACGCAAGTTTCACACTGAAATATGAATGTTATGCTAGAAACCTGTGTATTTGCTGCTGAAATCGCATTTAACGTAAATATCACATTGGAATCCGAATGTGATGTTAGAAATGTCTACGCATTTGCTGCCAAAACGCGAATTCAACGTATTTTACACACTGAATACGATATTTCGATGCATTTTTGTCCAAAGTACTGAAAATCGTGTAAAACGCAAGTTTCACACTCAAATATGAATGTTATGCTAGAAACCAGTGTATTTGCTGCTGAAATCGCATTTAACGTAAATATCACATTGAAATCCGAATGTGATGTTAGAAATGTCTACGCATTTACTGTCAAAACACGAATTCAACGTATTTTACACACTGAATACGATATTACGATGCATTTTTGTCCAATGTACTGAAAATCGTGTAAAACGCAAGTTTCACACTGAAATATGAATGTTATGCTAGAAACCTGTGTATTTGCTGCTGAAATCGCATTTAACGTAAATATCACATTGGAATCCGAATGTGATGTTAGAAATGTCTACGCATTTGCTGCCAAAACGCGAATTCAACGTATTTTACACACTGAATACGATATTTCGATGCATTTTTGTCCAAAGTACTGAAAATCGTGTAAAACGCAAGTTTCACACTGAAATATGAATGCTATTCCAGAAACCTGTGTATTTGCTGCTGAAATCGCATTTAACGTAAATATCACATTGAAATCCGAATGTGATGTTAGAAATGTCTACGCATTTACTGCCAAAACTGAATACGATATTTCGATGCATTTTTGTGCAATGTACCGAAAATCGTGTAAAACGCAAGTTTCATACCGAAATATGAATGCTATTCCAGAAACCTGTGTATTTGCTGCTGAAATCGCATTTAACGTAAATATCACATTGGAATCCGAATGTGATGTTAGAAATGTCTACGCATTTACTGCCGAAACGCGAATTCAACGTATTTTACACTTTGAATACGATATTTCGATGCATTTTTGTGCAATGTACCGAAAATCGTGTAAAACGCAAGTTTCACACTGAAATATGAATGCTTTTCTAGAAACCTGTGTATTTGCTGCTGAAATCGCATTTAACGTAAATATCACATTGAAATCCTAATGTGATGTTAGAAATGTCTACGCATTTACTGCCAAAACGCGAATTCAACGTATTTTACACACTGAATACGATATTTCGAAGCATTTTTGTGCAATGTACTGAAAATCGTGTAAAACGCAAGTTTCACACTGAAATATGAATGTTATGCTAGAAACCTGTGTATTTGCTGCTGAAATCGCATTTAACGTAAATATCACATTGAAATCCGAATGTGATGTTAGAAATGTCTACGCATTTACTGCCAAAACGCGAATTCAACGTATTTTACACACTGAATACGATATTTAGATGCATTTTTGTGCAATGTACTGAAAATCGTGTAAAACGCAAGTTTCACACTGAAATATGAATGTTATGCTAGAAACCTGTGTATTTGCTGCTGAAATCGCATTTAACGTAAATATCACATTGAAATCCGAATGTGATGTTAGAAATGTCTACGCATTTACTGCCAAAACGCGAATTCAACGTATTTTACACACTGAATACGATTTTTCGATGCATTTTTGTGCAATGTACTGAAAATCGTGTAAAACGCAAGTTTCACACTGAAATATGAAAGTTATGCTAGAAACCTGTGTATTTGCTGCTGAAATCGCATTTAACGTAAATATCATATTGAAATCCGAATGTGATGTTAGAAATGTCTACGCATTTACTGCCAAAACGCGAATTCAACGTATTTTACACACTGAATACGATATTTCGAAGCATTTTTGTGCAATGTACCGAAAATCGTGTAAAACGCAAGTTTCATACTGAATTATGAATGCTATTCCAGAAACCTGTGTATTTGCTGCTGAAATCGCATTTAACGTAAATATCACATTGAAATCCGAATGTGATGTTAGAAATGTCTACGCATTTACTGCCAAAACTGAATACGATATTTCGATGCATTTTTGTGCAATGTACCGAAAATCGTGTAAAACGCAAGTTTCATACTGAAATATGAATGCTATTCCAGAAACCTGTGTATTTGCTGCTGAAATCGCATTTAACGTAAATATCACATTGGAATCCGAATGTGATGTTAGAAATGTCTACGCATTTACTGCCAAAACGCGAATTCAACGTATTTTACACTTTGAATACGATATTTCGATGCATTTTTGTGCAATGTACCGAAAATCGTGTAAAACGCAAGTTTCATACTGAAATATGAATGCTATTCCAGAAACCTGTGTATTTGCTGCTGAAATCGCATTTAACGTAAATATCACATTGAAATCCGAATGTGATGTTAGAAATGTCTACGCATTTGCAGCCAAAACGCGAATTCAACGTATTTTACACACTGAATACGATATTTAGATGCATTTATGTGCAATGTACTGAAAATCGTGTAATACGCAAGATTCACATTGAAATATGAACTTTATGCTAGAAACCTGTGTATCTGCTGCTGAAATCGCATTTAACGTAAATATCACATTGAAATGCGAATGTGATGTCAGAAATATCTGTGCATTTGCTACCGAAACGCGAATTCAACGTATTTTACATACTGAATACGATATTTAGATGCATTTTTGTGCAATGTACTAAAAATCGTGTGAAACACAAGTTTCACATTGAAATATGAATGTTATGCTAGAAACCTGTGTATTTGCTGCTGAAATCGAATTTAACGTAAATATCACATTGAAATCCGAATGTGATGTTAAAAATGTCTACGCATTTGCTGCCAAAACGCGAATTCAACGTATTTTTCACACTGAATACGATATTTAGATGCATTTTTGTGCAATGTACTGAAAATCGTGTAAAACGCAAGTTTCACACTGAAATATGAATGTTATGCTAGAAACCTGTGTATTTGCTGCTGAAATCGCATTTAACGTAAATATCACATTGAAATCCGAATGTGATGTTAGAAATGTCTACGCATTTACTGTCAAAACGCGAATTTAACGTATTTTACACACTGAATACGATATTTCGATGCATTTTTGTGCAATGTACTGAAAATCGTGTAAAACGCAAGTTTCACACTGAAATATGAAAGTTATGCTAGAAACCTGTGTATTTGCTGCTGAAATCGCATTTAACGTAAATATCATATTGAAATCCGAATGTGATGTTAGAAATGTCTACGCATTTACTGCCAAAACGCGAATTCAACGTATTTTACACTTTGAATACGATATTTCGATGCATTTTTGTACAATGTACCGAAAATCGTGTAAAACGCAAGTTTCACACTGAAATATGAATGCTATTCTAGAAACCTGTGTATTTGCTGCTGAAATCGCATTTAAAGGAAATATTATATTGAAATCCGAATGTGATGTTAGAAATGCCTACGCATTTACTGCCAAAACGCGAATTCAACGTATTTTACACACTGAATACGATATTTCGAAGCATTTTTGTGCAATGTACTGAAAATCGTGTAAAACGCAAGTTTCACACTGAAATATGAATGTTATGCTAGAAACCTGTGTATTTGCTGCTGAAATCGCATTTAACGTAAATATCACATTGAAATCCGAATGTGATGTTAGAAATGTCTACGCATTTACTGCCAAAACGCGAATTCAACGTATTTTACACACTGAATACCATATTTAGATGCATTTTTGTGCAATGTACTGAAAATCTTGTAAAACGCAAGTTTCATACTGAAATATGAATGTTATGCTAGAAACCTGTGTATTTGCTGCTGAAATCGCATTTAACGTAAATATCACATTGAAATCCGAATGTGATGTTAGAAATGTCTACGCATTTACTGCCAAAACGCGAATTCAACGTATTTTACGCACTGAATACGATATTTCGATGCACTTTTGTCCAATGTACTGAAAATCGTGTAAAATGCAAGTTTCACACTGAAATATGAATGTTATGCTAGAAACCTGTATATTTGCTGCTGAAATCGCATTTAACGTAAATATCACATTGAAATCCGAATGTGATGTTAGAAATGTCTACGCATTTACTGCCAAAACGCGAATTCAACGTATTTTACACACTGAATACGATATTTCGATGCATTTTTGTGCAATGTACCGAAAATCGTGTAAAACGCAAGTTTCACACTGAAATATGAATGCTATTCTAGAAACCTGTGTATTTGCTGCAGAAATCGCATTTAACGTAAATATCACATTGTAATCCGAATGAGATATTAGAAATGTCTAGGCATTTACTGCCAAAACGCGAATTCAACGTATTTTACACACTGAATACGATATTTCGAAGCATTTTTGTGCAATGTACTGAAAATCGTGTAAAACGCAAGTTTCACACTGAAATATGAAAGTTATGCTAGAAACCTGTGTATTTGCTGCTGAAATCGCATTTAATGTAAATATCATATTGAAATCTGAATGTGATGTTAGGAATGTCTACGCATTTGCTGCCAAAACGCGCATTCAACGTATTTTACATACTGAATACGGTATTTAGATGCATTTTTGTGCAATGTACTGAAAAACGTGTAAAACGCAAGTTTCACACTGAAATATGAATGTTATGCTAGAAACCTGTGTATTTGCTGCTGAAATCGCATTTAACGTAAATATCACATTGAAATCCGAATGTGATGTTAGAAATGTCTACGCATTTGCAGCCAAAACGCGAATTCAACGTATTTTACACACTGAATACGATATTTAGATGCATTTTTGTGCAATGTACTGAAAAACGTGTAAAACGCAAGTTTCACACTGAAATATGAATATTATGCTAGAAACCTGTGTATTTGCTGCTGAAATCGCATTTAACGTAAATATCACATTGGAATCCGAATGTGATGTTAGAAATGTCTACGCATTTACTGTCAAAACACGAATTCAACGTATTTTACACACTGAATACGATATTTCGATGCATTTTTGTGCAATGTACTGAAAATCGTGTAAAACGCAAGTTTCACACTGAAATATGAAAGTTATGCTAGAAACCTGTGTATTTGCTGCTGAAATCGCATTTAACGTAAATATCATATTGAAATCTGAATGTGATGTTAGAAATGTCTACGCATTTACTACCAAAACGCGAATTCAACGTATTTTACATACTCAATACGATATTTAGATGCATTTTTGTGCAATGTACTGAAAAACGTGTAAAACGCAAGTTTCACACTGAAATATGAATGTTATGCTAGAAACCTGTGTATTTGCTGCTGAAATCGCATTTAACGTAAATATCACATTGGAATCCGAATGTGATGTTAGAAATGTCTACGCATTTAATGTCAAAACACGAATTCAACGTATTTTACACACTGAATACGATATTTCGATGCATTTTTGTGCAATGTACCGAAAATCGTGTAAAACGCAAGTTTCACACTGAAACATGAATGTTATGCTAGAAACCTGTGTATTTGCTGCTGAAATCGCATTTAACGTAAATATCACATTGGAATCCGAATGTGATGTTAGAAATGTCTACGCATTTACTGTCAAAACACGAATTCAACGTATTTTACACACTGAATACGATATTTAGATGCATTTTTGTGCAATGTACTGAAAATCTTGTAAAACGCAAGTTTCATACTGAAATATGAATGTTATGCTAGAAACCTGTGTATTTGCTGCTGAAATCGCATTTAACGTAAATATCACATTGAAATCCGAATGTGATGTTAGAAATGTCTACGCATTTACTGCCAAAACGCGAATTCAACGTATTTTACACACTGAATACGATATTTCGTTGCATTTTTGTCCAATGTACTGAAAATCGTGTAAAATGCAAGTTTCACACTGAAATATGAATGTTATGCTAGAAACCTGTATATTTGCTGCTGAAATCGCATTTAACGTAAATATCACATTGAAATCCGAATGTGATGTTAGAAATGTCTACGCATTTACTGCCAAAACGCGAATTCAACGTATTTTACACACTGAATACGATATTTCGATGCATTTTTGTGCAATGTACCGAAAATCGTGTAAAACGCAAGTTTCACACTGAAATATGAATGCTATTCTAGAAACCTGTGTATTTGCTGCAGAAATCGCATTTAACGTAAATATCACATTGAAATCCGAATAAGATATTAGAAATGTCTAGGCATTTACTGCCAAAACGCGAATTCAACGTATTTTACACACTAAATACGATATTTCGAAGCATTTTTGTGCAATGTACTGAAAATCGTGTAAAACGCAAGTTTCACACTGAAATATGAAAGTTATGCTAGAAACCTGTGTATTTGCTGCTGAAATCGCATTTAACGTAAATATCATATTGAAATCTGAATGTGATGTTAGGAATGTCTACGCATTTGCTGCCAAAACGCGCATTCAACGTATTTTACATACTGAATACGATATTTCGATGCATTTTTGTGCAATGTACCGAAAATCGTGTAAAACGCAAGTTTCACACTGAAATATGAATGCTTTTCTAGAAACCTGTGTATTTGCTGCTGAAATCGCATTTAAAGGAAATATCATATTGAAATCCGAATGTGATGTTAGAAATGTCTACGCATTTACTGCCAAAACGCGAATTCAACGTATTTTAAACTTTGAATACGATATTTCGATGCATTTTTGTGAAATATGAATGCTATTCTAGAAACCTGTGTATTTGCTGCTGAAATCGCATTTAACGTAAATATCACATTGAAATCCGAATGTGATGTTAGAAATGTCTACGCATTTACTGCCAAAACGCGAATTCAACGTATTTTACACTTTGAATACGATATTTCGATGCATTTTTGTGCAATGTACTGAAAATCGTGTAAAACGCAAGTTTCACACAGAAATATGAATGTTATGCTAGAAACCTGTGTATTTGCTGCTGAAATCGCATTTAACGTAAATATCATATTGAAATCCGAATGTGATGTTAGAAATGTCTACGCATTTACTGCCAAAACGCGAATTCAACGTATTTTACACACTGAATACGATATTTCGAAGCATTTTTGTGCAATGTACCGAAAATCGTGTAAAACGCAAGTTTCATACTGAATTATGAATGCTATTCTAGAAACCTGTGTATTTGCTGCTGAAATCGCATTTAACGTAAATATCACATTGAAATCCGAATGTGATGTTAGAAATGTCTACGCATTTACTGCCAAAACGCGAATTCAACGTATTTACACACTGAATACGATATTTCGAAGCATTTTTGTGCAATGTACTGAAAATCGTGTAAAACGCAAGTTTCACACTGAAATATGAATGTTATGCTAGAAACCTGTGTATTTGCTGCTGAAATCGCATTTAACGTAAATATCACATTGGAATCCGAATGTGATGTTAGAAATGTCTACGCATTTACTGTCAAAACACGAATTCAACGTATTTTACACACTGAATACGATATTACGATGCATTTTTGTCCAATGTACTGAAAATCGTGTAAAACGCAAGTTTCACACTGAAATATGAATGTTATGCTAGAAACCTGTGTATTTGCTGCTGAAATCGCATTTAACGTAAATATCACATTGGAATCCGAATGTGATGTTAGAAATGTCTACGCATTTGCTGCCAAAACGCGAATTCAACGTATTTTACACACTGAATACGATATTTCGATGCATTTTTGTCCAAAGTACTGAAAATCGTGTAAAACGCAAGTTTCACACTCAAATATGAATGTTATGCTAGAAACCAGTGTATTTGCTGCTGAAATCGCATTTAACGTAAATATCACATTGAAATCCGAATGTGATGTTAGAAATGTCTACGCATTTACTGCCAAAACGCGAATTCAACGTATTTACACACTGAATACGATATTTCGAAGCATTTTTGTGCAATGTACTGAAAATCGTGTAAAACGCAAGTTTCACACTGAAATATGAATGTTATGCTAGAAACCTGTGTATTTGCTGCTGAAATCGCATTTAACGTAAATATCACATTGGAATCCGAATGTGATGTTAGAAATGTCTACGCATTTACTGTCAAAACACGAATTCAACGTATTTTACACACTGAATACGATATTACGATGCATTTTTGTCCAATGTACTGAAAATCGTGTAAAACGCAAGTTTCACACTGAAATATGAATGTTATGCTAGAAACCTGTGTATTTGCTGCTGAAATCGCATTTAACGTAAATATCACATTGGAATCCGAATGTGATGTTAGAAATGTCTACGCATTTGCTGCCAAAACGCGAATTCAACGTATTTTACACACTGAATACGATATTTCGATGCATTTTTGTCCAAAGTACTGAAAATCGTGTAAAACGCAAGTTTCACACTCAAATATGAATGTTATGCTAGAAACCAGTGTATTTGCTGCTGAAATCGCATTTAACGTAAATATCACATTGAAATCCGAATGTGATGTTAGAAATGTCTACGCATTTACTGTCAAAACACGAATTCAACGTATTTTACACACTGAATACGATATTACGATGCATTTTTGTCCAATGTACTGAAAATCGTGTAAAACGCAAGTTTCACACTGAAATATGAATGTTATGCTAGAAACCTGTGTATTTGCTGCTGAAATCGCATTTAACGTAAATATCACATTGGAATCCGAATGTGATGTTAGAAATGTCTACGCATTTGCTGCCAAAACGCGAATTCAACGTATTTTACACACTGAATACGATATTTCGATGCATTTTTGTCCAAAGTACTGAAAATCGTGTAAAACGCAAGTTTCACACTGAAATATGAATGCTATTCCAGAAACCTGTGTATTTGCTGCTGAAATCGCATTTAACGTAAATATCACATTGAAATCCGAATGTGATGTTAGAAATGTCTACGCATTTACTGCCAAAACTGAATACGATATTTCGATGCATTTTTGTGCAATGTACCGAAAATCGTGTAAAACGCAAGTTTCATACCGAAATATGAATGCTATTCCAGAAACCTGTGTATTTGCTGCTGAAATCGCATTTAACGTAAATATCACATTGGAATCCGAATGTGATGTTAGAAATGTCTACGCATTTACTGCCGAAACGCGAATTCAACGTATTTTACACTTTGAATACGATATTTCGATGCATTTTTGTGCAATGTACCGAAAATCGTGTAAAACGCAAGTTTCACACTGAAATATGAATGCTTTTCTAGAAACCTGTGTATTTGCTGCTGAAATCGCATTTAACGTAAATATCACATTGAAATCCTAATGTGATGTTAGAAATGTCTACGCATTTACTGCCAAAACGCGAATTCAACGTATTTTACACACTGAATACGATATTTCGAAGCATTTTTGTGCAATGTACTGAAAATCGTGTAAAACGCAAGTTTCACACTGAAATATGAATGTTATGCTAGAAACCTGTGTATTTGCTGCTGAAATCGCATTTAACGTAAATATCACATTGAAATCCGAATGTGATGTTAGAAATGTCTACGCATTTACTGCCAAAACGCGAATTCAACGTATTTTACACACTGAATACGATATTTAGATGCATTTTTGTGCAATGTACTGAAAATCGTGTAAAACGCAAGTTTCACACTGAAATATGAATGTTATGCTAGAAACCTGTGTATTTGCTGCTGAAATCGCATTTAACGTAAATATCACATTGAAATCCGAATGTGATGTTAGAAATGTCTACGCATTTACTGCCAAAACGCGAATTCAACGTATTTTACACACTGAATACGATTTTTCGATGCATTTTTGTGCAATGTACTGAAAATCGTGTAAAACGCAAGTTTCACACTGAAATATGAAAGTTATGCTAGAAACCTGTGTATTTGCTGCTGAAATCGCATTTAACGTAAATATCATATTGAAATCCGAATGTGATGTTAGAAATGTCTACGCATTTACTGCCAAAACGCGAATTCAACGTATTTTACACACTGAATACGATATTTCGAAGCATTTTTGTGCAATGTACCGAAAATCGTGTAAAACGCAAGTTTCATACTGAATTATGAATGCTATTCCAGAAACCTGTGTATTTGCTGCTGAAATCGCATTTAACGTAAATATCACATTGAAATCCGAATGTGATGTTAGAAATGTCTACGCATTTACTGCCAAAACTGAATACGATATTTCGATGCATTTTTGTGCAATGTACCGAAAATCGTGTAAAACGCAAGTTTCATACTGAAATATGAATGCTATTCCAGAAACCTGTGTATTTGCTGCTGAAATCGCATTTAACGTAAATATCACATTGGAATCCGAATGTGATGTTAGAAATGTCTACGCATTTACTGCCAAAACGCGAATTCAACGTATTTTACACTTTGAATACGATATTTCGATGCATTTTTGTGCAATGTACCGAAAATCGTGTAAAACGCAAGTTTCATACTGAAATATGAATGCTATTCCAGAAACCTGTGTATTTGCTGCTGAAATCGCATTTAACGTAAATATCACATTGAAATCCGAATGTGATGTTAGAAATGTCTACGCATTTGCAGCCAAAACGCGAATTCAACGTATTTTACACACTGAATACGATATTTAGATGCATTTATGTGCAATGTACTAAAAATCGTGTAATACGCAAGATTCACATTGAAATATGAACTTTATGCTAGAAACCTGTGTATCTGCTGCTGAAATCGCATTTAACGTAAATATCACATTGAAATGCGAATGTGATGTCAGAAATATCTGTGCATTTGCTACCGAAACGCGAATTCAACGTATTTTACATACTGAATACGATATTTAGATGCATTTTTGTGCAATGTACTAAAAATCGTGTGAAACACAAGTTTCACATTGAAATATGAATGTTATGCTAGAAACCTGTGTATTTGCTGCTGAAATCGAATTTAACGTAAATATCACATTGAAATCCGAATGTGATGTTAAAAATGTCTACGCATTTGCTGCCAAAACGCGAATTCAACGTATTTTTCACACTGAATACGATATTTAGATGCATTTTTGTGCAATGTACTGAAAATCGTGTAAAACGCAAGTTTCACACTGAAATATGAATGTTATGCTAGAAACCTGTGTATTTGCTGCTGAAATCGCATTTAACGTAAATATCACATTGAAATCCGAATGTGATGTTAGAAATGTCTACGCATTTACTGTCAAAACACGAATTCAACGTATTTTACACACTGAATACGATATTACGATGCATTTTTGTCCAATGTACTGAAAATCGTGTAAAACGCAAGTTTCACACTGAAATATGAATGTTATGCTAGAAACCTGTGTATTTGCTGCTGAAATCGCATTTAACGTAAATATCACATTGGAATCCGAATGTGATGTTAGAAATGTCTACGCATTTGCTGCCAAAACGCGAATTCAACGTATTTTACACACTGAATACGATATTTCGATGCATTTTTGTCCAAAGTACTGAAAATCGTGTAAAACGCAAGTTTCACACTGAAATATGAATGCTATTCCAGAAACCTGTGTATTTGCTGCTGAAATCGCATTTAACGTAAATATCACATTGAAATCCGAATGTGATGTTAGAAATGTCTACGCATTTACTGCCAAAACTGAATACGATATTTCGATGCATTTTTGTGCAATGTACCGAAAATCGTGTAAAACGCAAGTTTCATACCGAAATATGAATGCTATTCCAGAAACCTGTGTATTTGCTGCTGAAATCGCATTTAACGTAAATATCACATTGGAATCCGAATGTGATGTTAGAAATGTCTACGCATTTACTGCCGAAACGCGAATTCAACGTATTTTACACTTTGAATACGATATTTCGATGCATTTTTGTGCAATGTACCGAAAATCGTGTAAAACGCAAGTTTCACACTGAAATATGAATGCTTTTCTAGAAACCTGTGTATTTGCTGCTGAAATCGCATTTAACGTAAATATCACATTGAAATCCTAATGTGATGTTAGAAATGTCTACGCATTTACTGCCAAAACGCGAATTCAACGTATTTTACACACTGAATACGATATTTCGAAGCATTTTTGTGCAATGTACTGAAAATCGTGTAAAACGCAAGTTTCACACTGAAATATGAATGTTATGCTAGAAACCTGTGTATTTGCTGCTGAAATCGCATTTAACGTAAATATCACATTGAAATCCGAATGTGATGTTAGAAATGTCTACGCATTTACTGCCAAAACGCGAATTCAACGTATTTTACACACTGAATACGATATTTAGATGCATTTTTGTGCAATGTACTGAAAATCGTGTAAAACGCAAGTTTCACACTGAAATATGAATGTTATGCTAGAAACCTGTGTATTTGCTGCTGAAATCGCATTTAACGTAAATATCACATTGAAATCCGAATGTGATGTTAGAAATGTCTACGCATTTACTGCCAAAACGCGAATTCAACGTATTTTACACACTGAATACGATTTTTCGATGCATTTTTGTGCAATGTACTGAAAATCGTGTAAAACGCAAGTTTCACACTGAAATATGAAAGTTATGCTAGAAACCTGTGTATTTGCTGCTGAAATCGCATTTAACGTAAATATCATATTGAAATCCGAATGTGATGTTAGAAATGTCTACGCATTTACTGCCAAAACGCGAATTCAACGTATTTTACACACTGAATACGATATTTCGAAGCATTTTTGTGCAATGTACCGAAAATCGTGTAAAACGCAAGTTTCATACTGAATTATGAATGCTATTCCAGAAACCTGTGTATTTGCTGCTGAAATCGCATTTAACGTAAATATCACATTGAAATCCGAATGTGATGTTAGAAATGTCTACGCATTTACTGCCAAAACTGAATACGATATTTCGATGCATTTTTGTGCAATGTACCGAAAATCGTGTAAAACGCAAGTTTCATACTGAAATATGAATGCTATTCCAGAAACCTGTGTATTTGCTGCTGAAATCGCATTTAACGTAAATATCACATTGGAATCCGAATGTGATGTTAGAAATGTCTACGCATTTACTGCCAAAACGCGAATTCAACGTATTTTACACTTTGAATACGATATTTCGATGCATTTTTGTGCAATGTACCGAAAATCGTGTAAAACGCAAGTTTCATACTGAAATATGAATGCTATTCCAGAAACCTGTGTATTTGCTGCTGAAATCGCATTTAACGTAAATATCACATCGAAATCCGAATGTGATGTTAGAAATGTCTACGCATTTGCAGCCAAAACGCGAATTCAACGTATTTTACACACTGAATACGATATTTAGATGCATTTATGTGCAATGTACTGAAAATCGTGTAATACGCAAGATTCACATTGAAATATGAACTTTATGCTAGAAACCTGTGTATCTGCTGCTGAAATCGCATTTAACGTAAATATCACATTGAAATGCGAATGTGATGTCAGAAATATCTGTGCATTTGCTACCGAAACGCGAATTCAACGTATTTTACATACTGAATACGATATTTAGATGCATTTTTGTGCAATGTACTAAAAATCGTGTGAAACACAAGTTTCACATTGAAATATGAATGTTATGCTAGAAACCTGTGTATTTGCTGCTGAAATCGAATTTAACGTAAATATCACATTGAAATCCGAATGTGATGTTAAAAATGTCTACGCATTTGCTGCCAAAACGCGAATTCAACGTATTTTTCACACTGAATACGATATTTAGATGCATTTTTGTGCAATGTACTGAAAATCGTGTAAAACGCAAGTTTCACACTGAAATATGAATGTTATGCTAGAAACCTGTGTATTTGCTGCTGAAATCGCATTTAACGTAAATATCACATTGAAATCCGAATGTGATGTTAGAAATGTCTACGCATTTACTGTCAAAACGCGAATTTAACGTATTTTACACACTGAATACGATATTTCGATGCATTTTTGTGCAATGTACTGAAAATCGTGTAAAACGCAAGTTTCACACTGAAATATGAAAGTTATGCTAGAAACCTGTGTATTTGCTGCTGAAATCGCATTTAACGTAAATATCATATTGAAATCCGAATGTGATGTTAGAAATGTCTACGCATTTACTGCCAAAACGCGAATTCAACGTATTTTACACTTTGAATACGATATTTCGATGCATTTTTGTACAATGTACCGAAAATCGTGTAAAACGCAAGTTTCACACTGAAATATGAATGCTATTCTAGAAACCTGTGTATTTGCTGCTGAAATCGCATTTAAAGGAAATATTATATTGAAATCCGAATGTGATGTTAGAAATGCCTACGCATTTACTGCCAAAACGCGAATTCAACGTATTTTACACACTGAATACGATATTTCGAAGCATTTTTGTGCAATGTACTGAAAATCGTGTAAAACGCAAGTTTCACACTGAAATATGAATGTTATGCTAGAAACCTGTGTATTTGCTGCTGAAATCGCATTTAACGTAAATATCACATTGAAATCCGAATGTGATGTTAGAAATGTCTACGCATTTACTGCCAAAACGCGAATTCAACGTATTTTACACACTGAATACCATATTTAGATGCATTTTTGTGCAATGTACTGAAAATCTTGTAAAACGCAAGTTTCATACTGAAATATGAATGTTATGCTAGAAACCTGTGTATTTGCTGCTGAAATCGCATTTAACGTAAATATCACATTGAAATCCGAATGTGATGTTAGAAATGTCTACGCATTTACTGCCAAAACGCGAATTCAACGTATTTTACGCACTGAATACGATATTTCGATGCACTTTTGTCCAATGTACTGAAAATCGTGTAAAATGCAAGTTTCACACTGAAATATGAATGTTATGCTAGAAACCTGTATATTTGCTGCTGAAATCGCATTTAACGTAAATATCACATTGAAATCCGAATGTGATGTTAGAAATGTCTACGCATTTACTGCCAAAACGCGAATTCAACGTATTTTACACACTGAATACGATATTTCGATGCATTTTTGTGCAATGTACCGAAAATCGTGTAAAACGCAAGTTTCACACTGAAATATGAATGCTATTCTAGAAACCTGTGTATTTGCTGCAGAAATCGCATTTAACGTAAATATCACATTGTAATCCGAATGAGATATTAGAAATGTCTAGGCATTTACTGCCAAAACGCGAATTCAACGTATTTTACACACTGAATACGATATTTCGATGCATTTTTGTGCAATGTACTGAAAATCGTGTAAAACGCAAGTTTCACACTGAAATATGAAAGTTATGCTAGAAACCTGTGTATTTGCTGCTGAAATCGCATTTAACGTAAATATCACATTGAAATCCGAATGTGATGTTAGAAATGTCTACGCATTTGCAGCCAAAACGCGAATTCAACGTATTTTACACACTGAATACGATATTTAGATGCATTTTTGTGCAATGTACTGAAAAACGTGTAAAACGCAAGTTTCACACTGAAATATGAATATTATGCTAGAAACCTGTGTATTTGCTGCTGAAATCGCATTTAACGTAAATATCACATTGGAATCCGAATGTGATGTTAGAAATGTCTACGCATTTACTGTCAAAACACGAATTCAACGTATTTTACACACTGAATACGATATTTCGATGCATTTTTGTGCAATGTACTGAAAATCGTGTAAAACGCAAGTTTCACACTGAAATATGAAAGTTATGCTAGAAACCTGTGTATTTGCTGCTGAAATCGCATTTAACGTAAATATCATATTGAAATCTGAATGTGATGTTAGAAATGTCTACGCATTTACTACCAAAACGCGAATTTAACGTATTTTACACACTGAATACGATATTTAGATGCATTTTTGTGCAATGTACTGAAAATCGTGTAAAACGCAAGTTTCACACTGAAATATGAAAGTTATGCTAGAAACCTGTGTATTTGCTGCTGAAATCGCATTTAACGTAAATTTCATATTGAAATCTGAATGTGATTTTAGAAATGTCTACGCATTTGCTGCCAAAACGCGAATTCAACGTATTTTACATACTGAATACGATATTTAGATGCATTTTTGTGCAATGTACTGAAAATCGTGTAAAACGCAAGTTTCACACTGAAATATGAATGCTATTCTAGAAACCTGTGTATTTGCTGCTGAAATCGCATTTAACGTAAATATCACATTGAAATCCGAATGTGATGTTAGAAATGTCTACGCATTTGCAGCCAAAACGCGAATTCAACGTATTTTACACTTTGAATACGATATTTCGATGCATTTTTGTGCAATGTACCGAAAATCGTGTAAAACGCAAGTTTCACACTGAAATATGAATGCTTTTCTAGAAACCTGTGTATTTGCTGCTGAAATCGCATTTAAAGGAAATATCATATTGAAATCCGAATGTGATGTTAGAAATGTCTACGCATTTACTGCCAAAACGCGAATTCAACGTATTTTAAACTTTGAATACGATATTTCGATGCATTTTTGTGAAATATGAATGCTATTCTAGAAACCTGTGTATTTGCTGCTGAAATCGCATTTAACGTAAATATCACATTGAAATCCGAATGTGATGTTAGAAATGTCTACGCATTTACTGCCAAAACGCGAATTCAACGTATTTTACACTTTGAATACGATATTTCGATGCATTTTTGTGCAATGTACTGAAAATCGTGTAAAACGCAAGTTTCACACAGAAATATGAATGTTATGCTAGAAACCTGTGTATGTATTTGCTGCTGAAATCGCATTTAACGTAAATATCATATTGAAATCCGAATGTGATGTTAGAAATGTCTACGCATTTACTGCCAAAACGCGAATTCAACGTATTTTACACACTGAATACGATATTTCGAAGCATTTTTGTGCAATGTACCGAAAATCGTGTAAAACGCAAGTTTCATACTGAATTATGAATGCTATTCCAGAAACCTGTGTATTTGCTGCTGAAATCGCATTTAACGTAAATATCACATTGAAATCCGAATGTGATGTTAGAAATGTCTACGCATTTACTGCCAAAACGCGAATTCAACGTATTTACACACTGAATACGATATTTCGAAGCATTTTTGTGCAATGTACTGAAAATCGTGTAAAACGCAAGTTTCACACTGAAATATGAATGTTATGCTAGAAACCTGTGTATTTGCTGCTGAAATCGCATTTAACGTAAATATCACATTGGAATCCGAATGTGATGTTAGAAATGTCTACGCATTTACTGTCAAAACACGAATTCAACGTATTTTACACACTGAATACGATATTACGATGCATTTTTGTCCAATGTACTGAAAATCGTGTAAAACGCAAGTTTCACACTGAAATATGAATGTTATGCTAGAAACCTGTGTATTTGCTGCTGAAATCGCATTTAACGTAAATATCACATTGGAATCCGAATGTGATGTTAGAAATGTCTACGCATTTGCTGCCAAAACGCGAATTCAACGTATTTTACACACTGAATACGATATTTCGATGCATTTTTGTCCAAAGTACTGAAAATCGTGTAAAACGCAAGTTTCACACTAAAATATGAATGTTATGCTAGAAACCTGTGTATTTGCTGCTGAAATCGCATTTAACGTAAATATCACATTGAAATCCGAATGTGATGTTAGAAATGTCTACGCATTTACTGCCAAAACTGAATACGATATTTCGATGCATTTTTGTGCAATGTACCGAAAATCGTGTAAAACGCAAGTTTCATACCGAAATATGAATGCTATTCCAGAAACCTGTGTATTTGCTGCTGAAATCGCATTTAACGTAAATATCACATTGGAATCCGAATGTGATGTTAGAAATGTCTACGCATTTACTGCCGAAACGCGAATTCAACGTATTTTACACTTTGAATACGATATTTCGATGCATTTTTGTGCAATGTACCGAAAATCGTGTAAAACGCAAGTTTCACACTGAAATATGAATGCTTTTCTAGAAACCTGTGTATTTGCTGCTGAAATCGCATTTAACGTAAATATCACATTGAAATCCGAATGTGATGTTAGAAATGTCTACGCATTTACTGCCAAAACGCGAATTCAACGTATTTTACACACTGAATACGATATTTCGAAGCATTTTTGTGCAATGTACTGAAAATCGTGTAAAACGCAAGTTTCACACTGAAATATGAATGTTATGCTAGAAACCTGTGTATTTGCTGCTGAAATCGCATTTAACGTAAATATCACATTGAAATCCGAATGTGATGTTAGAAATGTCTACGCATTTACTGCCAAAACGCGAATTCAACGTATTTTACACACTGAATACGATATTTAGATGCATTTTTGTGCAATGTACTGAAAATCGTGTAAAACGCAAGTTTCACACTGAAATATGAATGTTATGCTAGAAACCTGTGTATTTGCTGCTGAAATCGCATTTAACGTAAATATCACATTGAAATCCGAATGTGATGTTAGAAATGTCTACGCATTTACTGCCAAAACGCGAATTCAACGTATTTTACACACTGAATACGATATTTCGATGCATTTTTGTGCAATGTACTGAAAATCGTGTAAAACGCAAGTTTCACACTGAAATATGAAAGTTATGCTAGAAACCTGTGTATTTGCTGCTGAAATCGCATTTAACGTAAATATCATATTGAAATCCGAATGTGATGTTAGAAATGGCTACGCATTTACTGCCAAAACGCGAATTCAACGTATTTTACACACTGAATACGATATTTCGAAGCATTTTTGTGCAATGTACCGAAAATCGTGTAAAACGCAAGTTTCATACTGAATTATGAATGCTATTCCAGAAACCTGTGTATTTGCTGCTGAAATCGCATTTAACGTAAATATCACATTGAAATCCGAATGTGATGTTAGAAATGTCTACGCATTTACTGCCAAAACTGAATACGATATTTCGATGCATTTTTGTGCAATGTACCGAAAATCGTGTAAAACGCAAGTTTCATACTGAAATATGAATGCTATTCCAGAAACCTGTGTATTTGCTGCTGAAATCGCATTTAACGTAAATATCACATTGGAATCCGAATGTGATGTTAGAAATGTCTACGCATTTACTGCCAAAACGCGAATTCAACGTATTTTACACACTGAATACGATATTTAGATGCATTTTTGTCCAATGTATTGAAAATCGTGTAAAATGCAAGTTTCACACTGAAATATGAATGTTATGCTAGAAACCTGTGTATTTACTGCTGAAATCGCATTTAACGTAAATATCACATTGAAATCCGAATGTGATGTTAGAAATGTCTACGCATTTACTGCCAAAACGCGAATTCAACGTATTTTACACACTGAATACGATATTTCGATGCATTTTTGTGCAATGTACTGAAAATCGTGTAAAACGCAAGTTTCAAACTGAAATATGAAAGTTATGCTAGAAACCTGTGTATTTGCTGCTGAAATCGCATTTAACGTAAATATCATATTGAAATCCGAATGTGATGTTAGAAATGTCTACGCATTTACTGCCAAAACGCGAATTCAACGTATTTTACACTTTGAATACGATATTTCGATGCATTTTTGTACAATGTACCGAAAATCGTGTAAAACGCAAGTTTCACACTGAAATATGAATGCTATTCTAGAAACCTGTGTATTTGCTGCTGAAATCGCATTTAAAGGAAATATTATATTGAAATCCGAATGTGATGTTAGAAATGCCTACGCATTTACTGCCAAAACGCGAATTCAACGTATTTTACACACTGAATACGATATTTCGAAGCATTTTTGTGCAATGTACTGAAAATCGTGTAAAACGCAAGTTTCACACTGAAATATGAATGTTATGCTAGAAACCTGTGTATTTGCTGCTGAAATCGCATTTAACGTAAATATCACATTGGTATCCGAATGTGATGTTAGAAATGTCTACGCATTTACTGTCAAAACACGAATTCAACGTATTTTACACACTGAATACGATATTACGATGCATTTTTGTCCAATGTACTGAAAATCGTGTAAAACGCAAGTTTCACACTGAAATATGAATGTTATGCTAGAAACCTGTGTATTTGCTGCTGAAATCGCATTTAACGTAAATATCACATTGGAATCCGAATGTGATGTTAGAAATGTCTACGCATTTGCTGCCAAAACGCGAATTCAACGTATTTTACACACTGAATACGATATTTCGATGCATTTTTGTGCAATGTACTGAAAATCGTGTAAAACGCAAGTTTCACACTGAAATATGAATGTTATGCTAGAAACCTGTGTATTTGCTGCTGAAATCGCATTTAACGTAAATATCACATTGGAATCCGAATGTGATGTTAGAAATGTCTACGCATTTACTGTCAAAACACGAATTCAACGTATTTTACACACTGAATACGATATTTCGATGCATTTTTGTCCAATGTACTGAAAATCGTGTAAAACGCAAGTTTCACACTGAAATATGAATGTTATGCTAGAAACCTGTGTATTTGCTGCTGAAATCGCATTTAACGTAAATATCACATTGGAATCCGAATGTGATGTTAGAAATGTCTACGCATTTGCTGCCAAAACGCGAATTCAACGTATTTTACACACTGAATACGATATTTCGATGCATTTTTGTCCAATGTACTGAAAATCGTGTAAAACGCAAGTTTCACACTCAAATATGAATGTTATGCTAGAAACCTGTGTATTTGCTGCTGAAATCGCATTTAACGTAAATATCACATTGGAATCCGAATGTGATGTTAGAAATGTCTACGTATTTACTGCCAAAACGCGAATTCAACGTATTTTACACTTTGAATACGATATTTCGATGCATTTTTGTGCAATGTACCGAAAATCGTGTAAAACGCAAGTTTCACACTGAAATATGAATGCTTTTCTAGAAACCTGTGTATTTGCTGCTGAAATCGCATTTAAAGGAAATATCATATTGAAATCCGAATGTGATGTTAGAAATGTCTACGCATTTGCAGCCAAAACGCGAATTCAACGTATTTTACACACTGCATACTATATTTCGATGCATTTTTGTGCAATGTACCGAAAATCGTGTAAAACGCAAGTTTCACACTGAAATATGAATGCTATTCTAGAAACCTGTGTATTTGCTGCTGAAATCGCATTTAACGTAAATATCACATTGAAATCCGAATGTGATGTTAGAAATGTCTACGCATTTACTGCCAAAACGCGAATTCAACGTATTTACACACTGAATACGATATTTCGAAGCATTTTTGTGCAATGTACTGAAAATCGTGTAAAACGCAAGTTTCACACTGAAATATGAAAGTTATGCTAGAAACCTGTGTATTTGCTGCTGAAATCGCATTTAACGTAAATATCATATTTAAATCTGAATGTGATGTTAGAAATGTCTAGGCATTTGCTGCCAAAACGCGAATTCAACGTATTTTACATACTGAATACAATATTTAGATGCATTTTTGTGCAATGTACTGAAAATCGTGTAAAACGCAAGTTTCACACTGAAATATGAATGTTATGCTAGAAACCTGTGTATTTGCTGCTGAAATCGCATTTAACGTAAATATCACATTGAAATCCGAATGTGATGTTAGAAATGTCTACGCATTTGCTGCCAAAACGCGAATTCAACGTATTTTACACACTGAATACGATATTTCGATGCATTTTTGTGCAATGTACCGAAAATCGTGTAAAACGCAAGTTTCACACTGAAATATGAATGCTATTCTAGAAACCTGTGTATTTGCTGCTGAAATCGCATTTAACGTAAATATCACATTGGAATCCGAATGTGATGTTAGAAATGTCTACGCATTTGCTGCCAAAACGCGAATTCAACGTATTTTACACACTGAATACGATATTTCGATGCATTTTTGTGCAATGTACTGAAAATCGTGTAAAACGCAAGTTTCACACTGAAATATGAATGTTATGCTAGAAACCTGTGTATTTGCTGCTGAAATCGCATTTAACGTAAATATCACATTGAAATCCGAATGTGATGTTAGAAATGTCTACGCATTTACTGCCAAAACGCGAATTCAACGTATTTTACACACTGAATACGATATTGAGATGCATTTTTGTGCAATGTACTGAAAAACGTGTAAAACGCAAGTTTCACACTGAAATATGAATGTTATGCTAGAAACCTGTGTATTTGCTGCTGAAATCGCATTTAACGTAAATATCACATTGAAATCCGAATGTGATGTTAGAAATGTCTACGCATTTACTGCCAAAACGCGAATTCAACGTATTTTACACACTGAATACGATATTTAGATGCATTTTTGTGCAATGTACTGAAAATCTTGTAAAACGCAAGTTTCATACTGAAATATGAATGTTATGCTAGAAACCTGTGTATTTGCTGCTGAAATCGCATTTAACGTAAATATCACATTGAAATCCGAATGTGATGTTAGAAATGTCTACGCATTTACTGCCAAAACGCGAATTCAACGTATTTTACACACTGAATACGATATTTCGTTGCATTTTTGTCCAATGTACTGAAAATCGTGTAAAATGCAAGTTTCACACTGAAATATGAATGTTATGCTAGAAACCTGTATATTTGCTGCTGAAATCGCATTTAACGTAAATATCACATTGAAATCCGAATGTGATGTTAGAAATGTCTACGCATTTACTGCCAAAACGCGAATTCAACGTATTTTACACACTGAATACGATATTTCGATGCATTTTTGTGCAATGTACCGAAAATCGTGTAAAACGCAAGTTTCACACTGAAATATGAATGCTATTCTAGAAACCTGTGTATTTGCTGCAGAAATCGCATTTAACGTAAATATCACATTGAAATCCGAATGAGATATTAGAAATGTCTAGGCATTTACTGCCAAAACGCGAATTCAACGTATTTTACACACTGAATACGATATTTCGAAGCATTTTTGTGCAATGTACTGAAAATCGTGTAAAACGCAAGTTTCACACTGAAATATGAAAGTTATGCTAGAAACCTGTGTATTTGCTGCTGAAATCGCATTTAACGTAAATATCATATTGAAATCTGAATGTGATGTTAGGAATGTCTACGCATTTGCTGCCAAAACGCGCATTCAACGTATTTTACATACTGAATACAATATTTAGATGCATTTTTGTGCAATGTACTGAAAATCGTGTAAAACGCAAGTTTCACACTGAAATATGAATGCTATTCTAGAAACCTGTGTATTTGCTGCTGAAATCGCATTTAACGTAAATATCACATTGAAATCCGAATGTGATGTTAGAAATGTCTACGCATTTGCAGCCAAAACGCGAATTCAACGTATTTTACACTTTGAATACGATATTTCGATGCATTTTTGTGCAATGTACCGAAAATCGTGCAAAACGCAAGTTTCACACTGAAATATGAATGCTTTTCTAGAAACCTGTGTATTTGCTGCTGAAATCGCATTTAAAGGAAATATCATATTGAAATCCGAATGTGATGTTAGAAATGTCTACGCATTTACTGCCAAAACGCGAATTCAACGTATTTTAAACTTTGAATACGATATTTCGATGCATTTTTGTGAAATATGAATGCTATTCTAGAAACCTGTGTATTTGCTGCTGAAATCGCATTTAACGTAAATATCACATTGAAATCCGAATGTGATGTTAGAAATGTCTACGCATTTACTGCCAAAACGCGAATTCAACGTATTTTACACTTTGAATACGATATTTCGATGCATTTTTGTGCAATGTACTGAAAATCGTGTAAAACGCAAGTTTCACACAGAAATATGAATGTTATGCTAGAAACCTGTGTATTTGCTGCTGAAATCGCATTTAACGTAAATATCATATTGAAATCCGAATGTGATGTTAGAAATGTCTACGCATTTACTGCCAAAACGCGAATTCAACGTATTTTACACACTGAATACGATATTTCGAAGCATTTTTGTGCAATGTACCGAAAATCGTGTAAAACGCAAGTTTCATACTGAATTATGAATGCTATTCCAGAAACCTGTGTATTTGCTGCTGAAATCGCATTGAACGTAAATATCACATTGAAATCCGAATGTGATGTTAGAAATGTCTACGCATTTACTGCCAAAACGCGAATTCAACGTATTTTACACACTGAATACGATATTTAGATGCATTTTTGTCCAATGTATTGAAAATCGTGTAAAATGCAAGTTTCACACTGAAATATGAAAGTTATGCTAGAAACCTGTGTATTTACTGCTGAAATCGCATTTAACGTAAATATCACATTGAAATCCGAATGTGATGTTAGAAATGTCTACGCATTTACTGCCAAAACGCGAATTCAACGTATTTTACGCACTGAATACGATATTTCGATGCACTTTTGTCCAATGTACTGAAAATCGTGTAAAATGCAAGTTTCACACTGAAATATGAATGTTATGCTAGAAACCTGTATATTTGCTGCTGAAATCGCATTTAACGTAAATATCACATTGAAATCCGAATGTGATGTTAGAAATGTCTACGCATTTACTGCCAAAACGCGAATTCAACGTATTTTACACACTGAATACGATATTTCGATGCATTTTTGTGCAATGTACCGAAAATCGTGTAAAACGCAAGTTTCACACTGAAATATGAATGCTATTCTAGAAACCTGTGTATTTGCTGCAGAAATCGCATTTAACGTAAATATCACATTGTAATCCGAATGAGATATTAGAAATGTCTAGGCATTTACTGCCAAAACGCGAATTCAACGTATTTTACACACTGAATACGATATTTCGAAGCATTTTTGTGCAATGTACTGAAAATCGTGTAAAACGCAAGTTTCACACTGAAATATGAAAGTTATGCTAGAAACCTGTGTATTTGCTGCTGAAATCGCATTTAATGTAAATATCATATTGAAATCTGAATGTGATGTTAGGAATGTCTACGCATTTGCTGCCAAAACGCGCATTCAACGTATTTTACATACTGAATACGGTATTTAGATGCATTTTTGTGCAATGTACTGAAAAACGTGTAAAACGCAAGTTTCACACTGAAATATGAATGTTATGCTAGAAACCTGTGTATTTGCTGCTGAAATCGCATTTAACGTAAATATCACATTGAAATCCGAATGTGATGTTAGAAATGTCTACGCATTTGCAGCCAAAACGCGAATTCAACGTATTTTACACACTGAATACGATATTTAGATGCATTTTTGTGCAATGTACTGAAAAACGTGTAAAACGCAAGTTTCACACTGAAATATGAATATTATGCTAGAAACCTGTGTATTTGCTGCTGAAATCGCATTTAACGTAAATATCACATTGGAATCCGAATGTGATGTTAGAAATGTCTACGCATTTACTGTCAAAACACGAATTCAACGTATTTTACACACTGAATACGATATTTCGATGCATTTTTGTGCAATGTACTGAAAATCGTGTAAAACGCAAGTTTCACACTGAAATATGAATGTTATGCTAGAAACCTGTGTATTTGCTCTTGAAATCGCATTTAACGTAAATATCATATTGAAATCCGAATGTGATGTTAGAAATGTCTACGCATTTACTGCCAAAACGCGAATTCAACGTATTTTACACTTTGAATACGATATTTCGATGCATTTTTGTACAATGTACTGAAAATCGTGTAAAACGCAAGTTTCACACTGAAATATGAATGCTATTCTAGAAACCTGTGTATTTGCTGCTGAAATCGCATTTAAAGGAAATATTATATTGAAATCCGAATGTGATGTTAGAAATTCCTACGCATTTACTGCCAAAACGCGAATTCAACGTATTTTACACACTGAATACGATATTTCGAAGCATTTTTGTGCAATGTACTGAAAATCGTGTAAAACGCAAGTTTCACACTGAAATATGAATGTTATGCTAGAAACCTGTGTATTTGCTGCTGAAATCGCATTTAACGTAAATATCACATTGAAATCCGAATGTGATGTTAGAAATGTCTACGCATTTACTGCCAAAACGCGAATTCAACGTATTTTACACACTGAATACGATATTTAGATGCATTTTTGTGCAATGTACTGAAAATCGTGTAAAACGCAAGTTTCATACTGAAATATGAATGTTATGCTAGAAACCTGTGTATTTGCTGCTGAAATCGCATTTAACGTAAATATCACATTGAAATCCGAATGTGATGTTAGAAATGTCTACGCATTTACTGCCAAAACGCGAATTCAACGTATTTTACACACTGAATACGATATTTCGTTGCATTTTTGTCCAATGTACTGAAAATCGTGTAAAATGCAAGTTTCACACTGAAATATGAATGTTATGCTAGAAACCTGTATATTTGCTGCTGAAATCGCATTTAACGTAAATATCACATTGAAATCCGAATGTGATGTTAGAAATGTATACGCATTTACTGCCAAAACGCGAATTCAACGTATTTTACACACTGAATACGATATTTCGATGCATTTTTGTGCAATGTACCGAAAATCGTGTAAAACGCAAGTTTCACACTGAAATATGAATGCTATTCTAGAAACCTGTGTATTTGCTGCAGAAATCGCATTTAACGTAAATATCACATTGAAATCCGAATGAGATATTAGAAATGTCTAGGCATTTACTGCCAAAACGCGAATTCAACGTATTTTACACACTGAATACGATATTTCGAAGCATTTTTGTGCAATGTACTGAAAATCGTGTAAAACGCAAGTTTCACACTGAAATATGAAAGTTATGCTAGAAACCTGTGTATTTGCTGCTGAAATCGCATTTAACGTAAATATCATATTGAAATCTGAATGTGATGTTAGGAATGTCTACGCATTTGCTGCCAAAACGCGCATTCAACGTATTTTACATACTGAATACAATATTTAGATGCATTTTTGTGCAATGTACTGAAAATCGTGTAAAACGCAAGTTTCACACTGAAATATGAATGCTATTCTAGAAACCTGTGTATTTGCTGCTGAAATCGCATTTAACGTAAATATCACATTGAAATCCGAATGTGATGTTAGAAATGTCTACGCATTTGCAGCCAAAACGCGAATTCAACGTATTTTACACTTTGAATACGATATTTCGATGCATTTTTGTGCAATGTACCGAAAATCGTGCAAAACGCAAGTTTCACACTGAAATATGAATGCTTTTCTAGAAACCTGTGTATTTGCTGCTGAAATCGCATTTAAAGGAAATATCATATTGAAATCCGAATGTGATGTTAGAAATGTCTACGCATTTACTGCCAAAACGCGAATTCAACGTATTTTAAACTTTGAATACGATATTTCGATGCATTTTTGTGAAATATGAATGCTATTCTAGAAACCTGTGTATTTGCTGCTGAAATCGCATTGAACGTAAATATCACATTGAAATCCGAATGTGATGTTAGAAATGTCTACGCATTTACTGCCAAAACGCGAATTCAACGTATTTTACACACTGAATACGATATTTAGATGCATTTTTGTCCAATGTATTGAAAATCGTGTAAAATGCAAGTTTCACACTGAAATATGAATGTTATGCTAGAAACCTGTGTATTTACTGCTGAAATCGCATTTAACGTAAATATCACATTGAAATCCGAATGTGATGTTAGAAATGTCTACGCATTTACTGCCAAAACGCGAATTCAACGTATTTTACACACTGAATACGATATTTCGATGCATTTTTGTGCAATGTACTGAAAATCGTGTAAAACGCAAGTTTCAAACTGAAATATGAAAGTTATGCTAGAAACCTGTGTATTTGCTGCTGAAATCGCATTTAACGTAAATATCATATTGAAATCCGAATGTGATGTTAGAAATGTCTACGCATTTACTGCCAAAACGCGAATTCAACGTATTTTACACTTTGAATACGATATTTCGATGCATTTTTGTACAATGTACCGAAAATCGTGTAAAACGCAAGTTTCACACTGAAATATGAATGCTATTCTAGAAACCTGTGTATTTGCTGCTGAAATCGCATTTAAAGGAAATATTATATTGAAATCCGAATGTGATGTTAGAAATGCCTACGCATTTACTGCCAAAACGCGAATTCAACGTATTTTACACACTGAATACGATATTTCGAAGCATTTTTGTGCAATGTACTGAAAATCGTGTAAAACGCAAGTTTCACACTGAAATATGAAAGTTATGCTAGAAACCTGTGTATTTGCTGCTGAAATCGCATTTAACGTAAATATCACATTGAAATCCGAATGTGATGTTAGAAATGTCTACGCATTTACTGCCAAAACGCGAATTCAACGTATTTTACACACTGAATACCATATTTAGATGCATTTTTGTGCAATGTACTGAAAATCTTGTAAAACGCAAGTTTCATACTGAAATATGAATGTTATGCTAGAAACCTGTGTATTTGCTGCTGAAATCGCATTTAACGTAAATATCACATTGAAATCCGAATGTGATGTTAGAAATGTCTACGCATTTACTGCCAAAACGCGAATTCAACGTATTTTACGCACTGAATACGATATTTCGATGCACTTTTGTCCAATGTACTGAAAATCGTGTAAAATGCAAGTTTCACACTGAAATATGAATGTTATGCTAGAAACCTGTATATTTGCTGCTGAAATCGCATTTAACGTAAATATCACATTGAAATCCGAATGTGATGTTAGAAATGTCTACGCATTTACTGCCAAAACGCGAATTCAACGTATTTTACACACTGAATACGATATTTCGATGCATTTTTGTGCAATGTACCGAAAATCGTGTAAAACGCAAGTTTCACACTGAAATATGAAAGTTATGCTAGAAACCTGTGTATTTGCTGCTGAAATCGCATTTAATGTAAATATCATATTGAAATCTGAATGTGATGTTAGGAATGTCTACGCATTTGCTGCCAAAACGCGCATTCAACGTATTTTACATACTGAATACGGTATTTAGATGCATTTTTGTGCAATGTACTGAAAAACGTGTAAAACGCAAGTTTCACACTGAAATATGAATGTTATGCTAGAAACCTGTGTATTTGCTGCTGAAATCGCATTTAACGTAAATATCACATTGAAATCCGAATGTGATGTTAGAAATGTCTACGCATTTGCAGCCAAAACGCGAATTCAACGTATTTTACACACTGAATACGATATTTAGATGCATTTTTGTGCAATGTACTGAAAAACGTGTAAAACGCAAGTTTCACACTGAAATATGAATATTATGCTAGAAACCTGTGTATTTGCTGCTGAAATCGCATTTAACGTAAATATCACATTGGAATCCGAATGTGATGTTAGAAATGTCTACGCATTTACTGTCAAAACACGAATTCAACGTATTTTACACACTGAATACGATATTTCGATGCATTTTTGTGCAATGTACTGAAAATCGTGTAAAACGCAAGTTTCACACTGAAATATGAAAGTTATGCTAGAAACCTGTGTATTTGCTGCTGAAATCGCATTTAACGTAAATATCATATTGAAATCTGAATGTGATGTTAGAAATGTCTACGCATTTACTACCAAAACGCGAATTCAACGTATTTTACATACTCAATACGATATTTAGATGCATTTTTGTGCAATGTACTGAAAAACGTGTAAAACGCAAGTTTCACACTGAAATATGAATGTTATGCTAGAAACCTGTGTATTTGCTGCTGAAATCGCATTTAACGTAAATATCACATTGGAATCCGAATGTGATGTTAGAAATGTCTACGCATTTAATGTCAAAACACGAATTCAACGTATTTTACACACTGAATACGATATTTCGATGCATTTTTGTGCAATGTACCGAAAATCGTGTAAAACGCAAGTTTCACACTGAAACATGAATGTTATGCTAGAAACCTGTGTATTTGCTGCTGAAATCGCATTTAACGTAAATATCACATTGGAATCCGAATGTGATGTTAGAAATGTCTACGCATTTACTGTCAAAACACGAATTCAACGTATTTTACACACTGAATACGATATTTAGATGCATTTTTGTGCAATGTACTGAAAATCTTGTAAAACGCAAGTTTCATACTGAAATATGAATGTTATGCTAGAAACCTGTGTATTTGCTGCTGAAATCGCATTTAACGTAAATATCACATTGAAATCCGAATGTGATGTTAGAAATGTCTACGCATTTACTGCCAAAACGCGAATTCAACGTATTTTACACACTGAATACGATATTTCGTTGCATTTTTGTCCAATGTACTGAAAATCGTGTAAAATGCAAGTTTCACACTGAAATATGAATGTTATGCTAGAAACCTGTATATTTGCTGCTGAAATCGCATTTAACGTAAATATCACATTGAAATCCGAATGTGATGTTAGAAATGTCTACGCATTTACTGCCAAAACGCGAATTCAACGTATTTTACACACTGAATACGATATTTCGATGCATTTTTGTGCAATGTACCAAAAATCGTGTAAAACGCAAGTTTCACACTGAAATATGAATGCTATTCTAGAAACCTGTGTATTTGCTGCAGAAATCGCATTTAACGTAAATATCACATTGAAATCCGAATAAGATATTAGAAATGTCTAGGCATTTACTGCCAAAACGCGAATTCAACGTATTTTACACACTAAATACGATATTTCGAAGCATTTTTGTGCAATGTACTGAAAATCGTGTAAAACGCAAGTTTCACACTGAAATATGAAAGTTATGCTAGAAACCTGTGTATTTGCTGCTGAAATCGCATTTAACGTAAATATCATATTGAAATCTGAATGTGATGTTAGGAATGTCTACGCATTTGCTGCCAAAACGCGCATTCAACGTATTTTACATACTGAATACGATATTTCGATGCATTTTTGTGCAATGTACCGAAAATCGTGTAAAACGCAAGTTTCACACTGAAATATGAATGCTTTTCTAGAAACCTGTGTATTTGCTGCTGAAATCGCATTTAAAGGAAATATCATATTGAAATCCGAATGTGATGTTAGAAATGTCTACGCATTTACTGCCAAAACGCGAATTCAACGTATTTTAAACTTTGAATACGATATTTCGATGCATTTTTGTGAAATATGAATGCTATTCTAGAAACCTGTGTATTTGCTGCTGAAATCGCATTTAACGTAAATATCACATTGAAATCCGAATGTGATGTTAGAAATGTCTACGCATTTACTGCCAAAACGCGAATTCAACGTATTTTACACTTTGAATACGATATTTCGATGCATTTTTGTGCAATGTACTGAAAATCGTGTAAAACGCAAGTTTCACACAGAAATATGAATGTTATGCTAGAAACCTGTGTATTTGCTGCTGAAATCGCATTTAACGTAAATATCATATTGAAATCCGAATGTGATGTTAGAAATGTCTACGCATTTACTGCCAAAACGCGAATTCAACGTATTTTACACACTGAATACGATATTTCGAAGCATTTTTGTGCAATGTACCGAAAATCGTGTAAAACGCAAGTTTCATACTGAATTATGAATGCTATTCCAGAAACCTGTGTATTTGCTGCTGAAATCGCATTTAACGTAAATATCACATTGAAATCCGAATGTGATGTTAGAAATGTCTACGCATTTACTGCCAAAACGCGAATTCAACGTATTTACACACTGAATACGATATTTCGAAGCATTTTTGTGCAATGTACTGAAAATCGTGTAAAACGCAAGTTTCACACTGAAATATGAATGTTATGCTAGAAACCTGTGTATTTGCTGCTGAAATCGCATTTAACGTAAATATCACATTGGAATCCGAATGTGATGTTAGAAATGTCTACGCATTTACTGTCAAAACACGAATTCAACGTATTTTACACACTGAATACGATATTACGATGCATTTTTGTCCAATGTACTGAAAATCGTGTAAAACGCAAGTTTCACACTGAAATATGAATGTTATGCTAGAAACCTGTGTATTTGCTGCTGAAATCGCATTTAACGTAAATATCACATTGGAATCCGAATGTGATGTTAGAAATGTCTACGCATTTGCTGCCAAAACGCGAATTCAACGTATTTTACACACTGAATACGATATTTCGATGCATTTTTGTCCAAAGTACTGAAAATCGTGTAAAACGCAAGTTTCACACTCAAATATGAATGTTATGCTAGAAACCTGTGTATTTGCTGCTGAAATCGCATTTAACGTAAATATCACATTGAAATCCGAATGTGATGTTAGAAATGTCTACGCATTTACTGTCAAAACACGAATTCAACGTATTTTACACACTGAATACGATATTACGATGCATTTTTGTCCAATGTACTGAAAATCGTGTAAAACGCAAGTTTCACACTGAAATATGAATGTTATGCTAGAAACCTGTGTATTTGCTGCTGAAATCGCATTTAACGTAAATATCACATTGGAATCCGAATGTGATGTTAGAAATGTCTACGCATTTGCTGCCAAAACGCGAATTCAACGTATTTTACACACTGAATACGATATTTCGATGCATTTTTGTCCAAAGTACTGAAAATCGTGTAAAACGCAAGTTTCACACTGAAATATGAATGCTATTCCAGAAACCTGTGTATTTGCTGCTGAAATCGCATTTAACGTAAATATCACATTGAAATCCGAATGTGATGTTAGAAATGTCTACGCATTTACTGCCAAAACTGAATACGATATTTCGATGCATTTTTGTGCAATGTACCGAAAATCGTGTAAAACGCAAGTTTCATACCGAAATATGAATGCTATTCCAGAAACCTGTGTATTTGCTGCTGAAATCGCATTTAACGTAAATATCACATTGGAATCCGAATGTGATGTTAGAAATGTCTACGCATTTACTGCCGAAACGCGAATTCAACGTATTTTACACTTTGAATACGATATTTCGATGCATTTTTGTGCAATGTACCGAAAATCGTGTAAAACGCAAGTTTCACACTGAAATATGAATGCTTTTCTAGAAACCTGTGTATTTGCTGCTGAAATCGCATTTAACGTAAATATCACATTGAAATCCTAATGTGATGTTAGAAATGTCTACGCATTTACTGCCAAAACGCGAATTCAACGTATTTTACACACTGAATACGATATTTCGAAGCATTTTTGTGCAATGTACTGAAAATCGTGTAAAACGCAAGTTTCACACTGAAATATGAATGTTATGCTAGAAACCTGTGTATTTGCTGCTGAAATCGCATTTAACGTAAATATCACATTGAAATCCGAATGTGATGTTAGAAATGTCTACGCATTTACTGCCAAAACGCGAATTCAACGTATTTTACACACTGAATACGATATTTAGATGCATTTTTGTGCAATGTACTGAAAATCGTGTAAAACGCAAGTTTCACACTGAAATATGAATGTTATGCTAGAAACCTGTGTATTTGCTGCTGAAATCGCATTTAACGTAAATATCACATTGAAATCCGAATGTGATGTTAGAAATGTCTACGCATTTACTGCCAAAACGCGAATTCAACGTATTTTACACACTGAATACGATTTTTCGATGCATTTTTGTGCAATGTACTGAAAATCGTGTAAAACGCAAGTTTCACACTGAAATATGAAAGTTATGCTAGAAACCTGTGTATTTGCTGCTGAAATCGCATTTAACGTAAATATCATATTGAAATCCGAATGTGATGTTAGAAATGTCTACGCATTTACTGCCAAAACGCGAATTCAACGTATTTTACACACTGAATACGATATTTCGAAGCATTTTTGTGCAATGTACCGAAAATCGTGTAAAACGCAAGTTTCATACTGAATTATGAATGCTATTCCAGAAACCTGTGTATTTGCTGCTGAAATCGCATTTAACGTAAATATCACATTGAAATCCGAATGTGATGTTAGAAATGTCTACGCATTTACTGCCAAAACTGAATACGATATTTCGATGCATTTTTGTGCAATGTACCGAAAATCGTGTAAAACGCAAGTTTCATACTGAAATATGAATGCTATTCCAGAAACCTGTGTATTTGCTGCTGAAATCGCATTTAACGTAAATATCACATTGGAATCCGAATGTGATGTTAGAAATGTCTACGCATTTACTGCCAAAACGCGAATTCAACGTATTTTACACTTTGAATACGATATTTCGATGCATTTTTGTGCAATGTACCGAAAATCGTGTAAAACGCAAGTTTCATACTGAAATATGAATGCTATTCCAGAAACCTGTGTATTTGCTGCTGAAATCGCATTTAACGTAAATATCACATTGAAATCCGAATGTGATGTTAGAAATGTCTACGCATTTGCAGCCAAAACGCGAATTCAACGTATTTTACACACTGAATACGATATTTAGATGCATTTATGTGCAATGTACTGAAAATCGTGTAATACGCAAGATTCACATTGAAATATGAACTTTATGCTAGAAACCTGTGTATCTGCTGCTGAAATCGCATTTAACGTAAATATCACATTGAAATGCGAATGTGATGTCAGAAATATCTGTGCATTTGCTACCGAAACGCGAATTCAACGTATTTTACATACTGAATACGATATTTAGATGCATTTTTGTGCAATGTACTAAAAATCGTGTGAAACACAAGTTTCACATTGAAATATGAATGTTATGCTAGAAACCTGTGTATTTGCTGCTGAAATCGAATTTAACGTAAATATCACATTGAAATCCGAATGTGATGTTAAAAATGTCTACGCATTTGCTGCCAAAACGCGAATTCAACGTATTTTTCACACTGAATACGATATTTAGATGCATTTTTGTGCAATGTACTGAAAATCGTGTAAAACGCAAGTTTCACACTGAAATATGAATGTTATGCTAGAAACCTGTGTATTTGCTGCTGAAATCGCATTTAACGTAAATATCACATTGAAATCCGAATGTGATGTTAGAAATGTCTACGCATTTACTGTCAAAACGCGAATTTAACGTATTTTACACACTGAATACGATATTTCGATGCATTTTTGTGCAATGTACTGAAAATCGTGTAAAACGCAAGTTTCACACTGAAATATGAAAGTTATGCTAGAAACCTGTGTATTTGCTGCTGAAATCGCATTTAACGTAAATATCATATTGAAATCCGAATGTGATGTTAGAAATGTCTACGCATTTACTGCCAAAACGCGAATTCAACGTATTTTACACTTTGAATACGATATTTCGATGCATTTTTGTACAATGTACCGAAAATCGTGTAAAACGCAAGTTTCACACTGAAATATGAATGCTATTCTAGAAACCTGTGTATTTGCTGCTGAAATCGCATTTAAAGGAAATATTATATTGAAATCCGAATGTGATGTTAGAAATGCCTACGCATTTACTGCCAAAACGCGAATTCAACGTATTTTACACACTGAATACGATATTTCGAAGCATTTTTGTGCAATGTACTGAAAATCGTGTAAAACGCAAGTTTCACACTGAAATATGAATGTTATGCTAGAAACCTGTGTATTTGCTGCTGAAATCGCATTTAACGTAAATATCACATTGAAATCCGAATGTGATGTTAGAAATGTCTACGCATTTACTGCCAAAACGCGAATTCAACGTATTTTACACACTGAATACCATATTTAGATGCATTTTTGTGCAATGTACTGAAAATCTTGTAAAACGCAAGTTTCATACTGAAATATGAATGTTATGCTAGAAACCTGTGTATTTGCTGCTGAAATCGCATTTAACGTAAATATCACATTGAAATCCGAATGTGATGTTAGAAATGTCTACGCATTTACTGCCAAAACGCGAATTCAACGTATTTTACGCACTGAATACGATATTTCGATGCACTTTTGTCCAATGTACTGAAAATCGTGTAAAATGCAAGTTTCACACTGAAATATGAATGTTATGCTAGAAACCTGTATATTTGCTGCTGAAATCGCATTTAACGTAAATATCACATTGAAATCCGAATGTGATGTTAGAAATGTCTACGCATTTACTGCCAAAACGCGAATTCAACGTATTTTACACACTGAATACGATATTTCGATGCATTTTTGTGCAATGTACCGAAAATCGTGTAAAACGCAAGTTTCACACTGAAATATGAATGCTATTCTAGAAACCTGTGTATTTGCTGCAGAAATCGCATTTAACGTAAATATCACATTGTAATCCGAATGAGATATTAGAAATGTCTAGGCATTTACTGCCAAAACGCGAATTCAACGTATTTTACACACTGAATACGATATTTCGAAGCATTTTTGTGCAATGTACTGAAAATCGTGTAAAACGCAAGTTTCACACTGAAATATGAAAGTTATGCTAGAAACCTGTGTATTTGCTGCTGAAATCGCATTTAATGTAAATATCATATTGAAATCTGAATGTGATGTTAGGAATGTCTACGCATTTGCTGCCAAAACGCGCATTCAACGTATTTTACATACTGAATACGGTATTTAGATGCATTTTTGTGCAATGTACTGAAAAACGTGTAAAACGCAAGTTTCACACTGAAATATGAATGTTATGCTAGAAACCTGTGTATTTGCTGCTGAAATCGCATTTAACGTAAATATCACATTGAAATCCGAATGTGATGTTAGAAATGTCTACGCATTTGCAGCCAAAACGCGAATTCAACGTATTTTACACACTGAATACGATATTTAGATGCATTTTTGTGCAATGTACTGAAAAACGTGTAAAACGCAAGTTTCACACTGAAATATGAATATTATGCTAGAAACCTGTGTATTTGCTGCTGAAATCGCATTTAACGTAAATATCACATTGGAATCCGAATGTGATGTTAGAAATGTCTACGCATTTACTGTCAAAACACGAATTCAACGTATTTTACACACTGAATACGATATTTCGATGCATTTTTGTGCAATGTACTGAAAATCGTGTAAAACGCAAGTTTCACACTGAAATATGAAAGTTATGCTAGAAACCTGTGTATTTGCTGCTGAAATCGCATTTAACGTAAATATCATATTGAAATCTGAATGTGATGTTAGAAATGTCTACGCATTTACTACCAAAACGCGAATTTAACGTATTTTACACACTGAATACGATATTTAGATGCATTTTTGTGCAATGTACTGAAAATCGTGTAAAACGCAAGTTTCACACTGAAATATGAAAGTTATGCTAGAAACCTGTGTATTTGCTGCTGAAATCGCATTTAACGTAAATTTCATATTGAAATCTGAATGTGATTTTAGAAATGTCTACGCATTTGCTGCCAAAATGCGAATTCAACGTATTTTACATACTGAATACGATATTTAGATGCATTTTTGTGCAATGTACTGAAAATCGTGTAAAACGCAAGTTTCACACTGAAATATGAATGCTATTCTAGAAACCTGTGTATTTGCTGCTGAAATCGCATTTAACGTAAATATCACATTGAAATCCGAATGTGATGTTAGAAATGTCTACGCATTTACTGCCAAAACGCGAATTCAACGTATTTTACACTTTGAATACGATATTTCGATGCATTTTTGTGCAATGTACTGAAAATCGTGTAAAACGCAAGTTTCACACAGAAATATGAATGTTATGCTAGAAACCTGTGTATTTGCTGCTGAAATCGCATTTAACGTAAATATCATATTGAAATCCGAATGTGATGTTAGAAATGTCTACGCATTTACTGCCAAAACGCGAATTCAACGTATTTACACACTGAATACGATATTTCGAAGCATTTTTGTGCAATGTACTGAAAATCGTGTAAAACGCAAGTTTCACACTGAAATATGAATGTTATGCTAGAAACCTGTGTATTTGCTGCTGAAATCGCATTTAACGTAAATATCACATTGGAATCCGAATGTGATGTTAGAAATGTCTACGCATTTACTGTCAAAACACGAATTCAACGTATTTTACACACTGAATACGATATTACGATGCATTTTTGTCCAATGTACTGAAAATCGTGTAAAACGCAAGTTTCACACTGAAATATGAATGTTATGCTAGAAACCTGTGTATTTGCTGCTGAAATCGCATTTAACGTAAATATCACATTGGAATCCGAATGTGATGTTAGAAATGTCTACGCATTTGCTGCCAAAACGCGAATTCAACGTATTTTACACACTGAATACGATATTTCGATGCATTTTTGTCCAAAGTACTGAAAATCGTGTAAAACGCAAGTTTCACACTAAAATATGAATGTTATGCTAGAAACCTGTGTATTTGCTGCTGAAATCGCATTTAACGTAAATATCACATTGAAATCCGAATGTGATGTTAGAAATGTCTACGCATTTACTGCCAAAACTGAATACGATATTTCGATGCATTTTTGTGCAATGTACCGAAAATCGTGTAAAACGCAAGTTTCATACCGAAATATGAATGCTATTCCAGAAACCTGTGTATTTGCTGCTGAAATCGCATTTAACGTAAATATCACATTGGAATCCGAATGTGATGTTAGAAATGTCTACGCATTTACTGCCGAAACGCGAATTCAACGTATTTTACACTTTGAATACGATATTTCGATGCATTTTTGTGCAATGTACCGAAAATCGTGTAAAACGCAAGTTTCACACTGAAATATGAATGCTTTTCTAGAAACCTGTGTATTTGCTGCTGAAATCGCATTTAACGTAAATATCACATTGAAATCCGAATGTGATGTTAGAAATGTCTACGCATTTACTGCCAAAACGCGAATTCAACGTATTTTACACACTGAATACGATATTTCGAAGCATTTTTGTGCAATGTACTGAAAATCGTCTAAAACGCAAGTTTCACACTGAAATATGAATGTTATGCTAGAAACCTGTGTATTTGCTGCTGAAATCGCATTTAACGTAAATATCACATTGAAATCCGAATGTGATGTTAGAAATGTCTACGCATTTACTGCCAAAACGCGAATTCAACGTATTTTACACACTGAATACGATATTTAGATGCATTTTTGTGCAATGTACTGAAAATCGTGTAAAACGCAAGTTTCACACTGAAATATGAATGTTATGCTAGAAACCTGTGTATTTGCTGCTGAAATCGCATTTAACGTAAATATCACATTGAAATCCGAATGTGATGTTAGAAATGTCTACGCATTTACTGCCAAAACGCGAATTCAACGTATTTTACACACTGAATACGATATTTCGATGCATTTTTGTGCAATGTACTGAAAATCGTGTAAAACGCAAGTTTCACACTGAAATATGAAAGTTATGCTAGAAACCTGTGTATTTGCTGCTGAAATCGCATTTAACGTAAATATCATATTGAAATCCGAATGTGATGTTAGAAATGGCTACGCATTTACTGCCAAAACGCGAATTCAACGTATTTTACACACTGAATACGATATTTCGAAGCATTTTTGTGCAATGTACCGAAAATCGTGTAAAACGCAAGTTTCATACTGAATTATGAATGCTATTCCAGAAACCTGTGTATTTGCTGCTGAAATCGCATTTAACGTAAATATCACATTGAAATCCGAATGTGATGTTAGAAATGTCTACGCATTTACTGCCAAAACTGAATACGATATTTCGATGCATTTTTGTGCAATGTACCGAAAATCGTGTAAAACGCAAGTTTCATACTGAAATATGAATGCTATTCCAGAAACCTGTGTATTTGCTGCTGAAATCGCATTTAACGTAAATATCACATTGGAATCCGAATGTGATGTTAGAAATGTCTACGCATTTACTGCCAAAACGCGAATTCAACGTATTTTACACTTTGAATACGATATTTCGATGCATTTTTGTGCAATGTACCGAAAATCGTGTAAAACGCAAGTTTCATACTGAAATATGAATGCTATTCCAGAAACCTGTGTATTTGCTGCTGAAATCGCATTTAACGTAAATATCACATTGAAATCCGAATGTGATGTTAGAAATGTCTACGCATTTGCAGCCAAAACGCGAATTCAACGTATTTTACACACTGAATACGATATTTAGATGCATTTATGTGCAATGTACTGAAAATCGTGTAATACGCAAGATTCACATTGAAATATGAACTTTATGCTAGAAACCTGTGTATCTGCTGCTGAAATCGCATTTAACGTAAATATCACATTGAAATGCGAATGTGATGTCAGAAATATCTGTGCATTTGCTACCGAAACGCGAATTCAACGTATTTTACATACTGAATACGATATTTAGATGCATTTTTGTGCAATGTACTAAAAATCGTGTGAAACACAAGTTTCACATTGAAATATGAATGTTATGCTAGAAACCTGTGTATTTGCTGCTGAAATCGAATTTAACGTAAATATCACATTGAAATCCGAATGTGATGTTAGAAATGTCTACGCATTTGCTGCCAAAACGCGAATTCAACGTATTTTTCACACTGAATACGATATTTAGATGCATTTTTGTGCAATGTACTGAAAATCGTGTAAAACGCAAGTTTCACACTGAAATATGAATGTTATGCTAGAAACCTGTGTATTTGCTGCTGAAATCGCATTTAACGTAAATATCACATTGAAATCCGAATGTGATGTTAGAAATGTCTACGCATTTACTGTCAAAACGCGAATTTAACGTATTTTACACACTGAATACGATATTTCGATGCATTTTTGTGCAATGTACTGAAAATCGTGTAAAACGCAAGTTTCACACTGAAATATGAAAGTTATGCTAGAAACCTGTGTATTTGCTGCTGAAATCGCATTTAACGTAAATATTATATTGAAATCCGAATGTAATGTTAGAAATGTCTACGCATTTACTGCCAAAACGCGAATTCAACGTATTTTACACTTTGAATACGATATTTCGATGCATTTTTGTGCAATGTACCGAAAATCGTGTAAAACGCAAGTTTCACACTGAAATATGAATGCTTTTCTAGAAACCTGTGTATTTGCTGCTGAAATCGCATTTAAAGGAAATATCATATTGAAATCCGAATGTGATGTTAGAAATGTCTACGCATTTACTGCCAAAACGCGAATTCAACGTATTTTACACACTGAATACGATATTTCGAAGCATTTTTGTGCAATGTACTGAAAATCGTGTAAAACGCAAGTTTCACACTGAAATATGAATGTTATGCTAGAAACCTGTGTATTTGCTGCTGAAATCGCATTTAACGTAAATATCACATTGAAATCCGAATGTGATGTTAGAAATGTCTACGCATTTACTGTCAAAACGCGAATTTAACGTATTTTACACACTGAATACGATATTTAGATGCATTTTTGTGCAATGTACTGAAAAACGTGTAAAACGCAAGTTTCACACTGAAATATGAATGTTATGCTAGAAACCTGTGTATTTGCTGCTGAAATCGCATTTAACGTAAATATCACATTGAGATCCGAATGAGATATTAGAAATGTCTACGCATTTACTGCCAAAACGCGAATTCAACGTATTTTACAAACTGAATACGATATTTCGAAGCATTGTTGTGCAATATACTGAAAATCGTGTAAAACGCAAGTTTCACACTGAAATATGAAAGTTATGCTAGAAACCTGTGTATTTGCTGCTGAAATCGCATTTAACGTAAATATCATATTGAAATCTGAATGTGATTTTAGAAATGTCTACGCATTTGCTGCCAAAACGCGAATTCAACGTATTTTACATACTGAATACGATATTTAGATGCATTTTTGTGCAATGTACTGAAAATCGTGTAAAACGCAAGTTTCACACTGAAATATGAATGCTATTCTAGAAACCTGTGTATTTGCTGCTGAAATCGCATTTAACGTAAATATCACATTGAAATCCGAATGTGATGTTAGAAATGTCTACGCATTTGCAGCCAAAACGCGAATTCAACGTATTTTACACTTTGAATACGATATTTCGATGCATTTTTGTGCAATGTACCGAAAATCGTGTAAAACGCAAGTTTCACACTGAAATATGAATGCTTTTCTAGAAACCTGTGTATTTGCTGCTGAAATCGCATTTAAAGGAAATATCATATTGAAATCCGAATGTGATGTTAGAAATGTCTACGCATTTACTGCCAAAACGCGAATTCAACGTATTTTAAACTTTGAATACGATATTTCGATGCATTTTTGTGAAATATGAATGCTATTCTAGAAACCTGTGTATTTGCTGCTGAAATCGCATTTAACGTAAATATCACATTGAAATCCGAATGTGATGTTAGAAATGTCTACGCATTTACTGCCAAAACGCGAATTCAACGTATTTTACACTTTGAATACGATATTTCGATGCATTTTTGTGCAATGTACTGAAAATCGTGTAAAACGCAAGTTTCACACAGAAATATGAATGTTATGCTAGAAACCTGTGTATTTGCTGCTGAAATCGCATTTAACGTAAATATCATATTGAAATCCGAATGTGATGTTAGAAATGTCTACGCATTTACTGCCAAAACGCGAATTCAACGTATTTACACACTGAATACGATATTTCGAAGCATTTTTGTGCAATGTACTGAAAATCGTGTAAAACGCAAGTTTCACACTGAAATATGAATGTTATGCTAGAAACCTGTGTATTTGCTGCTGAAATCGCATTTAACGTAAATATCACATTGGAATCCGAATGTGATGTTAGAAATGTCTACGCATTTACTGTCAAAACACGAATTCAACGTATTTTACACACTGAATACGATATTACGATGCATTTTTGTCCAATGTACTGAAAATCGTGTAAAACGCAAGTTTCACACTGAAATATGAATGTTATGCTAGAAACCTGTGTATTTGCTGCTGAAATCGCATTTAACGTAAATATCACATTGGAATCCGAATGTGATGTTAGAAATGTCTACGCATTTGCTGCCAAAACGCGAATTCAACGTATTTTACACACTGAATACGATATTTCGATGCATTTTTGTCCAAAGTACTGAAAATCGTGTAAAACGCAAGTTTCACACTAAAATATGAATGTTATGCTAGAAACCTGTGTATTTGCTGCTGAAATCGCATTTAACGTAAATATCACATTGAAATCCGAATGTGATGTTAGAAATGTCTACGCATTTACTGCCAAAACTGAATACGATATTTCGATGCATTTTTGTGCAATGTACCGAAAATCGTGTAAAACGCAAGTTTCATACCGAAATATGAATGCTATTCCAGAAACCTGTGTATTTGCTGCTGAAATCGCATTTAACGTAAATATCACATTGGAATCCGAATGTGATGTTAGAAATGTCTACGCATTTACTGCCGAAACGCGAATTCAACGTATTTTACACTTTGAATACGATATTTCGATGCATTTTTGTGCAATGTACCGAAAATCGTGTAAAACGCAAGTTTCACACTGAAATATGAATGCTTTTCTAGAAACCTGTGTATTTGCTGCTGAAATCGCATTTAACGTAAATATCACATTGAAATCCGAATGTGATGTTAGAAATGTCTACGCATTTACTGCCAAAACGCGAATTCAACGTATTTTACACACTGAATACGATATTTCGAAGCATTTTTGTGCAATGTACTGAAAATCGTCTAAAACGCAAGTTTCACACTGAAATATGAATGTTATGCTAGAAACCTGTGTATTTGCTGCTGAAATCGCATTTAACGTAAATATCACATTGAAATCCGAATGTGATGTTAGAAATGTCTACGCATTTACTGCCAAAACGCGAATTCAACGTATTTTACACACTGAATACGATATTTAGATGCATTTTTGTGCAATGTACTGAAAATCGTGTAAAACGCAAGTTTCACACTGAAATATGAATGTTATGCTAGAAACCTGTGTATTTGCTGCTGAAATCGCATTTAACGTAAATATCACATTGAAATCCGAATGTGATGTTAGAAATGTCTACGCATTTACTGCCAAAACGCGAATTCAACGTATTTTACACACTGAATACGATATTTCGATGCATTTTTGTGCAATGTACTGAAAATCGTGTAAAACGCAAGTTTCACACTGAAATATGAAAGTTATGCTAGAAACCTGTGTATTTGCTGCTGAAATCGCATTTAACGTAAATATCATATTGAAATCCGAATGTGATGTTAGAAATGGCTACGCATTTACTGCCAAAACGCGAATTCAACGTATTTTACACACTGAATACGATATTTCGAAGCATTTTTGTGCAATGTACCGAAAATCGTGTAAAACGCAAGTTTCATACTGAATTATGAATGCTATTCCAGAAACCTGTGTATTTGCTGCTGAAATCGCATTTAACGTAAATATCACATTGAAATCCGAATGTGATGTTAGAAATGTCTACGCATTTACTGCCAAAACTGAATACGATATTTCGATGCATTTTTGTGCAATGTACCGAAAATCGTGTAAAACGCAAGTTTCATACTGAAATATGAATGCTATTCCAGAAACCTGTGTATTTGCTGCTGAAATCGCATTTAACGTAAATATCACATTGGAATCCGAATGTGATGTTAGAAATGTCTACGCATTTACTGCCAAAACGCGAATTCAACGTATTTTACACTTTGAATACGATATTTCGATGCATTTTTGTGCAATGTACCGAAAATCGTGTAAAACGCAAGTTTCATACTGAAATATGAATGCTATTCCAGAAACCTGTGTATTTGCTGCTGAAATCGCATTTAACGTAAATATCACATTGAAATCCGAATGTGATGTTAGAAATGTCTACGCATTTGCAGCCAAAACGCGAATTCAACGTATTTTACACACTGAATACGATATTTAGATGCATTTATGTGCAATGTACTGAAAATCGTGTAATACGCAAGATTCACATTGAAATATGAACTTTATGCTAGAAACCTGTGTATCTGCTGCTGAAATCGCATTTAACGTAAATATCACATTGAAATGCGAATGTGATGTCAGAAATATCTGTGCATTTGCTACCGAAACGCGAATTCAACGTATTTTACATACTGAATACGATATTTAGATGCATATTTGTGCAATGTACTAAAAATCGTGTGAAACACAAGTTTCACATTGAAATATGAATGTTATGCTAGAAACCTGTGTATTTGCTGCTGAAATCGAATTTAACGTAAATATCACATTGAAATCCGAATGTGATGTTAGAAATGTCTACGCATTTGCTGCCAAAACGCGAATTCAACGTATTTTTCACACTGAATACGATATTTAGATGCATTTTTGTGCAATGTACTGAAAATCGTGTAAAACGCAAGTTTCACACTGAAATATGAATGTTATGCTAGAAACCTGTGTATTTGCTGCTGAAATCGCATTTAACGTAAATATCACATTGAAATCCGAATGTGATGTTAGAAATGTCTACGCATTTACTGTCAAAACGCGAATTTAACGTATTTTACACACTGAATACGATATTTCGATGCATTTTTGTGCAATGTACTGAAAATCGTGTAAAACGCAAGTTTCACACTGAAATATGAAAGTTATGCTAGAAACCTGTGTATTTGCTGCTGAAATCGCATTTAACGTAAATATTATATTGAAATCCGAATGTAATGTTAGAAATGTCTACGCATTTACTGCCAAAACGCGAATTCAACGTATTTTACACTTTGAATACGATATTTCGATGCATTTTTGTGCAATGTACCGAAAATCGTGTAAAACGCAAGTTTCACACTGAAATATGAATGCTTTTCTAGAAACCTGTGTATTTGCTGCTGAAATCGCATTTAAAGGAAATATCATATTGAAATCCGAATGTGATGTTAGAAATGTCTACGCATTTACTGCCAAAACGCGAATTCAACGTATTTTACACACTGAATACGATATTTCGAAGCATTTTTGTGCAATGTACTGAAAATCGTGTAAAACGCAAGTTTCACACTGAAATATGAATGTTATGCTAGAAACCTGTGTATTTGCTGCTGAAATCGCATTTAACGTAAATATCACATTGAAATCCGAATGTGATGTTAGAAATGTCTACGCATTTACTGTCAAAACGCGAATTTAACGTATTTTACACACTGAATACGATATTTAGATGCATTTTTGTGCAATGTACTGAAAAACGTGTAAAACGCAAGTTTCACACTGAAATATGAATGTTATGCTAGAAACCTGTGTATTTGCTGCTGAAATCGCATTTAACGTAAATATCACATTGAGATCCGAATGAGATATTAGAAATGTCTACGCATTTACTGCCAAAACGCGAATTCAACGTATTTTACAAACTGAATACGATATTTCGAAGCATTGTTGTGCAATATACTGAAAATCGTGTAAAACGCAAGTTTCACACTGAAATATGAAAGTTATGCTAGAAACCTGTGTATTTGCTGCTGAAATCGCATTTAACGTAAATATCATATTGAAATCTGAATGTGATTTTAGAAATGTCTACGCATTTGCTGCCAAAACGCGAATTCAACGTATTTTACATACTGAATACGATATTTAGATGCATTTTTGTGCAATGTACTGAAAATCGTGTAAAACGCAAGTTTCACACTGAAATATGAATGCTATTCTAGAAACCTGTGTATTTGCTGCTGAAATCGCATTTAACGTAAATATCACATTGAAATCCGAATGTGATGTTAGAAATGTCTACGCATTTGCAGCCAAAACGCGAATTCAACGTATTTTACACTTTGAATACGATATTTCGATGCATTTTTGTGCAATGTACCGAAAATCGTGTAAAACGCAAGTTTCACACTGAAATATGAATGCTTTTCTAGAAACCTGTGTATTTGCTGCTGAAATCGCATTTAAAGGAAATATCATATTGAAATCCGAATGTGATGTTAGAAATGTCTACGCATTTACTGCCAAAACGCGAAGTCAACGTATTTTAAACTTTGAATACGATATTTCGATGCATTTTTGTGAAATATGAATGCTATTCTAGAAACCTGTGTATTTGCTGCTGAAATCGCATTTAACGTAAATATCACATTGAAATCCGAATGTGATGTTAGAAATGTCTACGCATTTACTGTCAAAACGCGAATTTAACGTATTTTACACACTGAATACGATATTTCGATGCATTTTTGTGCAATGTACTGAAAATCGTGTAAAACGCAAGTTTCACACTGAAATATGAAAGTTATGCTAGAAACCTGTGTATTTGCTGCTGAAATCGCATTTAACGTAAATATTATATTGAAATCCGAATGTAATGTTAGAAATGTCTACGCATTTACTGCCAAAACGCGAATTCAACGTATTTTACACTTTGAATACGATATTTCGATGCATTTTTGTGCAATGTACCGAAAATCGTGTAAAACGCAAGTTTCACACTGAAATATGAATGCTTTTCTAGAAACCTGTGTATTTGCTGCTGAAATCGCATTTAAAGGAAATATCATATTGAAATCCGAATGTGATGTTAGAAATGTCTACGCATTTACTGCCAAAACGCGAATTCAACGTATTTTAAACTTTGAATACGATATTTCGATGCATTTTTGTGAAATATGAATGCTATTCTAGAAACCTGTGTATTTGCTGCTGAAATCGCATTTAACGTAAATATCACATTGAAATCCGAATGTGATGTTAGAAATGTCTACGCATTTACTGCCAAAACGCGAATTCAACGTATTTTACACTTTGAATACGATATTTCGATGCATTTTTGTGCAATGTACTGAAAATCGTGTAAAACGCAAGTTTCACACAGAAATATGAATGTTATGCTAGAAACCTGTGTATTTGCTGCTGAAATCGCATTTAACGTAAATATCATATTGAAATCCGAATGTGATGTTAGAAATGTCTACGCATTTACTGCCAAAACGCGAATTCAACGTATTTTACACACTGAATACGATATTTCGAAGCATTTTTGTGCAATGTACCGAAAATCGTGTAAAACGCAAGTTTCATACTGAATTATGAATGCTATTCCAGAAACCTGTGTATTTGCTGCTGAAATCGCATTTAACGTAAATATCACATTGAAATCCGAATGTGATGTTAGAAATGTCTACGCATTTACTGCCAAAACGCGAATTCAACGTATTTACACACTGAATACGATATTTCGAAGCATTTTTGTGCAATGTACTGAAAATCGTGTAAAACGCAAGTTTCACACTGAAATATGAATGTTATGCTAGAAACCTGTGTATTTGCTGCTGAAATCGCATTTAACGTAAATATCACATTGGAATCCGAATGTGATGTTAGAAATGTCTACGCATTTACTGTCAAAACACGAATTCAACGTATTTTACACACTGAATACGATATTACGATGCATTTTTGTCCAATGTACTGAAAATCGTGTAAAACGCAAGTTTCACACTGAAATATGAATGTTATGCTAGAAACCTGTGTATTTGCTGCTGAAATCGCATTTAACGTAAATATCACATTGGAATCCGAATGTGATGTTAGAAATGTCTACGCATTTGCTGCCAAAACGCGAATTCAACGTATTTTACACACTGAATACGATATTTCGATGCATTTTTGTCCAAAGTACTGAAAATCGTGTAAAACGCAAGTTTCACACTAAAATATGAATGTTATGCTAGAAACCTGTGTATTTGCTGCTGAAATCGCATTTAACGTAAATATCACATTGAAATCCGAATGTGATGTTAGAAATGTCTACGCATTTACTGCCAAAACTGAATACGATATTTCGATGCATTTTTGTGCAATGTACCGAAAATCGTGTAAAACGCAAGTTTCATACCGAAATATGAATGCTATTCCAGAAACCTGTGTATTTGCTGCTGAAATCGCATTTAACGTAAATATCACATTGGAATCCGAATGTGATGTTAGAAATGTCTACGCATTTACTGCCGAAACGCGAATTCAACGTATTTTACACTTTGAATACGATATTTCGATGCATTTTTGTGCAATGTACCGAAAATCGTGTAAAACGCAAGTTTCACACTGAAATATGAATGCTTTTCTAGAAACCTGTGTATTTGCTGCTGAAATCGCATTTAACGTAAATATCACATTGAAATCCGAATGTGATGTTAGAAATGTCTACGCATTTACTGCCAAAACGCGAATTCAACGTATTTTACACACTGAATACGATATTTCGAAGCATTTTTGTGCAATGTACTGAAAATCGTGTAAAACGCAAGTTTCACACTGAAATATGAATGTTATGCTAGAAACCTGTGTATTTGCTGCTGAAATCGCATTTAACGTAAATATCACATTGAAATCCGAATGTGATGTTAGAAATGTCTACGCATTTACTGCCAAAACGCGAATTCAACGTATTTTACACACTGAATACGATATTTAGATGCATTTTTGTGCAATGTACTGAAAATCGTGTAAAACGCAAGTTTCACACTGAAATATGAATGTTATGCTAGAAACCTGTGTATTTGCTGCTGAAATCGCATTTAACGTAAATATCACATTGAAATCCGAATGTGATGTTAGAAATGTCTACGCATTTACTGCCAAAACGCGAATTCAACGTATTTTACACACTGAATACGATATTTCGATGCATTTTTGTGCAATGTACTGAAAATCGTGTAAAACGCAAGTTTCACACTGAAATATGAAAGTTATGCTAGAAACCTGTGTATTTGCTGCTGAAATCGCATTTAACGTAAATATCATATTGAAATCCGAATGTGATGTTAGAAATGGCTACGCATTTACTGCCAAAACGCGAATTCAACGTATTTTACACACTGAATACGATATTTCGATGCATTTTTGTGCAATGTACCGAAAATCGTGTAAAACGCAAGTTTCACACTGAAATATGAATGCTATTCTAGAAACCTGTGTATTTGCTGCTGAAATCGCATTTAACGTAAATATCACATTGAAATCCGAATGTGATGTTAGAAATGTCTACGCATTTACTGCCAAAACTGAATACGATATTTCGATGCATTTTTGTGCAATGTACCGAAAATCGTGTAAAACGCAAGTTTCATACTGAAATATGAATGCTATTCCAGAAACCTGTGTATTTGCTGCTGAAATCGCATTTAACGTAAATATCACATTGGAATCCGAATGTGATGTTAGAAATGTCTACGCATTTACTGCCAAAACGCGAATTCAACGTATTTTACACTTTGAATACGATATTTCGATGCATTTTTGTGCAATGTACCGAAAATCGTGTAAAACGCAAGTTTCATACTGAAATATGAATGCTATTCCAGAAACCTGTGTATTTGCTGCTGAAATCGCATTTAACGTAAATATCACATTGAAATCCGAATGTGATGTTAGAAATGTCTACGCATTTGCAGCCAAAACGCGAATTCAACGTATTTTACACACTGAATACGATATTTAGATGCATTTATGTGCAATGTACTGAAAATCGTGTAATACGCAAGATTCACATTGAAATATGAACTTTATGCTAGAAACCTGTGTATCTGCTGCTGAAATCGCATTTAACGTAAATATCACATTGAAATGCGAATGTGATGTCAGAAATATCTGTGCATTTGCTACCGAAACGCGAATTCAACGTATTTTACATACTGAATACGATATTTAGATGCATTTTTGTGCAATGTACTAAAAATCGTGTGAAACACAAGTTTCACATTGAAATATGAATGTTATGCTAGAAACCTGTGTATTTGCTGCTGAAATCGAATTTAACGTAAATATCACATTGAAATCCGAATGTGATGTTAGAAATGTCTACGCATTTGCTGCCAAAACGCGAATTCAACGTATTTTTCACACTGAATACGATATTTAGATGCATTTTTGTGCAATGTACTGAAAATCGTGTAAAACGCAAGTTTCACACTGAAATATGAATGTTATGCTAGAAACCTGTGTATTTGCTGCTGAAATCGCATTTAACGTAAATATCACATTGAAATCCGAATGTGATGTTAGAAATGTCTACGCATTTACTGTCAAAACGCGAATTTAACGTATTTTACACACTGAATACGATATTTCGATGCATTTTTGTGCAATGTACTGAAAATCGTGTAAAACGCAAGTTTCACACTGAAATATGAAAGTTATGCTAGAAACCTGTGTATTTGCTGCTGAAATCGCATTTAACGTAAATATTATATTGAAATCCGAATGTAATGTTAGAAATGTCTACGCATTTACTGCCAAAACGCGAATTCAACGTATTTTACACTTTGAATACGATATTTCGATGCATTTTTGTGCAATGTACCGAAAATCGTGTAAAACGCAAGTTTCACACTGAAATATGAATGCTTTTCTAGAAACCTGTGTATTTGCTGCTGAAATCGCATTTAAAGGAAATATCATATTGAAATCCGAATGTGATGTTAGAAATGTCTACGCATTTACTGCCAAAACGCGAATTCAACGTATTTTACACACTGAATACGATATTTCGAAGCATTTTTGTGCAATGTACTGAAAATCGTGTAAAACGCAAGTTTCACACTGAAATATGAATGTTATGCTAGAAACCTGTGTATTTGCTGCTGAAATCGCATTTAACGTAAATATCACATTGAAATCCGAATGTGATGTTAGAAATGTCTACGCATTTACTGTCAAAACGCGAATTTAACGTATTTTACACACTGAATACGATATTTAGATGCATTTTTGTGCAATGTACTGAAAAACGTGTAAAACGCAAGTTTCACACTGAAATATGAATGTTATGCTAGAAACCTGTGTATTTGCTGCTGAAATCGCATTTAACGTAAATATCACATTGAGATCCGAATGAGATATTAGAAATGTCTACGCATTTACTGCCAAAACGCGAATTCAACGTATTTTACAAACTGAATACGATATTTCGAAGCATTGTTGTGCAATATACTGAAAATCGTGTAAAACGCAAGTTTCACACTGAAATATGAAAGTTATGCTAGAAACCTGTGTATTTGCTGCTGAAATCGCATTTAACGTAAATATCATATTGAAATCTGAATGTGATTTTAGAAATGTCTACGCATTTGCTGCCAAAACGCGAATTCAACGTATTTTACATACTGAATACGATATTTAGATGCATTTTTGTGCAATGTACTGAAAATCGTGTAAAACGCAAGTTTCACACTGAAATATGAATGCTATTCTAGAAACCTGTGTATTTGCTGCTGAAATCGCATTTAACGTAAATATCACATTGAAATCCGAATGTGATGTTAGAAATGTCTACGCATTTGCAGCCAAAACGCGAATTCAACGTATTTTACACTTTGAATACGATATTTCGATGCATTTTTGTGCAATGTACCGAAAATCGTGTAAAACGCAAGTTTCACACTGAAATATGAATGCTTTTCTAGAAACCTGTGTATTTGCTGCTGAAATCGCATTTAAAGGAAATATCATATTGAAATCCGAATGTGATGTTAGAAATGTCTACGCATTTACTGCCAAAACGCGAAGTCAACGTATTTTAAACTTTGAATACGATATTTCGATGCATTTTTGTGAAATATGAATGCTATTCTAGAAACCTGTGTATTTGCTGCTGAAATCGCATTTAACGTAAATATCACATTGAAATCCGAATGTGATGTTAGAAATGTCTACGCATTTACTGTCAAAACGCGAATTTAACGTATTTTACACACTGAATACGATATTTCGATGCATTTTTGTGCAATGTACTGAAAATCGTGTAAAACGCAAGTTTCACACTGAAATATGAAAGTTATGCTAGAAACCTGTGTATTTGCTGCTGAAATCGCATTTAACGTAAATATTATATTGAAATCCGAATGTAATGTTAGAAATGTCTACGCATTTACTGCCAAAACGCGAATTCAACGTATTTTACACTTTGAATACGATATTTCGATGCATTTTTGTGCAATGTACCGAAAATCGTGTAAAACGCAAGTTTCACACTGAAATATGAATGCTTTTCTAGAAACCTGTGTATTTGCTGCTGAAATCGCATTTAAAGGAAATATCATATTGAAATCCGAATGTGATGTTAGAAATGTCTACGCATTTACTGCCAAAACGCGAATTCAACGTATTTTACACACTGAATACGATATTTCGAAGCATTTTTGTGCAATGTACTGAAAATCGTGTAAAACGCAAGTTTCACACTGAAATATGAATGTTATGCTAGAAACCTGTGTATTTGCTGCTGAAATCGCATTTAACGTAAATATCACATTGAAATCCGAATGTGATGTTAGAAATGTCTACGCATTTACTGTCAAAACGCGAATTTAACGTATTTTACACACTGAATACGATATTTAGATGCATTTTTGTGCAATGTACTGAAAAACGTGTAAAACGCAAGTTTCACACTGAAATATGAATGTTATGCTAGAAACCTGTGTATTTGCTGCTGAAATCGCATTTAACGTAAATATCACATTGAGATCCGAATGAGATATTAGAAATGTCTACGCATTTACTGCCAAAACGCGAATTCAACGTATTTTACAAACTGAATACGATATTTCGAAGCATTGTTGTGCAATATACTGAAAATCGTGTAAAACGCAAGTTTCACACTGAAATATGAAAGTTATGCTAGAAACCTGTGTATTTGCTGCTGAAATCGCATTTAACGTAAATATCATATTGAAATCTGAATGTGATTTTAGAAATGTCTACGCATTTGCTGCCAAAACGCGAATTCAACGTATTTTACATACTGAATACGATATTTAGATGCATTTTTGTGCAATGTACTGAAAATCGTGTAAAACGCAAGTTTCACACTGAAATATGAATGCTATTCTAGAAACCTGTGTATTTGCTGCTGAAATCGCATTTAACGTAAATATCACATTGAAATCCGAATGTGATGTTAGAAATGTCTACGCATTTGCAGCCAAAACGCGAATTCAACGTATTTTACACTTTGAATACGATATTTCGATGCATTTTTGTGCAATGTACCGAAAATCGTGTAAAACGCAAGTTTCACACTGAAATATGAATGCTTTTCTAGAAACCTGTGTATTTGCTGCTGAAATCGCATTTAAAGGAAATATCATATTGAAATCCGAATGTGATGTTAGAAATGTCTACGCATTTACTGCCAAAACGCGAAGTCAACGTATTTTAAACTTTGAATACGATATTTCGATGCATTTTTGTGAAATATGAATGCTATTCTAGAAACCTGTGTATTTGCTGCTGAAATCGCATTTAAGGTAAATATCACATTGAAATCCGAATGTGATGTTAGAAATGTCTACGCATTTACTGCCAAAACGCGAATTCAACGTATTTTACACTTTGAATACGATATTTCGATGCATTTTTGTGCAATGTACTGAAAATCGTGTAAAACGCAAGTTTCACACAGAAATATGAATGTTATGCTAAAAAACCTGTGTATTTGCTGCTGAAATCGCATTTAACGTAAATATCATATTGAAATCCGAATGTGATGTTAGAAATGTCTACGCATTTACTGCCAAAACGCGAATTCAACGTATTTTACACACTGAATACGATATTTCGAAGCATTTTTGTGCAATGTACCGAAAATCGTGTAAAACGCCAGTTTCATACTGAATTATGAATGCTATTCCAGAAACCTGTGTATTTGCTGCTGAAATCGCATTTAACGTAAATATCACATTGAAATCCGAATGTGATGTTAGAAATGTCTACGCATTTACTGCCAAAACGAGAATTCAACGTATTTACACACTGAATACGATATTTCGAAGCATTTTTGTGCAATGTACTGAAAATCGTGTAAAACGCAAGTTTCACACTGAAATATGAATGTTATGCTAGAAACCTGTGTATTTGCTGCTGAAATCGCATTTAACGTAAATATCACATTGGAATCCGAATGTGATGTTAGAAATGTCTACGCATTTACTGTCAAAACACGAATTCAACGTATTTTACACACTGAATACGATATTACGATGCATTTTTGTCCAATGTACTGAAAATCGTGTAAAACGCAAGTTTCACACTGAAATATGAATGTTATGCTAGAAACCTGTGTATTTGCTGCTGAAATCGCATTTAACGTAAATATCACATTGGAATCCGAATGTGATGTTAGAAATGTCTACGCATTTGCTGCCAAAACGCGAATTCAACGTATTTTACACACTGAATACGATATTTCGATGCATTTTTGTCCAAAGTACTGAAAATCGTGTAAAACGCAAGTTTCACACTAAAATATGAATGTTATGCTAGAAACCTGTGTATTTGCTGCTGAAATCGCATTTAACGTAAATATCACATTGAAATCCGAATGTGATGTTAGAAATGTCTACGCATTTACTGCCAAAACGCGAATTCAACGTATTTTACACACTGAATACGATATTTCGATGCATTTTTGTGCAATGTACTGAAAATCGTGTAAAACGCAAGTTTCACACTGAAATATGAAAGTTATGCTAGAAACCTGTGTATTTGCTGCTGAAATCGCATTTAACGTAAATATCATATTGAAATCCGAATGTGATGTTAGAAATGGCTACGCATTTACTGCCAAAACGCGAATTCAACGTATTTTACACACTGAATACGATATTTCGAAGCATTTTTGTGCAATGTACCGAAAATCGTGTAAAACGCAAGTTTCATACTGAATTATGAATGCTATTCCAGAAACCTGTGTATTTGCTGCTGAAATCGCATTTAACGTAAATATCACATTGAAATCCGAATGTGATGTTAGAAATGTCTACGCATTTACTGCCAAAACTGAATACGATATTTCGATGCATTTTTGTGCAATGTACCGAAAATCGTGTAAAACGCAAGTTTCATACTGAAATATGAATGCTATTCCAGAAACCTGTGTATTTGCTGCTGAAATCGCATTTAACGTAAATATCACATTGGAATCCGAATGTGATGTTAGAAATGTCTACGCATTTACTGCCAAAACGCGAATTCAACGTATTTTACACTTTGAATACGATATTTCGATGCATTTTTGTGCAATGTACCGAAAATCGTGTAAAACGCAAGTTTCATACTGAAATATGAATGCTATTCCAGAAACCTGTGTATTTGCTGCTGAAATCGCATTTAACGTAAATATCACATTGAAATCCGAATGTGATGTTAGAAATGTCTACGCATTTGCAGCCAAAACGCGAATTCAACGTATTTTACACACTGAATACGATATTTAGATGCATTTATGTGCAATGTACTGAAAATCGTGTAATACGCAAGATTCACATTGAAATATGAACTTTATGCTAGAAACCTGTGTATCTGCTGCTGAAATCGCATTTAACGTAAATATCACATTGAAATGCGAATGTGATGTCAGAAATATCTGTGCATTTGCTACCGAAACGCGAATTCAACGTATTTTACATACTGAATACGATATTTAGATGCATTTTTGTGCAATGTACTAAAAATCGTGTGAAACACAAGTTTCACATTGAAATATGAATGTTATGCTAGAAACCTGTGTATTTGCTGCTGAAATCGAATTTAACGTAAATATCACATTGAAATCCGAATGTGATGTTAGAAATGTCTACGCATTTGCTGCCAAAACGCGAATTCAACGTATTTTTCACACTGAATACGATATTTAGATGCATTTTTGTGCAATGTACTGAAAATCGTGTAAAACGCAAGTTTCACACTGAAATATGAATGTTATGCTAGAAACCTGTGTATTTGCTGCTGAAATCGCATTTAACGTAAATATCACATTAAAATCCGAATGTGATGTTAGAAATGTCTACGCATTTACTGTCAAAACGCGAATTTAACGTATTTTACACACTGAATACGATATTTCGATGCATTTTTGTGCAATGTACTGAAAATCGTGTAAAACGCAAGTTTCACACTGAAATATGAAAGTTATGCTAGAAACCTGTGTATTTGCTGCTGAAATCGCATTTAACGTAAATATTATATTGAAATCCGAATGTAATGTTAGAAATGTCTACGCATTTACTGCCAAAACGCGAATTCAACGTATTTTACACTTTGAATACGATATTTCGATGCATTTTTGTGCAATGTACCGAAAATCGTGTAAAACGCAAGTTTCACACTGAAATATGAATGCTTTTCTAGAAACCTGTGTATTTGCTGCTGAAATCGCATTTAAAGGAAATATCATATTGAAATCCGAATGTGATGTTAGAAATGTCTACGCATTTACTGCCAAAACGCGAATTCAACGTATTTTACACACTGAATACGATATTTCGAAGCATTTTTGTGCAATGTACTGAAAATCGTGTAAAACGCAAGTTTCACACTGAAATATGAATGTTATGCTAGAAACCTGTGTATTTGCTGCTGAAATCGCATTTAACGTAAATATCACATTGAAATCCGAATGTGATGTTAGAAATGTCTACGCATTTACTGTCAAAACGCGAATTTAACGTATTTTACACACTGAATACGATATTTAGATGCATTTTTGTGCAATGTACTGAAAAACGTGTTAAACGCAAGTTTCACACTGAAATATGAATGTTATGCTAGAAACCTGTGTATTTGCTGCTGAAATCGCATTTAACGTAAATATCACATTGAGATCCGAATGAGATATTAGAAATGTCTACGCATTTACTGCCAAAACGCGAATTCAACGTATTTTACAAACTGAATACGATATTTCGAAGCATTGTTGTGCAATATACTGAAAATCGTGTAAAACGCAAGTTTCACACTGAAATATGAAAGTTATGCTAGAAACCTGTGTATTTGCTGCTGAAATCGCATTTAACGTAAATATCATATTGAAATCTGAATGTGATTTTAGAAATGTCTACGCATTTGCTGCCAAAACGCGAATTCAACGTATTTTACATACTGAATACGATATTTAGATGCATTTTTGTGCAATGTACTGAAAATCGTGTAAAACGCAAGTTTCACACTGAAATATGAATGCTATTCTAGAAACCTGTGTATTTGCTGCTGAAATCGCATTTAACGTAAATATCACATTGAAATCCGAATGTGATGTTAGGAAATGTCTACGCATTTGCAGCCAAAACGCGAATTCAACGTATTTCACACACTGAATACGATATTTAGATGCATTTTTGTGCAATGTACTGAAAAACGTGTAAAACGCAAGTTTCACACTGAAATATGAATATTATGCTAGAAACCTGTGTATTTGCTGCTGAAATCGCATTTAACGTAAATATCACATTGGAATCCGAATGTGATGTTAGAAATGTCTACGCATTTACTGTCAAAACACGAATTCAACGTATTTTACACACTGAATACGATATTTCGATGCATTTTTGTGCAATGTACTGAAAATCGTGTAAAACGCAAGTTTCACACTGAAATATGAAAGTTATTTTAGAAACCTGTGTATTTGCTGCTGAAATCGCATTTAACGTAAATATCATATTGAAATCTGAATGTGATGTTAGAAATGTCTACGCATTTACTACCAAAACGCGAATTCAACGTATTTTACATACTCAATACGATATTTAGATGCATTTTTGTGCAATGTACTGAAAAACGTGTAAAACGCAAGTTTCACACTGAAATATGAATGTTATGCTAGAAACCTGTGTATTTGCTGCTGAAATCGCATTTAACGTAAATATCACATTGGAATCCGAATGTGATGTTAGAAATGTCTACGCATTTAATGTCAAAACACGAATTCAACGTATTTTACACACTGAATACGATATTTCGATGCATTTTTGTGCAATGTACCGAAAATCGTGTAAAACGCAAGTTTCACACTGAAACATGAATGTTATGCTAGAAACCTGTGTATTTGCTGCTGAAATCGCATTTAACGTAAATATCACATTGGAATCCGAATGTGATGTTAGAAATGTCTACGCATTTACTGTCAAAACACGAATTCAACGTATTTTACACACTGAATACGATATTTCGATGCATTTTTGTGCAATGTACTGAAAATCGTGTAAAACGCAAGTTTCACACTGAAATATGAATGTTATGCTAGAAACCTGTGTATTTGCTCTTGAAATCGCATTTAACGTAAATATCATATTGAAATCCGAATGTGATGTTAGAAATGTCTACGCATTTACTGCCAAAACGCGAATTCAACGTATTTTACACTTTGAATACGATATTTCGATGCATTTTTGTACAATGTACTGAAAATCGTGTAAAACGCAAGTTTCACACTGAAATATGAATGCTATTCTAGAAACCTGTGTATTTGCTGCTGAAATCGCATTTAAAGGAAATATTATATTGAAATCCGAATGTGATGTTAGAAATGCCTACGCATTTACTGCCAAAACGCGAATTCAACGTATTTTACACACTGAATACGATATTTCGAAGCATTTTTGTGCAATGTACTGAAAATCGTGTAAAACGCAAGTTTCACACTGAAATATGAATGTTATGCTAGAAACCTGTGTATTTGCTGCTGAAATCGCATTTAACGTAAATATCACATTGAAATCCGAATGTGATGTTAGAAATGTCTACGCATTTACTGCCAAAACGCGAATTCAACGTATTTTACACACTGAATACGATATTTAGATGCATTTTTGTGCAATGTACTGAAAATCTTGTAAAACGCAAGTTTCATACTGAAATATGAATGTTATGCTAGAAACCTGTGTATTTGCTGCTGAAATCGCATTTAACGTAAATATCACATTGAAATCCGAATGTGATGTTAGAAATGTCTACGCATTTACTGCCAAAACGCGAATTCAACGTATTTTACACACTGAATACGATATTTCGTTCCATTTTTGTCCAATGTACTGAAAATCGTGTAAAATGCAAGTTTCACACTGAAATATGAATGTTATGCTAGAAACCTGTATATTTGCTGCTGAAATCGCATTTAACGTAAATATCACATTGAAATCCGAATGTGATGTTAGAAATGTCTACGCATTTACTGCCAAAACGCGAATTCAACGTATTTTACACACTGAATACGATATTTCGATGCATATTTGTGCAATGTACCGAAAATCGTGTAAAACGCAAGTTTCACACTGAAATATGAATGCTATTCTAGAAACCTGTGTATTTGCTGCAGAAATCGCATTTAACGTAAATATCACATTGAAATCCGAATAAGATATTAGAAATGTCTAGGCATTTACTGCCAAAACGCGAATTCAACGTATTTTACACACTAAATACGATATTTCGAAGCATTTTTGTGCAATGTACTGAAAATCGTGTAAAACGCAAGTTTCACACTGAAATATGAAAGTTATGCTAGAAACCTGTGTATTTGCTGCTGAAATCGCATTTAACGTAAATATCATATTGAAATCTGAATGTGATGTTAGGAATGTCTACGCATTTGCTGCCAAAACGCGCATTCAACGTATTTTACATACTGAATACGATATTTCGATGCATTTTTGTGCAATGTACCGAAAATCGTGTAAAACGCAAGTTTCACACTGAAATATGAATGCTTTTCTAGAAACCTGTGTATTTGCTGCTGAAATCGCATTTAAAGGAAATATCATATTGAAATCCGAATGTGATGTTAGAAATGTCTACGCATTTACTGCCAAAACGCGAATTCAACGTATTTTAAACTTTGAATACGATATTTCGATGCATTTTTGTGAAATATGAATGCTATTCTAGAAACCTGTGTATTTGCTGCTGAAATCGCATTTAACGTAAATATCACATTGAAATCCGAATGTGATGTTAGAAATGTCTACGCATTTACTGCCAAAACGCGAATTCAACGTATTTTACACTTTGAATACGATATTTCGATGCATTTTTGTGCAATGTACTGAAAATCGTGTAAAACGCAAGTTTCACACAGAAATATGAATGTTATGCTAGAAACCTGTGTATTTGCTGCTGAAATCGCATTTAACGTAAATATCATATTGAAATCCGAATGTGATGTTAGAAATGTCTACGCATTTACTGCCAAAACGCGAATTCAACGTATTTTACACACTGAATACGATATTTCGAAGCATTTTTGTGCAATGTACCGAAAATCGTGTAAAACGCAAGTTTCATACTGAATTATGAATGCTATTCCAGAAACCTGTGTATTTGCTGCTGAAATCGCATTTAACGTAAATATCACATTGAAATCCGAATGTGATGTTAGAAATGTCTACGCATTTACTGCCAAAACGCGAATTCAACGTATTTTACACACTGAATACGATATTTAGATGCATTTTTGTGCAATGTACTGAAAATCTTGTAAAACGCAAGTTTCATACTGAAATATGAATGTTATGCTAGAAACCTGTGTATTTGCTGCTGAAATCGCATTTAACGTAAATATCACATTGAAATCCGAATGTGATGTTAGAAATGTCTACGCATTTACTGCCAAAACGCGAATTCAACGTATTTTACACACTGAATACGATATTTCGTTGCATTTTTGTCCAATGTACTGAAAATCGTGTAAAATGCAAGTTTCACACTGAAATATGAATGTTATGCTAGAAACCTGTATATTTGCTGCTGAAATCGCATTTAACGTAAATATCACATTGAAATCCGAATGTGATGTTAGAAATGTCTACGCATTTACTGCCAAAACGCGAATTCAACGTATTTTACACACTGAATACGATATTTCGATGCATTTTTGTGCAATGTACCGAAAATCGTGTAAAACGCAAGTTTCACACTGAAATATGAATGCTATTCTAGAAACCTGTGTATTTGCTGCAGAAATCGCATTTAACGTAAATATCACATTGAAATCCGAATAAGATATTAGAAATGTCTAGGCATTTACTGCCAAAACGCGAATTCAACGTATTTTACACACTAAATACGATATTTCGAAGCATTTTTGTGCAATGTACTGAAAATCGTGTAAAACGCAAGTTTCACACTGAAATATGAAAGTTATGCTAGAAACCTGTGTATTTGCTGCTGAAATCGCATTTAACGTAAATATCATATTGAAATCTGAATGTGATGTTAGGAATGTCTACGCATTTGCCGCCAAAACGCGCATTCAACGTATTTTACATACTGAATACGATATTTCGATGCATTTTTGTGCAATGTACCGAAAATCGTGTAAAACGCAAGTTTCACACTGAAATATGAATGCTTTTCTAGAAACCTGTGTATTTGCTGCTGAAATCGCATTTAAAGGAAATATCATATTGAAATCCGAATGTGATGTTAGAAATGTCTACGCATTTACTGCCAAAACGCGAATTCAACGTATTTTAAACTTTGAATACGATATTTCGATGCATTTTTGTGAAATATGAATGCTATTCTAGAAACCTGTGTATTTGCTGCTGAAATCGCATTTAACGTAAATATCACATTGAAATCCGAATGTGATGTTAGAAATGTCTACGCATTTACTGCCAAAACGCGAATTCAACGTATTTTACACTTTGAATACGATATTTCGATGCATTTTTGTGCAATGTACTGAAAATCGTGTAAAACGCAAGTTTCACACAGAAATATGAATGTTATGCTAGAAACCTGTGTATTTGCTGCTGAAATCGCATTTAACGTAAATATCATATTGAAATCCGAATGTGATGTTAGAAATGTCTACGCATTTACTGCCAAAACGCGAATTCAACGTATTTTACACACTGAATACGATATTTCGAAGCATTTTTGTGCAATGTACCGAAAATCGTGTAAAACGCAAGTTTCATACTGAATTATGAATGCTATTCCAGAAACCTGTGTATTTGCTGCTGAAATCGCATTTAACGTAAATATCACATTGAAATCCGAATGTGATGTTAGAAATGTCTACGCATTTACTGCCAAAACGCGAATTCAACGTATTTACACACTGAATACGATATTTCGAAGCATTTTTGTGCAATGTACTGAAAATCGTGTAAAACGCAAGTTTCACACTGAAATATGAATGTTATGCTAGAAACCTGTGTATTTGCTGCTGAAATCGCATTTAACGTAAATATCACATTGGAATCCGAATGTGATGTTAGAAATGTCTACGCATTTACTGTCAAAACACGAATTCAACGTATTTTACACACTGAATACGATATTACGATGCATTTTTGTCCAATGTACTGAAAATCGTGTAAAACGCAAGTTTCACACTGAAATATGAATGTTATGCTAGAAACCTGTGTATTTGCTGCTGAAATCGCATTTAACGTAAATATCACATTGGAATCCGAATGTGATGTTAGAAATGTCTACGCATTTGCTGCCAAAACGCGAATTCAACGTATTTTACACACTGAATACGATATTTCGATGCATTTTTGTCCAAAGTACTGAAAATCGTGTAAAACGCAAGTTTCACACTCAAATATGAATGTTATGCTAGAAACCTGTGTATTTGCTGCTGAAATCGCATTTAACGTAAATATCACATTGAAATCCGAATGTGATGTTAGAAATGTCTACGCATTTACTGTCAAAACACGAATTCAACGTATTTTACACACTGAATACGATATTACGATGCATTTTTGTCCAATGTACTGAAAATCGTGTAAAACGCAAGTTTCACACTGAAATATGAATGTTATGCTAGAAACCTGTGTATTTGCTGCTGAAATCGCATTTAACGTAAATATCACATTGGAATCCGAATGTGATGTTAGAAATGTCTACGCATTTGCTGCCAAAACGCGAATTCAACGTATTTTACACACTGAATACGATATTTCGATGCATTTTTGTCCAAAGTACTGAAAATCGTGTAAAACGCAAGTTTCACACTGAAATATGAATGCTATTCCAGAAACCTGTGTATTTGCTGCTGAAATCGCATTTAACGTAAATATCACATTGAAATCCGAATGTGATGTTAGAAATGTCTACGCATTTACTGCCAAAACTGAATACGATATTTCGATGCATTTTTGTGCAATGTACCGAAAATCGTGTAAAACGCAAGTTTCATACCGAAATATGAATGCTATTCCAGAAACCTGTGTATTTGCTGCTGAAATCGCATTTAACGTAAATATCACATTGGAATCCGAATGTGATGTTAGAAATGTCTACGCATTTACTGCCGAAACGCGAATTCAACGTATTTTACACTTTGAATACGATATTTCGATGCATTTTTGTGCAATGTACCGAAAATCGTGTAAAACGCAAGTTTCACACTGAAATATGAATGCTTTTCTAGAAACCTGTGTATTTGCTGCTGAAATCGCATTTAACGTAAATATCACATTGAAATCCGAATGTGATGTTAGAAATGTCTACGCATTTACTGCCAAAACGCGAATTCAACGTATTTTACACACTGAATACGATATTTCGAAGCATTTTTGTGCAATGTACTGAAAATCGTGTAAAACGCAAGTTTCACACTGAAATATGAATGTTATGCTAGAAACCTGTGTATTTGCTTCTGAAATCGCATTTAACGTAAATATCACATTGAAATCCGAATGTGATGTTAGAAATGTCTACGCATTTACTGCCAAAACGCGAATTCAACGTATTTTACACACTGAATACGATATTTAGATGCATTTTTGTGCAATGTACTGAAAATCGTGTAAAACGCAAGTTTCACACTGAAATATGAATGTTATGCTAGAAACCTGTGTATTTGCTGCTGAAATCGCATTTAACGTAAATATCACATTGAAATCCGAATGTGATGTTAGAAATGTCTACGCATTTACTGCCAAAACGCGAATTCAACGTATTTTACACACTGAATACGATATTTCGATGCATTTTTGTGCAATGTACTGAAAATCGTGTAAAACGCAAGTTTCACACTGAAATATGAAAGTTATGCTAGAAACCTGTGTATTTGCTGCTGAAATCGCATTTAACGTAAATATCATATTGAAATCCGAATGTGATGTTAGAAATGTCTACGCATTTACTGCCAAAACGCGAATTCAACGTATTTTACACACTGAATACGATATTTCGAAGCATTTTTGTGCAATGTACCGAAAATCGTGTAAAACGCAAGTTTCATACTGAATTATGAATGCTATTCCAGAAACCTGTGTATTTGCTGCTGAAATCGCATTTAACGTAAATATCACATTGAAATCCGAATGTGATGTTAGAAATGTCTACGCATTTACTGCCAAAACTGAATACGATATTTCGATGCATTTTTGTGCAATGTACCGAAAATCGTGTAAAACGCAAGTTTCATACTGAAATATGAATGCTATTCCAGAAACCTGTGTATTTGCTGCTGAAATCGCATTTAACGTAAATATCACATTGGAATCCGAATGTGATGTTAGAAATGTCTACGCATTTACTGCCAAAACGCGAATTCAACGTATTTTACACTTTGAATACGATATTTCGATGCATTTTTGTGCAATGTACCGAAAATCGTGTAAAACGCAAGTTTCATACTGAAATATGAATGCTATTCCAGAAACCTGTGTATTTGCTGCTGAAATCGCATTTAACGTAAATATCACATTGAAATCCGAATGTGATGTTAGAAATGTCTACGCATTTGCAGCCAAAACGCGAATTCAACGTATTTTACACACTGAATACGATATTTAGATGCATTTATGTGCAATGTACTGAAAATCGTGTAATACGCAAGATTCACATTGAAATATGAACTTTATGCTAGAAACCTGTGTATCTGCTGCTGAAATCGCATTTAACGTAAATATCACATTGAAATGCGAATGTGATGTCAGAAATATCTGTGCATTTGCTACCGAAACGCGAATTCAACGTATTTTACATACTGAATACGATATTTAGATGCATTTTTGTGCAATGTACTAAAAATCGTGTGAAACACAAGTTTCACATTGAAATATGAATGTTATGCTAGAAACCTGTGTATTTGCTGCTGAAATCGAATTTAACGTAAATATCACATTGAAATCCGAATGTGATGTTAAAAATGTCTACGCATTTGCTGCCAAAACGCGAATTCAACGTATTTTTCACACTGAATACGATATTTAGATGCATTTTTGTGCAATGTACTGAAAATCGTGTAAAACGCAAGTTTCACACTGAAATATGAATGTTATGCTAGAAACCTGTGTATTTGCTGCTGAAATCGCATTTAACGTAAATATCACATTGAAATCCGAATGTGATGTTAGAAATGTCTACGCATTTACTGTCAAAACGCGAATTTAACGTATTTTACACACTGAATACGATATTTCGATGCATTTTTGTGCAATGTACTGAAAATCGTGTAAAACGCAAGTTTCACACTGAAATATGAAAGTTATGCTAGAAACCTGTGTATTTGCTGCTGAAATCGCATTTAACGTAAATATTATATTGAAATCCGAATGTAATGTTAGAAATGTCTACGCATTTACTGCCAAAACGCGAATTCAACGTATTTTACACTTTGAATACGATATTTCGATGCATTTTTGTGCAATGTACCGAAAATCGTGTAAAACGCAAGTTTCACACTGAAATATGAATGCTTTTCTAGAAACCTGTGTATTTGCTGCTGAAATCGCATTTAAAGGAAATATCATATTGAAATCCGAATGTGATGTTAGAAATGTCTACGCATTTACTGCCAAAACGCGAATTCAACGTATTTTACACACTGAATACGATATTTCGAAGCATTTTTGTGCAATGTACTGAAAATCGTGTAAAACGCAAGTTTCACACTGAAATATGAATGTTATGCTAGAAACCTGTGTATTTGCTGCTGAAATCGCATTTAACGTAAATATCACATTGAAATCCGAATGTGATGTTAGAAATGTCTACGCATTTACTGTCAAAACGCGAATTTAACGTATTTTACACACTGAATACGATATTTAGATGCATTTTTGTGCAATGTACTGAAAAACGTGTAAAACGCAAGTTTCACACTGAAATATGAATATTATGCTAGAAACCTGTGTATTTGCTGCTGAAATCGTATTTAACGTAAATATCACATTGAGATCCGAATGAGATATTAGAAATGTCTACGCATTTACTGCCAAAACGCGAATTCAACGTATTTTACAAACTGAATACGATATTTCGAAGCATTGTTGTGCAATATACTGAAAATCGTGTAAAACGCAAGTTTCACACTGAAATATGAAAGTTATGCTAGAAACCTGTGTATTTGCTGCTGAAATCGCATTTAACGTAAATTTCATATTGAAATCTGAATGTGATTTTAGAAATGTCTACGCATTTGCTGCCAAAACGCGAATTCAACGTATTTTACATACTGAATACGATATTTAGATGCATTTTTGTGCAATGTACTGAAAATCGTGTAAAACGCAAGTTTCACACTGAAATATGAATGCTATTCTAGAAACCTGTGTATTTGCTGCTGAAATCGCATTTAACGTAAATATCACATTGAAATCCGAATGTGATGTTAGAAATGTCTACGCATTTGCAGCCAAAACGCGAATTCAACGTATTTTACACTTTGAATACGATATTTCGATGCATTTTTGTGCAATGTACCGAAAATCGTGTAAAACGCAAGTTTCACACTGAAATATGAATGCTTTTCTAGAAACCTGTGTATTTGCTGCTGAAATCGCATTTAAAGGAAATATCATATTGAAATCCGAATGTGATGTTAGAAATGTCTACGCATTTACTGCCAAAACGCGAATTCAACGTATTTTAAACTTTGAATACGATATTTCGATGCATTTTTGTGAAATATGAATGCTATTCTAGAAACCTGTGTATTTGCTGCTGAAATCGCATTTAACGTAAATATCACATTGAAATCCGAATGTGATGTTAGAAATGTCTACGCATTTACTGCCAAAACGCGAATTCAACGTATTTTACACTTTGAATACGATATTTCAATGCATTTTTGTGCAATGTACTGAAAATCGTGTAAAACGCAAGTTTCACACAGAAATATGAATGTTATGCTAGAAACCTGTGTATTTGCTGCTGAAATCGCATTTAACGTAAATATCATATTGAAATCCGAATGTGATGTTAGAAATGTCTACGCATTTACTGCCAAAACGCGAATTCAACGTATTTTACACACTGAATACGATATTTCGAAGCATTTTTGTGCAATGTACCGAAAATCGTGTAAAACGCAAGTTTCATACTGAATTATGAATGCTATTCCAGAAACCTGTGTATTTGCTGCTGAAATCGCATTTAACGTAAATATCACATTGAAATCCGAATGTGATGTTAGAAATGTCTACGCATTTACTGCCAAAACGCGAATTCAACGTATTTACACACTGAATACGATATTTCGAAGCATTTTTGTGCAATGTACTGAAAATCGTGTAAAACGCAAGTTTCACACTGAAATATGAATGTTATGCTAGAAACCTGTGTATTTGCTGCTGAAATCGCATTTAACGTAAATATCACATTGGAATCCGAATGTGATGTTAGAAATGTCTACGCATTTACTGTCAAAACACGAATTCAACGTATTTTACACACTGAATACGATATTACGATGCATTTTTGTCCAATGTACTGAAAATCGTGTAAAACGCAAGTTTCACACTGAAATATGAATGTTATGCTAGAAACCTGTGTATTTGCTGCTGAAATCGCATTTAACGTAAATATCACATTGGAATCCGAATGTGATGTTAGAAATGTCTACGCATTTGCTGCCAAAACGCGAATTCAACGTATTTTACACACTGAATACGATATTTCGATGCATTTTTGTCCAAAGTACTGAAAATCGTGTAAAACGCAAGTTTCACACTAAAATATGAATGTTATGCTAGAAACCTGTGTATTTGCTGCTGAAATCGCATTTAACGTAAATATCACATTGAAATCCGAATGTGATGTTAGAAATGTCTACGCATTTACTGCCAAAACTGAATACGATATTTCGATGCATTTTTGTGCAATGTACCGAAAATCGTGTAAAACGCAAGTTTCATACCGAAATATGAATGCTATTCCAGAAACCTGTGTATTTGCTGCTGAAATCGCATTTAACGTAAATATGCCATTGAAATCCGAATGTGATGTTAGAAATGTCTACGCATTTACTGCCGAAACGCGAATTCAACGTATTTTACACTTTGAATACGATATTTCAATGCATTTTTGTGCAATGTACTGAAAATCGTGTAAAACGCAAGTTTCACACAGAAATATGAATGTTATGCTAGAAACCTGTGTATTTGCTGCTGAAATCGCATTTAACGTAAATATCATATTGAAATCCGAATGTGATGTTAGAAATGTCTACGCATTTACTGCCAAAACGCGAATTCAACGTATTTTACACACTGAATACGATATTTCGAAGCATTTTTGTGCAATGTACCGAAAATCGTGTAAAACGCAAGTTTCATACTGAATTATGAATGCTATTCCAGAAACCTGTGTATTTGCTGCTGAAATCGCATTTAACGTAAATATCACATTGAAATCCGAATGTGATGTTAGAAATGTCTACGCATTTACTGCCAAAACGCGAATTCAACGTATTTACACACTGAATACGATATTTCGAAGCATTTTTGTGCAATGTACTGAAAATCGTGTAAAACGCAAGTTTCACACTGAAATATGAATGTTATGCTAGAAACCTGTGTATTTGCTGCTGAAATCGCATTTAACGTAAATATCACATTGGAATCCGAATGTGATGTTAGAAATGTCTACGCATTTACTGTCAAAACACGAATTCAACGTATTTTACACACTGAATACGATATTACGATGCATTTTTGTCCAATGTACTGAAAATCGTGTAAAACGCAAGTTTCACACTGAAATATGAATGTTATGCTAGAAACCTGTGTATTTGCTGCTGAAATCGCATTTAACGTAAATATCACATTGGAATCCGAATGTGATGTTAGAAATGTCTACGCATTTGCTGCCAAAACGCGAATTCAACGTATTTTACACACTGAATACGATATTTCGATGCATTTTTGTCCAAAGTACTGAAAATCGTGTAAAACGCAAGTTTCACACTAAAATATGAATGTTATGCTAGAAACCTGTGTATTTGCTGCTGAAATCGCATTTAACGTAAATATCACATTGAAATCCGAATGTGATGTTAGAAATGTCTACGCATTTACTGCCAAAACTGAATACGATATTTCGATGCATTTTTGTGCAATGTACCGAAAATCGTGTAAAACGCAAGTTTCATACCGAAATATGAATGCTATTCCAGAAACCTGTGTATTTGCTGCTGAAATCGCATTTAACGTAAATATGCCATTGAAATCCGAATGTGATGTTAGAAATGTCTACGCATTTACTGCCGAAACGCGAATTCAACGTATTTTACACTTTGAATACGATATTTCGATGCATTTTTGTGCAATGTACCGAAAATCGTGTAAAACGCAAGTTTCACACTGAAATATGAATGCTTTTCTAGAAACCTGTGTATTTGCTGCTGAAATCGCATTTAACGTAAATATCACATTGAAATCCGAATGTGATGTTAGAAATGTCTACGCATTTACTGCCAAAACGCGAATTCAACGTATTTTACACACTGAATACGATATTTCGAAGCATTTTTGTGCAATGTACTGAAAATCGTGTAAAACGCAAGTTTCACACTGAAATATGAATGTTATGCTAGAAACCTGTGTATTTGCTGCTGAAATCGCATTTAACGTAAATATCACATTGAAATCCGAATGTGATGTTAGAAATGTCTACGCATTTACTGCCAAAACGCGAATTCAACGTATTTTACACACTGAATACGATATTTAGATGCATTTTTGTGCAATGTACTGAAAATCGTGTAAAACGCAAGTTTCACACTGAAATATGAATGTTATGCTAGAAACCTGTGTATTTGCTGCCGAAATCGCATTTAACGTAAATATCACATTGAAATCCGAATGTGATGTTAGAAATGTCTACGCATTTACTGCCAAAACGCGAATTCAACGTATTTTACACACTGAATACGATATTTCGATGCATTTTTGTGCAATGTACTGAAAATCGTGTAAAACGCAAGTTTCACACTGAAATATGAAAGTTATGCTAGAAACCTGTGTATTTGCTGCTGAAATCGCATTTAACGTAAATATCATATTGAAATCCGAATGTGATGTTAGAAATGGCTACGCATTTACTGCCAAAACGCGAATTCAACGTATTTTACACACTGAATACGATATTTCGAAGCATTTTTGTGCAATGTACCGAAAATCGTGTAAAACGCAAGTTTCATACTGAATTATGAATGCTATTCCAGAAACCTGTGTATTTGCTGCTGAAATCGCATTTAACGTAAATATCACATTGAAATCCGAATGTGATGTTAGAAATGTCTACGCATTTACTGCCAAAACTGAATACGATATTTCGATGCATTTTTGTGCAATGTACCGAAAATCGTGTAAAACGCAAGTTTCATACTGAAATATGAATGCTATTCCAGAAACCTGTGTATTTGCTGCTGAAATCGCATTTAACGTAAATATCACATTGGAATCCGAATGTGATGTTAGAAATGTCTACGCATTTACTGCCAAAACGCGAATTCAACGTATTTTACACTTTGAATACGATATTTCGATGCATTTTTGTGCAATGTACCGAAAATCGTGTAAAACGCAAGTTTCATACTGAAATATGAATGCTATTCCAGAAACCTGTGTATTTGCTGCTGAAATCGCATTTAACGTAAATATCACATTGAAATCCGAATGTGATGTTAGAAATGTCTACGCATTTGCAGCCAAAACGCGAATTCAACGTATTTTACACACTGAATACGATATTTAGATGCATTTATGTGCAATGTACTGAAAATCGTGTAATACGCAAGATTCACATTGAAATATGAACTTTATGCTAGAAACCTGTGTATCTGCTGCTGAAATCGCATTTAACGTAAATATCACATTGAAATGCGAATGTGATGTCAGAAATATCTGTGCATTTGCTACCGAAACGCGAATTCAACGTATTTTACATACTGAATACGATATTTAGATGCATTTTTGTGCAATGTACTAAAAATCGTGTGAAACACAAGTTTCACATTGAAATATGAATGTTATGCTAGAAACCTGTGTATTTGCTGCTGAAATCGAATTTAACGTAAATATCACATTGAAATCCGAATGTGATGTTAGAAATGTCTACGCATTTGCTGCCAAAACGCGAATTCAACGTATTTTTCACACTGAATACGATATTTAGATGCATTTTTGTGCAATGTACTGAAAATCGTGTAAAACGCAAGTTTCACACTGAAATATGAATGTTATGCTAGAAACCTGTGTATTTGCTGCTGAAATCGCATTTAACGTAAATATCACATTGAAATCCGAATGTGATGTTAGAAATGTCTACGCATTTACTGTCAAAACGCGAATTTAACGTATTTTACACACTGAATACGATATTTCGATGCATTTTTGTGCAATGTACTGAAAATCGTGTAAAACGCAAGTTTCACACTGAAATATGAAAGTTATGCTAGAAAACTGTGTATTTGCTGCTGAAATCGCATTTAACGTAAATATTATATTGAAATCCGAATGTAATGTTAGAAATGTCTACGCATTTACTGCCAAAACGCGAATTCAACGTATTTTACACTTTGAATACGATATTTCGATGCATTTTTGTGCAATGTACCGAAAATCGTGTAAAACGCAAGTTTCACACTGAAATATGAATGCTTTTCTAGAAACCTGTGTATTTGCTGCTGAAATCGCATTTAAAGGAAATATCATATTGAAATCCGAATGTGATGTTAGAAATGTCTACGCATTTACTGCCAAAACGCGAATTCAACGTATTTTACACACTGAATACGATATTTCGAAGCATTTTTGTGCAATGTACTGAAAATCGTGTAAAACGCAAGTTTCACACTGAAATATGAATGTTATGCTAGAAACCTGTGTATTTGCTGCTGAAATCGCATTTAACGTAAATATCACATTGAAATCCGAATGTGATGTTAGAAATGTCTACGCATTTACTGTCAAAACGCGAATTTAACGTATTTTACACACTGAATACGATATTTAGATGCATTTTTGTGCAATGTACTGAAAAACGTGTAAAACGCAAGTTTCACACTGAAATATGAATGTTATGCTAGAAACCTGTGTATTTGCTGCTGAAATCGCATTTAACGTAAATATCACATTGAGATCCGAATGAGATATTAGAAATGTCTACGCATTTACTGCCAAAACGCGAATTCAACGTATTTTACAAACTGAATACGATATTTCGAAGCATTGTTGTGCAATATACTGAAAATCGTGTAAAACGCAAGTTTCACACTGAAATATGAAAGTTATGCTAGAAACCTGTGTATTTGCTGCTGAAATCGCATTTAACGTAAATATCATATTGAAATCTGAATGTGATTTTAGAAATGTCTACGCATTTGCTGCCAAAACGCGAATTCAACGTATTTTACATACTGAATACGATATTTAGATGCATTTTTGTGCAATGTACTGAAAATCGTGTAAAACGCAAGTTTCACACTGAAATATGAATGCTATTCTAGAAACCTGTGTATTTGCTGCTGAAATCGCATTTAACGTAAATATCACATTGAAATCCGAATGTGATGTTAGAAATGTCTACGCATTTGCAGCCAAAACGCGAATTCAACGTATTTTACACTTTGAATACGATATTTCGATGCATTTTTGTGCAATGTACCGAAAATCGTGTAAAACGCAAGTTTCACACTGAAATATGAATGCTTTTCTAGAAACCTGTGTATTTGCTGCTGAAATCGCATTTAAAGGAAATATCATATTGAAATCCGAATGTGATGTTAGAAATGTCTACGCATTTACTGCCAAAACGCGAATTCAACGTATTTTAAACTTTGAATACGATATTTCGATGCATTTTTGTGAAATATGAATGCTATTCTAGAAACCTGTGTATTTGCTGCTGAAATCGCATTTAACGTAAATATCACATTGAAATCCGAATGTGATGTTAGAAATGTCTACGCATTTACTGCCAAAACGCGAATTCAACGTATTTTACACTTTGAATACGATATTTCGATGCATTTTTGTGCAATGTACTGAAAATCGTGTAAAACGCAAGTTTCACACAGAAATATGAATGTTATGCTAGAAACCTGTGTATTTGCTGCTGAAATCGCATTTAACGTAAATATCATATTGAAATCCGAATGTGATGTTAGAAATGTCTACGCATTTACTGCCAAAACGCGAATTCAACGTATTTTACACACTGAATACGATATTTCGAAGCATTTTTGTGCAATGTACCGAAAATCGTGTAAAACGCAAGTTTCATACTGAATTATGAATGCTATTCCAGAAACCTGTGTATTTGCTGCTGAAATCGCATTTAACGTAAATATCACATTGAAATCCGAATGTGATGTTAGAAATGTCTACGCATTTACTGCCAAAACGCGAATTCAACGTATTTACACACTGAATACGATATTTCGAAGCATTTTTGTGCAATGTACTGAAAATCGTGTAAAACGCAAGTTTCACACTGAAATATGAATGTTATGCTAGAAACCTGTGTATTTGCTGCTGAAATCGCATTTAACGTAAATATCACATTGGAATCCGAATGTGATGTTAGAAATGTCTACGCATTTACTGTCAAAACACGAATTCAACGTATTTTACACACTGAATACGATATTACGATGCATTTTTGTCCAATGTACTGAAAATCGTGTAAAACGCAAGTTTCACACTGAAATATGAATGTTATGCTAGAAACCTGTGTATTTGCTGCTGAAATCGCATTTAACGTAAATATCACATTGGAATCCGAATGTGATGTTAGAAATGTCTACGCATTTGCTGCCAAAACGCGAATTCAACGTATTTTACACACTGAATACGATATTTCGATGCATTTTTGTCCAAAGTACTGAAAATCGTGTAAAACGCAAGTTTCACACTAAAATATGAATGTTATGCTAGAAACCTGTGTATTTGCTGCTGAAATCGCATTTAACGTAAATATCACATTGAAATCCGAATGTGATGTTAGAAATGTCTACGCATTTACTGCCAAAACTGAATACGATATTTCGATGCATTTTTGTGCAATGTACCGAAAATCGTGTAAAACGCAAGTTTCATACCGAAATATGAATGCTATTCCAGAAACCTGTGTATTTGCTGCTGAAATCGCATTTAACGTAAATATCACATTGGAATCCGAATGTGATGTTAGAAATGTCTACGCATTTACTGCCGAAACGCGAATTCAACGTATTTTACACTTTGAATACGATATTTCGATGCATTTTTGTGCAATGTACCGAAAATCGTGTAAAACGCAAGTTTCACACTGAAATATGAATGCTTTTCTAGAAACCTGTGTATTTGCTGCTGAAATCGCATTTAACGTAAATATCACATTGAAATCCGAATGTGATGTTAGAAATGTCTACGCATTTACTGCCAAAACGCGAATTCAACGTATTTTACACACTGAATACGATATTTCGAAGCATTTTTGTGCAATGTACTGAAAATCGTGTAAAACGCAAGTTTCACACTGAAATATGAATGTTATGCTAGAAACCTGTGTATTTGCTGCTGAAATCGCATTTAACGTAAATATCACATTGAAATCCGAATGTGATGTTAGAAATGTCTACGCATTTACTGCCAAAACGCGAATTTAACGTATTTTACACACTGAATACGATATTTAGATGCATTTTTGTGCAATGTACTGAAAATCGTGTAAAACGCAAGTTTCACACTGAAATATGGATGTTATGCTAGAAACCTGTGTATTTGCTGCTGAAATCGCATTTAACGTAAATATCACATTGAAATCCGAATGTGATGTTAGAAATGTCTACGCATTTACTGCCAAAACGCGAATTCAACGTATTTTACACACTGAATACGATATTTCGATGCATTTTTGTGCAATGTACTGAAAATCGTGTAAAACGCAAGTTTCACACTGAAATATGAAAGTTATGCTAGAAACCTGTGTATTTGCTGCTGAAATCGCATTTAACGTAAATATCACATTGGAATCCGAATGTGATGTTAGAAATGTCTCCGCATTTACTGCCAAAACTGAATACGATATTTCGATGCATTTTTGTGCAATGTACCGAAAATCGTGTAAAACGCAAGTTTCATACTGAAATATGAATGCTATTCTAGAAACCTGTGTATTTGCTGCTGAAATCGCATTTAACGTAAATATCACATTGAAATCCGAATGTGATGTTAGAAATGTCTACGCATTTACTGCCAAAACGCGAATTCAACGTATTTACACACTGAATACGATATTTCGAAGCATTTTTGTGCAATGTACTGAAAATCGTGTAAAACGCAAGTTTCACACTGAAATATGAAAGTTATGCTAGAAACCTGTGTATTTGCTGCTGAAATTGCATTTAACGTAAATATCATATTGAAATCCGAATGTGATGTTAGAAATGTCTACGCATTTACTGCCAAAACGCGAATTCAACGTATTTTACACACTGAATACGATATTTCGATGCATTTTTGTCCAATGTACTGAAAATCGTGTAAAATGCAAGTTTCACACTGAAATATGAATGTTATGCTAGAAACCTGTGTATTTGCTGCTGAAATCGCATTTAACGTAAATATCACATTGAAATCCGAATGTGATGTTAGACATGTCTACGCATTTACTGCCAAAACGCGAATTCAACGTATTTTACACACTGAATACGATATTTCGATGCATTTTTGTGCAATGTACTGAAAATCGTGTAAAACGCAAGTTTCACACTGAAATATGAAAGTTATGCTAGAAACCTGTGTATTTGCTGCTGAAATCGCATTTAACGTAAATATCAAATTGAATTCCGAATGTGATGTTAGAAATGTCTACGCATTTACTGCCAAAACGCGAATTCAACGTATTTTACACTTTCAATACGATATTTCGATGCATTTTTGTGAAATATGAATGCTATTCTAGAAACCTGTGTATTTGCTGCTGAAATCGCATTTAACGTAAATATCACATTGAAATCCGAATGTGATGTTAGAAATGTCTACGCATTTGCAGCCAAAACGCGAATTCAACGTATTTTACACACTGCATACTATATTTCGATGCATTTTTGTGCAATGTACCGAAAATCGTGTAAAACGCAAGTTTCACACTGAAATATGAATGCTATTCTAGAAACCTGTGTATTTGCTGCTGAAATCGCATTTAACGTAAATATCACATTGAAATCCGAATGTGATGTTAGAAATGTCTACGCATTTACTGCCAAAACGCGAATTCAACGTATTTACACACTGAATACGATATTTCGAAGCATTTTTGTGCAATGTACTGAAAATCGTGTAAAACGCAAGTTTCACACTGAAATATGAAAGTTATGCTAGAAACCTGTGTATTTGCTGCTGAAATCGCATTTAACGTAAATATCATATTTAAATCTGAATGTGATGTTAGAAATGTCTAGGCATTTGCTGCCAAAACGCGAATTCAACGTATTTTACATACTGAATACGATATTTAGATGCAATTTTGTGCAATGTACTGAAAATCGTGTAAAACGCAAGTTTTACACTGAAATATGAATGTTATGCTAAAAACCTGTGTATTTGCTGCTGAAATCGCATTTAACGTAAATATCACATGGAAATCCGAATGTGATATTAGAAATGTCTACGCATTTACTGCCAAAACGCGAATTCAACGTATTTTACACACTGAATACGATATTTCGATGCATTTTTGTGCAATGTACTGAAAATCGTGTAAAACGCAAGTTTCACACTGAAATATGAAAGTTATGCTAGAAACCTGTGTATTTGCTGCTGAAATCGCATTTAACGTAAATATCATATTGAAATCCGAATGTGATGTTAGAAATGTCTACGCATTTACTGCCACAACACGCGAATTCAACGTATTTTACACTTTGAATACGATATTTCGATGCATTTTTGTATAATGTACCGAAAATCGTGTAAAACGCAAGTTTCACACTGAAATATGAATGCTATTCTAGAAACCTGTGTATTTGCTGCTGATATCGCATTTAAAGGAAATATCATATTGAAATCCGAATGTGATGTTAGAAATGCCTACGCATTTACTGCCAAAACGCGAATTCAACGTATTTTACACACTGAATACGATATTTCGAAGCATTTTTGTGCAATGTACTGAAAATCGTGTAAAACGCAAGTTTCACACTGAAATATGAATGTTATGCTAGAAACCTGTGTATTTGCTGCTGAAATCGCATTTAACGTAAATATCACATTGAAATCCGAATGTCATGTTAGAAATGTCTACGCATTTACTGCCAAAACGCGAATTCAACGTATTTTACACACTGAATCCGATATTGAGATGCATTTTTGTGCAATGTAATGAAAAACGTGTAAAACGCAAGTTTCACACTGAAATATGAATGTTATGCTAGAAACCTGTGTATTTGCTGCTGAAATCGCATTTAACGTAAATATCACATTGAAATCCGAATGTGATGTTAGAAATGTCTACGCATTTACTGCCAAAACTGAATACGATATTTCGATGCATTTTTGTGCAATGTACCGAAAATCGTGTAAAACGCAAGTTTCATACTGAAATATGAATGCTATTCCAGAAACCTGTGTATTTGCTCTTGAAATCGCATTTAACGTAAATATCACATTGAAATCCGAATGTGATGTTAGAAATGTCTACGCATTTACTGTCAAAACACGAATTCAACGTATTTTACACACTGAATACGATATTTCGATGCATTTTTGTGCAATGTACTGAAAATCGTGTAAAACGCAAGTTTCACACTGAAATATGAATGTTATGCTAGAAACCTGTGTATTTGCTCTTGAAATCGCATTTAACGTAAATATCATATTGAAATCCGAATGTGATGTTAGAAATGTCTACGCATTTACTGCCAAATCGCGAATTCAACGTATTTTACACTTTGAATACGATATTTCGATGCATTTTTGTACAATGTACCGAAAATCGTGTAAAACGCAAGTTTCACACTGAAATATGAATGCTATTCTAGAAACCTGTGTATTTGCTGCTGAAATCGCATTTAAAGGAAATATTATATTGAAATCCGAATGTGATGTTAGAAATGCCTACGCATTTACTGCCAAAACGCGAATTCAACGTATTTTACACACTGAATACGATATTTCGAAGCATTTTTGTGCAATGTACTGAAAATCGTGTAAAACGCAAGTTTCACACTGAAATATGAATGTTATGCTAGAAACCTGTGTATTTGCTGCTGAAATCGCATTTAACGTAAATATCACATTGAAATCCGAATGTGATGTTAGAAATGTCTACGCATTTACTGCCAAAACGCGAATTCAACGTATTTTACACACTGAATACGATATTTAGATGCATTTTTGTGCAATGTACTGAAAATCTTGTAAAACGCAAGTTTCATACTGAAATATGAATGTTATGCTAGAAACCTGTGTATTTGCTGCTGAAATCGCATTTAACGTAAATATCACATTGAAATCCGAATGTGATGTTAGAAATGTCTACGCATTTACTGCCAAAACGCGAATTCAACGTATTTTACACACTGAATACGATATTTCGATGCATTTTTGTCCAATGTACTGAAAATCGTGTAAAATGCAAGTTTCACACTGAAATATGAATGTTATGCTAGAAACCTGTATATTTGCTGCTGAAATCGCATTTAACGTAAATATCACATTGAAATCCGAATGTGATGTTAGAAATGTCTACGCATTTACTGCCAAAACGCGAATTCAACGTATTTTACACACTGAATACGATATTTCGATGCATTTTTGTGCAATGTACCGAAAATCGTGTAAAACGCAAGTTTCACACTGAAATATGAATGCTATTCTAGAAACCTGTGTATTTGCTGCAGAAATCGCATTTAGCGTAAATATCACATTGAAATCCGAATGAGATATTAGAAATGTCTAGGCATTTACTGCCAAAACGCGAATTCAACGTATTTTACACACTGAATACGATATTTCGAAGCATTTTTGTGCAATGTACTGAAAATCGTGTAAAACGCAAGTTTCACACTGAAATATGAATGTTATGCTAGAAACCTGTGTATTTGCTCTTGAAATCGCATTTAACGTAAATATCATATTGAAATCCGAATGTGATGTTAGAAATGTCTACGCATTTACTGCCAAATCGCGAATTCAACGTATTTTACACTTTGAATACGATATTTCGATGCATTTTTGTACAATGTACCGAAAATCGTGTAAAACGCAAGTTTCACACTGAAATATGAATGCTATTCTAGAAACCTGTGTATTTGCTGCTGAAATCGCATTTAAAGGAAATATTATATTGAAATCCGAATGTGATGTTAGAAATGCCTACGCATTTACTGCCAAAACGCGAATTCAACGTATTTTACACACTGAATACGATATTTCGAAGCATTTTTGTGCAATGTACTGAAAATCGTGTAAAACGCAAGTTTCACACTGAAATATGAATGTTATGCTAGAAACCTGTGTATTTGCTGCTGAAATCGCATTTAACGTAAATATCACATTGAAATCCGAATGTGATGTTAGAAATGTCTACGCATTTACTGCCAAAACGCGAATTCAACGTATTTTACACACTGAATACGATATTTAGATGCATTTTTGTGCAATGTACTGAAAATCTTGTAAAACGCAAGTTTCATACTGAAATATGAATGTTATGCTAGAAACCTGTGTATTTGCTGCTGAAATCGCATTTAACGTAAATATCACATTGAAATCCGAATGTGATGTTAGAAATGTCTACGCATTTACTGCCAAAACGCGAATTCAACGTATTTTACACACTGAATACGATATTTCGATGCATTTTTGTCCAATGTACTGAAAATCGTGTAAAATGCAAGTTTCACACTGAAATATGAATGTTATGCTAGAAACCTGTATATTTGCTGCTGAAATCGCATTTAACGTAAATATCACATTGAAATCCGAATGTGATGTTAGAAATGTCTACGCATTTACTGCCAAAACGCAAATTCAACGTATTTTACACACTGAATACGATATTTCGATGCATTTTTGTGCAATGTACCGAAAATCGTGTAAAACGCAAGTTTCACACTGAAATATGAATGCTATTCTAGAAACCTGTGTATTTGCTGCAGAAATCGCATTTAGCGTAAATATCACATTGAAATCCGAATGAGATATTAGAAATGTCTAGGCATTTACTGCCAAAACGCGAATTCAACGTATTTTACACACTGAATACGATATTTCGAAGCATTTTTGTGCAATGTACTGAAAATCGTGTAAAACGCAAGTTTCACACTGAAATATGAAAGTTATGCTAGAAACCTGTGTATTTGCTGCTGAAATCGCATTTAACGTAAATATCATATTGAAATCTGAATGTGATGTTAGGAATGTCTACGCATTTGCTGCCAAAACGCGCATTCAACGTATTTTACATACTGAATACGGTATTTAGATGCATTTTTGTGCAATGTAGTGAAAATCGTGTAAAACGCAAGTTTCACACTGAAATATGAATGCTATTCTAGAAACCTGTGTATTTGCTGCTGAAATCGCATTTAACGTAAATATCACATTGAAATCCGAATGTGATGTTAGAAATGTCTACGCATTTGCAGCCAAAACGCGAATTCAACGTATTTTACACACTGAATACGATATTTAGATGCATTTTTGTGCAATGTACTGAAAAACGTGTAAAACGCAAGTTTCACACTGAAATATGAATATTATGCTAGAAACCTGTGTATTTGCTGCTGAAATCGCATTTAACGTAAATATCACATTGGAATCCGAATGTGATGTTAGAAATGTCTACGCATTTACTGTCAAAACACGAATTCAACGTATTTTACACACTGAATACGATATTTCGATGCATTTTTGTGCAATGTACTGAAAATCGTGTAAAACGCAAGTTTCACACTGAAATATGAAAGTTATGCTAGAAACCTGTGTATTTGCTGCTGAAATCGCATTTAACGTAAATATCATATTGAAATCTGAATGTGATGTTAGAAATGTCTACGCATTTACTACCAAAACGCGAATTCAACGTATTTTACATACTCAATACGATATTTAGATGCATTTTTGTGCAATGTACTGAAAAACGTGTAAAACGCAAGTTTCACACTGAAATATGAATGTTATGCTAGAAACCTGTGTATTTGCTGCTGAAATCGCATTTAACGTAAATATCACACTGGAATCCGAATGTGATGTTAGAAATGTCTACGCATTTAATGTCAAAACACGAATTCAACGTATTTTACACACTGAATACGATATTTCGATGCATTTTTGTGCAATGTACCGAAAATCGTGTAAAACGCAAGTTTCACACTGAAACATGAATGTTATGCTAGAAACCTGTGTATTTGCTGCTGAAATCGCATTTAACGTAAATATCACATTGGAATCCGAATGTGATGTTAGAAATGTCTACGCATTTACTGTCAAAACACGAATTCAACGTATTTTACACACTGAATACGATATTTCGATGCATTTTTGTGCAATGTACTGAAAATCGTGTAAAACGCAAGTTTCACACTGAAATATGAATGTTATGCTAGAAACCTGTGTATTTGCTCTTGAAATCGCATTTAACGTAAATATCATATTGAAATCCGAATGTGATGTTAGAAATGTCTACGCATTTACTGCCAAAACGCGAATTCAACGTATTTTACACTTTGAATACGATATTTCGATGCATTTTTGTACAATGTACTGAAAATCGTGTAAAACGCAAGTTTCACACTGAAATATGAATGCTATTCTAGAAACCTGTGTATTTGCTGCTGAAATCGCATTTAAAGGAAATATTATATTGAAATCCGAATGTGATGTTAGAAATGCCTACGCATTTACTGCCAAAACGCGAATTCAACGTATTTTACACACTGAATACGATATTTCGAAGCATTTTTGTGCAATGTACTAAAAATCGTGTAAAACGCAAGTTTCACACTGAAATATGAATGTTATGCTAGAAACCTGTGTATTTGCTGCTGAAATCGCATTTAACGTAAATATCACATTGAAATCCGAATGTGATGTTAGAAATGTCTACGCATTTACTGCCAAAACGCGAATTCAACGTATTTTACACACTGAATACGATATTTAGATGCATTTTTGTGCAATGTACTGAAAATCTTGTAAAACGCAAGTTTCATACTGAAATATGAATGTTATGCTAGAAACCTGTGTATTTGCTGCTGAAATCGCATTTAACGTAAATATCACATTGAAATCCGAATGTGATGTTAGAAATGTCTACGCATTTACTGCCAAAACGCGAATTCAACGTATTTTACACACTGAATACGATATTTCGTTGCATTTTTGTCCAATGTACTGAAAATCGTGTAAAATGCAAGTTTCACACTGAAATATGAATGTTATGCTAGAAACCTGTATATTTGCTGCTGAAATCGCATTTAACGTAAATATCACATTGAAATCCGAATGTGATGTTAGAAATGTCTACGCATTTACTGCCAAAACGCGAATTCAACGTATTTTACACACTGAATACGATATTTCGATGCATTTTTGTGCAATGTACCGAAAATCGTGTAAAACGCAAGTTTCACACTGAAATATGAATGCTATTCTAGAAACCTGTGTATTTGCTGCAGAAATCGCATTTAACGTAAATATCACATTGAAATCCGAATGAGATATTAGAAATGTCTAGGCATTTACTGCCAAAACGCGAATTCAACGTATTTTACACACTGAATACGATATTTCGAAGCATTTTTGTGCAATGTACTGAAAATCGTGTAAAACGCAAGTTTCACACTGAAATATGAAAGTTATGCTAGAAACCTGTGTATTTGCTGCTGAAATCGCATTTAACGTAAATATCATATTGAAATCTGAATGTGATGTTAGAAATGTCTACGCATTTGCTGCCAAAACGCGCATTCAACGTATTTTACATACTGAATACGATATTTAGATGCATTTTTGTGCAATGTACTGAAAATCGTGTAAAACGCAAGTTTCACACTGAAATATGAATGCTATTCTAGAAACCTGTGTATTTGCTGCTGAAATCGCATTTAACGTAAATATCACATTGAAATCCGAATGTGATGTTAGAAATGTCTACGCATTTGCAGCCAAAACGCGAATTCAACGTATTTTACACACTGAATACGATATTTAGATGCATTTTTGTGCAATGTACTGAAAAACGTGTAAAACGCAAGTTTCACACTGAAATATGAATATTATGCTAGAAACCTGTGTATTTGCTGCTGAAATCGCATTTAACGTAAATATCACATTGGAATCCGAATGTGATGTTAGAAATGTCTACGCATTTACTGTCAAAACACGAATTCAACGTATTTTACACACTGAATACGATATTTCGATGCATTTTTGTGCAATGTACTGAAAATCGTGTAAAACGCAAGTTTCACACTGAAATATGAAAGTTATGCTAGAAACCTGTGTATTTGCTGCTGAAATCGCATTTAACGTAAATATCATATTGAAATCTGAATGTGATGTTAGAAATGTCTACGCATTTACTACCAAAACGCGAATTCAACGTATTTTACATACTGAATACGATATTTAGATGCATTTTTGTGCAATGTACTGAAAAACGTGTAAAACGCAAGTTTCACACTGAAATATGAATGTTATGCTAGAAACCTGTGTATTTGCTGCTGAAATCGCATTTAACGTAAATATCACATTGGAATCCGAATGTGATGTTAGAAATGTCTACGCATTTAATGTCAAAACACGAATTCAACGTATTTTACACACTGAATACGATATTTCGATGCATTTTTGTCCAATGTACTGAAAATCGTGTAAAACGCAAGTTTCACACTGAAACATGAATGTTATGCTAGAAACCTGTGTATTTGCTGCTGAAATCGCATTTAACGTAAATATCACATTGGAATCCGAATGTGATGTTAGAAATGTCTACGCATTTACTGTCAAAACACGAATTCAACGTATTTTACACACTGAATACGATATTTCGATGCATTTTTGTGCAATGTACTGAAAATCGTGTAAAACGCAAGTTTCACACTGAAATATGAAAGTTATGCTAGAAACCTGTGTATTTGCTGGTGAAATCGCATTTAACGTAAATATCACATTGAAATCCGAATGTGATGTTAGAAATGTCTACGCATTTACTGTCAAAACGCGAATTCAACGTATTTTACACACTGAATACGATATTTGGATGCATTTTTGTGCAATGTACCGAAAATCGTGTAAAACGCAAGTTTCACACTGAAATATGAATGCTATTGTAGAAACCTGTGTATTTGCTGCTGAAATCGCATTTAACGTAAATATCAAATTGAAATCCGAATGTGATGTTAGAAATGTCTACGCATTTACTGCCAAAACGCGAATTCAACGTATTTTACACTTTGAATACGATATTTCGATGCATTTTTGTGAAATATGAATGCTATTCTAGAAACCTGTGTATTTGCTGCTGAATTCGCATTTAACGTAAATATCACATTGAAATCCGAATGTGATGTTAGAAATGTCTACGCATTTACTGCCAAAACGCGAATTCAACGTATTTTACACTTTGAATACGATATTTCGATGCATTTTTGTGCAATGTACCGAAAATCGTGTAAAACGCAAGTTTCACACTGAAATATGAATGCTATTCTAGAAACCTGTGTATTTGCTGCTGAAATCGCATTTAAAGGAAATATCATATTGAAATTCGAATGTGATGTTAGAAATGTCTACGCATTTGCAGCCAAAACGCGAATTCAACGTATTTTACACACTTAATACGATATTAAGATGCATTTTTGTGCAATGTACTGAAAATCGTGTAAAACGCAAGTTTCACACTGAAATATGAATGTTATGCTAGAAACCTGTGTATTTGCTGCTGAAATCGCATTTAACGTAAATATCATATTGAAATCCGAATGTGATGTTAGAAATGTCTACGCATTTACTGCCAAAACGCGAATTCAACGTATTTTACACTTTGAATACGATATTTCGATGCATTTTTGTGCAATGTACCGAAAATCGTGTAAAACGCAAGTTTCACACTGAAATATGAATGCTTTTCTAGAAACCTGTGTATTTGCTGCTGAAATCGCATTTAAAGGAAATATCATATTGAAATCCGAATGTGATGTTAGAAATGTCTACGCATTTACTGCCAAAACGCGAATTCAACGTATTTTAAACTTTGAATACGATATTTCGATGCATTTTTGTGAAATATGAATGCTATTCTAGAAACCTGTGTATTTGCTGCTGAAATCGCATTTAACGTAAATATCACATTGAAATCCGAATGTGATGTTAGAAATGTCTACGCATTTACTGCCAAAACGCGAATTCAACGTATTTTACACTTTGAATACGATATTTCGATGCATTTTTGTGCAATGTACTGAAAATCGTGTAAAACGCAAGTTTCACTCTGAAATATGAATGTTATGCTAGAAACCTGTGTATTTGCTGCTGAAATCGCATTTAACGTAAATATCATATTGAAATCCGAATGTGATGTTAGAAATGTCTACGCATTTACTGCCAAAACGCGAATTCAACGTATTTTACACACTGAATACGATATTTCGAAGCATTTTTGTGCAATGTACCGAAAATCGTGTAAAACGCAAGTTTCATACTGAATTATGAATGCTATTCCAGAAACCTGTGTATTTGCTGCTGAAATCGCATTTAACGTAAATATCACATTGAAATCCGAATGTGATGTTAGAAATGTCTACGCATTTACTGCCAAAACGCGAATTCAACGTATTTACACACTGAATACGATATTTCGAAGCATTTTTGTGCAATGTACTAAAAATCGTGTAAAACGCAAGTTTCACACTGAAATATGAATGTTATGCTAGAAACCTGTGTATTTGCTGCTGAAATCGCATTTAACGTAAATATCACATTGGAATCCGAATGTGATGTTAGAAATGTCTACGCATTTACTGTCAAAACACGAATTCAACGTATTTTACACACTGAATACGATATTACGATGCATTTTTGTCCAATGTACTGAAAATCGTGTAAAACGCAAGTTTCACACTGAAATATGAATGTTATGCTAGAAACCTGTGTATTTGCTGCTGAAATCACATTTAACGTAAATATCACATTGGAATCCGAATGTGATGTTAGAAATGTCTACGCATTTGCTGCCAAAACGCGAATTCAACGTATTTTACACACTGAATACGATATTTCGATGCATTTTTGTCCAATGTACTGAAAATCGTGTAAAACGCAAGTTTCACACTCAAATATGAATGTTATGCTAGAAACCTGTGTATTGGCTGCTGAAATCGCATTTAACGTAAATATCACATTGAAATCCGAATGTGATGTTAGAAATGTCTACGCATTTACAGCCAAAACGCGAATTCAACGTATTTTACACACTGAATACGATATTTCGATGCATTTTTGTGCAATGTACTGAAAATCGTGTAAAACGCAAGTTTCACACTGAAATATGAAAGTTATGCTAGAAACCTGTGTATTTGCTGCTGAAATCGCATTTAACGTAAATATCATATTGAAATCCGAATGTGATGTTAGAAATGTCTACGCATTTACTGCCAAAACGCGAATTCAACGTATTTTACACACTGAATACGATATTTCGAAGCATTTTTGTGCAATGTACCGAAAATCGTGTAAAACGCAAGTTTCATACTGAAATATGAATGCTATTCCAGAAACCTGTGTATTTGCTGCTGAAATCGCATTTAACGTAAATATCACATTGAAATCCGAATGTGATGTTAGAAATGTCTACGCATTTACTGCCAAAACGCGAATTCAACGTATTTACACACTGAATACGATATTTCGAAGCATTTTTGTGCAATGTACTGAAAATCGTGTAAAACGCAAGTTTCACACTGAAATATGAATGTTATGCTAGAAACCTGTGTATTTGCTGCTGAAATCGCATTTAACGTAAATATCACATTGGAATCCGAATGTGATGTTAGAAATGTCTACGCATTTACTGTCAAAACACGAATTCAACGTATTTTACACACTGAATACGATATTTCGATGCATTTTTGTCCAATGTACTGAAAATCGTGTAAAACGCAAGTTTCACACTGAAATATGAATGTTATGCTAGAAACCTGTGTATTTGCTGCTGAAATCGCATTTAACGTAAATATCACATTGAAATCCGAATGTGATGTTAGAAATGTCTACGCATTTACTGCCAAAACGCGAATTCAACGTATTTTACACACTGAATACGATATTTCGTTGCATTTTTGTCCAATGTACTGAAAATCGTGTAAAATGCAAGTTTCACACTGAAATATGAATGTTATGCTAGAAACCTGTATATTTGCTGCTGAAATCGCATTTAACGTAAATATCACATTGAAATCCGAATGTGATGTTAGAAATGTCTACGCATTTACTGCCAAAACGCGAATTCAACGTATTTTACACACTGAATACGATATTTCGATGCATTTTTGTGCAATGTACCGAAAATCGTGTAAAACGCAAGTTTCACACTGAAATATGAATGCTATTCTAGAAACCTGTGTATTTGCTGCAGAAATCGCATTTAACGTAAATATCACATTGAAATCCGAATGAGATATTAGAAATGTCTAGGCATTTACTGCCAAAACGCGAATTCAACGTATTTTACACACTGAATACGATATTTCGAAGCATTTTTGTGCAATGTACTGAAAATCGTGTAAAACGCAAGTTTCACACTGAAATATGAAAGTTATGCTAGAAACCTGTGTATTTGCTGCTGAAATCGCATTTAACGTAAATATCATATTGAAATCTGAATGTGATGTTAGAAATGTCTACGCATTTGCTGCCAAAACGCGCATTCAACGTATTTTACATACTGAATACGATATTTAGATGCATTTTTGTGCAATGTACTGAAAATCGTGTAAAACGCAAGTTTCACACTGAAATATGAATGCTATTCTAGAAACCTGTGTATTTGCTGCTGAAATCGCATTTAACGTAAATATCACATTGAAATCCGAATGTGATGTTAGAAATGTCTACGCATTTGCAGCCAAAACGCGAATTCAACGTATTTTACACACTGAATACGATATTTAGATGCATTTTTGTGCAATGTACTGAAAAACGTGTAAAACGCAAGTTTCACACTGAAATATGAATATTATGCTAGAAACCTGTGTATTTGCTGCTGAAATCGCATTTAACGTAAATATCACATTGGAATCCGAATGTGATGTTAGAAATGTCTACGCATTTACTGTCAAAACACGAATTCAACGTATTTTACACACTGAATACGATATTTCGATGCATTTTTGTGCAATGTACTGAAAATCGTGTAAAACGCAAGTTTCACACTGAAATATGAAAGTTATGCTAGAAACCTGTGTATTTGCTGCTGAAATCGCATTTAACGTAAATATCATATTGAAATCTGAATGTGATGTTAGAAATGTCTACGCATTTACTACCAAAACGCGAATTCAACGTATTTTACATACTGAATACGATATTTAGATGCATTTTTGTGCAATGTACTGAAAAACGTGTAAAACGCAAGTTTCACACTGAAATATGAATGTTATGCTAGAAACCTGTGTATTTGCTGCTGAAATCGCATTTAACGTAAATATCACATTGGAATCCGAATGTGATGTTAGAAATGTCTACGCATTTAATGTCAAAACACGAATTCAACGTATTTTACACACTGAATACGATATTTCGATGCATTTTTGTCCAATGTACTGAAAATCGTGTAAAACGCAAGTTTCACACTGAAACATGAATGTTATGCTAGAAACCTGTGTATTTGCTGCTGAAATCGCATTTAACGTAAATATCACATTGGAATCCGAATGTGATGTTAGAAATGTCTACGCATTTACTGTCAAAACACGAATTCAACGTATTTTACACACTGAATACGATATTTCGATGCATTTTTGTGCAATGTACTGAAAATCGTGTAAAACGCAAGTTTCACACTGAAATATGAAAGTTATGCTAGAAACCTGTGTATTTGCTGGTGAAATCGCATTTAACGTAAATATCACATTGAAATCCGAATGTGATGTTAGAAATGTCTACGCATTTACTGTCAAAACGCGAATTCAACGTATTTTACACACTGAATACGATATTTGGATGCATTTTTGTGCAATGTACCGAAAATCGTGTAAAACGCAAGTTTCACACTGAAATATGAATGCTATTGTAGAAACCTGTGTATTTGCTGCTGAAATCGCATTTAACGTAAATATCAAATTGAAATCCGAATGTGATGTTAGAAATGTCTACGCATTTACTGCCAAAACGCGAATTCAACGTATTTTACACTTTGAATACGATATTTCGATGCATTTTTGTGAAATATGAATGCTATTCTAGAAACCTGTGTATTTGCTGCTGAATTCGCATTTAACGTAAATATCACATTGAAATCCGAATGTGATGTTAGAAATGTCTACGCATTTACTGCCAAAACGCGAATTCAACGTATTTTACACTTTGAATACGATATTTCGATGCATTTTTGTGCAATGTACCGAAAATCGTGTAAAACGCAAGTTTCACACTGAAATATGAATGCTATTCTAGAAACCTGTGTATTTGCTGCTGAAATCGCATTTAAAGGAAATATCATATTGAAATTCGAATGTGATGTTAGAAATGTCTACGCATTTGCAGCCAAAACGCGAATTCAACGTATTTTACACACTGAATACGATATTTAGATGCATTTTTGTGCAATGTACTGAAAATCGTGTAAAACGCAAGTTTCACACTGAAATATGAATGTTATGCTAGAAACCTGTGTATTTGCTGCTGAAATCGCATTTAACGTAAATATCATATTGAAATCCGAATGTGATGTTAGAAATGTCTACGCATTTACTGCCAAAACGCGAATTCAACGTATTTTACACTTTGAATACGATATTTCGATGCATTTTTGTGCAATGTACCGAAAATCGTGTAAAACGCAAGTTTCACACTGAAATATGAATGCTTTTCTAGAAACCTGTGTATTTGCTGCTGAAATCGCATTTAAAGGAAATATCATATTGAAATCCGAATGTGATGTTAGAAATGTCTACGCATTTACTGCCAAAACGCGAATTCAACGTATTTTAAACTTTGAATACGATATTTCGATGCATTTTTGTGAAATATGAATGCTATTCTAGAAACCTGTGTATTTGCTGCTGAAATCGCATTTAACGTAAATATCACATTGAAATCCGAATGTGATGTTAGAAATGTCTACGCATTTACTGCCAAAACGCGAATTCAACGTATTTTACACTTTGAATACGATATTTCGATGCATTTTTGTGCAATGTACTGAAAATCGTGTAAAACGCAAGTTTCACTCTGAAATATGAATGTTATGCTAGAAACCTGTGTATTTGCTGCTGAAATCGCATTTAACGTAAATATCATATTGAAATCCGAATGTGATGTTAGAAATGTCTACGCATTTACTGCCAAAACGCGAATTCAACGTATTTTACACACTGAATACGATATTTCGAAGCATTTTTGTGCAATGTACCGAAAATCGTGTAAAACGCAAGTTTCATACTGAATTATGAATGCTATTCCAGAAACCTGTGTATTTGCTGCTGAAATCGCATTTAACGTAAATATCACATTGAAATCCGAATGTGATGTTAGAAATGTCTACGCATTTACTGCCAAAACGCGAATTCAACGTATTTACACACTGAATACGATATTTCGAAGCATTTTTGTGCAATGTACTAAAAATCGTGTAAAACGCAAGTTTCACACTGAAATATGAATGTTATGCTAGAAACCTGTGTATTTGCTGCTGAAATCGCATTTAACGTAAATATCACATTGGAATCCGAATGTGATGTTAGAAATGTCTACGCATTTACTGTCAAAACACGAATTCAACGTATTTTACACACTGAATACGATATTACGATGCATTTTTGTCCAATGTACTGAAAATCGTGTAAAACGCAAGTTTCACACTGAAATATGAATGTTATGCTAGAAACCTGTGTATTTGCTGCTGAAATCACATTTAACGTAAATATCACATTGGAATCCGAATGTGATGTTAGAAATGTCTACGCATTTGCTGCCAAAACGCGAATTCAACGTATTTTACACACTGAATACGATATTTCGATGCATTTTTGTCCAATGTACTGAAAATCGTGTAAAACGCAAGTTTCACACTCAAATATGAATGTTATGCTAGAAACCTGTGTATTGGCTGCTGAAATCGCATTTAACGTAAATATCACATTGAAATCCGAATGTGATGTTAGAAATGTCTACGCATTTACAGCCAAAACGCGAATTCAACGTATTTTACACACTGAATACGATATTTCGATGCATTTTTGTGCAATGTACTGAAAATCGTGTAAAACGCAAGTTTCACACTGAAATATGAAAGTTATGCTAGAAACCTGTGTATTTGCTGCTGAAATCGCATTTAACGTAAATATCATATTGAAATCCGAATGTGATGTTAGAAATGTCTACGCATTTACTGCCAAAACGCGAATTCAACGTATTTTACACACTGAATACGATATTTCGAAGCATTTTTGTGCAATGTACCGAAAATCGTGTAAAACGCAAGTTTCATACTGAAATATGAATGCTATTCCAGAAACCTGTGTATTTGCTGCTGAAATCGCATTTAACGTAAATATCACATTGAAATCCGAATGTGATGTTAGAAATGTCTACGCATTTACTGCCAAAACGCGAATTCAACGTATTTACACACTGAATACGATATTTCGAAGCATTTTTGTGCAATGTACTGAAAATCGTGTAAAACGCAAGTTTCACACTGAAATATGAATGTTATGCTAGAAACCTGTGTATTTGCTGCTGAAATCGCATTTAACGTAAATATCACATTGGAATCCGAATGTGATGTTAGAAATGTCTACGCATTTACTGTCAAAACACGAATTCAACGTATTTTACACACTGAATACGATATTTCGATGCATTTTTGTCCAATGTACTGAAAATCGTGTAAAACGCAAGTTTCACACTAAAATATGAAAGTTATGCTAGAAACCTGTGTATTTGCTGCTGAAATCGCATTTAACGTAAATATCATATTGAAATCCGAATGTGATGTTAGAAATGTCTACGCATTTACTGCCAAAACGCGAATTCAACGTATTTTACACACTGAATACGATATTTGGATGCATTTTTGTGCAATGTACCGAAAATCGTGTAAAACGCAAGTTTCACACTGAAATATGAATGCTATTGTAGAAACCTGTGTATTTGCTGCTGAAATCGCATTTAACGTAAATATCAAATTGAAATCCGAATGTGATGTTAGAAATGTCTACGCATTTACTGCCAAAACGCGAATTCAACGTATTTTACACTTTGAATACGATATTTCGATGCATTTTTGTGAAATATGAATGCTATTCTAGAAACCTGTGTATTTGCTGCTGAATTCGCATTTAACGTAAATATCACATTGAAATCCGAATGTGATGTTAGAAATGTCTACGCATTTACTGCCAAAACGCGAATTCAACGTATTTTACACTTTGAATACGATATTTCGATGCATTTTTGTGCAATGTACCGAAAATCGTGTAAAACGCAAGTTTCACACTGAAATATGAATGCTATTCTAGAAACCTGTGTATTTGCTGCTGAAATCGCATTTAAAGGAAATATCATATTGAAATTCGAATGTGATGTTAGAAATGTCTACGCATTTGCAGCCAAAACGCGAATTCAACGTATTTTACACACTGAATACGATATTAAGATGCATTTTTGTGCAATGTACTGAAAATCGTGTAAAACGCAAGTTTCACACTGAAATATGAATGTTATGCTAGAAACCTGTGTATTTGCTGCTGAAATCGCATTTAACGTAAATATCATATTGAAATCCGAATGTGATGTTAGAAATGTCTACGCATTTACTGCCAAAACGCGAATTCAACGTATTTTACACTTTGAATACGATATTTCGATGCATTTTTGTGCAATGTACCGAAAATCGTGTAAAACGCAAGTTTCACACTGAAATATGAATGCTTTTCTAGAAACCTGTGTATTTGCTGCTGAAATCGCATTTAAAGGAAATATCATATTGAAATCCGAATGTGATGTTAGAAATGTCTACGCATTTACTGCCAAAACGCGAATTCAACGTATTTTAAACTTTGAATACGATATTTCGATGCATTTTTGTGAAATATGAATGCTATTCTAGAAACCTGTGTATTTGCTGCTGAAATCGCATTTAACGTAAATATCACATTGAAATCCGAATGTGATGTTAGAAATGTCTACGCATTTACTGCCAAAACGCGAATTCAACGTATTTTACACTTTGAATACGATATTTCGATGCATTTTTGTGCAATGTACTGAAAATCGTGTAAAACGCAAGTTTCACTCTGAAATATGAATGTTATGCTAGAAACCTGTGTATTTGCTGCTGAAATCGCATTTAACGTAAATATCATATTGAAATCCGAATGTGATGTTAGAAATGTCTACGCATTTACTGCCAAAACGCGAATTCAACGTATTTTACACACTGAATACGATATTTCGAAGCATTTTTGTGCAATGTACCGAAAATCGTGTAAAACGCAAGTTTCATACTGAATTATGAATGCTATTCCAGAAACCTGTGTATTTGCTGCTGAAATCGCATTTAACGTAAATATCACATTGAAATCCGAATGTGATGTTAGAAATGTCTACGCATTTACTGCCAAAACGCGAATTCAACGTATTTACACACTGAATACGATATTTCGAAGCATTTTTGTGCAATGTACTAAAAATCGTGTAAAACGCAAGTTTCACACTGAAATATGAATGTTATGCTAGAAACCTGTGTATTTGCTGCTGAAATCGCATTTAACGTAAATATCACATTGGAATCCGAATGTGATGTTAGAAATGTCTACGCATTTACTGTCAAAACACGAATTCAACGTATTTTACACACTGAATACGATATTACGATGCATTTTTGTCCAATGTACTGAAAATCGTGTAAAACGCAAGTTTCACACTGAAATATGAATGTTATGCTAGAAACCTGTGTATTTGCTGCTGAAATCACATTTAACGTAAATATCACATTGGAATCCGAATGTGATGTTAGAAATGTCTACGCATTTGCTGCCAAAACGCGAATTCAACGTATTTTACACACTGAATACGATATTTCGATGCATTTTTGTCCAATGTACTGAAAATCGTGTAAAACGCAAGTTTCACACTCAAATATGAATGTTATGCTAGAAACCTGTGTATTGGCTGTTGAAATCGCATTTAACGTAAATATCACATTGAAATCCGAATGTGATGTTAGAAATGTCTACGCATTTACAGCCAAAACGCGAATTCAACGTATTTTACACACTGAATACGATATTTCGATGCATTTTTGTGCAATGTACTGAAAATCGTGTAAAACGCAAGTTTCACACTGAAATATGAAAGTTATGCTAGAAACCTGTGTATTTGCTGCTGAAATCGCATTTAACGTAAATATCATATTGAAATCCGAATGTGATGTTAGAAATGTCTACGCATTTACTGCCAAAACGCGAATTCAACGTATTTTACACACTGAATACGATATTTCGAAGCATTTTTGTGCAATGTACCGAAAATCGTGTAAAACGCAAGTTTCATACTGAAATATGAATGCTATTCCAGAAACCTGTGTATTTGCTGCTGAAATCGCATTTAACGTAAATATCACATTGAAATCCGAATGTGATGTTAGAAATGTCTACGCATTTACTGCCAAAACGCGAATTCAACGTATTTACACACTGAATACGATATTTCGAAGCATTTTTGTGCAATGTACTGAAAATCGTGTAAAACGCAAGTTTCACACTGAAATATGAATGTTATGCTAGAAACCTGTGTATTTGCTGCTGAAATCGCATTTAACGTAAATATCACATTGGAATCCGAATGTGATGTTAGAAATGTCTACGCATTTACTGTCAAAACACGAATTCAACGTATTTTACACACTGAATACGATATTTCGATGCATTTTTGTCCAATGTACTGAAAATCGTGTAAAACGCAAGTTTCACACTGAAATATGAATGTTATGCTAGAAACCTGTGTATTTGCTGCTGAAATCGCATTTAACGTAAATATCACATTGAAATCCGAATGTGATGTTAGAAATGTCTACGCATTTACTGCCAAAACGCGAATTCAACGTATTTTACACACTGAATACGATATTTCGTTGCATTTTTGTCCAATGTACTGAAAATCGTGTAAAATGCAAGTTTCACACTGAAATATGAATGTTATGCTAGAAACCTGTATATTTGCTGCTGAAATCGCATTTAACGTAAATATCACATTGAAATCCGAATGTGATGTTAGAAATGTCTACGCATTTACTGCCAAAACGCGAATTCAACGTATTTTACACACTGAATACGATATTTCGATGCATTTTTGTGCAATGTACCGAAAATCGTGTAAAACGCAAGTTTCACACTGAAATATGAATGCTATTCTAGAAACCTGTGTATTTGCTGCAGAAATCGCATTTAACGTAAATATCACATTGAAATCCGAATGAGATATTAGAAATGTCTAGGCATTTACTGCCAAAACGCGAATTCAACGTATTTTACACACTGAATACGATATTTCGAAGCATTTTTGTGCAATGTACTGAAAATCGTGTAAAACGCAAGTTTCACACTGAAATATGAAAGTTATGCTAGAAACCTGTGTATTTGCTGCTGAAATCGCATTTAACGTAAATATCATATTGAAATCTGAATGTGATGTTAGAAATGTCTACGCATTTGCTGCCAAAACGCGCATTCAACGTATTTTACATACTGAATACGATATTTAGATGCATTTTTGTGCAATGTACTGAAAATCGTGTAAAACGCAAGTTTCACACTGAAATATGAATGCTATTCTAGAAACCTGTGTATTTGCTGCTGAAATCGCATTTAACGTAAATATCACATTGAAATCCGAATGTGATGTTAGAAATGTCTACGCATTTGCAGCCAAAACGCGAATTCAACGTATTTTACACACTGAATACGATATTTAGATGCATTTTTGTGCAATGTACTGAAAAACGTGTAAAACGCAAGTTTCACACTGAAATATGAATATTATGCTAGAAACCTGTGTATTTGCTGCTGAAATCGCATTTAACGTAAATATCACATTGGAATCCGAATGTGATGTTAGAAATGTCTACGCATTTACTGTCAAAACACGAATTCAACGTATTTTACACACTGAATACGATATTTCGATGCATTTTTGTGCAATGTACTGAAAATCGTGTAAAACGCAAGTTTCACACTGAAATATGAAAGTTATGCTAGAAACCTGTGTATTTGCTGCTGAAATCGCATTTAACGTAAATATCATATTGAAATCTGAATGTGATGTTAGAAATGTCTACGCATTTACTACCAAAACGCGAATTCAACGTATTTTACATACTGAATACGATATTTAGATGCATTTTTGTGCAATGTACTGAAAAACGTGTAAAACGCAAGTTTCACACTGAAATATGAATGTTATGCTAGAAACCTGTGTATTTGCTGCTGAAATCGCATTTAACGTAAATATCACATTGGAATCCGAATGTGATGTTAGAAATGTCTACGCATTTAATGTCAAAACACGAATTCAACGTATTTTACACACTGAATACGATATTTCGATGCATTTTTGTCCAATGTACTGAAAATCGTGTAAAACGCAAGTTTCACACTGAAACATGAATGTTATGCTAGAAACCTGTGTATTTGCTGCTGAAATCGCATTTAACGTAAATATCACATTGGAATCCGAATGTGATGTTAGAAATGTCTACGCATTTACTGTCAAAACACGAATTCAACGTATTTTACACACTGAATACGATATTTCGATGCATTTTTGTGCAATGTACTGAAAATCGTGTAAAACGCAAGTTTCACACTGAAATATGAAAGTTATGCTAGAAACCTGTGTATTTGCTGGTGAAATCGCATTTAACGTAAATATCACATTGAAATCCGAATGTGATGTTAGAAATGTCTACGCATTTACTGTCAAAACGCGAATTCAACGTATTTTACACACTGAATACGATATTTGGATGCATTTTTGTGCAATGTACCGAAAATCGTGTAAAACGCAAGTTTCACACTGAAATATGAATGCTATTGTAGAAACCTGTGTATTTGCTGCTGAAATCGCATTTAACGTAAATATCAAATTGAAATCCGAATGTGATGTTAGAAATGTCTACGCATTTACTGCCAAAACGCGAATTCAACGTATTTTACACTTTGAATACGATATTTCGATGCATTTTTGTGAAATATGAATGCTATTCTAGAAACCTGTGTATTTGCTGCTGAATTCGCATTTAACGTAAATATCACATTGAAATCCGAATGTGATGTTAGAAATGTCTACGCATTTGCAGCCAAAACGCGAATTCAACGTATTTTACACACTGAATACGATATTTAGATGCATTTTTGTGCAATGTACTGAAAATCGTGTAAAACGCAAGTTTCACACTGAAATATGAATGTTATGCTAGAAACCTGTGTATTTGCTGCTGAAATCGCATTTAACGTAAATATCATATTGAAATCCGAATGTGATGTTAGAAATGTCTACGCATTTACTGCCAAAACGCGAATTCAACGTATTTTACACTTTGAATACGATATTTCGATGCATTTTTGTGCAATGTACCGAAAATCGTGTAAAACGCAAGTTTCACACTGAAATATGAATGCTTTTCTAGAAACCTGTGTATTTGCTGCTGAAATCGCATTTAAAGGAAATATCATATTGAAATCCGAATGTGATGTTAGAAATGTCTACGCATTTACTGCCAAAACGCGAATTCAACGTATTTTAAACTTTGAATACGATATTTCGATGCATTTTTGTGAAATATGAATGCTATTCTAGAAACCTGTGTATTTGCTGCTGAAATCGCATTTAACGTAAATATCACATTGAAATCCGAATGTGATGTTAGAAATGTCTACGCATTTACTGCCAAAACGCGAATTCAACGTATTTTACACTTTGAATACGATATTTCGATGCATTTTTGTGCAATGTACTGAAAATCGTGTAAAACGCAAGTTTCACTCTGAAATATGAATGTTATGCTAGAAACCTGTGTATTTGCTGCTGAAATCGCATTTAACGTAAATATCATATTGAAATCCGAATGTGATGTTAGAAATGTCTACGCATTTACTGCCAAAACGCGAATTCAACGTATTTTACACACTGAATACGATATTTCGAAGCATTTTTGTGCAATGTACCGAAAATCGTGTAAAACGCAAGTTTCATACTGAATTATGAATGCTATTCCAGAAACCTGTGTATTTGCTGCTGAAATCGCATTTAACGTAAATATCACATTGAAATCCGAATGTGATGTTAGAAATGTCTACGCATTTACTGCCAAAACGCGAATTCAACGTATTTACACACTGAATACGATATTTCGAAGCATTTTTGTGCAATGTACTAAAAATCGTGTAAAACGCAAGTTTCACACTGAAATATGAATGTTATGCTAGAAACCTGTGTATTTGCTGCTGAAATCGCATTTAACGTAAATATCACATTGGAATCCGAATGTGATGTTAGAAATGTCTACGCATTTACTGTCAAAACACGAATTCAACGTATTTTACACACTGAATACGATATTACGATGCATTTTTGTCCAATGTACTGAAAATCGTGTAAAACGCAAGTTTCACACTGAAATATGAATGTTATGCTAGAAACCTGTGTATTTGCTGCTGAAATCACATTTAACGTAAATATCACATTGGAATCCGAATGTGATGTTAGAAATGTCTACGCATTTGCTGCCAAAACGCGAATTCAACGTATTTTACACACTGAATACGATATTTCGATGCATTTTTGTCCAATGTACTGAAAATCGTGTAAAACGCAAGTTTCACACTCAAATATGAATGTTATGCTAGAAACCTGTGTATTGGCTGCTGAAATCGCATTTAACGTAAATATCACATTGAAATCCGAATGTGATGTTAGAAATGTCTACGCATTTACAGCCAAAACGCGAATTCAACGTATTTTACACACTGAATACGATATTTCGATGCATTTTTGTGCAATGTACTGAAAATCGTGTAAAACGCAAGTTTCACACTGAAATATGAAAGTTATGCTAGAAACCTGTGTATTTGCTGCTGAAATCGCATTTAACGTAAATATCATATTGAAATCCGAATGTGATGTTAGAAATGTCTACGCATTTACTGCCAAAACGCGAATTCAACGTATTTTACACACTGAATACGATATTTCGAAGCATTTTTGTGCAATGTACCGAAAATCGTGTAAAACGCAAGTTTCATACTGAAATATGAATGCTATTCCAGAAACCTGTGTATTTGCTGCTGAAATCGCATTTAACGTAAATATCACATTGAAATCCGAATGTGATGTTAGAAATGTCTACGCATTTACTGCCAAAACGCGAATTCAACGTATTTACACACTGAATACGATATTTCGAAGCATTTTTGTGCAATGTACTGAAAATCGTGTAAAACGCAAGTTTCACACTGAAATATGAATGTTATGCTAGAAACCTGTGTATTTGCTGCTGAAATCGCATTTAACGTAAATATCACATTGGAATCCGAATGTGATGTTAGAAATGTCTACGCATTTACTGTCAAAACACGAATTCAACGTATTTTACACACTGAATACGATATTTCGATGCATTTTTGTCCAATGTACTGAAAATCGTGTAAAACGCAAGTTTCACACTGAAATATGAATGTTATGCTAGAAACCTGTGTATTTGCTGCTGAAATCGCATTTAACGTAAATATCACATTGGAATCCGAATGTGATGTTAGAAATGTCTACGCATTTGCTGCCAAAACGCGAATTCAACGTATTTTACACACTGAATACGATATTTCGATGCATTTTTGTCCAATGTACTAAAAATCGTGTAAAACGCAAGTTTCACACTCAAATATGAATGTTATGCTAGAAACCTGTGTATTTGCTGCTGAAATCGCATTTAACGTAAATATCACATTGAAATCCGAATGTGATGTTAGAAATGTCTACGTATTTACTGCCAAAACGCGAATTCAACGTATTTTACACTTTGAATACGATATTTCGATGCATTTTTGTGCAATGTACCGAAAATCGTGTAAAACGCAAGTTTCACACTGAAATATGAATGCTTTTCTAGAAACCTGTGTATTTGCTGCTGAAATCGCATTTAAAGGAAATATCATATTGAAATCCGAATGTGATGTTAGAAATGTCTACGCATTTACTGCCAAAACGCGAATTCAACGTATTTTACACACTGAATACGATATTTCGAAGCATTTTTGTGCAATGTACTGAAAATCGTGTAAAACGCAAGTTTCACACTGAAATATGAATGTTATGCTAGAAACCTGTGTATTTGCTGCTGAAATCGCATTTAACGTAAATATCACATTGAAATCCGAATGTGATGTTAGAAATGTCTACGCATTTCCTGCCAAAACGCGAATTCAACGTATTTTACACACTGAATACGATATTTAGATGCATTTTTGTGCAATGTACTAAAAATCGTGTAAAACGCAAGTTTCACACTGAAATATGAATGTTATGCTAGAAACCTGTGTATTTGCTGCTGAAATCGCATTTAACGTAAATATCACATTGAAATCCGAATGTGATGTTAGAAATGTCTACGCATTTACTGCCAAAACGCGAATTCAACGTATTTTACACACTGAATACGATATTTCGATGCATTTTTGTGCAATGTACTGAAAATCGTGTAAAACGCAAGTTTCACACTGAAATATGAAAGTTATGCTAGAAACCTGTGTATTTGCTGCTGAAATCGCATTTAACGTAAATATCATATTGAAATCCGAATGTGATGTTAGAAATGTCTACGCATTTACTGCCAAAACGCGAATTCAACGTATTTTACACACTGAATACGATATTTCGAAGCATTTTTGTGCAATGTACCGAAAATCGTGTAAAACGCAAGTTTCATACTGAATTATGAATGCTATTCCAGAAACCTGTGTATTTGCTGCTGAAATCGCATTTAACGTAAATATCACATTGAAATCCGAATGTGATGTTAGAAATGTCTACGCATTTACTGCCAAAACGCGAATTCAACGTATTTACACACTGAATACGATATTTCGAAGCATTTTTGTGCAATGTACTGAAAATCGTGTAAAACGCAAGTTTCACACTGAAATATGAATGTTATGCTAGAAACCTGTGTATTTGCTGCTGAAATCGCATTTAACGTAAATATCACATTGGAATCCGAATGTGATGTTAGAAATGTCTACGCATTTACTGTCAAAACACGAATTCAACGTATTTTACACACTGAATACGATATTACGATGCATTTTTGTCCAATGTACTGAAAATCGTGTAAAACGCAAGTTTCACACTGAAATATGAATGTTATGCTAGAAACCTGTGTATTTGCTGCTGAAATCACATTTAACGTAAATATCACATTGGAATCCGAATGTGATGTTAGAAATGTCTACGCATTTGCTGCCAAAACGCGAATTCAACGTATTTTACACACTGAATACGATATTTCGATGCATTTTTGTCCAATGTACTGAAAATCGTGTAAAACGCAAGTTTCACACTCAAATATGAATGTTATGCTAGAAACCTGTGTATTTGCTGCTGAAATCGCATTTAACGTAAATATCACATTGAAATCCGAATGTGATGTTAGAAATGTCTACGCATTTACTGCCAAAACTGAATACGATATTTCGATGCATTTTCGTGCAATGTACCGAAAATCGTGTAAAACGCAAGTTTCATACCGAAATATGAATGCTATTCCAGAAACCTGTGTATTTGCTGCTGAAATCGTATTTAACGTAAATATCACATTGGAATCCGAATGTGATGTTAGAAATGTCTACGCATTTACTGCCAAAACGCGAATTCAACGTATTTTACACTTTGAATACGATATTTCGATGCATTTTTGTGCAATGTACCGAAAATCGTGTAAAACGCAAGTTTCACACTGAAATATGAATGCTTTTCTAGAAACCTGTGTATTTGCTGCTGAAATCGCATTTAAAGGAAATATCATATTGAAATCCGAATGTGATATTAGAAATGTCTACGCATTTACTGCCAAAACGCGAATTCAACGTATTTTACACACTGAATACGATATTTCGAAGCATTTTTGTGCAATGTACTGAAAATCGTGTAAAACGCAAGTTTCACACTGAAATATGAATGTTATGCTAGAAACCTGTGTATTTGCTGCTGAAATCGCATTTAACGTAAATATCACATTGAAATCCGAATGTGATGTTAGAAATGTCTACGCATTTACTGCCAAAACGCGAATTCAACGTATTTTACACACTGAATACGATATTTAGATGCATTTTTGTGCAATGTACTGAAAATCGTGTAAAACGCAAGTTTCACACTGAAATATGAATGTTATGCTAGAAACCTGTGTATTTGCTGCTGAAATCGCATTTAACGTATATATCACATTGAAATCCGAATGTGATGTTAGAAATGTCTACGCATTTACTGCCAAAACGCGAATTCAACGTATTTTACACACTGAATACGATATTTCGATGCATTTTTGTGCAATGTACTGAAAATCGTGTAAAACGCAAGTTTCACACTGAAATATGAAAGTTAAGCTAGAAACCTGTGTATTTGCTGCTGAAATCGCATTTAACGTAAATATCATATTGAAATCCGAATGTGATGTTAGAAATGTCTACGCATTTACTGCCAAAACGCGAATTCAACGTATTTTACACACTGAATACGATATTTCGAAGCATTTTTGTGCAATGTACCGAAAATCGTGTAAAACGCAAGTTTCATACTGAAATATGAATGCTATTCCAGAAACCTGTGTATTTGCTGCTGAAATCGCATTTAACGTAAATATCACATTGAAATCCGAATGTGATGTTAGAAATGTCTACGCATTTACTGCCAAAACGCGAATTCAACGTATTTTACACACTGAATACGATATTTCGAAGCATTTTTGTGCAATGTACTGAAAATCGTGTAAAACGCAAGTTTCACACTGAAATATGAATGTTATGCTAGAAACCTGTGTATTTGCTGCTGAAATCGCATTTAACGTAAATATCACATTGAAATCCGAATGTGATGTTAGAAATGTCTACGCATTTCCTGCCAAAACGCGAATTCAACGTATTTTACACACTGAATACGATATTTAGATGCATTTTTGTGCAATGTACTAAAAATCGTGTAAAACGCAAGTTTCACACTGAAATATGAATGTTATGCTAGAAACCTGTGTATTTGCTGCTGAAATCGCATTTAACGTAAATATCACATTGAAATCCGAATGTGATGTTAGAAATGTCTACGCATTTACTGCCAAAACGCGAATTCAACGTATTTTACACACTGAATACGATATTTCGATGCATTTTTGTGCAATGTACTGAAAATCGTGTAAAACGCAAGTTTCACACTGAAATATGAAAGTTATGCTAGAAACCTGTGTATTTGCTGCTGAAATCGCATTTAACGTAAATATCATATTGAAATCCGAATGTGATGTTAGAAATGTCTACGCATTTACTGCCAAAACGCGAATTCAACGTATTTTACACACTGAATACGATATTTCGAAGCATTTTTGTGCAATGTACCGAAAATCGTGTAAAACGCAAGTTTCATACTGAATTATGAATGCTATTCCAGAAACCTGTGTATTTGCTGCTGAAATCGCATTTAACGTAAATATCACATTGAAATCCGAATGTGATGTTAGAAATGTCTACGCATTTACTGCCAAAACGCGAATTCAACGTATTTACACACTGAATACGATATTTCGAAGCATTTTTGTGCAATGTACTGAAAATCGTGTAAAACGCAAGTTTCACACTGAAATATGAATGTTATGCTAGAAACCTGTGTATTTGCTGCTGAAATCGCATTTAACGTAAATATCACATTGGAATCCGAATGTGATGTTAGAAATGTCTACGCATTTACTGGCAAAACACGAATTCAACGTATTTTACACACTGAATACGATATTACGATGCATTTTTGTCCAATGTACTGAAAATCGTGTAAAACGCAAGTTTCACACTGAAATATGAATGTTATGCTAGAAACCTGTGTATTTGCTGCTGAAATCACATTTAACGTAAATATCACATTGGAATCCGAATGTGATGTTAGAAATGTCTACGCATTTGCTGCCAAAACGCGAATTCAACGTATTTTACACACTGAATACGATATTTCGATGCATTTTTGTCCAATGTACTGAAAATCGTGTAAAACGCAAGTTTCACACTCAAATATGAATGTTATGCTAGAAACCTGTGTATTTGCTGCTGAAATCGCATTTAACGTAAATATCACATTGAAATCCGAATGTGATGTTAGAAATGTCTACGCATTTACTGCCAAAACTGAATACGATATTTCGATGCATTTTTGTGCAATGTACCGAAAATCGTGTAAAACGCAAGTTTCATACCGAAATATGAATGCTATTCCAGAAACCTGTGTATTTGCTGCTGAAATCGCATTTAACGTAAATATCACATTGGAATCCGAATGTGATGTTAGAAATGTCTACGCATTTACTGCCAAAACGCGAATTCAACGTATTTTACACTTTGAATACGATATTTCGATGCATTTTTGTGCAATGTACCGAAAATCGTGTAAAACGCAAGTTTCACACTGAAATATGAATGCTTTTCTAGAAACCTGTGTATTTGCTGCTGAAATCGCATTTAAAGGAAATATCATATTGAAATCCGAATGTGATGTTAGAAATGTCTACGCATTTACTGCCAAAACGCGAATTCAACGTATTTTACACACTGAATACGATATTTCGAAGCATTTTTGTGCAATGTACTGAAAATCGTGTAAAACGCAAGTTTCACACTGAAATATGAATGTTATGCTAGAAACCTGTGTATTTGCTGCTGAAATCGCATTTAACGTAAATATCACATTGAAATCCGAATGTGATGTTAGAAATGTCTACGCATTTACTGCCAAAACGCGAATTCAACGTATTTTACACACTGAATACGATATTTAGATGCATTTTTGTGCAATGTACTGAAAATCGTGTAAAACGCAAGTTTCACACTGAAATATGAATGTTATGCTAGAAACCTGTGTATTTGCTGCTGAAATCGCATTTAACGTAAATATCACATTGAAATCCGAATGTGATGTTAGAAATGTCTACGCATTTGCTGCCAAAACGCGAATTCAACGTATTTTACACACTGAATACGATATTTCGATGCATTTTTGTCCAATGTACTGAAAATCGTGTAAAACGCAAGTTTCACACTGAAATATGAAAGTTATGCTAGAAACCTGTGTATTTGCTGCTGAAATCGCATTTAACGTAAATATCACATTGAAATCCGAATGTGATGTTAGAAATGTCTACGCATTTACTGTCAAAACGCGAATTCAACGTATTTTACACACTGAATACGATATTTGGATGCATTTTTGTGCAATGTACCGAAAATCGTGTAAAACGCAAGTTTCACACTGAAATATGAATGCTATTCTAGAAACCTGTGTATTTGCTGCTGAAATCGCATTTAACGTAAATATCAAATTGAAATCCGAATGTGATGTTAGAAATGTCTACGCATTTACTGCCAAAACGCGAATTCAACGTATTTTACACTTTGAATACGATATTTCGATGCATTTTTGTGAAATATGAATGCTATTCTAGAAACCTGTGTATTTGCTGCTGAAATCGCATTTAACGTAAATATCACATTGAAATCCGAATGTGATGTTAGAAATGTCTACGCATTTACTGCCAAAACGCGAATTCAACGTATTTTACACACTGAATACGATATTTCGATGCATTTTTGTGCAATGTACTGAAAATCGTGTAAAACGCAAGTTTCAAACTGAAATATGAAAGTTATGCTAGAAACCTGTGTATTTGCTGCTGAAATCGCATTTAACGTAAATATCATATTGAAATCCGAATGTGATGTTAGAAATGTCTACGCATTAACTGCCAAAACGCGAATTCAACGTATTTTACACTTTGAATACGATATTTCGATGCATTTTTGTACAATGTACCGAAAATCGTGTAAAACGCAAGTTTCACACTGAAATATGAATGCTATTCTAGAAACCTGTGTATTTGCTGCTGAAATCGCATTTAAAGGAAATATTATATTGAAATCCGAATGTGATGTTAGAAATGCCTACGCATTTACTGCCAAAACGCGAATTCAACGTATTTTACACACTGAATACGATATTTCGAAGCATTTTTGTGCAATGTACTGAAAATCGTGTAAAACGCAAGTTTCACACTGAAATATGAATGTTATGCTAGAAACCTGTGTATTTGCTGCTGAAATCGCATTTAACGTAAATATCACATTGAAATCCGAATGTGATGTTAGAAATGTCTACGCATTTACTGCCAAAACGCGAATTCAACGTATTTTACACACTGAATACGATATTTAGATGCATTTTTGTGCAATGTACTGAAAATCTTGTAAAACGCAAGTTTCATACTGAAATATGAATGTTATGCTAGAAACCTGTGTATTTGCTGCTGAAATCGCATTTAACGTAAATATCACATTGAAATCCGAATGTGATGTTAGAAATGTCTACGCATTTGCTGCCAAAACGCGAATTCAACGTATTTTACACACTGAATACGATATTTGGATGCATTTTTGTGCAATGTACCGAAAATCGTGTAAAACGCAAGTTTCACACTGAAATATGAATGCTATTCTAGAAACCTGTGTATTTGCTGCTGAAATCGCATTTAACGTAAATATCAAATTGAAATCCGAATGTGATGTTAGAAATGTCTACGCATTTACTGCCAAAACGCGAATTCAACGTATTTTACACTTTGAATACGATATTTCGATGCATTTTTGTGAAATATGAATGCTATTCTAGAAACCTGTGTATTTGCTGCTGAAATCGCATTTAACGTAAATATCACATTGAAATCCGAATGTGATGTTAGAAATGTCTACGCATTTACTGCCAAAACGCGAATTCAACGTATTTTACACACTGAATACGATATTTCGATGCATTTTTGTGCAATGTACTGAAAATCGTGTAAAACGCAAGTTTCAAACTGAAATATGAAAGTTATGCTAGAAACCTGTGTATTTGCTGCTGAAATCGCATTTAACGTAAATATCATATTGAAATCCGAATGTGATGTTAGAAATGTCTACGCATTAACTGCCAAAACGCGAATTCAACGTATTTTACACTTTGAATACGATATTTCGATGCATTTTTGTACAATGTAGGGGAGAGGGGGGTACATTCGCCAGAGGGTTACATTCGCCCACTATATATATTTCAAGAATGGTTTGAAAATAGCAGCTAGTATTTTTCTAGTTGGTTGCCAACCCTGCTTGTGTCTTATTTGTGACGTTACATCTGAAAATTATCAGTGAACTTATGTTTAAAAAAATCTTGAAGAAAAGTTCAATTTGCGGTAAGATTTTTATATTTTTTCAAAGTAAAAACTTTCTTCATGTTTCTTGATTAATAAGTTTTATTGCTTCAGCTGTAGATTGTTAGTAGTTTGAAATTATTGAATCACATATGAATTTAACCTCAATATTTGGTATTTCTGATCAATCATAGTGTCAATGTAAAATAATCAAGTGGTATACATTCGCCCATGCAAACAGGGGTACATTCACCAGTTGGGTGAATGTACCCCATGTTTTAAATTTTTATTTTCATTTTTCTTTTTATTAAAGATGCCTCGAAAATACATCCCGAAAACGGATAGAGTAAATATTAGCGAAAGTGATATGCAGAATGCAATTACAGATGTATTAAGTAAAAGAAAATCTACTAGAAATGCATCTGAATTTTATAACATAAAGAGATCAACACTAAGGTCAAGAATTAGTAAATTATTAAAGAATAAAACTGCAGACGAAATTTTGAAACAATATGATCGTGATGACTCAGGAAATGATAGTGAGGAAGAAGACAAGTTTGCTTACGCAAATAAATATGCAGTGAGGCAAGTATTCACAATGCGTGAAGAAGAGGAACTTGTGAAATATATAAAGAAGTGCTCAAATATCCATTATGGCTTAACGTACAGACAAATTCGTTCATTAGCGTTTGAATACATAAAAATATTACCTAATCGTACAGTGCCCCAGAAATGGACACAAAATAAAATTGCTGGGGTAGAATGGCTCAAATCGTTCATGTCACGTCATAATGATTTATCGCTGAGGAAACCGGAAAGCACTAGTCTAGCCAGAACGTCAGGATTTAGTAGACAGAAAGTATCGGAGTTTTTTACTAATTATGAATCAATCATGATAAAGCATAAATTTACACCTAAATCAATATATAATTTAGATGAAACAGGAGTTACGACGGTACAGAAAACTGTCAAAATAGTTGCATCAACTGGAAAAAAACAAGTGGGCCAAATTGCTTCGGCGGAAAGAGGAGAGTTAGTGACGTTCGTTGGTATAATAAGCGCTGCTGGAGGAACAATACCACCTGCTTACATCTATCCAAGAATTAGGAACCCGAGTAACTATCTCATTGATCCACCTATCGGAAGTATAGCGTTTGGTAATAAATCAGGATGGATGACAGCTGAACTTTTTCCGAAAGTTTTAAAGCATATTGTAGAGCATACACATTGCTCAAATGAAAATAAAATTTTGATTTTATTAGATAATCATGAGTCCCATGTCAGTGTTGAGAGTATAAATTATTGTAGAATGAACGGAATAATTTTATTGTCGTTTCCGCCACACACATCGCATAAATTACAACCGTTAGATGTCGGTGTTTTCGGTCCTTTTAAAACGAAATGCTCTATTTCCTTTAATGACTATATGTTATCAAATCCAGGAAAGAGCATCACAATAAAAAATATCGCGCAGCTTACTAATATCGCATTTTTGTCGTCATTCATCCCACAAAACATAATAAATTCGTTCAAAAAACCTGGGTTGTGGCCATTTAATAGACTTGCTTTTCAAGATGCTGATTTTGATAGCTGTTTTGTAACAGACGGAAATTATACATCAGAAGAATCGGGTGATATCAATTTGCCTTCAACATCTCAAGTGCACACATCTATTAAAGTATCACAGCGTAGGCAAAATGAAGAACATGAATTAATTTCAACATTAACTTCCAATGCAGAAATCAATTCTCCATCAACATCACAACATGAAAATCAAGATTCAACTAGCCCTAGTCAACTAAAATGTAATAATTTAGTAGTGACTCCTGAGCAAATCAGACCGTTTCCTAAAGCGATTCCGCGAAGTAACGTAAAAACAAACAAACGAACAGGTAAATCAAGAATATACACAAGCACACCGGAAAAAGATAGACTTGAAACTATGGAGAAGGAAAAATTGAGAAAACAAGAACTGAAGAAACAAAGAAAGAGAAAGGCAGTAATTAAATCTTTATTTGTCGATTCCGCTAAGAAAATTAAATCGGCAAAAAAATGTCAGTCAAGTTCTAATTCAAGTGATTCTGATGTTGAATTGGATCTGGCCGACAGTCGCGATTGCGAAATGTGGGAAGAATTACCTGAAAATTATGCGGCAGCAAATATTAAAAAAGATGACTTTGTTGTTGTTAAGTTTGCCACTAAGAAAACTATTGTGTATTTTATTGGCAAAGTAATAACTGAACTAGCCAGGGAAGAATATGAAATAAACTTTTTGAGAAGAATTGGAACGAGCTCAACATTTTCTTTTCCTCAAAATGAGGACATATCAATTGTCAATAGGTCTGACATCACTTCCATACTACCTCCGCCAGAATTCGAAGGAAAAAAAACTGCCAGAACTTCATCTTTATACAAGTTCAATTATAATTTTGATGTTCTTAATTTTAAATAAAAATGTTTTGTTTCATATAATTAAAACGTAATGTTTAAGCAAATATTATTGTTATTGAAAATAATTAAAAACACTTTGACCATATTTTTTGTTAGTTAATGAAAGTACCCCATCCCCCGGGCGAATTAACCCCACTGGTGGGGTACATTCGTTCATTTACACTACTTATTAAAAATTGTAATAACTTGAATTGGCGATTGAAAATTCGTGATTTTTTATAGTAAACGCGATGCATATAAAACATATTGATCATTAAAACCGCAAAACTTACAAAACATGTACACAAAATAGAATTATTCACATAAGAACAAAAAATGGACGAATGTACCCCCCTCTCCCCTACCGAAAATCGTGTAAAACGCAAGTTTCACACTGAAATATGAATGCTATTCTAGAAACCTGTGTATTTGCTGCTGAAATCGCATTTAAAGGAAATATTATATTGAAATCCGAATGTGATGTTAGAAATGCCTACGCATTTACTGCCAAAACGCGAATTCAACGTATTTTACACACTGAATACGATATTTCGAAGCATTTTTGTGCAATGTACTGAAAATCGTGTAAAACGCAAGTTTCACACTGAAATATGAATGTTATGCTAGAAACCTGTGTATTTGCTGCTGAAATCGCATTTAACGTAAATATCACATTGAAATCCGAATGTGATGTTAGAAATGTCTACGCATTTACTGCCAAAACGCGAATTCAACGTATTTTACACACTGAATACGATATTTAGATGCATTTTTGTGCAATGTACTGAAAATCTTGTAAAACGCAAGTTTCATACTGAAATATGAATGTTATGCTAGAAACCTGTGTATTTGCTGCTGAAATCGCATTTAACGTAAATATCACATTGAAATCCGAATGTGATGTTAGAAATGTCTACGCATTTACTGCCAAAACGCGAATTCAACGTATTTTACACACTGAATACGATATTTCGATGCATTTTTGTGCAATGTACCGAAAATCGTGTAAAACGCAAGTTTCACACTGAAATATGAATGCTATTCTAGAAACCTGTGTATTTGCTGCAGAAATCGCATTTAACGTAAATATCACATTGAAATCCGAATGTGATGTTAGAAATGTCTACGCATTTACAGCCAAAACGCGAATTCAACGTATTTTACACACTGAATACGATATTTCGATGCATTTTTGTGCAATGTACTGAAAATCGTGTAAAACGCAAGTTTCACACTGAAATATGAAAGTTATGCTAGAAACCTGTGTATTTGCTGCTGAAATCGCATTTAACGTAAATATCATATTGAAATCTGAATGTGATGTTAGGAATGTCTACGCATTTGCTGCCAAAACGCGAATTCAACGTATTTTACACACTGAATACGATATTTCGATGCATTTTTGTCCAATGTACTGAAAATCGTGTAAAATGCAAGTTTCACACTGAAATATGAATGTTATGCTAGAAACCTGTGTATTTGCTGCTGAAATCGCATTTAACGTAAATATCATATTGAAATCTGAATGTGATGTTAGGAATGTCTACGCATTTGCTGCCAAAACGCGCATTCAACGTATTTTACATACTGAATACGGTATTTAGATGCATTTTTGTGCAATGTACTGAAAATCGTGTAAAACGCAAGTTTCACACTGAAATATGAATGCTATTCTAGAAACCTGTGTATTTGCTGCAGAAATCGCATTTAACGTAAATATCACATTGAAATCCGAATGTGATGTTAGAAATGTCTACGCATTTACAGCCAAAACGCGAATTCAACGTATTTTACACACTGAATACGATATTTCGATGCATTTTTGTCCAATGTACTGAAAATCGTGTAAAATGCAAGTTTCACACTGAAATATGAATGTTATGCTAGAAACCTGTATATTTGCTGCTGAAATCGCATTTAACGTAAATATCACATTGAAATCCGAATGTGATGTTAGAAATGTCTACGCATTTACTGCCAAAACGCGAATTCAACGTATTTTACACACTGAATACGATATTTCGATGCATTTTTGTGCAATGTACCGAAAATCGTGTAAAACGCAAGTTTCACACTGAAATATGAATGCTATTCTAGAAACCTGTGTATTTGCTGCAGAAATCGCATTTAACGTAAATATCACATTGAAATCCGAATGAGATATTAGAAATGTCTAGGCATTTACTGCCAAAACGCGAATTCAACGTATTTTACACACTGAATACGATATTTCGAAGCATTTTTGTGCAATGTACTGAAAATCGTGTAAAACGCAAGTTTCACACTGAAATATGAAAGTTATGCTAGAAACCTGTGTATTTGCTGCTGAAATCGCATTTAACGTAAATATCATATTGAAATCTGAATGTGATGTTAGGAATGTCTACGCATTTGCTGCCAAAACGCGCATTCAACGTATTTTACATACTGAATACGGTATTTAGATGCATTTTTGTGCAATGTACTGAAAATCGTGTAAAACGCAAGTTTCACACTGAAATATGAATGCTATTCTAGAAACCTGTGTATTTGCTGCTGAAATCGCATTTAACGTAAATATCACATTGAAATCCGAATGTGATGTTAGAAATGTCTACGCATTTACTGCCAAAACGCGAATTCAACGTATTTTACACACTGAATACGATATTTCGAAGCATTTTTGTGCAATGTACTGAAAATCGTGTAAAACGCAAGTTTCACACTGAAATATGAATGTTATGCTAGAAACCTGTGTATTTGCTGCTGAAATCGCATTTAACGTAAATATCACATTGAAATCCGAATGTGATGTTAGAAATGTCTACGCATTTACTGCCAAAACGCGAATTCAACGTATTTTACACACTGAATACGATATTTAGATGCATTTTTGTGCAATGTACTGAAAATCGTGTAAAACGCAAGTTTCACACTGAAATATGAATGTTATGCTAGAAACCTGTGTATTTGCTGCTGAAATCGCATTTAACGTAAATATCACATTGAAATCCGAATGTGATGTTAGAAATGTCTACGCATTTACAGCCAAAACGCGAATTCAACGTATTTTACACACTGAATACGATATTTCGATGCATTTTTGTGCAATGTACTGAAAATCGTGTAAAACGCAAGTTTCACACTGAAATATGAAAGTTATGCTAGAAACCTGTGTATTTGCTGCTGAAATCGCATTTAACGTAAATATCATATTGAAATCCGAATGTGATGTTAGAAATGTCTACGCATTTACTGCCAAAACGCGAATTCAACGTATTTTACACACTGAATACGATATTTCGAAGCATTTTTGTGCAATGTACCGAAAATCGTGTAAAACGCAAGTTTCATACTGAATTATGAATGCTATTCCAGAAACCTGTGTATTTGCTGCTGAAATCGCATTTAACGTAAATATCACATTGAAATCCGAATGTGATGTTAGAAATGTCTACGCATTTACTGCCAAAACGCGAATTCAACGTATTTTACACTTTGAATACGATATTTCGATGCATTTTTGTGCAATGTACCGAAAATCGTGTAAAACGCAAGTTTCATACTGAAATATGAATGCTATTCCAGAAACCTGTGTATTTGCTGCTGAAATCGCATTTAACGTAAATATCACATTGAAATCCGAATGTGATGTTAGAAATGTCTACGCATTTACTGCCAAAACGCGAATTCAACGTATTTACACACTGAATACGATATTTCGAAGCATTTTTGTGCAATGTACTGAAAATCGTGTAAAACGCAAGTTTCACACTGAAATATGAATGTTATGCTAGAAACCTGTGTATTTGCTGCTGAAATCGCATTTAACGTAAATATCACATTGGAATCCGAATGTGATGTTAGAAATGTCTACGCATTTACTGTCAAAACACGAATTCAACGTATTTTACACACTGAATACGATATTTCGATGCATTTTTGTCCAATGTACTGAAAATCGTGTAAAACGCAAGTTTCACACTGAAATATGAATGTTATGCTAGAAACCTGTGTATTTGCTGCTGAAATCGCATTTAACGTAAATATCACATTGGAATCCGAATGTGATGTTAGAAATGTCTACGCATTTGCTGCCAAAACGCGAATTCAACGTATTTTACACACTGAATACGATATTTCGATGCATTTTTGTCCAATGTACTGAAAATCGTGTAAAACGCAAGTTTCACACTCAAATATGAATGTTATGCAGCCAAAACGCGAATTCAACGTATTTTACACACTGAATACGATATTTAGATGCATTTTTGTGCAATGTACTGAAAAACGTGTAAAACGCAAGTTTCACACTGAAAAATGAATATTATGCTAGAAACCTGTGTATTTGCTGCTGAAATCGCATTTAACGTAAATATCATATTGAAATCTGAATGTGATGTTAGAAATGTCTACGCATTTACTACCAAAACGCGAATTCAACGTATTTTACATACTCAATACGATATTTAGATGCATTTTTGTGCAATGTACTGAAAAACGTGTAAAACGCAAGTTTCACACTGAAATATGAATGTTATGCTAGAAACCTGTGTATTTGCTGCTGAAATCGCATTTAACGTAAATATCACATTGGAATCCGAATGTGATGTTAGAAATGTCTACGCATTTAATGTCAAAACACGAATTCAACGTATTTTACACACTGAATACGATATTTCGATGCATTTTTGTCCAATGTACTGAAAATCGTGTAAAACGCAAGTTTCACACTGAAACATGAATGTTATGCTAGAAACCTGTGTATTTGCTGCTGAAATCGCATTTAACGTAAATACCACATTGGAATCCGAATGTGATGTTAGAAATGTCTACGCATTTACTGTCAAAACGCGAATTCAACGTATTTTACACTTTGAATACGATATTTCGATGCATTTTTGTGAAATATGAATGCTATTCTAGAAACCTGTGTATTTGCTGCTGAAATCGCATTTAACGTAAATATCACATTGAAATCCGAATGTGATGTTAGAAATGTCTACGCATTTACTGCCAAAACGCGAATTCAACGTATTTTACACACTGAATACGATATTTCGATGCATTTTTGTGCAATGTACTGAAAATCGTGTAAAACGCAAGTTTCAAACTGAAATATGAAAGTTATGCTAGAAACCTGTGTATTTGCTGCTGAAATCGCATTTAACGTAAATATCATATTGAAATCCGAATGTGATGTTAGAAATGTCTACGCATTAACTGCCAAAACGCGAATTCAACGTATTTTACACTTTGAATACGATATTTCGATGCATTTTTGTACAATGTACCGAAAATCGTGTAAAACGCAAGTTTCACACTGAAATATGAATGCTATTCTAGAAACCTGTGTATTTGCTGCTGAAATCGCATTTAAAGGAAATATTATATTGAAATCCGAATGTGATGTTAGAAATGCCTACGCATTTACTGCCAAAACGCGAATTCAACGTATTTTACACACTGAATACGATATTTCGAAGCATTTTTGTGCAATGTACTGAAAATCGTGTAAAACGCAAGTTTCACACTGAAATATGAATGTTATGCTAGAAACCTGTGTATTTGCTGCTGAAATCGCATTTAACGTAAATATCACATTGAAATCCGAATGTGATGTTAGAAATGTCTACGCATTTACTGCCAAAACGCGAATTCAACGTATTTTACACACTGAATACGATATTTAGATGCATTTTTGTGCAATGTACTGAAAATCTTGTAAAACGCAAGTTTCATACTGAAATATGAATGTTATGCTAGAAACCTGTGTATTTGCTGCTGAAATCGCATTTAACGTAAATATCACATTGAAATCCGAATGTGATGTTAGAAATGTCTACGCATTTACTGCCAAAACGCGAATTCAACGTATTTTACACACTGAATACGATATTTCGATGCATTTTTGTCCAATGTACTGAAAATCGTGTAAAATGCAAGTTTCACACTGAAATATGAATGTTATGCTAGAAACCTGTATATTTGCTGCTGAAATCGCATTTAACGTAAATATCACATTGAAATCCGAATGTGATGTTAGAAATGTCTACGCATTTACTGCCAAAACGCGAATTCAACGTATTTTACACACTGAATACGATATTTCGATGCATTTTTGTGCAATGTACCGAAAATCGTGTAAAACGCAAGTTTCACACTGAAATATGAATGCTATTCTAGAAACCTGTGTATTTGCTGCAGAAATCGCATTTAACGTAAATATCACATTGAAATCCGAATGAGATATTAGAAATGTCTAGGCATTTACTGCCAAAACGCGAATTCAACGTATTTTACACACTGAATATGATATTTCGAAGCATTTTTGTGCAATGTACTGAAAATCGTGTAAAACGCAAGTTTCACACTGAAATATGAAAGTTATGCTAGAAACCTGTGTATTTGCTGCTGATATCGCATTTAACGTAAATATCATATTGAAATCTGAATGTGATGTTAGGAATGTCTACGCATTTGCTGCCAAAACGCGCATTCAACGTATTTTACATACTGAATACGATATTTAGATACATTTTTGTGCAATGTACTGAAAATCGTGTAAAACGCAAGTTTCACACTGAAATATGAATGCTATTCTAGAAACCTGTGTATTTGCTGCTGAAATCGCATTTAACGTAAATATCACATTGAAATCCGAATGTGATGTTAGAAATGTCTACGCATTTGCAGCCAAAACGCGAATTCAACGTATTTTACACACTGAATACGATATTTAGATGCATTTTTGTGCAATGTACTGAAAAACGTGTAAAACGCAAGTTTCACACTGAAATATGAATATTATGCTAGAAACCTGTGCATTTGCTGCTGAAATCGCATTTAACGTAAATATCACATTGGAATCCGAATGTGATGTTAGAAATGTCTACGCATTTACTGTCAAAACACGAATTCAACGTATTTTACACACTGAATACGATATTTCGATGCATTTTTGTGCAATGTACTGAAAATCGTGTAAAACGCAAGTTTCACACTGAAATATGAAAGTTATGCTAGAAACCTGTGTATTTGCTGCTGAAATCGCATTTAACGTAAATATCATATTGAAATCTGAATGTGATGTTAGAAATGTCTACGCATTTACTACCAAAACGCGAATTCAACGTATTTTACATACTGAATACGATATTTAGATGCATTTTTGTGCAATGTACTGAAAAACGTGTAAAACGCAAGTTTCACACTGAAATATGAATGTTATGCTAGAAACCTGTGGATTTGCTGCTGAAATCGCATTTAACGTAAATATCACATTGGAATCCGAATGTGATGTTTGAAATGTCTACGCATTTAATGTCAAAACACGAATTCAACGTATTTTACACACTGAATACGATATTTCGATGCATTTTTGTCCAATGTACTGAAAATCGTGTAAAACGCAAGTTTCACACTGAAACATGAATGTTATGCTAGAAACCTGTGTATTTGCTGCTGAAATCGCATTTAACGTAAATATCACATTGGAATCCGAATGTGATGTTAGAAATGTCTACGCATTTACTGTCAAAACACGAATTCAACGTATTTTACACACTGAATACGATATTTCGATGCATTTTTGTGCAATGTACTGAAAATCGTGTAAAACGCAAGTTTCACACTGAAATATGAAAGTTATGCTAGAAACCTGTGTATTTGCTGCTGAAATCGCATTTAACGTAAATATCACATTGAAATCCGAATGTGATGTTAGAAATGTCTACGCATTTACTGTCAAAACGCGAATTCAACGTATTTTACACACTGAATACGATATTTGGATGCATTTTTGTGCAATGTACCGAAAATCGTGTAAAACGCAAGTTTCACACTGAAATATGAATGCTATTCTAGAAACCTGTGTATTTGCTGCTGAAATCGCATTTAACGTAAATATCAAATTGAAATCCGAATGTGATGTTAGAAATGTCTACGCATTTACTGCCAAAACGCGAATTCAACGTATTTTACACTTTGAATACGATATTTCGATGCATTTTTGTGAAATATGAATGCTATTCTAGAAACCTGTGTATTTGCTGCTGAAATCGCATTTAACGTAAATATCACATTGAAATCCGAATGTGATGTTAGAAATGTCTACGCATTTACTGCCAAAACGCGAATTCAACGTATTTTACACTTTGAATACGATATTTCGATGCATTTTTGTGCAATGTACCGAAAATCGTGTAAAACGCAAGTTTCACACTGAAATATGAATGCTATTCTAGAAACCTGTGTATTTGCTGCTGAAATCGCATTTAAAGGAAATATCATATTGAAATTCGAATGTGATGTTAGAAATGTCTACGCATTTGCAGCCAAAACGCGAATTCAACGTATTTTACACACTGAATACGATATTTAGATGCATTTTTGTGCAATGTACTGAAAATCGTGTAAAACGCAAGTTTCACACTGAAATATGAATGTTATGCTAGAAACCTGTGTATTTGCTGCTGAAATCGCATTTAACGTAAATATCATATTGAAATCCGAATGTGATGTTAGAAATGTCTACGCATTTACTGCCAAAACGCGAATTCAACGTATTTTACACTTTGAATACGATATTTCGATGCATTTTTGTGCAATGTACCGAAAATCGTGTAAAACGCAAGTTTCACACTGAAATATGAATGCTTTTCTAGAAACCTGTGTATTTGCTGCTGAAATCGCATTTAAAGGAAATATCATATTGAAATCCGAATGTGATGTTAGAAATGTCTACGCATTTACTGCCAAAACGCGAATTCAACGTATTTTAAACTTTGAATACGATATTTCGATGCATTTTTGTGAAATATGAATGCTATTCTAGAAACCTGTGTATTTGCTGCTGAAATCGCATTTAACGTAAATATCACATTGAAATCCGAATGTGATGTTAGAAATGTCTACGCATTTACTGCCAAAACGCGAATTCAACGTATTTTACACTTTGAATACGATATTTCGATGCATTTTTGTGCAATGTACTGAAAATCGTGTAAAACGCAAGTTTCACACTGAAATATGAATGTTATGCTAGAAACCTGTGTATTTGCTGCTGAAATCGCATTTAACGTAAATATCATATTGAAATCCGAATGTGATGTTAGAAATGTCTACGCATTTACTGCCAAAACGCGAATTCAACGTATTTTACACACTGAATACGATATTTCGAAGCATTTTTGTGCAATGTACCGAAAATCGTGTAAAACGCAAGTTTCATACTGAATTATGAATGCTATTCCAGAAACCTGTGTATTTGCTGCTGAAATCGCATTTAACGTAAATATCACATTGAAATCCGAATGTGATGTTAGAAATGTCTACGCATTTACTGCCAAAACGCGAATTCAACGTATTTACACACTGAATACGATATTTCGAAGCATTTTTGTGCAATGTACTGAAAATCGTGTAAAACGCAAGTTTCACACTGAAATATGAATGTTATGCTAGAAACCTGTGTATTTGCTGCTGAAATCGCATTTAACGTAAATATCACATTGGAATCCGAATGTGATGTTAGAAATGTCTACGCATTTACTGTCAAAACACGAATTCAACGTATTTTACACACTGAATACGATATTACGATGCATTTTTGTCCAATGTACTGAAAATCGTGTAAAACGCAAGTTTCACACTGAAATATGAATGTTATGCTAGAAACCTGTGTATTTGCTGCTGAAATCGCATTTAACGTAAATATCACATTGGAATCCGAATGTGATGTTAGAAATGTCTACGCAGTTGCTGCCAAAACGCGAATTCAACGTATTTTACACACTGAATACGATATTTCGATGCATTTTTGTCCAAAGTACTGAAAATCGTGTAAAACGCAAGTTTCACACTCAAATATGAATGTTATGCTAGAAACCTGTGTATTTGCTGCTGAAATCGCATTTAACGTAAATATCACATTGAAATCCGAATGTGATGTTAGAAATGTCTACGCATTTACTGCCAAAACTGAATACGATATTTCGATGCATTTTTGTGCAATGTACCGAAAATCGTGTAAAACGCAAGTTTCATACCGAAATATGAATGCTATTCCAGAAACCTGTGTATTTGCTGCTGAAATCGCATTTAACGTAAATATCACATTGGAATCCGAATGTGATGTTAGAAATGTCTACGCATTTACTGCCAAAACGCGAATTCAACGTATTTTACACTTTGAATACGATATTTCGATGCATTTTTGTGCAATGTACCGAAAATCGTGTAAAACGCAAGTTTCACACTGAAATATGAATGCTTTTCTAGAAACCTGTGTATTTGCTGCTGAAATCGCATTTAACGTAAATATCACATTGAAATCCGAATGTGATTTTAGAAATGTCTACGCATTTACTGCCAAAACGCGAATTCAACGTATTTTACACACTGAATACGATATTTCGAAGCATTTTTGTGCAATGTACTGAAAATCGTGTAAAACGCAAGTTTCACACTGAAATATGAATGTTATGCTAGAAACCTGTGTATTTGCTGCTGAAATCGCATTTAACGTAAATATCACATTGAAATCCGAATGTGATGTTAGAAATGTCTACGCATTTACTGCCAAAACGCGAATTCAACGTATTTTACACACTGAATACGATATTTAGATGCATTTTTGTGCAATGTACTGAAAATCGTGTAAAACGCAAGTTTCACACTGAAATATGAATGTTATGCTAGAAACCTGTGTATTTGCTGCTGAAATCGCATTTAACGTAAATATCACATTGAAATCCGAATGTGATGTTAGAAATGTCTACGCATTTACTGCCAAAACGCGAATTCAACGTATTTTACACTTTGAATACGATATTTCGATGCATTTTTGTGCAATGTACTGAAAATCGTGTAAAACGCAAGTTTCACACTGAAATATGAATGTTATGCTAGAAACCTGTGTATTTGCTGCTGAAATCGCATTTAACGTAAATATCATATTGAAATCCGAATGTGATGTTAGAAATGTCTACGCATTTACTGCCAAAACGCGAATTCAACGTATTTTACACACTGAATACGATATTTCGAAGCATTTTTGTGCAATGTACCGAAAATCGTGTAAAACGCAAGTTTCATACTGAATTATGAATGCTATTCCAGAAACCTGTGTATTTGCTGCTGAAATCGCATTTAACGTAAATATCACATTGAAATCCGAATGTGATGTTAGAAATGTCTACGCATTTACTGCCAAAACGCGAATTCAACGTATTTACACACTGAATACGATATTTCGAAGCATTTTTGTGCAATGTACTGAAAATCGTGTAAAACGCAAGTTTCACACTGAAATATGAATGTTATGCTAGAAACCTGTGTATTTGCTGCTGAAATCGCATTTAACGTAAATATCACATTGGAATCCGAATGTGATGTTAGAAATGTCTACGCATTTACTGTCAAAACACGAATTCAACGTATTTTACACACTGAATACGATATTACGATGCATTTTTGTCCAATGTACTGAAAATCGTGTAAAACGCAAGTTTCACACTGAAATATGAATGTTATGCTAGAAACCTGTGTATTTGCTGCTGAAATCGCATTTAACGTAAATATCACATTGGAATCCGAATGTGATGTTAGAAATGTCTACGCAGTTGCTGCCAAAACGCGAATTCAACGTATTTTACACACTGAATACGATATTTCGATGCATTTTTGTCCAAAGTACTGAAAATCGTGTAAAACGCAAGTTTCACACTCAAATATGAATGTTATACTAGAAACCTGTGTATTTGCTGCTGAAATCGCATTTAACGTAAATATCACATTGAAATCCGAATGTGATGTTAGAAATGTCTACGCATTTACTGCCAAAACTGAATACGATATTTCGATGCATTTTTGTGCAATGTACCGAAAATCGTGTAAAACGCAAGTTTCATACCGAAATATGAATGCTATTCCAGAAACCTGTGTATTTGCTGCTGAAATCGCATTTAACGTAAATATCACATTGGAATCCGAATGTGATGTTAGAAATGTCTACGCATTTACTGCCAAAACGCGAATTCAACGTACTTTACACTTTGAATACGATATTTCGATGCATTTTTGTGCAATGTACCGAAAATCGTGTAAAACGCAAGTTTCACACTGAAATATGAATGCTTTTCTAGAAACCTGTGTATTTGCTGCTGAAATCGCATTTAACGTAAATATCACATTGAAATCCGAATGTGATTTTAGAAATGTCTACGCATTTACTGCCAAAACGCGAATTCAACGTATTTTACACACTGAATACGATATTTCGAAGCATTTTTGTGCAATGTACTGAAAATCGTGTAAAACGCAAGTTTCACACTGAAATATGAATGTTATGCTAGAAACCTGTGTATTTGCTGCTGAAATCGCATTTAACGTAAATATCACATTGAAATCCGAATGTGATGTTAGAAATGTCTACGCATTTACTGCCAAAACGCGAATTCAACGTATTTTACACACTGAATACGATATTTAGATGCATTTTTGTGCAATGTACTGAAAATCGTGTAAAACGCAAGTTTCACACTGAAATATGAATGTTATGCTAGAAACCTGTGTATTTGCTGCTGAAATCGCATTTAACGTAAATATCACATTGAAATCCGAATGTGATGTTAGAAATGTCTACGCATTTACTGCCAAAACGCGAATTCAACGTATTTTACACACTGAATACGATATTTCGATGCATTTTTGTGCAATGTACTGAAAATCGTGTAAAACGCAAGTTTCACACTGAAATATGAAAGTAATGGTAGAAACCTGTGTATTTGCTGCTGAAATCGCATTTAACGTAAATATCATATTGAAATCCGAATGTGATGTTAGAAATGTCTACGCATTTACTGCCAAAACGCGAATTCAACGTATTTTACACACTGAATACGATATTTCGAAGCATTTTTGTGCAATGTACCGAAAATCGTGTAAAACGCAAGTTTCATACTGAATTATGAATGCTATTCCAGAAACCTGTGTATTTGCTGCTGAAATCGCATTTAACGTAAATATCACATTGAAATCCGAATGTGATGTTAGAAATGTCTACGCATTTACTGCCAAAACTGAATACGATATTTCGATGCATTTTTGTGCAATGTACCGAAAATCGTGTAAAACGCAAGTTTCATACTGAAATATGAATGCTATTCCAGAAACCTGTGTATTTGCTGCTGAAATCGCATTTAACGTAAATATCACATTGGAATCCGAATGTGATGTTAGAAATGTCTACGCATTTACTGCCAAAACGCGAATTCAACGTATTTTACACATTGAATACGATATTTCGATGCATTTTTGTGCAATGTACCGAAAATCGTGTAAAACGCAAGTTTCATACTGAAATATGAATGCTATTCCAGAAACCTGTGTATTTGCTGCTGAAATCGCATTTAACGTAAATATCACATTGAAATCCGAATGTGATGTTAGAAATGTCTACGCATTTACTGCCAAAAAGCGAATTCAACGTATTTACACACTGAATACGATATTTCGAAGCATTTTTGTGCAATGTACTGAAAATCGTGTAAAACGCAAGTTTCACACTGAAATATGAATGTTATGCTAAAAACCTGTGTATTTGCTGCTGAAATCGCATTTAACGTAAATATCACATTGGAATCCGAATGTGATGTTAGAAATGTCTACGCATTTACTGTCAAAACACGAATTCAACGTATTTTACACACTGAATACGATATTTCGATGCATTTTTGTCCAATGTACTGAAAATCGTGTAAAACGCAAGTTTCACACTGAAATATGAATGTTATGCTAGAAACCTGTGTATTTGCTGCTGAAATCGCATTTAACGTAAATATCACATTGGAATCCGAATGTGATGTTAGAAATGTCTACGCATTTGCTGCCAAAACGCGAATTCAACGTATTTTACACACTGAATACGATATTTCGATGCATTTTTGTCCAATGTACTGAAAATCGTGTAAAACGCAAGTTTCACACTCAAATATGAATGTTATGCTAGAAACCTGTGTATTTGCTGCTGAAATCGCATTTAACGTAAATATCACATTGAAATCCGAATGTGATGTTAGAAATGTCTACGCATTTACTGCCAAAACTGAATACGATATTTCGATGCATTTTTGTGCAATGTACCGAAAATCGTGTAAAACGCAAGTTTCATACTGAAATATGAATGCTATTCCAGAAACCTGTGTATTTGCTGCTGAAATCGCATTTAACGTAAATATCACATTGGAATCCGAATGTGATGTTAGAAATGTCTACGCATTTACTGCCAAAACGCGAATTCAACGTATTTTACACTTTGAATACGATATTTCGATGCATTTTTGTGCAATGTACCGAAAATCGTGTAAAACGCAAGTTTCACACTGAAATATGAATGCTTTTCTAGAAACCTGTGTATTTGCTGCTGAAATCGCATTTAAAGGAAATATCATATTGAAATCCGAATGTGATGTTAGAAATGTCTACGCATTTACTGCCAAAACGCGAATTCAACGTATTTTACACACTGAATACGATATTTCGAAGCATTTTTGTGCAATGTACTGAAAATCGTGTAAAACGCAAGTTTCACACTGAAATATGAATGTTATGCTAGAAACCTGTGTATTTGCTGCTGAAATCGCATTTAACGTAAATATCACATTGAAATCCGAATGTGATGTTAGAAATGTCTACGCATTTACTGCCAAAACGCGAATTCAACGTATTTTACACACTGAATACGATATTTCGAAGCATTTTTGTGCAATGTACCGAAAATCGTGTAAAACGCAAGTTTCATACTGAATTATGAATGCTATTCCAGAAACCTGTGTATTTGCTGCTGAAATCGCATTTAACGTAAATATCACATTGAAATCCGAATGTGATGTTAGAAATGTCTACGCATTTACTGCCAAAACGCGAATTCAACGTATTTACACACTGAATACGATATTTCGAAGCATTTTTGTGCAATGTACTGAAAATCGTGTAAAACGCAAGTTTCACACTTAAATATGAATGTTATGCTTGTGTATTTGCTGCTGAAATCGCATTTAACGTAAATATCACATTGGAATCCGAATGTGATGTTAGAAATGTCTACGCATTTACTGTCAAAACACGAATTCAACGTATTTTACACACTGAATACGATATTACGATGCATTTTTGTCCAATGTACTGAAAATCGTGTAAAACGCAAGTTTCACACTGAAATATGAATGTTATGCTAGAAACCTGTGTATTTGCTGCTGAAATCACATTTAACGTAAATATCACATTGGAATCCGAATGTGATGTTAGAAATGTCTACGCATTTGCTGCCAAAACGCGAATTCAACGTATTTTACACACTGAATACGATATTTCGATGCATTTTTGTCCAATGTACTGAAAATCGTGTAAAACGCAAGTTTCACACTCAAATATGAATGTTATGCTAGAAACCTGTGTATTTGCTGCTGAAATCGCATTTAACGTAAATATCACATTGAAATCCGAATGTGATGTTAGAAATGTCTACGCATTTACTGCCAAAACTGAATACGATATTTCGATGCATTTTTGTGCAATGTACCGAAAATCGTGTAAAACGCAAGTTTCATACCGAAATATGAATGCTATTCCAGAAACCTGTGTATTTGCTGCTGAAATCGCATTTAACGTAAATATCACATTGGAATCCGAATGTGATGTTAGAAATGTCTACGCATTTACTGCCAAAACGCGAATTCAACGTATTTTACACTTTGAATACGATATTTCGATGCATTTTTGTGCAATGTACCGAAAATCGTGTAAAACGCAAGTTTCACACTGAAATATGAATGCTTTTCTAGAAACCTGTGTATTTGCTGCTGATATCGCATTTAAAGGAAATATCATATTGAAATCCGAATGTGATGTTAGAAATGTCTACGCATTTACTGCCAAAACGCGAATTCAACGTATTTTACACACTGAATACGATATTTCGAAGCATTTTTGTGCAATGTACTGAAAATCGTGTAAAACGCAAGTTTCACACTGAAATATGAATGTTATGCTAGAAACCTGTGTATTTGCTGCTGAAATCGCATTTAACGTAAATATCACATTGAAATCCGAATGTGATGTTAGAAATGTCTACGCATTTACTGCCAAAACGCGAATTCAACGTATTTTACACACTGAATACGATATTTCGATGCATTTTTGTGCAATGTACTGAAAATCGTGTAAAACGCAAGTTTCACACTGAAATATGAAAGTTATGCTAGAAACCTGTGTATTTGCTGCTGAAATCGCATTTAACGTAAATATCATATTGAAATCCGAATGTGATGTTAGAAATGTCTACGCATTTACTGCCAAAACGCGAATTCAACGTATTTTACACACTGAATACGATATATCGAAGCATTTTTGTGCAATGTACCGAAAATCGTGTAAAACGCAAGTTTCATACTGAAATATGAATGCTGTTCCAGAAACCTGTGTATTTGCTGCTGAAATCGCATTTAACGTAAATATCACATTGAAATCCGAATGTGATGTTAGAAATGTCTACGCATTTACTGCCAAAACGCGAATTCAACGTATTTACACACTGAATACGATATTTCGAAGCATTTTTGTGCAATGTACTGAAAATCGTGTAAAACGCAAGTTTCACACTCAAATATGAATGTTATGCTAGAAACCTGTGTATTTGCTGCTGAAATCGCATTTAACGTAAATATCACATTGGAATCCGAATGTGATGTTAGAAATGTCTACGCATTTACTGTCAAAACACGAATTCAACGTATTTTACACACTGAATACGATATTTCGATGCATTTTTGTCCAATGTACTGAAAATCGTGTAAAACGCAAGTTTCACACTGAAATATGAATGTTATGCTAGAAACCTGTGTATTTGCTGCTGAAATCGTATTTAACGTAAATATCACATTGGAATCCGAATGTGATGTTAAAAATGTCTACGCATTTGCTGCCAAAACGCGAATTCAACGTATTTTACACACTGAATACGATATTTCGATGCATTTTTGTCCAATGTACTGAAAATCGTGTAAAACGCAAGTTTCACACTCAAATATGAATGTTATGCTAGAAACCTGTGTATTTGCTGCTGAAATCGCATTTAACGTAAATATCACATTGAAATCCGAATGTGATGTTAGAAATGTCTACGCATTTACTGCCAAAACTGAATACGATATTTCGATGCATTTTTGTGCAATGTACCGAAAATCGTGTAAAACGCAAGTTTCATACTGAAATATGAATGCTATTCCAGAAACCTGTGTATTTGCTGCCGAAATCGCATTTAACGTAAATATCACATTGGAATCCGAATGTTATGTTAGAAATGTCTACGCATTTACTGCCAGAACGCGAATTCAACGTATTTTACACTTTGAATACGATATTTCGATGCATTTTTGTGCAATGTACCGAAAATCGTGTAAAACGCAAGTTTCAAACTGAAATATGAATGCTTTTCTAGAAACCTGTGTATTTGCTGCTGAAATCGCATTTAAAGGAAATATCATATTGAAATCCGAATGTGATGTTAGAAATGTCTACGCATTTACTGCCAAAACTGAATACGATATTTCGATGCATTTTTGTGCAATGTACCGAAAATCGTGTAAAACGCAAGTTTCATACCGAAATATGAATGCTATTCCAGAAACCTGTGTATTTGCTGCTGAAATCGCATTTAACGTAAATATCACATTGGAATCCGAATGTGATGTTAGAAATGTCTACGCATTTACTGCCAAAACGCGAATTCAACGTATTTTACACTTTGAATACGATATTTCGATGCATTTTTGTGCAATGTACCGAAAATCGTGTAAAACGCAAGTTTCACACTGAAATATGAATGCTTTTCTAGAAACCTGTGTATTTGCTGCAGAAATCGCATTTAAAGGAAATATCATATTGAAATCCGAATGTGATGTTAGAAATGTCTACGCATTTACTGCCAAAACGCGAATTCAACGTATTTTACACACTGAATACGATATTTCAAAGCATTTTTGTGCAATGTACTGAAAATCGTGTAAAACGCAAGTTTCACACTGAAATATGAAAGTTATGCTAGAAACCTGTGTATTTGCTGCTGAAATCGCATTTAACGTAAATATCATATTGAAATCCGAATGTGATGTTAGAAATGTCTACGCATTTACTGCCAAAACGCGAATTCAACGTATTTTACACACTGAATACGATATTTCGAAGCATTTTTGTGCAATGTACCGAAAATCGTGTAAAACGCAAGTTTCATACTGAATTATGAATGCTATTCCAGAAACCTGTGTATTTGCTGCTGAAATCGCATTTAACGTAAATATCACATTGAAATCCGAATGTGATGTTAGAAATGTCTACGCATTTACTGCCAAAACTGAATACGATATTTCGATGCATTTTTGTGCAATGTACCGAAAATCGTGTAAAACGCAAGTTTCATACTGAAATATGAATGCTATTCCAGAAACCTGTGTATTTGCTGCTGAAATCGCATTTAACGTAAATATCACATTGGAATCCGAATGTGATGTTAGAAATGTCTACGCATTTACTGCCAAAACGCGAATTCAACGTATTTTACACATTGAATACGATATTTCGATGCATTTTTGTGCAATGTACCGAAAATCGTGTAAAACGCAAGTTTCATACTGAAATATGAATGCTATTCCAGAAACCTGTGTATTTGCTGCTGAAATCGCATTTAACGTAAATATCACATTGAAATCCGAATGTGATGTTAGAAATGTCTACGCATTTACTGCCAAAACGCGAATTCAACGTATTTACACACTGAATACGATATTTCGAAGCATTTTTGTGCAATGTACTGAAAATCGTGTAAAACGCAAGTTTCACACTGAAATATGAATGTTATGCTAGAAACCTGTGTATTTGCTGCTGAAATCGCATTTAACGTAAATATCACATTGGAATCCGAATGTGATGTTAGAAATGTCTACGCATTTACTGTCAAAACACGAATTCAACGTATTTTACACACTGAATACGATATTTCGATGCATTTTTGTCCAATGTACTGAAAATCGTGTAAAACGCAAGTTTCACACTGAAATATGAATGTTATGCTAGAAACCTGTGTATTTGCTGCTGAAATCGCATTTAACGTAAATATCACATTGGAATCCGAATGTGATGTTAGAAATGTCTACGCATTTGCTGCCAAAACGCGAATTCAACGTATTTTACACACTGAATACGATATTTCGATGCATTTTTGTCCAATGTACTGAAAATCGTGTAAAACGCAAGTTTCACACTCAAATATGAATGTTATGCTAGAAACCTGTGTATTTGCTGCTGAAATCGCATTTAACGTAAATATCACATTGAAATCCGAATGTGATGTTAGAAATGTCTACGCATTTACTGCCAAAACTGAATACGATATTTCGATGCATTTTTGTGCAATGTACCGAAAATCGTGTAAAACGCAAGTTTCATACTGAAATATGAATGCTATTCCAGAAACCTGTGTATTTGCTGCTGAAATCGCATTTAACGTAAATATCACATTGGAATCCGAATGTGATGTTAGAAATGTCTACGCATTTACTGCCAAAACGCGAATTCAACGTATTTTACACTTTGAATACGATATTTCGATGCATTTTTGTGCAATGTACCGAAAATCGTGTAAAACGCAAGTTTCACACTGAAATATGAATGCTTTTCTAGAAACCTGTGTGTTTGCTGCTGAAATCGCATTTAAAGGAAATATCATATTGAAATCCGAATGTGATGTTAGAAATGTCTTCGCATTTACTGCCAAAACGCGAATTCAACGTATTTTACACACTGAATACGATATTTCGAAGCATTTTTGTGCAATGTACTGAAAATCGTGTAAAACGCAAGTTTCACACTGAAATATGAATGTTATGCTAGAAACCTGTGTATTTGCTGCTGAAATCGCATTTAACGTAAATATCACATTGAAATCCGAATGTGATGTTAGAAATGTCTACGCATTTACTGCCAAAACTGAATACGATATTTCGATGCATTTTTGTGCAATGTACCGAAAATCGTGTAAAACGCAAGTTTCATACCGAAATATGAATGCTATTCCAGAAACCTGTGTATTTGCTGCTGAAATCGCATTTAACGTAAATATCACATTGAAATCCGAATGTGATGTTAGAAATGTCTACGCATTTACTGCCAAAACGCGAATTCAACGTATTTACACACTGAATACGATATTTCGAAGCATTTTTGTGCAATGTACTGAAAATCGTGTAAAACGCAAGTTTCACACTGAAATATGAATGTTATGCTAGAAACCTGTGTATTTGCTGCTGAAATCGCATTTAACGTAAATATCACATTGAAATCCGAATGTGATGTTAGAAATGTCTACGCATTTACTGCCAAAACTGAATACGATATTTCGATGCATTTTTGTGCAATGTACCGAAAATCGTGTAAAACGCAAGTTTCATACCGAAATATGAATTCTATTCCAGAAACCTGTGTATTTGCTGCTGAAATCGCATTTAACGTAAATATCACATTGAAATCCGAATGTGATGTTAGAAATGTCTACGCATTTACTGCCAAAACGCGAATTCAACGTATTTACACACTGAATACGATATTTCGAAGCATTTTTGTGCAATGTACTGAAAATCGTGTAAAACGCAAGTTTCACACTGAAATATGAATGTTATGCTAGAAACCTGTGTATTTGCTGCTGAAATCGCATTTAACGTAAATATCACATTGAAATCCGAATGTGATGTTAGAAATGTCTACGCATTTGCTGCCAAAACGCGAATTCAACGTATTTTACACACTGAATACGATATTTCGATGCATTTTTGTCCAATGTACTGAAAATCGTGTAAAACGCAAGTTTCACACTCAAATATGAATGTTATGCTAGAAACCTGTGTATTTGCTGCTGAAATCGCATTTAACGTAAATATCACATTGAAATCCGAATGTGATGTTAGAAATGTCTACGCATTTACTGCCAAAACTGAATACGATATTTCGATGCATTTTTGTGCAATGTACCGAAAATCGTGTAAAACGCAAGTTTCATACTGAAATATGAATGCTATTCCAGAAACCTGTGTATTTGCTGCTGAAATCGCATTTAACGTAAATATCACATTGGAATCCGAATGTGATGTTAGAAATGTCTACGCATTTACTGCCAAAACGCGAATTCAACGTATTTTACACACTGAATACGATATTTAGATGCATTTTTGTGCAATGTACTAAAAATCGTGTAAAACGCAAGTTTCACACTGAAATATGAATGTTATGCTAGAAACCTGTGTATTTGCTGCTGAAATCGCATTTAACGTAAATATCACATTGAAATCCGAATGTGATGTTAGAAATGTCTACGCATTTACTGCCAAAACGCGAATTCAACGTATTTTACACACTGAATACGATATTTCGATGCATTTTTGTGCAATGTACTGAAAATCGTGTAAAACGCAAGTTTCACACTGAAATATGAAAGTTATGCTAGAAACCTGTGTATTTGCTGCTGAAATCGCATTTAACGTAAATATCATATTGAAATCCGAATGTGATGTTAGAAATGTCTACGCATTTACTGCCAAAACGCGAATTCAACGTATTTTACACACTGAATACGATATTTCGAAGCATTTTTGTGCAATGTACCGAAAATCGTGTAAAACGCAAGTTTCATACTGAATTATGAATGCTATTCCAGAAACCTGTGTATTTGCTGCTGAAATCGCATTTAACGTAAATATCACATTGAAATCCGAATGTGATGTTAGAAATGTCTACGCATTTACTGCCAAAACGCGAATTCAACGTATTTACACACTGAATACGATATTTCGAAGCATTTTTGTGCAATGTACTGAAAATCGTGTAAAACGCAAGTTTCACACTGAAATATGAATGTTATGCTAGAAACCTGTGTATTTGCTGCTGAAATCGCATTTAACGTAAATATCACATTGGAATCCGAATGTGATGTTAGAAATGTCTACGCATTTACTGTCAAAACACGAATTCAACGTATTTTACACACTGAATACGATATTACGATGCATTTTTGTCCAATGTACTGAAAATCGTGTAAAACGCAAGTTTCACACTGAAATATGAATGTTATGCTAGAAACCTGTGTATTTGCTGCTGAAATCACATTTAACGTAAATATCACATTGGAATCCGAATGTGATGTTAGAAATGTCTACGCATTTGCTGCCAAAACGCGAATTCAACGTATTTTACACACTGAATACGATATTTCGATGCATTTTTGTCCAATGTACTGAAAATCGTGTAAAACGCAAGCTTCACACTCAAATATGAATGTTATGCTAGAAACCTGTGTATTTTCTGCTGAAATCGCATTTAACGTAAATATCACATTGAAATCCGAATGTGATGTTAGAAATGTCTACGCATTTACTGCCAAAACTGAATACGATATTTCGATGCATTTTTGTGCAATGTACCGAAAATCGTGTAAAACGCAAGTTTCATACCGAAATATGAATGCTATTCCAGAAACCTGTGTATTTGCTGCTGAAATCGCATTTAACGTAAATATCACATTGGAATCCGAATGTGATGTTAGAAATGTCTACGCATTTGCTGCCAAAACGCGAATTCAACGTATTTTACACACTGAATACGATATTTCGATGCATTTTTGTCCAATGTACTGAAAATCGTGTAAAACGCAAGTTTCACACTCAAATATGAATGTTATGCTAGAAACCTGTGTATTTGCTGCTGAAATCGCATTTAACGTAAATATCACATTGAAATCCGAATGTGATGTTAGAAATGTCTACGCATTTACTGCCAAAACTGAATACGATATTTCGATGCATTTTTGTGCAATGTACCGAAAATCGTGTAAAACGCAAGTTTCATACCGAAATATGAATGCTATTCCAGAAACCTGTGTATTTGCTGCTGAAATCGCATTTAACGTAAATATCTCATTGGAATCCGAATGTGATGTTAGAAATGTCTACGCATTTACTGCCAAAACGCGAATTCAACGTATTTTACACTTTGAATACGATATTTCGATGCATTTTTGTGCAATGTACCGAAAATCCTGTAAAACGCAAGTTTCACACTGAAATATGAATGCTTTTCTAGAAACCTGTGTATTTGCTGCTGAAATCGCATTTAAAGGAAATATCATATTGAAATCCGAATGTGATGTTAGAAATGTCTACGCATTTACTGCCAAAACGCGAATTCAACGTATTTTAGACACTGAATACGATATTTCGAAGCATTTTTGTGCAATGTATGAAAATCGTGTAAAACGCAAGTTTCACACTGAAATATGAATGTTATGCTAGAAACCTGTGTATTTGCTGCTGAAATCGCATTTAACGTAAATATCACATTGAAATCCAAATGTGATGTTAGAAATGTCTACGCATTTACTGCCAAAACGCGAATTCAACGTATTTTACACACTGAATACGATATTTAGATGCATTTTTGTGCAATGTACTGAAAATCGTGTAAAACGCAAGTTTCACACTGAAATATGAATGTTATGCTAGAAACCTGTGTATTTGCTGCTGAAATCGCATTTAACGTAAATATCACATTGAAATCCGAATGTGATGTTAGAAATGTCTACGCATTTACTGCCAAAACGCGAATTCAACGTATTTTACACACTGAATACGATATTTCGATGCATTTTTGTGCAATGTACTGAAAATCGTGTAAAACGCAAGTTTCACACTGAAATATGAAAGTTATGCTAGAAACCTGTGTATTTGCTGCTGAAATCGCATTTAACGTAAATATCATATTGAAATCCGAATGTGATGTTAGAAATGTCTACGCATTTACTGCCAAAACGCGAATTCAACGTATTTTACACACTGAATACGATATTTCGATGCATTTTTGTCCAATGTACTGAAAATCGTGTAAAATGCAAGTTTCACACTGAAATATGAATGTTATGCTAGAAACCTGTATATTTGCTGCTGAAATCGCATTTAACGTACATATCACATTGAAATCCGAATGTGATGTTAGAAATGTCTACGCATTTACTGCCAAAACGCGAATTCAACGTATTTTACACACTGAATACGATATTTCGATGCATTTTTGTGCAATGTACCGAAAATCGTGTAAAACGCAAGTTTCACACTGAAATATGAATGCTATTCTAGAAACCTGTGTATTTGCTGCAGAAATCGCATTTAACGTAAATATCACATTGAAATCCGAATGAGATATTAGAAATGTCTAGGCATTTACTGCCAAAACGCGAATTCAACGTATTTTACACACTGAATACGATATTTCGAAGCATTTTTGTGCAATGTACTGAAAATCGTGTAAAACGCAAGTTTCACACTGAAATATGAAAGTTATGCTAGAAACCTGTGTATTTGCTGCTGAAATCGCATTTAACGTAAATATCACATTGAAATCCGAATGTGATGTTAGAAATGTCTACGCATTTACTGCCAAAACGCGAATTCAACGTATTTACACACTGAATACGATATTTCGAAGCATTTTTGTGCAATGTACTGAAAATCGTGTAAAACGCAAGTCTCACACTGAAATATGAATGTTATGCTAGAAACCTGTGTATTTGCTGCTGAAATCGCATTTAACGTAAATATCACATTGGAATCCGAATGTGATGTTAGAAATGTCTACGCATTTACTGTCAAAACACGAATTCAACGTATTTTACACACTGAATACGATATTACGATGCATTTTATTCCAATGTACTGAAAATCGTGTAAAACGCAAGTTTCACACTGAAATATGAAAGTTATGCTAGAAACCTGTGTATTTGCTGCTGAAATCGCATTTAACGTAAATATCATATTGAAATCCGAATGTGATGTTAGAAATGTCTACGCATTTACTGCCAAAACGCGAATTCAACGTATTTTACACACTGAATACGATATTTCGATGCATTTTTGTCCAATGTACTGAAAATCGTGTAAAATGCAAGTTTCACACTGAAATATGAATGTTATGCTAGAAACCTGTATATTTGCTGCTGAAATCGCATTTAACGTACATATCACATTGAAATCCGAATGTGATGTTAGAAATGTCTACGCATTTACTGCCAAAACGCGAATTCAACGTATTTTACACACTGAATACGATATTTCGATGCATTTTTGTGCAATGTACCGAAAATCGTGTAAAACGCAAGTTTCACACTGAAATATGAATGCTATTCTAGAAACCTGTGTATTTGCTGCAGAAATCGCATTTAACGTAAATATCACATTGAAATCCGAATGAGATATTAGAAATGTCTAGGCATTTACTGCCAAAACGCGAATTCAACGTATTTTACACACTGAATACGATATTTCGAAGCATTTTTGTGCAATGTACTGAAAATCGTGTAAAACGCAAGTTTCACACTGAAATATGAAAGTTATGCTAGAAACCTGTGTATTTGCTGCTGAAATCGCATTTAACGTAAATATCACATTGAAATCCGAATGTGATGTTAGAAATGTCTACGCATTTACTGCCAAAACGCGAATTCAACGTATTTACACACTGAATACGATATTTCGAAGCATTTTTGTGCAATGTACTGAAAATCGTGTAAAACGCAAGTTTCACACTGAAATATGAATGTTATGCTAGAAACCTGTGTATTTGCTGCTGAAATCGCATTTAACGTAAATATCACATTGGAATCCGAATGTGATGTTAGAAATGTCTACGCATTTACTGTCAAAACACGAATTCAACGTATTTTACACACTGAATACGATATTACGATGCATTTTATTCCAATGTACTGAAAATCGTGTAAAACGCAAGTTTCACACTGAAATATGAATGTTATGCTAGAAACCTGTGTATTTGCTGCTGAAATCGCATTTAACGTAAATATCACATTGGAATCCGAATGTGATGTTAGAAATGTCTACGCATTTGCTGCCAAAACGCGAATTCAACGTATTTTACACACTGAATACGATATTTCGATGCATTTTTGTCCAATGTACTGAAAATCGTGTAAAACGCAAGTTTCACACTGAAATATGAATGTTATGCTAGAAACCTGTGTATTTGCTGCTGAAATCGCATTTAACGTAAATATCACATTGAAATCCGAATGTGATGTTAGAAATGTCTACGCATTTACTGCCAAAACTGAATACGATATTTCGATGCATTTTTGTGCAATGTACCGAAAATCGTGTAAAACGCAAGTTTCATACCGAAATATGAATGCTATTCCAGAAACCTGTGTATTTGCTGCTGAAATCGCATTTAACGTAAATATCACATTGGAATCCGAATGTGATGTTAGAAATGTCTACGCATTTACTGCCAAAACGCGAATTCAACGTATTTTACACTTTGAATACGATATTTCGATGCATTTTTGTGCAATGTACCGAAAATCCTGTAAAACGCAAGTTTCACACTGAAATATGAATGCTTTTCTAGAAACCTGTGTATTTGCTGCTGAAATCGCATTTAAAGGAAATATCATATTGAAATCCGAATGTGATGTTAGAAATGTCTACGCATTTACTGCCAAAACGCGAATTCAACGTATTTTAGACACTGAATACGATATTTCGAAGCATTTTTGTGCAATGTATGAAAATCGTGTAAAACGCAAGTTTCACACTGAAATATGAATGTTATGCTAGAAACCTGTGTATTTGCTGCTGAAATCGCATTTAACGTAAATATCACATTGAAATCCGAATGTGATGTTAGAAATGTCTACGCATTTACTGCCAAAACGCGAATTCAACGTATTTTACACACTGAATACGATATTTAGATGCATTTTTGTGCAATGTACTGAAAATCGTGTAAAACGCAAGTTTCACACTGAAATATGAATGTTATGCTAGAAACCTGTGTATTTGCTGCTGAAATCGCATTTAACGTAAATATCACATTGAAATCCGAATGTGATGTTAGAAATGTCTACGCATTTACTGCCAAAACGCGAATTCAACGTATTTTACACACTGAATACGATATTTCGATGCATTTTTGTGCAATGTACTGAAAATCGTGTAAAACGCAAGTTTCACACTGAAATATGAAAGTTATGCTAGAAACCTGTGTATTTGCTGCTGAAATCGCATTTAACGTAAATATCATATTGAAATCCGAATGTGATGTTAGAAATGTCTACGCATTTACTGCCAAAACGCGAATTCAACGTATTTTACACACTGAATACGATATTTCGATGCATTTTTGTCCAATGTACTGAAAATCGTGTAAAATGCAAGTTTCACACTGAAATATGAATGTTATGCTAGAAACCTGTATATTTGCTGCTGAAATCGCATTTAACGTAAATATCACATTGAAATCCGAATGTGATGTTAGAAATGTCTACGCATTTACTGCCAAAACGCGAATTCAACGTATTTTACACACTGAATACGATATTTCGATGCATTTTTGTGCAATGTACTGAAAATCGTGTAAAACGCAAGTTTCACACTGAAATATGAAAGTTATGCTAGAAACCTGTGTATTTGCTGCTGAAATCGCATTTAACGTAAATATCACATTGAAATCCGAATGTGATGTTAGAAATGTCTACGCATTTACTGCCAAAACTGAATACGATATTTCGATGCATTTTTGTGCAATGTACCGAAAATCGTGTAAAACGCAAGTTTCATACTGAAATATGAATGCTATTCCAGAAACCTGTGTATTTGCTGCTGAAATCGCATTTAACGTAAATATCACATTGAAATCCGAATGTGATGTTAGAAATGTCTACGCATTTACTGCCAAAACGCGAATTCAACGTATTTTACACTTTGAATACGATATTTCGATGCATTTTTGTAAAATATGAATGCTATTCTAGAAACCTGTGTATTTGCTGCTGAAATCGCATTTAACGTAAATATCACATTGAAATCCGAATGTGATGTTAGAAATGTCTACGCATTTACTGCCAAAACTGAATACGATATTTCGATGCATTTTTGTGCAATGTACCGAAAATCGTGTAAAACGCAAGTTTCATACTGAAATATGAATGCTATTCCAGAAACCTGTGTATTTGCTGCTGAAATCGCATTTAACGTAAATATCACATTGGAATCCGAATGTGATGTTAGAAATGTCTACGCATTTACTGCCAAAACGCGAATTCAACGTATTTTACACTTTGAATACGATATTTCGATGCATTTTTGTGCAATGTACCGAAAATCGTGTAAAACGCAAGTTTCACACTGAAATATGAATGCTTTTCTAGAAACCTGTGTATTTGCTGCTGAAATCGCATTTAAAGGAAATATCATATTGAAATCCGAATGTGATGTTAGAAATGTCTACGCATTTACTGCCAAAACGCGAATTCAACGTATTTTACACACTGAATACGATATTTCGAAGCATTTTTGTGCAATGTACTGAAAATCGTGTAAAACGCAAGTTTCACACTGAAATATGAATGTTATGCTAGAAACCTGTGTATTTGCTGCTGAAATCGCATTTAACGTAAATATCACATTGAAATCCGAATGTGATGTTAGAAATGTCTACGCATTTCCTGCCAAAACGCGAATTCAACGTATTTTACACACTGAATACGATATTTAGATGCATTTTTGTGCAATGTACTAAAAATCGTGTAAAACGCAAGTTTCACACTGAAATACGAATGTTATGCTAGAAACCTGTGTATTTGCTGCTGAAATCGCATTTAACGTAAATATCACATTGAAATCCGAATGTGATGTTAGAAATGTCTACGCATTTACTGCCAAAACGCGAATTCAACGTATTTTACACACTGAATACGATATTTCGATGCATTTTTGTGCAATGTACTGAAAATCGTGTAAAACGCAAGTTTCACACTGAAATATGAAAGTTATGCTAGAAACCTGTGTATTTGCTGCTGAAATCGCATTTAACGTAAATATCATATTGAAATCCGAATGTGATGTTAGAAATGTCTACGCATTTACTGCCAAAACGCGAATTCAACGTATTTTAGACACTGAATACGATATTTCGAAGCATTTTTGTGCAATGTATGAAAATCGTGTAAAACGCAAGTTTCACACTGAAATATGAATGTTATGCTAGAAACCTGTGTATTTGCTGCTGAAATCGCATTTAACGTAAATATCACATTGAAATCCGAATGTGATGTTAGAAATGTCTACGCATTTACTGCCAAAACGCGAATTCAACGTATTTTACACACTGAATACGATATTTAGATGCATTTTTGTCCAATGTACTGAAAATCGTGTAAAACGCAAGTTTCACACTGAAATATGAATGTTATGCTAGAAACCTGTGTATTTGCTGCTGAAATCACATTTAACGTAAATATCACATTGGAATCCGAATGTGATGTTAGAAATGTCTACGCATTTACTGTCAAAACACGAATTCAACGTATTTTACACACTGAATACGATATTACGATGCATTTTATTCCAATGTACTGAAAATCGTGTAAAACGCAAGTTTCACACTGAAATATGAATGTTATGCTAGAAACCTGTGTATTTGCTGCTGAAATCGCATTTAACGTAAATATCACATTGGAATCCGAATGTGATGTTAGAAATGTCTACGCATTTGCTGCCAAAACGCGAATTCAACGTATTTTACACACTGAATACGATATTTCGATGCATTTTTGTCCAATGTACTGAAAATCGTGTAAAACGCAAGTTTCACACTGAAATATGAATGTTATGCTAGAAACCTGTGTATTTGCTGCTGAAATCGCATTTAACGTAAATATCACATTGAAATCCGAATGTGATGTTAGAAATGTCTACGCATTTACTGCCAAAACTGAATACGATATTTCGATGCATTTTTGTGCAATGTACCGAAAATCGTGTAAAACGCAAGTTTCATACCGAAATATGAATGCTATTCCAGAAACCTGTGTATTTGCTGCTGAAATCGCATTTAACGTAAATATCACATTGGAATCCGAATGTGATGTTAGAAATGTCTACGCATTTACTGCCAAAACGCGAATTCAACGTATTTTACACTTTGAATACGATATTTCGATGCATTTTTGTGCAATGTACCGAAAATCCTGTAAAACGCAAGTTTCACACTGAAATATGAATGCTTTTCTAGAAACCTGTGTATTTGCTGCTGAAATCGCATTTAAAGGAAATATCATATTGAAATCCGAATGTGATGTTAGAAATGTCTACGCATTTACTGCCAAAACGCGAATTCAACGTATTTTAGACACTGAATACGATATTTCGAAGCATTTTTGTGCAATGTATGAAAATCGTGTAAAACGCAAGTTTCACACTGAAATATGAATGTTATGCTAGAAACCTGTGTATTTGCTGCTGAAATCGCATTTAACGTAAATATCACATTGAAATCCGAATGTGATGTTAGAAATGTCTACGCATTTACTGCCAAAACGCGAATTCAACGTATTTTACACACTGAATACGATATTTAGATGCATTTTTGTGCAATGTACTGAAAATCGTGTAAAACGCAAGTTTCACACTGAAATATGAATGTTATGCTAGAAACCTGTGTATTTGCTACTGAAATCGCATTTAACGTAAATATCACATTGAAATCCGAATGTGATGTTAGAAATGTCTACGCATTTACTGCCAAAACGCGAATTCAACGTATTTTACACACTGAATACGATATTTCGATGCATTTTTGTGCAATGTACTGAAAATCGTGTAAAACGCAAGTTTCACACTGAAATATGAAAGTTATGCTAGAAACCTGTGTATTTGCTGCTGAAATCGCATTTAACGTAAATATCACATTGAAATCCGAATGTGATGTTAGAAATGTCTACGCATTTACTGCCAAAACTGAATACGATATTTCGATGCATTTTTGTGCAATGTACCGAAAATCGTGTAAAACGCAAGTTTCATACTGAAATATGAATGCTATTCCAGAAACCTGTGTATTTGCTGCTGAAATCGCATTTAACGTAAATATCACATTGAAATCCGAATGTGATGTTAGAAATGTCTACGCATTTACTGCCAAAACGCGAATTCAACGTATTTTACACTTTGAATACGATATTTCGATGCATTTTTGTAAAATATGAATGCTATTCTAGAAACCTGTGTATTTGCTGCTGAAATCGCATTTAACGTAAATATCACATTGAAATCCGAATGTGATGTTAGAAATGTCTACGCATTTACTGCCAAAACTGAATACGATATTTCGATGCATTTTTGTGCAATGTACCGAAAATCGTGTAAAACGCAAGTTTCATACTGAAATATGAATGCTATTCCAGAAACCTGTGTATTTGCTGCTGAAATCGCATTTAACGTAAATATCACATTGGAATCCGAATGTGATGTTAGAAATGTCTACGCATTTACTGCCAAAACGCGAATTCAACGTATTTTACACTTTGAATACGATATTTCGATGCATTTTTGTGCAATGTACCGAAAATCGTGTAAAACGCAAGTTTCACACTGAAATATGAATGCTTTTCTAGAAACCTGTGTATTTGCTGCTGAAATCGCATTTAAAGGAAATATCATATTGAAATCCGAATGTGATGTTAGAAATGTCTACGCATTTACTGCCAAAACGCGAATTCAACGTATTTTACACACTGAATACGATATTTCGAAGCATTTTTGTGCAATGTACTGAAAATCGTGTAAAACGCAAGTTTCACACTGAAATATGAATGTTATGCTAGAAACCTGTGTATTTGCTGCTGAAATCGCATTTAACGTAAATATCACATTGAAATCCGAATGTGATGTTAGAAATGTCTACGCATTTCCTGCCAAAACGCGAATTCAACGTATTTTACACACTGAATACGATATTTAGATGCATTTTTGTGCAATGTACTAAAAATCGTGTAAAACGCAAGTTTCACACTGAAATATGAATGTTATGCTAGAAACCTGTGTATTTGCTGCTGAAATCGCATTTAACGTAAATATCACATTGAAATCCGAATGTGATGTTAGAAATGTCTACGCATTTACTGCCAAAACGCGAATTCATCGTATTTTACACACTGAATACGATATTTCGATGCATTTTTGTGCAATGTACTGAAAATCGTGTAAAACGCAAGTTTCACACTGAAATATGAAAGTTATGCTAGAAACCTGTGTATTTGCTGCTGAAATCGCATTTATCGTAAATATCATATTGAAATCCGAATGTGATGTTAGAAATGTCTACGCATTTACTGCCAAAACGCGAATTCAACGTATTTTACACACTGAATACGATATTTCGAAGCATTTTTGTGCAATGTACCGAAAATCGTGTAAAACGCAAGTTTCATACTGAATTATGAATGCTATTCCAGAAACCTGTGTATTTGCTGCTGAAATCGCATTTAACGTAAATATCACATTGAAATCCGAATGTGATGTTAGAAATGTCTACGCATTTACTGCCAAAACGCGAATTCAACGTATTTACACACTGAATACGATATTTCGAAGCATTTTTGTGCAATGTACTGAAAATCGTGTAAAAGGCAAGTTTCACACTGAAATATGAATGTTATGCTAGAAACCTGTGTATTTGCTGCTGAAATCGTATTTAACGTAAATATCACATTGGAATCCGAATGTGATGTTAGAAATGTCTACGCATTTACTGTCAAAACACGAATTCAACGTATTTTACACACTGAATACGATATTACGATGCATTTTTGTCCAATGTACTGAAAATCGTGTAAAACGCAAGTTTCACACTGAAATATGAATGTTATGCTAGAAACCTGTGTATTTGCTGCTGAAATCACATTTAACGTAAATATCACATTGGAATCCGAATGTGATGTTAGAAATGTCTACGCATTTGCTGCCAAAACGCGAATTCAACGTATTTTACACACTGAATACGATATTTCGATGCATTTTTGTCCAATGTACTGAAAATCGTGTAAAACGCAAGTTTCACACTCAAATATGAATGTTATGCTAGAAACCTGTGTATTTGCTGCTGAAATCGCATTTAACGTAAATATCACATTGAAATCCGAATGTGATGTTAGAAATGTCTACGCATTTACTGCCAAAACTGAATACGATATTTCGATGCATTTTTGTGCAATGTACCGAAAATCGTGTAAAACGCAAGTTTCATACCGAAATATGAATGCTATTCCAGAAACCCGTGTATTTGCTGCTGAAATCGCATTTAACGTAAATATCACATTGGAATCCGAATACGATATTTCGATGCATTTTTGTGCAATGTACTGAAAATCGTGTAAAACGCAAGTTTCACACTGAAATATGAAAGTTATGCTAGAAACCTGTGTATTTGCTGCTGAAATCGCATTTAACGTAAATATCATATTGAAATCCGAATGTGATGTTAGAAATGTCTACGCATTTACTGCCAAAACGCGAATTCAACGTATTTTACACACTGAATACGATATATCGAAGCATTTTTGTGCAATGTACCGAAAATCGTGTAAAACGCAAGTTTCATACTGAAATATGAATGCTGTTCCAGAAACCTGTGTATTTGCTGCTGAAATCGCATTTAACGTAAATATCACATTGAAATCCGAATGTGATGTTAGAAATGTCTACGCATTTACTGCCAAAACGCGAATTCAACGTATTTACACACTGAATACGATATTTCGAAGCATTTTTGTGCAATGTACTGAAAATCGTGTAAAACGCAAGTTTCACACTCAAATATGAATGTTATGCTAGAAACCTGTGTATTTGCTGCTGAAATCGCATTTAACGTAAATATCACATTGGAATCCGAATGTGATGTTAGAAATGTCTACGCATTTACTGTCAAAACACGAATTCAACGTATTTTACACACTGAATACGATATTTCGATGCATTTTTGTCCAATGTACTGAAAATCGTGTAAAACGCAAGTTTCACACTGAAATATGAATGTTATGCTAGAAACCTGTGTATTTGCTGCTGAAATCGTATTTAACGTAAATATCACATTGGAATCCGAATGTGATGTTAAAAATGTCTACGCATTTGCTGCCAAAACGCGAATTCAACGTATTTTACACACTGAATACGATATTTCGATGCATTTTTGTCCAATGTACTGAAAATCGTGTAAAACGCAAGTTTCACACTCAAATATGAATGTTATGCTAGAAACCTGTGTATTTGCTGCTGAAATCGCATTTAACGTAAATATCACATTGAAATCCGAATGTGATGTTAGAAATGTCTACGCATTTACTGCCAAAACTGAATACGATATTTCGATGCATTTTTGTGCAATGTACCGAAAATCGTGTAAAACGCAAGTTTCATACTGAAATATGAATGCTATTCCAGAAACCTGTGTATTTGCTGCCGAAATCGCATTTAACGTAAATATCACATTGGAATCCGAATGTTATGTTAGAAATGTCTACGCATTTACTGCCAAAACGCGAATTCAACGTATTTTACACTTTGAATACGATATTTCGATGCATTTTTGTGCAATGTACCGAAAATCGTGTAAAACGCAAGTTTCAAACTGAAATATGAATGCTTTTCTAGAAACCTGTGTATTTGCTGCTGAAATCGCATTTAAAGGAAATATCATATTGAAATCCGAATGTGATGTTAGAAATGTCTACGCATTTACTGCCAAAACTGAATACGATATTTCGATGCATTTTTGTGCAATGTACCGAAAATCGTGTAAAACGCAAGTTTCATACCGAAATATGAATGCTATTCCAGAAACCTGTGTATTTGCTGCTGAAATCGCATTTAACGTAAATATCACATTGGAATCCGAATGTGATGTTAGAAATGTCTACGCATTTACTGCCAAAACGCGAATTCAACGTATTTTACACTTTGAATACGATATTTCGATGCATTTTTGTGCAATGTATCGAAAATCGTGTAAAACGCAAGTTTCACACTGAAATATGAATGCTTTTCTAGAAACCTGTGTATTTGCTGCAGAAATCGCATTTAAAGGAAATATCATATTGAAATCCGAATGTGATGTTAGAAATGTCTACGCATTTACTGCCAAAACGCGAATTCAACGTATTTTACACACTGAATACGATATTTCAAAGCATTTTTGTGCAATGTACTGAAAATCGTGTAAAACGCAAGTTTCACACTGAAATATGAAAGTTATGCTAGAAACCTGTGTATTTGCTGCTGAAATCGCATTTAACGTAAATATCATATTGAAATCCGAATGTGATGTTAGAAATGTCTACGCATTTACTGCCAAAACGCGAATTCAACGTATTTTACACACTGAATACGATATTTCGAAGCATTTTTGTGCAATGTACCGAAAATCGTGTAAAACGCAAGTTTCATACTGAATTATGAATGCTATTCCAGAAACCTGTGTATTTGCTGCTGAAATCGCATTTAACGTAAATATCACATTGAAATCCGAATGTGATGTTAGAAATGTCTACGCATTTACTGCCAAAACGCGAATTCAACGTATTTACACACTGAATACGATATTTCGAAGCATTTTTGTGCAATGTACTGAAAATCGTGTAAAACGCAAGTTTCACACTGAAATATGAATGTTATGCTAGAAACCTGTGTATTTGCTGCTGAAATCGCATTTAACGTAAATATCACATTGGAATCCGAATGTGATGTTAGAAATGTCTACGCATTTACTGTCAAAACACGAATTCAACGTATTTTACACACTGAATACGATATTTCGATGCATTTTTGTCCAATGTACTGAAAATCGTGTAAAACGCAAGTTTCACACTGAAATATGAATGTTATGCTAGAAACCTGTGTATTTGCTGCTGAAATCGCATTTAACGTAAATATCACATTGGAATCCGAATGTGATGTTAGAAATGTCTACGCATTTGCTGCCAAAACGCGAATTCAACGTATTTTACACACTGAATACGATATTTCGATGCATTTTTGTCCAATGTACTGAAAATCGTGTAAAACGCAAGTTTCACACTCAAATATGAATGTTATGCTAGAAACCTGTGTATTTGCTGCTGAAATCGCATTTAACGTAAATATCACATTGAAATCCGAATGTGATGTTAGAAATGTCTACGCATTTACTGCCAAAACTGAATACGATATTTCGATGCATTTTTGTGCAATGTACCGAAAATCGTGTAAAACGCAAGTTTCATACTGAAATATGAATGCTATTCCAGAAACCTGTGTATTTGCTGCTGAAATCGCATTTAACGTAAATATCACATTGGAATCCGAATGTGATGTTAGAAATGTCTACGCATTTACTGCCAAAACGCGAATTCAACGTATTTTACACTTTGAATACGATATTTCGATGCATTTTTGTGCAATGTACCGAAAATCGTGTAAAACGCAAGTTTCACACTGAAATATGAATGCTTTTCTAGAAACCTGTGTGTTTGCTGCTGAAATCGCATTTAAAGGAAATATCATATTGAAATCCGAATGTGATGTTAGAAATGTCTACGCATTTACTGCCAAAACGCGAATTCAACGTATTTTACACACTGAATACGATATTTCGAAGCATTTTTGTGCAATGTACTGAAAATCGTGTAAAACGCAAGTTTCACACTGAAATATGAATGTTATGCTAGAAACCTGTGTATTTGCTGCTGAAATCGCATTTAACGTAAATATCACATTGAAATCCGAATGTGATGTTAGAAATGTCTACGCATTTACTGCCAAAACTGAATACGATATTTCGATGCATTTTTGTGCAATGTACCGAAAATCGTGTAAAACGCAAGTTTCATACCGAAATATGAATGCTATTCCAGAAACCTGTGTATTTGCTGCTGAAATCGCATTTAACGTAAATATCACATTGAAATCCGAATGTGATGTTAGAAATGTCTACGCATTTACTGCCAAAACGCGAATTCAACGTATTTACACACTGAATACGATATTTCGAAGCATTTTTGTGCAATGTACTGAAAATCGTGTAAAACGCAAGTTTCACACTGAAATATGAATGTTATGCTAGAAACCTGTGTATTTGCTGCTGAAATCGCATTTAACGTAAATATCACATTGAAATCCGAATGTGATGTTAGAAATGTCTACGCATTTACTGCCAAAACTGAATACGATATTTCGATGCATTTTTGTGCAATGTACCGAAAATCGTGTAAAACGCAAGTTTCATACCGAAATATGAATGCTATTCCAGAAACCTGTGTATTTGCTGCTGAAATCGCATTTAACGTAAATATCACATTGAAATCCGAATGTGATGTTAGAAATGTCTACGCATTTACTGCCAAAACGCGAATTCAACGTATTTACACACTGAATACGATATTTCGAAGCATTTTTGTGCAATGTACTGAAAATCGTGTAAAACGCAAGTTTCACACTGAAATATGAATGTTATGCTAGAAACCTGTGTATTTGCTGCTGAAATCGCATTTAACGTAAATATCACATTGGAATCCGAATGTGATGTTAGAAATGTCTACGCATTTGCTGCCAAAACGCGAATTCAACGTATTTTACACACTGAATACGATATTTCGATGCATTTTTGTCCAATGTACTGAAAATCGTGTAAAACGCAAGTTTCACACTCAAATATGAATGTTATGCTAGAAACCTGTGTATTTGCTGCTGAAATCGCATTTAACGTAAATATCACATTGAAATCCGAATGTGATGTTAGAAATGTCTACGCATTTACTGCCAAAACTGAATACGATATTTCGATGCATTTTTGTGCAATGTACCGAAAATCGTGTAAAACGCAAGTTTCATACTGAAATATGAATGCTATTCCAGAAACCTGTGTATTTGCTGCTGAAATCGCATTTAACGTAAATATCACATTGGAATCCGAATGTGATGTTAGAAATGTCTACGCATTTACTGCCAAAACGCGAATTCAACGTATTTTACACTTTGAATACGATATTTCGATGCATTTTTGTGCAATGTACCGAAAATCGTGTAAAACGCAAGTTTCACACTGAAATATGAATGCTTTTCTAGAAACCTGTGTGTTTGCTGCTGAAATCGCATTTAAAGGAAATATCATATTGAAATCCGAATGTGATGTTAGAAATGTCTACGCATTTACTGCCAAAACGCGAATTCAACGTATTTTACACACTGAATACGATATTTCGAAGCATTTTTGTGCAATGTACTCAAAATCGTGTAAAACGCAAGTTTCACACTGAAATATGAATGTTATGCTAGAAACCTGTGTATTTGCTGCTGAAATCGCATTTAACGTAAATATCACATTGAAATCCGAATGTGATGTTAGAAATGTCTACGCATTTACTGCCAAAACTGAATACGATATTTCGATGCATTTTTGTGCAATGTACCGAAAATCGTGTAAAACGCAAGTTTCATACCGAAATATGAATGCTATTCCAGAAACCTGTGTATTTGCTGCTGAAATCGCATTTAACGTAAATATCACATTGAAATCCGAATGTGATGTTAGAAATGTCTACGCATTTACTGCCAAAACGCGAATTCAACGTATTTACACACTGAATACGATATTTCGAAGCATTTTTGTGCAATGTACTGAAAATCGTGTAAAACGCAAGTTTCACACTGAAATATGAATGTTATGCTAGAAACCTGTGTATTTGCTGCTGAAATCGCATTTAACGTAAATATCACATTGGAATCCGAATGTGATGTTAGACATGTCTACGCATTTACTGTCAAAACACGAATTCAACGTATTTTACACACTGAATACGATATTACGATGCATTTTATTCCAATGTACTGAAAATCGTGTAAAACGCAAGTTTCACACTGAAATATGAATGTTATGCTAGAAACCTGTGTATTTGCTGCTGAAATCGCATTTAACGTAAATATCACATTGGAATCCGAATGTGATGTTAGAAATGTCTACGCATTTGCTGCCAAAACGCGAATTCAACGTATTTTACACACTGAATACGATATTTCGATGCATTTTTGTCCAATGTACTGAAAATCGTGTAAAACGCAAGTTTCACACTCAAATATGAATGTTATGCTAGAAACCTGTGTATTTGCTGCTGAAATCGCATTTAACGTAAATATCACATTGAAATCCGAATGTGATGTTAGAAATGTCTACGCATTTACTGCCAAAACTGAATACGATATTTCGATGCATTTTTGTGCAATGTACCGAAAATCGTGTAAAACGCAAGTTTCATACCGAAATATGAATGCTATTCCAGAAACCTGTGTATTTGCTGCTGAAATCGCATTTAACGTAAATATCACATTGGAATCCGAATGTGATGTTAGAAATGTCTACGCATTTACTGCCAAAACGCGAATTCAACGTATTTTACACTTTGAATACGATATTTCGATGCATTTTTGTGCAATGTACCGAAAATCCTGTAAAACGCAAGTTTCACACTGAAATATGAATGCTTTTCTAGAAACCTGTGTATTTGCTGCTGAAATCGCATTTAAAGGAAATATCATATTGAAATCCGAATGTGATGTTAGAAATGTCTACGCATTTACTGCCAAAACGCGAATTCAACGTATTTTAGACACTGAATACGATATTTCGAAGCATTTTTGTGCAATGTATGAAAATCGTGTAAAACGCAAGTTTCACACTGAAATATGAATGTTATGCTAGAAACCTGTGTATTTGCTGCTGAAATCGCATTTAACGTAAATATCACATTGAAATCCGAATGTGATGTTAGAAATGTCTACGCATTTACTGCCAAAACGCGAATTCAACGTATTTTACACACTGAATACGATATTTAGATGCATTTTTGTGCAATGTACTGAAAATCGTGTAAAACGCAAGTTTCACACTGAAATATGAATGTTATGCTAGAAACCTGTGTATTTGCTGCTGAAATCGCATTTAACGTAAATATCACATTGAAATCCGAATGTGATGTTAGAAATGTCTACGCATTTACTGCCAAAACGCGAATTCAACGTATTTTACACACTGAATACGATATTTCGATGCATTTTTGTGCAATGTACTGAAAATCGTGTAAAACGCAAGTTTCACACTGAAATATGAAAGTTATGCTAGAAACCTGTGTATTTGCTGCTGAAATCGCATTTAACGTAAATATCATATTGAAATCCGAATGTGATGTTAGAAATGTCTACGCATTTACTGCCAAAACGCGAATTCAACGTATTTTACACACTGAATACGATATTTCGATGCATTTTTGTCCAATGTACTGAAAATCGTGTAAAATGCAAGTTTCACACTGAAATATGAATGTTATGCTAGAAACCTGTATATTTGCTGCTGAAATCGCATTTAACGTACATATCACATTGAAATCCGAATGTGATGTTAGAAATGTCTACGCATTTACTGCCAAAACGCGAATTCAACGTATTTTACACACTGAATACGATATTTCGAAGCATTTTTGTGCAATGTACTCAAAATCGTGTAAAACGCAAGTTTCACACTGAAATATGAATGTTATGCTAGAAACCTGTGTATTTGCTGCTGAAATCGCATTTAACGTAAATATCACATTGAAATCCGAATGTGATGTTAGAAATGTCTACGCATTTACTGCCAAAACTGAATACGATATTTCGATGCATTTTTGTGCAATGTACCGAAAATCGTGTAAAACGCAAGTTTCATACCGAAATATGAATGCTATTCCAGAAACCTGTGTATTTGCTGCTGAAATCGCATTTAACGTAAATATCACATTGAAATCCGAATGTGATGTTAGAAATGTCTACGCATTTACTGCCAAAACGCGAATTCAACGTATTTACACACTGAATACGATATTTCGAAGCATTTTTGTGCAATGTACTGAAAATCGTGTAAAACGCAAGTTTCACACTGAAATATGAATGTTATGCTAGAAACCTGTGTATTTGCTGCTGAAATCGCATTTAACGTAAATATCACATTGGAATCCGAATGTGATGTTAGACATGTCTACGCATTTACTGTCAAAACACGAATTCAACGTATTTTACACACTGAATACGATATTACGATGCATTTTATTCCAATGTACTGAAAATCGTGTAAAACGCAAGTTTCACACTGAAATATGAATGTTATGCTAGAAACCTGTGTATTTGCTGCTGAAATCGCATTTAACGTAAATATCACATTGGAATCCGAATGTGATGTTAGAAATGTCTACGCATTTGCTGCCAAAACGCGAATTCAACGTATTTTACACACTGAATACGATATTTCGATGCATTTTTGTCCAATGTACTGAAAATCGTGTAAAACGCAAGTTTCACACTCAAATATGAATGTTATGCTAGAAACCTGTGTATTTGCTGCTGAAATCGCATTTAACGTAAATATCACATTGAAATCCGAATGTGATGTTAGAAATGTCTACGCATTTACTGCCAAAACTGAATACGATATTTCGATGCATTTTTGTGCAATGTACCGAAAATCGTGTAAAACGCAAGTTTCATACCGAAATATGAATGCTATTCCAGAAACCTGTGTATTTGCTGCTGAAATCGCATTTAACGTAAATATCACATTGGAATCCGAATGTGATGTTAGAAATGTCTACGCATTTACTGCCAAAACGCGAATTCAACGTATTTTACACTTTGAATACGATATTTCGATGCATTTTTGTGCAATGTACCGAAAATCCTGTAAAACGCAAGTTTCACACTGAAATATGAATGCTTTTCTAGAAACCTGTGTATTTGCTGCTGAAATCGCATTTAAAGGAAATATCATATTGAAATCCGAATGTGATGTTAGAAATGTCTACGCATTTACTGCCAAAACGCGAATTCAACGTATTTTAGACACTGAATACGATATTTCGAAGCATTTTTGTGCAATGTATGAAAATCGTGTAAAACGCAAGTTTCACACTGAAATATGAATGTTATGCTAGAAACCTGTGTATTTGCTGCTGAAATCGCATTTAACGTAAATATCACATTGAAATCCGAATGTGATGTTAGAAATGTCTACGCATTTACTGCCAAAACGCGAATTCAACGTATTTTACACACTGAATACGATATTTAGATGCATCTTTGTGCAATGTACTGAAAATCGTGTAAAACGCAAGTTTCACACTGAAATATGAATGTTATGCTAGAAACCTGTGTATTTGCTGCTGAAATCGCATTTAACGTAAATATCACATTGAAATCCGAATGTGATGTTAGAAATGTCTACGCATTTACTGCCAAAACGCGAATTCAACGTATTTTACACACTGAATACGATATTTCGATGCATTTTTGTGCAATGTACTGAAAATCGTGTAAAACGCAAGTTTCACACTGAAATATGAAAGTTATGCTAGAAACCTGTGTATTTGCTGCTGAAATCGCATTTAACGTAAATATCATATTGAAATCCGAATGTGATGTTAGAAATGTCTACGCATTTACTGCCAAAACGCGAATTCAACGTATTTTACACACTGAATACGATATTTCGATGCATTTTTGTCCAATGTACTGAAAATCGTGTAAAATGCAAGTTTCACACTGAAATATGAATGTTATGCTAGAAACCTGTATATTTGCTGCTGAAATCGCATTTAACGTAAATATCACATTGAAATCCGAATGTGATGTTAGAAATGTCTACGCATTTACTGCCAAAACGCGAATTCAACGTATTTTACACACTGAATACGATATTTCGATGCATTTTTGTGCAATGTACTGAAAATCGTGTAAAACGCAAGTTTCACACTGAAATATGAAAGTTATGCTAGAAACCTGTGTATTTGCTGCTGAAATCGCATTTAACGTAAATATCACATTGAAATCCGAATGTGATGTTAGAAATGTCTACGCATTTACTGCCAAAACTGAATACGATATTTCGATGCATTTTTGTGCAATGTACCGAAAATCGTGTAAAACGCAAGTTTCATACTGAAATATGAATGCTATTCCAGAAACCTGTGTATTTGCTGCTGAAATCGCATTTAACGTAAATATCACATTGAAATCCGAATGTGATGTTAGAAATGTCTACGCATTTACTGCCAAAACGCGAATTCAACGTATTTACACACTGAATACGATATTTCGAAGCATTTTTGTGCAATGTACTGAAAATCGTGTAAAACGCAAGTTTCACACTGAAATATGAATGTTATGCTAGAAACCTGTGTATTTGCTGCTGAAATCGCATTTAACGTAAATATCACATTGGAATCCGAATGTGATGTTAGAAATGTCTACGCATTTACTGTCAAAACACGAATTCAACGTATTTTACACACTGAATACGATATTTCGATGCATTTTTGTCCAATGTACTGAAAATCGTGTAAAACGCAAGTTTCACACTGAAATATGAATGTTATGCTAGAAACCTGTGTATTTGCTGCTGAAATCGCATTTAACGTAAATATCACATTGGAATCCGAATGTGATGTTAGAAATGTCTACGCATTTGCTGCCAAAACGCGAATTCAACGTATTTTACACACTGAATACGATATTTCGATGCATTTTTGTCCAATGTACTGAAAATCGTGTAAAACGCAAGTTTCACACTCAAATATGAATGTTATGCTAGAAACCTGTGTATTTGCTGCTGAAATCGCATTTAACGTAAATATCACATTGAAATCCGAATGTGATGTTAGAAATGTCTACGCATTTACTGCCAAAACTGAATACGATATTTCGATGCATTTTTGTGCAATGTACCGAAAATCGTGTAAAACGCAAGTTTCATACTGAAATATGAATGCTATTCCAGAAACCTGTGTATTTGATGCTGAAATCGCATTTAACGTAAATATCACATTGGAATCCGAATGTGATGTTAGAAATGTCTACGCATTTACTGCCAAAACGCGAATTCAACGTATTTTACACTTTGAATACGATATTTCGATGCATTTTTGTGCAATGTACCGAAAATCGTGTAAAACGCAAGTTTCACACTGAAATATGAATGCTTTTCTAGAAACCTGTGTATTTGCTGCTGAAATCGCATTTAAAGGAAATATCATATTGAAATCCGAATGTGATGTTAGAAATGTCTACGCATTTACTGCCAAAACGCGAATTCAACGTATTTTACACACTGAATACGATATTTCGAAGCATTTTTGTGCAATGTACTGAAAATCGTGTAAAACGCAAGTTTCACACTGAAATATGAATGTTATGCTAGAAACCTGTGTATTTGCTGCTGAAATCGCATTTAACGTAAATATCACATTGAAATCCGAATGTGATGTTAGAAATGTCTACGCATTTCCTGCCAAAACGCGAATTCAACGTATTTTACACACTGAATACGATATTTAGATGCATTTTTGTGCAATGTACTAAAAATCGTGTAAAACGCAAGTTTCACACTGAAATATGAATGTTATGCTAGAAACCTGTGTATTTGCTGCTGAAATCGCATTTAACGTAAATATCACATTGAAATCCGAATGTGATGTTAGAAATGTCTACGCATTTACTGCCAAAACGCGAATTCAACGTATTTTACACACTGAATACGATATTTCGATGCATTTTTGTGCAATGTACTGAAAATCGTGTAAAACGCAAGTTTCACACTGAAATATGAAAGTTATGCTAGAAACCTGTGTATTTGCTGCTGAAATCGCATTTAACGTAAATATCATATTGAAATCCGAATGTGATGTTAGAAATGTCTACGCATTTACTGCCAAAACGCGAATTCAACGTATTTTACACACTGAATACGATATTTCGAAGCATTTTTGTGCAATGTACCGAAAATCGTGTAAAACGCAAGTTTCATACTGAATTATGAATGCTATTCCAGAAACCTGTGTATTTGCTGCTGAAATCGCATTTAACGTAAATATCACATTGGAATCCGAATGTGATGTTAGAAATGTCTACGCATTTACTGCCAAAACGCGAATTCAACGTATTTTACACACTGAATACGATATTTCGAAGCATTTTTGTGCAATGTACTGAAAATCGTGTAAAACGCAAGTTTCACACTGAAATATGAATGTTATGCTAGAAACCTGTGTATTTGCTGCTGAAATCGCATTTAACGTAAATATCACATTGAAATCCGAATGTGATGTTAGAAATGTATACGCATTTCCTGCCAAAACCCGAATTCAACGTATTTTACACACTGAATACGATATTTAGATGCATTTTTGTGCAATGTACTAAAAATCGTGTAAAACGCAAGTTTCACACTGAAATATGAATGTTATGCTAGAAACCTGTGTATTTGCTGCTGAAATCGCATTTAACGTAAATATCACATTGAAATCCGAATGTGATGTTAGAAATGTCTACGCATTTACTGCCAAAACGCGAATTCAACGTATTTTACACACTGAATACGATATTTCGATGCATTTTTGTGCAATGTACTGAAAATCGTGTAAAACGCAAGTTTCACACTGAAATATGAAAGTTATGCTAGAAACCTGTGTATTTGCTGCTGAAATCGCATTTAACGTAAATATCATATTGAAATCCGAATGTGATGTTAGAAATGTCTACGCATTTACTGCCAAAACGCGAATTCAACGTATTTTACACACTGAATACGATATTTCGAAGCATTTTTGTGCAATGTACCGAAAATCGTGTAAAACGCAAGTTTCATACTGAATTATGAATGCTATTCCAGAAACCTGTGTATTTGCTGCTGAAATCGCATTTAACGTAAATATCACATTGAAATCCGAATGTGATGTTAGAAATGTCTACGCATTTACTGCCAAAACGCGAATTCAACGTATTTACACACTGAATACGATATTTCGAAGCATTTTTGTGCAATGTACTGAAAATCGTGTAAAACGCAAGTTTCACACTGAAATATGAATGTTATGCTAGAAACCTGTGTATTTGCTGCTGAAATCGCATTTAACGTAAATATCACATTTGAATCCGAATGTGATGTTAGAAATGTCTACGCATTTACTGTCAAAACACGAATTCAACGTATTTTACACACTGAATACGATATTTCGATGCATTTTTGTCCAATGTACTGAAAATCGTGTAAAACGCAAGTTTCACACTGAAATATGAATGTTATGCTAGAAACCTGTGTATTTGCTGCTGAAATCGCATTTAACGTAAATATCACATTGGAATCCGAATGTGATGTTAGAAATGTCTACGCATTTGCTGCCAAAACGCGAATTCAACGTATTTTACACACTGAATACGATATTTCGATGCATTTTTGTCCAATGTACTGAAAATCGTGTAAAACGCAAGTTTCACACTCAAATATGAATGTTATGCTAGAAACCTGTGTATTTGCTGCTGAAATCGCATTTAACGTAAATATCACATTGAAATCCGAATGTGATGTTAGAAATGTCTACGCATTTACTGCCAAAACTGAATACGATATTTCGATGCATTTTTGTGCAATGTACCGAAAATCGTGTAAAACGCAAGTTTCATACTGAAATATGAATGCTATTCCAGAAACCTGTGTATTTGCTGCTGAAATCGCATTTAACGTAAATATCACATTGAAATCCGAATGTGATGTTAGAAATGTCTACGCATTTATTGCCAAAACGCGAATTCAACGTATTTACACACTGAATACGATATTTCGAAGCATTTTTGTGCAATGTACTGAAAATCGTGTAAAACGCAAGTTTCACACTGAAATATGAATGTTATGCTAGAAACCTGTGTATTTGCTGCTGAAATCGCATTTAACGTAAATATCACATTGGAATCCGAATGTGATGTTAGAAATGTCTACGCATTTACTGTCAAAACACGAATTCAACGTATTTTACACACTGAATACGATATTACGATGCATTTTTGTCCAATGTACTGAAAATCGTGTAAAACGCAAGTTTCACACTGAAATATGAATGTTATGCTAGAAACCTGTGTATTTGCTGCTGAAATCACATTTAACGTAAATATCACATTGGAATCCGAATGTGATGTTAGAAATGTCTACGCATTTGCTGCCAAAACGCGAATTCAACGTATTTTACACACTGAATACGATATTTCGATGCATTTTTGTCCAATGTACTGAAAATCGTGTAAAACGCAAGTTTCACACTCAAATATGAATGTTATGCTAGAAACCTGTGTATTTGCTGCTGAAATCGCATTTAACGTAAATATCACATTGAAATCCGAATGTGATGTTAGAAATGTCTACGCATTTACTGCCAAAACTGAATACGATATTTCGATGCATTTTTGTGCAATGTACCGAAAATCGTGTAAAACGCAAGTTTCATACCGAAATATGAATGCTATTCCAGAAACCTGTGTATTTGCTGCTGAAATCGCATTTAACGTAAATATCACATTGGAATCCGAATGTGATGTTAGAAATGTCTACGCATTTACTGCCAAAACGCGAATTCAACGTATTTTACACTTTGAATACGATATTTCGATGCATTTTTGTGCAATGTACCGAAAATCGTGTAAAACGCAAGTTTCACACTGAAATATGAATGCTTTTCTAGAAACCTGTGTATTTGCTGCTGATATCGCATTTAAAGGAAATATCATATTGAAATCCGAATGTGATGTTAGAAATGTCTACGCATTTACTGCCAAAACGCGAATTCAACGTATTTTACACACTGAATACGATATTTCGAAGCATTTTTGTGCAATGTACTGAAAATCGTGTAAAACGCAAGTTTCACACTGAAATATGAATGTTATGCTAGAAACCTGTGTATTTGCTGCTGAAATCGCATTTAACGTAAATATCACATTGAAATCCGAATGTGATGTTAGAAATGTCTACGCATTTACTGCCAAAACGCGAATTCAACGTATTTTACACACTGAATACGATATTTCGATGCATTTTTGTGCAATGTACTGAAAATCGTGTAAAACGCAAGTTTCACACTGAAATATGAAAGTTATGCTAGAAACCTGTGTATTTGCTGCTGAAATCGCATTTAACGTAAATATCATATTGAAATCCGAATGTGATGTTAGAAATGTCTACGCATTTACTGCCAAAACGCGAATTCAACGTATTTTACACACTGAATACGATATATCGAAGCATTTTTGTGCAATGTACCGAAAATCGTGTAAAACGCAAGTTTCATACTGAAATATGAATGCTATTCCAGAAACCTGTGTATTTGCTGCTGAAATCGCATTTAACGTAAATATCACATTGAAATCCGAATGTGATGTTAGAAATGTCTACGCATTTACTGCCAAAACGCGAATTCAACGTATTTACACACTGAATACGATATTTCGAAGCATTTTTGTGCAATGTACTGAAAATCGTGTAAAACGCAAGTTTCACACTCAAATATGAATGTTATGCTAGAAACCTGTGTATTTGCTGCTGAAATCGCATTTAACGTAAATATCACATTGGAATCCGAATGTGATGTTAGAAATGTCTACGCATTTACTGTCAAAACACGAATTCAACGTATTTTACACACTGAATACGATATTTCGATGCATTTTTGTCCAATGTACTGAAAATCGTGTAAAACGCAAGTTTCACACTGAAATATGAATGTTATGCTAGAAACCTGTGTATTTGCTGCTGAAATCGTATTTAACGTAAATATCACATTGGAATCCGAATGTGATGTTAAAAATGTCTACGCATTTGCTGCCAAAACGCGAATTCAACGTATTTTACACACTGAATACGATATTTCGATGCATTTTTGTCCAATGTACTGAAAATCGTGTAAAACGCAAGTTTCACACTCAAATATGAATGTTATGCTAGAAACCTGTGTATTTGCTGCTGAAATCGCATTTAACGTAAATATCACATTGAAATCCGAATGTGATGTTAGAAATGTCTACGCATTTACTGCCAAAACTGAATACGATATTTCGATGCATTTTTGTGCAATGTACCGAAAATCGTGTAAAACGCAAGTTTCATACTGAAATATGAATGCTATTCCAGAAACCTGTGTATTTGCTGCCGAAATCGCATTTAACGTAAATATCACATTGGAATCCGAATGTTATGTTAGAAATGTCTACGCATTTACTGCCAAAACGCGAATTCAACGTATTTTACACTTTGAATACGATATTTCGATGCATTTTTGTGCAATGTACCGAAAATCGTGTAAAACGCAAGTTTCAAACTGAAATATGAATGCTTTTCTAGAAACCTGTGTATTTGCTGCTGAAATCGCATTTAAAGGAAATATCATATTGAAATCCGAATGTGATGTTAGAAATGTCTACGCATTTACTGCCAAAACTGAATACGATATTTCGATGCATTTTTGTGCAATGTACCGAAAATCGTGTAAAACGCAAGTTTCATACCGAAATATGAATGCTATTCCAGAAACCTGTGTATTTGCTGCTGAAATCGCATTTAACGTAAATATCACATTGGAATACGAATGTGATGTTAGAAATGTCTACGCATTTACTGCCAAAACGCGAATTCAACGTATTTTACACTTTGAATACGATATTTCGATGCATTTTTGTGCAATGTACCGAAAATCGTGTAAAACGCAAGTTTCACACTGAAATATGAATGCTTTTCTAGAAACCTGTGTATTTGCTGCTGAAATCGCATTTAAAGGAAATATCATATTGAAATCCGAATGTGATGTTAGAAATGTCTACGCATTTACTGCCAAAACGCGAATTCAACGTATTTTACACACTGAATACGATATTTCAAAGCATTTTTGTGCAATGTACTGAAAATCGTGTAAAACGCAAGTTTCACACTGAAATATGAAAGTTATGCTAGAAACCTGTGTATTTGCTGCTGAAATCGCATTTAACGTAAATATCATATTAAAATCCGAATGTGATGTTAGAAATGTCTACGCATTTACTGCCAAAACGCGAATTCAACGTATTTTACACACTGAATACGATATTTCGAAGCATTTTTGTGCAATGTACCGAAAATCGTGTAAAACGCAAGTTTCATACTGAAATATGAATGCTATTCCAGAAACCTGTGTATTTGCTGCTGAAATCGCATTTAACGTAAATATCACATTGAAATCCGAATGTGATGTTAGAAATGTCTACGCATTTACTGCCAAAACGCGAATTCAACGTATTTACACACTGAATACGATATTTCGAAGCATTTTTGTGCAATGTACTGAAAATCGTGTAAAACGCAAGTTTCACACTGAAATATGAATGTTATGCTAGAAACCTGTGTATTTGCTGCTGAAATCGCATTTAACGTAAATATCACATTGGAATCCGAATGTGATGTTAGAAATGTCTACGCATTTACTGTCAAAACACGAATTCAACGTATTTTACACACTGAATACGATATTTCGATGCATTTTTGTCCAATGTACTGAAAATCGTGTAAAACGCAAGTTTCACACTGAAATATGAATGTTATGCTAGAAACCTGTGTATTTGCTGCTGAAATCGCATTTAACGTAAATATCACATTGGAATCCGAATGTGATGTTAGAAATGTCTACGCATTTCCTGCCAAAACGCGAATTCAACGTATTTTACACACTGAATACGATATTTCGATGCATTTTTGTCCAATGTACTGAAAATCGTGTAAAACGCAAGTTTCACACTCAAATATGAATGTTATGCTAGAAACCTGTGTATTTGCTGCTGAAATCGCATTTAAAGGAAATATCATATTGAAATCCGAATGTGATGTTAGAAATGTCTACGCATTTACTGCCAAAACGCGAATTCAACGTATTTTAGACACTGAATACGATATTTCGAAGCATTTTTGTGCAATGTATGAAAATCGTGTAAAACGCAAGTTTCACACTGAAATATGAATGTTATGCTAGAAACCTGTGTATTTGCTGCTGAAATCGCATTTAACGTAAATATCACATTGAAATCCGAATGTGATGTTAGAAATGTCTACACATTTACTGCCAAAACTGAATACGATATTTCGATGCATTTTTGTGCAATGTACCGAAAATCGTGTAAAACGCAAGTTTCATACCGAAATATGAATGCTATTCCAGAAACCTGTGTATTTGCTGCTGAAATCGCATTTAACGTAAATATCACATTGAAATCCGAATGTGATGTTAGAAATGTCTACGCATTTACTGCCAAAACGCGAATTCAACGTATTTTAGACACTGAATACGATATTTCGAAGCATTTTTGTGCAATGTATGAAAATCGTGTAAAACGCAAGTTTCACACTGAAATATGAATGTTATGCTAGAAACCTGTGTATTTGCTGCTGAAATCGCATTTAACGTAAATATCACATTGGAATCCGAATGTGATGTTAGAAATGTCTACGCATTTCCTGCCAAAACGCGAATTCAACGTATTTTACACACTGAATACGATATTTCGATGCATTTTTGTCCAATGTACTGAAAATCGTGTAAAACGCAAGTTTCACACTCAAATATGAATGTTATGCTAGAAACCTGTGTATTTGCTGCTGAAATCGCATTTAACGTAAATATCACATTGAAATCCGAATGTGATGTTAGAAATGTCTACGAATTTACTGCCAAAACTGAATACGATATTTCGATGCTTTTTTGTGCAATGTACCGAAAATCGTGTAAAACGCAAGTTTCATACTGAAATATGAATGCTATTCCAGAAACCTGTGTATTTGCTGCTGAAATCGCATTTAACGTAAATATCACATTGGAATCCGAATGTGATGTTAGAAATGTCTACGCATTTACTGCCAAAACGCGAATTCAACGTATTTTACACTTTGAATACGATATTTCGATGCATTTTTGTGCAATGTACCGAAAATCGTGTAAAACGCAAGTTTCACACTGAAATATGAATGCTTTTCTAGAAACCTGTGTGTTTGCTGCTGAAATCGCATTTAAAGGAAATATCATATTGAAATCCGAATGTGATGTTAGAAATGTCTACGCATTTACTGCCAAAACGCGAATTCAACGTATTTTACAAACTGAATACGATATTTCGAAGCATTTTTGTGCAATGTACCGAAAATCGTGTAAAACGCAAGTTTCATACTGAATTATGAATGCTATTCCAGAAACCTGTGTATTTGCTGCTGAAATCGCATTTAACGTAAATATCACATTGAAATCCGAATGTGATGTTAGAAATGTCTACGCATTTACTGCCAAAACGCGAATTCAACGTATTTACACACTGAATACGATATTTCGAAGCATTTTTGTGCAATGTGCTGAAAATCGTGTAAAACGCAAGTTTCACACTGAAATATGAATGTTATGCTAGAAACCTGTGTATTTGCTGCTGAAATCGCATTTAACGTAAATATCACATTGGAATCCGAATGTGATGTTAGAAATGTCTACGTATTTACTGTCAAAACACGAATTCAACGTATTTTACACACTGAATACGATATTACGATGCATTTTATTCCAATGTACTGAAAATCGTGTAAAACGCAAGTTTCACACTGAAATATGAATGTTATGCTAGACACCTGTGTATTTGCTGCTGAAATCGCATTTAACGTAAATATCACATTGGAATCCGAATGTGATGTTAGAAATGTCTACGCATTTGCTGCCAAAACGCGAATTCAACGTATTTTACACACTGAATACGATATTTCGATGCATTTTTGTCCAATGTACTGAAAATCGTGTAAAACGCAAGTTTCACACTCAAATATGAATGTTATGCTAGAAACCTGTGTATTTGCTGCTGAAATCGCATTTAACGTAAATATCACATTGAAATCCGAATGTGATGTTAGAAATGTCTACGCATTTACTGCCAAAACTGAATACGATATTTCGATGCATTTTTGTGCAATGTACCGAAAATCGTGTAAAACGCAAGTTTCATACCGAAATATGAATGCTATTCCAGAAACCTGTGTATTTGCTGCTGAAATCGCATTTAACGTAAATATCACATTGGAATCCGAATGTGATGTTAGAAATGTCTACGCATTTACTGCCAAAACGCGAATTCAACGTATTTTACACTTTGAATACGATATTTCGATGCATTTTTGTACAATGTACCGAAAATCCTGTAAAACGCAAGTTTCACACTGAAATATGAATGCTTTTCTAGAAACCTGTGTATTTGCTGCTGAAATCGCATTTAAAGGAAATATCATATTGAAATCCGAATGTGATGTTAGAAATGTCTACGCATTTACTGCCAAAACGCGAATTCAACGTATTTTAGACACTGAATACGATATTTCGAAGCATTTTTGTGCAATGTATGAAAATCGTGTAAAACGCAAGTTTCACACTGAAATATGAATGTTATGCTAGAAACCTGTGTATTTGCTGCTGAAATCGCATTTAACGTAAATATCACATTGAAATCCGAATGTGATGTTAGAAATGTCTACGCATTTACTGCCAAAACGCGAATTCAACGTATTTACACACTGAATACGATATTTCGAAGCATTTTTGTGCAATGTGCTGAAAATCGTGTAAAACGCAAGTTTCACACTGAAATATGAATGTTATGCTAGAAACCTGTGTATTTGCTGCTGAAATCGCATTTAACGTAAATATCACATTGGAATCCGAATGTGATGTTAGAAATGTCTACGCATTTACTGTCAAAACACGAATTCAACGTATTTTACACACTGAATACGATATTACGATGCATTTTATTCCAATGTACTGAAAATCGTGTAAAACGCAAGTTTCACACTGAAATATGAATGTTATGCTAGACACCTGTGTATTTGCTGCTGAAATCGCATTTAACGTAAATATCACATTGGAATCCGAATGTGATGTTAGAAATGTCTACGCATTTGCTGCCAAAACGCGAATTCAACGTATTTTACACACTGAATACGATATTTCGATGCATTTTTGTCCAATGTACTGAAAATCGTGTAAAACGCAAGTTTCACACTCAAATATGAATGTTATGCTAGAAACCTGTGTATTTGCTGCTGAAATCGCATTTAACGTAAATATCACATTGAAATCCGAATGTGATGTTAGAAATGTCTACGCATTTACTGCCAAAACTGAATACGATATTTCGATGCATTTTTGTGCAATGTACCGAAAATCGTGTAAAACGCAAGTTTCATACCGAAATATGAATGCTATTCCAGAAACCTGTGTATTTGCTGCTGAAATCGCATTTAACGTAAATATCACATTGGAATCCGAATGTGATGTTAGAAATGTCTACGCATTTACTGCCAAAACGCGAATTCAACGTATTTTACACTTTGAATACGATATTTCGATGCATTTTTGTGCAATGTACCGAAAATCCTGTAAAACGCAAGTTTCACACTGAAATATAAATGCTTTTCTAGAAACCTGTGTATTTGCTGCTGAAATCGCATTTAAAGGAAATATCATATTGAAATCCGAATGTGATGTTAGAAATGTCTACGCATTTACTGCCAAAACGCGAATTCAACGTATTTTAGACACTGAATACGATATTTCGAAGCATTTTTGTGCAATGTATGAAAATCGTGTAAAACGCAAGTTTCACACTGAAATATGAATGTTATGCTAGAAACCTGTGTATTTGCTGCTGAAATCGCATTTAACGTAAATATCACATTGGAATCCGAATGTGATGTTAGAAATGTCTACGCATTTCCTGCCAAAACGCGAATTCAACGTATTTTACACACTGAATACGATATTTCGATGCATTTTTGTCCAATGTACTGAAAATCGTGTAAAACGCAAGTTTCACACTCAAATATGAATGTTATGCTAGAAACCTGTGTATTTGCTGCTGAAATCGCATTTAACGTAAATATCACATTGAAATCCGAATGTGATGTTAGAAATGTCTACGCATTTACTGCCAAAACGCGAATTCAACGTATTTTACACACTGAATACGATATTTCGATGCATTTTTGTGCAATGTACTGAAAATCGTGTAAAACGCAAGTTTCACACTGAAATATGAAAGTTATGCTAGAAACCTGTGTATTTGCTGCTGAAATCGCATTTAACGTAAATATCATATTGAAATCCGAATGTGATGTTAGAAATGTCTACGCATTTACTGCCAAAACGCGAATTCAACGTATTTTACACACTGAATACGATATTTCGATGCATTTTTGTCCAATGTACTGAAAATCGTGTAAAATGCAAGTTTCACACTGAAATATGAATGTTATGCTAGAAACCTGTATATTTGCTGCTGAAATCGCATTTAACGTACATATCACATTGAAATCCGAATGTGATGTTAGAAATGTCTACGCATTTACTGCCAAAACGCGAATTCAACGTATTTTACACACTGAATACGATATTTCGAAGCATTTTTGTGCAATGTACTCAAAATCGTGTAAAACGCAAGTTTCACACTGAAATATGAATGTTATGCTAGAAACCTGTGTATTTGCTGCTGAAATCGCATTTAACGTAAATATCACATTGAAATCCGAATGTGATGTTAGAAATGTCTACGCATTTACTGCCAAAACTGAATACGATATTTCGATGCATTTTTGTGCAATGTACCGAAAATCGTGTAAAACGCAAGTTTCATACCGAAATATGAATGCTATTCCAGAAACCTGTGTATTTGCTGCTGAAATCGCATTTAACGTAAATATCACATTGAAATCCGAATGTGATGTTAGAAATGTCTACGCATTTACTGCCAAAACGCGAATTCAACGTATTTACACACTGAATACGATATTTCGAAGCATTTTTGTGCAATGTACTGAAAATCGTGTAAAACGCAAGTTTCACACTGAAATATGAATGTTATGCTAGAAACCTGTGTATTTGCTGCTGAAATCGCATTTAACGTAAATATCACATTGGAATCCGAATGTGATGTTAGACATGTCTACGCATTTACTGTCAAAACACGAATTCAACGTATTTTACACACTGAATACGATATTACGATGCATTTTATTCCAATGTACTGAAAATCGTGTAAAACGCAAGTTTCACACTGAAATATGAATGTTATGCTAGAAACCTGTGTATTTGCTGCTGAAATCGCATTTAACGTAAATATCACATTGGAATCCGAATGTGATGTTAGAAATGTCTACGCATTTGCTGCCAAAACGCGAATTCAACGTATTTTACACACTGAATACGATATTTCGATGCATTTTTGTCCAATGTACTGAAAATCGTGTAAAACGCAAGTTTCACACTCAAATATGAATGTTATGCTAGAAACCTGTGTATTTGCTGCTGAAATCGCATTTAACGTAAATATCACATTGAAATCCGAATGTGATGTTAGAAATGTCTACGCATTTACTGCCAAAACTGAATACGATATTTCGATGCATTTTTGTGCAATGTACCGAAAATCGTGTAAAACGCAAGTTTCATACCGAAATATGAATGCTATTCCAGAAACCTGTGTATTTGCTGCTGAAATCGCATTTAACGTAAATATCACATTGGAATCCGAATGTGATGTTAGAAATGTCTACGCATTTACTGCCAAAACGCGAATTCAACGTATTTTACACTTTGAATACGATATTTCGATGCATTTTTGTGCAATGTACCGAAAATCCTGTAAAACGCAAGTTTCACACTGAAATATGAATGCTTTTCTAGAAACCTGTGTATTTGCTGCTGAAATCGCATTTAAAGGAAATATCATATTGAAATCCGAATGTGATGTTAGAAATGTCTACGCATTTACTGCCAAAACGCGAATTCAACGTATTTTAGACACTGAATACGATATTTCGAAGCATTTTTGTGCAATGTATGAAAATCGTGTAAAACGCAAGTTTCACACTGAAATATGAATGTTATGCTAGAAACCTGTGTATTTGCTGCTGAAATCGCATTTAACGTAAATATCACATTGAAATCCGAATGTGATGTTAGAAATGTCTACGCATTTACTGCCAAAACGCGAATTCAACGTATTTTACACACTGAATACGATATTTAGATGCATCTTTGTGCAATGTACTGAAAATCGTGTAAAACGCAAGTTTCACACTGAAATATGAATGTTATGCTAGAAACCTGTGTATTTGCTGCTGAAATCGCATTTAACGTAAATATCACATTGAAATCCGAATGTGATGTTAGAAATGTCTACGCATTTACTGCCAAAACGCGAATTCAACGTATTTTACACACTGAATACGATATTTCGATGCATTTTTGTGCAATGTACTGAAAATCGTGTAAAACGCAAGTTTCACACTGAAATATGAAAGTTATGCTAGAAACCTGTGTATTTGCTGCTGAAATCGCATTTAACGTAAATATCATATTGAAATCCGAATGTGATGTTAGAAATGTCTACGCATTTACTGCCAAAACGCGAATTCAACGTATTTTACACACTGAATACGATATTTCGATGCATTTTTGTCCAATGTACTGAAAATCGTGTAAAATGCAAGTTTCACACTGAAATATGAATGTTATGCTAGAAACCTGTATATTTGCTGCTGAAATCGCATTTAACGTAAATATCACATTGAAATCCGAATGTGATGTTAGAAATGTCTACGCATTTACTGCCAAAACGCGAATTCAACGTATTTTACACACTGAATACGATATTTCGATGCATTTTTGTGCAATGTACTGAAAATCGTGTAAAACGCAAGTTTCACACTGAAATATGAAAGTTATGCTAGAAACCTGTGTATTTGCTGCTGAAATCGCATTTAACGTAAATATCACATTGAAATCCGAATGTGATGTTAGAAATGTCTACGCATTTACTGCCAAAACTGAATACGATATTTCGATGCATTTTTGTGCAATGTACCGAAAATCGTGTAAAACGCAAGTTTCATACTGAAATATGAATGCTATTCCAGAAACCTGTGTATTTGCTGCTGAAATCGCATTTAACGTAAATATCACATTGAAATCCGAATGTGATGTTAGAAATGTCTACGCATTTACTGCCAAAACGCGAATTCAACGTATTTACACACTGAATACGATATTTCGAAGCATTTTTGTGCAATGTACTGAAAATCGTGTAAAACGCAAGTTTCACACTGAAATATGAATGTTATGCTAGAAACCTGTGTATTTGCTGCTGAAATCGCATTTAACGTAAATATCACATTGGAATCCGAATGTGATGTTAGAAATGTCTACGCATTTACTGTCAAAACACGAATTCAACGTATTTTACACACTGAATACGATATTTCGATGCATTTTTGTCCAATGTACTGAAAATCGTGTAAAACGCAAGTTTCACACTGAAATATGAATGTTATGCTAGAAACCTGTGTATTTGCTGCTGAAATCGCATTTAACGTAAATATCACATTGGAATCCGAATGTGATGTTAGAAATGTCTACGCATTTGCTGCCAAAACGCGAATTCAACGTATTTTACACACTGAATACGATATTTCGATGCATTTTTGTCCAATGTACTGAAAATCGTGTAAAACGCAAGTTTCACACTCAAATATGAATGTTATGCTAGAAACCTGTGTATTTGCTGCTGAAATCGCATTTAACGTAAATATCACATTGAAATCCGAATGTGATGTTAGAAATGTCTACGCATTTACTGCCAAAACTGAATACGATATTTCGATGCATTTTTGTGCAATGTACCGAAAATCGTGTAAAACGCAAGTTTCATACTGAAATATGAATGCTATTCCAGAAACCTGTGTATTTGATGCTGAAATCGCATTTAACGTAAATATCACATTGGAATCCGAATGTGATGTTAGAAATGTCTACGCATTTACTGCCAAAACGCGAATTCAACGTATTTTACACTTTGAATACGATATTTCGATGCATTTTTGTGCAATGTACCGAAAATCGTGTAAAACGCAAGTTTCACACTGAAATATGAATGCTTTCTAGAAACCTGTGTATTTGCTGCTGAAATCGCATTTAAAGGAAATATCATATTGAAATCCGAATGTGATGTTAGAAATGTCTACGCATTTACTGCCAAAACGCGAATTCAACGTATTTTACACACTGAATACGATATTTCGAAGCATTTTTGTGCAATGTACTGAAAATCGTGTAAAACGCAAGTTTCACACTGAAATATGAATGTTATGCTAGAAACCTGTGTATTTGCTGCTGAAATCGCATTTAACGTAAATATCACATTGAAATCCGAATGTGATGTTAGAAATGTCTACGCATTTCCTGCCAAAACGCGAATTCAACGTATTTTACACACTGAATACGATATTTAGATGCATTTTTGTGCAATGTACTAAAAATCGTGTAAAACGCAAGTTTCACACTGAAATATGAATGTTATGCTAGAAACCTGTGTATTTGCTGCTGAAATCGCATTTAACGTAAATATCACATTGAAATCCGAATGTGATGTTAGAAATGTCTACGCATTTACTGCCAAAACGCGAATTCAACGTATTTTACACACTGAATACGATATTTCGATGCATTTTTGTGCAATGTACTGAAAATCGTGTAAAACGCAAGTTTCACACTGAAATATGAAAGTTATGCTAGAAACCTGTGTATTTGCTGCTGAAATCGCATTTAACGTAAATATCATATTGAAATCCGAATGTGATGTTAGAAATGTCTACGCATTTACTGCCAAAACGCGAATTCAACGTATTTTACACACTGAATACGATATTTCGAAGCATTTTTGTGCAATGTACCGAAAATCGTGTAAAACGCAAGTTTCATACTGAATTATGAATGCTATTCCAGAAACCTGTGTATTTGCTGCTGAAATCGCATTTAACGTAAATATCACATTGGAATCCGAATGTGATGTTAGAAATGTCTACGCATTTACTGCCAAAACGCGAATTCAACGTATTTTACACACTGAATACGATATTTCGAAGCATTTTTGTGCAATGTACTGAAAATCGTGTAAAACGCAAGTTTCACACTGAAATATGAATGTTATGCTAGAAACCTGTGTATTTGCTGCTGAAATCGCATTTAACGTAAATATCACATTGAAATCCGAATGTGATGTTAGAAATGTATACGCATTTCCTGCCAAAACCCGAATTCAACGTATTTTACACACTGAATACGATATTTAGATGCATTTTTGTGCAATGTACTAAAAATCGTGTAAAACGCAAGTTTCACACTGAAATATGAATGTTATGCTAGAAACCTGTGTATTTGCTGCTGAAATCGCATTTAACGTAAATATCACATTGAAATCCGAATGTGATGTTAGAAATGTCTACGCATTTACTGCCAAAACGCGAATTCAACGTATTTTACACACTGAATACGATATTTCGATGCATTTTTGTGCAATGTACTGAAAATCGTGTAAAACGCAAGTTTCACACTGAAATATGAAAGTTATGCTAGAAACCTGTGTATTTGCTGCTGAAATCGCATTTAACGTAAATATCATATTGAAATCCGAATGTGATGTTAGAAATGTCTACGCATTTACTGCCAAAACGCGAATTCAACGTATTTTACACACTGAATACGATATTTCGAAGCATTTTTGTGCAATGTACCGAAAATCGTGTAAAACGCAAGTTTCATACTGAATTATGAATGCTATTCCAGAAACCTGTGTATTTGCTGCTGAAATCGCATTTAACGTAAATATCACATTGAAATCCGAATGTGATGTTAGAAATGTCTACGCATTTACTGCCAAAACGCGAATTCAACGTATTTACACACTGAATACGATATTTCGAAGCATTTTTGTGCAATGTACTGAAAATCGTGTAAAACGCAAGTTTCACACTGAAATATGAATGTTATGCTAGAAACCTGTGTATTTGCTGCTGAAATCGCATTTAACGTAAATATCACATTGGAATCCGAATGTGATGTTAGAAATGTCTACGCATTTACTGTCAAAACACGAATTCAACGTATTTTACACACTGAATACGATATTTCGATGCATTTTTGTCCAATGTACTGAAAATCGTGTAAAACGCAAGTTTCACACTGAAATATGAATGTTATGCTAGAAACCTGTGTATTTGCTGCTGAAATCGCATTTAACGTAAATATCACATTGGAATCCGAATGTGATGTTAGAAATGTCTACGCATTTGCTGCCAAAACGCGAATTCAACGTATTTTACACACTGAATACGATATTTCGATGCATTTTTGTCCAATGTACTGAAAATCGTGTAAAACGCAAGTTTCACACTCAAATATGAATGTTATGCTAGAAACCTGTGTATTTGCTGCTGAAATCGCATTTAACGTAAATATCACATTGAAATCCGAATGTGATGTTAGAAATGTCTACGCATTTACTGCCAAAACTGAATACGATATTTCGATGCATTTTTGTGCAATGTACCGAAAATCGTGTAAAACGCAAGTTTCATACTGAAATATGAATGCTATTCCAGAAACCTGTGTATTTGCTGCTGAAATCGCATTTAACGTAAATATCACATTGAAATCCGAATGTGATGTTAGAAATGTCTACGCATTTATTGCCAAAACGCGAATTCAACGTATTTACACACTGAATACGATATTTCGAAGCATTTTTGTGCAATGTACTGAAAATCGTGTAAAACGCAAGTTTCACACTGAAATATGAATGTTATGCTAGAAACCTGTGTATTTGCTGCTGAAATCGCATTTAACGTAAATATCACATTGGAATCCGAATGTGATGTTAGAAATGTCTACGCATTTACTGTCAAAACACGAATTCAACGTATTTTACACACTGAATACGATATTACGATGCATTTTTGTCCAATGTACTGAAAATCGTGTAAAACGCAAGTTTCACACTGAAATATGAATGTTATGCTAGAAACCTGTGTATTTGCTGCTGAAATCACATTTAACGTAAATATCACATTGGAATCCGAATGTGATGTTAGAAATGTCTACGCATTTGCTGCCAAAACGCGAATTCAACGTATTTTACACACTGAATACGATATTTCGATGCATTTTTGTCCAATGTACTGAAAATCGTGTAAAACGCAAGTTTCACACTCAAATATGAATGTTATGCTAGAAACCTGTGTATTTGCTGCTGAAATCGCATTTAACGTAAATATCACATTGAAATCCGAATGTGATGTTAGAAATGTCTACGCATTTACTGCCAAAACTGAATACGATATTTCGATGCATTTTTGTGCAATGTACCGAAAATCGTGTAAAACGCAAGTTTCATACCGAAATATGAATGCTATTCCAGAAACCTGTGTATTTGCTGCTGAAATCGCATTTAACGTAAATATCACATTGGAATCCGAATGTGATGTTAGAAATGTCTACGCATTTACTGCCAAAACGCGAATTCAACGTATTTTACACTTTGAATACGATATTTCGATGCATTTTTGTGCAATGTACCGAAAATCGTGTAAAACGCAAGTTTCACACTGAAATATGAATGCTTTTCTAGAAACCTGTGTATTTGCTGCTGATATCGCATTTAAAGGAAATATCATATTGAAATCCGAATGTGATGTTAGAAATGTCTACGCATTTACTGCCAAAACGCGAATTCAACGTATTTTACACACTGAATACGATATTTCGAAGCATTTTTGTGCAATGTACTGAAAATCGTGTAAAACGCAAGTTTCACACTGAAATATGAATGTTATGCTAGAAACCTGTGTATTTGCTGCTGAAATCGCATTTAACGTAAATATCACATTGAAATCCGAATGTGATGTTAGAAATGTCTACGCATTTACTGCCAAAACGCGAATTCAACGTATTTTACACACTGAATACGATATTTCGATGCATTTTTGTGCAATGTACTGAAAATCGTGTAAAACGCAAGTTTCACACTGAAATATGAAAGTTATGCTAGAAACCTGTGTATTTGCTGCTGAAATCGCATTTAACGTAAATATCATATTGAAATCCGAATGTGATGTTAGAAATGTCTACGCATTTACTGCCAAAACGCGAATTCAACGTATTTTACACACTGAATACGATATATCGAAGCATTTTTGTGCAATGTACCGAAAATCGTGTAAAACGCAAGTTTCATACTGAAATATGAATGCTATTCCAGAAACCTGTGTATTTGCTGCTGAAATCGCATTTAACGTAAATATCACATTGAAATCCGAATGTGATGTTAGAAATGTCTACGCATTTACTGCCAAAACGCGAATTCAACGTATTTACACACTGAATACGATATTTCGAAGCATTTTTGTGCAATGTACTGAAAATCGTGTAAAACGCAAGTTTCACACTCAAATATGAATGTTATGCTAGAAACCTGTGTATTTGCTGCTGAAATCGCATTTAACGTAAATATCACATTGGAATCCGAATGTGATGTTAGAAATGTCTACGCATTTACTGTCAAAACACGAATTCAACGTATTTTACACACTGAATACGATATTTCGATGCATTTTTGTCCAATGTACTGAAAATCGTGTAAAACGCAAGTTTCACACTGAAATATGAATGTTATGCTAGAAACCTGTGTATTTGCTGCTGAAATCGTATTTAACGTAAATATCACATTGGAATCCGAATGTGATGTTAAAAATGTCTACGCATTTGCTGCCAAAACGCGAATTCAACGTATTTTACACACTGAATACGATATTTCGATGCATTTTTGTCCAATGTACTGAAAATCGTGTAAAACGCAAGTTTCACACTCAAATATGAATGTTATGCTAGAAACCTGTGTATTTGCTGCTGAAATCGCATTTAACGTAAATATCACATTGAAATCCGAATGTGATGTTAGAAATGTCTACGCATTTACTGCCAAAACTGAATACGATATTTCGATGCATTTTTGTGCAATGTACCGAAAATCGTGTAAAACGCAAGTTTCATACTGAAATATGAATGCTATTCCAGAAACCTGTGTATTTGCTGCCGAAATCGCATTTAACGTAAATATCACATTGGAATCCGAATGTTATGTTAGAAATGTCTACGCATTTACTGCCAAAACGCGAATTCAACGTATTTTACACTTTGAATACGATATTTCGATGCATTTTTGTGCAATGTACCGAAAATCGTGTAAAACGCAAGTTTCAAACTGAAATATGAATGCTTTTCTAGAAACCTGTGTATTTGCTGCTGAAATCGCATTTAAAGGAAATATCATATTGAAATCCGAATGTGATGTTAGAAATGTCTACGCATTTACTGCCAAAACTGAATACGATATTTCGATGCATTTTTGTGCAATGTACCGAAAATCGTGTAAAACGCAAGTTTCATACCGAAATATGAATGCTATTCCAGAAACCTGTGTATTTGCTGCTGAAATCGCATTTAACGTAAATATCACATTGGAATACGAATGTGATGTTAGAAATGTCTACGCATTTACTGCCAAAACGCGAATTCAACGTATTTTACACTTTGAATACGATATTTCGATGCATTTTTGTGCAATGTACCGAAAATCGTGTAAAACGCAAGTTTCACACTGAAATATGAATGCTTTTCTAGAAACCTGTGTATTTGCTGCTGAAATCGCATTTAAAGGAAATATCATATTGAAATCCGAATGTGATGTTAGAAATGTCTACGCATTTACTGCCAAAACGCGAATTCAACGTATTTTACACACTGAATACGATATTTCAAAGCATTTTTGTGCAATGTACTGAAAATCGTGTAAAACGCAAGTTTCACACTGAAATATGAAAGTTATGCTAGAAACCTGTGTATTTGCTGCTGAAATCGCATTTAACGTAAATATCATATTAAAATCCGAATGTGATGTTAGAAATGTCTACGCATTTACTGCCAAAACGCGAATTCAACGTATTTTACACACTGAATACGATATTTCGAAGCATTTTTGTGCAATGTACCGAAAATCGTGTAAAACGCAAGTTTCATACTGAAATATGAATGCTATTCCAGAAACCTGTGTATTTGCTGCTGAAATCGCATTTAACGTAAATATCACATTGAAATCCGAATGTGATGTTAGAAATGTCTACGCATTTACTGCCAAAACGCGAATTCAACGTATTTTAGACACTGAATACGATATTTCGAAGCATTTTTGTGCAATGTATGAAAATCGTGTAAAACGCAAGTTTCACACTGAAATATGAATGTTATGCTAGAAACCTGTGTATTTGCTGCTGAAATCGCATTTAACGTAAATATCACATTGAAATCCGAATGTGATGTTAGAAATGTCTACACATTTACTGCCAAAACTGAATACGATATTTCGATGCATTTTTGTGCAATGTACCGAAAATCGTGTAAAACGCAAGTTTCATACCGAAATATGAATGCTATTCCAGAAACCTGTGTATTTGCTGCTGAAATCGCATTTAACGTAAATATCACATTGAAATCCGAATGTGATGTTAGAAATGTCTACGCATTTACTGCCAAAACGCGAATTCAACGTATTTTAGACACTGAATACGATATTTCGAAGCATTTTTGTGCAATGTATGAAAATCGTGTAAAACGCAAGTTTCACACTGAAATATGAATGTTATGCTAGAAACCTGTGTATTTGCTGCTGAAATCGCATTTAACGTAAATATCACATTGGAATCCGAATGTGATGTTAGAAATGTCTACGCATTTCCTGCCAAAACGCGAATTCAACGTATTTTACACACTGAATACGATATTTCGATGCATTTTTGTCCAATGTACTGAAAATCGTGTAAAACGCAAGTTTCACACTCAAATATGAATGTTATGCTAGAAACCTGTGTATTTGCTGCTGAAATCGCATTTAACGTAAATATCACATTGAAATCCGAATGTGATGTTAGAAATGTCTACGAATTTACTGCCAAAACTGAATACGATATTTCGATGCTTTTTTGTGCAATGTACCGAAAATCGTGTAAAACGCAAGTTTCATACTGAAATATGAATGCTATTCCAGAAACCTGTGTATTTGCTGCTGAAATCGCATTTAACGTAAATATCACATTGGAATCCGAATGTGATGTTAGAAATGTCTACGCATTTACTGCCAAAACGCGAATTCAACGTATTTTACACTTTGAATACGATATTTCGATGCATTTTTGTGCAATGTACCGAAAATCGTGTAAAACGCAAGTTTCACACTGAAATATGAATGCTTTTCTAGAAACCTGTGTGTTTGCTGCTGAAATCGCATTTAAAGGAAATATCATATTGAAATCCGAATGTGATGTTAGAAATGTCTACGCATTTACTGCCAAAACGCGAATTCAACGTATTTTACAAACTGAATACGATATTTCGAAGCATTTTTGTGCAATGTACCGAAAATCGTGTAAAACGCAAGTTTCATACTGAATTATGAATGCTATTCCAGAAACCTGTGTATTTGCTGCTGAAATCGCATTTAACGTAAATATCACATTGAAATCCGAATGTGATGTTAGAAATGTCTACGCATTTACTGCCAAAACGCGAATTCAACGTATTTACACACTGAATACGATATTTCGAAGCATTTTTGTGCAATGTGCTGAAAATCGTGTAAAACGCAAGTTTCACACTGAAATATGAATGTTATGCTAGAAACCTGTGTATTTGCTGCTGAAATCGCATTTAACGTAAATATCACATTGGAATCCGAATGTGATGTTAGAAATGTCTACGTATTTACTGTCAAAACACGAATTCAACGTATTTTACACACTGAATACGATATTACGATGCATTTTATTCCAATGTACTGAAAATCGTGTAAAACGCAAGTTTCACACTGAAATATGAATGTTATGCTAGACACCTGTGTATTTGCTGCTGAAATCGCATTTAACGTAAATATCACATTGGAATCCGAATGTGATGTTAGAAATGTCTACGCATTTGCTGCCAAAACGCGAATTCAACGTATTTTACACACTGAATACGATATTTCGATGCATTTTTGTCCAATGTACTGAAAATCGTGTAAAACGCAAGTTTCACACTCAAATATGAATGTTATGCTAGAAACCTGTGTATTTGCTGCTGAAATCGCATTTAACGTAAATATCACATTGAAATCCGAATGTGATGTTAGAAATGTCTACGCATTTACTGCCAAAACTGAATACGATATTTCGATGCATTTTTGTGCAATGTACCGAAAATCGTGTAAAACGCAAGTTTCATACCGAAATATGAATGCTATTCCAGAAACCTGTGTATTTGCTGCTGAAATCGCATTTAACGTAAATATCACATTGGAATCCGAATGTGATGTTAGAAATGTCTACGCATTTACTGCCAAAACGCGAATTCAACGTATTTTACACTTTGAATACGATATTTCGATGCATTTTTGTACAATGTACCGAAAATCCTGTAAAACGCAAGTTTCACACTGAAATATGAATGCTTTTCTAGAAACCTGTGTATTTGCTGCTGAAATCGCATTTAAAGGAAATATCATATTGAAATCCGAATGTGATGTTAGAAATGTCTACGCATTTACTGCCAAAACGCGAATTCAACGTATTTTAGACACTGAATACGATATTTCGAAGCATTTTTGTGCAATGTATGAAAATCGTGTAAAACGCAAGTTTCACACTGAAATATGAATGTTATGCTAGAAACCTGTGTATTTGCTGCTGAAATCGCATTTAACGTAAATATCACATTGAAATCCGAATGTGATGTTAGAAATGTCTACGCATTTACTGCCAAAACGCGAATTCAACGTATTTACACACTGAATACGATATTTCGAAGCATTTTTGTGCAATGTGCTGAAAATCGTGTAAAACGCAAGTTTCACACCGAAATATGAATGTTATGCTAGAAACCTGTGTATTTGCTGCTGAAATCGCATTTAACGTAAATATCACATTGGAATCCGAATGTGATGTTAGAAATGTCTACGCATTTACTGTCAAAACACGAATTCAACGTATTTTACACACTGAATACGATATTACGATGCATTTTATTCCAATGTACTGAAAATCGTGTAAAACGCAAGTTTCACACTGAAATATGAATGTTATGCTAGACACCTGTGTATTTGCTGCTGAAATCGCATTTAACGTAAATATCACATTGGAATCCGAATGTGATGTTAGAAATGTCTACGCATTTGCTGCCAAAACGCGAATTCAACGTATTTTACACACTGAATACGATATTTCGATGCATTTTTGTCCAATGTACTGAAAATCGTGTAAAACGCAAGTTTCACACTCAAATATGAATGTTATGCTAGAAACCTGTGTATTTGCTGCTGAAATCGCATTTAACGTAAATATCACATTGAAATCCGAATGTGATGTTAGAAATGTCTACGCATTTACTGCCAAAACTGAATACGATATTTCGATGCATTTTTGTGCAATGTACCGAAAATCGTGTAAAACGCAAGTTTCATACCGAAATATGAATGCTATTCCAGAAACCTGTGTATTTGCTGCTGAAATCGCATTTAACGTAAATATCACATTGGAATCCGAATGTGATGTTAGAAATGTCTACGCATTTACTGCCAAAACGCGAATTCAACGTATTTTACACTTTGAATACGATATTTCGATGCATTTTTGTGCAATGTACCGAAAATCCTGTAAAACGCAAGTTTCACACTGAAATATAAATGCTTTTCTAGAAACCTGTGTATTTGCTGCTGAAATCGCATTTAAAGGAAATATCATATTGAAATCCGAATGTGATGTTAGAAATGTCTACGCATTTACTGCCAAAACGCGAATTCAACGTATTTTAGACACTGAATACGATATTTCGAAGCATTTTTGTGCAATGTATGAAAATCGTGTAAAACGCAAGTTTCACACTGAAATATGAATGTTATGCTAGAAACCTGTGTATTTGCTGCTGAAATCGCATTTAACGTAAATATCACATTGGAATCCGAATGTGATGTTAGAAATGTCTACGCATTTCCTGCCAAAACGCGAATTCAACGTATTTTACACACTGAATACGATATTTCGATGCATTTTTGTCCAATGTACTGAAAATCGTGTAAAACGCAAGTTTCACACTCAAATATGAATGTTATGCTAGAAACCTGTGTATTTGCTGCTGAAATCGCATTTAACGTAAATATCACATTGAAATCCGAATGTGATGTTAGAAATGTCTACGAATTTACTGCCAAAACTGAATACGATATTTCGATGCTTTTTTGTGCAATGTACCGAAAATCGTGTAAAACGCAAGTTTCATACTGAAATATGAATGCTATTCCAGAAACCTGTGTATTTGCTGCTGAAATCGCATTTAACGTAAATATCACATTGGAATCCGAATGTGATGTTAGAAATGTCTACGCATTTACTGCCAAAACGCGAATTCAACGTATTTTACACTTTGAATACGATATTTCGATGCATTTTTGTGCAATGTACCGAAAATCGTGTAAAACGCAAGTTTCACACTGAAATATGAATGCTTTTCTAGAAACCTGTGTGTTTGCTGCTGAAATCGCATTTAAAGGAAATATCATATTGAAATCCGAATGTGATGTTAGAAATGTCTACGCATTTACTGCCAAAACGCGAATTCAACGTATTTTACAAACTGAATACGATATTTCGAAGCATTTTTGTGCAATGTACCGAAAATCGTGTAAAACGCAAGTTTCATACTGAATTATGAATGCTATTCCAGAAACCTGTGTATTTGCTGCTGAAATCGCATTTAACGTAAATATCACATTGAAATCCGAATGTGATGTTAGAAATGTCTACGCATTTACTGCCAAAACGCGAATTCAACGTATTTACACACTGAATACGATATTTCGAAGCATTTTTGTGCAATGTGCTGAAAATCGTGTAAAACGCAAGTTTCACACTGAAATATGAATGTTATGCTAGAAACGTGTGTATTTGCTGCTGAAATCGCATTTAACGTAAATATCACATTGGAATCCGAATGTGATGTTAGAAATGTCTACGCATTTACTGTCAAAACACGAATTCAACGTATTTTACACACTGAATACGATATTACGATGCATTTTATTCCAATGTACTGAAAATCGTGTAAAACGCAAGTTTCACACTGAAATATGAATGTTATGCTAGACACCTGTGTATTTGCTGCTGAAATCGCATTTAACGTAAATATCACATTGGAATCCGAATGTGATGTTAGAAATGTCTACGCATTTGCTGCCAAAACGCGAATTCAACGTATTTTACACACTGAATACGATATTTCGATGCATTTTTGTCCAATGTACTGAAAATCGTGTAAAACGCAAGTTTCACACTCAAATATGAATGTTATGCTAGAAACCTGTGTATTTGCTGCTGAAATCGCATTTAACGTAAATATCACATTGAAATCCGAATGTGATGTTAGAAATGTCTACGCATTTACTGCCAAAACTGAATACGATATTTCGATGCATTTTTGTGCAATGTACCGAAAATCGTGTAAAACGCAAGTTTCATACCGAAATATGAATGCTATTCCAGAAACCTGTGTATTTGCTGCTGAAATCGCATTTAACGTAAATATCACATTGGAATCCGAATGTGATGTTAGAAATGTCTACGCATTTACTGCCAAAACGCGAATTCAACGTATTTTACACTTTGAATACGATATTTCGATGCATTTTTGTACAATGTACCGAAAATCCTGTAAAACGCAAGTTTCACACTGAAATATGAATGCTTTTCTAGAAACCTGTGTATTTGCTGCTGAAATCGCATTTAAAGGAAATATCATATTGAAATCCGAATGTGATGTTAGAAATGTCTACGCATTTACTGCCAAAACGCGAATTCAACGTATTTTAGACACTGAATACGATATTTCGAAGCATTTTTGTGCAATGTATGAAAATCGTGTAAAACGCAAGTTTCACACTGAAATATGAATGTTATGCTAGAAACCTGTGTATTTGCTGCTGAAATCGCATTTAACGTAAATATCACATTGAAATCCGAATGTGATGTTAGAAATGTCTACACATTTACTGCCAAAACTGAATACGATATTTCGATGCATTTTTGTGCAATGTACCGAAAATCGTGTAAAACGCAAGTTTCATACCGAAATATGAATGCTATTCCAGAAACCTGTGTATTTGCTGCTGAAATCGCATTTAACGTAAATATCACATTGGAATCCGAATGTGATGTTAGAAATGTCTACGCATTTACTGCCAAAACGCGAATTCAACGTATTTTACACTTTGAATACGATATTTCGATGCATTTTTGTGCAATGTACCGAAAATCCTGTAAACCGCAAGTTTCACACTGAAATATGAATGCTTTTCTAGAAACCTGTGTATTTGCTGCTGAAATCGCATTTAAAGGAAATATCATATTGAAATCCGAATGTGATGTTAGAAATGTCTACGCATTTACTGCCAAAACGCGAATTCAACGTATTTTAGACACTGAATACGATATTTCGAAGCATTTTTGTGCAATGTATGAAAATCGTGTAAAACGCAAGTTTCACACTGAAATATGAATGTTATGCTAGAAACCTGTGTATTTGCTGCTGAAATCGCATTTAACGTAAATATCACATTGAAATCCGAATGTGATGTTAGAAATGTCTACGCATTTACTGCCAAAACGCGAATTCAACGTATTTTACACACTGAATACGATATTTAGATGCATTTTTGTGCAATGTACTGAAAATCGTGTAAAACGCAAGTTTCACACTGAAATATGAATGTTATGCTAGAAACCTGTGTATTTGCTGCTGAAATCGCATTTAACGTAAATATCACATTGAAATCCGAATGTGATGTTAGAAATGTCTACGCATTTACTGCCAAAACGCGAATTCAACGTATTTTACACACTGAATACGATATTTCGATGCATTTTTGTCCAATGTACCGAAAATCGTGTAAAACGCAAGTTTCATACTGAAATATGAATGCCATTCCAGAAACCTGTGTATTTGCTGCTGAAATCGCATTTAACGTAAATATCACATTGAAATCCGAATGTGATGTTAGAAATGTCTACGCATTTACTGCCAAAACGCGAATTCAACGTATTTTACACACTGAATACGATATTTCGATGCATTTTTGTCCAATGTACCGAAAATCGTGTAAAACGCAAGTTTCATACTGAAATATGAATGCCATTCCAGAAACCTGTGTATTTGCTGCTGAAATCGCATTTAACGTAAATATCACATTGAAATCCGAATGTGATGTTAGAAATGTCTACGCATTTGCTGCCAAAACGCGAATTCAACGTATTTACACACTGAATACGATATTTCGAAGCATTTTTGTGCAATGTACTGAAAATCGTGTAAAACGCAAGTTTCACACTGAAATATGAATGTTATGCTAGAAACCTGTGTATTTGCTGCTGAAATCGCATTTAACGTAAATATCACATTGGAATCCGAATGTGATGTTAGAAATGTCTACGCATTTACTGTCAAAACACGAATTCAACGTATTTTACACACTGAATACGATATTACGATGCATTTTATTCCAATGTACTGAAAATCGTGTAAAACGCAAGTTTCACACTGAAATATGAATGTTATGCTAGAAACCTGTGTATTTGCTGCTGAAATCGCATTTAACGTAAATATCACATTGGAATCCGAATGTGATGTTAGAACTGTCTACGCATTTGCTGCCAAAACGCGAATTCAACGTATTTTACACACTGAATACGATATTTCGATGCATTTTTGTCCAATGTACTGAAAATCGTGTAAAACGCAAGTTTCACACTCAAATATGAATGTTATGCTAGAAACCTGTGTATTTGCTGCTGAAATCGCATTTAACGTAAATATCACATTGAAATCCGAATGTGATGTTAGAAATGTCTACGCATTTACTGCCAAAACTGAATACGATATTTCGATGCATTTTTGTGCAATGTACCGAAAATCGTGTAAAACGCAAGTTTCATACCGAAATATGAATGCTATTTCAGAAACCTGTGTATTTGCTGCTGAAATCGCATTTAACGTAAATATCACATTGGAATCCGAATGTGATGTTAGAAATGTCTACGCATTTACTGCCAAAACGCGAATTCAACGTATTTTACACTTTGAATACGATATTTCGATGCATTTTTGTGCAATGTACCGAAAATCCTGTAAAACGCAAGTTTCACACTGAAATATGAATGCTTTTCTAGAAACCTGTGTATTTGCTGCTGAAATCGCATTTAAAGGAAATATCATATTGAAATCCGAATGTGATGTTAGAAATGTCTACGCATTTACTGCCAAAACGCGAATTCAACGTATTTTAGACACTGAATACGATATTTCGAAGCATTTTTGTGCAATGTATGAAAATCGTGTAAAACGCAAGTTTCACACTGAAATATGAATGTTATGCTAGAAACATGTGTATTTGCTGCTGAAATCGCATTTAACGTAAATATCACATTGAAATCCGAATGTGATGTTAGAAATGTCTACGCATTTACTGCCAAAACGCGAATTCAACGTATTTTACACACTGAATACGATATTTAGATGCATTTTTGTGCAATGTACTGAAAATCGTGTAAAACGCAAGTTTCACACTGAAATATGAAAGTTATGCTAGAAACCTGTGTATTTGCTGCTGAAATCGCATTTAACGTAAATATCATATTGAAATCCGAATGTGATGTTAGAAATGTCTACGCATTTACTGCCAAAACGCGAATTCAACGTATTTTACACACTGAATACGATATTTCGATGCATTTTTGTCCAATGTACTGAAAATCGTGTAAAATGCAAGTTTCACACTGAAATATGAATGTTATGCTAGAAACCTGTATATTTGCTGCTGAAATCGCATTTAACGTAAATATCACATTGAAATCCGAATGTGATGTTAGAAATGTCTACGCATTTACTGCCAAAACGCGAATTCAACGTATTTTACACACTGAATACGATATTTCGATGCATTTTTGTGCAATGTACCGAAAATCGTGTAAAACGCAAGTTTCACACTGAAATATGAATGCTATTCTAGAAACCTGTGTATTTGCTGCAGAAATCGCATTTAACGTAAATATCACATTGAAATCCGAATGAGATATTAGAAATGTCTAGGCATTTACTGCCAAAACGCGAATTCAACGTATTTTACACACTGAATACGATATTTCGAAGCATTTTTGTGCAATGTACTGAAAATCGTGTAAAACGCAAGTTTCACACTGAAATATGAAAGTTATGCTAGAAACCTGTGTATTTGCTGCTGAAATCGCATTTAACGTAAATATCATATTGAAATCTGAATGTGATGTTAGGAATGTCTACGCATTTGCTGCCAAAACGCGCATTCAACGTATTTTACATACTGAATACGGTATTTAGATGCATTTTTGTGCAATGTACTGAAAATCGTGTAAAACGCAAGTTTCACACTGAAATATGAATGCTATTCTAGAAACCTGTGTATTTGCTGCTGAAATCGCATTTAACGTAAATATCACATTGAAATCCGAATGTGATGTTAGAAATGTCTACGCATTTGCAGCCAAAACGCGAATTCAACGTATTTTACACACTGAATACGATATTTAGATGCATTTTTGTGCAATGTACTGAAAAACGTGTAAAACGCAAGTTTCACACTGAAATATGAATATTATGCTAGAAACCTGTGTATTTGCTGCTGAAATCGCATTTAACGTAAATATCACATTGGAATCCGAATGTGATGTTAGAAATGTCTACGCATTTACTGTCAAAACACGAATTCAACGTATTTTACACACTGAATACGATATTTCGATGCATTTTTGTGCAATGTACTGAAAATCGTGTAAAACGCAAGTTTCACACTGAAATATGAAAGTTATGCTAGAAACCTGTGTATTTGCTGCTGAAATCGCATTTAACGTAAATATCATATTGAAATCTGAATGTGATGTTAGAAATGTCTACGCATTTACTACCAAAACGCGAATTCAACGTATTTTACATACTCAATACGATATTTAGATGCATTTTTGTGCAATGTACTGAAAAACGTGTAAAACGCAAGTTTCACACTGAAATATGAATGTTATGCTAGAAACCTGTGTATTTGCTGCTGAAATCGCATTTAACGTAAATATCACATTGGAATCCGAATGTGATGTTAGAAATGTCTACGCATTTAATGTCAAAACACGAATTCAACGTATTTTACACACTGAATACGATATTTCGATGCATTTTTGTGCAATGTACCGAAAATCGTGTAAAACGCAAGTTTCACACTGAAACATGAATGTAAAATACGTTGAATTCGCGTTTTGGCAGTAAATGCGTAGACATTTCTAACATCACATTCGGATTTCAATGTGATATTTACGTTAAATGCGATTTCAGCAGCAAATACACAGGTTTCTAGCATAACATTCATATTTCAGTGTGAAACTTGCGTTTTACACGATTTTCAGTACATTGCACAAAAATGCATCTAAATATCGTATTCAGTATGTAAAATACGTTGAATTCGCGTTTTGGCAGTAAATGCGTAGACATTTCTAATATCTCATTCGGATTTCAATGTGATATTTACTTTAAATGCGATTTCAGCAGCAAATACACAGGTTTCTAGCATAACATTCATATTTCAGTGTGAAACTTGCGTTTTACACGATTTTCAGTACATTGGACAAAAATGCATCGAGATATCGTATTCAGTGTGTAAAATACGTTGAATTCGTGTTTTGACAGTAAATGCGTAGACATTTCTAACATCACATTCGGATTTCAATGTGATATTTACGTTAAATGCGATTTCAGCAGCAAATACACAGGTTTCTAGCATAACATTCATATTTCAGTGTGAAACTTGCATTTTACACGATTTTCAGTACATTGGACAAAAATGCATCGAAATATCGTATTCAATGTGTAAAATACGTTGAATTCGCGTTTTGGCAGCAAATGCGTAAACATTTCTAACATCACATTCGGATTTCAATGTGATATTTACGTTAAATGCGATTTCAGCAGCAAATACACAGGTTTCTAGAATAGCATTCATATTTCAGTGTGAAACTTGCGTTTTACACGATTTTCAGTACATTGCACAAAAATGCATCTAAATATCGTATTCAGTATGTAAAATACGTTGAATGCGCGTTTTGGCAGCAAATGCGTAGACATTTCTAACATCACATTCAGATTTCAATATGATATTTACGTTAAATGCGATTTCAGCAGCAAATACACAGGTTTCTAGCATAACTTTCATATTTCAGTGTGAAACTTGCGTTTTACACGATTTTCAGTACATTGCAGAAAAATGCTTCGAATTATCGTATTCAGTGTGTAAATACGTTGAATTCGCGTTTTGGCAGTAAATGCGTAGACATTTCTAACATCACAGTCGGATTTCAATGTGATATTTACGTTAAATGCGATTTCAGCAGCAAATACACAGGTTTCTAGAATAGCATTCATATTTCAGTGTGAAACTTGCGTTTTACACGATTTTCAATACATTGCACAAAAATGCATCGAAATATCGTATCCAGTGTGTAAAATACGTTGAATTCGCGTTTTGGCAGTAAATGCGTAGACATTTCTAATATCTCATTCGGATTTCAATGTGATATTTACGTTAAATACGATTTCAGCAGCAAATACACAGGTTTCTAGAATAGCATTCATATTTCAGTGTGAAACTTGCGTTTTACACGATTTTCGGTACATTGCACAAAAATGCATCGAAATATCGTATTCAGTGTGTAAAATACGTTGAATTCGCGTTTAGGCAGTAAAAGCGTAGACATTTCTAACATCACATTCGGATTTCAATGTGATATTTACGTTAAATGCGATTTCAGCAGCAAATACACAGGTTTCTAGCATAACATTCATATTTCAGTGTGAAACTTGCGTTTTACACGATTTTCAGTACATTGGACAAAAATGCATCGAGATATCGTATTCAGTGTGTAAAATACGTTGAATTCGTGTTTTGACAGTAAATGCGTAGACATTTCTAACATCACATTCGGATTTCAATGTGATATTTACGTTAAATGCGATTTCAGCAGCAAATACACAGGTTTCTAGAATAGCATTCATATTTCAGTGTGAAACTTGCGTTTTACACGATTTTCAGTACATTGCACAAAAATGCATCTAAATATCGTATTCAGTATGTAAAATACGTTGAATTCGCGTTTTGGCAGCAAATGCGTAGACATTTCTAACATCTCATTCGGATTTCAATGTGATATTTACGTTAAATGCGATTTCAGCAGCAAATACACAGGTTTCTAGAATAGCATTCATATTTCAGTGTGAAACTTGCGTTTTACACGATTTTCGGTACATTGCACAAAAATGCATCGAAATATCGTATTCAGTGTGTAAAATACGTTGAATTCGCGTTTTGGCAGTAAATGCGTAGACATTTCTAACATCACATTCGGATTTCAATGTGATATTTACGTTAAATGCGATTTTAGCAGCAAATACACAGGTTTCTAGCATAACATTCATATTTCAGTGTGAAACTTGCGTTTTACACGATTTTCAGTACATTGGACAAAAATGCATCGAGATATCGTATTCAGTGTGTAAAATACGTTGAATTCGTGTTTTGACAGTAAATGCGTAGACATTTCTAACATCACATTCGGATTTCAATGTGATATTTACGTTAAATGCGATTTCAGCAGCAAATACACAGGTTTCTAGCATAACATTCATATTTCAGTGTGAAACTTGCATTTTACACGATTTTCAGTACATTGGACAAAAATGCATCGAAATATCGTATTCAGTGTGTAAAATACGTTGAATTCGCGTTTTGGCAGCAAATGCGTAAACATTTCTAACATCACATTCGGATTTCAATGTGATATTTACGTTAAATGCGATTTCAGCAGCAAATACACAGGTTTCTAGAATAGCATTCATATTTCAGTGTGAAACTTGCGTTTTACACGATTTTCAGTACATTGCACAAAAATGCATCTAAATATCGTATTCAGTATGTAAAATACGTTGAATGCGCGTTTTGGCAGCAAATGCGTAGACATTTCTAACATCACATTCAGATTTCAATATGATATTTACGTTAAATGCGATTTCAGCAGCAAATACACAGGTTTCTAGCATAACTTTCATATTTCAGTGTGAAACTTGCGTTTTACACGATTTTCAGTACATTGCACAAAAATGCTTCAAAATATCGTATACAGTGTGTAAATACGTTGAATTCGCGTTTTGGCAGTAAATGCGTAGACATTTCTAACATCACAATCGGATTTCAATGTGATATTTACGTTAAATGCGATTTCAGCAGCAAATACACAGGTTTCTAGAATAGCATTCATATTTCAGTGCGAAACTTGCGTTTTACACGATTTTCAGTACATTGCACAAAAATGCATCGAAATATCGTATTCAGTGTGTAAAATACGTTGAATTCGCGTTTTGGCAGTAAATGCGTAGACATTTCTAATATCTCATTCGGATTTCAATGTGATATTTACGTTAAATACGATTTCAGCAGCAAATACACAGGTTTCTAGAATAGCATTCATATTTCAGTGTGAAACTTGCGTTTTACACGATTTTCGGTACATTGCACAAAAATGCATCGAAATATCGTATTCAGTGTGTAAAATACGTTGAATTCGCGTTTAGGCAGTAAAAGCGTAGACATTTCTAACATCACATTCGGATTTCAATGTGATATTTACGTTAAATGCGATTTCAGCAGCAAATACACAGGTTTCTAGCATAACATTCATATTTCAGTGTGAAACTTGCGTTTTACACGATTTTCAGTACATTGGACAAAAATGCATCGAGATATCGTATTCAGTGTGTAAAATACGTTGAATTCGTGTTTTGACAGTAAATGCGTAGACATTTCTAACATCACATTCGGATTTCAATGTGATATTTACGTTAAATGCGATTTCAGCAGCAAATACACAGGTTTCTAGAATAGCATTCATATTTCAGTGTGAAACTTGCGTTTTACACGATTTTCAGTACATTGCACAAAAATGCATCTAAATATCGTATTCAGTATGTAAAATACGTTGAATTCGCGTTTTGGCAGCAAATGCGTAGACATTTCTAACATCACATTCGGATTTCAATGTGATATTTACGTTAAATGCGATTTCAGCAGCAAATACACAGGTTTCTAGCATAACATTCATATTTCAGTGTGAAACTTGCGTTTTACACGATTTTCAGTACATTGCACAAAAATGCTTCGAAATATCGTATTCAGTGTGTAAATACGTTGAATTCGCGTTTTGGCAGTAAATGCGTAGACATTTCTAACATCACATTCGGATTTCAATATGATATTTCCTTTAAATGCGATATCAGCAGCAAATACACAGGTTTCTAGAAAAGCATTCATATTTCAGTGTGAAACTTGCGTTTTACACGATTTTCGGTACATTGCATAAAAATGCATCCAAATATCGTATTCAAAGTGTAAAATACGTTGAATTCGCGTTTTGGCAGTAAATGCGTAGACATTTCTAACATCTCATTCGGATTTCAATGTGATATTTACGTTAAATGCGATTTCAGCAGCAAATACACAGGTTTCTAGCATAACATTCATATTTCAGTGTGAAACTTGCGTTTTACACGATTTTCAGTACATTGCACAAAAATGCTTCGAAATATCGTATTCAGTGTGTAAATACGTTGAATTCGCGTTTTGGCAGTAAATGCGTAGACATTTCTAACATCACATTCGGATTTCAATGTGATATTTACGTTAAATGCGATTTCAGCAGCAAATACACAGGTTTCTAGAATAGCATTCATATTTCAGTGTGAAACTTGCGTTTTACACGGTTTTCAGTACATTGCACAAAAATGCATCGAAATATCGTATTCAGTGTGTAAAATACGTTGAATTCGTGTTTTGACAGTAAATGCGTAGACATTTCTAACATCACATTCGGATTTCAATGTGATATTTACGTTAAATGCGATTTCAGCAGCAAATACACAGGTTTCTAGAATAGAATTCATATTTCATTGTGAAACTTGCGTTTTACACGATTTTTGGTACATTGCACAAAAATTCATCGAAATATCGTATTCAGTGTGTAAAATACGTTGAATTCGCGTTTTGGCAGTAAATGCGTAGACATTTCTAACATCACATTCAGATTTCAATATGATATTTACGTTAAATGCGATTTCAGCAGCAAATACACAGGTTTCTAGCATAACATTCATATTCGAGTGTGAAACTTGCGTTTTACACGACTTTCAGTACATTGGACAAAAATGCATCGAAATATCGTATTCAGTGTGTAAAATACGTTGAATTCGCGTTTTGGCAGCAAATGCGTAGACATTTCTAACATCACATTCGGATTCCAATGTGATATTTACGTTAAATGCGATTTCAGCAGCAAATACACAGGTTTCTAGCATAACATTCATATTTCAGTGTGAAACTTGCGTTTTACACGATTTTTAGTACATTGCACAAAAATGCATCGAAATATCGTATTCAGTGTGTAAAATAAGTTGAATTCGCGTTTTGGCAGCAAATGCGTAGACATTTCTAACATCACATTCGGATTTCAATATGATATTTACGTTAAATGCGATTTCAGCAGCAAATACACAGGTTTCTAGCATAACTTTCATATTTCAGTGTGAAACTTGCGTTTTACACGTTTTTCAGTACATTGCACAAAAATGCATCTAAATATCGTATTCAGTGTGTAAAATACGTTGAATTCGCGTTTTGGCTGCAAATGCGTAGACATTTCTAACATCACATTCGGATTTCAATGTGATATTTAGGTTAAATGCGATTTCAGCAGCAAATACACAGGTTTCTAGAATAGCATTCATATTTCACAAAAATGCATCGAAATATCGTATTCAAAGTGTAAAATACGTTGAATTCGCGTTTTGGCAGTAAATGCGTAGACATTTCTAACATCACATTCGGATTTCAATATGATATTTACGTTAAATGCGATTTCAGCAGCAAATACACAGGTTTCTAGCATAACATTCATATTTCAGTGTGAAACTTGCGTTTTACACGATTTTTAGTACATTGCACAACAATGCATCTAAATATCGTTTTCAGTGTGTAAAATACGTTGAATTCGCGTTTTGGCTGCAAATGCGTAGACATTTCTAACATCACATTCGGATTTCAATGTGATATTTACGTTAAATGCGATTTCAGCAGCAAATACACAGGTTTCTAGAATAGCATTCATATTTCACAAAAATGCATCGAAATATCGTATTCAAAGTATAAAATACGTTGAATTCGCGTTTTGGCAGTAAATGCGTAGACATTTCTAACATCACATTCGGATTTCAATATGATATTTACGTTAAATGCGATTTCAGCAGCAAATACACAGGTTTCTAGCATAACATTCATATTTCAGTGTGAAACTTGCGTTTTACACGATTTTCAGTACATTGGACAAAAATGCATCGAGATATCGTATTCAGTGTGTAAAATACGTTGAATTCGTGTTTTGACAGTAAATGCGTAGACATTTCTAACATCACATTCGGATTTCAATGTGATATTTACGTTAAATGCGATTTCAGCAGCAAATACACAGGTTTCTAGCATAACATTGATATTTCAGTGTGAAACTTGCATTTTACACGATTTGCAGTACATTGGACAAAAATGCATCGAAATATCGTATTCAGTGTGTAAAATACGTTGAATTCGCGTTTTGGCAGTAAATGCGTAGACATTTCTAACATCACATTCGGATTTCAATGTGATATTTACGTTAAATGCGATTTCAGCAGCAAATACACAGGTTTCTAGCATAACATTCATATTTCAGTGTGAAACTTGCGTTTTACACGATTTTCAGTACATTGGACAAAAATGCATCGAAATATCGTACTCAGTGTGTAAAATACGTTGAATTCGTGTTTTGACAGTAAATGCGTAGACATTTCTAACATCACATTCGGATTCCAATGTGATATTTACGTTAAATGCGATTTCAGCAGCAAATACACAGGTTTCTAGCATAACATTCATATTTCAGTGTGAAACTTGCGTTTAACACGATTTTCAGTACATTGCACAAAAATGCTTCGAAATATCGTATTCAGTGTGTAAATACGTTGAATTCGCGTTTTGGCAGTAAATGCGTAGACATTTCTAACATCACATTCGGATTTCAATGTGATGTTTACGTTAAATGCGATTTCAGCAGCAAATACACAGGTTTCTAGCATAACTTTCATATTTCAGTGTGAAACTTGCGTTTTACACGATTTTCAGTACATTGCACAAAAATGCTTCGAAATATCGTATTCAGTGTGTAAAATACGTTGAATTCGCGTTTTGGCAGTAAATGCGTAGACATTTCTAATATCTCATTCGGATTTCAATGTGATATTTACGTTAAATACGATTTCAGCAGCAAATACACAGGTTTCTAGAATAGCATTCATATTTCAGTGTGAAACTTGCGTTTTACACGAATTTCGGTACATTGCACAAAAATGCATCGAAATATCGTATTCAGTGTGTAAAATACGTTGAATTCGCGTTTAGGCAGTAAAAGCGTAGACATTTCTAACATCACATTCGGATTTCAATGTGATATTTACGTTAAATGCGATTTCAGCAGCAAATACACAGGTTTCTAGCATAACATTCATATTTCAGTGTGAAACTTGCGTTTTACACGATTTTCAGTACATTGGACAAAAATGCATCGAGATATCGTATTCAGTGTGTAAAATACGTTGAATTCGTGTTTTGACAGTAAATGCGTAGACATTTCTAACATCACATTCGGATTTCAATGTGATATTTACGTTAAATGCGATTTCAGCAGCAAATACACAGGTTTCTAGCATAACATTCATATTTCAGTGTGAAACTTGCATTTTACACGATTTTCAGTACATTGGACAAAAATGCATCGAAATATCGTATTCAGTGTGTAAAATACGTTGAATTCGCGTTTTGGCAGTAAATGCGTAGACATTTCTAACATCACATTCGGATTTCAATGTGATATTTACGTTAAATGCGATTTCAGCAGCAAATACACAGGTTTCTAGCATAACATTCATATTTCAGTGTGAAACTTGCGTTTTACACGTTTTTCAGTACATTGCACAAAAATGCATCTAAATAGCGTATTCAGTGTGTAAAATACGTTGAATTCGCGTTTTGGCTGCAAATGCGTAGACATTTCCTAACATCACATTCGGATTTCAATGTGATATTTACGTTAAATGCGATTTCAGCAGCAAATACACAGGTTTCTAGAATAGCATTCATATTTCAGTGTGAAACTTGCGTTTTACACGATTTTCAGTACATTGCACAAAAATGCATCTAAAAATCGTATTCAGTATGTAAAATACGTTGAATTCGCGTTTTGGCAGCAAATGCGTAGACATTTATAACATCACATTCAGATTTCAATATGATATTTACGTTAAATGCGATTTCAGCAGCAAATACACAGGTTTCTAGCATAACTTTCATATTTCAGTGTGAAACTTGCGTTTTACACGATTTTCAGTATATTGCACAAAAATGCTTCGAAATATCGTATTCAGTGTGTAAAATACGTTGAATTCGCGTTTTGGCAGTAAATGCGTAGACATTTCTAACATCTCATTCGGATTTCAATGTGATATTTACGTTAAATGCGATTTCAGCAGCAAATACACAGGTTTCTAGAATAGCATTCATATTTCAGTGTGAAACTTGCGTTTTACACGATTTTCGGTACATTGCACAAAAATGCATCGAAATATCGTATTCAGTGTGTAAAATACGTTGAATTCGCGTTTTGGCAGTAAATGCGTAGACATTTCTAATATCACATTCGGATTTCAATGTGATATTTACGTTAAATGCGATTTCAGCAGCAAATACACAGGTTTCAAGCATAGCATTCATATTTCAGTGTGAAACTTGCGTTTTACACGATTTTCAGTACATTGCACAAAAATGCATCTAAATATCGTATTCAGTATGTAAAATACGTTGAATTCGCGTTTTGGCAGCAAATGCGTAGACATTTCTAACATCTCATTCGGATTTCAATGTGATATTTACGTTAAATGCGATTTCAGCAGCAAATACACAGGTTTCTAGCATAACATTCATATTTCAGTGTGAAACTTGCGTTTTACACGATTTTCAGTACATTGCACAAAAATGCATCGAAATATCGTATTCAGTGTGTAAATACGTTGAATTCGCGTTTTGGCAGTAAATGCGTAGACATTTCTAACATCACATTCGGATTTCAATATGATATTTCCTTTAAATGCGATATCAGCAGCAAATACACAGGTTTCTAGAAAAGCATTCATATTTCAGTGTGAAACTTGCGTTTTACACGATTTTCGGTACATTGCATAAAAATGCATCCAAATATCGTATTCAAAGTGTAAAATACGTTGAATTCGCGTTTTGGCAGTAAATGCGTAGACATTTCTAACATCACATTCGGATTTCAATATGATACTTACGTTAAATGCGATTTCAGCAGCAAATACACAGGTTCCTAGCATAACTTTCATATTTCAGTATGGAACTTGCGTTTTACACGATTTTCAGTACATTGCACAAAAATGCATCGAAATATCGTATTCAGTGTGTAAAATACGTTGAATTCGCGTTTTGGCAGTAAATGCGTAGACATTTCTAACATCACATTCGGATTTCAATGTGATATTTACGTTAAATGCGATTTCAGCAGCAAATACACAGGTTTCTAGCATAACATTCATATTTCAGTGTGAAACTTGCGTTTTACACGATTTTCAGTACATTGCACAAAAATGCATCTAAATATCGTATTCAGTATGTAAAATACGTTGAATTCGCGTTTTGGCAGTAAATGCGTAGACATTTCTAATATCTCATTCGGATTTCAATGTGATATTTACGTTAAATGCGATTTCAGCAGCAAATACACAGGTTTCTAGCATAACATTCATATTTCAGTGTGAAACTTGCGTTTTACACGATTTTCAGTACATTGGACAAAAATGCATCGAGATATCGTATTCAGTGTGTAAAATACGTTGAATTCGTGTTTTGACAGTAAATGCGTAGACATTTCTAACATCACATTCGGATTTCAATGTGATATTTACGTTAAATGCGATTTCAGCAGCAAATACACAGGTTTCTAGCATAACATTGATATTTCAGTGTGAAACTTGCATTTTACACGATTTTCAGTACATTGGACAAAAATGCATCGAAATATCGTATTCAGTGTGTAAAATACGTTGAATTCGCGTTTTGGCAGCAAATGCGTAAACATTTCTAACATCACATTCGGATTTCAATGTGATATTTACGTTAAATGCGATTTCAGCAGCAAATACACAGGTTTCTAGAATAGCATTCATATTTCAGTGTGAAACTTGCGTTTTACACGATTTTCAGTACATTGCACAAAAATGCATCTAAATATCGTATTCAGTATGTAAAATACGTTGAATGCGCGTTTTGGCAGCAAATGCGTAGACATTTCTAACATCACATTCAGATTTCAATATGATATTTACGTTAAATGCGATTTCAGCAGCAAATACACAGGTTTCTAGCATAACATTCATATTCGAGTGTGAAACTTGCGTTTTACACGACTTTCAGTACATTGGACAAAAATGCATCGAAATATCGTATTCAGTGTGTAAAATACGTTGAATTCGCGTTTTGGCAGCAAATGCGTAGACATTTCTAACATCACATTCGGATTCCAATGTGATATTTACGTTAAATGCGATTTCAGCAGCAAATACACAGGTTTCTAGCATAACATTCATATTTCAGTGTGAAACTTGCGTTTTACACGATTTTTAGTACATTGCACAAAAATGCATCGAAATATCGTATTCAGTGTGTAAAATAAGTTGAATTCGCGTTTTGGCAGCAAATGCGTAGACATTTCTAACATCACATTCGGATTTCAATATGATATTTACGTTAAATGCGATTTCAGCAGCAAATACACAGGTTTCTAGCATAACTTTCATATTTCAGTGTGAAACTTGCGTTTTACACGTTTTTCAGTACATTGCACAAAAATGCATCTAAATATCGTATTCAGTGTGTAAAATACGTTGAATTCGCGTTTTGGCTGCAAATGCGTAGACATTTCTAACATCACATTCGGATTTCAATGTGATATTTAGGTTAAATGCGATTTCAGCAGCAAATACACAGGTTTCTAGAATAGCATTCATATTTCACAAAAATGCATCGAAATATCGTATTCAAAGTGTAAAATACGTTGAATTCGCGTTTTGGCAGTAAATGCGTAGACATTTCTAACATCACATTCGGATTTCAATATGATATTTACGTTAAATGCGATTTCAGCAGCAAATACACAGGTTTCTAGCATAACATTCATATTTCAGTGTGAAACTTGCGTTTTACACGATTTTTAGTACATTGCACAACAATGCATCTAAATATCGTATTCAGTGTGTAAAATACGTTGAATTCGCGTTTTGGCTGCAAATGCGTAGACATTTCTAACATCACATTCGGATTTCAATGTGATATTTACGTTAAATGCGATTTCAGCAGCAAATACACAGGTTTCTAGAATAGCATTCATATTTCACAAAAATGCATCGAAATATCGTATTCAAAGTATAAAATACGTTGAATTCGCGTTTTGGCAGTAAATGCGTAGACATTTCTAACATCACATTCGGATTTCAATATGATATTTACGTTAAATGCGATTTCAGCAGCAAATACACAGGTTTCTAGCATAACATTCATATTTCAGTGTGAAACTTGCGTTTTACACGATTTTCAGTACATTGGACAAAAATGCATCGAGATATCGTATTCAGTGTGTAAAATACGTTGAATTCGTGTTTTGACAGTAAATGCGTAGACATTTCTAACATCACATTCGGATTTCAATGTGATATTTACGTTAAATGCGATTTCAGCAGCAAATACACAGGTTTCTAGCATAACATTGATATTTCAGTGTGAAACTTGCATTTTACACGATTTGCAGTACATTGGACAAAAATGCATCGAAATATCGTATTCAGTGTGTAAAATACGTTGAATTCGCGTTTTGGCAGTAAATGCGTAGACATTTCTAACATCACATTCGGATTTCAATGTGATATTTACGTTAAATGCGATTTCAGCAGCAAATACACAGGTTTCTAGCATAACATTCATATTTCAGTGTGAAACTTGCGTTTTACACGATTTTCAGTACATTGGACAAAAATGCATCGAAATATCGTACTCAGTGTGTAAAATACGTTGAATTCGTGTTTTGACAGTAAATGCGTAGACATTTCTAACATCACATTCGGATTCCAATGTGATATTTACGTTAAATGCGATTTCAGCAGCAAATACACAGGTTTCTAGCATAACATTCATATTTCAGTGTGAAACTTGCGTTTAACACGATTTTCAGTACATTGCACAAAAATGCTTCGAAATATCGTATTCAGTGTGTAAATACGTTGAATTCGCGTTTTGGCAGTAAATGCGTAGACATTTCTAACATCACATTCGGATTTCAATGTGATGTTTACGTTAAATGCGATTTCAGCAGCAAATACACAGGTTTCTAGCATAACTTTCATATTTCAGTGTGAAACTTGCGTTTTACACGATTTTCAGTACATTGCACAAAAATGCTTCGAAATATCGTATTCAGTGTGTAAAATACGTTGAATTCGCGTTTTGGCAGTAAATGCGTAGACATTTCTAATATCTCATTCGGATTTCAATGTGATATTTACGTTAAATACGATTTCAGCAGCAAATACACAGGTTTCTAGAATAGCATTCATATTTCAGTGTGAAACTTGCGTTTTACACGAATTTCGGTACATTGCACAAAAATGCATCGAAATATCGTATTCAGTGTGTAAAATACGTTGAATTCGCGTTTAGGCAGTAAAAGCGTAGACATTTCTAACATCACATTCGGATTTCAATGTGATATTTACGTTAAATGCGATTTCAGCAGCAAATACACAGGTTTCTAGCATAACATTCATATTTCAGTGTGAAACTTGCGTTTTACACGATTTTCAGTACATTGGACAAAAATGCATCGAGATATCGTATTCAGTGTGTAAAATACGTTGAATTCGTGTTTTGACAGTAAATGCGTAGACATTTCTAACATCACATTCGGATTTCAATGTGATATTTACGTTAAATGCGATTTCAGCAGCAAATACACAGGTTTCTAGCATAACATTCATATTTCAGTGTGAAACTTGCATTTTACACGATTTTCAGTACATTGGACAAAAATGCATCGAAATATCGTATTCAGTGTGTAAAATACGTTGAATTCGCGTTTTGGCAGTAAATGCGTAGACATTTCTAACATCACATTCGGATTTCAATGTGATATTTACGTTAAATGCGATTTCAGCAGCAAATACACAGGTTTCTAGCATAACATTCATATTTCAGTGTGAAACTTGCGTTTTACACGTTTTTCAGTACATTGCACAAAAATGCATCTAAATAGCGTATTCAGTGTGTAAAATACGTTGAATTCGCGTTTTGGCTGCAAATGCGTAGACATTTCCTAACATCACATTCGGATTTCAATGTGATATTTACGTTAAATGCGATTTCAGCAGCAAATACACAGGTTTCTAGAATAGCATTCATATTTCAGTGTGAAACTTGCGTTTTACACGATTTTCAGTACATTGCACAAAAATGCATCTAAAAATCGTATTCAGTATGTAAAATACGTTGAATTCGCGTTTTGGCAGCAAATGCGTAGACATTTATAACATCACATTCAGATTTCAATATGATATTTACGTTAAATGCGATTTCAGCAGCAAATACACAGGTTTCTAGCATAACTTTCATATTTCAGTGTGAAACTTGCGTTTTACACGATTTTCAGTATATTGCACAAAAATGCTTCGAAATATCGTATTCAGTGTGTAAAATACGTTGAATTCGCGTTTTGGCAGTAAATGCGTAGACATTTCTAACATCTCATTCGGATTTCAATGTGATATTTACGTTAAATGCGATTTCAGCAGCAAATACACAGGTTTCTAGAATAGCATTCATATTTCAGTGTGAAACTTGCGTTTTACACGATTTTCGGTACATTGCACAAAAATGCATCGAAATATCGTATTCAGTGTGTAAAATACGTTGAATTCGCGTTTTGGCAGTAAATGCGTAGACATTTCTAATATCACATTCGGATTTCAATGTGATATTTACGTTAAATGCGATTTCAGCAGCAAATACACAGGTTTCAAGCATAGCATTCATATTTCAGTGTGAAACTTGCGTTTTACACGATTTTCAGTACATTGCACAAAAATGCATCTAAATATCGTATTCAGTATGTAAAATACGTTGAATTCGCGTTTTGGCAGCAAATGCGTAGACATTTCTAACATCTCATTCGGATTTCAATGTGATATTTACGTTAAATGCGATTTCAGCAGCAAATACACAGGTTTCTAGCATAACATTCATATTTCAGTGTGAAACTTGCGTTTTACACGATTTTCAGTACATTGCACAAAAATGCATCGAAATATCGTATTCAGTATGTAAATACGTTGAATTCGCGTTTTGGCAGTAAATGCGTAGACATTTCTAACATCACATTCGGATTTCAATATGATATTTCCTTTAAATGCGATATCAGCAGCAAATACACAGGTTTCTAGAAAAGCATTCATATTTCAGTGTGAAACTTGCGTTTTACACGATTTTCGGTACATTGCATAAAAATGCATCCAAATATCGTATTCAAAGTGTAAAATACGTTGAATTCGCGTTTTGGCAGTAAATGCGTAGACATTTCTAACATCACATTCGGATTTCAATATGATACTTACGTTAAATGCGATTTCAGCAGCAAATACACAGGTTCCTAGCATAACTTTCATATTTCAGTATGGAACTTGCGTTTTACACGATTTTCAGTACATTGCACAAAAATGCATCGAAATATCGTATTCAGTGTGTAAAATACGTTGAATTCGCGTTTTGGCAGTAAATGCGTAGACATTTCTAACATCACATTCGGATTTCAATGTGATATTTACGTTAAATGCGATTTCAGCAGCAAATACACAGGTTTCTAGCATAACATTCATATTTCAGTGTGAAACTTGCGTTTTACACGATTTTCAGTACATTGCACAAAAATGCATCTAAATATCGTATTCAGTATGTAAAATACGTTGAATTCGCGTTTTGGCAGTAAATGCGTAGACATTTCTAATATCTCATTCGGATTTCAATGTGATATTTACGTTAAATGCGATTTCAGCAGCAAATACACAGGTTTCTAGCATAACATTCATATTTCAGTGTGAAACTTGCGTTTTACACGATTTTCAGTACATTGGACAAAAATGCATCGAGATATCGTATTCAGTGTGTAAAATACGTTGAATTCGTGTTTTGACAGTAAATGCGTAGACATTTCTAACATCACATTCGGATTTCAATGTGATATTTACGTTAAATGCGATTTCAGCAGCAAATACACAGGTTTCTAGCATAACATTCATATTTCAGTGTGAAACTTGCATTTTACACGATTTTCAGTACATTGGACAAAAATGCATCGAAATATCGTATTCAGTGTGTAAAATACGTTGAATTCGCGTTTTGGCAGCAAATGCGTAAACATTTCTAACATCACATTCGGATTTCAATGTGATATTTACGTTAAATGCGATTTCAGCAGCAAATACACAGGTTTCTAGAATAGCATTCATATTTCAGTGTGAAACTTGCGTTTTACACGATTTTCAGTACATTGCACAAAAATGCATCTAAATATCGTATTCAGTATGTAAAATACGTTGAATGCGCGTTTTGGCAGCAAATGCGTAGACATTTCTAACATCACATTCAGATTTCAATATGATATTTACGTTAAATGCGATTTCAGCAGCAAATACACAGGTTTCTAGCATAACTTTCATATTTCAGTGTGAAACTTGCGTTTTACACGATTTTCAGTACATTGCAGAAAAATGCTTCGAATTATCGTATGCAGTGTGTAAATACGTTGAATTCGCGTTTTGGCAGTAAATGCGTAGACATTTCTAACATCACAGTCGGATTTCAATGTGATATTTACGTTAAATGCGATTTCAGCAGCAAATACACAGGTTTCTAGAATAGCATTCATATTTCAGTGTGAAACTTGCGTTTTACACGATTTTCAGTACATTGCACAAAAATGCATCGAAATATCGTATTCAGTGTGTAAAATACGTTGAATTCGCGTTTTGGCAGTAAATGCGTAGACATTTCTAATATCTCATTCGGATTTCAATGTGATATTTACGTTAAATACGATTTCAGCAGCAAATACACAGGTTTCTAGAATAGCATTCATATTTCAGTGTGAAACTTGCGTTTTACACGATTTTCGGTACATTGCACAAAAATGCATCGAAATATCGTATTCAGTGTGTAAAATACGTTGAATTCGCGTTTAGGCAGTAAAAGCGTAGACATTTCTAACATCACATTCGGATTTCAATGTGATATTTACGTTAAATGCGATTTCAGCAGCAAATACACAGGTTTCTAGCATAACATTCATATTTCAGTGTGAAACTTGCGTTTTACACGATTTTCAGTACATTGGACAAAAATGCATCGAGATATCGTATTCAGTGTGTAAAATACGTTGAATTCGTGTTTTGACAGTAAATGCGTAGACATTTCTAACATCACATTCGGATTTCAATGTGATATTTACGTTAAATGCGATTTCAGCAGCAAATACACAGGTTTCTAGAATAGCATTCATATTTCAGTGTGAAACTTGCGTTTTACACGATTTTCAGTACATTGCACAAAAATGCATCTAAATATCGTATTCAGTATGTAAAATACGTTGAATTCGCGTTTTGGCAGCAAATGCGTAGACATTTCTAACATCTCATTCGGATTTCAATGTGATATTTACGTTAAATGCGATTTCAGCAGCAAATACACAGGTCTCTAGAATAGCATTCATATTTCAGTGTGAAACTTGCGTTTTACACGATTTTCGGTACATTGCACAAAAATGCATCGAAATATCGTATTCAGTGTGTAAAATACGTTGAATTCGCGTTTTGGCAGTAAATGCGTAGACATTTCTAACATCACATTCGGATTTCAATGTGATATTTACGTTAAATGCGATTTCAGCAGCAAATACACAGGTTTCTAGCATAACATTCATATTTCAGTGTGAAACTTGCGTTTTACACGATTTTCAGTACATTGGACAAAAATGCATCGAGATATCGTATTCAGTGTGTAAAATACGTTGAATTCGTGTTTTGACAGTAAATGCGTAGACATTTCTAACATCACATTCGGATTTCAATGTGATATTTACGTTAAATGCGATTTCAGCAGCAAATACACAGGTTTCTAGCATAACATTCATATTTCAGTGTGAAACTTGCATTTTACACGATTTTCAGTACATTGGACAAAAATGCATCGAAATATCGTATTCAGTGTGTAAAATACGTTGAATTCGCGTTTTGGCAGCAAATGCGTAAACATTTCTAACATCACATTCGGATTTCAATGTGATATTTACGTTAAATGCGATTTCAGCAGCAAATACACAGGTTTCTAGAATAGCATTCATATTTCAGTGTGAAACTTGCGTTTTACACGATTTTCAGTACATTGCACAAAAATGCATCTAAATATCGTATTCAGTATGTAAAATACGTTGAATGCGCGTTTTGGCAGCAAATGCGTAGACATTTCTAACATCACATTCAGATTTCAATATGATATTTACGTTAAATGCGATTTCAGCAGCAAATACACAGGTTTCTAGCATAACTTTCATATTTCAGTGTGAAACTTGCGTTTTACACGATTTTCAGTACATTGCACAAAAATGCTTCCAAATATCGTATACAGTGTGTAAATACGTTGAATTCGCGTTTTGGCAGTAAATGCGTAGACATTTCTAACATCACAGTCGGATTTCAATGTGATATTTACGTTAAATGCGATTTCAGCAGCAAATACACAGGTTTCTAGAATAGCATTCATATTTCAGTGTGAAACTTGCGTTTTACACGATTTTCAGTACATTGCACAAAAATGCATCGAAATATCGTATTCAGTGTGTAAAATACGTTGAATTCGCGTTTTGGCAGTAAATGCGTAGACATTTCTAATATCTCATTCGGATTTCAATGTGATATTTACGTTAAATACGATTTCAGCAGCAAATACACAGGTTTCTAGAATAGCATTCATATTTCAGTGTGAAACTTGCGTTTTACACGATTTTCGGTACATTGCACAAAAATGCATCGAAATATCGTATTCAGTGTGTAAAATACGTTGAATTCGCGTTTAGGCAGTAAAAGCGTAGACATTTCTAACATCACATTCGGATTTCAATGTGATATTTACGTTAAATGCGATTTCAGCAGCAAATACACAGGTTTCTAGCATAACATTCATATTTCAGTGTGAAACTTGCGTTTTACACGATTTTCAGTACATTGGACAAAAATGCATCGAGATATCGTATTCAGTGTGTAAAATACGTTGAATTCGTGTTTTGACAGTAAATGCGTAGACATTTCTAACATCACATTCGGATTTCAATGTGATATTTACGTTAAATGCGATTTCAGCAGCAAATACACAGGTTTCTAGAATAGCATTCATATTTCAGTGTGAAACTTGCGTTTTACACGATTTTCAGTACATTGCACAAAAATGCATCTAAATATCGTATTCAGTATGTAAAATACGTTGAATTCGCGTTTTGGCAGCAAATGCGTAGACATTTCTAACATCACATTCGGATTTCAATGTGATATTTACGTTAAATGCGATTTCAGCAGCAAATACACAGGTTTCTAGCATAACATTCATATTTCAGTGTGAAACTTGCGTTTTACACGATTTTCAGTACATTGCACAAAAATGCTTCGAAATATCGTATTCAGTGTGTAAATACGTTGAATTCGCGTTTTGGCAGTAAATGCGTAGACATTTCTAACATCACATTCGGATTTCAATGTGATATTTACGTTAAATGCGATTTCAGCAGCAAATACACAGGTTTCTAGCATAACATTCATATTTCAGTGTGAAACTTGCGTTTTACACGTTTTTCAGTACATTGCACAAAAATGCATCTAAATATCGTATTCAGTGTGTAAAATACGTTGAATTCGCGTTTTGGCAGCAAATGCGTAGACATTTCTAACATCACATTCGGATTTCAATGTGATATTTACGTTAAATGCGATTTCAGCAGCAAATACACAGGTTTCTAGCATAACATTCATATTTCAGTGTGAAACTTGCGTTTTACACGATTTTCAGTACATTGCACAAAAATGCTTCGAAATATCGTATTCAGTGTGTAAATACGTTGAATTCGCGTTTTGGCAGTAAATGCGTAGACATTTCTAACATTACATTCGGATTTCAATATGATATTTCCTTTAAATGCGATATCAGCAGCAAATACACAGGTTTCTAGAAAAGCATTCATATTTCAGTGTGAAACTTGCGTTTTACACGATTTTCGGTACATTGCATAAAAATGCATCCAAATATCGTATTCAAAGTGTAAAATACGTTGAATTCGCTTTTTGGCAGTAAATGCGTAGACATTTCTAACATCACATTCGGATTTCAATATGATACTTACGTTAAATGCGATTTCAGCAGCAAATACACAGGTTCCTAGCATAACTTTCATATTTCAGTACGGAACTTTCGTTTTACACGATTTTCAGTACATTGCACAAAAATGCATCGAAATATCGTATTCAGTGTGTAAAATACGTTGAATTCGCGTTTTGGCAGTAAATGCGTAGACATTTCTAACATCACATTCGGATTTCAATGTGATATTTACGTTAAATGCGATTTCAGCAGCAAATACACAGGTTTCTAGCATAACATTCATATTTCAGTGTGAAACTTGCGTTTTACACGATTTTCAGTACATTGCACAAAAATGCATCTAAATATCGTATTCAGTATGTAAAATACGTTGAATGCGCGTTTTGGCAGCAAATGCGTAGACATTTCTAACATCACATTCAGATTTCAATATGATATTTACGTTAAATGCGATTTCAGCAGCAAATACACAGGTTTCTAGCATAACTTTCATATTTCAGTGTGAAACTTGCGTTTTACACGATTTTCAGTACATTGCAGAAAAATGCTTCGAATTATCGTATGCAGTGTGTAAATACGTTGAATTCGCGTTTTGGCAGTAAATGCGTAGACATTTCTAACATCACAGTCGGATTTCAATGTGATATTTACGTTAAATGCGATTTCAGCAGCAAATACACAGGTTTCTAGAATAGCATTCATATTTCAGTGTGAAACTTGCGTTTTACACGATTTTCAGTACATTGCACAAAAATGCATCGAAATATCGTATTCAGTGTGTAAAATACGTTGAATTCGCGTTTTGGCAGTAAATGCGTAGACATTTCTAATATCTCATTCGGATTTCAATGTGATATTTACGTTAAATACGATTTCAGCAGCAAATACACAGGTTTCTAGAATAGCATTCATATTTCAGTGTGAAACTTGCGTTTTACACGATTTTCGGTACATTGCACAAAAATGCATCGAAATATCGTATTCAGTGTGTAAAATACGTTGAATTCGCGTTTAGGCAGTAAAAGCGTAGACATTTCTAACATCACATTCGGATTTCAATGTGATATTTACGTTAAATGCGATTTCAGCAGCAAATACACAGGTTTCTAGCATAACATTCATATTTCAGTGTGAAACTTGCGTTTTACACGATTTTCAGTACATTGGACAAAAATGCATCGAGATATCGTATTCAGTGTGTAAAATACGTTGAATTCGTGTTTTGACAGTAAATGCGTAGACATTTCTAACATCACATTCGGATTTCAATGTGGCGTTAAATGCGATTTCAGCAGCAAATACACAGGTTTCTAGAATAGCATTCATATTTCAGTGTGAAACTTGCGTTTTACACGATTTTCAGTACATTGCACAAAAATGCATCTAAATATCGTATTCAGTATGTAAAATACGTTGAATTCGCGTTTTGGCAGCAAATGCGTAGACATTTCTAACATCTCATTCGGATTTCAATGTGATATTTACGTTAAATGCGATTTCAGCAGCAAATACACAGGTTTCTAGAATAGCATTCATATTTCAGTGTGAAACTTGCGTTTTACACGATTTTCGGTACATTGCACAAAAATGCATCGAAATATCGTATTCAGTGTGTAAAATACGTTGAATTCGCGTTTTGGCAGTAAATGCGTAGACATTTCTAACATCACATTCGGATTTCAATGTGATATTTACGTTAAATGCGATTTCAGCAGCAAATACACAGGTTTCTAGCATAACATTCATATTTCAGTGTGAAACTTGCGTTTTACACGTTTTTCAGTACATTGCACAAAAATGCATCTAAATAGCGTATTCAGTGTGTAAAATACGTTGAATTCGCGTTTTGGCTGCAAATGCGTAGACATTTCCTAACATCACATTCGGATTTCAATGTGATATTTACGTTAAATGCGATTTCAGCAGCAAATACACAGGTTTCTAGAATAGCATTCATATTTCAGTGTGAAACTTGCGTTTTACACGATTTTCAGTACATTGCACAAAAATGCATCTAAAAATCGTATTCAGTATGTAAAATACGTTGAATTCGCGTTTTGGCAGCAAATGCGTAGACATTTATAACATCACATTCAGATTTCAATATGATATTTACGTTAAATGCGATTTCAGCAGCAAATACACAGGTTTCTAGCATAACTTTCATATTTCAGTGTGAAACTTGCGTTTTACACGATTTTCAGTATATTGCACAAAAATGCTTCGAAATATCGTATTCAGTGTGTAAAATACGTTGAATTCGCGTTTTGGCAGTAAATGCGTAGACATTTCTAACATCTCATTCGGATTTCAATGTGATATTTACGTTAAATGCGATTTCAGCAGCAAATACACAGGTTTCTAGAATAGCATTCATATTTCAGTGTGAAACTTGCGTTTTACACGATTTTCGGTACATTGCACAAAAATGCATCGAAATATCGTATTCAGTGTGTAAAATACGTTGAATTCGCGTTTTGGCAGTAAATGCGTAGACATTTCTAATATCACATTCGGATTTCAATGTGATATTTACGTTAAATGCGATTTCAGCAGCAAATACACAGGTTTCAAGCATAGCATTCATATTTCAGTGTGAAACTTGCGTTTTACACGATTTTCAGTACATTGCACAAAAATGCATCTAAATATCGTATTCAGTATGTAAAATACGTTGAATTCGCGTTTTGGCAGCAAATGCGTAGACATTTCTAACATCTCATTCGGATTTCAATGTGATATTTACGTTAAATGCGATTTCAGCAGCAAATACACAGGTTTCTAGCATAACATTCATATTTCAGTGTGAAACTTGCGTTTTACACGATTTTCAGTACATTGCACAAAAATGCATCGAAATATCGTATTCAGTGTGTAAATACGTTGAATTCGCGTTTTGGCAGTAAATGCGTAGACATTTCTAACATCACATTCGGATTTCAATATGATATTTCCTTTAAATGCGATATCAGCAGCAAATACACAGGTTTCTAGAAAAGCATTCATATTTCAGTGTGAAACTTGCGTTTTACACGATTTTCGGTACATTGCATAAAAATGCATCCAAATATCGTATTCAAAGTGTAAAATACGTTGAATTCGCGTTTTGGCAGTAAATGCGTAGACATTTCTAACATCACATTCGGATTTCAATATGATACTTACGTTAAATGCGATTTCAGCAGCAAATACACAGGTTCCTAGCATAACTTTCATATTTCAGTATGGAACTTGCGTTTTACACGATTTTCAGTACATTGCACAAAAATGCATCGAAATATCGTATTCAGTGTGTAAAATACGTTGAATTCGCGTTTTGGCAGTAAATGCGTAGACATTTCTAACATCACATTCGGATTTCAATGTGATATTTACGTTAAATGCGATTTCAGCAGCAAATACACAGGTTTCTAGCATAACATTCATATTTCAGTGTGAAACTTGCGTTTTACACGATTTTCAGTACATTGCACAAAAATGCATCTAAATATCGTATTCAGTATGTAAAATACGTTGAATTCGCGTTTTGGCAGTAAATGCGTAGACATTTCTAATATCTCATTCGGATTTCAATGTGATATTTACGTTAAATGCGATTTCAGCAGCAAATACACAGGTTTCTAGCATAACATTCATATTTCAGTGTGAAACTTGCGTTTTACACGATTTTCAGTACATTGGACAAAAATGCATCGAGATATCGTATTCAGTGTGTAAAATACGTTGAATTCGTGTTTTGACAGTAAATGCGTAGACATTTCTAACATCACATTCGGATTTCAATGTGATATTTACGTTAAATGCGATTTCAGCAGCAAATACACAGGTTTCTAGCATAACATTCATATTTCAGTGTGAAACTTGCATTTTACACGATTTTCAGTACATTGGACAAAAATGCATCGAAATATCGTATTCAGTGTGTAAAATACGTTGAATTCGCGTTTTGGCAGCAAATGCGTAAACATTTCTAACATCACATTCGGATTTCAATGTGATATTTACGTTAAATGCGATTTCAGCAGCAAATACACAGGTTTCTAGAATAGCATTCATATTTCAGTGTGAAACTTGCGTTTTACACGATTTTCAGTACATTGCACAAAAATGCATCTAAATATCGTATTCAGTATGTAAAATACGTTGAATGCGCGTTTTGGCAGCAAATGCGTAGACATTTCTAACATCACATTCAGATTTCAATATGATATTTACGTTAAATGCGATTTCAGCAGCAAATACACAGGTTTCTAGCATAACTTTCATATTTCAGTGTGAAACTTGCGTTTTACACGATTTTCAGTACATTGCAGAAAAATGCTTCGAATTATCGTATGCAGTGTGTAAATACGTTGAATTCGCGTTTTGGCAGTAAATGCGTAGACATTTCTAACATCACAGTCGGATTTCAATGTGATATTTACGTTAAATGCGATTTCAGCAGCAAATACACAGGTTTCTAGAATAGCATTCATATTTCAGTGTGAAACTTGCGTTTTACACGATTTTCAGTACATTGCACAAAAATGCATCGAAATATCGTATTCAGTGTGTAAAATACGTTGAATTCGCGTTTTGGCAGTAAATGCGTAGACATTTCTAATATCTTATTCGGATTTCAATGTGATATTTACGTTAAATACGATTTCAGCAGCAAATACACAGGTTTCTAGAATAGCATTCATATTTCAGTGTGAAACTTGCGTTTTACACGATTTTCGGTACATTGCACAAAAATGCATCGAAATATCGTATTCAGTGTGTAAAATACGTTGAATTCGCGTTTAGGCAGTAAAAGCGTAGACATTTCTAACATCACATTCGGATTTCAATGTGATATTTACGTTAAATGCGATTTCAGCAGCAAATACACAGGTTTCTAGCATAACATTCATATTTCAGTGTGAAACTTGCGTTTTACACGATTTTCAGTACATTGGACAAAAATGCATCGAGATATCGTATTCAGTGTGTAAAATACGTTGAATTCGTGTTTTGACAGTAAATGCGTAGACATTTCTAACATCACATTCGGATTTCAATGTGATATTTACGTTAAATGCGATTTCAGCAGCAAATACACAGGTTTCTAGAATAGCATTCATATTTCAGTGTGAAACTTGCGTTTTACACGATTTTCAGTACATTGCACAAAAATGCATCTAAATATCGTATTCAGTATGTAAAATACGTTGAATTCGCGTTTTGGCAGCAAATGCGTAGACATTTCTAACATCTCATTCGGATTTCAATGTGATATTTACGTTAAATGCGATTTCAGCAGCAAATACACAGGTCTCTAGAATAGCATTCATATTTCAGTGTGAAACTTGCGTTTTACACGATTTTCGGTACATTGCACAAAAATGCATCGAAATATCGTATTCAGTGTGTAAAATACGTTGAATTCGCGTTTTGGCAGTAAATGCGTAGACATTTCTAACATCACATTCGGATTTCAATGTGATATTTACGTTAAATGCGATTTCAGCAGCAAATACACAGGTTTCTAGCATAACATTCATATTTCAGTGTGAAACTTGCGTTTTACACGATTTTCAGTACATTGGACAAAAATGCATCGAGATATCGTATTCAGTGTGTAAAATACGTTGAATTCGTGTTTTGACAGTAAATGCGTAGACATTTCTAACATCACATTCGGATTTCAATGTGATATTTACGTTAAATGCGATTTCAGCAGCAAATACACAGGTTTCTAGCATAACATTCATATTTCAGTGTGAAACTTGCATTTTACACGATTTTCAGTACATTGGACAAAAATGCATCGAAATATCGTATTCAGTGTGTAAAATACGTTGAATTCGCGTTTTGGCAGCAAATGCGTAAACATTTCTAACATCACATTCGGATTTCAATGTGATATTTACGTTAAATGCGATTTCAGCAGCAAATACACAGGTTTCTAGAATAGCATTCATATTTCAGTGTGAAACTTGCGTTTTACACGATTTTCAGTACATTGCACAAAAATGCATCTAAATATCGTATTCAGTATGTAAAATACGTTGAATGCGCGTTTTGGCAGCAAATGCGTAGACATTTCTAACATCACATTCAGATTTCAATATGATATTTACGTTAAATGCGATTTCAGCAGCAAATACACAGGTTTCTAGCATAACTTTCATATTTCAGTGTGAAACTTGCGTTTTACACGATTTTCAGTACATTGCACAAAAATGCTTCCAAATATCGTATACAGTGTGTAAATACGTTGAATTCGCGTTTTGGCAGTAAATGCGTAGACATTTCTAACATCACAGTCGGATTTCAATGTGATATTTACGTTAAATGCGATTTCAGCAGCAAATACACAGGTTTCTAGAATAGCATTCATATTTCAGTGTGAAACTTGCGTTTTACACGATTTTCAGTACATTGCACAAAAATGCATCGAAATATCGTATTCAGTGTGTAAAATACGTTGAATTCGCGTTTTGGCAGTAAATGCGTAGACATTTCTAATATCTCATTCGGATTTCAATGTGATATTTACGTTAAATACGATTTCAGCAGCAAATACACAGGTTTCTAGAATAGCATTCATATTTCAGTGTGAAACTTGCGTTTTACACGATTTTCGGTACATTGCACAAAAATGCATCGAAATATCGTATTCAGTGTGTAAAATACGTTGAATTCGCGTTTAGGCAGTAAAAGCGTAGACATTTCTAACATCACATTCGGATTTCAATGTGATATTTACGTTAAATGCGATTTCAGCAGCAAATACACAGGTTTCTAGCATAACATTCATATTTCAGTGTGAAACTTGCGTTTTACACGATTTTCAGTACATTGGACAAAAATGCATCGAGATATCGTATTCAGTGTGTAAAATACGTTGAATTCGTGTTTTGACAGTAAATGCGTAGACATTTCTAACATCACATTCGGATTTCAATGTGATATTTACGTTAAATGCGATTTCAGCAGCAAATACACAGGTTTCTAGAATAGCATTCATATTTCAGTGTGAAACTTGCGTTTTACACGATTTTCAGTACATTGCACAAAAATGCATCTAAATATCGTATTCAGTATGTAAAATACGTTGAATTCGCGTTTTGGCAGCAAATGCGTAGACATTTCTAACATCACATTCGGATTTCAATGTGATATTTACGTTAAATGCGATTTCAGCAGCAAATACACAGGTTTCTAGCATAACATTCATATTTCAGTGTGAAACTTGCGTTTTACACGATTTTCAGTACATTGCACAAAAATGCTTCGAAATATCGTATTCAGTGTGTAAATACGTTGAATTCGCGTTTTGGCAGTAAATGCGTAGACATTTCTAACATCACATTCGGATTTCAATGTGATATTTACGTTAAATGCGATTTCAGCAGCAAATACACAGGTTTCTAGCATAACATTCATATTTCAGTGTGAAACTTGCGTTTTACACGTTTTTCAGTACATTGCACAAAAATGCATCTAAATATCGTATTCAGTGTGTAAAATACGTTGAATTCGCGTTTTGGCAGCAAATGCGTAGACATTTCTAACATCACATTCGGATTTCAATGTGATATTTACGTTAAATGCGATTTCAGCAGCAAATACACAGGTTTCTAGCATAACATTCATATTTCAGTGTGAAACTTGCGTTTTACACGATTTTCAGTACATTGCACAAAAATGCTTCGAAATATCGTATTCAGTGTGTAAATACGTTGAATTCGCGTTTTGGCAGTAAATGCGTAGACATTTCTAACATTACATTCGGATTTCAATATGATATTTCCTTTAAATGCGATATCAGCAGCAAATACACAGGTTTCTAGAAAAGCATTCATATTTCAGTGTGAAACTTGCGTTTTACACGATTTTCGGTACATTGCATAAAAATGCATCCAAATATCGTATTCAAAGTGTAAAATACGTTGAATTCGCTTTTTGGCAGTAAATGCGTAGACATTTCTAACATCACATTCGGATTTCAATATGATACTTACGTTAAATGCGATTTCAGCAGCAAATACACAGGTTCCTAGCATAACTTTCATATTTCAGTATGGAACTTTCGTTTTACACGATTTTCAGTACATTGCACAAAAATGCTTCCAAATATCGTATACAGTGTGTAAATACGTTGAATTCGCGTTTTGGCAGTAAATGCGTAGACATTTCTAACATCACAGTCGGATTTCAATGTGATATTTACGTTAAATGCGATTTCAGCAGCAAATACACAGGTTTCTAGAATAGCATTCATATTTCAGTGTGAAACTTGCGTTTTACACGATTTTCAGTACATTGCACAAAAATGCATCGAAATATCGTATTCAGTGTGTAAAATACGTTGAATTCGCGTTTTGGCAGTAAATGCGTAGACATTTCTAATATCTCATTCGGATTTCAATGTGATATTTACGTTAAATACGATTTCAGCAGCAAATACACAGGTTTCTAGAATAGCATTCATATTTCAGTGTGAAACTTGCGTTTTACACGATTTTCGGTACATTGCACAAAAATGCATCGAAATATCGTATTCAGTGTGTAAAATACGTTGAATTCGCGTTTAGGCAGTAAAAGCGTAGACATTTCTAACATCACATTCGGATTTCAATGTGATATTTACGTTAAATGCGATTTCAGCAGCAAATACACAGGTTTCTAGCATAACATTCATATTTCAGTGTGAAACTTGCGTTTTACACGATTTTCAGTACATTGGACAAAAATGCATCGAGATATCGTATTCAGTGTGTAAAATACGTTGAATTCGTGTTTTGACAGTAAATGCGTAGACATTTCTAACATCACATTCGGATTTCAATGTGATATTTACGTTAAATGCGATTTCAGCAGCAAATACACAGGTTTCTAGAATAGCATTCATATTTCAGTGTGAAACTTGCGTTTTACACGATTTTCAGTACATTGCACAAAAATGCATCTAAATATCGTATTCAGTATGTAAAATACGTTGAATTCGCGTTTTGGCAGCAAATGCGTAGACATTTCTAACATCACATTCGGATTTCAATGTGATATTTACGTTAAATGCGATTTCAGCAGCAAATACACAGGTTTCTAGCATAACATTCATATTTCAGTGTGAAACTTGCGTTTTACACGATTTTCAGTACATTGCACAAAAATGCTTCGAAATATCGTATTCAGTGTGTAAATACGTTGAATTCGCGTTTTGGCAGTAAATGCGTAGACATTTCTAACATCACATTCGGATTTCAATGTGATATTTACGTTAAATGCGATTTCAGCAGCAAATACACAGGTTTCTAGCATAACATTCATATTTCAGTGTGAAACTTGCGTTTTACACGATTTTCAGTACATTGCACAAAAATGCATCTAAATATCGTATTCAGTATGTAAAATACGTTGAATGCGCGTTTTGGCAGCAAATGCGTAGACATTTCTAACATCACATTCAGATTTCAATATGATATTTACGTTAAATGCGATTTCAGCAGCAAATACACAGGTTTCTAGCATAACTTTCATATTTCAGTGTGAAACTTGCGTTTTACACGATTTTCAGTACATTGCAGAAAAATGCTTCGAATTATCGTATGCAGTGTGTAAATACGTTGAATTCGCGTTTTGGCAGTAAATGCGTAGACATTTCTAACATCACAGTCGGATTTCAATGTGATATTTACGTTAAATGCGATTTCAGCAGCAAATACACAGGTTTCTAGAATAGCATTCATATTTCAGTGTGAAACTTGCGTTTTACACGATTTTCAGTACATTGCACAAAAATGCATCGAAATATCGTATTCAGTGTGTAAAATACGTTGAATTCGCGTTTTGGCAGTAAATGCGTAGACATTTCTAATATCTCATTCGGATTTCAATGTGATATTTACGTTAAATACGATTTCAGCAGCAAATACACAGGTTTCTAGAATAGCATTCATATTTCAGTGTGAAACTTGCGTTTTACACGATTTTCGGTACATTGCACAAAAATGCATCGAAATATCGTATTCAGTGTGTAAAATACGTTGAATTCGCGTTTAGGCAGTAAAAGCGTAGACATTTCTAACATCACATTCGGATTTCAATGTGATATTTACGTTAAATGCGATTTCAGCAGCAAATACACAGGTTTCTAGCATAACATTCATATTTCAGTGTGAAACTTGCGTTTTACACGATTTTCAGTACATTGGACAAAAATGCATCGAGATATCGTATTCAGTGTGTAAAATACGTTGAATTCGTGTTTTGACAGTAAATGCGTAGACATTTCTAACATCACATTCGGATTTCAATGTGGCGTTAAATGCGATTTCAGCAGCAAATACACAGGTTTCTAGAATAGCATTCATATTTCAGTGTGAAACTTGCGTTTTACACGATTTTCAGTACATTGCACAAAAATGCATCTAAATATCGTATTCAGTATGTAAAATACGTTGAATTCGCGTTTTGGCAGCAAATGCGTAGACATTTCTAACATCTCATTCGGATTTCAATGTGATATTTACGTTAAATGCGATTTCAGCAGCAAATACACAGGTTTCTAGAATAGCATTCATATTTCAGTGTGAAACTTGCGTTTTACACGATTTTCGGTACATTGCACAAAAATGCATCGAAATATCGTATTCAGTGTGTAAAATACGTTGAATTCGCGTTTTTGCAGTAAATGCGTAGACATTTCTAACATCACATTCGGATTTCAATGTGATATTTACGTTAAATGCGATTTCAGCAGCAAATACACAGGTTTCTAGCATAACATTCATATTTCAGTGTGAAACTTGCGTTTTACACGATTTTCAGTACATTGGACAAAAATGCATCGAGATATCGTATTCAGTGTGTAAAATACGTTGAATTCGCGTTTTGGCAGCAAATGCGTAAACATTTCTAACATCACATTCGGATTTCAATGTGATATTTACGTTAAATGCGATTTCAGCAGCAAATACACAGGTTTCTAGAATAGCATTCATATTTCAGTGTGAAACTTGCGTTTTACACGATTTTCAGTACATTGCACAAAAATGCATCTAAATATCGTATTCAGTATGTAAAATACGTTGAATGCGCGTTTTGGCAGCAAATGCGTAGACATTTCTAACATCACATTCAGATTTCAATATGATATTTACGTTAAATGCGATTTCAGCAGCAAATACACAGGTTTCTAGCATAACTTTCATATTTCAGTGTGAAACTTGCGTTTTACACGATTTTCAGTACATTGCACAAAAATGCTTCGAAATATCGTATACAGTGTGTAAATACGTTGAATTCGCGTTTTGGCAGTAAATGCGTAGACATTTCTAACATCACAGTCGGATTTCAATGTGATATTTACGTTAAATGCGATTTCAGCAGCAAATACACAGGTTTCTAGAATAGCATTCATATTTCAGTGTGAAACTTGCGTTTTACACGATTTTCAGTACATTGCACAAAAATGCATCGAAATATCGTATTCAGTGTGTAAAATACGTTGAATTCGCGTTTTGGCAGTAAATGCGTAGACATTTCTAATATCTCATTCGGATTTCAATGTGATATTTACGTTAAATACGATTTCAGCAGCAAATACACAGGTTTCTAGAATAGCATTCATATTTCAGTGTGAAACTTGCGTTTTACACGATTTTCGGTACATTGCACAAAAATGCATCGAAATATCGTATTCAGTGTGTAAAATACGTTGAATTCGCGTTTAGGCAGTAAAAGCGTAGACATTTCTAACATCACATTCGGATTTCAATGTGATATTTACGTTAAATGCGATTTCAGCAGCAAATACACAGGTTTCTAGCATAACATTCATATTTCAGTGTGAAACTTGCGTTTTACACGATTTTCAGTACATTGGACAAAAATGCATCGAGATATCGTATTCAGTGTGTAAAATACGTTGAATTCGTGTTTTGACAGTAAATGCGTAGACATTTCTAACATCACATTCGGATTTCAATGTGATATTTACGTTAAATGCGATTTCAGCAGCAAATACACAGGTTTCTAGAATAGCATTCATATTTCAGTGTGAAACTTGCGTTTTACACGATTTTCAGTACATTGCACAAAAATGCATCTAAATATCGTATTCAGTATGTAAAATACGTTGAATTCGCGTTTTGGCAGCAAATGCGTAGACATTTCTAACATCACATTCGGATTTCAATGTGATATTTACGTTAAATGCGATTTCAGCAGCAAATACACAGGTTTCTAGCATAACATTCATATTTCAGTGTGAAACTTGCGTTTTACACGATTTTCAGTACATTGCACAAAAATGCTTCGAAATATCGTATTCAGTGTGTAAATACGTTGAATTCGCGTTTTGGCAGTAAATGCGTAGACATTTCTAACATCACATTCGGATTTCAATGTGATATTTACGTTAAATGCGATTTCAGCAGCAAATACACAGGTTTCTAGCATAACATTCATATTTCAGTGTGAAACTTGCGTTTTACACGTTTTTCAGTACATTGCACAAAAATGCATCTAAATATCGTATTCAGTGTGTAAAATACGTTGAATTCGCGTTTTGGCAGCAAATGCGTAGACATTTCTAACATCACATTCGGATTTCAATGTGATATTTACGTTAAATGCGATTTCAGCAGCAAATACACAGGTTTCTAGCATAACATTCATATTTCAGTGTGAAACTTGCGTTTTACACGATTTTCAGTACATTGCACAAAAATGCTTCGAAATATCGTATTCAGTGTGTAAATACGTTGAATTCGCGTTTTGGCAGTAAATGCGTAGACATTTCTAACATTACATTCGGATTTCAATATGATATTTCCTTTAAATGCGATATCAGCAGCAAATACACAGGTTTCTAGAAAAGCATTCATATTTCAGTGTGAAACTTGCGTTTTACACGATTTTCGGTACATTGCATAAAAATGCATCCAAATATCGTATTCAAAGTGTAAAATACGTTGAATTCGCGTTTTGGCAGTAAATGCGTAGACATTTCTAACATCACATTCGGATTTCAATGTGATATTTACGTTAAATGCGATTTCAGCAGCAAATACACAGGTTTCTAGCATAACATTCATATTTCAGTGTGAAACTTGCGTTTTACACGATTTTCAGTACATTGCACAAAAATGCTTCGAAATATCGTATTCAGTGTGTAAATACGTTGAATTCGCGTTTTGGCAGTAAATGCGTAGACATTTCTAACATCACATTCGGATTTCAATATGATACTTACGTTAAATGCGATTTCAGCAGCAAATACACAGGTTCCTAGCATAACTTTCATATTTCAGTATGGAACTTGCGTTTTACACGATTTTCAGTACATTGCACAAAAATGCATCGAAATATCGTATTCAGTGTGTAAAATACGTTGAATTCGCGTTTTGGCAGTAAATGCGTAGACATTTCTAACATCACATTCGGATTTCAATGTGATATTTACGTTAAATGCGATTTCAGCAGCAAATACACAGGTTTCTAGCATAACATTCATATTTCAGTGTGAAACTTGCGTTTTACACGATTTTCAGTACATTGCACAAAAATGCATCTAAATATCGTATTCAATATGTAAAATACGTTGAATTCGCGTTTTGGCAGTAAATGCGTAGACATTTCTAATATCTCATTCGGATTTCAATGTGATATTTACGTTAAATGCGATTTCAGCAGCAAATACACAGGTTTCTAGCATAACATTCATATTTCAGTGTGAAACTTGCGTTTTACACGATTTTCAGTACATTGCACAAAAATGCTTCGAAATATCGTATTCAGTGTGTAAATACGTTGAATTCGCGTTTTGGCAGTAAATGCGTAGACATTTCTAACATCACATTCGGATTTCAATGTGATATTTACGTTAAATGCGATTTCAGCAGCAAATACACAGGTTTCTAGAATAGCATTCATATTTCAGTGTGAAACTTGCGTTTTACACGGTTTTCAGTACATTGCACAAAAATGCATCGAAATATCGTATTCAGTGTGTAAAATACGTTGAATTCGTGTTTTGACAGTAAATGCGTAGACATTTCTAACATCACATTCGGATTTCAATGTGATATTTACGTTAAATGCGATTTCAGCAGCAAATACACAGGTTTCTAGAATAGAATTCATATTTCATTGTGAAACTTGCGTTTTACACGATTTTTGGTACATTGCACAAAAATTCATCGAAATATCGTATTCAGTGTGTAAAATACGTTGAATTCGCGTTTTGGCAGTAAATGCGTAGACATTTCTAACATCACATTCAGATTTCAATATGATATTTACGTTAAATGCGATTTCAGCAGCAAATACACAGGTTTCTAGCATAACATTCATATTCGAGTGTGAAACTTGCGTTTTACACGACTTTCAGTACATTGGACAAAAATGCATCGAAATATCGTATTCAGTGTGTAAAATACGTTGAATTCGCGTTTTGGCAGCAAATGCGTAGACATTTCTAACATCACATTCGGATTCCAATGTGATATTTACGTTAAATGCGATTTCAGCAGCAAATACACAGGTTTCTAGCATAACATTCATATTTCAGTGTGAAACTTGCGTTTTACACGATTTTTAGTACATTGCACAAAAATGCATCGAAATATCGTATTCAGTGTGTAAAATAAGTTGAATTCGCGTTTTGGCAGCAAATGCGTAGACATTTCTAACATCACATTCGGATTTCAATATGATATTTACGTTAAATGCGATTTCAGCAGCAAATACACAGGTTTCTAGCATAACTTTCATATTTCAGTGTGAAACTTGCGTTTTACACGTTTTTCAGTACATTGCACAAAAATGCATCTAAATATCGTATTCAGTGTGTAAAATACGTTGAATTCGCGTTTTGGCTGCAAATGGGTAGACATTTCTAACATCACATTCGGATTTCAATGTGATATTTACGTTAAATGCGATTTCAGCAGCAAATACACAGGTTTCTAGAATAGCATTCATATTTCACAAAAATGCATCGAAATATCGTATTCAAAGTATAAAATACGTTGAATTCGCGTTTTGGCAGTAAATGCGTAGACATTTCTAACATCACATTCGGATTTCAATATGATATTTACGTTAAATGCGATTTCAGCAGCAAATACACAGGTTTCTAGCATAACATTCATATTTCAGTGTGAAACTTGCGTTTTACACGATTTTCAGTCCATTGCACAAAAATGCATCTAAATATCGTATTCAGTATGTAAAATACGTTGAATTCGCGTTTTGGCAGTAAATGCGTAGACATTTCTAACATCACATTCAGATTTCAATATGATATTTACGTTAAATGCGATTTCAGCAGCAAATACACAGGTTTCTAGCATAACTTTCATATTTCAGTGTGAAACTTGCGTTTTACACGATTTTCAGTACATTGCACAAAAATGCTTCGAAATATCGTATTCAGTGTGTAAATACGTTGAATTCGTGTTTTGACATTAAATGCGTAGACATTTCTAACATCACATTCGGATTCCAATGTGATATTTACGTTAAATGCGATTTCAGCAGCAAATACACAGGTTTCTAGCATAACATTCATATTTCAGTGTGAAACTTGCGTTTTACACGATTTTCAGTACATTGCACAAAAATGCATCTAAATATCGTATTCAGTATGTAAAATACGTTGAATTCGCGTTTTGGTAGTAAATGCGTAGATATTTCTAACATCACATTCTGATTTCAATATGATATTTACGTTAAATGCGATTTCAGCAGCAAATTCACAGGTTTCTAGCATGACTTTCATATTTCAGTGTGAAACTTGCGTTTTACACGATTTTCAGTACATTGCACAAAAATGCATCGAAATATCGTATTCAGTGTGTAAAATACGTTGAATTCGTGTTTTGACAGTAAATGCGTAGACATTTCTAACATCACATTCGGATTCCAATGTGATATTTACGTTAAATGCGATTTCAGCAGCAAATACACAGGTTTCTAGCATAACATTTATATTTCAGTGTGAAACTTGCGTTTTACACGATTTTCAGTACATTGGACAAAAATGCATCTAAATATCGTATTCAGTGTGTAAAATACGTTGAATTCGCGTTTTGGCTGCAAATGCGTAGACATTTCTAACATCACATTCGGATTTCAATGTGATATTTACGTTAAATGCGATTTCAGCAGCAAAGACACAGGTTTCTAGAATAGCATTCATATTTCAGTGTGAAACTTGCGTTTTACACGATTTTCAGTACATTGCACAAAAATGCATCGAAATATCGTATTCAGTGTGTAAAATACGTTGAATTCGCGTTTTGGCAGTAAATGCGTAGACATTTCTAACATCACATTCAGATTTCAATGTGATATTTACGTTAAATGCGATTTCAGCAGCAAATACACAGGTTTCTAGCATAACATTCATATTTCAGTGTGAAACTTGCGTTTTACACGATTTTCAGTACATTGGACAAAAATGCATCGAAATATCGTACTCAGTGTGTAAAATACGTTGAATTCGTGTTTTGACAGTAAATGCGTAGACATTTCTAACATCACATTCGGATTCCAATGTGATATTTACGTTAAATGCGATTTCAGCAGCAAATACACAGGTTTCTAGCATAACATTCATATTTCAGTGTGAAACTTGCGTTTAACACGATTTTCAGTACATTGCACAAAAATGCTTCGAAATATCGTATTCAGTGTGTAAATACGTTGAATTCGCGTTTTGGCAGTAAATGCGTAGACATTTCTAACATCACATTCGGATTTCAATGTGATATTTACGTTAAATGCGATTTCAGCAGCAAATACACAGGTTTCTAGCATAACTTTCATATTTCAGTGTGAAACTTGCGTTTTACACGATTTTCAGTACATTGCACAAAAATGCTTCGAAATATCGTATTCAGTGTGTAAAATACGTTGAATTCGCGTTTTGGCAGTAAATGCGTAGACATTTCTAATATCTCATTCGGATTTCAATGTGATATTTACGTTAAATACGATTTCAGCAGCAAATACACAGGTTTCTAGAATAGCATTCATATTTCAGTGTGAAACTTGCGTTTTACACGATTTTCGGTACATTGCACAAAAATGCATCGAAATATCGTATTCAGTGTGTAAAATACGTTGAATTCGCGTTTAGGCAGTAAAAGCGTAGACATTTCTAACATCACATTCGGATTTCAATGTGATATTTACGTTAAATGCGATTTCAGCAGCAAATACACAGGTTTCTAGCATAACATTCATATTTCAGTGTGAAACTTGCGTTTTACACGATTTTCAGTACATTGGACAAAAATGCATCGAGATATCGTATTCAGTGTGTAAAATACGTTGAATTCGTGTTTTGACAGTAAATGCGTAGACATTTCTAACATCACATTCGGATTTCAATGTGATATTTACGTTAAATGCGATTTCAGCAGCAAATACACAGGTTTCTAGCATAACATTCATATTTCAGTGTGAAACTTGCATTTTACACGATTTTCAGTACATTGGACAAAAATGCATCGAAATATCGTATTCAGTGTGTAAAATACGTTGAATTCGCGTTTTGGCAGTAAATGCGTAGACATTTCTAACATCACATTCGGATTTCAATGTGATATTTACGTTAAATGCGATTTCAGCAGCAAATACACAGGTTTCTAGCATAACATTCATATTTCAGTGTGAAACTTGCGTTTTACACGTTTTTCAGTACATTGCACAAAAATGCATCTAAATAGCGTATTCAGTGTGTAAAATACGTTGAATTCGCGTTTTGGCTGCAAATGCGTAGACATTTCCTAACATCACATTCGGATTTCAATGTGATATTTACGTTAAATGCGATTTCAGCAGCAAATACACAGGTTTCTAGAATAGCATTCATATTTCAGTGTGAAACTTGCGTTTTACACGATTTTCAGTACATTGCACAAAAATGCATCTAAAAATCGTATTCAGTATGTAAAATACGTTGAATTCGCGTTTTGGCAGCAAATGCGTAGACATTTATAACATCACATTCAGATTTCAATATGATATTTACGTTAAATGCGATTTCAGCAGCAAATACACAGGTTTCTAGCATAACTTTCATATTTCAGTGTGAAACTTGCGTTTTACACGATTTTCAGTATATTGCACAAAAATGCTTCGAAATATCGTATTCAGTGTGTAAAATACGTTGAATTCGCGTTTTGGCAGTAAATGCGTAGACATTTCTAACATCTCATTCGGATTTCAATGTGATATTTACGTTAAATGCGATTTCAGCAGCAAATACACAGGTTTCTAGAATAGCATTCATATTTCAGTGTGAAACTTGCGTTTTACACGATTTTCGGTACATTGCACAAAAATGCATCGAAATATCGTATTCAGTGTGTAAAATACGTTGAATTCGCGTTTTGGCAGTAAATGCGTAGACATTTCTAACATCACATTCGGATTTCAATGTGATATTTACGTTAAATGCGATTTCAGCAGCAAATACACAGGTTTCAAGCATAACATTCATATTTCAGTGTGAAACTTGCGTTTTACACGATTTTCAGTACATTGGACAAAAATGCATCGAAATATCGTATTCAGTGTGTAAAATACGTTGAATTCGCGTTTTGGCAGCAAATGCGTAAACATTTCTAACATCACATTCGGATTTCAATGTGATATTTACGTTAAATGCGATTTCAGCAGCAAATACACAGGTTTCTAGCATAACATTCATATTTCAGTGTGAAACTTGCGTTTTACACGATTTTCAGTACATTGCACAAAAATGCATCTAAATATCGTATTCAGTATGTAAAATACGTTGAATTCGCGTTTTGGCAGTAAATGCGTAGACATTTCTAATATCTCATTCGGATTTCAATGTGATATTTACGTTAAATGCGATTTCAGCAGCAAATACACAGGTTTCTAGCATAACATTCATATTTCAGTGTGAAACTTGCGTTTTACACGATTTTCAGTACATTGCACAAAAATGCTTCGAAATATCGTATTCAGTGTGTAAATACGTTGAATTCGCGTTTTGGCAGTAAATGCGTAGACATTTCTAACATCACATTCGGATTCCAATGTGATATTTACGCTAAATGCGATTTCAGCAGCAAATACACAGGTTTCTAGCATAACATTCATATTCGAGTGTGAAACTTGCGTTTTACACGACTTTCAGTACATTGGACAAAAATGCATCGAAATATCGTATTCAGTGTGTAAAATACGTTGAATTCGCGTTTTGGCAGCAAATGCGTAGACATTTCTAACATCACATTCGGATTCCAATGTGATATTTACGTTAAATGCGATTTCAGCAGCAAATACACAGGTTTCTAGCATAACATTCATATTTCAGTGTGAAACTTGCGTTTTACACGATTTTTAGTACATTGCACAAAAATGCATCGAAATATCGTATTCAGTGTGTAAAATAAGTTGAATTCGCGTTTTGGCAGCAAATGCGTAGACATTTCTAACATCACATTCGGATTTCAATATGATATTTACGTTAAATGCGATATCAGCAGCAAATACACAGGTTTCTAGCATAACTTTCATATTTCAGTGTGAAACTTGCGTTTTACACGTTTTTCAGTACATTGCACAAAAATGCATCTAAATATCGTATTCAGTGTGTAAAATACGTTGAATTCGCGTTTTGGCTGCAAATGCGTAGACATTTCTAACATCACATTCGGATTTCAATGTGATATTTACGTTAAATGCGATTTCAGCAGCAAATACACAGGTTTCTAGAATAGCATTCATATTTCACAAAAATGCATCGAAATATCGTATTCAAAGTGTAAAATACGTTGAATTCGCGTTTTGGCAGTAAATGCGTAGACATTTCTAACATCACATTCGGATTTCAATATGATATTTACGTTAAATGCGATTTCAGCAGCAAATACACAGGTTTCTAGCATAACATTCATATTTCAGTGTGAAACTTGCGTTTTACACGATTTTTAGTACATTGCACAACAATGCATCTAAATATCGTATTCAGTGTGTAAAATACGTTGAATTCGCGTTTTGGCTGCAAATGCGTAGACATTTCTAACATCACATTCGGATTTCAATGTGATATTTACGTTAAATGCGATTTCAGCAGCAAATACACAGGTTTCTAGAATAGCATTCATATTTCACAAAAAAGCATCGAAATATCGTATTCAAAGTATAAAATACGTTGAATTCGCGTTTTGGCAGTAAATGCGTAGACATTTCTAACATCACATTCGGATTTCAATATGATATTTACGTTAAATGCGATTTCAGCAGCAAATACACAGGTTTCTAGCATAACATTCATATTTCAGTGTGAAACTTGCGTTTTACACGATTTTCAGTCCATTGCACAAAAATGCATCTAAATATCGTATTCAGTATGTAAAATACGTTGAATTCGCGTTTTGGCAGTAAATGCGTAGATATTTCCAACATCACATTCGGATTTCAATGTGATATTTACGTTAAATGCGATTTCAGCAGCAAATACACAGGTTTCTAGAATAGCATTCATATTTCAGTGTGAAACTTGCGTTTTACACGATTTTCAGTACATTGGACAAAAATGCATCGAGATATCGTATTCAGTGTGTAAAATACGTTGAATTCGTGTTTTGACAGTAAATGCGTAGACATTTCTAACATCACATTCGGATTTCAATGTGATATTTACGTTAAATGCGATTTCAGCAGCAAATACACAGGTTTCTAGCATAACATTCATATTTCAGTGTGAAACTTGCATTTTACACGATTTTCAGTACATTGGACAAAAATGCATCGAAATATCGTATTCAGTGTGTAAAATACGTTGAATTCGCGTTTTGGCAGTAAATGCGTAGACATTTCTAACATCACATTCGGATTTCAATGTGATATTTACGTTAAATGCGATTTCAGCAGCAAATACACAGGTTTCTAGCATAACATTCATATTTCAGTGTGAAACTTGCGTTTTACACGTTTTTCAGTACATTGCACAAAAATGCATCTAAATAGCGTATTCAGTGTGTAAAATACGTTGAATTCGCGTTTTGGCTGCAAATGCGTAGACATTTCCTAACATCACATTCGGATTTCAATGTGATATTTACGTTAAATGCGATTTCAGCAGCAAATACACAGGTTTCTAGAATAGAATTCATATTTCAGTGTGAAACTTGCGTTTTACACGATTTTCAGTACATTGCACAAAAATGCATCTAAAAATCGTATTCAGTATGTAAAATACGTTGAATTCGCGTTTTGGCAGCAAATGCGTAGACATTTATAACATCACATTCAGATTTCAATATGATATTTACGTTAAATGCGATTTCAGCAGCAAATACACAGGTTTCTAGCATAACTTTCATATTTCAGTGTGAAACTTGCGTTTTACACGATTTTCAGTATATTGCACAAAAATGCTTCGAAATATCGTATTCAGTGTGTAAAATACGTTGAATTCGCGTTTTGGCAGTAAATGCGTGGACATTTCTAACATCTCATTCGGATTTCAATGTGATATTTACGTTAAATGCGATTTCAGCAGCAAATACACAGGTTTCTAGAATAGCATTCATATTTCAGTGTGAAACTTGCGTTTTACACGATTTTCGGTACATTGCACAAAAATACATCGAAATATCGTATTCAGTGTGTAAAATACGTTGAATTCGCGTTTAGGCAGTAAAAGCGTAGATATTTCTAACATCACATTCGGATTTCAATGTGATATTTACGTTAAATGCGATTTCAGCAGCAAATACACAGGTTTCTAGCATAACATTCATATTTCAGTGTGAAACTTGCGTTTTACACGATTTTCAGTACATTGGACAAAAATGCATCGAAATATCGTATTCAGTGTGTAAATACGTTGAATTCGCGTTTTGGCAGTAAATGCGTAGACATTTCTAACATCACATTCGGATTCCAATGTGATATTTACGCTAAATGCGATTTCAGCAGCAAATACACAGGTTTCTAGCATAACATTCATATTCGAGTGTGAAACTTGCGTTTTACACGACTTTCAGTACATTGGACAAAAATGCATCGAAATATCGTATTCAGTGTGTAAAATACGTTGAATTCGCGTTTTGGCAGCAAATGCGTAGACATTTCTAACATCACATTCGGATTCCAATGTGATATTTACGTTAAATGCGATTTCAGCAGCAAATACACAGGTTTCTAGCATAACATTCATATTTCAGTGTGAAACTTGCGTTTTACACGATTTTTAGTACATTGCACAAAAATGCATCGAAATATCGTATTCAGTGTGTAAAATAAGTTGAATTCGCGTTTTGGCAGCAAATGCGTAGACATTTCTAACATCACATTCGGATTTCAATATGATATTTACGTTAAATGCGATATCAGCAGCAAATACACAGGTTTCTAGCATAACTTTCATATTTCAGTGTGAAACTTGCGTTTTACACGTTTTTCAGTACATTGCACAAAAATGCATCTAAATAGCGTATTCAGTGTGTAAAATACGTTGAATTCGCGTTTTGGCTGCAAATGCGTAGACATTTCCTAACATCACATTCGGATTTCAATGTGATATTTACGTTAAATGCGATTTCAGCAGCAAATACACAGGTTTCTAGAATAGAATTCATATTTCAGTGTGAAACTTGCGTTTTACACGATTTTCAGTACATTGCACAAAAATGCATCTAAAAATCGTATTCAGTATGTAAAATACGTTGAATTCGCGTTTTGGCAGCAAATGCGTAGACATTTATAACATCACATTCAGATTTCAATATGATATTTACGTTAAATGCGATTTCAGCAGCAAATACACAGGTTTCTAGCATAACTTTCATATTTCAGTGTGAAACTTGCGTTTTACACGATTTTCAGTATATTGCACAAAAATGCTTCGAAATATCGTATTCAGTGTGTAAAATACGTTGAATTCGCGTTTTGGCAGTAAATGCGTAGACATTTCTAACATCTCATTCGGATTTCAATGTGATATTTACGTTAAATGCGATTTCAGCAGCAAATACACAGGTTTCTAGAATAGCATTCATATTTCAGTGTGAAACTTGCGTTTTACACGATTTTCGGTACATTGCACAAAAATACATCGAAATATCGTATTCAGTGTGTAAAATACGTTGAATTCGCGTTTAGGCAGTAAAAGCGTAGATATTTCTAACATCACATTCGGATTTCAATGTGATATTTACGTTAAATGCGATTTCAGCAGCAAATACACAGGTTTCTAGCATAACATTCATATTTCAGTGTGAAACTTGCGTTTTACACGATTTTCAGTACATTGGACAAAAATGCATCGAGATATCGTATTCAGTGTGTAAAATACGTTGAATTCGTGTTTTGACAGTAAATGCGTAGACATTTCTAACATCACATTCGGATTTCAATGTGATATTTACGTTAAATGCGATTTCAGCAGCAAATACACAGGTTTCTAGCATAACATTCATATTTCAGTGTGAAACTTGCATTTTACACGATTTTCAGTACATTGGACAAAAATGCATCGAAATATCGTATTCAGTGTGTAAAATACGTTGAATTCGCGTTTTGGCAGTAAATGCGTAGACATTTCTAACATCACATTCGGATTTCAATGTGATATTTACGTTAAATGCGATTTCAGCAGCAAATACACAGGTTTCTAGCATAACATTCATATTTCAGTGTGAAACTTGCGTTTTACACGTTTTTCAGTACATTGCACAAAAATGCATCTAAATAGCGTATTCAGTGTGTAAAATACGTTGAATTCGCGTTTTGGCTGCAAATGCGTAGACATTTCCTAACATCACATTCGGATTTCAATGTGATATTTACGTTAAATGCGATTTCAGCAGCAAATACACAGGTTTCTAGAATAGCATTCATATTTCAGTGTGAAACTTGCGTTTTACACGATTTTCGGTACATTGCACAAAAATGCATCTAAAAATCGTATTCAGTATGTAAAATACGTTGAATTTGCGTTTTGGCAGCAAATGCGTAGACATTTATAACATCACATTCAGATTTCAATATGATATTTACGTTAAATGCGATTTCAGCAGCAAATACACAGGTTTCTAGCATAACTTTCATATTTCAGTGTGAAACTTGCGTTTTACACGATTTTCAGTATATTGCACAAAAATGCTTCGAAATATCGTATTCAGTGTGTAAAATACGTTGAATTCGCGTTTTGGCAGTAAATGCGTAGACATTTCTAACATCTCATTCGGATTTCAATGTGATATTTACGTTAAATGCGATTTCAGCAGCAAATACACAGGTTTCTAGAATAGCATTCATATTTCAGTGTGAAACTTGCGTTTTACACGATTTTCGGTACATTGCACAAAAATGCATCGAAATATCGTATTCAGTGTGTAAAATACGTTGAATTCGCGTTTTGGCAGTAAATGCGTAGACATTTCTAACATCACATTCGGATTTCAATGTGATATTTACGTTAAATGCGATTTCAGCAGCAAATACACAGGTTTCAAGCATAACATTCATATTTCAGTGTGAAACTTGCGTTTTACACGATTTTCAGTACATTGGACAAAAATGCATCGAGATATCGTATTCAGTGTGTAAAATACGTTGAATTCGTGTTTTGACAGTAAATGCGTAGACATTTCTAACATCACATTCGGATTTCAATGTGATATTTACGTTAAATGCGATTTCAGCAGCAAATACACAGGTTTCTAGCATAACATTCATATTTCAGTGTGAAACTTGAATTTTACACGATTTTCAGTACATTGGACAAAAATGCATCGAAATATCGTATTCAGTGTGTAAAATACGTTGAATTCGCGTTTTGGCAGCAAATGCGTAAACATTTCTAACATCACATTCGGATTTCAATGTGATATTTACGTTAAATGCGATTTCAGCAGCAAATACACAGGTTTCTAGCATAACATTCATATTTCAGTGTGAAACTTGCGTTTTACACGATTTTCAGTACATTGCACAAAAATGCATCCAAATATCGTATTCAGTATGTAAAATACGTTGAATTCGCGTTTTGGCAGTAAATGCGTAGACATTTCTAATATCTCATTCGGATTTCAATGTGATATTTACGTTAAATGCGATTTCAGCAGCAAATACACAGGTTTCTAGCATAACATTCATATTTCAGTGTGAAAATTGCGTTTTACACGATTTTCAGTACATTGCACAAAAATGCTTCGAAATATCGTATTCAGTGTGTAAATACGTTGAATTCGCGTTTTGGCAGTAAATGCGTAGACATTTCTAACATCACATTCGGATTCCAATGTGATATTTACGTTAAATGCGATTTCAGCAGCAAATACACAGGTTTCTAGCATAACATTCATATTCGAGTGTGAAACTTGCGTTTTACACGACTTTCAGTACATTGGACAAAAATGCATCGAAATATCGTATTCAGTGTGTAAAATACGTTGAATTCGCGTTTTGGCAGCAAATGCGTAGACATTTCTAACATCACATTCGGATTCCAATGTGATATTTACGTTAAATGCGATTTCAGCAGCAAATACACAGGTTTCTAGCATAACATTCATATTTCAGTGTGAAACTTGCGTTTTACACGATTTTTAGTACATTGCACAAAAATGCATCGAAATATCGTATTCAGTGTGTAAAATAAGTTGAATTCGCGTTTTGGCAGCAAATGCGTAGACATTTCTAACATCACATTCGGATTTCAATATGATATTTACGTTAAATGCGATTTCAGCAGCAAATACACAGGTTTCTAGCATAACTTTCATAATACAGTGTGAAACTTGCGTTTTACACGTTTTTGAGTACATTGCACAAAAATGCATCTAAATATCGTATTCAGTGTGTAAAATACGTTGAATTCGCGTTTTGGCTGCAAATGCGTAGACATTTCTAACATCACATTCGGATTTCAATGTGATATTTACGTTAAATGCGATTTCAGCAGCAAATACACAGGTTTCTAGAATAGCATTCATATTTCACAAAAATGCATCGAAATATCGTATTCAAAGTGTAAAATACGTTGAATTCGCGTTTTGGCAGTAAATGCGTAGACATTTCTAACATCACATTCGGATTTCAATATGATATTTACGTTAAATGCGATTTCAGCAGCAAATACACAGGTTTCTAGAATAGCATTCATATTTCACAAAAATGCATCGAAATATCGTATTCAAAGTGTAAAATACGTTGAATTCGCGTTTTGGCAGTAAATGCGTAGACATTTCTAACATCACATTCGGATTTCAATATGATATTTACGTTAAATGCGATTTCAGCAGCAAATACACAGGTTTCTAGCATAACATTCATATTTCAGTGTGAAACTTGCGTTTTACACGATTTTTAGTACATTGCACAACAATGCATCTAAATATCGTATTCAGTGTGTAAAATACGTTGAATTCGCGCTTTGGCTGCAAATGCGTAGACATTTCTAACATCACATTCGGATTTCAATATGATATTTACGTTAAATGCGATTTCAGCAGCAAATACACAGGTTTCTAGCATAACATTCATATTTCAGTGTGAAACTTGCGTTTTACACGATTTTCAGTATATTGCACAAAAATGCTTCGAAATATCGTATTCAGTGTGTAAAATACGTTGAATTCGCGTTTTGGCAGTAAATGCGTAGACATTTCTAACATCTCATTCGGATTTCAATGTGATATTTACGTTAAATGCGATTTCAGCAGCAAATACACAGGTTTCTAGAATAGCATTCATATTTCAGTGTGAAACTTGCGTTTTACACGATTTTCGGTACATTGCACAAAAATACATCGAAATATCGTATTCAGTGTGTAAAATACGTTGAATTCGCGTTTAGGCAGTAAAAGCGTAGACATTTCTAACATCACATTCGGATTTCAATGTGATATTTACGTTAAATGCGATTTCAGCAGCAAATACACAGGTTTCTAGCATAACATTCATATTTCAGTGTGAAACTTGCGTTTTACACGATTTTCAGTACATTGGACAAAAATGCATCGAGATATCGTATTCAGTGTGTAAAATACGTTGAATTCGTGTTTTGACAGTAAATGCGTAGACATTTCTAACATCACATTCGGATTTCAATGTGATATTTACGTTAAATGCGATTTCAGCAGCAAATACACAGGTTTCTAGCATAACATTCATATTTCAGTGTGAAACTTGCATTTTACACGATTTTCAGTACATTGGACAAAAATGCATCGAAATATCGTATTCAGTGTGTAAAATACGTTGAATTCGCGTTTTGGCAGTAAATGCGTAGACATTTCTAACATCACATTCGGATTTCAATGTGATATTTACGTTAAATGCGATTTCAGCAGCAAATACACAGGTTTCTAGCATAACATTCATATTTCAGTGTGAAACTTGCGTTTTACACGTTTTTCAGTACATTGCACAAAAATGCATCTAAATAGCGTATTCAGTGTGTAAAATACGTTGAATTCGCGTTTTGGCTGCAAATGCGTAGACATTTCCTAACATCACATTCGGATTTCAATGTGATATTTACGTTAAATGCGATTTCAGCAGCAAATACACAGGTTTCTAGAATAGAATTCATATTTCAGTGTGAAACTTGCGTTTTACACGATTTTCAGTACATTGCACAAAAATGCATCTAAAAATCGTATTCAGTATGTAAAATACGTTGAATTCGCGTTTTGGCAGCAAATGCGTAGACATTTATAACATCACATTCAGATTTCAATATGATATTTACGTTAAATGCGATTTCAGCAGCAAATACACAGGTTTCTAGCATAACTTTCATATTTCAGTGTGAAACTTGCGTTTTACACGATTTTCAGTATATTGCACAAAAATGCTTCGAAATATCGTATTCAGTGTGTAAAATACGTTGAATTCGCGTTTTGGCAGTAAATGCGTAGACATTTCTAACATCTCATTCGGATTTCAATGTGATATTTACGTTAAATGCGATTTCAGCAGCAAATACACAGGTTTCTAGAATAGCAATCATATTTCAGTGTGAAACTTGCGTTTTACACGATTTTCGGTACATTGCACAAAAATACATCGAAATATCGTATTCAGTGTGTAAAATACGTTGAATTCGCGTTTAGGCAGTAAAAGCGTAGATATTTCTAACATCACATTCGGATTTCAATGTGATATTTACGTTAAATGCGATTTCAGCAGCAAATACACAGGTTTCTAGCATAACATTCATATTTCAGTGTGAAACTTGCGTTTTACACGATTTTCAGTACATTGGACAAAAATGCATCGAGATATCGTATTCAGTGTGTAAAATACGTTGAATTCGTGTTTTGACAGTAAATGCGTAGACATTTCTAACATCACATTCGGATTTCAATGTGATATTTACGTTAAATGCGATTTCAGCAGCAAATACACAGGTTTCTAGCATAACATTCATATTTCAGTGTGAAACTTGCATTTTACACGATTTTCAGTACATTGGACAAAAATGCATCGAAATATCGTATTCAGTGTGTAAAATACGTTGAATTCGCGTTTTGGCAGTAAATGCGTAGACATTTCTAACATCACATTCGGATTTCAATGTGATATTTACGTTAAATGCGATTTCAGCAGCAAATACACAGGTTTCTAGCATAACATTCATATTTCAGTGTGAAACTTGCGTTTTACACGTTTTTCAGTACATTGCACAAAAATGCATCTAAATAGCGTATTCAGTGTGTAAAATACGTTGAATTCGCGTTTTGGCTGCAAATGCGTAGACATTTCCTAACATCACATTCGGATTTCAATGTGATATTTACGTTAAATGCGATTTCAGCAGCAAATACACAGGTTTCTAGAATAGCATTCATATTTCAGTGTGAAACTTGCGTTTTACACGATTTTCGGTACATTGCACAAAAATGCATCTAAAAATCGTATTCAGTATGTAAAATACGTTGAATTCGCGTTTTGGCAGCAAATGCGTAGACATTTATAACATCACATTCAGATTTCAATATGATATTTACGTTAAATGCGATTTCAGCAGCAAATACACAGGTTTCTAGCATAACTTTCATATTTCAGTGTGAAACTTGCGTTTTACACGATTTTCAGTATATTGCACAAAAATGCTTCGAAATATCGTATTCAGTGTGTAAAATACGTTGAATTCGCGTTTTGGCAGTAAATGCGTAGACATTTCTAACATCTCATTCGGATTTCAATGTGATATTTACGTTAAATGCGATTTCAGCAGCAAATACACAGGTTTCTAGAATAGCATTCATATTTCAGTGTGAAACTTGCGTTTTACACGATTTTCGGTACATTGCACAAAAATGCATCGAAATATCGTATTCAGTGTGTAAAATACGTTGAATTCGCGTTTTGGCAGTAAATGCGTAGACATTTCTAACATCACATTCGGATTTCAATGTGATATTTACGTTAAATGCGATTTCAGCAGCAAATACACAGGTTTCAAGCATAACATTCATATTTCAGTGTGAAACTTGCGTTTTACACGATTTTCAGTACATTGGACAAAAATGCATCGAGATATCGTATTCAGTGTGTAAAATACGTTGAATTCGTGTTTTGACAGTAAATGCGTAGACATTTCTAACATCACATTCGGATTTCAATGTGATATTTACGTTAAATGCGATTTCAGCAGCAAATACACAGGTTTCTAGCATAACATTCATATTTCAGTGTGAAACTTGAATTTTACACGATTTTCAGTACATTGGACAAAAATGCATCGAAATATCGTATTCAGTGTGTAAAATACGTTGAATTCGCGTTTTGGCAGCAAATGCGTAAACATTTCTAACATCACATTCGGATTTCAATGTGATATTTACGTTAAATGCGATTTCAGCAGCAAATACACAGGTTTCTAGCATAACATTCATATTTCAGTGTGAAACTTGCGTTTTACACGATTTTCAGTACATTGCACAAAAATGCATCTAAATATCGTATTCAGTATGTAAAATACGTTGAATTCGCGTTTTGGCAGTAAATGCGTAGACATTTCTAATATCTCATTCGGATTTCAATGTGATATTTACGTTAAATGCGATTTCAGCAGCAAATACACAGGTTTCTAGCATAACATTCATATTTCAGTGTGAAAATTGCGTTTTACACGATTTTCAGTACATTGCACAAAAATGCTTCGAAATATCGTATTCAGTGTGTAAATACGTTGAATTCGCGTTTTGGCAGTAAATGCGTAGACATTTCTAACATCACATTCGGATTCCAATGTGATATTTACGTTAAATGCGATTTCAGCAGCAAATACACAGGTTTCTAGCATAACATTCATATTCGAGTGTGAAACTTGCGTTTTACACGACTTTCAGTACATTGGACAAAAATGCATCGAAATATCGTATTCAGTGTGTAAAATACGTTGAATTCGCGTTTTGGCAGCAAATGCGTAGACATTTCTAACATCACATTCGGATTCCAATGTGATATTTACGTTAAATGCGATTTCAGCAGCAAATACACAGGTTTCTAGCATAACATTCATATTTCAGTGTGAAACTTGCGTTTTACACGATTTTTAGTACATTGCACAAAAATGCATCGAAATATCGTATTCAGTGTGTAAAATAAGTTGAATTCGCGTTTTGGCAGCAAATGCGTAGACATTTCTAACATCACATTCGGATTTCAATATGATATTTACGTTAAATGCGATTTCAGCAGCAAATACACAGGTTTCTAGCATAACTTTCATAATACAGTGTGAAACTTGCGTTTTACACGTTTTTGAGTACATTGCACAAAAATGCATCTAAATATCGTATTCAGTGTGTAAAATACGTTGAATTCGCGTTTTGGCTGCAAATGCGTAGACATTTCTAACATCACATTCGGATTTCAATGTGATATTTACGTTAAATGCGATTTCAGCAGCAAATACACAGGTTTCTAGAATAGCATTCATATTTCACAAAAATGCATCGAAATATCGTATTCAAAGTGTAAAATACGTTGAATTCGCGTTTTGGCAGTAAATGCGTAGACATTTCTAACATCACATTCGGATTTCAATATGATATTTACGTTAAATGCGATTTCAGCAGCAAATACACAGGTTTCTAGAATAGCATTCATATTTCACAAAAATGCATCGAAATATCGTATTCAAAGTGTAAAATACGTTGAATTCGCGTTTTGGCAGTAAATGCGTAGACATTTCTAACATCACATTCGGATTTCAATATGATATTTACGTTAAATGCGATTTCAGCAGCAAATACACAGGTTTCTAGCATAACATTCATATTTCAGTGTGAAACTTGCGTTTTACACGATTTTTAGTACATTGCACAACAATGCATCTAAATATCGTATTCAGTGTGTAAAATACGTTGAATTCGCGCTTTGGCTGCAAATGCGTAGACATTTCTAACATCACATTCGGATTTCAATATGATATTTACGTTAAATGCGATTTCAGCAGCAAATACACAGGTTTCTAGCATAACATTCATATTTCAGTGTGAAACTTGCGTTTTACACGATTTTCAGTATATTGCACAAAAATGCTTCGAAATATCGTATTCAGTGTGTAAAATACGTTGAATTCGCGTTTTGGCAGTAAATGCGTAGACATTTCTAACATCTCATTCGGATTTCAATGTGATATTTACGTTAAATGCGATTTCAGCAGCAAATACACAGGTTTCTAGAATAGCATTCATATTTCAGTGTGAAACTTGCGTTTTACACGATTTTCGGTACATTGCACAAAAATGCATCGAAATATCGTATTCAGTGTGTAAAATACGTTGAATTCGCGTTTTGGCAGTAAATGCGTAGACATTTCTAACATCACATTCGGATTTCAATGTGATATTTACGTTAAATGCGATTTCAGCAGCAAATACACAGGTTTCAAGCATAACATTCATATTTCAGTGTGAAACTTGCGTTTTACACGATTTTCAGTACATTGGACAAAAATGCATCGAGATATCGTATTCAGTGTGTAAAATACGTTGAATTCGTGTTTTGACAGTAAATGCGTAGACATTTCTAACATCACATTCGGATTTCAATGTGATATTTACGTTAAATGCGATTTCAGCAGCAAATACACAGGTTTCTAGCATAACATTCATATTTCAGTGTGAAACTTGAATTTTACACGATTTTCAGTACATTGGACAAAAATGCATCGAAATATCGTATTCAGTGTGTAAAATACGTTGAATTCGCGTTTTGGCAGCAAATGCGTAAACATTTCTAACATCACATTCGGATTTCAATGTGATATTTACGTTAAATGCGATTTCAGCAGCAAATACACAGGTTTCTAGCATAACATTCATATTTCAGTGTGAAACTTGCGTTTTACACGATTTTCAGTACATTGCACAAAAATGCATCTAAATATCGTATTCAGTATGTAAAATACGTTGAATTCGCGTTTTGGCAGTAAATGCGTAGACATTTCTAATATCTCATTCGGATTTCAATGTGATATTTACGTTAAATGCGATTTCAGCAGCAAATACACAGGTTTCTAGCATAACATTCATATTTCAGTGTGAAAATTGCGTTTTACACGATTTTCAGTACATTGCACAAAAATGCTTCGAAATATCGTATTCAGTGTGTAAATACGTTGAATTCGCGTTTTGGCAGTAAATGCGTAGACATTTCTAACATCACATTCGGATTCCAATGTGATATTTACGTTAAATGCGATTTCAGCAGCAAATACACAGGTTTCTAGCATAACATTCATATTCGAGTGTGAAACTTGCGTTTTACACGACTTTCAGTACATTGGACAAAAATGCATCGAAATATCGTATTCAGTGTGTAAAATACGTTGAATTCGCGTTTTGGCAGCAAATGCGTAGACATTTCTAACATCACATTCGGATTCCAATGTGATATTTACGTTAAATGCGATTTCAGCAGCAAATACACAGGTTTCTAGCATAACATTCATATTTCAGTGTGAAACTTGCGTTTTACACGATTTTTAGTACATTGCACAAAAATGCATCGAAATATCGTATTCAGTGTGTAAAATAAGTTGAATTCGCGTTTTGGCAGCAAATGCGTAGACATTTCTAACATCACATTCGGATTTCAATATGATATTTACGTTAAATGCGATTTCAGCAGCAAATACACAGGTTTCTAGCATAACTTTCATAATACAGTGTGAAACTTGCGTTTTACACGTTTTTGAGTACATTGCACAAAAATGCATCTAAATATCGTATTCAGTGTGTAAAATACGTTGAATTCGCGTTTTGGCTGCAAATGCGTAGACATTTCTAACATCACATTCGGATTTCAATGTGATATTTACGTTAAATGCGATTTCAGCAGCAAATACACAGGTTTCTAGAATAGCATTCATATTTCACAAAAATGCATCGAAATATCGTATTCAAAGTGTAAAATACGTTGAATTCGCGTTTTGGCAGTAAATGCGTAGACATTTCTAACATCACATTCGGATTTCAATATGATATTTACGTTAAATGCGATTTCAGCAGCAAATACACAGGTTTCTAGAATAGCATTCATATTTCACAAAAATGCATCGAAATATCGTATTCAAAGTGTAAAATACGTTGAATTCGCGTTTTGGCAGTAAATGCGTAGACATTTCTAACATCACATTCGGATTTCAATATGATATTTACGTTAAATGCGATTTCAGCAGCAAATACACAGGTTTCTAGCATAACATTCATATTTCAGTGTGAAACTTGCGTTTTACACGATTTTTAGTACATTGCACAACAATGCATCTAAATATCGTATTCAGTGTGTAAAATACGTTGAATTCGCGCTTTGGCTGCAAATGCGTAGACATTTCTAACATCACATTCGGATTTCAATATGATATTTACGTTAAATGCGATTTCAGCAGCAAATACACAGGTTTCTAGCATAACATTCATATTTCAGTGTGAAACTTGCGTTTTACACGATTTTCAGTATATTGCACAAAAATGCTTCGAAATATCGTATTCAGTGTGTAAAATACGTTGAATTCGCGTTTTGGCAGTAAATGCGTAGACATTTCTAACATCTCATTCGGATTTCAATGTGATATTTACGTTAAATGCGATTTCAGCAGCAAATACACAGGTTTCTAGAATAGCATTCATATTTCAGTGTGAAACTTGCGTTTTACACGATTTTCGGTACATTGCACAAAAATACATCGAAATATCGTATTCAGTGTGTAAAATACGTTGAATTCGCGTTTAGGCAGTAAAAGCGTAGACATTTCTAACATCACATTCGGATTTCAATGTGATATTTACGTTAAATGCGATTTCAGCAGCAAATACACAGGTTTCTAGCATAACATTCATATTTCAGTGTGAAACTTGCGTTTTACACGATTTTCAGTACATTGGACAAAAATGCATCGAGATATCGTATTCAGTGTGTAAAATACGTTGAATTCGTGTTTTGACAGTAAATGCGTAGACATTTCTAACATCACATTCGGATTTCAATGTGATATTTTCGTTAAATGCGATTTCAGCAGCAAATACACAGGTTTCTAGCATAACATTCATATTTCAGTGTGAAACTTGCATTTTACACGATTTTCAGTACATTGGACAAAAATGCATCGAAATATCGTATTCAGTGTGTAAAATACGTTGAATTCGCGTTTTGGCAGTAAATGCGTAGACATTTCTAACATCACATTCGGATTTCAATGTGATATTTACGTTAAATGCGATTTCAGCAGCAAATACACAGGTTTCTAGCATAACATTCATATTTCAGTGTGAAACTTGCGTTTTACACGTTTTTCAGTACATTGCACAAAAATGCATCTAAATAGCGTATTCAGTGTGTAAAATACGTTGAATTCGCGTTTTGGCTGCAAATGCGTAGACATTTCCTAACATCATATTCGGATTTCAATGTGATATTTACGTTAAATGCGATTTCAGCAGCAAATACACAGGTTTCTAGAATAGCATTCATATTTCAGTGTGAAACTTGCGTTTTACACGATTTTCAGTACATTGCACAAAAATGCATCTAAAAATCGTATTCAGTATGTAAAATACGTTGAATTCGCGTTTTGGCAGCAAATGCGTAGACATTTATAACATCACATTCAGATTTCAATATGATATTTACGTTAAATGCGATTTCAGCAGCAAATACACAGGTTTCTAGCATAACTTTCATATTTCAGTGTGAAACTTGCGTTTTACACGATTTTCAGTATATTGCACAAAAATGCTTCGAAATATCGTATTCAGTGTGTAAAATACGTTGAATTCGCGTTTTGGCAGTAAATGCGTAGACATTTCTAACATCTCATTCGGATTTCAATGTGATATTTACGTTAAATGCGATTTCAGCAGCAAATACACAGGTTTCTAGAATAGCATTCATATTTCAGTGTGAAACTTGCGTTTTACACGATTTTCGGTACATTGCACAAAAATGCATCGAAATATCGTATTCAGTGTGTAAAATACGTTGAATTCGCGTTTTGGCAGTAAATGCGTAGACATTTCTAACATCACATTCGGATTTCAATGTGATATTTACGTTAAATGCGATTTCAGCAGCAAATACACAGGTTTCAAGCATAACATTCATATTTCAGTGTGAAACTTGCGTTTTACACGATTTTCAGTACATTGGACAAAAATGCATCGAGATATCGTATTCAGTGTGTAAAATACGTTGAATTCGTGTTTTGACAGTAAATGCGTAGACATTTCTAACATCACATTCGGATTTCAATGTGATATTTACGTTAAATGCGATTTCAGCAGCAAATACACAGGTTTCTAGCATAACTTTCATATTTCAGTGTGAAACTTGCGTTTTACACGTTTTTCAGTACATTGCACAAAAATGCATCTAAATATCGTATTCAGTGTGTAAAATACGTTGAATTCGCGTTTTGGCTGCAAATGCGTAGACATTTCTAACATCACATTCGGATTTCAATGTGATATTTACGTTAAATGCGATTTCAGCAGCAAATACACAGGTTTCTAGAATAGCATTCATATTTCACAAAAATGCATCGAAATATCGTATTCAAAGTATAAAATACGTTGAATTCGCGTTTTGGCAGTAAATGCGTAGACATTTCTAACATCACATTCGGATTTCAATGTGATATTTACGTTAAATGCGATTTCAGCAGCAAATACACAGGTTTCTAGCATAACATTCATATTTCAGTGTGAAACTTGCGTTTTACACGATTTTCAGTACATTGCACAAAAATGCATCTAAATATCGTATTCAATATGTAAAATACGTTGAATTCGCGTTTTGGCAGTAAATGCGTAGACATTTCTAATATCTCATTCGGATTTCAATGTGATATTTACGTTAAATGCGATTTCAGCAGCAAATACACAGGTTTCTAGCATAACATTCATATTTCAGTGTGAAACTTGCGTTTTACACGATTTTCAGTACATTGCACAAAAATGCTTCGAAATATCGTATTCAGTGTGTAAATACGTTGAATTCGCGTTTTGGCAGTAAATGCGTAGACATTTCTAACATCACATTCGGATTTCAATGTGATATTTACGTTAAATGCGATTTCAGCAGCAAATACACAGGTTTCTAGAATAGCATTCATATTTCAGTGTGAAACTTGCGTTTTACACGGTTTTCAGTACATTGCACAAAAATGCATCGAAATATCGTATTCAGTGTGTGAAATACGTTGAATTCGTGTTTTGACAGTAAATGCGTAGACATTTCTAACATCACATTCGGATTTCAATGTGATATTTACGTTAAATGCGATTTCAGCAGCAAATACACAGGTTTCTAGAATAGAATTCATATTTCATTGTGAAACTTGCGTTTTACACGATTTTTGGTACATTGCACAAAAATTCATCGAAATATCGTATTCAGTGTGTAAAATACGTTGAATACGCGTTTTGGCAGTAAATGCGTAGACATTTCTAACATCACATTCAGATTTCAATATGATATTTACGTTAAATGCGATTTCAGCAGCAAATACACAGGTTTCTAGCATAACATTCATATTCGAGTGTGAAACTTGCGTTTTACACGACTTTCAGTACATTGGACAAAAATGCATCGAAATATCGTATTCAGTGTGTAAAATACGTTGAATTCGCGTTTTGGCAGCAAATGCGTAGACATTTCTAACATCACATTCGGAATCCAATGTGATATTTACGTTAAATGCGATTTCAGCAGCAAATACACAGGTTTCTAGCATAACATTCATATTTCAGTGTGAAACTTGCGTTTTACACGATTTTTAGTACATTGCACAAAAATGCATCGAAATATCGTATTCAGTGTGTAAAATAAGTTGAATTCGCGTTTTGGCAGCAAATGCGTAGACATTTCTAACATCACATTCGGATTTCAATATGATATTTACGTTAAATGCGATTTCAGCAGCAAATACACAGGTTTCTAGCATAACTTTCATATTTCAGTTTGAAACTTGCGTTTTACACGTTTTTCAGTACATTGCACAAAAATGCATCTAAATATCGTATTCAGTGTGTAAAATACGTTGAATTCGCGTTTTGGCTGCAAATGCGTAGACATTTCTAACATCACATTCGGATTTCAATGTGATATTTACGTTAAATGCGATTTCAGCAGCAAATACACAGGTTTCTAGAATAGCATTCATATTTCACAAAAATGCATCGAAATATCGTATTCAAAGTATAAAATACGTTGAATTCGCGTTTTGGCAGTAAATGCGTAGACATTTCTAACATCACATTCGGATTTCAATATGATATTTACGTTAAATGCGATTTCAGCAGCAAATACACAGGTTTCTAGCATAACATTCATATTTCACAAAAATGCATCGAAATATCGTATTCAAAGTGTAAAATACGTTGAATTCGCGTTTTGGCAGTAAATGCGTAGACATTTCTAACATCACATTCGGATTTCAATATGATATTTACGTTAAATGCGATTTCAGCAGCAAATACACAGGTTTCTAGCATAACATTCATATTTCAGTGTGAAACTTGCGTTTTACACGATTTTTAGTACATTGCACAACAATGCATCTAAATATCGTATTCAGTGTGTAAAATACGTTGAATTCGCGCTTTGGCTGCAAATGCGTAGACATTTCTAACATCACATTCGGATTTCAATATGATATTTACGTTAAATGCGATTTCAGCAGCAAATACACAGGTTTCTAGCATAACATTCATATTTCAGTGTGAAACTTGCGTTTTACACGATTTTCAGTATATTGCACAAAAATGCTTCGAAATATCGTATTCAGTGTGTAAAATACGTTGAATTCGCGTTTCGGCAGTAAATGCGTAGACATTTCTAACATCTCATTCGGATTTCAATGTGATATTTACGTTAAATGCGATTTCAGCAGCAAATACACAGGTTTCTAGAATAGCATTCATATTTCAGTGTGAAACTTGCGTTTTACACGATTTTCGGTACATTGCACAAAAATACATCGAAATATCGTATTCAGTGTGTAAAATACGTTGAATTCGCGTTTAGGCAGTAAAAGCGTAGACATTTCTAACATCACATTCGGATTTCAATGTGATATTTACGTTAAATGCGATTTCAGCAGCAAATACACAGGTTTCTAGCATAACATTCATATTTCAGTGTGAAACTTGCGTTTTACACGATTTTCAGTACATTGGACAAAAATGCATCGAGATATCGTATTCAGTGTGTAAAATACGTTGAATTCGTGTTTTGACAGTAAATGCGTAGACATTTCTAACATCACATTCGGATTTCAATGTGATATTTACGTTAAATGCGATTTCAGCAGCAAATACACAGGTTTCTAGCATAACATTCATATTTCAGTGTGAAACTTGCATTTTACACGATTTTCAGTACATTGGACAAAAATGCATCGAAATATCGTATTCAGTGTGTAAAATACGTTGAATTCGCGTTTTGGCAGTAAATGCGTAGACATTTCTAACATCACATTCGGATTTCAATGTGATATTTACGTTAAATGCGATTTCAGCAGCAAATACACAGGTTTCTAGCATAACATTCATATTTCAGTGTGAAACTTGCGTTTTACACGATTTTCAGTACATTGGACAAAAATGCATCGAGATATCGTATTCAGTGTGTAAAATACGTTGAATTCGTGTTTTGACAGTAAATGCGTAGACATTTCTAACATCACATTCGGATTTCAATGTGATATTTACGTTAAATGCGATTTCAGCAGCAAATACACAGGTTTCTAGCATAACATTCATATTTCAGTGTGAAACTTGCGTTTTACACGTTTTTCAGTACATTGCACAAAAATGCATCTAAATAGCGTATTCAGTGTGTAAAATACGTTGAATTCGCGTTTTGGCTGCAAATGCGTAGACATTTCCTAACATCACATTCGGATTTCAATGTGATATTTACGTTAAATGCGATTTCAGCAGCAAATACACAGGTTTCTAGAATAGCATTCATATTTCAGTGTGAAACTTGCGTTTTACACGATTTTCAGTACATTGCACAAAAATGCATCTAAAAATCGTATTCAGTATGTAAAATACGTTGAATTCGCGTTTTGGCAGCAAATGCGTAGACATTTATAACATCACATTCAGATTTCAATATGATATTTACGTTAAATGCGATTTCAGCAGCAAATACACAGGTTTCTAGCATAACTTTCATATTTCAGTGTGAAACTTGCGTTTTACACGATTTTCAGTATATTGCACAAAAATGCTTCGAAATATCGTATTCAGTGTGTAAAATACGTTGAATTCGCGTTTTGGCAGTAAATGCGTAGACATTTCTAACATCTCATTCGGATTTCAATGTGATATTTACGTTAAATGCGATTTCAGCAGCAAATACACAGGTTTCTAGAATAGCATTCATATTTCAGTGTGAAACTTGCGTTTTACACGATTTTCGGTACATTGCACAAAAATGCATCGAAATATCGTATTCAGTGTGTAAAATACGTTGAATTCGCGTTTTGGCAGTAAATGCGTAGACATTTCTAACATCACATTCGGATTTCAATGTGATATTTACGTTAAATGCGATTTCAGCAGCAAATACACAGGTTTCAAGCATAACATTCATATTTCAGTGTGAAACTTGCGTTTTACACGATTTTCAGTACATTGGACAAAAATGCATCGAGATATCGTATTCAGTGTGTAAAATACGTTGAATTCGTGTTTTGACAGTAAATGCGTAGACATTTCTAACATCACATTCGGATTTCAATGTGATATTTACGTTAAATGCGATTTCAGCAGCAAATACACAGGTTTCTAGCATAACTTTCATATTTCAGTGTGAAACTTGCGTTTTACACGTTTTTCAGTACATTGCACAAAAATGCATCTAAATATCGTATTCAGTGTGTAAAATACGTTGAATTCGCGTTTTGGCTGCAAATGCGTAGACATTTCTAACATCACATTCGGATTTCAATGTGATATTTACGTTAAATGCGATTTCAGCAGCAAATACACAGGTTTCTAGAATAGCATTCATATTTCACAAAAATGCATCGAAATATCGTATTCAAAGTATAAAATACGTTGAATTCGCGTTTTGGCAGTAAATGCGTAGACATTTCTAACATCACATTCGGATTTCAATGTGATATTTACGTTAAATGCGATTTCAGCAGCAAATACACAGGTTTCTAGCATAACATTCATATTTCAGTGTGAAACTTGCGTTTTACACGATTTTCAGTACATTGCACAAAAATGCATCTAAATATCGTATTCAATATGTAAAATACGTTGAATTCGCGTTTTGGCAGTAAATGCGTAGACATTTCTAATATCTCATTCGGATTTCAATGTGATATTTACGTTAAATGCGATTTCAGCAGCAAATACACAGGTTTCTAGCATAACATTCATATTTCAGAGTGAAACTTGCGTTTTACACGATTTTCAGTACATTGCACAAAAATGCTTCGAAATATCGTATTCAGTGTGTAAATACGTTGAATTCGCGTTTTGGCAGTAAATGCGTAGACATTTCTAACATCACATTCGGATTTCAATGTGATATTTACGTTAAATGCGATTTCAGCAGCAAATACACAGGTTTCTAGCATAACATTCATATTTCAGTGTGAAACTTGCGTTTTACACGATTTTCAGTACATTGCACAAAAATGCATCTAAATATCGTATTCAATATGTAAAATACGTTGAATTCGCGTTTTGGCAGTAAATGCGTAGACATTTCTAATATCTCATTCGGATTTCAATGTGATATTTACGTTAAATGCGATTTCAGCAGCAAATACACAGGTTTCTAGAATAGCATTCATATTTCAGTGTGAAACTTGCGTTTTACACGATTTTCAGTACATTGCACAAAAATGCATCTAAAAATCGTATTCAGTATGTAAAATACGTTGAATTCGCGTTTTGGCAGCAAATGCGTAGACATTTATAACATCACATTCAGATTTCAATATGATATTTACGTTAAATGCGATTTCAGCAGCAAATACACAGGTTTCTAGAATAGCATTCATATTTCAGTGTGAAACTTGCGTTTTACACGGTTTTCAGTACATTGCACAAAAATGCATCGAAATATCGTATTCAGTGTGTAAAATACGTTGAATTCGTGTTTTGACAGTAAATGCGTAGACATTTCTAACATCACATTCGGATTTCAATGTGATATTTACGTTAAATGCGATTTCAGCAGCAAATACACAGGTTTCTAGAATAGAATTCATATTTCATTGTGAAACTTGCGTTTTACACGATTTTTGGTACATTGCACAAAAATTCATCGAAATATCGTATTCAGTGTGTAAAATACGTTGAATTCGCGTTTTGGCAGTAAATGCGTAGACATTTCTAACATCACATTCAGATTTCAATATGATATTTACGTTAAATGCGATTTCAGCAGCAAATACACAGGTTTCTAGCATAACATTCATATTCGAGTGTGAAACTTGCGTTTTACACGACTTTCAGTACATTGGACAAAAATGCATCGAAATATCGTATTCAGTGTGTAAAATACGTTGAATGCGCGTTTTGGCAGCAAATGCGTAGACATTTCTAACATCACATTCGGATTTCAATATGATATTTACGTTAAATGCGATTTCAGCAGCAAATACACAGGTTTCTAGCATAACTTTCATATTTCAGTGTGAAACTTGCGTTTTACACGTTTTTCAGTACATTGCACAAAAATGCATCTAAATATCGTATTCAGTGTGTAAAATACGTTGAATTCGCGTTTTGGCTGCAAATGTGTAGACATTTCTAACATCACATTCGGATTTCAATGTGATATTTACGTTAAATGCGATTTCAGCAGCAAATACACAGGTTTCTAGAATAGCATTCATATTTCACAAAAATGCATCGAAATATCGTATTCAAAGTATAAAATACGTTGAATTCGCGTTTTGGCAGTAAATGCGTAGACATTTCTAACATCACATTCGGATTTCAATATGATATTTACGTTAAATGCGATTTCAGCAGCAAATACACAGGTTTCTAGCATAACATTCATATTTCAGTGTGAAACTTGCGTTTTACACGATTTTCAGTCTATTGCACAAAAATGCATCTAAATATCGTATTCAGTATGTAAAATACGTTGAATTCGCGTTTTGGCAGTAAATGCGTAGACATTTCTAACATCACATTCAGATTTCAATATGATATTTACGTTAAATGCGATTTCAGCAGCAAATACACAGGTTTCTAGCATAACATTCATATTTGAGTGTGAAACTTGCGATTTACACGATTTTCAGTATATTGCACAAAAATGCTTCGAAATATCGTATTCAGTGTGTAAAATACGTTGAATTCGCGTTTTGGCAGTAAATGCGTAGACATTTCTAACATCTCATTCGGATTTCAATGTGATATTTACGTTAAATGCGATTTCAGCAGCAAATACACAGGTTTCTAGAATAGCATTCATATTTCAGTGTGAAACTTGCGTTTTACACGATTTTCGGTACATTGCACAAAAATGCATCGAAATATCGTATTCAGTGTGTAAAATACGTTGAATTCGCGTTTTGGCAGTAAATGCGTAGACATTTCTAACATCACATTCGGATTTCAATGTGATATTTACGTTAAATGCGATTTCAGCAGCAAATACACAGGTTTCAAGCATAACATTCATATTTCAGTGTGAAACTTGCGTTTTACACGATTTTCAGTACATTGGACAAAAATGCATCGAGATATCGTATTCAGTGTGTAAAATACGTTGAATTCGTGTTTTGACAGTAAATGCGTAGACATTTCTAACATCACATTCGGATTTCAATGTGATATTTACGTTAAATGCGATTTCAGCAGCAAATACACAGGTTTCTAGCATAACTTTCATATTTCAGTGTGAAACTTGCGTTTTACACGTTTTTCAGTACATTGCACAAAAATGCATCTAAATATCGTATTCAGTGTGTAAAATACGTTGAATTCGCGTTTTGGCTGCAAATGCGTAGACATTTCTAACATCACATTCGGATTTCAATGTGATATTTACGTTAAATGCGATTTCAGCAGCAAATACACAGGTTTCTAGAATAGCATTCATATTTCACAAAAATGCATCGAAATATCGTATTCAAAGTATAAAATACGTTGAATTCGCGTTTTGGCAGTAAATGCGTAGACATTTCTAACATCACATTCGGATTTCAATGTGATATTTACGTTAAATGCGATTTCAGCAGCAAATACACAGGTTTCTAGCATAACATTCATATTTCAGTGTGAAACTTGCGTTTTACACGATTTTCAGTACATTGCACAAAAATGAATCTAAATATCGTATTCAATATGTAAAATACGTTGAATTCGCGTTTTGGCAGTAAATGCGTAGACATTTCTAATATCTCATTCGGATTTCAATGTGATATTTACGTTAAATGCGATTTCAGCAGCAAATACACAGGTTTCTAGCATAACATTCATATTTCAGTGTGAAACTTGCGTTTTACACGATTTTCAGTACATTGCACAAAAATGCTTCGAAATATCGTATTCAGTGTGTAAATACGTTGAATTCGCGTTTTGGCAGTAAATGCGTAGACATTTCTAACATCACATTCGGATTTCAATGTGATATTTACGTTAAATGCGATTTCAGCAGCAAATACACAGGTTTTTAGAATAGCATTCATATTTCAGTGTGAAACTTGCGTTTTACACGGTTTTCAGTACATTGCACAAAAATGCATCGAAATATCGTATTCAGTGTGTGAAATACGTTGAATTCGTGTTTTGACAGTAAATGCGTAGACATTTCTAACATCACATTCGGATTTCAATGTGATATTTACGTTAAATGCGATTTCAGCAGCAAATACACAGGTTTCTAGAATAGAATTCATATTTCATTGTGAAACTTGCGTTTTACACGATTTTTGGTACATTGCACAAAAATTCATCGAAATATCGTATTCAGTGTGTAAAATACGTTGAATACGCGTTTTGGCAGTAAATGCGTAGACATTTCTAACATCACATTCAGATTTCAATATGATATTTACGTTAAATGCGATTTCAGCAGCAAATACACAGGTTTCTAGCATAACATTCATATTCGAGTGTGAAACTTGCGTTTTACACGACTTTCAGTACATTGGACAAAAATGCATCGAAATATCGTATTCAGTGTGTAAAATACGTTGAATTCGCGTTTTGGCAGCAAATGCGTAGACATTTCTAACATCACATTCGGATTCCAATGTGATATTTACGTTAAATGCGATTTCAGCAGCAAATACACAGGTTTCTAGCATAACATTCATATTTCAGTGTGAAACTTGCGTTTTACACGATTTTTAGTACATTGCACAAAAATGCATCGAAATATCGTATTCAGTGTGTAAAATAAGTTGAATTCGCGTTTTGGCAGCAAATGCGTAGACATTTCTAACATCACATTCGGATTTCAATATGATATTTACGTTAAATGCGATTTCAGCAGCAAATACACAGGTTTCTAGCATAACTTTCATATTTCAGTTTGAAACTTGCGTTTTACACGTTTTTCAGTACATTGCACAAAAATGCATCTAAATATCGTATTCAGTGTGTAAAATACGTTGAATTCGCGTTTTGGCTGCAAATGCGTAGACATTTCTAACATCACATTCGGATTTCAATGTGATATTTACGTTAAATGCGATTTCAGCAGCAAATACACAGGTTTCTAGAATAGCATTCATATTTCACAAAAATGCATCGAAATATCGTATTCAAAGTATAAAATACGTTGAATTCGCGTTTTGGCAGTAAATGCGTAGACATTTCTAACATCACATTCGGATTTCAATATGATATTTACGTTAAATGCGATTTCAGCAGCAAATACACAGGTTTCTAGCATAACATTCATATTTCACAAAAATGCATCGAAATATCGTATTCAAAGTGTAAAATACGTTGAATTCGCGTTTTGGCAGTAAATGCGTAGACATTTCTAACATCACATTCGGATTTCAATATGATATTTACGTTAAATGCGATTTCAGCAGCAAATACACAGGTTTCTAGCATAACATTCATATTTCAGTGTGAAACTTGCGTTTTACACGATTTTTAGTACATTGCACAACAATGCATCTAAATATCGTATTCAGTGTGTAAAATACGTTGAATTCGCGCTTTGGCTGCAAATGCGTAGACATTTCTAACATCACATTCGGATTTCAATATGATATTTACGTTAAATGCGATTTCAGCAGCAAATACACAGGTTTCTAGCATAACATTCATATTTCAGTGTGAAACTTGCGTTTTACACGATTTTCAGTATATTGCACAAAAATGCTTCGAAATATCGTATTCAGTGTGTAAAATACGTTGAATTCGCGTTTCGGCAGTAAATGCGTAGACATTTCTAACATCTCATTCGGATTTCAATGTGATATTTACGTTAAATGCGATTTCAGCAGCAAATACACAGGTTTCTAGAATAGCATTCATATTTCAGTGTGAAACTTGCGTTTTACACGATTTTCGGTACATTGCACAAAAATACATCGAAATATCGTATTCAGTGTGTAAAATACGTTGAATTCGCGTTTAGGCAGTAAAAGCGTAGACATTTCTAACATCACATTCGGATTTCAATGTGATATTTACGTTAAATGCGATTTCAGCAGCAAATACACAGGTTTCTAGCATAACATTCATATTTCAGTGTGAAACTTGCGTTTTACACGATTTTCAGTACATTGGACAAAAATGCATCGAGATATCGTATTCAGTGTGTAAAATACGTTGAATTCGTGTTTTGACAGTAAATGCGTAGACATTTCTAACATCACATTCGGATTTCAATGTGATATTTACGTTAAATGCGATTTCAGCAGCAAATACACAGGTTTCTAGCATAACATTCATATTTCAGTGTGAAACTTGCATTTTACACGATTTTCAGTACATTGGACAAAAATGCATCGAAATATCGTATTCAGTGTGTAAAATACGTTGAATTCGCGTTTTGGCAGTAAATGCGTAGACATTTCTAACATCACATTCGGATTTCAATGTGATATTTACGTTAAATGCGATTTCAGCAGCAAATACACAGGTTTCTAGCATAACATTCATATTTCAGTGTGAAACTTGCGTTTTACACGATTTTCAGTACATTGGACAAAAATGCATCGAGATATCGTATTCAGTGTGTAAAATACGTTGAATTCGTGTTTTGACAGTAAATGCGTAGACATTTCTAACATCACATTCGGATTTCAATGTGATATTTACGTTAAATGCGATTTCAGCAGCAAATACACAGGTTTCTAGCATAACATTCATATTTCAGTGTGAAACTTGCGTTTTACACGTTTTTCAGTACATTGCACAAAAATGCATCTAAATAGCGTATTCAGTGTGTAAAATACGTTGAATTCGCGTTTTGGCTGCAAATGCGTAGACATTTCCTAACATCACATTCGGATTTCAATGTGATATTTACGTTAAATGCGATTTCAGCAGCAAATACACAGGTTTCTAGAATAGCATTCATATTTCAGTGTGAAACTTGCGTTTTACACGATTTTCAGTACATTGCACAAAAATGCATCTAAAAATCGTATTCAGTATGTAAAATACGTTGAATTCGCGTTTTGGCAGCAAATGCGTAGACATTTATAACATCACATTCAGATTTCAATATGATATTTACGTTAAATGCGATTTCAGCAGCAAATACACAGGTTTCTAGCATAACTTTCATATTTCAGTGTGAAACTTGCGTTTTACACGATTTTCAGTATATTGCACAAAAATGCTTCGAAATATCGTATTCAGTGTGTAAAATACGTTGAATTCGCGTTTTGGCAGTAAATGCGTAGACATTTCTAACATCTCATTCGGATTTCAATGTGATATTTACGTTAAATGCGATTTCAGCAGCAAATACACAGGTTTCTAGAATAGCATTCATATTTCAGTGTGAAACTTGCGTTTTACACGATTTTCGGTACATTGCACAAAAATGCATCGAAATATCGTATTCAGTGTGTAAAATACGTTGAATTCGCGTTTTGGCAGTAAATGCGTAGACATTTCTAACATCACATTCGGATTTCAATGTGATATTTACGTTAAATGCGATTTCAGCAGCAAATACACAGGTTTCTAGCATAACATTCATATTTCAGTGTGAAACTTGCGTTTTACACGATTTTCAGTACATTGGACAAAAATGCATCGAGATATCGTATTCAGTGTGTAAAATACGTTGAATTCGTGTTTTGACAGTAAATGCGTAGACATTTCTAACATCACATTCGGATTTCAATGTGATATTTACGTTAAATGCGATTTCAGCAGCAAATACACAGGTTTCTAGCATAACTTTCATATTTCAGTGTGAAACTTGCGTTTTACACGTTTTTCAGTACATTGCACAAAAATGCATCTAAATATCGTATTCAGTGTGTAAAATACGTTGAATTCGCGTTTTGGCTGCAAATGCGTAGACATTTCTAACATCACATTCGGATTTCAATGTGATATTTACGTTAAATGCGATTTCAGCAGCAAATACACAGGTTTCTAGAATAGCATTCATATTTCACAAAAATGCATCGAAATATCGTATTCAAAGTATAAAATACGTTGAATTCGCGTTTTGGCAGTAAATGCGTAGACATTTCTAACATCACATTCGGATTTCAATGTGATATTTACGTTAAATGCGATTTCAGCAGCAAATACACAGGTTTCTAGCATAACATTCATATTTCAGTGTGAAACTTGCGTTTTACACGATTTTCAGTACATTGCACAAAAATGCATCTAAATATCGTATTCAATATGTAAAATACGTTGAATTCGCGTTTTGGCAGTAAATGCGTAGACATTTCTAATATCTCATTCGGATTTCAATGTGATATTTACGTTAAATGCGATTTCAGCAGCAAATACACAGGTTTCTAGCATAACATTCATATTTCAGAGTGAAACTTGCGTTTTACACGATTTTCAGTACATTGCACAAAAATGCTTCGAAATATCGTATTCAGTGTGTAAATACGTTGAATTCGCGTTTTGGCAGTAAATGCGTAGACATTTCTAACATCACATTCGGATTTCAATGTGATATTTACGTTAAATGCGATTTCAGCAGCAAATACACAGGTTTCTAGCATAACATTCATATTTCAGTGTGAAACTTGCGTTTTACACGATTTTCAGTACATTGCACAAAAATGCATCTAAATATCGTATTCAATATGTAAAATACGTTGAATTCGCGTTTTGGCAGTAAATGCGTAGACATTTCTAATATCTCATTCGGATTTCAATGTGATATTTACGTTAAATGCGATTTCAGCAGCAAATACACAGGTTTCTAGAATAGCATTCATATTTCAGTGTGAAACTTGCGTTTTACACGATTTTCAGTACATTGCACAAAAATGCATCTAAAAATCGTATTCAGTATGTAAAATACGTTGAATTCGCGTTTTGGCAGCAAATGCGTAGACATTTATAACATCACATTCAGATTTCAATATGATATTTACGTTAAATGCGATTTCAGCAGCAAATACACAGGTTTCTAGAATAGCATTCATATTTCAGTGTGAAACTTGCGTTTTACACGGTTTTCAGTACATTGCACAAAAATGCATCGAAATATCGTATTCAGTGTGTAAAATACGTTGAATTCGTGTTTTGACAGTAAATGCGTAGACATTTCTAACATCACATTCGGATTTCAATGTGATATTTACGTTAAATGCGATTTCAGCAGCAAATACACAGGTTTCTAGAATAGAATTCATATTTCATTGTGAAACTTGCGTTTTACACGATTTTTGGTACATTGCACAAAAATTCATCGAAATATCGTATTCAGTGTGTAAAATACGTTGAATTCGCGTTTTGGCAGTAAATGCGTAGACATTTCTAACATCACATTCAGATTTCAATATGATATTTACGTTAAATGCGATTTCAGCAGCAAATACACAGGTTTCTAGCATAACATTCATATTCGAGTGTGAAACTTGCGTTTTACACGACTTTCAGTACATTGGACAAAAATGCATCGAAATATCGTATTCAGTGTGTAAAATACGTTGAATGCGCGTTTTGGCAGCAAATGCGTAGACATTTCTAACATCACATTCGGATTTCAATATGATATTTACGTTAAATGCGATTTCAGCAGCAAATACACAGGTTTCTAGCATAACTTTCATATTTCAGTGTGAAACTTGCGTTTTACACGTTTTTCAGTACATTGCACAAAAATGCATCTAAATATCGTATTCAGTGTGTAAAATACGTTGAATTCGCGTTTTGGCTGCAAATGCGTAGACATTTCTAACATCACATTCGGATTTCAATGTGATATTTACGTTAAATGCGATTTCAGCAGCAAATACACAGGTTTCTAGAATAGCATTCATATTTCACAAAAATGCATCGAAATATCGTATTCAAAGTATAAAATACGTTGAATTCGCGTTTTGGCAGTAAATGCGTAGACATTTCTAACATCACATTCGGATTTCAATATGATATTTACGTTAAATGCGATTTCAGCAGCAAATACACAGGTTTCTAGCATAACATTCATATTTCAGTGTGAAACTTGCGTTTTACACGATTTTCAGTCTATTGCACAAAAATGCATCTAAATATCGTATTCAGTATGTAAAATACGTTGAATTCGCGTTTTGGCAGTAAATGCGTAGACATTTCTAACATCACATTCAGATTTCAATATGATATTTACGTTAAATGCGATTTCAGCAGCAAATACACAGGTTTCTAGCATAACTTTCATATTTCAGTGTGAAACTTGCGTTTTACACGATCTTCAGTACATTGCACAAAAATGCATCGAAATATCGTATTCAGTGTGTAAAATACGTTGAATTCGTGTTTTGACATTAAATGCGTAGACATTTCTAACATCACATTCGGATTCCAATGTGATATTTACGTTAAATGCGATTTCAGCAGCAAATACACAGGTTTCTAGCATAACATTCATATTTCAGTGTGAAACTTGCGTTTTACACGATTTTCAGTACATTGCACAAAAATGCATCTAAATATCGTATTCAGTATGTAAAATACGTTGAATTCGCGTTTTGGTAGTAAATGCGTAGATATTTCTAACATCACATTCTGATTTCAATATGATATTTACGTTAAATGCGATTTCAGCAGCAAATTCACAGGTTTCTAGCATGACTTTCATATTTCAGTGTGAAACTTGCGTTTTACACGATTTTCAGTACATTGCACAAAAATGCATCGAAATATCGTATTCAGTGTGTAAAATACGTTGAATTCGTGTTTTGACAGTAAATGCGTAGACATTTCTAACATCACATTCGGATTCCAATGTGATATTTACGTTAAATGCGATTTCAGCAGCAAATACACAGGTTTCTAGCATAACATTTATATTTCAGTGTGAAACTTGCGTTTTACACGATTTTCAGTACATTGGACAAAAATGCATCTAAATATCGTATTCAGTGTGTAAAATACGTTGAATTCGCGTTTTGGCTGCAAATGCGTAGACATTTCTAACATCACATTCGGATTTCAATGTGATATTTACGTTAAATGCGATTTCAGCAGCAAAGACACAGGTTTCTAGAATAGCATTCATATTTCAGTGTGAAACTTGCGTTTTACACGATTTTCAGTACATTGCACAAAAATGCATCTAAATATCGTATTCAGTATGTAAAATACGTTGAATGCGCGTTTTGGCAGCAAATGCGTAGACATTTCTAACATCACATTCAGATTTCAATATGATATTTACGTTAAATGCGATTTCAGCAGCAAATACACAGGTTTCTAGCATAACTTTCATATTTCAGTGTGAAACTTGCGTTTTACACGATTTTCAGTACATTGCACAAAAATGCTTCGAAATATCGTATTCAGTGTGTAAATACGTTGAATTCGCGTTTTGGCAGTAAATGCGTAGACATTTCTAACATCACAGTCGGATTTCAATGTGATATTTACGTTAAATGCGATTTCAGCAGCAAATACACAGGTTTCTAGAATAGCATTCATATTTCAGTGTGAAACTTGCGTTTTACACGATTTTCAGTATATTGCACAAAAATGCTTCGAAATATCGTATTCAGTGTGTAAAATACGTTGAATTCGCGTTTTGGCAGTAAATGCGTAGACATTTCTAACATCTCATTCGGATTTCAATGTGATATTTACGTTAAATGCGATTTCAGCAGCAAATACACAGGTTTCTAGAATAGCATTCATATTTCAGTGTGAAACTTGCGTTTTACACGATTTTCGGTACATTGCACAAAAATGCATCGAAATATCGTATTCAGTGTGTAAAATACGTTGAATTCGCGTTTAGGCAGTAAAAGCGTAGACATTTCTAACATCACATTCGGATTTCAATGTGATATTTACGTTAAATGCGATTTCAGCAGCAAATACACAGGTTTCTAGCATAACATTCATATTTCAGTGTGAAACTTGCGTTTAACACGATTTTCAGTACATTGCACAAAAATGCTTCGAAATATCGTATTCAGTGTGTAAATACGTTGAATTCGCGTTTTGGCAGTAAATGCGTAGACATTTCTAACATCACATTCGGATTTCAATGTGATATTTACGTTAAATGCGATTTCAGCAGCAAATACACAGGTTTCTAGCATAACTTTCATATTTCAGTGTGAAACTTGCGTTTTACACGATTTTCAGTACATTGCACAAAAATGCTTCGAAATATCGTATTCAGTGTGTAAAATACGTTGAATTCGCGTTTTGGCAGTAAATGCGTAGACATTTCTAATATCTCATTCGGATTTCAATGTGATATTTACGTTAAATACGATTTCAGCAGCAAATACACAGGTTTCTAGAATAGCATTCATATTTCAGTGTGAAACTTGCGTTTTACACGATTTTCGGTACATTGCACAAAAATGCATCGAAATATCGTATTCAGTGTGTAAAATACGTTGAATTCGCGTTTAGGCAGTAAAAGCGTAGACATTTCTAACATCACATTCGGATTTCAATGTGATATTTACGTTAAATGCGATTTCAGCAGCAAATACACAGGTTTCTAGCATAACTTTCATATTTCAGTGTGAAACTTGCGTTTTACACGATTTTCAGTACATTGCACAAAAATGCTTCGAAATATCGTATTCAGTGTGTAAATACGTTGAATTCGCGTTTTGGCAGTAAATGCGTAGACATTTCTAACATCACAGTCGGATTTCAATGTGATATTTACGTTAAATGCGATTTCAGCAGCAAATACACAGGTTTCTAGAATAGCATTCATATTTCAGTGTGAAACTTGCGTTTTACACGATTTTCAGTACATTGCACAAAAATGCATCGAAATATCGTATTCAGTGTGTAAAATAAGTTGAATTCGCGTTTTGGCAGTAAATGCGTAGACATTTCTAATATCTCATTCGGATTTCAATGTGATATTTACGTTAAATACGATTTCAGCAGCAAATACACAGGTTTCTAGAATAGCATTCATATTTCAGTGTGAAACTTGCGTTTTACACGATTTTCGGTACATTGCACAAAAATGCATCGAAATATCGTATTCAGTGTGTAAAATACGTTGAATTCGCGTTTAGGCAGTAAAAGCGTAGACATTTCTAACATCACATTCGGATTTCAATGTGATATTTACGTTAAATGCGATTTCAGCAGCAAATACACAGGTTTCTAGCATAACATTCATATTTCAGTGTGAAACTTGCGTTTTACACGATTTTCAGTACATTGGACAAAAATGCATCGAGATATCGTATTCAGTGTGTAAAATACGTTGAATTCGTGTTTTGACAGTAAATGCGTAGACATTTCTAACATCACATTCGGATTTCAATGTGATATTTACGTTAAATGCGATTTCAGCAGCAAATACACAGGTTTCTAGCATAACATTGATATTTCAGTGTGAAACTTGCATTTTACACGATTTTCAGTACATTGGACAAAAATGCATCGAAATATCGTATTCAGTGTGTAAAATACGTTGAATTCGCGTTTTGGCAGTAAATGCGTAGACATTTCTAACATCACATTCGGATTTCAATGTGATATTTACGTTAAATGCGATTTCAGCAGCAAATACACAGGTTTCTAGCATAACATTCATATTTCAGTGTGAAACTTGCGTTTTACACGATTTTCAGTACATTGGACAAAAATGCATCGAAATATCGTACTCAGTGTGTAAAATACGTTGAATTCGTGTTTTGACAGTAAATGCGTAGACATTTCTAACATCACATTCGGATTCCAATGTGATATTTACGTTAAATGCGATTTCAGCAGCAAATACACAGGTTTCTAGCATAACATTCATATTTCAGTGTGAAACTTGCGTTTAACACGATTTTCAGTACATTGCACAAAAATGCTTCGAAATATCGTATTCAGTGTGTAAATACGTTGAATTCGCGTTTTGGCAGTAAATGCGTAGACATTTCTAACATCACATTCGGATTTCAATGTGATATTTACGTTAAATGCGATTTCAGCAGCAAATACACAGGTTTCTAGCATAACTTTCATATTTCAGTGTGAAACTTGCGTTTTACACGATTTTCAGTACATTGCACAAAAATGCTTCGAAATATCGTATTCAGTGTGTAAAATACGTTGAATTCGCGTTTTGGCAGTAAATGCGTAGACATTTCTAATATCTCATTCGGATTTCAATGTGATATTTACGTTAAATACGATTTCAGCAGCAAATACACAGGTTTCTAGAATAGCATTCATATTTCAGTGTAAAACTTGCGTTTTACACGATTTTCGGTACATTGCACAAAAATGCATCGAAATATCGTATTCAGTGTGTAAAATACGTTGAATTCGCGTTTAGGCAGTAAAAGCGTAGACATTTCTAACATCACATTCGGATTTCAATGTGATATTTACGTTAAATGCGATTTCAGCAGCAAATACACAGGTTTCTAGCATAACATTCATATTTCAGTGTGAAACTTGCGTTTTACACGATTTTCAGTACATTGGACAAAAATGCATCGAGATATCGTATTCAGTGTGTAAAATACGTTGAATTCGTGTTTTGACAGTAAATGCGTAGACATTTCTAACATCACATTCGGATTTCAATGTGATATTTACGTTAAATGCGATTTCAGCAGCAAATACACAGGTTTCTAGCATAACATTCATATTTCAGTGTGAAACTTGCATTTTACACGATTTTCAGTACATTGGACAAAAATGCATCGAAATATCGTATTCAGTGTGTAAAATACGTTGAATTCGCGTTTTGGCAGTAAATGCGTAGACATTTCTAACATCACATTCGGATTTCAATGTGATATTTACGTTAAATGCGATTTCAGCAGCAAATACACAGGTTTCTAGCATAACATTCATATTTCAGTGTGAAACTTGCGTTTTACACGTTTTTCAGTACATTGCACAAAAATGCATCTAAATAGCGTATTCAGTGTGTAAAATACGTTGAATTCGCGTTTTGGCTGCAAATGCGTAGACATTTCCTAACATCACATTCGGATTTCAATGTGATATTTACGTTAAATGCGATTTCAGCAGCAAATACACAGGTTTCTAGAATAGCATTCATATTTCAGTGTGAAACTTGCGTTTTACACGATTTTCAGTACATTGCACAAAAATGCATCTAAAAATCGTATTCAGTATGTAAAATACGTTGAATTCGCGTTTTGGCAGCAAATGCGTAGACATTTATAACATCACATTCAGATTTCAATATGATATTTACGTTAAATGCGATTTCAGCAGCAAATACACAGGTTTCTAGCATAACTTTCATATTTCAGTGTGAAACTTGCGTTTTACACGATTTTCAGTATATTGCACAAAAATGCTTCGAAATATCGTATTCAGTGTGTAAAATACGTTGAATTCGCGTTTTGGCAGTAAATGCGTAGACATTTCTAACATCTCATTCGGATTTCAATGTGATATTTACGTTAAATGCGATTTCAGCAGCAAATACACAGGTTTCTAGAATAGCATTCATATTTCAGTGTGAAACTTGCGTTTTACACGATTTTCGGTACATTGCACAAAAATGCATCGAAATATCGTATTCAGTGTGTAAAATACGTTGAATTCGCGTTTTGGCAGTAAATGCGTAGACATTTCTAACATCACATTCGGATTTCAATGTGATATTTACGTTAAATGCGATTTCAGCAGCAAATACACAGGTTTCAAGCATAACATTCATATTTCAGTGTGAAACTTGCGTTTTACACGATTTTCAGTACATTGGACAAAAATGCATTGAGATATCGTATTAAGTGTGTAAAATACGTTGAATTCGTGTTTTGACAGTAAATGCGTAGACATTTCTAACATCACATTCGGATTTCAATGTGATATTTACGTTAAATGCGATTTCAGCAGCAAATACACAGGTTTCTAGCATAACATTCATATTTCAGTGTGAAACTTGAATTTTACACGATTTTCAGTACATTGGACAAAAATGCATCGAAATATCGTATTCAGTGTGTAAAATACGTTGAATTCGCGTTTTGGCAGCAAATGCGTAAACATTTCTAACATCACATTCGGATTTCAATGTGATATTTACGTTAAATGCGATTTCAGCAGCAAATACACAGGTTTCTAGCATTACATTCATATTTCAGTGTGAAACTTGCGTTTTACACGATTTTCAGTACATTGCACAAAAATGCATCTAAATATCGTATTCAGTATGTAAAATACGTTGAATTCGCGTTTTGGCAGTAAATGCGTAGACATTTCTAATATCTCATTCGGATTTCAATGTGATATTTACGTTAAATGCGATTTCAGCAGCAAATACACAGGTTTCTAGCATAACATTCATATTTCAGTGTGAAACTTGCGTTTTACACGATTTTCAGTACATTGCACAAAAATGCTTCGAAATATCGTATTCAGTGTGTAAATACGTTGAATTCGCGTTTTGGCAGTAAATGCGTAGACATTTCTAACATCACATTCGGATTCCAATGTGATATTTACGTTAAATGCGATTTCAGCAGCAAATACACAGGTTTCTAGCATAACATTCATATTCGAGTGTGAAACTTGCGTTTTACACGACTTTCAGTACATTGGACAAAAATGCATCGAAATATCGTATTCAGTGTGTAAAATACGTTGAATTCGCGTTTTGGCAGCAAATGCGTAGACATTTCTAACATCACATTCGGATTCCAATGTGATATTTACGTTAAATGCGATTTCAGCAGCAAATACACAGGTTTCTAGCATAACATTCATATTTCAGTGTGAAACTTGCGTTTTACACGATTTTTAGTACATTGCACAAAAATGCATCGAAATATCGTATTCAGTGTGTAAAATAAGTTGAATTCGCGTTTTGGCAGCAAATGCGTAGACATTTCTAACATCACATTCGGATTTCAATATGATATTTACGTTAAATGCGATTTCAGCAGCAAATACACAGGTTTCTAGCATAACTTTCATATTTCAGTGTGAAACTTGCGTTTTACACGTTTTTCAGTACATTGCACAAAAATGCATCTAAATATCGTATTCAGTGTGTAAAATACGTTGAATTCGCGTTTTGGCTGCAAATGCGTAGACATTTCTAACATCACATTCGGATTTCAATGTGATATTTACGTTAAATGCGATTTCAGCAGCAAATACACAGGTTTCTAGAATAGCATTCATATTTCACAAAAATGCATCGAAATATCGTATTCAAAGTGTAAAATACGTTGAATTCGCGTTTTGGCAGTAAATGCGTAGACATTTCTAACATCACATTCGGATTTCAATATGATATTTACGTTAAATGCGATTTCAGCAGCAAATACACAGGTTTCTAGCATAACATTCATATTTCAGTGTGAAACTTGCGTTTTACACGATTTTTAGTACATTGCACAACAATGCATCTAAATATCGTATTCAGTGTGTAAAATACGTTGAATTCGCGTTTTGGCTGCAAATGCGTAGACATTTCTAACATCACATTCGGATTTCAATGTGATATTTACGTTAAATGCGATTTCAGCAGCAAATACACAGGTTTCTAGAATAGCATTCATATTTCACAAAAATGCATCGAAATATCGTATTCAAAGTATAAAATACGTTGAATTCGCGTTTTGGCAGTAAATGCGTAGACATTTCTAACATCACATTCGGATTTCAATATGATATTTACGTTAAATGCGATTTCAGCAGCAAATACACAGGTTTCTAGCATAACATTCATATTTCAGTGTGAAACTTGCGTTTTACACGATTTTCAGTCCATTGCACAAAAATGCATCTAAATATCGTATTCAGTATGTAAAATACGTTGAATTCGCGTTTTGGCAGTAAATGCGTAGATATTTCTAACATCACATTCGGATTTCAATGTGATATTTACGTATAATGCGATTTCAGCAGCAAATACACAGGTTTCTAGCATAACATTCATATTTCAGTGTGAAACTTGCGTTTTACACGATTTTCAGTACATTGGACAAAAATGCATCGAGATATCGTATTCAGTGTGTAAAATACGTTGAATTCGTGTTTTGACAGTAAATGCGTAGACATTTCTAACATCACATTCGGATTTCAATGTGATATTTACGTTAAATGCGATTTCAGCAGCAAATACACTGGTTTCTAGCATAACATTCATATTTCAGTGTGAAACTTGCATTTTACACGATTTTCAGTACATTGGACAAAAATGCATCGAAATATCGTATTCAGTGTGTAAAATACGTTGAATTCGCGTTTTGGCAGTAAATGCGTAGACATTTCTAACATCACATTCGGATTTCAATGTGATATTTACGTTAAATGCGATTTCAGCAGCAAATACACAGGTTTCTAGCATAACATTCATATTTCAGTGTGAAACTTGCGTTTTACACGTTTTTCAGTACATTGCACAAAAATGCATCTAAATAGCGTATTCAGTGTGTAAAATACGTTGAATTCGCGTTTTGGCTGCAAATGCGTAGACATTTCCTAACATCACATTCGGATTTCAATGTGATATTTACGTTAAATGCGATTTCAGCAGCAAATACACAGGTTTCTAGAATAGAATTCATATTTCAGTGTGAAACTTGCGTTTTACACGATTTTCAGTACATTGCACAAAAATGCATCTAAAAATCGTATTCAGTATGTAAAATACGTTGAATTCGCGTTTTGGCAGCAAATGCGTAGACATTTATAACATCACATTCAGATTTCAATATGATATTTACGTTAAATGCGATTTCAGCAGCAAATACACAGGTTTCTAGCATAACTTTCATATTTCAGTGTGAAACTTGCGTTTTACACGATTTTCAGTATATTGCACAAAAATGCTTCGAAATATCGTATTCAGTGTGTAAAATACGTTGAATTCGCGTTTTGGCAGTAAATGCGTAGACATTTCTAACATCTCATTCGGATTTCAATGTGATATTTACGTTAAATGCGATTTCAGCAGCAAATACACAGGTTTCTAGAATAGCTTTCATATTTCAGTGTGAAACTTGCGTTTTACACGATTTTCGGTACATTGCACAAAAATACATCGAAATATCGTATTCAGTGTGTAAAATACGTTGAATTCGCGTTTAGGCAGTAAAAGCGTAGACATTTCTAACATCACATTCGGATTTCAATGTGATATTTACGTTAAATGCGATTTCAGCAGCAAATACACAGGTTTCTAGCATAACATTCATATTTCAGTGTGAAACTTGCGTTTTACACGATTTTCAGTACATTGGACAAAAATGCATCGAGATATCGTATTCAGTGTGTAAAATACGTTGAATTCGTGTTTTGACAGTAAATGCGTAGACATTTCTAACATCACATTCGGATTTCAATGTGATATTTACGTTAAATGCGATTTCAGCAGCAAATACACAGGTTTCTAGCATAACATTCATATTTCAGTGTGAAACTTGCATTTTACACGATTTTCAGTACATTGGACAAAAATGCATCGAAATATCGTATTCAGTGTGTAAAATACGTTGAATTCGCGTTTTGGCAGTAAATGCGTAGACATTTCTAACATCACATTCGGATTTCAATGTGATATTTACGTTAAATGCGATTTCAGCAGCAAATACACAGGTTTCTAGCATAACATTCATATTTCAGTGTGAAACTTGCGTTTTACACGTTTTTCAGTACATTGCACAAAAATGCATCTAAATAGCGTATTCAGTGTGTAAAATACGTTGAATTCGCGTTTTGGCTGCAAATGCGTAGACATTTCCTAACATCACATTCGGATTTCAATGTGATATTTACGTTAAATGCGATTTCAGCAGCAAATACACAGGTTTCTAGAATAGCATTCATATTTCAGTGTGAAACTTGCGTTTTACACGATTTTCAGTACATTGCACAAAAATGCATCTAAAAATCGTATTCAGTATGTAAAATACGTTGAATTCGCGTTTTGGCAGCAAATGCGTAGACATTTCTAACATCACATTCGGATTCCAATGTGATATTTACGTTAAATGCGATTTCAGCAGCAAATACACAGGTTTCTAGCATAACATTCATATTTCAGTGTGAAACTTGCATTTTACACGATTTTCAGTACATTGGACAAAAATGCATCGAGATATCGTATTCAGTGTGTAAAATACGTTGAATTCGTGTTTTGACAGTAAATGCGTAGACATTTCTAACATCACATTCGGATTTCAATGTGATATTTACGTTAAATGCGATTTCAGCAGCAAATACACAGGTTTCTAGCATAACATTCATATTTCAGTGTGAAACTTGAATTTTACACGATTTTCAGTACATTGGACAAAAATGCATCGAAATATCGTATTCAGTGTGTAAAATACGTTGAATTCGCGTTTTGGCAGCAAATGCGTAGACATTTCTAACATCACATTCGGATTCCAATGTGATATTTACGTTAAATGCGATTTCAGCAGCAAATACACAGGTTTCTAGAATAGAATTCATATTTCAGTGTGAAACTTGCGTTTTACACGATTTTCAGTACATTGCACAAAAATGCATCTAAAAATCGTATTCAGTATGTAAAATACGTTGAATTCGCGTTTTGGCAGCAAATGCGTAGACATTTATAACATCACATTCAGATTTCAATATGATATTTACGTTAAATGCGATTTCAGCAGCAAATACACAGGTTTCTAGCATAACTTTCATATTTCAGTGTGAAACTTGCGTTTTACACGATTTTCAGTACATTGCACAAAAATGCATCGAAATATCGTATTCAGTGTGTAAAATACGTTGAATTCGCGTTTTGGCAGTAAATGCGTAGACATTTCTAATATCTCATTCGGATTTCAATGTGATATTTACGTTAAATACGATTTCAGCAGCAAATACACAGGTTTCTAGAATAGCATTCATATTTCAGTGTGAAACTTGCGTTTTACACGATTTTCGGTACATTGCACAAAAATGCATCGAAATATCGTATTCAGTGTGTAAAATACGTTGAATTCGCGTTTAGGCAGTAAAAGCGTAGACATTTCTAACATCACATTCGGATTTCAATGTGATATTTACGTTAAATGCGATTTCAGCAGCAAATACACAGGTTTCTAGCATAACATTCATATTTCAGTGTGAAACTTGCGTTTTACACGATTTTCAGTACATTGGACAAAAATGCATCGAGATATCGTATTCAGTGTGTAAAATACGTTGAATTCGTGTTTTGACAGTAAATGCGTAGACATTTCTAACATCACATTCGGATTTCAATGTGATATTTACGTTAAATGCGATTTCAGCAGCAAATACACAGGTTTCTAGCATAACATTGATATTTCAGTGTGAAACTTGCATTTTACACGATTTTCAGTACATTGGACAAAAATGCATCGAAATATCGTATTCAGTGTGTAAAATACGTTGAATTCGCGTTTTGGCAGTAAATGCGTAGACATTTCTAACATCACATTCGGATTTCAATGTGATATTTACGTTAAATGCGATTTCAGCAGCAAATACACAGGTTTCTAGCATAACATTCATATTTCAGTGTGAAACTTGCGTTTTACACGATTTTCAGTACATTGGACAAAAATGCATCGAAATATCGTACTCAGTGTGTAAAATACGTTGAATTCGTGTTTTGACAGTAAATGCGTAGACATTTCTAACATCACATTCGGATTCCAATGTGATATTTACGTTAAATGCGATTTCAGCAGCAAATACACAGGTTTCTAGCATAACATTCATATTTCAGTGTGAAACTTGCGTTTAACACGATTTTCAGTACATTGCACAAAAATGCTTCGAAATATCGTATTCAGTGTGTAAATACGTTGAATTCGCGTTTTGGCAGTAAATGCGTAGACATTTCTAACATCACATTCGGATTTCAATGTGATATTTACGTTAAATGCGATTTCAGCAGCAAATACACAGGTTTCTAGCATAACTTTCATATTTCAGTGTGAAACTTGCGTTTTACACGATTTTCAGTACATTGCACAAAAATGCTTCGAAATATCGTATTCAGTGTGTAAAATACGTTGAATTCGCGTTTTGGCAGTAAATGCGTAGACATTTCTAATATCTCATTCGGATTTCAATGTGATATTTACGTTAAATACGATTTCAGCAGCAAATACACAGGTTTCTAGAATAGCATTCATATTTCAGTGTAAAACTTGCGTTTTACACGATTTTCGGTACATTGCACAAAAATGCATCGAAATATCGTATTCAGTGTGTAAAATACGTTGAATTCGCGTTTAGGCAGTAAAAGCGTAGACATTTCTAACATCACATTCGGATTTCAATGTGATATTTACGTTAAATGCGATTTCAGCAGCAAATACACAGGTTTCTAGCATAACATTCATATTTCAGTGTGAAACTTGCGTTTTACACGATTTTCAGTACATTGGACAAAAATGCATCGAGATATCGTATTCAGTGTGTAAAATACGTTGAATTCGTGTTTTGACAGTAAATGCGTAGACATTTCTAACATCACATTCGGATTTCAATGTGATATTTACGTTAAATGCGATTTCAGCAGCAAATACACAGGTTTCTAGCATAACATTCATATTTCAGTGTGAAACTTGCATTTTACACGATTTTCAGTACATTGGACAAAAATGCATCGAAATATCGTATTCAGTGTGTAAAATACGTTGAATTCGCGTTTTGGCAGTAAATGCGTAGACATTTCTAACATCACATTCGGATTTCAATGTGATATTTACGTTAAATGCGATTTCAGCAGCAAATACACAGGTTTCTAGCATAACATTCATATTTCAGTGTGAAACTTGCGTTTTACACGTTTTTCAGTACATTGCACAAAAATGCATCTAAATAGCGTATTCAGTGTGTAAAATACGTTGAATTCGCGTTTTGGCTGCAAATGCGTAGACATTTCCTAACATCACATTCGGATTTCAATGTGATATTTACGTTAAATGCGATTTCAGCAGCAAATACACAGGTTTCTAGAATAGCATTCATATTTCAGTGTGAAACTTGCGTTTTACACGATTTTCAGTACATTGCACAAAAATGCATCTAAAAATCGTATTCAGTATGTAAAATACGTTGAATTCGCGTTTTGGCAGCAAATGCGTAGACATTTATAACATCACATTCAGATTTCAATATGATATTTACGTTAAATGCGATTTCAGCAGCAAATACACAGGTTTCTAGCATAACTTTCATATTTCAGTGTGAAACTTGCGTTTTACACGATTTTCAGTATATTGCACAAAAATGCTTCGAAATATCGTATTCAGTGTGTAAAATACGTTGAATTCGCGTTTTGGCAGTAAATGCGTAGACATTTCTAACATCTCATTCGGATTTCAATGTGATATTTACGTTAAATGCGATTTCAGCAGCAAATACACAGGTTTCTAGAATAGCATTCATATTTCAGTGTGAAACTTGCGTTTTACACGATTTTCGGTACATTGCACAAAAATGCATCGAAATATCGTATTCAGTGTGTAAAATACGTTGAATTCGCGTTTTGGCAGTAAATGCGTAGACATTTCTAACATCACATTCGGATTTCAATGTGATATTTACGTTAAATGCGATTTCAGCAGCAAATACACAGGTTTCAAGCATAACATTCATATTTCAGTGTGAAACTTGCGTTTTACACGATTTTCAGTACATTGGACAAAAATGCATCGAGATATCGTATTAAGTGTGTAAAATACGTTGAATTCGTGTTTTGACAGTAAATGCGTAGACATTTCTAACATCACATTCGGATTTCAATGTGATATTTACGTTAAATGCGATTTCAGCAGCAAATACACAGGTTTCTAGCATAACATTCATATTTCAGTGTGAAACTTGAATTTTACACGATTTTCAGTACATTGGACAAAAATGCATCGAAATATCGTATTCAGTGTGTAAAATACGTTGAATTCGCGTTTTGGCAGCAAATGCGTAGACATTTCTAACATCACATTCGGATTCCAATGTGATATTTACGTTAAATGCGATTTCAGCAGCAAATACACAGGTTTCTAGCATAACATTCATATTTCAGTGTGAAACTTGCGTTTTACACGATTTTTAGTACATTGCACAAAAATGCATCGAAATATCGTATTCAGTGTGTAAAATAAGTTGAATTCGCGTTTTGGCAGCAAATGCGTAGACATTTCTAACATCACATTCGGATTTCAATATGATATTTACGTTAAATGCGATTTCAGCAGCAAATACACAGGTTTCTAGCATAACTTTCATATTTCAGTGTGAAACTTGCGTTTTACACGTTTTTCAGTACATTGCACAAAAATGCATCTAAATATCGTATTCAGTGTGTAAAATACGTTGAATTCGCGTTTTGGCTGCAAATGCGTACACATTTCTAACATCACATTCGGATTTCAATGTGATATTTACGTTAAATGCGATTTCAGCAGCAAATACACAGGTTTCTAGAATAGCATTCATATTTCACAAAAATGCATCGAAATATCGTATTCAAAGTGTAAAATACGTTGAATTCGCGTTTTGGCAGTAAATGCGTAGACATTTCTAACATCACATTCGGATTTCAATATGATATTTACGTTAAATGCGATTTCAGCAGCAAATACACAGGTTTCTAGCATAACATTCATATTTCAGTGTGAAACTTGCGTTTTACACGATTTTTAGTACATTGCACAACAATGCATCTAAATATCGTATTCAGTGTGTAAAATACGTTGAATTCGCGTTTTGGCTGCAAATGCGTAGACATTTCTAACATCACATTCGGATTTCAATGTGATATTTACGTTAAATGCGATTTCAGCAGCAAATACACAGGTTTCTAGAATAGCATTCATATTTCACAAAAATGCATCGAAATATCGTATTCAAAGTATAAAATACGTTGAATTCGCGTTTTGGCAGTAAATGCGTAGACATTTCTAACATCACATTCGGATTTCAATATGATATTTACGTTAAATGCGATTTCAGCAGCAAATACACAGGTTTCTAGCATAACATTCATATTTCAGTGTGAAACTTGCGTTTTACACGATTTTCAGTCCATTGCACAAAAATGCATCTAAATATCGTATTCAGTATGTAAAATACGTTGAATTCGCGTTTTGGCAGTAAATGCGTAGACATTTCTAACATCAAATTCAGATTTCAATATGATATTTACGTTAAATGCGATTTCAGCAGCAAATACACAGGTTTCTAGCATAACTTTCATATTTCAGTGTGAAACTTGCGTTTTACACGATTTTCAGTACATTGCACAAAAATGCATCGTAATATCGTATTCAATGTGTAAAATACGTTGAATTCGTGTTTTGACAGTAAATGCGTAGACATTTCTAACATCACATTCGGATTCCAATGTGATATTTACGTTAAATGCGATTTCAGCAGCAAATACACAGGTTTCTAGCATAACATTCATATTTCAGTGTGAAACTTGCGTTTTACACGATTTTCAGTACATTAGACAAAAATGCATCGAAATATCGTATTCAGTGTGTAAAATACGTTGAATTCGTGTTTTGACATTAAATGCGTAGACATTTCTAACATCACATTCGGATTCCAATGTGATATTTACGTTAAATGCGATTTCAGCAGCAAATACACAGGTTTCTAGCATAACATTCATATTTCAGTGTGAAACTTGCGTTTTACACGATTTTCAGTACATTGCACAAAAATGCATCTAAATATCGTATTCAGTATGTAAAATACGTTGAATTCGCGTTTTGGTAGTAAATGCGTAGATATTTCTAACATCACATTCAGATTTCAATATGATATTTACGTTAAATGCGATTTCAGCAGCAAATTCACAGGTTTCTAGCATGACTTTCATATTTCAGTGTGAAACTTGCGTTTTACACGATTTTCAGTACATTGCACAAAAATGCATCGAAATATCGTATTCAGTGTGTAAAATACGTTGAATTCGTGTTTTGACAGTAAATGCGTAGACATTTCTAACATCACATTCGGATTCCAATGTGATATTTACGTTAAATGCGATTTCAGCAGCAAATACACAGGTTTCTAGCATAACATTTATATTTCAGTGTGAAACTTGCGTTTTACACGATTTTCAGTACATTGGACAAAAATGCATCTAAATATCGTATTCAGTGTGTAAAATACGTTGAATTCGCGTTTTGGCTGCAAATGCGTAGACATTTCTAACATCACATTCGGATTTCAATGTGATATTTACGTTAAATGCGATTTCAGCAGCAAATACACAGGTTTCTAGAATAGCATTCATATTTCAGTGTGAAACTTGCGTTTTACACGATTTTCAGTACATTGCACAAAAATGCATCTAAATATCGTATTCAGTATGTAAAATACGATGAATGCGCGTTTTGGCAGCAAATGCGTAGACATTTCTAACATCACATTCAGATTTCAATATGATATGTACGTTAAATGCGATTTCAGCAGCAAATACACAGGTTTCTAGCATAACTTTCATATTTCAGTGTGAAACTTGCGTTTTACACGATTTTCAGTACATTGCACAAAAATGCTTCGAAATATCGTATTCAGTGTGTAAATACGTTGAATTCGCGTTTTGGCAGTAAATGCGTAGACATTTCTAACATCACAGTCGGATTTCAATGTGATATTTACGTTAAATGCGATTTCAGCAGCAAATACACAGGTTTCTAGAATAGCATTCATATTTCAGTGTGAAACTTGCGTTTTACACGATTTTCAGTACATTGCACAAAAATGCATCGAAATATCGTATTCAGTGTGTAAAATACGTTGAATTCGCGTTTTGGCAGTAAATGCGTAGACATTTCTAATATCTCATTCGGATTTCAATGTGATATTTACGTTAAATACGAATTCAGCAGCAAATACACAGGTTTCTAGAATAGCATTCATATTTCAGTGTGAAACTTGCGTTTTACACGATTTTCGGTACATTGCACAAAAATGCATCGAAATATCGTATTCAGTGTGTAAAATACGTTGAATTCGCGTTTAGGCAGTAAAAGCGTAGACATTTCTAACATCACATTCGGATTTCAATGTGATATTTACGTTAAATGCGATTTCAGCAGCAAATACACAGGTTTCTAGCATAACATTCATATTTCAGTGTGAAACTTGCGTTTTACACGATTTTCAGTACATTGGACAAAAATGCATCGAGATATCGTATTCAGTGTGTAAAATACGTTGAATTCGTGTTTTGACAGTAAATGCGTAGACATTTCTAACATCACATTCGGATTTCAATGTGATATTTACGTTAAATGCGATTTCAGCAGCAAATACACAGGTTTCTAGCATAACATTGATATTTCAGTGTGAAACTTGCATTTTACACGATTTTCAGTACATTGGACAAAAATGCATCGAAATATCGTATTCAGTGTGTAAAATACGTTGAATTCGCGTTTTGGCAGTAAATGCGTAGACATTTCTAACATCACATTCGGATTTCAATGTGATATTTACGTTAAATGCGATTTCAGCAGCAAATACACAGGTTTCTAGCATAACATTCATATTTCAGTGTGAAACTTGCGTTTTACACGATTTTCAGTACATTGGACAAAAATGCATCGAAATATCGTACTCAGTGTGTAAAATACGTTGAATTCTTGTTTTGACAGTAAATGCGTAGACATTTCTAACATCACATTCGGATTCCAATGAGATATTTACGTTAAATGCGATTTCAGCAGCAAATACACAGGTTTCTAGCATAACATTCATATTTCAGTGTGAAACTTGCGTTTAACGCGATTTTCAGTACATTGCACAAAAATGCTTCGAAATATCGTATTCAGTGTGTAAATACGTTGAATTCGCGTTTTGGCAGTAAATGCGTAGACATTTCTAACATCACATTCGGATTTCAATGTGATATTTACGTTAAATGCGATTTCAGCAGCAAATACACAGGTTTCTAGCATAACTTTCATATTTCAGTGTGAAACTTGCGTTTTACACGATTTTCAGTACATTGCACAAAAATGCTTCGAAATATCGTATTCAGTGTGTAAAATACGTTGAATTCGCGTTTTGGCAGTAAATGCGTAGACATTTCTAATATCTCATTCGGATTTCAATGTGATATTTACGTTAAATACGATTTCAGCAGCAAATACACAGGTTTCTAGAATAGCATTCATATTTCAGTGTGAAACTTGCGTTTTACACGATTTTCGGTACATTGCACAAAAATGCATCTAAATATCGTATTCAGTGTGTAAAATACGTTGAATTCGCGTTTAGGCAGTAAAAGCGTAGACATTTCTAACATCACATTCGGATTTCAATGTGATATTTACGTTAAATGCGATTTCAGCAGCAAATACACAGGTTTCTAGCATAACATTCATATTTCAGTGTGAAACTTGCATTTTACACGATTTTCAGTACATTGGACAAAAATGCATCGAAATATCGTATTCAGTGTGTAAAATACGTTGAATTCGCGTTTTGGCAGTAAATGCGTAGACATTTCTAACATCACATTCGGATTTCAATGTGATATTTACGTTAAATGCGATTTCAGCAGCAAATACACAGGTTTCTAGCATAACATTCATATTTCAGTGTGAAACTTGCGTTTTACACGTTTTTCAGTACATTGCACAAAAATGCATCTAAATAGCGTATTCAGTGTGTAAAATACGTTGAATTCGCGTTTTGGCTGCAAATGCGTAGACATTTCCTAACATCACATTCGGATTTCAATGTGATATTTACGTTAAATGCGATTTCAGCAGCAAATACACAGGTTTCTAGAATAGCGATCATATTTTAGTGTGAAACTTGCGTTTTACACGATTTTCAGTACATTGCACAAAAATGCATCTAAAAATCGTATTCAGTATGTAAAATACGTTGAATTCGCGTTTTGGCAGCAAATGCGTAGACATTTATAACATCACATTCAGATTTCAATATGATATTTACGTTAAATGCGATTTCAGCAGCAAATACACAGGTTTCTAACATAACTTTCATATTTCAGTGTGAAACTTGCGTTTTACACGATTTTCAGTATATTGCACAAAAATGCTTCGAAATATCGTATTCAGTGTGTAAAATACGTTGAATTCGCGTTTTGGCAGTAAATGCGTAGACATTTCTAACATCTCATTCGGATTTCAATGTGATATTTACGTTAAATGCGATTTCAGCAGCAAATACACAGGTTTCTAGAATAGCATTCATATTTCAGTGTGAAACTTGCGTTTTACACGATTTTCGGTACATTGCACAAAAATGCATCGAAATATCGTATTCAGTGTGTAAAATACGTTGAATTCGCGTTTTGGCAGTAAATGCGTAGACATTTCTAACATCACATTCGGATTTCAATGTGATATTTACGTTAAATGCGATTTCAGCAGCAAATACACAGGTTTCAAGCATAACATTCATATTTCAGTGTGAAACTTGCGTTTTACACGATTTTCAGTACATTGGACAAAAATGCATCGAGATATCGTATTCAGTGTGTAAAATACGTTGAATTCGTGTTTTGACAGTAAATGCGTAGACATTTCTAACATCACATTCGGATTTCAATGTGATATTTACGTTAAATGCGATTTCAGCAGCAAATACACAGGTTTCTAGCATAACATTCATATTTCAGTGTGAAACTTGAATTTTACACGATTTTCAGTACATTGGACAAAAATGCATCGAAATATCGTATTCAGTGTGTAAAATACGTTGAATTCGCGTTTTGGCAGCAAATGCGTAAACATTTCTAACATCACATTCGGATTTCAATGTGATATTTACGTTAAATGCGATTTCAGCAGCAAATACACAGGTTTCTAGCATAACATTCATATTTCAGTGTGAAACTTGCGTTTTACACGATTTTCAGTACATTGCACAAAAATGCATCTAAATATCGTATTCAGTATGTAAAATACGTTGAATTCGCGTTTTGGCAGTAAATGCGTAGACATTTCTAATATCTCATTCGGATTTCAATGTGATATTTACGTTAAATGCGATTTCAGCAGCAAATACACAGGTTTCTAGCATAACATTCATATTTCAGTGTGAAACTTGCGTTTTACACGATTTTCAGTACATTGCACAAAAATGCTTCGAAATATCGTATTCAGTGTGTAAAATACGTTGAATTCGTGTTTTGACAGTAAATGCGTAGACATTTCTAACATCACATTCGGATTCCAATGTGATATTTACGTTAAATGCGATTTCAGCAGCAAATACACAGGTTTCTAGCATAACATTTATATTTCAGTGTGAAACTTGCGTTTTACACGATTTTCGGTACATTGCACAAAAATGCATCGAAATATCGTATTCAGTGTGTAAAATACGTTGAATTCGCGTTTTGGCAGTAAATGCGTAGACATTTCTAACATCACATTTGGATTTCAATGTGATATTTACGTTAAATGCGATTTCAGCAGCAAATACACAGGTTTCTAGCATAACATTCATATTCGAGTGTGAAACTTGCGTTTTACACGATTTTCAGTACATTGGACAAAAATGCATCGAAATATCGTACTCAGTGTGTAAAATACGTTGAATTCGTGTTTTGACAGTAAATGCGTAGACATTTCTAACATCACATTCGGATTCCAATGTGATATTTACGTTAAATGCGATTTCAGCAGCAAATACACAGGTTTCTAACATAACTTTCATATTTCAGTGTGAAACTTGCGTTTTACACGATTTTCAGTACATTGCACAAAAATGCTTCGAAATATCGTATTCAGTGTGTAAATACGTTGAATTCGCGTTTTGGCAGTAAATGCGTAGACATTTCTAACATCACATTCGGATTTCAATGTGATATTTACGTTAAATGCGATTTCAGCAGCAAATACACAGGTTTCTAGAATAGCATTCATATTTCAGTGTGAAACTTGCGTTTTACACGGTTTTCAGTACATTGCACAAAAATGCATCGAAATATCGTATTCAGTGTGTAAAATACGTTGAATTCGTGTTTTGACAGTAAATGCGTAGACATTTCTAACATCACATTCGGATTTCAATGTGATATTTACGTTAAATGCGATTTCAGCAGCAAATACACAGGTTTCTAGAATAGAATTCATATTTCAGTGTGAAACTTGCGTTTTACACGATTTTCGGTACATTGCACAAAAATGCATCGAAATATCGTATTCAGTGTGTAAAATACGTTGAATTCGCGTTTTGGCAGCAAATGCGTAGACATTTCTAACATCACATTCGGATTCCAATGTGATATTTACGTTAAATGCGATTTCAGCAGCAAATACACAGGTTTCTAGCATAACATTCATATTTCAGTGTGAAACTTGCGTTTTACACGATTTTTAGTACATTGCACAAAAATGCATCGAAATATCGTATTCAGTGTGTAAAATAAGTTGAATTCGCGTTTTGGCAGCAAATGCGTAGACATTTCTAACATCACATTCGGATTTCAATATGATATTTACGTTAAATGCGATTTCAGCAGCAAATACACAGGTTTCTAGCATAACTTTCATATTTCAGTGTGAAACTTGCGTTTTACACGTTTTTCAGTACATTGCACAAAAATGCATCTAAATATCGTATGCAGTGTGTAAAATACGTTGAATTCGCGTTTTGGCTGCAAATGCGTAGACATTTCTAACATCACATTCGGATTTCAATGTGATATTTACGTTAAATGCGATTTCAGCAGCAAATACACAGGTTTCTAGAATAGCATTCATATTTCACAAAAATGCATCGAAATATCGTATTCAAAGTGTAAAATACGTTGAATTCGCGTTTTGGCAGTAAATGCGTAGACATTTCTAACATCACATTCGGATTTCAATATGATATTTACGTTAAATGCGATTTCAGCAGCAAATACACAGGTTTCTAGCATAACATTCATATTTCAGTGTGAAACTTGCGTTTTACACGATTTTCAATCCATTGCACAAAAATGCATCTAAATATCGTATTCAGTATGTAAAATACGTTGAATTCGCGTTTTGGCAGTAAATGCGTAGACATTTCTAACATCACATTCAGATTTCAATATGATATTTACGTTAAATGCGATTTCAGCAGCAAATACACAGGTTTCTAGCATAACTTTCATATTTCAGTGTGAAACTTGCGTTTTACACGATTTTCAGTACATTGCACAAAAATGCATCGAAATATCGTATTCAGTGTGTAAAATAGGTTGAATTCGTGTTTTGACAGTAAATGCGTAGACATTACTAACATCACATTCGGATTCCAATGTGATATTTACGTTAAATGCGATTTCAGCAGCAAATACACAGGTTTCTAGCATAACATTCATATTTCAGTGTGAAACTTGCGTTTTACACGATTTTCAGTACATTGGACAAAAATGCATCGAAATATCGTATTCAGTGTGTAAAATACGTTGAATTCGCGTTTAGGCAGTAAAAGCGTAGACATTTCTAACATCACATTCGGATTTCAATGTGATATTTACGTTAAATGCGATTTCAGCAGCAAATACACAGGTTTCTAGCATAACATTCATATTTCAGTGTGAAACTTGCGTTTTACACGATTTTCAGTACATTGGACAAAAATGCATCGAGATATCGTATTCAGTGTGTAAAATACGTTGAATTCGTGTTTTGACAGTAAATGCGTAGACATTTCTAACATCACATTCGGATTTCAATGTGATATTTACGTTAAATGCGATTTCAGCAGCAAATACACAGGTTTCTAGCATAACATTCATATTTCAGTGTGAAACTTGCATTTTACACGATTTTCAGTACATTGGACAAAAATGCATCGAAATATCGTATTCAGTGTGTAAAATACGTTGAATTCGCGTTTTGGCAGTAAATGCGTAGACATTTCTAACATCACATTCGGATTTCAATGTGATATTTACGTTAAATGCGATTTCAGCAGCAAATACACAGGTTTCTAGCATAACATTCATATTTCAGTGTGAAACTTGCGTTTTACACGTTTTTCAGTACATTGCACAAAAATGCATCTAAATAGCGTATTCAGTGTGTAAAATACGTTGAATTCGCGTTTTGGCTGCAAATGCGTAGACATTTCCTAACATCACATTCGGATTTCAACGTGATATTTACGTTAAATGCGATTTCAGCAGCAAATACACAGGTTTCTAGAATAGCATTCATATTTCAGTGTGAAACTTGCGTTTTACACGATTTTCAGTACATTGCACAAAAATGCATCTAAAAATCGTATTCAGTATGTAAAATACGTTGAATTCGCGTTTTGGCAGCCAATGCGTAGACATTTATAACATCACATTCAGATTTCAATATGATATTTACGTTAAATGCGATTTCAGCAGCAAATACACAGGTTTCTAGCATAACTTTCATATTTCAGTGTGAAACTTGCGTTTTACACGATTTTCAGTATATTGCACAAAAATGCTTCGAAATATCGTATTCAGTGTGTAAAATACGTTGAATTCGCGTTTTGGCAGTAAATGCGTAGACATTTCTAACATCTCATTCGGATTTCAATGTGATATTTACGTTAAATGCGATTTCAGCAGCAAATACACAGGTTTCTAGAATAGCATTCATATTTCAGTGTGAAACTTGCGTTTTACACGATTTTCGGTACATTGCACAAAAATGCATCGAAATATCGTATTCAGTGTGAAAAATACGTTGAATTCGCGTTTTGGCAGTAAATGCGTAGACATTTCTAACATCACATTCGGATTTCAATGTGATATTTACGTTAAATGCGATTTCAGCAGCAAATACACAGGTTTCAAGCATAACATTCATATTTCAGTGTGAAACTTGCGTTTTACACGATTTTCAGTACATTGGACAAAAATGCATCGAGATATCGTATTCAGTGTGTAAAATACGTTGAATTCGTGTTTTGACAGTAAATGCGTAGACATTTCTAACATCACATTCGGATTTCAATGTGATATTTACGTTAAATGCGATTTCAGCAGCAAATACACAGGTTTCTAGCATAACATTCATATTTCAAATATCAACTCTATACTTCGGTGCGTTTAAACCCATCCCTGTAGCGGATTGAAACAGAACTTCTAAATTGATGAATATATTTGAATGAGAAAATTATACTCCGCGACCGGGATTCGAACCACGGATCACTCTCTTGCCGGGACAGCGTGCTTCCAGTTACACCACCGCGGAACGTAATTATCTCGTAATATTCATATTTCAGTGTGAAACTTGAATTTTACACGATTTTCAGTACATTGGACAAAAATGCATCGAAATATCGTATTCAGTGTGTAAAATACGTTGAATTCGCGTTTTGGCAGCAAATGCGTAAACATTTCTAACATCACATTCGGATTTCAATGTGATATTTACGTTAAATGCGATTTCAGCAGCAAATACACAGGTTTCTAGCATAACATTCATATTTCAGTGTGAAACTTGCGTTTTACACGATTTTCAGTACATTGCACAAAAATTCATCTAAATATCGTATTCAGTATGTAAAATACGTTGAATTCGCGTTTTGGCAGTAAATGCGTAGACATTTCTAATATCTCATTCGGATTTCAATGTGATATTTACGTTAAATGCGATTTCAGCAGCAAATACACAGGTTTCTAGCATAACATTCATATTTCAGTGTGAAACTTGCGTTTTACACGATTTTCAGTACATTGCACAAAAATGCTTCGAAATATCGTATTCAGTGTGTAAATACGTTGAATTCGCGTTTTGGCAGTAAATGCGTAGACATTTCTAACATCACATTCGGATTTCAATGTGATATTTACGTTAAATGCGATTTCAGCAGCAAATACACAGGTTTCTAGAATAGCATTCATATTTCAGTGTGAAACTTGCGTTTTACACGATTTTCGGTACATTGCACAAAAATGCATCGAAATATCGTATTCAGTGTGTAAAATACGTTGAATTCGCGTTTTGGCAGTAAATGCGTAGACATTTCTAACATCACATTCGGATTTCAATGTGATATTTACGTTAAATGCGATTTCAGCAGCAAATACACAGGTTTCAAGCATAACATTCATATTTCAGTGTGAAACTTGCGTTTTACACGATTTTCAGTACATTGGACAAAAATGCATCGAGATATCGTATTCAGTGTGTAAAATACGTTGAATTCGTGTTTTGACAGTAAATGCGTAGACATTTCTAACATCACATTCGGATTTCAATGTGATATTTACGTTAAATGCGATTTCAGCAGCAAATACACAGGTTTCTAGCATAACATTCATATTTCAGTGTGAAACTTGAATTTTACACGATTTTCAGTACATTGGACAAAAATGCATCGAAATATCGTATTCAGTGTGTAAAATACGTTGAATTCGCGTTTTGGCAGCAAATGCGTAAACATTTCTAACATCACATTCGGATTTCAATGTGATATTTACGTTAAATGCGATTTCAGCAGCAAATACACAGGTTTCTAGCATAACATTCATATTTCAGTGTGAAACTTGCGTTTTACACGATTTTCAGTACATTGCACAAAAATGCATCTAAATATCGTATTCAGTATGTAAAATACGTTGAATTCGCGTTTTGGCAGTAAATGCGTAGACATTTCTAATATCTCATTCGGATTTCAATGTGATATTTACGTTAAATGCGATTTCAGCAGCAAATACACAGGTTTCTAGCATAACATTCATATTTCAGTGTGAAACTTGCGTTTTACACGATTTTCAGTACATTGCACAAAAATGCTTCGAAATATCGTATTCAGTGTGTAAATACGTTGAATTCGCGTTTTGGCAGTAAATGCGTAGACATTTCTAACATCACATTCGGATTCCAATGTGATATTTACGTTAAATGCGATTTCAGCAGCAAATACACAGGTTTCTAGAATAGCATTCATATTTCAGTGTGAAACTTTCGTTTTACACGATTTTCAGTACATTGCACAAAAATGCTTCGAAATATCGTATTCAGTGTGTAAATACGTTGAATTCGCGTTTTGGCAGTAAATGCGTAGACATTTCTAACATCACATTCGGATTCCAATGTGATATTTACGTTAAATGCGATTTCAGCAGCAAATACACAGGTTTCTAGAATAGCATTCATATTTCAGTGTGAAACTTGCGTTTTACACGATTTTCAGTACATTGCACAAAAATGCATCTAAATATCGTATTCAGTATGTAAAATACGTTGAATTCGCGTTTTGGCAGCAAATGCGTAGACATTTCTAACATCACATTCGGATTTCAATGTGATATTTACGTTAAATGCGATTTCAGCAGCAAATACACAGGTTTCTAGCATAACATTCATATTTCAGTGTGAAACTTGCGTTTTACACGATTTTCAGTACATTGGACAAAAATGCATCGAAATATCATATTCAGTGTGTAAAATACGTTGAATTCGTGTTTTGACAGTAAATGCGTAGACATTTCTAACATCACATTCGGATTTCAATGTGATATTTACGTTAAATGCGATTTCAGCAGCAAATACACAGGTTTCTAGAATAGCATTCATATTTCAGTGTGAAACTTGCGTTTTACACGATTTTCGGTACATTGCACAAAAATGCATCGAAATATCGTATTCAGTGTGTAAAATACGTTGAATTCGCGTTTTGGCAGTAAATGCGTAGACATTTCTAACATCACATTTGGATTTCAATGTGATATTTACGTTAAATGCGATTTCAGCAGCAAATACACAGGTTTCTAGCATAACATTCATATTCGAGTGTGAAACTTGCGTTTTACACGATTTTCAGTACATTGGACAAAAATGCATCGAAATATCGTACTCAGTGTGTAAAATACGTTGAATTCGTGTTTTGACAGTAAATGCGTAGACATTTCTAACATCACATTCGGAGTCCAATGTGATATTTACGTTAAATGCGATTTCAGCAGCAAATACACAGGTTTCTAGCATAACATTAATATTTCAGTGTGAAACTTGCGTTTTACACGATTTTCAGTACATTGCACAAAAATGCATCTAAATATCGTATTCAGTATGTAAAATACGTTGAATTCGCGTTTTGGCAGTAAATGCGTAGACATTTCTAATATCTCATTCGGATTTCAATGTGATATTTACGTTAAATGCGATTTCAGCAGCAAATACACAGGTTTCTAGAATAGCATTCATATTTCAGTGTGAAACTTGCGTTTTACACGGTTTTCAGTACATTGCACAAAAATGCATCGAAATATCGTATTCAGTGTGTAAAATACGTTGAATTCGTGTTTTGACAGTAAATGCGTAGACATTTCTAACATCACATTCGGATTTCAATGTGATATTTACGTTAAATGCGATTTCAGCAGCAAATACACAGGTTTCTAGAATAGCATTCATATTTCAGTGTGAAACTTGCGTTTTACACGGTTTTCAGTACATTGCACAAAAATGCATCGAAATATCGTATTCAGTGTGTAAAATACGTTGAATTCGTGTTTTGACAGTAAATGCGTAGACATTTCTAACATCACATTCGGATTTCAATGTGATATTTACGTTAAATGCGATTTCAGCAGCAAATACACAGGTTTCTAGAATAGAATTCATATTTCAGTGTGAAACTTGCGTTTTACACGATTTTCGGTACATTGCACAAAAATGCATCGAAATATCGTATTCAGTGTGTAAAATACGTTGAATTCGTGTTTTGACAGTAAATGCGTAGACATTTCTAACATCACATTCGGATTCCAATGTGATATTTACGTTAAATGCGATTTCAGCAGCAAATACACAGGTTTCTAGCATAACATTAATATTTCAGTGTGAAACTTGCGTTTTACACGATTTTCAGTACATTGCACAAAAATGCATCTAAATATCGTATTCAGTATGTAAAATACGTTGAATTCGCGTTTTGGCAGTAAATGCGTAGACATTTCTAATATCTCATTCGGATTTCAATGTGATATTTACGTTAAATGCGATTTCAGCAGCAAATACACAGGTTTCTAGCATAACATTCATATTTCAGTGTGAAACTTGCGTTTTACACGATTTTCAGTACATTGCACAAAAATGCTTCGAAATATCGTATTCAGTGTGTAAATACGTTGAATTCGCGTTTTGGCAGTAAATGCGTAGACATTTCTAACATCACATTCGGATTTCAATGTGATATTTACGTTAAATGCGATTTCAGCAGCAAATACACAGGTTTCTAGAATAGCATTCATATTTCAGTGTGAAACTTGCGTTTTACACGGTTTTCAGTACATTGCACAAAAATGCATCGAAATATCGTATTCAGTGTGTAAAATACGTTGAATTCGTGTTTTGACAGTAAATGCGTAGACATTTCTAACATCACATTCGGATTCCAATGTGATATTTACGTTAAATGCGATTTCAGCAGCAAATACACAGGTTTCTAGAATAGCATTCATATTTCAGTGTGAAACTTGCGTTTTACACGATTTTCGGTACATTGCACAAAAATGCATCGAGATATCGTATTCAGTGTGTAAAATACGTTGAATTCGCGTTTTGGCAGTAAATGCGTAGACATTTCTAACATCACATTCGGATTTCAATGTGATATTTACGTTAAATGCGATTTCAGCAGCAAATACACAGGTTTCAAGCATAACATTCATATTTCAGTGTGAAACTTGCGTTTTACACGATTTTCAGTACATTGGACAAAAATGCATCGAGATATCGTATTCAGTGTGTAAAATACGTTGAATTCGTGTTTTGACAGTAAATGCGTAGACATTTCTAACATCACATTCGGATTTCAATGTGATATTTACGTTAAATGCGATTTCAGCAGCAAATACACAGGTTTCTAGCATAACATTCATATTTCAGTGTGAAACTTGAATTTTACACGATTTTCAGTACATTTGACAAAAATGCATCGAAATATCGTATTCAGTGTGTAAAATACGTTGAATTCGCGTTTTGGCAGCAAATGCGTAAACATTTCTAACATCACATTCGGATTTCAATGTGATATTTACGTTAAATGCGATTTCAGCAGCAAATACACAGGTTTCTAGCATAACATTCATATTTCAGTGTGAAACTTGCGTTTTACACGATTTTCAGTACATTGCACAAAAATGCTTCGAAATATCGTATTCAGTGTGTAAATACGTTGAATTCGCGTTTTGGCAGTAAATGCGTAGACATTTCTAACATCACATTCGGATTCCAATGTGATATTTACGTTAAATGCGATTTCAGCAGCAAATACACAGGTTTCTAGAATAGCATTCATATTTCAGTGTGAAACTTTCGTTTTACACGATTTTCAGTACATTGCACAAAAATGCTTCGAAATATCGTATTCAGTGTGTAAATACGTTGAATTCGCGTTTTGGCAGTAAATGCGTAGACATTTCTAACATCACATTCGGATTCCAATGTGATATTTACGTTAAATGCGATTTCAGCAGCAAATACACAGGTTTCTAGAATAGCATTCATATTTCAGTGTGAAACTTGCGTTTTACACGATTTTCAGTACATTGCACAAAAATGCATCTAAATATCGTATTCAGTATGTAAAATACGTTGAATTCGCGTTTTGGCAGCAAATGCGTAGACATTTCTAACATCACATTCGGATTTCAATGTGATATTTACGTTAAATGCGATTTCAGCAGCAAATACACAGGTTTCTAGCATAACATTCATATTTCAGTGTGAAACTTGCGTTTTACACGATTTTCAGTACATTGGACAAAAATGCATCGAAATATCATATTCAGTGTGTAAAATACGTTGAATTCGTGTTTTGACAGTAAATGCGTAGACATTTCTAACATCACATTCGGATTTCAATGTGATATCTACGTTAAATGCGATTTCAGCAGCAAATACACAGGTTTCTAGAATAGCATTCATATTTCAGTGTGAAACTTGCGTTTTACACGATTTTCGGTACATTGCACAAAAATGCATCGAAATATCGTATTCAGTGTGTAAAATACGTTGAATTCGCGTTTTGGCAGTAAATGCGTAGACATTTCTAACATCACATTTGGATTTCAATGTGATATTTACGTTAAATGCGATTTCAGCAGCAAATACACAGGTTTCTAGCATAACATTCATATTCGAGTGTGAAACTTGCGTTTTACACGATTTTCAGTACATTGGACAAAAATGCATCGAAATATCGTACTCAGTGTGTAAAATACGTTGAATTCGTGTTTTGACAGTAAATGCGTAGACATTTCTAACATTGTGACGCACTTTCTTTCTTTCTTACTTTGCTCGGTTTTTCTCGGGCGCCAATCAGACAATCAACTCTGCTCTAGTCCCCTGACTACAGAGTTGGCCTCGGAAACTCAGTGGAGTGGTCAGGAAAATCCAGGGGTCGGCGCAAATAAACACACAGTTCTCCTTCTCGATGGTTGTAACAGTTTATTAACAGAACTTACTTTATTGCGTTATTACGAGTATTGTTGTTACATTTGATCATTTACAAAATATGAACATACACAAATTTATATACAACAGTGGGGTTGGTCGACGCCCAGTACGCTTCAGCGGACGGTCTGGGGGGTCAAAGGTCGACCTTGAATGTAGTAGGGCGGCTCGGTTGACAACGGGGGTTGGTGCAGCCCGTGACACACCGTGTCTCCAATGGTAAAACGCTGAATATGGAATGTTTCCAATCGGTGATTTCTTGGTTCGGTCGTCGGCAAAGAGTGGCTGTAGGCCTGGACACGTTGGCCTCCAACGTAGACGTAGTATTTTAGTGCTTGGTACCGTATGCCTGAGGAATCAGGAAGGTGTAGGATGGCTTGCGACACACCGTCGTTTGCCAGAAGAGTAGTAAAGAACAGCTTTTGAGTACCACTGAGCAACCCGTGACAACACCGTGCCACTCAGACAGTACAGAGACAGAAAGCACCACTGAAATAACCCGTGACAACACCGTGTTATTCAGATGGCAAGAGTTAGAGTACCGCTGAGCAACCCGTGACAACACCGTGCCACTCAGACAGTACAGAGAAAGAAAGCACCACTGAAATAACCCGTGACAACACCGTGTTATTCAGATGGCAAGAGTTAGAGTACCGCTGAGCAACCCGTGACAACACCGTGCCACTCAGACAGTACAGAGACAGAGGGGTTGAGCAAGGGTCGGCTCTAGGCACCAGTTAGGACAGACTCTACCTGGGCTAGTGGCTAACACTCACTGAATAAACACTGCCGATGCTCCGTCTTTTATACCCCGCTTGGGCTTGTTTGTTTGGCATTTGTTTGAAAAATCGTGTGTTTGTATTGGCCGGCTAGGCAACCGAGTGTTTGTATTGGCAGTTGCTAGGCAACCGTGTGTTTGTATTGGAAGTTGCTTGGCAACCGTGTGTTTGTATTGACAGTTGCTAGGCAACCGAGTGTTTGTATTGGCTGGCTAAGCAACTGCATTTGTCTTGTGACAAAAGACGAACGAAACGACACACTGGATCTAGATAACCGTGACGTCACACGGTACCTCTCCGCACAGTTCGGTGTTGTTGGCAGGCGGCTGGGCGGGAAAACAAAATGCTATCGTGCGCTTCGTAACTTCGTTACACCTCCCCCTTCTTTTACACATGAAAATCACCATTTTCATCCTTTTCTTTCTTCACTCATCTTTGAAGGCCGGGATGGTGAACCTCTGCTTGGTACCGGGTATTCGGCAGCGGTATCGTTTGTTTGCCGGAAAATTTGCGGGCCGCATGCTTGCAAGCGGGTGCGGCTCTCGCTGGCGCTTGCCTGAGAGGGGCTGGATTCCGTCAGGGTATCCAGGTGTTTTTGGTAGAATGGGGATCACCGCTGCTTCGGGAAGCGCTGGGGCTGGGGAATGGTGCAGCTCCGGGGTTGTTGGGACTTCTGGGGTCGCCGGAGAGCTTAGCCGTGGGGGTGTGTGCACCTTTTCCCGTGGGGTCCGTGGTGACCCTGGGGGAAGGGCTCTGGGTGTCCTCGGAACCTCGTGCATTTTTGGATTTCGGGGCACGTACCGTTGTTTGACCGGAATTGGTTCCCGTAAACGGATATGATGTGTCACCAGATGTGTGGGGCCTTGTAGCTGGGAAAACTTCTGTAGTTCTGACTGTAACGTGTCCTGTACAGGTCGTGGTATTCCCTTGGTGGCGTTGAACGAAGCTAATGTTCCTATGGAGGTTGCGTTGCCCTCAAGTGTGCTGGTACGCGTGTTGATTAATAGCCCACATGTCTGTAGGATATCCATGCCCAGCAACATTCCGGTGAAGAGCCCCGGTAATCGCATAAACGTACTTGTGCACCGGGTGTCCTGTATGATGCATGGTACGGTGAATGCTTCATGGATTACGCAGGTGTGTCCATTTGCTAACTGTGCCCTGGAATATGGTGGTGGTGTGGGCTGATATCCGTCTGTCTTCCATTCTTCTGCAGTTCTTTCGTCTATATAGGATTTAGCCGATCCAGTGTCTACCAGTGCACGATATTTTCGATTTCCCACACGTACTTCTCCGTATATGCGGTTGTCGGCTGCGTCTGGTGGTTCAGTGAGGGCTAGTAGTGTTGGTAGTGGTGCCGGTGTGTGTGTCTGGTAATTTGGTACTTCAGTAGGGGTAGCGGAATTTTTCTTTGCTTCTACTAGTTGGGGCTGGACGGCTCCCCACTTCCGGCAGCCCTGGGTCCGTTTCCCTGCTTTGGTGGGCAACTGCAATTCTTTGTCAAAATTCCCGCCTTGCCACACCGAAAGCAATATATTTGCGGAGTGTTTTTACACTCAGTGCGAAAATGTCCTTCTTTACCGCACCTCCAACAGACCCGACCCTGGTCACATTGTCTGTTACCTTTGGCTGGTTGATTCGTAGTTGTTGTAGCGGCTACCCTGGTTGGCTTCTGCTGTTGAAGTTCAGCATGCAGACTTTCATATTCTTCTATTTGTGTTACAAGACCTCGTACATCCGAGAAGTCCGTTCGCTTGATATATCGGCGGTATTCTGGCAGTAAATTGATATATAAACGGTAGAGAGCTTGCTCTGTACCCAGGCCTCCATGACGTCGTATGAGTGTCTGTAGCTCCACCAGGTAAGTACGCCCCTTTTCTCCAGTCTTCTGTTTTCGCCGACTGATTTCTTCCTCAAGGCGCAGGTCGTAGTCCGGGGGCAAGTAAAATTGCTTGAAATCCACCAGGAAGTCATCCCAAGACTTCCACATGAATTTGTTACTTCGGTACCACAAGATTGCTGACTTTCGTAGCATCTCTGGTAGCGCAGACAGTAGTTGGTCACCCGTGAGTCCATAACTGACTCGTAGCTCTTCCAACCTCTCGAGGAAGAGCACGGCGTCTCCATATCCATCAAAATAATTGTTCCACTTCCGCACAATGTCGCAAACATGCTTGCCTGACGGAACTGTGGATTCGTCACTCTTTGATGATATTAACTGACCTGGTGCACTCTGTTCTGTTATTCTCCGGCCATCTCTGAGGAAGGCCACCAACTGCTGGCGTAGCTGTTGTACGGTACCTTCTGGTATTAGTCTAAATTTGTGTATTTCTTCAAGTAGTTCTGGCTTTCGTAGCTGATATACCCAGCTCGTGCGAACGTCGGTCGCGTTCTGGCTTTCGACCGTGGTCTCGTCGTCACTGTTACTCATGACTGTGTGTTTTTGCTGAGGGTCCCTGCTCGGGCGCCAAATTGTGACGCACTTTCTTTCTTTCTTACTTTGCTCGGTTTTTCTCGGGCGCCAATCAGACAATCAACTCTGCTCTAGTCCCCTGACTACAGAGTTGGCCTCGGAAACTCAGTGGAGTGGTCAGGAAAATCCAGGGGTCGGCGCAAATAAACACACAGTTCTCCTTCTCGATGGTTGTAACAGTTTATTAACAGAACTTACTTTATTGCGTTATTACGAGTATTGTTGTTACATTTGATCATTTACAAAATATGAACATACACAAATTTATATACAACAGTGGGGTTGGTCGACGCCCAGTACGCTTCAGCGGACGGTCTGGGGGGTCAAAGGTCGACCTTGAATGTAGTAGGGCGGCTCGGTTGACAACGGGGGTTGGTGCAGCCCGTGACACACCGTGTCTCCAATGGTAAAACGCTGAATATGGAATGTTTCCAATCGGTGATTTCTTGGTTCGGTCGTCGGCAAAGAGTGGCTGTAGGCCTGGACACGTTGGCCTCCAACGTAGACGTAGTATTTTAGTGCTTGGTACCGTATGCCTGAGGAATCAGGAAGGTGTAGGATGGCTTGCGACACACCGTCGTTTGCCAGAAGAGTAGTAAAGAACAGCTTTTGAGTACCACTGAGCAACCCGTGACAACACCGTGCCACTCAGACAGTACAGAGACAGAAAGCACCACTGAAATAACCCGTGACAACACCGTGTTATTCAGATGGCAAGAGTTAGAGTACCGCTGAGCAACCCGTGACAACACCGTGCCACTCAGACAGTACAGAGAAAGAAAGCACCACTGAAATAACCCGTGACAACACCGTGTTATTCAGATGGCAAGAGTTAGAGTACCGCTGAGCAACCCGTGACAACACCGTGCCACTCAGACAGTACAGAGACAGAGGGGTTGAGCAAGGGTCGGCTCTAGGCACCAGTTAGGACAGACTCTACCTGGGCTAGTGGCTAACACTCACTGAATAAACACTGCCGATGCTCCGTCTTTTATACCCCGCTTGGGCTTGTTTGTTTGGCATTTGTTTGAAAAATCGTGTGTTTGTATTGGCCGGCTAGGCAACCGAGTGTTTGTATTGGCAGTTGCTAGGCAACCGTGTGTTTGTATTGGAAGTTGCTTGGCAACCGTGTGTTTGTATTGACAGTTGCTAGGCAACCGAGTGTTTGTATTGGCTGGCTAAGCAACTGCATTTGTCTTGTGACAAAAGACGAACGAAACGACACACTGGATCTAGATAACCGTGACGTCACACGGTACCTCTCCGCACAGTTCGGTGTTGTTGGCAGGCGGCTGGGCGGGAAAACAAAATGCTATCGTGCGCTTCGTAACTTCGTTACACCATCACATTCGGATTCCAATGTGATATTTACGTTAAATGCGATTTCAGCAGCAAATACACAGGTTTCTAGCATAACATTAATATTTCAGTGTGAAACTTGCGTTTTACACGATTTTCAGTACATTGCACAAAAATGCATCTAAATATCGTATTCAGTATGTAAAATACGTTGAATTCGCGTTTTGGCAGTAAATGCGTAGACATTTCTAATATCTCATTCGGATTTCAATGTGATATTTACGTTAAATGCGATTTCAGCAGCAAATACACAGGTTTCTAGCATAACATTCATATTTCAGTGTGAAACTTGCGTTTTACACGATTTTCAGTACATTGCACAAAAATGCTTCGAAATATCGTATTCAGTGTGTAAATACGTTGAATTCGCGTTTTGGCAGTAAATGCGTAGACATTTCTAACATCACATTCGGATTTCAATGTGATATTTACGTTAAATGCGATTTCAGCAGCAAATACACAGGTTTCTAGAATAGCATTCATATTTCAGTGTGAAACTTGCGTTTTACACGGTTTTCAGTACATTGCACAAAAATGCATCGAAATATCGTATTCAGTGTGTAAAATACGTTGAATTCGTGTTTTGACAGTAAATGCGTAGACATTTCTAACATCACATTCGGATTTCAATGTGATATTTACGTTAAATGCGATTTCAGCAGCAAATACACAGGTTTCTAGAATAGAATTCATATTTCAGTGTGAAACTTGCGTTTTACACGATTTTCGGTACATTGCACAAAAATGCATCGAAATATCGTATTCAGTGTGTAAAATACGTTGAATTCGTGTTTTGACAGTAAATGCGTAGACATTTCTAACATCACATTCGGATTCCAATGTGATATTTACGTTAAATGCGATTTCAGCAGCAAATACACAGGTTTCTAGCATAACATTAATATTTCAGTGTGAAACTTGCGTTTTACACGATTTTCAGTACATTGCACAAAAATGCATCTAAATATCGTATTCAGTATGTAAAATACGTTGAATTCGCGTTTTGGCAGTAAATGCGTAGACATTTCTAATATCTCATTCGGATTTCAATGTGATATTTACGTTAAATGCGATTTCAGCAGCAAATACACAGGTTTCTAGCATAACATTCATATTTCAGTGTGAAACTTGCGTTTTACACGATTTTCAGTACATTGCACAAAAATGCTTCGAAATATCGTATTCAGTGTGTAAATACGTTGAATTCGCGTTTTGGCAGTAAATGCGTAGACATTTCTAACATCACATTCGGATTTCAATGTGATATTTACGTTAAATGCGATTTCAGCAGCAAATACACAGGTTTCTAGAATAGCATTCATATTTCAGTGTGAAACTTGCGTTTTACACGGTTTTCAGTACATTGCACAAAAATGCATCGAAATATCGTATTCAGTGTGTAAAATACGTTGAATTCGTGTTTTGACAGTAAATGCGTAGACATTTCTAACATCACATTCGGATTTCAATGTGATATTTACGTTAAATGCGATTTCAGCAGCAAATACACAGGTTTCTAGAATAGAATTCATATTTCAGTGTGAAACTTGCGTTTTACACGATTTTCGGTACATTGCACAAAAATGCATCGAAATATCGTATTCAGTGTGTAAAATACGTTGAATTCGCGTTTTGGCAGCAAATGCGTAGACATTTCTAACATCACATTCGGATTCCAATGTGATATTTACGTTAAATGCGATTTCAGCAGCAAATACACAGGTTTCTAGCATAACATTCATATTTCAGTGTGAAACTTGCGTTTTACACGATTTTTAGTACATTGCACAAAAATGCATCGAAATATCGTATTCAGTGTGTAAAATAAGTTGAATTCGCGTTTTGGCAGCAAATGCGTAGACATTTCTAACATCACATTCGGATTTCAATATGATATTTACGTTAAATGCGATTTCAGCAGCAAATACACAGGTTTCTAGCATAACTTTCATATTTCAGTGTGAAACTTGCGTTTTACACGTTTTTCAGTACATTGCACAAAAATGCATCTAAATATCGTATGCAGTGTGTAAAATACGTTGAATTCGCGTTTTGGCTGCAAATGCGTAGACATTTCTAACATCACATTCGGATTTCAATGTGATATTTACGTTAAATGCGATTTCAGCAGCAAATACACAGGTTTCTAGAATAGCATTCATATTTCACAAAAATGCATCGAAATATCGTATTCAAAGTGTAAAATACGTTGAATTCGCGTTTTGGCAGTAAATGCGTAGACATTTCTAACATCACATTCGGATTTCAATATGATATTTACGTTAAATGCGATTTCAGCAGCAAATACACAGGTTTCTAGCATAACATTCATATTTCAGTGTGAAACTTGCGTTTTACACGATTTTCAGTCCATTGCACAAAAATGCATCTAAATATCGTATTCAGTATGTAAAATACGTTGAATTCGCGTTTTGGCAGTAAATGCGTAGACATTTCTAACATCACATTCAGATTTCAATATGATATTTACGTTAAATGCGATTTCAGCAGCAAATACACAGGTTTCTAGCATAACTTTCATATTTCAGTGTGAAACTTGCGTTTTACACGATTTTCAGTACATTGCACAAAGATGCATCGAAATATCGTATTCAGTGTGTAAAATACGTTGAATTCGTGTTTTGACAGTAAATGCGTAGACATTACTAACATCACATTCGGATTCCAATGTGATATTTACGTTAAATGCGATTTCAGCAGCAAATACACAGGTTTCTAGCATAACATTCATATTTCAGTGTGAAACTTGCGTTTTACACGATTTTCAGTACATTGGACAAAAATGCATCGAAATATCGTATTCAGTGTGTAAAATACGTTGAATTCGTGTTTTGACATTAAATGCGTAGACATTTCTAACATCACATTCGGATTCCAATGTGATATTTACGTTAAATGCGATTTCAGCAGCAAATACACAGGTTTCTAGAATAGCATTCATATTTCAGTGTGAAACTTGCGTTTTACACGATTTTCGGTACATTGCACAAAAATGCATCGAAATATCGTATTCAGTGTGTAAAATACGTTGAATTCGCGTTTAGGCAGTAAAAGCGTAGACATTTCTAACATCACATTCGGATTTCAATGTGATATTTACGTTAAATGCGATTTCAGCAGCAAATACACAGGTTTCTAGCATAACATTCATATTTCAGTGTGAAACTTGCGTTTTACACGATTTTCAGTACATTGGACAAAAATGCATCGAGATATCGTATTCAGTGTGTAAAATACGTTGAATTCGTGTTTTGACAGTAAATGCGTAGACATTTCTAACATCACATTCGGATTTCAATGTGATATTTACGTTAAATGCGATTTCAGCAGCAAATACACAGGTTTCTAGCATAACATTCATATTTCAGTGTGAAACTTGCATTTTACACGATTTTCAGTACATTGGACAAAAATGCATCGAAATATCGTATTCAGTGTGTAAAATACGTTGAATTCGCGTTTTGGCAGTAAATGCGTAGACATTTCTAACATCACATTCGGATTTCAATGTGATATTTACGTTAAATGCGATTTCAGCAGCAAATACACAGGTTTCTAGCATAACATTCATATTTCAGTGTGAAACTTGCGTTTTACACGTTTTTCAGTACATTGCACAAAAATGCATCTAAATAGCGTATTCAGTGTGTAAAATACGTTGAATTCGCGTTTTGGCTGCAAATGCGTAGACATTTCCTAACATCACATTCGGATTTCAATGTGATATTTACGTTAAATGCGATTTCAGCAGCAAATACACAGGTTTCTAGAATAGCATTCATATTTCAGTGTGAAACTTGCGTTTTACACGATTTTCAGTACATTGCACAAAAATGCATCTAAAAATCGTATTCAGTATGTAAAATACGTTGAATTCGCGTTTTGGCAGCAAATGCGTAGACATTTATAACATCACATTCAGATTTCAATATGATATTTACGTTAAATGCGATTTCAGCAGCAAATACACAGGTTTCTAGCATAACTTTCATATTTCAGTGTGAAACTTGCGTTTTACACGATTTTCAGTATATTGCACAAAAATGCTTCGAAATATCGTATTCAGTGTGTAAAATACGTTGAATTCGCGTTTTGGCAGTAAATGCGTAGACATTTCTAACATCTCATTCGGATTTCAATGTGATATTTACGTTAAATGCGATTTCAGCAGCAAATACACAGGTTTCTAGAATAGCATTCATATTTCAGTGTGAAACTTGCGTTTTACACGATTTTCGGTACATTGCACAAAAATGCATCGAAATATCGTATTCAGTGTGAAAAATACGTTGAATTCGCGTTTTGGCAGTAAATGCGTAGACATTTCTAACATCACATTCGGATTTCAATGTGATATTTACGTTAAATGCGATTTCAGCAGCAAATACACAGGTTTCAAGCATAACATTCATATTTCAGTGTGAAACTTGCGTTTTACACGATTTTCAGTACATTGGACAAAAATGCATCGAGATATCGTATTCAGTGTGTAAAATACGTTGAATTCGTGTTTTGACAGTAAATGCGTAGACATTTCTAACATCACATTCGGATTTCAATGTGATATTTACGTTAAATGCGATTTCAGCAGCAAATACACAGGTTTCTAGAATAGCATTCATATTTCAGTGTGAAACTTGCGTTTTACACGATTTTCAGTACATTGGACAAAAATGCATCGAGATATCGTATTCAGTGTGTAAAATACGTTGAATTCGTGTTTTGACAGTAAATGCGTAGACATTTCTAACATCACATTCGGATTTCAATGTGATATTTACGTTAAATGCGATTTCAGCAGCAAATACACAGGTTTCTAGCATAACATTCATATTTCAGTGTGAAACTTGAATTTTACACGATTTTCAGTACATTGGACAAAAATGCATCGAAATATCGTATTCAGTGTGTAAAATACGTTGAATTCGCGTTTTGGCAGCAAATGCGTAAACATTTCTAACATCACATTCGGATTTCAATGTGATATTTACGTTAAATGCGATTTCAGCAGCAAATACACAGGTTTCTAGCATAACATTCATATTTCAGTGTGAAACTTGCGTTTTACACGATTTTCAGTACATTGCACAAAAATGCATCTAAATATCGTATTCAGTATGTAAAATACGTTGAATTCGCGTTTTGGCAGTAAATGCGTAGACATTTCTAATATCTCATTCGGATTTGTATGTGATATTTACGTTAAATGCGATTTCAGCAGCAAATACACAGGTTTCTAGCATAACATTCATATTTCAGTGTGAAACTTGCGTTTTACACGATTTTCAGTACATTGCACAAAAATGCTTCGAAATATCGTATTCAGTGTGTAAATACGTTGAATTCGCGTTTTGGCAGTAAATGCGTAAACATTTCTAACATCACATTCGGATTTCAATGTGATATTTACGTTAAATGCGATTTCAGCAGCAAATACACAGGTTTCTAGCATAACATTCATATTTCAGTGTGAAACTTGCGTTTTACACGATTTTCAGTACATTGCACAAAAATGCATCTAAATATCGTATTCAGTATGTAAAATACGTTGAATTCGCGTTTTGGCAGTAAATGCGTAGACATTTCTAATATCTCATTCGGATTTCAATGTGATATTTACGTTAAATGCGATTTCAGCAGCAAATACACAGGTTTCTAGCATAACATTCATATTTCAGTGTGAAACTTGCGTTTTACACGATTTTCAGTACATTGCACAAAAATGCTTCGAAATATCGTATTCAGTGTGTAAATACGTTGAATTCGCGTTTTGGCAGTAAATGCGTAGACATTTCTAACATCACATTCGGATTCCAATGTGATATTTACGTTAAATGCGATTTCAGCAGCAAATACACAGGTTTCTAGAATAGCATTCATATTTCAGTGTGAAACTTTCGTTTTACACGATTTTCAGTACATTGCACAAAAATGCTTCGAAATATCGTATTCAGTGTGTAAATACGTTGAATTCGCGTTTTGGCAGTAAATGCGTAGACATTTCTAACATCACATTCGGATTCCAATGTGATATTTACGTTAAATGCGATTTCAGCAGCAAATACACAGGTTTCTAGAATAGCATTCATATTTCAGTGTGAAACTTGCGTTTTACACGATTTTCAGTACATTGCACAAAAATGCATCTAAATATCGTATTCAGTATGTAAAATACGTTGAATTCGCGTTTTGGCAGCAAATGCGTAGACATTTCTAACATCACATTCGGATTTCAATGTGATATTTACGTTAAATGCGATTTCAGCAGCAAATACACAGGTTTCTAGCATAACATTCATATTTCAGTGTGAAACTTGCGTTTTACACCATTTTCAGTACATTGGACAAAAATGCATCGAAATATCATATTCAGTGTGTAAAATACGTTGAATTCGTGTTTTGACAGTAAATGCGTAGACATTTCTAACATCACATTCGGATTTCAATGTGATATTTACGTTAAATGCGATTTCAGCAGCAAATACACAGGTTTCTAGAATAGCATTCATATTTCAGTGTGAAACTTGCGTTTTACACGATTTTCGGTACATTGCACAAAAATGCATCGAAATATCGTATTCAGTGTGTAAAATACGTTGAATTCGCGTTTTGGCAGTAAATGCGTAGACATTTCTAACATCACATTTGGATTTCAATGTGATATTTACGTTAAATGCGATTTCAGCAGCAAATACACAGGTTTCTAGCATAACATTCATATTCGAGTGTGAAACTTGCGTTTTACACGATTTTCAGTACATTGGACAAAAATGCATCGAAATATCGTACTCAGTGTGTAAAATACGTTGAATTCGTGTTTTGACAGTAAATGCGTAGACATTTCTAACATCACATTCGGATTCCAATGTGATATTTACGTTAAATGCGATTTCAGCAGCAAATACACAGGTTTCTAGCATAACATTAATATTTCAGTGTGAAACTTGCGTTTTACACGATTTTCAGTACATTGCACAAAAATGCATCTAAATATCGTATTCAGTATGTAAAATACGTTGAATTCGCGTTTTGGCAGTAAATGCGTAGACATTTCTAATATCTCATTCGGATTTCAATGTGATATTTACGTTAAATGCGATTTCAGCAGCAAATACACAGGTTTCTAGCATAACATTCATATTTCAGTGTGAAACTTGCGTTTTACACGATTTTCAGTACATTGCACAAAAATGCTTCGAAATATCGTATTCAGTGTGTAAATACGTTGAATTCGCGTTTTGGCAGTAAATGCGTAGACATTTCTAACATCACATTCGGATTTCAATGTGATATTTACGTTAAATGCGATTTCAGCAGCAAATACACAGGTTTCTAGAATAGCATTCATATTTCAGTGTGAAACTTGCGTTTTACACGGTTTTCAGTACATTGCACAAAAATGCATCGAAATATCGTATTCAGTGTGTAAAATACGTTGAATTCGTGTTTTGACAGTAAATGCGTAGACATTTCTAACATCACATTCGGATTTCAATGTGATATTTACGTTAAATGCGATTTCAGCAGCAAATACACAGGTTTCTAGAATAGAATTCATATTTCAGTGTGAAACTTGCGTTTTACACGATTTTCGGTACATTGCACAAAAATGCATCGAAATATCGTATTCAGTGTGTAAAATACGTTGAATTCGTGTTTTGACAGTAAATGCGTAGACATTTCTAACATCACATTCGGATTCCAATGTGATATTTACGTTAAATGCGATTTCAGCAGCAAATACACAGGTTTCTAGCATAACATTAATATTTCAGTGTGAAACTTGCGTTTTACACGATTTTCAGTACATTGCACAAAAATGCATCTAAATATCGTATTCAGTATGTAAAATACGTTGAATTCGCGTTTTGGCAGTAAATGCGTAGACATTTCTAATATCTCATTCGGATTTCAATGTGATATTTACGTTAAATGCGATTTCAGCAGCAAATACACAGGTTTCTAGCATAACATTCATATTTCAGTGTGAAACTTGCGTTTTACACGATTTTCAGTACATTGCACAAAAATGCTTCGAAATATCGTATTCAGTGTGTAAATACGTTGAATTCGCGTTTTGGCAGTAAATGCGTAGACATTTCTAACATCACATTCGGATTTCAATGTGATATTTACGTTAAATGCGATTTCAGCAGCAAATACACAGGTTTCTAGAATAGCATTCATATTTCAGTGTGAAACTTGCGTTTTACACGGTTTTCAGTACATTGCACAAAAATGCATCGAAATATCGTATTCAGTGTGTAAAATACGTTGAATTCGTGTTTTGACAGTAAATGCGTAGACATTTCTAACATCACATTCGGATTTCAATGTGATATTTACGTTAAATGCGATTTCAGCAGCAAATACACAGGTTTCTAGAATAGAATTCATATTTCAGTGTGAAACTTGCGTTTTACACGATTTTCGGTACATTGCACAAAAATGCATCGAAATATCGTATTCAGTGTGTAAAATACGTTGAATTCGCGTTTTGGCAGCAAATGCGTAGACATTTCTAACATCACATTCGGATTCCAATGTGATATTTACGTTAAATGCGATTTCAGCAGCAAATACACAGGTTTCTAGCATAACATTCATATTTCAGTGTGAAACTTGCGTTTTACACGTTTTTCAGTACATTGCACAAAAATGCATCTAAATATCGTATTCAGTGTGTAAAATACGTTGAATTCGCGTTTTGGCTGCAAATGCGTAGACATTTCTAACATCACATTCGGATTTCAATGTGATATTTACGTTAAATGCGATTTCAGCAGCAAATACACAGGTTTCTGGAATAGCATTCATATTTCAGTATGAAACTTGCGTTTTACACGATTTTCGGTACATTGCACAAAAATGCATCGAAATATCGTATTCAGTTTTGGCAGTAAATGCGTAGACATTTCTAACATCACATTCTGATTTCAATGTGATATTTACGTTAAATGCGATTTCAGCAGCAAATACACAGGTTTCTAGCATAACATTCATATTTGAGTGTGAAACTTGCGTTTTACACGATTTTCAGTACATTGGACAAAAATGCATCGAAATATCGTATTCAGTGTGTAAAATACGTTGAATTCGTGTTTTGACAGTAAATGCGTAGACATTTCTAACATCACATTCGGATTTCAATATGATATTTACGTTAAATGCGATTTCAGCAGCAAATACACAGGTTTCTAGCATAACTTTCATATTTCAGTGTGAAACTTGCGTTTTACACGTTTTTCAGTACATTGCACAAAAATGCATCTAAATATCGTATTCAGTGTGTAAAATACGTTGAATTCGCGTTTTGGCTTCAAATGCGTAGACATTTCTAACATCACATTCGGATTTCAATGTGATATTTACGTTAAATGCGATTTCAGCAGCAAATACACAGGTTTCTAGAATAGCATTCATATTTCACAAAAATGCATCGAAATATCGTATTCAAAGTGTAAAATACGTTGAATTCGCGTTTTGGCAGTAAATGCGTAGACATTTCTAACATCACATTCGGATTTCAATATGATATTTACGTTAAATGCGATTTCAGCAGCAAATACACAGGTTTCTAGCATAACATTCATATTTCAGTGTGAAACTTGCGTTTTACACGATTTTCAGTCCATTGCACAAAAATGCATCTAAATATCGTATTCAGTATGTAAAATACGTTGAATTCGCGTTTTGGCAGTAAATGCGTAGACATTTCTAACATCACATTCAGATTTCAATATGATATTTACGTTAAATGCGATTTCAGCAGCAAATACACAGGTTTCTAGCATAACTTTCATATTTCAGTGTGAAACTTGCGTTTTACACGATTTTCAGTACATTGCACAAAAATGCATCGAAATATCGTATTCAGTGTGTAAAATACGTTGAATTCGTGTTTTGACAGTAAATGCGTAGACATTTCTAACATCACATTCGGATTCCAATGTGATATTTACGTTAAATGCGATTTCAGCAGCAAATACACAGGTTTCTAGCATAACATTCATATTTCAGTGTGAAACTTGCGTTTTACACGATTTTCAGTACATTGGACAAAAATGCATCTAAATATCGTATTCAGTGTGTAAAATACGTTGAATTCGCGTTTTGGCTGCAAATGCGTAGACATTTCTAACATCACATTCGGATTTCAATGTGATATTTACGTTAAATGCGATTTCAGCAGCAAATACACAGGTTTCTAGAATAGCATTCATATTTCAGTGTGAAACTTGCGTTTTACACGATTTTCAGTACATTGCACAAAAATGCATCTAAATATCGTATTCAGTATGTAAAATACGTTGAATGCGCGTTTTGGCAGCAAATGCGTAGACATTTCTAACATCACATTCAGATTTCAATATGATATTTACGTTAAATGCGATTTCAGCAGCAAATACACAGGTTTCTAGCATAACTTTCATATTTCAGTGTGAAACTTGCGTTTTACACGATTTTCAGTACATTGCACAAAAATGCTTCGAAATATCGTATTCAGTGTGTAAAATACGTTGAATTCGCGTTTTGGCAGTAAATGCGTAGACATTTCTAACATCACATTCGGATTCCAATGTGATATTTACGTTAAATGCGATTTCAGCAGCAAATACACAGGTTTCTAGCATAACATTCATATTTCAGTGTGAAACTTGCGTTTTACACGATTTTCAGTACATTGCACAAAAATGCTTCGAAATATCGTATTCAGTGTGTAAATACGTTGAATTCGCGTTTTGGCAGTAAATGCGTAGACATTTCTAACATCACATTCGGATTTCAATGTGATATTTACGTTAAATGCGATTTCAGCAGCAAATACACAGGTTTCTAGAATAGCATTCATATTTCAGTGTGAAACTTGCGTTTTACACGGTTTTCAGTACATTGCACAAAAATGCATCGAAATATCGTATTCAGTGTGTAAAATACGTTGAATTCGTGTTTTGACAGTAAATGCGTAGACATTTCTAACATCACATTCGGATTTCAATGTGATATTTACGTTAAATGCGATTTCAGCAGCAAATACACAGGTTTCTAGAATAGAATTCATATTTCAGTGTGAAACTTGCGTTTTACACGATTTTCGGTACATTGCACAAAAATGCATCGAAATATCGTATTCAGTGTGTAAAATACGTTGAATTCGCGTTTTGGCAGCAAATGCGTAGACATTTCTAACATCACATTCGGATTCCAATGTGATATTTACGTTAAATGCGATTTCAGAAGCAAATACACAGGTTTCTAGCATAACATTCATATTTCAGTGTGAAACTTGCGTTTTACACGATTTTTAGTACATTGCACAAAAATGCATCGAAATATCGTATTCAGTGTGTAAAATAAGTTGAATTCGCGTTTTGGCAGCAAATGCGTAGACATTTCTAACATCACATTCGGATTTCAATATGATATTTACGTTAAATGCGATTTCAGCAGCAAATACACAGGTTTCTAGCATAACTTTCATATTTCAGTGTGAAACTTGCGTTTTACACGTTTTTCAGTACATTGCACAAAAATGCATCTAAATATCGTATTCAGTATGTAAAATACGTTGAATTCGCGTTTTGGCTGCAAATGCGTAGACATTTCTAACATCACATTCGGATTTCAATGTGATATTTACGTTAAATGCGATTTCAGCAGCAAATACACAGGTTTCTAGAATAGCATTCATATTTCACAAAAATGCATCGAAATATCGTATTCAAAGTGTAAAATACGTTGAATTCGCGTTTTGGCAGTAAATGCGTAGACATTTCTAACATCACATTCGGATTTCAATATGATATTTACGTTAAATGCGATTTCAGCAGCAAATACACAGGTTTCTAGCATAACATTCATATTTCAGTGTGAAACTTGCGTTTTACACGATTTTCAGTACATTGGACAAAAATGCATCTAAATATCGTTTTCAGTGTGTAAAATACGTTGAATTCGCGTTTTGGCTGCAAATGCGTAGACATTTCTAACATCACATTCGGATTTCAATGTGATATTTACGTTAAATACGATTTCAGCAGCAAATACACAGGTTTCTAGAATAGCATTCATATTTCAGTGTGAAACTTGCGTTTTACACGATTTTCAGTACATTGCACAAAAATGCATCTAAATATCGTATTCAGTATGTAAAATACGTTGAATGCGCGTTTTGGCAGCAAATGCGTAGACATTTCTAACATCACATTCAGATTTCAATATGATATTTACGTTAAATGCGATTTCAGCAGCAAATACACAGGTTTCTAGCATAACTTTCATATTTCAGTGTGAAACTTGCGTTTTACACGATTTTCAGTACATTGCACAAAAATGCTTCGAAATATCGTATTCAGTGTGTAAAATACGTAGAATTCGCGTTTTGGCAGTAAATGCGTAGACATTTCTAACATCACATTCGGATTCCAATGTGATATTTACGTTAAATGCGATTTCAGCAGCAAATACACAGGTTTCTAGCATAACATTCATATTTCAGTGTGAAACTTGCGTTTTACACGATTTTCAGTACATTGCACAAAAATGCTTCGAAATATCGTATTCAGTGTGTAAATACGTTGAATTCGCGTTTTGGCAGTAAATGCGTAGACATTTCTAACATCACATTCGGATTTCAATGTGATATTTACGTTAAATGCGATTTCAGCAGCAAATACACAGGTTTCTGGAATAGCATTCATATTTCATTATGAAACTTGCGTTTTACACGATTTTCGGTACATTGCACAAAAATGCATCGAAATATCGTATTCAGTTTTGGCAGTAAATGCGTAGACATTTCTAACATCACATTCGGATTTCAATGTGATATTTACGTTAAATGCGAATTCAGCAGCAAATACACAGGTTTCTAGCATAACATTCATATTTCAGTGTGACACTTGCGTTTTACACGTTTTTCAGTACATTGCACAAAAATGCATCTAAATATCGTATTCAGTGTGTGAAATACGTTGAATTCGCGTTTTGGCAGTAAATGCGTAGACATTTCTAACATCACATTCGGATTTCAATGTGATATTTACGTTAAATGCGATTTCAGCAGCAAATACACAGGTTTCTAGCGTAACATTCATATTTCAGTGTGAAACTTGCGTTTTACACGATTTTCAGTACATTGCACAAAAATGCTTCAAAATATCGTATTCAGTGTGTAAAATACGTTGAATTCGCGTTTTGGCTGCAAATGCGTAGACATTTCTAACATCACATTCGGATTTCAATGTGATATTTACGTTAAATGCGATTTCAGCAGCAAATACACAGGTTTCTAGAATAGCATTCATATTTCACAAAAATGCATCGAAATATCGTATTCAAAGTGTAAAATACGTTGAATTCGCGTTTTGGCAGTAAATGCGTAGACATTTCTAACATCACATTCGGATTTCAATATGATATTTACGTTAAATGCGATTTCAGCAGCAAATACACAGGTTTCTAGCATAACATTCATATTTCAGTGTGAAACTTGCGTTTTACACGATTTTCAGTCCATTGCACAAAAATGCATCTAAATATCGTATTCAGTATGTAAAATACGTTGAATTCGCGTTTTGGCAGCAAATGCGTAGACATTTCTAACATCACATTCAGATTTCAATATGATATTTACGTTAAATGCGATTTCAGCAGCAAATACACAGGTTTCTAGCATAACATTCATATTTCAGTGTGAAACTTGCGTTTTACACGATTTTCAGTACATTGCACAAAAATGCTTCGAAATATCGTATTCAGTGTGTAAATACGTTGAATTCGCGTTTTGGCAGTAAATGCGTAGACATTTCTAACATCACATTCGGATTTCAATGTGATATTTACGTTAAATGCGATTTCAGCAGCAAATACACAGGTTTCTGGAATAGCATTCATATTTCATTATGAAACTTGCGTTTTACACGATTTTCGGTACATAGCACAAAAATGCATCGAAATATCGTATTCAGTTTTGGCAGTAAATGCGTAGACATTTCTAACATCACATTCGGATTTCAATGTGATATTTACGTTAAATGCGATTTCAGCAGCAAATACACAGGTTTCTAGCATAACATTCATATTTCAGTGTGACACTTGCGTTTTACACGTTTTTCAGTACATTGCACAAAAATGCATCTAAATATCGTATTCAGTGTGTGAAATACGTTGAATTCGCGTTTTGGCAGTAACTGCGTAGACATTTCTAACATCACATTCGGATTTCAATGTGATATTTACGTTAAATGCGATTTCAGCAGCAAATACACAGGTTTCTAGCATAACATTCATATTTCAGTGTGAAACTTGCGTTTTACACGATTTTCAGTACATTGCACAAAAATGCTTCGAAATATCGTATTCAGTGTGTAAAATACGTTGAATTCGCGTTTTGGCAGTAAATGCGTAGACATTTCTAACATCACATTGGGATTTCAATATGATATTTCCTTTAAATGCGATTTCAGCAGCAAATACACAGGTTTCTAGAAAAGCATTCATATTTCAGTGTGAAACTTGCGTTTTACACGATTTTCGGTACATTGCACAAAAATGCATCGAAATATCGTATTCAAAGTGTAAAATACGTTGAATTCGCGTTTTGGCAGTAAATGCGTAGACATTTCTAACATCACATTCGGATTCCAATGTGATATTTACGTTAAATGCGATTTCAGCAGCAAATACACAGGTTTCTGGAATAGCATTCATATTTCAGTATGAAACTTGCGATTTACACGATTTTCGGTACATTGCACAAAAATGCATCGAAATATCGTATTCAGTTTTGGCAGTAAATGCGTAGACATTTCTAACATCACATTCGGATTTCAATGTGATATTTACGTTAAATGCGATTTCAGCAGCAAATACACAGGTTTCTAGCATAACATTCATATTTGAGTGTGAAACTTGCGTTTTACACGATTTTCAGTACATTGGAGAAAAATGCATCGAAATATCGTATTCAGTGTGTAAAATACGTTGAATTCGCGTTTTGGCAGCAAATGCGTAGACATTTTTAACATCACATTCGGATTCCAATGTGATATTTACGTTAAATGCGATTTCAGCAGCAAATACACAGGTTTTTAGCATAACATTCATATTTCAGTGTGAAACTTGCGTTTTACACGATTTTCAGTACATTGGGCAAAAATGCATCGAAATATCGTATTCAGTGTGTAAAATACGTTGAATTCGTGTTTTGACAGTAAATGCGTAGACATTTCTAACATCACATTCAGATTTCAATATGATATTTACGTTAAATGCGATTTCAGCAGCAAATACACAGGTTTCTAGCATAACTTTCATATTTCAGTGTGAAACTTGCGTTTTACACGTTTTTCAGTACATTGCACAAAAATGCATCTAAATATCGTATTCAGTGTGTAAAATACGTTGAATTCGCGTTTTGGCTGCAAATGCGTAGACATTTCTAACATCACATTCGGATTTCAATGTGATATTTACGTTAAATGCGATTTCAGCAGCAAATACACAGGTTTCTAGCATAACATTCATATTTCAGTGTGAAACTTGCGTTTTACACGATTTTCAGTACATTGGACAAAAATGCATCGAGATATCGTATTCAGTGTGTAAAATACGTTGAATTCGTGTTTTGACAGTAAATGCGTAGACATTTCTAACATCACATTCGGATTTCAATGTGATATTTACGTTAAATGCGATTTCAGCAGCAAATACACAGGTTTCTAGAATAGCATTCATATTTCAGTGTGAAACTTGCGTTTTACACGGTTTTCAGTACATTGCACAAAAATGCATCGAAATATCGTATTCAGTGTGTAAAATACGTTGAATTCGTGTTTTGACAGTAAATGCGTAGACATTTCTAACATCACATTCGGATTTCAATGTGATATTTACGTTAAATGCGATTTCAGCAGCAAATACACAGGTTTCTAGAATAGAATTCATATTTCAGTGTGAAACTTGCGTTTTACACGATTTTTAGTACATTGCACAAAAATGCATCGAAATATCGTATTCAGTGTGTAAAATACGTTGAATTCGCGTTTTGGCAGCAAATGCGTAGACATTTCTAACATCACATTCGGATTTCAATATGATATTTACGTTAAATGCGATTTTAGCAGCAAATACACAGGTTTCTAGCATAACTTTCATATTTCAGTGTGAAACTTGCGTTTTACACGTTTTTCAGTACATTGCACAAAAATGCATCTAAATATCGTATTCAGTGTGTAAAATACGTTGAATTCGCGTTTTGGCTGCAAATGCGTAGACATTTCTAACATCACATTCGGATTTCAATGTGATATTTACGTTAAATGCGATTTCAGCAGCAAATACACAGGTTTCTAGAATAGCATTCATATTTCACAAAAATGCATCGAAATATCGTATTCAAAGTGTAAAATACGTTGAATTCGCGTTTTGGCAGTAAATGCGTAGACATTTCTAACATCACATTCGGATTTCAATATGATATTTACGTTAAATGCGATTTCAGCAGCAAATACACAGGTTTCTAGCATAACATTCATATTTCAGTGTGAAACTTGCGTTTTACACGATTTTCAGTCCATTGCACAAAAATGCATCTAAATATCGTATTCAGTATGTAAAATACGTTGAATTCGCGTTTTGGCAGTAAATGCGTAGACATTTCTAACATCACATTCAGATTTCAATATGATATTTACGTTAAATGCGATTTCAGCAGCAAATACACAGGTTTCTAGCATAACTTTCATATTTCAGTGTGAAACTTGCGTTTTACACGATTTTCAGTACATTGCACAAAAATGCATCGAAATATCGTATTCAGTGTGTAAAATACGTTGAATTCGTGTTTTGACAGTAAATGCGTAGACATTTCTAACATCACATTTGGATTCCAATGTGATATTTACGTTAAATGCGATTTCAGCAGCAAATACACAGGTTTCTAGCATAACATTCATATTTCAGTGTGAAACTTGCGTTTTACACGATTTTCAGTACATTGGACAAAAATGCATCGAAATATCGTATTCAGTGTGTAAAATACGTTGAATTCGTGTTTTGACAGTAAATGCGTAGACATTTCTAACATCACATTCGGATTCCAATGTGATATTTACGTTAAATGCGATTTCAGCAGCAAATACACAGGTTTCTAGCATAACATTCATATTTCAGTGTGAAACTTGCGTTTTACACGATTTTCAGTACATTGGACAAAAATGCATCGAAATATCGTATTCAGTGTGTAAAATACGTTGAATTCGTGTTTTGACATTAAATGCGTAGACATTTCTAACATCACATTCGGATTCCAATGTGATATTTACGTTAAATGCGATTTCAGCAGCAAATACACAGGTTTCTAGCATAACATTCATATTTCAGTGTGAAACTTGCGTTTTACACGATTTTCAGTACATTGCACAAAAATGCATCTAAATATCGTATTCAGTATGTAAAATACGTTGAATTCGCGTTTTGGTAGTAAATGCGTAGACATTTCTAACATCACATTCGGATTCCAATGTGATATTTACGTTAAATGCGATTTCAGCAGCAAATACACAGGTTTCTAGCATAACATTCATATTTCAGTGTGAAACTTGCGTTTTACACGATTTTCAGTACATTGCACAAAAATGCATCTAAATATCGTATTCAGTGTGTAAAATACGTTGAATTCGCGTTTTGGCTGCAAATGCGTAGACATTTCTAACATCACATTCGGATTTCAATGTGATATTTACGTTAAATACGATTTCAGCAGCAAATACACAGGTTTCTAGAATAGCATTCATATTTCAGTGTGAAACTTGCGTTTTACACGATTTTCAGTACATTGCACAAAAATGCATCTAAATATCGTATTCAGTATGTAAAATACGTTGAATGCGCGTTTTGGCAGCAAATGCGTAGACATTTCTAACATCACATTCAGATTTCAATATGATATTTACGTTAAATGCGATTTCAGCAGCAAATACACAGGTTTCTAGCGTAACTTTCATATTTCAGTGTGAAACTTGCGTTTTACACGATTTTCAGTACATTGCACAAAAATGCTTCGAAATATCGTATTCAGTGTGTAAAATACGTTGAATTCGCGTTTTGGCAGTAAATGCGTAGACATTTCTAACATCACATTCGGATTCCAATGTGATATTTACGTTAAATGCGATTTCAGCAGCAAATACACAGGTTTCTAGCATAACATTCATATTTCAGTGTGAAACTTGCGTTTTACACGATTTTCAGTACATTGCACAAAAATGCTTCGAAATATCGTATTCAGTATGTAAATACGTTGAATTCGCGTTTTGGCAGTAAATGCGTAGACATTTCTAACATCACATTCGGATTTCAATGTGATATTTACGTTAAATGCGATTTCAGCAGCAAATACACAGGTTTCTGGAATAGCATTCATATTTCATTATGAAACTTGCGTTTTACACGATTTTCGGTACATTGCACAAAAATGCATCGAAATATCGTATTCAGTTTTGGCAGTAAATGCGTAGACATTTCTAACATCACATTCGGATTTCAATGTGATATTTACGTTAAATGCGATTTCAGCAGCAAATACACAGGTTTCTAGCATAACATTCATATTTCAGTGTGACACTTGCGTTTTACACGTTTTTCAGTACATTGCACAAAAATGCATCTAAATATCGTATTCAGTGTGTGAAATACGTTGAATTCGCGTTTTGGCAGTAAATGCGTAGACATTTCTAACATCACATTCGGATTTCAATGTGATATTTACGTTAAATGCGATTTCAGCAGCAAATACACAGGTTTCTAGCGTAACATTCATATTTCAGTGTGAAACTTGCGTTTTACACGATTTTCAGTACATTGCACAAAAATGCTTCGAAATATCGTATTCAGTGTGTAAAATACGTTGAATTCGCGTTTTGGCAGTAAATGCGTAGACATTTCTAACATCACATTCGGATTCCAATGTGATATTTACGTTAAATGCGATTTCAGCAGCAAATACACAGGTTTCTAGCATAACATTCATATTTCAGTGTGAAACTTGCGTTTTACACGATTTTCAGTACATTGCACAAAAATGCTTCGAAATATCGTATTCAGTGTGTAAATACGTTGAATTCGCGTTTTGGCAGTAAATGCGTAGACATTTCTAACATCACATTCGGATTCCAATGTGATATTTACGTTAAATGCGATTTCAGCAGCAAATACACAGGTTTCTAGCATAACATTCATATTTCAGTGTGAAACTTGCGTTTTACACGATTTTCAGTACATTGGACAAAAATGCATCTAAATATCGTATTCAGTGTGTAAAATACGTTGAATTCGCGTTTTGGCTGCAAATGCGTAGACATTTCTAACATCACATTCGGATTTCAATGTGATATTTACGTTAAATGCGATTTCAGCAGCAAATACACAGGTTTCTAGAATAGCATTCATATTTCAGTGTGAAACTTGCGTTTTACACGATTTTCAGTACATTGCACAAAAATGCATCTAAATATCGTATTCAGTATGTAAAATACGTTGAATGCGCGTTTTGGCAGCAAATGCGTAGACATTTCTAACATCACATTCAGATTTCAATATGATATTTACGTTAAATGCGATTTCAGCAGCAAATACACAGGTTTCTAGAATAGCATTCATATTTCAGTGTGAAACTTGCGTTTTACACGATTTTCAGTACATTGCACAAAAATGCATCTAAAAATCGTATTCAGTATGTAAAATACGTTGAATTCGCGTTTTGGCAGCAAATGCGTAGACATTTATAACATCACATTCAGATTTCAATATGATATTTACGTTAAATGCGATTTCAGCAGCAAATACACAGGTTTCTAGCATAACTTTCATATTTCAGTGTGAAACTTGCGTTTTACACGATTTTCAGTATATTGCACAAAAATGCTTCGAAATATCGTATTCAGTGTGTAAAATACGTTGAATTCGCGTTTTGGCAGTAAATGCGTAGACATTTCTAACATCTCATTCGGATTTCAATGTGATATTTACGTTAAATGCGATTTCAGCAGCAAATACACAGGTTTCTAGAATAGCATTCATATTTCAGTGTGAAACTTGCGTTTTACACGATTTTCGGTACATTGCACAAAAATGCATCGAAATATCGTATTCAGTGTGTAAAATACGTTGAATTCGCGTTTTGGCAGTAAATGCGTAGACATTTCTAACATCACATTCGGATTTCAATGTGATATTTACGTTAAATGCGATTTCAGCAGCAAATACACAGGTTTCAAGCATAACATTCATATTTCAGTGTGAAACTTGCGTTATACACGATTTTCAGTACATTGGACAAAAATGCATCGAGATATCGTATTCAGTGTGTAAAATACGTTGAATTCGTGTTTTGACAGTAAATGCGTAGACATTTCTAACATCACATTCGGATTTCAATGTGATATTTACGTTAAATGCGATTTCAGCAGCAAATACACAGGTTTCTAGCATAACATTCATATTTCAGTGTGAAACTTGAATTTTACACGATTTTCAGTACATTGGACAAAAATGCATCGAAATATCGTATTCAGTGTGTAAAATACGTTGAATTCGCGTTTTGGCAGCAAATGCGTAAACATTTCTAACATCACATTCGGATTTCAATGTGATATTTACGTTAAATGCGATTTCAGCAGCAAATACACAGGTTTCTAGCATAACATTCATATTTCAGTGTGAAACTTGCGTTTTACACGATTTTCAGTACATTGCACAAAAATGCTTCGAAATATCGTATTCAGTGTGTAAAATACGTTGAATTCGCGTTTTGGCAGTAAATGCGTAGACATTTCTAACATCTCATTCGGATTTCAATGTGATATTTACGTTAAATGCGATTTCAGCAGCAAATACACAGGTTTCTAGAATAGCATTCATATTTCAGTGTGAAACTTGCGTTTTACACGATTTTCGGTACATTGCACAAAAATGCATCGAAATATCGTATTCAGTGTGTAAAATACGTTGAATTCGCGTTTTGGCAGTAAATGCGTAGACATTTCTAACATCACATTCGGATTTCAATGTGATATTTACGTTAAATGCGATTTCAGCAGCAAATACACAGGTTTCAAGCATAACATTCATATTTCAGTGTGAAACTTGCGTTATACACGATTTTCAGTACATTGGACAAAAATGCATCGAGATATCGTATTCAGTGTGTAAAATACGTTGAATTCGTGTTTTGACAGTAAATGCGTAGACATTTCTAACATCACATTCGGATTTCAATGTGATATTTACGTTAAATGCGATTTCAGCAGCAAATACACAGGTTTCTAGCATAACATTCATATTTCAGTGTGAAACTTGAATTTTACACGATTTTCAGTACATTGGACAAAAATGCATCGAAATATCGTATTCAGTGTGTAAAATACGTTGAATTCGCGTTTTGGCAGCAAATGCGTAAACATTTCTAACATCACATTCGGATTTCAATGTGATATTTACGTTAAATGCGATTTCAGCAGCAAATACACAGGTTTCTAGCATAACATTCATATTTCAGTGTGAAACTTGAATTTTACACGATTTTCAGTACATTGGACAAAAATGCATCGAAATATCGTATTCAGTGTGTAAAATACGTTGAATTCGCGTTTTGGCAGCAAATGCGTAAACATTTCTAACATCACATTCGGATTTCAATGTGATATTTACGTTAAATGCGATTTCAGCAGCAAATACACAGGTTTCTAGAATAGCATTCATATTTCAGTGTGAAACTTGCGTTTTACACGATTTTCGGTACATTGCACAAAAATGCATCGAAATATCGTATTCAGTGTGTAAAATACGTTGAATTCGCGTTTTGGCAGTAAATGCGTAGACATTTCTAACATCACATTCGGATTTCAATGTGATATTTACGTTAAATGCGATTTCAGCAGCAAATACACAGGTTTCAAGCATAACATTCATATTTCAGTGTGAAACTTGCGTTTTACACGATTTTCAGTACATTGGACAAAAATGCATCGAGATATCGTATTCAGTGTGTAAAATACGTTGAATTCGTGTTTTGACAGTAAATGCGTAGACATTTCTAACATCACATTCGGATTTCAATGTGATATTTACGTTAAATGCGATTTCAGCAGCAAATACACAGGTTTCTAGCATAACATTCATATTTCAGTGTGAAACTTGAATTTTACACGATTTTCAGTACATTGGACAAAAATGCATCGAAATATCGTATTCAGTTTGTAAAATACGTTGAATTCGCGTTTTGGCAGCAAATGCGTAAACATTTCTAACATCACATTCGGATTTCAATGTGATATTTACGTTAAATGCGATTTCAGCAGCAAATACACAGGTTTCTAGCATAACATTCATATTTCAGTGTGAAACTTGCGTTTTACACGATTTTCAGTACATTGCACAAAAATGCATCTAAATATCGTATTCAGTATGTAAAATACGTTGAATTCGCGTTTTGGCAGTAAATGCGTAGACATTTCTAATATCTCATTCGGATTTCAATGTGACATTTACGTTAAATGCGATTTCAGCAGCAAATACACAGGTTTCTAGCATAACATTCATATTTCAGTGTGAAACTTGCGTTTTACACGATTTTCAGTACATTGCACAAAAATGCTTCGAAATATCGTATTCAGTGTGTAAATACGTTGAATTCGCGTTTTGGCAGTAAATGCGTAGACATTTCTAACATCACATTCGGATTCCAATGTGATATTTACGTTAAATGCGATTTCAGCAGCAAATACACAGGTTTCTGTAAGAGAATTGAAATAAATAAATAAATAAATAAATAAATAAATAAATAAATAAATAAATAAATAAATAAATAAATAATAATTAAATAATAATAAACTAATAACAAATCACAACCAAATAAATAGAAATTATAAATAAATTAAGAACTAAATAAATCACAAACTAAGTTCATGACAGTTGCTAATTAATTATTAATTAACAGTGAACAGCAACGACAACATGGCGCAGCCGGTGCAGTAGTGTGAATTTTAAATTAAAAAAAAAAAAAACGAAAAAAGTGCTTCAATATTAAAAATACCAAGTGAATTATAACTGTTAACATGCATATTACTTGTGGATACAAAAATATTTCATAAATAATATCGGATGACTTAGATAAAAAGTGATTCATGGTGAACACGTGTTGAGCACATGGTGTCGATTTTTTTTCCTTTGTTATAAAAATAAGTTAATTTAGGTTTGAGTATATAGTAATAATAATAATAATATAAATTAATTAAATTAAGTGATATTTAGGCATATTAATCAAAATTTAAACAATTATAAAATAATCAGTTATATTAATTACAGTGTATTCGTGATTTCGTTATTTTCGTATTAATTAATTAAAGGGGTTTACTTCATTAAAATGGTGTTTTAATTAAAATAAGTGATATTTAAGCTAATTAAGTGCAAAAAAAAAAATAATAATTAAAATATTTAGAACAAAAACAGTTACATTACTTATTGTGTTACTCGTGACTTTGGTATTTTCGTATTAATTAGGAGTGTATACTTCATTAAAATAGAGTTATAGATAGATATTTAATCAATAAATAATATTAACTATACAATATTAACAACAAAAGGTGCAATAACAAAAATGAACGTGGCAGATCGATCGCTACCACCAATGGTACTCGAGGGAGACCTGGTGGCACAATGGAAAAAGTGGAAGCAATTGTTCGAGATATATCTAATCGCAAGTGAATTAGATAAAAAACCAGAGGCGCAGCAGTGTGCTGTACTACTTCACTTCATCGGCGAAAAGTGTGTTGAGATATACAATACATTCGAGCTCAAAAAGGATGAAGAAGGTAAGATTGGACCACTAAAACAAAATTTTGAATCATACTTTGCACCTAAAAAGAACGAAACCTATAGTAGATATAAATTTTTTAGTCGTAATATTGAAGCAAATGAAACAATTGACCAGTATGTTACCGAGCTGAAATGTTTAGCAGCTGACTGCAATTTCGAAAAATTAAAAGATTCTCTAATCAGGGATCGCATAGTACTCGGTATAAATGACAATAAAACGCGAGAAAAACTTTTGCAGGCTGTTGACTTAACCTTAGAGAAAGCATTAAATATATGCAGATCTATCGAAGTAACAAAACAGCAATGCACAGAAATAAATAGCACTAAAGTAAATAAAGACGAAATTCTTGCGGTAAATAAGTTTAAAAAACCAAATGCTGAAAGAAATTTAAACCATCAATTTAAACACCAACATGCTAAATACAGGGCCCCAAATAATCAACAAAATCAATATACCCATAAACATACCGGTAATAACTATAATAATAATAAAAACAATAATGAGTTTCAGTGCAGATTCATACAATTTTGTACTAGATGTGGCCATCTTCTCATGTGGTCAATCGCATAATATTAATAAATGTCCAGCTTACAAAATTATTTGCAGTAAATGCAACAAGCTTAATCACTTTGCAAAAATGTGTAAATCAAAAGTAATTAATGAAGTCACAAAAGCAAACGATATTGATTATAATTCATACGATGTTGACGATGAAAACAATCAATTTATCGGCACTGTCAAAGACGAAACTAATAACAAGGAATGGCTAGTAGATCTAGAAATTAATAAAGTAATAATTACATTTAAAATAGATACAGGGGCACAAGCCAACTGCATCTCTTTGAAAACATTTAAGAAGCTTAACTTAGATGTAAAGTATCTGAAAGGAAGCAAATCTAAATTACTTACATATACGGGTACACAAATAAACATTGTAGGTGAATGTCACTTGCGATGTATATATAAAAACAATTTATATTTCATAAACTTTCAAGTTATAGACAGTGAAAATGTTCCTTCAATATTAGGGGTCGAGACGTGTGACCATTTAAATCTCCTAAAGAAATTATTTACAATCAATTCAACTAACCAAACTGAAAATGAGGTTCACAAAAAATTCAAACAATTATTCAAGAATAACGGTAATATTAAAATGAAACCATACAATATATTCTTACATGATAATGTTCAGCCAGTTGTTCATCCCCCACGCAAAGTACCATTCGCTTTAATAAATGAACTTAAAAAGGAATTGGCTCAATTAGAAAGAGAAGGGATAGTGGCCAAAGTAAATGAACCGACCCCGTGGGTTAACTCATTGGTAGTGGTACGGAAAAACAATGGCAAATTGAGAATCTGCATAGATCCAAAAGATTTAAATAATGCAATAAGACGAGAGCATTTTCAACTACCCACAGTTGAAGAAATGCTCTGCAAACTAAACGGAGCACAATATTTTAGTCTACTTGATGCCAGTCAGGGATTTTGGCAAATAAAATTAACAAAAACAAGCTCAAAACTGTGCACGTTTAACACACCTTTTGGTAGATACTGTTTTTTACGATTACCCTTTGGAATAAGTAGTGCACCTGAAGTATTCCACAGAACAATGAAAACAATCATTCAAGGTTTAAAAGGGGTAGATGTTTATATAGACGATATAATCATATGGGGCAGTACAAAAGAGGAACACAATGAACGATTAAATGAAACGTTAGAGCGCTTAAAAGAGTATAATGTATCTTTAAATAAAGATAAGTGTAAAATACAAGTTCAAGAATTAAATTACTTAGGTCATAAAATTTCAAATAAAGGCGTTGAACCTGACGAACACAAAATCAAGGCTATCGCAGAGATACGTCAGCCAACAAATAAAAAGACACTGGAAAAATTCCTAGGATTGGTTAACTACTTAAGCATTTACATTCAAAATTATTCTAAATTAGCAGCTCCACTGCGCGAATTATTAAAGAAAGACATATGTTGGCACTGGAATGAGACACATGAAAACTCGTTTGTAAAATTAAAGGAAGCTATAACACACCCACCTGTATTAAAATATTTTGATCCCTCACAGGACATAGTTTTGTCAGTCGATGCTTCCCAACACGGTGTAGGTTCAGTATTATTGCAAAATGGAAAACCAGTTGCATATTCGTCCAAAGCTCTTACCGAGTCACAAAGAAATTGGGCACAGATAGAAAAAGAGTTATATGCAATATTATGCGCGTGCGAAAGGTACTACCAATATATTTATGGTCGCAAAGTCTTGATAGAAACGGATCATAAACCTCTTATCACAATAATCAAAAAACCACTAGTCACATGTCCCAAACGACTACAACGTATGTTGTTAAGGTTACAAAATTACGATTTCGATTTAACCTATAAACCAGGTAAACGGTTGTTTATTGCCGACACATTATCAAGAATTTCAAATTATAATGAAAAAACTGATAACAACTTTGACAAAGAACTAGAAGCACATGTCTGTACGTTAATCAGAAATTTAAACATAAGTGAACCACAGTTAATAAAATTCCAAAGTTTGACCGAGAAGGACCAACAGTTGACAAAATTAAAAGAATATATAATTCACGGTTGGCCGGAAAATAAAAACTTAATTACTGATAACTTAAACGAGTTTAAAACTTACAAAGATGAATTAACAATATACAACGAACTAATATTTAAAAACAACCAAATAGTAGTGCCAAGAGAAATGAGAAGAGAAATGCTAAATAGACTGCACACTTCGCATATGGGAATAGATAAATGTATAGAAAGAGCAAGAAATTGCATATTCTGGCCGAATATGACAAATGATATTAAAAACGTTGTAAAAAATTGTAATGCATGCGCTACATACAAAAATACACTTTGTAAAGAACCACTAATGCCTCACGAATTTCCGAAATATCCATGGCAAAAAATAGGAATAGATATATTCCAATTCGATAACAAAAACTACTTATTAAGTGTCGATTACTACAGCAAATTTTTTGAAATAAGCGTTTTAGAAAATATGCTCGCGAATACGATAATCAGAAATTTAAAGAGTATATTCAGTAGACAAGGGATACCCGAAATAGTAATGTCGGACAACGGACCACAGTTTTCTGCATACGAATTTAAGTTATTCGCAAAACAATGGGAGTTTTCCCACATCACTTCGAGTCCAAGATATCCGAAATCGAATGGTCTGGTTGAGAGACATATACAGACAATTAAAAATATACTAAAAAAGTGTAAATTAAATAATAGCGATATGTACCTGGCAATGTTGGAACTTAGAAACACGCCAACAAAAGGGAACTACTCGCCATCACAATTACTCAATAAAAGAAGTCTACGAAGTTTAGTACCTGTCAATATAAAAACGAAAATAAATTACGAGCAGTATGAAAACACAATGATGCAAAATCAATATAAAGGGAAAAATTATCATGACTTGCATACCAAATCACACAACAATTATGACGCAAATGAGCAAGTAAGAGTTCAATTAGGAAATAAATGGATCCCAGGAACAATTCGTAGTAAATGTAGCAGACCAAGATCGTATCAGATTACGCTGAACAATGGCCAAAAGATTGAACGAAATAGAAAATTTATTACTTTAGATAGGGTCAAACCACCGGGAATGTTTACTTACAATAATAATAAAGAAGTAGAAGAGAGAAGAGAAACAGATAAAATTAATAATGAAGAGAAAAGGGACAACGAAGGAGAAAACGAAATTAGTGAAAATAAAAAACCAAATGAGAAGATGGCCACAAGGTCAGGAAGAATATCAAGACCGCCATGCAAATATTGGCTAGGAGAAAGAACGTAATAAATTTAAATAAAACAACAGAGATGTAAGAGAATTGAAATAAATAAATAAATAAATAAATAAATAAATAAATAAATAAATAAATAAATAAATAAATAAATAAATAATAATTAAATAATAATAAACTAATAACAAATCACAACCAAATAAATAGAAATTATAAATAAATTAAGAACTAAATAAATCACAAACTAAGTTCATGACAGTTGCTAATTAATTATTAATTAACAGTGAACAGCAACGACAACAGTTTCTAGCATAACATTCATATTCGATTGTGAAACTTGCGTTTTACACGACTTTCAGTACATTGGACAAAAATGCATCGAAATATCGTATTCAGTGTGTAAAATACGTTGAATTCGCGTTTTGGCAGCAAATGCGTAGACATTTCTAACATCACATTCGGATTCCAATGTGATATTTACGTTAAATGCGATTTCAGCAGCAAATACACAGGTTTCTAGAATAGCATTCATATTTCAGTGTGAAACTTGCGTTTTACACGATTTTCAGTACATTGCACAAAAATGCATCTAAATATCGTATTCAGTATGTAAAATACGTTGAATGCGCGTTTTGGCAGCAAATGCGTAGACATTTCTAACATCACATTCAGATTTCAATATGATATTTACGTTAAATGCGATTTCAGCAGCAAATACACAGGTTTCTAGCATAACTTTCATATTTCAGTGTGAAACTTGCGTTTTACACGATTTTCAGTACATTGCACAAAAATGCTTCGAAATATCGTATTCAGTGTGTAAAATACGTTGAATTCGCGTTTTGGCAGTAAATGCGTAGACATTTCTAACATCACATTCGGATTCCAATGTGATATTTACGTTAAATGCGATTTCAGCAGCAAATACACAGGTTTCTAGCATAACATTCATATTTCAGTGTGAAACTTGCGTTTTACACGATTTTCAGTACATTGCACAAAAATGCTTCGAAATATCGTATTCAGTGTGTAAATACGTTGAATTCGCGTTTTGGCAGTAAATGCGTAGACATTTCTAACATCACATTCGGATTTCAATGTGATATTTACGTTAAATGCGATTTCAGCAGCAAATACACAGGTTTCTGGAATAGCATTCATATTTCATTATGAAACTTGCGTTTTACACGATTTTCGGTACATTGCACAAAAATGCATCGAAATATCGTATTCAGTTTTGGCAGTAAATGCGTAGACATTTCTAACATCACATTCGGATTTCAATGTGATATTTACGTTAAATGCGATTTCAGCAGCAAATACACAGGTTTCTAGCATAACATTCATATATCAGTGTGACACTTGCGTTTTACACGTTTTTCAGTACATTGCACAAAAATGCATCTAAATATCGTATTCAGTGTGTGAAATACGTTGAATTCGCGTTTTGGCAGTAAATGCGTAGACATTTCTAACATCACATTCGGATTTCAATGTGATATTTACGTTAAATGCGATTTCAGCAGCAAATACACAGGTTTCTAGCATAACATTCATATTTCAGTGTGAAACTTGCGTTTTACACGATTTTCAGTACATTGCACAAAAATGCTTCGAAATATCGTATTCAGTGTGTAAAATACGTTGAATTCGCGTTTTGGCAGTAAATGCGTAGACATTTCTAACATCACATTCGGATTTCAATATGATATTTCCTTTAAATGCGATTTCAGCAGCAAATACACAGGTTTCTAGAAAAGCATTCATATTTCAGTGTGAAACTTGCGTTTTACACGATTTTCGGTACATTGCACAAAAATGCATCGAAATATCGTATTCAAAGTGTAAAATACGTTGAATTCGCGTTTTGGCAGTAAATGCGTAGACATTTCTAACATCACATTCGGATTCCAATGTGATATTTACGTTAAATGCGATTTCAGCAGCAAATACACAGGTTTCTGGAATAGCATTCATATTTCAGTATGAAACTTGCGTTTTACACGATTTTCGGTACATTGCACAAAAATGCATCGAAATATCGTATTCAGTTTTGGCAGTAAATGCGTAGACATTTCTAACATCACATTCGGATTTCAATGTGATATTTACGTTAAATGCGATTTCAGCAGCAAATACACAGGTTTCTAGCATAACATTCATATTTGAGTGTGAAACTTGCGTTTTACACGATTTTCAGTACATTGGACAAAAATGCATCGAAATATCGTATTCAGTGTGTAAAATACGTTGAATTCGCGTTTTGGCAGCAAATGCGTAGACATTTCTAACATCACATTCGGATTCCAATGTGATATTTACGTTAAATGCGATTTCAGCAGCAAATACACAGGTTTCTAGCATAACATTCATATTTCAGTGTGAAACTTGCGTTTTACACGATTTTCGGTACATTGCACAAAAATGCATCGAAATATCGTATTCAGTGTGTAAAATACGTTGAATTCGCGTTTTGGCAGTAAATGCGTAGACATTTCTAACATCACATTCGGATTTCAATGTGATATTTACGTTAAATGCGATTTCAGCAGCAAATACACAGGTTTCAAGCATAACATTCATATTTCAGTGTGAAACTTGCGTTTTACACGATTTTCAGTACATTGGACAAAAATGCATCGAGATATCGTATTCAGTGTGTAAAGTACGTTGAATTCGTGTTTTGACAGTAAATGCGTAGACATTTCTAACATCACATTCGGATTTCAATGTGATATTTACGTTAAATGCGATTTCAGCAGCAAATACACAGGTTTGTAGCATAACATTCATATTTCAGTGTGAAACTTGAATTTTACAGGATTTTCAGTACATTGGACAAAAATGCATCGAAATATCGTATTCAGTGTGTAAAATACGTTGAATTCGCGTTTTGGCAGCAAATGCGTAAACATTTCTAACATCACATTCGGATTTCAATGTGATATTTACGTTAAATGCGATTTCAGCAGCAAATACACAGGTTTCTAGCATAACATTCATATTTCAGTGTGAAACTTGCGTTTTACACGATTTTCAGTACATTGCACAAAAATGCATCTAAATATCGTATTCAGTATGTAAAATACGTTGAATTCGCGTTTTGGCAGTAAATGCGTAGACATTTCTAATATCTCATTCGGATTTCAATGTGATATTTACGTTAAATGCGATTTCAGCAGCAAATACACAGGTTTCTAGCATAACATTCATATTTCAGTGTGAAACTTGCGTTTTACACGATTTTCAGTACATTGCACAAAAATGCTTCGAAATATCGTATTCAGTGTGTAAAATACGTTGAATTCGCGTTTTGGCAGTAAATGCGTAGACATTTCTAACATCTCATTCGGATTTCAATGTGATATTTACGTTAAATGCGATTTCAGCAGCAAATACACAGGTTTCTAGAATAGCATTTATATTTCAGTGTGAAACTTGCGTTTTACACGATTTTCGGTACATTGCACAAAAATGCATCGAAATATCGTATTCAGTGTGTAAAATACGTTGAATTCGCGTTTTGGCACTAAATGCGTAGACATTTCTAACATCACATTCGGATTTCAATGTGATATTTACGTTAAATGCGATTTCAGCAGCAAATACACAGGTTTCAAGCATAACATTCATATTTCAGTGTGAAACTTGCGTTTTACACGATTTTCAGTACATTGGACAAAAATGCATCGAGATATCGTATTCAGTGTGTAAAATACGTTGAATTCGTGTTTTGACAGTAAATGCGTAGACATTTCTAACATCACATTCGGATTTCAATGTGATATTTACGTTAAATGCGATTTCAGCAGCAAATACACAGGTTTCTAGCATAACATTCATATTTCAGTGTGAAACTTGCGTTTTACACGATTTTCAGTACATTGCACAAAAATGCATCTAAATATCGTATTCAGTATGTAAAATACGTTGAATTCGCGTTTTGGCAGTAAATGCGTAGACATTTCTAATATCTCATTCGGATTTCAATGTGATATTTACGTTAAATGCGATTTCAGCAGCAAATACACAGGTTTCTAGCATAACATTCATATTTCAGTGTGAAACTTGCGTTTTACACGATTTTCAGTACATTGGACAAAAATGCATCGAGATATCGTATTCAGTGTGTAAAATACGTTGAATTCGTGTTTTGACAGTAAATGCGTAGACATTTCTAACATCACATTCGGATTTCAATGTGATATTTACGTTAAATGCGATTTCAGCAGCAAATACACAGGTTTCTAGCATAACATTCATATTTCAGTGTGAAACTTGCGTTTTACACGTTTTTCAGTACATTGCACAAAAATGCATCTAAATAGCGTATTCAGTGTGTAAAATACGTTGAATTCGCGTTTTGGCTGCAAATGCGTAGACATTTCCTAACATCACATTCGGATTTCAATGTGATATTTACGTTAAATGCGATTTCAGCAGCAAATACACAGGTTTCTAGAATAGCATTCATATTTCAGTGTGAAACTTGCGTTTTACACGATTTTCAGTACATTGCACAAAAATGCATCTAAAAATCGTATTCAGTATGTAAAATACGTTGAATTCGCGTTTTGGCAGCAAATGCGTAGACATTTATAACATCACATTCAGATTTCAATATGATATTTACGTTAAATGCGATTTCAGCAGCAAATACACAGGTTTCTAGCATAACTTTCATATTTCAGTGTGAAACTTGCGTTTTACACGATTTTCAGTATATTGCACAAAAATGCTTCGAAATATCGTATTCAGTGTGTAAAATACGTTGAATTCGCGTTTTGGCAGTAAATGCGTAGACATTTCTAACATCTCATTCGGATTTCAATGTGATATTTACGTTAAATGCGATTTCAGCAGCAAATACACAGGTTTCTAGAATAGCATTCATATTTCAGTGTGAAACTTGCGTTTTACACGATTTTCGGTACATTGCACAAAAATGCATCGAAATATCGTATTCAGTGTGTAAAATACGTTGAATTCGCGTTTTGGCAGTAAATGCGTAGACATTTCTAACATCACATTGGGATTTCAATGTGATATTTACGTTAAATGCGATTTCAGCAGCAAATACACAGGTTTCAAGCATAACATTCATATTTCAGTGTGAAACTTGCGTTTTACACGATTTTCAGTACATTGGACAAAAATGCATCGAGATATCGTATTCAGTGTGTAAAATACGTTGAATTCGTGTTTTGACAGTAAATGCGTAGACATTTCTAACATCACATTCGGATTTCAATGTGATATTTACGTTAAATGCGATTTCAGCAGCAAATACACAGGTTTCTAGCATAACATTCATATTTCAGTGTGAAACTTGAATTTTACACGATTTTCAGTACATTGGACAAAAATGCATCGAAATATCGTATTCAGTGTGTAAAATACGTTGAATTCGCGTTTTGGCAGCAAATGCGTAAACATTTCTAACATCACATTCGGATTTCAATGTGATATTTACGTTAAATGCGATTTCAGCAGCAAATACACAGGTTTCTAGCATAACATTCATATTTCAGTGTGAAACTTGCGTTTTACACGATTTTCAGTACATTGCACAAAAATGCTTCGAAATATCGTATTCAGTGTGTAAAATACGTTGAATTCGCGTTTTGGCAGTAAATGCGTAGACATTTCTAACATCTCATTCGGATTTCAATGTGATATTTACGTTAAATGCGATTTCAGCAGCAAATACACAGGTTTCTAGAATAGCATTCATATTTCAGTGTGAAACTTGCGTTTTACACGATTTTCGGTACATTGCACAAAAATGCATCGAAATATCGTATTCAGTGTGTAAAATACGTTGAATTCGCGTTTTGGCAGTAAATGCGTAGACATTTCTAACATCACATTCGGATTTCAATGTGATATTTACGTTAAATGCGATTTCAGCAGCAAATACACAGGTTTCAAGCATAACATTCATATTTCAGTGTGAAACTTGCGTTTTACACGATTTTCAGTACATTGGACAAAAATGCATCGAGATATCGTATTCAGTGTGTAAAATACGTTGAATTCGTGTTTTGACAGTAAATGCGTAGACATTTCTAACATCACATTCGGATTTCAATGTGATATTTACGTTAAATGCGATTTCAGCAGCAAATACACAGGTTTCTAGCATAACATTCATATTTCAGTGTGAAACTTGAATTTTACACGATTTTCAGTACATTGGACAAAAATGCATCGAAATATCGTATTCAGTTTGTAAAATACGTTGAATTCGCGTTTTGGCAGCAAATGCGTAAACATTTCTAACATCACATTCGGATTTCAATGTGATATTTACGTTAAATGCGATTTCAGCAGCAAATACACAGGTTTCTAGCATAACATTCATATTTCAGTGTGAAACTTGCGTTTTACACGATATTCAGTACATTGCACAAAAATGCTTCGAAATATCGTATTCAGTGTGTAAATACGTTGAATTCGCGTTTTGGCAGTAAATGCGTAGACATTTCTAACATCACATTCGGATTTCAATATGATATTTACGTTAAATGCGATTTCAGCAGCAAATACACAGGTTTCTAGCATAACATTCATATTTCAGTGTGAAACTTGCGTTTTACACGATTTTTAGTACATTGCACAACAATGCATCTAAATATCGTATTCAGTGTGTAAAATACGTTGAATTCGCGTTTTGGCTGCAAATGCGTAGACATTTCTAACATCACATTCGGATTTCAATGTGATATTTACGTTAAATGCGATTTCAGCAGCAAATACACAGGTTTCTAGAATAGCATTCATATTTCACAAAAATGCATCGAAATATCGTATTCAAAGTATAAAATACGTTGAATTCGCGTTTTGGCAGTAAATGTGTAGACATTTCTAACATCACATTCGGATTTCAATATGATATTTACGTTAAATGCGATTTCAGCAGCAAATACACAGGTTTCTAGCATAACATTCATATTTCAGTGTGAAACTTGCGTTTTACACGATTTTCAGTCCATTGCACAAAAATGCATCTAAATATCGTATTCAGTATGTAAAATACGTTGAATTCGCGTTTTGGCAGTAAATGCGTAGACATTTCTAACATCACATTCAGATTTCAATATGATATTTACGTTAAATGCGATTTCAGCAGCAAATACACAGGTTTCTAGCATAACTTTCATATTTCAGTGTGAAACTTGCGTTTTACACGATTTTCAGTACATTGCACAAAAATGCATCGAAATATCGTATTCAATGTGTAAAATACGTTGAATTCGTGTTTTGACAGTAAATGCGTAGACATTTCTAACATCACATTCGGATTCCAATGTGATATTTACGTTAAATGCGATTTCAGCAGCAAATACACAGGTTTCTAGCATAACATTCATATTTCAGTGTGAAACTTGCGTTTTACACGATTTTCAGTACATTAGACAAAAATGCATCGAAATATCGTATTCAGTGTGTAAAATACGTTGAATTCGTGTTTTGACATTAAATGCGTAGACATTTCTAACATCACATTCGGATTCCAATGTGATATTTACGTTAAATGCGATTTCAGCAGCAAATACACAGGTTTCTAGCATAACATTCATATTTCAGTGTGAAACTTGCGTTTTACACGATTTTCAGTACATTGGACAAAAATGCATCTAAATATCGTATTCAGTATGTAAAGTACGTTGAATTCGCGTTTTGGTAGTAAATTCGTAGATATTTCTAACATCACATTCAGATTTCAATATGATATTTACGTTAAATGCGATTTCAGCAGCAAATTCACAGGTTTCTAGCATGACTTTCATATTTCAGTGTGAAACTTGCGTTTTACACGATTTTCAGTACATTGCACAAAAATGCATCGAAATATCGTATTCAGTGTGTAAAATACGTTGAATTCGCGTTTTGGCAGTAAATGCGTAGACATTTCTAACATCACAGTCGGATTTCAATGTGATATTTACGTTAAATGCGATTTCAGCAGCAAATACACAGGTTTCTAGAATAGCATTCATATTTCAGTGTGAAACTTGCGTTTTACACGATTTTCAGTACATTGCACAAAAATGCATCGAAATATCGTATTCAGTGTGTAAAATACGTTGAATTCGCGTTTTGGCAGTAAATGCGTAGACATTTCTAATATCTCATTCGGATTTCAATGTGATATTTACGTTAAATACGATTTCAGCAGCAAATACACAGGTTTCTAGAATAGCATTCATATTTCAGTGTGAAACTTGCGTTTTACACGATTTTCGGTACATTGCACAAAAATGCATCGAAATATCGTATTCAGTGTGTAAAATACGTTGAATTCGCGTTTAGGCAGTAAAAGCATAGACATTTCTAACATCACATTCGGATTTCAATGTGATATTTACGTTAAATGCGATTTCAGCAGCAAATACACAGGTTTCTAGCATAACATTCATATTTCAGTGTGAAACTTGCGTTTTACACGATTTTCAGTACATTGGACAAAAATGCATCGAGATATCGTATTCAGTGTGTAAAATACGTTGAATTCGTGTTTTGACAGTAAATGCGTAGACATTTCTAACATCACATTCGGATTTCAATGTGATATTTACGTTAAATGCGATTTCAGCAGCCAATACACAGGTTTCTAGCATAACATTGATATTTCAGTGTGAAACTTGCATTTTACACGATTTTCAGTACATTGGACAAAAATGCATCGAAATATCGTATTCAGTGTGTAAAATACGTTGAATTCGCGTTTTGGCAGTAAATGCGTAGACATTTCTAACATCACATTCGGATTTCAATGTGATATTTACGTTAAATGCGATTTCAGCAGCAAATACACAGGTTTCTAGCATAACATTCATATTTCAGTGTGAAACTTGCGTTTTACACGATTTTCAGTACATTGGACAAAAATGCATCGAAATATCGTACTCAGTGTGTAAAATTCGTTGAATTCGTGTTTTGACAGTAAATGCGTAGACATTTCTAACATCACATTCGGATTCCAATGTGATATTTACGTTAAATGCGATTTCAGCAGCAAATACACAGGTTTCTAGCATAACATTCATATTTCAGTGTGAAACTTGCGTTTAACACGATTTTCAGTACATTGCACAAAAATGCTTCGAAATATCGTATTCAGTGTGTAAATACGTTGAATTCGCGTTTTGGCAGTAAATGCGTAGACATTTCTAACATCACATTCGGATTTCAATGTGATATTTACGTTAAATGCGATTTCAGCAGCAAATACACAGGTTTCTAGCATAACATTCATATTTCAGTGTGAAACTTGCGTTTTACACGATTTTCAGTACATTGGACAAAAATGCATCGAGATATCGTATTCAGTGTGTAAAATACGTTGAATTCGTGTTTTGACAGTAAATGCGTAGACATTTCTAACATCACATTCGGATTTCAATGTGATATTTACGTTAAATGCGATTTCAGCAGCAAATACACAGGTTTCTAGCATAACATTGATATTTCAGTGTGAAACTTGCATTTTACACGATTTTCAGTACATTGGACAAAAATGCATCGAAATATCGTATTCAGTGTGTAAAATACGTTGAATTCGCGTTTTGGCAGTAAATGCGTAGACATTTCTAACATCACATTCGGATTTCAATGTGATATTTACGTTAAATGCGATTTCAGCAGCAAATACACAGGTTTCTAGCATAACATTCATATTTCAGTGTGAAACTTGCGTTTTACACGATTTTCAGTACATTGGACAAAAATGCATCGAAATATCGTACTCAGTGTGTAAAATTCGTTGAATTCGTGTTTTGACAGTAAATGCGTAGACATTTCTAACATCACATTCGGATTCCAATGTGATATTTACGTTAAATGCGATTTCAGCAGCAAATACACAGGTTTCTAGCATAACATTCATATTTCAGTGTGAAACTTGCGTTTAACACGATTTTCAGTACATTGCACAAAAATGCTTCGAAATATCGTATTCAGTGTGTAAATACGTTGAATTCGCGTTTTGGCAGTAAATGCGTAGACATTTCTAACATCACAATCTGATTTCAATGTGATATTTACGTTAAATGCGATTTCAGCAGCAAATACACAGGTTTCTAGCATAACTTTCATATTTCAGTGTGAAACTTGCGTTTTACACGATTTTCAGTACATTGCACAAAAATGCTTCGAAATATCGTATTCAGTGTGTAAAATACGTTGAATTCGCGTTTTGGCAGTAAATGCGTAGACATTTCTAATATCTCATTCGGATTTCAATGTGATATTTACGTTAAATACGATTTCAGCAGCAAATACACAGGTTTCTAGAATAGCATTCATATTTCAGTGTGAAACTTGCGTTTTACACGATTTTCGGTACATTGCACAAAAATGCATCGAAATATCGTATTCAGTGTGTAAAATACGTTGAATTCGCGTTTAGGCAGTAAAAGCGTAGACATTTCTAACATCACATTCGGATTTCAATGTGATATTTACGTTAAATGCGATTTCAGCAGCAAATACACAGGTTTCTAGCATAACATTCATATTTCAGTGTGAAACTTGCGTTTTACACGATTTTCAGTACATTGGACAAAAATGCATCGAGATATCGTATTCAGTGTGTAAAATACGTTGAATTCGTGTTTTGACAGTAAATGCGTAGACATTTCTAACATCACATTCGGATTTCAATGTGATATTTACGTTAAATGCGATTTCAGCAGCAAATACACAGGTTTCTAGCATAACATTCATATTTCAGTGTGAAACTTGCATTTTACACGATTTTCAGTACATTGGACAAAAATGCATCGAAATATCGTATTCAGTGTGTAAAATACGTTGAATTCGCGTTTTGGCAGTAAATGCGTAGACATTTCTAACATCACATTCGGATTTCAATGTGATATTTACGTTAAATGCGATTTCAGCAGCAAATACACAGGTTTCTAGCATAACATTCATATTTCAGTGTGAAACTTGCGTTTAACACGATTTTCAGTACATTGCACAAAAATGCTTCGAAATATCGTATTCAGTGTGTAAAATACGTTGAATTCGCGTTTTGGCAGTAAATGCGTAGACATTTCTAACATCTCATTCGGATTTCAATGTGATATTTACGTTAAATGCGATTTCAGCAGCAAATACACAGGTTTCTAGAATAGCATTCATATTTCAGTGTGAAACTTGCGTTTTACACGATTTTCGGTACATTGCACAAAAATGCATCGAAATATCGTATTCAGTGTGTAAAATACGTTGAATTCGCGTTTTGGCAGTAAATGCGTAGACATTTCTAACATCACATTCGGATTTCAATGTGATATTTACGTTAAATGCGATTTCAGCAGCAAATACACAGGTTTCAAGCATAACATTCATATTTCAGTGTGAAACTTGCGTTTTACACGATTTTCAGTACATTGGACAAAAATGCATCGAGATATCGTATTCAGTGTGTAAAATACGTTGAATTCGTGTTTTGACAGTAAATGCGTAGACATTTCTAACATCACATTCGGATTTCAATGTGATATTTACGTTAAATGCGATTTCAGCAGCAAATACACAGGTTTCTAGCATAACATTCATATTTCAGTGTGAAACTTGAATTTTACACGATTTCCAGTACATTGGACAAAAATGCATCGAAATATCGTATTCAGTGTGTAAAATACGTTGAATTCGCGTTTTGGCAGCAAATGCGTAAACATTTCTAACATCACATTCGGATTTCAATGTGATATTTACGTTAAATGCGATTTCAGCAGCAAATACACAGGTTTCTAGCATAACATTCATATTTCAGTGTGAAACTTGCGTTTTACACGATTTTCAGTACATTGCACAAAAATGCATCTAAATATCGTATTCAGTATGTAAAATACGTTGAATTCGCGTTTTGGCAGTAAATGCGTAGACATTTCTAATATCTCATTCGGATTTCAATGTGATATTTACGTTAAATGCGATTTCAGCAGCAAATACACAGGTTTCTAGCATAACATTCATATTTCAGTGTGAAACTTGCGTTTTACACGATTTTCAGTACATTGGACAAAAATGCATCGAGATATCGTATTCAGTGTGTAAAATACGTTGAATTCGTGTTTTGACAGTAAATGCGTAGACATTTCTAACATCACATTCGGATTTCAATGTGATATTTACGTTAAATGCGATTTCAGCAGCAAATACACAGGTTTCTAGCATAACATTCATATTTCAGTGTGAAACTTGCGTTTTACACGTTTTTCAGTACATTGCACAAAAATGCATCTAAATAGCGTATTCAGTGTGTAAAATACGTTGAATTCGCGTTTTGGCTGCAAATGCGTAGACATTTCCTGACATCACATTCGGATTTCAATGTGATATTTACGTTAAATGCGATTTCAGCAGCAAATACACAGGTTTCTAGAATAGCATTCATATTTCAGTGTGAAACTTGCGTTTTACACGATTTTCAGTACATTGCACAAAAATGCATCTAAAAATCGTATTCAGTATGTAAAATACGTTGAATTCGCGTTTTGGCAGCAAATGCGTAGACATTTATAACATCACATTCAGATTTCAATATGATATTTACGTTAAATGCGATTTCAGCAGCAAATACACAGGTTTCTAGCATAACTTTCATATTTCAGTGTGAAACTTGCGTTTTACACGATTTTCAGTATATTGCACAAAAATGCTTCGAAATATCGTATTCAGTGTGTAAAATACGTTGAATTCGCGTTTTGGCAGTAAATGCGTAGACATTTCTAACATCTCATTCGGATTTCAATGTGATATTTACGTTAAATGCGATTTCAGCAGCAAATACACAGGTTTCTAGAATAGCATTCATATTTCAGTGTGAAGCTTGCGTTTTACACGATTTTCGGTACATTGCACAAAAATGCATCGAAATATCGTATTCAGTGTGTAAAATACGTTGAATTCGCGTTTTGGCAGTAAATGCGTAGACATTTCTAACATCACATTCGGATTTCAATGTGATATTTACGTTAAATGCGATTTCAGCAGCAAATACACAGGTTTCAAGCATAACATTCATATTTCAGTGTGAAACTTGCGTTTTACACGATTTTCAGTACATTGGACAAAAATGCATCGAGATATCGTATTCAGTGTGTAAAATACGTTGAATTCGTGTTTTGACAGTAAATGCGTAGACATTTCTAACATCACATTCGGATTTCAATGTGATATTTACGTTAAATGCGATTTCAGCAGCAAATACACAGGTTTCTAGCATAACATTCATATTTCAGTGTGAAACTTGAATTTTACACGATTTTCAGTACATTGGACAAAAATGCATCGAAATATCGTATTCAGTGTGTAAAATACGTTGAATTCGCGTTTTGGCAGCAAATGCGTAAACATTTCTAACATCACATTCGGATTTCAATGTGATATTTACGTTAAATGCGATTTCAGCAGCAAATACACAGGTTTCTAGCATAACATTCATATTTCAGTGTGAAACTTGCGTTTTACACGATTTTCAGTACATTGCACAAAAATGCATCTAAATATCGTATTCAGTATGTAAAATACGTTGAATTCGCGTTTTGGCAGTAAATGCGTAGACATTTCTAATATCTCATTCGGATTTCAATGTGATATTTACGTTAAATGCGATTTCAGCAGCAAATACACAGGTTTCTAGCATAACATTCATATTTCAGTGTGAAACTTGCGTTTTACACGATTTTCAGTACATTGCACAAAAATGCTTCGAAATATCGTATTCAGTGTGTAAATACGTTGAATTCGCGTTTTGGCAGTAAATGCGTAGACATTTCTAACATCACATTCGGATTCCAATGTGATATTTACGTTAAATGCGATTTCAGCAGCAAATACACAGGTTTCTAGCATAACATTCATATTCGAGTGTGAAACTTGCGTTTTACACGACTTTCAGTACATTGGACAAAAATGCATCGAAATATCGTATTCAGTGTGTAAAATACGTTGAATTCGCGTTTTGGCAGCAAATGCGTAGACATTTCTAACATCACATTCGGATTCCAATGTGATATTTACGTTAAATGCGATTTCAGCAGCAAATACACAGGTTTCTAGCATAACATTCATATTTCAGTGTGAAACATGCGTTTTACACGATTTTTAGTACATTGCACAAAAATGCATCGAAATATCGTATTCAGTGTGTAAAATAAGTTGAATTCGCGTTTTGGCAGCAAATGCGTAGACATTTCTAACATCACATTCGGATTTCAATATGATATTTACGTTAAATGCGATTTCAGCAGCAAATACACAGGTTTCTAGCATAACTTTCATATTTCAGTGTGAAACTTGCGTTTTACACGTTTTTCAGTACATTGCACAAAAATGCTTCGAAATATCGTATTCAGTGTGTAAATACGTTGAATTCGCGTTTTGGCAGTAAATGCGTAGACATTTCTAACATCACATTCGGATTCCAATGTGATATTTACGTTAAATGCGATTTCAGCAGCAAATACACAGGTTTCTAGCATAACATTCATATTCGAGTGTGAAACTTGCGTTTTACACGACTTTCAGTACATTGGACAAAAATGCATCGAAATATCGTATTCAGTGTGTAAAATACGTTGAATTCGCGTTTTGGCAGCAAATGCGTAGACATTTCTAACATCACATTCGGATTCCAATGTGATATTTACGTTAAATGCGATTTCAGCAGCAAATACACAGGTTTCTAGCATAACATTCATATTCGAGTGTGAAACTTGCGTTTTACACGACTTTCAGTACATTGCACAAAAATGCTTCGAAATATCGTATTCAGTGTGTAAAATACGTTGAATTCGCGTTTTGGCTGCAAATGCGTAGACATTTCTAACATCACATTCGGATTTCAATGTGATATTTACGTTAAATGCGATTTCAGCAGCAAATACACAGGTTTCTAGAATAGCATTCATATTTCACAAAAATGCATCGAAATATCGTATTCAAAGTGTAAAATACGTTGAATTCGCGTTTTGGCAGTAAATGCGTAGACATTTCTAACGTCACATTCGGATTTCAATATGATATTTACGTTAAATGCGATTTCAGCAGCAAATACACAGGTTTCTAGCATAACATTCATATTTCAGTGTGAAACTTGCGTTTTACACGATTTTTAGTACATTGCACAACAATGCATCTAAATATCGTATTCAGTGTGTAAAATACGTTGAATTCGCGTTTTGGCTGCAAATGCGTAGACATTTCTAACATCACATTCGGATTTCAATGTGATATTTACGTTAAATGCGATTTCAGCAGCAAATACACAGGTTTCTAGAATAGCATTCATATTTCACAAAAATGCATCGAAATATCGTATTCAAAGTATAAAATACGTTGAATTCGCGTTTTGGCAGTAAATGCGTAGACATTTCTAACATCACATTCGGATTTCAATATGATATTTACGTTAAATGCGATTTCAGCAGCAAATACACAGGTTTCTAGCATAACATTCATATTTCAGTGTGAAACTTGCGTTTTACACGATTTTCAGTCCATTGCACAAAAATGCATCTAAATATCGTATTCAGTATGTAAAATACGTTGAATTCGCGTTTTGGCAGTAAATGCGTAGACATTTCTAACATCACATTCAGATTTCAATATGATATTTACGTTAAATGCGATTTCAGCAGCAAATACACAGGTTTCTAGCATAACTTTCATATTTCAGTGTGAAACTTGCGTTTTATACGATTTTCAGTACGTTGCACAAAAATGCATCGAAATATCGTATTCAATGTGTAAAATACGTTGAATTCGTGTTTTGACAGTAAATGCGTAGACATTTCTAACATCACATTCGGATTCCAATGTGATATTTACGTTAAATGCGATTTCAGCAGCAAATACACAGGTTTCTAGCATAACATTCATATTTCAGTGTGAAACTTGCGTTTTACACGATTTTCAGTCCATTGCACAAAAATGCATCTAAATATCGTATTCAGTATGTAAAATACGTTGAATTCGCGTTTTGGCAGTAAATGCGTAGACATTTCTAACATCACATTCAGATTTAAATATGATATTTACGTTAAATGCGATTTCAGCAGCAAATACACAGGTTTCTAGCATAACTTTCATATTTCAGTGTGAAACTTGCGTTTTATACGATTTTCAGTACGTTGCACAAAAATGCATCGAAATATCGTATTCAATGTGTAAAATACGTTGAATTCGTGTTTTGACAGTAAATGCGTAGACATTTCTAACATCACATTCGGATTCCAATGTGATATTTACGTTAAATGCGATTTCAGCAGCAAATACACAGGTTTCTAGCATAACATTCATATTTCAGTGTGAAACTTGCGTTTTACACGATTTTCAGTACATTAGACAAAAATGCATCGAAATATCGTATTCAGTGTGTAAAATACGTTGAATTCGTGTTTTGACATTAAATGCGTAGACATTTCTAACATCACATTCGGATTCCAATGTGATATTTACGTTAAATGCGATTTCAGCAGCAAATACACAGGTTTCTAGCATAACATTCATATTTCAGTGTGAAACTTGCGTTTTACACGATTTTCAGTACATTGGACAAAAATGCATCTAAATATCGTATTCAGTATGTAAAATACGTTGAATTCGCGTTTTGGTAGTAAATGCGTAGATATTTCTAACATCACATTCAGATTTCAATATGATATTTACGTTAAATGCGATTTCAGCAGCAAATTCACAGGTTTCTAGCATGACTTTCATATTTCAGTGTGAAACTTGCGTTTTACACGATTTTCAGTACATTGCACAAAAATGCATCGAAATATCGTATTCAGTGTGTAAAATACGTTGAATTCGCGTTTTGGCAGTAAATGCGTAGACATTTCTAACATCACAGTCGGATTTCAATGTGATATTTACGTTAAATGCGATTTCAGCAGCAAATACACAGGTTTCTAGAATAGCATTCATATTTCAGTGTGAAACTTGCGTTTTACACGATTTTCAGTACATTGCACAAAAATGCATCGAAATATCGTATTCAGTGTGTAAAATACGTTGAATTCGCGTTTTGGCAGTAAATGCGTAGACATTTCTAATATCTCATTCGGATTTCAATGTGATATTTACGTTAAATACGATTTCAGCAGCAAATACACAGGTTTCTAGAATAGCATTCATATTTCAGGGTGAAACTTGCGTTTTACACGATTTTCGGTACATTGCACAAAAATGCATCGAAATATCGTATTCAGTGTGTAAAATACGTTGAATTCGCGTTTAGGCAGTAAAAGCATAGACATTTCTAACATCACATTCGGATTTCAATGTGATATTTACGTTAAATGCGATTTCAGCAGCAAATACACAGGTTTCTAGCATAACATTCATATTTCAGTGTGAAACTTGCGTTTTACACGATTTTCAGTACATTGGACAAAAATGCATCGAGATATCGTATTCAGTGTGTAAAATACGTTGAATTCGTGTTTTGACAGTAAATGCGTAGACATTTCTAACATCATATTCGGATTTCAATGTGATATTTACGTTAAATGCGATTTCAGCAGCAAATACACAGGTTTCTAGCATAACATTGATATTTCAGTGTGAAACTTGCATTTTACACGATTTTCAGTACATTGGACAAAAATGCATCGAAATATCGTATTCAGTGTGTAAAATACGTTGAATTCGCGTTTTGGCAGTAAATGCGTAGACATTTCTAACATCACATTCGGATTTCAATGTGATATTTACGATAAATGCGATTTCAGCAGCAAATACACAGGTTTCTAGCATAACATTCATATTTCAGTGTGAAACTTGCGTTTTACACGATTTTCAGTACATTGGACAAAAATGCATCGAAATATCGTACTCAGTGTGTAAAATACGTTGAATTCGTGTTTTGACAGTAAATGCGTAGACATTTCTAACATCACATTCGGATTCCAATGTGATATTTACGTTAAATGCGATTTCAGCAGCAAATACACAGGTTTCTAGCATAACTTTCATATTTCAGTGTGAAACTTGCGTTTTACACGATTTTCAGTACATTGCACAAAAATGCTTCGAAATATCGTATTCAGTGTGTAAAATACGTTGAATTCGCGTTTTGGCAGTAAATGCGTAGACATTTCTAATATCTCATTCGGATTTCAATGTGATATTTACGTTAAATACGATTTCAGCAGCAAATACACAGGTTTCTAGAATAGCATTCATATTTCAGTGTGAAACTTGCGTTTTACACGATTTTCGGTACATTGCACAAAAATGCATCGAAATATCGTATTCAGTGTGTAAAATACGTTGAATTCGCGTTTAGGCAGTAAAAGCGTAGACATTTCTAACATCACATTCGGATTTCAATGTGATATTTACGTTAAATGCGATTTCAGCAGCAAATACACAGGTTTCTAGCATAACATTCATATTTCAGTGTGAAACTTGCGTTTTACACGATTTTCAGTACATTGGACAAAAATGCATCGAGATATCGTATTCAGTGTGTAAAATACGTTGAATTCGTGTTTTGACAGTAAATGCGTAGACATTTCTAACATCACATTCGGATTTCAATGTGATATTTACGTTAAATGCGATTTCAGCAGCAAATACACAGGTTTCTAGCATAACATTCATATTTCAGTGTGAAACTTGCATTTTACACGATTTTCAGTACATTGGACAAAAATGCATCGAAATATCGTATTCAGTGTGTAAAATACGTTGAATTCGCGTTTTGGCAGTAAATGCGTAGACATTTCTAACATCACATTCGGATTTCAATGTGATATTTACGTTAAATGCGATTTCAGCAGCAAATACACAGGTTTCTAGCATAACATTCATATTTCAGTGTGAAACTTGCGTTTTACACGTTTTTCAGTACATTGCACAAAAATGCATCTAAATAGCGTATTCAGTGTGTAAAATACGTTGAATTCGCGTTTTGGCTGCAAATGCGTAGACATTTCCTAACATCACATTCGGATTTCAATGTGATATTTACGTTAAATGCGATTTCAGCAGCAAATACACAGGTTTCTAGAATAGCATTCATATTTCAGTGTGAAACTTGCGTTTTACACGATTTTCAGTACATTGCACAAAAATGCATCTAAAAATCGTATTCAGTATGTAAAATACGTTGAATTCGCGTTTTGGCAGCAAATGCGTAGACATTTATAACATCACATTCAGATTTCAATATGATATTTACGTTAAATGCGATTTCAGCAGCAAATACACAGGTTTCTAGCATAACTTTCATATTTCAGTGTGAAACTTGCGTTTTACACGATTTTCAGTATATTGCACAAAAATGCTTCGAAATATCGTATTCAGTGTGTAAAATACGTTGAATTCGCGTTTTGGCAGTAAATGCGTAGACGTTTCTAACATCTCATTCGGATTTCAATGTGATATTTACGTTAAATGCGATTTCAGCAGCAAATACACAGGTTTCTAGAATAGCATTCATATTTCAGTGTGAAACTTGCGTTTTACACGATTTTCGGTACATTGCACAAAAATGCATCGAAATATCGTATTCAGTGTGTAAAATACGTTGAATTCGCGTTTTGGCAGTAAATGCGTAGACATTTCTAACATCACATTCGGATTTCAATGTGATATTTACGTTAAATGCGATTTCAGCAGCAAATACACAGGTTTCAAGCATAACATTCATATTTCAGTGTGAAACTTGCGTTTTACACGATTTTCAGTACATTGGACAAAAATGCATCGAGATATCGTATTCAGTGTGTAAAATACGTTGAATTCGTGTTTTGACAGTAAATGCGTAGACATTTCTAACATCACATTCGGATTTCAATGTGATATTTACGTTAAATGCGATTTCAGCAGCAAATACACAGGTTTCTAGCATAACATTCATATTTCAGTGTGAAACTTGCGTTTTACACGATTTTCAGTACATTGCACAAAAATGCTTCGAAATATCGTATTCAGTGTGTAAATACGTTGAATTCGCGTTTTGGCAGTAAATGCGTAGACATTTCTAACATCACATTCGGATTTCAATGTGATATTTACGTTAAATGCGATTTCAGCAGCAAATACACAGGTTTCTAGCATAACTTTCATATTTCAGTGTGAAACTTGCGTTTTACACGATTTTCAGTACATTGCACAAAAATGCTTCGAAATATCGTATTCAGTGTGTAAAATACGTTGAATTCGCGTTTTGGCAGTAAATGCGTAGACATTTCTAATATCTCATTCGGATTTCAATGTGATATTTACGTTAAATACGATTTCAGCAGCAAATACACAGGTTTCTAGAATAGCATTCATATTTCAGTGTGAAACTTGCGTTTTACACGATTTTCGGTACATTGCACAAAAATGCATCGAAATATCGTATTCAGTGTGTAAAATACGTTGAATTCGCGTTTAGGCAGTAAAAGCGTAGACATTTCTAACATCACATTCGGATTTCAATGTGATATTTACGTTAAATGCGATTTCAGCAGCAAATACACAGGTTTCTAGCATAACATTCATATTTCAGTGTGAAACTTGCGTTTTACACGATTTTCAGTACATTGGACAAAAATGCATCGAAATATCGTACTCAGTGTGTAAAATACGTTGAATTCGTGTTTTGACAGTAAATGCGTAGACATTTCTAACATCACATTCGGATTCCAATGTGATATTTACGTTAAATGCGATTTCAGCAGCAAATACACAGGTTTCTAGCATAACATTCATATTTCAGTGTGAAACTTGCGTTTTACACGATTTTTAGTACATTGCACAAAAATGCATCGAAATATCGTATTCAGTGTGTAAAATAAGTTGAATTCGCGTTTTGGCAGCAAATGCGTAGACATTTCTAACATCACATTCGGATTTCAATATGATATTTACGTTAAATGCGATTTCAGCAGCAAATACACAGGTTTCTAGCATAACTTTCATATTTCAGTGTGAAACTTGCGTTTTACACGTTTTTCAGTACATTGCACAAAAATGCATCTAAATCTCGTATTCAGTGTGTAAAATACGTTGAATTCGCGTTTTGGCTGCAAATGCGTAGACATTTCTAACATCACATTCGGATTTCAATGTGATATTTACGTTAAATGCGATTTCAGCAGCAAATACACAGGTTTCTAGAATAGCATTCATATTTCACAAAAATGCATCGAAATATCGTATTCAAAGTGTAAAATACGTTGAATTCGCGTTTTGGCAGTAAATGCGTAGACATTTCTAACATCACATTCGGATTTCAATATGATATTTACGTTAAATGCGATTTCAGCAGCAAATACACAGGTTTCTAGCAATTCAATTAGCGTACGTTAACCTCAGTGCAGTGGACCAGTTATAGCAGTTACCTTGTGCATTTTTGCTATTGTAAGTTATACTGACCTATATAAAATGGTCCTACGATGTGATAAATGCGAAAATTATATAAATCGTGCCAACCCTGGAACTAGTTGCGTTGGAAAATGTCTCAATAGCTATCACTATAATTGCATGGATATATCAAATAATGAAAAAAGTGCTCTACTAAATTCGCCGAATATAACTTGGCAATGTGATGCGTGCAAAAATACATGTCAAAAACAGTCGGATAGCAATGACCAGCCGTCTAATGCCGAAATAATGAAAACATTATTGGAAATAAAGGCATCAATTCAGTTCTGCTCTAACAAAATTGATGACTTCGAAACGAAACTAAATAGTTATTCAGATCAAATAAAACTTATATTGCCAATTCAGGAGGACTGTACCCAATTAAAGAAAAAAATAGCTGATCTGGAACAAAGAACTCGGTTGAATAATGTAGAAATAGTTGGAGTGCCGGAAAAAAACCAAGAAAACATTGGGACTGTGTTAGAACACATTGCTAAAACAATCAACTGTCCTATTGACAAGCGTGATATAGATACTTATCATAGAGTTGCACAGTATACCTACCAAAAAAACAAACCAAAAAATATTATTGTTCGATTCACTTCAAAATTAGTAAGAGATAATTTTGTAGCAAGCGCTCGCAAACTAAAAACCTTAAATTCGACTCAACTAAACTTCCAGGAATCGAATTCTATATTTATTAACGACCATTTGAGCCCAATGAATAAATTTCTCCTTAAGGAAACAAAAGCTCTCGCAAGAGAAAAGAAGTACAAGTATGTTTGGGTTAAAAACTGCAAAATATATGTCAGAAAATCGGACAACGCATCCATATTAATAATGCATTCGGAAGCGGATCTATCGAAACTTGTATAAAGATATAAAACAACCTAAATTTTTATTCACGGTTAATGGAATTGAATTTATACTATCAAAACGTCCGTGGTATAAAAACCAAACTAATTAATATTTACAATGAAATCAGTGTGAGTGAATATGACATTATGCTATTTACAGAAACGTGGCTAAATGATTCTGTGTTTGACGCAGAAATCTGCGACTTAAATCAGTATGTTATTTATCGACGTGACCGCAGCAATCCTTACAAGAAACAAGGTGGTGGTGTGATGATAATTGTGTCAAAGATATATAATTCAAAACTACAGAAGTCGTGGTTTTCATCAGCTGAGGACATTTGGGTAACTATATCAACATCCGACCACCGAAATATTCATCTTTGCTGTGTTTATATTCCGCCTCTTGATAACATCACGAGCTACACATCTCACTGTGACAAAATCAGAGAGTTTGTTTTATTGCACCCACAGGACTTATTTTTCATAGCGGGTGATTATAATTTGAAGGATATTCATTGGAAAGGTGTCAATAATTATTACGATTCATCTCTACATTCCAGAAATGAGTGCTGTTTGGAAGTGATTAATACTATGAGTTTTTGTAATTTTCTACAATTTAATGGAAATCTTAATGTTCATAGCAGAATTTTAGATTTAATTTTTTGTTCGGATACAGCTAATGTAAATGTATGTAACCATCCTATAACAAATGTAGATGCACATCATCCTCCGCTTGATATCAATATTGTTATTAATAATAATCTAACGAAATCTCTGGAATTAAATAGGACATATTTTTACGTTTTTAGTAAATGTAATTATGAGGAACTTATCAGCAAACTTGCAGCAATAAATTGGCAAAACAGACTGAGTGATTCGGATGTAAATGTTAACGTGAATACTTTTTATAGTATATTAAATAGTTTATTTCATACGTTTATACCAATGAAACGTAAATCTAGCAGTAAATACCCTATTTGGTTCAGCAAAACTTTAATTAAAATGTTAAGAGAAAAAAATAAATTCCACAGACGATGGAAGGAATACGGAAATGTAGCAGATTACAACTCTTTCTCCACGTTAAGAAAAAGAATTAAACTTTACATGAACAAAGATCACAAAAATTACATATCAGACGTCGAATCAAAAATACAGACTAATATTAAAGCTTTTTGGAACTACACACGTAAATTAAAGACGACTAATAATTTCCCTAACACCCTGTATTACAATAATTCAGAGGCTAAAACCGGACAAGATATCTGCAATATGTTTGCGCAGTATTTCGAGTCTGTCTATGTAGCTTCAAATAATGTAGAGTTAGATACTAAACGTCTGAGTACTACATCACTGAATCTCAGTTCATTAACTCTATCTCACGATGTAATTCTTCACTATCTCATTAATTTAGATACAAATATAGGTTGTGGTCCAGATCAAATCCATCCAACATTTATTAAAACTTGTGCTTACTATTTGGTTACTCCATTAGAAATTATTTTCAATCAGTCACTAAATACAGGAACATTTCCCTCCGTCTGGAAAGAGTCTTTTATTACTCCCATCTATAAATCTGGGAATAAAAATGATATAGAAAACTATAGACCGATATCAAAATTATCTACATTTGGAAAAATATTCGAGGCACTAATCGTAAATCAAATAAAATTTCAAATTGAAAATATTTTAATTCCTGAACAACATGGTTTCTGCTCTGGAAAATCTGTGTTAACTAATTTAATTCCATTTACAAACTACATTTCGTCCAGCATGGATCACCGTATACAAGTCGATACAATTTATACAGATTTTAGTAAAGCATTTGATCGCATTAACCAAAATATGTTAATTGAAAAATTACTGGAAATTGGTATCCATGGTTCTCTTTTGCGGTGGTTCGAATCATATGTAAAAAACAGGTCCCAGTTTGTAATTGTAAATGGTTATAAATCCAGGGAAATTATTGTAACATCCGGAGTACCTCAAGGTTCTCATCTTGGCCCAATATTATTTAATGTTTTTATTAATTCAATATCTCCCTGTTTCAAATATTCACAATTTGTACTATTCGCTGATGATTTAAAAATATTTAAACGCATTCGGACCTACGATGATGCTACAAATTTACAGGAAGATCTGGACAGGCTACATGAATTTTGTTACAAAAATGAATTATTATTAAACACCGACAAATGCCATGTTGTTCGTTTCACTCGAAATATTATAACTATACGTTTCAATTACCATTTAAATGATAAAATATTACATGAAAAAGACTACATACGGGACCTGGGCATTACGTTTGACACGAAATTCCTATTTAACGAACACATTGATAAAACAGTTAAAAAATCTTATAAAATGCTTGGATTCGTACTAAGAACCGTTAAACCATTTACAAACGAAAAATCTCTGGTCCTACTTTATAAATCACTCGTTAGAAGTCAACTGGAATATATAACACCTATTTGGAATCCAGAATATAGTAAATATATTATAAGTATAGAACATGTCCAAAAACGATTTGTAAACATATTGTCAAAGAAAATAAATTGCAATTTTAATGACTGCCTCACTACATTCAAATTAACTTCTTTACAAAACAGACGCACCATAAATGATATGATAACTCTTCATAAGATATTAAATAACAAAATACGTTCTCAAACTTTTATGCACTACTTTCAGTTCAATGTTCCTTCAAAAACTATGAGAACTTGCAATTTATTTTTTATACCTTTTTATTGTACAAATTCTTATTTCAACTCTCCAATTATTAGACTTATGCACTGTTATAATTCAATGTTTTCTGATTTAGATTTGTTTAATTTAGAAATTACTCATTTCAAAAACTTAGTAATTAATACTCTCCAGTAATCTGATTACACACAATTGTACGTATTGTATCTCGAAAACCTATTTTGGCTCTGGCTGTTTGGTTTTCTTTGTAAACAAATAAATAAATAAATAAATAAATAAATAAATAAACATTCATATTTCAGTGTGAAACTTGCGTTTTACACGATTTTTAGTACATTGCACAACAATGCATCTAAATATCGTATTCAGTGTGTAAAATACGTTGAATTCGCGTTTTGGCTGCAAATGCGTAGACATTTCTAACATCACATTCGGATTTCAATGTGATATTTACGTTAAATGCGATTTCAGCAGCAAATACACAGGTTTCTAGAATAGCATTCATATTTCACAAAAATGCATCGAAATATCGTATTCAAAGTATAAAATACGTTGAATTCGCGTGTTGGCAGTAAATGCGTAGACATTTCTAACATCACATTCGGATTTCAATATGATATTTACGTTAAATGCGATTTCAGCAGCAAATACACAGGTTTCTAGCATAACATTCATATTTCAGTGTGAAACTTGCGTTTTACACGATTTTCAGTCCATTGCACAAAAATGCATCTAAATATCGTATTCAGTATGTAAAATACGTTGAATTCGCGTTTTGGCAGTAAATGCGTAGACATTTCTAACATCACATTCAGATTTCAATATGATATTTACGTTAAATGCGATTTCAGCAGCAAATACACAGGTTTCTAGCATAACTTTCATATTTCAGTGTGAAACTTGCGTTTTACACGATTTTCAGTACATTGCACAAAAATGCATCGAAATATCGTATTCAATGTGTAAAATACGTTGAATTCGTGTTTTGACAGTAAATGCGTAGACATTTCTAACATCACATTCGGATTCCAATGTGATATTTACGTTAAATGCGATTTCAGCAGCAAATACACAGGTTTCTAGCATAACATTCATATTTCAGTGTGAAACTTGCGTTTTACACGATTTTCAGTACATTAGACAAAAATGCATCGAAATATCGTATTCAGTGTGTAAAATACGTTGAATTCGTGTTTTGACATTAAATGCGTAGATATTTCTAACATCACATTCGGATTCCAATGTGATATTTACGTTAAATGCGATTTCAGCAGCAAATACACAGGTTTCTAGCATAACATTCATATTTCAGTGTGAAACTTGCGTTTTACACGATTTTCAGTACATTGCACAAAAATGCATCTAAATATCGTATTCAGTATGTAAAATACGTTGAATTCGCGTTTTGGTAGTAAATGCGTAGATATTTCTAACATCACATTCAGATTTCAATATGATATTTACGTTAAATGCGATTTCAGCAGCAAATTCACAGGTTTCTAGCATGACTTTCATATTTCAGTGTGAAACTTGCGTTTTACACGATTTTCAGTACATTGCACAAAAATGCATCGAAATATCGTATTCAGTGTGTAAAATACATTGAATTCGCGTTTTGGCAGTAAATGCGTAGACATTTCTAACATCACAGTCGGATTTCAATGTGATATTTACGTTAAATGCGATTTCAGCAGCAAATACACAGGTTTCTAGAATAGCATTCATATTTCAGTGTGAAACTTGCGTTTTACACGATTTTCAGTACATTGCACAAAAATGCATCGAAATATCGTATTCAGTGTGTAAAATACGTTGAATTCGCGTTTTGGCAGTAAATGCGTAGACATTTCTAATATCTCATTCGGATTTCAATGTGATATTTACGTTAAATACGATTTCAGCAGCAAATACACAGGTTTCTAGAATAGCATTCATATTTCAGTGTGAAACTTGCGTTTTACACGATTTTCGGTACATTGCACAAAAATGCATCGAAATATCGTATTCAGTGTGTAAAATACGTTGAATTCGCGTTTAGGCAGTAAAAGCATAGACATTTCTAACATCACATTCGGATTTCAATGTGATATTTACGTTAAATGCGATTTCAGCAGCAAATACACAGGTTTCTAGCATAACATTCATATTTCAGTGTGAAACTTGCGTTTTACACGATTTTCAGTACATTGCACAAAAATGCATCTAAATATCGTATTCAGTATGTAAAATACGTTGAATTCGCGTTTTGGTAGTAAATGCGTAGACATTTCTAACATCACATTCGGATTTCAATGTGATATTTACGTTAAATGCGATTTCAGCAGCAAATACACAGGTTTCTAGAATAGCATTCATATTTCACAAAAATGCATCGAAATATCGTATTCAAAGTGTAAAATACGTTGAATTCGCGTTTTGGCAGTAAATGCGTAGACATTTCTAACATCACATTCGGATTTCAATATGATATTTACGTTAAATGCGATTTCAGCAGCAAATACACAGGTTTCTAGCATAACATTCATATTTCAGTGTGAAACTTGCGTTTTACACGATTTTTAGTACATTGCACAACAATGCATCTAAATATCGTATTCAGTGTGTAAAATACGTTGAATTCGCGTTTTGGCTGCAAATGCGTAGACATTTCTAACATCACATTCAGATTTCAATATGATATTTACGTTAAATGCGATTTCAGCAGCAAATACACAGGTTTCTAGCATAACTTTCATATTTCAGTGTGAAACTTGCGTTTTACACGATTTTCAGTACATTGCACAAAAATGCATCGAAATATCGTATTCAATGTGTAAAATACGTTGAATTCGTGTTTTGACAGTAAATGCGTAGACATTTCTAACATCACATTCGGATTCCAATGTGATATTTACGTTAAATGCGATTTCAGCAGCAAATACACAGGTTTCTAGCATAACATTCATATTTCAGTGTGAAACTTGCGTTTTACACGATTTTCAGTACATTGCACAAAAATGCATCTAAATATCGTATTCAGTATGTAAAATACGTTGAATTCGCGTTTTGGTAGTAAATGCGTAGATATTTCTAACATCACATTCAGATTTCAATATGATATTTACGTTAAATGCGATTTCAGCAGCAAATTCACAGGTTTCTAGCATGACTTTCATATTTCAGTGTGAAACTTGCGTTTTACACGATTTTCAGTACATTGCACAAAAATGCATCGAAATATCGTATTCAGTGTGTAAAATACGTTGAATTCGCGTTTTGGCAGTAAATGCGTAGACATTTCTAACATCACAGTCGGATTTCAATGTGATATTTACGTTAAATGCGATTTCAGCAGCAAATACACAGGTTTCTAGAATAGCATTCATATTTCACAAAAATGCATCGAAATATCGTATTCAAAGTGTAAAATACGTTGAATTCGCGTTTAGGCAGTAAAAGCATAGACATTTCTAACATCACATTCGGATTTCAATGTGATATTTACGTTAAATGCGATTTCAGCAGCAAATACACAGGTTTCTAGCATAACATTCATATTTCAGTGTGAAACTTGCGTTTTACACGATTTTCAGTCCATTGCACAAAAATGCATCTAAATATCGTATTCAGTATGTAAAATACGTTGAATTCGCGTTTTGGCAGTAAATGCGTAGACATTTCTAACATCACATTCAGATTTCAATATGATATTTACGTTAAATGCGATTTCAGCAGCAAATACACAGGTTTCTAGCATAACTTTCATATTTCAGTGTGAAACTTGCGTTTTACACGATTTTCAGTACATTGCACAAAAATGCATCGAAATATCGTATTCAATGTGTAAAATACGTTGAATTCGTGTTTTGACAGTAAATGCGTAGACATTTCTAACATCACATTCGGATTCCAATGTGATATTTACGTTAAATGCGATTTCAGCAGCAAATACACAGGTTTCTAGCATAACATTCATATTTCAGTGTGAAACTTGCGTTTTACACGATTTTCAGTACATTAGACAAAAATGCATCGAAATATCGTATTCAGTGTGTAAAATACGTTGAATTCGTGTTTTGACATTAAATGCGTAGACATTTCTAACATCACATTCGGATTCCAATGTGATATTTACGTTAAATGCGATTTCAGCAGCAAATACACAGGTTTCTAGCATAACATTCATATTTCAGTGTGAAACTTGCGTTTTACACGATTTTCAGTACATTGCACAAAAATGCATCTAAATATCGTATTCAGTATGTAAAATACGTTGAATTCGCGTTTTGGTAGTAAATGCGTAGATATTTCTAACATCACATTCAGATTTCAATATGATATTTACGTTAAATGCGATTTCAGCAGCAAATTCACAGGTTTCTAGCATGACTTTCATATTTCAGTGTGAAACTTGCGTTTTACACGATTTTCAGTACATTGCACAAAAATGCATCGAAATATCGTATTCAGTGTGTAAAATACGTTGAATTCGCGTTTTGGCAGTAAATGCGTAGACATTTCTAACATCACAGTCGGATTTCAATGTGATATTTACGTTAAATGCGATTTCAGCAGCAAATACACAGGTTTCTAGAATAGCATTCATATTTCAGTGTGAAACTTGCGTTTTACACGATTTTCAGTACATTGCACAAAAATGCATCGAAATATCGTATTCAGTGTGTAAAATACGTTGAATTCGCGTTTTGGCAGTAAATGCGTAGACATTTCTAACATCACATTCTGATTTCAATGTGATATTTACGTTAAATGCGATTTCAGCAGCAAATACACAGGTTTCTAGCATAACTTTCATATTTCAGTGTGAAACTTGCGTTTTACACGATTTTCAGTACATTGCACAAAAATGCTTCGAAATATCGTATTCAGTGTGTAAAATACGTTGAATTCGCGTTTTGGCAGTAAATGCGTAGACATTTCTAACATCACATTCGGATTCCAATGTGATATTTACGTTAAATGCGATTTCAGCAGCAAATACACAGGTTTCTGGAATAGCATTCATATTTCAGTATGAAACTTGCGATTTACACGATTTTCGGTACATTGCACAAAAATGCATCGAAATATCGTATTCAGTTTTGGCAGTAAATGCGTAGACATTTCTAACATCACATTCGGATTTCAATGTGATATTTACGTTAAATGCGATTTCAGCAGCAAATACACAGGTTTCTAGCATAACATTCATATTTGAGTGTGAAACTTGCGTTTTACACGATTTTCAGTACATTGGACAAAAATGCATCGAAATATCGTATTCAGTGTGTAAAATACGTTGAATTCGCGTTTTGGCAGCAAATGCGTAGACATTTTTAACATCACATTCGGATTCCAATGTGATATTTACGTTAAATGCGATTTCAGCAGCAAATACACAGGTTTTTAGCATAACATTCATATTTCAGTGTGAAACTTGCGTTTTACACGATTTTCAGTACATTGGGCAAAAATGCATCGAAATATCGTATTCAGTGTGTAAAATACGTTGAATTCGTGTTTTGACAGTAAATGCGTAGACATTTCTAACATCACATTCAGATTTCAATATGATATTTACGTTAAATGCGATTTCAGCAGCAAATACACAGGTTTCTAGCATAACTTTCATATTTCAGTGTGAAACTTGCGTTTTACACGTTTTTCAGTACATTGCACAAAAATGCATCTAAATATCGTATTCAGTGTGTAAAATACGTTGAATTCGCGTTTTGGCTGCAAATGCGTAGACATTTCTAACATCACATTCGGATTTCAATGTGATATTTACGTTAAATGCGATTTCAGCAGCAAATACACAGGTTTCTAGCATAACATTCATATTTCAGTGTGAAACTTGCGTTTTACACGATTTTCAGTACATTGGACAAAAATGCATCGAGATATCGTATTCAGTGTGTAAAATACGTTGAATTCGTGTTTTGACAGTAAATGCGTAGACATTTCTAACATCACATTCGGATTTCAATGTGATATTTACGTTAAATGCGATTTCAGCAGCAAATACACAGGTTTCTAGAATAGCATTCATATTTCAGTGTGAAACTTGCGTTTTACACGGTTTTCAGTACATTGCACAAAAATGCATCGAAATATCGTATTCAGTGTGTAAAATACGTTGAATTCGTGTTTTGACAGTAAATGCGTAGACATTTCTAACATCACATTCGGATTTCAATGTGATATTTACGTTAAATGCGATTTCAGCAGCAAATACACAGGTTTCTAGAATAGAATTCATATTTCAGTGTGAAACTTGCGTTTTACACGATTTTTAGTACATTGCACAAAAATGCATCGAAATATCGTATTCAGTGTGTAAAATACGTTGAATTCGCGTTTTGGCAGCAAATGCGTAGACATTTCTAACATCACATTCGGATTCCAATGTGATATTTACGTTAAATGCGATTTCAGCAGCAAATACACAGGTTTCTAGCATAACATTCATATTTCAGTGTGAAACTTGCGTTTTACACGATTTTTAGTACATTGCACAAAAATGCATCGAAATATCGTATTCAGTGTGTAAAATAAGTTGAATTCGCGTTTTGGCAGCAAATGCGTAGACATTTCTAACATCACATTCGGATTTCAATATGATATTTACGTTAAATGCGATTTCAGCAGCAAATACACAGGTTTCTAGCATAACTTTCATATTTCAGTGTGAAACTTGCGTTTTACACGTTTTTCAGTACATTGCACAAAAATGCATCTAAATATCGAATTCAGTGTGTAAAATACGTTGAATTCGCGTTTTGGCTGCAAATGCGTAGACATTTCTAACATCACATTCGGATTTCAATGTGATATTTACGTTAAATGCGATTTCAGCAGCAAATACACAGGTTTCTAGAATAGCATTCATATTTCACAAAAATGCATCGAAATATCGTATTCAAAGTGTAAAATACGTTGAATTCGCGTTTTGGCAGTAAATGCGTAGACATTTCTAACATCACATTCGGATTTCAATATGATATTTACGTTAAATGCGATTTCAGCAGCAAATACACAGGTTTCTAGCATAACATTCATATTTCAGTGTGAAACTTGCGTTTTACACGATTTTCAGTCCATTGCACAAAAATGCATCTAAATATCGTATTCAGTATGTAAAATACGTTGAATTCGCGTTTTGGCAGTAAATGCGTAGACATTTCTAACATCACATTCAGATTTCAATATGATATTTACGTTAAATGCGATTTCAGCAGCAAATACACAGGTTTCTAGCATAACTTTCATATTTCAGTGTGAAACTTGCGTTTTACACGATTTTCAGTACATTGCACAAAAATGCATCGAAATATCGTATTCAGTGTGTAAAATACGTTGAATTCGTGTTTTGACAGTAAATGCGTAGACATTTCTAACATCACATTCGGATTCCAATGTGATATTTACGTTAAATGCGATTTCAGCAGCAAATACACAGGTTTCTAGCATAACATTCATATTTCAGTGTGAAACTTGCGTTTTACACGATTTTCAGTACATTGGACAAAAATGCATCTAAATATCGTATTCAGTGTGTAAAATACGTTGAATTCGCGTTTTGGCTGCAAATGCGTAGACATTTCTAACATCACATTCGGATTTCAATGTGATATTTACGTTAAATGCGATTTCAGCAGCAAATACACAGGTTTCTAGAATAGCATTCATATTTCAGTGTGAAACTTGCGTTTTACACGATTTTCAGTACATTGCACAAAAATGCATCTAAATATCGTATTCAGTATGTAAAATACGTTGAATGCGCGTTTTGGCAGCAAATGCGTAGACATTTCTAACATCACATTCAGATTTCAATATGATATTTACGTTAAATGCGATTTCAGCAGCAAATACACAGGTTTCTAGAATAGCATTCATATTTCAGTGTGAAACTTGCGTTTTACACGATTTTCAGTACATTGCACAAAAATGCATCTAAAAATCGTATTCAGTATGTAAAATACGTTGAATTCGCGTTTTGGCAGCAAATGCGTAGACATTTATAACATCACATTCAGATTTCAATATGATATTTACGTTAAATGCGATTTCAGCAGCAAATACACAGGTTTCTAGCATAACTTTCATATTTCAGTGTGAAACTTGCGTTTTACACGATTTTCAGTATATTGCACAAAAATGCTTCGAAATATCGTATTCAGTGTGTAAAATACGTTGAATTCGCGTTTTGGCAGTAAATGCGTAGACATTTCTAACATCTCATTCGGATTTCAATGTGATATTTACGTTAAATGCGATTTCAGCAGCAAATACACAGGTTTCTAGAATAGCATTCATATTTCAGTGTGAAACTTGCGTTTTACACGATTTTCGGTACATTGCACAAAAATGCATCGAAATATCGTATTCAGTGTGTAAAATACGTTGAATTCGCGTTTTGGCAGTAAATGCGTAGACATTTCTAACATCACATTCGGATTTCAATGTGATATTTACGTTAAATGCGATTTCAGCAGCAAATACACAGGTTTCAAGCATAACATTCATATTTCAGTGTGAAACTTGCGTTATACACGATTTTCAGCACATTGGACAAAAATGCATCGAGATATCGTATTCAGTGTGTAAAATACGTTGAATTCGTGTTTTGACAGTAAATGCGTAGACATTTCTAACATCACATTCGGATTTCAATGTGATATTTACGTTAAATGCGATTTCAGCAGCAAATACACAGGTTTCTAGCATAACATTCATATTTCAGTGTGAAACTTGAATTTTACACGATTTTCAGTACATTGGACAAAAATGCATCGAAATATCGTATTCAGTGTGTAAAATACGTTGAATTCGCGTTTTGGCAGCAAATGCGTAAACATTTCTAACATCACATTCGGATTTCAATGTGATATTTACGTTAAATGCGATTTCAGCAGCAAATACACAGGTTTCTAGCATAACATTCATATTTCAGTGTGAAACTTGCGTTTTACACGATTTTCAGTACATTGCACAAAAATGCTTCGAAATATCGTATTCAGTGTGTAAAATACGTTGAATTCGCGTTTTGGCAGTAAATGCGTAGACATTTCTAACATCTCATTCGGATTTCAATGTGATATTTACGTTAAATGCGATTTCAGCAGCAAATACACAGGTTTCTAGAATAGCATTCATATTTCAGTGTGAAACTTGCGTTTTACACGATTTTCGGTACATTGCACAAAAATGCATCGAAATATCGTATTCAGTGTGTAAAATACGTTGAATTCGCGTTTTGGCAGTAAATGCGTAGACATTTCTAACATCACATTCGGATTTCAATGTGATATTTACGTTAAATGCGATTTCAGCAGCAAATACACAGGTTTCAAGCATAACATTCATATTTTATGTATTTTATGTAAGTTATATTCAGCATATATTGTTATATATTATTGTATTATTGTTTATATAGTATCTATGCCCATTACATGTCCATTTTTTGTATACATTTTTAGATCTGATGAGGCTGGAAAAATACCAGTGAAATATAATATTTAAATAGCTGAATTCCTTTCTTACCCTGACTCTATATGTCCAAAACAATCCTAAATTCATATTTCAGTGTGAAACTTGCGTTATACACGATTTTCAGTACATTGGACAAAAATGCATCGAGATATCGTATTCAGTGTGTAAAATACGTTGAATTCGTGTTTTGACAGTAAATGCGTAGACATTTCTAACATCACATTCGGATTTCAATGTGATATTTACGTTAAATGCGATTTCAGCAGCAAATACACAGGTTTCTAGCATAACATTCATATTTCAGTGTGAAACTTGAATTTTACACGATTTTCAGTACATTGGACAAAAATGCATCGAAATATCGTATTCAGTGTGTAAAATACGTTGAATTCGCGTTTTGGCAGCAAATGCGTAAACATTTCTAACATCACATTCGGATTTCAATGTGATATTTACGTTAAATGCGATTTCAGCAGCAAATACACAGGTTTCTAGCATAACATTCATATTTCAGTGTGAAACTTGCGTTTTACACGATTTTCAGTACATTGCACAAAAATGCTTCGAAATATCGTATTCAGTGTGTAAAATACGTTGAATTCGCGTTTTGGCAGTAAATGCGTAGACATTTCTAACATCTCATTCGGATTTCAATGTGATATTTACGTTAAATGCGATTTCAGCAGCAAATACACAGGTTTCTAGAATAGCATTCATATTTCAGTGTGAAACTTGCGTTTTACACGATTTTCGGTACATTGCACAAAAATGCATCGAAATATCGTATTCAGTGTGTAAAATACGTTGAATTCGCGTTTTGGCAGTAAATGCGTAGACATTTCTAACATCACATTCGGATTTCAATGTGATATTTACGTTAAATGCGATTTCAGCAGCAAATACACAGGTTTCAAGCATAACATTCATATTTCAGTGTGAAACTTGCGTTTTACACGATTTTCAGTACATTGGACAAAAATGCATCGAGATATCGTATTCAGTGTGTAAAATACGTTGAATTCGTGTTTTGACAGTAAATGCGTAGACATTTCTAACATCACATTCGGATTCCAATGTGATATTTACGTTAAATGCGATTTCAGCAGCAAATACACAGGTTTCTAGCATAACATTCATATTTCAGTGTGAAACTTGAATTTTACACGATTTTCAGTACATTGGACAAAAATGCATCGAAATATCGTATTCAGTTTGTAAAATACGTTGAATTCGCGTTTTGGCAGCAAATGCGTAAACATTTCTAACATCACATTCGGATTTCAATGTGATATTTACGTTAAATGCGATTTCAGCAGCAAATACACAGGTTTCTAGCATAACATTCATATTTCAGTGTGAAACTTGCGTTTTACACGATTTTCAGTACATTGCACAAAAATGCATCTAAATATCGTATTCAGTATGTAAAATACGTTGAATTCGCGTTTTGGCAGTAAATGCGTAGACATTTCTAATATCTCATTCGGATTTCAATGTGATATTTACGTTAAATGCGATTTCAGCAGCAAATACACAGGTTTCTAGCATAACATTCATATTTCAGTGTGAAACTTGCGTTTTACACGATTTTCAGTACATTGCACAAAAATGCTTCGAAATATCGTATTCAGTGTGTAAATACGTTGAATTCGCGTTTTGGCAGTAAATGCGTAGACATTTCTAACATCACATTCGGATTCCAATGTGATATTTACGTTAAATGCGATTTCAGCAGCAAATACACAGGTTTCTGTAAGAGAATTGAAATAAATAAATAAATAAATAAATAAATAAATAAATAAATAAATAAATAAATAAATAAATAAATAAATAAATAAATAAATAAATAAATAAATAAATAAATAAATAAATAATAATTAAATAATAATAAACTAATAACAAATCACAACCAAATAAATAGAAATTATAAATAAATTAAGAACTAAATAAATCACAAACTAAGTTCATGACAGTTGCTAATTAATTATTAATTAACAGTGAACAGCAACGACAACATGGCGCAGCCGGTGCAGTAGTGTGAATTTTAAATTAAAAAAAAAAACGAAAAAAGTGCTTCAATATTAAAAATACCAAGTGAATTATAACTGTTAACATGCATATTACTTGTGGATACAAAAATATTTCATAAATAATATCGGATGACTTAGATAAAAAGTGATTCATGGTGAACACGTGTTGAGCACATGGTGTCGATTTTTTTTCCTTTGTTATAAAAATAAGTTAATTTAGGTTTGAGTATATAGTAATAATAATAATAATATAAATTAATTAAATTAAGTGATATTTAGGCATATTAATCAAAATTTAAACAATTATAAAATAATCAGTTATATTAATTACAGTGTATTCGTGATTTCGTTATTTTCGTATTAATTAATTAAAGGGGTTTACTTCATTAAAATGGTGTTTTAATTAAAATAAGTGATATTTAAGCTAATTAAGTGCAAAAAAAAAAATAATAATTAAAATATTTAGAACAAAAACAGTTACATTACTTATTGTGTTACTCGTGACTTTGGTATTTTCGTATTAATTAGGAGTGTATACTTCATTAAAATAGAGTTATAGATAGATATTTAATCAATAAATAATATTAACTATACAATATTAACAACAAAAGGTGCAATAACAAAAATGAACGTGGCAGATCGATCGCTACCACCAATGGTACTCGAGGGAGACCTGGTGGCACAATGGAAAAAGTGGAAGCAATTGTTCGAGATATATCTAATCGCAAGTGAATTAGATAAAAAACCAGAGGCGCAGCAGTGTGCTGTACTACTTCACTTCATCGGCGAAAAGTGTGTTGAGATATACAATACATTCGAGCTCAAAAAGGATGAAGAAGGTAAGATTGGACCACTAAAACAAAATTTTGAATCATACTTTGCACCTAAAAAGAACGAAACCTATAGTAGATATAAATTTTTTAGTCGTAATATTGAAGCAAATGAAACAATTGACCAGTATGTTACCGAGCTGAAATGTTTAGCAGCTGACTGCAATTTCGAAAAATTAAAAGATTCTCTAATCAGGGATCGCATAGTACTCGGTATAAATGACAATAAAACGCGAGAAAAACTTTTGCAGGCTGTTGACTTAACCTTAGAGAAAGCATTAAATATATGCAGATCTATCGAAGTAACAAAACAGCAATGCACAGAAATAAATAGCACTAAAATAAATAAAGACGAAATTCTTGCGGTAAATAAGTTTAAAAAACCAAATGCTGAAAGAAATTTAAACCATCAATTTAAACACCAACATGCTAAATACAGGGCCCCAAATAATCAACAAAATCAATATACCCATAAACATACCGGTAATAACTATAATAATAATAAAAACAATAATGAGTTTCAGTGCAGATTCATACAATTTTGTACTAGATGTGGCCATCTTCTCATGTGGTCAATCGCATAATATTAATAAATGTCCAGCTTACAAAATTATTTGCAGTAAATGCAACAAGCTTAATCACTTTGCAAAAATGTGTAAATCAAAAGTAATTAATGAAGTCACAAAAGCAAACGATATTGATTATAATTCATACGATGTTGACGATGAAAACAATCAATTTATCGGCACTGTCAAAGACGAAACTAATAACAAGGAATGGCTAGTAGATCTAGAAATTAATAAAGTAATAATTACATTTAAAATAGATACAGGGGCACAAGCCAACTGCATCTCTTTGAAAACATTTAAGAAGCTTAACTTAGATGTAAAGTATCTGAAAGGAAGCAAATCTAAATTACTTACATATACGGGTACACAAATAAACATTGTAGGTGAATGTCACTTGCGATGTATATATAAAAACAATTTATATTTCATAAACTTTCAAGTAATAGACAGTGAAAATGTTCCTTCAATATTAGGGGTCGAGACGTGTGACCATTTAAATCTCCTAAAGAAATTATTTACAATCAATTCAACTAACCAAACTGAAAATGAGGTTCACAAAAAATTCAAACAATTATTCAAGAATAACGGTAATATTAAAATGAAACCATACAATATATTCTTACATGATAATGTTCAGCCAGTTGTTCATCCCCCACGCAAAGTACCATTCGCTTTAATAAATGAACTTAAAAAGGAATTGGCTCAATTAGAAAGAGAAGGGATAGTGGCCAAAGTAAATGAACCGACCCCGTGGGTTAACTCATTGGTAGTGGTACGGAAAAACAATGGCAAATTGAGAATCTGCATAGATCCAAAAGATTTAAATAATGCAATAAGACGAGAGCATTTTCAACTACCCACAGTTGAAGAAATGCTCTGCAAACTAAACGGAGCACAATATTTTAGTCTACTTGATGCCAGTCAGGGATTTTGGCAAATAAAATTAACAAAAACAAGCTCAAAACTGTGCACGTTTAACACACCTTTTGGTAGATACTGTTTTTTACGATTACCCTTTGGAATAAGTAGTGCACCTGAAGTATTCCACAGAACAATGAAAACAATCATTCAAGGTTTAAAAGGGGTAGATGTTTATATAGACGATATAATCATATGGGGCAGTACAAAAGAGGAACACAATGAACGATTAAATGAAACGTTAGAGCGCTTAAAAGAGTATAATGTATCTTTAAATAAAGATAAGTGTAAAATACAAGTTCAAGAATTAAATTACTTAGGTCATAAAATTTCAAATAAAGGCGTTGAACCTGACGAACACAAAATCAAGGCTATCGCAGAGATACGTCAGCCAACAAATAAAAAGACACTGGAAAAATTCCTAGGATTGGTTAACTACTTAAGCATTTACATTCAAAATTATTCTAAATTAGCAGCTCCACTGCGCGAATTATTAAAGAAAGACATATGTTGGCACTGGAATGAGACACATGAAAACTCGTTTGTAAAATTAAAGGAAGCTATAACACACCCACCTGTATTAAAATATTTTTATCCCTCACAGGACATAGTTTTGTCAGTCGATGCTTCCCAACACGGTGTAGGTTCAGTATTATTGCAAAATGGAAAACCAGTTGCATATTCGGCCAAAGCTCTTACCGAGTCACAAAGAAATTGGGCACAGATAGAAAAAGAGTTATATGCAATATTATGCGCGTGCGAAAGGTACTACCAATATATTTATGGTCGCAAAGTCTTGATTGAAACGGATCATAAACCTCTTATCACAATAATCAAAAAACCACTAGTCACATGTCCCAAACGACTACAACGTATGTTGTTAAGGTTACAAAATTACGATTTCGATTTAACCTATAAACCAGGTAAACGGTTGTTTATTGCCGACACATTATCAAGAATTTCAAATTATAATGAAAAAACTGATAACAACTTTGACAAAGAACTAGAAGCACATGTCTGTACGTTAATCAGAAATTTAAACATAAGTGAACCACAGTTAATAAAATTCCAAAGTTTGACCGAGAAGGACCAACAGTTGACAAAATTAAAAGAATATATAATTCACGGTTGGCCGGAAAATAAAAACTTAATTACTGATAACTTAAACGAGTTTAAAACTTACAAAGATGAATTAACAATATACAACGAACTAATATTTAAAAACAACCAAATAGTAGTGCCAAGAGAAATGAGAAGAGAAATGCTAAATAGACTGCACACTTCGCATATGGGAATAGATAAATGTATAGAAAGAGCAAGAAATTGCATATTCTGGCCGAATATGACAAATGATATTAAAAACGTTGTAAAAAATTGTAATGCATGCGCTACATACAAAAATACACTTTGTAAAGAACCACTAATGCCTCACGAATTTCCGAAATATCCATGGCAAAAAATAGGAATAGATATATTCCAATTCGATAACAAAAACTACTTATTAAGTGTCGATTACTACAGCAAATTTTTTGAAATAAGCGTTTTAGAAAATATGCTCGCGAATACGATAATCAGAAATTTAAAGAGTATATTCAGTAGACAAGGGATACCCGAAATAGTAATGTCGGACAACGGACCACAGTTTTCTGCATACGAATTTAAGTTATTCGCAAAACAATGGGAGTTTTCCCACATCACTTCGAGTCCAAGATATCCGAAATCGAATGGTCTGGTTGAGAGACATATACAGACAATTAAAAATATACTAAAAAAGTGTAAATTAAATAATAGCGATATGTACCTGGCAATGTTGGAACTTAGAAACACGCCAACAAAAGGGAACTACTCGCCATCACAATTACTCAATAAAAGAAGTCTACGAAGTTTAGTACCTGTCAATATAAAAACGAAAATAAATTACGAGCAGTATGAAAACACAATGATGCAAAATCAATATAAAGGGAAAAATTATCATGACTTGCATACCAAATCACACAACAATTATGACGCAAATGAGCAAGTAAGAGTTCAATTAGGAAATAAATGGATCCCAGGAACAATTCGTAGTAAATGTAGCAGACCAAGATCGTATCAGATTACGCTGAACAATGGCCAAAAGATTGAACGAAATAGAAAATTTATTACTTTAGATAGGGTCAAACCACCGGGAATGTTTACTTACAATAATAATAAAGAAGTAGAAGAGAGAAGAGAAACAGATAAAATTAATAATGAAGAGAAAAGGGACAACGAAGGAGAAAACGAAATTAGTGAAAATAAAAAACCAAATGAGAAGATGGCCACAAGGTCAGGAAGAATATCAAGACCGCCATGCAAATATTGGCTAGGAGAAAGAACGTAATAAATTTAAATAAAACAACAGAGATGTAAGAGAATTGAAATAAATAAATAAATAAATAAATAAATAAATAAATAAATAAATAAATAAACAAATAAATAAATAAATAAATAAATAATAATTAAATAATAATAAACTAATAACAAATCACAACCAAATAAATAGAAATTATAAATAAATTAAGAACTAAATAAATCACAAACTAAGTTCATGACAGTTGCTAATTAATTATTAATTAACAGTGAACAGCAACGACAACAGTTTCTAGCATAACATTCATATTCGAGTGTGAAACTTGCGTTTTACACGACTTTCAGTACATTGGACAAAAATGCATCGAAATATCGTATTCAGTGTGTAAAATACGTTGAATTCGCGTTTTGGCAGCAAATGCGTAGACATTTCTAACATCACATTCGGATTCCAATGTGATATTTACGTTAAATGCGATTTCAGCAGCAAATACACAGGTTTCTAGAATAGCATTCATATTTCAGTGTGAAACTTGCGTTTTACACGATTTTCAGTACATTGCACAAAAATGCATCTAAATATCGTATTCAGTATGTAAAATACGTTGAATGCGCGTTTTGGCAGCAAATGCGTAGACATTTCTAACATCACATTCAGATTTCAATATGATATTTACGTTAAATGCGATTTCAGCAGCAAATACACAGGTTTCTAGCATAACTTTCATATTTCAGTGTGAAACTTGCGTTTTACACGATTTTCAGTACATTGCACAAAAATGCTTCGAAATATCGTATTCAGTGTGTAAAATACGTTGAATTCGCGTTTTGGCAGTAAATGCGTAGACATTTCTAACATCACATTCGGATTCCAATGTGATATTTACGTTAAATGCGATTTCAGCAGCAAATACACAGGTTTCTAGCATAACATTCATATTTCAGTGTGAAACTTGCGTTTTACACGATTTTCAGTACATTGCACAAAAATGCTTCGAAATATCGTATTCAGTGTGTAAATACGTTGAATTCGCGTTTTGGCAGTAAATGCGTAGACATTTCTAACATCACATTCGGATTTCAATGTGATATTTACGTTAAATGCGATTTCAGCAGCAAATACACAGGTTTCTGGAATAGCATTCATATTTCATTATGAAACTTGCGTTTTACACGATTTTCGGTACATTGCACAAAAATGCATCGAAATATCGTATTCAGTTTTGGCAGTAAATGCGTAGACATTTCTAACATCACATTCGGATTTCAATGTGATATTTACGTTAAATGCGATTTCAGCAGCAAATACACAGGTTTCTAGCATAACATTCATATTTCAGTGTGACACTTGCGTTTTACACGTTTTTCAGTACATTGCACAAAAATGCATCTAAATATCGTATTCAGTGTGTGAAATACGTTGAATTCGCGTTTTGGCAGTAAATGCGTAGACATTTCTAACATCACATTCGGATTTCAATGTGATATTTACGTTAAATGCGATTTCAGCAGCAAATACACAGGTTTCTAGCATAACATTCATATTTCAGTGTGAAACTTGCGTTTTACACGATTTTCAGTACATTGCACAAAAATGCTTCGAAATATCGTATTCAGTGTGTAAAATACGTTGAATTCGCGTTTTGGCAGTAAATGCGTAGACATTTCTAACATCACATTCGGATTTCAATATGATATTTCCTTTAAATGCGATTTCAGCAGCAAATACACAGGTTTCTAGAAAAGCATTCATATTTCAGTGTGAAACTTGCGTTTTACACGATTTTCGGTACATTGCACAAAAATGCATCGAAATATCGTATTCAAAGTGTAAAATACGTTGAATTCGCGTTTTGGCAGTAAATGCGTAGACATTTCTAATATCACATTCGGATTCCAATGTGATATTTACGTTAAATGCGATTTCAGCAGCAAATACACAGGTTTCTGGAATAGCATTCATATTTCAGTATGAAACTTGCGTTTTACACGATTTTCGGTACATTGCACAAAAATGCATCGAAATATCGTATTCAGTTTTGGCAGTAAATGCGTAGACATTTCTAACATCACATTCGGATTTCAATGTGATATTTACGTTAAATGCGATTTCAGCAGCAAATACACAGGTTTCTAGCATAACATTCATATTTGAGTGTGAAACTTGCGTTTTACACGATTTTCAGTACATTGGACAAAAATGCATCGAAATATCGTATTCAGTGTGTAAAATACGTTGAATTCGCGTTTTGGCAGCAAATGCGTAGACATTTCTAACATCACATTCGGATTCCAATGTGATATTTACGTTAAATGCGATTTCAGCAGCAAATACACAGGTTTCTAGCATAACATTCATATTTCAGTGTGAAACTTGCGTTTTACACGATTTTCGGTACATTGCACAAAAATGCATCGAAATATCGTATTCAGTGTGTAAAATACGTTGAATTCGCGTTTTGGCAGTAAATGCGTAGACATTTCTAACATCACATTCGGATTTCAATGTGATATTTACGTTAAATGCGATTTCAGCAGCAAATACACAGGTTTCAAGCATAACATTCATATTTCAGTGTGAAACTTGCGTTTTACACGATTTTCAGTACATTGGACAAAAATGCATCGAGATATCGTATTCAGTGTGTAAAGTACGTTGAATTCGTGTTTTGACAGTAAATGCGTAGACATTTCTAACATCACATTCGGATTTCAATGTGATATTTACGTTAAATGCGATTTCAGCAGCAAATACACAGGTTTGTAGCATAACATTCATATTTCAGTGTGAAACTTGAATTTTACACGATTTTCAGTACATTGGACAAAAATGCATCGAAATATCGTATTCAGTGTGTAAAATACGTTGAATTCGCGTTTTGGCAGCAAATGCGTAAACATTTCTAACATCACATTCGGATTTCAATGTGATATTTACGTTAAATGCGATTTCAGCAGCAAATACACAGGTTTCTAGCATAACATTCATATTTCAGTGTGAAACTTGCGTTTTACACGATTTTCAGTACATTGCACAAAAATGCATCTAAATATCGTATTCAGTATGTAAAATACGTTGAATTCGCGTTTTGGCAGTAAATGCGTAGACATTTCTAATATCTCATTCGGATTTCAATGTGATATTTACGTTAAATGCGATTTCAGCAGCAAATACACAGGTTTCTAGCATAACATTCATATTTCAGTGTGAAACTTGCGTTTTACACGATTTTCAGTACATTGCACAAAAATGCTTCGAAATATCGTATTCAGTGTGTAAAATACGTTGAATTCGCGTTTTGGCAGTAAATGCGTAGACATTTCTAACATCTCATTCGGATTTCAATGTGATATTTACGTTAAATGCGATTTCAGCAGCAAATACACAGGTTTCTAGAATAGCATTCATATTTCAGTGTGAAACTTGCGTTTTACACGATTTTCGGTACATTGCACAAAAATGCATCGAGATATCGTATTCAGTGTGTAAAATACGTTGAATTCGCGTTTTGGCAGTAAATGCGTAGACATTTCTAACATCACATTCGGATTTCAATGTGATATTTACGTTAAATGCGATTTCAGCAGCAAATACACAGGTTTCAAGCATAACATTCATATTTCAGTGTGAAACTTGCGTTTTACACGATTTTCAGTACATTGGACAAAAATGCATCGAGATATCGTATTCAGTGTGTAAAATACGTTGAATTCGTGTTTTGACAGTAAATGCGTAGACATTTCTAACATCACATTCGGATTTCAATGTGATATTTACATTAAATGCGATTTCAGCAGCAAATACACAGGTTTCTAGCATAACATTCATATTTCAGTGTGAAACTTGCGTTTTACACGATTTTCAGTACATTGCACAAAAATGCATCTAAATATCGTATTCAGTATGTAAAATACGTTGAATTCGCGTTTTGGCAGTAAATGCGTAGACATTTCTAATATCTCATTCGGATTTCAATGTGATATTTACGTTAAATGCGATTTCAGCAGCAAATACACAGGTTTCTAGCATAACATTCATATTTCAGTGTGAAACTTGCGTTTTACACGATTTTCAGTACATTGGACAAAAATGCATCGAGATATCGTATTCAGTGTGTAAAATACGTTGAATTCGTGTTTTGACAGTAAATGCGTAGACATTTCTAACATCACATTCGGATTTCAATGTGATATTTACGTTAAATGCGATTTCAGCAGCAAATACACAGGTTTCTAGCATAACATTCATATTTCAGTGTGAAACTTGCGTTTTACACGTTTTTCAGTACATTGCACAAAAATGCATCTAAATAGCGTATTCAGTGTGTAAAATACGTTGAATTCGCGTTTTGGCTGCAAATGCGTAGACATTTCCTAACATCACATTCGGATTTCAATGTGATATTTACGTTAAATGCGATTTCAGCAGCAAATACACAGGTTTCTAGAATAGCATTCATATTTCAGTGTGAAACTTGCGTTTTACACGATTTTCAGTACATTGCACAAAAATGCATCTAAAAATCGTATTCAGTATGTAAAATACGTTGAATTCGCGTTTTGGCAGCAAATGCGTAGACATTTATAACATCACATTCAGATTTCAATATGATATTTACGTTAAATGCGATTTCAGCAGCAAATACACAGGTTTCTAGCATAACTTTCATATTTCAGTGTGAAACTTGCGTTTTACACGATTTTCAGTACATTGGACAAAAATGCATCGAGATATCGTATTCAGTGTGTAAAATACGTTGAATTAGTGATTTGACAGTAAATGCGTAGACATTTCTAACATCACATTCGGATTTCAATGTGATATTTACGTTAAATGCGATTTCAGCAGCAAATACACAGGTTTCTAGCATAACATTCATATTTCAGTGTGAAACTTGCGTTTTACACGATTTTCAGTACATTGCACAAAAATGCTTCGAAATATCGTATTCAGTGTGTAAATACGTTGAATTCGCGTTTTGGCAGTAAATGCGTAGACATTTCTAACATCACATTCGGATTTCAATGTGATATTTACGTTAAATGTGATTTCAGCAGCAAATACACAGGTTTCTAGCATAACTTTCATATTTCAGTGTGAAACTTGCGTTTTACACGATTTTCAGTACATTGCACAAAAATGCTTCGAAATATCGTATTCAGTGTGTAAAATACGTTGAATTCGCGTTTTGGCAGTAAATGCGTAGACATTTCTAACATCTCATTCGGATTTCAATGTGATATTTACGTTAAATGCGATTTCAGCAGCAAATACACAGGTTTCTAGAATAGCATTCATATTTCAGTGTGAAACTTGCGTTTTACACGATTTTCGGTACATTGCACAAAAATGCATCGAAATATCGTATTCAGTGTGTAAAATACGTTGAATTCGCGTTTTGGCAGTAAATGCGTAGACATTTCTAACATCACATTGGGATTTCAATGTGATATTTACGTTAAATGCGATTTCAGCAGCAAATACACAGGTTTCAAGCATAACATTCATATTTCAGTGTGAAACTTGCGTTTTACACGATTTTCAGTACATTGGACAAAAATGCATCGAGATATCGTATTCAGTGTGTAAAATACGTTGAATTCGTGTTTTGACAGTAAATGCGTAGACATTTCTAACATCACATTCGGATTTCAATGTGATATTTACGTTAAATGCGATTTCAGCAGCAAATACACAGGTTTCTAGCATAACATTCATATTTCAGTGTGAAACTTGAATTTTACACGATTTTCAGTACATTGGACAAAAATGCATCGAAATATCGTATTCAGTGTGTAAAATACGTTGAATTCGCGTTTTGGCAGCAAATGCGTAAACATTTCTAACATCACATTCGGATTTCAATGTGATATTTACGTTAAATGCGATTTCAGCAGCAAATACACAGGTTTCTAGCATAACATTCATATTTCAGTGTGAAACTTGCGTTTTACACGATTTTCAGTACATTGCACAAAAATGCTTCGAAATATCGTATTCAGTGTGTAAAATACGTTGAATTCGCGTTTTGGCAGTAAATGCGTAGACATTTCTAACATCTCATTCGGATTTCAATGTGATATTTACGTTAAATGCGATTTCAGCAGCAAATACACAGGTTTCTAGAATAGCATTCATATTTCAGTGTGAAACTTGCGTTTTACACGATTTTCGGTACATTGCACAAAAATGCATCGAAATATCGTATTCAGTGTGTAAAATACGTTGAATTCGCGTTTTGGCAGTAAATGCGTAGACATTTCTAACATCACATTGGGATTTCAATGTGATATTTACGTTAAATGCGATTTCAGCAGAAAATACACAGGTTTCAAGCATAACATTCATATTTCAGTGTGAAACTTGCGTTTTACACGATTTTCAGTACATTGGACAAAAATGCATCGAGATATCGTATTCAGTGTGTAAAATACGTTGAATTCGTGTTTTGACAGTAAATGCGTAGACATTTCTAACATCACATTCGGATTTCAATGTGATATTTACGTTAAATGCGATTTCAGCAGCAAATACACAGGTTTCTAGCATAACATTCATATTTCAGTGTGAAACTTGAATTTTACACGATTTTCAGTACATTGGACAAAAATGCATCGAAATATCGTATTCAGTTTGTAAAATACGTTGAATTCGCGTTTTGGCAGCAAATGCGTAAACATTTCTAACATCACATTCGGATTTCAATGTGATATTTACGTTAAATGCGATTTCAGCAGCAAATACACAGGTTTCTAGCATAACATTCATATTTCAGTGTGAAACTTGCGTTTTACACGATTTTCAGTACATTGCACAAAAATGCTTCGAAATATCGTATTCAGTGTGTAAATACGTTGAATTCGCGTTTTGGCAGTAAATGCGTAGACATTTCTAACATCACATTCGGATTTCAATATGATATTTACGTTAAATGCGATTTCAGCAGCAAATACACAGGTTTCTAGCATAACATTCATATTTCAGTGTGAAACTTGCGTTTTACACGATTTTTAGTACATTGCACAACAATGCATCTAAATATCGTATTCAGTGTGTAAAATACGTTGAATTCGCGTTTTGGCTGCAAATGCGTAGACATTTCTAACATCACATTCGGATTTCAATGTGATATTTACGTTAAATGCGATTTCAGCAGCAAATACACAGGTTTCTAGAATAGCATTCATATTTCACAAAAATGCATCGAAATATCGTATTCAAAGTATAAAATACGTTGAATTCGCGTTTTGGCAGTAAATGTGTAGACATTTCTAACATCACATTCGGATTTCAATATGATATTTACGTTAAATGCGATTTCAGCAGCAAATACACAGGTTTCTAGCATAACATTCATATTTCAGTGTGAAACTTGCGTTTTACACGATTTTCAGTCCATTGCACAAAAATGCATCTAAATATCGTATTCAGTATGTAAAATACGTTGAATTCGCGTTTTGGCAGTAAATGCGTAGACATTTCTAACATCACATTCAGATTTCAATATGATATTTACGTTAAATGCGATTTCAGCAGCAAATACACAGGTTTCTAGCATAACTTTCATATTTCAGTGTGAAACTTGCGTTTTACACGATTTTCAGTACATTGCACAAAAATGCATCGAAATATCGTATTCAATGTGTAAAATACGTTGAATTCGTGTTTTGACAGTAAATGCGTAGACATTTCTAACATCACATTCGGATTCCAATGTGATATTTACGTTAAATGCGATTTCAGCAGCAAATACACAGGTTTCTAGCATAACATTCATATTTCAGTGTGAAACTTGCGTTTTACACGATTTTCAGTACATTAGACAAAAATGCATCGAAATATCGTATTCAGTGTGTAAAATACGTTGAATTCGTGTTTTGACATTAAATGCGTAGACATTTCTAACATCACATTCGGATTCCAATGTGATATTTACGTTAAATGCGATTTCAGCAGCAAATACACAGGTTTCTAGCATAACATTCATATTTCAGTGTGAAACTTGCGTTTTACACGATTTTCAGTACATTGGACAAAAATGCATCTAAATATCGTATTCAGTATGTAAAGTACGTTGAATTCGCGTTTTGGTAGTAAATTCGTAGATATTTCTAACATCACATTCAGATTTCAATATGATATTTACGTTAAATGCGATTTCAGCAGCAAATTCACAGGTTTCTAGCATGACTTTCATATTTCAGTGTGAAACTTGCGTTTTACACGATTTTCAGTACATTGCACAAAAATGCATCGAAATATCGTATTCAGTGTGTAAAATACGTTGAATTCGCGTTTTGGCAGTAAATGCGTAGACATTTCTAACATCACAGTCGGATTTCAATGTGATATTTACGTTAAATGCGATTTCAGCAGCAAATACACAGGTTTCTAGAATAGCATTCATATTTCAGTGTGAAACTTGCGTTTTACACGATTTTCAGTACATTGCACAAAAATGCATCGAAATATCGTATTCACTGTGTAAAATACGTTGAATTCGCGTTTTGGCAGTAAATGCGTAGACATTTCTAATATCTCATTCGGATTTCAATGTGATATTTACGTTAAATAAGATTTCAGCAGCAAATACACAGGTTTCTAGAATAGCATTCATATTTCAGTGTGAAACTTGCGTTTTACACGATTTTCGGTACATTGCACAAAAATGCATCGAAATATCGTATTCAGTGTGTAAAATACGTTGAATTCGCGTTTAGGCAGTAAAAGCATAGACATTTCTAACATCACATTCGGATTTCAATGTGATATTTACGTTAAATGCGATTTCAGCAGCAAATACACAGGTTTCTAGCATAACATTCATATTTCAGTGTGAAACTTGCGTTTTACACGATTTTCAGTACATTGGACAAAAATGCATCGAGATATCGTATTCAGTGTGTAAAATACGTTGAATTCGTGTTTTGACAGTAAATGCGTAGACATTTCTAACATCACATTCGGATTTCAATGTGATATTTACGTTAAATGCGATTTCAGCAGCAAATACACAGGTTTCTAGCATAACATTGATATTTCAGTGTGAAACTTGCATTTTACACGATTTTCAGTACATTGGACAAAAATGCATCGAAATATCGTATTCAGTGTGTAAAATACGTTGAATTCGCGTTTTGGCAGTAAATGCGTAGACATTTCTAACATCACATTCGGATTTCAATGTGATATTTACGTTAAATGCGATTTCAGCAGCAAATACACAGGTTTCTAGCATAACATTCATATTTCAGTGTGAAACTTGCGTTTTACACGATTTTCAGTACATTGGACAAAAATGCATCGAAATATCGTACTCAGTGTGTAAAATTCGTTGAATTCGTGTTTTGACAGTAAATGCGTAGACATTTCTAACATCACATTCGGATTCCAATGTGATATTTACGTTAAATGCGATTTCAGCAGCAAATACACAGGTTTCTAGCATAACATTCATATTTCAGTGTGAAACTTGCGTTTAACACGATTTTCAGTACATTGCACAAAAATGCTTCGAAATATCGTATTCAGTGTGTAAATACGTTGAATTCGCGTTTTGGCAGTAAATGCGTAGACATTTCTAACATCACATTCTGATTTCAATGTGATATTTACGTTAAATGCGATTTCAGCAGCAAATACACAGGTTTCTAGCATAACTTTCATATTTCAGTGTGAAACTTGCGTTTTACACGATTTTCAGTACATTGCACAAAAATGCTTCGAAATATCGTATTCAGTGTGTAAAATACGTTGAATTCGCGTTTTGGCAGTAAATGCGTAGACATTTCTAATATCTCATTCGGATTTCAATGTGATATTTACGTTAAATACGATTTCAGCAGCAAATACACAGGTTTCTAGAATAGCATTCATATTTCAGTGTGAAACTTGCGTTTTACACGATTTTCGGTACATTGCACAAAAATGCATCGAAATATCGTATTCAGTGTGTAAAATACGTTGAATTCGCGTTTAGGCAGTAAAAGCGTAGACATTTCTAACATCACATTCGGATTTCAATGTGATATTTACGTTAAATGCGATTTCAGCAGCAAATACACAGGTTTCTAGCATAACATTCATATTTCAGTGTGAAACTTGCGTTTTACACGATTTTCAGTACATTGGACAAAAATGCATCGAGATATCGTATTCAGTGTGTAAAATACGTTGAATTCGTGTTTTGACAGTAAATGCGTAGACATTTCTAACATCACATTCGGATTTCAATGTGATATTTACGTTAAATGCGATTTCAGCAGCAAATACACAGGTTTCTAGCATAACATTCATATTTCAGTGTGAAACTTGCATTTTACACGATTTTCAGTACATTGGACAAAAATGCATCGAAATATCGTATTCAGTGTGTAAAATACGTTGAATTCGCGTTTTGGCAGTAAATGCGTAGACATTTCTAACATCACATTCGGATTTCAATGTGATATTTACGTTAAATGCGATTTCAGCAGCAAATACACAGGTTTCTAGCATAACATTCATATTTCAGTGTGAAACTTGCGTTTAACACGATTTTCAGTACATTGCACAAAAATGCTTCGAAATATCGTATTCAGTGTGTAAAATACGTTGAATTCGCGTTTTGGCAGTAAATGCGTAGACATTTCTAACATCTCATTCGGATTTCAATGTGATATTTACGTTAAATGCGATTTCAGCAGCAAATACACAGGTTTCTAGAATAGCATTCATATTTCAGTGTGAAACTTGCGTTTTACACGATTTTCGGTACATTGCACAAAAATGCATCGAAATATCGTATTCAGTGTGTAAAATACGTTGAATTCGCGTTTTGGCAGTAAATGCGTAGACATTTCTAACATCACATTCGGATTTCAATGTGATATTTACGTTAAATGCGATTTCAGCAGCAAATACACAGGTTTCAAGCATAACATTCATATTTCAGTGTGAAACTTGCGTTTTACACGATTTTCAGTACATTGGACAAAAATGCATCGAGATATCGTATTCAGTGTGTAAAATACGTTGAATTCGTGTTTTGACAGTAAATGCGTAGACATTTCTAACATCACATTCGGATTTCAATGTGATATTTACGTTAAATGCGATTTCAGCAGCAAATACACAGGTTTCTAGCATAACATTCATATTTCAGTGTGAAACTTGAATTTTACACGATTTCCAGTACATTGGACAAAAATGCATCGAAATATCGTATTCAGTGTGTAAAATACGTTGAATTCGCGTTTTGGCAGCAAATGCGTAAACATTTCTAACATCACATTCGGATTTCAATGTGATATTTACGTTAAATGCGATTTCAGCAGCAAATACACAGGTTTCTAGCATAACATTCATATTTCAGTGTGAAACTTGCGTTTTACACGATTTTCAGTACATTGCACAAAAATGCATCTAAATATCGTATTCAGTATGTAAAATACGTTGAATTCGCGTTTTGGCAGTAAATGCGTAGACATTTCTAATATCTCATTCGGATTTCAATGTGATATTTACGTTAAATGCGATTTCAGCAGCAAATACACAGGTTTCTAGCATAACATTCATATTTCAGTGTGAAACTTGCGTTTTACACGATTTTCAGTACATTGGACAAAAATGCATCGAGATATCGTATTCAGTGTGTAAAATACGTTGAATTCGTGTTTTGACAGTAAATGCGTAGACATTTCTAACATCACATTCGGATTTCAATGTGATATTTACGTTAAATGCGATTTCAGCAGCAAATACACAGGTTTCTAGCATAACATTCATATTTCAGTGTGAAACTTGCGTTTTACACGTTTTTCAGTACATTGCACAAAAATGCATCTAAATAGCGTATTCAGTGTGTAAAATACGTTGAATTCGCGTTTTGGCTGCAAATGCGTAGACATTTCCTAACATCACATTCGGATTTCAATGTGATATTTACGTTAAATGCGATTTCAGCAGCAAATACACAGGTTTCTAGAATAGCATTCATATTTCAGTGTGAAACTTGCGTTTTACACGATTTTCAGTACATTGCACAAAAATGCATCTAAAAATCGTATTCAGTATGTAAAATACGTTGAATTCGCGTTTTGGCAGCAAATGCGTAGACATTTATAACATCACATTCAGATTTCAATATGATATTTACGTTAAATGCGATTTCAGCAGCAAATACACAGGTTTCTAGCATAACTTTCATATTTCAGTGTGAAACTTGCGTTTTACACGATTTTCAGTATATTGCACAAAAATGCTTCGAAATATCGTATTCAGTGTGTAAAATACGTTGAATTCGCGTTTTGGCAGTAAATGCGTAGACATTTCTAACATCTCATTCGGATTTCAATGTGATATTTACGTTAAATGCGATTTCAGCAGCAAATACACAGGTTTCTAGAATAGCATTCATATTTCAGTGTGAAGCTTGCGTTTTACACGATTTTCGGTACATTGCACAAAAATGCATCGAAATATCGTATTCAGTGTGTAAAATACGTTGAATTCGCGTTTTGGCAGTAAATGCGTAGACATTTCTAACATCACATTCGGATTTCAATGTGATATTTACGTTAAATGCGATTTCAGCAGCAAATACACAGGTTTCAAGCATAACATTCATATTTCAGTGTGAAACTTGCGTTTTACACGATTTTCAGTACATTGGACAAAAATGCATCGAGATATCGTATTCAGTGTGTAAAATACGTTGAATTCGTGTTTTGACAGTAAATGCGTAGACATTTCTAACATCACATTCGGATTTCAATGTGATATTTACGTTAAATGCGATTTCAGCAGCAAATACACAGGTTTCTAGCATAACATTCATATTTCAGTGTGAAACTTGAATTTTACACGATTTTCAGTACATTGGACAAAAATGCATCGAAATATCGTATTCAGTGTGTAAAATACGTTGAATTCGCGTTTTGGCAGCAAATGCGTAAACATTTCTAACATCACATTCGGATTTCAATGTGATATTTACGTTAAATGCGATTTCAGCAGCAAATACACAGGTTTCTAGCATAACATTCATATTTCAGTGTGAAACTTGCGTTTTACACGATTTTCAGTACATTGCACAAAAATGCATCTAAATATCGTATTCAGTATGTAAAATACGTTGAATTCGCGTTTTGGCAGTAAATGCGTAGACATTTCTAATATCTCATTCGGATTTCAATGTGATATTTACGTTAAATGCGATTTCAGCAGCAAATACACAGGTTTCTAGCATAACATTCATATTTCAGTGTGAAACTTGCGTTTTACACGATTTTCAGTACATTGCACAAAAATGCTTCGAAATATCGTATTCAGTGTGTAAATACGTTGAATTCGCGTTTTGGCAGTAAATGCGTAGACATTTCTAACATCACATTCGGATTCCAATGTGATATTTACGTTAAATGCGATTTCAGCAGCAAATACACAGGTTTCTAGCATAACATTCATATTCGAGTGTGAAACTTGCGTTTTACACGACTTTCAGTACATTGGACAAAAATGCATCGAAATATCGTATTCAGTGTGTAAAATACGTTGAATTCGCGTTTTGGCAGCAAATGCGTAGACATTTCTAACATCACATTCGGATTCCAATGTGATATTTACGTTAAATGCGATTTCAGCAGCAAATACACAGGTTTCTAGCATAACATTCATATTTCAGTGTGAAACATGCGTTTTACACGATTTTTAGTACATTGCACAAAAATGCATCGAAATATCGTATTCAGTGTGTAAAATAAGTTGAATTCGCGTTTTGGCAGCAAATGCGTAGACATTTCTAACATCACATTCGGATTTCAATATGATATTTACGTTAAATGCGATTTCAGCAGCAAATACACAGGTTTCTAGCATAACTTTCATATTTCAGTGTGAAACTTGCGTTTTACACGTTTTTCAGTACATTGCACAAAAATGCATCTAAATATCGTATTCAGTGTGTAAAATACGTTGAATTCGCGTTTTGGCTGCAAATGCGTAGACATTTCTAACATCACATTCGGATTTCAATGTGATATTTACGTTAAATGCGATTTCAGCAGCAAATACACAGGTTTCTAGCATAACTTTCATATTTCAGTGTGAAACTTGCGTTTTACACGTTTTTCAGTACATTGCACAAAAATGCATCTAAATATCGTATTCAGTGTGTAAAATACGTTGAATTCGCGTTTTGGCTGCAAATGCGTAGACATTTCTAACATCACATTCGGATTTCAATGTGATATTTACGTTAAATGCGATTTCAGCAGCAAATACACAGGTTTCTAGAATAGCATTCATATTTCACAAAAATGCATCGAAATATCGTATTCAAAGTGTAAAATACGTTGAATTCGCGTTTTGGCAGTAAATGCGTAGACATTTCTAACATCACATTCGGATTTCAATATGATATTTACGTTAAATGCGATTTCAGCAGCAAATACACAGGTTTCTAGCATAACATTCATATTTCAGTGTGAAACTTGCGTTTTACACGATTTTTAGTACATTGCACAACAATGCATCTAAATATCGTATTCAGTGTGTAAAATACGTTGAATTCGCGTTTTGGCTGCAAATGCGTAGACATTTCTAACATCACATTCGGATTTCAATGTGATATTTACGTTAAATGCGATTTCAGCAGCAAATACACAGGTTTCTAGAATAGCATTCATATTTCACAAAAATGCATCGAAATATCGTATTCAAAGTATAAAATACGTTGAATTCGCGTTTTGGCAGTAAATGCGTAGACATTTCTAACATCACATTCGGATTTCAATATGATATTTACGTTAAATGCGATTTCAGCAGCAAATACACAGGTTTCTAGCATAACATTCATATTTCAGTGTGAAACTTGCGTTTTACACGATTTTCAGTCCATTGCACAAAAATGCATCTAAATATCGTATTCAGTATGTAAAATACGTTGAATTCGCGTTTTGGCAGTAAATGCGTAGACATTTCTAACATCACATTCAGATTTCAATATGATATTTACGTTAAATGCGATTTCAGCAGCAAATACACAGGTTTCTAGCATAACTTTCATATTTCAGTGTGAAACTTGCGTTTTACACGATTTTCAGTACGTTGCACAAAAATGCATCGAAATATCGTATTCAATGTGTAAAATACGTTGAATTCGTGTTTTGACAGTAAATGCGTAGACATTTCTAACATCACATTCGGATTCCAATGTGATATTTACGTTAAATGCGATTTCAGCAGCAAATACACAGGTTTCTAGCATAACATTCATATTTCAGTGTGAAACTTGCGTTTTACACGATTTTCAGTACATTAGACAAAAATGCATCGAAATATCGTATTCAGTGTGTAAAATACGTTGAATTCGTGTTTTGACATTAAATGCGTAGACATTTCTAACATCACATTCGGATTCCAATGTGATATTTACGTTAAATGCGATTTCAGCAGCAAATACACAGGTTTCTAGCATAACATTCATATTTCAGTGTGAAACTTGCGTTTTACACGATTTTCAGTACATTGGACAAAAATGCATCTAAATATCGTATTCAGTATGTAAAATACGTTGAATTCGCGTTTTGGTAGTAAATGCGTAGATATTTCTAACATCACATTCAGATTTCAATATGATATTTACGTTAAATGCGATTTCAGCAGCAAATTCACAGGTTTCTAGCATGACTTTCATATTTCAGTGTGAAACTTGCGTTTTACACGATTTTCAGTACATTGCACAAAAATGCATCGAAATATCGTATTCAGTGTGTAAAATACGTTGAATTCGCGTTTTGGCAGTAAATGCGTAGACATTTCTAACATCACAGTCGGATTTCAATGTGATATTTACGTTAAATGCGATTTCAGCAGCAAATACACAGGTTTCTAGAATAGCATTCATATTTCAGTGTGAAACTTGCGTTTTACACGATTTTCAGTACATTGCACAAAAATGCATCGAAATATCGTATTCAGTGTGTAAAATACGTTGAATTCGCGTTTTGGCAGTAAATGCGTAGACATTTCTAATATCTCATTCGGATTTCAATGTGATATTTACGTTAAATACGATTTCAGCAGCAAATACACAGGTTTCTAGAATAGCATTCATATTTCAGGGTGAAACTTGCGTTTTACACGATTTTCGGTACATTGCACAAAAATGCATCGAAATATCGTATTCAGTGTGTAAAATACGTTGAATTCGCGTTTAGGCAGTAAAAGCATAGACATTTCTAACATCACATTCGGATTTCAATGTGATATTTACGTTAAATGCGATTTCAGCAGCAAATACACAGGTTTCTAGCATAACATTCATATTTCAGTGTGAAACTTGCGTTTTACACGATTTTCAGTACATTGGACAAAAATGCATCGAGATATCGTATTCAGTGTGTAAAATACGTTGAATTCGTGTTTTGACAGTAAATGCGTAGACATTTCTAACATCATATTCGGATTTCAATGTGATATTTACGTTAAATGCGATTTCAGCAGCAAATACACAGGTTTCTAGCATAACATTGATATTTCAGTGTGAAACTTGCATTTTACACGATTTTCAGTACATTGGACAAAAATGCATCGAAATATCGTATTCAGTGTGTAAAATACGTTGAATTCGCGTTTTGGCAGTAAATGCGTAGACATTTCTAACATCACATTCGGATTTCAATGTGATATTTACGTTAAATGCGATTTCAGCAGCAAATACACAGGTTTCTAGCATAACATTCATATTTCAGTGTGAAACTTGCGTTTTACACGATTTTCAGTACATTGGACAAAAATGCATCGAAATATCGTACTCAGTGTGTAAAATACGTTGAATTCGTGTTTTGACAGTAAATGCGTAGACATTTCTAACATCACATTCGGATTCCAATGTGATATTTACGTTAAATGCGATTTCAGCAGCAAATACACAGGTTTCTAGCATAACTTTCATATTTCAGTGTGAAACTTGCGTTTTACACGATTTTCAGTACATTGCACAAAAATGCTTCGAAATATCGTATTCAGTGTGTAAAATACGTTGAATTCGCGTTTTGGCAGTAAATGCGTAGACATTTCTAATATCTCATTCGGATTTCAATGTGATATTTACGTTAAATACGATTTCAGCAGCAAATACACAGGTTTCTAGAATAGCATTCATATTTCAGTGTGAAACTTGCGTTTTACACGATTTTCGGTACATTGCACAAAAATGCATCGAAATATCGTATTCAGTGTGTAAAATACGTTGAATTCGCGTTTAGGCAGTAAAAGCGTAGACATTTCTAACATCACATTCGGATTTCAATGTGATATTTACGTTAAATGCGATTTCAGCAGCAAATACACAGGTTTCTAGCATAACATTCATATTTCAGTGTGAAACTTGCGTTTTACACGATTTTCAGTACATTGCACAAAAATGCATCGAAATATCGTATTCAGTGTGTAAAATACGTTGAATTCGCGTTTAGGCAGTAAAAGCGTAGACATTTCTAACATCACATTCGGATTTCAATGTGATATTTACGTTAAATGCGATTTCAGCAGCAAATACACAGGTTTCTAGCATAACATTCATATTTCAGTGTGAAACTTGCGTTTTACACGATTTTCAGTACATTGTACAAAAATGCATCGAGATATCGTATTCAGTGTGTAAAATACGTTGAATTCGTGTTTTGACAGTAAATGCGTAGACATTTCTAACATCACATTCGGATTTCAATGTGATATTTACGTTAAATGCGATTTCAGCAGCAAATACATAGGTTTCTAGCATAACATTCATATTTCAGTGTGAAACTTGCATTTTACACGATTTTCAGTACATTGGACAAAAATGCATCGAAATATCGTATTCAGTGTGTAAAATACGTTGAATTCGCGTTTTGGCAGTAAATGCGTAGACATTTCTAACATCACAGTCGGATTTCAATGTGATATTTACGTTAAATGCGATTTCAGCAGCAAATACACAGGTTTCTAGAATAGCATTCATATTTCAGTGTGAAACTTGCGTTTTACACGATTTTCAGTACATTGCACAAAAATGCATCGAAATATCGTATTCAGTGTGTAAAATACGTTGAATTCGCGTTTTGGCAGTAAATGCGTAGACATTTCTAATATCTCATTCGGATTTCAATGTGATATTTACGTTAAATACGATTTCAGCAGCAAATACACAGGTTTCTAGAATAGCATTCATATTTCAGTGTGAAACTTGCGTTTTACACGATTTTCGGTACATTGCACAAAAATGCATCGAAATATCGTATTCAGTGTGTAAAATACGTTGAATTCGCGTTTAGACAGTAAAAGCATAGACATTTCTAACATCACATTCGGATTTCAATGTGATATTTACGTTAAATGCGATTTCAGCAGCAAATACACAGGTTTCTAGCATAACATTCATATTTCAGTGTGAAACTTGCGTTTTACACGATTTTCAGTACATTGGACAAAAATGCATCGAGATATCGTATTCAGTGTGTAAAATACGTTGAATTCGTGTTTTGACAGTAAATGCGTAGACATTTCTAACATCACATTCGGATTTCAATGTGATATTTACGTTAAATGCGATTTCAGCAGCAAATACACAGGTTTCTAGAATAGCATTCATATTTCACAAAAATGCATCGAAATATCGTATTCAAAGTGTAAAATACGTTGAATTCGCGTTTTGGCAGTAAATGCGTAGACATTTCTAACATCACATTCGGATTTCAATATGATATTTACGTTAAATGCGATTTCAGCAGCAAATACACAGGTTTCTAGCATAACATTCATATTTCAGTGTGAAACTTGCGTTTTACACGATTTTTAGTACATTGCACAACAATGCATCTAAATATCGTATTCAGTGTGTAAAATACGTTGAATTCGCGTTTTGGCTGCAAATGCGTAGACATTTCTAACATCACATTCGGATTTCAATGTGATATTTACGTTAAATGCGATTTCAGCAGCAAATACACAGGTTTCTGGAATAGCATTCATATTTCAGTATGAAACTTGCGTTTTACACGATTTTCGGTACATTGCACAAAAATGCATCGAAATATCGTATTCAAAGTGTAAAATACGTTGAATTCGCGTTTTGGCAGTAAATGCGTAGACATTTCTAACATCACATTCGGATTTCAATGTGATATTTACGTTAAATGCGATTTCAGCAGCAAATACACAGGTTTCTAGAATAGCATTTATATTTCAGGACGAAACTAATAACAAGGAATGGCTAGTAGATCTAGAAATTAATAAAGTAATAATTACATTTAAAATAGATACAGGGGCACAAGCCAACTGCATCTCTTTGAAAACATTTAAGAAGCTTAACTTAGATGTAAAGTATCTGAAAGGAAGCAAATCTAAATTACTTACATATACGGGTACACAAATAAACATTGTAGGTGAATGTCACTTGCGATGTATATATAAAAACAATTTATATTTCATAAACTTTCAAGTTATAGACAGTGAAAATGTTCCTTCAATATTAGGGGTCGAGACGTGTGACCATTTAAATCTCCTAAAGAAATTATTTACAATCAATTCAACTAACCAAACTGAAAATGAGGTTCACAAAAAATTCAAACAATTATTCAAGAATAACGGTAATATTAAAATGAAACCATACAATATATTCTTACATGATAATGTTCAGCCAGTTGTTCATCCCCCACGCAAAGTACCATTCGCTTTAATAAATGAACTTAAAAAGGAATTGGCTCAATTAGAAAGAGAAGGGATAGTGGCCAAAGTAAATGAACCGACCCCGTGGGTTAACTCATTGGTAGTGGTACGGAAAAACAATGGCAAATTGAGAATCTGCATAGATCCAAAAGATTTAAATAATGCAATAAGACGAGAGCATTTTCAACTACCCACAGTTGAAGAAATGCTCTGCAAACTAAACGGAGCACAATATTTTAGTCTACTTGATGCCAGTCAGGGATTTTGGCAAATAAAATTAACAAAAACAAGCTCAAAACTGTGCACGTTTAACACACCTTTTGGTAGATACTGTTTTTTACGATTACCCTTTGGAATAAGTAGTGCACCTGAAGTATTCCACAGAACAATGAAAACAATCATTCAAGGTTTAAAAGGGGTAGATGTTTATATAGACGATATAATCATATGGGGCAGTACAAAAGAGGAACACAATGAACGATTAAATGAAACGTTAGAGCGCTTAAAAGAGTATAATGTATCTTTAAATAAAGATAAGTGTAAAATACAAGTTCAAGAATTAAATTACTTAGGTCATAAAATTTCAAATAAAGGCGTTGAACCTGACGAACACAAAATCAAGGCTATCGCAGAGATACGTCAGCCAACAAATAAAAAGACACTGGAAAAATTCCTAGGATTGGTTAACTACTTAAGCATTTACATTCAAAATTATTCTAAATTAGCAGCTCCACTGCGCGAATTATTAAAGAAAGACATATGTTGGCACTGGAATGAGACACATGAAAACTCGTTTGTAAAATTAAAGGAAGCTATAACACACCCACCTGTATTAAAATATTTTGATCCCTCACAGGACATAGTTTTGTCAGTCGATGCTTCCCAACACGGTGTAGGTTCAGTATTATTGCAAAATGGAAAACCAGTTGCATATTCGTCCAAAGCTCTTACCGAGTCACAAAGAAATTGGGCACAGATAGAAAAAGAGTTATATGCAATATTATGCGCGTGCGAAAGGTACTACCAATATATTTATGGTCGCAAAGTCTTGATAGAAACGGATCATAAACCTCTTATCACAATAATCAAAAAACCACTAGTCACATGTCCCAAACGACTACAACGTATGTTGTTAAGGTTACAAAATTACGATTTCGATTTAACCTATAAACCAGGTAAACGGTTGTTTATTGCCGACACATTATCAAGAATTTCAAATTATAATGAAAAAACTGATAACAACTTTGACAAAGAACTAGAAGCACATGTCTGTACGTTAATCAGAAATTTAAACATAAGTGAACCACAGTTAATAAAATTCCAAAGTTTGACCGAGAAGGACCAACAGTTGACAAAATTAAAAGAATATATAATTCACGGTTGGCCGGAAAATAAAAACTTAATTACTGATAACTTAAACGAGTTTAAAACTTACAAAGATGAATTAACAATATACAACGAACTAATATTTAAAAACAACCAAATAGTAGTGCCAAGAGAAATGAGAAGAGAAATGCTAAATAGACTGCACACTTCGCATATGGGAATAGATAAATGTATAGAAAGAGCAAGAAATTGCATATTCTGGCCGAATATGACAAATGATATTAAAAACGTTGTAAAAAATTGTAATGCATGCGCTACATACAAAAATACACTTTGTAAAGAACCACTAATGCCTCACGAATTTCCGAAATATCCATGGCAAAAAATAGGAATAGATATATTCCAATTCGATAACAAAAACTACTTATTAAGTGTCGATTACTACAGCAAATTTTTTGAAATAAGCGTTTTAGAAAATATGCTCGCGAATACGATAATCAGAAATTTAAAGAGTATATTCAGTAGACAAGGGATACCCGAAATAGTAATGTCGGACAACGGACCACAGTTTTCTGCATACGAATTTAAGTTATTCGCAAAACAATGGGAGTTTTCCCACATCACTTCGAGTCCAAGATATCCGAAATCGAATGGTCTGGTTGAGAGACATATACAGACAATTAAAAATATACTAAAAAAGTGTAAATTAAATAATAGCGATATGTACCTGGCAATGTTGGAACTTAGAAACACGCCAACAAAAGGGAACTACTCGCCATCACAATTACTCAATAAAAGAAGTCTACGAAGTTTAGTACCTGTCAATATAAAAACGAAAATAAATTACGAGCAGTATGAAAACACAATGATGCAAAATCAATATAAAGGGAAAAATTATCATGACTTGCATACCAAATCACACAACAATTATGACGCAAATGAGCAAGTAAGAGTTCAATTAGGAAATAAATGGATCCCAGGAACAATTCGTAGTAAATGTAGCAGACCAAGATCGTATCAGATTACGCTGAACAATGGCCAAAAGATTGAACGAAATAGAAAATTTATTACTTTAGATAGGGTCAAACCACCGGGAATGTTTACTTACAATAATAATAAAGAAGTAGAAGAGAGAAGAGAAACAGATAAAATTAATAATGAAGAGAAAAGGGACAACGAAGGAGAAAACGAAATTAGTGAAAATAAAAAACCAAATGAGAAGATGGCCACAAGGTCAGGAAGAATATCAAGACCGCCATGCAAATATTGGCTAGGAGAAAGAACGTAATAAATTTAAATAAAACAACAGAGATGTAAGAGAATTGAAATAAATAAATAAATAAAATGCTAATTAATTATTAATTAACAGTGAACAGCAACGACAACAGTTTCTAGCATAACATTCATATTCGATTGTGAAACTTGCGTTTTACACGACTTTCAGTACATTGGACAAAAATGCATCGAAATATCGTATTCAGTGTGTAAAATACGTTGAATTCGCGTTTTGGCAGCAAATGCGTAGACATTTCTAACATCACATTCGGATTCCAATGTGATATTTACGTTAAATGCGATTTCAGCAGCAAATACACAGGTTTCTAGAATAGCATTCATATTTCAGTGTGAAACTTGCGTTTTACACGATTTTCAGTACATTGCACAAAAATGCATCTAAATATCGTATTCAGTATGTAAAATACGTTGAATGCGCGTTTTGGCAGCAAATGCGTAGACATTTCTAACATCACATTCAGATTTCAATATGATATTTACGTTAAATGCGATTTCAGCAGCAAATACACAGGTTTCTAGCATAACTTTCATATTTCAGTGTGAAACTTGCGTTTTACACGATTTTCAGTACATTGCACAAAAATGCTTCGAAATATCGTATTCAGTGTGTAAAATACGTTGAATTCGCGTTTTGGCAGTAAATGCGTAGACATTTCTAACATCACATTCGGATTCCAATGTGATATTTACGTTAAATGCGATTTCAGCAGCAAATACACAGGTTTCTAGCATAACATTCATATTTCAGTGTGAAACTTGCGTTTTACACGATTTTCAGTACATTGCACAAAAATGCTTCGAAATATCGTATTCAGTGTGTAAATACGTTGAATTCGCGTTTTGGCAGTAAATGCGTAGACATTTCTAACATCACATTCGGATTTCAATGTGATATTTACGTTAAATGCGATTTCAGCAGCAAATACACAGGTTTCTGGAATAGCATTCATATTTCATTATGAAACTTGCGTTTTACACGATTTTCGGTACATTGCACAAAAATGCATCGAAATATCGTATTCAGTTTTGGCAGTAAATGCGTAGACATTTCTAACATCACATTCGGATTTCAATGTGATATTTACGTTAAATGCGATTTCAGCAGCAAATACACAGGTTTCTAGCATAACATTCATATTTCAGTGTGACACTTGCGTTTTACACGTTTTTCAGTACATTGCACAAAAATGCATCTAAATATCGTATTCAGTGTGTGAAATACGTTGAATTCGCGTTTTGGCAGTAAATGCGTAGACATTTCTAACATCACATTCGGATTTCAATGTGATATTTACGTTAAATGCGATTTCAGCAGCAAATACACAGGTTTCTAGCATAACATTCATATTTCAGTGTGAAACTTGCGTTTTACACGATTTTCAGTACATTGCACAAAAATGCTTCGAAATATCGTATTCAGTGTGTAAAATACGTTGAATTCGCGTTTTGGCAGTAAATGCGTAGACATTTCTAACATCACATTCGGATTTCAATATGATATTTCCTTTAAATGCGATTTCAGCAGCAAATACACAGGTTTCTAGAAAAGCATTCATATTTCAGTGTGAAACTTGCGTTTTACACGATTTTCGGTACATTGCACAAAAATGCATCGAAATATCGTATTCAAAGTGTAAAATACGTTGAATTCGCGTTTTGGCAGTAAATGCGTAGACATTTCTAACATCACATTCGGATTCCAATGTGATATTTACGTTAAATGCGATTTCAGCAGCAAATACACAGGTTTCTGGAATAGCATTCATATTTCAGTATGAAACTTGCGTTTTACACGATTTTCGGTACATTGCACAAAAATGCATCGAAATATCGTATTCAGTTTTGGCAGTAAATGCGTAGACATTTCTAACATCACATTCGGATTTCAATGTGATATTTACGTTAAATGCGATTTCAGCAGCAAATACACAGGTTTCTAGCATAACATTCATATTTGAGTGTGAAACTTGCGTTTTACACGATTTTCAGTACATTGGACAAAAATGCATCGAAATATCGTATTCAGTGTGTAAAATACGTTGAATTCGCGTTTTGGCAGCAAATGCGTAGACATTTCTAACATCACATTCGGATTCCAATGTGATATTTACGTTAAATGCGATTTCAGCAGCAAATACACAGGTTTCTAGCATAACATTCATATTTCAGTGTGAAACTTGCGTTTTACACGATTTTCGGTACATTGCACAAAAATGCATCGAAATATCGTATTCAGTGTGTAAAATACGTTGAATTCGCGTTTTGGCAGTAAATGCGTAGACATTTCTAACATCACATTCGGATTTCAATGTGATATTTACGTTAAATGCGATTTCAGCAGCAAATACACAGGTTTCAAGCATAACATTCATATTTCAGTGTGAAACTTGCGTTTTACACGATTTTCAGTACATTGGACAAAAATGCATCGAGATATCGTATTCAGTGTGTAAAGTACGTTGAATTCGTGTTTTGACAGTAAATGCGTAGACATTTCTAACATCACATTCGGATTTCAATGTGATATTTACGTTAAATGCGATTTCAGCAGCAAATACACAGGTTTGTAGCATAACATTCATATTTCAGTGTGAAACTTGAATTTTACAGGATTTTCAGTACATTGGACAAAAATGCATCGAAATATCGTATTCAGTGTGTAAAATACGTTGAATTCGCGTTTTGGCAGCAAATGCGTAAACATTTCTAACATCACATTCGGATTTCAATGTGATATTTACGTTAAATGCGATTTCAGCAGCAAATACACAGGTTTCTAGCATAACATTCATATTTCAGTGTGAAACTTGCGTTTTACACGATTTTCAGTACATTGCACAAAAATGCATCTAAATATCGTATTCAGTGTGTAAAATACGTTGAATTCGCGTTTTGGCAGTAAATGCGTAGACATTTCTAACATCTCATTCGGATTTCAATGTGATATTTACGTTAAATGCGATTTCAGCAGCAAATACACAGGTTTCTAGAATAGCATTTATATTTCAGTGTGAAACTTGCGTTTTACACGATTTTCGGTACATTGCACAAAAATGCATCGAAATATCGTATTCAGTGTGTAAAATACGTTGAATTCGCGTTTTGGCACTAAATGCGTAGACATTTCTAACATCACATTCGGATTTCAATGTGATATTTACGTTAAATGCGATTTCAGCAGCAAATACACAGGTTTCAAGCATAACATTCATATTTCAGTGTGAAACTTGCGTTTTACACGATTTTCAGTACATTGGACAAAAATGCATCGAGATATCGTATTCAGTGTGTAAAATACGTTGAATTCGTGTTTTGACAGTAAATGCGTAGACATTTCTAACATCACATTCGGATTTCAATGTGATATTTACGTTAAATGCGATTTCAGCAGCAAATACACAGGTTTCTAGCATAACATTCATATTTCAGTGTGAAACTTGCGTTTTACACGATTTTCAGTACATTGCACAAAAATGCATCTAAATATCGTATTCAGTATGTAAAATACGTTGAATTCGCGTTTTGGCAGTAAATGCGTAGACATTTCTAATATCTCATTCGGATTTCAATGTGATATTTACGTTAAATGCGATTTCAGCAGCAAATACACAGGTTTCTAGCATAACATTCATATTTCAGTGTGAAACTTGCGTTTTACACGATTTTCAGTACATTGGACAAAAATGCATCGAGATATCGTATTCAGTGTGTAAAATACGTTGAATTCGTGTTTTGACAGTAAATGCGTAGACATTTCTAACATCACATTCGGATTTCAATGTGATATTTACGTTAAATGCGATTTCAGCAGCAAATACACAGGTTTCTAGCATAACATTCATATTTCAGTGTGAAACTTGCGTTTTACACGTTTTTCAGTACATTGCACAAAAATGCATCTAAATAGCGTATTCAGTGTGTAAAATACGTTGAATTCGCGTTTTGGCTGCAAATGCGTAGACATTTCCTAACATCACATTCGGATTTCAATGTGATATTTACGTTAAATGCGATTTCAGCAGCAAATACACAGGTTTCTAGAATAGCATTCATATTTCAGTGTGAAACTTGCGTTTTACACGATTTTCAGTACATTGCACAAAAATGCATCTAAAAATCGTATTCAGTATGTAAAATACGTTGAATTCGCGTTTTGGCAGCAAATGCGTAGACATTTATAACATCACATTCAGATTTCAATATGATATTTACGTTAAATGCGATTTCAGCAGCAAATACACAGGTTTCTAGCATAACTTTCATATTTCAGTGTGAAACTTGCGTTTTACACGATTTTCAGTATATTGCACAAAAATGCTTCGAAATATCGTATTCAGTGTGTAAAATACGTTGAATTCGCGTTTTGGCAGTAAATGCGTAGACATTTCTAACATCTCATTCGGATTTCAATGTGATATTTACGTTAAATGCGATTTCAGCAGCAAATACACAGGTTTCTAGAATAGCATTCATATTTCAGTGTGAAACTTGCGTTTTACACGATTTTCGGTACATTGCACAAAAATGCATCGAAATATCGTATTCAGTGTGTAAAATACGTTGAATTCGCGTTTTGGCAGTAAATGCGTAGACATTTCTAACATCACATTGGGATTTCAATGTGATATTTACGTTAAATGCGATTTCAGCAGCAAATACACAGGTTTCAAGCATAACATTCATATTTCAGTGTGAAACTTGCGTTTTACACGATTTTCAGTACATTGGACAAAAATGCATCGAGATATCGTATTCAGTGTGTAAAATACGTTGAATTCGTGTTTTGACAGTAAATGCGTAGACATTTCTAACATCACATTCGGATTTCAATGTGATATTTACGTTAAATGCGATTTCAGCAGCAAATACACAGGTTTCTAGCATAACATTCATATTTCAGTGTGAAACTTGAATTTTACACGATTTTCAGTACATTGGACAAAAATGCATCGAAATATCGTATTCAGTGTGTAAAATACGTTGAATTCGCGTTTTGGCAGCAAATGCGTAAACATTTCTAACATCACATTCGGATTTCAATGTGATATTTACGTTAAATGCGATTTCAGCAGCAAATACACAGGTTTCTAGCATAACATTCATATTTCAGTGTGAAACTTGCGTTTTACACGATTTTCAGTACATTGCACAAAAATGCTTCGAAATATCGTATTCAGTGTGTAAAATACGTTGAATTCGCGTTTTGGCAGTAAATGCGTAGACATTTCTAACATCTCATTCGGATTTCAATGTGATATTTACGTTAAATGCGATTTCAGCAGCAAATACACAGGTTTCTAGAATAGCATTCATATTTCAGTGTGAAACTTGCGTTTTACACGATTTTCGGTACATTGCACAAAAATGCATCGAAATATCGTATTCAGTGTGTAAAATACGTTGAATTCGCGTTTTGGCAGTAAATGCGTAGACATTTCTAACATCACATTCGGATTTCAATGTGATATTTACGTTAAATGCGATTTCAGCAGCAAATACACAGGTTTCAAGCATAACATTCATATTTCAGTGTGAAACTTGCGTTTTACACGATTTTCAGTACATTGGACAAAAATGCATCGAGATATCGTATTCAGTGTGTAAAATACGTTGAATTCGTGTTTTGACAGTAAATGCGTAGACATTTCTAACATCACATTCGGATTTCAATGTGATATTTACGTTAAATGCGATTTCAGCAGCAAATACACAGGTTTCTAGCATAACATTCATATTTCAGTGTGAAACTTGAATTTTACACGATTTTCAGTACATTGGACAAAAATGCATCGAAATATCGTATTCAGTTTGTAAAATACGTTGAATTCGCGTTTTGGCAGCAAATGCGTAAACATTTCTAACATCACATTCGGATTTCAATGTGATATTTACGTTAAATGCGATTTCAGCAGCAAATACACAGGTTTCTAGCATAACATTCATATTTCAGTGTGAAACTTGCGTTTTACACGATATTCAGTACATTGCACAAAAATGCTTCGAAATATCGTATTCAGTGTGTAAATACGTTGAATTCGCGTTTTGGCAGTAAATGCGTAGACATTTCTAACATCACATTCGGATTTCAATATGATATTTACGTTAAATGCGATTTCAGCAGCAAATACACAGGTTTCTAGCATAACATTCATATTTCAGTGTGAAACTTGCGTTTTACACGATTTTTAGTACATTGCACAACAATGCATCTAAATATCGTATTCAGTGTGTAAAATACGTTGAATTCGCGTTTTGGCTGCAAATGCGTAGACATTTCTAACATCACATTCGGATTTCAATGTGATATTTACGTTAAATGCGATTTCAGCAGCAAATACACAGGTTTCTAGAATAGCATTCATATTTCACAAAAATGCATCGAAATATCGTATTCAAAGTATAAAATACGTTGAATTCGCGTTTTGGCAGTAAATGTGTAGACATTTCTAACATCACATTCGGATTTCAATATGATATTTACGTTAAATGCGATTTCAGCAGCAAATACACAGGTTTCTAGCATAACATTCATATTTCAGTGTGAAACTTGCGTTTTACACGATTTTCAGTCCATTGCACAAAAATGCATCTAAATATCGTATTCAGTATGTAAAATACGTTGAATTCGCGTTTTGGCAGTAAATGCGTAGACATTTCTAACATCACATTCAGATTTCAATATGATATTTACGTTAAATGCGATTTCAGCAGCAAATACACAGGTTTCTAGCATAACTTTCATATTTCAGTGTGAAACTTGCGTTTTACACGATTTTCAGTACATTGCACAAAAATGCATCGAAATATCGTATTCAATGTGTAAAATACGTTGAATTCGTGTTTTGACAGTAAATGCGTAGACATTTCTAACATCACATTCGGATTCCAATGTGATATTTACGTTAAATGCGATTTCAGCAGCAAATACACAGGTTTCTAGCATAACATTCATATTTCAGTGTGAAACTTGCGTTTTACACGATTTTCAGTACATTAGACAAAAATGCATCGAAATATCGTATTCAGTGTGTAAAATACGTTGAATTCGTGTTTTGACATTAAATGCGTAGACATTTCTAACATCACATTCGGATTCCAATGTGATATTTACGTTAAATGCGATTTCAGCAGCAAATACACAGGTTTCTAGCATAACATTCATATTTCAGTGTGAAACTTGCGTTTTACACGATTTTCAGTACATTGGACAAAAATGCATCTAAATATCGTATTCAGTATGTAAAGTACGTTGAATTCGCGTTTTGGTAGTAAATTCGTAGATATTTCTAACATCACATTCAGATTTCAATATGATATTTACGTTAAATGCGATTTCAGCAGCAAATTCACAGGTTTCTAGCATGACTTTCATATTTCAGTGTGAAACTTGCGTTTTACACGATTTTCAGTACATTGCACAAAAATGCATCGAAATATCGTATTCAGTGTGTAAAATACGTTGAATTCGCGTTTTGGCAGTAAATGCGTAGACATTTCTAACATCACAGTCGGATTTCAATGTGATATTTACGTTAAATGCGATTTCAGCAGCAAATACACAGGTTTCTAGAATAGCATTCATATTTCAGTGTGAAACTTGCGTTTTACACGATTTTCAGTACATTGCACAAAAATGCATCGAAATATCGTATTCAGTGTGTAAAATACGTTGAATTCGCGTTTTGGCAGTAAATGCGTAGACATTTCTAATATCTCATTCGGATTTCAATGTGATATTTACGTTAAATACGATTTCAGCAGCAAATACACAGGTTTCTAGAATAGCATTCATATTTCAGTGTGAAACTTGCGTTTTACACGATTTTCGGTACATTGCACAAAAATGCATCGAAATATCGTATTCAGTGTGTAAAATACGTTGAATTCGCGTTTAGGCAGTAAAAGCATAGACATTTCTAACATCACATTCGGATTTCAATGTGATATTTACGTTAAATGCGATTTCAGCAGCAAATACACAGGTTTCTAGCATAACATTCATATTTCAGTGTGAAACTTGCGTTTTACACGATTTTCAGTACATTGGACAAAAATGCATCGAGATATCGTATTCAGTGTGTAAAATACGTTGAATTCGTGTTTTGACAGTAAATGCGTAGACATTTCTAACATCACATTCGGATTTCAATGTGATATTTACGTTAAATGCGATTTCAGCAGCCAATACACAGGTTTCTAGCATAACATTGATATTTCAGTGTGAAACTTGCATTTTACACGATTTTCAGTACATTGGACAAAAATGCATCGAAATATCGTATTCAGTGTGTAAAATACGTTGAATTCGCGTTTTGGCAGTAAATGCGTAGACATTTCTAACATCACATTCGGATTTCAATGTGATATTTACGTTAAATGCGATTTCAGCAGCAAATACACAGGTTTCTAGCATAACATTCATATTTCAGTGTGAAACTTGCGTTTTACACGATTTTCAGTACATTGGACAAAAATGCATCGAAATATCGTACTCAGTGTGTAAAATTCGTTGAATTCGTGTTTTGACAGTAAATGCGTAGACATTTCTAACATCACATTCGGATTCCAATGTGATATTTACGTTAAATGCGATTTCAGCAGCAAATACACAGGTTTCTAGCATAACATTCATATTTCAGTGTGAAACTTGCGTTTAACACGATTTTCAGTACATTGCACAAAAATGCTTCGAAATATCGTATTCAGTGTGTAAATACGTTGAATTCGCGTTTTGGCAGTAAATGCGTAGACATTTCTAACATCACATTCGGATTTCAATGTGATATTTACGTTAAATGCGATTTCAGCAGCAAATACACAGGTTTCTAGCATAACATTCATATTTCAGTGTGAAACTTGCGTTTTACACGATTTTCAGTACATTGGACAAAAATGCATCGAGATATCGTATTCAGTGTGTAAAATACGTTGAATTCGTGTTTTGACAGTAAATGCGTAGACATTTCTAACATCACATTCGGATTTCAATGTGATATTTACGTTAAATGCGATTTCAGCAGCAAATACACAGGTTTCTAGCATAACATTGATATTTCAGTGTGAAACTTGCATTTTACACGATTTTCAGTACATTGGACAAAAATGCATCGAAATATCGTATTCAGTGTGTAAAATACGTTGAATTCGCGTTTTGGCAGTAAATGCGTAGACATTTCTAACATCACATTCGGATTTCAATGTGATATTTACGTTAAATGCGATTTCAGCAGCAAATACACAGGTTTCTAGCATAACATTCATATTTCAGTGTGAAACTTGCGTTTTACACGATTTTCAGTACATTGGACAAAAATGCATCGAAATATCGTACTCAGTGTGTAAAATTCGTTGAATTCGTGTTTTGACAGTAAATGCGTAGACATTTCTAACATCACATTCGGATTCCAATGTGATATTTACGTTAAATGCGATTTCAGCAGCAAATACACAGGTTTCTAGCATAACATTCATATTTCAGTGTGAAACTTGCGTTTAACACGATTTTTAGTACATTGCACAAAAATGCTTCGAAATATCGTATTCAGTGTGTAAATACGTTGAATTCGCGTTTTGGCAGTAAATGCGTAGACATTTCTAACATCACATTCTGATTTCAATGTGATATTTACGTTAAATGCGATTTCAGCAGCAAATACACAGGTTTCTAGCATAACTTTCATATTTCAGTGTGAAACTTGCGTTTTACACGATTTTCAGTACATTGCACAAAAATGCTTCGAAATATCGTATTCAGTGTGTAAAATACGTTGAATTCGCGTTTTGGCAGTAAATGCGTAGACATTTCTAATATCTCATTCGGATTTCAATGTGATATTTACGTTAAATACGATTTCAGCAGCAAATACACAGGTTTCTAGAATAGCATTCATATTTCAGTGTGAAACTTGCGTTTTACACGATTTTCGGTACATTGCACAAAAATGCATCGAAATATCGTATTCAGTGTGTAAAATACGTTGAATTCGCGTTTAGGCAGTAAAAGCGTAGACATTTCTAACATCACATTCGGATTTCAATGTGATATTTACGTTAAATGCGATTTCAGCAGCAAATACACAGGTTTCTAGCATAACATTCATATTTCAGTGTGAAACTTGCGTTTTACACGATTTTCAGTACATTGGACAAAAATGCATCGAGATATCGTATTCAGTGTGTAAAATACGTTGAATTCGTGTTTTGACAGTAAATGCGTAGACATTTCTAACATCACATTCGGATTTCAATGTGATATTTACGTTAAATGCGATTTCAGCAGCAAATACACAGGTTTCTAGCATAACATTCATATTTCAGTGTGAAACTTGCATTTTACACGATTTTCAGTACATTGGACAAAAATGCATCGAAATATCGTATTCAGTGTGTAAAATACGTTGAATTCGCGTTTTGGCAGTAAATGCGTAGACATTTCTAACATCACATTCGGATTTCAATGTGATATTTACGTTAAATGCGATTTCAGCAGCAAATACACAGGTTTCTAGCATAACATTCATATTTCAGTGTGAAACTTGCGTTTAACACGATTTTCAGTACATTGCACAAAAATGCTTCGAAATATCGTATTCAGTGTGTAAAATACGTTGAATTCGCGTTTTGGCAGTAAATGCGTAGACATTTCTAACATCTCATTCGGATTTCAATGTGATATTTACGTTAAATGCGATTTCAGCAGCAAATACACAGGTTTCTAGAATAGCATTCATATTTCAGTGTGAAACTTGCGTTTTACACGATTTTCGGTACATTGCACAAAAATGCATCGAAATATCGTATTCAGTGTGTAAAATACGTTGAATTCGCGTTTTGGCAGTAAATGCGTAGACATTTCTAACATCACATTCGGATTTCAATGTGATATTTACGTTAAATGCGATTTCAGCAGCAAATACACAGGTTTCAAGCATAACATTCATATTTCAGTGTGAAACTTGCGTTTTACACGATTTTCAGTACATTGGACAAAAATGCATCGAGATATCGTATTCAGTGTGTAAAATACGTTGAATTCGTGTTTTGACAGTAAATGCGTAGACATTTCTAACATCACATTCGGATTTCAATGTGATATTTACGTTAAATGCGATTTCAGCAGCAAATACACAGGTTTCTAGCATAACATTCATATTTCAGTGTGAAACTTGAATTTTACACGATTTCCAGTACATTGGACAAAAATGCATCGAAATATCGTATTCAGTGTGTAAAATACGTTGAATTCGCGTTTTGGCAGCAAATGCGTAAACATTTCTAACATCACATTCGGATTTCAATGTGATATTTACGTTAAATGCGATTTCAGCAGCAAATACACAGGTTTCTAGCATAACATTCATATTTCAGTGTGAAACTTGCGTTTTACACGATTTTCAGTACATTGCACAAAAATGCATCTAAATATCGTATTCAGTATGTAAAATACGTTGAATTCGCGTTTTGGCAGTAAATGCGTAGACATTTCTAATATCTCATTCGGATTTCAATGTGATATTTACGTTAAATGCGATTTCAGCAGCAAATACACAGGTTTCTAGCATAACATTCATATTTCAGTGTGAAACTTGCGTTTTACACGATTTTCAGTACATTGGACAAAAATGCATCGAGATATCGTATTCAGTGTGTAAAATACGTTGAATTCGTGTTTTGACAGTAAATGCGTAGACATTTCTAACATCACATTCGGATTTCAATGTGATATTTACGTTAAATGCGATTTCAGCAGCAAATACACAGGTTTCTAGCATAACATTCATATTTCAGTGTGAAACTTGCGTTTTACACGTTTTTCAGTACATTGCACAAAAATGCATCTAAATAGCGTATTCAGTGTGTAAAATACGTTGAATTCGCGTTTTGGCTGCAAATGCGTAGACATTTCCTGACATCACATTCGGATTTCAATGTGATATTTACGTTAAATGCGATTTCAGCAGCAAATACACAGGTTTCTAGAATAGCATTCATATTTCAGTGTGAAACTTGCGTTTTACACGATTTTCAGTACATTGCACAAAAATGCATCTAAAAATCGTATTCAGTATGTAAAATACGTTGAATTCGCGTTTTGGCAGCAAATGCGTAGACATTTATAACATCACATTCAGATTTCAATATGATATTTACGTTAAATGCGATTTCAGCAGCAAATACACAGGTTTCTAGCATAACTTTCATATTTCAGTGTGAAACTTGCGTTTTACACGATTTTCAGTATATTGCACAAAAATGCTTCGAAATATCGTATTCAGTGTGTAAAATACGTTGAATTCGCGTTTTGGCAGTAAATGCGTAGACATTTCTAACATCTCATTCGGATTTCAATGTGATATTTACGTTAAATGCGATTTCAGCAGCAAATACACAGGTTTCTAGAATAGCATTCATATTTCAGTGTGAAGCTTGCGTTTTACACGATTTTCGGTACATTGCACAAAAATGCATCGAAATATCGTATTCAGTGTGTAAAATACGTTGAATTCGCGTTTTGGCAGTAAATGCGTAGACATTTCTAACATCACATTCGGATTTCAATGTGATATTTACGTTAAATGCGATTTCAGCAGCAAATACACAGGTTTCAAGCATAACATTCATATTTCAGTGTGAAACTTGCGTTTTACACGATTTTCAGTACATTGGACAAAAATGCATCGAGATATCGTATTCAGTGTGTAAAATACGTTGAATTCGTGCTTTGACAGTAAATGCGTAGACATTTCTAACATCACATTCGGATTTCAATGTGATATTTACGTTAAATGCGATTTCAGCAGCAAATACACAGGTTTCTAGCATAACATTCATATTTCAGTGTGAAACTTGAATTTTACACGATTTTCAGTACATTGGACAAAAATGCATCGAAATATCGTATTCAGTGTGTAAAATACGTTGAATTCGCGTTTTGGCAGCAAATGCGTAAACATTTCTAACATCACATTCGGATTTCAATGTGATATTTACGTTAAATGCGATTTCAGCAGCAAATACACAGGTTTCTAGCATAACATTCATATTTCAGTGTGAAACTTGCGTTTTACACGATTTTCAGTACATTGCACAAAAATGCATCTAAATATCGTATTCAGTATGTAAAATACGTTGAATTCGCGTTTTGGCAGTAAATGCGTAGACATTTCTAATATCTCATTCGGATTTCAATGTGATATTTACGTTAAATGCGATTTCAGCAGCAAATACACAGGTTTCTAGCATAACATTCATATTTCAGTGTGAAACTTGCGTTTTACACGATTTTCAGTACATTGCACAAAAATGCTTCGAAATATCGTATTCAGTGTGTAAATACGTTGAATTCGCGTTTTGGCAGTAAATGCGTAGACATTTCTAACATCACATTCGGATTCCAATGTGATATTTACGTTAAATGCGATTTCAGCAGCAAATACACAGGTTTCTAGCATAACATTCATATTCGAGTGTGAAACTTGCGTTTTACACGACTTTCAGTACATTGGACAAAAATGCATCGAAATATCGTATTCAGTGTGTAAAATACGTTGAATTCGCGTTTTGGCAGCAAATGCGTAGACATTTCTAACATCACATTCGGATTCCAATGTGATATTTACGTTAAATGCGATTTCAGCAGCAAATACACAGGTTTCTAGCATAACATTCATATTTCAGTGTGAAACATGCGTTTTACACGATTTTTAGTACATTGCACAAAAATGCATCGAAATATCGTATTCAGTGTGTAAAATAAGTTGAATTCGCGTTTTGGCAGCAAATGCGTAGACATTTCTAACATCACATTCGGATTTCAATATGATATTTACGTTAAATGCGATTTCAGCAGCAAATACACAGGTTTCTAGCATAACTTTCATATTTCAGTGTGAAACTTGCGTTTTACACGTTTTTCAGTACATTGCACAAAAATGCATCTAAATATCGTATTCAGTGTGTAAAATACGTTGAATTCGCGTTTTGGCTGCAAATGCGTAGACATTTCTAACATCACATTCGGATTTCAATGTGATATTTACGTTAAATGCGATTTCAGCAGCAAATACACAGGTTTCTAGAATAGCATTCATATTTCACAAAAATGCATCGAAATATCGTATTCAAAGTGTAAAATACGTTGAATTCGCGTTTTGGCAGTAAATGCGTAGACATTTCTAACGTCACATTCGGATTTCAATATGATATTTACGTTAAATGCGATTTCAGCAGCAAATACACAGGTTTCTAGCATAACATTCATATTTCAGTGTGAAACTTGCGTTTTACACGATTTTTAGTACATTGCACAACAATGCATCTAAATATCGTATTCAGTGTGTAAAATACGTTGAATTCGCGTTTTGGCTGCAAATGCGTAGACATTTCTAACATCACATTCGGATTTCAATGTGATATTTACGTTAAATGCGATTTCAGCAGCAAATACACAGGTTTCTAGAATAGCATTCATATTTCACAAAAATGCATCGAAATATCGTATTCAAAGTATAAAATACGTTGAATTCGCGTTTTGGCAGTAAATGCGTAGACATTTCTAACATCACATTCGGATTTCAATATGATATTTACGTTAAATGCGATTTCAGCAGCAAATACACAGGTTTCTAGCATAACATTCATATTTCAGTGTGAAACTTGCGTTTTACACGATTTTCAGTCCATTGCACAAAAATGCATCTAAATATCGTATTCAGTATGTAAAATACGTTGAATTCGCGTTTTGGCAGTAAATGCGTAGACATTTCTAACATCACATTCAGATTTCAATATGATATTTACGTTAAATGCGATTTCAGCAGCAAATACACAGGTTTCTAGCATAACTTTCATATTTCAGTGTGAAACTTGCGTTTTATACGATTTTCAGTACGTTGCACAAAAATGCATCGAAATATCGTATTCAATGTGTAAAATACGTTGAATTCGTGTTTTGACAGTAAATGCGTAGACATTTCTAACATCACATTCGGATTCCAATGTGATATTTACGTTAAATGCGATTTCAGCAGCAAATACACAGGTTTCTAGCATAACATTCATATTTCAGTGTGAAACTTGCGTTTTACACGATTTTCAGTCCATTGCATAAAAATGCATCTAAATATCGTATTCAGTATGTAAAATACGTTGAATTCGCGTTTTGGCAGTAAATGCGTAGACATTTCTAACATCACATTCAGATTTAAATATGATATTTACGTTAAATGCGATTTCAGCAGCAAATACACAGGTTTCTAGCATAACTTTCATATTTCAGTGTGAAACTTGCGTTTTATACGATTTTCAGTACGTTGCACAAAAATGCATCGAAATATCGTATTCAATGTGTAAAATACGTTGAATTCGTGTTTTGACAGTAAATGCGTAGACATTTCTAACATCACATTCGGATTCCAATGTGATATTTACGTTAAATGCGATTTCAGCAGCAAATACACAGGTTTCTAGCATAACATTCATATTTCAGTGTGAAACTTGCGTTTTACACGATTTTCAGTACATTAGACAAAAATGCATCGAAATATCGTATTCAGTGTGTAAAATACGTTGAATTCGTGTTTTGACATTAAATGCGTAGACATTTCTAACATCACATTCGGATTCCAATGTGATATTTACGTTAAATGCGATTTCAGCAGCAAATACACAGGTTTCTAGCATAACATTCATATTTCAGTGTGAAACTTGCGTTTTACACGATTTTCAGTACATTGGACAAAAATGCATCTAAATATCGTATTCAGTATGTAAAATACGTTGAATTCGCGTTTTGGTAGTAAATGCGTAGATATTTCTAACATCACATTCAGATTTCAATATGATATTTACGTTAAATGCGATTTCAGCAGCAAATTCACAGGTTTCTAGCATGACTTTCATATTTCAGTGTGAAACTTGCGTTTTACACGATTTTCAGTACATTGCACAAAAATGCATCGAAATATCGTATTCAGTGTGTAAAATACGTTGAATTCGCGTTTTGGCAGTAAATGCGTAGACATTTCTAACATCACAGTCGGATTTCAATGTGATATTTACGTTAAATGCGATTTCAGCAGCAAATACACAGGTTTCTAGAATAGCATTCATATTTCAGTGTGAAACTTGCGTTTTACACGATTTTCAGTACATTGCACAAAAATGCATCGAAATATCGTATTCAGTGTGTAAAATACGTTGAATTCGCGTTTTGGCAGTAAATGCGTAGACATTTCTAATATCTCATTCGGATTTCAATGTGATATTTACGTTAAATACGATTTCAGCAGCAAATACACAGGTTTCTAGAATAGCATTCATATTTCAGGGTGAAACTTGCGTTTTACACGATTTTCGGTACATTGCACAAAAATGCATCGAAATATCGTATTCAGTGTGTAAAATACGTTGAATTCGCGTTTAGGCAGTAAAAGCATAGACATTTCTAACATCACATTCGGATTTCAATGTGATATTTACGTTAAATGCGATTTCAGCAGCAAATACACAGGTTTCTAGCATAACATTCATATTTCAGTGTGAAACTTGCGTTTTACACGATTTTCAGTACATTGCACAAAAATGCATCGAAATATCGTATTCAATGTGTAAAATACGTTGAATTCGTGTTTTGACAGTAAATGCGTAGACATTTCTAACATCACATTCGGATTCCAATGTGATATTTACGTTAAATGCGATTTCAGCAGCAAATACACAGGTTTCTAGCATAACATTCATATTTCAGTGTGAAACTTGCGTTTTACACGATTTTCAGTACATTAGACAAAAATGCATCGAAATATCGTATTCAGTGTGTAAAATACGTTGAATTCGTGTTTTGACATTAAATGCGTAGATATTTCTAACATCACATTCGGATTCCAATGTGATATTTACGTTAAATGCGATTTCAGCAGCAAATACACAGGTTTCTAGCATAACATTCATATTTCAGTGTGAAACTTGCGTTTTACACGATTTTCAGTACATTGCACAAAAATGCATCTAAATATCGTATTCAGTATGTAAAATACGTTGAATTCGCGTTTTGGTAGTAAATGCGTAGATATTTCTAACATCACATTCAGATTTCAATATGATATTTACGTTAAATGCGATTTCAGCAGCAAATTCACAGGTTTCTAGCATGACTTTCATATTTCAGTGTGAAACTTGCGTTTTACACGATTTTCAGTACATTGCACAAAAATGCATCGAAATATCGTATTCAGTGTGTAAAATACGTTGAATTCGCGTTTTGGCAGTAAATGCGTAGACATTTCTAACATCACAGTCGGATTTCAATGTGATATTTACGTTAAATGCGATTTCAGCAGCAAATACACAGGTTTCTAGAATAGCATTCATATTTCAGTGTGAAACTTGCGTTTTACACGATTTTCAGTACATTGCACAAAAATGCATCGAAATATCGTATTCAGTGTGTAAAATACGTTGAATTCGCGTTTTGGCAGTAAATGCGTAGACATTTCTAATATCTCATTCGGATTTCAATGTGATATTTACGTTAAATACGATTTCAGCAGCAAATACACAGGTTTCTAGAATAGCATTCATATTTCAGTGTGAAACTTGCGTTTTACACGATTTTCGGTACATTGCACAAAAATGCATCGAAATATCGTATTCAGTGTGTAAAATACGTTGAATTCGCGTTTAGGCAGTAAAAGCATAGACATTTCTAACATCACATTCGGATTTCAATGTGATATTTACGTTAAATGCGATTTCAGCAGCAAATACACAGGTTTCTAGCATAACATTCATATTTCAGTGTGAAACTTGCGTTTTACACGATTTTCAGTACATTGGACAAAAATGCATCGAGATATCGTATTCAGTGTGTAAAATACGTTGAATTCGTGTTTTGACAGTAAATGCGTAGACATTTCTAACATCACATTCGGATTTCAATGTGATATTTACGTTAAATGCGATTTCAGCAGCAAATACACAGGTTTCTAGAATAGCATTCATATTTCACAAAAATGCATCGAAATATCGTATTCAAAGTGTAAAATACGTTGAATTCGCGTTTTGGCAGTAAATGCGTAGACATTTCTAACATCACATTCGGATTTCAATATGATATTTACGTTAAATGCGATTTCAGCAGCAAATACACAGGTTTCTAGCATAACATTCATATTTCAGTGTGAAACTTGCGTTTTACACGATTTTTAGTACATTGCACAACAATGCATCTAAATATCGTATTCAGTGTGTAAAATACGTTGAATTCGCGTTTTGGCTGCAAATGCGTAGACATTTCTAACATCACATTCGGATTTCAATGTGATATTTACGTTAAATGCGATTTCAGCAGCAAATACACAGGTTTCTAGAATAGCATTCATATTTCACAAAAATGCATCGAAATATCGTATTCAAAGTATAAAATACGTTGAATTCGCGTGTTGGCAGTAAATGCGTAGACATTTCTAACATCACATTCGGATTTCAATATGATATTTACGTTAAATGCGATTTCAGCAGCAAATACACAGGTTTCTAGCATAACATTCATATTTCAGTGTGAAACTTGCGTTTTACACGATTTTCAGTCCATTGCACAAAAATGCATCTAAATATCGTATTCAGTATGTAAAATACGTTGAATTCGCGTTTTGGCAGTAAATGCGTAGACATTTCTAACATCACATTCAGATTTCAATATGATATTTACGTTAAATGCGATTTCAGCAGCAAATACACAGGTTTCTAGCATAACTTTCATATTTCAGTGTGAAACTTGCGTTTTACACGATTTTCAGTACATTGCACAAAAATGCATCGAAATATCGTATTCAATGTGTAAAATACGTTGAATTCGTGTTTTGACAGTAAATGCGTAGACATTTCTAACATCACATTCGGATTCCAATGTGATATTTACGTTAAATGCGATTTCAGCAGCAAATACACAGGTTTCTAGCATAACATTCATATTTCAGTGTGAAACTTGCGTTTTACACGATTTTCAGTACATTAGACAAAAATGCATCGAAATATCGTATTCAGTGTGTAAAATACGTTGAATTCGTGTTTTGACATTAAATGCGTAGACATTTCTAACATCACATTCGGATTCCAATGTGATATTTACGTTAAATGCGATTTCAGCAGCAAATACACAGGTTTCTAGCATAACATTCATATTTCAGTGTGAAACTTGCGTTTTACACGATTTTCAGTACATTGCACAAAAATGCATCTAAATATCGTATTCAGTATGTAAAATACGTTGAATTCGCGTTTTGGTAGTAAATGCGTAGATATTTCTAACATCACATTCAGATTTCAATATGATATTTACGTTAAATGCGATTTCAGCAGCAAATTCACAGGTTTCTAGCATGACTTTCATATTTCAGTGTGAAACTTGCGTTTTACACGATTTTCAGTACATTGCACAAAAATGCATCGAAATATCGTATTCAGTGTGTAAAATACGTTGAATTCGCGTTTTGGCAGTAAATGCGTAGACATTTCTAACATCACAGTCGGATTTCAATGTGATATTTACGTTAAATGCGATTTCAGCAGCAAATACACAGGTTTCTAGAATAGCATTCATATTTCAGTGTGAAACTTGCGTTTTACACGATTTTCAGTACATTGCACAAAAATGCATCGAAATATCGTATTCAGTGTGTAAAATACGTTGAATTCGCGTTTTGGCAGTAAATGCGTAGACATTTCTAACATCACATTCTGATTTCAATGTGATATTTACGTTAAATGCGATTTCAGCAGCAAATACACAGGTTTCTAGCATAACTTTCATATTTCAGTGTGAAACTTGCGTTTTACACGATTTTCAGTACATTGCACAAAAATGCTTCGAAATATCGTATTCAGTGTGTAAAATACGTTGAATTCGCGTTTTGGCAGTAAATGCGTAGACATTTCTAACATCACATTCGGATTCCAATGTGATATTTACGTTAAATGCGATTTCAGCAGCAAATACACAGGTTTCTGGAATAGCATTCATATTTCAGTATGAAACTTGCGATTTACACGATTTTCGGTACATTGCACAAAAATGCATCGAAATATCGTATTCAGTTTTGGCAGTAAATGCGTAGACATTTCTAACATCACATTCGGATTTCAATGTGATATTTACGTTAAATGCGATTTCAGCAGCAAATACACAGGTTTCTAGCATAACATTCATATTTGAGTGTGAAACTTGCGTTTTACACGATTTTCAGTACATTGGACAAAAATGCATCGAAATATCGTATTCAGTGTGTAAAATACGTTGAATTCGCGTTTTGGCAGCAAATGCGTAGACATTTTTAACATCACATTCGGATTCCAATGTGATATTTACGTTAAATGCGATTTCAGCAGCAAATACACAGGTTTTTAGCATAACATTCATATTTCAGTGTGAAACTTGCGTTTTACACGATTTTCAGTACATTGGGCAAAAATGCATCGAAATATCGTATTCAGTGTGTAAAATACGTTGAATTCGTGTTTTGACAGTAAATGCGTAGACATTTCTAACATCACATTCAGATTTCAATATGATATTTACGTTAAATGCGATTTCAGCAGCAAATACACAGGTTTCTAGCATAACTTTCATATTTCAGTGTGAAACTTGCGTTTTACACGTTTTTCAGTACATTGCACAAAAATGCATCTAAATATCGTATTCAGTGTGTAAAATACGTTGAATTCGCGTTTTGGCTGCAAATGCGTAGACATTTCTAACATCACATTCGGATTTCAATGTGATATTTACGTTAAATGCGATTTCAGCAGCAAATACACAGGTTTCTAGCATAACATTCATATTTCAGTGTGAAACTTGCGTTTTACACGATTTTCAGTACATTGGACAAAAATGCATCGAGATATCGTATTCAGTGTGTAAAATACGTTGAATTCGTGTTTTGACAGTAAATGCGTAGACATTTCTAACATCACATTCGGATTTCAATGTGATATTTACGTTAAATGCGATTTCAGCAGCAAATACACAGGTTTCTAGAATAGCATTCATATTTCAGTGTGAAACTTGCGTTTTACACGGTTTTCAGTACATTGCACAAAAATGCATCGAAATATCGTATTCAGTGTGTAAAATACGTTGAATTCGTGTTTTGACAGTAAATGCGTAGACATTTCTAACATCACATTCGGATTTCAATGTGATATTTACGTTAAATGCGATTTCAGCAGCAAATACACAGGTTTCTAGAATAGAATTCATATTTCAGTGTGAAACTTGCGTTTTACACGATTTTTAGTACATTGCACAAAAATGCATCGAAATATCGTATTCAGTGTGTAAAATACGTTGAATTCGCGTTTTGGCAGCAAATGCGTAGACATTTCTAACATCACATTCGGATTCCAATGTGATATTTACGTTAAATGCGATTTCAGCAGCAAATACACAGGTTTCTAGCATAACATTCATATTTCAGTGTGAAACTTGCGTTTTACACGATTTTTAGTACATTGCACAAAAATGCATCGAAATATCGTATTCAGTGTGTAAAATAAGTTGAATTCGCGTTTTGGCAGCAAATGCGTAGACATTTCTAACATCACATTCGGATTTCAATATGATATTTACGTTAAATGCGATTTCAGCAGCAAATACACAGGTTTCTAGCATAACTTTCATATTTCAGTGTGAAACTTGCGTTTTACACGTTTTTCAGTACATTGCACAAAAATGCATCTAAATATCGAATTCAGTGTGTAAAATACGTTGAATTCGCGTTTTGGCTGCAAATGCGTAGACATTTCTAACATCACATTCGGATTTCAATGTGATATTTACGTTAAATGCGATTTCAGCAGCAAATACACAGGTTTCTAGAATAGCATTCATATTTCACAAAAATGCATCGAAATATCGTATTCAAAGTGTAAAATACGTTGAATTCGCGTTTTGGCAGTAAATGCGTAGACATTTCTAACATCACATTCGGATTTCAATATGATATTTACGTTAAATGCGATTTCAGCAGCAAATACACAGGTTTCTAGCATAACATTCATATTTCAGTGTGAAACTTGCGTTTTACACGATTTTCAGTCCATTGCACAAAAATGCATCTAAATATCGTATTCAGTATGTAAAATACGTTGAATTCGCGTTTTGGCAGTAAATGCGTAGACATTTCTAACATCACATTCAGATTTCAATATGATATTTACGTTAAATGCGATTTCAGCAGCAAATACACAGGTTTCTAGCATAACTTTCATATTTCAGTGTGAAACTTGCGTTTTACACGATTTTCAGTACATTGCACAAAAATGCATCGAAATATCGTATTCAGTGTGTAAAATACGTTGAATTCGTGTTTTGACAGTAAATGCGTAGACATTTCTAACATCACATTCGGATTCCAATGTGATATTTACGTTAAATGCGATTTCAGCAGCAAATACACAGGTTTCTAGCATAACATTCATATTTCAGTGTGAAACTTGCGTTTTACACGATTTTCAGTACATTGGACAAAAATGCATCTAAATATCGTATTCAGTGTGTAAAATACGTTGAATTCGCGTTTTGGCTGCAAATGCGTAGACATTTCTAACATCACATTCGGATTTCAATGTGATATTTACGTTAAATGCGATTTCAGCAGCAAATACACAGGTTTCTAGAATAGCATTCATATTTCAGTGTGAAACTTGCGTTTTACACGATTTTCAGTACATTGCACAAAAATGCATCTAAATATCGTATTCAGTATGTAAAATACGTTGAATGCGCGTTTTGGCAGCAAATGCGTAGACATTTCTAACATCACATTCAGATTTCAATATGATATTTACGTTAAATGCGATTTCAGCAGCAAATACACAGGTTTCTAGAATAGCATTCATATTTCAGTGTGAAACTTGCGTTTTACACGATTTTCAGTACATTGCACAAAAATGCATCTAAAAATCGTATTCAGTATGTAAAATACGTTGAATTCGCGTTTTGGCAGCAAATGCGTAGACATTTATAACATCACATTCAGATTTCAATATGATATTTACGTTAAATGCGATTTCAGCAGCAAATACACAGGTTTCTAGCATAACTTTCATATTTCAGTGTGAAACTTGCGTTTTACACGATTTTCAGTATATTGCACAAAAATGCTTCGAAATATCGTATTCAGTGTGTAAAATACGTTGAATTCGCGTTTTGGCAGTAAATGCGTAGACATTTCTAACATCTCATTCGGATTTCAATGTGATATTTACGTTAAATGCGATTTCAGCAGCAAATACACAGGTTTCTAGAATAGCATTCATATTTCAGTGTGAAACTTGCGTTTTACACGATTTTCGGTACATTGCACAAAAATGCATCGAAATATCGTATTCAGTGTGTAAAATACGTTGAATTCGCGTTTTGGCAGTAAATGCGTAGACATTTCTAACATCACATTCGGATTTCAATGTGATATTTACGTTAAATGCGATTTCAGCAGCAAATACACAGGTTTCAAGCATAACATTCATATTTCAGTGTGAAACTTGCGTTATACACGATTTTCAGCACATTGGACAAAAATGCATCGAGATATCGTATTCAGTGTGTAAAATACGTTGAATTCGTGTTTTGACAGTAAATGCGTAGACATTTCTAACATCACATTCGGATTTCAATGTGATATTTACGTTAAATGCGATTTCAGCAGCAAATACACAGGTTTCTAGCATAACATTCATATTTCAGTGTGAAACTTGAATTTTACACGATTTTCAGTACATTGGACAAAAATGCATCGAAATATCGTATTCAGTGTGTAAAATACGTTGAATTCGCGTTTTGGCAGCAAATGCGTAAACATTTCTAACATCACATTCGGATTTCAATGTGATATTTACGTTAAATGCGATTTCAGCAGCAAATACACAGGTTTCTAGCATAACATTCATATTTCAGTGTGAAACTTGCGTTTTACACGATTTTCAGTACATTGCACAAAAATGCTTCGAAATATCGTATTCAGTGTGTAAAATACGTTGAATTCGCGTTTTGGCAGTAAATGCGTAGACATTTCTAACATCTCATTCGGATTTCAATGTGATATTTACGTTAAATGCGATTTCAGCAGCAAATACACAGGTTTCTAGAATAGCATTCATATTTCAGTGTGAAACTTGCGTTTTACACGATTTTCGGTACATTGCACAAAAATGCATCGAAATATCGTATTCAGTGTGTAAAATACGTTGAATTCGCGTTTTGGCAGTAAATGCGTAGACATTTCTAACATCACATTCGGATTTCAATGTGATATTTACGTTAAATGCGATTTCAGCAGCAAATACACAGGTTTCAAGCATAACATTCATATTTCAGTGTGAAACTTGCGTTATACACGATTTTCAGTACATTGGACAAAAATGAATCGAGATATCGTATTCAGTGTGTAAAATACGTTGAATTCGTGTTTTGACAGTTAATGCGTAGACATTTCTAACATCACATTCGGATTTCAATGTGATATTTACGTTAAATGCGATTTCAGCAGCAAATACACAGGTTTCTAGCATAACATTCATATTTCAGTGTGAAACTTGAATTTTACACGATTTTCAGTACATTGGACAAAAATGCATCGAAATATCGTATTCAGTGTGTAAAATACGTTGAATTCGCGTTTTGGCAGCAAATGCGTAAACATTTCTAACATCACATTCGGATTTCAATGTGATATTTACGTTAAATGCGATTTCAGCAGCAAATACACAGGTTTCTAGCATAACATTCATATTTCAGTGTGAAACTTGCGTTTTACACGATTTTCAGTACATTGCACAAAAATGCTTCGAAATATCGTATTCAGTGTGTAAAATACGTTGAATTCGCGTTTTGGCAGTAAATGCGTAGACATTTCTAACATCTCATTCGGATTTCAATGTGATATTTACGTTAAATGCGATTTCAGCAGCAAATACACAGGTTTCTAGAATAGCATTCATATTTCAGTGTGAAACTTGCGTTTTACACGATTTTCGGTACATTGCACAAAAATGCATCGAAATATCGTATTCAGTGTGTAAAATACGTTGAATTCGCGTTTTGGCAGTAAATGCGTAGACATTTCTAACATCACATTCGGATTTCAATGTGATATTTACGTTAAATGCGATTTCAGCAGCAAATACACAGGTTTCAAGCATAACATTCATATTTCAGTGTGAAACTTGCGTTTTACACGATTTTCAGTACATTGGACAAAAATGCATCGAGATATCGTATTCAGTGTGTAAAATACGTTGAATTCGTGTTTTGACAGTAAATGCGTAGACATTTCTAACATCACATTCGGATTCCAATGTGATATTTACGTTAAATGCGATTTCAGCAGCAAATACACAGGTTTCTAGCATAACATTCATATTTCAGTGTGAAACTTGAATTTTACACGATTTTCAGTACATTGGACAAAAATGCATCGAAATATCGTATTCAGTTTGTAAAATACGTTGAATTCGCGTTTTGGCAGCAAATGCGTAAACATTTCTAACATCACATTCGGATTTCAATGTGATATTTACGTTAAATGCGATTTCAGCAGCAAATACACAGGTTTCTAGCATAACATTCATATTTCAGTGTGAAACTTGCGTTTTACACGATTTTCAGTACATTGCACAAAAATGCATCTAAATATCGTATTCAGTATGTAAAATACGTTGAATTCGCGTTTTGGCAGTAAATGCGTAGACATTTCTAATATCTCATTCGGATTTCAATGTGATATTTACGTTAAATGCGATTTCAGCAGCAAATACACAGGTTTCTAGCATAACATTCATATTTCAGTGTGAAACTTGCGTTTTACACGATTTTCAGTACATTGCACAAAAATGCTTCGAAATATCGTATTCAGTGTGTAAATACGTTGAATTCGCGTTTTGGCAGTAAATGCGTAGACATTTCTAACATCACATTCGGATTCCAATGTGATATTTACGTTAAATGCGATTTCAGCAGCAAATACACAGGTTTCTGTAAGAGAATTGAAATAAATAAATAAATAAATAAATAAATAAATAAATAAATAAATAAATAAATAAATAAATAAATAAATAAATAAATAAATAAATAAATAATAATTAAATAATAATAAACTAATAACAAATCACAACCAAATAAATAGAAATTATAAATAAATTAAGAACTAAATAAATCACAAACTAAGTTCATGACAGTTGCTAATTAATTATTAATTAACAGTGAACAGCAACGACAACATGGCGCAGCCGGTGCAGTAGTGTGAATTTTAAATTAAAAAAAAAAACGAAAAAAGTGCTTCAATATTAAAAATACCAAGTGAATTATAACTGTTAACATGCATATTACTTGTGGATACAAAAATATTTCATAAATAATATCGGATGACTTAGATAAAAAGTGATTCATGGTGAACACGTGTTGAGCACATGGTGTCGATTTTTTTTCCTTTGTTATAAAAATAAGTTAATTTAGGTTTGAGTATATAGTAATAATAATAATAATATAAATTAATTAAATTAAGTGATATTTAGGCATATTAATCAAAATTTAAACAATTATAAAATAATCAGTTATATTAATTACAGTGTATTCGTGATTTCGTTATTTTCGTATTAATTAATTAAAGGGGTTTACTTCATTAAAATGGTGTTTTAATTAAAATAAGTGATATTTAAGCTAATTAAGTGCAAAAAAAAAAAATAATAATTAAAATATTTAGAACAAAAACAGTTACATTACTTATTGTGTTACTCGTGACTTTGGTATTTTCGTATTAATTAGGAGTGTATACTTCATTAAAATAGAGTTATAGATAGATATTTAATCAATAAATAATATTAACTATACAATATTAACAACAAAAGGTGCAATAACAAAAATGAACGTGGCAGATCGATCGCTACCACCAATGGTACTCGAGGGAGACCTGGTGGCACAATGGAAAAAGTGGAAGCAATTGTTCGAGATATATCTAATCGCAAGTGAATTAGATAAAAAACCAGAGGCGCAGCAGTGTGCTGTACTACTTCACTTCATCGGCGAAAAGTGTGTTGAGATATACAATACATTCGAGCTCAAAAAGGATGAAGAAGGTAAGATTGGACCACTAAAACAAAATTTTGAATCATACTTTGCACCTAAAAAGAACGAAACCTATAGTAGATATAAATTTTTTAGTCGTAATATTGAAGCAAATGAAACAATTGACCAGTATGTTACCGAGCTGAAATGTTTAGCAGCTGACTGCAATTTCGAAAAATTAAAAGATTCTCTAATCAGGGATCGCATAGTACTCGGTATAAATGACAATAAAACGCGAGAAAAACTTTTGCAGGCTGTTGACTTAACCTTAGAGAAAGCATTAAATATATGCAGATCTATCGAAGTAACAAAACAGCAATGCACAGAAATAAATAGCACTAAAATAAATAAAGACGAAATTCTTGCGGTAAATAAGTTTAAAAAACCAAATGCTGAAAGAAATTTAAACCATCAATTTAAACACCAACATGCTAAATACAGGGCCCCAAATAATCAACAAAATCAATATACCCATAAACATACCGGTAATAACTATAATAATAATAAAAACAATAATGAGTTTCAGTGCAGATTCATACAATTTTGTACTAGATGTGGCCATCTTCTCATGTGGTCAATCGCATAATATTAATAAATGTCCAGCTTACAAAATTATTTGCAGTAAATGCAACAAGCTTAATCACTTTGCAAAAATGTGTAAATCAAAAGTAATTAATGAAGTCACAAAAGCAAACGATATTGATTATAATTCATACGATGTTGACGATGAAAACAATCAATTTATCGGCACTGTCAAAGACGAAACTAATAACAAGGAATGGCTAGTAGATCTAGAAATTAATAAAGTAATAATTACATTTAAAATAGATACAGGGGCACAAGCCAACTGCATCTCTTTGAAAACATTTAAGAAGCTTAACTTAGATGTAAAGTATCTGAAAGGAAGCAAATCTAAATTACTTACATATACGGGTACACAAATAAACATTGTAGGTGAATGTCACTTGCGATGTATATATAAAAACAATTTATATTTCATAAACTTTCAAGTTATAGACAGTGAAAATGTTCCTTCAATATTAGGGGTCGAGACGTGTGACCATTTAAATCTCCTAAAGAAATTATTTACAATCAATTCAACTAACCAAACTGAAAATGAGGTTCACAAAAAATTCAAACAATTATTCAAGAATAACGGTAATATTAAAATGAAACCATACAATATATTCTTACATGATAATGTTCAGCCAGTTGTTCATCCCCCACGCAAAGTACCATTCGCTTTAATAAATGAACTTAAAAAGGAATTGGCTCAATTAGAAAGAGAAGGGATAGTGGCCAAAGTAAATGAACCGACCCCGTGGGTTAACTCATTGGTAGTGGTACGGAAAAACAATGGCAAATTGAGAATCTGCATAGATCCAAAAGATTTAAATAATGCAATAAGACGAGAGCATTTTCAACTACCCACAGTTGAAGAAATGCTCTGCAAACTAAACGGAGCACAATATTTTAGTCTACTTGATGCCAGTCAGGGATTTTGGCAAATAAAATTAACAAAAACAAGCTCAAAACTGTGCACGTTTAACACACCTTTTGGTAGATACTGTTTTTTACGATTACCCTTTGGAATAAGTAGTGCACCTGAAGTATTCCACAGAACAATGAAAACAATCATTCAAGGTTTAAAAGGGGTAGATGTTTATATAGACGATATAATCATATGGGGCAGTACAAAAGAGGAACACAATGAACGATTAAATGAAACGTTAGAGCGCTTAAAAGAGTATAATGTATCTTTAAATAAAGATAAGTGTAAAATACAAGTTCAAGAATTAAATTACTTAGGTCATAAAATTTCAAATAAAGGCGTTGAACCTGACGAACACAAAATCAAGGCTATCGCAGAGATACGTCAGCCAACAAATAAAAAGACACTGGAAAAATTCCTAGGATTGGTTAACTACTTAAGCATTTACATTCAAAATTATTCTAAATTAGCAGCTCCACTGCGCGAATTATTAAAGAAAGACATATGTTGGCACTGGAATGAGACACATGAAAACTCGTTTGTAAAATTAAAGGAAGCTATAACACACCCACCTGTATTAAAATATTTTTATCCCTCACAGGACATAGTTTTGTCAGTCGATGCTTCCCAACACGGTGTAGGTTCAGTATTATTGCAAAATGGAAAACCAGTTGCATATTCGGCCAAAGCTCTTACCGAGTCACAAAGAAATTGGGCACAGATAGAAAAAGAGTTATATGCAATATTATGCGCGTGCGAAAGGTACTACCAATATATTTATGGTCGCAAAGTCTTGATTGAAACGGATCATAAACCTCTTATCACAATAATCAAAAAACCACTAGTCACATGTCCCAAACGACTACAACGTATGTTGTTAAGGTTACAAAATTACGATTTCGATTTAACCTATAAACCAGGTAAACGGTTGTTTATTGCCGACACATTATCAAGAATTTCAAATTATAATGAAAAAACTGATAACAACTTTGACAAAGAACTAGAAGCACATGTCTGTACGTTAATCAGAAATTTAAACATAAGTGAACCACAGTTAATAAAATTCCAAAGTTTGACCGAGAAGGACCAACAGTTGACAAAATTAAAAGAATATATAATTCACGGTTGGCCGGAAAATAAAAACTTAATTACTGATAACTTAAACGAGTTTAAAACTTACAAAGATGAATTAACAATATACAACGAACTAATATTTAAAAACAACCAAATAGTAGTGCCAAGAGAAATGAGAAGAGAAATGCTAAATAGACTGCACACTTCGCATATGGGAATAGATAAATGTATAGAAAGAGCAAGAAATTGCATATTCTGGCCGAATATGACAAATGATATTAAAAACGTTGTAAAAAATTGTAATGCATGCGCTACATACAAAAATACACTTTGTAAAGAACCACTAATGCCTCACGAATTTCCGAAATATCCATGGCAAAAAATAGGAATAGATATATTCCAATTCGATAACAAAAACTACTTATTAAGTGTCGATTACTACAGCAAATTTTTTGAAATAAGCGTTTTAGAAAATATGCTCGCGAATACGATAATCAGAAATTTAAAGAGTATATTCAGTAGACAAGGGATACCCGAAATAGTAATGTCGGACAACGGACCACAGTTTTCTGCATACGAATTTAAGTTATTCGCAAAACAATGGGAGTTTTCCCACATCACTTCGAGTCCAAGATATCCGAAATCGAATGGTCTGGTTGAGAGACATATACAGACAATTAAAAATATACTAAAAAAGTGTAAATTAAATAATAGCGATATGTACCTGGCAATGTTGGAACTTAGAAACACGCCAACAAAAGGGAACTACTCGCCATCACAATTACTCAATAAAAGAAGTCTACGAAGTTTAGTACCTGTCAATATAAAAACGAAAATAAATTACGAGCAGTATGAAAACACAATGATGCAAAATCAATATAAAGGGAAAAATTATCATGACTTGCATACCAAATCACACAACAATTATGACGCAAATGAGCAAGTAAGAGTTCAATTAGGAAATAAATGGATCCCAGGAACAATTCGTAGTAAATGTAGCAGACCAAGATCGTATCAGATTACGCTGAACAATGGCCAAAAGATTGAACGAAATAGAAAATTTATTACTTTAGATAGGGTCAAACCACCGGGAATGTTTACTTACAATAATAATAAAGAAGTAGAAGAGAGAAGAGAAACAGATAAAATTAATAATGAAGAGAAAAGGGACAACGAAGGAGAAAACGAAATTAGTGAAAATAAAAAACCAAATGAGAAGATGGCCACAAGGTCAGGAAGAATATCAAGACCGCCATGCAAATATTGGCTAGGAGAAAGAACGTAATAAATTTAAATAAAACAACAGAGATGTAAGAGAATTGAAATAAATAAATAAATAAATAAATAAATAAATAAATAAATAAACAAATAAATAAATAAATAATAATTAAATAATAATAAACTAATAACAAATCACAACCAAATAAATAGAAATTATAAATAAATTAAGAACTAAATAAATCACAAACTAAGTTCATGACAGTTGCTAATTAATTATTAATTAACAGTGAACAGCAACGACAACAGTTTCTAGCATAACATTCATATTCGAGTGTGAAACTTGCGTTTTACACGACTTTCAGTACATTGGACAAAAATGCATCGAAATATCGTATTCAGTGTGTAAAATACGTTGAATTCGCGTTTTGGCAGCAAATGCGTAGACATTTCTAACATCACATTCGGATTCCAATGTGATATTTACGTTAAATGCGATTTCAGCAGCAAATACACAGGTTTCTAGAATAGCATTCATATTTCAGTGTGAAACTTGCGTTTTACACGATTTTCAGTACATTGCACAAAAATGCATCTAAATATCGTATTCAGTATGTAAAATACGTTGAATGCGCGTTTTGGCAGCAAATGCGTAGACATTTCTAACATCACATTCAGATTTCAATATGATATTTACGTTAAATGCGATTTCAGCAGCAAATACACAGGTTTCTAGCATAACTTTCATATTTCAGTGTGAAACTTGCGTTTTACACGATTTTCAGTACATTGCACAAAAATGCTTCGAAATATCGTATTCAGTGTGTAAAATACGTTGAATTCGCGTTTTGGCAGTAAATGCGTAGACATTTCTAACATCACATTCGGATTCCAATGTGATATTTACGTTAAATGCGATTTCAGCAGCAAATACACAGGTTTCTAGCATAACATTCATATTTCGGTGTGAAACTTGCGTTTTACACGATTTTCAGTACATTGCACAAAAATGCTTCGAAATATCGTATTCAGTGTGTAAATACGTTGAATTCGCGTTTTGGCAGTAAATGCGTAGACATTTCTAACATCACATTCGGATTTCAATGTGATATTTACGTTAAATGCGATTTCAGCAGCAAATACACAGGTTTCTGGAATAGCATTCATATTTCATTATGAAACTTGCGTTTTACACGATTTTCGGTACATTGCACAAAAATGCATCGAAATATCGTATTCAGTTTTGGCAGTAAATGCGTAGACATTTCTAACATCACATTCGGATTTCAATGTGATATTTACGTTAAATGCGATTTCAGCAGCAAATACACAGGTTTCTAGCATAACATTCATATTTCAGTGTGACACTTGCGTTTTACACGTTTTTCAGTACATTGCACAAAAATGCATCTAAATATCGTATTCAGTGTGTGAAATACGTTGAATTCGCGTTTTGGCAGTAAATGCGTAGACATTTCTAACATCACATTCGGATTTCAATGTGATATTTACGTTAAATGCGATTTCAGCAGCAAATACACAGGTTTCTAGCATAACATTCATATTTCAGTGTGAAACTTGCGTTTTACACGATTTTCAGTACATTGCACAAAAATGCTTCGAAATATCGTATTCAGTGTGTAAAATACGTTGAATTCGCGTTTTGGCAGTAAATGCGTAGACATTTCTAACATCACATTCGGATTTCAATATGATATTTCCTTTAAATGCGATTTCAGCAGCAAATACACAGGTTTCTAGAAAAGCATTCATATTTCAGTGTGAAACTTGCGTTTTACACGATTTTCGGTACATTGCACAAAAATGCATCGAAATATCGTATTCAAAGTGTAAAATACGTTGAATTCGCGTTTTGGCAGTAAATGCGTAGACATTTCTAACATCACATTCGGATTCCAATGTGATATTTACGTTAAATGCGATTTCAGCAGCAAATACACAGGTTTCTGGAATAGCATTCATATTTCAGTATGAAACTTGCGTTTTACACGATTTTCGGTACATTGCACAAAAATGCATCGAAATATCGTATTCAGTTTTGGCAGTAAATGCGTAGACATTTCTAACATCACATTCGGATTTCAATGTGATATTTACGTTAAATGCGATTTCAGCAGCAAATACACAGGTTTCTAGCATAACATTCATATTTGAGTGTGAAACTTGCGTTTTACACGATTTTCAGTACATTGGACAAAAATGCATCGAAATATCGTATTCAGTGTGTAAAATACGTTGAATTCGCGTTTTGGCAGCAAATGCGTAGACATTTCTAACATCACATTCGGATTCCAATGTGATATTTACGTTAAATGCGATTTCAGCAGCAAATACACAGGTTTCTAGCATAACATTCATATTTCAGTGTGAAACTTGCGTTTTACACGATTTTCGGTACATTGCACAAAAATGCATCGAAATATCGTATTCAGTGTGTAAAATACGTTGAATTCGCGTTTTGGCAGTAAATGCGTAGACATTTCTAACATCACATTCGGATTTCAATGTGATATTTACGTTAAATGCGATTTCAGCAGCAAATACACAGGTTTCAAGCATAACATTCATATTTCAGTGTGAAACTTGCGTTTTACACGATTTTCAGTACATTGCACAAAAATGCATCTAAATATCGTATTCAGTATGTAAAATACGTTGAATTCGCGTTTTGGCAGTAAATGCGTAGACATTTCTAATATCTCATTCGGATTTCAATGTGATATTTACGTTAAATGCGATTTCAGCAGCAAATACACAGGTTTCTAGCATAACATTCATATTTCAGTGTGAAACTTGCGTTTTACACGATTTTCAGTACATTGCACAAAAATGCTTCGAAATATCGTATTCAGTGTGTAAAATACGTTGAATTCGCGTTTTGGCAGTAAATGCGTAGACATTTCTAACATCTCATTCGGATTTCAATGTGATATTTACGTTAAATGCGATTTCAGCAGCAAATACACAGGTTTCTAGAATAGCATTCATATTTCAGTGTGAAACTTGCGTTTTACACGATTTTCGGTACATTGCACAAAAATGCATCGAAATATCGTATTCAGTGTGTAAAATACGTTGAATTCGTGTTTTGACAGTAAATGCGTAGACATTTCTAACATCACATTCGGATTTCAATGTGATATTTACGTTAAATGCGATTTCAGCAGCAAATACACAGGTTTCTAGCATAACATTCATATTTCAGTGTGAAACTTGCATTTTACACGATTTTCAGTACATTGGACAAAAATGCATCGAAATATCGTATTCAGTGTGTAAAATACGTTGAATTCGCGTTTTGGCAGTAAATGCGTAGACATTTCTAACATCACATTCGGATTTCAATGTGATATTTACGTTAAATGCGATTTCAGCAGCAAATACACAGGTTTCTAGCATAACATTCATATTTCAGTGTGAAACTTGCGTTTAACACGATTTTCAGTACATTGCACAAAAATGCTTCGAAATATCGTATTCAGTGTGTAAAATACGTTGAATTCGCGTTTTGGCAGTAAATGCGTAGACATTTCTAACATCTCATTCGGATTTCAATGTGATATTTACGTTAAATGCGATTTCAGCAGCAAATACACAGGTTTCTAGAATAGCATTCATATTTCAGTGTGAAACTTGCGTTTTACACGATTTTCGGTACATTGCACAAAAATGCATCGAAATATCGTATTCAGTGTGTAAAATACGTTGAATTCGCGTTTTGGCAGTAAATGCGTAGACATTTCTAACATCACATTCGGATTTCAATGTGATATTTACGTTAAATGCGATTTCAGCAGCAAATACACAGGTTTCAAGCATAACATTCATATTTCAGTGTGAAACTTGCGTTTTACACGATTTTCAGTACATTGGACAAAAATGCATCGAGATATCGTATTCAGTGTGTAAAATACGTTGAATTCGTGTTTTGACAGTAAATGCGTAGACATTTCTAACATCACATTCGGATTTCAATGTGATATTTACGTTAAATGCGATTTCAGCAGCAAATACACAGGTTTCTAGCATAACATTCATATTTCAGTGTGAAACTTGAATTTTACACGATTTCCAGTACATTGGACAAAAATGCATCGAAATATCGTATTCAGTGTGTAAAATACGTTGAATTCGCGTTTTGGCAGCAAATGCGTAAACATTTCTAACATCACATTCGGATTTCAATGTGATATTTACGTTAAATGCGATTTCAGCAGCAAATACACAGGTTTCTAGCATAACATTCATATTTCAGTGTGAAACTTGCGTTTTACACGATTTTCAGTACATTGCACAAAAATGCATCTAAATATCGTATTCAGTATGTAAAATACGTTGAATTCGCGTTTTGGCAGTAAATGCGTAGACATTTCTAATATCTCATTCGGATTTCAATGTGATATTTACGTTAAATGCGATTTCAGCAGCAAATACACAGGTTTCTAGCATAACATTCATATTTCAGTGTGAAACTTGCGTTTTACACGATTTTCAGTACATTGGACAAAAATGCATCGAGATATCGTATTCAGTGTGTAAAATACGTTGAATTCGTGTTTTGACAGTAAATGCGTAGACATTTCTAACATCACATTCGGATTTCAATGTGATATTTACGTTAAATGCGATTTCAGCAGCAAATACACAGGTTTCTAGCATAACATTCATATTTCAGTGTGAAACTTGCGTTTTACACGTTTTTCAGTACATTGCACAAAAATGCATCTAAATAGCGTATTCAGTGTGTAAAATACGTTGAATTCGCGTTTTGGCTGCAAATGCGTAGACATTTCCTAACATCACATTCGGATTTCAATGTGATATTTACGTTAAATGCGATTTCAGCAGCAAATACACAGGTTTCTAGAATAGCATTCATATTTCAGTGTGAAACTTGCGTTTTACACGATTTTCAGTACATTGCACAAAAATGCATCTAAAAATCGTATTCAGTATGTAAAATACGTTGAATTCGCGTTTTGGCAGCAAATGCGTAGACATTTATAACATCACATTCAGATTTCAATATGATATTTACGTTAAATGCGATTTCAGCAGCAAATACACAGGTTTCTAGCATAACTTTCATATTTCAGTGTGAAACTTGCGTTTTACACGATTTTCAGTATATTGCACAAAAATGCTTCGAAATATCGTATTCAGTGTGTAAAATACGTTGAATTCGCGTTTTGGCAGTAAATGCGTAGACATTTCTAACATCTCATTCGGATTTCAATGTGATATTTACGTTAAATGCGATTTCAGCAGCAAATACACAGGTTTCTAGAATAGCATTCATATTTCAGTGTGAAGCTTGCGTTTTACACGATTTTCGGTACATTGCACAAAAATGCATCGAAATATCGTATTCAGTGTGTAAAATACGTTGAATTCGCGTTTTGGCAGTAAATGCGTAGACATTTCTAACATCACATTCGGATTTCAATGTGATATTTACGTTAAATGCGATTTCAGCAGCAAATACACAGGTTTCAAGCATAACATTCATATTTCAGTGTGAAACTTGCGTTTTACACGATTTTCAGTACATTGGACAAAAATGCATCGAGATATCGTATTCAGTGTGTAAAATACGTTGAATTCGTGTTTTGACAGTAAATGCGTAGACATTTCTAACATCACATTCGGATTTCAATGTGATATTTACGTTAAATGCGATTTCAGCAGCAAATACACAGGTTTCTAGCATAACATTCATATTTCAGTGTGAAACTTGAATTTTACACGATTTTCAGTACATTGGACAAAAATGCATCGAAATATCGTATTCAGTGTGTAAAATACGTTGAATTCGCGTTTTGGCAGCAAATGCGTAAACATTTCTAACATCACATTCGGATTTCAATGTGATATTTACGTTAAATGCGATTTCAGCAGCAAATACACAGGTTTCTAGCATAACATTCATATTTCAGTGTGAAACTTGCGTTTTACACGATTTTCAGTACATTGCACAAAAATGCATCTAAATATCGTATTCAGTATGTAAAATACGTTGAATTCGCGTTTTGGCAGTAAATGCGTAGACATTTCTAATATCTCATTCGGATTTCAATGTGATATTTACGTTAAATGCGATTTCAGCAGCAAATACACAGGTTTCTAGCATAACATTCATATTTCAGTGTGAAACTTGCGTTTTACACGATTTTCAGTACATTGCACAAAAATGCTTCGAAATATCGTATTCAGTGTGTAAATACGTTGAATTCGCGTTTTGGCAGTAAATGCGTAGACATTTCTAACATCACATTCGGATTCCAATGTGATATTTACGTTAAATGCGATTTCAGCAGCAAATACACAGGTTTCTAGCATAACATTCATATTCGAGTGTGAAACTTGCGTTTTACACGACTTTCAGTACATTGGACAAAAATGCATCGAAATATCGTATTCAGTGTGTAAAATACGTTGAATTCGCGTTTTGGCAGCAAATGCGTAGACATTTCTAACATCACATTCGGATTCCAATGTGATATTTACGTTAAATGCGATTTCAGCAGCAAATACACAGGTTTCTAGCATAACATTCATATTTCAGTGTGAAACATGCGTTTTACACGATTTTTAGTACATTGCACAAAAATGCATCGAAATATCGTATTCAGTGTGTAAAATAAGTTGAATTCGCGTTTTGGCAGCAAATGCGTAGACATTTCTAACATCACATTCGGATTTCAATATGATATTTACGTTAAATGCGATTTCAGCAGCAAATACACAGGTTTCTAGCATAACTTTCATATTTCAGTGTGAAACTTGCGTTTTACACGTTTTTCAGTACATTGCACAAAAATGCATCTAAATATCGTATTCAGTGTGTAAAATACGTTGAATTCGCGTTTTGGCTGCAAATGCGTAGACATTTCTAACATCACATTCGGATTTCAATGTGATATTTACGTTAAATGCGATTTCAGCAGCAAATACACAGGTTTCTAGCATAACTTTCATATTTCAGTGTGAAACTTGCGTTTTACACGTTTTTCAGTACATTGCACAAAAATGCATCTAAATATCGTATTCAGTGTGTAAAATACGTTGAATTCGCGTTTTGGCTGCAAATGCGTAGACATTTCTAACATCACATTCGGATTTCAATGTGATATTTACGTTAAATGCGATTTCAGCAGCAAATACACAGGTTTCTAGAATAGCATTCATATTTCACAAAAATGCATCGAAATATCGTATTCAAAGTGTAAAATACGTTGAATTCGCGTTTTGGCAGTAAATGCGTAGACATTTCTAACATCACATTCGGATTTCAATATGATATTTACGTTAAATGCGATTTCAGCAGCAAATACACAGGTTTCTAGCATAACATTCATATTTCAGTGTGAAACTTGCGTTTTACACGATTTTTAGTACATTGCACAACAATGCATCTAAATATCGTATTCAGTGTGTAAAATACGTTGAATTCGCGTTTTGGCTGCAAATGCGTAGACATTTCTAACATCACATTCGGATTTCAATGTGATATTTACGTTAAATGCGATTTCAGCAGCAAATACACAGGTTTCTAGAATAGCATTCATATTTCACAAAAATGCATCGAAATATCGTATTCAAAGTATAAAATACGTTGAATTCGCGTTTTGGCAGTAAATGCGTAGACATTTCTAACATCACATTCGGATTTCAATATGATATTTACGTTAAATGCGATTTCAGCAGCAAATACACAGGTTTCTAGCATAACATTCATATTTCAGTGTGAAACTTGCGTTTTACACGATTTTCAGTCCATTGCACAAAAATGCATCTAAATATCGTATTCAGTATGTAAAATACGTTGAATTCGCGTTTTGGCAGTAAATGCGTAGACATTTCTAACATCACATTCAGATTTCAATATGATATTTACGTTAAATGCGATTTCAGCAGCAAATACACAGGTTTCTAGCATAACTTTCATATTTCAGTGTGAAACTTGCGTTTTACACGATTTTCAGTACGTTGCACAAAAATGCATCGAAATATCGTATTCAATGTGTAAAATACGTTGAATTCGTGTTTTGACAGTAAATGCGTAGACATTTCTAACATCACATTCGGATTCCAATGTGATATTTACGTTAAATGCGATTTCAGCAGCAAATACACAGGTTTCTAGCATAACATTGATATTTCAGTGTGAAACTTGCATTTTACACGATTTTCAGTACATTGGACAAAAATGCATCGAAATATCGTATTCAGTGTGTAAAATACGTTGAATTCGCGTTTTGGCAGTAAATGCGTAGACATTTCTAACATCACATTCGGATTTCAATGTGATATTTACGTTAAATGCGATTTCAGCAGCAAATACACAGGTTTCTAGCATAACATTCATATTTCAGTGTGAAACTTGCGTTTTACACGATTTTCAGTACATTGGACAAAAATGCATCGAAATATCGTACTCAGTGTGTAAAATACGTTGAATTCGTGTTTTGACAGTAAATGCGTAGACATTTCTAACATCACATTCGGATTCCAATGTGATATTTACGTTAAATGCGATTTCAGCAGCAAATACACAGGTTTCTAGCATAACTTTCATATTTCAGTGTGAAACTTGCGTTTTACACGATTTTCAGTACATTGCACAAAAATGCTTCGAAATATCGTATTCAGTGTGTAAAATACGTTGAATTCGCGTTTTGGCAGTAAATGCGTAGACATTTCTAATATCTCATTCGGATTTCAATGTGATATTTACGTTAAATACGATTTCAGCAGCAAATACACAGGTTTCTAGAATAGCATTCATATTTCAGTGTGAAACTTGCGTTTTACACGATTTTCGGTACATTGCACAAAAATGCATCGAAATATCGTATTCAGTGTGTAAAATACGTTGAATTCGCGTTTAGGCAGTAAAAGCGTAGACATTTCTAACATCACATTCGGATTTCAATGTGATATTTACGTTAAATGCGATTTCAGCAGCAAATACACAGGTTTCTAGCATAACATTCATATTTCAGTGTGAAACTTGCGTTTTACACGATTTTCAGTACATTGCACAAAAATGCATCGAAATATCGTATTCAGTGTGTAAAATACGTTGAATTCGCGTTTAGGCAGTAAAAGCGTAGACATTTCTAACATCACATTCGGATTTCAATGTGATATTTACGTTAAATGCGATTTCAGCAGCAAATACACAGGTTTCTAGCATAACATTCATATTTCAGTGTGAAACTTGCGTTTTACACGATTTTCAGTACATTGGACAAAAATGCATCGAGATATCGTATTCAGTGTGTAAAATACGTTGAATTCGTGTTTTGACAGTAAATGCGTAGACATTTCTAACATCACATTCGGATTTCAATGTGATATTTACGTTAAATGCGATTTCAGCAGCAAATACACAGGTTTCTAGAATAGCATTCATATTTCACAAAAATGCATCGAAATATCGTATTCAAAGTGTAAAATACGTTGAATTCGCGTTTTGGCAGTAAATGCGTAGACATTTCTAACATCACATTCGGATTTCAATATGATATTTACGTTAAATGCGATTTCAGCAGCAAATACACAGGTTTCTAGCATAACATTCATATTTCAGTGTGAAACTTGCGTTTTACACGATTTTTAGTACATTGCACAACAATGCATCTAAATATCGTATTCAGTGTGTAAAATACGTTGAATTCGCGTTTTGGCTGCAAATGCGTAGACATTTCTAACATCACATTCGGATTTCAATGTGATATTTACGTTAAATGCGATTTCAGCAGCAAATACACAGGTTTCTAGAATAGCATTCATATTTCACAAAAATGCATCGAAATATCGTATTCAAAGTATAAAATACGTTGAATTCGCGTGTTGGCAGTAAATGCGTAGACATTTCTAACATCACATTCGGATTTCAATATGATATTTACGTTAAATGCGATTTCAGCAGCAAATACACAGGTTTCTAGCATAACATTCATATTTCAGTGTGAAACTTGCGTTTTACACGATTTTCAGTCCATTGCACAAAAATGCATCTAAATATCGTATTCAGTATGTAAAATACGTTGAATTCGCGTTTTGGCAGTAAATGCGTAGACATTTCTAACATCACATTCAGATTTCAATATGATATTTACGTTAAATGCGATTTCAGCAGCAAATACACAGGTTTCTAGCATAACTTTCATATTTCAGTGTGAAACTTGCGTTTTACACGATTTTCAGTACATTGCACAAAAATGCATCGAAATATCGTATTCAATGTGTAAAATACGTTGAATTCGTGTTTTGACAGTAAATGCGTAGACATTTCTAACATCACATTCGGATTCCAATGTGATATTTACGTTAAATGCGATTTCAGCAGCAAATACACAGGTTTCTAGCATAACATTCATATTTCAGTGTGAAACTTGCGTTTTACACGATTTTCAGTACATTAGACAAAAATGCATCGAAATATCGTATTCAGTGTGTAAAATACGTTGAATTCGTGTTTTGACATTAAATGCGTAGACATTTCTAACATCACATTCGGATTCCAATGTGATATTTACGTTAAATGCGATTTCAGCAGCAAATACACAGGTTTCTAGCATAACATTCATATTTCAGTGTGAAACTTGCGTTTTACACGATTTTCAGTACATTGCACAAAAATGCATCTAAATATCGTATTCAGTATGTAAAATACGTTGAATTCGCGTTTTGGTAGTAAATGCGTAGATATTTCTAACATCACATTCAGATTTCAATATGATATTTACGTTAAATGCGATTTCAGCAGCAAATTCACAGGTTTCTAGCATGACTTTCATATTTCAGTGTGAAACTTGCGTTTTACACGATTTTCAGTACATTGCACAAAAATGCATCGAAATATCGTATTCAGTGTGTAAAATACGTTGAATTCGCGTTTTGGCAGTAAATGCGTAGACATTTCTAACATCACAGTCGGATTTCAATGTGATATTTACGTTAAATGCGATTTCAGCAGCAAATACACAGGTTTCTAGAATAGCATTCATATTTCAGTGTGAAACTTGCGTTTTACACGATTTTCAGTACATTGCACAAAAATGCATCGAAATATCGTATTCAGTGTGTAAAATACGTTGAATTCGCGTTTTGGCAGTAAATGCGTAGACATTTCTAATATCTCATTCGGATTTCAATGTGATATTTACGTTAAATACGATTTCAGCAGCAAATACACAGGTTTCTAGAATAGCATTCATATTTCAGTGTGAAACTTGCGTTTTACACGATTTTCGGTACATTGCACAAAAATGCATCGAAATATCGTATTCAGTGTGTAAAATACGTTGAATTCGCGTTTAGGCAGTAAAAGCATAGACATTTCTAACATCACATTCGGATTTCAATGTGATATTTACGTTAAATGCGATTTCAGCAGCAAATACACAGGTTTCTAGCATAACATTCATATTTCAGTGTGAAACTTGCGTATTACACGATTTTCAGTACATTGGACAAAAATGCATCGAGATATCGTATTCAGTGTGTAAAATACGTTGAATTCGTGTTTTGACAGTAAATGCGTAGACATTTCTAACATCACATTCGGATTTCAATGTGATATTTACGTTAAATGCGATTTCAGCAGCAAATACACAGGTTTCTAGCATAACATTGATATTTCAGTGTGAAACTTGCATTTTACACGATTTTCAGTACATTGGACAAAAATGCATCGAAATATCGTATTCAGTGTGTAAAATACGTTGAATTCGCGTTTTGGCAATAAATGCGTAGACATTTCTAACATCACATTCGGATTTCAATGTGATATTTACGTTAAATGCGATTTCAGCAGCAAATACACAGGTTTCTAGCATAACATTCATATTTCAGTGTGAAACTTGCGTTTTACACGATTTTCAGTACATTGGACAAAAATGCATCGAAATATCGTACTCAGTGTGTAAAATACGTTGAATTCGTGTTTTGACAGTAAATGCGTAGACATTTCTAACATCACATTCGGATTCCAATGTGATATTTACGTTAAATGCGATTTCAGCAGCAAATACACAGGTTTCTAGCATAACATTCATATTTCAGTGTGAAACTTGCGTTTAACACGATTTTCAGTACATTGCACAAAAATGCTTCGAAATATCGTATTCAGTGTGTAAATACGTTGAATTCGCGTTTTGGCAGTAAATGCGTAGACATTTCTAACATCACATTCTGATTTCAATGTGATATTTACGTTAAATGCGATTTCAGCAGCAAATACACAGGTTTCTAGCATAACTTTCATATTTCAGTGTGAAACTTGCGTTTTACACGTTTTTCAGTACATTGCACAAAAATGCATCTAAATATCGTATTCAGTATGTGAAATACGTTGAATTCGCGTTTTGGCAGCAAATGCGTAGACATTTCTAACATCACATTCGGATTTCAATGTGATATTTACGTTAAATGCGATTTCAGCAGCAAATACACAGGTTTCTAGAATAGCATTCATATTTCAGTGTGAAACTTGCGTTTTACACGATTTTCAGTACATTGCACAAAAATGCATCTAAAAATCGTATTCAGTATGTAAAATACGTTGAATTCGCGTTTTGGCAGCAAATGCGTAGACATTTATAACATCACATTCAGATTTCAATATGATATTTACGTTAAATGCGATTTCAGCAGCAAATACACAGGTTTCTAGCATAACTTTCATATTTCAGTGTGAAACTTGCGTTTTACACGATTTTCAGTATATTGCACAAAAATGCTTCGAAATATCGTATTCAGTGTGTAAAATACGTTGAATTCGCGTTTTGGCAGTAAATGCGTAGACATTTCTAACATCTCATTCGGATTTCAATGTGATATTTACGTTAAATGCGATTTCAGCAGCAAATACACAGGTTTCTAGAATAGCATTCATATTTCAGTGTGAAACTTGCGTTTTACACGATTTTCGGTACATTACACAAAAATGCATCGAAATATCGTATTCAGTGTGTAAAATACGTTGAATTCGCGTTTTGGCAGTAAATGCGTAGACATTTCTAACATCACATTCGGATTTCAATGTGATATTTACGTTAAATGCGATTTCAGCAGCAAATACACAGGTTTCAAGCATAACATTCATATTTCAGTGTGAAACTTGCGTTTTACACGATTTTCAGTACATTGGACAAAAATGCATCGAGATATCGTATTCAGTGTGTAAAATACGTTGAATTCGTGTTTTGACAGTAAATGCGTAGACATTTCTAACATCACATTCGGATTTCAATGTGATATTTACGTTAAATGCGATTTCAGCAGCAAATACACAGGTTTCTAACATAACATTCATATTTCAGTGTGAAACTTGCGTTTTACACGATTTTCAGTACATTGCACAAAAATGCTTCGAAATATCGTATTCAGTGTGTAAATACGTTAAATTCGCGTTTTGGCAGTAAATGCGTAGACATTTCTAACATCACATTCGGATTTCAATGTGATATTTACGTTAAATGCGATTTCAGCAGCAAATACACAGGTTTCTAGCATAACTTTCATATTTCAGTGTGAAACTTGCGTTTTACACGATTTTCAGTACATTGCACAAAAATGCTTCGAAATATCGTATTCAGTGTGTAAAATACGTTGAATTCGCGTTTTGGCAGTAAATGCGTAGACATTTCTAATATCTCATTCGGATTTCAATGTGATATTTACGTTAAATACGATTTCAGCAGCAAATACACAGGTTTCTAGAATAGCATTCATATTTCAGTGTGAAACTTGCGTTTTACACGATTTTCGGTACATTGCACAAAAATGCATCGAAATATCGTATTCAGTGTGTAAAATACGTTGAATTCGCATTTAGGCAGTAAAAGCGTAGACATTTCTAACATCACATTCGGATTTCAATGTGATATTTACGTTAAATGCGATTTCAGCAGCAAATACACAGGTTTCTAGCATAACATTCATATTTCAGTGTGAAACTTGCGTTTTACACGATTTTCAGTACATTGGACAAAAATGCATCGAAATATCGTACTCAGTGTGTAAAATACGTTGAATTCGTGTTTTGACAGTAAATGCGTAGACATTTCTAACATCACATTCGGATTCCAATGTGATATTTACGTTAAATGCGATTTCAGCAGCAAATACACAGGTTTCTAGCATAACATTCATATTTCAGTGTGAAACTTGCGTTTTACACGATTTTTAGTACATTGCACAAAAATGCATCGAAATATCGTATTCAGTGTGTAAAATAAGTTGAATTCGCGTTTTGGCAGCAAATGCGTAGACATTTCTAACATCACATTCGGATTTCAATATGATATTTACGTTAAATGCGATTTCAGCAGCAAATACACAGGTTTCTAGCATAACTTTCATATTTCAGTGTGAAACTTGCGTTTTACACGTTTTTCAGTACATTGCACAAAAATGCATCTAAATATCGTATTCAGTGTGTAAAATACGTTGAATTCGCGTTTTGGCTGCAAATGCGTAGACATTTCTAACATCACATTCGGATTTCAATGTGATATTTACGTTAAATGCGATTTCAGCAGCAAATACACAGGTTTCTAGAATAGCATTCATATTTCACAAAAATGCATCGAAATATCGTATTCAAAGTGTAAAATACGTTGAATTCGCGTTTTGGCAGTAAATGCGTAGACATTTCTAACATCACATTCGGATTTCAATATGATATTTACGTTAAATGCGATTTCAGCAGCAAATACACAGGTTTCTAGCATAACTTTCATATTTCAGTGTGAAACTTGCGTTTTACACGTTTTTCAGTACATTGCACAAAAATGCATCTAAATATCGTATTCAGTGTGTAAAATACGTTGAATTCGCGTTTTGGCTGCAAATGCGTAGACATTTCTAACATCACATTCGGATTTCAATGTGATATTTACGTTAAATGCGATTTCAGCAGCAAATACACAGGTTTCTAGAATAGCATTCATATTTCACAAAAATGCATCGAAATATCGTATTCAAAGTATAAAATACGTTGAATTCGCGTGTTGGCAGTAAATGCGTAGACATTTCTAACATCACATTCGGATTTCAATATGATATTTACGTTAAATGCGATTTCAGCAGCAAATACACAGGTTTCTAGCATAACATTCATATTTCAGTGTGAAACTTGCGTTTTACACGATTTTCAGTCCATTGCACAAAAATGCATCTAAATATCGTATTCAGTATGTAAAATACGTTGAATTCGCGTTTTGGCAGTAAATGCGTAGACATTTCTAACATCACATTCAGATTTCAATATGATATTTACGTTAAATGCGATTTCAGCAGCAAATACACAGGTTTCTAGCATAACTTTCATATTTCAGTGTGAAACTTGCGTTTTACACGATTTTCAGTACATTGCACAAAAATGCATCGAAATATCGTATTCAATGTGTAAAATACGTTGAATTCGTGTTTTGACAGTAAATGCGTAGACATTTCTAACATCACATTCGGATTCCAATGTGATATTTACGTTAAATGCGATTTCAGCAGCAAATACACAGGTTTCTAGCATAACATTCATATTTCAGTGTGAAACTTGCGTTTTACACGATTTTTAGTACATTGCACAAAAATGCATCGAAATATCGTATTCAGTGTGTAAAATAAGTTGAATTCGCGTTTTGGCAGCAAATGCGTAGACATTTCTAACATCACATTCGGATTTCAATATGATATTTACGTTAAATGCGATTTCAGCAGCAAATACACAGGTTTCTAGCATAACTTTCATATTTCAGTGTGAAACTTGCGTTTTACACGTTTTTCAGTACATTGCACAAAAATGCATCTAAATATCGTATTCAGTGTGTAAAATACGTTGAATTCGCGTTTTGGCTGCAAATGCGTAGACATTTCTAACATCACATTCGGATTTCAATGTGATATTTACGTTAAATGCGATTTCAGCAGCAAATACACAGGTTTCTAGAATAGCATTCATATTTCACAAAAATGCATCGAAATATCGTATTCAAAGTGTAAAATACGTTGAATTCGCGTTTTGGCAGTAAATGCGTAGACATTTCTAACATCACATTCGGATTTCAATATGATATTTACGTTAAATGCGATTTCAGCAGCAAATACACAGGTTTCTAGCATAACTTTCATATTTCAGTGTGAAACTTGCGTTTTACACGTTTTTCAGTACATTGCACAAAAATGCATCTAAATATCGTATTCAGTGTGTAAAATACGTTGAATTCGCGTTTTGGCTGCAAATGCGTAGACATTTCTAACATCACATTCGGATTTCAATGTGATATTTACGTTAAATGCGATTTCAGCAGCAAATACACAGGTTTCTAGAATAGCATTCATATTTCACAAAAATGCATCGAAATATCGTATTCAAAGTATAAAATACGTTGAATTCGCGTGTTGGCAGTAAATGCGTAGACATTTCTAACATCACATTCGGATTTCAATATGATATTTACGTTAAATGCGATTTCAGCAGCAAATACACAGGTTTCTAGCATAACATTCATATTTCAGTGTGAAACTTGCGTTTTACACGATTTTCAGTCCATTGCACAAAAATGCATCTAAATATCGTATTCAGTATGTAAAATACGTTGAATTCGCGTTTTGGCAGTAAATGCGTAGACATTTCTAACATCACATTCGGATTTCAATGTGATATTTACGTTAAATGCGATTTCAGCAGCAAATACACAGGTTTCTAGCATAACATTGATATTTCAGTGTGAAACTTGCATTTTACACGATTTTCAGTACATTGGACAAAAATGCATCGAAATATCGTATTCAGTGTGTAAAATACGTTGAATTCGCGTTTTGGCAATAAATGCGTAGACATTTCTAACATCACATTCGGATTTCAATGTGATATTTACGTTAAATGCGATTTCAGCAGCAAATACACAGGTTTCTAGCATAACATTCATATTTCAGTGTGAAACTTGCGTTTTACACGATTTTCAGTACATTGGACAAAAATGCATCGAAATATCGTACTCAGTGTGTAAAATACGTTGAATTCGTGTTTTGACAGTAAATGCGTAGACATTTCTAACATCACATTCGGATTCCAATGTGATATTTACGTTAAATGCGATTTCAGCAGCAAATACACAGGTTTCTAGCATAACATTCATATTTCAGTGTGAAACTTGCGTTTAACACGATTTTCAGTACATTGCACAAAAATGCTTCGAAATATCGTATTCAGTGTGTAAATACGTTGAATTCGCGTTTTGGCAGTAAATGCGTAGACATTTCTAACATCACATTCTGATTTCAATGTGATATTTACGTTAAATGCGATTTCAGCAGCAAATACACAGGTTTCTAGCATAACTTTCATATTTCAGTGTGAAACTTGCGTTTTACACGTTTTTCAGTACATTGCACAAAAATGCATCTAAATATCGTATTCAGTATGTGAAATACGTTGAATTCGCGTTTTGGCAGCAAATGCGTAGACATTTCTAACATCACATTCGGATTTCAATGTGATATTTACGTTAAATGCGATTTCAGCAGCAAATACACAGGTTTCTAGAATAGCATTCATATTTCAGTGTGAAACTTGCGTTTTACACGATTTTCAGTACATTGCACAAAAATGCATCTAAAAATCGTATTCAGTATGTAAAATACGTTGAATTCGCGTTTTGGCAGCAAATGCGTAGACATTTATAACATCACATTCAGATTTCAATATGATATTTACGTTAAATGCGATTTCAGCAGCAAATACACAGGTTTCTAGCATAACTTTCATATTTCAGTGTGAAACTTGCGTTTTACACGATTTTCAGTATATTGCACAAAAATGCTTCGAAATATCGTATTCAGTGTGTAAAATACGTTGAATTCGCGTTTTGGCAGTAAATGCGTAGACATTTCTAACATCTCATTCGGATTTCAATGTGATATTTACGTTAAATGCGATTTCAGCAGCAAATACACAGGTTTCTAGAATAGCATTCATATTTCAGTGTGAAACTTGCGTTTTACACGATTTTCGGTACATTACACAAAAATGCATCGAAATATCGTATTCAGTGTGTAAAATACGTTGAATTCGCGTTTTGGCAGTAAATGCGTAGACATTTCTAACATCACATTCGGATTTCAATGTGATATTTACGTTAAATGCGATTTCAGCAGCAAATACACAGGTTTCAAGCATAACATTCATATTTCAGTGTGAAACTTGCGTTTTACACGATTTTCAGTACATTGGACAAAAATGCATCGAGATATCGTATTCAGTGTGTAAAATACGTTGAATTCGTGTTTTGACAGTAAATGCGTAGACATTTCTAACATCACATTCGGATTTCAATGTGATATTTACGTTAAATGCGATTTCAGCAGCAAATACACAGGTTTCTAACATAACATTCATATTTCAGTGTGAAACTTGCGTTTTACACGATTTTCAGTACATTGCACAAAAATGCTTCGAAATATCGTATTCAGTGTGTAAATACGTTAAATTCGCGTTTTGGCAGTAAATGCGTAGACATTTCTAACATCACATTCGGATTTCAATGTGATATTTACGTTAAATGCGATTTCAGCAGCAAATACACAGGTTTCTAGCATAACTTTCATATTTCAGTGTGAAACTTGCGTTTTACACGATTTTCAGTACATTGCACAAAAATGCTTCGAAATATCGTATTCAGTGTGTAAAATACGTTGAATTCGCGTTTTGGCAGTAAATGCGTAGACATTTCTAATATCTCATTCGGATTTCAATGTGATATTTACGTTAAATACGATTTCAGCAGCAAATACACAGGTTTCTAGAATAGCATTCATATTTCAGTGTGAAACTTGCGTTTTACACGATTTTCGGTACATTGCACAAAAATGCATCGAAATATCGTATTCAGTGTGTAAAATACGTTGAATTCGCATTTAGGCAGTAAAAGCGTAGACATTTCTAACATCACATTCGGATTTCAATGTGATATTTACGTTAAATGCGATTTCAGCAGCAAATACACAGGTTTCTAGCATAACATTCATATTTCAGTGTGAAACTTGCGTTTTACACGATTTTCAGTACATTGGACAAAAATGCATCGAAATATCGTACTCAGTGTGTAAAATACGTTGAATTCGTGTTTTGACAGTAAATGCGTAGACATTTCTAACATCACATTCGGATTCCAATGTGATATTTACGTTAAATGCGATTTCAGCAGCAAATACACAGGTTTCTAGCATAACATTCATATTTCAGTGTGAAACTTGCGTTTTACACGATTTTTAGTACATTGCACAAAAATGCATCGAAATATCGTATTCAGTGTGTAAAATAAGTTGAATTCGCGTTTTGGCAGCAAATGCGTAGACATTTCTAACATCACATTCGGATTTCAATATGATATTTACGTTAAATGCGATTTCAGCAGCAAATACACAGGTTTCTAGCATAACTTTCATATTTCAGTGTGAAACTTGCGTTTTACACGTTTTTCAGTACATTGCACAAAAATGCATCTAAATATCGTATTCAGTGTGTAAAATACGTTGAATTCGCGTTTTGGCTGCAAATGCGTAGACATTTCTAACATCACATTCGGATTTCAATGTGATATTTACGTTAAATGCGATTTCAGCAGCAAATACACAGGTTTCTAGAATAGCATTCATATTTCACAAAAATGCATCGAAATATCGTATTCAAAGTGTAAAATACGTTGAATTCGCGTTTTGGCAGTAAATGCGTAGACATTTCTAACATCACATTCGGATTTCAATATGATATTTACGTTAAATGCGATTTCAGCAGCAAATACACAGGTTTCTAGCATAACTTTCATATTTCAGTGTGAAACTTGCGTTTTACACGTTTTTCAGTACATTGCACAAAAATGCATCTAAATATCGTATTCAGTGTGTAAAATACGTTGAATTCGCGTTTTGGCTGCAAATGCGTAGACATTTCTAACATCACATTCGGATTTCAATGTGATATTTACGTTAAATGCGATTTCAGCAGCAAATACACAGGTTTCTAGAATAGCATTCATATTTCACAAAAATGCATCGAAATATCGTATTCAAAGTATAAAATACGTTGAATTCGCGTGTTGGCAGTAAATGCGTAGACATTTCTAACATCACATTCGGATTTCAATATGATATTTACGTTAAATGCGATTTCAGCAGCAAATACACAGGTTTCTAGCATAACATTCATATTTCAGTGTGAAACTTGCGTTTTACACGATTTTCAGTCCATTGCACAAAAATGCATCTAAATATCGTATTCAGTATGTAAAATACGTTGAATTCGCGTTTTGGCAGTAAATGCGTAGACATTTCTAACATCACATTCAGATTTCAATATGATATTTACGTTAAATGCGATTTCAGCAGCAAATACACAGGTTTCTAGCATAACTTTCATATTTCAGTGTGAAACTTGCGTTTTACACGATTTTCAGTACATTGCACAAAAATGCATCGAAATATCGTATTCAATGTGTAAAATACGTTGAATTCGTGTTTTGACAGTAAATGCGTAGACATTTCTAACATCACATTCGGATTCCAATGTGATATTTACGTTAAATGCGATTTCAGCAGCAAATACACAGGTTTCTAGCATAACATTCATATTTCAGTGTGAAACTTGCGTTTTACACGATTTTCAGTACATTGCACAAAAATGCATCGAAATATCGTATTCAGTGTGTAAAATACGTTGAATTCGCGTTTTGGCAGTAAATGCGTAGACATTTCTAACATCACAGTCGGATTTCAATGTGATATTTACGTTAAATGCGATTTCAGCAGCAAATACACAGGTTTCTAGAATAGCATTCATATTTCAGTGTGAAACTTGCGTTTTACACGATTTTCAGTACATTGCACAAAAATGCATCGAAATATCGTATTCAGTGTGTAAAATACGTTGAATTCGCGTTTTGGCAGTAAATGCGTAGACATTTCTAATATCTCATTCGGATTTCAATGTGATATTTACGTTAAATACGATTTCAGCAGCAAATACACAGGTTTCTAGAATAGCATTCTTATTTCAGTGTGAAACTTGCGTTTTACACGATTTTCGGTACATTGCACAAAAATGCATCGAAATATCGTATTCAGTGTGTAAAATACGTTGAATTCGCGTTTAGGCAGTAAAAGCATAGACATTTCTAACATCACATTCGGATTTCAATGTGATATTTACGTTAAATGCGATTTCAGCAGCAAATACACAGGTTTCTAGCATAACATTCATATTTCAGTGTGAAACTTGCGTTTTACACGATTTTCAGTACATTGGACAAAAATGCATCGAGATATCGTATTCAGTGTGTAAAATACGTTGAATTCGCGTTTAGGCAGTAAAAGCATAGACATTTCTAACATCACATTCGGATTTCAATGTGATATTTACGTTAAATGCGATTTCAGCAGCAAATACACAGGTTTCTAGCATAACATTCATATTTCAGTGTGAAACTTGCGTTTTACACGATTTTCAGTACATTGCACAAAAATGCATCGAAATATCGTATTCAGTGTGTAAAATACGTTGAATTCGCGTTTTGGCAGTAAATGCGTAGACATTTCTAACATCACAGTCGGATTTCAATGTGATATTTACGTTAAATGCGATTTCAGCAGCAAATACACAGGTTTCTAGAATAGCATTCATATTTCACAAAAATGCATCGAAATATCGTATTCAAAGTGTAAAATACGTTGAATTCGCGTTTTGGCAGTAAATGCGTAGACATTTCTAACATCACATTCGGATTTCAATATGATATTTACGTTAAATCCGATTTCAGCAGCAAATACACAGGTTTCTAGCATAACATTCATATTTCAGTGTGAAACTTGCGTTTTACACGATTTTTAGTACATTGCACAACAATGCATCTAAATATCGTATTCAGTGTGTAAAATACGTTGAATTCGCGTTTTGGCTGCAAATGCGTAGACATTTCTAACATCACATTCGGATTTCAATGTGATATTTACGTTAAATGCGATTTCAGCAGCAAATACACAGGTTTCTAGAATAGCATTCATATTTCACAAAAATGCATCGAAATATCGTATTCAAAGTATAAAATACGTTGAATTCGCGTGTTGGCAGTAAATGCGTAGACATTTCTAACATCACATTCGGATTTCAATATGATATTTACGTTAAATGCGATTTCAGCAGCAAATACACAGGTTTCTAGCATAACATTCATATTTCAGTGTGAAACTTGCGTTTTACACGATTTTCAGTCCATTGCACAAAAATGCATCTAAATATCGTATTCAGTATGTAAAATACGTTGAATTCGCGTTTTGGCAGTAAATGCGTAGACATTTCTAACATCACATTCAGATTTCAATATGATATTTACGTTAAATGCGATTTCAGCAGCAAATACACAGGTTTCTAGCATAACTTTCATATTTCAGTGTGAAACTTGCGTTTTACACGATTTTCAGTACATTGCACAAAAATGCATCGAAATATCGTATTCAATGTGTAAAATACGTTGAATTCGTGTTTTGACAGTAAATGCGTAGACATTTCTAACATCACATTCGGATTCCAATGTGATATTTACGTTAAATGCGATTTCAGCAGCAAATACACAGGTTTCTAGCATAACATTCATATTTCAGTGTGAAACTTGCGTTTTACACGATTTTCAGTACATTAGACAAAAATGCATCGAAATATCGTATTCAGTGTGTAAAATACGTTGAATTCGTGTTTTGACATTAAATGCGTAGACATTTCTAACATCACATTCGGATTCCAATGTGATATTTACGTTAAATGCGATTTCAGCAGCAAATACACAGGTTTCTAGCATAACATTCATATTTCAGTGTGAAACTTGCGTTTTACACGATTTTCAGTACATTGCACAAAAATGCATCTAAATATCGTATTCAGTATGTAAAATACGTTGAATTCGCGTTTTGGTAGTAAATGCGTAGATATTTCTAACATCACATTCAGATTTCAATATGATATTTACGTTAAATGCGATTTCAGCAGCAAATTCACAGGTTTCTAGCATGACTTTCATATTTCAGTGTGAAACTTGCGTTTTACACGATTTTCAGTACATTGCACAAAAATGCATCGAAATATCGTATTCAGTGTGTAAAATACGTTGAATTCGCGTTTTGGCAGTAAATGCGTAGACATTTCTAACATCACAGTCGGATTTCAATGTGATATTTACGTTAAATGCGATTTCAGCAGCAAATACACAGGTTTCTAGAATAGCATTCATATTTCAGTGTGAAACTTGCGTTTTACACGATTTTCAGTACATTGCACAAAAATGCATCGAAATATCGTATTCAGTGTGTAAAATACGTTGAATTCGCGTTTTGGCAGTAAATGCGTAGACATTTCTAATATCTCATTCGGATTTCAATGTGATATTTACGTTAAATACGATTTCAGCAGCAAATACACAGGTTTCTAGAATAGCATTCATATTTCAGTGTGAAACTTGCGTTTTACACGATTTTCGGTACATTGCACAAAAATGCATCGAAATATCGTATTCAGTGTGTAAAATACGTTGAATTCGCGTTTAGGCAGTAAAAGCGTAGACATTTCTAACATCACATTCGGATTTCAATGTGATATTTACGTTAAATGCGATTTCAGCAGCAAATACACAGGTTTCTAGCATAACATTCATATTTCAGTGTGAAACTTGCGTTTTACACGATTTTCAGTACATTGGACAAAAATGCATCGAAATATCGTACTCAGTGTGTAAAATACGTTGAATTCGTGTTTTGACAGTAAATGCGTAGACATTTCTAACATCACATTCGGATTCCAATGTGATATTTACGTTAAATGCGATTTCAGCAGCAAATACACAGGTTTCTAGCATAACATTCATATTTCAGTGTGAAACTTGCGTTTTACACGATTTTTAGTACATTGCACAAAAATGCATCGAAATATCGTATTCAGTGTGTAAAATAAGTTGAATTCGCGTTTTGGCAGCAAATGCGTAGACATTTCTAACATCACATTCGGATTTCAATATGATATTTACGTTAAATGCGATTTCAGCAGCAAATACACAGGTTTCTAGCATAACTTTCATATTTCAGTGTGAAACTTGCGTTTTACACGTTTTTCAGTACATTGCACAAAAATGCATCTAAATATCGTATTCAGTGTGTAAAATACGTTGAATTCGCGTTTTGGCTGCAAATGCGTAGACATTTCTAACATCACATTCGGATTTCAATGTGATATTTACGTTAAATGCGATTTCAGCAGCAAATACACAGGTTTCTAGAATAGCATTCATATTTCACAAAAATGCATCGAAATATCGTATTCAAAGTGTAAAATACGTTGAATTCGCGTTTTGGCAGTAAATGCGTAGACATTTCTAACATCACATTCGGATTTCAATATGATATTTACGTTAAATGCGATTTCAGCAGCAAATACACAGGTTTCTAGCATAACTTTCATATTTCAGTGTGAAACTTGCGTTTTACACGTTTTTCAGTACATTGCACAAAAATGCATCTAAATATCGTATTCAGTGTGTAAAATACGTTGAATTCGCGTTTTGGCTGCAAATGCGTAGACATTTCTAACATCACATTCGGATTTCAATGGGATATTTACGTTAAATGCGATTTCAGCAGCAAATACACAGGTTTCTAGAATAGCATTCATATTTCACAAAAATGCATCGAAATATCGTATTCAAAGTATAAAATACGTTGAATTCGCGTGTTGGCAGTAAATGCGTAGACATTTCTAACATCACATTCGGATTTCAATATGATATTTACGTTAAATGCGATTTCAGCAGCAAATACACAGGTTTCTAGCATAACATTCATATTTCAGTGTGAAACTTGCGTTTTACACGATTTTCAGTCCATTGCACAAAAATGCATCTAAATATCGTATTCAATATGTAAAATACGTTGAATTCGCGTTTTGGCAGTAAATGCGTAGACATTTCTAACATCACATTCAGATTTCAATATGATATTTACGTTAAATGCGATTTCAGCAGCAAATACACAGGTTTCTAGCATAACTTTCATATTTCAGTGTGAAACTTGCGTTTTACACGATTTTCAGTACATTGCACAAAAATGCATCGAAATATCGTATTCAATGTGTAAAATACGTTGAATTCGTGTTTTGACAGTAAATGCGTAGACATTTCTAACATCACATTCGGATTCCAATGTGATATTTACGTTAAATGCGATTTCAGCAGCAAATACACAGGTTTCTAGCATAACATTCATATTTCAGTGTGAAACTTGCGTTTTACACGATTTTCAGTACATTAGACAAAAATGCATCGAAATATCGTATTCAGTGTGTAAAATACGTTGAATTCGTGTTTTGACATTAAATGCGTAGACATTTCTAACATCACATTCGGATTCCAATGTGATATTTACGTTAAATGCGATTTCAGCAGCAAATACACAGGTTTCTAGCATAACATTCATATTTCAGTGTGAAACTTGCGTTTTACACGATTTTCAGTACATTGCACAAAAATGCATCTAAATATCGTATTCAGTATGTAAAATACGTTGAATTCGCGTTTTGGTAGTAAATGCGTAGATATTTCTAACATCACATTCAGATTTCAATATGATATTTACGTTAAATGCGATTTCAGCAGCAAATTCACAGGTTTCTAGCATGACTTTCATATTTCAGTGCGAAACTTGCGTTTTACACGATTTTCAGTACATTGCACAAAAATGCATCGAAATATCGTATTCAGTGTGTAAAATACGTTGAATTCGCGTTTTGGCAGTAAATGCGTAGACATTTCTAACATCACAGTCGGATTTCAATGTGATATTTACGTTAAATGCGATTTCAGCAGCAAATACACAGGTTTCTAGAATAGCATTCATATTTCAGTGTGAAACTTGCGTTTTACACGATTTTCAGTACATTGCACAAAAATGCATCGAAATATCGTATTCAGTGTGTAAAATACGTTGAATTCGCGTTTTGGCAGTAAATGCGTAGACATTTCTAATATCTCATTCGGATTTCAATGTGATATTTACGTTAAATACGATTTCAGCAGCAAATACACAGGTTTCTAGAATAGCATTCATATTTCAGTGTGAAACTTGCGTTTTACACGATTTTCGGTACATTGCACAAAAATGCATCGAAATATCGTATTCAGTGTGTAAAATACGTTGAATTCGCGTTTAGGCAGTAAAAGCATAGACATTTCTAACATCACATTCGGATTTCAATGTGATATTTACGTTAAATGCGATTTCAGCAGCAAATACACAGGTTTCTAGCATAACATTCATATTTCAGTGTGAAACTTGCGTTTTACACGATTTTCAGTACATTGGACAAAAATGCATCGAGATATCGTATTCAGTGTGTAAAATACGTTGAATTCGTGTTTTGACAGTAAATGCGTAGACATTTCTAACATCACATTCGGATTTCAATGTGATATTTACGTTAAATGCGATTTCAGCAGCAAATACACAGGTTTCTAGAATAGCATTCATATTTCACAAAAATGCATCGAAATATCGTATTCAAAGTGTAAAATACGTTGAATTCGCGTTTTGGCAGTAAATGCGTAGACATTTCTAACATCACATTCGGATTTCAATATGATATTTACGTTAAATGCGATTTCAGCAGCAAATACACAGGTTTCTAGCATAACATTCATATTTCAGTGTGAAACTTGCGTTTTACACGATTTTTAGTACATTGCACAACAATGCATCTAAATATCGTATTCAGTGTGTAAAATACGTTGAATTCGCGTTTTGGCTGCAAATGCGTAGACATTTCTAACATCACATTCGGATTTCAATGTGATATTTACGTTAAATGCGATTTCAGCAGCAAATACACAGGTTTCTAGAATAGCATTCATATTTCACAAAAATGCATCGAAATATCGTATTCAAAGTATAAAATACGTTGAATTCGCGTGTTGGCAGTAAATGCGTAGACATTTCTAACATCACATTCGGATTTCAATATGATATTTACGTTAAATGCGATTTCAGCAGCAAATACACAGGTTTCTAGCATAACATTCATATTTCAGTGTGAAACTTGCGTTTTACACGATTTTCAGTCCATTGCACAAAAATGCATCTAAATATCGTATTCAGTATGTAAAATACGTTGAATTCGCGTTTTGGCAGTAAATGCGTAGACATTTCTAACATCACATTCAGATTTCAATATGATATTTACGTTAAATGCGATTTCAGCAGCAAATACACAGGTTTCTAGCATAACTTTCATATTTCAGTGTGAAACTTGCGTTTTACACGATTTTCAGTACATTGCACAAAAATGCATCGAAATATCGTATTCAATGTGTAAAATACGTTGAATTCGTGTTTTGACAGTAAATGCGTAGACATTTCTAACATCACATTCGGATTCCAATGTGATATTTACGTTAAATGCGATTTCAGCAGCAAATACACAGGTTTCTAGCATAACATTCATATTTCAGTGTGAAACTTGCGTTTTACACGATTTTCAGTACATTAGACAAAAATGCATCGAAATATCGTATTCAGTGTGTAAAATACGTTGAATTCGTGTTTTGACATTAAATGCGTAGACATTTCTAACATCACATTCGGATTCCAATGTGATATTTACGTTAAATGCGATTTCAGCAGCAAATACACAGGTTTCTAGCATAACATTCATATTTCAGTGTGAAACTTGCGTTTTACACGATTTTCAGTACATTGCACAAAAATGCATCTAAATATCGTATTCAGTATGTAAAATACGTTGAATTCGCGTTTTGGTAGTAAATGCGTAGATATTTCTAACATCACATTCAGATTTCAATATGATATTTACGTTAAATGCGATTTCAGCAGCAAATTCACAGGTTTCTAGCATGACTTTCATATTTCAGTGTGAAACTTGCGTTTTACACGATTTTCAGTACATTGCACAAAAATGCATCGAAATATCGTATTCAGTGTGTAAAATACGTTGAATTCGCGTTTTGGCAGTAAATGCGTAGACATTTCTAACATCACAGTCGGATTTCAATGTGATATTTACGTTAAATGCGATTTCAGCAGCAAATACACAGGTTTCTAGAATAGCATTCATATTTCAGTGTGAAACTTGCGTTTTACACGATTTTCAGTACATTGCACAAAAATGCATCGAAATATCGTATTCAGTGTGTAAAATACGTTGAATTCGCGTTTTGGCAGTAAATGCGTAGACATTTCTAATATCTCATTCGGATTTCAATGTGATATTTACGTTAAATACGATTTCAGCAGCAAATACACAGGTTTCTAGAATAGCATTCATATTTCAGTGTGAAACTTGCGTTTTACACGATTTTCGGTACATTGCACAAAAATGCATCGAAATATCGTATTCAGTGTGTAAAATACGTTGAATTCGCGTTTAGGCAGTAAAAGCATAGACATTTCTAACATCACATTCGGATTTCAATGTGATATTTACGTTAAATGCGATTTCAGCAGCAAATACACAGGTTTCTAGCATAACATTCATATTTCAGTGTGAAACTTGCGTTTTACACGATTTTCAGTACATTGGACAAAAATGCATCGAGATATCGTATTCAGTGTGTAAAATACGTTGAATTCGTGTTTTGACAGTAAATGCGTAGACATTTCTAACATCACATTCGGATTTCAATGTGATATTTACGTTAAATGCGATTTCAGCAGCAAATACACAGGTTTCTAGCATAACATTGATATTTCAGTGTGAAACTTGCATTTTACACGATTTTCAGTACATTGGACAAAAATGCATCGAAATATCGTATTCAGTGTGTAAAATACGTTGAATTCGCGTTTTGGCAATAAATGCGTAGACATTTCTAACATCACATTCGGATTTCAATGTGATATTTACGTTAAATGCGATTTCAGCAGCAAATACACAGGTTTCTAGCATAACATTCATATTTCAGTGTGAAACTTGCGTTTTACACGATTTTCAGTACATTGGACAAAAATGCATCGAAATATCGTACTCAGTGTGTAAAATACGTTGAATTCGTGTTTTGACAGTAAATGCGTAGACATTTCTAACATCACATTCGGATTCCAATGTGATATTTACGTTAAATGCGATTTCAGCAGCAAATACACAGGTTTCTAGCATAACATTCATATTTCAGTGTGAAACTTGCGTTTAACACGATTTTCAGTACATTGCACAAAAATGCTTCGAAATATCGTATTCAGTGTGTAAATACGTTGAATTCGCGTTTTGGCAGTAAATGCGTAGACATTTCTAACATCACATTCTGATTTCAATGTGATATTTACGTTAAATGCGATTTCAGCAGCAAATACACAGGTTTCTAGCATAACTTTCATATTTCAGTGTGAAACTTGCGTTTTACACGATTTTCAGTACATTGCACAAAAATGCATCTAAATATCGTATTCAGTATGTGAAATACGTTGAATTCGCGTTTTGGCAGCAAATGCGTAGACATTTCTAACATCACATTCGGATTTCAATGTGATATTTACGTTAAATGCGATTTCAGCAGCAAATACACAGGTTTCTAGAATAGCATTCATATTTCAGTGTGAAACTTGCGTTTTACACGATTTTCAGTACATTGCACAAAAATGCATCTAAAAATCGTATTCAGTATGTAAAATACGTTGAATTCGCGTTTTGGCAGCAAATGCGTAGACATTTATAACATCACATTCAGATTTCAATATGATATTTACGTTAAATGCGATTTCAGCAGCAAATACACAGGTTTCTAGCATAACTTTCATATTTCAGTGTGAAACTTGCGTTTTACACGATTTTCAGTATATTGCACAAAAATGCTTCGAAATATCGTATTCAGTGTGTAAAATACGTTGAATTCGCGTTTTGGCAGTAAATGCGTAGACATTTCTAACATCTCATTCGGATTTCAATGTGATATTTACGTTAAATGCGATTTCAGCAGCAAATACACAGGTTTCTAGAATAGCATTCATATTTCAGTGTGAAACTTGCGTTTTACACGATTTTCGGTACATTACACAAAAATGCATCGAAATATCGTATTCAGTGTGTAAAATACGTTGAATTCGCGTTTTGGCAGTAAATGCGTAGACATTTCTAACATCACATTCGGATTTCAATGTGATATTTACGTTAAATGCGATTTCAGCAGCAAATACACAGGTTTCAAGCATAACATTCATATTTCAGTGTGAAACTTGCGTTTTACACGATTTTCAGTACATTGGACAAAAATGCATCGAGATATCGTATTCAGTGTGTAAAATACGTTGAATTCGTGTTTTGACAGTAAATGCGTAGACATTTCTAACATCACATTCGGATTTCAATGTGATATTTACGTTAAATGCGATTTCAGCAGCAAATACACAGGTTTCTAACATAACATTCATATTTCAGTGTGAAACTTGCGTTTTACACGATTTTCAGTACATTGCACAAAAATGCTTCGAAATATCGTATTCAGTGTGTAAATACGTTGAATTCGCGTTTTGGCAGTAAATGCGTAGACATTTCTAACATCACATTCGGATTTCAATGTGATATTTACGTTAAATGCGATTTCAGCAGCAAATACACAGGTTTCTAGCATAACTTTCATATTTCAGTGTGAAACTTGCGTTTTACACGATTTTCAGTACATTGCACAAAAATGCTTCGAAATATCGTATTCAGTGTGTAAAATACGTTGAATTCGCGTTTTGGCAGTAAATGCGTAGACATTTCTAATATCTCATTCGGATTTCAATGTGATATTTACGTTAAATACGATTTCAGCAGCAAATACACAGGTTTCTAGAATAGCATTCATATTTCAGTGTGAAACTTGCGTTTTACACGATTTTCGGTACATTGCACAAAAATGCATCGAAATATCGTATTCAGTGTGTAAAATACGTTGAATTCGCGTTTAGGCAGTAAAAGCGTAGACATTTCTAACATCACATTCGGATTTCAATGTGATATTTACGTTAAATGCGATTTCAGCAGCAAATACACAGGTTTCTAGCATAACATTCATATTTCAGTGTGAAACTTGCGTTTTACACGATTTTCAGTACATTGGACAAAAATGCATCGAAATATCGTACTCAGTGTGTAAAATACGTTGAATTCGTGTTTTGACAGTAAATGCGTAGACATTTCTAACGTCACATTCGGATTCCAATGTGATATTTACGTTAAATGCGATTTCAGCAGCAAATACACAGGTTTCTAGCATAACATTCATATTTCAGTGTGAAACTTGCGTTTTACACGATTTTTAGTACATTGCACAAAAATGCATCGAAATATCGTATTCAGTGTGTAAAATAAGTTGAATTCGCGTTTTGGCAGCAAATGCGTAGACATTTCTAACATCACATTCGGATTTCAATATGATATTTACGTTAAATGCGATTTCAGCAGCAAATACACAGGTTTCTAGCATAACTTTCATATTTCAGTGTGAAACTTGCGTTTTACACGTTTTTCAGTACATTGCACAAAAATGCATCTAAATATCGTATTCAGTGTGTAAAATACGTTGAATTCGCGTTTTGGCTGCAAATGCGTAGACATTTCTAACATCACATTCGGATTTCAATGTGATATTTACGTTAAATGCGATTTCAGCAGCAAATACACAGGTTTCTAGAATAGCATTCATATTTCACAAAAATGCATCGAAATATCGTATTCAAAGTGTAAAATACGTTGAATTCGCGTTTTGGCAGTAAATGCGTAGACATTTCTAACATCACATTCGGATTTCAATATGATATTTACGTTAAATGCGATTTCAGCAGCAAATACACAGGTTTCTAGCATAACTTTCATATTTCAGTGTGAAACTTGCGTTTTACACGTTTTTCAGTACATTGCACAAAAATGCATCTAAATATCGTATTCAGTGTGTAAAATACGTTGAATTCGCGTTTTGGCTGCAAATGCGTAGACATTTCTAACATCACATTCGGATTTCAATGTGATATTTACGTTAAATGCGATTTCAGCAGCAAATACACAGGTTTCTAGAATAGCATTCATATTTCACAAAAATGCATCGAAATATCGTATTCAAAGTATAAAATACGTTGAATTCGCGTGTTGGCAGTAAATGCGTAGACATTTCTAACATCACATTCGGATTTCAATATGATATTTACGTTAAATGCGATTTCAGCAGCAAATACACAGGTTTCTAGCATAACATTCATATTTCAGTGTGAAACTTGCGTTTTACACGATTTTCAGTCCATTGCACAAAAATGCATCTAAATATCGTATTCAGTATGTAAAATACGTTGAATTCGCGTTTTGGCAGTAAATGCGTAGACATTTCTAACATCACATTCAGATTTCAATATGATATTTACGTTAAATGCGATTTCAGCAGCAAATACACAGGTTTCTAGCATAACTTTCATATTTCAGTGTGAAACTTGCGTTTTACACGATTTTCAGTACATTGCACAAAAATGCATCGAAATATCGTATTCAATGTGTAAAATACGTTGAATTCGTGTTTTGACAGTAAATGCGTAGACATTTCTAACATCACATTCGGATTCCAATGTGATATTTACGTTAAATGCGATTTCAGCAGCAAATACACAGGTTTCTAGCATAACATTCATATTTCAGTGTGAAACTTGCGTTTTACACGATTTTCAGTACATTAGACAAAAATGCATCGAAATATCGTATTCAGTGTGTAAAATACGTTGAATTCGTGTTTTGACATTAAATGCGTAGACATTTCTAACATCACATTCGGATTCCAATGTGATATTTACGTTAAATGCGATTTCAGCAGCAAATACACAGGTTTCTAGCATAACATTCATATTTCAGTGTGAAACTTGCGTTTTACACGATTTTCAGTACATTGCACAAAAATGCATCTAAATATCGTATTCAGTATGTAAAATACGTTGAATTCGCGTTTTGGTAGTAAATGCGTAGATATTTCTAACATCACATTCAGATTTCAATATGATATTTACGTTAAATGCGATTTCAGCAGCAAATTCACAGGTTTCTAGCATGACTTTCATATTTCAGTGTGAAACTTGCGTTTTACACGATTTTCAGTACATTGCACAAAAATGCATCGAAATATCGTATTCAGTGTGTAAAATACGTTGAATTCGCGTTTTGGCAGTAAATGCGTAGACATTTCTAACATCACAGTCGGATTTCAATGTGATATTTACGTTAAATGCGATTTCAGCAGCAAATACACAGGTTTCTAGAATAGCATTCATATTTCAGTGTGAAACTTGCGTTTTACACGATTTTCAGTACATTGCACAAAAATGCATCGAAATATCGTATTCAGTGTGTAAAATACGTTGAATTCGCGTTTTGGCAGTAAATGCGTAGACATTTCTAATATCTCATTCGGATTTCAATGTGATATTTACGTTAAATACGATTTCAGCAGCAAATACACAGGTTTCTAGAATAGCATTCATATTTCAGTGTGAAACTTGCGTTTTACACGTTTTTCAGTACATTGCACAAAAATGCATCTAAATAGCGTATTCAGTGTGTAAAATACGTTGAATTCGCGTTTTGGCTGCAAATGCGTAGACATTTCCTAACATCACATTCGGATTTCAATGTGATATTTACGTTAAATGCGATTTCAGCAGCAAATACACAGGTTTCTAGAATAGCATTCATATTTCAGTGTGAAACTTGCGTTTTACACGATTTTCAGTACATTGCACAAAAATGCATCTAAAAATCGTATTCAGTATGTAAAATACGTTGAATTCGCGTTTTGGCAGCAAATGCGTAGACATTTATAACATCACATTCAGATTTCAATATGATATTTACGTTAAATGCGATTTCAGCAGCAAATACACAGGTTTCTAGCATAACTTTCATATTTCAGTGTGAAACTTGCGTTTTACACGATTTTCAGTATATTGCACAAAAATGCTTCGAAATATCGTATTCTGTGTGTAAAATACGTTGAATTCGCGTTTTGGCAGTAAATGCGTAGACATTTCTAACATCTCATTCGGATTTCAATGTGATATTTACGTTAAATGCGATTTCAGCAGCAAATACACAGGTTTCTAGAATAGCATTCATATTTCAGTGTGAAACTTGCGTTTTACACGATTTTCGGTACATTGCACAAAAATGCATCGAAATATCGTATTCAGTGTGTAAAATACGTTGAATTCGCGTTTTGGCAGCAAATGCGTAAACATTTCTAACATCACATTCGGATTTCAATGTGATATTTACGTTAAATGCGATTTCAGCAGCAAATACACAGGTTTCTAGCATAACATTCATATTTCAGTGTGAAACTTGCGTTTTACACGATTTTCAGTACATTGCACAAAAATGCATCTAAATATCGTATTCAGTATGTAAAATACGTTGAATTCGCGTTTTGGCAGTAAATGCGTAGACATTTCTAATATCTCATTCGGATTTCAATGTGATATTTACGTTAAATGCGATTTCAGCAGCAAATACACAGGTTTCTAGCATAACATTCATATTTCAGTGTGAAACTTGCGATTTACACGATTTTCAGTACATTGCACAAAAATGATTCGAAATATCGTATTCAGTGTGTAAATACGTTGAATTCGCGTTTTGGCAGTAAACGCGTAGACATTTCTAACATCACATTCGGATTCCAATGTGATATTTACGTTAAATGCGATTTCAGCAGCAAATACACAGGTTTCTAGAATAGCATTCATATTTCAGTGTGAAACTTGCGTTTTACACGATTTTCAGTACATTGCACAAAAATGCATCTAAATATCGTATTCAGTATGTGAAATACGTTGAATTCGCGTTTTGGCAGCAAATGCGTAGACATTTCTAACATCACATTCGGATTTCAATGTGATATTTACGTTAAATGCGATTTCAGCAGCAAATACACAGGTTTCTAGCATAACATTCATATTTCAGTGTGAAACTTGCGTTTTACACGATTTTCGGTACATTGCACAAAAATGCATCGAAATATCGTATTCAGTGTGTAAAATACATTGAATTCGCGTTTTGGCAGTAAATGCGTAGACATTTCTAACATCACATTTGGATTTCAATGTGATATTTACGTTAAATGCGATTTCAGCAGCAAATACACAGGTTTCTAGCATAACATTCATATTCGAGTGTGAAACTTGCGTTTTACACGATTTTCAGTACATTGGACAAAAATGCATCGAAATATCGTACTCAGTGTGTAAAATACGTTGAATTCGTGTTTTGACAGTAAATGCGTAGACATTTCTAACATCACATTCGGATTCCAATGTGATATTTACGTTAAATGCGATTTCAGCAGCAAATACACAGGTTTCTAGCATAACATTAATATTTCAGTGTGAAACTTGCGTTTTACACGATTTTCAGTACATTGCACAAAAATGCATCTAAATATCGTATTCAGTATGTAAAATACGTTGAATTCGCGTTTTGGCAGTAAATGCGTAGACATTTCTAATATCTCATTCGGATTTCAATGTGATATTTACGTTAAATGCGATTTCAGCAGCAAATACACAGGTTTCTAGCATAACATTCATATTTCAGTGTGAAACTTTCGTTTTACACGATTTTCAGTACATTGCACAAAAATGCTTCGAAATATCGTATTCAGTGTGTAAATACGTTGAATTCGCGTTTTGGCAGTAAATGCGTAGACATTTCTAACATCACATTCGGATTTCAATGTGATATTTACGTTAAATGCGATTTCAGCAGCAAATACACAGGTTTCTAGCATAACTTTCATATTTCAGTGTGAAACTTGCGTTTTACACGATTTTCAGTACATTGCACAAAAATGCTTCGAAATATCGTATTCAGTGTGTAAAATACGTTGAATTCGCGTTTTGGCAGTAAATGCGTAGACATTTCTAATATCTCATTCGGATTTCAATGTGATATTTACGTTAAATACGATTTCAGCAGCAAATACACAGGTTTCTAGAATAGCATTCATATTTCAGTGTGAAACTTGCGTTTTACACGATTTTTGGTACATTGCACAAAAATGCATCGAAATATCGTATTCAGTGTGTAAAATACGTTGAATTCGCGTTTAGGCAGTAAAAGCGTAGACATTTCTAACATCACATTCGGATTTCAATGTGATATTTACGTTAAATGCGATTTCAGCAGCAAATACACAGGTTTCAAGCATAACATTCATATTTCAGTGTGAAACTTGCGTTTTACACGATTTTCAGTACATTGGACAAAAATGCATCGAGATATCGTATTCAGTGTGTAAAATACGTTGAATTCGTGTTTTGACAGTAAATGCGTAGACATTTCTAACATCACATTCGGATTTCAATGTGATATTTACGTTAAATGCGATTTCAGCAGCAAATACACAGGTTTCTAACATAACATTCATATTTCAGTGTGAAACTTGCGTTTTACACGATTTTCAGTACATTGCACAAAAATGCTTCGAAATATCGTATTCAGTGTGTAAATACGTTGAATTCGCGTTTTGGCAGTAAATGCGTAGACATTTCTAACATCACATTCGGATTTCAATGTGATATTTACGTTAAATGCGATTTCAGCAGCAAATACACAGGTTTCTAGCATAACTTTCATATTTCAGTGTGAAACTTGCGTTTTACACGATTTTCAGTACATTGCACAAAAATGCTTCGAAATATCGTATTCAGTGTGTAAAATACGTTGAATTCGCGTTTTGGCAGTAAATGCGTAGACATTTCTAATATCTCATTCGGATTTCAATGTGATATTTACGTTAAATACGATTTCAGCAGCAAATACACAGGTTTCTAGAATAGCATTCATATTTCAGTGTGAAACTTGCGTTTTACACGATTTTCGGTACATTGCACAAAAATGCATCGAAATATCGTATTCAGTGTGTAAAATACGTTGAATTCGCGTTTAGGCAGTAAAAGCGTAGACATTTCTAACATCACATTCGGATTTCAATGTGATATTTACGTTAAATGCGATTTCAGCAGCAAATACACAGGTTTCTAGCATAACATTCATATTTCAGTGTGAAACTTGCGTTTTACACGATTTTCAGTACATTGGACAAAAATGCATCGAAATATCGTACTCAGTGTGTAAAATACGTTGAATTCGTGTTTTGACAGTAAATGCGTAGACATTTCTAACATCACATTCGGATTCCAATGTGATATTTACGTTAAATGCGATTTCAGCAGCAAATACACAGGTTTCTAGCATAACATTCATATTTCAGTGTGAAACTTGCGTTTTACACGATTTTTAGTACATTGCACAAAAATGCATCGAAATATCGTATTCAGTGTGTAAAATAAGTTGAATTCGCGTTTTGGCAGCAAATGCGTAGACATTTCTAACATCACATTCGGATTTCAATATGATATTTACGTTAAATGCGATTTCAGCAGCAAATACACAGGTTTCTAGCATAACTTTCATATTTCAGTGTGAAACTTGCGTTTTACACGTTTTTCAGTACATTGCACAAAAATGCATCTAAATATCGTATTCAGTGTGTAAAATACGTTGAATTCGCGTTTTGGCTGCAAATGCGTAGACATTTCTAACATCACATTCGGATTTCAATGTGATATTTACGTTAAATGCGATTTCAGCAGCAAATACACAGGTTTCTAGAATAGCATTCATATTTCACAAAAATGCATCGAAATATCGTATTCAAAGTGTAAAATACGTTGAATTCGCGTTTTGGCAGTAAATGCGTAGACATTTCTAACATCACATTCGGATTTCAATATGATATTTACGTTAAATGCGATTTCAGCAGCAAATACACAGGTTTCTAGCATAACTTTCATATTTCAGTGTGAAACTTGCGTTTTACACGTTTTTCAGTACATTGCACAAAAATGCATCTAAATATCGTATTCAGTGTGTAAAATACGTTGAATTCGCGTTTTGGCTGCAAATGCGTAGACATTTCTAACATCACATTCGGATTTCAATGTGATATTTACGTTAAATGCGATTTCAGCAGCAAATACACAGGTTTCTAGAATAGCATTCATATTTCACAAAAATGCATCGAAATATCGTATTCAAAGTATAAAATACGTTGAATTCGCGTGTTGGCAGTAAATGCGTAGACATTTCTAACATCACATTCGGATTTCAATATGATATTTACGTTAAATGCGATTTCAGCAGCAAATACACAGGTTTCTAGCATAACATTCATATTTCAGTGTGAAACTTGCGTTTTACACGATTTTCAGTCCATTGCACAAAAATGCATCTAAATATCGTATTCAGTATGTAAAATACGTTGAATTCGCGTTTTGGCAGTAAATGCGTAGACATTTCTAACATCACATTCAGATTTCAATATGATATTTACGTTAAATGCGATTTCAGCAGCAAATACACAGGTTTCTAGCATAACTTTCATATTTCAGTGTGAAACTTGCGTTTTACACGATTTTCAGTACATTGCACAAAAATGCATCGAAATATCGTATTCAATGTGTAAAATACGTTGAATTCGTGTTTTGACAGTAAATGCGTAGACATTTCTAACATCACATTCGGATTCCAATGTGATATTTACGTTAAATGCGATTTCAGCAGCAAATACACAGGTTTCTAGCATAACATTCATATTTCAGTGTGAAACTTGCGTTTTACACGATTTTCAGTACATTAGACAAAAATGCATCGAAATATCGTATTCAGTGTGTAAAATACGTTGAATTCGTGTTTTGACATTAAATGCGTAGACATTTCTAACATCACATTCGGATTCCAATGTGATATTTACGTTAAATGCGATTTCAGCAGCAAATACACAGGTTTCTAGCATAACATTCATATTTCAGTGTGAAACTTGCGTTTTACACGATTTTCAGTACATTGCACAAAAATGCATCTAAATATCGTATTCAGTATGTAAAATACGTTGAATTCGCGTTTTGGTAGTAAATGCGTAGATATTTCTAACATCACATTCAGATTTCAATATGATATTTACGTTAAATGCGATTTCAGCAGCAAATTCACAGGTTTCTAGCATGACTTTCATATTTCAGTGTGAAACTTGCGTTTTACACGATTTTCAGTACATTGCACAAAAATGCATCGAAATATCGTATTCAGTGTGTAAAATACGTTGAATTCGCGTTTTGGCAGTAAATGCGTAGACATTTCTAACATCACAGTCGGATTTCAATGTGATATTTACGTTAAATGCGATTTCAGCAGCAAATACACAGGTTTCTAGAATAGCATTCATATTTCAGTGTGAAACTTGCGTTTTACACGATTTTCAGTACATTGCACAAAAATGCATCGAAATATCGTATTCAGTGTGTAAAATACGTTGAATTCGCGTTTTGGCAGTAAATGCGTAGACATTTCTAATATCTCATTCGGATTTCAATGTGATATTTACGTTAAATACGATTTCAGCAGCAAATACACAGGTTTCTAGAATAGCATTCATATTTCAGTGTGAAACTTGCGTTTTACACGTTTTTCAGTACATTGCACAAAAATGCATCTAAATAGCGTATTCAGTGTGTAAAATACGTTGAATTCGCGTTTTGGCTGCAAATGCGTAGACATTTCCTAACATCACATTCGGATTTCAATGTGATATTTACGTTAAATGCGATTTCAGCAGCAAATACACAGGTTTCTAGAATAGCATTCATATTTCAGTGTGAAACTTGCGTTTTACACGATTTTCAGTACATTGCACAAAAATGCATCTAAAAATCGTATTCAGTATGTAAAATACGTTGAATTCGCGTTTTGGCAGCAAATGCGTAGACATTTATAACATCACATTCAGATTTCAATATGATATTTACGTTAAATGCGATTTCAGCAGCAAATACACAGGTTTCTAGCATAACTTTCATATTTCAGTGTGAAACTTGCGTTTTACACGATTTTCAGTATATTGCACAAAAATGCTTCGAAATATCGTATTCTGTGTGTAAAATACGTTGAATTCGCGTTTTGGCAGTAAATGCGTAGACATTTCTAACATCTCATTCGGATTTCAATGTGATATTTACGTTAAATGCGATTTCAGCAGCAAATACACAGGTTTCTAGAATAGCATTCATATTTCAGTGTGAAACTTGCGTTTTACACGATTTTCGGTACATTGCACAAAAATGCATCGAAATATCGTATTCAGTGTGTAAAATACGTTGAATTCGCGTTTTGGCAGCAAATGCGTAAACATTTCTAACATCACATTCGGATTTCAATGTGATATTTACGTTAAATGCGATTTCAGCAGCAAATACACAGGTTTCTAGCATAACATTCATATTTCAGTGTGAAACTTGCGTTTTACACGATTTTCAGTACATTGCACAAAAATGCATCTAAATATCGTATTCAGTATGTAAAATACGTTGAATTCGCGTTTTGGCAGTAAATGCGTAGACATTTCTAATATCTCATTCGGATTTCAATGTGATATTTACGTTAAATGCGATTTCAGCAGCAAATACACAGGTTTCTAGCATAACATTCATATTTCAGTGTGAAACTTGCGATTTACACGATTTTCAGTACATTGCACAAAAATGATTCGAAATATCGTATTCAGTGTGTAAATACGTTGAATTCGCGTTTTGGCAGTAAACGCGTAGACATTTCTAACATCACATTCGGATTCCAATGTGATATTTACGTTAAATGCGATTTCAGCAGCAAATACACAGGTTTCTAGAATAGCATTCATATTTCAGTGTGAAACTTGCGTTTTACACGATTTTCAGTACATTGCACAAAAATGCATCTAAATATCGTATTCAGTATGTGAAATACGTTGAATTCGCGTTTTGGCAGCAAATGCGTAGACATTTCTAACATCACATTCGGATTTCAATGTGATATTTACGTTAAATGCGATTTCAGCAGCAAATACACAGGTTTCTAGCATAACATTCATATTTCAGTGTGAAACTTGCGTTTTACACGATTTTCGGTACATTGCACAAAAATGCATCGAAATATCGTATTCAGTGTGTAAAATACATTGAATTCGCGTTTTGGCAGTAAATGCGTAGACATTTCTAACATCACATTTGGATTTCAATGTGATATTTACGTTAAATGCGATTTCAGCAGCAAATACACAGGTTTCTAGCATAACATTCATATTCGAGTGTGAAACTTGCGTTTTACACGATTTTCAGTACATTGGACAAAAATGCATCGAAATATCGTACTCAGTGTGTAAAATACGTTGAATTCGTGTTTTGACAGTAAATGCGTAGACATTTCTAACATCACATTCGGATTCCAATGTGATATTTACGTTAAATGCGATTTCAGCAGCAAATACACAGGTTTCTAGCATAACATTAATATTTCAGTGTGAAACTTGCGTTTTACACGATTTTCAGTACATTGCACAAAAATGCATCTAAATATCGTATTCAGTATGTAATATACGTTGAATTCGCGTTTTGGCAGTAAATGCGTAGACATTTCTAATATCTCATTCGGATTTCAATGTGATATTTACGTTAAATGCGATTTCAGCAGCAAATACACAGGTTTCTAGCATAACATTCATATTTCAGTGTGAAACTTTCGTTTTACACGATTTTCAGTACATTGCACAAAAATGCTTCGAAATATCGTATTCAGTGTGTAAATACGTTGAATTCGCGTTTTGGCAGTAAATGCGTAGACATTTCTAACATCACATTCGGATTTCAATGTGATATTTACGTTAAATGCGATTTCAGCAGCAAATACACAGGTTTCTAGCATAACTTTCATATTTCAGTGTGAAACTTGCGTTTTACACGATTTTCAGTACATTGCACAAAAATGCTTCGAAATATCGTATTCAGTGTGTAAAATACGTTGAATTCGCGTTTTGGCAGTAAATGCGTAGACATTTCTAATATCTCATTCGGATTTCAATGTGATATTTACGTTAAATACGATTTCAGCAGCAAATACACAGGTTTCTAGAATAGCATTCATATTTCAGTGTGAAACTTGCGTTTTACACGATTTTTGGTACATTGCACAAAAATGCATCGAAATATCGTATTCAGTGTGTAAAATTCGTTGAATTCGCGTTTAGGCAGTAAAAGCGTAGACATTTCTAACATCACATTCGGATTTCAATGTGATATTTACGTTAAATGCGATTTCAGCAGCAAATACACAGGTTTCTAGCATAACATTCATATTTCAGTGTGAAACTTGCGTTTTACACGATTTTCAGTACATTGGACAAAAATGCATCGAAATATCGTACTCAGTGTGTAAAATACGTTGAATTCGTGTTTTGACAGTAAATGCGTAGACATTTCTAACATCACATTCGGATTCCAATGTGATATTTACGTTAAATGCGATTTCAGCAGCAAATACACAGGTTTCTAGCATAACATTCATATTTCAGTGTGAAACTTGCGTTTAACACGATTTTCAGTACATTGCACAAAAATGCTTCGAAATATCGTATTCAGTGTGTAAATACGTTGAATTCGCGTTTTGGCAGTAAATGCGTAGACATTTCTAACATCACATTCTGATTTCAATATGATATTTACGTTAAATGCGATTTCAGCAGCAAATACACAGGTTTCTAGCATAACTTTCATATTTCAGTGTGAAACTTGCGTTTTACACGATTTTCAGTACATTGCACAAAAATGCTTCGAAATATCGTATTCAGTGTGTAAAATACGTTGAATTCGCGTTTTGGCAGTAAATGCGTAGACATTTCTAATATCTCATTCGGATTTCAATGTGATATTTACGTTAAATACGATTTCAGCAGCAAATACACAGGTTTCTAGAATAGCATTCATATTTCAGTGTGAAACTTGCGTTTTACACGATTTTCGGTACATTGCACAAAAATGCATCGAAATATCGTATTCAGTGTGTAAAATACGTTGAATTCGCGTTTAGGCAGTAAAAGCGTAGACATTTCTAACATCACATTCGGATTTCAATGTGATATTTACGTTAAATGCGATTTCAGCAGCAAATACACAGGTTTCTAGCATAACATTCATATTTCAGTGTGAAACTTGCGTTTTACACGATTTTCAGTACATTGGACAAAAATGCATCGAGATATCGTATTCAGTGTGTAAAATACGTTGAATTCGTGTTTTGACAGTAAATGCGTAGACATTTCTAACATCACATTCGGATTTCAATGTGATATTTACGTTAAATGCGATTTCAGCAGCAAATACACAGGTTTCTAGCATAACATTCATATTTCAGTGTGAAACTTGCATTTTACACGATTTTCAGTACATTGCACAAAAATGCTTCGAAATATCGTATTCAGTGTGTAAATACGTTGAATTCGCGTTTTGGCAGTAAATGCGTAGACATTTCTAACATCACATTCGGATTTCAATGTGATATTTACGTTAAATGCGATTTCAGCAGCAAATACACAGGTTTCTAGCATAACATTCATATTTCAGTGTGAAACTTGCGTTTTACACGTTTTTCAGTACATTGCACAAAAATGCATCTAAATAGCGTATTCAGTGTGTAAAATACGTTGAATTCGCGTTTTGGCTGCAAATGCGTAGACATTTCCTAACATCACATTCGGATTTCAATGTGATATTTACGTTAAATGCGATTTCAGCAGCAAATACACAGGTTTCTAGAATAGCATTCATATTTCAGTGTGAAACTTGCGTTTTACACGATTTTCAGTACATTGCACAAAAATGCATCTAAAAATCGTATTCAGTATGTAAAATACGTTGAATTCGCGTTTTGGCAGCAAATGCGTAGACATTTATAACATCACATTCAGATTTCAATATGATATTTACGTTAAATGCGATTTCAGCAGCAAATACACAGGTTTCTAGCATAACTTTCATATTTCAGTGTGAAACTTGCGTTTTACACGATTTTCAGTATATTGCACAAAAATGCTTCGAAATATCGTATTCAGTGTGTAAAATACGTTGAATTCGCGTTTTGGCAGTAAATGCGTAGACATTTCTAACATCTCATTCGGATTTCAATGTGATATTTACGTTAAATGCGATTTCAGCAGCAAATACACAGGTTTCTAGAATAGCATTCATATTTCAGTGTGAAACTTGCGTTTTACACGATTTTCGGTACATTGCACAAAAATGCATCGAAATATCGTATTCAGTGTGTAAAATACGTTGAATTCGCGTTTTGGCAGTAAATGCGTAGACATTTCTAACATCACATTCGGATTTCAATGTGATATTTACGTTAAATGCGATTTCAGCAGCAAATACACAGGTTTCAAGCATAACATTCATATTTCAGTGTGAAACTTGCGTTTTACACGATTTTCAGTACATTGGACAAAAATGCATCGAGATATCGTATTCAGTGTGTAAAATACGTTGAATTCGTGTTTTGACAGTAAATGCGTAGACATTTCTAACATCACATTCGGATTTCAATGTGATATTTACGTTAAATGCGATTTCAGCAGCAAATACACAGGTTTCTAGCATAACATTCATATTTCAGTGTGAAACTTGCGTTTTACACGATTTTCAGTACATTGCACAAAAATGCTTCGAAATATCGTATTCAGTGTGTAAATACGTTGAATTCGCGTTTTGGCAGTAAATGCGTAGACATTTCTAACATCACATTCGGATTTCAATGTGATATTTACGTTAAATGTGATTTCAGCAGCAAATACACAGGTTTCTAGCATAACTTTCATATTTCAGTGTGAAACTTGCGTTTTACACGATTTTCAGTACATTGCACAAAAATGCTTCGAAATATCGTATTCAGTGTGTAAAATACGTTGAATTCGCGTTTTGGCAGTAAATGCGTAGACATTTCTAATATCTCATTCGGATTTCAATGTGATATTTACGTTAAATACGATTTCAGCAGCAAATACACAGGTTTCTAGAATAGCATTCATATTTCAGTGTGAAACTTGCGTTTTACACGATTTTCGGTACATTGCACAAAAATGCATCGAAATATCGTATTCAGTGTGTAAAATACGTTGAATTCGCGTTTAGGCAGTAAAAGCGTAGACATTTCTAACATCACATTCGGATTTCAATGTGATATTTACGTTAAATGCGATTTCAGCAGCAAATACACAGGTTTCTAGCATAACATTCATATTTCAGTGTGAAACTTGCGTTTTACACGATTTTCAGTACATTGGACAAAAATGCATCGAAATATCGTACTCAGTGTGTAAAATACGTTGAATTCGTGTTTTGACAGTAAATGCGTAGACATTTCTAACATCACATTCGGATTCCAATGTGATATTTACGTTAAATGCGATTTCAGCAGCAAATACACAGGTTTCTAGCATAACATTCATATTTCAGTGTGAAACTTGCGTTTTACACGATTTTTAGTACATTGCACAAAAATGCATCGAAATATCTTATTCAGTGTGTAAAATAAGTTGAATTCGCGTTTTGGCAGCAAATGCGTAGACATTTCTAACATCACATTCGGATTTCAATATGATATTTACGTTAAATGCGATTTCAGCAGCAAATACACAGGTTTCTAGCATAACTTTCATATTTCAGTGTGAAACTTGCGTTTTACACGTTTTTCAGTACATTGCACAAAAATGCATCTAAATATCGTATTCAGTGTGTAAAATACGTTGAATTCGCGTTTTGGCTGCAAATGCGTAGACATTTCTAACATCACATTCGGATTTCAATGTGATATTTACGTTAAATGCGATTTCAGCAGCAAATACACAGGTTTCTAGAATAGCATTCATATTTCACAAAAATGCATCGAAATATCGTATTCAAAGTGTAAAATACGTTGAATTCGCGTTTTGGCAGTAAATGCGTAGACATTTCTAACATCACATTCGGATTTCAATATGATATTTACGTTAAATGCGATTTCAGCAGCAAATACACAGGTTTCTAGCATAACATTCATATTTCAGTGTGAAACTTGCGTTTTACACGATTTTTAGTACATTGCACAACAATGCATCTAAATATCGTATTCAGTGTGTAAAATACGTTGAATTCGCGTTTTGGCTGCAAATGCGTAGACATTTCTAACATCACATTCGGATTTCAATGTGATATTTACGTTAAATGCGATTTCAGCAGCAAATACACAGGTTTCTAGAATAGCATTCATATTTCACAAAAATGCATCGAAATATCGTATTCAAAGTATAAAATACGTTGAATTCGCGTGTTGGCAGAAAATGCGTAGACATTTCTAACATCACATTCGGATTTCAATATGATATTTACGTTAAATGCGATTTCAGCAGCAAATACACAGGTTTCTAGCATAACATTCATATTTCAGTGTGAAACTTGCGTTTTACACGATTTTCAGTCCATTGCACAAAAATGCATCTAAATATCGTATTCAGTATGTAAAATACGTTGAATTCGCGTTTTGGCAGTAAATGCGTAGACATTTCTAACATCACATTCAGATTTCAATATGATATTTACGTTAAATGCGATTTCAGCAGCAAATACACAGGTTTCTAGCATAACTTTCATATTTCAGTGTGAAACTTGCGTTTTACACGATTTTCAGTACATTGCACAAAAATGCATCGAAATATCGTATTCAATGTGTAAAATACGTTGAATTCGTGTTTTGACAGTAAATGCGTAGACATTTCTAACATCACATTCGGATTCCAATGCGATATTTACGTTAAATGCGATTTCAGCAGCAAATACACAGGTTTCTAGCATAACATTCATATTTCAGTGTGAAACTTGCGTTTTACACGATTTTCAGTACATTAGACAAAAATGCATCGAAATATCGTATTCAGTGTGTAAAATACGTTGAATTCGTGTTTTGACATTAAATGCGTAGACATTTCTAACATCACATTCGGATTCCAATGTGATATTTACGTTAAATGCGATTTCAGCAGCAAATACACAGGTTTCTAGCATAACATTCATATTTCAGTGTGAAACTTGCGTTTTACACGATTTTCAGTACATTGCACAAAAATGCATCTAAATATCGTATTCAGTATGTAAAATACGTTGAATTCGCGTTTTGGTAGTAAATGCGTAGATATTTCTAACATCACATTCAGATTTCAATATGATATTTACGTTAAATGCGATTTCAGCAGCAAATTCACAGGTTTCTAGCATGACTTTCATATTTCAGTGTGAAACTTGCGTTTTACACGATTTTCAGTACATTGCACAAAAATGCATCGAAATATCGTATTCAGTGTGTAAAATACGTTGAATTCGCGTTTTGGCAGTAAATGCGTAGACATTTCTAACATCACAGTCGGATTTCAATGTGATATTTACGTTAAATGCGATTTCAGCAGCAAATACACAGGTTTCTAGAATAGCATTCATATTTCAGTGTGAAACTTGCGTTTTACACGATTTTCAGTACATTGCACAAAAATGCATCGAAATATCGTATTCAGTGTGTAAAATACGTTGAATTCGCGTTTTGGCAGTAAATGCGTAGACATTTCTAATATCTCATTCGGATTTCAATGTGATATTTACGTTAAATACGATTTCAGCAGCAAATACACAGGTTTCTAGAATAGCATTCATATTTCAGTGTGAAACTTGCGTTTTACACGATTTTCGGTACATTGCACAAAAATGCATCGAAATATCGTATTCAGTGTGTAAAATACGTTGAATTCGCGTTTAGGCAGTAAAAGCATAGACATTTCTAACATCACATTCGGATTTCAATGTGATATTTACGTTAAATGCGATTTCAGCAGCAAATACACAGGTTTCTAGCATAACATTCATATTTCAGTGTGAAACTTGCGTTTTACACGATTTTCAGTACATTGGACAAAAATGCATCGAGATATCGTATTCAGTGTGTAAAATACGTTGAATTCGTGTTTTGACAGTAAATGCGTAGACATTTCTAACATCACATTCGGATTTCAATGTGATATTTACGTTAAATGCGATTTCAGCAGCAAATACACAGGTTTCTAGCATAACATTGATATTTCAGTGTGAAACTTGCATTTTACACGATTTTCAGTACATTGGACAAAAATGCATCGAAATATCGTATTCAGTGTGTAAAATACGTTGAATTCGCGTTTTGGCAGTAAATGCGTAGACATTTCTAACATCACATTCGGATTTCAATGTGATATTTACGTTAAATGCGATTTCAGCAGCAAATACACAGGTTTCTAGCATAACATTCATATTTCAGTGTGAAACTTGCGTTTTACACGATTTTCAGTACATTGGACAAAAATGCATCGAAATATCGTACTCAGTGTGTGAAATACGTTGAATTCGTGTTTTGACAGTAAATGCGTAGACATTTCTAACATCACATTCGGATTCCAATGTGATATTTACGTTAAATGCGATTTCAGCAGCAAATACACAGGTTTCTAGCATAACATTCATATTTCAGTGTGAAACTTGCGTTTAACACGATTTTCAGTACATTGCACAAAAATGCTTCGAAATATCGTATTCAGTGTGTAAATACGTTGAATTCGCGTTTTGGCAGTAAATGCGTAGACATTTCTAACATCACATTCGGATTTCAATGTGATATTTACGTTAAATGCGATTTCAGCAGCAAATACACAGGTTTCTAGCATAACATTAATATTTCAGTGTGAAACTTGCATTTTACACGATTTTCAGTACATTGGACAAAAATGCATCGAAATATCGTATTCAGTGTGTAAAATACGTTGAATTCGCGTTTTGGCAGTAAATGCGTAGACATTTCTAACATCACATTCGGATTTCAATGTGATATTTACGTTAAATGCGATTTCAGCAGCAAATACACAGGTTTCTAGCATAACATTCATATTTCAGTGTGAAACTTGCGTTTTACACGTTTTTCAGTACATTGCACAAAAATGCATCTAAATAGCGTATTCAGTGTGTAAAATACGTTGAATTCGCGTTTTGGCTGCAAATGCGTAGACATTTCCTAACATCACATTCGCATTTCAATGTGATATTTACGTTAAATGCGATTTCAGCAGCAAATACACAGGTTTCTAGAATAGCATTCATATTTCAGTGTGAAACTTGCGTTTTACACGATTTTCAGTACATTGCACAAAAATGCATCTAAAAATCGTATTCAGTATGTAAAATACGTTGAATTCGCGTTTTGGCAGCAAATGCGTAGACATTTATAACATCACATTCAGATTTCAATATGATATTTACGTTAAATGCGATTTTAGCAGCAAATACACAGGTTTCTAGCATAACTTTCATATTTCAGTGTGAAACTTGCGTTTTACACGATTTTCAGTATATTGCACAAAAATGCTTCGAAATATCGTATTCAGTGTGTAAAATACGTTGAATTCGCGTTTTGGCAGTAAATGCGTAGACATTTCTAACATCTCATTCGGATTTCAATGTGATATTTACGTTAAATGCGATTTCAGCAGCAAATACACAGGTTTCTAGAATAGCATTCATATTTCAGTGTGAAACTTGCGTTTTACACGATTTTCGGTACATTGCACAAAAATGCATCGAAATATCGTATTCAGTGTGTAAAATACGTTGAATTCGCGTTTTGGCAGCAAATGCGTAAACATTTCTAACATCACATTCGGATTTCAATGTGATATTTACGTTAAATGCGATTTCAGCAGCAAATACACAGGTTTCTAGCATAACATTCATATTTCAGTGTGAAACTTGCGTTTTACACGATTTTCAGTACATTGCACAAAAATGCATCTAAATATCGTATTCAGTATGTAAAATACGTTGAATTCGCGTTTTGGCATTAAATGCGTAGACATTTCTAATATCTCATTCGGATTTCAATGTGATATTTACGTTAAATGCGATTTCAGCAGCAAATACACAGGTTTCTAGCATAACATTCATATTTCAGTGTGAAACTTGCGTTTTACACGATTTTCAGTACATTGCACAAAAATGATTCGAAATATCGTATTCAGTGTGTAAAATACGTTGAATTCGTGTTTTGACATTAAATGCGTAGACATTTCTAACATCACATTCGGATTCCAATGTGATATTTACGTTAAATGCGATTTCAGCAGCAAATACACAGGTTTCTAGCATAACATTCATATTTCAGTGTGAAACTTGCGTTTTACACGATTTTCAGTACATTGCACAAAAATGCATCTAAATATCGTATTCAGTATGTAAAATACGTTGAATTCGCGTTTTGGTAGTAAATGCGTAGATATTTCTAACATCACATTCAGATTTCAATATGATATTTACGTTAAATGCGATTTCAGCAGCAAATTCACAGGTTTCTAGCATGACTTTCATATTTCAGTGTGAAACTTGCGTTTTACACGATTTTCAGTACATTGCACAAAAATGCATCGAAATATCGTATTCAGTGTGTAAAATACGTTGAATTCGCGTTTTGGCAGTAAATGCGTAGACATTTCTAACATCACAGTCGGATTTCAATGTGATATTTACGTTAAATGCGATTTCAGCAGCAAATACACAGGTTTCTAGAATAGCATTCATATTTCAGTGTGAAACTTGCGTTTTACACGATTTTCAGTACATTGCACAAAAATGCATCGAAATATCGTATTCAGTGTGTAAAATACGTTGAATTCGCGTTTTGGCAGTAAATGCGTAGACATTTCTAATATCTCATTCGGATTTCAATGTGATATTTACGTTAAATACGATTTCAGCAGCAAATACACAGGTTTCTAGAATAGCATTCATATTTCAGTGTGAAACTTGCGTTTTACACGATTTTCGGTACATTGCACAAAAATGCATCGAAATATCGTATTCAGTGTGTAAAATACGTTGAATTCGCGTTTAGGCAGTAAAAGCATAGACATTTCTAACATCACATTCGGATTTCAATGTGATATTTACGTTAAATGCGATTTCAGCAGCAAATACACAGGTTTCTAGCATAACATTCATATTTCAGTGTGAAACTTGCGTTTTACACGATTTTCAGTACATTGGACAAAAATGCATCGAGATATCGTATTCAGTGTGTAAAATACGTTGAATTCGTGTTTTGACAGTAAATGCGTAGACATTTCTAACATCACATTCGGATTTCAATGTGATATTTACGTTAAATGCGATTTCAGCAGCAAATACACAGGTTTCTAGCATAACATTGATATTTCAGTGTGAAACTTGCATTTTACACGATTTTCAGTACATTGGACAAAAATGCATCGAAATATCGTATTCAGTGTGTAAAATACGTTGAATTCGCGTTTTGGCAGTAAATGCGTAGACATTTCTAACATCACATTCGGATTTCAATGTGATATTTACGTTAAATGCGATTTCAGCAGCAAATACACAGGTTTCTAGCATAACATTCATATTTCAGTGTGAAACTTGCGTTTAACACGATTTTCAGTACATTGCACAAAAATGCTTCGAAATATCGTATTCAGTGTGTAAATACGTTGAATTCGCGTTTTGGCAGTAAACGCGTAGACATTTCTAACATCACATTCGGATTTCAATGTGATATTTACGTTAAATGCGATTTCAGCAGCAAATACACAGGTTTCTAGCATAACATTAATATTTCAGTGTGAAACTTGCATTTTACACGATTTTCAGTACATTGGACAAAAATGCATCGAAATATCGTATTCAGTGTGTAAAATACGTTGAATTCGCGTTTTGGCAGTAAATGCGTAGACATTTCTAACATCACATTCGGATTTCAATGTGATATTTACGTTAAATGCGATTTCAGCAGCAAATACACAGGTTTCTAGCATAACATTCATATTTCAGTGTGAAACTTGCGTTTTACACGTTTTTCAGTACATTGCACAAAAATGCATCTAAATAGCGTATTCAGTGTGTAAAATACGTTGAATTCGCGTTTTGGCTGCAAATGCGTAGACATTTCCTAACATCACATTCGGATTTCAATGTGATATTTACGTTAAATGCGATTTCAGCAGCAAATACACAGGTTTCTAGAATAGCATTCATATTTCAGTGTGAAACTTGCGTTTTACACGATTTTCAGTACATTGCACAAAAATGCATCTAAAAATCGTATTCAGTATGTAAAATACGTTGAATTCGCGTTTTGGCAGCAAATGCGTAGACATTTATAACATCACATTCAGATTTCAATATGATATTTACGTTAAATGCGATTTTAGCAGCAAATACACAGGTTTCTAGCATAACTTTCATATTTCAGTGTGAAACTTGCGTTTTACACGATTTTCAGTATATTGCACAAAAATGCTTCGAAATATCGTATTCAGTGTGTAAAATACGTTGAATTCGCGTTTTGGCAGTAAATGCGTAGACATTTCTAACATCTCATTCGGATTTCAATGTGATATTTACGTTAAATGCGATTTCAGCAGCAAATACACAGGTTTCTAGAATAGCATTCATATTTCAGTGTGAAACTTGCGTTTTACACGATTTTCGGTACATTGCACAAAAATGCATCGAAATATCGTATTCAGTGTGTAAAATACGTTGAATTCGCGTTTTGGCAGCAAATGCGTAAACATTTCTAACATCACATTCGGATTTCAATGTGATATTTACGTTAAATGCGATTTCAGCAGCAAATACACAGGTTTCTAGCATAACATTCATATTTCAGTGTGAAACTTGCGTTTTACACGATTTTCAGTACATTGCACAAAAATGCATCTAAATATCGTATTCAGTATGTAAAATACGTTGAATTCGCGTTTTGGCATTAAATGCGTAGACATTTCTAATATCTCATTCGGATTTCAATGTGATATTTACGTTAAATGCGATTTCAGCAGCAAATACACAGGTTTCTAGCATAACATTCATATTTCAGTGTGAAACTTGCGTTTTACACGATTTTCAGTACATTGCACAAAAATGATTCGAAATATCGTATTCAGTGTGTAAATACGTTGAATTCGCGTTTTGGCAGTAAATTCGTAGACATTTCTAACATCACATTCGGATTCCAATGTGATATTTACGTTAAATGCGATTTCAGCAGCAAATACACAGGTTTCTAGCATAACATTCATATTTCAGTGTGAAACTTGCGTTTTACACGATTTTCAGTACATTGCACAAAAATGCATCTAAATATCGTATTCAGTATGTAAAATACGTTGAATTCGCGTTTTGGCAGTAAATGCGTAGACATTTCTAATATCTCATTCGGATTTCAATGTGATATTTACGTTAAATGCGATTTCAGCAGCAAATACACAGGTTTCTAGCATAACATTCATATTTCAGTGTGAAACTTGCGTTTTACACGATTTTCAGTACATTGCACAAAAATGCTTCGAAATATCGTATTCAGTGTGTAAATACGTTGAATTCGCGTTTTGGCAGTAAATGCGTAGACATTTCTAACATCACATTCGGATTTCAATGTGATATTTACGTTAAATGCGATTTCAGCAGCAAATACACAGGTTTCTAGCATAACTTTCATATTTCAGTGTGAAACTTGCGTTTTACACGATTTTCAGTACATTGCACAAAAATGCTTCGAAATATCGTATTCAGTATGTAAAATACGTTGAATTCGCGTTTTGGCATTAAATGCGTAGACATTTCTAATATCTCATTCGGATTTCAATGTGATATTTACGTTAAATGCGATTTCAGCAGCAAATACACAGGTTTCTAGCATAACATTCATATTTCAGTGTGAAACTTGCGTTTTACACGATTTTCAGTACATTGCACAAAAATGATTCGAAATATCGTATTCAGTGTGTAAATACGTTGAATTCGCGTTTTGGCAGTAAATTCGTAGACATTTCTAACATCACATTCGGATTCCAATGTGATATTTACGTTAAATGCGATTTCAGCAGCAAATACACAGGTTTCTAGAATAGCATTCATATTTCAGTGTGAAACTTGCGTTTTACACGATTTTCAGTACATTGCACAAAAATGCATCTAAATATCGTATTCAGTATGTGAAATACGTTGAATTCGCGTTTTGGCAGCAAATGCGTAGACATTTCTAACATCACATTCGGATTTCAATGTGATATTTACGTTAAATGCGATTTCAGCAGCAAATACACAGGTTTCTAGCATAACATTCATATTTCAGTGTGAAACTTGCGTTTTACACGATTTTCGGTACATTGCACAAAAATGCATCGAAATATCGTATTCAGTGTGTAAAATACATTGAATTCGCGTTTTGGCAGTAAATGCGTAGACATTTCTAACATCACATTTGGATTTCAATGTGATATTTACGTTAAATGCGATTTCAGCAGCAAATACACAGGTTTCTAGCATAACATTCATATTCGAGTGTGAAACTTGCGTTTTACACGATTTTCAGTACATTGGACAAAAATGCATCGAAATATCGTACTCAGTGTGTAAAATACGTTGAATTCGTGTTTTGACAGTAAATGCGTAGACATTTCTAACATCACATTCGGATTCCAATGTGATATTTACGTTAAATGCGATTTCAGCAGCAAATACACAGGTTTCTAGCATAACATTCATATTTCAGTGTGAAACTTGCGTTTTACACGATTTTCAGTACATTGCACAAAAATGCATCTAAATATCGTATTCAGTATGTAAAATACGTTGAATTCGCGTTTTGGCAGTAAATGCGTAGACATTTCTAATATCTCATTCGGATTTCAATGTGATATTTACGTTAAATGCGATTTCAGCAGCAAATACACAGGTTTCTAGCATAACATTCATATTTCAGTGTGAAACTTGCGTTTTACACGATTTTCAGTACATTGCACAAAAATGCTTCGAAATATCGTATTCAGTGTGTAAATACGTTGAATTCGCGTTTTGGCAGTAAATGCGTAGACATTTCTAACATCACATTCGGATTTCAATGTGATATTTACGTTAAATGCGATTTCAGCAGCAAATACACAGGTTTCTAGCATAACTTTCATATTTCAGTGTGAAACTTGCGTTTTACACGATTTTCAGTACATTGCACAAAAATGCTTCGAAATATCGTATTCAGTGTGAAAAAATACGTTGAATTCGCGTTTTGGCAGTAAATGCGTAGACATTTCTAATATCTCATTCGGATTTCAATGTGATATTTACGTTAAATACGATTTCAGCAGCAAATACACAGGTTTCTAGAATAGCATTCATATTTCAGTGTGAAACTTGCGTTTTACACGATTTTCGGTACATTGCACAAAAATGCATCGAAATATCGTATTCAGTGTGTAAAATTCGTTGAATTCGCGTTTAGGCAGTAAAAGCGTAGACATTTCTAACATCACATTCGGATTTCAATGTGATATTTACGTTAAATGCGATTTCAGCAGCAAATACACAGGTTTCTAGCATAACATTCATATTTCAGTGTGAAACTTGCGTTTTACACGATTTTCAGTACATTGGACAAAAATGCATCGAGATATCGTATTCAGTGTGTAAAATACGTTGAATTCGTGTTTTGACAGTAAATGCGTAGACATTTCTAACATCACATTCGGATTTCAATGTGATATTTACGTTAAATGCGATTTCAGCAGCAAATACACAGGTTTCTAGCATAACATTCATATTTCAGTGTGAAACTTGCATTTTACACGATTTTCAGTACATTGGACAAAAATGCATCGAAATATCGTATTCAGTGTGTAAAATACGTTGAATTCGCGTTTTGGCAGTAAATGCGTAGACATTTCTAACATCACATTCGGATTTCAATGTGATATTTACGTTAAATGCGATTTCAGCAGCAAATACACAGGTTTCTAGCATAACATTCATATTTCAGGGTGAAACTTGCGTTTTACACGTTTTTCAGTACATTGCACAAAAATGCATCTAAATAGCGTATTCAGTGTGTAAAATACGATGAATTCGCGTTTTGGCTGCAAATGCGTAGACATTTCCTAACATCACATTCGGATTTCAATGTGATATTTACGTTAAATGCGATTTCAGCAGCAAATACACAGGTTTCTAGAATAGCATTCATATTTCAGTGTGAAACTTGCGTTTTACACGATTTTCAGTACATTGCACAAAAATGCATCTAAAAATCGTATTCAGTATGTAAAATACGTTGAATTCGCGTTTTGGCAGCAAATGCGTAGACATTTATAACATCACATTCAGATTTCAATATGATATTTACGTTAAATGCGATTTCAGCAGCAAATACACAGGTTTCTAGCATAACTTTCATATTTCAGTGTGAAACTTGCGTTTTACACGATTTTCAGTATATTGCACAAAAATGCTTCGAAATATCGTATTCAGTGTGTAAAATACGTTGAATTCGCGTTTTGGCAGTAAATGCGTAGACATTTCTAACATCTCATTCGGATTTCAATGTGATATTTACGTTAAATGCGATTTCAGCAGCAAATACACAGGTTTCTAGAATAGCATTCATATTTCAGTGTGAAACTTGCGTTTTACACGATTTTCGGTACATTGCACAAAAATGCATCGAAATATCGTATTCAGTGTGTAAAATACGTTGAATTCGCGTTTTGGCAGTAAATGCGTAGACATTTCTAACATCACATTCGGATTTCAATGTGATATTTACGTTAAATGCGATTTCAGCAGCAAATACACAGGTTTCTAGCATAACATTCATATTTCAGTGTGAAACTTGCGTTTTACACGATTTTCAGTACATTGGACAAAAATGCATCGAAATATCGTACTCAGTGTGTAAAATACGTTGAATTCGTGTTTTGACAGTAAATGCGTAGACATTTCTAACATCACATTCGGATTCCAATGTGATATTTACGTTAAATGCGATTTCAGCAGCAAATACACAGGTTTCTAGCATAACATTCATATTTCAGTGTGAAACTTGCGTTTTACACGATTTTTAGTACATTGCACAAAAATGCATCGAAATATCGTATTCAGTGTGTAAAATAAGTTGAATTCGCGTTTTGGCAGCAAATGCGTAGACATTTCTAACATCACATTCGGATTTCAATATGATATTTACGTTAAATGCGATTTCAGCAGCAAATACACAGGTTTCTAGCATAACTTTCATATTTCAGTGTGAAACTTGCGTTTTACACGTTTTTCAGTACATTGCACAAAAATGCATCTAAATATCGTATTCAGTGTGTAAAATACGTTGAATTCGCGTTTTGGCTGCAAATGCGTAGACATTTCTAACATCACATTCGGATTTCAATGTGATATTTACGTTAAATGCGATTTCAGCAGCAAATACACAGGTTTCTAGAATAGCATTCATATTTCACAAAAATGCATCGAAATATCGTATTCAAAGTGTAAAATACGTTGAATTCGCGTTTTGGCAGTAAATGCGTAGACATTTCTAACATCACATTCGGATTTCAATATGATATTTACGTTAAATGCGATTTCAGCAGCAAATACACAGGTTTCTAGCATAACATTCATATTTCAGTGTGAAACTTGCGTTTTACACGATTTTCAGTACATTGGACAAAAATGCATCGAAATATCGTACTCAGTGTGTAAAATACGTTGAATTCGTGTTTTGACAGTAAATGCGTAGACATTTCTAACATCACATTCGGATTCCAATGTGATATTTACGTTAAATGCGATTTCAGCAGCAAATACACAGGTTTCTAGCATAACATTCATATTTCAGTGTGAAACTTGCGTTTAACACGATTTTCAGTACATTGCACAAAAATGCTTCGAAATATCGTATTCAGTGTGTAAATACGTTGAATTCGCGTTTTGGCAGTAAATGCGTAGACATTTCTAACATCACATTCTGATTTCAATGTGATATTTACGTTAAATGCGATTTCAGCAGCAAATACACAGGTTTCTAGCATAACTTTCATATTTCAGTGTGAAACTTGCGTTTTACACGATTTTCAGTACATTGCACAAAAATGCTTCGAAATATCGTATTCAGTGTGTAAAATACGTTGAATTCGCGTTTTGGCTGCAAATGCGTAGACATTTCCTAACATCACATTCGGATTTCAATGTGATATTTACGTTAAATGCGATTTCAGCAGCAAATACACAGGTTTCTAGAATAGCATTCATATTTCAGTGTGAAACTTGCGTTTTACACGATTTTCAGTACATTGCACAAAAATGCATCTAAAAATCGTATTCAGTATGTAAAATACGTTGAATTCGCGTTTTGGCAGCAAATGCGTAGACATTTATAACATCACATTCAGATTTCAATATGATATTTACGTTAAATGCGATTTCAGCAGCAAATACACAGGTTTCTAGCATAACTTTCATATTTCAGTGTGAAACTTGCGTTTTACACGATTTTCAGTATATTGCACAAAAATGCTTCGAAATATCGTATTCAGTGTGTAAAATACGTTGAATTCGCGTTTTGGCAGTAAATGCGTAGACATTTCTAACATCTCATTCGGATTTCAATGTGATATTTACGTTAAATGCGATTTCAGCAGCAAATACACAGGTTTCTAGAATAGCATTCATATTTCAGTTTGAAACTTGCGTTTTACACGATTTTCGGTACATTGCACAAAAATGCATCGAAATATCGTATTCAGTGTGTAAAATACGTTGAATTCGCGTTTTGGCAGTAAATGCGTAGACATTTCTAACATCACATTCGGATTTCAATGTGATATTTACGTTAAATGCGATTTCAACAGCAAATACACAGGTTTCAAGCATAACATTCATATTTCAGTGTGAAACTTGCGTTTTACACGATTTTCAGTACATTGGACAAAAATGCATCGAGATATCGTATTCAGTGTTTAAAATACGTTGAATTCGTGTTTTGACAGTAAATGCGTAGACATTTCTAACATCACATTCGGATTTCAATGTGATATTTACGTTAAATGCGATTTCAGCAGCAAATACACAGGTTTCTAGCATAACATTCATATTTCAGTGTGAAACTTGAATTTTACACGATTTTCAGTACATTGGACAAAAATGCATCGAAATATCGTATTCAGTGTGTAAAATACGTTGAATTCGCGTTTTGGCAGCAAATGCGTAAACATTTCTAACATCACATTCGGATTTCAATGTGATATTTACGTTAAATGCGATTTCAGCAGCAAATACACAGGTTTCTAGCATAACATTCATATTTCAGTGTGAAACTTGCGTTTTACACGATTTTCAGTACATTGCACAAAAATGCATCTAAATATCGTATTCAGTATGTAAAATACGTTGAATTCGCGTTTTGGCAGTAAATGCGTAGACATTTCTAATATCTCATTCGGATTTCAATGTGATATTTACGTTAAATGCGATTTCAGCAGCAAATACACAGGTTTCTAGCATAACATTCATATTTCAGTGTGAAACTTGCGTTTTACACGATTTTCAGTACATTGGACGAAAATGCATCGAAATATCATATTCAGTGTGTAAAATACGTTGAATTCGTGTTTTGACAGTAAATGCGTAGACATTTCTAACATCACATTCGGATTTCAATGTGATATTTACGTTAAATGCGATTTCAGCAGCAAATACACAGGTTTCTAGAAGAGCATTCATATTTCAGTGTGAAACTTGCGTTTTACACGATTTTCGGTACATTGCACAAAAATGCATCGAAATATCGTATTCAGTGTGTAAAATACATTGAATTCGCGTTTTGGCAGTAAATGTGTAGACATTTCTAACATCACATTTGGATTTCAATGTGATATTTACGTTAAATGCGATTTCAGCAGCAAATGCACAGGTTTCTAGCATAACATTCATATTCGAGTGTGAAACTTGCGTTTTACACGATTTTCAGTACATTGGACAAAAATGCATCGAAATATCGTACTCAGTGTGTAAAATACGTTGAATTCGTGTTTTGACAGTAAATGCGTAGACATTTCTAACATCACATTCGGATTCCAATGTGATATTTACGTTAAATGCGATTTCAGCAGCAAATACACAGGTTTCTAGCATAACATTAATATTTCAGTGTGAAACTTGCGTTTTACACGATTTTCGGTACATTGCACAAAAATGCATCGAAATATCGTATTCAGTTTTGGCAGTAAATGCGTAGACATTTCTAACATCACATTCGGATTTCAATGTGATATTTACGTTAAATGCGATTTCAGCAGCAAATACACAGGTTTCTAGAATAGCATTCATATTTCAGTGTGAAACTTGCGTTTTACACGATTTTCGGTACATTGCACAAAAATGCATCGAAATATCGTATTCAGTGTGTAAAATACGTTGAATTCGCGTTTAGGCAGTAAATGCGTAGACATTTCTAACATCACATTCGGATTTCAATGTGATATTTACGTTAAATGCGATTTCAGCAGCAAATACACAGGTTTCAAGCATAACATTCATATTTCAGTGTGAAACTTGCGTTTTACACGATTTTTAGTACATTGGACAAAAATGCATCGAGATATCGTATTCAGTGTGTAAAATACGTTGAATTCGTGTTTTGACAGTAAATGCGTAGACATTTCTAACATCACATTCGGATTTCAATGTGATATTTACGTTAAATGCGATTTCAGCAGCAAATACACAGGTTTCTAGCATAACATTCATATTTCAGTGTGAAACTTGAATTTTACACGATTTTCAGTACATTGGACAAAAATGCATCGAAATATCGTATTCAGTGTGTAAAATACGTTGAATTCGCGTTTTGGCAGCAAATGCGTAAACATTTCTAACATCACATTCGGATTTCAATGTGATATTTACGTTAAATGCGATTTCAGCAGCAAATACACAGGTTTCTAGCATAACATTCATATTTCAGTGTGAAACTTGCGTTTTACACGATTTTCAGTACATTGCACAAAAATGCATCTAAATATCGTATTCAGTATGTAAAATACGTTGAATTCGCGTTTTGGCAGTAAATGCGTAGACATTTCTAATATCTCATTCGGATTTCAATGTGATATTTACGTTAAATGCGATTTCAGCAGCAAATACACAGGTTTCTAGCATAACATTCATATTTCAGTGTGAAACTTGCGTTTTACACGATTTTCAGTATATTGCACAAAAATGCTTCGAAATATCGTATTCAGTGTGTAAATACGTTGAATTCGCGTTTTGGCAGTAAATGCGTAGACATTTCTAACATCACATTCGGATTCCAATGTGATATTTACGTTAAATGCGATTTCAGCAGCAAATACACAGGTTTCTAGAATAGCATTCATATTTCAGTGTGAAACTTGCGTTTTACACGATTTTCAGTACATTGCACAAAAATGCATCTAAATATCGTATTCAGTATGTAAAATACGTTGAATTCGCGTTTTGGCAGCAAATGCGTAGACATTTCTAACATCACATTCGGATTTCAATGTGATATTTACGTTAAATGCGATTTCAGCAGCAAATACACAGGTTTCTAGCATAACATTCATATTTCAGTGCGAAACTTGCGTTTTACACGATTTTCAGTACATTGGACAAAAATGCATCGAAATATCATATTCAGTGTGTAAAATACGTTGAATTCGTGTTTTGACAGTAAATGCGTAGACATTTCTAACATCACATTCGGATTTCAATGTGATATTTACGTTAAATGCGATTTCAGCAGCAAATACACAGGTTTCTAGAATAGCATTCATATTTCAGTGTGAAACTTGCGTTTTACACGATTTTCGGTACATTGCACAAAAATGCATCGAAATATCGTATTCAGTGTGTAAAATACATTGAATTCGCGTTTTGGCAGTAAATGCGTAGACATTTCTAACATCACATTTGGATTTCAATGTGATATTTACGTTAAATGCGATTTCAGCAGCAAATACACAGGTTTCTAGCATAACATTCATATTCGAGTGTGAAACTTGCGTTTTACACGATTTTCAGTACATTGGACAAAAATGCATCGAAATATCGTACTCAGTGTGTAAAATACGTTGAATTCGTGTTTTGACAGTAAATGCGTAGACATTTCTAACATCACATTCGGATTCCAATGTGATATTTACGTTAAATGCGATTTCAGCAGCAAATACACAGGTTTCTAGCATAACATTAATATTTAAGTGTGAAACTTGCGTTTTACACGATTTTCAGTACATTGCACAAAAATGCATCTAAATATCGTATTCAGTATGTAAAATACGTTGAATTCGCGTTTTGGCAGTAAATGCGTAGACATTTCTAATATCTCATTCGGATTTCAATGTGATATTTACGTTAAATGCGATTTCAGCAGCAAATACACAGGTTTCTAGCATAACATTCATATTTCAGTGTGAAACTTGCGTTTTACACGATTTTCAGTACATTGCACAAAAATGCTTCGAAATATCGTATTCAGTGTGTAAATACGTTGAATTCGCGTTTTGGCAGTAAATGCGTAGACATTTCTAACATCACATTCGGATTTCAATGTGATATTTACGTTAAATGCGATTTCAGCAGCAAATACACAGGTTTCTAGCATAACTTTCATATTTCAGTGTGAAACTTGCGTTTTACACGATTTTCAGTACATTGCACAAAAATGCTTCGAAATATCGTATTCAGTGTGTAAAATACGTTGAATTCGCGTTTTGGCAGTAAATGCGTAGACATTTCTAATATCTCATTCGGATTTCAATGTGATATTTACGTTAAATACGATTTCAGCAGCAAATACACAGGTTTCTAGAATAGCATTCATATTTCAGTGTGAAACTTGCGTTTTACACGATTTTCGGTACATTGCACAAAAATGCATCGAAATATCGTATTCAGTTTGTAAAATACGTTGAATTCGCGTTTAGGCAGTAAAAGCGTAGACATTTCTAACATCACATTCGGATTTCAATGTGATATTTACATAAATGCGATTTCAGCAGCAAATACACAGGTTTCTAGCATAACATTCATATTTCAGTGTGAAACTTGCGTTTTACACGATTTTCAGTACATTGGACAAAAATGCATCGAGATATCGTATTCAGTGTGTAAAATACGTTGAATTCGTGTTTTGACAGTAAATGCGTAGACATTTCTAACATCACATTCGGATTTCAATGTGATATTTACGTTAAATGCGATTTCAGCAGCAAATACACAGGTTTCTAGCATAACATTCATATTTCAGTGTGAAACTTGCATTTTACACGATTTTCAGTACATTGGACAAAAATGCATCGAAATATCGTATTCAGTGTGTAAAATACGTTGAATTCGCGTTTTGGCAGTAAATGCGTAGACATTTCTAACATCACATTCGGATTTCAATGTGATATTTACGTTAAATGCGATTTCAGCAGCAAATACACAGGTTTCTAGCATAACATTCATATTTCAGGGTGAAACTTGCGTTTTACACGTTTTTCAGTACATTGCACAAAAATGCATCTAAATAGCGTATTCAGTGTGTAAAATACGATGAATTCGCGTTTTGGCTGCAAATGCGTAGACATTTCCTAACATCACATTCGGATTTCAATGTGATATTTACGTTAAATGCGATTTCAGCAGCAAATACACAGGTTTCTAGAATAGCATTCATATTTCAGTGTGAAACTTGCGTTTTACACGATTTTCAGTACATTGCACAAAAATGCATCTAAAAATCGTATTCAGTATGTAAAATACGTTGAATTCGCGTTTTGGCAGCAAATGCGTAGACATTTATAACATCACATTCAGATTTCAATATGATATTTACGTTAAATGCGATTTCAGCAGCAAATACACAGGTTTCTAGCATAACTTTCATATTTCAGTGTGAAACTTGCGTTTTACACGATTTTCAGTATATTGCACAAAAATGCTTCGAAATATCGTATTCAGTGTGTAAAATACGTTGAATTCGCGTTTTGGCAGTAAATGCGTAGACATTTCTAACATCTCATTCGGATTTCAATGTGATATTTACGTTAAATGCGATTTCAGCAGCAAATACACAGGTTTCTAGAATAGCATTCATATTTCAGTGTGAAACTTGCGTTTTACACGATTTTCGGTACATTGCACAAAAATGCATCGAAATATCGTATTCAGTGTGTAAAATACGTTGAATTCGCGTTTTGGCAGTAAATGCGTAGACATTTCTAACATCACATTCGGATTTCAATGTGATATTTACGTTAAATGCGATTTCAGCAGCAAATACACAGGTTTCTAGCATAACATTCATATTTCAGTGTGAAACTTGCGTTTTACACGATTTTCAGTACATTGGACAAAAATGCATCGAAATATCGTACTCAGTGTGTAAAATACGTTGAATTCGTGTTTTGACAGTAAATGCGTAGACATTTCTAACATCACATTCGGATTCCAATGTGATATTTACGTTAAATGCGATTTCAGCAGCAAATACACAGGTTTCTAGCATAACATTCATATTTCAGTGTGAAACTTGCGTTTTACACGATTTTTAGTACATTGCACAAAAATGCATCGAAATATCGTATTCAGTGTGTAAAATAAGTTGAATTCGCGTTTTGGCAGCAAATGCGTAGACATTTCTAACATCACATTCGGATTTCAATATGATATTTACGTTAAATGCGATTTCAGCAGCAAATACACAGGTTTCTAGCATAACTTTCATATTTCAGTGTGAAACTTGCGTTTTACACGTTTTTCAGTACATTGCACAAAAATGCATCTAAATATCGTATTCAGTGTGTAAAATACGTTGAATTCGCGTTTTGGCTGCAAATGCGTAGACATTTCTAACATCACATTCGGATTTCAATGTGATATTTACGTTAAATGCGATTTCAGCAGCAAATACACAGGTTTCTAGAATAGCATTCATATTTCACAAAAATGCATCGAAATATCGTATTCAAAGTGTAAAATACGTTGAATTCGCGTTTTGGCAGTAAATGCGTAGACATTTCTAACATCACATTCGGATTTCAATATGATATTTACGTTAAATGCGATTTCAGCAGCAAATACACAGGTTTCTAGCATAACATTCATATTTCAGTGTGAAACTTGCGTTTTACACGATTTTCAGTACATTGGACAAAAATGCATCGAAATATCGTACTCAGTGTGTAAAATACGTTGAATTCGTGTTTTGACAGTAAATGCGTAGACATTTCTAACATCACATTCGGATTCCAATGTGATATTTACGTTAAATGCGATTTCAGCAGCAAATACACAGGTTTCTAGCATAACATTCATATTTCAGTGTGAAACTTGCGTTTAACACGATTTTCAGTACATTGCACAAAAATGCTTCGAAATATCGTATTCAGTGTGTAAATACGTTGAATTCGCGTTTTGGCAGTAAATGCGTAGACATTTCTAACATCACATTCTGATTTCAATGTGATATTTACGTTAAATGCGATTTCAGCAGCAAATACACAGGTTTCTAGCATAACTTTCATATTTCAGTGTGAAACTTGCGTTTTACACGATTTTCAGTACATTGCACAAAAATGCTTCGAAATATCGTATTCAGTGTGTAAAATACGTTGAATTCGCGTTTTGGCTGCAAATGCGTAGACATTTCCTAACATCACATTCGGATTTCAATGTGATATTTACGTTAAATGCGATTTCAGCAGCAAATACACAGGTTTCTAGAATAGCATTCATATTTCAGTGTGAAACTTGCGTTTTACACGATTTTCAGTACATTGCACAAAAATGCATCTAAAAATCGTATTCAGTATGTAAAATACGTTGAATTCGCGTTTTGGCAGCAAATGCGTAGACATTTATAACATCACATTCAGATTTCAATATGATATTTACGTTAAATGCGATTTCAGCAGCAAATACACAGGTTTCTAGCATAACTTTCATATTTCAGTGTGAAACTTGCGTTTTACACGATTTTCAGTATATTGCACAAAAATGCTTCGAAATATCGTATTCAGTGTGTAAAATACGTTGAATTCGCGTTTTGGCAGTAAATGCGTAGACATTTCTAACATCTCATTCGGATTTCAATGTGATATTTACGTTAAATGCGATTTCAGCAGCAAATACACAGGTTTCTAGAATAGCATTCATATTTCAGTTTGAAACTTGCGTTTTACACGATTTTCGGTACATTGCACAAAAATGCATCGAAATATCGTATTCAGTGTGTAAAATACGTTGAATTCGCGTTTTGGCAGTAAATGCGTAGACATTTCTAACATCACATTCGGATTTCAATGTGATATTTACGTTAAATGCGATTTCAGCAGCAAATACACAGGTTTCAAGCATAACATTCATATTTCAGTGTGAAACTTGCGTTTTACACGATTTTCAGTACATTGGACAAAAATGCATCGAGATATCGTATTCAGTGTGTAAAATACGTTGAATTCGTGTTTTGACAGTAAATGCGTAGACATTTCTAACATCACATTCGGATTTCAATGTGATATTTACGTTAAATGCGATTTCAGCAGCAAATACACAGGTTTCTAGCATAACATTCATATTTCAGTGTGAAACTTGAATTTTACACGATTTTCAGTACATTGGACAAAAATGCATCGAAATATCGTATTCAGTGTGTAAAATACGTTGAATTCGCGTTTTGGCAGCAAATGCGTAAACATTTCTAACATCACATTCGGATTTCAATGTGATATTTACGTTAAATGCGATTTCAGCAGCAAATACACAGGTTTCTAGCATAACATTCATATTTCAGTGTGAAACTTGCGTTTTACACGATTTTCAGTACATTGCACAAAAATGCATCTAAATATCGTATTCAGTATGTAAAATACGTTGAATTCGCGTTTTGGCAGTAAATGCGTAGACATTTCTAATATCTCATTCGGATTTCAATGTGATATTTACGTTAAATGCGATTTCAGCAGCAAATACACAGGTTTCTAGCATAACATTCATATTTCAGTGTGAAACTTGCGTTTTACACGATTTTCAGTATATTGCACAAAAATGCTTCGAAATATCGTATTCAGTGTGTAAATACGTTGAATTCGCGTTTTGGCAGTAAATGCGTAGACATTTCTAACATCACATTCGGATTCCAATGTGATATTTACGTTAAATGCGATTTCAGCAGCAAATACACAGGTTTCTAGAATAGCATTCATATTTCAGTGTGAAACTTGCGTTTTACACGATTTTCAGTACATTGCACAAAAATGCATCTAAATATCGTATTCAGTATGTAAAATACGTTGAATTCGCGTTTTGGCAGCAAATGCGTAGACATTTCTAACATCACATTCGGATTTCAATGTGATATTTACGTTAAATGCGATTTCAGCAGCAAATACACAGGTTTCTAGCATAACATTCATATTTCAGTGTGAAACTTGCGTTTTACACGATTTTCAGTACATTGGACAAAAATGCATCGAAATATCATATTCAGTGTGTAAAATACGTTGAATTCGTGTTTTGACAGTAAATGCGTAGACATTTCTAACATCACATTCGGATTTCAATGTGATATTTACGTTAAATGCGATTTCAGCAGCAAATACACAGGTTTCTAGAATAGCATTCATATTTCAGTGTGAAACTTGCGTTTTACACGATTTTCGGTACATTGCACAAAAATGCATCGAAATATCGTATTCAGTGTGTAAAATACATTGAATTCGCGTTTTGGCAGTAAATGCGTAGACATTTCTAACATCACATTTGGATTTCAATGTGATATTTACGTTAAATGCGATTTCAGCAGCAAATACACAGGTTTCTAGCATAACATTCATATTCGAGTGTGAAACTTGCGTTTTACACGATTTTCAGTACATTGGACAAAAATGCATCGAAATATCGTACTCAGTGTGTAAAATACGTTGAATTCGTGTTTTGACAGTAAATGCGTAGACATTTCTAACATCACATTCGGATTCCAATGTGATATTTACGTTAAATGCGATTTCAGCAGCAAATACACAGGTTTCTAGCATAACATTAATATTTCAGTGTGAAACTTGCGTTTTACACGATTTTCAGTACATTGCACAAAAATGCATCTAAATATCGTATTCAGTATGTAAAATACGTTGAATTCGCGTTTTGGCAGTAAATGCGTAGACATTTCTAATATCTCATTCGGATTGCAATGTGATATTTACGTTAAATGCGATTTCAGCAGCAAATACACAGGTTTCTAGCATAACATTCATATTTCAGTGTGAAACTTGCGTTTTACACGATTTTCAGTACATTGCACAAAAATGCTTCGAAATATCGTATTCAGTGTGTAAATACGTTGAATTCGCGTTTTGGCAGTAAATGCGTAGACATTTCTAACATCACATTCGGATTTCAATGTGATATTTACGTTAAATGCGATTTCAGCAGCAAATACACAGGTTTCTAGCATAACTTTCATATTTCAGTGTGAAACTTGCGTTTTACACGATTTTCAGTACATTGCACAAAAATGCTTCGAAATATCGTATTCAGTGTGTAAAATACGTTGAATTCGCGTTTTGGCAGTAAATGCGTAGACATTTCTAATATCTCATTCGGATTTCAATGTGATATTTACGTTAAATACGATTTCAGCAGCAAATACACAGGTTTCTAGAATAGCATTCATATTTCAGTGTGAAACTTGCGTTTTACACGATTTTCGGTACATTGCACAAAAATGCATCGAAATATCGTATTCAGTGTGTAAAATACGTTGAATTCGCGTTTAGGCAGTAAAAGCGTAGACATTTCTAACATCACATTCGGATTTCAATGTGATATTTACATAAATGCGATTTCAGCAGCAAATACACAGGTTTCTAGCATAACATTCATATTTCAGTGTGAAACTTGCGTTTTACACGATTTTCAGTACATTGGACAAAAATGCATCGAGATATCGTATTCAGTGTGTAAAATACGTTGAATTCGTGTTTTGACAGTAAATGCGTAGACATTTCTAACATCACATTCGGATTTCAATGTGATATTTACGTTAAATGCGATTTCAGCAGCAAATACACAGGTTTCTAGCATAACATTCATATTTCAGTGTGAAACTTGCATTTTACACGATTTTCAGTACATTGGACAAAAATGCATCGAAATATCGTATTCAGTGTGTAAAATACGTTGAATTCGCGTTTTGGCAGTAAATGCGTAGACATTTCTAACATCACATTCGGATTTCAATGTGATATTTACGTTAAATGCGATTTCAGCAGCAAATACACAGGTTTCTAGCATAACATTCATATTTCAGTGTGAAACTTGCGTTTTACACGTTTTTCAGTACATTGCACAAAAATGCATCTAAATAGCGTATTCAGTGTGTAAAATACGTTGAATTCGCGTTTTGGCTGCAAATGCGTAGACATTTCCTAACATCACATTCGGATTTCAATGTGATATTTACGTTAAATGCGATTTCAGCAGCAAATACACAGGTTTCTAGAATAGCATTCATATTTCAGTGTGAAACTTGCGTTTTACACGATTTTCAGTACATTGCACAAAAATGCATCTAAAAATCGTATTCAGTATGTAAAATACGTTGAATTCGCGTTTTGGCAGTAAATGCGTAGACATTTCTAACATCACATTCGGATTTCAATGTGATATTTACGTTAAATGCGATTTCAGCAGCAAATACACAGGTTTCTAGCATAACATTCATATTTCAGTGTGAAACTTGCGTTTTACACGATTTTCGGTACATTGCACAAAAATGCATCGAAATATCGTATTCAGTGTGTAAAATACGTTGAATTCGCGTTTTGGCTGCAAATGCGTAGACATTTCCTAACATCACATTCGGATTTCAATGTGATATTTACATAAATGCGATTTCAGCAGCAAATACACAGGTTTCTAGCATAACATTCATATTTCAGTGTGAAACTTGCGTTTTACACGATTTTCAGTACATTGGACAAAAATGCATCGAGATATCGTATTCAGTGTGTAAAATACGTTGAATTCGTGTTTTGACAGTAAATGCGTAGACATTTCTAACATCACATTCGGATTTCAATGTGATATTTACGTTAAATGCGATTTCAGCAGCAAATACACAGGTTTCTAGCATAACATTCATATTTCAGTGTGAAACTTGAATTTTACACGATTTTCAGTACATTGGACAAAAATGCATCGAAATATCGTATTCAGTGTGTAAAATACGTTGAATTCGCGTTTTGGCAGCAAATGCGTAAACATTTCTAACATCACATTCGGATTTCAATGTGATATTTACGTTAAATGCGATTTCAGCAGCAAATACACAGGTTTCTAGCATAACATTCATATTTCAGTGTGAAACTTGCGTTTTACACGATTTTCAGTACATTGCACAAAAATGCATCTAAATATCGTATTCAGTATGTAAAATACGTTGAATTCGCGTTTTGGCAGTAAATGCGTAGACATTTCTAATATCTCATTCGGATTTCAATGTGATATTTACGTTAAATGCGATTTCAGCAGCAAATACACAGGTTTCTAGCATAACATTCATATTTCAGTGTGAAACTTGCGTTTTACACGATTTTCAGTATATTGCACAAAAATGCTTCGAAATATCGTATTCAGTGTGTAAATACGTTGAATTCGCGTTTTGGCAGTAAATGCGTAGACATTTCTAACATCACATTCGGATTCCAATGTGATATTTACGTTAAATGCGATTTCAGCAGCAAATACACAGGTTTCTAGAATAGCATTCATATTTCAGTGTGAAACTTGCGTTTTACACGATTTTCAGTACATTGCACAAAAATGCATCTAAATATCGTATTCAGTATGTAAAATACGTTGAATTCGCGTTTTGGCAGCAAATGCGTAGACATTTCTAACATCACATTCGGATTTCAATGTGATATTTACGTTAAATGCGATTTCAGCAGCAAATACACAGGTTTCTAGCATAACATTCATATTTCAGTGTGAAACTTGCGTTTTACACGATTTTCAGTACATTGGACAAAAATGCATCGAAATATCATATTCAGTGTGTAAAATACGTTGAATTCGTGTTTTGACAGTAAATGCGTAGACATTTCTAACATCACATTCGGATTTCAATGTGATATTTACGTTAAATGCGATTTCAGCAGCAAATACACAGGTTTCTAGAATAGCATTCATATTTCAGTGTGAAACTTGCGTTTTACACGATTTTCGGTACATTGCACAAAAATGCATCGAAATATCGTATTCAGTGTGTAAAATACATTGAATTCGCGTTTTGGCAGTAAATGCGTAGACATTTCTAACATCACATTTGGATTTCAATGTGATATTTACGTTAAATGCGATTTCAGCAGCAAATACACAGGTTTCTAGCATAACATTCATATTCGAGTGTGAAACTTGCGTTTTACACGATTTTCAGTACATTGGACAAAAATGCATCGAAATATCGTACTCAGTGTGTAAAATACGTTGAATTCGTGTTTTGACAGTAAATGCGTAGACATTTCTAACATCACATTCGGATTCCAATGTGATATTTACGTTAAATGCGATTTCAGCAGCAAATACACAGGTTTCTAGCATAACATTAATATTTCAGTGTGAAACTTGCGTTTTACACGATTTTCAGTACATTGCACAAAAATGCATCTAAATATCGTATTCAGTATGTAAAATACGTTGAATTCGGGTTTTGGCAGTAAATGCGTAGACATTTCTAATATCTCATTCGGATTTCAATGTGATATTTACGTTAAATGCGATTTCAGCAGCAAATACACAGGTTTCTAGCATAACATTCATATTTCAGTGTGAAACTTGCGTTTTACACGATTTTCAGTACATTGCACAAAAATGCTTCGAAATATCGTATTCAGTGTGTAAATACGTTGAATTCGCGTTTTGGCAGTAAATGCGTAGACATTTCTAACATCACATTCGGATTTCAATGTGATATTTACGTTAAATGCGATTTCAGCAGCAAATACACAGGTTTCTAGCATAACTTTCATATTTCAGTGTGAAACTTGCGTTTTACACGATTTTCAGTACATTGCACAAAAATGCTTCGAAATATCGTATTCAGTGTGTAAAATACGTTGAATTCGCGTTTTGGCAGTAAATGCGTAGACATTTCTAATATCTCATTCGGATTTCAATGTGATATTTACGTTAAATACGATTTCAGCAGCAAATACACAGGTTTCTAGAATAGCATTCATATTTCAGTGTGAAACTTGCGTTTTACACGATTTTCGGTACATTGCACAAAAATGCATCGAAATATCGTATTCAGTTTGTAAAATACGTTGAATTCGCGTTTAGGCAGTAAAAGCGTAGACATTTCTAACATCACATTCGGATTTCAATGTGATATTTACATAAATGCGATTTCAGCAGCAAATACACAGGTTTCTAGCATAACATTCATATTTCAGTGTGAAACTTGCGTTTTACACGATTTTCAGTACATTGGACAAAAATGCATCGAGATATCGTATTCAGTGTGTAAAATACGTTGAATTCGTGTTTTGACAGTAAATGCGTAGACATTTCTAACATCACATTCGGATTTCAATGTGATATTTACGTTAAATGCGATTTCAGCAGCAAATACACAGGTTTCTAGCATAACATTCATATTTCAGTGTGAAACTTGCATTTTACACGATTTTCAGTACATTGGACAAAAATGCATCGAAATATCGTATTCAGTGTGTAAAATACGTTGAATTCGCGTTTTGGCAGTAAATGCGTAGACATTTCTAACATCACATTCGGATTTCAATGTGATATTTACGTTAAATGCGATTTCAGCAGCAAATACACAGGTTTCTAGCATAACATTCATATTTCAGGGTGAAACTTGCGTTTTACACGTTTTTCAGTACATTGCACAAAAATGCATCTAAATAGCGTATTCAGTGTGTAAAATACGATGAATTCGCGTTTTGGCTGCAAATGCGTAGACATTTCCTAACATCACATTCGGATTTCAATGTGATATTTACGTTAAATGCGATTTCAGCAGCAAATACACAGGTTTCTAGAATAGCATTCATATTTCAGTGTGAAACTTGCGTTTTACACGATTTTCAGTACATTGCACAAAAATGCATCTAAAAATCGTATTCAGTATGTAAAATACGTTGAATTCGCGTTTTGGCAGCAAATGCGTAGACATTTATAACATCACATTCAGATTTCAATATGATATTTACGTTAAATGCGATTTCAGCAGCAAATACACAGGTTTCTAGCATAACTTTCATATTTCAGTGTGAAACTTGCGTTTTACACGATTTTCAGTATATTGCACAAAAATGCTTCGAAATATCGTATTCAGTGTGTAAAATACGTTGAATTCGCGTTTTGGCAGTAAATGCGTAGACATTTCTAACATCTCATTCGGATTTCAATGTGATATTTACGTTAAATGCGATTTCAGCAGCAAATACACAGGTTTCTAGAATAGCATTCATATTTCAGTGTGAAACTTGCGTTTTACACGATTTTCGGTACATTGCACAAAAATGCATCGAAATATCGTATTCAGTGTGTAAAATACGTTGAATTCGCGTTTTGGCAGTAAATGCGTAGACATTTCTAACATCACATTCGGATTTCAATGTGATATTTACGTTAAATGCGATTTCAGCAGCAAATACACAGGTTTCTAGCATAACATTCATATTTCAGTGTGAAACTTGCGTTTTACACGATTTTCAGTACATTGGACAAAAATGCATCGAAATATCGTACTCAGTGTGTAAAATACGTTGAATTCGTGTTTTGACAGTAAATGCGTAGACATTTCTAACATCACATTCGGATTCCAATGTGATATTTACGTTAAATGCGATTTCAGCAGCAAATACACAGGTTTCTAGCATAACATTCATATTTCAGTGTGAAACTTGCGTTTTACACGATTTTTAGTACATTGCACAAAAATGCATCGAAATATCGTATTCAGTGTGTAAAATAAGTTGAATTCGCGTTTTGGCAGCAAATGCGTAGACATTTCTAACATCACATTCGGATTTCAATATGATATTTACGTTAAATGCGATTTCAGCAGCAAATACACAGGTTTCTAGCATAACTTTCATATTTCAGTGTGAAACTTGCGTTTTACACGTTTTTCAGTACATTGCACAAAAATGCATCTAAATATCGTATTCAGTGTGTAAAATACGTTGAATTCGCGTTTTGGCTGCAAATGCGTAGACATTTCTAACATCACATTCGGATTTCAATGTGATATTTACGTTAAATGCGATTTCAGCAGCAAATACACAGGTTTCTAGAATAGCATTCATATTTCACAAAAATGCATCGAAATATCGTATTCAAAGTGTAAAATACGTTGAATTCGCGTTTTGGCAGTAAATGCGTAGACATTTCTAACATCATTTCGGATTTCAATATGATATTTACGTTAAATGCGATTTCAGCAGCAAATACACAGGTTTCTAGCATAACATTCATATTTCAGTGTGAAACTTGCGTTTTACACGATTTTCGGTACATTGCACAAAAATGCATCGAAATATCGTATTCAGTGTGTAAAATACATTGAATTCGCGTTTTGGCAGTAAATGTGTAGACATTTCTAACATCACATTCGGATTCCAATGTGATATTTACGTTAAATGCGATTTCAGCAGCAAATACACAGGTTTCTAGCATAACATTCATATTTCAGTGTGAAACTTGCGTTTAACACGATTTTCAGTACATTGCACAAAAATGCTTCGAAATATCGTATTCAGTGTGTAAATACGTTGAATTCGCGTTTTGGCAGTAAATGCGTAGACATTTCTAACATCACATTCTGATTTCAATGTGATATTTACGTTAAATGCGATTTCAGCAGCAAATACACAGGTTTCTAGCATAACTTTCATATTTCAGTGTGAAACTTGCGTTTTACACGATTTTCAGTACATTGCACAAAAATGCTTCGAAATATCGTATTCAGTGTGTAAAATACGTTGAATTCGCGTTTTGGCTGCAAATGCGTAGACATTTCCTAACATCACATTCGGATTTCAATGTGATATTTACGTTAAATGCGATTTCAGCAGCAAATACACAGGTTTCTAGAATAGCATTCATATTTCAGTGTGAAACTTGCGTTTTACACGATTTTCAGTACATTGCACAAAAATGCATCTAAAAATCGTATTCAGTATGTAAAATACGTTGAATTCGCGTTTTGGCAGCAAATGCGTAGACATTTATAACATCACATTCAGATTTCAATATGATATTTACGTTAAATGCGATTTCAGCAGCAAATACACAGGTTTCTAGCATAACTTTCATATTTCAGTGTGAAACTTGCGTTTTACACGATTTTCAGTATATTGCACAAAAATGCTTCGAAATATCGTATTCAGTGTGTAAAATACGTTGAATTCGCGTTTTGGCAGTAAATGCGTAGACATTTCTAACATCTCATTCGGATTTCAATGTGATATTTACGTTAAATGCGATTTCAGCAGCAAATACACAGGTTTCTAGAATAGCATTCATATTTCAGTTTGAAACTTGCGTTTTACACGATTTTCGGTACATTGCACAAAAATGCATCGAAATATCGTATTCAGTGTGTAAAATACGTTGAATTCGCGTTTTGGCAGTAAATGCGTAGACATTTCTAACATCACATTCGGATTTCAATGTGATATTTACGTTAAATGCGATTTCAGCAGCAAATACACAGGTTTCAAGCATAACATTCATATTTCAGTGTGAAACTTGCGTTTTACACGATTTTCAGTACATTGGACAAAAATGCATCGAGATATCGTATTCAGTGTGTAAAATACGTTGAATTCGTGTTTTGACAGTAAATGCGTAGACATTTCTAACATCACATTCGGATTTCAATGTGATATTTACGTTAAATGCGATTTCAGCAGCAAATACACAGGTTTCTAGCATAACATTCATATTTCAGTGTGAAACTTGAATTTTACACGATTTTCAGTACATTGGACAAAAATGCATCGAAATATCGTATTCAGTGTGTAAAATACGTTGAATTCGCGTTTTGGCAGCAAATGCGTAAACATTTCTAACATCACATTCGGATTTCAATGTGATATTTACGTTAAATGCGATTTCAGCAGCAAATACACAGGTTTCTAGCATAACATTCATATTTCAGTGTGAAACTTGCGTTTTACACGATTTTCAGTACATTGCACAAAAATGCATCTAAATATCGTATTCAGTATGTAAAATACGTTGAATTCGCGTTTTGGCAGTAAATGCGTAGACATTTCTAATATCTCATTCGGATTTCAATGTGATATTTACGTTAAATGCGATTTCAGCAGCAAATACACAGGTTTCTAGCATAACATTCATATTTCAGTGTGAAACTTGCGTTTTACACGATTTTCAGTACATTGGACGAAAATGCATCGAAATATCATATTCAGTGTGTAAAATACGTTGAATTCGTGTTTTGACAGTAAATGCGTAGACATTTCTAACATCACATTCGGATTTCAATGTGATATTTACGTTAAATGCGATTTCAGCAGCAAATACACAGGTTTCTAGAAGAGCATTCATATTTCAGTGTGAAACTTGCGTTTTACACGATTTTCGGTACATTGCACAAAAATGCATCGAAATATCGTATTCAGTGTGTAAAATACATTGAATTCGCGTTTTGGCAGTAAATGTGTAGACATTTCTAACATCACATTTGGATTTCAATGTGATATTTACGTTAAATGCGATTTCAGCAGCAAATGCACAGGTTTCTAGCATAACATTCATATTCGAGTGTGAAACTTGCGTTTTACACGATTTTCAGTACATTGGACAAAAATGCATCGAAATATCGTACTCAGTGTGTAAAATACGTTGAATTCGTGTTTTGACAGTAAATGCGTAGACATTTCTAACATCACATTCGGATTCCAATGTGATATTTACGTTAAATGCGATTTCAGCAGCAAATACACAGGTTTCTAGCATAACATTCATATTTCAGTGTGAAACTTGCGTTTTACACGATTTTCGGTACATTGCACAAAAATGCATCGAAATATCGTATTCAGTTTTGGCAGTAAATGCGTAGACATTTCTAACATCACATTCGGATTTCAATGTGATATTTACGTTAAATGCGATTTCAGCAGCAAATACACAGGTTTCTAGAATAGCATTCATATTTCAGTGTGAAACTTGCGTTTTACACGATTTTCGGTACATTGCACAAAAATGCATCGAAATATCGTATTCAGTGTGTAAAATACGTTGAATTCGCGTTTTGGCAGTAAATGCGTAGACATTTCTAACATCACATTCGGATTTCAATGTGATATTTACGTTAAATGCGATTTCAGCAGCAAATACACAGGTTTCAAGCATAACATTCATATTTCAGTGTGAAACTTGCGTTTTACACGATTTTCAGTACATTGGACAAAAATGCATCGAGATATCGTATTCAGTGTGTAAAATACGTTGAATTCGTGTTTTGACAGTAAATGCGTAGACATTTCTAACATCACATTCGGATTTCAATGTGATATTTACGTTAAATGCGATTTCAGCAGCAAATACACAGGTTTCTAGCATAACATTCATATTTCAGTGTGAAACTTGAATTTTACACGATTTTCAGTACATTGGACAAAAATGCATCGAAATATCGTATTCAGTGTGTAAAATACGTTGAATTCGCGTTTTGGCAGCAAATGCGTAAACATTTCTAACATCACATTCGGATTTCAATGTGATATTTACGTTAAATGCGATTTCAGCAGCAAATACACAGGTTTCTAGCATAACATTCATATTTCAGTGTGAAACTTGCGTTTTACACGATTTTCAGTACATTGCACAAAAATGCATCTAAATATCGTATTCAGTATGTAAAATACGTTGAATTCGCGTTTTGGCAGTAAATGCGTAGACATTTCTAATATCTCATTCGGATTTCAATGTGATATTTACGTTAAATGCGATTTCAGCAGCAAATACACAGGTTTCTAGCATAACATTCATATTTCAGTGTGAAACTTGCGTTTTACACGATTTTCAGTATATTGCACAAAAATGCTTCGAAATATCGTATTCAGTGTGTAAATACGTTGAATTCGCGTTTTGGCAGTAAATGCGTAGACATTTCTAACATCACATTCGGATTCCAATGTGATATTTACGTTAAATGCGATTTCAGCAGCAAATACACAGGTTTCTAGAATAGCATTCATATTTCAGTGTGAAACTTGCGTTTTACACGATTTTCAGTACATTGCACAAAAATGCATCTAAATATCGTATTCAGTATGTAAAATACGTTGAATTCGCGTTTTGGCAGCAAATGCGTAGACATTTCTAACATCACATTCGGATTTCAATGTGATATTTACGTTAAATGCGATTTCAGCAGCAAATACACAGGTTTCTAGCATAACATTCATATTTCAGTGTGAAACTTGCGTTTTACACGATTTTCAGTACATTGGACAAAAATGCATCGAAATATCATATTCAGTGTGTAAAATACGTTGAATTCGTGTTTTGACAGTAAATGCGTAGACATTTCTAACATCACATTCGGATTTCAATGTGATATTTACGTTAAATGCGATTTCAGCAGCAAATACACAGGTTTCTAGAATAGCATTCATATTTCAGTGTGAAACTTGCGTTTTACACGATTTTCGGTACATTGCACAAAAATGCATCGAAATATCGTATTCAGTGTGTAAAATACATTGAATTCGCGTTTTGGCAGTAAATGCGTAGACATTTCTAACATCACATTTGGATTTCAATGTGATATTTACGTTAAATGCGATTTCAGCAGCAAATACACAGGTTTCTAGCATAACATTCATATTCGAGTGTGAAACTTGCGTTTTACACGATTTTCAGTACATTGGACAAAAATGCATCGAAATATCGTACTCAGTGTGTAAAATACGTTGAATTCGTGTTTTGACAGTAAATGCGTAGACATTTCTAACATCACATTCGGATTCCAATGTGATATTTACGTTAAATGCGATTTCAGCAGCAAATACACAGGTTTCTAGCATAACATTAATATTTCAGTGTGAAACTTGCGTTTTACACGATTTTCAGTACATTGCACAAAAATGCATCTAAATATCGTATTCAGTATGTAAAATACGTTGAATTCGCGTTTTGGCAGTAAATGCGTAGACATTTCTAATATCTCATTCGGATTTCAATGTGATATTTACGTTAAATGCGATTTCAGCAGCAAATACACAGGTTTCTAGCATAACATTCATATTTCAGTGTGAAACTTGCGTTTTACACGATTTTCAGTACATTGCACAAAAATGCTTCGAAATATCGTATTCAGTGTGTAAATACGTTGAATTCGCGTTTTGGCAGTAAATGCGTAGACATTTCTAACATCACATTCGGATTTCAATGTGATATTTACGTTAAATGCGATTTCAGCAGCAAATACACAGGTTTCTAGCATAACTTTCATATTTCAGTGTGAAACTTGCGTTTTACACGATTTTCAGTACATTGCACAAAAATGCTTCGAAATATCGTATTCAGTGTGTAAAATACGTTGAATTCGCGTTTTGGCAGTAAATGCGTAGACATTTCTAATATCTCATTCGGATTTCAATGTGATATTTACGTTAAATACGATTTCAGCAGCAAATACACAGGTTTCTAGAATAGCATTCATATTTCAGTGTGAAACTTGCGTTTTACACGATTTTCGGTACATTGCACAAAAATGCATCGAAATATCGTATTCAGTGTGTAAAATACGTTGAATTCGCGTTTAGGCAGTAAAAGCGTAGACATTTCTAACATCACATTCGGATTTCAATGTGATATTTACATAAATGCGATTTCAGCAGCAAATACACAGGTTTCTAGCATAACATTCATATTTCAGTGTGAAACTTGCGTTTTACACGATTTTCAGTACATTGGACAAAAATGCATCGAGATATCGTATTCAGTGTGTAAAATACGTTGAATTCGTGTTTTGACAGTAAATGCGTAGACATTTCTAACATCACATTCGGATTTCAATGTGATATTTACGTTAAATGCGATTTCAGCAGCAAATACACAGGTTTCTAGCATAACATTCATATTTCAGTGTGAAACTTGAATTTTACACGATTTTCAGTACATTGGACAAAAATGCATCGAAATATCGTATTCAGTGTGTAAAATACGTTGAATTCGCGTTTTGGCAGCAAATGCGTAAACATTTCTAACATCACATTCGGATTTCAATGTGATATTTACGTTAAATGCGATTTCAGCAGCAAATACACAGGTTTCTAGCATAACATTCATATTTCAGTGTGAAACTTGCGTTTTACACGATTTTCAGTACATTGCACAAAAATGCATCTAAATATCGTATTCAGTATGTAAAATACGTTGAATTCGCGTTTTGGCAGTAAATGCGTAGACATTTCTAATATCTTATTCGGATTTCAATGTGATATTTACGTTAAATGCGATTTCAGCAGCAAATACACAGGTTTCTAGCATAACATTCATATTTCAGTGTGAAACTTGCGTTTTACACGATTTTCAGTATATTGCACAAAAATGCTTCGAAATATCGTATTCAGTGTGTAAATACGTTGAATTCGCGTTTTGGCAGTAAATGCGTAGACATTTCTAACATCACATTCGGATTCCAATGTGATATTTACGTTAAATGCGATTTCAGCAGCAAATACACAGGTTTCTAGAATAGCATTCATATTTCAGTGTGAAACTTGCGTTTTACACGATTTTCAGTACATTGCACAAAAATGCATCTAAATATCGTATTCAGTATGTAAAATACGTTGAATTCGCGTTTTGGCAGCAAATGCGTAGACATTTCTAACATCACATTCGGATTTCAATGTGATATTTACGTTAAATGCGATTTCAGCAGCAAATACACAGGTTTCTAGCATAACATTCATATTTCAGTGTGAAACTTGCGTTTTACACGATTTTCAGTACATTGGACAAAAATGCATCGAAATATCATATTCAGTGTGTAAAATACGTTGAATTCGTGTTTTGACAGTAAATGCGTAGACATTTCTAACATCACATTCGGATTTCAATGTGATATTTACGTTAAATGCGATTTCAGCAGCAAATACACAGGTTTCTAGAATAGCATTCATATTTCAGTGTGAAACTTGCGTTTTACACGATTTTCGGTACATTGCACAAAAATGCATCGAAATATCGTATTCAGTGTGTAAAATACATTGAATTCGCGTTTTGGCAGTAAATGCGTAGACATTTCTAACATCACATTTGGATTTCAATGTGATATTTACGTTAAATGCGATTTCAGCAGCAAATACACAGGTTTCTAGCATAACATTCATATTCGAGTGTGAAACTTGCGTTTTACACGATTTTCAGTACATTGGACAAAAATGCATCGAAATATCGTACTCAGTGTGTAAAATACGTTGAATTCGTGTTTTGACAGTAAATGCGTAGACATTTCTAACATCACATTCGGATTCCAATGTGATATTTACGTTAAATGCGATTTCAGCAGCAAATACACAGGTTTCTAGCATAACATTAATATTTCAGTGTGAAACTTGCGTTTTACACGATTTTCAGTACATTGCACAAAAATGCATCTAAATATCGTATTCAGTATGTAAAATACGTTGAATTCGCGTTTTGGCAGTAAATGCGTAGACATTTCTAATATCTCATTCGGATTTCAATGTGATATTTACGTTAAATGCGATTTCAGCAGCAAATACACAGGTTTCTAGCATAACATTCATATTTCAGTGTGAAACTTGCGTTTTACACGATTTTCAGTACATTGCACAAAAATGCTTCGAAATATCGTATTCAGTGTGTAAATACGTTGAATTCGCGTTTTGGCAGTAAATGCGTAGACATTTCTAACATCACATTCGGATTTCAATGTGATATTTACGTTAAATGCGATTTCAGCAGCAAATACACAGGTTTCTAGCATAACTTTCATATTTCAGTGTGAAACTTGCGTTTTACACGATTTTCAGTACATTGCACAAAAATGCTTCGAAATATCGTATTCAGTGTGTAAAATACGTTGAATTCGCGTTTTGGCAGTAAATGCGTAGACATTTCTAATATCTCATTCGGATTTCAATGTGATATTTACGTTAAATACGATTTCAGCAGCAAATACACAGGTTTCTAGAATAGCATTCATATTTCAGTGTGAAACTTGCGTTTTACACGATTTTCGGTACATTGCACAAAAATGCATCGAAATATCGTATTCAGTTTGTAAAATACGTTGAATTCGCGTTTAGGCAGTAAAAGCGTAGACATTTCTAACATCACATTCGGATTTCAATGTGATATTTACATAAATGCGATTTCAGCAGCAAATACACAGGTTTCTAGCATAACATTCATATTTCAGTGTGAAACTTGCGTTTTACACGATTTTCAGTACATTGGACAAAAATGCATCGAGATATCGTATTCAGTGTGTAAAATACGTTGAATTCGTGTTTTGACAGTAAATGCGTAGACATTTCTAACATCACATTCGGATTTCAATGTGATATTTACGTTAAATGCGATTTCAGCAGCAAATACACAGGTTTCTAGCATAACATTCATATTTCAGTGTGAAACTTGCATTTTACACGATTTTCAGTACATTGGACAAAAATGCATCGAAATATCGTATTCAGTGTGTAAAATACGTTGAATTCGCGTTTTGGCAGTAAATGCGTAGACATTTCTAACATCACATTCGGATTTCAATGTGATATTTACGTTAAATGCGATTTCAGCAGCAAATACACAGGTTTCTAGCATAACATTCATATTTCAGGGTGAAACTTGCGTTTTACACGTTTTTCAGTACATTGCACAAAAATGCATCTAAATAGCGTATTCAGTGTGTAAAATACGATGAATTCGCGTTTTGGCTGCAAATGCGTAGACATTTCCTAACATCACATTCGGATTTCAATGTGATATTTACGTTAAATGCGATTTCAGCAGCAAATACACAGGTTTCTAGAATAGCATTCATATTTCAGTGTGAAACTTGCGTTTTACACGATTTTCAGTACATTGCACAAAAATGCATCTAAAAATCGTATTCAGTATGTAAAATACGTTGAATTCGCGTTTTGGCAGCAAATGCGTAGACATTTATAACATCACATTCAGATTTCAATATGATATTTACGTTAAATGCGATTTCAGCAGCAAATACACAGGTTTCTAGCATAACTTTCATATTTCAGTGTGAAACTTGCGTTTTACACGATTTTCAGTATATTGCACAAAAATGCTTCGAAATATCGTATTCAGTGTGTAAAATACGTTGAATTCGCGTTTTGGCAGTAAATGCGTAGACATTTCTAACATCTCATTCGGATTTCAATGTGATATTTACGTTAAATGCGATTTCAGCAGCAAATACACAGGTTTCTAGAATAGCATTCATATTTCAGTGTGAAACTTGCGTTTTACACGATTTTCGGTACATTGCACAAAAATGCATCGAAATATCGTATTCAGTGTGTAAAATACGTTGAATTCGCGTTTTGGCAGTAAATGCGTAGACATTTCTAACATCACATTCGGATTTCAATGTGATATTTACGTTAAATGCGATTTCAGCAGCAAATACACAGGTTTCTAGCATAACATTCATATTTCAGTGTGAAACTTGCGTTTTACACGATTTTCAGTACATTGGACAAAAATGCATCGAAATATCGTACTCAGTGTGTAAAATACGTTGAATTCGTGTTTTGACAGTAAATGCGTAGACATTTCTAACATCACATTCGGATTCCAATGTGATATTTACGTTAAATGCGATTTCAGCAGCAAATACACAGGTTTCTAGCATAACATTCATATTTCAGTGTGAAACTTGCGTTTTACACGATTTTTAGTACATTGCACAAAAATGCATCGAAATATCGTATTCAGTGTGTAAAATAAGTTGAATTCGCGTTTTGGCAGCAAATGCGTAGACATTTCTAACATCACATTCGGATTTCAATATGATATTTACGTTAAATGCGATTTCAGCAGCAAATACACAGGTTTCTAGCATAACTTTCATATTTCAGTGTGAAACTTGCGTTTTACACGTTTTTCAGTACATTGCACAAAAATGCATCTAAATATCGTATTCAGTGTGTAAAATACGTTGAATTCGCGTTTTGGCTGCAAATGCGTAGACATTTCTAACATCACATTCGGATTTCAATGTGATATTTACGTTAAATGCGATTTCAGCAGCAAATACACAGGTTTCTAGAATAGCATTCATATTTCACAAAAATGCATCGAAATATCGTATTCAAAGTGTAAAATACGTTGAATTCGCGTTTTGGCAGTAAATGCGTAGACATTTCTAACATCACATTCGGATTTCAATATGATATTTACGTTAAATGCGATTTCAGCAGCAAATACACAGGTTTCTAGCATAACATTCATATTTCAGTGTGAAACTTGCGTTTTACACGATTTTCAGTACATTGGACAAAAATGCATCGAAATATCGTACTCAGTGTGTAAAATACGTTGAATTCGTGTTTTGACAGTAAATGCGTAGACATTTCTAACATCACATTCGGATTCCAATGTGATATTTACGTTAAATGCGATTTCAGCAGCAAATACACAGGTTTCTAGCATAACATTCATATTTCAGTGTGAAACTTGCGTTTAACACGATTTTCAGTACATTGCACAAAAATGCTTCGAAATATCGTATTCAGTGTGTAAATACGTTGAATTCGCGTTTTGGCAGTAAATGCGTAGACATTTCTAACATCACATTCTGATTTCAATGTGATATTTACGTTAAATGCGATTTCAGCAGCAAATACACAGGTTTCTAGCATAACTTTCATATTTCAGTGTGAAACTTGCGTTTTACACGATTTTCAGTACATTGCACAAAAATGCTTCGAAATATCGTATTCAGTGTGTAAAATACGTTGAATTCGCGTTTTGGCTGCAAATGCGTAGACATTTCCTAACATCACATTCGGATTTCAATGTGATATTTACGTTAAATGCGATTTCAGCAGCAAATACACAGGTTTCTAGAATAGCATTCATATTTCAGTGTGAAACTTGCGTTTTACACGATTTTCAGTACATTGCACAAAAATGCATCTAAAAATCGTATTCAGTATGTAAAATACGTTGAATTCGCGTTTTGGCAGCAAATGCGTAGACATTTATAACATCACATTCAGATTTCAATATGATATTTACGTTAAATGCGATTTCAGCAGCAAATACACAGGTTTCTAGCATAACTTTCATATTTCAGTGTGAAACTTGCGTTTTACACGATTTTCAGTATATTGCACAAAAATGCTTCGAAATATCGTATTCAGTGTGTAAAATACGTTGAATTCGCGTTTTGGCAGTAAATGCGTAGACATTTCTAACATCTCATTCGGATTTCAATGTGATATTTACGTTAAATGCGATTTCAGCAGCAAATACACAGGTTTCTAGAATAGCATTCATATTTCAGTTTGAAACTTGCGTTTTACACGATTTTCGGTACATTGCACAAAAATGCATCGAAATATCGTATTCAGTGTGTAAAATACGTTGAATTCGCGTTTTGGCAGTAAATGCGTAGACATTTCTAACATCACATTCGGATTTCAATGTGATATTTACGTTAAATGCGATTTCAGCAGCAAATACACAGGTTTCAAGCATAACATTCATATTTCAGTGTGAAACTTGCGTTTTACACGATTTTCAGTACATTGGACAAAAATGCATCGAGATATCGTATTCAGTGTGTAAAATACGTTGAATTCGTGTTTTGACAGTAAATGCGTAGACATTTCTAACATCACATTCGGATTTCAATGTGATATTTACGTTAAATGCGATTTCAGCAGCAAATACACAGGTTTCTAGCATAACATTCATATTTCAGTGTGAAACTTGAATTTTACACGATTTTCAGTACATTGGACAAAAATGCATCGAAATATCGTATTCAGTGTGTAAAATACGTTGAATTCGCGTTTTGGCAGCAAATGCGTAAACATTTCTAACATCACATTCGGATTTCAATGTGATATTTACGTTAAATGCGATTTCAGCAGCAAATACACAGGTTTCTAGCATAACATTCATATTTCAGTGTGAAACTTGCGTTTTACACGATTTTCAGTACATTGCACAAAAATGCATCTAAATATCGTATTCAGTATGTAAAATACGTTGAATTCGCGTTTTGGCAGTAAATGCGTAGACATTTCTAATATCTCATTCGGATTTCAATGTGATATTTACGTTAAATGCGATTTCAGCAGCAAATACACAGGTTTCTAGCATAACATTCATATTTCAGTGTGAAACTTGCGTTTTACACGATTTTCAGTACATTGGACGAAAATGCATCGAAATATCATATTCAGTGTGTAAAATACGTTGAATTCGTGTTTTGACAGTAAATGCGTAGACATTTCTAACATCACATTCGGATTTCAATGTGATATTTACGTTAAATGCGATTTCAGCAGCAAATACACAGGTTTCTAGAAGAGCATTCATATTTCAGTGTGAAACTTGCGTTTTACACGATTTTCGGTACATTGCACAAAAATGCATCGAAATATCGTATTCAGTGTGTAAAATACATTGAATTCGCGTTTTGGCAGTAAATGTGTAGACATTTCTAACATCACATTTGGATTTCAATGTGATATTTACGTTAAATGCGATTTCAGCAGCAAATGCACAGGTTTCTAGCATAACATTCATATTCGAGTGTGAAACTTGCGTTTTACACGATTTTCAGTACATTGGACAAAAATGCATCGAAATATCGTACTCAGTGTGTAAAATACGTTGAATTCGTGTTTTGACAGTAAATGCGTAGACATTTCTAACATCACATTCGGATTCCAATGTGATATTTACGTTAAATGCGATTTCAGCAGCAAATACACAGGTTTCTAGCATAACATTAATATTTCAGTGTGAAACTTGCGTTTTACACGATTTTCGGTACATTGCACAAAAATGCATCGAAATATCGTATTCAGTTTTGGCAGTAAATGCGTAGACATTTCTAACATCACATTCGGATTTCAATGTGATATTTACGTTAAATGCGATTTCAGCAGCAAATACACAGGTTTCTAGAATAGCATTCATATTTCAGTGTGAAACTTGCGTTTTACACGATTTTCGGTACATTGCACAAAAATGCATCGAAATATCGTATTCAGTGTGTAAAATACGTTGAATTCGCGTTTTGGCAGTAAATGCGTAGACATTTCTAACATCACATTCGGATTTCAATGTGATATTTACGTTAAATGCGATTTCAGCAGCAAATACACAGGTTTCAAGCATAACATTCATATTTCAGTGTGAAACTTGCGTTTTACACGATTTTCAGTACATTGGACAAAAATGCATCGAGATATCGTATTCAGTGTGTAAAATACGTTGAATTCGTGTTTTGACAGTAAATGCGTAGACATTTCTAACATCACATTCGGATTTCAATGTGATATTTACGTTAAATGCGATTTCAGCAGCAAATACACAGGTTTCTAGCATAACATTCATATTTCAGTGTGAAACTTGAATTTTACACGATTTTCAGTACATTGGACAAAAATGCATCGAAATATCGTATTCAGTGTGTAAAATACGTTGAATTCGCGTTTTGGCAGCAAATGCGTAAACATTTCTAACATCACATTCGGATTTCAATGTGATATTTACGTTAAATGCGATTTCAGCAGCAAATACACAGGTTTCTAGCATAACATTCATATTTCAGTGTGAAACTTGCGTTTTACACGATTTTCAGTACATTGCACAAAAATGCATCTAAATATCGTATTCAGTATGTAAAATACGTTGAATTCGCGTTTTGGCAGTAAATGCGTAGACATTTCTAATATCTCATTCGGATTTCAATGTGATATTTACGTTAAATGCGATTTCAGCAGCAAATACACAGGTTTCTAGCATAACATTCATATTTCAGTGTGAAACTTGCGTTTTACACGATTTTCAGTATATTGCACAAAAATGCTTCGAAATATCGTATTCAGTGTGTAAATACGTTGAATTCGCGTTTTGGCAGTAAATGCGTAGACATTTCTAACATCACATTCGGATTCCAATGTGATATTTACGTTAAATGCGATTTCAGCAGCAAATACACAGGTTTCTAGAATAGCATTCATATTTCAGTGTGAAACTTGCGTTTTACACGATTTTCAGTACATTGCACAAAAATGCATCTAAATATCGTATTCAGTATGTAAAATACGTTGAATTCGCGTTTTGGCAGCAAATGCGTAGACATTTCTAACATCACATTCGGATTTCAATGTGATATTTACGTTAAATGCGATTTCAGCAGCAAATACACAGGTTTCTAGCATAACATTCATATTTCAGTGTGAAACTTGCGTTTTACACGATTTTCAGTACATTGGACAAAAATGCATCGAAATATCATATTCAGTGTGTAAAATACGTTGAATTCGTGTTTTGACAGTAAATGCGTAGACATTTCTAACATCACATTCGGATTTCAATGTGATATTTACGTTAAATGCGATTTCAGCAGCAAATACACAGGTTTCTAGAATAGCATTCATATTTCAGTGTGAAACTTGCGTTTTACACGATTTTCGGTACATTGCACAAAAATGCATCGAAATATCGTATTCAGTGTGTAAAATACATTGAATTCGCGTTTTGGCAGTAAATGCGTAGACATTTCTAACATCACATTTGGATTTCAATGTGATATTTACGTTAAATGCGATTTCAGCAGCAAATACACAGGTTTCTAGCATAACATTCATATTCGAGTGTGAAACTTGCGTTTTACACGATTTTCAGTACATTGGACAAAAATGCATCGAAATATCGTACTCAGTGTGTAAAATACGTTGAATTCGTGTTTTGACAGTAAATGCGTAGACATTTCTAACATCACATTCGGATTCCAATGTGATATTTACGTTAAATGCGATTTCAGCAGCAAATACACAGGTTTCTAGCATAACATTAATATTTCAGTGTGAAACTTGCGTTTTACACGATTTTCAGTACATTGCACAAAAATGCATCTAAATATCGTATTCAGTATGTAAAATACGTTGAATTCGCGTTTTGGCAGTAAATGCGTAGACATTTCTAATATCTCATTCGGATTTCAATGTGATATTTACGTTAAATGCGATTTCAGCAGCAAATACACAGGTTTCTAGCATAACATTCATATTTCAGTGTGAAACTTGCGTTTTACACGATTTTCAGTACATTGCACAAAAATGCTTCGAAATATCGTATTCAGTGTGTAAATACGTTGAATTCGCGTTTTGGCAGTAAATGCGTAGACATTTCTAACATCACATTCGGATTTCAATGTGATATTTACGTTGAATGCGATTTCAGCAGCAAATACACAGGTTTCTAGCATAACTTTCATATTTCAGTGTGAAACTTGCGTTTTACACGATTTTCAGTACATTGCACAAAAATGCTTCGAAATATCGTATTCAGTGTGTAAAATACGTTGAATTCGCGTTTTGGCAGTAAATGCGTAGACATTTCTAATATCTCATTCGGATTTCAATGTGATATTTACGTTAAATACGATTTCAGCAGCAAATACACAGGTTTCTAGAATAGCATTCATATTTCAGTGTGAAACTTGCGTTTTACACGATTTTCGGTACATTGCACAAAAATGCATCGAAATATCGTATTCAGTGTGTAAAATACGTTGAATTCGCGTTTAGGCAGTAAAAGCGTAGACATTTCTAACATCACATTCGGATTTCAATGTGATATTTACATAAATGCGATTTCAGCAGCAAATACACAGGTTTCTAGCATAACATTCATATTTCAGTGTGAAACTTGCGTTTTACACGATTTTCAGTACATTGGACAAAAATGCATCGAGATATCGTATTCAGTGTGTAAAATACGTTGAATTCGTGTTTTGACAGTAAATGCGTAGACATTTCTAACATCACATTCGGATTTCAATGTGATATTTACGTTAAATGCGATTTCAGCAGCAAATACACAGGTTTCTAGCATAACATTCATATTTCAGTGTGAAACTTGCATTTTACACGATTTTCAGTACATTGGACAAAAATGCATCGAAATATCGTATTCAGTGTGTAAAATACGTTGAATTCGCGTTTTGGCAGTAAATGCGTAGACATTTCTAACATCACATTCGGATTTCAATGTGATATTTACGTTAAATGCGATTTCAGCAGCAAATACACAGGTTTCTAGCATAACATTCATATTTCAGTGTGAAACTTGCGTTTTACACGTTTTTCAGTACATTGCACAAAAATGCATCTAAATAGCGTATTCAGTGTGTAAAATACGTTGAATTCGCGTTTTGGCTGCAAATGCGTAGACATTTCCTAACATCACATTCGGATTTCAATGTGATATTTACGTTAAATGCGATTTCAGCAGCAAATACACAGGTTTCTAGAATAGCATTCATATTTCAGTGTGAAACTTGCGTTTTACACGATTTTCAGTACATTGCACAAAAATGCATCTAAAAATCGTATTCAGTATGTAAAATACGTTGAATTCGCGTTTTGGCAGCAAATGCGTAGACATTTATAACATCACATTCAGATTTCAATATGATATTTACGTTAAATGCGATTTCAGCAGCAAATACACAGGTTTCTAGCATAACTTTCATATTTCAGTGTGAAACTTGCGTTTTACACGATTTTCAGTATATTGCACAAAAATGCTTCGAAATATCGTATTCAGTGTGTAAAATACGTTGAATTCGCGTTTTGGCAGTAAATGCGTAGACATTTCGAACATCTCATTCGGATTTCAATGTGATATTTACGTTAAATGCGATTTCAGCAGCAAATACACAGGTTTCTAGAATAGCATTCATATTTCAGTGTGAAACTTGCGTTTTACACGATTTTCGGTACATTGCACAAAAATGCATCGAAATATCGTATTCAGTGTGTAAAATACGTTGAATTCGCGTTTTGGCAGTAAATGCGTAGACATTTCTAACATCACATTCGGATTTCAATGTGATATTTACGTTAAATGCGATTTCAGCAGCAAATACACAGGTTTCAAGCATAACATTCATATTTCAGTGTGAAACTTGCGTTTTACACGATTTTCAGTACATTGGACAAAAATGCATCGAGATATCGTATTCAGTGTGTAAAATACGTTGAATTCGTGTTTTGACAGTAAATGCGTAGACATTTCTAACATCACATTCGGATTTCAATGTGATATTTACGTTAAATGCGATTTCAGCAGCAAATACACAGGTTTCTAGCATAACATTCATATTTCAGTGTGAAACTTGCGTTTTACACGATTTTCAGTACATTGCACAAAAATGCTTCGAAATATCGTATTCAGTGTGTAAATACGTTGAATTCGCGTTTAGGCAGTAAATGCGTAGACATTTCTAACATCACATTCGGATTTCAATGTGATATTTACGTTAAATGCGATTTCAGCAGCAAATACACAGGTTTCTAGCATAACTTTCATATTTCAGTGTGAAACTTGCGTTTTACACGATTTTCAGTACATTGCACAAAAATGCTTCGAAATATCGTATTCAGTGTGTAAAATACGTTGAATTCGCGTTTTGGCAGTAAATGCGTAGACATTTCTAATATCTCATTCGGATTTCAATGTGATATTTACGTTAAATACAATTTCAGCAGCAAATACACAGGTTTCTAGAATAGCATTCATATTTCAGTGTGAAACTTGCGTTTTACACGATTTTCGGTACATTGCACAAAAATGCATCGAAATATCGTATTCAGTGTGTAAAATACGTTGAATTCGCGTTTAGGCAGTAAAAGCGTAGACATTTCTAACATCACATTCGGATTTCAATGTGATATTTACGTTAAATGCGATTTCAGCAGCAAATACACAGGTTTCTAGCATAACATTCATATTTCAGTGTGAAACTTGCGTTTTACACGATTTTCAGTACATTGGACAAAAATGCATCGAGATATCGTATTCAGTGTGTAAAATACGTTGAATTCGTGTTTTGACAGTAAATGCGTAGACATTTCTAACATCACATTCGGATTTCAATGTGATATTTACGTTAAATGCGATTTCAGCAGCAAATACACAGGTTTCTAGCATAACATTCATATTTCAGTGTGAAACTTGCATTTTACACGATTTTCAGTACATTGGACAAAAATGCATCGAAATATCGTATTCAGTGTGTAAAATACGTTGAATTCGCGTTTTGGCAGTAAATGCGTAGACATTTCTAACATCACATTCGGATTTCAATGTGATATTTACGTTAAATGCGATTTCAGCAGCAAATACACAGGTTTCTAGCATAACATTCATATTTCAGTGTGAAACTTGCGTTTTACACGTTTTTCAGTACATTGCACAAAAATGCATCTAAATAGCGTATTCAGTGTGTAAAATACGTTGAATTCGCGTTTTGGCTGCAAATGCGTAGACATTTCCTAACATCACATTCGGATTTCAATGTGATATTTACGTTAAATGCGATTTCAGCAGCAAATACACAGGTTTCTAGAATAGCATTCATATTTCAGTGTGAAACTTGCGTTTTACACGATTTTCAGTACATTGCACAAAAATGCATCTAAAAATCGTATTCAGTATGTAAAATACGTTGAATTCGCGTTTTGGCAGCAAATGCGTAGACATTTATAACATCACATTCAGATTTCAATATGATATTTACGTTAAATGCGATTTCAGCAGCAAATACACAGGTTTCTAGCATAACTTTCATATTTCAGTGTGAAACTTGCGTTTTACACGATTTTCAGTATATTGCACAAAAATGCTTCGAAATATCGTATTCAGTGTGTAAAATACGTTGAATTCGCGTTTTGGCAGTAAATGCGTAGACATTTCTAACATCTCATTCGGATTTCAATGTGATATTTACGTTAAATGCGATTTCAGCAGCAAATACACAGGTTTCTAGAATAGCATTCATATTTCAGTGTGAAACTTGCGTTTTACACGATTTTCGGTACATTGCACAAAAATGCATCGAAATATCGTATTCAGTGTGTAAAATACGTTGAATTCGCGTTTTGGCAGTAAATGCGTAGACATTTCTAACATCACATTCGGATTTCAATGTGATATTTACGTTAAATGCGATTTCAGCAGCAAATACACAGGTTTCAAGCATAACATTCATATTTCAGTGTGAAACTTGCGTTTTACACGATTTTCAGTACATTGGACAAAAATGCATCGAGATATCGTATTCAGTGTGTAAAATACGTTGAATTCGTGTTTTGACAGTAAATGCGTAGACATTTCTAACATCACATTCGGATTTCAATGTGATATTTACGTTAAATGCGATTTCAGCAGCTAATACACAGGTTTCTAGCATAACATTAATATTTCAGTGTGAAACTTGCGTTTTACACGATTTTCAGTACATTGCACAAAAATGCATCTAAATATCGTATTCAGTATGTAAAATACGTTGAATTCGCGTTTTGGCAGTAAATGCGTAGACATTTCTAATATCTCATTCGGATTTCAATGTGATATTTACGTTAAATGCGATTTCAGCAGCAAATACACAGGTTTCTAGCATAACATTCATATTTCAGTGTGAAACTTGCGTTTTACACGATTTTCAGTACATTGCACAAAAATGCTTCGAAATATCGTATTCAGTGTGTAAATACGTTGAATTCGCGTTTTGGCAGTAAATGCGTAGACATTTCTAACATCACATTCGGATTTCAATGTGATATTTACGTTAAATGCGATTTCAGCAGCAAATACACAGGTTTCTAGCATAACTTTCATATTTCAGTGTGAAACTTGCGTTTTACACGATTTTCAGTACATTGCACAAAAATGCTTCGAAATATCGTATTCAGTGTGTAAAATACGTTGAATTCGCGTTTTGGCAGTAAATGCGTAGACATTTCTAATATCTCATTCGGATTTCAATGTGATATTTACGTTAAATACGATTTCAGCAGCAAATACACAGGTTTCTAGAATAGCATTCATATTTCAGTGTGAAACTTGCGTTTTACACGATTTTCGGTACATTGCACAAAAATGCATCGAAATATCGTATTCAGTGTGTAAAATACGTTGAATTCGCGTTTAGGCAGTAAAAGCGTAGACATTTCTAACATCACATTCGGATTTCAATGTGATATTTACATAAATGCGATTTCAGCAGCAAATACACAGGTTTCTAGCATAACATTCATATTTCAGTGTGAAACTTGCGTTTTACACGATTTTCAGTACATTGGACAAAAATGCATCGAGATATCGTATTCAGTGTGTAAAATACGTTGAATTCGTGTTTTGACAGTAAATGCGTAGACATTTCTAACATCACATTCGGATTTCAATGTGATATTTACGTTAAATGCGATTTCAGCAGCAAATACACAGGTTTCTAGCATAACATTCATATTTCAGTGTGAAACTTGCATTTTACACGATTTTCAGTACATTGGACAAAAATGCATCGAAATATCGTATTCAGTGTGTAAAATACGTTGAATTCGCGTTTTGGCAGTAAATGCGTAGACATTTCTAACATCACATTCGGATTTCAATGTGATATTTACGTTAAATGCGATTTCAGCAGCAAATACACAGGTTTCTAGCATAACATTCATATTTCAGTGTGAAACTTGCGTTTTACACGTTTTTCAGTACATTGCACAAAAATGCATCTAAATAGCGTATTCAGTGTGTAAAATACGTTGAATTCGCGTTTTGGCTGCAAATGCGTAGACATTTCCTAACATCACATTCGGATTTCAATGTGATATTTACGTTAAATGCGATTTCAGCAGCAAATACACAGGTTTCTAGAATAGCATTCATATTTCAGTGTGAAACTTGCGTTTTACACGATTTTCAGTACATTGCACAAAAATGCATCTAAAAATCGTATTCAGTATGTAAAATACGTTGAATTCGCGTTTTGGCAGCAAATGCGTAGACATTTATAACATCACATTCAGATTTCAATATGATATTTACGTTAAATGCGATTTCAGCAGCAAATACACAGGTTTCTAGCATAACTTTCATATTTCAGTGTGAAACTTGCGTTTTACACGATTTTCAGTATATTGCACAAAAATGCTTCGAAATATCGTATTCAGTGTGTAAAATACGTTGAATTCGCGTTTTGGCAGTAAATGCGTAGACATTTCGAACATCTCATTCGGATTTCAATGTGATATTTACGTTAAATGCGATTTCAGCAGCAAATACACAGGTTTCTAGAATAGCATTCATATTTCAGTGTGAAACTTGCGTTTTACACGATTTTCGGTACATTGCACAAAAATGCATCAAAATATCGTATTCAGTGTGTAAAATACGTTGAATTCGCGTTTTGGCAGTAAATGCGTAGACATTTCTAACATCACATTCGGATTTCAATGTGATATTTACGTTAAATGCGATTTCAGCAGCAAATACACAGGTTTCAAGCATAACATTCATATTTCAGTGTGAAACTTGCGTTTTACACGATTTTCAGTACATTGGACAAAAATGCATCGAGATATCGTATTCAGTGTGTAAAATACGTTGAATTCGTGTTTTGACAGTAAATGCGTAGACATTTCTAACATCACATTCGGATTTCAATGTGATATTTACGTTAAATGCGATTTCAGCAGCAAATACACAGGTTTCTAGCATAACATTCATATTTCAGTGTGAAACTTGCGTTTTACACGATTTTCAGTACATTGCACAAAAATGCTTCGAAATATCGTATTCAGTGTGTAAATACGTTGAATTCGCGTTTAGGCAGTAAATGCGTAGACATTTCTAACATCACATTCGGATTTCAATGTGATATTTACGTTAAATGCGATTTCAGCAGCAAATACACAGGTTTCTAGCATAACTTTCATATTTCAGTGTGAAACTTGCGTTTTACACGATTTTCAGTACATTGCACAAAAATGCTTCGAAATATCGTATTCAGTGTGTAAAATACGTTGAATTCGCGTTTTGGCAGTAAATGCGTAGACATTTCTAATATCTCATTCGGATTTCAATGTGATATTTACGTTAAATACGATTTCAGCAGCAAATACACAGGTTTCTAGAATAGCATTCATATTTCAGTGTGAAACTTGCGTTTTACACGATTTTCGGTACATTGCACAAAAATGCATCGAAATATCGTATTCAGTGTGTAAAATACGTTGAATTCGCGTTTAGGCAGTAAAAGCGTAGACATTTCTAACATCACATTCGGATTTCAATGTGATATTTACGTTAAATGCGATTTCAGCAGCAAATACACAGGTTTCTAGCATAACATTCATATTTCAGTGTGAAACTTGCGTTTTACACGATTTTCAGTACATTGGACAAAAATGCATCGAGATATCGTATTCAGTGTGTAAAATACGTTGAATTCGTGTTTTGACAGTAAATGCGTAGACATTTCTAACATCACATTCGGATTTCAATGTGATATTTACGTTAAATGCGATTTCAGCAGCAAATACACAGGTTTCTAGCATAACATTCATATTTCAGTGTGAAACTTGCATTTTACACGATTTTCAGTACATTGGACAAAAATGCATCGAAATATCGTATTCAGTGTGTAAAATACGTTGAATTCGCGTTTTGGCAGTAAATGCGTAGACATTTCTAACATCACATTCGGATTTCAATGTGATATTTACGTTAAATGCGATTTCAGCAGCAAATACACAGGTTTCTAGCATAACATTCATATTTCAGTGTGAAACTTGCGTTTTACACGTTTTTCAGTACATTGCACAAAAATGCATCTAAATAGCGTATTCAGTGTGTAAAATACGTTGAATTCGCGTTTTGGCTGCAAATGCGTAGACATTTCCTAACATCACATTCGGATTTCAATGTGATATTTACGTTAAATGCGATTTCAGCAGCAAATACACAGGTTTCTAGAATAGCATTCATATTTCAGTGTGAAACTTGCGTTTTACACGATTTTCAGTACATTGCACAAAAATGCATCTAAAAATCGTATTCAGTATGTAAAATACGTTGAATTCGCGTTTTGGCAGCAAATGCGTAGACATTTATAACATCACATTCAGATTTCAATATGATATTTACGTTAAATGCGATTTCAGCAGCAAATACACAGGTTTCTAGCATAACTTTCATATTTCAGTGTGAAACTTGCGTTTTACACGATTTTCAGTATATTGCACAAAAATGCTTCGAAATATCGTATTCAGTGTGTAAAATACGTTGAATTCGCGTTTTGGCAGTAAATGCGTAGACATTTCGAACATCTCATTCGGATTTCAATGTGATATTTACGTTAAATGCGATTTCAGCAGCAAATACACAGGTTTCTAGAATAGCATTCATATTTCAGTGTGAAACTTGCGTTTTACACGATTTTCGGTACATTGCACAAAAATGCATCGAAATATCGTATTCAGTGTGTAAAATACGTTGAATTCGCGTTTTGGCAGTAAATGCGTAGACATTTCTACCATCACATTCGGATTTCAATGTGATATTTACGTTAAATGCGATTTCAGCAGCAAATACACAGGTTTCAAGCATAACATTCATATTTCAGTGTGAAACTTGCGTTTTACACGATTTTCAGTACATTGGACAAAAATGCATCGAGATATCGTATTCAGTGTGTAAAATACGTTGAATTCGTGTTTTGACAGTAAATGCGTAGACATTTCTAACATCACATTCGGATTTCAATGTGATATTTACGTTAAATGCGATTTCAGCAGCAAATACACAGGTTTCTAGCATAACATTAATATTTCAGTGTGAAACTTGCGTTTTACACGATTTTCAGTACATTGCACAAAAATGCTTCGAAATATCGTATTCAGTGTGTAAATACGTTGAATTCGCGTTTAGGCAGTAAATGCGTAGACATTTCTAACATCACATTCGGATTTCAATGTGATATTTACGTTAAATGCGATTTCAGCAGCAAATACACAGGTTTCTAGCATAACTTTCATATTTCAGTGTGAAACTTGCGTTTTACACGATTTTCAGTACATTGCACAAAAATGCTTCGAAATATCGTATTCAGTGTGTAAAATACGTTGAATTCGCGTTTTGGCAGTAAATGCGTAGACATTTCTAATATCTCATTCGGATTTCAATGTGATATTTACGTTAAATACAATTTCAGCAGCAAATACACAGGTTTCTAGAATAGCATTCATATTTCAGTGTGAAACTTGCGTTTTACACGATTTTCGGTACATTGCACAAAAATGCATCGAAATATCGTATTCAGTGTGTAAAATACGTTGAATTCGCGTTTAGGCAGTAAAAGCGTAGACATTTCTAACATCACATTCGGATTTCAATGTGATATTTACGTTAAATGCGATTTCAGCAGCAAATACACAGGTTTCTAGCATAACATTCATATTTCAGTGTGAAACTTGCGTTTTACACGATTTTCAGTACATTGGACAAAAATGCATCGAGATATCGTATTCAGTGTGTAAAATACGTTGAATTCGTGTTTTGACAGTAAATGCGTAGACATTTCTAACATCACATTCGGATTTCAATGTGATATTTACGTTAAATGCGATTTCAGCAGCAAATACACAGGTTTCTAGCATAACATTCATATTTCAGTGTGAAACTTGCATTTTACACGATTTTCAGTACATTGGACAAAAATGCATCGAAATATCGTATTCAGTGTGTAAAATACGTTGAATTCGCGTTTTGGCAGTAAATGCGTAGACATTTCTAACATCACGTTCGGATTTCAATGTGATATTTACGTTAAATGCGATTTCAGCAGCAAATACACAGGTTTCTAGCATAACATTCATATTTCAGTGTGAAACTTGCGTTTTACACGTTTTTCAGTACATTGCACAAAAATGCATCTAAATAGCGTATTCAGTGTGTAAAATACGTTGAATTCGCGTTTTGGCTGCAAATGCGTAGACATTTCCTAACATCACATTCGGATTTCAATGTGATATTTACGTTAAATGCGATTTCAGCAGCAAATACACAGGTTTCTAGAATAGCATTCATATTTCAGTGTGAAACTTGCGTTTTACACGATTTTCAGTACATTGCACAAAAATGCATCTAAAAATCGTATTCAGTATGTAAAATACGTTGAATTCGCGTTTTGGCAGCAAATGCGTAGACATTTATAACATCACATTCAGATTTCAATATGATATTTACGTTAAATGCGATTTCAGCAGCAAATACACAGGTTTCTAGCATAACTTTCATATTTCAGTGTGAAACTTGCGTTTTACACGATTTTCAGTATATTGCACAAAAATGCTTCGAAATATCGTATTCAGTGTGTAAAATACGTTGAATTCGCGTTTTGGCAGTAAATGCGTAGACATTTCTAACATCTCATTCGGATTTCAATGTGATATTTACGTTAAATGCGATTTCAGCAGCAAATACACAGGTTTCTAGAATAGCATTCATATTTCAGTGTGAAACTTGCGTTTTACACGATTTTCGGTACATTGCACAAAAATGCATCGAAATATCGTATTCAGTGTGTAAAATACGTTGAATTCGCGTTTTGGCAGTAAATGCGTAGACATTTCTAACATCACATTCGGATTTCAATGTGATATTTACGTTAAATGCGATTTCAGCAGCAAATACACAGGTTTCAAGCATAACATTCATATTTCAGTGTGAAACTTGCGTTTTACACGATTTTCAGTACATTGGACAAAAATGCATCGAGATATCGTATTCAGTGTGTAAAATACGTTGAATTCGTGTTTTGACAGTAAATGCGTAGACATTTCTAACATCACATTCGGATTTCAATGTGATATTTACGTTAAATGCGATTTCAGCAGCTAATACACAGGTTTCTAGCATAACATTAATATTTCAGTGTGAAACTTGCGTTTTACACGATTTTCAGTACATTGCACAAAAATGCATCTAAATATCGTATTCAGTATGTAAAATACGTTGAATTCGCGTTTTGGCAGTAAATGCGTAGACATTTCTAATATCTCATTCGGATTTCAATGTGATATTTACGTTAAATGCGATTTCAGCAGCAAATACACAGGTTTCTAGCATAACATTCATATTTCAGTGTGAAACTTGCGTTTTACACGATTTTCAGTACATTGCACAAAAATGCTTCGAAATATCGTATTCAGTGTGTAAATACGTTGAATTCGCGTTTTGGCAGTAAATGCGTAGACATTTCTAACATCACATTCGGATTTCAATGTGATATTTACGTTAAATGCGATTTCAGCAGCAAATACACAGGTTTCTAGCATAACTTTCATATTTCAGTGTGAAACTTGCGTTTTACACGATTTTCAGTACATTGCACAAAAATGCTTCGAAATATCGTATTCAGTGTGTAAAATACGTTGAATTCGCGTTTTGGCAGTAAATGCGTAGACATTTCTAATATCTCATTCGGATTTCAATGTGATATTTACGTTAAATACGATTTCAGCAGCAAATACACAGGTTTCTAGAATAGCATTCATATTTCAGTGTGAAACTTGCGTTTTACACGATTTTCGGTACATTGCACAAAAATGCATCGAAATATCGTATTCAGTGTGTAAAATACGTTGAATTCGCGTTTAGGCAGTAAAAGCGTAGACATTTCTAACATCACATTCGGATTTCAATGTGATATTTACATAAATGCGATTTCAGCAGCAAATACACAGGTTTCTAGCATAACATTCATATTTCAGTGTGAAACTTGCGTTTTACACGATTTTCAGTACATTGGACAAAAATGCATCGAGATATCGTATTCAGTGTGTAAAATACGTTGAATTCGTGTTTTGACAGTAAATGCGTAGACATTTCTAACATCACATTCGGATTTCAATGTGATATTTACGTTAAATGCGATTTCAGCAGCAAATACACAGGTTTCTAGCATAACATTCATATTTCAGTGTGAAACTTGCATTTTACACGATTTTCAGTACATTGGACAAAAATGCATCGAAATATCGTATTCAGTGTGTAAAATACGTTGAATTCGCGTTTTGGCAGTAAATGCGTAGACATTTCTAACATCACATTCGGATTTCAATGTGATATTTACGTTAAATGCGATTTCAGCAGCAAATACACAGGTTTCTAGCATAACATTCATATTTCAGTGTGAAACTTGCGTTTTACACGATTTTTAGTACATTGCACAAAAATGCTTCGAAATATCGTATTCAGTGTGTAAATACGTTGAATTCGCGTTTAGGCAGTAAATGCGTAGACATTTCTAACATCACATTCGGATTTCAATGTGATATTTACGTTAAATGCGATTTCAGCAGCAAATACACAGGTTTCTAGCATAACTTTCATATTTCAGTGTGAAACTTGCGTTTTACACGATTTTCAGTACATTGCACAAAAATGCTTCGAAATATCGTATTCAGTGTGTAAAATACGTTGAATTCGCGTTTTGGCAGTAAATGCGTAGACATTTCTAATATCTCATTCGGATTTCAATGTGATATTTACGTTAAATACGATTTCAGCAGCAAATACACAGGTTTCTAGAATAGCATTCATATTTCAGTGTGAAACTTGCGTTTTACACGATTTTCGGTACATTGCACAAAAATGCATCGAAATATCGTATTCAGTGTGTAAAATACGTTGAATTCGCGTTTAGGCAGTAAAAGCGTAGACATTTCTAACATCACATTCGGATTTCAATGTGATATTTACGTTAAATGCGATTTCAGCAGCAAATACACAGGTTTCTAGCATAACATTCATATTTCAGTGTGAAACTTGCGTTTTACACGATTTTCAGTACATTGGACAAAAATGCATCGAGATATCGTATTCAGTGTGTAAAATACGTTGAATTCGTGTTTTGACAGTAAATGCGTAGACATTTCTAACATCACATTCGGATTTCAATGTGATATTTACGTTAAATGCGATTTCAGCAGCAAATACACAGGTTTCTAGCATAACATTCATATTTCAGTGTGAAACTTGCATTTTACACGATTTTCAGTACATTGGACAAAAATGCATCGAAATATCGTATTCAGTGTGTAAAATACGTTGAATTCGCGTTTTGGCAGTAAATGCGTAGACATTTCTAACATCACATTCGGATTTCAATGTGATATTTACGTTAAATGCGATTTCAGCAGCAAATACACAGGTTTCTAGCATAACATTCATATTTCAGTGTGAAACTTGCGTTTTACACGTTTTTCAGTACATTGCACAAAAATGCATCTAAATAGCGTATTCAGTGTGTAAAATACGTTGAATTCGCGTTTTGGCTGCAAATGCGTAGACATTTCCTAACATCACATTCGGATTTCAATGTGATATTTACGTTAAATGCGATTTCAGCAGCAAATACACAGGTTTCTAGAATAGCATTCATATTTCAGTGTGAAACTTGCGTTTTACACGATTTTCAGTACATTGCACAAAAATGCATCTAAAAATCGTATTCAGTATGTAAAATACGTTGAATTCGCGTTTTGGCAGCAAATGCGTAGACATTTATAACATCACATTCAGATTTCAATATGATATTTACGTTAAATGCGATTTCAGCAGCAAATACACAGGTTTCTAGCATAACTTTCATATTTCAGTGTGAAACTTGCGTTTTACACGATTTTCAGTATATTGCACAAAAATGCTTCGAAATATCGTATTCAGTGTGTAAAATACGTTGAATTCGCGTTTTGGCAGTAAATGCGTAGACATTTCTAACATCTCATTCGGATTTCAATGTGATATTTACGTTAAATGCGATTTCAGCAGCAAATACACAGGTTTCTAGAATAGCATTCATATTTCAGTGTGAAACTTGCGTTTTACACGATTTTCGGTACATTGCACAAAAATGCATCGGAATATCGTATTCAGTGTGTAAAATACGTTGAATTCGCGTTTTGGCAGTAAATGCGTAGACATTTCTAACATCACATTCGGATTTCAATGTGATATTTACGTTAAATGCGATTTCAGCAGCAAATACACAGGTTTCAAGCATAACATTCATATTTCAGTGTGAAACTTGCGTTTTACACGATTTTCAGTACATTGGACAAAAATGCATCGAGATATCGTATTCAGTGTGTAAAATACGTTGAATTCGTGTTTTGACAGTAAATGCGTAGACATTTCTAACATCACATTCGGATTTCAATGTGATATTTACGTTAAATGCGATTTCAGCAGCAAATACACAGGTTTCTAGCATAACATTCATATTTCAGTGTGAAACTTGAATTTTACACGATTTTCAGTACATTGGACAAAAATGCATCGAAATATCGTATTCAGTGTGTAAAATACGTTGAATTCGCGTTTTGGCAGCAAATGCGTAAACATTTCTAACATCACATTCGGATTTCAATGTGATATTTACGTTAAATGCGATTTCAGCAGCAAATACACAGGTTTCTAGCATAACATTCATATTTCAGTGTGAAACTTGCGTTTTACACGATTTTCAGTACATTGCACAAAAATGCATCTAAATATCGTATTCAGTATGTAAAATACGTTGAATTCGCGTTTTGGCAGTAAATGCGTAGACATTTCTAATATCTCATTCGGATTTCAATGTGATATTTACGTTAAATGCGATTTCAGCAGCAAATACACAGGTTTCTAGCATAACAATCATATTTCAGTGTGAAACTTGCGTTTTACACGATTTTCAGTACATTGCACAAAAATGCTTCGAAATATCGTATTCAGTGTGTAAATACGTTGAATTCGCGTTTTGGCAGTAAATGCGTAGACATTTCTAACATCACATTCGGATTCCAATGTGATATTTACGTTAAATGCGATTTCAGCAGCAAATACACAGGTTTCTAGAATAGCATTCATATTTCAGTGTGAAACTTGCGTTTTACACGATTTTCAGTACATTGCACAAAAATGCATCTAAATATCGTATTCTGTATGTAAAATACGTTGAATTCGCGTTTTGGCAGCAAATGCGTAGACATTTCTAACATCACATTCGGATTTCAATGTGATATTTACGTTAAATGCGATTTCAGCAGCAAATACACAGGTTTCTAGCATAACATTCATATTTCAGTGTGAAACTTGCGTTTTACACGATTTTCAGTACATTGCACAAAAATGCTTCGAAATATCGTATTCAGTGTGTAAATACGTTGAATTCGCGTTTTGGCAGTAAATGCGTAGACATTTCTAACATCACATTCGGATTTCAATGTGATATTTACGTTAAATGCGATTTCAGCAGCAAATACACAGGTTTCTAGAATAGCATTCATATTTCAGTGTGAAACTTGCGTTTTACACGGTTTTCAGTACATTGCACAAAAATGCATCGAAATATCGTATTCAGTGTGTAAAATACGTTGAATTCGTGTTTTGACAGTAAATGCGTAGACATTTCTAACATCACATTCGGATTTCAATGTGATATTTACGTTAAATGCGATTTCAGCAGCAAATACACAGGTTTCTAGAATAGAATTCATATTTCAGTGTGAAACTTGCGTTTTACACGATTTTCGGTACATTGCACAAAAATGCATCGAAATATCGTATTCAGTGTGTAAAATACGTTGAATTCGCGTTTTGGCAGCAAATGCGTAGACATTTCTAACATCACATTCGGATTCCAATGTGATATTTACGTTAAATGCGATTTCAGCAGCAAATACAAAGGTTTCTAGCATAACATTCATATTTCAGTGTGAAACTTGCGTTTTACACGATTTTTAGTACATTGCACAAAAATGCATCGAAATATCGTATTCAGTGTGTAAAATAAGTTGAATTCGCGTTTTGGCAGCAAATGCGTAGACATTTCTAACATCACATTCGGATTTCAGTATGATATTTACGTTAAATGCGATTTCAGCAGCAAATACACAGGTTTCTAGCATAACTTTCATATTTCAGTGTGAAACTTGCGTTTTACACGTTTTTCAGTACATTGCACAAAAATGCATCTAAATATCGTATTCAGTGTGTAAAATACGTTGAATTCGCGTTTTGGCTGCAAATGCGTAGACATTTCTAACATCACATTCGGATTTCAATGTGATATTTACGTTAAATGCGATTTCAGCAGCAAATACACAGGTTTCTAGAATAGCATTCATATTTCACAAAAATGCATCGAAATATCGTATTCAAAGTGTAAAATACGTTGAATTCGCGTTTTGGCAGTAAATGCGTAGACATTTCTAACATCACATTCGGATTTCAATATGATATTTACGTTAAATGCGATTTCAGCAGCAAATACACAGGTTTCTAGCATAACATTCATATTTCAGTGTGAAACTTGCGTTTTACACGATTTTCAGTCCATTGCACAAAAATGCATCTAAATATCGTATTCAGTATGTAAAATACGTTGAATTCGCGTTTTGGCAGTAAATGCGTAGACATTTCTAACATCACATTCAGATTTCAATATGATATTTACGTTAAATGCGATTTCAGCAGCAAATACACAGGTTTCTAGCATAACTTTCATATTTCAGTGTGAAACTTGCGTTTTACACGATTTTCAGTACATTGCACAAAAATGCATCGAAATATCGTATTCAGTGTGTAAAATACGTTGAATTCGTGTTTTGACAGTAAATGCGTAGACATTTCTAACATCACATTCGGATTCCAATGTGATATTTACGTTAAATGCGATTTCAGCAGCAAATACACAGGTTTCTAGCATAACATTCATATTTCAGTGTGAAACTTGCGTTTTACACGATTTTCAGTACATTGCACAAAAATGCTTCGAAATATCGTATTCAGTGTGTAAATACGTTGAATTCGCGTTTTGGCAGTAAATGCGTAGACATTTCTAACATCACATTCGGATTTCAATGTGATATTTACGTTAAATGCGATTTCAGCAGCAAATACACAGGTTTCTAGAATAGCATTCATATTTCAGTGTGAAACTTGCGTTTTACACGGTTTTCAGTACATTGCACAAAAATGCATCGAAATATCGTATTCAGTGTGTAAAATACGTTGAATTCGTGTTTTGACAGTAAATGCGTAGACATTTCTAACATCACATTCGGATTTCAATGTGATATTTACGTTAAATGCGATTTCAGCAGCAAATACACAGGTTTCTAGAATAGAATTCATATTTCAGTGTGAAACTTGCGTTTTACACGATTTTCGGTACATTGCACAAAAATGCATCGAAATATCGTATTCAGTGTGTAAAATACGTTGAATTCGCGTTTTGGCAGCAAATGCGTAGACATTTCTAACATCACATTCGGATTCCAATGTGATATTTACGTTAAATGCGATTTCAGCAGCAAATACAAAGGTTTCTAGCATAACATTCATATTTCAGTGTGAAACTTGCGTTTTACACGATTTTTAGTACATTGCACAAAAATGCATCGAAATATCGTATTCAGTGTGTAAAATAAGTTGAATTCGCGTTTTGGCAGCAAATGCGTAGACATTTCTAACATCACATTCGGATTTCAGTATGATATTTACGTTAAATGCGATTTCAGCAGCAAATACACAGGTTTCTAGCATAACTTTCATATTTCAGTGTGAAACTTGCGTTTTACACGTTTTTCAGTACATTGCACAAAAATGCATCTAAATATCGTATTCAGTGTGTAAAATACGTTGAATTCGCGTTTTGGCTGCAAATGCGTAGACATTTCTAACATCACATTCGGATTTCAATGTGATATTTACGTTAAATGCGATTTCAGCAGCAAATACACAGGTTTCTAGAATAGCATTCATATTTCACAAAAATGCATCGAAATATCGTATTCAAAGTGTAAAATACGTTGAATTCGCGTTTTGGCAGTAAATGCGTAGACATTTCTAACATCACATTCGGATTTCAATATGATATTTACGTTAAATGCGATTTCAGCAGCAAATACACAGGTTTCTAGCATAACATTCATATTTCAGTGTGAAACTTGCGTTTTACACGATTTTCAGTCCATTGCACAAAAATGCATCTAAATATCGTATTCAGTATGTAAAATACGTTGAATTCGCGTTTTGGCAGTAAATGCGTAGACATTTCTAACATCACATTCAGATTTCAATATGATATTTACGTTAAATGCGATTTCAGCAGCAAATACACAGGTTTCTAGCATAACTTTCATATTTCAGTGTGAAACTTGCGTTTTACACGATTTTCAGTACATTGCACAAAAATGCATCGAAATATCGAATTCAGTGTGTAAAATACGTTGAATTCGTGTTTTGACAGTAAATGCGTAGACATTTCTAACATCACATTCGGATTCCAATGTGATATTTACGTTAAATGCGATTTCAGCAGCAAATACACAGGTTTCTAGCATAACATTCATATTTCAGTGTGAAACTTGCGTTTTACACGTTTTTCAGTACATTGCACAAAAATGCATCTAAATATCGTATTCAGTGTGTAAAATACGTTGAATTCGCGTTTTGGCTGCAAATGCGTAGACATTTCTAACATCACATTCGGATTTCAATGTGATATTTACGTTAAATGCGATTTCAGCAGCAAATACACAGGTTTCTAGAATAGCATTCATATTTCACAAAAATGCATCGAAATATCGTATTCAAAGTGTAAAATACGTTGAATTCGCGTTTTGGCAGTAAATGCGTAGACATTTCTAACATCACATTCGGATTTCAATATGATATTTACGTTAAATGCGATTTCAGCAGCAAATACACAGGTTTCTAGCATAACATTCATATTTCAGTGTGAAACTTGCGTTTTACACGATTTTCAGTCCATTGCACAAAAATGCATCTAAATATCGTATTCAGTATGTAAAATACGTTGAATTCGCGTTTTGGCAGTAAATGCGTAGACATTTCTAACATCACATTCAGATTTCAATATGATATTTACGTTAAATGCGATTTCAGCAGCAAATACACAGGTTTCTAGCATAACTTTCATATTTCAGTGTGAAACTTGCGTTTTACACGATTTTCAGTACATTGCACAAAAATGCATCGAAATATCGTATTCAGTGTGTAAAATACGTTGAATTCGTGTTTTGACAGTAAATGCGTAGACATTTCTAACATCACATTCGGATTCCAATGTGATATTTACGTTAAATGCGATTTCAGCAGCAAATACACAGGTTTCTAGCATAACATTCATATTTCAGTGTGAAACTTGCGTTTTACACGATTTTCGGTACATTGCACAAAAATGCATCGAAATATCGTATTCAAAGTGTAAAATACGTTGAATTCGCGTTTTGGCAGTAAATGCGTAGACATTTCTAACATCACATTCGGATTCCAATGTGATATTTACGTTAAATGCGATTTCAGCAGCAAATACACAGGTTTCTGGAATAGCATTCATATTTCGGTATGAAACTTGCGTTTTACACGATTTTCGGTACATTGCACAAAAATGCATCGAAATATCGTATTCAGTTTTGGCAGCAAATGCGTAGACATTTTTAACATCACATTCGGATTCCAATGTGATATTTACGTTAAATGCGATTTCAGCAGCAAATACACAGGTTTCTAGCATAACATTCATATTTCAGTGTGAAACTTGCGTTTTACACGATTTTCAGTACATTGGACAAAAATGCATCGAAATATCGTATTCAGTGTGTAAAATACGTTGAATTCGTGTTTTGACAGTAAATGCGTAGACATTTCTAACATCACATTCGGATTCCAATGTGATATTTGCGTTAAATGCGATTTCAGCAGCAAATACACAGGTTTCTAGCATAACATTCATATTTCAGTGTGAAACTTGCGTTTTACACGATTTTCAGTACATTGCACAAAAATGCTTCGAAATATCGTATTCAGTGTGTAAATACGTTGAATTCGCGTTTTGGCAGTAAATGCGTAGACATTTCTAACATCACATTCGGATTCCAATGTGATATTTACGTTAAATGCGATTTCAGCAGCAAATACACAGGTTTCTAGAATAGCATTCATATTTCAGTGTGAAACTTGCGTTTTACACGATTTTCAGTACATTGCACAAAAATGCATCTAAATATCGTATTCTGTATGTAAAATACGTTGAATTCGCGTTTTGGCAGCAAATGCGTAGACATTTCTAACATCACATTCGGATTTCAATGTGATATTTACGATAAATGCGATTTCAGCAGCAAATACACAGGTTTCTAGCATAACATTCATATTTCAGTGTGAAACTTGCGTTTTACACGATTTTCAGTACATTGCACAAAAATGCTTCGAAATATCGTATTCAGTGTGTAAATACGTTGAATTCGCGTTTTGGCAGTAAATGCGTAGACATTTCTAACATCACATTCGGATTTCAATGTGATATTTACGTTAAATGCGATTTCAGCAGCAAATACACAGGTTTCTAGAATAGCATTCATATTTCAGTGTGAAACTTGCGTTTTACACGGTTTTCAGTACATTGCACAAAAATGCATCGAAATATCGTATTCAGTGTGTAAAATACGTTGAATTCGTGTTTTGACAGTAAATGCGTAGACATTTCTAACATCACATTCGGATTTCAATGTGATATTTACGTTAAATGCGATTTCAGCAGCAAATACACAGGTTTCTAGAATAGAATTCATATTTCAGTGTGAAACTTGCGTTTTACACGATTTTCGGTACATTGCACAAAAATGCATCGAAATATCGTATTCAGTGTGTAAAATACGTTGAATTCGCGTTTTGGCAGCAAATGCGTAGACATTTCTAACATCACATTCGGATTCCAATGTGATATTTACGTTAAATGCGATTTCAGCAGCAAATACAAAGGTTTCTAGCATAACATTCATATTTCAGTGTGAAACTTGCGTTTTACACGATTTTTAGTACATTGCACAAAAATGCATCGAAATATCGTATTCAGTGTGTAAAATAAGTTGAATTCGCGTTTTGGCAGCAAATGCGTAGACATTTCTAACATCACATTCGGATTTCAGTATGATATTTACGTTAAATGCGATTTCAGCAGCAAATACACAGGTTTCTAGCATAACTTTCATATTTCAGTGTGAAACTTGCGTTTTACACGTTTTTCAGTACATTGCACAAAAATGCATCTAAATATCGTATTCAGTGTGTAAAATACGTTGAATTCGCGTTTTGGCTGCAAATGCGTAGACATTTCTAACATCACATTCGGATTTCAATGTGATATTTACGTTAAATGCTATTTCAGCAGCAAATACACAGGTTTCTAGAATAGCATTCATATTTCACAAAAATGCATCGAAATATCGTATTCAAAGTGTAAAATACGTTGAATTCGCGTTTTGGCAGTAAATGCGTAGACATTTCTAACATCACATTCGGATTTCAATATGATATTTACGTTAAATGCGATTTCAGCAGCAAATACACAGGTTTCTAGCATAACATTCATATTTCAGTGTGAAACTTGCGTTTTACACGATTTTCAGTCCATTGCACAAAAATGCATCTAAATATCGTATTCAGTATGTAAAATACGTTGAATTCGCGTTTTGGCAGTAAATGCGTAGACATTTCTAACATCACATTCAGATTTCAATATGATATTTACGTTAAATGCGATTTCAGCAGCAAATACACAGGTTTCTAGCATAACTTTCATATTTCAGTGTGAAACTTGCGTTTTACACGATTTTCAGTACATTGCACAAAAATGCATCGAAATATCGTATTCAGTGTGTAAAATACGTTGAATTCGTGTTTTGACAGTAAATGCGTAGACATTTCTAACATCACATTCGGATTCCAATGTGATATTTACGTTAAATGCGATTTCAGCAGCAAATACACAGGTTTCTAGCATAACATTCATATTTCAGTGTGAAACTTGCGTTTTACACGATTTTCGGTACATTGCACAAAAATGCATCGAAATATCGTATTCAAAGTGTAAAATACGTTGAATTCGCGTTTTGGCAGTAAATGCGTAGATATTTCTAACATCACATTCGGATTCCAATGTGATATTTACGTTAAATGCGATTTCAGCAGCAAATACACAGGTTTCTGGAATAGCATTCATATTTCGGTATGAAACTTGCGTTTTACACGATTTTCGGTACATTGCACAAAAATGCATCGAAATATCGTATTCAGTTTTGGCAGCAAATGCGTAGACATTTTTAACATCACATTCGGATTCCAATGTGATATTTACGTTAAATGCGATTTCAGCAGCAAATACACAGGTTTCTAGCATAACATTCATATTTCAGTGTGAAACTTGCGTTTTACACGATTTTCAGTACATTGGACAAAAATGCATCGAAATATCGTATTCAGTGTGTAAAATACGTTGAATTCGTGTTTTGACAGTAAATGCGTAGACATTTCTAACATCACATTCGGATTCCAATGTGATATTTACGTTAAATGCGATTTCAGCAGCAAATACACAGGTTTCTAGCATAACATTCATATTTCAGTGTGAAACTTGCGTTTTACACGATTTTCAGTACATTGCACAAAAATGCATCTAAATATCGTATTCAGTATGTAAAATACGTTGAATTCGCTTTTTGGTAGTAAATGCGTAGATATTTCTAACATCACATTCAGATTTCAATATGATATTTACGTTAAATGCGATTTCAGCAGCAAATTCACAGGTTTCTAGCATGACTTTCATATTTCAGTGTGAAACTTGCGTTTTACACGATTTTCAGTATATTGCACAAAAATGCTTCGAAATATCGTATTCAGTGTGTAAAATACGTTGAATTCGCGTTTTGGCAGTAAATGCGTAGACATTTCGAACATCTCATTCGGATTTCAATGTGATATTTACGTTAAATGCGATTTCAGCAGCAAATACACAGGTTTCTAGAATAGCATTCATATTTCAGTGTGAAACTTGCGTTTTACACGATTTTCGGTACATTGCACAAAAATGCATCGAAATATCGTATTCAGTGTGTAAAATACGTTGAATTCGCGTTTTGGCAGTAAATGCGTAGACATTTCTAACATCACATTCGGATTTCAATGTGATATTTACGTTAAATGCGATTTCAGCAGCAAATACACAGGTTTCAAGCATAACATTCATATTTCAGTGTGAAACTTGCGTTTTACACGATTTTCAGTACATTGGACAAAAATGCATCGAGATATCGTATTCAGTGTGTAAAATACGTTGAATTCGTGTTTTGACAGTAAATGCGTAGACATTTCTAACATCACATTCGGATTTCAATGTGATATTTACGTTAAATGCGATTTCAGCAGCAAATACACAGGTTTCTAGCATAACTTTCATATTTCAGTGTGAAACTTGCGTTTTACACGATTTTCAGTACATTGCACAAAAATGCTTCGAAATATCGTATTCAGTGTGTAAAATACGTTGAATTCGCGTTTTGGCAGTAAATGCGTAGACATTTCTAATATCTCATTCGGATTTCAATGTGATATTTACGTTAAATACGATTTCAGCAGCAAATACACAGGTTTCTAGAATAGCATTCATATTTCAGTGTGAAACTTGCGTTTTACACGATTTTCGGTACATTGCACAAAAATGCATCGAAATATCGTATTCAGTGTGTAAAATACGTTGAATTCGCGTTTAGGCAGTAAAAGCGTAGACATTTCTAACATCACATTCGGATTTCAATGTGATATTTACGTTAAATGCGATTTCAGCAGCAAATACACAGGTTTCTAGCATAACATTCATATTTCAGTGTGAAACTTGCGTTTTACACGATTTTCGGTACATTGCACAAAAATGCATCGAAATATCGTATTCAAAGTGTAAAATACGTTGAATTCGCGTTTTAGCAGTAAATGCGTAGACATTTCTAACATCACATTCGGATTCCAATGTGATATTTACGTTAAATGCGATTTCAGCAGCAAATACACAGGTTTCTGGAATAGCATTCATATTTCGGTATGAAACTTGCGTTTTACACGATTTTCGGTACATTGCACAAAAATGCATCGAAATATCGTATTCAGTTTTGGCAGCAAATGCGTAGACATTTTTAACATCACATTCGGATTCCAATGTGATATTTACGTTAAATGCGATTTCAGCAGCAAATACACAGGTTTCTAGCATAACATTCATATTTCAGTGTGAAACTTGCGTTTTACACGATTTTCAGTACATTGGACAAAAATGCATCGAAATATCGTATTCAGTGTGTAAAATACGTTGAATTCGTGTTTTGACAGTAAATGCGTAGACATTTCTAACATCACATTCGGATTCCAATGTGATATTTGCGTTAAATGCGATTTCAGCAGCAAATACACAGGTTTCTAGCATAACATTCATATTTCAGTGTGAAACTTGCGTTTTACACGATTTTCAGTACATTGCACAAAAATGCTTCGAAATATCGTATTCAGTGTGTAAATACGTTGAATTCGCGTTTTGGCAGTAAATGCGTAGACATTTCTAACATCACATTCGGATTCCAATGTGATATTTACGTTAAATGCGATTTCAGCAGCAAATACACAGGTTTCTAGAATAGCATTCATATTTCAGTGTGAAACTTGCGTTTTACACGATTTTCGGTACATTGCACAAAAATGCATCGAAATATCGTATTCAGTGTGTAAAATACGTTGAATTCGCGTTTTGGCAGTAAATGCGTAGACATTTCTAACATCACATTCGGATTTCAATGTGATATTTACGTTAAATGCGATTTCAGCAGCAAATACACAGGTTTCAAGCATAACATTCATATTTCAGTGTGAAACTTGCGTTTTACACGATTTTCAGTACATTGGACAAAAATGCATCGAGATATCGTATTCAGTGTGTAAAATACGTTGAATTCGTGTTTTGACAGTAAATGCGTAGACATTTCTAACATCACATTCGGATTTCAATGTGATATTTACGTTAAATGCGATTTCAGCAGCAAATACACAGGTTTCTAGCATAACATTCATATTTCAGTGTGAAACTTGCGTTTTACACGATTTTCAGTACATTGCACAAAAATGCTTCGAAATATCGTATTCAGTGTGTAAATACGTTGAATTCGCGTTTAGGCAGTAAATGCGTAGACATTTCTAACATCACATTCGGATTTCAATGTGATATTTACGTTAAATGCGATTTCAGCAGCAAATACACAGGTTTCTAGCATAACTTTCATATTTCAGTGTGAAACTTGCGTTTTACACGATTTTCAGTACATTGCACAAAAATGCTTCGAAATATCGTATTCAGTGTGTAAAATACGTTGAATTCGCGTTTTGGCAGTAAATGCGTAGACATTTCTAATATCTCATTCGGATTTCAATGTGATATTTACGTTAAATACGATTTCAGCAGCAAATACACAGGTTTCTAGAATAGCATTCATATTTCAGTGTGAAACTTGCGTTTTACACGATTTTCGGTACATTGCACAAAAATGCATCGAAATATCGTATTCAGTGTGTAAAATACGTTGAATTCGCGTTTAGGCAGTAAAAGCGTAGACATTTCTAACATCACATTCGGATTTCAATGTGATATTTACGTTAAATGCGATTTCAGCAGCAAATACACAGGTTTCTAGCATAACATTCATATTTCAGTGTGAAACTTGCGTTTTACACGATTTTCGGTACATTGCACAAAAATGCATCGAAATATCGTATTCAAAGTGTAAAATACGTTGAATTCGCGTTTTAGCAGTAAATGCGTAGACATTTCTAACATCACATTCGGATTCCAATGTGATATTTACGTTAAATGCGATTTCAGCAGCAAATACACAGGTTTCTGGAATAGCATTCATATTTCGGTATGAAACTTGCGTTTTACACGATTTTCGGTACATTGCACAAAAATGCATCGAAATATCGTATTCAGTTTTGGCAGCAAATGCGTAGACATTTTTAACATCACATTCGGATTCCAATGTGATATTTACGTTAAATGCGATTTCAGCAGCAAATACACAGGTTTCTAGCATAACATTCATATTTCAGTGTGAAACTTGCGTTTTACACGATTTTCAGTACATTGGACAAAAATGCATCGAAATATCGTATTCAGTGTGTAAAATACGTTGAATTCGTGTTTTGACAGTAAATGCGTAGACATTTCTAACATCACATTCGGATTCCAATGTGATATTTGCGTTAAATGCGATTTCAGCAGCAAATACACAGGTTTCTAGCATAACATTCATATTTCAGTGTGAAACTTGCGTTTTACACGATTTTCAGTACATTGCACAAAAATGCTTCGAAATATCGTATTCAGTGTGTAAATACGTTGAATTCGCGTTTTGGCAGTAAATGCGTAGACATTTCTAACATCACATTCGGATTCCAATGTGATATTTACGTTAAATGCGATTTCAGCAGCAAATACACAGGTTTCTAGAATAGCATTCATATTTCAGTGTGAAACTTGCGTTTTACACGATTTTCAGTACATTGCACAAAAATGCATCTAAATATCGTATTCTGTATGTAAAATACGTTGAATTCGCGTTTTGGCAGCAAATGCGTAGACATTTCTAACATCACATTCGGATTTCAATGTGATATTTACGATAAATGCGATTTCAGCAGCAAATACACAGGTTTCTAGCATAACATTCATATTTCAGTGTGAAACTTGCGTTTTACACGATTTTCAGTACATTGCACAAAAATGCTTCGAAATATCGTATTCAGTGTGTAAATACGTTGAATTCGCGTTTTGGCAGTAAATGCGTAGACATTTCTAACATCACATTCGGATTTCAATGTGATATTTACGTTAAATGCGATTTCAGCAGCAAATACACAGGTTTCTAGAATAGCATTCATATTTCAGTGTGAAACTTGCGTTTTACACGGTTTTCAGTACATTGCACAAAAATGCATCGAAATATCGTATTCAGTGTGTAAAATACGTTGAATTCGTGTTTTGACAGTAAATGCGTAGACATTTCTAACATCACATTCGGATTTCAATGTGATATTTACGTTAAATGCGATTTCAGCAGCAAATACACAGGTTTCTAGAATAGAATTCATATTTCAGTGTGAAACTTGCGTTTTACACGATTTTCGGTACATTGCACAAAAATGCATCGAAATATCGTATTCAGTGTGTAAAATACGTTGAATTCGCGTTTTGGCAGCAAATGCGTAGACATTTCTAACATCACATTCGGATTCCAATGTGATATTTACGTTAAATGCGATTTCAGCAGCAAATACAAAGGTTTCTAGCATAACATTCATATTTCAGTGTGAAACTTGCGTTTTACCCGATTTTTAGTACATTGCACAAAAATGCATCGAAATATCGTATTCAGTGTGTAAAATAAGTTGAATTCGCGTTTTGGCAGCAAATGCGTAGACATTTCTAACATCACATTCGGATTTCAGTATGATATTTACGTTAAATGCGATTTCAGCAGCAAATACACAGGTTTCTAGCATAACTTTCATATTTCAGTGTGAAACTTGCGTTTTACACGTTTTTCAGTACATTGCACAAAAATGCATCTAAATATCGTATTCAGTGTGCAAAATACGTTGAATTCGCGTTTTGGCTGCAAATGCGTAGACATTTCTAACATCACATTCGGATTTCAATGTGATATTTACGTTAAATGCGATTTCAGCAGCAAATACACAGGTTTCTAGAATAGCATTCATATTTCACAAAAATGCATCGAAATATCGTATTCAAAGTGTAAAATACGTTGAATTCGCGTTTTGGCAGTAAATGCGTAGACATTTCTAACATCACATTCGGATTTCAATATGATATTTACGTTAAATGCGATTTCAGCAGCAAATACACAGGTTTCTAGCATAACATTCATATTTCAGTGTGAAACTTGCGTTTTACACGATTTTCAGTCCATTGCACAAAAATGCATCTAAATATCGTATTCAGTATGTAAAATACGTTGAATTCGCGTTTTGGCAGTAAATGCGTAGACATTTCTAACATCACATTCAGATTTCAATATGATATTTACGTTAAATGCGATTTCAGCAGCAAATACACAGGTTTCTAGCATAACTTTCATATTTCAGTGTGAAACTTGCGTTTTACACGATTTTCAGTACATTGCACAAAAATGCATCGAAATATCGTATTCAGTGTGTAAAATACGTTGAATTCGTGTTTTGACAGTAAATGCGTAGACATTTCTAACATCACATTCGGATTCCAATGTGATATTTACGTTAAATGCGATTTCAGCAGCAAATACACAGGTTTCTAGCATAACATTCATATTTCAGTGTGAAACTTGCGTTTTACACGATTTTCGGTACATTGCACAAAAATGCATCGAAATATCGTATTCAAAGTGTAAAATACGTTGAATTCGCGTTTTGGCAGTAAATGCGTAGACATTTCTAACATCACATTCGGATTCCAATGTGATATTTACGTTAAATGCGATTTCAGCAGCAAATACACAGGTTTCTGGAATAGCATTCATATTTCGGTATGAAACTTGCGTTTTACACGATTTTCGGTACATTGCACAAAAATGCATCGAAATATCGTATTCAGTTTTGGCAGCAAATGCGTAGACATTTTTAACATCACATTCGGATTCCAATGTGATATTTACGTTAAATGCGATTTCAGCAGCAAATACACAGGTTTCTAGCATAACATTCATATTTCAGTGTGAAACTTGCGTTTTACACGATTTTCAGTACATTGGACAAAAATGCATCGAAATATCGTATTCAGTGTGTAAAATACGTTGAATTCGTGTTTTGACAGTAAATGCGTAGACATTTCTAACATCACATTCGGATTCCAATGTGATATTTACGTTAAATGCGATTTCAGCAGCAAATACACAGGTTTCTAGCATAACATTCATATTTCAGTGTGAAACTTGCGTTTTACACGATTTTCAGTACATTGCACAAAAATGCATCTAAATATCGTATTCAGTATGTAAAATACGTTGAATTCGCGTTTTGGTAGTAAATGCGTAGATATTTCTAACATCACATTCAGATTTCAATATGATATTTACGTTAAATGCGATTTCAGCAGCAAATTCACAGGTTTCTAGCATGACTTTCATATTTCAGTGTGAAACTTGCGTTTTACACGATTTTCAGTATATTGCACAAAAATGCTTCGAAATATCGTATTCAGTGTGTAAAATACGTTGAATTCGCGTTTTGGCAGTAAATGCGTAGACATTTCGAACATCTCATTCGGATTTCAATGTGATATTTACGTTAAATGCGATTTCAGCAGCAAATACACAGGTTTCTAGAATAGCATTCATATTTCAGTGTGAAACTTGCGTTTTACACGATTTTCGGTACATTGCACAAAAATGCATCGAAATATCGTATTCAGTGTGTAAAATACGTTGAATTCGCGTTTTGGCAGTAAATGCGTAGACATTTCTAACATCACATTCGGATTTCAATGTGATATTTACGTTAAATGCGATTTCAGCAGCAAATACACAGGTTTCAAGTATAACATTCATATTTCAGTGTGAAACTTGCGTTTTACACGATTTTCAGTACATTGGACAAAAATGCATCGAGATATCGTATTCAGTGTGTAAAATACGTTGAATTCGTGTTTTGACAGTAAATGCGTAGACATTTCTAACATCACATTCGGATTTCAATGTGATATTTACGTTAAATGCGATTTCAGCAGCAAATACACAGGTTTCTAGCATAACATTCATATTTCAGTGTGAAACTTGCGTTTTACACGATTTTCAGTACATTGCACAAAAATGCTTCGAAATATCGTATTCAGTGTGTAAATACGTTGAATTCGCGTTTAGGCAGTAAATGCGTAGACATTTCTAACATCACATTCGGATTTCAATGTGATATTTACGTTAAATGCGATTTCAGCAGCAAATACACAGGTTTCTAGCATAACTTTCATATTTCAGTGTGAAACTTGCGTTTTACACGATTTTCGGTACATTGCACAAAAATGCTTCGAAATATCGTATTCAGTGTGTAAAATACGTTGAATTCGCGTTTTGGCAGTAAATGCGTAGACATTTCTAATATCTCATTCGGATTTCAATGTGATATTTACGTTAAATACGATTTCAGCAGCAAATACACAGGTTTCTAGAATAGCATTCATATTTCAGTGTGAAACTTGCGTTTTACACGATTTTCGGTACATTGCACAAAAATGCATCGAAATATCGTATTCAGTGTGTAAAATACGTTGAATTCGCGTTTAGGCAGTAAAAGCGTAGACATTTCTAACATCACATTCGGATTTCAATGTGATATTTACGTTAAATGCGATTTCAGCAGCAAATACACAGGTTTCTAGCATAATATTCATATTTCAGTGTGAAACTTGCGTTTTACACGATTTTCAGTACATTGGACAAAAATGCATCGAGATATCGTATTCAGTGTGTAAAATACGTTGAATTCGTGTTTTGACAGTAAATGCGTAGACATTTCTAACATCACATTCGGATTTCAATGTGATATTTACGTTAAATGCGATTTCAGCAGCAAATACACAGGTTTCTAGCATAACATTCATATTTCAGTGTGAAACTTGCATTTTACACGATTTTCAGTACATTGGACAAAAATGCATCGAAATATCGTATTCAGTGTGTAAAATACGTTGAATTCGCGTTTTGGCAGTAAATGCGTAGACATTTCTAACATCACATTCGGATTTCAATGTGATATTTACGTTAAATGCGATTTCAGCAGCAAATACACAGGTTTCTAGCATAACATTCATATTTCAGTGTGAAACTTGCGTTTTACACGTTTTTCAGTACATTGCACAAAAATGCATCTAAATAGCGTATTCAGTGTGTAAAATACGTTGAATTCGCGTTTTGGCTGCAAATGCGTAGACATTTCCTAACATCACATTCGGATTTCAATGTGATATTTACGTTAAATGCGATTTCAGCAGCAAATACACAGGTTTCTAGAATAGCATTCATATTTCAGTGTGAAACTTGCGTTTTACACGATTTTCAGTACATTGCACAAAAATGCATCTAAAAATCGTATTCAGTATGTAAAATACGTTGAATTCGCGTTTTGGCAGCAAATGCGTAGACATTTATAACATCACATTCAGATTTCAATATGATATTTACGTTAAATGCGATTTCAGCAGCAAATACACAGGTTTCTAGCATAACTTTCATATTTCAGTGTGAAACTTGCGTTTTACACGATTTTCAGTATATTGCACAAAAATGCTTCGAAATATCGTATTCAGTGTGTAAAATACGTTGAATTCGCGTTTGGGCAGTAAATGCGTAGACATTTCTAACATCTCATTCGGATTTCAATGTGATATTTACGTTAAATGCGATTTCAGCAGCAAATACACAGGTTTCTAGCATAACATTCATATTTCAGTGTGAAACTTGAATTTTACACGATTTTCAGTACATTGGACAAAAATGCATCGAAATATCGTATTCAGTGTGTAAAATACGTTGAATTCGCGTTTTGGCAGTAAATGCGTAGACATTTCTAATATCTCATTCGGATTTCAATGTGATATTTACGTTAAATGCGATTTCAGCAGCAAATACACAGGTTTCTAGCATAACATTCATATTTCAGTGTGAAACTTGCGTTTTACACGATTTTCAGTACATTGCACAAAAATGCTTCGAAATATCGTATTCAGTGTGTAAATACGTTGAATTCGCGTTTTGGCAGTAAATGCGTAGACATTTCTAACATCACATTCGGATTCCAATGTGATATTTACGTTAAATGCGATTTCAGCAGCAAATACACAGGTTTCTAGAATAGCATTCATATTTCAGTGTGAAACTTGCGTTTTACACGATTTTCAGTACATTGCACAAAAATGCATCTAAATATCGTATTCTGTATGTAAAATACGTTGAATTCGCGTTTTGGCAGCAAATGCGTAGACATTTCTAACATCACATTCGGATTTCAATGTGATATTTACGTTAAATGCGATTTCAGCAGCAAATACACAGGTTTCTAGCATAACATTCATATTTCAGTGTGAAACTTGCGTTTTACACGATTTTCAGTACATTGCACAAAAATGCTTCGAAATATCGTATTCAGTGTGTAAATACGTTGAATTCGCGTTTTGGCAGTAAATGCGTAGACATTTCTAACATCACATTCGGATTTCAATGTGATATTTACGTTAAATGCGATTTCAGCAGCAAATACACAGGTTTCTAGAATAGCATTCATATTTCAGTGTGAAACTTGCGTTTTACACGGTTTTCAGTACATTGCACAAAAATGCATCGAAATATCGTATTCAGTGTGTAAAATACGTTGAATTCGTGTTTTGACAGTAAATGCGTAGACATTTCTAACATCACATTCGGATTTCAATGTGATATTTACGTTAAATGCGATTTCAGCAGCAAATACACAGGTTTCTAGAATAGAATTCATATTTCAGTGTGAAACTTGCGTTTTACACGATTTTCGGTACATTGCACAAAAATGCATCGAAATATCGTATTCAGTGTGTAAAATACGTTGAATTCGCATTTTGGCAGCAAATGCGTAGACATTTCTAACATCACATTCGGATTCCAATGTGATATTTACGTTAAATGCGATTTCAGCAGCAAATACAAAGGTTTCTAGCATAACATTCATATTTCAGTGTGAAACTTGCGTTTTACACGATTTTTAGTACATTGCACAAAAATGCATCGAAATATCGTATTCAGTGTGTAAAATAAGTTGAATTCGCGTTTTGGCAGCAAATGCGTAGACATTTCTAACATCACATTCGGATTTCAGTATGATATTTACGTTAAATGCGATTTCAGCAGCAAATACACAGGTTTCTAGCATAACTTTCATATTTCAGTGTGAAACTTGCGTTTTACACGTTTTTCAGTACATTGCACAAAAATGCATCTAAATATCGTATTCAGTGTGTAAAATACGTTGAATTCGCGTTTTGGCTGCAAATGCGTAGACATTTCTAACATTACATTCGGATTTCAATGTGATATTTACGTTAAATGCGATTTCAGCAGCAAATACACAGGTTTCTAGAATAGCATTCATATTTCACAAAAATGCATCGAAATATCGTATTCAAAGTGTAAAATACGTTGAATTCGCGTTTTGGCAGTAAATGCGTAGACATTTCTAACATCACATTCGGATTTCAATATGATATTTACGTTAAATGCGATTTCAGCAGCAAATACACAGGTTTCTAGCATAACATTCATATTTCAGTGTGAAACTTGCGTTTTACACGATTTTCAGTCCATTGCACAAAAATGCATCTAAATATCGTATTCAGTATGTAAAATACGTTGAATTCGCGTTTTGGCAGTAAATGCGTAGACATTTCTAACATCACATTCAGATTTCAATATGATATTTACGTTAAATGCGATTTCAGCAGCAAATACACAGGTTTCTAGCATAACTTTCATATTTCAGTGTGAAACTTGCGTTTTACACGATTTTCAGTACATTGCACAAAAATGCATCGAAATATCGTATTCAGTGTGTAAAATACGTTGAATTCGTGTTTTGACAGTAAATGCGTAGACATTTCTAACATCACATTCGGATTCCAATGTGATATTTACGTTAAATGCGATTTCAGCAGCAAATACACAGGTTTCTAGCATAACATTCATATTTCAGTGTGAAACTTGCGTTTTACACGTTTTTCAGTACATTGCACAAAAATGCATCTAAATATCGTATTCAGTGTGTAAAATACGTTGAATTCGCGTTTTGGCTGCAAATGCGTAGACATTTCTAACATCACATTCGGATTTCAATGTGATATTTACGTTAAATGCGATTTCAGCAGCAAATACACAGGTTTCTAGAATAGCATTCATATTTCACAAAAATGCATCGAAATATCGTATTCAAAGTGTAAAATACGTTGAATTCGCGTTTTGGCAGTAAATGCGTAGACATTTCTAACATCACATTCGGATTTCAATATGATATTTACGTTAAATGCGATTTCAGCAGCAAATACACAGGTTTCTAGCATAACATTCATATTTCAGTGTGAAACTTGCGTTTTACACGATTTTCAGTCCATTGCACAAAAATGCATCTAAATATCGTATTCAGTATGTAAAATACGTTGAATTCGCGTTTTGGCAGTAAATGCGTAGACATTTCTAACATCACATTCAGATTTCAATATGATATTTACGTTAAATGCGATTTCAGCAGCAAATACACAGGTTTCTAGCATAACTTTCATATTTCAGTGTGAAACTTGCGTTTTACACGATTTTCAGTACATTGCACAAAAATGCATCGAAATATCGTATTCAGTGTGTAAAATACGTTGAATTCGTGTTTTGACAGTAAATGCGTAGACATTTCTAACATCACATTCGGATTCCAATGTGATATTTACGTTAAACGCGATTTCAGCAGCAAATACACAGGTTTCTAGCATAACATTCATATTTCAGTGTGAAACTTGCGTTTTACACGATTTTCGGTACATTGCACAAAAATGCATCGAAATATCGTATTCAAAGTGTAAAATACGTTGAATTCGCGTTTTGGCAGTAAATGCGTAGACATTTCTAACATCACATTCGGATTCCAATGTGATATTTACGTTAAATGCGATTTCAGCAGCAAATACACAGGTTTCTGGAATAGCATTCATATTTCGGTATGAAACTTGCGTTTTACACGATTTTCGGTACATTGCACAAAAATGCATCGAAATATCGTATTCAGTTTTGGCAGCAAATGCGTAGACATTTTTAACATCACATTCGGATTCCAATGTGATATTTACGTTAAATGCGATTTCAGCAGCAAATACACAGGTTTCTAGCATAACATTCATATTTCAGTGTGAAACTTGCGTTTTACACGATTTTCAGTACATTGGACAAAAATGCATCGAAATATCGTATTCAGTGTGTAAAATACGTTAAATTCGTGTTTTGACAGTAAATGCGTAGACATTTCTAACATCACATTCGGATTCCAATGTGATATTTGCGTTAAATGCGATTTCAGCAGCAAATACACAGGTTTCTAGCATAACATTCATATTTCAGTGTGAAACTTGCGTTTTACACGATTTTCAGTACATTGCACAAAAATGCTTCGAAATATCGTATTCAGTGTGTAAATACGTTGAATTCGCGTTTTGGCAGTAAATGCGTAGACATTTCTAACATCACATTCGGATTCCAATGTGATATTTACGTTAAATGCGATTTCAGCAGCAAATACACAGGTTTCTAGAATAGCATTCATATTTCAGTGTGAAACTTGCGTTTTACACGATTTTCAGTACATTGCACAAAAATGCATCTAAATATCGTATTCTGTATGTAAAATACGTTGAATTCGCGTTTTGGCAGCAAATGCGTAGACATTTCTAACATCACATTCGGATTTCAATGTGATATTTACGATAAATGCGATTTCAGCAGCAAATACACAGGTTTCTAGCATAACATTCATATTTCAGTGTGAAACTTGCGTTTTACACGATTTTCAGTACATTGCACAAAAATGCTTCGAAATATCGTATTCAGTGTGTAAATACGTTGAATTCGCGTTTTGGCAGTAAATGCGTAGACATTTCTAACATCACATTCGGATTTCAATGTGATATTTACGTTAAATGCGATTTCAGCAGCAAATACACAGGTTTCTAGAATAGCATTCATATTTCAGTGTGAAACTTGCGTTTTACACGGTTTTCAGTACATTGCACAAAAATGCATCGAAATATCGTATTCAGTGTGTAAAATACGTTGAATTCGTGTTTTGGCAGTAAATGCGTAGACATTTCTAACATCACATTCGGATTCCAATGTGATATTTACGTTAAATGCGATTTCAGCAGCAAATACACAGGTTTCTGGAATAGCATTCATATTTCGGTATGAAACTTGCGTTTTACACGATTTTCGGTACATTGCACAAAAATGCATCGAAATATCGTATTCAGTTTTGGCAGCAAATGCGTAGACATTTTTAACATCACATTCGGATTCCAATGTGATATTTACGTTAAATGCGATTTCAGCAGCAAATACACAGGTTTCTAGCATAACATTCATATTTCAGTGTGAAACTTGCGTTTTACACGATTTTCAGTACATTGGACAAAAATGCATCGAAATATCGTATTCAGTGTGTAAAATACGTTGAATTCGTGTTTTGACAGTAAATGCGTAGACATTTCTAACATCACATTCGGATTCCAATGTGATATTTACGTTAAATGCGATTTCAGCAGCAAATACACAGGTTTCTAGCATAACATTCATATTTCAGTGTGAAACTTGCGTTTTACACGATTTTCAGTACATTGCACAAAAATGCATCTAAATATCGTATTCAGTATGTAAAATACGTTGAATTCGCGTTTTGGTAGTAAATGCGTAGATATTTCTAACATCACATTCAGATTTCAATATGATATTTACGTTAAATGCGATTTCAGCAGCAAATTCACAGGTTTCTAGCATGACTTTCATATTTCAGTGTGAAACTTGCGTTTTACACGATTTTCAGTATATTGCACAAAAATGCTTCGAAATATCGTATTCAGTGTGTAAAATACGTTGAATTCGCGTTTTGGCAGTAAATGCGTAGACATTTCGAACATCTCATTCGGATTTCAATGTGATATTTACGTTAAATGCGATTTCAGCAGCAAATACACAGGTTTCTAGAATAGCATTCATATTTCAGTGTGAAACTTGCGTTTTACACGATTTTCGGTACATTGCACAAAAATGCATCGAAATATCGTATTCAGTGTGTAAAATACGTTGAATTCGCGTTTTGGCAGTAAATGCGTAGACATTTCTAACATCACATTCGGATTTCAATGTGATATTTACGTTAAATGCGATTTCAGCAGCAAATACACAGGTTTCAAGCATAACATTCATATTTCAGTGTGAAACTTGCGTTTTACACGATTTTCAGTACATTGGACAAAAATGCATCGAGATATCGTATTCAGTGTGTAAAATACGTTGAATTCGTGTTTTGACAGTAAATGCGTAGACATTTCTAACATCACATTCGGATTTCAATGTGATATTTACGTTAAATGCGATTTCAGCAGCAAATACACAGGTTTCTAGCATAACATTCATATTTCAGTGTGAAACTTGCGTTTTACACGATTTTCAGTACATTGCACAAAAATGCTTCGAAATATCGTATTCAGTGTGTAAATACGTTGAATTCGCGTTTAGGCAGTAAATGCGTAGACATTTCTAACATCACATTCGGATTTCAATGTGATATTTACGTTAAATGCGATTTCAGCAGCAAATACACAGGTTTCTAGCATAACTTTCATATTTCAGTGTGAAACTTGCGTTTTACACGATTTTCAGTACATTGCACAAAAATGCTTCGAAATATCGTATTCAGTGTGTAAAATACGTTGAATTCGCGTTTTGGCAGTAAATGCGTAGACATTTCTAATATCTCATTCGGATTTCAATGTGATATTTACGTTAAATACGATTTCAGCAGCAAATACACAGGTTTCTAGAATAGCATTCATATTTCAGTGTGAAACTTGCGTTTTACACGATTTTCGGTACATTGCACAAAAATGCATCGAAATATCGTATTCAGTGTGTAAAATACGTTGAATTCGCGTTTAGGCAGTAAAAGCGTAGACATTTCTATCATCACATTCGGATTTCAATGTGATATTTACGTTAAATGCGATTTCAGCAGCAAATACACAGGTTTCTAGCATAACATTCATATTTCAGTGTGAAACTTTCGTTTTACACGATTTTCAGTACATTGGACAAAAATGCATCGAGATATCGTATTCAGTGTGTAAAATACGTTGAATTCGTGTTTTGACAGTAAATGCGTAGACATTTCTAACATCACATTCGGATTTCAATGTGATATTTACGTTAAATGCGATTTCAGCAGCAAATACACAGGTTTCTAGCATAACATTCATATTTCAGTGTGAAACTTGCATTTTACACGATTTTCAGTACATTGGACAAAAATGCATCGAAATATCGTATTCAGTGTGTAAAATACGTTGAATTCGCGTTTTGGCAGTAAATGCGTAGACATTTCTAACATCACATTCGGATTTCAATGTGATATTTACGTTAAATGCGATTTCAGCAGCAAATACACAGGTTTCTAGCATAACATTCATATTTCAGTGTGAAACTTGCGTTTTACACGTTTTTCAGTACATTGCACAAAAATGCATCTAAATAGCGTATTCAGTGTGTAAAATACGTTGAATTCGCGTTTTGGCTGCAAATGCGTAGACATTTCCTAACATCACATTCGGATTTCAATGTGATATTTACGTTAAATGCGATTTCAGCAGCAAATACACAGGTTTCTAGAATAGCATTCATATTTCAGTGTGAAACTTGCGTTTTACACGATTTTCAGTACATTGCACAAAAATGCATCTAAAAATCGTATTCAGTATGTAAAATACGTTGAATTCGCGTTTTGGCAGCAAATGCGTAGACATTTATAACATCACATTCAGATTTCAATATGATATTTACGTTAAATGCGATTTCAGCAGCAAATACACAGGTTTCTAGCATAACTTTCATATTTCAGTGTGAAACTTGCGTTTTACACGATTTTCAGTATATTGCACAAAAATGCTTCGAAATATCGTATTCAGTGTGTAAAATACGTTGAATTCGCGTTTTGGCAGTAAATGCGTAGACATTTCTAACATCTCATTCGGATTTCAATGTGATATTTACGTTAAATGCGATTTCAGCAGCAAATACACAGGTTTCTAGAATAGCATTCATATTTCAGTGTGAAACTTGCGTTTTACACGATTTTCGGTACATTGCACAAAAATGCATCGAAATATCGTATTCAGTGTGTAAAATACGTTGAATTCGCGTTTTGGCAGTAAATGCGTAGACATTTCTAACATCACATTCGGATTTCAATGTGATATTTACGTTAAATGCGATTTCAGCAGCAAATACACAGGTTTCAAGCATAACATTCATATTTCAGTGTGAAACTTGCGTTTTACACGATTTTCAGTACATTGGACAAAAATGCATCGAGATATCGTATTCAGTGTGTAAAATACGTTGAATTCGTGTTTTGACAGTAAATGCGTAGACATTTCTAACATCACATTCGGATTTCAATGTGATATTTACGTTAAATGCGATTTCAGCAGCAAATACACAGGTTTCTAGCATAACATTCATATTTCAGTGTGAAACTTGAATTTTACACGATTTTCAGTACATTGGACAAAAATGCATCGAAATATCGTATTCAGTGTGTAAAATACGTTGAATTCGCGTTTTGGCAGCAAATGCGTAAACATTTCTAACATCACATTCGGATTTCAATGTGATATTTACGTTAAATGCGATTTCAGCAGCAAATACACAGGTTTCTAGCATAACATTCATATTTCAGTGTGAAACTTGCGTTTTACACGATTTTCAGTACATTGCACAAAAATGCATCTAAATATCGTATTCAGTATGTAAAATACGTTGAATTCGCGTTTTGGCAGTAAATGCGTAGACATTTCTAATATCTCATTCGGATTTCAATGTGATATTTACGTTAAATGCGATTTCAGCAGCAAATACACAGGTTTCTAGCATAACATTCATATTTCAGTGTGAAACTTGCGTTTTACACGATTTTCAGTACATTGCACAAAAATGCTTCGAAATATCGTATTCAGTGTGTAAATACGTTGAATTCGCGTTTTGGCAGTAAATGCGTAGACATTTCTAACATCACATTCGGATTCCAATGTGATATTTACGTTAAATGCGATTTCAGCAGCAAATACACAGGTTTCTAGAATAGCATTCATATTTCAGTGTGAAACTTGCGTTTTACACGATTTTCAGTACATTGCACAAAAATGCATCTAAATATCGTATTCTGTATGTAAAATACGTTGAATTCGCGTTTTGGCAGCAAATGCGTAGACATTTCTAACATCACATTCGGATTTCAATGTGATATTTACGTTAAATGCGATTTCAGCAGCAAATACACAGGTTTCTAGCATAACATTCATATTTCAGTGTGAAACTTGCGTTTTACACGATTTTCAGTACATTGCACAAAAATGCTTCGAAATATCGTATTCAGTGTGTAAATACGTTGAATTCGCGTTTTGGCAGTAAATGCGTAGACATTTCTAACATCACATTCGGATTTCAATGTGATATTTACGTTAAATGCGATTTCAGCAGCAAATACACAGGTTTCTAGAATAGCATTCATATTTCAGTGTGAAACTTGCGTTTTACACGGTTTTCAGTACATTGCACAAAAATGCATCGAAATATCGTATTCAGTGTGTAAAATACGTTGAATTCGTGTTTTGACAGTAAATGCGTAGACATTTCTAACATCACATTCGGATTTCAATGTGATATTTACGTTAAATGCGATTTCAGCAGCAAATACACAGGTTTCTAGAATAGAATTCATATTTCAGTGTGAAACTTGCGTTTTACACGATTTTCGGTACATTGCACAAAAATGCATCGAAATATCGTATTCAGTGTGTAAAATACGTTGAATTCGCGTTTTGGCAGCAAATGCGTAGACATTTCTAACATCACATTCGGATTCCAATGTGATATTTACGTTAAATGCGATTTCAGCAGCAAATACAAAGGTTTCTAGCATAACATTCATATTTCAGTGTGAAACTTGCGTTTTACACGATTTTTAGTACATTGCACAAAAATGCATCGAAATATCGTATTCAGTGTGTAAAATAAGTTGAATTCGCGTTTTGGCAGCAAATGCGTAGACATTTCTAACATCACATTCGGATTTCAGTATGATATTTACGTTAAATGCGATTTCAGCAGCAAATACACAGGTTTCTAGCATAACTTTCATATTTCAGTGTGAAACTTGCGTTTTACACGTTTTTCAGTACATTGCACAAAAATGCATCTAAATATCGTATTCAGTGTGTAAAATACGTTGAATTCGCGTTTTGGCTGCAAATGCGTAGACATTTCTAACATCACATTCGGATTTCAATGTGATATTTACGTTAAATGCGATTTCAGCAGCAAATACACAGGTTTCTAGAATAGCATTCATATTTCACAAAAATGCATCGAAATATCGTATTCAAAGTGTAAAATACGTTGAATTCGCGTTTTGGCAGTAAATGCGTAGACATTTCTAACATCACATTCGGATTTCAATATGATATTTACGTTAAATGCGATTTCAGCAGCAAATACACAGGTTTCTAGCATAACATTCATATTTCAGTGTGAAACTTGCGTTTTACACGATTTTCAGTCCATTGCACAAAAATGCATCTAAATATCGTATTCAGTATGTAAAATACGTTGAATTCGCGTTTTGGCAGTAAATGCGTAGACATTTCTAACATCACATTCAGATTTCAATATGATATTTACGTTAAATGCGATTTCAGCAGCAAATACACAGGTTTCTAGCATAACTTTCATATTTCAGTGTGAAACTTGCGTTTTACACGATTTTCAGTACATTGCACAAAAATGCATCGAAATATCGTATTCAGTGTGTAAAATACGTTGAATTCGTGTTTTGACAGTAAATGCGTAGACATTTCTAACATCACATTCGGATTCCAATGTGATATTTACGTTAAATGCGATTTCAGCAGCAAATACACAGGTTTCTAGCATAACATTCATATTTCAGTGTGAAACTTGCGTTTTACACGTTTTTCAGTACATTGCACAAAAATGCATCTAAATATCGTATTCAGTGTGTAAAATACGTTGAATTCGCGTTTTGGCTGCAAATGCGTAGACATTTCTAACATCACATTCGGATTTCAATGTGATATTTACGTTAAATGCGATTTCAGCAGCAAATACACAGGTTTCTAGAATAGCATTCATATTTCACAAAAATGCATCAAAATATCGTATTCAAAGTGTAAAATACGTTGAATTCGCGTTTTGGCAGTAAATGCGTAGACATTTCTAACATCACATTCGGATTTCAATATGATATTTACGTTAAATGCGATTTCAGCAGCAAATACACAGGTTTCTAGCATAACATTCATATTTCAGTGTGAAACTTGCGTTTTACACGATTTTCAGTCCATTGCACAAAAATGCATCTAAATATCGTATTCAGTATGTAAAATACGTTGAATTCGCGTTTTGGCAGTAAATGCGTAGACATTTCTAACATCACATTCAGATTTCAATATGATATTTACGTTAAATGCGATTTCAGCAGCAAATACACAGGTTTCTAGCATAACTTTCATATTTCAGTGTGAAACTTGCGTTTTACACGATTTTCAGTACATTGCACAAAAATGCATCGAAATATCGTATTCAGTGTGTAAAATACGTTGAATTCGTGTTTTGACAGTAAATGCGTAGACATTTCTAACATCACATTCGGATTCCAATGTGATATTTACGTTAAATGCGATTTCAGCAGCAAATACACAGGTTTCTAGCATAACATTCATATTTCAGTGTGAAACTTGCGTTTTACACGATTTTCGGTACATTGCACAAAAATGCATCGAAATATCGTATTCAAAGTGTAAAATACGTTGAATTCGCGTTTTGGCAGTAAATGCGTAGACATTTCTAACATCACATTCGGATTCCAATGTGATATTTACGTTAAATGCGATTTCAGCAGCAAATACACAGGTTTCTGGAATAGCATTCATATTTCGGTATGAAACTTGCGTTTTACACGATTTTCGGTACATTGCACAAAAATGCATCGAAATATCGTATTCAGTTTTGGCAGCAAATGCGTAGACATTTTTAACATCACATTCGGATTCCAATGTGATATTTACGTTAAATGCGATTTCAGCAGCAAATACACAGGTTTCTAGCATAACATTCATATTTCAGTGTGAAACTTGCGTTTTACACGATTTTCAGTACATTGGACAAAAATGCATCGAAATATCGTATTCAGTGTGTAAAATACGTTGAATTCGTGTTTTGACAGTAAATGCGTAGACATTTCTAACATCACATTCGGATTCCAATGTGATATTTGCGTTAAATGCGATTTCAGCAGCAAATACACAGGTTTCTAGCATAACATTCATATTTCAGTGTGAAACTTGCGTTTTACACGATTTTCAGTACATTGCACAAAAATGCTTCGAAATATCGTATTCAGTGTGTAAATACGTTGAATTCGCGTTTTGGCAGTAAATGCGTAGACATTTCTAACATCACATTCGGATTCGAATGTGATATTTACGTTAAATGCGATTTCAGCAGCAAATACACAGGTTTCTAGAATAGCATTCATATTTCAGTGTGAAACTTGCGTTTTACACGATTTTCAGTACATTGCACAAAAATGCATCTAAATATCGTATTCTGTATGTAAAATACGTTGAATTCGCGTTTTGGCAGCAAATGCGTAGACATTTCTAACATCACATTCGGATTTCAATGTGATATTTACGATAAATGCGATTTCAGCAGCAAATACACAGGTTTCTAGCATAACATTCATATTTCAGTGTGAAACTTGCGTTTTACACGATTTTCAGTACATTGCACAAAAATGCTTCGAAATATCGTATTCAGTGTGTAAATACGTTGAATTCGCGTTTTGGCAGTAAATGCGTAGACATTTCTAACATCACATTCGGATTTCAATGTGATATTTACGTTAAATGCGATTTCAGCAGCAAATACACAGGTTTCTAGAATAGCATTCATATTTCAGTGTGAAACTTGCGTTTTACACGGTTTTCAGTACATTGCACAAAAATGCATCGAAATATCGTATTCAGTGTGTAAAATACGTTGAATTCGTGTTTTGACAGTAAATGCGTAGACATTTCTAACATCACATTCGGATTTCAATGTGATATTTACGTTAAATGCGATTTCAGCAGCAAATACACAGGTTTCTAGAATAGAATTCATATTTCAGTGTGAAACTTGCGTTTTACACGATTTTCGGTACATTGCACAAAAATGCATCGAAATATCGTATTCAGTGTGTAAAATACGTTGAATTCGCGTTTTGGCAGCAAATGCGTAGACATTTCTAACATCACATTCGGATTCCAATGTGATATTTACGTTAAATGCGATTTCAGCAGCAAATACAAAGGTTTCTAGCATAACATTCATATTTCAGTGTGAAACTTGCGTTTTACACGATTTTTAGTACATTGCACAAAAATGCATCGAAATATCGTATTCAGTGTGTAAAATAAGTTGAATTCGCGTTTTGGCAGCAAATGCGTAGACATTTCTAACATCACATTCGGATTTCAGTATGATATTTACGTTAAATGCGATTTCAGCAGCAAATACACAGGTTTCTAGCATAACTTTCATATTTCAGTGTGAAACTTGCGTTTTACACGTTTTTCAGTACATTGCACAAAAATGCATCTAAATATCGTATTCAGTGTGTAAAATACGTTGAATTCGCGTTTTGGCTGCAAATGCGTAGACATTTCTAACATCACATTCGGATTTCAATGTGATATTTACGTTAAATGCGATTTCAGCAGCAAATACACAGGTTTCTAGAATAGCATTCATATTTCACAAAAATGCATCGAAATATCGTATTCAAAGTGTAAAATACGTTGAATTCGCGTTTTGGCAGTAAATGCGTAGACATTTCTAACATCACATTCGGATTTCAATATGATATTTACGTTAAATGCGATTTCAGCAGCAAATACACAGGTTTCTAGCATAACATTCATATTTCAGTGTGAAACTTGCGTTTTACACGATTTTCAGTCCATTGCACAAAAATGCATCTAAATATCGTATTCAGTATGTAAAATACGTTGAATTCGCGTTTTGGCAGTAAATGCGTAGACATTTCTAACATCACAATCAGATTTCAATATGATATTTACGTTAAATGCGATTTCAGCAGCAAATACACAGGTTTCTAGCATAACTTTCATATTTCAGTGTGAAACTTGCGTTTTACACGATTTTCAGTACATTGCACAAAAATGCATCGAAATATCGTATTCAGTGTGTAAAATACGTTGAATTCGTGTTTTGACAGTAAATGCGTAGACATTTCTAACATCACATTCGGATTCCAATGTGATATTTACGTTAAATGCGATTTCAGCAGCAAATACACAGGTTTCTAGCATAACATTCATATTTCAGTGTGAAACTTGCGTTTTACACGATTTTCGGTACATTGCACAAAAATGCATCGAAATATCGTATTCAGTTTTGGCAGCAAATGCGTAGACATTTTTAACATCACATTCGGGTTCCAATGTGATATTTACGTTAAATGCGATTTCAGCAGCAAATACACAGGTTTCTAGCATAACATTCATATTTCAGTGTGAAACTTGCGTTTTACACGATTTTCAGTACATTGGACAAAAATGCATCGAAATATCGTATTCAGTGTGTAAAATACGTTGAATTCGTGTTTTGACAGTAAATGCGTAGACATTTCTAACATCACATTCGGATTCCAATGTGATATTTACGTTAAATGCGATTTCAGCAGCAAATACACAGGTTTCTAGCATAACATTCATATTTCAGTGTGAAACTTGCGTTTTACACGATTTTCAGTACATTGCACAAAAATGCATCTAAATATCGTATTCAGTATGTAAAATACGTTGAATTCGCGTTTTGGTAGTAAATGCGTAGATATTTCTAACATCACATTCAGATTTCAATATGATATTTACGTTAAATGCGATTTCAGCAGCAAATTCACAGGTTTCTAGCATGACTTTCATATTTCAGTCTGAAACTTGCGTTTTACACGATTTTCAGTACATTGCACAAAAATGCATCTAAATATCGTATTCAGTGTGTAAAATACGTTGAATTCGCGTTTTGGCTGCAAATGCGTAGACATTTCTAACATCACATTCGGATTCCAATGTGATATTTACGTTAAATGCGATTTCAGCAGCAAATACACAGGTTTCTAGCATAACTTTCATATTTCAGTGTGAAACTTGCGTTTTACACGTTTTTCAGTACATTGCACAAAAATGCATCTAAATATCGTATTCAGTGTGTAAAATACGTTGAATTCGCGTTTTGGCTGCAAATGCGTAGACATTTCTAACATCACATTCGGATTTCAATGTGATATTTACGTTAAATGCGATTTCAGCAGCAAATACACAGGTTTCTAGAATAGCATTCATATTTCACAAAAATGCATCGAAATATCGTATTCAAAGTGTAAAATACGTTGAATTCGCGTTTTGGCAGTAAATGCGTAGACATTTCTAACATCACATTCGGATTTCAATATGATATTTACGTTAAATGCGATTTCAGCAGCAAATACACAGGTTTCTAGCATAACATTCATATTTCAGTGTGAAACTTGCGTTTTACACGATTTTCAGTCCATTGCACAAAAATGCATCTAAATATCGTATTCAGTATGTAAAATACGTTGAATTCGCGTTTTGGCAGTAAATGCGTAGACATTTCTAACATCACAATCAGATTTCAATATGATATTTACGTTAAATGCGATTTCAGCAGCAAATACACAGGTTTCTAGCATAACTTTCATATTTCAGTGTGAAACTTGCGTTTTACACGATTTTCAGTACATTGCACAAAAATGCATCGAAATATCGTATTCAGTGTGTAAAATACGTTGAATTCGTGTTTTGACAGTAAATGCGTAGACATTTCTAACATCACATTCGGATTCCAATGTGATATTTACGTTAAATGCGATTTCAGCAGCAAATACACAGGTTTCTAGCATAACATTCATATTTCAGTGTGAAACTTGCGTTTTACACGATTTTCGGTACATTGCACAAAAATGCATCGAAATATCGTATTCAGTTTTGGCAGCAAATGCGTAGACATTTTTAACATCACATTCGGGTTCCAATGTGATATTTACGTTAAATGCGATTTCAGCAGCAAATACACAGGTTTCTAGCATAACATTCATATTTCAGTGTGAAACTTGCGTTTTACACGATTTTCAGTACATTGGACAAAAATGCATCGAAATATCGTATTCAGTGTGTAAAATACGTTGAATTCGTGTTTTGACAGTAAATGCGTAGACATTTCTAACATCACATTCGGATTCCAATGTGATATTTACGTTAAATGCGATTTCAGCAGCAAATACACAGGTTTCTAGCATAACATTCATATTTCAGTGTGAAACTTGCGTTTTACACGATTTTCAGTACATTGCACAAAAATGCATCTAAATATCGTATTCAGTATGTAAAATACGTTGAATTCGCGTTTTGGTAGTAAATGCGTAGATATTTCTAACATCACATTCAGATTTCAATATGATATTTACGTTAAATGCGATTTCAGCAGCAAATTCACAGGTTTCTAGCATGACTTTCATATTTCAGTGTGAAACTTGCGTTTTACACGATTTTCAGTACATTGCACAAAAATGCATCTAAATATCGTATTCAGTGTGTAAAATACGTTGAATTCGCGTTTTGGCTGCAAATGCGTAGACATTTCTAACATCACATTCGGATTCCAATGTGATATTTACGTTAAATGCGATTTCAGCAGCAAATACACAGGTTTCTAGCATAACTTTCATATTTCAGTGTGAAACTTGCGTTTTACACGATTTTCAGTACATTGCACAAAAATGCTTCGAAATATCGTATTCAGTGTGTAAAATACGTTGAATTCGCGTTTTGGCAGTAAATGCGTAGACATTTCTAACATCACATTCGGTTTCCAATGTGATATTTACGTTAAATGCGATTTCAGCAGCAAATACACAGGTTTCTAGCATAACATTCATATTTCAGTGTGAAACTTGCGTTTTACACGATTTTCAGTACATTGCACAAAAATGCTTCGAAATATCGTATTCAGTGTGTAAAATACGTTGAATTCGCGTTTTGGCTGCAAATGCGTAGACATTTCTAACATCACATTCGGATTTCAATGTGATATTTACGTTAAATGCGATTTCAGCAGCAAATACACAGGTTTCTAGAATAGCATTCATATTTCACAAAAATGCATCGAAATATCGTATTCAAAGTGTAAAATACGTTGAATTCGCGTTTTGGCAGTAAATGCGTAGACATTTCTAACATCACATTCGGATTTCAATATGATATTTACGTTAAATGCGATTTCAGCAGCAAATACACAGGTTTCTAGCATAACATTCATATTTCAGTGTGAAACTTGCGTTTTACACGATTTTCAGTCCATTGCACAAAAATGCATCTAAATATCGTATTCAGTATGTAAAATACGTTGAATTCGCGTTTTGGCAGTAAATGCGTAGACATTTCTAACATCACATTCAGATTTCAATATGATATTTACGTTAAATGCGATTTCAGCAGCAAATACACAGGTTTCTAGCATAACTTTCATATTTCAGTGTGAAACTTGCGTTTTACACGATTTTCAGTACATTGCACAAAAATGCATCGAAATATCGTATTCAGTGTGTAAAATACGTTGAATTCGTGTTTTGACAGTAAATGCGTAGACATTTCTAACATCACATTCGGATTCCAATGTGATATTTACGTTAAATGCGATTTCAGCAGCAAATACACAGGTTTCTAGCATAACATTCATATTTCAGTGTGAAACTTGCGTTTTACACGATTTTCAGTACATTGGACAAAAATGCATCTAAATATCGTATTCAGTGTGTAAAATACGTTGAATTCGCGTTTTGGCTGCAAATGCGTAGACATTTCTAACATCACATTCGGATTTCAATGTGATATTTACGTTAAATGCGATTTCAGCAGCAAATACACAGGTTTCTAGAATAGCATTCATATTTCAGTGTGAAACTTGCGTTTTACACGATTTTCAGTACATTGCACAAAAATGCATCTAAATATCGTATTCAGTATGTAAAATACGTTGAATGCGCGTTTTGGCAGCAAATGCGTAGACATTTCTAACATCACATTCAGATTTCAATATGATATTTACGTTAAATGCGATTTCAGCAGCAAATACACAGGTTTCTAGCATAACTTTCATATTTCAGTGTGAAACTTGCGTTTTACACGATTTTCAGTACATTGCACAAAAATGCTTCGAAATATCGTATTCAGTGTGTAAAATACGTTGAATTCGCGTTTTGGCAGTAAATGCGTAGACATTTCTAACGTCACATTCGGATTCCAATGTGATATTTACGTTAAATGCGATTTCAGCAGCAAATACACAGGTTTCTAGCATAACATTCATATTTCAGTGTGAAACTTGCGTTTTACACGATTTTCAGTACATTGGGCAAAAATGCATCGAAATATCGTATTTAGTGTGTAAAATACGTTGAATTCGTGTTTTGACAGTAAATGCGTAGACATTTCTAACATCACATTCGGATTACAATATGATATTTACGTTAAATGCGATTTCAGCAGCAAATACACAGGTTTCTAGCATAACTTTCATATTTCAGTGTGAAACTTGCGTTTTACACGTTTTTCAGTACATTGCACAAAAATGCATCTAAATATCGTATTTCAATGTGATATTTACGTTAAATGCGATTTCAGCAGCAAATACACAGGTTTCTAGAATAGCATTCATATTTCACAAAAATGCATCGAAATATCGTATTCAAAGTGTAAAATACGTTGAATTCGCGTTTTGGCAGTAAATGCGTAGACATTTCTAACATCACATTCGGATTTCAATATGATATTTACGTTAAATGCGATTTCAGCAGCAAATACACAGGTTTCTAGCATAACATTCATATTTCAGTGTGAAACTTGCGTTTTACACGATTTTCAGTCCATTGCACAAAAATGCATCTAAATATCGTATTCAGTATGTAAAATACGTTGAATTCGCGTTTTGGCAGCAAATGCGTAGACATTTCTAACATCACATTCGGATTTCAATGTGATATTTACGATAAATGCGATTTCAGCAGCAAATACACAGGTTTCTAGCATAACATTCATATTTCAGTGTGAAACTTGCGTTTTACACGATTTTCAGTACATTGCACAAAAATGCTTCGAAATATCGTATTCAGTGTGTAAATACGTTGAATTCGCGTTTTGGCAGTAAATGCGTAGACATTTCTAACATCACATTCGGATTTCAATGTGATATTTACGTTAAATGCGATTTCAGCAGCAAATACACAGGTTTCTAGAATAGCATTCATATTTCAGTGTGAAACTTGCGTTTTACACGGTTTTCAGTACATTGCACAAAAATGCATCGAAATATCGTATTCAGTGTGTAAAATACGTTGAATTCGTGTTTTGACAGTAAATGCGTAGACATTTCTAACATCACATTCGGATTTCAATGTGATATTTACGTTAAATGCGATTTCAGCAGCAAATACACAGGTTTCTAGAATAGAATTCATATTTCAGTGTGAAACTTGCGTTTTACACGATTTTCGGTACATTGCACAAAAATGCATCGAAATATCGTATTCAGTGTGTAAAATACGTTGAATTCGCGTTTTGGCAGCAAATGCGTAGACATTTCTAACATCACATTCGGATTCCAATGTGATATTTACGTTAAATGCGATTTCAGCAGCAAATACAAAGGTTTCTAGCATAACATTCATATTTCAGTGTGAAACTTGCGTTTTACACGATTTTTAGTACATTGCACAAAAATGCATCGAAATATCGTATTCAGTGTGTAAAATAAGTTGAATTCGCGTTTTGGCAGCAAATGCGTAGACATTTCTAACATCACATTCGGATTTCAGTATGATATTTACGTTAAATGCGATTTCAGCAGCAAATACACAGGTTTCTAGCATAACTTTCATATTTCAGTGTGAAACTTGCGTTTTACACGTTTTTCAGTACATTGCACAAAAATGCATCTAAATATCGTATTCAGTGTGTAAAATACGTTGAATTCGCGTTTTGGCTGCAAATGCGTAGACATTTCTAACATCACATTCGGATTTCAATGTGATATTTACGTTAAATGCGATTTCAGCAGCAAATACACAGGTTTCTAGAATAGCATTCATATTTCACAAAAATGCATCGAAATATCGTATTCAAAGTGTAAAATACGTTGAATTCGCGTTTTGGCAGTAAATGCGTAGACATTTCTAACATCACATTCGGATTTCAATATGATATTTACGTTAAATGCGATTTCAGCAGCAAATACACAGGTTTCTAGAATAACATTCATATTTCAGTGTGAAACTTGCGTTTTACACGATTTTCAGTCCATTGCACAAAAATGCATCTAAATATCGTATTCAGTATGTAAAATACGTTGAATTCGCGTTTTGGCAGTAAATGCGTAGACATTTCTAACATCACATTCAGATTTCAATATGATATTTACGTTAAATGCGATTTCAGCAGCAAATACACAGGTTTCTAGCATAACTTTCATATTTCAGTGTGAAACTTGCGTTTTACACGATTTTCAGTACATTGCACAAAAATGCATCGAAATATCGTATTCAGTGTGTAAAATACGTTGAATTCGTGTTTTGACAGTAAATGCGTAGACATTTCTAACATCACATTCGGATTCCAATGTGATATTTACGTTAAATGCGATTTCAGCAGCAAATACACAGGTTTCTAGCATAACATTCATATTTCAGTGTGAAACTTGCGTTTTACACGATTTTCGGTACATTGCACAAAAATGCATCGAAATATCGTATTCAAAGTGTAAAATACGTTGAATTCGCGTTTTGGCAGTAAATGCGTAGACATTTCTAACATCACATTCGGATTCCAATGTGATATTTACGTTAAATGCGATTTCAGCAGCAAATACACAGGTTTCTGGAATAGCATTCATATTTCGGTATGAAACTTGCGTTTTACACGATTTTCGGTACATTGCACAAAAATGCATCGAAATATCGTATTCAGTTTTGGCAGCAAATGCGTAGACATTTTTAACATCACATTCGGATTCCAATGTGATATTTACGTTAAATGCGATTTCAGCAGCAAATACACAGGTTTCTAGCATAACATTCATATTTCAGTGTGAAACTTGCGTTTTACACGATTTTCAGTACATTGCACAAAAATGCATCTAAATATCGTATTCAGTATGTAAAATACGTTGAATTCGCGTTTTGGTAGTAAATGCGTAGATATTTCTAACATCACATTCAGATTTCAATATGATATTTACGTTAAATGCGATTTCAGCAGCAAATTCACAGGTTTCTAGCATGACTTTCATATTTCAGTGTGAAACTTGCGTTTTACACGATTTTCAGTACATTGCACAAAAATGCATCTAAATATCGTATTCAGTGTGTAAAATACGTTGAATTCGCGTTTTGGCTGCAAATGCGTAGACATTTCTAACATCACATTCGGATTCCAATGTGATATTTACGTTAAATGCGATTTCAGCAGCAAATACACAGGTTTCTAGCATAACTTTCATATTTCAGTGTGAAACTTGCGTTTTACACGATTTTCAGTACATTGCACAAAAATGCTTCGAAATATCGTATTCAGTGTGTAAAATACGTTGAATTCGCGTTTTGGCAGTAAATGCGTAGACATTTCTAACATCACATTCGGATTCCAATGTGATATTTACGTTAAATGCGATTTCAGCAGCAAATACACAGGTTTCTAGCATAACATTCATATTTCAGTGTGAAACTTGCGTTTTACACGATTTTCAGTACATTGCACAAAAATGCTTCGAAATATCGTATTCAGTGTGTAAATACGTTGAATTCGCGTTTTGGCAGTAAATGCGTAGACATTTCTAACATCACATTCGGATTTCAATGTGATATTTACGTTAAATGCGATTTCAGCAGCAAATACACAGGTTTCTAGCATAACATTCATATTTCAGTGTGACACTTGCGTTTTACACGTTTTTCAGTACATTGCACAAAAATGCATCTAAATATCGTATTCAGTGTGTGAAATACGTTGAATTCGCGTTTTGGCAGTAAATGCGTAGACATTTCTAACATCACATTCGGATTTCAATGTGATATTTACGTTAAATGCGATTTCAGCAGCAAATACACAGGTTTCTAGCATAACATTCATATTTCAGTGTGAAACTTGCGTTTTACACGATTTTCAGTACATTGCACAAAAATGCTTCGAAATATCGTATTCAGTGTGTAAAATACGTTGAATTCGCGTTTTGGCAGTAAATGCGTAGACATTTCTAACATCACATTCGGATTTCAATATGATATTTCCTTTAAATGCGATTTCAGCAGCAAATACACAGGTTTCTAGAAAAGCATTCATATTTCAGTGTGAAACTTGCGTTTTACACGATTTTCGGTACATTGCACAAAAATGCATCGAAATATCGTATTCAAAGTGTAAAATACGTTGAATTCGCGTTTTGGCAGTAAATGCGTAGACATTTCTAACATCACATTCGGATTCCATTGTGATATTTACGTTAAATGCGATTTCAGCAGCAAATACACAGGTTTCTAGCATAACATTCATATTTGAGTGTGAAACTTGCGTTTTACACGATTTTCAGTACATTGGACAAAAATGCATCGAAATATCGTATTCAGTGTGTAAAATACGTTGAGTTCGCGTTTTGGCAGCAAATGCGTAGACATTTTTAACATCACATTCGGATTCCAATGTGATATTTACGTTAAATGCGATTTCAGCAGCAAATACACAGGTTTTTAGCATAACATTCATATTTCGGTGTGAAACTTGCGTTTTACACGATTTTCAGTACATTGGGCAAAAATGCATCGAAATATCGTATTTAGTGTGTAAAATACGTTGAATTCGTGTTTTGACAGTAAATGCGTAGACATTTCTAACATCACATTCGGATTACAATATGATATTTACGTTAAATGCGATTTCAGCAGCAAATACACAGGTTTCTAGCATAACTTTCATATTTCAGTGTGAAACTTGCGTTTTACACGTTTTTCAGTACATTGCACAAAAATGCATCTAAATATCGTATTTCAATGTGATATTTACGTTAAATGCGATTTCAGCAGCAAATACACAGGTTTCTAGAATAGCATTCATATTTCACAAAAATGCATCGAAATATCGTATTCAAAGTGTAAAATACGTTGAATTCGCGTTTTGGCAGTAAATGCGTAGACATTTCTAACATCACATTCGGATTTCAATATGATATTTACGTTAAATGCGATTTCAGCAGCAAATACACAGGTTTCTAGCATAACATTCATATTTCAGTGTGAAACTTGCGTTTTACACGATTTTCAGTCCATTGCACAAAAATGCATCTAAATATCGTATTCAGTATGTAAAATACGTTGAATTCGCGTTTTGGCAGTAAATGCGTAGACATTTCTAACATCACATTCAGATTTCAATATGATATTTACGTTAAATGCGATTTCAGCAGCAAATACACAGGTTTCTAGCATAACTTTCATATTTCAGTGTGAAACTTGCGTTTTACACGATTTTCAGTACATTGCACAAAAATGCATCGAAATATCGTATTCAGTGTGTAAAATACGTTGAATTCGTGTTTTGACAGTAAATGCGTAGACATTTCTAACATCACATTCGGATTCCAATGTGATATTTACGTTAAATGCGATTTCAGCAGCAAATACACAGGTTTCTAGCATAACATTCATATTTCAGTGTGAAACTTGCGTTTTACACGATTTTCAGTACATTGGACAAAAATGCATCTAAATATCGTATTCAGTGTGTAAAATACGTTGAATTCGCGTTTTTGCTGCAAATGCGTAGACATTTCTAACATCACATTCGGATTTCAATGTGATATTTACGTTAAATGCGATTTCAGCAGCAAATACACAGGTTTCTAGAATAGAATTCATATTTCAGTGTGAAACTTGCGTTTTACACGATTTTCGGTACATTGCACAAAAATGCATCGAAATATCGTATTCAGTGTGTAAAATACGTTGAATTCGCGTTTTGGCAGCAAATGCGTAGACATTTCTAACATCACATTCGGATTCCAATGTGATATTTACGTTAAATGCGATTTCAGCAGCAAATACAAAGGTTTCTAGCATAACATTCATATTTCAGTGTAAAACTTGCGTTTTACACGATTTTTAGTACATTGCACAAAAATGCATCGAAATATCGTATTCAGTGTGTAAAATAAGTTGAATTCGCGTTTTGGCAGCAAATGCGTAGACATTTCTAACATCACATTCGGATTTCAGTATGATATTTACGTTAAATGCGATTTCAGCAGCAAATACACAGGTTTCTAGCATAACTTTCATATTTCAGTGTGAAACTTGCGTTTTACACGTTTTTCAGTACATTGCACAAAAATGCATCTAAATATCGTATTCAGTGTGTAAAATACGTTGAATTCGCGTTTTGGCTGCAAATGCGTAGACATTTCTAACATCACATTCGGATTTCAATGTGATATTTACGTTAAATGCGATTTCAGCAGCAAATACACAGGTTTCTAGAATAGCATTCATATTTCACAAAAATGCATCGAAATATCGTATTCAAAGTGTAAAATACGTTGAATTCGCGTTTTGGCAGTAAATGCGTAGACATTTCTAACATCACATTCGGATTTCAATATGATATTTACGTTAAATGCGATTTCAGCAGCAAATACACAGGTTTCTAGCATAACATTCATATTTCAGTGTGAAACTTGCGTTTTACACGATTTTCAGTCCATTGCACAAAAATGCATCTAAATATCGTATTCAGTATGTAAAATACGTTGAATTCGCGTTTTGGCAGTAAATGCGTAGACATTTCTAACATCACATTCAGATTTCAATATGATATTTACGTTAAATGCGATTTCAGCAGCAAATACACAGGTTTCTAGCATAACTTTCATATTTCAGTGTGAAACTTGCGTTTTACACGATTTTCAGTACATTGCACAAAAATGCATCGAGATATCGTATTCAGTGTGTAAAATACGTTGAATTCGTGTTTTGACAGTAAATGCGTAGACATTTCTAACATCACATTCGGATTCCAATGTGATATTTACGTTAAATGCGATTTCAGCAGCAAATACACAGGTTTCTAGCATAACATTCATATTTCAGTGTGAAACTTGCGTTTTACACGATTTTCGGTACATTGCACAAAAATGCATCGAAATATCGTATTCAAAGTGTAAAATACGTTGAATTCGCGTTTTGGCAGTAAATGCGTAGACATTTCTAACATCACATTCGGATTCCAATGTGATATTTACGTTAAATGCGATTTCAGCAGCAAATACACAGGTTTCTGGAATAGCATTCATATTTCGGTATGAAACTTGCGTTTTACACGATTTTCGGTACATTGCACAAAAATGCATCGAAATATCGTATTCAGTTTTGGCAGCAAATGCGTAGACATTTTTAACATCACATTCGGATTCCAATGTGATATTTACGTTAAATGCGATTTCAGCAGCAAATACACAGGTTTCTAGCATAACATTCATATTTCAGTGTGAAACTTGCGTTTTACACGATTTTCAGTACATTGGACAAAAATGCATCGAAATATCGTATTCAGTGTGTAAAATACGTTGAATTCGTGTTTTGACAGTAAATGCGTAGACATTTCTAACATCACATTCGGATTCCAATGTGATATTTACGTTAAATGCGATTTCAGCAGCAAATACACAGGTTTCTAGCATAACATTCATATTTCAGTGTGAAACTTGCGTTTTACACGATTTTCAGTACATTGCACAAAAATGCATCTAAATATCGTATTCAGTATGTAAAATACGTTGAATTCGCGTTTTGGTAGTAAATGCGTAGATATTTCTAACATCACATTCAGATTTCAATATGATATTTACGTTAAATGCGATTTCAGCAGCAAATTCACAGGTTTCTAGCATGACTTTCATATTTCAGTGTGAAACTTGCGTTTTACACGATTTTCAGTACATTGCACAAAAATGCTTCGAAATATCGTATCCAGTGTGTAAAATACGTTGAATTCGCGTTTTGGCAGTAAATGCGTAGACATTTCTAACATCACATTCGGATTCCAATGTGATATTTACGTTAAATGCGATTTCAGCAGCAAATACACAGGTTTCTAGCATAACATTCATATTTTAGTGTGAAACTTGCGTTTTACACGATTTTCAGTACATTGCACAAAAATGCTTCGAAATATCGTATTCAGTGTGTAAATACGTTGAATTCGCGTTTTGGCAGTAAATGCGTAGACATTTCTAACATCACATTCGGATTTCAATGTGATATTTACGTTAAATGCGATTTCAGCAGCAAATACACAGGTTTCTAGCATAACATTCATATTTCAGTGTGACACTTGCGTTTTACACGTTTTTCAGTACATTGCACAAAAATGCATCTAAATATCGTATTCAGTGTGTGAAATACGTTGAATTCGCGTTTTGGCAGTAAATGCGTAGACATTTCTAACATCACATTCGGATTTCAATGTGATATTTACGTTAAATGCGATTTCTGCAGCAAATACACAGGTTTCTAGCATAACATTCATATTTCAGTGTGAAACTTGCGTTTTACACGATTTTCAGTACATTGCACAAAAATGCTTCGAAATATCGTATTCAGTGTGTAAAATACGTTGAATTCGCGTTTTGGCTGCAAATGCGTAGACATTTCTAACATCACATTCGGATTTCAATGTGATATTTACGTTAAATGCGATTTCAGCAGCAAATACACAGGTTTCTAGAATAGCATTCATATTTCACAAAAATGCATCGAAATATCGTATTCAAAGTGTAAAATACGTTGAATTCGCGTTTTGGCAGTAAATGCGTAGACATTTCTAACATCACATTCGGATTTCAATATGATATTTACGTTAAATGCGATTTCAGCAGCAAATACACAGGTTTCTAGCATAACATTCATATTTCAGTGTGAAACTTGCGTTTTACACGATTTTCAGTCCATTGCACAAAAATGCATCTAAATATCGTATTCAGTATGTAAAATACGTTGAATTCGCGTTTTGGCAGTAAATGCGTAGACATTTCTAACATCACATTCAGATTTCAATATGATATTTACGTTAAATGCGATTTCAGCAGCAAATACACAGGTTTCTAGCATAACTTTCATATTTCAGTGTGAAACTTGCGTTTTACACGATTTTCAGTACATTGCACAAAAATGCATCGAAATATCGTATTCAGTGTGTAAAATACGTTGAATTCGTGTTTTGACAGTAAATGCGAAGACATTTCTAACATCACATTCGGATTCCAATGTGATATTTACGGTAAATGCGATTTCAGCAGCAAATACACAGGTTTCTAGCATAACATTCATATTTCAGTGTGAAACTTGCGTTTTACACGATTTTCAGTACATTGGACAAAAATGCATCTAAATATCGTATTCAGTGTGTAAAATACGTTGAATTCGCGTTTTGGCTGCAAATGCGTAGACATTTCTAACATCACATTCGGATTTCAATGTGATATTTACGTTAAATGCGATTTCAGCAGCAAATACACAGGTTTCTAGAATAGCATTCATATTTCAGTGTGAAACTTGCGTTTTACACGATTTTCAGTACATTGCACAAAAATGCATCTAAATATCGTATTCAGTATGTAAAATACGTTGAATGCGCGTTTTGGCAGCAAATGCGTAGACATTTCTAACATCACATTCAGATTTCAATATGATATTTACGTTAAATGCGATTTCAGCAGCAAATACACAGGTTTCTAGCATAACTTTCATATTTCAGTGTGAAACTTGCGTTTTACACGATTTTCAGTACATTGCACAAAAATGCTTCGAAATATCGTATTCAGTTTGTAAAATACGTTGAATTCGCGTTTTGGCAGTAAATGCGTAGACATTTCTAACATCACATTCGGATTCCAATGTAATATTTACGTTAAATGCGATTTCAGCAGCAAATACACAGGTTTCTAGCATAACATTCATATTTCAGTGTGAAACTTGCGTTTTACACGATTTTCAGTACATTGCACAAAAATGCTTCGAAATATCGTATTCAGTGTGTAAATACGTTGAATTCGCGTTTTGGCAGTAAATGCGTAGACATTTCTAACATCACATTCGGATTTCAATGTGATATTTACGTTAAATGCGATTTCTGCAGCAAATACACAGGTTTCTAGCATAACATTCATATTTCAGTGTGAAACTTGCGTTTTACACGTTTTTCAGTACATTGCACAAAAATGCATCTAAATATCGTATTCAGTGTGTGAAATACGTTGAATTCGCGTTTTGGCAGTAAATGCGTAGACATTTCCAACATCACATTCGGATTTCAATGTGAATTTACGTTAAATGCGATTTCAGCAGCAAATACACAGGTTTCTAGCATAACATTCATATTTCAGTGTGAAACTTGCGTTTTACACGATTTTCAGTACATTGCACAAAAATGCTTCGAAATATCGTATTCAGTGTGTAAAATACGTTGAATTCGCGTTTTGGCAGTAAATGCGTAGACATTTCTAACATCACATTCGGATTTCAATATGATATTTCCTTTAAATGCGATTTCAGCAGCAAATACACAGGTTTCTAGAAAAGCATTCATATTTCAGTGTGAAACTTGCGTTTTACACGATTTTCGGTACATTGCACAAAAATGCATCGAAATATCGTATTCAAAGTGTAAAATACGTTGAATTCGCGTTTTGGCAGTAAATGCGTAGACATTTCTAACATCACATTCGGATTCCAATGTGATATTTACGTTAAATGCGATTTCAGCAGCAAATACACAGGTTTCTGGAATAGCATTCATATTTCAGTATGAAACTTGCGTTTTACACGATTTTCGGTACAGTGCACAAAAATGCATCGAAATATCGTATTCAGTTTTGGCAGTAAATGCGTAGACATTTCTAACATCACATTCGGATTTCAATGTGATATTTACGTTAAATGCGATTTCAGCAGCAAATACACAGGTTTCTAGCATAACATTCATATTGAGTGTGAAACTTGCGTTTTACACGATTTTCAGTACATTGGACAAAAATGCATCGAAATATCGTATTCAGTGTGTAAAATACGTTGAATTCGCGTTTTGGCAGCAAATGCGTAGACATTTTTAACATCACATTCGGATTCCAATGTGATATTTACGTTAAATGCGATTTCAGCAGCAAATACACAGGTTTCTAGCATAACTTTCATATTTCAGTGTGAAACTTGCGTTTTACACGATTTTCAGTACATTGCACAAAAATGCTTCGAAATATCGTATTCAGTGTGTAAAATACGTTGAATTCGCGTTTTGGCAGTAAATGCGTAGACATTTCTAACATCACATTCGGATTCCAATGTAATATTTACGTTAAATGCGATTTCAGCAGCAAATACACAGGTTTCTAGCATAACATTCATATTTCAGTGTGAAACTTGCGTTTTACACGATTTTCAGTACATTGGACAAAAATGCTTCGAAATATCGTATTCAGTGTGTAAATACGTTGAATTCGCGTTTTGGCAGTAAATGCGTAGACATTTCTAACATCACATTCGGATTTCAATGTGATATTTACGTTAAATGCGATTTCAGCAGCAAATACACAGGTTTCTGGAATAGCATTCATATTTCATTATGAAACTTGCGTTTTACACGATTTTCGGTACATTGCACAAAAATGCATCGAAATATCGTATTCAGTTTTGGCAGTAAATGCGTAGACATTTCTAACATCACATTCGGATTTCAATGTGATATTTACGTTAAATGCTATTTCAGCAGCAAATACACAGGTTTCTAGCATAACATTCATATTTCAGTGTGACACTTGTGTTTTACACGTTTTTCAGTACATTGCACAAAAATGCATCTAAATATCGTATTCAGTGTGTGAAATACGTTGAATTCGCGTTTTGGCAGTAAATGCGTAGACATTTCTAACATCACATTCGGATTTCAATGTGAATTTACGTTAAATGCGATTTCAGCAGCAAATACACAGGTTTCTAGCATAACATTCATATTTCAGTGTGAAACTTGCGTTTTACACGATTTTCAGTACATTGCACAAAAATGCTTCGAAATATCGTATTCAGTGTGTAAAATACGTTGAATTCGCGTTTTGGCAGTAAATGCGTAGACATTTCTAACATCACATTCGGATTTCAATATGATATTTCCTTTAAATGCGATTTCAGCAGCAAATACACAGGTTTCTAGAAAAGCATTCATATTTCAGTGTGAAACTTGCGTTTTACACGATTTTCGGTACATTGCACAAAAATGCATCGAAATATCGTATTCAAAGTGTAAAATACGTTGAATTCGCGTTTTGGCAGTAAATGCGTAGACATTTCTAACATCACATTCGGATTCCAATGTGATATTTACGTTAAATGCGATTTCAGCAGCAAATACACAGGTTTCTGGAATAGCATTCATATTTCAGTATGAAACTTGCGTTTTACACGATTTTCGGTACATTGCACAAAAATGCATCGAAATATCGTATTCAGTTTTGGCAGTAAATGCGTAGACATTTCTAACATCACATTCGGATTTCAATGTGATATTTACGTTAAATGCGATTTCAGCAGCAAATACACAGGTTTCTAGCATAACATTCATATTGAGTGTGAAACTTGCGTTTTACACGATTTTCAGTACATTGGACAAAAATGCATCGAAATATCGTATTCAGTGTGTAAAATACGTTGAATTCGCGTTTTGGCAGCAAATGCGTAGACATTTTTAACATCACATTCGGATTCCAATGTGATATTTACGTTAAATGCGATTTCAGCAGCAAATACACAGGTTTTTAGCATAACATTCATATTTCAGTGTGAAACTTGCGTTTTACACGATTTTCAGTACATTGGGCAAAAATGCATCGAAATATCGTATTCAGTGTGTAAAATACGTTGAATTCGTGTTTTGACAGTAAATGCGTAGACATTTCTAACATCACATTCGGATTTCAATATGATATTTACGTTAAATGCGATTTCAGCAGCAAATACACAGGTTTCTAGCATAACTTTCATATTTCAGTGTGAAACTTGCGTTTTACACGTTTTTCAGTACATTGCACAAAAATGCATCTAAATATCGTATTCAGTGTGTAAAATACGTTGAATTCGCGTTTTGGCTGCAAATGCGTAGACATTTCTAACATCACATTCGGATTTCAATGTGATATTTACGTTAAATGCGATTTCAGCAGCAAATACACAGGTTTCTAGAATAGCATTCATATTTCACAAAAATGCATCGAAATATCGTATTCAAAGTGTAAAATACGTTGAATTCGCGTTTTGGCAGTAAATGCGTAGACATTTCTAACATCACATTCGGATTTCAATATGATATTTACGTTAAATGCGATTTCAGCAGCAAATACACAGGTTTCTAGCATAACATTCATATTTCAGTGTGAAACTTGCGTTTTACACGATTTTCAGTCCATTGCACAAAAATGCATCTAAATATCGTATTCAGTATGTAAAATACGTTGAATTCGCGTTTTGGCAGTAAATGCGTAGACATTTCTAACATCACATTCAGATTTCAATATGTTATTTACGTTAAATGCGATTTCAGCAGCAAATACACAGGTTTCTAGCATAACTTTCATATTTCAGTGTGAAACTTGCGTTTTACACGATTTTCAGTACATTGCACAAAAATGCATCGAAATATCGTATTCAGTGTGTAAAATACGTTGAATTCGTGTTTTGACAGTAAATGCGTAGACATTTCTAACATCACATTCGGATTCCAATGTGATATTTACGTTAAATGCGATTTCAGCAGCAAATACACAGGTTTCTAGCATAACATTCATATTTCAGTGTGAAACTTGCGTTTTACACGATTTTCAGTACATTGGACAAAAATGCATCTAAATATCGTATTCAGTGTGTAAAATACGTTGAATTCGCGTTTTGGCTGCAAATGCGTAGACATTTCTAACATCACATTCGGATTTCAATGTGATATTTACGTTAAATGCGATTTCAGCAGCAAATACACAGGTTTCTAGAATAGCATTCATATTTCAGTGTGAAACTTGCGTTTTACACGATTTTCAGTACATTGCACAAAAATGCATCTAAATATCGTATTCAGTATGTAAAATACGTTGAATGCGCGTTTTGGCAGCAAATGCGTAGACATTTCTAACATCACATTCAGATTTCAATATGATATTTACGTTAAATGCGATTTCAGCAGCAAATACACAGGTTTCTAGCATAACTTTCATATTTCAGTGTGAAACTTGCGTTTTACACGATTTTCAGTACATTGCACAAAAATGCTTCGAAATATCGTATTCAGTGTGTAAAATACGTTGAATTCGCGTTTTGGCAGTAAATGCGTAGACATTTCTAACATCACATTCGGATTCCAATGTAATATTTACGTTAAATGCGATTTCAGCAGCAAATACACAGGTTTCTAGCATAACATTCATATTTCAGTGTGAAACTTGCGTTTTACACGATTTTCAGTACATTGCACAAAAATGCTTCGAAATATCGTATTCAGTGTGTAAATACGTTGAATTCGCGTTTTGGCAGTAAATGCGTAGACATTTCTAACATCACATTCGGATTTCAATGTGATATTTACGTTAAATGCGATTTCAGCAGCAAATACACAGGTTTCTGGAATAGCATTCATATTTCATTATGAAACTTGCGTTTTACACGATTTTCGGTACATTGCACAAAAATGCATCGAAATATCGTATTCAGTTTTGGCAGTAAATGCGTAGACATTTCTAACATCACATTCGGATTTCAATGTGATATTTACGTTAAATGCGATTTCAGCAGCAAATACACAGGTTTCTAGCATAACATTCAAATTTCAGTGTGACACTTGCGTTTTACACGTTTTTCAGTACATTGCACAAAAATGCATCTAAATATCGTATTCAGTGTGTGAAATACGTTGAATTCGCGTTTTGGCAGTAAATGCGTAGACATTTCTAACATCACATTCGGATTTCAATGTGAATTTACGTTAAATGCGATTTCAGCAGCAAATACACAGGTTTTTAGCATAACATTCATATTTCAGTGTGAAACTTGCGTTTTACACGATTTTCAGTACATTGGGCAAAAATGCATCGAAATATCGTATTCAGTGTGTAAAATACGTTGAATTCGTGTTTTGACAGTAAATGCGTAGACATTTCTAACATCACATTCGGATTTCAATATGATATTTACGTTAAATGCGATTTCAGCAGCAAATACACAGGTTTCTAGCATAACTTTCATATTTCAGTGTGAAACTTGCGTTTTACACGTTTTTCAGTACATTGCACAAAAATGCACCTAATATCGTATTCAGTGTGTAAAATACGTTGAATTCGCGTTTTGGCTGCAAATGCGTAGACATTTCTAACATCACATTCGGATTTCAATGTGATATTTACGTTAAATGCGATTTCAGCAGCAAATACACAGGTTTCTAGAATAGCATTCATATTTCACAAAAATGCATCGAAATATCGTATTCAAAGTGTAAAATACGTTGAATTCGCGTTTTGGCAGTAAATGCGTAGACATTTCTAACATCACATTCGGATTTCAATATGATATTTACGTTAAATGCGATTTCAGCAGCAAATACACAGGTTTCTAGCATAACATTCATATTTCAGTGTGAAACTTGCGTTTTACACGATTTTCAGTCCATTGCACAAAAATGCATCTAAATATCGTATTCAGTATGTAAAATACGTTGAATTCGCGTTTTGGCAGTAAATGCGTAGACATTTCTAACATCACATTCAGATTTCAATATGATATTTACGTTAAATGCGATTTCAGCAGCAAATACACAGGTTTCTAGCATAACTTTCATATTTCAGTGTGAAACTTGCGTTTTACACGATTTTCAGTACATTGCACAAAAATGCATCGAAATATCGTATTCAGTGTGTAAAATACGTTGAATTCGTGTTTTGACAGTAAATGCGTAGACATTTCTAACATAACATTCGGATTCCAATGTGATATTTACGTTAAATGCGATTTCAGCAGCAAATACACAGGTTTCTAGCATAACATTCATATTTCAGTGTGAAACTTGCGTTTTACACGATTTTCAGTACATTGGACAAAAATGCATCTAAATATCGTATTCAGTGTGTAAAATACGTTGAATTCGCGTTTTGGCTGCAAATGCGTAGACATTTCTAACATCACATTCGGATTTCAATGTGATATTTACGTTAAATGCGATTTCAGCAGCAAATACACAGGTTTCTAGAATAGCATTCATATTTCAGTGTGAAACTTGCGTTTTACACGATTTTCAGTACATTGCACAAAAATGCATCTAAATATCGTATTCAGTATGTAAAATACGTTGAATGCGCGTTTTGGCAGCAAATGCGTAGACATTTCTAACATCACATTCAGATTTCAATATGATATTTACGTTAAATGCGATTTCAGCAGCAAATACACAGGTTTCTAGCATAACTTTCATATTTCAGTGTGAAACTTGCGTTTTACACGATTTTCAGTACATTGCACAAAAATGCTTCGAAATATCGTATTCAGTGTGTAAAATACGTTGAATTCGCGTTTTGGCAGTAAATGCGTAGACATTTCTAACATCACATTCGGATTCCAATGTAATATTTACGTTAAATGCGATTTCAGCAGCAAATACACAGGTTTCTAGCATAACATTCATATTTCAGTGTGAAACTTGCGTTTTACACGATTTTCAGTACATTGCACAAAAATGCTTCGAAATATCGTATTCAGTGTGTAAATACGTTGAATTCGCGTTTTGGCAGTAAATGCGTAGACATTTCTAACATCACATTCGGATTTCAATGTGATATTTACGTTAAATGCGATTTCAGCAGCAAATACACAGGTTTCTAGAATAGCATTCATATTTCACAAAAATGCATCGAAATATCGTATTCAAAGTGTAAAATACGTTGAATTCGCGTTTTGGCAGTAAATGCGTAGACATTTCTAACATCACATTCGGATTTCAATATGATATTTACGTTAAATGCGATTTCAGCAGCAAATACACAGGTTTCTAGCATAACATTCATATTTCAGTGTGAAACTTGCGTTTTACACGATTTTCAGTCCATTGCACAAAAATGCATCTAAATATCGTATTCAGTATGTAAAATACGTTGAATTCGCGTTTTGGCAGTAAATGCGTAGACATTTCTAACATCACATTCAGATTTCAATATGATATTTACGTTAAATGCGATTTCAGCAGCAAATACACAGGTTTCTAGCATAACTTTCATATTTCAGTGTGAAACTTGCGTTTTACACGATTTTCAGTACATTGCACAAAAATGCTTCGAAATATCGTATTCAGTGTGTAAAATACGTTGAATTCGTGTTTTGACAGTAAATGCGTAGACATTTCTAACATAACATTCGGATTCCAATGTGATATTTACGTTAAATGCGATTTCAGCAGCAAATACACAGGTTTCTAGAATAGCATTCATATTTCACAAAAATGCATCGAAATATCGTATTCAAAGTGTAAAATACGTTGAATTCGCGTTTTGGCAGTAAATGCGTAGACATTTCTAACATCACATTCGGATTTCAATATGATATTTACGTTAAATGCGATTTCAGCAGCAAATACACAGGTTTCTAGCATAACATTCATATTTCAGTGTGAAACTTGCGTTTTACACGATTTTCAGTCCATTGCACAAAAATGCATCTAAATATCGTATTCAGTATGTAAAATACGTTGAATTCGCGTTTTGGCAGTAAATGCGTAGACATTTCTAACATCACATTCAGATTTCAATATGATATTTACGTTAAATGCGATTTCAGCAGCAAATACACAGGTTTCTAGCATAACTTTCATATTTCAGTGTGAAACTTGCGTTTTACACGATTTTCAGTACATTGCACAAAAATGCATCGAAATATCGTATTCAGTGTGTAAAATACGTTGAATTCGTGTTTTGACAGTAAATGCGTAGACATTTCTAACATAACATTCGGATTCCAATGTGATATTTACGTTAAATGCGATTTCAGCAGCAAATACACAGGTTTCTAGCATAACATTCATATTTCAGTGTGAAACTTGCGTTTTACACGATTTTCAGTACATTGGACAAAAATGCATCTAAATATCGTATTCAGTGTGTAAAATACGTTGAATTCGCGTTTTGGCTGCAAATGCGTAGACATTTCTAACATCACATTCGGATTTCAATGTGATATTTACGTTAAATGCGATTTCAGCAGCAAATACACAGGTTTCTAGAATAGCATTCATATTTCAGTGTGAAACTTGCGTTTTACACGATTTTCAGTACATTGCACAAAAATGCATCTAAATATCGTATTCAGTATGTAAAATACGTTGAATGCGCGTTTTGGCAGCAAATGCGTAGACATTTCTAACATCACATTCAGATTTCAATATGATATTTACGTTAAATGCGATTTCAGCAGCAAATACACAGGTTTCTAGCATAACTTTCATATTTCAGTGTGAAACTTGCGTTTTACACGATTTTCAGTACATTGCACAAAAATGCTTCGAAATATCGTATTCAGTGTGTAAAATACGTTGAATTCGCGTTTTGGCAGTAAATGCGTAGACATTTCTAACATCACATTCGGATTCCAATGTAATATTTACGTTAAATGCGATTTCAGCAGCAAATACACAGGTTTCTAGCATAACATTCATATTTCAGTGTGAAACTTGCGTTTTACACGATTTTCAGTACATTGCACAAAAATGCTTCGAAATATCGTATTCAGTGTGTAAATACGTTGAATTCGCGTTTTGGCAGTAAATGCGTAGACATTTCTAACATCACATTCGGATTTCAATGTGATATTTACGTTAAATGCGATTTCAGCAGCAAATACACAGGTTTCTGGAATAGCATTCATATTTCATTATGAAACTTGCGTTTTACACGATTTTCGGTACATTGCACAAAAATGCATCGAAATATCGTATTCAGTTTTGGCAGTAAATGCGTAGACATTTCTAACATCACATTCGGATTTCAATGTGATATTTACGTTAAATGCGATTTCAGCAGCAAATACACAGGTTTCTAGCATAACATTCAAATTTCAGTGTGACACTTGCGTTTTACACGTTTTTCAGTACATTGCACAAAAATGCATCTAAATATCGTATTCAGTGTGTGAAATACGTTGAATTCGCGTTTTGGCAGTAAATGCGTAGACATTTCTAACATCACATTCGGATTTCAATGTGAATTTACGTTAAATGCGATTTCAGCAGCAAATACACAGGTTTTTAGCATAACATTCATATTTCAGTGTGAAACTTGCGTTTTACACGATTTTCAGTACATTGGGCAAAAATGCATCGAAATATCGTATTCAGTGTGTAAAATACGTTGAATTCGTGTTTTGACAGTAAATGCGTAGACATTTCTAACATCACATTCGGATTTCAATATGATATTTACGTTAAATGCGATTTCAGCAGCAAATACACAGGTTTCTAGCATAACTTTCATATTTCAGTGTGAAACTTGCGTTTTACACGTTTTTCAGTACATTGCACAAAAATGCATCTAAATATCGTATTCAGTGTGTAAAATACGTTGAATTCGCGTTTTGGCTGCAAATGCGTAGACATTTCTAACATCACATTCGGATTTCAATGTGATATTTACGTTAAATGCGATTTCAGCAGCAAATACACAGGTTTCTAGAATAGCATTCATATTTCACAAAAATGCATCGAAATATCGTATTCAAAGTGTAAAATACGTTGAATTCGCGTTTTGGCAGTAAATGCGTAGACATTTCTAACATCACATTCGGATTTCAATATGATATTTACGTTAAATGCGATTTCAGCAGCAAATACACAGGTTTCTAGCATAACATTCATATTTCAGTGTGAAACTTGCGTTTTACACGATTTTCAGTCCATTGCACAAAAATGCATCTAAATATCGTATTCAGTATGTAAAATACGTTGAATTCGCGTTTTGGCAGTAAATGCGTAGACATTTCTAACATCACATTCAGATTTCAATATGATATTTACGTTAAATGCGATTTCAGCAGCAAATACACAGGTTTCTAGCATAACTTTCATATTTCAGTGTGAAACTTGCGTTTTACACGATTTTCAGTACATTGCACAAAAATGCATCGAAATATCGTATTCAGTGTGTAAAATACGTTGAATTCGTGTTTTGACAGTAAATGCGTAGACATTTCTAACATAACATTCGGATTCCAATGTGATATTTACGTTAAATGCGATTTCAGCAGCAAATACACAGGTTTCTAGCATAACATTCATATTTCAGTGTGAAACTTGCGTTTTACACGATTTTCAGTACATTGGACAAAAATGCATCTAAATATCGTATTCAGTGTGTAAAATACGTTGAATTCGCGTTTTGGCTGCAAATGCGTAGACATTTCTAACATCACATTCGGATTTCAATGTGATATTTACGTTAAATGCGATTTCAGCAGCAAATACACAGGTTTCTAGAATAGCATTCATATTTCAGTGTGAAACTTGCGTTTTACACGATTTTCAGTACATTGCACAAAAATGCATCTAAATATCGTATTCAGTATGTAAAATACGTTGAATGCGCGTTTTGGCAGCAAATGCGTAGACATTTCTAACATCACATTCAGATTTCAATATGATATTTACGTTAAATGCGATTTCAGCAGCAAATACACAGGTTTCTAGCATAACTTTCATATTTCAGTGTGAAACTTGCGTTTTACACGATTTTCAGTACATTGCACAAAAATGCTTCGAAATATCGTATTCAGTGTGTAAAATACGTTGAATTCGCGTTTTGGCAGTAAATGCGTAGACATTTCTAACATCACATTTGGATTCCAATGTAATATTTACGTTAAATGCGATTTCAGCAGCAAATACACAGGTTTCTAGCATAACATTCATATTTCAGTGTGAAACTTGCGTTTTACACGATTTTCAGTACATTGCACAAAAATGCTTCGAAATATCGTATTCAGTGTGTAAATACGTTGAATTCGCGTTTTGGCAGTAAATGCGTAGACATTTCTAACATCACATTCGGATTTCAATGTGATATTTACGTTAAATGCGATTTCAGCAGCAAATACACAGGTTTCTAGAATAGCATTCATATTTCACAAAAATGCATCGAAATATCGTATTCAAAGTGTAAAATACGTTGAATTCGCGTTTTGGCAGTAAATGCGTAGACATTTCTAACATCACATTCGGATTTCAATATGATATTTACGTTAAATGCGATTTCAGCAGCAAATACACAGGTTTCTAGCATAACATTCATATTTCAGTGTGAAACTTGCGTTTTACACGATTTTCAGTCCATTGCACAAAAATGCATCTAAATATCGTATTCAGTATGTAAAATACGTTGAATTCGCGTTTTGGCAGTAAATGCGTAGACATTTCTAACATCACATTCAGATTTCAATATGATATTTACGTTAAATGCGATTTCAGCAGCAAATACACAGGTTTCTAGCATAACTTTCATATTTCAGTGTGAAACTTGCGTTTTACACGATTTTCAGTACATTGCACAAAAATGCTTCGAAATATCGTATTCAGTGTGTAAAATACGTTGAATTCGTGTTTTGACAGTAAATGCGTAGACATTTCTAACATAACATTCGGATTCCAATGTGATATTTACGTTAAATGCGATTTCAGCAGCAAATACACAGGTTTCTAGAATAGCATTCATATTTCACAAAAATGCATCGAAATATCGTATTCAAAGTGTAAAATACGTTGAATTCGCGTTTTGGCAGTAAATGCGTAGACATTTCTAACATCACATTCGGATTTCAATATGATATTTACGTTAAATGCGATTTCAGCAGCAAATACACAGGTTTCTAGCATAACATTCATATTTCAGTGTGAAACTTGCGTTTTACACGATTTTCAGTCCATTGCACAAAAATGCATCTAAATATCGTATTCAGTATGTAAAATACGTTGAATTCGCGTTTTGGCAGTAAATGCGTAGACATTTCTAACATCACATTCAGATTTCAATATGATATTTACGTTAAATGCGATTTCAGCAGCAAATACACAGGTTTCTAGCATAACTTTCATATTTCAGTGTGAAACTTGCGTTTTACACGATTTTCAGTACATTGCACAAAAATGCATCGAAATATCGTATTCAGTGTGTAAAATACGTTGAATTCGTGTTTTGACAGTAAATGCGTAGACATTTCTAACATAACATTCGGATTCCAATGTGATATTTACGTTAAATGCGATTTCAGCAGCAAATACACAGGTTTCTAGCATAACATTCATATTTCAGTGTGAAACTTGCGTTTTACACGATTTTCAGTACATTGGACAAAAATGCATCTAAATATCGTATTCAGTGTGTAAAATACGTTGAATTCGCGTTTTGGCTGCAAATGCGTAGACATTTCTAACATCACATTCGGATTTCAATGTGATATTTACGTTAAATGCGATTTCAGCAGCAAATACACAGGTTTCTAGAATAGCATTCATATTTCAGTGTGAAACTTGCGTTTTACACGATTTTCAGTACATTGCACAAAAATGCATCTAAATATCGTATTCAGTATGTAAAATACGTTGAATGCGCGTTTTGGCAGCAAATGCGTAGACATTTCTAACATCACATTCAGATTTCAATATGATATTTACGTTAAATGCGATTTCAGCAGCAAATACACAGGTTTCTAGCATAACTTTCATATTTCAGTGTGAAACTTGCGTTTTACACGATTTTCAGTACATTGCACAAAAATGCTTCGAAATATCGTATTCAGTGTGTAAAATACGTTGAATTCGCGTTTTGGCAGTAAATGCGTAGACATTTCTAACATCACATTCGGATTCCAATGTAATATTTACGTTAAATGCGATTTCAGCAGCAAATACACAGGTTTCTAGCATAACATTCATATTTCAGTGTGAAACTTGCGTTTTACACGATTTTCAGTACATTGCACAAAAATGCTTCGAAATATCGTATTCAGTGTGTAAATACGTTGAATTCGCGTTTTGGCAGTAAATGCGTAGACATTTCTAACATCACATTCGGATTTCAATGTGATATTTACGTTAAATGCGATTTCAGCAGCAAATACACAGGTTTCTGGAATAGCATTCATATTTCATTATGAAACTTGCGTTTTACACGATTTTCGGTACATTGCACAAAAATGCATCGAAATATCGTATTCAGTTTTGGCAGTAAATGCGTAGACATTTCTAACATCACATTCGGATTTCAATGTGATATTTACGTTAAATGCGATTTCAGCAGCAAATACACAGGTTTCTAGCATAACATTCAAATTTCAGTGTGACACTTGCGTTTTACACGTTTTTCAGTACATTGCACAAAAATGCATCTAAATATCGTATTCAGTGTGTGAAATACGTTGAATTCGCGTTTTGGCAGTAAATGCCATTTCTAACATCACATTCGGATTTCAATGTGAATTGACGTTAAATGCGATTTCAGCAGCAAATACACAGGTTTTTAGCATAACATTCATATTTCAGTGTGAAACTTGCGTTTTACACGATTTTCAGTACATTGGGCAAAAATGCATCGAAATATCGTATTCAGTGTGTAAAATACGTTGAATTCGTGTTTTGACAGTAAATGCGTAGACATTTCTAACATCACATTCGGATTTCAATATGATATTTACGTTAAATGCGATTTCAGCAGCAAATACACAGGTTTCTAGCATAACTTTCATATTTCAGTGTGAAACTTGCGTTTTACACGTTTTTCAGTACATTGCACAAAAATGCATCTAAATATCGTATTCAGTGTGTAAAATACGTTGAATTCGCGTTTTGGCTGCAAATGCGTAGACATTTCTAACATCACATTCGGATTTCAATGTGATATTTACGTTAAATGCGATTTCAGCAGCAAATACACAGGTTTCTAGAATAGCATTCATATTTCAGTGTGAAACTTGCGTTTTACACGATTTTCAGTACATTGCACAAAAATGCATCTAAATATCGTATTCAGTATGTAAAATACGTTGAATGCGCGTTTTGGCAGCAAATGCGTAGACATTTCTAACATCACATTCAGATTTCAATATGATATTTACGTTAAATGCGATTTCAGCAGCAAATACACAGGTTTCTAGCATAACTTTCATATTTCAGTGTGAAACTTGCGTTTTACACGATTTTCAGTACATTGCACAAAAATGCTTCGAAATATCGTATTCAGTGTGTAAAATACGTTGAATTTGCGTTTTGGCAGTAAATGCGTAGACATTTCTAACATCACATTCGGATTCCAATGTAATATTTACGTTAAATGCGATTTCAGCAGCAAATACACAGGTTTCTAGCATAACATTCATATTTCAGTGTGAAACTTGCGTTTTACACGATTTTCAGTACATTGCACAAAAATGCTTCGAAATATCGTATTCAGTGTGTAAATACGTTGAATTCGCGTTTTGGCAGTAAATGCGTAGACATTTCTAACATCACATTCGGATTTCAATGTGATATTTACGTTAAATGCGATTTCAGCAGCAAATACACAGGTTTCTGGAATAGCATTCATATTTCATTATGAAACTTGCGTTTTACACGATTTTCGGTACATTGCACAAAAATGCATCGAAATATCGTATTCAGTTTTGGCAGTAAATGCGTAGACATTTCTAACATCACATTCGGATTTCAATGTGATATTTACGTTAAATGCGATTTCAGCAGCAAATACACAGGTTTCTAGCATAACATTCAAATTTCAGTGTGACACTTGCGTTTTACACGTTTTTCAGTACATTGCACAAAAATGCATCTAAATATCGTATTCAGTGTGTGAAATACGTTGAATTCGCGTTTTGGCAGTAAATGCGTAGACATTTCTAACATCACATTCGGATTTCAATGTGAATTTACGTTAAATGCGATTTCAGCAGCAAATACACAGGTTTTTAGCATAACATTCATATTTCAGTGTGAAACTTGCGTTTTACACGATTTTCAGTACATTGGGCAAAAATGCATCGAAATATCGTATTCAGTGTGTAAAATACGTTGAATTCGTGTTTTGACAGTAAATGCGTAGACATTTCTAACATCACATTCGGATTTCAATATGATATTTACGTTAAATGCGATTTCAGCAGCAAATACACAGGTTTCTAGCATAACTTTCATATTTCAGTGTGAAACTTGCGTTTTACACGTTTTTCAGTACATTGCACAAAAATGCATCTAAATATCGTATTCAGTGTGTAAAATACGTTGAATTCGCGTTTTGGCTGCAAATGCGTAGACATTTCTAACATCACATTCGGATTTCAATGTGATATTTACGTTAAATGCGATTTCAGCAGCAAATACACAGGTTTCTAGAATAGCATTCATATTTCACAAAAATGCATCGAAATATCGTATTCAAAGTGTAAAATACGTTGAATTCGCGTTTTGGCAGTAAATGCGTAGACATTTCTAACATCACATTCGGATTTCAATATGATATTTACGTTAAATGCGATTTCAGCAGCAAATACACAGGTTTCTAGCATAACATTCATATTTCAGTGTGAAACTTGCGTTTTACACGATTTTCAGTCCATTGCACAAAAATGCATCTAAATATCGTATTCAGTATGTAAAATACGTTGAATTCGCGTTTTGGCAGTAAATGCGTAGACATTTCTAACATCACATTCAGATTTCAATATGATATTTACGTTAAATGCGATTTCAGCAGCAAATACACAGGTTTCTAGCATAACTTTCATATTTCAGTGTGAAACTTGCGTTTTACACGATTTTCAGTACATTGCACAAAAATGCATCGAAATATCGTATTCAGTGTGTAAAATACGTTGAATTCGTGTTTTGACAGTAAATGCGTAGACATTTCTAACATCACATTCGGATTCCAATGTGATATTTACGTTAAATGCGATTTCAGCAGCAAATACACAGGTTTCTAGCATAACATTCATATTTCAGTGTGAAACTTGCGTTTTACACGATTTTCAGTACATTGGACAAAAATGCATCTAAATATCGTATTCAGTGTGTAAAATACGTTGAATTCGCGTTTTGGCTGCAAATGCGTAGACATTTCTAACATCACATTCGGATTTCAATGTGATATTTACGTTAAATGCGATTTCAGCAGCAAATACACAGGTTTCTAGAATAGCATTCATATTTCAGTGTGAAACTTGCGTTTTACACGATTTTCAGTACATTGCACAAAAATGCATCTAAATATCGTATTCAGTATGTAAAATACGTTGAATGCGCGTTTTGGCAGCAAACGCGTAGACATTTCTAACATCACATTCAGATTTCAATATGATATTTACGTTAAATGCGATTTCAGCAGCAAATACACAGGTTTCTAGCATAACTTTCATATTTCAGTGTGAAACTTGCGTTTTACACGATTTTCAGTACATTGCACAAAAATGCTTCGAAATATCGTATTCAGTGTGTAAAATACGTTGAATTCGCGTTTTGGCAGTAAATGCGTAGACATTTCTAACATCACATTCGGATTCCAATGTAATATTTACGTTAAATGCGATTTCAGCAGCAAATACACAGGTTTCTAGCATAACATTCATATTTCAGTGTGAAACTTGCGTTTTACACGATTTTCAGTACATTGCACAAAAATGCTTCGAAATATCGTATTCAGTGTGTAAATACGTTGAATTCGCGTTTTGGCAGTAAATGCGTAGACATTTCTAACATCACATTCGGATTTCAATGTGATATTTACGTTAAATGCGATTTCAGCAGCAAATACACAGGTTTCTGGAATAGCATTCATATTTCATTATGAAACTTGCGTTTTACACGATTTTCGGTACATTGCACAAAAATGCATCGAAATATCGTATTCAGTTTTGGCAGTAAATGCGTAGACATTTCTAACATCACATTCGGATTTCAATGTGATATTTACGTTAAATGCGATTTCAGCAGCAAATAAACAGGTTTCTAGCATAACATTCATATTTCAGTGTGACACTTGCGTTTTACACGTTTTTCAGTACATTGCACAAAAATGCATCTAAATATCGTATTCAGTGTGTGAAATACGTTGAATTCGCGTTTTGGCAGTAAATGCGTAGACATTTCTAACATCACATTCGGATTTCAATGTGAATTTACGTTAAATGCGATTTCAGCAGCAAATACACAGGTTTCTAGCATAACATTCATATTTCAGTGTGAAACTTGCGTTTTACACGATTTTCAGTACATTGCACAAAAATGCTTCGAAATATCGTATTCAGTGTGTAAAATACGTTGAATTCGCGTTTTGGCAGTAAATGCGTAGACATTTCTAACATCACATTCGGATTTCAATATGATATATCCTTTAAATGCGATTTCAGCAGCAAATACACAGGTTTCTAGAAAAGCATTCATATTTCAGTGTGAAACTTGTGTTTTACACGATTTTCGGTACATTGCACAAAAATGCATCGAAATATCGTATTCAAAGTGTAAAATACGTTGAATTCGCGTTTTGGCAGTAAATGCGTAGACATTTCTAACATCACATTCGGATTTCAATATGATATTTACGTTAAATGCGATTTCAGCAGCAAATACACAGGTTTCTAGCATAACATTCATATTTCAGTGTGAAACTTGCGTTTTACACGATTTTCAGTCCATTGCACAAAAATGCATCTAAATATCGTATTCAGTATGTAAAATACGTTGAATTCGCGTTTTGGCAGTAAATGCGTAGACATTTCTAACATCACATTCAGATTTCAATATGATATTTACGTTAAATGCGATTTCAGCAGCAAATACACAGGTTTCTAGCATAACTTTCATATTTCAGTGTGAAACTTGCGTTTTACACGATTTTCAGTACATTGCACAAAAATGCATCGAAATATCGTATTCAGTGTGTAAAATACGTTGAATTCGTGTTTTGACAGTAAATGCGTAGACATTTCTAACATCACATTCGGATTCCAATGTGATATTTACGTTAAATGCGATTTCAGCAGCAAATACACAGGTTTCTAGCATAACATTCATATTTCAGTGTGAAACTTGCGTTTTACACGATTTTCAGTACATTGGACAAAAATGCATCTAAATATCGTATTCAGTGTGTAAAATACGTTGAATTCGCGTTTTGGCTGCAAATGCGTAGACATTTCTAACATCACATTCGGATTTCAATGTGATATTTACGTTAAATGCGATTTCAGCAGCAAATACACAGGTTTCTAGAATAGCATTCATATTTCAGTGTGAAACTTGCGTTTTACACGATTTTCAGTACATTGCACAAAAATGCATCTAAATATCGTATTCAGTATGTAAAATACGTTGAATGCGCGTTTTGGCAGCAAATGCGTAGACATTTCTAACATCACATTCAGATTTCAATATGATATTTACGTTAAATGCGATTTCAGCAGCAAATACACAGGTTTCTAGCATAACTTTCATATTTCAGTGTGAAACTTGCGTTTTACACGATTTTCAGTACATTGCACAAAAATGCTTCGAAATATCGTATTCAGTGTGTAAAATACGTTGAATTCGCGTTTTGGCAGTAAATGCGTAGACATTTCTAACATCACATTCGGATTCCAATGTAATATTTACGTTAAATGCGATTTCAGCAGCAAATACACAGGTTTCTAGCATAACATTCATATTTCAGTGTGAAACTTGCGTTTTACACGATTTTCAGTACATTGCACAAAAATGCTTCGAAATATCGTATTCAGTGTGTAAATACGTTGAATTCGCGTTTTGGCAGTAAATGCGTAGACATTTCTAACATCACATTCGGATTTCAATGTGATATTTACGTTAAATGCGATTTCAGCAGCAAATACACAGGTTTTTAGCATAACATTCATATTTCAGTGTGAAACTTGCGTTTTACACGATTTTCAGTACATTGGGCAAAAATGCATCGAAATATCGTATTCAGTGTGTAAAATACGTTGAATTCGTGTTTTGACAGTAAATGCGTAGACATTTCTAACATCTCATTCGGATTTCAATGTGATATTTACGTTAAATGCGATTTCAGCAGCAAATACACAGGTTTCTAGCATAACATTCATATTTCAGTGTGAAACTTGCATTTTACACGATTTTCAGTACATTGGACAAAAATGCATCGAAATATCGTATTCAGTGTGTAAAATACGTTGAATTCGCGTTTTGGCAGCAAATGCGTAAACATTTCTAACATCACATTCGGATTTCAATGTGATATTTACGTTAAATGCGATTTCAGCAGCAAATACACAGGTTTCTAGAATAGCATTCATATTTCACAAAAATGCATCGAAATATCGTATTCAAAGTGTAAAATACGTTGAATTCGCGTTTTGGCAGTAAATGCGTAGACATTTCTAACATTACATTCGGATTTCAATATGATATTTACGTTAAATGCGATTTCAGCAGCAAATACACAGGTTTCTAGCATAACATTCATATTTCAGTGTGAAACTTGCGTTTTACACGATTTTCAGTCCATTGCACAAAAATGCATCTAAATATCGTATTCAGTATGTAAAATACGTTGAATTCGCGTTTTGGCAGTAAATGCGTAGACATTTCTAACATCACATTCGGATTTCAATGTGATATTTACGTTAAATGCGATTTCAGCAGCAAATACACAGGTTTCTGGAATAGCATTCATATTTCATTATGAAACTTGCGTTTTACACGATTTTCGGTACATTGCACAAAAATGCATCGAAATATCGTATTCAGTTTTGGCAGTAAATGCGTAGACATTTCTAACATCACATTCGGATTTCAATGTGATATTTACGTTAAATGCGATTTCAGCAGCAAATACACAGGTTTCTAGCATAACATTCAAATTTCAGTGTGACACTTGCGTTTTACACGTTTTTCAGTACATTGCACAAAAATGCATCTAAATATCGTATTCAGTGTGTGAAATACGTTGAATTCGCGTTTTGGCAGTAAATGCGTAGACATTTCTAACATCACATTCGGATTTCAATGTGAATTTACGTTAAATGCGATTTCAGCAGCAAATACACAGGTTTTTAGCATAACATTCATATTTCAGTGTGAAACTTGCGTTTTACACGATTTTCAGTACATTGGGCAAAAATGCATCGAAATATCGTATTCAGTGTGTAAAATACGTTGAATTCGTGTTTTGACAGTAAATGCGTAGACATTTCTAACATCACATTCGGATTTCAATATGATATTTACGTTAAATGCGATTTCAGCAGCAAATACACAGGTTTCTAGCATAACTTTCATATTTCAGTGTGAAACTTGCGTTTTACACGTTTTTCAGTACATTGCACAAAAATGCATCTAAATATCGTATTCAGTGTGTAAAATACGTTGAATTCGCGTTTTGGCTGCAAATGCGTAGACATTTCTAACATCACATTCGGATTTCAATGTGATATTTACGTTAAATGCGATTTCAGCAGCAAATACACAGGTTTCTAGAATAGCATTCATATTTCACAAAAATGCATCGAAATATCGTATTCAAAGTGTAAAATACGTTGAATTCGCGTTTTGGCAGTAAATGCGTAGACATTTCTAACATCACATTCGGATTTCAATATGATATTTACGTTAAATGCGATTTCAGCAGCAAATACACAGGTTTCTAGCATAACATTCATATTTCAGTGTGAAACTTGCGTTTTACACGATTTTCAGTCCATTGCACAAAAATGCATCTAAATATCGTATTCAGTATGTAAAATACGTTGAATTCGCGTTTTGGCAGTAAATGCGTAGACATTTCTAACATCACATTCAGATTTCAATATGATATTTACGTTAAATGCGATTTCAGCAGCAAATACACAGGTTTCTAGCATAACTTTCATATTTCAGTGTGAAACTTGCGTTTTACACGATTTTCAGTACATTGCACAAAAATGCATCGAAATATCGTATTCAGTGTGTAAAATACGTTGAATTCGTGTTTTGACAGTAAATGCGTAGACATTTCTAACATCACATTCGGATTCCAATGTGATATTTACGTTAAATGCGATTTCAGCAGCAAATACACAGGTTTCTAGCATAACATTCATATTTCAGTGTGAAACTTGCGTTTTACACGATTTTCAGTACATTGGACAAAAATGCATCTAAATATCGTATTCAGTGTGTAAAATACGTTGAATTCGCGTTTTGGCTGCAAATGCGTAGACATTTCTAACATCACATTCGGATTTCAATGTGATATTTACGTTAAATGCGATTTCAGCAGCAAATACACAGGTTTCTAGAATAGCATTCATATTTCAGTGTGAAACTTGCGTTTTACACGATTTTCAGTACATTGCACAAAAATGCATCTAAATATCGTATTCAGTATGTAAAATACGTTGAATGCGCGTTTTGGCAGCAAATGCGTAGACATTTCTAACATCACATTCAGATTTCAATATGATATTTACGTTAAATGCGATTTCAGCAGCAAATACACAGGTTTCTAGCATAACTTTCATATTTCAGTGTGAAACTTGCGTTTTACACGATTTTCAGTACATTGCACAAAAATGCTTCGAAATATCGTATTCAGTGTGTAAAATACGTTGAATTCGCGTTTTGGCAGTAAATGCGTAGACATTTCTAACATCACATTCGGATTCCAATGTAATATTTACGTTAAATGCGATTTCAGCAGCAAATACACAGGTTTCTAGCATAACATTCATATTTCAGTGTGAAACTTGCGTTTTACACGATTTTCAGTACATTGCACAAAAATGCTTCGAAATATCGTATTCAGTGTGTAAATAAGTTGAATTCGCGTTTTGGCAGTAAATGCGTAGACATTTCTAACATCACATTCGGATTTCAATGTGATATTTACGTTAAATGCGATTTCAGCAGCAAATACACAGGTTTCTGGAATAGCATTCATATTTCATTATGAAACTTGCGTTTTACACGATTTTCGGTACATTGCACAAAAATGCATCGAAATATCGTATTCAGTTTTGGCAGTAAATGCGTAGACATTTCTAACATCACATTCGGATTTCAATGTGATATTTACGTTAAATGCGATTTCAGCAGCAAATACACAGGTTTCTAGCATAACATTCATATTTCAGTGTGACACTTGTGTTTTACACGTTTTTCAGTACATTGCACAAAAATGCATCTAAATATCGTATTCAGTGTGTGAAATACGTTGAATTCGCGTTTTGGCAGTAAATGCGTAGACATTTCTAACATCACATTCGGATTTCAATGTGAATTTACGTTAAATGCGATTTCAGCAGCAAATACACAGGTTTCTAGCATAACATTCATATTTCAGTGTGAAACTTGCGTTTTACACGATTTTCAGTACATTGCACAAAAATGCTTCGAAATATCGTATTCAGTGTGTAAAATACGTTGAATTCGCGTTTTGGCAGTAAATGCGTAGACATTTCTAACATCACATTCGGATTTCAATATGATATTTCCTTTAAATGCGATTTCAGCAGCAAATACACAGGTTTCTAGAAAAGCATTCATATTTCAGTGTGAAACTTGCGTTTTACACGATTTTCGGTACATTGCACAAAAATGCATCGAAATATCGTATTCAAAGTGTAAAATACGTTGAATTCGCGTTTTGGCAGTAAATGCGTAGACATTTCTAACATCACATTCGGATTCCAATGTGATATTTACGTTAAATGCGATTTCAGCAGCAAATACACAGGTTTCTGGAATAGCATTCATATTTCAGTATGAAACTTGCGTTTTACACGATTTTCGGTACATTGCACAAAAATGCATCGAAATATCGTATTCAGTTTTGGCAGTAAATGCGTAGACATTTCTAACATCACATTCGGATTTCAATGTGATATTTACGTTAAATGCGATTTCAGCAGCAAATACACAGGTTTCTAGCATAACATTCATATTTGAGTGTGAAACTTGCGTTTTACACGATTTTCAGTACATTGGACAAAAATGCATCGAAATATCGTATTCAGTGTGTAAAATACGTTGAATTCGCGTTTTGGCAGCAAATGCGTAGACATTTTTAACATCACATTCGGATTCCAATGTGATATTTACGTTAAATGCGATTTCAGCAGCAAATACACAGGTTTTTAGCATAACATTCATATTTCAGTGTGAAACTTGCGTTTTACACGATTTTCAGTACATTGGACAAAAATGCATCGAAATATCGTATTCAGTGTGTAAAATACGTTGAATTCGCGTTTTGGCAGCAAATGCGTAGACATTTTTAACATCACATTCGGATTCCAATGTGATATTTACGTTAAATGCGATTTCAGCAGCAAATACACAGGTTTTTAGCATAACATTCATATTTCAGTGTGAAACTTGCGTTTTACACGATTTTCAGTACATTGGGCAAAAATGCATCGAAATATCGTATTCAGTGTGTAAAATACGTTGAATTCGTGTTTTGACAGTAAATGCGTAGACATTTCTAACATCTCATTCGGATTTCAATGTGATATTTACGTTAAATGCGATTTCAGCAGCAAATACACAGGTTTCTAGCATAACATTCATATTTCAGTGTGAAACTTGCATTTTACACGATTTTCAGTACATTGGACAAAAATGCATCGAAATATCGTATTCAGTGTGTAAAATACGTTGAATTCGCGTTTTGGCAGCAAATGCGTAAACATTTCTAACATCACATTCGGATTTCAATGTGATATTTACGTTAAATGCGATTTCAGCAGCAAATACACAGGTTTCTAGCATAACATTCATATTTCAGTGTGAAACTTGCGTTTTACACGATTTTCAGTACATTGCACAAAAATGCATCGAAATATCATATTCAGCGTGTAAAATACGTTGAATTCGTGTTTTGACAGTAAATGCGTAGACATTTCTAACATCACATTCGGATTTCAATGTGATATTTACGTTAAATGCGATTTCAGCAGCAAATACACAGGTTTCTAGAATAGCATTCATATTTCAGTGTGAAACTTGCGTTTTACACGATTTTCGGTACATTGCACAAAAATGCATCGAAATATAGTATTCAGTGTGTAAAATATGTTGAATTCGCGTTTTGGCAGTAAATGCGTAGACATTTCTAACATCACATTCGGATTTCAATGTGATATTTACGTTAAATGCGATTTCAGCAGCAAATACACAGGTTTCTAGCATAACATTCATATTCGAGTGTGAAACTTGCGTTTTACACGATTTTCAGTACATTGGACAAAAATGCATCGAAATATCGTACTCAGTGTGTAAAATACGTTGAATTCGTGTTTTGACAGTAAATGCGTAGACATTTCTAACATCACATTCGGATTCCAATGTGATATTTACGTTAAATGCGATTTCAGCAGCAAATACACAGGTTTCTAGCATAACATTCATATTTCAGTGTGAAACTTGCGTTTTACACGATTTTCAGTACATTGCACAAAAATGCATCTAAATATCGTATTCAGTATGTAAAATACGTTGAATTCGCGTTTTGGCAGTAAATGCGTAGACATTTCTAATATCTCATTCGGATTTCAATGTGATATTTACGTTAAATGCGTTTTCAGCAGCAAATACACAGGTTTCTAGCATAACATTCATATTTCAGTGTGAAACTTGCGTTTTACACGATTTTCAGTACATTGCACAAAAATGCTTCGAAATATCGTATTCAGTGTGTAAATACGTTGAATTCGCGTTTTGGCTGTAAATGCGTAGACATTTCTAACATCACATTCGGATTTCAATGTGATATTTACGTTAAATGCGATTTCAGCAGCAAATACACAGGTTTCTAGAATAGCATTCATATTTCAGTGTGAAACTTGCGTTTTACACGGTTTTCAGTACATTGCACAAAAATGCATCGAAATATCGTATTCAGTGTGTAAAATACGTTGAATTCGTGTTTTGACAGTAAATGCGTAGACATTTCTAACATCACATTCGGATTTCAATGTGATATTTACGTTAAATGCGATTTCAGCAGCAAATACACAGGTTTCTAGAATAGAATTCATATTTCAGTGTGAAACTTGCGTTTTACACGATTTTCGGTACATTGCACAAAAATGCATCGAAATATCGTATTCAGTGTGTAAAATACGTTGAATTCGCGTTTTGGCAGCAAATGCGTAGACATTTCTAACATCACATTCGGATTCCAATGTGATATTTACGTTAAATGCGATTTCAGCAGCAAATACACAGGTTTCTAGCATAACATTCATATTTCAGTGTGAAACTTGCGTTTTACACGTTTTTCAGTACATTGCACAAAAATGCATCTAAATATCGTATTCAGTGTGTAAAATACGTTGAATTCGCGTTTTGGCTGCAAATGCGTAGACATTTCTAACATCACATTCGGATTTCAATGTGATATTTACGTTAAATGCGATTTCAGCAGCAAATACACAGGTTTCTAGAATAGCATTCATATTTCACAAAAATGCATCGAAATATCGTATTCAAAGTGTAAAATACGTTGAATTCGCGTTTTGGCAGTAAATGCGTAGACATTTCTAACATCACATTCGGATTTCAATATGATATTTACGTTAAATGCGATTTCAGCAGCAAATACACAGGTTTCTAGAATAGCATTCATATTTCAGTGTGAAACTTGCGTTTTACACGATTTTCAGTACATTGCACAAAAATGCATCTAAATATCGTATTCAGTATGTAAAATACGTTGAATGCGCGTTTTGGCAGCAAATGCGTAGACATTTCTAACATCACATTCAGATTTCAATATGATATTTACGGTAAATGCGATTTCAGCAGCAAATACACAGGTTTCTAGCATAACTTTCATATTTCAGTGTGAAACTTGCGTTATACACGATTTTCAGTACATTGCACAAAAATGCTTCGAAATATCGTATTCAGTGTGTAAAATACGTTGAATTCGCGTTTTGGCAGTAAATGCGTAGACATTTCTAACATCACATTCGGATTTCAATATGATATTTCTTTTAAATGCGATTTCAGCAGCAAATACACAGGTTTCTAGAAAAGCATTCATATTTCAGTGTGAAACTTGCGTTTTACACGATTTTCGGTACATTGCACAAAAATGCATCGAAATATCGTATTCAGTGTGTAAAATACGTTGAATTCGCGTTTTGGCAGCAAATGCGTAGACATTTCTAACATCACATTCGGATTCCAATGTGATATTTACGTTAAATGCGATTTCAGCAGCAAATACACAGGTTTCTAGCATAACATTCATATTTCAGTGTGAAACTTGCGTTTTACACGATTTTCAGTACATTGCACAAAAATGCTTCGAAATATCGTATTCAGTGTGTAAATACGTTGAATTCGCGTTTTGGCAGTAAATGCGTAGACATTTTTAACATCACATTCGGATTCCAATGTGATATTTACGTTAAATGCGATTTCAGCAGCATAACATTCATATTTGAGTGTGAAACTTGCGTTTTACACGATTTTCAGTACATTGCACAAAAATGCTTCGAAATATCGTATTCAGTGTGTAAAATACGTTGAATTCGCGTTTTGGCAGTAAATGCGTAGACATTTCTAACATCACATTCGGATTCCAATGTAATATTTACGTTAAATGCGATTTCAGCAGCAAATACACAGGTTTCTAGCATAACATTCATATTTCAGTGTGAAACTTGCGTTTTACACGATTTTCAGTACATTGCACAAAAATGCTTCGAAATATCGTATTCAGTGTGTAAATACGTTGAATTCGCGTTTTGGCATTAAATGCGTAGACATTTCTAACATCACATTCGGATTTCAATGTGATATTTACGTTAAATGCGATTTCAGCAGCAAATACACAGGTTTCTGGAATAGCATTCATATTTCATTATGAAACTTGCGTTTTACACGATTTTCGGTACATTGCACAAAAATGCATCGAAATATCGTATTCAGTTTTGGCAGTAAATGCGTAGACATTTCTAACATCACATTCGGATTTCAATGTGATATTTACGTTAAATGCGATTTCAGCAGCAAATACACAGGTTTCTAGCATAACATTCAAATTTCAGTGTGACACTTGCGTTTTACACGTTTTTCAGTACATTGCACAAAAATGCATCTAAATATCGTATTCAGTGTGTGAAATACGTTGAATTCGCGTTTTGGCAGTAAATGCGTAGACATTTCTAACATCACATTCGGATTTCAATGTGAATTTACGTTAAATGCGATTTCAGCAGCAAATACACAGGTTTTTAGCATAACATTCATATTTCAGTGTGAAACTTGCGTTTTACACGATTTTCAGTACATTGGGCAAAAATGCATCGAAATATCGTATTCAGTGTGTAAAATACGTTGAATTCGTGTTTTGACAGTAAATGCGTAGACATTTCTAACATCACATTCGGATTTCAATATGATATTTACGTTAAATGCGATTTCAGCAGCAAATACACAGGTTTCTAGCATAACTTTCATATTTCAGTGTGAAACTTGCGTTTTACACGTTTTTCAGTACATTGCACAAAAATGCATCTAAATATCGTATTCAGTGTGTAAAATACGTTGAATTCGCGTTTTGGCTGCAAATGCGTAGACATTTCTAACATCACATTCGGATTTCAATGTGATATTTACGTCAAATGCGATTTCAGCAGCAAATACACAGGTTTCTAGAATAGCATTCATATTTCACAAAAATGCATCGAAATATCGTATTCAAAGTGTAAAATACGTTGAATTCGCGTTTTGGCAGTAAATGCGTAGACATTTCTAACATCACATTCGGATTTCAATATGATATTTACGTTAAATGCGATTTCAGCAGCAAATACACAGGTTTCTAGCATAACATTCATATTTCAGTGTGAAACTTGCGTTTTACACGATTTTCAGTCCATTGCACAAAAATGCATCTAAATATCGTATTCAGTATGTAAAATACGTTGAATTCGCGTTTTGGCAGTAAATGCGTAGACATTTCTAACATCACATTCAGATTTCAATATGATATTTACGTTAAATGCGATTTCAGCAGCAAATACACAGGTTTCTAGCATAACTTTCATATTTCAGTGTGAAACTTGCGTTTTACACGATTTTCAGTACATTGCACAAAAATGCATCGAAATATCGTATTCAGTGTGTAAAATACGTTGAATTCGTGTTTTGACAGTAAATGCGTAGACATTTTTAACATCACATTCGGATTCCAATGTGATATTTACGTTAAATGCGATTTCAGCAGCAAATACACAGGTTTCTAGCATAACATTCATATTTCAGTGTGAAACTTGCGTTTTACACGATTTTCAGTACATTGGGCAAAAATGCATCGAAATATCGTATTCAGTGTGTAAAATACGTTGAATTCGTGTCTTGACAGTAAATGCGTAGACATTTCTAACATCTCATTCGGATTTCAATGTGATATTTACGTTAAATGCGTTTTCAGCAGCAAATACACAGGTTTCTAGCATAACATTCATATTTCAGTGTGAAACTTGCGTTTTACACGATTTTCAGTACATTGCACAAAAATGCTTCGAAATATCGTATTCAGTGTGTAAATACGTTGAATTCGCGTTTTGGCAGTAAATGCGTAGACATTTCTAACATCACATTCGGATTTCAATGTGATATTTACGTTAAATGCGATCTCAGCAGCAAATACACAGGTTTCTAGAATAGCATTCATATTTCAGTGTGAAACTTGCGTTTTACACGGTTTTCAGTACATTGCACAAAAATGCATCGAAATATCGTATTCAGTGTGTAAAATACGTTGAATTCGTGTTTTGACAGTAAATGCGTAGACATTTCTAACATCACATTCGGATTTCAATGTGATATTTACGTTAAATGCGATTTCAGCAGCAAATACACAGGTTTCTAGAATAGAATTCATATTTCAGTGTGAAACTTGCGTTTTACACGATTTTCGGTACATTGCACAAAAATGCATCGAAATATCGTATTCAGTGTGTAAAATACGTTGAATTCGCGTTTTGGCAGCAAATGCGTAGACATTTCTAACATCACATTCGGATTCCAATGTGATATTTACGTTAAATGCGATTTCAGCAGCAAATACACAGGTTTCTAGCATAACATTCATATTTCAGTGTGAAACTTGCGTTTTACACGTTTTTCAGTACATTGCACAAAAATGCATCTAAATATCGTATTCAGTGTGTAAAATACGTTGAATTCGCGTTTTGGCTGCAAATGCGTAGACATTTCTAACATCACATTCGGATTTCAATGTGATATTTACGTTAAATGCGATTTCAGCAGCAAATACACAGGTTTCTAGAATAGCATTCATATTTCACAAAAATGCATCGAAATATCGTATTCAAAGTGTAAAATACGTTGAATTCGCGTTTTGGCAGTAAATGCGTAGACATTTCTAACATCACATTCGGATTTCAATATGATATTTACGTTAAATGCGATTTCAGCAGCAAATACACAGGTTTCTAGAATAGCATTCATATTTCAGTGTGAAACTTGCGTTTTACACGATTTTCAGTACATTGCACAAAAATGCATCTAAATATCGTATTCAGTATGTAAAATACGTTGAATGCGCGTTTTGGCAGCAAATGCGTAGACATTTCTAACATCACATTCAGATTTCAATATGATATTTACGGTAAATGCGATTTCAGCAGCAAATACACAGGTTTCTAGCATAACTTTCATATTTCAGTGTGAAACTTGCGTTATACACGATTTTCAGTACATTGCACAAAAATGCTTCGAAATATCGTATTCAGTGTGTAAAATACGTTGAATTCGCGTTTTGGCAGTAAATGCGTAGACATTTCTAACATCACATTCGGATTTCAATATGATATTTCTTTTAAATGCGATTTCAGCAGCAAATACACAGGTTTCTAGAAAAGCATTCATATTTCAGTGTGAAACTTGCGTTTTACACGATTTTCGGTACATTGCACAAAAATGCATCGAAATATCGTATTCAGTGTGTAAAATACGTTGAATTCGCGTTTTGGCAGCAAATGCGTAGACATTTCTAACATCACATTCGGATTCCAATGTGATATTTACGTTAAATGCGATTTCAGCAGCAAATACACAGGTTTCTAGCATAACATTCATATTTCAGTGTGAAACTTGCGTTTTACACGATTTTCAGTACATTGCACAAAAATGCTTCGAAATATCGTATTCAGTGTGTAAATACGTTGAATTCGCGTTTTGGCAGTAAATGCGTAGACATTTCTAACATCACATTCGGATTCCAATGTGATATTTACGTTAAATGCGATTTCAGCAGCAAATACACAGGTTTCTAGCATAACATTCATATTTCAGTGTGAAACTTGCGTTTTACACGATTTTCAGTACATTGGGCAAAAATGCATCGAAATATCGTATTCAGTGTGTAAAATACGTTGAATTCGTGTTTTGACAGTAAATGCGTAGACATTTCTAACATCACATTCGGATTTCAATATGATATTTACGTTAAATGCGATTTCAGCAGCAAATACACAGGTTTCTAGCATAACTTTCATATTTCAGTGTGAAACTTGCGTTTTACACGTTTTTCAGTACATTGCACAAAAATGCATCTAAATATCGTATTCAGTGTGTGAAATACGTTGAATTCGCGTTTTGGCAGTAAATGCGTAGACATTTCTAACATCACATTCGGATTTCAATGTGAATTTACGTTAAATGCGATTTCAGCAGCAAATACACAGGTTTTTAGCATAACATTCATATTTCAGTGTGAAACTTGCGTTTTACACGATTTTCAGTACATTGGGCAAAAATGCATCGAAATATCGTATTCAGTGTGTAAAATACGTTGAATTCGTGTTTTGACAGTAAATGCGTAGACATTTCTAACATCACATTCGGATTTCAATATGATATTTACGTTAAATGCGATTTCAGCAGCAAATACACAGGTTTCTAGCATAACTTTCATATTTCAGTGTGAAACTTGCGTTTTACACGTTTTTCAGTACATTGCACAAAAATGCATCTAAATATCGTATTCAGTGTGTAAAATACGTTGAATTCGCGTTTTGGCTGCAAATGCGTAGACATTTCTAACATCACATTCGGATTTCAATGTGATATTTACGTTAAATGCGATTTCAGCAGCAAATACACAGGTTTCTAGAATAGCATTCATATTTCACAAAAATGCATCGAAATATCGTATTCAAAGTGTAAAATACGTTGAATTCGCGTTTTGGCAGTAAATGCGTAGACATTTCTAACATCACATTCGGATTTCAATATGATATTTACGTTAAATGCGATTTCAGCAGCAAATACACAGGTTTCTAGCATAACATTCATATTTCAGTGTGAAACTTGCGTTTTACACGATTTTCAGTACATTGCACAAAAATGCATCGAAATATCGTATTCAGTGTGTAAAATACGTTGAATTCGCGTTTTGGCAGTAAATGCGTAGACATTTCTAACATCACATTCGGATTTCAATGTGATATTTACGTTAAATGCGATTTCAGCAGCAAATACACAGGTTTCTAGAATAGCATTCATATTTCAGTGTGAAACTTGCGTTTTACACGATTTTCGGTACATTGCACAAAAATGCATCGAAATATAGTATTCAGTGTGTAAAATATGTTGAATTCGCGTTTTGGCAGTAAATGCGTAGACATTTCTAACATCACATTCGGATTTCAATGTGATATTTACGTTAAATGCGATTTCAGCAGCAAATACACAGGTTTCTAGCATAACATTCATATTCGAGTGTGAAACTTGCGTTTTACACGATTTTCAGTACATTGGACAAAAATGCATCGAAATATCGTACTCAGTGTGTAAAATACGTTGAATTCGTGTTTTGACAGTAAATGCGTAGACATTTCTAACATCACATTCGGATTCCAATGTGATATTTACGTTAAATGCGATTTCAGCAGCAAATACACAGGTTTCTAGCATAACATTCATATTTCAGTGTGAAACTTGCGTTTTACACGATTTTCAGTACATTGCACAAAAATGCTTCGAAATATCGTATTCAGTGTGTAAATACGTTGAATTCGCGTTTTGGCAGTAAATGCGTAGACATTTCTAACATCACATTCGGATTTCAATGTGATATTTACGTTAAATGCGATTTCAGCAGCAAATACACAGGTTTCTAGAATAGCATTCATATTTCAGTGTGAAACTTGCGTTTTACACGGTTTTCAGTACATTGCACAAAAATGCATCGAAATATCGTATTCAGTGTGTAAAATACGTTGAATTCGTGTTTTGACAGTAAATGCGTAGACATTTCTAACATCACATTCGGATTTCAATGTGATATTTACGTTAAATGCGATTTCAGCAGCAAATACACAGGTTTCTAGAATAGAATTCATATTTCAGTGTGAAACTTGCGTTTTACACGATTTTCGGTACATTGCACAAAAATGCATCGAAATATCGTATTCAGTGTGTAAAATACGTTGAATTCGCGTTTTGGCAGCAAATGCGTAGACATTTCTAACATCACATTCGGATTCCAATGTGATATTTACGTTAAATGCGATTTCAGCAGCAAATACACAGGTTTCTAGCATAACATTCATATTTCAGTGTGAAACTTGCGTTTTACACGTTTTTCAGTACATTGCACAAAAATGCATCTAAATATCGTATTCAGTGTGTAAAATACGTTGAATTCGCGTTTTGGCTGCAAATGCGTAGACATTTCTAACATCACATTCGGATTTCAATGTGATATTTACGTTAAATGCGATTTCAGCAGCAAATACACAGGTTTCTAGAATAGCATTCATATTTCACAAAAATGCATCGAAATATCGTATTCAAAGTGTAAAATACGTTGAATTCGCGTTTTGGCAGTAAATGCGTAGACATTTCTAACATCACATTCGGATTTCAATATGATATTTACGTTAAATGCGATTTCAGCAGCAAATACACAGGTTTCTAGAATAGCATTCATATTTCAGTGTGAAACTTGCGTTTTACACGATTTTCAGTACATTGCACAAAAATGCATCTAAATATCGTATTCAGTATGTAAAATACGTTGAATGCGCGTTTTGGCAGCAAATGCGTAGACATTTCTAACATCACATTCAGATTTCAATATGATATTTACGGTAAATGCGATTTCAGCAGCAAATACACAGGTTTCTAGCATAACTTTCATATTTCAGTGTGAAACTTGCGTTATACACGATTTTCAGTACATTGCACAAAAATGCTTCGAAATATCGTATTCAGTGTGTAAAATACGTTGAATTCGCGTTTTGGCAGTAAATGCGTAGACATTTCTAACATCACATTCGGATTTCAATATGATATTTCTTTTAAATGCGATTTCAGCAGCAAATACACAGGTTTCTAGAAAAGCATTCATATTTCAGTGTGAAACTTGCGTTTTACACGATTTTCGGTACATTGCACAAAAATGCATCGAAATATCGTATTCAGTGTGTAAAATACGTTGAATTCGCGTTTTGGCAGCAAATGCGTAGACATTTCTAACATCACATTCGGATTCCAATGTGATATTTACGTTAAATGCGATTTCAGCAGCAAATACACAGGTTTCTAGCATAACATTCATATTTCAGTGTGAAACTTGCGTTTTACACGATTTTCAGTACATTGCACAAAAATGCTTCGAAATATCGTATTCAGTGTGTAAATACGTTGAATTCGCGTTTTGGCAGTAAATGCGTAGACATTTCTAACATCACATTCGGATTTCAATGTGATATTTACGTTAAATGCGATTTCAGCAGCAAATACACAGGTTTCTAGCATAACATTCATATTTGAGTGTGAAACTTGCGTTTTACACGATTTTCAGTACATTGGACAAAAATTCATCGAAATATCGTATTCAGTGTGTAAAATACGTTGAATTCGCGTTTTGGCAGCAAATGCGTAGACATTTTTAACATCACATTCGGATTCCAATGTGATATTTACGTTAAATGCGATTTCAGCAGCAAATACACAGGTTTTTAGCATAACTTTCATATTTCAGTGTGAAACTTGCGTTTTACACGATTTTCAGTACATTGCACAAAAATGCTTCGAAATATCGTATTCAGTGTGTAAAATACGTTGAATTCGCGTTTTGGCAGTAAATGCGTAGACATTTCTAACATCACATTCGGATTCCAATGTAATATTTACGTTAAATGCGATTTCAGCAGCAAATACACAGGTTTCTAGCATAACATTCATATTTCAGTGTGAAACTTGCGTTTTACACGATTTTCAGTACATTGCACAAAAATGCTTCGAAATATCGTATTCAGTGTGTAAATACGTTGAATTCGCGTTTTGGCATTAAATGCGTAGACATTTCTAACATCACATTCGGATTTCAATGTGATATTTACGTTAAATGCGATTTCAGCAGCAAATACACAGGTTTCTGGAATAGCATTCATATTTCATTATGAAACTTGCGTTTTACACGATTTTCGGTACATTGCACAAAAATGCATCGAAATATCGTATTCACTTTTGGCAGTAAATGCGTAGACATTTCTAACATCACATTCGGATTTCAATGTGATATTTACGTTAAATGCGATTTCAGCAGCAAATACACAGGTTTCTAGCATAACATTCAAATTTCAGTGTGACACTTGCGTTTTACACGTTTTTCAGTACATTGCACAAAAATGCATCTAAATATCGTATTCAGTGTGTGAAATACGTTGAATTCGCGTTTTGGCAGTAAATGCGTAGACATTTCTAACATCACATTCGGATTTCAATGTGAATTTACGTTAAATGCGATTTCAGCAGCAAATACACAGGTTTTTAGCATAACATTCATATTTCAGTGTGAAACTTGCGTTTTACACGATTTTCAGTACATTGGGCAAAAATGCATCGAAATATCGTATTCAGTGTGTAAAATACGTTGAATTCGTGTTTTGACAGTAAATGCGTAGACATTTCTAACATCACATTCGGATTTCAATATGATATTTACGTTAAATGCGATTTCAGCAGCAAATACACAGGTTTCTAGCATAACTTTCATATTTCAGTGTGAAACTTGCGTTTTACACGTTTTTCAGTACATTGCACAAAAATGCATCTAAATATCGTATTCAGTGTGTAAAATACGTTGAATTCGCGTTTTGGCTGCAAATGCGTAGACATTTCTAACATCACATTCGGATTTCAATGTGATATTTACGTTAAATGCGATTTCAGCAGCAAATACACAGGTTTCTAGAATAGCATTCATATTTCACAAAAATGCATCGAAATATCGTATTCAAAGTGTAAAATACGTTGAATTCGCGTTTTGGCAGTAAATGCGTAGACATTTCTAACATCACATTCGGATTTCAATATGATATTTACGTTAAATGCGATTTCAGCAGCAAATACACAGGTTTCTAGCATAACATTCATATTTCAGTGTGAAACTTGCGTTTTACACGATTTTCAGTCCATTGCACAAAAATGCATCTAAATATCGTATTCAGTATGTAAAATACGTTGAATTCGCGTTTTGGCAGTAAATGCGTAGACATTTCTAACATCACATTCAGATTTCAATATGATATTTACGTTAAATGCGATTTCAGCAGCAAATACACAGGTTTCTAGCATAACTTTCATATTTCAGTGTGAAACTTGCGTTTTACACGATTTTCAGTACATTGCACAAAAATGCATCGAAATATCGTATTCAGTGTGTAAAATACGTTGAATTCGTGTTTTGACAGTAAATGCGTAGACATTTTTAACATCACATTCGGATTCCAATGTGATATTTACGTTAAATGCGATTTCAGCAGCAAATACACAGGTTTCTAGCATAACATTCATATTTCAGTGTGAAACTTGCGTTTTACACGATTTTCAGTACATTGGGCAAAAATGCATCGAAATATCGTATTCAGTGTGTAAAATACGTTGAATTCGTGTTTTGACAGTAAATGCGTAGACATTTCTAACATCTCATTCGGATTTCAATGTGATATTTACGTTAAATGCGATTTCAGCAGCAAATACACAGGTTTCTAGCATAACATTCATATTTCAGTGTGAAACTTGCATTTTACACGATTTTCAGTACATTGGACAAAAATGCATCGAAATATCGTATTCAGTGTGTAAAATACGTTGAATTCGCGTTTTGGCAGCAAATGCGTAAACATTTCTAACATCACATTCGGATTTCAATGTGATATTTACGTTAAATGCGATTTCAGCAGCAAATACACAGGTTTCTAGCATAACATTCATATTTCAGTGTGAAACTTGCGTTTTACACGATTTTCAGTACATTGCACAAAAATGCATCGAAATATCGTATTCAGTGTGTAAAATACGTTGAATTCGCGTTTTGGCAGTAAATGCGTAGACATTTCTAACATCACATTCGGATTTCAATGTGATATTTACGTTAAATGCGATTTCAGCAGCTAATACACAGGTTTCTAGAATAGCATTCATATTTCAGTGTGAAACTTGCGTTTTACACGATTTTCGGTACATTGCACAAAAATGCATCGAAATATAGTATTCAGTGTGTAAAATATGTTGAATTCGCGTTTTGGCAGTAAATGCGTAGACATTTCTAACATCACATTCGGATTTCAATGTGATATTTACGTTAAATGCGATTTCAGCAGCAAATACACAGGTTTCTAGCATAACATTCATATTCGAGTGTGAAACTTGCGTTTTACACGATTTTCAGTACATTGGACAAAAATGCATCGAAATATCGTACTCAGTGTGTAAAATACGTTGAATTCGTGTTTTGACAGTAAATGCGTAGACATTTCTAACATCACATTCGGATTCCAATGTGATATTTACGTTAAATGCGATTTCAGCAGCAAATACACAGGTTTCTAGCATAACATTCATATTTCAGTGTGAAACTTGCGTTTTACACGATTTTCAGTACATTGCACAAAAATGCATCTAAATATCGTATTCAGTATGTAAAATACGTTGAATTCGCGTTTTGGCAGTAAATGCGTAGACATTTCTAATATCTCATTCGGATTTCAATGTGATATTTACGTTAAATGCGTTTTCAGCAGCAAATACACAGGTTTCTAGCATAACATTCATATTTCAGTGTGAAACTTGCGTTTTACACGATTTTCAGTACATTGCACAAAAATGCTTCGAAATATCGTATTCAGTGTGTAAATACGTTGAATTCGCGTTTTGGCAGTAAATGCGTAGACATTTCTAACATCACATTCGGATTTCAATGTGATATTTACGTTAAATGCGATTTCAGCAGCAAATACACAGGTTTCTAGAATAGCATTCATATTTCAGTGTGAAACTTGCGTTTTACACGGTTTTCAGTACATTGCACAAAAATGCATCGAAATATCGTATTCAGTGTGTAAAATACGTTGAATTCGTGTTTTGACAGTAAATGCGTAGACATTTCTAACATCACATTCGGATTTCAATGTGATATTTACGTTAAATGCGATTTCAGCAGCAAATACACAGGTTTCTAGAATAGAATTCATATTTCAGTGTGAAACTTGCGTTTTACACGATTTTCGGTACATTGCACAAAAATGCATCGAAATATCGTATTCAGTGTGTAAAATACGTTGAATTCGCGTTTTGGCAGCAAATGCGTAGACATTTCTAACATCACATTCGGATTCCAATGTGATATTTACGTTAAATGCGATTTCAGCAGCAAATACACAGGTTTCTAGCATAACATTCATATTTCAGTGTGAAACTTGCGTTTTACACGTTTTTCAGTACATTGCACAAAAATGCATCTAAATATCGTATTCAGTGTGTAAAATACGTTGAATTCGCGTTTTGGCTGCAAATGCGTAGACATTTCTAACATCACATTCGGATTTCAATGTGATATTTACGTTAAATGCGATTTCAGCAGCAAATACACAGGTTTCTAGAATAGCATTCATATTTCACAAAAATGCATCGAAATATCGTATTCAAAGTGTAAAATACGTTGAATTCGCGTTTTGGCAGTAAATGCGTAGACATTTCTAACATCACATTCGGATTTCAATATGATATTTACGTTAAATGCGATTTCAGCAGCAAATACACAGGTTTCTAGAATAGCATTCATATTTCAGTGTGAAACTTGCGTTTTACACGATTTTCAGTACATTGCACAAAAATGCATCTAAATATCGTATTCAGTATGTAAAATACGTTGAATGCGCGTTTTGGCAGCAAATGCGTAGACATTTCTAACATCACATTCAGATTTCAATATGATATTTACGGTAAATGCGATTTCAGCAGCAAATACACAGGTTTCTAGCATAACTTTCATATTTCAGTGTGAAACTTGCGTTATACACGATTTTCAGTACATTGCACAAAAATGCTTCGAAATATCGTATTCAGTGTGTAAAATACGTTGAATTCGCGTTTTGGCAGTAAATGCGTAGACATTTCTAACATCACATTCGGATTTCAATGTGATATTTACGTTAAATGCGATTTCAGCAGCAAATACACAGGTTTCTAGCATAACATTCATATTTGAGTGTGAAACTTGCGTTTTACACGATTTTCAGTACATTGGACAAAAATGCATCTAAATATCGTATTCAGTGTGTAAAATACGTTGAATTCGCGTTTTGGCAGCAAATGCGTAGACATTTTTAACATCACATTCGGATTCCAATGTGATATTTACGTTAAATGCGATTTCAGCAGCAAATACACAGGTTTTTAGCATAACTTTCATATTTCAGTGTGAAACTTGCGTTTTACACGATTTTCAGTACATTGCACAAAAATGCTTCGAAATATCGTATTCAGTGTGTAAAATACGTTGAATTCGCGTTTTGGCAGTAAATGCGTAGACATTTCTAACATCACATTCGGATTCCAATGTAATATTTACGTTAAATGCGATTTCAGCAGCAAATACACAGGTTTCTAGCATAACATTCATATTTCAGTGTGAAACTTGCGTTTTACACGATTTTCAGTACATTGCACAAAAATGCTTCGAAATATCGTATTCAGTGTGTAAATACGTTGAATTCGCGTTTTGGCATTAAATGCGTAGACATTTCTAACATCACATTCGGATTTCAATGTGATATTTACGTTAAATGCGATTTCAGCAGCAAATACACAGGTTTCTGGAATAGCATTCATATTTCATTATGAAACTTGCGTTTTACACGATTTTCGGTACATTGCACAAAAATGCATCGAAATATCGTATTCAGTTTTGGCAGTAAATGCGTAGACATTTCTAACATCACATTCGGATTTCAATGTGATATTTACGTTAAATGCGATTTCAGCAACAAATACACAGGTTTCTAGAATAGCATTCATATTTCACAAAAATGCATCGAAATATCGTATTCAAAGTGTAAAATACGTTGAATTCGCGTTTTGGCAGTAAATGCGTAGACATTTCTAACATCACATTCGGATTTCAATATGATATTTACGTTAAATGCGATTTCAGCAGCAAATACACAGGTTTCTAGCATAACATTCATATTTCAGTGTGAAACTTGCGTTTTACACGATTTTCAGTCCATTGCACAAAAATGCATCTAAATATCGTATTCAGTATGTAAAATACGTTGAATTCGCGTTTTGGCAGTAAATGCGTAGACATTTCTAACATCACATTCAGATTTCAATATGATATTTACGTTAAATGCGATTTCAGCAGCAAATACACAGGTTTCTAGCATAACTTTCATATTTCAGTGTGAAACTTGCGTTTTACACGATTTTCAGTACATTGCACAAAAATGCATCAAAATATCGTATTCAGTGTGTAAAATACGTTGAATTCGTGTTTTGACAGTAAATGCGTAGACATTTTTAACATCACATTCGGATTCCAATGTGATATTTACGTTAAATGCGATTTCAGCAGCAAATACACAGGTTTCTAGCATAACATTCATATTTCAGTGTGAAACTTGCGTTTTACACGATTTTCAGTACATTGGGCAAAAATGCATCGAAATATCGTATTCAGTGTGTAAAATACGTTGAATTCGTGTTTTGACAGTAAATGCGTAGACATTTCTAACATCTCATTCGGATTTCAATGTGATATTTACGTTAAATGCGATTTCAGCAGCAAATACACAGGTTTCTAGCATAACATTCATATTTCAGTGTGAAACTTGCATTTTACACGATTTTCAGTACATTGGACAAAAATGCATCGAAATATCGTATTCAGTGTGTAAAATACGTTGAATTCGCGTTTTGGCAGCAAATGCGTAAACATTTCTAACATCACATTCGGATTTCAATGTGATATTTACGTTAAATGCGATTTCAGCAGCAAATACACAGGTTTCTAGCATAACATTCATATTTCAGTGTGAAACTTGCGTTTTACACGATTTTCAGTACATTGCACAAAAATGCATCGAAATATCGTATTCAGTGTGTAAAATACGTTGAATTCGCGTTTTGGCAGTAAATGCGTAGACATTTCTAACATCACATTCGGATTTCAATGTGATATTTACGTTAAATGCGATTTCAGCAGCTAATACACAGGTTTCTAGAATAGCATTCATATTTCAGTGTGAAACTTGCGTTTTACACGATTTTCGGTACATTGCACAAAAATGCATCGAAATATAGTATTCAGTGTGTAAAATATGTTGAATTCGCGTTTTGGCAGTAAATGCGTAGACATTTCTAACATCACATTCGGATTTCAATGTGATATTTACGTTAAATGCGATTTCAGCAGCAAATACACAGGTTTCTAGCATAACATTCATATTCGAGTGTGAAACTTGCGTTTTACACGATTTTCAGTACATTGGACAAAAATGCATCGAAATATCGTACTCAGTGTGTAAAATACGTTGAATTCGTGTTTTGACAGTAAATGCGTAGACATTTCTAACATCACATTCGGATTCCAATGTGATATTTACGTTAAATGCGATTTCAGCAGCAAATACACAGGTTTCTAGCATAACATTCATATTTCAGTGTGAAACTTGCGTTTTACACGATTTTCAGTACATTGCACAAAAATGCATCTAAATATCGTATTCAGTATGTAAAATACGTTGAATTCGCGTTTTGGCAGTAAATGCGTAGACATTTCTAATATCTCATTCGGATTTCAATGTGATATTTACGTTAAATGCGTTTTCAGCAGCAAATACACAGGTTTCTAGCATAACATTCATATTTCAGTGTGAAACTTGCGTTTTACACGATTTTCAGTACATTGCACAAAAATGCTTCGAAATATCGTATTCAGTGTGTAAATACGTTGAATTCGCGTTTTGGCAGTAAATGCGTAGACATTTCTAACATCACATTCGGATTTCAATGTGATATTTACGTTAAATGCGATTTCAGCAGCAAATACACAGGTTTCTAGAATAGCATTCATATTTCAGTGTGAAACTTGCGTTTTACACGGTTTTCAGTACATTGCACAAAAATGCATCGAAATATCGTATTCAGTGTGTAAAATACGTTGAATTCGTGTTTTGACAGTAAATGCGTAGACATTTCTAACATCACATTCGGATTTCAATGTGATATTTACGTTAAATGCGATTTCAGCAGCAAATACACAGGTTTCTAGAATAGAATTCATATTTCAGTGTGAAACTTGCGTTTTACACGATTTTCGGTACATTGCACAAAAATGCATCGAAATATCGTATTCAGTGTGTAAAATACGTTGAATTCGCGTTTTGGCAGCAAATGCGTAGACATTTCTAACATCACATTTTGATTCCAATGTGATATTTACGTTAAATGCGATTTCAGCAGCAAATACACAGGTTTCTAGCATAACATTCATATTTCAGTGTGAAACTTGCGTTTTACACGTTTTTCAGTACATTGCACAAAAATGCATCTAAATATCGTATTCAGTGTGTAAAATACGTTGAATTCGCGTTTTGGCTGCAAATGCGTAGACATTTCTAACATCACATTCGGATTTCAATGTGATATTTACGTTAAATGCGATTTCAGCAGCAAATACACAGGTTTCTAGAATAGCATTCATATTTCACAAAAATGCATCGAAATATCGTATTCAAAGTGTAAAATACGTTGAATTCGCGTTTTGGCAGTAAATGCGTAGACATTTCTAACATCACATTCGGATTTCAATATGATATTTACGTTAAATGCGATTTCAGCAGCAAATACACAGGTTTCTAGAATAGCATTCATATTTCAGTGTGAAACTTGCGTTTTACACGATTTTCAGTACATTGCACAAAAATGCATCTAAATATCGTATTCAGTATGTAAAATACGTTGAATGCGCGTTTTGGCAGCAAATGCGTAGACATTTCTAACATCACATTCAGATTTCAATATGATATTTACGGTAAATGCGATTTCAGCAGCAAATACACAGGTTTCTAGCATAACTTTCATATTTCAGTGTGAAACTTGCGTTATACACGATTTTCAGTACATTGCACAAAAATGCTTCGAAATATCGTATTCAATGTGTAAAATACGTTGAATTCGCGTTTTGGCAGTAAATGCGTAGACATTTCTAACATCACATTCGGATTTCAATATGATATTTCTTTTAAATGCGATTTCAGCAGCAAATACACAGGTTTCTAGAAAAGCATTCATATTTCAGTGTGAAACTTGCGTTTTACACGATTTTCGGTACATTGCACAAAAATGCATCGAAATATCGTATTCAGTGTGTAAAATACGTTGAATTCGCGTTTTGGCAGCAAATGCGTAGACATTTCTAACATCACATTCGGATTCCAATGTGATATTTACGTTAAATGCGATTTCAGCAGCAAATACACAGGTTTCTAGCATAACATTCATATTTCAGTGTGAAACTTGCGTTTTACACGATTTTCAGTACATTGCACAAAAATGCTTCGAAATATCGTATTCAGTGTGTAAATACGTTGAATTCGCGTTTTGGCAGTAAATGCGTAGACATTTCTAACATCACATTCGGATTTCAATGTGATATTTACGTTAAATGCGATTTCAGCAGCAAATACACAGGTTTCTAGCATAACATTCATATTTGAGTGTGAAACTTGCGTTTTACACGATTTTCAGTACATTGGACAAAAATGCATCGAAATATTGTATTCAGTGTGTAAAATACGTTGAATTCGCGTTTTGGCAGCAAATGCGTAGACATTTTTAACATCACATTCGGATTCCAATGTGATATTTACGTTAAATGCGATTTCAGCAGCAAATACACAGGTTTTTAGCATAACTTTCATATTTCAGTGTGAAACTTGCGTTTTACACGATTTTCAGTACATTGCACAAAAATGCTTCGAAATATCGTATTCAGTGTGTAAAATACGTTGAATTCGCGTTTTGGCAGTAAATGCGTAGACATTTCTAACATCACATTCGGATTCCAATGTAATATTTACGTTAAATGCGATTTCAGCAGCAAATACACAGGTTTCTAGCATAACATTCATATTTCAGTGTGAAACTTGCGTTTTACACGATTTTCAGTACATTGCACAAAAATGCATCTAAATATCGTATTCAGTATGTAAAATACGTTGAATTCGCGTTTTGGCAGTAAATGCGTAGACATTTCTAATATCTCATTCGGATTTCAATGTGATATTTACGTTAAATGCGTTTTCAGCAGCAAATACACAGGTTTCTAGCATAACATTCATATTTCAGTGTGAAACTTGCGTTTTACACGATTTTCAGTACATTGCACAAAAATGCTTCGAAATATCGTATTCAGTGTGTAAATACGTTGAATTCGCGTTTTGGCAGTAAATGCGTAGACATTTCTAACATCACATTCGGATTTCAATGTGATATTTACGTTAAATGCGATTTCAGCAGCAAATACACAGGTTTCTAGAATAGCATTCATATTTCAGTGTGAAACTTGCGTTTTACACGGTTTTCAGTACATTGCACAAAAATGCATCGAAATATCGTATTCAGTGTGTAAAATACGTTGAATTCGTGTTTTGACAGTAAATGCGTAGACATTTCTAACATCACATTCGGATTTCAATGTGATATTTACGTTAAATGCGATTTCAGCAGCAAATACACAGGTTTCTAGAATAGAATTCATATTTCAGTGTGAAACTTGCGTTTTACACGATTTTCGGTACATTGCACAAAAATGCATCGAAATATCGTATTCAGTGTGTAAAATACGTTGAATTCGCGTTTTGGCAGCAAATGCGTAGACATTTCTAACATCACATTCGGATTCCAATGTGATATTTACGTTAAATGCGATTTCAGCAGCAAATACACAGGTTTCTAGCATAACATTCATATTTCAGTGTGAAACTTGCGTTTTACACGTTTTTCAGTACATTGCACAAAAATGCATCGAAATATCGTATTCAGTGTGTAAAATACGTTGAATTCGCGTTTTGGCAGCAAATGCGTAGACATTTCTAACATCACATTCGGATTTCAATGTGATATTTACGTTAAATGCGATTTCAGCAGCAAATACACAGGTTTCTAGAATAGAATTCATATTTCAGTGTGAAACTTGCGTTTTACACGATTTTCGGTACATTGCACAAAAATGCATCGAAATATCGTATTCAGTGTGTAAAATACGTTGAATTCGCGTTTTGGCAGCAAATGCGTAGACATTTCTAACATCACATTCGGATTCCAATGTGATATTTACGTTAAATGCGATTTCAGCAGCAAATACACAGGTTTCTAGCATAACATTCATATTTCAGTGTGAAACTTGCGTTTTACACGTTTTTCAGTACATTGCACAAAAATGCATCTAAATATCGTATTCAGTGTGTAAAATACGTTGAATTCGCGTTTTGGCTGCAAATGCGTAGACATTTCTAACATCACATTCGGATTTCAATGTGATATTTACGTTAAATGCGATTTCAGCAGCAAATACACAGGTTTCTAGAATAGCATTCATATTTCACAAAAATGCATCGAAATATCGTATTCAAAGTGTAAAATACGTTGAATTCGCGTTTTGGCAGTAAATGCGTAGACATTTCTAACATCACATTCGGATTTCAATATGATATTTACGTTAAATGCGATTTCAGCAGCAAATACACAGGTTTCTAGAATAGCATTCATATTTCAGTGTGAAACTTGCGTTTTACACGATTTTCAGTACATTGCACAAAAATGCATCTAAATATCGTATTCAGTATGTAAAATACGTTGAATGCGCGTTTTGGCAGCAAATGCGTAGACATTTCTAACATCACATTCAGATTTCAATATGATATTTACGGTAAATGCGATTTCAGCAGCAAATACACAGGTTTCTAGCATAACTTTCATATTTCAGTGTGAAACTTGCGTTATACACGATTTTCAGTACATTGCACAAAAATGCTTCGAAATATCGTATTCAGTGTGTAAAATACGTTGAATTCGCGTTTTGGCAGTAAATGCGTAGACATTTCTAACATCACATTCGGATTTCAATATGATATTTCTTTTAAATGCGATTTCAGCAGCAAATACACAGGTTTCTAGAAAAGCATTCATATTTCAGTGTGAAACTTGCGTTTTACACGATTTTCGGTACATTGCACAAAAATGCATCGAAATATCGTATTCAGTGTGTAAAATACGTTGAATTCGCGTTTTGGCAGCAAATGCGTAGACATTTCTAACATCACATTCGGATTCCAATGTGATATTTACGTTAAATGCGATTTCAGCAGCAAATACACAGGTTTCTAGCATAACATTCATATTTCAGTGTGAAACTTGCGTTTTACACGATTTTCAGTACATTGCACAAAAATGCTTCGAAATATCGTATTCAGTGTGTAAATACGTTGAATTCGCGTTTTGGCAGTAAATGCGTAGACATTTCTAACATCACATTCGGATTTCAATGTGATATTTACGTTAAATGCGATTTCAGCAGCAAATACACAGGTTTCTAGCATAACATTCATATTTGAGTGTGAAACTTGCGTTTTACACGATTTTCAGTACATTGGACAAAAATGCATCAAAATATCGTATTCAGTGTGTAAAATACGTTGAATTCGCGTTTTGGCAGCAAATGCGTAGACATTTTTAACATCACATTCGGATTCCAATGTGATATTTACGTTAAATGCGATTTCAGCAGCAAATACACAGGTTTTTAGCATAACTTTCATATTTCAGTGTGAAACTTGCGTTTTACACGATTTTCAGTACATTGCACAAAAATGCTTCGAAATATCGTATTCAGTGTGTAAAATACGTTGAATTCGCGTTTTGGCAGTAAATGCGTAGACATTTCTAACATCACATTCGGATTCCAATGTAATATTTACGTTAAATGCGATTTCAGCAGCAAATACACAGGTTTCTAGCATAACATTCATATTTCAGTGTGAAACTTGCGTTTTACACGATTTTCAGTACATTGCACAAAAATGCATCTAAATATCGTATTCAGTATGTAAAATACGTTGAATTCGCGTTTTGGCAGTAAATGCGTAGACATTTCTAATATCTCATTCGGATTTCAATGTGATATTTACGTTAAATGCGTTTTCAGCAGCAAATACACAGGTTTCTAGCATAACATTCATATTTCAGTGTGAAACTTGCGTTTTACACGATTTTCAGTACATTGCACAAAAATGCTTCGAAATATCGTATTCAGTGTGTAAATACGTTGAATTCGCGTTTTGGCAGTAAATGCGTAGACATTTCTAACATCACATTCGGATTTCAATGTGATATTTACGTTAAATGCGATTTCAGCAGCAAATACACAGGTTTCTAGAATAGCATTCATATTTCAGTGTGAAACTTGCGTTTTACACGGTTTTCAGTACATTGCACAAAAATGCATCGAAATATCGTATTCAGTGTGTAAAATACGTTGAATTCGTGTTTTGACAGTAAATGCGTAGACATTTCTAACATCACATTCGGATTTCAATGTGATATTTACGTTAAATGCGATTTCAGCAGCAAATACACAGGTTTCTAGAATAGAATTCATATTTCAGTGTGAAACTTGCGTTTTACACGATTTTCGGTACATTGCACAAAAATGCATCGAAATATCGTATTCAGTGTGTAAAATACGTTGAATTCGCGTTTTGGCAGCAAATGCGTAGACATTTCTAACATCACATTCGGATTCCAATGTGATATTTACGTTAAATGCGATTTCAGCAGCAAATACACAGGTTTCTAGCATAACATTCATATTTCAGTGTGAAACTTGCGTTTTACACGTTTTTCAGTACATTGCACAAAAATGCATCTAAATATCGTATTCAGTGTGTAAAATACGTTGAATTCGCGTTTTGGCTGCAAATGCGTAGACATTTCTAACATCACATTCGGATTTCAATGTGATATTTACGTTAAATGCGATTTCAGCAGCAAATACACAGGTTTCTAGAATAGCATTCATATTTCACAAAAATGCATCGAAATATCGTATTCAAAGTGTAAAATACGTTGAATTCGCGTTTTGGCAGTAAATGCGTAGACATTTCTAACATCACATTCGGATTTCAATATGATATTTACGTTAAATGCGATTTCAGCAGCAAATACACAGGTTTCTAGAATAGCATTCATATTTCAGTGTGAAACTTGCGTTTTACACGATTTTCAGTACATTGCACAAAAATGCATCTAAATATCGTATTCAGTATGTAAAATACGTTGAATGCGCGTTTTGGCAGCAAATGCGTAGACATTTCTAACATCACATTCAGATTTCAATATGATATTTACGGTAAATGCGATTTCAGCAGCAAATACACAGGTTTCTAGCATAACTTTCATATTTCAGTGTGAAACTTGCGTTATACACGATTTTCAGTACATTGCACAAAAATGCTTCGAAATATCGTATTCAGTGTGTAAAATACGTTGAATTCGCGTTTTGGCAGTAAATGCGTAGACATTTCTAACATCACATTCGGATTTCAATATGATATTTCTTTTAAATGCGATTTCAGCAGCAAATACACAGGTTTCTAGAAAAGCATTCATATTTCAGTGTGAAACTTGCGTTTTACACGATTTTCGGTACATTGCACAAAAATGCATCGAAATATCGTATTCAGTGTGTAAAATACGTTGAATTCGCGTTTTGGCAGCAAATGCGTAGACATTTCTAACATCACATTCGGATTCCAATGTGATATTTACGTTAAATGCGATTTCAGCAGCAAATACACAGGTTTCTAGCATAACATTCATATTTCAGTGTGAAACTTGCGTTTTACACGATTTTCAGTACATTGCACAAAAATGCTTCGAAATATCGTATTCAGTGTGTAAATACGTTGAATTCGCGTTTTGGCAGTAAATGCGTAGACATTTCTAACATCACATTCGGATTTCAATGTGATATTTACGTTAAATGCGATTTCAGCAGCAAATACACAGGTTTCTAGCATAACATTCATATTTGAGTGTGAAACTTGCGTTTTACACGATTTTCAGTACATTGGACAAAAATGCATCGAAATATCGTATTCAGTGTGTAAAATACGTTGAATTCGCGTTTTGGCAGCAAATGCGTAGACATTTTTAACATCACATTCGGATTCCAATGTGATATTTACGTTAAATGCGATTTCAGCAGCAAATACACAGGTTTTTAGCATAACTTTCATATTTCAGTGTGAAACTTGCGTTTTACACGATTTTCAGTACATTGCACAAAAATGCTTCGAAATATCGTATTCAGTGTGTAAAATACGTTGAATTCGCGTTTTGGCAGTAAATGCGTAGACATTTCTAACATCACATTCGGATTCCAATGTAATATTTACGTTAAATGCGATTTCAGCAGCAAATACACAGGTTTCTAGCATAACATTCATATTTCAGTGTGAAACTTGCGTTTTACACGATTTTCAGTACATTGCACAAAAATGCTTCGAAATATCGTATTCAGTGTGTAAATACGTTGAATTCGCGTTTTGGCATTAAATGCGTAGACATTTCTAACATCACATTCGGATTTCAATGTGATATTTACGTTAAATGCGATTTCAGCAGCAAATACACAGGTTTCTGGAATAGCATTCATATTTCATTATGAAACTTGCGTTTTACACGATTTTCGGTACATTGCACAAAAATGCATCGAAATATCGTATTCAGTTTTGGCAGTAAATGCGTAGACATTTCTAACATCACATTCGGATTTCAATGTGATATTTACGTTAAATGCGATTTCAGCAGCAAATACACAGGTTTCTAGCATAACATTCAAATTTCAGTGTGACACTTGCGTTTTACACGTTTTTCAGTACATTGCACAAAAATGCATCTAAATATCGTATTCAGTGTGTGAAATACGTTGAATTCGCGTTTTGGCAGTAAATGCGTAGACATTTCTAACATCACATTCGGATTTCAATGTGAATTTACGTTAAATGCGATTTCAGCAGCAAATACACAGGTTTTTAGCATAACATTCATATTTCAGTGTGAAACTTGCGTTTTACACGATTTTCAGTACATTGGGCAAAAATGCATCGAAATATCGTATTCAGTGTGTAAAATACGTTGAATTCGTGTTTTGACAGTAAATGCGTAGACATTTCTAACATCACATTCGGATTTCAATATGATATTTACGTTAAATGCGATTTCAGCAGCAAATACACAGGTTTCTAGCATAACTTTCATATTTCAGTGTGAAACTTGCTTTTACACGTTTTTCAGTACATTGCACAAAAATGCATCTAAATATCGTATTCAGTGTGTAAAATACGTTGAATTCGCGTTTTGGCTGCAAATGCGTAGACATTTCTAACATCACATTCGGATTTCAATGTGATATTTACGTTAAATGCGATTTCAGCAGCAAATACACAGGTTTCTAGAATAGCATTCATATTTCACAAAAATGCATCGAAATATCGTATTCAAAGTGTAAAATACGTTGAATTCGCGTTTTGGCAGTAAATGCGTAGACATTTCTAACATCACATTCGGATTTCAATGTGATATTTACGTTAAATGCGATTTCAGCAGCAAATACACAGGTTTCTAGAATAGCATTCATATTTCAGTGTGAAACTTGCGTTTTACACGATTTTCAGTACATTGCACAAAAATGCATCAAAATATCGTATTCAGTATGTAAAATACGTTGAATGCGCGTTTTGGCAGCAAATGCGTAGACATTTCTAACATCACATTCAGATTTCAATATGATATTTACGTTAAATGCGATTTCAGCAGCAAATACACAGGTTTCTAGCATAACTTTCATATTTCAGTGTGAAACTTGCGTTTTACACGATTTTCAGTACATTGCACAAAAATGCTTCGAAATATCGTATTCAGTGTGTAAAATACGTTGAATTCGCGTTTTGGCAGTAAATGCGTAGACATTTCTAATATCTCATTCGGATTTCAATGTGATATTTACGTTAAATGCGTTTTCAGCAGCAAATACACAGGTTTCTAGCATAACATTCATATTTCAGTGTGAAACTTGCGTTTTACACGATTTTCAGTACATTGCACAAAAATGCTTCGAAATATCGTATTCAGTGTGTAAATACGTTGAATTCGCGTTTTGGCAGTAAATGCGTAGACATTTCTAACATCACATTCGGATTTCAATGTGATATTTACGTTAAATGCGATTTCAGCAGCAAATACACAGGTTTCTAGAATAGCATTCATATTTCAGTGTGAAACTTGCGTTTTACACGGTTTTCAGTACATTGCACAAAAATGCATCGAAATATCGTATTCAGTGTGTAAAATACGTTGAATTCGTGTTTTGACAGTAAATGCGTAGACATTTCTAACATCACATTCGGATTTCAATGTGATATTTACGTTAAATGCGATTTCAGCAGCAAATACACAGGTTTCTAGAATAGAATTCATATTTCAGTGTGAAACTTGCGTTTTACACGATTTTCGGTACATTGCACAAAAATGCATCGAAATATCGTATTCAGTGTGTAAAATACGTTTAATTCGCGTTTTGGCAGCAAATGCGTAGACATTTCTAACATCACATTCGGATTCCAATGTGATATTTACGTTAAATGCGATTTCAGCAGCAAATACACAGGTTTCTAGCATAACATTCATATTTCAGTGTGAAACTTGCGTTTTACACGTTTTTCAGTACATTGCACAAAAATGCATCTAAATATCGTATTCAGTGTGTAAAATACGTTGAATTCGCGTTTTGGCTGCAAATGCGTAGACATTTCTAACATCACATTCGGATTTCAATGTGATATTTACGTTAAATGCGATTTCAGCAGCAAATACACAGGTTTCTAGAATAGCATTCATATTTCACAAAAATGCATCGAAATATCGTATTCAAAGTGTAAAATACGTTGAATTCGCGTTTTGGCAGTAAATGCGTAGACATTTCTAACATCACATTCGGATTTCAATATGATATTTACGTTAAATGCGATTTCAGCAGCAAATACACAGGTTTCTAGAATAGCATTCATATTTCAGTGTGAAACTTGCGTTTTACTCGATTTTCAGTACATTGCACAAAAATGCATCTAAATATCGTATTCAGTATGTAAAATACGTTGAATGCGCGTTTTGGCAGCAAATGCGTAGACATTTCTAACATCACATTCAGATTTCAATATGATATTTACGGTAAATGCGATTTCAGCAGCAAATACACAGGTTTCTAGCATAACTTTCATATTTCAGTGTGAAACTTGCGTTATACACGATTTTCAGTACATTGCACAAAAATGCTTCGAAATATCGTATTCAGTGTGTAAAATACGTTGAATTCGCGTTTTGGCAGTAAATGCGTAGACATTTCTAACATCACATTCGGATTTCAATATGATATTTCTTTTAAATGCGATTTCAGCAGCAAATACACAGGTTTCTAGAAAAGCATTCATATTTCAGTGTGAAACTTGCGTTTTACACGATTTTCGGTACATTGCACAAAAATGCATCGAAATATCGTATTCAGTGTGTAAAATACGTTGAATTCGCGTTTTGGCAGCAAATGCGTAGACATTTCTAACATCACATTCGGATTCCAATGTGATATTTACGTTAAATGCGATTTCAGCAGCAAATACACAGGTTTCTAGCATAACATTCATATTTCAGTGTGAAACTTGCGTTTTACACGATTTTCAGTACATTGCACAAAAATGCTTCGAAATATCGTATTCAGTGTGTAAATACGTTGAATTCGCGTTTTGGCAGTAAATGCGTAGACATTTCTAACATCACATTCGGATTTCAATGTGATATTTACGTTAAATGCGATTTCAGCAGCAAATACACAGGTTTCAAGCATAACATTCATATTTGAGTGTGAAACTTGCGTTTTACACGATTTTCAGTACATTGGACAAAAATGCATCGAAATATCGTATTCAGTGTGTAAAATACGTTGAATTCGCGTTTTGGCAGCAAATGCGTAGACATTTTTAACATCACATTCGGATTCCAATGTGATATTTACGTTAAATGCGATTTCAGCAGCAAATACACAGGTTTTTAGCATAACTTTCATATTTCAGTGTGAAACTTGCGTTTTACACGATTTTCAGTACATTGCACAAAAATGCTTCGAAATATCGTATTCAGTGTGTAAAATACGTTGAATTCGCGTTTTGGCAGTAAATGCGTAGACATTTCTAACATCACATTCGGATTCCAATGTAATATTTACGTTAAATGCGATTTCAGCAGCAAATACACAGGTTTCTAGCATAACATTCATATTTCAGTGTGAAACTTGCGTTTTACACGATTTTCAGTACATTGCACAAAAATGCTTCGAAATATCGTATTCGGTGTGTAAATACGTTGAATTCGCGTTTTGGCATTAAATGCGTAGACATTTCTAACATCACATTCGGATTTCAATGTGATATTTACGTTAAATGCGATTTCAGCAGCAAATACACAGGTTTCTAGCATAACATTCATATTTCAGTGTGACACTTGTGTTTTACACGTTTTTCAGTACATTGCACAAAAATGCATCTAAATATCGTATTCAGTGTGTGAAATACGTTGAATTCGTGTTTTGACAGTAAATGCGTAGACATTTCTAACATCACATTCGGATTCCAATGTGATATTTACGTTAAATGCGATTTCAGCAGCAAATACACAGGTTTCTAGAATAGCATTCATATTTCAGTGTGAAACTTGCGTTTTACACGATTTTCAGTACATTGCACAAAAATGCATCAAAATATCGTATTCAGTATGTAAAATACGTTGAATGCGCGTTTTGGCAGCAAATGCGTAGACATTTCTAACATCACATTCAGATTTCAATATGATATTTACGTTAAATGCGATTTCAGCAGCAAATACACAGGTTTCTAGCATAACTTTCATATTTCAGTGTGAAACTTGCGTTTTACACGATTTTCAGTATATTGCACAAAAATGCTTCGAAATATCGTATTCAGTGTGTAAAATACGTTGAATTCGCGTTTTGGCAGTAAATGCGTAGACATTTCTAACATCACATTCGGATTCCAATGTAATATTTACGTTAAATGCGATTTCAGCAGCAAATACACAGGTTTCTAGCATAACATTCATATTTCAGTGTGAAACTTGCGTTTTACACGATTTTCAGTACATTGCACAAAAATGCTTCGAAATATCGTATTCAGTGTGTAAATACGTTGAATTCGCGTTTTGGCAGTAAATGCGTAGACATTTCTAACATCACATTCGGATTTCAATGTGATATTTACGTTAAATGCGATTTCAGCAGCAAATACACAGGTTTCTGGAATAGCATTCATATTTCATTATGAAACTTGCGTTTTACACGATTTTCGGTACATTGCACAAAAATGCATCGAAATATCGTATTCAGTTTTGGCAGTAAATGCGTAGACATTTCTAACATCACATTCGGATTTCAATGTGATATTTACGTTAAATGCGATTTCAGCAGCAAATACACAGGTTTCTAGCATAACATTCATATTTCAGTGTGACACTTGTGTTTTACACGTTTTTCAGTACATTGCACAAAAATGCATCTAAATATCGTATTCAGTGTGTGAAATACGTTGAATTCGCGTTTTGGCAGTAAATGCGTAGACATTTCTAACATCACATTCGGATTTCAATGTGAATTTACGTTAAATGCGATTTCAGCAGCAAATACACAGGTTTCTAGCATAACATTCATATTTCAGTGTGAAACTTGCGTTTTACACGATTTTCAGTACATTGCACAAAAATGCTTCGAAATATCGTATTCAGTGTGTAAAATACGTTGAATTCGCGTTTTGGCAGTAAATGCGTAGACATTTCTAACATCACATTCGGATTTCAATATGATATTTCCTTTAAATGCGATTTCAGCAGCAAATACACAGGTTTCTAGAAAAGCATTCATATTTCAGTGTGAAACTTGCGTTTTACACGATTTTCGGTACATTGCACAAAAATGCATCGAAATATCGTATTCAAAGTGTAAAATACGTTGAATTCGCGTTTTGGCAGTAAATGCGTAGACATTTCTAACATCACATTCGGATTCCAATGTGATATTTACGTTAAATGCGATTTCAGCAGCAAATACACAGGTTTCTGGAATAGCATTCATATTTCAGTATGAAACTTGCGTTTTACACGATTTTCGGTACATTGCACAAAAATGCATCGAAATATCGTATTCAAAGTGTAAAATACGTTGAATTCGCGTTTTGGCAGTAAATGCGTAGACATTTCTAACATCACATTCGGATTCCAATGTGATATTTACGTTAAATGCGATTTCAGCAGCAAATACACAGGTTTCTGGAATAGCATTCATATTTCAGTATGAAACTTGCGTTTTACACGATTTTCGGTACATTGCACAAAAATGCATCGAAATATCGTATTCAGTTTTGGCAGTAAATGCGTAGACATTTCTAACATCACATTCGGATTTCAATGTGATATTTACGTTAAATGCGATTTCAGCAGCAAATACACAGGTTTCTAGCATAACATTCATATTTGAGTGTGAAACTTGCGTTTTACACGATTTTCAGTACATTGGACAAAAATGCATCGAAATATCGTATTCAGTGTGTAAAATACGTTGAATTCGCGTTTTGGCAGCAAATGCGTAGACATTTTTAACATCACATTCGGATTCCAATGTGATAATTACGTTAAATGCGATTTCAGCAGCAAATACACAGGTTTTTAGCATAACTTTCATATTTCAGTGTGAAACTTGCGTTTTACACGATTTTCAGTACATTGCACAAAAATGCTTCGAAATATCGTATTCAGTGTGTAAAATACGTTGAATTCGCGTTTTGGCAGTAAATGCGTAGACATTTCTAACATCACATTCGGATTCCAATGTAATATTTACGTTAAATGCGATTTCAGCAGCAAATACACAGGTTTCTAGCATAACATTCATATTTCAGTGTGAAACTTGCGTTTTACACGATTTTCAGTACATTGCACAAAAATGCTTCGAAATATCGTATTCAGTGTGTAAATACGTTGAATTCGCGTTTTGGCATTAAATGCGTAGACATTTCTAACATCACATTCGGATTTCAATGTGATATTTACGTTAAATGCGATTTCAGCAGCAAATACACAGGTTTCTGGAATAGCATTCATATTTCATTATGAAACTTGCGTTTTACACGATTTTCGGTACATTGCACAAAAATGCATCGAAATATCGTATTCAGTTTTGGCAGTAAATGCGTAGACATTTCTAACATCACATTCGGATTTCAATGTGATATTTACGTTAAATGCGATTTCAGCAGCAAATACACAGGTTTCTAGCATAACATTCAAATTTCAGTGTGACACTTGCGTTTTACACGTTTTTCAGTACATTGCACAAAAATGCATCTAAATATCGTATTCAGTGTGTGAAATACGTTGAATTCGCGTTTTGGCAGTAAATGCGTAGACATTTCTAACATCACATTCGGATTTCAATGTGAATTTACGTTAAATGCGATTTCAGCAGCAAATACACAGGTTTTTAGCATAACATTCATATTTCAGTGTGAAACTTGCGTTTTACACGATTTTCAGTACATTGGGCAAAAATGCATCGAAATATCGTATTCAGTGTGTAAAATACGTTGAATTCGTGTTTTGACAGTAAATGCGTAGACATTTCTAACATCACATTCGGATTTCAATATGATATTTACGTTAAATGCGATTTCAGCAGCAAATACACAGGTTTCTAGCATAACTTTCATATTTCAGTGTGAAACTTGCGTTTTACACGTTTTTCAGTACATTGCACAAAAATGCATCTAAATATCGTATTCAGTGTGTAAAATACGTTGAATTCGCGTTTTGGCTGCAAATGCGTAGACATTTCTAACATCACATTCGGATTTCAATGTGATATTTACGTTAAATGCGATTTCAGCAGCAAATACACAGGTTTCTAGAATAGCATTCATATTTCACAAAAATGCATCGAAATATCGTATTCAAAGTGTAAAATACGTTGAATTCGCGTTTTGGCAGTAAATGCGTAGACATTTCTAACATCACATTCGGATTTCAATATGATATTTACGTTAAATGCGATTTCAGCAGCAAATACACAGGTTTCTAGCATAACATTCATATTTCAGTGTGAAACTTGCGTTTTACACGATTTTCAGTCCATTGCACAAAAATGCATCTAAATATCGTATTCAGTATGTAAAATACGTTGAATTCGCGTTTTGGCAGTAAATGCGTAGACATTTCTAACATCACATTCAGATTTCAATATGATATTTACGTTAAATGCGATTTCAGCAGCAAATACACAGGTTTCTAGCATAACTTTCATATTTCAGTGTGAAACTTGCGTTTTACACGATTTTCAGTACATTGCACAAAAATGCATCGAAATATCGTATTCAGTGTGTAAAATACGTTGAATTCGTGTTTTGACAGTAAATGCGTAGACATTTCTAACATCACATTCGGATTCCAATGTGATATTTACGTTAAATGCGATTTCAGCAGCAAATACACAGGTTTCTAGCATAACATTCATATTTCAGTGTGAAACTTGCGTTTTACACGATTTTCAGTACATTGGACAAAAATGCATCTAAATATCGTATTCAGTGTGTAAAATACGTTGAATTCGCGTTTTGGCTGCAAATGCGTAGACATTTCTAACATCACATTCGGATTTCAATGTGATATTTACGTTAAATGCGATTTCAGCAGCAAATACACAGGTTTCTAGAATAGCATTCATATTTCAGTGTGAAACTTGCGTTTTACACGATTTTCAGTACATTGCACAAAAATGCATCAAAATATCGTATTCAGTATGTAAAATACGTTGAATGCGCGTTTTGGCAGCAAATGCGTAGACATTTCTAACATCACATTCAGATTTCAATATGATATTTACGTTAAATGCGATTTCAGCAGCAAATACACAGGTTTCTAGAATAGCATTCATATTTCAGTGTGAAACTTGCGTTTTACACGATTTTCAGTACATTGCACAAAAATGCATCAAAATATCGTATTCAGTATGTAAAATACGTTGAATGCGCGTTTTGGCAGCAAATGCGTAGACATTTCTAACATCACATTCAGATTTCAATATGATATTTACGTTAAATGCGATTTCAGCAGCAAATACACAGGTTTCTAGCATAACTTTCATATTTCAGTGTGAAACTTGCGTTTTACACGATTTTCAGTACATTGCACAAAAATGCTTCGAAATATCGTATTCAGTGTGTAAAATACGTTGAATTCGCGTTTTGGCAGTAAATGCGTAGACATTTCTAATATCTCATTCGGATTTCAATGTGATATTTACGTTAAATGCGTTTTCAGCAGCAAATACACAGGTTTCTAGCATAACATTCATATTTCAGTGTGAAACTTGCGTTTTACACGATTTTCAGTACATTGCACAAAAATGCTTCGAAATATCGTATTCAGTGTGTAAATACGTTGAATTCGCGTTTTGGCAGTAAATGCGTAGACATTTCTAACATCACATTCGGATTTCAATGTGATATTTACGTTAAATGCGATTTCAGCAGCAAATACACAGGTTTCTGGAATAGCATTCATATTTCATTATGAAACTTGCGTTTTACACGATTTTCGGTACATTGCACAAAAATGCATCGAAATATCGTATTCAGTTTTGGCAGTAAATGCGTAGACATTTCTAACATCACATTCGGATTTCAATGTGATATTTACGTTAAATGCGATTTCAGCAGCAAATACACAGGTTTCTAGCATAACATTCAAATTTCAGTGTGACACTTGCGTTTTACACGTTTTTCAGTACATTGCACAAAAATGCATCTAAATATCGTATTCAGTGTGTAAAATACGTTGAATTCGCGTTTTGGCTGCAAATGCGTAGACATTTCTAACATCACATTCGGATTTCAATGTGATATTTACGTTAAATGCGATTTCAGCAGCAAATACACAGGTTTCTAGAATAGCATTCATATTTCACAAAAATGCATCGAAATATCGTATTCAAAGTGTAAAATACGTTGAATTCGCGTTTTGGCAGTAAATGCGTAGACATTTCTAACATCACATTCGGATTTCAATGTGATATTTACGTTAAATGCGATTTCAGCAGCAAATACACAGGTTTCTAGCATAACATTCATATTTCAGTGTGACACTTGTGTTTTACACGTTTTTCAGTACATTGCACAAAAATGCATCTAAATATCGTATTCAGTGTGTGAAATACGTTGAATTCGCGTTTTGGCAGTAAATGCGTAGATATTTCTAACATCACATTCGGATTTCAATGTGAATTTACGTTAAATGCGATTTCAGCAGCAAATACACAGGTTTCTAGCATAACATTCATATTTCAGTGTGAAACTTGCGTTTTACACGATTTTCAGTACATTGCACAAAAATGCTTCGAAATATCGTATTCAGTGTGTAAAATACGTTGAATTCGCGTTTTGGCAGTAAATGCGTAGACATTTCTAACATCACATTCGGATTTCAATATGATATTTCCTTTAAATGCGATTTCAGCAGCAAATACACAGGTTTCTAGAAAAGCATTCATATTTCAGTGTGAAACTTGCGTTTTACACGATTTTCGGTACATTGCACAAAAATGCATCGAAATATCGTATTCAGTGTGTAAAATACGTTGAATTCGCGTTTTGGCAGCAAATGCGTAGACATTTTTAACATCACATTCGGATTCCAATGTGATAATTACGTTAAATGCGATTTCAGCAGCAAATACACAGGTTTTTAGCATAACTTTCATATTTCAGTGTGAAACTTGCGTTTTACACGATTTTCAGTACATTGCACAAAAATGCTTCGAAATATCGTATTCAGTGTGTAAAATACGTTGAATTCGCGTTTTGGCAGTAAATGCGTAGACATTTCTAACATCACATTCGGATTCCAATGTAATATTTACGTTAAATGCGATTTCAGCAGCAAATACACAGGTTTCTAGCATAACATTCATATTTCAGTGTGAAACTTGCGTTTTACACGATTTTCAGTACATTGCACAAAAATGCTTCGAAATATCGTATTCAGTGTGTAAATACGTTGAATTCGCGTTTTGGCATTAAATGCGTAGACATTTCTAACATCACATTCGGATTTCAATGTGATATTTACGTTAAATGCGATTTCAGCAGCAAATACACAGGTTTCTGGAATAGCATTCATATTTCATTATGAAACTTGCGTTTTACACGATTTTCGGTACATTGCACAAAAATGCATCGAAATATCGTATTCAGTTTTGGCAGTAAATGCGTAGACATTTCTAACATCACATTCGGATTTCAATGTGATATTTACGTTAAATGCGATTTCAGCAGCAAATACACAGGTTTCTAGCATAACATTCAAATTTCAGTGTGACACTTGCGTTTTACACGTTTTTCAGTACATTGCACAAAAATGCATCTAAATATCGTATTCAGTGTGTGAAATACGTTGAATTCGCGTTTTGGCAGTAAATGCGTAGACATTTCTAACATCACATTCGGATTTCAATGTGAATTTACGTTAAATGCGATTTCAGCAGCAAATACACAGGTTTTTAGCATAACATTCATATTTCAGTGTGAAACTTGCGTTTTACACGATTTTCAGTACATTGGGCAAAAATGCATCGAAATATCGTATTCAGTGTGTAAAATACGTTGAATTCGTGTTTTGACAGTAAATGCGTAGACATTTCTAACATCACATTCGGATTTCAATATGATATTTACGTTAAATGCGATTTCAGCAGCAAATACACAGGTTTCTAGCATAACTTTCATATTTCAGTGTGAAACTTGCGTTTTACACGTTTTTCAGTACATTGCACAAAAATGCATCTAAATATCGTATTCAGTGTGTAAAATACGTTGAATTCGCGTTTTGGCTGCAAATGCGTAGACATTTCTAACATCACATTCGGATTTCAATGTGATATTTACGTTAAATGCGATTTCAGCAGCAAATACACAGGTTTCTAGAATAGCATTCATATTTCACAAAAATGCATCGAAATATCGTATTCAAAGTGTAAAATACGTTGAATTCGCGTTTTGGCAGTAAATGCGTAGACATTTCTAACATCACATTCGGATTTCAATATGATATTTACGTTAAATGCGATTTCAGCAGCAAATACACAGGTTTCTAGCATAACATTCATATTTCAGTGTGAAACTTGCGTTTTACACGATTTTCAGTCCATTGCACAAAAATGCATCTAAATATCGTATTCAGTATGTAAAATACGTTGAATTCGCGTTTTGGCAGTAAATGCGTAGACATTTCTAACATCACATTCAGATTTCAATATGATATTTACGTTAAATGCGATTTCAGCAGCAAATACACAGGTTTCTAGCATAACTTTCATATTTCAGTGTGAAACTTGCGTTTTACACGATTTTCAGTACATTGCACAAAAATGCATCGAAATATCGTATTCAGTGTGTAAAATACGTTGAATTCGTGTTTTGACAGTAAATGCGTAGACATTTCTAACATCACATTCGGATTCCAATGTGATATTTACGTTAAATGCGATTTCAGCAGCAAATACACAGGTTTCTAGCATAACATTCATATTTCAGTGTGAAACTTGCGTTTTACACGATTTTCAGTACATTGGACAAAAATGCATCTAAATATCGTATTCAGTGTGTAAAATACGTTGAATTCGCGTTTTGGCTGCAAATGCGTAGACATTTCTAACATCACATTCGGATTTCAATGTGATATTTACGTTAAATGCGATTTCAGCAGCAAATACACAGGTTTCTAGAATAGCATTCATATTTCAGTGTGAAACTTGCGTTTTACACGATTTTCAGTACATTGCACAAAAATGCATCAAAATATCGTATTCAGTATGTAAAATACGTTGAATGCGCGTTTTGGCAGCAAATGCGTAGACATTTCTAACATCACATTCAGATTTCAATATGATATTTACGTTAAATGCGATTTCAGCAGCAAATACACAGGTTTCTAGAATAGCATTCATATTTCAGTGTGAAACTTGCGTTTTACACGATTTTCAGTACATTGCACAAAAATGCATCAAAATATCGTATTCAGTATGTAAAATACGTTGAATGCGCGTTTTGGCAGCAAATGCGTAGACATTTCTAACATCACATTCAGATTTCAATATGATATTTACGTTAAATGCGATTTCAGCAGCAAATACACAGGTTTCTAGCATAACTTTCATATTTCAGTGTGAAACTTGCGTTTTACACGATTTTCAGTACATTGCACAAAAATGCTTCGAAATATCGTATTCAGTGTGTAAAATACGTTGAATTCGCGTTTTGGCAGTAAATGCGTAGACATTTCTAATATCTCATTCGGATTTCAATGTGATATTTACGTTAAATGCGTTTTCAGCAGCAAATACACAGGTTTCTAGCATAACATTCATATTTCAGTGTGAAACTTGCGTTTTACACGATTTTCAGTACATTGCACAAAAATGCTTCGAAATATCGTATTCAGTGTGTAAATACGTTGAATTCGCGTTTTGGCAGTAAATGCGTAGACATTTCTAACATCACATTCGGATTTCAATGTGATATTTACGTTAAATGCGATTTCAGCAGCAAATACACAGGTTTCTGGAATAGCATTCATATTTCATTATGAAACTTGCGTTTTACACGATTTTCGGTACATTGCACAAAAATGCATCGAAATATCGTATTCAGTTTTGGCAGTAAATGCGTAGACATTTCTAACATCACATTCGGATTTCAATGTGATATTTACGTTAAATGCGATTTCAGCAGCAAATACACAGGTTTCTAGCATAACATTCAAATTTCAGTGTGACACTTGCGTTTTACACGTTTTTCAGTACATTGCACAAAAATGCATCTAAATATCGTATTCAGTGTGTAAAATACGTTGAATTCGCGTTTTGGCTGCAAATGCGTAGACATTTCTAACATCACATTCGGATTTCAATGTGATATTTACGTTAAATGCGATTTCAGCAGCAAATACACAGGTTTCTAGAATAGCATTCATATTTCACAAAAATGCATCGAAATATCGTATTCAAAGTGTAAAATACGTTGAATTCGCGTTTTGGCAGTAAATGCGTAGACATTTCTAACATCACATTCGGATTTCAATGTGATATTTACGTTAAATGCGATTTCAGCAGCAAATACACAGGTTTCTAGCATAACATTCATATTTCAGTGTGACACTTGTGTTTTACACGTTTTTCAGTACATTGCACAAAAATGCATCTAAATATCGTATTCAGTGTGTGAAATACGTTGAATTCGCGTTTTGGCAGTAAATGCGTAGATATTTCTAACATCACATTCGGATTTCAATGTGAATTTACGTTAAATGCGATTTCAGCAGCAAATACACAGGTTTCTAGCATAACATTCATATTTCAGTGTGAAACTTGCGTTTTACACGATTTTCAGTACATTGCACAAAAATGCTTCGAAATATCGTATTCAGTGTGTAAAATACGTTGAATTCGCGTTTTGGCAGTAAATGCGTAGACATTTCTAACATCACATTCGGATTTCAATATGATATTTCCTTTAAATGCGATTTCAGCAGCAAATACACAGGTTTCTAGAAAAGCATTCATATTTCAGTGTGAAACTTGCGTTTTACACGATTTTCGGTACATTGCACAAAAATGCATCGAAATATCGTATTCAAAGTGTAAAATACGTTGAATTCGCGTTTTGGCAGTAAATGCGTAGACATTTCTAACATCACATTCGGATTCCAATGTGATATTTACGTTAAATGCGATTTCAGCAGCAAATACACAGGTTTCTGGAATAGCATTCATATTTCAGTATGAAACTTGCGTTTTACACGATTTTCGGTACATTGCACAAAAATGCATCGAAATATCGTATTCAGTTTTGGCAGTAAATGCGTAGACATTTCTAACATCACATTCGGATTTCAATGTGATATTTACGTTAAATGCGATTTCAGCAGCAAATACACAGGTTTCTAGCATAACATTCATATTTGAGTGTGAAACTTGCGTTTTACACGATTTTCAGTACATTGGACAAAAATGCATCGAAATATCGTATTCAGTGTGTAAAATACGTTGAATTCGCGTTTTGGCAGCAAATGCGTAGACATTTTTAACATCACATTCGGATTCCAATGTGATATTTACGTTAAATGCGATTTCAGCAGCAAATACACAGGTTTTTAGCATAACTTTCATATTTCAGTGTGAAACTTGCGTTTTACACGATTTTCAGTACATTGCACAAAAATGCTTCGAAATATCGTATTCAGTGTGTAAAATACGTTGAATTCGCGTTTTGGCAGTAAATGCGTAGACATTTCTAACATCACATTCGGATTCCAATGTAATATTTACGTTAAATGCGATTTCAGCAGCAAATACACAGGTTTCTAGCATAACATTCATATTTCAGTGTGAAACTTGCGTTTTACACGATTTTCAGTACATTGCACAAAAATGCTTCGAAATATCGTATTCAGTGTGTAAATACGTTGAATTCGCGTTTTGGCATTAAATGCGTAGACATTTCTAACATCACATTCGGATTTCAATGTGATATTTACGTTAAATGCGATTTCAGCAGCAAATACACAGGTTTCTGGAATAGCATTCATATTTCATTATGAAACTTGCGTTTTACACGATTTTCGGTACATTGCACAAAAATGCATCGAAATATCGTATTCAGTTTTGGCAGTAAATGCGTAGACATTTCTAACATCACATTCGGATTTCAATGTGATATTTACGTTAAATGCGATTTCAGCAGCAAATACACAGGTTTCTAGCATAACATTCAAATTTCAGTGTGACACTTGCGTTTTACACGTTTTTCAGTACATTGCACAAAAATGCATCTAAATATCGTATTCAGTGTGTGAAATACGTTGAATTCGCGTTTTGGCAGTAAATGCGTAGACATTTCTAACATCACATTCGGATTTCAATGTGAATTTACGTTAAATGCGATTTCAGCAGCAAATACACAGGTTTTTAGCATAACATTCATATTTCAGTGTGAAACTTGCGTTTTACACGATTTTCAGTACATTGGGCAAAAATGCATCGAAATATCGTATTCAGTGTGTAAAATACGTTGAATTCGTGTTTTGACAGTAAATGCGTAGACATTTCTAACATCACATTCGGATTTCAATATGATATTTACGTTAAATGCGATTTCAGCAGCAAATACACAGGTTTCTAGCATAACTTTCATATTTCAGTGTGAAACTTGCGTTTTACACGTTTTTCAGTACATTGCACAAAAATGCATCTAAATATCGTATTCAGTGTGTAAAATACGTTGAATTCGCGTTTTGGCTGCAAATGCGTAGACATTTCTAACATCACATTCGGATTTCAATGTGATATTTACGTTAAATGCGATTTCAGCAGCAAATACACAGGTTTCTAGAATAGCATTCATATTTCACAAAAATGCATCGAAATATCGTATTCAAAGTGTAAAATACGTTGAATTCGCGTTTTGGCAGTAAATGCGTAGACATTTCTAACATCACATTCGGATTTCAATATGATATTTACGTTAAATGCGATTTCAGCAGCAAATACACAGGTTTCTAGCATAACATTCATATTTCAGTGTGAAACTTGCGTTTTACACGATTTTCAGTCCATTGCACAAAAATGCATCTAAATATCGTATTCAGTATGTAAAATACGTTGAATTCGCGTTTTGGCAGTAAATGCGTAGACATTTCTAACATCACATTCAGATTTCAATATGATATTTACGTTAAATGCGATTTCAGCAGCAAATACACAGGTTTCTAGCATAACTTTCATATTTCAGTGTGAAACTTGCGTTTTACACGATTTTCAGTACATTGCACAAAAATGCATCGAAATATCGTATTCAGTGTGTAAAATACGTTGAATTCGTGTTTTGACAGTAAATGCGTAGACATTTCTAACATCACATTCGGATTCCAATGTGATATTTACGTTAAATGCGATTTCAGCAGCAAATACACAGGTTTCTAGCATAACATTCATATTTCGGTGTGAAACTTGCGTTTTACACGATTTTCAGTACATTGGACAAAAATGCATCTAAATATCGTATTCAGTGTGTAAAATACGTTGAATTCGCGTTTTGGCTGCAAATGCGTAGACATTTCTAACATCACATTCGGATTTCAATGTGATATTTACGTTAAATGCGATTTCAGCAGCAAATACACAGGTTTCTAGAATAGCATTCATATTTCAGTGTGAAACTTGCGTTTTACACGATTTTCAGTACATTGCACAAAAATGCATCAAAATATCGTATTCAGTATGTAAAATACGTTGAATGCGCGTTTTGGCAGCAAATGCGTAGACATTTCTAACATCACATTCAGATTTCAATATGATATTTACGTTAAATGCGATTTCAGCAGCAAATACACAGGTTTCTAGAATAGCATTCATATTTCAGTGTGAAACTTGCGTTTTACACGATTTTCAGTACATTGCACAAAAATGCATCAAAATATCGTATTCAGTATGTAAAATACGTTGAATGCGCGTTTTGGCAGCAAATGCGTAGACATTTCTAACATCACATTCAGATTTCAATATGATATTTACGTTAAATGCGATTTCAGCAGCAAATACACAGGTTTCTAGCATAACTTTCATATTTCAGTGTGAAACTTGCGTTTTACACGATTTTCAGTACATTGCACAAAAATGCTTCGAAATATCGTATTCAGTGTGTAAAATACGTTGAATTCGCGTTTTGGCAGTAAATGCGTAGACATTTCTAATATCTCATTCGGATTTCAATGTGATATTTACGTTAAATGCGTTTTCAGCAGCAAATACACAGGTTTCTAGCATAACATTCATATTTCAGTGTGAAACTTGCGTTTTACACGATTTTCAGTACATTGCACAAAAATGCTTCGAAATATCGTATTCAGTGTGTAAATACGTTGAATTCGCGTTTTGGCAGTAAATGCGTAGACATTTCTAACATCACATTCGGATTTCAATGTGATATTTACGTTAAATGCGATTTCAGCAGCAAATACACAGGTTTCTAGAATAGCATTCATATTTCAGTGTGAAACTTGCGTTTTACACGGTTTTCAGTACATTGCACAAAAATGCATCGAAATATCGTATTCAGTGTGTAAAATACGTTGAATTCGTGTTTTGACAGTAAATGCGTAGACATTTCTAACATCACATTCGGATTTCAATGTGATATTTACGTTAAATGCGATTTCAGCAGCAAATACACAGGTTTCTAGAATAGAATTCATATTTCAGTGTGAAACTTGCGTTTTACACGATTTTCGGTACATTGCACAAAAATGCATCGAAATATCGTATTCAGTGTGTAAAATACGTTGAATTCGCGTTTTGGCAGCAAATGCGTAGACATTTCTAACATCACATTCGGATTCCAATGTGATATTTACGTTAAATGCGATTTCAGCAGCAAATACACAGGTTTCTAGCATAACATTCATATTTCAGTGTGAAACTTGCGTTTTACACGTTTTTCAGTACATTGCACAAAAATGCATCTAAATATCGTATTCAGTGTGTAAAATACGTTGAATTCGCGTTTTGGCTGCAAATGCGTAGACATTTCTAACATCACATTCGGATTTCAATGTGATATTTACGTTAAATGCGATTTCAGCAGCAAATACACAGGTTTCTAGAATAGCATTCATATTTCACAAAAATGCATCGAAATATCGTATTCAAAGTGTAAAATACGTTGAATTCGCGTTTTGGCAGTAAATGCGTAGACATTTCTAACATCACATTCGGATTTCAATATGATATTTACGTTAAATGCGATTTCAGCAGCAAATACACAGGTTTCTAGAATAGCATTCATATTTCAGTGTGAAACTTGCGTTTTACTCGATTTTCAGTACATTGTACAAAAATGCATCTAAATATCGTATTCAGTATGTAAAATACGTTGAATGCGCGTTTTGGCAGCAAATGCGTAGACATTTCTAACATCACATTCAGATTTCAATATGATATTTACGGTAAATGCGATTTCAGCAGCAAATACACAGGTTTCTAGCATAACTTTCATATTTCAGTGTGAAACTTGCGTTATACACGATTTTCAGTACATTGCACAAAAATGCTTCGAAATATCGTATTCAGTGTGTAAAATACGTTGAATTCGCGTTTTGGCAGTAAATGCGTAGACATTTCTAACATCACATTCGGATTTCAATATGATATTTCTTTTAAATGCGATTTCAGCAGCAAATACACAGGTTTCTAGAAAAGCATTCATATTTCAGTGTGAAACTTGCGTTTTACACGATTTTCGGTACATTGCACAAAAATGCATCGAAATATCGTATTCAGTGTGTAAAATACGTTGAATTCGCGTTTTGGCAGCAAATGCGTAGACATTTCTAACATCACATTCGGATTCCAATGTGATATTTACGTTAAATGCGATTTCAGCAGCAAATACACAGGTTTCTAGCATAACATTCATATTTCAGTGTGAAACTTGCGTTTTACACGATTTTCAGTACATTGCACAAAAATGCTTCGAAATATCGTATTCAGTGTGTAAATACGTTGAATTCGCGTTTTGGCAGTAAATGCGTAGACATTTCTAACATCACATTCGGATTTCAATGTGATATTTACGTTAAATGCGATTTCAGCAGCAAATACACAGGTTTCTAGCATAACATTCATATTTGAGTGTGAAACTTGCGTTTTACACGATTTTCAGTACATTGGACAAAAATGCATCGAAATATCGTATTCAGTGTGTAAAATACGTTGAATTCGCGTTTTGGCAGCAAATGCGTAGACATTTCTAACATCACATTCGGATTCCAATGTAATATTTACGTTAAATGCGATTTCAGCAGCAAATACACAGGTTTCTAGCATAACATTCATATTTCAGTGTGAAACTTGCGTTTTACACGATTTTCAGTACATTGCACAAAAATGCTTCGAAATATCGTATTCAGTGTGTAAATACGTTGAATTCGCGTTTTGGCATTAAATGCGTAGACATTTCTAACATCACATTCGGATTTCAATGTGATATTTACGTTAAATGCGATTTCAGCAGCAAATACACAGGTTTCTGGAATAGCATTCATATTTCATTATGAAACTTGCGTTTTACACGATTTTCGGTACATTGCACAAAAATGCATCGAAATATCGTATTCAGTTTTGGCAGTAAATGCGTAGACATTTCTAACATCACATTCGGATTTCAATGTGATATTTACGTTAAATGCGATTTCAGCAGCAAATACACAGGTTTCTAGCATAACATTCAAATTTCAGTGTGACACTTGCGTTTTACACGTTTTTCAGTACATTGCACAAAAATGCATCTAAATATCGTATTCAGTGTGTGAAATACGTTGAATTCGCGTTTTGGCAGTAAATGCGTAGACATTTCTAACATCACATTCGGATTTCAATGTGAATTTACGTTAAATGCGATTTCAGCAGCAAATACACAGGTTTTTAGCATAACATTCATATTTCAGTGTGAAACTTGCGTTTTACACGATTTTCAGTACATTGGGCAAAAATGCATCGAAATATCGTATTCAGTGTGTAAAATACGTTGAATTCGTGTTTTGACAGTAAATGCGTAGACATTTCTAACATCACATTCGGATTTCAATATGATATTTACGTTAAATGCGATTTCAGCAGCAAATACACAGGTTTCTAGCATAACTTTCATATTTCAGTGTGAAACTTGCGTTTTACACGTTTTTCAGTACATTGCACAAAAATGCATCTAAATATCGTATTCAGTGTGTAAAATACGTTGAATTCGCGTTTTGGCTGCAAATGCGTAGACATTTCTAACATCACATTCGGATTTCAATGTGATATTTACGTTAAATGCGATTTCAGCAGCAAATACACAGGTTTCTAGAATAGCATTCATATTTCACAAAAATGCATCGAAATATCGTATTCAAAGTGTAAAATACGTTGAATTCGCGTTTTGGCAGTAAATGCGTAGACATTTCTAACATCACATTCGGATTTCAATATGATATTTACGTTAAATGCGATTTCAGCAGCAAATACACAGGTTTCTAGCATAACATTCATATTTCAGTGTGAAACTTGCGTTTTACACGATTTTCAGTCCATTGCACAAAAATGCATCTAAATATCGTATTCAGTATGTAAAATACGTTGAATTCGCGTTTTGGCAGTAAATGCGTAGACATTTCTAACATCACATTCAGATTTCAATATGATATTTACGTTAAATGCGATTTCAGCAGCAAATACACAGGTTTCTAGCATAACTTTCATATTTCAGTGTGAAACTTGCGTTTTACACGATTTTCAGTACATTGCACAAAAATGCATCGAAATATCGTATTCAGTGTGTAAAATACGTTGAATTCGTGTTTTGACAGTAAATGCGTAGACATTTCTAACATCACATTCGGATTCCAATGTGATATTTACGTTAAATGCGATTTCAGCAGCAAATACACAGGTTTCTAGCATAACATTCATATTTCAGTGTGAAACTTGCGTTTTACACGATTTTCAGTACATTGGACAAAAATGCATCTAAATATCGTATTCAGTGTGTAAAATACGTTGAATTCGCGTTTTGGCTGCAAATGCGTAGACATTTCTAACATCACATTCGGATTTCAATGTGATATTTACGTTAAATGCGATTTCAGCAGCAAATACACAGGTTTCTAGAATAGCATTCATATTTCAGTGTGAAACTTGCGTTTTACACGATTTTCAGTACATTGCACAAAAATGCATCAAAATATCGTATTCAGTATGTAAAATACGTTGAATGCGCGTTTTGGCAGCAAATGCGTAGACATTTCTAACATCACATTCAGATTTCAATATGATATTTACGTTAAATGCGATTTCAGCAGCAAATACACAGGTTTCTAGCATAACTTTCATATTTCAGTGTGAAACTTGCGTTTTACACGATTTTCAGTATATTGCACAAAAATGCTTCGAAATATCGTATTCAGTGTGTAAAATACGTTGAATTCGCGTTTTGGCAGTAAATGCGTAGACATTTCTAACATCACATTCGGATTCCAATGTAATATTTACGTTAAATGCGATTTCAGCAGCAAATACACAGGTTTCTAGCATAACATTCATATTTCAGTGTGAAACTTGCGTTTTACACGATTTTCAGTACATTGCACAAAAATGCTTCGAAATATCGTATTCAGTGTGTAAATACGTTGAATTCGCGTTTTGGCAGTAAATGCGTAGACATTTCTAACATCACATTCGGATTTCAATGTGATATTTACGTTAAATGCGATTTCAGCAGCAAATACACAGGTTTCTGGAATAGCATTCATATTTCATTATGAAACTTGCGTTTTACACGATTTTCGGTACATTGCACAAAAATGCATCGAAATATCGTATTCAGTTTTGGCAGTAAATGCGTAGACATTTCTAACATCACATTCGGATTTCAATGTGATATTTACGTTAAATGCGATTTCAGCAGCAAATACACAGGTTTCTAGCATAACATTCATATTTCAGTGTGACACTTGTGTTTTACACGTTTTTCAGTACATTGCACAAAAATGCATCTAAATATCGTATTCAGTGTGTGAAATACGTTGAATTCGCGTTTTGGCAGTAAATGCGTAGACATTTCTAACATCACATTCGGATTTCAATGTGAATTTACGTTAAATGCGATTTCAGCAGCAAATACACAGGTTTCTAGAATAACATTCATATTTCAGTGTGAAACTTGCGTTTTACACGATTTTCAGTACATTGCACAAAAATGCTTCGAAATATCGTATTCAGTGTGTAAAATACGTTGAATTCGCGTTTTGGCAGTAAATGCGTAGACATTTCTAACATCACATTCGGATTTCAATATGATATTTCCTTTAAATGCGATTTCAGCAGCAAATACACAGGTTTCTAAAAAAGCATTCATATTTCAGTGTGAAACTTGCGTTTTACACGATTTTCGGTACATTGCACAAAAATGCATCGAAATATCGTATTCAAAGTGTAAAATACGTTGAATTCGCGTTTTGGCAGTAAATGCGTAGACATTTCTAACATCACATTCGGATTCCAATGTGATATATACGTTAAATGCGATTTCAGCAGCAAATACACAGGTTTCTGGAATAGCATTCATATTTCAGTATGAAACTTGCGTTTTACACGATTTTCGGTACATTGCACAAAAATGCATCGAAATATCGTATTCAGTTTTGGCAGTAAATGCGTAGACATTTCTAACATCACATTCGGATTTCAATGTGATATTTACGTTAAATGCGATTTCAGCAGCAAATACACAGGTTTCTAGCATAACATTCATATTTGAGTGTGAAACTTGCGTTTTACACGATTTTCAGTACATTGGACAAAAATGCATCGAAATATCGTATTCAGTGTGTAAAATACGTTGAATTCGCGTTTTGGCAGCAAATGCGTAGACATTTTTAACATCACATTCGGATTCCAATGTGATATTTACGTTAAATGCGATTTCAGCAGCAAATACACAGGTTTTTAGCATAACTTTCATATTTCAGTGTGAAACTTGCGTTTTACACGATTTTCAGTACATTGCACAAAAATGCTTCGAAATATCGTATTCAGTGTGTAAAATACGTTGAATTCGCGTTTTGGCAGTAAATGCGTAGACATTTCTAACATCACATTCGGATTCCAATGTAATATTTACGTTAAATGCGATTTCAGCAGCAAATACACAGGTTTCTAGCATAACATTCATATTTCAGTGTGAAACTTGCGTTTTACACGATTTTCAGTACATTGCACAAAAATGCTTCGAAATATCGTATTCAGTGTGTAAATACGTTGAATTCGCGTTTTGGCATTAAATGCGTAGACATTTCTAACATCACATTCGGATTTCAATGTGATATTTACGTTAAATGCGATTTCAGCAGCAAATACACAGGTTTCTGGAATAGCATTCATATTTCATTATGAAACTTGCGTTTTACACGATTTTCGGTACATTGCACAAAAATGCATCGAAATATCGTATTCAGTTTTGGCAGTAAATGCGTAGACATTTCTAACATCACATTCGGATTTCAATGTGATATTTACGTTAAATGCGATTTCAGCAGCAAATACACAGGTTTCTAGCATAACATTCAAATTTCAGTGTGACACTTGCGTTTTACACGTTTTTCAGTACATTGCACAAAAATGCATCTAAATATCGTATTCAGTGTGTGAAATACGTTGAATTCGCGTTTTGGCAGTAAATGCGTAGACATTTCTAACATCACATTCGGATTTCAATGTGAATTTACGTTAAATGCGATTTCAGCAGCAAATACACAGGTTTTTAGCATAACATTCATATTTCAGTGTGAAACTTGCGTTTTACACGATTTTCAGTACATTGGGCAAAAATGCATCGAAATATCGTATTCAGTGTGTAAAATACGTTGAATTCGTGTTTTGACAGTAAATGCGTAGACATTTCTAACATCACATTCGGATTTCAATATGATATTTACGTTAAATGCGATTTCAGCAGCAAATACACAGGTTTCTAGCATAACTTTCATATTTCAGTGTGAAACTTGCGTTTTACACGTTTTTCAGTACATTGCACAAAAATGCATCTAAATATCGTATTCAGTGTGTAAAATACGTTGAATTCGCGTTTTGGCTGCAAATGCGTAGACATTTCTAACATCACATTCGGATTTCAATGTGATATTTACGTTAAATGCGATTTCAGCAGCAAATACACAGGTTTCTAGAATAGCATTCATATTTCACAAAAATGCATCGAAATATCGTATTCAAAGTGTAAAATACGTTGAATTCGCGTTTTGGCAGTAAATGCGTAGACATTTCTAACATCACATTCGGATTTCAATATGATATTTACGTTAAATGCGATTTCAGCAGCAAATACACAGGTTTCTAGCATAACATTCATATTTCAGTGTGAAACTTGCGTTTTACACGATTTTCAGTCCATTGCACAAAAATGCATCTAAATATCGTATTCAGTATGTAAAATACGTTGAATTCGCGTTTTGGCAGTAAATGCGTAGACATTTCTAACATCACATTCAGATTTCAATATGATATTTACGTTAAATGCGATTTCAGCAGCAAATACACAGGTTTCTAGCAAAACTTTCATATTTCAGTGTGAAACTTGCGTTTTACACGATTTTCAGTACATTGCACAAAAATGCATCGAAATATCGTATTCAGTGTGTAAAATACGTTGAATTCGTGTTTTGACAGTAAATGCGTAGACATTTCTAACATCACATTCGGATTCCAATGTGATATTTACGTTAAATGCGATTTCAGCAGCAAATACACAGGTTTCTAGCATAACATTCATATTTCAGTGTGAAACTTGCGTTTTACACGATTTTCAGTACATTGGACAAAAATGCATCTAAATATCGTATTCAGTGTGTAAAATACGTTGAATTCGCGTTTTGGCTGCAAATGCGTAGACATTTCTAACATTACATTCGGATTTCAATGTGATATTTACGTTAAATGCGATTTCAGCAGCAAATACACAGGTTTCTAGAATAGCATTCATATTTCAGTGTGAAACTTGCGTTTTACACGATTTTCAGTACATTGCACAAAAATGCATCAAAATATCGTATTCAGTATGTAAAATACGTTGAATGCGCGTTTTGGCAGCAAATGCGTAGACATTTCTAACATCACATTCAGATTTCAATATGATATTTACGTTAAATGCGATTTCAGCAGCAAATACACAGGTTTCTAGCATAACTTTCATATTTCAGTGTGAAACTTGCGTTTTACACGATTTTCAGTACATTGCACAAAAATGCTTCGAAATATCGTATTCAGTGTGTAAAATACGTTGAATTCGCGTTTTGGCAGTAAATGCGTAGACATTTCTAACATCACATTCGGATTCCAATGTAATATTTACGTTAAATGCGATTTCAGCAGCAAATACACAGGTTTCTAGCATAACATTCATATTTCAGTGTGAAACTTGCGTTTTACACGATTTTCAGTACATTGCACAAAAATGCTTCGAAATATCGTATTCAGTGTGTAAATACGTTGAATTCGCGTTTTGGCAGTAAATGCGTAGACATTTCTAACATCACATTCGGATTTCAATGTGATATTTACGTTAAATGCGATTTCAGCAGCAAATACACAGGTTTCTGGAATAGCATTCATATTTCATTATGAAACTTGCGTTTTACACGATTTTCGGTACATTGCACAAAAATGCATCGAAATATCGTATTCAGTTTTGGCAGTAAATGCGTAGACATTTCTAACATCACATTCGGATTTCAATGTGATATTTACGTTAAATGCGATTTCAGCAGCAAATACACAGGTTTCTAGCATAACATTCATATTTCAGTGTGACACTTGTGTTTTACACGTTTTTCAGTACATTGCACAAAAATGCATCTAAATATCGTATTCAGTGTGTGAAATACGTTGAATTCGCGTTTTGGCAGTAAATGCGTAGACATTTCTAACATCACATTCGGATTTCAATGTGAATTTACGTTAAATGCGATTTCAGCAGCAAATACACAGGTTTCTAGCATAACATTCATATTTCAGTGTGAAACTTGCGTTTTACACGATTTTCAGTACATTGCACAAAAATGCTTCGAAATATCGTATTCAGTGTGTAAAATACGTTGAATTCGCGTTTTGGCAGTAAATGCGTAGACATTTCTAACATCACATTCGGATTTCAATATGATATTTCCTTTAAATGCGATTTCAGCAGCAAATACACAGGTTTCTAGAAAAGCATTCATATTTCAGTGTGAAACTTGCGTTTTACACGATTTTCGGTACATTGCACAAAAATGCATCGAAATATCGTATTCAAAGTGTAAAATACGTTGAATTCGCGTTTTGGCAGTAAATGCGTAGACATTTCTAACATCACATTCGGATTCCAATGTGATATTTACGTTAAATGCGATTTCAGCAGCAAATACACAGGTTTCTGGAATAGCATTCATATTTCAGTATGAAACTTGCGTTTTACACGATTTTCGGTACATTGCACAAAAATGCATCGAAATATCGTATTCAGTTTTGGCAGTAAATGCGTAGACATTTCTAACATCACATTCGGATTTCAATGTGATATTTACGTTAAATGCGATTTCAGCAGCAAATACACAGGTTTCTAGCATAACATTCATATTTGAGTGTGAAACTTGCGTTTTACACGATTTTCAGTACATTGGACAAAAATGCATCGAAATATCGTATTCAGTGTGTAAAATACGTTGAATTCGCGTTTTGGCAGCAAATGCGTAGACATTTTTAACATCACATTCGGATTCCAATGTGATATTTACGTTAAATGCGATTTCAGCAGCAAATACACAGGTTTCTAGCATAACATTCATATTTCAGTGTGAAACTTGCGTTTTACACGATTTTCAGTACATTGCACAAAAATGCTTCGAAATATCGTATTCAGTGTGTAAAATACGTTGAATTCGTGTTTTGACAGTAAATGCGTAGACATTTCTAACATCTCATTCGGATTTCAATGTGATATTTACGTTAAATGCGATTTCAGCAGCAAATACACAGGTTTCTAGCATAACATTCATATTTCAGTGTGAAACTTGCATTTTACACGATTTTCAGTACATTGGACAAAAATGCATCGAAATATCGTATTCAGTGTGTAAAATACGTTGAATTCGCGTTTTGGCAGCAAATGCGTAAACATTTCTAACATCACATTCGGATTTCAATGTGATATTTACGTTAAATGCGATTTCAGCAGCAAATACACAGGTTTCTAGCATAACATTCATATTTCAGTGTGAAACTTGCGTTTTACACGATTTTCAGTACATTGCACAAAAATGCATCGAAATATCATATTCAGTGTGTAAAATACGTTGAATTCGTGTTTTGACAGTAAATGCGTAGACATTTCTAACATCACATTCGGATTTCAATGTGATATTTACGTTAAATGCGATTTCAGCAGCAAATACACAGGTTTCTAGAATAGCATTCATATTTCAGTGTGAAACTTGCGTTTTACACGATTTTCGGTACATTGCACAAAAATGCATCGAAATATCGTATTCAGTGTGTAAAATATGTTGAATTCGCGTTTTGGCAGTAAATGCGTAGACATTTCTAACATCACATTCGGATTTCAATGTGATATTTACGTTAAATGCGATTTCAGCAGCAAATACACAGGTTTCTAGCATAACATTCATATTCGAGTGTGAAACTTGCGTTTTACACGATTTTCAGTACATTGGACAAAAATGCATCGAAATATCGTACTCAGTGTGTAAAATACGTTGAATTCGTGTTTTGACAGTAAATGCGTAGACATTTCTAACATCACATTCGGATTCCAATGTGATATTTACGTTAAATGCGATTTCAGCAGCAAATACACAGGTTTCTAGCATAACATTCATATTTCAGTGTGAAACTTGCGTTTTACACGATTTACAGTACATTGCACAAAAATGCATCTAAATATCGTATTCAGTATGTAAAATACGTTGAATTCGCGTTTTGGCAGTAAATGCGTAGACATTTCTAATATCTCATTCGGATTTCAATGTGATATTTACGTTAAATGCTATTTCAGCAGCAAATACACAGGTTTCTAGCATAACATTCATATTTCAGTGTGAAACTTGCGTTTTACACGATTTTCAGTACATTGCACAAAAATGCTTCGAAATATCGTATTCAGTGTGTAAATACGTTGAATTCGCGTTTTGGCAGTAAATGCGTAGACATTTCTAACATCACATTCGGATTTCAATGTGATATTTACGTTAAATGCGATTTCAGCAGCAAATACACAGGTTTCTAGAATAGCATTCATATTTCAGTGTGAAACTTGCGTTTTACACGGTTTTCAGTACATTGCACAAAAATGCATCGAAATATCGTATTCAGTTTTGGCAGTAAATGCGTAGACATTTCTAACATCACATTCGGATTTCAATGTGATATTTACGTTAAATGCGATTTCAGCAGCAAATACACAGGTTTCTAGCATAACATTCATATTTGAGTGTGAAACTTGCGTTTTACACGATTTTCAGTACATTGGACAAAAATGCATCGAAATATCGTATTCAGTGTGTAAAATACGTTGAATTCGCGTTTTGGCAGCAAATGCGTAGACATTTTTAACATCACATTCGGATTCCAATGTGATATTTACGTTAAATGCGATTTCAGCAGCAAATACACAGGTTTCTAGCATAACATTCATATTTCAGTGTGAAACTTGCGTTTTACACGATTTTCAGTACATTGGACAAAAATGCATCGAAATATCGTATTCAGTGTGTAAAATACGTTGAATTCGTGTTTTGACAGTAAATGCGTAGACATTTCTAACATCACATTCGGATTCCAATGTGATATTTACGTTAAATGCGATTTCACAGGTTTCTAGCATAACATTCATATTTCAGTGTGAAACTTGCGTTTTACACGATTTTCAGTACATTGCACAAAAATGCTTCGAAATATCGTATTCAGTGTGTAAATACGTTGAATTCGCGTTTTGGCAGTAAATGCGTAGACATTTCTAACATCACATTCGGATTTCAATGTGATATTTACGTTAAATGCTATTTCAGCAGCAAATACACAGGTTTCTGGAATAGCATTCATATTTCAGTATGAAACTTGCGTTTTACACGATTTTCGGTACATTGCACAAAAATGCTTCGAAATATCGTATTCAGTGTGTAAAATACGTTGAATTCGCGTTTTGGCAGCAAATGCGTAGATATTTCTAACATAACATTCGGATTTCAATGTGATATTTACGTTAAATGCGATTTGAGCTCAAATACACAGGTTTCTAGCATAACATTCATATTTCAGTGTGAAATTTGCGTTTTACACGATTTTCAGTACATTGCACAAAAATGCAACCAAATATCGTATTCAGTGTGTAAAATACGTTTAATTCGCGTTTTGGCAGCAAATGCGTAGTCATTTCTAACATCACATTCGGATTTCAATGTGATATTTACGTTAAATGCGATTTCAGCAGCAAATACACAGGTTTCTAGCGTAACATTCATATTTCAGTGTGAAACTTGCGTTTTACACGATTTTCAGTACATTGCACAAAAACGCATCGAAATATCGTATTCAGTGTGTGAAATACGTTGAATTCGCGTTTTGGCAGTAAATGCGTAGACATTTCTAACATCACATTCGGATTTCAATGTGAATTTACGTTAAATGCGATTTCAGCAGCAAATACACAGGTTTCTAGCATAACATTCATATTTCAGTGTGAAACTTGCGTTTTACACGATTTTCAGTACATTGCACAAAAATGCTTCGAAATATCGTATTCAGTGTGTAAAATACGTTGAATTCGCGTTTTGGCAGTAAATGCGTAGACATTTCTAACATCACATTCGGATTTCAATATGATATTTCCTTTAAATGCGATTTCAGCAGCAAATACACAGGTTTCTAGAAAAGCATTCATATTTCAGTGTGAAACTTGCGTTTTACACGATTTTCGGTACATTGCACAAAAATGCATCGAAATATCGTATTCAAAGTGTAAAATACGTTGAATTCGCGTTTTGGCAGTAAATGCGTAGACATTTCTAACATCACATTCGGATTTCAATGTGATATTTACGTTAAATGCTATTTCAGCAGCAAATACACAGGTTTCTGGAATAGCATTCATATTTCAGTATGAAACTTGCGTTTTACACGATTTTCGGTACATTGCACAAAAATGCTTCGAAATATCGTATTCAGTGTGTAAAATACGTTGAATTCGCGTTTTGGCAGCAAATGCGTAGATATTTCTAACATAACATTCGGATTTCAATGTGATATTTACGTTAAATGCGATTTGAGCTCAAATACACAGGTTTCTAGCATAACATTCATATTTCAGTGTGAAATTTGCGTTTTACACGATTTTCAGTACATTGCACAAAAATGCAACCAAATATCGTATTCAGTGTGTAAAATACGTTTAATTCGCGTTTTGGCAGCAAATGCGTAGTCATTTCTAACATCACATTCGGATTTCAATGTGATATTTACGTTAAATGCGATTTCAGCAGCAAATACACAGGTTTCTAGCGTAACATTCATATTTCAGTGTGAAACTTGCGTTTTACACGATTTTCAGTACATTGCACAAAAACGCATCGAAATATCGTATTCAGTGTGTGAAATACGTTGAATTCGCGTTTTGGCAGTAAATGCGTAGACATTTCTAACATCACATTCGGATTTCAATGTGAATTTACGTTAAATGCGATTTCAGCAGCAAATACACAGGTTTCTAGCATAACATTCATATTTCAGTGTGAAACTTGCGTTTTACACGATTTTCAGTACATTGCACAAAAATGCTTCGAAATATCGTATTCAGTGTGTAAAATACGTTGAATTCGCGTTTTGGCAGTAAATGCGTAGACATTTCTAACATCACATTCGGATTTCAATATGATATTTCCTTTAAATGCGATTTCAGCAGCAAATACACAGGTTTCTAGAAAAGCATTCATATTTCAGTGTGAAACTTGCGTTTTACACGATTTTCGGTACATTGCACAAAAATGCATCGAAATATCGTATTCAAAGTGTAAAATACGTTGAATTCGCGTTTTGGCAGTAAATGCGTAGACATTTCTAACATCACATTCGGATTCCAATGTGATATTTACGTTAAATGCGATTTCAGCAGCAAATACACAGGTTTCTGGAATAGCATTCATATTTCAGTATGAAACTTGCGTTTTACACGATTTTCGGTACATTGCACAAAAATGCATCGAAATATCGTATTCAGTTTTGGCAGTAAATGCGTAGACATTTCTAACATCACATTCGGATTTCAATGTGATATTTACGTTAAATGCGATTTCAGCAGCAAATACACAGGTTTCTAGCATAACATTCATATTTGAGTGTGAAACTTGCGTTTTACACGATTTTCAGTACATTGGACAAAAATGCATCGAAATATCGTATTCAGTGTGTAAAATACGTTGAATTCGCGTTTTGGCAGCAAATGCGTAGACATTTTTAACATCACATTCGGATTCCAATGTGATATTTACGTTAAATGCGATTTCAGCAGCAAATACACAGGTTTCTGGAATAGCATTCATATTTCAGTATGAAACTTGCGTTTTACACGATTTTCGGTACATTGCACAAAAATGCATCGAAATATCGTATTCAGTTTTGGCAGTAAATGCGTAGACATTTCTAACATCACATTCGGATTTCAATGTGATATTTACGTTAAATGCGATTTCAGCAGCAAATACACAGGTTTCTAGCATAACATTCATATTTGAGTGTGAAACTTGCGTTTTACACGATTTTCAGTACATTGGACAAAAATGCATCGAAATATCGTATTCAGTGTGTAAAATACGTTGAATTCGCGTTTTGGCAGCAAATGCGTAGACATTTTTAACATCACATTCGGATTCCAATGTGATATTTACGTTAAATGCGATTTCAGCAGCAAATACACAGGTTTTTAGCATAACATTCATATTTCAGTGTGAAACTTGCGTTTTACACGATTTTCAGTACATTGGGCAAAAATGCATCGGAATATCGTATTCAGTGTGTAAAATACGTTGAATTCGTGTTTTGACAGTAAATGCGTAGACATTTCTATTATCACATTCGGATTTCAATATGATATTTACGTTAAATGCGATTTCAGCAGCAAATACACAGGTTTCTAGCATAACTTTCATATTTCAGTGTGAAACTTGCGTTTTACACGTTTTTCAGTACATTGCACAAAAATGCATCTAAATATCGTATTCAGTGTGTAAAATACGTTGAATTCGCGTTTTGGCTGCAAATGCGTAGACATTTCTAACATCACATTCGGATTTCAATGTGATATTTACGTTAAATGCGATTTCAGCAGCAAATACACAGGTTTCTAGAATAGCATTCATATTTCACAAAAATGCATCGAAATATCGTATTCAAAGTGTAAAATACGTTGAATTCGCGTTTTGGCAGTAAATGCGTAGACATTTCTAACATCACATTCGGATTTCAATATGATATTTACGTTAAATGCGATTTCAGCAGCAAATACACAGGTTTCTAGCATAACATTCATATTTCAGTGTGAAACTTGCGTTTTACACGATTTTCAGTCCATTGCACAAAAATGCATCTAAATATCGTATTCAGTATGTAAAATACGTTGAATTCGCGTTTTGGCAGTAAATGCGTAGACATTTCTAACATCACATTCAGATTTCAATATGATATTTACGTTAAATGCGATTTCAGCAGCAAATACACAGGTTTCTAGCATAACTTTCATATTTCAGAGTGAAACTTGCGTTTTACACGATTTTCAGTACATTGCACAAAAATGCATCGAAATATCGTATTCAGTGTGTAAAATACGTTGAATTCGTGTTTTGACAGTAAATGCGTAGACATTTCTAACATCACATTCGGATTCCAATGTGATATTTACGTTAAATGCGATTTCAGCAGCAAATACACAGGTTTCTAGCATAACATTCATATTTCAGTGTGAAACTTGCGTTTTACACGATTTTCAGTACATTGGACAAAAATGCATCTAAATATCGTATTCAGTGTGTAAAATACGTTGAATTCGCGTTTTGGCTGCAAATGCGTAGACATTTCTAACATCACATTCGGATTTCAATGTGATATTTACGTTAAATGCGATTTCAGCAGCAAATACACAGGTTTCTAGAATAGCATTCATATTTCAGTGTGAAACTTGCGTTTTACACGATTTTCAGTACATTGCACAAAAATGCATCTAAATATCGTATTCAGTATGTAAAATACGTTGAATGCGCGTTTTGGCAGCAAATGCGTAGACATTTCTAACATCACATTCAGATTTCAATATGATATTTACGTTAAATGCGATTTCAGCAGCAAATACACAGGTTTCTAGCATAACTTTCATATTTCAGTGTGAAACTTGCGTTTTACACGATTTTCAGTACATTGCACAAAAATGCTTCGAAATATCGTATTCAGTGTGTAAAATACGTTGAATTCGCGTTTTGGCAGTAAATGCGTAGACATTTCTAACATCACATTCGGATTCCAATGTAATATTTACGTTAAATGCGATTTCAGCAGCAAATACACAGGTTTCTAGCATAACATTCATATTTCAGTGTGAAACTTGCGTTTTACACGATTTTCAGTACATTGCACAAAAATGCTTCGAAATATCGTATTCAGTGTGTAAATACGTTGAATTCGCGTTTTGGCAGTAAATGCGTAGACATTTCTAACATCACATTCGGATTTCAATGTGAATTTACGTTAAATGCGATTTCAGCAGCAAATACACAGGTTTCTAGCATAACTTTCATATTTCAGTGTGAAACTTGCGTTTTACACGATTTTCAGTACATTGCACAAAAATGCATCGAAATATCGTATTCAGTGTGTAAAATACGTTGAATTCGTGTTTTGACAGTAAATGCGTAGACATTTCTAACATCACATTCGGATTCCAATGTGATATTTACGTTAAATGCGATTTCAGCAGCAAATACACAGGTTTCTAGCATAACATTCATATTTCAGTGTGAAACTTGCGTTTTACACGATTTTCAGTACATTGGACAAAAATGCATCTAAATATCGTATTCAGTGTGTAAAATACGTTGAATTCGCGTTTTGGCTGCAAATGCGTAGACATTTCTAACATCACATTCGGATTTCAATGTGATATTTACGTTAAATGCGATTTCAGCAGCAAATACACAGGTTTCTAGAATAGCATTCATATTTCAGTGTGAAACTTGCGTTTTACACGATTTTCAGTACATTGCACAAAAATGCATCTAAATATCGTATTCAGTATGTAAAATACGTTGAATGCGCGTTTTGGCAGCAAATGCGTAGACATTTCTAACATCACATTCAGATTTCAATATGATATTTACGTTAAATGCGATTTCAGCAGCAAATACACAGGTTTCTAGCATAACTTTCATATTTCAGTGTGAAACTTGCGTTTTACACGATTTTCAGTACATTGCACAAAAATGCTTTGAAATATCGTATTCAGTGTGTAAAATACGTTGAATTCGCGTATTGGCAGTAAATGCGTAGACATTTCTAACATCACATTCGGATTCCAATGTAATATTTACGTTAAATGCGATTTCAGCAGCAAATACACAGGTTTCTAGCATAACATTCATATTTCAGTGTGAAACTTGCGTTTTACACGATTTTCAGTACATTGCACAAAAATGCTTCGAAATATCGTATTCAGTGTGTAAATACGTTGAATTCGCGTTTTGGCAGTAAATGCGTAGACATTTCTAACATCACATTCGGATTTCAATGTGATATTTACGTTAAATGCGATTTCAGCAGCAAATACACAGGTTTCTGGAATAGCATTCATATTTCATTATGAAACTTGCGTTTTACACGATTTTCGGTACATTGCACAAAAATGCATCGAAATATCGTATTCAGTTTTGGCAGTAAATGCGTAGACATTTCTAACATCACATTCGGATTTCAATGTGATATTTACGTTAAATGCGATTTCAGCAGCAAATACACAGGTTTCTAGCATAACATTCAAATTTCAGTGTGACACTTGCGTTTTACACGTTTTTCAGTACATTGCACAAAAATGCATCTAAATATCGTATTCAGTGTGTGAAATACGTTGAATTCGCGTTTTGGCAGTAAATGCGTAGACATTTCTAACATCACATTCGGATTTCAATGTGAATTTACGTTAAATGCGATTTCAGCAGCAAATACACAGGTTTTTAGCATAACATTCATATTTCAGTGTGAAACTTGCGTTTTACACGATTTTCAGTACATTGGGCAAAAATGCATCGAAATATCGTATTCAGTGTGTAAAATACGTTGAATTCGCGTTTTGGCAGTAAATGCGTAGACATTTCTAACATCACATTCGGATTTCAATATGATATTTACGTTAAATGCGATTTCAGCAGCAAATACACAGGTTTCTAGCATAACATTCATATTTCAGTGTGAAACTTGCGTTTTACACGATTTTCAGTCCATTGCACAAAAATGCATCTAAATATCGTATTCAGTATGTAAAATACGTTGAATGCGCGTTTTGGCAGCAAATGCGTAGACATTTCTAACATCACATTCAGATTTCAATATGATATTTACGTTAAATGCGATTTCAGCAGCAAATACACAGGTTTCTAGCATAACTTTCATATTTCAGTGTGAAACTTGCGTTTTACACGATTTTCAGTACATTGCACAAAAATGCTTCGAAATATCGTATTCAGTGTGTAAATACGTTGAATTCGCGTTTTGGCAGTAAATGCGTAGACATTTCTAACATCACATTCGGATTTCAATGTGATATTTACGTTAAATGCGATTTCAGCAGCAAATACACAGGTTTCTGGAATAGCATTCATATTTCATTATGAAACTTGCGTTTTACACGATTTTCGGTACATTGCACAAAAATGCATCGAAATATCGTATTCAGTTTTGGCAGTAAATGCGTAGACATTTCTAACATCACATTCGGATTTCAATGTGATATTTACGTTAAATGCGATTTCAGCAGCAAATACACAGGTTTCTAGCATAACATTCAAATTTCAGTGTGACACTTGCGTTTTACACGTTTTTCAGTACATTGCACAAAAATGCATCTAAATATCGTATTCAGTGTGTGAAATACGTTGAATTCGCGTTTTGGCAGTAAATGCGTAGACATTTCTAACATCACATTCGGATTTCAATGTGAATTTACGTTAAATGCGATTTCAGCAGCAAATACACAGGTTTCTAGCATAACTTTCATATTTCAGTGTGAAACTTGCGTTTTACACGTTTTTCAGTACATTGCACAAAAATGCATCTAAATATCGTATTCAGTGTGTAAAATACGTTGAATTCGCGTTTTGGCTGCAAATGCGTAGACATTTCTAACATCACATTCGGATTTCAATGTGATATTTACGTTAAATGCGATTTCAGCAGCAAATACACAGGTTTCTAGAATAGCATTCATATTTCACAAAAATGCATCGAAATATCGTATTCAAAGTGTAAAATACGTTGAATTCGCGTTTTGGCAGTAAATGCGTAGACATTTCTAACATCACATTCGGATTTCAATATGATATTTACGTTAAATGCGATTTCAGCAGCAAATACACAGGTTTCTAGCATAACATTCATATTTCAGTGTGAAACTTGCGTTTTACACGATTTTCAGTCCATTGCACAAAAATGCATCTAAATATCGTATTCAGTATGTAAAATACGTTGAATTCGCGTTTTGGCAGTAAATGCGTAGACATTTCTAACATCACATTCAGATTTCAATATGATATTTACGTTAAATGCGATTTCAGCAGCAAATACACAGGTTTCTAGCATAACTTTCATATTTCAGTGTGAAACTTGCGTTTTACACGATTTTCAGTACATTGCACAAAAATGCATCGAAATATCGTATTCAGTGTGTAAAATACGTTGAATTCGTGTTTTGACAGTAAATGCGTAGACATTTCTAACATCACATTCGGATTCCAATGTGATATTTACGTTAAATGCGATTTCAGCAGCAAATACACAGGTTTCTAGCATAACATTCATATTTCAGTGTGAAACTTGCGTTTTACACGATTTTCAGTACATTGGACAAAAATGCATCTAAATATCGTATTCAGTGTGTAAAATACGTTGAATTCGCGTTTTGGCTGCAAATGCGTAGACATTTCTAACATCACATTCGGATTTCAATGTGATATTTACGTTAAATGCGATTTCAGCAGCAAATACACAGGTTTCTAGAATAGCATTCATATTTCAGTGTGAAACTTGCGTTTTACACGATTTTCAGTACATTGCACAAAAATGCATCTAAATATCGTATTCAGTATGTAAAATACGTTGAATGCGCGTTTTGGCAGCAAATGCGTAGACATTTCTAACATCACATTCAGATTTCAATATGATATTTACGTTAAATGCGATTTCAGCAGCAAATACACAGGTTTCTAGCATAACTTTCATATTTCAGTGTGAAACTTGCGTTTTACACGATTTTCAGTACATTGCACAAAAATGCTTCGAAATATCGTATTCAGTGTGTAAAATACGTTGAATTCGCGTTTTGGCAGTAAATGCGTAGACATTTCTAACATCACATTCGGATTCCAATGTAATATTTACGTTAAATGCGATTTCAGCAGCAAATACACAGGTTTCTAGCATAACATTCATATTTCAGTGTGAAACTTGCGTTTTACACGATTTTCAGTACATTGCACAAAAATGCTTCGAAATATCGTATTCAGTTTTGGCAGTAAATGCGTAGACATTTCTAATATCTCATTCGGATTTCAATGTGATATTTACGTTAAATGCGATTTCAGCAGCAAATACACAGGTTTCTAGCATAACATTCATATTTCAGTGTGAAACTTGCGTTTTACACGATTTTCAGTACATTGCACAAAAATGCATCGAAATATCGTATTCAGTGTGTAAATACGTTGAATTCGCGTTTTGGCAGTAAATGCGTAGACATTTCTAACATCACATTCGGATTTCAATGTGATATTTACGTTAAATGCGATTTCAGCAGCAAATACACAGGTTTCTAGAATAGCATTCATATTTCAGTGTGAAACTTGCGTTTTACACGGTTTTCAGTACATTGCACAAAAATGCATCGAAATATCGTATTCAGTGTGTAAAATACGTTGAATTCGTGTTTTGACAGTAAATGCGTAGACATTTCTAACATCACATTCGGATTTCAATGTGATATTTACGTTAAATGCGATTTCAGCAGCAAATACACAGGTTTCTAGAATAGAATTCATATTTCAGTGTGAAACTTGCGTTTTACACGATTTTCGGTACATTGCACAAAAATGCATCGAAATATCGTATTCAGTGTGTAAAATACGTTGAATTCGCGTTTTGGCAGCAAATGCGTAGACATTTCTAACATCACATTCGGATTCCAATGTGATATTTACGTTAAATGCGATTTCAGCAGCAAATACACAGGTTTCTAGCATAACATTCATATTTCAGTGTGAAACTTGCGTTTTACACGTTTTTCAGTACATTGCACAAAAATGCATCTAAATATCGTATTCAGTGTGTAAAATACGTTGAATTCGCGTTTTGGCTGCAAATGCGTAGACATTTCTAACATCACATTCGGATTTCAATGTGATATTTACGTTAAATGCGATTTCAGCAGCAAATACACAGGTTTCTAGAATAGCATTCATATTTCACAAAAATGCATCGAAATATCGTATTCAAAGTGTAAAATACGTTGAATTCGCGTTTTGGCAGTAAATGCGTAGACATTTCTAACATCACATTCGGATTTCAATATGATATTTACGTTAAATGCGATTTCAGCAGCAAATACACAGGTTTCTAGAATAGCATTCATATTTCAGTGTGAAACTTGCGTTTTACACGATTTTCAGTACATTGCACAAAAATGCATCTAAATATCGTATTCAGTATGTAAAATACGTTGAATGCGCGTTTTGGCAGCAAATGCGTAGACATTTCTAACATCACATTCAGATTTCAATATGATATTTACGGTAAATGCGATTTCAGCAGCAAATACACAGGTTTCTAGCATAACTTTCATATTTCAGTGTGAAACTTGCGTTATACACGATTTTCAGTACATTGCACAAAAATGCTTCGAAATATCGTATTCAGTGTGTAAAATACGTTGAATTCGCGTTTTGGCAGTAAATGCGTAGACATTTCTAACATCACATTCGGATTTCAATATGTTATTTCTTTTAAATGCGATTTCAGCAGCAAATACACAGGTTTCTAGAAAAGCATTCATATTTCAGTGTGAAACTTGCGTTTTACACGATTTTCGGTACATTGCACAAAAATGCATCGAAATATCGTATTCAGTGTGTAAAATACGTTGAATTCGCGTTTTGGCAGCAAATGCGTAGACATTTCTAACATCACATTCGGATTCCAATGTGATATTTACGTTAAATGCGATTTCAGCAGCAAATACACAGGTTTCTAGCATAACATTCATATTTCAGTGTGAAACTTGCGTTTTACACGATTTTCAGTACATTGCACAAAAATGCTTCGAAATATCGTATTCAGTGTGTAAATACGTTGAATTCGCGTTTTGGCAGTAAATGCGTAGACATTTCTAACATCACATTCGGATTTCAATGTTATATTTACGTTAAATGCGATTTCAGCAGCAAATACACAGGTTTCTGGAATAGCATTCATATTTCATTATGAAACTTGCGTTTTACACGATTTTCGGTACATTGCACAAAAATGCATCGAAATATCGTATTCAGTTTTGGCAGTAAATGCGTAGACATTTCTAACATCACATTCGGATTTCAATGTGATATTTACGTTAAATGCGATTTCAGCAGCAAATACACAGGTTTCTAGCATAACATTCAAATTTCAGTGTGACACTTGCGTTTTACACGTTTTTCAGTACATTGCACAAAAATGCATCTAAATATCGTATTCAGTGTGTGAAATACGTTGAATTCGCGTTTTGGCAGTAAATGCGTAGACATTTCTAACATCACATTCGGATTTCAATGTGAATTTACGTTAAATGCGATTTCAGCAGCAAATACACAGGTTTCTAGCATAACATTCATATTTCAGTGTGAAACTTGCGTTTTACACGATTTTCAGTACATTGCACAAAAATGCATCGAAATATCGTATTCAGTGTGTAAATACGTTGAATTCGCGTTTTGGCAGTAAATGCGTAGACATTTCTAACATCACATTCGGATTTCAATGTGATATTTACGTTAAATGCGATTTCAGCAGCAAATACACAGGTTTCTAGAATAGCATTCATATTTCAGTGTGAAACTTGCGTTTTACACGGTTTTCAGTACATTGCACAAAAATGCATCGAAATATCGTATTCAGTGTGTAAAATACGTTGAATTCGTGTTTTGACAGTAAATGCGTAGACATTTCTAACATCACATTCGGATTTCAATGTGATATTTACGTTAAATGCGATTTCAGCAGCAAATACACAGGTTTCTAGAATAGAATTCATATTTCAGTGTGAAACTTGCGTTTTACACGATTTTCGGTACATTGCACAAAAATGCATCGAAATATCGTATTCAGTGTGTAAAATACGTTGAATTCGCGTTTTGGCAGCAAATGCGTAGACATTTCTAACATCACATTCGGATTCCAATGTGATATTTACGTTAAATGCGATTTCAGCAGCAAATACACAGGTTTCTAGCATAACATTCATATTTCAGTGTGAAACTTGCGTTTTACACGTTTTTCAGTACATTGCACAAAAATGCATCTAAATATCGTATTCAGTGTGTAAAATACGTTGAATTCGCGTTTTGGCTGCAAATGCGTAGACATTTCTAACATCACATTCGGATTTCAATGTGATATTTACGTTAAATGCGATTTCAGCAGCAAATACACAGGTTTCTAGAATAGCATTCATATTTCACAAAAATGCATCGAAATATCGTATTCAAAGTGTAAAATACGTTGAATTCGCGTTTTGGCAGTAAATGCGTAGACATTTCTAACATCACATTCGGATTTCAATATGATATTTACGTTAAATGCGATTTCAGCAGCAAATACACAGGTTTCTAGAATAGCATTCATATTTCAGTGTGAAACTTGCGTTTTACACGATTTTCAGTACATTGCACAAAAATGCATCTAAATATCGTATTCAGTATGTAAAATACGTTGAATGCGCGTTTTGGCAGCAAATGCGTAGACATTTCTAACATCACATTCAGATTTCAATATGATATTTACGGTAAATGCGATTTCAGCAGCAAATACACAGGTTTCTAGCATAACTTTCATATTTCAGTGTGAAACTTGCGTTATACACGATTTTCAGTACATTGCACAAAAATGCTTCGAAATATCGTATTCAGTGTGTAAAATACGTTGAATTCGCGTTTTGGCAGTAAATGCGTAGACATTTCTAACATCACATTCGGATTTCAATATGTTATTTCTTTTAAATGCGATTTCAGCAGCAAATACACAGGTTTCTAGAAAAGCATTCATATTTCAGTGTGAAACTTGCGTTTTACACGATTTTCGGTACATTGCACAAAAATGCATCGAAATATCGTATTCAGTGTGTAAAATACGTTGAATTCGCGTTTTGGCAGCAAATGCGTAGACATTTCTAACATCACATTCGGATTCCAATGTGATATTTACGTTAAATGCGATTTCAGCAGCAAATACACAGGTTTCTAGCATAACATTCATATTTCAGTGTGAAACTTGCGTTTTACACGATTTTCAGTACATTGCACAAAAATGCTTCGAAATATCGTATTCAGTGTGTAAATACGTTGAATTCGCGTTTTGGCAGTAAATGCGTAGACATTTCTAACATCACATTCGGATTTCAATGTTATATTTACGTTAAATGCGATTTCAGCAGCAAATACACAGGTTTCTGGAATAGCATTCATATTTCATTATGAAACTTGCGTTTTACACGATTTTCGGTACATTGCACAAAAATGCATCGAAATATCGTATTCAGTTTTGGCAGTAAATGCGTAGACATTTCTAACATCACATTCGGATTTCAATGTGATATTTACGTTAAATGCGATTTCAGCAGCAAATACACAGGTTTCTAGCATAACATTCAAATTTCAGTGTGACACTTGCGTTTTACACGTTTTTCAGTACATTGCACAAAAATGCATCTAAATATCGTATTCAGTGTGTGAAATACGTTGAATTCGCGTTTTGGCAGTAAATGCGTAGACATTTCTAACATCACATTCGGATTTCAATGTGAATTTACGTTAAATGCGATTTCAGCAGCAAATACACAGGTTTCTAGCATAACTTTCATATTTCAGTGTGAAACTTGCGTTTTACACGTTTTTCAGTACATTGCACAAAAATGCATCTAAATATCGTATTCAGTGTGTAAAATACGTTGAATTCGCGTTTTGGCTGCAAATGCGTAGACATTTCTAACATCACATTCGGATTTCAATGTGATATTTACGTTAAATGCGATTTCAGCAGCAAATACACAGGTTTCTAGAATAGCATTCATATTTCACAAAAATGCATCGAAATATCGTATTCAAAGTGTAAAATACGTTGAATTCGCGTTTTGGCAGTAAATGCGTAGACATTTCTAACATCACATTCGGATTTCAATATGATATTTACGTTAAATGCGATTTCAGCAGCAAATACACAGGTTTCTAGCATAACATTCATATTTCAGTGTGAAACTTGCGTTTTACACGATTTTCAGTCCATTGCACAAAAATGCATCTAAATATCGTATTCAGTATGTAAAATACGTTGAATTCGCGTTTTGGCAGTAAATGCGTAGACATTTCTAACATCACATTCGGATTTCAATGTGATATTTACGTTAAATGCGATTTCAGCAGCAAATACACAGGTTTCTAGCATAACTTTCATATTTCAGTGTGAAACTTGCGTTTTACACGATTTTCAGTACATTGCACAAAAATGCATCGAAATATCGTATTCAGTGTGTAAAATACGTTGAATTCGTGTTTTGACAGTAAATGCGTAGACATTTCTAACATCACATTCGGATTCCAATGTGATATTTACGTTAAATGCGATTTCAGCAGCAAATACACAGGTTTCTAGCATAACATTCATATTTCAGTGTGAAACTTGCGTTTTACACGATTTTCAGTACATTGGACAAAAATGCATCTAAATATCGTATTCAGTGTGTAAAATACGTTGAATTCGCGTTTTGGCTGCAAATGCGTAGACATTTCTAACATCACATTCGGATTTCAATGTGATATTTACGTTAAATGCGATTTCAGCAGCAAATACACAGGTTTCTAGAATAGCATTCATATTTCAGTGTGAAACTTGCGTTTTACACGATTTTCAGTACATTGCACAAAAATGCATCTAAATATCGTATTCAGTATGTAAAATACGTTGAATGCGCGTTTTGGCAGCAAATGCGTAGACATTTCTAACATCACATTCAGATTTCAATATGATATTTACGTTAAATGCGATTTCAGCAGCAAATACACAGGTTTCTAGCATAACTTTCATATTTCAGTGTGAAACTTGCGTTTTACACGATTTTCAGTACATTGCACAAAAATGCTTCGAAATATCGTATTCAGTGTGTAAAATACGTTGAATTCGCGTTTTGGCAGTAAATGCGTAGACATTTCTAACATCACATTCTGATTCCAATGTAATATTTACGTTAAATGCGATTTCAGCAGCAAATACACAGGTTTCTAGCATAACATTCATATTTCAGTGTGAAACTTGCGTTTTACACGATTTTCAGTACATTGCACAAAAATGCTTCGAAATATCGTATTCAGTTTTGGCAGTAAATGCGTAGACATTTCTAACATCACATTCGGATTTCAATGTGATATTTACGTTAAATGCGATTTCAGCAGCAAATACACAGGTTTCTAGCATAACATTCATATTTCAGTGTGAAACTTGAATTTTACACGATTTTCAGTACATTGGACAAAAATGCATCGAAATATCGTATTCAGTTTGTAAAATACGTTGAATTCGCGTTTTGGCAGTAAATGCGTAAACATTTCTAACATCACATTCGGATTTCAATGTGATATTTACGTTAAATGCGATTTGAGCAGCAAATACACAGGTTTCTAGCATAACATTCATATTTCAGTGTGAAACTTGCGTTTTACACGATTTTCAGTACATTGGGCAAAAATGCATCGAAATATCGTATTCAGTGTGTAAAATACGTTGAATTCGTGTTTTGACAGTAAATGCGTAGACATTTCTAACATCACATTCGGATTTCAATATGATATTTACGTTAAATGCGATTTCAGCAGCAAATACACAGGTTTCTAGCATAACTTTCATATTTCAGTGTGAAACTTGCGTTTTACACGTTTTTCAGTACATTGCACAAAAATGCATCTAAATATCGTATTCAGTGTGTAAAATACGTTGAATTCGCGTTTTGGCTGCAAATGCGTAGACATTTCTAACATCACATTCGGATTTCAATGTGATATTTACGTTAAATGCGATTTCAGCAGCAAATACACAGGTTTCTAGAATAGCATTCATATTTCACAAAAATGCATCGAAATATCGTATTCAAAGTGTAAAATACGTTGAATTCGCGTTTTGGCAGTAAATGCGTAGACATTTCTAACATCACATTCGGATTTCAATATGATATTTACGTTAAATGCGATTTCAGCAGCAAATACACAGGTTTCTAGCATAACATTCATATTTCAGTGTGAAACTTGCGTTTTACACGATTTTCAGTCCATTGCACAAAAATGCATCTAAATATCGTATTCAGTATGTAAAATACGTTGAATTCGCGTTTTGGCAGTAAATGCGTAGACATTTCTAACATCACATTCGGATTTCAATGTGATATTTACGTTAAATGCGATTTCAGCAGCAAATACACAGGTTTCTGGAATAGCATTCATATTTCATTATGAAACTTGCGTTTTACACGATTTTCGGTACATTGCACAAAAATGCATCGAAATATCGTATTCAGTTTTGGCAGTAAATGCGTAGACATTTCTAACATCACATTCGGATTTCAATGTGATATTTACGTTAAATGCGATTTCAGCAGCAAATACACAGGTTTCTAGCATAACATTCAAATTTCAGTGTGACACTTGCGTTTTACACGTTTTTCAGTACATTGCACAAAAATGCATCTAAATATCGTATTCAGTGTGTGAAATACGTTGAATTCGCGTTTTGGCAGTAAATGCGTAGACATTTCTAACATCACATTCGGATTTCAATGTGAATTTACGTTAAATGCGATTTCAGCAGCAAATACACAGGTTTCTAGCATAACTTTCATATTTCAGTGTGAAACTTGCGTTTTACACGTTTTTCAGTACATTGCACAAAAATGCATCTAAATATCGTATTCAGTGTGTAAAATACGTTGAATTCGCGTTTTGGCTGCAAATGCGTAGACATTTCTAACATCACATTCGGATTTCAATGTGATATTTACGTTAAATGCGATTTCAGCAGCAAATACACAGGTTTCTAGAATAGCATTCATATTTCACAAAAATGCATCGAAATATCGTATTCAAAGTGTAAAATACGTTGAATTCGCGTTTTGGCAGTAAATGCGTAGACATTTCTAACATCACATTCGGATTTCAATATGATATTTACGTTAAATGCGATTTCAGCAGCAAATACACAGGTTTCTAGCATAACATTCATATTTCAGTGTGAAACTTGCGTTTTACACGATTTTCAGTCCATTGCACAAAAATGCATCTAAATATCGTATTCAGTATGTAAAATACGTTGAATTCGCGTTTTGGCAGTAAATGCGTAGACATTTCTAACATCACATTCAGATTTCAATATGATATTTACGTTAAATGCGATTTCAGCAGCAAATACACAGGTTTCTAGCATAACTTTCATATTTCAGTGTGAAACTTGCGTTTTACACGATTTTCAGTACATTGCACAAAAATGCATCGAAATATCGTATTCAGTGTGTAAAATACGTTGAATTCGTGTTTTGACAGTAAATGCGTAGACATTTCTAACATCACATTCGGATTCCAATGTGATATTTACGTTAAATGCGATTTCAGCAGCAAATACACAGGTTTCTAGCATAACATTCATATTTCAGTGTGAAACTTGCGTTTTACACGATTTTCAGTACATTGGACAAAAATGCATCAAAATATCGTATTCAGTGTGTAAAATACGTTGAATTCGCGTTTTGGCTGCAAATGCGTAGACATTTCTAACATCACATTCGGATTTCAATGTGATATTTACGTTAAATGCGATTTCAGCAGCAAATACACAGGTTTCTAGAATAGCATTCATATTTCAGTGTGAAACTTGCGTTTTACACGATTTTCAGTACATTGCACAAAAATGCATCTAAATATCGTATTCAGTATGTAAAATACGTTGAATGCGCGTTTTGGCAGCAAATGCGTAGACATTTCTAACATCACATTCAGATTTCAATATGATATTTACGTTAAATGCGATTTCAGCAGCAAATACACAGGTTTCTAGCATAACTTTCATATTTCAGTGTGAAACTTGCGTTTTACACGATTTTCAGTACATTGCACAAAAATGCTTCGAAATATCGTATTTAGTGTGTAAAATACGTTGAATTCGCGTTTTGGCAGTAAATGCGTAGACATTTCTAACATCACATTCTGATTCCAATGTAATATTTACGTTAAATGCGATTTCAGCAGCAAATACACAGGTTTCTAGCATAACATTCATATTTCAGTGTGAAACTTGCGTTTTACACGATTTTCAGTACATTGCACAAAAATGCTTCGAAATATCGTATTCAGTTTTGGCAGTAAATGCGTAGACATTTCTAACATCACATTCGGATTTCAATGTGATATTTACGTTAAATGCGATTTCAGCAGCAAATACACAGGTTTCTAGCATAACATTCATATTTCAGTGTGAAACTTGAATTTTACACGATTTTCAGTACATTGGACAAAAATGCATCGAAATATCGTATTCAGTTTGTAAAATACGTTGAATTCGCGTTTTGGCAGTAAATGCGTAAACATTTCTAACATCACATTCGGATTTCAATGTGATATTTACGTTAAATGCGATTTGAGCAGCAAATACACAGGTTTCTAGCATAACATTCATATTTCAGTGTGAAACTTGCGTTTTACACGATTTTCAGTACATTGGGCAAAAATGCATCGAAATATCGTATTCAGTGTGTAAAATACGTTGAATTCGTGTTTTGACAGTAAATGCGTAGACATTTCTAACATCACATTCGGATTTCAATATGATATTTACGTTAAATGCGATTTCAGCAGCAAATACACAGGTTTCTAGCATAACTTTCATATTTCAGTGTGAAACTTGCGTTTTACACGTTTTTCAGTACATTGCACAAAAATGCATCTAAATATCGTATTCAGTGTGTAAAATACGTTGAATTCGCGTTTTGGCTGCAAATGCGTAGACATTTCTAACATCACATTCGGATTTCAATGTGATATTTACGTTAAATGCGATTTCAGCAGCAAATACACAGGTTTCTAGAATAGCATTCATATTTCACAAAAATGCATCGAAATATCGTATTCAAAGTGTAAAATACGTTGAATTCGCGTTTTGGCAGTAAATGCGTAGACATTTCTAACATCACATTCGGATTTCAATATGATATTTACGTTAAATGCGATTTCAGCAGCAAATACACAGGTTTCTAGCATAACATTCATATTTCAGTGTGAAACTTGCGTTTTACACGATTTTCAGTCCATTGCACAAAAATGCATCTAAATATCGTATTCAGTATGTAAAATACGTTGAATTCGCGTTTTGGCAGTAAATGCGTAGACATTTCTAACATCACATTCAGATTTCAATATGATATTTACGTTAAATGCGATTTCAGCAGCAAATACACAGGTTTCTAGCATAACTTTCATATTTCAGTGTGAAACTTGCGTTTTACACGATTTTCAGTACATTGCACAAAAATGCATCGAAATATCGTATTCAGTGTGTAAAATACGTTGAATTCGTGTTTTGACAGTAAATGCGTAGACATTTCTAACATCACATTCGGATTCCAATGTGATATTTACGTTAAATGCGATTTCAGCAGCAAATACAAAGGTTTCTAGCATAACATTCATATTTCAGTGTGAAACTTGCGTTTTACACGATTTTCAGTACATTGGACAAAAATGCATCTAAATATCGTATTCAGTGTGTAAAATACGTTGAATTCGCGTTTTGGCTGCAAATGCGTAGACATTTCTAACATCACATTCGGATTTCAATGTGATATTTACGTTAAATGCGATTTCAGCAGCAAATACACAGGTTTCTAGAATAGCATTCATATTTCAGTGTGAAACTTGCGTTTTACACGATTTTCAGTACATTGCACAAAAATGCATCTAAATATCGTATTCAGTATGTAAAATACGTTGAATGCGCGTTTTGGCAGCAAATGCGTAGACATTTCTAACATCACATTCAGATTTCAATATGATATTTACGTTAAATGCGATTTCAGCAGCAAATACACAGGTTTCTAGCATAACTTTCATATTTCAGTGTGAAACTTGCGTTTTACACGATTTTCAGTACATTGCACAAAAATGCTTCGAAATATCGTATTCAGTGTGTAAAATACGTTGAATTCGCGTTTTGGCAGTAAATGCGTAGACATTTCTAACATCACATTCGGATTCCAATGTAATATTTACGTTAAATGCGATTTCAGCAGCAAATACACAGGTTTCTAGCATAACATTCATATTTCAGTGTGAAACTTGCGTTTTACACGATTTTCAGTACATTGCACAAAAATGCTTCGAAATATCGTATTCAGTTTTGGCAGTAAATGCGTAGACATTTCTAATATCTCATTCGGATTTCAATGTGATATTTACGTTAAATGCGATTTCAGCAGCAAATACACAGGTTTCTAGCATAACATTCATATTTCAGTGTGAAACTTGCGTTTTACACGATTTTCAGTACATTGCACAAAAATGCATCGAAATATCGTATTCAGTGTGTAAATACGTTGAATTCGCGTTTTGGCAGTAAATGCGTAGACATTTCTAACATCACATTCGGATTTCAATGTGATATTTACGTTAAATGCGATTTCAGCAGCAAATACACAGGTTTCTAGAATAGCATTCATATTTCAGTGTGAAACTTGCGTTTTACACGGTTTTCAGTACATTGCACAAAAATGCATCGAAATATCGTATTCAGTGTGTAAAATACGTTGAATTCGTGTTTTGACAGTAAATGCGTAGACATTTCTAACATCACATTCGGATTTCAATGTGATATTTACGTTAAATGCGATTTCAGCAGCAAATACACAGGTTTCTAGAATAGAATTCATATTTCAGTGTGAAACTTGCGTTTTACACGATTTTCGGTACATTGCACAAAAATGCATCGAAATATCGTATTCAGTGTGTAAAATACGTTGAATTCGCGTTTTGGCAGCAAATGCGTAGACATTTCTAACATCACATTCGGATTCCAATGTGATATTTACGTTAAATGCGATTTCAGCAGCAAATACACAGGTTTCTAGCATAACATTCATATTTCAGTGTGAAACTTGCGTTTTACACGTTTTTCAGTACATTGCACAAAAATGCATCTAAATATCGTATTCAGTGTGTAAAATACGTTGAATTCGCGTTTTGGCTGCAAATGCGTAGACATTTCTAACATCACATTCGGATTTCAATGTGATATTTACGTTAAATGCGATTTCAGCAGCAAATACACAGGTTTCTAGAATAGCATTCATATGTCACAAAAATGCATCGAAATATCGTATTCAAAGTGTAAAATACGTTGAATTCGCGTTTTGGCAGTAAATGCGTAGACATTTCTAACATCACATTCGGATTTCAATATGATATTTACGTTAAATGCGATTTCAGCAGCAAATACACAGGTTTCTAGAATAGCATTCATATTTCAGTGTGAAACTTGCGTTTTACACGATTTTCAGTACATTGCACAAAAATGCATCTAAATATCGTATTCAGTATGTAAAATACGTTGAATGCGCGTTTTGGCAGCAAATGCGTAGACATTTCTAACATCACATTCAGATTTCAATATGATATTTACGGTAAATGCGATTTCAGCAGCAAATACACAGGTTTCTAGCATAACTTTCATATTTCAGTGTGAAACTTGCGTTATACACGATTTTCAGTACATTGCACAAAAATGCTTCGAAATATCGTATTCAGTGTGTAAAATACGTTGAATTCGCGTTTTGGCAGTAAATGCGTAGACATTTCTAACATCACATTCGGATTTCAATATGATATTTCTTTTAAATGCGATTTCAGCAGCAAATACACAGGTTTCTAGAAAAGCATTCATATTTCAGTGTGAAACTTGCGTTTTACACGATTTTCGGTACATTGCACAAAAATGCATCGAAATATCGTATTCAGTGTGTAAAATACGTTGAATTCGCGTTTTGGCAGCAAATGCGTAGACATTTCTAACATCACATTCGGATTCCAATGTGATATTTACGTTAAATGCGATTTCAGCAGCAAATACACAGGTTTCTAGCATAACATTCATATTTCAGTGTGAAACTTGCGTTTTACACGATTTTCAGTACATTGCACAAAAATGCTTCGAAATATCGTATTCAGTGTGTAAATACGTTGAATTCGCGTTTTGGCAGTAAATGCGTAGACATTTCTAACATCACATTCGGATTTCAATGTGATATTTACGTTAAATGCGATTTCAGCAGCAAATACACAGGTTTCTGGAATAGCATTCATATTTCATTATGAAACTTGCGTTTTACACGATTTTCAGTACATTGCACAAAAATGCTTCGAAATATCGTATTCAGTGTGTAAATACGTTGAATTCGCGTTTTGGCAGCAAATGCGTAGACATTTCTAACATCACATTCGGATTTCAATGTGATATTTACGTTAAATGCGATTTCAGCAGCAAATACACAGGTTTCTAGCATAACATTCATATTTGAGTGTGAAACTTGCGTTTTACACGATTTTCAGTACATTGGACAAAAATGCATCGAAATATCGTATTCAGTGTGTAAAATACGTTGAATTCGCGTTTTGGCAGCAAATGCGTAGACATTTTTAACATCACATTCGGATTCCAATGTGATATTTACGTTAAATGCGATTTCAGCAGCAAATACACAGGTTTTTAGCATAACATTCATATTTCAGTGTGAAACTTGCGTTTTACACGATTTTCAGTACATTGGGCAAAAATGCATCGAAATATCGTATTCAGTGTGTAAAATACGTTGAATTCGTTTTTGACAGTAAATGCGTAGACATTTCTAACATCACATTCGGATTCCAATGTGATATTTACGTTAAATGCGATTTCAGCAGCAAATACACAGGTTTCTAGCATAACATTCATATTTCAGTGTGAAACTTGCGTTTTACACGATTTTCAGTACATTGCACAAAAATGCTTCGAAATATCGTATTCAGTGTGTAAATACGTTGAATTCGCGTTTTGGCAGCAAATGCGTAGACATTTCTAACATCACATTCGGATTTCAATGTGATATTTACGTTAAATGCGATTTCAGCAGCAAATACACAGGTTTCTGGAATAGCATTCATATTTCAGTATGAAACTTGCGTTTTACACGATTTTCGGTACATTAGACAAAAATGCATCGAAATATCGTATTCAGTGTGTAAAATACGTTGAATTCGCGTTTTGGCAGCAAATGCGTAGACATTTTTAACATCACATTCGGATTCCAATGTGATATTTACGTTAAATGCGATTTCAGCAGCAAATACACAGGTTTCTAGCATAACATTCATATTTCAGTGTGAAACTTGCGTTTTACACGATTTTCAGTACATTGGGCAAAAATGCATCGAAATGTCGTATTCAGTGTGTAAAATACGTTGAATTCGTGTTTTGACAGTAAATGCGTAGACATTTCTAACATCTCATTCGGATTTCAATGTGATATTTACGTTAAATGCGATTTCAGCAGCAAATACACAGGTTTCTAGCATAACATTCATATTTCAGTGTGAAACTTGCATTTTACACGATTTTCAGTACATTGGACAAAAATGCATCGAAATATCGTATTCAGTGTGTAAAATACGTTGAATTCGCGTTTTGGCTGCAAATGCGTAGACATTTCTAACATCACATTCGGATTTCAATGTGATATTTACGTTAAATGCGATTTCAGCAGCAAATACACAGGTTTCTAGAATAGCATTCATATTTCAGTGTGAAACTTGCGTTTTACACGATTTTCAGTACATTGCACAAAAATGCATCTAAATATCGTATTCAGTATGTAAAATACGTTGAATGCGCGTTTTGGCAGCAAATGCGTAGACATTTCTAACATCACATTCAGATTTCAATATGATATTTACGTTAAATGCGATTTCAGCAGCAAATACACAGGTTTCTAGCATAACTTTCATATTTCAGTGTGAAACTTGCGTTTTACACGATTTTCAGTACATTGCACAAAAATGCTTCGAAATATCGTATTCAGTGTGTAAAATACGTTGAATTCGCGTTTTGGCAGTAAATGCGTAGACATTTCTAACATCACATTCGGATTTCAATATGATATTTCTTTTAAATGCGATTTCAGCAGCAAATACACAGGTTTCTAGAAAAGCATTCATATTTCAGTGTGAAACTTGCGTTTTACACGATTTTCGGTACATTGCACAAAAATGCATCGAAATATCTTATTCAGTGTGTAAAATACGTTGAATTCGCGTTTTGGCAGCAAATGCGTAGACATTTCTAACATCACATTCGGATTCCAATGTGATATTTACGTTAAATGCGATTTCAGCAGCAAATACACAGGTTTCTAGCATAACATTCATATTTCAGTGTGAAACTTGCGTTTTACACGATTTTCAGTACATTGCACAAAAATGCTTCGAAATATCGTATTCAGTGTGTAAATACGTTGAATTCGCGTTTTGGCAGTAAATGCGTAGACATTTCTAACATCACATTCGGATTTCAATGTGATATTTACGTTAAATGCGATTTCAGCAGCAAATACACAGGTTTCTGGAATAGCATTCATATTTCATTATGAAACTTGCGTTTTACACGATTTTCAGTACATTGCACAAAAATGCTTCGAAATATCGTATTCAGTGTGTAAATACGTTGAATTCGCGTTTTGGCAGCAAATGCGTAGACATTTCTAACATCACATTCGGATTTCAATGTGATATTTACGTTAAATGCGATTTCAGCAGCAAATACACAGGTTTCTAGCATAACATTCATATTTGAGTGTGAAACTTGCGTTTTACACGATTTTCAGTACATTGGACAAAAATGCATCGAAATATCGTATTCAGTGTGTAAAATACGTTGAATTCGCGTTTTGGCAGCAAATGCGTAGACATTTTTAACATCACATTCGGATTCCAATGTGATATTTACGTTAAATGCGATTTCAGCAGCAAATACACAGGTTTTTAGCATAACATTCATATTTCAGTGTGAAACTTGCGTTTTACACGATTTTCAGTACATTGGGCAAAAATGCATCGAAATATCGTATTCAGTGTGTAAAATACGTTGAATTCGTTTTTGACAGTAAATGCGTAGACATTTCTAACATCACATTCGGATTCCAATGTGATATTTACGTTAAATGCGATTTCAGCAGCAAATACACAGGTTTCTAGCATAACATTCATATTTCAGTGTGAAACTTGCGTTTTACACGATTTTCAGTACATTGCACAAAAATGCTTCGAAATATCGTATTCAGTGTGTAAATACGTTGAATTCGCGTTTTGGCAGCAAATGCGTAGACATTTCTAACATCACATTCGGATTTCAATGTGATATTTACGTTAAATGCGATTTCAGCAGCAAATACACAGGTTTCTGGAATAGCATTCATATTTCAGTATGAAACTTGCGTTTTACACGATTTTCGGTACATTAGACAAAAATGCATCGAAATATCGTATTCAGTGTGTAAAATACGTTGAATTCGCGTTTTGGCAGCAAATGCGTAGACATTTTTAACATCACATTCGGATTCCAATGTGATATTTACGTTAAATGCGATTTCAGCAGCAAATACACAGGTTTCTAGCATAACATTCATATTTCAGTGTGAAACTTGCGTTTTACACGATTTTCAGTACATTGGGCAAAAATGCATCGAAATGTCGTATTCAGTGTGTAAAATACGTTGAATTCGTGTTTTGACAGTAAATGCGTAGACATTTCTAACATCTCATTCGGATTTCAATGTGATATTTACGTTAAATGCGATTTCAGCAGCAAATACACAGGTTTCTAGCATAACATTCATATTTCAGTGTGAAACTTGCATTTTACACGATTTTCAGTACATTGGACAAAAATGCATCGAAATATCGTATTCAGTGTGTAAAATACGTTGAATTCGCGTTTTGGCTGCAAATGCGTAGACATTTCTAACATCACATTCGGATTTCAATGTGATATTTACGTTAAATGCGATTTCAGCAGCAAATACACAGGTTTCTAGAATAGCATTCATATTTCAGTGTGAAACTTGCGTTTTACACGATTTTCAGTACATTGCACAAAAATGCATCTAAATATCGTATTCAGTATGTAAAATACGTTGAATGCGCGTTTTGGCAGCAAATGCGTAGACATTTCTAACATCACATTCAGATTTCAATATGATATTTACGTTAAATGCGATTTCAGCAGCAAATACACAGGTTTCTAGCATAACTTTCATATTTCAGTGTGAAACTTGCGTTTTACACGATTTTCAGTACATTGCACAAAAATGCTTCGAAATATCGTATTCAGTGTGTAAAATACGTTGAATTCGCGTTTTGGCAGTAAATGCGTAGACATTTCTAACATCACATTCGGATTCCAATGTAATATTTACGTTAAATGCGATTTCAGCAGCAAATACACAGGTTTCTAGCATAACATTCATATTTCAGTGTGAAACTTGCGTTTTACACGATTTTCAGTACATTGCACAAAAATGCTTCGAAATATCGTATTCAGTTTTGGCAGTAAATGCGTAGACATTTCTAATATCTCATTCGGATTTCAATGTGATATTTACGTTAAATGCGATTTCAGCAGCAAATACACAGGTTTCTAGAATAGCATTCATATGTCACAAAAATGCATCGAAATATCGTATTCAAAGTGTAAAATACGTTGAATTCGCGTTTTGGCAGTAAATGCGTAGACATTTCTAACATCACATTCGGATTTCAATATGATATTTACGTTAAATGCGATTTCAGCAGCAAATACACAGGTTTCTAGAATAGCATTCATATTTCAGTGTGAAACTTGCGTTTTACACGATTTTCAGTACATTGGACAAAAATGCATCTAAATATCGTATTCAGTGTGTAAAATACGTTGAATTCGCGTTTTGGCTGCAAATGCGTAGACATTTCTAACATCACATTCGGATTTCAATGTGATATTTACGTTAAATGCGATTTCAGCAGCAAATACACAGGTTTCTAGAATAGCATTCATATTTCAGTGTGAAACTTGCGTTTTACACGATTTTCAGTACATTGCACAAAAATGCATCTAAATATCGTATTCAGTATGTAAAATACGTTGAATGCGCGTTTTGGCAGCAAATGCGTAGACATTTCTAACATCACATTCAGATTTCAATATGATATTTACGTTAAATGCGATTTCAGCAGCAAATACACAGGTTTCTAGCATAACTTTCATATTTCAGTGTGAAACTTGCGTTTTACACGATTTTCAGTACATTGCACAAAAATGCTTCGAAATATCGTATTCAGTGTGTAAAATACGTTGAATTCGCGTTTTGGCAGTAAATGCGTAGACATTTCTAACATCACATTCTGATTCCAATGTAATATTTACGTTAAATGCGATTTCAGCAGCAAATACACAGGTTTCTAGCATAACATTCATATTTCAGTGTGAAACTTGCGTTTTACACGATTTTCAGTACATTGCACAAAAATGCTTCGAAATATCGTATTCAGTTTTGGCAGTAAATGCGTAGACATTTCTAACATCACATTCGGATTTTAATGTGATATTTACGTTAAATGCGATTTCAGCAGCAAATACACAGGTTTCTAGCATAACATTCATATTTCAGTGTGAAACTTGAATTTTACACGATTTTCAGTACATTGGACAAAAATGCATCGAAATATCGTATTCAGTTTGTAAAATACGTTGAATTCGCGTTTTGGCAGTAAATGCGTAAACATTTCTAACATCACATTCGGATTTCAATGTGATATTTACGTTAAATGCGATTTGAGCAGCAAATACACAGGTTTCTAGCATAACATTCATATTTCAGTGTGAAACTTGCGTTTTACACGATTTTCAGTACATTGGGCAAAAATGCATCGAAATATCGTATTCAGTGTGTAAAATACGTTGAATTCGTGTTTTGACAGTAAATGCGTAGACATTTCTAACATCACATTCGGATTTCAATATGATATTTACGTTAAATGCGATTTCAGCAGCAAATACACAGGTTTCTAGCATAACTTTCATATTTCAGTGTGAAACTTGCGTTTTACACGTTTTTCAGTACATTGCACAAAAATGCATCTAAATATCGTATTCAGTGTGTAAAATACGTTGAATTCGCGTTTTGGCTGCAAATGCGTAGACATTTCTAACATCACATTCGGATTTCAATGTGATATTTACGTTAAATGCGATTTCAGCAGCAAATACACAGGTTTCTAGAATAGCATTCATATTTCACAAAAATGCATCGAAATATCGTATTCAAAGTGTAAAATACGTTGAATTCGCGTTTTGGCAGTAAATGCGTAGACATTTCTAACATCACATTCGGATTTCAATATGATATTTACGTTAAATGCGATTTCAGCAGCAAATACACAGGTTTCTAGCATAACATTCATATTTCAGTGTGAAACTTGCGTTTTACACGATTTTCAGTCCATTGCACAAAAATGCATCTAAATATCGTATTCAGTATGTAAAATACGTTGAATTCGCGTTTTGGCAGTAAATGCGTAGACATTTCTAACATCACATTCAGATTTCAATATGATATTTACGTTAAATGCGATTTCAGCAGCAAATACACAGGTTTCTAGCATAACTTTCATATTTCAGTGTGAAACTTGCGTTTTACACGATTTTCAGTACATTGCACAAAAATGCATCGAAATATCGTATTCAGTGTGTAAAATACGTTGAATTCGTGTTTTGACAGTAAATGCGTAGACATTTCTAACATCACATTCGGATTCCAATGTGATATTTACGTTAAATGCGATTTCAGCAGCAAATACACAGGTTTCTAGAATAGCATTCATATTTCAGTGTGAAACTTGCGTTTTACACGATTTTCAGTACATTGCACAAAAATGCATCTAAATATCGTATTCAGTATGTAAAATACGTTGAATGCGCGTTTTGGCAGCAAATGCGTAGACATTTCTAACATCACATTCAGATTTCAATATGATATTTACGTTAAATGCGATTTCAGCAGCAAATACACAGGTTTCTAGCATAACTTTCATATTTCAGTGTGAAACTTGCGTTTTACACGATTTTCAGTACATTGCACAAAAATGCTTCGAAATATCGTATTCAGTGTGTAAAATACGTTGAATTCGCGTTTTGGCAGTAAATGCGTAGACATTTCTAACATCACATTCGGATTCCAATGTAATATTTACGTTAAATGCGATTTCAGCAGCAAATACACAGGTTTCTAGCATAACATTCATATTTCAGTGTGAAACTTGCGTTTTACACGATTTTCAGTACATTGCACAAAAATGCTTCGAAATATCGTATTCAGTTTTGGCAGTAAATGCGTAGACATTTCTAATATCTCATTCGGATTTCAATGTGATATTTACGTTAAATGCGATTTCAGCAGCAAATACACAGGTTTCTAGCATAACATTCATATTTCAGTGTGAAACTTGCGTTTTACACGATTTTCAGTACATTGCACAAAAATGCATCGAAATATCGTATTCAGTGTGTAAATACGTTGAATTCGCGTTTTGGCAGTAAATGCGTAGACATTTCTAACATCACATTCGGATTTCAATGTGATATTTACGTTAAATGCGATTTCAGCAGCAAATACACAGGTTTCTAGAATAGCATTCATATTTCAGTGTGAAACTTGCGTTTTACACGGTTTTCAGTACATTGCACAAAAATGCATCGAAATATCGTATTCAGTGTGTAAAATACGTTGAATTCGTGTTTTGACAGTAAATGCGTAGACATTTCTAACATCACATTCGGATTTCAATGTGATATTTACGTTAAATGCGATTTCAGCAGCAAATACACAGGTTTCTAGAATAGAATTCATATTTCAGTGTGAAACTTGCGTTTTACACGATTTTCGGTACATTGCACAAAAATGCATCGAAATATCGTATTCAGTGTGTAAAATACGTTGAATTCGCGTTTTGGCAGCAAATGCGTAGACATTTCTAACATCACATTCGGATTCCAATGTGATATTTACGTTAAATGCGATTTCAGCAGCAAATACACAGGTTTCTAGCATAACATTCATATTTCAGTGTGAAACTTGCGTTTTACACGTTTTTCAGTACATTGCACAAAAATGCATCTAAATATCGTATTCAGTGTGTAAAATACGTTGAATTCGCGTTTTGGCTGCAAATGCGTAGACATTTCTAACATCACATTCGGATTTCAATGTGATATTTACGTTAAATGCGATTTCAGCAGCAAATACACAGGTTTCTAGAATAGCATTCATATGTCACAAAAATGCATCGAAATATCGTATTCAAAGTGTAAAATACGTTGAATTCGCGTTTTGGCAGTAAATGCGTAGACATTTCTAACATCACATTCGGATTTCAATATGATATTTACGTTAAATGCGATTTCAGCAGCAAATACACAGGTTTCTAGAATAGCATTCATATTTCAGTGTGAAACTTGCGTTTTACACGATTTTCAGTACATTGCACAAAAATGCATCTAAATATCGTATTCAGTATGTAAAATACGTTGAATGCGCGTTTTGGCAGCAAATGCGTAGACATTTCTAACATCACATTCAGATTTCAATATGATATTTACGGTAAATGCGATTTCAGCAGCAAATACACAGGTTTCTAGCATAACTTTCATATTTCAGTGTGAAACTTGCGTTATACACGATTTTCAGTACATTGCACAAAAATGCTTCGAAATATCGTATTCAGTGTGTAAAATACGTTGAATTCGCGTTTTGGCAGTAAATGCGTAGACATTTCTAACATCACATTCGGATTTCAATATGATATTTCTTTTAAATGCGATTTCAGCAGCAAATACACAGGTTTCTAGAAAAGCATTCATATTTCAGTGTGAAACTTGCGTTTTACACGATTTTCGGTACATTGCACAAAAATGCATCGAAATATCGTATTCAGTGTGTAAAATACGTTGAATTCGCGTTTTGGCAGCAAATGCGTAGACATTTCTAACATCACATTCGGATTCCAATGTGATATTTACGTTAAATGCGATTTCAGCAGCAAATACACAGGTTTCTAGCATAACATTCATATTTCAGTGTGAAACTTGCGTTTTACACGATTTTCAGTACATTGCACAAAAATGCTTCGAAATATCGTATTCAGTGTGTAAATACGTTGAATTCGCGTTTTGGCAGTAAATGCGTAGACATTTCTAACATCACATTCGGATTTCAATGTGATATTTACGTTAAATGCGATTTCAGCAGCAAATACACAGGTTTCTGGAATAGCATTCATATTTCATTATGAAACTTGCGTTTTACACGATTTTCAGTACATTGCACAAAAATGCTTCGAAATATCGTATTCAGTGTGTAAATACGTTGAATTCGCGTTTTGGCAGCAAATGCGTAGACATTTCTAACATCACATTCGGATTTCAATGTGATATTTACGTTAAATGCGATTTCAGCAGCAAATACACAGGTTTCTAGCATAACATTCATATTTGAGTGTGAAACTTGCGTTTTACACGATTTTCAGTACATTGGACAAAAATGCATCGAAATATCGTATTCAGTGTGTAAAATACGTTGAATTCGCGTTTTGGCAGCAAATGCGTAGACATTTTTAACATCACATTCGGATTCCAATGTGATATTTACGTTAAATGCGATTTCAGCAGCAAATACACAGGTTTTTAGCATAACATTCATATTTCAGTGTGAAACTTGCGTTTTACACGATTTTCAGTACATTGGGCAAAAATGCATCGAAATATCGTATTCAGTGTGTAAAATACGTTGAATTCGTTTTTGACAGTAAATGCGTAGACATTTCTAACATCACATTCGGATTCCAATGTGATATTTACGTTAAATGCGATTTCAGCAGCAAATACACAGGTTTCTAGCATAACATTCATATTTCAGTGTGAAACTTGCGTTTTACACGATTTTCAGTACATTGCACAAAAATGCTTCGAAATATCGTATTCAGTGTGTAAATACGTTGAATTCGCGTTTTGGCAGCAAATGCGTAGACATTTCTAACATCACATTCGGATTTCAATGTGATATTTACGTTAAATGCGATTTCAGCAGCAAATACACAGGTTTCTGGAATAGCATTCATATTTCAGTATGAAACTTGCGTTTTACACGATTTTCGGTACATTAGACAAAAATGCATCGAAATATCGTATTCAGTGTGTAAAATACGTTGAATTCGCGTTTTGGCAGCAAATGCGTAGACATTTCTAACATCACATTCGGATTCCAATGTGATATTTACGTTAAATGCGATTTCAGCAGCAAATACACAGGTTTCTAGCATAACATTCATATTTCAGTGTGAAACTTGCGTTTTACACGTTTTTCAGTACATTGCACAAAAATGCATCTAAATATCGTATTCAGTGTGTAAAATACGTTGAATTCGCGTTTTGGCTGCAAATGCGTAGACATTTCTAACATCACATTCGGATTTCAATGTGATATTTACGTTAAATGCGATTTCAGCAGCAAATACACAGGTTTCTAGAATAGCATTCATATGTCACAAAAATGCATCGAAATATCGTATTCAAAGTGTAAAATACGTTGAATTCGCGTTTTGGCAGTAAATGCGTAGACATTTCTAACATCACATTCGGATTTCAATATGATATTTACGTTAAATGCGATTTCAGCAGCAAATACACAGGTTTCTAGAATAGCATTCATATTTCAGTGTGAAACTTGCGTTTTACACGATTTTCAGTACATTGCACAAAAATGCATCTAAATATCGTATTCAGTATGTAAAATACGTTGAATGCGCGTTTTGGCAGCAAATGCGTAGACATTTCTAACATCACATTCAGATTTCAATATGATATTTACGTTAAATGCGATTTCAGCAGCAAATACACAGGTTTCTAGCATAACTTTCATATTTCAGTGTGAAACTTGCGTTTTACACGATTTTCAGTACATTGCACAAAAATGCTTCGAAATATCGTATTCAGTGTGTAAAATACGTTGAATTCGCGTTTTGGCAGTAAATGCGTAGACATTTCTAACATCACATTCGGATTCCAATGTAATATTTACGTTAAATGCGATTTCAGCAGCAAATACACAGGTTTCTAGCATAACATTCATATTTCAGTGTGAAACTTGCGTTTTACACGATTTTCAGTACATTGCACAAAAATGCTTCGAAATATCGTATTCAGTTTTGGCAGTAAATGCGTAGACATTTCTAATATCTCATTCGGATTTCAATGTGATATTTACGTTAAATGCGATTTCAGCAGCAAATACACAGGTTTCTAGCATAACATTCATATTTCAGTGTGAAACTTGCGTTTTACACGATTTTCAGTACATTGCACAAAAATGCATCGAAATATCGTATTCAGTGTGTAAATACGTTGAATTCGCGTTTTGGCAGTAAATGCGTAGACATTTCTAACATCACATTCGGATTTCAATGTGATATTTACGTTAAATGCGATTTCAGCAGCAAATACACAGGTTTCTAGAATAGCATTCATATTTCAGTGTGAAACTTGCGTTTTACACGGTTTTCAGTACATTGCACAAAAATGCATCGAAATATCGTATTCAGTGTGTAAAATACGTTGAATTCGTGTTTTGACAGTAAATGCGTAGACATTTCTAACATCACATTCGGATTTCAATGTGATATTTACGTTAAATGCGATTTCAGCAGCAAATACACAGGTTTCTAGAATAGAATTCATATTTCAGTGTGAAACTTGCGTTTTACACGATTTTCGGTACATTGCACAAAAATGCATCGAAATATCGTATTCAGTGTGTAAAATACGTTGAATTCGCGTTTTGGCAGCAAATGCGTAGACATTTCTAACATCACATTCGGATTCCAATGTGATATTTACGTTAAATGCGATTTCAGCAGCAAATACACAGGTTTCTAGCATAACATTCATATTTCAGTGTGAAACTTGCGTTTTACACGTTTTTCAGTACATTGCACAAAAATGCATCTAAATATCGTATTCAGTGTGTAAAATACGTTGAATTCGCGTTTTGGCTGCAAATGCGTAGACATTTCTAACATCACATTCGGATTTCAATGTGATATTTACGTTAAATGCGATTTCAGCAGCAAATACACAGGTTTCTAGAATAGCATTCATATTTCACAAAAATGCATCGAAATATCGTATTCAAAGTGTAAAATACGTTGAATTCGCGTTTTGGCAGTAAATGCGTAGACATTTCTAACATCACATTCGGATTTCAATATGATATTTACGTTAAATGCGATTTCAGCAGCAAATACACAGGTTTCTAGCATAACTTTCATATTTCAGTGTGAAACTTGCGTTTTACACGTTTTTCAGTACATTGCACAAAAATGCATCTAAATATCGTATTCAGTGTGTAAAATACGTTGAATTCGCGTTTTGGCTGCAAATGCGTAGACATTTCTAACATCACATTCGGATTTCAATGTGATATTTACGTTAAATGCGATTTCAGCAGCAAATACACAGGTTTCTAGAATAGCATTCATATTTCACAAAAATGCATCGAAATATCGTATTCAAAGTGTAAAATACGTTGAATTCGCGTTTTGGCAGTAAATGCGTAGACATTTCTAACATCACATTCGGATTTCAATATGATATTTACGTTAAATGCGATTTCAGCAGCAAATACACAGGTTTCTAGCATAACATTCATATTTCAGTGTGAAACTTGCGTTTTACACGATTTTCAGTCCATTGCACAAAAATGCATCTAAATATCGTATTCAGTATGTAAAATACGTTGAATTCGCGTTTTGGCAGTAAATGCGTAGACATTTCTAACATCACATTCAGATTTCAATATGATATTTACGTTAAATGCGATTTCAGCAGCAAATACACAGGTTTCTAGCATAACTTTCATATTTCAGTGTGAAACTTGCGTTTTACACGATTTTCAGTACATTGCACAAAAATGCATCGAAATATCGTATTCAGTGTGTAAAATACGTTGAATTCGTGTTTTGACAGTAAATGCGTAGACATTTCTAACATCACATTCGGATTCCAATGTGATATTTACGTTAAATGCGATTTCAGCAGCAAATACACAGGTTTCTAGCATAACATTCATATTTCAGTGTGAAACTTGCGTTTTACACGATTTTCAGTACATTGGACAAAAATGCATCTAAATATCGTATTCAGTGTGTAAAATACGTTGAATTCGCGTTTTGGCTGCAAATGCGTAGACATTTCTAACATCACATTCGGATTTCAATGTGATATTTACGTTAAATGCGATTTCAGCAGCAAATACACAGGTTTCTAGAATAGCATTCATATTTCAGTGTGAAACTTGCGTTTTACACGATTTTCAGTACATTGCACAAAAATGCATCTAAATATCGTATTCAGTATGTAAAATACGTTGAATGCGCGTTTTGGCAGCAAATGCGTAGACATTTCTAACATCACATTCAGATTTCAATATGATATTTACGTTAAATGCGATTTCAGCAGCAAATACACAGGTTTCTAGCATAACTTTCATATTTCAGTGTGAAACTTGCGTTTTACACGATTTTCAGTACATTGCACAAAAATGCTTCGAAATATCGTATTCAGTGTGTAAAATACGTTGAATTCGCGTTTTGGCAGTAAATGCGTAGACATTTCTAACATCACATTCTGATTCCAATGTAATATTTACGTTAAATGCGATTTCAGCAGCAAATACACAGGTTTCTAGCATAACATTCATATTTCAGTGTGAAACTTGCGTTTTACACGATTTTCAGTACATTGCACAAAAATGCTTCGAAATATCGTATTCAGTTTTGGCAGTAAATGCGTAGACATTTCTAACATCTCATTCGGATTTCAATGTGATATTTACGTTAAATGCGATTTCAGCAGCAAATACACAGGTTTCTAGAATAGCATTCATATTTCAGTGTGAAACTTGCGTTTTACACGGTTTTCAGTACATTGCACAAAAATGCATCGAAATATCGTATTCAGTGTGTAAAATACGTTGAATTCGTGTTTTGACAGTAAATGCGTAGACATTTCTAACATCACATTCGGATTCCAATGTAATATTTACGTTAAATGCGATTTCAGCAGCAAATACACAGGTTTCTAGCATAACATTCATATTTCAGTGTGAAACTTGCGTTTTACACGATTTTCAGTACATTGCACAAAAATGCTTCGAAATATCGTATTCAGTTTTGGCAGTAAATGCGTAGACATTTCTAACATCACATTCGGATTTTAATGTGATATTTACGTTAAATGCGATTTCAGCAGCAAATACACAGGTTTCTAGCATAACATTCATATTTCAGTGTGAAACTTGAATTTTACACGATTTTCAGTACATTGGACAAAAATGCATCGAAATATCGTATTCAGTTTGTAAAATACGTTGAATTCGCGTTTTGGCAGTAAATGCGTAAACATTTCTAACATCACATTCGGATTTCAATGTGATATTTACGTTAAATGCGATTTGAGCAGCAAATACACAGGTTTCTAGCATAACATTCATATTTCAGTGTGAAACTTGCGTTTTACACGATTTTCAGTACATTGGGCAAAAATGCATCGAAATATCGTATTCAGTGTGTAAAATACGTTGAATTCGTGTTTTGACAGTAAATGCGTAGACATTTCTAACATCACATTCGGATTTCAATATGATATTTACGTTAAATGCGATTTCAGCAGCAAATACACAGGTTTCTAGCATAACTTTCATATTTCAGTGTGAAACTTGCGTTTTACACGTTTTTCAGTACATTGCACAAAAATGCATCTAAATATCGTATTCAGTGTGTAAAATACGTTGAATTCGCGTTTTGGCTGCAAATGCGTAGACATTTCTAACATCACATTCGGATTTCAATGTGATATTTACGTTAAATGCGATTTCAGCAGCAAATACACAGGTTTCTAGAATAGCATTCATATTTCACAAAAATTCATCGAAATATCGTATTCAAAGTGTAAAATACGTTGAATTCGCGTTTTGGCAGTAAATGCGTAGACATTTCTAACATCACATTCGGATTTCAATATGATATTTACGTTAAATGCGATTTCAGCAGCAAATACACAGGTTTCTAGCATAACATTCATATTTCAGTGTGAAACTTGCGTTTTACACGATTTTCAGTCCATTGCACAAAAATGCATCTAAATATCGTATTCAGTATGTAAAATACGTTGAATTCGCGTTTTGGCAGTAAATGCGTAGACATTTCTAACATCACATTCAGATTTCAATATGATATTTACGTTAAATGCGATTTCAGCAGCAAATACACAGGTTTCTAGCATAACTTTCATATTTCAGTGTGAAACTTGCGTTTTACACGATTTTCAGTACATTGCACAAAAATGCATCGAAATATCGTATTCAGTGTGTAAAATACGTTGAATTCGTGTTTTGACAGTAAATGCGTAGACATTTCTAACATCACATTCGGATTCCAATGTGATATTTACGTTAAATGCGATTTCAGCAGCAAATACACAGGTTTCTAGAATAGCATTCATATTTCAGTGTGAAACTTGCGTTTTACACGATTTTCAGTACATTGCACAAAAATGCATCTAAATATCGTATTCAGTATGTAAAATACGTTGAATGCGCGTTTTGGCAGCAAATGCGTAGACATTTCTAACATCACATTCAGATTTCAATATGATATTTACGTTAAATGCGATTTCAGCAGCAAATACACAGGTTTCTAGCATAACTTTCATATTTCAGTGTGAAACTTGCGTTTTACACGATTTTCAGTACATTGCACAAAAATGCTTCGAAATATCGTATTCAGTGTGTAAAATACGTTGAATTCGCGTTTTGGCAGTAAATGCGTAGACATTTCTAACATCACATTCGGATTCCAATGTAATATTTACGTTAAATGCGATTTCAGCAGCAAATACACAGGTTTCTAGCATAACATTCATATTTCAGTGTGAAACTTGCGTTTTACACGATTTTCAGTACATTGCACAAAAATGCTTCGAAATATCGTATTCAGTTTTGGCAGTAAATGCGTAGACATTTCTAATATCTCATTCGGATTTCAATGTGATATTTACGTTAAATGCGATTTCAGCAGCAAATACACAGGTTTCTAGCATAACATTCATATTTCAGTGTGAAACTTGCGTTTTACACGATTTTCAGTACATTGCACAAAAATGCATCGAAATATCGTATTCAGTGTGTAAATACGTTGAATTCGCGTTTTGGCAGTAAATGCGTAGACATTTCTAACATCACATTCGGATTTCAATGTGATATTTACGTTAAATGCGATTTCAGCAGCAAATACACAGGTTTCTAGAATAGCATTCATATTTCAGTGTGAAACTTGCGTTTTACACGGTTTTCAGTACATTGCACAAAAATGCATCGAAATATCGTATTCAGTGTGTAAAATACGTTGAATTCGTGTTTTGACAGTAAATGCGTAGACATTTCTAACATCACATTCGGATTTCAATGTGATATTTACGTTAAATGCGATTTCAGCAGCAAATACACAGGTTTCTAGAATAGAATTCATATTTCAGTGTGAAACTTGCGTTTTACACGATTTTCGGTACATTGCACAAAAATGCATCGAAATATCGTATTCAGTGTGTAAAATACGTTGAATTCGCGTTTTGGCAGCAAATGCGTAGACATTTCTAACATCACATTCGGATTTTAATGTGATATTTACGTTAAATGCGATTTCAGCAGCAAATACACAGGTTTCTAGCATAACATTCATATTTCAGTGTGAAACTTGCGTTTTACACGTTTTTCAGTACATTGCACAAAAATGCATCTAAATATCGTATTCAGTGTGTAAAATACGTTGAATTCGCGTTTTGGCTGCAAATGCGTAGACATTTCTAACATCACATTCGGATTTCAATGTGATATTTACGTTAAATGCGATTTCAGCAGCAAATACACAGGTTTCTAGAATAGCATTCATATGTCACAAAAATGCATCGAAATATCGTATTCAAAGTGTAAAATACGTTGAATTCGCGTTTTGGCAGTAAATGCGTAGACATTTCTAACATCACATTCGGATTTCAATATGATATTTACGTTAAATGCGATTTCAGCAGCAAATACACAGGTTTCTAGAATAGCATTCATATTTCAGTGTGAAACTTGCGTTTTACACGATTTTCAGTACATTGCACAAAAATGCATCTAAATATCGTATTCAGTATGTAAAATACGTTGAATGCGCGTTTTGGCAGCAAATGCGTAGACATTTCTAACATCACATTCAGATTTCAATATGATATTTACGGTAAATGCGATTTCAGCAGCAAATACACAGGTTTCTAGCATAACTTTCATATTTCAGTGTGAAACTTGCGTTATACACGATTTTCAGTACATTGCACAAAAATGCTTCGAAATATCGTATTCAGTGTGTAAAATACGTTGAATTCGCGTTTTGGCAGTAAATGCGTAGACATTTCTAACATCACATTCGGATTTCAATATGATATTTCTTTTAAATGCGATTTCAGCAGCAAATACACAGGTTTCTAGAAAAGCATTCATATTTCAGTGTGAAACTTGCGTTTTACACGATTTTCGGTACATTGCACAAAAATGCATCGAAATATCGTATTCAGTGTGTAAAATACGTTGAATTCGCGTTTTGGCAGCAAATGCGTAGACATTTCTAACATCACATTCGGATTCCAATGTGATATTTACGTTAAATGCGATTTCAGCAGCAAATACACAGGTTTCTAGCATAACATTCATATTTCAGTGTGAAACTTGCGTTTTACACGATTTTCAGTACATTGCACAAAAATGCTTCGAAATATCGTATTCAGTGTGTAAATACGTTGAATTCGCGTTTTGGCAGTAAATGCGTAGACATTTCTAACATCACATTCGGATTTCAATGTGATATTTACGTTAAATGCGATTTCAGCAGCAAATACACAGGTTTCTGGAATAGCATTCATATTTCATTATGAAACTTGCGTTTTACACGATTTTCAGTACATTGCACAAAAATGCTTCGAAATATCGTATTCAGTGTGTAAATACGTTGAATTTGCGTTTTGGCAGCAAATGCGTAGACATTTCTAACATCACATTCGGATTTCAATGTGATATTTACGTTAAATGCGATTTCAGCAGCAAATACACAGGTTTCTAGCATAACATTCATATTTGAGTGTGAAACTTGCGTTTTACACGATTTTCAGTACATTGGACAAAAATGCATCGAAATATCGTATTCAGTGTGTAAAATACGTTGAATTCGCGTTTTGGCAGCAAATGCGTAGACATTTTTAACATCACATTCGGATTCCAATGTGATATTTACGTTAAATGCGATTTCAGCAGCAAATACACAGGTTTTTAGCATAACATTCATATTTCAGTGTGAAACTTGCGTTTTACACGATTTTCAGTACATTGGGCAAAAATGCATCGAAATATCGTATTCAGTGTGTAAAATACGTTGAATTCGTTTTTGACAGTAAATGCGTAGACATTTCTAACATCACATTCGGATTCCAATGTGATATTTACGTTAAATGCGATTTCAGCAGCAAATACACAGGTTTCTAGCATAACATTCATATTTCAGTGTGAAACTTGCGTTTTACACGATTTTCAGTACATTGCACAAAAATGCTTCGAAATATCGTATTCAGTGTGTAAATACGTTGAATTCGCGTTTTGGCAGCAAATGCGTAGACATTTCTAACATCACATTCGGATTTCAATGTGATATTTACGTTAAATGCGATTTCAGCAGCAAATACACAGGTTTCTGGAATAGCATTCATATTTCAGTATGAAACTTGCGTTTTACACGATTTTCGGTACATTAGACAAAAATGCATCGAAATATCGTATTCAGTGTGTAAAATACGTTGAATTCGCGTTTTGGCAGCAAATGCGTAGACATTTTTAACATCACATTCGGATTCCAATGTGATATTTACGTTAAATGCGATTTCAGCAGCAAATACACAGGTTTCTAGCATAACATTCATATTTCAGTGTGAAACTTGCGTTTTACACGATTTTCAGTACATTGGGCAAAAATGCATCGAAATGTCGTATTCAGTGTGTAAAATACGTTGAATTCGTGTTTTGACAGTAAATGCGTAGACATTTCTAACATCTCATTCGGATTTCAATGTGATATTTACGTTAAATGCGATTTCAGCAGCAAATACACAGGTTTCTAGCATAACATTCATATTTCAGTGTGAAACTTGCATTTTACACGATTTTCAGTACATTGGACAAAAATGCATCGAAATATCGTATTCAGTGTGTAAAATACGTTGAATTCGCGTTTTGGCTGCAAATGCGTAGACATTTCTAACATCACATTCGGATTTCAATGTGATATTTACGTTAAATGCGATTTCAGCAGCAAATACACAGGTTTCTAGAATAGCATTCATATTTCAGTGTGAAACTTGCGTTTTACACGATTTTCAGTACATTGCACAAAAATGCATCTAAATATCGTATTCAGTATGTAAAATACGTTGAATGCGCGTTTTGGCAGCAAATGCGTAGACATTTCTAACATCACATTCAGATTTCAATATGATATTTACGTTAAATGCGATTTCAGCAGCAAATACACAGGTTTCTAGCATAACTTTCATATTTCAGTGTGAAACTTGCGTTTTACACGATTTTCAGTACATTGCACAAAAATGCTTCGAAATATCGTATTCAGTGTGTAAAATACGTTGAATTCGCGTTTTGGCAGTAAATGCGTAGACATTTCTAACATCACATTCGGATTCCAATGTAATATTTACGTTAAATGCGATTTCAGCAGCAAATACACAGGTTTCTAGCATAACATTCATATTTCAGTGTGAAACTTGCGTTTTACACGATTTTCAGTACATTGCACAAAAATGCTTCGAAATATCGTATTCAGTTTTGGCAGTAAATGCGTAGACATTTCTAATATCTCATTCGGATTTCAATGTGATATTTACGTTAAATGCGATTTCAGCAGCAAATACACAGGTTTCTAGCATAACATTCATATTTCAGTGTGAAACTTGCGTTTTACACGATTTTCAGTACATTGCACAAAAATGCATCGAAATATCGTATTCAGTGTGTAAATACGTTGAATTCGCGTTTTGGCAGTAAATGCGTAGACATTTCTAACATCACATTCGGATTTCAATGTGATATTTACGTTAAATGCGATTTCAGCAGCAAATACACAGGTTTCTAGAATAGCATTCATATTTCAGTGTGAAACTTGCGTTTTACACGGTTTTCAGTACATTGCACAAAAATGCATCGAAATATCGTATTCAGTGTGTAAAATACGTTGAATTCGTGTTTTGACAGTAAATGCGTAGACATTTCTAACATCACATTCGGATTTCAATGTGATATTTACGTTAAATGCGATTTCAGCAGCAAATACACAGGTTTCTAGAATAGAATTCATATTTCAGTGTGAAACTTGCGTTTTACACGATTTTCGGTACATTGCACAAAAATGCATCGAAATATCGTATTCAGTGTGTAAAATACGTTGAATTCGCGTTTTGGCAGCAAATGCGTAGACATTTCTAACATCACATTCGGATTCCAATGTGATATTTACGTTAAATGCGATTTCAGCAGCAAATACACAGGTTTCTAGCATAACATTCATATTTCAGTGTGAAACTTGCGTTTTACACGTTTTTCAGTACATTGCACAAAAATGCATCTAAATATCGTATTCAGTGTGTAAAATACGTTGAATTCGCGTTTTGGCTGCAAATGCGTAGACATTTCTAACATCACATTCGGATTTCAATGTGATATTTACGTTAAATGCGATTTCAGCAGCAAATACACAGGTTTCTAGAATAGCATTCATATTTCACAAAAATGCATCGAAATATCGTATTCAAAGTGTAAAATACGTTGAATTCGCGTTTTGGCAGTAAATGCGTAGACATTTCTAACATCACATTCGGATTTCAATATGATATTTACGTTAAATGCGATTTCAGCAGCAAATACACAGGTTTCTAGCATAACTTTCATATTTCAGTGTGAAACTTGCGTTTTACACGTTTTTCAGTACATTGCACAAAAATGCATCTAAATATCGTATTCAGTGTGTAAAATACGTTGAATTCGCGTTTTGGCTGCAAATGCGTAGACATTTCTAACATCACATTCGGATTTCAATGTGATATTTACGTTAAATGCGATTTCAGCAGCAAATACACAGGTTTCTAGAATAGCATTCATATTTCACAAAAATGCATCGAAATATCGTATTCAAAGTGTAAAATACGTTGAATTCGCGTTTTGGCAGTAAATGCGTAGACATTTCTAACATCACATTCGGATTTCAATATGATATTTACGTTAAATGCGATTTCAGCAGCAAATACACAGGTTTCTAGCATAACATTCATATTTCAGTGTGAAACTTGCGTTTTACACGATTTTCAGTCCATTGCACAAAAATGCATCTAAATATCGTATTCAGTATGTAAAATACGTTGAATTCGCGTTTTGGCAGTAAATGCGTAGACATTTCTAACATCACATTCAGATTTCAATATGATATTTACGTTAAATGCGATTTCAGCAGCAAATACACAGGTTTCTAGCATAACTTTCATATTTCAGTGTGAAACTTGCGTTTTACACGATTTTCAGTACATTGCACAAAAATGCATCGAAATATCGTATTCAGTGTGTAAAATACGTTGAATTCGTGTTTTGACAGTAAATGCGTAGACATTTCTAACATCACATTCGGATTCCAATGTGATATTTACGTTAAATGCGATTTCAGCAGCAAATACACAGGTTTCTAGCATAACATTCATATTTCAGTGTGAAACTTGCGTTTTACACGATTTTCAGTACATTGCACAAAAATGCTTCGAAATATCGTATTCAGTTTTGGCAGTAAATGCGTAGACATTTCTAACATCTCATTCGGATTTCAATGTGATATTTACGTTAAATGCGATTTCAGCAGCAAATACACAGGTTTCTAGAATAGCATTCATATTTCAGTGTGAAACTTGCGTTTTACACGGTTTTCAGTACATTGCACAAAAATGCATCGAAATATCGTATTCAGTGTGTAAAATACGTTGAATTCGTGTTTTGACAGTAAATGCGTAGACATTTCTAACATCACATTCGGATTCCAATGTAATATTTACGTTAAATGCGATTTCAGCAGCAAATACACAGGTTTCTAGCATAACATTCATATTTCAGTGTGAAACTTGCGTTTTACACGATTTTCAGTACATTGCACAAAAATGCTTCGAAATATCGTATTCAGTTTTGGCAGTAAATGCGTAGACATTTCTAACATCACATTCGGATTTTAATGTGATATTTACGTTAAATGCGATTTCAGCAGCAAATACACAGGTTTCTAGCATAACATTCATATTTCAGTGTGAAACTTGAATTTTACACGATTTTCAGTACATTGGACAAAAATGCATCGAAATATCGTATTCAGTTTGTAAAATACGTTGAATTCGCGTTTTGGCAGTAAATGCGTAAACATTTCTAACATCACATTCGGATTTCAATGTGATATTTACGTTAAATGCGATTTGAGCAGCAAATACACAGGTTTCTAGCATAACATTCATATTTCAGTGTGAAACTTGCGTTTTACACGATTTTCAGTACATTGGGCAAAAATGCATCGAAATATCGTATTCAGTGTGTAAAATACGTTGAATTCGTGTTTTGACAGTAAATGCGTAGACATTTCTAACATCACATTCGGATTTCAATATGATATTTACGTTAAATGCGATTTCAGCAGCAAATACACAGGTTTCTAGCATAACTTTCATATTTCAGTGTGAAACTTGCGTTTTACACGTTTTTCAGTACATTGCACAAAAATGCATCTAAATATCGTATTCAGTGTGTAAAATACGTTGAATTCGCGTTTTGGCTGCAAATGCGTAGACATTTCTAACATCACATTCGGATTTCAATGTGATATTTACGTTAAATGCGATTTCAGCAGCAAATACACAGGTTTCTAGAATAGCATTCATATTTCACAAAAATGCATCGAAATATCGTATTCAAAGTGTAAAATACGTTGAATTCGCGTTTTGGCAGTAAATGCGTAGACATTTCTAACATCACATTCGGATTTCAATATGATATTTACGTTAAATGCGATTTCAGCAGCAAATACACAGGTTTCTAGCATAACATTCATATTTCAGTGTGAAACTTGCGTTTTACACGATTTTCAGTCCATTGCACAAAAATGCATCTAAATATCGTATTCAGTATGTAAAATACGTTGAATTCGCGTTTTGGCAGTAAATGCGTAGACATTTCTAACATCACATTCAGATTTCAATATGATATTTACGTTAAATGCGATTTCAGCAGCAAATACACAGGTTTCTAGCATAACTTTCATATTTCAGTGTGAAACTTGCGTTTTACACGATTTTCAGTACATTGCACAAAAATGCATCGAAATATCGTATTCAGTGTGTAAAATACGTTGAATTCGTGTTTTGACAGTAAATGCGTAGACATTTCTAACATCACATTCGGATTCCAATGTGATATTTACGTTAAATGCGATTTCAGCAGCAAATACACAGGTTTCTAGAATAGCATTCATATTTCAGTGTGAAACTTGCGTTTTACACGATTTTCAGTACATTGCACAAAAATGCATCTAAATATCGTATTCAGTATGTAAAATACGTTGAATGCGCGTTTTGGCAGCAAATGCGTAGACATTTCTAACATCACATTCAGATTTCAATATGATATTTACGTTAAATGCGATTTCAGCAGCAAATACACAGGTTTCTAGCATAACTTTCATATTTCAGTGTGAAACTTGCGTTTTACACGATTTTCAGTACATTGCACAAAAATGCTTCGAAATATCGTATTCAGTGTGTAAAATACGTTGAATTCGCGTTTTGGCAGTAAATGCGTAGACATTTCTAACATCACATTCGGATTCCAATGTAATATTTACGTTAAATGCGATTTCAGCAGCAAATACACAGGTTTCTAGCATAACATTCATATTTCAGTGTGAAACTTGCGTTTTACACGATTTTCAGTACATTGCACAAAAATGCTTCGAAATATCGTATTCAGTTTTGGCAGTAAATGCGTAGACATTTCTAATATCTCATTCGGATTTCAATGTGATATTTACGTTAAATGCGATTTCAGCAGCAAATACACAGGTTTCTAGCATAACATTCATATTTCAGTGTGAAACTTGCGTTTTACACGATTTTCAGTACATTGCACAAAAATGCATCGAAATATCGTATTCAGTGTGTAAATACGTTGAATTCGCGTTTTGGCAGTAAATGCGTAGACATTTCTAACATCACATTCGGATTTCAATGTGATATTTACGTTAAATGCGATTTCAGCAGCAAATACACAGGTTTCTAGAATAGCATTCATATTTCAGTGTGAAACTTGCGTTTTACACGGTTTTCAGTACATTGCACAAAAATGCATCGAAATATCGTATTCAGTGTGTAAAATACGTTGAATTCGTGTTTTGACAGTAAATGCGTAGACATTTCTAACATCACATTCGGATTTCAATGTGATATTTACGTTAAATGCGATTTCAGCAGCAAATACACAGGTTTCTAGAATAGAATTCATATTTCAGTGTGAAACTTGCGTTTTACACGATTTTCGGTACATTGCACAAAAATGCATCGAAATATCGTATTCAGTGTGTAAAATACGTTGAATTCGCGTTTTGGCAGCAAATGCGTAGACATTTCTAACATCACATTCGGATTTTAATGTGATATTTACGTTAAATGCGATTTCAGCAGCAAATACACAGGTTTCTAGCATAACATTCATATTTCAGTGTGAAACTTGCGTTTTACACGTTTTTCAGTACATTGCACAAAAATGCATCTAAATATCGTATTCAGTGTGTAAAATACGTTGAATTCGCGTTTTGGCTGCAAATGCGTAGACATTTCTAACATCACATTCGGATTTCAATGTGATATTTACGTTAAATGCGATTTCAGCAGCAAATACACAGGTTTCTAGAATAGCATTCATATGTCACAAAAATGCATCGAAATATCGTATTCAAAGTGTAAAATACGTTGAATTCGCGTTTTGGCAGTAAATGCGTAGACATTTCTAACATCACATTCGGATTTCAATATGATATTTACGTTAAATGCGATTTCAGCAGCAAATACACAGGTTTCTAGAATAGCATTCATATTTCAGTGTGAAACTTGCGTTTTACACGATTTTCAGTACATTGCACAAAAATGCATCTAAATATCGTATTCAGTATGTAAAATACGTTGAATGCGCGTTTTGGCAGCAAATGCGTAGACATTTCTAACATCACATTCAGATTTCAATATGATATTTACGGTAAATGCGATTTCAGCAGCAAATACACAGGTTTCTAGCATAACTTTCATATTTCAGTGTGAAACTTGCGTTATACACGATTTTCAGTACATTGCACAAAAATGCTTCGAAATATCGTATTCAGTGTGTAAAATACGTTGAATTCGCGTTTTGGCAGTAAATGCGTAGACATTTCTAACATCACATTCGGATTTCAATATGATATTTCTTTTAAATGCGATTTCAGCAGCAAATACACAGGTTTCTAGAAAAGCATTCATATTTCAGTGTGAAACTTGCGTTTTACACGATTTTCGGTACATTGCACAAAAATGCATCGAAATATCGTATTCAGTGTGTAAAATACGTTGAATTCGCGTTTTGGCAGCAAATGCGTAGACATTTCTAACATCACATTCGGATTCCAATGTGATATTTACGTTAAATGCGATTTCAGCAGCAAATACACAGGTTTCTAGCATAACATTCATATTTCAGTGTGAAACTTGCGTTTTACACGATTTTCAGTACATTGCACAAAAATGCTTCGAAATATCGTATTCAGTGTGTAAATACGTTGAATTCGCGTTTTGGCAGTAAATGCGTAGACATTTCTAACATCACATTCGGATTTCAATGTGATATTTACGTTAAATGCGATTTCAGCAGCAAATACACAGGTTTCTGGAATAGCATTCATATTTCATTATGAAACTTGCGTTTTACACGATTTTCAGTACATTGCACAAAAATGCTTCGAAATATCGTATTCAGTGTGTAAATACGTTGAATTTGCGTTTTGGCAGCAAATGCGTAGACATTTCTAACATCACATTCGGATTTCAATGTGATATTTACGTTAAATGCGATTTCAGCAGCAAATACACAGGTTTCTAGCATAACATTCATATTTGAGTGTGAAACTTGCGTTTTACACGATTTTCAGTACATTGGACAAAAATGCATCGAAATATCGTATTCAGTGTGTAAAATACGTTGAATTCGCGTTTTGGCAGCAAATGCGTAGACATTTTTAACATCACATTCGGATTCCAATGTGATATTTACGTTAAATGCGATTTCAGCAGCAAATACACAGGTTTTTAGCATAACATTCATATTTCAGTGTGAAACTTGCGTTTTACACGATTTTCAGTACATTGGGCAAAAATGCATCGAAATATCGTATTCAGTGTGTAAAATACGTTGAATTCGTTTTTGACAGTAAATGCGTAGACATTTCTAACATCACATTCGGATTCCAATGTGATATTTACGTTAAATGCGATTTCAGCAGCAAATACACAGGTTTCTAGCATAACATTCATATTTCAGTGTGAAACTTGCGTTTTACACGATTTTCAGTACATTGCACAAAAATGCTTCGAAATATCGTATTCAGTGTGTAAATACGTTGAATTCGCGTTTTGGCAGCAAATGCGTAGACATTTCTAACATCACATTCGGATTTCAATGTGATATTTACGTTAAATGCGATTTCAGCAGCAAATACACAGGTTTCTGGAATAGCATTCATATTTCAGTATGAAACTTGCGTTTTACACGATTTTCGGTACATTAGACAAAAATGCATCGAAATATCGTATTCAGTGTGTAAAATACGTTGAATTCGCGTTTTGGCAGCAAATGCGTAGACATTTTTAACATCACATTCGGATTCCAATGTGATATTTACGTTAAATGCGATTTCAGCAGCAAATACACAGGTTTCTAGAATAGCATTCATATTTCAGTGTGAAACTTGCGTTTTACACGATTTTCAGTACATTGGGCAAAAATGCATCGAAATGTCGTATTCAGTGTGTAAAATACGTTGAATTCGTGTTTTGACAGTAAATGCGTAGACATTTCTAACATCTCATTCGGATTTCAATGTGATATTTACGTTAAATGCGATTTCAGCAGCAAATACACAGGTTTCTAGCATAACATTCATATTTCAGTGTGAAACTTGCATTTTACACGATTTTCAGTACATTGGACAAAAATGCATCGAAATATCGTATTCAGTGTGTAAAATACGTTGAATTCGCGTTTTGGCTGCAAATGCGTAGACATTTCTAACATCACATTCGGATTTCAATGTGATATTTACGTTAAATGCGATTTCAGCAGCAAATACACAGGTTTCTAGAATAGCATTCATATTTCAGTGTGAAACTTGCGTTTTACACGATTTTCAGTACATTGCACAAAAATGCATCTAAATATCGTATTCAGTATGTAAAATACGTTGAATGCGCGTTTTGGCAGCAAATGCGTAGACATTTCTAACATCACATTCAGATTTCAATATGATATTTACGTTAAATGCGATTTCAGCAGCAAATACACAGGTTTCTAGCATAACTTTCATATTTCAGTGTGAAACTTGCGTTTTACACGATTTTCAGTACATTGCACAAAAATGCTTCGAAATATCGTATTCAGTGTGTAAAATACGTTGAATTCGCGTTTTGGCAGTAAATGCGTAGACATTTCTAACATCACATTCGGATTCCAATGTAATATTTACGTTAAATGCGATTTCAGCAGCAAATACACAGGTTTCTAGCATAACATTCATATTTCAGTGTGAAACTTGCGTTTTACACGATTTTCAGTACATTGCACAAAAATGCTTCGAAATATCGTATTCAGTTTTGGCAGTAAATGCGTAGACATTTCTAATATCTCATTCGGATTTCAATGTGATATTTACGTTAAATGCGATTTCAGCAGCAAATACACAGGTTTCTAGCATAACATTCATATTTCAGTGTGAAACTTGCGTTTTACACGATTTTCAGTACATTGCACAAAAATGCATCGAAATATCGTATTCAGTGTGTAAATACGTTGAATTCGCGTTTTGGCAGTAAATGCGTAGACATTTCTAACATCACATTCGGATTTCAATGTGATATTTACGTTAAATGCGATTTCAGCAGCAAATACACAGGTTTCTAGAATAGCATTCATATTTCAGTGTGAAACTTGCGTTTTACACGGTTTTCAGTACATTGCACAAAAATGCATCGAAATATCGTATTCAGTGTGTAAAATACGTTGAATTCGTGTTTTGACAGTAAATGCGTAGACATTTCTAACATCACATTCGGATTTCAATGTGATATTTACGTTAAATGCGATTTCAGCAGCAAATACACAGGTTTCTAGAATAGAATTCATATTTCAGTGTGAAACTTGCGTTTTACACGATTTTCGGTACATTGCACAAAAATGCATCGAAATATCGTATTCAGTGTGTAAAATACGTTGAATTCGCGTTTTGGCAGCAAATGCGTAGACATTTCTAACATCACATTCGGATTCCAATGTGATATTTACGTTAAATGCGATTTCAGCAGCAAATACACAGGTTTCTAGCATAACATTCATATTTCAGTGTGAAACTTGCGTTTTACACGTTTTTCAGTACATTGCACAAAAATGCATCTAAATATCGTATTCAGTGTGTAAAATACGTTGAATTCGCGTTTTGGCTGCAAATGCGTAGACATTTCTAACATCACATTCGGATTTCAATGTGATATTTACGTTAAATGCGATTTCAGCAGCAAATACACAGGTTTCTAGAATAGCATTCATATTTCACAAAAATGCATCGAAATATCGTATTCAAAGTGTAAAATACGTTGAATTCGCGTTTTGGCAGTAAATGCGTAGACATTTCTAACATCACATTCGGATTTCAATATGATATTTACGTTAAATGCGATTTCAGCAGCAAATACACAGGTTTCTAGCATAACTTTCATATTTCAGTGTGAAACTTGCGTTTTACACGTTTTTCAGTACATTGCACAAAAATGCATCTAAATATCGTATTCAGTGTGTAAAATACGTTGAATTCGCGTTTTGGCTGCAAATGCGTAGACATTTCTAACATCACATTCGGATTTCAATGTGATATTTACGTTAAATGCGATTTCAGCAGCAAATACACAGGTTTCTAGAATAGCATTCATATTTCACAAAAATGCATCGAAATATCGTATTCAAAGTGTAAAATACGTTGAATTCGCGTTTTGGCAGTAAATGCGTAGACATTTCTAACATCACATTCGGATTTCAATATGATATTTACGTTAAATGCGATTTCAGCAGCAAATACACAGGTTTCTAGCATAACATTCATATTTCAGTGTGAAACTTGCGTTTTACACGATTTTCAGTCCATTGCACAAAAATGCATCTAAATATCGTATTCAGTATGTAAAATACGTTGAATTCGCGTTTTGGCAGTAAATGCGTAGACATTTCTAACATCACATTCAGATTTCAATATGATATTTACGTTAAATGCGATTTCAGCAGCAAATACACAGGTTTCTAGCATAACTTTCATATTTCAGTGTGAAACTTGCGTTTTACACGATTTTCAGTACATTGCACAAAAATGCATCGAAATATCGTATTCAGTGTGTAAAATACGTTGAATTCGTGTTTTGACAGTAAATGCGTAGACATTTCTAACATCACATTCGGATTCCAATGTGATATTTACGTTAAATGCGATTTCAGCAGCAAATACACAGGTTTCTAGCATAACATTCATATTTCAGTGTGAAACTTGCGTTTTACACGATTTTCAGTACATTGGACAAAAATGCATCTAAATATCGTATTCAGTGTGTAAAATACGTTGAATTCGCGTTTTGGCTGCAAATGCGTAGACATTTCTAACATCACATTCGGATTTCAATGTGATATTTACGTTAAATGCGATTTCAGCAGCAAATACACAGGTTTCTAGAATAGCATTCATATTTCAGTGTGAAACTTGCGTTTTACACGATTTTCAGTACATTGCACAAAAATGCATCTAAATATCGTATTCAGTATGTAAAATACGTTGAATGCGCGTTTTGGCAGCAAATGCGTAGACATTTCTAACATCACATTCAGATTTCAATATGATATTTACGTTAAATGCGATTTCAGCAGCAAATACACAGGTTTCTAGCATAACTTTCATATTTCAGTGTGAAACTTGCGTTTTACACGATTTTCAGTACATTGCACAAAAATGCTTCGAAATATCGTATTCAGTGTGTAAAATACGTTGAATTCGCGTTTTGGCAGTAAATGCGTAGACATTTCTAACATCACATTCTGATTCCAATGTAATATTTACGTTAAATGCGATTTCAGCAGCAAATACACAGGTTTCTAGCATAACATTCATATTTCAGTGTGAAACTTGCGTTTTACACGATTTTCAGTACATTGCACAAAAATGCTTCGAAATATCGTATTCAGTTTTGGCAGTAAATGCGTAGACATTTCTAACATCACATTCGGATTTCAATGTGATATTTACGTTAAATGCGATTTCAGCAGCAAATACACAGGTTTCTAGCATAACATTCATATTTCAGTGTGAAACTTGAATTTTACACGATTTTCAGTACATTGGACAAAAATGCATCGAAATATCGTATTCAGTTTGTAAAATACGTTGAATTCGCGTTTTGGCAGTAAATGCGTAAACATTTCTAACATCACATTCGGATTTCAATGTGATATTTACGTTAAATGCGATTTGAGCAGCAAATACACAGGTTTCTAGCATAACATTCATATTTCAGTGTGAAACTTGCGTTTTACACGATTTTCAGTACATTGGGCAAAAATGCATCGAAATATCGTATTCAGTGTGTAAAATACGTTGAATTCGTGTTTTGACCAGGGACCCGGAACGAAATGTTTTTTCGTTCCGGGTCCGTTTCTGTTCCTTACACTCAATTTTGTTCCGTTCTTTTTTTGTTTCTGTTCTTTAAAAATTACGTTTTCGTTGAACGAAATAAAAATACCGGTTTTTCGTTTCGTTCATGAAGGGTGATAGGAGGAAGGAACAAATACTCACTAAAGCGCATGAGATATCGCTCAAATGCGCAACCTCTCCACCAGTGTTTCTCTTTGCATACACACACAGCGGAGCACAAATAGTATCAGTATATAATTAAAATTAGAAAATATAGAGTATAGTAAAATAAAATAATGAGCTGTGTAATACGCTAAGGCAAAATTGCGCGCGCGATTACGAATTTTAACAAAATATGATTTAAAATATTATTTTGACAATTACACATTGATTTTTTTATTTTTGTTGAGAAATTATTACCTTGTGTACCTACTTTCATGTAAACTACTGTGAATAAAATAATTAAATCCGAAATAAAATAAATCTTTTTAAACGGTCTTTATAAATGTCAAATAACTATCAACTACATATCTAACTATACTTTTATCTATTGTATCAGTCTACAAGTACGTTGGTATGCTGTTTGGCGCTATATATAATATTATGTGAGGAACGATATAATAACGGTTATAACCGGTTTTTATTTTTGCAAAATTTCGTTTCTGCTCAAAATCAAGATTTTTAAATTTCGTTCCGTTTTCAATTCTGTTCCTCAAAAATATTTCGTTATTTCGTTTTATCGTTTCCGTTTTCGTTTCGTTCCGGGTCCCTGGTTTTGACAGTAAATGCGTAGACATTTCTAACATCACATTCGGATTTCAATATGATATTTACGTTAAATGCGATTTCAGCAGCAAATACACAGGTTTCTAGCATAACTTTCATATTTCAGTGTGAAACTTGCGTTTTACACGTTTTTCAGTACATTGCACAAAAATGCATCTAAATATCGTATTCAGTGTGTAAAATACGTTGAATTCGCGTTTTGGCTGCAAATGCGTAGACATTTCTAACATCACATTCGGATTTCAATGTGATATTTACGTTAAATGCGATTTCAGCAGCAAATACACAGGTTTCTAGAATAGCATTCATATTTCACAAAAATGCATCGAAATATCGTATTCAAAGTGTAAAATACGTTGAATTCGCGTTTTGGCAGTAAATGCGTAGACATTTCTAACATCACATTCGGATTTCAATATGATATTTACGTTAAATGCGATTTCAGCAGCAAATACACAGGTTTCTAGCATAACATTCATATTTCAGTGTGAAACTTGCGTTTTACACGATTTTCAGTCCATTGCACAAAAATGCATCTAAATATCGTATTCAGTATGTAAAATACGTTGAATTCGCGTTTTGGCAGTAAATGCGTAGACATTTCTAACATCACATTCAGATTTCAATATGATATTTACGTTAAATGCGATTTCAGCAGCAAATACACAGGTTTCTAGCATAACTTTCATATTTCAGTGTGAAACTTGCGTTTTACACGATTTTCAGTACATTGCACAAAAATGCATCGAAATATCGTATTCAGTGTGTAAAATACGTTGAATTCGTGTTTTGACAGTAAATGCGTAGACATTTCTAACATCACATTCGGATTCCAATGTGATATTTACGTTAAATGCGATTTCAGCAGCAAATACACAGGTTTCTAGCATAACATTCATATTTCAGTGTGAAACTTGCGTTTTACACGATTTTCAGTACATTGGACAAAAATGCATCTAAATATCGTATTCAGTGTGTAAAATACGTTGAATTCGCGTTTTGGCTGCAAATGCGTAGACATTTCTAACATCACATTCGGATTTCAATGTGATATTTACGTTAAATGCGATTTCAGCAGCAAATACACAGGTTTCTAGAATAGCATTCATATTTCAGTGTGAAACTTGCGTTTTACACGATTTTCAGTACATTGCACAAAAATGCATCTAAATATCGTATTCAGTATGTAAAATACGTTGAATGCGCGTTTTGGCAGCAAATGCGTAGACATTTCTAACATCACATTCAGATTTCAATATGATATTTACGTTAAATGCGATTTCAGCAGCAAATACACAGGTTTCTAGCATAACTTTCATATTTCAGTGTGAAACTTGCGTTTTACACGATTTTCAGTACATTGCACAAAAATGCTTCGAAATATCGTATTCAGTGTGTAAAATACGTTAAATTCGCGTTTTGGCAGTAAATGCGTAGACATTTCTAACATCACATTCGGATTCCAATGTAATATTTACGTTAAATGCGATTTCAGCAGCAAATACACAGGTTTCTAGCATAACATTCATATTTCAGTGTGAAACTTGCGTTTTACACGATTTTCAGTACATTGCACAAAAATGCTTCGAAATATCGTATTCAGTTTTGGCAGTAAATGCGTAGACATTTCTAATATCTCATTCGGATTTCAATGTGATATTTACGTTAAATGCGATTTCAGCAGCAAATACACAGGTTTCTAGCATAACATTCATATTTCAGTGTGAAACTTGCGTTTTACACGATTTTCAGTACATTGCACAAAAATGCATCGAAATATCGTATTCAGTGTGTAAATACGTTGAATTCGCGTTTTGGCAGTAAATGCGTAGACATTTCTAACATCACATTCGGATTTCAATGTGATATTTACGTTAAATGCGATTTCAGCAGCAAATACACAGGTTTCTAGAATAGCATTCATATTTCAGTGTGAAACTTGCGTTTTACACGGTTTTCAGTACATTGCACAAAAATGCATCGAAATATCGTATTCAGTGTGTAAAATACGTTGAATTCGTGTTTTGACAGTAAATGCGTAGACATTTCTAACATCACATTCGGATTTCAATGTGATATTTACGTTAAATGCGATTTCAGCAGCAAATACACAGGTTTCTAGAATAGAATTCATATTTCAGTGTGAAACTTGCGTTTTACACGATTTTAGGTACATTGCACAAAAATGCATCGAAATATCGTATTCAGTGTGTAAAATACGTTGAATTCGCGTTTTGGCAGCAAATGCGTAGACATTTCTAACATCACATTCGGATTCCAATGTGATATTTACGTTAAATGCGATTTCAGCAGCAAATACACAGGTTTCTAGCATAACATTCATATTTCAGTGTGAAACTTGCGTTTTACACGTTTTTCAGTACATTGCACAAAAATGCATCTAAATATCGTATTCAGTGTGTAAAATACGTTGAATTCGCGTTTTGGCTGCAAATGCGTAGACATTTCTAACATCACATTCGGATTTCAATGTGATATTTACGTTAAATGCGATTTCAGCAGCAAATACACAGGTTTCTAGAATAGCATTCATATTTCACAAAAATGCATCGAAATATCGTATTCAAAGTGTAAAATACGTTGAATTCGCGTTTTGGCAGTAAATGCGTAGACATTTCTAACATCACATTCGGATTTCAATATGATATTTACGTTAAATGCGATTTCAGCAGCAAATACACAGGTTTCTAGAATAGCATTCATATTTCAGTGTGAAACTTGCGTTTTACACGATTTTCAGTACATTGCACAAAAATGCATCTAAATATCGTATTCAGTATGTAAAATACGTTGAATGCGCGTTTTGGCAGCAAATGCGTAGACATTTCTAACATCACATTCAGATTTCAATATGATATTTACGGTAAATGCGATTTCAGCAGCAAATACACAGGTTTCTAGCATAACTTTCATATTTCAGTGTGAAACTTGCGTTATACACGATTTTCAGTACATTGCACAAAAATGCTTCGAAATATCGTATTCAGTGTGTAAAATACGTTGAATTCGCGTTTTGGCAGTAAATGCGTAGACATTTCTAACATCACATTCGGATTTCAATATGATATTTCTTTTAAATGCGATTTCAGCAGCAAATACACAGGTTTCTAGAAAAGCATTCATATTTCAGTGTGAAACTTGCGTTTTACACGATTTTCGGTACATTGCACAAAAATGCATCGAAATATCGTATTCAGTGTGTAAAATACGTTGAATTCGCGTTTTGGCAGCAAATGCGTAGACATTTCTAACACCACATTCGGATTCCAATGTGATATTTACGTTAAATGCGATTTCAGCAGCAAATACACAGGTTTCTAGCATAACATTCATATTTCAGTGTGAAACTTGCGTTTTACACGATTTTCAGTACATTGCACAAAAATGCTTCGAAATATCGTATTCAGTGTGTAAATACGTTGAATTCGCGTTTTGGCAGTAAATGCGTAGACATTTCTAACATCACATTCGGATTTCAATGTGATATTTACGTTAAATGCGATTTCAGCAGCAAATACACAGGTTTCTGGAATAGCATTCATATTTCATTATGAAACTTGCGTTTTACACGATTTTCGGTACATTGCACAAAAATGCATCGAAATATCGTATTCAGTTTTGGCAGTAAATGCGTAGACATTTCTAACATCACATTCGGATTTCAATGTGATATTTACGTTAAATGCGATTTCAGCAGCAAATACACAGGTTTCTAGCATAACATTCAAATTTCAGTGTGACACTTGCGTTTTACACGTTTTTCAGTACATTGCACAAAAATGCATCTAAATATCGTATTCAGTGTGTGAAATACGTTGAATTCGCGTTTTGGCAGTAAATGCGTAGACATTTCTAACATCACATTCGGATTTCAATGTGAATTTACGTTAAATGCGATTTCAGCAGCAAATACACAGGTTTCTAGCATAACTTTCATATTTCAGTGTGAAACTTGCGTTTTACACGTTTTTCAGTACATTGCACAAAAATGCATCTAAATATCGTATTCAGTGTGTAAAATACGTTGAATTCGCGTTTTGGCTGCAAATGCGTAGACATTTCTAACATCACATTCGGATTTCAATGTGATATTTACGTTAAATGCGATTTCAGCAGCAAATACACAGGTTTCTAGAATAGCATTCATATTTCACAAAAATGCATCGAAATATCGTATTCAAAGTGTAAAATACGTTGAATTCGCGTTTTGGCAGTAAATGCGTAGACATTTCTAACATCACATTCGGATTTCAATATGATATTTACGTTAAATGCGATTTCAGCAGCAAATACACAGGTTTCTAGCATAACATTCATATTTCAGTGTGAAACTTGCGTTTTACACGATTTTCAGTCCATTGCACAAAAATGCATCTAAATATCGTATTCAGTATGTAAAATACGTTGAATTCGCGTTTTGGCAGTAAATGCGTAGACATTTCTAACATCACATTCAGATTTCAATATGATATTTACGTTAAATGCGATTTCAGCAGCAAATACACAGGTTTCTAGCATAACTTTCATATTTCAGTGTGAAACTTGCGTTTTACACGATTTTCAGTACATTGCACAAAAATGCATCGAAATATCGTATTCAGTGTGTAAAATACGTTGAATTCGTGTTTTGACAGTAAATGCGTAGACATTTCTAACATCACATTCGGATTCCAATGTGATATTTACGTTAAATGCGATTTCAGCAGCAAATACACAGGTTTCTAGCATAACATTCATATTTCAGTGTGAAACTTGCGTTTTACACGATTTTCAGTACATTGGACAAAAATGCATCTAAATATCGTATTCAGTGTGTAAAATACGTTGAATTCGCGTTTTGGCTGCAAATGCGTAGACATTTCTAACATCACATTCGGATTTCAATGTGATATTTACGTTAAATGCGATTTCAGCAGCAAATACACAGGTTTCTAGAATAGCATTCATATTTCAGTGTGAAACTTGCGTTTTACACGATTTTCAGTACATTGCACAAAAATGCATCTAAATATCGTATTCAGTATGTAAAATACGTTGAATGCGCGTTTTGGCAGCAAATGCGTAGACATTTCTAACATCACATTCAGATTTCAATATGATATTTACGTTAAATGCGATTTCAGCAGCAAATACACAGGTTTCTAGCATAACTTTCATATTTCAGTGTGAAACTTGCGTTTTACACGATTTTCAGTACATTGCACAAAAATGCTTCGAAATATCGTATTCAGTGTGTAAAATACGTTGAATTCGCGTTTTGGCAGTAAATGCGTAGACATTTCTAACATCACATTCTGATTCCAATGTAATATTTACGTTAAATGCGATTTCAGCAGCAAATACACAGGTTTCTAGCATAACATTCATATTTCAGTGTGAAACTTGCGTTTTACACGATTTTCAGTACATTGCACAAAAATGCTTCGAAATATCGTATTCAGTTTTGGCAGTAAATGCGTAGACATTTCTAACATCACATTCGGATTTCAATGTGATATTTACGTTAAATGCGATTTCAGCAGCAAATACACAGGTTTCTAGCATAACATTCATATTTCAGTGTGAAACTTGAATTTTACACGATTTTCAGTACATTGGACAAAAATGCATCGAAATATCGTATTCAGTTTGTAAAATACGTTGAATTCGCGTTTTGGCAGTAAATGCGTAAACATTTCTAACATCACATTCGGATTTCAATGTGATATTTACGTTAAATGCGATTTGAGCAGCAAATACACAGGTTTCTAGCATAACATTCATATTTCAGTGTGAAACTTGCGTTTTACACGATTTTCAGTACATTGGGCAAAAATGCATCGAAATATCGTATTCAGTGTGTAAAATACGTTGAATTCGTGTTTTGACAGTAAATGCGTAGACATTTCTAACATCACATTCGGATTTCAATATGATATTTACGTTAAATGCGATTTCAGCAGCAAATACACAGGTTTCTAGCATAACTTTCATATTTCAGTGTGAAACTTGCGTTTTACACGTTTTTCAGTACATTGCACAAAAATGCATCTAAATATCGTATTCAGTGTGTAAAATACGTTGAATTCGCGTTTTGGCTGCAAATGCGTAGACATTTCTAACATCACATTCGGATTTCAATGTGATATTTACGTTAAATGCGATTTCAGCAGCAAATACACAGGTTTCTAGAATAGCATTCATATTTCACAAAAATGCATCGAAATATCGTATTCAAAGTGTAAAATACGTTGAATTCGCGTTTTGGCAGTAAATGCGTAGACATTTCTAACATCACATTCGGATTTCAATATGATATTTACGTTAAATGCGATTTCAGCAGCAAATACACAGGTTTCTAGCATAACATTCATATTTCAGTGTGAAACTTGCGTTTTACACGATTTTCAGTCCATTGCACAAAAATGCATCTAAATATCGTATTCAGTATGTAAAATACGTTGAATTCGCGTTTTGGCAGTAAATGCGTAGACATTTCTAACATCACATTCAGATTTCAATATGATATTTACGTTAAATGCGATTTCAGCAGCAAATACACAGGTTTCTAGCATAACTTTCATATTTCAGTGTGAAACTTGCGTTTTACACGATTTTCAGTACATTGCACAAAAATGCATCGAAATATCGTATTCAGTGTGTAAAATACGTTGAATTCGTGTTTTGACAGTAAATGCGTAGACATTTCTAACATCACATTCGGATTCCAATGTGATATTTACGTTAAATGCGATTTCAGCAGCAAATACACAGGTTTCTAGCATAACATTCATATTTCAGTGTGAAACTTGCGTTTTACACGATTTTCAGTACATTGGACAAAAATGCATCTAAATATCGTATTCAGTGTGTAAAATACGTTGAATTCGCGTTTTGGCTGCAAATGCGTAGACATTTCTAACATCACATTCGGATTTCAATGTGATATTTACGTTAAATGCGATTTCAGCAGCAAATACACAGGTTTCTAGAATAGCATTCATATTTCAGTGTGAAACTTGCGTTTTACACGATTTTCAGTACATTGCACAAAAATGCATCTAAATATCGTATTCAGTATGTAAAATACGTTGAATGCGCGTTTTGGCAGCAAATGCGTAGACATTTCTAACATCACATTCAGATTTCAATATGATATTTACGTTAAATGCGATTTCAGCAGCAAATACACAGGTTTCTAGCATAACTTTCATATTTCAGTGTGAAACTTGCGTTTTACACGATTTTCAGTACATTGCACAAAAATGCTTCGAAATATCGTATTCAGTGTGTAAAATACGTTGAATTCGCGTTTTGGCAGTAAATGCGTAGACATTTCTAACATCACATTCTGATTCCAATGTAATATTTACGTTAAATGCGATTTCAGCAGCAAATACACAGGTTTCTAGCATAACATTCATATTTCAGTGTGAAACTTGCGTTTTACACGATTTTCAGTACATTGCACAAAAATGCTTCGAAATATCGTATTCAGTTTTGGCAGTAAATGCGTAGACATTTCTAACATCACATTCGGATTTCAATGTGATATTTACGTTAAATGCGATTTCAGCAGCAAATACACAGGTTTCTAGCATAACATTCATATTTCAGTGTGAAACTTGAATTTTACACGATTTTCAGTACATTGGACAAAAATGCATCGAAATATCGTATTCAGTTTGTAAAATACGTTGAATTCGCGTTTTGGCAGTAAATGCGTAAACATTTCTAACATCACATTCGGATTTCAATGTGATATTTACGTTAAATGCGATTTCAGCAGCAAATACACAGGTTTCTAGCATAACATTCATATTTCAGTGTGAAACTTGCGTTTTACACGATTTTCAGTACATTGGGCAAAAATGCATCGAAATATCGTATTCAGTGTGTAAAATACGTTGAATTCGTGTTTTGACAGTAAATGCGTAGACATTTCTAACATCACATTCGGATTTCAATATGATATTTACGTTAAATGCGATTTCAGCAGCAAATACACAGGTTTCTAGCATAACTTTCATATTTCAGTGTGAAACTTGCGTTTTACACGTTTTTCAGTACATTGCACAAAAATGCTTCGAAATATCGTATTCAGTGTGTAAAATACGTTGAATTCGCGTTTTGGCAGTAAATGCGTAGACATTTCTAACATCACATTCGGATTCCAATGTAATATTTACGTTAAATGCGATTTCAGCAGCAAATACACAGGTTTCTAGCATAACATTCATATTTCAGTGTGAAACTTGCGTTTTACACGATTTTCAGTACATTGCACAAAAATGCTTCGAAATATCGTATTCAGTTTTGGCAGTAAATGCGTAGACATTTCTAATATCTCATTCGGATTTCAATGTGATATTTACGTTAAATGCGATTTCAGCAGCAAATACACAGGTTTCTAGCATAACATTCATATTTCAGTGTGAAACTTGCGTTTTACACGATTTTCAGTACATTGCACAAAAATGCATCGAAATATCGTATTCAGTGTGTAAATACGTTGAATTCGCGTTTTGGCAGTAAATGCGTAGACATTTCTAACATCACATTCGGATTTCAATGTGATATTTACGTTAAATGCGATTTCAGCAGCAAATACACAGGTTTCTAGAATAGCATTCATATTTCAGTGTGAAACTTGCGTTTTACACGGTTTTCAGTACATTGCACAAAAATGCATCGAAATATCGTATTCAGTGTGTAAAATACGTTGAATTCGTGTTTTGACAGTAAATGCGTAGACATTTCTAACATCACATTCGGATTTCAATGTGATATTTACGTTAAATGCGATTTCAGCAGCAAATACACAGGTTTCTAGAATAGAATTCATATTTCAGTGTGAAACTTGCGTTTTACACGATTTTCGGTACATTGCACAAAAATGCATCTAAATATCGTATTCAGTGTGTAAAATACGTTGAATTCGCGTTTTGGCTGCAAATGCGTAGACATTTCTAACATCACATTCGGATTTCAATGTGATATTTACGTTAAATGCGATTTCAGCAGCAAATACACAGGTTTCTAGAATAGCATTCATATTTCAGTGTGAAACTTGCGTTTTACATGATTTTCAGTACATTGCACAAAAATGCATCTAAATATCGTATTCAGTATGTAAAATACGTTGAATGCGCGTTTTGGCAGCAAATGCGTAGACATTTCTAACATCACATTCAGATTTCAATATGATATTTACGTTAAATGCGATTTCAGCAGCAAATACACAGGTTTCTAGCATAACTTTCATATTTCAGTGTGAAACTTGCGTTTTACACGATTTTCAGTACATTGCACAAAAATGCTTCGAAATATCGTATTCAGTGTGTAAAATACGTTGAATTCGCGTTTTGGCAGTAAATGCGTAGACATTTCTAACATCACATTCGGATTCCAATGTAATATTTACGTTAAATGCGATTTCAGCAGCAAATACACAGGTTTCTAGCATAACATTCATATTTCAGTGTGAAACTTGCGTTTTACACGATTTTCAGTACATTGCACAAAAATGCTTCGAAATATCGTATTCAGTTTTGGCAGTAAATGCGTAGACATTTCTAATATCTCATTCGGATTTCAATGTGATATTTACGTTAAATGCGATTTCAGCAGCAAATACACAGGTTTCTAGCATAACATTCATATTTCAGTGTGAAACTTGCGTTTTACACGATTTTCAGTACATTGCACAAAAATGCATCGAAATATCGTATTCAGTGTGTAAATACGTTGAATTCGCGTTTTGGCAGTAAATGCGTAGACATTTCTAACATCACATTCGGATTTCAATGTGATATTTACGTTAAATGCGATTTCAGCAGCAAATACACAGGTTTCTAGAATAGCATTCATATTTCAGTGTGAAACTTGCGTTTTACACGGTTTTCAGTACATTGCACAAAAATGCATCGAAATATCGTATTCAGTGTGTAAAATACGTTGAATTCGTGTTTTGACAGTAAATGCGTAGACATTTCTAACATCACATTCGGATTTCAATGTGATATTTACGTTAAATGCGATTTCAGCAGCAAATACACAGGTTTCTAGAATAGAATTCATATTTCAGTGTGAAACTTGCGTTTTACACGATTTTCGGTACATTGCACAAAAATGCATCGAAATATCGTATTCAGTGTGTAAAATACGTTGAATTCGCGTTTTGGCAGCAAATGCGTAGACATTTCTAACATCACATTCGGATTCCAATGTGATATTTACGTTAAATGCGATTTCAGCAGCAAATACACAGGTTTCTAGCATAACATTCATATTTCAGTGTGAAACTTGCGTTTTACACGTTTTTCAGTACATTGCACAAAAATGCATCTAAATATCGTATTCAGTGTGTAAAATACGTTGAATTCGCGTTTTGGCTGCAAATGCGTAGACATTTCTAACATCACATTCGGATTTCAATGTGATATTTACGTTAAATGCGATTTCAGCAGCAAATACACAGGTTTCTAGAATAGCATTCATATTTCACAAAAATGCATCGAAATATCGTATTCAAAGTGTAAAATACGTTGAATTCGCGTTTTGGCAGTAAATGCGTAGACATTTCTAACATCACATTCGGATTTCAATATGATATTTACGTTAAATGCGATTTCAGCAGCAAATACACAGGTTTCTAGAATAGCATTCATATTTCAGTGTGAAACTTGCGTTTTACACGATTTTCAGTACATTGCACAAAAATGCATCTAAATATCGTATTCAGTATGTAAAATACGTTGAATGCGCGTTTTGGCAGCAAATGCGTAGACATTTCTAACATCACATTCAGATTTCAATATGATATTTACGGTAAATGCGATTTCAGCAGCAAATACACAGGTTTCTAGCATAACTTTCATATTTCAGTGTGAAACTTGCGTTATACACGATTTTCAGTACATTGCACAAAAATGCTTCGAAATATCGTATTCAGTGTGTAAAATACGTTGAATTCGCGTTTTGGCAGTAAATGCGTAGACATTTCTAACATCACATTCGGATTTCAATATGATATTTCTTTTAAATGCGATTTCAGCAGCAAATACACAGGTTTCTAGAAAAGCATTCATATTTCAGTGTGAAACTTGCGTTTTACACGATTTTCGGTACATTGCACAAAAATGCATCGAAATATCGTATTCAGTGTGTAAAATACGTTGAATTCGCGTTTTGGCAGCAAATGCGTAGACATTTCTAACATCACATTCGGATTCCAATGTGATATTTACGTTAAATGCGATTTCAGCAGCAAATACACAGGTTTCTAGCATAACATTCATATTTCAGTGTGAAACTTGCGTTTTACACGATTTTCAGTACATTGCACAAAAATGCTTCGAAATATCGTATTCAGTGTGTAAATACGTTGAATTCGCGTTTTGGCAGTAAATGCGTAGACATTTCTAACATCACATTCGGATTTCAATGTGATATTTACGTTAAATGCGATTTCAGCAGCAAATACACAGGTTTCTGGAATAGCATTCATATTTCATTATGAAACTTGCGTTTTACACGATTTTCGGTACATTGCACAAAAATGCATCGAAATATCGTATTCAGTTTTGGCAGTAAATGCGTAGACATTTCTAACATCACATTCGGATTTCAATGTGATATTTACGTTAAATGCGATTTCAGCAGCAAATACACAGGTTTCTAGCATAACATTCAAATTTCAGTGTGACACTTGCGTTTTACACGTTTTTCAGTACATTGCACAAAAATGCATCTAAATATCGTATTCAGTGTGTGAAATACGTTGAATTCGCGTTTTGGCAGTAAATGCGTAGACATTTCTAACATCACATTCGGATTTCAATGTGAATTTACGTTAAATGCGATTTCAGCAGCAAATACACAGGTTTCTAGCATAACTTTCATATTTCAGTGTGAAACTTGCGTTTTACACGTTTTTCAGTACATTGCACAAAAATGCATCTAAATATCGTATTCAGTGTGTAAAATACGTTGAATTCGCGTTTTGGCTGCAAATGCGTAGACATTTCTAACATCACATTCGGATTTCAATGTGATATTTACGTTAAATGCGATTTCAGCAGCAAATACACAGGTTTCTAGAATAGCATTCATATTTCACAAAAATGCATCGAAATATCGTATTCAAAGTGTAAAATACGTTGAATTCGCGTTTTGGCAGTAAATGCGTAGACATTTCTAACATCACATTCGGATTTCAATATGATATTTACGTTAAATGCGATTTCAGCAGCAAATACACAGGTTTCTAGCATAACATTCATATTTCAGTGTGAAACTTGCGTTTTACACGATTTTCAGTCCATTGCACAAAAATGCATCTAAATATCGTATTCAGTATGTAAAATACGTTGAATTCGCGTTTTGGCAGTAAATGCGTAGACATTTCTAACATCACATTCAGATTTCAATATGATATTTACGTTAAATGCGATTTCAGCAGCAAATACACAGGTTTCTAGCATAACTTTCATATTTCAGTGTGAAACTTGCGTTTTACACGATTTTCAGTACATTGCACAAAAATGCATCGAAATATCGTATTCAGTGTGTAAAATACGTTGAATTCGTGTTTTGACAGTAAATGCGTAGACATTTCTAACATCACATTCGGATTCCAATGTGATATTTACGTTAAATGCGATTTCAGCAGCAAATACACAGGTTTCTAGCATAACATTCATATTTCAGTGTGAAACTTGCGTTTTACACGATTTTCAGTACATTGGACAAAAATGCATCTAAATATCGTATTCAGTGTGTAAAATACGTTGAATTCGCGTTTTGGCTGCAAATGCGTAGACATTTCTAACATCACATTCGGATTTCAATGTGATATTTACGTTAAATGCGATTTCAGCAGCAAATACACAGGTTTCTAGAATAGCATTCATATTTCAGTGTGAAACTTGCGTTTTACACGATTTTCAGTACATTGCACAAAAATGCATCTAAATATCGTATTCAGTATGTAAAATACGTTGAATGCGCGTTTTGGCAGCAAATGCGTAGACATTTCTAACATCACATTCAGATTTCAATATGATATTTACGTTAAATGCGATTTCAGCAGCAAATACACAGGTTTCTAGCATAACTTTCATATTTCAGTGTGAAACTTGCGTTTTACACGATTTTCAGTACATTGCACAAAAATGCTTCGAAATATCGTATTCAGTGTGTAAAATACGTTGAATTCGCGTTTTGGCAGTAAATGCGTAGACATTTCTAACATCACATTCTGATTCCAATGTAATATTAACGTTAAATGCGATTTCAGCAGCAAATACACAGGTTTCTAGCATAACATTCATATTTCAGTGTGAAACTTGCGTTTTACACGATTTTCAGTACATTGCACAAAAATGCTTCGAAATATCGTATTCAGTTTTGGCAGTAAATGCGTAGACATTTCTAACATCACATTCGGATTTCAATGTGATATTTACGTTAAATGCGATTTCAGCAGCAAATACACAGGTTTCTAGCATAACATTCATATTTCAGTGTGAAACTTGAATTTTACACGATTTTCAGTACATTGGACAAAAATGCATCGAAATATCGTATTCAGTTTGTAAAATACGTTGAATTCGCGTTTTGGCAGTAAATGCGTAAACATTTCTAACATCACATTCGGATTTCAATGTGATATTTACGTTAAATGCGATTTGAGCAGCAAATACACAGGTTTCTAGCATAACATTCATATTTCAGTGTGAAACTTGCGTTTTACACGATTTTCAGTACATTGGGCAAAAATGCATCGAAATATCGTATTCAGTGTGTAAAATACGTTGAATTCGTGTTTTGACAGTAAATGCGTAGACATTTCTAACATCACATTCGGATTTCAATATGATATTTACGTTAAATGCGATTTCAGCAGCAAATACACAGGTTTCTAGCATAACTTTCATATTTCAGTGTGAAACTTGCGTTTTACACGTTTTTCAGTACATTGCACAAAAATGCATCTAAATATCGTATTCAGTGTGTAAAATACGTTGAATTCGCGTTTTGGCTGCAAATGCGTAGACATTTCTAACATCACATTCGGATTTCAATGTGATATTTACGTTAAATGCGATTTCAGCAGCAAATACACAGGTTTCTAGAATAGCATTCATATTTCACAAAAATGCATCGAAATATCGTATTCAAAGTGTAAAATACGTTGAATTCGCGTTTTGGCAGTAAATGCGTAGACATTTCTAACATCACATTCGGATTTCAATATGATATTTACGTTAAATGCGATTTCAGCAGCAAATACACAGGTTTCTAGCATAACATTCATATTTCAGTGTGAAACTTGCGTTTTACACGATTTTCAGTCCATTGCACAAAAATGCATCTAAATATCGTATTCAGTATGTAAAATACGTTGAATTCGCGTTTTGGCAGTAAATGCGTAGACATTTCTAACATCACATTCAGATTTCAATATGATATTTACGTTAAATGCGATTTCAGCAGCAAATACACAGGTTTCTAGCATAACTTTCATATTTCAGTGTGAAACTTGCGTTTTACACGATTTTCAGTACATTGCACAAAAATGCATCGAAATATCGTATTCAGTGGGTAAAATACGTTGAATTCGTGTTTTGACAGTAAATGCGTAGACATTTCTAACATCACATTCGGATTCCAATGTGATATTTACGTTAAATGCGATTTCAGCAGCAAATACACAGGTTTCTAGCATAACATTCATATTTCAGTGTGAAACTTGCGTTTTACACGATTTTCAGTACATTGGACAAAAATGCATCTAAATATCGTATTCAGTGTGTAAAATACGTTGAATTCGCGTTTTGGCTGCAAATGCGTAGACATTTCTAACATCACATTCGGATTTCAATGTGATATTTACGTTAAATGCGATTTCAGCAGCAAATACACAGGTTTCTAGAATAGCATTCATATTTCAGTGTGAAACTTGCGTTTTACACGATTTTCAGTACATTGCACAAAAATGCATCTAAATATCGTATTCAGTATGTAAAATACGTTGAATGCGCGTTTTGGCAGCAAATGCGTAGACATTTCTAACATCACATTCAGATTTCAATATGATATTTACGTTAAATGCGATTTCAGCAGCAAATACACAGGTTTCTAGCATAACTTTCATATTTCAGTGTGAAACTTGCGTTTTACACGATTTTCAGTACATTGCACAAAAATGCTTCGAAATATCGTATTCAGTGTGTAAAATACGTTGAATTCGCGTTTTGGCAGTAAATGCGTAGACATTTCTAACATCACATTCGGATTCCAATGTAATATTTACGTTAAATGCGATTTCAGCAGCAAATACACAGGTTTCTAGCATAACATTCATATTTCAGTGTGAAACTTGCGTTTTACACGATTTTCAGTACATTGCACAAAAATGCATCGAAATATCGTATTCAGTGTGTAAATACGTTGAATTCGCGTTTTGGCAGTAAATGCGTAGACATTTCTAACATCACATTCGGATTTCAATGTGATATTTACGTTAAATGCGATTTCAGCAGCAAATACACAGGTTTCTAGAATAGCATTCATATTTCAGTGTGAAACTTGCGTTTTACACGGTTTTCAGTACATTGCACAAAAATGCATCGAAATATCGTATTCAGTGTGTAAAATACGTTGAATTCGTGTTTTGACAGTAAATGCGTAGACATTTCTAACATCACATTCGGATTTCAATGTGATATTTACGTTAAATGCGATTTCAGCAGCAAATACACAGGTTTCTAGAATAGAATTCATATTTCAGTGTGAAACTTGCGTTTTACACGATTTTCGGTACATTGCACAAAAATGCATCGAAATATCGTATTCAGTGTGTAAAATACGTTGAATTCGCGTTTTGGCAGCAAATGCGTAGACATTTCTAACATCACATTCGGATTCCAATGTGATATTTACGTTAAATGCGATTTCAGCAGCAAATACACAGGTTTCTAGCATAACATTCATATTTCAGTGTGAAACTTGCGTTTTACACGTTTTTCAGTACATTGCACAAAAATGCATCTAAATATCGTATTCAGTGTGTAAAATACGTTGAATTCGCGTTTTGGCTGCAAATGCGTAGACATTTCTAACATCACATTCGGATTTTAATGTGATATTTACGTTAAATGCGATTTCAGCAGCAAATACACAGGTTTCTAGAATAGCATTCATATTTCACAAAAATGCATCGAAATATCGTATTCAAAGTGTAAAATACGTTGAATTCGCGTTTTGGCAGTAAATGCGTAGACATTTCTAACATCACATTCGGATTTCAATATGATATTTACGTTAAATGCGATTTCAGCAGCAAATACACAGGTTTCTAGAATAGCATTCATATTTCAGTGTGAAACTTGCGTTTTACACGATTTTCAGTACATTGCACAAAAATGCATCTAAATATCGTATTCAGTATGTAAAATACGTTGAATGCGCGTTTTGGCAGCAAATGCGTAGACATTTCTAACATCACATTCAGATTTCAATATGATATTTACGGTAAATGCGATTTCAGCAGCAAATACACAGGTTTCTAGCATAACTTTCATATTTCAGTGTGAAACTTGCGTTATACACGATTTTCAGTACATTGCACAAAAATGCTTCGAAATATCGTATTCAGTGTGTAAAATACGTTGAATTCGCGTTTTGGCAGTAAATGCGTAGACATTTCTAACATCACATTCGGATTTCAATATGATATTTCTTTTAAATGCGATTTCAGCAGCAAATACACAGGTTTCTAGAAAAGCATTCATATTTCAGTGTGAAACTTGCGTTTTACACGATTTTCGGTACATTGCACAAAAATGCATCGAAATATCGTATTCAGTGTGTAAAATACGTTGAATTCGCGTTTTGGCAGCAAATGCGTAGACATTTCTAACATCACATTCGGATTCCAATGTGATATTTACGTTAAATGCGATTTCAGCAGCAAATACACAGGTTTCTAGCATAACATTCATATTTCAGTGTGAAACTTGCGTTTTACACGATTTTCAGTACATTGGACAAAAATGCTTCGAAATATCGTATTCAGTGTGTAAATACGTTGAATTCGCGTTTTGGCAGTAAATGCGTAGACATTTCTAACATCACATTCGGATTTCAATGTGATATTTACGTTAAATGCGATTTCAGCAGCAAATACACAGGTTTCTGGAATAGCATTCATATTTCATTATGAAACTTGCGTTTTACACGATTTTCAGTACATTGCACAAAAATGCTTCGAAATATCGTATTCAGTGTGTAAATACGTTGAATTCGCGTTTTGGCAGCAAATGCGTAGACATTTCTAACATCACATTCGGATTTCAATGTGATATTTACGTTAAATGCGATTTCAGCAGCAAATACACAGGTTTCTAGCATAACATTCATATTTGAGTGTGAAACTTGCGTTTTACACGATTTTCAGTACATTGGACAAAAATGCATCGAAATATCGTATTCAGTGTGTAAAATACGTTGAATTCGCGTTTTGGCAGCAAATGCGTAGACATTTCTAACATCACATTCGGATTCCAATGTGATATTTACGTTAAATGCGATTTCAGCAGCAAATACACAGGTTTTTAGCATAACATTCATATTTCAGTGTGAAACTTGCGTTTTACACGATTTTCAGTACATTGGGCAAAAATGCATCGAAATATCGTATTCAGTGTGTAAAATACGTTGAATTCGTGTTTTGACAGTAAATGCGTAGACATTTCTAACATCACATTCGGATTCCAATGTGATATTTACGTTAAATGCGATTTCAGCAGCAAATACACAGGTTTCTAGCATAACATTCATATTTCAGTGTGAAACTTGCGTTTTACACGATTTTCAGTACATTGCACAAAAATGCTTCGAAATATCGTATTCAGTGTGTAAATACGTTGAATTCGCGTTTTGGCAGCAAATGCGTAGACATTTCTAACATCACATTCGGATTTCAATGTGATATTTACGTTAAATGCGATTTCAGCAGCAAATACACAGGTTTCTGGAATAGCATTCATATTTCAGTATGAAACTTGCGTTTTACACGATTTTCGGTACATTAGACAAAAATGCATCGAAATATCGTATTCAGTGTGTAAAATACGTTGAATTCGCGTTTTGGCAGCAAATGCGTAGACATTTTTAACATCACATTCGGATTCCAATGTGATATTTACGTTAAATGCGATTTCAGCAGCAAATACACAGGTTTCTAGCATAACATTCATATTTCAGTGTGAAACTTGCGTTTTACACGATTTTCAGTACATTGGGCAAAAACGCATCGAAATGTCGTATTCAGTGTGTAAAATACGTTGAATTCGTGTTTTGACAGTAAATGCGTAGACATTTCTAACATCTCATTCGGATTTCAATGTGATATTTACGTTAAATGCGATTTCAGCAGCAAATACACAGGTTTCTAGCATAACATTCATATTTCAGTGTGAAACTTGCATTTTACACGATTTTCAGTACATTGGACAAAAATGCATCGAAATATCGTATTCAGTGTGTAAAATACGTTGAATTCGCGTTTTGGCAGCAAATGCGTAAACATTTCTAACATCACATTCGGATTTCAATGTGATATTTACGTTAAATGCGATTTCAGCAGCAAATACACAGGTTTCTAGAATAGCATTCATATTTCAGTGTGAAACTTGCGTTTTACACGACTTTCGGTACATTGCACAAAAATGCATCGAAATATCGTATTCAGTGTGTAAAATATGTTGAATTCGCGTTTTGGCAGTAAATGCGTAGACATTTCTAACATCACATTCGGATTTCAATGTGATATTTACGTTAAATGCGATTTCAGCAGCAAATACACAGGTTTCTAGCATAACATTCATATTCGAGTGTGAAACTTGCGTTTTACACGATTTTCAGTACATTGGACAAAAATGCATCGAAATATCGTACTCAGTGTGTAAAATACGTTGAATTCGTGTTTTGACAGTAAATGCGTAGACATTTCTAACATCACATTCGGATTCCAATGTGATATTTACGTTAAATGCGATTTCAGCAGCAAATACACAGGTTTCTAGCATAACATTCATATTTCAGTGTGAAACTTGCGTTTTACACGATTTTCAGTAAATTGCACAAAAATGCATCTAAATATCGTATTCAGTATGTAAAATACGTTGAATTCGCGTTTTGGCAGTAAATGCGTAGACATTTCTAATATCTCATTCGGATTTCAATGTGATATTTACGTTAAATGCTATTTCAGCAGCAAATACACAGGTTTCTAGCATAACATTCATATTTCAGTGTGAAACTTGCGTTTTACACGATTTTCAGTACATTGCACAAAAATGCTTCGAAATATCGTATTCAGTGTGTAAATACGTTGAATTCGCGTTTTGGCAGTAAATGCGTAGACATTTCTAACATCACATTCGGATTTCAATGTGATATTTACGTTAAATGCGATTTCAGCAGCAAATACACAGGTTTCTAGAATAGCATTCATATTTCAGTGTGAAACTTGCGTTTTACACGACTTTCGGTACATTGCACAAAAATGCATCGAAATATCGTATTCAGTGTGTAAAATATGTTGAATTCGCGTTTTGGCAGTAAATGCGTAGACATTTCTAACATCACATTCGGATTTCAATGTGATATTTACGTTAAATGCGATTTCAGCAGCAAATACACAGGTTTCTAGCATAACATTTATATTCGAGTGTGAAACTTGCGTTTTACACGTTTTTCAGTACATTGCACAAAAATGCATCTAAATATCGTATTCAGTGTGTAAAATACGTTGAATTCGCGTTTTGGCTGCAAATGCGTAGACATTTCTAACATCACATTCGGATTTCAATGTGATATTTACGTTAAATGCGATTTCAGCAGCAAATACACAGGTTTCTAGAATAGAATTCATATTTCAGTGTGAAACTTGCGTTTTACACGATTTTCGGTACATTGCACAAAAATGCATCGAAATATCGTATTCAGTGTGTAAAATACGTTGAATTCGCGTTTTGGCAGCAAATGCGTAGACATTTCTAACATCACATTCGGATTCCAATGTGATATTTACGTTAAATGCGATTTCAGCAGCAAATACACAGGTTTCTAGCATAACATTCATATTTCAGTGTGAAACTTGCGTTTTACACGTTTTTCAGTACATTGCACAAAAATGCATCTAAATATCGTATTCAGTGTGTAAAATACGTTGAATTCGCGTTTTGGCTGCAAATGCGTAGACATTTCTAACATCACATTCGGATTTCAATGTGATATTTACGTTAAATGCGATTTCAGCAGCAAATACACAGGTTTCTAGAATAGCATTCATATTTCACAAACATGCATCGAAATATCGTATTCAAAGTGTAAAATACGTTGAATTCGCGTTTTGGCAGTAAATGCGTAGACATTTCTAACATCACATTCGGATTTCAATATGATATTTACGTTAAATGCGATTTCAGCAGCAAATACACAGGTTTCTAGAATAGCATTCATATTTCAGTGTGAAACTTGCGTTTTACACGATTTTCAGTACATTGCACAAAAATGCATCTAAATATCGTATTCAGTATGTAAAATACGTTGAATGCGCGTTTTGGCAGCAAATGCGTAGACATTTCTAACATCACATTCAGATTTCAATATGATATTTACGGTAAATGCGATTTCAGCAGCAAATACACAGGTTTCTAGCATAACTTTCATATTTCAGTGTGAAACTTGCGTTATACACGATTTTCAGTACATTGCACAAAAATGCTTCGAAATATCGTATTCAGTGTGTAAAATACGTTGAATTCGCGTTTTGGCAGTAAATGCGTAGACATTTCTAACATCACATTCGGATTTCAATATGATATTTCTTTTAAATGCGATTTCAGCAGCAAATACACAGGTTTCTAGAAAAGCATTCATATTTCAGTGTGAAACTTGCGTTTTACACGATTTTCGGTACATTGCACAAAAATGCATCGAAATATCGTATTCAGTGTGTAAAATACGTTGAATTCGCGTTTTGGCAGCAAATGCGTAGACATTTCTAACATCACATTCGGATTCCAATGTGATATTTACGTTAAATGCGATTTCAGCAGCAAATACACAGGTTTCTAGCATAACATTCATATTTCAGTGTGAAACTTGCGTTTTACACGATTTTCAGTACATTGCACAAAAATGCTTCGAAATATCGTATTCAGTGTGTAAATACGTTGAATTCGCGTTTTGGCAGTAAATGCGTAGACATTTCTAACATCACATTCGGATTTCAATGTGATATTTACGTTAAATGCGATTTCAGCAGCAAATACACAGGTTTCTGGAATAGCATTCATATTTCATTATGAAACTTGCGTTTTACACGATTTTCAGTACATTGCACAAAAATTCTTCGAAATATCGTATTCAGTGTGTAAATACGTTGAATTCGCGTTTTGGCAGCAAATGCGTAGACATTTCTAACATCACATTCGGATTTCAATGTGATATTTACGTTAAATGCGATTTCAGCAGCAAATACACAGGTTTTTAGCATAACATTCATATTTCAGTGTGAAACTTGCGTTTTACACGATTTTCAGTACATTGGGCAAAAATGCATCGAAATATCGTATTCAGTGTGTAAAATACGTTGAATTCGTGTTTTGACAGTAAATGCGTAGACATTTCTAACATCACATTCGGATTCCAATGTGATATTTACGTTAAATGCGATTTCAGCAGCAAATACACAGGTTTCTAGCATAACATTCATATTTCAGTGTGAAACTTTGCTGCTGAAATCGCATTTAACGTAAATATCACATTGAAATCCGAATGTGATGTTAGAAATGTCTACGCATTTGCTGCCAAAACGCGAATTCAACGTATTTTACTCACTGAATACGATATTTAGATGCATTTTTGTGCAATGTACTAAAAATCGTGTAAAACGCAAGTTTCACACTGAAATATGAATGTTATGCTAGAAACCTGTGTATTTGCTGCTGAAATCGCATTTAACGTAAATATCACTTTGAAATCCGAATGTGATGTTAGAAATGTGTACGCATTTACTGCCAAAACGCGAATTCAACGTATTTTACACACTGAATACGATATTTAGATGCATTTTTGTGCAATGTACTGAAAATCGTGTAAAACGCAAGTTTTACACTGAAATATGAAGGTTCTGCTAGAAACCTGTGTATTTGCTGCTGAAATCGCATTTAACGTAAATATCACATTGAAATCCGAATGTGATGTTAGAAATGTCTACGCATTTGCTGCCAAAACGCGAATTCAACGTATTTTACTCACTGAATACGATATTTAGGTGCATTTTTGTGCAATGTACTGAAAATCGTGTAAAACGCAAGTTTCACACTGAAATATGAATGTTATGCTAGAAACCTGTGTATTTGCTGCTGAAATCGCATTTAGCGTAAATATCAGATTGAAATCCGAATGTGATGTTAGAAATGTCTACGCATTTACTGCCAAAACGCGAATTCAACGTATTTTACACACTGAATACGATATTTAGATGCATTTTTGTGCAATGTACTGAAAATCGTGTAAAACGCAAGTTTTACACTGAAATATGAAGGTTCTGCTAGAAACCTGTGTATTTGCTGCTGAAATCGCATTTAACGTAAATATCACATTGAAATCCGAATGTGATGTTAGAAATGTCTACGCATTTGCTGCCAAAACGCGAATTCAACGTATTTTACTCACTGAATACGATATTTAGATGCATTTTTGTGCAATGTACTGAAAATCGTGTAAAACGCAAGTTTCACACTGAAATATGAATGTTATGCTAGAAACCTGTGTATTTGCTGCTGAAATCGCATTTAACGTAAATATCACTTTGAAATCCGAATGTGATGTTAGAAATGTGTACGCATTTACTGCCAAAACGCGAATTCAACGTATTTTACACACTGAATACGATATTTCGATGCATTTTTGTGCAATGTACCGAAAATCGTGTAAAACGCAAGTTTCACACTGAAATATGATTGCTATTCTAGAAACCTGTGTATTTGCTGCTGAAATCGCATTTAGCGTAAATATCAGATTGAAATCCGAATGTGATGTTAGATATGTCTACGTATTTACTGCCAAAACGCGAATTCAACGTATTTTACACACGGAATACGATATTTAGATGCATTTTTGCAATGTACTGAAAATCGTGTAAAACGCAAGTTTCACCATGAAATAGGAATGTTATTCTAGAAACCTGTGTATTTGCTGCTGAAATCGCATTTAACGTAAATATCACATTGAAATCCGAATGTGATGTTAGAAATGTCTACGCATTTGCTGCCAAAACGCGAATTCAACGTATTTTACTCACTGAATACGATATTTAGATGCATTTTTTTGCAATGTACTGAAAATCGTGCAAAACGCAAGTTTCACACTGAAATATGAATGTTATGCTAGAAACCTGTGTATTTGCTGCTGAAATCGCATTTAACGTAAATATCACATTGAAATCCGAATGGGATGTTAGAAATGTCTACGCATTTACTGCCACAACGCGAATTACACGTATTTTACACACTGAATACGATATTTCGATGCATTTTTGTGCAATGTACTGAAAATCGTGTAAAACGCAAGTTTCACACTGAAATATGAATGCTATTCTAGAAACCTGTGTATTTGCTGCTGAAATCGCATTTAGCGTAAATATCAGATTGAAATCCGAATGTGATGTTAGAAATGTCTCCGCATTTACTGCCAAAACGCGAATTCAACGTATTTTATACACTGAATACGATATTTCGATGCATTTTTGTGCAATGTACTGAAAATCGTGTAAAACGCAAGTTTCACACTGAAATATGAATGCTATTCTAGAAACCTGTATTTGACACACTGAATACTATATTTCGATGCATTTTTGTGCAATGTACTAAAAATCGTGTAAAACGCAAGTATCACACTGAAATATGAATGCTATTCTAGAAACCTGTGTATTTGCTGCTGAAATCGCATTTAGCGTAAATATCAGATTGAAATCCGAATGTGATGTTTGAAATGTCTACGCATTTACTGCCAAAACGCGAATTCAACGTATTTTACACACTGAATAGGATATTTCGATGCATTTTTGTGCAATGTACTGAAAATCGTGTAAAACGCAAGTTTTACACTGAAATAATAAGGTTCTGCTAGAAACCTGTGTATTTGCTGCTGAAATCGCATTTAACGTAAATATCACATTGAAATCCGAATGTGATGTTAGAAATGTCTACGCATTTGCTGCCAAAACGCGAATTCAACGTATTTTACATACTGAATACGATTTTTAAAAGCATTTTTGTGCAATGTACTGAACATCGTGTAAAACGCAAGTTTTACACTGAAATATGAAGGTTCTGCTAGAAACCTGTGTATTTGCTGCTGAAATCGCATTTAACGTTAATATCACATTGAAATCCGAATGTGATGTTAGAAATGTCTACGCATTTGCTGCCAAAACGCGAATTCAACGTATTTTACATACTGAATACGATATTTAGATGCATTTTTGTGCAATGTACTGAAAATCGTGTAAGACGCAAGTTTCACACTGAAATATGAATGTTATGCTAGAAACCTGTGTATTTGCTGCTGAAATCGCATTTAACGTAAATATCACATTGAAATTCGAATGTGATGTTAGAAATGTGTACGCATTTACTGCCAAAACGCGAATTCAACGTATTTTACACACTGAATACGATATTTCGATGCATTTTTGTGCAATGTACTGAAAATCGTGCAAAACGCAAGTTTTGCACTGAAATATGAAAGTTATGCTAGAAACCTGTGTAATTGCTGCTGAAATCGCATTTAACGTAAATATCACATTGAAATCCGAATGTGATGTTAGAAATGTGTACGCATTTACTGCCAAAACGCGAATTCAACGTATTTTACACACTGAATACGATATTTCGATGCATTTTTGTGCAATGTAACGAAAATCGTGTAAAACACAAGTTTCACACTGAAATATGAATGCTATTCTAGAAACCTGTATTTTACACACTGAATACTATATTTCGATGCATTTTTGTGCAATGTACCGAAAATCGTGTAAAACGCAAGTTTCACACTGAAATATGAATGTTATGCTAGAAACCTGTGTATTTCCTGCTGAAATCGCATTTAACGTAAATATCACATTGAAATCCGAATGTGATGTTAGAAATGTCTACGCATTTGCTGCCAAAACGCGAATTCAACGTATTTTACTCACTGAATACGATATTTCGATGCATTTTTGTGCAATGTACTGAAAATCGTGTAAAACGCAAGTTTCACAATGAAATATGAATGTTATTCTAGAAACCTGTGTATTTGCTGCTGAAATCGCATTTAACGTAAATATCAAATTGAAATCCGAATGCGATGTTAGAAATGTCTAGGCATTTGCTGCCAAAACGCGAATTCAACGTATTTTACACACTGAATACGATATTTCGATGCATTTTTGTGCAATGTACTGAAAATCGTGCAAAACGCAAGTTTTACACTGAAATATGAAAGTTATGCTATAAACCTGTGTAATTGCTGCTGAAATCGCATTTAACGTAAATATCACATTGAAATCCGAATGTGATGTTAGAAATGTCTATGCATTTACTGCCAAAACGCGAATTCAACGTATGTTACACACTGAGTACGATTTTTCGATGCATTTTTGTGCAATGTACTGAAATTCGTGTAAAACGCAAGTTTTACACTGAAATATGAAGGTTCTGCTAGAAACCTGTGTATTTGCTGCTGAAATCGCATTTAACGTAAATATCACATTGAAATACGAATGTGATGTTAGAAATGTCTACGCATTTGCTGCCAAAACGCGAATTCAACGTATTTTACATACTGAATACGATATTTAGATGCATTTTTGTGCAATGTACTGAAAATCGTGTAAAACGCAAGTCTTACACTGAAATATGAAGGTTCTGCTAGAAACCTGTGTATTTGCTGCTGAAATCGCATTTAGCGTAAATATCAGATTGAAATCCGAATGTGATGTTAGAAATGTCTGCGCATTTGCTGCCAAAACGCGAATTCAACGTATTTTACACACTGAATACGATATTTCGATGCATTTTTGTGCAATGTACTGAAAATCGTGTAAAACGCAAGTTTCGCACTAAAATATGATTGCTATTCTAGAAACCTGTGTATTTGCTGCTGAAATCGCATTTAACGTAAATATCACATTGAAGTCCGAATGTGATGTTAGAAATGTCAACGCAATTGCTGCCAAAACGCGAATTCAACGTATTTTACATACTGAGTACGATATTTAGATGCATTTTTGTGCAATGTACTGAAAATCGTGTAAAACGCAAGTTTTACACTGAAATATGAAGGTTCTGCTAGAAACCTGTGTATTTGCTGCTGAAATCGCATTTAGCGTTAATATCAGATTGAAATCCGAATGTCATGTTAGAAATAAGCAGAAATAATAGGAGAGCATGTATGACAAGGTGTATGGATATTCACGAGGCGAGACAGTTATGTATGGATAGAAGTATTTGGCGAGCAATTGTTAAAAAATAAGGAATGAAAGGCAATTTTCTGTATTATAATATTAAATATTTTGATTGTAGGGACTAAGGGCCTGCTACCCCAGTAATGGGAAAGGCGTGATGTTATGTATGTATGTATGTATGTATGTTAGAAATGTCTGCGCATTTACTGCCAAAACGCGAATTCAACGTATTTTACACACTGAATACGATATTTCGATGCATTTTTGTGCAATGTACTGAAAATCGTGTAAAACGCAAGTTTCGCACTAAAATATGAATGCTATTCTAGAAACCTGTGTATTTGCTGCTGAAATCGCATTTAGCGTAAATATCAGATTGAAATCCGTATGTGATGTTAGAAATGTCTACGCATTTACTGCCAAAACGCGAATTCTACGTATGTTACACACTGAGTACGATATTTCGATGCATTTTTGTGCAATGTACTGAAAATCGTGTAAAACGCAAGTTTCACAATGAAATATGAATGTTATTCTAGAAACCTGTGTATTTGCTGCTGAAATCGCATTTAACGTAAATATCACATTGAAATCCGAATGTGATGTTAGAAATGTCTGCGCATTTGCTGCCAAAACGCGAATTCAACGTATTTTACTCACTGAATACGATATTTAGATGCATTTTTGTGCAATGTACTGAAAATCGTGTAAAACGCAAGTTTCACACTGAAATATGAATGTTATGCTAGAAATGTCTACGCATTTGCTGCCAAAACGCGAATTCAACGTATTTTACATACTGAATACGATATTTAGATGCATTTTTGTGCAATGTACTGAAAATCGTGTAAAACGCAAGTTTTACACTGAAATATGAAGGTTCTGCTAGAAACCTGTGTATTTGCTGCTGAAATCGCATTTAGCGTAAATATCAGATTGAAATCCGAATGTGATGTTAGAAATGTCTACGTATTTACTGCCAGAACGCGAATTCAACGTATTTTACACACTGAATACGATATTTAGATGCATTTTTGTGCAATGTACTGAAAATCGTGTAAAACGCAAGTTTTACACTGAAATATGAAGGTTCTGCTAGAAACCTGTGTATTTGCTGCTGAAATCGCATTTAACGTAAATATCACATTGAAATCCGAATGTGATGTTAGAAATGTCTACGCATTTGCTGCCAAAACGCGAATTCAACGTATTTTACATACTGAATACGATATTTAGATGCATTTTTGTGCAATGTGCTGAAAATCGTGTAAAACGCAAGTTTCACACTGAAATATGAATGTTATGCTAGAAACCTGTGTATTTGCTGCTGAAATCGCATTTAACGTAAATATCACATTGAAATCCGAATGTGATGTTAGAAATGTGTACGCATTTACTGCCAAAACGCGAATTCAACGTATTTTACACACTGAATACGATATTTCGATGCATTTTTGTGCAATGTACCGAAAATCGTGCAAAACGCAAGTTTCACACTGAAATATGAATGCTATTCTAGAAATCTGTGTATTTGCTGCTGAAATCGCATTTAGCGTAAATATCAGATTGAAATCCGAATGTGATGTTAGAAATGTCTACGCATTTACTGCCAAAACGCGAATTCAACGTATTTTACACACGGAATACGGTATTTCGATGCATTTTTGTGCAATGTACTGAAAATCGTGTAAAACGCATGTTTCACACTGAAATATGAAAGTTATGCTAGAAACCTGTGTATTTGCTGCTGAAATCGCATTTAACGTAAATATCACATTTAAATCCGAATGTGATGTTAGAAATGTCTACGCATTTGCTGCCAAAACGCGAATTCAACGTATTTTACTCACTGAATACGATATTTAGATGCATTTTTGTGCAATGTACTGAAAATCGTGTAAAACGCAAGTTTCACACTGAAATATGAATGTTATGCTAGAAACCTGTGTATTTCCTGCTGAAATCAAATTTAACGTAAATATCACATTGAAATCCGAATGTGATGTTAGAAATGTCTACGCATTTGCTGCCTAAACGCGAATTCAACGTATTTTACTCACTGAATACGATATTTCGATGCATTTTTGTGCAATGTACTGAAAATCGTGTAAAACGCAAGTTTCACACTGAAATATGAATGCTATTCTAGAAACCTGTGTATTTGCTGCTGAAATCGCATTTAGCGTAAATATCAGATTGAAATCCGAATGTGATGTTAGAAATGTCTCCGCATTTACTGCCAAAACGCGAATTCAACGTATTTTATACACTGAATACGATATTTCGATGCATTTTTGTGCAATGTACGGAAAATCTTGTAAAACGCAAGTTTCACACTGAAATATGAATGTTATGCTAGAAACCTGTGTATTTGCTGCTGAAATCGCATTTGACGTAAATATCACATTGAAATCCGAATGTGATGTTAGAAATGTCTACGCATTTACTACCAAAACGCGAATTCAACGTATGTTACACACTGAGTACGATATTTCGATGCATTTTTGTGCAATGTACTGAAAATCGTGTAAAACGCAAGTTTCACACTGAAATATGAATGTTATGCTAGAAACCTGTGTATTTCCTGCTGAAATCGCATTTAACGTAAATATCACATTGAAATCCGAATGTGATGTTAGAAATGTCTACGCATTTGCTGCCAAAACGCGAATTCAACGTATTTTACTCACTGAATACGATATTTAGATGCATTTTTGTGCAATGTACTGAAAATCGTGTAAAACGCAAGTTTCACACTGAAATATGAATGTTATGCTAGAAACCTGTGTATTTGCTGCTGAAATCGCATTTAACGTAAATATCACATTCAAATCCGAATGTGACGTTAGAAATGTCTAGGCATTTGCTGCCAAAACGCGAATTCAACGTATTTTACTCACTGAATACGATATTTAGATGCATTTTTTTGCAATGTACTGAAAATCGTGCAAAACGCAAGTTTCACACTGAAATGTGAATGTTATGCTAGAAACCTGTGTATTTGCTGCTGAAATCGCATTTAACGTAAATATCACATTGAAATCCGAATGTGATGTTAGAAATGTCTACGCATTTACTGCCAAAACGCGAATTCAACGTATTTTACACACTGAATACGATATTTAGATGCATTTTTGTGCAATGTACCAAAAATCGTGTAAAACGCAAGTTTCACACTGAAATATGAATGCTATTCTAGAAACCTGTGTATTTGTTGCTGAAATCGCATTTAGCGTAAATATCAGATTGAAATCCGAATGTGATGTTAGAAATGTCTACGCATTTACTGCCAAAACGCGAATTCAACGTATTTTACACACGGAATACGATATTTCGATGCAATTTTGAGCAATGTACTGAAAATCGTGTAAGACGCATGTTTCACACTGAAATATGAAAGTTATGCTAGAAACCTGTGTATTTGCTGCTGAAATCGCATTTAACGTAAATATCACATTGAAATCCGAATGTGATGTTAGAAATGTCTACGCATTTGCTGCCAAAACGCGAATTCAACGTATTTTACTCATTGAATACGATATTTAGATGCATTTTTGTGCAATGTACTGAAAATCGTGTAAAACGCAAGTTTCACACTGAAATATGAATGTTATGCTAGAAACCTGTGTATTTGCTGCTGAAATCGCATTTAACGTAAATATCACATTGAAATCCGAATGTGATGTTAGAAATGTGTACGCATTTACTGCCAAAACGCGAATTCAACGTATTTTACACACTGAATACGATATTTCGATGCATTTTTGTGCAATGTACCGAAAATCGTGCAAAACGCAAGTTTCACACTGAAATATGAATGCTATTCTAGAAACCTGTGTATATGCTGCTGAAATCGCATTTAACGTAAATATCAGATTGAAATCCGAATGTGATGTTAGAAATGTCTACGCATTTACTGCCAAAACGCAAATTCAACGTATTTTACACACGGAATACGATATTTCGATGCATTGAAATCCGAATGTGATGTTAGAAATGTGTACGCATTTACTGCCAAAACGCGAATTCAACGTATTTTACACACTGAATACGATATTTCGATGCATTTTTGTGCAATGTACCGAAAATCGTGCAAAACGCAAGTTTCACACTGAAATATGAATGCTATTCTAGAAACCTGTGTATATGCTGCTGAAATCGCATTTAACGTAAATATCAGATTGAAATCCGAATGTGATGTTAGAAATGTCTACGCATTTACTGCCAAAACGCAAATTCAACGTATTTTACACACGGAATACGATATTTCGATGCATTTTTGTGCAATGCACTGAAAATCGTGTAAAACGCATGTTTCACACTGAAATATGAAAGTTATGCTAGAAACCTGTGTATTTGCTGCTGAAATCGCATTTAACGTAAATATCACATTGAAATCCGAATGTGATGTTAGAAATGTCTACGCATTTGCTGCCAAAACGCGAATTCAACGTATTTTACTCACTGAATACGATATTTAGATGCATTTTTGTGCAATGTACTGAAAATCGTGTAAAACGCAAGTTTCACACTGAAATATGAATGTTATGCTAGAAACCTGTGTATTTCCTGCTGAAATCGCATTTAACGTAAATATCACATTGAAATCCGAATGTGATGTTAGAAATGTCTACGCATTTGCCTGCCAAAACGCGAATTCAACGTATTTTACTCACTGAATACGATATTTAGATGCATTTTTTGTGCAATGTACTGATAATCGTGTAAAACGCAAGTTTCACACTGAAATATGAATGTTATGCTAGAAACCTGTGTATTTGCTGCTGAAATCGCATTTAACGTAAATATCACATTGAAATCCGAATGTGATGTTAGAAATGTCTACGCATTTACTGCCAAAACGCAAATTCAACGTATTTTACACACGGAATACGATATTTCGATGCATTTTTGTGCAATGTACTGAAAATCGTGTAAAACGCATGTTTCACACTGAAATATGAGAGTTATGCTAGAAACCTGTGTATTTGCTGCTGAAATCGCATTTAACGTAAATATCACATTGAAATCCGAATGTGATGTTAGAAATGTCTACGTATTTACTGCCAAAACGCGAATTCAACGTATTTTACACACGGAATACGATATTTAGATACATTTTTGCAATGTACTGAAAATCGTGTAAAACGCAAGTTTCACCATGAAATAGAAATGTTATTCTAGAGACCTGTGTATTTGCTGCTGAAATCGCATTTAACGTAAATATCACATTGAAATCCGAATGTGATGTTAGATATGTCTACGCATTTGCTGCCAAAACGCGAATTCAACGTATTTTACTCACTGAATACGATATTTAGATGCATTTTTGTGCAATGTACTGAAAATCGTGTAAAACGCAAGTTTCACACTGAAATATGAATGTTATGCTAGAAACCTGTGTATTTGCTGCTGAAATCGCATTTAACGTAAATATCACATTGAAATCCGAATGTGATGTTAGAAATGTGTACGCATTTACTGCCAAAACGCGAATTCAACGTATTTTACACACTGAATACGATATTTCGATGCATTTTTGTGCAATGCACCGAAAATCGTGTAAAACGCAAGTTTCACACTGAAATATGAATGCTATTCTAGAAACCTGTGTATTTGCTGCTGAAATCGCATTTAGCGTAAATATCAGATTGAAATCCGAATGTGATGTTAGAAATGTCTACGCATTTACTGCCAAAACGCAAATTCAACGTATTTTACACACGGAATACGATCTTTCGATGCATTTTTGTGCAATGTACTGAAAATCGTGTAAAACGCATGTTTCACACTGAAATATGAATGCTATTCTAGAAACCTGTGTATTTGCTGCTGAAATCGCATTTAGCGTAAATATCAGATTGAAATCCGAATGTGATGTTAGAAATGTGTACGCATTTACTGCCAAAACGCGAATTCAACGTATTTTACACACTGAATACGATATTTCGATGCATTTTTGAGCAATGTACCGAAAATCCTGTAAAACGCAAGTTTCACACTGAAATATGAATGCTATTCTAGAAACCTGTGTATTTGCTGCTGAAATCGCATTTAGCGTAAATATCAGATTGAAATCCGAATGTGATGTTAGAAATGTCTACGCATTTACTGCCAAAACGCGAATTCAACGTATTTTACACACGGAATACGATATTTAGATGCATTTTTGCAATGTACTGAAAATCGTGTAAAACGCAAGTTTCACCATGAAATAGGAATGTTATTCTAGAAACCTGTGTATTTGCTGCTGAAATCGCATTTAACGTAAATATCGCATTGAAATCCGAATGTGATGTTAGAAATGTCTACGCATTTGCTGCCAAAACGCGAATTCAACGTATTTTACATACTGAATACGATATTTAGATGCATTTTTGTGCAATGTGCTGAAAATCGTGTAAAACGCAAGTTTCACACTGAAATATGAATGTTATGCTAGAAACCTTTGTATTTGCTGCTGAAATCGCATTTAACGTAAATATCACATTGAAATCCGAATGTGATGTTAGAAATGTGTACGCATTTACTGCCAAAACGCGAATTCAACGTATTTTACACACTGAATACGATATTTCGATGCATTTTTGTGCAATGTACCGAAAATCGTGCAAAACGCAAGTTTCACACTGAAATATGAATGCTATTCTAGAAACCTGTGTATTTGCTGCTGAAATCGCATTTAGCGTAAATATCAGATTGAAATCCGAATGTGATGTTAGAAATGTCTACGCATTTACTGCCAAAACGCGAATTCAACGTATTTTACACACTGAATACGATATTTCGATGCATTTTTGTGCAATGTACTGAAAATCGTGTAAAACGCAAGTTTTACACTGAAATAAGAAGGTTCTGCTAGAAACCTGTGTATTTGCTGCTGAAATCGCATTTAACGTAAATATCACATTGAAATCCGAATGTGATGTTAGAAATGTGTACGCATTTACTGCCAAAACGCGAATTCAACGTATTTTACACACTGAATACGATATTTCGATGCATTTTTGTGCAATGTAACGAAAATCGTGTAAAACACAAGTTTCACACTGAAATATGAATGCTATTCTAGAAACCTGTATTTTACACACTGAATACTATATTTCGATGCATTTTTGTGCAATGTACCGAAAATCGTGTAAAACGCAAGTTTCACACTGAAATATGAATGCTATTCTAGAAACCTGTGTATTTGCTGCTGAAATCGCATTTAGCGTAAATATCAGATTGAAATCCGAATGTGATGTTAGAAATGTCTACGCATTTACTGCCAAAACGCGAATTCAACGTATTTTACACACGTAATACGATATTTCGATGCATTTTTGTGCAATGTACTGAAAATCGTGTAAAACGCATGTTTCACACTGAAATATGAAAGTTATGCTAGAAACCTGTGTATTTGCTGCTGAAATCGCATTTAACGTAAATATCACATTTAAATCCGAATGTGATGTTAGAAATGTCTACGCATTTGCTGCCAAAACGCGAATTCAACGTATTTTACTCACTGAATACGATATTTAGATGCATTTTTGTGCAATGTACTGAAAATCGTGTAAAACGCAAGTTTCACACTGAAATATGAATGTTATGCTAGAAACCTGTGTATTTCCTGCTGAAATCAAATTTAACGTAAATTTCACATTGAAATCCGAATGTGATGTTAGAAATGTCTACGCATTTGCTGCCAAAACGCGAATTCAACGTATTTTACTCACTGAATACGATATTTCGATGCATTTTTGTGCAATGTACTGAAAATCGTGTAAAACGCAAGTTTCACACTGAAGTATGAATGCTATTCTAGAAACCTGTGTATTTGCTGCTGAAATCGCATTTAGCGTAAATACCAGATTGAAATCCGAATGTGATGTTAGAAATGTCTCCGCATTTACTGCCAAAACGCGAATTCAACGTATTTTATACACTGAATACGATAGTTCGATGCATTTTTGTGCAATGTACGGAAAATCTTGTAAAACGCAAGTTTCACACTGAAATATGAATGTTATGCTAGAAACCTGTGTATTTGCTGCTGAAATCGCATTTGACGTAAATATCACATTGAAATCCGAATGTGATGTTAGAAATGTCTACGCATTTACTACCAAAACGCGAATTCAACGTATGTTACACACTGAGTACGATATTTCGATGCATTTTTGTGCAATGTACTGAAAATCGTGTAAAACGCAAGTTTCACACTGAAATATGAATGTTATGCTAGAAACCTGTGTATTTCCTGCTGAAATCGCATTTAAAGTAAATATCACATTGAAATCCGAATGTGATGTTAGAAATGTGTACGCATTTACTGCCAAAACGCGAATTCAACGTATTTTACACACTGAATACGATATTTCGATGCATTTTTGTGCAATGTAACGAAAATCGTGTAAAACACAAGTTTCACACTGAAATATGAATGCTATTCTAGAAACCTGTATTTTACACACTGAATACTATATTTCGATGCATTTTTGTGCAATGTACCGAAAATCGTGTAAAACGCAAGTTTCACACTGAAATATGAATGCTATTCTAGAAACCTGTGTATTTGCTGCTGAAATCGCATTTAGCGTAAATATCAGATTGAAATCCGAATGTGATGTTAGAAATGTCTACGTATTTACTGCCAAAACGCGAATTCAACGTATTTTACACACGGAATACGATATTTAGATGCATTTTTGCAATGTACTGAAAATCGTGTAAAACGCAAGTTTCACACTGAAATATGAATGCTATTCTAGAAACCTGTGTATTTGCTGCTGAAATCGCATTTAGCGTAAATATCAGATTGAAATCCGAATGTGATGTTAGAAATGTCTACGCATTTACTGCCAAAACGCGAATTCAACGTATTTTACACACGGAATACGATATTTCGATGCATTTTTGTGCAATGTACTGAAAATCGTGTAAAACGCATGTTTCACACTGAAATATGAAAGTTATGCTAGAAACCTGTGTATTTGCTGCTGAAATCGCATTTAACGTAAATATCACATTGAAATCCGAATGTGATGTTAGAAATGTCTACGCATTTGCTGCCAAAACGCGAATTCAACGTATTTTACTCACTGAATACGATATTTAGATGCATTTTTGTGCAATGTACTGAAAATCGTGTAAAACGCAAGTTTCACACTGAAATATGAATGTTATGCTAGAAACCTGTGTATTTCCTGCTGAAATCGCATTTAACGTAAATATCACATTGAAATCCGAATGTGATGTTAGAAATGTCTACGCATTTGCTGCCAAAACGCGAATTCAACGTATTTTACTCACTGAATACGATATTTAGATGCATTTTTGTGCAATGTACTGAAAATCGTGTAAAACGCAAGTTTCACACTGAAATATGAATGTTATGCTAGAAACCTGTGTATTTGCTGCTGAAATCGCATTTAACGTAAATATCACATTGAAATCCGAATGTGACGTTAGAAATGTCTACGCATTTGCTGCCAAAACGCGAATTCAACGTATTTTACTCACTGAATACGATATTTAGATGCATTTTTTTGCAATGTACTGAAAATCGTGCAAAACGCAAGTTTCACACTGAAATGTGAATGTTATGCTAGAAACCTGTGTATTTGCTGCTGAAATCGCATTTAACGTAAATATCACATTGAAATCCGAATGTGATGTTAGAAATGTCTACGCATTTACTGCCAAAACGCGAATTCAACGTATTTTACACACTGAATACGATATTTAGATGCATTTTTGTGCAATGTACCAAAAATCGTGTAAAACGCAAGTTTCACACTGAAATATGAATGCTATTCTAGAAACCTGTGTATTTGCTGCTGAAATCGCATTTAGCGTAAATATCAGATTGAAATCCGAATGTGATGTTAGAAATGTCTACGCATTTACTGCCAAAACGCGAATTCAACGTATTTTACACACGGAATACGATATTTCGATGCATTTTTGAGCAATGTACTGAAAATCGTGTGAAACGCATGTTTCACACTGAAATATGAAAGTTATGCTAGAAACCTGTGTATTTGCTGCTGAAATCGCATTTAACGTAAATATCACATTGAAATCCGAATGTGATGTTAGAAATGTCTACGCATTTGCTGCCAAAACGCGAATTCAACGTATTTTACTCACTGAATACGATATTTAGATGCATTTTTGTGCAATGTACTGAAAATCGTGTAAGACGCAAGTTTCACACTGAAATATGAATGTTATGCTAGAAACCTGTGTATTTGCTGCTGAAATCGCATTTAACGTAAATATCACATTGAAATCCGAATGTGATGTTAGAAATGTGTACGCATTTACTGCCAAAACGCGAATTCAACGTATTTTACACACTGAATACGATATTTCGATGCATTTTTGTGCAATGTACCGAAAATCGTGCAAAACGCAAGTTTCACACTGAAATATGAATGCTATTCTAGAAACCTGTGTATTTGCTGCTGAAATCGCATTTAGCGTAAATATCAGATTGAAATCCGAATGTGATGTTAGAAATGTCTACGCATTTACTGCCAAAACGCGAATTCAACGTATTTTACACACTGAATACGATATTTAGATGCATTTTTGTGCAATGTACTGAAAATCGTGTAAAACGCAAGTTTCACACTAAAATATGAATGTTATGCTAGAAACCTGTGTATTTGCTGCTGAAATCGCATTTAACGTAAATATCACATTGAAATCCGAATGTGATGTTAGAAATGTGTACGCATTTACTGCCAAAACGCGAATTCAACGTATTTTACACACTGAATACGATATTTCGATGCATTTTTGTGAAATGTAACGAAAATCGTGTAAAACACAAGTTTCACACTGAAATATGAATGCTATTCTAGAAACCTGTATTTTACACACTGAATACTATATTTCGATGCATTTTTGTGCAATGTACCGAAAATCGTGTAAAACGCAAGTTTCACACTGAAATATGAATGCTATTCTAGAAACCTGTGTATTTGCTGCTGAAATCGCATTTAGCGTAAATATCAGATTGAAATCCGAATGTGATGTTAGAAATGTCTACGCATTTACTGCCAAAACGCAAATTCAACGTATTTTACACACGGAATACGATATTTCGATGCATTTTTGTGCAATGTACTGAAAATCGTGTAAAACGCATGTTTCACACTGAAATATGAATGCTATTCTAGAAACCTGTGTATTTGCTGCTGAAATCGCATTTAGCGTAAATATCAGATTGAAATCCGAATGTGATGTTAGAAATGCGTACGCATTTACTGCCAAAACGCGAATTCAACGTATTTTACACACTGAATACGATATTTCGATGCATTTTTGTGCAATGTACCGAAAATCCTGTAAAACTCAAGTTTCACACTGAAATATGAATGCTATTCTAGAAACCTGTGTATTTGCTGCTGAAATCGCATTTAGCGTAAATATCAGATTGAAATCCGAATGTGATGTTAGAAATGTCTACGCATTTACTGCCAAAACGCGAATTCAACGTATTTTACACACGGAATACGATATTTAGATGCATTTTTGCAATGTACTGAAATTCGTGTAAAACGCAAGTTTCACCATGATATAGGAATGTTATTCTAGAAACCTGTGTATTTGCTGCTGAAATCGCATTTAACGTAAATATCACATTGAAATCCGAATGTGATGTTAGAAATGTCTACGCATTTGCTGCCAAAACGCGAATTCAACGTATTTTACATACTGAATACGATATTTAGATGCATTTTTGTGCAATGTGCTGAAAATCGTGTAAAACGCAAGTTTCACACTGAAATATGAATGTTATGCTAGAAACCTGTGTTTTTGCTGCTGAAATCGCATTTAACGTAAATATCACATTGAAATCCGAATGTGATGTTAGAAATGTGTACGCATTTACTGCCAAAACGCGAATTCAACGTATTTTACACACTGAATACTATATTTCGATGCATTTTTGTGCAATGTACCGAAAATCGTGTAAAACGCAAGTTTCACACTGAAATATGAATGCTATTCTAGAAACCTGTGTATTTGCTGCTGAAATCGCATTTAGCGTAAATATCAGATTGAAATCCGAATGTGATGTTAGAAATGTCTACGCATTTACTGCCAAAACGCAAATTCAACGTATTTTACACACGGAATACGATATTTCGATGCATTTTTGTGCAATGTACTGAAAATCGTGTAAAACGCATGTTTCACACTGAAATATGAATGCTATTCTAGAAACCTGTGTATTTGCTGCTGAAATCGCATTTAGCGTAAATATCAGATTGAAATCCGAATGTGATGTTAGAAATGCGTACGCATTTACTGCCAAAACGCGAATTCAACGTATTTTACACACTGAATACGATATTTCGATGCATTTTTGTGCAATGTACCGAAAATCCTGTAAAACTCAAGTTTCACACTGAAATATGAATGCTATTCTAGAAACCTGTGTATTTGCTGCTGAAATCGCATTTAGCGTAAATATCAGATTGAAATCCGAATGTGATGTTAGAAATGTCTACGCATTTACTGCCAAAACGCGAATTCAACGTATTTTACACACGGAATACGATATTTAGATGCATTTTTGCAATGTACTGAAAATCGTGTAAAACGCAAGTTTCACCATGATATAGGAATGTTATTCTAGAAACCTGTGTATTTGCTGCTGAAATCGCATTTAACGTAAATATCACATTGAAATCCGAATGTGATGTTAGAAATGTCTACGCATTTGCTGCCAAAACGCGAATTCAACGTATTTTACATACTGAATACGATATTTAGATGCATTTTTGTGCAATGTGCTGAAAATCGTGTAAAACGCAAGTTTCACACTGAAATATGAATGTTATGCTAGAAACCTGTGTTTTTGCTGCTGAAATCGCATTTAACGTAAATATCACATTGAAATCCGAATGTGATGTTAGAAATGTGTACGCATTTACTGCCAAAACGCGAATTCAACGTATTTTACACACTGAATACGATATTTCGATGAATTTTTGTGCAATGTACCGAAAATCGTGCAAAACGCAAGTTTCACACTGAAATATGAATGCTATTCTAGAAACCTGTGTATTTGCTGCTGAAATCGCATTTAGCGTAAATATCAGATTGAAATCCGAATGTGATGTTAGAAATGTCTACGCATTTACTGCCAAAACGCGAATTCAACGTATTTTACACACGGAATACGATATTTCGATGCATTTTTGTGCAATGTACTGAAAATCGTGTAAAACGCATGTTTCACACTGAAATATGAAAGTTATGCTAGAAACCTGTGTATTTGCTGCTGAAATCGCATTTAACGTAAATATCACATTGAAATCCGAATGTGATGTTAGAAATGTCTACGCATTTGCTGCCAAAACGCGAATTCAACGTATTTTACTCACTGAATACGATATTTAGATGCATTTTTGTGCAATGTACTGAAAATCGTGTAAAACGCAAGTTTCACACTGAAATATGAATGTTATGCTAGAAACCTGTGTATTTCCTGCTGAAATCGCATTTAACGTAAATATCACATTGAAATCCGAATGTGATGTTAGAAATGTCTACGCATTTGCTGCCAAAACGCGAATTCAACGTATTTTACTCACTGAATACGATATTTAGATGCATTTTTGTGCAATGTACTGAAAATCGTGTAAAACGCAAGTTTCACACTGAAATATGAATGTTATGCTAGAAACCTGTGTATTTGCTGCTGAAATCGCATTTAACGTAAATATCACATTGAAATCCGAATGTGACGTTAGAAATGTCTACGCATTTGCTGCCAAAACGCGAATTCAACGTATTTTACTCACTGAATACGATATTTAGATGCATTTTTTTGCAATGTACTGAAAATCGTGCAAAACGCAAGTTTCACACTGAAATGTGAATGTTATGCTAGAAACCTGTGTATTTGCTGCTGAAATCGCATTTAACGTAAATATCACATTGAAATCCGAATGTGATGTTAGAAATGTCTACGCATTTACTGCCAAAACGCGAATTCAACGTATTTTACACACTGAATACGATATTTAGATGCATTTTTGTGCAATGTACCAAAAATCGTGTAAAACGCAAGTTTCACACTGAAATATGAATGCTATTCTAGAAACCTGTGTATTTGCTGCTGAAATCGCATTTAGCGTAAATATCAGATTGAAATCCGAATGTGATGTTAGAAATGTCTACGCATTTACTGCCAAAACGCGAATTCAACGTATTTTACACACGGAATACGATATTTCGATGCATTTTTGAGCAATGTACTGAAAATCGTGTAAAACGCATGTTTCACACTGAAATATGAAAGTTATGCTAGAAACCTGTGTATTTGCTGCTGAAATCGCATTTAACGTAAATATCACATTGAAATCCGAATGTGATGTTAGAAATGTCTACGCATTTGCTGCCAAAACGCGAATTCAACGTATTTTACTCACTGAATACGATATTTAGATGCATTTTTGTGCAATGTACTGAAAATCGTGTAAGACGCAAGTTTCACACTGAAATATGAATGTTATGCTAGAAACCTGTGTATTTGCTGCTGAAATCGCATTTAACGTAAATATCACATTGAAATCCGAATGTGATGTTAGAAATGTGTACGCATTTACTGCCAAAACGCGAATTCAACGTATTTTACACACTGAATACGATATTTCGATGCATTTTTGTGCAATGTACCGAAAATCGTGCAAAACGCAAGTTTCACACTGAAATATGAATGCTATTCTAGAAACCTGTGTATTTGCTGCTGAAATCGCATTTAGCGTAAATATCAGATTGAAATCCGAATGTGATGTTAGAAATGTCTACGCATTTACTGCCAAAGCGCGAATTCAACGTATTTTACACACTGAATACGATATTTAGATGCATTTTTGTGCAATGTACTGAAAATCGTGTAAAACGCAAGTTTCACACTGAAATATGAATGTTATGCTAGAAACCTGTGTATTTGCTGCTGAAATCGCATTTAACGTAAATATCACATTGAAATCCGAATGTGATGTTAGAAATGTGTACGCATTTACTGCCAAAACGCGAATTCAACGTATTTTACACACTGAATACGATATTTCGATGCATTTTTGTGCAATGTAACGAAAATCGTGTAAAACACAAGTTTCACACTGAAATATGAATGCTATTCTAGAAACCTGTATTTTACACACTGAATACTATATTTCGATGCATTTTTGTGCAATGTACCGAAAATCGTGTAAAACGCAAGTTTCACACTGAAATATGAATGCTATTCTAGAAACCTGTGTATTTGCTGCTGAAATCGCATTTAGCGTAAATATCAGATTGAAATCCGAATGTGATGTTAGAAATGTCTACGCATTTACTGCCAAAACGCAAATTCAACGTATTTTACACACGGAATACGATATTTCGATGCATTTTTGTGCAATGTACTGAAAATCGTGTAATACGCATGTTTCACACTGAAATATGAAAGTTATGCTAGAAACCTGTGTATTTGCTGCTGAAATCGCATTTAACGTAAATATCACATTGAAATCCGAATGTGATGTTAGAAATGTCTACGCATTTGCTGCCAAAACGCGAATTCAACGTATTTTACTCACTGAATACGATATTTAGATGCATTTTTGTGCAATGTACTGAAAATCGTGTAAAACGCAAGTTTCACACTGAAATATGAATGTTATGCTAGAAACCTGTGTATTTCCTGCTGAAATCGCATTTAACGTAAATATCACATTGAAATCCGAATGTGATGTTAGAAATGTCTACGCATTTGCTGCCAAAACGCGAATTCAACGAATTTTTTTCTCACTGAATACGATATTTAGATGCATTTTTGTGCAATGTAACGAAAATCGTGTAAAACACAAGTTTCACACTGAAATATGAATGCTATTCTAGAAACCTGTATTTTACACACTGAATACTATATTTCGATGCATTTTTGTGCAATGTACCGAAAATCGTGTAAAACGCAAGTTTCACACTGAAATATGAATGCTATTCTAGAAACCTGTGTATTTGCTGCTGAAATCGCATTTAGCGTAAATATCAGATTGAAATCCGAATGTGATGTTAGAAATGTCTACGTATTTACTGCCAAAACGCGAATTCAACGTATTTTACACACGGAATACGATATTTAGATGCATTTTTGCAATGTACTGAAAATCGTGTAAAACGCAAGTTTCACCATGAAATAGAAATGTTATTCTAGAGACCTGTGTATTTGCTGCTGAAATCGCATTTAACGTAAATATCACATTGAAATCCGAAAGTGATGTTAGATATGTCTACGCATTTGCTGCCAAAACGCGAATTCAACGTATTTTACTCACTGAATACGATATTTAGATGCATTTTTGTGCAATGTACTGAAAATCGTGTAAAACGCAAGTTTCACACTGAAATATGAATGTTATGCTAGAAACCTGTGTATTTGCTGCTGAAATCGCATTTAACGTAAATATCACATTGAAATCCGAATGTGATGTTAGAAATGTGTACGCATTTACTGCAAAAACGCGAATTCAACGTATTTTACACACTGAATACGATATTTCGATGCATTTTTGTGCAATGTAACGAAAATCGTGTAAAACACAAGTTTCACACTGAAATATGAATGCTATTCTAGAAACCTGTATTTTACACACTGAATACTATATTTCGATGCATTTTTGTGCAATGTACCGAAAATCGTGTAAAACGCAAGTTTCACACTGAAATATGAATGCTATTCTAGAAACCTGTGTATTTGCTGCTGAAATCGCATTTAGCGTAAATATCAGATTGAAATCCGAATGTGATGTTAGAAATGTCTGCGCATTTACTGCCAAAACGCAAATTCAACGTATTTTACACACGGAATACGATATTTCGATGCATTTTTGTGCAATGTACTGAAAATCGTGTAAAACGCATGTTTCACACTGAAATATGAATGCTATTCTAGAAACCTGTGTATTTGCTGCTGAAATCGCATTTAGCGTAAATATCAGATTGAAATCCGAATGTGATGTTAGAAATGCGTACGCATTTACTGCCAAAACGCGAATTCAACGTATTTTACACACTGAATACGATATTTAGATGCATTTTTGTGCAATGTACTGAAAATCGTGTAAAACGCAAGATTCACACTGAAATATGAATGTTATGCTAGAAACCTGTGTATTTGCTGCTGAAATCGCATTTAACGTAAATATCACATTGAAATCCGAATGTGATGTTAGAAATGTGTACGCATTTACTGCCAAAACGCGAATTCAACGTATTTTACACACTGAATACGATATTTCGATGCATTTTTGTGCAATGTAACGAAAATCGTGTAAAACACAAGTTTCACACTGAAATATGAATGCTATTCTAGAAACCTGTATTTTACACACTGAATACTATATTTCGATGCATTTTTGTGCAATGTACCGAAAATCGTGTAAAACGCAAGTTTCACACTGAAATATGAATGCTATTCTAGAAACCTGTGTATTTGCTGCTGAAATCGCATTTAGCGTAAATATCAGATTGAAATCCGAATGTGATGTTTGAAATGTCTACGCATTTACTGCCAAAACGCGAATTCAACGTATTTTACACACTGAATACGATATTTCGATGCATTTTTGTGCAATGTACTGAAAATCGTGTAAAACGCAAGTTTTACACTGAAATAATAAGGTTCTGCTAGAAACCTGTGTATTTGCTGCTGAAATCGCATTTAACGTAAATATCACATTGAAATCCGAATGTGATGTTAGAAATGTCTACGAATTTGCTGCCAAAACGCGAATTCAACGTATTTTACACACTGAATACGATATTTAAATGCATTTTTGTGCAATGTACTGAACATCGTGTAAAACGCAAGTTTTACACTGAAATATGAAGGTTCTGCTAGAAACCTGTGTATTTGCTGCTGAAATCGCATTTAACGTTAATATCACATTGAAATCCGAATGTGATGTTAGAAATGTCTACGCATTTGCTGCCAAATGCGAATTCAACGTATTTTACATACTGAATACGATATTTAGATGCATTTTTGTGCAATGTACTGAAAATCGTGTAAAACGCAAGTTTCACACTGAAATATGAATGTTATGCTAGAAACCTGTGTATTTGCTGCTGAAATCGCATTTAAAGTAAATATCACATTGAAATCCGAATGTGATGTTAGAAATGTCTACGCATTTACTGCCAATACGCGAATTCAACGTATGTTACACACTGAGTACGATATTTCGATGCATTTTTGTGCAATGTACTGAAAATCGTGTAAAACGCAAGTTTTACACTGAAATATGAAGGTTCTGCTTGAAACCTGTGTATTTGCTGCTGAAATCGCATTTAGCGTAAATATCAGATTGAAATCCGAATGTGATGTTAGAAATGTCTACGCATTTACTGCCAAAACGCGAATTCAACGTATTTTACACACGGAATACGATATTTCGATGCATTTTTGTACGATGTACTGAAAATCGTGTAAAACGCAAGTTTCACACTGAAATATGAATGTTATGCTAGAAACCTGTGTATTTGCTGCTGAAATCGCATTTAACGTAAATATCACATTGAAATCCGAATGTGATGTTAGAAATGTGTACGCATTTACTGCCAAAACGCGAATTCAGCGTATGTTGAACACTGAGTACGATATTTCGATGCATTTTTGTGCAATGTACTGAAAATCGTGTAAAACGCAAGTTTTACACTGAAATATGAAAGTTATGCTAGAAACCTGTGTAATTGCTGCTGAAATCGCATTTAACGTAAATATCACATTGAAATCCGAATGTGATGTTAGAAATGTCTACGCATTTGCTGCCAAAACGCGAATTCAACGTATTTTACCTACTGAATACGATATTTAGATGCATTTTTGTGCAATGTACTGAAAATCGTGTGAAACGCAAGTTTCACACTGAAATATGAATGTTATTCTAGAAACCTGTGTATTTGCTGCTGAAATCGCATTTAGCGTAAATATCAGATTGAAATCCGAATGTGATGTTAGAAATGTCTACGCATTTACTGCCAAAACGCGAATTCAACGTATTTTACTCACTGAATACGATATTTCGATGCATTTTTGTGCAATGTACCGAAAATCGTGTAAAACGCAAGTTTCACACTGAAATATGAATGCTATTCTAGAAACCTGTGTATTTGCTGCTGAAATCGCATTTAGCGTAAATATCAGATTGAAATCCGAATGTGATGTTAGAAATGTCTACGCATTTACTGCCAAAACGCAAATTCAACGTATTTTACACACGGAATACGATATTTCGATGCATTTTTGTGCAATGTACTGAAAATCGTGTAAAACGCATGTTTCACACTGAAATATGAAAGTTATGCTAGAAACCTGTGTATTTGCTGCTGAAATCGCATTTAACGTAAATATCAGATTGAAATCCGAATGTGATGTTAGAAATGTCTACGCATTTACTGCCAAAACGCGAATTCAACGTATTTTACACACGGAATACGATATTTAGATGCATTTTTGTGCAATGTACTGAAAATCGTGTAAAACGCAAGTTTCACACTGAAATATGAATGTTATGCTAGAAACCTGTGTATTTGCTGCTGAAATCGCATTTAACGTAAATATCACATTGAAATCCGAATGTGATGTTAGAAATGTGTACGCATTTACTGCCAAAACGCGAATTCAACGTATTTTACACACTGAATACGATATTTCGATGCATTTTTGTGCAATGTACCGAAAATCGTGTAAATCGCAAGTTTCACACTGAAATCTGAATGCTATTCTAGAAACCTGTATTTTACAGACTGAATACTATATTTCGATGCATGTTTGTGCAATGTACCGAAAATCGTGTAAAACGCAAGTTTCACACTGAAATATGAATGCTATTCTAGAAACCTGTGTATTTGCTGCTGAAATCGCATTTAGCGTAAATATCAGATTGAAATCCGAATGTGATGTTAGAAATGTCTACGCATTTACTGCCAAAACGCGAATTCAACGTATTTTACACACTGAATACGATATTTCGATGCATTTTTGTGCAATGTACTGAAAATCGTGCAAAACGCAAGTTTTACACTGAAATCTGAAAGTTATGCTATAAACCTGTGTAATTGCTGCTGAAATCGCATTTAACGTAAATATCACATTAAAATCCGAATGTGATGTTAGAAATGTCTACGCATTTACTGTAAAAACGCGAATTCAACGTATGTTACACACTGAGTACGATTTTTCGATGCATTTTTGTGCAATGTACTGAAAATCGTGTAAAACGCAAGTTTTACACTGAAATAAGAAGGTTCTGCTAGAAACCTGTGTATTTGCTGCTGAAATCGCATTTAACGTAAATATCACATTGAAATCCGAATGTGATGTTAGGAATGTCTACGCATTTGCTGCCAAAACGCGAATTCAACGTATTTTACACACTGAATACGATATTTCGATGCATTTTTGTGCAATCTACCGAAAATCGTGCAAAACGCAAGTTTCACACTGAAATATGAATGCTATTCTAGAAACCTGTGTATTTGCTGCTGAAATCGCATTTAGCGTAAATATCAGATTGAAATCCGAATGTGATGTTAGAAATGTCTACGCATTTACTGCCAAAACGCGAATTCAACGTATTTTACACACTGAATACGATATTTCGATGCATTTTTGTGCAATGTAACGAAAATCGTGTAAAACACAAGTTTCACACTGAAATATGAATGATATTCTAGAAACCTGTATTTTACACACTGAATACTATATCTCGATGCATTTTTGTGCAATGTACCGAAAATCGTGTGAAACGCAAGTTTCACACTGAAATATGAATGTTATGCTAGAAACCTGTGTATTTGCTGCTGAAATCGCATTTAGCGTAAATATCAGATTGAAATCCGAATGTGATGTTAGAAATGTCTACGCATTTACTGCCAAAACGCGAATTCAACGTATTTTACACACGGAATACGATATTTCGATGCATTTTTGTGCAATGTACTGAAAATCGTGTAAAACGCATGTTTCACACTGAAATATGAAAGTTATGCTAGAAACCTGTGTATTTGCTGCTGAAATCGCATTTAACGTAAATATCACATTGAAATCCGAATGTGATGTTAGAAATGTCTACGCATTTGCTGCCAAAACGCGAATTCAACGTATTTTACTCACTGAATACGATATTTAGATGCATTTTTGTGCAATGTACTGAAAATCGTGTAAAACGCAAGTTTCACACTGAAATATGAATGTTATGCTAGAAACCTGTGTATTTCCTGCTGAAATCGCATTTAACGTAAATATCACATTGAAATCCGAATGTGATGTTAGAAATGTCTACGCATTTGCTGCCAAAACGCGAATTCAACGTATTTTACTCACTGAATACGATATTTAGATGCATTTTTGTGCAATGTACTGAAAATCGTGTAAAACGCAAGTTTCACACTGAAATATGAATGTTATGCTAGAAACCTGTGTATTTGCTGCTGAAATCGCATTTAACGTAAATATCACATTGAAATCCGAATGTGACGTTAGAAATGTCTACGCATTTGCTGCCAAAACGCGAATTCAACGTATTTTACTCACTGAATACGATATTTAGATGCATTTTTTTGCAATGTACTGAAAATCGTGCAAAACGCAAGTTTCACACTGAAATGTGAATGTTATGCTAGAAACCTGTGTATTTGCTGCTGAAATCGCATTTAACGTAAATATCACATTGAAATCCGAATGTGATGTTAGAAATGTCTACGCATTTACTGCCAAAACGCGAATTCAACGTATTTTACACACTGAATACGATATTTAGATGCATTTTTGTGCAATGTACCAAAAATCGTGTAAAACGCAAGTTTCACACTGAAATATGAATGCTATTCTAGAAACCTGTGTATTTGCTGCTGAAATCGCATTTAGCGTAAATATCAGATTGAAATCCGAATGTGATGTTAGAAATGTCTACGCATTTACTGCCAAAACGCGAATTCAACGTATTTTACACACGGAATACGATATTTCGATGCATTTTTGAGCAATGTACTGAAAATCGTGTAAAACGCATGTTTCACACTGAAATATGAAAGTTATGCTAGAAACCTGTGTATTTGCTGCTGAAATCGCATTTAACGTAAATATCACATTGAAATCCGAATGTGATGTTAGAAATGTCTACGCATTTGCTGCCAAAACGCGAATTCAACGTATTTTACTCACTGAATACGATATTTAGATGCATTTTTGTGCAATGTACTGAAAATCGTGTAAGACGCAAGTTTCACACTGAAATATGAATGTTATGCTAGAAACCTGTGTATTTGCTGCTGAAATCGCATTTAACGTAAATATCACATTGAAATCCGAATGTGATGTTAGAAATGTGTACGCATTTACTGCCAAAACGCGAATTCAACGTATTTTACACACTGAATACGATATTTCGATGCATTTTTGTGCAATGTACCGAAAATCGTGCAAAACGCAAGTTTCACACTGAAATATGAATGCTATTCTAGAAACCTGTGTATTTGCTGCTGAAATCGCATTTAGCGTAAATATCAGATTGAAATCCGAATGTGATGTTAGAAATGTCTACGCATTTACTGCCAAAGCGCGAATTCAACGTATTTTACACACTGAATACGATATTTAGATGCATTTTTGTGCAATGTACTGAAAATCGTGTAAAACGCAAGTTTCACACTGAAATATGAATGTTATGCTAGAAACCTGTGTATTTGCTGCTGAAATCGCATTTAACGTAAATATCACATTGAAATCCGAATGTGATGTTAGAAATGTGTACGCATTTACTGCCAAAACGCGAATTCAACGTATTTTACACACTGAATACGATATTTCGATGCATTTTTGTGCAATGTAACGAAAATCGTGTAAAACACAAGTTTCACACTGAAATATGAATGCTATTCTAGAAACCTGTATTTTACACACTGAATACTATATTTCGATGCATTTTTGTGCAATGTACCGAAAATCGTGTAAAACGCAAGTTTCACACTGAAATATGAATGCTATTCTAGAAACCTGTGTATTTGCTGCTGAAATCGCATTTTGCGTAAATATCAGATTGAAATCCGAATGTGATGTTAGAAATGTCTACGCATTTACTGCCAAAACGCAAATTCAACGTATTTTACACACGGAATACGATATTTCGATGCATTTTTGTGCAATGTACTGAAAATCGTGTAATACGCATGTTTCACACTGAAATATGAAAGTTATGCTAGAAACCTGTGTATTTGCTGCTGAAATCGCATTTAACGTAAATATCACATTGAAATCCGAATGTGATGTTAGAAATGTCTACGCATTTGCTGCCAAAACGCGAATTCAACGTATTTTACTCACTGAATACGATATTTAGATGCATTTTTGTGCAATGTACTGAAAATCGTGTAAAACGCAAGTTTCACACTGAAATATGAATGTTATGCTAGAAACCTGTGTATTTCCTGCTGAAATCGCATTTAACGTAAATATCACATTGAAATCCGAATGTGATGTTAGAAATGTCTACGCATTTGCTGCCAAAACGCGAATTCAACGTATTTTTTTCTCACTGAATACGATATTTAGATGCATTTTTGTGCAATGTAACGAAAATCGTGTAAAACACAAGTTTCACACTGAAATATGAATGCTATTCTAGAAACCTGTATTTTACACACTGAATACTATATTTCGATGCATTTTTGTGCAATGTACCGAAAATCGTGTAAAACGCAAGTTTCACACTGAAATATGAATGCTATTCTAGAAACCTGTGTATTTGCTGCTGAAATCGCATTTAGCGTAAATATCAGATTGAAATCCGAATGTGATGTTAGAAATGTCTGCGCATTTACTGCCAAAACGCAAATTCAACGTATTTTACACACGGAATACGATATTTCGATGCATTTTTGTGCAATGTACTGAAAATCGTGTAAAACGCATGTTTCACACTGAAATATGAATGCTATTCTAGAAACCTGTGTATTTGCTGCTGAAATCGCATTTAGCGTAAATATCAGATTGAAATCCGAATGTGATGTTAGAAATGCGTACGCATTTACTGCCAAAACGCGAATTCAACGTATTTTACACACTGAATACGATATTTAGATGCATTTTTGTGCAATGTACTGAAAATCGTGTAAAACGCAAGATTCACACTGAAATATGAATGTTATGCTAGAAACCTGTGTATTTGCTGCTGAAATCGCATTTAACGTAAATATCACATTGAAATCCGAATGTGATGTTAGAAATGTGTACGCATTTACTGCCAAAACGCGAATTCAACGTATTTTACACACTGAATACGATATTTCGATGCATTTTTGTGCAATGTAACGAAAATCGTGTAAAACACAAGTTTCACACTGAAATATGAATGCTATTCTAGAAACCTGTATTTTACACACTGAATACTATATTTCGATGCATTTTTGTGCAATGTACCGAAAATCGTGTAAAACGCAAGTTTCACACTGAAATATGAATGCTATTCTAGAAACCTGTGTATTTGCTGCTGAAATCGCATTTAGCGTAAATATCAGATTGAAATCCGAATGTGATGTTTGAAATGTCTACGCATTTACTGCCAAAACGCGAATTCAACGTATTTTACACACTGAATACGATATTTCGATGCATTTTTGTGCAATGTACTGAAAATCGTGTAAAACGCAAGTTTTACACTGAAATAATAAGGTTCTGCTAGAAACCTGTGTATTTGCTGCTGAAATCGCATTTAACGTAAATATCACATTGAAATCCGAATGTGATGTTAGAAATGTCTACGAATTTGCTGCCAAAACGCGAATTCAACGTATTTTACATACTGAATACGATATTTAAATGCATTTTTGTGCAATGTACTGAACATCGTGTAAAACGCAAGTTTTACACTGAAATATGAAGGTTCTGCTAGAAACCTGTGTATTTGCTGCTGAAATCGCATTTAACGTTAATATCACATTGAAATCCGAATGTGATGTTAGAAATGTCTACGCATTTGCTGCCAAATGCGAATTCAACGTATTTTACATACTGAATACGATATTTAGATGCATTTTTGTGCAATGTACTGAAAATCGTGTAAAACGCAAGTTTCACACTGAAATATGAATGTTATGCTAGAAACCTGTGTATTTGCTGCTGAAATCGCATTTAAAGTAAATATCACATTGAAATCCGAATGTGATGTTAGAAATGTCTACGCATTTACTGCCAATACGCGAATTCAACGTATGTTACACACTGAGTACGATATTTCGATGCATTTTTGTGCAATGTACTGAAAATCGTGTAAAACGCAAGTTTTACACTGAAATATGAAGGTTCTGCTTGAAACCTGTGTATTTGCTGCTGAAATCGCATTTAGCGTAAATATCAGATTGAAATCCGAATGTGATGTTAGAAATGTCTACGCATTTACTGCCAAAACGCGAATTCAACGTATTTTACACACGGAATACGATATTTCGATGCATTTTTGTACAATGTACTGAAAATCGTGCAAAACGCAAGTTTTACACTGAAATATGAAAGTTATGCTAGAAACCTGTGTAATTGCTGCTGAAATCGCATTTAACGTAAATATCACATTGAAATCCGAATGTGATGTTAGAAATGTCTACGCATTTGCTGCCAAAACGCGAATTCAACGTATTTTACATACTGAATACGATATTTCGATGCATTTTTGTGCAATGTACTGAAAATCGTGTAAAACGCAAGTTTCACAATGAAATATGAATGTTATTCTAGAAACCTGTGTATTTGCTGCTGAAATCGCATTTAACGTAAATATCACATTGAAATCCGAATGCGATGTTAGAAATGTCTAGGCATTTGCTGCCAAAACGCGAATTCAACATATTTTACACACTGAATACGATATTTCGATGCATTTTTGTGCAATGTACCAAAATCGCGTAAAACGCAAGTTTCACACTGAAATATGAATGCTATTCTAGAAACCTGTATTTTACACACTGAATACTATATTTCGATGCATTTTTGTGCAATGTACCGAAAATCGTGTAAAACGCAAGTTTCACACTGAAATATGAATGCTATTCTAGAAACCTGTGTATTTGCTGCTGAAATCGCATTTAGCGTAAATATCAGATTGAAATCCGAATGTGATGTTAGAAATGTCCTCGCATTTACTGCCAAAACGCGAATTCAACGTATTTTACACACGGAATACGATATTTCGATGCATTTTTGTGCAATGTACTGAAAATAGTGTAAAACGCAAGTTTTACACTGAAATAAGAAGGTTCTGCTAGAAACCTGTGTATTTGCTGCTGAAATCGCATTTAACGTAAATATCACATTCAAATCCGAATGTGATGTTAGAAATGTCTACGCATTTGCTGCCAAAACGCGAATTCAACGTATTTTACATACTGAATACGATATTTAGATGCATTTTTGTGCAAAGTACTGAAAATCGTGTAAAACGCAAGTTTCACACTGAAATATGAATGTTATGCTAGAAACCTGTGTATTTGCTGCTGAAATCGCATTTAACGTAAATATCACATTGAAATCCGAATGTGATGTTAGAAATGTGTACGCATTTACTGCAAAAACGCGAATTCAGCGTATGTTGAACACTGAGTACGATATTTCGATGCATTTTTGTGCAATGTACTGAAAATCGTGTAAAACGCAAGTTTCACACTGAAATATGAATGTTATGCTAGAAACCTGTGTATTTGCTGCTGAAATCGCATTTAACGTAAATATCACATTGAAATCCGAATGTGATGTTAGAAATGTGTACGCATTTGCTGCCAAAACGCGAATTCAACGTATTTTACACACTGAATACGATATTTCGATGCATTTTTGTGCAATGTACCGAAAATCGTGTAAATCGCAAGTTTCACACTGAAATCTGAATGCTATTCTAGAAACCTGTATTTTACAGACTGAATACTATATTTCGATGCATTTTTGTGCAATGTACCGAAAATCGTGTAAAACGCAAGTTTCACACTGAAATATGAATGCTATTCTAGAAACCTGTGTATTTGCTGCTGAAATCGCATTTAGCGAAAATATCAGATTGAAATCCGAATGTGATGTTAGAAATGTCTACGCATTTACTGCCAAAACGCGAATTCAACGTATTTTACACACTGAATACGATATTTCGATGCATTTTTGTGCAATGTACTGAAAATCGTGCAAAACGCAAGTTTTACACTGAAATATGAAAGTTATGCTATAAACCTGTGTAATTGCTGCTGAAATCGCATTTAACGTAAATATCACATAGAAATCCGAATGTGATGTTAGAAATGTCTACGCATTTACTGCCAAAACGCGAATTCAACGTATGTTACACACTGAGTACGATTTTTCGATGCATTTTTGTGCAATGTACCGAAAATCGTGTGAAACGCAAGTTTCACACTGAAATATGAATGCTATTCTAGAAACCTGTGTATTTGCTGCTGAAATCGCATTTAGCGTAAATATCAGATTGAAATCCGAATGTGATGTTAGAAATGTCTACGCATTTACTGCCAAAACGCGAATTCAACGTATTTTACACACGGAATACGATATTTCGATGCATTTTTGTGCAATGTACTGAAAATCGTGTAAAACGCATGTTTCACACTGAAATATGAAAGTTATGCTAGAAACCTGTGTATTTGCTGCTGAAATCGCATTTAACGTAAATATCACATTGAAATCCGAATGTGATGTTAGAAATGTCTACGCATTTGCTGCCAAAACGCGAATTCAACGTATTTTACTCACTGAATACGATATTAAGATGCATTTTTGTGCAATGTACTGAAAATCGTGTAAAACGCAAGTTTTACACTGAAATATGAAGGTTCTGCTAGAAACCTGTGTATTTGCTGCTGAAATCGCATTTAACGTAACTATCACATTGAAATCCGAATGTGATGTTAGAAATGTGTACGCATTTACTGCCAATACGCGAATTCAACGTATTTTACACACGGAATACGATATTTAGATGCATTTTTGCAATGTACTGAAAATCGTGTAAAACGCAAGTTTCACCATGAAATAGGAATGTTATTCTAGAAACCTGTTTATTTGCTGCTGAAATCGCATTTAACGTAAATATCACATTGAAATCCGAATGTGATGTTAGAAATGTCTACGCATTTACTGCCAAAACGCGAATTCAACGTATTTTACACACTGAATACGATATTTCGATGCATTTTTGTGCAATGTACTGAAAATCGTGTAAAACGCAAGTTTTACACTGAAATAATAAGGTTCTGCTAGAAACCTGTGTATTTGCTGCTGAAATCGCATTTAACGTAAATATCACATTGAAATCCGAATGTGATGTTAGAAATGTCTACGCATTTGCTGCCAAAACGCGAATTCTACGTATTTTACATACTGAATACGATATTTAAATGCATTTTTGTGCAATGTACTGAAAATCGTGTGAAACGCTAGTTTCACACTGAAATATGAATGTTATGCTAGAAACCTGTGTATTTGCTGCTGAAATCGCATTTAACGTAAATATCACATTGAAATCCGAATGTGATGTTAGAAATGTCTACGCATTTACTGCCAAAACGCGAATTCAACGTATTTTACACACTGAATACGATATTTCGATGCATTTTTGTGCAATGTACTGAAAATCGTGTAAAACGCAAGTTTTACACTGAAATATGAATGCTATTCTAGAAACCCGTGTATTTGCTGCTGAAATCGCATTTAGCGTAAATATCAGATTGAAATCCGAATGTGATGTTAGAAATGTCTCCGCATTTACTGCCAAAACGCGAATTTAACGTATTTTAAACTCTGAATACGTTATTTCGATGCATTTTTGTGCAATGTACGGAAAATCGTGTAAAACGCAAGTTTCACACTGAAATATGAATGCTGTTCTAGAAACCTGTATTTTACACACTGAATACTATATTTCGATGCATTTTTGTGCAATGTACCGAAAATCGTGTGAAACGCAAGTTTCACACTGAAATATGAATGCTATTCTGGAAACCTGTGTATTTGCTGCTGAAATCGCATTTAGCGTAAATATCAGATTGAAATCCGAATGTGATGTTAGAAATGGCTACGCATTTACTGCCAAAACGCGAATTCAACGTATTTTACACACTGAATACGATATTTCGATGCATTTTTGTGCAATGTACTGAAAATCGTGTAAAACGCAAGTTTTACATTGAAATATGAAGGTTCTGCTAGAAACCTGTGTATTTGCTGCTGAAATCGCATTTAGCGTAAATATCAGATTGAAATCCGAATGTGATGTTAGAAATGTCTACGCATTTACTGCCAAAACGCGAATTCAACATATTTTACACACTGAATACGATATTTCGATGCATTTTTGTGCAATGTACTGAAAATCGTGTAAAACGCAAGTTTTACACTGAAATATGAAGGTTCTGCTAGAGACCTGTGTATTTGCTGCTGAAATCGCATTTAACGTAAATATCACATTGAAATCCGAATGTGATGTTAGAAATGTCTACGCATTTGCTGCCAAAACGCGAATTCAACGTATTTTACATACTGAATACGATATTTAGATGCATTTTTGTGCAATGTACTGAAAATCGTGTAAAACGCAAGTTTCACACTGAAATATGAATGTTATTCTAGAAACCTGTGTATTTGCTGCTGAAATCGCATTTAACGTAAATATCACATTGAAATCCGAATGTGATGTTAGAAATGTCTACGCATTTGCTGCCAAAACGCGAATTCAACGTATTTTACACACTGAATACGATATTTCGATGCATTTTTGTGCAATCTACCGAAAATCGTGCAAAACGCAAGTTTCACACTGAAATATGAATGCTATTCTAGAAACCTGTGTATTTGCTGCTGAAATCGCATTTAGCGTAAATATCAGATTGAAATCCGAATGTGATGTTAGAAATGTCTACGCATTTACTGCCAAAACGCGAATTCAACGTATTTTACACACTGAATACGATATTTCGATGCATTTTTGTGCAATGTAACGAAAATCGTGTAAAACACAAGTTTCACACTGAAATATGAATGATATTCTAGAAACCTGTATTTTACACACTGAATACTATATTTCGATGCATTTTCGTGCAATGTACCGAAAATCGTGTGAAACGCAAGTTTCACACTGAAATATGAATGCTATTCTAGAAACCTGTGTATTTGCTGCTGAAATCGCATTTAGCGTAAATATCAGATTGAAATCCGAATGTGATGTTAGAAATGTCTACGCATTTACTGCCAAAACGCGAATTCAACGTATTTTACACACAGAATACGATATTTCGATGCATTTTTGTGCAATGTACTGAAAATCGTGTAAAACGCATGTTTCACACTGAAATATGAAAGTTATGCTAGAAACCTGTGTATTTGCTGCTGAAATCGCATTTAACGTAAATATCACATTGAAATCCGAATGTGATGTTAGAAATGTCTACGCATTTGCTGCCAAAACGCGAATTCAACGTATTTTACTCACTGAATACGATATTAAGATGCATTTTTGTGCAATGTACTGAAAATCGTGTAAAACGCAAGTTTCACACTGAAATATGAATGTTATGCTAGAAACCTGTGTATTTGCTGCTGAAATCGCATTTAACGTAAATATCACATTGAAATCCGAATGTGATGTTAGAAATGTGTACGCATTTACTGCCAAAACGCGAATTCAGCGTATGTTGAACACTGAGTACGATATTTCGATGCATTTTTGTGCAATGTACTGAAAATCGTGTAAAACGCAAGTTTTACACTGAAATATGAAAGTTATGCTAGAAACCTGTGTAATTGCTGCTGAAATCGCATTTAACGTAAATATCACATTGAAATCCGAATGTGATGTTAGAAATGTCTACGCATTTGCTGCCAAAACGCGAATTCAACGTATTTTACCTACTGAATACGATATTTAGATGCATTTTTGTGCAATGTACTGAAAATCGTGTGAAACGCAAGTTTCACACTGAAATATGAATGTTATTCTAGAAACCTGTGTATTTGCTGCTGAAATCGCATTTAGCGTAAATATCAGATTGAAATCCGAATGTGATGTTAGAAATGTCTACGCATTTACTGCCAAAACGCGAATTCAACGTATTTTACTCACTGAATACGATATTTCGATGCATTTTTGTGCAATGTACCGAAAATCGTGTAAAACGCAAGTTTCACACTGAAATATGAATGCTATTCTAGAAACCTGTGTATTTGCTGCTGAAATCGCATTTAGCGTAAATATCAGATTGAAATCCGAATGTGATGTTAGAAATGTCTACGCATTTACTGCCAAAACGCAAATTCAACGTATTTTACACACGGAATACGATATTTCGATGCATTTTTATGCAATGTACTGAAAATCGTGTAAAACGCATGTTTCACACTGAAATATGAAAGTTATGCTAGAAACCTGTGTATTTGCTGCTGAAATCGCATTTAACGTAAATATCAGATTGAAATCCGAATGTGATGTTAGAAATGTCTACGCATTTACTGCCAAAACGCGAATTCAACGTATTTTACACACGGAATACGATATTTAGATGCATTTTTGTGCAATGTACTGAAAATCGTGTAAAACGCAAGTTTCACACTGAAATATGAATGTTATGCTAGAAACCTGTGTATTTGCTGCTGAAATCGCATTTAACGTAAATATCACATTGAAATCCGAATGTGATGTTAGAAATGTGTACGCATTTACTGCCAAAACGCGAATTCAACGTATTTTACACACTGAATACGATATTTCGATGCATTTTTGTGCAATGTACCGAAAATCGTGTAAATCGCAAGTTTCACACTGAAATCTGAATGCTATTCTAGAAACCTGTATTTTACAGACTGAATACTATATTTCGATGCATGTTTGTGCAATGTACCGAAAATCGTGTAAAACGCAAGTTTCACACTGAAATATGAATGCTATTCTAGAAACCTGTGTATTTGCTGCTGAAATCGCATTTAGCGTAAATATCAGATTGAAATCCGAATGTGATGTTAGAAATGTCTACGCATTTACTGCCAAAACGCGAATTCAACGTATTTTACACACGGAATACGATATTTCGATGCATTTTTGTGCAATGTACTGAAAATCGTGTAAAACGCATGTTTCACACTGAAATATGAAAGTTATGCTAGAAACCTGTGTATTTGCTGCTGAAATCGCATTTAACGTAAATATCACATTGAAATCCGAATGTGATGTTAGAAATGTCTACGCATTTGCTGCCAAAACGCGAATTCAACGTATTTTACTCACTGAATACGATATTAAGATGCATTTTTGTGCAATGTACTGAAAATCGTGTAAAACGCAAGTTTTACACTGAAATATGAAGGTTCTGCTAGAAACCTGTGTATTTGCTGCTGAAATCGCATTTAACGTAACTATCACATTGAAATCCGAATGTGATGTTAGAAATGTGTACGCATTTACTGCCAATACGCGAATTCAACGTATTTTACACACGGAATACGATATTTAGATGCATTTTTGCAATGTACTGAAAATCGTGTAAAACGCAAGTTTCACCATGAAATAGGAATGTTATTCTAGAAACCTGTTTATTTGCTGCTGAAATCGCATTTAACGTAAATATCACATTGAAATCCGAATGTGATGTTAGAAATGTCTACGCATTTACTGCCAAAACGCGAATTCAACGTATTTTACACACTGAATACGATATTTCGATGCATTTTTGTGCAATGTACTGAAAATCGTGTAAAACGCAAGTTTTACACTGAAATAATAAGGTTCTGCTAGAAACCTGTGTATTTGCTGCTGAAATCGCATTTAACGTAAATATCACATTGAAATCCGAATGTGATGTTAGAAATGTCTACGCATTTGCTGCCAAAACGCGAATTCTACGTATTTTACATACTGAATACGATATTTAAATGCATTTTTGTGCAATGTACTGAAAATCGTGTGAAACGCTAGTTTCACACTGAAATATGAATGTTATGCTAGAAACCTGTGTATTTGCTGCTGAAATCGCATTTAACGTAAATATCACATTGAAATCCGAATGTGATGTTAGAAATGTCTACGCATTTACTGCCAAAACGCGAATTCAACGTATTTTACACACTGAATACGATATTTCGATGCATTTTTGTGCAATGTACTGAAAATCGTGTAAAACGCAAGTTTTACACTGAAATATGAATGCTATTCTAGAAACCCGTGTATTTGCTGCTGAAATCGCATTTAGCGTAAATATCAGATTGAAATCCGAATGTGATGTTAGAAATGTCTCCGCATTTACTGCCAAAACGCGAATTTAACGTATTTTAAACTCTGAATACGTTATTTCGATGCATTTTTGTGCAATGTACGGAAAATCGTGTAAAACGCAAGTTTCACACTGAAATATGAATGCTGTTCTAGAAACCTGTATTTTACACACTGAATACTATATTTCGATGCATTTTTGTGCAATGTACCGAAAATCGTGTGAAACGCAAGTTTCACACTGAAATATGAATGCTATTCTGGAAACCTGTGTATTTGCTGCTGAAATCGCATTTAGCGTAAATATCAGATTGAAATCCGAATGTGATGTTAGAAATGGCTACGCATTTACTGCCAAAACGCGAATTCAACGTATTTTACACACTGAATACGATATTTCGATGCATTTTTGTGCAATGTACTGAAAATCGTGTAAAACGCAAGTTTTACATTGAAATATGAAGGTTCTGCTAGAAACCTGTGTATTTGCTGCTGAAATCGCATTTAGCGTAAATATCAGATTGAAATCCGAATGTGATGTTAGAAATGTCTACGCATTTACTGCCAAAACGCGAATTCAACATATTTTACACACTGAATACGATATTTCGATGCATTTTTGTGCAATGTACTGAAAATCGTGTAAAACGCAAGTTTTACACTGAAATATGAAGGTTCTGCTAGAGACCTGTGTATTTGCTGCTGAAATCGCATTTAACGTAAATATCACATTGAAATCCGAATGTGATGTTAGAAATGTCTACGCATTTGCTGCCAAAACGCGAATTCAACGTATTTTACATACTGAATACGATATTTAGATGCATTTTTGTGCAATGTACTGAAAATCGTGTAAAACGCAAGTTTCACACTGAAATATGAATGTTATTCTAGAAACCTGTGTATTTGCTGCTGAAATCGCATTTAACGTAAATATCACATTGAAATCCGAATGTGATGTTAGAAATGTCTACGCATTTGCTGCCAAAACGCGAATTCAACGTATTTTACACACTGAATACGATATTTCGATGCATTTTTGTGCAATCTACCGAAAATCGTGCAAAACGCAAGTTTCACACTGAAATATGAATGCTATTCTAGAATCCTGTGTATTTGCTGCTGAAATCGCATTTAGCGTAAATATCAGATTGAAATCCGAATGTGATGTTAGAAATGTCTACGCATTTACTGCCAAAACGCGAATTCAACGTATTTTACACACTGAATACGATATTTCGATGCATTTTTGTGCAATGTAACGAAAATCGTGTAAAACACAAGTTTCACACTGAAATATGAATGATATTCTAGAAACCTGTATTTTACACACTGAATACTATATTTCGATGCATTTTTGTGCAATGTACCGAAAATCGTGTGAAACGCAAGTTTCACACTGAAATATGAATGCTATTCTAGAAACCTGTGTATTTGCTGCTGAAATCGCATTTAGCGTAAATATCAGATTGAAATCCGAATGTGATGTTAGAAATGTCTACGCATTTACTGCCAAAACGCGAATTCAACGTATTTTACACACGGAATACGATATTTCGATGCATTTTTGTGCAATGTACTGAAAATCGTGTAAAACGCATGTTTCACACTGAAATATGAAAGTTATACTAGAAACCTGTGTATTTGCTGCTGAAATCGCATTTAACGTAAATATCACATTGAAATCCGAATGTGATGTTAGAAATGTCTACGCATTTGCTGCCAAAACGCGAATTCAACTTATTTTACTCACTGAATACGATATTAAGATGCATTTTTGTGCAATGTACTGAAAATCGTGTAAAACGCAAGTTTTACACTGAAATATGAAGGTTCTGCTAGAAACCTGTGTATTTGCTGCTGAAATCGCATTTAACGTAAATATCACATTGAAATCCGAATGTGATGTTAGAAATGTGTACGCATTTACTGCCAATACGCGAATTCAACGTATTTTACACACGGAATACGATATTTAGATGCATTTTTGCAATGTACTGAAAATCGTGTAAAACGCAAGTTTCACCATGAAATAGGAATGTTATTCTAGAAACCTGTTTATTTGCTGCTGAAATCGCATTTAACGTAAATATCACATTGAAATCCGAATGTGATGTTAGAAATGTCTACGCATTTACTGCCAAAACGCGAATTCAACGTATTTTACACACTGAATACGATATTTCGATGCATTTTTGTGCAATGTACTGAAAATCGTGTAAAACGCAAGTTTTACACTGAAATAATAAGGTTCTGCTAGAAACCTGTGTATTTGCTGCTGAAATCGCATTTAACGTAAATATCACATTGAAATCCGAATGTGATGTTAGAAATGTCTACGCATTTGCTGCCAAAACGCGAATTCTACGTATTTTACATACTGAATACGATATTTAAATGCATTTTTGTGCAATGTACTGAAAATCGTGTGAAACGCTAGTTTCACACTGAAATATGAATGTTATGCTAGAAACCTGTGTATTTGCTGCTGAAATCGCATTTAACGTAAATATCACATTGAAATCCGAATGTGATGTTAGAAATGTCTACGCATTTACTGCCAAAACGCGAATTCAACGTATTTTACACACTGAATACGATATTTCGATGCATTTTTGTGCAATGTACTGAAAATCGTGTAAAACGCAAGTTTTACACTGAAATATGAATGCTATTCTAGAAACCCGTGTATTTGCTGCTGAAATCGCATTTAGCGTAAATATCAGATTGAAATCCGAATGTGATGTTAGAAATGTCTCCGCATTTACTGCCAAAACGCGAATTTAACGTATTTTAAACTCTGAATACGTTATTTCGATGCATTTTTGTGCAATGTACGGAAAATCGTGTAAAACGCAAGTTTCACACTGAAATATGAATGCTGTTCTAGAAACCTGTATTTTACACACTGAATACTATATTTCGATGCATTTTTGTGCAATGTACCGAAAATCGTGTGAAACGCAAGTTTCACACTGAAATATGAATGCTATTCTGGAAACCTGTGTATTTGCTGCTGAAATCGCATTTAGCGTAAATATCAGATTGAAATCCGAATGTGATGTTAGAAATGGCTACGCATTTACTGCCAAAACGCGAATTCAACGTATTTTACACACTGAATACGATATTTCGATGCATTTTTGTGCAATGTACTGAAAATCGTGTAAAACGCAAGTTTTACATTGAAATATGAAGGTTCTGCTAGAAACCTGTGTATTTGCTGCTGAAATCGCATTTAGCGTAAATATCAGATTGAAATCCGAATGTGATGTTAGAAATGTCTACGCATTTACTGCCAAAACGCGAATTCAACATATATTACACACTGAATACGATATTTCGATGCATTTTTGTGCAATGTACTGAAAATCGTGTAAAACGCAAGTTTTACACTGAAATATGAAGGTTCTGCTAGAGACCTGTGTATTTGCTGCTGAAATCGCATTTAACGTAAATATCACATTGAAATCCGAATGTGATGTTAGAAATGTCTACGCATTTGCTGCCAAAACGCGAATTCAACGTATTTTACATACTGAATACGATATTTAGATGCATTTTTGTGCAATGTACTGAAAATCGTGTAAAACGCAAGTTTCACACTGAAATATGAATGTTATTCTAGAAACCTGTGTATTTGCTGCTGAAATCGCATTTAACGTAAATATCACATTGAAATCCGAATGTGATGTTAGAAATGTCTACGCATTTGCTGCCAAAACGCGAATTCAACGTATTTTACACACTGAATACGATATTTCGATGCATTTTTGTGCAATCTACCGAAAATCGTGCAAAACGCAAGTTTCACACTGAAATATGAATGCTATTCTAGAAACCTGTGTATTTGCTGCTGAAATCGCATTTAGCGTAAATATCAGATTGAAATCCGAATGTGATGTTAGAAATGTCTACGCATTTACTGCCAAAACGCGAATTCAACGTATTTTACACACTGAATACGATATTTCGATGCATTTTTGTGCAATGTAACGAAAATCGTGTAAAACACAAGTTTCACACTGAAATATGAATGATATTCTAGAAACCTGTATTTTACACACTGAATACTATATTTCGATGCATTTTTGTGCAATGTACCGAAAATCGTGTGAAACGCAAGTTTCACACTGAAATATGAATGCTATTCTAGAAACCTGTGTATTTGCTGCTGAAATCGCATTTAGCGTAAATATCAGATTGAAATCCGAATGTGATGTTAGAAATGTCTACGCATTTACTGCCAAAACGCGAATTCAACGTATTTTACACACGGAATACGATATTTCGATGCATTTTTGTGCAATGTACTGAAAATCGTGTAAAACGCATGTTTCACACTGAAATATGAAAGTTATACTAGAAACCTGTGTATTTGCTGCTGAAATCGCATTTAACGTAAATATCACATTGAAATCCGAATGTGATGTTAGAAATGTCTACGCATTTGCTGCCAAAACGCGAATTCAACTTATTTTACTCACTGAATACGATATTAAGATGCATTTTTGTGCAATGTACTGAAAATCGTGTAAAACGCAAGTTTTACACTGAAATATGAAGGTTCTGCTAGAAACCTGTGTATTTGCTGCTGAAATCGCATTTAACGTAAATATCACATTGAAATCCGAATGTGATGTTAGAAATGTGTACGCATTTACTGCCAATACGCGAATTCAACGTATTTTACACACGGAATACGATATTTAGATGCATTTTTGCAATGTACTGAAAATCGTGTAAAACGCAAGTTTCACCATGAAATAGGAATGTTATTCTAGAAACCTGTTTATTTGCTGCTGAAATCGCATTTAACGTAAATATCACATTGAAATCCGAATGTGATGTTAGAAATGTCTACGCATTTACTGCCAAAACGCGAATTCAACGTATTTTACACACTGAATACGATATTTCGATGCATTTTTGTGCAATGTACTGAAAATCGTGTAAAACGCAAGTTTTACACTGAAATAATAAGGTTCTGCTAGAAACCTGTGTATTTGCTGCTGAAATCGCATTTAACGTAAATATCACATTGAAATCCGAATGTGATGTTAGAAATGTCTACGCATTTGCTGCCAAAACGCGAATTCTACGTATTTTACATACTGAATACGATATTTAAATGCATTTTTGTGCAATGTACTGAAAATCGTGTGAAACGCTAGTTTCACACTGAAATATGAATGTTATGCTAGAAACCTGTGTATTTGCTGCTGAAATCGCATTTAACGTAAATATCACATTGAAATCCGAATGTGATGTTAGAAATGTCTACGCATTTACTGCCAAAACGCGAATTCAACGTATTTTACACACTGAATACGATATTTCGATGCATTTTTGTGCAATGTACTGAAAATCGTGTAAAACGCAAGTTTTACACTGAAATATGAATGCTATTCTAGAAACCCGTGTATTTGCTGCTGAAATCGCATTTAGCGTAAATATCAGATTGAAATCCGAATGTGATGTTAGAAATGTCTCCGCATTTACTGCCAAAACGCGAATTTAACGTATTTTAAACTCTGAATACGTTATTTCGATGCATTTTTGTGCAATGTACGGAAAATCGTGTAAAACGCAAGTTTCACACTGAAATATGAATGCTGTTCTAGAAACCTGTATTTTACACACTGAATACTATATTTCGATGCATTTTTGTGCAATGTACCGAAAATCGTGTGAAACGCAAGTTTCACACTGAAATATGAATGCTATTCTGGAAACCTGTGTATTTGCTGCTGAAATCGCATTTAGCGTAAATATCAGATTGAAATCCGAATGTGATGTTAGAAATGGCTACGCATTTACTGCCAAAACGCGAATTCAACGTATTTTACACACTGAATACGATATTTCGATGCATTTTTGTGCAATGTACTGAAAATCGTGTAAAACGCAAGTTTTACATTGAAATATGAAGGTTCTGCTAGAAACCTGTGTATTTGCTGCTGAAATCGCATTTAGCGTAAATATCAGATTGAAATCCGAATGTGATGTTAGAAATGTCTACGCATTTACTGCCAAAACGCGAATTCAACATATTTTACACACTGAATACGATATTTCGATGCATTTTTGTGCAATGTACTGAAAATCGTGTAAAACGCAAGTTTTACACTGAAATATGAAGGTTCTGCTAGAGACCTGTGTATTTGCTGCTGAAATCGCATTTAACGTAAATATCACATTGAAATCCGAATGTGATGTTAGAAATGTCTACGCATTTGCTGCCAAAACGCGAATTCAACGTATTTTACATACTGAATACGATATTTAGATGCATTTTTGTGCAATGTACTGAAAATCGTGTAAAACGCAAGTTTCACACTGAAATATGAATGTTATTCTAGAAACCTGTGTATTTGCTGCTGAAATCGCATTTAACGTAAATATCACATTGAAATCCGAATGTGATGTTAGAAATGTCTACGCATTTGCTGCCAAAACGCGAATTCAACGTATTTTACACACTGAATACGATATTTCGATGCATTTTTGTGCAATCTACCGAAAATCGTGCAAAACGCAAGTTTCACACTGAAATATGAATGCTATTCTAGAAACCTGTGTATTTGCTGCTGAAATCGCATTTAGCGTAAATATCAGATTGAAATCCGAATGTGATGTTAGAAATGTCTACGCATTTACTGCCAAAACGCGAATTCAACGTATTTTACACACTGAATACGATATTTCGATGCATTTTTGTGCAATGTAACGAAAATCGTGTAAAACACAAGTTTCACACTGAAATATGAATGATATTCTAGAAACCTGTATTTTACACACTGAATACTATATTTCGATGCATTTTTGTGCAATGTACCGAAAATCGTGTGAAACGCAAGTTTCACACTGAAATATGAATGCTATTCTAGAAACCTGTGTATTTGCTGCTGAAATCGCATTTAGCGTAAATATCAGATTGAAATCCGAATGTGATGTTAGAAATGTCTACGCATTTACTGCCAAAACGCGAATTCAACGTATTTTACACACGGAATACGATATTTCGATGCATTTTTGTGCAATGTACTGAAAATCGTGTAAAACGCATGTTTCACACTGAAATATGAAAGTTATACTAGAAACCTGTGTATTTGCTGCTGAAATCGCATTTAACGTAAATATCACATTGAAATCCGAATGTGATGTTAGAAATGTCTACGCATTTGCTGCCAAAACGCGAATTCAACTTATTTTACTCACTGAATACGATATTAAGATGCATTTTTGTGCAATGTACTGAAAATCGTGTAAAACGCAAGTTTTACACTGAAATATGAAGGTTCTGCTAGAAACCTGTGTATTTGCTGCTGAAATCGCATTTAACGTAAATATCACATTGAAATCCGAATGTGATGTTAGAAATGTGTACGCATTTACTGCCAATACGCGAATTCAACGTATTTTACACACGGAATACGATATTTAGATGCATTTTTGCAATGTACTGAAAATCGTGTAAAACGCAAGTTTCACCATGAAATAGGAATGTTATTCTAGAAACCTGTTTATTTGCTGCTGAAATCGCATTTAACGTAAATATCACATTGAAATCCGAATGTGATGTTAGAAATGTCTACGCATTTACTGCCAAAACGCGAATTCAACGTATTTTACACACTGAATACGATATTTCGATGCATTTTTGTGCAATGTACTGAAAATCGTGTAAAACGCAAGTTTTACATTGAAATAATAAGGTTCTGCTAGAAACCTGTGTATTTGCTGCTGAAATCGCATTTAACGTAAATATCACATTGAAATCCGAATGTGATGTTAGAAATGTCTACGCATTTGCTGCCAAAACGCGAATTCAACGTATTTTACATACTGAATACGATATTTAAATGCATTTTTGTGCAATGTACTGAAAATCGTGTGAAACGCTAGTTTCACACTGAAATATGAATGTTATGCTAGAAACCTGTGTATTTGCTGCTGAAATCGCATTTAACGTAAATATCACATTGAAATCCGAATGTGATGTTAGAAATGTCTACGCATTTACTGCCAAAACGCGAATTCAACGTATTTTACACACTGAATACGATATTTCGATGCATTTTTGTGCAATGTACTGAAAATCGTGTAAAACGCAAGTTTTACACTGACATATGAATGCTATTCTAGAAACCCGTGTATTTGCTGCTGAAATCGCATTTAGCGTAAATATCAGATTGAAATCCGAATGTGATGTTAGAAATGTCTCCGCATTTACTGCCAAAACGCGAATTTAACGTATTTTAAACTCTGAATACGTTATTTCGATGCATTTTTGTGCAATGTACGGAAAATCGTGTAAAACGCAAGTTTCACACTGAAATATGAATGCTATTCTAGAAACCTGTATTTTACACACTGAATACTATATTTCGATGCATTTTTGTGCAATGTACCGAAAATCGTGTAAAACGCAAATTTCACACTGAAATATGAATGCTATTCTGGAAACCTGTGTATTTGCTGCTGAAATCGCATTTAGCGTAAATATCAGATTGAAATCCGAATGTGATGTTAGAAATGGCTACGCATTTACTGCCAAAACGCGAATTCAACGTATTTTACACACTGAATACGATATTTCGATGCATTTTTGTGCAATGTACTGAAAATCGTGTAAAACGCAAGTTTTACACTGAAATATGAAGTTTCTGCTAGAAACCTGTGTATTTGCTGCTGAAATCGCATTTAGCGTAAATATCAGATTGAAATCCGAATGTGATGTTAGAAATGTCTACGCATTTACTGCCAAAACGCGAATTCAACATATTTTACACACTGAATACGATATTTCGATGCATTTTTGTGCAATGTACTGAAAATCGTGTAAAACGCAAGTTTTACACTGAAATATGAAGGTTCTGCTAGAGACCTGTGTATTTGCTGCTGAAATCGCATTTAACGTAAATATCACATTGAAATCCGAATGTGATGTTAGAAATGTCTACGCATTTGCTGCCAAAACGCGAATTCAACGTATTTTACATACTGAATACGATATTTAGATGCATTTTTGTGCAATGTACTGAAAATCGTGTAAAACGCAAGTTTCACACTGAAATATGAATGTTATTCTAGAAACCTGTGTATTTGCTGCTGAAATCGCATTTAACGTAAATATCACATTGAAATCCGAATGTGATGTTAGAAATGTCTACGCATTTGCTGCCAAAACGCGAATTCAACGTATTTTACGCACTGAATACGATATTTCGATGCATTTTTGTGCAATGTACTAAAAATCGTGTAAAACGCAAGTTTCACACTGAAATATGAATGTTATGCTAGAAACCTGTGTATTTGCTGCTGAAATCGCATTTAACGTAAATATCACATTGAAATCCGAATGTGATGTTAGAAATGTGTACGCATTTACTGCCAAAACGCGAATTCAACGTATTTTACACACTGAATACGATATTTCGATGCATTTTTGTGCAATGTACCGAAAATCGTGTAAAACGCAAGTTTCACACTGAAATATGAATGCTATTCTAGAAACCTGTTTATTTGCTGCTGAAATCGCATTTAGCGTAAATATCAGTTTGAAATCCGAATGTGATGTTAGAAATGTCTACGCATTTACTGCCAAAACGCGAATTCAACGTATTTTACACACGGAATACGATATTTAGATGCATTTTTGCAATGTACTGAAAATCGTGCAAAACGCAAGTTTCACACTGAAATGTGAATGTTATGCTAGAAACCTGTGTATTTGCTGCTGAAATCGCATTTAACGTAAATATCACATTGAAATCCGAATGTGATGTTAGAAATGTCTACGCATTTATTGCCAAAACGCGAATTACACGTATTTTACACACTGAATACGATATTTCGATGCATTTTTGTGCAATGTACTGAAAATCGTGTAAAACGCAAGTTTCACACTGAAATATGAATGCTATTCTAGAAACCTGTGTATTTGCTGCTGAAATCGCATTTAGCGTAAATATCAGATTGAAATCCGAATGTGATGTTAGAAATGTCTCCGCATTTACTGCCAAAACGCGAATTCAACGTATTTTATACACTGAATACGATATTTCGATGCATTTTTGTGCAATGTAACGAAAATCGTGTAAAACACAAGTTTCACACTGAAATATGAATGCTACTCTAGAAACCTGTATTTTACACACTGAATACTATATTTCGATGCATTTTTGTGCAATGTACCGAAAATCGTGTAAAACGCAAGTTTCACACTGAAATATGAATGCTATTCTAGAAACCTGTGTATTTGCTGCTGAAATCGCATTTAGCGTAAATATCAGATTGAAATCCGAATGTGATGTTAGAAATGTCTACGCATTTACTGCCAAAACGCGAATTCAACGTATTTTACACACGGAATACGATATTTCGATGCATTTTTGTGCAATGTACTGAAAATCGTGTAAAACGCAAGTTTCACACTGAAATATGAATGTTATGCTAGAAACCTGTGTATTTGCTGCTGAAATCGCATTTAACGTAAATATCACATTGAAATCCGAATGTGATGTTAGAAATGTGTACGCATTTACTGCCAAAACGCGAATTCAACGTATTTTACACACTGAATACGATATTTAGATGCATTTTTGCAATGTACTGAAAATCGTGTAAAACGCAAGTTTCACCATGAAATAGAAATGTTATTCTAGAAACCTGTGTATTTGCTGCTGAAATCGCATTTAACGTAAATATCACATTGAAATCCGAATGTGATGTTAGAAATGTCTACGCATTTGCTGCCAAAACGCGAATTCAACGTATTTTACTCACTGAATACGATATTTAGATGCATTTTTGTGCAATGTACTGAAAATCGTGTAAAACGCAAGTTTCACACTGAAATATGAATGTTATGCTAGAAACCTGTGTATTTGCTGCTGAAATCGCATTTAACGTAAATATCACATTGAAATCCGAATGTGATGTTAGAAATGTGTACGCATTTACTGCCAAAACGCGAATTCAACGTATTTTACACACTGAATACGATATTTCGATGCATTTTTGTGCAATGTAACGAAAATCGTGTAAAACACAAGTTTCACACTGAAATATGAATGCTATTCTAGAAACCTGTATTTTACACACTGAATACTATATTTCGATGCATTTTTGTGCAATGTACCGAAAATCGTGTAAAACGCAAGTTTCACACTGAAATATGAATGCTATTCTAGAAACCTGTGTATTTGCTGCTGAAATCGCATTTAGCGTAAATATCAGATTGAAATCCGAATGTGATGTTAGAAATGTCTACGCATTTACTGCCAAAACGCGAATTCAACGTATTTTACACACGGAATACGATATTTCGATGCATTTTTGTGCAATGTACCGAAAATCGTGTAAAACGCAAGTTTCACACTGAAATATGAATGCTATGCTAGAAACCTGTGTATTTGCTGCTGAAATCGCATTTAACGTAAATATCACATTGAAATCCGAATGGGATGTTAGAAATGTCTACGCATTTACTGCCAAAACGCGAATTACACGTATTTTACACACTGAATACGATATTTCGATGCATTTTTGTGCAATGTACTGAAAATCGTGTAAAACGCAAGTTTCACACTGAAATATGAATGCTATTCTAGAAACCTGTGTATTTGCTGCTGAAATGGCATTTAGCGTAAATATCAGATTGAAATCCGAATGTGATGTTAGAAATGTCTCCGCATTTACTGCCAAAACGCGAATTCAACGTATTTTATACACTGAATACGATATTTCGATGCATTTTTGTGCAATGTACGGAAAATCGTGTAAAACGCAAGTTTCACACTGAAATATGAATGCTATTCTAGAAACCTGTATTTTACACACTGAATACTATATTTCGATGCATTTTTGTGCAATGTACCGAAAATCGTGTAAAACGCAAGTTTCACACTGAAATATGAATGCTATTCTAGAAACCTGTGTATTTGCTGCTGAAATCGCATTTAGCGTAAATATCAGATTGAAATCCGAATGTGATGTTAGAAATGTCTACGCATTTACTGCCAAAACGCGAATTCAACGTATTTTACACACGGAATACGATATTTCGATGCATTTTTGTGCAATTTACTGAAAATCGTGTAAAACGCAAGTTTTACACTGAAATAAGAAGGTTCTGCTAGAAACCTGTGTATTTGCTGCTGAAATCGCATTTAACGTAAATATCACATTCAAATCCGAATGTGATGTTAGAAATGTCTACGCATTTACTGCCAAAACGCAAATTCAACGTATTTTACACACGGAATACGATATTTCGATGCATTTTTGCAATGTACTGAAAATCGTGTAAAGCGCAAGTTTCACCATGAAATAGAAATGTTATTCTAGAAACCTGTGTATTTGCTGCTGAAATCGCATTTAACGTAAATATCACATTGAAATCCGAATGTGATGTTAGAAATGTCTACGCATTTGCTGCCAAAACGCGAATTCAACGTATTTTACTCACTGAATACGATATTTAGATGCATTTTTGTGCAATGTACTGAAAATCGTGTAAAACGCAAGTTTCACACTGAAATATGAATGTTATGCTAGAAACCTGTGTATTTGCTGCTGAAATCGCATTTAACGTAAATATCACATTGAAATCCGAATGTGATGTTAGAAATGTGTACGCATTTACTGCCAAAACGCGAATTCAACGTATTTTACACACTGAATACGATATTTCGATGCATTTTTGTGCAATGTAACGAAAATCGTGTAAAACACAAGTTTCACACTGAAATATGAATGCTATTCTAGAAACCTGTATTTTACACACTGAATACTATATTTCGATGCATTTTTGTGCAATGTACCAAAAATCGTGTAAAACGCAAGTATCACACTGAAATATGAATGCTATTCTAGAAACCTGTGTATTTGCTGCTGAAATCGCATTTAGCGTAAATATCAGATTGAAATCCGAATGTGATGTTTGAAATGTCTACGCATTTACTGCCAAAACGCGAATTCAACGTATTTTACACACTGAATACGATATTTCGATGCATTTTTGTGCAATGTACTGATAATCGTGTAAAACGCAAGTTTCACACTGAAATATGAATGTTATGCTTGAAACCTGTGTATTTGCTGCTGAAATCGCATTTAACGTAAATATCACATTGAAATCCGAATGTGATGTTAGAAATGTCTAGGCATTTGCTGCCAAAACGCGAATTCAACGTATTTTACTCACTGAATACGATATTTAGATGCATTTTTGTGCAATGTAACGAAAATCGTGTAAAACACAAGTTTCACACTGAAATATGAATGCTATTCTAGAAACTTGTATTTTACACACTGAATACTATATATCGATGCATTTTTGTGCAATATACCGAAAATCGTGTAAAACGTAAGTTTCACACTGAAATATGAATGCTATTCTAGAAACCTGTGTATTTGCTGCTGAAATCGCATTTAGCGTAAATATCAGATTGAAATCCGAATGTGATGTTAGAAATGTCTACGTATTTACTGCCAAAACGCGAATTCAACGTATTTTACACACGGAATACGATATTTAGATGCATTTTTGCAATGTACTGAAAATCGTGTAAAACGCAAGTTTCACCATGAAATAGAAATGTTATTCTAGAAACCTGTGTATTTGCTGCTGAAATCGCATTTAACGTAAATATCACATTCAAATCCGAATGTGATGTTAGAAATGTCTACGCATTTACTGCCAAAACGCAAATTCAACGTATTTTACACACGGAATACGATATTTAGATGCATTTTTGCAATGTACTGAAAATCGTGTAAAACGCAAGTTTCACCATGAAATAGAAATGTTATTCTAGAAACCTGTGTATTTGCTGCTGAAATCGCATTTAACGTAAATATCACATTGAAATCCGAATGTGATGTTAGAAATGTCTACGCATTTGCTGCCAAAACGCGAATTCAACGTATTTTACTCACTGAATACGATATTTAGATGCATTTTTGTGCAATGTACTGAAAATCGTGTAAAACGCAAGTTTCACACTGAAATATGAATGTTATGCTAGAAACCTGTGTATTTGCTGCTGAAATCGCATTTAACGTAAATATCACATTGAAATCCGAATGTGATGTTAGAAATGTGTACGCATTTACTGCCAAAACGCGAATTCAACGTATTTTACACACTGAATACGATATTTCGATGCATTTTTGTGCAATGTAACGAAAATCGTGTAAAACACAAGTTTCACACTGAAATATGAATGCTATTCTAGAAACCTGTATTTTACACACTGAATACTATATTTCGATGCATTTTTGTGCAATGTACCAAAAATCGTGTAAAACGCAAGTATCACACTGAAATGTGAATGCTATTCTAGAAACCTGTGTATTTGCTGCTGAAATCGCATTTAGCGTAAATATCAGATTGAAATCCGAATGTGATGTTTGAAATGTCTACGCATTTACTGCCAAAACGCGAATTCAACGTATTTTACACACTGAATACGATATTTCGATGCATTTTTGTGCAATGTACTGATAATCGTGTAAAACGCAAGTTTCACACTGAAATATGAATGTTATGCTAGAAACCTGCGTATTTGCTGCTGAAATCGCATTTAACGTAAATATCACATTGAAATCCGAATGTGATGTTAGAAATGTCTAGGCATTTGCTGCCAAAACGCGAATTCAACGTATTTTACTCACTGAATACGATATTTAGATGCATTTTTGTGCAATGTACTGAAAATCGTGTAAAACGCAAGTTTCACACTGAAATATGAATGTTATGCTAGAAACCTGTGTATTTGCTGCTGAAATCGCATTTAGCGTAAATATCAGATTGAAATCCGAATGTGATGTTAGAAATGTCTACGTATTTACTGCCAAAACGCGAATTCAACGTATTTTACACACCGAATACGATATTTAGATGCATTTTTGCAATGTACTGAAAATCGTGTAAAACGCAAGTTTCACCATGACATAGAAATGTTATTCTAGAAACCTGTGTATTTGCTGCTGAAATCGCATTTAACGTAAATATCACATTGAAATCCGAATGTGATGTTAGAAATGTCTACGCATTTGCTTCCAAAACGCGAATTCAACGTATTTTACTCACTGAATACGATATTTAGATGCATTTTTGTGCAATGTACTGAAAATCGTGTAAAACGCAAGTTTCACACTGAAATATGAATGTTATGCTAGAAACCTGTGTATTTGCTGCTGAAATCGCATTTAACGTAAATATCACATTGAAATCCGAATGTGATGTTGTAATGTGTACGCATTTACTGCCAAAACGCGAATTCAACGTATTTTACACACTGAATACGATATTTCGATGCATTTTTGTGCAATGTAACGAAAATCGTGTAAAACACAAGTTTCACACTGAAATATGAATGCTATTCTAGAAACCTGTATTTTACACACTGAATACTATATTTCGATGCATTTTTGTGCAATGTACCGAAAATCGTGTAAAACGCAAGTTTCACACTGAAATATGAATGCTATTCTAGAAACCTGTGTATTTGCTGCTGAAATCGCATTTAGCGTAAATATCAGATTGAAATCCGAATGTGATGTTAGAAATGTCTACGCATTTACTGCCAAAACGCGAATTCAACGTATTTTACACACGGAATACGATATTTCGATGCATTTTTGTGCAATGTACCGAAAATCGTGTAAAACGCAAGTTTCACACTGAAATATGAATGCTATGCTAGAAACCTGTGTATTTGCTGCTGAAATCGCATTTAACGTAAATATCACATTGAAATCCGAATGGGATGTTAGAAATGTCTACGCATTTACTGCCAAAACGCGAATTACACGTATTTTACACACTGAATACGATATTTCGATGCATTTTTGTGCAATGTACTGAAAATCGTGTAAAACGCAAGTTTCACACTGAAATATGAATGCTATTCTAGAAACCTGTGTATTTGCTGCTGAAATGGCATTTAGCGTAAATATCAGATTGAAATCCGAATGTGATGTTAGAAATGTCTCCGCATTTACTGCCAAAACGCGAATTCAACGTATTTTATACACTGAATACGATATTTCGATGCATTTTTGTGCAATGTACGGAAAATCGTGTAAAACGCAAGTTTCACACTGAAATATGAATGCTATTCTAGAAACCTGTATTTTACACACTGAATACTATATTTCGATGCATTTTTGTGCAATGTACCGAAAATCGTGTAAAACGCAAGTTTCACACTGAAATATGAATGCTATTCTAGAAACCTGTGTATTTGCTGCTGAAATCGCATTTAGCGTAAATATCAGATTGAAATCCGAATGTGATGTTAGAAATGTCTACGCATTTACTGCCAAAACGCGAATTCAACGTATTTTACACACGGAATACGATATTTCGATGCATTTTTGTGCAATGTACTGAAAATCGTGTAAAACGCAAGTTTTACACTGAAATAAGAAGGTTCTGCTAGAAACCTGTGTATTTGCTGCTGAAATCGCATTTAACGTAAATATCACATTCAAATCCGAATGTGATGTTAGAAATGTCTACGCATTTACTGCCAAAACGCAAATTCAACGTATTTTACACACGGAATACGATATTTCGATGCATTTTTGCAATGTACTGAAAATCGTGTAAAACGCAAGTTTCACCATGAAATAGAAATGTTATTCTAGAAACCTGTGTATTTGCTGCTGAAATCGCATTTAACGTAAATATCACATTGAAATCCGAATGTGATGTTAGAAATGTCTACGCATTTGCTGCCAAAACGCGAATTCAACGTATTTTACTCACTGAATACGATATTTAGATGCATTTTTGTGCAATGTACTGAAAATCGTGTAAAACGCAAGTTTCACACTGAAATATGAATGTTATGCTAGAAACCTGTGTATTTGCTGCTGAAATCGCATTTAACGTAAATATCACATTGAAATCCGAATGTGATGTTAGAAATGTGTACGCATTTACTGCCAAAACGCGAATTCAACGTATTTTACACACTGAATACGATATTTCGATGCATTTTTGTGCAATGTAACGAAAATCGTGTAAAACACAAGTTTCACACTGAAATATGAATGCTATTCTAGAAACCTGTATTTTACACACTGAATACTATATTTCGATGCATTTTTGTGCAATGTACCAAAAATCGTGTAAAACGCAAGTAACACTGAAATATGAATGCTATTCTAGAAACCTGTGTATTTGCTGCTGAAATCGCATTTAGCGTAAATATCAGATTGAAATCCGAATGTGATGTTTGAAATGTCTACGCATTTACTGCCAAAACGCGAATTCAACGTATTTTACACACTGAATACGATATTTCGATGCATTTTTGTGCAATGTACTGATAATCGTGTAAAACGCAAGTTTCACACTGAAATATGAATGTTATGCTAGAAACCTGTGTATTTGCTGCTGAAATCGCATTTAACGTAAATATCACATTGAAATCCGAATGTGATGTTAGAAATGTCTAGGCATTTGCTGCCAAAACGCGAATTCAACGTATTTTACTCACTGAATACGATATTTAGATGCATTTTTGTGCAATGTAACGAAAATCGTGTAAAACACAAGTTTCACACTGAAATATGAATGCTATTCTAGAAACCTGTATTTTACACACTGAATACTATATTTCGATGCATTTTTGTGCAATATACCGAAAATCGTGTAAAACGCAAGTTTCACACTGAAATATGAATGCTATTCTAGAAACCTGTGTATTTGCTGCTGAAATCGCATTTAGCGTAAATATCAGATTGAAATCCGAATGTGATGTTAGAAATGTCTACGTATTTACTGCCAAAACGCGAATTCAACGTATTTTACACACGGAATACGATATTTAGATGCATTTTTGCAATGTACTGAAAATCGTGTAAAACGCAAGTTTCACCATGAAATAGAAATGTTATTCTAGAAACCTGTGTATTTGCTGCTGAAATCGCATTTAACGTAAATATCACATTCAAATCCGAATGTGATGTTAGAAATGTCTACGCATTTACTGCCAAAACGCAAATTCAACGTATTTTACACACGGAATACGATATTTCGATGCATTTTTGCAATGTACTGAAAATCGTGTAAAACGCAAGTTTCACCATGAAATAGAAATGTTATTCTAGAAACCTGTGTATTTGCTGCTGAAATCGCATTTAACGTAAATATCACATTGAAATCCGAATGTGATGTTAGAAATGTCTACGCATTTGCTGCCAAAACGCGAATTCAACGTATTTTACTCACTGAATACGATATTTAGATGCATTTTTGTGCAATGTACTGAAAATCGTGTAAAACGCAAGTTTCACACTGAAATATGAATGTTATGCTAGAAACCTGTGTATTTGCTGCTGAAATCGCATTTAACGTAAATATCACATTGAAATCCGAATGTGATGTTAGAAATGTGTACGCATTTACTGCCAAAACGCGAATTCAACGTATTTTACACACTGAATACGATATTTCGATGCATTTTTGTGCAATGTAACGAAAATCGTGTAAAACACAAGTTTCACACTGAAATATGAATGCTATTCTAGAAACCTGTATTTTACACACTGAATACTATATTTCGATGCATTTTTGTGCAATGTACCAAAAATCGTGTAAAACGCAAGTATCACACTGAAATATGAATGCTATTCTAGAAACCTGTGTATTTGCTGCTGAAATCGCATTTAGCGTAAATATCAGATTGAAATCCGAATGTGATGTTTGAAATGTCTACGCATTTACTGCCAAAACGCGAATTCAACGTATTTTACACACTGAATACGATATTTCGATGCATTTTTGTGCAATGTACTGAAAATCGTGTAAAACGCAAGTTTTACACTGAAATAAGAAGGTTCTGCTAGAAACCTGTGTATTTGCTGCTGAAATCGCATTTAACGTAAATATCACATTCAAATCCGAATGTGATGTTAGAAATGTCTACGCATTTACTGCCAAAACGCAAATTCAACGTATTTTACACACGGAATACGATATTTCGATGCATTTTTGCAATGTACTGAAAATCGTGTAAAACGCAAGTTTCACCATGAAATAGAAATGTTATTCTAGAAACCTGTGTATTTGCTGCTGAAATCGCATTTAACGTAAATATCACATTGAAATCCGAATGTGATGTTAGAAATGTCTACGCATTTGCTGCCAAAACGCGAATTCAACGTATTTTACACACGGAATACGATATTTCGATGCATTTTTGTGCAATGTACCGAAAATCGTGTAAAACGCAAGTTTCACACTGAAATATGAATGCTATGCTAGAAACCTGTGTATTTGCTGCTGAAATCGCATTTAACGTAAATATCACATTGAAATCCGAATGGGATGTTAGAAATGTCTACGCATTTACTGCCAAAACGCGAATTACACGTATTTTACACACTGAATACGATATTTCGATGCATTTTTGTGCAATGTACTGAAAATCGTGTAAAACGCAAGTTTCACACTGAAATATGAATGCTATTCTAGAAACCTGTGTATTTGCTGCTGAAATGGCATTTAGCGTAAATATCAGATTGAAATCCGAATGTGATGTTAGAAATGTCTCCGCATTTACTGCCAAAACGCGAATTCAACGTATTTTATACACTGAATACGATATTTCGATGCATTTTTGTGCAATGTACGGAAAATCGTGTAAGACGCAAGTATCACACTGAAATATGAATGCTATTCTAGAAACCTGTGTATTTGCTGCTGAAATCGCATTTAGCGTAAATATCAGATTGAAATCCGAATGTGATGTTTGAAATGTCTACGCATTTACTGCCAAAACGCGAATTCAACGTATTTTACACACTGAATACGATATTTCGATGCATTTTTGTGCAATGTACTGAAAATCGTGTAAAACGCAAGTTTTACACTGAAATAATAAGGTTCTGCTAGAAACCTGTGTATTTGCTGCTGAAATCGCATTTAACGTAAATATCACATTGAAATCCGAATGTGATGTTAGAAATGTCTACGCATTTGCTGCCAAAACGCGAATTCAACGTATTTTACATACTGAATACGATATTTAAATGCATTTTTGTGCAATGTACTGAACATCGTGTAAAACGCAAGTTTTACACTGAAATATGAAGGTTCTGCTAGAAACCTGTGTATTTGCTGCTGAAATCGCATTTAACGTTAATATCACATTGAAATCCGAATGTGATGTTAGAAATGTCTACGCATTTGCTGCCAAAACGCGAATTCAACGTATTTTACTCACTGAATACGATATTTAGATGCATTTTTGTGCAATGTACTGAAAATCGTGTAAAACGCAAGTTTCACACTGAAATATGAATGTTATGCTAGAAACCTGTGTATTTGCTGCTGAAATCGCATTTAACGTAAATATCACATTGAAATCCGAATGTGATGTTAGAAATGTGTACGCATTTACTGCCAAAACGCGAATTCAACGTATTTTACACACTGAATACGATATTTCGATGCATTTTTGTGCAATGTAACGAAAATCGTGTAAAACACAAGTTTCACACTGAAATATGAATGCTATTCTAGAAACCTGTATTTTACACACTGAATACTATATTTCGATGCATTTTTGTGCAATGTACCAAAAATCGTGTAAAACGCAAGTATCACACTGAAATATGAATGCTATTCTAGAAACCTGTGTATTTGCTGCTGAAATCGCATTTAGCGTAAATATCAGATTGAAATCCGAATGTGATGTTTGAAATGTCTACGCATTTACTGCCAAAACGCGAATTCAACGTATTTTACACACTGAATACGATATTTCGATGCATTTTTGTGCAATGTACTGATAATCGTGTAAAACGCAAGTTTCACACTGAAATATGAATGTTATGCTAGAAACCTGTGTATTTGCTGCTGAAATCGCATTTAACGTAAATATCACATTGAAATCCGAATGTGATGTTAGAAATGTCTAGGCATTTGCTGCCAAAACGCGAATTCAACGTATTTTACTCACTGAATACGATATTTAGATGCATTTTTGTGCAATGTAACGAAAATCGTGTAAAACACAAGTTTCACACTGAAATATGAATGCTATTCTAGAAACCTGTATTTTACACACTGAATACTATATTTCGATGCATTTTTGTGCAATATACCGAAAATCGTGTAAAACGCAAGTTTCACACTGAAATATGAATGCTATTCTAGAAACCTGTGTATTTGCTGCTGAAATCGCATTTAGCGTAAATATCAGATTGAAATCCGAATGTGATGTTAGAAATGTCTACGTATTTACTGCCAAAACGCGAATTCAACGTATTTTACACACGGAATACGATATTTAGATGCATTTTTGCAATGTACTGAAAATCGTGTAAAACGCAAGTTTCACCATGAAATAGAAATGTTATTCTAGAAACCTGTGTATTTGCTGCTGAAATCGCATTTAACGTAAATATCACATTCAAATCCGAATGTGATGTTAGAAATGTCTACGCATTTACTGCCAAAACGCAAATTCAACGTATTTTACACACGGAATACGATATTTCGATGCATTTTTGCAATGTACTGAAAATCGTGTAAAACGCAAGTTTCACCATGAAATAGAAATGTTATTCTAGAAACCTGTGTATTTGCTGCTGAAATCGCATTTAACGTAAATATCACATTGAAATCCGAATGTGATGTTAGAAATGTCTACGCATTTGCTGCCAAAACGCGAATTCAACGTATTTTACTCACTGAATACGATATTTAGATGCATTTTTGTGCAATGTACTGAAAATCGTGTAAAACGCAAGTTTCACACTGAAATATGAATGTTATGCTAGAAACCTGTGTATTTGCTGCTGAAATCGCATTTAACGTAAATATTACATTGAAATCCGAATGTGATGTTGTAATGTGTACGCATTTACTGCCAAAACGCGAATTCAACGTATTTTACACACTGAATACGATATTTCGATGCATTTTTGTGCAATGTAACGAAAATCGTGTAAAACACAAGTTTCACACTGAAATATGAATGCTATTCTAGAAACCTGTATTTTACACACTGAATACTATATTTCGATGCATTTTTGTGCAATGTACCGAAAATCGTGTAAAACGCAAGTTTCACACTGAAATATGAATGCTATTCTAGAAACCTGTGTATTTGCTGCTGAAATCGCATTTAGCGTAAATATCAGATTGAAATCCGAATGTGATGTTAGAAATGTCTACGCATTTACTGCCAAAACGCGAATTCAACGTATTTTACACACGGAATACGATATTTCGATGCATTTTTGTGCAATGTACCGAAAAACGTGTAAAACGCAAGTTTCACACTGGAATATGAATGCTATGCTAGAAACCTGTGTATTTGCTGCTGAAATCGCATTTAACGTAAATATCACATTGAAATCCGAATGGGATGTTAGAAATGTCTACGCATTTACTGCCAAAACGCGAATTACACGTATTTTACACACTGAATACGATATTTCGATGCATTTTTGTGCAATGTACTGAAAATCGTGTAAAACGCAAGTTTCACACTGAAATATGAATGCTATTCTAGAAACCTGTGTATTTGCTGCTGAAATGGCATTTAGCGTAAATATCAGATTGAAATCCGAATGTGATGTTAGAAATGTCTCCGCATTTACTGCCAAAACGCGAATTCAACGTATTTTATACACTGAATACGATATTTCGATGCATTTTTGTGCAATGTACGGAAAATCGTGTAAAACGCAAGATTCACACTGAAATATGAATGCTATTCTAGAAACCTGTATTTTACACACTGAATACTATATTTCCATGCATTTTTGTGCAATGTACCAAAAATCGTGTAAGACGCAAGTATCACACTGAAATATGAATGCTATTCTAGAAACCTGTGTATTTGCTGCTGAAATCGCATTTAGCGTAAATATCAGATTGAAATCCGAATGTGATGTTTGAAATGTCTACGCATTTACTGCCAAAACGCGAATTCAACGTATTTTACACACTGAATACGATATTTCGATGCATTTTTGTGCAATGTACTGAAAATCGTGTAAAACGCAAGTTTTACACTGAAATAATAAGGTTCTGCTAGAAACCTGTGTATTTGCTGCTGAAATCGCATTTAACGTAAATATCACATTGAAATCCGAATGTGATGTTAGAAATGTCTACGCATTTGCTGCCAAAACGCGAATTCAACGTATTTTACATACTGAATACGATATTTAAATGCATTTTTGTGCAATGTACTGAACATCGTGTAAAACGCAAGTTTTACACTGAAATATGAAGGTTCTGCTAGAAACCTATGTATTTGCTGCTGAAATCGCATTTAACGTTAATATCACATTGAAATCCGAATGTGATGTTAGAAATGTCTACGCATTTGCTGCCAAAACGCGAATTCAACTTTTTTTTACATACTGAATATGATATTTAGATGCATTTTTGTGCAATGTACTGAAAATCGTGTAAAACGCAAGTTTCACACTGAATTATGAAAGTTATGCTAGAAACCTGTGTATTTGCTGCTGAAATCGCATTTAACGTAAATATCACATTGAAATCCGAATGTGATGTTAGAAATGTCTACGCATTTGCTGCCAAAACGCGAATTCAACGTATTTTACTCACTGAATACGATATTTAGATGCATTTTTGTGCAATGTACTGAAAATCGTGTAAAACGCAAGTTTCACACTGAAATATGAATGTTATGCTAGAAACCTGTGTATTTGCTGCTGAAATCGCATTTAACGTAAATATCACATTGAAATCCGAATGTGATGTTAGAAATGTGTACGCATTTACTGCCAAAACGCGAATTCAACGTATTTTACACACTGAATACGATATTTCGATGCATTTTTGTGCAATGTCCCAAAAATCGTGCAAAACGCAAGTTTCACACTGAAATATGAATGCTATTCTAGAAACCTGTGTATTTGCTGCTGAAATCGCATTTAGCGTAAATATCAGATTGAAATCCGAATGTGATGTTAGAAATGTCTACGCATTTACTGCCAAAACGCGAATTCAACGTATTTTACACACGGAATACGATATTTAGATGCATTTTTGCAATGTACTGAAAATCGTGTAAAACGCAAGTTTCACCATGAAATAGAAATGTTATTCTAGAAACCTGTGTATTTGCTGCTGAAATCGCATTTAACGTAAATATCACATTGAAATCCGAATGTGATGTTAGAAATGTCTACGCATTTGCTGCCAAAACGCGAATTCAACGTATTTTACTCACTGAATACGATATTTAGATGCATTTTTGTGCAATGTACTGAAAATCGTGTAAAACGCAAGTTTCACACTGAAATATGAATGTTATGCTAGAAACCTGTGTATTTGCTGCTGAAATCGCATTTAACGTAAATATCACATTGAAATCCGAATGTGATGTTAGAAATGTGTACGCATTTACTGCCAAAACGCGAATTCAACGTATTTTACACACTGAATACGATATTTCGATGCATTTTTGTGCAATGTAACGAAAATCGTGTAATACACAAGTTTCACACTGAAATATGAATGCTATTCTAGAAACCTGTATTTTACACACTGAATACTATATTTCGATGCATTTTTGTGCAATGTACCGAAAATCGTGTAAAACGCAAGTTTCACACTGAAATATGAATGCTATTCTAGAAACCTGTGTATTTGCTGCTGAAATCGCATTTAGCGTAAATATCAGATTGAAATCCGAATGTGATGTTAGAAATGTCTACGCATTTACTGCCAAAACGCGAATTCAACGTATTTTACACACGGAATACGATATTTCGATGCATTTTTGTGCAATGTACCGAAAATCGTGTAAAACGCAAGTTTCACACTGAAATATGAATGCTATGCTAGAAACCTGTGTATTTGCTGCTGAAATCGCATTTAACGTAAATATCACATTGAAATCCGAATGGGATGTTAGAAATGTCTACGCATTTACTGCCAAAACGCGAATTACACGTATTTTACACACTGAATACGATATTTCGATGCATTTTTGTGCAATGTACTGAAAATCGTGTAAAACGCAAGTTTCACACTGAAATATGAATGCTATTCTAGAAACCTGTGTATTTGCTGCTGAAATGGCATTTAGCGTAAATATCAGATTGAAATCCGAATGTGATGTTAGAAATGTCTCCGCATTTACTGCCAAAACGCGAATTCAACGTATTTTATACACTGAATACGATATTTCGATGCATTTTTGTGCAATGTACGGAAAATCGTGTAAAACGCAAGTTTCACACTGAAATATGAATGCTATTCTAGAAACCTGTATTTTACACACTGAATACTATATTTCGATGCATTTTTGTGCAATGTACCGAAAATCGTGTAAAACGCAAGTTTCACACTGAAATATGAATGCTATTCTAGAAACCTGTGTATTTGCTGCTGAAATCGCATTTAGCGTAAATATCAGATTGAAATCCGAATGTGATGTTAGAAATGTCTACGCATTTACTGCCAAAACGCGAATTCAACGTATTTTACACACGGAATACGATATTTCGATGCATTTTTGTGCAATGTACTGAAAATCGTGTAAAACGCAAGTTTTACACTGAAATAAGAAGGTTCTGCTAGAAACCTGTGTATTTGCTGCTGAAATCGCATTTAACGTAAATATCACATTCAAATCCGAATGTGATGTTAGAAATGTCTACGCATTTACTGCCAAAACGCAAATTCAACGTATTTTACACACGGAATACGATATTTCGATGCATTTTTGCAATGTACTGAAAATCGTGTAAAACGCAAGTTTCACCATGAAATAGAAATGTTATTCTAGAAACCTGTGTATTTGCTGCTGAAATCGCATTTAACGTAAATATCACATTGAAATCCGAATGTGATGTTAGAAATGTCTACGCATTTGCTGCCAAAACGCGAATTCAACGTATTTTACTCACTGAATACGATATTTAGATGCATTTTTGTGCAATGTACTGAAAATCGTGTAAAACGCAAGTTTCACACTGAAATATGAATGTTATGCTAGAAACCTGTGTATTTGCTGCTGAAATCGCATTTAACGTAAATATCACATTGAAATCCGAATGTGATGTTAGAAATGTGTACGCATTTACTGCCAAAACGCGAATTCAACGTATTTTACACACTGAATACGATATTTCGATGCATTTTTGTGCAATGTAACGAAAATCGTGTAAAACACAAGTTTCACACTGAAATATGAATGCTATTCTAGAAACCTGTATTTTACACACTGAATACTATATTTCGATGCATTTTTGTGCAATGTACCAAAAATCGTGTAAAACGCAAGTATCACACTGAAATATGAATGCTATTCTAGAAACCTGTGTATTTGCTGCTGAAATCGCATTTAGCGTAAATATCAGATTGAAATCCGAATGTGATGTTTGAAATGTCTACGCATTTACTGCCAAAACGCGAATTCAACGTATTTTACACACTGAATACGATATTTCGATGCATTTTTGTGCAATGTACTGATAATCGTGTAAAACGCAAGTTTCACACTGAAATATGAATGTTATGCTTGAAACCTGTGTATTTGCTGCTGAAATCGCATTTAACGTAAATATCACATTGAAATCCGAATGTGATGTTAGAAATGTCTAGGCATTTGCTGCCAAAACGCGAATTCAACGTATTTTACTCACTGAATACGATATTTAGATGCATTTTTGTGCAATGTAACGAAAATCGTGTAAAACACAAGTTTCACACTGAAATATGAATGCTATTCTAGAAACTTGTATTTTACACACTGAATACTATATTTCGATGCATTTTTGTGCAATATACCGAAAATCGTGTAAAACGTAAGTTTCACACTGAAATATGAATGCTATTCTAGAAACCTGTGTATTTGCTGCTGAAATCGCATTTAGCGTAAATATCAGATTGAAATCCGAATGTGATGTTAGAAATGTCTACGTATTTACTGCCAAAACGCGAATTCAACGTATTTTACACACGGAATACGATATTTAGATGCATTTTTGCAATGTACTGAAAATCGTGTAAAACGCAAGTTTCACCATGAAATAGAAATGTTATTCTAGAAACCTGTGTATTTGCTGCTGAAATCGCATTTAACGTAAATATCACATTCAAATCCGAATGTGATGTTAGAAATGTCTACGCATTTACTGCCAAAACGCAAATTCAACGTATTTTACACACGGAATACGATATTTAGATGCATTTTTGCAATGTACTGAAAATCGTGTAAAACGCAAGTTTCACCATGAAATAGAAATGTTATTCTAGAAACCTGTGTATTTGCTGCTGAAATCGCATTTAACGTAAATATCACATTGAAATCCGAATGTGATGTTAGAAATGTCTACGCATTTGCTGCCAAAACGCGAATTCAACGTATTTTACTCACTGAATACGATATTTAGATGCATTTTTGTGCAATGTACTGAAAATCGTGTAAAACGCAAGTTTCACACTGAAATATGAATGTTATGCTAGAAACCTGTGTATTTGCTGCTGAAATCGCATTTAACGTAAATATCACATTGAAATCCGAATGTGATGTTAGAAATGTGTACGCATTTACTGCCAAAACGCGAATTCAACGTATTTTACACACTGAATACGATATTTCGATGCATTTTTGTGCAATGTAACGAAAATCGTGTAAAACACAAGTTTCACACTGAAATATGAATGCTATTCTAGAAACCTGTATTTTACACACTGAATACTATATTTCGATGCATTTTTGTGCAATGTACCAAAAATCGTGTAAAACGCAAGTATCACACTGAAATATGAATGCTATTCTAGAAACCTGTGTATTTGCTGCTGAAATCGCATTTAGCGTAAATATCAGATTGAAATCCGAATGTGATGTTTGAAATGTCTACGCATTTACTGCCAAAACGCGAATTCAACGTATTTTACACACTGAATACGATATTTCGATGCATTTTTGTGCAATGTACTGATAATCGTGTAAAACGCAAGTTTCACACTGAAATATGAATGTTATGCTAGAAACCTGCGTATTTGCTGCTGAAATCGCATTTAACGTAAATATCACATTGAAATCCGAATGTGATGTTAGAAATGTCTAGGCATTTGCTGCCAAAACGCGAATTCAACGTATTTTACTCACTGAATACGATATTTAGATGCATTTTTGTGCAATGTACTGAAAATCGTGTAAAACGCAAGTTTCACACTGAAATATGAATGTTATGCTAGAAACCTGTGTATTTGCTGCTGAAATCGCATTTAGCGTAAATATCAGATTGAAATCCGAATGTGATGTTAGAAATGTCTACGTATTTACTGCCAAAACGCGAATTCAACGTATTTTACACACGGAATACGATATTTAGATGCATTTTTGCAATGTACTGAAAATCGTGTAAAACGCAAGTTTCACCATGAAATAGAAATGTTATTCTAGAAACCTGTGTATTTGCTGCTGAAATCGCATTTAACGTAAATATCACATTCAAATCCGAATGTGATGTTAGAAATGTCTACGCATTTACTGCCAAAACGCAAATTCAACGTATTTTACACACGGAATACGATATTTAGATGCATTTTTGCAATGTACTGAAAATCGTGTAAAACGCAAGTTTCACCATGAAATAGAAATGTTATTCTAGAAACCTGTGTATTTGCTGCTGAAATCGCATTTAACGTAAATATCACATTGAAATCCGAATGTGATGTTAGAAATGTCTACGCATTTGCTGCCAAAACGCGAATTCAACGTATTTTACTCACTGAATACGATATTTAGATGCATTTTTGTGCAATGTACTGAAAATCGTGTAAAACGCAAGTTTCACACTGAAATATGAATGTTATGCTAGAAACCTGTGTATTTGCTGCTGAAATCGCATTTAACGTAAATATCACATTGAAATCCGAATGTGATGTTAGAAATGTGTACGCATTTACTGCCAAAACGCGAATTCAACGTATTTTACACACTGAATACGATATTTCGATGCATTTTTGTGCAATGTAACGAAAATCGTGTAAAACACAAGTTTCACACTGAAATATGAATGCTATTCTAGAAACCTGTATTTTACACACTGAATACTATATTTCGATGCATTTTTGTGCAATGTACCAAAAATCGTGTAAAACGCAAGTATCACACTGAAATATGAATGCTATTCTAGAAACCTGTGTATTTGCTGCTGAAATCGCATTTAGCGTAAATATCAGATTGAAATCCGAATGTGATGTTTGAAATGTCTACGCATTTACTGCCAAAACGCGAATTCAACGTATTTTACACACTGAATACGATATTTCGATGCATTTTTGTGCAATGTACTGATAATCGTGTAAAACGCAAGTTTCACACTGAAATATGAATGTTATGCTAGAAACCTGCGTATTTGCTGCTGAAATCGCATTTAACGTAAATATCACATTGAAATCCGAATGTGATGTTAGAAATGTCTAGGCATTTGCTGCCAAAACGCGAATTCAACGTATTTTACTCACTGAATACGATATTTAGATGCATTTTTGTGCAATGTACTGAAAATCGTGTAAAACGCAAGTTTCACACTGAAATATGAATGTTATGCTAGAAACCTGTGTATTTGCTGCTGAAATCGCATTTAGCGTAAATATCAGATTGAAATCCGAATGTGATGTTAGAAATGTCTACGTATTTACTGCCAAAACGCGAATTCAACGTATTTTACACACGGAATACGATATTTAGATGCATTTTTGCAATGTACTGAAAATCGTGTAAAACGCAAGTTTCACCATGAAATAGAAATGTTATTCTAGAAACCTGTGTATTTGCTGCTGAAATCGCATTTAACGTAAATATCACATTGAAATCCGAATGTGATGTTAGAAATGTCTACGCATTTGCTTCCAAAACGCGAATTCAACGTATTTTACTCACTGAATACGATATTTAGATGCATTTTTGTGCAATGTACTGAAAATCGTGTAAAACGCAAGTTTCACACTGAAATATGAATGTTATGCTAGAAACCTGTGTATTTGCTGCTGAAATCGCATTTAACGTAAATATCACATTGAAATCCGAATGTGATGTTGTAATGTGTACGCATTTACTGCCAAAACGCGAATTCAACGTATTTTACACACTGAATACGATATTTCGATGCATTTTTGTGCAATGTAACGAAAATCGTGTAAAACACAAGTTTCACACTGAAATATGAATGCTATTCTAGAAACCTGTATTTTACACACTGAATACTATATTTCGATGCATTTTTGTGCAATGTACCGAAAATCGTGTAAAACGCAAGTTTCACACTGAAATATGAATGCTATTCTAGAAACCTGTGTATTTGCTGCTGAAATCGCATTTAGCGTAAATATCAGATTGAAATCCGAATGTGATGTTAGAAATGTCTACGCATTTACTGCCAAAACGCGAATTCAACGTATTTTACACACGGAATACGATATTTCGATGCATTTTTGTGCAATGTACCGAAAATCGTGTAAAACGCAAGTTTCACACTGAAATATGAATGCTATGCTAGAAACCTGTGTATTTGCTGCTGAAATCGCATTTAACGTAAATATCACATTGAAATCCGAATGGGATGTTAGAAATGTCTACGCATTTACTGCCAAAACGCGAATTACACGTATTTTACACACTGAATACGATATTTCGATGCATTTTTGTGCAATGTACTGAAAATCGTGTAAAACGCAAGTTTCACACTGAAATATGAATGCTATTCTAGAAACCTGTGTATTTGCTGCTGAAATGGCATTTAGCGTAAATATCAGATTGAAATCCGAATGTGATGTTAGAAATGTCTCCGCATTTACTGCCAAAACGCGAATTCAACGTATTTTATACACTGAATACGATATTTCGATGCATTTTTGTGCAATGTACGGAAAATCGTGTAAAACGCAAGTTTCACACTGAAATATGAATGCTATTCTAGAAACCTGTATTTTACACACTGAATACTATATTTCGATGCATTTTTGTGCAATGTACCGAAAATCGTGTAAAACGCAAGTTTCACACTGAAATATGAATGCTATTCTAGAAACCTGTGTATTTGCTGCTGAAATCGCATTTAGCGTAAATATCAGATTGAAATCCGAATGTGATGTTAGAAATGTCTACGCATTTACTGCCAAAACGCGAATTCAACGTATTTTACACACGGAATACGATATTTCGATGCATTTTTGTGCAATGTACTGAAAATCGTGTAAAACGCAAGTTTTACACTGAAATAAGAAGGTTCTGCTAGAAACCTGTGTATTTGCTGCTGAAATCGCATTTAACGTAAATATCACATTCAAATCCGAATGTGATGTTAGAAATGTCTACGCATTTACTGCCAAAACGCAAATTCAACGTATTTTACACACGGAATACGATATTTCGATGCATTTTTGCAATGTACTGAAAATCGTGTAAAACGCAAGTTTCACCATGAAATAGAAATGTTATTCTAGAAACCTGTGTATTTGCTGCTGAAATCGCATTTAACGTAAATATCACATTGAAATCCGAATGTGATGTTAGAAATGTCTACGCATTTGCTGCCAAAACGCGAATTCAACGTATTTTACTCACTGAATACGATATTTAGATGCATTTTTGTGCAATGTACTGAAAATCGTGTAAAACGCAAGTTTCACACTGAAATATGAATGTTATGCTAGAAACCTGTGTATTTGCTGCTGAAATCGCATTTAACGTAAATATCACATTGAAATCCGAATGTGATGTTAGAAATGTGTACGCATTTACTGCCAAAACGCGAATTCAACGTATTTTACACACTGAATACGATATTTCGATGCATTTTTGTGCAATGTAACGAAAATCGTGTAAAACACAAGTTTCACACTGAAATATGAATGCTATTCTAGAAACCTGTATTTTACACACTGAATACTATATTTCGATGCATTTTTGTGCAATGTACCAAAAATCGTGTAAAACGCAAGTATCACACTGAAATATGAATGCTATTCTAGAAACCTGTGTATTTGCTGCTGAAATCGCATTTAGCGTAAATATCAGATTGAAATCCGAATGTGATGTTTGAAATGTCTACGCATTTACTGCCAAAACGCGAATTCAACGTATTTTACACACTGAATACGATATTTCGATGCATTTTTGTGCAATGTACTGATAATCGTGTAAAACGCAAGTTTCACACTGAAATATGAATGTTATGCTAGAAACCTGTGTATTTGCTGCTGAAATCGCATTTAACGTAAATATCACATTGAAATCCGAATGTGATGTTAGAAATGTCTAGGCATTTGCTGCCAAAACGCGAATTCAACGTATTTTACTCACTGAATACGATATTTAGATGCATTTTTGTGCAATGTAACGAAAATCGTGTAAAACACAAGTTTCACACTGAAATATGAATGCTATTCTAGAAACCTGTATTTTACACACTGAATACTATATTTCGATGCATTTTTGTGCAATATACCGAAAATCGTGTAAAACGCAAGTTTCACACTGAAATATGAATGCTATTCTAGAAACCTGTGTATTTGCTGCTGAAATCGCATTTAGCGTAAATATCAGATTGAAATCCGAATGTGATGTTAGAAATGTCTACGTATTTACTGCCAAAACGCGAATTCAACGTATTTTACACACGGAATACGATATTTAGATGCATTTTTGCAATGTACTGAAAATCGTGTAAAACGCAAGTTTCACCATGAAATAGAAATGTTATTCTAGAAACCTGTGTATTTGCTGCTGAAATCGCATTTAACGTAAATATCACATTCAAATCCGAATGTGATGTTAGAAATGTCTACGCATTTACTGCCAAAACGCAAATTCAACGTATTTTACACACGGAATACGATATTTCGATGCATTTTTGCAATGTACTGAAAATCGTGTAAAACGCAAGTTTCACCATGAAATAGAAATGTTATTCTAGAAACCTGTGTATTTGCTGCTGAAATCGCATTTAACGTAAATATCACATTGAAATCCGAATGTGATGTTAGAAATGTCTACGCATTTGCTGCCAAAACGCGAATTCAACGTATTTTACTCACTGAATACGATATTTAGATGCATTTTTGTGCAATGTACTGAAAATCGTGTAAAACGCAAGTTTCACACTGAAATATGAATGTTATGCTAGAAACCTGTGTATTTGCTGCTGAAATCGCATTTAACGTAAATATCACATTGAAATCCGAATGTGATGTTAGAAATGTGTACGCATTTACTGCCAAAACGCGAATTCAACGTATTTTACACACTGAATACGATATTTCGATGCATTTTTGTGCAATGTAACGAAAATCGTGTAAAACACAAGTTTCACACTGAAATATGAATGCTATTCTAGAAACCTGTATTTTACACACTGAATACTATATTTCGATGCATTTTTGTGCAATGTACCAAAAATCGTGTAAAACGCAAGTATCACACTGAAATATGAATGCTATTCTAGAAACCTGTGTATTTGCTGCTGAAATCGCATTTAGCGTAAATATCAGATTGAAATCCGAATGTGATGTTTGAAATGTCTACGCATTTACTGCCAAAACGCGAATTCAACGTATTTTACACACTGAATACGATATTTCGATGCATTTTTGTGCAATGTACTGAAAATCGTGTAAAACGCAAGTTTTACACTGAAATAAGAAGGTTCTGCTAGAAACCTGTGTATTTGCTGCTGAAATCGCATTTAACGTAAATATCACATTCAAATCCGAATGTGATGTTAGAAATGTCTACGCATTTACTGCCAAAACGCAAATTCAACGTATTTTACACACGGAATACGATATTTCGATGCATTTTTGCAATGTACTGAAAATCGTGTAAAACGCAAGTTTCACCATGAAATAGAAATGTTATTCTAGAAACCTGTGTATTTGCTGCTGAAATCGCATTTAACGTAAATATCACATTGAAATCCGAATGTGATGTTAGAAATGTCTACGCATTTGCTGCCAAAACGCGAATTCAACGTATTTTACACACGGAATACGATATTTCGATGCATTTTTGTGCAATGTACCGAAAATCGTGTAAAACGCAAGTTTCACACTGAAATATGAATGCTATGCTAGAAACCTGTGTATTTGCTGCTGAAATCGCATTTAACGTAAATATCACATTGAAATCCGAATGGGATGTTAGAAATGTCTACGCATTTACTGCCAAAACGCGAATTACACGTATTTTACACACTGAATACGATATTTCGATGCATTTTTGTGCAATGTACTGAAAATCGTGTAAAACGCAAGTTTCACACTGAAATATGAATGCTATTCTAGAAACCTGTGTATTTGCTGCTGAAATGGCATTTAGCGTAAATATCAGATTGAAATCCGAATGTGATGTTAGAAATGTCTCCGCATTTACTGCCAAAACGCGAATTCAACGTATTTTATACACTGAATACGATATTTCGATGCATTTTTGTGCAATGTACGGAAAATCGTGTAAGACGCAAGTATCACACTGAAATATGAATGCTATTCTAGAAACCTGTGTATTTGCTGCTGAAATCGCATTTAGCGTAAATATCAGATTGAAATCCGAATGTGATGTTTGAAATGTCTACGCATTTACTGCCAAAACGCGAATTCAACGTATTTTACACACTGAATACGATATTTCGATGCATTTTTGTGCAATGTACTGAAAATCGTGTAAAACGCAAGTTTTACACTGAAATAATAAGGTTCTGCTAGAAACCTGTGTATTTGCTGCTGAAATCGCATTTAACGTAAATATCACATTGAAATCCGAATGTGATGTTAGAAATGTCTACGCATTTGCTGCCAAAACGCGAATTCAACGTATTTTACATACTGAATACGATATTTAAATGCATTTTTGTGCAATGTACTGAACATCGTGTAAAACGCAAGTTTTACACTGAAATATGAAGGTTCTGCTAGAAACCTGTGTATTTGCTGCTGAAATCGCATTTAACGTTAATATCACATTGAAATCCGAATGTGATGTTAGAAATGTCTACGCATTTGCTGCCAAAACGCGAATTCAACGTATTTTACTCACTGAATACGATATTTAGATGCATTTTTGTGCAATGTACTGAAAATCGTGTAAAACGCAAGTTTCACACTGAAATATGAATGTTATGCTAGAAACCTGTGTATTTGCTGCTGAAATCGCATTTAACGTAAATATCACATTGAAATCCGAATGTGATGTTAGAAATGTGTACGCATTTACTGCCAAAACGCGAATTCAACGTATTTTACACACTGAATACGATATTTCGATGCATTTTTGTGCAATGTAACGAAAATCGTGTAAAACACAAGTTTCACACTGAAATATGAATGCTATTCTAGAAACCTGTATTTTACACACTGAATACTATATTTCGATGCATTTTTGTGCAATGTACCAAAAATCGTGTAAAACGCAAGTATCACACTGAAATATGAATGCTATTCTAGAAACCTGTGTATTTGCTGCTGAAATCGCATTTAGCGTAAATATCAGATTGAAATCCGAATGTGATGTTTGAAATGTCTACGCATTTACTGCCAAAACGCGAATTCAACGTATTTTACACACTGAATACGATATTTCGATGCATTTTTGTGCAATGTACTGATAATCGTGTAAAACGCAAGTTTCACACTGAAATATGAATGTTATGCTAGAAACCTGTGTATTTGCTGCTGAAATCGCATTTAACGTAAATATCACATTGAAATCCGAATGTGATGTTAGAAATGTCTAGGCATTTGCTGCCAAAACGCGAATTCAACGTATTTTACTCACTGAATACGATATTTAGATGCATTTTTGTGCAATGTAACGAAAATCGTGTAAAACACAAGTTTCACACTGAAATATGAATGCTATTCTAGAAACTTGTATTTTACACACTGAATACTATATTTCGATGCATTTTTGTGCAATATACCGAAAATCGTGTAAAACGCAAGTTTCACACTGAAATATGAATGCTATTCTAGAAACCTGTGTATTTGCTGCTGAAATCGCATTTAGCGTAAATATCAGATTGAAATCCGAATGTGATGTTAGAAATGTCTACGTATTTACTGCCAAAACGCGAATTCAACGTATTTTACACACGGAATACGATATTTAGATGCATTTTTGCAATGTACTGAAAATCGTGTAAAACGCAAGTTTCACCATGAAATAGAAATGTTATTCTAGAAACCTGTGTATTTGCTGCTGAAATCGCATTTAACGTAAATATCACATTCAAATCCGAATGTTATGTTAGAAATGTCTACGCATTTACTGCCAAAACGCAAATTCAACGTATTTTACACACGGAATACGATATTTCGATGCATTTTTGCAATGTACTGAAAATCGTGTAAAACGCAAGTTTCACCATGAAATAGAAATGTTATTCTAGAAACCTGTGTATTTGCTGCTGAAATCGCATTTAACGTAAATATCACATTGAAATCCGAATGTGATGTTAGAAATGTCTACGCATTTGCTGCCAAAACGCGAATTCAACGTATTTTACTCACTGAATACGATATTTCGATGCATTTTTGTGCAATGTACTGAAAATCGTGTAAAACGCAAGTTTCACACTGAAATATGAATGTTATGCTAGAAACCTGTGTATTTGCTGCTGAAATCGCATTTAACGTAAATATTACATTGAAATCCGAATGTGATGTTGTAATGTGTACGCATTTACTGCCAAAACGCGAATTCAACGTATTTTACACACTGAATACGATATTTCGATGCATTTTTGTGCAATGTAACGAAAATCGTGTAAAACACAAGTTTCACACTGAAATATGAATGCTATTCTAGAAACCTGTATTTTACACACTGAATACTATATTTCGATGCATTTTTGTGCAATGTACCGAAAATCGTGTAAAACGCAAGTTTCACACTGAAATATGAATGCTATTCTAGAAACCTGTGTATTTGCTGCTGAAATCGCATTTAGCGTAAATATCAGATTGAAATCCGAATGTGATGTTAGAAATGTCTACGCATTTACTGCCAAAACGCGAATTCAACGTATTTTACACACGGAATACGATATTTCGATGCATTTTTGTGCAATGTACCGAAAAACGTGTAAAACGCAAGTTTCACACTGAAATATGAATGCTATGGTAGAAACCTGTGTATTTGCTGCTGAAATCGCATTTAACGTAAATATCACATTGAAATCCGAATGGGATGTTAGAAATGTCTACGCATTTACTGCCAAAACGCGAATTACACGTATTTTACACACTGAATACGATATTTCGATGCATTTTTGTGCAATGTACTGAAAATCGTGTAAAACGCAAGTTTCACACTGAAATATGAATGCTATTCTAGAAACCTGTGTATTTGCTGCTGAAATGGCATTTAGCGTAAATATCAGATTGAAATCCGAATGTGATGTTAGAAATGTCTCCGCATTTACTGCCAAAACGCGAATTCAACGTATTTTATACACTGAATACGATATTTCGATGCATTTTTGTGCAATGTACGGAAAATCGTGTAAAACGCAAGATTCACACTGAAATATGAATGCTATTCTAGAAACCTGTATTTTACACACTGAATACTATATTTCCATGCATTTTTGTGCAATGTACCAAAAATCGTGTAAGACGCAAGTATCACACTGAAATATGAATGCTATTCTAGAAACCTGTGTATTTGCTGCTGAAATCGCATTTAGCGTAAATATCAGATTGAAATCCGAATGTGATGTTTGAAATGTCTACGCATTTACTGCCAAAACGCGAATTCAACGTATTTTACACACTGAATACGATATTTCGATGCATTTTTGTGCAATGTACTGAAAATCGTGTAAAACGCAAGTTTTACACTGAAATAATAAGGTTCTGCTAGAAACCTGTGTATTTGCTGCTGAAATCGCATTTAACGTAAATATCACATTGAAATCCGAATGTGATGTTAGAAATGTCTACGCATTTGCTGCCAAAACGCGAATTCAACGTATTTTACATACTGAATACGATATTTAAATGCATTTTTGTGCAATGTACTGAACATCGTGTAAAACGCAAGTTTTACACTGAAATATGAAGGTTCTGCTAGAAACCTATGTATTTGCTGCTGAAATCGCATTTAACGTTAATATCACATTGAAATCCGAATGTGATGTTAGAAATGTCTACGCATTTGCTGCCAAAACGCGAATTCAACTTTTTTTTACATACTGAATATGATATTTAGATGCATTTTTGTGCAATGTACTGAAAATCGTGTAAAACGCAAGTTTCACACTGAATTATGAAAGTTATGCTAGAAACCTGTGTATTGGCTGCTGAAATCGCATTTAACGTAAATATCACATTGAAATCCGAATGTGATGTTAGAAATGTCTACGCATTTGCTGCCAAAACGCGAATTCAACGTATTTTACTCACTGAATACGATATTTAGATGCATTTTTGTGCAATGTACTGAAAATCGTGTAAAACGCAAGTTTCACACTGAAATATGAATGTTATGCTAGAAACCTGTGTATTTGCTGCTGAAATCGCATTTAACGTAAATATCACATTGAAATCCGAATGTGATGTTAGAAATGTGTACGCATTTACTGCCAAAACGCGAATTCAACGTATTTTACACACTGAATACGATATTTCGATGCATTTTTGTGCAATGTCCCAAAAATAGTGCAAAACGCAAGTTTCACACTGAAATATGAATGCTATTCTAGAAACCTGTGTATTTGCTGCTGAAATCGCATTTAGCGTAAATATCAGATTGAAATCCGAATGTGATGTTAGAAATGTCTACGCATTTACTGCCAAAACGCGAATTCAACGTATTTTACACACGGAATACGATATTTAGATGCATTTTTGCAATGTACTGAAAATCGTGTAAAACGCAAGTTTCACCATGAAATAGAAATGTTATTCTAGAAACCTGTGTATTTGCTGCTGAAATCGCATTTAACGTAAATATCACATTGAAATCCGAATGTGATGTTAGAAATGTCTACGCATTTGCTGCCAAAACGCGAATTCAACGTATTTTACTCACTGAATACGATATTTAGATGCATTTTTGTGCAATGTACTGAAAATCGTGTAAAACGCAAGTTTCACACTGAAATATGAATGTTATGCTAGAAACCTGTGTATTTGCTGCTGAAATCGCATTTAACGTAAATATCACATTGAAATCCGAATGTGATGTTAGAAATGTGTACGCATTTACTGCCAAAACGCGAATTCAACGTATTTTACACACTGAATACGATATTTCGATGCATTTTTGTGCAATGTAACGAAAATCGTGTAAAACACAAGTTTCACACTGAAATATGAATGCTATTCTAGAAACCTGTATTTTACACACTGAATACTATATTTCGATGCATTTTTGTGCAATGTACCGAAAATCGTGTAAAACGCAAGTTTCACACTGAAATATGAATGCTATTCTAGAAACCTGTGTATTTGCTGCTGAAATCGCATTTAGCGTAAATATCAGATTGAAATCCGAATGTGATGTTAGAAATGTCTACGCATTTACTGCCAAAACGCGAATTCAACGTATTTTACACACGGAATACGATATTTCGATGCATTTTTGTGCAATGTACCGAAAATCGTGTAAAACGCAAGTTTCACACTGAAATATGAATGCTATGCTAGAAACCTGTGTATTTGCTGCTGAAATCGCATTTAACGTAAATATCACATTGAAATCCGAATGGGATGTTAGAAATGTCTACGCATTTACTGCCAAAACGCGAATTACACGTATTTTACACACTGAATACGATATTTCGATGCATTTTTGTGCAATGTACTGAAAATCGTGTAAAACGCAAGTTTCACACTGAAATATGAATGCTATTCTAGAAACCTGTGTATTTGCTGCTGAAATGGCATTTAGCGTAAATATCAGATTGAAATCCGAATGTGATGTTAGAAATGTCTCCGCATTTACTGCCAAAACGCGAATTCAACGTATTTTATACACTGAATACGATATTTCGATGCATTTTTGTGCAATGTACGGAAAATCGTGTAAAACGCAAGTTTCACACTGAAATATGAATGCTATTCTAGAAACCTGTATTTTACACACTGAATACTATATTTCGATGCATTTTTGTGCAATGTACCGAAAATCGTGTAAAACGCAAGTTTCACACTGAAATATGAATGCTATTCTAGAAACCTGTGTATTTGCTGCTGAAATCGCATTTAGCGTAAATATCAGATTGAAATCCGAATGTGATGTTAGAAATGTCTACGCATTTACTGCCAAAACGCGAATTCAACGTATTTTACACACGGAATACGATATTTCGATGCATTTTTGTGCAATGTACTGAAAATCGTGTAAAACGCAAGTTTTACAGTGAAATAAGAAGGTTCTGCTAGAAACCTGTGTATTTGCTGCTGAAATCGCATTTAACGTAAATATCACATTCAAATCCGAATGTGATGTTAGAAATGTCTACGCATTTACTGCCAAAACGCAAATTCAACGTATTTTACACACGGAATACGATATTTCGATGCATTTTTGCAATGTACTGAAAATCGTGTAAAACGCAAGTTTCACCATGAAATAGAAATGTTATTCTAGAAACCTGTGTATTTGCTGCTGAAAACGCATTTAACGTAAATATCACATTGAAATCCGAATGTGATGTTAGAAATGTCTACGCATTTGCTGCCAAAACGCGAATTCAACGTATTTTACTCACTGAATACGATATTTAGATGCATTTTTGTGCAATGTACTGAAAATCGTGTAAAACGCAAGTTTCACACTGAAATATGAATGTTATGCTAGAAACCTGTGTATTTGCTGCTGAAATCGCATTTAACGTAAATATCACATTGAAATCCGAATGTGATGTTAGAAATGTGTACGCATTTACTGCCAAAACGCGAATTCAACGTATTTTACACACTGAATACGATATTTCGATGCATTTTTGTGCAATGTAACGAAAATCGTGTAAAACACAAGTTTCACACTGAAATATGAATGCTATTCTAGAAACCTGTATTTTACACACTGAATACTATATTTCGATGCATTTTTGTGCAATGTACCAAAAATCGTGTAAAACGCAAGTATCACACTGAAATATGAATGCTATTCTAGAAACCTGTGTATTTGCTGCTGAAATCGCATTTAGCGTAAATATCAGATTGAAATCCGAATGTGATGTTTGAAATGTCTACGCATTTACTGCCAAAACGCGAATTCAACGTATTTTACACACTGAATACGATATTTCGATGCATTTTTGTGCAATGTACTGATAATCGTGTAAAACGCAAGTTTCACACTGAAATATGAATGTTATGCTAGAAACCTGTGTATTTGCTGCTGAAATCGCATTTAACGTAAATATCACATTGAAATCCGAATGTGATGTTAGAAATGTCTAGGCATTTGCTGCCAAAACGCGAATTCAACGTATTTTACTCACTGAATACGATATTTAGATGCATTTTTGTGCAATGTAACGAAAATCGTGTAAAACACAAGTTTCACACTGAAATATGAATGCTATTCTAGAAACCTGTATTTTACACACTGAATACTATATTTCGATGCATTTTTGTGCAATATACCGAAAATCGTGTAAAACGCAAGTTTCACACTGAAATATGAATGCTATTCTAGAAACCTGTGTATTTGCTGCTGAAATCGCATTTAGCGTAAATATCAGATTGAAATCCGAATGTGATGTTAGAAATGTCTACGTATTTACTGCCAAAACGCGAATTCAACGTATTTTACACACGGAATACGATATTTAGATGCATTTTTGCAATGTACTGAAAATCGTGTAAAACGCAAGTTTCACCATGAAATAGAAATGTTATTCTAGAAACCTGTGTATTTGCTGCTGAAATCGCATTTAACGTAAATATCACATTCAAATCCGAATGTGATGTTAGAAATGTCTACGCATTTACTGCCAAAACGCAAATTCAACGTATTTTACACACGGAATACGATATTTCGATGCATTTTTGCAATGTACTGAAAATCGTGTAAAACGCAAGTTTCACCATGAAATAGAAATGTTATTCTAGAAACCTGTGTATTTGCTGCTGAAATCGCATTTAGCGTAAATATCAGATTGAAATCCGAATGTGATGTTTGAAATGTCTACGCATTTACTGCCAAAACGCGAATTCAACGTATTTTACACACTGAATACGATATTTCGATGCATTTTTGTGCAATGTACTGATAATCGTGTAAAACGCAAGTTTCACACTGAAATATGAATGTTATGCTAGAAACCTGCGTATTTGCTGCTGAAATCGCATTTAACGTAAATATCACATTGAAATCCGAATGTGATGTTAGAAATGTCTAGGCATTTGCTGCCAAAACGCGAATTCAACGTATTTTACTCACTGAATACGATATTTAGATGCATTTTTGTGCAATGTAACGAAAATCGTGTAAAACACAAGTTTCACACTGAAATATGAATGCTATTCTAGAAACCTGTATTTTACACACTGAATACTATATTTCGATGCATTTTTGTGCAATATACCGAAAATCGTGTAAAACGCAAGTTTCACACTGAAATATGAATGCTATTCTAGAAACCTGTGTATTTGCTGCTGAAATCGCATTTAGCGTAAATATCAGATTGAAATCCGAATGTGATGTTAGAAATGTCTACGTATTTACTGCCAAAACGCGAATTCAACGTATTTTACACACGGAATACGATATTTAGATGCATTTTTGCAATGTACTGAAAATCGTGTAAAACGCAAGTTTCACCATGAAATAGAAATGTTATTCTAGAAACCTGTGTATTTGCTGCTGAAATCGCATTTAACGTAAATATCACATTGAAATCCGAATGTGATGTTAGAAATGTCTACGCATTTGCTTCCAAAACGCGAATTCAACGTATTTTACTCACTGAATACGATATTTAGATGCATTTTTGTGCAATGTACTGAAAATCGTGTAAAACGCAAGTTTCACACTGAAATATGAATGTTATGCTAGAAACCTGTGTATTTGCTGCTGAAATCGCATTTAACGTAAATATCACATTGAAATCCGAATGGGATGTCAGAAATGTCTACGCATTTACTGCCAAAACGCGAATTACACGTATTTTACACACTGAATACGATATTTCGATGCAATTTTGTGCAATGTACTGAAAATCGTGTAAAACGCAAGTTTCACACTGAAATATGAATGCTATTCTAGAAACCTGTGTATTTGCTGCTGAAATGGCATTTAGCGTAAATATCAGATTGAAATCCGAATGTGAAGTTAGAAATGTCTCCGCATTTACTGCCAAAACGCGAATTCAACGTATTTTATACACTGAATACGATATTTCGATGCATTTTTGTGCAATGTACGGAAAATCGTGTAAAACGCAAGATTCACACTGAAATATGAATGCTATTCTAGAAACCTGTATTTTACACACTGAATACTATATTTCCATGCATTTTTGTGCAATGTACCAAAAATCGTGTAAGACGCAAGTATCACACTGAAATATGAATGCTATTCTAGAAACCTGTGTATTTGCTGCTGAAATAGCATTTAGCGTAAATATCAGATTGAAATCCGAATGTGATGTTTGAAATGTCTACGCATTTACTGCCAAAACGCGAATTCAACGTATTTTACACACTGAATACGATATTTCGATGCATTTTTGTGCAATGTACTGAAAATCGTGTAAAACGCAAGTTTTACACTGAAATAATAAGGTTCTGCTAGAAACCTGTGTATTTGCTGCTGAAATCGCATTTAACGTAAATATCACATTGAAATCCGAATGTGATGTTAGAAATGTCTACGCATTTGCTGCCAAAACGCGAATTCAACGTATTTTACATACTGAATACGATATTTAAATGCATTTTTGTGCAATGTACTGAACATCGTGTAAAACGCAAGTTTTACACTGAAATATGAAGGTTCTGCTAGAAACCTGTGTATTTGCTGCTGAAATCGCATTTAACGTTAATATCACATTGAAATCCGAATGTGATGTTAGAAATGTCTACGCATTTGCTGCCAAAACGCGAATTCAACGTATTTTACATACTGAATATGATATTTAGATGCATTTTTGTGCAATGTACTGAAAATCGTGTAAAACGCAAGTTTCACACTGAAATATGAATGTTATGCTAGAAACCTGTGTATTTGCTGCTGAAATCGCATTTAAGGTAAATATCACATTGAAATCCGAATGTGATGTTAGAAATGTCTACGCATTTACTGCCAATACGCGAATTCAACGTATGTTACAAACTGAGTACGATATTTCGATGCATTTTTGTGCAATGTACTGAAAATCGTGTAAAACGCAAGTTTCACAATGAAATATGAATGATCTTCTAGAAACCTGTGTATTTGCTGCTGAAATCGCATTTAACGTAAATATCACATTGAAATCCGAATGTGATGTTAGAAATGTCTACGCATTTGCTGCCAAAACGCGAATTCAACGTATTTTACTCACAGAATACGATATTTAGATGCATTTTTGTGCAATGTACTGAAAATCGTGTAAAACGCAAGTTTCACACTGAAATATGAATGCTATTCTAGAAACATGTGTATTTGCTGCTGAAATCGCACTTACGTAAATATCAGATTGAAATCCGAATGTGATATTAGAAATGTCTACGCATTTGCTGCCAAAACGCGAATTCAACGTATTTTACATACTGAATACGATATTTAGATGCATTTTTGTGCAATGTACTGAAAATCGTGTAAAACGCAAGTTTTACAGTGAAATATGAAGGTTCTGCTAGAAACCTGTGTATTTGCTGGTGAAATCGCATTTAATGTAAATAACACATTGAAATCCGAATGTGATGTTAGAAATGTCTACGCAGTTACTGCCAAAACGCGAATTCAACGTATTTTACATACTGAATACGATATTTAGATGCATTTTTGTGCAATGTACTGAAAATCGTGTAAAACGCAAGTTTCACACTGAAATATGAATGTTATGCTAGAAACCTGTGTATTTCCTGCTGAAATCGCATTTAACGTAAATATCACATTGAAATCCGAATGTGATGTTAGAAATGTCTACGCATTTGCCTGCTAAAACGCGAATTCAACGTATTTTACTCACTGAATACGATATTTAGATGCATTTTTTGTGCAATGTACTGATAATCGTGTAAAACGCAAGTTTCACACCGAAATATGAATGTTATGCTAGAAACCTGTGTATTTGCTGCTGAAATCGCATTTAACGTAAATATCACATTGAAATCCGAATGTGATGTTAGAAATGTCTACGCATTTGCTGCCAAAACGCGAATTCAACGTATTTTACTCACTGAATACGATATTTAGATGCATTTTTGTGCAATGTAACGAAAATCGTGTAAAACGCAAGTTTCACACTGAAATATGAATGTTATGCTAGAAACCTGTGTATTTGCTGCTGAAATCGCATTTAACGTAAATATCACATTGAAATCCGAATGTGATGTTAGAAATGTGTACGCATTTACTGCCAAAACGCGAATTCAGCGTATGTTAAACACTGAGTACGATATTTCGATGCATTTTTGTGCAATGTACTGAAAATCGTGTAAAACGCAAGTTTTACACTGAAATATGAAAGTTATGCTAGAAACCTGTGTAATTGCTGCTGAAATCGCATTTAACGTAAATATCACATTGAAATCCGAATGTGATGTTAGAAATGTCTACGCATTTGCTGCCAAAACGCGAATTCAACGTATTTTACATACTGAATACGATATTTAGATGCATTTTTGTGCAATGTACTGAAAATCGTGTGAAACGCAAGTTTCACACTGAAATATGAATGTTATTCTAGAAACCTGTGTATTTGCTGCTGAAATCGCATTTAGCGTTAATATCAGATTGAAATCCGAATGTGATGTTAGAAATGTCTGCGCATTTACTGCCAAAACGCGAATTCAACGTATTTTACACACTGAATACGATATTTCGATGCATTTTTGTGCAATGTACTGAAAATCGTGTAAAACGCAAGTTTCGCACTAAAATATGAATGGTATTCTAGAAACCTGTGTATTTGCTGCTGAAATCGCATTTAGCGTAAATATCAGATTGAAATCCGTATGTGATGTTAGAAATGTCTACGCATTTACTGCCAAAACGCGAATTCAACGTATGTTACACACTGAATACGATATTTAGATGCATTTTTGTGCAATGTACTGAAAATCGTGTGAAACGCAAGTTTCACACTGAAATATGAATGTTATTCTAGAAACCTGTGTATTTGCTGCTGAAATCGCATTTAACGTAAATATCGATTGAAATCCGAATGTGATGTTAGAAATGTCTACGCATTTGCTGCCAAAACGCGAATTCAACATATTTTACATACTGAATACGATATTTAGATGCATTTTTGTGCAATGTACTGAAAATCGTGTAAAACGCAAGTTTCACACTGAAATATGAATGCTATTCTAGAAACCTGTGTATTTGCTGCTGAAATCGCATTTAGCGTAAATATCAGATTGAAATCCGAATGTGATGTTAGAAATGTCTACGCATTTACTGCCAAAACGCGAATTCAACGTATTTTACACACGGAATACGATATTTCGATGCATTTTTGTGCAATGTACTGAAAATCGTGTAAAACGCAAGTTTTACACTGAAATAAGAAGGTTCTGCTAGAAACCTGTGTATTTGCTGCTGAAATCGCATTTAACGTAAATATCACATTCAAATCCGAATGTGATGTTAGAAATGTCTACGCATTTACTGCCAAAACGCAAATTCAACGTATTTTACACACGGAATACGATATTTCGATGCATTTTTGCAATGTACTGAAAATCGTGTAAAACGCAAGTTTCACCATGAAATAGAAATGTTATTCTAGAAACCTGTGTATTTGCTGCTGAAATCGCATTTAACGTAAATATCACATTGAAATCCGAATGTGATGTTAGAAATGTCTACGCATTTGCTGCCAAAACGCGAATTCAACGTATTTTACTCACTGAATACGATATTTAGATGCATTTTTGTGCAATGTACTGAAAATCGTGTAAAACGCAAGTTTCACACTGAAATATGAATGTTATGCTAGAAACCTGTGTATTTGCTGCTGAAATCGCATTTAACGTAAATATCACATTGAAATCCGAATGTGATGTTAGAAATGTGTACGCATTTACTGCCAAAACGCGAATTCAACGTATTTTACACACTGAATACGATATTTCGATGCATTTTTGTGCAATGTAACGAAAATCGTGTAAAACACAAGTTTCACACTGAAATATGAATGCTATTCTAGAAACCTGTATTTTACACACTGAATACTATATTTCGATGCATTTTTGTGCAATGTACCAAAAATCGTGTAAAACGCAAGTATCACACTGAAATATGAATGCTATTCTAGAAACCTGTGTATTTGCTGCTGAAATCGCATTTAGCGTAAATATCAGATTGAAATCCGAATGTGATGTTTGAAATGTCTACGCATTTACTGCCAAAACGCGAATTCAACGTATTTTACACACTGAATACGATATTTCGATGCATTTTTGTGCAATGTACTGATAATCGTGTAAAACGCAAGTTTCACACTGAAATATGAATGTTATGCTAGAAACCTGTGTATTTGCTGCTGAAATCGCATTTAACGTAAATATCACATTGAAATCCGAATGTGATGTTAGAAATGTCTAGGCATTTGCTGCCAAAACGCGAATTCAACGTATTTTACTCACTGAATACGATATTTAGATGCATTTTTGTGCAATGTAACGAAAATCGTGTAAAACACAAGTTTCACACTGAAATATGAATGCTATTCTAGAAACCTGTATTTTACACACTGAATACTATATTTCGATGCATTTTTGTGCAATATACCGAAAATCGTGTAAAACGCAAGTTTCACACTGAAATATGAATGCTATTCTAGAAACCTGTGTATTTGCTGCTGAAATCGCATTTAGCGTAAATATCAGATTGAAATCCGAATGTGATGTTAGAAATGTCTACGTATTTACTGCCAAAACGCGAATTCAACGTATTTTACACACGGAATACGATATTTAGATGCATTTTTGCAATGTACTGAAAATCGTGTAAAACGCAAGTTTCACCATGAAATAGAAATGTTATTCTAGAAACCTGTGTATTTGCTGCTGAAATCGCATTTAACGTAAATATCACATTCAAATCCGAATGTGATGTTAGAAATGTCTACGCATTTACTGCCAAAACGCAAATTCAACGTATTTTACACACGGAATACGATATTTCGATGCATTTTTGCAATGTACTGAAAATCGTGTAAAACGCAAGTTTCACCATGAAATAGAAATGTTATTCTAGAAACCTGTGTATTTGCTGCTGAAATCGCATTTAGCGTAAATATCAGATTGAAATCCGAATGTGATGTTTGAAATGTCTACGCATTTACTGCCAAAACGCGAATTCAACGTATTTTACACACTGAATACGATATTTCGATGCATTTTTGTGCAATGTACTGATAATCGTGTAAAACGCAAGTTTCACACTGAAATATGAATGTTATGCTAGAAACCTGCGTATTTGCTGCTGAAATCGCATTTAACGTAAATATCACATTGAAATCCGAATGTGATGTTAGAAATGTCTAGGCATTTGCTGCCAAAACGCGAATTCAACGTATTTTACTCACTGAATACGATATTTAGATGCATTTTTGTGCAATGTAACGAAAATCGTGTAAAACACAAGTTTCACACTGAAATATGAATGCTATTCTAGAAACCTGTATTTTACACACTGAATACTATATTTCGATGCATTTTTGTGCAATATACCGAAAATCGTGTAAAACGCAAGTTTCACACTGAAATATGAATGCTATTCTAGAAACCTGTGTATTTGCTGCTGAAATCGCTTTTAGCGTAAATATCAGATTGAAATCCGAATGTGATGTTAGAAATGTCTACGTATTTACTGCCAAAACGCGAATTCAACGTATTTTACACACGGAATACGATATTTAGATGCATTTTTGCAATGTACTGAAAATCGTGTAAAACGCAAGTTTCACCATGAAATAGAAATGTTATTCTAGAAACCTGTGTATTTGCTGCTGAAATCGCATTTAACGTAAATATCACATTGAAATCCGAATGTGATGTTAGAAATGTCTACGCATTTGCTTCCAAAACGCGAATTCAACGTATTTTACTCACTGAATACGATATTTAGATGCATTTTTGTGCAATGTACTGAAAATCGTGTAAAACGCAAGTTTCACACTGAAATATGAATGTTATGCTAGAAACCTGTGTATTTGCTGCTGAAATCGCATTTAACGTAAATATCACATTGAAATCCGAATGGGATGTCAGAAATGTCTACGCATTTACTGCCAAAACGCGAATTACACGTATTTTACACACTGAATACGATATTTCGATGCAATTTTGTGCAATGTACTGAAAATCGTGTAAAACGCAAGTTTCACACTGAAATATGAATGCTATTCTAGAAACCTGTGTATTTGCTGCTGAAATGGCATTTAGCGTAAATATCAGATTGAAATCCGAATGTGAAGTTAGAAATGTCTCCGCATTTACTGCCAAAACGCGAATTCAACGTATTTTATACACTGAATACGATATTTCGATGCATTTTTGTGCAATGTACGGAAAATCGTGTAAAACGCAAGATTCACACTGAAATATGAATGCTATTCTAGAAACCTGTATTTTACACACTGAATACTATATTTCCATGCATTTTTGTGCAATGTACCAAAAATCGTGTAAGACGCAAGTATCACACTGAAATATGAATGCTATTCTAGAAACCTGTGTATTTGCTGCTGAAATAGCATTTAGCGTAAATATCAGATTGAAATCCGAATGTGATGTTTGAAATGTCTACGCATTTACTGCCAAAACGCGAATTCAACGTATTTTACACACTGAATACGATATTTCGATGCATTTTTGTGCAATGTACTGAAAATCGTGTAAAACGCAAGTTTTACACTGAAATAATAAGGTTCTGCTAGAAACCTGTGTATTTGCTGCTGAAATCGCATTTAACGTAAATATCACATTGAAATCCGAATGTGATGTTAGAAATGTCTACGCATTTGCTGCCAAAACGCGAATTCAACGTATTTTACATACTGAATACGATATTTAAATGCATTTTTGTGCAATGTACTGAACATCGTGTAAAACGCAAGTTTTACACTGAAATATGAAGGTTCTGCTAGAAACCTGTGTATTTGCTGCTGAAATCGCATTTAACGTTAATATCACATTGAAATCCGAATGTGATGTTAGAAATGTCTACGCATTTGCTGCCAAAACGCGAATTCAACGTATTTGACATACTGAATATGATATTTAGATGCATTTTTGTGCAATGTACTGAAAATCGTGTAAAACGCAAGTTTCACACTGAAATATGAATGTTATGCTAGAAACCTGTGTATTTGCTGCTGAAATCGCATTTAAGGTAAATATCACATTGAAATCCGAATGTGATGTTAGAAATGTCTACGCATTTACTGCCAATACGCGAATTCAACGTATGTTACACACTGAGTACGATATTTCGATGCATTTTTGTGCAATGTACTGAAAATCGTGTAAAACGCAAGTTTCACAATGAAATATGAATGATCTTCTAGAAACCTGTGTATTTGCTGCTGAAATCGCATTTAACGTAAATATCACATTGAAATCCGAATGTGATGTTAGAAATGTCTACGCATTTGCTGCCAAAACGCGAATTCAACGTATTTTACTCACAGAATACGATATTTAGATGCATTTTTGTGCAATGTACTGAAAATCGTGTAAAACGCAAGTTTCACACTGAAATATGAATGCTATTCTAGAAACATGTGTATTTGCTGCTGAAATCGCACTTACGTAAATATCAGATTGAAATCCGAATGTGATATTAGAAATGTCTACGCATTTGCTGCCAAAACGCGAATTCAACGTATTTTACATACTGAATACGATATTTAGATGCATTTTTGTGCAATGTACTGAAAATCGTGTAAAACGCAAGTTTTACAGTGAAATATGAAGGTTCTGCTAGAAACCTGTGTATTTGCTGGTGAAATCGCATTTAATGTAAATAACACATTGAAATCCGAATGTGATGTTAGAAATGTCTACGCAGTTACTGCCAAAACGCGAATTCAACGTATTTTACATACTGAATACGATATTTAGATGCATTTTTGTGCAATGTACTGAAAATCGTGTAAAACGCAAGTTTCACACTGAAATATGAATGTTATGCTAGAAACCTGTGTATTTCCTGCTGAAATCGCATTTAACGTAAATATCACATTGAAATCCGAATGTGATGTTAGAAATGTCTACGCATTTGCCTGCTAAAACGCGAATTCAACGTATTTTACTCACTGAATACGATATTTAGATGCATTTTTTGTGCAATGTACTGATAATCGTGTAAAACGCAAGTTTCACACCGAAATATGAATGTTATGCTAGAAACCTGTGTATTTGCTGCTGAAATCGCATTTAACGTAAATATCACATTGAAATCCGAATGTGATGTTAGAAATGTCTACGCATTTGCTGCCAAAACGCGAATTCAACGTATTTTACTCACTGAATACGATATTTAGATGCATTTTTGTGCAATGTAACGAAAATCGTGTAAAACGCAAGTTTCACACTGAAATATGAATGTTATGCTAGAAACCTGTGTATTTGCTGCTGAAATCGCATTTAACGTAAATATCACATTGAAATCCGAATGTGATGTTAGAAATGTGTACGCATTTACTGCCAAAACGCGAATTCAGCGTATGTTAAACACTGAGTACGATATTTCGATGCATTTTTGTGCAATGTACTGAAAATCGTGTAAAACGCAAGTTTTACACTGAAATATGAAAGTTATGCTAGAAACCTGTGTAATTGCTGCTGAAATCGCATTTAACGTAAATATCACATTGAAATCCGAATGTGATGTTAGAAATGTCTACGCATTTGCTGCCAAAACGCGAATTCAACGTATTTTACATACTGAATACGATATTTAGATGCATTTTTGTGCAATGTACTGAAAATCGTGTGAAACGCAAGTTTCACACTGAAATATGAATGTTATTCTAGAAACCTGTGTATTTGCTGCTGAAATCGCATTTAACGTAAATATCGATTGAAATCCGAATGTGATGTTAGAAATGTCTACGCATTTGCTGCCAAAACGCGAATTCAACATATTTTACATACTGAATACGATATTTAGATGCATTTTTGTGCAATGTACTGAAAATCGTGTAAAACGCAAGTTTCACACTGAAATATGAATGTTATGCTAGAAACCTGTGTATTTGCTGCTGAAATCGCCTTTAACGTAAATATCACATTGAAATCCGAATGTGATGTTAGAAATGTGTACGCATTTACTGCCAAAACGCGAATTCAACGTATTTTACACACTGAATACGATATTTCGATGCATTTTTGTGCAATGTACTGAAAATCATGCAAAACGCAAGTTTTACACTGAAATATGAAAGTTATGCTATAAACCTGTGTAATTGCTGCTGAAATCGCATTTAACGCAAATATCACATTGAAATCCGAATTTGATGTTAGAAATGTCTACGCATTTACTGCCAAAACGCGAATTCAACGTATGTTACACACTGAGTACGATTTTTCGATGCATTTTTGTGCAATGTACTGAAAATCGTGTAAAACGCAAGTTTTACACTGAAATATGAAGGTTCTGCTAGAAACCTGTGTATTTGCTGCTGAAATCGCATTTAGCGTTAATATCAGATTGAAATCCGAATGTGATGTTAGAAATGTCTGCGCATTTACTGCCAAAACGCGAATTCAACGTATTTTACACACTGAATACGATATTTCGATGCATTTTTGTGCAATGTACTGAAAATCGTGTAAAACGCAAGTTTCGCACTAAAATATGAATGGTATTCTAGAAACCTGTGTATTTGCTGCTGAAATCGCATTTAGCGTAAATATCAGATTGAAATCCGTATGTGATGTTAGAAATGTCTACGCATTTACTGCCAAAACGCGAATTCAACGTATGTTACACACTGAATACGATATTTAGATGCATTTTTGTGCAATGTACTGAAAATCGTGTGAAACGCAAGTTTCACACTGAAATATGAATGTTATTCTAGAAACCTGTGTATTTGCTGCTGAAATCGCATTTAACGTAAATATCGATTGAAATCCGAATGTGATGTTAGAAATGTCTACGCATTTGCTGCCAAAACGCGAATTCAACATATTTTACATACTGAATACGATATTTAGATGCATTTTTGTGCAATGTACTGAAAATCGTGTAAAACGCAAGTTTCACACTGAAATATGAATGTTATGCTAGAAACCTGTGTATTTGCTGCTGAAATCGCCTTTAACGTAAATATCACATTGAAATTCGAATGTGATGTTAGAAATGTGTACGCATTTACTGCCAAAACGCGAATTCAACGTATTTTACACACTGAATACGATATTTCGATGCATTTTTGTGCAATGTACTGAAAATCATGCAAAACGCAAGTTTTACACTGAAATATGAAAGTTATGCTATAAACCTGTGTAATTGCTGCTGAAATCGCATTTAACGTAAATATCACATTGAAATCCGAATTTGATGTTAGAAATGTCTACGCATTTACTGCCAAAACGCGAATTCGACGTATGTTACACACTGAGTACGATTTTTCGATGCATTTTTGTGCAATGTACTGAAAATCGTGTAAAACGCAAGTTTTACACTGAAATATGAAGGTTCTGCTAGAAACCTGTGTATTTGCTGCTGAAATCGCATTTAACGTAAATATCACATTGAAATACGAATGTGATGTTATAAATATCTACGCATTTGCTGCCAAAACGCGAATTCAACGTATTTTACATACTGAATACGATATTTAGATGCATTTTTGTGCAATGTACTGAAAATCGTGTAAAACGCAAGTTTTACACTGAAATATGAAGGTTCTGCTAGAAACCTGTGTATTTGCTGCTGATATCGCATTTAGCGTTAATATCAGATTGAAATCCGAATGTGATGTTAGAAATGTCTAGGCATTTGCTGCCAAAACGCGAATTCAACGTATTTTACTCACTGAATACGATATTTAGATGCATTTTTGTGCAATGTAACGAAAATCGTGTAAAACACAAGTTTCACACTGAAATATGAATGCTATTCTAGAAACCTGTATTTTACACACTGAATACTATATTTCGATGCATTTTTGTGCAATATACCGAAAATCGTGTAAAACGCAAGTTTCACACTGAAATATGAATGCTATTCTAGAAACCTGTGTATTTGCTGCTGAAATCGCATTTAGCGTAAATATCAGATTGAAATCCGAATGTGATGTTAGAAATGTCTACGTATTTACTGCCAAAACGCGAATTCAACGTATTTTACACACGGAATACGATATTTAGATGCATTTTTGCAATGTACTGAAAATCGTGTAAAACGCAAGTTTCACCATGAAATAGAAATGTTATTCTAGAAACCTGTGTATTTGCTGCTGAAATCGCATTTAACGTAAATATCACATTCAAATCCGAATGTGATGTTAGAAATGTCTACGCATTTACTGCCAAAACGCAAATTCAACGTATTTTACACACGGAATACGATATTTCGATGCATTTTTGCAATGTACTGAAAATCGTGTAAAACGCAAGTTTCACCATGAAATAGAAATGTTATTCTAGAAACCTGTGTATTTGCTGCTGAAATCGCATTTAGCGTAAATATCAGATTGAAATCCGAATGTGATGTTTGAAATGTCTACGCATTTACTGCCAAAACGCGAATTCAACGTATTTTACACACTGAATACGATATTTCGATGCATTTTTGTGCAATGTACTGATAATCGTGTAAAACGCAAGTTTCACACTGAAATATGAATGTTATGCTAGAAACCTGCGTATTTGCTGCTGAAATCGCATTTAACGTAAATATCACATTGAAATCCGAATGTGATGTTAGAAATGTCTAGGCATTTGCTGCCAAAACGCGAATTCAACGTATTTTACTCACTGAATACGATATTTAGATGCATTTTTGTGCAATGTAACGAAAATCGTGTAAAACACAAGTTTCACACTGAAATATGAATGCTATTCTAGAAACCTGTATTTTACACACTGAATACTATATTTCGATGCATTTTTGTGCAATATACCGAAAATCGTGTAAAACGCAAGTTTCACACTGAAATATGAATGCTATTCTAGAAACCTGTGTATTTGCTGCTGAAATCGCATTTAGCGTAAATATCAGATTGAAATCCGAATGTGATGTTAGAAATGTCTACGTATTTACTGCCAAAACGCGAATTCAACGTATTTTACACACGGAATACGATATTTAGATGCATTTTTGCAATGTACTGAAAATCGTGTAAAACGCAAGTTTCACCATGAAATAGAAATGTTATTCTAGAAACCTGTGTATTTGCTGCTGAAATCGCATTTAACGTAAATATCACATTGAAATCCGAATGTGATGTTAGAAATGTCTACGCATTTGCTTCCAAAACGCGAATTCAACGTATTTTACTCACTGAATACGATATTTAGATGCATTTTTGTGCAATGTACTGAAAATCGTGTAAAACGCAAGTTTCACACTGAAATATGAATGTTATGCTAGAAACCTGTGTATTTGCTGCTGAAATCGCATTTAACGTAAATATCACATTGAAATCCGAATGTGATGTTAGAAATGTGTACGCATTTACTGCCAAAACGCGAATTCAACGTATTTTACACACTGAATACGATATTTCGATGCATTTTTGTGCAATGTAACGAAAATCGTGTAAAACACAAGTTTCACACTGAAATATGAATGCTATTCTAGAAACCTGTATTTTACACACTGAATACTATATTTCGATGCATTTTTGTGCAATGTACCGAAAATCGTGTAAAACGCAAGTTTCACACTGAAATATGAATGCTATTCTAGAAACCTGTGTATTTGCTGCTGAAATCGCATTTAGCGTAAATATCAGATTGAAATCCGAATGTGATGTTAGAAATGTCTACGCATTTACTGCCAAAACGCGAATTCAACGTATTTTACACACGGAATACGATATTTCGATGCATTTTTGTGCAATGTACCGAAAATCGTGTAAAACGCAAGTTTCACACTGAAATATGAATGCTATGCTAGAAACCTGTGTATTTGCTGCTGAAATCGCATTTAACGTAAATATCACATTTAAATCCGAATGGGATGTCAGAAATGTCTACGCATTTACTGCCAAAACGCGAATTACACGTATTTTACACACTGAATACGATATTTCGATGCATTTTTGTGCAATGTACTGAAAATCGTGTAAAACGCAAGTTTCACACTGAAATATGAATGCTATTCTAGAAACCTGTGTATTTGCTGCTGAAATGGCATTTAGCGTAAATATCAGATTGAAATCCGAATGTGATGTTAGAAATGTCTCCGCATTTACTGCCAAAACGCGAATTCAACGTATTTTATACACTGAATACGATATTTCGATGCATTTTTGTGCAATGTACGGAAAATCGTGTAAAACGCAAGATTCACACTGAAATATGAATGCTATTCTAGAAACCTGTATTTTACACACTGAATACTATATTTCCATGCATTTTTGTGCAATGTACCAAAAATCGTGTAAGACGCAAGTATCACACTGAAATATGAATGCTATTCTAGAAACCTGTGTATTTGCTGCTGAAATAGCATTTAGCGTAAATATCAGATTGAAATCCGAATGTGATGTTTGAAATGTCTACGCATTTACTGCCAAAACGCGAATTCAACGTATTTTACACACTGAATACGATATTTCGATGCATTTTTGTGCAATGTACTGAAAATCGTGTAAAACGCAAGTTTTACACTGAAATAATAAGGTTCTGCTAGAAACCTGTGTATTTGCTGCTGAAATCGCATTTAACGTAAATATCACATTGAAATCCGAATGTCTACGCATTTGCTGCCAAAACGCGAATTCAACGTATTTTACATACTGAATACGATATTTAAATGCATTTTTGTGCAATGTACTGAACATCGTGTAAAACGCAAGTTTTACACTGAAATATGAAGGTTCTGCTAGAAACCTGTGTATTTGCTGCTGAAATCGCATTTAACGTTAATATCACATTGAAATCCGAATGTGATGTTAGAAATGTCTACGCATTTGCTGCCAAAACGCGAATTCAACGTATTTTACATACTGAATATGATATTTAGATGCATTTTTGTGCAATGTACTGAAAATCGTGTAAAACGCAAGTTTCACACTGAAATATGAATGTTATGCTAGAAACCTGTGTATTTGCTGCTGAAATCGCATTTAAGGTAAATATCACATTGAAATCCGAATGTGATGTTAGAAATGTCTACGCATTTACTGCCAATACGCGAATTCAACGTATGTTACACACTGAGTACGATATTTCGATGCATTTTTGTGCAATATACCGAAAATCGTGTAAAACGCAAGTTTCACACTGAAATATGAATGCTATTCTAGAAACCTGTGTATTTGCTGCTGAAATCGCATTTAGCGTAAATATCAGATTGAAATCCGAATGTGATGTTAGAAATGTCTACGTATTTACTGCCAAAACGCGAATTCAACGTATTTTACACACGGAATACGATATTTAGATGCATTTTTGCAATGTACTGAAAATCGTGTAAAACGCAAGTTTCACCATGAAATAGAAATGTTATTCTAGAAACCTGTGTATTTGCTGCTGAAATCGCATTTAACGTAAATATCACATTCAAATCCGAATGTGATGTTAGAAATGTCTACGCATTTACTGCCAAAACGCAAATTCAACGTATTTTACACACGGAATACGATATTTCGATGCATTTTTGCAATGTACTGAAAATCGTGTAAAACGCAAGTTTCACCATGAAATAGAAATGTTATTCTAGAAACCTGTGTATTTGCTGCTGAAATCGCATTTAGCGTAAATATCAGATTGAAATCCGAATGTGATGTTTGAAATGTCTACGCATTTACTGCCAAAACGCGAATTCAACGTATTTTACACACTGAATACGATATTTCGATGCATTTTTGTGCAATGTACTGATAATCGTGTAAAACGCAAGTTTCACACTGAAATATGAATGTTATGCTAGAAACCTGCGTATTTGCTGCTGAAATCGCATTTAACGTAAATATCACATTGAAATCCGAATGTGATGTTAGAAATGTCTAGGCATTTGCTGCCAAAACGCGAATTCAACGTATTTTACTCACTGAATACGATATTTAGATGCATTTTTGTGCAATGTAACGAAAATCGTGTAAAACACAAGTTTCACACTGAAATATGAATGCTATTCTAGAAACCTGTATTTTACACACTGAATACTATATTTCGATGCATTTTTGTGCAATATACCGAAAATCGTGTAAAACGCAAGTTTCACACTGAAATATGAATGCTATTCTAGAAACCTGTGTATTTGCTGCTGAAATCGCATTAAGCGTAAATATCAGATTGAAATCCGAATGTGATGTTAGAAATGTCTACGTATTTACTGCCAAAACGCGAATTCAACGTATTTTACACACGGAATACGATATTTAGATGCATTTTTGCAATGTACTGAAAATCGTGTAAAACGCAAGTTTCACCATGAAATAGAAATGTTATTCTAGAAACCTGTGTATTTGCTGCTGAAATCGCATTTAACGTAAATATCACATTGAAATCCGAATGTGATGTTAGAAATGTCTACGCATTTGCTTCCAAAACGCGAATTCAACGTATTTTACTCACTGAATACGATATTTAGATGCATTTTTGTGCAATGTACTGAAAATCGTGTAAAACGCAAGTTTCACACTGAAATATGAATGTTATGCTAGAAACCTGTGTATTTGCTGCTGAAATCGCATTTAACGTAAATATCACATTGAAATCCGAATGTGATGTTAGAAATGTGTACGCATTTACTGCCAAAACGCGAATTCAACGTATTTTACACACTGAATACGATATTTCGATGCATTTTTGTGCAATGTAACGAAAATCGTGTAAAACACAAGTTTCACACTGAAATATGAATGCTATTCTAGAAACCTGTATTTTACACACTGAATACTATATTTCGATGCATTTTTGTGCAATGTACCGAAAATCGTGTAAAACGCAAGTTTCACACTGAAATATGAATGCTATTCTAGAAACCTGTGTATTTGCTGCTGAAATCGCATTTAGCGTAAATATCAGATTGAAATCCGAATGTGATGTTAGAAATGTCTACGCATTTACTGCCAAAACGCGAATTCAACGTATTTTACACACGGAATACGATATTTCGATGCATTTTTGTGCAATGTACCGAAAATCGTGTAAAACGCAAGTTTCACACTGAAATATGAATGCTATGCTAGAAACCTGTGTATTTGCTGCTGAAATCGCATTTAACGTAAATATCACATTTAAATCCGAATGGGATGTCAGAAATGTCTACGCATTTACTGCCAAAACGCGAATTACACGTATTTTACACACTGAATACGATATTTCGATGCATTTTTGTGCAATGTACTGAAAATCGTGTAAAACGCAAGTTTCACACTGAAATATGAATGCTATTCTAGAAACCTGTGTATTTGCTGCTGAAATGGCATTTAGCGTAAATATCAGATTGAAATCCGAATGTGATGTTAGAAATGTCTCCGCATTTACTGCCAAAACGCGAATTCAACGTATTTTATACACTGAATACGATATTTCGATGCATTTTTGTGCAATGTACGGAAAATCGTGTAAAACGCAAGATTCACACTGAAATATGAATGCTATTCTAGAAACCTGTATTTTACACACTGAATACTATATTTCCATGCATTTTTGTGCAATGTACCAAAAATCGTGTAAGACGCAAGTATCACACTGAAATATGAATGCTATTCTAGAAACCTGTGTATTTGCTGCTGAAATAGCATTTAGCGTAAATATCAGATTGAAATCCGAATGTGATGTTTGAAATGTCTACGCATTTACTGCCAAAACGCGAATTCAACGTATTTTACACACTGAATACGATATTTCGATGCATTTTTGTGCAATGTACTGAAAATCGTGTAAAACGCAAGTTTTACACTGAAATAATAAGGTTCTGCTAGAAACCTGTGTATTTGCTGCTGAAATCGCATTTAACGTAAATATCACATTGAAATCCGAATGTGATGTTAGAAATGTCTACGCATTTGCTGCCAAAACGCGAATTCAACGTATTTTACATACTGAATACGATATTTAAATGCATTTTTGTGCAATGTACTGAACATCGTGTAAAACGCAAGTTTTACACTGAAATATGAAGGTTCTGCTAGAAACCTGTGTATTTGCTGCTGAAATCGCATTTAACGTTAATATCACATTGAAATCCGAATGTGATGTTAGAAATGTCTACGCATTTGCTGCCAAAACGCGAATTCAACGTATTTTACATACTGAATATGATATTTAGATGCATTTTTGTGCAATGTACTGAAAATCGTGTAAAACGCAAGTTTCACACTGAAATATGAATGTTATGCTAGAAACCTGTGTATTTGCTGCTGAAATCGCATTTAAGGTAAATATCACATTGAAATCCGAATGTGATGTTAGAAATGTCTACGCATTTACTGCCAATACGCGAATTCAACGTATGTTACACACTGAGTACGATATTTCGATGCATTTTTGTGCAATGTACTGAAAATCGTGTAAAACGCAAGTTTCACAATGAAATATGAATGATCTTCTAGAAACCTGTGTATTTGCTGCTGAAATCGCATTTAACGTAAATATCACATTGAAATCCGAATGTGATGTTAGAAATGTCTACGCATTTGCTGCCAAAACGCGAATTCAACGTATTTTACTCACAGAATACGATATTTAGATGCATTTTTGTGCAATGTACTGAAAATCGTGTAAAACGCAAGTTTCACACTGAAATATGAATGCTATTCTAGAAACATGTGTATTTGCTGCTGAAATCGCACTTACGTAAATATCAGATTGAAATCCGAATGTGATATTAGAAATGTCTACGCATTTGCTGCCAAAACGCGAATTCAACGTATTTTACATACTGAATACGATATTTAGATGCATTTTTGTGCAATGTACTGAAAATCGTGTAAAACGCAAGTTTTACAGTGAAATATGAAGGTTCTGCTAGAAACCTGTGTATTTGCTGGTGAAATCGCATTTAATGTAAACAACACATTGAAATCCGAATGTGATGTTAGAAATGTCTACGCAGTTACTGCCAAAACGCGAATTCAACGTATTTTACATACTGAATACGATATTTAGATGCATTTTTTGTGCAATGTACTGATAATCGTGTAAAACGCAAGTTTCACACCGAAATATGAATGTTATGCTAGAAACCTGTGTATTTGCTGCTGAAATCGCATTTAACGTAAATATCACATTGAAATCCGAATGTGATGTTAGAAATGTCTACGCATTTGCTGCCAAAACGCGAATTCAACGTATTTTACTCACTGAATACGATATTTAGATGCATTTTTGTGCAATGTAACGAAAATCGTGTAAAACGCAAGTTTCACACTGAAATATGAATGTTATGCTAGAAACCTGTGTATTTGCTGCTGAAATCGCATTTAACGTAAATATCACATTGAAATCCGAATGTGATGTTAGAAATGTGTACGCATTTACTGCCAAAACGCGAATTCAGCGTATGTTAAACACTGAGTACGATATTTCGATGCATTTTTGTGCAATGTACTGAAAATCGTGTAAAACGCAAGTTTTACACTGAAATATGAAAGTTATGCTAGAAACCTGTGTAATTGCTGCTGAAATCGCATTTAACGTAAATATCACATTGAAATCCGAATGTGATGTTAGAAATGTCTACGCATTTGCTGCCAAAACGCGAATTCAACGTATTTTACATACTGAATACGATATTTAGATGCATTTTTGTGCAATGTACTGAAAATCGTGTGAAACGCAAGTTTCACACTGAAATATGAATGTTATTCTAGAAACCTGTGTATTTGCTGCTGAAATCGCATTTAACGTAAATATCGATTGAAATCCGAATGTGATGTTAGAAATGTCTACGCATTTGCTGCCAAAACGCGAATTCAACATATTTTACATACTGAATACGATATTTAGATGCATTTTTGTGCAATGTACTGAAAATCGTGTAAAACGCAAGTTTCACACTGAAATATGAATGTTATGCTAGAAACCTGTGTATTTGCTGCTGAAATCGCCTTTAACGTAAATATCACATTGAAATCCGAATGTGATGTTAGAAATGTGTACGCATTTACTGCCAAAACGCGAATTCAACGTATTTTACACACTGAATACGATATTTCGATGCATTTTTGTGCAATGTACTGAAAATCATGCAAAACGCAAGTTTTACACTGAAATATGAAAGTTATGCTATAAACCTGTGTAATTGCTGCTGAAATCGCATTTAACGCAAATATCACATTGAAATCCGAATTTGATGTTAGAAATGTCTACGCATTTACTGCCAAAACGCGAATTCAACGTATGTTACACACTGAGTACGATTTTTCGATGCATTTTTGTGCAATGTACTGAAAATCGTGTAAAACGCAAGTTTTACACTGAAATATGAAGGTTCTGCCAGAAACCTGTGTATTTGCTGCAGAAATCGCATTTAACGTAAATATCACATTGAAATACGAATGTGATGTTAGAAATGTCTACGCATTTGTTGCCAAAAGGCGAATTCAACGTATTTTACATACTGAATACGATATTTAGATGCATTTTTGTGCAATGTACTGAAAATCGTGTAAAACGCAAGTTTTACACTGAAATATGAAGGTTCTGCTAGAAACCTGTGTATTTGCTGCTGAAATCGCATTTAGCGTTAATATCAGATTGAAATCCGAATGTGATGTTAGAAATGTCTGCGCATTTACTGCCAAAACGCGAATTCAACGTATTTTACACACTGAATACGATATTTCGATGCATTTTTGTGCAATGTACTGAAAATCGTGTAAAACGCAAGTTTCGCACTAAAATATGAATGGTATTCTAGAAACCTGTGTATTTGCTGCTGAAATCGCATTTAGCGTAAATATCAGATTGAAATCCGTATGTGATGTTAGAAATGTCTACGCATTTACTGCCAAAACGCGAATTCAACGTATGTTACACACTGAATACGATATTTAGATGCATTTTTGTGCAATGTACTGAAAATCGTGTGAAACGCAAGTTTCACACTGAAATATGAATGTTATTCTAGAAACCTGTGTATTTGCTGCTGAAATCGCATTTAACGTAAATATCGATTGAAATCCGAATGTGATGTTAGAAATGTCTACGCATTTGCTGCCAAAACGCGAATTCAACATATTTTACATACTGAATACGATATTTAGATGCATTTTTGTGCAATGTACTGAAAATCGTGTAAAACGCAAGTTTCACACTGAAATATGAATGTTATGCTAGAAACCTGTGTATTTGCTGCTGAAATCGCCTTTAACGTAAATATCACATTGAAATCCGAATGTGATGTTAGAAATGTGTACGCATTTACTGCCAAAACGCGAATTCAACGTATTTTACACACTGAATACGATATTTCGATGCATTTTTGTGCAATGTACTGAAAATCATGCAAAACGCAAGTTTTACACTGAAATATGAAAGTTATGCTATAAACCTGTGTAATTGCTGCTGAAATCGCATTTAACGTAAATATCACATTGAAATCCGAATTTGATGTTAGAAATGTCTACGCATTTACTGCCAAAACGCGAATTCGACGTATGTTACACACTGAGTACGATTTTTCGATGCATTTTTGTGCAATGTACTGAAAATCGTGTAAAACGCAAGTTTTACACTGAAATATGAAGGTTCTGCTAGAAACCTGTGTATTTGCTGCTGAAATCGCATTTAACGTAAATATCACATTGAAATACGAATGTGATGTTATAAATATCTACGCGTTTGCTGCCAAAACGCGAATTCAACGTATTTTACATACTGAATACGATATTTAGATGCATTTTTGTGCAATGTACTGAAAATCGTGTAAAACGCAAGTTTTACACTGAAATATGAAGGTTCTGCTAGAAACCTGTGTATTTGCTGCTGAAATCGCATTTAATGTAAATAACACATTGAAATCCGAATGTGATGTTAGAAATGTCTACGCAGTTACTGCCAAAACGCGAATTCAACGTATTTTACATACTGAATACGATATTTAGATGCATTTTTGTGCAATGTACTGAAAATCGTGTAAAACGCAAGTTTTACACTGAAATATGAAGGTTCTGCTTGAAACCTGTGTATTTGCTGCTGAAATCGCATTTAGCGTAAATATCAGATTGAAATCCGAATGTGATGTTAGAAATGTCTACGCATTTACTGCCAAAACGCGAATTCAACGTATTTTACACACTGAATACGATATTTCGATGCATTTTTGTACAATGTACTGAAAATCGTGCAAAACGCAAGTTTTACACTGAAATATGAAAGTTATGCTAGAAACCTGTGTAATTGCTGCTGAAATCGCATTTAACGTAAATATCACATTGAAATCCGAATGTGATGTTAGAAATGTCCACGCATTTGCTGCCAAAACGCGAATTCAACGTATTTTACATACTGAATACGATATTTCGATGCATTTTTGTGCAATGTACTGAAAATCGTGTAAAACGCAAGTTTCACAATGAAATATGAATGTTATTCTAGAAACCTGTGTAATTGCTGCTGAAATCGCATTTAACGTAAATATCACATTGAAATCCGAATGTGATGTTAGAAATGTCCACGCATTTGCTGCCAAAACGCGAATTCAACGTATTTTACACACTGAATACGATATTTCGATGCATTTTTGTGCAATGTACCGAAAATCGCGTAAAACGCAAGTTTCACACTGAAATATGAATGCTATTCTAGAAACCTGTATTTTACACACTGAATACTATATTTCGATGCATTTTTGTGCAATGTACCGAAAATCGTGTAAAACGCAAGTTTCACACTGAAATATGAATGCTATTCTAGAAACCTGTGTATTTGCTGCTGAAATCGCATTTAGCGTAAATATCAGATTGAAATCCGAATGTGATGTTAGAAATGTGTACGCATTTACTTCCAAAACGCGAATTCAGCGTATGTTAAACACTGAGTACGATATTTCGATGCATTTTTGTGCAATGTACTGAAAATCGTGTAAAACGCAAGTTTTACACTGAAATATGAAAGTTATGCTAGAAACCTGTGTAATTGCTGCTGAAATCGCATTTAACGTAAATATCACATTGAAATCCGAATGTGATGTTAGAAATGTCTACGCATTTGCTGCCAAAACGCGAATTCAACGTATTTTACATACTGAATACGATATTTAGATGCATTTTTGTGCAATGTACTGAAAATCGTGTGAAACGCAAGTTTCACACTGAAATATGAATGTTATGCTAGAAACCTGTGTATTTGCTGCTGAAATCGCCTTTAACGTAAATATCACATTGAAATCCGAATGTGATGTTAGAAATGTGTACGCATTTACTTCCAAAACGCGAATTCAGCGTATGTTAAACACTGAGTACGATATTTCGATGCATTTTTGTGCAATGTACTGAAAATCGTGTAAAACGCAAGTTTTACACTGAAATATGAAGGTTCTGCTAGAAACCTGTGTATTTGCTGCTGAAATCGCATTTAACGTAAATATCACATTGAAATACGAATGTGATGTTAGAAATGTCTACGCATTTGCTGCCAAAACGCGAATTCAACGTATTTTACATACTGAATACGATATTTAGATGCATTTTTGTGCAATGTACTGAAAATCGTGTAAAACGCAAGTTTTACACTGAAATATGAAGGTTCTGCTAGAAACCTGTGTATTTGCTGCTGAAATCGCATTTAGCGTTAATATCAGATTGAAATCCGAATGTGATGTTAGAAATGTCTGCGCATTTACTGCCAAAACGCGAATTCAACGTATTTTACACACTGAATACGATATTTCGATGCATTTTTGTGCAATGTACTGAAAATCGTGTAAAACGCAAGTTTCGCACTAAAATATGAATGCTATTCTAGAAACCTGTGTATTTGCTGCTGAAATCGCATTTAGCGTAAATATCAGATTGAAATCCGTATGTGATGTTAGAAATGTCTACGCATTTACTGCCAAAACCCGAATTCAACGTATGTTACACACTGAGTACGATATTTCGATGCATTTTTGTGCAATGTACTGAAAATCGTGTAAAACGCAAGTTTCACAATGAAATATGAATGTTATTCTAGAAACCTGTGTATTTGCTGCTGAAATCGCATTTAACGTAAATATCACATTGAAATCCGAATGTGATGTTAGAAATGTCTGCGCATTTGCTGCCAAAACGCGAATTCAACGTATTTTACTCACTGAATACGATATTTAGATGCATTTTTGTGCAATGTACTGAAAATCGTGTAAAACGCAAGTTTCACACTGAAATATGAATGTTATGCTAGAAATGTCTACGCATTTGCTGCCAAAACGCGAATTCAACGTATTTTACACACTGAATACGATATTTAGATGCATTTTTGTGCAATGTACTGAAAATCGTATAAAACGCAAGTTTTACACTGAAATATGAAGGTTCTGCTAGAAACCTGTGTATTTGCTGCTGAAATCGCATTTAACGTAAATATCACATTGAAATCCGAATGTGATGTTAGAAATGTGTACGCATTTACTGCCAAAACGCGAATTCAACGTATTTTACACACTGAATACGATATTTAGATGCATTTTTGTGCAATGTACTGAAAATCGTGCAAAACGCAAGTTTCACACTGAAATATGAATGTTATGCTAGAAACCTGTGTATTTCCTGCTGAAATCGCATTTAACGTAAATATCACATTGAATTCCGAATGTGATGTTAGAAATGTCTACGCATTTGCTGCCAAAACGCGAATTCAACGTATTTTACTCACTGAATACGATATTTAGATGCATTTTTGTGCAATGTACTGAAAATCGAGTAAAACGCAAGTTTCACACTGAAATATGAATGTTATGCTAGAAACCTGTGTATTTGCTGCTGAAATCGCATTTAACGTAGATATCACATTGAAATCCGAATGTGATGTTAGAAATGTCTACGCATTTGCTGCCAAAACGCTAATTCAACGTATTTTACTCACTGAATACGATATTTAGATGCATTTTTTTGCAATGTACTGAAAATCGTGCAAAACGCAAGTTTCACACTGAAATATGAATGTTATGCTAGAAACCTGTGTATTTGCTGCTGAAATCGCATTTAACGTAAACATCACATTGAAATCCGAATGGGATGTTAGAAATGTCTACGCATTTACTGCCAAAACGCGAATTACACGTATTTTACACACTGAATACGATATTTCGATGCATTTTTGTGCAATGTACTGAAAATCGTGTAAAACGCAAGTTTCACACTGAAATATGCATGCTATTCTAGAAACCTGTGTATTTGCTGCTGAAATCGCATTTAGCGTAAATATCAGATTGAAATCCGAATGTGATGTTAGAAATGTCTCCGAATTTACTGCCAAAACGCGAATTCAACGTATTTTATACACTGAATACGATATTTCGATGCATTTTTGTGCAATGTACGGAAAATCGTGTAAAACGCAAGTTTCACACTGAAATATGAATGCTATGCTAGAAACCTGTGTATTTGCTGCTGAAATCGCATTTAACGTAAATATCACATTGAAATCTGAATGAGATATTAGAAATGTCTACGCATTTACTGCCAAAACGCGAATTCAACGTATTTTACATACTGAATACGATATTTAGATGCATTTTTGTGCAATGTACTGAAAATCGTGTAAAACGCAAGTTTCACACTGAAATATGAATGTTATGCTAGAAACCTGTGTATTTGCTGCTGAAATCGCATTTAGCGTAAATATCAGATTGAAATCCGAATGTGATGTTTGAAATGTCTACGCATTTACTGCCAAAACGCGAATTCAACGTATTTTACACACTGAATACGATATTTCGATGCATTTTTGTGCAATGTACTGAAAATCATGCAAAACGCAAGTTTTACACTGAAATATGAAAGTTATGCTATAAACCTGTGTAATTGCTGCTGAAATCGCATTTAACGTAAATATCACATTGAAATCCGAATTTGATGTTAGAAATGTCTACGCATTTACTGCCAAAACGCGAATTCGACGTATGTTACACACTGAGTACGATTTTTCGATGCATTTTTGTGCAATGTACTGAAAATCGTGTAAAACGCAAGTTTCACAATGAAATATGAATGTTATTCTAGAAACCTGTGTATTTGCTGCTGAAATCGCATTTAGCGTAAATATCAGATTGAAATCCGAATGTGATGTTAGAAATGTGTACGCATTTACTTCCAAAACGCGAATTCAGCGTATGTTAAACACTGAGTACGATATTTCGATGCATTTTTGTGCAATGTACTGAAAATCGTGTAAAACGCAAGTTTTACACTGAAATATGAAAGTTATGCTAGAAACCTGTGTAATTGCTGCTGAAATCGCATTTAACGTAAATATCACATTGAAATCCGAATGTGATGTTAGAAATGTCTACGCATTTGCTGCCAAAACGCGAATTCAACGTATTTTACATACTGAATACGATATTTAGATGCATTTTTGTGCAATGTACTGAAAATCGTGTGAAACGCAAGTTTCACACTGAAATATGAATGTTATGCTAGAAACCTGTGTATTTGCTGCTGAAATCGCCTTTAACGTAAATATCACATTGAAATCCGAATGTGATGTTAGAAATGTGTACGCATTTACTTCCAAAACGCGAATTCAGCGTATGTTAAACACTGAGTACGATATTTCGATGCATTTTTGTGCAATGTACTGAAAATCGTGTAAAACGCAAGTTTTACACTGAAATATGAAGGTTCTGCTAGAAACCTGTGTATTTGCTGCTGAAATCGCATTTAACGTAAATATCACATTGAAATACGAATGTGATGTTAGAAATGTCTACGCATTTGCTGCCAAAACGCGAATTCAACGTATTTTACATACTGAATACGATATTTAGATGCATTTTTGTGCAATGTACTGAAAATCGTGTAAAACGCAAGTTTTACACTGAAATATGAAGGTTCTGCTAGAAACCTGTGTATTTGCTGCTGAAATCGCATTTAGCGTTAATATCAGATTGAAATCCGAATGTGATGTTAGAAATGTCTGCGCATTTACTGCCAAAACGCGAATTCAACGTATTTTACACACTGAATACGATATTTCGATGCATTTTTGTGCAATGTACTGAAAATCGTGTAAAACGCAAGTTTCGCACTAAAATATGAATGCTATTCTAGAAACCTGTGTATTTGCTGCTGAAATCGCATTTAGCGTAAATATCAGATTGAAATCCGTATGTGATGTTAGAAATGTCTACGCATTTACTGCCAAAACCCGAATTCAACGTATGTTACACACTGAGTACGATATTTCGATGCATTTTTGTGCAATGTACTGAAAATCGTGTAAAACGCAAGTTTCACAATGAAATATGAATGTTATTCTAGAAACCTGTGTATTTGCTGCTGAAATCGCATTTAACGTAAATATCACATTGAAATCCGAATGTGATGTTAGAAATGTCTGCGCATTTGCTGCCAAAACGCGAATTCAACGTATTTTACTCACTGAATACGATATTTAGATGCATTTTTGTGCAATGTACTGAAAATCGTGTAAAACGCAAGTTTCACACTGAAATATGAATGTTATGCTAGAAATGTCTACGCATTTGCTGCCAAAACGCGAATTCAACGTATTTTACACACTGAATACGATATTTAGATGCATTTTTGTGCAATGTACTGAAAATCGTATAAAACGCAAGTTTTACACTGAAATATGAAGGTTCTGCTAGAAACCTGTGTATTTGCTGCTGAAATCGCATTTAACGTAAATATCACATTGAAATCCGAATGTGATGTTAGAAATGTGTACGCATTTACTGCCAAAACGCGAATTCAACGTATTTTACACACTGAATACGATATTTAGATGCATTTTTGTGCAATGTACTGAAAATCGTGCAAAACGCAAGTTTCACACTGAAATATGAATGTTATGCTAGAAACCTGTGTATTTCCTGCTGAAATCGCATTTAACGTAAATATCACATTGAATTCCGAATGTGATGTTAGAAATGTCTACGCATTTGCTGCCAAAACGCGAATTCAACGTATTTTACTCACTGAATACGATATTTAGATGCATTTTTGTGCAATGTACTGAAAATCGAGTAAAACGCAAGTTTCACACTGAAATATGAATGTTATGCTAGAAACCTGTGTATTTGCTGCTGAAATCGCATTTAACGTAGATATCACATTGAAATCCGAATGTGATGTTAGAAATGTCTACGCATTTGCTGCCAAAACGCTAATTCAACGTATTTTACTCACTGAATACGATATTTAGATGCATTTTTTTGCAATGTACTGAAAATCGTGCAAAACGCAAGTTTCACACTGAAATATGAATGTTATGCTAGAAACCTGTGTATTTGCTGCTGAAATCGCATTTAACGTAAACATCACATTGAAATCCGAATGGGATGTTAGAAATGTCTACGCATTTACTGCCAAAACGCGAATTACACGTATTTTACACACTGAATACGATATTTCGATGCATTTTTGTGCAATGTACTGAAAATCGTGTAAAACGCAAGTTTCACACTGAAATATGAATGCTATTCTAGAAACCTGTGTATTTGCTGCTGAAATCGCATTTAGCGTAAATATCAGATTGAAATCCGAATGTGATGTTAGAAATGTCTCCGAATTTACTGCCAAAACGCGAATTCAACGTATTTTATACACTGAATACGATATTTCGATGCATTTTTGTGCAATGTACGGAAAATCGTGTAAAACGCAAGTTTCACACTGAAATATGAATGCTATGCTAGAAACCTGTGTATTTGCTGCTGAAATCGCATTTAACGTAAATATCACATTGAAATCTGAATGAGATATTAGAAATGTCTACGCATTTACTGCCAAAACGCGAATTCAACGTATTTTACATACTGAATACGATATTTAGATGCATTTTTGTGCAATGTACTGAAAATCGTGTAAAACGCAAGTTTCACACTGAAATATGAATGTTATGCTAGAAACCTGTGTATTTGCTGCTGAAATCGCATTTAATGTAAATAACACATTGAAATCCGAATGTGATGTTAGAAATGTCTACGCAGTTACTGCCAAAACGCGAATTCAACGTATTTTACATACTGAATACGATATTTAGATGCATTTTTGTGCAATGTACTGAAAATCGTGTAAAACGCAAGTTTTACACTGAAATATGAAGGTTCTGCTTGAAACCTGTGTATTTGCTGCTGAAATCGCATTTAGCGTAAATATCAGATTGAAATCCGAATGTGATGTTAGAAATGTCTACGCATTTGCTGCCAAAACGCGAATTCAACGTATTTTACATACTAAATACGATATTTAGATGCATTTTTGTGCAATGTACTGAAAATCGTGTAAAAAGCAAGTTTCACACTGAAATATGAAAGTTATGCTAGAAACCTGTGTAATTGCTGCAGAATTCGCATTTAACGTAAATATCACATTGAAATCCGAATGTGATGTTAGAAATGTCTACGCATTTGCTGCCAAAACGCGAATTCAACGTATTTTACATACTGAATACGATATTTCGATGCATTTTTGTGCAATGTACTGAAAATCGTGTAAAACGCAAGTTTCACAATGAAATATGAATGTTATTCTAGAAACCTGTGTATTTGCTGCTGAAATCGCATTTAACGTAAATATCACATTGAAATCCGAATGTGATGTTAGAAATGTCTACGCATTTGCTGCCAAAACGCGAATTCAACGTATTTTACATACTGAATACGATATTTAGATGCATTTTTGTGCAATGTACTGAAAATCGTGTGAAACGCAAGTTTCACACTGAAATATGAATGTTATGCTAGAAACCTGTGTATTTGCTGCTGAAATCGCCTTTAACGTAAATATCACATTGAAATCCGAATGTGATGTTAGAAATGTGTACGCATTTACTGCCAAAACGCGAATTCAACGTATTTTACACACTGAATACGATATTTCGATGCATTTTTGTGCAATGTACCGAAAATCGTGTAAATCGCAAGTTTCACACTGAAATCTGAATGCTATTCTAGAAACCTGTATTTTACAGACTGAATACTATATTTCGATGCATTTTTGTGCAATGTACCGAAAATCGTGTAAAACGCAAGTTTCACACTGAAATATGAATGCTATTCTAGAAACCTGTGTATTTGCTGATGAAATCGCATTTAGCGTAAATATCAGATTGAAATCCGAATGTGATGTTAGAAATGTCTACGCATTTACTGCCAAAACGCGAATTCAACGTATTTTACACACTGAATACGATATTTCGATGCTTTCTTGTGCAATGTACTGAAAATCGTGCAAAACGCAAGTTTTACACTGAAATATGAAAGTTATGCTATAAACCTGTGTAATTGCTGCTGAAATCGCATTTAACGTAAATATCACATTGAAATCCGAATTTGATGTTAGAAATGTCTACGCATTTACTGCCAAAACGCGAATTCAACGTATGTTACACACTGAGTACGATTTTTCGATGCATTTTTGTGCAATGTACTGAAAATCGTGTAAAACGCAAGTTTTACACTGAAATATGAAGGTTCTGCTAGAAACCTGTGTATTTGCTGCTGAAATCGCATTTAACGTAAATATCACATTGAAATCCGAATGTGATGTTAGAAATGTCTACGCATTTGCTGCCAAAACGCGAATTCAACGTATTTTACACACTGAATACGATATTTCGATGCATTTTTGTGCAATGTACCGAAAATCGCGTAAAACGCAAGTTTCACACTGAAATATGAATGCTATTCTAGAAACCTGTATTTTACACACTGAATACTATATTTCGATGCATTTTTGTGCAATGTACCGAAAATCGTGTAAAACGCAAGTTTCACACTGAAATATGAATGCTATTCTAGAAACCTGTGTATTTGCTGCTGAAATCGCATTTAGCGTAAATATCAGATTGAAATCCGAATGTGATGTTAGAAATGTGTACGCATTTACTTCCAAAACGCGAATTCAGCGTATGTTAAACACTGAGTACGTTATTTCGATGCATTTTTGTGCAATGTACTGAAAATCGTGTAAAACGCAAGTTTTACACTGAAATATGAAAGTTATGCTAGAAACCTGTGTAATTGCTGCTGAAATCGCATTTAACGTAAATATCACATTGAAATCCGAATGTGATGTTAGAAATGTCTACGCATTTGCTGCCAAAACGCGAATTCAACGTATTTTACATTCTGAATACGATATTTAGATGCATTTTTGTGCAATGTACTGAAAATCGTGTGAAACGCAAGTTTCACACTGAAATATGAATGTTATGCTAGAAACCTGTGTATTTGCTGCTGAAATCGCCTTTAACGTAAATATCACATTGAAATCCGAATGTGATGTTAGAAATGTGTACGCATTTACTGCCAAAACGCGAATTCAACGTATTTTACACACTGAATACGATATTTCGATGCATTTTTGTGCAATGTACCGAAAATCGTGTAAATCGCAAGTTTCACACTGAAATCTGAATGCTATTCTAGAAACCTGTATTTTACAGACTGAATACTATATTTCGATGCATTTTTGTGCAATGTACCGAAAATCGTGTAAAACGCAAGTTTCACACTGAAATATGAATGCTATTCTAGAAACCTGTGTATTTGCTGATGAAATCGCATTTAGCGTAAATATCAGATTGAAATCCGAATGTGATGTTAGAAATGTCTACGCATTTACTGCCAAAACGCGAATTCAACGTATTTTACACACTGAATACGATATTTCGATGCATTTTTGTGCAATGTACTGAAAATCGTGCAAAACGCAAGTTTTACACTGAAATATGAAAGTTATGCTATAAACCTGTGTAATTGCTGCTGAAATCGCATTTAACGTAAATATCACATTGAAATCCGAATTTGATGTTAGAAATGTCTACGCATTTACTGCCAAAACGCGAATTCAACGTATGTTACACACTGAGTACGATTTTTCGATGCATTTTTGTGCAATGTACTGAAAATCGTGTAAAACGCAAGTTTTACACTGAAATATGAAGGTTCTGCTAGAAACCTGTGTATTTGCTGCTGAAATCGCATTTAACGTAAATATCACATTGAAATCCGAATGTGATGTTAGAAATGTCTACGCATTTGCTGCCAAAACGCGAATTCAACGTATTTTACACACTGAATACGATATTTCGATGCATTTTTGTGCAATGTACCGAAAATCGCGTAAAACGCAAGTTTCACACTGAAATATGAATGCTATTCTAGAAACCTGTATTTTACACACTGAATACTATATTTCGATGCATTTTTGTGCAATGTACCGAAAATCGTGTAAAACGCAAGTTTCACACTGAAATATGAATGCTATTCTAGAAACCTGTGTATTTGCTGCTGAAATCGCATTTAGCGTAAATATCAGATTGAAATCCGAATGTGATGTTAGAAATGTGTACGCATTTACTTCCAAAACGCGAATTCAGCGTATGTTAAACACTGAGTACGTTATTTCGATGCATTTTTGTGCAATGTACTGAAAATCGTGTAAAACGCAAGTTTTACACTGAAATATGAAAGTTATGCTAGAAACCTGTGTAATTGCTGCTGAAATCGCATTTAACGTAAATATCACATTGAAATCCGAATGTGATGTCAGAAATGTCTACGCATTTGCTGCCAAAACGCGAATTCAACGTATTTTACATTCTGAATACGATATTTAGATGCATTTTTGTGCAATGTACTGAAAATCGTGTGAAACGCAAGTTTCACACTGAAATATGAATGTTATGCTAGAAACCTGTGTATTTGCTGCTGAAATCGCCTTTAACGTAAATATCACATTGAAATCCGAATGTGATGTTAGAAATGTGTACGCATTTACTGCCAAAACGCGAATTCAACGTATTTTACACACTGAATACGATATTTCGATGCATTTTTGTGCAATGTACCGAAAATCGTGTAAATCGCAAGTTTCACACTGAAATCTGAATGCTATTCTAGAAACCTGTATTTTACAGACTGAATACTATATTTCGATGCATTTTTGTGCAATGTACCGAAAATCGTGTAAAACGCAAGTTTCACAATGAAATATGAATGTTATTCTAGAAACCTGTGTATTTGCTGCTGAAATCGCATTTAACGTAAATATCACATTGAAATCCGAATGTGATGTTAGAAATGTCTGCGCATTTGCTGCCAAAACGCGAATTCAACGTATTTTACTCACTGAATACGATATTTAGATGCATTTTTGTGCAATGTACTGAAAATCGTGTAAAACGCAAGTTTCACACTGAAATATGAATGTTATGCTGGAAATGTCTACGCATTTGCTGCCAAAACGCGAATTCAACGTATTTTACACACTGAATACGATATTTAGATGCATTTTTGTGCAATGTACTGAAAATCGTGTAAAACGCAAGTTTCACACTGAAATATGAATGTTATGCTAGAAACCTGTGTATTTGCTGCTGAAATCGCATTTAACGTAAATATCACATTGAAATCCGAATGTGATGTTAGAAATGTCTACGCATTTGCTGCCAAAACGCGAATTCAACGTATTTTACTCACAGAATACGATATTTAGATGCATTTTTGTGCAATGTACTGAAAATCGTGTAAAACGCAAGTTTCACACTGAAATATGAATGTTATGCTAGAAACCTGTGTATTTGCTGCTGAAATCGCATTTAACGTAGATATCACATTGAAATCCGAATGTGATGTTAGAAATGTCTACGCATTTGCTGCCAAAACGCTAATTCAACGTATTTTACTCACTGAATACGATATTTAGATGCATTTTTTTGCAATGTACTGAAAATCGTGCAAAACGCAAGTTTCACACTGAAATATGAATGTTATGCTAGAAACCTGTGTATTTGCTGCTGAAATCGCATTTAACGTAAACATCACATTGAAATCCGAATGGGATGTTAGAAATGTCTACGCATTTACTGCCAAAACGCGAATTACACGTATTTTACACACTGAATACGATATTTCGATGCATTTTTGTGCAATGTACTGAAAATCGTGTAAAACGCAAGTTTCACACTGAAATATGAATGCTATTCTAGAAACCTGTGTATTTGCTGCTGAAATCGCATTTAGCGTAAATATCAGATTGAAATCCGAATGTGATGTTAGAAATGTCTCCGAATTTACTGCCAAAACGCGAATTCAACGTATTTTATACACTGAATACGATATTTCGATGCATTTTTGTGCAATGTACGGAAAATCGTGTAAAACGCAAGTTTCACACTGAAATATGAATGCTATGCTAGAAACCTGTGTATTTGCTGCTGAAATCGCATTTAACGTAAATATCACATTGAAATCTGAATGAGATATTAGAAATGTCTACGCATTTACTGCCAAAACGCGAATTCAACGTATTTTACATACTGAATACGATATTTAGATGCATTTTTGTGCAATGTACTGAAAATCGTGTAAAACGCAAGTTTCACACTGAAATATGAATGTTATGCTAGAAACCTGTGTATTTGCTGCTGAAATCGCATTTAGCGTAAATATCAGATTGAAATCCGAATGTGATGTTTGAAATGTCTACGCATTTACTGCCAAAACGCGAATTCAACGTATTTTACACACTGAATACGATATTTCGATGCATTTTTGTGCAATGTACTGAAAATCGTGTAAAACGCAAGTTTTACACTGAAATAATAAGGTTCTGCTAGAAACCTGTGTATTTGCTGCTGAAATCGCATTTAACGTAAATATCACATTGAAATCCGAATGTGATGTTAGAAATGTCTACGCATTTGCTGCCAAAACGCGAATTCAACGTATTTTACTCACAGAATACGATATTTAGATGCATTTTTGTGCAATGTACTGAAAATCGTGTAAAACGCAAGTTTCACACTGAAATATGAATGTTATGCTAGAAACCTGTGTATTTGCTGCTGAAATCGCATTTAACGTAAATATCACATTGAAATCCGAATGTGATGTTAGAAATGTCTACGCATTTGCTGCCAAAACGCGAATTCAACGTATTTTACATACTAAATACGATATTTAGATGCATTTTTGTGCAATGTACTGAAATTCGTGTAAAACGCAAGTTTCACACTGAAATATGAATGCTATTCTAGAAACATGTGTATTTGCTGCTGAAATCGCACTTAACGTAAATATCAGATTGAAATCCGAATGTGATGTTAGAAATGTCTACGCATATGCTGCCAAAACGCGAATTCAACGTATTTTACATACTAAATACGATATTTAGATGCATTTTTGTGCAATGTACTGAAAATCGTGTAAAAAGCAAGTTTTACACTGAAATATGAAGGTTCTGCTAGAAACCTGTGTATTTGCTGCTGAAATCGCATTTAATGTAAATAACACATTGAAATCCGAATGTGATGTTAGAAATGTCTACGCAGTTACTGCCAAAACGCGAATTCAACGTATTTTACATACTGAATACGATATTTAGATGCATTTTTGTGCAATGTACTGAAAATCGTGTAAAACGCAAGTTTTACACTGAAATATGAAGGTTCTGCTTGAAACCTGTGTATTTGCTGCTGAAATCGCATTTAGCGTAAATATCAGATTGAAATCCGAGTGTGATGTTAGAAATGTCTACGCATTTGCTGCCAAAACGCGAATTCAACGTATTTTACATACTGAATACGATATTTAGATGCATTTTTGTGCAATGTACTGAAAATCGTGTAAAAAGCAAGTTTCACACTGAAATATGAAAGTTATGCTAGAAACCTGTGTAATTGCTGCTGAATTCGCCTTTAACGTAAATATCACATTGAAATCCGAATGTGATGTTAGAAATGTGTACGCATTTACTGCCAAAACGCGAATTCAACGTATTTTACACACTGAATACGATATTTCGATGCATTTTTGTGCAATGTACCGAAAATCGTGTAAATCGCAAGTTTCACACTGAAATCTGAATGCTATTCTAGAAACCTGTATTTTACAGACTGAATACTATATTTCGATGCATTTTTGTGCAATGTACCGAAAATCGTGTAAAACGCAAGTTTCACACTGAAATATGAATGCTATTCTAGAAACCTGTGTATTTGCTGATGAAATCGCATTTAGCGTAAATATCAGATTGAAATCCGAATGTGATGTTAGAAATGTCTACGCATTTACTGCCAAAACGCGAATTCAACGTATTTTACACACTGAATACGATATTTCGATGCATTTGTGTGCAATGTACTGAAAATCGTGCAAAACGCAAGTTTTACACTGAAATATGAAAGTTATGCTATAAACCTGTGTAATTGCTGCTGAAATCGCATTTAACGTAAATATCACATTGAAATCCGAATTTGATGTTAGAAATGTCTACGCATTTACTGCCAAAACGCGAATTCAACGTATGTTACACACTGAGTACGATTTTTCGATGCATTTTTGTGCAATGTACTGAAAATCGTGTAAAACGCAAGTTTTACACTGAAATATGAAGGTTCTGCTAGAAACCTGTGTATTTGCTGCTGAAATCGCATTTAACGTAAATATCACATTGAAATCCGAATGTGATGTTAGAAATGTCTACGCATTTGCTGCCAAAACGCGAATTCAACGTATTTTACACACTGAATACGATATTTCGATGCATTTTTGTGCAATGTACCGAAAATCGCGTAAAACGCAAGTTTCACACTGAAATATGAATGCTATTCTAGAAACCTGTATTTTACACACTGAATACTATATTTCGATGCATTTTTGTGCAATGTACCGAAAATCGTGTAAAACGCAAGTTTCACACTGAAATATGAATGCTATTCTAGAAACCTGTGTATTTGCTGCTGAAATCGCATTTAGCGTAAATATCAGATTGAAATCCGAATGTGATGTTAGAAATGTGTACGCATTTACTTCCAAAACGCGAATTCAGCGTATGTTAAACACTGAGTACGTTATTTCGATGCATTTTTGTGCAATGTACTGAAAATCGTGTAAAACGCAAGTTTTACACTGAAATATGAAAGTTATGCTAGAAACCTGTGTAATTGCTGCTGAAATCGCATTTAACGTAAATATCACATTGAAATCCGAATGTGATGTTAGAAATGTCTACGCATTTGCTGCCAAAACGCGAATTCAACGTATTTTACATACTGAATAGGATATTTAGATGCATTTTTGTGCAATGTACTGAAAATCGTGTGAAACGCAAGTTTCACACTGAAATATGAATGTTATGCTAGAAACCTGTGTATTTGCTGCTGAAATCGCCTTTAACGTAAATATCACATTGAAATCCGAATGTGATGTTAGAAATGTGTACGCATTTACTGCCAAAACGCGAATTCAACGTATTTTACACACTGAATACGATATTTCGATGCATTTTTGTGCAATGTACCGAAAATCGTGTAAATCGCAAGTTTCACACTGAAATCTGAATGCTATTCTAGAAACCTGTATTTTACAGACTGAATACTATATTTCGATGCATTTTTGTGCAATGTACCGAAAATCGTGTAAAACGCAAGTTTCACAATGAAATATGAATGTTATTCTAGAAACCTGTGTATTTGCTGCTGAAATCGCATTTAACGTAAATATCACATTGAAATCCGAATTTGATTGTCGAAATGTCTACGCATTTACTGCCAAAACGCGAATTCAACGTATGTTACACACTGAGTACGATTTTTCGATGCATTTTTGTGCAATGTACTGAAAATCGTGTAAAACGCAAGTTTTACACTGAAATATGAAGGTTCTGCTAGAAACCTGTGTATTTGCTGCTGAAATCGCATTTAACGTAAATATCACATTGAAATCCGAATGTGATGTTAGAAATGTCTACGCATTTGCTGCCAAAACGCGAATTCAACGTATTTTACACACTGAATACGATATTTCGATGCATTTTTGTGCAATGTACCGAAAATCGCGTAAAACGCAAGTTTCACACTGAAATATGAATGCTATTCTAGAAACCTGTATTTTACACACTGAATACTATATTTCGATGCATTTTTGTGCAATGTACCGAAAATCGTGTAAAACGCAAGTTTCACACTGAAATATGAATGCTATTCTAGAAACCTGTGTATTTGCTGCTGAAATCGCATTTAGCGTAAATATCAGATTGAAATCCGAATGTGATGTTAGAAATGTGTACGCATTTACTTCCAAAACGCGAATTCAGCGTATGTTAAACACTGAGTACGTTATTTCGATGCATTTTTGTGCAATGTACTGAAAATCGTGTAAAACGCAAGTTTTACACTGAAATATGAAAGTTATGCTAGAAACCTGTGTAATTGCTGCTGAAATCGCATTTAACGTAAATATCACATTGAAATCCGAATGTGATGTTAGAAATGTCTACGCATTTGCTGCCAAAACGCGAATTCAACGTATTTTACATACTGAATACGATATTTAGATGCATTTTTGTGCAATGTACTGAAAATCGTGTGAAACGCAAGTTTCACACTGAAATATGAATGTTATGCTAGAAACCTGTGTATTTGCTGCTGAAATCGCCTTTAACGTAAATATCACATTGAAATCCGAATGTGATGTTAGAAATGTGTACGCATTTACTGCCAAAACGCGAATTCAACGTATTTTACACACTGAATACGATATTTCGATGCATTTTTGTGCAATGTACCGAAAATCGTGTAAATCGCAAGTTTCACACTGAAATCTGAATGCTATTCTAGAAACCTGTATTTTACAGACTGAATACTATATTTCGATGCATTTTTGTGCAATGTACCGAAAATCGTGTAAAACGCAAGTTTCACAATGAAATATGAATGTTATTCTAGAAACCTGTGTATTTGCTGCTGAAATCGCATTTAACGTAAATATCACATTGAAATCCGAATGTGATGTTAGAAATGTCTGCGCATTTGCTGCCAAAACGCGAATTCAACGTATTTTACTCACTGAATACGATATTTAGATGCATTTTTGTGCAATGTACTGAAAATCGTGTAAAACGCAAGTTTCACACTGAAATATGAATGTTATGCTGGAAATGTCTACGCATTTGCTGCCAAAACGCGAATTCAACGTATTTTACACACTGAATACGATATTTAGATGCATTTTTGTGCAATGTACTGAAAATCGTATAAAACGCAAGTTTTACACTGAAATATGAAGGTTCTGCTAGAAACCTGTGTATTTGCTGCTGAAATCGCATTTAACGTAAATATCACATTGAAATCCGAATGTGATGTTAGAAATGTCTACGCATTTGCTGCCAAAACGCGAATTCAACGTATTTTACTCACTGAATACGATATTTAGATGCATTTTTGTGCAATGTACTGAAAATCGAGTAAAACGCAAGTTTCACACTGAAATATGAATGTTATGCTAGAAACCTATGTATTTGCTGCTGAAATCGCATTTAACGTAAATATCACTTTGAAATCCGAATGTGATGTTAGAAATGTGTACGCATTTACTGCCAAAACGCGAATTCAACGTATTTTACACACTGAATACGATATTTCGGTGCATTTTTGTGCAATGTACCGAAAATCGTGTAAAACGCAAGTTTCACACTGAAATATGATTGCTATTCTAGAAACCTGTGTATTTGCTGCTGAAATCGCATTTAGCGTAAATATCAGATTGAAATCCGAATGTGATGTTAGAAATGTCTACGCATTTACTGCCAAAACGCGAATTCAACGTATTTTACACACGGAATACGATATTTAGATGCATTTTTGCAATGTACTGAAAATCGTGTAAAACGCAAGTTTCACCATGAAATAGGAATGTTATTCTAGAAACCTGTGTATTTGCTGCTGAAATCGCATTTAACGTAAATATCACATTGAAATCCGAATGTGATGTTAGAAATGTCTACGCATTTGCTGCCAAAACGCGAATTCAACGTATTTTACTCACTGAATACGATATTTAGATGCATTTTTGTGCAATGTACTGAAAATCGTGTAAAACGCAAGTTTCACACTGAAATATGAATGTTATGCTAGAAACCTGTGTATTTGCTGCTGAAATCGCATTTAACGTAAACATCACATTGAAATCCGAATGGGATGTTAGAAATGTCTACGCATTTACTGCCAAAACGCGAATTACACGTATTTTACACACTGAATACGATATTTCGATGCATTTTTGTGCAATGTACTGAAAATCGTGTAAAACGCAAGTTTCACACTGAAATATGAATGCTATTCTAGAAACCTGTGTATTTGCTGCTGAAATCGCATTTAGCGTAAATATCAGATTGAAATCCGAATGTGATGTTAGAAATGTCTCCGCATTTACTGCCAAAACGCGAATTCAACGTATTTTATACACTGAATACGATATTTCGATGCATTTTTGTGCAATGTACGGAAAATCGTGTAAAACGCAAGTTTCACACTGAAATATGAATGCTATGCTAGAAACCTGTGTATTTGCTGCTGAAATCGCATTTAACGTAAATATCACATTGAAATCTGAATGAGATATTAGAAATGTCTACGCATTTACTGCCAAAACGCGAATTCAACGTATTTTACATACTAAATACGATATTTAGATGCATTTTTGTGCAATGTACTGAAAATCGTGTAAAACGCAAGTTTCACACTGAAATATGAATGTTATGCTAGAAACCTGTGTATTTGCTGCTGAAATCGCATTTAGCGTAAATATCAAATTGAAATCCGAATGTGATGTTTGAAATGTCTACGCATTTACTGCCAAAACGCGAATTCAACGTATTTTACACACTGAATACGATATTTCGATGCATTTTTGTGCAATGTACTGAAAATCGTGTAAAACGCAAGTTTCACACTGAAATATGAATGCTATTCTAGAAACCTGTGTATTTGCTGCTGAAATCGCACTTAACGTAAATATCAGATTGATATCCGAATGTGATGTTAGAAATGTCTACGCATTTGCTGCCAAAACGCGAATTCAACGTATTTTACATACTGAATACGATATTTAGATGCATTTTTGTGCAATGTACTGAAAATCGTGTAAAACGCAAGTTTCACACTGAAATATGAATGTTATGCTAGAAACCTGTGTATTTGCTGCTGAAATCGCATTTAAAGTAAATATCACATTGAAATCCGAATGTGATGTTAGAAATGTCTACGCATTTACTGCCAATACGCGAATTCAACGTATGTTACACACTGAGTACGATATTTCGATGCATCTTTGTGCAATGTACTGAAAATCGTGTAAAACGCAAGTTTCACAATGAAATATGAATGTTATTCTAGAAACCTGTGTATTTGCTGATGAAATCGCATTTAACGTAAATATCACATTGAAATCCGAATGTGATGTTAGAAATGTCTACGCATTTGCTGCCAAAACGCGAATTCAACGTATTTTACATACTGAATACGATATTTAGATGCATTTTTGTGCAATGTACTGAAAATCGTGTAAAACGCAAGTTTTACACTGAAATATGAAGGTTCTGCTAGAAACCTGTGTATTTGCTGCTGAAATCGCATTTAACGTAAATAACACATTGAAATCCGAATGTGATGTTAGAAATGTCTACGCATTTACTGCCAAAACGCGAATTCAACGTATTTTACATACTGAATACGATATTTAGATGCATTTTTGTGCAATGTACTGAAAGTCGTGTAAAACGCAAGTTTCACACTGAAATATGAATGCTATTCTAGAAACCTGTGTATTTGCTGCTGAAATCGCACTTAACGTAAATATCAGATTGAAATCCGAATGTGATGTTAGAAATGTCTACGCATTTGCTGCCAAAACGCGAATTCAACGTATTTTACATACTGAATACGATATTTAGATGAATTTTTGTGCAATGTACTGAAAATCGTGTAAAACGCAAGTTTTACACTGAAATATGAAGGTTCTGCTAGAAAACTGTGTATTTGCTGCTGAAATCGCATTTAACGTAAATAACAAATTGAAATCCGATTGTGATGTTAGAAATGTCTACGCATTTACTGCCAAAACGCGAATTCAACGTATTTTACATACTGAATACGATATTTAGATGCATTTTTGTACAATGTACTGAAAATCGTGCAAAACGCAAGTTTTACACTGAAATATGAAAGTTATGCTAGAAACCTGTGTAATTGCTGCTGAAATCGCATTTAACGTAAATATCACATTGAAATCCGAATGTGATGTTAGAAATGTCTACGCATTTGCTGCCAAAACGCGAATTCAACGTATTTTACATACTGAATACGATATTTAGAGGAATTTTTGTGCAATGTACTGAAAATCGTGTAAAACGCAAGTTTTACACTGAAATATGAAGGTTCTGCTAGAAAACTGTGTATTTGCTGCTGAAATCGCCTTTAACGTAAATATCACATTGAATTCCGAATGTGATGTTAGAAATGTGTACGCATTTACTGCCAAAACGCGAATTCAACGTATTTTACACACTGAATACGATATTTCGATGCATTTTTGTGCAATGTACCGAAAATCGTGTAAATCGCAAGTTTCACACTGAAATCTGAATGCTATTCTAGAAACCTGTATTTTACAGACTGAATACTATATTTCGATGCATTTTTGTGCAATGTACCGAAAATCGTGTAAAACGCAAGTTTCACAATGAAATATGAATGTTATTCTAGAAACCTGTGTATTTGCTGCTGAAATCGCATTTAACGTAAATATCACATTGAAATCCGAATGTGATGTTAGAAATGTCTGCGCATTTGCTGCCAAAACGCGAATTCAACGTATTTTACTCACTGAATACGATATTTAGATGCATTTTTGTGCAATGTACTGAAAATCGTGTAAAACGCAAGTTTCACACTGAAATATGAATGTTATGCTGGAAATGTCTACGCATTTGCTGCCAAAACGCGAATTCAACGTATTTTACACACTGAATACGATATTTAGATGCATTTTTGTGCAATGTACTGAAAATCGTATAAAACGCAAGTTTTACACTGAAATATGAAGGTTCTGCTAGAAACCTGTGTATTTGCTGCTGAAATCGCATTTAACGTAAATATCACATTGAAATCCGAATGTGATGTTAGAAATGTCTACGCATTTGCTGCCAAAACGCGAATTCAACGTATTTTACTCACTGAATACGATATTTAGATGCATTTTTTTGCAATGTACTGAGAATCGTGCAAAACGCAAGTTTCACACTGATATATGAATGTTATGCTAGAAACCTGTGTATTTCCTGCTGAAATCGCATTTAACGTAAATATCACATTGAAATCCGAATGTGATGTTAGAAATGTCTACGCATTTGCTGCCAAAACGCGAATTCAACGTATTTTACTCACTGAATACGATATTTAGATGCATTTTTGTGCAATGTACTGAAAATCGAGTAAAACGCAAGTTTCACACTGAAATATGAATGTTATGCTAGAAACCTGTGTATTTGCTGCTGAAATCGCATTTAACGTAAATATCACATTGAAATCCGAATGTGATGTTAGAATTGTCTACGCATTTGCTGCCAAAACGCTAATTAAACGTATTTTACTCACTGAATACGATATTTAGATGCATTTTTGTGCAATGTACTGAAAATCGTGTAAAACGCAAGTTTCACACTGAAATATGAATGTTATGCTAGAAACCTGTGTATTTGCTGCTGAAATCGCATTTAACGTAAATATCACTTTGAAATCCGAATGTGATGTTAGAAATGTGTACGCATTTACTGCCAAAACGCGAATTCAACGTATTTTACACACTGAATACGATATTTCGGTGCATTTTTGTGCAATGTACCGAAAATCGTGTAAAACGCAAGTTTCACACTGAAATATGATTGCTATTCTAGAAACCTGTGTATTTGCTGCTGAAATCGCATTTAGCGTAAATATCAGATTGAAATCCGAATGTGATGTTAGAAATGTCTACGCATTTACTGCCAAAACGCGAATTCAACGTATTTTACACACGGAATACGATATTTAGATGCATTTTTGCAATGTACTGAAAATCGTGTAAAACGCAAGTTTCACCATGAAATAGGAATGTTATTCTAGAAACCTGTGTATTTGCTGCTGAAATCGCATTTAACGTAAATATCACATTGAAATCCGAATGTGATGTTAGAAATGTCTACGCATTTGCTGCCAAAACGCGAATTCAACGTATTTTACTCACTGAATACGATATTTAGATGCATTTTTTTGCAATGTACTGAAAATCGTGCAAAACGCAAGTTACACACTGAAATATGAATGTTATGCTAGAAACCTGTGTATTTGCTGCTGAAATCGCATTTAACGTAAACATCACATTGAAATCCGAATGGGATGTTAGAAATGTCTACGCATTTACTGCCAAAACGCGAATTACACGTATTTTACACACTGAATACGATATTTCGATGCAATTTTGTGCAATGTACTGAAAATCGTGTAAAACGCAAGTTTCACACTGAAATATGAATGCTATTCTAGAAACCTGTGTATTTGCTGCTGAAATCGCATTTAGCGTAAATATCAGATTGAAATCCGAATGTGATGTTAGAAATGTCTCCGCATTTACTGCCAAAACGCGAATTCAACGTATTTTATACACTGAATACGATATTTCGATGCATTTTTGTGCAATGTACGGAAAATCGTGTAAAACGCAAGTTTCACACTGAAATATGAATGCTATGCTAGAAACCTGTGTATTTGCTGCTGAAATCGCATTTCACGTAAATATCACATTGAAATCTGAATGAGATATTAGAAATGTCTACGCATTTACTGCCAAAACGCGAATTCAACGTATTTTACATACTGAATACGATATTTAGATGCATTTTTGTGCAATGTACTGAAAATCGTGTAAAACGCAAGTTTCACACTGAAATATGAATGTTATGCTAGAAACCTGTGTATTTGCTGCTGAAATCGCATTTAGCGTAAATATCAGATTGAAATCCGAATGTGATGTTTGAAATGTCTACGCATTTACTGCCAAAACGCGAATTCAACGTATTTTACACACTGAATACGATATTTAGATGCATTTTTGTGCAATGTACTGAAAATCGTGTAAAACGCAAGTTTCACAATGAAATATGAATGTTATTCTAGAAACCTGTGTATTTGCTGCTGAAATCGCATTTAACGTAAATATCACATTGAAATCCGAATGTGATGTTAGAAATGTCTACGCATTTGCTGCCAAAACGCGAATTCAACGTATTTTACATACTGAATACGATATTTAGATGAATTTTTGTGCAATGTACTGAAAATCGTGTAAAACGCAAGTTTTACACTGAAATATGAAGGTTCTGCTAGAAAACTGTGTATTTGCTGCTGAAATCGCATTTAACGTAAATAACACATTGAAATCCGATTGTGATGTTAGAAATGTCTACGCATTTACTGCCAAAACGCGAATTCAACGTATTTTACATACTGAATACGATATTTAGATGCATTTTTGTACAATGTACTGAAAATCGTGCAAAACGCAAGTTTTACACTGAAATATGAAAGTTATGCTAGAAACCTGTGTAATTGCTGCTGAAATCGCATTTAACGTAAATATCACATTGAAATCCGAATGTGATGTTAGAAATGTCTACGCATTTGCTGCCAAAACGCGAATTCAACGTATTTTACATACTGAATACGATATTTAGATGAATTTTTGTGCAATGTACTGAAAATCGTGTAAAACGCAAGTTTTACACTGAAATATGAAGGTTCTGCTAGAAAACTGTGTATTTGCTGCTGAAATCGCCTTTAACGTAAATATCACATTGAAATCCGAATGTGATGTTAGAAATGTGTACGCATTTACTGCCAAAACGCGAATTCAACGTATTTTACACACTGAATACGATATTTCGATGCATTTTTGTGCAATGTACCGAAAATCGTGTAAATCGCAAGTTTCACACTGAAATCTGAATGCTATTCTAGAAACCTGTATTTTACAGACTGAATACTATATTTCGATGCATTTTTGTGCAATGTACCGAAAATCGTGTAAAACGCAAGTTTCACAATGAAATATGAATGTTATTCTAGAAACCTGTGTATTTGCTGCTGAAATCGCATTTAACGTAAATATCACATTGAAATCCGAATGTGATGTTAGAAATGTCTGCGCATTTGCTGCCAAAACGCGAATTCAACGTATTTTACTCACTGAATACGATATTTAGATGCATTTTTGTGCAATGTACTGAAAATCGTGTAAAACGCAAGTTTCACACTGAAATATGAATGTTATGCTGGAAATGTCTACGCATTTGCTGCCAAAACGCGAATTCAACGTATTTTACACACTGAATACGATATTTAGATGCATTTTTGTGCAATGTACTGAAAATCGTATAAAACGCAAGTTTTACACTGAAATATGAAGGTTCTGCTAGAAACCTGTGTATTTGCTGCTGAAATCGCATTTAACGTAAATATCACATTGAAATCCGAATGTGATGTTAGAAATGTCTACGCATTTGCTGCCAAAACGCGAATTCAACGTATTTTACTCACTGAATACGATATTTAGATGCATTTTTTTGCAATGTACTGAGAATCGTGCAAAACGCAAGTTTCACACTGATATATGAATGTTATGCTAGAAACCTGTGTATTTCCTGCTGAAATCGCATTTAACGTAAATATCACATTGAAATCCGAATGTGATGTTAGAAATGTCTACGCATTTGCTGCCAAAACGCGAATTCAACGTATTTTACTCACTGAATACGATATTTAGATGCATTTTTGTGCAATGTACTGAAAATCGAGTAAAACGCAAGTTTCACACTGAAATATGAATGTTATGCTAGAAACCTGTGTATTTGCTGCTGATATCGCATTTAACGTAAATATCACATTGAAATCCGAATGTGATGTTAGAATTGTCTACGCATTTGCTGCCAAAACGCTAATTAAACGTATTTTACTCACTGAATACGATATTTAGATGCATTTTTGTGCAATGTACTGAAAATCGTGTAAAACGCAAGTTTCACACTGAAATATGAATGTTATGCTAGAAACCTGTGTATTTGCTGCTGAAATCGCATTTAACGTAAATATCACTTTGAAATCCGAATGTGATGTTAGAAATGTGTACGCATTTACTGCCAAAACGCGAATTCAACGTATTTTACACACTGAATACGATATTTCGATGCATTTTTGTGCAATGTACCGAAAATCGTGTAAATCGCAAGTTTCACACTGAAATCTGAATGCTATTCTAGAAACCTGTATTTTACAGACTGAATACTATATTTCGATGCATTTTTGTGCAATGTACCGAAAATCGTGTAAAACGCAAGTTTCACACTGAAATATGAATGCTATTCTAGAAACCTGTGTATTTGCTGATGAAATCGCATTTAGCGTAAATATCAGATTGAAATCCGAATGTGATGTTAGAAATGTCTACGCATTTACTGCCAAAACGCGAATTCAACGTATTTTACACACTGAATACGATATTTCGATGCATTTTTGTGCAATGTACTGAAAATCGTGCAAAACGCAAGTTTTACACTGAAATATGAAAGTTATGCTATAAACCTGTGTAATTGCTGCTGAAATCGCATTTAACGTAAATATCACATTGAAATCCGAATTTGATGTTAGAAATGTCTACGCATTTACTGCCAAAACGCGAATTCAACGTATGTTACACACTGAGTACGATTTTTCGATGCATTTTTGTGCAATGTACTGAAAATCGTGTAAAACGCAAGTTTTACACTGAAATATGAAGGTTCTGCTAGAAACCTGTGTATTTGCTGCTGAAATCGCATTTAACGTAAATATCACATTGAAATCCGAATGTGATGTTAGAAATGTCTACGCATTTGCTGCCAAAACGCGAATTCAACGTATTTTACACACTGAATACGATATTTCGATGCATTTTTGTGCAATGTACCGAAAATCGCGTAAAACGCAAGTTTCACACTGAAATATGAATGCTATTCTAGAAACCTGTATTTTACACACTGAATACTATATTTCGATGCATTTTTGTGCAATGTACCGAAAATCGTGTAAAACGCAAGTTTCACACTGAAATATGAATGCTATTCTAGAAACCTGTGTATTTGCTGCTGAAATCGCATTTAGCGTAAATATCAGATTGAAATCCGAATGTGATGTTAGAAATGTGTACGCATTTACTTCCAAAACGCGAATTCAGCGTATGTTAAACACTGAGTACGTTATTTCGATGCATTTTTGTGCAATGTACTGAAAATCGTGTAAAACGCAAGTTTTACACTGAAATATGAAAGTTATGCTAGAAACCTGTGTAATTGCTGCTGAAATCGCATTTAACGTAAATATCACATTGAAATCCGAATGTGATGTCAGAAATGTCTACGCATTTGCTGCCAAAACGCGAATTCAACGTATTTTACATTCTGAATACGATATTTAGATGCATTTTTGTGCAATGTACTGAAAATCGTGTGAAACGCAAGTTTCACACTGAAATATGAATGTTATGCTAGAAACCTGTGTATTTGCTGCTGAAATCGCCTTTAACGTAAATATCACATTGAAATCCGAATGTGATGTTAGAAATGTGTACGCATTTACTGCCAAAACGCGAATTCAACGTATTTTACACACTGAATACGATATTTCGATGCATTTTTGTGCAATGTACCGAAAATCGTGTAAATCGCAAGTTTCACACTGAAATCTGAATGCTATTCTAGAAACCTGTATTTTACAGACTGAATACTATATTTCGATGCATTTTTGTGCAATGTACCGAAAATCGTGTAAAACGCAAGTTTCACAATGAAATATGAATGTTATTCTAGAAACCTGTGTATTTGCTGCTGAAATCGCATTTAACGTAAATATCACATTGAAATCCGAATGTGATGTTAGAAATGTCTGCGCATTTGCTGCCAAAACGCGAATTCAACGTATTTTACTCACTGAATACGATATTTAGATGCATTTTTGTGCAATGTACTGAAAATCGTGTAAAACGCAAGTTTCACACTGAAATATGAATGTTATGCTGGAAATGTCTACGCATTTGCTGCCAAAACGCGAATTCAACGTATTTTACACACTGAATACGATATTTAGATGCATTTTTGTGCAATGTACTGAAAATCGTGTAAAACGCAAGTTTCACACTGAAATATGAATGTTATGCTAGAAACCTGTGTATTTGCTGCTGAAATCGCATTTAACGTAAATATCACATTGAAATCCGAATGTGATGTTAGAAATGTCTACGCATTTGCTGCCAAAACGCGAATTCAACGTATTTTACTCACAGAATACGATATTTAGATGCATTTTTGTGCAATGTACTGAAAATCGTGTAAAACGCAAGTTTCACACTGAAATATGAATGTTATGCTAGAAACCTGTGTATTTGCTGCTGAAATCGCATTTAACGTAGATATCACATTGAAATCCGAATGTGATGTTAGAAATGTCTACGCATTTGCTGCCAAAACGCTAATTCAACGTATTTTACTCACTGAATACGATATTTAGATGCATTTTTTTGCAATGTACTGAAAATCGTGCAAAACGCAAGTTTCACACTGAAATATGAATGTTATGCTAGAAACCTGTGTATTTGCTGCTGAAATCGCATTTAACGTAAACATCACATTGAAATCCGAATGGGATGTTAGAAATGTCTACGCATTTACTGCCAAAACGCGAATTACACGTATTTTACACACTGAATACGATATTTCGATGCATTTTTGTGCAATGTACTGAAAATCGTGTAAAACGCAAGTTTCACACTGAAATATGAATGCTATTCTAGAAACCTGTGTATTTGCTGCTGAAATCGCATTTAGCGTAAATATCAGATTGAAATCCGAATGTGATGTTAGAAATGTCTCCGAATTTACTGCCAAAACGCGAATTCAACGTATTTTATACACTGAATACGATATTTCGATGCATTTTTGTGCAATGTACGGAAAATCGTGTAAAACGCAAGTTTCACACTGAAATATGAATGCTATGCTAGAAACCTGTGTATTTGCTGCTGAAATCGCATTTAACGTAAATATCACATTGAAATCTGAATGAGATATTAGAAATGTCTACGCATTTACTGCCAAAACGCGAATTCAACGTATTTTACATACTGAATACGATATTTAGATGCATTTTTGTGCAATGTACTGAAAATCGTGTAAAACGCAAGTTTCACACTGAAATATGAATGTTATGCTAGAAACCTGTGTATTTGCTGCTGAAATCGCATTTAGCGTAAATATCAGATTGAAATCCGAATGTGATGTTTGAAATGTCTACGCATTTACTGCCAAAACGCGAATTCAACGTATTTTACACACTGAATACGATATTTCGATGCATTTTTGTGCAATGTACTGAAAATCGTGTAAAACGCAAGTTTTACACTGAAATAATAAGGTTCTGCTAGAAACCTGTGTATTTGCTGCTGAAATCGCATTTAACGTAAATATCACATTGAAATCCGAATGTGATGTTAGAAATGTCTACGCATTTGCTGCCAAAACGCGAATTCAACGTATTTTACTCACAGAATACGATATTTAGATGCATTTTTGTGCAATGTACTGAAAATCGTGTAAAACGCAAGTTTCACACTGAAATATGAATGTTATGCTAGAAACCTGTGTATTTGCTGCTGAAATCGCATTTAACGTAAATATCACATTGAAATCCGAATGTGATGTTAGAAATGTCTACGCATTTGCTGCCAAAACGCGAATTCAACGTATTTTACATACTAAATACGATATTTAGATGCATTTTTGTGCAATGTACTGAAATTCGTGTAAAACGCAAGTTTCACACTGAAATATGAATGCTATTCTAGAAACATGTGTATTTGCTGCTGAAATCGCACTTAACGTAAATATCAGATTGAAATCCGAATGTGATGTTAGAAATGTCTACGCATATGCTGCCAAAACGCGAATTCAACGTATTTTACATACTAAATACGATATTTAGATGCATTTTTGTGCAATGTACTGAAAATCGTGTAAAAAGCAAGTTTTACACTGAAATATGAAGGTTCTGCTAGAAACCTGTGTATTTGCTGCTGAAATCGCATTTAATGTAAATAACACATTGAAATCCGAATGTGATGTTAGAAATGTCTACGCAGTTACTGCCAAAACGCGAATTCAACGTATTTTACATACTGAATACGATATTTAGATGCATTTTTGTGCAATGTACTGAAAATCGTGTAAAACGCAAGTTTTACACTGAAATATGAAGGTTCTGCTTGAAACCTGTGTATTTGCTGCTGAAATCGCATTTAGCGTAAATATCAGATTGAAATCCGAGTGTGATGTTAGAAATGTCTACGCATTTGCTGCCAAAACGCGAATTCAACGTATTTTACATACTGAATACGATATTTAGATGCATTTTTGTGCAATGTACTGAAAATCGTGTAAAAAGCAAGTTTCACACTGAAATATGAAAGTTATGCTAGAAACCTGTGTAATTGCTGCTGAATTCGCCTTTAACGTAAATATCACATTGAAATCCGAATGTGATGTTAGAAATGTGTACGCATTTACTGCCAAAACGCGAATTCAACGTATTTTACACACTGAATACGATATTTCGATGCATTTTTGTGCAATGTACCGAAAATCGTGTAAATCGCAAGTTTCACACTGAAATCTGAATGCTATTCTAGAAACCTGTATTTTACAGACTGAATACTATATTTCGATGCATTTTTGTGCAATGTACCGAAAATCGTGTAAAACGCAAGTTTCACACTGAAATATGAATGCTATTCTAGAAACCTGTGTATTTGCTGATGAAATCGCATTTAGCGTAAATATCAGATTGAAATCCGAATGTGATGTTAGAAATGTCTACGCATTTACTGCCAAAACGCGAATTCAACGTATTTTACACACTGAATACGATATTTCGATGCATTTGTGTGCAATGTACTGAAAATCGTGCAAAACGCAAGTTTTACACTGAAATATGAAAGTTATGCTATAAACCTGTGTAATTGCTGCTGAAATCGCATTTAACGTAAATATCACATTGAAATCCGAATTTGATGTTAGAAATGTCTACGCATTTACTGCCAAAACGCGAATTCAACGTATGTTACACACTGAGTACGATTTTTCGATGCATTTTTGTGCAATGTACTGAAAATCGTGTAAAACGCAAGTTTTACACTGAAATATGAAGGTTCTGCTAGAAACCTGTGTATTTGCTGCTGAAATCGCATTTAACGTAAATATCACATTGAAATCCGAATGTGATGTTAGAAATGTCTACGCATTTGCTGCCAAAACGCGAATTCAACGTATTTTACACACTGAATACGATATTTCGATGCATTTTTGTGCAATGTACCGAAAATCGCGTAAAACGCAAGTTTCACACTGAAATATGAATGCTATTCTAGAAACCTGTATTTTACACACTGAATACTATATTTCGATGCATTTTTGTGCAATGTACCGAAAATCGTGTAAAACGCAAGTTTCACACTGAAATATGAATGCTATTCTAGAAACCTGTGTATTTGCTGCTGAAATCGCATTTAGCGTAAATATCAGATTGAAATCCGAATGTGATGTTAGAAATGTGTACGCATTTACTTCCAAAACGCGAATTCAGCGTATGTTAAACACTGAGTACGTTATTTCGATGCATTTTTGTGCAATGTACTGAAAATCGTGTAAAACGCAAGTTTTACACTGAAATATGAAAGTTATGCTAGAAACCTGTGTAATTGCTGCTGAAATCGCATTTAACGTAAATATCACATTGAAATCCGAATGTGATGTTAGAAATGTCTACGCATTTGCTGCCAAAACGCGAATTCAACGTATTTTACATACTGAATAGGATATTTAGATGCATTTTTGTGCAATGTACTGAAAATCGTGTGAAACGCAAGTTTCACACTGAAATATGAATGTTATGCTAGAAACCTGTGTATTTGCTGCTGAAATCGCCTTTAACGTAAATATCACATTGAAATCCGAATGTGATGTTAGAAATGTGTACGCATTTACTGCCAAAACGCGAATTCAACGTATTTTACACACTGAATACGATATTTCGATGCATTTTTGTGCAATGTACCGAAAATCGTGTAAATCGCAAGTTTCACACTGAAATCTGAATGCTATTCTAGAAACCTGTATTTTACAGACTGAATACTATATTTCGATGCATTTTTGTGCAATGTACCGAAAATCGTGTAAAACGCAAGTTTCACAATGAAATATGAATGTTATTCTAGAAACCTGTGTATTTGCTGCTGAAATCGCATTTAACGTAAATATCACATTGAAATCCGAATTTGATTGTCGAAATGTCTACGCATTTACTGCCAAAACGCGAATTCAACGTATGTTACACACTGAGTACGATTTTTCGATGCATTTTTGTGCAATGTACTGAAAATCGTGTAAAACGCAAGTTTTACACTGAAATATGAAGGTTCTGCTAGAAACCTGTGTATTTGCTGCTGAAATCGCATTTAACGTAAATATCACATTGAAATCCGAATGTGATGTTAGAAATGTCTACGCATTTGCTGCCAAAACGCGAATTCAACGTATTTTACACACTGAATACGATATTTCGATGCATTTTTGTGCAATGTACCGAAAATCGCGTAAAACGCAAGTTTCACACTGAAATATGAATGCTATTCTAGAAACCTGTATTTTACACACTGAATACTATATTTCGATGCATTTTTGTGCAATGTACCGAAAATCGTGTAAAACGCAAGTTTCACACTGAAATATGAATGCTATTCTAGAAACCTGTGTATTTGCTGCTGAAATCGCATTTAGCGTAAATATCAGATTGAAATCCGAATGTGATGTTAGAAATGTGTACGCATTTACTTCCAAAACGCGAATTCAGCGTATGTTAAACACTGAGTACGTTATTTCGATGCATTTTTGTGCAATGTACTGAAAATCGTGTAAAACGCAAGTTTTACACTGAAATATGAAAGTTATGCTAGAAACCTGTGTAATTGCTGCTGAAATCGCATTTAACGTAAATATCACATTGAAATCCGAATGTGATGTTAGAAATGTCTACGCATTTGCTGCCAAAACGCGAATTCAACGTATTTTACATACTGAATACGATATTTAGATGCATTTTTGTGCAATGTACTGAAAATCGTGTGAAACGCAAGTTTCACACTGAAATATGAATGTTATGCTAGAAACCTGTGTATTTGCTGCTGAAATCGCCTTTAACGTAAATATCACATTGAAATCCGAATGTGATGTTAGAAATGTGTACGCATTTACTGCCAAAACGCGAATTCAACGTATTTTACACACTGAATACGATATTTCGATGCATTTTTGTGCAATGTACCGAAAATCGTGTAAATCGCAAGTTTCACACTGAAATCTGAATGCTATTCTAGAAACCTGTATTTTACAGACTGAATACTATATTTCGATGCATTTTTGTGCAATGTACCGAAAATCGTGTAAAACGCAAGTTTCACAATGAAATATGAATGTTATTCTAGAAACCTGTGTATTTGCTGCTGAAATCGCATTTAACGTAAATATCACATTGAAATCCGAATGTGATGTTAGAAATGTCTGCGCATTTGCTGCCAAAACGCGAATTCAACGTATTTTACTCACTGAATACGATATTTAGATGCATTTTTGTGCAATGTACTGAAAATCGTGTAAAACGCAAGTTTCACACTGAAATATGAATGTTATGCTGGAAATGTCTACGCATTTGCTGCCAAAACGCGAATTCAACGTATTTTACACACTGAATACGATATTTAGATGCATTTTTGTGCAATGTACTGAAAATCGTATAAAACGCAAGTTTTACACTGAAATATGAAGGTTCTGCTAGAAACCTGTGTATTTGCTGCTGAAATCGCATTTAACGTAAATATCACATTGAAATCCGAATGTGATGTTAGAAATGTCTACGCATTTGCTGCCAAAACGCGAATTCAACGTATTTTACTCACTGAATACGATATTTAGATGCATTTTTGTGCAATGTACTGAAAATCGAGTAAAACGCAAGTTTCACACTGAAATATGAATGTTATGCTAGAAACCTATGTATTTGCTGCTGAAATCGCATTTAACGTAAATATCACTTTGAAATCCGAATGTGATGTTAGAAATGTGTACGCATTTACTGCCAAAACGCGAATTCAACGTATTTTACACACTGAATACGATATTTCGGTGCATTTTTGTGCAATGTACCGAAAATCGTGTAAAACGCAAGTTTCACACTGAAATATGATTGCTATTCTAGAAACCTGTGTATTTGCTGCTGAAATCGCATTTAGCGTAAATATCAGATTGAAATCCGAATGTGATGTTAGAAATGTCTACGCATTTACTGCCAAAACGCGAATTCAACGTATTTTACACACGGAATACGATATTTAGATGCATTTTTGCAATGTACTGAAAATCGTGTAAAACGCAAGTTTCACCATGAAATAGGAATGTTATTCTAGAAACCTGTGTATTTGCTGCTGAAATCGCATTTAACGTAAATATCACATTGAAATCCGAATGTGATGTTAGAAATGTCTACGCATTTGCTGCCAAAACGCGAATTCAACGTATTTTACTCACTGAATACGATATTTAGATGCATTTTTGTGCAATGTACTGAAAATCGTGTAAAACGCAAGTTTCACACTGAAATATGAATGTTATGCTAGAAACCTGTGTATTTGCTGCTGAAATCGCATTTAACGTAAACATCACATTGAAATCCGAATGGGATGTTAGAAATGTCTACGCATTTACTGCCAAAACGCGAATTACACGTATTTTACACACTGAATACGATATTTCGATGCATTTTTGTGCAATGTACTGAAAATCGTGTAAAACGCAAGTTTCACACTGAAATATGAATGCTATTCTAGAAACCTGTGTATTTGCTGCTGAAATCGCATTTAGCGTAAATATCAGATTGAAATCCGAATGTGATGTTAGAAATGTCTCCGCATTTACTGCCAAAACGCGAATTCAACGTATTTTATACACTGAATACGATATTTCGATGCATTTTTGTGCAATGTACGGAAAATCGTGTAAAACGCAAGTTTCACACTGAAATATGAATGCTATGCTAGAAACCTGTGTATTTGCTGCTGAAATCGCATTTAACGTAAATATCACATTGAAATCTGAATGAGATATTAGAAATGTCTACGCATTTACTGCCAAAACGCGAATTCAACGTATTTTACATACTAAATACGATATTTAGATGCATTTTTGTGCAATGTACTGAAAATCGTGTAAAACGCAAGTTTCACACTGAAATATGAATGTTATGCTAGAAACCTGTGTATTTGCTGCTGAAATCGCATTTAGCGTAAATATCAAATTGAAATCCGAATGTGATGTTTGAAATGTCTACGCATTTACTGCCAAAACGCGAATTCAACGTATTTTACACACTGAATACGATATTTCGATGCATTTTTGTGCAATGTACTGAAAATCGTGTAAAACGCAAGTTTCACACTGAAATATGAATGCTATTCTAGAAACCTGTGTATTTGCTGCTGAAATCGCACTTAACGTAAATATCAGATTGATATCCGAATGTGATGTTAGAAATGTCTACGCATTTGCTGCCAAAACGCGAATTCAACGTATTTTACATACTGAATACGATATTTAGATGCATTTTTGTGCAATGTACTGAAAATCGTGTAAAACGCAAGTTTCACACTGAAATATGAATGTTATGCTAGAAACCTGTGTATTTGCTGCTGAAATCGCATTTAAAGTAAATATCACATTGAAATCCGAATGTGATGTTAGAAATGTCTACGCATTTACTGCCAATACGCGAATTCAACGTATGTTACACACTGAGTACGATATTTCGATGCATCTTTGTGCAATGTACTGAAAATCGTGTAAAACGCAAGTTTCACAATGAAATATGAATGTTATTCTAGAAACCTGTGTATTTGCTGATGAAATCGCATTTAACGTAAATATCACATTGAAATCCGAATGTGATGTTAGAAATGTCTACGCATTTGCTGCCAAAACGCGAATTCAACGTATTTTACATACTGAATACGATATTTAGATGCATTTTTGTGCAATGTACTGAAAATCGTGTAAAACGCAAGTTTTACACTGAAATATGAAGGTTCTGCTAGAAACCTGTGTATTTGCTGCTGAAATCGCATTTAACGTAAATAACACATTGAAATCCGAATGTGATGTTAGAAATGTCTACGCATTTACTGCCAAAACGCGAATTCAACGTATTTTACATACTGAATACGATATTTAGATGCATTTTTGTGCAATGTACTGAAAGTCGTGTAAAACGCAAGTTTCACACTGAAATATGAATGCTATTCTAGAAACCTGTGTATTTGCTGCTGAAATCGCACTTAACGTAAATATCAGATTGAAATCCGAATGTGATGTTAGAAATGTCTACGCATTTGCTGCCAAAACGCGAATTCAACGTATTTTACATACTGAATACGATATTTAGATGAATTTTTGTGCAATGTACTGAAAATCGTGTAAAACGCAAGTTTTACACTGAAATATGAAGGTTCTGCTAGAAAACTGTGTATTTGCTGCTGAAATCGCATTTAACGTAAATAACAAATTGAAATCCGATTGTGATGTTAGAAATGTCTACGCATTTACTGCCAAAACGCGAATTCAACGTATTTTACATACTGAATACGATATTTAGATGCATTTTTGTACAATGTACTGAAAATCGTGCAAAACGCAAGTTTTACACTGAAATATGAAAGTTATGCTAGAAACCTGTGTAATTGCTGCTGAAATCGCATTTAACGTAAATATCACATTGAAATCCGAATGTGATGTTAGAAATGTCTACGCATTTGCTGCCAAAACGCGAATTCAACGTATTTTACATACTGAATACGATATTTAGAGGAATTTTTGTGCAATGTACTGAAAATCGTGTAAAACGCAAGTTTTACACTGAAATATGAAGGTTCTGCTAGAAAACTGTGTATTTGCTGCTGAAATCGCCTTTAACGTAAATATCACATTGAATTCCGAATGTGATGTTAGAAATGTGTACGCATTTACTGCCAAAACGCGAATTCAACGTATTTTACACACTGAATACGATATTTCGATGCATTTTTGTGCAATGTACCGAAAATCGTGTAAATCGCAAGTTTCACACTGAAATCTGAATGCTATTCTAGAAACCTGTATTTTACAGACTGAATACTATATTTCGATGCATTTTTGTGCAATGTACCGAAAATCGTGTAAAACGCAAGTTTCACAATGAAATATGAATGTTATTCTAGAAACCTGTGTATTTGCTGCTGAAATCGCATTTAACGTAAATATCACATTGAAATCCGAATGTGATGTTAGAAATGTCTGCGCATTTGCTGCCAAAACGCGAATTCAACGTATTTTACTCACTGAATACGATATTTAGATGCATTTTTGTGCAATGTACTGAAAATCGTGTAAAACGCAAGTTTCACACTGAAATATGAATGTTATGCTGGAAATGTCTACGCATTTGCTGCCAAAACGCGAATTCAACGTATTTTACACACTGAATACGATATTTAGATGCATTTTTGTGCAATGTACTGAAAATCGTATAAAACGCAAGTTTTACACTGAAATATGAAGGTTCTGCTAGAAACCTGTGTATTTGCTGCTGAAATCGCATTTAACGTAAATATCACATTGAAATCCGAATGTGATGTTAGAAATGTCTACGCATTTGCTGCCAAAACGCGAATTCAACGTATTTTACTCACTGAATACGATATTTAGATGCATTTTTTTGCAATGTACTGAGAATCGTGCAAAACGCAAGTTTCACACTGATATATGAATGTTATGCTAGAAACCTGTGTATTTCCTGCTGAAATCGCATTTAACGTAAATATCACATTGAAATCCGAATGTGATGTTAGAAATGTCTACGCATTTGCTGCCAAAACGCGAATTCAACGTATTTTACTCACTGAATACGATATTTAGATGCATTTTTGTGCAATGTACTGAAAATCGAGTAAAACGCAAGTTTCACACTGAAATATGAATGTTATGCTAGAAACCTGTGTATTTGCTGCTGAAATCGCATTTAACGTAAATATCACATTGAAATCCGAATGTGATGTTAGAATTGTCTACGCATTTGCTGCCAAAACGCTAATTAAACGTATTTTACTCACTGAATACGATATTTAGATGCATTTTTGTGCAATGTACTGAAAATCGTGTAAAACGCAAGTTTCACACTGAAATATGAATGTTATGCTAGAAACCTGTGTATTTGCTGCTGAAATCGCATTTAACGTAAATATCACTTTGAAATCCGAATGTGATGTTAGAAATGTGTACGCATTTACTGCCAAAACGCGAATTCAACGTATTTTACACACTGAATACGATATTTCGGTGCATTTTTGTGCAATGTACCGAAAATCGTGTAAAACGCAAGTTTCACACTGAAATATGATTGCTATTCTAGAAACCTGTGTATTTGCTGCTGAAATCGCATTTAGCGTAAATATCAGATTGAAATCCGAATGTGATGTTAGAAATGTCTACGCATTTACTGCCAAAACGCGAATTCAACGTATTTAACACACGGAATACGATATTTAGATGCATTTTTGCAATGTACTGAAAATCGTGTAAAACGCAAGTTTCACCATGAAATAGGAATGTTATTCTAGAAACCTGTGTATTTGCTGCTGAAATCGCATTTAACGTAAATATCACATTGAAATCCGAATGTGATGTTAGAAATGTCTACGCATTTGCTGCCAAAACGCGAATTCAACGTATTTTACTCACTGAATACGATATTTAGATGCATTTTTTTGCAATGTACTGAAAATCGTGCAAAACGCAAGTTACACACTGAAATATGAATGTTATGCTAGAAACCTGTGTATTTGCTGCTGAAATCGCATTTAACGTAAACATCACATTGAAATCCGAATGGGATGTTAGAAATGTCTACGCATTTACTGCCAAAACGCGAATTACACGTATTTTACACACTGAATACGATATTTCGATGCAATTTTGTGCAATGTACTGAAAATCGTGTAAAACGCAAGTTTCACACTGAAATATGAATGCTATTCTAGAAACCTGTGTATTTGCTGCTGAAATCGCATTTAGCGTAAATATCAGATTGAAATCCGAATGTGATGTTAGAAATGTCTCCGCATTTACTGCCAAAACGCGAATTCAACGTATTTTATACACTGAATACGATATTTCGATGCATTTTTGTGCAATGTACGGAAAATCGTGTAAAACGCAAGTTTCACACTGAAATATGAATGCTATGCTAGAAACCTGTGTATTTGCTGCTGAAATCGCATTTCACGTAAATATCACATTGAAATCTGAATGAGATATTAGAAATGTCTACGCATTTACTGCCAAAACGCGAATTCAACGTATTTTACATACTGAATACGATATTTAGATGCATTTTTGTGCAATGTACTGAAAATCGTGTAAAACGCAAGTTTCACACTGAAATATGAATGTTATGCTAGAAACCTGTGTATTTGCTGCTGAAATCGCATTTAGCGTAAATATCAGATTGAAATCCGAATGTGATGTTTGAAATGTCTACGCATTTACTGCCAAAACGCGAATTCAACGTATTTTACACACTGAATACGATATTTAGATGCATTTTTGTGCAATGTACTGAAAATCGTGTAAAACGCAAGTTTCACAATGAAATATGAATGTTATTCTAGAAACCTGTGTATTTGCTGCTGAAATCGCATTTAACGTAAATATCACATTGAAATCCGAATGTGATGTTAGAAATGTCTACGCATTTGCTGCCAAAACGCGAATTCAACGTATTTTACATACTGAATACGATATTTAGATGAATTTTTGTGCAATGTACTGAAAATCGTGTAAAACGCAAGTTTTACACTGAAATATGAAGGTTCTGCTAGAAAACTGTGTATTTGCTGCTGAAATCGCATTTAACGTAAATAACACATTGAAATCCGATTGTGATGTTAGAAATGTCTACGCATTTACTGCCAAAACGCGAATTCAACGTATTTTACATACTGAATACGATATTTAGATGCATTTTTGTACAATGTACTGAAAATCGTGCAAAACGCAAGTTTTACACTGAAATATGAAAGTTATGCTAGAAACCTGTGTAATTGCTGCTGAAATCGCATTTAACGTAAATATCACATTGAAATCCGAATGTGATGTTAGAAATGTCTACGCATTTGCTGCCAAAACGCGAATTCAACGTATTTTACATACTGAATACGATATTTAGATGAATTTTTGTGCAATGTACTGAAAATCGTGTAAAACGCAAGTTTTACACTGAAATATGAAGGTTCTGCTAGAAAACTGTGTATTTGCTGCTGAAATCGCCTTTAACGTAAATATCACATTGAAATCCGAATGTGATGTTAGAAATGTGTACGCATTTACTGCCAAAACGCGAATTCAACGTATTTTACACACTGAATACGATATTTCGATGCATTTTTGTGCAATGTACCGAAAATCGTGTAAATCGCAAGTTTCACACTGAAATCTGAATGCTATTCTAGAAACCTGTATTTTACAGACTGAATACTATATTTCGATGCATTTTTGTGCAATGTACCGAAAATCGTGTAAAACGCAAGTTTCACAATGAAATATGAATGTTATTCTAGAAACCTGTGTATTTGCTGCTGAAATCGCATTTAACGTAAATATCACATTGAAATCCGAATGTGATGTTAGAAATGTCTGCGCATTTGCTGCCAAAACGCGAATTCAACGTATTTTACTCACTGAATACGATATTTAGATGCATTTTTGTGCAATGTACTGAAAATCGTGTAAAACGCAAGTTTCACACTGAAATATGAATGTTATGCTGGAAATGTCTACGCATTTGCTGCCAAAACGCGAATTCAACGTATTTTACACACTGAATACGATATTTAGATGCATTTTTGTGCAATGTACTGAAAATCGTATAAAACGCAAGTTTTACACTGAAATATGAAGGTTCTGCTAGAAACCTGTGTATTTGCTGCTGAAATCGCATTTAACGTAAATATCACATTGAAATCCGAATGTGATGTTAGAAATGTCTACGCATTTGCTGCCAAAACGCGAATTCAACGTATTTTACTCACTGAATACGATATTTAGATGCATTTTTTTGCAATGTACTGAGAATCGTGCAAAACGCAAGTTTCACACTGATATATGAATGTTATGCTAGAAACCTGTGTATTTCCTGCTGAAATCGCATTTAACGTAAATATCACATTGAAATCCGAATGTGATGTTAGAAATGTCTACGCATTTGCTGCCAAAACGCGAATTCAACGTATTTTACTCACTGAATACGATATTTAGATGCATTTTTGTGCAATGTACTGAAAATCGAGTAAAACGCAAGTTTCACACTGAAATATGAATGTTATGCTAGAAACCTGTGTATTTGCTGCTGATATCGCATTTAACGTAAATATCACATTGAAATCCGAATGTGATGTTAGAATTGTCTACGCATTTGCTGCCAAAACGCTAATTAAACGTATTTTACTCACTGAATACGATATTTAGATGCATTTTTGTGCAATGTACTGAAAATCGTGTAAAACGCAAGTTTCACACTGAAATATGAATGTTATGCTAGAAACCTGTGTATTTGCTGCTGAAATCGCATTTAACGTAAATATCACTTTGAAATCCGAATGTGATGTTAGAAATGTGTACGCATTTACTGCCAAAACGCGAATTCAACGTATTTTACACACTGAATACGATATTTCGGTGCATTTTTGTGCAATGTACCGAAAATCGTGTAAAACGCAAGTTTCACACTGAAATATGATTGCTATTCTAGAAACCTGTGTATTTGCTGCTGAAATCGCATTTAGCGTAAATATCAGATTGAAATCCGAATGTGATGTTAGAAATGTCTACGCATTTACTGCCAAAACGCGAATTCAACGTATTTTACACACGGAATACGATATTTAGATGCATTTTTGCAATGTACTGAAAATCGTGTAAAACGCAAGTTTCACCATGAAATAGGAATGTTATTCTAGAAACCTGTGTATTTGCTGCTGAAATCGCATTTAACGTAAATATCACATTGAAATCCGAATGTGATGTTAGAAATGTCTACGCATTTGCTGCCAAAACGCGAATTCAACGTATTTTACTCACTGAATACGATATTTAGATGCATTTTTTTGCAATGTACTGAAAATCGTGCAAAACGCAAGTTACACACTGAAATATGAATGTTATGCTAGAAACCTGTGTATTTGCTGCTGAAATCGCATTTAACGTAAACATCACATTGAAATCCGAATGGGATGTTAGAAATGTCTACGCATTTACTGCCAAAACGCGAATTACACGTATTTTACACACTGAATACGATATTTCGATGCATTTTTGTGCAATGTACTGAAAATCGTGTAAACCGCAAGTTTCACACTGAAATATGAATGCTATTCTAGAAACCTGTGTATTTGCTGCTGAAATCGCATTTAGCGTAAATATCAGATTGAAATCCGAATGTGATGTTAGAAATGTCTCCGCATTTACTGCCAAAACGCGAATTCAACGTATTTTATACACTGAATACGATATTTCGATGCATTTTTGTGCAATGTACGGAAAATCGTGTAAAACGCAAGTTTCACACTGAAATATGAATGCTATGCTAGAAACCTGTGTATTTGCTGCTGAAATCGCATTTAACGTAAATATCACATTGAAATCTGAATGAGATATTAGAAATGTCTACGCATTTACTGCCAAAACGCGAATTCAACGTATTTTACATACTGAATACGATATTTAGATGCATTTTTGTGCAATGTACTGAAAATCGTGTAAAACGCAAGTTTCACACTGAAATATGAATGTTATGCTAGAAACCTGTGTATTTGCTGCTGAAATCGCATTTAGCGTAAATATCAGATTGAAATCCGAATGTGATGTTTGAAATGTCTACGCATTTACTGCCAAAACGCGAATTCAACGTATTTTACACACTGAATACGATATTTCGATGAATTTTTGTGCAATGTACTGAAAATCGTGTAAAACGCAAGTTTCACACTGAAATATGAATGCTATTCTAGAAACCTGTGTATTTGCTGCTGAAATCGCACTTAACGTAAATATCAGATTGAAATCCGAATGTGATGTTAGAAATGTCTACGCATTTGCTGCCAAAACGCGAATTCAACGTATTTTACATACTGAATACGATATTTAGATGCATTTTTGTGCAATGTACTGAAAATCGTGTAAAACGCAAGTTTCACACTGATATATGAATGTTATGCTAGAAACCTGTGTATTTGCTGCTGAAATCGCATTTAAAGTAAATATCACATTGAAATCCGAATGTGATATTAGAAATGTCTACGCATTTACTGCCAATACGCGAATTCAACGTATGTTACACACTGAGTACGATATTTCGATGCATTTTTGTGCAATGTACTGAAAATCGTGTAAAACGCAAGTTTCACAATGAAATATGAATGTTATTCTAGAAACCTGTGTATTTGCTGCTGAAATCGCATTTAACGTAAATATCACATTGAAATCCGAATGTGATGTTAGAAATGTCTACGCATTTGCTGCCAAAACGCGAATTCAACGTATTTTACATACTGAATACAATATTTAGATGCATTTTTGTGCAATGTACTGAAAATCGTGTAAAACGCAAGTTTTACACTGAAATATGAAGGTTCTGCTAGAAACCTGTGTATTTGCTGCTGAAATCGCATTTAACGTAAATAACACATTGAAATCCGAATGTGATGTTAGAAATGTCTACGCATTTACTGCCAAAACGCGAATTCAACGTATTTTACATACTGAATACGATATTTCGATGCATTTTTGTGCAATGTACTGAAAATCGTGTAAAACGCAAGTTTCACACTGAAATATGAATGTTATGCTAGAAACCTGTGTATTTGCTGCTGAAATCGCATTTAACGTAAATATCACTTTGAAATCCGAATGTGATGTTAGAAATGTGTACGCATTTACTGCCAAAACGCGAATTCAACGTATTTTACACACTGAATACGATATTTCGGTGCATTTTTGTGCAATGTACCGAAAATCGTGTAAAACGCAAGTTTCACACTGAAATATGATTGCTATTCTAGAAACCTGTGTATTTGCTGCTGAAATCGCATTTAGCGTAAATATCAGATTGAAATCCGAATGTGATGTTAGAAATGTCTACGCATTTACTGCCAAAACGCGAATTCAACGTATTTAACACACGGAATACGATATTTAGATGCATTTTTGCAATGTACTGAAAATCGTGTAAAACGCAAGTTTCACCATGAAATAGGAATGTTATTCTAGAAACCTGTGTATTTGCTGCTGAAATCGCATTTAACGTAAATATCACATTGAAATCCGAATGTGATGTTAGAAATGTCTACGCATTTGCTGCCAAAACGCGAATTCAACGTATTTTACTCACTGAATACGATATTTAGATGCATTTTTTTGCAATGTACTGAAAATCGTGCAAAACGCAAGTTACACACTGAAATATGAATGTTATGCTAGAAACCTGTGTATTTGCTGCTGAAATCGCATTTAACGTAAACATCACATTGAAATCCGAATGGGATGTTAGAAATGTCTACGCATTTACTGCCAAAACGCGAATTACACGTATTTTACACACTGAATACGATATTTCGATGCAATTTTGTGCAATGTACTGAAAATCGTGTAAAACGCAAGTTTCACACTGAAATATGAATGCTATTCTAGAAACCTGTGTATTTGCTGCTGAAATCGCATTTAGCGTAAATATCAGATTGAAATCCGAATGTGATGTTAGAAATGTCTCCGCATTTACTGCCAAAACGCGAATTCAACGTATTTTATACACTGAATACGATATTTCGATGCATTTTTGTGCAATGTACGGAAAATCGTGTAAAACGCAAGTTTCACACTGAAATATGAATGCTATGCTAGAAACCTGTGTATTTGCTGCTGAAATCGCATTTCACGTAAATATCACATTGAAATCTGAATGAGATATTAGAAATGTCTACGCATTTACTGCCAAAACGCGAATTCAACGTATTTTACATACTGAATACGATATTTAGATGCATTTTTGTGCAATGTACTGAAAATCGTGTAAAACGCAAGTTTCACACTGAAATATGAATGTTATGCTAGAAACCTGTGTATTTGCTGCTGAAATCGCATTTAGCGTAAATATCAGATTGAAATCCGAATGTGATGTTTGAAATGTCTACGCATTTACTGCCAAAACGCGAATTCAACGTATTTTACACACTGAATACGATATTTAGATGCATTTTTGTGCAATGTACTGAAAATCGTGTAAAACGCAAGTTTCACAATGAAATATGAATGTTATTCTAGAAACCTGTGTATTTGCTGCTGAAATCGCATTTAACGTAAATATCACATTGAAATCCGAATGTGATGTTAGAAATGTCTACGCATTTGCTGCCAAAACGCGAATTCAACGTATTTTACATACTGAATACGATATTTAGATGAATTTTTGTGCAATGTACTGAAAATCGTGTAAAACGCAAGTTTTACACTGAAATATGAAGGTTCTGCTAGAAAACTGTGTATTTGCTGCTGAAATCGCATTTAACGTAAATAACACATTGAAATCCGATTGTGATGTTAGAAATGTCTACGCATTTACTGCCAAAACGCGAATTCAACGTATTTTACATACTGAATACGATATTTAGATGCATTTTTGTACAATGTACTGAAAATCGTGCAAAACGCAAGTTTTACACTGAAATATGAAAGTTATGCTAGAAACCTGTGTAATTGCTGCTGAAATCGCATTTAACGTAAATATCACATTGAAATCCGAATGTGATGTTAGAAATGTCTACGCATTTGCTGCCAAAACGCGAATTCAACGTATTTTACATACTGAATACGATATTTAGATGAATTTTTGTGCAATGTACTGAAAATCGTGTAAAACGCAAGTTTTACACTGAAATATGAAGGTTCTGCTAGAAAACTGTGTATTTGCTGCTGAAATCGCCTTTAACGTAAATATCACATTGAAATCCGAATGTGATGTTAGAAATGTGTACGCATTTACTGCCAAAACGCGAATTCAACGTATTTTACACACTGAATACGATATTTCGATGCATTTTTGTGCAATGTACCGAAAATCGTGTAAATCGCAAGTTTCACACTGAAATCTGAATGCTATTCTAGAAACCTGTATTTTACAGACTGAATACTATATTTCGATGCATTTTTGTGCAATGTACCGAAAATCGTGTAAAACGCAAGTTTCACAATGAAATATGAATGTTATTCTAGAAACCTGTGTATTTGCTGCTGAAATCGCATTTAACGTAAATATCACATTGAAATCCGAATGTGATGTTAGAAATGTCTGCGCATTTGCTGCCAAAACGCGAATTCAACGTATTTTACTCACTGAATACGATATTTAGATGCATTTTTGTGCAATGTACTGAAAATCGTGTAAAACGCAAGTTTCACACTGAAATATGAATGTTATGCTGGAAATGTCTACGCATTTGCTGCCAAAACGCGAATTCAACGTATTTTACACACTGAATACGATATTTAGATGCATTTTTGTGCAATGTACTGAAAATCGTATAAAACGCAAGTTTTACACTGAAATATGAAGGTTCTGCTAGAAACCTGTGTATTTGCTGCTGAAATCGCATTTAACGTAAATATCACATTGAAATCCGAATGTGATGTTAGAAATGTCTACGCATTTGCTGCCAAAACGCGAATTCAACGTATTTTACTCACTGAATACGATATTTAGATGCATTTTTTTGCAATGTACTGAGAATCGTGCAAAACGCAAGTTTCACACTGATATATGAATGTTATGCTAGAAACCTGTGTATTTCCTGCTGAAATCGCATTTAACGTAAATATCACATTGAAATCCGAATGTGATGTTAGAAATGTCTACGCATTTGCTGCCAAAACGCGAATTCAACGTATTTTACTCACTGAATACGATATTTAGATGCATTTTTGTGCAATGTACTGAAAATCGAGTAAAACGCAAGTTTCACACTGAAATATGAATGTTATGCTAGAAACCTGTGTATTTGCTGCTGATATCGCATTTAACGTAAATATCACATTGAAATCCGAATGTGATGTTAGAATTGTCTACGCATTTGCTGCCAAAACGCTAATTAAACGTATTTTACTCACTGAATACGATATTTAGATGCATTTTTGTGCAATGTACTGAAAATCGTGTAAAACGCAAGTTTCACACTGAAATATGAATGTTATGCTAGAAACCTGTGTATTTGCTGCTGAAATCGCATTTAACGTAAATATCACTTTGAAATCCGAATGTGATGTTAGAAATGTGTACGCATTTACTGCCAAAACGCGAATTCAACGTATTTTACACACTGAATACGATATTTCGGTGCATTTTTGTGCAATGTACCGAAAATCGTGTAAAACGCAAGTTTCACACTGAAATATGATTGCTATTCTAGAAACCTGTGTATTTGCTGCTGAAATCGCATTTAGCGTAAATATCAGATTGAAATCCGAATGTGATGTTAGAAATGTCTACGCATTTACTGCCAAAACGCGAATTCAACGTATTTTACACACGGAATACGATATTTAGATGCATTTTTGCAATGTACTGAAAATCGTGTAAAACGCAAGTTTCACCATGAAATAGGAATGTTATTCTAGAAACCTGTGTATTTGCTGCTGAAATCGCATTTAACGTAAATATCACATTGAAATCCGAATGTGATGTTAGAAATGTCTACGCATTTGCTGCCAAAACGCGAATTCAACGTATTTTACTCACTGAATACGATATTTAGATGCATTTTTTTGCAATGTACTGAAAATCGTGCAAAACGCAAGTTACACACTGAAATATGAATGTTATGCTAGAAACCTGTGTATTTGCTGCTGAAATCGCATTTAACGTAAACATCACATTGAAATCCGAATGGGATGTTAGAAATGTCTACGCATTTACTGCCAAAACGCGAATTACACGTATTTTACACACTGAATACGATATTTCGATGCATTTTTGTGCAATGTACTGAAAATCGTGTAAACCGCAAGTTTCACACTGAAATATGAATGCTATTCTAGAAACCTGTGTATTTGCTGCTGAAATCGCATTTAGCGTAAATATCAGATTGAAATCCGAATGTGATGTTAGAAATGTCTCCGCATTTACTGCCAAAACGCGAATTCAACGTATTTTATACACTGAATACGATATTTCGATGCATTTTTGTGCAATGTACGGAAAATCGTGTAAAACGCAAGTTTCACACTGAAATATGAATGCTATGCTAGAAACCTGTGTATTTGCTGCTGAAATCGCATTTAACGTAAATATCACATTGAAATCTGAATGAGATATTAGAAATGTCTACGCATTTACTGCCAAAACGCGAATTCAACGTATTTTACATACTGAATACGATATTTAGATGCATTTTTGTGCAATGTACTGAAAATCGTGTAAAACGCAAGTTTCACACTGAAATATGAATGTTATGCTAGAAACCTGTGTATTTGCTGCTGAAATCGCATTTAGCGTAAATATCAGATTGAAATCCGAATGTGATGTTTGAAATGTCTACGCATTTACTGCCAAAACGCGAATTCAACGTATTTTACACACTGAATACGATATTTCGATGAATTTTTGTGCAATGTACTGAAAATCGTGTAAAACGCAAGTTTCACACTGAAATATGAATGCTATTCTAGAAACCTGTGTATTTGCTGCTGAAATCGCACTTAACGTAAATATCAGATTGAAATCCGAATGTGATGTTAGAAATGTCTACGCATTTGCTGCCAAAACGCGAATTCAACGTATTTTACATACTGAATACGATATTTAGATGCATTTTTGTGCAATGTACTGAAAATCGTGTAAAACGCAAGTTTCACACTGATATATGAATGTTATGCTAGAAACCTGTGTATTTGCTGCTGAAATCGCATTTAAAGTAAATATCACATTGAAATCCGAATGTGATATTAGAAATGTCTACGCATTTACTGCCAATACGCGAATTCAACGTATGTTACACACTGAGTACGATATTTCGATGCATTTTTGTGCAATGTACTGAAAATCGTGTAAAACGCAAGTTTCACAATGAAATATGAATGTTATTCTAGAAACCTGTGTATTTGCTGCTGAAATCGCATTTAACGTAAATATCACATTGAAATCCGAATGTGATGTTAGAAATGTCTACGCATTTGCTGCCAAAACGCGAATTCAACGTATTTTACATACTGAATACAATATTTAGATGCATTTTTGTGCAATGTACTGAAAATCGTGTAAAACGCAAGTTTTACACTGAAATATGAAGGTTCTGCTAGAAACCTGTGTATTTGCTGCTGAAATCGCATTTAACGTAAATAACACATTGAAATCCGAATGTGATGTTAGAAATGTCTACGCATTTACTGCCAAAACGCGAATTCAACGTATTTTACATACTGAATACGATATTTCGATGCATTTTTGTGCAATGTACTGAAAATCGTGTAAAACGCAAGTTTCACACTGAAATATGAATGCTATTCTAGAAACCTGTGTATTTGCTGCTGAAATCGCACTTAACGTAAATATCAGATTGAAATCCGAATGTGATGTTAGAAATGTCTACGCATTTGCTGCCAAAACGCGAATTCAACGTATTTTACATACTGAATACGATATTTAGATGCATTTTTGTGCAATGTACTGAAAATCGTGTAAAACGCAAGTTTCACACTGAAATATGAATGTTATGCTAGAAACCTGTGTATTTGCTGCTGAAATCGCATTTAAAGTAAATATCACATTGAAATCCGAATGTGATGTTAGAAATGTCTACGCATTTACTGCCAATACGCGAATTCAACGTATGTTACACACTGAGTACGATATTTCGATGCATCTTTGTGCAATGTACTGAAAATCGTGTAAAACGCAAGTTTCACAAAGAAATATGAATGTTATTCTAGAAACCTGTGTATTTGCTGATGAAATCGCATTTAACGTAAATATCACATTGAAATCCGAATGTGATGTTAGAAATGTCTACGCATTTGCTGCCAAAACGCGAATTCAACGTATTTTACATACTGAATACGATATTTAGATGCATTTTTGTGCAATGTACTGAAAATCGTGTAAAACGCAAGTTTTACACTGAAATATGAAGGTTCTGCTAGAAACCTGTGTATTTGCTGCTGAAATCGCATTTAACGTAAATAACACATTGAAATCCGAATGTGATGTTAGAAATGTCTACGCATTTACTGCCAAAACGCGAATTCAACGTATTTTACATACTGAATACGATATTTAGATGCATTTTTGTGCAATGTACTGAAAATCGTGTAAAACGCAAGTTTCACACTGAAATATGACTGCTATTCTAGAAACCTGTGTATTTGCTGCTGAAATCGCACTTAACGTAAATATCAGATTGAAATCCGAATGTGATGTTAGAAATGTCTGCGCATTTGCTGCCAAAACGCGAATTCAACGTATTTTACATACTGAATACGATATTTAGATGCATTTTTGTACAATGTACTGAAAATCGTGCAAAACGCAAGTTTTACACTGAAATATGAAAGTTATGCTAGAAACCTGTGTAATTGCTGCTGAAATCGCATTTAACGTAAATATCACATTGAAATCCGAATGTGATGTTAGAAATGTCTACGCATTTGCTGCCAAAACGCGAATTCAACGTATTTTACATACTGAATACGATATTTCGATGCATTTTTGTGCAATGTACTGAAAATCGTGTAAAACGCAAGTTTCACAATGAAATATGAATGTTATTCTAGAAACCTGTGTATTTGCTGCTGAAATCGCATTTAACGTAAATATCACATTGAAATCCGTATGTGATGTTAGAAATGTCTACGCATTTGCTGCCAAAACGCGAATTCAACGTATTTTACACACTGAATACGATATTTCGATGCATTTTTGTGCAATGTACCGAAAATCGTGTAAAACGCAAGTTTTACACTGAAATATGAAGGTTCTGCTAGAAACCTGTGAATTTGCTGCTGAAATCGCATTTAGCGTAAATACCAGATTGAAATCCGTATGTGATGTTAGAAATGTCTACGCATTTGCTGCCAAAACGCGAATTCAACGTATTTTACACACTGAATACGATATTTAGATGCATTTTTGTGCAATGTACTGAAAATCGTGTAAAACGCAAGTTTTACACTGAAATATGAAGGTTCTGCTAGAAACCTGTGTATTTGCTTAACGTTAATATCACATTGAAATCGAATGTGATGTTAGAAATGTCTACGCATTTGCTGCCAAAACGCGAATTCAACGTATTTTACATACTGAATACGATATTTAGATGCATTTTTGTGCAATGTATTGAAAATCGTGTAAAACGCAAGTTTCACACTGAAATATGAATGTTATGCTAGAAACCTGTGTATTTGCTGCTGAAATCGCATTTAAAGTAAATATCACATTGAAATCCGAATGTCATGTTAGAAATGTCTACGCATTTACTGCCAATACGCGAATTCAACGTATGTTACACACTGAGTACGATATTTCGATGCATTTTTGTGCAATGTACTGAAAATCGTGTAAAACGCAAGTTTCACAATGAAATATGAATGTTATTCTAGAAACCTGTGTATTTGCTGCTGAAATCGCATTTAACGTAAATATCACATTGAAATCCGAATGTGATGTTAGAAATGTGTACGCATTTGCTGCCAAAACGCGAATTCAACGTATTTTACATACTGAATACGATATTTAGATGCATTTTTGTGCAATGTACTGAAAATCGTGTAAAACGCAAGTTTTACACTGATATATGAAGGTTCTGCTAGAAACCTGTGTATTTGCTGCTGAAATCGCATTTAACGTAAATAACACATTGAAATCCGAATGTGATGTTAGAAATGTCTACGCATTTACTGCCAAAACGCGAATTCAACGTATTTTACATACTGAATACGATATTTAGATGCATTTTTGTGCAATGTACTGAAAATCGTGTAAAACGCAAGTTTCACACTGAAATATGAATGCTATTCTAGAAACCTGTGTATTTGCTGCTGAAATCGCACTTAACGTAAATATCAGATTGAAATCCGAATGTGATGTTAGAAATGTCTACGCATTTGCTGCCAAAACGCGAATTCAACGTATTTTACATACTGAATACGATATTTAGATGAATTTTTGTGCAATGTACTGAAAATCGTTTAAAACGTAAGTTTTACACTGAAATATGAAGGTTCTGCTAGAAAACTGTGTATTTGCTGCTGAAATCGCATTTAACGTAAATAACACATTGAAATCCGAATGTGATGTTAGAAATGTCTACGCATTTACTGCCAAAACGCGAATTCAACGTATTTTACATACTGAATACGATATTTAGATGCATTTTTGTACAATGTAATGAAAATCGTGCAAAACGCAAGTTTTACACTGAAATATGAAAGTTATGCTAGAAACCTGTGTAATTGCTGCTGAAATCGCATTTAACGTAAATATCACATTGAAATCCGAATGTGATGTTAGAAATGTCTACGCATTTGCTGCCAAAACGCGAATTCAACGTATTTTACATACTGAATACGATATTTCGATGCATTTTTGTGCAATGTACTGAAAATCGTGTGAAACGCAAGTTTCACAATGAAATATGAATGTTATTCTAGAAACCTGTGTATTTGCTGCTGATATCGCATTTAACGTAAATATCACATTGAAATCCGAATGTGATGTTAGAAATGTCTACGCATTTGCTGCCAAAACGCGAATTCAACGTATTTTACACACTGAATACGATATTTCGATGCATTTTTGTGCAATGTACCGAAAATCGCGTAAAACGCAAGTTTCACACTGAAATATGAATGCTATTCTAGAAACCTGTATTTTACACACTGAATACTATATTTCGATGCATTTTTGTGCAATGTACCGAAAATCGTGTAAAACGCAAGTTTCACACTGAAATATGAATGCTATTCTAGAAACCTGTGTATTTGCTGCTGAAATCGCATTTAGCGTAAATATCAGATTGAAATCCGAATGTGATGTTAGAAATGTCTACGCATTTACTGCCAAAACGCGAATTCAACGTATTTTACACACTGAATACGATATTTCGATGCATTTTTGTGCAATGTACTGAAAATCGTGCAAAACGCAAGTTTTACACTGAAATATGAAAGTTATGCTATAAACCTGTGTAATTGCTGCTGAAATCGCATTTAACGTAAATATCACATTGAAATCCGAATGTGATGTTAGAAATGTCTACGCATTTACTGCCAAAACGCGAATTCAACGTATGTTACACACTGAGTACGATTTTTCGATGCATTTTTGTGCAATGTACTGAAAATCGTGTAAAACGCAAGTTTTACACTGAAATATGAAGGTTCTGCTAGAAACCTGTGTATTTGCTGCTGAAATCGCATTTAACGTAAATATCACATTGAAATACGAATGTGATGTTAGAAATGTCTACGCATTTGCTGCCAAAACGCGAATTCAACGTATTTTACATACTGAATACGATATTTAAATGCATTTTTGTGCAATGTACTGAAAATCGTGTAAAACGCAAGTTTTACACTGAAATATGAAGGTTCTGCTAGAAACCTGTGTATTTGCTGCTGAAATCGCATTTAGCGTTAATATCAGATTGAAATCCGAATGTGATGTCAGAAATGTCTGCGCATTTACTGCCAAAACGCGAATTCAACGTATTTTACACACTGAATACGATATTTCGATGCATTTTTGTGCAATGTACTGAAAATCGTGTAAAACGCAAGTTTCGCACTAAAATATGAATGCTATTCTAGAAACCTGTGTATTTGCTGCTGAAATCGCATTTAGCGTAAATATCAGATTGAAATCCGTATGTGATGTTAGAAATGTCTACGCATTTACTGCCAAAACGCGAATTCAACGTATGTTACACACTGAGTACGATATTTCGATGCATTTTTGTGCAATGTACTGAAAATCGTGTAAAACGCAAGTTTCACACTGAAATATGAATGTTATGCTAGAAACCTGTGTATTTGCTGCTGAAATCGCATTTAACGTAAATATCACTTTGAAATCCGAATGTGATGTTAGAAATGTGTACGCATTTGCTGCCAAAACGCGAATTCAACGTATTTTACACACTGAATACGATATTTCGATGCATTTTTGTGCAATGTACCGAGAATCGTGTAAAACGCAAGTTTCACACTGAAATATGATTGCTATTCTAGAAACCTGTGTATTTGCTGCTGAAATCGCATTTAGCGTAAATATCAGATTGAAATCCGAATGTGCTGTTAGAAATGTCTACGCATTTACTGCCAAAACGCGAATTCAACGTATTTTACACACGGAATACGATATTTAGATGCATTTTTGCAATGTACTGAAAATCGTGTAAAACGCAAGTTTCACCATGAAATAGGAATGTTATTCTAGAAACCTGTGTATTTGCTGCTGAAATCGCATTTAACGTAAATATCACATTGAAATCCGAATGTGATGTTAGAAATGTCTACGCATTTGCTGCCAAAACGCGAACTCAACGTATTTTACATACTGAATACGATATTTAGATGCATTTTTGTGCAATGTACTGAAAATCGTGTAAAACGCAAGTTTTACACTGAAATATGAAGGTTCTGCTAGAAACCTGTGTATTTGCTGCTGAAATCGCATTTAACGTAAATAACACATTGAAATCCGAATGTGATGTTAGAAATGTCTACGCATTTACTGCCAAAACGCGAATTCAACGTATTTTACATACTGAATACGATATTTAGATGCATTTTTGTGCAATGTACTGAAAATCGTGTAAAACGCAAATTTTACACTGAAATATGAAGGTTCTGCTTGAAACCTGTGTATTTGCTGCTGAAATCGCATTTAGCGTAAATATCAGATTGAAATCCGAATGTGATGTTAGAAATGTCTACGCATTTACTGCCAAAACGCGAATTCAACGTATTTTACACACTGAATACGATATTTCGATGCATTTTTGTACAATGTACTGAAAATCGTGCAAAACGCAAGTTTTACACTGAAATATGAAAGTTATGCTAGAAACCTGTGTAATTGCTGATGAAATCGCATTTAACGTAAATATCACATTGAAATCCGAATGTGATGTTAGAAATGTCTACGCATTTACTGCCAAAACGCGAATTCAACGTATTTTACACACGGAATACGATATTTCGATGCATTTTTGTGCAATGTACTGAAAATCGTGTAAAACGCATGTTTCACACTGAAATATGAAAGTTATGCTAGAAACCTGTGTATTTGCTGCTGAAATCGCATTTAACGTAAATATCACATTGAAATCCGAATGTGATGTTAGAAATGTCTACGCATTTGCTGCCAAAACGCGAATTCAACGTATTTTACTCACTGTATACGATATTTAGATGCATTTTTGTGCAATGTACTGAAAATCGTGTAAAACGCAAGTTTCACACTGAAATATGAATGTTATGCTAGAAACCTGTGTATTTGCTGCTGAAATCGCATTTAACGTAAATATCACATTGAAATCCGAATGTGACGTTAGAAATGTCTACGCATTTGCTGCCAAAACGCGAATTCAACGTATTTTACTCACTGAATACGATTTTTAGATGCATTTTTTTGCAATGTACTGAAAATCGTGCAAAAGGCAAGTTTCACACTGAAATGTGAATGTTATGCTAGAAACCTGTGTATTTGCTGCTGAAATCGCATTTAACGTAAATATCACATTGAAATCCGAATGTGATGTTAGAAATGTCTACGCATTTGCTGCCAAAACGCGAATTCAACGTATTTTACATACTGAATACGATATTTAGATGCATTTTTGTGCAATGTACTGAAAATCGTGTAAAACGCAAGTTTTACACTGAAATATGAAGGTTCTGCTAGAAACCTGTGTATTTGCTGCTGAAATCGCATTTAGCGTAAATATCAGATTGAAATCCGAATGTGATGTTAGAAATGTCTACGCATTTACTGCCAAAACGCGAATTCAACGTATTTTACACACGGAATACGATATTTCGATGCATTTTTGTGCAATGTACTGAAAATCGTGTAAAACGCAAGTTTTACACTGAAATATGAAGGTTCTGCTAGAAACCTGTGTATTTGCTGCTGAAATCGCATTTGACGTAAATATCACATTGAAATCCGAATGTGATGTTAGAAATGTCTACGCATTTGCTGCCAAAACGCGAATTCAACGTATTTTACTCACTGAATACGATATTAAGATGCATTTTTGTGCAATGTACTGAAAATCGTGTAAAACGCAAGTTTCACACTGAAATATGAATGTTATGCTAGAAACCTGTGTATTTGCTGCTGAAATCGCATTAAACGTAAATATCACATTGAAATCCGAATGTGATGTTAGAAATGTGTACGCATTTACTGCCAAAACGCGAATTCAACGTATTTTACACACGGAATACGATATTTAGATGCATTTTTGCAATGTACTGAAAATCGTGTAAAACGCAAGTTTCACCATGAAATAGGAATGTTATTCTAGAAACCTATTTATTTGCTGTTGAAATCGCATTTAACGTAAATATCACATTGAAATCCGAATGTGATGTTAGAAATGTCTACGCATTTGCTGCCAAAACGCGAATTCAACGTATTTTACTCACTGAATACGATATTTAGATGCATTTTTGTGCAATGTACTGAAAATCGTGTAAAACGCAAGTTTCACACTGAAATATGAATGTTATGCTAGAAACCTGTCTATTTGCTGCTGAAATCGCATTTAACGTAAATATCACATTGAAATCCGAATGTGATGTTAGAAATGTCTACGCATTTGCTGCAATTTCACACTGAAATATGAAAGCTATTCTAGAAACCTGTGTATTTGCTGCTGAAATCGCATTTAGCGTAAATATCAGATTGAAATCCGAATGTGATGTTAGAAATGTCTACGCATTTACTGCCAAAACGCGAATTCAACGTATTTTACACACGGAATACGATATTTAGATGCATTTTTGCAATGTACTGAAAATCGTGTAAAACGCAAGTTTCACCATGAAATAGGAATGTTATTCTAGAAACCTGTTTATTTGCTGCTGAAATCGCATTTAACGTAAATATCACATTGATATCCGAATGTGATGTTAGAAATGTCTACGCATTTGCTGCCAAAACGCGAATTCAACGTATTTTACTCACTGAATACGATATTTAGATGCATTTTTGTGCAATGTACTGAAAATCGTGTAAAACGCAAGTTTCACACTGAAATATGAATGTTATGCTAGAAACCTGTCTATTTGCTGCTGAAATCGCATTTAACGTAAATATCACATTGAAATCCGAATGTGATGTTAGAAATGTCTACGCATTTGCTGCCAAAACGCTAATTAAACGTATTTTACTCACTGAATACGATATTTAGATGGATTTTTGTGCAATGTACTGAAAATCGTGTAAAACGCAAGTTTCACACTGAAATATGAATGTTATGCTAGAAACCTGTGTATTTGCTGCTGAAATCGCATTTAACGTAAATATCACTTTGAAATCCGAATGTGATGTTAGAAATGTGTACGCATTTACTGCCAAAACGCGAATTCAACGTATTTTACACACTGAATACGATATTTCGATGCATTTTTGTGCAATGTACCGAAAATCGTGTAAAACGCAAGTTTCACACTGAAATATGATTGCTATTCTAGAAACCTGTGTATTTGCTGCTGAAATCGCATTTAGCGTAAATATCAGATTGAAATCCGAATGTGCTGTTAGAAATGTCTACGCATTTACTGCCAAAACGCGAATTCAACGTATTTTACACACTGAATACGATATTTCGATGCATTTTTGTACAATGTACTGAAAATCGTGCAAAACGCAAGTTTTACACTGAAATAAGAAGGTTCTGCTAGAAACCTGTGTAATTGCTGCTGAAATCGCATTTAACGTAAATATCACATTGAAATCCGAATGTGATGTTAGAAATGTCTACGCATTTGCTGCCAAAACGCGAATTCAACGTATTTTACATACTGAATACGATATTTCGATGCATTTTTGTGCAATGTACTGATAATCGTGTAAAACGCAAGTTTCACAATGAAATATGAATTTTATTCTAGAAACCTGTGTATTTGCTGCTGAAATCGCATTTAACGTAAATATCACATTGAAATCCGAATGCGATGTTAGAAATGTCTAGGCATTTGCTGCCAAAACGCGAATTCACCGTATTTTACACACTGAATACGATATTTCGATGCATTTTTGTGCAATGTACCGAAAATCGCGTAAAACGCAAGTTTCACACTGAAATATGAATGCTATTCTAGAAACCTGTATTTTACACACTGAATACTATATTTCGATGCATTTTTGTGCAATGTACCGAAAATCGTGTAAAACGCAATTTCACACTGAAATATGAAAGCTATTCTAGAAACCTGTGTATTTGCTGCTGAAATCGCATTTAGCGTAAATATCAGATTGAAATCCGAATGTGATGTTAGAAATGTCTACGCATTTACTGCCAAAACGCGAATTCAACGTATTTTACACACGGAATACGATATTTCGATGCATTTTTGTGCAATGTACTGAAAATCGTGTAAAACGCAAGTTTTACACTGAAATAAGAAGGTTCTGCTAGAAACCTGTGTATTTGCTGCTGAAATCGCATTTAACGTAAATATCACATTGAAATCCGAATGTGATGTTAGAAATGTCTACGCATTTGCTGCCAAAACGCGAATTCAACGTATTTTACATACTGAATACGATATTTCGATGCATTTTTGTGCAATGTACTGAAAATCGTGTAAAACGCAAGTTTCACACTGAAATATGAATGTTATCCTAGAAACCTGTGTATTTGCTGCTGAAATCGCATTTAACGTAAATATCACATTGAAATCCGAATGTGATGTTAGAAATGTGTACGCATTTGCTGCCAAAACGCGAATTCAACGTATTTTACACACTGAATACGATATTTCGATGCATTTTTGTGCAATGTACCGAAAATCGCGTAAAACGCAAGTTTCACACTGAAATATGAATGCTATTCTAGAAACCTGTATTTTACACACTGAATACTATATCCGATGCATTTTTGTGCAATGTACCGAAAATCGTGTAAAACGCAAGTTGCACACTGAAATATGAATGCTATTCTAGAAACCTGTGTATTGGCTGCTGAAATCGCATTTAGCGTAAATATCAGATTGAAATCCGAATGTGATGTTAGAAATGTGTGTTGTGCTAGAACACTGTGTATTTGCTGCTGACCTCGTATTAAACGCAAATATCGCATTGAAATCAGGTTATGCTGTCAGAAATGTCTGTGTATTTGCTGCCAAAACGCGAATTCAACGTATTTTACACACGGAATACGATATTTAGATGAATTTTTTGCAATGTACTGACAATCGTGTAAAATGCAAGTTTTACACTGAAATATGAAGGTTCTGCTAGAAACCTGTGTATTTGTTATATGTTTAACTTTTTAACTTCAGACACGCTGTAAATTCAGGTATTTATACAATTTTTTTAACTTGTAATGCAGCTTACGTGTATATGTTTCTTAGTCTTTTAAGATGTTTATATTATAAACTTTCGGATGTTGTTTGTCCTGATGATGGCCTCAACTGGATGGCCGAAACGTCGACTTGTTTAACAATAAAACCATCAGCAATTTTTTGATGCGTTTCTTTTCTTCTAACCTCCATGTTCTACGGACACCTTGAACGAAGCCTACTATCGTCATTCATTCCTACCCATTGAGGGAATTAAGTTTATCTACAAGTTACCATATTGACGAAACACTTCAACTATGTATTAAGAGTAACAGTTGAGGTGTTTAAGACGTATTCAGGAATGTTGAAATCACCGACAATCACAAAATTATTATCGTATAGGTATGGCAAAGATTCAAAGAATTCGAACAATGTTAAGTAACAATTAGCTCCCAAATTGGGCGGAACATAAACATTGAAAATATATAAATGTCTTCCATCAAGATTAATTTTAGCACAGACAATGTCAACATTAAGTGGTATCAGGGAGCTGAATTCACCAAAATTAACTCTGCAAGATTCGGTACAATTGTTAATTAGTAGGATGACACCACCTCCGCGAGTGAGGCCGCAAGCAGCGAAGTTACGATCAGAACGGTAAATGGAGAATGAACTATTACACAGTTCAGTATTTAAAACACTTTCACTTAACCAAGTCTCAGTGAGGGCAATAACTTCATAGTCGACAGCAGGAAGGATGGAGTAGAGACGATCGAGTTTCATATTTAGACCCTGAACATTCTGGTAGTAGATGCTTAGCTTTGACTTCGGGGTACTGGAGTGGCCAGCTGAGATGAGATCAGTTTTTTGTCTTAGTTATCCGGGGAACGCCATTATTATATGTAATTCTAATATCAGTTTCACCTTCTGTTTTACGGAATATGAGTTCAGCTTTGATGCGCTTGAAGTGTTGCTGCTGGAGTGGGGTGAGATCTGCGTTTATGTAAATATTGTTTAAGTCTGGAAAATTCCGGGCTTTTTTAGCATTCCGAATAACGTGATGTGCTGAGTCAGAACTCGTAAAACAGAGCTTTACTAAACGCGGGCGCACAGAATTGGATTGGGGTCCAAGTCTGAATATCTTACATTTGGTTGTATCGATGCCAGGAGCAATTTTATTAAGGACATCAGAAACTTGGTCAATCAGATTGATGTTGTTGTTAGATTCAGGCAGGCCGGATATAATAATATTATTTTCCCGCCTGCGTCTTTCGTTCACTTCTTCAATGATACTCTCTGTCACAACAGGTTCAGAAATATGTGTAGTAGAGTTATCAAGTTTTTATTCAACTCGCTTATCTGTGCCTGAAGAGCGACAATCATTTTCTTAAGTGAGCTGATCGAGTCTCCAGTATCATTGAAACAGGTATTGCAATAAATTTTTATTGACTTGGAACTAGACCTAGTGAATCGTGAGGCATCATCAGCAGTTAGGTTCACGCACGAAAGATGAGTTAGTTTCAAACAGCCGTCACATTTAATTGATTTTTGCATGTCGCCACTTATATTTTTATTACAATTAGGACATGTTGGATTTGGAGCCATAGCGGACAGGCTGGAGTATGCAAAGTAATCACTAGATCTGAACAAGGTCGATGCACTCACAAATGTTCACATTAATTAACACGTTAATTAGAAGAAATTCAAATTGCAAAGTGCAAATATAGACCTTATTAACACCACGTTTAATTTAATATTTAAACAATATATCTATATAAGTTAAAGGATTTGTTTAAATTTCACTCAGCATGGAAAATATACCGTTAATTATGAGTGGATACACTCTATGAAATTAATTGTAGCAATATGATGCTGTATTTACGATTTATATTGACACAAAATACGCAGCACACTAGCACACTGTATCAGTCCACTTTTGCTACATATGTTTTAGCACAACATGCAAAATTCAATGTGAAACTTGCGTTTTTCACGATTTTCGGTATATTGCACTGAAATGCATCTGAATATCGAATTCAGTGTGATATTTACGTTGAATTCGTGTTTTCGCAGCAAATACACAGACATTTCTGACAGCACAACCTGATTTCAATGCGATATTTGCGTTTAATACGAGTTCAGCAGCAAATACACAGTGTTTTAGCACAACATGCAAAATTCAATGTGAAACTTGCGTTTTTCACGATTTTCGGTATATTGCACTGAAATGCATCTGAATATCGAATTCAGTGTGATATTTACGTTGAATTCGTGTTTTGGCAGCAAATACACAGATATTTGTAACAGCACAACCTGATTTCAATGCGATATTTGCGTTTAATGCGAGTTCAGCAGCAAATACACAGTGTTTTAGCCCAACATGCACAATTCAATGTGAAACTTGCGTTTTTCACGATTTTCGGTATATTGCACTGAAATGCATCTAAATATCGAATTCAGTGTGATATTTAAGTTGAACTCGTGTTTTGGCAGCAAATACACAGACATTTCTGACAGCACAACCTGATTTCAATGCGATATTTGCGTTTAATACGAGTTCAGCAGCAAATACACAGTGTTTTAGCACAACATGCAAAATTCAATGTGAAACTTGCGTTTTTCACGATTTTCGGTATATTGCACTGAAATGCATCTGAATATCGAATTCAGTGTGATATTTACGTTGAATTCGTGTTTTGGCAGCAAATACACACACATTTCTAACAGCACAAACTGATTTCAATGAGATATTTGCGTTTAATGCGAGTTCAGCAGCAAATACACAGTGTTTTAGCACAACATCCACAATTAAATTTGAAACTTGCGTTTTTCACGATTTTCGGTATATTGCACTGAAATGCATCTGAATATCGAATTCAGTGTGATATTTATGTTGAATTCGTGTTTTGGCAGCAAATACACAGATATTTCTAACAGCACAACCTGATTTCAATGCGATATTTGCGTTTAATGCGAGTTCAGCAGCAAATACACAGTGTTCTAGCACAACATGCACAATTCAATGTGAAACTTGCGTTTTTCACGATTTTCGGTATATTCCACGGAAATGCATCTAAATATCGAATTCAGTGTGATATTTAAGTTGAATTCGTGTTTTGGTAGGAAATACATAGCCATTTCTAACAGCACAACCTGATTTCAATATGATATTTGCGTTTAATGAGAGTTCAGCAGCAAATACACAGTGTTTTAGCACAACATCCACAATTTAATGTGAAACTTGCGTTTTTCACGATTTTCGGTATATTGCACTGAAATGCATCTAAATATCGAATTCAGTGTGATATTTAAGTTGAATTCGTGTTTTGGCAGCAAATACACAGATATTTCTAACAGCACAACCTGATTTCAATGCGATATTTGCGTTTAAAGCGAGTTCAGCAGCAAATACACAGTGTTTTAGCACAACATGCACAATACAATGTAAAACTTGTGTTTTTCACGATTTTCAGTATAATGCACTGAAATGCATCTAAATATCGAATTCAGTGTGATATTTAAGTTGAATTCGTGTTTTGGCTGGAAATACACAGCCATCTCTAACAGCACAACCTGATTTCAATGTGATATTTGTGTTTAATGCGAGTTCAGCAGCAAATACACAGTGTTTTAGCACAATATGCACAATTCAATGTGAAACTTGTGTTTTTCACGATTTTCGGTATATTGCACTGAAATGCATCTGAATATCGAATTCAGTGTGATATTTACGTTGAATTCGTGTTTTGGCAGCAAATACACAGCCATTTCTAACTGCACAACCTGATTTCAATGTGATTTTTGTGTTTAATGCGAGTTCAGTAGCAAATACACAGTGTCTAAGCATAAAATACACAATTCAATGTGAAACTTGTGTTTCACACGATTTTCGGTATATTGCACTGAAATGCATCTAAATATCGAATTCAGTGTGATATTTAAGTTGAATTCGTGTTTTGGCAGCAAATACACAGACATTTCCAACAGCACAACCTGATTTCAATGTGATATTTGCGTTTAATGCGAGTTCAGCAGCAAATACACAGTGTTTTAGCACAACATGCACAATTCAATTTGAAACTTGTGTTTTTCACGATTTTCGGTATATTGCACTGAAATGCATCTAAATGTCGAATTCAGTGAGATATTTAAGTTGAATTTGTGTTTTTGACAGCAAATACACAGACATTTCTAGCAGCACAACCTGATTTCAATGTGATATTTGCGTTTAATGCGAGTTCAGCAGCAGATACTCAGTGTTTTAGCACAACATGCACAATTCAATGTGAAACTTGCGTTTTTCACGATTTTCGGTATATTGCACTGAAATGCATCTAAATATCGAATTCAGTGTGATATTTAAGTTGAATTCGTGTTTTGGCAGGAAATACACAGACATTTCTAACAGCACAACCTGATTTCAATGTGATATTTGCGTTTAATGCGAGTTCAGCAGCAGATACTCAGTGTTTTAGCACAACATGCACAATTCAATGTAAAACTTGTGTTTTTCACGATTTTCAGTATATTGCACTGAAATGCATCTAAATATCGAATTCAGTGTGATATTTAAGTTGAATTCGTGTTTTGGCTGGAAATACACAGCCATTTCTAACCGCACAACCTGATTTCAATGTGATATTTGCGTTTAATGCGAGTTCAGCAGCAAATACACAGTGTTTTAGCACAATATGCACAATTCAATGTGAAACTTGTGTTTTTCGCGATTTTCGGTATATTGCACTGAAATGCATCTGAATATCGAATTCAGTATGATATTTACGTTGAATTCGTGTTTTGGCAGCAAATACACAGCCATTTCTAACTGCACAACCTTATTTCAATGTGATATTTGTGTTTAATGCGAGTTCAGCAGCAAATACACAGTGTTTTAGCACAACATGCACAATTCAATGTGAAACTTGCGTTTTTCACGATTTTCGGTATATTGCACTGAAATGCATCTGAATATCGAATTCAGTGTGATATTTATGTTGAATTCGTGTTTTGGCAGCAAATACACAGCCACTTCTAACAGCACAACCTGATTTCAATGCGATATTTGCGTTTAATGCGAGTTCAGCAGCAAATACACAGTGTTTTAGCCCAACATGCACAATTCAATGTGAAACTTGCGTTTTTCACGATTTTTGGTATATTGCACTGAAATGCATCTAATTATCGAATTCAGTGTGATATTTAAGTTGAATTCGCGTTTTGGCTGGCACTACACAGCCATTTCTAACAGCACAACCTGATTTCAATGTGATATTTGTGTTTAATGCGAGTTCAGCAGCAAATACACAGTGTTTTAGCACAACATGCAAAATTCAATGTGAAACTTGTGTTTTTTACGATTTTCGGTATATTGCACTGAAATGCATCTGAATATCGAATTCCGTGTGATATTTACGTTGAATTCGTGTTTTGGCAGCAAATACACAGACATTTCTAACTGCACAACGTTATTACAATGTGATATTTGTGTTTAATGCGAGTTCAGCAGCAAATAAACCGTGTTTTAGCACAACATGCAAAATTCAATGTGAAACTTGCGTGTTTCACGATTTTCGGTATATTGCACTGAAATGCATCTAAATATCGAATTCAGTGTGATATTTAAGTTGAATTCGTGTTTTGGCAGCAAATACACAGATATTTCTAACAGCACAACCTGAATTCAATGCGATATTTGCGTTTAATGCGAGTTCAGCAGCAAATACACAGTGTTTTAGCCCAACATGCACAATTCAATGTTAAACTTGCGTTTTTCACGATTTTCGGAATATTGCACTGAAATGCATCTGAATATCGAATTCAGTGTGATATTTACGTTTAATTCGTGTTTTCGCAGCAAATACACAGACATTTCTGACAGCACAACCTGATTTCAATGCGATATTTGCGTTTAATACGAGTTCAGCAGCAAATACACAGTGTTTTAGCACAACATGCAAAATTCAATGTGAAACTTGCGTTTTTCACGATTTTCGGTATATTGCACTGAAATGCATCTGAATATCGAATTCAGTGTGATATTTACGTTGAATTCGTGTTTTCGCAGCAAATACACAGACATTTCTGACAGCACAACCTGATTTCAATGCGATATTTGCGTTTAATACGAGTTCAGCAGCAAATACACAGTGTTTTAGCACAACATGCAAAATTCAATGTGAAACTTGCGTTTTTCACGATTTTCGGTATATTGCACTGAAATGCATCTGAATATCGAATTCAGTGTGATATTTACGTTGAATTCGTGTTTTGGCAGCAAATACACAGATATTTGTAACAGCACAACCTGATTTCAATGCGATATTTGCGTTTAATGCGAGTTCAGCAGCAAATACACAGTGTTTTAGCCCAACATGCACAATTCAATGTGAAACTTGCGTTTTTCACGATTTTCGGTATATTGCACTGAAATGCATCTAAATATCGAATTCAGTGTGATATTTAAGTTGAACTCGTGTTTTGGCAGCAAATACACAGACATTTCTGACAGCACAACCTGATTTCAATGCGATATTTGCGTTTAATACGAGTTCAGCAGCAAATACACAGTGTTTTAGCACAACATGCAAAATTCAATGTGAAACTTGCGTTTTTCACGATTTTCGGTATATTGCACTGAAATGCATCTGAATATCGAATTCAGTGTGATATTTACGTTGAATTCGTGTTTTGGCAGCAAATACACACACATTTCTAACAGCACAAACTGATTTCAATGAGATATTTGCGTTTAATGCGAGTTCAGCAGCAAATACACAGTGTTTTAGCACAACATCCACAATTAAATTTGAAACTTGCGTTTTTCACGATTTTCGGTATATTGCACTGAAATGCATCTGAATATCGAATTCAGTGTGATATTTAAGTTGAATTCGTGTTTTGGTAGGAAATACATAGCCATTTCTAACAGCACAACCTGATTTCAATATGATATTTGCGTTTAATGAGAGTTCAGCAGCAAATACACAGTGTTTTAGCACAACATCCACAATTTAATGTGAAACTTGCGTTTTTCACGATTTTCGGTATATTGCACTGAAATGCATCTAAATATCGAATTCAGTGTGATATTTAAGTTGAATTCGTGTTTTGGCAGCAAATACACAGATATTTCTAACAGCACAACCTGATTTCAATGCGATATTTGCGTTTAATGCGAGTTCAGCAGCAAATACACAGTGTTTTAGCACAACATGCACAATACAATGTAAAACTTGTGTTTTTCACGATTTTCAGTATAATGCACTGAAATGCATCTAAATATCGAATTCAGTGTGATATTTAAGTTGAATTCGTGTTTTGGCTGGAAATACACAGCCATCTCTAACAGCACAACCTGATTTCAATGTGATATTTGTGTTTAATGCGAGTTCAGCAGCAAATACACAGTGTTTTAGCACAATATGCACAATTCAATGTGAAACTTGTGTTTTTCACGATTTTCGGTATATTGCACTGAAATGCATCTGAATATCGAATTCAGTGTGATATTTACGTTGAATTCGTGTTTTGGCAGCAAATACACAGCCATTTCTAACTGCACAACCTGATTTCAATGTGATTTTTGTGTTTAATGCGAGTTCAGTAGCAAATACACAGTGTCTAAGCATAAAATACACAATTCAATGTGAAACTTGTGTTTCACACGATTTTCGGTATATTGCACTGAAATGCATCTAAATATCGAATTCAGTGTGATATTTAAGTTGAATTCGTGTTTTGGCAGCAAATACACAGACATTTCCAACAGCACAACCTGATTTCAATGTGATATTTGCGTTTAATGCGAGTTCAGCAGCAAATACACAGTGTTTTAGCACAACATGCACAATTCAATTTGAAACTTGTGTTTTTCACGATTTTCGGTATATTGCACTGAAATGCATCTAAATGTCGAATTCAGTGAGATATTTAAGTTGAATTTGTGTTTTTGACAGCAAATACACAGACATTTCTAGCAGCACAACCTGATTTCAATGTGATATTTGCGTTTAATGCGAGTTCAGCAGCAGATACTCAGTGTTTTAGCACAACATGCACAATTCAATGTGAAACTTGCGTTTTTCACGATTTTCGGTATATTGCACTGAAATGCATCTAAATATCGAATTCAGTGTGATATTTAAGTTGAATTCGTGTTTTGGCAGGAAATACACAGACATTTCTAACAGCACAACCTGATTTCAATGTGATATTTGCGTTTAATGCGAGTTCAGCAGCAGATACTCAGTGTTTTAGCACAACATGCACAATTCAATGTAAAACTTGTGTTTTTCACGATTTTCAGTATATTGCACTGAAATGCATCTAAATATCGAATTCAGTGTGATATTTAAGTTGAATTCGTGTTTTGGCTGGAAATACACAGCCATTTCTAACCGCACAACCTGATTTCAATGTGATATTTGCGTTTAATGCGAGTTCAGCAGCAAATACACAGTGTTTTAGCACAATATGCACAATTCAATGTGAAACTTGTGTTTTTCGCGATTTTCGGTATATTGCACTGAAATGCATCTGAATATCGAATTCAGTATGATATTTACGTTGAATTCGTGTTTTGGCAGCAAATACACAGCCATTTCTAACTGCACAACCTTATTTCAATGTGATATTTGTGTTTAATGCGAGTTCAGCAGCAAATACACAGTGTTTTAGCACAACATGCACAATTCAATGTGAAACTTGCGTTTTTCACGATTTTCGGTATATTGCACTGAAATGCATCTGAATATCGAATTCAGTGTGATATTTATGTTGAATTCGTGTTTTGGCAGCAAATACACAGCCACTTCTAACAGCACAACCTGATTTCAATGCGATATTTGCGTTTAATGCGAGTTCAGCAGCAAATACACAGTGTTTTAGCCCAACATGCACAATTCAATGTGAAACTTGCGTTTTTCACGATTTTTGGTATATTGCACTGAAATGCATCTAATTATCGAATTCAGTGTGATATTTAAGTTGAATTCGCGTTTTGGCTGGCACTACACAGCCATTTCTAACAGCACAACCTGATTTCAATGTGATATTTGTGTTTAATGCGAGTTCAGCAGCAAATACACAGTGTTTTAGCACAACATGCAAAATTCAATGTGAAACTTGTGTTTTTTACGATTTTCGGTATATTGCACTGAAATGCATCTGAATATCGAATTCCGTGTGATATTTACGTTGAATTCGTGTTTTGGCAGCAAATACACAGACATTTCTAACTGCACAACGTTATTACAATGTGATATTTGTGTTTAATGCGAGTTCAGCAGCAAATAAACCGTGTTTTAGCACAACATGCAAAATTCAATGTGAAACTTGCGTGTTTCACGATTTTCGGTATATTGCACTGAAATGCATCTAAATATCGAATTCAGTGTGATATTTAAGTTGAATTCGTGTTTTGGCAGCAAATACACAGATATTTCTAACAGCACAACCTGAATTCAATGCGATATTTGCGTTTAATGCGAGTTCAGCAGCAAATACACAGTGTTTTAGCCCAACATGCACAATTCAATGTTAAACTTGCGTTTTTCACGATTTTCGGAATATTGCACTGAAATGCATCTGAATATCGAATTCAGTGTGATATTTACGTTTAATTCGTGTTTTCGCAGCAAATACACAGACATTTCTGACAGCACAACCTGATTTCAATGCGATATTTGCGTTTAATACGAGTTCAGCAGCAAATACACAGTGTTTTAGCACAACATGCAAAATTCAATGTGAAACTTGCGTTTTTCACGATTTTCGGTATATTGCACTGAAATGCATCTGAATATCGAATTCAGTGTGATATTTACGTTGAATTCGTGTTTTCGCAGCAAATACACAGACATTTCTGACAGCACAACCTGATTTCAATGCGATATTTGCGTTTAATACGAGTTCAGCAGCAAATACACAGTGTTTTAGCACAACATGCAAAATTCAATGTGAAACTTGCGTTTTTCACGATTTTCGGTATATTGCACTGAAATGCATCTGAATATCGAATTCAGTGTGATATTTACGTTGAATTCGTGTTTTGGCAGCAAATACACAGATATTTGTAACAGCACAACCTGATTTCAATGCGATATTTGCGTTTAATGCGAGTTCAGCAGCAAATACACAGTGTTTTAGCCCAACATGCACAATTCAATGTGAAACTTGCGTTTTTCACGATTTTCGGTATATTGCACTGAAATGCATCTAAATATCGAATTCAGTGTGATATTTAAGTTGAATTCGTGTTTTGGCAGCAAATACACAGACATTTCTGACAGCACAACCTGATTTCAATGCGATATTTGCGTTTAATACGAGTTCAGCAGCAAATACACAGTGTTTTAGCACAACATGCAAAATTCAATGTGAAACTTGCGTTTTTCACGATTTTCGGTATATTGCACTGAAATGCATCTGAATATCGAATTCAGTGTGATATTTACGTTGAATTCGTGTTTTGGCAGCAAATACACACACATTTCTAACAGCACAAACTGATTTCAATGCGATATTTGCGTTTAATGCGAGTTCAGCAGCAAATACACAGTGTTTTAGCACAACATCCACAATTAAATTTGAAACTTGCGTTTTTCACGATTTTCGGTATATTGCACTGAAATGCATCTGAATATCGAATTCAGTGTGATATTTATGTTGAATTCGTGTTTTGGCAGCAAATACACAGATATTTCTAACAGCACAACCTGATTTCAATGCGATATTTGCGTTTAATGCGAGTTCAGCAGCAAATACACAGTGTTCTAGCACAACATGCACAATTCAATGTGAAACTTGCGTTTTTCACGATTTTCGGTATATTCCACGGAAATGCATCTAAATATCGAATTCAGTGTGATATTTAAGTTGAATTCGTGTTTTGGCAGGAAATACATAGCCATTTCTAACAGCACAACCTGATTTCAATATGATATTTGCGTTTAATGAGAGTTCAGCAGCAAATACACAGTGTTTTAGCACAACATCCACAATTTAATGTGAAACTTGCGTTTTTCACGATTTTCGGTATATTGCACTGAAATGCATCTAAATATCGAATTCAGTGTGATATTTAAGTTGAATTCGTGTTTTGGCAGCAAATACACAGATATTTCTAACAGCACAACCTGATTTCAATGCGATATTTGCGTTTAATGCGAGTTCAGCAGCAAATACACAGTGTTTTAGCACAACATGCACAATACAATGTAAAACTTGTGTTTTTCACGATTTTCAGTATAATGCACTGAAATGCATCTAAATATCGAATTCAGTGTGATATTTAAGTTGAATTCGTGTTTTGGCTGGAAATACACAGCCATCTCTAACAGCACAACCTGATTTCAATGTGATATTTGTGTTTAATGCGAGTTCAGCAGCAAATACACAGTGTTTTAGCACAATATGCACAATTCAATGTGAAACTTGTGTTTTTCACGATTTTCGGTATATTGCACTGAAATGCATCTGAATATCGAATTCAGTGTGATATTTACGTTGAATTCGTGTTTTGGCAGCAAATACACAGCCATTTCTAACTGCACAACCTGATTTCAATGTGATTTTTGTGTTTAATGCGAGTTCAGTAGCAAATACACAGTGTCTAAGCATAAAATACACAATTCAATGTGAAACTTGTGTTTCACACGATTTTCGGTATATTGCACTGAAATGCATCTAAATATCGAATTCAGTGTGATATTTAAGTTGAATTCGTGTTTTGGCAGCAAATACACAGACATTTCCAACAGCACAACCTGATTTCAATGTGATATTTGCGTTTAATGCGAGTTCAGCAGCAAATACACAGTGTTTTAGCACAACATGCACAATTCAATTTGAAACTTGTGTTTTTCACGATTTTCGGTATATTGCACTGAAATGCATCTAAATGTCGAATTCAGTGAGATATTTAAGTTGAATTTGTGTTTTTGACAGCAAATACACAGACATTTCTGACAGCACAACCTGATTTCAATGTGATATTTGCGTTTAATGCGAGTTCAGCAGCAGATACTCAGTGTTTTAGCACAACATGCACAATTCAATGTGAAACTTGCGTTTTTCACGATTTTCGGTATATTGCACTGAAATGCATCTAAATATCGAATTCAGTGTGATATTTAAGTTGAATTCGTGTTTTGGCAGGAAATACACAGACATTTCTAACAGCACAACCTGATTTCAATGTGATATTTGCGTTTAATGCGAGTTCAGCAGCAGATACTCAGTGTTTTAGCACAACATGCACAATTCAATGTAAAACTTGTGTTTTTCACGATTTTCAGTATATTGCACTGAAATGCATCTAAATATCGAATTCAGTGTGATATTTAAGTTGAATTCGTGTTTTGGCTGGAAATACACAGCCATTTCTAACCGCACAACCTGATTTCAATGTGATATTTGCGTTTAATGCGAGTTCAGCAGCAAATACACAGTGTTTTAGCACAATATGCACAATTCAATGTGAAACTTGTGTTTTTCGCGATTTTCGGTATATTGCACTGAAATGCATCTGAATATCGAATTCAGTATGATATTTACGTTGAATTCGTGTTTTGGCAGCAAATACACAGCCATTTCTAACTGCACAACCTTATTTCAATGTGATATTTGTGTTTAATGCGAGTTCAGCAGCAAATACACAGTGTTTTAGCACAACATGCACAATTCAATGTGAAACTTGCGTTTTTCACGATTTTCGGTATATTGCACTGAAATGCTTCTGAATATCGAATTCAGTGTGATATTTATGTTGAATTCGTGTTTTGGCAGCAAATACACAGCCACTTCTAACAGCACAACCTGATTTCAATGCGATATTTGCGTTTAATGCGAGTTCAGCAGCAAATACACAGTGTTTTAGCCCAACATGCACAATTCAATGTGAAACTTGCGTTTTTCACGATTTTTGGTATATTGCACTGAAATGCATCTAATTATCGAATTCAGTGTGATATTTAAGTTGAATTCGCGTTTTGGCTGGCACTACACAGCCATTTCTAACAGCACAACCTGATTTCAATGCGATATTTGCGTTTAATGCGAGTTCAGCAGCAAATACACAGTGTTTTAGCCCAACATGCACAATTCAATGTGAAACTTGCGTTTTTCACGATTTTCGGTATATTGCACTGAAATGCATCTAAATATCGAATTCAGTGTGATATTTAAGTTGAATTCGTGTTTTGGCAGCAAATACACAGACATTTCTGACAGCACAACCTGATTTCAATGCGATATTTGCGTTTAATACGAGTTCAGCAGCAAATACACAGTGTTTTAGCACAACATGCAAAATTCAATGTGAAACTTGCGTTTTTCACGATTTTCGGTATATTGCACTGAAATGCATCTGAATATCGAATTCAGTGTGATATTTACGTTGAATTCGTGTTTTGGCAGCAAATACACACACATTTCTAACAGCACAAACTGATTTCAATGCGATATTTGCGTTTAATGCGAGTTCAGCAGCAAATACACAGTGTTTTAGCACAACATCCACAATTAAATTTGAAACTTGCGTTTTTCACGATTTTCGGTATATTGCACTGAAATGCATCTGAATATCGAATTCAGTGTGATATTTATGTTGAATTCGTGTTTTGGCAGCAAATACACAGATATTTCTAACAGCACAACCTGATTTCAATGCGATATTTGCGTTTAATGCGAGTTCAGCAGCAAATACACAGTGTTCTAGCACAACATGCACAATTCAATGTGAAACTTGCGTTTTTCACGATTTTCGGTATATTCCACGGAAATGCATCTAAATATCGAATTCAGTGTGATATTTAAGTTGAATTCGTGTTTTGGCAGGAAATACATAGCCATTTCTAACAGCACAACCTGATTTCAATATGATATTTGCGTTTAATGAGAGTTCAGCAGCAAATACACAGTGTTTTAGCACAACATCCACAATTTAATGTGAAACTTGCGTTTTTCACGATTTTCGGTATATTGCACTGAAATGCATCTAAATATCGAATTCAGTGTGATATTTAAGTTGAATTCGTGTTTTGGCAGCAAATACACAGATATTTCTAACAGCACAACCTGATTTCAATGCGATATTTGCGTTTAATGCGAGTTCAGCAGCAAATACACAGTGTTTTAGCACAACATGCACAATACAATGTAAAACTTGTGTTTTTCACGATTTTCAGTATAATGCACTGAAATGCATCTAAATATCGAATTCAGTGTGATATTTAAGTTGAATTCGTGTTTTGGCTGGAAATACACAGCCATCTCTAACAGCACAACCTGATTTCAATGTGATATTTGTGTTTAATGCGAGTTCAGCAGCAAATACACAGTGTTTTAGCACAATATGCACAATTCAATGTGAAACTTGTGTTTTTCACGATTTTCGGTATATTGCACTGAAATGCATCTGAATATCGAATTCAGTGTGATATTTACGTTGAATTCGTGTTTTGGCAGCAAATACACAGCCATTTCTAACTGCACAACCTGATTTCAATGTGATTTTTGTGTTTAATGCGAGTTCAGTAGCAAATACACAGTGTCTAAGCATAAAATACACAATTCAATGTGAAACTTGTGTTTCACACGATTTTCGGTATATTGCACTGAAATGCATCTAAATATCGAATTCAGTGTGATATTTAAGTTGAATTCGTGTTTTGGCAGCAAATACACAGACATTTCCAACAGCACAACCTGATTTCAATGTGATATTTGCGTTTAATGCGAGTTCAGCAGCAAATACACAGTGTTTTAGCACAACATGCACAATTCAATTTGAAACTTGTGTTTTTCACGATTTTCGGTATATTGCACTGAAATGCATCTAAATGTCGAATTCAGTGAGATATTTAAGTTGAATTTGTGTTTTTGACAGCAAATACACAGACATTTCTGACAGCACAACCTGATTTCAATGTGATATTTGCGTTTAATGCGAGTTCAGCAGCAGATACTCAGTGTTTTAGCACAACATGCACAATTCAATGTGAAACTTGCGTTTTTCACGATTTTCGGTATATTGCACTGAAATGCATCTAAATATCGAATTCAGTGTGATATTTAAGTTGAATTCGTGTTTTGGCAGGAAATACACAGACATTTCTAACAGCACAACCTGATTTCAATGTGATATTTGCGTTTAATGCGAGTTCAGCAGCAGATACTCAGTGTTTTAGCACAACATGCACAATTCAATGTAAAACTTGTGTTTTTCACGATTTTCAGTATATTGCACTGAAATGCATCTAAATATCGAATTCAGTGTGATATTTAAGTTGAATTCGTGTTTTGGCTGGAAATACACAGCCATTTCTAACCGCACAACCTGATTTCAATGTGATATTTGCGTTTAATGCGAGTTCAGCAGCAAATACACAGTGTTTTAGCACAATATGCACAATTCAATGTGAAACTTGTGTTTTTCGCGATTTTCGGTATATTGCACTGAAATGCATCTGAATATCGAATTCAGTATGATATTTACGTTGAATTCGTGTTTTGGCAGCAAATACACAGCCATTTCTAACTGCACAACCTTATTTCAATGTGATATTTGTGTTTAATGCGAGTTCAGCAGCAAATACACAGTGTTTTAGCACAACATGCACAATTCAATGTGAAACTTGCGTTTTTCACGATTTTCGGTATATTGCACTGAAATGCTTCTGAATATCGAATTCAGTGTGATATTTATGTTGAATTCGTGTTTTGGCAGCAAATACACAGCCACTTCTAACAGCACAACCTGATTTCAATGCGATATTTGCGTTTAATGCGAGTTCAGCAGCAAATACACAGTGTTTTAGCCCAACATGCACAATTCAATGTGAAACTTGCGTTTTTCACGATTTTTGGTATATTGCACTGAAATGCATCTAATTATCGAATTCAGTGTGATATTTAAGTTGAATTCGCGTTTTGGCTGGCACTACACAGCCATTTCTAACAGCACAACCTGATTTCAATGTGATATTTGTGTTTAATGCGAGTTCAGCAGCAAATACACAGTGTTTTAGCACAACATGCAAAATTCAATGTGAAACTTGTGTTTTTTACGATTTTCGGTATATTGCACTGAAATGCATCTGAATATCGAATTCCGTGTGATATTTACGTTGAATTCGTGTTTTGGCAGCAAATACACAGACATTTCTTACTGCACAACGTTATTACAATGTGATATTTGTGTTTAATGCGAGTTCAGCAGCAAATAAACAGTGTTTTAGCACAACATGCAAAATTCAATGTGAAACTTGCGTGTTTCACGATTTTCGGTATATTGCACTGAAATGCATCTAAATATCGAATTCAGTGTGATATTTAAGTTGAATTCGTGTTTTGGCAGCAAATACACAGATATTTCTAACAGCACAACCTGATTTCAATGCGATATTTGCGTTTAATGCGAGTTCAGCAGCAAATACACAGTGTTTTAGCCCAACATGCACAATTCAATGTTAAACTTGCGTTTTTCACGATTTTCGGAATATTGCACTGAAATGCATCTGAATATCGAATTCAGTGTGATATTTACGTTGAATTCGTGTTTTCGCAGCAAATACACAGACATTTCTGACAGCACAACCTGATTTCAATGCGATATTTGCGTTTAATACGAGTTCAGCAGCAAATACACAGTGTTTTAGCACAACATGCAAAATTCAATGTGAAACTTGCGTTTTTCACGATTTTCGGTATATTGCACTGAAATGCATCTGAATATCGAATTCAGTGTGATATTTACGTTGAATTCGTGTTTTCGCAGCAAATACACAGACATTTCTGACAGCACAACCTGATTTCAATGCGATATTTGCGTTTAATACGAGTTCAGCAGCAAATACACAGTGTTTTAGCACAACATGCAAAATTCAATGTGAAACTTGCGTTTTTCACGATTTTCGGTATATTGCACTGAAATGCATCTGAATATCGAATTCAGTGTGATATTTACGTTGAATTCGTGTTTTGGCAGCAAATACACAGATATTTGTAACAGCACAACCTGATTTCAATGCGATATTTGCGTTTAATGCGAGTTCAGCAGCAAATACACAGTGTTTTAGCCCAACATGCACAATTCACTGTGAAACTTGCGTTTTTCACGATTTTCGGTATATTGCACTGAAATGCATCTAAATATCGAATTCAGTGTGATATTTAAGTTGAATTCGTGTTTTGGCAGCAAATACACAGACATTTCTGACAGCACAACCTGATTTCAATGCGATATTTGCGTTTAATACGAGTTCAGCAGCAAATACACAGTGTTTTAGCACAACATGCAAAATTCAATGTGAAACTTGCGTTTTTCACGATTTTCGGTATATTGCACTGAAATGCATCTGAATATCGAATTCAGTGTGATATTTACGTTGAATTCGTGTTTTGGCAGCAAATACACACACATTTCTAACAGCACAAACTGATTTCAATGCGATATTTGCGTTTAATGCGAGTTCAGCAGCAAATACACAGTGTTTTAGCACAACATCCACAATTAAATTTGAAACTTGCGTTTTTCACGATTTTCGGTATATTGCACTGAAATGCATCTGAATATCGAATTCAGTGTGATATTTATGTTGAATTCGTGTTTTGGCAGCAAATACACAGATATTTCTAACAGCACAACCTGATTTCAATGCGATATTTGCGTTTAATGCGAGTTCAGCAGCAAATACACAGTGTTCTAGCACAACATGCACAATTCAATGTGAAACTTGCGTTTTTCACGATTTTCGGTATATTCCACGGAAATGCATCTAAATATCGAATTCAGTGTGATATTTAAGTTGAATTCGTGTTTTGGCAGGAAATACATAGCCATTTCTAACAGCACAACCTGATTTCAATATGATATTTGCGTTTAATGAGAGTTCAGCAGCAAATACACAGTGTTTTAGCACAACATCCACAATTTAATGTGAAACTTGCGTTTTTCACGATTTTCGGTATATTGCACTGAAATGCATCTAAATATCGAATTCAGTGTGATATTTAAGTTGAATTCGTGTTTTGGCAGCAAATACACAGATATTTCTAACAGCACAACCTGATTTCAATGCGATATTTGCGTTTAATGCGAGTTCAGCAGCAAATACACAGTGTTTTAGCACAACATGCACAATACAATGTAAAACTTGTGTTTTTCACGATTTTCAGTATAATGCACTGAAATGCATCTAAATATCGAATTCAGTGTGATATTTAAGTTGAATTCGTGTTTTGGCTGGAAATACACAGCCATCTCTAACAGCACAACCTGATTTCAATGTGATATTTGTGTTTAATGCGAGTTCAGCAGCAAATACACAGTGTTTTAGCACAATATGCACAATTCAATGTGAAACTTGTGTTTTTCACGATTTTCGGTATATTGCACTGAAATGCATCTGAATATCGAATTCAGTGTGATATTTACGTTGAATTCGTGTTTTGGCAGCAAATACACAGCCATTTCTAACTGCACAACCTGATTTCAATGTGATTTTTGTGTTTAATGCGAGTTCAGTAGCAAATACACAGTGTCTAAGCATAAAATACACAATTCAATGTGAAACTTGTGTTTCACACGATTTTCGGTATATTGCACTGAAATGCATCTAAATATCGAATTCAGTGTGATATTTAAGTTGAATTCGTGTTTTGGCAGCAAATACACAGACATTTCCAACAGCACAACCTGATTTCAATGTGATATTTGCGTTTAATGCGAGTTCAGCAGCAAATACACAGTGTTTTAGCACAACATGCACAATTCAATTTGAAACTTGTGTTTTTCACGATTTTCGGTATATTGCACTGAAATGCATCTAAATGTCGAATTCAGTGAGATATTTAAGTTGAATTTGTGTTTTTGACAGCAAATACACAGACATTTCTAGCAGCACAACCTGATTTCAATGTGATATTTGCGTTTAATGCGAGTTCAGCAGCAGATACTCAGTGTTTTAGCACAACATGCACAATTCAATGTGAAACTTGCGTTTTTCACGATTTTCGGTATATTGCACTGAAATGCATCTAAATATCGAATTCAGTGTGATATTTAAGTTGAATTCGTGTTTTGGCAGGAAATACACAGACATTTCTAACAGCACAACCTGATTTCAATGTGATATTTGCGTTTAATGCGAGTTCAGCAGCAGATACTCAGTGTTTTAGCACAACATGCACAATTCAATGTAAAACTTGTGTTTTTCACGATTTTCAGTATATTGCACTGAAATGCATCTAAATATCGAATTCAGTGTGATATTTAAGTTGAATTCGTGTTTTGGCTGGAAATACACAGCCATTTCTAACCGCACAACCTGATTTCAATGTGATATTTGCGTTTAATGCGAGTTCAGCAGCAAATACACAGTGTTTTAGCACAATATGCACAATTCAATGTGAAACTTGTGTTTTTCGCGATTTTCGGTATATTGCACTGAAATGCATCTGAATATCGAATTCAGTATGATATTTACGTTGAATTCGTGTTTTGGCAGCAAATACACAGCCATTTCTAACTGCACAACCTTATTTCAATGTGATATTTGTGTTTAATGCGAGTTCAGCAGCAAATACACAGTGTTTTAGCACAACATGCACAATTCAATGTGAAACTTGCGTTTTTCACGATTTTCGGTATATTGCACTGAAATGCATCTGAATATCGAATTCAGTGTGATATTTATGTTGAATTCGTGTTTTGGCAGCAAATACACAGCCACTTCTAACAGCACAACCTGATTTCAATGCGATATTTGCGTTTAATGCGAGTTCAGCAGCAAATACACAGTGTTTTAGCCCAACATGCACAATTCAATGTGAAACTTGCGTTTTTCACGATTTTTGGTATATTGCACTGAAATGCATCTAATTATCGAATTCAGTGTGATATTTAAGTTGAATTCGCGTTTTGGCTGGCACTACACAGCCATTTCTAACAGCACAACCTGATTTCAATGTGATATTTGTGTTTAATGCGAGTTCAGCAGCAAATACACAGTGTTTTAGCACAACATGCAAAATTCAATGTGAAACTTGTGTTTTTTACGATTTTCGGTATATTGCACTGAAATGCATCTGAATATCGAATTCCGTGTGATATTTACGTTGAATTCGTGTTTTGGCAGCAAATACACAGACATTTCTAACTGCACAACGTTATTACAATGTGATATTTGTGTTTAATGCGAGTGCAGCAGCAAATAAACAGTGTTTTAGCACAACATGCAAAATTCAATGTGAAACTTGCGTGTTTCACGATTTTCGGTATATTGCACTGAAATGCATCTAAATATCGAATTCAGTGTGATATTTAAGTTGAATTCGTGTTTTGGCAGCAAATACACAGATATTTCTAACAGCACAACCTGATTTCAATGCGATATTTGCGTTTAATGCGAGTTCAGCAGCAAATACACAGTGTTTTAGCCCAACATGCACAATTCAATGTTAAACTTGCGTTTTTCACGATTTTCGGAATATTGCACTGAAATGCATCTGAATATCGAATTCAGTGTGATATTTACGTTGAATTCGTGTTTTCGCAGCAAATACACAGACATTTCTGACAGCACAACCTGATTTCAATGCGATATTTGCGTTTAATACGAGTTCAGCAGCAAATACACAGTGTTTTAGCACAACATGCAAAATTCAATGTGAAACTTGCGTTTTTCACGATTTTCGGTATATTGCACTGAAATGCATCTGAATATCGAATTCAGTGTGATATTTACGTTGAATTCGTGTTTTCGCAGCAAATACACAGACATTTCTGACAGCACAACCTGATTTCAATGCGATATTTGCGTTTAATACGAGTTCAGCAGCAAATACACAGTGTTTTAGCACAACATGCAAAATTCAATGTGAAACTTGCGTTTTTCACGATTTTCGGTATATTGCACTGAAATGCATCTGAATATCGAATTCAGTGTGATATTTATGTTGAATTCGTGTTTTGGCAGCAAATACACAGCCACTTCTAACAGCACAACCTTATTTCAATGTGATATTTGTGTTTAATGCGAGTTCAGCAGCAAATACACAGTGTTCTAGCACAACATGCACAATTCAATGTGAAACTTGCGTTTTTCACGATTTTCGGTATATTGCACTGAAATGCATCTAAATATCGAATTCAGTGTGATATTTAAGTTGAATTCGTGTTTTGGCAGCAAATACACAGATATTTCTAACAGCACAACCTGATTTCAATGCGATATTTGCGTTTAATGCGAGTTCAGCAGCAAATACACAGTGTTTTAGCACAACATGCACAATACAATGTAAAACTTGTGTTTTTCACGATTTTCAGTATATTGCACTGAAATGCATTTAAATATCGAATTCAGTGTGATATTTAAGTTGAATTCGTGTTTTGGCTGGAAATACACAGCCATCTCTAACAGCACAACCTGATTTCAATGTGATATTTGTGTTTAATGCGAGTTCAGCAGCAAATACACAGTGTTTTAGCACAATATGCACAATTCAAAGTGAAACTTGTGTTTTTCACGATTTTCGGTATATTGCACTGAAATGCATCTGAATATCGAATTCAGTGTGATATTTACGTTGAATTCGTATTTTGGCAGCAAATACACAGCCATTTCTAACTGCACGACCTGATTTCAATGTGATTTTTGTGTTTAATGCGAGTTCGGTAGCAAATACACAGTGTCTAAGCATAAAATACACAATTCAATGTGAAACTTGTGTTTCACACGATTTTCGGTGTATTGCAATAAAATGAATCTGAATATCGAATTCAGTGTGATATTTACGTTGAATTCGTGTTTTGGCAGCAACGACACAGCCATTTCTAACAGCACAACCTGATTTCAATGTGATATTTGTGTTTAATGCGAGTTCAGCAGCAAATACACAGTGTCTAAGCATAAGATACAAAATTCAATGTGAAACTTGTGTTTCACACATTTTTCGGTGTATTGCAATAAATTGCATCTGAATATCGAATTCAGTGTGATATTTACGTTGAATTCGTGTTTTGGCAGCAACTACATAGACATTTCTAACAGCACAACCAGATTTCAATGTGATATTTGCGTTTAATGCGAGTTCAGCAGCAAATACACAGTGTTTTAGCACAACATTCACAATACAATGTAAAACTTGTGTTTTTCACGATTTTCAGTATGCACTGAAATGCATTTAAATATCGAATTCAGTGTGATATTTAAGTTGAATTCGTGTTTTGGCTGGAAATACACAGCCATTTCTAACAGCACAACCTGATTTCAATGCGATATTTGCGTTTAATGCGAGTTCAGCAGCAAATACACAGTGTTTTAGCACAACATGCACAATTCAATTTGAAACTTCTGTTTTTCACGATTTTCGGTATATTGCACTGAAATGCATCTAAATATCGAATTCAGTGTGATATATTAAGTTGAATTCGTGTTTTGGCAGCAAATCCACAGACATTCCAACAGCACAACCTGATTTCAATGCGATATTTGCGTTTAATGCGAGTTCAGCAGCAGATACTCAGTGTTTTAGCCCAACATGCACAATTCAATGTGAAACTTGCGTTTTTCACGATTTTCGGTATATTGCACTGAAATGCATCTAAATATCGAATTCAGTGTGATATTTAAGTTGAATTCGTGTTTTGGCAGCAAATACACAGCCATTTCAAACAGCACAACCTTATTTCAATGTGATATTTGTGTTTAATGCTAGTTCAGCAGCAAATAAACAGTGTTCTAGCACAACATGCACAATTCAATGTGAAACTTGCGTTTTTCACGATTTTCGGTATATTGCACTAAAATGCATCTGAATATCGAATTCAGTGTGATATTTACGTTGAATTCGTGTTTTGGCAGCAAATACACAGATATTTCTAACAGCACAACCTGATTTCAATGCGATATTTGCGTTTAATGCGAATTCAGCAGCAAATAAACAGTGTTTTAGCCCAACATGCACAATTCAATGTGAAACTTGCGTTTTTCACGATTTTCGGTATATTGCACTGAAATGCATCTAAATATCGAATTCAGTGTGATATTTAAGTTGAATTCGTGTTTTGGCGGCAAATACACAGACATTTCTAACAGCACAACCTGATTTCAATGTGGTATTTGCGTTTAATGCGAGTTCAGCAGCAAATACACAGTGTTTTAGCACAACATGCACAATTCAATATGAAACTTGCGTTTTTCACGACTTTCGGTATATTGCACTGAAATGCATCTAAATATCGAATTCAGTGTGATATTTAAGTTGAATTCGTGTTTTGGCAGCAAATACACAGATATTTCTAACAGCACAACCTGATTTCAATGCGATATTTGCGTTTAATGCGAGTTCAGCAGCAAATACACAGAGTTTTAGCACAACATGCACAATACAATGTAAAACTTGTGTTTTTCACGATTTTCAGTATATTGCACTGAAATGCATTTAAATATCGAATTCAGTGTGATATTTAAGTTGAATTCGTGTTTTGGCTGGAAATACACAGCCATCTCTAACAGCACAACCTGATTTCAATGTGATATTTGTGTTTAATGCGAGTTCAGCAGCAAATACACAGTGTTTTAGCACAATATGCACAATTCAATGTGAAACTTGTGTTTTTCACGATTTTCGGTATATTGCACTGAAATGCATCTGAATATCGAATTCAGTGTGATATTTACGTTGAATTCGTGTTTTGGCAGCAAATACACAGCCATTTCTAACTGCACAACCATATTACAATGTGATATTTGTGTTTAATGCGAGTTCAGCAGCAAATAAACAGTGTTTTAGCACAACATGCACAATTCAATGTGAAACTTGTGTTTTTCACGATTTTCGGTATATTGCACTGAAATGCATCTAAATATCGAATTCAGTGTGATATTTAAGTTGAATTCGTGTTTTGACAGCAAATACACAGACATTTCTAACAGCACAACCTGATTTCAATGTGGTATTTGCGTTTAATGCGAGTTCAGCAGCAAATACACAGTGATTTAGCACAACATGCACAATACAATGTAAAACTTGTGTTTTTCACGATTTTCAGTATATTGCACTGAAATGCATTTAAATATCGAATTCAGTGTGATATTTACGTTGAATTCGTGTTTTGGCAGCAACTACACAGACTTTTTTAACAGCACAACCAGATTTCAATGTGATATTTGCGTTTAATGCGAGTTCAGCAGCAGATACTCAGTGTTTTAGCACAACATACACAATTCAATGTGAAACTTGCGTTTTTCACGATTTTCGGTATATTGCACTGAAATCCATCTAAATATCGAATTCAGTGTGATATTTAAGTTGAATTCGTGTTTTGGCAGGAAATACACAGGCATTTCTAACAGCACAACCTGATTTCTATGTGATATTTGCGTTTAATGCGAGTTCAGCAGCAAATACTCAGTGTTTTAGCACAACATGCACAATTCAATGTAAAACTTGTGTTTTTCACGATTTTCAGTATATTGCACTGAAATGCATCTAAATATCGAATTCAGTGTGATATTTAAGTTGAATTCGTGTTTTGGCTGGAAATACACAGCCATTTCTAACAGCACAACCTGATTTCAATGTGATATTTGTGTTTAATGCGAGTTCAGCAGCAAATACACAGTGTATTAGCACAATATGCACAATTCATTGTGAAACTTGTGTTTTTCACGATTTTCGGTATATTGCACTGAAATGCATCTAAATATCGAATTCAGTGTGATATTTAAGTTGAATTCGTGTTTTGGCAGCAAATACACAGACATTTCTGACAGCATAACCTGATTTCAATGCAATATTTGCGTTTAATACGAGGTCAGCAGCAAATACACAGTGTCTAAGCATAACATGTACAATTCAATGTGAAACTTGTGTTTCACACGATTTTCGGTGTATTGCAATAAAATGAATCTGAATATCGAATTCAGTGTGATATTTACGTTGAATTCGTGTTTTGGCAGCAACTACACAGACTTTTTTAACAGCACAACCAGATTTCAATGTGATATTTGCGTTTAATGCGAGTTCAGCAGCAAATACACAGTGTTTTAGCACAACATGCACAATTCAATGTGAAACTTGCGTTTTTCACGATTTTCGGTATATAGCACTGAAATGCATCTGAATATCAAATTCAGTGTGATATTTACGTTGAATTCGTGTTTTGGCAGCAAATACACAGACATTTCTGACAGCATAACCTGATTTCAATGCGATATTTGCGTTTAATACGAGGTCAGCAGCAAATACACAGTGTTCTAGCACAACATGCACAATTCAATGTGAAACTTGCGTTTTTCCCGATTTTCGGTATATTGCACTGAAATGCATCTAAATATCGAATTCAGTGTGATATTTAAGTTGAATTCGTGTTTTGGCAGCAAATACACAGACATTTCTAACAGCACAACCAGATTTCAATGTAATATTTGCGTGTAATGCAAGTTCAGCAGCAAATACACAGTGTTTTAGCACAACATGCACAATTCAAGGTGAAACTTGCCTTTTTCACGATTTTCGGTATATTGCACTGAAATGCATCTAAATATCGAATTCAGTGTGATATTTAAGTTGAATTCGTGTTTTGGCTGGAAATACACAGCCATTTCTAACAGCACAACCTGATTTCAATGTGATATTTGTGTTTAATGCGAGTTCAGCAGCAAATACACAGTGTTTTAGCACAATATGCACAATTCATTGTGAAACTTGTGTTTTTCACGATTTTCGGTATATTGCACTGAAATGCATCTGAATATCGAATTCAGTGTGATATTTACGTTGAATTCGTGTTTTGGCAGCAAATACACAGCCATTTCTAACTGCACAACCATATTACAATGTGATATTTGTGTTTAATGCGAGTTCAGCAGCAAAGGAACAGTGTTTTAGCACAACATGCACAATTCAATGTGAAACTTGCGTTTTTCACTATTTTCGGTATATTGCACAGAAATGCATCTAAATATCGAATTCAGTGTGATATTTAAGTTGAATTCGTGTTTTGGCAGCAAATACACAGATATTTCTAACAGCACAACCTGATCTCAATGCGATATTTGCGTTTAATGCGAGTTCAGCAGCAAATACACAGTGTTTTAGCCCAACATGCACAATTCAATGTGAAACTTGCGTTTTTCACGATTTTCGGTATATTGCACTGAAATGCATCTAAATATCGAATTCAGTGTGATATCTACGTTGAATTCATTTTTTTTTTGGTTAGCCGGTGGACCGGTGTGGCGGTAACTCGCTTGTCGCAAGATAATGTGAGTTAAGTGACACACTGCGCGGCCAGTACTTGGATGGGTGACCATCCAAGCGGAACCGCTCCGCCGGTAGGGCTCGCGCTGAGTGAGCGGCAGGTTTTCTCCGGGTACTCCGGTTTCCCCTGCCTAGGTACACTAGTACTTAAACACGCTAGGCCCTAAATCGAACTAATGTCACCTCTGGCGTACGTCATGTGACAAGTAGATAGAGGGGCCAATGGCAGCCACAAAAAGGCATACAAATGAAACAATACAACACATAGGATAGGTACACTGATAGGTACACTGCACTACACTGACGCATACACTCTGAAGAGGCTCAGGCCTATAGCAGAGCACCACCATAAATCAATCAATCATTTTTTGGCAGCAAATACACAGACATTTTGAACAGCACAACCTGATTTCAATGTGATATTTGCGTTTAATGCGAGTTCAGCAGCAAATACACTGTGTTTTAGCACAACATGCACAATTCAATATGAAACTTGCGTTTTTCACGACTTTCGGTATATTGCACTGAAATGCATCTAAATATCGAATTCAGTGTGATATTTAAGTTGAATTCATGTTTTGGCAGCAAATACACAGACATTTTGAACAGCACAACCTGATTTCAATGTGATATTTGCGTTTAATGCGAGTTCAGCAGCAAATACACAGTGTTTTAGCACAACATACACAATTCAATATGAAACTTGCGTTTTTCACGACTTTCGGTATATTGCACTGAAATGCATCTAAATATCGAATTCAGTGTGATATTTAAGTTGAATTCATGTTTTGGCAGCAAATACACAGACATTTCTGACAGCATAACCTGATTTCAATGCAATATTTGCGTTTAATACGAGGTCAGCAGCAAATACACAGTGTCTAAGCATAACATGTACAATTCAATGTGAAACTTGTGTTTCACACGATTTTCGGTGTATTGCAATAAAATGAATCTGAATATCGAATTCAGTGTGATATTTACGTTGAATTCGTGTTTTGGCAGCAACTACACAGACTTTTTTAACAGCACAACCAGATTTCAATGTGATATTTGCGTTTAATGCGAGTTCAGCAGCAGATACTCAGTGTTTTAGCACAACATGCACAATTCAATGTGAAACTTGCGTTTCACACGATTTTCGGTATATTGCACTGAAATGCATCTAAATATCGAATTCAGTGTGATATTTTAGTTGAATTCGTGTTTTTGCAGCAAATACACAGATATTTCTAACAGCACAACCTGATTTCAATGCGATATTTGCGTTTAATGCGAGTTCAGCAGCAAATACACAGTGTTTTAGCCCAACATGCACAATTCAATGTGAAACTTGCGTTTTTCACGATTTTCGGTATATTGCACTGAAATGCATCTAAATATCGAATTCAGTGTGATATTTAAGTTGAATTCATGTTTTGGCAGCAAATACACAGACATTTTGAACAGCACAACCTGATTTCAATGTGATATTTGCGTTTAATGCGAGTTCAGCAGCAAATACACAGTGTTTTAGCACAACATGCACAATTCAATGTGAAACTTGCGTTTTTCACGATTTTCGGTATATAGCACTGAAATGCATCTGAATATCAAATTCAGTGTGATATTTAAGTTGAATTCGTGTTTTGGCAGCAAATACACAGACATTTCTAACAGCACAACCTGATTTCAATGTGGTATTTGCGTTTAACGCGAGTTCAGCAGCAAATACTCAGTGTCTTAGCACAACATGCACACTTCAATGTGAAACTAGCGTTTTTCACGATTTTCGGTATATTGCACTGAAATGCATCTAAATATCGAATTCAGTGTGATATTTACGTTGAATTCGTGTTTTGGCAGCAAATACACAGCCACTTCTAACAGCACAACCTGATTTCAATGTGATATTTGCGTTTAATACGAGTTCAGCAGCAAATACAAAGTGTTTTAGCACAACATGCACAATTCAATGTGAAACTTGCGTTTTTCACGATTTTCGGTATATTGCACGGAAATGCATCTAAATATCGAATTCAGTTTGAAATTTAAGTTGAATTCGTGTTTTGGCAGGAGATACACATCCATTTCTAACAGCCCAACCTGATTTCAATGTGATATTTGCGTTTAATGCGAGTTCAGCAGCAGATACTCAGTGTTTTAGCACAACATGCACAATTCAATGTGAAACTTGCGTTTCACACGATTTTCGGTATATTGCACTGAAATGCATCTAAATATCGAATTCAGTGTGATATTTAAGTTGAATTCGTGTTTTGGCAGGAAATACACAGACATTTCTAACTGCACAACCTGATTTCAATGTGATATTTGCGTTTAATGCGAGTTCAGCAGCAAATACTCAGTGTTTTAGCACAACATGCACAATTCAATGTAAAACTTGTGTTTTTCACGATTTTCAGTATATTGCACTGAAATGCATCTAAATATCGAATTCAGTGTGATATTTAAGTTGAATTCGTGTTTTGGCTGGAAATACACAGCCATTTCTAACAGCACAACCTGATTTCAATGTGATATTTGCGTTTAATGCGAGTTCAGCAGCAAATACACAGTGTTTTAGCACAATATGCACAATTCAATGTGAAACTTGTGTTTTTCGCGATTTTCGTATATTGCACTGAAATGCATCTGAATATCGAATTCAGTATGATATTTACGTTGAATTCGTGTTTTGGCAGCAAATACACAGCCACTTCTAACAGCACAACCTTATTTCAATGTGATATTTGTGTTTAATGCGAGTTCAGCAGCAAATACACAGTGTTCTAGCACAACATGCACAATTCAATGTGAAACTTGCGTTTTTCACGATTTTCGGTATATTGCACTGAAATGCATCTAAATATCGAATTCAGTGTGATATTTAAGTTGAATTCGTGTTCTGGCAGGAAATACACAGCCATTTCTAACAGCACAACCTGATTTCAATGTGATATTTGTGTTTAATGCGAGTTCAGCAGCAAATACACAGTGTTTTAGCACAACATTCACAATTCAATGTGAAACTTGCGTTTTTCACGATTTTCGGTATATTGCACTGAAATGCATCTAAATATCGAATTCAGTGTGATATTTAAGTTGAATTCGTGTTTTGGCAGGAAATACACAGCCATTTCTAACAGCACAACCTGATTTCAATGTGATATTTGTGTTTAATGCGAGTTCAGCAGCAAATACACAGTGTTTTAGCACAACATTCACAATTCAATGTGAAACTTGCGTTTTTCACGATTTTCGGTATATTGCACTGAAATGCATCTAAATATCGAATTCAGTGTGATATATAAGTTGAATTCGTGTTTTGGCAGCAAATACACAGACATTTCTAACAGCACAATCTGATTTCAATGTGATATTTTCGTTTAATGCGAATTCAGCAGCAAATACTCAGTGTTTTAGCAAAACATGAACAATTCAATTTGAAACTTGTGTTTTTCACGATTTTCGGTATATTGCACTGAAATGCATCTAAATATCGAATTCAGTGTGATATTTAACTTGAATTCGTGTTTTGGCAGCAAATACACAGCCATTTCAAACAGCACAACCTTATTTCAATGTGATATTTGTGTTTAATGCTAGTTCAGCAGCAAATAAACAGTGTTCTAGCACAACATGCACAATTCAATGTGAAACTTGCGTTTTTCACGATTTTCGGTATATTGCACTGAAATGCATCTAAATATCGAATTCAGTGTGATATTTAAGTTGAATTCGTGTTTTGGCAGGAAATACACAGCCATTTCTAACAGCACAACCTGATTTCAATGCGATATTTGCGTTTAATGCGAGTTCAGCATTAAATACACAGTGTTTTAGCCCAACATGCACAATTCAATGTGAAACTTGCGTTTTTCACGATTTTCGGTATATTGCACTGAAATGCATCTAAATATCGAATTCAGTGTGAAATTTAAGTTGAATTCGTGTTTTGGCAGCAAATACACAGACATTTCTAACAGCACAACCTGATTTCAATGTGGTATTTGCGTTTAATGCGAGTTCAGCAGCAAATACACAGTGTTTTAGCACAACATGCACAATTCAATATGAAACTTGCGTTTTTCACGACTTTCGGTATATTGCACTGAAATGCATCTAAATATCGAATTCAGTGTGATATTTAAGTTGAATTCGTGTTTTGGCAGCAAATACACGGATATTTCTAACAGCACAACCTGATTTCAATGCGATATTTGCGTTTAATGCGAGTTCAGCAGCAAATACACAGTGTTTTAGCACAACATGCACAATACAATGTAAAACTTGTGTTTTTCACGATTTTCAGTATATTGCACTGAAATGCATTTAAATATCGAATTCAGTGTGACATTTAAGTTGAATTCGTGTTTTGGCTGGAAATACACAGCCATCTCTAACAGCACAACCTGATTTCAATGTGATTTTTGTGTTTAATGCGAGTTCAGCAGCAAATAAACAGTGTTTTAGCACAACATGCACAATTCAATGTGAAACTTGTGTTTTTCACGATTTTCGGTATATTGCACTGAAATGCATCTGAATATCGAATTCAGTGTGATATTTACGTTGAATTCGTGTTTTGGCAGCAAATACACAGCCATTTCTAACTGCACAACCATATTACAATGTGATGTTTGTGTTTAATGCGAGTTCAGCAGCAAATAAACAGTGTTTTAGCACAACATGCACAATTCAATGTGAAACTTGCGTTTTTCACGATTTTCGGTATATTGCACTGAAATGCATCTAAATATCGAATTCAGTGTGATATTTAAGTTGAATTCGTGTTTTGGCAGCAAATACACAGATATTTCTAACAGCACAACCTGATTTCAATGCGATATTTGCGTTTAATGCGAGTTCAGCAGCAAATACACAGTGTTTTAGCCCAACATGCACAATTCAATGTGAAACTTGCGTTTTTCATGATTTTCGGTATATTGCACTGAAATGCATCTAAATATCGAATTCAGTGTGATATTTAAGTTGAATTCGTGTTTTGGCAGGAAATACACAGACATTTCTAACAGCACAACCTGATTTCAATGTGATATTTGCGTTTAATGCGAGTTCAGCAGCAAATACTCAGTGTTTTAGCACAACATGCACAATTCAATGTAAAACTTGTGTTTTTCACGATTTTCAGTATATTGCACTGAAATGCATCTAAATATCGAATTCAGTGTGATATTTAAGTTGAATTCGTGTTTTGGCTGGATATACACAGCCATTTCTAACAGCACAACCTGATTTCAATGTGATATTTGCGTTTAATGCGAGTTCAGCAGCAAATACACAGTGTTTTAGCCCAACATGCACAATTCAATGTGAAACTTGCGTTTTTCACGATTTTCGGTATATTGCACTGATATGCATCTAAAAATCGAATTCAGTGTGATATTTAAGTTGAATTCGTGTTTTGGCTGGAAATACACAGCCATCTCTAACAGCACAACCTGATTTCAATGTGATATTTGCGTTTAATGCGAGTTCAGCAGCAAATTCACAGTGTTTTAGCACAACAAGCACAATTCAATTTGAAACTTGCGTTTTTCACGATTTTCGGTATATTGCACTGAAATGCATCTAAATATCGAATTCAGTGTGATATTTAAGTTGAATTAGTGTTTTGGCAGGAAATACAGAGCCATTTCTAACAGCACAACCTGATTTCAATGTGATATTTGCGTTTAATGCGAGTTCAGCAGCAAATACTCAGTGTTTTAGCACAACATGCACAATTCAATGTAAAACTTGTGTTTTTCACGATTTTCGGTATATTCCACTGAAATGCATCTAAATATCGTATTCAGTGTGATATTTAAGTTGAATTCGTGTTTTGGCAGCAAATACACAGCCGTTTCTAACAGCACAACCTGATTTCAATGTGATAATTGTGTTTAATGCAAGTTCAGCAGCAAATACGCAGTGTTTTAGCACAACATGCACAATTCAATGTGAAACTTGCGTTTTTCACGATTTTCGGTATATTGCACTGAAATGCATCTAAATATCGAATTCAGTGTGATATATAAGTTGAATTCGTGTTTTGGCGGCAAATACACAGACATTTCTAACAGCACAACCTGATTTCAATGTGATATTTGCGTTTAATGCGAGTTCAGCAGCAAATACTCAGTGTTTTAGCAAAACATGAACAATTCAATTTGAAACTTGTGTTTTTCACGATTTTCGGTATATTGCACTGAAATGCATTTAAATATCGAATTCAGTGTGATATTTAAGTTGAATTCGTGTTTTGGCAGCAAATACACAGCCATTTCAAACAGCACAACCTTATTTCAATGTGATATTTGTGTTTAATGCTAGTTCAGCAGCAAATAAACAGTGTTCTAGCACAACATGCACAATTCAATGTGAAACTTGCGTTTTTCACGATTTTCGGTATATTGCACTAAAATGCATCTGAATATCGAATTCAGTATGATATTTACGTTGAATTCGTGTTTTTGCAGGAAATACACAGATATTTGTAACAGCACAACCTGATTTCAATGCGATATTTGCGTTTAATGCGAGTTCAGCAGCAAATACACAGTGTTTTAGCCCAACATGCACAATTCAATGTGAAACTTGCGTTTTTCACGATTTTCGGTATATTGCACTGAAATGCATATAAATATCGAATTCAGTGTGATATTTAAGTTGAATTCGTGTTTTGGCAGCAAATACACAGCCACCTCTAACAGCACAACCTTATTTCAATGCGATATTTGTGTTTAATGCGAGTTCAGCAGCAAATACACAGTGTTCTAGCACAACATGCAAAATTCAATGTGAAACTTGCGTTTTTCACGATTTTCGGTATATTGCACTGAAATGCATCTAAATATCGAATTCAGTGTGATATTTAAGTTGAATTAGTGTTTTGGCAGGAAATACAGAGCCATTTCTAACAGCACAACCTGATTTCAATGTGATATTTGCGTTTAATGCGAGTTCAGCAGAAAATTCACAGTGTTTTAGCACAACAAGCACAATTCAATTTGAAACTTGCGTTTTTCACGATTTTCGGTATATTGCACTGAAATGCATCTAAATATCGAATTCAGTGTGATATTTAAGTTGAATTAGTGTTTTGGCAGGAAATACAGAGCCATTTCTAACAGCACAACCTGATTTCAATGTGATATTTGCGTTTAATGCGAGTTCAGCAGCAAATACTCAGTGTTTTAGCACAACATGCACAATTCAATGTAAAACTTGTGTTTTTCACGATTTTCGGTATATTCCACTGAAATGCATCTAAATATCGTATTCAGTGTGATATTTAAGTTGAATTCGTGTTTTGGCAGCAAATACACAGCCATTTCTAACAGCACAACCTGATTTCAATGTGATAATTGTGTTTAATGCAAGTTCAGCAGCAAATACGCAGTGTTTTAGCACAACATGCACAATTCAATGTGAAACTTGCGTTTTTCACGATTTTCGGTATATTGCACTGAAATGCATCTAAATATCGAATTCAGTGTGATATATAAGTTGAATTCGTGTTTTGGCGGCAAATACACAGACATTTCTAACAGCACAACCTGATTTCAATGTGATATTTGCGTTTAATGCGAGTTCAGCAGCAAATACTCAGTGTTTTAGCAAAACATGAACAATTCAATTTGAAACTTGTGTTTTTCACGATTTTCGGTATATTGCTTTGAAATGCATTTAAATATCGAATTCAGTGTGATATTTAAGTTGAATTCGTGTTTTGGCAGCAAATACACAGCCATTTCAAACAGCACAACCTTATTTCAATGTGATATTTGTGTTTAATGCTAGTTCAGCAGCAAATAAACAGTGTTCTAGCACAACATGCACAATTCAATGTGAAACTTGCGTTTTTCACGATTTTCGGTATATTGCACTAAAATGCATCTGAATATCGAATTCAGTATGATATTTACGTTGAATTCGTGTTTTTGCAGGAAATACACAGATATTTGTAACAGCACAACCTGATTTCAATGCGATATTTGCGTTTAATGCGAGTTCAGCAGCAAATACACAGTGTTTTAGCCCAACATGCACAATTCAATGTGAAACTTGCGTTTTTCACGATTTTCGGCATATTGCACTGAAATGCATCTAAATATCGAATTCAGTGTGATATTTAAGTTGAATTCGTGTTTTGGCAGCAAATACACAGACATTTCTAACGGCACAACCTGATTTCAATATGGTATTTGCGTTTAATGCGAGTTCAGCAGCAAATACACAGTGTTTTAGCACAACATGCACAATTCAATATGAAACTTGCGTTTTTCACGACTTTCGGTATATTGCACTGAAATGCATCTAAATATCGAATTCAGTGTGATATTTAAGTTGAATTCGTGTTTTGGCAGCAAATACACAGATATTTCTAACAGCACAACCTGATTTCAATGCGATATTTGCGTTTAATGCGAGTTCAGCAGCAAATACACAGTGTTTTAGCAAAACATGAACAATTCAATTTGAAACTTGCGTTTTTCACGATTTTCGGTATATTGCACTGAAATGCATCTAAATATCGAATTCAGTGTGATATTTAAGTTGAATACACAGCCATTTCAAACAGCACAACCTTATTTCAATGTGATATTTGCGTTTAATGCGAATTCAGCAGCAAATACACAGTGTTTTAGCACAACAAGCACAATTCAATTTGAAACTTGCGTTTTTCACGATTTTCAGTATATTGCACTGAAATGCATCTGAATATCGAATTCAGTGTGATATTTAAGTTGAATTCGTGTTTTGGCAGGAAATACACAGACATTTCTAACAGCACAACCTGATTTCAATGTGATATTTGCGTGTAATGCGAGTTCAGCAGCAAATACACAGTGTTCTAGCACAACATGCACAATTCAATGTGAAACTTGCGTTTTTAACGATTTTCGGTATATTGCACTGAAATGCATCTAAATATCGGATTCAGTGTGATATTTAAGTTGAATTCGTGTTTTGGCAGCAAATACACAGACATTTCTAACAGCACAACCTGATTTCAAAGCGATATTTGCGTTTAATGCGAGTTCAGCAGCAAACGCAGTGTTTTAGCACAACATGCACAATTCAATATGAAACTTGCGTTTTTCACGATTTTCGGTATATTGCACTGAAATGCATCTGAATATCGAATTCAGTGTGATATTTACGTTGAATTCGTGTTTTGGCAGCAAATACACAGACATTTCTAACTGCACAATCTGATTTCAATGCGATATTTGCGTTTAATGCGAGTTCAGCAGCAAATACACAGTGTTTTAGCACAACATGCACAATTCAATGTGAAACTTGTGTTTTTCACGATTTTCGGTATATTGCACTGAAACGCATCTAAATATCGAATTCAGTGTGATATTTAATTTGAATTCGTGTTTTGGCAGCAAATACACAGCCATTTCTAACAGCACAACCTGATTTCAATGTGATATTTGCGTTTAATGCGAGTTCAGCAGCAAATACACAGTGTTTTAGCACAACATGCACAATTCAATGTGAAACTTGCGTTTTTCACGATTTTCGGTATATTGCACTGAAATGCATCTAAATATCGAATTCAGTGTGATATATAAGTTGAATTCGTGTTTTGGCGGCAAATACACAGACATTTCTAACAGCACAACCTGATTTCAATGTGATATTTGCGTTTAATGCGAGTTCAGCAGCAAATACTCAGTGTTTTAGCACAACATGCACAATTCAATGTAAAACTTGTGTTTTTCACGATTTTCAGTATATTGCACTGAAATGCATCTAAATATCGAATTCAGTGTGATATTTAAGTTGAAATCGTGTTTTGGCTGGAAATACACAGCCATTTCTAACAGCACAACCTGATTTCAATGTGATATTTGCGTTTAATGCGAGTTCAGCAGCAAATACACAGTGTTTTAGCACAATATGCACAATTCAATTTGAAACTTGTGTTTTTCGCGATTTTCGGTATATTGCACTGAAATGCATCTGAATATCGAATTCAGTGTGATATTTAAGTTTAATTCGTGTTTTGGCAGCAAATACACAGACATTTCTAACTGCACAACCATATTACAATGTTATATTTGTGTTTAATGCGAGTTCAGCAGCAAATAAACAGTGTTTTAGCACAACATGCACAATTCAATGTGAAACTTGCGTTTTTCACGATTTTCGGTATATTGCACTGAAATGCATCTAAATATCGAATTCAGTGTGATATTTAAGTTGAATTAGTGTTTTGGCAGGAAATACAGAGCCATTTCTAACAGCACAACCTGATTTCAATGTGATATTTGCGTTTAATGCGAGTTCAGCAGCAAATTCACAGTGTTTTAGCACAACAAGCACAATTCAATTTGAAACTTGCGTTTTTCACGATTTTCGGTATATTCCACTGAAATGCATCTAAATATCGTATTCAGTGTGATATTTAAGTTGAATTCGTGTTTTGGCAGCAAATACACAGCCATTTCTACCAGCACAACCTGATTTCAATGTGATAATTGTGTTTAATGCAAGTTCAGCAGCAAATACGCAGTGTTTTAGCACAACATGCACAATTCAATGTGAAACTTGCGTTTTTCACGATTTTCGGTATATTGCACTGAAATGCATCTAAATATCGAATTCAGTGTGATATATAAGTTGAATTCGTGTTTTTGCAGGAAATACACAGATATTTGTAACAGCACAACCTGATTTCAATGCGATATTTGCGTTTAATGCGAGTTCAGCAGCAAATACACAGTGTTTTAGCCCAACATGCACAATTCAATGTGAAACTTGCGTTTTTCACGATTTTCGGTATATTGCACTGAAATGCATCTAAATATCGAATTCAGTGTGATATTTAAGTTGAATTCGTGTTTTGGCAGCAAATACACAGACATTTCTAACGGCACAACCTGATTTCAATGTGGTATTTGCGTTTAATGCGAGTTCAGCAGCAAATACACAGTGTTTTAGCACAACATGCACAATTCAATGTGAAACTTGCGTTTTTCACGAATTTCGGTATATTGCACTGAAATGCATCTGAATATCAAATTCAGTGAGATATTTAGTTGAATTCGTGTTTTGCAGCAAATACACAGACATTTCTAACAGAACAATCTGATTTCAATGCGATATTTGCGTTTAATCCGAGTTCAGCAGCAAATACACAGTGTCTAAGCATAACATACACAATTCAATGTGAAACTTGTGTTTCACACGATTTTCGGTGTATTGCAATAAAATGCATCTGAATATCGAATTCAGTGTGATATTTACGTTGAATTCGTGTTTTTGCAGGAAATACACAGATATTTGTAACAGCACAACCTGATTTCAATGCGATATTTGCGTTTAATGCGAGTTCAGCAGCAAATACACAGTGTTTTAGCACAACATGCACAATTCAATGTAAAACTTGTGTTTTTCACGATTTTCAGTATATTGCACTGAAATGAATCTAAATATCGAATTCAGTGTGATATTTAAGTTGAATTCGTGTTTTGGCTGGAAATACACAGCCATTTCTAACAGCATAACCTGATTTCAATGTGATATTTGTGTTTAATGCGAGTTCAGCAGCAAATACACAGTGTTTTAGCACAATATGCACAATTCAATTTGAAACTTGTGTTTTCACGATTTTCGGTGTATTGCAATAAAATGAATCTGAATATCAAATTCAGTGTGATATTTACGTTGAATTCGTGTTTTGCAGCAACTACACAGACATTTCTAACAGCACAACCAGATTTCAATGTGATATTTGCGTTTAATGCGAGTTCAGCAGCAAATACACAGTGTTTTAGCACAACATTCACAATTCAATATGAAACTTGCGTTTTTCACGAATTTCGGTATATTGCACTGAAATGCATCTGAATATCAAATTCAGTGAGATATTTAGTTGAATTCGTGTTTTGCAGCAAATACACAGACATTTCTAACAGAACAATCTGATTTCAATGCGATATTTGCGTTTAATGCGAGTTCAGCAGCAAATACACAGTGTTTTAGCACAATATGCACAATTCAATGTGAAACTTGTGTTTCACACGATTTTCGGTGTATTGTAATAAAATGCATCTGAATATCAAATTCAGTGTGATATTTACGTTGAATTCGTCTTTTGGCAGCAACTACACAGACATTTCTAACAGCACAACCAGATTTCAATGTGATATTTGCGTTTAATGCGAGTTCAGCAGCAAATACACAGTGTTTTAGCACAACATTCACAATTCAATATGAAACTTGCGTTTTTCACGAATTTCGGTATATTGCACTGAAATGCATCTGAATATCGAATTCAGTGTGATATTTACGTTGAATTCGTGTTTTGGCAGCAATTACACAGACATTTCTAACAGCACAACCTGATTTCAATGTGATATTTGCGTTTAATGCGAGTTCAGCAGCAAATACACAGTGTTTTAGCACAACATGCACAATTCAATATGAAACTTGCGTTTTTCGCGATTTTCGGTATATTGCACTAAAATGCATCTGAATATCGAATTCAGTGTGATATTTACGTTGAATTCGTGTTTTGGCAGCAAATAGACAGACGTTTCTAACAGCACAACCTGATTTCAATGTGATATTTGTGTTTAATGCGAGTTCAGCAGCAAATACACAGTGTCTAAGCATAAGATACAAAATTCAATGTGAAACTTGTGTTTCAAACATTTTTCGGTGTATTGCAATAAAATGCATCTGAATATCGAATTCAGTGTGATATTTACGTTGAATTCGTGTTTTGGCAGCAACTACACAGACATTTCTAACAGCACAACCAGATTTCAATGTGATATTTGCGTTTAATGCGAGTTCAGCAGCAAATACACAGTGTTTTAGCACAACATGCACAATTCAATATGAAACTTGCATTTTTCACGAATTTCGGTATATTGCACTAAAATGCATCTGAATATCGAATTCAGTTTGATATTTACGTTGAATTCGTGTTTTGGCAGCAAATACACAGACGTTTCTAACAGCACAATCTGAATTCAATGCGATATTTGCGTTTAATGCGAGTTCAGCAGCAATTACACAGTGTTTTAGCACAACATGCACAATTCAATGTGAAACTTGTGTTTTTCACGATTTTCGGTATATTGCACTGAAATGCATCTGAATATCGAATTCAGTGTGATATTTAGGTTGAATTCGTGTTTTGGCAGCACATACACAGCCATTTATAACAGCAGAACCTGATTTCAATGTGATATTTGTGTTTAATGCGAGTTCAGCAGCAAATACACACTGCTTTAGCACAACATGCACAATTCAATGTGAAACTTGCTTTTTTCACGATTTTCGGTATATTGCACTGAAATGCATCTAAATATCGAATTCAGTGTGATATTTACGTTGAATTCGTGTTTTGGCAGCAAATACACAGACATTTCTAACAGCACAACCTGATTTTAAAGCGATATTTGCGTTTAATGCGAGTTCAGCAGCAAATACACAGTGGTTTAGCACAACATGCACAATTCAATGTGAAACTTGCGTTTTTCACGATTTTCGGTATATTGCACTAAAATGCATCTGAATATCAAATTCAGTGTGATATTTACGTTGAATTCGTGTTTTGACAGCAACTACACAGACATTTCTAACAGCACAACCAAATTTCAATGTGATATTTGCGTTTAATGCGAGTTCAGCAGCAAACACAGTGTTTTAGCACAACATGCACAATTCAATATGAGACTTGCGTTTTTCACGATTTTCGGTATATTGCACTGAAATGCATCTGAATATCGAATTCAGTGTGATATTTACGTTGAATTCGTGTTTTGGCAGCAAATACACAGACATTTCTAACTGCACAATCTGATTACAATGCGATATTTGCGTTTAATGCGAGTTCAGCAGCAAATACACAGTGTTTTAGCGGTGCACCGACTATTGGTCCCCCGACAGTTGATCCCCCGACAATTGGTCCCCGTCAATTGATCCCCGCGACAGTTGATCCCTCTGCCAGTTGACCCCTCGGACAATTGATCCCCCGGACAATTGATCCCCCGGACAATTAATCCCCCAAAATATTTAAATGTATTTAAATTCGTATTTACATATATTGCGAATATGATAAATAAATTATATTTACATAAAGTGCGTGCAAATTTATACAAAAATTGGTTTCGTATGAAATTACATATAATTCTACATAATTAACAAGTGTTTTCGTAAATTTAATTAATTAATTTGATTTATTACCACATTGTAATTAAGATCTTGAAATAATTGCAATATAATATTGTTGCATCCTATTGTTATTGATTATAGAACATCCCAATATTGTGTGAACATTAAGAAGCTTCTATGAATTTGTAATATTTTTTGGAAAATAAATCACTATAATAGTTTTTCTACATTTTATTGAAATAAAACAAAAATGGCATTATTATAAAGATAGATTTTTTTATTCATAAGACAAATGAGCAATAGAGCGTAGATAGAGTCGGATTTCCACATTATTATATAGCGCAACCGCACGAGAAAACCTTTCTTTCAATGCACGATATTTTTTTTGTGATGGAAGTACAACACCCGAAACAGCTTGCAAGTAAACAGTTTTTTGTTTTATAGAATCTTTTAAAATACCATCTAAAAATGTCCATAAATTCGGATGATGACACTGGAATAAATGCTGCAAACTGCTATGCCAACCTTCTGCAATATTTGTTGTTCTGGAAATTCCATCTTCAGCTGCATTACGTTTATTCCACACTTCAATGGGAAATAATGCGGGCGCGTGTACACCACCTCGTCTCAATCGTCCTCTGATGTATGTTATTTCGAAATAATTAATAAATTCCTCCATGCGATCATGTTCTGGGGCGGTTTCACATAATGTTTCGAAGCAATTTATTACGTCATCTTCAGGAACATAAGCTAAAGCTATTATGCTTTTAACGAAGGTACGAAATTCAGCATTTTCGCTGTAATTTTGCTTCATACCTAGTTCTCTTAATTTCCTATGAACACTTTGGGTTAGATGAAAGTAACAACCACTAACAGCTGCATTTCTAAATTTCCCTTGAAACGCCGTCATGGCAGCTTTTTCAAAGTCGACCAAAATTAACTGCGGATTAGCATTTTCTACTAAACGTGCAACTTCATCAAATAATCTATTGTACGTTGCTAAGGATTTATTGGGTAGCAGGCAATAGAATCCCACAGGATTACATCCACCATCAAATTGAAAATGTATGGTATATAATTGAAAAAATAATGATGGCACAATCTTAAATGTTCCGTCCGCAATCCACACGTGTGATCCTCTCAAGCCGGTTACTAAATCGGCATCGCCAAATATTAAAATCCTGTTATCACCTGCACCAGAATCAAACAAGCAAAACTCGTTAAACTTTTCTGGTAAGTTAAAATCAAGATTGATAGGGATTGGCTCCAAAAAATTATTCTCAATTCGAGATTTCTTGACATAACGTTGCAAAGTTCTATCTAGGGTAGGTCGTTTGGGAAGAGCCATTAGTACACCTTCGTTCAAGGGAGCACACACATTTGCCTTTACCGTGCTTTTAGTTGCATTTATGTCTTCCATCCTTCTTTTCATAACTCCTACAGCTTTTCTTGACAACACTTTTTCCGGATTTCCTTCATGGCTGTGTTCTGCACCATTATCAAATAATATGTGTAGTTGGTCATCTGTGGTAACTGCACTTTTACAATTAAAAATTTTATACTTTGTGCACCGCCAACGAATTGAACCGTTTATATTTACTTTATGTCGCCAAAATTCGAAATCTTTATAAATTAATGAATTTTTCATTTTTTCAGTAGTTCCTGTTGCCGGCTCCATTTTTATAAATTCTACACAAAGTTTATGTAACGTATTTAATATTTAAAATAATGTGTTCTAAGAAGGTAGTTTTGACTCTGAAAGATGTATTTAGGATTGTTTTGGACATATAGAGTCAGGGTAAGAAAGGAATTCAGCTATTTAAATATTATATTTCACTGGTATTTTTCCAGCCTCATCAGATCTAAAAATGTATACAAAAAATGGACATGTAATGGGCATAGATACTATATAAACAATAATACAATAATATATAACAATATATGATGAATATAACTTACATAAATACAACTAACACAATCACGGCGTCATGTCAAAACGAAAAAGGAGTGGCGGAGAAAATGGCGGTATGATTAGTGTGAGATTGCTGATTGTTCAGCAATCTCACACTAATCATACCGCCATTTTCTCCGCCACTCCTTTTTCGTTTTGACATGACGCCGTGATTGTGTTAGTTGTATTTATGTAAGTTATATTCATCATATATTGTTATATATTATTGTATTATTGTTTATATAGTATCTATGCCCATTACATGTCCATTTTTTGTATACATTTTTAGATCTGATGAGGCTGGAAAAATACCAGTGAAATATAATATTTAAATAGCTGAATTCCTTTCTTACCCTGACTCTATATGTCCAAAACAATCCTAAATACATCTTTCAGAGTCAAAACTACCTTCTTAGAACATATTTAACCTCGGACTACATACAGTTTAACATTGTCCTAACCCCACTTTCGCACGCCCACGTTACATGCATAGTCTCATTCCAATATTCCTCACATAAAAACAGCCAACACGAGCACCCCCTATCTAGACGCATTCATACACATAACCACAACCATCATATTTATTCACACAACGCACATATGGTGCAAACCCGAACCACACACCATCCCGCAGCATACAACATTACACACAAGACAACTTTAACATCGATCAAACAACATGAAAACGAACAATTTCTTCAGAACAATCACACACCGTTATGGTCGGTTGGCCACTAACAACCTGAAGTCTATAGCCAATAACTACCGCAGGCTGGCCAAACTACAAAACCAACGCATATTCTTACTAGCATGTAGAAGACAGAAAATATTTCCACACCACATTTATGCACCATTCTACAACATCATACACAACATACAAACTGAAGAAAGAGCGTTACACCACCCAGCTTTGACACGACACATCCACCGTAGCATGGTAATACTATTAAACATAGAAATAGATATCGTACACAAAAACATCACAATATGTAACCACTCCATCACCCTTACATTAACTAAGACATCCAATATACTTCCGCACAACACTTTATCACAGTTTGTCATACATCAAACAGCATATTACAACAAGACATTCGCATACACTAAAACCAAACACGTAGCTAAACTTAAAACTATTATCCGCGCACAACGCACTAACCCATCACACGTACCTATACGAACCAATAGTAAATGGCTCACAAATCTAACCTCACACAATATCCCCAACAACGTACAAACAGCTCTCAGCCTCGGCCCTAATTTTAACCTTCCAAATAAGTTCAACAACACCCAATACCGCAAGCTTCTAGCAAACACAGAAAATGCTATTTCCCTCCTACCCCCACACATACAAAATGAATCCAGATGCCAGGCAGTTAACATTATAACTAATCACTACAATCAACAGAACACTGCCCATAACACTAACGTACATAACGATTTCACACAATACATTACACAGGCCTATACCGACACCCGGAAATACCTCAGAGCCCACCCTGAGCTAGTTATCACTACGGCTGATAAAGCCAACACAACAGTTATCATGACCAGCACTGACTACGACTTGAAAATAACCAACCTCCTACAAAACCATGACACTTACAGATCATTAAACTCTAATCCAACTCTCACTTTCCAGACAATCATTAATAAATTTGCACAGCATCTCCAAGACAACCACATAATTGACAAGCAAACTTCTGAGTACATTAAAATACACAACCCAATTCCTCCACGCATATACGGTTTACCCAAAACGCATAAACCCCACTTACCACTGAGACCTGTCACAACGACCATACAATCTCCAAACTACCATCTATCAAAGTTCATCTCTCAATCGCTATCACAGACCACCGGCCAAACAGATGATCATGTACCTAACTCGTTTGCATTCAAAGAATTCATTACCAACATAACAATCCCCAATACACACTGCTTAATATCCCTGGATGTCACTTCCTTGTACACAAACATTCCACACGATCTAATTGAAACAATAATAGTTGACCAATGGGAAAATATCAAAGAACACACGCCACTAGATCTTAATAACTTTCAAGTTGCAATCAACCTTTGCTTGCACACTTCCTTTGTACAGTATAATGACAAATTCTATCTACAAATCGACGGCACCCCAATGGGGTCTCCCCTGTCTGCTCCTCTGGCGGACCTGGTGATGGAACATCTAGAATCAGTAATCCTTCCTTCCCTCAACTTTGACATAACATTTTTTAAAAGATATGTTGATGATATCATAATGGCAATACCCTGCAACAAAATACAAGCAACTCTTGACGTTTTTAATAGTTTCCACCCCAAGATACAATTCACACACGAATTAGAATCAAATAATCAAATTAGCTTTCTTGACATACTTTTGATCAAGCAAGATGACGGTAGTATTATAACTGACTGGTACCACAAACCCACACACACCAATCGGTATCTACATTTCAAATCAAATCACCCGAAAATTCATAAAATTAATCTCGTACGGAATCTTAAGCACAGAGCATTGACCCTCAGTCACCCACAATTCCATCAAAAGAACCTAGACCTTATATTCACAGAACTACGTAATAACGACTACCCTACCAGGCTTCTTAACCGGGTTCTCTATAGCAACCAACCCCAACACCCACAAACGCAGATACAACCACCACCTGCACAGACCTTCACCTCGATCCCTTACACAAATAGACTTTCAGAGACACTATCAACAATATTCAGACCCAACAATATCACCATTGCCCACAAACCAGACAATCTAACAGAGCACATATACACGAAGCATAGAACAAAACCTGATCCATACTTTACATCAAATGTAGTATATAAAATCCAATGCAACGATTGCCCTGCCACATATATTGGACAAACTAAACAATATTTACACTCACGCACACAACAACATAAATACTCTTGCAACAAATACAACCGTAACCCTAATGATCCTACACTAAAACATCAAACTGCCCTTACACAACATGCTGTCAGTATGAAACATTCATTTAACTTTAACAATGTCTCCATACTTGAAAAAGAACACAATTACCACAAACGTACCTTCCTTGAAGCGACACACATCCAAACTGACAATAACAGTATCAATTACCATACCGACACACAATTTTTATCCACACTATATAAAAATCTTTTATCCAAAATAAACCAAACTGAACACAGACTCACATAATTCATATCTCCCGCCAACGCATTGTTCAGCAATCTCACACTAATCATACCGCCATTTTCTCCGCCACTCCTTTTTCGTTTTGACATGACGCCGTGATTGTGTTAGTTGTATTTATGTAAGTTATATTCATCATATATTGTTATATATTATTGTATTATTGTTTATATAGTATCTATGCCCATTACATGTCCATTTTTTGTATACATTTTTAGATCTGATGAGGCTGGAAAAATACCAGTGAAATATAATATTTAAATAGCTGAATTCCTTTCTTACCCTGACTCTATATGTCCAAAACAATCCTAAATTTAAAATAATAATTTTTTGTTTATAAATTTTAAACACACGAACTGCACAACTGTCTTGCACAAACTCTATTCAAATACTAAATATAACATAACGAATTAGATTGCTAGACAAAATACCGGGAGCTAATCAAACACCGTTGATTACAATGATATTTTCAAAACATATCTCGCTGAAATGCAACTGAGGTAATTATACAGAGCGATCGAGATTAACCGTCCGTGCCGCCTCGTTCTGATTTTTTTGTTTGTCGCATCATTATCATACTGACTACGATTGACATATCACATTGGCGTACAGTAATTTTTTTTTAAATAAAGAATAAGTAAAACAACCATTAAAATAAATTGTTGATAATAAATGTTCATTTTCAATACATTTATTTAATACAGTCTAATTTCAAAATAACTTAATTAACTTCAAAATATGCCAATAAAATGAAAACTCAAGCTGTTACTGATTCAAAAACAAAAGTGTTTATTGATCGCGGTCATGTAGCCAACAAATAATAATTTTATTTCGGTGGATGATAGTTTTGATCATAATACGGAAATTTTCAAGTCACGTGACGGACATTATATCTCGATCGCTCTGTATAATATTTTGCGGTTGAGGGCCACTTCATGTGTATTGCTGATCTGCGCATGTTATTTGCAGCTGTCATCTGACATGTAACAGTAACTAAGACGAAGCCTGATTTTCCTCGTTTACACCAGGGCTTCTCAAACTTTTTCCACTTGCGACCCCATTTACTTGAACAAATATTTTCGCGACCCCGGGTATAAAGCAATATAAATTATAAATGTGATTTCAAAAATTTGCTAATAATAAATCATAGAAAAAATTTATCTGAAAACTATTCTAGGGTATACATTTTAGTTTTGATAACATTTTCGCGACTCCCAAATTTAATTACGCGACCCCATATGGGGTCGTTGAGAAGCGCTGGTTGACACTAATGTAACATATTATAAGAAATATAAATTATACCATTGTATATGTATTAAAGCAAAAAGAAAACTTTCTATTATGTATCATTATTGCATATTACCATATTATATTATCATACGAAACCAATTTTTGTATTTGCACCCACCTTATTTAAATAATATATTTATCATATTTACAATATATGTAAATACGAATATAAATACTTTTAGATATTGTGGGGGATTAATTGTCCGGGGGATCAATTGTCCGGGGGATCAATTGTCCGGGGGACCAACTGGCAGAGGGATCAACTGTCGCGGGGATCAATTGACGGGGACCAATTGTCGGGGGATCAACTGTCGGGGGACCAATAGTCACCGAACCGTTTTAGCACAACATGCACAATTCAATGTGAAACTTGTGTTTTTCACGATTTTCGGTATATTGCACTGAAACGCATCTAAATATCAAATTCAGTGTGATATTTAAGTTGAATTCGTGTTTTGGCAGCAAATACACTGCCATTTCTAACAGCACAACCTGATATCAATGTGATATTTGTGTTTAATGCGAGTTCAGTAGCAAATACGCAGTGTCTAAGCATAAAATACACAATTCAATGTGAAACTTGTGTTTCACACGCTTTTCGGTGTCTTGCAATAAAATGCATCTGAATATCGAATTCAGTGTGATATTTACGTTGAATTCGTGTTTTGGCAGCAAATACACAGACATTTCTAACTGCACAATCTGATTTCAATGCGATATTTGCGTTTAATGCGAGTTCAGCAGCAAATACACAGTGTTTTAGCACAACATGCACAATTCAATGTGAAACTTGCGTTTTTCACGATTTTCGGTATATTGCACTGAAATGCATCTAAATATCGAATTCAGTGTGATATTTAAGTTGAATTCGTGTTTTGGCAGCAACTACACAGACATTTCTAACAGCACAACTAGATTTCAATGTGATATTTGCGTTTAATGCGACTTCAGCAGCAAATACACAGTGTTTTAGCACAACATGCACAATTCAATATGAAACTTGCATTTTTCACGAATTTCGGTATATTGCACTAAAATGCATCTGAATATCGAATTCAGTTTGATATTTACGTTGAATTCGTGTTTTGGCAGCAAATACACAGACGTTTCTAACAGCACAATCTGAATTCAATGCGATATTTGCGTTTAATGCGAGTTCAGCAGCAAATACACAGTGTTTTAGCACAACATGCACAATTCAATGTGAAACTTGTGTTTTTCACGATTTTCGGTATATTGCACTGAAATGCATCTGAATATCGAATTCAGTGTGTTATTTAAGTTGAATTCGTGTTTTGGCAGCAAATACACAGCCATTTCTAACAGCACAACCTGATTTCAATGAGATATTTGTGTTTAATCCGAGTTCAGCAGCAAATACACAGTGTCTAAGCATAACATACACAATTCAATTGAAACTTGTGTTTCACACGATTTTCGGTGTATTGCAATAAAATGCATCTGAATATCGAATTCAGTGTGATATTTACGTTGAATTCGTGTTTTGGCAGCAAATACACAGACATTTCTAACAGCACAACCAGATTTCAATGTGATATTTGCGTTTAATGCGAGTTCAGCAGCAAATACACAGTGTTTCAGCACAATATGCGCAATTCAATTTGAAACTTGTGTTTTTCACGATTTTCGGTGTATTGCAATAAAATGAATCTGAATATCGAATTCAGTGTGATATTTACGTTGAATACGTGTTTTGGCAGTAACTACACAGACATTTCTAACAGCACAACCAGATTTCAATGTGATATTTGCGTTTAATGCGAGTTCAGCAGCAAATACACAGTGTTTTAGCACAATATGCACAATTCAATTTGAAACTTGTGTTTTTCACGATTTTCGGTGTATTGCAATAAAATGAATCTGAATATCGAATTCAGTGTGATATTTACGTTGAATTCGTGTTTTGGCAGCAACTACACAGACATTTCTAACAGCACAACCAGATTTCAATGTGATATTTGCGTTTAATGCGAGTTCAGCAGCAAATACACAGTGTTTTAGCACAACATGCACAATTCAACATGAAACTTGCGTTTTTCACGATTTTCAGGATATTTCACTGAAAAGCATCTGAATACCGAATTCAGTGTGATATTTACGTTGAATTCGTGTTTTGGCAGCAAATACACAGACATTTCTAACAGCACAATCTGATTTCAATGCGATATTTGCGTTTAATGCGAGTTCAGCAGCAAATACACAGTGTTTTAGCACAACACGCACAATTCAATGTGAAACTTGCGTTTTTCACGATTTTCGGTATATTGCACTGAAATGCATCTAAATATCGAATTCAGTGTGATATTTAAGTTGAATTCGTGTTTTGGCAGCAAATGCACAGACATTTCTAACAGCACAACCTGATTTCAATGTGATATTTGCGTTTAATGCGAGTTCAGCAGCAAATACACAGTGTTTTAGCACAACATGCATAATTCAATATGAAACTTGCGTTTTTCACGATTTTCGGTATATTGCACTGAAATGCATCTGTATATCGAATTCAGTGTGATATTTACGTTGAATTCGTGTTTTGGCAGCAAATACACAGACATTTCAAACAGAACAATCTGATTTCAATGCGATATTTGCGTTTAATGCGAGTTCAGCAGCAAATACACACTGCTTTAGCACAACATGCACAATTCAATGTGAAACTTGCTTTTTTCACGATTTTCGGTATATTGCACTGAAATGCATCTAAATATCGAATTCAGTGTGATATTTAAGTTGAATTCGTGTTTTGGCAGCAAATACACAGACATTTCTAACAGCACAACCTGATTTCAATGTGATATTTGCGTTTAATGCAAGTTCAGCAGCAAATACACAGTGTTTTAGCACAACATGCACAATTCAATATGAAACTTGCGTTTTTCACGATTTTCGGTATATTGCACTGAAATGCATCTGAATATCGAATTCAGTGTGATATTTACGTTGAATTCGTGTTTTGGCAGCAATTACACAGACATTTCTAACAGCACAACCAGATTTCAATGTGATATTTGCGTTTAATGCGAGTTCAGCAGCAAATACACAGTGTTTTAGCACAACATTCACAATTCAATATGAAACTTGCGTTTTTCACGAATTTCGGTATATTGCACTGAAATGCATCTGAATATCGAATTCAGTGTGATATTTACGTTGAATTCGTGTTTTGGCAGCAATTACACAGACATTTCTAACAGCACAACCTGATTTCAATGTGATATTTGCGTTTAATGCGAGTTCAGCAGCAAATACACAGTGTTTTAGCACAACATGCACAATTCAATATGAAACTTGCGTTTTTCGCGATTTTCGGTATATTGCACTAAAATGCATCTGAATATCGAATTCAGTGTGATATTTACGTTGAATTCGTGTTTTGGCAGCAAATAGACAGACGTTTCTAACAGCACAACCTGATTTCAATGTGATATTTGTGTTTAATGCGAGTTCAGCAGCAAATACACAGTGTCTAAGCATAAGATACAAAATTCAATATGAAACTTGCGTTTTTCACGATTTTCGGCATATTGCACTGAAATGTATCTGTATATCGAATTCAGTGTGATATTTACGTTGAATTCGTGTTTTGGCAGCAAATACACAGACATTTCTAACAGCACAATCTGATTTCAATGCGATATTTGCGTTTAATGCGCGTTCAGCAGCAAATACACACTGTTTTAGCACAACTTGCACAATTCAATGTGAAACTTGCTTTTTTCACGATTTTCGGTATATTGCACTGAAATGCATCTAAATATCGAATTCAGTGTGATATTTAAGTTGAATTCGTGTTTTGGCAGCAAATACACAGACATTTCTAACAGCACAACCTGATTTCAATGTGATATTTGTGTTTAATGCGAGTTCAGCAGCAAATACACAGTGTTTTAGCACAACATGCACAATTCAATATGAAACTTGCGTTTTTCACGATTTTCGGTATATTGCACTGAAATGCATCTGTATATCGAATTCAGTGTGATATTTACGTTGAATTCGTGTTTTGGCAGCAAATACACAGACATTTTAAACAGCACAATCAGATTTCAATGTGATATTTGCGTTTAATGCGAGTTCAGCAGCAAATACACAGTGTTTTAGCACAATATGCACAATTCAATTTGAAACTTGTGTTTTTTACGATTTTCGGTGTATTGCAATAAAATGAATCTGAATATCGAATTCAGTGTGATATTTACGTTGAATTCGTGTTTTGGCAGCAACTACACAGACATTTCTAACAGCACAATCTGATTTCAATGCGATATTTGCGTTTAATGCGAGTTCAGCAGCAAATACACAGTGTTTTAGCACAACACGCACAATTCAATGTGAAACTTGCGTTTTTCACGATTTTCGGTATATTGCACTGAAATGCATCTAAATATCGAATTCAGTGTGATATTTAAGTTGAATTCGAGTTTTGGCAGCAAATACACAGACATTTCTAACAGCACAACCTGATTTCAATGTGATATTTGCGTTTAATGCGAGTTCAGCAGCAAATACACAGTGTTTTAGCACAACATGCACAATTCAATATGAAACTTGCGTTTTTCACGATTTTCGGTATATTGCACTGAAATGCATCTGTATATCGAATTCAGTGTGATATTTACGTTGAATTCGTGTTTTGGCAGAAAATACACAGACATTTCAAACAGCACAATCTGATTTCAATGCGATATTTGCGTTTAATGCGAGTTCAGCAGCAAATACACACTGTTTTAGCACAACATGCACAATTCAATGTGAAACTTGCTTTTTTCACGATTTTCGGTATATTGCACTGAAATGCATCTAAATATCGAATTCAGTGTGATATTTAAGTTGAATTCGTGTTTTGGCAGCAAATACACAGACATTTCTAACAGCACAACCTGATTTCAATGTGATATTTGTGTTTAATGCGAGTTCAGCAGCAAATACACAGTGTTTTAGCACAACATGCACAATTCAATATGAAACTTGCGTTTTTCACGATTTTCGGTATATTGCACTGAAATGCATCTGAATATCGAATTCAGTGTGATATTTACGTTGAATTCGTGTTTTGGCAGCAACTACACAGGCATTTCTAACTGCACAACCAGATTAGTAGTATAGCAAAGGGAAAGCTGGGCCAGCATTGCGGGTTGCCTACCTCGCGCCTGTACTGTAGTACGGCGTTGCGTGGCGTGGAGGGGGTGGGGGGAGGTCACGTCAGGTCACGTGGGGGTCACGTGATCGGGGGGCGTGACCTGGATGACGTCATCCTGGATGACGTCATCCAGGAGGCCAGACTGTACCGTTGTATGGCCTCTTCTTTCAAGGTCATGTACCTGGAGGTCTTCTTCAGAGGGTGAACCTGGGGGAGTCACGGGGTCTGGGTGACGTCATCCAGGATGCCAGGCTGTACCGTTGTATGGCCCGACTTGGAGGTCTTCTTCAGGCAGGATGGGTCTTCTTTCAAGGTCATGCACCTGAAGGTCTTCTTCAGGGGGTGAACTCGGGGTCTGGATCAAGGGGTACGTGGTCCAGTGAGCCAGGCCGTACCTGGAGGGTTTTCTTTAGGTAGAGTACGGACCTGGTGGCGCATGCGCAACGCGGACACACTACGAACTTGTTCAATACTGTTGCCTTGTAGCGTTGGATGGGGGGCCTTCCGGGTCACGTTTACGGACTTGTTCAATCTTGTTTCTTAATAATTCCACGAATTTTACCCATGATTACGCAATATTACGCGTCATTTTTAGAAACGTTGCAAAATTTCTGGGATTCCCCTTTACGTGTTCAAACCTGTTTCATATAATTCCAGGAAGTGATTACGCAATATTGCGCAACTATTGCATCATCTCTATTTTAGCATATTGCGCAATATTTCATCATGTTTATTTGCCAACGTTGCAGAAAAATAGTATAAATTAAACTTGCACTATACATTTAGTATTCATTTCACCATTTTACTGTTGAAGAGATAAGTTGTAATAAATATGGCTGCAGACAAATCTGATATTGTTTGGAAGTTAACAAGCGTCGGTGTCTGTGAGGATTTTAAAGAAACGAAAAAATTGCAAGATATTGATATCAATCGAGTGTATAAAATAATAAAACTACGTGAAATTAAAACCAAATTCGGCAGAGCAATAATTACCGAATTAGAAGAATTCCAAGTGTTCTTGCCTCGACGATTTGCGGCAGATCTCAGCCATGAAGAGGTTGAGAATATTAACCGAGAAGGAGACTTTGCATTGATCAGCCGAGGACCGTTGAACGCCTGCAGAACTACTAAACTAGAGTTCCGGAAAATGTACGAGCAGGAAACTCAAGATTTTATTTGAAAGTGTACATTTGGATTATAAGTGAAGTGTAAACACATTTAAATAATAAAACTGCAGTTATATGTAACTAATTTTTTTTTTCTTTTATTTGTTCATTCCATACAAGTGATTATACATATTAATACAATAGTTATACAATTTTATTAACATAATTGGTTAACGGATTATATTCTACAACCCGATCATGTATTATTAAACAATATGCAGAAGTGTTCGGAGGGAAATTAGCGCTTGACTCAAATTCAATACGAACATCAACTGATCCAGTTTTAATAGATTCATTTTGGTTTGAACAATCGATTACTATCATTGCTCGGGTTTTGAATTCATTTCGCGATATAGTGGTTGAGCATTTCGTTCGTAATAAGATTTTTGAAATTCTGAATACATAGAGTACAAAAGTGCATACTGATCTCTATCAAAATTCAAATTTAAATTTTCATACGGAAAACATTCGGAATTAAGAAATAATTTTACATTGGTAAGCTGGCAATGATCGAATAACGATGAATCTTTTTCCAATTTATTTTTTCGTGCTGTTTGAAAAGCGAGTATGACGAAACGGGGCTTTTCAAGTTGAGTTGTAGTCTTCACAGTCCATAGTTGATTCTGCGATGGGGGCAACAATGGATATTCATATAACTCCCATGTTCGGAACGGTATGTAAATAGACTTATTCATTTCAATATGCTCCAATAATGTCAAACGCTCACTGTCTGACGCATGTACATATGGCAAACGCCATTGAATTTTTTCTATTGTAATGCTTGTATTAGCTTCAGATGTTGCTATGAATGCATTTTCATCATTCTTTGCACGTACTAATATAAGTTCTTGACGTGCATTAACAATGATCTTTTTATAATCTTCAGCAACATTTTTAAGGGAATGCAAACATTGAAATATCCATCACTGGATAATACTCGATTGCTGTAATCATGAGGATTCCAAGCGGCATTTTCCAGAAATTTACTTTCAGCATCATTGATAGATAGAAGCGATTTTATTGTACTAGTAATACCAACATTTTTCGATCGGTCAATTTCAATTCCATTCAGTTCATAACGAATTTCATCAAATAAAAATGCGATAGAATTATTGCTTAGTGTTACACTTGTATCACTTTCATGCTTTACTTTTCCTTCGATGTATAGAAAACTTTCATGAGGAAGAGTAAATATATCTTGCTGTTGCACAGGAATTCGTATTTCATCATTATTGTTGAATGTAGTTGATGCATATGGCTGATGTGAATGTACTTCCTTACGAATTATTCCATTAGCGAAATTAATTTCTTCGTTAATTTGTAGAATTTCCATTGTTGCCTTCGTCCTCTTTTTTTATTTTGCACGAAAATAAACAAATAATTCGGTATCGTATTTTATGCCGCTTGAAGAATCTTCGTAACCACTTAATTTTGCCCGAGTTTTAATCCTAATGATTTCAGGAACTGCTTATTCGCTGATGTTAACTGTTTAACACCACGTTTACTAGTGATAGGCTTCTTTATTGGTACACCCATTTTATACGTTTTTCGTACAGCACCAAAATGAATACCCATTTTGACTAGACTGATTTCACGTGTAGTCCTACCGTGATGACTTCACCTCGAAAATTGATGAGATTTCCATCCTGATCGACTATTTTAAGTGTTATTGTTGGAATACTTCTAACACTGATCGGAAGATAGATAACATTGGCTGGTACTTCAACAATTTTGTAACCAGGTGGCACTGCTATAGAAAATTCATGTATTGTATGACTCGAGCTTCCATTATGATATGCTCCCGTTGTAATGCTGCAATCTACACGCACTGTGTTTACACTGAGAATTTTCACGGGTAAATCAGATTCGTGACGAATATTAGGCTGTAGTGTGCGTTTTGTGAAACCTAATATTGACCCAATGGAATCATCAGGTTCAAAGTTTATTGCTCGTTTATTGCTGTCAAAGTATTCGACGTTATTCTTTAATTTCCTATAAGCAACCCAGTGCGTACCTTCGCCATCTTTATCATCAAGGTTTATAATACCACATTCGTTTAAACGCACGCGAGATGGTAAATTATTTCTCATAAAAACACCGCGAAAATATAATACCTCACGCGAATATCTTCGCAGTTCAATGTCAGTTAAAGCACGCCTGGGTAGATTTATAAAAAATTATGTGGTTTTAAATATAAACCAAAACCTTTACGGTATGGTTTCATATAAAGTCCGGATCCTTTCTTTCCAAGAGCAATGGCTTCAATTGTTTTATTATGTCGCACATTTTCTTCTAATTCTTTACGCGCATTCTGAGCGTCTTTAACTGCGCGTACAACACTAGCAGTGCCACCTGCTAAACTGCCGATGGCTCCCAATGCGGCAAAAATTGGTATTAATGGTAAAATACCACCACGCTTTGGTACTGGTATCACTCGAGGTTTTTTAAATCGCCGTTTTCCACCTCTTGATTTCACAATTTTACGTGCAGCACCCAATGAAATGTTGACTGCTTTTTTCACACTATCATCATCATCATCGTCATTTAATGTTTTCGTTTCTCGTAACATTGTTTTAGCTTGGTTTACAGCCAGTTTCACAGGGAATTTTCGTTTTAAGCCCATTTATAATTTAACCTTAGTTTTCATCGCATTCTTCACCAGCCAGGCAGCGGATTTTTCTCCTAAGCCAGCATCTTTTGAATGAAGCCTTTCCCGCGCTTTTTCAATTAATGTTTTGTCAGCATTATGTCGTTCATGCAAATCTTTTAGTTTTGAATATGCGATATCATGATCTTTGCAAGCAGCATCTAGTTGATTGATTCCAGGATCACCGCGTGCGATACGTTTATTCAGCTTTGTTCCCGGCCCGCAATACTGATAACCGGGAATGTGCATCTCAAATGGTAACTTATTAATAACTGTATTTAAAAGTCCCCGTCCGTGCCGAGGACGACGATGACGTGTGCACTCTTTCATCTTCGTACACATAATGAGGTGATGGTACATAAGATCACCAATTTATACATAAATACTGATGTAACGCTCATCTCTCGTCAGTAAGAGTAAAGATGGAATACATTAAACATCAGCTGTCATTACCAGTTCAGGATTTTGACGTTTTAATTGATAATAAGAGTCAAACGAATTATCAACGACATGGAGAACTTCTACCGAATACTGTACGTTGTATTATTTGCGGCCCGTCTAATTGTGGAAAAAACGAACGTAATGCTTGCACTTATACTACATCCGAACGGGTTACGTTTTGAAAATCTATATTTGTTTGCAAAATCGCTGAATCAGCCTAAATATCAGTATTTAGCTAATGTATTCGCTCGAGTGTCGGACATAATAAATTTTTATCAGTATACCGATAATGCAGAAATTGATCATCCTAATGACGCTAAACCGAATTCGCTGTTTGTATTTGATGATGTTGCATGCGAAAAACAGGAAAATATTCGAGCATACTTCAGTATGGGAAGGCATTCAAAAATTGATTGTTTTTATTTATGTCAAACTTACACCAGAATACCGAAACATTTAGTACGAGACAATGCAAATCTACTTATACTCTTCAAACAAGATGACATGAATTTAAAACACATATATGATGATCATGTAAATACAGACATGACGTATTCAATTTTCCGTGACATGTGCTCCACATGCTGGACGAACGCTCGGTATGGATTTCTAGTGATTGATAAAGATCGTGATAAAAATAATGGACGTTATAGACAAGGTTTTGATACATTTATTTCAATTAAATAGTCAAGATCGTCCCCCACACCCTCAGTATGCTAACAAGCGTTGTCACGAACGGACGTTTAAAACGTCACGTCTGAAACGTAATCAGTTACGTTCGAAACGTGATACGTTCAGAACGTCCTCAAGTTATATTTAAAGATGGCGACAAATATTTCTAATGACTGCATTACTAAACAAATAATAAATGTTAGCAATGCAATACGTCGCAAACATAACCTTATTAGGAAACAACAGACATATAATGAAGATGAATTAAATCGATTTCTGAAACCTATTATCAGCCCCCTCAATGAACTTGTGAAAACAAGAGAACCAATATCATCATCTGATAACGATCACGAAATGAAAATTGAGAAAACAGAACAATTTGATAACGACAATCGTTTCATGAAATACATGTTAGGGAATGACGATATACCGAATAGTAGACGAGATCGTTTCTATGGTGTTAGAGCTTTAAGTAACGGTGAATATAGAATTGGAGATTCTCAGATTCATCTTCTCAAGGAAAATATAGTTGTAAATGATAACGTTTACAATTCTACGGACGGATTACTCGAATTATTATTTAAAGAATATCCTGACGTGAATATAGTTACAGATACAGATTTAAAACATTACAAAGAAATACTTGAAAAAACTAACGCTCATAAACAGAACTATAAACCGAATGGGCGAATACGCTCCAATAGAGGGAACAAATATAAGAAGATAATATCTAAACTATTTTCATCGGGTGCTGTTACTGGTACAGGATTTTTACCAGTACACATGATAACTAATATTGCTGCAAATAAAGTTGATTATGTACATTGGGATGATCCGAATGAACTTGTTGATAGACTTAGACTATTGATTGCGTCCCGCAGTGCTGGTCATACTGGACATAACAATGAAATAATATCTATTATTGAAGAACTGCGTGAAGCCTATATAATTGAGTGATAGAAATATTTTTATATAGTATAAGTGCAAACGTTACCGTGTATACATGATGAAGAGCAGTGTTGATAAATTCGGACGTCATTTACATGGTGAGAGTGTCAAGAGCTCCCGTGTTATTTTTCAACAAACTGGACTTAATATAAATTCGAATGGAAATATAGATGTGTCTTCTAAACGTCTTGTTAATGTGAGCAAACCGGTGGAAGCGAAAGACGGTGCTAATAAATTATACGTTGATAAACATATTAAAACAACGTTTACATCATTAGAAAAACGAATAAATATTTTGGAGAAAGAAATAAAAACCTTGAACTACACAAAGACCAACAATTATGAATAATAAAGAAATAATAGTTAATGAAATACATCGTTCTGCACGCAGAAACTATAAGCGACGTCATGTGATTGTTAAAGGAATCAATGACTTGTTTCAAGCTGATCTTGTGGAAATGATTCCTTATGCAAAGGTTAATAAAAACTTTAAATATATGTTAACCGTCATCGATGTTTTCTCCAAATATGCCTGGGCAATACCGATGAAAAGTAAATCTGCAAAAGATGCTGTTACTGCTATGAAGCAAGTACTTAAAGATCGCATTCCAAACAATGTGCAAACGGACTTAGGAAAGGAATTCTACAATTCTGACTTCAGGAAGTTAATGAAGTCTCATAACATAAATCATTACTCCACATACAGTAACCTGAAAGCATCAGTTTGTGAGCGTTTCAATCGAACGCTAAAAAATATGATGTGGAAACAGTTTAGTATGCAGGGAACTTATAAATGGATTGCAGTACTACCATCTCTGATTGAGAAGTATAATAACACGAAACATCGGACTATTAAAATGAAACCCGTTCAAGTAACGAAGAAAAATGAAGAAGAAATACTACAATCCGTCTACAATTATCAATATAATGACAAACAAATTCCTAAATTTGCAGCAGGTGATAAAGTACGGATCAGCAAGTATAAGGGAATTTTGGATAACGGATACTGGCCAAACTGGTCAACTGAACTATTTACTATACATAAAGTGCGACGTACTAATCCCATTACGTATGAACTGATTGATTATCAAGAACAGCCTATCGCAGGGACATTTTACGAATATGAATTACAACGTACAAAACAGCCTGACGTGTATTTAGTGGAAAAAATTGTTAAGAAGAAAGGGGATTTAGTGTATGTAAAATGGTTAGGAATGGATAAAACACACAACAGTCGGATACATAAAAATGATGTTTTGTAATTAAAATATCTATATTAAATAAAGTATGTAATTTTATTAAAATTCAAAGTTTTTCTTTACATTTCATACAGTCCTTAACCATTACAAACCTATACATATTAGTATTAAAATTTATATGTTCTATCTGTACAACTTGAAGAGCTGTTGCGAACTTGTAATGTCTATTCTTCTGTATAGTGTATAGTAAAAATGTTGAGGTATACACATATAATATTAAGCTGATGAATGTATAAGAGACTATTTGTTTTTCTATATTGGTAAATTTCTGTGCATCATTTACTTATTCCGATGTAGCACTGCCAGTGCCGGCTTATGCTTCCTGCGCCACCAGGTCCGTACTAGGAAATAAATTTTCTTTACTGGTTTAATACTCCTTCCGTTTAAAACGTGACGTATCATGTTTGGTACGCGATGTATCACGTTTTGAACGTAACGTAACGTATTACGTTCAGAACGTAACGTATTACGTTCAGAACGTAACGTATTACGTTCAGAACGTACCGTATTGCGTTTCGAACGTACCTTCTTATTCACAGCATTACGAAATGAATTCAAAACCCGAGCAATGATAGTAATCGATTGTTCAAACCAAAATGAATCTATTAAAACTGGATCAGTTGATGTTCGTATTGAATTTGAGTCAAGCGCTAATTTCCCTCCGAACACTTCTGCATATTGTTTAATAATACATGATCGGGTTGTAGAATATAATCCGTTAACCAATTATGTTAATAAAATTGTATAACTATTGTATTAATATGTATAATCACTTGTATGGAATGAACAAATAAAAGAAAAAAAAAATTAGTTACATATAACTGCAGTTTTATTATTTAAATGTGTTTACACTTCACTTATAATCCAAATGTACACTTTCAAATAAAATCTTGAGTTTCCTGCTCGTACATTTTCCGGAACTCTAGTTTAGTAGTTCTGCAGGCGTTCAACGGTCCTCGGCTGATCAATGCAAAGTCTCCTTCTCGGTTAATATTCTCAACCTCTTCATGGCTGAGATCTGCCGCAAATCGTCGAGGCAAGAACACTTGGAATTCTTCTAATTCGGTAATTATTGCTCTGCCGAATTTGGTTTTAATTTCACGTAGTTTTATTATTTTATACACTCGATTGATATCAATATCTTGCAATTTTTTCGTTTCTTTAAAATCCTCACAGACACCGACGCTTGTTAACTTCGAAACAATATCAGATTTGTCTGCAGCCATATTTATTACAACTTATCTCTTCAACAGTAAAATGGTGAAATGAATACTAAATGTATAGTGCAAGTTTAATTTATACTATTTTTCTGCAACGTTGGCAAATAAACATGATGAAATATTGCGCAATATGCTAAAATAGAGATGATGCAATAGTTGCGCAATATTGCGTAATCACTTCCTGGAATTATATGAAACAGGTTTGAACACGTAAAGGGGAATCCCAGAAATTTTGCATCGTTTCTAAAAATGACGCGTAATATTGCGTAATCATGGGTAAAATTCGTGGAATTATTAAGAAACAAGATTGAACAAGTCCGTAAACGTGACCCGGAAGGCCCCCTATCCAACGCTACAAGGCAACAGGATTGAACAAGTTCGTAGTGTGTCCGCGTTGCGCATGCGCCACCAGGTCCGTACTCTACCTAAAGAAAACCCTCCAGGTACGGCCTGGCTCACTGGACCACGTACCCCTTGATCCAGACCCCGAGTTCAACCCCTGAAGAAGACCTTCAGGTGCATGACCTTGAAAGAAGACCCATCCTGCCTGAAGAAGACCTCCAAGTCGGGCCATACAACGGTACAGCCTGGCCTCCTGGATGACGTCACCCAGACCCCGTGACTCCCCCAGGTTCACCCTTTGAAGAAGACCTCCAGGTACATGACCTTGAAAGAAGAGGCCATACAACGATACAGTCTGGCCTCCTGGATGACGTCATCCAGGATGACGTCATCCAGGCCACGCCCCCCGATCACGTGACCCCCACGTGACCTGACGTGACCTCCCCCCACCCCCTCCACGCCCCGCAACGCCGTACTACAGTACAGGCGCGAGGTAGGCAACCCGCAATGCTGGCCCAGCTTTCCCTTTGCTATACTACTCAGAATTCAATGTGATATTTGCGTTTAATGCGAGTTCAGCAGCAAATACACAGTGTTTTAGCACAACATGCACAATTCAATGTGAAACTTGCGTTTTTCACGATTTTCGGTATATTGCACTAAAATGCATCTGAATATCAAATTCAGTGTGATATTTCCGTAATCGCACCCAGGGCACGGACGAGAAAGTCTCAATTTTTATCGCAAACATGGAAGGGCTGTTCAACAGGCTGAGTAACCGACCCAGTGAAATGGAACGGCTAATTTACATACGCCGAAATCTTCAGCCATATCTGCAACAACGTCTAGGGTTGCAGACTGTTCACACCGTACCTGATTTGGACCGTACCTGTCGACAGCTGGAGGACATCCAACAGCGTACGCTACAATTTAAAGGACCCCCGTCCGCGAGCCAAGCCATCGAGCCTGATTCAGCGTATTACCGCCCCCGCACGTCCACAAGGATCACCGCCATCGATTCCGAACCTGACCAAGTCGCAGCCGCCAAACAATCACCGCGCTCGCCCCTCCGATGCTGGAACTGTGACCAAACTGGCCACCGTTCAGCCACCTGCACGGCTGCCAAACGTCAGCATTGCTACAGATGTGGAAAGCCGAACGTAACGACGAGGAACTGCCCCAAATGTTCGGGAAACGGACGGGCAGGACACTGAACGTTCGCTCCGTGCCTCTCATGCCAACCTCAGTAGCGACCAAACCCATTGACAACCACATGGCTGTCGTCAACTACATCCTGTCCCACCTGGAAGGTGACCAGCACCCATATTTAGAAGTATCCATCCTCGGCTTAAAACTCTGTGGTTTGCTTGATTCAGGAGCTACACGCTCTATCCTGGGCAAAGAAGGATGGACTATGCTGAGAAGTCTTAATCTGCGCCTGGATGAAACCGACAACGCATCCTGCAAAGTAGCAGATGGGAAACGTTGTCGCAGTTTAGGATCAGTTACCGTACCCGTCCTGTTGTCGAACAGAATTAAATTTATCACCCTACTGGTAGTTCCAGACATCGAATGTACCCTCATACTTGGGATGGATTTCTGGCAAGTGATGGAAATTATTCCCGATCTCAATCGAGACGAATGGAAATTCTCTGCTGCCGCCCCTATAAATACGGAGTCTGGGGTAGTGCCGCAGTTGGACCTCACGTCAACACAACAAGAACAATTGAGAATATTCCTGGGCAACAATTTTAATCAACTGAATACCTCTTTAGGTTGCACCACCCTCGTAGAGTACGAAATCGCCACCGAATCGCCACCCATTAAGCAACGATATTACCCTGTATCGCCCGCCATGCAGAGACACATCAGTACGGAACTGGACTCCATGTTAGAAGATGGTATTATCGAACCATCCCACAGTCCATGGTCATCCCCTATCCTGATGGTTCCTAAAAAGGATGGCACTTTTTGCTTTTGCGTCGACTTCCGACGTTTAAACAAGGTAACGAAAAAAGACGCTTACCCGATACCATTCGTTTCAGCCATACTAGATCGCTTGAGAGGAGCTAAGTACTTGAGTTCCCTGGATATCAAATCGGCATATTGGCAAATTCCGATGAGTGAAGCCAGTAGAGAGTATACCGCATTCACCGTACCTGGGCGCGGCTTGTTCCACTTCTTGCGAATGCCGTTTGGTCTGACCAATGCGCCAGCCACATGGCAAAGGTTAATAGACCGAGTTCTCGGCCCCGATTTGGAACCCTTCGTCTTCGTATACCTGGATGACATTATTGTCACTAAGCCGAAACAAGTGTCAATTCTGTCGACCCGAGCTGCACTATCTAGGATACATTGTCGACACACAAGGACTCCGAGTCGACCCCGATAAAGTCAACGCGATCCTCAAAATTCCCACACCCAGATGCGTCGCAGATATACGAAGCTTCCTCGGATTGGCGTCATGGTACCGACGATTGGTCAAAGACTTCTCCACGATCAGCTCATCAATTACCAATCTTCTACGCAAGAATCGCAAGTGGGAATGGACGGAGGAATGCGAACGTTCTTTCCAACTACTCAAAGAATGTTTAATATCGGCACCAATACTATCATGTCTTGATTTTGACCAACCATTTGTAGTACAGACCGATGCTAGTGCCTATATATTGCACTGAAATGCATCTGAATATCGAATTCAGTGTGATATTTACATTGAATTCGTGTTTTGGTATCAAATACACACACATTTCTAACATCACAATTTTATTTCAATGTGATATTTCCGTTAAATGCGAGTTCAGCAGCAAATACACAGTGTCTAAGCACAACATGTACAATTCAATGTGAAACTTGTGTTTCACACGATTGTCGGTGTATTGCAATAAAATGCATCGAATTCAGTGTGATATTTAAGTTGAATTCGTATTTTGGCTGCAACTACAGAGACATTTCTAACAGCACAACCTGATTTCAATGTGATATTTGCGTTTAATGCGAGTTCAGCATCATATACAGTGTGTCTAAGCATAACATGCACAATTCAATGTGAAACTTGCGTTTTTCACGATTTTCGGTTTATTGCACTGAAATGCATCTGAATATCGAATTCACTGTTATATTTACGTTGAATTCGTGGATTGGCAACAAATACACACCCATTTCTGACATCACAAATTGATTTCAATGTGATATTTGCGTTAAATGCGAGTTCAGCAGCAAATACACAGTGTCTAAGCATAACATGCACAATTCAATGTGAAACTTGTGTTTCACACGATTTACGGTGTATTGCAATAAAATGAATCTGAATATCAAATTCAGTGTGCTATTTAAGTTGAATTCGGGTTTGGCTGCAAATACACAGACATTTCTAACAGCACAACCTGATTTCAATGTGATATTTGTGTTTAATGCGAGTTCAGCAGCAAATACACAGTGTCTAAGCATAACATGCACAATTCAATGTAAAACTTGTGTTTTACACGATTTTCGGTGTATTGCAATAAAATGAATCTGAATACCGAATTCAGTGTGATATTTACGTTGAATTCGTGTTTTGGCAGCAAATACACAGACATTTCTAGCAGCACAACCTGATTTCAATGTGATATTTGCGTTTAATGCGAGTTCAGCATCAAATACACAGTGTCTCGGTATAACATGCACAATTCAGTGTGAAACTTGTGTTTCACACGATTTTCGATGTATTGCACTGAAATTCATATGAATATCGAATTCAGTGTGATATTTACGTTAATTTGTGTTTTGGCAGCAAATACACAGATATTTCTAACAGCACAACCTGATTTCAATATGATATTTGCGTATAATGCGAGTTTAGCCGCAAATTCACAGTGTCTAAGCGTAACATGTACAATTCAATGTAAAACTTGTGTTTTACACGATTTTCGGTGTATTGCAATAAAATTAATCTGAATACCGAATTCAGTGTGATATTTACGTTGAATTCGTGTTTTGGCAGCAAATACACAGAAATTTCTAACAGCACAACCTGATTTCAATGTGATTTTGTGTTGAATGCCAGTTCAGCGGCAAATACACAGTGTCTAAGCATAACATGCACAATTCAATGTGAAACTTGTGTTTCACACAATTTTCGGTGTATTGCAATAAAATGAACGTGAATATCGAATTCAGTGTGATATTTACGTTGAATTCGTGTTTTGGCAGCAAATACCCAGACATTTCTAACAGCACAATCTGATTTCAATGGATATTTGCGTTTAATGCGTGTTCAGCAGCAAATACACAGTGTTTTAGCACAACATGCACAATTCAATGTGAAACTTGTGTTTTTCACGATTTTCGGTATAAAGCACTGAAATGCATCTGAATATCAAATTCAGTGTGATATTTACGTTGAATTCGTGTTTTGACAGCAAATACACAGACATTTCGAACAGCACAACCTGATTTCAATATGATATTTGCGTATAATGCGAGTTTAGCCGCAAATTCACAGTGTCTAAGCGTAACATGTACAATTCAATGTGAAACTTGTGTTTCACACGATTTTCGGTGTATTGCAATAAAATGAATCTGAATATCGAATTCAGTGTGATATTTACGTTGAATTCGTGTTTTGGCAGCAAATACACAGACATTTCTAACAGCACAACATGATTTCAATGTGATATTTGCGTTTAATGCGAGTTCAGCAGCAAATTCGCAGTGTGCACAACATGCACAATTCAATGTGAAACTTGCGTTTTTCACGATTTTCGGTGTATTGCAATAAAATGAATCTGAATATCGAATTCAGTGTGATATTTACGTTGAATTCGTGTTTTGGCAGCAAATACACAGACATTTCTAACAGCACAACATGATTTCAATGTGATATTTGCGTTTAATGCGAGTTCAGCAGCAAATTCGCAGTGTGCACAACATGCACAATTCAATGTGAAACTTGCGTTTTTCACGATTTTCGGTGTATTACAATAAATAGCTTCTGAATATCGAACTCAGTGTGATATTTACGTTGAATTCGTGCAAAGGGAATTAATTTAGTATTGGGAAATGATTTATGATTTATTTAGATTAATTAAAAAAAGGTATTGAATAACTGATCGTTCGTTATTGCGTCATGTATATCATTAAGGATGATTTTATTACAGTTGGTCGAGAACGCTCGAGCCGAGCACATCACTGTTTATATTTCATTGTGTATTTAATATTCTCTAGTTCTGTTTCAGATGATGGCTGTTTGCTGCTGATATCAATGCTAGTATGTGTTGCTATTGCTTTGTGTATTAATAACAGGTAGTTTATTACAGACGATGCTGTAAGCATCCATCGGTGTGCAGCAAGCACCCAACGGAGACGCTGTGTGCGTTAGGTTGTGAGAGAAATCCGCAACCCATCGGTGTGCAGCAAGCACCCAACGGAGACGCTGTATGCGTTAGGTTGTGAGAGAAATCCGCAACCCATCGGTGTGTAGCAAGCACCCAACGGTGTGTAGCAGGCACCCAACGGAGACGCTGTATGCGTTAGGTTGTGAGAGAAATCCGCAACCCATCGGTGTGCACCAAGCACCCAACGGTACGCTTATGCGTCAGGTTGTGATTGATTCTGCCAACGTACAGTATAGGTGAGCGTTGAAGCAGGTCGTTGAGATCCCTGCAATTGAGTGTCTTACAGACTCAAAGTGTTGGGTGCGAGCCTCAATTGCCCAAAGTCGTGTGATGAGCCCGACTGAGGGATAAACACGCAATTTGATCGTTGGGTCTGGGTAGCTCCCGCCCTCCGTATCAAAGGCACGCTTGGCATCTTCTGTGTGATTTATAAGTCCAATGCTGCCACAACAATCGGTGTGAACTGGGACGCCACGTACATCACCGCAACGGGCATGGCAGTCTTGAGATCCGTCCATGCCAGCCGGGCTGAGTCCCGAAGACAACGAGAGTGGTGTTTGTCTGTTTCAGGGTGACTGCACAGTGCAGTTCGGATGAGGGAGATCCTTGAGAACGGGTCTTGTGGACTTGACTTAGGAGTCAGGAGCCGAACGGTGAATCATCATGTCAAGTGTTATGGGGTGCCACTGGCACCATTGTGAGTATTGCGTCGTGATTATTACTGGTATACGTAATCACATTAATCTGTTTATTTCCATGTCACGAGTCATATCATCTAACGAGGTGACGTAGGATTGTGTGACACACGTAACAGCTATTATGAAGTTAATTCGAAGATACGATCAGTGTTTCATTGCTCTGAACAGCGAACGGTCGCATAGGAATTTTTGGTGTAGTGTTGTTCTCTATGGCACAGCCATTTAAAAGAGAGGCTTATCCTTACAATATATATATATATATATATATATATATATATATATATATATATATATATACCGGGTGATTTTTTTTAACCTGAGACTTTCAAATATCTTGAAAAATAGGCACTCTACGAAAAAACGTTAATTATCAAAATTTAATCATTCTGGGGGGAAAATACATTAGTGCAAAAAAATAGTCCCCACCCCTCTTTGTGGGAGGGGCGGGGGTAACTTTGAATCTAAAATAGGAACCCCAATTTTTTATTGCAATTAATTTTATAAACTACGTTACTAATATTGTCCGTAAAATTTATTGTAATGATTGCCCTGCCACTTACATTGGTGAAACAAGTCAATATGTTCATGAGAGAATGTATCAACATAAATACCATTTACTTAACAACAACCCTAATCACAGCGCCATTGTTGAACATGGCTTCAACCTTAAACATAAATTAAATTTTGAACAGCCTACCATTTTACACGTTGAGGAAAATAAATTTAAACGTTTGTTTCTTGAAAGTATGTACATCAACCTAGAAAGCAACTCAGTGAATCATAAAACAGATTTTTGTCATTTAGCTTCGAAATACGGGGTAATCTGTAAAAAAAATTCTTATTTAACTTAATTGTTGAGGAATAATTATATTGGAGTAAGGCTTAAATGAATCCACGTTGGTATTCACGTTGGTTTATTTTAAAAAACATATAACGTTTCGCTTCAGGTTTGAAGCATCATCAGATAATAACAAGAAAAGCAGAACTACTGTGCATCCTTTTCAATTACGTTGAAAACGCAAAAACATAAAAAATAAATATAAAAAACATGGTGAAATAACTTCAGTAAATTTTTTGTTACATTATAATACAAAATGGTTACCACGAGTAAATTTTGTTCCTCGTCAACTGCACCTTGGTACATAACACTTCTTATGTAGTGAACCAAATTACAGTACTTCGTTATTAATTATAACACACCAAATTATATACGCTGCAGTTAAAAATGTTGCTGTAAAACAACTAATAATTTCTAGTAAAATGATTAATAATATCTGTGAATAATAACAACGAAACAATTAGACAAATAAATAATCCGTAATTGTACCAAATGCACAGTTTATATATCAATTTTACACAAACTATTCTTGTATTAAACCGAAACACAACTGAATTCAGTAGTTTGTTGATTAACAAACGTCAAAATCGTATTTTGTTCAAATGTTTTCCGACGGATATTAGCGACAGCGGCAGCAAGCTGAAACTGGGCCTGTTAGCGGGCCGGAAAGAGTACTTTTATAATCGAGAAAGTCGTGGTCCGCGCATATTATCCATGGAAGAATATTCATGAGAATAAACATAGTGTGATTGATTTGATAATGTGTAATTAAGTATAATTATAATTAAGAAGCTTGTTGTGGATACGCGAGTAAAACGTGGTGCTCAATTGGGAACGAATCAGCATTATTTGGTTGTATCCCGTGTTAAATTGGCACAGGGCTGGAAAGAAAATCTGGAAGAATAACACCTGTTCGATTATACAGATTGCAGAATGAACAGGTCCGAATGCAATATATTAATAACTTTCAGTAGTAACATGTGCGACTGATCATGCGGTGTATCGAATGTAGGTTTACAAATGAAAGATGATTGGTGGAATGAAAATTTGAAGTAGGCTATACGCTTAAAGAAAGAAGCATATCTGTGTTTTTTTTTAGTGTTAAGGATAGATATGGTGAATTCCGATATATGTACTTGTTTGCTTAAATATAAAAGTGTGCGAGCGAAAGCAAAGCGTGTTGCACTTGAAATTAAAATGCAATGTGAAAAAGAGAAAAATGAAAAATGGACCAATTTTCTGAATAAAAAGATGTTTGGGAAAAGCTGAAGAGTCTGAATATGTCTTGTGTTAAAGTAATTAAAGATCATGATGGTAATTTATTGTGGAAAGAATTTGAGATTAGGGTACCATGGAGCAGTTATTTTAGCAAATTACATGAGAACTAGGTTAGATGCCCGTTATACGACGGAAAAATAATGATTACGGATGTGTAAAAAAAAACCTTGAGTAAAGTAATTCATTTGAAATATTTATTAATTTTTTTGTTGATATTTTATATCTTTATTATGATTTCAATGCAGGTCACTTCATAAATACTTTAAGTATCAAATTTTTAACTGAAATGCCTTTAAATATATCGTTACACTTTTAATAAAACTCTATTAATTAAATGTCATTTCGTTCGACAACAATGACTGAAAACAGTGTATTGACAGATAAACAAAACATCGCCTCATGCATTTATAACCGGCTTAGTCTGTTTTGCTTTTGTCAGCAAAACGCCCAATGAAAACGCTCTCAGGCGCGGATCAGCAGCAGCAGAACCTTAGCGCTTTATGTAATAAAATAATTGTATCTTAAGTGATAATTTGAATGATTTTGATTGTGGTGATATTGGGATATAAATGAAGACGATGTGGGTAATGTTTTGGCTTGAATAAAAACAGGTAAGGCTACAGTTTAGATGTTGAAGTATGGGGGCGAAAAATTGTTTGTTTGGCTAGTTTATTTGTGTAAATGCAGATTGCGACAAAATGTTGTTCCAGAAAATTAGAATCTTGCTGTAATTGTTCCATTGTACAAAAGAAAAGGAAATATGAGTGGAATGTAAAAATTATCGGTTGATTAGTCTCTTCAGTGTTGTATGTAAGTTGTTCAGTAGTGTTATAATTAATAAAGTGAGGGAGAATACATGTAGTAAATTGAATGGTATGCAAGTTGAGTTTTTTCCTGAAAGGGGTTGTGTGGATCAACTTTTTTCGCTTTAAATTATTGTGGAGAAGTCATTGGACCCAAACAAAAATTGGTTTGTGGTTTCATTGATTTGAAGAAGAAGAAAATAATCAAGCATCATTAAAATGGATGGTTGTTTGAGTAGGTGATTCAGTATTGACGCAGTGGTTAAACAGGGTTGTTTGATGTTTTCTTGGCTGTTAAATTTATATATAAATGCGTTATTACGACGAGGGTTAGAGTGTCAAAATGATGGTGTGAAGATAATTGATTTCATTGTGTCAGCATTAGCATATGCAGACGATGTAGTTACTATGGGTGAATCTGAGGATCAATTGACGAGAATGTAATTTACATTAACACAATCGAAAGCTTAACAATTAGCCACATTGTTAAAGTTGTAAAACAATATTAAAATTGAACATTTAAATTATCATATTGTAAAATTTTGTAAACTTAACAAATATTGTCACATGTTGGAATTAAGAAAAATATATTTTAATTGAACAGACTAGTTGGAACAATATCAAAAAAATCCAATGGATAGATACAACAGTAAAGACCTCTATGATCTAGAGTTGACAACAACTTTTGATATTTTATATGTTTTTATGTATTTTAATGGCTAATAGTTAAGCTTTCGATTGTGTTAAGGTAAATTATTTTCCGAACTCCAACCAAGTTTTTACATGTGGTCACAATTGTAAGTAATTTTACCAAATAATTTATTTATTGTATGTTACCTGAACTATTTGTAGTTTCATAAAAATATTTTAGTATCTGAGGATGCTTCAAAACCGAAGCGAAACGTAATAATAAAAAATTTTATATTTCCTGAATCACCAACAGCGATTCATTTAAGCCCTAACTCCAATCAACAGAAGTTCAACTATAATAATAATAGTTACCTAAAGTAAGTCAAAACACACAACAAAAGCATTAGGAGAAAATACTACAATCTGTAAAATTTGCATAAAAATGTGAAACGTCGTGCCGAAAGGCGTAGATGGTGAGCGGAAACTAATCGAAAAAAACAAAGTTTGAACTAGTTGAAACAAACTTATGAAACACCTATCGGTCAATCAAGAAGTAAGAAATTTCATTAAAGCCGAATAATTCAAAATCCAGTTACAAAAACCAGTTCTATGATTAACTTAGTTGTTATTTAAATTACGTAAACGCTCACTCAAAAACAATCTTTTAAATGTATTACATTCAAAATGTAAGATTTTAAAATGATCGTAGTCTATAGTGTGTGCAGAATTCAAAGCGTGGTCCACGATAGCACTATGTATGTTATTTCCGTGAGTAAAATGGTTTTTATGTAGATAAATTCTGTTATTGATGTATTGGCAAGTTTCACCAATATAAGTGTCCGTACAATCTGAACAATTAAGTTGATAATGTTTCTGAGTTTACTATTAGATATCGGTGATTTTAGCCGCCGAAAAGGAAAATTTATGGAATTAGGACTAACGAACACTTGCGTAAAAGGAATGTTATTGAAAATGTTGCGTAAGGAATCTATTATTTTATGATGAAATGGATGAAAAAATAATTTGGAATATCGCTGACACAAGGATTGAAATGAGCTATTGGTTGTGTATTGAGATTAATAGTGATAGTGTGAATCGAGTTAGCAGGTTTGTTTTTTCTGTTCGTGATGATTTTTAATATTAATTTGAGGGGGTAACCATTGGATGTCAAAGTTTTTATAACGAAATCAAAGTTTTTCTTATAAAAGGTACTGTCTGAAAATTTTAAAACACGATCCGCTAGACAAGTAATCACTGCAATTTTAAATTTTTTTAGGAGAATAGTCAAAAAATGCATGGTAGCGTCCAGAAGAGGTGGATTTTCTGTACCAATCTATCTTGTGCATGTGCAATAGTAATATCAAGAAAGTTAATCGTGTTATTATATTCGTATTCTAAAGTAAATTGTAAATGAGAGTTAAATCTACTAAAAACGGTGAAAATATTATTAATTTGATGTTCTGGTAAGCAAACGAGGATATCATCTACGTACCGGAAATAAAATACACAATCAAAATCATGATGATTGAAAATGGAAGATTCAATAAATTGCAAAACAATTTCAGCGAGGATGGGACTAAGCTAAACTCAGTAACATTATCAACTTAATTGTTCAGATAGGCTGAATGCTGGAGAGAATTGTAGATAAGAGAGGCCAATAACCATGGATACAAAATGATGAAATGGGAGACAGAGAGAGCCAAATATTTTGAGAGAAGCGGTTATTCAGCACAAGAAATGGAAAAGAAGACAGAGGAGAAAATGTAATAAACGAAATAACCGAAAGAGACCGGGACAATCAGAGACAAGAACCAAGAATCAGAAACGACGCATCAAACTACAGCCCGATATATAAAAACATTAGAAAAATCAGACTACCACGATATCTGACGATGGAGAAGAAAGGTATAACAAAAATGATGGCAAGATTTCGTTGCGAAATGAGGCGAACGAAAACAAAAATGGAAATAGAAGACGAAAAAATGTGCAGAATATGAAAGAAACTAGGAATGGATACAGACATCCATGCCAGCAGCTCATCGACGTATGTAGAAGTCTGAATGTATCACAAATTATTATTTATCTAGATTCACTTTTAAAATCTTAGGTGCCTAGGTCGCAAATAAAACAACAAATTTAAAACAAGTGTGAATACATTTTCTTCTCTTGACAAAAGCAAAGCAAACTAAGTCGACTATAAATGCATTGATCTTTTTTTGTTAAATTTTTAATTAAAAAATATTTTTTTGTCCATAATTTTTCAAAATAAAAATATGGAAAAATATTGTTCCATTTGCTGCATATGCAAGAAAATTTTGAATACAACTGAATAACGCAGAAAAAAAGTAAAAACTAAAAAAAAAATTGGAAAATATTTTTTTTCTCGAGTACGAAGGAAAAATAAAGAGTACCTTGCACAACTAGACCATAACACATATCTGTAGAAAAAAATTCATAATAATCGGTTGGATAGTTTAGGAGATCTGAATGTAACAAAAATCTCGTACGAGCGAGTGGACGAGCGACGTACATACCGACATATGTTGTAATAGTCATTTCGTGATCTAGGGGTTCGTCCGGGATTACTGCGCAAAAATTTTTGAAATCGGAAGATGCTACAGACATCGTGCCGAACACTATAGCTCTGCGACAGGAGGTCGATGAGCTAAAAAGGAGAAACTTTTTGGCATTTGCAGTAAGAATGTGGGAGAGAGAGAGAGAGCAAGAAATTTTGGATGATTTGGCAGTGGGGGACAGCTGGATGACGAAAGTTTGGCAGAATAGGAACGAAAATAATCGAAAATATAATAATAGTAGAATATATGTATGGTGTTTCGGAAGAGTGAGTTAAGTCACTAAATTTGGAAAATTGAGTTAAGTCCACCATACAATCTTTTGCAGTATTGTGGTTAGGAAAAGAGAAATAAGTCACCGAACAATGAGGCCCGATTTCTAAGACGTGGATCTCGTTGAATCTCGGATTAATCCGTTGCTTGGACAGAAAAATCCGCGAATCGAGGATTAATCCGAGATTGACGGCGAATTAATCCGAGATTGACGGCGAATTAATCCGAGAATCAAGCGCTGCATATCACAATTATAAACTCGTTTTTTCTTAGAAATACATATTTGTATATCGTTTAATAGTAATTAAACGATAATAAATAACAGTAAGTACATTTTAGAATGTTTTTTTCAAACAAAATATGGTATATTTCAATAATTATGAGCAAATGTCACTTTGCCGTAATGAGCTGGGAATCAAACGATATTACTTCACATATGCAAATGGCATTTTTATTGAAAAAACTATATAATAACGAATGTTAGCATTTGAAAATAAATACTAATACAATTTTAGTTTTAAGTAATTTTTATAACCAATATTACGTTTATTCAATAGCAAATGTGAATGTAATTCTGCTGCACTGTTCCGTAAATTTAACACTATCACTTCACCGTCACGAATCAATTTATTATTCAAATATACTTACTACACAAGAACTAAATGCAGATAATTACTTTATTAATAAATAAATACATTATTAATGAATTTGTATGGTCTATTATATTTAATAGTGAATGTCACTTTGTTGTAATTTATGAAATATTTTTACAATTTCGATGCACATAATATGTACATAATTTATATATATATATATATATATATATATATATATATATATATATATATATTGATTAATCACATTAAATACAGGTATTTATAGATGCTTGTGATGTGCAATACAATTTCAATTTAATTAGAAATATTATTTATTTACAATACATTTCTTGTGCACATAACCAAAATAAAAATAAAGGTTATAACTAGTTTTCTTAATTATGAACACACTAATGCACGAAATTTAGTTAATATATATATTAAACAAAAGCATTATTAATCATGAATACACTATATAACATTTCAATGATTTTAGGATGCTATTTTTACGTTAAAACACAATTGTCACTTTACTTATGCTTGACAGCTGTTCTGCTTGTGGTCTACACATTCAAGTTACTAGTCATTTACATGAAGAGTTTCAACCAATCAGAGAGTGCGTTACAATTGTCGCGCGATTAATCCGAGATTGAAATAATCCTCGTTCTAGCAACGCATCGTGGATTAATTCTCGGATCCAAAAAATCCGAGGTTTATTGAATCCGAGAATTAATCCACGTCTTAGCAACCGGGCATGAATAGATAAAACTTCTGAGGTAAACAAACAAATAGAGTTAAGTATATTATACTACAAATTTCTCAAATAAAAGGAAGATACGTTTTGTTGTCTCGCATTTTCGTTATACATGTGGCACTAGTGTTGACTGAGGTGTCATGTCAAATGACTTAACCTGTAAAATTCTATACGTGTTTTTATGAATTTGTTTAATATTCTTTATTTAAAATGGCACAAAGAAGAGGTCGAAAAATAATTAATATGCATCTCACCAATAATGATAAACTCAAAACGGTATGCAATGTAGATACTTAATATAATATATAAATTGTGTTTATAACCAATACCTATTTCCTTTCAGAAGTCGAATGTAGTAATGTTTATGTTTTAAAAGTTTTTGCAGTAGCACAACTTCCGACAAATGGCAAGTGCATTAGTATTATGATATCTCTGAACTGTAAACCATGGGTTTAGCATTTAAACACCCATCAGTAGATACATGCAATAAATGCGATTCATTTCATCAAAAGTAAAATTTACTCAGGAACCTGAATTATCTCAATTAAAATCTTCATTTGATTTGCATAAATCAGAAGCAGAGTTTGCTTACACGTGTAAAAAATGGACAAAAACTTTGACACAAATGAAAAAAGAACATACTGTTTCGATCTAACAATGCTTACCAACACCAGTGCTAACATCGAATACCGTATTTTATAAACGGAAGCTTTGGACCTTCAACCTAAGAATATATGACTGTCTTTTAAAGCAAGCTACATGTTATATGTGGCATGAGGCAGAAGGAGGCAGGGGTGCTAACCAAATAGCTTCATGCATTTTTTACTTTATTTTAAATTTGTCACCAGAAATAAAAGAAATTACATTCTATTCAGATACTTGCGGTGGACAAAATAAGAGCAGGCATGTTGCAGCAATGTTCATGTGCGCGATGCAACGTCAAAAAAGTTTAAAATCAGTTACACATAAATTTCTTGTTCCTGGGCACAGTCATATGGAATGTGACTATACATTCAGTAATTGAGAGAAAAAATAAAATACGCAAATCGCTGTTCATCTTCCAAGGGACTGGTATAATCTCGTCAGAACAGCTGGCAAAGAAAGGAGATAAATGTTATTGTAATGAAAAATAATATGTTTATAGATTTCTCATCTCTTTTAAAAGGACCACTACAACTTAAGAAAACAGATGAAATTGGCGAAAAAATTTTATGGCAAGTAGTATAGTAAAGGGAATCTGAGATCAGCATTGCGGGTTGCCTACCCGCAGCCTGTACTGTTTGTCGGTTTGTTGCGGTAGGGCGGGGGTGGCGGGAGGTGTCACGTGGTCGAGGTGAGCGTGGCCTGAATGACGTCATCCAGGGTGACGTCATCCTGGATGACGTCATCCAGGCTGTGCCGTTGTATGGCTTCTTCTTTCATGAACCTGGAGGTCTTCTTCGGGGGTGAACTCAAGGGGGCCTGGATGACGTCATCCAAGGGGCTAGGCTGTACCGTTGTATGGCCTCTTCTTTCAAGGTCATGCACGTGGAAGACTCTTCTTTCAAGGTCATGTACCTGGAGGTGAGGGGGTGAACTCGGGGGAGTCACGGGGCCTGGATCAAGGGTAACGTCATCCAGGGGGCCAGGCTGTACCGTTGTATGGCCGACTTGGAGGTCTTCTTCAGGCAGGATGGGTCTTCTTTCAAGGTCATGTACCTGGAGGTCTTCTTCAGGGGGTGAACTCGGAGGAGTCACGGAGTCTGGAACAAGAGTTACGTGGCCCAGTGAGCCAGACCGTACCGGAGGGTTTTTCTTTAGGTAGAGTACGGACTTGGTGTCGCATGCGCAACGTGGACACACTACGAACTTGTTCAAACCTGTTTCCTTGTAGCGTTGGATGGGGGGCCTTCCGGGTCACGTTTACAGACTTGTTCAAACCTGTTTCTTAATAATTCCAGGAATTTTACCCATGATTACGCAATATTACGTCATTTTTCGAAACGTTTACCCTTCACGTGTTCAAACCTGTTTCATATAATTTCAGGAAATGATTACGCAATATTGCGCAACTATTGCATCATCTCTATTTTAGCATATTGTGCAATATTTCATCATGTTTATTTGCCAACGTTGCAGAAAATTAGTATAAATTACACTGGCACTATACATTTAGTATTCATTTCATCATTTTACTGTTGAAGAGACAAGTGTGTTTCAATAAGTAAAAATATTAGCTGAGCTAAATGTTAATAGATGGCTATATTTACATATATAAAGAATATGTAAAACTAAATTTACAATAGTTGTTCCAAATATATCGAAATAGACACTTGTGTGCAGCATGGCAGTTATTCTAGATCTCCAAGGCTTTATGCTGAACAAAAAACAATTTGTTTGTAAAGAAATTGCAGTGATATCTATTTGTGATGGAAAATGTGATTCAGAAATATTTGCTCCACCTTATTCATGGAGTCAATTGAATAGAGAAACCCAACGAAATGTGAATTTCCACGTAAGACATCATCATAATTTAGAGTGGTGTACCGGCAAAATACAATATTCTGATTTGGATAAGAAACTTACTTATATGTTAGCGAATGTAACATTAATATACGTAAAAGGTGTATCAAAAATTACATATTTGCATGAAATTTTACCGTAACATTTAAAACATATATCAATCAAGAATCTAGAAGATATTGAATGTCCTGCATTAGAAGAATTATTATTATAAACTACATATGACTGCTGCTATTTTCATAACAAACATTGCGCCGTTCACAATGTTGGAGCATTGCACGAATGGTTAACATGGCGGTTTACAAACTTAGCTGCCCTTATAGCATTTCATCAGAACGGAATACTAAATCAACTATACTCAGAAGAAATTCAATGTCTAACGAAGGAGTTCGTGATGGTGTACGCAGGAGAACAAATAGATTATACTTGAGAAAAATTTCCAAAATCTTGGAAGGAAGATCCGGAGTTTATAAGATATAGATATTGTATAGGACATATAAATTTTAACACTAATATGTATAGGTCTGTAATGGTTAAGGACTGTATGAAATGTAAAGAAAAACTTTGAATTTTAATAAAATTACATACTTTATTTAATATAGATATTTTAATTACAAAACATCATTTTTATGTATCCAATTGTTGTGTGTTTTATCCATTCCTAACCATTTTACATACACTAAATCCCCTTTCTTCTTAACAATTTTTTCCACTAAATACACGTCAGGCTGTTTTGTACGTTGTATATCATATTCGTAAAATGTCCCTGCGATAGGCTGTTCTTGATAACCGATCAGTTCATACGTAATGGGATTAGTACGTCGCACTTTAGGTATAGTAAATAGTTCAGTTCCGTTGACCAGTTTGGCCAGTATCCTTTATCCAAAATTCCCTTATACTTGCTGATCCGTACTTTATCACCTGCTGCAAATTTAGGAATTTGTTTGTCATTATATTGGTAATTGTAGACGGATTGTAATATTTCTTCTTCATTTTTCTTTGTTGTTTCGTGTTATTATACTTCTCAAGCAGAGATGGCAGTATTGTAATCCATTTATAAGTTCCCTGCATACTAAACTGTTTCCACATCATATTTTTCAGCGTCCGATTAAATCGCTCACAAACTGATGCTTTCAGGTTACTGTATGGGGAGTAATGATTTATGTTATGAAACTTCATTAACTTTTTGAAGTCAGAATTGTAAAATTCCTTTCCTAAGTCTGTTTGCACATTGTTTGGAATGCGATCTTGAAGTACTTGTTTCATAGCGACAACAGCATCTTTTGCAGATTTACGTTTCATTGGTATTGCCCAGGCATATTTAGAGAAAACATCGATGACGGTTAACATGTATTCAAAGTTTTTATTAACCTTTGCATAAGGAATCATTTCCACCAAATCAGTTTGAAACAAGTCATTGATTCCTTTAACAATCACAAGACGTCGCTTATAGTTTCTGCGTGCAGAACGATGTATTTCATTAACTATTCTTTCTTTAGTGTTCATTACTACCGGTCTTTATGTAGTTCAACGTTTTTATTTATTTCTCCAAATTATTTATTCGTTTTTCTAATGTTGTAAACGTTGTTTTAATATGTTTATCAACGTATAATTTATTAGCAGCGTCTTCCGCTTCCACCGGTTTGCTCACATTAACGAGACGTTTAGAAGACACATCTATATTTCCATTCGAATTTATATTCAGTCCAGTTTGTTGAAAAATAACGCGGGAGCTCTTGACACTCTCACCATGTAAATCGGACGTCCGAATTTATCAACACTGCTCTTCATCATGTATACACGTTAACGTTTGCACTTATACTATATAAAAATATTTCTATCACTCAATTATATAGGCTTCACGCAGTTCTTCAATAATAGATATTATTTCATTGTTATGTCCAGTATGACCAGCACTGCGAGGCGCAATCAATAGTCTAAGTCTATCAACAAGTTCATTCGGATCATCCCAATGTACATAATCAACTTTATTTGCAGCAATATTAGTTATCATGTGTACTAGTAAAAATCCTGTACCAGTAACAACACTCGATGAAAATAGTTTAGATATTCAGCCCGATTATGGTGACCATTGTATTTGAAACAATATTGTATACTATACGATAATTGTATTGAATACAAGAAATCTTAAAATTGGTAATATGGTGACATTGTATTCTATACAATATTGTAATTCATTACAATATTGTATAGAATACAATTGACCTTGAAAATCGGTATTACGGTGACCACTTAACGATTGTAAGCTTTACAATAATCGTATAGATATCTTGTATTCGTAACAAGCCGTTCGAGCACTTGTTAGCACAAAAATCGTATATTGTATTGAAGTTGAGACGAAGTTTCTGTGTGAAAATGGCACATGACAGTTTTATTTTATTAACCGAAGCACTTGGAAATGATGAGGAAAGATAAATAAATGCTTTCTTCAAGCAATATTAAAATAAAAAATTTCTTAACCACATTTTTACAAAGAAATCTTATGTTATTTTTGAATTGTCACAACATCTGAGAGATTCATATCCAAAAATTTGAAGTTCAATTTTTAAATATGTACCATAGTCAATTTTAATTAATATATATATATATATACCGGGTGTCCCAAGAAATCTGGGACATAGGGAATTAACATGTAAAATTGAAAAATTTGCGATTACTTCTGTATTATATATTTTAGAGCTCTGAAATTTGGTACAGGTGTAGGGATAGGTTACTCGCATTGATTGGTATTAATTAAAATTATATTAATGCTCACATTTCTAATAAAAATGCTTTTAAAAAGTAATAATTAAAAGATGTACCTTAAATATCATTTTTGCAAAAACTTATTTACGGCGTTGCTAGCACAAAGGTAAGATGCTTATTTGGTAATTTAAATAATTTATAAATGTTATGGTTCGAATCTCCCTTATACTTTTTTTTAATTTTAAAATAATTTACATACAATTTCATTTATTTTATTATATTTGTTATTTTATTTATACACATAAAAATGCCTAACCTAACCTACATTTGAAATCAGTTATTTATAGGTATACATTCCTAAATACAATTGATTTAAAAAATGCTATAATTCAGGAATGTGTAAAATAAATATTAGGCAGTTTAAAAATGTAAGAATTAATTTTTATGATAGACTAGCTTATTGTCTCGCAGAAAATGGGAGCTTATTTGAATATTTATTATAGGCATTTTTATATGTATAAATAAAATAATTATTTTTTAAATAAATGAAATTCTATGTAAATTATTTTATAATTAAAAAAAAACTCTAAAGTGCATTGGAGATTCGAACCATAATATTATAAATTATTTAAATTACCAAATAAGCTTCTTACCGTTGTGCTAGCAACGCCATAAATAAATTTTTGCAAAAATGTTATATAAGCTACATCTTTTAATTATTACTTTTTAAAAGCATTTTTATTAGAAATGTGAGCATTAATATCATTTTAATTAATACCAATCAATGCGAATAACTTATCCCTACACCTGTACCAAATTTCAGAGCTCTAAAATGTATAATACAGAAGTAATCGCAACTTTTTCAATTTTACATGTTAATTCCCTATGTCCCAGATTTCTAGGGTCACCCGGTATATATATACCGGGTGTCCCAAGAAATCTGGGACATAGGGAATTAACATGTAAATATAGAAATATTGTGATTACTTCTGAACAATACATTTTAGAACAAAAGTGTAAATAAAAAAGTTGTTCAGAATTAAAAACTGCATGATAATATACTATATTTAATGCTCAGATATGTTTCTATAATTCGTAAATCAATTTTGAAATACTGCATTTTAATGACAGATTAGGTGGTCGTGAAACAAAAATGCTGTGGTTTGATTATTTGTTGTTGTAACTAACAAAAATACCTGCCATTTTTGTTCCATGACCTCCTGATCTGTCATCAAAATGCTATATTTCAAACTTGATTTAAACGATATACAAATGTATTTGAGCACTGAATATGTCGTCATATTATGCAGTTTTTAAATCTGAACAACTTTTTTATTTACACTTTTGCGCTAAAATGTATTGTTCAGAAGTAATCTCAATATTTCTATATTTACATATTAATTCCCTATGTCCCAGATTTCTTGGGACACCCGGTATATATATATATATATATATATATATATATATATATATATATATATATATATATATACATACATACATATATATATATATATATATATATATATATATATATATATATATATATATATACATATATAAATATAAATCTCAAAATTTTACATTGTCAAATGAACAAATTTATTTAAATTATTGAATTCTTTTTAAATGTCTAAATTAAATATTAGTTGCCATTGTAATTGTACTTGAATGTATAATTTTTGTTATTTTATTTATATTTTTTATTCCTAATTACAAAATGTCGAAACATGTTGAATAAATAAAAAATATAGTAGTAAAACAAATTAATTTTAATTAAATAATAATATAATGAATTACTACAAAGTTAAAGAAAAAACGATTTCATATATATATATATATATATATATATATATATATATATATATATATGTAAGGAGTGCGCTCCTTAATTGATTTAAATCTTCCCGCTCAATGCAGTGAGTCGGTAAGGTTGAGAGTCGGCAGTAGCGGCAGTGAAATAAAAACAATGATTCGGCAGACACGAGTGAACTAATTAGTTTTTCATAATAAAGTGAATTATTTATAAGAGGAACAAGATTGCGAAGAACAAACTTTGAATGTTGTTTCTTGTATTTGTACAGGTTTGTAACCATTGTAAATAGTTTATGTGAATAGTTTAGTTAATAAAATAACTTGTATTTTTACAGTGAAACTTTTCAGTTTGTTATTCCCTACAATCCTTAAGGGTTCGACCGATAGTTCAAACTCACATTACACACATATATATATATATATATATATATATATATATATATATATATATATATATATATATATATATTCATTTCAAATATGAAAATCAACATTATAAATATTATTATTATTATGTCAACAACTGTCAAGCCAAATAGGTTAATTATCGCTTTCCAAAAGTCAACACGAAATCAGTGTTGGTAGTACTGATTTTCTAACATCAGTTCAATAACGGTTACAATATCGTAATGGATCCGATATTGTATAGAGCGCTTTACAAGGTGGTCACCGTAATAGCAAATCTTTACAATATCTTAAAGCACTTTGTTTTCACACTTGTAATGAATATGATATTGCTTTGAATGCAATGGTCACCATAATCGGGCTGATTATCTTCAAATATTTGTTCCCTCCATTGGAGCGTATTCGCCCATTCGGTTTATAGTTCTGTTTATGAGCGTTAGTTTTTTCAAGTATTTCTTTATAACGTTTTAAATCTGTATCTGTAACTATATTCACGTCAGGATATTCTTTAAATAATAATTCGAGTAATCCGTCCGTAGAATTGTAAACGTTATCATTTACAACTATATTTTCCTTGAGAAGATGAATCTGAGAATCTCCAATTCTATATTCACCGTTACTTAAAGCTCTAACACCATAGAAACGATCTCGTCTACTATTCGGTATATCGTCATTCCCTAACATGTATTTCATGAATCGATTGTCGTTATCAAATTGTTTTGTTTTCTCAATTTTCATTTTGTGATCGTTATCAGATGATGATATTGGTTCTCTTGTTTTCACAAGTTCATTGAGGGGGTTGATAATAGGTTTCAGAAATCGATTTAATTCATCTTCATTATATGTCTGTTGTTTCTTAATAAGGTTATGTTTCCGACGTATTGCATTGCTAACATTTATTATTTGTTTAGCAATGCAGTCATTCCAAATATTTAACGCCATCTTTAAATATAACTTGAGGACGTTCGGAACGTATCACGTTTCGAACGTAACTGATTAGGTTTCAGACGTGACGTTTTAAACGTTCGTGCGTGACAACGCTTGTTAGCATACTGAGGGTGTGGGGGACGATCTTGACTATTTAATTGAAATAAATGTATCAAACCCTTGTCTATAACGTCCATTATTTTTATCACGATCTTTATCAATCACTAGAAATCCATACCGAGCGTTCGTCCAGCATGTGTAGCACATGTCACGGAAAATTGAATACGTCATGTCTGTATTTACATGATCATCATATATGTGTTTTAAATTCATATCCTCTTGTTTGAAGAGTATAAGTAGATTTGCATTGTCTCGTACCAAATGTTTCGGTATTCTGGTGTAAGTTTGACATAAATAGAAACAATCAATTTTCGAATGCCTTCCCATGCTAAAGAATGCCCGAATATTTTCCTGTTTTTCGCATGCAACATCATCAAATACAAACAGCGAATTCGGTTTAGCGTTATTAGGATGAACAATTTCTGCATTATCTTTATACTGATGAAAATTTATTATGTCCGATACGTGAACGAATATATTAGCTAAATACTGATATTTAGGCTGATTCAGCGATTTTGCAAACAAATATAGATTTTCAAAACGTAACCCGTTCGGATGTAGTATAAGTGCAATCATTACGTTCGTTTACAACGTACAGTATTCGGTAGAAGTTCCCCATGTCGTCGATAATTCGTTTGACTCTTATTATCAATTAAAACGTCAAAATCCCGAACTGGTAATGATAATTGATGTTTAATGTATTCCATCTTTACTCTTGCTGACGCGAGATGAGTGTTACATCAGTATTTATGTATAAATTGGTGATCTTATGCACCACCACCTCATTATGTGTACGAATATGAACGAGTGCACACGTCATCGTCGTCCTTGTCACGGGCGCGGACTTCTATATACAGTTATTAATAAGTTGCCATTTGAGTTGCACATTCCTGGCTATCAGTACTGCGGGCCGGGAACAAAGCTGAATAAACGTATCGTACGCGGTAATCCTGGAATCAATCAACTAGATGCTGCTTGCAAAGATCATGATATCGCATATTCAAAACTAAAAGATTTGCATGAACGACATAATGCTGACAAAACATTAATTGAAAAAGCGCGGGAAAGGCTTCATTCAAAAGATGCTGGCTTAGCAGAAAAATTCGCTGCCTGGCTGGTGAAGAATGTGATGAAAACTAAGGTTAAATTAGGAATGGGCTTAAAACGAAAACTCCCTGTAAAACTGGCTGTAAACCAAGCTAAAACAATGTTACGAGAAACGAAAACATTAAATGACGATGATGATAGTGTGAAAAAACCAGTCAACCTTTCATTGGGTGCTGCACGTAAAGTTGTGAAATCAAGAGGTGGAAAACGGCGATTTAAAAAACCTCGAGTGATACCAGTACCAAAGCGTGGTGGTATTTTACCATTAATACCAATTTTTGCCGCATTGGGAGCCATCGGCAGTTTAGCAGATGGCACTGCTAGTGTTGTACGCGCAGTTAAAGATGCTCAGAATGCGCGTAAAGAATTAGTAGAAAATGTGCGACATAATAAAACAATTGAAGCCATTGCTCTTGGAAAGAAAGGATTCGGACTTTATATGAAACCATACCGTAAAGGTTTTTGTTTATATTTAAAACCACATAATTTTTTTTAGAAATCTACCCAGGCGTGCTTTAACTGACATTTAACTGCGAAGATATTCGCGTGTGGTGCTATATTTTCGCGGTGTTTTTATGACAAATAATTTACCATATCGCGTACGTTTAAACAAATGCGGTATTATAAACCTTGATGATAAAGATGGTGAAGGTACGCACTGGGTTGCTTATAGGAAATTAAAGAATAACGTCGAATATTTTTACAGTTTTGGTAATTTACGTCCCCGTACTGAGGTTATAAAGTATCTTAGTAATTTAGATCCTAAAATAACCATTAAATACAATCATAAAAGGTTTCAAAATTTTGATACAGTAATTTATGCTAAAATTTTCTTCATAAATAACAATTTGTATCAGACAGTCAGTCAGTCTCACTATGTCATCCCTACTGATATCATTGGCTGATAATCAGTCCATAGTAACGGCAGATTTTTTCCCGCCAATTGATTTAAATTATGAATCGCAGTATGCACTGGGTCTTGTGGACTTTCAAACGTTCAACTCTGTACCAAACATTGATAAGTATAATAATAAATTCTACGTAGAAGATGACGTCATTGAAATTCCTGTCGGATCGTATGAGATTGAAGATACTGAATTATATCTGAATCAGCAATTTAAAACTTAACAAGTTTCAATATCATTGAAAGCGAATAACAATACACTAAAGAGTGAAATTAAATGCAATCGAGCAATAAACTTTGAACCTGATGATTCCATCGGGTCAATATTAAGTTTCACAAAACGCACACTACAGCCTAATATTCGTCACGAATCTGATTTACCCGTGAAAATTCTCAGTGTAAACACAGTGCGTGTAGATTGAAGCATTACAACGGGAGCATATCATAATGGAAACCCGAGTTATACAATACATGAATTTTCTATAGAAGTGCCACTTGGTTACATAATTGTTGAAGTACAAGCAAATGTTATCTATCTTCCGATCAGTGTTAGAAGTATTCCAACAATAACACTTAAAATAGTCAATCAGGATGGAAATCTCATCAATTTTCGAGGTTCGACGATAGGACTACATGTGAAATCAGTCTAGTCAAAATGGGTATTCATTTTGGTGTTGTACGGAAAACGTATAAAGTGGGTGTACCAATAAAGAAGCCTATCACTAGTAGACGTGGTGTTAAACAGTTAACATCAACGAATAAGCAGTTCCTGAAATCATTAGGATTAAAACTCCGGCAAAATTAAGTGGTTACGAAGATTCTTCAACCGGCATAAAATACGATACCGAATTATTTGTTTATTTTCATGCAAAATAAAAAAGAGGACGAAGACAGCAATGGAAATTCTACAAATTAACGAAGAAATTAATTTCGCTAATGGAATAATTCGTAAGGAAGTACATTCACATCAGCCATATGCATCAACTACATTCTACAATAATGATGAAATACGAATTCCTGTGCAACAGCAAGATATATTTACTCTTCCTCATGAAAGTTTTCTATATATCGAAGGAAAACTAAAGCATGAAAGTGATACAAGTGTAACACTAAGTAATAATTCTATTGCATTTTTATTTGATGAAATTCGTAATGAACTGAATGGAATTGAAATTGATCGATCGAAAAATGTTGGTATTAATAGTACAATAAAATCGCTTCTATCTATCAATGATGCTGAAAGTAAATCCAGTATTATCCAGTGATGGATATTTCAATGTTTGCATTCCCTTAAAAATGTTGCTGGGGTTTGCTGAAGATTATTAAAACATCATTGTTAATGCACGTCAAGAACTTATATTAGTACGTGCAAAGAATGATGAAAATGCATTTAAATGCAACATCTGAAGCTAACACAAGCATTACAATAGAAAAAATTCAATAGTGTTTGCCATATGTACATGCGTCAGACAGTGATCGTTTGACATTATTGAAGCATGTTGAAATGAATAAGTCTATTTACATACCGTTCCGACCATGGGAGTTATATGAATATCCATTGTTGCCCCCATCGCAGAATCAACTATGGACTGTGAAGAATACAACTCAACTTGAAAAGCCCCGTTTCGTCATACTCGCTTTTCAAACAGCACGAAAAAATAAATTGGAAAAAGATTCATCGTTATTCGATCATTGCCAGCTTACCAATGTAAAATTATATCTTAATTCCCAATGTTTTCCATATGAAAATTTAAATTTGAATTTTGATAGAGATCAGTATGCATTTTTGTACTCTATGTATTCGGAATTTTAAAAATCTTATTACGAACGAAATACTCAACCACTATTATCACGAAATGAATTCAAAACCCGAGCAATGATAGTAATCGATTGTTCAAACCAAAATGAATCTATTAAAACTGGATCAGTTGATGTTCGTATTGAATTTGAGTCAAGCGTTAATTTCCCTCCGAACACCTCTACATGTTGTTTAATAATACATGATCGAGTTGTAGAATATAATCCATTAACTAATTATGTTAATATAATTGTATAACCATTGTATTAATATGTATAATCACTTGTGTGGAATGAACAAATAAAATTAGTTACATATAACTGCAGTTTTATTATTATTTAAATGAGTTTACATTTCACTTATAATCTGAATGTACACTTTCAAATAAAATCTTGAGTTTCCTGCTCGTTCATTTTCTGGAACTCTAGTTTAGTAGTTCTGTAGTTCTTCGTGGCTGAGATCTGCCGCAAATCGTCGAGGTAGAAACACTTGGAAATCTTCCAATTCGGCAATTATTGCTCTGCCGAATTTGGTTTTAATTTCACGTAGTTTTATTATTTTATACACACGATCGATATCAATATCTTGCAATTTTTTCATTTCCTTTAAATCTTCACAGACACCGACGCTTGTTAACTTCGAAACAATATCAGATTTGTCCGCAGCCATAGTTATTACAACTTGTCTCTTCAACAGTCAAATGGTGAAATGAATACTAAATGTATAGTGCAAGCTTAATTTATACTAATTTTCTGCAACGCTGGCAAATAAACATGATGAAATATTGCGCAATAATTCCAGGAAATGTTAAACAAGTTTGGACAAGTTCATTAGAAGGAATTCTAAAAATGCGTCTTTAGCAGTATATATTCTTAGAACGATGAAACTAGAAGAGATGAAATTTTATTTAGGAAACTAGGAATTCTAAAAAAACAGATAAATTGGTTTAGACAATTTTTATTTACTACATAAGATACATATATTCTGTGACAAAGTGTATTTTTTTGTGTTAAAAATTACTTTTACACAGAGCAATGACCGTTAGCGAACCAATTAACGCGGTCTGCACTCGAGCTCCGGACGGATTGAAACAGTATTCGTTGAACTGACTGGTTTAATTCGGGGTTGAAACATGTGTGTATCTCGGGGGTATAAATAGCCCAGCAAATTTCATGATAGTCAGTTAGTGTTCCGCTCTCCGAGGTGACTCCAGCTACAACCGAACCGTAAGAAAGTTTCCGTATTCCGATTTATTGTACCGCCTTGTGCGGCAGTGTATATTCTTTGTATTGTTGAGTGTTGCTCTGCACTGTTGCAGAAGTAGCCGCATTTTTGACTTGTACTTTCCAACTGTGACTTGACACTGCGACCCGACCTGTTGTCAAGTCATCAGTTTCTGTTCCGTATGAGCCGCACGACCCGACCTGGGCGGCTGTCCTACACTGTTGCTTGACACTGCGACCCGACCTGTTGTCAAGATATCAGCTCCTACCCCCGTACCAGCCGCACTGCGACCCGACCTGGGCGGCTGTCCTCCACTGTTACTTGGCACTGCGACCCGACCTGTTGCCAAGTTCAGTCTCCGTCCCGCTACTAAAGTATCCTGTTATAACGTCCATTGTGCATTTCTATGTATGGCTATGATTTATGGAATATCTATTGGAATAACGTGTATTGTTCATCTGAGTGATCAGTGAATCACTGTTGCTATTTTTTATTGCACCACGTCGCGTGGCGCAAGTGAGTGTACCTTACAGTTTGTACTACAGTACAACAGCACGACGTTAATAAAACACCAAACTTTCTGTGCAAGCTAAGTTATTTCTGTTACGGGAACATTTCTAAATGGGTGGCGCAGGACCGTCTATATGTGTTCTGTCACTTGATAGATTGTAATGATCGTAGCATAGCAGTCGCTTGGTAAAGTCCGGATGTATTTTAAATTTTGATGGCAGCTTGTGAAATAAGTCTTCTAGCTGAGCACCTTCGAAATTCTTCATCAGTTCGATAAATTTAACATCATCCACCTCACCACGTCTATACGCTTTTATAATTATTTCACTCATCCAGGTACTTAGTTCACCGGATTTATTCGTTAGACGTGTAAATGTTTGCTTCATATTATCGACAAACGAAGAGCTGGTCTCACTTATTTCTTTTTGCATCATGAACCGCCGATACAATATTGAATGCATGTGATTATCAAACCGTCATTTATACAAAAGTTGCTAAATATAACTGCGCAATCAATTCCAGGAATTAAAAACAGGTTTAAACAAGTCCGTAATCATATCAATTCCAAGAAATAGGTTTGTAGTGGGGGAATCACAGAAATAGCTATGATGTAATCAATTCTAGGAATTATGTGAAACAAGTTTGAACAAGTCCGTAAACAGGGAAAAATTCTAGGAATGACGCAATAGTTGCGCAATATTGCGTAATCAATTAAAGGAATTATGGAACAGGTTTGAACAGGTTCGTTATCATATCAATTCCAGGAAACGGGGGAATCAAATAATACAATAAAATTTATTATAAATTTTATTGTATTTGATTTTTATTTTTATTTATAACTATTTTTAACTTTTTATATTATATATTAATTTTTGGTTATAGTAGCTTTAGTATATGTATAATATTGTTTTGTTGTTTATAAAAATGCTTGTTTGTTGTTTTTGTTATTGCCTGATGATGTCGCAATGCCGACGAAACATGTAGCTTTCAAATAAATAAAGCACGTGAAAATAAACAAAGTAATCTATTTATATATAATATACATATATAATTAATAGAGTTATGTCATTTAATTATGAATTAATTTATAATTAATTTTTCAAATGTTTACAAATTCTAGTTGTAATTATAATAAAAGTAAAGTATATAAAAGTTATTGTATTTAACTGTTATTCGATGATAAATATGAACAAAGATGATATGAATATTTTGAATTGCATATTCTGTAGTATATTGAAATGGAAATTTAACATTCTTTTCCGTAACACCACAGATGTATAAGGGCAATGTAATATAGTACACCTAATTGTAAAATCCTGTAGATTCAAAGCCATAATATTCAAGAATAAAATTATATACTAATAATTGTCCAGATTATACAGCCACTTATATTGGTGAAACTTGCCATTACTTCAACAACAGAATTAATCAACGTAAATACCGTTTTATTAACGAAAATAACATACATAGTGCAATCGTGGACCACGCTTTGAATTCTGCACACATTAGAGACTACTGTAACAGATAGCGTGGCAACGAACACCGCTATTGTGCGTGCCGTTCACCGCAGGGCGTATGACGATGGAGAATATAAGAAGGTATACTTACCTCGTTGCCGGCACCCTGTCCAGACTGCAAAGATGGGACTTGACGGAGTTCAGGTTCACACCTCGTCGCGACCGCGTACTGTTCGGGAATAGACCTTCGCGGTTTACTCGTCGTCTTATAGCTGGTTCAATCTACTGACGATGGCAAAACGAACAGTCATTGCCCGTTGAACTGGATTTAGGGTGTTGCTTTACTCGGTTAGTGACCGGGCAGAGTCAGCGTGTTGCTGCAACCGTCTGCGTTAGCGTACATATGTGTAATCCGCGAACGTGACTGTTACATTACCCACTCCTTTAAGACTGGGTTAATTCCGAAGAATTAAACAAGTCTCCTGGGGCCATCGTCACTACATTCAACTGGTGTCGGGTGTGATCTCTTATCCTAATTACATAATTTTTCCTTAATGCATAGGCTGACGGAGTATGTTTACGTCGGCTGGCAGTATCTCGTGGCGGAGTGCGGGACCTGGCCGAGGGTTCATCTCCACTATATGGACATCGGCTGTCGGGCTGGTGCCCATGCGTATTCGAGGGTAGAGAGGAGGTGTTAGGGCCTCTTCTACTTCGGACTCTCTGAGCTGTGGCTGCATGAGGTTGATCAAATAACGATTTGTTAACGCATGCCACAGGCCAGCCCATAGGACAAACTTCTTTTGCAGTTCGTCTTTGGCGGCTTTCTTCAAGCTGAAGAAGTTCAGTATTACACTGGCTACGTACCCAACGATTGAAAAGGTGGTGTATAGCAGCATAATTACAGAGAACAGGTTTCCTAATCGAGACAGGAAACCCCATACCTGCTCAGCCGCGTTCACCGCCATCTTGGCGAACTGCTACTACTGAAGACATTAGGTGATACCCCTGGGTGTCGGCTTTAGCTCCTACTACTCTACGGGCCATACGGTTTGTCATTGCTCGGCGTTCGTTCGGGAAGAGCAGTGTGTGCTGGAATGCGTCCATTTCGTCTCTAGTGTATACTCCGTGGGAACTAATGGGTACAATTTTCATAATTGGTAATGTGTCCTTTTCATCGTTGGCATCCAGGATCATCGGTTCGGGATAGGCCTTGCGAATGGCAGGCTCATTTCTACCCACTGGCCTTCCAGGTGGAATAGAACAGACAGCCTCTTATCACAATCGACTCTTACTCGTACTCTTGTATGATGTGTGTTACCGGCGTCATGAATTTGGACTGGTTCCGATACCAAGTAGGAAGCTCCTGATAACAAAATTCTACTTTCCGGAACTCTACTACTTTGGCTCCGCAACATACGATGTGCAGCATTTCGCCCATCACCCGCCCTGTGTGACCGGCTGCTTCTTTCACTAGGTTACTAATGATGTTTGGCAACTCCAGAGCCAAAGCGATACGGTGTCTTCAGAACTTCTCATGCAAATGGCAGCGTTTTACAATGAAATCGTACACCAGCTCCCTCATATGATTCTTAAAGGCGATCTCTAAGAATAAGAGTTTGCTGAGCACTTGTGCCATCATGTCCACGTTCTGATTGATCTTTCGAGACTTCTGGTAGTAGAATCCGAGTGAAGTCTCAAAGATAACCAACAGTCGGTTCTGTTCGGTCTTTCACGTCTGCTGGTGACACAGCAGCTCTTGACTGACCAAACGTAATGCGAACATCGTATCCTTCGTCTCCACGATGACTTACTTGATGTTGGACTTGTTCATAGCCAACACTGTCGCCATTCCTTCGAACAGGACGTCAATGCCCCGGGTAGAGCAGCGGTCCTCATGTTCGGATGCCCATGTGACCTCTCCCGATAGATCGTCAAAACAGTAATTCTCTGTATACCGGCATTTGGTGTTGGTGGCGAGGCGAAGGCTATCTTATTCGACAATCGCCACGGTGGTGTAGTCATGAAGCTTGATAGAGATAGCTGCGCTGATGACTACATCCTCGTAGGAGATGCCGCTGGCCGTGTAATGCACCCCCTGACATTTCCCACTAGGCTCGATATGCTCTTCCAGGGTGGTGGAAACTTCTGTGGTGCCGTTCGGTTGTAAGCTGGCTACAATACCAGCTCCAATGCCAGAGAGGTCAATACGGTGGTAACGGTGCGCGTCCAGACAGGCCTCCGCCTTCAGGTAATGAACGTACTTGGTGAAGCCGCCGGTTACCGTGCTGGTATGCGAGTGCATCCCGCAGTGTTGTATCAACTGTTGTACCGTTACGCTCTTGAACGAGCTGGATTCGATGTGCAATTTCTTGCGACGCATTTCATGGATCCCGGCATGGCTGGATGTCTAGCAGCGCCACGTATTTTATCTGAATTACGTACACCCACTCATGCAAAAATACGAAAAGAAAGTTAAACAGTAATTCATAAAACATTAAATCAGACGGACGGTGTAATTAACATAGATTAAAGAGATTGATACAATAGTGAGAACTTAATTCTATATGAGGGGGCGTGTCGAGATGATTATTAGACAACTAATAAACAATAACAACTAGGAATGGATACAGACATCCATGCCTGCAGCTCATCGACGTATGTCCAAATCGGAATATATCATAAATTATTATTTACCGTAATACACTTTTAAAATCCTAGGTGCCTAGGTCGCAAATAAAACAACAAATTTAAAACAAGTGTGAATACATTTTCTTCTCTTGACAAAAGCAAAGCAAACTAAGCCGACTGTAAATGCATTGATTTTCTTTTGTTCAATTTTTAATTAAAAACTATTTTTTTCTCCAATGGTCTTACATAATTTATCAAAATAAAAAATATGGAAAAATATTGTTCCATTTCCTGCATATGCAAGAAAATTTTGAATACAATTGAATAGAAAATTACGCAGAAAAAAAAATAAAAACTGAAAAAAAATTGGAAATTATTTTTTTCTCAAGTACGAAGGAAAATAAAAAGTACCTTGCACAACTAAACCATAACACGTATCTGCAGAAAAAAATTCATAAAAATCCGTTCGGTAGTTTAGGAGATCTGAGTGGAACAAAAAATCTCGTACGAGCGAGCGAGCGAGCGGACGAGCGACATACATACGGACATATGTTGTAATAGTCATTTCGTGATCTATGGCAGCGGTCGCCAAAGTGGGGTGCGCGCACCCCTGGCGGTGCGCGAGGTGTTACTAGGGGGTGCGCCAGAAAAATATAAAAATTTATAAAATATAAAAAATACTTGTGTAAACTAATAACAAAAATATATTTATTTTATTTATGACTGCCAATTGATGTCATATATATATATATATATATATATATATATATATATATATATATATATATATATATAATATACTGTAGGGTTCTAGGGGTGCGCGAATAAAAAAGTTTTGTCTTAGGGGTGCGTGATCAAAAAACTTTGGCGACCACTGATCTATGGGGTCCGCCCGGGATTTCTGCGTAAACAATTTTGAAATCGGAAGATGCTACAGACATCGTACCGAACACTATAGCTCTTCGACAGGACGTCGATGAGCTAAAAAACGTAAGCGAGGGGATGCCAACACAGCAGGTGTCCTCGTGGGTATTAACAAAGAATCAGTTAAATTGAAAATCGTGATTTGAGCAATCAGCGATGGATAAATTCTGTTGTGTTATTGAAATGAAGTTAAATTTACAGGTTAAATTAATGTTAAGTGATTCTAAGTTATACAATACAAATTGAAGTTAACGATCTGTTACATATGGAGCAAATATTACAACAAAATTACGAAGCAAAGAATCCAACAGCGGACTCGTGTCCGAACTGTGCCATAGGCGTACGTTTGGCAAGTTGTCACGAGGGGCACGAGTAGTACCGTATGGCAACGTGCTGAATAATGTCGGTACACACCAAATTACGGCGACACTGGCCAGTAACAAAAACGGCGCACTAACTACACTGCGCTATGCAAGTGAGCAACTCACGAACTAAACAAACTAAAACGGACAGGTACTCATCTGTATTACGCCATACGTTGACTCAGCGGTATTCCTCGGCCTGCGGGCGAATGGAGATGGACACGATCGACGACAGTCATGGGTCACGTCGGAGATGGCAAACGTGGATGCGGGTGGACAGTAGACCAAAACTCCCCTAACGGGATGACGTCCGTAACGCACGTGGTCTTTCACACGAAAGCGCTAAACGGCTCGACACTACACCTTGTGAGCGCGACAAAACTCCTCGACGCAGAGATACGTAACTTTCGGTGGATCACTAACCCTTTAGCCTTCACGGCCAACACTACTACACCACGCGAAAGTACAGGAACGACACTCTAACAAGGCTACTGGCTCACCACGTATTCACATCCGTGATTCCGCGACTCTCAAACAATTCAAAACAAACCCGACCTTCTCTTGCCACTGCTGGGCCACGAATCTCTGAAAACTCTTGTTTTCTTCACCTAATTTTTCCCGATCTTATCAGAACAAACGTATCTTGCGGAACTGAACTGGAAACCAACATGCGGTTGTTAACCCGGTGCTCGCTACAAGTTCGGTGCTCGCATAAATTAGCAAAATATACATCATAATATATATATATATATATATATATATATATATATATATATATATATATATATATATATATATATATATATAATTGTAATATACATTATTATGCTCTATTCATGAGTACCTATCAAAACGCACTTTAAAATTAGCTGAATTGTCAAAAATGAAAACAGTATTATATAATATGCCAAATATATGTATTTATATTAATTTATTAAGTATCTGTGTTTTACACCCTCGGTGCTGTAAACAATTCGATAATATGAACAATGTCATGCTGATGAACATTTTTTAGAAAATATTTGTTTCACTGACGAGTGCACATTTACATTAAATGGTGAACCAAATCGTCAAAATTATCGGTATTGGAGTCAAATGAATCAACATGTGTATGTGCAAACACATACACAATACCGCCAAAGCCTTAATGTATGGGTTAGAATATTGGGCAATAATTTAATTGGTCCGTACTTTATCGACGGTACACTAAATACCAGAATTCAGTTAGATATGCTGCAAAAATCGTCCCTGCTATTACTGCTCTAATTGATGATATCAACACAGTATGGTACCTGAACGATGGAGCTTCTGATCACTATTCAAGAGAAGTGTGAAATTACTTAAATGAAGTATTCCCCAACAAATCGATTGATCGTGCTTGCCCTATTAACTGGGCTCCAAGGTCTCCAGATTTATCACCGAATGATTTTTTTCTTATGGGACTTCCTAAAATTAAGACATAACCGCTCAAACATTACGAAATGTCGTCGTAATTTTTATGACAGATTGCGCCACTGTCTAGTAGTCTACGGCAATATGTTGGAACATTTAATTAATTAGTGTTTTGAATGCTTATCTGTTGTGTACAAAAACTTTATTATAAAATAATAAATGGTTTACGTTGGTTTATCCATGAACACTAAACCTTACTTTCTATTTTATTTTTGCATTGCATAAATTCTAAATTCAGCAAATGCCAAAAATAACAGCAATCTGACTGTTATTAAAATTTGATTAATTTAACTACTAACTGTTTAATTTGGGACAATCATTGGTTTAGATACAGACACAGCAATACTTGATCTTTACATAATTGCCCAATGTTATTTTTCTTTGTATGGTAGTCGCTGGGACATACAATTAACCACATATAACGTAAAAATTACGGTTCGTTATACCGTAAAATTCGCTATAAACGAATTCGAAAAAAATAACACACGTTTAATGACATTTTAGTTCTTACCTTATAGATTGGTTCGTTATACCCGGAAATTCGTTAATAGCGAGTCCGTTATAAGAGAAGTTTACTATATTTCAAATACATTATTTGTACTCTTACAAAGTCTATAAAAGCTTTCATATTAACAGTAAGTATGTATCATATAGTTTTTTTACAATCCCGCAGAGAATAAATTGTTAGTTATTTGGTGGAACAGGAATATATAATATACAGATGTCCTATTTAAACGGGCCACTACAGGGATCTCAGAATCTATAAGAGATACAAGGTTGGTTAAATTAGACAAAAGTTGCGCACTTTTGATAATTGCGATTTAGTTTTTTCAAAATATTGCATGGCTCACTTGATAATGACAAAAGTGTGATTTTCTCGAAATTTAATTTTCCGTTATAACTCAGAAAGTATACAAAATATTGAAAAAAGTTTCAAATAAAAATTTTAGCATACATGAGAAGGTTCTCGATGAATTTGATGAAATTTTTTTTAATAGATGTTTCTGGAGATACAGCATGCAAGTTGAATTTTTTAAATGAAAACCATAGTTAAATTTTCTCTAGCTAGAAAGCGCAATTTTTTCTGTTTATAATAATGTATTCGTTTATATAAATATCTTTTTTAGTTTTTAAGAAAAATTAAAAAGTATGGCAAATATAATGATCTTCGCAGTGTGCCATGAAAATTTGGTATAAAACAATTGCACTTAAATGTGTTATGTACATGCAAAACAATTGAAATTCAATAATATTTGGTAAACAAAAGATTATAGACAAAAAATAATTTATGTAGGTATGGCTTCATACGAAAAATCTGTGTAATAGTTTTCAGTTTACATAACGAATTTTGTTTCGTTTATCAAATGTGATTGAATTTCATTTGTTTTGCATGTACTAAACATGTTTAGATGCAATTGTTTTATATCAAATTTTCATGGCACACTACAAAAATCATTATTTTTATCATACTTTTTAGTTTTTCTCTGAAACCAAAAAAGAAATTTATATAAACAAATACATTATTGTAAAGAGGAAAAATAGCTCTTTTTAACTAAACTAAAATTAAATATGGTTCCTATTTAAAAAATTGAACTTGCATGCTGTATCTCCAAAATATAAAAGTAAAAACAATTTCGTCAAATTCTTCAAAAAGCCTGTTATCTATGCTAAACTATTTATTTGAAACATTTTTCAATATTTTCGGTACCTTCCGAGTTATAATGGAAAATTAAAATCAGAAAAAAACACATTTTTGTCATTATCTAGTGAGCCATGCAATATTTTCCAAATATGAAATCGTCATTAACATCGGCCCATAAGTGCGCAACTTTTGTCTAATTTAACTAACCTTGTATCTCTTATAGTTTCTGAGATCTGAGAAATGTATATACCATGAAATTATTTTACCCTTTTTTTAACGCCCTGTATATTATATATATATATATATATATATATATATATATATATATATATATACCGGGTGTCCCAAGAAATCTGGAACATAGGGAATTAACATGTAAAATTGAAAAAGTTGCGATTACTTCTGTGTTATACATTTTAGATCTCTGAAATTTGGTACAGGTGTAGGGATAAGTTATTAGCATTGATTGGTATTAATTAAAATGATATTAATGCTCACATTTCTGATAAAAATGCTTTTAAAAAGTAATAATTAAAAGGTGTAGCTTAAATACCATATTTGCAAAATTTTATTTATGACGTGGCTAGCACAACGGTACGACGCGTATTTGGTGATTTAAATAATTTATAAATGATATGGTTCGAATCTCAACCATACTTTAGAATGTTTTTTAAATTCTAAATTTCGACCGATTTAAAAATACTATAGTATTTTTTAAATCGATTATGTTTACGAATGTATCCCTATAAATAATTGATTTTAAATATCCCCATACAAAAAAATTTGGAGGCTTTAAAACCGAAGAACGTGCTGGCCACTCGATTCTTATTTGGGAATACAAATTTCAAATATTCCTTTACCACACGGTCAACAATATAGGAATTAATTTTCATGATAGATTATTAGGCTATTGTCTCGTAAAAAATGGAAGCTTATTTGAATATCTGTTATAGGCCTTCTTTATGAGTAGAAATAAATTAATTATTTTTTAAATAAATAAAATTTTATCTAAATAAATTTAGAATTTAAAAAACATTCTAAAGTATGGTTGAGATTCGAACCATAACATTTATAAATTATTTAAATTACCAAATAAGCTTCTTACCGTTGTGCTAGCAACGCCGTAAATAAACTTTTGCAAAAATGTTATATAAGCTACATCTTTTAATTATTACTTTTTAAAAGCATTTTTATTAGAAATGTGAGCATTAATATCATTTTAATTAATACCAATCAATGCGAATAACTTATCCCTACACCTGTACCAAATTTCAGAGCTCTAAAATATATAATACAGAAGTAATCGCAACTTTTTCAATTTTACATGTTAATTCCCTATGTCCCAGATTTCTTGGGACACCCGGTATATACATATATATACAGCGTGTCCTATTTAAACGGGCCACTACAGGGATCTCGGAAACCATAACAGATACAAGGTCGGTTAAATTAGACAAAAGTTGCGCATTTATAGGCCAATGTTAATGGCGATTTCATATTTCGAAAATTTTGCATGGCTCACTAGATAATGACAAAAGTATGATTTTCTCGAAATTAAATTTTCCGTTATAACTCACAAAGTACAAAAAATATTGAAAAAAGTTTCAAATAAATATTTTAGCATACATAAGATAGTTCTCGATGAATTTAATGAAATTTTTTTTTAATAGATATTTCTGGAGATACAGCATGCAAGTTGAATTTTTTAAATGGAAACCATAGTTAATTTTTTTCTAGCTAGAAAGCGCTATTTTTTCTGTTTACAATAGTGTATTCGTTTATATAAATATCTTTTTTAGTTTTTAAGAAAAATTAAAAAGTATGGCAAATAGAATGATCTTCGTAGAGTGCCATGAAAATTTGGTATAAAACAATTGCATCTAAATGTGTTATGTACATGCAAAACAATTGAAATTCAATAATATTTGGTAAACAAAAGATTATAGACAAAAAATAATTTATGTAGGTATGGCTTCATACGAAAATCTGTGTAATAGTTTTCAGTTTACACAACGAATTTTGTTTCATTTATCAAATGTTATTGAATTTCATTTGTTTTGCATGTACTAAACATGTTTAGATGCAATTGTTTTATATCAAATTTTCATGGCATACTTCGAAAATCATTCTTGTTATCATACTTTTTAGTTTTTATTCGAAACTAAAAAAGATATTTATATAACCAAATACATCATTGTAAAGAGGAAAAATAGCTCTTTCTAACTAAAGTAAAATTAAATATGGTTCCTATTTAAAAAATTGAACTTGCATGCTGTATCTCCAAAATAGAAAGGTAAAAAACAATTTCATCAAATTCTTCAAAAAGCCTGTTGTCTATGCTAAGATATTTATTTGAAACATTTTTCAATATTTTCAGCACCCTCCGAGTTATAATTGTTATGTTTGATACATATTTGTATTTCAATAGTATTTATTACAAATTATCACAGTGGATACACATAGTTTTTACATTGATAGTGATGTTCACCAGTTGCACATGGCACGAGATATATGGTTATAACGCATACATGGGTGACCTTCATGTCACCTTTTTTACTGAACATAGTTATTATTGTTGTTCTATTAACATGTAGATGCCACTACATGACATAATGGAAAATTAAAATTCGAATAAATCACATTTTTGTCATTATCTAGTGAGCCATGCAAAATTTTCAAAATATGAAATCGCCATTAACATTGGCCCATAAATGCACAACTTTTGTCTAATTTAACCGATCTTGTAACTCTTATAGTTTCCGAGATCCCTGTAGTGGCCCGTTTAAATAGGACACCCTGTATATATACAGTGTGTCCCACCGACTACCATACATAGGAAAATTAACATTGGGAAATTATGTAAGGATCAAGTATTGCTGTGTCTGTATCTCTAAACATGTGATTGGCACAAATTAAACAGTAGGTAATTGAATTAATCAAATTTAAAACTGTCAGATTGCTGTTATATTTAGAATTTGCTGACACAGTACAATTATTACCATTGAATTATCAATATTCTTGCAAATAAACAATATTTAGAAATAAATAATATGGTTATATTTATTATTTTATATTAAAGTTTGTGTAGAAACAAATTTGGATGATTTTCAGTAATACATACCTACAACAGAAAGCTTAAGAGTTTGCATTTTGTAATGAAAAAACGAACAAAACACAACAGTTAAGCACTAAATTCAATACAAATCAATGACATGTTCAAACGTATTCCCATTGACCAGCAGACAGTGGCTGTCACAAAATTGTGTCATTTAAGGTAAATGTGTGCTCGTCAGTGAAACAAATATTTTCCAAAGCATGACATTTATTAAACATTAATTCACAAAAAGTGATTCGTTTTTCACTATCTGCTGCTAATAACAGCGTGTAATATTTGTAAGCAAAATATTTGTGTTTTTTATGAGTGCGGTGATTCACCGAGATTATTTGTAATTTCCCTCACACTTCGACAGCTGCCAAAATATCTACTTCGTTGTTAACATTCTGGTTTCCATTTCTATTACTTTTGCGAAGGCAATTGGCGTACCCAATTTCCTAATTTAAATAAAATTCCTTTAAATAATTATGTAATATAAAATTATTTGACAGAAGTAAATTTCGTTATTTTAAATCTTTTGTTTTTGTCACTCAGAAAGAATATACATGTAGCTCAAGGCAATAGTTGATCCTTATATAATTTCCCAATGTTAATTTCCCTATGTATGGTAGTCGCTGGGACACACTGTATATATATATATATATATTGTGACGATGTCACCAAACTAGCTCTAGCCACTTGGCTCGTTGCGCCAGGTCTCGGAGCGCGCGCGACTAATTGATCCGCACAGTACCGTACCTAACGCATGATACAACCGAAATGCAAGTTAGTAAACGATCAATTAGTCAAGCCGTATAAAAGGGCTGCGAGTAGACGAACAAAGTCAGTTAGTATTCCGCTAGTGATCCGTTCTCCGCTGCAGTCAAACCGCTTGGTAAGCATATTGTTTCTATTATTCTTTATTGTACTGCCCTCTGTGGCAGTATTTATTTTTTACTCTGCACTGTTGCAGTCGTAGCAAGATTTATAAGTTTGTTATCCGTCACACTGCGCCGGTCCTGCTGTGACGTCATCACTGTCTCTCTCTACACTGTGTCGGTCCTGTTGTAGAGGCTACAGTTAGTTAGGTTGTCTCCGTCACACTGCGCCGGTCCTGCTGTGACGTCATCACTGTCTCTCTCTACACTGTGTCGGTCCTGTTGTAGAGGCTACAGTTAGTTAGGTTGTCTCCGTCACTCTGTGCCGGTCCTGCTGTGACGTCATCACTGTCCGTCTCTACACTGTGTCGGTCCTGTTGTAGAGGCTACAGTTAGATAGGTTGTCTCCGTCACACTGTGCCGGTCCTGCTGTGACGTCATCGTTGTTTCTCTCTGTACTGTGTCGGTCCTGTTACAGAGGTTACAGTAATTGCACTTGTTCCCGTCACACTGTGCCGGTCCTGCTGTGACGTCATCGTTGCTTCTCTCTGTACTGTGTCGGTCCTGTTACAGAGGTTACAGTAATTGCACTTGTTCCCGTCACACTGTGCCGGTCCTGCTGTGACGTCATCGTTGTTTCTCTCTGTACTGTGTCGGTCCTGTTACAGAGGATACATAATTTCTGATTGGCTTTCCGCCACAATAGTGTTATGTTATTTCCGTTGTATTTTCAAATATTAGCTGCCTGTGTTATGTTTTCATAGTTCATAAATTGTTTGCCTACGTTATATTTTCTTATGTTATTTGCTGGTTCTGTTATTTGTTATCAACACTGCGAGTGTCAGGATCTCGTGAATAAATTAAGACGTTGTTTTCTGGCCAAATAAATTATTTCTTGTACCACCCTGACCTCCATCGAACTATCCCGGTCTAAGTCCGATTGGCGCCCGAGCAACCAGAACCCGCAACACCAAGGGAGCGTCACAATATATATATATATATATATATATATATATATATATATATATATATATATTAGGGTGTTCGTTAAAAGGGGTCAAATCGAATTTTTATCGGGCCGCCCCCCAGATCGGCTCAAAATAATTAAAAAAAAATCCTGTAATTATTTCAGATTTTTATTTTAATATTTAACCCTTGACCACAGGGCTTAAAGTTTTCCATTTAAAATACATGGGGATTTGCGATTGTTGCAGTTAATATTTTATTGTAGGATTATTTATGGGCCTAAAAATTTGAAATTTTCAGGAATAAGTCTTCAAAGACCACCCTGACCTCCATCGAACTATCCCGGTCTAAGTCCGATTGGCGCCCGAGCAACCAGAACCCGCAACACCAAGGGAGCGTCACAATATATATATATATATATATATATATATATATATATATATATATATATATATATATATATATATATATATATATATTAGGGTGTTCGTTAAAAGGGGTCAAATCGAATTTTTATCGGGCCGCCCCCCAGATCGGCTCAAAATAATTAAAAAAAAATCCTGTAATTATTTCAGATTTTTATTTTAATATTTAACCCTTGACCACAGGGCTTAAAGTTTTCCATTTAAAATACATGGGGATTTGCGATTGTTGCAGTTAATATTTTATTGTAGGATTATTTATGGGCCTAAAAATTTGAAATTTTCAGGAATAAGTCTTCAAAGATGCTGCTTTATGGAAAAAAATTACCGCGCCCCTAGCGTTAAAATTTTGTATGAATTATGTCATGCCAATATGATGTTATTTATTTAACTTTCAAAAATTTCATATATTGTTGCTCAGAAACATTGAAAATACGTGTTTACCCATATTTTTTTGTTTCATTAGTCTTTATACAAAATATTCCGTCATTTTTTGATATACGAACTCGACAATCAAGAAATTGTGGATTCTAAACAAAAAATTTACTTAATTCCTTGTTGATATTATTCAACAAAATGATCACTCTTCAGAAACGCTTGATCGATTCCAAATCGTCGGAAAAAATTTAGTATTTGAGGAGATACAAAATTATCAATTTTTTTATCACAATAACCACCAATATCCTCCAAATGAATTTGGATCCGTTTGGAGAAAAAATCATCGATATCGTCGTACGGATGCAATAGGGAATTTTCATGAAATTTTTATTTTTTTTTTATTAAAATGTGATATAATGCAAAGAAACTATTTTTTTGTTGACTATTTTTAAATAAATTCACTTTGAAATTTGTTTCGGAATTCAAATGTCCCCACCCCATGCACAGTTCGGGTCATGTGACGTCAATTATTAGCAAAGTATGGTCCTTACGCTTAGATATTTGGCGTTTACCAATAAGTGATGTCACAAAAGAGTGGGGGAAATTTTCGTATAATATCAAAAAATGACGGAATATTTTGTATAAAGACTAATGAAACAAAAAAATATGGGTAAACACGTATTTTCAATGTTTCTGAGCAACAATATATGAAATTTTTGAAAGTTAAATAAATAACATCATATTGGCATGACATAATTCATACAAAATTTTAACGCTAGGGGCGCGGCAATTTTTTTCCATAAAGCAGCATCTTTGAAGACTTATTCCTGAAAATTTCAAATTTTTAGGCCCATAAATAATCCTACAATAAAATATTAACTGCAACAATCGCAAATCCCCATGTATTTTAAATGGAAAACTTTAAGCCCTGTGGTCAAGGGTTAAATATTAAAATAAAAATCTGAAATAATTACAGGATTTTTTTTTAATTATTTTGAGCCGATCTGGGGGGCGGCCCGATAAAAATTCGATTTGACCCCTTTTAACGACCACCCTAATATATATATATATATATATATATATATATATATATATATATATATATATATATATATATATATATATACCGTGTGTCTCATGACGATCTACACATAGGAACGTTGCATACGCTCTTGATCGTGAAATATTAATTTGATCGTTTTAGTTTTTTACAATTTAGATAGTATAATTGTTAATTTTATTCTTACTATTTTATTTCCTTTGATATTCTAGTATAATTTTGTAACATATTCGATGTAATAGTACATTTTCAACGAATTTAAACGTCAAATTGACATTTCAATTACAAAAAAAAGAACAAAAACAACCATATTATTATTTTGATTTGAAAATCAAATGAGCGCGCAACGTTCCTATGTGTAGATCGTCATGAGACACACGGTATATATATATATATATATATATATATATATATATATATATATATATATATATATATATATATATTGTAACGTAATTTTCTCTAATTATTCATAATTCCGTTCGAAACACGTACATACCCTGTTTCAAGTAAAGTAAAGTCTGAACGTGAAAAAGAAAATACTGCGGATTGTGATGTAGCGAGTCTTGCGAGAAGCACGTAGTTTTGATTCCGTTTTGTGTTAATATCCGAGCTTTCCCGAATTCTACGTTTGTCTTTGTGGTAAATAAGTAACGCTGAAAGCCGGACTTCACCCTTATTTGGGGAGTGTTACGCGGAAAAATTGACGGAGTGCGTTCGCGAAAATTTCGGTGGTTGAATTTGTGCCACGTGTTCCGCGACGTGCCCCCTGTATTGTGAGTGAGGATCCCGTCCGTCAACCTACGCTTCTCCAGGCCCTATCGTCGAATCCGAGGACGCGTTTTCAAACGTCCGACCCATCCAGCCGTCTCCGGGGACCAAAGGTCAAAGATCGGGCGCCGTGTTCCATTCTAGGCAGCGTGGTTCGCAGATGAGTACCATCCGACTTTGTCCCTAAATTTTACACCACCAGGGTACCCCCGTAGAGACGCTACGTTGTCTCAATTTAGACTTAACGCCCAAGTAGGCGCAGAATTCTTGTTTTCGATTTGTTCCGCGCACGTTTTTATATTTTATATTGTAATTAGTCTCATAAGTATCATCATCAGCGTCATTTCATTCACTCTCATTTAATAATAAGAACATTTTGTACAATATTATTTCTTTTTCGGGTTGTTTATATTATTCTTAAGATTAAATTTAATGTTATTTGGAATTGCATGTGTTTCTTTGTTCTTCGTCGTACGCCGAACATATCCGATCTCCTTCCAGACATTCGTACTCGTGTTTGGCGAATTATTAGGTGGGGATTCTGAAATTAGAGTGCGTGGCGTCCACTATAACATCTTTCTTTGTTTTGTATTAAACTATTGATACATAGATGACAGGTCGAACTACTCCCCTCTCCACTGACGCTACCAGCAACTATCGGGCAAACGTGTGCCAGTACTTGCCAATTAGCACAAATTTTGTACATTCTAGTATATTTGCGTTGCAATATATATATATATATATATATATATATATATATATATATATATATATATATATATATATATATCAGTGGCGGGCGGTCCATGGATGCTGTGGATGCTGCGCATCCCTAAAATTTTCAAATGTCATTTTATATTTTCATATTGTATCGTATTTGAATTTCGAGTGGTTTTATTTTTTAGTTACGTGATTATCTCGTATATAAAAGAAACTCGTCGGAAGTGTTAGCTCCTTCGGGTTCGCAACGGTGGTGTTCGCCCTGCCCCGCCAAAAGGTAAAAGCCGACTTGAGCCGACTGGACGCGGAATCGAGAAATGCTTATTTCGCGCATGCGTACTTCGTGTACCTCTATGTCACAGCTCAAGTTGACAACTGCTTTATTACTACTAGGGGATGCGGTTCCCGACCTTGTTTCCAGCGATCGATATATATATATATATATATATATATATATATATATATATATATATATATATTATGACGCTTTCGTGGCTGTTAAATGAGCGTTGTTGTTTATGCTCGATGCTAGAGTGCCGACTAGTCAGTTGCGGAGTGGGGAGCGGGTTCACGTTCAATAATTTATTTAGTTGAGCGCCACGTATTTTGAAAATTATCGGTACTCTCCAAGGTAGGCAAAATACGAAACGGTAAATGAATGTTCGGAAGGGTGAGTACCCGTTTGGCACGAGATAAATATACTGCACTGCAATTACGTAAGTGAACAAATCGTTTAATGATTGTTCCGGAAGAGTTCGTACATGAAATACACAAAATATGAGCCTTAAATCTAAGCGAATGATATGGTGCATGAATGATGAAATGAACTTAACATTACAATAACCGATTTTTACAATTTTTCACAAATAAGTGATCTTGTTGATCAAGATCATGCGCGTTAAGCGCGTTAATGCTACACGGCTGACAGTGGCGTAACACAAAGAAAATTATGAACACAATAACTTAATTTAATCATGCCACTGACAGGCAGGTGAACACAAAGAACCGAAAATGTTATAAATATTAACTATAAATTCAACATACGAAATATCTTGAACGACACTGGACGTCGAGAATAACCGAGTATTGCCGACCGGTGCAGACGCCACTGGTGTGACCAAGTATTTACTACACGCGCGTTCACACGGAATCAAACTTTTGCGAACAATGAAATACAAAAAGAACAATACTATTCTGTACTCATCTGAATCCCTGATAGTATGTGAACGTTGGATCCTGGAAGTCTGGATGATTCGACGACGTTGGAACACGTGAAGACGGGGGCCACGGCAAATCGACAGCGGCGGGCACGTGGCGACAGGATCGGCGTAGATGGTCCGCGAGTCCGAGGACGGAGGTACAAAACTCCCCAACAAACGGGTCTTTTCGTCAACGGCTATTTTTCCACGACACGTGGTCACGAGCACTATTTACGTTTCGACGAAGTAAAACAAACACACGTCGTGCTGACTCTAACTCCCCAACAAACGGGTAACTTTGGCAATCACACGCACTTTTGCGTCACACTACAACAATAGTGAATTGCCCAAAATAATAATCACAGTACGAACGGATGACCTCGTGGTCCTGCAGATCGGGTCTACGTCTTTTCTTTCTGCCGTCGTTCAAGCAACCACCAAAAATTCTCGTCAAAATCTCTCTCGCCCGGACATTCCTACGTTTAGCGATTCCGTTCTGATCCGTCTCGAGCGGTACAATTAACATCTAATTTACTTACTTTACCCTATCAACGTTTTGTTCGTTACAAACCCTACCCTTACTTAATTTAAAAAAAAAAGAAAAAAAAAAGAATCAAAACCACAAAGATTTCAATCGGTTTGGAGCAATGGTTTCAAATCATTGACATGCCAAGAACCCGCTATTTGATTTTGATCGTCAATTAATTCGTAGACCGTATTACATAATTTACGTTTAATTTTAAATGGGCCAACAAACTTGGGTGCAAGTTTATTGGAAAAGTGTTTTGTACCATCAGACAGAACGTGGTTCTTTCGCCACACTAGTTGACCAATCGTATAATTGACCGGACGTCTCCGTATGTCGTAGTACTTCTTGTTACGTTCATACGCAGTATTTAAGTGTCTTGTAACTTCCCGAAAAGTATCTTGTAAATGAGTGACGTTAGGCGGAGTACGGTCAGCGAGGGTGAGGGGTTGATTCGCGTCGACTGCTCCAAATAGGTCACCTGAAAGAACGTGTTCTCTACCGAAATTTAAATAGTAGGGAGTATATCTCGTAATTTCATGTTTCGCGGTGTTACATGCGCAAGCGATCTCTGCTATATGATCGTCCCAATGTCGGTGGTCGTCTCTCAAATAGGCTCGGATCATAGTTTTGATTACACGATTAGAGCGTTCAGTAGGGTTACTCTGAGGATGGTATAGCGGATTATAGATCAGTTTAACTTTATATTGTTCTGCTAACTTCTTAAATTCCCGGCTTACGAATTGCTTACCGTTATCACACAGTAGACTCTGCGGCACTCCATATACAAGAAATACTTTTTGTTCGATTAATTCACAAAGTTTTCCGGCGGTTGCTTTGTGCATTGGAAACAGTAGAACATATTTTGAGAAGTAGTCGTTCACAACAAGTAGATAAGAATTTCCACTTTTAGAGCGCGGGAACTCCATGAAGTCCGCGCTAATTCTTTGCCAAGGCTGAGAAATTTTTGATCTTTTCCCCATGAAACCGGCCGGTAATTTTTGCAAGGGCTTTTGGACCTGGCATACTGTACAGTTTCTTACATAGTGAATTACATCGGCTTTTAGCTTCGGCCAATAATAAAGGTTGCAAATACGGTGGTAGGTCTTGTATACACCGAAGTGACCTGCGGTAGGCTTGTCGTGAAATTCCCGTAAGATCTCGGGGCGCGAGTCTTTAGCTACTACAATTTTTTAATCGTATCCTTTTCCGGTTCGAACTAATTTAAATAATTCGTCGTTTACTACTTTCCAATTCCGGTACGAGGCTGGTTCTTTCCGAATCTTATCACGTACTTCACGATACCACGGATCTTTGACTTCCGGTCCTACTCGAATTAAATTCACTTTCGCGGTATTAGCTCGCGATAATAGATCTGGTAACACGTGATCTTTTCCTTTACGGTGTATGATCGAAAATTCATACTGTTGGAGGCGTAAAGCCCACCGAGCCAGTCTACCAATAGGATCACGCAAACTGTTGAGCCATAAAAGAGAATAATGGTCTGTAACTACGGTAAAATGGATATTTTCCAGGTTTTCGACTGCGAAGATCACGGCTAAACATTCTCGTTCGGTCGTTGTGTAATTTCTTTCCGCGCGGTTTAACGTTCTACTAGCATAAGCGATTATGCGTTCTTCTTCTCCTGATTTCTGCAGTAGTACCGCTCCTAAACCATAACCGGACGCGTCTGTCTGAACAAAGAACGGCAACGTATAATTCGGACAATTCAGAATCGGCGCACTGACAAGTTTCTCTTTAATCAGTAGAAATGAGTTGTTACAATCCGCGGTCCACTCCCATTTCTGATGTTTGCGTAGGAGGGCAGTAAGGGGTGCTAGTACGGTAGAGTATGAAGGAATAAATCTTCGATACCATGAAGCCACGCCAATAAACCTGCGCACTTCGACTACGGATTTAGGAGGGGGGATATCAAGAATAGCCTTGACCTTTTCAGGATCAACATGCAAGCCAGTACCGTCTACCACATATCCTAAATATTTTAGTTCCATACGACAGAAACTACATTTACTTTTATTGACAGTTAATCCTGCATTGGTTAATCTCTCGAATATCTGTTCTAAAATTTCAAGATGTTTGTCAAAGGTGGCCGTGACCACAATTATATCGTCTAGATATACAAATACGTATGGCTCGAATTCGGGTCCAAAAAGACGGTCCATCAACCGTTGCCAGGTCGCAGGGGAATTGTGTAACCCGAAAGGCATTCTGTTGAAATGGTACAACCCGCGACCGGGAATCGTAAACGCGGTTTTTTCTTTACTGGATTCCGCCATGGGAATCTGCCAATAGGCCGACTTAAGATCTAACGAAGACAGGAAACGTGCATCTCGAAGTTTGTCCAGGATTGAGTTGACATAGGGGAGGGGGTAAGCGTCCTTTTTCGTGACCGCATTAAGTTTACGATAATCGACTACGAAACGAAAACTATTATCTTTCTTCTTAATGAGTAATGCGGGGCTAGACCATGGACTTTTTGACGGTTCTACTATCCCATGCTCAATCATTTTGTTTAATTCTTGGTCAAACAACTCTTGCGTTTTAGCATTTACGGGATAATAACGTTGTTTCAAAGGTAAAGCATCGGTACTGATTTCGTGGCTCACCAGATTCGTACATCCGATCTTATTTCCTATTAAGTTAGAGAATTTCTCTACTAAGCGGTTTAGTGCGATTTTCTGGAGTTCCGTTATATTTTCAATAGCGCGTTTATCATCGCAGGTGATTACATTCGACTTCACGCGACACCAGGTACCCTGATTCAAGTCAGGCACAATGTTCATGGATAACCAGAAATCCACGCCTAGAATGAATTCGCCCGGAAATGAAGGAACAATTAGGGCCGATATTATCCGCGTTTGGTGTACTAATTGTATAGGGATATCAATAGTACCCAGACAAGTGCACGAAGTACCGTCAGCAACAACACATCGAGTTATAGATTGAGTTTGCAGTGTTAACCCGAACTGTTTGATGATGTTCCACGCATCACCTCCAATTATGGTGTGTGTGGCTCCGGAATCTAACAACCCCAGAAAGGAGCGTCCAAATACTTTGAATCGTAAATAAGGTCGGTTATCAGCGGGACACGAAGCAAGAATAAACTTAATTTTCGGTTTTATGTGGAAGGCACTCACCGTTTGTAGCCATTGCTTCCATTCGGTAGTCTGGTTTGCCGGTAGAGGGTGCGAGAAGTCTTTAGAGCGATTTCGTGGTTCTAGTCATTTGTTACTACGCGATTTACAGTTTGGGCAATTTTTCCTGGTAAAGTCAGGCTTACCACATGTAAAACAAAATTTATTCCGTGTCTCCTGGCATTGTTTGAATAGGTGACCGGGACGTTGGCAATTCCAGCAGGTAGAGTTCGAGTTTTTCGACGAGAAGGTAGCACAGACGCGGGTTTTGTGCGCGGGACACGCGAGATCTGGTTCTAAGTAATTGCGTCGGCTCAAAACGGGTGGTTTAAAGTTATCGGCAAGGTATCGATTATTTTCCAACTTCTTGCAAATGTTCAACAATTCTTCTACCGTTTGAACTTCAGAAAGGCCGACATGGTGAATATAATAAGGGGCGATGTTTCGTCGCAGAACGCTTAGTTTGTCTTCTTCTGTGGGTGGATGTGGGAGACGTGCAAACAGGTTTATCATTCGCGCAAAGTACGACCCTACTCGTTCGGATGGACCTTGAGAGCGCGATCTAATTTCTGACCATAATTCAAATTCGTAACCCGCTGGTTCGAATTCTTCACGCATTAAATTCTCCAATTCCGACCACGATTTGGCTTTAGACCTGACTGATCTGTACCAGATTAGTGCGTCACCCGATAATAATTCAATCGCTGATTCGAATAATTCGTGCGGAGAGATCCGTCGCGAAATTCGAAATTCGTTAACTCGCTCCAGGAAAGCGTTAATACTGAGTCCGCTACCATCTCCGCTAAACGATATATTCCATTTGCTAACTGGTATTGGCCGCGGGGTGGTAGAAGGCGAAGTCTGAAACGGTTCCGAGGTTAAATTTGCGAAACTAGTAGTCGGTCTATTAATAGGCAGTTCTGTTACAACGTTATCAATAGTTTGAGTAACAGCGTCTTCTAGATCGTTTAATTGTTCGCGTAATGGTTCGGTCGCTTTGCCCATATCTGCGTCACTGGCTTTAAGTCTCGCGAGACGCCCGAGTATGTGTGAAAGTTTCGTTGTAAACTTCTTGTATTCGTTAGTTTGATTTGATCCGATAATTTGATCTGCTAAGGTCCGTATCTCTTCACATTTACTGGTACACGTAGTTAATTCTTGTCTACTATCTAGTGTGCTCATGGCAGGTAAGCTACCAAGTTTTTCAGATTTAAGAGCCTTGCTTAAAGTTTTTCGCATCTCGCTAACCGGTACTGATTCTAGATTCTCGTGACCGCGTACGTTTAACTCGTATTCCAACTCATCGCGGGCCAGACGTACAGGATCCATGACGCGACTAGTATACGATAAGCAAGTAAGCAAATTCCAAACTCAACGATAGTGGTAAGCACAGAATGTACTTTTGAAACAATTTGAATACGACGAGCCAAATAATCGTCTGTTTCGGAAAAGGTCGGCAAAAGTCGGTTGTACAAAACCATACAGAATCTTAACGGACAAAATAATACAATAATAATCAAGTAATATAACATATACTTTGTACGAGCACTTCTGGAAACAACACGCAAGAAATTTCAGTACAGTGTGAATTTTGCCAAGATATGAGATTACAATGAATACACGATTGAACTGAACTCATTATTTGCGCGGCCCCGCACGTTGGGCGCCATTTTTCTATGACGCTTTCGTGGCTGTTAAATGAGCGTTGTTGTTTATGCTCGATGCTAGAGTGCCGACTAGTCAGTTGCGGAGTGGGGAGCGGGTTCACGTTCAATAATTTATTTAGTTGAGCGCCACGTATTTTGAAAATTATCGGTACTCTCCAAGGTAGGCAAAATACGAAACGGTAAATGAATGTTCGGAAGGGTGAGTACCCGTTTGGCACGAGATAAATATACTGCACTGCAATTACGTAAGTGAACAAATCGTTTAATGATTGTTCCGGAAGAGTTCGTACATGAAATACACAAAATATGATCCTTAAATCTAAGCGAATGATATGGTGCATGAATGATGAAATGAACTTAACATTACAATAACCTATTTTTACAATTTTTCACAAATAAGTGATCTTGTTGATCAAGATCATGCGCGTTAAGCGCGTTAATGCTACACGGCTGACAGTGGCGTAACACAAAGAAAATTATGAACACAATAACTTAATTTAATCATGCCACTGACAGGCAGGTGAACACAAAGAACCGAAAATGTTATAAATATTAACTATAAATTCAACATACGAAATATCTTGAACGACACTGGACGTCGAGAATAACCGAGTATTGCCGACCGGTGCAGACGCCACTGGTGTGACCAAGTATTCACTACACGCGCGTTCACACGGAATCAAACTTTTGCGAACAATGAAATACAAAAAGAACAATACTATTCTGTACTCATCTGAATCCCTGATAGTATGTGAACGTTGGATCCTGGAAGTCTGGATGATTCGACGACGTTGGAACACGTGAAGACGGGGGCCACGGCAAATCGACAGCGGCGGGCACGGGGCGACAGGATCGGCGTAGATGGTCCGCGAGTCCGAGGACGGAGGTACAAAACTCCCCAACAAACGGGTCTTTTCGTCAACGGCTATTTTTCCACGACACGTGGTCACGAGCACTATTTACGTTTCGACGAAGTAAAACAAACACACGTCGTACTGACTCTAACTCCCCAACAAACGGGTAACTTTGGCAATCACACGCACTTTTGCGTCACACTACAACAATAGTGAATTGCCCAAAATAATAACACAGTACGAACGGGTGACCTCGTGGTCCTGCAGATCGGGTCTACGTCTTTTCTTTCTGCCGTCGTTCAAGCAACAACCAACTAAAATTGTCGTCAAAATCTCTCTCGCCCGGACATTCCTACGTTTAGCGATTCCGTTCTGATCCGTCTCGAGCGGTACAATTAACATCTAATTTACTTACTTTACCCTATCAGCGTTTTGTTCGTTACAATATATATATATATATATATATATATATATATATATATATATATATATATATATATATATATACAGGGTGTCCCTGAAATGCGTGGACATCGCTTAACCACAGATTCCTGGGTCGAAAATAAGACGATTACCTATATGCAATTACGTTTCGTTTAGCTGGTATTCTGCTTCAAAGTTCTTTAAAAAAAAGTTATTTTATCCATAACTACAGAACGCTTGGATCGATTTGGATAATATTCGGTACTGTACTTCTTACGGATGTAGGTCATCTTTTAAGGTGATATTAGTAATTATCAGTGGACCATTAGTGTACGAAACACGGGTAACCCGGCATAAATCAGTCAAAAACTTTTTAATGTTAAGGCCAATAACTTTCAAAAAAATTGTTTCAGAAAGAGACATTCAATAGTAATTTTTTTGTTGTTGTTGTCTGTACTGATATCTGTTAAGGTTTAGGCACAAAAAAATAAAATCTGAGGGACCGCGCACTGCATTTCATAAAAAAATGTCATCTAGCAGTCTGGTATTTTAAGAAATAAATGACGATATGATATTTATTAGTGCAATTATTTAGATTTAGACTTTTTTTTAAAGAACTTTGAAGAAGAATACCAGCTAAACGAAACGTAATTGCATATAGGTAAGTTTAGTTAAATCGTCTTATTTTCGACCCAGGAATCTGTGGTTAAGCGATGTCCACGCATTTCAGGGACACCCTGTATATATATATAAAGTGCTATACGTGTTAAAAATATCATTTAGTATGGCCCTTAATATGGAAAACCAAAGAAACGATGATGGTGGACTTACCGCCAAATCTAATTACACTATAATTTTTTTTTTTTTGGACAGCATCCCCTTGTTAAAAAGTCACCGCTCGCCACTGATATATATATATATATATATATATATATATATATATATATATATATATATATATATATATATATATACAGTAATCTTCGCTTATAACGAACCTCAAGGGACCGACGAAAATAGTTCGCTATAAGCGAAGTTCGTAATATCGTTAATGCATAGATACATGTTTTCAGTAGATATATAATATGAAGAACTCTTTTGCAAAACTAGACAAATCCAGATGTGTTCAAAATTGAGTTAGATATTGGTTTGTAATACATATACATATGTACACTAACAATAGTTTTTATGAATCTTATTTAAAAAATCGTTTATTTTACTTTTGTTTATATTTGTTATTATTTTATATGATTTTTATTTATTTAAAGTAAGACCTTTTCTTCAAAATTCCGTAACTCATAATTGTACTTCTTTAACACATTAAAAACAGTGAACAGGGGCGGACAGGCCAGGTGGGGCATGCTGAAATTTCTACAGGGCCGCTCCAATCGCGGGAAGGTCCGATAATTTTTTTTTTCATACAATAATCACATATACACAAGTACCACAAGAACTGTTACGGTGACCCTACATATGCGGAATTGAAAGATTTCGAAGAATCGCCTGATTATTTGGTAAAATGCCGTTTTAAGTTCGTTATAACCGAAAACTTTTGCGATTATAATAAAAATTATGGTTCGTTATACCCGAAAGTTCGTTATAAACGGGTTCGTTATTTGCGAAAAAATTAACACACGTTTAATGATACTTTAGTTCGTACCTTATAGATTGGTTCGTTATAACCGAAAATTCGTTATAAGGGGGTTCGTTATAAGCGAAGTTTACTGTATATATATATATAATGAAATTGAATGTAAATTATTTTAAAATTAAAAAAAACTCTAAAGTATATTGGCGATTCGAACCATAACATTTATAAATTATTTAAATTACCAAATAAGGATCTTACCGTTGAGCTAGCAACGCCATAAACAACTTTTTGCAAAACATGGTATTTAAACTATGTATAAAAACTACATATATTGGAGATTCGAACCATAACATTTATAAATTATATAAATTACCAAACACGCATCTTACCGTTGTGCTAGCAACGACATAAACAATTTTTTGCAAAAATGGTATTTAAGCTACATCTTTTAATTATTACTTTTTAAAAGCATTTTTATCAGAAATGTGAGCATTACTATCATTTTAATTAATAGCAATCAATGCTAATAACCTATCCTTACACTTGTACCAAATTTCAGAGCTCTAAAATGTATAATACAGAAGTAATCGCAACTTTTTCAATTTTACATGTTAATTCCCTATGTCCCAGATTTCTTGGGACTCCCGGTATATGTCTAGAGCGTCGTTTGGGGTCTCGATAATTCATGCATCGTGCAGTTTGGGGTCTAAATGGGTACTCTGAGGTCCGACCCCAAACGGTGTTTTTATGTAATGTGCACATTGGGGTCTACTCTTTTAACGCCACTGTAGTGGAAATAGGTTTGTGTCAAGGATAAAGTTCTTTCCAATACACGCTACCAGTTCACCGTGTACGTTGCATATCTTTTACTAGGTGCAACGCTTATATATTTCACAGGTACATGCAATTATCAATTAAGACAGGGACGGACTGGTAAAATTCAAACTGATCGGGCAAATTTATAATTAATTCGTTTTATTCAAAAATAGAATAGTATTTTCACTTGCTTTGTTATAGTTCATTATTATAATGATAACTAAAATAATGAGTAATACATACCTATTTACTTTGTTTTTTTAAACACAATATTTACTAAATGTAAATGGTTTCGAACACACATTGTGACATATTCAAGCTAACAAAAAAACCCATAAACAAATAAAGCAACTTTTGAACAAATATTTACCAAATTTACTATAACAATAATTATTTAAACAATCTAAATAATATTAAGTTAAAAATAAATCAATTAATATTGTGTAAAATAATACACCTATTACTATGTCATAGAAATAATAGGAGAGCATGTATGACAAGGTGTATGGATATTAACGAGGCGAGACAGTTATGTATGGATAGGAGTATTTGGCGAGCTATTGTTAGAAAATAAGGAATGAAAGGCAGTTTTCTATTTTTTTAGTGATTGTAGGAAATAAAGGGCCTGCTACCCCAGTAATGGGAAAGGCGTGATGTTATGTATGTTATGTATGTATGTACTATGTCATTTTAAATTCTTAAATGAAATTAAAATTTTAATGTCTATTTGTTTATTTAATAGTGTAAAATTCTTATTTAAATGTTTAAACATTTCAATTGCTTTTCAAATATTGATCAATTCCTTCGTTTCACGTATCCGGATAGCATAACTTCAAGAGGTCTAACCTATAATTGCTACAAAACTGATCTAAATACGCTCATACGGGAGCACCTCGTGCTTGACAATACTCATACTTGCCGATGACGCCCGAAGCACACTTTGACGTTTCACGACCAAGTCCGTGTTAAACCCAAGAAATTAAATATAACATAATACTAAATTTAAATATTTGGTTTAAATTAAAAAACAACAATAATGAGTTCTTTAAGAAGATTGCTTTATAATACACGATTTTAATTTCCTGCGCGTACAAGGAAGATGAGTGAGACTATTAGACTGAGTGAGATGTATGAATGCTAGTATAATTTAGCAGTGTAACACGGTCCAGGTTTGAAATTAGCAGCTATGCACATTCCGGAAATTTCCGAATGATTCCGAAATTGTCAGTCGCTATTATTGTCGACTATAGACCGGCTACATAAATATTCATTCTCCACGTTCCAACTATTAATTAATTTTATTTAAAACTTTACCTTAAAACATTCATGGTGTAAAACACACAAAACTAAACTCTTAAAATAAAAAATAGCAAGCCATTCAACTTATATCATTTATTCACCAATTAACATACACTTATCAATCAGATACAAAATTAGAAATGCTCAAAGTCAAATACGTTCCCTGCAAATAAGTATTGAACATTGTAAACAAATAGGTTTATAGCAAATTATGCAACATTGCGATGCTTTTCTGTCCTTTTTAATTATCCTTTCTAATTTCCAAAATTTCATCTGCAATAATAATAATAATATACTTGCGGTCTAATTGACCGGGATGGAACGAAACATTGTAATATCTTAACAATTTGTACGTCCAAACAATTGCGCGGTTACCTATTGATTGACATTTATGTTATGTGAAAATGCAGTAACAAAAACATGCGTAAGTTTAAAGTTCACTGAGAAATTTAAAAAAGTGAATGTTGATGTATATCTGTTGCAGTGATTATGATTATGCAAAAATTACAAAGTATTCTGACGTGCACTTTTGATGATATTTGATAATATAATTAACTGAAAATTAAATTTAAAATAAATGACAAATCCGACTAGTGAACGTTTGAAAACGTCAGATGAAAAACTATTGTAAGTGTAAAATATTGTAAATGTTTCATACTGTCATTCATAGCTATTAATTCTTAGACAAATTCAAAGAAGGCTGCTACTAACCCTATAAGTGTGATTTGGATTGAAAGGTATTAACAACAAATTATGCATTTCAAAAAAAAAAAAAAAATTGTCCCCCCCTGGAAAAATATTTGCCCTCTCTGGACATATTTTTGCGAACGTCCATATTAAGAACCACTGCCTTACACAACCCGCCGCTACTCTCTCCTAGATAGGTTCGTCTTAGAAATATGTAGGTACTAATATATTGAATATAATATTAAAACACATGACTAATAGTCTTCTGAATTTTACTTAAAAAACATATTAACGTTACATTAAGGAATACAAAAAAAATAACATTTTGACCAATAAACTATAAGCAAATATGTTCTATAAATGTATATTTTAATACATTGATTATGATATTTAAATGTATATTTCTATTAAAATAAAACATTTGTATGTAAAGACGGGTCAATTTATCTGTTAACAATATTATAAGGAATATAATAAAAATGTTAGATTCAAGTAAATAAAATATATGTAAATACATCTTAAAAATTTGTATTAAGTATATTGACCGCAATATTATAACACATAATTGTAAATAAAAGTTTAGATCCGGATCTCGTCTGTAAGCAAAAACATATTCATTTAATAATGATATTTTAAGAAATATAGTAATGTTACCAATATCACATTAATAAATTATGTAAGTGTATACTATATATTATGATACTTATTAATATAGAATATTAAATGCATTAACTTTCAACTAACTTCGATTTTTAGATATCATATCTTACGGATTCGTAAGAATATACATAGAGTACTTTTTGCATGTTTAGTTCTTCCATCTTTGACCAACCGATTGTATGCAGATTATGATAAAGCCAGTATTTTCTATTTTATCCATTATTTAATACATGCTATGTGTCAACAATAATTCATTTTTACTGTTAATTATGGCAGCGTAATAATGACGTACAATAACAAAAAAAAAATAACACGTATAGTAGGACTATAGTAGACTATAGTAGAATTTACGATAAAATAAATATGTTATAATATAATTATTCAATATTTTAGTTATTCTTATGTGCATGCAATATGTTCCAACATATTTTCGAGATTCAATGATGTAATTTTGTTGTCGATTGCATATATACCACATTAACATTACAGTAGCTTGCCGAGTATAAATTGACGTCGTACAGCAGTACGACCAATCGTTCACCGATATTTCTTGTACATAATGGGAACATGTTATGTATCCGACGGTAGAATGATATTGTGGTACATATGGCAACATGTCTGTTATTTCAACAAGATGTCACTTAATTATTTTGGCGAAGGATACAAAATAAACCAAATCGTATTGAGTAAATATTGTCTACATTTTTGCTTTATCTATTTATGATATTTTATAATCTGTATACTTGATGATGTCAGATACGGTGCGTTTTTAGGGGCGTCTTTTACACGAACACTTTACACTCTCATGATGCACAGGCCGTGCTAGTCGGCACCTCAATCCGGTGGTGTATTTTAGAGAGTCTTCATATGGGTATATTGTGTAAATAATGTACCGGGGATTGTATTGTAATTGGAAATTCTATACGCTTTAATCACACAAGTACTGCGCCGCTTCGGTACTTTTTTTAATATAATAAATTAATATTTTATACTAAATAAAAAATAGAATTATTATACAAAAAACCGACCTCGTATGTATGTGCACAGGATATTTTTTATTTATTATTGCTAAATTATGTGTATTTAACACGTTGATTATATTAAAATCTATATTACAATTTAAAAAAAAAAACATTAATTACAGACCACATATGCATACCAAGGCGGGTCTATTTATTTGTTAATGATATTATAAAGAATATAATAGAAAAATTAACCCTCAAGAAAATAAAATATATGTCAGTACATCTTAAAATTGTGTATTAAGTATATTGACCGCAATATCATAACACATATTGTTACAAATCAAACTTTAAATGCGGACCTCGTGTATGTGCAAACACAGAAGAGTTGATTTGTTAATGATATTTAAAAAAATGTAGCAATGATACTAATGATATTAGGAAAAAATAAATTATATAAGTGTATACTATACATTATGACATTTATTAAATACAGAGCGATCGAGATATATTGTCCGTCACGTGACTTGAAAATTTCCGTATTATGATCAAAATTATGTTCCACCGAAGTAAAATTATTATTTGTTGCCTACGTGACTGTTATTTCAAAAAACACTTTTGTTTTTGAATCAGTGACAGCTTGTGTTTATATTTTATTGACAGATATTTTGAAGTTAATTAAGTAATTTTGAAATTATACTGCATCAAATAAATGCATTGAGAATGAAGGAAGGTATTTTGAACATTTATTATCAAAAATTTTTTCTAAATGTTGTTTTTTAATTCTTTATTAAAAAAAAAATTAATTGTACGCCAATGTGATATGTCAATCGTAGTCAGTATGACAACGATGCAACAAATAGAAAATCAGAACGAGGCGGCACGGACAGTTAATCTCGATCGCTCTGTATTAAGTGCATAAATTTCATCTAACATCATTTTTACTGTTAATTATGGTAACGTAACAATGATCGACAACAACAAAAAACTCTATTTACGGGCCACATATGCAAGTAAAGACGTGTATATTTATTTGTGGACAACATTACAAGGAATATAACAGAAAAAATAAAATTCAAATCAATGAAATATATGCAAATATATCTTAAAAGTGTGTATTAAGTAAGCTATGACGTCTGTGTTCATAGTTTCAAGTCGGTTAGACATGTAGAAGTGTGTCAAAATTGAATCTGAAGATTTCAGACAGACAGACAGTAGATAGACAGACTAAATAAAAGCCTGTAAAAGTAACCAATTGATTCTAAAATATAAACAAAATTAAAATTAAATTTACCTTAATATATCCCCTACTATTTGAATCTTATATTTCGTGCTGTGAATGGTTCAAGGCCATTTATTACGATCTATATATTAACTCTGTACTCCGTAAATTACTATTATTTAAAATAAAAACATTATTCAGTATGTTTCCAATCATAAAGAGAGAAAATTTGAGAAAATTATGTATCATTTTTATAATAAATATAACATATGCTGCCTTGTATGTGTATATATGTATTTAATTATTTTTATTATGCATTATATATAGAAAAGCCCTTGTCTGTCCGTCACGCATGAAGTTAACTGCAATTGAGTAACCTAGGCAACATTATTGCCCTTAACAACATAAAAATAAACAATAATAACGTCATTTTGATATCCCACAGATGCGCACAAGTAGTGTTTGTGAATGTATGTTTAAAATATCTAAAATATGTTATTTGTACTTCTACGAAGTCTATTAAAGCTTCCGTATAGAGGAATATTTTTTTTAACACCCCGACAATAGTAATGTTTTTTGCAATATAAGATCCGACTACATTAAAGACAGTTAGATGGAGAAAGATACAAAAGATGGATAAACAGACGAAAACAAGATATTTTAGAGAGCTTGAGACTAGGAGACGCAAAGGTATATGTAACGCCGAAACAGAAATTTTCAAAAATAGTTTTTTTATAGAAATTACGAAAGTGGGCACATGGTGCTCACGGGTAGAGCCTAGTTACAAATAATTTCATTTCGATGTTGTATTAATTATTTTTCTAATAAAAATTAAAATGAAATTGAAAAATAAAACACATAAATGTTGTCACAAAATTGTTGAATTTTTACATTTCATATCAGGAACGCATAACTTACATGAAGTTATAGTAATATCAAACTGCGTTTATATTGTACGCCTGAGTTTAAACTTCACGCGATTTATGTGACCCTGTTACCAAATTTCAAGAATTTTACAGAGGTTTCTAATTTATTAGAAAAATAATTAATACTAGTTTTTAATCTAATTTTATTGGATTTATTTATTTGTTTTTATTTCATTTTAAATGTTTTTTTCTATTTGCTGCTCTTCAGAAGTAGGTCCTGGTATTGTCTGTTTTGAATTTTTGTTAATTGTTAATTATGAATAAAAATTAAATTAAATCTATGTGTATTACCCTGTAGCTGTTGAGTAAAGCACTATTATATATTAGCCAGACAGAGCGAAATTAGATTTAACGAACATTTATCTTCTTTCAAAAACAATAAAAATATTAAAATTTACGCAAAACATCTTCTTGCCAATAACCATTTTGTTAATGATATTAATTGTTTAAAACATTTACAGTTTTCAGATAAAGGAAATAAATTGAATATGTTCGAAGCAATTGAAATTTTTAAACATTTAACTAAGAATTTTACACTATTAAATAAAAATTAGACAATTTAAAATTAAATAGTAATTTTATTTTACACAATCAATTAATTGATTTATTTTTAATTTAATATTATTTAGATTTTTTAAATATTCATTGCTGTAATACGTTTGGTAAGTTTTTGTTCAAATGTTGTTTTATTGGTTTATAGGTTTTGTGTTAGCCTGAAGATGTCACAATGTGTGCACGAAACCATTTAGATTTAATAAAGATTGTGATTAAAAAACAAAATAAATAATTATATTATATTATTTTATTTATTACTATAATAATAAACTATCACAAAGCAAGCGAAAATACTATTATATATTTGAATAAAACGAAATAATTATAAATTTGTCCGATCCGTTTGAAATTTACAGTCCGTCCCTGCCCTAATAAAAGATATGCAACATGTACGACAGGAGGCAGCTAGACTCACAAGTGAAACTAAATAATAGTACATTATACACCAAGGGAGAGAAGCCACTTATTTTTCCTGAGGTGTAGTTTGAAGCCCGAGGGCGAAGCCAGAGAGCTACAAATTCATCGAGGGAAAAATGGTGGTCTCTCCCGAGGTGTATATACTATTTTTTCCACGTTCGGGAGTAGAAACACTTAATTTCATAAATAATGAATTATAATAAATCGGAGCGAAATTGCAATATTTAGAAGCCTTTGGAAATGTTTCCATGCAACGTGTACCATGACAACACACATTTATTTACAAAAACCTTTGTTATAATAAAAACTCCCTTCAGAAAAGTGTTTTCGTCCCTAGGGAGTAAATGCTTCAATTCTGTCCCGCGTTTGACGCCATAGAAACCGATTTCTACTCCTGGACGTGTAAAAAAACTTTTAATAATAATGTCGATCGCTGTGAAGAACCCAGGTTCGATCCCGGAAATCAATATTAATTTTTTTCTTTTAAATAAAATTTAATTAATACCTAATTAACCTTAACGGTGACTGTAGCCGCATATCGGTTTTAAAAAATGTTGTAATAACGTTTTTTCGACAATTTTCTAAAACACTGTGCTGGTTGCATCATGATGAAATGTATTAGCATAGACACAAACCAACCTGGCAACCCCAAAGTGCACGATATATCGCAATATATATATATATATATATATGTATATATATATATATATATATATATATATATATATATATATATATATATATATATATATATGTATAAACAAATTCAAGTCATCTGACAGAGAAAAATCAATTGATTTTATTTACCAAACGATGCTAGGGTAAAGTAATTAAATTGGATATTAATTGTACCGCTCGAGATGGATCAGAACGGAATCGTAGAGCGTAGGAACGGCCGGGAGAGAGATTGAGACGAGAGTTTTTGGGTGTTGCTTGAACGACCGCAGAGAGAAAAGACGTAGACCCGATCTGCAGGAACACGAGGTTACCCGTTCATACTGGGTTGTTATATTGGGCAATTCACTATTGTTGCGGGGTGACGCAAAAGAGCGTGTGAATGCCAAGGTTACCCGTTTGTTGGGGAGTTTGAGTCAGTACGGCGTGTGTTTGTTTTATTTCGCTAAAGCATAATAGTGCTCGTGACCACGTGTCGTGGAGAAATAGCCGTTGGCGAAAAGACCCGCTTGTTGGGGAGTTTTTGTACCTCCGTCCTCGTACTCGCGGACCATCTACGCCGATCCTGCCGCCCCGTGCCCCGCCTATGGTCGGCAATTCGCGGTTATTTTCAACATATAGTGTCGCTCAATATATTTAGTATGTTAAATTTCTAGTTTATATTTATAATATTTTCGGTTCTTTGTGTTCACCTGCCTGTCAGTGGCATGATTTAATTGAGTTATTGTGTTCATTATTTTCTTTGTGTTACGCCACTGTCAGCCGTGTAGCTTTAACGCGCATGATCTTGATCAAAGGTCATTTGTTTGTGTAAAAGTTGTAAAATAGGTTATTGTAAATTTAAGTTCATCTCATCGTTCATGCACCGTATCATTCGCTTAGATTTATGGATCATATGTTGTGGATCTCATGTACGAACTCTTCCGGAACAATCATTAAACGATTTGATCTTATATGTAATTGCAGTGGAGTATATTTATCCCGTACCAAACGGGTACTCACCCTTCCGAACACCTACTTACCGTTTCGTATTTTGCCTCCCTGCTCAGCCCCCCCCCCCTCACGACGCAACTGACTAGTCAGCACTCTAGCATCGAGCATAATCGTTAGCGCTCATTTAACAGACACGAAAGCGTCATAATTAGTGTCCGACCGAAACAGGATTTGCAGCCGAAACCGAAACCGTAACCGAAACTTCGGCCTCGGTCTCAGTTTCGGCCGAAACCGAAACCGAAACTTATTTAGGAATGTTTAAAGTTAAAATTTCAATTGTATGCCGAAATCTAGTGTTGTATTGTAAATTGTAAGTAAACTCTCTCAAAAAATTATCAGTCTCAATAAAATAAAAATCACAATAATTTATACGACAATCAAGTACTTAATTTTAAGAATAGTTTAAAAATTAAGTGAACGAATTATTAATATTAGATTACTAATTTTAGTATTCGTAATTAAAAAGTCTTATATTGTAAGCTAAGAAAAGCAGTTTTTCTACGTTTTCACCAAGCAGGTTATTCCGACGATCTGCGTATATTTGTCCAGCGGCACTAAACAGCTGCTCGCTTGGAACACTGGTAGGTGGAGCAGAGAGATACTTTAAAACCGCTTTTCTCAGGACAGGATATGGACTACTGTTCCAGTAACAATATATGTCGGCATTGCGTTGCAATAACTGGTCCGACAAATAAGAGTGAATCATTTCTTCCAAAAATTTGTTTTTATCATCAGTTCCAGTTGTCTCCATTTGATTACGAGTATTATCGTCTGGTTACGGTTTCGGTTTCGGCTGCAAATCCTGTTTCGGTCGGACACTACTGACAAGTGACAACTGACACTGACAACTACGAGACACGAACTCGCCCGAACGAAGCGCGACAATTCACGAACGCTGAGTTTCGGTGCGGCCGAAGGTTCGGCTGCTTTTTGGCCGAAACCGAAACTATGCCCGAAACTAGTTTTTTTGGCCGAAACTGGCCGAAACCGAAAACGAAACCGAAGGTTCGGTCGGTCACTAGTCATAATACATATATGCAGTGCACGCCGCTTATTAGAATCACGGATACTGTTATCAGTCGGTTATTATTATCACTTTCGCAAGGAACGGCCCGAACGTATCCAACTACATTAAAAATATTTCTATTATAGTAATCATGACATCGGTTTATGTTATCAATTTTTTCTTAGGAATGTTTCTGTCCAGAGCAATTTTCAAAACAACAGTACAATAAAGTAGTTTTTACAAAGAACTTTATACAAATTTGATTATCTAGTTTATTATATTATACCCGGCTGGTTGGCAGTAAACACAAATAAACTCGGACAATGCGTTTGTATAGTCTTAACTCAACTAAGTTTTGCGGCAAGGCGTGCAGCAAAGGTCGTCTGATTTTCAAAAGCATTACGAGTATGAAATTTTTATTAATAATTTGCTCCGCGAACATCATAGACAAAGAAATTGAATATTTTTTTTTAATTTGAAGTTCTCTTTGCTAATAAACACATGTACATATTATAAATGTACAAAATAATTACATATATGTATGTACTACATACATTTCTACACATTTTTATATTTAAATGCAAAAATGTCATATTTATTTGACCGAAGGATGTACTGTCACCAAGGTCGAAACGTGTGGAGTAATTATTTGTAGAATAAACATAAGTATAAAGAATGTAAACTAGCAAATTTGCTAAAATAAAGAAATTATTATTATTATATTTTAAATTATGTAGTTAATTTCATTCTTTATTTACTGTTAGATATGTATTTTAAATTAATTAATAATATTTTGTATTTATGTTTTTTTTCGGATATTATTATCAATCGGTTATTGTTATCAAAAAACTCGAGTCCCGATGTGATCACATTAAGTGGCGTGCACTATATATACAGAGTGTCCTATTTAAACGGGCCACTACAGGGATCTCGGAAACTATTAGAGTTACAAGGTCGGTTAAATTAGGCAAAAGCTGCGCATTTATGGGCCAATGTTAATGGCGATTCTATATTTTGAAAATTTTTCATGGCTCACTGGATAATGACAAAAATTTGATTTTTTCGAATTTTAATTTTCCATTATAACTCGGAAGGTACTGAAAATATTGAAAAATGTTTCAAATAAATATTTTAGCATAGATAAATATTTTGAAGAATTTGATGAAATTGTTTTTACCTTTTCATTTTGGAGATACAGCATGCAAGTTCAATTTTTTAAATAGGAACTATATTTAATTTTAGTTTAGTTAGAAAGAGCTATTTGTCCTCTTTACAATGATGTATTTGTTTATATAAATATCTTTTTTAATTTGGAAAAAAAATAAACTAAAAAGTATGATAAAAAGAATGATTTTCGAAGTATGCTATGAAAATTTGATATAAAACAATCGCATCCAAACATGTTTAATACATGCAAAACAAATGAAATTCAATAACATTTGATAAACGAAACAAAATTCGTTGTGTAAACTGAAAACCATTACACAGATTTTCGTATGAAGCCGTACCTACATAAATTATTTTTTGTCTATAATCTTTTGTTTACCAAATATTATTAAATTTCAATTGTTTTGCATGTACATAACACATTCAGATGCAATTGTTTTATACCAAATTTTCAAGGCAAACTACGAAGATCATTGTATTTGCCATACTTTTTAATTTTTCTTGAAAACTAAAAAAGATATTTATATAAACGAATACATTATTGTAAACAGAAAAAATAGCGCTTTCTAGCTAGAGAAAAATTAACTATGGTTTCCATTTAAAAAATGAAACTTGCATGCTGTTTCTCCAGAAATATGTATTAAAAAAACCCGCTTGTTGGGGAGTTTTTGTACCTCCGTCCTCGTACTCGCGGACCATCTACGCCGATCCTGCCGCCCCGTGCCCCGCCTATGGTCGGCAATTCGCGGTTATTTTCAACATATAGTGTCGCTCAATATATTTAGTATGTTAAATTTCTAGTTTATATTTATAATATTTTCGGTTCTTTGTGTTCACCTGCCTGTCAGTGGCATGATTTAATTGAGTTATTGTGTTCATTATTTTCTTTGTGTTACGCCACTGTCAGCCGTGTAGCTTTAACGCGCATGATCTTGATCAAAGGTCATTTGTTTGTGTAAAAGTTGTAAAATAGGTTATTGTAAATTTAAGTTCATCTCATCGTTCATGCACCGTATCATTCGCTTAGATTTATGGATCATATGTTGTGGATCTCATGTACGAACTCTTCCGGAACAATCATTAAACGATTTGATCTTATATGTAATTGCAGTGGAGTATATTTATCCCGTACCAAACGGGTACTCACCCTTCCGAACACCTACTTACCGTTTCGTATTTTGCCTCCCTGCTCAGCCCCCCCCCCCCCCTCACGACGCAACTGACTAGTCAGCACTCTAGCATCGAGCATAATCGTTAGCGCTCATTTAACAGACACGAAAGCGTCATAATACATATATGCAGTGCACGCCGCTTATTAGAATCACGGATACTGTTATCAGTCGGTTATTATTATCACTTTCGCAAGGAACGGCCCGAACGTATCCAACTACATTAAAAATATTTCTATTATAGTAATCATGACATCGGTTTATGTTATCAATTTTTTCTTAGGAATGTTTCTGTCCAGAGCAATTTTCAAAACAACAGTACAATAAAGTAGTTTTTACAAAGAACTTTATACAAATTTGATTATCTAGTTTATTATATTATACCCGGCTGGTTGGCAGTAAACACAAATAAACTCGGACAATGCGTTTGTATAGTCTTAACTCAACTAAGTTTTGCGGCAAGGCGTGCAGCAAAGGTCGTCTGATTTTCAAAAGCATTACGAGTATGAAATTTTTATTAATAATTTGCTCCGCGAACATCATAGACAAAGAAATTGAATATTTTTTTTTAATTTGAAGTTCTCTTTGCTAATAAACACATGCACATATTATAAATGTACAAAATAATTACATATATGTATGTACTACATACATTTCTACACATTTTTATATTTAAATGCAAAAATGTCATATTTATTTGACCGAAGGATGTACTGTCACCAAGGTCGAAACGTGTGGAGTAATTATTTGTAGAATAAACATAAGTATAAAGAATGTAAACTAGCAAATTTGCTAAAATAAAGAAATTATTATTATTATATTTTAAATTATGTAGTTAATTTCATTCTTTATTTACTGTTAGATATGTATTTTAAATTAATTAATAATATTTTGTATTTATGTTTTTTTTCGGATATTATTATCAATCGGTTATTGTTATCAAAAAACTCGAGTCCCGATGTGATCACATTAAGTGGCGTGCACTATATATACAGAGTGTCCTATTTAAACGGGCCACTACAGGGATCTCGGAAACTATTAGAGTTACAAGGTCGGTTAAATTAGGCAAAAGCTGCGCATTTATGGGCCAATGTTAATGGCGATTCTATATTTTGAAAATTTTTCATGGCTCACTGGATAATGACAAAAATTTGATTTTTTCGAATTTTAATTTTCCATTATAACTCGGAAGGTACTGAAAATATTGAAAAATGTTTCAAATAAATATTTTAGCATAGATAAATATTTTGAAGAATTTGATGAAATTGTTTTTACCTTTTCATTTTGGAGATACAGCATGCAAGTTCAATTTTTTAAATAGGAACTATATTTAATTTTAGTTTAGTTAGAAAGAGCTATTTGTCCTCTTTACAATGATGTATTTGTTTATATAAATATCTTTTTTAATTTGGAAAAAAAATAAACTAAAAAGTATGATAAAAAGAATGATTTTCGAAGTATGCTATGAAAATTTGATATAAAACAATCGCATCCAAACATGTTTAATACATGCAAAACAAATGAAATTCAATAACATTTGATAAACGAAACAAAATTCGTTGTGTAAACTGAAAACCATTACACAGATTTTCGTATGAAGCCGTACCTACATAAATTATTTTTTGTCTATAATCTTTTGTTTACCAAATATTATTAAATTTCAATTGTTTTGCATGTACATAACACATTCAGATGCAATTGTTTTATACCAAATTTTCAAGGCAAACTACGAAGATCATTGTATTTGCCATACTTTTTAATTTTTCTTGAAAACTAAAAAAGATATTTATATAAACGAATACATTATTGTAAACAGAAAAAATAGCGCTTTCTAGCTAGAGAAAAATTAACTATGGTTTCCATTTAAAAAATGAAACTTGCATGCTGTTTCTCCAGAAATATGTATTAAAAAAAAATTTCATCAAATTTATCGAGAACTTTCTTATGTATGCTAAAATATTTATTTGAAACTTTTTTCAATATTTTTTATGCTTTGTGAGTTATAACGGAAAATTAAATTTCGAGAAAATCACACTTTTGTCATTATCTAGTGTGCCATGCAATATTTTGAAAAAACTAAATCGCCGTTATCATCGGCCCATAAGTGCGCAACTTTTGTCTAATTTAACCGACCTTGTATCTCTTATAGTTTCTGAGATCTCTGTAGCGGCACGTTTAAATAGGACAGCCTGTATATATATATATATATATATATATATATATATATATATATATATATATATATATATATATATATATATATACAGGGTGTCCTATTTAAATGGGCCACTACAGGGATCTCGGAAACTATAAGAGTTACAAGGTCGGTTAAATTAGACAAAAGTTGCGCATTTATGGGCCAATGTTAATAGCGATTTCATATTTTGAAAATTTTGCATGGCTCACTAGATAATGACAAAAATGTGATTTTTTCGAATTTTAATTTTCCATTATAACTTGCAAGGTGCTGAAAATATCGAAAAATGTTTCAAATAAATATTTTAGCATAGACAACAGGCTTTTTGAGGAATTTGATGAAATTGTTTTTTACCTTTCTATTTTGGAGATACAGCATGCAAGTTCAATTTTTTAAATAGGAACCATATTTAATTTTAGTTTAGTTAGAAAGAGCTATTTTTCCTCTTTACAATGATGTATTTGGTTATATAAATATCTTTTTTAGTTTCGAATAAAAACTAAAAAGTATGATAACAAGAACGATTTTCGAAGTATGCCATGAAAATTTGATATAAAACAATTGCATCTAAACATGTTTAGTACATGCAAAACAAATGAAATTCAATAACATTTGATATATGAAACAAAATTCGTTGTGTAAACTGAAAACTATTACACAGATTTTCGTATGAAGCCATACCTACATAAATTATTTTTTGTCTATAATCTTTTGTTTACCAAATATTATTGAATTTCAATTGTTTTGCATGTACATAACACATTTAGATGCAATTGTTTTATACCAAATTTTCATGGCACTCTACGAAGATCATTCTATTTGCCATACTTTTTAATTTTTCTTAAAAACTAAAAAAGATATTTATATAAACGAATACACTATTGTAAACAGAAAAAATAGCGCTTTCTAGCTAGAAAAAAATTAACTATGGTTTCCATTTAAAAAATTCAACTTGCATGCTGTATCTCCAGAAATATCTATTACAAAAAAAAATTTCATTAAATTCATCGAGAACTATCTTATGTATGCTAAAATATTTATTTGAAACTTTTTTCTATATTTTTTGTACTTTGTGAGTTATAACGGAAAATTAAATTTCGAGAAAATCATACTTTTGTCATTATCTAGTGAGCCATGCAAAATTTTCAAAATATGAAATCGCCATTAACATTGGCCCATAAATGCGCAACTTTTGTCTAATTTAACCGACCTTGTATCTGTTATAGTTTCCGAGATCCCTGTAGTGGCCCGTTTAAATAGGACACCCTGTATATATATATATATATATATATATATATATATATATATATATATATATATATGTGAGGATGATGAGCGGTAAGCGTTTACAATGATAGTAACAATATAGTTAGTAACAATATTTATTTAAGTATCTTTAGTATGTATATTCTATATCCATGTCACACTGTCGACGCTTGTACTTGGCTTGTATTCCCTCTCTCGTTCCTTGTTGACTGGCGCGAAGCTAGTGGCGGCAAGTTTGAATCTGGTTCCTCACAGCTCCATCTGGACTCTTCTTCCAGTTCTTCGCCTTGTGGTGATCCAATCTCTTCACATTCCTCGAGTTCGACTATTTTGTCTTCGTCTTCGGATTCCGCTCCTCCTTCTTCAGCTTCAGGCTCTGATCTGTCATCCTCGGACTCATCTTCGTCTAGTAGGCCTATCCATCTTTTCATACGCTCAGGCGGTAATATGCCCTCGTATAGTCTCTGTGTAACTGGGTAGCCTGGAACATCTTTGATTACGTATCGATCTTTATCAAGGACGGAATGAATTATGTAAGGACCAATAAACTTTTGGGACATTTTTAGATTTCGGTAAGTGGAAGCAGACGTTCTCTCGATCATAACTAATTCCCCTACTTTGTACTTACAGTGATGTCTTCTTTTTTTATCATACCGTTCTTTAGTCTTCTCTTGTTGGTTTTTGGTAGCCTCGGCTGCAGTTTTTCTTGCCATTTCCCTTCTGCTTTCATATTCCCTTATGGTTAAACTATCTTCTATATATTATTCTATATTTTATTCCCGAGTAACAAATCGCTAGGACATTTGTACGTTGTTTTCTGTTTGGTCATATTCAATGACATTTGTACTTTGTCGAGGCATTCATGCCACTTTGTCGGTTCGGTTGTCATCTTTAATATAGCAGGCATTATTGTTTTATTATACCTTTCGGGGCATTCCGAATATTTTAAATAGCGGTGCTAGCGCTCGTACAACTTCCTCTGAATTCGTCGTTTTGGTTGGCTCTAAGAATATGAACTTGGCAAACGCATCTATTACAGCAAGTATATGCTTGTGACCTTTAGTGCTTCGCTCTAACGGGCCTAAATGATCCATATGTAGTGTTCGCCATGGCTCTGTACCTTTCTCAATGCAGTGGAGAAATCCTTCATTCTTATTAGCTTTGTAGTTATATTCTATGCACTTTATACATCTGAATAGACACTTTTTTACGTACTTACGCATTCCTCGAAAATAGTATAAATTCCTAAGTTCTTCTAAGGTCTTTTCGGTTCCTAAATGTGAGATTTTCTCATGTGTTTTCATAACGAGTTGATGACGCAGTTTCCGTGGAACAACAAGCAAAAGCTTATCGTTAACGCGCTTCATCAATGCGTTATTCACAACTTCGAAGTCTGTTGGCTTCCCTTGATCAGTTAACACTTTGTTCTTCAGCTCCAAGATCTCTGTATCTTGATTTTGTAGAATAGAAATATCTGCGAATTCCTTATCCTCTTTACCCACTATGTTTACCGGTACTATCCGACTTAGACAGTCCACGTGCGTCATTTGACTAGCGCTCCGATGTTGAACCTCGAAATCAAAGTCTTAAGGATCAGGCTCCATCGTAGGATTTTGGGGTTGGAATCTTTCTTTTTCAAAGTCTGAGTTAAGGCATTGCAATCGGTTACCAAAGTGAATCGTTTGCCTAACAAGTATATTCTGAATTTATGTAGTGCATTTACTACAGCTAATAATTCTAATTCGAAACTGTGTAACTTCGATTCTGACTCCGTTGCCTTGATACTTGAATAATAAATTGGGTGGAACTTCTTCTCATGTTTCTGCATTAATATTGCACCAAATCCATTAGAACTGGCATCTGTATGTAGTTCTATCTCTTTCTCTGGATCATATAATTTTAGTACAGGTTCTCTAGTCAAATTGTCTTTCAGCATATTTATAGCCACAATTTGTTCAGCTTTGATTTCAAACCTCATACCTTGTCGTAGTAAGTCAGTTAAAGGCTTTGCTGTAATTGCATAGTCTTTAATAAAACGTCTAAAATACCCTGTCAGCCCTAAAAACATTCGTATGTGTCTCTGGTCTTTCGGGATCGGAAAATTCTGAACGACTTTAGTTTTTTCTGAACCGGGCTTAATCTGATTATGACTAATACGGTAGCCTAAATAATCTAGCTCGGTGTACATAAAGCAACACTTGTCAAAACGTAATTGTAATCCGAATTTGTTTATTAAGTCTAAGGGGCAAATTCATAAACGTCCCTAAAGTGACACTCACACTCACCTTACACTCATTTCTCACTCACCTTGAAATTTTGTATTCATAAACATTCCGCCACTCATTGGCCACTCAAACTTGTCTTGAAATGAGTGAAGAGTGAGTGAGATATGAGTGCAGTCGTAGGGTCCACTCATATCTCACTCATTGATAGTTCAAGCGGTTTGCGTGACAGGTTATTGCTAATTTATAACATTTTATTAATAATTTAATTGTTTTATATTAGATATTGATTACTATGTTGCAAATTTTAGTATAATTTATTATTGTTTTTCGTGCTAAGTTTTTAGTATTCTATTGTAAACCATGGAAGGTAATTTTTGGAATTCGTTCAGTATATTGAAGATGTTTTACTTCATTTGCGTGTGCCACACTAACACAATCTGTCCTTTTACTTTCCACCACATCTTGATACTTTGCTACTAACTGTTTAAAGCCCGTACGACACGGTCAATGTTTTTGTACATTTTTAATGTCAATGTTTTACAAAGTCAAAAATTGAACGTATCATACACGTAAAGTAGTTCAATGTTTCAGTCAATGTTAATGTACATTAAAAAATAGAACTGGTTCTATTTCCTTCAATGTTTCTTTCAATTAATTGCGCAAATAAGATGCGCATAAGCGCGTGATAGCTGATTGAAACGTCAAACGTTTTTCTTTTAATAAAATGTCGTGGTCGCAAGTTTCGTTATTAATAGACTGTAGCCGTAACAGTACTTAATGTTGCTAATATTAATAATACGTCCTCACTTGGATCCATTTCAATATTTGACAAAGGTTGGTTATTTCAAACTGTCAAAACAAAAAGTCTCGACAACTGCGCATACTCACAAAGTGAAAATCTTGTATACGTTGCATACAGAAATATTTTCTTTCAATGATTCACTTTCACAAAAATGTACAGAAAAGTTGAACTTAAAAATTGACATTAAAAATGTACAAAAACATTGATCGTGTCATACGGGCTTAAGAAATACTTTCTCATCGCCAGTCCTAAATTTCTTGGTCGACATTATTAGGGCCACGAGAAACAATACAAATTGCACTAAACATAAAATTAAAAGTATAAAAACACAACTATACACCGATAAGTTACCGCCGTGTCTCTTGGTATACAACGATTTAAGTATCAAAACCAAATTTGCTGACAAAAGCAAAGCAAACTAAGCCGACTATAAATGCATTGAATTTCTTTTGTTCAGAGAAACGTCAAAATTCATTAAAAGTATATTTTTCTTTTGCAGTCTTTTATAATTTTTCAAAATAAAAAATATAGGAATATTCTGTATTATTTCTCGCATATGAAAGAATTTTTTAAATGAATTTAAATGGAAACTATGGCAGAAAAAAATAAATACTTTTGCGCGTAAATGCGATGACGCGCCCTAAATGTTCACTCAAATGAGTCACTCATTTATGTTGCATTCTGAATACGAAATTTGAGTAGAAGGAACACTCACCCTAAAATGAGTGGCAAATGAGTGAAGATTGAGGTGAATATGAGTGTTACTTTAGTAATGTCTATGAATTTGCCCCTAAGACTTCGTTCAATATTTCTAAGTTTTCTTTAACGGTTTTAGTTGCAATTAGCAAATCGTCCATGTACATTTGAATTTTATTTGTTCTGATAAGATCGCGAAAAACATGATTCACGTATCTCATAAACACAGGTGGCGAATTAACTAATCCGAATGGCATTTTGACAAATTCATACTGTCCATTGTGAATTACAAACGAAGTGTATTTAATTGAATCTGGATGTACTTTAACGTGATAGAATCCGTTTTTTAAATCAAGTGCAGTAAAATATTTAGCAATACTCAAATTGTTTATAAGATCATCAATATGAGTAAGGGGAAATTTATCTTTCACCGTCTCCTTATTTAGCGCGCGATAGTCAATACATAAGCGACCTTCTTCATTTTTCTTAGCAACTAGAACTACTGGACTTGCGTATTCGGACTTACTGAGTCTTATTACATCTTTGTCCAAAAGATCATCCACCAATTTGTTTATAAGTTCACGTTCATGATAAGAAACTCTCCGGGGTGATGTATAAATAGGTTTGTTTGTTTTTAATTCTATTCTCATTTATAAATCCTAATCGTCGACTTCACCGTAACAGTTAATCCCATTAATTTTATAGTCTGAGATCGCGTTTACTAATTCATGTTTCGTTTTAAAGTCTACTTCGGGATTTATCTGATATTCAGATTCACAACGTTCCTTCTGTATTTGCATCATATTAGATTCGTACAAAGTATCCGAGTCTAATAGTTTTGAAAATGTTATACCGTCTTTGCGTACGCGCCACTCTACCGAATCTAAGAACGCTTGTCCAAGTATAACGTCATTACCGATCGAGTCTGCTGGGACAATAACCGCGCTCATATCATAGATGCAGTTGTCTATAGTAACAGTAAGGTTAGTTATTTTGTCACACTGCAATCTACTATTGTTCAGTCCTACTAGAACAGTATTACTTTGTTCCGTCGGTAAGTCAGTCGCAAAACCATCTTTAATCAAATTCATCTTACTACCAGTATCAACTAGGGCAGTTAATGTTTTGTTTCGAACCAGTACTTTTTTGATAAATTTTGAAGTTGTACTCACGAAATTTATCTTTCTGAATGTTTGCGTCGATCGATACACGTGTAGAATCCAAACATGGTGTTGTGGAGAACGCAACAATAAATATAATTTTTAGGGTGTTTAAATTAAAAATGCAACAGTACGATTGGTAATACGGATTTATTACGAGAGTTGGTTATTGTTGAAATATACGTGTGTTGAGTGCTGAGACCAGGATGCTTCTGACTACAGGTTGGCTTTATTCTCTTAAGATTAACAATTGTGGTGTAAGCATCTCTCGAGATGAACGGATGTCACATAGACATAGTATCAGCACTTTTCGTGGGAATGGTCCACGACTTAAGACTACATACAAAGTGTGAGAAGTGACTACATAGCAAAATATTGTCCTTAAGATAAAATACAATGTAACATAATGTTAAAACTCATAGGATATAAAACTAAAGATTATCGATATACAATGTTACTATGTCCTTAAACTAATACAAAACATTACTAAATATGATTAATACAATTCTAATATGGGCGACTTTACTACACCTCCCCACTAAGATTGAAAGTTGTAGCGAGGATTGCTGCGACTTTCATTTCTGACAACTCTATCAGTTTGTGCTTCTTCACAATCAGTTGCAGTTTGACTTGAAATCTCAGTCATTTCAATTGTGGGACTGGGATTTGTAACTAATCTTGCATTGATTATCTTAAATTTTATATATAAACAAATAGACAAAATCAAGAAAATCAATAACAAAGTGGAAAACATGGAAGTAGAATAAATCCAATTATTAGTATGTCTTTCCGTGTTATTTAACTCAATGTTTTCTTTATGCTTTAAATCCTTTAAATCATGACTAATTTGATCGAAAACACGATTATCGTTTACATTGACAATTTGGGTTTTATTAGGTAATGATGTTGAGTGAGGAATATTTTTAAATGAAGTTAAGTTAATATTCAACTTTAAAGGGACTTGTGGAGTAAAGTCTATATTAATATTACTAACATTAATTCTATTTGAATACAATATTACATTATCCGTATAAGCGGCACAACCGCTTGCTAAAACTAATTTTCCGGTTCCAGTTAAAGTCAATATAGTTCTAATGTTATTTTTACAAACAACTTGAATGACTTCTTTAGTCGGTAACGTGTATAACCAGGAATTTGGTGTAATCAATTGTATCCACATGCTGTGGTGCAATGTGATTATTCTTTTATCACATGCATCAGGGATAGTTTTATGTTCCTTTAATAATTTTGCCTCACAAGCACCTTCGTCATGTATTAAAAGTAAAGGTTGCGTTTGTTTACAAATATAATATTCTACTGAAATTAATTGGCAATAATTTGGAACATAATTTTCATTAAGCAAGAAATAGTGTTCACGAACTCGGTCTATAATTAAATAAGGATAATTAACGTGAATAAAAGCATAAGTATTATTTTAAATAATAAAAGTTGGGAAGCTACTAAGTTTGATTAAATCATATGTTAAATGTGACACTAAGGGTATATTTAAAATAAAATTCAATTTATTGTTATACACGTACGTTGTTGATTTAATAATTTTATAATACAAATGAATATTTTGTTTAGTTACTGGAACAGGAAAGTTTGTTGCTTCTGGCAGATGACTTTGTACCTTAAGTAATTCGTTGAACAATTGCATTGGGTCTAGCATGTTAATATGCAGATTTCCTTGTTGAGCGTTAAAAATTATTTCAGTTAACTTTAATTGTGAAATGGTGAATTGCTCCATGTTGAACATAATGAAACTAATTAATTCATAATGCAATAGCATTAGCAAATGATAAAATCATTTTCCTGAAATGATATAAAATAATTAATTAAAATAATATATTTTTCTTAAAATTACTTAAAATGAGGTATATTTGCCTCAAGGTTAACGATTTCTTATCGTAAAACGGGAACTCTGCCCAAGTCTCCTCAAGGTTAGGGAGGATGCGTAATTTTGAAAATTGCCGAAATTAGGTTATACGCAGTCCTACCTTCCAAATTAAATCAAAATAAAAGGAGACCGTACCTTTAAAATCCATTTCATTATTTGTTTAATTAACAGTTTTAACTATTAATATTCTTATTTATATATTAACGTCCATATCTTGGACCAAAACAAAACTAAAACATACTCATACTGAGAGCGAAGACATTTAAAGATAAGAGGTGACAATGAACTCTTCATGATAATACAATTAACATAAAGTCACGTTTTTTAAACAGTGACGTACTTAACGTTTATTTCTGGATCAAACTTAATTTTGTCTAATTTATATATATTTTCTGATTCGCCTTAAATAGTGTCGTAGTTTGCAACAGTGCTTAGCAATAGTTATCGATGAATTTAAATTTTAATAAGAATTTATTCCTTATATTTTTGTCTTTAATTTCGCATAGCTCAGAGGTAATATAAATAATAAAAAATTGTCTCTATGACACAAAACTATACATACTATTATGTATTTCAAACGATTACATGGCTATACGATACATTAATATGCCGTATGACACGACACATCCAAAAATTGGGTCACCGCCCTTTATCAAAAGAAAAAGAAAGACAAAAATAAAAGAAAGAACTACCTGAAATACCGAGTAATTGAAATAAGAACCCAGTGTAAAGAGTTTAATTTCGGGGTGTCACTTCCCCGCCCATTAGTCGCCTCTTACGACAAACAGAGGTGTTGCAGGAATATTCTGTTATTTCCCCTCCCTGCAGGGGGTTTTCCGAAACGTAATTTAGTCATCATTAAACAATTTTAAACGATTATTATGAACTTTTAATCGTTTATTTCTTATTAAAATTATTGAATTTACTGCCTCCACTTCGACAACGTCATAAGGACCTGTCCAAAGTGGCATTAACTTTTTAGATCTATTTTTATAAGGTTTTTCATCCCTTAAGAGAACTTTGTCACCAACATTAAATATTTTAAAATTTGAATTCTTATCATAGTGTAACTTAGATTTTTCTTTATTTCTCACTAATTGCTCTCGAACTAGTTTATGTGTATGCTGTAATCTTGATTTCAATTCCCGACTATAATCATCATAATTATAATTGATTTCGGGTTCCTTTGTTAATGAACTTGGTAATTGGACCTTATGTCCATAAAGTAACTCGAAAGGAGTATAATTAGTTGAAGTATGAGGCGTTGTATTATAACAAAACATTGCATAGGGTAACCATGTGTCCCAATTAGTTTGATCTTTATTAATGAAAGCTCGCAAATATTCAACTAATGTTTTATGACTTCTTTCCAAGGCTCCATTTGTTTGCGGGTGATAAGCAGTAGTTTGTAATTTAGTAATTTTAAGCAATTTACAAACATCTTTAAATATTTGACTTAAAAAGTTAGTACCTTGGTCAGTGAGAACAGCATCGGGCGTTCCATGTTGGCAAATTATTTTAGTTACAAAATTCTGAGCAATAGTGATAGATTCTTGATTCGAAATGGGAATAGCATGTGAGAACTTCGTAAGATCATCTTGAAATGTGAGAATGTATTTATTACCTTCAAGTGTTACTGGCATAGGACCAACAATATCTAAATAAACTTTTTCAAAAGGTTTTCGTGACGTAGTAGTAATGACCATAGGCAATTTAGTTTTCTTACTTGATTTATTCTTTTGACAATCTGAACATGATTTAACAAAATTTTTAATATCGGAATGCATGCCTGGCCAAATATAATCCTTTTTGATACGTTTATACGTTCTATTAACACCTTGATGACCTCCAATTGGTGTAATATGATATTCATACAAAATCTTAAAAATGTCTTCTTCAGACAATGTTTTCTTACTTTTATTTAGATAAATTGTAACGTTGATATCTGAGCCTTTAAATATGTATCTGATCATGGGTAGTACTTTTACCCATTCTAATCTATCTAATCCACATGCTAATTTAGGGATTGCAAGATTTGAGATGTTATTTTTAACACAAAATAATTTTAATTTTACCATGGTAATAAACAAATCCTTATACGATGGTTTATCTAGATAAATTTCTTTTGTCACCAGATATATAATAAACCTATCATTGTCTTTTAAATATACTATATTATGAACTTGAGGTTTTTGACCTCTTAGTTCTTCAACACGGTTAAATTTCTCTTTGAATTCTTTTGCTATTCCTGCGCTCATGACTAAATCTTTACTGACACAATGCGCTAAACTAGCATCCGATGGTGCGCTAAATAGATCATCATCTACTTCCTTGACTTTAGAATTAAATATTAACTTTGTTTCTAACTCGTTCAAATAAATTTCGTATAACTCTTTAGGATTCTCATGATCATTTGTAACATGATATATTCTACTTAATGCATCTGCATTTACATTATATTTACCCGATTTATGAATTATTTTATACTCATATTCTTCTAATTTCAAACGCCATCTCATAAGACGTGATCCTGCATCCTGAACGTTAAATAACCATATTAAAGGTTTATGATCAGTAACAATAGTGAACTTCTTTCCATATAAATAAGGTCTAAAATGTTTTACACTCCAAACAATAGCTAACAACTATTTTTCTATAGTAGAGTAATTAATTTCAGCCTTTTTAAATGTTTTACTTGCATACGCGATTGGTAAATCTTTTCCTATCTCTCCTTGAGATAAAACGGCTCCAATGGCATACTGACTTGCATCAGTAGTTAATACGAATTCGCGACTAAAATCTGGATATTGTAATACAGGTGGAATTTTTTCTTTCAAGGAAACAAAAGCGGCATCACAATTAGATGTCCAATTAAATTCTATACCCTTTTTTAACAATTTAGTTAAAGGTATTGATAACTTAGAAAAATTCGGAATAAATTTTCTATAATAACCTACTAATCCCAAAAATGATTTAATATCTTTACAAGATTTTGGAGTTTTAAAATTTTTAACTGCGCTAATTTTATTTGGATCTGGTTTAATTCCATCTTCCGTTATAATATGACCTAGATAAGCAATTTCTTTACGTAAAAATTCACATTTATCTGGTTGTAATTTTAAATTATGTTCTCTGAGTCTATTAAAAACATCAATTAATTTATCATTATGATCTTTTAAATCTTTACCATATATTACAATGTCATCTAAATAAACCAAACACTTTATTCCTTGTAATCCAGTTAAAACATGATTCATTAACCTTTGAAAAGTTGCCGGGGCACCTTTTAAACCGAAAGGCATTCTGTTGTATTGATAATGACCAGTGGAAGTACTAAACGCGGTTTTCTCTGCGTCTGAAGGATCCATTAAAATTTGATGAAATCCACTAGCTAGATCTAAAGTTGTAAAATATTTTGATCGACCCAATTGATCCAATATATCGGCTATATTAGGCAATGGGAAGGCATCACCGACTGTGACGTCATTTAATTTACGAAAATCTACAACAACACGCCATTTTTTTATTCCACTTGCATCCGTCTTTTTAGGTACAACTAAAAGCGGAGCATTCCAAGGACTTTTACTATGCTGAATTACTTCATTTGATAATAACTCATCTATTTGAGTGTTAATTTCGCCTTTTTGAAGTTCAGGTAATCTGTATGGTTTTACATGTATCGGTGCAGTATCCGGGATCACTGGTATCTTATGAGTAATACTATCCGTATACGTTAATTTATCAAAAGGCGCTAAATGGAATATATCATTATATTCTATACAAATTTCCTGAATAGAACTATTTTCTTCACTATTCAAATGCGCTAGTCTTAATTCAGACTTTAAATATTTTAATCTTTCAAAATTATTGGAATGATGAAAATTCAAGATGTGATAGTTATTAAGATCATCAAAACTTACTTCCTTAGGGTTCAACTCTATAAAATTTTCACTTCTATTAATTACATTTATCACACAAGAACCATTTTCTGGTTTAACTATCGAATTACTTATTATCAATCCGTTATCTAACTCTTTAGATAAACAAATACTATCACATTTTATATTTGTTTTAATCCTTATTACATTTTGACTTCGAGGTGCTAATTTAATAATCTCTGTGCTAGAAATTAATTTAATTATTACGAGATTATTATCAAGATTAAATGATAAACTTTTATTCTCAAAATTGATACTTGCTTTATATTTTAAGAGATAATCTCTACCTAATACACCATCATTACCTATTGGGAAATCATCACGCACGATATGGAATGGATGAGTTACAACGATATTTCCCAATTCCATTTTAATAAGACATACTCCTAAAGTTGGGATGCTACCCACAATAATTCCCGTGAGGTGTAATTTATTATTAGTATTTACGATTTCTTCACCCTTTAACATACTAAATTTCAAAATACTTATATCAGCACCTGTATCCATTAATAAATTTATTTTTTCCTTCTTACACGAGGACATTTTTATCAACACACAATCTGAACTAGCATATTCAGATATATTCATTTCATAAACTTTTAAACAATTATTTTCCGAGTTTTTAAAACACTTTAATTCTTTCTTCGACGATTTATTACCAACGATATTACTTGTAACAGACTGATCCTCATCAGTTGTCACAACTTTATTCACAAAAGACTGATTTCTATCAGTATTACATCTTACAAAAGACTGATCCTTATCAGTATTACGATTAACAAAAGACTGATTCTCATCAGTATTAAAAACTTTACTTTTATACTTTTTACTCGGACATACAAAATTTTCTTGAGATTGAGCTTCATGGAAGTCAATTGAATAGTTGCGGCTTACATTTCGTTTGCCTGCACGCAGCCGCGGCTCGCTACAGGACTGGACTCGTTTCCCGACTCTATAATATTTACTTGTCTCGTATTTTGTTTGCTTGTACTGGGACCATTACGAACATTTGAATTATTAGGATTTTGTTGCCAAAATTTATTTTTATTACCCTGATTGGGTTTTCTATAACAACTTGAAATATGATGACCTGGCTTTTTACAATAAGCACAAATAATATTAATTTTATTAGGCATTTCTTGTTTAACTTCATATCTACGGGGATATGATGGTAATATATTAGTGACATTACTTTTGTGTATTTACTTGAGATTTAGAAAATAATTTATTTTGATTTATTATTCGTTCTTCTTCAACTGCACTTTCAACCGCTTCGTTGAAGGTGGTGAATCTACTTGCTTTGATAATAATTTTAACAGGTTCTATCAAACCTTCCTGAAAAGCCTTTAAACAAGATTTATTATTTAAATTTTGAATCACCTGACTCGCGTCTACTCCTTCGCTTGCAATACAAGCGTCATTTAAATAAGCTGTTAATCTTTCTAAACGATTAGCAAATGTTCTAATAGTTTCATTTGTTTGTTGTCGATTACCTAATAATTCACGTTGGATTTGAGCAATTGTTCGTTTTTCTAAATATTGATTTTGCAATTCTACTTTTAATGTCTCCCATTCAAGGAAATCTCTATATTTGATTAAATTATATGCAGTACCCGTTAACTTACATTTAATGACATTTAGAAATTGTACTGTTTGTACATTACTTGACACAGATGCACCGACTATATCACAACAAGTTATGAATCGATGTAATTTATCTCGATCCCCATTGAATTCTGGGATCATTTTAAGAGCAATTTCTACTGAACACGGCATGTCTTCGTTTTCTGTCTTAATAAATTCAATTAAATCAGCGAAATCTGTGCCAAAACTATCTAAAATTCCTGACATATAATTTCTTTCTTTTCTTAACTCACTTGCACATTACACTTTTTCTCTGATGTGATGAAGAGATGATGGTGACGAGTTGTTACTGAGACGATGGAAACGGTTGGCTGGTTGTATTGCCCACTATATAACCCTTACGATGATGTCGAGGGGAGAAGTATCTGCTGGTGAACGCTGGGATGGAAGATCTCTCGTTCCTGGCCCGGTGTGATGATGAATATGCACTCACAACACAATACTTTCACACGAAGAACTTTTTCTCAACCGAACACGCACTAATTACACGGCGCACGGAGGTACGAAACTTTCCGCCAAAAACGCACTAATTTAAACAAAACCCCACACCTGACACCAAAATTTATGTTGTGGAGAACGCAACAATAAATATAATTTTTAGGGTGTTTAAATTAAAAATGCAACAGTACGATTGGTAATACGGATTTATTACGAGAGTTGGTTATTGTTGAAATATACGTGTGTTGAGTGCTGAGACCAGGATGCTTCTGACTACAGGTTGGCTTTATTCTCTTAAGATTAACAATTGTGGTGTCAGCATCTCTCGAGATGAACGGATGTCACATAGACATAGTATCAGCACTTTTCGTGGGAATGGTCCACGACTTAAGACTACATACAAAGTGTGAGAAGTGACTACATAGCAAAATATTGTCCTTAAGATAAAATACAATGTAACATAATGTTAAAACTCATAGGATATAAAACTAAAGATTATCGATATACAATGTTACTATGTCCTTAAACTAATACAAAACATTACTAAATATGATTAATACAATTCTAATATGGGCGACTTTACTACAATGGTTTCCGTTCTGTTGTGTTTGCGCAATTCCTGGATATGTGACCTAACTGATTGCATTTGTAACATCTAATTGTTGACGTCGTCGAGCTGGTTTGATATCCACCTGCATTTCCTCCAGAAGTTCGTCCACTTGGTTCTTGTTTCCTGTTCGAATTTTCTGGTTCTTTCTTCTGTGAATCATTCCGGAATCTGTCAATATTGAGTTCAGCAGCAACCATTTTCATGTTCTGAAACAGACTTTTAAGCGTTTTATGCTGGACACACACCATTTGCGTTCGAAGAGTAAAATTCTCTATCCCTTTAATAACATGTGATATTATTTCTGATTCTGAGAGTTTAGCTCTCTGAGCAATTCTAACTTTATCATAATAATAGTCTTCAAACATTTCTCCACGCTTCCACTTACGTGCTCTGATTTTATCCATCATTGTCGCGGTATCTTCATATCTCTCAAACATATCTTTTATTTCATTTTTAATTTCGGTCCATTCCATTCTACATGTTTCGGTATTAGAATGATACCATTGCTTCGCATTTGACACCAACTTATTTGTAGCTAACAACTTAATAACGTCATCAGTTAATGAATAAATACTCTGTACATCATCAACACATTTTAACCACGTTTCTCTATCGTCCGTGTCTCTTTTGCCACCGTAAATTGGTATTTGCAAAGAAATTTCAGAATACGGAACACTTACGTTTGGTTGATTCTGTATGTTGTTTCTCTGCCTCAAGATTTCTAATTCATCATCTCTTGTCTGGATCATACCTAACATCGTAGTGAGATGAGACATCATCTGTTGCATGGTAGTTTGCGTGGCATCGTCATCTTGCACCGCTCCTTCACGTTCGTTGGACATCTTTCTTCACCAGTTTCTTCAGTACGTCGAATACACGGGTGTTCAGGATTAAGAAAGGATATGGACACAGGGAAAAGATCGTTTGACACCGTACGTCGGCCAACACGCATCAAATCCGCCAACTCCAACTTAACCTCGTTTTTCTCTTTTTTTTCACACACTGTCGCTATCACTGCACGAATCTTTATCCCACTTCTGAAAAACTGTGAGGATGATGAGCGGTAAGCGTTTACAATGATAGTAACAACATAGTTAGTAACAATATTTATTTAAGTATCTTTAGTATGTATATTCTATATTCATGTCACACTGTCGACGCTTGTACTACAGTGACTATATTAAAGACAGTGTGGACACCAGTGTATTCATGCTGATTGGTCGATGAAATTGTCCGCCATATCCCTGCCAAATTGCTTTGAATTGAAAGATAGCTGTGATCTGTTCTGTTGTTTTCTGAGATATTTTCGTGTATTTTGTGCTTAAAAACTTCAAATCTATGGCTAATAAATAATTGTTATAATGTGAATTGATATTTTAATTCATCTAATATATGTATAATATTAAATAATATATTCATTTAGTTTCGTCAAAACGCTTATTTTTTGTTGCTAACATGAGCAAAGCCAGCTATAAAGATAATATCCTTCTTTTGTTACTAATGATATTGGCAGGAACATGGCGGCGTTTTGACGTCTGTCCACACTGTCTTTAATATAGTCACTGTAGCTTGTACTTGGCTTGTACTCCCTCTCTCGTTCTTTGTTGACTGGCGCGAAGCTAGTGGCGGCAAGTTTGAATCTGGTTCCTCACATATATATATATATATATATATATATATATATATATATATATATATATATATATATATATATATATATATATAGCGGCTCAAATCACCGATTCCTGACAGTAAACTCAGTAACATCATTTATCAACTGAATTGTTCAGATTGTACAGCCACTTATATTGGTGAAACTTGTCAATACATTCATAACAGAATTTATCAACACAAATACCATTTTACCAACGGAAATAACTTACACAGTGCTATGGTGGACCACGCTTTGAATTCAACACACACTATAGAGTCTATAGTATAGACTACGATAATTTTAAAATCTTACATTTTGAATCTAACAAATTTAAAAGATTGTTTTTAGAGAGCGTTTACATTAAATTAAACAATAGTTCTGTAAATCATAGAACTGATTTTTGTAACCTTGTTTCGAATTATTTCGCGTTAATGAAATTTCTTATTTCGTGATTGACCGATAGGTGTTTTATAAGTTTCGTTTCAACTGGTTAAAACTTTGATTTTTGTTGATTAGTTTCCACTCGCCGTCTTCGCCATTAGGCATAACGTTTCATAATTTTATAAAATAAGTTTTGCAATTGGAGAATGTTTCTATGCTTTTGTTGTGATGTTTCTAACTTAGTTTAGGTAACTATTATTAATTTTTTTTGTGATATTTAGCTTCATTGTTTATATGATACTTTGTGGTTTTTTCAGATGTTGTGTTCAAAAATTTACGCTTTGATAATGGCCAGAACCACAAGGCCGAAAGTAAGTATTTCTATTCAAGAAAGAGAGAGAGAAGTAGTTCTAGTTGGTCAGTAGGAGGCGATGTAAGTACAAATTGTGATTGTATGTAAAGACAAGTGTTGATTATATTACTGTTGCATGTACTACACATAATGATGAACCGCGAGACACCCACGGCGGCCCAAGGGGACGGAGCGGACGATTACTAAGCGTAGGTAGAGGATAAGAGCACAAGGAGATAATCGTTACGGTCCGAGCGGTGCAAGTCAAAGAGAAACGAGAAAATTTGGTATTGGTAGATAATTGCTATTGTTAGGTAAAGTGCATAGGTACCAGTACATGTAATGTTGCACAATACAGAAATACACTTTTCAGGGTTGGACCCCGAAATTTCGACCCCAAAGACCACGATGCGGGAATGATCGAGACCCCAAAAGGGAGCGCTGGACAAATAATGCCACAGTGTAAACCGAATTTGTTACTTTATTACACCCACACAGTATATTTTATAATGCTTCCACCTTAATAACGCGATATACAATGATTCAATTAATAATCCTGAACATCTTCCATCTTGTCTTCTTCTTCCGCGTCGTCAGTATTCTACAAAATGCATGAATAATCTACGTGAACTCATAATTGAAAATAGTTTCAATTAACATACCAGCATTCTGCGCAATACTTGTCTTGCATTTTTGTCACGTAATAAGTAATTCAGATAAACTATACCACTGCGTTTCTGGAAAATTTAAATGTTAGCTAGTGTGACAATATTATTAATAGCAACATCTTCATCAATATTGAGGTTATGATAAAGTATAATTCAAATACATATATGTATAAGAAACGACCAGCGAAATGGATCAATGTTTAATTAAAAATTTAAAAAAAAACTAATATATGAATGCCATACTTACTCCTTCACTATTTAGAGGCATTTTCCCAATATATTTACCTGCGCAAAATTTGTATGATTTATATTAAGGGTAAATATACATATTTAAGAATAAGTAGTAGAAGTTCTTATAGCTTTATACCACTTAACATTGACAATATAATAGTACATTATACACCAAGGGAGAGAAACCACTTATTTTTCCTGAGGTGTAGTTTGAAGCCCGAGGGCGAAGCAAGAGGGCTACAAATACATCGAGGGAAAAATGGTGGTCTCTCCTGAGGTGTATATACTATTTTTTCCACGTTCGGGAGTAGAAACACTTAATTTCATAAATAATGAATTATAATAAATCGGAGCGAAATTGCATTATTTAGAAGCCTTTGGAAATGTTTCCATGCAACGCGTACCATGACAACAGACATTTATTTACAAAAACTTTTGTTATAATAAAAACTCCCTTCCGAAAAGTGTTTTCGTCCCTAGGGAGCAAATGCTTCATTTCTGTCCCGCGTTTGACGCCATAGAAACCGACTTCTACTCCCGGACGTGTAAAAATTATTTTATCTCAACACCTATCTCATTTTATTTACCGTCAATGACGAAATTTTTTACGGCTTTGTATAGGTTACGTGGGCCTTTTCCGTAACTTCCCAGAGGACCATTTTTATGTAATGAATATCTTATAGATTGTCCTGGATAATGGTAGTCTGCCGAATCTACAGAAGTAATTTGATGTCTAGAAAAAGTGCTGCCAATACCAGCAGTGAATCGTGTGTGGCCGGGATAAATAACTCCTAAATTAACACTATACCCACCTGGAACGTTACCAAAGTTGATAGAACCATCATTTGGTAAATTAATGTAACTATCTTCTCGGTAACGTGGAAATTGTACATTTCTGTATGCCATACTTGATTTTTGTCCGGAAAATGTAGAGTGCGTTCTTGGGTACCATGTACGAGAATATACGATACCATTTCTATCGGGGTCTTTTAAAAAATTAGTATTAGTCTATGAATATTTTTTGTACATAATGACATGATTAAATTATTACTTTTTACACATCCTGAATCATACGTAAAGGCGCGCGTTTCAGGCTCCAAGTCCGCGTTGTCACTGTCTTCAACTGTTAATAATCAGCGTATACTTTAGAACGACTGGATCAATATTAATAACAGCTAAATATTGTGATTAAATTCTGTCGTGAGTTTACTTATTTTAATGGTAATGTATACTTACCAACTTCTCCAAATAATTCTCCCTGCAAACTGCACACGAGAAATGAGGCGAAAACGAATTGGGCCTTCATCTTGGTAGGAATCTAAATAAAATGATTATCGTTATTTTAATAATAATTTAAACACTTTTTTTCTACATCAAATGACTTTCGATATTAATAATATGGAAATTTTTGAATAATGTAAATACTATATAAATAGTTATATAACTTAACATGGCACTAGCAAATTGTTTAAACAGTAATACGAAATGTTACTTACCAAAGTAATCACAGGATTGATGCAGAATTAGAATTTTTGTCCAGTTTATATACAACATTTTTGGCGAGAAATCCCACTATTCGCCTGCTCCTTACCTTTCATGAAATTAATCAAACTTATCTGAATCGTTTTTACGAATTAATCGATTTACAGTTTAATAATATATTGATTTGTTTCATGATTATTTTCATTTCAGTAACGAGCAATGTTTCAAATTATACTGCTGAAATGTACATTAAATCAATGGTAACACACATCAGGCAATCACATTATCTTGTAATATTATTAATTTGTTATTGTTCATTAACACTAAACAAATCAAGTAACGCTATTTAAAAAATTCTATACAATTATTTTTATTACCCATTGCTGTACCAAATTGAGCAAAGCATGAAATAATTCATGCACTAATTGTATGATAACGAAAATATGTTACTATCGTGTGTGGGTGTGTGTTACCAGAGATTTTATGTATATTTCAGCAGAATAATTTGAAACGTTGTTTGTTGCTGAAGTGAAAATAATCATGAAACAAATCAAAATATTATTAACCTGTAAATCGATTAATTCGTAAAAACGATTCAGATAAGTTTGATTAATTTCAAGAAAGGTAAGGGGCAGGCGGATAGTGGGATTTGTCGCCAAAAACGTTGTATATAAACTGGAGAAAATTTCTAATTCTGCATCAATCCTGTTATTACTTTGGTAAGTAACATTTCGTATTACTGTTTAAATAATTTGCTAGTGCCATGCTAAGTTATATAACTATTTATATAGTATTTACATTATTCAAAAATTTCAATATTATTAATATCGAAAGTCATTTTGATGTAGAAAAAAAGTGTTTAAATTATTACTAAAATAACGATAATCATTTTATTTAGATTCCTACCAAGATGAAGGTCCAATTCGTTTTCGCCTCATTTTTCGTGTGCAGTTTGCTGGGAGAATTATTTGGAGAAGTTGGTAAGTATACATTACCATTAAAATAAGTAAACTCACGACAGAATTTAATCACAATACTTAGCTGTTATTAATATTGATCCAGTCGTTCTAAAGTATACGCTGATTATTAACAGCTGAAGACAGTGACAACGCAGACTGGGAGCCTGAAAGACGCGCCTTTACGTATGATTCAGGATGTGTAAAAAGTAATAATTTAATCATGTCATTATGTACAAAATATATTCATAGACTAATACTTATTTTTTAAAAGACCCCGATAGAAATGGTATCGTATATTCTCGTACATGGTACCCAAGAACGCACTCTACATTTTCCGGACAAAAATCAAGTATGGCATACGGAAATGTACAATTTCCACGTTACCGAGAAGATAGTTACATTAATTTACCTAATGATGGTTCTATCAACTTTGGTAACGTTCCAGGTGGGTATACTGTTAATTCAGAAGTTATTTATCCTGGCCACACACGATTCACTGCTGGTATGGGCAGCACTATTTCAATTGTAAGCGATTCTTAAGTCAAATTAGATATATTAACGAGATGTACCAATAGGTGATCCTTTGGGTTGGAATAAAAGACTTCTTAACGAGTTCAAGTTAGATTTCGAACATATATTAAAGCGTTAGTTTCGACAGATTTTCGACGTTTCGACCTGGGTTTTGGTCATCTTCAGGAATCTACAATTTTTTTAATACATTGATATAATAACAGCATTTAACAATAACTAACAGTTAACAATAAATATATCTTACCAATTTAAATAACAATTTGTAACATTGAAAAAAACGTTCGTTAAAAAATAAAAATTATGAAAGCCACATGTTCTGCCAAACAGTTCAAGTAATGTAAAATTAGTGTAGTAAACAGGAACGACTAAAACATTATAATTAATATGAAATGACAATTATTGCAATTTATTTGGTACACTACACTGCTAGTCTTAGATTTAGGAACAGGTGCTTTTAATCGTGAAAAAAGAGAATTTAAGACATTTTTACTTTTAAACACTAACTTTATCGGAGCATCTTTAAAAATGTTGTTAAAGGCATGAATTAGATTATGGCAATACGGTAACACAATGTACTGGTTACTATCTGGGTTGTCTTGAGCGGTGACCTCGGCAGGATCATTGTCAATAGGAGTGGGTTTTATGAGTTTAATTCTATTAGAAATAATTCTACGTACAAGCTTTGTAGGATAACCGTTAGATTTAAGTGTGTTGATCAAAAATTCAAAATTCTTCTGGTGGAAAGTGGGATCAGAAAGTTTCAGAACACGATCTGCTAAATTAATAATAACTGAAATTTTGTACTGTTTAGGTGAGTAGTCAAAGTAACTTAAATAACGTCCTGATGATGTTGGTTTCCGGTACCAATTGAATTTAAATTTATCTGAACAACGACATATGGTAATATCAAGAAAATTTATAGAAGAGTTCGATTCAATTTCCAAAGTAAATTGTAAGTTAAGATCAGAAGAATTAAAAATTTCTAGTATAGTATTGATGTTGTCTTCAAGAAGACAGACTAAAATATCATCAACATAACGGTGGTAGAGTAGGATTTGAAAATCATGATCTTCAAAAATTTTGGATTCTAAAAAAAGTTCCGCTAAAATAGGACTTAGTTGTGAACCCATAGGAACACTCAGAGTTTGTAAGAAGAAGGTTGAATTAAATTGTAAATAAGAAGATTTAAGAATGAGCGTAATACAGTCTAGAAATGATGTCAGAGAGATGCCAGTGCGGTGATTAATTTCTAACCAGCTATGTTCAATAACCCGATTAATCAGTACATGCGGTATGCTTGTAAAGAGGGATATTACATCTAATGAAATTAGTCTATAATTAGGAGGGCAGTGTAAATTTCAATGTTACAAATTGTTATTTAAATTGGTAAGATATATTTATTGTTAACTGTTATTTATTATTAAATGTTGTTATTATATCAATGTATTCAAAAAATTGTAGATTCCTGAAGATGACCAAAACCCAGGTCGAAACGTCGAAAATCTGTCGAAACTAACGCTTTAATATATGTTCTACATCTAACTTGAACTCGTTGAGAAGTCTTTTATTCCAACCCAAAGGATCACCTATTGGTACATCTCGTTATTAGCACTATTTCTAGACATGAAATTACTTCTGTAGATTCGACAGACTACTATTATCCTGGACAAGCTATAAGATATTCATTATATAAAAAAGCTCCTCTGGGAAGTTACGGAAAAGGCCCACGTAACCTATTCAAAGCCGTAAAAAATTTCGCCATTGACGGTAAATGAAATCAGATAGGTGTAGAGATAAAATAATTTATATAGTCAATATTAAGTGGTATAAAACCATAAGAACTTTTACTATTTATTCTTAAATATGTGTATTTACCTTTAATATATATCACAAAAATTTTGCGCAGGTAGATATACTGGAAAAATGTTTCTAGATAGTGAAGGAGTAAGTATGGCATTCTTATATTTGTTTTTTTTTTATTTTTAATTAAACATTGATCCATTTCTCTGGTTGTCTCTTATACATATATGTATTTGAATTATACTTTATCATAACCTCAATATTGGTGAAGATGTTGCTATTAATAATATTGTCATACTAGCTAACATTTAAATTTTACAGAAACGCAGTGGTATAGTTTACCTGAATTACTTATTACGTGACAAAAATGCAAGACAAGTATTGCGCAGAATGCTGGTATGTTAAATGAAACTATTTTCAGTTATGAGTTCACGTACATTATTCATGCATTTTGTAGAATACAGACGACGCGGAAGAAGAAGACAAGATGGAAGATGTTCAGGATTATTAATTGAATCATTGTATATCGCGTTATTAAGGTGGAAGCATTACAAAATGTACTGTGTGGGTCTAATAAAGTAACAAATTCGGTTACACTGTGGTATTATTTACTTTTAATTTGGTACAACAAACAAAAAATCTGATAGTTCGTTGATACTATTTTATAATCCTCTGCTAAAAGTATAATCAATATTTTCTTAGATCTAAATGCTGTCTCTATTATTCATTAATAGCATTAAACAGTGAATAATATATCTACGCTCTTAAATTTGAAAACTTTACGAGACACAATTTTAGGTGGCAACATATTACTCCAGGTCACTTTACAAACATTATATATATATATATATATATATATATATATATATATATATATATATATGTAATGTGAGTTTACTTTAATGGTACAAGTCCAAGGATTTTTCTTGGGATAAACAAGAATCGTTTCTCTGCAATAAACAAAGTTTTATTTACTTATTTATATTATAAACCCATACATTCATTTACACATTTACACACCTGCAATAAACAAAGAAACTATATTCAATGTTTATTATTTACTATTTTAACAATAATTGTCATATCAAAATATCTCACTGACGTTTCGTTCAGTTCACTCGTCTACCGTCTCGCGTGTCAGCGCGGGATATTCAAATTATTTCTAAGGAAGTAAACTTCCTTACATCCCCCCTCTCCGGATAAGTGTTTTGATACTGGAATTAATTTCGTGATGTGAAACAGATTAGATTCCTTTTTCTTATGTCCTGTGTTGATTTTGTATATTGAGTTCGATACTTTTTCTTCAATCCTGTAAGGTCCAATTCTTATTTCATCTAACTTCTTCCTATTTAAGCGGTTTCCATTTTCTATGTAAACTTGGTCGCCAGCTTCATAGACGTAGTCTTTCCTGTGTTTGTCGAATAACTTTTTGTTGTAATTGTGGTATTTTATGCTATTTTCCACTGCAGTTAATCTATCTTTTTCCAAATCATGGATTTTTTCTGATTTCAATTCTTCGGGAATCATTGAATTCTCCGCTCCTTTTAGCAAATATTCTGGGCTGAATTTAGTTGCTGTGTGTATTGTCTTGTTATATTCATTTACACATTTATGTGCAATTGTTGTCCATGCAACTTTCTTTTCTTGCTCATTCAGCTTACATCTTATCTTGTTTACCAATGTTTGGTTCAACCTTTCATTAAATCCGTTTGAAAAAGGTGCGTTTACAGCGGTGAATATTAAAGGAATGTTTTCTTTTTCTAAAAAAATTTTAAATTCCTTGGAGTTAATGCCTGGGTATTGATCTGTTAAGATTTTTCCGATCTTTCCCTGGTTTAATACATTGTTTGTCAGTTTCGTGAAGTCTGCACCAATTTGCGTTTTTGACGTTAATATAAAGGCATGCCTTGAAAAGTGATCCACTAATAAGTGCAGATATTTTTTTGTCGATCTGGTTCCACCGAATCCTCCTATCGTGTCTATTGACACAATTTCAAATGGCTTGTGTGCTGGACCCAGTTGTGAAAGTAGGCCGTAATTACTTGGTTTTCTCGTTTTGTTTTTTATGCATACTCCACAATTTTTGCATACTTCTGTTACATTTTTCAAAAAATTCTTGGATGTATAATACGGTGATAACATGGACACCATTTGATTTATGCCGATATGACCCATGTTTATATGTACCTCTTTAATTAGATTATTACTGAATTCTTCCGTTAGAATTATTTTTTCTTTACGTTTTATCTTTTTGAATAATACACCTTTTCTTTGTATTAATTTTTTATTTTTCTTATCGATGTTGTCATTATTTTTTTGATCTTGTATAATGTCCTGAAGCTTTATAATGTTAACTGTTCTCAGCAGTTCTTCCCGGTTTTCTCCTGGTTTCAATACTGGATTTCTACTGAGACAGTCCGCTTCCAGATTGAATTTTCCTGGGTTATATTCTACTTTCATGTCAAATTGTGATAAGTATAAGGTCAGATCGCCCAATTCTTCGTCTGGTCTTGCTTTTATATTGAGATTTGTTAAAGGCTTATGATCTGTAAATATTTTGAATGATCTTCCCATTAGCCAGTGTTGCCAATATAGAACTGCTTCTTTGACTGCCAGTGTTTCTAGGTATATGGCCTTTTTCTTCTTTTGTGCGTCATTTAATTTTCTTGAGAAGTATGCAACTGGCTTTTCTTTGCCATTTTCATCTGGTTGTGGCTGTTTTAATATAGCTCCTAATCCTAGCAAACTTCCATCCGTATAGATATGTACTGGTAATTCTGTATCATAAATCGATAATATTGGTTGTGTGCACAGGAAATTTCTTAGATAATCGAAAGTTCTTTGGCAATCTTCAGTCCATTCAAATTTTTGATTTTTTTTTAATAATTTATGTAAGGGTTCCAGAATTATAGCATTTTTTGGAATATATTCGTTATAAAAGTTTACCTTACCAAGAAACTGTCGAATGTTTTTCTGCGTTTTCGGAGTTGGAAATTTTTTTATTGCTATTAAATTATTTTTCATTGGAGTGACAGAGTTGTAGGAAATAATATGTCCTAAATATGTAACTGAATTCATAGCAAATTCGCATTTTGTAAGTTTTAGTCGGAATCCTTCATTTTTTATTGCTTGAAGTAAATTTTCCAGGTGGATTATGTGCTCTTCAAATGTTTTCGAAAATATTAAGATATCGTCAATATAATTTATTGCGAAATTTGATAGTCCATGTTTTCGTATAATATTACTCAATATCCTTTGAAATATGGCTGGAGACGTTTTAAGACCGAAGGGTAAACAGGTCCACTGGTAATGACCCTCTTGGGTGATAAAACCTGTTTTCTTTCTATCTGCAATACGCAAGGGTATTGACCAAAACGCCGAATTAATATCCAATTTTGTGAAGAATTTGCAGTTTCTTGTTCTGACCAAAAGATCATCAATTCGCGGGAAAGGTTGTGGTTCAGGTACTATTATTTTATTAAGATCCCTGAAATCTATGCATAGGCGGCTTTTTGATTCTTCATCTCTTTTAAAAGCCAATGTGACCGGAGCTGCAAAAGGACTATATGAATCTTCAATTAGTTTCCTTTCAAGCAGTTTCGCAATTTGCTGTTCAATTTCCTTCTTGTCATTTATAGTGCATCTGTACGGTCTTTTGCTGCAGTATTTATCTATTTGCAAGTCAATTCTTGCTTCATAGTCCTTTACACATCCTACATCATATTTATCTTTTGCGAATATCATCCAATATTTGTTTATCAAATTTTCTATTTTCGTCCTTTCATTTTCGCTTAAATCATTTGTCGTGGCTTCAAAATTATGTATTTCAATATCTTCATTGAAATTTATGTTTAATTCAAGATTTTTCTCCTCATTTTTATATAAATTATCGATATTTTCAGTGTTACCCTTGGTAGTGGGAATTATTGACCTTTCTTTTTCATACTCATCATCCATATTATTTTGCTTGATTTCAAGTTTATCATTTTGGATTAATTTGAATTTTTTTATACAATCGAGTCCTATGAGAAAATCATGGTTGAAATTTATATTATTTACAATGCATACATTGACTTCTTTCTCAATTTCCATAATTTTAATTTTTAATTTTATTATTCCACTTGTTCTATTTACACCATTAATCGTTTTCAAGTTAATAGTTTTATTGTCACTGACTTTACCTTGATGTAGATTCAGTAGTCTTGAGTTAATTAAGGTTATAGTTGACCCTGAATCATAAATAGCTTGAACGTTCAGTAAATTATTTAATGTTACCTTAATTGAGATTAATGGTGTACTTTCGAGTTTTTTGGATCTTCAAAATTCTCAACCTCTAAGAGTGAAGTGTTTTCTAGTTTCTTTTTCTCATCATTGAACCAGCATTTATCTTCTGCGTGGAATCTGTTCCCTTTACCTTTATCATTGCAGATTTTACATGGGACCTTTTTGTAATTTTCACCTCTAGTATTGTTTGCATTTGAACTATTCTTTTTTATCAGATGTTCAAGTTTTCCTATTTCATTGCATAATTCTTCTGTTGTTTGTATAGTTTCCCTGTCTATTTTATCAGCAATGAAATTTGGTAATCCAACCGCAATCAGATCGATTAGTGTGTTAGTATCTATTGTTTTTCTAACCTCTAATAATAACTTCTCTTTTTTTATTGCATAATCTATCAGATTACCTGTTTGGTATTTAAATGATAAGGCGTGCCTTATTGGGGACCAACCTTTATTTGCAAAAGTCTCACGGAATATTTGTCTCCATTGGTCCCATTCTGAATTTATGGATAATTTCATCAGCATACAACTATACCAGTCCAAGTATTGTTTGTCAAGAAAGAATTTTAAAGTTTCAATTTTTTTCATGTTCTGATTAATATTAAACCTCTGGCATTCTTTCTCGAACTCATCCATCCACTGGTTAGCATTTGTAATTTTGCTATTAAATTTTTCAATAATGAAATCTTTGGTTATTTTTACCAAACTTTTTTCTTCAGATTTCTGTGTATTTTCAATAAGCTTTTCCAGTAGTTTTACCATTGGATTGTCTTCCTCTGTTGCTACTTTATTTATTTCATCTGTTTCTTCTAGGTATGTATCATTAAACTGTAAATTTTCATCTTCATCAAAGTACACATCTTTCATTTCATCAGTTAAAGTTATCCATATTTTTCTTGATTGGTGCCTCTTTTTCAAACTGTTTTTCACTTTTGCAAAAGTGGTTGTTGCTGTTATCAGTGTATGTTTCTTTGCAGATTGGTCTTCACTTGCCAAGCTGAAAATTCTATTATCTTGTGTGGTGATTGAGGTTATAATAATTGTGTTTGATTTTCCATCGGCTGCTGCCACACATTTGAACTCAAATTGTAATTTGTCCATTTTTGTCTTCTTATTTCCTTATAAACGAGAATATAGTTTTGTAATGTGAGTTTACTTTAATGGTACAAGTCCAAGGATTTTTCTTGGGATAAACAAGAATCGTTTCTCTGCAATAAACAAAGTTTTATTTACTTATTTATATTATAAACCCATACATTCATTTACACATTTACACACCTGCAATAAACAAAGAAACTATATTCAATGTTTATTATTTACTATTTTAACAATAATTGTCATATCAAAATATCTCACTGACGTTTCGTTCAGTTCACTCGTCTACCGTCTCGCGTGTCAGCGCGGGATATTCAAATTATTTCTAAGGAAGTAAACTTCCTTACATATATATATATATATATATATATATATATATATATATGTATATTTATACCGGGCGTCCCAAGAAATCTGGGACATAGGGAATTAACATGTAAAATTGAAAAAGTTGCGATTACTTCTGTATTATACATTTTAGAGCTCTAAAATTTGTCAAAGGTGTAAGGATAGGTTATTAGCATTGATTGCTATTAATTAAAATGGTATTAATGCTTACATTTCTGATAAAAATGTTTTTAAAAAGTAATAATTAAAAGATGTAGCTTAAATACCATTTTTGCAAAAAATTGTTTATGTCGTTGCTAGCACAACGGTAAGATGCGAGGGGCTGGCCACTCTTGAATTACGGTGTACAAAATGTCTGGAATTACTTGAATTACCTATGAATTACCCGTGAATTACTTGAATTACTTTTGAATTGCCTATGAATTACTTGAATTACCTAAGAATTACTTGAATTACTTGTGAAATACGTTTAAAATTTATAAGAATAACACAAATATACAGAACGGAGTACAAGGAAATCCATTACTTAGCAAGATATTAATACCCAGTTGCACCTGAGTGCGTTGTAACACGAAAAGTGCGAAAATTTATACGAGTTCTGACACGTTTAAAACTGTTGTAATAATTCTCGGCGGCTCGGGTTCGATTCCCGCGCGATGCATTTCTTTTTTTTTAATAAATACATTTTTTGACTAAATACATTTTACTTTACCTTTAGAATAATCGCAATGACAATATGACTCATGCACATTTAAAAAAAAATATAAGTATGTTATTTATATTTTCAAAATTATTTATTCTTATTTTCATTAAAAACATTAGAAAATGAAAATTAATTATATTTATATTTTTACTGTTCTGATTTATTTAAACATTTAATGCAATTCAAAACTACACAAAACGAAGAAAACAAAAGGCAGGATCTTGAAAAGGGTCTGCCAAAAGAGTTATGTTATGCAAACAAAATGTGACTGATTTATAGTTGTATGATATTTTTTTTCCTAGATATGTTTAGAATAGAACATCTAATTAAATCAATTGTAGAAGTTCTTTGCAAATCAACAGTTGTATGTTGTGTTTCAGTGCAATAGTTTAGTTTTTTCGTATATTTGTGACAAGCGTATCAGGATTTCTTTATAAAGTGATCACAGAATTACTTGTGAATTACTTGAATTACTAAAGAATTATTTGAATTACCCATGAATTACTTGAATTACCGACGAATTACTTGTGAATTATTTGAATTACTAGAGAATTACTTGAATTACCGACGAATTACTTGTGAATTACTTGAATTGCCTGTGAATTAGAATTACGGTGTACACAATTTTTGTAAGTGGCCAGCCCCTCGGTAAGATGCGTGTTTGGTAATTTATATAATTTATAAATGTTATGGTTCGAATCTCCAATATATGTAGTTTTTATACATAAAAATGCCTAACCTAACCTACAGTCAATTGAAATCAATTATTTATTTCAATACATTCGTAAATACAATTGTTTTAAAAAATGCTATAATTCAGGACTGTGATAAAATAAATATTAGACAGTTTAAAAATGTAAGAATTAATTTTTATGATAGATTAAGTTATTGTCTTGCAGAAAATGGGGGCTTATTTGAATATTTATTATAGGCATTTTTATGTGTATAAATAAAATAATTTTTTACACGTCCGGGAGTAGAAGTCGGTTTCTATGGCGTCAAACGCGAGACAGAAATGAAGCATTTACTCCCTAGGGACGAAAACGCTTTTCATAAGGGAGTTTTTATTATAACAAAGGTTTTTGTAAATAAATGTGTGTTGTCATGGTACGCGTTGCATGGAAACATTTCCAAAGGCTTCTAAATATTGCAATTTCGTTCTGATTTATTATAATTAATTATTTATGAAATTAAGTGTTTCTACTCCCGAACGTGGAAAAAATAGTATATACACCTCGGCAGAGACCACCATTTTTCCCTCGATGTATTTGTAGCCCTCTGGCTTCGCCCTCGGGCTTCAAACTACACCTCAGGAAAAATAAGTGGTTTCTCTCCCTTGGTGTATAATGTACTAATTTTTTAAATAAATGAAATTGTCTGTAAATTATTTTAGAATTAAAAAACTCTAAAGTATATTGGAGATTCGAACCTTAACATTTATAAATTATTTAAATTACCAAATAAGCATCTTACCGTTGCGCTAGCAACGCCATAAACATTCTTTTGTGCAAAAATGGTATTTAAGCTATATCTTTTTATTATTACTTTTTAAAAGCATTTTTATCAGAAATGTGAGCACTAGTATCACTTTAATTAATACCAGGCTATGCTAATAACCTAACTATATACCTGTACCAAATTTCAGAGCTCTAAAATGTATAATACAGAAGTAATCGCAACTTTTTCAATTTTACATGTTAATTCCCTATGTCCTAGATTTCTTAGGACACCCGATATATATATATATATATATATATATATATATATATATATATATATATATATATATATATATATACATATACAGTAAAGTCGCGATTTAGTGAACTCTCGATTAAATGAACAACCCGATAGAGTGAACACTTAAATTTTATCATTGCGTCCCGATATAGTGAACAACTGTAAACCCCGATACAGTAAACTATGGTATTTGCGATACTTCTCTGGGGGATCCCACTAAATATGAATCTAGATGGAGCGTAAACGAGCGTACTTAATGTCTGGGTAAAGGACAATGTGTGACCGTGTTTGCTAGTAGAATATTACAGTTTGCTCGTGTTACCTGATTTGCGACAAAAATTAGTACAAATTAACCTGAAAAAAAGCGTAAACAATCCAATATTACTTAATTTTTTTCGCTTCTGCAATAAATAACCTTTTATATGTACCTTCCCATTACATAATACACGTATACATAAGTAGTATTGTAAGGGGCGTTCTACGCCACATTGCGGGTTGCCTACCTCGCGCCTGTACTGTAGTACGGCGTTGCGGGTTGGGGGCGCGGGGGTCACGTGATCTCTCTCTCTCTCTCCTTCTCTCTCTCTCTCTCTCTCTCTCTCCTTCTCTCTCTCTCCTTCTCTCTCTCTCTCTTTCTGTGACCTGTCTGACGTCATCCAGGAGGCCAGGCTGTATCGTTGTATGGCCTCTTCTTTCAAGGTCATGTACCTGGAGGGTATCGTTGTATGACCTCTTCTTTCATAGACTTGGAGGTCTTCTTCGGGCAGGATGTACCGTAGAGTTGTCTTTCAAGGTCATGTACCTGGAGGTCATACGGTACGTTCTGAACGTAATACGTTACGTTACGTTCTGAACGTACGGTACGTTCTGAACGTAATACGTTACGTTCTGAACGTAATACGTTACGTTCTGAACGTAATACGGTACGTTCTGAACGTAATACGGTACGTTCTGAACGTAATACGTTACGTTACGTTCTGAACGTACGGTACGTTCTGAACGTAATACGTTACGTTCTGAACGTAATACGTTACGTTCTGAACGTAATACGGTACGTTCTGAACGTAATACGTTACGTTCAGAACGTAATACGTTACGTTCTGAACGTAATACGGTACGTTCTGAACGTAATACGTTACGTTCTTACGTTCAGAACGTAACGTAACGTATTACGTTCAGAACGTACCGTATGACCTCCAGGTACATGACCTTGAAAGACAACTCTACGGTACATCCTGCCCGAAGAAGACCTCCAAGTCTATGAAGGAAGAGGTCATACAACGATACCCTCCAGGTACATGACCTTGAAAGAAGAGGCCATACAACGATACAGCCTGGCCTCCTGGATGACGTCAGACAGGTCACAGAAAGAGAGAGAGAGAGAAGGAGAGAGAGAGAAGGAGAGAGAGAGAGAGAGAGAGAAGGAGAGAGAGAGAGAGAGAGATCACGTGACCCCCGCGCCCCCAACCCGCAACGCCGTACTACAGTACAGGCGCGAGGTAGGCAACCCGCAATGTGGCGTAGAACGCCCCTTACTATACTACTTACATAATATTTCAGTCTCCGTCCCGTTACTAAAGTATCCCGTTATAACGACCATTGTGCATTTCTGTGTATGGCTATGATTTATGGAATATCTATTGGAATAACGTGTATTGTTCATCTGAGTGATTAGTGAATCACTGTTGTTATTTTGTTGCACCACGTCGCGTGGCGCAAGTCAGTTTATTTTACAGTTTGTACTACAGTACAACAGCACGACGTCAATAAAACACCAAACTTTCTGTGCAAGCTAAGTTATTTCTGTTACCCTGATCTCCCTTGAACTATCCTGGCACGAATCGATTGGCGCCCGAGCAACCCGACACCCGCACTACCAGGAAGCGTCACAAATTGGCGCCCGAACAGGGACCGTAATAACTATTAGCATGCCTGGAAGTCTTCCTGACAACACGTGCACACCACCGCCACCACCGCCGTTACCAACCCCACCGACCGCAACCTTCCGAACTCCGCATACACCAGCTCAGACCGGCTGGATTTACGAACTGCAGCGACCGGCACTAGAGAGAGAGCTCAGTAGATTCGGGCTGAGCACGACAGGAGGCGTGCAAGAACTCCGCAGACGACTGGTAGGATTGACACAACAAGTCATGGAGAACCACGCGGTAAACGAGACCTTCGATGCCAGCTCACAGGCTGAGCCAGAAACACCGTTCGCCCCACCAGCAGCGGCGTATTACTATGCGACCCCGACATTGCGCACTCCGGTACACGTCTGCGAGACAGTAAGGAAGTGGAACGTCCATTTTGACGGTAAGTCCGACCCTGTCGTCTTCCTGGAACGGCTTGAGGAATTAAAGACGAGTTACCGACTGACTGGAGAGCAGTTGCTGCTAGCCGTGCCCGAGCTGCTACGGGGTACCACTCTGCTATGGTACCGCAACAACTGCAGCTTCTAGGAAAGCTGGGAAGATTTTGTGACAGACTTCCGTCTGTTCTTCTTATCACCTGACTATCAACTACGCTTGGAAGAAGACATCAGCCGTCGGAAACAGAAACCGGGAGAAAAAGGCCGCGACTACCTGGTGGATCTGCAAACGTTAATCCGCAGACACGGTAGTATGTCCACTGAACAAGCTCTGTTCAGATTATACACAAACATGCTCCCGGAATACCGACAGCGTATCCGACGCAAGGATGTCACCGACATTCGTACACTAAACCAAGAAATGGCAGAGTACGAACAATTGCAGAAAGACATGGCTAAACCGAGCCCAGTCCGCCTAGCCAGTGTGTTACCGGAGCCGCAGAAATCATCAAGCCAAGGGTATGATCCGAAGAGAACATGCTGGCGGTGTGGACAAGAGGGCCATTGGCGAAACCAATGTACCGCGACACCGAGGAAGTTCTGCTCGCGTTGTGGCACTCATGAAGTGATGTCCCGGGACTGCGCATGCGCTGCGAAGTCGGGAAACGCGTGCACGACTGGTCAGTAAAGGAGGGGGGCCAGCCGAACCGCACCAGCAACACCCCGACCCTCCGCAACACAATCTCCACACTGAACGCAGAGCCGATCCCGGACGGACGGATATTCGTGAATGCCACCATTGGCGACTGGACTGGGCCTGCTCTCGTCGACACCGGTGCCATGTGCTCGTACGTAGATGAAAGTCTGTTTGCAGCTCTACGTCACCATCGTGCTGAGTACCGACCCGCCCGCTTCACACAGGCGAGAATGGCAAACGGCGTCACCACTGACATTGACGAAGAATGTACGGTGGGATGTAGGATCGGAGACATCTGGCGAAGGATGACCTTCATGTGCCTACCTACGCTCAACAACCGCGTATTACTAGGCATGGACGCCATTCGGGCGTATGGAATGGTAATCAACGCCAGAGATAACCAAGTCACCTGCTATCCGACAGCCATACTTGCGAGCACCTGCAGTGTACTCCCGCCTCCACCAGCACCGGTAACCAAGGAACCGCGACTGACAGATTTCCTAGCTAGTGAGCTCGCGAAGTTTCAAAGTATGAAAGGCGGCACGCAGCTAGTGAACCACCACATCCGGCTACGCGATCAGACACCCATCAAACAACGATACCAGCCCCGTAATCCGAAAATGCAAGCTGTTATTGACGAGGAAGTCGAGCGTATGCTGAAGGAAGGCATCGTTGAACGCTCACACAGTGCGTGGAGCTCACCTGTGGTTATCGTACGTAAGAAAGATGGCAAGCCGCGATTCTGTGTGGACTTTAGACGACTCAACGCCGTAACCGAGAAAGACGCGTACCCGTTACCGTACATAACCGCCATCTTGGACCGTCTGCGGCAAGCGCGATACTTCTCCACGATCGACTTGAAGCAAGGATACTGGCAGGTCCCGTTAACACCAGAGAGTCGTCCACTAACTGCCTTCACCGTACCCGGCCGAGGTCTGTACCAGTTCAAAGTCATGCCGTTTGGACTACACGCAGCCCCCGCCACTTTCCAACGGTTACTGGACACCGTTATCGGACCCGAGATGGAGCCACACGCATTTGCGTACTTGGATGACATCGTCGTGCTGAGTTCTACCCTCTCCGAGCACATGGAACACTTGAAGGAAGTTTTCCATCGATTGAGACAGGCCAACTTGCAAATCAATCCCGAGAAGTCTCAGTTCGCGCAGAGCTCCATTCAGTATCTAGGACACGTAATCACCGCAGAAGGGATAAAAACGGACCCCGCAAAGGTAGCAGCCATCGTTGATATTCCGGCACCGAAAAGGATACGTGAACTACGACAGTTTCTGGGAGCTGCTTCGTGGTACCGACGCTTCGTGGCCGACTTCGCTAAGCTTGTGGCCCCGCTTACTAAGCTGCTGAGGAAAGCACAACCGTGGAAGTGGGAGGACGCTCAACAACAAGCCTTCGATCAGTTGAAAGCGGCACTAACTAGTGCACCAGTGCTCACCTGTCCGGATTTTAGTCAACCCTTTGAGCTACAGACCGACGCTTCCAACTACGGCTTGGGAGCCGCCCTCGTACAGAGAACCGAATCCAAGGAATGTGTAGTAGCGTATGCAAGTCGTGCACTCTCGGATGCAGAACGAAACTACTCCGTTACCGAGAAAGAGTGTTTAGCCGTCGTCTGGGCTGTGCAGAAGATGCGACCGTACCTGGAGGGTTACCATTTCACAATTGTGACCGACCATCAAGCACTACGCTGGCTACACTCTATCGAAAACCCGTCTGGTCGATTAGCACGTTGGGCACTGTTCTTACAGCAGTTCAGCTGTACCATTCAGTATCGGAAAGGATCCTTGAACAAAGTCGCGGACGCGCTATCACGACAACCACTGCCGTATACAGCCGAGGCAGACTGTCCGGAACTCAACGTGGCTGGAAATCCGCTCCCGTGGTACGAAAGTAAGTTCACCGAGGTACAGGAACGACCGCTGGATCATCCGGACTACCGTATAACCAATGGACGCCTGTTTCGTCGCTTCTGGGACCCCGCAGACCTCAATGAACCAGCTGAAGATACCGAATGGAAGCTCTGTGTTCCACTGCCACAACGCCGCCAGATTCTACAGGAGAACCATGATCTCCCGGATGCTGGGCACCTGGGGATCGCTAAGACAGTATCCCGGATCGCACTGCGCTATCACTGGCCGGGGATGGCCAAGGATATCAGCCAATACGTGCGCCAATGCCAGCTGTGTCAGCGATTCCAGCCAGCACAACAAGCAGCACCGGGGTTAATGCGACCGCCAGCGATAGCCGGTCCGTGGGACACAGTGGCCACGGACATAGTAGGACCTTTACCGCGATCTCACCAAGGACATGCTTATTTGCTCGCTTTCCAAGACCGCTTAACCAAGTGGGTTGAATGCCGTCCGTTAAAGAAGGCGACAGGTCAAACTATCACGACGGCGTTCCGAGAACTCATCGTGGCCCGTTACGGATGCCCTCGGGTGGTTATCACCGACAACGGCACGGAATTCAACAACCAGGTGTTCAAGCAGACCTTGACGTCGCTCGGAATCCGTCACCAACTGATACCACCGTACACGCCGCAGGCAAACTTCGTTGAACGCGTAAACCGAGTACTGAAGCCCATGCTGGCACAATACTGCGAAGAGGATCAACGAACGTGGGACCGATACCTGCCGGAGTTGATGACCGCCATCAACACCAGCCGTCATGAGTCGACGGGGTACACACCGGCGTACCTCAATTTTGGTCATGAACTCGTGCTTCCGGGAGAGTATCACCAAGCCACGCAGGGAGAAGACAAGGAGCAACCCGAGCCCCACGTCTTGCCACCGGATCACCTGGACCGCCTGGAGAAGCTGCAAGAGGCCCGAGAGCTCGCTCGCATCAACCTCAGCCACGCAGCCACCCGCCAGAGCGAGTACTTTAATCGACACCGACGCGACTGGGAGTGCCATGAGGGGGATCTCGTGATGCGACGGGAGCATCTGCTATCAGTAGCCGTCAGGGGATACGCGGCCAAACTCGCTCCCAAGTATTCAGGACCGTGGACAGTCGAGAACCGTGTGTCTCGACTGGTATACGACTTGAGGAACGAGCGCGGCCGACGTCTTTATCGGATCCACGTCAAAGACCTCAAACCAGCCCACTAACTATTAGGTGTTCCCATAGATTTTGGATGCAGCCAGCCGCCAACACCGGACAACCACCCCGTGGCAGTCCCTACGGACTCCCCGGTACCGCCAAGGGAGGATTTCTGCCAGCCAGTCCGCGCTGGCCGCGCGCCGACCAGTCCAGGACCAAGCTGCCAGGGAACAGCACGCCACGGACCGAGGAGCCACGGACCATCCAGCACCGGAACCGGAGTTCCGGCCCTCCGGGCCAGCCACCTTCCCCCTTGAGACAGTGTTACCCCCCTTGCCGTTCACCGCCGAAAAGACGACAGTGTTCGTGACAATTTCCCCTGAGTGAACAGTGCTAGTGCTAGAGTTAAGTAGCTTTAAGTAGGGTTGTAATATCATTTCTTTGTTTACTTTGGTAGTTCTAAGTTTGCTTAATTTCTGTAGTTCTAAGTCTGGTTTTTGTATTTCACCCCCCCCCCCCCAAAGTAAGGAGGGGATGTGACAAAGTGTATTTTTTTGTGTGAAAAATTACTTTTGCACAGAGCATTGACCGTTAGCGAACCAATTAACGCGGTCTACGCTCGAGCTCCGGACGGATTGAAACAGTATTCGTTGAACTGACTGGTTTAATTCGGGGTTCAAACATGTGTGTATCTCGGGGGTATAAATAGCCCAGCAAATTTCATGATAGTCAGTTAGTGTTCCGCTCTCCGAGGTGACTCCAGCTACAACCGAACCGTAAGAAAGTTTCCGTATTCCGATTTATTGTCCCGCCTTGTGCGGCAGTGTATATTCTTTGTATTGTTGAGTGTTGCTCTGCACTGTTGCAGAAGTAGCCGCATTTTTGACTTGTACTTTCCAACTGTGACTTGGCACTGCGACCCGACCTGTTGTCAAGTCATTAGTTTCTGTTCCGTATCAGCCGCACTGCGACCCGACCTGGGCGGCTGTCCTACACTGTTGCTTGACACTGCGACCCGACCTGTTGTCAAGATATCAGTTCCTACCCCCGTACCAGCCGCACTGCGACCCGACCTGGGCGGCTGTCCTCCCCTGTTACTTGGCACTGCGACCCGACCTGTTGCCAAGTTCAGTCTCCGTCCCGTTACTAAAGTATCCCGTTATAACGACCATTGTGCATTTCTGTGTATGGCTATGATTTATGGAATATCTATTGGAATAACGTGTATTGTTCATCTGAGTGATCAGTGAATCACTATTGTTATTTTGTTGCACCACGTCGCGTGGCGCAAGTCAGTTTATTTTACAGTTTGTACTACAGTACAACAGCACGACGTCAATAAAACACCAAACTTTCTGTGCAAGCTAAGTTATTTCTGTTACCCTGATCTGCCTTGAACTATCCTGGCACGAATCCGATTGGCGCCCGAGCAACCCGACACCCGCACTACCAGGAAGCGTCACAATATATATATATATTAATTTTAGTTTAGTTAAAAAGAGCTATTTTTCCTCTTTACAATAGTGTATTTGTTTATATAAATATCTTTTTTAATTTCGAAGAAAAACTAAAAAGTATGATAAAAAGAATGATTTTTGTAGTGTGCCATGAAAATTGTATATAAAACAATTGCATCTAAACAGGTTTAGTACATGCAAAACAAATGAAATTCAATAACATTTGATAAACCAAACGAAATTCGTTGTGTAAACTGAAAACTATTACACAGATTTTCGTATGAAGAAATATCTGCATAAATTATTTTTTGTCTATAATCTTTTGTTTACCAAATATTATTGCATTTCAATTGTTTTGCATGTACATAACACATTTAAGTACAATTGTTTTATACCAAATTTTCATGGCACTCTACGAAGATCATTCTATTTGCCATACTTTTTAATTTTTCTTAAAAACAAAAAAAAATATTTATATAAACAAATACATTATTGTAAACAGAAAAAATAGCGCTTTGTAGCTAGAGAAAAATTAAATATGGTTTCCATTTAAAAAATTCAACTTGCATGCTGTATTTCCAGAAATATCTATTAAAAAAAAATTTCATCAAATTCGTCGAAAAGTTTCTTATGTATGCTAAAATATTTATTTGAAACTTTTTTCAATATTTTTTATACTTTGTGAGATATAACGGAAAATTAAATTCCGAGAAAATCACACTTTTGTCATTATCTAGTGAGCCATGCAATATTTTCCAAATATGAAATCGCCATTAACATTGGCCCATAAATGTGAAACTTTTGTCTAATTTAACCGACCTTGTATCTCTTATAGTTTTCGAGATCCCTGTAGTGGCCCGTTTAAATAGGACACCCTGTATAAATATATATATATATATATATATATATATATATATATATAATTTATGTTTTGTAAAGTAACTTTACGTCTGAAGTTGAAGTCATCATTCCAACCCTTTGGGGATAAACCTTTCATAAAGTAACCAGGAGTAATATGTATATTATGTTATTATTAATATATATATATATATACAGTGCGAATAACGTAAGACTATACATTGGCGACTTTATTTTAGCTTTAATCAATTTGCCCATGTCAGTAACAACTGAAATTACAATGACGTTTGTTTTGGTAAATGTCACTATTTTCAATATTGTGTTACTGATATCTCACGAGTTTGCGTAATAATTAGTGCAAAAAATGTACATCACAGAAGAAAAGTTTAAGATGTATTCCTGGTATTTAGAAGGGGCGTCTTTGCGAGAAATTTCTGATTATTTCAGCTTTGAATTCCCGGGCAGGGCCCATCACATGTCATCAAACGATGACAAATTTAGTTATCACCCCCAAGTGATTTTGGAAATGTACTGATACCAATTACAATTTTAGTACTTGAAGTGTACTTTTAATTCAATAACATGTAATAGATTTAATAAAATATTGGAATAAATTCTGTAAATGATTTAAATAAATATAGTAGTCTGTGGACAGGTGTCTAATTTTACATTATTCAACCATAATAAATTGGAGTTTTTGTATGATATCACCATGGTAACATTAAGTAAATGCCCTATGTCTAATTTTAAATTATTCCACGAGTTGATACTAGCATGGGCAAATTGATTAACGCTAAAATAAAGTTGCCAATGTATAGCCTTACATTATTCGCACTGTATATATTGTAACGAACAAAACGCTGATAGGGTAAAGTAAGTAAATTAGATGTTAATTGTACCGCTCGAGACGGATCAGAACGGAATCGCTAAACGTAGGAATGTCCGGGCGAGAGAGATTTTGACGAGAATTTTTGGTGGTTGCTTGAACGACGGCAGAAAGAAAAGACGTAGACCCGATCTGCAGGACCACGAGGTCATCCGTCCGTACTGTGATTATTATTTTGGGCAATTCACTATGGTTGTAGTGTGACGCAAAAGTGCGTGTGATTGCCAAAGTTACCCGTTTGTTGGGGAGTTAGAGTCAGTACGACGTGTGTTTGTTTTATTTCGTCGAAACGTAAATAGTGCTCGTGACCACGTGTCGTGGAAAAATAGCCGTTGACGAAAAGACCCGTTTGTTGGGGAGTTTTGTACCTCCGTCCTCGGACTCGCGGACCATCTACGCCGATCCTGTCGCCCCGTGCCCGCCGCTGTCAATTTGCCGTGGCCCCCGTCTTCACGTGTTCCAACGTCGTCGAATCATCCAGACTTCCAGGATCCAACGTTCACCTACTATCAGGGATTCAGATGAGTACAGAATAGTATTGTTCTTTTTGTATTTCATTGTTCGCAAAAGTTTGATTCCGTGTGAACGCGCGTGTAGTGAATACTTGGTCACACCAGTGGCGTCCGCACCGGTCGGCAATACTCGGTTATTCTCGACGTCCAGTGTCGTTCAAGATATTTCGTATGTTGAATTTATAGTTAATATTTATAACATTTTCGGTTCTTTGTGTTCACCTGCCTGTCAGTGGCATGATTAAATTAAGTTATTGTGTTCATAATTTTCTTTGTGTTACGCCACTGTCAGCCGTGTAGCATTAACGCGCTTAACGCGCATGATCTTGATCAACAAGATCACTTATTTGCGTAAAATTGTTAAATAGGTTATTGTAATTTTAAGTTCATTTCATCGTTCATGCACCGTATCACTCGCTTAGATTTAAGGATCATATTTTGTGTATTTCATGTACGAACTCTTCCGGAACAATCATTAAACGATTGGTTCACATACGTAATTGCAGTGCAGTATATTTATCTCGTGCCAAACGGGTACTCACCCTTCCGAACATTCATTTACCGTTTCGTATTTTGCCTACCTTGGAGAGTACCGATAATTTTCAAAATACGTGGCGCTCAACTAAATAAATTATTGAACGTGAACCCGCTCCCCACTCCGCAACTGACTAGTCGGCACTCTAGCATCGAGCATAAACAACAACGCTCATTTAACAGCCACGAAAGCGTCATAGAAAAATGGCGCCCAACGTGCGGGGCCGCGCAAATAATGAGTTCAGTTCAATCTTGTATTCAGTGTAATCTCTTATCTTGGCAAAACTCACACTGTACTGAAATTTCTTTGCGTGTTGTTTCCAGAAGTGTTCGTACAAAGTATATGTTATATTACTTGATTATTATTGTATTATTTTGTCCGTTAAGATTCTGTATGGTTTTGTACAACCGACTTTTGCCGACCTTTTCCGAAACAGACGATTATTTGGTTCGTCGTATTCAAATTGTTTCAAAAGTACATTCTGTGCTTACCACTACCGTTGAGTTTGGAATTTGCTTACTTGCTTATCGTATACTAGTCGCGTCATGGATCCTGTACGTCTGGCCCGCGATGAGTTGGAATACGAGTTAAACGTACGCGGTCACGAGAATCTAGAATCAGTACCGGTTAGCGAGATGCGAAAAACTTTAAGCAAGGCTCTTAAATCTGAAAAACTTGGTAGCTTACCTGCCATGAGCACACTAGATAGTAGACAAGAATTAACTACGTGTACCAGTAAATGTGAAGAGATACGGACCTTAGCAGATCAAATTATCGGATCAAATCAAACTAACGAATACAAGAAGTTTACAACGAAACTTTCACACATACTCGGGCGTCTCGCGAGACTTAAAGCCAGTGACGCAGATATAGGCAAAGCGACCGAACCATTACGCGAACAATTAAACGATCTAGAAGACGCTGTTACTCAAACGATTGATAACGTTGTAACAGAACTGCCTATTAATAGACCGACTACTAGTGTCGCAAATTTAACCTCGGAACCGTTTCAGACTTCGCCGTCTACCACCCCGCGGCCAATACCAGTTAGCAAATGGAATATATCGTTTAGCGGAGATGGTAGCGGACTCAGTATTAACGCTTTCCTGGAGCGAGTTAACGAATTTCGAATTTCGCGACGGATCTCTCCGCACGAATTATTCGAATCAGCGATCGAATTATTATCGGGTGATGCACTAATCTGGTACAGATCAGTCCGGTCTAAAGCCAAATCGTGGTCGGAATTGGAGAATTTAATGCGTGAAGAATTCGAACCAGCGGGTTACGAATTTGAATTATGGTCAGAAATTAGATCGCGCTCTCAAGGTCCATCCGAACGAGTGGGGTCGTACTTTGCGCGAATGATAAACCTGTTTGCACGTCTCCCACATCCACCCACAGAAAAAGACAAACTAAGCGTTCTGCGACGAAACATCGCCCCTTATTATATTCACCATGTCGGCCTTTCTGAAGTTCAAACCGTAGAAGAATTGTTGAACATTTGCAAGAAGTTGGAAAATAATCGATACCTTGCCGATAACTTTAAACCACCCGTTTTGAGCCGACGCAATTACTTAGAACCAGATCTCGCGTGTCCCGCGCACAAAACCCGCGTCTGTGCTACCTTCTCGTCGAAAAACTCGAACTCTACCTGCTGGAATTGCCAACGTCCCGGTCACCTATTCAAACAATGCCAGGAGACACGGAATAAATTTTGTTTTACATGTGGTAAGCCTGACTTTACCAGGAAAAATTGCCCAAACTGTAAATCGCGTAGTAACAAATGACTAGAACCACGAAATCGCTCTAAAGACTTCTCGCACCCTCTACCGGCAAACCAGACTACCGAATGGAAGCAATGGCTACAAACGGTGAGTGCCTTCCACATAAAACCGAAAATTAAGTTTATTCTTGCTTCGTGTCCCGCTGATAACCGACCTTATTTACGATTCAAAGTATTTGGACGCTCCTTTCTGGGGTTGTTAGATTCCGGAGCCACACACACCATAATTGGAGGTGATGCGTGGAACATCATCAAACAGTTCGGGTTAACACTGCAAACTCAATCTATAACTCGATGTGTTGTTGCTGACGGTACTTCGTGCACTTGTCTGGGTACTATTGATATCCCTATACAATTAGAACACCAAACGCGGATAATATCGGCCTTAATTGTTCCTTCATTTCCGGGCGAATTCATTCTAGGCGTGGATTTCTGGTTATCCATGAACATTGTGCCTGACTTGAATCAGGGTACCTGGTGTCGCGTGAAGTCGAATGTAATCACCTGCGATGATAAACGCGCTATTGAAAATATAACGGAACTCCAGAAAATCGCACTAAACCGCTTAGTAGAGAAATTCTCTAACCTAATAGGAAATAAAATCGGATGTACGAATTTGGTGAGCCACGAAATCAGTACCGATGCGTTACCTTTGAAACAACGTTATTATCCCGTAAATGCTAAAACGCAAGAGTTGTTTGACCAAGAATTAAACAAAATGATTGAGCAAGGGATAGTAGAACCGTCAAAAAGTCCATGGTCTAACCCCGCATTACTCATTAAGAAGAAAGATAATATTCATTTTCAAATTATTAAGCCAGTCAATGATAGTTGAACTTCAGTTTTTGATTGGAGTTAGGGCTTAACAGAATCGCTGTTGTTGATTCAGGATAAGTATAATAATTTTATTATAAATAATAAAATTATTATACTTATCCTGAATCAACAACAGCGATTCTGTTAAGCCCTAACTCCAATCAAAAACTGAAGTTCAAGAAAGATAATAGTTTTCGTTTCGTAGTCGATTATCGTAAACTTAATGCGGCCACGAAAAAGGACGCTTACCCCCTCCCCTATGTCAACTCAATCCTGGACAAACTTCGAGATGCACGTTTCCTGTCTTCGTTAGATCTTAAGTCGGCCTATTGGCAGATTCCCATGGCGGAATCCAGTAAAGAAAAAACCGCGTTTACGATTCCCGGTCGCGGGTTGTACCATTTCAACAGAATGCCTTTCGGGTTACACAATTCCCCTGCGACCTGGCAACGGTTGATGGACCGTCTTTTTGGACCCGAATTCGAGCCATACGTATTTGTATACCTAGACGATATAATTGTGGTCACGGCCACCTTTGACAAACATCTTGAAATTTTAGAACAGATATTCGAGAGATTAACCAATGCAGGATTAGCTGTCAATAAAAGTAAATGTAGTTTCTGTCGTATGGAACTAAAATATTTAGGATATGTAGTAGACGGTACTGGCTTGCATGTTGATCCTGAAAAGGTCAAGGCTATTCTTGATATCCCCCCTCCTAAGTCCGTAGTCGAAGTGCGCAGGTTTATTGGCGTGGCTTCATGGTATCGAAGATTTATCCCTTCATACTCTACCGTACTAGCACCCCTTACTGCCCTCCTACGCAAACATCAGAAATGGGAGTGGACCGCGGATTGTAACAACTCATTTCTACTGATTAAAGAGAAACTTGTCAGTGCGTCGATTCTGAATTGTCCGAATTATACGTTGCCGTTCTTTGTTCAGACAGACGCGTCCGGTTATGGTTTAGGAGCGGTACTACTGCAGAAATCAGGAGAAGAAGAACGCATAATAGCTTATGCTAGTAGAACGTTAAACCGCGCGGAAAGAAATTACACAACGACCGAACGAGAATGTTTAGCCGTGATCTTCGCAGTCGAAAAATTTAGACCTTACCTGGAAAATATCCATTTTACCGTAGTTACAGGCCATTATTCTCTTTTATGGCTCAACAGTTTGCGTGATCCTATTGGTAGACTGGCTCGGTGGGCTTTACGCCTCCAACAGTATGAATTTTCGATCATACACCGTAAAGGAAAAGATCACGTGTTACCAGATCTATTATCGCGAGCTAATACCGCGAAAGTGAATTTAATTCGAGTAGGACCGGAAGTCAAAGATCCGTGGTATCGTGAAGTACGTGATAAGATTCGGAAAGAACCAGCCTCGTACCGGAATTGGAAAGTAGTAAACGACGAATTATTTAAATTAGTTCGAACCGGAAAAGGATACGATTAAAAAATTGTAGTAGCTAAAGACTCGCGCCCCGAGATCTTACGGGAATTTCACGACAAGCCTACCGCAGGTCACTTCGGTGTATACAAGACCTACCACCGTATTTGCAACCTTTATTATTGGCCGAAGCTAAAAGCCGATGTAATTCACTATGTAAGAAACTGTACAGTATGCCAGGTCCAAAAGCCCTTGCAAAAATTACCGGCCGGTTTCATGGGGAAAAGATCAAAAATTTCTCAGCCTTGGCAAAGAATTAGCGCGGACTTCATGGAGTTCCCGCGCTCTAAAAGTGGAAATTCTTATCTACTTGTTGTGAACGACTACTTCTCAAAATATGTTCTACTGTTTCCAATGCACAAAGCAACCGCCGGAAAACTTTGTGAATTAATCGAACAAAAAGTATTTCTTGTATATGGAGTGCCGCAGAGTCTACTGTGTGATAACGGTAAGCAATTCGTAAGCCGGGAATTTAAGAAGTTAGCAGAACAATATAAAGTTAAACTGATCTATAATCCGCTATACCATCCTCAGAGTAACCCTACTGAACGCTCTAATCGTGTAATCAAAACTATGATCCGAGCCTATTTGAGAGACGACCACCGACATTGGGACGATCATATAGCAGAGATCGCTTGCGCATGTAACACCGCGAAACATGAAATTACGAGATATACTCCCTACTATTTAAATTTCGGTAGAGAACACGTTCTTTCAGGTGACCTATTTGGAGCAGTCGACGCGAATCAACCCCTCACCCTCGCTGACCGTACCCCGCCTAACGTCACTCATTTACAAGATACTTTTCGGGAAGTTACAAGACACTTAAATACTGCGTATGAACGTAACAAGAAGTACTACGACTTACGGAGACGTCCGGTCAATTATACGATTGGTCAACTAGTGTGGCGAAAGAACCACGTTCTGTCTGATGGTACAAAACACTTTTCCAATAAACTTGCACCCAAGTTTGTTGGCCCATTTAAAATTAAACGTAAATTATGTAATACGGTCTACGAATTAATTGACGATCAAAATCAAATAGCGGGTTCTTGGCATGTCAATGATTTGAAACCATTGCTCCAAACCGATTGAAATCTTTGTGGTTTTGATTCTTTTTTTTTTCTTTTTTTTTTAAATTAAGTAAGGGTAGGGTTTGTAACGAACAAAACGCTGATAGGGTAAAGTAAGTAAATTAGATGTTAATTGTACCGCTCGAGACGGATCAGAACGGAATCGCTAAACGTAGGAATGTCCGGGCGAGAGAGATTTTGACGAGAATTTTTGGTGGTTGCTTGAACGACGGCAGAAAGAAAAGACGTAGACCCGATCTGCAGGACCACGAGGTCATCCGTTCGTACTGTGATTATTATTTTGGGCAATTCACTATGGTTGTAGTGTGACGCAAAAGTGCGTGTGATTGCCAAAGTTACCCGTTTGTTGGGGAGTTAGAGTCAGTACGACGTGTGTTTGTTTTATTTCGTCGAAACGTAAATAGTGCTCGTGACCACGTGTCGTGGAAAAATAGCCGTTGACGAAAAGACCCGTTTGTTGGGGAGTTTTGTACCTCCGTCCTCGGACTCGCGGACCATCTACGCCGATCCTGTCGCCCCGTGCCCGCCGCTGTCGATTTGCCGTGGCCCCCGTCTTCACGTGTTCCAACGTCGTCGAATCATCCAGACTTCCAGGATCCAACGTTCACCTACTATCAGGGATTCAGATGAGTACAGAATAGTATTGTTCTTTTTGTATTTCATTGTTCGCAAAAGTTTGATTCCGTGTGAACGCGCGTGTAGTGAATACTTGGTCACACCAGTGGCGTCCGCACCGGTCGGCAATACTCGGTTATTCTCGACGTCCAGTGTCGTTCAAGATATTTCGTATGTTGAATTTATAGTTAATATTTATAACATTTTCGGTTCTTTGTGTTCACCTGCCTGTCAGTGGCATGATTAAATTAAGTTATTGTGTTCATAATTTTCTTTGTGTTACGCCACTGTCAGCCGTGTAGCATTAACGCGCTTAACGCGCATGATCTTGATCAACAAGATCACTTATTTGCGTAAAATTGTTAAATAGGTTATTGTAATTTTAAGTTCATTTCATCGTTCATGCACCGTATCACTCGCTTAGATTTAAGGATCATATTTTGTGTATTTCATGTACGAACTCTTCCGGAACAATCATTAAACGATTTGTTCACATACGTAATTGCAGTGCAGTATATTTATCTCGTGCCAAACGGGTACTCACCCTTCCGAACATTCATTTACCGTTTCGTATTTTGCCTACCTTGGAGAGTACCGATAATTTTCAAAATACGTGGCGCTCAACTAAATAAATTATTGAACGTGAACCCGCTCCCCACTCCGCAACTGACTAGTCGGCACTCTAGCATCGAGCATAAACAACAACGCTCATTTAACAGCCACGAAAGCGTCATAATATATATATATATATATATATATATATATATATATATATATATATATATATATATATATATATATACATATATTGTGACGCTCCCTTGTATCGCGGGTGTCGGGGATTGCTCGGGCGCTAATCGGTTTTATGCCGGGATAGTTCAATGGAAATCAGGGTAACGGAAATAAATAACACAGTCTATTCAATATATTAGGTAGTGACGTGTACTACGTAACGTAGCTATGGTAGTCAGTGATTTTAATAATCACGCATATAAACGATACACCTTATTGCACTACAATCAATTATTATACATGTGACATTTGAACAGGAAATACAATCAATTATTAAACCAGGATTTATGATACATTAAACATAAAATACAATCAATTACTAAATCGGCACTTATCATACATTGAACATGAACTACAATACTCAGATTTCGGTACCAGGTCGGTTACTGATAACTTGACAACAGGATTATTGCGCAGTGTTAAGCAACAGTACACAATATAGTTACTTCTGCAACTGTGCAGAAGCAACACTCAATAATACACAATTACACTGTCGTACCAGGCGGTGCAGTAAATTAAGATACCGAAAAACTTTCTTACCAGACGGTTCGGATTTATCGGCAGTCGGTGAGTAGAACACTAATTGACTATCATGTATTTCGGTGGGCTATTTATACCCCAGAGATACGAGCATGTTTCAACCCTGTATGCGACTACTCAGTTCTACTGAGTAGTGTCTTGGTTCGTCCGGAGCGCGAGAACGGACCGCGTTAATTGGTGCGCTAACAGTCATTGCTCTGTGAACAATAGTATTTTTTTCCAAAAAAAAAAGACTTTGTCACAATATATATATATATATATATATATATATATATATATATATATATATATATATATACATATATATATATATATACAGTGGCGGCTGGTGACAATTGAAACAGGTAGGGCCAGAGACCAAAAACAACTAATTTTTCTTATATTTATATAGTGGGTTCTATTATTGATTTATAGTTATTATTTCTATTACAATAATGTTTAGTTACAATCCACTGATACCGAAAATATTGTTTAATTAAGATGATTAATACGTACGTGCCAACACAGTTGAATGGGCCAGTCAAGCCAGGCCCCGAGATACACGTTTTCGTCTGTACCTATATAAAACACGATCGATACGCAGGCATCATCCATGCTCCGTGATATGAGGTGATTACACGTATACAATAGAGCCTGCTCTAGCTGGCCCCGGAGCCCGTACTAAGTCACATTATACAATATTGCCACAAAATACAACTGTAATTTTTTTTATTAAACAATAAAACGTGTTGGATATAGATAAAAAATAATAATAATAAGAAACACATGTTTTAAAACTACTTATACAAATATAGGTGGGGCCCGGCCACTAGGGCCCCTATAGACGAGCCGCTCCTGTATATATATATATATATATATATATATATATATATATATATATATATATATATATATATATCATGACGCATCTTTAACTAATTAAGCGTTCATTTAACTTGTTGCGACCGTCGGACAGAATTATCGATGTTGTGGCTTGTACCGACCGGAATTGTACATTTTTCTAGAAAAAGATCGGAGAGTAGTATTCGAACCGTTGACAGTATCGGTCTAGGTCTTGTGAGATTTCATTTTATTATTTTCGCGCGGCGTTAGTGCTGTAGCCGCGAAAGCAGATATTAGTGTCCCCCGGAAAGTAGTGATCTCAGTTTGAGGAGTAACTTGTCGAGCTCACAAGGCAAAGTTCAGTATCGTATTATTCCACTTCGTGTGCAAGGCCATGTACGTAAAATACAGTAGTTAACCCGCCAGGGGAATATTGTGTGCTGCTCACCAACGTCTACGATCGCCATCTTCGCCGTGATCAACCAACACAGTGATCCATACCGTCGCAGATTGAGTCAACACCCGTCGCGCCGTTAGTTTGGCAGGTACCGCTGATCCTGCTAGCTACGTCACAGATGAGTACAATACAAGTTTATTTAGGTTCTGAGTTCGAGATTTACACACCTAGTTTATGCATAGCGCCGTGTTACTGTGTGCGCCGATTTTGTTGACGGCCAGTGCTGTAGTAACTTGTTTCGCGACGACGTTATTTAGCTCGTCACCAGACAACACTAAGCGTACCCCTCTCAACAACTTGTAAACTGTAAGCCTATGGCCCAGTTCGGACACGAGTCCGTCATTTTGTTATTTGCTTTGTTTAGTATCTTTTATAATTTTGCCCTTTATTTGGGAAACTGTAAACTTAAATTCGATTTGTATAACTTATGCAGGTATGCTTAGTCACAAGATAAACTCAGTTCAACTTGAACTACAGTGAAAAATTAACTTTCGGTCAATTCTTTTGTGTATGCATAGTTGTTTTTTTAACTATGGTTAACTTGACAGGAGCTGCATATAACATATGGCTGTGTACTAGGTTTCTACGGCGCTAGTGTACAACTCGCGTTCACATTGGTTGAAACGCAGCTGTCAAATACTTTATAAATTGAAACAAGCATTCTACGGTATTAGAAAAATTAGCCAGAAAATAAAAGAATGAGCGAAAAATTTTAACAAAAAGTAAAACAGTAATATTATAAATATTGTCGAGAAGTATTTGGATATGATAGAAAATAAAAAAAAACTTATTGTACATCAACAAAATTAAAAAATTAAGGGTGGCAAAAATTTTTAATGCGTCTAATAATATTCAACGAACATCAGAACAAATAAAAAATTGTTATTTAAACTTAAAGAAAAAAGTTAAAAAAGACACTGCAAACGAGAAGGTACATTCATATTATTGTGATAATTTAATTTTTACACGTCCGGGAGTAGAAGTCGGTTTCTATGGCGTCAAACGATGTAAAGAAATGAAGCATTTACACCCTAGGGACGAAAACACTTTTCGTAAGGGAGTTTTTATTATAACAAATGTTTTTGTAAATAAATGTTTGTTGTCATGGTACGCGTCGCATGGAAACATTTCCCAAGGCTTCTAAATATTGCAATTTCGCTCCGATTTATTATAATTCATTATTAATGAAATTAAGTGTTTCTACTACCGAACGTGAAAAAAATAGTATATACACCACGGGAGAGACCACCATCTTTATCTCGATGTATTTGTAAATAAGTGATTTCTCTCCTTTGGTGTATACATACATACATAACATCAAGCCTTTCCCTTACAAACACCCTACAAACACGCAAAAAATTTAATATTATATATTATATAGAAAATTACCTTTCATTCCTTATTTTCTAACAATTGCTCGCCAAATACACCTATCCATACATAACTGTCTCGTCTCTAATATCCATACACCTTGTCATTCATGCTCTCCTATTATTTCTGCTTAACGTTCACTCAAAACATTTTCTATCATATTTATCCATTTATTCCTCGGTCTTCCTCTCATTCGTATTCCTTCAATTTCACCCAAATAAATCTTCTTAGTAAATCTATCATTTGACATTCGTTCCACATATCCAAACCAACGCAGCTGACTTGAAGCCACTCTTTTCACAACATTTTCACTAATTTCACATTCATCATACACTACTTTATGCCTAGTCACTCCGACACACCCCTTTTTTAGCTCATCGACCTCCTGTCGAAGAGCTATAGTGTTCGGTACGATGTCTGTAGCATCTTCCGATTTCAAAATTTTTTGCACAGAAATCCCGGACAGACCCCCTGGATCACGAAAAGACTATTACAACATATGTCCGTATGTATGTCGCTCGTCCGCTCGCTCGCTCGCTCGTACGAGATTTTTTGCTCCACCTAGATCTCCTAAACTACCCAACGGATTTTTATGAAATTTTTTCTGCAGATACGTGTTATGGTCTAGTTGTGCAAGGTATATTTTATTTTTCAAAATTTTCCTTCGTACTTGAGAAAAAAAATATTTTCCAATTTTTTTTCAGTTTTTATTTTTTTTCTGCGTTGTTTTTTATTCAATTGTATTCAAAATTTTCATGCATATGCAGGAAATAGAACAATATTTTTCCATATTTTTTATTTTGAAAAATTATGTAAGACCATTGGAGAAAAAAATATTTTTTAATTAAAAATTCAACAAAAGAAGATCAATGCATTTATAGTCGGCTTAGTTTGCTTTGCTTTTGTCAACACGAGAAAATGTATTCACACTTGTTTTAAATTTGTTGTTTTGTTTGCGACCTAGGCACCTAGGATTTTAAAAGTGAATCTAGATAAATAATAATTTGTGATATATTCAGACTTGCACATACGTCGATGAGCTGCAGGCATGTATGTCTGTATACATTCCTAGTTTATTCCGGTTATCACATACCCAACATTCACATCCATACATCAACGATGGCACAAGTACACATTAAAAACAAATAACCTAGCATCTCTAGACACATTCACATTTCTAACAAACATTCCCACAGCGCCCAAATCTTTTCGACCTGCAACTACTCTTCTTTCAATTTCAGCATTCATCCATCCATCTTTTGAAAACATGCATCCCAGATAAATAAATTCATTAACTTGTTCCATTTGTTCACCATCTATGCTAATCTTGCATTCCGTAACTTCATCCTTCTCAAAAACTAAAATCTTACATTTTGTAGCATTCATGATCAAATTCAAACATTTTCCCTGATTACTGACACTCTCAATCATTCTTGTCAATTGTTCCTCAGATTCACCCATAATAACCACATCGTCAGCATATGCTAATGCAGCCACAACGAAATCACTTATCTTCACACCATTATTTTTATACTCTAACGCTCGTCCTAATAACACACCTATATACAAATTAAAGAGCCAAGGAGACATCACACAACTCTGTTTAACCCCCTTCGTCAATACTGAACCACCTACTCAAACTACCATCCACAGTACATCCTTTGGTGTTTAATATACTATTATGTTACACTTGCCTATTACTAGGTTTTTTTTATTCGAAATACGTATACAAGCTCATTATGCCCTAGAGCAAAATGAGCGGGCATAATGACTTTTACGACCGCTAATCATTAACTTTCGATTTTGTGGGTAATAAATCATCAGTTGCTTTTTTCGCGGATTAATTTATCTTTTAATATACCATCAAAAACACGTAATGCAGTCGACGCGATTTTCAAGAGTAAACCAATTCAATGCGTAAATAAATAAATAAAATTCAAAGCCCTTGGCAACGCATCTGTCGTAATTATTTTGATCTGTTGCCGGCAATTTATTTTTGATAAAAATAATATGAAAGTGTAATATTGTGACACGCTAACTTTTTTTCTTTGCTCGGTATTTGCTCGTGGGCCAATAAGACAGTCTGCTCTAGTCTCCCGACTACATAGTTGGGCACGGAAACTCAGTGGATTGGTCAGGGAATGGCAGGGATCAGCACGAATAAACACACAGTTCTCCTTCTCAGTTTATCCACAGAACTTACTTTATTACGTTATTATTATTGCTACATTTAATAATTGGTATATACTGTGACGCTTCCTGGTAGTACGGGTGTCGGGTTTCGTGCCAGGATAGTTCAAGGGAGATTAGGGTAACAAAAATAACTTAGCTTGCACAGAGTTTGGTGTTTTATTGAACGTTGTGCTGTTGTACTGTAGTACACACTGTAAAATACACTAGCTTGCTTCACGCGACGTGGTGCAACAAAAATAGCAAGTGATTCACTAATCACTCGGATGAACAATACACGTTATTCCAATAGTTATTACATAAATCATAGCCATACATAGAAATGCACAATGGTCGTTATAACGGGACGGAGAATGATCTTGGCAACAGGTCGGGTCGCAGTGCCAAGTAACAGTGGAGGACAGCCGCCCAGGTCGGGTCGCACTGCGGCTGATACGGAACAGAAACTGATGACTTGACAACAGGTCGGGTCGCAGTGTCAAGCAACAGTTGGAAGGACAGCCGCCCAGGTAGGGTTGCAGTGCGGCTGATACGGAACAGAAACTGCTGACTTGACAACAGGTCGAGTCGCAGTGTCAAGCCACAGTTGGAAAATACAGGTAAAAAATGCGGCTACTTCTGCAACAGTGCAGAGCAACACTCAAAAATACAAAGAATATACACTGCCGCACAAGGCGGTACAATAAATCGGAATACGGAAAACTTTCTTACGGTTCGGTTGTAGCTGGAGTCACCTCGGAGAGCGGAACACTAACTGACTATCATGAAATTTGCTGGGCTATTTATACCCCCGAGATACACACATGTTTCAACCCCGAATTAAACCAGTCAGTTCAACGAATACTGTTTCAATCCGTCCGGAGCTCGAGCGCAGACCGCGTTAATTGGTTCGCTAACGGTCATTGCTCTGTGCAAAAGTAATTTTTAACAAAAAAAAAAATACTCTTTGTCACAGTTGGTAACGTGAGTTAATAAAAATATTTATTGTTGAATACATTTTTTATTATTTTTTTTTATTCATATAACAAATGTAGCCCTTAACCTTCGTCGGGCGGCATAATTTTACAACGTTAACAGGCGGCACAGGTACAATTGTACCTTGTGCATATTTTGGCTTTAAAACTCTCAGTTTTCGTATAATTTCTGTATGCTTATTAGAATCTACACATTTTAATGTATTTAAATAAATTTTGTTATATTATATTTATGTTTAGACCAGAAACAGAGACAACGTAAAACTAGAAAATGCTGTTAGGTTTGCGTGCAACCTGTTTGTGATGAACATTCAATAGCAAAGACAACATGCACTCATTGTAAAAATGAATTACAAACATTTTCTTTTATATATTTTGATGTTCTAAACAATTTTTTGGTATTCTTCTTTTCGTAATACAACAATATTGTCACTTAAAAAAATCCAATTATGTATTTTTTGCATCATTTTCATACAAAAATATGAACAGGTACAATTGTACCTATGCCGCCTCCACAGCTGTAAGAAAAACTTTACCCCCTATCTCGGGAACGGGTAAAGATTTTCTTCTGAAATTTGACATACATAATCTAAACTAAAAATGCAGAGAAGTCATGAGATTTCTGGTCTTTACGATTTCTAGAAAAAAAGTTATCGCAATATGAAAACGCAAAAGGTACATTTGTACCTATGCCGTCGGACAAAGGTTAACATTTATTATTACTGATACACGAAAGCACTAATTCCTAAGATAAGCATCGTATAAACAGAAATTTTATTAAATTGAAAACAAAAATTTAACGTTTAAAAATATTCTATTACATCATTATTATTTAAATTGATATTAGAAACGAAAATAAATTATTATTATTATGATAAAATTTAAATTTAAGTTCGGAAAAGCTCCCAATAGCAACAAAAGAATTTAAATCATTTTCCCCATTCTAAGCAATAATGATCATTTTTTACATATTTTTTTCGATAATAACTAAAACAGTATATATTCAAAAATGTTTTACTAAAACCAAAGATTCTTTCAAACACATGAAGACACTTTAAAACTTACGTAGTTTTATGCGCATGAACATAATTTTAGGACGTTCCACTTCGATATTTAAAGTTTGTTGTCTTTGCATAGGAGGGTTATTGTTCACAATGGTAGAATCGGATACGCCATTGCTGTTCGGGAAACTTCCGGTAGTACTTGATATGAAATTGTATCTGGAAACAGTACTATGTTTAGCTCTGGAGGTAGCAATATACTTGGTAAAATACCTAGATTTTGCTCTAGACGCGCTATTATATCCCGGTGTATAGCCGTGATCAGTTTGTGTTTGTATTGGATAATCTATACCACATAATCCTTTATATTTCTTATTACATGTTGTGCCTGAAGGACATTTACTGCATGGTTCTCCTATTTTATATACTTTTGCACCTTCCAAGTTACCTGCTGTTGTAGGTCCTCCATAGTTACATACCAGAAAAACTGTATTCCTGTGAAAAGCAAAACATTTAGACAACAATATTTTATAATTATTTAGAAAAACGTGCAATATATAAATACCATATTTCTTTTTCTGTATACAATGCGGCACCACATCCCACGTATTGGATTTCACCCCAAATCATTCCTGTGTAGTGTCCGACCCTGATTAATAAATATAAAATAATTATAGAATATCCATTTTACATTATAATATTAAGAAAAGGATAAAACTGTTTCTGCACAGGTTTTAAACACAATTTGTGCAATGATATTTAAAATATTATTCTGTATTATTAATTTACAATAATTAAATTTCCACTTTTTTGGATTTAATGCAAATAAATTGTATTGTTTAAAATTCAGTTTATTTTATTATAATATTCGTTAAACGTGTCTGTTTAAATTAAGCTGATATATTAATACCTTGTACATTATAATTTCAAATTTTCACACAATTTGTGAACCCTTGTTTTCAGCTGGGTAATTAGCTACCGCAGATTAGTATTTCGGTACATTTGATAATTAATGTAATCATAATTAACATAATTAATAAATTTATATTTAAATACTCTCGGCGTCCCACGTAGATTTGAATACCGTCAGGATTGAAGTCTGCTACCTCGTTGTACCAATTGTGTAAGGAAGCTTCCACAAGTTGCAGATCATCAGAAGCAACTGGCCCCGTCGTACTTCGTTTGCCCATATTTTGGCCCACTACTAAATGTTCTATTCGAAAACAAAATAATGTTATCAGAATGCTTGAGATGAATAATTTGAATTATATTCTGCATCTTAAACATTAGTACAGACAAACTATACATATTGATACCGACGAAACGGTGCAAGCCCTATGAACGGCAGTCTGCCGCGAAAATACTCCGACCAGGCTTACGTAACGCAGACACTGCTGCGTTTACAAACAAAAACGAACAGAACCAAGGGCAGACAGGACATTTCAAGTCTGCCAGACATGGGTATAAAAACGCGACACAAAACAACGAGAGGTAGAGTCAGGTCTGATCCCAGTTCCTGCTTTAGTCTCGTAGTTCTGAGCCCTGCTCCTACGACCGAAGCCACCGCCGCCAATCGTTGATCTCCCCTCTCCCGGCCAGCCCCTCGGAGGAACGGAAAACGTCACCATCAGCCCCGCTCCTGCGGGCACCGGATTTACATACGCCCCCTTTACGTGGTCCCCAGTTTGCCGCGGGGTTCCTATACACCCCCAATGGACAAACTACCCCCCACCACAGGCAAACAAAAAGTGATAAGTGTTTAAGTTAAGGGAATTTAGGATAAGAAAAATCGTATTTGCCTTTTCTTTTGTTTAGTTATAAGATAGCATTAAGTTCGATATTCCATTTATAATTTACTTTGTTACTTTGTATTTTAAAATTGTTTATCGTCCCCCCCCCCCTAGAAAGGGGACAATAAACGGTATCAAGATCAACAGCTCAAGATAAAAAGTATGCTCACAGATAATAGTTACTCATAGAAACAAAAGGTGATGAAAGTTAAAATAATTCTGTTATATGATATATAATATGTTTTTTTGAACAATTCGATAATATGAATTAGCCTGGATTTATTCTGTTCACATTAACGCGATTGTACTGCATCTGATTGATTTAATTCTATTATGAATGGTACCACATTCCCAGAATTGCAATATCTCATCATATAATAAAATAAGAATTTATGTAATATATGTTAAATAACAGAACACGACGCAGGTTCTGCGATGGACTAAGTTTTCGCCAGCAATGCTGCGCACTCCGTCCAAAGAAGTCATTTATGTTTTATTTAACTTATGTATGCGTAAGAACTCGCACTTTATGAGCTGGTATAATTTTTTTCAGTAAACAATTCGTTTTTGTTTCCCATATACATTCTTTATATAACTTAACATTAATTAATAATTTCAACATATACAGTCTATGTTTATTACACAAACTGTCGTTATACCAATTTGGGAAAGATAAATCAATGTCCGTTTTAATTCTGTTGTGTAATAATGTAGAAATATCATTCTTGTGTCTATTTTGATAATAGCAAAAATACTTAATTGAAATTCAACAATTGAATGAAATATATTGCTTGGAATACATAAATTTCCATCAAGGTTTCCAGCTATCGTATCATATGCCCGGTAATATATTAACAAATTGAATGGTCTCGCACATTCATTACTATTTATATTATTGTGACGGAAGCGGCAAACGCCGCTCAGTCTGATGCGTCACGCCACTGGCAACTATAAAGGCAGAACGGTGGCGTGCATGGGGAGGCGGTGAAAAAAAGGTTGCTGTGAAATGAACATCGTGAAAAACAAAAGAGTGCGTTGTGTTTTGTTATTATTGAAAAATAAATAATCTGACTAAATAGAGACTAAACTAGAAGAAAATTCTAGAATTTTTAAAGAAGAATTAACAGCAAAATTAGAAGAAAATTCTAAAATGTTCAGAGAAGAACTGGAGGAAAATTCTAGAAAAACCGAAGTAGATCTGAGTAACTTAAAAAAGGAATATGACAAGAAGTTAAAAGAATTACAAGAGAAGTTCATTAGAGTCACATCATCATCAATGTCAAATTCCGATGTTGTTAAGGCAGGTCTAATAGAAGAAAAGAAAGTAGCAAGAGCTGATACTAGTTCAACAATGCTGTAACGGTTTTTTTTGCATTTGCCGCCTCGGGACCGAGATACAAACTGGAGATAGGTAGGGCCAACATTTTGTCGTACATCGACCGGTAAACGGCCGATTAATTAAGAATTTGTAATTAAGACTAGATTGTACGCGAATCGAGAGAGTGTCTCGATCCGTGAACGCAAGCGGACGTAAAAAAGTAAGTGCCGACCAGAGAAAGTAGTGAGTTAAGTTGTGAGGTTGTGAGCGAGGAAAGTGTCAGTGTGAAAAGATCGCGAGTTACTTCCATTTTCGTCAATCTACGACTTATCGCCAAGTGACCGTGATTTACGCCGTATGAAACGGCGGATTATTCGTAACCGCTACACCGATATCTCGACTCAACGTGGAGTCATCTGGATCCTGATTCCTGTGAGGAATTCCCGTCTCGCCGGATGAACCCACCGCCTTCCTTGTGAGGGGATTTTCGTAGTCCACACCTCGACTTCTGACTCATCACACACTCTGATAAGTACTATTTTCTTGATTTTCATCTTACACCACGTGTTCAGTATCGGCAACCCGCCGAACTCTGTTCGAACTGCCACCAACTTGTGTTTCCCGGACGTCGGTAATACAGGAACCGACCGAACACTTTCGGGTGAGCGTACGATCTCTCCCGAAGACGAATCACACTTCCCCCCCACTACTCGACTTTGTGAGTTCAGTCAGTGACCCCTGTGCTACGACAGACACCACCCGGTTGTGGTTAAGTCAGTGTAAACAAAACAACTCAACTTTATTGTAATTCTGTTTATTAATCTTCGATGCACCCTTTTAATTAGTAATTTCATATTTGATTATAATTGTCATTCATTACTGTAATAATATTGCTCTAGTTTAACATAACATCACACATACACCCCCCTTGGACGAGCCATAGCTCAGCGCTAGCGTGGATGCGTCGTGTCATTTTTTTTTTACGCGAAGACAGGTCTGGGTTAGCCCACCTGCCCCATGTCTATTTTTCCTTACTGACGCACGCCAGGCTACCACTGAATGTGATCCTCGCCCCTTAACTCGTTTATAAGTTAGGTTAAGATTATTATTATTATCTTTATTATTATTATCATTATCTTTGTTACTATTATTATTATTCTTACTATTACCATTCTGCTGTGTACATCTCTTTGGTGCATCCCTAGCATCGACCGTTTGAAAACGTCCTTCCTTCCTTTACGCGATTACAGGATCGGATTAGCCCCGATCGAGGATAACGTTTGTTTAAGGACGATTTTCGGACGGCCCCATGTTAGCGGTCCCCACCATTTAAACTTATGTATTGTTGTTAATGTCTACAACAGCCGCTTATGTTGACTATATATCCATGCGATTGGTTTGTGAATCTATCTCCAGTTTGTTTCTTGAATATACGACACGGCAAGTTAAATTCTATTTGGATCTATGGTTGTTATTTCTGCGATCGAGAGACGCTTAACGTTCCTTCTACCTAGTGACTCCCGTGAATCGATTTTCCGATACTTTTAAGTCACCTAAATTATCGTGGCGCCCACTTGGAGCTCCCCCATCCGTACCACTCCGTACGCCAGTTCGTACCCTCGCCGACTTGACTAGCTGGCTGTCGTTTATCATCCCAACTCCCGGAGAAGGGCGTGATAAATTGGCGACCAACGTGTGGGGCCCTCGACTCGAATTTATGATATTTTTTCTCTTTTCCCCTCTCTTACCTTTCGAACTTACTCAACTAAATTCACGGTAAAGTTACGCTCTTAATAACAACCTTACGCATCACAATGGACGCAACCCTACTTAATCGAAACGAATTGTCTCACGAACTAACCGCGAGAGGTTACAAGAACGTAGACGCGAGAACCGTTCCGGAAATGCGGAAGATATTAACGCGGTGTCTCAAAAGTGAAACGGTCACGGGACCACCAAATCTCGATAGCTACGAAGCCAACCCTGCGCTCGAAATTGCCATCTGCAAGGACAAACTGAACGAATTAAAGGACCTCGAGGTTCACGGTACGGAACAAACGCTAGAGTTTCGTCGGTTTTCAACCAAAGTAGCCCACTTGTTAGGTAGAATCACACGTATTAAAACCGATGACGAGAATTTGCTCCCGGTAATTAAAACGTTACGGACCGACGTGATAACCTTGGAAGAACAACGCTTAGAGTTAATGATTGTTGACGAAAAAAATATTACGGTTCCGGACCCGATACCAGAGGCCATTGACCCTCCTCGGCCGAAACGAAAACAAATACCAGTCAGTCAATGGGGTTTATCCTTTAGTGGAGATGAAGACGGTACTAGTATTGGAGCATTTCTAGAGCGAGTAGAAGAATTCCGCGTATCCAGAAACTTAACCACTGAGGAATTATTCAACTCGGCAGTCGAATTAATGAAAGGCAGTGCATTAATATGGTTCCGGGCAATTAAAACGGAAATTAAATCATGGGAAGAGTTTGCGATACGAATCCGCCGCGAATTTGAACCCTACGATTATGAGTATGAGCTATGGAAAGAAATACGCGCACGCACTCAAGGACCATCGGAACGAGTCGGATCATACTTCGCGTGTATGATTAATTTGTTCACACGACTTCCCCACCCCCCTTCTGAAGAAGAAAAACTAAACATCTTAAAACGCAATATGGCGCCATACTTCATACTCCATACCGGACTAATCGAATTAACCACCGTAGAACAGTTACGTGATATTTGTAAACGATTAGAAGCAAATAGGTCCCGAGCAACGAACTTTCAACCCCCGCCTACGAACCGACAGAAATTGTTAGAACCCGACCTTTCATGCCCAACGAGACCCAGAGCCCTGACTCATGCCGTCGAAACCTCACGAGATCCAAACCCGCGAAACAATTTTCGGTGTTGGAATTGCAACAAGATTGGACACAATTATTCTGCCTGTCGATCCCCACGTACGAAATTTTGTTATGCATGTGGCACGCCAAACTGTACTAAATCATCGTGTTCACAATGTAATGGACAACGTCAAAAAAACTAATTGCGGGACGGAATGTTGAGAACCGAACTTCTCCCACCCCGGAACAATTAAAGGTTCAAAAGAAACAAGTGAAGGAATGGCTTATCACTGTAACGGAAACGCATCTAAAACCGCGGATCAGCTATCTCTTGTCGACTTTCCCCAACGATTCGCGACCACATCTAGAAGTCAATATTTACGGATACAAACTTAACGGCCTGTTAGATTCTGGAGCATCGAATACTGTAGTTGGAAAAGCCGGCTGGGATCTCTTAAAAACACTAAACCTCCCGATAAACGATAAAAACTCCCTATCATGTAGAGTAGCTAATGGAAATCAATGTCCCTGCCAAGGAACCGTAGATTTACCCATTAGATTAGGATCAAAAATCCAGATTATAGAGACCATGATAGTTCTTGATTTACCACACGAACTTATCTTAGGGGTAGACTTTTGGCGTAAGATGAAGTTACTACCCGATCTAACATCGAGTTCCTGGACTTTTCTTGATTCCATGTCCACCACGCCCACGAATTCGTTAGTAAACCGGAACGAATTAGACGTACAAGAGAAACAAACATTACAAAACATAATTGACAAGTATTTTAACGTGATGAGTAAAAAACTAGGTTGCACAACCCTCGTGCAACATGAGATCGTGACTAACGCCTCCCCCATTAAACAACGTTACTACCCGGTCAACCCTAAAGTACAAGAGCACCTAGACAGTGAGTTAGATGAGATGTTAAAAGCCGGTATCGTTGAGCCGTCCAAAAGTCCCTGGTCCAGCCCTGTACTCCTAGTAAAGAAGTCTAACGGTTCATTTCGATTTGTCGTTGATTACAGGAAACTTAACGCCGTAACTAAACGTGACGCTTACCCTTTACCCTACGTAAACTCAATCCTTGATAAGTTAAGAAATTCGCGATATCTGAGCTCGATAGATCTGAAATCGGCCTATTGGCAGATCCCCGTTGCCCCCGGAAGTAAGGAGAAAACAGCATTCACAGTCCCCGGACGCGGTCTGTACCAATTTAATAGAATGCCCTTCGGATTACATAATTCCCCGGCGACATGGCAACGACTGATGGATACCATGTTCGGACCACCCTTCGAGCCATACGTATTCGTATACTTAGATGATATCATAATTACCACCCCGACATTTGAAAAACATCTGGAAATCCTAGACGCCGTTCTCAACAAAATTTTCCAAGCTGGAATGACCATTAATACGGAAAAATGTAACTTTTGTAGATTTGAATTACGTTATCTCGGTTACGTTGTGGATAAAACCGGTCTCCACGCAGACCCCGACAAAGTCAAAGCCATTCTAGACATACCGTCTAGTGGTCACCGACCATGCCTCATTGTTGTGGCTAAATAACTTAAAAGACCCCACGGGACGACTAGCGCGCTGGGCCGTTCGATTACAAGGTTTTAACTTTAACATTAAACATCGGAAAGGTAAGGAACACCTCCTTCCGGACCTGCTCTCTCGCACCGTGCCACTTAAGATTGATTTCCTGACTATGGACGAGGATAGTAAAGACCCTTGGTACCGTCAATTAAAAGAACACATTCTAAACGAACCTCACCGCTTTCCCCGATGGAAGGTAGAAGACAACCAAATTTACAAACAAACGTACAATCGTCTCTCTGAACAACCAGAGTGGAAACTAGTAGTACCCAAAGATTATCGAGCACGTGTCTTGTATCAATGTCACGACCGACCAACCTCCGGACATTTCGGCACCTTTAAGACGGTCAAACGAGTCAACTCTCTATATTACTGGCCGAAGATGCGAGCAGACGTCGCCACCTACGTAAAGAAATGCGTAGTTTGTCAAATGCAAAAACCACCGCAACAGAAAATCTGTGGATTGATGGGCAAACGTCCCGCCATTACCCAACCTTGGCAAATGATTTCTACCGACTTAATGGAATTCCCGCGCTCTACCAAAGGACATGCTTACCTGCTCGTTGTCTCCGATTACTTTTCTAAGTTTGTCATGTTATTCCCGCTACGGAAAGCGATCGGGTCAACGATCTCCAAACTTATCGAGAACCATGTCTTTCTTGTATACGGGACGCCACAATACCTCATTTGCGATAACGGTAAACAATTCATCAGTAACGAATTCAAACGAACGATGCAAGATTACCAAGTTAAAGTTTTATATAACGCAAACTATCACCCTCAAAACAACCCCACCGAGAGAGTAAACCGCGTACTCAAGACCATGATTCGGGCGTATTTGACGAATAATCATCGTCTATGGGACCAATGGCTACCAGAAATTGCTTGTGCCATAAACACTAGCGTACACGAATGTACCAATTACACCCCCTACTCTGTAAATTTTGGTAGAGAACATATATTGTCAGGTCGTCAATACGGGCGTGACACCGACCATACTAAAGTGATACCTCTGATTGATCGTTCTGAAAAATTAAGTAATTTTGACCAGATACACCTAAAAGTACAACGCGGCCTTCAGAAGGCGTATCACGCGAATAAACGCCAGTATGATCTGCGACGTCGACCTCTCGAGCTATCCGAAAATCAATTAGTATTACGAAAAAATTATGTCTTATCTAAAGCTGCCGATTACTTTGCCGCCAAACTGGCCCCCAAATATACCGGACCCTTCATAGTTAAGAAGAGATTATCATCCACTACCTACAGATTGAAAGATACCCAAGATCGCGACCAAGGTGCCTGGCACATTAAAGATTTGAAGCCCTTTTCCGAACCGTAACCCTCCACCTATCTAGCACACCCCGCCGTTACCAACGATTGTTTCCCGCTCTCTCTTTGCGATTGTTGAACTTCCTCCCTTAGATTTCACATGAGGTCCGCCTTCTTCTAGTAAGAGGGGGATTTGTAACGGTTTTTTTTGTATTTGCCGCCTCGGGACCGAGATACAAACTGGAGATAGGTAGGGCCAACATTTTGTCGTACATCGACCGGTAAACGGCCGATTAATTAAGAATTTGTAATTAAGACTAGATTGTACGCGAATCGAGAGAGTGTCTCGATCCGTGAACGCAAGCGGACGTAAAAAAGTAAGTGCCGACCAGAGAAAGTAGTGAGTTAAGTTGTGAGGTTGTGAGCGAGGAAAGTGTCAGTGTGAAAAGATCGCGAGTTACTTCCATTTTCGTCAATCTACGACTTATCGCCAAGTGACCGTGATTTACGCCGTATGAAACGGCGGATTATTCGTAACCGCTACACCGATATCTCGACTCAACGTGGAGTCATCTGGATCCTGATTCCTGTGAGGAATTCCCGTCTCGCCGGATGAACCCACCGCCTTCCTTGTGAGGGGATTTTCGTAGTCCACACCTCGACTTCTGACTCATCACACACTCTGATAAGTACTATTTTCTTGATTTTCATCTTACACCACGTGTTCAGTATCGGCAACCCGCCGAACTCTGTTCGAACTGCCACCAACTTGTGTTTCCCGGACGTCGGTAATACAGGAACCGACCGAACACTTTCGGGTGAGCGTACGATCTCTCCCGAAGACGAATCACACTTCCCCCCCCACTACTCGACTTTGTGAGTTCAGTCAGTGACCCCTGTGCTACGACAGACACCACCCGGTTGTGGTTAAGTCAGTGTAAACAAAACAACTCAACTTTATTGTAATTCTGTTTATTAATCTTCGATGCACCCTTTTAATTAGTAATTTCATATTTGATTATAATTGTCATTCATTACTGTAATAATATTGCTCTAGTTTAACATAACATCACACATACACCCCCCTTGGACGAGCCATAGCTCAGCGCTAGCGTGGATGCGTCGTGTCATTTTTTTTTTACGCGAAGACAGGTCTGGGTTAGCCCACCTGCCCCATGTCTATTTTTCCTTACTGACGCACGCCAGGCTACCACTGAATGTGATCCTCGCCCCTTAACTCGTTTATAAGTTAGGTTAAGATTATTATTATTATCTTTATTATTATTATCATTATCTTTGTTACTATTATTATTATTCTTACTATTACCATTCTGCTGTGTACATCTCTTTGGTGCATCCCTAGCATCGACCGTTTGAAAACGTCCTTCCTTCCTTTACGCGATTACAGGATCGGATTAGCCCCGATCGAGGATAACGTTTGTTTAAGGACGATTTTCGGACGGCCCCATGTTAGCGGTCCCCACCATTTAAACTTATGTATTGTTGTTAATGTCTACAACAGCCGCTTATGTTGACTATATATCCATGCGATTGGTTTGTGAATCTATCTCCAGTTTGTTTCTTGAATATACGACACGGCAAGTTAAATTCTATTTGGATCTATGGTTGTTATTTCTGCGATCGAGAGACGCTTAACGTTCCTTCTACCTAGTGACTCCCGTGAATCGATTTTCCGATACTTTTAAGTCACCTAAATTATCGTGGCGCCCACTTGGAGCTCCCCCATCCGTACCACTCCGTACGCCAGTTCGTACCCTCGCCGACTTGACTAGCTGGCTGTCGTTTATCATCCCAACTCCCGGAGAAGGGCGTGATAAATTGGCGACCAACGTGTGGGGCCCTCGACTCGAATTTATGATATTTTTTCTCTTTTCCCCTCTCTTACCTTTCGAACTTACTCAACTAAATTCACGGTAAAGTTACGCTCTTAATAACAACCTTACGCATCACAATGGACGCAACCCTACTTAATCGAAACGAATTGTCTCACGAACTAACCGCGAGAGGTTACAAGAACGTAGACGCGAGAACCGTTCCGGAAATGCGGAAGATATTAACGCGGTGTCTCAAAAGTGAAACGGTCACGGGACCACCAAATCTCGATAGCTACGAAGCCAACCCTGCGCTCGAAATTGCCATCTGCAAGGACAAACTGAACGAATTAAAGGACCTCGAGGTTCACGGTACGGAACAAACGCTAGAGTTTCGTCGGTTTTCAACCAAAGTAGCCCACTTGTTAGGTAGAATCACACGTATTAAAACCGATGACGAGAATTTGCTCCCGGTAATTAAAACGTTACGGACCGACGTGATAACCTTGGAAGAACAACGCTTAGAGTTAATGATTGTTGACGAAAAAAATATTACGGTTCCGGACCCGATACCAGAGGCCATTGACCCTCCTCGGCCGAAACGAAAACAAATACCAGTCAGTCAATGGGGTTTATCCTTTAGTGGAGATGAAGACGGTACTAGTATTGGAGCATTTCTAGAGCGAGTAGAAGAATTCCGCGTATCCAGAAACTTAACCACTGAGGAATTATTCAACTCGGCAGTCGAATTAATGAAAGGCAGTGCATTAATATGGTTCCGGGCAATTAAAACGGAAATTAAATCATGGGAAGAGTTTGCGATACGAATCCGCCGCGAATTTGAACCCTACGATTATGAGTATGAGCTATGGAAAGAAATACGCGCACGCACTCAAGGACCATCGGAACGAGTCGGATCATACTTCGCGTGTATGATTAATTTGTTCACACGACTTCCCCACCCCCCTTCTGAAGAAGAAAAACTAAACATCTTAAAACGCAATATGGCGCCATACTTCATACTCCATACCGGACTAATCGAATTAACCACCGTAGAACAGTTACGTGATATTTGTAAACGATTAGAAGCAAATAGGTCCCGAGCAACGAACTTTCAACCCCCGCCTACGAACCGACAGAAATTGTTAGAACCCGACCTTTCATGCCCAACGAGACCCAGAGCCCTGACTCATGCCGTCGAAACCTCACGAGATCCAAACCCGCGAAACAATTTTCGGTGTTGGAATTGCAACAAGATTGGACACAATTATTCTGCCTGTCGATCCCCACGTACGAAATTTTGTTATGCATGTGGCACGCCAAACTGTACTAAATCATCGTGTTCACAATGTAATGGACAACGTCAAAAAAACTAATTGCGGGACGGAATGTTGAGAACCGAACTTCTCCCACCCCGGAACAATTAAAGGTTCAAAAGAAACAAGTGAAGGAATGGCTTATCACTGTAACGGAAACGCATCTAAAACCGCGGATCAGCTATCTCTTGTCGACTTTCCCCAACGATTCGCGACCACATCTAGAAGTCAATATTTACGGATACAAACTTAACGGCCTGTTAGATTCTGGAGCATCGAATACTGTAGTTGGAAAAGCCGGCTGGGATCTCTTAAAAACACTAAACCTCCCGATAAACGATAAAAACTCCCTATCATGTAGAGTAGCTAATGGAAATCAATGTCCCTGCCAAGGAACCGTAGATTTACCCATTAGATTAGGATCAAAAATCCAGATTATAGAGACCATGATAGTTCTTGATTTACCACACGAACTTATCTTAGGGGTAGACTTTTGGCGTAAGATGAAGTTACTACCCGATCTAACATCGAGTTCCTGGACTTTTCTTGATTCCATGTCCACCACGCCCACGAATTCGTTAGTAAACCGGAACGAATTAGACGTACAAGAGAAACAAACATTACAAAACATAATTGACAAGTATTTTAACGTGATGAGTAAAAAACTAGGTTGCACAACCCTCGTGCAACATGAGATCGTGACTAACGCCTCCCCCATTAAACAACGTTACTACCCGGTCAACCCTAAAGTACAAGAGCACCTAGACAGTGAGTTAGATGAGATGTTAAAAGCCGGTATCGTTGAGCCGTCCAAAAGTCCCTGGTCCAGCCCTGTACTCCTAGTAAAGAAGTCTAACGGTTCATTTCGATTTGTCGTTGATTACAGGAAACTTAACGCCGTAACTAAACGTGACGCTTACCCTTTACCCTACGTAAACTCAATCCTTGATAAGTTAAGAAATTCGCGATATCTGAGCTCGATAGATCTGAAATCGGCCTATTGGCAGATCCCCGTTGCCCCCGGAAGTAAGGAGAAAACAGCATTCACAGTCCCCGGACGCGGTCTGTACCAATTTAATAGAATGCCCTTCGGATTACATAATTCCCCGGCGACATGGCAACGACTGATGGATACCATGTTCGGACCACCCTTCGAGCCATACGTATTCGTATACTTAGATGATATCATAATTACCACCCCGACATTTGAAAAACATCTGGAAATCCTAGACGCCGTTCTCAACAAAATTTTCCAAGCTGGAATGACCATTAATACGGAAAAATGTAACTTTTGTAGATTTGAATTACGTTATCTCGGTTACGTTGTGGATAAAACCGGTCTCCACGCAGACCCCGACAAAGTCAAAGCCATTCTAGACATACCGTCTAGTGGTCACCGACCATGCCTCATTGTTGTGGCTAAATAACTTAAAAGACCCCACGGGACGACTAGCGCGCTGGGCCGTTCGATTACAAGGTTTTAACTTTAACATTAAACATCGGAAAGGTAAGGAACACCTCCTTCCGGACCTGCTCTCTCGCACCGTGCCACTTAAGATTGATTTCCTGACTATGGACGAGGATAGTAAAGACCCTTGGTACCGTCAATTAAAAGAACACATTCTAAACGAACCTCACCGCTTTCCCCGATGGAAGGTAGAAGACAACCAAATTTACAAACAAACGTACAATCGTCTCTCTGAACAACCAGAGTGGAAACTAGTAGTACCCAAAGATTATCGAGCACGTGTCTTGTATCAATGTCACGACCGACCAACCTCCGGACATTTCGGCACCTTTAAGACGGTCAAACGAGTCAACTCTCTATATTACTGGCCGAAGATGCGAGCAGACGTCGCCACCTACGTAAAGAAATGCGTAGTTTGTCAAATGCAAAAACCACCGCAACAGAAAATCTGTTGATTGATGGGCAAACGTCCCGCCATTACCCAACCTTGGCAAATGATTTCTACCGACTTAATGGAATTCCCGCGCTCTACCAAAGGACATGCTTACCTGCTCGTTGTCTCCGATTACTTTTCTAAGTTTGTCATGTTATTCCCGCTACGGAAAGCGATCGGGTCAACGATCTCCAAACTTATCGAGAACCATGTCTTTCTTGTATACGGGACGCCACAATACCTCATTTGCGATAACGGTAAACAATTCATCAGTAACGAATTCAAACGAACGATGCAAGATTACCAAGTTAAAGTTTTATATAACGCAAACTATCACCCTCAAAACAACCCCACCGAGAGAGTAAACCGCGTACTCAAGACCATGATTCGGGCGTATTTGACGAATAATCATCGTCTATGGGACCAATGGCTACCAGAAATTGCTTGTGCCATAAACACTAGCGTACACGAATGTACCAATTACACCCCCTACTCTGTAAATTTTGGTAGAGAACATATATTGTCAGGTCGTCAATACGGGCGTGACACCGACCATACTAAAGTGTACCTCTGATTGATCGTTCTGAAAAATTAAGTAATTTTGACCAGATACACCTAAAAGTACAACGCGGCCTTCAGAAGGCGTATCACGCGAATAAACGCCAGTATGATCTGCGACGTCGACCTCTCGAGTTATCCGAAAATCAATTAGTATTACGAAAAAATTATGTCTTATCTAAAGCTGCCGATTACTTTGCCGCCAAACTGGCCCCCAAATATACCGGAACCTTCATAGTTAAGAAGAGATTATCATCCACTACCTACAGATTGAAAGATACCCAAGATCGCGACCAAGGTGCCTGGCACATTAAAGATTTGAAGCCCTTTTCCGAACCGTAACCCTCCACCTATCAAGCACACCCCGCCGTTACCAACGATTGTTTCCCGCTCTCTCTTTGCGATTGTTGAACTTCCTCCCTTAGATTTCACATGAGGTCCGCCTTCTTCTAGTAAGAGGGGGATTTGTAACGGTTTTTTTTGTATTTGCCGCCTCGGGACAGAGATACAAACTGGAGATAGGTAGGGCCAACATTTTGTCGTACATCGACCGGTAAACGGCCGATTAATTAAGAATTTGTAATTAAGACTAGATTGTACGCGAATCGAGAGAGTGTCTCGATCCGTGAACGCAAGCGGACGTAAAAAAGTAAGTGCCGACCAGAGAAAGTAGTGAGTTAAGTTGTGAGGTTGTGAGCGAGGAAAGTGTCAGTGTGAAAAGATCGCGAGTTACTTCCATTTTCGTCAATCTACGACTTATCGCCAAGTGACCGTGATTTACGCCGTATGAAACGGCGGATTATTCGTAACCGCTACACCGATATCTCGACTCAACGTGGAGTCATCTGGATCCTGATTCCTGTGAGGAATTCCCGTCTCGCCGGATGAACCCACCGCCTTCCTTGTGAGGGGATTTTCGTAGTCCACACCTCGACTTCTGACTCATCACACACTCTGATAAGTACTATTTTCTTGATTTTCATCTTACACCACGTGTTCAGTATCGGCAACCCGCCGAACTCTGTTCGAACTGCCACCAACTTGTGTTTCCCGGACGTCGGTAATACAGGAACCGACCGAACACTTTCGGGTGAGCGTACGATCTCTCCCGAAGACGAATCACACTTCCCCCCCCACTACTCGACTTTGTGAGTTCAGTCAGTGACCCCTGTGCTACGACAGACACCACCCGGTTGTGGTTAAGTCAGTGTAAACAAAACAACTCAACTTTATTGTAATTCTGTTTATTAATCTTCGATGCACCCTTTTAATTAGTAATTTCATATTTGATTATAATTGTCATTCATTACTGTAATAATATTGCTCTAGTTTAACATAACATCACACATACACCCCCCTTGGACGAGCCATAGCTCAGCGCTAGCGTGGATGCGTCGTGTCATTTTTTTTTTACGCGCAGACAGGTCTGGGTTAGCCCACCTGCCCCATGTCTATTTTTCCTTACTGACGCACGCCAGGCTACCACTGAATGTGATCCTCGCCCCTTAACTCGTTTATAAGTTAGGTTAAGATTATTATTATTATCTTTATTATTATTATCATTATCTTTGTTACTATTATTATTATTCTTACTATTACCATTCTGCTGTGTACATCTCTTTGGTGCACCCCTAGCATCGACCGTTTGAAAACGTCCTTCCTTCCTTTACGCGATTACAGGATCGGATTAGCCCCGATCGCGGATAACGTTTGTTTAAGGACGATTTTCGGACGGCCCCATGTTAGCGGTCCCCACCATTTAAACTTATGTATTGTTGTTAATGTCTACAACAGCCGCTTATGTTGACTATATATCCATGCGATTGGTTTGTGAATCTATCTCCAGTTTGTTTCTTGAATATACGACACGGCAAGTTAAATTCTATTTGGATCTATGGTTGTTATTTCTGCGATCGAGAGACGCTTAACGTTCCTTCTACCTAGTGACTCCCGTAAATCGATTTTCCGATACTTTTAAGTCACCTAAAGTATCGTGGCGCCCACTTCGAGCTCCCCCATCCGAACCACTCCGTACGCCAGTTCGTACCCTCGCCGACTTGACTAGCTGGCTGTCGTTTATCATCCCAACTCCCGGAGAAGGGCGTGATAATGCATATCAAAACACCGGTATTTGATGGAAAATCGTCGTGGCCGAATTATTTGAAACAGTTTGAAGCGGCTGCGAAAGCATATAACTGGACGCCCACGGAGAAGGCTACAGCGTTGACTGTCTCATTGCGCGGAGAAGCTATCGACATCTTACAAACGCTGAAGGACGATGAACAAGAGAACTACGACCAAATAATTAAGCGGTTGGATATGCGATATGGCAATGCGCACCTGGAGCAGGTGTATCAGACGCAACTAAGGAACCGGGATCAGAGTTCGAAAGAAAAGCTCCAAGAATTTGAATTAGCCGTAGCGCGTTTGGTTCGTCTAGCACATCCTACTGCTCCTGACAGCGTTTTAGAGTGCTTGGCCACTCAAACATTTATCTATGGAGTTCGAGATAGCGAAATTCAGCAAGCACTGCGATTGGCTCGCCCTAAAACTTTAGGTGACGCACTCTCATATGCTTTAGACCATGAAGCTGCGAAACAAGCGTCGCATAATCAATCACAAGTGCGAAATATTGATGCTGAGAGAAATGAAAAAGCTAAGAATCTAGATGAGAGGGTACGACGAATCGTAAGTGAAGTGTTCCCTGGAAAAAAGCAACTGCGCTGTTGGAATTGTGGTGAACTGGGTCATCCACAGAGACTTTGCAGAAAACTACAAACGAAGCCGGAAGCAAGAATAGAAGAAAAGGTGTCGGAAAACTAAGTCGGGTTGATGCGAAGGGGCAATCGTCGACCCGTAATCTAGTAGCCCCACAATCTATCAGTTATGTCGCATCCCTCCATCATCAAGCCAACAGCATCTACGTTGATAGCTCTATTGATGGAAGACCACTGAAAATGTTACTGGATACGGGTGCGACAAAGACTATAGTTAGACCCGATTTAGTAAAGAACACAGGCAAGACGCATCTTCAACCAACAAAGTGGCGATTACGCACAGCAAATTGGGAACAAACTATCGCATTAGGAGAAATGGATATGACGATTACTATCGGTAACACCTCCATTACACATCGTGTGCTGGTAGCTGAGGTTGAAGATGAATTAATACTTGGTATGGACGTAATGGAGACCTGGAGAAAGGAGTGATGAAGGTCGACGAAGAAGAACTCGTATTGAACCAACGAGACGACAAGGCTGTGCGCGTACTAATGGCCGATGACGTTACCCTCCCAGAACGAAGTGAAATTATTGTGGAGGCTCGATTAGAAGGCAGCGTCTCTGAGGGGATGATTGTTATGCTTGAGCCCAAGAACGATGTTGTGAAAACTGGTACTGGAGTTGTTGTCGGAAAATCCCTGATCAATGCCAGCCAGTTAATACCAGTTCGAATAATGAACGTAAATTTTTATCCTATTGTTATTAAAAGAGGAACAATTGTAGGAGAATGCTTGGCAGTATCCTCGATTATTCGAACTGTAAAGGCCAAGGAAAACATATCTGAGGGAATTCCAGACACGCTAATCAATCAAATATCAACATCGTATCAAGAATTGACTGCCGACCAGAGAACCAGGGCAAGAACTTGATGGGAAAGTTTCAAGATGTGTTCCAATTCGACGAGAAATCCAAGGGCAGAACTAATGTAGTTCATCATAAAATAGACACCGGAGATGCAAGACCTATCCGCCAACCAGCAAGAAGATTGCCATTGGCGAAGCGTGAGGAAGCAGAAAGAATTATTGAGGACATGAAGATGGAAGGTGTGATCGAACCTTCGAGTAGTCCATGGGCTTCACCAGTGGTGTTAGTGAAGAAGAAGGATGAGTCTACACGTGGTTTCTGATAAGGGCATTGCAGTTGATCCGGAGAAAGTAAGGGCTGTCAGAGACTGGCCAGTACCTAGAGACAAACACGAACTGAAGAATTTCCTTGGTTTATGTACTTATTATCGACGATATGTACCCGGATTTGCCAACATAGCCAAGCCACTGACGAAGCTTACCGAAGGAGGGAAATAGACTGCAAAGTTGCATTTAAAAAAACTAAAACATTCGCTGATTCAATTAAATACACTTCGTTTGTAATTCACAATGGACAGTATGAATTTGTCAAAATGCCATTCGGATTAGTTAATTCGCCACCTGTGTTTATGAGATACGTGAATCATGTTTTTCGCGATCTTATTAGAACAAATAAAGTTCAAATGTATATGGACGATTTGCTAATTGCAACTAAAACCGTTAAAGAAAACTTAGAAATATTGAACGAAGTCTTAGACTTAATGAACAAATTCGGATTACAATTACGTTTTGACAAGTGTTGCTTTATGTACACCGAGCTAGATTATTTAGGCTACCGTATTAGTCATAATCAGATTAAGCCCGGTTCAGAAAAAACTAAAGTCGTTCAGAATTTTCCGATCCCGAAAGACCAGAGACACATACGAATGTTTTTAGGGCTGACAGGGTATTTTAGACGTTTTATTAAAGACTATGCAATTACAGCAAAGCCTTTAACTGACTTACTACGACAAGGTATGAGGTTTGAAATTAAAGCTGAACAAATTGTGGCTATAAATATGCTGAAAGACAATTTGACTAGAGAACCTGTACTAAAATTATATGATCCAGAGAAAGAGATAGAACTACATACAGATGCCAGTTCTAATGGATTTGGTGCAATATTAATGCAGAAACATGAGAAGAAGTTCCACCCAATTTATTATTCAAGTATCAAGGCAACGGAGTCAGAATCGAAGTTACACAGTTTCGAATTAGAATTATTAGCTGTAGTAAATGCACTACAGAAATTCAGAATATACTTGTTAGGCAAACGATTCACTTTGGTAACCGATTGCAATGCCTGAACTCAGACTTTGAAAAAGAAAGATTCCAACCCCAAAATCCTACGATGGAGCCTGATCCTTCAAGACTTTGATTTCGAGGTTCAACATCGGAGCGCTAGTCAAATGACGCACGTGGACTGTCTAAGTCGGATAGTACCGGTAAACATAGTGGGTAAAGAGGATAAGGAATTCGCAGATATTTCTATTCTACAAAATCAAGATACAGAGATCTTGGAGCTGAAGAACAAAGTGTTAACTGATCAAGGGAAGCCAACAGACTTCGAAGTTGTGAATAACACATTGATGAAGCGCGTTAACGATAAGCTTTTGCTTGTTGTTCCACGGAAACTGCGCCATCAACTCGTTATGAAAACACATGAGAAAATCTCACATTTAGGAACCGAAAAGACCTTAGAAGAACTTAGGAATTTATACTATTTTAGAGGAATGCGTAAGTACGTAAAAAAGTGTCTATTCAGATGTATAAAGTGCATAGAATATAACTACAAAGCTAATAAGAATGAAGGATTTCTCCACTGCATTGAGAAAGGTACAGAGCCATGGCGAACACTACATATGGATCATTTAGGCCCGTTAGAGCGAAGCACTAAAGGTCACAAGCATATACTTGCTGTAATAGATGCGTTTACCAAGTTCATATTCTTAGAGCCAACCAAAACGACGAATTCAGAGGAAGTTGTACGAGCGCTAGCACCGCTATTTAAAATATTCGGAATGCCCCGAAAGGTATAATAAAACAATAATGCATGCTATATTAAAGATGACAACCGAACCGACAAAGTGGCATGAATGCCTCGACAAAGTACAAATGTCATTGAATATGACCAAACAGAAAACAACGTACAAATGTCCTAGCGATTTGTTACTCGGGAATAAAATATCCCACGGATTTGGCATTAGCATGCAACAAATGATTGAAGATAGTTTAACCACAAGGGAATATGAAAGCAGAAGGGAAATGGCAAGAAAAACTGCAGCCGAGGCTACCAAAAACCAACAAGAGAAGACTAAAGAACGGTATGATAAAAAAAGAAGACATCACTGTAAGTACAAAGTAGGGGAATTAGTTATGATCGAGAGAACGTCTGCTTCCACAGACCGAAATCCAAAAATGTCCCAAAAGTTTATTCGTCCTTACATAATTCATTCCGTCCTTGATAAAGATCGATACGTAATCAAAGATGTTCCAGGCTACCCAGTTACACAGAGACCATACGAGGGCATATTACCGCCTGAGCGTATGAAAAGATGGATAGGCCTACGAGACGAAGATGAGTCCGAGGATGACAGATCAGAGCCTGAAGCTGAAGAAGGAGGAGCGGAATCCGAAGACGAAGACAAAATAGTCGAACTCGAGGAATGTGAAGAGATTGGATCACCACAAGGCGAAGAACTGGAAGAAGAGTCCAGATGGAGCTGTGAGGAACCAGATTCAAACTTGCCGCCACTAGCTTCGCGCCAGTCAACAAGGAACGAGAGAGGGAATACAAGCCAAGTACAAGCGTCGACAGTGTGACATGAATATAGAATATACATACTAAAGATACTTAAATAAATATTGTTACTAACTATATTGTTACTATCATTGTAAACGTTTACCGCTCATCATCCTCACACATATATATATATATATATATATATATATATATATATATATATATATATATATATATATTATATATATATATATATATATATATATATATATATATATATATATATATATATATATGATGTGACAAAGTGTTTATTTAGGAAACTAGGAATTCTAAAAAAACAGATAAATTGGTTTAGACAATTTTTATTTACTACATAAGATACATATATTCTGTGACAAAGTGTATTTTTTTGTGTGAAAAATTACTTTTGCACAGAGCATTGACCGTTAGCGAACCAATTAACGCGGTCTACGCTCGAGCTCCGGACGGATTGAAACAGTATTCGTTGAACTGACTGGTTTAATTCGGGGTTCAAACATGTGTGTATCTCGGGGGTATAAATAGCCCAGCAAATTTCATGATAGTCAGTTAGTGTTCCGCTCTCCGAGGTGACTCCAGCTACAACCGAACCGTAAGAAAGTTTCCGTATTCCGATTTATTGTCCCGCCTTGTGCGGCAGTGTATATTCTTTGTATTATTGAGTGTTGCTCTGCACTGTTGCAGAAGTAGCCGCATTTTTTGACTTGTATTTTCCAACTGTGACTTGACACTGCGACCCGACCTGTTGTCAAGTCATTAGTTTCTGTTCCGTATCAGCCGCACTGCGACCCGACCTGGGCGGCTGTCCTACACTGTTGCTTGACACTGCGACCCGACCTGTTGTCAAGTTATCAGTTCCTACCCCCGTACCAGCCGCTCTGCGACCCGACCTGGGCGGCTGTCCTCCCCTGTTACTTGGCACTGCGACCCGACCTGTTGCCAAGTTCAGTCTCCGTCCCGTTACTAAAGTATCCTGTTATAACGACCATTGTGCATTTCTATGTATGGCTATGATTTATGGAATATCTATTGGAATAACGTGTATTGTTCATCTGAGTGATTAGTGAATCACTGCTGTTATTTTGTTGCACCACGTAGCGTGGCGCAAGTCAGTTTATTTTACAGTTTGTACTACAGTACAACAGCACGACGTCAATAAAACACCAAACTTTCTGTGCAAGCTAAGTTATTTCTGTTACCCTGATCACCCTTGAACTATCCTGGCACGAATCCGATTGGCGCCCGAGCAACCCGACAACCCGCACTACCAGGAAGCGTCACAATGTATATGTATGTATATATATATATATATATATATATATATATATATATATATATATATATATATATATATATATATATATACAGGCTGTAGAGAAAGTAATGCAACAAGGCTATATTTTTGTTATTATTGAATTTAGACAAAAATGTTTCAGACAAAAGTTACATGGTAAAAAGCACTTTATATTTCTGTGACCTTGAAATTCTCTTAAGTCATTACGCACATGCGTTACGCTATGCAACTTTAATTTTTTAAATGGCAGCATACCATTTTGACTAAATTTTTGGAATCAGAAAGACTTTTTACTTCCGGTGGTATAAAAATTTTGATGGGTTACATAATCAAATTTTTAAGAAAAATAGGTATTAATTTAAGGTATTTAAGTAAAACTTAAGGAATAATCAGTTTACCTTAACAAGTGATGTGACAACTAAACAATTAAAAAAGCTATGAAAATTGCGTTGGTTGTCACTTATCACTTGTTAATCAAACAAAGGTAAACTGATTTTTCATTATGTTTTACTTAAATACTATAAATTAATACCTATTTTTCTTAAAAATTTGATTATGTAACCCATCAAAATTTTTATACTACCGGAAGTAGAAAGTCTTTCTGATTCCACAAATTTAGTCAAAATGGTATGTTGCCATTTAAAAAATTAAAGTTTCACAGTGTAACGCATGCGCGTAATGACTAAAGAGAATTTCAAGGTCACAGAAATATAAAGTACTTTTTACCATGTAACTTTTGTCTGAAACGTTTTTGTCTAAATTCAATAATAACAAAAATAGAGCCTTGTTGCATTACTTTCTCTACACCCTGTATATATATATATATATATATATATATATATATATATACAATTAACAAGTGATGTGACAAGTAAACAATTAAAAAAATTATGAAAATTGCGTTGGTTGCCACTTATCACTCGTTAATCAAACAAAGGTAAACTGATTATTCTTTAAGTTTTACTTAAATACCTTAAATTTATACCTATTTTTCTTAAAAATTTGATTATGTAACACATCAAAATTTTTATACCACCGGAAGTAAAAAGTCTTTCTGATTCCAAAAATTTAGTCAAAATGGTATGTTGCCATTTAAAAAATTAAAGTTGCATAGCGTAACGCATGCGCGTAATGGCTTAAGAGAATTTCAAGGTCACAGAAATTTAAAGTATTTTTTACCATGTAACTTTTGTCTGAAACATTTTTATCTAAATTCAATAATAATAAAAATATAGCCTTGTTGCATTACTTTCTCTACACCCTGGATATATACCGGGTGAGTTTTTTAACCTGAGACTTTCAAATATCTCGAAAAATAGGCACTCTACGAAAAAATGTTAATTATAAAAATTTAATCATTCTGGGGGGAAAATACATTAGTGCAAAAAAATAGTCCCCCACCCCTCTCTTTGTGGGAGGGGCGAGGGTAACTTTGAATCTAAAATAGGAACCCAAATTTTTTATTGCAGATTCGGATTCTACGGCTAAATGTACGTACGATCCGAATGAAATATTTTGTTCGGTTCGCTGTAATCGACGACATTCAATTTTTTCGATTTCTTCTACTAAGACCATATGCCTAAGTTATGTAATTTAACTTGATTTATTTGTTTTTAAAAACATTTATTTATCTTCAATATGGAGAATACAATTATAATATGAACTACCTTCACAGGCTTACAGATCAGAAGTGAATCTCTCTCATTCCCAAAGGAATATATCTATTTTATGCCGTTTCAGCATAGTTCGGAGAACTGGATGATAAGTGAGTTTATCATTGTGGATTTTGTGAAGTCACCCAAATACTGATGGCTATAACTCCTCCATCCTAAAAGGGGGCTTCACTCGTTAAATTTTCAGTGTTTTGCATTTCTATTTCTTCAGTATTATGTCGTTTTTTTAGAACATCTTATTCTATTCTTACATAAAATTAAACAAATAATAATTATTACAATAATTATACTAACAGAATTTATGAGTGTATGATCGTTATTTTGAACATTTATTCCTTCTATTAAACGCATTTCTTTAATTACTATATCTTGTTTGTTAATTTGTTTTAATTCGATGGTTTTGTTGCTTAATTGTTTATTTTTTATTTCGAATTTAATGTTTTCAAAAATTATTTCTTTAACATTGGTGATATAGTTTTCTAATTTATAATTATTAATTATACAATTTTTATTTGTTTTAAATCTATACACTCCTCTGATCTTTTTATGTTTTACATACTCAGAACATTTAATATCCAAATTTCTTTTATTTTTGCTTACGATAATAATAATGTTTGAGTTTTCAATTTTTTTGACAATAAAACCTTCAATAATCTTATGATATTTACATTCATTGTTCGTATGTTTATTAACAATTTCATTTAAACATTTATTAGCTTCTACATAATTAGTTTTACAATAAAAATTTTGTCTTATCTTATTACAATTGTTAGTTAGCAATAGTTGATCCTTTTCTTGAATTAAAAATTCTTTATTTTCATTTAGCATAAACATTTCATTTTTGATTATAATGGGGATTGGGGTTATTTGTAATAATTTCTTTTCAGAATATTTTTCGTATATTGGTATATCTAATAGGTATTCTATTTTGCTATTACTTAATTTACAATGGCTTGAAATTTGCAAAGTAATTTCCCAAAAATTTATTCCTGAATGGATTTGATTAGTTATTTGTTTTAATTCATCTGTAGATATTATAGAACTATGAATTTTGTTTAAATTACAAAATGTTAAACTAGTCTCAATCTCGGATATGATTTCAAGTAAGTTTATTGTTAATAAAATTAATTGATTAATTATATCTTTAATTATTAAAACGTTTTGCCAACTCATACTTTCTTGTATGAAAGTATCTATCTGTACTATTCGAGATTCTAAGGTTAATTCATTATGTTTAATATTCTCTATTTGTTTATTAAATTTGTTAATCATTTCTTTATTTAATCGAATTGTGTCTAAATTTTGAGTTTGTAATATTTCTTGATTTCTGCTTATTTTTTCAAACAATTTATCATATTTTTCGGCATCTAAATTTCCAGTTATTGCTTTTATAATTCCTCCTAGTCCATTAATTAAGCCTCTTTTATTCCTTTTATGCATAAACAGATTATTAATTTTAACAGTTAATCTATCATAATTAAAATTAAGTATATTAATATATGTTTCTATTTCATTACGATATATGGTTTTGTTATTAAATTTTATTATAATATTGTCTTTATATTTTCTTATCTTAAGGTATTCTTCCTCTATATTCTTAATATTATAGCTATAGTATGAATAATATGAGTTTATATATATATGTTAACAGCACCCAAGTCTAGAATGTTTACTCCAGGGTTGTCGTTGATTAATTCTAATTCTTCGTTTCCTTTTGCACAGGTACATCTGCAACAAGGAGTCGGGGTCTTTTAATCTTGTCAATTTTATGTTTGCCTTTATTAGTTACTTTAATTACGCCTAATTTTGGATTATATTGTTCAATTTCGTGCATTTTGAAAAGTGGTTTCTTAAATTTTTGTATCCTTCTTTGATTAATATTTTATTTGGTAATTCACTTGGTTTGTCTTCTAATTTATTTTGTGTAAGAAATCTTTTGTTTTTTCTGTCTGAATATTTTCTTTAATTGTGCTGTGTAGTAATTTTAACTTGTTTTTGTAATTGTTTAAATAATCATCTACTGTGTTTCTAATTTCGAAAATATTTTTGTCTTTATCTGCTCCAAATAGTATTTCATTGGGAGTAAATTTAGTGATTGAATTGATAGAATTGTTATAGGCTATTAAAGTAAGATTTAATTTATTTTCAAATTTGGTATTTTCAAATTCTTTATTTTGATTAATTAATCGGAGATGTTCGATTATTGTGGAATGGAACCTCTCAATTAATCCGTTGCTTTTTGGGTTATCGACACAAGTCAACTGAATATTTATTTTGTAAACTTTGAGTAATTCTCTTACAAGGTTATTGTTGAATTCAGTTCCACTGTCATGTATTATCTTACTTGGTATTTGATATTTACTAAAAGAACTTAATAAATTATCTGTTATATTAATGGCATCTATTGTTTTCATGGGGTAAACTTGTGCGAATTTGGAAAAAGCGTCAATAATTGTTAAATATTTTTTCTTTTCTAATGTAAGTATGTCTATATGTATTATATCGAAAGGATGTTTACTTGTTTCTGTTAAGTTGTCATTTAATTGAAACGGGTTTCGTTCATATTTATTTTGCTGACAAAGTTCACAATTGTTTATGAATTTTTGAATGTCATAGTGTAATTTTGGCCAATAATATTTACGTTTTAATCTCGTGAATGTTTCTAAAATACCTCTATGGTTTGTTTTCTCTAAATGATAGTTTGTGATGGTTTCTAATTGATCATCTATTTTTTCTACATCTTCTAACACTTCTTTACACTGTATAAGTCGATATGAATCGTTGGTAAATTTATTTTGCAAAATTTCGTTTACTATCAAAACTATATCTTGTTCTATTAAACAATAATAATTTACTTTAGGTACTAAATAGTCTTTAATAAATTGAAATATTTCTTCTCGTAAATCATTTTTATTTAGAAAAATTGTTAATCTCTGTTTAGTTTGGCCAAATAATTTGTTTAATTCTACTTTCGTTGGATTGTCATGTGTTTTCATTATTATCTGATTTTTACCGATATTGATACAAGTTTCTTTATAAGTAATCCCGTTAACTTCGTTTTCGTCTGCGGAATGATTTGTCTCTAGATCTTCGTCATCCATTTGTGCTATCATGCTTTCGTTATCGTTAATAAAAACTTCTGTTTTTAATTCGTGAACTGTTATCTGAATATGGGTATCTTTAAATATTTTGTTAATGGAATTTTCGACAATTTCAAAATTAATTTTGTTTTCTACTTTATCTAATCCATCGCAAATTTTAGGCATATGTATCTCAAAAATATCATTTTGGATGCAATAATCTCGTAATTTAATTAGACATTTCTCAATGTCGGTTATGTTGGGTTTGGAATAATATTCTAATTTTGTTATTAAATGGAATAATTTATATTTATCAAAAATTGGTTGTATAAAAATATCTCCTTTGTCTTTCCTTTGATTATTAAAAAAATTTTGCTTTGAAATTTTGCATTTATTTGTTCTGCAAATCCTTTACCTAATTTTTTATCTTTAGAGATACAATGTACTATGTTGCATGGTTTTTCAAAAATATCGTTAAATGTTTTTCTTATTTCAAATTTAGGTCTTATTCGTGATAGAGCGTCTGCATTACTATTTAATTTTCCTTTTTTATGTTCTATATCGAAATTATATTCATCAAGTTTTAATTTCCATCTCATTAATTTACTATTAGGATCTTTTAAATTCATTAACCATGTTAGTGGTTGGTGGTCAGTTCTAATTTTGAATTTTATACCATACAAATAGGGTCTAAAGTATTTTGTTGCCCATACGATTGCTAATAACTCTTTTTCGGTTGTACTATAATTAATTTCATGTGTATTTAATGTCCTGCTAGCATTTGCTATTGGTAAATCTTTGCCATTTATGTTTTGACTTAATACTGCGCCTAAAGCATAATTGCTGGCGTCGGTAGTTAAAATGAATTGTTTCGCAAAATCAGGATATTGTAGGATTGGTGCATTAATTAATAATATTTTACTATGTTCAAATGATTCTATATACTCTTTGTCTTCTATGTTTATTTTATTTCCTTTTTTTAAACATTTAATCATGGGTTTTGTCAATTTGGAAAAATCGGGAATAAATTTACGGTAATATCCTAATAATCCTAAATACGTTTTAATTTCTTTAGTAGTTTTTGGGATAGGAAAGTTTTTAACAGCTTGAATTTTCGTAGGGTTAGGTTTAACACCTTCTTGTGAAACAATATGACATAAATAAGCTACTTCTTTTCTTAAAAATTCTGATTTGTCAATTTGAATTTTCAAATTACATTCTTTTAATTTAGCAAATATTTTTCTAATGTTTTCGATATGTTCTTGTAATGAAGTTCCAAGAATTATTATATCATCTAAATACACCAAACATATTTTATTTATATAATCCCGTAATGCGAAATTCATCAAACGTTGAAACGTAGCTGGGGCATTTTTTAATCCAAATGGCATTCTAAGGAATTCGTAATGTCCTTTATCAGTATTAAATGCTGTTTTGGGGATACTGTTTTCATGCATTTGTAATTGATGGAAACCTGAAGCTAAATCTAAAGTTGTGAAATAATTATTTTTGCCTAATTTATCTAATAAATTTTGGTTTTGTTTGGGAAAAAGTGATTCGTATTCTTTAATAATTTTTAATAATTCATTTTTTTCTTCTGTATTTAAATGATCTGTTCTAATTTCAATTTTGTCATTGTTCTGTATATTTATATTATTTTTTGAATCGAAATATTTAAGTTTATAATGTTTGTTTAAAAGTGTAATATAATTTTTCGCAAAGTTAATACTGATTTCCAAATCTACTAAAGCAGGTATTCCCAACAAAACATTAAATTGTTTATGAAAGTTATGTAGATAGCATTTAATATCTGTTTTTTCAATTTTTAAAATAACATATTCATGTCCTGTGTGTTCGCCAGTAGCTGTTGTGAATGTGAATTTTTCGTTATAAATTTTAAACTTATTTTTATTATTGTAAACATAGTTTTTACTAATTAAATTGATTGATGAACCTGAATCTAATAATATTAAATAATCACGTACTTCCATGAATGGTAATTTAGAATTGCATATTATGTTTACTATTTCTCCTCTATATCTACTAGGCCTTCTTCTAAAAAAGAATCATTGTAAATTTCAACATTTTCTGCTTCATTATGGTTAAATTCTACATTTTCAGTATTTTGTGAAAGTTCGACATTATCGCTATCATTTGTTGGTTGAAATTCGGTATTATTAAGTTCTTCAAAGACATAATTTGGTTGTCTGTTATTCTGCTGTGTGAAATAGTTATTCGATTGATTGGTAGGTTTTTGTGGTTGCCAAGTTTGTCTAGTCTGAGTAGACATGCGTGTTGGTTTTATTCCTTGTGCATTTTTAATTTGCATTCGGGGTGCAAAGTTTCGAATTGGTTGTTGGGTGGTTTTAAAATTAATCGGACCCGTAGGGAAGTTATTTGCAGGTAATTGTTTCGGTGTAATGTTTTGATTAGTGAATGTAGGTTTAGGTGAAAATTGGTTGTTTTTTAAATATTGAAAGTCATTTTGTAATAGAGTTTCAATTCCAATTATATTTTCTGGATTTCGTGTGGCTAAATTATTTCTGTAAGGGTCTCCTACACTAGATATAAAATTATTTACTATTAATTTTTCAGTGAATTTAATAATAATCGTTCTTTCGTCGGCATTATTTTCTTCTATGCTTAAGCGTGATTTAAAAGCAGAGAATTTTTCTTTAGTAATCTCGAGTAGTTTGTATGGGTTTTTATTGTTTACTTTTAATAACTCGTTAATTATAGTTGTGGAATTAGTTCTGTCTTTAAAATTTTGAATCAAGTGTTCCTTGAGATCATTCCAGTTATTAATTTCTAAATCTTTTATGCTATCTAAAGCTTTATCAGTTATCTTACTTTTAATATTTAGAAATGAAATTGATTTGTCAAAATCGTCGAGAGGTGGATTTAATGTTCCAAATAAATTTTGAACCGTATTGACAGCATTTATGAAAATGCTTAATTTGTTTGCATCCCCATTATAAGTCGGCACTGACTTAAGAGCAAAATTAATTTTACTTGTACGTTCAGCCATTGCTAACGTATTTCAATATAATTACAGTGATTCGGCTTTTTCGTTAATATGTAATTTTTTATGACTTACAGTAAAATTATGTAGACTGTTGTGTTTGGGATTGCGATTTTCATTTGGTGACTTCTGCGATGATCTGCTTCTGTTGCCCTGTTGGTCACGGTGCTGGTACTCGCTTTGCGGACTCTTTGTGAACCGGGATTGGTAGCTCGGAGTTGTAGAAATTTGGAGTTGTGAATGACCTTGGCACTAGCTGTTTGCTGGCTCTGTAGGTTCTTGGTGTTGTTTGGAGTTGTGGATGACCTTGGCACTAGCTGTTTGCTGGCTCTGTAGGTTCTTGGTGTTGTTTACACTCAGAATTAACGTTGAAACGACCGTGTCTTTGTTTAAACGAATTTGTCACTTGTAGGTGATTTCGACAATAACACGTTTCTGATTATCCGCACGACTGCGCCATTTATGTAATTTAACTTGATTTATTTGTTTTTAAAAACATTTATTTATCTTCAATATGGAGAATACAATTATAATATGAACTACCTTCACAGGCTTACAGATCAGAAGTGAATCTCTCTCATTCACAAAGGAATATATCTATTTTATGCCGTTTCAGCATAGTTCGGAGAACTGGATGATAAGTGAGTTTATCATTGTGGATTTTGTGAAGTCACCCAAATACTGATGGCTATAACTCCTACGCTTCTGCAGTACGTTTAAAATAAAAAAAAAAACATCACGTTTTGTTGTACATACTCAAAATTCGTTGTCAAAAACAAATATCACGTTTTCATTGTAAAAAGTTTATTAACGTTATTAAAATTTTCTCTTGTGCAGTTAAATACTCCATTTTGAAATTAATATTAACAGCCTAACGGAAAACAATTACAGCGAACCGAACAAAATATTTCATTCAGATCGTACGTACATTTAGCCGTAGAATCTGAATCTGCAATAGAAAATTGGGGTTCCTATTTTAGATTCAAAATTACCCCCGCCCCTCCCACAAACAGAGGGGTGGGGGACTATTTTTTTGCACTAATGTATTTTCCCCCCAGAATGATTAAATTTTGATAATAAACGTTTTTTCGTAGAGTGCCTATTTTTCGAGATATTTGAAAGTCTCAGGTTAAAAAACTCACCCGGTATATATATATATATATATATATATATATATATATATATATATATATATATATATATATATATATATATATCAGTAGAGCTGGTTTAGTACCTAGCAGACACAAAGTCGAAGCAGTTTTAAAATGCCCGGTACCGAAAACAATTCACGATGTACGTAGTTTCCTCGGACTAACTGGATACTTCCGACGTTTCATAAAAAATTACGCGCGAGTTTCAAAACCTCTTAGTGATCTTTTACGGAAAAACGTGATCTTCAGAATTGGTGAAATAGAAAACCAAACCTTTGACACACTTAAGACTTGTTTAACTTCGGAACCAATCCTTGCTATATTTGACCCGAATTTGGAAACAGAATTACATACAGACGCGAGTAGCAAAGGGTTTGCTGCAATCCTCATGCAATTAGCTAACGATAATAGATATCACCCGATCTATTATTACAGTGCGAAAACTAGTGAAGTCGAGTCAAAATATCATAGTTTCGAACTCGAGGCATTCGCTATTGTAAAAGCTCTGTGTAAGTTTAGAATTTACCTATTAGGTATAGATTTCAAAATCGTAACTGATTGCAACGCTCTCAAACAAACGCTAAGCAAACGTGATATTAACGCACGTATTAATAGATGGTGCCTTACACTACACGAATTTAGATACACATTAGAGCACAGAAAATCTGATTCTATGGTTCATGTTGATGCATTGAGTAGATACTCCATTGCGGTAATTGAATCAAATCTAGTCGAAGAGTTAAAACGAGCTCAAGCTCAAGATCCTGTAATCAAAGCAACAATAGAGGATGTAAATTCCGGAAGTCCTCAAACATGTAATGAATTCGATATTACAAATGGTTTATTGTTTCGAAAATGCGATAAAAATCTATTGGTTGTCCCTCGTGCCATGAGACGAAATGTCGTAACTGAATATCATGACAACAACCTATACTTGGGCTATAAGAAAACAATTGAATCAATCAAACAATTTTATTGGTTTAAAGGACTAAATAAATATGTAAAGCAACATATCAAAAATTGTCTTACTTGTGTTCAGTATAGTGACAAAATAAGAAAAGATGGATTCATGCATATCCCTGACAAGGGTGACACTCCGTTCAATATTTTACACATTGACCATCTTGGTCCCCTAACTCGAACTAAATTAGGATACAAACACGTATTAGTCATAGTTGATGCTTTTTCAAAATTTGTCTTTTTAAAAGCTGTAAAACATACCGATACAGACAGTGTACTTAAAGTTTTAAAAGAAATATTTTCCTCGTTTGGAAATCCTAAAATTCTGATAACTGACCGCGGCACAGCCTTTACGTCCGCTAATTTTGAAGATTTTTGTACAATGAGGCGAATAAAACATGTGAAAATAGCAGTAAGCACACCTCATGCGAACGGTCAAGCTGAACGGTATGTACGAACTGTTAAAATTGCCTTAATGAAATGTGCCCAACCCGAAAATTGGGATGTGAAACTTGAATCAGTGCAATTTGGTTTAAACAACACAGTCCAAAGATCAATCAATACAACACCAAGTAAATTACTACTAGGGTATGACCAAGATCATTTAAGTGATCGAGATATTAGAGAATTGATACGAGATACAAATGATTGTGAACCTGTGAAAAAACAAACAAATTAGAGAAAGTCAGCGTTATAATAAGCAAAAATTTGATAGTAAGCGTAATCCAGCTGTTTCGTATAAAGTAGGCGATTTTGTTTGTATAAAGCGACCACATGTTTTGTCGCGTGGCACCGTTGTCTTTGCTCCAAAATTTAAGGGCCCCTATATTGTTACTAAATCGTTAGAGGGCGATCGTTATGTTATCCTCCACAACATAACGATCGCCCTCTAACGATTTAGTAACAATATAGGGGCCCTTAAATTTTGGAGCAAAGACAACGGTGCCACGCGACAAAACATGTGGTCGCTTTATACAAACAAAATCGCCTACTTTATACGAAACAGCTGGATTACGCTTACTATCAAATTTTTGCTTATTATAACGCTGACTTTCTCTAATTTGTTTGTTTTTTCACAGGTTCACAATCATTTGTATCTCGTATCAATTCTCTAATATCTCGATCACTTAAATGATCTTGGTCATACCCTAGTAGTAATTTACTTGGTGTTGTATTGATTGATCTTTGGACTGTGTTGTTTAAACCAAATTGCACTGATTCAAGTTTCACATCCCAATTTTCGGGTTGGGCACATTTCATTAAGGCAATTTTAACAGTTCGTACATACCGTTCAGCTTGACCGTTCGCATGAGGTGTGCTTACTGCTATTTTCACATGTTTTATTCGCCTCATTGTACAAAAATCTTCAAAATTAGCGGACGTAAAGGCTGTGCCGCGGTCAGTTATCAGAATTTTAGGATTTCCAAACGAGGAAAATATTTCTTTTAAAACTTTAAGTACACTGTCTGTATCGGTATGTTTTACAGCTTTTAAAAAGACAAATTTTGAAAAAGCATCAACTATGACTAATACGTGTTTGTATCCTAATTTAGTTCGAGTTAGGGGACCAAGATGGTCAATGTGTAAAATATTGAACGGAGTGTCACCCTTGTCAGGGATATGCATGAATCCATCTTTTCTTATTTTGTCACTATACTGAACACAAGTAAGACAATTTTTGATATGTTGCTTTACATATTTATTTAGTCCTTTAAACCAATAAAATTGTTTGATTGATTCAATTGTTTTCTTATAGCCCAAGTATAGGTTGTTGTCATGATATTCAGTTACGACATTTCGTCTCATGGCACGAGGGACAACCAATAGATTTTTATCGCATTTTCGAAACAATAAACCATTTGTAATATCGAATTCATTACATGTTTGAGGACTTCCGGAATTTACATCCTCTATTGTTGCTTTGATTACAGGATCTTGAGCTTGAGCTCGTTTTAACTCTTCGACTAGATTTGATTCAATTACCGCAATGGAGTATCTACTCAATGCATCAACATGAACCATAGAATCAGATTTTCTGTGCTCTAATGTGTATCTAAATTCGTGTAGTGTAAGGCACCATCTATTAATACGTGCGTTAATATCACGTTTGCTTAGCGTTTGTTTGAGAGCGTTGCAATCAGTTACGATTTTGAAATCTATACCTAATAGGTAAATTCTAAACTTACACAGAGCTTTTACAATAGCGAATGCCTCGAGTTCGAAACTATGACATTTTGACTCGACTTCACTAGTTTTCGCACTGTAATAATAGATCGGGTGATATCTATTATCGTTAGCTAATTGCATGAGGATTGCAGCAAACCCTTTGCTACTCGCGTCTGTATGTAATTCTGTTTCCAAATTCGGGTCAAATATAGCAAGGATTGGTTCCGAAGTTAAACAAGTCTTAAGTGTGTCAAAGGTTTGGTTTTCTATTTCACCAATTCTGAAGATCACGTTTTTCCGTAAAAGATCACTAAGAGGTTTTGAAACTCGCGCGTAATTTTTTATGAAACGTCGGAAGTATCCAGTTAGTCCGAGGAAACTACGTACATCGTGAATTGTTTTCGGTACCGGGCATTTTAAAACTGCTTCGAGTTTGTGTCTGCTAGGTTCTAAACCAGCTCTACTGATGTGAAAACCGAGGAAATTTATTTCTTTCATAAATAATTGACATTTATCTAAACGTATATTAAGGCCCTTTTCACTAAACAGTTTTAAAACACGTTTCAAAATTTCGATATTTTGATCTAACGTCCCCGTAGCTATCATTACGTCCTCTAAATACACTTGTACTTCGTTACTATTTATAAATTCAGACAAGGTGAAATTTATGTAACGTTGGAAGCAACTTGGCGCATTATTCAAGCCGAATGGCATTTTTAAATATTCGAACTGACCAAAAGGGGTAACAAAAGAGGTATACTTTATTGATCCAATAAAGTAAAATAACGTTTATTAACTAATTTGTCTAAGATGTCGTCAATCAACGGAAGAGGGTATTTATCTTTAACTGTTATCGAGTTCAGTTCTCGGTAATCAACACACAATCTAATCTCGCCGTTTTTCTTTTTAGTTAATACAATAGGACTACAATATTCTGATATACTAGGACGTACAACACTTTTCTGTTGGAGATCATTAACTATCTTCTTAACCTTCTGTTGTTCATCTATTGACAATCGTCTGGGTCCGTGGACAATGGTTTTTTCTTCAGTCAGCCTTATTTTCATGGTGACATCATCTGACGGTTCCGGTTCTCGAAGTGTGTCTTCATATTCACTCAGCATGTTGAAGAGTTGCAATTCGTTCTTCGGGCTTATATTTGGATTAACCGTGGGAGGAGGTCCAGACTGCTGACCTTCTATTTGTAAAATCTCGTTCACTTCTGCTTGAATGTTGTCCGACCACTTAGATATTTTCATTCCATTCGGACCGAATGAAACAACTGCCACATGGAAAAATGGTTCTACCAATATGACATCGTGTAACACCGTCGAATCGGGTACTACTGAAAAATTCAAATTGTATGATTCGTTTTCTACATAAACTGTCACCTGTGCTTGTCCTAAACTATGGACACTGGACATTCCAAGGCCTGTGTAGACTTGATGATCTGGTTCAATCTTAAGGTTCGTCTTCTTAGCCACATGCTGGCGGATTATGTTCGCAGAACTCCCACTATCGACCAGAGCATTAAATTCATGCTGTGAAAATGCTACCTTCTCACTGGGTGTTTGTCTCACCCGTGTTTGAGTGATATTTACGTCACGTGATTCAGATTTTTCTTTCTTCTTAAGACAATCTTTGTATGTGTGAGTTACTTCACCGCACTTGAAACATGCTCCTTTTTCTCGTCTTGGATTAGGGCAGCTTGATGCGTAATGTCCGTACTCACTGCAATTATAACATCGAATTCGTTTCGACTCGGAACTGCATTTCTTGTTTTTCTCGGTTGGCTCAGAGTTCTTCTGCTTGTTTGGAGTTACTGTACTTGTACTAGGTAGTTCATCTGCGTAGGACTTCATAGCAGCTAATAAGTCTTCTGTCGATTGGAATTTCTGGCTTTTGAGTTGTATCCTCAAAATAGTGTTATCAATGCCACGTATGATATGCAGGATTGCATCTTCACATGATACGTTGCGTCCTCAAGGTTATAATTCCTTTGTATTGCGTCTACTCGTTTTAACCAATTCTCAATTTCTTCGTCCCGATCACCACAGAAGCTTGGAATTTGAACGCTTATATCTGATAATGGAATACGTGTTTGACGCTGTTCACTAATGTTAATATTTGCAAGTGCGGCACTAATTGCACTTGAAATAATATTTTGCAATGCGGCTGGCGATATCTGCTCTTCTTTTGGTTCACCACTATTATTGTTAGGCATGTTGTTTTTTTATTATAATTTTATTTTATCCCACTTCTGATAGTTGAAAGGATGGGGTTTATTTAATAAAAGTTCACTGTTTCACTATTTTCTCTGACACGTTTATTCTTCATATGCACTTTCAGAACAACCATGAGCAACCATGAACAACCATGACATGAAAAATCGATATCATACCTCTCCATCACCCACTTCTACAGGAAAAGGCGAGCTATATTTAAATTTAAACGCTACATATATATATATATATATATATATATATATATATATATATATACATATATATATATACAGGGTGGTGACCGCGACACCGGAACATAGGGATTTAACATGTAAAATCATATTTTTATAATTTCCTGCTTCCCTAATTATTTTTAGAGAAAAAAGCTTCAAATAAATGTTGTAGAGCATAAAATTCTACATTAAATGCAGTAAACAGAATTAATTTTGCATGTTTTATAACGGCAGAAATTAAATTCAAAATGTTGAAAAACAGCTTAAGAATACTTAAGGGTAGCCTTGGAATTCAAACAAAATTCAACAAATGATTGATGTTTTATCTGTCAGCAGAAAATATTTCTTGCTTCATGAATTTATTGCTAGTAGTGAATTATAAGAAAAAATGGTGGATAATTATTTAATTAGTGAAAGAAATGAATTTCTTAAATTATATTACAATGGTAATAGTTTAAGAAAAGTGAGAGATTTATTTGGGTGTTCGCACCCACACAGACCAATTCCTTCAATACATACGATTCAAAGAGTTGTTAATAATCAAAGAAAATATGGGTCAGTGTTCCATCCATGTCACAGTTGCGTTATAAAACAATTACATGTTGCACCAGAAGAAGAAATTTAGGTTGAAGATAACGCTAATGAAATAAATGTTCTCGCTTCAGTATCGAATAATCCTAATGTGATTAGTTTTAAATAACCCTTCACAATACCGTGCAACTGTTAACGTTTGGGTTGGAATGTTAGGTTCCAATATTATAGGACCTTTTTTTATTGATGGCAGAAATATTTAGAATTACTCCAGACCGAAATTGGACCTACTATTGATAATGTTGCAGGGGAAAATATGATTTGGTTGTCCTGCTCATTTTACGAATGAAACTAAAATATTTTTAGATCAATCTTTCCCAAATTGCTGGATGGGACGCGGTGGTCCAGTAAACTGGCCAGCGCGATCCCCGGATTTGTCCCCAAACGACTTTTTTATGGGAGCATTTAAAAAAAAATCTGGTGTGGTCACCACACTACTTTCTTATACTCAATTTAAATTGGCACATATTTGACATTTAAAATGCACATTTCTGTAAATATTTTGTCTTTGTTTTGTTTTCATAGCATATGATATTTTAAATACATGCCAATATATAAATACATTTTACTCAAAATTGGATAAATATAGACGAAAAATGTATAGAACATTTTTTCTTCATTAAAATATTTGCTACAACTTTTATTTGAAAATTTTGTACGTATCATTTTTTGTTTTTAAAATAATTTGAAATTTACAATTTCTGTGTTCAGTAAACTTCCTCTTCCGGTTTTCTAATTATACCCAAAATCTAATCAGCTCTTCGCCAATCCCAAAAACTTTTAAATATGAAGTTTCATTACTCTAGCTTTATTCGTTTTTGAGATAATGAACATACGGCCACACATACATACATACATACATACACACAGACATCATTGAGAAAAAACTACTTGGTTATATCGATGCGTGTTCAACGACTGAGGAAGCATGGGAAGTAGATGTTGGAGAATAATAAATAATAAATAAAAATAATAAATAATAATGTGACGAGAACGGTGGAACATGCATCACATTGGCAAACGTATTGCATGTACCTGATTTGGATGGCAACTTACTATCATTAGGCCGAATGGACGAATTGGGGATGCTTATAAATATTGAAGGAGGAAAGGCGGTAATATCGGACAGTGAATGTGAAGTAATTTTCACTGCACAGTGTTGAATCCAAGGGGGTAGGGTAGGGTAGGGCAACCCCTCGGGTGAAAAAATTTCAGTTTTGTGTAAATTGAAAAATATATAATAGTTACCTATTTAAATATATGTTGTATATTTTACTTTTCCCCCCGGTTCATGAATTTTCCCCCACCTCGGAGAAAAATGTCTGAATTCAACACTGAGTGCGCAGTGTACACACGGCATGCTACATTAGATATGGCTACAACGTATTGTATTTATTGTTTTACATTGTCAATAATAACTTTTCTCGAAGCATTCGCAAAGTTTCATTTCATTTAATTACTTTATTAATATCATTAATTTTTGGCTGACCCATATTTTGTTCAGTATTTCAGATTATTCCTCCGTTCATTCGTGTAAATGTTTCTTATCATAGCTTTGACTATGTTTTATATATTCTTCCTTGTCTTTAATTGCTAAGTATGATGTTCTCTGTCCATGAACGAGCTAAAGGGCATTGTTTTTGCGGTTTTTTCGATTCTTTTGTTCAAAAAAGTTAAGTGTATTTCTGACCCTTAACTGAGTCGCAAGTAATGGCGTTGATCGAGTGGAGTTTTGAGGATTCTGGAATAATTTTTTATCACCTATATTTTGGGATTCACCCTCGACGGGGATTATATTATTCATTTTCCTCCGTATGAAGATTGAGTTATTATTTTTTTCATGTTAGTTGTACGATATATACAGACTGACCCAAGTTTGAATGCTCAGCATTGGGATCTTCGAAACTATAAGACATACAAGGTCAGTTATATTAGACAAAAGTTGCGCATTTATGGGACGATGTTGACGGCGATTTCATATTTTGAAAATATTGAATGGCTCACTAGATAATCACAAAAGTGTGATTTTCTCGAATTTTTATTTTTCATTATAAGACAGGAGGTATTGGAAATATTGAAAAAGGTTCAAATAAATATTTTAGTATAACTAATAAGCTATTTGATTAATCAGAGCAAATTTTTTTTACTAGATATTGCCGAAGATACAACCTGCAAGTTTAATTTTTACTTTCTTGTACGTAGTATAAAGAAAGTATAGGAATCATGAAAAATTTCGATTGCGAGATTTTGATGGAAATACACGTTTTGAGGTTCCCTGAATACGTTTTGACTATTTTCTCAATGATGTCTGTGTGTATGTATGTATGTATGTATGTATGTGTGGCCGTATGTTCATTATCTCAAAAACGAATAAAGCTAGAGTAATGAAACTTCATATTTAAAAGTTTTTCGGATTGGCGAAGAGTTGGTTAGATTTTGGGTATAATTAGAAAACCGGAAGAGGAAGTTTACTGAACACAGATATTGTAAATTTCAAATTATTTTAAAAACAAAAAAACGATACGTAAACATTTTTAAATAAAAGTTGTAGCGAATATTATTATGAAGAAAAAATGTTGTATACATTTTTCGTCTATCTTTATCCAATTTTGAGTAAAATGTATTTATATATTGGCATGTATTTAAAATATCATATATGCTATGAAAACAAAACAAAGACAAAATATTTATAGAAATACGCATTTGAAAAGTCAAATATGTGGCAATTTAAATTGAGTATAAGAAAGTAGTGTGGTGACCACACCAGATTTTTTGAATGAGAATCATAGTTAATTTTGATCAAGTTAAAAAATAGTGCTATTTTTTCTCTTTACAATAATGTATTCACCATTTTAATTTACAAATATCTGTTTCAGGTTAGAAGATAAAGTGAAAAGTATCACAAAAATAGTGATTTTCGCAGTGTGCCATGAAAAAATGATATAAAACAGTTGCATCGAAATATGTTATGAACATGCAAAAAAATTTAAATTCAATAATACTTGGTAAACAAAATTAGTTACAAAAAATATTTTTTGTAGGTTAGGTATCATACGAGAATCTGTCTACTAGCTTTCAGTTTGCGCAACGGATTTTGTTTCGTCTATCATATGTTATCGAATTTCAATTGTTTTGCACGTACTTAACATATTTAGTTGCAATTGTTTTATATCAAATTTTCATGGCACACTACAAAAATCATTCATTTTATCTTACGTTTTAGTTTTTCTTCGAAATTAAAAAATATATTAGTACTTTTAACTGGATTAAAATTAACTATGATTCCTATTTAAAAAATTGAACTTGTCTCCAGAAGTAAGTAATAAAAAAAGTACATTTAATTCATCGAAAAGCCTGTTGTCTATGCTAAAATATATATTTGAAGCATTTTTCGATCTTTTCAGTACTTTCCTAGTTATAATGGAAAATTAAAATTCGAAAAAATCACAATTTGGCATTATCTAGTAGGCCATGCAATATTTTCAAAATATAAAATCGCCATCAACATCGGCATATAAATGTGCAACTTTTGTCTAATTTAACCGATCTAGTATCTCTTATAGTTTCGGAGATCCCAATAGTGAGCATTCAAACTTGGGTCACCTATATATTGTTTATCAGTATTTTGTTTATTACCTTTTGTTTTATTTCAGAACATACTACTTATACAATTATTTATCACTTTGCTTATTTACTTTTTTGTTTTTCTAAATATTTCTCATAGTTTGATAAATCAAATTTTGAGTTTACTTTATCCCTACCGTCTTTCTTTTGAGCCTTATCTTTCCGCACTTTCGTTGGGATCTCAGCTGCCGAACTGTCTCATTGTTGTCCAGTCCACTATCGCAATTTTGCAATGTGTGGGTACTGTAAATTTCGTGGAGCCCATATTTTTATTTAGAGCCACCCCATCTTCACTGAGAGGTAACCTTACCTTTGGCGAGGACAATTGTGCGTCTTCCATCTGAGCACGTAACAGTGTAAAAGGTTACAAACTATGGAATCGAGTGAATGATGAGTTTCTTGTCTGCTGACTTGAGATAATTGGTTCAGTTGACAGACTACACCGTGTATTTATTCAACTTGACGATGATCCAAATGAGATAGAAGACAAGAGACGAAATCCAGGGCATGCAGTTAATTTGACGCAGGCTAGCTACCAAGATATTGGAGAACTATCACAATAGGTGGAGGTAGCTGCACCTTTAAGACGTTCTTAAAGAATTGCTGCAATATCCTAATCTTAGAAGTGTTGTGTTTCAAAACGTTAGGATACCAGACAAGACCCAACTATGGTGAAAAAAGCTCTGGCTGAATCAAATAACAAGTGATAAGCGGCCATGTTGAGAGAATTAGAAAACCTTCGACGAAATAAAACCTGGACAGTAGTACCGCGATACCAACTTAGACAGATTTTAAAATGCAAGTGGATACAATCAAGACGACATAAGACAAGATTAGTTGCACGTGGTTATACCAAGATTGAAGGAATTGACTACAACGAAACGTTTTCGCGAGCTGTCAAGACTAAGTCCATAAAAATTTTGTTGGCCTTGGCTGTCAAACGAAATTGGATAATTCACAAACTGCACGTTACCGCAGCCTACCTAACTGGAACCTTGAAAGAACCAATATTTATGGAGCAACCAGCTCCGTTCCGTGAGAAGGGAAAGGAAAACCACCTATGCCTTCTGAAAAGAAGTTAATGTGGACTACATCAGTCCGGCAGAGAGTGGGATCTAAAACTTGATGAATTTCTGATATCGACTGGGCGGAAGAGATAAATAGAGGACCCATGTGTATATTATAATCACGAAAGAGAGTTAATTATTGGAGAGTACGTGGAAGATCTCCTGATAACTGCAAGAGCAATAAATGGAAGTCAAAAATTTAAGACGTCAATTAATACGTGAAATAAAAGACCTTGGGGAAGCGAGGCATATTTTATCAATGCGAATTGATAGCCGCGATGATGGCTCATTAACCTTGGTACAAAAAGCTTACACTGAGTGTTCCAAACTCCGACTTGATTTCAGCTATAACCGAACCGTTTGGTAAAACAAATTTCAGTAATTCGATTTATTGTACCGCCCTGTGCTGCAGTGTATGTTGTGTGCTATTGAGTATTGTTCGGCACAGTTGCAGAATTAACCATATTTTGACTAGTATCAGTCACTACGTCCATTTTCCTATGCCGACATAGTCAGTTACCAATGTTATTACACAACTATTTCAATCCGACGTCACAGTAATAAATCTGATTAGGTAAAACATACATAACATTCCCATTACAATCATTTGCGCACATTTTTAGGCCAACATACATACATACACACACACACACACACACACACACACACACACACACACACACACACACACACACACACACACACACACACACACACATATATATATATATATATATATATATATATATATATATATATATATATATATATATATATACCGTGTGTCTCATGACGATCTACACATAGGAACGTTGCATACGCTCTTGATCGTGAAATATTAATTTGATCGTTTTGGTTTTTTACAATCTAGACAGTATAATTGTTAATTTTATACTTATTATTTTATTTCCTTTGATATTCTAGTATAATATTGTAACATAATCGATGTAATAGTACATTTTCAACGAATATAAACGTCAAATTTAACAAGGACAATATGTAATCCGTAATGGTTGGAATACTTAATTTAATTCAAGGATGTTGTGAACTGTTATTTCAAATAAATATCATAAAAATGATCACAAATGATAACAATATGCGACGTTTCGACCATAAGGATTTTGGTCATTATCAAGCAAACAACATTTTGAAACCACATAAACACAATAAGTACTGAAAAACAGCGGTGATAAAATAAAATAAAAAAAAATTTTAACAATATTTACCTAAATCACAACATTCAAAAGAACAATCTCTTGAGAATTTCACTCAAAACGTAAAAAATTGGTAAAAGAAACTTTCAAACATCACGTGCACAAACATGATGGGAGAAGAATGAAACAAAAACCAAGCTAAACAAGCTGAAACCAACATAATGAACACCGATGGTCAATCATGAGGTTTGTTCATTCGACCTGCTCAGTGCAAGCCGAACTAGTATGATCTGTTTGGAGCGACTTGCTCGGTGCAGTTCAAAGCAGCACTGTGCAAGTTACTTGGAACAATACGAAAGAACGCCTTTTTGTCACTTTGCACCAATTTGTCATAACTTAACCTAAAAGTCATTTGTCAAATCAATCATCGAAATTATATTAATGCAAATAGATACAGACACATTCGTATATAATTATTTATTGCAGAAAACTTTTGTTATTATCTTATAATACATATATAAATAATATAATCACAGAATAAAAAGGAACTATATTTAACTTAATATAATGTAAATATTATTATTAAAAAAATTTCAAGAATTTCATTCCTTTTTTCAATACTTCCGCTTGTCTTTGCCGCTGTTGTGTATACTGTATACCATTTTTATTTTTTCTGTGAACGAGTTAAACAAAACTCGAACTAATGTAGAAAACACTGCACTGCACTATCTGCTCGATCTCCCAGGCAGATGCAGAAAATCATGCTCAGTGCAGCACCGAGCAACTTGCAAGCACACGAATGAACGTGAGAGCAATTGCACTGAACAAACGAACACCGCGCAACTTGCACTTTTTGCTCAGAACAGATAGTGCAGGTCGAACGAACAAACCTATGGAGTTAAAAATTTGAACAACGCGGAAAAATTTGAAACTAAATTATGATAGTTTGCTTTGTAATTAATAGGATTCTTATTTATGTTTATATAAACACTTTCTACAAACAATCTTTTAAATTTATTAGGTTCAAAATGCAAAATTTTAGGATAATCAAATTTAACGATGTGACCGGAATTTAAAGCATGATCCACAATAGCGCTATGGTTATTATTTTTATTACTAAAATGATTATTGTGTTGATAAATTCTAGAAGCAATATATTGGCCAGATTCACCAATATAGATGGAATTGCAATCAGAAGAGTTTAATTGGTATACTATATATTTTCACTAAAGAAAATCTACAATGAATGTATATAAATAATAATTCGATGAATCACAAAACTGCTTATCTTTTTTTACCACACTTTTTAAATTTTTAATTCCATGATTCATCGACATTGTTCATTCAATTGGTTTCAGCTTGTTTAACTTAGATTTTTCATTCTCCCATCACGTCTAGGTACATGATGTGTAAAGTTTCAATTTACATTTTTTTTTTGTTTTGAATGAAATTCTCAAGATATTTTACCGTGTTATGTTTGTATGCATCAGGTAAATACTTGTTTTATTTTGTAATTTCGTTTTACTGATGTAAGTACCTATTGTTATTTGGTGTTTTTCAGAAATTGAAAAAAAGAAAGTGACAAAAAACCATGTGGTCGAAACGTCACTGTTTCTGTTAGCTTCGTTATGAAAATTTATTCTGATATATTTTTTCACACTATCTGAACTACAGTCAGTTATTCTAATCTTTTGAATCTTATTCCTTCTTTTACAAGTGTCTACATTTTGACTAAAGAAAATCTACAACGAATATTTTCAGATACCACATAATAACATCACTTCAGAGAGGGTTTCTCTGTTTAAATTTAAATGTAACTAGGGAGCGTAATTAGACAGCTTTTATTGAATGTAACACAATAGTAGAAAAATGATTTCAAATATAATTAGACTTATCTAATGTTGTAGGAATTTTGAATTTGACATTTAAATTAAATTTTATTGTCATACAAAACTTACAGGTGAATTCATATCGATTGCATTTCGATTCTTATTTCATCTCATGTTTTACTTTCATATATAATATTGTATAATTGCTATAAATCAATCAGTAACGACTTGCAAAAGTCCGTTCACTGCGACGGCTGTCATCGACTGATCCATCTCTCATGTGTCGATCTGACTATCAATGACGTCTCCAGATTCACGCAAGCCCATACCAATTCGATAAAAATTTACTGCTAACAATGTCTCAGTGACGACGGTGACACAATCGGCTCGTTAAAGAAGAAGATAGTTGCGCTGCAGGCGCAAATAACCGAATTAAATAGCAAATTTCAAGTTAGAGCTCATGCACCGACTGATAGCTTTACAGTGGAAAGCATAATCGATGAAGTTGTTAAAAGACAGAAGCGTGAGTATAACGTGATCATTTCTGGACTAACCGAAACAGCCAATGAGAACTTGACTGTAGCAGTAGGTAATATTGTCGCTAAGACTGCTCCCAGTGTTAGTCTCAGCAATTGTAAATTACATCGCATTGGCCAGCCTACACGCACAAATACTTCTTCCCGGCCTCGTCTAGTCAAACTTAAATTCTCCGACGTTGATGATGCACACTACCTCATACGTAATGCCAAAAATGCGCGGAAATATCCTAAACTAAAAAACGCATATTTCAACTGTGATCGCACTCCGCTGCAACAGCAGCACTTCAAGAAAATGAAAAACGAACTGGAAATGCGCAAATCTCAAGGTGAATTAGACATCCGCATTTTTTATAAAAATGGCGTTCCCACAATTGCTCTAGCAAAAAACTAAACTCATTTTCTCGAGAAGAGCGAACACAGAATAAACTTTCTATATACTGTCAGAACATTCAGGGCCTAAACATGAAGCTCTGTATCCTATCTTCCCTTTTGCCTGCACTTGATTACGATGTTATTGCTTTCTCGGAAACCTGACTGAGTGATAGTGTCCTAAACACGGAAATTTCGGATAGAACTTATTCTGTGTTTCGCTCTCACCGTAACTTTTCTGGCTGTGGCCTAACTCGTGGCGGCGGTGTTATTTTACTTGTGAAAAATTTATTTAACTCATCTATTATACAAATTACTGACTATAGTGACGCTATACCCGTTAATGCTGATATTGTGTGCTGTAAACTTGACCTTGAAGTTAAATCTGTGTTTATATTCTGCGTTTACATTCCACCTAATATGAATACCAGCTGCTATGACAGTGTTTTTTATTTTCTCGAATCGCTACCATATCTGTATGACTACAATTTTATCATTCTCGGTGATTTCAACATCCCCGATTATGTACTCAATCACAAATCATCTATCCTTAATTCCTTTAATAATTTCTTGAGTTATTTTCAAGCAGTTTAATTCTGTATTAAATACCAATTATCGAATCTTAGATTTAGTTATAACCAAGGTGTGGATTAATTTTATTTAAATCAAAATGATAATATATATGTTTTAAGAAGAAAATATACAGGAAAAAGTAAACCAAATTTTATTTTAAATATTGTTTATACATTTATATGTCCTAATTTAGAATTTTATACAAAAAAACTAGTTTTGCCGCCATTGCAGTACCAAGCTGGTTCCTTAGTTTTGAATGCACAATATTAAATGTTGGAAAAACTCGTCCAACCCCTGCGGAAGAGGCGACCGATGTCATCAAAATTTTTATAATCTTCATTTCCTCATCTGTGATGCATTATTTTATACCTTTGAGTGACAACCACCATTCGATTCGATTCATTTTATTAATTATTATTTCATTAAATAGTGCGCCGCTAAATGGTTCAGTTTTTATTTGAAATTTTAAGAATGTCACCTATGCTGCAAATGTCGCATTGCACTGCATCCAGCGCAATTGAAATAGGTTTCAAGATTGCAACTAATTCTTGTGCGTTATGTTTGATTGCCATATTTGTTACATTTTTCTTAATATCATCATCAATTTTGTCTTTAAAATTTTCAGTTATATTTACTAGTGTCGTCCAGTTTTTCAAATAACTTTCCACGCAATCGCACATCAGTATCGGCCATCTTGTGGTAAAAGAAGATTAGTACCAGATCCTTTTAATTCCTGGAATTTTGCTCTAGCAAAATGATTATTTCGGAAGTATTTACAAATTTTAATAACATGTTGTGTTACTGCTGGAATTTCCAAATCGTGCTAGTAAATTCAAATAATGTGCAGAGCAGCCATTTGTAATGATTTCTGGTTCTTGCATCGATATATTATTGCGCATTAATGCCATATTAGCAGCGTTATCTGTAACAATACTTCCTTTAAATTTGTCTTGTATTTTTATTACTGTTTCTGTGAGTAACTGCGTCAAATAATGTGCATTATCTGAATGCCCGGTTGTGTCTATAGTCTCGACTAAATATTCGTTCCCGTTGCCTGTTATCACACATGCACATAAAATTGGTTCATTGTGTACATCTGACCATCCATCAATTGTTAAATACACAGTCTCATTTTTTTAGTATTTCTGCACATTTCGTAATTTCATTATCATACGCTGTATCCAGTAAATCACTACCAACTTTCTTTTTATTTGGAGGTTTGTATCCAGGACGTAACATGTCAATTAATTTTTAAATTCTGTATTTTCAACACATCTGAATGAGGAATTTGTTGCAAATATATATCGAGCTATCTGAATATCCAATTTTTTTTTTTTCACTTTGTGAAGTTTTGGACACATTATTATTTAAAGAAATGCTGGACGTATTCTGCTTTTTAGAATAGGATATTGATTAATTTCTAATTCCTGGAATTGACGTAGAAGTTGTTGACGGTGCTGATGACGTTTGAACTGCAAGTAATCATGTAGAGTAACATTTCTATTATTTATGAGAAGAAATATTTATTTTAGATACAATTATTAGTGACAAATGTACTTACTTTCGTATTCAGAATCCAAACTTAATTCCATTGAAGGAAAACTTTATTCATCTGGTATTGGTACTGGTACACATTTTGACAAATGTGATTTCATTCGCGCTACTAATCCCTGCATATCTTTACCACAGATTTTGCATGTGACTCTAATAGATTTTTTACCACTCCGTGCATTATAATATTGCCAAACACTATCTTTTTTCCTTCCAGACATTTTCACACGATTTACAACGCAACACAAACACAAAACTGTTGTAGAACTGACCCTGTACAACATGAACCGCCTTTCACACATACGCAGTGTAACATATGACCACGTGGTAATATTGATTGAATTCATGATTTCAATCATTTGATTTTTTTTATAATAATTCAATGATTTTAATCATGAATTAAATCATTGATTTAAATCAAATGATTTAAATCAAGCACACTCTGGTCATAACTAACTTTACCTGCATCGTTTCTCGTGAATCTGAGTCCATACTAGGCATTGAATACTCTTCGCATCCCGCTTTACATGTCTCACTTGTGGTATGTAATAACATTAAGTGCCAAAATTCCCATAGTTCAGGTGTTACTTCATATAATTTTAAGCGAGCTAATTATGTAAAACTGTATGATTTAATTGGCAGCTATAACTGGAACATGCTTTCTAGCTTCAATGATGTTGATAAACAGTGTGACTTTTTCTATACAGTCCTGTACAATATGTTTCGTCAATGTGCCCCTCCTAAACCGTCCTATAAGTATACCTACCCTTCTTGGTTCTTTATTCAGATAAAAAAATCTGGTCACCACACTACTTTCTTAATCTCAATGTTTTTGGTGATCACGGGTCATCGATGATCGTTCGCTCATTAGTTCGCTAATGGGTAACGGATGTCATGCAATCTAAGTGGTCCTTTATTACAAATATCAAAAAATAATTCATGCTAAAACAAGATTAAAATACCGGCTTATAAATATAGTGACATTTATGTTTATTTTTTTATTGCACTTGATCTTTTAGTGATTATTACTATACATAAAAATATGGTGTGGTTACCACGCTACTTTCTTATACTAAATTTAAATTGGCACATATTTGACATTTCAAATGCGTATTTCTGTAAATATTTTGTCTTTGTTTTGTTTTCATAGCATTTATGATATTTTAAGTACATGCCAATATATAAATACATTTTACTCAAAATTGGATAACGAAGAACAAAAATGTAGAGAATATTTTTGCTTAAGCTTATTGTTTTCTATAACTTTTATTTCAAAACTTTTTCCATATCCCTTTCAGTTTCTCTAATAATTTACAATGTTCGATTTTGATGTTCAGTAAACTTCCCCTTCCGGTTGTGCGATTATGCTAGAAATCTAATCAACTCTTCATATGATCAAAAAACTTTTAAATACGAAGTTTAATTGTCCTGTCTTTGCTCGTTTTGAAGATAATGAACATACAGACACACATCCACACATGCACACATCCAAACATTCACACACACAGACGTCATGGCGAACATAGTCAAAACGTATTCAGGGGACATCAAAACACGTATTTCCATTAAAATCTCGCAATCGAAATTTTTCATGATTCCTATACTTTCTTCATACTATGTATAAGAAAGTAAAAAAAAAACATTAAATTAAAATCTCACTACCTGAGGATGCATCACGAATTTCCTGCCATACCATCGTACTTAGATAAATTTAAGCAATTGCGATCTAAAATTAAATATGACCTTAAAGAATACTATGCCCAATACATCTACTCATGCGAATATTCAATTTCATCTGATCCCTCTAAGTTCTGGAAATTCATTCAATCCAAAAAGACCAGCTCCTCTTTACCAGCCACGATGACCCTTAATTATGTCCCTCTTTCTACGCCCACTTCGATAGTTGAAGCATTCGCCTCGCATTTTAGCAATGTCTTTGCTACTCCATCAAACGATCCTCCGCCTCCGCTTCACACTCATTCTAACAACTCCATATCTCTCAAATATATTAGTACCGATACTATTATCCTTTCGATTAAAAAACTGAAACCTAATCTATCTTGTGGTCCTGACCTTGTACCTAGTTTGCTTATTAAAAATTGCGCAGTACCACTATCTCTTGCTCTTTTCCATATCTTCAATCTCTCCTTAAAACCCTGCTCGTTTCCTTCACTTTGGAAGGTTGCTCGAGTGATTCCTATCCACAAATCTAGCAACGCATCCGATATCTCAAACTATCGTCCAATTGCTATACTGTCTAATTTTAGCAAAGTTTTTGAAACTACTTTGCACTCATTCTCTCAACACGGCTTTGTTGAACGTAGATCCACAGTCACTAACCTTTGTGCCTTTACCTATTACCTTTCCTCTATTCTAGATGACAATGGACAAGTTGATGTTGCCTATACGGATTTTGGGAAAGCTTACGATCGGTTGGATCACAATATACTTATCATAAACTCCGCTCTTTTTCGCTATCTCCTTCACTCATTTCGCTAATCTCCTCCTATCTCAGCAACAGATCACTCTTCGTTAATTGCCATGGTACTATTTCTCATTATTTCCAACCCACTTCTGGAGTTCCCCAAGGCTCCAACCTTGGTCCATTACTATTTCTACTTTTTATTAACGACATAACTCTTTCTATTTCCTGTAACAAACTTCTTTTTGCTGATGATTTAAAAATCTTTACTTCTATATCTTCACCTGATGACTGCATTGCTCTTCAAGCTGATCTTAATAATTTAAATAACTGGTGTACCGTTAACAAATTGTTTCTTAACCTGGCCAAGTGCAATATAATGACTTTCTCTCGAAAGTATAATGCTGTTACGTATAATTACACTACCTCAAACCTTTCTCTTCCACGTGTTAATGAAATTAAAGATTTGGGAGTCACGTTCGATACTAAACTTACCTTCATCCCTCATGTACTGAATAGTGTAAATTACTCTCACAGAATGCTTGGTTTCATTATTATACCAAGAACGCGAATATATTTGAACATATTAAGGAAAATTTTTTGAAATACATTTACTTCAAACTAATGAATTCGTATCCTCCCAGCTCTCTCTTATATAATGCCCTTCAGCAAATATTCTCCTTCACTTCCCTGTCCGTTCGCAGAACTTCCGGTGCCATTAGACATCTTCACAAAATTCTCCAAAACAACGTTGATGATTCTTTAACCCTTAGCCTTCTTAACTTTAACGCTCCCTCCTTTCATTCTACACAACTTAACACATTTTACTTGCCCACGTCACGTACTAACGTCTCATACCAATCACCTATTCATTTCATGTGCTCTGCTTATCACGCTATACAAAATCAACGAGATATATTTCTTTCTTAGTTTCCGGTCATTATATTAATTTCTCAAACATATTTATAGTTACTTTGTTAGTTTTATTATTAATATTTTCTTTGTTCCTATTATGATCATTGCTAATATATGCTCTTTATAATATTATTTTGTTTCAGCTGGGTTCATCCTGTTGGGCAGTGTATATTTAAATAAATAAATAAATAAATATAAAACTAACTAAATATAATATTCATTTTTACATCTACGGCATTAGAAATTGATTTCTATAGCGTCAAAATCGTGACAGAAGTAAAGTATTTACTCCCTAGTGACGAAATAAAAGAACAATTTTCCTAAGGGAGGTTTTTTTATAACAAAGGTTTTTGTACTCATATGTATTCATTATGAATATTATTAAGCCAAGGATATGATTTATAAACAAGTTGTTGGAGTTAGGACTTAAATTGAATTCAAGATGATACGAATTCAGAAAGCATCATCAGAAATTAAGATACATGAAGCACAGAGTTTGATAACTGGTGTGTTAACATTGTATATAATAATTGTGAATTTAATTATGTATGCAGTGCTAGTCAATGAAAGTAATGTAAATCTAAATAATTATTGAAATGTAACAAAACAAAATAAAACTGCATTGTTCATTCACAATGTTTTTTAGTTCAGTTGTTTTACATTGTTTATATATTCATATGTATGTTGTCATGATACGCATTTCAAGGAAACATTTCCAAAGGTTTCTACAAATTACAATTTCGTTCGGATTTATTATAATGTATATTCCAGCAGTATAATTTGATAAGTTATTCGTTGTTGAAATGAAAATAGTCATAAATCAAATCAAAATAATATAAAACTGGAATTCGATTAATTCGTAAAAACGATTCTGATAAGTTTAATTAATTTCATGAAAACCATCGGGCAGGCGGATAGTGGGATTTCTCGCCCAAATTTTTTGTATATAAACTGGAGAAAAAATCGAATGCTGCATCAGTCCTGTAATTACTTTGGTATGTAACACTTTCTGTTACTGTTTATCCAATTTGCTAGTGGCAGAATAAGTAATAACTATTTATACAGGGTGTTAAAAAAAAGGGTAAAATAATTTCATGGTATATACATTTCGATGTGCTGATTCAGAATCAAAAAGAATTTTTTCAAAATTCGCAAAATTACGGACATGCTTTTAGAAGACTACATTTTTAGTGCCACTGGTGACAGTACATTATTACAAAACGTCAGAATAAAATTAATTCATTTGTTGCGAATCGAATGCTGCATCAGTCCTGTAATTACTTTGGTATGTAACACTTTCTGTTACTGTTTATCCAATTTGCTAGTGGCAGAATAAGTAATAACTATTTATACAGGGTGTTAAAAAAAGGGTAAAATAATTTCATGTTATATACATTTCGATGTGCTGATTCAGAATCAAAAAGAATTTTTTCAAAATTCGCAAAATTACGGACATGCTCTTAGAAGACTACATTTTCAGTGCCACTGGTGACAGTACATTATTACAAAACGTCAGAATAAAATTAATTCATTTGTTATTCAACATCAGTTACTTGGTAACAAATTTATATTGAATACCCGTACTCATTTGTGTACTACCAGTGGCACTAAAAATGTACTGTTCTAGAAGCATGTCCATAATTTTGCGAATTTTGAAAAAATTCTTTTTGATTGTGAATCAGTACATCGAAATATATATCCCATGAAATTATTTTACCCTTTTTTTTAACACCCTGTATAGTATTAATATTATTGACAAATATCCATATTGTTGATAATTTTTTTATTATTTATTTTTTTTTAGATTCCAACCAAGATGAAGGTCAAATTCGTTTTCGCCTCATTTCTCGTATGCAGATTGTTGGGAGAATTATTTGGGGAAGTTGGTAAGTATACATCACTATTAAAATAAGTAAACTGGCGACTGAATTTATTCATAACTAGGCTCTACCCGTGAGCACCGTGTGCCCACATTCATAATTTCTATAATAAACTATTTTTGAAAATTTATGTTTCTGTGTTGCATGTACCTCTGTGTCCGTTAGTCGCAAACTCTCTAAAATATCTTGATTTTGTCCGTTTATCCACCTTTCCTGCCTTTCTCTATCTAATCGTCTTTATATTGCAAAAAAATATTTACTATTTTCGGGGGTTAAAAAAAATGATCCAGTGATACTGGAGATTTAATAGACTTCGTAAAAATACAAATAACGTATTTTAGATATTTTAAACATACATTCACAAACACTACTTGTGTGCATGTGTAAGATGTCAAAATATTGTTATTATCGTTTATATTTATGTTGCTAAGGGGTGCTGTCATTTCATGCGCTGTCATTAATGTTGCCTAGGTTACGCAATTGCAGCTAACTTCATCCGTGACGGACAGACGAGGGCTTTTTTATATATAATACTAGGCTATTATTAATATTTATCCGGTTTTTCTAATGTATACGTTGATTATTAACAGTTGAAGACAGTGACTACACGGATTCGGTGCCTGAAAGACGCTTTTGTACATATGATTCAGGATGTGTAAAAAGTAATAATTTAATCATGTCATTATGCAAAAAATATATTCATAGACTAATACTTATTTTGAATAGACCCCGATAGAATAGGTACCGTATATTCTCGTATACGGTACCCAAGAAAGCACTCTACATTTTCCGAACAAAAATCAAGTTTGGCATACGGAAAAGTGAAATTTCCATATTACCGAGAAGATAGCAATATTAATTTACCTACTAATGGCTTCAATTACTTAGATACCTCCTAGGTGGGTATGGTATTAAATCAGGAGTTATTTATCCTAGACAACCACGATTCCCTGTTGGTATTTGTAGTACTTTTTCTAGACATCAAATTACCTCTACAGATCCGAGAGACTACCAATATCTTGGACACGATACAAGATACCAATCGAACTTAAATAATCCTCTTGCAAAAAAATACTCACGAGGTCTATACAAAGCGGTAAAACATCTCGACATTGACGGTAAATGAATGCAGATAAGTGTAGAGATATGTTAAACTATCTTGTCAATATTAAGTGGTACTAAACCATATGAATTTCTACTATTTATTCTTAAATATGTGTATTTGCTCTTAATTTAAATCATAAAACTCTTGCGCAGATCAACATATTGGAAAATTTTCTCAAGATAGTGAAGGAGGAAGTGTTGCATTCTTATATTTGTTTTCATATTTTAATTAAATATTAATTCAATTTCTCTAGTCTCTTCTTACACATATATTTGAATTAAACTTCATCATAACCTCAATATTGATGAAGATGTTACTGTTAAAAATATTATAATACTAGTTAACATTTAAACTTTCCAGAAACGCAGTGGTATATTTTACCTTAATTACTTATTACGTGACAAAAGAGTAATACAACTATTGCGCGGAATGCTGGTATATTAAATGAAACTATTTTCAATTATGTGTTCATTTATATTATTCGTATTATTTTGTAGAATACAGATGACGCAAAAGAAGAAAATAAGATGGAAGATGTTCAGGATTACTAAGTGAATAATGGGTATGTCGTGTTTTTAAGGTGGAGGCATTATAATATGCTGCATGGGTTTAATAAAGTAACAAATTCAGTTAACGTTATGGTATTATATACTTGATTATATGATAAGTAAAAAATATCAACACACTAATTCCAAATTGTGTAATTATTTAGTTATTATTAAAGAGCGGATTATATGCAAAATGTATATTGTTGCATATTGATCTTGTAAAAAAATCGTTCCGTATCTAAATGAATCACATTATTTGGAGTTATATAACACGAACTTAATTTTGCATATTTTGCATATATTTGCAGTTGTGATCATAGTTTCCTAAAATGTGCATATTATTGCATAATTTGTGCTTTTTAGCTCATCGATCTCCTGTCAATGAGCTATAGTGTTCGGTACGATGTCTGCAGCATCTTTCGATTCAAAAATTTTTGCACAGAAATCCCGGACAGACCCTCTGGGTCACGAAATGACTATTACAACATATGTTCGTATGTATGTCGCTCGTACGAGATTTTTTGTTCCACTCAGATCTCCTAAACTACCCAACGGGTTTTTATGAAATTTTTGCTGGAGATACGTGTTATGATCTAGTTGCGCAAGGTACATATTATTTTTAAAAATTTTCCTTCTTACTTTCCAATTTTTTTCAGCTTTTATTTTTTTTCTACGTTATTTTCTATTCAATTGTATTCAAAATTTTCTTGCATATGCAGGAAATGGAACAATATTTTTCCATATTGGACCATTGGAGAAACAAAATATTTTTTAATTAAAAATCGAACAAAAGAATATCAATGCATTTATAGTCGGCTTAGTTTGCTTTGCTTTTGTTAAGAGAAGAAAACGTATTCACAATTGTTTCAAATTTTTTGTTTCATTTGCGACCTAGGCACCTACGATTTTAAAAGTGAATCTAGATAAATAATAATTTGTGATATATTCAGACTTGGACATACGTCGATGAGCTGCTGGCATGTATGTCTGTATACATACCTAGTTTAACCTTTCTATACACGCGAATTTTTTTATGACACAAATACACGCGTCGGTCTGAGAGACCGACTTGTAATAATATGAATTTAACACTAAATTTTAAATACAGGTTCAGTTTAAAATAAAACTATGTGATAACAGAACATATGTTTTATTATATGGCATAAAAATAATTATAAAATAACATTCTAAACATTCAGAATCAAACTCCTCTTCGGCATCGCACATTTGTTCTTGAATTTCAGTGTTATCCTCTATATTGCTATCTGCTTCGTCATTTATTTCATCTTCCCTGAAATCCACTTCGTCCCAGAGACTTTGTAGCCTTGCCTGCTCTCATTCATAATCCTATTTCGAAATTATCTATATATATATATATATATATATATATATATATATATATATATATATATATATATATATATATATATATAATATGTAATAATATATAATAAAAACAAAATATATAAATATTTTTTGTTTTTGTGATAACAACTAGGCAAAATAAACACCTATGTAATGCTTATTTAGGTATATATAGCTACAAGATTATATCAAAAACAGAATACTTACCGTTCACGAAAATATAGCAAATTTACACGCGTCGGTCTATCAGACCGAATATGTAAACTAATGCACACGTGTTAGTTTTACAACGATCACTACGTACCTACCATAAGAAGTACAAAGTTTTGAGAAGGTATCGGGATCATGAGCACTCAAGAGTGTCTATTTTTCTCAAAATGAACATACTAAGAAATCGTCGGTCTGTGAGACCGACACGCGTGTATAGAAAGGTTAAATAAATCTAACATTTTACTAAAAAAAAAATTCACTCATGCAAAATTTTACATTTGCCACGATCGTTGTGAACTTCGGTCAGGTTGTACTATTCAGTTCAAAAACATTGCTTTTGTCGTTATGATGAAATTCAAAGGTACAACACAACGACCTAAGTTACAGAATACACATTCGTAATATAATGTTTGCAAATTTCGTTATAAAAATATAAGATAAAACAATATATTTTTAGAAATTAAACAAATAATTTCCCGATGAATCTCAATCTATTATGCTTATGGTACACCTATCATACAGCATCGTAAAAATATGATAAAACAACCCACAACCCATCGCACAGCAATACGCTGAAACGAAAGTGTCTCAATTCACACGTATCTTTTGTATCTTATTTTACATTAGTTTAGGTTTATATTTGTCATTTTGGTTTGAGAAACCGATGCGTTCTGTTTTTTCATCGTATTTTCTACGATGCTGTATCAGCAATTTCGACAATTTGGAGAAACACGGTATTGTAAGATATAGGCATGACTGATGAATTAGAATGAATATATTGTATCTTTTTCACATAAAAAAGTTTTTCTTTAATACAGGTTGTTTTACTATTTCTTGATAGGCATATTTTGCATATATTGTTGCGTATTTTAACAAACTTACCGCATATCTTCTATATTTTTAGTGCATATATATGCGCATATATTTGACTTTTTTTGTGCATATTAATCCGCTCTTTAGTTATTATCTTATCCCGTTTAAAATACAAATTTGAATACTATTTAGAAAACTCGTTCCAATCGGCTGATAAAATCCTACTATGACTTGTGCCACCGATCATAGATTAATTTCTTTAAATGTTAAATCCATGTCCACCAGCATACCACACGACTTGATCAAAATTGTATTACAAGATGGGTGGTCGCAAATTTTTCAACGTACTAATATTCCTTTCCATTATTTAATTTTAAGTTAGTACAGAAAACTTACTTTTTCAGGACGCTATTTAAATTTCGCAATTTCTTAAATTTAGCATCTAAATATTTAGTTTTTTACCTTCGGTCACAATTTAGTTTTGTCATTCTGAAATATCTTTAAAGAAATTTCTATCTCCCTAGTTCATATTAGCATAAATAGTCTCAACACACATACACCATAATTTTACTCCATTAAAAGCAACCGTCCCGCTAGAACATAATAGTAATATAGTATTGCTTGTGCTGATTGTCCAACTATCTACATTTATGAAACTCTTCAATATATAGAAAACAGAATAATAGTACATTATACACCAAGAAACGTTCTATTTTTCCTGAGGTATAATTTAAAGCCCGAGGAAGAAACGAGAGGCTACAAATACATCGAGCGAAAAATGGTGGTTTCGGCCGAGGTGTAATACTATTTTTTACACGTCCGGGAGTAGAAGTCGGTTTCTATGGCGTCAAACGCCGGACTGAAATGAAGCATTTACTCCCTAGGGACGAAAAGACTTTTCGAAAGGGAGTTTTTATTATAACAAAGGTTTTTGTAAATAAATGTCTGTTGTCATGGTACGCGTTGCATGGAAACATTTCCAAAGGCTTCTAAATATTGCAATTTCGCTCCGATATATTATAGTTCATTATTTATGTAATTAAGTTTTTCTACTCCCGATTTATTTTTTATTTAGTGTTAAGCTATTTTACTTTTAAGTGTATAGCTGTCTCCATCGTTTTCTAACCTGTGTCAGTTTTTTTATCTTCTGTGTTCTATTTCCTCTTGTTATTATCATTGATTTTGTTTTTTCTCTGTTAATTTTTATATTTATTTTCGTGAGTTCCCTGTCTATTAATATAATATTGTGTTGTAGGTCTTCTTCGGTCTTCGCCACTATTGCCATATCATCCGCGAACATCAGTATTCCCACCTGGGTCTCCTTCATTTTCCAGTATCCTAGCTTCAGTGGTTTCATTTTCTCCTTTGTTCGTTTCATCGCTTCATCTAGCACTAGTATGAAAAGTAATGGGCTTATAATACATCCTTGTTTTACTCCGATCTTTGTTTCAAACTCTCGTGATTCTTCGTTATTTATTCTCACGACGCTCTTGTTCTCTTTATACATTGCTTTAATTAGTTCTGTTGTTTGTTTATCTACTCCTCTTTTTTCTAAAGTTTTCCATATAATATCTCTTTTCACCCTGTCGAATGCTTTTTTTAGGTCTATAAAACATATATGGATATCTCTGTTCTTGTTCAGCATTTTCTCACTTATTTGTCTAATTGTGAAGATTAGATCTTGTGTGCTTTTTCCTCTTCTGAATCCGCATTGTGTTTCTTCTATGGTTTCTCCGATCTTGTCTCTTACTCTTTTTTCTAGTATTCTTGCTAGTATTTTCCCCGGTACGCTATTTAATGTTATTCCTCTATAGTTGCTGCAATTTCTCTTATCTCCTTTTTTATAAATCGGTATTATTATTCCCTTGTTCCATTCTTTTGGTATTTTCTTTTCTTTTGCTCCCTCATTGAGTAGTTTCGTAAATTGTAATGTTCCTTCTTCTCCCATGAAGTTTATAATTTCTGGTGTTATGTTGTCTATGCCTGGGGATTTTCCTAATTTCAGCTTTTTTATGGCTTCCCGTACTTCCTTTTCCATTATTACCTGTATTTCTTGTGTTTCTACAGCTTCATTTTGCTCTTCTGTTTCTTGTCTCTGGTCCTCGGTCAATTCCTCAAAGTATTGCTTCCACCTTTCCATTATTCTGTCTTCTTCCATTATAATATTTTCTTCTTTGTATTTCATGTTCATCATGGTATATTCTTTCTTCGCTCTCAGTTGTTTCATTGTTCTAAAGAATAGTTTTTGGTTTTCTTTATAATTCCTCGTCATCTTTTCTCCAAATTTTGTCCATGATTCATTTTTGGCTTTCTTTACTTTGGTTTTTACTTCCCTTCTTTTTTCTTGTATTCTTCATAATCGCATTCTTTATTTGAGCTTATGTATTTTTTGCAATTCTCTTTCTTTTCTTGAATCTTGTCTTTCAGTTCTTTTGTCCACCATGCTGTTCTTTTTATATCCATGTTCACTATCTTTGTAGTTCCGCAGCTTTCTGTAGCTGCTTCCAGTATAATTTTTATTAATTTCCCAGTTCTCTTCTATTCCTCTTTTATATTTTTGTTCATTACATTTTCTTGTTACAATCTCTTTGTACCTCTCTTGGCATTTTTCCTCTTTGAGTTTGTAGCTTTTTATTTTTTCTTTTGTCTTCTTTCTTCTTTTGTCTTGTATTTGCTTTTCTTTCTTGTTCATTATATCCATCTTCACCAGAAAATGATCGCTTCCTATTTCTGCTTCTCTTGATACATTTACATTTTTGACTAATTTCCATTTATTTTTGTTTATTATGAAGTAATCTATTATCGATTTTTTGTTTCTCGACGGTTCCGCCCTCGTATATTTGTGTATCTGTTTATGTTTAAATTTAGAATTAGTTATTATTAAGTCATTTTCCCTGCATATATCTATTATTCTTTCTCCATTGTCGTTTCTGGTTTCTTCCCCTTCTTTTCCCATAATGTCTTCTATTCCTTCATTCCTGTTTCTCACTCGTCCGTTTAGGTCTCCCATGATTATAACATTTTCTAGCCCTACATCCACCTCTCTCTGAAGATTTTCGAAGAATGTATCTTTCTCCCCTTTTCTTGCATCTTCGTTTTCTCCATATGTGATTATCATTGTCCTTTTTTCATCTTCATTCAGTTTCATTTCTACCATCATAATTCTTTCGTTTATAAATCGTTGTCTTATCATGGCTTTTTGTTTGTCCGGTGCGATTATTATTCCTACTCCTGCTCTCGCCCTCTCTTTCTCTTCTATGCCTGACCAGTACAGCCAGTATCCTTATTCTCTTCATTCCGTTTCCTTTGAGTTTTGTCTCTGTGACGCCTAATATTTCCACGTTATGTTTTATCATTTCCTCCACTATTTCTACCTCCTTTCCCTTTATACTTCTTATGTTCCATGTGCCTATTCTGATAATATTGTTTTTTCCGTTTGTTACGTGCCCAGATGGGACACGAACAATTGTCCTCGCCAGAGGGTGAGGTTGCCGGTTTTCAGTGGAGACGGGGTGGTTCAAAACAAATATCTGGGCGCCACGCAATTATTGTCGGAACACTACACCGCGCCAAATTGCGATGGTGACTTGGACAAAAGTAAATAACTTGGCGATGCTCGATCAACGGACGGGTGATACAAGGGCCAGTAAAATAAATTAAGTACGTTACTGTTTTAAGTGACACAACTATTATATTGACGAAAGATGTAATTCAATATAAAGAAATAAATAGTTTAAAGAAAAAAAATATATGTGTCAACAAGGGAAAAATATGTATGTAAATACTTATGATACAGTATAAAATGTTGCTTTTAAAACAGAATCCAATCGGATGTCCGCGAAATCAAAATAACCGTGGATGAAATCAACAACACGGAAGTAAACAAAAAGTTTGTATAAATCAGTAGTGGTAACAAATAATGTAGAGGGCCCTAGGTTGTACAACGTCGGTTTACAGACTGGTGGAGATACGAATACGACACGGCGCAGGCGTGAAGTGAATTACAAATGGAAATATAGTTAATATGGCGAACATCCGGGTGGCGACAAACGAATAAACAAAATCATACAAAACAATAATAACTAAATGCGATAAGGCTAAATGGTCTTCAAAATCAAAATATAAGTATTGTTAACATAGTAACATACATACATAGGTAACTGGAGAATTTAATTGACTCATAACAAAATTAATAACAAAATAAAACAAAACTAGAATTAGATAAATAAAGAGAAATATGACTACAACTAATAATAAAAAGTCAGAGCTCAAATAAACAAAAAGAAACACGGTAGCGTGGTGAGGCCAGGGCACTTAGCTTTCTCCCTCACTCGTCGGGACTCGCTGAATCGGTGCTGGGCAGGGTGACGCTACACCCTGGAATCTGCGCTCGGAGAGTAAGATACCGGGGGTGGCGGATCGGCTGCAACTCTACCAACGTCCTCTCTGGGTCCTTGAATAATCGGCGACGCTCTTAGGGCGGTTCGGCTCGCGTTTAAATCCCCGTAAGGGTGTCTGGTCGAAATTACGTACTGCGTACCATTTCGCACCAAATAAGTTTTGTGCAAACAAAATCCCCTCAAATAGGGTAGCTCACAAACAAAAGCAAAACTTTACACAAAACTTTTCAAAATCGCAAAAACGAACCACGCCCTTGATGCGAACTCTCGCAAGGTCAGAAAACTACTTATCTTTTTAACAAAAGACTTGAAAACAAAAGAACCCGAAACGACGCCCTTCAGCCTGTTCATCGACCGAGAACATTACACTTAAGTAAGAAAGAAAAGGAAAGATAGATAAAAAAAACTCGCGCCAAAACTATGACCTAGTGAAGGTGACGATAAGGAACGTTTACACGAAAGAACGGAAGAATAATCTGAAATACGGGACAAAATATGGGTCAGCTAAAATTAATGACATTAATTTATCAATTAAATGAGAATAAACTTTACAAATGCTTCGAATAAAATTACTCGTGACAATATAAAACAATAAATAAAATACTTTACGCTAGTGACTAGGTGCAAACCGGTCTGTCATTAAACTATCATAATTGAACAAGCTAGTCAACTTCATTGTAATGTCAAATTAACATGTGATGCTAAACTCATAATGTGGAATTGAAAAACATATATACTGAATTAAATTATACGGTAAGTAGAATGAAAACTATGAAAATGTGACTCTAAATTATTTATAAATACTTCTAGATAATCAAACGGGATCGGAACTAAACAAAATGTATTTCAGATTAATTACAACAGGCGAAAATGACACATACGAACAATAACAAGAACACAAAACGTCAAAAAGAATACAAAACACAAGAGTGACAAAATAATCGTAATACGTTCTGCCTTTTTATACTGTTTTACCTGTTTTCTTTAGTAACGTCCCCTTCATTATCCTGTCCGTCTCGGTTTTGTTCGTCTCTCCTTTTCCGTTCTTTAGTAGTTTTTCATCTTTGTGCTTTCTTTATTGGTGTTCTCTCTGCTGACCCCATTTTCTTGTGTATCCCATCTATACACTTGTTTGTCTAATATGAGTTTCTGGTATCCTATTTTTACCGTTTTCCCACTTAACTTCTCTTCTTTTGCTATGTTTCTGATTTCGCGTTGCATTTTTCTCTCCTCCCATGTTAGATTATTCTCTATGTAAATATTTGGGTTTATTAGTTTATGTTTTGCTGTCATAATCTTTTGTTTATCTTCCCAGTTTGTCATCTCTGCTATTATGATCTCTGTTTTCTGTTCTTTATTTAGTACGTTTATCTTTTTATTACTTGCTTTGACCCTTAATTTTTCCTCTAATATTTTTTTAACCTCGTTTTCCACGTTTTGGGTGTTCTTTAGTCTTTTATTACTATGTTATTCTTCTTTTTGTTTTTTTCTTCTCTTTCGACTTTCCATTCCAGTGTCTCTATTCTCTCTACTAATATTTTCTTTTCTTTTTGCCATTTAACTTCTTCCTTTTCCATTTCGTTTTTGATCTCTCTTATCTCTTGTTTTAGTTCCTGTGTATTTTCTTCCATTTTCTCCATGATTGATTGCATCATTTTCTTTAATTCGTCCATTTTTTGCTTTTATTTTGTTCTTCGTTTCCCTTTTCCTCAATTACAAATCTATTTTCACTTTTTTCCTCCCTTTTCTTTCGTTCTGGTGATCTCAGTACCTTCTTACCTTTAGTGAATGCTTGCTCGTTGTTTACTTCTTCTATTCCCGTTTGTCTCTTACTCATTCTCTCCGATTCCCTAAATTTATTTTCTTGTCTTCCCCTTTTAATTTATTTTGGTGTTTTTATCCTCTCTTTGCTGATTACACTACTATATTTTATTGTCTAAGTTAATCTTTTTATTTATTTGTGCCTTGATTTATACAATTATTTTTATATATTTATTTTCACTACTTTTGGCGACACTGATATGCCGGGTTTTGCCGTTTGAGCTCGTCTACTTAGTGTCTGTGGCCATTAGCGTCCGCACATGCGACTTTCGCCTTTACTGTTCGTTGAGCGAGCGACTTTCGCCCTTATTGTTCACTTTGTTGTTATTATTTTCACTTCTATTAGCACTAACACAGGTCTCTTCCGTTGCACCTACTTTTCACACGTCCCTTTCTTTCCACTTTATACCCCTACACTGTCTTCTATATTTCTCACTCCCTTGATCTATCACTTATATCGCTTTTACACCTACGATTCGCCACACGTCACGCGTCATGGACGTACAGTAACATGTATACAACTCCCGAACGTGGAAAAAATAGTATATACACCTCGGGCGAGACCACAATTTTTCCCGGAAAAATAAGTGGTTTCTCTCCCTTGGTGTATAATGTACTATTTCACGATCGAAAGTAGAAACACTGAATTTTATTAATAAATCAGAGCAAAATTGCAATATGTAAAAGCCCTTTGGAATGTTTCCATGCCACGCGTACCTTGCCAACATGCATTTGTATACAAAAAAAATTGTTATAATAAAATTTCTCTAGGGAAATTGTTGTTTTATTTCGCCCCTAGGGAGTATATGCTTTACTTCTGTCACGACTTCTTTTGACGCCATAGAAACCTACTTACCTACTTTTACTTCCGGATGAGGAAAAAACAACATAAGTGCCCCTTAAGAATATACATCACAGTGCCATTGTCGATCATTAATTCCTCTTTACATCCCATTGATTTGAATAACTTTAGTATTCTACAAAATGAAGCTAATAAATTTAAAAGATTAATTTTCATTAACACCAACGTTCGTTCTATCAATCATAGAACTGATTTCCTAAATGTTAACTTTGAATTACATTCCGTTACTAGCTATTTGCAAACAGGGATTTCGTTGTTCGTATGTTGTATTCTCATTTATTTTTGTACCCAATTTTAAATTGTATTCAATTTATTTTTATGCTTAAACATGTAGCTTTGTTAGATTACTACTAATTAACATATTGCATATGCACAAACTTGTCTTTCGTACGACGTGAACAACGTGTTATATCTTTGTGTGTACCAAAAGTTGTTGTTTAGCTTATTTGTACTAATTTTCTTCGAAATTTTAACGGATATTATTCATTTTATATTGTTGAACTCTAATTTGAGTTTATAATTTCATTGTTGTCTTATGACGGGTCAGATCTTTGTATCTATACTTTGGTTTTATACTTTTAATGTTAAACATGGTTCTGAAAAACTTTGTTCTGAAATCTTGTAGCGTTTAAATTAATTCTACTGGTTAGCAACACTGATCTGTACAGTGTAAACTGTGTTTTCAAACAAGAAACAAAAGCGATAGCAACGCACTTCGTTTTGTTTACATCGTGTATTTAAAAAAAAAATATTGTAACGAACATAATATTACCTTATTTCATGTAAAACATATTAGTTCAATATATGTATTAATATATAAAGTGTAGTCGATCCTTTTATTGAGCTAAATTCAATCCTACAATGGTTATGGGTCCAGAAACAAAAAGAAAATAGTGCATGTATACGTGAAAGAAACAAAGGGGTTATGTTCGTTAGCTGTCAAACTAAAAATGGTGTGTGTTAATCGCTCCGTAAAGAAAATGATGGACATGAAAATAACGATAGAAAAACTAAACGGTGCGAACTACGATCGTGGTGGTACCAGATGAAGATGGTGCTTATGGAAGCTGATCTTTGGACCATCATTGAACCAGGAGAAGATGAAACCAGATCAAGATGCCGCTGCAAGTGTAAAATGTACATACATATCTCGACAAGGGAAAGCTCATGCAAAAATTGCTCTCGCTACCTGAGACGAACAGCAGATGCACATACGCAGCCTGACAAGTCCAAAGAATGTTTGGGAAGAACTACAAAGGTTATATGCACCAAAAGACAGTAAGTTTCGCACAGTACAACTTAGACGAAAGTTATATTCACTTAAAATGGCTGATTGTGAATCAATCGAAAATTACTTAGGAGAAATTATTAGAACTGTAGCTGATCTATCGAGCATAGGTGATACGATAGAGGATGGCGATCTAGCCATGACGATTTTATGTGGATTGTCAGATGACTGGGATACCGTAGTTTCGGCTTTATGTAATCTGCCAGAAGGTGATTTCAAAAGTGCTACTATCAAGAGACGTTTACTTGCTGAGGATGCTAGACGTCGAGAGAACACTGATAGTAAATCGGCCATGTTTCTAAAAGGTACGAAGACGTCATCTAAGCCAAATAATCCAAAATCGGGAAAAACTGCAGAAATGACCTATAACAACAAAAAACCGGAACAGGCAAAGAAGCAAACTGCACAGAAAGTCAAAGTGATTTGTTTCATTTGTGGAGAAAAAGGTCACATTTCAAGATATTGTCCTCAGAACAAAAATGCAAAGAAGAAAAATAATGACAAGACAAATGCGGTAAATATGAATGCGTTTTGTGGTACAATTGTGATGAACAATAACAACTGGATAGTAGACTCTGGTGCAACTCATCACATGACACCAAATGAGAATTATTTTCCATCAATTGACAAAAGTTCCCAGATTGAGCATATAACTTTGGCAGATGGCAGAACTACAGCGACGATAGGAAAAGGAACTGTAAAAGTGAAGGTAAACAATAATCCTGCAATAATGCAGGAATTTGAGGCGAAAAATACACTACTGGTACCCGAAATCGACCATGGAATTCTCTCCGTTAAGCAACTCACAGAAAATGATAAGAAGGCTGTTTCATTTATGATAAAGACGACCAGTTGTTGATCTAGGCGGAACAGAAAGGTCGATTGTACACCATAAATACAGAACCAAGTGTGACAAATAGTAGTATGCTAAATTCGCTAAAGCATAAGGATACAAAAATGCAGCCACTTGAACTATGGCATCAACGAATGATGCATGTTAGTAAACACAAAATTCTAGAGATGATGAATACAGACTCAGTAATAGGACTAAATTGCGAGAAGAATACTCCAATGTCATGTGATCAATGTTTAGCGGGAAAATCTACACGTCACCCAACGACAGGAAGGAAAGGACCATCGTATTGAAGCTGGTTCACGCGGATCTGATGGGACCAATCTACGTTCCCAGTTGGGGAGGAAAAAGATATATGCTCAGCATCGTGGATGACGCTAGTTGGTACGTCTTCGTGCGGTTCCTGAAACAAAAAGGAACGACGTTGAACGAACTCAAGAAATGGAAAACTGAAGTCGAGAAACAAACGAGCAAAAGATTGAAGAGAATTCGTACTGATAATGGACAGAGTTCTGCGAAGCAGAAGGAATCAAGCACGAAACAATGATGGTCTATACTCCTCAACAGAACGGCATAGCAGAACGTCTGAACAGGACACTGTTGGATTTGGTAAGATCTCAGATAAACCATTGTGACTTACCGAAGGGTTCTTGGACCGAACTCAAATACACCGTTGCATATATTAGGAATCGTGTCACTAATAGTCATGATAACAGGAAGACTCCTTACGAATTGTGAACGGGAAGAAAACCAAGTGTGCGACATTTGAAAGCAATAGGATGCGAAGTTTTCGTCCACGTGCCAAAGACAAAACGACACTCCAAACTGTCCACTAAAGCGAACAAGGGAATATTGCTTGGAAATGCAGTGCATGGTCGTGGTTATCGAGTTTGGATGCCAGAAATGAATCCGGTCCAAGAGTCTCGTGATTGTGTCTTCAAAGAAATATCGCTGGGAAGGCAGTCAGAAGTGAGCAAGAAATCACGTGACAACGTTAAAATTGAATACGAAGATTTGACTGTAAAGGACAACGCAGAAATTAATGATTCAAACATAAATGAAGATCCCGACAATGGGGATGAATCTTTAAACTCTGATGAAAAATTTTCAGGCTTTCCGGGTGCGGAAGTCCAAATTCAGAGCGACGTGGAGTTGGTGGGAAATAAAGAAAATTCACCTGAACTTCACCAGAGGCGAGTCGGAAGAACGAAAAAGGATGCCACAAAACAGAAACAGACGCTGGTATGTCAACACGAAATGACACTTCGTTCTTCGAAACATTGGAAACAAGTGTCAGCGCAATCAAACGTCATTAAAATTACCGAAGTCGACGAACCCTCATCATACCATCAAGCAGTAAGTTCAAAGGATGCTGCAGACTGAATGGAAGCAATGAATGAGGAATTTAATTCATTGGTGAAGCATGATTCTTGGGAATTAAGTGAACTGCCTCGTGGTGTGACACCTGTCAAATGTAAATGGGTATACAAGAGGAAAGTAGTTGGTGAAACATAACGTTATAAGGCTCGATTAGTAGCAAAAGTATATAGCCAGAAAAAAGGAGTAGACTATGATGAGATATATGCTCCAGTTTCGAGTTTCGAAACAACACGTCTACTAATCGCTGCTAGCGTGGAAAAGAAATGGCTTCTTGACCAGTACGACGTGAAAAGTGCTTATCTTCGTAGCAATTTGAAAGAAAACTTATATATGGAGCAACCAGAAGGCTTCGTACAAAAGGGCAGAGAAAATCTGGTTTATATACGGACTGTTGTTCAATGGGGGGATGCCAAGATCATCAAGAAAGAACAACACTGGTTCAAAAGGAAATTCTGGGAAGCGGCCATCATTACAACCAACAAACAAGTCTTCAGCAACCCGAGTGTCGAGATTAAAGCCGTCTGGAAGAATCTCATTCATAAGGACCCTACACTATCCATAAAATCGCCAACAATATCACACAACAAATCCAACACGCTTGACAGGACATCACCTACAGACACGCCGCCCACAACACATAATAATAACCACGTCACACTTGAACACACATCACGGATCATTACACACCCTTACAACACACGGTATATAAGCCGTAATTAGGAACTCATGGAACAGTATCAGTTCACCTGATGAAGAAAATTGATCTTAGTTGTCGAAACGTTGTGTATTAATATTATATTTGACTTGTGTTATTAAGTGTATTAATAATAATAAATTTATATATTTGGTAACAACTAGTTTTATTAACTTAACATACAGAAGATGGAAGTCCAAACGTGTTATAAATAAACATACAATATTAGAAATAAATCATCTAAAATGAATAATTTATTAAAGAAACTTTATTCAGCTTTCAGCACGATAAATGTAACCCAGATTAACAAAGAATTTTATCTAGGTTACCTTAATTGGACTGAAAGCTGAATAAGGTTTCTTTAATAAATAAATATTATTTCAGTTGTGTAGTTATTCTGTAACATTGAATTTGTCCATAATAGTGTACCTTGTAGTTCGCTCGCAACCCGCACGGGCCTATAAAATTACTAATAAATTTGGTCATGCCTGCGTGAAAATAATTACATAGTTGTCTATCATAGCTTGGTTGGAAAAGCATTCGTCCGGCAAACGAAGGATCCCTTACTTTTTTTGAAAGTAAAGTAAAGCAAACGAAAGGTCCCAGGTTTGCATCCCGGGGAGGGACATTAATTTTCTCATTCAAATAAAATTCTTTGTTCATAAAATTAATAACGTGGATAAAGGGAGAGGAATGATAAAATTAAAGTCCTCCACATATTTCCTTGGCACGTGGTTGTTAGCCAGGTCAGGACTCGCCTGCGCCTCCGGGGTCTTGTGAGGTGAAAGTAAATGTCGACGGGATATATTATTCCAGATCATGTACGGGACTCCCCTGGGCAGCTGGGCAGGACTAAGTCCACGACTCGCCAGCGGCGAAGTATCATGCCTGGTCAATCCACGCAAGGGCAGCACTGTACAGAAAAGCTGTTGGGAGGCTATTGATCCGGGTTTTCGCTATATGACGAATTAAGAGAGAAATATGAGCTGTAAAGTATTGACCTTCTTATTTGTAAATGTAGACAACAACTACTTGGTTATATCGATGCGTGTTCAACGACTGAGGAAGCATGGGAAGTAGATGTTGGAGAATAATAAATAATAAATAAAAATAATAAATAATAATGTGACGAGAACGGTGGAACATGCATCACATTGGCAAACGTATTGCATGTACCTGATTTGGATGGCAACTTACTATCATTAGGCCGAATGGACGAATTGGGGATGCTTATAAATTTTGAAGGAGGAAAGGCGGTAATATCGGACAGTGAATGTGAAGTAATTTTCACTGCACAGTGTTGAATCCAAGGGGGTAGGGTAGGGTAGGGCAACCCCTCGGGTGAAAAAATTTCAGTTTTGTGTAAATTGAAAAATATATAATAGTTACCTACTTAAATATATGTTGTATATTTTACTCTTCCCCCCGGTTCATGAACTTTCCCCCACCCCGGAGAAAAATGTCTGAATTCAACACTGAGTGCGCAGTGTACACACGGCATGCTACATTAGATATGGCTACAACGTATTGTATTTATTGTTTTACATTGTCAACAATAACTTTTCTCGAAGCATTCACAAAGTTTCATTTCATTTAATTACTTTATTAATATCATTAATTTTTGGCTGACCCATATTTTGTTCAGTATTTCAGATTATTCCTCCGTTCATTCGTGTAAATGTTTCTTATCATAGCTTTGACTATGTTTTATATATTCTTCCTTGTCTTTAATTGCTAAGTATGATGTTCTCTGTCCATGAACGAGCTAAAGGGCATTGTTTTTGCGGTTTTTTCGATTCTTTTGTTCAAAAAAGTTAAGTGTATTTCTGACCCTTAACTGAGTCGCAAGTAATGGCGTTGATCGAGTGGAGTTTTGAGGATTCTGGAATAATTTTTTATCACCTATATTTTGGGATTCACCCTCGACGGGGATTATATTATTCATTTTCCTCCGTATGAAGATTGAGTTATTATTTTTTTCATGTTAGTTGTACGATATATACAGACTGACCCAAGTTTGAATGCTCAGCATTGGGATCTTCGAAACTATAAGACATACAAGGTCAGTTATATTAGACAAAAGTTGCGCATTTATGGGACGATGTTGACGGCGATTTCATATTTTGAAAATATTGAATGGCTCACTAGATAATCACAAAAGTGTGATTTTCTCGAATTTTTATTTTTCATTATAAGACAGGAGGTATTGGAAATATTGAAAAAGGTTCAAATAAATATTTTAGTATAACTAATAAGCTATTTGATTAATCAGACCAAATTTTTTTTACTAGATATTGCCGAAGATACAACCTGCAAGTTTAATTTTTACTTTCTTGTACGTAGTATAAAGAAAGTATAGGAATCATGAAAAATTTCGATTGCGAGATTTTGATGGAAATACACGTTTTGAGGTTCCCTGAATACGTTTTGACTATTTTCTCAATGATGTCTGTGTGTATGTATGTATGTATGTGTGGCCGTATGTTCATTATCTCAAAAACGAATAAAGCTAGAGTAATGAAACTTCATATTTAAAAGTTTTTCGGATTGGCGAAGAGTTGGTTAGATTTTGGGTATAATTAGAAAACCGGAAGAGGAAGTTTACTGAACACAGATATTGTAAATTTCAAATTATTTTAAAAACAAAAAAACGATACGTAAACATTTTTAAATAAAAGTTGTAGCGAATATTATTATAAAGAAAAAATGTTGTATACATTTTTCGTCTATCTTTATCCAATTTTGAGTAAAATGTATTTATATATTGGCATGTATTTAAAATATCATATATGCTATGAAAACAAAACAAAGACAAAATATTTATAGAAATACGCATTTGAAAAGTCAAATATGTGGCAATTTAAATTGAGTATAAGAAAGTAGTGTGGTGACCACACCAGATTTTTTGAATGAGAATCATAGTTAATTTTGATCAAGTTAAAAAATAGTGCTATTTTTTCTCTTTACAATAATGTATTCACTATTTACATTTACAAATATCTGTTTCAGGTTAGAAGATAAAGTGAAAAGTACCACAAAAATAGTGATTTTCGCAGTGTGCCATGAAAAAATTATATAAAACAGTTGCATCGAAATATGTTATGAACATGCAAAAAAATTTAAATTCAATAATACTTGGTAAACAAAATTAGTTACAAAAAATATTTTTTGTAGGTTAGGTATCATACGAGAATCTGTCTACTAGCTTTCAGTTTGCGCAACGGATTTTGTTTCGTCTATCATATGTTATCGAATTTCAATTGTTTTGCACGTACTTAACATATTTAGTTGCAATTGTTTTATATCAAATTTTCATGGCACACTACAAAAATCATTCATTTTATCTTACGTTTTAGTTTTCCTTCGAAATTAAAAAATATATTAGTACTTTTAACTGGATTAAAATTAACTATGATTCCTATTTAAAAAATTGAACTTGTCTCCAGAAGTAAGTATTTAAAACTAAATGTTGATTTTCTTTATGCCAATGACGATAATTTTTAACATTTGGTTCTCCATTAACGCTAAATGTGGATTCATCAGAAAAGCAAATATTCTTTATAAAATTTCTGTCCGCATTCGCCATTTCCATTATTGTTTCGCAAAATATCATGCGGTTGACTTTATCGTTCTCAAAAATTTCTTGATGACGAGAAAATTTAAAAGACTTGTATTTATGTTTTTTTAATATTTTCAAGGCCGTGGTATGATGAATTCCTAACCCTGATGCAATTTCTCTTAAACTCATATTAGGATTATTCGATACTGAAGCTAGAACATTTATTTCATTTGCGTTATCTTCAACCTCAATTTCTTCTTCTAGTGCAACATGTAATTGTTTTATAACGCAACTGTGACATGGACTGACCCATATTTTCTTTGATTATTAACAACTCTTTGAATCGTATGTATTGAAGGAATTGGTCTGTGTGGGTACGAACACGCAAATAAATCTCTCACTTTTCTTAAACTATTACCATTGTAATATAATTTAAGAAATTCATTTCTTTCACTAATTGAATAATTATCCACCATTTTTGCTTATAATTCACTACTAGCAGTAAATTCATGAAGCAAGAAATATTTTCTGCTGACAGATAAAACATCAATCATTTGTTGAATTTTGTTTGAATTCCAAGGCTACCCTTAAGTATTTTTAAGCTATTTTTCAACAATTTAAATTTAATTTCTGCCGGTATAAAGCATGGAAAATTAATTGTGTTTATTGATTTGAATGTTGCTCTACAACATTTATTTGAAGCTTTTTTCTCTAAAATAATTAGGGAAGCAGGAAATTATAAAAATATGATTTTACATGTTAAAGTCCTATGTTCCGGTGTCGCGGTCACCACCCTGTATATATATATATATATATATATATATATATATATATATATATATATTGTGACAAAGTCTTTTTTTTGGAAAAAGACTATTGTTCACAGAGCATTGACCGTTAGCGCACCAATTAACGCGGTCCGTTCTCGCGCTCCGGACGAACCCAGACACTACTCAGCCGCACTGACTAGTCGCATACAGGGTTGAAACATGCGCGTATCTCCGGGGTATAAATAGCCCACCAAAATGCATGATAGTTAGTTAGTGTTCTGCTCTCCGACCGCCGCTACATCCGAACCGTTTGGTAAGAAAGTTTTTCCGTATCTTAATTCATCGTACCGCCTGGTACGACAGTGTATATTGTGTATTACTGAGTGTTGCTTCTGCACAGTTGCAGAAGTAACCATATTGTATTCTGTTGCTTGACACTGCGCAATAGTCCTGTTGTCAAGTTATCAGTAACTTGTCTGGTACCGCCACACTGCGCAATAGTCCTGTTGTGGTCTCTGCCATCTGTTGCTTGACACTGCGCAATAGTCCTGTTGTCAAGTTATCAGTAACTTGTCTGGTACCGCCACACTGCGCAATAGTCCTGTTGTGGTCTCTGCCATCTGTTGCTTGACACTGCGCAATAGTCCTGTTGTCAAGTTATCAGTAACCGGTCTGGTACCGCCACACTGCGCAATAGTCCTGTTGTGGTCTCTGCCATCTGTTGCTTGACGCTGCGCAATAGTCCTGTTGTCAAGTTATCAGTAACCGGTCTGGTGCCGCCACACTGCGCAATAGTCCTGTTGTGGTCTCTGCCATCTGTTGCTTGACACTGCGCAATAGTCCTGTTGTCAAGTTATCAGTAACCGACCTGGTACCGAAACCCGAGTATTGTATTTCATGTTCATGTATGATAAATGCCGATTTATTAATTGATTGTATTTCTTGTTTAATGTGTCATAGATACTGGTTTACTAATTGATTGTATCTTCTGTTCAAATGTCACATGTGTAATAATTGATTGAATTGCAATAAGGTGTATTGTTTATATGCGTGATTATTAAAATCACTGACTACCATAGCTACGTTACGTAGTACATGTCACTACCTAATATATTGAATATACTGTGTTATCTTATTTCCGCTACCCTGATCTCCATTGAACTATCCTGGCATTAAAACCGATTGGCGCCCGAGTAATCCGACACCCGCGATACAAGGGAGCGTCACAATATATATATATATATATATATATATATATATATATATATATATATATATAACAGCATATAATTTATATATTACAACGAAACACTGCCAGAAATGCAGCGCACTTCGTCGACGGAAATCTGCCTTAATTTCTTATTTTCTAACAATTGCTCGCCACACGCTTCCATCCCTACATAACAGTCTCGCCTCGTTAATATCCATACAACTTGTCACACATGTTCTCTTATTACTTCTGCTTATAATTATGCATTTACTCAAAATATTTTCTAGGATATTCATTCATTTATTCCTCGCTCTTCCCAGATTCGTGCTCCTTCAATTTCACCCAAATAAATCTTCTTAGTCAGTCTATCATTTAGCATTCGTTCCACATGCAACGCAGCTAAAAATATCGATCGAGGCATATTGTCCGTCAGGTGACGTATTATGATCAAAACTATCTTCCACTGAAATAAAATTATTATTTGTTGTCTACGTGACCGTCATTTCAATAAACACTTTTGTTTTTGAATCAGTGACAGCTTGCGTTTTCATTTTATTGACAGACTAGGTGAAATACCCGTCATACGACGGAAAAATATTAATTACTGATAAGTCGACCTAATTTTGTACGAGCTTGTTTTAACAATATATTATTTCCACACCATCAAGGAACATTTAAGTCGTCATTTCAATCCCTGTAGGGATAAACCTTTCCATATCGATAAATAAAAAAAAAACAACTTTAGTAACGTAATCCATTTGAAATATTTATTAAATTTTTGTTGTTGATATTTTATATCTCTAATATGATTTCCGTACAGCTCACTTCATAAATACTTTAAATATAAAATTTTTGAACTTACGTGCCTTTAAATATGTCGTTATACTTTTCATAAAACTCTATTAATTAAATGTCAATTCGTTCGGCGACAATGACAGAAAACAGTGATTTGTCAGAAAAACAAAACATCACCTCTTGCATTTATATTCGGCTTAGTCTGTTTCGCTTTTGTCACCAAAACGCCCAATGAAAACGCTTCCAGGCAAAGAGCAGCAGCAGCCGGACCTTAGCGCGTTGTATATTATATAATATATAATTATATTTTATAGTTAATTAAATAATTTTCAAATTATACTGCATTAAATAAATGTATTGAGGATGAAGGAAGGTATTTTGAACATTTATTATAAACAAATTTTTTTCTAATTTTTGTATTTTAATTCTTTTATTTTTAAAATATTAACTGTACACCAATTTGATATGTCAATCGTAGTCAGTATGATAACGATGCGACAAACAAAAAATCAGAACGAGGCGGCACGGACTGTTCATCTCTATCGCTCTGTATATTTATATATTGTAACACACCCAACGTCGAATAGCTTGGGTCGAAGAGACAGAGACAGGGATTACGTGGTAGAACGTCATTCGTACCATTATGGCTAACGTACCAATTTAGTTGGTTTCAACAGTAAAGTTTTGATTAGTGCACCCACCGACGGGGATCTAAGTAAAAGTGCGACGCGATTCTTGTAGTGTCTCCCAGTTACTCGCGTGGGGAGGCGGAGTAGTTTGGCGGAGTGTTCCCACCAGTAGGGAAAGTGGTATGCCACCGTCTCCATCTACCGTTGATGCTGCGTAGCCGCCAGCTATTCCTACTTAGCCACGTTAGTGTGGATTTTACAATGAAACCAGCAACAACGAAGTGGGAAGAATTAACATCTATACTTAATGCTATACCAGGAGCAAAGAAAGACTGGAAAAATTGGCGCAAGGTAAAGTATTAATAATTCTATATAAATTAAGTAAATATAAAATAAAATATATTTTTAAATTTATTTTCAGACATGGCACGATCTTCGTTCGCGCACTAAAACAAAAAAGATTAACATATCAAACCACAGCAAAGCTACGGGTGGTGGGCCCGCACCTGAAGAAACATTATCAAATGTTGATAATGACATAATAGAATTATTTTGTCCTGTCGCACCGAGAAACACCGGAAAGTATGGTTGAAGTAAATATTGTAGTACCAGTAGTACCTACCAATGAAGTGGACGAAAATAACGCTGTTATGTAATCCGCTACTTTTATTACGTTAAATACGTATATTTAATTTTAAGCCAACATGTGTACTTTAGTCATATCATTTTTTACTTTTACTTGTTGGACACTTTCCGCTCAGGGAAGCTCCGTGAGACAGTTCTGATAAAAACTGCTTTTATCTATGTTACGCGCACTGTGCAATATATATATATATAGTTTAGTCGTACATCAGCTTCGCTATAATAAAGACATACAGTGAATTTCGCTTATAACGAACCCGCTTACTGCGAACTTTCGCTTATAACGAACCAATCTGTAAAGTACGAACTAAAGTATCATTAAACGTGTGTTATTTTTTTCGCATATAACGAACCCGTTTATAACGAACTTTCGGGTATAACGAACCTTAATTTTTGTAATAATCGCAAAAGTTTTCGGTTATAACGAACTTCAAACGGCATTTTACCAAATAATCAGGGGATTCCTCGAAATCTTTCAACTCCGCATATGTAGGGTCGCCGTAACAGTTTTTGGGGTTCTTGTGTATATGTGGTTAATTGTATGAAAAAAATTATCGGACCTTTCCGCGATTGGAACGGATCATGCGGAAATTTCAGCATGCTCCACATGTCCTGTCCGCCCCTGTTCACTGTATTTAATGTGTTAAAGAAGTACAATTATGAGTTACGCAATTTCGAAGAAAACATGTAAAGCTCTAACTTTAAATATATAAAAATAATATAAAATAATAATAAGTATAAACAAAAGTAAAATAAACGATTTTTTCAAATAAGCTTCATAAAAAGTATTGTTAGTGTACAATGTATATGTATTACAAAACAATATCTAACTCAATTTTGAACAAATCTGGATTTGTCTAGTTTTGCAAAACAGTTCTTCATATTATGTACCTACTTGAAACATGTACCTATGCATTCATAAAAAAAATGAATTTCTGATGTTTATCGTTTATTACGAACTTCGCTTATAGCGAACTATTTTCGTCGGTCCCTTGAGGTTCGTTATAAGCGAAGTTCACTGTATTTATCATTTCATTAAAAACACAAACTCTTTTTATTTCAATATTCCTGAACCCCTAACAACGCAAACGAAATAGAAGCTGCAATAATTGCAGGACCATCAAATATAACAGAAGAAACGTACCAGACCTAAACGCAAACTGGGTACTGAAAGGCTGGAAAAATGCGTAGCTCTAACAAATAAGCTAGCAGATCAACTGGATATGAAAATAAAAATAAAACAAGAATATTATGAGAAAACATTAATATTACTAAAAAGAAAAGTTGTGGCAAAAGCACGCAGTGCAGTAGCAAATGGAAAAATTGCTGACGTGTTATAATAGGTAGTATCTCCAACAAATACTAACATTCCTTTATTGTGGTTATTTTACATAAAAATAGATATAAGTTATTAGTATATACATATATATTTATACAGAATGTGATTTAATTATTTTATGAAAATCTAGATATAAGTTAAGAATCACAGAATGTGATGTATTTTTACTTTCTTATACATAGTATAAAGAAAGTATAGGAATCATGAAAAATTTCGATTGCGAGATTTTGATGGAAATACGTGTTTTGAGATCCCCTGAATACGTTTTGACTATTTTCGCAATGACGTCTGTGTGTGTGGATGTGTGTCTGTATGTTCATTATCTTCAAAACGAGCAAAGTCAGGATAATGAAACTTCGTATTTAAAAGTTTATTGATTATATGAAGAGCTGATTAGATTTCCAGCAAAATCGCTGAGGAAGTTTACTGAATATCAAATTGAACATTGCAAATTATTGGGGAAATTAAAAGGGATATTGAAACAGTTTTGAAATAAAAGTTATAGGAAACAATAAGCTTAAGAAAAAATGTTCTATGCATTTTTGTTCTATCTTTATCCCATTTTGAGTAAAATGTATTTATATATTGGCTTGTGTTTACAATATCATATCTGCTATGAAAACAAATCAAAGACAAAATATTTACAGAAATACGTATTTGAAATGTCCAATATGTGCCAATTTAAAGTGTGTATAAGAAAGTAGTGTGGTGACCACACCAGATTTTTTTATTTCATTTTGAAGAATTAGAAGTAAGATTAGATATAACTTGTTTATATTTACATATACATATAAATTTATAGAGAATAATTTTATTAAAGATAATAATTTGCGTCATTGCGGAATTTGGACACGAAAGTCAGAAATAAAACACTTTCAGACGTTAAGCTGATGTGTGGCCATATGTTCATTATCTCAAAAACGAATAAAGCTAGAGTAATGAAACTTCATATTTAAAAGTTTTTGGGATTGGCGAAGAGCTGATTAGATTTTGGGTATAATTAGAAAACCGAAAGAGGAGGTTTACTGGACACAGATATTGTAAATTTCAAATTATTTTAAAAACAGAAAACGATACGTATACATTTTTCAAATAAAAGTAGTAGCGAATATTATTATGAAGAAAAATATGCTCTATACATTTTTTGTCTATCTTTATCCAATTTTGAGCAAAATGTAAAATACCATGTATGCTATGAAAACAAAACAAACACAAAATATTTACAGAAATTTGAAATGTCAAATATGTGCCAACTTAAATTGAGTATAAGGAAGTACTGTAGTGACCACAGCAGATTTTTTTATTTTGAAGAGTTAGAAATAAGATTAGATACAAGTTGTTCATATTTACATTATAACGCGTCCCGACCTTTTAACCAAATCCGAGCCTGACGCTTGGTGACAGTCCGGTGCGAACGGGTTAGAAAGGCAGTGAAAAAAAAACAGTGAGCATCAACAGAACACAAGGTGCGAACATTTTTTTTAGCTAGTTGTGGGTTTCTTTGTTCTCGGAGTTATTATTTGGCCTAGAGAAGAAAAAGTTAAGTATATCGTTCTCGAAAATATATAGTATATTTATCAATTATTTTTACTAATAAAATAGTTATTTGCAGAGCTTATTAATTTAGGGTAGTTATTAAATAGCTGGTAAGATTTAAATTAGTAAACGAGTTAGGTTAGAAAATTAGTAAATATATAAGGAGCAAAGTTAAATGTAAAGTTTGTAATCGATATTATATTTCATATCGATTTGTTTGTTCACATACTATTGTGACCACGTGGAAACTATCGCCCCATCTACCAGAAAGTCTACTCTTCCTCAGGAGTCCTGTCGACGCAGGACTGGCGCCCTGAAATATAAATCTTGAGGAGACGAGACAGGCATGTCCACCGAGCTGCATCACGTACATTGGGGTCAACCACGTCGCTGAGTATCACTTAGAATAACCCATGATTGTACTGTATATTATAAGCCGTAGTTTATGTATCATTTTTATCTCAAATTGTACTTATTTAGTTCTAAAGAAGTAGCTTAGAGTGTTGGAGGCGTCTAAAGCCTAGTTAGGACCTTGAGAATTTGCTGTAAATATATTGTGCTAGTTGAAGGAGTAGCTTACTTCTCTGCCTCTGGCCTCCTCACCGCTCCGTTGAGTATGACGTAGGTCACTCGCATTTCCCCAGTTACAAAATATATAAATACATTTTTTACAATAAACATTATAGCGAGAAAAAATTTCTAATTACTTATTGCCATATTATTCGAGCTTCTGCGAGTTGCGGATTGACTCTTACTACAAGCACATCTTGAACTTCAGTTTGTTGAACAGCCAAGTACATTCCGTAGTCTACTTCCTCCAAGTCTTTCGACACATTCGGCAAATTATTTGCAATACACATTGCACATTGTGTAGTACAGTGCACGCATTTATTATTTTAGATGCTGTGGTCGGTGCATAATGAAGTACACGGTGCTTTAACACCGGAAACGCATTTTTAATACGCCATTACATCTTTCAATGATGCACCTGGTCTTGCAATGACATTCATTGTAAGCAGTTTCGTGTGAGTTTTTCGCAGGTTCATTTTCTAATGGCGTCAAAAGCCATGGCCTGAGTGAATAGCCTGAATCTCCTTTAATGTAATTTTAACATTTTTACTATATATATATATATATATATATATATATATATATATATATATATATATATACAGGGTGTATCTGTGGTTAAGCGATGTCCACGCATTTTAGGGACACCCTGTATATATATATATATATATATATATATATATATATATATATATATATATATATATATATATAATATTGTAACGTTTTGTTTTTGGCGGACTAAATAAGAATGTCTGAGACAGTCACGTAAGAGGATTGATTGATTTATGGTGGTGCTCTGCTATAGGCCTGAGCCTCTTCAGAGTGTATGCGTCAGTGTAGTGCAGTGTACCTATCCTATGTGTTGTATTGTTTCATTTGTATGCCTTTTTTGTGGCTGCCATTGGCCCCTCTATCTACTTGTCACATGACGTATGCCAGAGGTGACATTAGTTCGATTTAGGGCCTAGCGTGTTTAAGTACTAGTGTACCTAGGCAGGGGAAACCGGAGTACCCGGAGAAAACCTGCCGCTCACTCAGCGCGAGCCCTACCGGCGGAGCGGTTCCGCTTGGACGGTCACCCATCCAAGTACTGGCCGCGCAGTGTGTCACTTAACTCACATTATCTTGCGACAAGCGAGTTACCGCCACACCGGTCCACCGGCACGTAAGAGGTAATTCGTAGGTTGTTCGGGTTATGTTCGTGTATGTCGGGTAGCGCGAGTAGTTTCACGCTACAGCGAAGTTTTTTTGGCTCTCGGCGTGCGGCATTCGGACTGAACGGGTGTGTTGTGTTTAATAAATGTTTTTACGACGTGTAAAAACCACGTGACAACGTTCCAATAGTTTCTGTTCTGGTAAGAAAAACGTATACTTAGTTTACTGTTTTTTATTTCAATTTTCGGTGTTGCAAAGTCACCCGTACGTTAAATACGTAGTTTTCCACACCGTTTAGTCCCAGTGTTTCGCGACGTGAGCAGCCGCTCGTCGGCAACATTTTTGCAATAATCGTGAGTATTTTGTGAAATACAATAGTGTGCTTGCACGATTGATTTAGCGTTTTAGCTAGTTTTCGCGGTATAGCCGTGTTTTGCTTTTTGTAAGTGGTTTCTCTTATGAGAGAACCACGTGTGCGGTAGCCGGTGTGCTATCCGCCATTTTGTTTAAAAATTTGACCTGAGTGTCAAAAGGTTGGTTTTGATCGCTCCCCGTAGAGGGAGTAGAACTTCCGTTACCGGGAAGTTTGGCTTTGTTTTGAATCATATTTCAATTTTGGTATAAATATAAAATCACGGTAATTCTGTATAAAATTGTATGTTGAATTTTCAAGTCAGAGACTGGGTGTCTAGAACTTGATTTGTATTGTTTTTGGCGAACACGAACTGTGTTTCAGCTTTGAGATAGATTCACACCTGCATGACGGGAACAAGTAAGACCGGTACGAGAATTAACCTTCTCCCCTAATATCCTATCCTTGCGTACGAGATACTTTTGTTTTTGTTCAGTAAGTAAGCGACCCTGTGTCATTTTTGGAATAGAGCACGTGTCTCTGTTTAGTTTGTTTTGCTACGTAGCGCCATTTTGGGTGCTGGGCATTTTGATTTCACGTGCTCTCAATACTGCTGTTCATTGGACTGCAGAGTCCATGGTGTCTCCACGAGCAAGAGGTAGCTGGTAACTTTCCTATAGTGTAAGAATTTTCTCTTTGTTGTAACTTCGTTTTGCGCGTGTGCGCAGTCATTCTGTATTTCTGTTTTTTTGCTTACGCGCGTGTGCGCAGTTAACTGTTAAGGTAATTTTAAAATACTGGGTTTGTACAGGCAATTATTGTCTATCTTGCACTAGTGCTCTGGTACTGTGTATTTATGATTTACACTGTTTCTTTTTGTTGAGCTGATCGAGTCGTAGAAGACGGTCGACGGTGTGAGTACTGTGTAACAGGCTTGTCCTGAGTAGGGAATCAGGCACTGGTAGTCTCCTCCGGTGACCGCCTGCCGAGTTCCCAAACCACCAATCTGAGGAACCAATTAGAGCACAGAAGGATCTACCCCTGTGGAGCACCCCAAAGGCTTTGGGGATCAGCCCACAGCGGGAGACGCTGGCTCAATCTGACACCGCAGGACGTCCGGCTGAGTCGGTGACCGAGGGGGAGTCTGCCAGTGCAGAAGAGGAATAGCTAACCTCCACCTGACGCTGTCTTTCACCTTTACGTTTACCTTTTTTATAACATCGTGCTGCTGAAGCACCTGTCGGCTTCTGTAGCCACGAGAGCTCATTTGACAGGTGGCGCCCAATACGGTGTAAATCTCAGTTGTTTCTGCTTTGTTCCCCAGTAAGGGTAAATATCTTTTTGTTGTTATTTTTTAAAGTACAATCATTAATATAAATTGCTAAGTTTAAACTCTGAAAACTGTGGTGGTTTTTTTTGTTCTAACTTTCCTTTGCCTACCGACGAACCTTCGACTGCTCTCCTCAACAAGCAACGGCTAGCCAGGGCTGTGTAAGGCGTCGTAAACATCATATATATATATATATATATATATATATATATATATATATATATATATATATATATAATGTTATGTAATGTTATGACTAAATTTTTGGAATCAGAAAGACTTTTGACTTCTGCTTGATTAACAAGTGATGTGACAACTAAACAATTAAAAAAGCTATGAAAATTGCGTTGGTTGTCAGTTATCACTTGTTAATCAAACAAAGGTAAACTGATTATTCCTTAAATTTTACTTAAATACCTTAAATTAATACCTATTTTCCTTAAAAAGTTGATTATGAAACACATCAAAATTTTTATACTACCGGAAGTAAAAAGTCTTTCTGATTCCAAAAATTTAGTCAAAATGGTATGTTGCCATTTAAAAAATTAAAGTTGCACAGCGTAACGCATGCGCGTAATGACTTAAGAGAATTTCAAGGTCACAGAAATATAAAGTACTTTTTACCATGTAACTTTTGTCTGAATCATTTTTCTCTAAATTCGATAATAACAAAAATATAGCCTTGTTGCATTACTTTCTCTACACCCTGTATATATATATATATATATATATATATATATATATATATATATATATATATATATATATATATATATATATATATATATATATATATATATATATATATATATATATATATATATATATATATATATATATATATATAGGGTGGTGACCGCGACACCGGAACATAGGACTTTAACATGTAAAATCATATTTTTATAATATCCTGCTTCCCTAATTATTTTAGAGAAAAAAGCTTTTCTTAAACTATTACCAATGTAATATAATTTAAGAAATTCATTTCTTTCACTAATTGAATAATTATCCACCATTTTTTCTTATAATTCACTACTAGCAATAAATTCATGAAGCAAGAAATATTTTCTGCTGACAGATAAAACGAGAATCATTTGTTTAATTGTGTTCCATTTCCAAGGCTACCCCTAGGTATTTTGAAGCTAACTTTCAACGATTTGAATTTAATTTCTGCCGGTATAAAGCATGGAAAATTAATTGTGTTTATTGATTTTATGCTCTACAACATTTATTTGAAGCTTTTTTCTCTAAAATAATTAAGGAAGCAGGAAATTATAAAAATATGATTTTACATGTTAAAGTCCTATGTTCCGGTGTCGCGGTCACCACCCTGTATATATATATATTGCCGTTGCACATGCCAACAAAAGATAAAATAAATAAATATAACAATAATAACAACCCCCTTGCTTATTTATTTTCTGAAAATCGTAAATCATATTTTAAAAGAAGAATATACGTGTTGAAGATTCTTTTAATTAAGTCACAATCTGATAATGGGAAGATTTATCCCCGCAAGGGGTTGGAATAACGACTTAAGAATATCCTGGTGGTGTGGAATAATATATTGTTAACACATGCTCGTACAATTATAAAGACGTTTCGACCTTGTGGGTAGTGGTCATTATCAAGTTACTAAAAACTAAAAAAAAAATTAACAACAACAATCAGTACAATAAAAACATACATAATGTAACTATTACCTTAAAATTCATTTTTAACAGATTGTATGCCATTTCACTCTCAAGGTAATAGTTTTATATTTTTTACTTATTGTTGCAAACATATGAACATCATTGATGTTTTTTATGTTTTTGCGTTTTCAACGTAATTGAAAAGGATGCACAGTAGTTCTGCTTTTCTTGTTATTATCTGATGATGCTTCAAACCTGAAGCGAAACGTTATATGTTTTTTAAAATAAACTAACGTGAATACCAACGTGGATTCATTTAAGCCTTACTCCAATATAATTATTCCTCAATACTCAATAACGGTAGCACAGTGTGTAAATAAATGTTAACGCTAGAAAACGTGCACTTAACTTGCCAAAAAATATTTACTTTACCGTTTTCCCGCCAAACCATTCCCGCTAAAAATGTGTGTTCCCAGTCTAGTTATGCTTTCCCGCGCTTTTGCTGGCGACTTGAGTTTTGCCGGCAATGAGTAATTGCGAGGTTAAACGCGTGCTTGCAAATCACGCGTTATGTTCTAAATTGCTCATTTACTTACTGTCGTTTGTGAAGTGCATATCTATACTCTATTATATTTGAGTAACCAAATGTGTGAAATACTCAAGCTTTGTAAAATTAATTTTTTACGTTATAATGCCACGCAGTTGTGTGAATAGTCCTGACAACTTTTGTTACGTATGCGGCGAAGTGATTTTCAAACCTCAAAAAAGAAATATAACACCACTCATCAAAAAATGTTATGAATTGTACTTCGGGTGTAAAGTTGGAGATCAGGATAAGGTTTGGGCCCCACATATTTGCTGTTTAACATGTGTTTCCCAGCTCACTGGCTGGCTGCATGGAAAATCTCGTCACATGCCGTTTGCAGCTCCAATGATATGGAGAGAGCCAAGGGACCATTCTACAGACTGCTACTTTTGTACAACTAAAATCGCTGACATATCAAGTAAGTCAAGAACTAAAGTAAAATATCCAAACTTCCGTTCGGCTATAAGACCTGTGCTGCACAATGCTACGGACCTTCCCATACTATCCCCACCAGATTCATGGACTCTGGATTCTGAGGAGGACCCACTAGATGACTTCGAGAGCCTAAAAAACAGGCAAACGGACCCTGACTTTGTTGACTTGTCCGAGGATCCACATAAAATAAGCCAATGCTTAAAGGATGGAATTTATTAGACAAAGGTACAAGAATATGCACATTCCGTAGTAGGCAGCAAGACCTGCAGCATTTATTTTCCAAACAAGATGACCTGGTATTCTGTAACGATGTCAACGCTTTACTAGAGGCAATGGACTAACATCACAATCCAGAACAGTGGAGACTATTCATAGACTCCTCGAAAACCAGTCGAGTTAAGTTAGAGTTAAGTTAAGGCTGTTCTACTTCATAATGGAAATGAAAATCCCTCTATTCCCATTGCTCATTCTGTCAACATGAAGGAGTCTTATGAAAGCATGAAGCTACTACTGGATAAAACAGAATACCAAAGATTTCAGTGGCAAATTTGTGCGGATCTAAAAGTTGTAGCCCTAGTGCTGTGTGAGTGGGACAGTAGGGACAGAAAAAATCTTGGCAATGGCCAAGAAGAAGTAACCTTACTCCTGGTCTTAAGAATGTAATTTGTGACCCTCTCGTCAATTCCGAAAAAAATCTGCTGCCACCTCTTCACATCAAATTGGGATTGATGAAAAACTTTGTAAAGGCGATGAACACAGATGGTAAAGGTTTTCTTTATTTAAAAAACAAATTTCACAGAATAAGCGAACCTAAGATAACAGAGGGAATATTTGTGGGTCCCCAAATCAAAGAACTAATGAAAGATGCCAATTTCGACAATGCCATAGATGAAAGAGAGGCACCTGCTTGGAAGTCCTTCAAAACTGTGATAACAAACTTTCTCGGAAACAAGAAATCTGAAAACTATAAACAGTTGGTTGATGAACTGCTGCAAAATTACAAAGATTTGGGAGCAAATATGTCCCTGAAGATTCATTTCCTCCATTCACATTTGGATATTTTTCCAAACAATCTTGGTGATGTGAGCGATGAACATGGTGAGAGATTTCACCAAGATATCAGTCAAATTGAATCGCGCTACAAGAGTATATGGAACGTAAGCATGCTTGTGGACTACTGCTGGGGCCTTAACCCTTTTGTTCCTAGAGACGAGCCAGCAATGAAATACAGGCGAAAGTCGAATAGAAATATGTTTTCTAAATAAATTACATCATATTATGTCCTCACATTATTCCTTGAAAAAATTAAAATTTCTGAAATATCGAACGCGTTTTACACAAAAACCTTACGTGCTAGGAGGATTTGGTAAGCAGATTCGTAATTTGCAGGACATATTCTATATTCTTTAGTTCATGTAACATTCAAAAAGTTTAATTTTGTATATCAGTGTTATCTTTTTATTTATTTTATTTTATTCTTTTTAGTCTGTGATAAGTGTGTAAGCGGATCATACATTCTTTGCAATGAGATAGGGAATTACACTAATTAATACTAATATTATACACTGACACAAACACAGTTATAATTCCAATAAATCATTGTTATTGTAACCACTTTTATTTTATTAATATCTAAATCGTTGTTGTACATTCAAAATGCGAGACACAACTATCAAAAAACGTCGTATTTCTGTTGTTACCGGTGCTAAGCCGACTATTCACCGAAAACTTTATATCTAGTATATACTATCACATGCATTGATCTTCTTTTGTTCAATCCCCCGTCAGACGGACAGACAGACAGACTCACAAGTGAAACTAGATAAAAGCTTGTAAAAATAACACCCTTTTTACCATCTATTAATGCGATTTTCGCAAAATGGTAAAAATGTTGATCATTCTGTATTATTAAGTCCGTTCGGACAAAGCAGCGACTTGCATGTCAATGCTTTTTTATTACATTTTTAATTCTGACGGCCATGGTCAGCGTTGATAATACGTAAATTACTTACTCCGTTGTTTGCTAAAAAAAATTAAATATGTAAAAAATTTTATTCTTCAATTTTTCACAATTTCCTACCAGACCGGTTATGGCTTGGAGTTTAAAATAAATCAAATGTTTTCCTGTTACTTCTAAGTGTCTTTATAATGACCTCTAACCATAAGGTCGGAACGTCGACATAACTTTGTACGAGCCTGTTTTAACAATATATTATTTCCACACCACCAGGGAAAAATTTAAGTCGTCATTCCATCCCCTGTGGGGGTAAACCTTTCCATGTCAAAATGGTAAAACATCTGTTTGTTTATTTTTAAAGAAGAATCTAAATACAAATTTTAACGTTTTTGATATCTTCCATTTTCGAGATATATAGTAATGTTCGCTTAAAACGGAGTTGCTTATTGCAAACTTTCGTTTATAACTAACAATATATAAGGTACGAACTAAAGGATCATAAAACGTGTGTTATTTTTTTCGCACATGACGAACCCGTTTATAACGAACCTTATTTTTGTTATAATTACAAAAGTTTTCGGTTATAACAAACTTAAAACGGCATTTCATCAAATAATCCTCAAAATCTTTCAATTGCGCATATATGGGTCGCCGCAACAGTTGAGTCTGTTGAACGCAGCAAGTTATTCACTGTATTCAATGTGTTAAAGTACAACCATGAGTTACGCAATTGCAGAGAATACTCGTAGAGCTCTTACTTTAAATAGTACAAACGACATCGTCAAAAGATTGCAACGAGGTGTGAAGTAAGTAAATATATTTTATTTAACATTGAAGTAATGAACTATCACAATGTATGTGAAAATACTTTTATATATTTAAAGAAAAATTACTAGTCAAAGAATATCTTTGCTATTTTTATAATGCCGTACCCTACCTCTTCTTTACCCTATTTTATATGAATGTATACTTTTACTAATAATTACAATCAATTGCTGAGTTGATGCTTATGCTGTGACATTCACAGTACGATAAATATTAGTAGTGAGTACAATAATCAGAATTTACAAAATATTTACTTGTATTTTATAAAAATCAAAAATAAAGTTATTGAAATAACCAAAGTAATATTAATGTTTTTCAGGTTAGAAAATATTTCATTCTCTGGTGGGCAATTATTCTTTGGAATTTCAATATCCGCAACATGATAATTAAACTGGCTTCGCTTGAAAGTCTAGGATTTTAGCAATTGCCCCGAACCCACGCCACGCGTTTACGTGACATTTAGTCTCCGCATTCCGCTGATAGTTGGTGTAGCAAAAGTAATGGCAATATTTATACATATATCGTACAGTTGGCAAGTTGTCAAGAGGGGCACCAGTAGTAATGTATGGTAACGTGCTGAATAATGTCGGAACGCACCAAAATACGCCGACACTAGCCGGTGACTAAAAGGGCGCACTAACTGCACTGCGCACACAGTGAGTAACTCACGAACTAAACCAACTAAAACGGACAGGTACTCATCTGTATTACGCCATACGTTGACTCAGCGGTATTCCTCGGCCTGCGAGTGAATGGGGAATCACACGATCGACGACAGTCATGGGTCACGTCTGAGATGGCAAACGTGGATGCGGGTGGACAGTAGACCAAAACTCCCCTAACGGGATGACGTCCGTAATGCACGTGGTCTTTCACACGAAAGCACTAAACGGGTCGACACTACACCTTGTGAGCGCGACAAAACTCCTCGACGCAGAGATACGTAACTTTCGGTAGATCACTAACCCTTTAGCCTTCACGTCCAACACTACTACACCACGCGAAAGAACAGGAACGACACTCTAACAAGGCTACTGGCTCACCCCGTATTCACATCCGCGATTCCGCGACTCTCGCACAATTCAAAACAAACCCGAGCTTCTCTTGCCACTGCTGGGACACGAATCTCTGAAAACTCTTGTTTTCTTCATCTAATTTTATCCGATCTTACCAGAACAAACGTATCTTGCGGAACTGAACAGGAAACCAACATGCGGTTGTAAACCCGGTGGTCGCTACAAGTTCGGCGCTCGCATAAATTAGCAAAATATATGTCATAATATATATATATATATATATATATATATATATATATATATATATATATATATATATACAGACTATACTAGAAAAAAAGTAAGTAAACAAGCACAACAGATTAAAAATATAAATATATTTGTAGGTTGGAAACGCGGAAACACGGATTACAGTGGCACCTGTGATGAGTGAAAACTACAGAAGCAGAACACAAAGTACTGGTGCACTACCAACAGAGGGGGTAACAAGCGCACAAATATTTATCAAAAGTAGGAAAACCAATAGATCATCAACACCAAAAAGAAAAGCCCCAGAACAGATTGAATACGAAATAATGAAGATGCTGAAGGACATAAAGGTAGAATTACGGAATATAAGAAGAGATAATGAACAACTGAAAGAAGAAATACTCGACAACAACAAGAAGATGACGACAATAAAAGAAATGCAGACAGAAATGGCAGAGATGAGGCAAAGAGAAAAATAATGGAAGACAGAAAGAGACGAAATTAAGAAGAAAATAGAAAAACTGGAAAGTAGAGGGGAAGATCGGGAAAGGAGGAACAGAAAAACAACATCGTAATAACAGGAATAGAGATGCCACAAGAAAATATGAGCGAGAACATGAAGCATGTTATAAAAAAGGACCTAGGAGTCGAAATCGGAGTAACAGAGGCATACACAGTGGGAAAAGAAAAAGGAACAAGAATTATAATAGCGAAGACAAACAAAAAATAATGCATAATAAAGGGAAGTTAAAAGGCAGGAAAATTTATATAAACCATGATTTAACGCTTAGAGAACGGAATATACAAAGGAAATTACGGGACATCGCTAAAGAAAATACAGAACAAGGGAAGCGGTCGCAAGTTGCATACATGAGAGAAAAGGTTTGTTATAGACAGAGAAAAACCAGGGGAGGCCATAGAGCCGTTACCTAATAGGGATCACAGGAATAGAATAAAAATCGGGTTTTGGAATGTAGCGGGAATAAAAAATAAAGATACAGAATTTTGGAAATTTATGAAAGAGTTCGACTTCATCGGATTCACAGAGACATGGTTGGAAGAAAAGGATTGGAATAAATGGGAGAGCAAGTTGCCACAAGAATTTTCATGGAAAAGTAAACATGCCACAAGAATACACAGGAAAGGAAGAGCGTGGGGAGGAATAGTAACAGGAGTGAAAATAGGAATAAAAGAAGCAAATTCTGTAATTGAATTCAGAGAACAATTGCAAGAAAGGAAAGTCAAATTTGATGACAAGGAATGAAGAATAGTAACGGTATACAGTGATGGCAAGCTGAAAGACATAACAGAAGAATTGAATGAGAAAATGGTAGAAACGGATGAAAGGAACCTGGTACTTGGAGGAGATTGGAACGCAAGAATTGGGGAAGAAAGAAACATTGAGGATAACGAAGAGGACACTAATATAAGGTAGTCAAAGGATAAAACAAAGAAGGCAAACTATTGTTAGAATTGACAGAGGAGAGAGGATGGAATATACTAAACGGAAACATAAAAGAAGATGAAGAAGGGGAGTACACTTTCCATGGCCCAAAAGGGGAGTCAACGGTAATTGATTACATATTGACAAACCAAGAAGGGTCGGAGAAAATACATAAGTTCAAAGTAGGCGAAAGAGTAGAATCGGATCATCAACCAATTAGGATAGAAATCGAGGTAGAAAGACAGAAGGCAACAGAAGATGGGAGAGACGAGAAAATAACCATCGTAAATTGGACAGAAGAAGGAATAATTCGCTATAAATCGTAGCTGCAGGATATCGACATATAATGCGACGGAGTGGAGGAACAAATAGAAGAAATAGTGCAAGAAATTGAGAAGGCAATATCCAAGAAAGAAGTAAGAAGAAAAAGTCTAAATGTGGGGCGCAACAATTGGTGGGACAGTGAATTCAGAGCGAAGAAACGAACGCTAGCGAAAACATTCGGAGACTGGAGACGAGGAACAGGTTCACGAGAAGTATATAACAAAATGAGAAAAGAATATAAAGCGACCTGCAAGACAAACAAATAAAAAAGAAACAAGAAGAAGAAGAAATTAGAAACATCCAAACGGAAGGACAAGTATGGAAATTTATCAAGAAAGAAAGAAACAAAAAGGAAAAGATCAGCAGTCAAATTAAGATGAACGATTGGCAGACACACTTCATGCAAATGCTAGAAGGAAAAACAACAAAGCAAACAAGGGAACCAATAGTACCCAGTGAAGAAATAGAAACGGATATAACAGAAGAGGAAATAAAAACACAAATAAAAAACTGAAGAAAAGGAAAGCACCGGGAGAAGACGGGTTACAAAATGAAGTGTGGATGTACGCAAACAACGAAATAATAGAGAGCGTTACGGGAATATTTAATCGAATATGGCACGGGGATGCCTTCCCGAAGCGATGGAGGAGAGGAATTACATTCCCGATATTCAAAAAGGGGGATAAGAATGACGCCAGAAACTACAGAGGAATAACGTTAATGGACACGATGTATAAACTTTACGCAATGGTACTAGGAGAAAAGCTAAAAAGAGAGCTGGAAGAGAAAGACATAATCCCAGAAACACAAAGTGGGTTTAGAGATGGAAGAAGTGCAGTAGACAACGTATACATATTGAACTACGTAATAGAAAGAGAGATAAAGAAAGAAAGAGGGAAACTATATGTATTTTTTTGCTGACATAAAAGCAGCATTCGATTCAGTGAATAGAGGAAAATTAATAAATATGCTCATTAGAAAAGGGATCAGTAAGCAGATGACAAAAGGAATAGAGAGAATATGTGAAAAACCACAAACGTAGTAACTGTAGAGGGAGCAAATACAAGCATTTTTTGGACAGAAAGAGGTCTGAGGCAGGGATGCCCACTAAGTCGGACCCTGTTCTCAATCTATATGTCAGATATAGAAGAAACATTGCAAAAAGGACAAACAGGAGGCGTTGTTATTGGGAACAAAAAGATATGGTCGCTGGCTTACGCAGATGATCCGGTAGTGATGGCAAAAGAAGAAACCGAAATGAAATCGATGTTAAAAAGATTTGAGAAATATGCAGAAAGAAAAGATCTAACACTGAATACGGAAAAATAAAAAATAATGCGTTTCAGAAAAGGCGGAGGAAAAGAAAAAGAGCAAAACTGGAAATGGAAAGAACAAGAAATAAAAAAGGTCAAGACATACAAGTATCTAGGGTACTACTTCCAACAAAACAACGGGACGGACACATATATGAGACACCTAACAAGAAAGGCAATGATAGCAACGGCCCAGGTATGGGGGATAGGAGAAAGGAAGTTTGGAGGAAAATATAAAACAAGAATTACGATGTTGACTCCCTCATAAAAGGAATCATACTGTATGGTGCAGAAGTATGGGGATGGAAAGAACTAGACGAGATAGAGAACATTCAAATGAAATATTTAAGGTGGATAGTGGGACTAGACCGACAAAAGCCAAAATATATAGTGACAGAGGAGACAAAAAGGAACAAGATGAAGATAGAAGCCGGAAATAGAGCCATGAAATACGAAGAGAAAATAAGGAGAGAGCAAGATAAATCGATTCTGCGACAATGCTGGAAAGAAATTAGAAAAAAAGACCAAAGAGGACTAGACATGACAAAGTGGGAAGTCGTATATTGTAATCATGACATCGGTTAATGTTATCAATTTTTTCTTAGGATTGCTATTGTCCCGAGCAATTTTAAAAGCAACATTACAATAAAGTAGTTTTTACAAAGAACCTTATAGAAATTTGATTGTCTAGTTTGTTGTATTATACCGGGCTGGTTGACATTAAACACAAATAAACTCGAACAATGCATAACTAAAAGCTATTTTCGACTGACTTACACCATATACATCATGTTTCTTAAATATAATATTATTTTGTACAATAGTATGCTCTATATTATTAAATATACTGATGAATGAAAATAAAATAAATTTATTATTATTATAAGTAGTTTTTCATTGATTTTTCATAATTAAAAAATAAAAATAAAAACAGCTTAGGTGGGAATCGAACTCACAAGGGGAGGTCGCCACCGCCGGGACACGGATTTGGCTGAAATTTTTTTTCGAAGTAGCTGTACACCTATGGTGTTTAGTGGCAAAGTAATAGCGCGCACTATTTTGTCCTTTTCGAGAAAAAGGGCTTTAAAGTTAACGCATTAAAGATAAAGCATTTATATACCCCTTAAAAATGTACACTGACAGTTGTTACAGCGTTGTCGCGTGGTTATACGTCCTGCTTTACACGCGGTAGGTCAGGGTTCGATTCCCACTCAAGTTATGTTTTATTTTTACATTTGAATTATTCTTAATAAATTAAAAACTCTTTAAATTAATAATAAATTTATATAAAAATATGTATGTATGCATAAAATATGTATGTTAAATATGTATTAATTTAAATAATGTGTTTTTGCTTAAGATATATTCATTTGTTTTTTATAATCCGTACATTTGAATTGCCCGTGCATAAGTATCGTTTATAAAGGAGGCCAAGTTTTCACTACGATTCTGCTTCAATTATTTTTATGACGATTACTATTCCAAAAGTTACGAAAAAAAAATCCGCGGAAAGAAGAGAGTGATGATTGTAAATTAAATAAATTTATTATTAATTTTCAGAGTTTTTAATTTATTAAGAATAATTCAAATGTAAAAATAAAACATAACTTGAGTGGGAATCGAACCCTGACCTACCGCGTGTAAAGCAGGACGTATAACCACGCGACAACGCTGTAACAACTGTCAGTGCACATTTTTAAGGGGTATATAAATGCTTTATCTTTAATGCGTTAACTTTAAAGCCCTTTTTCTCGAAAATGACAAAATAGTGCGCGCTATTACTTTGCCACTAGACACCGTAGGTGTACAGCTACTTCGAAAAAAAATTTCAGCCAAATCCGTGTCCCGGCGGTGGCGACCTCCCCTTGTCAGACCAATCGCGTGGCAGATAAGGACGTTATCCACTCGGCAACGCTGCACCAACTGCCAGTGCCTCTTTTAAACAGTTATATAAACACTGCTAAATTTTTAAAGCCCTTTTTCTCGAAAAGGACAAAAAGTTGCGCGCTATTACTTTACCACAAATCACTACTAGTGTCCACCTACTACTAAAAAAAAAAAAATTCAGCCAAATCCGTGTTCCGGGCGTGACAATGTCTCCTTGTTAGATTTCTATAATGAATGATATAATTAGTTTTCTTTTCTAAGGTGGTTAATAATTTGTCAGTCTTTGCACTAGGTGGAATTTTTCGTTCAGGACACATTGGAAAATCTTTGTGTTTATCATGTAATTGATCGGGATAACTAATATCTACTTCTAACAATAAGACATATCCGGTAGAAGAATTATCATCAATATATTGTTCATTTCGATTTGATACTTCAATTTCTGAAAGCCATCTAAAATTTCCTTGTGGTAGATATTGGGACACAGCCCAACCATATAAATTATTAACATCAAAGTATTGTAGATATACCGAAGGTATATTTAGTGTTTGCCTTCGCGTATCTGTTCGAACATTGACTTACGCCGCTGCGAATTCCTCTTTCTATAAACATTAACATATCTATGTCCGTCAGTAATTCCAATTCCACTCTGGTGAATTTTAACATAGCATCCCAAGTTAATCCCGGTGTTGTTACGCAATGCAGTGGATCTAAGTCATAAGCAATTTTACATTTTTTTTCTAAAATTCTCAAATATATCCGCTAAAAGTAATACATCAATTTTAAGGTAGAGATTAGAATATTCCTTCAAATTTTTACATTTGAATTGACTCCAAACGTTTTTGCATGCTCGTAATCTGTTTCGAATATATCGATATCATTTAATTGATTATAGAATTGGTCTTTTGTCGGTAATTCAGTTTCTTCCAATTTATCGACATTATCTAAATAATCATAGGGAAAACACCTTTCCATGAAATTAAATTTAAGTTTGACTCGGATAAATCTGGAAATTCGGACTGTAATATTATTTTGTAATTTTTTTCCAGATTTGCGGCTAACTTATCTAAACTGGTATTCAAAAATCTGAATGAATCGATACATTTAAACGAAATATTACTGTCTGCAATAAATTTTGTAAATGATATGTATCATTCTTTGTTAATAGGTAAAAGACTTATTCTACCCTCAATTATGTTCGATAGTTCCTTTATAAAAAATGCGCATCATATCCTGACAAATTATGGAAAATTACCGGAATGTACATAGGTATCGTATATAATAAATAGCATAATTGATGAGCGGCTCCCCTAAATTTCCCACTTAAATGACAGTGATCTCTAACACGAGTATCATGAGGTGCAAATTCCCTTTCGCATATATGACAGTTCCGTGAGTTTTCGAAGTCTAATTGTTCCTGATATGTTAAAGTATCCATTGGTACACATACCGAAAATACCGGTTCAACATCTTCGACAATTTGTTGTTATTCGTTTATAAACCAAGTTTGACAATCAGAACCCGTGTAAGATTTGTAATATGATAATGAACTCTCATAGAAACAGTTAAAATAATATCAAATACTGAATGGTACATGTTCCTGAAATATCTGCGTCTTTGTTCGGATTTCTGGGTTCGTTACACATATAAGGATAGCTTCAAAATCTGCGTAAATACAAAAAGGTACCATTTCCCTATGATGAAAATTTTTAAAGCATAATATATTTTCACCAGGTTTTAGCAACTTAATTTTGCAATTGTTCATCTTGCTGCAGACTTGTTCATGTTCTTCCAATAAATATTCGGAATAAAAATAATTCAAGCATCTGTCACAAATATGTATTTTTTCACGATGTGTCACGAGACTTGAGTGTACTAAACGAGCTAGGTCTATGATCCAGCAATAATGAAACTTTTTTTAAATAGTTCATTGTTCACATTTTCATCATCATCACTATCACTGCATTCTTCTTTTTCTTTATCAACCTCTTCTTCAACTTCATTTTCACAGTAATACTTTCCTTTAACAATTAATAAATTTACATGATTCACTTTTTGTCATCCATTAACACATTGACTGCCGCGAGTATTTTTTAAAAAGGTCCCTCTGGCCACACCACTTTTTTAAATCAAGTTTCTTTCAAATTATGTATTTGGACTATTATACAGTAAAATTACAATATTTTGTTATTTTACCCCCTTCTTCCCCCGTGTGATCTAGTGATACACGCGGCGTGGAGTTGTTATTATTTATTTCTGCACCACGTGTATACAATGGAAAAACGAAGCAAGTTACTTCGGGATGTCAAGCATGCACAGATCAGCCATTACTTTGCTTAGATTGTTTTTTTTAACACATAATATTTCATTCAAGAAATCATTTTGTTTTGAAATAATATTTTTTTATGTTTGAAATATAATTTTTTATATGACTTTTTCAATAGTATAAATTATTTTACTTTGTTATATACTTTTTTATATTTATTTTACCAATTACTGTTTGTACTTTTCTAAGAATAAACTTTGTCAGTTAATAACATCGTATTTCTTTTATATTTAAAAAAAAATTTCGGCTAAGTTGCTATGTGTGTTACTCCAGGCCACGCCAACCATCCCGTCATAAGAAACCTATGCTAAACGTGCTCTGGTAACATACACACGCCCAGAACGAAATTATTGTTCGTGTATACAAAATCATACAGGCGGCGTACTGGACCCCACTAGTGTGTATCATTTTTGATACACACGGCAGTCAACGTGTTAAATATACTGGCACAGTTTCCATAACTTAGATTTGTATTTTTTTAATATGAAAACATTTATAGATATCTCGATATTTTGTTTCTCAAATTTCGGAATTTGGTCTAGTGTTACGGGAAAGATAATATTTTCTAAATTTAAGTGATTCTCATAATGAGGATATGATGAGACTTTATCAGCATGTTCATGTTAAGAATTCACAGGATGTAGGGCAGAATTTATAGCCCACGCAAAACATGTGTTATCGTTATTTTTCACAATAACAATAGCGCGCTTATATTTAATTTGTGCCGGTAAGTCAATGTAAGATGAGGCACATAACGGGGCATACTTATTTATATTCACAACCAAGTTTATTATCTTATTTAGCGTCCAACCACTGTCTCTTTCTTGAAATTCCTCAATCTTCTTTAGCAGCACTACTCTCACGTTTGTTTTAAACCACTGGTTTAAATCAGTGGATTGTAATGTCACTGAGTTTTTAGTGTTGAAGTATTTGTCTTCTATTATGTCTTTTGTCACAAATTCCGCGCATAATATTACATTCACTTTTAATGACACATGTTTTTTTAACGCATTTTTAATTCTTTAAATAAATAAAATGCGTCATCTACAAACTTATTAATGTCTTTATGCACGATATTAATTATAACGCCTGTTCTTAAGCGGCTGGAAAAAAGCAGAATCTACGTCTTCCTACGATACACGATCACTTCTGTTCTCTTTCCGATTGGTGAGTGATCCTCCATATATTGATTTCTTCTTACACAATAAAGTTTTAATTCCCTTAATTCGGCATATATTATTTTCTAAATGCTTCTTCGCAAATGTTAACTGTGTTTTATGTTTATGTAGAGCACTTGCGATTAATTTCACGTTTTTATTTGAATAATTAATCCAAGTGGTAAGTTCATTATATTTATTTGTTAACTGCGCAAATGCTTATTATTATTAACAAAAAAAGAACTGGTTTCACTTATTTTCTTCTCCATATTGAGACAAAGTCGTTACAATGTTCAGTGAATGCAATTTTTTCCATCATCGCAATTTATACTAAAATTTTGCAACGTTGCTAAAATAGAGATGACGCAATAGTTGCGCAATATTGCGTAATCACGTCCTGGAATTATATGAAACAGGTTTGAACAAGTGAAGGGGAATCCCAGAAATTTTGCAACGTTTCTAAAAATGACGCAATAGTTGCGTAATATTGCGTAATCATGGGTACAATTCCAGGAATGATTAAGAAACAGGTTTGAACATGTCCGTAAACGTGACCCAGAGGGCCCCCCATCCAACGCTACAAGGAAACAGGTTTTAACAAGTTCGTAGTGTGTCCGCGTTGCGCATGCGCCACCAGGTCCGTACTGTACCTAAAGAAAAAACCTCCAGGTACGGTCTGGCTCACTGGACCACGTAACCCTTGATCCAGACTCCGTTACTCCTCCGAGTTCACCTCCTGAAGAAGACCTACAGGACTTTGAAAGAAGACCTCAAAGTCGGTCATACAACAGTACAGCCTGGCCCCCTGCATGACGTCACCCTTGATCCAGATCCTACTGTAGTACCAACATTATTTGCGCAAAGCTTGGCCTCAGAAAGTAAAGTTGGCCATTGTTCCCTAAGCGACTGAATTTCGAATTTTAGGCCTTTTATATTCTCTGTAGCAATATCTAAAGTAATGGCTCTTGATTGTAAGATTAAATTCCTCTTGTCAAAGCTCTCTAAAATTTTTATCCACGTAACTGCCATTAATATAGCTTTAAAAGATGAAAAATATTTACGCAAACCAACAGCTTCAGAATAGGCTTCAGCGCTAAGTTTTTGTCGTCTGGTGTCAATTAATTCTTCTAAAGCCTGAATGACACTGGGTAGGTGCCTAGCAACAAGACGTATTGCTTTTTGCTTTTTGGAACTCCAACGGGTATCACTCTGTCTGTGAAGAGAGCAACCTGTATTTTTTGTCAGTATACTCCATCTGTCAGGACTGCCACCAAAAAGCACATACAAGCGATTAATACATCTAAAGAACGTTATGGCGTTAGGACAGCATGATGCAGCATGCACACCAACAAAATTCAAAGAGTGTGCAGCACATGGTGAATAAATTGTTGTTGGATGTTTTTCTTGAATTCGAGCTTGAACTCCTTTGTATTTTCCCGACATATTGCTTCCATTATAATAGGCTTGCCCTCTGCAGTCGTCAATATTGATGGCATGATATTGCAGTCTGCCTAACACTTCATCTGCGATTTCCAATCCAGTTTTTTGGCGAAAGTCGAAGAACTCGAGGAACCTTTCTTTAATGATCCATTGTCTGGTATCTGGATCTTTGAAAGCATATCGCAAAATCAATACATTTTGCTCAATGTGAGATACATCCGGCGTTGCATCACATATAAGGGAAAAATAAATTGCTTTTGCTCTTTCATCTAAAATATCGTCCAAAACTCTTTTTCACACAAATCAATAAACTCATTCAGAGTTTCGTGTGAAAGGTAGTGTGCTTGAAGTCGTTTAACCCCATCATCTTGGCTCTTCTTTACCTTTTTTAAGTGTTCTTCAAGCAGTGGGTCATAATGTGAAATTAATTCGAGACAACCAAGAAAGTTTCCATTGTGCACGTCTCCTATCTTTTCTGTACTACTACGAAAAGATTGACCACGGGAGCCTAAATAAATTGTAACATCAAGTAATCGTTTTAGCAAACAAATCATTTTATCTCTTTCGGTCCTTAACTGTTTTTGCAGTTCATTGCTGCGCCATCGCCCATAACAGCACATTGAAGTGATTTCCACTTTAAATAGCAATTCTTGTGTTGGTGACTATTTTCATGTTCTGGAAGTCTGTAGCAAGAGAGCTTGCTTGATGCTTCATCTGCGAAGTGGCCGAAAATAGCCTGCACGGGCCACAATACAATGCACTAGTCTTACAACTTGCCATAAGCCAGTCTCTTGGTGACTTCTCGCGTCCGTTCGGTGCATTTGTTTGGAGTAAATAAGTAGAAAATGCATAACCTTCAACATCTTGTGGTAGTTTTGTAACCATTTCTTTCAGTTTTGTTTCAGTATTTAAGCCAAATTTCACGATGAGTTGTCGGTCACTATCCGTAAATTATTGCGGCCATTCACCTGGATCTTTTGGATTAAATGTAAATGTATCCGCCGAGTCCATTTGAAAAGTCTTACGCTCAGATGATCGTTGTCTTTCTGGACTTTTTTTCTTTTTCAAAATCAGTCTGGCGTACCTCCTGTTCCATATTTTTTATTTCGGCTGATTTTGAACACGCAGCCTCATTTAAGCCAATTTGGGACACAACGGCAGCATAAGATAGCGTGTTACTTTTCTGCCTCTTCTCTAAAAATGTGTGTAGAATATTTTTCTTTTTTTAGCTCTTCGCTGGCCTTTTCTTTTTCTCGTTTTTCCTTCCTCTTTTCAGCACCTGATCTATGTCGTTTCATTATGTATCCCCAGAAACATGAACACAATAATAAGTGCGTAAAAACGTAGACGCTGAAAGAAAAATAACACACGCACGGATAACTTCAGATACAAAACTGTACTGATATCGACTCTCGACTGACATGCGGGTTGAACATAGCTGGACTTTGGAGTGGCGGAGGTAAATGGCGCGATCGGTGTAGCATGGTGGCTTATTGTGTTGTCATCTTCCCGCCAAACCGCTACCGCTAAAATGCAATGTGTGTTCCAACACAAAGGCAGGCGGCCTCTAGCACACAGACTGAATAAATCAAAATATTGGAATTTGTTTACGTATTACGTACTATTTTTCCTACCCATTTCCTACGAACAAAACAAATGATTCCTTTTATTGGTTACTTCCTCGTTATAATACCTGATTTCTTTTATCTCATTATTACCTAAGGGACCCCTTTCAGTCCGGGGCCCGGTACAGCTGTACAAGTAGTCCCCCCCTGTCGCCGGGACTGGGTATATATACAAACAGAAATTCACACACGCACAAATACGCATTTTGGAATACGTTGATAAATTCTCCAGAGTGACTGACTGGAAGAATTACTGTACATTGACTCGACCGGGTAGGTCTGCGATAGGTGAAGTAAATTCTACTGAAAAGTAACACCATTAACAGGCAACAGGGCTTCATGTTGAGATTAGTACGTGTGATTTACACGAAACGCCACAATAAATCCGGCGGTCTTGTATAAGTATATAGGTGGTCTCCGCGGAAGTGTTCCTTACCGGGACTTGTGCAGAAGGGAACGCCCTAAATTCACTTGAGTGCGGCAACGGTAACGAATGACAGGAGGATTAGTTTGGAATGCATGCCGTCACCAGATTGAAAACATTATGCATTTTTTAAATATAAATGTGTTCTATCCTTCAGCGAGTTACAAAAGTTATCATTAGGTCTATTAATTGTATACTACTTAATATAAAATTATCAGAGAGTTATAATCATTTCAAGTGCAATTATAGGCGTCTTTATTGCACAGAATCTAGGTCTAAACTATATAGAAAATTCCAGTTCGAGTTCAAATCGCTATGGCTGTTATATCTGATCCAAGCAGGCATGTTTGCATCATGTAAGTAGATAATCTGCCTAAGTAGTTTTGTACGGAAGTAACACAATTGTTATTGGCAACTTTAGAGAGTTCATTTGTAAATACCATATATTCATTGTAGATTTTCTTTAGTCAAAATATATTTTCCTTCTAGATACCATATAGTTATATTTCAAAATGAGTAAAAATAAAAGCATTTATGCCCAGTGGCTGAAACTAAGTTTAATTCGAGAATAAAATAATTCTAGCTTTGTTTCGATTTTCTAGAATTAAACGAAATTTGTTTCTGAGCACCCGCGAATCTGCGATTTGTTCCTAAGGCCACGCAAATCTGAGATTCGTTGATACTAAAAAATAATTGACAACATTCGAATTAAACTTTGTCTGAGCAAGCAGACCGAAAAAAATTATATTTAAAATATTATGTATGCTACAAATATGCAATTTTACACGGAATAAAGTTTGGATACCGCTGGTGTAGATATCGTCTACTGCTAGAAGTTCATCATACTCTAGGATGTATTTTATAAAATTCAATTGAAACTGCAAGATATTGCACGAATACAGCTAGCGAATAATGTTTAATATTCTTTCGCGTGACTTCCACATTCACTCAATCTTGAGTTATATGTGACAAACCTCGATGCACTCAGTAGAATCAAACGTAATTCTGTTTCACGTAACCACTGTAATAGCACGAAATATACTCGTATATACACTCATTTGGCGACTTTTGATACGTTATCGAATCTCTCAAGCACGAATAATCAGGTCTCGACAAATACATTTCGCTAGATATTTTCATTTGCAGGTTAGATAAAATAAATAGCTTATTATGGTAAAAAATCACACTTTTTTGAAAGGTTCACTACTAGTGAACTAGTGAATCACTTGCATCTATCTAGTGAGACTAGTGAATCACTAGTATCTATTTCGAATATCATGGATTGATTGAAAAAAATTGATTTGTTTCGGATATTGTGCAATTTTTAACTAATAAAATATACAATTTTCCATAGTAGCACTGAATTTTGGTAGTGTAAATTTAATAGCTCTTATGCCTAGTTGCTCAGATGAGGGAGAGAATCAATGATTCTAGAATTACCCCTGGCTAAGCTGAAATAAACAATTTATTTCTTGTCAATTATTTGAGTTTCAGTGAATCATGGAAATTTAACTGATTCGCATCTTAAAAACGAATCATGGTTTAGTTCTACAATGAAAACAAATCTAAAATCATTTGATTCTCGAATTAAATCCCGGTAAGAACTTAAAATGTTTGTTATAAGTCTAGTTTTACGTATTCAAATTACAAAATAATACAATAAGCCATTTTTGAGTTACAGGTATTTTAATTTAACCTACAAGCGCCGTATATGGTTAAATACATATTAATATTGGATAGTGTAGTTATAAGATTAGTAAAATTAACAGCAATTTCTGACAGAACTATTTAAATATGAAAGAATGAATATGCAAAATATACAGAATAATTCAATAAATTTCTGTTTTTAATATCAAGGTAATTTAATTATACAATTAGGTAGATGTGAACAATCACAAAACAAATGTGCAAAAATTATTTTATGAAGCTAATTTGTTTGAATAATTTATTAAATAGTTTACATAATATAATATTAATTTCAAATGAACGGAAAATAAATATTATGATTTCAGTAACTTGTCGGTGTTTCATACGAGCGTTAATATGTATATTTAAATATATGTCACACATTATGCAAAATTTATTTAAATATTTAATTTAAAAACAAATTTTTGAAAAAAATTTAACTCTATATAATTTATACTTAAACAGCAATGTCGCAGTATTTAGTAAACGTTTCTACAAAACCATCACGATATTTCCTATAAATTTACTTGCGCAATTATGCCTTCGTGAACCTCGTTATAACGAATTATCCAAAATTTAACGCCTTTTCGGCGTTAAAAAAACCGCGTTATAGCGAATCAGTGTTAATCAGGATAGTATTAAGCAGAGTCCTATTGTACTTCACAAGTTTCAGACCAATTTATTGGTTTTCATATTTATTTAGTGTTATTTTCAATATGATTTATATTATATCTAAAATTATCTTTTTACATTTTAAACTATTTTTTTAAATATTTTATATTAAATAGTTTCATTGATAATTTTATTATTATCCAGTGAAGCCTTTTTACCTTCACGGTTACATGAATAACTAAAATTGACTAATTGAGTCTTCTGAAAGGTTTCGCTCGAGTTGGACTGAAATGAATGTTCCTATGATCAACTCAAAATGCATCGTCTTTTAGAAAGAATTATCATATCGGTATTATTTTGAATAACGCTTATACTTGGTCAAATGCCAATATAATTTTCGAGCATGAATATATAAACACAATTTGTATTTTATCATTATCCAGTGCATACTGAATAAATTATAACACCGTGAAATAGGTATCACTGCAAAAAGAAATAACCACGGAATGGAATCTTTGCAATATCAAAGAACGCTTTGGCAAAAGTCGAGAGTAGTGATTTGATTTTTTCTTGCAGAACTAGCTAGAAATATATAATATAATATTAATAATAACTAGCAAATTTGCTAGATTACATTCTTTATATGTCTATTCTACAAATAATTACTCCACACGTTTCGACCTTGCTGACAGTACATACTTCGGTCAGTAACCATGCATATGTCAGAATATTTCGAACATTGTGTGGTTAATTATGAAGTGTTAGCTTAAGTTTATTTTTAAATATTTTGCTATTACTTGCACTTTTTATTTCTTCATCCAGGTCATTGAACATTACCATAACTTTATCAAATATCATGTTTTTAGCAAATTCTGAATGTTTCCTGTGTATGTGTATATCATTTCTATTTCTAGTAAAATGCGAATATACATTAATATTTTTAATTAGTTTCGCGCTTAAGTATTCCGGTGTTCAAATTTTTGTATGTAAACGTCTTCGTATTGAGGATAATAAAATCCCGAATACAAAGCCAATTCAAATCATCCAACATGTTCTCAATCTTACTATATCTATTCGCTTTTAAGATTACACGCATTGCTCTATTTTCATTCATTCATTATTCACCAAAAATAGAATTGTATTACAATATGTAAAATGAGGTAAAACTACTGTGTTAAAAATTAAGATCTTATCTTTGATTTCATCAACATAATCTATTCTATAATTTCCTTTTCTAACAAATAGTGATTCCAATTGAATTTTATTATACATTCCTTGCTTACCAATAATCATACATTTTGTCTTGTCATAATTTAGCTTCAATTTGTTTGCAGCTAGCCAGTTATCAATTCTTTTTAGATCAGAGTTCAGCATTTCGATTAGTAAATCGTGTTTTTTATTTTCATAGTAAATTAAGGTATCATCAGCAAATAATTGAACACTGCAACATTGATGATATATCACCACCAAATTTTGTTTTTTGTCTTCTATTCATGAGATAATTGGTAAACCATTGTAATACATTTCCCGAAATTCCGTATCCTTCTGTAGCAATTTAGCTCTGTCTATAGTTTCAAATGCTCTTTTTAAATCTAAGAAAACTGCTATCAACGTTTCATTATTATCTAACAACTCTTTCCAGCTAGGTAATTACGCATTGAATTGCTGTTTCACAATTATGTTTTTCTCTGAATCCTGATTGTTCTTTAGCCAGTATTTTATTTGTATTTAAATAGTTTACCAACTGTTTACAACAATTTCAATTACTTTTTCCACTGCTGGTAGCATATTTATTGGTCGATATTCGTTGGCTTTTTTAGTACCGATAATTTTCGGAATAGAAGAAACTGTAGATATTTTTAATTTATCCGGTATTATACTCTTCTCTAACGACGTTATACATACTTGACATTTATAACCGAAGATGCATATAGATATAGTTTGTGTCAGAATAACTGCACATAATTCCTAGAGACCCGCAAGCACGTATTCGTTAAAAGTGCTATAAAAGTGTGTGAGCACATGGGCCAATATATTTACAGAAATACGCATTTGAAATGTCAAATATGTGCCAATTTAAATTGAGTATAAGAAAGTAGTGTTGTGACTACACCAGATTTTTTACTTTCTTATACATAGTATAAGAAAAGTATAGGAATCATGAAAAATTTCGATTGAGAGATTTTAATGGAAATACAGGTTTTTGAGGTTCCCTGAATACGTATTGACTATTTTCTCAATGACGTCTGTGTGTATGTATAGATGTGTGGCCGTATGTTCATTATCTCAAAAACGAATAAAGCTAGATTAATGAATCTTCATATTTAAAACTTTTTGGGTTTGACAAAGAACTGATTAGATTTTGGGTATAATTAGAAACGCGGAAAAGGAAGTTTACTGAACACAGGAATTGCAAATTTCAAATTATTTAAAAAAAAAAACGATACGTAAATTTTTTTCAAATAAAGCGAATATTACTATGAAGAAAAAATGTTCTATACATTTTTCGTCTATCTTTGTCCAATTTTCAGTAAAATGTATTTATATTTTGGCATGTATTTAAAATATCATATATTCTATTAAAACAAAATATTTACAGAAATACGCATTTGAAATGTCAAATATGTGCCAATTTAAATTGAGTATAAAAAAGTAGTGTGGTGACCACACTAGATTTTTTATTTATGTACATTAGCTACGTTTGTCTATTGTACGAATGAAAAATTTATTTTCACAGAAATGTTGCTGATGATGTATGATCATAACTTTGTTTACGAGCGGTTAAATTAACCGAAATTGTGTCTGTTAAATCGAGGGTTTACTATATTAGTAAATATAAACATACCGTTATATTTCTGAAAAAAAGAGTGATTTATTGCATATTTTTGTTATACAGATTTACGGTAATATTATATTTTGTTCAGTTTTAAAATTATAAACTGATATTTAACATTTAGAACTGATGATGACTAAAGCTTCGTCGAAGTTACGTATTAATCGAAGTTGTTATTATACAGTAATCTATGTACATTGTTTATCAGATTATGATTGACACAGGTTACGTCCTTACAACTTAGTCTGGCATGCTAACATGCATATTCTTTTATCTGGCTAGTCAATCTATCAATATACCATGGTTTTTTGTGCGGGTAAGATGTGTTTAAATCTTGCAATTAGTTGTGTATATGTTACTTTACTTGTGTATTTTAAAACAAAACAAGATCAAATGAGAACAGTGGTTAATACTGTGAGTTGTATTTTGTTACTTTCTTATTAGTTGATATTATTTTTGTTATGTTATATATTTCAATGTAAATTTTCGAATAGTTAAATATCAGTTTAATAATTGATTAATGTGAAAATAATTATTTCAAACTGAGACAACTGTCAAAGACAGGTTAACCAACATGTCAACAAATTTCTTTATCAATCTGACAAATTGTAGCGCTGGTAATTATAACATTGCACGAACATTTTGATCATACCTCGTATATAATTGTATAGCATAAAGATATTTCAACTAACGTTTCGACCATGTTGTTCTGGGCACTCTTATAAAGTAGGAATGTATACAGACATACATGAGTAGTGTCTGACGGGGTAAATCCAGCCACCCCGTGCAGGTGTCCGGCGTGGTGTAAGAGTATGGCGCTAATATGCAGGTGTTTAATTAGATGCAGGTGTTCGGGCGCCAGGCGTCGAACAGTATGGAATGTTTATTTAAATCTGTGGTGGGTTGAATATATATATATATATATATATATATATATATATAATATATATATATATATATATATATATATATATATATATATATTATATATACGTATAACAGTGTGGCGCTAATATGCTAATCGGCGCCGGTGCGTATTAATTAGATGTAGGTGGGTGGGTTGAATATATATATATCGATAAACTCTACAATTATCCAGATTTACGTCCTGCAGGTGGCCGTGGGATACTAACTAATTAAATGAAGTGTATGTGTGTGTGTGTGTGTGGAGCGGGATAATTTTTAACATCTGAAATGCAATGTTTATTTAAATCTGTGTGTGAGTGTGGACCCGATCAACCCTTCTCCTATACCTGCGGTTAACGACGGCGCGGATCTGTGTTTCTAATCATTTTATGATGATGAAGGAAACATGTACATATAAGCACGGCTACGCTAACCCAATTCCGCCGATAAACTCTACAATTATCCAGATTTAGGTCCTGCAGGTGGCCGTGGGAAACTAACTAATTAAATAAAGTGTGTGTGTGTGTGTGCGGGGTGATTTTTAGCATCTGGGGGTGTGTATATGTGTCCAATAGTGGTGGGGTTTGTGGTGTATAAATCGAAGAGGGTGAGAAATCCACACACTCAGTTTCCGAACTACAAGACAACGAGAACAGAATGAAGACTTTTACATTCGAGAACAGTGACGACGCCATCGAAGATCTGCTACCGTTCATATCCAGCCCCGGCTTCGAAGACATAGATGATACCAGCATCGAGATGTCGGGGCTGGCGGGGCTGATGGACACTATCGGGAGTGACGATACCATCATGCGGTTGTCGGGGGTGACAGGGGCCAGCTCCGGGCAGCACGAGGACGAGTTCGTGGCTGGGTGTGGTGAGTGGTTCGGCCGTGTTGGGGTTGTACAGGCGTACGACTCGCTGACAACACCACCACTCATCAGCTCGACGATGTTCGAGCCGGCGCGAGCCCTGTCCCCGGGGGATTCCACCATGTTCGAGGATCCCCTCGTGAGTGGAGTCCCCGCCGCCGACGACGAGGAGTGGATGGAAAGTACGCTGGAGTTGGACGAGGACCTGGAGCGGATACTGGACGCAACCACATTGCTGCTGGACAGGAGTCGGTGGGAGTCGTTCACGTTAGACGCGTCCACCGAACGGCTACTGGACGGCGTGGTACAGGGCACCGACATGTGGGAGTCGCTGGTGTTAGACGCGTCCACTGAACGCATGTTAGACGCCGGTCCCGCATGTAAGTATTCACAACTGTTATTTGTAACTTTGAACAATAATAACAATAGTTTAGAATAATAATAATAATAGCAGCAGTTTCTTAAGGTGATATGCAGCAGCAGCAGCAGCAGTCCTGTGCGGGGGACTCGTCCACCGACCGGATGTTGGATGCCCTGGCAGAGCCGGCCCCCGCTGGTAAGTATTCGCGGCTGCCAAATGTAGTGTTCAGTGCGGATAATAACAACAGACTGTTAAAGTGTACGTTCATTGGTCTGGGTTCGGGGTGTAATTTTGTTTCGGGGGGATTTAATCCTAATAGCGAGTTTGACTATACTCGTCGATTTTTCAATACGGAATCTTTTAACACGATTCCCATACGTAATATTGCTATTGTAGCGGGTATTTTATCGCGGATGGCCGAAAATTTATCAGAAGACCTGCCTGGTGCACCCGCTGTAGTTTTAAAACACGGAGTATCGTATACGCAGCTGGCAGGTCGTAAAGTCGAGTTAAATCATAGAGATGTGAGTTTGGTACTGACCGAGGTAGAAATAAAACAGTTTGTTGGTATTTCCGAGTACCTGGTGAGCGAGGACAGGCGTGTTGTCGACTCGATGACCGGGGAAGATCACATTTGGCACCGCTACATGATGTTTCTTGATAATGTCGCGGGGTGCTGCCAGGGTGTTCCGGAAGCCGAGGTGGACGACGTGATATTTTTAAACCTGTCCCCTCTGCGTGGGTTCTTCGCCGAGTTGATGTGGGAATACAGAACGTATTATAGAATAAAATTTAAATCTCACATCAACTGGGCGATAACCAACTATGAGGGGACGAATTTTAATGTATGGTAAATGTTATAAATTTTAATGTGTGTTAATAAATTTTTAATTATATTTGTATATATTTTTTTATTTCTGTATTCCATTGTACATATACATCCCCAGTATATTATTCTAATACATAGAGACAGAGACTCTCACCAGAAAACATTCTTAAAATAATAGCGAAACAGAAGTTTCACTACAATGTCGTTGCTCATAGTGTTTGTGGAGTATATTTTTAAAAATTCAGTCATTGAATAACCGTTACATCTGTACAGTAGAAATAATAGGCAGTGCAGACCGCATACATCGGACGCGATGTTCTGTATGACTTGATGATTGTAGCTCCATGAAGTACAGTGATTGCTGATAAATTTTTTAATCCGAACTATTGTCGGGGCTCTACCGAACGAGTCGAAATAATCAGCTGTTCCGAAGCGATCCACGTATATCGCTAACCAATGTTCTCCTTGCATGGTGTCGGGTTGAGTGTTAACTATGATGGCACACGGAAAATTCACTCTATACGGTATTCTATTACACGCATATACACCGCGATGTACAGTTGAATTGAAGTAATTCGTCTTCAGTGTTAACTCTATGTCCTGCGAATTCATTGTTAAAACTTATCCACTGTTGAAGAATGTACACGTTTTCCAAAGCGCAATTTGTTGTTGCTGCTGCTGCTGTCATCGAGTGTTGATTACGGCTATGATCGAGCGGGTAGAGACACTTTTTATTGACGTAGGTTGTCACAGCTGACCGTCTCAGTGCCTTCAACGTTGGACAATCGGGATAATAGTTTGCTAGTTCATACACCGTCCGATTCAAAACTCGCGTTATAAATTTCTGTTTCTTTACACCTTGGACAAATATGTCTCGAACCGTGAAAGTTAGTGATTTTAATACAGCAGCAAATTCATCGTACTCTACGAAACCGGTACCCCAGTCGATCTTATGACCGCTTCGTTCTTGTCGCTCCACGCGTGCTAGTTGCCTCCCGTGAAGTTTGTTCTTCGCAAATGGAGGTTTAAATAAAATATGCTGTACAAATACACCGTCCACGGATAATAATGCTATTTCCTTGACAATGATCTCTTTAGAAACTCCGTGGAAACCTTAGATATCCAGAATTACATCCATACCGCGGAGTAATGCAACTGCACTGAGCTATATTGCTAGTGCGTAATGCATATATAGTATAATTATTATTATCACCCAATATTACCTGGGTTGTGTCTGTGTGTGTGTAAGGGTCAGGGCACACAAGAGAGAGAGGTGAGATGGGACAGAATATTACCTGGTTTTGTACGAGGGTTGATGTGAGGGAGAAAAGTATAGTGACCAGTTGGGGGTGGGGGGATCTTCTTATATAATACACGTTTCATTTGTCTGCTCCACACTGCAGTGTACAATTCGTTTAACGAGGCTGAGTTAGATGCACTGGTGGCGGCTGAAGTGGAGAAAATATTCCATCAGAATGATTTTGATGGGATATTAAATTTTTTAACTGCCGGTGGTAATCTGATGTCAGAGACACCTGTGTGGGAGGATGTAGAAAGCATCATCGGGGGTTTAACCGACGATTTTGTGCCACCACCACCACAACAGACTGATAGGGTAAGACATGTTATTTATAAATTATTATTGTCATGATCTAATTTATATTTTTTCACACAGCCGGGGACGTCAGGTCAGAGCGGCGGTGCAAGACGTGCACGTTGCACCGTGCTCGGTGAGCGGACAGTCACGGTCCGCTATTTTAACATGCGCGGGCACCGAGTCACATTCAAAGTCCAAGACCCGCCGAACCGCGCTAACCCTATACTCTGGTTCAAGGGTGGCATATCCGATGTTTTAGATAGGGTGACAGCGGATACGTTGCCCTCGGACCAGGTTGGATTAGTGTTTCGATCCCCGAATTTGGACCAACCGCCGGCGTACCTTTCATTCCGAAGACGCGACCAACTCCACATTGATGTTGTGTGGGACCTGCTGTCTCGGATATTGCAGAGTAATGCAACAATATTTAGTGATGGCAACTTCGAGGTGGAATTGACGAGGGTACGCTTACCGGTCGGGAGAGGACGTCCTCAACACCCGCGACTTTCAGTCGGTAGGACGACATTCAAGGAGTTCTGCTCACGGAGGCGTGGATTAGTATATATAAATAACGTGGACAATTTGTGTTTACCGAGAGCGTTGGTTGTGGCCCGTGCGGGCGTGAACGACGGGAATTTTAAAGACATGGTGTCGAATGTGCACAATATACAGACAATAAAAGCGCGGAAACTTGTGAGTAAGGCGGGAGTGATCGTTCCAGACGAGGGGTGCGGTATTTCTGAATTGCGCGTGTTGCAACAATACCTGCGAAAATACAACATTACCGTATATGAACATAAAACCCGCGGGCGTAGTGTTATTTTCGAGGGGGTAAAGGACAGTGAGTTGCCGCGTCTGAACATTCTCCACCACGACGGACATTATTCCGTGATTCGCAGTTTAACGGTCGCGTTTGCTTGCGATTATTACTGTGAACAGTGTCATACACCGTATTCGGGTCGCGGAAATCATCGCTGCCACGGTTCGTGCCCCTGTTGCTATTCAGCCCCTCCCTGTTCAAAAGTAAAATTGTTAGAGGAATTATCCTGTAGATTGTGTGCACGAGCGTTCCGGGGTGCATTTTGTTTTGAAAACCATTGGACCAACGGGACATGTGACAATTTAAAACGATGTAAAAAATGCTTCATATCGACTAGAGCCACGCGACGGGCCCATGAGTGTGGTGAAGTGTTTTGCAAACTATGCCGCGCTCACAAACCGCGCGATCACCGCTGCTATATGCAAGTGAACGAGGGTGCACCGGATAAGAAGCATCTTTTCATCTTTTTCGATTTCGAAACGCGCCAAGAATTAACCACCGCGTCGGGAGACAGGGTGCACGAGGTTAATCTGTGTGTGGCGCAGCAGGTCTGTTACGCGTGTCAGGACAGCGATGATTTCGGGCGGTACTGTACAGTGTGCGGTGTGCGACAGTGGATTTTTAATCGTGACCCGGTCGGGGAATTTTTAAAATATGTAAACCTCCCGCGTAAATCGTTTAAAACCGTGACGTGTATAGCTCATAACGGTCAAGGATTTGATTTTCAATTTCTATTAAAATACATGTGCGAATCGCTGGAATGGACGCCGTCGGTGATCATGCGGGGTTCAAAAATTATTTTAATAGAGAACGGGAAACTCAGATTTGTCGACTCGCTGAGCTATATACCGATGGCTCTCGCGAAATTCCCCGAATCGTTTGACCTGCCGGGCGAAATAAAAAAGGGGTACTTTCCGCATTTGTTCAACACGGCCGCGAACGCCAACTATAACGGACCTATACCGCAGGCCGAGTATTACGCGCCGGACTCTATGTTCGAGAAGGATCGCGCAAAGTTTGTACAGTGGCACACGGAGAAAGTGAATGCGGGTTACTTGTTCAACATGCAGAGGGAGATCGTTGAATATTGTGTATCTGATGTTGACATTCTCCGGCGTGCGTGCATGAAATTTCGCGGGTTCTTTATGTCAGAATGCGGTGTGGATCCGTTTACCGAGGCCGTTACAATCGCATCGGCTTGTAACGTTGTGTTTCGCAGACGATTTTTGACGCCGGAAACCATTGGAATTGTCCCGCGCAACGGCTACCGTATGCGAGACAACCAGTCAAAGATAGCGTTGCAGTGGTTGGTTGTGCAGGAGCGCGAGCGTGGGATAATTATTCGACATGCGGGTCGCGATCGCGAGGCTACTGTGGCGGGAAATATGGTTGTTGACGGATTCCATGAGGCGACAAACACCGTTTTCGAGTTTAGCGGGTGTTTCTATCACGGGCACGACATCTGCTTCCCCGCGAATCGCGACAACAAGTTAAACGATGACCCCACGGATACAATGCATGAACGGTATCAACGTACGTTGTGTAAGTTGGCGAAGCTCCGTGCTCGCGGCTATCACATCGTCCATGTGTGGGAGTGTGAATTTCGACGTATACTTAAAGATAGTGCAGAGTTGCGTTGCTTTGTTGAGTATCATCCACTTATTGCTACGCTGCCTCTGAACCCGCGCGATGCGTTCACAGGCGGGCGCACGGGTTGTACGAAGCTGTACTCGCGCGCGGACGGCGATAGTAAAATTAAATACGTCGACGTTTGCTCTCTGTATCCGTGGGTGTGTAAATACGGAAAGTACCCGATCGGTCATCCTACCGTGTACGTCGCGAGTGAGTGCTGTACCATCCTCGGTCCGGACAATGACATCAGCGCCGTGGAGGGACTAATTAAGTGTACAGTGCTACCGCCGAGTGATCTGTATCACCCCGTTCTCCCGTTGCGAACCGGTGGTAAGCTGATGTTCGCGTTGTGTCGCGTGTGCTGTGAGGAGATGCGACAGAGTGATTGTACGCATAGTGAACAACAGCGTGCAATCACCGGTACCTGGGTGTCGGATGAGGTGAAGAAGGCTGTACAGATGGGATACCGGATAACAGCCGTCTACGAGATCTGGCAATACGAGACCATGCAGTACGACCCGGTGACCAAGTCGGGTGGTCTATTTGCCGGATATATAGACACCTTTCTAAAAATGAAGCAGGAAGCTTCCGGATTTCCCGTCGAGTGCAGCCACTATGACGAGGATATGGCAGCCCTGCTGAGACGTGGATACGTTAAGTCGTATTTGCGCCGGGAAGGTGTCCAACTCGATGAGACGGCCATTGTGGAGAACGCCGGGCGTCGTTCTCTGGCCAAATTAATGTTGAACTCTTTCTGGGGTAAATTTGGTCAGAGAGAGAACCAACCGAAGACGCAGATAGTGAAGACGCATGAGGAACTGTACAACCTTCTCACGAACCCCAACATTGTCGTAAATCACCTCATCCCGGCCGGTGAACGAGTTGTATATGCGAACTGGGAGTATGCGGATGCCAGCTCTGAATGTACGCCTACTGTGAATGTTTTAATCGCGGCTTACACTACGTGTCAGGCACGATTAAAACTCTATGAATATCTACAGGCTCTGGATCGTCGTGTATTATACTACGATACCGACTCTGTGATATTCACGCACAGTGCGGGACAATATGAGCCACCGACTGGTAATTTTCTCGGTGACCTCACGGATGAACTCGAGGTGTACGGTGCGGGCTCGTACATTAGTGAGTTTGTGTGTGGCGGGCCGAAGAATTACGCATACACCGTGCGCACTGGGACTGGTGCGTTGAATACTGTGTGCAAAGTGAAGGGCATCACGCTGAACTTTAAAAATTCACAAACAATAAACTTTAATTTGTTAAAGGAATTTGTGCTCGCCAGTTGTGATACGAACAATAGTGCCGATGGTGTCGTAATCTGTTCGGACAATATTCGTCGCTGTACTGGACATAGTGTTGTTACGCGTACCGAGAAAAAGACATTCAACATTGTGTTCACGAAACGACGTCGAGTAGCGGACTTTGATTCGATTCCGTACGGATATAAACGCGTAAGGCCACTACTACCTGCTCTCGGTAACACATAGTGTATTTATTCATTAAGTATTTATTGAGTGAATGAAAGAAACTGTGTATTGTTTTGTATAATGTGTGGGTGTGTGTGTGTGTGTGTGTGTGTTATTTTTAAAATGATGCCTCTGTATATATTTTTTTGTTTTGTATATATTTTTTATTTGTATATTTATTTTTATTACGTATATATTAATCTGTGTTATTTAGTTCGAGAATAGTAATGTTTCTTTTTATAGTTTTTTTTTTTATTTTCTGTGTTTATTCATTATTATTAATGCATTTTTTTTCTATAAATGTGATACGTAAAAAGTATAACCGTGTTGTTATTTATGTAACCCCATCAGTCCACGTCCGGTTCCTCACGAGTGTAAACGAGTATTACGCGTGATGGATACGCGATTCAAACACCCATTCTCGGCAATTGTTGCAGGCCCCTCTGGCTGCGGAAAGTCGTACTTTGTAGTTAATTTTCTGAAACATATATCTGAAGTGTGTGATGTTAAATTTTCAAAAATTACATGGTACTACGATGAATGGCAACCGTTGTACTCTAAACTCCCTATAACTTTTCAAAAAGGTCTGCCGGACGCAGATTTCGACGGTGAACAACCTAAACTGATAATTATCGATGACCTAATGCGGGAGGCTGATGAGCGTATCGTTGATATTTTCACAAAAGGATGTCACCATCGTAATTTAAGTGTGTTTTTCATAACGCAGAATCTGTTTCACCAGAAAAAGGGGACACGCGACATATCGCTGAATAGTAACTATATAGTGTACTTTAAAAACCCTCGAAATCGTGCACAAATATTACACTTGGCACGTCAGGTGTGTCCGGACAATATAAAATTTATTCAAGAATCGTATTTCGATGCAACAGCGCGCGCCCATGGATACATGTTAATCGATCTGAAGCAGAATACGGAGGATTGGTACCGTTACAGAACTCAAATTTTCCCTGACGAGGGTGACACATGCGTGTACATCCCGAAAAAAAAGTATAAATACGGTGACGTGAAAGTGCCCGAGTTTATTATGTGACAATGTCCAGAGAAGTAATGAACAATGCAGAGTACTTGAGGGCTCTGTACAAATTAAAACCAGTGCAACGTCTCGCGTTATTAAAAGCAGCCGATTGTAAAACAGTTCAGTGTATTTGTGAGTGCATCTACAACACACTGCACGGGGTTGTACCGCTCTCAGGTAAACAGCGAGCGGCACTTACCAGACATAAAAACGTGTTACGGAAACTTATACAGCACGGTAGTGGTGGTGGTGGTGGTGGTCGTGACGGGTGGAAGAAGCGTAAACAACTGCTGGTACAGAAGGGTGGTGCATTTCTACCACTGATCCTTGGTCCTCTTATGAGTGGTGTTTTATCGAGTCTATTTAAATCTCACTAAACACACATTATGGAGCATTCACGGAAGATGATGTTAATTTCACCGGAAACGCTGCAGCAACTACGTCGCAGTGATTCCGTACAACCTGATATACTAAACCGACTCGATACGGATATGAAGACTATATTACATTCAAACGACAGTGATGATACTAGTGTAACAGTCACGTGCATGGATTGCACATTTGTACGCGAACGCAAGCGGTTGCAGCAATATGCTGACTCCGCCGGGCCACTAACCGAGTGAAGCAACACCCTAAATCTAGTGCAACGGGCAATGACTGTTCGTTTTGCCATCGTCAGTAGATTGAACCAGCTATAAGACGACGCGTAAAGGGCGAAGCGGAGATTCCCGAATAGTACGCGGTCGCGACGAGGTGTGGTTGTAATCGAGCATAAGTAGTCAATAAAGTATTTAGTTTAAACCTTATACACGTTTTGTGATTCACGAGTGTTTCCAACTTCTATCGAATCCCATCTTGCAGTCTGGACAGGGTGCCGGCAACGAGGTAAGTATAACTTTCTTACATTCCCCATCTTAAACGCCCTGCAGTAAACGGCACGCACAATAGCGGTGTTCGTTGCCACGCTATCTGTTACATTGGCGCAGCCGGTAGGATCAGTAATTAAATTCGAAACTTTACTTCGAGTTACTGACGAACGGTACGGCTTGTTTACTGTATAATTCAGTCTGCACGAGGAACGTCCACGATGCCAAACGAAACGACTACCACTACAGCTACGACTGGCACACCTACACGACTAACGACCACGACTACAACTTCCATAAGTCAAGGGGTTGTAGCCACAACGACCGAATACGGGAATCCGAACGCGCTTCGTTACTCGCAGACAGTACCGGGTAACCTCTACCCGCATCTGTATAGTCCACCAGGCCCATCTGGCCTGAGAGGCTTCCCATACCCGTTATCCGTCCCACAGCTACCGAATCTTCCGTTTTCGTACCATTTACCTCCATATCACGACCCAACCAAGATGCCCACGACGTCAAATATGGACCATGATACGACACGTCCACACACACCGCCATCCCACGTCGTTTTCACCGATCCAAGCTCCATGTCTGCGCTAAAAACAATCGAGACATACTCCGGTGGTCTGGAATTAGAAGCATTTTTAGACAACGTAGCCGCAGTAGCGGAATGTTACCGATGGACGGACATCCAGGTTGTGAATGCGATTAAGTTGAAGTTAAGAGGCGAAGCTCAGACGTGCTTTTATGCTTTGCCTGCGGATAGACGCCCAATGACAGTGATCGGGATACGGGATTGGTTAATGTCGGTATTTGGCCGTAAGATAAACGAGACAACAGCAGAACGCGAGTTTAATAAAATATACCGACGTAAAGACGAGTCGTTACGGAAATTCGCGTTAAGACTAGAAATCGCGGCAGCAAAAATGTTCCCCGCTGTAGAGTTCAACGAGATGATGTCACTTCGCAATCGGATCAAACGAGAAACGGTTCTCATAAAGCAATTTTTCGACGGGTTAGATACACGCCTAGCCAACGAAATCTGTAGAATTAGAAAATTTGAAACAATCGAAGAAGCGTTGCCTTATGCTGAACATTGCGAAGACGTGTTGGCGCGGTTATATAAAGAAACGAAAGCTGACGCGCACAAATCGAGCGTCCGTGTGTTGACCAACAAACCCGTTCAAGAACCGCGGAAAAATGTCGCTAGCGCAGCAAAACCCAAGCGCGAGCCGATAGCGAAAACGTCATCACTGCGAACTGATCAAAAATATCCGCAGATGAAGGATCGTTGTTTCAATTGCGGAGAAACCGGACATAGCTTTAGGGCTTGCAATAAAGAAAAACAAGTCTTCTGCTACGCGTGCGTCACCCTAGGACACAAGGCGAACACTATCGAGTGTCCTTTAAACTCGAACGCTGTCTCGGCGGAGACCCAACGCCAGGCAGTCTAGAGCGTTCAACGGTCGGCGTAGTTCCCAGGGTCGCTGACGTAGGCAAAGATAAGAACCGACAGATCATTTTTAGCATTAATGAAGCGGAGCACAGTTTCCTAATAGATTCTGGGGCTGCCGTGTCATTAATTAAACAAAGTGTCGTCGACAAGCATAACTTGTCGATTACACACACGGACGATGTAATTGTTGACGTTTCTGGAAATCACTTAAATAACGCTGGACTGGTAGAAGTCAGTCTAGGATACGGATTACAGAAGCTCACTCATCATTTTATCGTTTGTCCAGATGACTTGTGTTTCACATCTGATGGACTAATCGGAGTCGACTTTTTGGAGACTCACCACGTAGTGCTAAATTTCAAAACTAACGAGTGCGTTTTGAATAAGATGGTCTTATCTATGTCTACGGGCAAGTGGAGCAACGATGCCGATAACGTTACGCTGATCAACCCTTTGATCGAACGTGTTACTTTGCACGATAAAATAAAGCACGATGGCAACGGTTCCCATCCGGAACAACAGCCAACCCCGAAACGCAACCTTAAGAGTAGCTTCGTTGTACGCCTGCTAGAGGAATTAGAAATTCCCGCGCGTCATACCGTGGTTTGTTCTGCGCGGTTAGATTGTCGCGCGCCGGATGGAAATTACGTACTGGAACCAACAGACTTAAATGTACCGGGTGTCCTAGTTGCTCGTACTCTAACAACGTACAACAAAACGGAAGAAAAACTGGTAACGGTTAACTTGTTAAACGTTAACCCAGAGAGCGTGCGCGTGGATACGAGAACTCCTGTGGCCATAGCGATAGCCGCGGAGGTCGACTCGATCGGCGAACAACCAACGGACGGCCCTTCGGTGAGGGTAGTCAAGAAATCGGACGTGGCAAATCAATTTGAACTTGATCATTTACCGGCCAACGATCGCGAAAAACTAACGGAGTTTTTGGTGGAATATAGTGATATATTCAACTCTAAAGATAAGCCGTTAGGAAAAGCTTCGTCGGTTAAGCATACCATCCCGACTGGTGATTCATCCCCAGTAGCAAAAGCGCCCTACCGAGTGCCGTTTAGCCGACGACAAATTATGAAAGAACTGATTGACGACATGCTTGGCGCAGATATAATCACTCCCTCCACGAGTCCATACTCTGCCCCCGTCGTGCTAGTCGAGAAGAAATCGGCCTCCGGGAAGAATTCCTTCCGATTTTGTATTGACTACCGAGCATTAAATAAAGTCACAAAACGCGACTTCTTCCCGATCCCAAATCTGCAGGATACCATTGATCAGTTGGGAAAAGCGGCGCGATTTACTACCTTAGATCTGACAAAAGGCTACTGGCAAGTAGAGGTCGACCCGCAGGACCAGGAGAAAACCGCTTTCTCTGTGCCTTGGGGTCATTACGAATGGAAACGGATGCCTTTCGGACTCGCGAACAGCCCTAGTACATGGCAACGGCTAATGTACACCGTACTATCAGGATTAACTGTCACTCATTGTTTTGTGTACTTGGACGATATAATTTGTTTCAGCGCGGATAATCTTGAAGAACACACCGGTAAATTAAAATTAATTTTCGATCGTTTACGCGCGGCAAACTTAACATTGAATCCGAGAAAATGCAAATTCATGAAAACAGAGACCGCATATCTAGGTCATATAGTTAGTAGTAATGGAGTGAAACCTGATCCCGAAAAGATTCGCGTCATCAAAGATTATCCAGTTCCAACTAGTGTTACGGAAATTCGCAGTTTCATTGGTTTAGTAGGATTTTACCGACGTTTCATTAAAGACTTCGCGTCCGTAGCATTGCCGTTAACCTCTCTAACTAAAAAGAACGCAAGATTCACGTGGTCGGAAAAAGCAGAAAGTGCTTTTACCCATCTCCGCGATGTTTTAACCGATGAACCGATTTTAAAATACCCCGATTTCGAAAAACCTTTTATTTTGTGCACGGATGCTTCCGGTTTTGCTATCAGCGCTATATTATGTCAGATTCACGATAAGCATGAGATGCCTGTCGCTTATGCTAGCCGTCAACTTAGCAAAGCTGAACAGAATTATAGCACAACGGAACGGGAATGCCTGGCCTTAGTATGGGGTATTAAGCATTTCCGGTGTTACCTGTACGGTCGATCGTTTACGGCGATCGTTGATCATCAGCCCTTAAAATGGCTTATGAACACGACCGAACCGAATAATCGACTGATGCGATGGTCCTTATTACTCGCAGAATACGACATAAAAATCGAGTACCGACCGGGAAAGAAACATACGAACGCGGATACCCTATCTCGGATCAAGCCTATACGAATGCTGACTCACTCGAGCTACGAACCCATGATCTGGGATCGCGATCGAATAAAACAATCCCAGCGCGAAGATCCAGTAATCCAAAAATTCATAGATTCAGTACAGTCGGACGGTCCATCCGTCTTTTACTTAGATGATGACGGATTATTATATCGGAAAACCGAAGACGAGCGGTATCAGGACCGACTAGTAATACCAAAGAACATCCGAACTAGTATTATGCAAGCTTGTCACGATTCACCCCTATCTGGTCATGGAGGCATGGAAAAGACTTTCGAGAAAGTCAACTCTAGATTTTTCTGGCCGGGTTTGCGCGCGGACGTACGTACTTATGTAAGTAAGTGCATATCATGCGCGCAGCGAAAAACATCCCCGCATTTGCGACCTGCCCCGCTTAAGAAATTTCAACCCGCGAACCGCCCTTTTGAACGGATAGCGATGGACGTAGTAGGTCCTCTTGTTACGACAGACTCGGGACACAAGTATATACTGACGGTACAAGACGCTACCACTCGTTATTTAGAAGCGTTTCCCATGAAAGATCAGACCGCGGAAACAGTGGCAAAACACTTTACAAAAGGTATAATCCTCAGACACGGTACACCCCGACAATTACTAACTGACTTAGGAACAAATTTTGTGTCAAGGTTAATGAAACAAGTATGTTCTAGTTTAAAAATAGATCGCCTTCACACAACGGCCTACAGACCACAGACCAACGGACACTTAGAACGCTCACATCGCACTTTGAAAGATATGCTATCACATTACATAAACACGGAACACCGTGACTGGGACGAATGGCTCCCATTTGCTGTGTCTGCATATTGCAGTACGTTACACTCTACGGTAGGGGATAGTCCGTTTTTCTTATTGTATGGACGAGACATTGAGTTACCATTTGACGAAATACTCCGACCTATGAGAACGCGATATGATACCGATACGAATTACGTAGCCGAATTTATGCAGCGGATGCACATCGCGCATAAATTAGCTAGAGAACGCCTAGACCGAAATACTGACCGCATACACAAGACTTTTAATAGAAAGACGAGACCGATCAAGTTTCAACTTGGTGACCGAGTGTATTTATATACACCGGCGGTCAAGGTTGGGACAAGTGCTAAGTTAGCAAAACGGTGGACAGGTCCGTATCGTATCGTGGAGTTGAACGAAGTAAACGCGACTATCAGCGAGATCTTCGGGCGACGAATTATGAAGGTTCACGTGAACCGTCTGAAACCGTGCTTGCGTTCCGACGCAGATTTGGAACCGATGACTTTCCCGACACGAGCCGGTGTAACAGAGAGCGACGATCATTTGGGTATAACGCCAATAATACCTTGCCAACCGAACCCGATTCCTCCAGCAATCAGTGATGCTGATCCGAATGTTACGGTGGCAGGAATTAATAACAGTCAAGTTTCAGACCTAAATTACAGTCAAAGATCTGGCCAGCTCGACGCCAGTGGGTCAAGTTCAGACGCCAACAACACTTCCGGTTCCGAACCACTCGTCACCCACGGGTACCTAACCCGTAGTAGAGGGACTGCACGTGACCTTCCGTGGATTTGCAACTCCCGAATTTAACATTAATATTAGCATAATTAATTTTAGAGAATTTTGTGTCACATGTCATTCGTTACAATGTTTAAATTAGTAAGTTTATTTCTTGTATTACCGATGTTAGCATGGGCTGACGTAATTGCATACGACTGTGCGGACCCCGAGGCAGAGGTATCACGGGTGTCGCTGCTAGACATCCAGCCATGCCGGGATCCACGAAATGCGACGCAAGAAATGGCACGACGAATCCAGCTCGTTCAAGAGCGGACGTACGTAGAGGTGCACGTATACACGTGCCTCGTAACGGTGCAACAATTGATCCAACACTGCGGGATGCACTCGCATACCAGCGCGGTAAGCGGCGGCTTCGCCAAGTACGTCCATTACCTGAAGGCGGAGGCCTGCTTGGACGCGCACCGTTATCACCGTATCGACCTTTCTGGCATTGGAGCTGGAATTGTAGCCAGTCTGCATCCGAACGATACCACCGAAGTTTCCACCACCCTGGAAGGACATATCGAGCCCAGTGGAAAGTGTCAGGGGGTGCACTACACGGCCAGCGGCATCTCCTACGAGAATGTAGTCATCAGCGCGGCTATCTCTATCAAGCTTCATGACTACACCACCGTGGCGAATGTCGAAGAAGATAGCCTCCGCCTCGCCACCAACACCATTTGCGGGTATACAGAGAAGTACTGTTTTGACGATCTATCGGGAGAGGTCACATGGGCATCCGAACATGAGGACCGTTGCTCTGCCCGGGGCATTGACGTCCTGTTCGAAGGAATGGCGACCGTGTTGGCTATGAACGAGTCCAACATGAAGTACGTCATCGTGGAGACAAAGGATACGGTGTTCGCGTTACGTCTGGTCAGTCAAGAGCTGCTGTGTCACCAGCAGACGTGGAGGACCGAGCAGAACCGACTGTTGGTTATCTTTGAGACTTCATTGGGATTCTACTACCAGAAGTCTCGGAAGATAAACCAGAACGTGGACCTAATGGCACAAGTGCTCAGCAAACTCTTATTCTTAGAGATCGCCTTTAAGAATCACATGAGGGAGCTGGTGTACGATTCCATCGTAAAACGCTGCCATCTGCGTGAGAAGATCTTGAGACACCGTATCGCTTTGGCTTTGGAGTCACCAAACATCATCAGTAACCTGGTGAAAGAAGCGGCCGGACACACAGGGCGGGTGATGGGCGAAGTGTTGCATATCGTACGTTGCGGAGCCAAAATAGTGGAGTTCCGGAAAACAGAGTTCTGTTATCAGGAGCTTCCTATTTGGTACCGGAACCAGTCCAGATTCATGACGCCGGTAACCCACATCATTCAAGAATACGGGACACAGGTCGATTGCGATGGGAGACTGCCTGTTCTATTCCACCTGGAAGGCCAGTGGGTAGAGATGGGCCCTGCCATTCGCAAGGCCTATCCCGAACCAATGATCCTGGATGCCAACGATGAAAAGGACACATTACCAATGATGAAAATTGCACCCATTAGTTCGCACGGCGTGTACACCAGGGACGAAATGGACGCATTCCAGCACACACTGCTCTTCCCGAACGAACGCCGAGCAGTGACAAACCTAATGGCCCGTAGGGTAGTGGGGGCTGAAGCCGACACCCAGGGGTATCACCTACCAAATGTCTTCAGTAGTAGCGAGTTCGCCAAGATGGCGGTGAACGCGGCGGAGCAAGTATGGGGTTTCCTGTCTCGATTAGGAAACCTGTTCTCGGTATTTATGCTACTATATACCACCTTCTCAATCGTTGGGTACGTAGCTAGTGTAATACTGAATTTCTTCAGTTTGAAGAGAGCGGCCAAAGACGAACCGCAAAAGAAGTTTGTGCTATGGGCGAGCCTGTGGCATGCGTTAACGAATCGTTATTTAATAAACCTTATGCAGCCACAGCGCAGAGAGTCCGAAGTAGAAGAAGTCCTAACACCCTCTCTCTATCCTCGAATACGCATGGGCACCAGCCCGACAGCCGATGTCCATATTGTGGAAATGAACCCTCAGCCAGGTCCCGCACCACGCCTAGAGATACCGCCAGCCGACGTAAACATACTCCGTCAGCCTATGCATTAAGGAAAAATTATGTAATTAGGATAAGAGATCACACCCGACGCAGGTTCAATGTAGTGACGATGGCCCCAGGAGACTTGGTTAATTCTTCGGAATTAACCCAGTCTTAAAGGGGTGGGTAATGTAACAGTCACGTGCATGGATTGCACATTTGTACGCGAACGCAAGCGGTTGCAGCAATATGCTGACTCCGCCGGGCCACTAACCGAGTGAAGCAACACCCTAAATCTAGTGCAACGGGCAATGACTGTTCGTTTTGCCATCGTCAGTAGATTGAACCAGCTATAAGACGACGCGTAAAGGGCGAAGCGGAGATTCCCGAATAGTACGCGGTCGCGACGAGGTGTGGTTGTAATCGAGCATAAGTAGTCAATAAAGTATTTAGTTTAAACCTTATACACGTTTTGTGATTCACGAGTGTTTCCAACTTCTATCGAATCCCATCTTGCAGTCTGGACAGGGTGCCGGCAACGAGGTAAGTATAACTTTCTTACATTCCCCATCTTAAACGCCCTGCAGTAAACGGCACGCACAATAGCGGTGTTCGTTGCCACGCTATCTGTTACACTAGTAACAAAATTAGTGACAATGAAAAATGGCCTGCGTTACAGCAAATTCTACAGCGATATCTACATTTTGCTGGGCAGACTAGAAAACCACTCGAGATTCCAATTAATGAAATCGTTGACTCGTCGTCGTCGTCGTCGTCGCCGCCGCAAACACTCGATAATATTGAAGAAATAGTAAATCTTGTTCCGAAAACGTATCGTAACAAGGCGGTTATGCTGTTGAAAAAATTGAAGACCGACGGTACCGTGTCATGGAATGAGTTAGGAGAGCTCGTAGTATCTGGAGAAAAACTCGCACACACCAACATAACGGATTTAGTTGGTGACGTGATACGGTCTAGAAAGGGTACTTCAGATCCGCGCGGGTGGAAGGTGTTTGCACGTGAACTACATAGAATTAATATTCCTACAGAGTTAATAGGAAACCCGCGAAGAAGGGATTTTATTCGGGACAGTGGTAAATTCGGAATAAAGGTGGAGAAAAACAAAATCGGTGCGGAGGAGGAGTGGGGGAAACCGCTGACACCTGTACTGAGTAGAGAATATGATGCAGATTATGATTCCACTCCAGTAGCAAATACAAGTACAACTCGTAAGAAAAAACATAGCGTGGGGAAGAAGAGGAGGAGGAGGGGACAGACACTTGAGCATTGGAAGAAACTTAAATTTTAATCACCATGAACAAGAAACTCGCCCGCATCTATTACTACCCGGAACACCCGGCTGGTTATTCAGGGGCTGCAACTCTGGCACGTGCCGTGAAGGGCGAGATAAGTGCGCCGCAGGTAAAAAAATGGTTAAGCGGTCAAGATACCTACACACTGCACAAAGAGATACGTAGAAAATTCACGAGGAATAAATACAGAGTGTCAAACATTGATGAACTATGGCAGGCCGATTTGAATGATATGCGCGGTCTGTCGAAACATAACGACGGTTACAAATACATACTGTGCGTTATAGATGTTTTTAGTAAACATGCGTGGGCCTCACCGCTGTACACGAAGCAAGGCCGGGAGATTGTAGAGGCATTTTCGAAAATATTCAACAATAGAAAACCACTGCATTTACAAACGGACAAGGGGACAGAATTTACCGCGACTGTTGTACAAAAATATCTAAATGAAAACAGTGTTAAATACTATGTTACCAGAAATCCCGATATAAAAGCAAGCATTGTCGAACGATTTAATAGAACGTTGAAAACGCGCATGTGGAGATTTTTCACACGGCAAAACACTTTGCGCTACGTTGACTCACTGCCATCCCTAATGAAAGCATACAATAACACCTATCACTCGAGTATAAAAATGACCCCAAAGCAGGTAAACCCCAAGAATATTTTACAAGTTTGGAGAAATCTCTATGGGGATACTGTAAAGAACAACAACAACAACAACAACAAGACCAAAAATTTGTTGAAAATCGGTGATTTTGTGAGAATTAGTAAGGCGAAGGGGACATTTGAGAAGAGCTATGAAAATAATTGGAGTACTGAAATTTTTAAAATTGTCCGCGTTATACAACGTGACCGCTGTGTGTATGAGCTCGAAGATCTAAACGGGGAACTTATTGACGGTACGTTCTACAAGCCTGAATTACAACTTGTCACAATGACAGACACATCCGAATTTCAAATAGATAAAATACTAGCGGAACGTGGTCGCGGCGTCAGAAGACAGGTGTACGTGAAGTGGCGCGGTTATCCTGATAAATTTAACTCGTGGATTCCAGCATCGAATTTAAAGCAAATATGAATCGAGACTTTTACCTTACACTACCCAGTAATAGTTCGATGAAATATTTTCCGGATAACAAAACAACGCATTTTTATACATTGCTACCGCGGAATATAAATCTCGAGGGGGAGTGGGAGGTGGCAGTTGTCGAGGTATTGTATCCGCTAACATTTCAAACTGTGACCGAGGGAGGGAACTCTATTTATCTAACGAAAATTAGAAATAACGAGAAAGTCAGTTATAGTTCTACGATAATACCGAATTACTATGAAGATGTACTCGGCATAACGGGCGCGTTAAATTCAAACTATCTGCTGGAGGCTCACAAAGTTCAATTTGTTAATAATCTAAACAAACGTAGAATTGAAGCGGAATTCGATGTGGATGATATGTTTGCGTTGAAATTATCTCCCCGACTAATGTTACAATTAGGTTATGATCCGGATGTAGATATAACGACCGGCCGCACTGCATTGAACTCTGCCAACGTCATTCTCGGTATCCCCACACACATGTACATCTATTGCGACTTGATTGAACCGCAATTTGTCGGAGATATTTTGACGCCATTGTTAAGGGTGGTGAACGTAGATGTGGACAGATACAAGCACGGTATTTGCAGAACGAAGATATACGCACAACCGCATTATGTACGTTTGTTGAGACACGAGTTCGACCGCATTGAAATAGATATAAGAACCGAAATGGGTGAGTCTGTACCATTTCAACAGGGTACTTGCTCTGTGAAACTACACTTTAGACGCTGCACAAAATGAGGGTGTGTCCATATCAAGAATATTACACTCGGCAGGCGGGTTCAGGTATAGGGATGGTCTATACCGGTGCACCGTACCAGTGTGGCCACGGCATCGGGAGTTTCCTGGGTGGTCTGTTCCGTAGCATTGTTCCATTGATAAGGCGAGGTGTCGGTGTTGTCGGTAAAGAGGCGCTAAGAACAGGTATTGACATTCTCGGTGATGTCGGTGCGAATCGCCCGGTAAGGGAGTCATTCCAGCGACGTGTAGCCGAGGCCGGTGAAAATCTAAAACGCAAGGCGCAGAATAAAATTGTGTCGTTGATTACGCCGCCGTCGTCGTCGAGCGTCGGTGCTGGATATAAAAGAAGACGCACTGGAAAAAAAGTTATTCAGTCGACAGTTACTCGTGTCGGACGGTCAAACATCAAGAAAAAAATACAGCACGCAGAGACATTTTCGGATAATCATGGCATTTTTACATGTAAACTCGTGTGAGTGTATCAAGTCGGAGTTGGATCTGTTTTCAATACCGCCAACACAGACAAGTATCGAACACGGTCAATGGGTGTCTTATCAACCGCTTTCATCGCTAACCGACGATGCACCGATTGAGTTTGTCGTCCCGGGGAGCGGTGAAGAGTACACGGATTTATCACAAACCATGCTGCATATAAAGGCGAGAATTCAGAAGAAAAATGCGGCCGGTGCCATCGCTGAACTTGTACAAACGGATCAAGTTGCCCCCGTCAACAACTGGCTACACTCGCTCTTCTCTCAGCTGGATATATATCTGAACCAGAAACTTGTAACTCCGTCGTCAAACACCTATTCATACCGTTCATACATTGAGACACTCTTGAATTACGGCGCCGATGCGAAGAAAACACATTTGACGTCGTCACTCTGGTACGCGGACAATGCTGGTAAATTCAACACAGTGGATGAGGCGAATAAGGGCTATGCAGCGAGAAAGAAAGCTGCGGCCCGGAGTCAGGAAGTGGACATGATCGGTCATCTCCACGGCGATATATTCAACCAGGAGAAATTTCTCGTCAACGGGGTCGAACTACGGGTCCGTCTTGTGAAATCGCGGGACAGCTTTAACCTCATGAGCGCAAATAGCCCGGTAAATGTACATATCACGGACGCAACATTGCTGGTACGGAGAATGCGCCTGAATCCGAGTGTATTATTGGCACACAGTCGCGGGCTAGAGACGAGTACTTGTAAATACCCTGTAACGCGTACCGAGTGTAAAGTACAGACGATCCCGGCGGGTGTTCAAGGGAAATCACTGGATAACATATTTCTCGGCCAGCTACCTAAACGTATCATTGTCGGTCTCGTGTCCAACAAAGCGTTCAACGGCGATTTTAAAAATAATCCGTTTAATTTTGACAATTTCAAGTTGAATTTCTTATCTGTTTATTTGAATGGTCAACAAATCCCGTCGAAACCACTTCAACCCAACTTTAACGATGGCGGTCGATATATCCAGTCATATAACACCCTATTCACGGGCACAGGTATACATTTTTCCGATGGTGGGCATGAGATAACGCGTGAAGACTACCCCAACGGTTATTGTTTATTTGCGTTCGATTTAACCCCTGATCTGTCAGCTAATGCAGTGTCACACTGGAATCTAATACGCCAAGGTTCACTTCGCATAGAGTTAAGATTCGACGAGTCTCTTGAAGAGACTGTTAACTGTATTGTATATGCAGAGTTTGATAATATTATTGAAATAGATAAGTTTAGAAATGTAGTAGCCGATTACGGTAGTTAATACTAAGTTTATATTGTAAATTAGTAATAATAAATGTTCTTATATTTAAACAGTGTATTTCTTTCAATCTCCTCACACACACATACGGCATAATTATATTTGAACACTAAAGAATAGTCAATAGTTAACTATGCATAGTTTGAAATAGAATCTGTATTAGATCCTCACACACACACACACACACACACACAATTGTACTTATATTTAAAAAGAATAGACAATATCATTTAAATAGTTAGTTAGTTTATTATTTCTCTTTATATATATATTACAAACACACATTATGTTGTATGAACAAATTCAGCGCAATGTGCCATCCGTTCTTTTGAACATTCCTTCTTTCCACGATACACGAGCCCTATCGTCGGACAGCTCTTATTTAATTCGGCCACGTCAGGTTCGGTCATTACGGCGAAACGGGCGGGCAGGTATACTTGAAATTCTCCCAGCACCACCAGGAGCTTCTGACCGAACTTTGTTTTCACAAGTTTAAACTCATAGATTGGCTGTGCAATATCGACCGGAAGATCACACAGCTTCTTGGTCGGCTTTCCCGCCTTCATTAGACCGATTGCATTCATCTTTTCCATTCTGTGCGCGATCTATAAACACAAAACAAACACATACATTACATACATACATTACATTACAAATGGAATTCACTCGATATACTTACCAATAGTTACTCTGGTAAGTATTGGCTGCTGCTGCTGCTGGTGCTGCTAGTGCTGGCGAGGAAAACTGAGTATAGAATTCTCACCCTCTTCTTCGGCTTTATATGTCACTAGCCCCACCACTATTGAATACATACATACATCCCCCAGATGCATATATATATATATATATATATATATATATATATATATATACATATATATATATATATATATGTATATATATATATATATATATATATATATATATATATATATATATGTATATATATATATATATATATATATATACCGGGTGAGTTTTTTAACCTGAGACTTTCAAATATCTCGAAAAATAGGCGCTCTACGAAAAAACGTTAATTATCAAAATTTAATCATTCTGGGGGGAAAATACATTAGTGCAAAAAATAGTCCCCCACCCCTCTCTTTGTGGGAGGGGCGGGGGGTAACTTTGAATCTAAAATAGGAACCCCAATTTTTTATTGAACCGAACAAAATATTTCATTCAGATCATACGTACATTTAGCCGTAGAATCCGAATCTGCAATAAAAAATTGGGGTTCCTATTTTAGATTCAAAGTTACCCCCCGCCCCTCCCACAAAGAGAAGGGTGGGGGACTATTTTTTGCACTAATGTATTTTCCCCCCAGAATGATTAAATTTTGATAATTAACGTTTTTTCGTAGAGCGCCTATTTTTCGAGATATTTGAAAGTCTCAGGTTAAAAAACTCACCCGGTATATATATATATATATATATTTCACCACAGATTTAAATCAGCAACCCGTACTGTTCTGCGCATGGCGGCGGGCATCTACATCTAATTAATACGCCCCGGCATATTAGCGCCACACTGTTATACGTATATATATATATATATATATATATATATATATATATATATATATATATATATATATATATATATATAGATATATATATATTGTGACAAAGTCTTTTTTTTGGAAAAAGAGCATTGACCGTTAGCGCACCAATTAACGCGGTCCGTTCTCGCGCTCCGGACGAACCCAGACACTACTCAGCCGCACTGACTAGTCGCATACAGGGTTGAAACATGCGCGTATCTCCGGGGTATAAATAGCCCACCAAAATGCATGATAGTCAGTTAGTGTTCTGCTCTCCGACTGCCGCTACATCCGAACCGTTTGGTAAGAAAGTTTTTCCGTATCTTAATTCATCGTACCACCTGGTACGACAGTGTATTTTTGAGTGTTGCTTCTGCACAGTTGCAGAAGTAACCATATTGTATTCTGTTACTTGACACTGCGCAATAGTCCTGTTGTCAAGTTATCAGAAATTTGTCTGGTACCGCCACACTGCGCAATAGTCCTGTTGTGGTCTCTGCCATCTGTTGCTTGACACTGCGCAATAGTCCTGTTGTCAAGTTATCAGAAATTTGTCTGGTACCGCCACACTGCGCAATAGTCCTGTTGTGGTCTCTGCCATCTGTTGCTTGACACTGCGCAATAGTCCTGTTGTCAAGTTATCAGAAATTTGTCTGGTACCGCCACACTGCGCAATAGTCCTGTTGTGGTCTCTGCCATCTGTTGCTTGACACTGCGCAATAGTCCTGTTGTCAAGTTATCAGAAATTTGTCTGGTACCGCCACACTGCGCAATAGTCCTGTTGTGGTCTCTGCCATCTGTTGCTTGACACTGCGCAATAGTCCTGTTGTCAAGTTATCAGTAATTTGTCTGGTACCGCCACACTGCGCAATAGTCCTGTTGTGGTCTCTGCCATCTGTTGCTTGACACTGCGCAATAGTCCTGTTGTCAAGTTATCAGAAATTTGTCTGGTACCGCCACACTGCGCAATAGTCCTGTTGTGGTCTCTGCCATCTGTTGCTTGACACTGCGCAATAGTCCTGTTGTCAAGTTATCAGTTACCGACCTGGTACCGAAACCCGAGTATTGTATTTCATGTATGATAGATGCCGATGTATTAATTCATTGTATTTCTTGTTTAATGTATCATAGATGCTGGTTTACTAATTGATTGTATTTTCTGTTCAAATGTCACATGTGTAATAATTGATTGAATTGCAATAAGGTGTATTGTTTATATGCGTGATTATTAAAATCACTGACTACCATAGCTACGTTACGTAGTGCACGTCACTACCTAATACATTGAATATACTGTGTTATCTTATTTCCGCTACCCTGATCTCCATTGAACTATCCTGGCATTAAAACCGATTGGCGCCCGAGCAATCCGACACCCGCGATACAAGGGAGCGTCACAAATTGGCGCCCGAGCAGGGACTTCTAAATAAACAGTATGCCAGGCAGTCTTCCGGACACCTCGCGGACACCAACGACACCACCGTTGTTGGCAACCGCAACTTTCCGCACTCCGCAAGCACCAGCCAGGACCGGCTGGGTGTACGAACTACCGCGACCGGCGCTCGAACGAGAGCTCAATAGGTTTGGTCTGAGCACGAGTGGAGGTGTACACGAACTACGACTCCGACTCATCAACCTGACTCAGCACATACTAGAAAACGATGCAGCAGACGCGACCTTCAACGCTAGCACCCCAGCCGCCCCACCAGCAGCCCCTTTCATACCACCGCCAGCAGAGTATTATTATGCAACCCCGACACTACGGACTCTGGTACATGTATGTGAGACCGTGCGTAAATGGAACATCCACTTCGATGGTAAAACCGATCCAGTCGCCTTCTTGGAACGAGTAGAAGAACTGAAGGCTAGTTACCATCTGACGGGGGAACAGTTGCTACTCGCCATACCAGAGTTGCTACGAGGCACAACCTTGCTCTGGTACCGGAATTATTGCGACACCTGGCAACAGTGGACGGACTTCGTGACGGATTTTCGCACGTTCTTTTTACCACCTGACTACCAGTTGCACCTAGAAGAAGATATTAGTCGACGGAAGCAGAAAGCCGGGGAGAAAGGCCGCGACTACATGGTAGACATACAGACACTGATCCGCAGACATGGCCGCATGTCCCTTGAACAGGCCTTGTATCGCATATATACTAACATGCTACCCGAATACAGGCAACACATCAGACGAAAAGATGTCGCGGATATTCGCACGCTGAGTCTAGAGATCGCGGAGTACGAAGAACTGCAGAAGGACCTCGTCAAAGCCAACCCCGCCCGGCTAGCTAGTGTGCACACACAAGCGACACCAAAACCAACCAGCAGAACATACGATCCGAGAAAGGCGTGCTGGAGATGTGGGCAAGAAGGACATTGGCGTGGCCGGTGCACCGCAACACCGATCAAATTCTGTTCCCGGTGTGGAACCCAAGGAGTCATGTCTCGAGACTGCACGTGTGCTGCAAAGTCGGGAAACGACCCCTCGGCTGGTCAGTAAAGGAGGGAGATCAGCCGAAGCTCCGCACTAACACTCCGCCTGCCCACAATACCATCTCTTCACTAAATGCAGACCCCATCCCGGACGGGCGAATTTTTATCAAAGCCACCATCGGCAATTGGACCGGCCCCGCACTTATCGACACTGGTGCCATGTGTTCATACGTGGACGAAGAACTGTTTGAAGCGCTCCGCACCCAACGTGCCCAGTACCGACCCGCCCGCTTCACGCAAGCAAGAATGGCGAACGGCATCACCACGGACATACAGGAGGAATGTACCGTGGGATGCCTGATTGGGGATATTTGGCGACGAATGACTTTCATGTGCCTACCCACGCTCAACAACCGCGTGCTGTTGGGCATGGATGCCATTTGCGCGTATGGGATGACAATCGACGCCAGGGATCAGCACGTCACTTGTCATCCAACAGTCACGCCCACGCACACTTGCAGTGTACGTCCAACACCACCAAGCCCGGTCACCAAAGAACTCGAGATGACTGACTTTCTAGCTAGTGAACTCGCAAACTTCCAGCAAATGAAAGGGGGCACGCAGCTAGTAGCCCACCACATACGACTAACCGACCCAACACCCATCAAACAACGCTATCAACCCCGTAATCCGAAAATGCAAGCAGTGATTGATGAAGAAGTCGAGCGGATGTTAGAAGATGGTGTCATCGAACGTTCACACAGCGCGTGGAGTTCCCCAGTGGTAATTGTGCGCAAGAAAGACGGTAAGCCGAGATTCTGCGTTGACTTCAGACGGCTCAACGCAGTAACCGAAAAAGACGCCTATCCACTACCCTACATAACCGCAATCTTGGACCGCCTGAGGAAAGCTCGATATTTTTCTACAATCGATTTGAAACAAGGGTACTGGCAAGTCCCACTGTCACCAGAAAGTCGTCCACTGACCGCCTTCACAGTACCAGGTCGGGGTTTGTATCAGTTCCGAGTCATGCCGTTTGGACTGCACGCGGCACCAGCCACCTTCCAACGGCTTCTAGACGAGGTTATCGGACCGGAGATAGAACCACACGCGTTTGCGTATTTGGACGACATCGTCGTGTTAAGTTCGACCCTCTCCGAACACATGGAGCATCTGAAGGAGGTATTCCGCCGATTGCGGAAAGCGAACCTGCAAATCAATCCGGAAAAATCTCAATTTGCTCAAAGCTCCATCCAGTACCTAGGGCACGTGATCACGGCAGATGGAATCAAAACGGACCCCGCGAAAGTCGCGGCCATCATTGAAATTCCGGCACCAACCCGAGTGCGCCAACTGCGGCAGTTTCTCGGAGCAGCGTCATGGTATAGGCGCTTTGTGGCGGACTTCGCTAAGCTTGTAGCCCCCTTGACCAAGCTGTTGAGGAAAGCACAGCCATGGAAATGGGAGGACGCCCAGCAAGAAGCCTTTGACAAGTTAAAAGCGGCATTAACTAGCGCACCGGTGCTCACGTGTCCCGACTTCAGCCAACCCTTCGAACTGCAAACGGACGCTTCCAATTACGGCTTGGGAGCCGCTCTCGTCCAACGAACTGGAAACAAGATCGGCGTAGTAGCTTACGCAAGTCGCGCCCTATCGGATGCCGAGCGTAACTACTCCGTCACCGAGAAGGAGTGCTTGGCCGTGGTCTGGGCTGTGCAGAAAATGCGACCATATCTTGAAGGATACCACTTCACCGTAATCACCGATCACCAGGCACTACGCTGGCTACACTCCATTGAAAACCCGTCCGGTCGGCTTGCACGGTGGGCGTTATTCCTGCAGCAATTTAACTGTACCATTCAGTACCGGAAGGGAACAATGAACCAGGTCGCGGATGCGCTGTCCCGACAGCCACTACCGTACACCGAAGAAGCAGACTGCCCGGAACTCAACATGGCTGGAAATCCACTTCCATGGTATGAGAGAATGTTTGCAGAGGTACAGGAACGACCCCAGGATCACCCCGATTACCGTATTAGCAATGGACGTCTGTTTCGGCGCTTCTGGGACCCCACGGACATCACTGAACCGAATGAAGACACGGAATGGAAACTCTGTGTCCCCCCACCCCAACGCCGCCAAATATTGGAAGAAAACCACGACCGTCCTGACGCCGGACATCTGGGAATCGCTAAAACGCTAACACGGATCGCATTACGGTATCACTGGCCGGGAATGACCAAGGACATCAGCAGGTACGTGCGCCAGTGTCAACCGTGTCAGCACTTTAAACCAACGCAACAAGCTGCACCAGGATTAATGCGACCACCAGCAATAGCAGGTCCGTGGGAAACCGTGGCTACTGATATTGTCGTGCCGTTACCACGATCACACAAAGGGCACGCATACTTGCTTGCGTTCCAGGATCGCCTCACGAAATGGGTGGAGTGCCGTCCCCTAAAGAAAGCAACTGGACAAACCATTGCTACAGCGTTTCGAGAGCTAATCGTGGCCCGCTACGGATGCCCCCGAGTGGTCATCACCGATAATGGCACAGAATTCAAAAACCAGGTCTTCAAGCAAACCCTGACGGCTCTGGGAATTCACCACCGCCTGATACCGCCGTACACACCGCAGGCGAACTTCGTGGAACGGGTCAATCGGGTACTGAAACCCATGCTGGCACAGTACTGCGAGGCGGACCAACGAGCATGGGATCAGTATCTGCCGGAGTTGATGACCGCCATCAACACTAGCCGACACGAATCTACAGGGTACACACCGGCGTACTTGAACTTTGGACGCGAACTCGTGCTCCCGGGGGAGTACCACCAGGCCACGCAGGGAGAGGACGAAGAACAACCCGAACCCCAAGCAGTACCAGCCGATCACGTGGACCGCATGGAGAAGCTGCAGGATGCTCAAGAGCTCGCGAGGATCAACCTCAGCCACGCAGCCACCCGACAGAGCGAGTACTTCAACCGACACCGACGCGACTGGGAGTGCCAGGAGGGAGACTTGGTGATGCGACGGGAGCATCCCCTCTCAGCAGCCGCCAGGGGATACGCAGCCAAACTCGCTCCCAAGTATTCAGGGCCGTGGACAGTCGAGAACCGTGTGTCTCGACTGGTGTACGACTTGAGGAACGAGCGCGGCCGGCTAATTTATCGGATCCACGTGAAAGACCTCAAACCCGCCCACTAATTATTAGGTGTTCCATATAGATCCTGGAAGCCGCCAACACCGGACAACCACCCCGTGACAGTCCCCACGGACTACACAGGACCGATGAGTGAGGATTTCTGCCAGTCAGCCCTGGCTTGCTGGCCGCACGCCGACCAGCCAAGGAGCGAGCTGCCATGGACCAGCCTGCCACGGACCAAGGAACCACGGACCAACCAACACCGGAACCGGAGTTCCGGATCTCCGGGACAGCTAACCCCTCCCCCCTTAAGACAGTGTTACCACCCGTGAAACAGTGTTCCACACCCCTTTGACATTACCACCGAATAGACGACAGTGTGCGTGATAACTCTCCGGAGCCAGGACCACCGAGCCCAGTGGACAGTGCTAGTGTCGGAAGGAATAATGTTAAGTTAGGATAGGTAGCTTTAAGTTTTGGTTTTTTTTGTATTATTGTTCTATTCTTCATTTTTTGTGTTTGCTCCCCCCCCCCCGAAGTAAGGAGGGGATGTGACAAAGTCTTTTTTTTGGAAAAAGACTATTGTTCACAGAGCATTGACCGTTAGCGCACCAATTAACGCGGTCCGTTCTCGCGCTCCGGACGAACCCAGACACTACTCAGCCGCACTGACTAGTCGCATACAGGGTTGAAACATGCGCGTATCTCCGGGGTATAAATAGCCCACCAAAATGCATGATAGTCAGTTAGTGTTCTGCTCTCCGACTGCCGCTACATCCGAACCGTTTGGTAAGAAAGTTTTTCCGTATCTTAATTCATCGTACCACCTGGTACGACAGTGTATTTTTGAGTGTTGCTTCTGCACAGTTGCAGAAGTAACCATATTGTATTCTGTTACTTGACACTGCGCAATAGTCCTGTTGTCAAGTTATCAGAAATTTGTCTGGTACCGCCACACTGCGCAATAGTCCTGTTGTGGTCTCTGCCATCTGTTGCTTGACACTGCGCAATAGTCCTGTTGTCAAGTTATCAGATATTTGTCTGGTACCGCCACACTGCGCAATAGTCCTGTTGTGGTCTCTGCCATCTGTTGCTTGACACTGCGCAATAGTCCTGTTGTCAAGTTATCAGAAATTTGTCTGGTACCGCCACACTGCGCAATAGTCCTGTTGTGGTCTCTGCCATCTGTTGCTTGACACTGCGCAATAGTCCTGTTGTCAAGTTATCAGAAATTTGTCTGGTACCGCCACACTGCGCAATAGTCCTGTTGTGGTCTCTGCCATCTGTTGCTTGACACTGCGCAATAGTCCTGTTGTCAAGTTATCAGTAATTTGTCTGGTACCGCCACACTGCGCAATAGTCCTGTTGTGGTCTCTGCCATCTGTTGCTTGACACTGCGCAATAGTCCTGTTGTCAAGTTATCAGTAACCGGTCTGGTATCGCCACACTGCGCAATAGTCCTGTTGTGGTCTCTGCCATCTGTTGCTTGACACTGCGCAATAGTCCTGTTGTCAAGTTATCAGTTACCGACCTGGTACCGAAACCCGAGTATTGTATTTCATGTATGATAGATGCCGATGTATTAATTGATTGTATTTCTTGTTTAATGTATCATAGATGCTGGTTTACTAATTGATTGTATTTTCTGTTCAAATGTCACATGTGTAATAATTGATTGAATTGCAATAAGGTGTATTGTTTATATGCGTGATTATTAAAATCACTGACTACCATAGCTACGTTACGTAGTGCACGTCACTACCTAATACATTGAATATACTGTGTTATCTTATTTCCGCTACCCTGATCTCCATTGAACTATCCTGGCATTAAAACCGATTGGCGCCCGAGCAATCCGACACCCGCGATACAAGGGAGCGTCACAATATATATATATATATATATATATATATATATATATATATATATATATATATATATATTCAACCCACCACAGATTTAAATAAACATTCCATACTGTTCGACGCCTGGCGCCCGAACACCTGCATCTAATTAATACCTGGCGCCCGAACACCTGCATCTAATTAAACACCTGCATATTAGCGCCATACTCTTACACCACGCCGGACACCTGCACGGGGTGGCTGGATTTACCCCGTCAGACACTACTTACATGCCTGCAGCTCATCGACGTATGTCCAAGTCTGAATATATCACAAATTATTATTTATCTAGATTCACTTTTAAAATCCTAGGTGCCTAGGTCGCAAATAAAATAAAAAATTTGAAACAATTGTGAATACATTTTCTTCCCTTAACAAAAGCAAAACAAACTTAGCCGACTATAAATGCATTAATATTCTTTTGTGCGATTTTTAATTAAAAAATATTTTTTCCCCAATGGTCCTGCATAATTTTTCAATATAAAAATATTATTCCATTTCCCGCATATGCAAGAAAATTTTGAATACAATTGAATAGAAAATAACGTGGAAAAAAAAATAAAAACTGAAAAAATATTGGAAAATAATTTTTTTCTCACGAAGAAAAATTATGAAAAATAAAATGTACCTTGCACAACTAGACCATAACACGTTTCTGCAGAAAAAAATTCATACAAATCCGTTGGGTAGTTTAGGAGATCTGAGTGGAACAAAAAATCTCGTACGAGCGAACGAGCGGACGAGCGACATACATACGGACATATGTTGTAATAGTCATTTCGTGATCCAGGGGGGTCTGTCCGGAATTTCTGTGCAAAAATTTTTGAAATCGGAAGATGCTACAGACATCGTACCGAACACTATAGCTCTTTGACAGGAGGTCGATGAGCTAAAAAGTGCAGGGGAGTAAATTGTTTAGAATTAAAACCTACTGAATATGATGTTTAATTAACAGTTAATACCAGTTCTCATATTAAAAAAAGTAACTCTTTAATTAATAACAAAAAAGAATAAAATTTGTGATGATTTTTTTTGTATTGCCAATAGTATATGATTTCAATTAAGATTCCATATTTTATTTGACTGTATCGACAACAGTATGCTCTTGTTAATTAACGTTGATCATATTTGTTACTTCTTCATTTGTTTCTTTTACTTGTGGTCCAAGCATCATAAGTTTTGGATTTTCTTTATTTGCCAAGCATGGGGATTCCTAAAACAACAACACATACAGTGTGTCCCAGCGACTACCATACATAGGGAAATTAACATTGGGAAATTATATAAGGATCAACTATAGCCTTGAGCTATATGCATATTCTTTCTGAGTGACAAAAACAAAAGATTTAAAACAAAGAAATTTACTTCTGTCAAATAATTTTACATTACATAATTATTTAAAGGTATTTTATTTAAAATAGGAAATTGGGTGCGTCAATTGCCTTCGCAAAAGTAATAGAAACGGAACCCAAAATGTTAACAACGAAGTAGATATTTTGCCAGCTGTCGAAGTATGAGGGAAATTACAAATAATCTCGGTGAATCATCGCACTCATAAAAAATACAAATATTTTGCTTAAAAATATTACACGCTGCTATTAGCAGCAGATAGTGAAAAACTAATCACTTTTTGTGAATTAATGTTTAATAAATGTCATGCTTTAGAAAATATTTGTTTCACTGGCGAGTACACATTTACATTAAATGGGGAACAGAATTTTATGACAGATTAAGCCACTGTCTGCAAGACAATGATTAGTACCTGCTAGTGATATTGAATTTAGTGCTTATCTGTTGTGTTTTTCTTCGTTTTTCCATTACAAAATGCAATCTCTTAAGCTTTCTGTTGTTGGTATGTATTACTGAAAATCATCCAAATTTGTTTCTACACAAACTTTATTATAAAATAATAAATATAACCATATTATTTATCCCTAAAAAATATTTATTTGCAAGAATATTTATAATTCAATGGTAATAGTTGTATTGTTTCAGGAAATTTAAAAAATAACAGCAATCTGACAGTTTTAAATTTGATTAATTCAACTACCTACTGTTTAATTTGTGACAATCACATGTTTAGATACAGACACAGCAATACTTGATCCATACATAATTTCCCAATGTTAATTTCCCTATGTATGGTAGTCGCTGGGACACACTGTATATTGTTGAGCTTCAGTTGATTGGAGTTAGGGCTTAAATGAATCGCTGTTGGTGATTCAGGAAATATAAATTTTTTTTATTATTACGTTTCGCTTCGGTTTTGAAGCATCCTCAGATGATAAAGGCAAAGGAAACATAAGTAAGAAATAATCAGAAAATAACCAAGAAAGAACCAGAGACAGAAAAACTCAGAGTAGACAAACTTAAAGACGAACAAGTAAGGGAGAAATATCAAAACAAGATAAAAGAATTAGTACGATACTCACCAACGCCTAATGGTAACGATATAGAAAAAAGGTGGATGGACTTTAAACTAATGTTTATGAAGGCAACAAAATATGCGTGTGGTATAACCAGGAACACAAACAACAGAAAACAAACCCACCGGTGGAATGAAGAAGTCAAGGAAGAAGTAAGAAGGAAGAAACAGAAATGGAAGTAGTATTTAAATACAAAGAAAATAGAAGATTTCGAAGAATACAAAAAACAAAGGAAAACTACAAAGAAAAAGATAAAGCAATGTAAGGGGAAGTCATGGGAAGAATTTTGGAAAACAATGGAGGAAAATTTCAAGAAGAATCAAAAATTGTTTTATAGAACGCTTAAAAACTGCAAAAAAAGAAAAGCAGAGAACTTTGAACCAGTTAAAAGATAAAAGGGAAGAACAATAAGCAATCATGGAAAGATGGAAGGAACATTTTGACGAACTGCTAAAAGGAGACTGAAACAGAAAGGAAGACGAGAAAAGTGGAAACGTGGACTTTGGAATCACGACAGATATAGGAGAGAATATCTCAAAAGAAGAAATGAAATCAGTACTTAAAAAACAAAAAAGAGGTAAAGCTCCAGGACATGACAACATAAGATCAGAACAACCTAAATATATGGGCGAAGAAGGTGAAGAAATGTTATTAAAGATGTTGAATATAATATGGGAACAAGGGCATATACCGGAAGACTGGGAAAAAGCAGTGATATTCCCCATACATAAAAAGGAGATAACAGAAATTGCAAAAACTACAGAGGAATATCATTACTATGTACAACGACTATGGTTTATGAAGCAATATTAGAGAACAAACTGAAAGAGGCAGTTGAAACAATATTGGAAAAAACCTAAAGCGAGTTTAGAAAAGGTCATTCGACGCAGGACAACATATTCATAATAAGGAAACTAATAGAAAAATACCTTGGGGCAGAACAGCAAACTCTATATAGCGTTTATAGACCTAGAAAAGCCTTTCGACAGAGTATAGCGGCAAAAGATGTGGGAAATAAATAAAACTAAACCATAAATTATTAATAGCAATCAAGAGCGTATATAGGAAAACATCTAACTACATAAGAACATCAAAGGGAATATCTCAAGAATTTACAACTACACAAGGATTAAGACAAGGGGGAGCGTTAAGCCCGCTATTATCCATAATATTTCTAGACGACATCATAAAGAGGACAAAGGATAAAACAAGGAAGATGGAAATAGGATACCACAAACTAAAGAGAATTGCAATAGCTGAATGTGCATTCGCTGACGACTTGGCAATAATAGAAAAGAACGAAAAAGACCTACAGCACAACTTGAATGTATGGAACGAGGAGTTAAGCAGACACAATATGACAATAACTGCGGAAAAGACAAAAATCATGGTGATATCAAGAGAGGACATAGAAACAGAGGTAACATGGAATGGAAGAGAAATAGAACAATTAGAAACATTTAAATACCTAGGAACAACATTGAATAATAAAGGAAGTCTAGAAAACGAAATAAACAGCAGAATACAAGCAGCAAACAAAAGCTACCATGCAATGAACAAAACAATACTAAACAACAAAAAAATAACTAAAAAAAAACGAAAATGACACTGTACAAAGCAATCTACAGACCAACTCTGATATATGGAAGCGAAACATGAGTGATGAATCAAAGGATAAAAAGTAAAATAAAAGAAGGGGAGATGAGATACTTCAGAAAAGTTGAAGGAGTCTCCAGAATAGATAGATTAAGAAACGAAGAAATAAGAACCAGACTGCAAACAGAAAGTGTACAAAATAGCGCAGAAAAGAAGCAACAAGCATGGCACGGACATTTAATAAGAATGCCCAAAGATAGACAAGCAAATATAGTATGGAACGCTAGAGTGATAAAAAAGAAAAAAAGAGGAAGACCACAAAAGACATGGGAGGACAACATAGAAGATATTCTAAACAGGAATAACATTAACGTGCAAGAAGCAAGGAAAACAGCGAAAAATAGGGAAGAGTGGAAAGAAGTAATAAATAAAATTATATAAAAGACAGAGACTAATCTCGACATCCGAAAAGGTACAAGAGATTCAAAAAGGTTATATATATATATATTGTAACGAACCGAACGTTGCTAGGGTAAAGTAATTAAATTAGATATTAATTGGACCGCTCGAGACGGATCAGAAGGGAATCGCTGAGCGCAGGAACGTCCGGGCGAGAGATTTTGACGAGAGTTTTTTTGGTTGTTGCTTGAACGACCGCAGAGAGAAAAGACGTAGACCCGATCTGCTGAACCACGAGGTCACCCGTTCGTACTGTGTTGTTATTTTGGGCAATTCACTATTGTTGAAGTATGACGTAAAAGTGCGCGTGAATGCCAAAGTTACCCGTTTGTTTTTGGAGTTTGAGTCAGTACAGCGTGTGTTTGTTTTATTTCGTCAAGGCATAATAGTGCTCGCGACCACGTGTCGTGGAGAAATAACCGTTGACGCAAAGACCCGCTTGTTGGGGAGTTTTTGTACCTCCGACCTCGGACTGGCGGACCATCTACGCCGCCCCGTGCACCGCCGCTGTCGATTTGCCGTGGCCCCGTCTTCACGTGCTCCAACCTCGTCGAATCATCCAGACTTCCAGGATCCAACGTTCATATACCATCAGGGATTCAGATGAGTACAGAATAGTATTGTTCTCTTTTGTAATTCATTGTACGCAAAAGTTTGATTCCATGTGAACGTCGCGGTAGCGCGGGTGTAATGAATACTCGGTTATTTTCGACGTCCAGTGTCGCTCAATATATTTCGTATGTTAAATTTCTAGGTAATATTTATAACATTTTCGGTTCTTTGTGTTCACCTGCCTGTCAGTGGCATGATTTAATTGAGTTATTGTGTTTATTATTTTCTCAGTTTTACGACACTGTCAGCCGTGTAGCATTAACGCGCATGATTTTGATTAAAAGGTCATTTGTTGGTGTAAAAGTTGTAAAATAGGAACAATCATTAAACGATTTGATCTCATATGTAATTGCAGTGGAGTATATTTATCCCGTGCCAAACGGGTACTCGCCCTTCCGAACACCTACTTACCGTTTCGTATTTTGCCTCCCTGGGAGAGTACCGATAATTTTCAAAATACGTGGCGCTCAACTGTATCACATAGTGAACGTGAACCCGCTCCCCCTCCGCAACTGACTAATATATATATATATATATATATATATATATATATATATATATATATATATATATATATATATATATATATATATATATCTGTAATAAAAGTATATTAAGTCCATTTTTTTTAAAAATCTGTTTTCTTCTGGTACATAAACAATATTAACTCTACTTTCATATACAATATAATGTTATATCCTATCTTAATAAATAGCTAAGTTAGTGTTGTTTAAATAGTATTAAATCACTCATCCTTCTGGAATAAAATAATGCTAAGTCCGACTGTAAGTATTAAATCACTTTACGATTTGCAATAAGACAATATTAAGTTAGTCATAGTTCACAGCTGACAGTGCTGAAGTGCGTGCAATTGTTATGCAATTGTGTTATAAATAGTTAATAATACTTTCGTTTTGATTAAAATGAATTCCAGAATTGTAAAAATTATGGAATTATTGCTGCAAAGATCGTCCTTAACTTTTGAAAAGAAGGACTCAAAAATATTCTCGGTAAGATATCCTAACCTATAATTAGTATTGGTGCAAATGAAATGGCTTCTGGTATGTGGCTTTGGCAAATATAAAACCACAACATGACGAAATAATAATATGGTCTGACAACTGCCCTTCCCAGAACAGAAATAATATTATCGTATTTTTGGATTCTAAATATTTTCCCATCATTAAAAACTATAAACCACAAATTTTTGCTCAGGGGGCACACACACCTAGAAGTTGACGCCAGTCATTCTCTAATCGAAAGAGAGAGAAAAAATGTTGCAGGGGTTCAAATTATGACGCCATGGGACTGGCAACAACTGGCTCGAATGTGCAGTAAAAACAATCCATTTCAAATCATAACATCAAACATTTATACAACAACTCCACGTCACCGTTTATTAATCGCAAAAAAACTGAATCTGGTGAAAATGTTAGTATTTAAAAATGGTACACATACAACTAAGAGCTGCCGAGAAAGGCTTTCTATATTTCAAGACTGATTTCAAATCTCAAGAATTTACAAAGGTAGATTTAAATAGGACAGGAAGACGTATTATTTTCCCCGAAGAAATTCCACCCATTAGAAATGGATTAAACCCCATATCAACTAAAAAATACAAACATTTGCAGAATCTGCTCAAGAGAATTCCATGATTATTATAAAAATTTATTACACGAAAATACGTTTACAGAATAAATCGCTAGGAAACGCCTACTATAAACGTGTTAAAACAAAATGAAAATAATTTGATGAAAAATTGACGAAAAATAATTTAATAGAAATATTTAATAACATAATTCATTATATTTTTTTTTCGTGTATATTAATTATAACAATCCAATAAATTGTCGATTAAAAAAATATATACAAATACATAGTGATATTCTGATAATTATACTAATTTTTTTACTGAAATAAGAAATTGTTTTAAATTGGATCAAATATTACAAATATTATATCCTAATGAATCCTTACCACCTTGTAGATTAACTCCAACAAACCTTATTTGTATGTCAAATTAAACAGTATTAAATCCAATTAAAATTTAAAAAAAAAAAACAGGGATGTTTAAATTTGCAAATTATTTTTTTGAATTTCTTAGGGTTGAAAGATTAAGCGTTTTTCAATATTAAAAAAAAAAAAATATTAAAATTTTTAACTGGATTAAACAAGAAATATAAATAATGTTCCACTATTAATTTTTTAAAATGGTTCTCCTGTGGATTGTTAATTTTGTGACTTAGTACACTTTTATCCTGGGGTACAGATATATATATATATATATATATATATATATATATATATATATATATATATATATATATATATATATATATATATATATATATATATATATATATTTATATCAGAGATTGGGATCGTTGGAATAAATAAACCAAATTTGTTTCTCTGTAAATAAGAGGTTATAATTATAACTATATTATTATTAATTACAATATGTATATACAAAATTTACAAGTTACCTGTAAATAAGAGAAACGACAATTACGGTCTATTATTCGTCTCTATTTCACAACTCTGCTTTTATCACCTATATTATTTATAACAATAAATTTTCTTATTTCAAATTTCGTAGCACGTGCCCGGACAATTCTTCTATCTCCTTCTCCGTCTCTCTCTTTCTACCTAGCTGTCAAATTAAATAATTAATTACTCGACGAGACATCTAGCAGGTGTTCTAGAAGCGCGCGCAGAGCAACTAAGCGCGCTAAATTTAAAGAGAGTATATTCTCTTTACATCTCCCCTCTCCGAGATGAAAATTACATAATATTTCAATCTTCTTCATCTTCTAACATTGGAATTAGTTGTGTCACATGGAATAGACTTGTATCTTGATTTCTTTTTTCGGTTTTTATTTTATAAATTGAGTTTGAAATCTTCTCTTCTATTGTGAATGGTCCGATTCTTAGTTCTTCTAGTTTTTTCCTATTGAGTTTATTCCCATTTTCTATGAATACCATATCTCCCACGCTGAATTCATGGTGTTTTCTATTTCTGTCAAATATACTTTTATTATACCTATGTGATGTCTGTGTTCTTTCCATTGCTAACTTCTTATCTCTTATCCAGTCTTCTCCGGTTTTCTTTCTTTTTAGTTCTTCTGGTATGTTACTGGTGTCTGTGCCATGTAATAAATATTCTGGTGTAAATCCTGTTTTTCTTCTATCTTCAATTCTTAGTGGTATTGACCAAAAAGCTGAGTTTATGTCTAGTGTCGTGAAATATTTACAGTTTCTGGCTCTTATTATTATATCATCTATTAAAGGAAATGGTTGTGCTTGGGGGACAATGTTTTTGTTTAAATCTCTGAAGTCTATGCACAAACGTGTCTTCCCTTCATTTTTCTTATATGCTAGCGTGACAGGTGCAGCAAAAGGACTATAAGATTCTTCGATTAAATTCTTCTCTAGTAATTTGGCTATTTGTTTTTCTATTTCTTTTTTGTCATCTACATTACATCTATATGGTCTTTTACTGCAGTATTTCTCCACTATTAAATCAATTCTAGCTTCATACTCATTAACAGTTCCAACATCGTATTTGTCTTTTGCGAACACTGATTTGGTGTTATCTATTAGTCTTTCTATCTTAATCTTCTTTTCTTTATCTAAATGTTCTATCTTTGTTTGGAATTCGTTTGTTTCCACATGTTCATTAAAATTCACTGAACAATTTATAACTTCACTTTTTGTTTCACTTAATATTATCTTTGGTTTTTCTAACTCTTGTTCTATTTTCTGTGAAACTTCTAAATTTTCATCCATCCTCAACTTGAACATGGGAATTAAATCTAATCCTATTATAAAGTCTTCGAAATCCTCTCTTTCAACTATGTATATGTCTACTTCTTTTTCTATATTAAATATTTTTATTCGTATTTTTACCAATCCATTTGTATGATTCACACCATTGACAGACTTTAAGAATATTTTGTTTACATCCTCACTGTTATCTTTTATCTTTATCCACTTGGAGTTTATTAAGGAGACTTGAGAACCTGGATCATATGTTCCCATTATCTCTATCTTATTATCAACTAGCATCTTAAGTTTGATCAATGGTGTGACTATTCGTTTTTTTTTTCTGTACTTAGATCTACTTCTATTACTGAATTGCTTCCTATAGCTTTAGGTTTCTCTTTTTTCTCTAGTTTAAACCAGCATTTCTCTTCTGGGTGGTATCTTACACCTTTACCCATATCCTCACATGTCTTGCATGGTTTTTTTTCTTCATTTCTAACTTTTTGTTCTGGTTTACCTTCTTTTTTAAATATTTTCTTTTTGTCTGTTATTCCCTCAAGTTTTTGTAATTCATTAATTAAATCTTTTGTATTTTCCATTTCATCCCTGTCAATTTTCTTTCTGATAAATTCTGGCAAACCAAATGCAATCCTATCTATCATTGTATCAGCGTCCATGTTCTTATTTATTTCTAAAAATAATCGTTCTTTCTTTATTGCATATTGTACTAGTGAACCTTCTTTGTACTTAAAATAATGAGCATATGTTCTGCTAGTCCATCCTTTACTTGAAAAGGTTTCTAATAATGCCTGTTTCCATCCAAGCCAATCGTTCTCATGCTCTCCTTTTATTACTGTAGAAGTGTACCAGTCTTGGCAAGTTCCATCTAATAGTATTCTCAATAATTCGATTTTAGTTTCATCTTTTTCTATTTTAAATCTCCCACATTCTTTCTCAAATGTGTCTAACCATTGTTTAACATTAGATGTTTTATAATTAAATTTTTCTAATACAAATTTATCTACAATGTGTTTTAAGTTTCTTTCTTCTTCTTTTTTTTCTGATTTTTCAACTAATTTTTCCAATATCTTTGCCAAGTCTGAGTGTTCTTTAATATTTTCTTGAAATATTTGTTTTAAATATTTTCCTCCAAACTGGATATTTCCATCATCATCCGAATATATCTTTTGCAATTCTTTGGACAGTGTTATCCATATTTGTAACTCATCATGCCTTCTTCCTAATGAGTCTTTTACCTTTTTGAAAGCATCCGTCGTTCTTAACTCCTCATGCAAATCTGCATAGATGAGTTCCTCTGGTATAGCATATTTTTCTCCTTGTTCTGTAACTATCGAAGTTATGGCTATCACCGTAGTTCTATTATCCTTTGGGGAAGCCACAGCTTTGAACTCAAATTTTAATTTCATTTTGTGACGAAAATTGTCGTTTTATAATATATTTTTATATCAGAGATTGGGATCGTTGGAATAAATAAACCAAATTTGTTTCTCTGTAAATAAGAGGTTATAATTATAACTATATTATTATTAATTACAATATGTATATACAAAATTTACAAGTTACCTGTAAATAAGAGAAACGACAATTACGGTCTATTATTCGTCTCTATTTCACAACTCTGCTTTTATCACCTATATTATTTATAACAATAAATTTTCTTATTTCAAATTTCGTAGCACGTGCCCGGACAATTCTTCTATCTCCTTCTCCGTCTCTCTCTTTCTACCTAGCTGTCAAATTAAATAATTAATTACTCGACGAGACATCTAGCAGGTGTTCTAGAAGCGCGCGCAGAGCAACTAAGCGCGCTAAATTTAAAGAGAGTATATTCTCTTTACATATATATATATATATATATATATATATATATATATACATGTATACAGGTGTCCCTAAATTGTGTGGACATCACTTAACCACAGATTGCTGGTTCGAAAATAAGACGATTTAACTAAACTTACCTATATGCCATTACGTTTAGTTTAGCTAGTATTCTGCTCCAAAGTTCTTTCAAGAAAAAGTTATTTTATCCATAACGACAGAACGCTTGGATCGATTTGGATAATAATCGGTACTGTACTTCTTACGGATGTAGGTCATCTTTTAAGGTGATATTAGTTATTATCAATGAACCATTAGTGTACGAAACACGGGTAAACCGGCATAAACTAGTCAAAAAAATTTTAATGTTAAGGCCAATAACTTTCAAAAAAATAGTTTCAGAAAGAGACATTCAATAGTAATTTTTTTGTTATTGTTTTCTGTACTGATATCTGTTAAGGTTTAGACACAAAAAAATAAAATCTGAGGGAACGCGCACTGCATTTCATAAAAAAATGTAATCTAGCAGTCTGGTATTACAAGAAATAAATGACGATATGATAATTATTAGTGCAATTATTTAGACTTCCTTATAAAAAATAAATAAATACCTTACCCGATTTATTGGAACACTTGCCGTTAGATCTTACAAGGAGACATTGTCACGACCGGAACACGGATTTGGTTGAAAATTTTTTTGGTAGTAGGTGGACGCTAGTAGTGATTTGTGGTAAAGTAATAGCGCGCAACGTTTTGTCCTTTTCGAGAAAAAGGGCTTTAAAAATATAGCAGTATTTATATAGCTGTTTAAAAGAGGCACTGACAGTTGGTGCAGCGTTGCCGAGCGAGGGGCTGGCCACTCTTGAATTACGGTGTACAAAATGTCTGGAATTACTTGAATTACTTATGAATTACCCGTGAATTACCCGTGAATTACTTGAATTACTTGTGAATTACCTATGAATTACTTGAATTACCTAAGAATTACTTGAATTACTTGTGAAATGCGTTTAAAATTTATAAGAATAACACAAATATACAGAACGGAGTACAAAGAAATCCATTACTTAGCAAGATATTAATACCCAGTTGCACCTGAGTGCGTTGTAACACGAAAAGTACGAAAATTTATACGAGTACTGACACGTTTAAAACTGTTGCAATAATTCTCGGCGGCTCGGGTTCGATTCCCGCGCGGCGCATCTTTTTTTTTACTAAATACATTTTTTGACTAAATACATTTTACTTTACCTTTAGAATAATCGCAATGACAATATGTCTCATGCACATTTAAAAAAAAAATATAAGTACCTATGTTATTTATATTTTCAAAATTATTTATTCTTATTTTCATTAAAAACATTAGAAAATGAAAATTAATTATATTTTTACTGTTCTGATTTATTTAAACATTTAATGCAATTCAAAACTACACAAAACGAAGAAAAAAAAGGATCTTGAAAAGGGTCTGCCAAAAGAGTTTGTTATGCAAACAAAATGTGACTGATTTATAGTTGTATGATATTTTTTTTCCTACTATGTTTAGAATAGAACATCTAACTAAATCAATTGTAGAAGTTCATTGCAAATCAACAGTTGTATGTTGTGTTTCAGTGCAATAGTTTAGTTTTTTCGTATATTTGTGACAAGCGTATCAGGATTTCTTTATAAAGTGATCACAGAATTACTTGTGAATTACTTGAATTACTAAAGAATTACTTGAATTACCCATGAATTACTTGAATTACCGACGAATTACTTGTGAATTACTTGAATTACTAGAGAATTACTTGAATTACCGACGAATTACTTGTGAATTACTTGAATTGCCTGTGAATTAGAATTACGGTGTACACAATTTTTGTAAGTGGCCAGCCCCTCGTTGCCGAGTGGATAACGTCCTTATCTGCCACGCGATTGGTCTGAGTTCGATTCCCGCCCAGTTTGTTTTTATTTTTATTTTTTAATTATGAATAATCAATGAAAAACTACATATAATAATAATAAATTTATTTTATTTTCATTCATCAGTCTCGTCGTTCTGTGGAGTTTTTTAGTAGCTTTTGGGATGGCAATCGTCACAAAAACGATTGAAGCTGAATCTTATATGGAATAGAATTATCACTATGAAGAAACATCCTGTCATTGAATAATATTATTTATATCTACTGTATTTATATTTATTTGTATTTATATTTATAACTTGGATGTGTTTATACATGAAAACTAGAGGGTAGTTATGTTCAACATAAAAATGTACACTCATATGCAACTCGAAACAAAAATGATATAGTTTCTGCTACTCATAGGACAAACTTGTTTGAAAACAGTCCTCATTATTTTGGAGGTATTATATACAAAAAATTGCCTGAAAATATGAAGCAAAATCCTATTATATTATTATTATTATTATTATTAATACAAGTGCAAAGAAGTTTCGTTTATAGAGTGAGCCAAGTTCGCAGTAAGATTCTGCTTAAAAAACTCCACAGAACGACGAGACTGATGAATGAAAATAAAATAAATTTATTATTATTATAAGTAGTTTTTCATTGATTAGTCATAATTAAAAAATAAAAATAAAAACAACCTGGGCGGGAATCGAACTCAGACCAATCGCGTGGCAGATAAGGACGTTACCCACTCGGCAACGCTGCACCAACTGTCACTGCTTCTTTTAAACAGGTATATAAACACTGCTATATTTTTAAAGCCCTTTTTCTCGAAAAGGACAAAACGTTGCGCGCTATTACTTTACCACAAATCACTACTAGTGTCCACCTACTACTAAAAAAAATTTCAGCCAAATCCGTGTTCCGGTCGTGACAATGTCTCCTTGTTAGACACGACATTTGGTTTCTACACGATGGAGCACCACGTCATTTGACATTGAACGTTCGGAATCATCTTGATGTACTGTTTCCTAACAAATGGATAGGTAGAGGAGCTGATGCTGCTGCAAAATGCGCACCTCGTTCACCAGATTTAAATATTTGCGATTCCTTTTTATAAGGAAGTCTAAATAATTTCACTAATAAATATCATATCGTCATTTATTGCTTAGAATACCAGACTGCTAGATTACAATTTTAGCTCATCGACCTCCTGTCGAAGAGCTATAGTACGATGTCTGTAGCATCTTCCGATTTCAATAATTTTTGCACAGAAATCCCGGACAGACCCCTGGATCACGAAATGACTATTACAACATATGTCCGTATGTATGTCGCTCGTCCGCTCGCTCGCTCGCTCGAACTACCCAACGGATTTTTATGATTTTTTTTCTGCAGATACGTGTTATGGTCTAGTTGTGCAAGGTACATTTTATTTTTCATAATTTTCCTTCGTACTTGAGAAAAAAAATATTTTCCAATATTTTTTCAGTTTTCTGCGTTATTTTTTATTCAATTGTATTCAAAATTTTCATACATATGCAGTAAATGGAACAATATTTTTCCAAATTTTTTATTTTGCAAAATTATGAAAGACCATTGGAGAAAAAATATTTTAAATTAAAAATTGAACAAAAGAATATCAATGCATTTATAGTCGGCTTAGTTTGCTTTGCTTTTGTCAAGAGAAGAAAATGTATTCAGACTTGTTTTAAATTCGCTGTTTTATTTGCGATCTAGGCACCTAAGATTTTAAAAGTGAATCTAGATAAATAATAATTTGTGATATATTCAGACTTGCACATAAGTCGATGAGCTGCAGGCATGTATGTCTGTATACATTCCTAGTTTTATGAAATGCAGTGCGCGGTCCCTCAGATTTTATTCTTTTGTGTCTAAACCTTAACAGAAATCAGTACAGACAACAATAACAAAAAAATTACTATTGAATGTCTCTTTCTGAAACTATTTTTTTGAAAGTTATTGGCCTTAACATTAAAAAGTTTTTGACTAGTTTAACTAAACATGAATCAGCGCAAGCAGATTGATGTTATCTACACAGATTTTACTAAAGCGTTTGATCGTGTAAATCATGATCTACTACTAGCTAAATTAAAGCACAGTGGGGTTCATGGGTCCCTTCTACGTTGGATTGAGTCTTACATAAAAATCGCTCTTAATTTGTTGTTGCTAACGGTTACAAATCTAGAAAAATTATTGTATCATCAGCTGTCCCTCAAGGCTCACGTCTAGGGTCAACACTATTTAATATATTCATCAATTCAATATCTGAATGTTTTAAATACTCAGAATTTCAATTGTTTACAGATGATTTAAAACTTTATAAATGTATTGATTCACTACCAGATTGTTTAGAATTGCAGGAAGATGTAGACAGATTAAATATTTACTGTATTTCCAATGACTTAAATCTAAATATTAACAAATGCTATCTTGTTCGTTTTACTAAAGATAAAAAACTCATTCAGGATGGGATTCTCTAACTCCAAACGGTAGTGAATAACGGACAACTCCGTTTGGTAACTATGGTTATGTAACCTAGCTGAACCTAGCGATTCTGTAACAACTTGAAGCCGAAAATTATCGGTAGCAACGGTTGACATACAGCCGTTTGTTGACGGGAGTTGTATGTGTCCCGTTAAGCTAACGTTTGATTACATTTGAATATTAAATGACGTTAATACGTAAATAATATTATATGAAAGAGTGAAAATGTATAGTATTTGGATTGTTTTACATAAAAATAATACATATTTTTAGCAAGTGAGCAATTTGAAAATTAAAATTATGAAAATTTGACATGTGCCTAATGGGAATGGATTATTATCAACGAAATGAAGTGAATACTGCTTTTATTTGAATATTTGCGTCTAAACATCTTGGAAAGAAGAGAAAGTCTTGCGACTGCATAAATGTATCACAGATATGTCAGTGTATCAGTGGTACGTTAGTTCATATGCTGGCATGTGATGTACGAAGCAAACAGAACATATATGTATTTTCAATATCATCATGTGATTTTCTGTAATTTAATAATGTATGCAATACGATAAAATTAAATAAATTTTGTATGTCGAATACGAACACAAGTGACATAATTGATATTTTTCTGAAAGATTGTATACTTTGGTCATTACATGAACATGGCAAGGTAATTGTATCTGCTTTTCAGGAGCTTCAACTTTAATTGTGGTTTGAATTTGAATTAACTGAGAAATTTTGTTTTACTGACTACAATTTATATAGCAGCTGTCAGTTTCGTTCAGATACCTAGAATTCGATTAATTTATTTTGAAAACATGCGGAAAATGCATACATTTGCATTCTAATTCGAATTAGCTGTAAATTGACTAATTATGATTAACCAATTGAATTACAGATGTCTGTGCAAATGTATATGAAAATTTTCATTTAGCTGTCAAATTTATCAATATTGTATAAGAAAGCATAGTTACAGCACAAAAATACAGTGTTGCCGATGTGACAAATTCGACATGTTAACGGTTGCCGTTTCGGAGCTGTTACAGAATGCCTAGGTTACAGTTCTACCGTTTATTTACTACCGGTATCTAACGTTCCTGCTTGGAAACGGTTGAGTTAGAGAATCCCAGCCTCAATGTAACTATCACATTAACGGAATTCTCTTCGAGATTAAAAATAACATAAGGGATCTTGGAATAATATATGAGTCAAAGTTAATGTTTAACATTCATATAGATAAAATAGTAAAGAAATCATATAAATTGCTGGGTTTTATATTACGTGTATGTAAATCACTCACATCTGTTGAATCATTAATAATATTGTATAAGTCTTTAGTTAGAAGTCAATTAGAATTTATCTCTCCAATATGGAACTCACACTGCGCGAAGTACTTATCTAAAATTGAATCTATTCAAAAAAAATTTTTATGTCATTTCAAAAAAAAATATAATTTAACTTCAATAGAATGCGAAATTTTTAATATTAGTAAAGAGAAGATTAATTAACGATATAATTGTAATTTATAACATTCTGAATAATAATATTAATACTCAATTATTTATTCACCACTTAAATGCGAATGTCCCACAACGAATTACGAGAGCCTACTGTCAAAATTTTTTCTTAATACCTCAATGTTATACCAATAATCATAAATATTCCATAGTGAATAGAATAATGAGCAATTTCAATCATATCGGTAACGGTGAAGATGTATTTATTGTAAGTTTCCATCAATATATAAAAAAAATATATCACGAACATTAGAATAAGTTATTAGTCCTTTTACTTTGTAAATGTTTTTTGAAATATTTCAATAATCATTGTAACATATTGGTTACAATGTAAATGTACACGTCATGTAAAATTAGTATGAAATTTATAAAATTGTACTTGTGTTCATGATCAAAGCGTGAGAACCCCTGAGGTTAAAAACTGTTGGTTCTCTAAATAATAAAATAATAAGAAAAACTCCCCTGAGGAAATTGTTTTCGTCCCAAGGGAGTAAATGCGTTACTTCTGTCACGATTTTGACGCCATAGAAACTGACTTCTACTCCCGGACGTGTAAAAAATATTTTTTTTCACGGCCGGGTGTAGAAATCAGTTTATATGGCATCAAAATTGTGACAAGATAAAGCATTTACTCCCTCAAGACGAAATAAGACAACAATTTCACTAGTCGTGTTTTTATTATAAAAATGGTTTTTGTTAACAAATATCTGTTGTCATGGTACATTGTAATGTACGTTGTATGGAAACATTTCCAAAGACTTCTAAACATTGTTATTTCGCTCAGATTTATTATAATTCTTTATTTATAGAATTAAATGTTTTTACTCCCGATTGTGGAAAAAATAGTATATACACTTCTGGAGAGAACCATTTCTCTCTCGATGTATTACTCCTCAGGGAAAATAAGTCATTTCTCTCCATTGGTGTATAATGTACTATTTATCAGTACTTAAAAGATTTCTCGGAAAATAAATAGTACCCTGCACAATTAGACCATAACACGTATTTAAAAAAAAAACTCATACAAATTGGTTAAATAGTCCACATTTTAGAAGATTTGAGTAGAACAAAAAATCTCGTACGACCGAGTGAGTTGATGAGCAAGATAGCGGACGACCGACACACATACGGACGTATGTTATAATCATTTCGTGAATCGGGGGTTTTGTTCGGAATTTCTGCGCAAAAATTTTTGAAATCGTATATCTTCTTCGACAAGTCAATGAGCTAATCCTCGAACATGTTGGTTCTTTTGTACAAGTTGTCAATTCCCTACCAAGCAGGTTGTAGTTTGGAGTTTAAAATTAAATATGACAGAATTGTGTGCCTGTTACTCTTAAGGTAATGGTTTATTATTTACTCATTGTTATAATTATGTATATTTTTATTCTACTGACTGTTGTTGTTCAATTTTGGTTTTTAGTGTCTTGATAATGACCTCTATCCACAAGATCGAAACGTCGACATAACTGAACGAACATGTTTTACCAATATATTATTTCCACACCACCAGGAAATTCTTAAGTCGTTATTCCAACCCCTTGCGGGTATAAATCTTTCTATAATCCCCGAATAATATTTATTCTCGATGTAAGAAAACAGAATGATATAAGGAAATAATATGCACGGAATTCGTAATACGTGGTGGTCTTGTTATAAGAAAATAAACTGTCATGATTAATATACGATCGTGCAATTAAAATGTCTACATCGATAGTTATTACCAATACGCGAATTGTCAAATATGTTCATATAAAAGTAAATGTTTACATCAACCATCTTACATACCGGAATATATATTCCGCTTAATTTATTGAAGTGCTTTGCTTATCTGTATTCAGAATTGATAAAGTAGTATATTATTGTGATATCGATTATTGGTGAGTATTTTATACTTAGAGATAATAATTGTGCCGCCCTGTGGAAACACTGTGACGTCAGGCGTAAAACACCGATATTTCATAATTATTTTTCATATTACGTACTACTAATATCCTTCATTTCACATGAGTCGCTAGCTAATCTTACATTATGTTTGACTTGCTCATGCGCGCTATTCAACTTCTGTTACTGTGAGATGAAGGAAATGTGAATCAGTAACATAGCTGGTGTTTTGGACTGGTCAAATGGGGCAGAAAAATGTAGTTTCTGTATTATATAGAAGTTATCCTTTTACTTGGAATAATGCTGAACGACACTTATTTTTCGCAATATTTATATTTACAACCGTTAAGTAAATATTGTGTTATTCTTATTCAGTGCACATTATACAACCTTGAAATTAAAGATGTTTTTCTATAATATCATAGATAGTAAAATTATTATTACTTTCTTATACATAGTATAAGAAAAGTATAGGAATCATGAAAAATTTCGATTGCGAGATTTTGATGTAAATACACGTTTTGAGGTCCCCTGAATACGTTTTGACTATTTTCTCAATGATGTCTGTGTGTATGTATGTATGTATGAATGGATGTGTGGCCGTATGTTCATTATCTCTAAAACGAATAAAGCTAGAGTAACGAAACTTCATATTTAAAAGTTTTTGGGATAGGCGAAAACCTGATTAGATTTTGGGTATAATTAGAAAACCGGAAGAGGAAGTTTACTGAAACAGAAATTGTAAATTTCAAATTATTTTAAAAACAAAAACGATATGTAAAAATTTTTCAAATAAAAATTGTAGCGAATATTATTATGAAGAAAAATTGTTCTATACATTTCTCGTCTATCTTTATTCAATTTTGAGTAAAATTTATTTATATATTGGCATGTATTTAAAATATGATATACGCTATGAAAACAAAATAAAGACAAAATATTTACAGAAATACGCATTTTAATTGTCAAATATGTGCTAATTTAAACTGAGTATAAGAAAGTAGTATAGTGACCAAACCAGATTTTTTTTTATAACAAAATCTATAAAACTCCTGTAGTGACTTACTTGTTGATGTATTATTCAGCCACGAAAACATTATTTTGAAAGTTCAACAAAAATACAAATAAGAAAGTTGAAAAAAATAATAAAAAACTTTAATATTCTTTATATTCTGTACATCTCCAATGCATCTAACTACTAAATTTTGCTTCTAAGATAAGTGGCATTTATTGAAATATGTTTACTTTAATTAACAATAAAATGTACACAATAACAAACTAACGATCAACTACTAGTGATGTAGTGCTAAATGAAAAAGTGGATGAGCGCAAGTGTTAAATAAGTACACCTAGTTGTAAGACAAGTCATCGACTAACTCGATTATTACATTGTAAAATTCAAATCCAAACTCAATTTAAGAAGTAATTAAAGGAAAAATGGTTTTGGACGGATGATATCGATTATTTTAAGTGATATCAGTCGTTCGATTGTTTAAATGCCTGGAATAAAAAGTGGTGGAAAGCCCCCCTCCAATGAAAAGTGTAGGAGCGCCGACCCCTTGCGTTCCCGCACCACTACACCACTGTCAACTACATACTATAAATAATGATTGTAGACCCCTTCCAGAAAATATAATTACTACGCCGCTGAATAATTCAGGTATAAATTGATGGCGGGGTTCGAAAACCAGCACTTGTCATTTTGATGAAGGCTTAGAGTAACGTTAATGAATTAATGTCTTTTCCGAGAAACCATAATTGTTTACAATTATTTTAAAAGTGTGTGATTGCAAAATGCATCAGATGTTTTTAATAATGTTTGTTATTATACAAACCGGTGCAATAAATCATAGTGATTTTGTTAAGTACTGTGATCTTGACTGCCGGACTACGGATGGTATCAAAAAACATACAGTTTGTTTACGATCAAGGGAAGTAAGTAAATTATTTTGAATCTAGTAAAATATATTTTTGTTACCTTACTGCCATTGAGAACTAATGCAAATTGGCACTAAATAAAGGAAATTCATTTATTTTTACCAGAAGGTCAAAACAGATATTTAGTTTAATAAAGTATATTAAATAACTACAAGGTATTATGTGGTTTTTTGTTATTTGCGGGAAAAAATGATGATATTTAGCAGTAGGTAAACCAAGAAAAGTAGCTTACCATACACGAAAATTCTCACGGAGATCACAATAAAAGATAAATGTAGTAACATACTAATTAAATAAGTAATTAAGTACGATATAAATATGTAAGAATTCATTGAAAGTCAGTTTAAATAGTGACTCATGATCATAAAGTTTACAAATTTGATCGTAGGCAGCAATATTTATGGTAAATGTAAATATTGAGACTATGGTCAGGTCTAAAATCGTATCTGCCGGCATATATAGTCACTTGTGGCCAGAAAGTAGAACAAGATTCATCAGCAAATATCATAATATGCAGCTAACTTATTTCTATAGCTAGGTACTTAAATAAATTTTCGCCAATATAAGTAATAAAAAGGAAAATCGTAAATCAGGTTTAATAAAATTTTACACGTTGTAAAATTTGCTTTATTCTGCTAATAAACCAATGACTAAGGTACCTACAGTGATCATATTAAATATAAAACATCGACAAATTTGAAAATAAAATATTACCCTACCTTACTGACCCTACCCCATTCCACCCTAAGCCTACTCTTTCTGTACATTAAATATAAGCTAAAGATCATTTGAAAATTGTCATGATCATTCCTAAGTTTTAAATTTCATAATTTTGTTGCTGATTAATTTTATATTCCTGCTAACCAAGTAATACTTTTAATATGTATATTTATTAATAATTTTATTTCATGACTATTTATTTTGAATTAGCATAAATATTAAGCTGACTAAAGGTATGTTTACTTGGTGATAAAATTTAGTTGTCAATTTCGACAAAATCAGAGTTTGATGTCCAAATGATTTAATAGCGGTTTTTCTTGCTAATCTAAAATTAAATGGTGAATAATTTAATTACTATTAATATTTTATAAGCTCTAATTCGTAACTAAATACATGTAAAATCAATACATTTTCTAGGGACACGCAAGTATACACTTTGAACCTACTTTTTGGTTGAAGATGTTTTTTTAGCCAAATTAAAGTTTAAAACATTTCTGAAGTTTATACAAATTTATTTTAGTTATACTTCTTTATGAATTTGCAAGAGGTACATGATCAGGTATTCCCCATTATGTAACACAAATATGCGGTTTTATGGCATTGTAAAAAACAAACACTTTTTACTGGAAAATTATTATTATCTTCATCGAACAAACCGATATACGCGATATTAACGAACGAATTTATGCAGTCCAACAAATATTTTTTTTTTCCAGAAATGTGGTCCACACGAAAGATGTCGTGATTTTCAAGTAATTTCACAGACAGATGTTTTCCGTCAAACAATGTTAGATACGCACAACCTGTTCAGAAACAAAGTAGCCCTAGGACAAGAAACACGAGGACCTCAACCAAAAGCTGCGAATATGAACGTCCTGGTAAGTAGTTTATTTTATCTATGTAACCAGATATGACAATTGAATGCATTCTTGTTAACACACAATGTGCATAAAATATCCACAAATCAGTGTTATTTTCCGTTTCCAGTGTAATTTCTACATCAGCCTATGATGCAGAATTATTATGCAAATTAATTTTTTTTATCAGTAGGTGATTTATTCTGAAAGTAATATTCATTCTAGATTTTCTTTAGTCAAAATATAATATTGAGAAGGAAAATATGTAATCCGTAATGGTTGGAATAATTGACTTAGTTCAAGGATTTTTGAGTGAAATTCTCAAGAGATTTGTTCTTTTGACTGTTGTGATTTAGAATGTTGTTTGCTTGATAATGACCAAAATCCCTATGGTTGAAATGTCGCATATTGTTGATCATCTGTGATCATCTTTATGATATTTATACGAAATAAGCAGTTAGCAACACCTTGAACTAAGTCAATTATTCCAACCATTACGGATTACATATTTTCCTACTAAAAGTAATAATTTATTTTTTGTTTTAATATCTCCAGTCCCATTTTACATAGTTGTAAAATAAAATCATATTTTGGTTCCTTAGGCTACCTATTTGAAAAAAGCGTAAGCATTAAGATACAGTACGATGCACCTATCCTCGTACGGAAAATATAACATAAAGCTAATGAATGCAAATGATACTGCTGTCGCGGGATAAAAAAGGTTGTCATACGACTGCAATATCAATCGACTATTTTCGTGTTTGATGTATATATTTTGTAAATAGTAACTATTAAATTCTTTAAAAGCGGACGGTATTTAAAACAAGATATAAAATTTGTAGAAATATAATGTATTAAATCATGATAAGAATTAGTAAATATGGACATAAAAATTACATGATATCAACTATGATTACTGTCCAAGTAAATATTGAAAAAATACGTTGTCCAAAATAAATTCTGAAAATTTAAGCACTTGAATAAATACATAGGCATTACATTGTTCAACTAAAATGAATACATTTGCTAAATAGGTTCAATTTATATCGCCCTGTGAATAATACTTAAACAATGAAATAACCAGAGTTATTAATACAATGTTTTGACTTGTGCATAATACAATTTTATTTATGGATAAACCCAATACAAAATCGTGACAAATATGAAAACACTTAATCTGTTCTTGTTAATTTTCTCAGAACTGGAATGAAGAATTAGCATTTATAGCGCAGTGTTGGGCCAATACATGTAAATTCCAATTCCACGATAAGTGTAGAAGAACAGGTAAATATTATATATTACATAGAAACCGGTTAAATCAATAAATCAATAGACAAACTATACAACAATAATAATACATTTAAAAAATCTACTCGTATAACAATAGAGTTTTAATATTGTTTTTCTTAAACAAATTGAAATCTTTACTGAGCAAAGAATCTATTTTAATAGAGTCACCATTTTACTGGTCTCGACTCAAGTTTTATTGCAGTTTGAACTTGCAAGGTCAATTATATTCATAATAATTTATTTAAGTCGAAAGGTCAATTATACAAAATGTTAAAATTTAAAAAAAAATATAATTTTTCGACACGATACTTAGGATTGATGTTACATTAAATTCGCTGCTTTGATAATGGCCACAAACAACATGGCCGAAACGTCAGCAGATTAATACGTTTTTATATTATAATTGTTCTGCACATCTAGAAACAGTGTCATTAATTCAACCTTCACTGGATTAATTTTTCCATATCTGAATTCAAGATTTACGAAGTTTTTGACAAACGAAATCACCATGAATAAATAAAATCGGAGAACAATAAAATTTCAATTTTGCGGACTTCGGCAGTATTCGGTACCTTTAAGACATACTTAATTTTAAATATACCAACGTATCTACATACGTAATAATATAAAATCTAACTTTTTAAATATTTTAATATTACACGTATTCAGAAAACCACTTTATTATGTAACGGACTATCAATAATAACGGACATCCTCTCGTCCGTATTAGTCCATTAAATCGAGATTTTATTGTATCATATTCAGGGGTCAAAGTATGCAGGATTTTTCCGGAACGATGTGCTGGTAAAGTCTGTTGCTCGCTGGACATAAGAGATACTACGAATGAACTAATTTTCCGTTATAACTCACAAAGTATAAACAATATTGAAAAGTTTCAAATAAATACTTTAGTATACATAAGAAACTTTTCGATGAAAATTTTTTTAATAGATATTTCTGGAAATACAGCATGCAAGATGAATTTTTTAAATGGCAACCATAGTTAATTTTCCTCCAGGTAGAAAGCGCTATTTTTTCTGTTTACAATAATATATTCGTTTATATAAATGTCTTTTTTAGTTTTTAAGAAATAATACAAAGTATGGCAAATATAATGATCTTAGTAGTGTGCCATGAAAATTTGGTATACAACAATTGCATTTAAATGTGTTATGTTACATGCAAAATTATTGAAATTCAATAATATTTGGTAAGCAAAAGATTATAGACAAAAAATAATTTAAGTAGGCTTGGCTTCATACGAAAATCTGTGTAATAGTTTTCAGTTTACACAACGAATTTTGTTTCTTTTATCAAATGTTATTGAATTTCATTTGTTTTGCAAACCATAGCATTTATAAATTATTGAAATTATGCAACGCCATAAACAAAATTTTGAAAATATGGTATTTAAGGTATACCTTTTAATTATTACATTTTAAAAGCATTTTTATCAGATATATGAGCATTAATGTCATTTTAATTAATACCAATCGATGCTAATGACTTATCCCTACACTTGTACCAAATTTCAGAGCTCTAAAATGTATAATACAGAAGTAATCGCAACTTTTTCAAGTTTACATGTTAATGTCCCAGATTTCTTGGATATACTAGATTAAATGCGACGGAAAAATATTAATTACGGATATGTAAAAAAGAACTTGAGTAACGTAATCCAGTGATATGCTATTTGAAATATTAATTAAATTTTTGTTGTTATTTTATATCTTTAAAATGCTCATAAATACTTTAAATATAATTTTTATAACTTACATGCTTCAATTATGCCGTTTCACTATTAATATTACACTTACAGTAAAACTCTATTAATTAAATGTCAATTCGTTCGCCGACAATGACAGAAAATAGTGATTTTACAGATAAACAAAACATCGCCTCTTGCATTTATAGTCGGTTTAGTCTGTTTTGCTCTTGTTAACAAACGCCCAATGAAAACGCTTCCAGGCACGGAGCAGCAGCAGCAGCCGGACCTTAGCGCTTTATATAATAAGATATATACTGTGTGTGTCATGACGACTTACACATAGATTAGTTGCGTATGCTCTTGATCGTGAAACATTAATTTGATCGTTTTAGTTTTTTACAATCTAGACAGTACAATTGTTAATTTGAGCCTTACATAAAACTAGGAATGTATACAGACATACATGCCTGTAGCTCATCGACGTATGTACAAGTCTTGAATATATCACAAATTATTATTTATCTAAATTCACATTTAAAATCCTAGGTGCCTAGGTCGGAAATAAAACAACAAATTTAAAACAAGTGTGAATACATTTTCTTCTCTTAACAAAAGCAAAGCAAACCAAGCCGACTATAAATGCATTGATCGTCTTTTGCTCAATTTAAAATTATTTTTTTTCTCCAATGGTCTTACATATTTTTTCAAAATAAAAAATATGGAAAAATATTGTTCTTTCTCCTGCATATGTACGAAAATTCTGAATCGAACTAGACCATAACACGTATCTGCAGAAAAAAATTCATAAAAATCCGCTGATTATTTTAGGAGATCTGGGTGGAACAAAAAATCTCGTACGAGCGAGCGAGCGAGCGGACGAGCGACATACATACGGACATATGTTGTAATAGTCATTTCGTGATCCAGGGGGTCTGTCCGGGATTTCTGTGCAAACATTTTTGAAATCGTAAGATGCTACAGACATCGTACCGAACACTATAGCTCTTCGACAGGAGGTCGATGAGCTAAAAATAGTCAGATTGATATTTTGATTTTAAAAATCAAATGAAATTGGTACAGGTGTAGGGATAAGTTATTAGCATTGACTGGTATTAATTAAAATGGTATTAAAGCTCATGTTTCTGATAAGAATGCTGTTAATAAATAATAATTAAAAGGTGTAGCTTAAATGCCATATTTGAAAAATTTTGTTTATGAAGTTGCTAGCACAACGGTGAGATGCGTATTTGGTAATTTCAATAATTTATAAATGATATGGTTCGAATCTCGACTATATTTCACAAATTCTTTTTAATTTTAAAATAATTTATATACAATTACATTTATTTAAAAAATAATTGTTAATTTATACACATAAAAAGGCAATTGCTAATTGTAAAGCATTGTAAATAATTATGGGTAGAAAATGTCATTTCCCAAGTTGTGGCGACGAAGAAAGTTATGAGATTATTAGCTCACCAACAGCAAGAATAATGTTAAATTTTCTTTTTAATTTACACCATCCGTGTTCTGTAATTAGCATTCAAATCTGTCGAATCCTATAACAGATCATTTCCTAATATTACCTGTCATTTTTGGCATTCAGTCCAGAACGTACGCTTTCAAATTAACCAATCAGCGTGTAACGTAGAGTACGTTCGGCGGGCAGCGCCATCTAGCAGCTGTCATCACAAAAAAATCTATTGTACTTTCGTCCTATGTAAGGCCGTAGAGTGCACTCAACTGGTACTCAATCGAGAAGGTCGTGAGATTTCCAAATACGAAGCTTACCGTTGTGCTAACAACGTTATGAACAAAATTTTGCAAATAAAGTACTAAAGCCACATCTTTTAATTTTAAGTATTACTTTTTAAAAGGAATTTATATCAGAAAAAAAACGCTTTTTCATGGGACGATGTTTTTGTTCCACTAACTCCTCCTAGACTATCCAACCGACCTTGATGAATTTTTTTTTTACAAATGCGTATTATGGTCTAGTTGTGCATCTGATTTTTTGCTTTTCAAAATTTCTTTTAGTACTTAAAAAAAAATATTTTTCAAAATGTTTTCAGTTTTTATTTTTTTTCTCCTTTATTTTCCACTCAATTGTATTCAAAATTTTCTTGCATATGCACGAAATGAAACAATATTTTTCCATATTTTTTATTTTGAAAAATTATGTAAGATCATTGAAGAAAAATATATTTTTAAATTACAAAAATGAACAGAAGAACATCAATGCTTTGCTTTTGTCGAGAGAAGAAAACGGTTTCGCACTTGTTTTAAATTTGTTTTTTTATTTGCGACCTAGGCACCTAGGATTTTAAAAGTGTATTAAGATAAATAATAATTTATAATACATATATTCAGACTTGAACATACGTCGATGAGCTGCAGGCATGGATGTCTGTATACATTCCTAATTAAAATATTGCATGGCTCACTAGGTAATGTCAAAAGTGTGATTTTTCGAAATTTTAATTTCCCTTTATAAGGTAGAAGGTATTTAAAATATTGAAAAATGCTTCAAATAAATATTGTTACGTTTTTATTTATTTACAGGGTTTGTTGATAGATATGTTGATAAAGTGTGTATTTATTTCATTTATTTTAACATAGTAAATACGCAGTGAAAACTGTTAAATAGATACGCAGTATTCACTCACCAGATACTAACACAGTATACACTATCACATACAATTCACAGTATATCCTAACACAGGTTATAATATGTCACTAGTTACTCGTAAGAAGTAAATTCACTGCTGCTTGGATTCTCCCTTTTTATAATCGAGCGATATATGTATTTTAAATCAAAACTCCGCTTTTTAAGAGAAGACTATATTTAATACAATATATTGTTACGATTGTAACTAGTTTAGCGTGGCTCACGGTTAGTCTCATGCAGGTAGGGCCGTAGTTCATAAATTTTACCAATATAATTTAGTTTACAAAAAAAAAAAAAAAACAGAATGAATTATAGGGGCGCCACTCTGTCTTTGATAGCGCAGACAGAGAAATGCTTGACGGGGTGTCGGTGTAAATGGTTTTACATGAATAAAAGTAATACTAGTAATAAATGGTAAAGAAGCTAAGTCATAATCAAAATAATTAATTAAAGTTAAATAAACATACCAGTTAAATTGGATCATTAAATTAACAAAGAATAAGATAGACAATGCTTGAAGTTGGGAAAGAAGTGAGGTGATACCGGCTGATAATCGAGCGAGTCCGGTCCTGGCAGCCCGCGGCCACGGATGTCGAAATGGGCCAAATGATGCCGATTATGGGCTCGTACGGGGGTCTCCGGGTGGAAGTATGGCAGCAGCAGGTGAATGGCACGATGGTGGTGAGCATGTCCACGCAGATCGCGCTATTGTAACAGATAGCGTGGCAACGAATACTGCTATTGTGCGTGCTGTTTACTGCAGGGCGTACAAAGATATAGAATATAAGAAAGTATACTTACCTCGTTGCTAGCACCCTGTTTAGACTGCTATGAGGGGGCCTTGATGGAGTTCAGGTGACAGTCGCGAATGAAAGACCGTATATATGATTTTATTTAGAGTACTTTATTAACACTACTTATAGTTTTACAGTTACACCACGTCGCGACCGCGTACTGTTCGGGAATCTTCCTTCGCGGTCTACTCGTCGTCTTATAGCTGGTTCAATCTACTGACGAAGGCAAAAATCAACAGTCAATGTCCGTTGGTCTATATATCAGCATTTTAGCGCTTGGACAGTGACCGGCCGGCGTCAGTATTTTTGCTGCAACTACACGCGTTACTGTAAATATGTGGAATTGCGTACGTGACTGTTACACTAATTCAAAACCGCCGACAGGCGTGGTTGTGACGAGGCACTAACAAAAACGGAGCACACTAAAGGCTTGTAAATACTCGACGATTCCGCACTATCGAGTTGTACTTGTAAATGCCAAACGTGATGCACTATATAGATAACACTATATCAGAAGCCACCACGCGCACTCCACTATGCAAAACACTCAAACACTGCTTTTGCTGTTAGCTGCTGACGACTCTCTGTTCGTCTTTTTGACACCGTGCAAGTACAAGGTCTGTTAGAAAAGTATCCGACCTTATTTTGATATATAATGATAGATTTGAATCAAGCGCGCTTGCATGAGCCGACCTTGAACTTTCATGCGCATGCGTGAATTTTTCCCCGCCTCTTGATAGCACTGTAGCTGGCAAGAAGCATTCGAGTGAGTGTGTAGTGCTCTCGTCGGTTTTTCATTGCAAGGAAAATGACGGAACGGCTGGAACAGCGTTACTGCATCAAATTTTGATGCACACTTTTTTGACGAAAAATCAGGCTCCTGCGGTTCAACAGGCTACTTACTCTCCTGATATGGCCTCCCTGCAACTTCTGGCTGTTCCCCAAACTCAAGAGGCCATTAAAAGGATGCGATTTCTGACAAGAGACAGCTGAGCTAAACTCCATTCTGAAAGAGGCTTTCTCGGAATGCTTCCAACAATGGGGGCACCGCTGGGAGAAGTATGTAGAGTCCCAAGGAGATTACTTCAAGGGTGATTATATTTCCAACGCTCTAGATATGCCAGTTATTTCCCCGGCTAAAGATCGGATACTTTTGTAACAGACCTCGTGTGTACTTCTATTTGGTATTTAATTATCAAATAAATTAATGTTAACAGAGGGCACTGCAAATGTCAAATGAAATCAAACTTATATCTTAAAAGTATTTACAATAAAACATTTTCCACGTAACAATGTGTTGATATTACAACTTAACGTGCTAACATCGACTGCGGGTATTGCTCGTATTACTGAGAGAACATTCTTATGATTTATGTGGATGGAATCGTCTACTGATAATACATAACTTCTCTATCCTTATGAGATGATTACATCTTTTTTCTTTATTTTTATCAAATGTTTTAATATGGATTTTATTCTTAGATTTTATTTCTTTTAGTGCTACATTTTTTCATGTTCTTTCATATTATTATTACAACATATTTTATGTTTATAGCTAATACGTATTAATACACAATACAAATTATAACAATTGTTGCTATTACAAAAGAGTTAATATAATTATGCATTGTAACTGGTGTTCCAACAATTTTGGACATTTCCTTAATAATGATATCTCTTTTATTTATCTGTTTCAATTTTAAAACCTTATTGGTATACTGATTTTCTTTAATATTAAACTCTATATTTTCTTATATTATTTCTTTTGCATTTGTGAATTTTCTTATTAAATTATAATTATTTAATTTAAAATTTTAATTAGTTTGAAATTTATAGACCCCTTTTATTTGTTGATATTTGATTTTATCGTGAGATTTCATTCCTATATTTTTATTTACTAAAAAGAAGTAATATGTACTGTGACGCTTCCTGGTAGTGCGGGTATCGGGTTGCTCGGGCGCCAATCGGATTCGTGCCAGGATAGTTCAAGGGAGATTAGGGTAACAGAAATAACTTAGCTTGCACAGAAAGTTTGGTGTTTTATTCAACGTTGTGCTGTTGTACTGTAGTACAAACTGTAAAATACACTAGCTTGCGCCACGCGACGTGGTGCAACAAAAATAGCCACAGTGATTCACTAATCACTCAGATGAACAATATACGTTATTCCAATAGTTATTACATAAATCATAGCCATACACGGAAATGCACATTGGTCGTTATAACGGGATATTTTAGTAGCGGGACGGAACTTAGCAACAGGTCGGGTCGCAGTGCCAAATAACAGTGGAGGACAGCCGCCCAGGTCGGGTCGCAGTGCGGCTGGTACGGGGTAGGAACTGATATCTTGACAACAGGTCGGGTCGCAGTGTCAAGCAACAGTGTAGGACAGCCGCCCAGGTCGGGTCGCAGTGCGGCTGATACGGAACAGAAACTGATGACTTGACAACAGGTCGGGTCGCAGTGTCAAGCCACAGTTGGAAAATACAAGTCAAAAATGCGGCTACTTCTGCAACAGTGCAGAGCAACACTCACCAATACAAAGAATATACATTGCCGCACAAGGCGGTACAATAAATCGAAATACGGAAAACTTTCTTACGGTTCGGTTGTAGCTGGAGTCAGCTCGGAGAGCGGAACACTAACTGACTATCATGAAATTTGGTAGGCTATTTATACCCCCGAGATACACACATGTTTCAACCCCGAATTAAACCAGTCAGTTCAACAAATAGTGTTTCAATCCGTCCGGAGCTCGAGCGCAGACCGCGTTAATTGGTTCGCAAACGGTCATTGCTCTGTGCATAAGTAATTTTTAACACAAATACACTTTGTCACAATATATATATATATATATATATATATATATATATATATACCGGGTGTCCCAAGAAATCTGGGACATAGGGAATTAACATGTAAATATAGAAATATTGTGATTACTTCTGAACAATGCATTTTAGAGCAAAAGTGTAAATAAAAAAATTGTTCCGAATTAAAAACTGCATAATAAGATGCCATATTTAATGCTCAGATATGTTTCAATAATGCGTAAATCAATGTCGAAATTACGCATTGTAATGACAGATTAGGAGGTCGTGAAACAAAAATGGTATGGTTTGATTATTTGTTGTTGTAACTAACAAAAATACATGCCATTTTTGTTCCATGACCTCCTGATCTGTCATCGAAATGCAATATTTCAAACTTGATTTACACGATATACAAATGTATTTGAGCACTGAATATGTCACCATATTATGCAGGTTTTAATTCTGAACAACTTTTTAATTTACACTTTTGCTCTAAAATGTATTGTTCAGAAGTAATCACAATATTTCAATATTTACATGTTAATTCCCTATGTCCCAGATTTCTTGGGACACCCGGTATATATATATATATATATATATATATATATATATATATATATATATATATATATATATATATATATGTGTTAACGCATACTTCTTTGTTGACATAATACATTACAATTGGATATACAACCAATTAAACATTAAACCAGTTGAACAACCTAACAAAACACTTTTTAACATCACCAATGAAGATGTCTTCATCAATTAGCCATTCAAATCTTCGTTTCGTCACATCACGCATTTATCTCTCCAAAAATGTCGGCATCATCGACTTTGTGTATTGGCCTGGCTTGGTCTCCGCCGAGCCAAGCTCCGCTTGATCTCCTAGGAATCTAAAACAGATACTTAGGCCACAAGTTTAGAACATTGCCATAATTAAAGTAGTGTGATAGATAGTTTCCTCACATGATAAACGTGTTTCACGTGTCGCCACACCGCAACGTATTTAACGTGTCGCCACACCGCAACGTGTTTAACGTGTCGCCACACCGCAACGTGTTTCCACGCAACGTATTTAACGTGCCGTCACACCGCAACGTGTTTCCAAGCAACGTATTTAACGTGCCGTCACACCGCAACGTGTTTCCACGCAACGTATTTAACGTGCCGTCACACCGCAACGTGTTTCCACGCAACGTATTTAACGTGTCGCCACACCGCAACGTGTTTAACGTGTCGCCACACCGCAACGTGTTTCCACGCAACGTATTTAACGTGCCGTCACACCGCAACGTGTTTCCACGCAACGTATTTAACGTGCCGTCACACCGCAACGTGTTTCCAAGCAACGTATTTAACGTGCCGTCACACCGCAACGTGTTTCCAAGCAACGTATTTAACGTGTCGCCACACCGCAACGTGTTTAACGTGTCGCCACACCGCAACGTGTTTCCACGCAACGTATTTAACGTGCCGTCACACCGCTACGTGTTTCCACGCAACGTATTTAACGTGTCGTCACACCGCAACGTGTCACTTCCAAACCTAGGACTCACAAGGAGTTCCCACGCGAACATATGGTATAAACGTAAGACCCACATATGCTAGACACTGCTGAAGTATTAGCTGAAATACAACTGCATAATACGAGATAACAGGTTATTCGTAATACACGATTAGTACATATAAATGCGAGCCAATGCTCATTCGTTCACACACTGCAACTGCTGATGCAGTCGCAATGATATTTCACCATACTTAACACTTGTACTTACCAAGAGTAACCTTACTGCAGAAGCGTCTCACCACTACACACCATCCCGACATCGCGCTCGCGTCCACTGTCCTCGCTTCCTATTCGTATACTTCCTAAGGCCTGTTCCTACGAACTCGTCTTACGCGATCGGTGTACATACGTAATCAGTTAGCGTTAAGTGATAAAATGAAATATGGGTAATGTTATACTATACCAACAGTTTTATTTAATATAAATACCCCAACACCTTATTTGCTAACATATATATATATATATATATATATATATATATATATATATATATATATATATATATATACCGGGTGTCCCAAGAAATCTGGGACATAGGGAATTAACATGTAAAATTGAAAAAGTTACGATTACTTCTGTATTATATATTTTAGAGCTCTGAAATTTGGTACAGGTGTAGGGATAGGTTATTCGCATTGCTTGGTATTAATTAAAATGATATTAATGCTCACATTTCTAATAAAAATGCTTTTAAAAAGTAATAATTAAAAGATGTATCTTAAATAACATTTTTGCAAAAAATTATTTATAGCGTTGCTAGCACAACGGTAAGATGCTTATTTGGTAATTTAAATAATTTATAAATGTTATGGTTCGAATCCCCAATATATTTTAGAGTTTTTTTTTTTAATTTTTAAAATAATTACTCCTATTTTTTTAATAAATAAAATTCTATGTAAATTATTTTAAATTTTAAAAAAAACTCTAAATTGTATTTCAGATTCGAACCATAAAATTAATAAATTATTTAAATTACCAAATAAGCTTCTTACCGTTGTGCTAGCAACGCCGTAAATAAATTTTTGCAAAAATGTTATATAAGCTACATCTCATAATTATTACTTTTTAAAAGCATTTTTATTAGAAATGTGAGCCTTAATATTATTTTAATTAATACCAAGCAATGCGAATAACCTATCCCTACACCTGTACCAAATTTCAGAGCTCTAAAATATATAATACAGAAGTAATCGCACCTTTTTCAATTTTATATGTTAATTCTCTATGTCCCAGATTTCTTGGGACACCCGGTATATATATATATATTATGACGTATATTTTGCTTATTTATGCGAGCGCCGAACTTGTAGCGACCACCGGCTTAACAAGCGCATGTTAATTTCCAGTTTAGTTCCGCAAAATACGTTTATTCTAGTAAGATCGGGTTAATTAGATGAAGAAAACAAGAGTTTTCAGAGATTCGTGTCCCAGCAGTGGCAAGAGAAGGTCGGGTTTTGTTTGGAATGGTGTGAGAGTCGCGGAATCGCGGATGTGAATACGTGGTGAGTCAGTCGCTTTGTTAGAGTGTCGTTTCTGTTCTTTCGCGTGGTGTAGTAGTGGTGGCCGTGAAGGCTTAAGGGTTAGTGATCCACGGAAAGTTACGTATCTCGTTTTCGAGGAGTTTTGTCGCGCTCACAAGGTGTAGTGTCGAGCCGTTTAACGCTATCGTGTGAAAGACCACGTGCGTTACGGACGTCATCCCGCTAGGGGAGTTTTGGTCTACTGTCCACCCGCATCCACGTTTGCCATCTCCGACGCGACCCATGACCGTCGTCGATCGTGTCCATTCAAATTCACCCGCAGGCCGAGGAATACCGCTGAGTCGACGTATGGCGTAATACAGATGAGTACCTGTCCGTTTTAGTTGGTTTAGTTTGTGAGTTACTCACTGTGTTCGCGCATAGCGCAGTGCAGTTAGTGCGCCGTTTTACTTACCGGCCAGTGTCGCCGTAATTTGGTACGTTCCGACATTATTCAGCACGTTACCATACGTTACTACTCGTGCCCCTCTTGACAACTTGCCAACTGTACGCCTATGGCACGGTTCGGATACGAATCCGCCGTTGTGTTTCTTTGCTTTGTATTTTATTGTAATATTTGCTTCATATGTGAAAGATTTGTAACTTCAATTTGTATTGTATAACTTAGAATCATTTAACAATAATTTAACCTGTAAATTTAACTTCATTTCAGTAACACAACTGAATTTAACTATCGTTGATTGTTCAAATCACGATTTCCAATTTAACTGATTCTTTGTTAATACGAACGAGGGCATCTGCCGTGTTGGCACCCCCCCTCGCTTACGTATTTTGTTATTGTTCATTAGTTGTATAAGAATCATCTCGACACCCCCCCCCCTCATATAGAATTAAGATCTCACAATTGTATCAATCTCTTTATTCATGTTAATTACACCGTCATTCTGATTTAATGTTTTGTTCTAATTCTTTATTTGCTAAGTAAATTCATCCCTCCTACGTCGGTTACTCTGCGTACACCCAAACTAAACTACTGTGTAACTTCCTTTTCGTATTTTTGCATGAGCGGGTGTACGTAATTCAGATAAAATACGTGGCGCCGTATCCCCCCAGATTAGTATCCGGTTGTCTCCGAACCACCCCTCTCTCCGTGACTGGTACCTAGCCGGCAACAACCTTTATGACGAACCCTGACCAACCTAGTCCAACTTTTGTCACGTCATAAATTGGCGCCCAGAACGTGGGGCGCGTCATAAATTGTTCACCCAGAACGTGGGACCCGAGTATATTACTATTTTGGATACTCCGAATATATAGCCCGTCTTTGGTACGTTGGCAGAATGTTTTCTTGTGAAAGATAGAGTAACCGCACGAAACAGAAATCAGTGTCAATTATAGATCATAAGATTGTTTATATTTTTTTTGAATGCTATGTTAAGTTTATAATTGTATGATATTTTGTGTGAACGCGAAGCTGAATACTGTGTGCGTATCACGGGATCGCGTATTTACTTACAACAGGAATTATTCGTATTACTCGCGGGTATCAGTACTCATCTGTAGAACGTTCTGTTACTTCACCAACTTACGGTATGGATCCTCTTCGATTAACACGCGAGGAACTAGATTATGTATTGTCAGATGGAACTAGACACTTTTCGAATAAATTAGCACCAAAATTTGTCGGCCCATATAAAGTTAGGAAAAAGTTATCAGCAACCACTTATGAACTTGAAACCCTACAGGGAACACCGAAAGGTCGTTGGCACGCCAAAGATTTAAAACCGTTTAATGGATGAAGCATCCCTTTTCTCGTAAGGGGAGGATTTATGACGTATATTTTGCTTATTTATGCGAGCGCCGAACTTGTAGCGACCACCGGCTTAACAAGCGCATGTTAATTTCCAGTTTAGTTCCGCAAAATACGTTTATTCTAGTAAGATCGGGTTAATTAGATGAAGAAAACAAGAGTTTTCAGAGATTCGTGTCCCAGCAGTGGCAAGAGAAGGTCGGGTTTTGTTTGGAATGGTGTGAGAGTCGCGGAATCGCGGATGTGAATACGTGGTGAGTCAGTCGCTTTGTTAGAGTGTCGTTTCTGTTCTTTCGCGTGGTGTAGTAGTGGTGGCCGTGAAGGCTTAAGGGTTAGTGATCCACGGAAAGTTACGTATCTCGTTTTCGAGGAGTTTTGTCGCGCTCACAAGGTGTAGTGTCGAGCCGTTTAACGCTATCGTGTGAAAGACCACGTGCGTTACGGACGTCATCCCGCTAGGGGAGTTTTGGTCTACTGTCCACCCGCATCCACGTTTGCCATCTCCGACGCGACCCATGACCGTCGTCGATCGTGTCCATTCAAATTCACCCGCAGGCCGAGGAATACCGCTGAGTCGACGTATGGCGTAATACAGATGAGTACCTGTCCGTTTTAGTTGGTTTAGTTTGTGAGTTACTCACTGTGTTCGCGCATAGCGCAGTGCAGTTAGTGCGCCGTTTTACTTACCGGCCAGTGTCGCCGTAATTTGGTACGTTCCGACATTATTCAGCACGTTACCATACGTTACTACTCGTGCCCCTCTTGACAACTTGCCAACTGTACGCCTATGGCACGGTTCGGATACGAATCCGCCGTTGTGTTTCTTTGCTTTGTATTTTATTGTAATATTTGCTTCATATGTGAAAGATTTGTAACTTCAATTTGTATTGTATAACTTAGAATCATTTAACAATAATTTAACCTGTAAATTTAACTTCATTTCAGTAACACAACTGAATTTAACTATCGTTGATTGTTCAAATCACGATTTCCAATTTAACTGATTCTTTGTTAATACGAACGAGGGCATCTGCCGTGTTGGCACCCCCCCTCGCTTACGTATTTTGTTATTGTTCATTAGTTGTATAAGAATCATCTCGACACCCCCCCCTCATATAGAATTAAGATCTCACAATTGTATCAATCTCTTTATTCATGTTAATTACACCGTCATTCTGATTTAATGTTTTGTTCTAATTCTTTATTTGCTAAGTAAATTCATCCCTCCTACGTTGGTTACTCTGCGTACACCCAAACTAAACTACTGTGTAACTTCCTTTTCGTATTTTTGCATGAGCGGGTGTACGTAATTCAGATAAAATACGTGGCGCCCTATCCCCCCAGATTAGTATCCGGTTGTCTCCGAACCACCCCTCTCTCCGTGACTGGTACCTAGCCGGCAACAACCTTTATGACGAACCCTGACCAACCTAGTCCAACTTTTGTCACGTCATAATATATATATATATATATATATATATATATATATATATATATATATATATATATATATATATATACACATATATATATATACAGAGTTAGTCAAAATTACCGGAACACCTAAATAATTCTCCTACCGTAAAAAATTTTAAAAAATGTTTCGTACAAAAGTTTTTTGGTTGTAAACAAGCTACCGTTTAAGTACTTTTTCAATATACAGGGTGTTCATTTTATTGCGGAAATTAGGTAAACTTTCATTTTTCAAATGGAACAACCTATATTTTTTACTTTTTTCAATTCTAAGATTAATTCTTAGTATTTTTTGTAGGACTATTTTTTTATAACATGCATCATTTTTTAGTTATAAGCAATTAATCTGTCGTTTAAATGTCAATTGAATGACAATTTGTCAATTGTTTCATGAAGTTTTGGAGCATTATCAAACAGGCACATGTACTTTAATTTACATTTACGTTAATTTTATTTATTTCATTTGTTATTTTTTTTATTTTGTATTTTTTTTTTATCCATTTGGTTAAAATAAACGATATGTATGTATGAAAATACTCTTAATTCGAAGTTCAGGAGTTTGGTTTAATTGCTTATAACTCAAAAATTATGCATTTTATAAAAAAATTATTCCTACAAAAAATACTTAGAATTAATCTCGGAATTAAAAATTGTAAAAATATATAGGGTGTTCCGTTAGAAAAAAGAAAGTTTACCTAATTTCCACAATAAAATGAACACCCTGTATGTTAAAAAAATAAGTAGACGATAGCTTGTTTATAACCAAAGAACTTTAGTACGAAAAAATTTTTAAAATTCTTTACGGTCGGAGAATTATTTAAGTGTTCCGGTAATTTTGACTAACCTGTATACATATATATTATAACGTAAATTTTTAGTTATATGTGAGATTTTAGACTGACGTACGGTGCCGACTAGTAACATGTGGAGAGGAGCGGGGTTTTATACGTGAGGATCATAAAAATGTTAAAGAATAAAAGGGACGCCACGCGTTTTATCCAAACGGGTTAAGCTAAATCAAAAGGCGAAAGATATTAGCACGGCAGGATAGATAATGAGTCGAGAATAATTTTAATATTAGTTAAGAGTGATAGGTTCATTGACAAAAAGAAAACAGAAGAAATACGGTAAATTAAAGTATATTATAAGAGTAATGAATGTTAGTAAATACAACAGGCTTAATACTAAATGGGGATGAATGATCTTAACGTTGCCAACAATGTAAATAAATAGAGCTAATAACTATAAACAATGTTCCTTATAAACGTAACTAGTTTTCCTTTATAGAGTAAACAATATCAAATCCAGCGATCACAGCGCCATGAGTAACAATATTTGAAAGAAAATGTGATATGAGCACATGTGTACAAGTTTGGTAGTACAATCAGGTAGGGATGAACATAACTCAAAATGGCGCCAACTGTTCTAGCACGCACGTCGCTGGTGCTCATACCCGTAATTAAACATACAATATCGGCACATATCAAGGTTACAATTGTTTGCCACTTGGCTGTTCGACGAACTCTTGCGGCTGACAGAAGTCGAAGCTGCGTTGTCGCGCGGACAGTAATTTGGCCCACGGGGTGTTGTAGATACGGGGTCTTCGGCGTACAGGATACTCGAGGGCGGTTGTCGTCCACGAGTAGTATTCCGGTAGTGGTACCAACCGTTTATATCCCCGGAAACGGGAAACACTTACACATATACACGAACACGTGACTACGTCGAATCACAATTCACTTTGCACAATAATATGTATAGCGAAAATAGCGCACTAACAACGAGATATACCAATAATCCCCTAAATAGGGTAAATTTGAAACTAGCGAAGCGGTAATCGGTAATTGTAAGGCAAAAATTCACAGTTTCAAAAAACTCCCTTCTCCGTTGTTCCGTGCCATTCCAGCCCACTCGGAACTCGACTCTATATATATATGTTGGGATATGGTGCAGGATTGAGTGGGTTGTTTATATTAAACAACATATAATCCCCTATTTAACTTTGTATTATATTATATGGAATACTATAGTTTTACACTTGAAAAATAACGAGACAAACGTGACCACACTACGGCTTTGTTCCGAGCACACTCTGCTATATATTTGCGCATGCGTAGGTGTGTAGCACACAAATTTCCGGCAGCATTGCCAACTGTTACATAAATATTATAAATATTTCATTATAAACAACACTCGCCCTTAATGAAATATTTCTACCAGTTTTACCCAATAATTCAAATTAACAAAGCCCCAAATTACTTCTAAATTTTTCGAATTTAACTCGATTTAGCGGTTTTGTGAAAACATCCGCTATTTGTTTTTCCGTACAAATATAAACTAATTTAACTATACCATCATATACTTTCTGTTGAATAAAATGGTATTTTATATCAATGTGTTTTAGCCTTTTTGGTTGCCCTGTGTTGCCAGCCGCGCATATAGCTGATTGATTATCTTCGTAAATTATTACACATAGATTATCGCTATTTAATGAAACATTCAATTCAGTGAATAAATTTCTCAACCAACACGCTTCGGCAACACATTGACTTAGAGCTACATATTCAGCCTCGGTGGATGACAGTGCGACACATACTTGTTTCTTACTGCACCACATCACTAAACAATCAAACATTAAGAGACAAAATCCAGTGGTTGACTTTCTGGCTACATTGTCACCACCCCAATCAGCATCCACATATGCTTTTAATGTTTCACAATAATTATTGTTTTTCTTATATACTAGTTTTAAGTCTTCAGTTCCTTTTATATATCGTAAAACATGTTTCAAACATTTCCATAAGTTTTCACTGGCTTGGCTTTGAAAACGACTTAAAATACTTATACAAATACATAAATCTGGCCTAGTACCTATCATTGCATACATTATGCAGCCGATTAGTTTTCTACATCTATTTTCTATTTCAAGACTTTCAGACTTCTCTCTTAGTAACATCTTACTATCAAAATTACATTCTATTGGTGTACATACAGATTTACAGTTTGACATATCAAATATTTTCAAGACATATTTTAAATACGCCTTTTGATCTAAACTAATGTAGCCTTGATTTAACATAAAATCATTAAATGTATCGTACCAATAACGAGGTGCTCTTTTTAAGCCATAAATTGCTTTCTTTAACTTTCCTATCTTATTTTCGTGATAATGGCCTTCTGGTAAGTAAATGTAAACATCTTCATTGATTTTACTGTGCAAAAAGGCACTACATATATCTAGCTGATGAATACACCATCCAAAAAACGCAGCACTTGCAATAAGACATCTTACGGTTGTTAAACCAATAACTGGAGAGTAAATATCTTCAAAGGATATATTCTGTTGCTGGAAACCGCGTGCCACCAGTCTGGCTTTATGGATTTGCACCCTTCCTTCGCTGTCCTTCTTCTTTTTGAATACCCACTTGGTATCCAAAACTTTTCCTTTCGGACTTTCTGTGACCAATTCCCATGTTCCGCTGTCTTCTAGTGCTTTGATTTCTGAATGGACTGCTTCTTTCCATCTCTTTGAATCTTCACCATTTATTGCTTCTTGATATGTTTTTGGTTCTTCATCAAATTCCGTTATGTACGCGAAACCAAATTCTACATGATTCGTAGATGTTTGTGGTTTATTTCTGTTTCTGAAATTGTAACTCGATCCTGGACGTGATTGTTCTTCAATTTCTGTGTTTAGTTCTTCGGGTTGTTTTCCCTTACACTTATCTTCGGCTTTCTTTGACTGTGTGCCTTCCGAATCATTATTTATATCGTTATCTTCGTCTTTTTCTTGTTCATCATCTTCTTTCAGTGGATCTCTGTTGGATGCAGCTTTTTGTTCTTCATCATCTTCACTGTCTTCACATACAACTTGTGACTTCGTTAAAGTACTGCAATTCGGAATGAATATTACGTCTAGAGCGGTCTCTACTTTATCTGTATCTGCGAAATATATCCTGTATCCCTTTACTTCACAGTCATATCCTACAAAAATTCCAAGTTTATTTTTGGCATCTAATTTTCTTCGCTTTTCTTTGGGTATATGGACGGAGCACTGCGTTCCAAATTTCCTTAAGAAATTAATGTCATATGACTTACCAAACCATACTTCAAAAGGACTTTTATCTTTTACCGGGCTTACTCCACACCTATTTAGTGTGAATACTGTAGTACTGACGGCTTCTGCCCAAAATCTCTTTGACATACCCGTAATGAGCGTCCTCGCTGCCTCCACTACGGTCCTATTCTCTCGCTCCACCCTACCATTCTGTTGCGGAGTGTATGCTACTGTTCTTTGGTGGCGTATTCCATGCTTATCTAATAAAGATTTAACATCAAAATTACAAAATTCCAGACCATTATCACTTCTTAAGACTTTTACATTATTACCAATCTGATTTTTTACAAGAATAAAGAATTTTTCTAAACACTTTTTAACGTCAGACTTACTTTTTAAGAAGTAAATAAATTTATAACCGGAGCAATCATCTTTAAGTAACAGAAAATATTTTGAGCCCCCTATGGACCGAACGTCCATTGGACCACACAAATCTGCATGAATTAGTTCTCCTAAGATCTCTGACCTAGAGGTACTGTTTCTATAAGTGATTCTATGCTGTTTGCCAACTAAACAATTTTTACAAAACTTATTATTCAAGTTATACTGTATGTTGTGGTTTTCAAGATAATTTTTAACATGAGAAAAATTTTGATGTGCAAACTTCTCATGCCATTCATATAAATCAGCAATGTTGGCATTGGCACATTCATTTATAGTTACTTTTATCCTAAAGATTAATTTATATAAATTACCACACCTTTTTGCTTCGGCACATATCTTACCGCATTTAAGTATTTGACAGTTGTTTTTATTGCTTTTCATATCATAACCTTTATCTAAACAGCAACCTACAGAGAACAGATTATTTTTAAGTGCGGGAACAAATAATACATTATTAATAGATGTTTCGATCCACTTTTGTCCATTCCAAGCTTCTACCATAACTTTTCCAACGCCTAAGACGTCGAGAGTTGAACCGTCACCTATTCTGACTTTACGTTGTTTGCACTTATTTTCACTAAACTCACTAAATAATGACTTATCATTGCACATATGCTCACTTGCACCAGAGTCAACTAGCCACTCGGTTGTCGCTTCAGGAATCTCTTCTTCTGCATCCACAGTAACAAATGCGTAGTTACCATAGTCTTGATTTCTGCTACGTTCTCTTTCTCGCTCTTTTTCTTTCTTCTGTTTAAACCAACAATTTTCTATCTGATGTCCATTTTTCTTGCAATAATTACATTTTTTTACTTGCTTCTTTGTGTTCATTTGACAGTTTCGTATCTTGTGACCATGTTGTCCACATTTAAAACATTTTGCGTTAAACTGTTTAGCAGTAAGCGCTTCTCCTGTAGCGGGTTCATCTTGTTTTAACCGTGTTTCTTCTATATATAACCGTGCACTCAATTCATTTATTGTTTGTTTATTTTCCGGAACAGATTCCCACGCTGATATGAAGTGTCGATATTCAGCTGGTAAACTCATTAGAATTTTAGTGATTATCATTCGATCTGACAACTCATCCCCTTGCGCTTGTATTTTTGTTTTTAATTCTTCCATCTGAGATAAAAGGTTTGCAACACTACCATCAAACGATGTACTATAAAATTTCTGATGAAGCAGATGTAGGCTAACATGTGACTCATGTTCAAACACACTTAAGAGCTTTTTCCACATTTCATATGTACTTTTACACGACAGAATATGTGATATTACCGTTTCTTCCATCCTTGATACGAGTATTGCTTGAGCTTTAACATCTTTTTCTGCAAGTTCTGCTTTCGGCTCCTTTGTTACAACCTCATATAACCCTTTTGATTTAAGTATAATGCTAATTTGGAATTTCCACACAATCCAGTTTTCTGAACCACGGAGTTTAATAATATTGTTATCTTTTTCCATCTTATTTGCACATCCAATATAAGTATTACCACGTGTTTTAATTTTAACCACACTTCCACTGTGACCTCAATCCTGTTATAAACTTTATTCTGGGCCCATAACCTGTTGGGATATGGTGCAGGATTGAGTGGGTTGTTTATATTAAACAACATATAATCCCCTATTTAACTTTGTATTATATTATACTAGCAGTCGTTCCCGTACTTCGTACGGTAGAACATTTTTAATATCAAGTTATATGTTCCCTGTACACAATTTACATGTCTTGCTAGTTGGTGCAAATAAAAATACGTTATTTGACGAACTGATCCTAGAACATGCAACATAGGAATGTTGATATGAAAAGCAGGGGGTTCGTAAGTTGATCCCCGTCAATTTTATGGACCGGCCATGTACTTTGTTAATTTTCATAGCAAAGCAAACTTATTACATCTCAGAGCTTCACACATTCTTTGCAATGAAATAGAGAATAATACTAATTAATGCTAATATTATGCAGTGACAAACACAATTATAATAAATCATTTTTATTATTTTATTACCACTAAATCGTTGTTGAACATTCAAAATATGAAACACTAATGTCAATATAATTAACTGTCAAAAACATCGTATTTCTGTTGTTACCGTTGATAAGCCGACTATTCACCGAAAACTTTATATCCCGTCTATACTAATACATACATTGATCTTCTTTTGTTCAAATACCCCCGTCATCTGCTAACCCCTCACCGCGGACAGACATCCGCATTTTGCCTTTTATATTATAGATGGAATACTATAGTTTTACACTTGAAAAATAACGAGACAAACGTGACCACACTACGGCTTTGTTCCGAGCACACTCTGCTATATATTTGCGCATGCGTAGGTGTGTAGCACACAAATTTCCGGCAGCATTGCCAACTGTTACATAAATATTATAAATATTTCATTATAAACAACAATATATATATATATATATATATATATATATATATATATATTGTAACGAACAAAACGCTGATAGGGTAAAGTAAGTAAATTAGATATTAATTGTACCGCTCGAGACGGATCAGAACGGAATTGCTAAGCGTAGGAACGTCCGGGCGAGAGAGATTCTGACGAGAATTTTTTGGGTTGTTGCTTGAACGACGGCAGAAAGAAAAGACGTAGACCCGATCTGCAGGACCACGAGGTCATCCGTTCGTACTGTGATTATTATTTTGGGCAATTCACTATTGTTATAGTGTGACGCAAAAGTGCGTGTGATTGCCAAAGTTACCCGTTTGTTGGGGAGTTAGAGTCAGTACGACGTGTGTTTGTTTTATTTCGTCGAAACGTAAATAGTGCTCGTGACCACGTGTCGTGGAAAAATAGCCGTTGACGAAAAGACCCGTTTGTTGGGGAGTTTTGTACCTCCGTCCTCGGACTCGCGGACCATCTACGCCGATCCTGTCGCCCCGTGCCCGCCGCTGTCGATTTGCCGTGGCCCCCGTCTTCACGTGTTCCAACGTCGTCGAATCATCCAGACTTCCAGGATCCAACGTTCACATACTATCAGGGATTCAGATGAGTACAGAATAGTATTGTTCTTTTTGTATTTCATTGTTCGCAAAAGTTTGATTCCGTGTGAACGCGCGTGTAGTGAATACTTGGTCACACCAGTGGCGTCTGCACCGGTCGGCAATACTCGGTTATTCTCGACGTCCAGTGTCGTTCAAGATATTTCGTATGTTGAATTTATAGTTAATATTTATAACATTTTCGGTTCTTTGTGTTCACCTGCCTGTCAGTGGCATGATTAAATTAAGTTATTGTGTTCATAATTTTCTTTGTGTTACGCCACTGTCAGCCGTGTAGCATTAACGCGCTTAACGCGCATGATCTTGATCAACAAGATCACTTATTTGTGAAAAATTGTAAAAATAGGTTATTGTAATGTTAAGTTCATTTCATCATTCATGCACCATATCATTCGCTTAGATTTAAGGATCATATTTTGTGTATTTCATGTACGAACTCTTCCGGAACAATCATTAAACGATTTGTTCACTTACGTAATTGCAGTGCAGTATATTTATCTCGTGCCAAACGGGTACTCACCCTTCCGAACATTCATTTACCGTTTCGTATTTTGCCTACCTTGGAGAGTACCGATAATTTTCAAAATAAATAAATTATTGAACGTGAACCCGCTCCCCACTCCGCAACTGACTAGTCGGCACTCTAGCATCGAGCATAAACAACAACGCTCATTTAACAGCCACGAAAGCGTCATAGAAAAATGGCGCCCAACGTGCGGGGCCGCGCAAATAATGAGTTCAGTTCAATCGTGTATTCATTGTAATCTCATATCTTGGCAAAATTCACACTGTACTGAAATTTCTTGCGTGTTGTTTCCAGAAGTGCTCGTACAAAGTATATGTTATATTACTTGATTATTATTGTATTATTTTGTCCGTTAAGATTCTGTATGGTTTTGTACAACCGACTTTTGCCGACCTTTTCCGAAACAGACGATTATTTGGCTCGTCGTATTCAAATTGTTTCAAAAGTACATTCTGTGCTTACCACTATCGTTGAGTTTGGAATTTGCTTACTTGCTTATCGTATACTAGTCGCGTCATGGATCCTGTACGTCTGGCCCGCGATGAGTTGGAATACGAGTTAAACGTACGCGGTCACGAGAATCTAGAATCAGTACCGGTTAGCGAGATGCGAAAAACTTTAAGCAAGGCTCTTAAATCTGAAAAACTTGGTAGCTTACCTGCCATGAGCACACTAGATAGTAGACAAGAATTAACTACGTGTACCAGTAAATGTGAAGAGATACGGACCTTAGCAGATCAAATTATCGGATCAAATCAAACTAACGAATACAAGAAGTTTACAACGAAACTTTCACACATACTCGGGCGTCTCGCGAGACTTAAAGCCAGTGACGCAGATATGGGCAAAGCGACCGAACCATTACGCGAACAATTAAACGATCTAGAAGACGCTGTTACTCAAACTATTGATAACGTTGTAACAGAACTGCCTATTAATAGACCGACTACTAGTTTCGCAAATTTAACCTCGGAACCGTTTCAGACTTCGCCTTCTACCACCCCGCGGCCAATACCAGTTAGCAAATGGAATATATCGTTTAGCGGAGATGGTAGCGGACTCAGTATTAACGCTTTCCTGGAGCGAGTTAACGAATTTCGAATTTCGCGACGGATCTCTCCGCACGAATTATTCGAATCAGCGATTGAATTATTATCGGGTGACGCACTAATCTGGTACAGATCAGTCAGGTCTAAAGCCAAATCGTGGTCGGAATTGGAGAATTTAATGCGTGAAGAATTCGAACCAGCGGGTTACGAATTTGAATTATGGTCAGAAATTAGATCGCGCTCTCAAGGTCCATCCGAACGAGTAGGGTCGTACTTTGCGCGAATGATAAACCTGTTTGCACGTCTCCCACATCCACCCACAGAAGAAGACAAACTAAGCGTTCTGCGACGAAACATCGCCCCTTATTATATTCACCATGTCGGCCTTTCTGAAGTTCAAACGGTAGAAGAATTGTTGAACATTTGCAAGAAGTTGGAAAATAATCGATACCTTGCCGATAACTTTAAACCACCCGTTTTGAGCCGACGCAATTACTTAGAACCAGATCTCGCGTGTCCCGCGCACAAAACCCGCGTCTGTGCTACCTTCTCGTCGAAAAACTCGAACTCTACCTGCTGGAATTGCCAACGTCCCGGTCACCTATTCAAACAATGCCAGGAGACACGGAATAAATTTTGTTTTACATGTGGTAAGCCTGACTTTACCAGGAAAAATTGCCCAAACTGTAAATCGCGTAGTAACAAATGACTAGAACCACGAAATCGCTCTAAAGACTTCTCGCACCCTCTACCGGCAAACCAGACTACCGAATGGAAGCAATGGCTACAAACGGTGAGTGCCTTCCACATAAAACCGAAAATTAAGTTTATTCTTGCTTCGTGTCCCGCTGATAACCGACCTTATTTACGATTCAAAGTATTTGGACGCTCCTTTCTGGGGTTGTTAGATTCCGGAGCCACACACACCATAATTGGAGGTGATGCGTGGAACATCATCAAACAGTTCGGGTTAACACTGCAAACTCAATCTATAACTCGATGTGTTGTTGCTGACGGTACTTCGTGCACTTGTCTGGGTACTATTGATATCCCTATACAATTAGAACACCAAACGCGGATAATATCGGCCTTAATTGTTCCTTCATTTCCGGGCGAATTCATTCTAGGCGTGGATTTCTGGTTATCCATGAACATTGTGCCTGACTTGAATCAGGGTACCTGGTGTCGCGTGAAGTCGAATGTAATCACCTGCGATGATAAACGCGCTATTGAAAATATAACGGAACTCCAGAAAATCGCACTAAACCGCTTAGTAGAGAAATTCTCTAACCTAATAGGAAATAAAATCGGATGTACGAATTTGGTGAGCCACGAAATCAGTACCGATGCGTTACCTTTGAAACAACGTTATTATCCCGTAAATGCTAAAACACAAGAGTTGTTTGACCAAGAATTAAACAAAATGATTGAGCAAGGGATAGTAGAACCGTCAAAAAGTCCATGGTCTAGCCCCGCATTACTCATTAAGAAGAAAGATAATAGTTTTCGTTTCGTAGTCGATTATCGTAAACTTAATGCGGTCACGAAAAAGGACGCTTACCCCCTCCCCTATGTCAACTCAATCCTGGACAAACTTCGAGATGCACGTTTCTTGTCTTCGTTAGATCTTAAGTCGGCCTATTGGCAGATTCCCATGGCGGAATCCAGTAAAGAAAAAACTGCGTTTACGATTCCCGGTCGCGGTTTGTACCATTTCAACAGAATGCCTTTCGGGTTACACAATTCCCCTGCGACCTGGCAACGGTTGATGGACCGTCTTTTTGGACCCGAATTCGAGCCATACGTATTTGTATATCTAGACGATATAATTGTGGTCACGGCCACCTTTGACAAACATCTTGAAATTTTAGAACAGATATTCGAGAGATTAACCAATGCAGGATTAACTGTCAATAAAAGTAAATGTAGTTTCTGTCGTATGGAACTAAAATATTTAGGATATGTAGTAGACGGTACTGGCTTGCATGTTGATTGGCGTGGCTTCATGGTATCGAAGATTTATCCCTTCATACTCTACCGTACTAGCACCCCTTACTGCCCTCCTACGCAAACATCAGAAATGGGAGTGGACCGCGGATTGTAACAACTCATTTCTACTGATTAAAGAGAAACTTGTCAGTGCGCCGATTCTGAATTGTCCGAATTATACGTTGCCGTTCTTTGTTCAGACAGACGCGTCCGGTTATGGTTTAGGAGCGGTACTACTGCAGAAATCAGGAGAAGAAGAACGCATAATAGCTTATGCTAGTAGAACGTTAAACCGCGCGGAAAGAAATTACACAACGACCGAACGAGAATGTTTAGCCGTGATCTTCGCAGTCGAAAAATTTAGACCTTACCTGTAAAATATCCATTTTACCGTAGTTACAGACCATTATTCTCTTTTATGGCTCAACAGTTTGCGTGATCCTATTGGTAGACTGGCTCGGTGGGCTTTACGCCTCCAACAGTATGAATTTTCGATCATACACCGTAAAGGAAAAGATCACGTGTTACCAGATCTATTATCGCGAGCTAATACCGCGAAAGTGAATTTAATTCGAGTAGGACCGGAAGTCAAAGATCCGTGGTATCGTGAAGTACGTGATAAGATTCGGAAAGAACCAGCCTCGTACCGGAATTGGAAAGTAGTAAACGACGAATTATTTAAATTAGTTCGAACCGGAAAAGGATACGATTGGAAAATTGTAATAGCTAAAGACTCGCGCCCCGAGATCTTACGGGAATTTCACGACAAACCTACCGCAGGTCACTTCGGTGTATACAAGACCTATCACCGTATTTGCAACCTGTATTATTGGCCGAAGCTAAAAGCCGATGTAATTCACTATGTAAGAAACTGTACAGTATGCCAGGTCCAGAAGCCCTTGCAAAAATTACCGGCCGGTTTAATGGGGAAAAGATCAAAAATTTCTCAGCCTTGGCAAAGAATTAGCGCGGACTTCATGGAGTTCCCGCGCTCTAAAAGTGGAAATTCTTATCTACTTGTTGTGAACGACTACTTCTCAAAATATGTTCTACTGTTTCCAATGCACAAAGCAACCGCCGGAAAACTTTGTGAATTAATCGAACAAAAAGTATTTCTTGTATATGGAGTGCCGCAGAGTCTACTGTGTGATAACGGTAAGCAATTCGTAAGCCGGGAATTTAAGAAGTTAGCAGAACAATATAAAGTTAAACTGATCTATAATCCGCTATACCATCCTCAGAGTAACCCTACTGAACGCTCTAATCGTGTAATCAAAACTATGATCCGAGCCTATTTGAGAGACGACCACCGACATTGGGACGATCATATAGCAGAGATCGCTTGCGCATGTAACACCGCGAAACATGAAATTACGAGATATACTCCCTACTATTTAAATTTCGGTAGAGAACACGTTCTTTCAGGTGACCTATTTGGAGCAGTCGACGCGAACCAACCCCTCACCCTCGCTGACCGTACCCCGCCTAACGTCACTCATTTACAAGATACTTTTCGGGAAGTTACAAGACACTTAAATACTGCGTACGAACGTAACAAGAAGTACTACGATTTACGGAGACGTCCGGTCAATTATACGATTGGTCAACTAGTGTGGCGAAAGAACCACGTTCTGTCTGATGGTACAAAACACTTTTCCAATAAACTTGCACCCAAGTTTGTTGGCCCATTTAAAATTAAACGGAAATTATCTAATACGGTCTACGAATTAATTGACGATCAAAATCAAATAGCGGGTTCTTGGCACGTCAATGATTTGAAACCATTGATCCAAACCGATTGAATTCTTTGTGGTTTTGATTCTTTTTTTTTCTTTTTTTTTTTAAATTAAGTAAGGGTAGGGTTTGTAACGAACAAAACGCTGATAGGGTAAAGTAAGTAAATTAGATGTTAATTGTACCGCTCGAGACGGATCAGAACGGAATCGCTAAACGTAGGAATGTCCGGGCAAGAGAGATTTTGACGAGAATTTTATGGGTTGTTGCTTGAACGACGGCAGAAAGAAAAGACGTAGACCCGATCTGCAGGACCACGAGGTCATCCGTTCGTACTGTGATTATTATTTTGGGCAATTCACTATTGTTGTAGTGTGACGCAAAAGTGCGTGTGATTGCCAAAGTTACCCGTTTGTTGGGGAGTTAGAGTCAGCACGACGTGTGTTTGTTTTACTTCGTCGAAACGTAAATAGTGCTCGTGACCACGTGTCGTGGAAAAATAGCCGTTGACGAAAAGACCCGTTTGTTGGGGAGTTTTGTACCTCCGTCCTCGGACTCGCGGACCATCTACGCCGATCCTGTCGCCACGTGCCCGCCGCTGTCGATTTGCCGTGGCCCCCGTCTTCACGTGTTCCAACGTCGTCGAATCATCCAGACTTCCAGGATCCAACGTTCACATACTATCAGGGATTCAGATGAGTACAGAATAGTATTGCTCTTTTTGTATTTCATTGTTCGCAAAAGTTTGATTCCGTGTGAACGCGCGTGTAGTAAATACTTGGTCACACCAGTGGCGTCTGCACCGGTCGGCAATACTCGGTTATTCTCGACGTCCAGTGTCGTTCAAGATATTTCGTATGTTGAATTTATAGTTAATATTTATAACATTTTCGGTTCTTTGTGTTCACCTGCCTGTCAGTGGCATGATTAAATTAAGTTATTGTGTTCATAATTTTCTTTGTGTTACGCCACTGTCAGCCGTGTAGCATTAACGCGCTTAACGCGCATGATCTTGATCAACAAGATCACTTATTTGTGAAAAATTGTTAAATAGGTTATTGTAATTTTAAGTTCATTTCATCGTTCATGCACCGTATCACTCGCTTAGATTTAAGGATCATATTTTGTGTATTTCATGTACGAACTCTTCCGGAACAATCATTAAACGATTGGTTCACATACGTAATTGCAGTGCAGTATATTTATCTCGTGCCAAACGGGTACTCACCCTTCCGAACATTCATTTACCGTTTCGTATTTTGCCTACCTTGGAGAGTACCGATAATTTTCAAAATACGTGGCGCTCAACTAAATAAATTATTGAACGTGAACCCGCTCCCCACTCCGCAACTGACTAGTCGGCACTCTAGCATCGAGCATAAACAACAACGCTCATTTAACAGCCACGAAAGCGTCATAATATATATATATATATATATATATATATATATATATATATATATCGATCGCTGGAAACAAGGTCGGGAACCGCATCCCCTAGTAGTAATAAAGCAGTTGTCAACTTGAGCTGTGACATAGAGGTACACGAAGTACGCATGCGCGAAATAAGCATTTCTCGATTCCGCGACCAGTCGGCTCAAGTCGGCTTTTACCTTTTGGCGGGGCAGGGCGAACACCACCGTTGCGAACCCGAAGGAGCTAACACTTCCGACAAGTTTCTTTTATATACGAGATAATCACGTAACTAAAAAATAAAACCACTCGAAATTCAAATACGATACAATATGAAAATATAAAATGACATTTGAAAATTTTAGGGATGCGCAGCATCCACAGCATCCATGGACCGCCCGCCACTGATATATATATATATATATATATATATATATATATATATATATATATATATATATATATTGCAACGCAAATATACTAGAATGTACAAAATTTGTGCTAATTGGCAAGTACTGGCACACGTTTGCCCGATAGTTGCTGGTAGCGTCAGTGGAGAGGGGAGTAGTTCGACCTGTCATCTATGTATCAATAGTTTAATACAAAACAAAGAAAGATGTTATAGTGGACGCCACGCACTCTAATTTCAGAATCCCCACCTAATAATTCGCCAAACACGAGTACGAATGTCTGGAAGGAGATCGGATATGTTCGGCGTACGACGAAGAACAAAGAAACACGTGCAATTCCAAATAACATTAAATTTAATCTTAAGAATAATATAAACAACCCGAAAAAGAAATAATATTGTACAAAATGTTCTTATTATTAAATGAGAGTGAATGAAATGACGCTGATGATGATACTTATGAGACTAATTACAATATAAAATATAAAAACGTGCGCGGAACAAATCGAAAACAAGAATTCTGCGCCTACTTGGGCGTTAAGTCTAAATTGAGACAACGTAGCGTCTCTACGGGGGTACCCTGGTGGTGTAAAATTTAGGGACAAAGTCGGATGGTACTCATCTGCGAACCACGCTGCCTAGAATGGAACACGGCGCCCGATCTTTGACCTTTGGTCCCCGGAGACGGCTGGATGGGTCGGACGTTTGAAAACGCGTCCTCGGATTCGACGATAGGGCCTGGAGAAGCGTAGGTTGACGGACGGGATCCTCACTCACAATACAGAGGGCACGTCGCGGAACACGTGGCACAAATTCAACCACCGAAATTTTCGCGAACGCACTCCGTCAATTTTTCCGCGTAACACTCCCCAAATAAGGGTGAAGTCCGGCTTTCAGCGTTACTTATTTACCACAAAGACAAACGTAGAATTCGGGAAAGCTCGGATATTAACACAAAACGGAATCAAAACTACGTGCTTCTCGCAAGACTCGCTACATCGCAATCCGCAGTATTTTCTTTTTCACGTTCAGACTTTACTTTACTTGAAACAGGGTATGTACGTGTTTCGAACGGAATTATGAATAATTACAGAAAATTACGTTACAATATATATATATATATATATATATATATATATATATATATATATATATATATATATATATATATATATATATATATATATACCGTGTGTCTCATGACGATCTACACATAGGAACGTTGCGCGCTCATTTGATTTTCAAATCAAAATAATAATATGGTTGTTTTTGTTCTTTTTTTTGTAATTGAAATGTCAATTTGACGTTTAAATTCGTTGAAAATGTACTATTACATCGAATATGTTACAAAATTATACTAGAATATCAAAGGAAATAAAATAGTAAGAATAAAATTAACAATTATACTATCTAAATTGTAAAAAACTAAAACGATCAAATTAATATTTCACGATCAAGAGCGTATGCAACGTTCCTATGTGTAGATCGTCATGAGACACACGGTATATATATATATATATATATATATATATATATATATATATATATATATATATATATATATATATATATATATATATATATATATATATTAGGGTGGTCGTTAAAAGGGGTCAAATCGAATTTTTATCGGGCCGCCCCCCAGATCGGCTCAAAATAATTAAAAAAAAATCCTGTAATTATTTCAGATTTTTATTTTAATATTTAACCCTTGGCCACAGGGCTTAAAGTTTTCCATTTAAAATACATGGGGATTTGCGATTGTTGCAGTTAATATTTTATTGTAGGATTATTTATGGGCCTAAAAATTTGAAATTTTCAGGAATAAGTCTTCAAAGATGCTGCTTTATGGAAAAAAATTGTCGCGCCCCTAGCGTTAAAATTTTGTATGAATTATGTCATGCCAATATGATGTTATTTATTTAACTTTCAAAAATTTCATATATTGTTGCTCAGAAACATTGAAAATACGTGTTTACCCATATTTTTTTGTTTCATTAGTCTTTATACAAAATATTCCGTCATTTTTTGATACAATTGTTTTTAATTTTGTTTAAATTCCATGGCTATTCCTATATATTATGTGTTTTCATGAAATTTTAAACTTGATTTTCTCAGTTATGAAATGTCAAAAATTAAATCTGATTGCTCACTTAGATGCAGAATTTAATTCTCTACAACTTTTATTTAAAGTATTTTTCTCTAAAGTAATTTGGTAACTAATGCAGGAGGAAAAACTGATTTTACATGTTAAACGCCTATGGCCAGTTGTTTAATTAACACCCGGTATATATATTTATATACGTATATTTACTTTCTTATACATAGTATAAAGAAAGTATAGGAAACATGAAAAACTTGGTTTGTCACATTTTGATGGAAATGCATGATTTGATTTCTGGCAGAATTTCCCAACTGGAAGCGTATGTTTACTTGGCATACTTACATACTTTACATGCATAAAATATTTAAGCACTTAACATTATACCATATTATCCAGCTTTTAATTCTGAATATTTTTTTAGTTACACTCTTGCTCAAAATGTATTGTTCAGAAGTAATCACATTGACTGGTATTCACAGCTCGATACTAAAAAGCGCTACTAAGGCCTATTAGTTAGGAGTCTGCAAGGAGCTACTAATGTCGTTAGTAGCTAGTCTATTCACAGGTCGCTACTAGGAGTGTATTAACTAGTGCAAGTGACAACGTTGCAATCATCTATCAAACTTGAAAATAAACCCAACCTTACCGACATATAATTGGTCCGCGATAGATATTTTGTGAAGTTAGTAAATAGTTTTAAATCAAAGGTAAGTAAAATAAACAAATTTTATAAATATATAACGCTTTGTTATACATGACACGACATTTTAATTAATATAATAGATGCACGATACAAGAAATTTTGAAAAATCAAATATCTTTGTTTCGTGAACTCTCGATATAAGAAAGTTTGGTTGTATTTGCTTTTGAGAAAGAGTTTTCGTACATCGAAATTAACCAAATATTACTATTACACGACTAATTACATATATCATAACTTATTACTATGTTTCTTATACATATATTTGTAAAAGTATATATTATGTATAATACGGTATATAATAATATAAATAAAACATTTATATTTAGATGAGCCCAGAACGTGAAAGGCCGGAAAATTGGTCGAAAGAAGAAAAGAACTATTTAATTGAGCTGGTCAGGGATAGGAAAGTGCTTGAAAACAAATTGAATGATTAAATTCGATATCCGCATAAACTATACACGGATCTTCGTAGTTGCGATAATTTTTAGCCTCCTGTCGAAGAGCTATAGTGTTCGGTACGATGTCTGTAGCATTCTCCAATTTTAAAAATGTTTGCGCAGAAATCCCGGACAGACCCCTTGGATCACGAAATGACTATTACAACATGTGACTGAATGTATGTCGCTCGTCCACTCGCTCGTACGGTTTTTTTTCCACTAACTCCTCCTAGACCTGTACCCGATCTTGATTAAATTTTTTTTCCAAATGCATATTATTATCTAATTGTGCAGTTGACTTTTTGTTTTTCAAAATTTTCTTTAGCATTTTCAAAATCTTTTCAGCTTTTATTTTTTTCCCTTTATTTTCCACTCAATTGTATTCTAAATTTTCTTACATATTCAGGAAATAAAACATTATTTTTCCATATTTTTATTTTGAAAAATTATGTAAGATCATTGAAGAAAAAATTATTTTTGAATTAAAAAATGAACAAAAAAAGATTAATGCATTTATAGTCGGCTTAGTCTGCTTTGCTTTTGTTAACAGAAGAAAATGTTTTCATACTTGTTTTAAATTAGTTATTTTACTTTGACCTAAGCACCTACGATTTTAAGAGTGTATTTAGGTAAATAATTTGTGATAAATTCAGACTTGGACATGCGTCGATAAGCTGCAGGCATGGATGTCTGTGTCCATTCCTAGTTTCTTACTACATTCCGTAAATTTCTTATTTCTTTCACTCTTCGCACATCTCGCAAATTACGTACGAACGCGGTAGCCATATTTAAACAAGCAATTGGTGCGACTAAATTTCGCTACTAAAGTTAGGAGTCTCTTAGCTTAGTCCCGCCTAATCGCGACCTGCGAATAGACATTTTCAGTAGGCCTTAGTAGATACCTCTAGAAGCCCTTAGTATCGAGCTGTGAATACCAGTCAATATTTCTACATTTACATATTAATATACTAGCAGTCTACCCTATACTTCGTACGGTAGAATATTTTTAATATTAAGTTATAGCTTCCCTGTACACCATATTATCCCTTGTTTTGTTAGATCGTACTAATAAAAATAGGTTATTTGAAGAACTGACCCTAGAACATGCAACACAGAACTGTCCATGTGAAATGTTAGGGGTTCGTAAGTCGATTCTTGTCAATTTTATGGACAGGCCCTGTGCTATGATAATGGTCATAGCAAAGCAAACTTAATACATCTGAGAACTTCACACATTCTTTGCAATGAGATAGGAAATAACACTAATTAATACCAATGCTATGAACTGACACAAACACAGTTATGATAAATCACTTTTATTGCAACCACTTTAATGATATTATTATTATCTATTATCATTCAAAATGCGGAACACAAATGTTCAGCATAATGACATACCTGTAAAAAAACATCGTATTTCTGTTGTTATCGGTGCTAAGCCGACTAATCACCGAAACCTTCTATATGGTATATACTAATCACGATCTTCTCGATTACTTTACGGCCGGTACAGTTTCAGCGTGACGCCGCTGTCGCTGCCAGTCGCACGAAACACTTGAACAAAATACCATTTTGATTTTGCGTATAAGTAATACATAAATTGTGGTTTTTGTGTTATTTGTCCTTAATTAAGTTTTTGCTATTAGTTTTATTATTTATTTGACAATCTTATATTAATTATTCCGTGTTTTAATTTCTAAGTGCAGTTTGGTGTAGTATAATATTGCAGTGTGTCATCATCATGTATAGAAAGTACTGTGTATCGTGTTGTGATCAACGAAGAAAATACTCACTCCACGAATTCCCGTCAAATATTAATATGAAACATAAATGGCTTAATTGTTTAACATTCGTCAAAGAGATTATTAACTCACCTACAATAACAATTTCATTGCTTTTTTTCGACAAAATACACTGCGTGTTTGTACTATGTGAAATAAAACGAATTTTTTAATCACTATTGCAGTAATCCCTAAAAATACTCCAACTCTGTTACATATATTGATGCTAGAGGTGACCACTAAATGAAAGATATATTTTTGTAAATACAGCTATCGAAAATAAAAGACATAAGTAATGAAATTTATTTATTAATTCTGTATTTGTTGTGTTACGCTTTCGAATAATGTTAATTTATCCTTTTAATTTACGCCTTTGGCGTTAATTAGCATTCAAATCTGCCAAACCTTAAAACTGATCAGATAAATGGTGCAGAAGCATATTACTACATATTTTTTCACAAATTTATGTTTGATACTTCTTTACCACGTTATTAATATAATTATGTACAGCACTATTGTTTTACAGTCGTAATAAATAAATTTTTCGTACAAAACATTTCTTAATTTTATCTGTCATTTTTGACAGTCACATCAGAGTGTACGCTTTTAGATTAACGAATTAACGTGCGGTACATGATGTACAACTCGCAGCGCCATAACTTTGCTATCCGTTGCAGCATATTGTTCTATCGTCGTATGTACTGGCCGTAGAGTGTACAGAATTGTCACTCAATCGAGAAGGTCGTGATACTAATAAATGCATTGATCTTCTTTTGTTTAAATCCCACCGCCATCTGCTAACCGCTCACCCTCGGACAGACAACCGCATTTTACCTTTTATATTATACATACCTTCCTAACTGCACACATAAGCTATTTAACTAAGAAACAAATTAGTAATGACATTTTAAATTGTCTCTTATTAACTGAACGATAAAAATGTTTTGAACAAATATTATATAACATACTATGGCAATTAAACCATGTAAAAAATATAACAATCTTTTTTCTGATCGCAGAGTAATTAATCGTTCAAGCCGAATCTATTCACATGCGTAATAAAAATATATCTCTATGATTTCAATAAATTCCGCACTAAAAGATTTAAGACCGATCAGTATACTTTCTGTTGCAACTAAAATATCAGAGAAAATAGTTTTTAAACAACTTGCAAGTCATCTGACACTGTATAACATCTTACCATCTTAGCATTCTGGTTCCAAACGGTGGAATAGAAATTTTTCACGATTCCTATACTTCCTTTATGCTACGTATAAGAAAGTAAAAAGTTACAAATCAAATTATACTTCAAAAGTCAGATTACATAAGTTAATATAAAGCATAATTACATTTGTATAGTTCTGTAATTACTATTTTAAACTTTGTCAGATTTTTTTATTTATAGTCAGCTACTATACCCTTATCCAATTGCTTCACCTAGTATGACAAACATGCTTTGAATAGTTCTGTGGCATGCTTTGGAATTGCAAGGTTGTTGCGAAATCTTTTATTTTTATCATGAAAGTCTCTAACATATATCAATTTTTTTTATAAGATATGAAGGTTGTACGGTGGTAATTATTTTTTTGATAAGGTTATATAGAAGCATAACAAACCTATTATGTAAGCAAACTTATTGATTGATTGGGATCTTAGCAAATTGAAAGAGTAATATAAAACGGACATTTTGAATTTGTTGCCTCAAAATATTATTAGCTGTAAGACACGGTCTGTATACATATTCGCAATAGTACAGATTGGATAATAGTAACATGTTTGTTAGTATAACTTTAATATGAGTTGGTAATAGGTATTTCACGCTGTATAAGGATTTTAATTTTTCAAACGCCGAACGCAATAATGTGTTTCATACGCATTAAAATTTAATTGACTGCCTATCAAAATTTATATACAGCCTCACAAGTGATCAATTTGGTTATTCACACACAAGTTTCTATTCATGCGACGAGAACTTATTCCTATCCGATGTTGTTCCGCAAACCATAGCGTGTGTTTTTGAGGGGTTTACAGTGAGTGCATTATTACTTGACCACTTTAAAACTGCTTCAATGTAATTCAGCAGTAATTTTGTCGATTGCGATTGCACTAAACTGAGTATTAAAAGAGAAGTAAATTTGGTACACTGATTATATCTGCAAGGAAGATACTGAACACTACAGATCTCAAAATGGAACCTTGCTGCACACCCGACGGGACTTCGCTTTCATAGGAATCGTTTATGGTATTATCGCTGGTGAACTTGATTTTTTGTTTACGTTTCAGTAGATAACTTGTGAACCACTGCAGCGATGTACCAGTTATGCAATAGCATGATAACTTAAGTAACAAGTAACATTTCCCGGCAAGAGATAAGACCCGTGGTTCGATCCCCGGCCACAGACATTAATTTTCTCATTTATATAAAAATGTTCTTCGTTATGTAACAATAGTTCAAGATTTATACAGTAACATGCTTTAGACAAATCAAGTAAGATGATGTTTATCGACAGCTTGAATTATGTCACTCAATAACATGTAACAGTGCCGTTGCGGTTCTATTCCACCGTTTGACACCAGAATGCTGAGATGGTAAGATCTTATACAGTGTCAGATGACTTACAAGTTGTTTGAGAACTATTTTCTCAGATATTTTAGTTGCAACAGAAAGTATACTGATCGGTCTTAAATCTTTTAGTTTCTTCGGATTAGATTTTTACTTTCTTATATATAGTATAAAGGAAGTATAGGAATCATGAAAAATTTCAATTGCGAGATTTCGATGGAAATACATGTTTTGAGATTCCCTGAATACGTTCTGATTATTTTCGCAATGACGTCTGTGTGTGTGGATGTGTAGCTGTGCGGATGTGTGCCTGTATGTTCAAAATCTTAAAAACGAGCAAAGACAGGACAATGAAACTTCATATTATCACCCACCTTTCTCCGGGGAGTGGGGGTGGTAAACGACAGCCAGCTAGTCAAGTCGGCGAGGGTACGAACTGGCGTACGGCGTGGGTCTGGTAACGGGGAGCTCGTGGTGGGCGCCACGATACTTTGGTTGGGATAAAAGTAGCGGAAAATATTACTCACGATAGGAGGGATCGTTGGTTGGGCGTTCGATGAAGAAATGAAACATACGTGACGTATTCTGAACTGAATTTACCGTGATCTGTATTCGGGTTAAAGGCGACGAAAGTAGATTCACAATATCCCGCCACAAACATGTAGCTCACACAAATAATGATCTTAATTAGCTTACAAACTAGTTAAATGGTGAGGGCCACTAACAGTGACAGTCCGGTGTCCGTACGAGTATAAATCGAAAATAATGCAGGGGGGCTAACCCGCTCCTGTCCTCACGTACAATTGAGTTGTAACGTAGCCGAACTGTCAATGCGTGTGGTTCACCAAGAGAGAGAGAGAGAGAAAGAGAGAGAATATAACATATATAAAAATATAAACGTGAACAAGGCTTAAATTACTAAAGCCTCGGTTTCCTCCAAAGCGGTACCGTCATCTTACGGCCGTAATAATACGGTGAGTGACGTCACGAAAAACGGTGTCGTGTATAACAGGCGATGTGGTTTCCTAAAGAGCGGTAGTGCGCACCGAACGTAATAGAGCGGTGCCGTCTCATATGTAGCGGTGGGCCAGTACGGTACGAAACAGTTCAGCAACGTTTTTTGACGGTGAGTTGTGTAAAGCGGTGAACGTAATACTGCGCTCCTACGTGTTTCAAGCGAATAATAGTTTTTTTTTTTTTATTAAGCACACCATGTGTTCGATACAACAGATTGCTACGTGGTCATCTGAACAAGATGAAATACTAATTGATTTTGTCAGGACACATGAAAGTCTATATAATATTCAATTGAAGGAGTATCGAAATAGCCAATCAAAGCAACGTTTGTGGCATGAAATAGGAGACATACTAAAAAAAAAACCAGATAAATAAATAAATAGAGCTATTATTAGTTATTGTTTATTTACGAGTAGTTTAAGGATTTATATAATGCGGTTTTATAAATAATGTTACAATTAGTTACAATTAATAGTGGTTTTATTTTATTTTGCTTATGTTTTTCCTGAAAATCCACAGCACCCGGACCATTAAAATATAACTTCAATGTTTCACGAATTTGAATTGGTGTATTCGCTCCACGTGAATTAATTTGAATTAATGGTATCATATTTTTTTTTGTGGCAATGGCAGTCGACTATTGTTATTAGCCTGTGTGGGAATCGGTATATTTGCGTCTTGTAATATATTGTGCAGTATGCATGCAGATGTAATTGTGTCCATATGACAGTACGACTTCAGACTTTACACTACTCGGTACCGCTATGACGGCCGTACTTGCCTCACCGCTTTTCGTGACGTCACTCACCGTAATATTACGGCCGTAGCATGACGGCACCGCTTTGGAGGAAACCGAAGCTTTACAGACTAGTGAAATGGTGGGGACCACTAACAATGAAAGCACGGATTACGAAAGTATAAAATGAAAATGGTGCAGGTGGGCTAACCCAATCCTGTCCTCATGTACAAGTAAGACGTAACGAATTCGCGCTGTCAGTGTTGGTGGGCCACCAGTAGGGGGACAATATATGACAATCATGACGTTAAATTAGTAGCAAATATGTGGCTTAATTTCTAATAACAATAGCCAAGAGAACAGAGTTTACAATAATACACGATATCAATCGTTACGTCAATTCGTATCGACACTTGCAGATATTGAAATGTGAAGTTATCGGCCGAGTTGAATAAGTGGGGGGTGATGGTGTCTGTCGTAGTCGAGATTTACCGATCACTCGCGAACTTACTCGGGCGGTGTTCTCGCGAACTACGTACGACTGGGCAAGAGGGCGTTGGTCAAGTTGACTACGAGCAGAAACTCGTCGTTTAGCACGTGGTCGTGGACAAAGAATAAAGATGATACTTATCCGAAAAGATGATAACTCAGATGCAGAGGTGTGGTCCACTGAATCCCCTACCGTGAGGGTGGTGAGTTCGGCTGGCGGTACAGAAGGTTCCACTCGGGAAGTTGGTTCCAGTCGAATCACTCTAGTCGAGGGATTGATGAGCTCGTCACGGGAATCCACCGGGTTCACGGTGTGATCTGGTTACGAGATTTGGTTGAGTGAAGCACAGAAAGCGAAGCACATACAGAATCACCTCTCTCACTGCACTCTACACTATACTCTTTTCTTTGACGACACTGATACTACGTCTGCTCTCTCGAACAACACTTATTCGACTCCTTTTTCTATTCGGCCGTGCACTACCTGGTCTTAATTATAACTTAATTAACCTTATCGTTACCTGTCGGTGTACATTCTATTGACGTTATCTACTTCCGTCGATGCCCAAACACAGAAGCGGCAAGTCTGAAAAAGTTCCGTTACAATATTTAAAAGTTTATTGATTATACGAAGAGCTGATTAGATTTCCAGCATAATCGCACAACCAGAAAATGAAGTTTACTGAACATCAAAATCGAACATTGCGAATTATTGGAGAAAATAAAATTGATATGGAAAATATTTTGAAATAAAAGTTATAGGAAATAATAATCTTAAAAAAAAATGTTCTATGCAATTTTTTTTATCTTTATCTAATTTTGAGTAAAACGTATTTATACATTGGCATGTATTTAAAATATCATATATGCTATGAAAACAAAACGAAGACAAACTATTTACAGAAGTACGCATTTGAAATGTCAAATATGTGCCAATTTAAATGAGTATAAGAAAGTCGTGTGATGGCCACACCAGATTTTCAGATATAGAAATCACAGTTGCCGTCCTCCTTAGCAATAACAACAAATCTTCTTCGGAATCTAAAGAAGTATTAATTATGTGCGTCAAATATTAAATGCACGACGGAGCAGTAATTTTCAGGATGTTTACTGAGATCATATCTACACGGCAAGAATTAGACGAAATGTTCTAAAGATGCTCTCTAACCTCTAATATTTCGTCTGTTTTGAGTTCTAACTCCCTCATTATCCTATCAAGTTTATTATTCCAAAACAAGTTTGAGAAATTTAGGGCAATTGGTGATCTACGAACACTCCCAACGAAAAAGTTATTTATATTGTCCTTGGTTTGCAGTTCTGCTCTAAGTTTTTGCATTGTTTTTGTTTTAACTTTAAGTTTGGACAGCTCCTTCCACTAACACTAACATCCCTCCAGCTTAAAATATACTCTTTGTTCTATTTTCACTGCCTTGTTTACTTCATTTCTTACATTACAGTCATATCTCCTTCTGCCAATTTTTTTTATTGCGCGCAATGGCAGTATCTCTTTGTATCATTGAACATTTAATATTGTATGTAATCCACGGAAGAGTCTTTTCTTGAAGTCCTGAACGCATAGTACGGGAGCATGTTTATTAAGCGTGTCACGGGCTCATTTATGTCTTAAGATTTAACATGAGATTTGTCTTAAGAAATAAGTTGTAAAAAATTGATGCACAAGCAAATGTCTTGAAATTTCCTGTATTACACGGGCATATTTGTTCGTTAAAAATTGACCTGTGATTCTGCGCAGTATGAGCAGTCCGTTAGCCGTTTAACCCAATTTAACCAACCATTATTAAATGACTGACGACGATGAATTCTGCTGTACCAATTATAATCAAACTATCAATTAAGACGAAAAAAGCGAAGTAGGAAACGGAGGTTATGGACATACAAATGGTTATTACGTACGCAAAATGGTCGTGGAATATGTTGAAAAATGAATTGAGAATGGAAGATCCAGAATCAGGGCCGGCAATTCTTGTGGTGCTCGAGCAATTGGAAGATCAATAACACTAGTTTACAAATTTTTGGTTCATGGCGTGCACCTAAAAGAAGAAATGTTTTTTAGACTAATTTGGGGTTAGGGAAAACGAAAATGACAGTCATTTATTTTTCCAAAGAATAATTTTCGAGATATTTGCAAAAAATGTGTTTTTTGGCTCATTCTTCATATATTGGCTTATATCTTGATAACGGTTGATCCAATTAACATAAACTGTGTATAGTTCGAAAGGTATATTCTTCTACTTTCCGAAGGTATCTTATTTTTGTAATTCGGTTTAAAATTCTTTGGGTTACAGGCGATGAAAGTCGATTTTTCGACACTTTTTTAAAATCACTGATTTTCAGTTGCTTCATTGAGATAGAAAAAAATTATTTTACACACTTTTAAGATTGCATATGAAAGATAATTTTATAGTGAAAAAGCGAAGCCTAAGTTTGCTCAAATCGGACCAAAAATACAGAAGTTATGATACATTAAGTGAAGTCAGACAATTTTAGTTTTTCAGGAACATGTTCATACTTTTGGTTGAAAATTGTTTTTCATTTCATCGCTTGTAACCCAAAGAATTTTAATCCAATTTATAAAAATAAGATACCTTCGGAAAGTGGAAGAATATACCTTTCGAACGATACACAGTTTATGTTAATTGGATCAACCGTTAACAAAATATAAGCCAGTATATGAAGAATGAGCCAAAAAACACATTTTTTTGCAAATATCTCGAAAATTATTCTTTGGAAAAATAAATGACTGTCTATTTCGTTTTCCCTGACTCCAAATTAGTCTAAAAAATACTTTTTTTCTTGGTTCATTTTTCTTGTAAACTAGTGTAATTGATATTGATAATACACCTAACATTATTGACTATTCTGTTTTCTGTTGCTCAATGACAAGAATCATAGCGAGAGGTTAACAATATTTGAAAAAAGTGGTATTCTGTATGAACATCTACAGCAACGTTGCTATGATTTTGTATTCTTGTCGGGCTTTCTTAGTAAAAAATGCCGGTGAAATTTCTACGACGTACTATTTGAACATAGCTTCAATGTACTGTCGCGTAATATATCAACTGGAACGCATGCGCATGTGCGTCATTCAATGATTGTGTGTGTGAATTCTTTTGACGTTTATTTTGTGAGTTCATGACCATGGTTTTGAATAAATTTCGTGTGTTTTGTTATTATAAAATTCTTTTATATTGATACGTGAAAAATTATTTTCTACAAGCTTTTATTTAGCTTCACTTGTGAGTCTGTTAGTCTATCCGAAATTGTCGGATTCATCACTCAAGTATCAGAAACACATAAAGAAGAGATTTTGTTTATGTTTGTTTGAACTAGAATTTTATTATTTGCCTGAAAATGACCAAAAATTATATGGTCGAAACGTCGCATATCTGTTATCATCTTTATGATTACGTTTTGAAATAATCAGTTCACATCACCTTGAACTATAGTCATTCATTCCAACCATTTTGGATTCAATATGTCTCCTTCTCTTTTATTATTTTACATATACATACATAATTTTGTTGATTTAGGTATCTAGAATAAAAGTTTTTTCTCAAAATATCTGAGTGACACCAGAACCCCGAAAATGTAAACACCCCTAAAGAGTGAACAGGCTTGCCTGAAATTAGTTCACTAAATCGCGACTCTACTGTATATACAAAAAAAAACCTTAATTCTAATTTCGTGTGTTTTGTAATTGTAAAATTCTTTTATATTGATACGTGAAAAATTATTTTCTACAAGCTTTTATTTAGCTTCACTTGTGTGTCTGTTAGTCTGTCCGAAATTGTCGGATTCATCACTCAAGTATCAGAAACACATAAAGAACTGGAGGTTTAATGTATATGTACAGTATACATACACACATATATATGTAATAAACTCATTATTCATATTATTTATAGCAAATATAAGATTCTCAAACAACCAATTAATGTGTCTTTAAAGTATACACAATTATTATATTTAATTTAATCCAATAAACAGAGTCATTTACGTGGTGCAAGTTTTCGAAATACAAGTTATTTCAACAATATACACACACACACATATATATATATATATATATATATATATATATATATATATATATATATATAGATTCAATTTTAACTCACTTGTATAAAAAAAATTCACAAAAATCATACCAATCGAAAATACTTTTTCTCTACATCGTCTCAATTTCCCAGAAAATAAGAAAAATGTCACAACACACACATAATAAATCCATTATTCACATTATTTATAGCAAATATTAAAGACTAAAAAGAATTAAATAGATTTAAAAAAATTTAAAAACAAGCTTTTATTAAATTGCACTAAAAAGTAAATGGCATAAATGTTATAATGTCCAATTTATATTTTATTATTTTTATTTATTACTTTTTTGTGCAATTTAATAAAAGCTTGTTTTTAAAAATTATTATTTAATTTCTTTTATTTATCAGTAATATTAAACATATTGAAGCTAAAATTGCAACGTCCATTGTAAATGTTAAATTTATATTCTGACAGATTTACCAATGTCATCTGTCAAACCGTATACCTGCTATTTGTTAGATGCAGTGGCTTGGGTTCTTATTATTAACGGTTGGAGTTTTCTTGTGTGCTTACATTGCGGCATTGCGTTTACCTCACCGCGGTTGCGTTTTCTGATTATAAATTGGGCTTTAGACGCGGGAAGAAGAATGACACTTTTATAATTTTTTCTGTCATACCCGATGGAATTGGTACACTTTTTGTTGCAAAAATTTATGATATGACAAAATAGCTGATTGATAGTGTCACTCACTCACACAAAAACTCACCCATACCGAAAACTGCGTTTTTTCGAATTGAGTTTTTAATTGTTCGGGGAAGCCCAGAAATGGTGATGAAAAATTTCCTCAATATAATGACCATTGCCAAGAAAAGCAGAGGCGGATATTTATCAGATATCATGTTCCACATTTAATGGAAAAGTGTGTACTTTATATCGAAATAAAAATATGATCAAATTGTTGTGCTCTTAATGGAACACGCTATATATATATATATATATATATATATATATATATATATATATATATATATATATATATATATATATATATATATATGTAAATCTTGAGCGTTGAGCACCACACGCTAAAATGAAAAAGTGCCGGGCCTGTCCAGAATCATATTAGAATTGTTTGAGATTGTTTGGCGAGCATTTCGATGAATTGCTTCATATACAAATTTGCGACAATGCATCACTGCTGAGCAGCGCTACGTTGACTTGTTCACAAGCGCAAAGATGTTATTTTGAAATGAAAATGATGATTAGCAAACAGTCTGCGATTTCTAGCAACAGGAGAAACATCGATCATTAATGTTTGCCACCAGTATCCATGAAAGCATAATAAGTATATTTGTTCCACAAGTTTGCAAGAGTATATATATATATATATATATATATATATATATATATATATATATATATATATATATATATATATATATATATCTATATATGTTAACGCATACTTCTTTGTTGACATAATACAATATTACACTGGTTCGTGATCAACAATAGTTTATTAGCCAACCGGACATTACACTTGGATATATAACCAATTAAACATTAAACCAGTTGAACAACCTAACAAAACACTTTTTAACATCACCAATGAAGATGTCTTCAGCAATTAGCCATTCAAATCTTCGTTTCGTCACATCACGCATTTATCTCTCCAAAAACCTCGGCACCATCGACTTTGTGTATTGGCTTGGCTCGGTCTCCGCCGAGCCAAGCTCCGCTTAAGGTGAAGATCTCCTAGGAATCTAAAACAGATACTTAGGCCACAAGTTTAGAACATTGCCATAATTAAAGTAGTGTGATAGATACTTTCCTCACATGATGTACGTGTTTCACGTGTCGACACACCGCAACGTATTTAACGTGTCGCCACACCGCAACGTGTTTAACGTGTCGCCACACCGCAACGTGTTTAACGTGTTGCCACACCGCAACGTGTTTAACGTGTCGCCACACCGCAACGTGTTTAACGTGTCGCCACACCGCAACGTGTTTAACGTGTCGCCACACCGCAACGTGTTTCCACGCCACGTATTTAACGTGTCGTCACACCGCAACGTGTTTCCACGCAACGTATTTAACGTGCCGTCACACCGCAACGTATTTAACGTGTCGTCACACCGCAACGTATTTAACGTGTCGCCACACCGCAACGTGTTTAACGTGTCGCCACACCGCAACGTGTATAACGTGTCGCCACACCGCAACGTGTTTAACGTGTCGCCACACCGCAACGTGTTTCCACGCAACGTATTTAACGTGTCGTCACACCGCAACGTGTTTAACGTGTCGCCACACCGCAGCGTGTTTAACGTGTCGCCACACCGCAACGTGTTTAACGTGTCGCCACACCGCAACGTGTTTAACGTGTCGTCACACCGCAACGTGTTTCCACGCAACGTATTTAACGTGTCGTCAAACCGCAACGTGTTTAACGTGTCGCCACACCGCAACGTGTTTAACGTGTCGCCACACCGCAACGTGTTTAACGTGTCGCCACACCGCAACGTAAATAACCTTTTTATGTACCTTCCCATTACATAATACACGTATACATAATATTATGTAACAGGTACATGTATTTTTTGTTCATTATTTTATTGTAGAATTTCTTTAGTCAATTGTAGATCTTGGGAAGGAAAAATACTAAATCCAAAATGATTGGAATAAATGACTATAGTTAAAGGTGTTGTGAACTGTATATTTCAAAACTTAATCATAAAGATGATAAGAGATATGCGACGTTTCTACCATATGGTTCTTGGTCATTTTGAGGCAAATAACAAAATTCTAGTGCAAAGAAACATAGACAAAATCTCTTGAGAATTTCACTCAAAACGTGCAATAATATTCTCTAATATTTTCCAAAATATTTTTGTACTTTTTGAGTGTAACTCTCAGGAAATTTTGTTTATGTTTGTTTGAACTAGAATTTTGTTATTTGCCTGAAAATGACCAAAAGTCACTCATGCATAGTATATAGTCAAACTTGAGAACTGAATCAATTAAAAGTTCTTCTAGTTCATCAAGACACGAAAGCTGAATGTTTGGTGGTGTATATATAGTACACTTATTGTTAATGCTTTCGTTTCTATATTAATTTCGATCCATACTTGTTCAAGTTTAGATGTTTCGTGTGCTATAATGCGCGTAAATTCTAAGCTAAATTTTAAATAAATAGCTACACCACCTCCCCTGTTGCCACGGTCTTTTTTAATTAAAGGGTAACCAGGTGTTTGGATGACATTATAATCTGTATCATTAGTTAACCAAGTCTCAGTTATTCCAATAATATCAAACTCATTTTGTTCAACAATTAATTTAAAGTCTAAAAATATGTGCTACTTTCAGGGTTTTTCGTTTTTTGATGCTTTTGCTGGTTTTGCCTTGTCCCCGTGTCGATTATCTTGATTCCAGATTAAAGTTCGTGCAAAGCATATAAGTTCTCTTTAATAGATATTCGTTTTCTATTGCAAATGATTTTAGACCGTTTTTACTTTCTTATACATAGTATAAAGAAAGTATAGGAATCATGAAAAATTTCGATTGCGAGATTTTGATGGAAATACATGTTTTGAGGTCCCCTGAATACGTTTTGACTATTTTCGCAATGACGTCTGTGTGTGTGGATGTGTGGATGTTTGGATGTGTGGATGTGTGTCTGTATGTTCATTATATTCAAAACGAGCAAAGGCCGGACAATGAAACTTCGTATTTAAATTATTTTTGATCATATGAAGAGCTGATTAGATTTCTAGCATAATCGCACAACCGGAAGAGGAAGTTTACTGAAGATCAAAATCGAACATTGTGAATTATTAGAGAAACTGAAAGGAATATGGATAAAGTTTTGAAATAAAAGTTATAGAGAACAATAATCTTAAGAAAAAATGTTCTATGCATTTTTGTTCTATCTTTATCCAATTTTGAGTAAAATGTATTTATATTTTGGCATGTATTTAAAATATCATATATGCTATGAAAACAAAACAAAGACAAAATATTTACAGAAATACGCATTTGAAATGTCAAATATGTGCCAATTTAAATTGAGTATAAGAAAGTAGTGTGGTGACCACACCAGATTTTTTCATCAAGCGTTTTCATTGTGTTATCTTCTTGGATCCATATTTTAGAACCTTTAAGTTTTAAACTATTTTTAATTATATGCATGTAACGAGAATTGATCTGGACTTGGATTGTTTGCCTTTCCCTAGTCTTTATAATTTGTCCATTTTTTTTACAAGTGGAATGGCGAGTTTTTTCGTAATAAGATTTATGACATTTGTTTCAGTATCTAGCTTCGATTCATTTTCCTTTTCATCAATTTCACGTGTAATTAGATTCTATGTTTTCATTTGAGATCCTTAGTAGTCCGTTTTATTTACTGTGCTTCGAGGAGATGTTTTAAGGTTTCATTTTCATGTTTTATGTTTTTTATTTCTTTGTCAATTACTTTTGATTTTCTCATTGGATTGCTAACTATAAACCTTGTTTAGAACCCGTAATAGCCTTCTAAATAGTTTCCATATCGCAGACTTTAGACAATACACGATTAATGGAATAATTTGCACACACCGTGAATTTCACTGGAATAAATTATAGTGTAGTTCAGTGACCTTACTAATTATTTACAAACTTGTCCGTACGTTGCTGTTACCTGTATTATAGCCAATTGTAGAATATGTCTGTATGTTCTATTTGTTTGTTATTTCGTTTTTATGTTATTTATTAACATAACACTTTTTTCAATCATTTGGAATAGTAGACAGATTTATCTACTCACTGATACCAAAAAATAATTATGGGTACACTTATAAACGTTTTCTGGCAAATAATTCACAACAGCAAAATATCACATTTGACTTGTAAAATCACATTATTTCACAGAGTTTAAATTTTAACATTTTTCAACTATTCCAGTAACAATAATTATATTGAAAAAGTCTTTTCAATTATCAAAAATCCAAGGAATGCAAATAGATAAAAAAAATGTGCAATTTCGAAAAAAAGTATGATATTAAAAATGGAGTCCTGCGATAATAAATAACAACTAGGAATGTATACAGACATGCATGCCTGCAGCTCATCGACGTATTTCCAAGTCTGAATATATCACAAATTATTATTTAACTATATACACTTTTAAAATCCTAGGTGCCTAGGTCGCAAATAAAACAACAAATTTAAAACAAGTGTGAATGCATTTTCTTCTCTTAACAAAAGCGAAGCACTCTAAGCCGACTATAAATGCATTGATCTTCTTTTGTTTAATTTTTAATTAATTGCGGACGAGCAACATACATACGGACATATGTTGTAATACTCATTTCGTGATCCAGGGGGTCCGTCCGGGATTTCTGATCAAAAATTTTTGAAATCGGAAGAAGCTACAGACATCGTACCGAACACTATAGCTCTTCATACGTTGTGACAGGAGGTCGATGAGCTAAAAAAGAATTATTTTCATGCATTTATATATATATATATATATATATATATATATATATATATATATATATATATAATTGTAATATACATTATTATGCTCTATTCATGAGTACCTATCAAAACGCACTTTAAAATTTCAAATTGTTTTTTGACAACTAATTGCGAGTATTTACAATGAAAACGTGATTTTTTTATTTAAAACGTATTGCAGAATCATAGGCATATGTTCTTAGTAGAAGAAATCGAAAAAAATTGAATTTCGTCAATTACAGCGAACCGAACAAAATATTTTATTCAATTCGTACGTATATTTAGCTGTAGAATCCGAATCTTCAATAAAAAATTGGCGTTCCTATTTTAGATTCAAAGTTACCCCTCTCCCCGCCCACACAGAGGGGGGTGGGGGACTATTTTTTGCAGTAATGTAGTTCCCCCGCAGAATGATTAAATTTTGATACTAGACATTTTTTCCTAGAGTGCCTATTTTTCGAGATATTTGAAAGTTTCAGGCTAAAAAAGACACCCGGTATATACATATATACTTCTGAACAATACATTTTAGCGCAATACTATAAATGAAAAAAAGTTTTTTATAATTGAAAACTGCATGATATGATGCCATATTCAGCGCTCAGATATGTTTCCGTAACGAGTAAATCAATTTTGAAATACTACATTTTAATGACAGATTAGGAGGTTATGAAACAAAAATGCTGTGTCGATTATTTATTGTTGTAATTTACAAAAATACATGCAATTTTCGTTCCATGACCTCCTGATCTGTCATCAAACTTGATTTACTCGATACACGAAAATATTTGAGCACTGAATAGCACATCATAGAATGCAGTTAGCAATACCCAAGACATAACAATCGTGGTTATACGTGATAGAGTAATTCAAACGCATCATTTTAAATTCATTTTATTCCACATTTAAGTCTGTAATAGCAGTAGATAATACAAATTGTTATGTTTCAACGACATTGTGTGAACCTGAGTACATAAAATGTGATATAATGCAAAGAAACTATTTCTTGTTGACTATTTTTAAATAAATTGAAAATTATTTTGTTAGTGATATAAGTGAAATTAATTTTACGTAGGGAAATATCACGCAATTTGAAGAATGTTCAATTTCACATTACGCTGGATATATCGCTTGCAAATGTTTTGAAACATATACGTGTGAATAATGTATAATTAATAATGTAACATTTATTTATTTGGGTGAAATATATAAGAAATAGCTGATATTATTCACTGTTTAGATGCTATCAAAAACGGCTGTCAGATTATTTTTCAATAATAACAAACACAAAACGCACTCTTTTGTTTTTCACGATGTTCATTTCACAGCAACCTTTTTTTCACCGCCTCCCCACGCACGCCATCGTTCTGCCTTTATAGTAGCCAGTGGCGTGACGCATCAGACTGCATCACACTACCCCCTCCTTTTGACTGTTTCGTCACGGAACAGTTCGGGATGACGAAATCTGCAGGTATTGCCCTTGGTACATTCCGATGTCTTAAAGAAGTTACAGTCGATGGTCCGTTTGGGTTCTTCTTCCTGTTCGTCAGGGTTAAAGCTGCAGACGAAAATTTCAACGCCGGTAAAGCGGAAGAGGACTTCTAACATGTTCCTAACAATCCTCCAATCCAAACCATCCAGTCCGCAGCCTAATTTGGGTACTGCTAGCTTAATTATGTCGTTCTCTAGCAAATGGTCCATTAAGTCACACAGCGAGTTCCAAAGACTGCAATATGACGGCTTCTGGTACGAGCGTGGTTTTGTAACCAGATAGTAAATGTACCGCTGATGTTCCGTGCTGCTATCCCTCAGTCGCAGCGTTTTTCCGACGGATGGACGTAGGTTGGCCAGTTAATCGTCCAAATTTTGTCTTAAATACTGAAGCTATGCCGCGGGACATCTTGAAATCTTCTGCTACGCAGTGGCCGAGGGAATAATTTGAAGACACGGTAAAAAGGTCTCGTTGTTTTTCTTTCGTCACGCCATACCGCGCCTTGTGACCAAGGGAATAATATTCCATGAAAGCTTCGAAAGTTGGTTCCTGAGTCATGATTCGACGAACCGATACCCCGTGGTTGTCACCGGCGAAAGGAGCTAACCGATTAAAGTGTATTACTCTCGGTTTCCCGGTAGGTGCTTTTCTAATTCTATATATCACGTCGTTTATCCTTGTAACTACCTCATAGCGACTTTTCCAATTCTTTTGTAGTTTTGATGATAAACCGCGGCGCCTTTGGGGATTGTAAAGCCACACTAGGTCCCCAGGTTGATATCCACCTTTTTCAGCCCTGATGTCATACTGGTTCTTCATTCGGCTACTAGCAGCTTGAATGTTCGTACGGACTTGTTCATAAATGTCATCCATTTTCTTTCTTAAGTCCGTTACGTAATCTTCCCCAGTCAGGTCTTCCCCAGGTTTACTGCCGAACACGAAATCGCATGGTATGTGCAACTCACTCCCGAATAGGATGTTCGTAGGAGTTTGCCCTGTTGTTTCGTGCACGGATGAGCGATAAGCCATTAAGAACAGATGAAGATGTCGGTCCCAGTCTCTTTGGTGGTTGGAGACTACCTTCGACAAATATCGGTTGATCGTTCTATTCATTCGTTCAACCATGCCGTCGGACTGCGGATGTAATGCAGCTGTTCTCGTTTTATTGATTCCTAATATCTTGCAGGTGTTTTGGAAAACGGCAGACTCAAAATTTCTTCCTTGGTGGGAGTGAAGTTCACGTGGTACCCCAAATCGGCAGATACATTCCTTCACCAAGATTTCAGCGACCGTGATGGCTTCCTGGTTGGGTAATGGATAGGCTTCAACCCACTTGGTGAAATAGTCCATGACAACCACAATATATTTATTTCAATCATCGGTTTCTGGGAATGGTCCGGCCACATCAATTGCAATGCGCTCGAATGGACTACCAACGTTGTATTGACGCATTGGAGCTCTTCGTCGTCTGTGGGGCCCGTTGCTTTCAGCGGAGACCACACACTTCTTGTACCAGTCTTTAACGTCTTCTTTAAAATTGACCCAGTAAAATCGCTGGCGCAATCTTTCAACAGTTTTATTCACTCCAAAATGACCTCCAAATCCGTCATAGATCTCTTTCGGCACGTCTGATATTCTTCTCTTCGGAATAACCAACTGAATTTTCTTCTCAGTTCCATCAGCATTCTCTATAACACGCTTTAGAAGATCATCTTGAACCACCATGGAGTTTCATTGCGCCCAGTACGACTTTACACTCTGTGAGTGTGGTGCGACATCTTCCCATACTGGTCTGCTCTCTTTTGCTTTCCATTCCAATATAATTATATATATTATAATAAGTCGGGTCATTTTCTTGATCTTTGCGTAATCCATCGGGCTGCCACCTATCATCGACTACTGTTGTCCTGGCGATGGTGAAATGTTTATCTTCCAGTCGACTACAATGTTTGCATTCATTATGGCATGGCCTTCTGGACAATGCGTCGGCATTACGATGGCTGGTACCTGGTCTATGTTCGATTTTGAAATCGTATTCCTGTAGTCTTTCTATCCACCTGGCCACTTGACCTTCAGGATTCTTGAATTGTAGCAGCCATTTTAAAGCGGCGTGGTCAGTCCTTATGAAGAATATTCTTCCATGCAAATATTTGTAGAAATGCTCCACGGATTTCACGACTGCCAAAAGTTCTTTTCTGGTGACGCAATAATTCCTCTCCGGTTCTGACAAGGTCTTACTGAAGTAGGCAATAACCTTCTCATGTCCGGCTTGTTTCTGGGAAAGGATGCCTCCAATTCCAACATTGCTGGCATCTGTGTCTAGTATAAACTCTCCTTCAGGTAAAGGTAAAGGATAACTCAGGATAGGTGCGCTTATCAACGAATGTTTTAGTTTTTTTAAATGCAACTTTGCAGTCTATTTCCCAGATATTTTTTCTTCCTTCTTCGGTAAGCTTCGTCAGTGTCTTGGCTATGTTGGCAAATCCGGGTACATATCGTCGATAATAAGTACATAAACCAAGGAAACTCTTCAGTTCGTGTTTGTCTCTAGGTACTGGCCAGTCTCTGACAGCCCTTACTTTTTCCGGATCAACTGCAATGCCCTTATCAGAAACCACGTGTAGACTCATCCTTCTTCTTCACTAACACCACTGGTGAAGCCCATGGACTACTCGAAGGTTCGATCACACCTGCCATCTTCATGTCCTCAATAATTCTTTCTGCTTCCTCACGCTTCGCCAATGGCAATCTTCTTGCTGGTTGGCGGATAGGTCTTGCATGTCCGGTGTCTATTTTATGATGAACTACATTAGTTCTGCCCTTGGATTTCTCGTTGAATTGGAACACATCTTGAAACTTTCCCATCAAGTTCTTGCCCTGGTTCTCTGGTCGGCAGTCAATTCTTGATACGATGTTGATATTTGACTGATTAGCGTGTCTGGAATTCCCTCAGATATGTTTTCCTTGGCCTTTACATTTCGAATAATCGAGGATACTGCCAAGCATTCTCCTACAATTGTTCCTCTTTTAATAACAATAGGATAAAAATTTACGTTCATTATTCGAACTGGTATTAACTGGCTGGCATTGATCAGGGATTTTCCGACAACAACTCCAGTACCAGTTTTCACATCATCGTTCTTGGGCTCAAGCATAACAATCATCCCCTCAGAGAAGCTGCCTTCTAATCGAGCCTCCACAATAATTTCACTTCGTTCTGGGAGGGTAACGTCATCGGCCATTAGTACGCGCACAGCCTTGTCGTCTCGTTGGTTCAATACGAGTTCTTCTTCGTCGACCTTCATCACTCCCTTCTCCAGGTCTCCATTACGTCCATACCGAGTATTAATTCATCTTCAACCTCAGCTACCAGCACACGATGTTTAATGGAGGTGTTACCGATAGTAATCGTCATATCCATTTCTCCAAATGCGATAGTTTGTTCCCAATTTGCTGTGCGTAATCGCCACTTTGTTGGTTGAAGATGCGTCTTGCCTGTGTTCTTTACTAAATCGGGTCTAACTATAGTCTTTGTTGCACCCGTATCCAGTAACATTTTCAGTGGTCTTCCATCAATAGAGCTATCAACGTAGATGCTGTTGGCTTGATGATGGAGGGATGCGACATAACTGATAGATTGTGGGGCTACTAGATTACGGGTCGACGATTGCAACTTCGCATCAACCCGACTTAGTTTTCCGACACCTTTTCTTCTTTTCTTGCTTCCGGCTTCGTGTGTAGTTTTCTGCAAAGTCTCTGTGGATGACCCAGTTCACCACAATTCCAACAGCGCAGTTTCTTTTTTCCAGGGAACTCTTCACTTACGATTCGTCGTACCCTCTCATCTAGATTCTTAGCTTTTTCATTTCACTCAGCATCAATATTTCGCACTTGTGATTGATTATGCGACGCTTGTTTCGCAGCTTCATGGTCTGAAGCATATGAGAGTGCGTCACCTAAAGTTTTAGGGCGAGCCAATCGCAGTGCTTGCTGAATTTCGCTATCTCGAACTTCATAGATAAATGTTTGAGTTGCCAAGCACTCTAAAACGCTGTCAGGAGCAGTAGGACCAAACGCGCTACGGCTACTTCAAATTCTTGGAGCTTTTCTTTCGAACTCTGATCCTGGTTCCTCAGTTGCATCTGATACACCTGCTCCAGGTGCGCATTGCCATATCGCATATCCAACCGCTTAATTAGTTGGTCGTAGTTCTCTTGTTCATCGTCCTTCAGCGTTTGTAAGATGTCGATAGCTTCTCCGCGCAATGAGACAGTCAACGCTGTAGCCTTCTCCGTGGGCGTCCAGTTATGTGCTTTCGCAGCCGCTTCAAACTGTTTCAAATAATTCAGCCACGATGATTTTTCATCAAATACCGGTGTTTTGATATGCATTGTTGAACTAGTATCAGCTCTTGCTACTTTCTTTTTTTCTATTAGACCTGCCTTAACAACATCGGAATTTGACATTGATGATGATGTGACTCTAATGAACTTCTCTTGTAATTCTTCTAACTTCTTGTCATATTCCTTTTTCAAGTTACTCAGATCTACTTTTCCTCCAGTTCTTCTCTGAACATTCTAGAATTTTCTTCTAATTTTGCTGTTAATTCTTCTTAGTCAGATTATTTATTTTTCAATAATAACAAAACACAACGCACTCTTTTGTTTTTCACGATGTTCATTTCACAGCAACCTTTTTTTCACCGCCTCCCCACGCACGCCACCGTTCTGCCTTTATAGTTGCCAGTGGCGTGATGCATCAGACTGAGCGGCGTTTGCCGCTTCCGTCACAATAATATAAATAGTAATGAATGTGCGAGACCATTCTATTTGTTAATATATTACCGGGCATATGATACGATAGCTGGAAACCTTGATGGAAATTTATGTATTCCAAGCAATATATTTCATTCATTTGTTGAATTTCAATTAAGTATTTTTGCTATTCTTTATTTTCAAAATAGACACAAGAACGATATTTCTACATTATTGCACAACAGAATTAAAACGGACATTTATTTATCTTTCCCAAATTGGTATAACGACAGTTTGTGTAATAAACATAGACTGTATATGTTGAAATTATTAATTAATATTAAGTTATATAAAGAATGTATATGGGAAACAAAAACGAATTGTTTACAGAAAAAAATTAAACCAGCGAGTTCTTACGCATACATAAGTTAAATAAAACATAAATGTCTTCTTTGGACGGAGTGCGCAGCATTGCTGGCGAAAACTTAGTCCATCGCAGAATCTGCGTAGTGTTTTGTTATTTAACATACATTACATAAATTCTTATTTTATTATATGATGAGATTTTGCAATTCTGGGAATGTGGTAACATTCATAATAGAATTATATCAATGAGATACAGTACAACGTTAATGTGAACAGAATAAATCCAGGCTAATTCATATTATCGAATTGTTCAACAAAACATATTATATATCATATAACTGAATTATTTTAACTTTCATCACCTTTTGTTTCTGTGAGTAACTATAATCTGTGAGTATACTTTTTAATCTTGAACTGTAAATCCGGTGCCCGCAGGAGCGGGGCTGTGTTGAAAATATCGCCAATGCCCAACAACTTGATTACTATGTTTTTATTGATTAACAAAAGATTGTAAGCGCAATTCATCGTAGTTGCGCATGTCATGAAACAGTTGTAAAATAATAAACAGTGTGTCAAATACAACATTCCTCTCAGCTCCACAGACTTTGTGTATTTCTAACTGGTTATGGGCCCAGAAAACGCCTGTTATTGAGAGGAGTGAAAGAAGACGCGAGGCCACGTGTAAAGATAAATAAATTGCACGAGTCTGAATTGAATAAACTCTCTGCTAGAACGACGTTAGAGGCTCCAGTGACAAACGACGCTATCTTGAAGAATTTTCAAACGTTTTTTTTTTTTACGCTGTGAATAAATCGAAGTTAAGATGGCAAATTCACATGACGAATTTAGAATTCCAAAACTATCATCCGATAATTATCATGCCTGGTCAATCCGCACAAGGGCAGCACTGGTACAGAAAAGCTGTTGGGAAGCTATTGACCCGGGTTCTGGGAATATGACGAATGAAGAGAGAAAGATGAACAATAAGGCATTGACGTTCTTATTTCTAGTTGTAGACGACAACTACTTGGACGATATCGGTGCGTGTTCAACAGCTAAAGAAGCGTGGGAGATACTAGCGGAGATGCATTCAAAGCATGGGCTTCTACATGTTTTACAATTGATGCGTGATTTCTTCAATGTGAAAAAGAAGAAAGAAGAGAACATGACAGATTACCTTGGTCGACTGATGGAACTTCATCGGAAGCTGTCAAGTGGTGGATATGGATTCACCGACAGAGAACTTGCCTTGGTAATGCTGATGGGTCTTCCTGATACTTATGAGCCATTGATCTTAAACCTGGAGCAAGACGAAAAAACCCTTACAACGAAGAAAGTAAAGGCGAGACTTCTGGTTGAAGAGAAAAGACAATGCCGACGCGAGGAGGAAAAAGGAAGTGACGACGACGAACCCAAAGCAATGTTCACTAATAAGAAGGGGATGACCAAGTACCATAATAAGAAAGACGATGAGAAAGGGCCCAATGAAAGCAGGGAAGGTAACATTAATGGCGGAAATACCAACGAGAAACGTCAGGTAAAATGTTACTGTTGCGGCAAGTTTGGACACATTGCGAGAAACTGTAGGACAACTTTGAACCGTAAATCAGAGACAGGTACACAAGTAAAGAAGGCAGTGCACAGAGCCCTTCGACTAACATTACAGTCGAATCAAAGGGAGTCTCGGACTTGGTATTTAGATAGCGGAGCTACGGATCATATGACGTCTGACAAGAACAAATTATTGAATTTCAAGCCTACTCCATCCATTGTTGAAGCCGCCAATAAAGACAAGATGCAAGTGACAGGTACCGGCTGTGCAGAGTTCTTCTTATGTCAGGAGAACGGTGGAACAGGCATCACATTGGCAAATGTATTGCATGTACCTGATTTGGATGGCAACTTACTTTCAGTAGGTCGAATGGACGAATTGGGGATGTTCATAAACATCGGAGGAGGCAAGGCAGTTGTGTCAGACAGTGAAGGAGAAGTTATTCTCACCGCAGTGCGCAGTGGAAGACTGTATAGAGTATTAGAAGCAAGCCCAACGACTAAGATCGCAAAAACAAACGAAAATACCCTGTGGTATCGACGTCTTGGTCATCTAAATCAAGAAGCAAAGAAGAAAATAGGAAAATTAACTAGAGAAGTTTTACAAGAGAAGTGTGGGTTCTGCATGGAGGGGAAGCTACGACGAAGAAGTTTTCCTACTGATGGTGCCACTCGAGTAACGCAGCCTCTGGAACTAATCCACTCGGATGTTGTAGGGAAGATTGAACCAACATCAAAGGGAGGTTCAAACTACTTTGTGACCTTCATTGATGATTACTCCAGGCAGACCGAGGTATTCTCAATAAGAAAAAAGAGTGATGTACTCAAAAGATTTGACGAGTTCAAGCGGAAGGCCGAAACCACCTTGGACTGAAAATCAAATTTTTTCGAAGCGACAACGGCGGAGAATATAAAAACACTGAGTTTGATCAATACTTGAAGAAGAACGGGATCCAGAGACAGATGACGGTACCTGGCACACCTCAGCAAAATGGAGTAGCAGAGAGGATGAACCAGACACTATTAGACATGACGAGATGTCTATTGTTAGAATCGGGACTACCCAAGACGTTGTGGGGAGATGCTGTACATATGGCATGCTACATCCGAAATAGGTGTCCATCAAACGCCATTGACGGGAAGGTTCCAGAGACTCTGTGGTCAGGGAAGGAAGTTGAGGTGGACCACTTGAGAGTCTATGGATGTAAAGTTTGGAGCGTGGTAGGATCTCACAAACGACGACGAAAACTAGATCAAAAATCGAAAGAGTGTGTTTTGATCGGCTATCCTGATGGTGTAAAAGGTTACAAACTATGGAATCGAGCAGATGATAATTTTCTTGTCAGCCGAGACGTTATTTTTGATGAAAATAGTTTTCCATTCAAAAAAGAAGCTGACCTTGCGATGATCGATCCAGTTGACAGACCACACCTAAACGATGTAATTGTTCACCTTGATGATGATCCAAATGAGATAGAAGACGAGGGACGAAAGCCAGGGGATGAAGATAATCCAACACAGGCAAACCACTAGGATGTTGAAGAAGTACCACCATTGGTAGAGGTAGCTGCACCCTTAAGACGTTCTGAGAGAATTGCAGCAAGATCCCAATTCCAGAAGAAGTGTTGTAGTTCAAAACGTAAGGATGCCAGACAAGACCCAACCACGGTGAAAGAAGCTCTAGCAGAATCTGATAACGCCAAGTGGAAAGCGGCCATGCTGGAGGAATTAGAAAACCTTCGACGAAATAAAACCTGGGCAGTAGTCCCAAGACCACAAAATAGAAGGATTATAAAATGCAAGTGGATATTCAAAAGGAAATACAATCAAGACGGCATCCTGGAACGACATAAGGCAAGATTAGTTGCATGTGGTTACACCCAGGTAGAAGGAATAGACTACAACGAGACGTTTTCGCCAGTTGTGAAGACAAAGTCCATAAGAACTTTGTTGGCCTTGGCTGTCGAACGAAATTGGATAATTCACCAACTGGACATTACCGCCGCCTACCTAAATGGAACTTTGAAGAGACCATATTTATGGAGCAGCCAACACCATTCCATGAGAAGGGGAAGGAAGACCACGTATGCTTTCTGAAAAGAAGTTTATATAGACTACATCAGTCTGGCAGAGAGTGTAATCTGAAATTTGATGAATTTCTTAAATCGACTGGACTGAAGAGATCACAAGCAGACCCATGTGTATATTATGATCAGAAAAATGAGTTAATTATTGGAGTATATGTGGATGATCTCCTGATAACTGCGAAAGAAATGAATACAATTGAAAAATTTAAGACGTCAATTGGCAATAAATTTGATATAAAAGTCCTTGGAAAAGCAAGGCATATTTTATCTATGAGAATTTATAGACGCGATGACGGATCATTACCCTTGGATCAAACAGCTTATGCTGAAGAGTTGTTGACGAATTTTCAAATGGAAAATTCAAGAGGCGCGCGGACACCGCTCGACCCGGAATGAAATTTACTCAAACAAAATGCGAGCAGAAGAACAGCGAACTAGAATACCGCTATCGACAGGCAATTGGAGGATTGCTATACTTGGCTGGAGGTACCCGACCTGACCTTGCGTATGCAACAGCATACATGAGTCAATTTAACAATCAACCACAAGATGAACATTTGACTGGAGTCAAACACATTTTAAGGTACTTACGTAATACGAAAGAACGAGGTCTAATCTTTCGAAAGGCAAACCAGAGTTTAGCAGCGTTTTGTGATGCAGACTGGGCAAGTGACCGAATGGACAGACGCTCTTTTAGTGGATACGTATTTACCTTGGCCGGAGCTGCAGTTTCATGGAGTAGTAAGAAACAGAAAACGACTGCGCTTTCGACCGTAGAAGCGGAGTACCTAGCGATGTGTCACGCAGCAAAGAAAGCCCTTTGGTTTCGAAACTTTCTTGGGGAAATTGGAGCCGAAAACTTCATTGAGAGCCCAACAATGCTGCAAGTCGACAACCAAGGTGCCATTAAATTAGCAACAAATCAAGTCACATCGGAAAGGAACAAGCACATTGACTTGCGACACTATTTTCTTCGGGAAAAGATTGAAGATAGGAGCTTAATTTTTGAATATGTGCCAACATCGGAGAACCCGGCTGACATGCTGACGAAAACCCTAACTGGTAAAAAGACGGGAACGCACAGCACTGGGTTAGGTCTGTACGATCTGAAAAAGTGATTGGTCATAGTCGAGTTGAAGTGTTGAAAATATCACCAATGCCCAACAACTTGATTACTATGTTTTTATTGATTAACAAAAGATTGTAAGCGCAATTCATCGTAGTTGCGCATGTCATGAAACAGTTGTAAAATAATAAACAGTGTGTCAAATACAACATTCCTCTCAGCTCCACAGACTTTGTGTATTTCTAACAGGCTGATGTTGACGTTGTCCGTTCCTCGGTGGGGCTGGCCGGGAGAGGCGAGATCAACGATTGGCGGCGGTGGCTTCGGTCGTAGGAGCGAGGCTCAGAACTACGAGACTAAAGCAGGAACTGGGCTCAGACCTTACTTTACCTCTCGTTGTTTTGTGTCGCGTTTTTATACCCATGTCTGGCAGACTTGAAATGTCCCGTCTGCCCTTGGTTCTGTTCGTTTTTTGTTTGTAAACGCAGCAGTGTCTGCGTTACGTAAGCCTGGTCGGAGCATATTCGCGACAGACTGCCGCTCGTAGGGCTTGCACCGTTTCGTCAGTATCAATATGTATAGTTTGTCTGTACTAATGTTTAAGATGCAGAATATAATTCAAATAATTCATCTCAAGCATTCTGATAACATTATTTTATTTTCGAATAGAACATTTAGAAGTGGGCCAAAATATGGGCAAACAAAGTACGACGGGGCCAGTTGCTTCTGATGATCTGAAACTTGTGGAAGCTGCCTTACACAATTGGTACAACGAGGTAGCAGACTTCAATCCTGCCAGTATTCAAAACTTTGAGGGAAACGAAAGGTATTTAAATATAAATTTATTAATTATGTTAATTATGATTACATTAATTATCAAATTCATGTACCGAAATACTAATCTACGGTGGCTAATTACCCAGCTGAAAACAAGGGTTCACAAATTGTGTGAAATTTTGAAATTATAATGTCAAGGTATTAATTTATCAGTTTAATTTAAACAGACACGTTTAACGAATATTATAATGATATAAACTGAATTTTAAACAATACAATTTATTTGCATTAAATCCAAAAAAATGAAAATTTAATTATTGTAAATTAATAATACAGAACAATATTTTAAATATCAATTGCACAAATTTTGCTTAAAACCTGTGCAGAAACAGTTTTATCCTTTTCTTAATATTATAATGTAAAATGGATATTCTATAATTATTTTATATTTATTAATCAGGATCGGACACTACACAGCGATGATTTGGGGTGAAATCCAATACGTGGGATGTGGTGCAGCATTGTATACAGAAGAAGAAATATGGTATTTATATATTGCACGTTTTTCTAAATAATTATAAATTATTGTTGTCTAAATGTTTTGCTTTTCACAGGAATACAGTTTTTCTGGTATGTAACTATGGAGGACCTACAACAGCAGGTAACTTGGAAGGTGCAAAAGTATATAAAATAGGAGAACCATGCAGTAAATGTCCTTCAGGCACAACATGTAATAAGAAATATAAAGGATTATGTGGTATAGATTATCCAATACAAACACAAACTGATCACGGCTATACACCGGGATATAATAGCGTGTCTAGGGCAAAATCTAGGTAGTCTACCAAGTATATTGGTACCTTCAGAACTAAATATAGTACTGTTTCCAGATACAATTTCATATCAAGTACTACCCGAAGTTTCTCGAACAGCAATGGCGAATCCGATTCTACCATTGTGAACAATAACCTTCCTATGCAAAGACAACAAACTTTAAAAATAGAAGTGGAACGTCCTAAAATTATGTTCATGCGCATAAAACTACGTAATTTTTAAACGGTCTTCATGTGTTTGAAAGGATCTTTGGTTTTAGTACAATATTTTTGAATGTATACTGTTTTAGTTATTATCGAAAAAATTATATAAAAAATTATCATTATTGCTTAGAATGGGGAAAATGATTTAAATTCTTTTGTTGCTATTGGGAGCTTTTCCGAACTTAAATTTAAATTATATCATAATAATAATAATTTATTTTCGTTTCTAATATCAATTTAAATAATAATGATGTAATAGAATATTTTTAAACGTTAAATTTTTGTTTTCAATTTAATAAAATTTCTTTTTATACGATGCTTATCTTAGGAATTAGTGCTTTCGTGTATCACTAATAGTAAAGGTTAAAGGCTACATTTCTTATATAAATAAAAAAAAAATAAAAAAAAAATGTATTCAACAATAAATATTTTTTGTAACCCACGTTACCAACATAAACTCGAATTTTATGTTTCAGATTATTTGTATGGAAATATGACATTGATACTAATGTTAAAAGCATAATTGATGATTAAATAAATTTCCTGATATATTCTAGTTATAAAATATAAGATAAATTTTATAAAATACCTTCTAACAATAAAAATAAAGAATTTATAAAAGTATATTAGTAATTTAGTTTTTATTAGCATATACAGTAATTGCGTAAACATAAACACCCGTAAATGTGAACATCTTCGTTGTGTGAACAAGGTATTTTCTAATCTAACTTTGATTACCTTCTAACGTGAACATTCTAGCTTAGCTCTCGTTAATATGAACACAGTACGTACTGCTAGTGAGAACCCTTGATTTATTTATAAATTTGGAAACAGTCATAAAAGTTGTACTAATATTACGATATATGCAAACAAATGTGTTATTTTGGTTCACCGTCTCTTTTAAATACAATACCTAAACTTAAACAAAAAAAATTAACGCTATGTGAAAAAGTTAAAATTTTGTCTGAACCGGGGTGTATATGATTAAAATCACGGGATTTAAATCGCGATTAAAATAATAAGATATTTTTAAAATAAAATCTATTATTGATCACAACATTTTTCATTTCATAAAATTTCGTTCATTCAAATTATTCAACGCATATTTATAAACATTTATTTAATAAATATGTTTTCCAACAGAAAATCATACCTTCCTTTTTTTTAAATTAAGAGATTTGAAAATAATTTGTATTCTTACTAACTGCCAAACTACCGAATTTTAAAGCACTAGCTTAGGTAATAAGATTTATAACAAACTTTATTCAACTGTTCTATTTTTAGAAATAGAGTACGACACTTGTCGCGGTTAGCACGTAATTTAAAGTGTTTAATCTTTGGAACACAGTTTCTAAATCTTTCAAATGAGTTTCGAAAGAGTCTGACATCAGAGAATGATCATCAATATACACTAAAATGTTAGTTTCACCGAGTCCCGCACGAAATCGGTCAATCAATCTCTGGAACGTTGCAGGCGCGTTCTTTAGTCCGAACGGCATGCGCTTATACCTAAACGTACCGAAAGGTGTGATAAAAGCTATCGCGGTCTGATTCACGCACACGGACCTGCCAATAACCGCTTTTCAAATCGAGTGTTGTCATAAAGTCCGATCGTTTCGTGGAATGTAGATCATCAATTCGCGGCAGTGGATAGTTGTAACTTACTGTTACTGCATTCAAACGTCTACAATCAACGCATACTCTTGTGCATCCATCTTTCTTGGTTACTAGAACAATTGGTGCGGCCCATGGGCTTTCACACTCTTCAATAATGTCTTCTTGTATCATCTTGTCTATTTCTTTCCGAAGAATTTCTTTCTTCTGTGCTGCCATGCGGTTTGGTGGCGACTGGAATCTGTTCATTTGGTACAACTATGCAGTGTTTAGCAAACTCAGTAGGTTCTCCTCCAGGCTAGAAAATACCTTCGTTTACCCTGAGTATTTTATTTAACATCTCTCGTTGCGAGTCATCGAGTTCGGTGCCTTGGGTATTGCGTAGCGTAATTGCTACTATTTCTTCTCGATAGTTCTTCAACTCACAGGAGCACGAATACTCGTATTTTGTGTTTGGCTCATTTTGAAAATACCATGTCTGATCGGCAACATCTAACACGAGATTTGCGGCTGCAATAAAGTCAATTCCTAGTAATGTATGGTTATCTCCAGAATTCGGTATTGCGATCATTTCTGTTGTTAGTTCTCGATTCGCGATTTTGGTCGGTATCAATACCTTAGGAGTTGTTTCTTTCTTGGGGTGACCATCAGCTAGATTGATTAGTAAGTTTTCTTACTTACTTCTTATTTTTAAGTTTGTCATACAGGTTTCGTCCCATAATACTTCTAGTGGCTCCTGTATCTGTCTTACCTCAGACATTGGCGGGATACTTTCCATTCCGTGGAATTATCACAGTACCTTTGCAGTTGCTACATTGCGACTTGATAATCCCTGGTGCGCCATAACCGTAACACGAAAGTTGAGGTTTAGTTGAAACCGAAGACTCTCCTTCAATATGTCAAAATTTTGTACAGTGGTTGCATCTTGACCGAGGTTTCGTCACTTGGTTCGCTTGTTTTTCACTCTTCTCAACGCTGAGTTGTGTAACTTCTCTTTGAGAATTCTCGATTTCTTTTGTTCGTTTTAGAAACATTTTAAACGAGACAATAAAATATAGTAGTGTAATCAGTAAAGAGAGGATAAAAACACCAAAATAAATAATAAGGGGAATACAAGAAAATAAATTAAGGGGATAGTAGAGAATGAGTAAGAGACAAAGGGGAATAGAAGTAAACAACGAGTAAGCATTCAATAAAAGCAAGGAGGTACTGAGATCACCAGAACAAAAGAAAAGGGAGGAAAAAAGTGAAAATAGATTTGTAATTGAGGAAAAGGGAAACAAAGAACAAAATAAAAAGCAAAAAATGGACGAATTAAAGAAAATGATGCAATCAATGATGGCGAAAATGGAAGAAAATACACAGGAACTAAAACAAGAGATAAGAGAGATCAAAAACGAAATGGAAAAGAAAGAAGTTAAATGGCAAAAAGAAAAGAAAATATTAGTAGAGAGAATAGAGACACAGGAATGGAAAGTCGAAAGAGAAGAAAAAAACAAGAAAAAGAATAACATAGTAATAAAAGGACTAAACAGCACCCAAAACGTGAAAAACGAGGTTAAAAAAATATTAGAGGAAAAATTAAGGGTCAAAACAAGTATTAAAAAGATAAACATACTGAATAAAGACCAAAAAACAGAGATTATAATAGCAGAGATGACAAACTGGGAAGAAAAACAAAAGATTTTGACAGCAAAGCATAAACTAATAAACACAAATATTTACATAGAGAACGATCTAACATGGGAGGAGAAAAAAATACAACGCGAAATCTGAAACGTAGCAAAAGAAGAGAAGTTAAGGGGGAAAACGGTTAAAATAGGATACCAGAAACTCATAATAGACAAACAAGTGTATAGATAGTGTAACACAAGAGGTTTTCGCGACACGTGGTAATATTGATTAGTATTATAAGTTGCACTTACCTTGATCTGCGGATACAACGGTGGTGAGGATGGTCAGTAGAAATAATATATGAGCACTAATAAATGTAAAATGAGTATATATTTGACTTGCAACAAGGAAAGATGTAAAACGAGAAAACAAACAATTAAGCTTATGATGCGTGGTGCGTGGTCATCAGGAGATGGACCTGTTGCCTAGATGAGAAGCGAGAGTGGAATGAGAGTGTTGCATGGACATTTGCATGCTCCGTAAGGGTGCAACACGCGGGTGTAGGGGGGTAAACTACCCTTGGGAGTGTGTGCCAAGCCAAAGGCAGAATTCTTCGAAACGCCACATATGGTAAGTGTCAAGCCCGGTCAGAAACAAAGAAAGATCTGCTAAAAGTACAGCCATGTTCAACAGACTCATTTAATATGTACCATATATGACGCGCTGCCCGTAACTTGTTACAATTGGATACACAAGAAAATGGGGTCAACATAGAGAACACCAATAAAGAAAGCACAAAGATAAAAAAACTACTAAAGAACGGAAAAGGAGAGACGAACAAAACCGAGACGGACAGGATAATGAAGAGGACATTACAAAAGAAAACAGGGAGAATAAAAAGACAGAACGGAAAAAACAATATTATCAGAATAGGCACATGGAACATAAGAAGTATAAAGGGAAAGGAGGTAGAAATAGTGGAGGAAATGATAAAACATAACGTGGAAATATTAGGAGTCACGGAGACCAAACTCAAAGGAAACGGAATGAAGAGAATACATAAAGGATACTGGCTGTACTGGTCAGGCATAGAAGAGAAAGAGAGGGCGAGAGCAGGATGATACCGTTTATTGTCCCCTTTCTAGGGTTGACAACGATAAACAATTTTACAAATATAAGTAACAAAACAACAAAACCAGAAATAAAGAAAATAAACTAATTAAATGTACAATACCCAATAACGCTTAACTAATAATATAAATTGTCACCTACCTTAATCAATTTTAACCAACACCTGTTCTTCAGTCACAGTTCACTTCACGTATACACGAACTATAGGTCCTTGCCTGCGGTGGGGGGTAGTTTGTCCAGTGGGTAGGGGTACGGGCTTACTCCGTGTCGTACCGGCGACCACGCGAGGGGAGGCGTGCGGAGGTCTGATGCCCGCAGGAGTGGGGCTGGCGGTGACGACGTCCGTCGTTCCGGCCTATGCAGCGGCCAGCAGCGACGCGGGCACGGTTCGGATCGTTGCCTTCGTGCGCGGTTCCTCATCGGCCTCTGGTACTCGTGGTCGTCTCGGCGGCGGCTGGGGCTCGGACGCAGGAGCGGGGCTCAAACTGACGACTTCACCACTTCGTTTAGTAGGAGCTGGGCTCGGAACTACTAGCAGAGCAGGAGCTGGGCTCGGACTGACTCTCAGAGCAGGAGCTGGGCTCGGACTGTCTCTGCCGGTACTGCATACGCAGCGCCTTTTATACCCATGTCTGACAGACTCGAAAAGTCTCGTCTGCCAGACATGGGTCGGTTCTCGTTCATCTTTGCAATGAACGCAGCTGCTTGTCGGTTACGCAACTTTGTTTTAGCGTGACTGCGGCAGTCTGCCGCTCGTAAGGCCCGCACCGTTTCGTCGGTATCAAGGAGTAGGAATAATAATCACACCGGATAAACAAAAAGCCATAATAAGAGAACGATTTATAAACGAAAGAATTATGACGGTAGAAATGAAACTGAATGAAGATGAAAAATGGACAATGATAATCACATATGGAGAAAACGAAGATGCAAGAAAAGGGGAGAAAGATACATTCTTCTAAAAACCTTCGGAGAGAGGTGGATGTAGGGTTAGAAAATGTTATAATCATGGGAGACCTAAACGGACGAGTGGGAAACAGGAATGAAGGAATAGAAGACATTATGGGAGAAGAAGGGTAAGAAACCAGAAACTACAATGGAGAAAGAATAATAGATATATGCAGGGAAAATGACTTAATAATAACTAATACTAAATTTAAACACAAAGAGACACACAAATATACGAGGGCGGAACCGCCGAGAAACGAAAAATCAATAACAGATTACTTCATAATAAACAAAAATAACTGGAAACTAGTCAAAAATGTAAAAGTATCAAAAGAAGCAGAAATAGGAAGCGATCATTTTCTGGTGAAGATGGATATAATAAACAAGACAGAAAAGCAAATACAAGACAAAGGAAGAAAGAAGACAAAAGAAAAAATAAAAAGCTACAAACTCAAAGAGGAAAAATGCCAAGAGAGGTACAAAGAGATTGTAACAAGAAAATTTAATGAGCAAAAATATAAAAGAGGAATAGAAGAGAACTGGGAAATTTTTAAAAACATCATACTAGAAGCAGCTACAGAAAGCTGCGGAACTACAAAGATAGTGAACATGGATATAAAAAGAACAGAATGGTGGACAAAAGAACTGAAAGACAAGATTCAAGAAAAGAAAGAGAAGTGGAAAAAATACATAAGCTCAAATAAAGAATGCGATTATGAAGAATACAAGAAAAAAAGAAGGGCAGTAAAAACAGAAGTAAAGAAAGCCAAAAATGAATCATGGACAAAATTTGGAGATAAGATGACGAGGAATTACAAAGAAACCCAAAAACTATTCTTTAGAACAATGAAACAACTGAGAGTGAAGAAAGAATATACCATGATGAACATGAAAGGCAAAGAAGGAAATATAATAATGGAAGAAGACAGAATAATGGAAAGGTGGAAGCAATACTTTGAGGAATTGACCGAGAACCAGAGACAAGAAACAGAAGAGCAAAATGAAGCTGTAGAAACACAAGAAATACAGGTAATACTGGAAAAGGAAGTAAGGGAAGCCATAAAAAAGTTGAAAGTAGGAAAATCTCCAGGCATAGACAACATAACACCAGAAATGATAAAATTCATGGGAGAAGAAGGAACATTACAATTTACGAAACTACTCAATGAGGTAGCAAAAGAAAAGAAAATACCAAAAGAATGGAACAAGGGAATAATAATACCGATTTATAAAAAAGGAGATAAGAGAAATTGCAGCAACTATAGAGGAATAACATTAAATAGCGTACCGGGGAAAATACTTGCAAGAATACTAGAAAAAAGAGTAAGAGACAAGATCGAAGAAACCATAGAAGAAACACAATGCGGATTCAGAAGAGGAAAATGCGCACAATATCTAATCTTCACAATTAGACAAATAAGTGAGAAAATGCTGAACAAGAACAGAGATATCCATATATGTTTTATAGATCTAGAAAAAGCATTCGACAGGGTGAAAAGAGATATTACAGACGAACCCGCTTAATATCATGCTCTCGGTTCCAGAAAAAACTATGATATTAAGCGGGTCGTGATATAAACCGAAACCCGCTTAATATCCAAATTTGTGACATTAACCGAAAACTCGCTTATTATGATTATTCATGATAATAATTTAAGAAGAAAATCTTCTATGTACTAGAAAAAAAAACAATATGTATATCTATAAGTTTGCATATACAATTATTTGAACCATTTCTCTAACGTTAATTGATGTGTTTTGATGGAATTTGTTTAAATAGTGTATATTTTCCAAATCATGTAAGCAATTACAATTACTTTAACGTTAAAAATTTTAAAAAAAATACTCAAATTTGCCTTTGTCATACTTCGCTCAACATTATTTTTATATTACTATATCTAGTATCATTATATTACCAAAGGCATAAAAATAAAAAATCTGGTGTGGTCATCACACTACTTTCTTATACTCAATTTAAATTGGCACATATTTGACATTTCAAATGCGTATTTCTGTAAATATTTTGTCTTTGTTTTGTTTTCATAGCATATATGATATTTTAAATACATGCCAATATATAAATACATTTTACTCAAAATTGGATAAAGATTGAAATGCATAGAACATTTTTTCTTAAGCTTATTGTTCTCTATAACTTTTATTTCAAAACTTTTTCCATATTCCTTTCAGTTTCTCTAATAATTCACAATGTTCGATTTTGATCTTCAGTAAACTTCCTCTTCCGGTTGTGCGATTATACTAGAAATCTAATCAGCTCTTCATATAATCAAAAAAATTGTAAATACGAAGTTTCATTGTCCTGTCTTTGCTCGTTTTGAAGATAATGAACATACAGACACACATCCACACATCCAAACATCCACGCATCCACACACATAGACGTCATTGCGAAAATAGTCAAAACGTATTCAGGGGACCTCAAAACATGTATTTCCATCAAAATCTCGCAATCGAAATAATTCATGATTCCTATACTTTCTTTATACTATGTATAAGAAAGTAAAAACAAACTTTGTATGTTGTATGTATAACTTGAATGATGATATTAAACGAATTCAAACAAAATATATTCATTATAATAAGCGGCAAATGGATATTAAGCAAGGTGACATTAACAGAGTAAAAATGTATTACTTTAATAGTGTTTGGCAAGTGGATTTTAAGTTTCAGTGATAATAAGCGGGTCGTGATATTAACCGAGGAGATATTAAACGGATTCGTCTGTATATGGAAAACTTTAGAAAAAAGAGGAGTAGATAAACAAACAACAGAACTAATTAAAGCAATGTATAAAGAGAACAAGAGCGTCGTGAGAATAAATAACGAAGAATCACGAGAGACTGAAACAAAGATCGGAGTAAAACAAGGATGTTTTACAAGCCCATTACTCTTCATACTAGTGCTAGATGAAGCGATGAAACGAGCAAAGGAGAACATGAAACCACTCAAACTAGGATACTGGAAAATGAAGGCGACCCAGGTGGGAAAACTGATGTTTGCAGATGATATGGCGAATAGTGGCGGAGACCGAAGAAGACCTACAACACAATATTACATTAATAGACAGGGAACTCACGAAAATAAATATGAAAATTAACATAGAAAAAACTAAATCAATGATAATAACAAGAGGAAATAGAACACACAAGATAACCATACAGGGAAATCAGATAGAACAGGTTAAACAATACAAATACCTAGAAAGTATAATAGAAAATAATGGGAAACTAGACAAAGAAATAGACGAAAGAGTAGGCAAAACAGGAAAAATATTTAACATGATGAAAAATACATTTTTTGGAAGAAAAGAAATACCTAAGTAGATAAAGATATTGTGAAGAAAGTAGTCCGACCCACAATGATGTATGCCAGCGAAACATGGACATTAACGGAAAAACACGAAACAAAAATAAACGCAACAGATATGAGATTCCTTAGAAAAATTTAAGATAAGACACGATTAGACAGAATAAGAAATGAAACACATAGACAAAACCTGAAAATAGAGCCGATTAACGCGAAAATAAGGGAAAATCAAATGAGATGGTAAGGACACGTATACAGAATGGAGGAGGAAAGGACCACAAGAAAAGTCTATGAAACAAAAACATCAGGGAAAAACTACCAAGGAAGACATGTGAAGAAGGAATAAAGGAGGAAGTAGAGGAAAAGGGAATCAGATGGAAGGATATAACAAATCTAACACAGGACAGAGAACGATGGAGACAGCTATACACTTAAAAGTAAAATAGCTTAAGACTAAATAAATAAAATTAAACGAGTCATTGGCTGGCATTATTTTCCGTATTCTGCGGTTTAAAAGACCGTAAACAATATCTAGTTGAGCACCTTCTGGTAACTTACATGGCAATTGTGCAATTAGAGCACGCACATGACACACGAGAAGCTCACAGCTTTCCTCGTCGCGTTATTCGCGGCCAAATATCTCACAATAGATTAGATGAGCTGGTAATCACTGTTCCAACTGTCTTTATCATCTTTTACACCAAACCACCAAGTTGCTGCGGTTTCTTCTAACAACATAGATAGTCCGCGTAAAGCGTTTGCATCACTTACGTTGGCACAATCTTTGTAAGTTAGTACGGCGTCTAAAAATGCATCTATATTTGAGCTTTTGTTTCGAAAACGAAAAATTTCCCGAATTTTGCTCTGTGAATGGACTCTGTACTTGCTAAGTTCACACTTTATCAGATGCTATTCTTGCTGATTTATTTATTTGTGTGATACGTGTTTGAAACTCTTCATTTGTTAATGTTAACGCGGCTGGCGAACCCGATGTTGTTTTTCCGGCAGCATTTTGCTTTAGATTCGAAATAGTTTATTATAAAATGAAACGCGAACACACGTATTGCACGATTCACATAACCTCACTTTCCGTACATTTATTCGAGCCGAACGTTACCTGTGTGAAAACAGCAACGGACACCCTCAATTGAACAGATTTCGCACAGTTCATATTCGTACAGCAAACCGTATATATATATATATATATATATATATATATATATATATATATATATATATATATATATATATATATATGTCCAGCGAGCCGTTTGGGGTCGTGGTTTAAATTTATACGCTTGCGATATATCGCGCCCTTTGGAGTCGCCAGGTTGGTTTGTGTCTGCACTAATACATTTCATCATGACGCAACCAGTACAGTGTTTAAGAAAATTGTCGAAAAAACGTTATTACAACATTTTTGAAAACTGACATGCGGCTACAGTCACCGCTAAAGTTAATTAGGTATTAATTAAATTTTATTTAAAAGAAAAAAATTAATATTGATTTCCGGGATCGAACCTGGGTTCTTCACAGCGATCGACATTGTTATTAAAAGTTTTTATTTAGTTTCACTAGTCTAGCTGCCTCGTGTCGTACATGTTGGATATCTTTTATTAGGGCAGGGACGGACTGGTAAATTTCAAACTAATCGGGCAAGTTTATAATTATTTCGTTTTATTCAAATATATAATAGTATTTTCACTTGCTTTGTGATAGTTCATTATTATAGTAATAAATAAAATAATATAATATATTTATTTACTTTGTTTTTTAAACACAATCTTTATTAAATGTAAATGGTTTCGTGCACACATCTTCAGGCTAACAAAAAACCTATAAACCAATAAAACAACATTTGAACAAAAACTTACCAAACGTATTACAGCAATGAATATTTAAAAAATCTAAATAATATTAAATTAAAAATAAATCAATTAATATTGTGTAAAATAAAATTACTATTTCATTTTAAATTGTCTAATTGTTCATTTAATAGAGTAAAATTCTTAGTTAAATTTACACAACAGCTACATAAAGATTTATACATATAGATTTAATTTTTATTCATAATTAACAATTAACAAAAATTCAAAACAGACAATACCAGCACCTACTTCTGAAGAGCAGCAAATAGAAAAAAAGCATTTAAAATGAAATAAAAACAAATAAACAAATCCAATAAAATTAGATTAAAAACTAGTATTAATTATTTTTCTAATAAAATATAAACCTCTGCAAAATTCTTGAAATTTGGTAACAGGGTCACATAAATCGCGTGAAGTTTAAACTCAGGCGTACAATATAAACGCAGCTTGATATTACTATAACGTCATGTAAGTTATGCGTTCCTGATATGAAATGTAAAAATTCAACCATTTTGTAACAACATTTATGTGTGACAACATTTATGTGTTTTACTTTTCAATTTCATTTTTATTTTTATTAGAAAAATAATTAATACAACATCGAAATGAAATTATTTGTAATGCATAATAAAAATAATTAAATACATATATACAAGGCAGCATTTGTTATACATGTATTTATTATAAAAAGGATACATAATTTTCTCAAATATACTCTTTATGACTGGAAACATACTGAATAATGTTTTTATTTTAAATAATAGTAATTTACGGAGTGCAGAATTATTATATAGATCTTAATAAATGGCCTTGAACCATTCTCAGCACGAAATGTAAGATTCAAATAGTAAGGGGGATATATTAAGGTAAATTTAATTTTAATTTTGTTTATATTTTAGAATCAATTGGTTACTTTTACAGGCCTTTATTTAGTCTGTTTATTTGCTGTCTGTCTGAAATCTTCAGATTCAATTTTGACACACTTCTACATGTCTAACCGACTTGAAACTATGAACACAGACGTCGTAGCACCGATGACAGTACAATATACATATTTATGAATTTTTTTTCTTAAACAATTGTAAAGCCTAAAAATTGATTTATAGATTGCGGAATGCAAGATGGAATAAATGAAGGTATGTCTGTGTTATTATATTGTGGTCAATATACTTAATACACACTTTTAAGATGTATTTGCATATATTTCATTGATTTGAATTTTATTTTTTCTATTATATTCCTTATAATATTGTCCACAAATAAATATACTCGTCTTTACTTGCATATGTGGCCCGTAAATACAGTTTTTTGTTGTTGTCGATCATTATTACGTTGCCATAATTAACAGTAAAAATGAAGTTAAATGAAATTTATACACTTAATTTTTAATAAATGTATAGTATACACTTACATAATTTATTTATCCTAATATCATTGGTATGATTACTACATTTTTTTAAATATCATTAACAAATCAACTCTTCTGTGTTTGCACATACACGAGGTCCGCATTTAAAGTTTTATTTATAACAATATGTGTTATGATATTGCGGTCAATATACTTAATACACAATTTTAAGATGTACTGACATATATTTTATTTACTTGAAGATTAATTTTTCTATTATATTCTTTATAATATCATTAACAAATAAATAGACCCGCCTTTGTATACATATGCGGTCTGTAATTAATGGTTTTTTTTTAAATTGTAATATACATTTTAATATAATCAACGTGTTAAATACACATAATTTAGCAATAATAAATAAATAATATCCTGTGCACATACGTACGAGGCCGTTTTTTTGTATAATAATTCTATTTTTTATTTACTATAAAATATTAATTTATTATATTAAAAAAGTACCGAAGCGCGGCAGTACTTGTGTGATTATATCCATATGCAGACTCTTCCGTTAATATAAAATACAGCTCCGGATTGAGGTACCGACTGGCACGGCCTGTGCATCATGAGAGTGTAAAGTGTTAGTGTGAAAGACGCCCCTAAAAACGCACCGTATCTGACATCATCAAGTATACAGATCATAAAATATCATAAATAGATAAAGCAAAACTGTAGACAATATTTACTCAACACGATTTGGTTTATTTTGTATCCTTCGCCAAAATAATTAAGTCACATCCTGTTGTTGCCATTGGCATGTACCACAATATGATTCTACTGTCGGATACATAACTTGTTCCCACTATGTACGAGAAATATCGGTGAACGACTGGTCGTGCCGCTGTACGACGTCAATTTATACCCGGCAACATACTGTAATATTAATGTGGTATATATAAAATCGACAACTAAATTACATCATTGAATCTCAAATATATTGCATGCACATAAGAATAACTAAAATATTGAATAATTATATTATAACATATTTATTTTATCGTAAATCCTACTATAGTCCTACTATACGTGTTATTTTTTTTGTTATTGTCAATCATTATCACGCTGTCATAATTAACAGTAAAAATTAATTATTGTTGACACATAGTATGTATTAAATAATGGATAAAATAGAAAATACTGGCTTTATCATATTCTACATACAGTCGGTTGGTCAAAGATGGAAGAGCTAAAAATACGAAAATACCCCATGTATTTTCTAACGAATCCGTAGGATATGATATCTAAAAATCGAAGTTAGTTGAAAGTTAATGCACTTCATATTCTATATTAATAAGTGTCATAATATACAGTATACACCTACATAATTTATTAATCCTATATTGGTATCATTACTATATTTCTTAAAATATCATTATCAAATGAATCTGTGTTAGCATACAGACGAGATCCGGATCTAAACTTTTATTTATAATTATGTGTTATGATATTGCGGTCAATATACTTCATACAAAATGTTTAAGATGTATTTATATATATTTTATTTACTTGAATCTAACATTATATTAATATCGTTAACAGATAAATTGACCCGTCTTTACATGCAAATGTTTTATTTTAATAGAAATATACATTTAAATATCATAATCAATGTATTAAATATACATTTATAGAACATATTTGGTTATAGCTTTTCTTGGTCAAAATGGTATTTTTTTGTATTCCTTAACGTAACGTTAATATGTTTTTAAGTATAATTCAGAAGACTACAATTAGTTATGTGTTTTAATATTATAATCATTATATTAGTACCTACTTATTTCTAAGACGAATCTATCTAGGAAAGGGTAGCGGCGGGCTGGGTAAGGCAGTGGTTCTTAATATGGACGTCCGCAGAAATATGTCCAGGGGAGGGCAAACATTTTTTCAGGGGAAGGAATTTACATATCATAAAAAAATAAAAAAATTAACATACGCACATAAATACGTAAATAATAGTAAAATGGTAATATTTACCTGACAATCAATACAAATATTTGACAAAAACACAATTTAAATAGATAATTTCGTATATACCATCTTCCATCTCGTGCCTCCACGCCCCATCCCACCGGATACCCATAGTTCTTAACCCATTAGTAGTCGCGGTCCCCTACATATGCAAAAAAATTTTCAAATAGTTTTGTACAAATTTATTTGAAATTAATAATATTGTTTACTGATTATGACAAAATATAAAAAAAATAACAGAAACTAATTTACTTAAATGAAGACAGGCGCGGGGGGTGGGGGGTTATGTTAGTTCTTAAGAAATTCCTGTTTGGCTGAATTTGTTATTAATGCTTTTCAAGCCAAATCACATTTACGGGTTTAGTAGCAGCCTTTTTACTTTCTTATACATAGTATAAAGAAAGTATAGGAATCATGAAAAATTTCGATTGCGAGATTTTGATGGAAATACATGTTTTGAGGTCCCCTGAATACGTTTTGACTATTTTCGCCATGACGTCTGTGTGTGTGGATCTGTGGATGTTTGGATGTGTGGATGTGTGTCTGTATGTTCATTATCTTCAAAACGAGCAAAGACAGGACAATGAAACTTCGTATTTAAAAGTTTTTTGATTATATGAAGAGCTGATTAGATTTCTAGCATAATCGCACAACCGGAAGAGGAAGTTTACTGAAGAACAAAATCGAACATTGTGAATTATTAGAGAAACTGAAAGGGATATGGAAAAAGTTTTGAAATAAAAGTTATAGAAAACAATAAGCTTAAGAAAAAATGTTCTATGCATTTTTGTTCTATCTTTATCCAATTTTGAGTAAAATGTATTTATATATTGGCATGTATTTAAAATATCATATATGCTATGAAAACAAAACAAAGACAAAATATTTACAGAAATACGCATTTTAAATGTCAAATATGTGCCAATTTAAATTGAGTATAAGAAAGTAGTGTGGTGACACACCAGATTTTTTGAATTTGTCTAACAGTTACAATCAATTAATGACGATGAATGACAATATGAAACATTTACAATATTTTTTCATCAAACGTTCACTAGTCGGATTTGTCATTTATTTAAAATTTAATTTTTAGTTATGACTGACAATTTCAAAACCATTCGGAAATTTCCGGAATGTGCATAGCTGCTAATTCCAAACCGGGACCATGTTACACTGCTGAATTATACTAGCATTAATACATCTTACTCTAATAGTCTGACTCATTTTCCTTGTACACGCGGGAAGTTAAAATCGTGTATTATAAAGCGGTGCTTCTTAAAGGACTCATTATTGTTGTTTTTTTTTTTAATTTAAACCAAATATTAAAATTCATTATAATGTTATATTTAATTTCTTGGGTTTAACACGGACTTCGTTGTGAAACGTCAAAGTGTGCTTCGGGCGTCTTCGGCAAGCATGAGTATTGTCAAGCACGAGATGCTCCCGTGTGAGCGCACTTAAATCAGCTTTGTTGCAGTTATAGGTTAGACCTCTTGAAGTTATGCTATCCGGATACGTGAAACGAAGGAATTGATCAATATTTGAAAAGCAATTGAAATGTTTAAACATTTAAATAAGAATTTTACACTATTAAATGAGCAAATAGACATTAAAATTTCAATTTCATTTACCAATTGAAAATCAAATAGTAATATTATTTTACACAATGTTAATTGATTTATTTTTAATTTAATATTATTTAGATTTTTTAAATATTTATTGTTATAGAAGGTTTGGTAAATATTTGTTCAAATGTTGCTTTATTTGTCTATAGGTTTTTTGTTAGCTAGAAAATGTCAAAATGTGGGTACGAAACCATTTACATTTAGTAAATATATTATTATTAGTAAATTATATTATTTTATTTATCATTATAATAATGAACTATTACAAAACAAGTGAAAATATTGTTATATACTTGAAGAAAACGAATTAATTATAAATTTGCCCGACCCGTTTAAATTTTTCCAGTACGTTCCTGCCCTATTTGATGATTGCATGTACCTGTGAAATATATAAGCGTTGCAAATAGTAGAAGATATGCAACGTGCACGGTGCTTTAGTAGCCTATATTGAAAATAACTTTATTCTGGACAAAAACCATCTTTCTTTAGTACCTATTCCCGCTACAGTGGCGTTAAAAGAGTAGACCTCAATGTGCACATTACATAAATACACCGTTTGGGGTCGGACCCCAAAGTACCCATTTCGACTCCAAAGTGCACGATGCATGAATTATCGAGACCCCAAACGACGCGCTGGACATATATATATATATATATATATATATATATATATATATATATATATATATATATATATATATATATATATATATATACAGGGTGTAGAGAAAGTAATGCAACAAGGCTATATTTTTGTTATTATTGAATTTAGAGAAAAATGTTTCAGACAAAAGTTACATGGTAAAAAGTACTTTATATTTCTGTGACCTTGAAATTCTCTTAAGTCATTACGCGCATGCGTTACGCTGTGCAACTTTAATTTTTTAAATGGCAACATACCATTTTGACTAAATTTTTGGAATCAGAAAGACTTTTTACTTCCGGTAGTATAAAATTTTTGATGGGTTACATAATCAAATTTTTAAGAAAAATAGGTATTAATTTATGGTATTTAAATAAAATTTAAGGAATAATCAGTTTACCTTTGTTTGATTAACAAGTGATGTGACAACTAAACAATTAAAAAAGCTATGAAAATTGCGTTGGTTGTCAGTTATCACTTGTTAATCAAACAAAGGTAAACTGATTATTCCTTAAATTTTACTTAAATATCTTAAATTAATACCTATTTTCCTTAAAAAGTTGATTATGAAACACATCAAAATTTTACACTACCGGAAGTAAAAAGTCTTTCTGATTCCAAAAATTTAGTCAAAATGGTATGTTGCCATTTAAAAAATTAAAGTTGCACAGCGTAACGCATGCGCGTAATGACTTAAGAGAATTTCAAGGTCACAGAAATATAAAGTACTTTTTACCATGTAACTTTTGTCTGAATCCTTTTTCTCTAAATTCGATAATAAAAAAATATAGCCTTGTTGCATTACTTTCTCTGCACCCTGTATATATATATATATATATATATATATATATATATATATATATATATATATACATATATATATATATATATATATATATATATATATATACAGGGTGTCCTATTTAAACGGGCCACTACAGGGATCTCGGAAACTATAAGAGTTACAAGGTCGGTTAAATTAGACAAAAGTTGCGCATTTATGGGCCAATGTTAATGGCGATTTCATATTTTGAAAATTTTGCATGGCTCACTAGATAATGACAAAAATGTGATTTTTTCGAATTTTAATTTTCCATTATAACTCGGAAGGTGCTGAAAATATTGAAAAATGTTTCAAATAAATATTTTAGCATAGACAACAGGCTTTTTGAGGAATTTGATGAAATTGTTTTTTACCTTTCTATTTTGGAGATACAGCATGCAAGTTCAATTTTTTAAATAGGAACCATATTTAATTTTAGTTTAGTTAGAAAGAGCTATTTTTCCTCTTTACAATGATGTATTTGGTTATATAAATATCTTTTTTAGTTTTGAATAAAAACTAAAAAGTATGATAATAAGAATGATTTTCGAAGTATGCCATGAAAATTTGATATGAAACAAATGCATCTAAACATGTTTAGTACATGCAAAACAAATGAAATTCAATAACATTTGATAAATGAAACAAAATTCGTTGTGTAAACTGAAAACTATTACACAGATTTTCGTATGAAGCCATACCTACATAAATTATTTTTTGTCTATGATCTTTTGTTTACCAAATATTATTGAATTTCAATTGTTTTGCATGTACATAACACATTTAGGTGCAATTGTTTTATACCAAATTTTCATGGCACACTACGGAGATCATTATATTTGCCATACTTTTTAATTTTTCTTAAAACCTAAAAAAGATATTTATATAAACGAATACACTATTGTAAACAGAAAAAATAGCGCTTTCTGGCTAGAGAAAAATTAACTATAGTTTCCATTTAAAAAATTCAATTTGTATGGTGTATCTCCAGAAATATCTATTAAAAAAATGTTTCATTGAATTCATCGAAAAGTTTCTTATGTATGCTAAAATATTTATTTGAAACTTTTTTCAATATTTTTTATACCTTGTGAGTTATAACGGAAAATTAAATTTCGATAAAATCACACTTTTGTCATTATCTAGTGAGCCATGCCATATTTTGAAAAAACTAAATCGCCATTAACATCGGCCCATAAGTGCGCAACTTTTGTCTAATTTAACCGACCTTGTATCTCTTATAGTTTCCGAGATCCCTGTAGTAGCCCGTTTAAATAGGACACCCTGTATATATAAAATTAACAATTTTGAATTTCTTGTTCATTAATTTTAATTAGAATGTTCTAGTCGATTCTGTATACCACACTAATTTTACATTACTTGACCTATTCGGCCGAACATGTAGCTTTCATAATTTTTCATTTTTTTACGAAAGTTTCTTTCAATGTTACAGATTGTTATTTAAATTGGTAAGATATATTTATTGTTAACTGTTATTTATTGTTAAATACTGTTATCATATCAATGTATTCAAAAAAATTGTAGATTCCTGAAGATGACCAAAACCCAGGTCGAAACGTCGAAAATCTGTCGAAACTAACGCTTTAACATTTGTTCTACATCTAACTTGAACTCGTTAAGAAGTCTTTTATTCCAACCCAAAGGATCACCTATTGGTACATCTCGTTAATATTGTGTAAAATAAAATTACTATTTCATTTTAAATTGTCTAATTGTTCATTTAATAGAGTAAAATTCTTAGTTAAATGTTTAAAAATTTCAATTGCTTCGAACATATTCAATTTATTTCCTTCATCTGAAAACTGTAAATTTTTTAAACATTTAATATCATTAACAAAATGGTTATTGGCAAGAAGATGTTTTGCGTAAATTTTAATGTTTTTATTGTTTTTGAAAGAAGATAAATGTTCGTTAAATCTAATTTCGCTAATACAGTGCACGCCGCTTATTGGAATCACGGATAATGTTATCAATCGGTTATTATTATCGCTTTCGCAAAGAACGGCCCGGACGTATCCAACTACATTCAAAAAATTTCGGTTATAGTAATCACGACATCGGTTTATGTTATCAATTTCTTTCTTAGAAATATTTTTGTCCTGAGCAATTTTCAAAGCAACAGTACAATAAAGTAGTTTTTACAATGAACTTTATAGAAATTTGATTGTCTAGTTTATTATATTATACCCGGCTGGTTGGCCGTAAACACAAATAAACTCGAACAAAGCGTTTGTATAGTCTTAACTCAACTAAGTTTTGCGGCAAGGTGTGCAGCAGAGGTCATCTGATTTTCAAAAGCATACGTGTATGAAATTTTTATTTATAATTTGCTCCGCGAACATCAGAGACAAAGAAATTGAATAATTTTTAAAATTTGAATTTCTCTTTGCTAATAAACACATATACATATTATAAATGTACAAAATAATTACATATATGTATGTACTACATACATTTCTACACATTTTCAAATTTAAAAGCAAAAATGTTATATTTATTTAAAAATTTTTAGTTAATTTCATTCTTTATTTACTGTTACATATGTATTTTAAATTAATTAATAATATTTTGTGTTTATGTTTTTTTCGGATATTGTTATCAATCGGTTATTGTTATCAAAAACCTCGAGTCCCGATGTGATCACATTAAGCGGCGTGCACTGTATATAATAGTGCTTTACACAACAGCTACAGGGTTAAACATATAGATTTAATTTAATTTTTATTCATAATTAACAATTAACAAAAATTCAAAACAGACAATACCAGCACCTACTTCTGAAGAGCAGCAAATAGAAAAAAAAGCATTTAAAATGAAATAAAAACAAATAAACAAATCCAATAAAATTAGATTAAAAACTAGTAATTATTTTTCTAATAAATTAGAAACCTTTGCAAAATTCTCGAAATTTGGTAACAGGGTCACATATATCGCGTGAAGTTTAAACTGAGGCGTACAATATAAACGCAGCTTTATGACTATAACGTCATGTAAGTTATGCGTTCCTGATATGAAATGTAAAAATTCAACAATTTTGTGATGAAATACATTTATGTGTTTTATTTTTCAATTTCATTTTTATTTTTATTAGAAAAATAATTAATACAACATCGAAATGAAATTATTTGTAATGCATAATAAAAATAATTAAATACATATACACAAGGCAGCATTTGTTATATTTATTATAAAAATGATACATAATTTCTCAAATGTACTCTTTATGATTGGAAACATACTGAATAATGTTTTTATTTTAAATAATAGGAATTTACGGAGTACATAATTAATATATATATATCTTAATAAATGGCCTTGAACGATTCACAGCACGAAACGTAAGATTCAAATAGTAGGGGGTATATTAAGGTAAATTTAATTTTAATTGTTGTTATATTTTAGAATCAATTGGTTACTTTTACAGGCTTTTATTTAATTTGTTTATCTGCTGTCTGTCTGGCAGAAATTTTCAGATTAAATTTTGACACACTTCTACATGTCTAACCGACTTGAAACTATGAACACAGATGTCGTAGCACCGATAACAGTACAATATACATATTTATGAATTCTTTTTCTTAAACAATTATAAAACAAAAAAATTCATTTATAGATTGCGGAATGCAAGATGGAATATGTCTGTGTTATGATATTGTGGTCAATATACTTAATACACACTTTTAAGATGTATTTGCATATATTTCATTGCTTTGAATTTTATTTTTTTTATTATATTCCTTATAATATCGTCCACAAATAAGTATACACGTCTTTACTTGTATATGTGGCCCGTAAATAAATAATAAATTTGGTTTATTTTGTATCCTTGGCCAAAATAATTAAGTCACATCCTGTTGAAATAACAGACATGTTGCCATTGGCATGTACCACAATATGATTCTACCGTCGGATCCATAACTTGTTCCCACTATGTACGAGAAATATCGGTGAACGACTGGTCGTACCGCTGTACGACGTCAATTTATACCCGGCAAAATACTGTAATATTAATGTGGTATATATAAAATCGACAACAAAATTACATCACTTAATCTCAAAAATATGTTGGAACATATTGCATGCACATAAGGATAACTAAAATATTGAATAATTATATTATAACATATTTATTTTATCGTAAATCCTACTATAGTCTACTATAGTCCTACTATACGTGTTTTTTTTTTGTTATTGTCCATCATTATTATGCTGCCATAATTCACAGTAAAAATTAATTATTGTTGACACATAGTATGTATTAAATAATGGATAAAATAGAAAATACTGGCTTTATCATATTATACATACAGGCGGTTGGTCAAAGATGGAAGAACTAAAAATACGAAAATACTCCCTGTATTTTCTAACGAATCCATATGATATAATATCTAAAAATCGAAATTAGTTGAAAGTTAATGCACTTCATATTCTATATTAATAAGTGTCATAATATACAGTATACACCTACATAATTTATTAATCCTATATTGGTATCATTACTATATTTCTTAAAATATCATTATCAAATGAATCTGTGTTAGCATACAAACGAGATCCGGATCTAAACTTTTATTTATAATTATGTGTTATGATATTGCGGTCAATATACTTAATACAAAATTTTAAAATGTATTTACATATATTTTATTTACTTGAATCTAACATTATATTAATATCGTTAACAGATAAATTGACCCGTCTTTACATGCAAAAGTTTTATTTTAGTAAAAATATACATTTAAATATCATAATCAATGTATTAAATATACATTTATAGAACATATTTGCTTATAGTTTATTGGTCAAAATGTTATTTTTTTTGTATTCCTTAACGTAACGTTAATATGTTTTTAAGTATAATTCAGAAGACTACAATGAGTTATGTGTTTTAATATTATAATCATTATATTAGTACCTACATATTTCTAAGACGAATCTGTCTAGAAGAGAATAGCGGGGGGTTGTGTACGGCAGTGGTTCTTAATATGAACGTTTGCTGCAATATTTCCAGGGAGGGCAAAAATTTTTCCAGGGGGGGGGGGCAATTTTTTTTTAATGCAGAATTTGTTGTTAATGCCTTTCAAGCCAAATCGCACTTACAGGGTTAGTAGCAGCCTTCTTTGAATTTGTCTAAGAGTTACAATGAATCAATGACTATGAATGACAGTATAAAACATTTACAATATTTTTTCATCCGACGTTTTCAAACGTTCACTAGTCGGATTTGCCATTTATTTTAAATTTAAGTTTCAGTTATTTATATTATAAAATATCTTCAAAAGTGCACGTCAGAATACTTTATTTGTAATTTTTGCATAATCATAATCACTGCAACAGATATACATTAACATTCACCTTTTTAAATTTCTCAGTGAACTTTAAACTTACGAATGTTTTCGTTACTGCATTTTCACATAACATAAATGTCAATCAACTGGTAACCGCGCAATTGTTTTGACGTACAAATTGTTAAGATATTACAATATTTCGTTCCATCTTGATCAATTAGACCGCAAGTAGTATGTACGTTATATTTAATATTTTTCTTATTATTAATATTGCAGATAAAAATTTATAAATTAGAAAGCATCGCTATGTTGCATATTTTAGCATAAACCTATTTGTTTACAATGTTCAAGACATATTTGCAGGGAATGTATTTGACATTGAGCTTTTCTAATTTTGCATCTGATAAGTGTATGTGGATTGGTGAATATATGATATAAGTTGAATGGCCTGCTATTTTTTATTTTAAGGATTTAATTTTGCGTGTTGTACACCATAAACGTTTTAAGGTAAAGTTTTAGATATAATTAATTAATTACTAGTTAGAACGTGGAGAAAGAATTATCTATGTAGTCTATAGAAATTTCCGGAATGTGCATGGCTGCTAATTTCAAACCTGGACCGTGTTACACTGCGGAATTATATTAGCATTCATACATCTCACTCTAATAGTCTCACTCATCTTCCTCGTACGCGCGGGAAGTTAAAATCGTGTATAATAAAGCAGTACTTCTTAAAGGACTCATTATTGTTGTTTTTAATTTAAACCAAATATTAAAATTCATTATAATGTTATATTTAATTTCCTGTGTTTAACACGGACTTGCTCGTGAAACGTCATAGAGTGCTTCGGGTGTCATCGACAAGCATGTGTATTGTCAAGCACGAGGTGCTCCCGTGTGAACGTACTTTATAGCTTTATAGCAGTTACAGGTTAGACCTCTTGAAGTTATGCTATCCGGATAGTAATATTATTTTACATAATATTAATTGATTTATTTTTAATTTAATATTATTTTGATATTTTAAATATTTATAGTTATATTAGGTTTGGTAAATATTTGTTCAAATATTGCTTTATTTGTTTATAGGTTTTTTGTTAGCCTGAAGATGTCACAATGTGTGTACGAAACCACTTACTTTTAGTAAATATTGTGATTAAAAACAAAGTAAATATTACTCCTATATTATTTCATTTATCATTCTAATAATGAACTATAACAAAGCAAGTGAAAATAGTATTCTATTTTTGAATAAAACGAATTAATTATAATTTGTCCGACCCGTTTGAATTTTACCAGTCCGTCCCTGTCTTAATTGGTGATTGCATGTACCTATGAACTATATAAACGTTGCACCTAGTAGAAGAAGATATGCAACGTGCACGGTGAACTGGTAGCTAACTACAGTGGCGTTAAAAGAGTAGAGCTCAATGTGCACATTACATAAATACACCGTTTGGGGTCGGACCCCAAAGTACCCATTTCGAATCCAAAGTGCACGATGCATGAATTATCGAGACCCCAAACGACGCGCTGGATATATATATATATATATATATATATATATATATATATATATATATATATACAGGGTGTCCCTAAAATGCGTGGACATCGCTTAACCACAGATTCCTGGGTCGAAAATAAGACGATTTAACTAAACTTACCTATATGCAATTACGTTTCGTTTAGTTGGTATTCTGCTTCAAAGTTCTTTAAAAAAAAGTTATTTTATCCATAACGACAGAACGCTTGGATCGATTTGGATAATATTCGGTACTGTACTTCTTACGGATGTAGGTCATCTTTTAAGGTGATATTAGTTATTATCAGTGGACCATTAGTGTACGAAACACGGGTAACCCGGCATAAATCAGTCAAAAACTTTTTAATGTTAAGGCCAATAACTTTCAAAAAAATAGTTTCAGAAAGACACATACAATAGTAATTTTTTTGTTGTTGTTATCTGTACTGATATCTGTTAAGGTTTAGACACAAAAAAATAAAATCTGAGGGACCGCGCACTGCATTTCATAAAAAAATGTCATCTAGCAGTCTGGTTTTTTAAGAAATAAATGACGATATGATATTTATTAGTGCAATTATTTAGATTTCCTTTGAATTTTTGCAAAATGGGCACCTCGTTCACGAGATTTAAATATTTGCGATTCCCTTTTCCTTTTTGTACTACACTACAGCTGAAATAAAATTAATTATTAAATAAACTATTGAAATATTCCATTTCAGGAAAATTTGGCTTTTTCTTAGTCAGTGTTACAAATGGAATATTTCAATAGTTTACTTAATAATTTATTTTATTTCAGCTGTCATATGTCAATTAAATTAATTTAATTCATTGTAGTGGCATCTGTGGTGAAAATAGTGAACTATACTTACTTGTAATATTTTTAGTAATAATACAGTCCAATTTCAAATCATATAAATATATATTGCACACAAATATTTCCTTTTAACTTTATTTCAGCTGTCATATGTCAATTAAATTAATTTAATTCATTCTAGTGGCATCTGTGGTAAAAATAGTGAACTATGCTTGTAATATTTATAATTTTAGTTGTGTAACATCGGTTGTCGCCATTTTAAACCATCTGTCATTGTCGGCGAATTGCACCAATATGTTCCAATGGTGGGGGTAATTTCTACATTTTGCCTCAACGTGGATCTGGATTGTCGACATTTTGCCTCGTCTACATTTTGCGTTGTCTACGGCGCGACATGCACCGGTTGTGCTAAACTTGTGTGCAATACATTTGCTGTTAGTGCAATTTATAGATTTGGCTACTTTACCCTACCCTACTAAATAATACACTCCTCTACCCTTCCCTCTCCTACCCTACCATACCTGTAATAATAATTAATGTGGTTCCACGACTTCCCGATTACGCACATTTCGGGCCTACTTGTTCGTGCGAATTCGGGAATATAAATTGGTCTGACGACTAGACTCTTGTGATTCAATATTTCTCCTTCTCAAGATCTACAATTGACTAAAGAAAATCTACAATAAAATAATAAAAAATACATGTACCTATTTCATAATATTATGTGTGTGTATTTTGTAATGGGAAGGTACATATAAAAGGTCATTTATTGCAGAGGCGAAAAAAATGAAGTAGTGTTGGATTGTTTACGGTTTTTGTTCAGGTTAATTTTTACTAACTTCTGTCTCAAATCATGTAACACAAGCAAATTGCAATATTCTACTAGCAAACACGGTATTTTCGTATTACGTGCCATCTAGATTCATATTTAGTGGGATCCCCCAGATAAGTATCGCAAATACCATAGTTTACTGTATCGGGGTTTACAGCTGTTCACTATATCGGGACGCAATGATAAAATTTAAGTGTTCACTGTATCGGGTAGTTCATTCAATCGAGAGTCCACTAAATCGCGACACTACTGTACATTAAATACTGCTTTAACCTTAAAATGTATAATTATTTTACAATTGTATTTTTCAATTCGAAATAGCGGCGAATGTTTCTTTTTTTAAATTTTAGGTTATTGTACATATCCAAGAGATTATTGCGAAATTGGTAGATTCTGGTTTCTGCAGTATTGTCAGAGGAATCACAGGTTGAGTCGCTGTCAGATGACTGGTATTAATCATAGGATGCGTAAGATGAGGATTCCATACTATGGAAAAGGATATTGCATTAATTTTTGATATACAGTCAAGTTATATAAAAGGAAAGAAGATATATCACAATCTGTTTCATTTGGAGGTTATATTCGTATACTCAAAATATTCAATAATGGGATGAACTTATAATTAGAATTGTAATAATGATGTGAATATAATGTAATAATTATAAATATTTACTTTTTTACTCAATTGCGTGTGTGTGTATATTGAAATATTTCATTGTAGTGAAATGACATTCGCCATTTATTATTTAATGATGGTATATTCAATCATGAATATTACTTGAATATGTACCTACATATGTTAATTTATATTGAAATGTTCAAATTTTAGTTATTGTGCAGTATTTTTCATGAATAATTTTACTTATGAAAGTGAAGTGAAAGCATTATATTCGCGACACAGTACATCAATGTGATATTCTGCATCAATTATTGAAAAAAACGTAATATAATTTATAAAAACTAGTTAAAATCAATCTTGCATATATTAGTTATTATTCGAATAGTGTAACTTTAGTTATTACATTATTTTTAACTATAAAAATTCAATTTATAAATTTGAAGTGATACCGCCTGATTTTCAAATCCTCACCACAAAGTGACATTTGCTTTTATTTATTGAAATAAACTATATTTAGCATGAAAAAATACTTCAAAATGTACTTACATATGTTAATTTGTATTTTATTATTGTTCTTTTACTGTATCTATTATATTTTTCTGAAAAAAAAATTTATAATTTTGAAGTGACAGCTCTTGATTCGAGAATCAAATATTTGATTCGCCGATATCCACGAATCAAGTTGAGCCGCGGTTTAAACCGAGAATCAGCTTGTTTCTTGTTCTAGAAACACTTGAGCCGCGATTTGATCTGAATCAGTTGATTCTCGGTTTAAACCTCGACTGAGAAACCGGGCATTAGACACACACAATTACAAAAGCAGGTTTTTTCTTCCTAATTTTCCTGCTAAAACACACAAACACAGAATATCAGTCAAATGTAAACAAAACAATTAGCATAAGTTATACAATAAACATAAGTCTGTGTAGGAGACTCCAAAATAAAGAATTGTAATGAACTGTAAGGTGCAAAGACAATAATAAAAAGACTATTGAAACTCTTTTCATAGCATATATGAAATTTTAAATACATGCCAATATATAAATACATTTTACTCAAAATTGGATAAAGATAGACGAAAAATATGTGGAGCATTTTTCTTCATAGTAATATTCGCTACAACTTTAATTTGAAAAAATTTTACGTATCGTTTTTTGTTATTAAAATAATTTGAAATTTACAATTTCTGTATTCAGTAAACTTCCTCTTCAGGTTTGTTAATTATACCTAAAATCTAATTAGCTCTTCGCCAGTCCCAAAAACTTAAATATGAAGTTTCATTACTTTAGCTTTATTAGTTTTTGAGATAATGAACATACGGCCACACATCCATACATTCATTGTCCTGTGTTTGCTCGTTTTGAAGATAATTAATATACAGACACACATCCACGCACACCGACGTCATTGAGAAAATAGTCAAAATGTATTCAGGGGCCTTCAAAACGTGTATATCCATCAAAATCTCGCAATCAAAATTTCCAATACTTTCCTTATACTATGTATAAGAAAGTAATAAACAATAATAACATTTTGACATCACACCTGCGCATAAGTGGTGTTTGTGAATATATGTTTAAAATACCTAAAATACGTTATTTGTACTTCTACGAAGTCTATTCAAGTTTTAGTACTGAGGGTTATTTTTAAACCCCCGAAAAGTAGTTTATTATAGAAATTACGCACGTGGGCACATGGTGCTCTCGGGAAGAGCCTAGTTATAAAATAATAAATGGTTTACGTTTGTTTATCCACGAACACTAAACTTTAACCTTACTTTCTATTTTATTTTTGCATTGCATAAATTCTAAATTTAGCCAATGCCAAAAATAACAGCAATTTGACAGTAATATAAATATAAATTTGATTAATTTAACTACTTACTGTTTAATTTGGGACAATCACAGGTTTAGATACAGACACAGCAATACTGGATCCTTACCTAATTTCCCAATGTTATTTTTCTTTGTATGGTAGTCGCTGAGACATACAATTAACCACATATACACAAGAACCGCAGGAACTGTTGCGGCGACCCTACATATTTGGTAAAATGCCGTTTTAAGTTCGTTATAAACGAGAACTTTGGCGATTATAACAAAAATACGGCTCGTTGTACCGTAAAGTTCGCTATAAACGGGTTCGTTATTTCCGAAAAAAATAACACACGTTTAATGACACTGTATTTCGTACCTTATTGGTTGGTTCTTTATACCCGAAAGTTCGTTATAAGCGTGTCCGTTATAAGCGGGTCTGTTATAAGTGGGTCCGTTATAAGCGGGTCCGTTATAAGTGGGTCCGTTATAAGCGGGTCCGGTATAAGCGGGTCCATTACAAGCGAAGTTAACTATATTTCAAATACATTATTTGTACTCTTACAAAGTCTATAAAAGCTTTCATATTAACGGTAAGTATCGTATAGTTTTTTTTCAATCCCGGAAAGGATAAATATCATTTCTTTCCTTGCACATTTCCTAAAAGGTATTCGAAATGGAAGATTCGGATGCAAAAAAAAGACGGTTAGATAGAGAAGGGCGGGCAAGATGGCGAAATAAACAATGCCAAGTAACTTTAGAGCGCATGCGACGAAGAAATGCAGTGGTACATGCACTTCGACGGTCCCAAGAATCGCACGAACAGGCAGAAACACTTAGAAAAGTTAATGCTTTTGCACAAAGATTTCGACGATCTCAAAAAACGCAGCTACAGGCAGAAGAACATAGAACTGCTGATGTTCTTTCTCAAAGTAATCGTCGCCTAGCTGAGACGCAAAGAATAATAACTGAAATAAGATAAGGAGCAATTATAAATAATGATAATATTGAATGCCAAACCACCAACGTTTGCTCAACTGTACGTTCTGGACAGCATGCAAGCAACAGAATTTCCAAGAAATCATCCGGCTAACGAGCAAAGTAGTGCGCAAATACTTGATCAGATGGACCGCTTCTTCAGACAACACAATAGACTCGACGATAGATACCGCATGTTGGGTGATGTCAAAACTCAAGCAAATTTTAATGCGAATGCTACAGGCGAAGTTGCTCCTGTTGTTAATATGGTATTCGTCGAGGCCGCCAATCCGATCAGCGACGTTACAATGCCCCCACAGTCAATGAAATTGTAATAGTATTCGTAAATTACGATGGCGAACCACCATTTGACCGTGATATACGTGTATATTTGACAAATCTATAGAATCCACAGCCACCATTCGTAAAATTAAGTATTCGTAGTCCTAATTTGGATCTTATGTCCTATCTAATTATGTACCGATACGGTCGATCAGAATGACAACCGAATTGGTATTGCGAAACAAATAACGAAGCCCGAGTAAATGGAGCGAGAGTCAAGGTGCTTCAGTACAAAACAGCGCAAATGGCAATACGAGAAGATATCAAACTAATTATTAACGCAGGAAAGCTGACTCAACAATGGTTGGTTGATTCGTATCTCCAAGTAGAAGCTAATAATTTAAATTACATCCGGAAAAATCAACGACAGTTGAGAACGCAGTTTTATCAAGGTCTCGCTGATCATATTGACAACGTAACGCACGATTCAGGTTTACATGCATGAGTTCCCGTTATATTACCTTCATTATTTGAAGGTTCTCCGTAAAATATGACAGAATGTTGCGCTGATGCAATGTCCATTTTTGCAAAACATTGAGCTCCCCATTTGTTTCTCCCATTTATGGCGAAATACCAGCTGATCGTCCTGATTTAGTTGTCAGAATGTTTAAATTGCAGCGCTGAAATTCCAGTGGTCAACGAAAACCCACGTTTGCACGAAATTATTTTACGATGTATGATTTATGATCCATGTGGCCTCGAGAATCCTCGAGCTCCGTCCACGTAAGATGGAATATGACAGAAAGTAATCCCAAAGCAATTTCACGACAATACTATCCACGACATCAAAGGATATTCATTTTATCGTCGTCGACGTGGAGTTACAGCAAAAGTGAGACGGGTATAAATGGATAATAGATATGTCGTACCATACAATCCGTATCTACTTCTGAAATATAACGCACACATCAACTTGGAAGTTTGAACCTCGCTTCGTGCAGTCAAATATATATATATATATATATATATATATATATATATATATATATATATATATATATATATATATATACATATATATATATATATACCGGGTGTCCCAAGAAATCTGGGACATAGGGAATTAATACGTAAAATTGAAAAAGTTGCGATTACTTCTGTATTATATATTTTAGAGCTCTAAAATTTGGTACAGGTGTAGGGATAGCTTATTCGCATTGATTGGTAGTAATTAAAATGGTATTAAGGCTCACATTTCTAATAAAAATGCTTTTAAAAGTAATAATTAAGAGATGTAGCTTATATAACATTTTTGCAAAAAATTTATTTACGGCGTTGCTAGCACAACGGTAAGAAGCTGATGTGGTAATTTAAATAATTTATAAATGTTATGGTTCGAATCTCCAATACACTTAAGAGTTTTTTTTAATTTTTAAATAATTTTCATAGAATTTCATTTATTTAAAAAATAGGAGTAATTATTTTCAAAATTAAAAAAAAACTCTAAAGTATATTGGAGATTCGAACCATAACATTTATAAATTATTTAAATTACCAAATAAGTATCTTACCGTTGTGCTAGCAACGCTATAAATATTTTTTTGCAAAAATGATATTTAAGGTACATCTTTTAATTATTATTTTTTAAAAGCATTTTTATTAGAAATGTGATCATTAATATCATTTTAATTAATACCAATCAATACGAATAAGCTATCCCTACACCTGTACCAAATTTCAGAGCTCTAAAATGTATAATACAGAAGTAATCGCAACTTTTTCAATTTTACATGTTAATTCCCTATGTCCCAGATTTCTTGGGACACCCGGTATATATATATATATATATATGTATATATATATATATATATATATATATATATATATATAATTTTTGTATATTAAGTAGTTTAATATTTATTCAGCACAAATATATGTTTACAAGTACATGCGTTTATTCCTTTTTTTACTGTAATTGACAAGTTGTTTATTTATATTCATTTTTATACATTGTTTTTATATTATACTTCTTAGATACGGTTGCTATAAGATCGGTAAGTAATGTATCCTAGAGACAGGTTTGCATCTCATGTTCTAACACTTCCCCTCGAACCTGTCACGATGATTTGTATCTTGCACAGTGGTCATCCCAAGTTTGGCTACAAACTTCTCGTGTTTGGGTTTAAATAATCCCTTTGTAAGAAGATCCGCTACCATGTCTTCCGATTCTTGATATTGAATATCAATTACACCTCTATTGTATACATCGCGGATAAAGTGATGCCTGATATCAATGTGCTTTGATCTCGCATGGAATACGGGATTTTTTACAAGACGTTGAGCACTCTGGTTATCATTGTAGATAACAGTTACCTGTTCTCTCATGGCACCAACTTCTCTCAGGTATCCTTGCAGGTGTATAGCTTCCTTGGTCGCTTCAGCCATCGCCATATATTCAGCTTCAGTACTTGATAAAGCCACGGTTCGTTGTTTTCTCGATTCCCAACTCACGACCGCTCCAGCTAATTTGAATACGTAGCCGGTATATGATTTTCTATCATTCGGGCACGCACCCCAGTCTGCATCAGCGTAGCCAGTTAGTTCTTCTCTGGTTCGCTTGTAGCACAATCCCAAATCTTTCGTTCCGCTTAAGTACCTGAGTACTCGTTTCCCAGCGCTCCAATGGTTAACGTTGAAGTTTGAGTTGAACTGGCTCAGCGCGCTAACTGCATATGCAATATCTGGTCTGGTGTATACAGCTAGATACATCAATGATCCGACCAAACTTTGGTAAGGATATTGTTCCTTGTTCTCTTCATTCTCCTCGGGTTTTGTTAATTTTGCGTTTGCATCTAGTGGAGTCGCAATCGGTTTACAGTTGCTCATACCGAAGTTTTTGAGGACTGTTTCAGTGTATCGCTTCTGTGACATAGAAATGGCGCCTGTCTTCCTGTCTTGATGAAACTCAATTCCAAGGCAGTAGTGAATAGGGCCTAAATCTTTCATCTCGAACTTCTTCATGAGACTGGATTTTAGTTCCTGCATCCAACTCATGTCATCTGATGCGATTAAAATGTCATCCACGTAGATGGCGACCAACATTGTTTTATCTTCTAGTCTTGAGATATATATACAAGGATCTGCATTTAATGGCTCCAGCCCGACATTCTGTAATTCTTTGTGTAGCTTCTTATACCACTGTCGACCAGATTGTTTCAATCCGTATAAAGCTTTTCTAATACGACACGCTTTTTCCTCACCAGTTGATAGTTCCTTCAACCATTTTCGTGATGTCTCGTACACGTCATTGCTCATTTTGTTTTGTTTCTTCCCCTTGATATATGTTTCATCTTTAGCGATTGTTTGAAGAACTTCTTTCAATCCATCAGGAATGTTCATATATATTTCTTCTTCTATCTCACCGTTCAGGTATGCTGTTACTACGTCCATTTGATGTACGGTTAAACCGTATTCTGCTGATAATGCCATTATCATTCTTATGGATCCCGATCGTGCCACTGGCGCGAAAGTTTCGTTGAAATCCACTCCTGGCTGTTGCGCGTAACCTTTTGCGACTAGACGTGCCTTTCTTCGCTCAACTTCTCCTTCCGCATTGTATTTTGTACGCAGTACAATCCTACTTCCAATTGTCTTGCGGTTCTTTGGACAGTTGACGATTTCCCAGGTTCGGCATTTGATCTGAGCCACGTACTCATTTTTGATGGCTTCTCTCCATTCCCCCGACTCGGGGCTCTGAAGTGCTTCCGTTACATTTAATGGATCTAACATACCAATTTGGCCTGCGTACTCAGCGATTTCTTCGTCTTCCAAATCATCTGTTTTATCCTGATTTCGACTTCTCAAGTTGTATTCTTTTGTAGGTATTCCCCTGTTTCCTGATTTTGATAATCTGGGGCGTCCTGGTCCACTTTCCAGTAGTGGTTCCTTTTTGTCGGTTCTTTGTGTTTCATCCGTTTCAGACTCACGGTTGTTTTGCTCGTGTACCACTTGTTCGTTTACGTGAGGTATTTCAGTGGTTTCATCAAGAAGAAAATCCACGTAGTTATTTCTTGACATTCTGATTTCGTGTTGCGTGGCGTCACCAAAATCTTCAATAACTTTCACGTCTCTGCTTACTATGGTCCTTTTTTCACTTGTTACCCAAAGTCTGTACGCTTTGGATTCCTCTGAGTAGCCTAGAAAAATGCATTCTTTCGATCGAGTGTCAAATTTCCCTTTTCCAGTACTCTTGTTTAGTGCTAAAACTTTGCTGCCGAAGATTTTGAAATGTGCGACAGTCGGTCGCTTTCCGGTCCACAACTTGTATGGAGTTTCACCATTCAATGTTCTACACACAATTCTGTTCCTTACATGATTTGCTGTGTTTATAGCTTCGGCCCAAAATGATGGTGGGAGCTTCGATTGAATCATTGCACATCTCGCCATCGTTTCCAATGTTCGGTTCATTCGTTCGGATACGCCGTTCTGTTCTGGTGTATCGGGTACTGTGAGTCTTCGTTTTATTCCCTTTAACTTTAAATATTCGTTAAATTCATTATTTACATACTCAGTTCCGTTGTCTGACTGTAGGGCCTTTATTTTCTGTCCAGTGTAGTTCTCAACACGTGCAGCAAACTTCTTGAAAGCTTCCAACGCGTCGCTCTTCTTCTTCAGAAATTGCACTTCACACCATCTGGACTTGTCATCTATGAATGTGATGAAATAATTCGCACCACCGATAGATTTCGTTCTCATTGGTCCACACACATCGCTGTGAATGATTTCCAACAATTGTTTGCTTCTTCCAGGTTGACTTTTTGGAAATGGCGTCTGGGTCTGTTTTCCTTTAATGCAGATCTCACACGTATGAAGTTTTTCTTTTGAGTTAAATTTCAAACCGAGAACCTTTTCATCTCGTGCCATCTCTTTCAAACTTCGTTCATTCACATGGTTTAACTTCTCATGCCATTCTGTTAGTTTTGACTTCCCAGTCGATGCTATGCCTGCCTTTTCCCCGGATTCACGTATGAAATATAAATTCTTGACTCGGTCAGCAACGAGCGTCACGTCTCCATTTGCATTTTTCACTAATGCTGAGTTTTTCTTGAAAGTAACTTCATAGCCATTGTCAGTTATTTTTGAAACAGACATTAAATTCGTTCGAAGATCTGGTACGTGAAGAACTTTTGACAATTTCGCGTTTCTTACAGTCTTCCCGTGTTGTATGGCCAAGTTAATTTTTCCTATGCCTTCAATTTGTGTTGATCCATTATTTGCCAAATTCAGTGGTCTGTTCGTCTTGGACAGTTCATTAAATTCATCCGTCAGCTTGCACATGTGTGATGTGGCTCCACTATCTAGACACCATCTACCGCTTCGCCCGGTTGCAGTATGAAAAGCCATCTGGTCTTCAGAAATAACGTACGAGTTGTCATCTTCAACATTCCTCGCCTTCTGCTTGATTCCCACTAGACGTTTGCGGCAGTCGGCCGCTTTGTGTCCAACAATTTTGCAGTGATGGCACTTGAACATGAATTTAGAAGGATTAGAGCTTAAATGTGAATTACCTTTACGTCCGCTTCCTTCATAATTCTTGTAACTGCTAGATTGACGTCCTTTCCCAGCGAACATCGCATTTGAGACATCACCATCTTTTGATTTTCTTGCATCAAATTCCTCCATCAGTTTTATTTTGAGTGCTTCTGGTTTTGGTAACTCGTCACGTGATTCGATGGCGCATCGAAAGTTTTCAAAACTATCGGGTAAACTGTACAGAAGCAAGATACTTAATAGTTCACAATTCACCACGAGGTTCATTTCTTCCAATTTATCTACAGCGTCAAAAAAGGTTGCCAAATGTTCGCGAATATTTTCACCATCTCTCATTTTAACCAAAATTAGTCTTTTCAATAACGTTGCTTTTCTGGCAGGTCCCTTCGATTGATAAATCGATTCTAGTTTTAGCCATATTTCCCGCGATGTTACACAAGTCTTTATTTGTTTCAGTTCCGATGCACTTATCGCTAAAATCAAGTCTGATTTTGCTTTTTCATCTTCCACGTCCCACTCTTCTGCTGCATCAGCATTCGTAGGTCGCGTCTTCTTCCCATTTACATATGCCCATGCGTTATTCTTGACCAGTACGGCTTGTGCATGTAATTTCCATGTATCGTAATTTGTACTATTCAGGCATTCAAATCTTACATGATGGTTTCCATTTATTGTGCGCAGTGGAAGCGTGCTGGGCCCATAACCTTTTGTATATTAAGTAGTTTAATATTTATTCAGCACAAATATATGTTTACAAGTACATGCGTTTATTCCTTTTTTTACTGTAATTGACAAGTTGTTTATTTATATTCATTTTTATACATTGTTTTTATATTATACTTCTTAGATACGGTTGCTATAGGATCGGTAAGTAATGTATCCTAGAGACAGGTTTGCATCTCATGTTCTAACAATAATATATACAGTGTGTCCCAGCGACTACCATACATAGGGAAATTAACATTGGGAAATTCTGTAAGGATCAAGTATTGCTGTGTCTGTATTTAAACATGTGATTGTCACAAATTAAACAGTAGGTAGTTGAATTAATCAAATTTAAAACTGTCACATAGCTGTTATTTTTTAAATTTGCTGAAACAATACAACTATTACCATTGAATTATCAATATTCTTGCAAATAAATAATTTTAGGGATAAATAATATGGTTATATTTATTATTTTATAATAAAGTTTGTGAAGAAACAAATTTGGATGATTTTCAGTAATACATCCAACAACAGAAAGCTTAAGAGATTGCATTTTGTAATGGAAAAACGAAGAAAAACACAACAGATAAGCACTGAATTCAATATCACTAGCAGGTACTAATCAATGAAATGTTCAAACGTATTCCCATTGATTCGCAGACAGTGGCTTAATCTGTCACAAAATTGTGTCCCCGCATTTAATGTAAATGTGTGCTCGTCAGTGAAACAAATATTTTCTAAAGCATGACATTTCTTAAACATTAATTCACAGAAAGTGTTTAGTTTTTCACTATCTGCTGCTAATAGCAGCCTGTAATATTTTCAAGCAAAATATTTGTTTTTTTTATGAGTGCGGTGATTTACCAAGTTTATTTGTAATTTCCCTCACACTTCGACAGCTGCCAAAATATCTACTTCGTTAACATTCTGGGTTCCGTTTCTATTACTTTTGCGAAAGCAATTGACGCACCAAATTTCTTATTTTCAATAAAATTCCTTTAAATAATTATGTAATGTAAAATTATTTGACAGAAATAAATTTCTTTGTTTTAAGTCTTTTGTTTTTGTCACTCAGAAAGAATATGCATATAGCTCAAGGCAATAGTTGATCCTTATATAATTACCCAATGTTAATTTCCCTATGTATGGTAGTCGCTGGGACACACTGTATATATATTGTCACGGTTCTTTATTCAGGGTCAATACTTTCGGTGATTTTGGAAACTAGGTTCCAACATGTTTTGTTTACCACTTAAGTCATGCTACTTAAGCGACTGGGGACTGCGCGTTTTTTTGAAAAATAGCTAACTGAGCTCGTTTGCAACGGGACTCGCGTTTTGTGTTGAACCGCGAAGCACGTTTTTATATTGCTTTGTTGAATTTTGATATTGCGTTGAGTTTATCTTAGTGAATCTAAAAGAAAGAATTATTATCGTATATCGTGGATCCCGGATTACGCCCATAACTGGGGAGTGTGTTTGTAAGCAAAAAAGTTCACGGACGTGCCGAGCGTTGAACGAGTGCAGCCCATCACGTGGTGATACATTGTGCGCGCGGGCACTGTTTTTAAGTCATCCGTTCGCCGTGCTTCCTGTACCAAAACCCGCTGTTCTGCTGTTCCGCTGCAGAGTTCTGGAGCGCAACACGAACCACTACGGCTGAGTAGCATTTATTTTATATTGTATTTATGCTGTGCTGTGACACGAGTCGACATATTGCCCTCCACCCCACTCCCCATTATTTTAATTTAAGTTGAATTTAATATTAGCCTCTTGATTTTCACATACTATTGTTTTCTCTTTTGCATTTAACTTGTCATTCCGGGTTTAAGTTCATTCACCTTCATTTAATTTTAAGTAAATAGGTTATATCTCTTTTTTTGTGTCATTACATACTAGAATTTATGTTGTCTATTGAAATTAATATAGAGCTGTCTCAAATTCACTCCAGTGTATCTTTTTTTCTTCTTTCGAATCCCCGCCAGAATCATAGTTTTGCTTGTCTCAGCTTCCGTCGGAACACAGTCAATCGTGCTCTTGCGCTGTTCATATTTCGGCGGAAATCAAATCATTCCGAGCACGTGGCGCCCACCCTGAACGGACAAGTATCGAATCACTCCCCTCTCCACTGTGGCTACTCGGCATTACTCGGGTAGCCGACCACTACCACCTTGTAGTTCGTTGCGAAACGTTACAATATACATATATACAGGGCACGCCGCTTAATGTGATCACATCGGGACTCGAGGTTTTTGATAACAATATCCGAAAAAAAACATAAACACAAAATATTATTAATTAATTGAAAATATTGAGGCACACCGGCACCATCTGGGCAGTGTTTTGCCAGTCCCTTGCACCCACATAAAATTTATATATATATATATATATTTATTTATATTAATTTAAGGTATTCAAGTAAAACTTAAGGAATAATCAGTTTACCTTTGTTTGATTAACAAGTGATAAGTGACAACCAACGCAATTTTCATAATGTTTTTAATTGTTTACTTTTCACATCACTTTCTCTACACCCTGTATATATATATATATATATATATATATATATATATATATACCGGGTGTCTACTTTTTTTTCCGAACATAGGAAATTCAATGTTAAAATTTTGATTTGGCGATAACTTTTTACCTACTAATTTTAGAGCAAAAGTGTAATGAAGAAAAATGTTCAGAATTAAATACTGCACCAATGAGTACTAAGTTTGTTGTTCAATTGCTTCTTATGTACGAGTTAGAAGCAAAAGAAAATACACGATTAAAGGCAATTATCAGAGTGCCATGAGAAATAAAACAATAATTTATATCTGTTGTTTCTGACAGATTTGACATTTCGTTTGATTTTATTAGTATTAGAATCGGTGATTAGAAGTAGAATTATGGAAAGAATTAATCTTGAAGAAAAAATTCAGCGTTTTACTGGAACCAAAATTAAAACTGACTGACAATAAAATAAAACAAATTAGATAACTTAACAATATTTATTTATTTAGCTTATGCACAAAAAGAAAATAATACTTTGCTATATTAGTTTTCTTGTTAAATTAAATGCTCGTATAAATCACCATTAACTGCTAGGCAATGGCCTAATCTATCGTATAATTCTCGCCGAACGTTACTTAATTGTCTTTGATTAATATTGTTGCACTCTTGTACAATGGCATTTCTTAAGGATGCAATGTCATTGTATGTATGTTGGTACACTTTTTCTTTTAAGTATGGCCACAAAAAGAAATCACAAGGAGTCAAATCTGGAGATCTAGCTGGCCAATGAATTGTACCTCCCCGGCCAATCCACGCATCAGGAAAACACTGGTTCAAAAATATTTTAATATTTTGTCCGTTGTGTGCCGGAGAGCCATCATGCTGGTACCAGACTATGCTGTTTTCATTGGAGTATGTTTCCAATTCTGGTCCAATATTATTCTCCAGTAATTCTAAATATGTATTAGAGTTTAGTGAACCGTTGATAAAAAATGGTCCAACAATATGTGAACCAAAAATTCCAGCCCACACATTTACTTTTTGTGGATATTGCGAATGTGTGTTTACCATTACATGTGGATTGTCCTTGCTCCAATATCTATAATTTTGATGATTTGGTGCGCCATGTATTGTAAAAGTAGATTCATCAGTGAAACAAATATTTTTAAAAAAATATCTTTCTGTGTTTGCCTTTTCCATCATTATTTCACAAAATTCACTTCGAGCTATTTTATCTATTTCAAATATTTCTTGATGGTTTGAATATTTATACGAATAATACTTTTCTTCTTTTAAAATTTTGTGCACGGTAGCTGGATGTATATTTAATTCACGACCAATTTCACGAACACTTAAATTTGGATTCTCCGTTATACACAAGAGTACATTATATTTATTTTCGTGAATCCTCCCATCTTCTTCATTCTCTTCAATATCCTCATTTTTACAATTCTTGCAAAGTTTCACAACACTACCGGTTTCGTTAAATTGTCTTATCAAACTTTGAATTGTACTAATAGATGGAATGTGATGGTTGGGGTAATATGCGCTAATTAAGTCTCTAATGTGTCTGATAGAGTTTCCAGCAAAATACCACTTCAAACACTGAATTTTTTCTTCAAGATTAATTCTTTCCATAATTCTACTTCTAATCACCGATTCTATTACTAATAAAATCAAACGAAATGTCAAATCTGTCAGAAACAACAGATATAAATTATTGTTTTATTTCTCATGGCACTCTGATAATTGCCTTTAATCGTGTATTTTCTTTTGCTTCTAACTCGTACATAAGAAGCAATTGAACAACAAACTTAGTACTCATTGGTGCAGTATTTAATTCTGAACATTTTTCTTCATTACACTTTTGCTCTAAAATTAATAGGTAAAAAGTTATCGCCAAATCAAAATTTTAACATTGAATTTCCTATGTTCGGAAAAAAAAGTAGACACCCGGTATATATATATATATATATATATATATATATATATATATAGAGAGAGAGAGAGAGAGAGAGAGAGAGAGAAAGAGAGAGAGAGAGAGAGAGAGAAAGAGAGAGAGAGAGTATGAGAGAGAGAGAGAGAGAGAGAGAGAGAGAGTTCTCCACAGCTAGAGATCGAATGGTGTTAAATCTGGGAATCTGACTGTATATTTGTGTACGCCACAAAGGGCAACAGATACTTAATGTCATGAGAGACGTGATAATGACTGTCTGTAATTCCATTCACATGATAAATATCAGACATGGTTATCTGGTATTTATGGATCTGTTCTATGACGTTACACATGATGTGTTGCTGTCAATGACAATTCTTTGTTAAAATTATTTCAGTAACAGCCAGTTATTAATTCATATTGTTGTCCAATACGGGTATGATTTGTAATTCCTCCCTTTTTGTTTGAAATTATTGTAGTGGCATTTTGTATGGGAAGTTAACTTAATAATTCAGTTCCCTATCAATTCTTTTAATTTTATTATTATTTTGCTTTATCTCGCACTTAATTCTCACCATACACATGTATATTCTTATGTGTTTCTTAATAATTTATTTTGCTCAGTGTTTACTTGTCCGGACCACCATCCCAATTTGTTGCCATGTAGATGTTACCATGTAATTGTGTGGCGTCCATTTACTTAGAACCATTCCTTCCTCTTTTCCACACTGAGAAACCAGCAGCCTCATTTCCGGTGAGATAATTATTCGTGTCTCATCTGGCATGTAACACATTAGTAATAAAAAATATGCATATTTTTAATTTTCATAAAATATTTAATTTCAATAAGCATTTCATTTAAGTACAATTTTAAATTTATGATAATTTGGTAGAAAGTGCAAGGCCCCCTCATATATTACTTCTTAGGGCAAAAAAAGATTAAATTCAACCTTGTAATAAGGTACAGTCGGCTCAAATAAGGTATGTACAGCTGTCGCCAGTGCATTAAGTGCAATTCCTTCAGTTGCAATTTATAATGCGAAGGCACATTTACATGAAATGTTCTAGTTGTCCGTGAACGATTGCGTGCGATGTTACTATCCAGATGTTGCACAATTTCGCCGGTTATCGCCTTTTGCGTGAAATAACCCGTCATTTGCTCTTGAAATGACGTTAACAGTGGAGAACTTTTTCATAGGTGATAAACTATGTCCCAGAACCTGCAGTTCAGCTAAGAGATCCTAAATGGAACAAAATATTTATAAAAAATTTTCCAAATATGAGCTATGTAGAAAATAAATAAATTATAATATCAGTTATTTACTTCAGAATTTAAAATTGTTACTACTAATGATAGTGAAATAAGAATACAGAATAAATAAAAATATGCATGTCGAATTAACCATAGTTGTATACAAAATACAATATTGTATTGTGTAATTTATATTTAATACAAAGTAATTCGTAACGAATTTAAAAAATATCGTATAAACAAAGGTCTTAATCAATTTAACACTCAAATAAATTTTATTTTAAAATAACCTCTTCAACAAATTAAACATTTTTTTAAAAGACGAAACGTCTATTTCATTGTTACTCAAACTGTGGACTGTTGTACCTCAAAGCCTTCAGACTGTATGAGAGGGCCGCGAAACAATGAAAACAACTTTTTTATGACTTTGAAAAGTTTTTAAAGTTTGAACTGGATTATGATTTATTATGTGTAAGAATGAAAGTAGCATTCCATAGAATATTTCTCGTATGTGTTTATGAACCGACTGAATATGAAAATGACTACCAGAAGGAATGTTTTTGGAATGAACTAAATAATGTGCTTGAGAGTTGTGAGCCTGGTGAGAAGATACTTGTTTCTGGTGGTTTAAATGGACGGGTTGCGTCAAGAGAAATGAAAATGTTGTGGGAAGATTTTGTGATGCAAGGGTAAATGAAAATGGAAAAATGATTGTGATATACATGGGAGCTTATTCATGAGAATAGACATAGTGTGATTGATTTGATAATGTATGATGAAAGATTAAGAAGCTTTGTTGTGGATAGAGGTCTGAATGTCATATATTAATCAATGGAATAACGTTTTACCCATTTGTTCAGATAATTTGAAGATGTATCTAGTAAACGGAAAACTTTCAGGGACTGTGTAGTAACGTGTGCGACTGAATCATGCGGTGTATCGAAAGTTGGTTTATGAATGAAAGACGATTGGTGGAATGATAATATGAAGGACGCTATATGCATAAAGAAAGAAGCATATCTGTGTTTTTTGAGTGTTAAGGATACATATGGTGATTTCTGAGATGCATGTTTGCTTATATATAAAAGTATGCGAGCATATGCAAAGCGTGAAAAAGGGAAGAATGAAAAATTGACGAATGACTTTGTTCTGAATAAAAACATGCTTTGGAAAAGCGTGAAAAAGCTGAAGGATGGTAACATGTCTTGCATTAAAGATCATGATAGTAATTTACTGTGGAAATAATCTGAGATTCGGGAATGATGGTGCAGTTATATTAGCTAGCTATATGACAATAATTGTGTTATAAATGATAATAAGAAAGGCTTTGGATTGTAGTGAAGGTGAAGATTGAGATATAAATGAAGACGATGAAGTTAATGCAATGGTTAAAATGAAAAAAGGAAAGGCTGCAGAAATAGATAATATTACAGGTGAGATGCTGAAGTATGGTGGCGAAAAAGTGTTTGTTTGGCTAGTTTATTTGTAGAAATGCTGCTTGCGGAAAAATGTTGTTCCAGAAGATTGGAAGCGTGCTGTAATTGTTCCATTGTACAAAGGAAAAGGAAATATGTGTGAATGTACAAATTATTGTGCGATTAGTTTCTTGAGTGTTGTATGTAAGTTGTGCAATAGTGTAATAATTAATAAAGTATGGGAGATTACATGTAGTAAATTGAATGAAAGCAAGGGGGGTTTTTGCCTGAAAGAGGTTGTGTGGATCAACTGTGGATCAACTCGCTTCGAATGATTGTGGAGAAGACATTGGACCAAAACAAAAAATTGTTTTGTGGTTTCATAATTTGACGAAGGTGTATGATAGTATTGTGCGTGAAAAATTATTTCCTATTTTGAAGGAGTATGGTGTTAGTGGTATTTTATTGCGAACACTAATGGCTTTATATAAAAATAATCAAGCAGCAATTCGTGTGGATGGTAATTTTAGTAGATAGTTCAGTATTGACGTGGGGGATAAACAGGGTTGTGTGATGCCTCCTTGGCTCCTTAATTTGTATATGGATGTGATATTAGGACGAGCGTTAGAGTGTAAAAATGATGGTGTGAAGATAAGTGATTTCATTGTGTCTACATTAGCATATGCTGACGATGTGGTTATTATGGGTGAATCTGAAGAACAATTGACGAATATGATTAAGAGTGTCAATAATCAGGGAAAATGTTTGAATTTGATCATGAATGCTTCAAAATGTAAGATTTTGGCTTTTCAGAAGGATGAAATTACGGAATGCAAGGTTAGCATAAATGATGAACAAATGGAACAAGTTAGTGAATATATGTATCTGGGATGCATGTTTTCGAAAGATGGATGGATGAATGCTATATTTGAAAGATGAGTAGTTGCAGGTCGAACAGTTTTGGGCCCTCTGGGAAGGTTTGCTAGAAATGTGAATGTATCAAGAGAAGGTAGGATATGTGTTTATAATGGTGTACTTGTGCCATCGATCATGTATGGAAGTGAATGTTGGGTATGGGATAACCGGAATTAAAAAAGGATAACTGTGGTTGAAATGAGATTCTTGAGAGGTGTGTGCGGAGTAACTAGAAGAGACCGTATTAGGAATAAAGTAGTGTATGATGAATGTGAAATGCGTGAAAATGCTGTGAAAAGGTTGCTTCAAGTCAGCTGCATTGGTTTGGACATGTGGAACGAATGTCAAGACTGCCTAAGAAGATTTATTTGGGTGAAATTGAAGGAATACGAATGCGAGGAAGACCGAGGAATGAATATGGTAGAAAATATTTTGACTGAACGTAAAATTATAAGAAGAAATAATAGCAATAGCAATTCTTAGAAAATAAGGAATGAAACACAGACTTCTGTGGACGGAGTGCGCTGTGTGGAGTGTTTTGTTGAATATTTAAATGTTTTTTGCTCGGCCGCCAATCGGTTTTACTCCGCGACGGGTCAGTGGAGATAAAGGTTTTACAAAATAAATATGACGACAAATAAATAAATAACAAATCAAAAAACTAGAAACCTGGAACCTAGAAACAAACCCTTTTTAATAACTAGTACTAATCTAACGTAACGGCGGGTACGAGGGGACACTAACTACTCTGTAGCAGGATATGCGTGCGGCACAAGTGGGTCGGACACTAATTACTCTGTAACAGGATATGCGCAGTGCAGAGCAATAGCTGGGTTCGGACGGGAAACTGCAGCGAGGTCGACGGAAAACTGCAGCGGGGGGACGGAAAACTGCAGCAGGACGTCCGCAATGTGGGGATAACATGTTGAACTATTCTGTAACAAGACATGCGAAGTGTGGGCAGCAGTAGGGGGACGGGAAAGTTCTGGCACTGGTTATTCTGCAGCAGGACATACGTAGTGCAGAATAAACAGCGGAGCACACAACAATAAATTAAAATAATACACAACAATGAATAATGTAGTAACAGGTCGTACGCAGGGCGAACAAGAAAAGTGGAAAAGAAACTGGCTTACAATACGGCTCGATAGACGGAGGCGGTTGGTCGGTAGTCGGAACTCTGACTGACTAACTCTGGCAATTCCGCGGGATATTTATACCGCGGTGTTTCAGACATGTTTTGGCCGCCCTTAATTGCGCGGAGTTGTGCCATATGCGAGTCCGAGCGGCGTGTGAGTCTGTGCTGACGCAAGCGGTGCGATGGCGGTCATTGCTCTACTCGCTCAGCGCCTAATTAGAATTTGTGACTTCGTCACAGTATGTATGTATTATTTCTTACAACAGAAAGACATTTTTTTTAAATTTTAATGTGAAAAATCACACATTTATGGGATCAGCTTACAATATAAATACTACTAACTCGCTAATATCGGGGCGATACTTCTAATAGCACTGTGTAAACGCGACATAATAGCTTTATAATTTACAATGCAGGTGATATATGTTAGGTTGTTTGGGGTATACACTCCGGGAGACACCCTTATTCGAGAAGTTTACTAGTTTCATCTCAGTTATGGGTATTTGACACATTCACTTAATGTAGAATGTTAAATGTGTATGTTAGATATGATTATAAATAAGAAAATTATTAATATAAGTTTAATATAAATTAGGATGTATATGATTTCAAAGACATGATTTAATTTAGTGATTTAAATCGGGATTAAAATCACCTTATTTTTAAAATTAAAATCTTTTGTCTAAATCACATTTTTCATTTCGTAAAATTTCTTTCATTCAACGTGAAGTTATTAAAACATTAAATTCTGTGCAGTGATGCTCAGCAATTAATAAATTATGATGAATAAAGAACGAAAAAAAAATTAATTAAGGAAACAAAAATATTTAATTAGAAATAATTTTCTACAGAAAATACATAATAATTTATATTTTTACTAACTGCCAAACAACTGAAATTACTGAATTTACGAACTTGGTTAAGGAAAATTATTTAAATCTATTTTTTTTACACTCGGATATAATAATATCTAATAATATTTTTTTTACACGTCCGGGAGTAGAAGTCGGTTTCTATGGCCTCAAACGCGGGACAGAAATGAAGCATTTACTCCCTATGGACGAAAACACTTTTCGTAAGGGAGTTTTTATTATAACAAAGGTTTTTGTAAATAAATGTGTGTTGTCATGGTACGCGTTGCTTGGAAACATTTCCAAAGGCTTCCAAATATTGCAATTTCGTTCCGATTTATTATAATTCATTATTTATGAAATTAAGTGTTTCTACTCCCGAACGTGGAAAAAATAGTATATACACCTCGGGAAAGACCACCATTTTTCCCTCGATGTATTTGTAGCCCTCTGGCTTCGCCCTCGGGCTTCATACTACATCTCAGGAAAAATAAGTGGTTTCTCCTTGGTGTATAATGTACTATTTTACAGGTCCGGGAGTAGAAGTCAGTTTCTGTGGTGTCAAAATATTGACAGAAATAAAGTATTTACTCCCTAGGGAAATAATAAACAACGATTTCCCTAGGGGAGTTTTCATTGTCACAAAGGTTTTTGTATACAAATGTATGTTGTCATGGCACGCCTTGCATGGAATCATTCCCAGAGGCAATTTTTCGCTCCGATTTATTATAATTCATTATTTATGAAATTAAGTGTTTCTACTCCAGAACGTGGAAAAAATAGTGTATACACCTCGGGAGAGACCACAATTTTTCCCTCAATGTATTTGTATCCCTTTGGCTTCGCCCTCGGGCTTCAAATTACACCTCAGAAAAAATAAGTGGTTTCTCTTCCTTGGTGTATAATGTACTAATTCATCATTAAATTTTGCTACTATTTATATTAAAGACAAAAAATATGTAAAAAGCTATCAATGCAGAACTGTATGTAAACTTTGTACACACTTTACCGATAATACACATTTAACGTAGTATACATTCGTATATACCGATTGTTACAATGAAAAATAATTCATAACATTTTTTATTTTAATTTTACGGCCTACCAATGTGTCATGAAAATGTGATATTTCACTATAATAATTATAATCTCGATTTACTCGAAAATTATTTATACAAACGAAACCATATGGTTTCAGCACGAAATAATCAGCACCGAATTCACATAGTTACAGGTAAGGTTTCATTTTAGTCACCGATCAAGAAACCGTAAATACCTTAAATACTCCGAAATTGCAGGTATTAAACGATAGTACATTCTTGTTCAGCGTAAAAATTCTTTCGTCATTACTTAATAATATGCAAAATATTACGTACTTGCGGAAACGAGAATTGTTGTGTTATACTTTTTAAGGTTGATCCTTGTTTCCACAGTAAAGTTATTGTTTATATTATTATTTACGATCAAACTTAGTTCAGTTTGGGTGCTCAAATACTGTAATTAATTGTATAACAACATTCAATTCTAAACAACAAAACATAAAAAATAATACAATAACCCTCATAATAATTAAAAATTTTAATCATAGAATAAGTAAGGGATTAGAGTTTTGTCAAACATTATTTAATTGAGTACTTACTCCATAGATGGTGCTGACGGCCGTGGTAACTCGCTCTCGCTTATGGTAGCTGTTATAAGATCCTATAATACCGCCGCGAAAACTAACAACAGGCAAGATCATACTTCACAGGATCATTTCTGTAGTATATCTTCACAATCTCTCTACTCAAACGTAGAGTCGTTGTCACCACGATGAGGGAAGGCAGCGTTACATCCTGGGGTCCGATTCTTGAAATCATGCGCACATATTCGTGTGCGCAACTAAGCAAGAAGCGTGCACGAAACTAAAAACGATATTCTTGAGCGTACGCAAAGCGTTCGTGCACGCATTTTTCGTGCGCATTTACATCGAGTGGCTTGCTGTATGCGAATGTCTGTTCGAGTGATAGAAAGTTGACAGACGGTACTATATATAGCAATTATAATACAGATATATTTAATTTGTAAGTGTCTACCAATACTTATATGTATATAAATGCTGAACATGCTGGTAGTTCTGGACACAATATTGATTTCATCAATGTCAATATTTTGCATACTGAACAGAATAATTATAAACGTTTGTTTTTGGAAAGCTGTTATATTCAGTCTACTAAGAATTCTATTAATCATAAAACGGATTTTTTACAAATTGTTTCATGTTACGCGCCCTTATTAAACAAGTTTTGATGTTAGTGTTTTCCGCTAGGGTTCTTGTACGTTGTTTCTGATGTCCATTTTTAGTTTTGACTTGACAAGACAACTATGTTGTCTGTCTTGTTTTTTGCGTTTTTATTCTGACGACCATGGTCAGTTGTTTTGTTATCATTATTATTAATTTTACATTTTCATACGTTTTTTCTACACTGTTCAATTGTATTGAACATGTTTTGTTCACATTTTTGTGTTTATACTTCCATGTAAAATCCACGTGGTAATATTGTTCTTCGCTTCTTCCATTAAGGTAATGTTAAGCTCGTAATACGTTTACTGTCTTTTTTGAATTGTTATAATTTACATGTGTTGTTATTTAAATGTTGTAGCCTTGATAATGACCTCATACCTTAAGGTCGAAACGTCGGCATAAGTTTTATATGAACTTTTGAATAAACTTCTTTACGTCTGAAGTTGAAGTCATCATTCCAACCCTTTGGGGATAAACCTTTCATATAAGAGAATGATGGCATAGTTATGAGTTCAACATTTTATGGATATGTATTGCATTTTACAAGACCATCAACGCAGTGGGCCACGGATACACGAAGCAACAGATGAAACAGTTCGCACGAAACATATGAACAGCTGACACTTGATGGCCAACGTGATTGACGTTAACTGGGAAGAAAACAAGAGCAACAAATCATAGCAATATGTATGCAAAATAATGCACATGGCGCTGAGATATAAATGTGCCAGATTTCTGACACTTTGGGGCGATATCGGACGGTGCGAACTACACTAGTCGCCTACATGCGAGCGTGTGTGTGTGTGTGTGTGTGTGTGTGTGTGTGTGTGTGTGTATCAACTTGTCAGTATGTGCTTTTTTATAATGGAGCTATAAACAGGTCTAATGTAATCAACGATTTCTTCAATTCTCCGAGTTGCTAGGACGAAATGTAATATAAATCGTTGCCTACTTTACATAACATTAATGGTACTAGGTACTAGACAGATTCGCTATGGTTAATTTTAATTCGAGATACAAATTTAATTCCGTTAAAATTGATATAATCCATTGGCAGATGAATTATCCAATCTCTTGCTAACCTTCAGTTAAAGTTCAGAGATCATTTATAAAAATACTAAATTTTCATGTTGTTCTAATCAAGACTTCCATGTGTTTCTTGATGGAGGCCAGTGGAACATCAGACAAGCCGGGCATGTCTTGCATATATTGAGATGGTATTTGCATTTTCCATCTCAGTAGTTTATCGTGCATGTCGGGGAACACAAACCACGCAAAAGTCATTTTTTTCACATTGACATGCCTTCACATGGCTAGTTTGAAATATGAGCGAAAATTAAATTTATTCTCACAGGCTCTTCGGACGATTTAACATCGAGTATTTCTTCCTGTACTCAACGTTGTTTCGTTTCGATAGTGTTTGTTTAGATAGATTCGTAGATTTAAGTATAATGCGCGTTATAGGAAGCCTTACATAGGAGGATTCTACGAATTATAGTTGTGAAATATCGATTAAACGAATCTAATTTGCCGTGCATGTATACCTTCTCCTGTGAGTGATAAAAAGAAAACGATGTAAGTGATTATCCGCATAAGGTAACCAGCTGATTTCTATATAAATGGCAAAGGTTTCTCGAATTTTTCTTGAAAGAACACACAAGCACACGCACATGCGCGCGCGCGCGCTGTTTGAATAGTTTAAAGTGACGCAAGCAAATACACATACTGTAGGCTCAGGGGAGCAGCAGTTGTAACAGGTTCACGCTGATATATTGTAACTAAGATCACTGAACTTCAAATGTAATAACTTTTCCTGTTTGAAATTACCGTTTCGCATGAAGCTGCCTTAGAAATATGTAAACTATGTGTGATTCAAGCGAGATTTAGGTATTTTAATCTTTCATATGATTCCAATCTTTCACAAAAGGTAACATACAGTAACATTCAAACAAGTATTGTGTACGGCGATTTTAAGCGCGAAATCAGTTGCAATTGTATATGATAGATTTTGACAAACATCAACATTATGGCCGAAGATGAACAGGTCTGTTCACAATTAACGCATCCGTCAACCCGTCGGAGTGTGTGTGGGTGTGTATGTTGCTGCTGTTTTGTTCTCTGAAGTGATCTGACTCACAATGTGGGTAAATAAAATCATGTATTACTCACCGCAAAGGATGTGTTTGTGTGTGTGTGTGTGCAAGATTTTTTTTCTTACCGCTCTTGTCATCCTGTCAATTTTGTAATTTACTGGCACATGAATAGTTGCAACAATATCTCGACAACGACCACACCAATTTTCACGCGCCAGTATTTTTTGTTCCTATACATAATGTATTACTGTATATACATGTATTATATATATTGCGTGTGTATGCTTTGTATATGTCATGTACGTATTTGTATTCTGTTTATACATGATGTAAGGATGCCTTGTGTATGCATGTATATATACGTTTTTCAGGTACATATGTGTTTGCTTTTGCTGTGTATGCCAACATGTACGTATGCCATATGTTGTGTACATGTAAGCACGTCATGTTAATATTGTAAAATATATATCAGATTGCATCTCTTAGGAGAATTTATTAGATGATTGATGGTCAGACGATAAATCCTGCGTGTCATGTTAACTTCAGAGCAGACAGCTCAAAAATAACAAGCAACATGACTTACAAATGTTTGATTTACTTCTCGCTAAGAAATGTATGCAGTGAATTCGGTGTGCTATCCGCAAACTCCTTGAATCAGAAACTACTGTATATCCGTCCCCGTCCCTCGCGTCCGACCATAATGCTCAAAGTCCGGCGAAAAAACGATGTACAACTTCTCTGTGTTAAAATACCCTTCAAGTCAAATCACATTTCTCGCGGTCTGTGCGGATTTTAAGATAGAAATATTCTCTGCGATTTGAAATACCTAATTCCAAGGTGTCTTATTCTTCGGGAATTAGTTTAATGAATAAATCACAAAGTCCTGTTTGCTCCTCACAACGCACAGTTAATGTTAATATTTGCAAATATCAAAGGAATAATTTCCATAAGTTGACAACAAGTGTCACGTCGTCGTCCACGTTAATAAATTATATTCGAAGGTAAGAGAATATGATCACTCTCTAAACATATATGTATCTAGGGGCCGATCTATCATACCATGCACTTATTAATATGCTAGGAATATGTATTTCATTTTGAACTGGATTCTCTCGCTAGATTTGTATTGAATTGTACTGTATTTGTTACAAAAAATTTATGTTTTTCCCGTTGGCGCAAGACCTGTCGAATACTGTGCAGTTATTGTTTACACTGAGCAGTCAGTTTGATAGAACATATTCTGCTATTCTGATAGTTGAATTTTTGTAACAAACAATCTCAATATTCATATAGAGAATCATATTGGTTTTTTTTACCGAATTCCTGGAAAACATTATTATTATTATGTCATTTCACAGTTACGGTACTATACTCTGATTTAAATTAAATTTACAGTAAAATAATAATCGATTACAAAATTTTTCACGGAACATTACCTTATACAGATGTGCATTTTAAGGTATATGAATAATATGAAATAATGCATATGAAGAATTTTTGAACAAACTCAAAGACTGAAATTGCTATTATGGTTTGGTAACTCTCCTTAAGGAATTCGATAATCCACCTCAGATATTTGACTATTACTCTAGAAATTTTTTAGCGGCAAAGCTAATATTTTGCTCTAGGTGTAGCAACTGCATTCATGACATGTGTAATACCATATTCGCGACAAAAACTCTCAAATTGTTTGGAGTAGAAACTAGTTCCACGGTCGCTTATGATCTGTACTAGCACTCCGAAAACCTCGAACACAGTTTTAAGTCCAGATATTACGTGCTTTGTTCTAGTGTCTTTTACAGGTTTTAGAAATATATACTTAGTGAACGCGTCTACTATCACTAACAAATGAACATATCCCGGTTTACTCCTGTTGAAAGGACCCAGATGATCAATATGCAAGGTATGAATCGGTACAGATTTTATCCTTCCCTGGCTTCACTCCGTCTTGAGTAATTTCGAAGCCTAAATACGTAATGGATGCTTGAAAAAAATGACATTTTTTTTAAATTGAGCGTTAGAGCATGGTCACGAATTGCATTAAGTATTAAGGTTAGCCTTCGTATTCCTGCTTCAAAATCTGGTGCTGGAGAAATGATATCATCCAAGTAAGCCGACGCTACGGTTCCATTTAGTGGACCCAGTACTTTATTAACCATACGCTGGAACACACTTGGTGCGTTTGTTAATCCAAAGGGCATACGATTGAACTCGTACTGTCCATCGGGTGTAACAAAAGAAGTCTTGTGTTTAGAGCTTTCGGCTACAGGAATCTGATAATAACCGGACATCATATCTAAACTTGTAAAATATCGAGCGCCTTGCAACTGGTCCAACTGATCATCAATCCTTGGTAATGGATGTCGATCTGGAATGGTTTGTCGATTGAATTTTCTGTAGTCAATGCATAAACGTTCGTCTCCATTTTTCTTTTTTACCAATACAATTGGTGACGCATACGCAGAATCGGATTCCCGTATAATACCTGCTTGCAATAGTTCATTTACCATATCGTGAACCTTCTCCCGTTCTTTTAATGCCATTCGATAGGGCCGATGAGTGATTGGTCTCTGGTCCATCAAATTTATGTGCATTTCGACGGTGCTAGAACAGCCAAGCTGTTTTAGGGACGATGAAAAGCAGTCAGAAAATTCTCTGAGTAGTGTAAGGACCGCATCTTGTTGTGCTAGTGTGAGAGTCTCGCCCAAGTTCACGTCGTCCTTGAAATGGTTATTGCATTGATCTGTAGGTCATCATTTTTATCTAGGTTGGGAGAACATTTCCATCCTCGGGCTAAAATTTTATTTTTCCGTATAGACAAGTCATTGTGAGACAGGTTAACAACGGGTATAACCAGCGTATGGTCATCAATAACTCGGTAAATACTTCTCGGTATACAATGTTCTTGGCCCGGTTTGTGGCGGATACTATTATCAATAAAAAGTTCACCTTGATAGGGTGTCTGGCAGGGTACATATCCGGTATATCCTGGCGGTATAATTACGGACGTAATACTCCTCAATATTATTCTGTCTGAATGATGAATATCGTAGTCTAAGGATGGAAAAGTTGTCTTCTGAAAAATTCTTAAATGTTTTGAATCTTTGAAGATTAAAACGGATGGTAGTTCTGTAAACGGCTGTTCAATTATCATAGGTGTGTCCTGTATATCGTCAGGTACAACATGGATATCGACTTTGGCCTCGACACCCTTTACACTCAGTAACTGCTGTTTAATTATACCTAGAGTGTGGGTGCGTCCATTTGCAAAACCTCTAATAATCTTTTTATCCTCCACATTTATTGGTAATCCTAACTGTTTGGCTTCAGCGTGTTTTATAGTATTACAAGTTGCACCAAAATCAATAAATGCCTTTAGTCGTTTTCCATTTAAGTTAACAGTCACAAAATATTTGTCACGAGACCTATTTAGTACGTTAATAAAAATATAGTTACCTTCCTGCTCAGTGCCTCGCTCACGTGTTAATTCGTGTTGTTTCCGTTGGCTTCGCTGAGCAGGGAGAGGTTCTTGGCATACGTTTCGTGTATGACCAGGTCGACCGCACCGGAAGCATCGAAGTGGGCCCCGTTGCTGCACTTCTTCGCTAATTGTAGAACGATTGTAGCTTCGTGATATTTTACTCTTTTGATTCATGTGCTTGTTCCCTCTCTTCTCATCTCTTATAGTTCGCAAATATACGAACAGCTCATCAGGAGTCCAATAGTTTCCCGCGCGAGCTGCTGTTTGAACCACCATGTCAGATATCCAGCCAATTATACAGGAGACCGCCTTCTCGCCGGTGATATCCAATGAAGTTAATAATGCTAGCTGTTCATAATAGTACTTCATATAACTTTCGCTGGGGAGTTTCACTCGCTGTGTCATTAATTTCAGCTGCTGGTAGTAATCTAAACTACTTGGGAAAGCCGTTTTCAACATTTGCTTCCAGGTATGCCAGTCATGGTTAAGACTTGGAAGAGTACGATACCAAGTCTTTGCTAAGCCTCGCAGTTTAGCAGTAGCATTAATGGTGGTGTTTTGATCATCCCAACCATACTCTTGAGCTAACTCGTCGATGAATTGGAGCCACCTCTCCATCGTTTGTATCCGATCTTCCGGATGAAAAGAAGGGATAACGTTTTTGGCTACTGCGTGTGAGCAGTGAGCGGAGGAAGAGACCGCTTGCGATTGTTGCATCATGCTTACGTTCTGCGTCAACTGCAACATCATATGTGTGACTTGACGCAAGTCGTTAGCCATAGAAGAGGAAGTCGCCACGTTGGCTGGGGCAAAACCCCGACAACCTGTATCGGATGTAATAGATTCTGCATCAGACACGTCCTGATTTTTGTGAGACATAATGGATAAGAATCCCACTTCTGAAGTTGTTAGAAGTAGTCTTTATCAAGGTTACCTGAAACACTCCGCAAGTAAATAAAACAACTATAAAGGAAAAATTTAAGTATTATATTGAAAACCAAAATGCATATAAATATATAATATCTCACTCCGAGTAACTGCCCCGCGCAGGCTCCTCTGGAGATGGTGAAGTTAACCTGTAAGCAAACCAGAACAATAATTTTCATGTTGTTAATTTTCTTTTGTCCAAAAACGTGATCTTTGATACTAACAAAGGTTTTTTTAATCCGGTAGTGGTTGAAATGAAGACAATGGTTGTTCTAGATGATTAGAACAGTATATTTAGCAATAACGTGCAGACGTTTCGGCCATGGATTGTGGCCATTAACAAAGCGAAGTACATAAATTTTTATTTTTATAAAGCAACATCTGAAAAATTGTATAAATAATAAAAAAATATATAATATAATACTGATACAACTAGTAAACAAATTAAAAGTATAATTACCTAAACCTAAGTGTTAACACCAATAAGAAGAATGAATACAAAACGAATGAAAAACATGGCCTAACAAGGTCATGTTCAATGTCGACATAGTCAGTGAATAAAATGAATTAAATTAATAACAAGAAGCTGCTATAGTGTATCCATAGATATTAGAATTTGACTAAACGCAGCATGCTATTAACAGAGGATTATCCCAGATTATACGACATAGTAAATGCATAAAAAGCAGAGATGTATTCAGAAATTTATAAATACATTTTGAAAAATAAAAACAACAAAAATATGAATATGATATACATCTTAACAATAACAATACAAATTAACAAAAATAAATGTAATATTCAATAAATTATTATTACGTCTTAATTACACATATATATCTCTTGTCTTTCCCGCTAAGAGCATTACAAATTTACCTGAATACCGCCACTACTAGTAGTTTATGGCCTCTCCCGCTGTGAAGGGTACCCCGCCTACCTATTAAGGAATCAAATTCTTATATCTATGGACAGAGCATACATTTAGCACTCTAGCGTCCATTTAAGTAACTGCTGAAATTAAAGCGCCATAATTGGAATTCATATTACAAAAGTCAGTGATATGGCTAACAGTGTTATTGTTCAAATTAATATAAATACTTTCTAAAATTAATCTTTTGAATTTGTTAGGTTCGGAATGTAAAATTTTGAAATTAACGAAATCTATAGAATGTCCAGTATGTAAAGCATGTTCAACTATAGCATTGTGTCGGTCATTTTTGTTCTTATGATGATATTGATGTTGATAGAAACGTCTTTCGATATATTGACAAGTTTCTCCAATATACAAAGACGGGCAATCAGAACAATTTATTATAGATTATGATAGACGACATCACTACGTTTAGTTATGGGTGTTGAAGTTTTTAATTTAGAAAAGAAAGGATTAATTGAATTTAAACTTTTGAAAACTAGCTTAATGGGTAAATTATTAAATGTACTTTGTAAAGAATGAAAACTTTTATGGTGATAGGGAAGTGCTAAAAATTGTGACAAATTTGGGATAGAAGTACTAGTTTGATTTCAGTTAGGTAAATTATTATTGTTGTTATTATTGGTATCTGGATTGAGAATTTTATTTGATTTATTTCTAATAACTGTTTTAATTAATGTTCGTGGATAACCGTTGGCTGTAAGGGTGTTGTATATATATTGAAATTTTTTTTTTATGAAAAGAAGAATGTGACTATTTTAAAACCCGGTGAACTAAGGCTATTACTACTGCTATTTTATAGCGTTTGGGGGAATAATCAAAATAAGCTAAATATCAATCGAAAATGAAACTGTTATTAAAATTGATACCGACGAAACGGTGCGAGCCCTACGAGCGGCAGACTGTTGCAAACACGCTACAAACGAGGTTGCGTAACCAGCAGACAGCTGCGTTCGTTACAGAAACGAACGGGAACCAACCTATATCTGGCAGACGAGACTTTTCGAGTCTGCCAGACATAGGTATAAAAGGCGCAGCATACGCAGTACCTATCAGAGTTAGTCCGAGCCCAGCTCCTGCTCTAGCTTAGTAGTTCCGTTATCATAAAAATTTATCTTTTTTTAATTGAAATCAAAATAAGAACATATTACATTCATAAATATTGTGCAGCAATGCCCACTTTTTTAAGATTTAACATAAATTTTAAAAATAATTTTCAATGATAGTTAAACGTTGCAGAACATAAAGTGAATACTGAAAACTTCACTAGAAATACAATTATTGCATTACACATATTAGTAAACACAATGAGAGTTAAGTACATATAAGACGTTTTTTGTTATTGCTATTTTAAGGAATTTGGTACAAATTAAATTATTTTAAACGGTCAGATAGGTATATGAACCTCTTTAGAATGTGTATTAAATACTTTTATCGAAATATATTAATATATTTTGGACATTACTTTTAATTTTATTTAATTTCGTTTTTCTGATCACCTTGTTATTAGGCAATCGAATAAACACTTATGAATAACGGGATAACTGCACTACGATGGGCACTAATGAGACAACGGTGACAATGTGGTGGGAGGTGCATGGGAACAAATGAGACTGGGAACAAATGAGAATGGGAACAGGTGAGATTTTATATTTTTCAGCATGGGAACAAGTGAGACTGGGAACAAATGAGAATGGGAACAAGTGAGACACTTTGCATGGGAACAAGTGAGACAATCGTGACATAGAAAAGTGGTGGGAGGCGCATGGGATCAAATGAGAATGGGAACAAATGAGAATGGGAACAACTGAGACGGGGAACAAATGAGAATGGGAACAAGTGAGACGCTTCGTTTTGGCCGTATGACAGGGCGCCCCATCCTGCTGAAAAATGTAATTTTCGCCAACATTTAACTTCACGATACTTGGTAGCGGACTGTTTTGTAATATTTGTTGATATTTCGGGGCATTCACGGTACCATCAATAAATTCAAAGCATCCTAATCCTGAAGCTGCCATGCAGCCCCAAATCATCACTCCTGTAGGAAATTTTACTGTGCGTTTTAGGCAATCCTTGTGGAAAGCCTCATGTTTGGTACGAATCACGCGTTTACGGTGATCACCAACACATACGTCGAATTTTGATTCGTCGCTAAAAATTACTCTGGACCAATCTTCTACCGACCAAGATAGTTTAGATTTTGCCCATGCGAGCCTGTTTTTCTTTTGTTTTTCCGTCAACAATGGCTTTTCCTTTGCCTATACGAAAACAATTTTGTTTAAAATTATACTTTTGAATTGTTACTTGTAATTCAACCTTATAAAACTTGAGTCCGCTTTTATGAATCCACTGGCGACAGCATTCCCTTAACAGATTTAATCCAGTTTCGTGATTCGATTCAGCAGTAATTTGCCTTAAAGTATTTCTTCGGCCTTTTTTGCATAGTTTTACTAATAGTCTCTTATTCCTATCAGAAACTATTTTTGGACGACCCGGACTTTTACGTTTTTTATCTAGGATATTTCCCGTTTCTCCATAATGTGTAATTATATTCCTCACTGTAGTTTTAGGAATATTAAGTTCATCCGCAACTTCACGTATTGTTTTGTTGCGGAAATAATTTGTAAGCACTATCTCGCGAATTTTTGAACTTGTAGAGATACCACGCATCATTTTGTTCAATAAACGCAGCGATTCACTCAATATGATAAGAAAACTATTAATTGCCGATTAATCTGACATTTCGTTCTCCATCGTCTTCGCAGCCTCCTTGTCTTATTTGGTTTCATTTTTAACCGTTACTCTATTTTAGACATACAAATTCATGCTGTCCCAATATTTAGTTGCCACATAATATGAACATTTTTCTTGTTAATTAGAGATAATAGAATAAGTATTTTATTTTTTAAGTTGCTGATTGGCCACAATTGTTGTTAATTGACTAGTTACTCAGTATTGAATTTAAAAAATCTGGTGTGGGCTCCACACTACTTTCTTATACTCAATTTAATTTGGCAGATATTTGACATTTCAAATGCGCATTTCTGTAAATATTTTGTCTTTGTTTTGTTTTCATAGCATATATGATATTTTAAATAGATGCCAATATATAAATACATTTTACTCAAAATTGGATAAAGATAGAACAAAAATGCATAGAACATTTTTTCTTAAGCTTGTTGTTTCCTATAACTTTTATTTCAAAACTTTTTCTATATCACTTTTATTTTCTCCAATAATTCGCAATGTTCGATTTTGATGTTCAGTAAACTTCCACTTCCGGTTGTGCGATTATGCTAGAAATCTAATCAGCTCTTCATATAATCAAAAAACTTTTAAATACGAAGTTTCATTGTCCTGTCTTTGCTCGTTTTGAAGATAATGAACATACAGACACAGATCCACACACACAGACGTCATGGCGAAAATAGTCAAAACGTATTCAGGGGACCTCAAAACATGTATTTCCATCAGAATCTCGCAATCGAAATTTTTTATGATTCCTATACTTCCTTTATACTATGTATAAGAAAGTAAAAATTATTAGAAAAACAAATAAACTGTCAAATAACTGAATTACATATGTATTTTATTTTGTCCCAATATATAGTTGTTAGGGCTCGTATATGCATACTTTTTGTCAAAATTTACTAGACTAGAAATTTAATAGAATTAAAACTTATATTAGACAACAAAATCTATATCTTTTCTTTTTTAAATAATTAATTAATAACACAGGCATTGTTTTTATATCGTTGCCCGTATATTTATTATCAATAAACAATAATATAGTGTTCCGTTCCATATTTATCCTAAATGTAGACAACCAAATTCACGTTGTTATACAACGGGATAACTGCATATGATTCGGTTCAACGAGACAATTTTCTAGAGCGAAAGTGGTGGGGGTCTATTCTGTCTACTGATACATTCGGTTCAGCGAGACATCGAACCAGCGAGACATCGAACCAGCGGGACATCGTACCAGCGAGATTTCGTACCAGAGAGAATTCGAACCAGCGAGATTTCGGGCTAGCGAGATGCTTCGCTTTATACTATGTATAAGAAAGTAAAAATACGTGTTTTACCATTTTCCGAAAATCATTTTAATGGGTGGGGGGCAAAAAAGGGGTTATTTTTCAAGGTACGTATATTTTGAAAACGGAAGATATTAAAAACGTGAAAATTGGTATTTAGACTCTTTATTAAAAATAAACAAACACGTGTTTTACCATTTTTTTTAAATAACATTACGATGAGATTAAATGCGAAGAACATTTGCAAGAATACCAATACCAAATGCCAAAGATGTTATAGACTTAAAAATTGCTATTTAGAATTTTCCTCAAAAACAATGAAACACGTATTTTACAATATTCTGAAAATCTAATTTTAAATGCGGGGATAATTTTTTTCAAATACCAACGATGTAAGATTAATTTTGGCATTTAGATTCTGTTTTGAAATTAAAGAAAAGTATGTTTATTATATTCAGAAAATAAAATTAAAGGAGTGTAAAAAGGGATTTATTAATTTTTTATTGGCCGATCTCAAACACCGAAGATTAAAAATAAATTTGACGTATGTACAAAAATAACAATACATTAATCTTTTGTTGGTATGTGCACAGGCAACTACAAAACTGAAAGTATAATGCTATTCTTTTTTTCAAATTTACGTTAACTTCATTTGTTGGCATGTACCAAGCACACATTACAAAACTAAAATAGTACATTGCATTTCTTTTGTTCAGATTTACGTAAATGATATGGAAACAAAATAGTGAAAAACAAAATAAGAATATAAACAGTATCAGATAGGTGTTAATTTCAATTAAGTAAAGTGTGTATTAACCACATCAGATTTTTTAAGATCTTGTGATTACAATTTCGTGGCTGCGTTAATCTGCTCTTGCTCCTTTAATTTATAAGCTTTTATTTAGTTTCACTTGTGAGTCAGTCTGTCTGTCTGTCTGACGGAGAGATTGAACAAAAGGAGATCAATGCATGTATTAGTATATACTAGATATAAAGTTTTCGGTGAATAGTCGGCTTAGCAGCGGTAACAACAGAAATACGACGTTTTTTGACAGTTGTGTCTCGCATTTGGAATGTGCAACAACGATTTATATATTAATAAAATAAAATTGGTTACAATAAAGTGATTTATTATAATTATAACTGTTTATGTCAGTGTATAACATTAGTATTAATTAGTGTAATTCCTTATCTCATTGCAAAGAATGTGTGAAGTTCTGCGATGTAATAAGATTGCTTTGCTATGACTATTAACAAAGCACAGGGCCAGTCCATAAAATATTCCGATCTTCGTGGCGTTAAAAATGGTAAGCGAAAATAAACTTATCGACCAATTTAAGAACATTTCGTTATTTTCACATTTATTGAAAGTGTATCTATTTGCCGAATATCAAAACAGTAAATCAATTTCAATTTTAATCCGATTATACACTTACCACAGACTAAAAAGAATAAAATAAAATCAATAAAAAAATAATTTTTAAAAATAAGCTTTTATTAAATTGCACTAAAAAAAGCCAATAAATAAAAGCGTGGGGCGTAAATATTCTAATGTCCAATTTATATGATGCGGAGAAGTTAAGTGACAACGAGAAAGACTCGTCGAAAGCTCTTTTTTCACGGAATCAACGAGGAAATTTTAGAATTCATAAACAAGCGAAAGATGACAAGAAACCCAACACCAACAAGTCATGGAAGAAAGATCGGAGTGAAAGCACGAGTCAGAAGGACAAAGACGTTAGCAGGAGATGAATTCGTTGCTATGGTTGTGGAAAATTTGGGCACATAGCAAAGAATTGTCCAGAGGGAGAAGACGGTGCAACGCATCAGGATGAGTCAACCCAAAAGAAAGATGCAAAAGCGAAGAAAATGGGTTCATTCGGCGCTGTGTTCAAAAACGAAAAGTAATACTGATGAACTGGCATTAAATTATGGCACGTGGTACCTGGATAGCGGAGCTGATGACCACATGACTTCCCACAGAGACAAATTGACAAATTTTAAGAAGATTAATTCAAAGGTTGAACGAGCTAATAAGGAAATGATGGAAGCCACGGGGATCGATATAGTCGAATTTAAACTGTGCGAAGCAAACGGGGGGCTCAGTGTTACATTGGAAGATGTCCCGTTCGTACCAAATATTGAGGACAATCTACTATCTATGGGAAAAATAGAAGAACGCGGATTCAAGGTCATATTCGCTGATGGAATAGCAACAGTCTCTAACAAAGATGGCGAAGTTTTGATTTCAGCTAAACGGAAGGGAAGACTGTATTCAGTAGAGAAGTTTAGACCTTCAACACGTGCAGTGAAGAACACCATTAGTGAATCAAAGTTGCATCGCCGAATGTGAGATTTGCACATGGATGCTGTACAGAACTTGATTAAAGATAGCAAAGAAGGCAACTACAAGCAGGGGGAGATCCCAACAAAGTGACTTCTGTAGGAGGATCGAAGTATTTTGTAACTTTTATAAACGACTTTTCAAGACACGTGACGGTGTACCCAATGAAAAGAAAAGACGAGGTCTTGGAAAAATTCGATGAATATAGGCAAATGGCGGAGGAGTTACATGGCAACAAAGTGAAAATGTTGCGAAGCGATAATGGCGGCGAATACAGAAGCAAGGAGTTCGACCGATACATGGCGAAGCATGGTATTCGAAGGCAGTTGACTGTTCCAGGAACGCCACAGCAGAACGGAGTTGCGGAAAGAATGAATCAGACGCTTATGGATATGACTCGATGTTTGTTAATTGAATCCAAAGTCAAAGAAAAAGATAGATTCTTCGTAAGTCGTGACGTCACATTTCAGGAAGATCAATTCCCACGTAAGGAGCAAGTGATTGAAAAGGATGGAGACGCAGTCCAGATAACCAATATGGAATCCGATATTTGTTTTGGAAGCGCAGAAGAAAATATGACAGAAGTCCAACTAGTAGATGAAGTTCAGTTGGACAATAATCAGAGTCCGGAGAATCATCAGGTAGAAAACGCAACGCCAGTAGCAAATACAGAAACAGAGTCATCTGAAAGGCAAAATGGTGAGCAAACACAAAGACGATCCAAACGATTGCAAAATAAAAAGATATGGGAAAACAAATGCACTTGCTGTAAAATTGTAAAGCATCAAGCAGACACTGATCCAGAGACTGTGGAAAAGGCAATGTCGGCACCAGATGGAGAGTACTGGAAAGAAGCAATGCGAGAAGTGTTAGAAAACGAAATTTAGAAAACGAGACCTGTATTTTGGTTCCAAGATCGACAGGACGAAACGTGGTGAAGAATAAATGGGTGGTCAAGAAGAAACACGACGGAGACGGGAACCTCGATAGGTACAAGGCACGACTAGTAGCATGCGGCTATACACAAGTCAGAGGAATTGATTACAAGGAAACATACTCACCTGTAGTGAAAACAAAATCAATTCGTATACTGCTCCCTTTGGCTGTGGAAAGAAACTGGGAAGCCCACCAGCTGGACATCACAGCAGCGTACTTGTATGGAACTCTCAAGGAGATTATATATATGGAGCAGCCTGAACCATTCGTGAAAAAAGGAAAAGAGGATCATGTGTATCTATTACAAAAGAGTCTGTATGGCCTGCATCAATCCGGACGAGAATGGAATACACGTTTGGATGAATTTTTAAAGTCAACGGAGCTGATAAGATCAAAAGCTGATCCGTGTGTTTACGTACACATGAAACAAGATTTTATCGTGGGAGTATATGTTGATGATCTGCTAATGATAGCTCAAGAGGTGAGAAATATCGACAGATTCAAGAAGGAAATAGGGAAGGCATTCAGGATCAAAGACATAGGACTGGTCAACCATATCATTTCCATGAGAGTTGTGAGACGAAACGCCGGTTCTCTCATATTGGATCAGTCAATTTATGCAGAAGAGCTGCTGAAGAATATGGAGATGGACCAGGTCAAGGAAGCGGCAACGCCATTGGATCCAGGTATGAAGTACAGTCAAGCTACTGAGGAGACAGTAGGCAATGAGGAGTTGACGTACAAGTGCAGACAAACAATTGGAGGATTACTTTACTTAGCAGGAGGTACTAGGCCAGATTTGGCTCATGCAACAGCGTACATGAGTCAGTACAATAATAAACCAAGTAAAGAGCATTGGGCTGGAGTAAAACATATCATGCGATATGTCAGGCAGACCACAGACTGGAGTCTGACACTCAAAAGGAGCGGACGAGGCATGGAGGTCTTCGCAGATGCCGACTGGGTAAACAAAAAAATCGATAGGCGATTGTTTAGTGGCTATGTTGTAATGCTTGCTGAGATAGCAATCTCTTGGAGTAGCAAAAAGTAGAGAACTACAGCTTTGTCAACGGTAGAAACGGAATATTTAGCAATGTGCCATGCTGCCAAAGAAGTGCTGTGGCTACGAAGTCTTTTAGCACAATTAGGAGCAGGAGACTTGTCAGCAACACCGCAGATACTACAAGTTGATAACCAAGGAGCTATGGTACTGACGCGAAATCAAATCACGTCTGAAAGAAATAAACATATCGAGTTGAGACATTTTTTTACGTGAGAAGGTCGCTGCAAAAAGCTGATATTTCAATATGTGCCAACTGCAGACAATCACGCCAACATCATGACTAAGATTCTAAATGGTCCAAAGACAAGGAGACATAATATTGCCATTGGACTGAGACCAACTTCTGGTAATTCCATTGATTGTATTAAAAAGATGGAACCGGAAACGTGAGATGCGAGTTTGCAGAAAACCAGAAAACGGCGGAGTTCGTCAAGCGAGAGTGTTAAATAAATATGCCAAACCGCCGTATCCAAGGAACAATATATCGTAACTAGCAGAAACAATATTCTGTAAACAGTTTAGTTTGTAAATAAAACGTCTTTATCAGTACACACATATCTTGCAATAATAATCTATATCTATCAACCTTTCCTTTTCCACCAAATAATTAACAATTTATCCTCTTCGGGATTGTAAAAAACTATATGATACTTACTGTTAATATGAAAGCTTTTATAGACTTTGTTAGAGTACAAATAATGTATTTGAAATATAGCAAACTTCGCTTATAACGGACTCGTTATTAACGAACTTTCGGGTATAGCGAACCAATCTATGACGTACGAACTAAAGTGGCATTAAACGAGTGTCATTATTTTCACAAATAACGAACCCGTTTATAGCGAACTTTACGGTATAACGAACCGTAATTTTTGTTATAATCGCCAAAGTTCTCGGTTATAACGTACTTAAAATGGCATTTTACCAAATAATCAGGCGAGTCCTCGAAATCTTTCAACTCCGCATATGTAGGGTCACCGCAACATGTCTTTGCGTTTCTTGTGTATATGTGGTTAATTGTATGTCCCAACGACTACCATAAAAAGAAAAACAACCTTGGGAAATTATGTAAGGATCAAGTATTGCTGTGTCTGTATCTAGACTTGTGATTGTCCCAAATTAAACAGTAAGTAGTTAAATTAATCAAATTTACATTACAGTCAGATAGCTGTTATTTTTGGCTGAATTTAGAATTTATGCAACGCAAAAATAAAATAGAAAGTAAGATTAAGGTATAGTGTTCATAGATAAACCAGCGTAAACCATTTATTATTTTATAATAAAGTTTTTATACACAACAGATAAGCATTCAAAAACACTAATTAATTAAATGTTCCAACATATTGCCGTTGACTACTAGACAGTGGCACAATCAGTCATAAAAATTACGACGACATTTCGTAATGTTTGAGCGGTTATGTCTTAATTTCAGGAAGTCCCATAAGAAAAAAATCAGTCGGTGATCAATCTGGAGATCTTGGAGCCCAGTTAATAGGGCCAGCACGACCAATCCATTTGTTGGAGAATACTTCATTTAAATAATTTCGCACTTCTCTTGAATAGTGAACAGGAGCTCCATCGTTCAGGTACCATACTGTGTTGATATCAGCAGCTAGAGAAGTAATAGCAGGAATGATTTTGCAGCATATCTAAATAAATTCTGGTATTTAGGGTACCGTCGATAAACAGCGGACCAATTAAATTATTGCCCAATATTCCAACCCATACATTGGCTGGGATTCTCTAACTCCAAACGGTAGTGAATAACGGACAACTCCGTTTGGTAACTATGGTTATGTAACCTAGCGATTCTGTAACAGTTTGAAGCCGAAAATTATCGGTAGCAACGGTTGACATACAGCCGTTTGTTGACGGGAGTTGTATGTGTCCCGTTAAGCTAACGTTTGATTGCATTTGAGCATTAAAAGACGTTAATACGTAAATAATATTGTATGAAAGAGTGAAAATGTTTGATATTTGGATGTTTTACATAAAAATAATACATATTTTTAGCAAATGAGCAATTTTCAAATTGAAATTATGACAATTTGACATGTGCCTAATGTGAATGGATTATTATTATAACGAAATGAAGTGAATACTGCTTTTATTTGAACATTTGCGTCTAAATGTCTTGGGGAAGGAGAGAATGTCTTGCGACTGCATAAATATATCATAGATATGTCAGTGAATCAGTGCTAGGTTAGTTCACATGCTGGCATGTGATGTACGAAGCAAACAGAACATATATCTATTTTCAATATCATGATGTGATTTTCTGTAATTTAATAATATATGCAATATGATAAAATTGAATAAATTTTATATGTCGCATACGAACACAAGTGACATAATTGATATTTTTCTGAAAGATTGTATACTTTGGTTATTACATGAACATGGCAAGGTAATTGTATCTGCTTTTCAACGGCTTCAACTTCAATTGTGGTTTGAATTTGAATTAACTGAGAAATTTACTTTTACTGACTCCAATTTATATAGCAGCTGTCAGTTTCGTTCAGATGTACCTAGAATTCCATTAATTTATATTGAAAACATGCGGAAAATGCATACATTTGCCTTCTGATTCGAATTAGCTGCAAATTGGCTAATTATGATTGACCAATTGAATTACAGATGTCTGTGCAAATGTATATGAAAATTTTCATTTAGCTGTCAAATTTATCAATAGTGTATAAGAAAGCATAGTTACGGCACAAAAATACAGTGTTGCCGATGTGACAAATTCGACATGTTAACGGTTGCCGTTTCGTAACGATTGCCTAAACAGGAGCTGTTACAGAATGTCTAGGTTACAGTTCTACCGTTTATTTACTACCGGTATCTAACGTTCCTGCTTGGAAACGGTTGAGTTAGAGAATCCCAGCCATTAAGGCTTTGGCGGTATTGTGTATGTGTTTGCACATACACATGTTGATTCATTTGACTTCAATACCGATAATTTTGACGATTTGGTTCACCATTTAATGTAAATGTGCACTCGTCAGTGAAACAAATATTTTCTAAAAAATGTTCATCAGCATGACATTGTTCATATTATCGAATTGTTTACAGTACAAAGAGTGTATTAAATTTAAGATTAGGTATGAATAATAAAACACAGATACTTAATAAATTAATATAAATACATATATTTGGCATATTATATACGCTGTTTTCATTTTTGACAATTCAGCTAATTTTAAAGTGCGTTTTTTTACCCGACTTGAGCATCTGATTTGCGGTTTTCTAGCTCCTTTGTTGAGTTCAGATCAGGATGTGGTAAAAATATATTATTTGACCTAGTTCTTTAATTCAGTAAATTCAGTAGTTTGGCAGTTAGTAAAAATACAAATTCTTTTTAAATGGTTTCTTAATTTTAAAAAAAGGAAAATAAAATTTTCTGTAAGAAAAAAAAAATTTTATTTAATTTTTTTGTTTCCTTGTCTGTTAAACACTTTTAATAATAATAGCTATCCTTCACTGCACATAATTTAATTTGTTTATTAAATTTGCTTCGCAAAAATTTAAGTGAACGAAATTTTATGAAATGAAAAATGTTGTGATATTGTAGCAGTCGCTAAAACATCTCGGTACATTCCAAGGTTAGCTGATGAGCATTCTCTGGACTCAGGCAGAAGACCCTAACGGGAATTTAGTCTTTTTTTATGAGTTAGTATTTTGGGAATTCTTTTTGCCTGGTCGGGCGAATGCTGACCAATAAGAGAAACATTAAACATTTGGAGTGGTGGTGTCAACCCCTAGTCAGTATTGAATTATGAATACATCATTCTCTTTGATTTGAAACTTGTTCGACTAAACATCTCTCTTTGAATTGAAACTTGTCCGAGTAAACATCACTCTTTGAATTGAAACTTGTCCGAGTAAACATTTCTCTTGATTTTGAAACTTGTACGAGTAAACACCTCTTTGATTTGAAACTTGTCCGAGTAAACATCTCTCTTTGCTTTAAGATCTGCATTAAGAAAATAGTAACTTCAGTGATGAACGGCTGTAAGTAGACCTTTGTAGTATTTGTTAGTATTTATTGTGTATCTATTCAACTTTTATGTAAAAGTGAACAACTCGATTCGTAAAAATATATATCATTTTTATCCGCACGTGTTTTCATAGTTTTATTTCATAGTATATCTGTTTTGTTCCGCAAATTGCTAAATTCGGTTATAAACGAAATCCTTCTATCCAAGAGAAAGAGGGTTGGTGGCAGCACAATCTCGATTAGTTAATAAATAAAAGCAATTTCAATATCCACGCACATCACATATGACAATATCAATAACAGATTTTAATTTAAAAAATCTTGTTATTTTAACTGATTTAAATCGCGTGATTTTAATCATACACATCCTGGTTCAGACAAAATTTTAGCTCTTTCACATAATGTTAAAATTTTTTGTTTAAGTTCAGGCACAGTTTTTCCAAGAGACAGTTAACAATAATAACAATTTGTTTATACAGGCTGTCTATTTTAACAGGTCACTACAAGGATCTCGGAAACTATAAGAGATACAAAGTTTGTTAAATTAGACAAAAGTAGCACATTTATGGGCCGACGTTCATGACGATTTCATATTTTGAAAATATTGCATGGCTCACTAGATAATGACAAAAGTGTTATTTTTTCGAATTTCCAGGTTCCTTTATAACTTAGAAGGCACCCTAAACATTGAAAAATCTTTAAATAAATATTTTAGTACAGAGAACAGGCTTTTCGATAAATTTTATGTTTTTTTTACTTCATATTTCTGGAGATAATTGAATTTCAATTGTTTTGCATGCACATAACATATTTAGATGCAATTGTTTTATAAAGAAAATTCATGGAACACTACGAAAATAATTCTTTTTGCCATACTTTTTAGTTTTTCTGCAAAACTAAAAATGATATTTATTTAAACGAATACATTATTGTATAGAGAAAAAATATCACTTTTTTACTAGATTGAAATTAACTATGGTACCCATTTAAAAAGTTGAACTTGCATGCTGTATCTCCAGAAATATCAAATAAAAAAAATATTCATCAAATTCACCGAAAAACTTCCTATGTATGATAAAATATATATTTGGAGCTTTTTTCAATATTTTCAGGTATTTATTGTAATAATTTTAGCCAACTATTTTAATTTGAAGTGATCTATAATTCTGCTACAAGTTCCTGCAGGAACACTCATACTGTTCCCGTATAACGGCGTCTCGATCAAATGCTCCATAAGCCTTCAGTACATCCATTTCCGCCTCGCCATGCCAGAATACAATTTCCATCATGAAATTATAGAACTATACATTCGCTGGATAATTGGCGACGTCTGGGATAAAATTGGCGAACGAGTAATTGCCCTGGTAAACATTACACAAGCATAATTAATACAGTGGTCGTATCAATCGATTACATCTACATTAACAGGGGAGAACCTCTGAGTCGAGCTTGCTCTCCCCGATAAGCCACAATGTCTGAGGAAGTAGTCAGCAGAAACTGTACAGAATGGTCACGGGTGCTGTCGATCACCACGTATACAAGGGTTTTGCTGGCATGACGAGGTGAAAATGGCGGTAATGAAGGTTTATGGAACATTTGATCGAGACGCCGTTATACGGGAACAGTACGAGTGATCCTGCAGAAACATGTAGCACAATTATATATTAGGTGTTAACATTAGTAGTGTTCGGTTGTTTTTTCCAAATTAAAAAATGCGCGCCAAAAGTAAATGAAATTCGTAAAGGATATGTGCCATTGGAAAGAAAATTCTTTATTTTATTAAATTAAATTATTTTATTTCATTACGGTCCCTCGAAATGGAATGTTGTCAAGTGGACAATCAAAGGAATCAAACCTCCAAAGCAGTTCACGAGAGGATGCTCTGAATGAAAGCACAGCTCCTGGATAGTTTTCGCATTTCAAACCGATCGCTTTTCCTTCGATAATAACAGCGAATTGCTGACAAGATTGGACGAATTATTTTCATCGAGGCATCGACAAACTTGTGACACGTTGGCAAGTAGTTGTAAATAATGAACGACAGTAGATTATTTGACTCCGTTGAGGTCATTTTTGTGTGTGGAAAATTATGTGGTCTCAAAACGGCCAGAACTTATGTTAACACCTAACAGATCACTGGGCCGTTGTGTTTGGTCACTGTCATTATAATATTGAACACAGTTTGGTACAATCATTACAATGTTCTGTATTTACCGTTTCGCTAGCAGTGTCCAAATCTGTATTGGCCAAAAATAAAAGTGTAAAGAAATAAGTATTTCGAGCCTAATTTAACACTAATCACACACGTGTTTTACATTTAAGATTATAAACTAGGAAGGCGAGGTGTCCTGACAAATTCGACCAGTGTTTTATCTCCTTCAGATGACCACACACCAATCTAGGAACCGCTTCCTAGGGAACCAAAGCTCAAGTATGTGGAGAAGTCAAGTGCAGTTCAGTTAGGGGCGCCACCAAAGGTTTTTTTTTAAATAAGGTGTTTAATATGTAGTACAAAAATCGAAGGACCAACAGAAGCACTATGTATGTATTTTGGATGAATGTATGAATAACACGAATAATTGTAATTAACTCGTTTATTGTTGTGTTTGCTATCAACAACATTCACAAAACTAGTATGTTTTTTAACAAGATTATTAAGACGACAATTTTTGTAAATATTTGTTTTATACATTCAAAAGTTTCTTTGCCTACTAGACATCCCGCCCACCTTGAAATAGAATATTTTAATTATTTGTTTTCAAAGGGTAAAAAACATATTTTGTTAATAGGTCGTTTCAAAATTCCTGAAGATGGTTACAGTGTAACTACACGAACTCTTCCATCTGCACCAGGTTGAACTTGAATAATTCGACCCAATTTCCAACGTAGGGGATACATGTTTTCGTGTTTTAATAACACCATATCCCCAATTTGTAGATTTTTCTTGTCATAGTTCCATTTGGTTCTTTGTTGAAGACTGTGTAAATATTCTGTGGACCATCTCTTCCAGAAGTGTTGAAATTTTGACTGAATCAATTGCCACCTTGCTAGTCTAGTTATTCTTATTTCAGAGAAATCTGGTTCTGGTATTAGAATTATTGGTTCACCTATTAAGAAATGTGCAGGAGTAAGAACATCAAGACTAGTGAGATCATCATAAATCGATGTTAAAGGACGTGAATTTATACAAGCTTCTACTTGCGTGAGAAAAGTATACATTTCTTCATACGTTAATATATTTTCACCAATTACTCTTTTAATGTGATATTTGACTGTTTTAATTCCAGCTTCCCAAAGTCCGCCAAAATGGGGAGCAGGAGGTATAAAATGCCACTGAATTTCTTGTATGGTTGCAGCAGTAGTAATTTCTTCTTGATGATTTGATTTGGTTAAAAAATTTCTCAAAACCTTTAATTGCCTATCAGCTCCTTTAAAATTAGTACCATTGTCGCTGTACAAATTTTTACATAAACCTCTTCTAGATACGAATCTTCTTAGTGCATTTAGAAATTCAATAGTAGAAAGACTAGTAACTAATTCTAAGTGAATTGCTTTGGTTGCCATACAAATGAATAATGCTATGAATGCATTATTTGTAACCTTTTTAGTCTTCCGTAAAATTACTGGTCCACCGTAATCCAAACCTGTATTTAGAAAGGGTTTGGCTGTTTGAACCCTGGGAAATGGTAGATTCCCCATTATTTGTTGCTGTGGCATTGCATTTTGTTTCATACATACTAGACAATTGTGAATAATATGTCGCAATAAATTTCTTCCATTTATAGGCCAATACCTTCGCATAAAATTACTCAAAACATTTTGAATCCCTGCATGTAGTAATCTAATATGTTTATTTTTTAACTTTGTTAAAATATGCTTCGAAGGCAATATTATAGGATGTTTCTGAGAAAATGTTAGTGATGAATACGATAATCTACCACCAACTCTTACAAATATTGTTTTCATCAAGAAATGGATTAAATGTTTTTAGTGTTTACTGTTTACTGTTTACTGGAATTGGTATTTTCTCTTTGAGTTTATTTATTTCTTCTGAAAATGTTTCCATTTGTGCCTTTTTAATTAGAAACGTTAACGAAACTTGCAATTCTTGTGTAGAAAGGCTGCCTTTTAGTCGGTTTTCTGAAGTACATCTAGAATTATTAGCAAATCTGAAACAATATGCTACTATTCTTTGTAGTTTTGTTACAGTTGAATATTTATTAAATATGTTGATACTTTCTATTGTTGCATGGTGTACAATATTGTTAATTTTTAGTTCTAGAATATCATCTGATATAATTTTTATGTCATTTTGTATTGAAGGCCAAAATTTTTCATTTTTGCTCAGCCATAATGGCCCGTTCCACCATAAGGTTGATTTAACAAGTTAGTTTGGTAGTTGAGCTCGAGATATTATGTCAGCAGGATTATCAGAAGAGTTAACGTGTTTCCACAAACTTGTGTTCGTTATTGTTTCAATTTTTTCAACTCTATTTGCGACAAATGCTTTTAATTTGTTTGGCGAAGTATTAATCCAATGCAATCTTATTGTAGAATCTGACCAAAATACCGTTTTACGAAATTGCAAATCGAATGCGTAGTTTTTTGATTCATAGAGTTCTGCTAACAATAATGCTGCACATAATTCTAATCGAGACAGTGAAACCTTTCGAAGCGGAGCGACATTGGATTTTGAACAAACAAGCTTTACTATATAATGATTGTGCATATTTGTTGATCTAAGATATATGTAAGCTCCATATGCATTTTCTGATGCATCACAAAAGCCATGTAATTGTACTTCAGTAGCGTTATTTATTAAAATACGTCTTGATATAGTCAAGTTATTTAAAAAAAAGTAATTGTGTTTGATATTCGTGCCATAAATTGACAATATGAGTTGGCACAGGCACGTCCCAATCTGTTTTTAATTCCCATAGTTGCTGCATAACAATTTTTGCCTTAACTAGAATCGGACCAACTAAACCCAAAGGATCAAATAATTGTGCAATTTGTGACAGAATTTGCCGCTTCGTTAATGCAATGTTTGCTTCCCTTGAATCTACGATATAATGTATATTATCTTCTTGTGCGTTCCATCTCAAACCTAAGGTTTTAACCGTTTCTGTATTGTCAAGTGATATAAGTGGATCATTTGTCACATTTGATAAATCGCTTGTTAAATTTTTATCATTAGATAACCATTTTCTTAATTTAAAACCTCCTGCTTGCAACATGGAAATAAGTTGATTTCTCAGCAATAAAGTTTGTTCAAAATTATTGGATCCTGTTAAAACATCATCAACATAAAAATCTCTTTTTAATATTTTAGATGCAATGGGATAATTATATGCTTCTTCTTCAGCTAATTGATGCAAGGATCTAATGGCAAGAAAAGGAGCAGACGAAATACCATACGTTACTGTGGTTAATTTAAATGTTTGTATTGGTTTGTTTGGATGTGTGCGCCATAAAATCTTTTGATATTTGCTGTGTTCAGATGAAATCCTTATTTGTCGATACATTTTTTCAATATCAGCAGTGATAACATATCTATGAGTTCTGAATCTTGTTAAAATAGAAAAAATGTCATTTTGTAAAGTACCACCTACCAGCAATGTATCATTTAATGACCTTTCATTGTTATTTTTGGCAGAACCATCGAAAACGACTCGTAGTTTAGTTGATAAACTTGACTCTTTAAGTATTGCATGATGAGGTAAATAAAAACCGCAATATATGTCGTCATTTTCTTCTAATTCCATGTGATTTAGTTCTAAATACTCGTTTATGAATTCATCATATTGTTCTTTTAACATAATATTTGAATTAAGCTTTCTTTCTAATGCTAAGAATCGTTTTAAAGCTAAGTTATATGAATTGGCGAATTGTGGTTCATTTTCCTTAAATGGTAGTTTAACGATAAATCTTCCCGTGTTATCACGTTTTACGTTTGTTTTAAAATAGTTTTCGCATTTCAGTTCTTCTTCAGAATAGTGTTTGATATTGGGATATTGTTCTATTTCCCAAAATCTAGCCATTTGGTCTTGCAGATCGTCTTTGGTGGATAACAAACATGTTGAATTATTGGTATGTTCAAAATGTTTGATTCTTCCAGATAAGATCCATCCTAATTTTGTTTTTTGTAAAGTAGGTAAATCTTTACCAGGATCAGCTAACTGAACGTTAGGTAACTTTAACTTATTCTGATTTATATGAATTGATGGTAAGTTAATAGTGATGTTATCTAACACTAGAAATGTTAATTTCTCCTTGTAATTCGATGTTGTAGAAGCAAATTCAAGATCTGCAGACTTTGTTATGTTAGTCTGAATTTGATTGATACCATTTATAGGCATTTGTATTGATTCCGTTTTACATTTTAATCGATTTATTAGAGATGTGCTCACAAAGTTAGATTGTGCTCCACTGTCCAATAAAACTCTACAACGCTGCCATGTTCCTTTTCTGTCAAGTATATTAACGATAGCGGTTCCAAGTAAAATTTGATACTGACTATTTGAATTATATAGCGCAGTATTTAATTGTGTTTTAGTATTTGGTCACGTACAATCTGAATGAGATTGTTCTTCGATATGAATTAATGTGTTATGTTTTCGAGTGCATTTTCTGCATGTACTTGATTTGCAATCCTTTACCATGTGTCCTGATTTTAAACAATTTAAGCAGAGTCCTAGTGATTTAACAGTTGATAATCTATCTTGCTGATTCTTTTTTAGAAACTTTTCGCATTTATATAAAGAATGATTTGCTTTACACAATTTACATGAAGGTAAATAGTTCAAACTTGAAGTAGTATGTGAAGTTTTTAATTTATTTAAATCACTTGGTTTATCTGGATAATTAATTGCTTCTAAAGAAAAACATCGTTGTTCTAGAAATTTAAAGAATTCTTCCATTGTTGGTAAATTATTATTTTCCCGTCTTAATTCCCATTCTCGTCTAGAAAATTTGTCTAACTTTTGTGCAGTGATATATATAATCATTGTATCCCATTGTTGAACAGGTAAGTTTAATACTTCAAGTGAACGTAAATGTTGTTTAGTTTCTGTAATAAGATTTCTCAATCCTAAAACTGAATCCTTTTGAGCAACTGGTATTTCGAATAATGATTTTAAATGGGCATTTATTATGTAATGTTTATTGTCAAATCTGTCAACTAATAGTTTGAATGCAATTGAATAATTTTCAGAAGTGACATTTACTGATTCGATGACCTTGCGTGCTTCACCTTGTAATGATGCTTTCAAATAATATAATTTTTGTATATCTGAAAGTGTTTCGTTTTCATGTATAAGAGACTTGAAAATGTCATGAAAACTGTGCCATTCTTGATTGCTGGTTTTGATAGATTTACGTACTTGCAACAATTGTATTTCATTCTGTTCTGTCATGACTATTGTGTTACGTTATATCTTTATTTGCAGAATAATTAGTGAATATATGAACACAGTAATACGCAATGACAAATTTATTTAATCTGTAAACAACTACAAAAACAACGTATATACAAAACACAGTTGTTGATAATACATAACAACAAACAATATATATGCAATCGTACATCATATGTTGTATTCGCCTACTATAAGCATCATACACAAAACTTAACACCCCACCTCAACGTGTTATGTACGATAGACCTACTTTGTTGCACAACATCTTGAAACGTTCTGTTGCTAACGGTTTCGTGAACATATCTGCAATCATGTTTTCACTAGTACAATATTGCACGTCCATTTCACCGTCACGGTACATGCTTCGCACAAAACAATATCGTATATCGATATGCTTTGAACGTTGACTAATACGTTCGTTCTTAAGCATTGCAATGCATCCCTGGTTGTCTTCATACAACATTGGTATTTCCTCCATCTGGATCTGCATTTCCTTGAGAAGTTGCTTTAGCCATAAACCTTCTTTGCAAGCTTCAGATGCTGCGATGAATTCGGCTTCCGTTGATGATAGAGATGTAGACATCTGTTTTCGACTTCCCCAGATTATTGGAGATACCCCCAGTTGGATTAGGTATCCGCTGGTAGATTTTCGATCCTCCAAGTTTCCTGCCCAATCTGCATCCACAAAGATTGATATCTTCTTCGTTGGTCCACCAATGCAAAGTTTCATATTTGCCATTGTCTTCAGATACTTCATAATATTCTTCACCCCGTTCCAGTCACGTTCTGTTGGTTGACTTACTTTTCGTGATAGAATACCGATTGCTGTCGCCATGTCCGTTCGTGAAACTGTTACTAGATATAGCAAGCTTCCTACTGCTTCACGATACTTCGTGTTATTCGGCAATTTCGCTGACATGTCCTCTGCTTTTATGAAGTTTGGTTTCATAGGACTATATGTTGGCTTTGCCAGTTCCAAACCATATCTTTTGATTAAATTATTTATCTTGGAACGTTGACTCAAGAGAAAATTTCCATTTTTCGTTCTTTCAACTTCCATTCCAAGATAATATGTTACTTCACCAAGATTTTTAATGTCGAATGATTCTTTCAACATTGCCACAATTTTATCTTCTTCATTTTGTGTCGTTGTACACAAAATGATATCATCCACATACAAAAGTAAGTAACTTTTTTGTTCAGTATCACTTACATAAAGACAGGGGTCTACTTCGCTAAATTTGAAACCATTCTTCAGTAAAACTTCATTGATTCTATCGTTCCGTGCTTTAGCTGTTTGTTTCAATCCATAGAGTCTCTTTTTTAATTTATAAACTTTATCGCCTTTGTTAGGATGTACGAATCCTTTCGGTTGCTTGACATATAATTCTTCCTTAAGTATGCCATTTAAAAACGCTGTCTTCACGTCTAGGTGTTTTACTTTCATTTCTTTTTCAGCTGCAATCGCCACTATAGTGCGAAATGTAGCACCGTTTGCCACTGGTGCAAACGTTTCTTTAAAATCTTCTCCAGGTTTTTGAGTAAAACCTCTTGCAACAAGTCTCGCCTTATAACGAGTGATGTTTCCATCTTTATCGTGTTTCACTTTGAAAACCCATTTTGTATCAATAACTTCTCTGCCCGCTGGTAAATTAATTAGTTCCCAAACATCTTTTTCTGCCATTGATTTCATTTCGTCTTGAGCAGCTGCTATCCACTTACTACGTTCGGTTTCTTCAAGTGTCTCGACTTCTTCCCGCGTGGCTGGTTCAACAATGTGGTCAACTGTCGTTTTGTATGCACAAACATAACGTTCAGCTGGTATTCCTTTTGTTGATCGTTTGGATCTTCCTAGAGTCAAAACTTCATCTTCAAAATTTTTCTTTTCTTGATCATTATCTTCATGTTCATAATAAGTCAAGTCAGTCATCTTTCGCTCTTCCCTTGAAACTTCCTGGAGACTATGATTTTGATCATCTTCAAAACAGACAATACTTCTTGACACAATTACTTTTCCAGACGCCTTGTCAAGAATGAGGTACCCTTTTGATTGTGGACTATAGCCGAGGAAAATTCCTTCTTTCCTCGTGTTTTCCAGCTTTGTACGCTTCTGAGCCGGTACGTGATAAATTGTCTTGCATCCGAATACTCGTAAATGTCCCACAGATGGCTTTTTGCCGTGCCAAAATTCGTGCGGTGTTTTCGTACATGCACTTGTCGGCAATCGGTTTTGTAAATATGCTGCAGTCATCACAGCTGCACCCCAATACTTCTTATCTAAACCTCTGTCGTTAAGCATGCATCTTGCCATCTCTACGAGATATCGGTTTCTTCGTTCCGCTACACCGTTTTGTGATGGTGAATGAGGAACAGTCAGTTGATGTTTGATACCTTGTCTTTTGAGGTACGTCTTCAGCTCTTGGTTCACAAATTCCCCACCTCGATCGGTACGAAGTATCTTCGGTGTTCTATTGTGTTTCGTTGTCGTCGCCACAAAGAACTCTTTAAGCTTGGCGTTAGCTTCGTCCTTCTTCTTTAATAAATAAACTGTCAAATATCGTGATTTATCATCAATTATAGTTAATACATATCTCCTGCCGGTCGGAGTCTGTATCTTCATGGGTCCACACAAGTCTGCGTGTAACAGTTCACCCACATTCTTTGCACGCGAATCACTAGTCTTTGGATATGGCTTCTGTGTCATTTTTGCTTCTACACAGCAAATACACTTTATCTTGGAATCACAGGAGCTCAATTTCATTCCCGCGACTAAGTTCTTTTCCGTCAGCTTCATTATTACTCTTGGGTCACGATGTCCAAATCGTCGGTGCCACATGTGTATACAATTCTCATGTTTATATTCGTCTACCTTCTTCGCGACTTCAACTTGGTTTAATTTGTACAAGTCCTTCTCGAGAATTCCTTCGACAATCTCTTTTCCATTCTTCGTAATCGTACACTTGCCATCACCAAACGTTACGAAGTATCCTCGCTTATCCAAACGCTTTACAGAAATCAGGCTGCTATCTAACTTCGGTACATACATAACATTTTCAACTTTCAGTAGTCTTCGCTCGCCGTTCCACACAATGCATTCTAGAATTCCATTTCCAATTCCATCAATATCTAGGAGTTCACCACTGGCTACTTTCACTTTTCCTTTTTTGGATTTGATATCACCAGTGAAAAAACTCTTATCATTTGTCATGTGTGTCGACGCAGCTGAATCTATGTACCAGTTCATTGAAGTTTCTTGTTTAGATGTCTTGAAGCATTCGTAGATTTCTCCCGCGGTTTCTACAGTTTCGTCTGCTTCTTCTATTGTCTTCTTTGCGTTCTCAGCCTTTACTTTGTTATATTCTTTCTTCCAAGCATGGCAATTTCTCTTAATATGACCTTCTTTTCCGCAATAATAGCATACTCTCTTCGACTTTTCACTTTTGTCGGTAATCCTTTTTGCAGTTATCTTCATGGCTGCTTCTGCCTCGGATACTTTGTTCATTTCGCTACGACGTTCGTAAGTCGTAACCAATTTTCCTTTCACATATTCCAGCGTAAGTTCAGATTCTGGTCGACCTTCCAGTCCTGTAATTAACGCATCGAAGCTTTCTGGTAAGCTACATAGTAATAGAGCTATAACATCATCATCAGGAACAGTTTTGCCTGTACCACGAAGTTGGTCAACTATTTCCATTATATTATGAATGTACTGTGCCATGTTCATGGACTCATCGTACTTCATGTTAAATAATTTTCGTTGCAAAAACAATTTCGTGTTTAAGTGTTTTCTTTCATGCACCTTCTGCAAAACTTCCCACATACCTTTAGCAGTCGTTTCATGTTTGATGTGAATCAGTTGATTGTCTTCAACACATAATACAATCTTTGCTCTAGCTGACCTGTCCATTTTATCCCAGCTTTTTTTATTTGGTCCTTCAACACTTGGTCTGTCGGTTGTTACAGCATCCCACAGGTCTTTGTCAGTCAGAAGCATTTCCATTTTGAACTTCCAGACATCGTAGTTCTGGTCATTCAGTTTTATAAACGTGATTCTTTCTTCAACCATTTTTCACGTTTTACAAAACACACAAAAGAATTGGCTCGCACAGGACAAATTACTTTTGTTATATTTCCTGTCCACTAATTATTCACTCACGTTGTCTGGGCCCATAACCTGTTACGTTATATCTTTATTTGCAGAATAATTAGTGAATATATGAACACAGTAATACGCAATGACAAATTTATTTAATCTGTAAACAACTACAAAAACAACGTATATACAAAACACAGTTGTTGATAATACATAACAACAAACAATATATATGCAATCGTACATCATATGTTGTATTCGCCTACTATAAGCATCATACACAAAACTTAACATATTGTGTATTGCAATAACGAGTATTTTGTATGAAAATACAATGATGACACCAGATATGTGTTTTATGTAACTTGAAATAGTCACTTACTTTATTTTAGCTTCCAAAATACCTTTCGTAAATGTCTGTAGAATCATTCACGATGTAATATTTCTTAATTCTTCTGTACGTTGCGTTCTGCGTTTACTCAAACAATCATTGCGTGGCTCTGGAATTGATGTGTAGACTCAGAAATAGCTATGAAAATCGCTAGGTATATCCATATGTCGCCTATCCGGCTCGAAGGACCAAAATGTTTAATATGTAGTACAAAAATCGAAGGACCAACAGAAGCACTATGTATGTATTTTGGATGAATGGAATGAATAACTCGAATAATTGTAATTAACTCGTTTTATTGTTGAGTTTGGTATCAACAACATTCACAAAACTAGTATGTTTTTAACAAGATTATTATGACAACAACATTTTTGTTCATATTTGTTTTATACATTTAACAGTTTTGTTTGGCTACTAGACAAACATATAAGTCTGAAAGTTACGGAATCGGGAAATCGTGGAACTGCATTAATTATTATTACATTTAGGGTTGAGTAGGGTAGGGTAGGCTAGGGTAGGTTAGCCGGTGGGTAGAATAGGAGTGTATTATTAAGTAGGGTAGGGTAAAATAGCCAAATCTATAAATTGCACTAACAGCAAATGTATTGCACACAACTTTAGCACAACGTTACGAACTAAGAACAGGCATGCTCGTATCACGTCGTATTATTTCGTAAACAGACATCGTGTATCGCCGTACTTGCGTGAGTCTGCAAACTAGACTCTTGTTGATTTTGCTCTCTCCATACTATAATATGTTTTATTTGTTATATGAATAAAAATAAAGTTTCAATCTATAATATAAAAGGCAAAATGTGGATGTCCTTCCGAGGGCGAGGGCTTAGCAGATGACGGGGGGATTTAAGCAAAAGAAGATCAATGCATGTATTAGTACATATATATATATATATATATATATATATATATATATATATATATATATATAGATATATAGTATATACGTGATATAAAGTTTTCGGTGAATAGTCGGGTTAGCTACGGTAATAACAGAAATTCGATGTTTTTAACAGATAATTATATTGACATTTGTGTTTCATATTTTGATTTCGATTTAGATGCTAATAAAATAATAAAAGTGATTTATTTTGACTAGCTACATCAATCGGCCTGAGAATATAAATTCTATGGAAACAAACAGAACTGCCTCTATTTGACAGATTACAACATCAACCTATTCTATTGGATAATTACCAATCGTTCTGTAAGTGCGTATTTTGCTAAGGGGAATTGTCACACTATGTTAAATACAAATGACAGCTAGTGATGTTTATAACATTGTAAATGTGGCTGTCATAACATTTTAAAACCATATCGTCCCCTATTGAAAGATCCTTTATATGCAGTAGAATCTATTCAGATGTGTTATAGACATTATTACTTATCAATGCGCCGAATATCTATTATAAAGTTCAGTGTTTCCTTAAAGTGCGTTTTATATTCAAATTAAGTGAATTTGATCATGCTGGCTTTGAAAAAAAAAAAACGAACACATTAGTTCATGGTTATTTGTTACATGTAATACACATTATAACATTAGTTCTTGCAATTGTTTAGAATATCCATTTCATTTAACTGACAATTTCCTTAGTTAAAAATTGCACAATATCCAAAACAAATCAATTTCTTTCAATCTGTCCATGATATTTGTAATGTTTTCTTCTATTAGAATTAACACTATGTTTTATAATACAATTAATAACATATTAATTTAATCAACACTATAATATTATTTACTTATTTTTACACTATAGTATTATTTATTTAGTTAAATCATTCGTCTATTAATTCAGCACGTATATTATTGTCAAAACATCTGCCATTGTTAATTTCTTCCATCTCTCTCTTTTTTGGGCAGTGTTGCCAACTATATTTAAATGAAGTTTTATTATTTATAGTTAAAATTAGTTCGTATAAATATGTATATATTTATTTTGTGTGGAAGTTAAATAAATATTATTATATTTATTACATCTCCCTTTTTTGTTTGAAGTAACTTGCTGTGTTGTTTTAAGTTATTTTTTGTTTGATGTCTTATTTAGCCAATATTTCTGTACTTTCTGTATTCTTCTGCCTCTGCTACTGTATTCTGGTTGCGGAGACAAACTTAACCGTTTTGAAAATTGTGCGATTAATTCATCTTCATCACTTCCTTGCATTGTTGTGACATAAGTATTATTTGAACTCGCTGCTACTTCTTCATCTTCTTCCGAACTTATCGTTATGTTTGCCGAAGTTGATGTTTCGGGAGTTAGTGTTTGTTCCATTATTGAATCTTGCTCTGGAATTAATGTTTCGTCTAATTCATCTTCCGATGATTGTTCATTTTCTTCATTTTTGTTATGATGCTTCCAATACATCGGATCTTCCTGAAAGGCAGTGAACATCTCGTATTCAGTTTCTTTAGATGTTTGTATACTTGCTTTGTCTGGTATGAATCTCAATGTATTCTTCGTAATGTGTTTTCGATTTCGTTCTAATGTCTGACCGTTTTCCAATTGGATTTTGTAGGACCTTGGTCTTTTACATTTATCCAATATTTTGCCTTTACGCCAACCATCTTCTCTCTGTACCCTAATATCTTCGTTTTTATTTAACCCTTTAAGATTTTTCGAATGCTTGTTATAGTATACTTTTTGCAAATTTTGTTGCTTTATTAGATTCTCATGAAAATGTTTGTGATTTATTTTATCCTTTTTTAGGTTTGGTATCACACCTCTAATTCTTCTACCAAACATAAGTTCGGTGGAAGAGTATTCGTTATAAATTGGGCTATTTCTTAATTCTAACATTGCTAGATACGGATCACTTTTATCAATTTTACACTTTTTAAGTGTCTTTTTAATCGTTTGTATAAAACGCTCGGCTAGTCCATTAGACTGAGGATGTAATGGACTGGACGTTATATGTTTAAAGTTCCACTCACTAGCAAAACTCTTGAATTCAAAACAATTAAATTGTGGACCATTATCTGAAATTACTGTTTCAGGTATTCCGAATTTGCTAAATATAGATTTTATATGTGCTATTACAAATGAAGATTTAAGGTTGGGTATATAAATTGTTTCGAAATATTTAGTGTAGTAATCTACAATAATAAGGTAATTTCTTCCATCGATATGAAATATGTCCATACCGACTTTATTCCATTGGTTACGAGGAATTTCATGTGAAATTAATGGTTCTTTCATCTGTGAATTTCTATATTGTGCGCAAGCTTCGCAGGTTTGCACTAAATTTTCAATTTCTAAGTTAATTCCTGGCCAATAGACACATTCTCTGGCCCTTAATTTAATTTTCTCTGTTCCTAAATGTCCTGTGTGTAGAATTTTAAGAATTTCTTTTCTCATTGATTTAGGAATTATTATTTGATTATTTTTAAATATTAAATTATTGTAGATTGACAGGTGATCTTTGATTGAATTAAATATTTTAATTTCGTTTGGTATTTGTGATTTTTCCGATGGCCAACCCTCTTTAATAAATATCTGCAGTAGTTGTAGATCACTGTCTAATTCTGTCTGTTTTTGAATTTTATTAAATTGTTCCTTTGACCATTCAATTTTTTTCAATACTAAAGCTACTTGAGCTTCAATTGCGTTCTCTAATTCTTGTCCATCTCTGTCATTCGATACTACGGAATCTAGTCTGGACAAAGCATCAGCAATTATTAATTGTTTACCTGGTTTGAATACTAAATTTATGTCATAATTTTGAAGTCTCAAAAACATTCTTTGTAGTCTGAGAGGACACTCTGAGAGTGGTTTATTCATGATAGCAACTAACGGTTTGTGATCTGTTTCCACGGTAGCTGTTTTACCATATATGTATTGATGAAACCTTTCACAACCTACTAATATTGCGAGCAGTTCCTTTTCAATTTGTGCATAATTTCTTTGAGTCGGTGAAAGTGTTTTAGAAAAATAAGCAATAGGTTTATCTTCTTGCATTAATACGGCACCTAGACAAGATTTAGATGCGTCCACTGACAGAACAATGGGCTTATTTACGTTATAGAAATTTAATATGGGTGGTTTAATTAATATTGTTTTTAATTTCTGAAAAGATTCTTCTTGTTCTGCTTCCCAATGCCACGCAATATTCTTTTTTAACAACAATCTTAACGGGGCTGTTATTTCGGCATTATTTTTTATAAATTTGCTTAAATAAGTAATTATTCCTAAAAATCTTTCCAGAGCTTTCCTATCTGTTGGTTTTTGCATTTCTTTTATAGCAATTAATTTGCTGTTATCGATTTCAACACCATTATTCGAAATTTTATGACCTAGATAATTTACAACTTTGACACAAAATTTTGATTTCTGCATATTCAATTTAACGTTATATTTGACAAGGGTATCTAAAGTTAATTTCAGTCTATGATCATGTTCTTCCTTAGTAATTCCCCACACTAAAATGTCGTCAATATATATTGAAACTCCTTCTAGATTATCCAATATCCCACTAATCACGCGCTGATATATTTCTGGAGCCGATGAGATTCCGAAGGGTAACCGTAAATACTTATATCGACCAAATGGAGAATTAAAGGTACACAACTTTGAGCTGGCTTCATCAAGACGAAGTTGCCAAAATCCTTTACTCGCATCTAAAGTACTGAAGTATTGAGCACCACTTAATTTTGATATAATTTGTTCTATAGTTGGAATTTGATAATGTTCCCTCTGTATGGCTTTATTTAGACTCCGGGGATCCATACAGATTCTCAACTTCCCGTTTGGTTTCCTTACGACTACTAATGAATTAACCCACTCTGTAGGTTCTGTTACTTTTTGTATAATTTGTTGTTTTTCCATTTTATTTAATTCTATTTTTAGTTCGTCCATTATTGGAAATGGAAATTTTCGCGGAGGGTGTATTACTGCTGGAACTTCACTATTTATTTTAATGTGTATGGGTTTAACTAGAGCATAACCTTTATCATTAATTAATTCGGGATACTCTTTTGAAACCCAGTTACTGTCACAAATATTTATTTTATCTATTTTCTTAATTAAATTTAATAAACTAGAAGTTTCTAGCCCTAAGATACTTGGTGATGTTTCCGAATCGATTATGTGAAATTTAATAATATGCATTTTATTTTTATAGTAACATTTTATGTTGCAGATTCCAAGCAGTTTAATATCACTACCGGTGTATGTTGTTAATTTATTTTTAGAATTGTTAATACTTCTGTTATTAATTTTCAGTTTTCTAAATATATGCAATGGTATACAATTAACTTGTGCTCCAGTATCAATTTTGAAAACAAGTTTAGTATTATTTATTTTTAATTCTGTATTCCATTCCCTTTTAGAATTAAATTTTTCAATGGAACCTATGAAGTACATATTATCGTTTTCAGCTTTATCAACCGAATGTAATTGATTTTCGGTCGTTGTACGGCACATTTTTGCGAAATGATTTAATTTGTGACATTTACTGCATATTTTTTTATATGCTGGACACTGATTTAGCAAATGCGTTTTCCCGCATCGTGTACAATTAATTTGCTTTTGTTGTTGTTTATGTTTATCTTTATAATTAAAACTTGTATTTTGTTTATATTTTTGCTCCCTGTCGCCCCTTGTTTTATCGAATTGTTTATTAACCTTCAAAACCGCTTTGCCGTTGTCTTCTCCCTTGGAACTGCTATCGTTGCTGACTGTAGGTGTCTCTGCAATATTATCCGCCTGTTCCGTCGCCAATTCCACCGCTCTACAGATTCGTTCCGCCTTTGCTAACGTTAAATCCGAATCGCTAAGTAATTTCTCCCTAATCTTATTATTTTTTATACCGCATACTATTTGATCTCTAATCAGTTCTTCTTTCAGGTCTTTGAATTCACAACTACCCGCTTTTATTTTCAATTCAGTGACGTACTCGTTAAATGTTTGGTCTGTTAATTGTTTATATGTAAAATATTTGAATCGTTCGTAAGTTATATTTTTCTTAGGTGCGAAATATTGCTCAAATTTATTTAATAACGGTTCAATTTTATCATTTTCATTTGCAGCAAAGGTAAAGGTATTAAAAATCTCAATACAATTTTCACCAATTAAATGCAAGAGTAATGCACATTGAACCTCTTGTGGTTCTTTTACATTTTTACTGGCAGTTAAGTAAATTTTAAATTGTTGTTTGAAACCAAGCCAATTTTTCTCTAAGTTTCCTTCTAAGTTCATAGGTTTTATTGGTCTAGAATTCATCATGCCCAATACATTCATTTTTTCTTTATTGTTGTTTACTTCGTTATTAATTAAATAGTAAATTATTTCTAATATATCCCAATATAAACACAGATCAATTATTAATAATACGAATTTTATGACTAACTTTACTTACACATGAACACTTTAAAGTTATGAATGAATTTTTATACTTTAAATAATTTGAAAAATAAATATAAACTATCTTAATTACCCGTAATATACTTTTATACCTATAACCACTTAATTGCTACATTTATTTATTTCTTATATACTATTCTCTTGTTTTTACTTAAAAGCTATTTTCGTGTGAAAATCATGTGTACACGCGAATTTCAACCTTACGTACCCACGTGGTCAGAAAAACGAATTCCTTTGTTCTCACTTAAAGTCTATTTTTGCGTGAAAAGTCATAAGTGTACACGCGAAGTTCAGCCTTATGTACGTACCCACGTGTTCAGAAAAACGAATAAAACCGTATACATTTTTCTACTATTATCCCAGTTATATTATTGGACAGTAATAGAATTATTTTGTTAAATAATTTAATGTATTACCTTTATTTTATTGTAATTACACAAATTTGTTTGTCCGCAGCGCCATGTAATGTTTTCTTCTATTAGAATTAACACTATGTTTTATAATACAATTAATAACATATTAATTTAATCAACACTATAATATTATTTACTTATTTTTACACTATAGTATTATTTATTTAGTTAAATCATTCGTCTATTAATTCAGCACGTATATTATTGTCAAAACATCTGCCATTGTTAATTTCTTCCATCTCTCTCTTTTTTGGGCAGTGTTGCCAACTATATTTAAATGAAGTTTTATTATTTATAGTTAAAATTAGTTCGTATAAATATGTATATATTATTTTGTGTGGAAGTTAAATAAATATTATTATATTTATTACAATATTCGAAATAGATACTAGTGATTCACTAGTTTCACTAGATAGATACTAGTATTCACTAGTTCACCAGTAGTGAACCTTTCAAAAAAGTGTGATTTTTTTTTTTATAATAAGCTATTTATTTTATCTAACCTGCAGATGAAAATATCTAGCGAAATGTATTTGTCGAGACCTGATTATTCGTGCTTAGAGATTCGATAACGTATCAAAAGTCACCAAATGAGTGTGTATACGAGTATATTTCGTGCTATTACAATGGTTACGTGAAACAGAATTGCGTTTGATTCCACTGAGTGCATCGAGGTTTGTCACATATAACTCAAGATTGAGAGAATGTGGAAGTCAGGCGAAAGGATATTAAACATTATTCGCTACCTGTATTCGTGCAATATCTTGCAGTTTCAATTGCATTTTATAAAATACATCCTAGAGTATGAACTTTGTAACGAGAATACCGACTTTCCGCCAACTTTCTGATTTTCCGTATCCTAAGACGGGCCGATATTGTTTTACAGTTTCAATTTCCGTATTCAGGTATGGCGCGTATGTCATAATTGGTTAATGGATTATATTCTACAACCCGATCATGTATTATTAAACAATATGCAGAGGTGTTCGGAGGGAAATTAACGCTTGACTCAAATTCAATACGAACATCAACTGATCCAGTTTTAATAGATTCATTTTGGTTTGAACAATCGATTACTATCATGGCTCGGGTTTTGAATTCATTTCGTGATAATAGTGGTTGAGCATTTAGTTCGTAATAAGATTTTTGAAATTCCGAATACATAGAGTACAAAAGTGCATACTGATCTCTATCAAAATTTAAATTTTCATACGGAAAACATTCGGAATTAAGATATAATTTTACATTGGTAAGCTAACAATGATCGAATAACGATGAATCTTTTTCCAATTTATTTTTTCGTGCTGTTTGAAAAGCGAGTATGACGAAACGGGGCTTTTCAAGTTGAGTTGTAGTCTTCACAGTCCATAGTTGATTCTGCGATGGGGGCAACAATGGATATTCATATAACTCCCATGTTCGGACCGGTACGTAAATAGACTTATTCATTTCAACATGCTTCAATAATGTCAAACGCTCACTGTCTGACGCATGTACATATGGCAAACGCCATTGAATTTTTTCTATTGTAATGCTTGTGTTAGCTTCAGAGGTTGCTATAAATGCATTTTCATCATTCTTTGCACGTACTAATATAAGTTCTTGACGTGCATTAACAATGATCTTTTTATAATCTTCAGTAAACCCCAGCAACATTTTTAAGGGAATGCAAACATTGAAATATCCATCAGTGGATAATACTCGATTGCTGTAATCATGAGGATTCCAAGCGGCATTTTCCAGAAATTTACTTTCAGCATCATTGATAGATAGAAGCGATTTTATTGTACTAGTAATACCACCATTTTTCGACTGATCAATTTCAATTTCATTCAGTTCATAACGAATTTCATCGAATAAAAATGCAATAGAATTATTACTTAGTGTTACACTTGTCCCACTTTCATGCTTTAGTTTTCCTTCGATGTATAGAAAACTTTCATGAGGAAGAGTAAATATATCTTGCTGTTGCACAGGAATTCGTATTTCATCATTATTGTTGAATGTAGTTGTTGCATATGGCTGATGTGAATGTACTTCCTTACGAATTATTCCATTAGCGAAATTAATTTCTTCGTTAATTTGTAGAATTTCCACTGCTGTCTTCGTCCTCTTTTTTATTTTGCATGAAAATAAACAAATAATTCGGTATCGTATTTTATGTCGCTTGAAGAATCTTCGTAACCACTTAATTTTGCCGGAGTTTTAATCCTAATGATTTCAGGAACTGCTTATTTGCTGATGTTAACTGTTTAACACCACGTTTACTAGTGATATGCTTCTTTATTGGTACACCCATTTTATACGTTTTCCGTACAGCACCAAAATGAATACCCATTTTGACTAGACTGATTTCAAATGTAGTCCTATCGTGATGACTTCACCTCGAAAATTGATGAGATTTCCATCCTGATCGACTATTTTAAGTGTTATTGTTGGAATACTTCTAACACTGATCGGAAGATAGATAACATTCGCTAGTACTTCAACAATTTTGTAACCAGGTGGCACTGCTATAGAAAATTCATGTATTGTATGACTCGGGTTTCCAGTATGATATGCTCCCGTTGTAATGTTGCAATCTACACGCACTGTGTTTACACTGAGAATTTTCACGGGTAAATCAGATTCGTGACGAATATTAGGTTGTAGTGTGCGTTTTGTGAAACCTAATATTGACCCGATGGAATCATCAGGTTCAAAGTTTATTGCTCGATTGCATTTAATTTCACTCTTTAGTGTATTGTTATTCGCTTTCAATGATATTGAAACTTGTTTAGTTTTAAATTGCTGATTCAGATATAATTCAATATCTTCAATCTCATACGATCCGACAGGAATTTCAATGACGTCATCTTCTACGTAGAATTTATTATTATACTTATCAATGTTTGGTACAGAGTTGAACGCTTGAAAGTCAACAAGACCCAGTGCATACTGCGATTCATAATTTAAATCAATTGGCGGGAAAAAATCTGCCGTTAGTATGGACTGATTACCAGACAATGATATCAGCAGGGATGACATAGTGAGACTGAGTGACTGTCTGATACAAATTGCTATTTATGAAAAAAATTTAAGCATAAATGTCCGCAAATTACTGTATCAAAATTTTGAAACATTTTATGATTGTATTTAATGGTTATTTTAGGATCTAAATTACTAAGATACTGTATAACCTCAGTAGGAGGGCGTAAATTACCAAAACTGTCAAAATATTCGACGTTATTCTTGAATTTCCTATAAACAACCCAGTGCGTACCTTCACCATCTTTATCATCAAGGTTTATAATACCGCATTCGTTTAAACGTACGCGAGATGGTAAATTATTTCTCATAAAAACACCGCGAAAATATAGCACCTTACGTGAATATCTTCGCAGTTCAATGTTAGTTAAAGCACGCCTGGGTAGATTTATAAAAAATTATGTGGTTTTAAATATAAACCAAAACCTTTACGGTATGGTTTCATATAAAGTCCGGATCCTTTCTTTCCAAGAGCAATGGCTTCAATTGTTTTATTATGTCGCACATTTTCTTCTAATTCTTTACGCGCATTCTGAGCGTCTTTAACTGCGCGTACAACACTAGCAGTGCCACCTGCTAAACTGCCGATGGCTCCCAATGCGGCAAAAATTGGTATTAATGGTAAAATACCACCACACTTTGGTACCGGTATCACTCGAGGTTTTTTAAATCGCCGTTTTCCACCTCTTGATTTCACAACTTTACGTGCAGCACCCAATGAAATGTTGACTGCTTTTTTCACACTACCATCATCATCATTTAATGTTTTCGTTTCTCGTAACATTGTTTTAGCTTGATTTAGAGCCAGTTTCACAGGGAGTTTTCATTTTAAGCCCATTCCTAATCTAACCTTAGTTTTCATCGCATTCTTCACCAGCCAGGCAGCGGATTTTTCTCCTAAGCCAGCATCTCTTGAATGAAGCCTTTCCCGCGCTTTTTCAATACGATACGTTTATTCAGCTTTGTTCCCGGCCCGCAGTACTGATAGAAAGGAAAGTGCATCTCAAATGGCAACTTATTAATAACTGTATTTAGAAGTCCCCGCCCGTGACGAGGACGACGATGACGTGTGCACTCTTTCATATTCGTACACATAATGAGGTGATGGTGCATAAGATCACCAATCTATACATAACACTCATCTCTCGTCAGTAAGAGTAAAGATGGAATACATTAAACATCAGTTGTCATTACCAGTTCAAGATTTTGACGTTTTAATTGATAATAATAGTCAGACGAATTATCGACGACATGGGGAACTTCTACCGAATACTGTATTATTTGCGGCCCATCTAATTGTGGAAAAACGAACGTAATGCTTGCACTTATACTACATCCGAACGGGTTACGTTTTGAAAATCTATATTTGTTTGCAAAATTGCTGAATCAGCCTAAATATCAGTATTTAGCTAATGTATTCGCTCACGTATCGGACATAATAAATTTTCATCAGTATACAGATACTGCAGAAATTGTTCATCCTAATAACGCTAAACCAAATTCGCTGTTTGTATTTGATGATGTTGCATGCGAAAAACAAGAAAATATTCGGGCATACTTCAGCATGGGAAGGCATTCGAAAATTGATTGTTTCTATTTATGTCAAACTTACACCAGAATACCGAAACATTTAGTACGAGACAATGCAAATCTACTTATACACTTCAAACAAGTTTATATGAATTTAAAACACATATATGATGATCATGTAAATACAGACATGACGTATTCAATTTTCCGTGTCATGTGCTCCACATGCTGGACGAACGCTCGGTATGGATTTCTAGTGATTGATAAAGATCGTGATAAAAATAATGGACGTTATAGACAAGGGTTTGATACATTTATTTCAATTAAATAGTCAAGATCATCCCCCACACCCTCAGTATGCTAACAAGCGTTGTCACGCACGGACGTTTAAAACGTCACTTCTGAAACGTAATCAGTTACGTCCGAAACGTGATATGTTCAGAACGTCCTCAAGTTATATTTAAAGATGGCGTCAAATATTTCGAATGACTGCATTACTAAACAAATAATAAATGTTAGCAATGCAATACGTCGCAAACATAACCTTATTAAGAAACAACAGACATATAATGAAGATGAATTAAATCGATTTCTGAAACCTATTATCAACCCCCTCAATGAACTTGTGAAAACAAGAGAACCAATATCATCATCTGATAACGATCACAAAATGAAAATTGAGAAAACAGAACAATTTGATAACGACAATCGTTTCATGAATTACATGTTAGGGAACGACGATATATCGAATAGTAGACGAGATCGTTTTTATGGTGTTAGAGCTTTAAGTAATGGTGAATAAAGAATTGGAGATTCTCAGATTCATCTTCTCAAGGAAAATATAGTTGTAAGAAACATAAACAAAAATATTCTCTAATATTTTTCAAAATATTTTGTACTTTTTGAGTGTAATTCTCAAGAGATCTTGTTTATGTTTGTTTGAACTAGAATTTTGTTTTTTGCTTGATAATGACCAAAAACCATATGATCGAAACGTCGTACATCTGTTATCATCTTGAACTATAGTCATTTATTCCAATCATTTTAGATTCAATATTTCTCTTTTTCAAAATCTACAATTGACTAAAGAAAATCTACAATCTAATCATCTTTATGATTAAGTTTTGAAACAAACAGTTCACATTACCTTGAACTAACCATTTTGGATTCAATATTTTTCCTTCCCTTTTATTATTTTACATATACATACATAATTTTGTTGATTTAAGTACCTAGCACCAAAAATGTGTTCCATATTCATACAAGAGAAAAATGATATATCAAAGAATTGTGATAATTAATGAAAGTATTTAATCTACTCCATAAAATAAACTGACATATTTGTTTAGAACGAAATTTTGTATATCTATATTTTGTAATATATTTTTAGTCAAATTAATTGTTTATTCCGGAACGAATGCATAGTTTAATACTGTTGTTTTTAAATTTGAGGTAAATATATTACAAATGGATGGTACATATTTTTTTATTATTACTTTTGCGACTGTGTGTTATAATTAATTTTTGATGTGATCATAATTGACTTACGATTAGAATATTTGATAACAATACACTTTGTTTTATTAACTTTAACATGACATTTTTACATTTAAAAGTACACTGTGAGAGCAGTGACGTAAAGAAAAAACATATAAGTGTTCAATATTAATATCCTACTATTTGGTTTCTATTATAAGTTGTTATAACTGAACATTATTTATCAAATTTATACTGATTGCAGGCTTGTGTGTATTTGCAAATTATATTAGTCTACTTAAAAACACAATAACAGTAACTATCAAAATTTTTAATTTTTTCCACAAAAAGCAGGACAGTAAATTCGCTAAAAAAGGCACAAATTAATCCTGCAGTATTTTTGTAGTATTATTAGAGAAAAACGTTTATTACCTAGGTAATGTTGTTCGATAATACAATTATAAATAAATTAATATTACATACAATTCAGGTTTGTTTTTTGTTTAATTTAAAATTTATTTCAATTTTTATTTCTTCACTTTAAGTCGGGTGTACTCATTCTATTGTAAGGAAGGATCAGTGCGTTTATGTTTACCTAGATACCAACACTACAGATATGCGTGGTGCCATCATAGCAGAGACATTCTGTCGTCGTTGTCTATGGCTATAGTGTAGAAATATCAATAGCGTTATTTCACTTGCGATCACCTTTTAAAATAACCTTAGTAGGTACTAGTAATCACAACAGATACAATAAGATACCATTGCACATGCTATAGAAAGAGATAGAATAAAATTATTATGTTACACATTTTGGATTACGATCTGCAATAGGACTTATATGGCATGTAGGTATCTAGATATTATAAAATCACTGGGAAGCCCTAACTCTTTATTTTTATAACATATACATTTAATCCGGCCATTGTAGAAAGTTACATCCAATGGCATTCAAATCCATGATCTTTCAATGTGAAATCACATATTCCAGGGTCTAGAATTTGATTCGTATAGTCAATATTGTATTTGTAATTACAAAACATAACAACTATTCATAAACAAAATTACATATCTTTTTTTCATCTGTTACCTCAGGCGTCTTTCCCAACACTCTCCCACCTGAGACCTAAGTAAATACAAAGACAAGGTCTCGCACAAAATAAAGATGTGTGATGCGTAACAGTCTTGCACTCTTTACGGAATGAATCTTTCTGGCAATTTCAACTTGCGTCCATAATGCGACATTTTATCACTTTGTACATTCTCGGCAATCAATGGGTCTGGAGTTGGAGTTACCACCTGGGTGCTGGGATCAGCTGCTTCGCTAGACATTTGACGTTCCAGTGGATAAATGCGTTGAATAGGACGCAGCACTTGCCCATGCTGTGTTTGGACTAACCGCACTTTATTGTCTTTGCTTGACAACAATTCGACCACCCTACCTAATGGCCAGTCTAGTCTTTTACTATTATCGTTACCTATCAAAACGATTTCATTGACGGCAATACTAAGCGTATTTGTTTTGTTTACTGCCTGATGTAACTGTCCCAGATATTCAACCCGAAATCTTCTTCTTAATTCTTCACGGAATCTCTATAGATATTGGAAACGTTTGTTAAATGAAAAATTGTCTGCTATATCACAATCTAGTACGCCACTTTCGCAAAGTTCTCGTAAGAACATAGCTGGTGTCAGTGGAATTAAATAATCCGGTTCATTGGACACGTATGTCAATGGACGCGAATTAATCACAGATTCGCAATCACACAAAACTATATATAGTTCATCGTCGGTAAGACGAGCACGTCCCAAAACCCTTCTCAGTAGTTGCTTAGGTAGCCCTATTAACCGCTCCCATCAACCTCCCCACCAAGGAGCTGAAGGAGGACTAAAACGCCAACATATTCGTTGTTCAGCACTATACATATTGATTTGTTCCCAATCTAGTTGACGAAATACGTTTTCAGTTCCAGCAAAATTTGTGCTATTATCCGAGTAAATAATACGTGGTCTTCCGCGTCGTGCCACGAATCTTCTTCACGAAGTCATCTTCACTTACATTTACGGTCATCATTGCATTGAACATCTCCTCGTTTTTTGTTGAAAAATATTGTACACAGCTCGAGCTTCAGAGATGTCAATTTCTGACGCATTCAATACGTCTTCGAACTGGGTTGCCATATGCGTACATGCACTACGAAGTACCGTACGATGCTTCTTCAGTCCATCCATAACGAAAATTATTCTGACCAATATCTTTTGTAATAAAAACTACAATCCACGCGACCGAAAACTTAAACAGATTCGAACTAGTCAAATTCTAGCCGTGCCGTTGACTTACGTTCACTTCCGCGTGTCCTGTCACGGTCGCCAAATGTTGTGTCGTATGTAACTAAAAGCTACCCGCTAATAATTACACACTCAGGATCTTTTTAAAATGCAGTTTTTATTAGTACAAAATCAAAACCAAAATCATTTTTTTTTAATCTGTCACAATTACAAAACATAACAACACGACCTTCTCGATTATACTACGACCGGTAAATAGGCCCAGTTTCAGCGTGACGCGAAACAATTGAACAAAATACGATTTTGACGGTTGTCAATCAACAAACCATCTTCATTCTAATAACGAATATTGAGATATTTGGTTATAAGTAATGCATAAATTGTGGTTTTTGTGTTATTTGGCTTTAATTAATTTTGTGCTATTAGTTTTTATTATTAGTATTATTAATTTGACACTCTTATATTAATTATTCCGTGTTTTAATTTCTAAGTGTAGGTTTTTATGGTATAATAGTGCAGTGTATTATAGTCATGTATAGAAAGTGCAGTGTACCGTGTTGTAATCAACGAGGAAAATACTCACTCCACGAATTCCCGTCTAATATTAATATGTAACATAAATGGCTTAAATATTTAACATTTGTCAAAGATATTATTAACTCACCAACAGCAACAAATTCATTGTTTTTTTTTTAACAAAATACGCTGCCGTTTTTGTGCTATGTAAAATATAACGTATATTTGCAATATTGTAGTAATCAAAAAAATACTTCAACTCTGTAACATAAATTCTGTAGCGATGCTAGTGGTGACCACTAAAAGAAAGGTATATTTTTATAAAAATACAGCTATCTAAAATATAAAACATAATGAAATTTATTTATTAATTCTTTATTTGTTCTCTTACGCTTCCGAATAATGTTAATTTTTCTTTTTAATTTACGCCTTTCGTGTCTTGTAATTAGCATTCAAATCTGTCAAACCATGGAACTGATCATTTCAGATAAATGGTTTTTTCACAAATTTATGTTTGACACTTCTTTATCACGTTATTAATATAATTATGTACAGTAATATTTAGTTTTACAGTCGTAATAAATAAATTTTTCGTACAAAAACCTTTCTTAATTTTATCTGTCATTTTTGACAATCAGACCAGAGCGTACGCTTTTAGATTAACCAATCAACGTGCGGTACATGATGTACAACTCTCAGCGCCATTACTTTGCGATCCTCCGCAGCTGTCATCACAAAAAACCTATTGTTTTTTCGTCGTATTTACAGGCCGTAGAGTGTACACCAGTGTACACAACTGTCACTCAATCGAGAAGGTCGTGCATAACAACAATTCATAAACAAAATTACATATCTTTTTTTCATCTGTTACCTCAGGCGTCTTTCCCGACACTATTATTATTCTTTTTATTATCATTAATAATTACGTATTTGTCATACTTTATGGATTACTTCTTCTGGATATACAATGTATTGTATTTAGCTCGTATTACCAAACTGCATTAAGATAATAACATATGTACTAACTGTATGGAAAATCTGAAAATAAAGATTTCTTTACTTAGTCAATGAAACAAAAATTAATTGTATTTTACCATATGAAGTAACGAATAATTTAATGGAAACATGCCACATGCGGTAAACTTGAGTTTTCCGTGTAATAGTTGTAAGGAAATCAGTTTAAACTGTAACAAAAATCCCTAAATAATCAACGCCTGAATGCTTCGAGTCGACTCCAGCTCATCACATGGTAATGTAAGAGAACAAAAATCCGTTACAAAGTTTCATATTATTAATAGTTTAAATTTAGTAAAGATTATTATTGTCGTGAGTCAAGTCAGCAATAGATTCACAATGGTCAGATTCAGAGAAATATTGTATCAGCCGGAAACGAGCATAAGGTGCTATTGTTGCCGAGAGACAAGTCAGCACTAGATTCACATGGTTAATTGCAGAAGAATATTGCATCAGCCGGAAACGGGATCAAGGGCGGTATTATTGTCGCGAATCCAGTCATCAGTAGATTGGTTAACAGTTCTACGAATATATTACGTGTGTGGGGTCACGTCGTAGCAATATCGGTGGCGTAGCATGGGAAATGCAGGGTGCAACAATGAAGCGCCATCGGCCGCGATAATATTATCTCTAATTGCTTACTCAAGGAGTAATTATGCTGAGACACAACTAATTAGCTATAAAAGGGTAGCAACATGAGCACAGAAAAGCGTTCCGAGGAGGAGTTGCTAGAGAGTTCCTGAAGAGAGTTCCAGCAGAGTTCCAACAGGGTCAGTTCCAACGGAAGAAGTATAAAGTGAAGTACTGCTGGTTAATGCCTAAGGGTTACCTTCAGGTGCCAGTTCTTCTAGTGCAGTGCAAGTTGCAGTGTGTGCTCAGCATGGAGTGATCAGTGTTAGTGTAGGTGCTCAACCCTCACAGCAGTAATTAATTGTGTCCAGCATTCTGCTCAGCTACCAACCCCTACTGTAAGTTGTGTCTACCGCTCGACGCAGTTCGGCCAACCATTCGCCATCAGAACCTAAGTAACTATTTATAAATTGTAATTTCCGTAATCCTAATAAATTGTGTTATATTAAATTGTGCATCATCCAAGTCTAATTCTCTTTTAAAAACCATCCACCTCACACTCAAAGGTCGGGCCCAATACAATAAGTAAGGATAACAAGCAAACATTCCTTACAGTAACTTTATAAAATAATAATGCTTAGCAGTCAATACTTACATTTTGTGCTTCAAGTTCTATATACTTATCTTCAGAATACTTATTCCATACTTCATGAACAAGTAATGCAGTTTTGGCTGCCTGTAACAAGTAGAAATATATTGTCAATGTAGATAACGAAAGTGATACGTCGCAGTAATGGAAATGAAAGAAAATGAAATGCTAGTGACACACTGACGGCTCACTCATGAAAATCTCAATATTTCACGGATGACTTATGAAAAGGATGACACACCTGTAAGTGCGCCAGACTGTGAGTTTGGTCTCTTTTTATATTTCTCCTGTACATTTTGACAGTTGTTAAGATCACCTGTTAACTATGATCTTAAGCTTTTGTTTTGTTTCATCTTATCATTTTACATATAATTTCCCTCAGCCTGATTTGTATATTGAACAATGAGTAGCAGTAGTAGTCCAATAGAATAAATAATAGTTAAATATTAAATAAGCTTCGGTTTCCTTCAAAGCGGTGCCGTTATTTTACGGCCGTAATAATACGGTGAGTGACATCAGAAAAATACTGAGGCAAGAACGGCCGTCATAGCGGTAGAGAATAGTGTAAAGTTTGAAGTCGGAGTGTCACAAGGGATATTTAGACGTCGCACTTCTAATTTTATTAAAGGAAGAAGTGTAGTCAGAACAAGAGACTAATAGAGTAGCTGAATCGGAACAATTAAAAAAAAAAACCGTAGAGAACAAGAATTTTAGTGTGTCGTCATCTATTTCATATTGAAACCATGTTTAGAGAGTATTTTCGCCTGACTCCGGTTTTGATTGACTATTTCGATACTCCTTCAACTGTATATTGTAACGTTTTACGTTACTTAACGCAACTGTAGCCACAATTTTGTGCATATCTGAACGCTCCCGGCGACAAGTTTTGAACGCTCCAAGCGACAGGTGACCGAAGGTCAAGCGACAGGTGACGAGAGGTCAGACGAGAGTTGACGATTTTTAGGGATTCGGGTTCTGACTTTAGTAGTGATCGTACGTGTTTTTTTTTCTTTGTAGCAAGGTAATGTAGCCGTCCGTTTTCTTTGATAATGCACTTTGGCAAATTTGAAATTCAAGTTAACGTAGGTGATAATTGTTTGTTTTATTTCTGATGTGTAAAATTCAGTAGTACAATCTGGTTTAGTTTTGGTTATTTGGAAAAATTCAGTAAAGTCGGTTGCTTTGTTCGACACGTGTTCGCGGAGAACCGGCGCCATTTTGGTTTAGAGTTTGAATTTTCCGATTAATGTTGTAGCTGCTGAACGTTTTCTTTTGCAGAGTTTTTGTTTATACTGAGATTTAAAACAAACACGCGCTTTTGTTCTGTTCATGTCTACGATCACTGCTAATGCTCATCCCGAACCGCGCCGTCCACGTTGTATAAATTTCTTGTAAGATTTGTTTTTCTTTGAATTTGCTATAATTAGTTAAAACTTTTTTCTTTTGTAAAGTAATAACCTTTAGAATCAAAAATTTCAATATTTGTTTTGTACGTAGACATAGAGGCCTGGAGTGTCTAGAAAGCTACTGTCCATTTTTGTTTGTGACCTTGACGATCCTTTGTACCAGCACCGCTGACCCAGAGTAGTCTGCTGTTTAATCGTGTTGCTTCACGTGTGGCTTTGTGCTCGCGCGTATGTTTTTTTTTGCTTCTTTATTTTGACCCTTTTAGTTTTCAGACGATCGGCAGTTGGTTCGTCAGACCGTTATTTGTTTTTCTTTGTTTTCAAGAATAATTAATAGTAAAATTAGCCTTAAGAACCTAATATTAAGCTTGGATTACTGTTAAATACCCTTACTTTGTTTTTATGTAAATACGCTTGTGCGTCATAATTCTTTCTGCCATCAGCACTTAAACATTTTTTCTTTCTTTTCTCTTTGAGTAGAGAGATTTGATAATTCAATAAACTAATCTTGGTTTTGTATTTATTTTGAGTTGTACGAGTCAACCTTGGGCAGTGGAAGGTGCGAGTACTTTGTAACAGGCTAGACCTGCTTAGGGAAAGTAGGCACTGGCAGACAACTCCGGCCGCAGTCCGCTGAGCTTCCATCCCACGCTACAGCATCACAGGGAAGAAGAGGAGACAGGAGAGACCGACCCCTGGAGAGCCAGTACGCAGTCAAACTGTGCGTACATCTTCCAGCGAGGAGGCGCCTGCCCCCCCTTCCCGTGTACATTTTTCGTTGTGCCGACCGGAGTCTGCGGTCGTGAGTACTGTCTGTCAGTGGAGAAGAGGACGTAGCTAACCTCCCCCTTCTGCTGTCCCTGGTGATCTCGTGTTTGATTGTAATAAGTTGAGCCAACGGTGGAGTACCTGCCGACTCCATTTGTGTACTTACGGCCTTAAGGCAGGTGGCGCCCTCTTAAAGAGAGATAAGTATTAAAACCTTATTTTTCTGTTGTTTCTTGATTCCGCTAAGCGGATATGTTGTAAAATTTAATTTTCTTCCACAATAAGAGTGCTTTTTGTTAAAAAGGGTATTGTAGTTACTTTTATTTAAAAAGAACCCACGACTGCTCTATCCCCTTCACATCTAGCTAGCCGAGCCCAGTGTAACGGGTAGGTAACGTTATACATTTTGGCGCCCAACGTGGGGCCAGAATTTTTGTGGCCAGAATTTTTGTGGCTAGAATTTTTGTGGCCTTCATTTTTGTGCCCAATTCATTTTGGTGCCCTATTGGCTTTTGTGGAGAGCAAGTCTGTTTTTTTTTTTGGGTTATTTAAAGCTATTATATATTTAGTTAGTAAGGAAAGATTTGTTTTTTTTTACATTTTGTTAAACAAAATTTGCACTTGTATTAAATTGTGTAATATTACCTGTATATTCAACTTTCAAACAACTGTTTTCGGTACTTGGACAACATGGACCCGACTTACGTACCCCATCTACTTGAGGACGAACTGACTTACGAACTGACGATCCGAGGATTACCTGACGTGGGTTCGGTGTATGAGAAACGGAACGTTTTGGATGGGATCTTGACTTCGCTGGCTGTTGCGTTTCCCGTACGACCATCGAGGCCAAGAGATGATGCCGCGGAGTACTCTGTGTGTCAGCGGAAGCTGCAGCAACTGTCCGGTATTGTACAGACCTTGTTAACCACTCCTTCCCGAAGTGTTGATAGTGTGAAAATAAGATTAGATTAATTGAAAGGGCGCATTTTACGAGTTACCGCGAACGATTTGCGAGTACAATTATTATTAGTTTGGGCTCAATTGATGGGCGAATTAAACTCAAAACGGACTACCCTTATGGCGCGTACCGGTGATTTGCTTACCGCGGAAGAGGCTGAACCGCGAATGCCAGCGACCGCCACTGGCCAACCCTCTTCGGAGGCCACCTTTGTAGATCAGGTATTTCAATTAGGTTTTAATTCCGCGTCCGCATCTACGCAACCTGTTCCGATTACGGCTGCACCCTTTCTGCCACTCATGCAGTCGTCATTTTCGATTCCTCCCGCGACTCCACCTGCGCCCGTTTGTCCATTAGTGGACATAGCACCTATCAACGCGTACAATAAATTCCTTCAAGTTTCACGGTGGAACGTTAAGTACAACGGTGACGGAAGTGTCAACGCTTTCATAGAGCGAATAGAAGAAAAAGCCGCGTCGCACGGTCTTAACCATGAGCAGCTGTTTCGGCAAGCTGGTGAATTATTTTCTGATAACGCGTTAGTTTGGTATCGTTTTGTCAAGCATGAAGTTCATTCGTGGAAAGAATTAGTAGAACGGTTAAAATCTGCGTTCCTACCCTCCGATTACGAATATGAGTTGTGGGACGAAATTCGCGCACGTACCCAGGGCCAAGACGAGAAAGTAGAGATGTTTGTGGCCGTGATGCAAAATTTACTGAGTAGGTTTGATCAACCGGTTCCTGAAATGGCGAAATTACAAATTATCTTACGCAATCTTCAGCCTAAATTTCAATCGGAAATTTTGGTTCGGCAAAGTACCACCCTCTCGCAGTTAGTAGCTACTTGTAAAAGTATGGAGGATACTGCACATCGGATGTCCTTGTTTAAAAACCCTCCCACTCGAACGAATTCACTGTTGGAACCCGAATTGGCGTACCGTCGTCCACGTAATACTGTTCACCAAGCAGAAACTTCAACAAATCTGAGATCCGTATGCTGGAATTGTCAGTCTCCTAACCACCGCTCTATTTCTTGCCCAAAACCAAAGGGAAAATACTGTTTTTCATGCGGGAAACCCGGAGTTACCAGGCCAACGTGCCCCAAATGTAAGGACAGGACAAAAAAACGGGAAAACAGCGGTCGAAAAGTCAACCGACGTACCGTCTTCACCCCATTAAAGGTTGACCATAGCGAATTAGCGGCGTGGATGAACACTATTGCTAAATTTTCACACAAACCGGAAATTTCTCCAGTTCTCTTTTCTAAGGGGATGGAACCGCGACCATTCCTTAGTGTGAATGTGGGACAAACCACGCTCGTAGCTTTGTTAGATACTGGAGCAACCGTGTCTGTCATTGGAAAGCGAGGACTTCCGCTTCTCGAGTCTGCTGCTGCTCCTATGCGAGAAGTGAACTGTGATGTTTATACCGCGGATGGTGCTTCGCAATCCGTGCTGGGTTCTGTCATTTTGACGATTGGTTTGAACGGTGTCAATAAAGAGCTGTCTGTCCTTGTTGTGCCGTCCATGAGACATCCTCTCGTGCTCGGAGTTGATTTTTGCCGCCTCTTTGGAATTCAGATTGATTTTTCTACTGATCACTGGAGTAGTAACCCTGTTGAGATTGCCACAGCTAATGCGATAAAAGGATTAGAATCCTTACCTCCTTCTCAAGCTACTTTGTTAAAACCAATCATTAAAGCTTATGAATCCCTCGGATCCCGTGGTTTAGGACGTACCGATCTGGTAACACATATCATTGATACTGGAGACGCGTTACCCATAAAACAACGGTACTACCCTTTGTCCCCCGCTATGCAGTCCCATATGGACAATGAGCTGGATAAGATGATCGCACTTGGCGTTATCCGAGAATCAAACAGTCCGTGGTCTTCACCCATATTACTCGTGCCAAAATCATGCGGCGAATATCGTTTATGTTTTGATGGGAGAAAGCTTAATTCAGTAACAAAGAAAGACGCTTACCCTTTGCCATATATTTCTCACATTTTGGATAGATTGCGAGACGCTAAGTATTTGTCATCTGTAGATTTGAAGAGCGCGTTTTGGCAAATTCCGCTGGAAGAATCCTCTTGTGCGAAAACCGCCTTTACAGTTCCCGGTCGCGGGCTTTATGAGTTCACTCGTTTACCTTTTGGGATAGCTAATGCTCCCAGTACTCTTCAGCGTTTAATGGATCGTGTTTTAGGCCCAGGATTAGAATCCAAAGTTTTTGTTTATTTGGACGATATTGTTATTGTAACTACGACTTTTGAAGATCATCTTAAAACTTTAACTGAAGTACTCTCCCGCTTAGATTCAGCCGGTTTAACTGTTAACGCAAAAAAGTGTGAATTTTGTCGTTCTTCCCTTAAGTTCCTTGGTTTTATTGTAGACCAGCATGGGCTGCGGACAGATCCCAGTAAAGTTGAGGCGATTGTGAAATATCCTCGTCCTACCACCGCTACGGAGGTAAAACGATTTATGGGTACCGCCTCGTGGTACAGACGCTTCGTCCCTAATTTTTCTTCCTTCGCTTCACCGATTAACGACTTGTTAAAAGGTAAGAGAAAGCGCTCTCCGATTCATTGGACTGTCGAGGCCGAGAAATCGTTTCTTGCGCTTAAAAATGCGTTGTCGTCCACTCCAGTTCTGGCTAGTCCAGATTTTTCTCTTCCTTTTGTGATTCAGACGGACGCTTCTAATTGCGGAATAGGCGCTGTACTTACGCAAGGGGAAGGCCAGGATGAACATGCTATTGCGTATGTAAGCCGCACGCTTAATAAAGCTGAACGAAACTACTCAGTCACTGAGCGCGAATGTTTGGCGGTTGTTTTCGCGATTGAGAAATTCCGCCCTTACGTTGAAGGAACTCATTTTTCCGTGATTACTGACCACTATTCGTTGCTCTGGTTAATGCGTATGAAGGACCCAAACGGTAAACTCGCTCGTTGGGCAGTTAAACTGCAACAATTTGACTTTTCTTTAATCCATCGTCCCGGGACATCCAATGTGGTGGCAACAATCGTTTCTTTTTCGCCTACTGCCGACAAGTGGTATCTCCAACTTAAGGAGGCAATAACAACCTCTCCCAGTTCGTATCCCGATTGGCGAGTAGAAGGAGAGAACATATATAAATTAGTACCTACGGCTCGGCATGAAGCCCCAAATCTGTCCCCATGGAAGTCCGTCGTATCTTTCGATTTTCGACGGCAAATATTGCACGAGTGTCACGACTCACCTTTAGCTGCTCATATGGGGTTCTTGAAAACGCTACATCGTGTTTCCGAAAACTATTACTGGCCGAAAATGCGTTCCAGCATCTTACGGTATGTCACTAGATGTCGAACATGTTTGTCACAAAAAGCTTCTTCTTGTGCTCTTCCTGGTTTGATGGGAACTGCAAAGAAAGTTTCGTTTCCTTGGCAAACTATCTCAATCGACTTAATTGGTCCACTTCCTCGATCTACGTCTGGACACAGTTATATACTTGTCGTTGCCGATTGGTTTACCAAATACCCAGTAATTTTCCCCTTACGGCAAGCGACCGTCGGAAAAATCGTTTCGCTAATAGAGAATGAAGTGTTCCTTATGTTTGGAGTTCCTCAGACGGTTATGGTGGACAATGGAACGCAATTTAAGAGCAAACCATTTAAAGATCTGATGTCTCGATATCAAGTACCAAAGCTTTGGTATAATGCCAAATACCATCCGCAGGTTAACTTTGTGGAACGTACTAACCGAGTTATCAAAACCGCTATACGCTCGTATGTCAAGGATACCACCGACTGTGGGATGTAAATCTCGCAAAGATTGCGCAAGCTATCCGAACCTCAGTTCACGAAGTAACGGGGTATAGCCCCTCATTCTTAAATTTTGGCCGACATGTCCCGACCTCCGGTCTATTTTATTCGCTACCGACGGGAGAAATACTATCTGACCAACATAAAGTATACGCAAACACTTTGTCTAGCTTTGTCAACATATTTAAAGATGTAGAAGCAAAATTATTTCAGGCTCATGAGCGTAACGCTCGTCATTATAATTTGTGACGCAGACCGTTACATTTTAGTGTAGGTGATGTAGTTTGGAAACGGAATTACGCTTTGTCTGATGCCTCTCAATATTTTTCTTCTAAGTTAACCCCTCGTTATGTACGATGTACAGTTCACAAGAAAATTTCAGCCCTTACTTATAGTTTAATTGATCAGGATGGTAAGAATATCGGGATCTGGCATGTGAAGGACCTGAAGTCGGAGCGTAATGATGATACTAGTGATGCAGAGCCCTAAGAAAAATATCGCCTGTGGCGCCTTTTTCTTTCATCGGAAGGGGGGTGGTGTAACGTTTTACGTTACTTAACGCAACTGTAGCCACAATTTTGTGCATATCTGAACGCTCCCGGCGACAAGTTTTGAACGCTCCAAGCGACAGGTGACCGAAGGTCAAGCGACAGGTGACGAGAGGTCAGACGAGAGTTGACGATTTTTAGGGATTCGGGTTCTGACTTTAGTAGTGATCGTACGTGTTTTTTTTCTTTGTAGCAAGGTAATGTAGCCGTCCGTTTTCTTTGATAATGCACTTTGGCAAATTTGAAATTGAAGTTAACGTAGGTGATCATTGTTTGTTTTATTTCTGATGTGTAAAATTCAGTAGTACAATCTGGTTTAGTTTTGGTTATTTGGAAAAATTCAGTAAAGTCGGTTGCTTTGTTCGACACGTGTTCGCGGAGAACCGGAGCCATTTTGGTTTAGAGTTTGAATTTTCCGATTAATGTTGTAGCTGCTGAACGTTTTCTTTTGCAGAGTTTTTGTTTATACTGAGATTTAAAACAAACACGCGCTTTTGTTCTGTTCATGTCTACGATCACTGCTAATGCTCATCCCGAACCGCGCCGTCCACGTTGTATAAATTTCTTGTAAGATTTGTTTTTCTTTGAATTTGCTATAATTAGTTAAAACTTTTTTCTTTTGTAAAGTAATAACCTTTAGAATCAAAAATTTCAATATTTGTTTTGTACGTAGCCATAGAGGCCTGGAGTGTCTAGAAAGCTACTGTCCATTTTTGTTTGTGACCTTGACGATCCTTTGTACCAGCACCGCTGACCCAGAGTAGTCTGCTGTTTAATCGTGTTGCTTCACGTGTGGCTTTGTGCCCGCGCGTATGTTTTTTTTTGCTTCTTTATTTTGACCCTTTTAGTTTTCAGACGATCGGCAGTTGGTTCGTCAGACCGTCATTTGTTTTTCTTTGTTTTCAAGAATAATTAATAGTAAAATTAGCCTTAAGAACCTAATATTAAGCTTGGATTACTGTTAAATACCCTTACTTTGTTTTTATGTAAATACGCTTGTGCGTCATAATTCTTTCTGCCATCAGCACTTAAACATTTTTTCTTTCTTTTCTCTTTGAGTAGAGAGATTTGATAATTCAATAAACTAATCTTGGTTTTGTATTTATTTTGAGTTGTACGAGTCAACCTTGGGCAGTGGAAGGTGCGAGTACTTTGTAACAGGCTAGACCTGCTTAGGGAAAGTAGGCACTGGCAGACAACTCCGGCCGCAGTCCGCTGAGCTTCCATCCCACGCTACAGCATCACAGGGAAGAAGAGGAGACAGGAGAGACCGACCCCTGGAGAGCCAGTACGCAGTCAAACTGTGCGTACATCTTCCAGCGAGGAGGCGCCTGCCCCCCCTTCCCGTGTACATTTTTCGTTGTGCCGACCGGAGTCTGCGGTCGTGAGTACTGTCTGTCAGTGGAGAAGAGGACGTAGCTAACCTCCCCCTTCTGCTGTCCCTGGTGATCTCGTGTTTGATTGTAATAAGTTGAGCCAACGGTGGAGTACCTGCCGACTCCATTTGTGTACTTACGGCCTTAAGGCAGGTGGCGCCCTCTTAAAGAGAGATAAGTATTAAAACCTTATTTTTCTGTTGTTTCTTGATTCCGCTAAGCGGATATGTTGTAAAATTTAATTTTCTTCCACAATAAGAGTGCTTTTTGTTAAAAAGGGTATTGTAGTTACTTTTATTTAAAAAGAACCCACGACTGCTCTATCCCCTTCACATCTAGCTAGCCGAGCCCAGTGTAACGGGTAGGTAACGTTATAATATTATACACTCTTTCGTGTGTCCTGACAAAGTCAATAAGTATTTCATCTTATTTAGATGACCACATAGCAATTTATTGCTTCGAGCACATGGTGTGCTTAATAAAAATATTATTATTTACTTGAAATACGAAGGAGCGCTGTACTACGTCCACCGCTTTACAGAACTCCACCGTCAAAAAACGTTACTAAACTGTTTCGTCCGTACTGACTCACCGCTTTAAATGAGACGGCACCGCTCTATTACGTTTCCAGCGCACTACCGCTCTTTAGGAAACCACATCGCTATACACGACACCGTTTTTCGTGACGTCACCCACAGTATTATTACGGCACCGCTTTGGAGGACACCGAAGCTTAATAATACAAAACATCATTGTGAAGTTAGGTACACTCGTCGAATTTATGAGTCTGAAGGACAGAAATAGCGGCACTTATTTGCGCGTCACTAGCATAATGTGACAGTAAAGTTTGCGTAAATTATGCCAACAATTAAATTACTACGTACGTACTTCTAAAAAGTGAAACTTAATAACAAAACAAAAACAGATAAATATACATATGTATTTAATTAGTACTTTTATAACTATTATAATAAATTAATAAAAATTACATTGTTTTACTACTTTTATATTTTTTAAATGTTCTACATGTTTCGACATAATATGTCATCATCGGGAACAAAAATTACAAATTCAAAATACATAACAACCAGAAACAAAAACAAAAACAAGTAAAAATTTTTCTTATTATTATTTAAACGAAAACCAAAGGCAACTAAATTTAATTTAAACATTTAAAAAGAATTGAATAATTTAAATCAGTTTGTTCATTTATCAAATTGGAATTTTGAGATTTATGTTTATATATTTCAATTGCTTCTAAATAATTTAATTTTTGCCCTTTTTCTTCAATATGTAAAATTTTTATACAATCTAAAAAATTTACTGTATGATTATTTACCAAAACATGATTACCAAACGTAGAATTTTCTGAATTATTTTTATTTTTAATTGCCTTTAAATGTTCATTTAATCTAATTTTGAAATTTCTCCCTGTTTGACCTATATAAATAGCATTACAATTACAGGTTAATAAATACACTCCAGATTTATTTAAAAGTTCTATATTGTCTTTATTATTAAAAATAATATATTGTAATTTAGTTAATGATTTAAAAGAAATATTTAAATTTTGTTTACGTAATATAACTGCTAATTATTAGAAATTTAACTAAATTTAAATCATTTAATTCTGTTAAAAATTCTTTAGAATTAACAAAATTTCTAAATTCTCTTCGTAGTAGACAAAATATAATTTTAGTTTCATTTGATGTCTGTAGTATGTTTTCAAATATACCGCCACAAGAATGCTTATTATTAGTTAAAAATTTATTATTTAAATCTAATGTAAATAGTAATTTGTCTTCTGATATATTAACTTTGCTAAATTTTTGTGTGATTAAAAATTATTTTCAATTTGATAATAAATTTTATAAACAAAATTCTGGTTTAGCTATGGGTTGTCCATTAAGCCCATTGTTAGCTGAAATATTTATGAATAATTTTGAAAATATTGTTTTAAGTAATTCTTTATCTTGTAAACATATTATTTTTTGGAAGAGATATGTCGACGATATTTTAGCGGGATTTTCTGGAACTGAAAGACATTTAAATATTTTTCTAGATTTTTTAAATTCTATACATGCTAACATTAAATTTACTTTAGAAATAGAAAATGAATTTAAATCAATTAATTATTTGGATTTAAAAATTTGTCGTTATGTTAATTTGGATGGTTATTTGAGTTTTGATTTTAAAATTTTTAGGAAATCAACATATACAGACTCTATAATTCCTGCTGAATCATTTCATCCTTTTAGTCATAAAATGTCTACCTTTAGAGCTTTGTTGAATCGAGCTTTTGATTTGCCATTAAGTCAATATAATTTAGATTTTGAAATTAATGTTATTAAAATTATTGCTATTAATAATGGTTACAGTATTAATACTATTAATAACTTTATTAAAAAAATTTAAAAAAGAAAGAATTCATAAAATTATTTATCCACATTCTTTCTCTAAAACTAATTCTAAATCTAAATTTTACTCATTAAGTTATTTTGGGTCGATTTCTGATAAAATAGCAGTTATATTACGTAAACAAAATTTAAATATTTCTTTTAAATCATTAACTAAATTACAATATATTATTTTTAATAATAAAGACAATATAGAACTTTTAAATAAATCTGGAGTGTATTTATTAACCTGTAATTGTAATGCTATTTATATAGGTCAAACAGGGAGAAATTTCAAAATTAGATTAAATGAACATTTAAAGGCAATTAAAAATAAAAATAATTCAGAAAATTCTACGTTTGGTAATCATGTTTTGGTAAATAATCATACAGTAAATTTTTTAGATTGTATAAAAATTTTACATATTGAAGAAAAAGGGCAAAAATTAAATTATTTAGAAGCAATTGAAATATATAAACATAAATCTCAAAATTCCAATTTGATAAATGAACAAACTGATTTAAATTATTCAATTCTTTTTAAATGTTTAAATTAAATTTAGTTGCCTTTGGTTTTCGTTTAAATAATAATAAGAAAAATTTTTACTTGTTTTTGTTTTTGTTTCTGGTTGTTATGTATTTTGAATTTGTAATTTTTGTTCCCGATGATGACATATTATGTCGAAACATGTAGAACATTTAAAAAATATAAAAGTAGTAAAACAATGTAATTTTTATTAATTTATTATAATATTATGAATTACTACAAAGTTAAAGAAGAATCTATTTCATATTTATAACTATTGATCACTTATCAAATATGTCTTACCTCATATTCTGTATAAGAAGCGTTATGAATGATAATAAAAATGAAAATTACACCAGTAAGGACATAACAAACTAACAATTTCATATTGAATTCATTTCCGTAGAACAAATTTATAATATTAGCTACATTATAATGAATATTAGATATCATATTTACAGTCAGCGCTCACTTACCGTACACAATGCGTGCATAAATTTCGGTATGGTAAGTGAACGTACGTTAAGCTGACGGTGTATTTGGGTAAAAAGCCAGATGTATATAGAATTTTTTATTTGCATTGCTGTTTATTTACACATACTGCACTTCGAAACAATAAATCACAAGCTGAATCGATTGTTGTTATTACGGTAAATACTAATAGGTGTATTCTATTTGTCAGTGCTGGATCGATCCAATAAAATCAGTTCACTTTCGAGATCAGATCAGAAAAATCAGATCAGATGCATAAATAGAATAACTTTTGTGATCCATAACCTTGACTAATTTGACAGCTGACAGGTTTAGTAAACATAACCCAAGTAAAACATTTAAGATACAAAATGGAAGACGCAGAATCCAAATAAATAACCTCCATTTTAACTAATGATCCGGATTCAGCAAACTGATTCTACTAAATTGTGGATTACTTCAAACTGATTTGGATCACAAAATATTGGAGTGGGGGTAAAGTGATCTTTACAAATAGAATGACTACTAAAGTGATCCAACGTACATATGTGAGTTGGATCGATCCAAATTGTCAAATAGAATACACCTAATATCATAACAAAAACAAATATATCCCTTATATATTTTTTGCTGTGAAGGGTTCAATCCTACCTTTGGGGTGTTTTTTTGAGCCCACCTACTTGATAATAAACATGCAGCAGGGGACATAAAAGACATAATGAAAATAATTGAAAAACACCTCAAAGGTAGGAAACTAAACATCATCGAAAACTTAGAGATACACAGAGAAAAATTTAAAAAACCCATAATAAACATACAAATAAACAGCCAATCTAATGCCATATTCACAACACTCAAAAAATTACACAAAAACACACATCATTGAACATTCACATACCAATACACATGGCAGGTATATAAACCACAACATGACACCACACCTTATCACTTGATAATGAACGAGAGTTCGAAACGCGTCGTGATCTTAACCAAAATTGACGAGTTCATAAAACGGACATATTACTTCTTATTAATAATATTGACGATGAACTTCGAAACTGAAAATATAATATTCAATTTTCATATAAATTATAAGAAACTATAAGCAACACTAAATTTACAGTGTAATAGAAACGTTACAGAATTCATCAATCTTACATAATGTAAAGAACCAGAAATTCAGAATTCTCCACAAATAATAGATTGGTTTAATATAGTACATTATACACTAAGGGAGAGAATCGCCTTATTTTTCCTGAGAGCAAAACGGTGGTCTCTCCTGAGGTGCATATACTATTTTTTCCACCATCGGCGGTAGAAACACTTATGCCCGGTTGCACGGTCGAGGTTTAATTCTCGAATTTTCTTGCATATGCAGGAGCAATATTTTTCCATATTTTTTATTTTGAAAAATTATGTAATAGGCCAGGCGGCAGGGCGATAAATTCAACCAAAACCGTAAATAAATGTTAACAAAGGTTTTATTGTTTTAAATGGTTTATTAGGGTACCATTAGCATGAATCTAGGTTTTCCCCATACCCCCGAGGTGTGCTTCGATCACCGTGGGGCCGCAAAGGTACAAAAATTTGGTTTTTCGGTAATATCTCGTTTTCTCTTTGATGTACGGCTAAAATGGTCATATATGAAATTAAAGACGAATAAATTCTCTACAAAATAGGTTCTTAACATTTTTTCGTAGGACTTATACATTCGAAACAGTAGCCGCGCGAAGTTGAGCGATTTTTGACAATTGCAGAAATATCGATTTTTGGTGGCTAAATTCCACGGTTCACTCGTTCTGGTGATACTAAAAAATATGAATAAGCATATATTGCATAAGTTTTAATAAAAAGGTGTAGAATTTTTTTCAAAATTGACCCCCAGTGTCGTTTGCTATTTCCGAACAGCATGTAGATGCCAGAGTATCGCGAATATTAAGCGATGCACAAGACTTCGAAAAGATCTTTAATTGGTTATCATCGCACAATCTCTTTCCAGTCAGCCTCGAGATTATGTCTATCAGTCCAACAGGATGTGAAAATCAACTGTTACAAAGGATACAAAGTCGGCGTGTCCTCAATGGCAGCTATCATTGGCGGCAATTTTGGAGATGTGAAATTCCAGCGGAAGAAAAGAGTAATTCCGTTAAGAGCAGTAAACTCTTCAATAAACATCCAAAATGAGGTGATTCCGGTTTATATTTCATTAATATTTCAAAGAATTACAATTAGTAAGAAAACGGAACAGGATTTGCAACATTCTTTTCACTTCGAACTAGCCCCTTACCCACTATCGCTTTTTGATGAAACAGGAATGCGTAAAACGCAGAAATTTGTATACATTGTATAACATGTTTTCTCCTATGGCTCATTCGATCGACGATGCAGGTAACGTGATACATGTTATTGACGGTGGATTTCTTCTCCATCGTGTTGTCTAGTACCAACAAAAGGCATTTCATCATATTCTCTCGAAGTTCGTACAATACGTTCAGAAGTACTACTAGGTCAACAGCATAGTTGTTTTCGACGGCTATCCAAATGACGCTAACAACAAAAGTACTAAAGCTGCTGAATGCCTACGTAGATCGCAGAGGCACATCGCTGCTAATGTGATGTTTGATGAAACGATGACAGCAACAATGTCACAGGAGAAATTCCCTGCCAACGACCAGAGCAAGAGTCGGCTCATTTATATGCTCGTAGGCGAACTTCAGGCTGTAGGTTTTCTCGTAAAGCAAGCTGCTGAAGACGCTGACACTATTATAATCATCACCGCGATTGAATTATCGCCAGACTATGATTCCATAGTGGTAGTGGGTGAAGATGTCGATCTTCTCATACTATTAATAGGTCTCGCGTCATCTTTGTCTAATGTCTATCTCTTGAAACCAGGGAAAGGTAAAACTGAGAGCAGAATTTACTCGACAAAATCGTTCAAATATCCCGAAGAAGTTGCGAAGCACATACTTTTCCTTCACGCCTTCTGTGGGTGCGATACAACCGCAGCATTTTTTAGACAGGTAAAACAGAAATTCGTCAAACTGCTCAAAAAAAATATGAATTTACGAAAAACCATTGGAATCTTTAAAGACCCAGATTCGTCTCCAGACCTGGTTGAGGCAGTTGGAAAATCTGTGATTAAAGCACTCTATAGAGCGGGCGACGATCATATTTCATTGAATGAATACAAGTTCCAGTGTTTCGCAAAATCTATTTCTAAGAGTGCTTGCAATTTCGCATCTTTACCACCAATTGAAGCAGCAGCACGACAGCATTCCTTTAGAACCTACTATTCCTATTTTGAAAAATTATGTAAGACCATTGGAGAAAAAAAAATTTTTTAATTAAAAATCGAACAAAAGAATATCAATGCATTTATAGTCGGCTTAGTTTGCTTTGCCTTTGTTAAGAGAAGAAAATGTATTCACAATTGTTTCAAATTTTTTGTTTTATTTGCGACCTATGCTCCTAGGATTTTAAAAGTGAATCTAGATAAATAATAATTTGTGATATATTCAGACATACGTCGATGAGCTGCAGGCATGTATGTCTGTATACATTCCTAGTTGATAACAATAACCGATTGATAATAATAAACGAAAAAAATATATACACAAAATTTTATGAATTAATTAAAAAAACAGTCATAAACCGTACATAAATTATGAAATGAATTAAAAATTCTAAAAATAAACATAACATAACAATTTTTAATTGTGCTGCTGCATTCCGCTGACTCATTTTCGGCAACTTATCATACTGTTCTAAAATGTTAATTTTTTTTAAATCTAATATCACTATTTTATTATCTTTTTTTACGTCAGCCATTGCAAACGGTTAGAATTAAACTGAATTTGTTTTAGTAAATCTAATCAGCTCTTCGCCAAACCCAAAAACTTTTAAATATAAAGTTTCATTACTCTAGCTTTCTTCATTTTTGAGATAATGAACATACGGCCACAAATCCATACATACATACACACAGACATCATTGAGAAAATAGTCAAAACGTATTCAGGGGACCTCAAAACGTGTATTTCCATCAAAATTTCGCAATCGAAATTTTAAATAAAAGCGGTGGAAAAGTGAGGTGTGCGTACGAAACAAAAAAGCGCCTTTGACAACGCTACTCTAGAAAAGTGATGTATAAGCGAGCTGAGCATACGGGCTCTAGTAGTCAGAATATCTCAAATTAATTACATTAATTAATCAATATGTATAAAAGTGCATTTTTTAATTTACTCTATTGAGCAAATCGGGTACGAGGAATTTTTATTGTGCTATTATCATGAAATCCCCGTATTTTTATAGCAATTGATAGAAATTATTTTGAGGTTAATAATATATTATAATATGCTAAGTTATAAATGGTAAATAAGATTTTTTGTTATATTAAGCTTAATAGAACATAAAATATATATTATTGCGAATATTTGCGGTTGTAACAGACAAATGTTCAGTGTATTGATTAGCACTAGATCCAAATCGTATTTTTTGCCATAGAAAATGTAAGCCATACTTTGTACATTGAAAAAGTGTATAGTCGTGTAGCTAAACAAAACATAGACAAGGAAACCAAGAAACGGAAAGGCAAATAACATACAGTTCTCATGTAACATGGTTATTATCTTACAACGAAAAATCATTAAATTTAGCAGTTCCTTATAGTTGGTCCTCATATTAGATAGACAGACGATCAATTCAGTGATATTATGATTAACATTTTGTAAACCTTGTTTCAAATATCTGAATATCGCAAATGCAACATAATTATTCAGAAAAATCATCATTTTAGGAAAATAATTCGTATATCCACTAACATAATTCCAATCTTTTATCCCACGCCATAAATAATGTAATATAATTGAAATCAATACGGAATGAATTAAAATTATAATAATTATTTCCTTCAAAATGTGTACACGTTTTTTTGCGAAAATCCAACTAAAGTTTGCAATATTGTTAATTTTGTGTATGAAATATTTCATTTTCTGTCTAAACACGATATTATGAAATATAATCAATAAGAATAATACAGTAATAACGTATAAGGTTGAGTCTTCGACGAGACGGATCATTTGAGTCGAAACTGCATATTCCATATCGTTCATTGATATGTAAGTATAATAAAAACATATAACAGAAATTATAGTTACAACTAAAACAAACAAAGAATAAACAATAAAGAAATGTGATTGGTTCGTGTCTTCTAACGGAAAATACCAAATGGTTAACAGTATACACAGGTAGTAGACTGGTTTTATAATGTACTTATAGTTTTCAGTCATTTTAATCAGAATGAAAGTTAATAAGTACTCACTACCACGTTAGAACTGGTATGATGCAATGTAGAGTGACCAATAATACTTCATCATACTTATTAATGCTGAGTATTATTCTTAATTTTAATTATCTTAATTATGTACTGTTTCGTTAATGAAACACTTATTGAAAATTTAAAAAAATAGGAGTAGTTAATTAAAATTATAAATACAGCACAACACGTGGATCTGTTCCAATTTCCTGACATTACATGACCACGTGGTCTACTATGCACGCACATATAGTTCGTTCGAAGATATTTAGAAGTGATTCCTGGAGGATTAACGCAGCATGCTCTTAACAGAGGATTATCTCTAATCATGCCGGGTACTATATGCATAAAAAACAGATGTATTCGGAAATTTTTATTTGTATTTCTGTTTATTTACCCATAACTGCATTTCGAAATAATAAAAGACAACCTGAATCGATTGATGTTATAAAGGTAAATATTAATATCATAACAAAAACTAATATGTCTCTTTATCCCCGGTTGCTAAGACGATTAATTCTCAGATTCAATAATTCTCGAATTGTTTGGATCTGACAAGGGGAGGTCGCCACCGCCGGAACACGGATTTGGCTGAAATTTTTTTGGAAGTAGCTGTACACTAATGGTGTTTAGTGGCAAATTAATAGCGCGCACTATTTTGTCCTTTTCGAGAAAAAGGGTTTTAAAGTTAACGCATTAAAGATTTAGCATTTATATACCCCTTAAAAATATGCACTGACAGCTACTTCCAAAAAAAATTTCAGCCAAATCCGTGTTCCGGCGGTGGCGACCTCCCCTTGTGAGAATTAATCCAATAATTTATTTATAGCGTTGCTAGCACAACGGTAAGATGCTTATTTGGTAATTTAAATAATTTATAAATGTTATGGTTCGAATCTCCAATATACTTTAGAGTTGTTTTAATTTTAAAATAATTTACATACAATTTCATTTATTTAAAAAATAATTATTTTATTTATACACATAAAAATGCCTATAATAAATATTCAAATAAGCCCCCATTTTCTGCTAGACAATAACCTAGTCTATCATAAAAATTAATTCTTACATTTTTAAACTGTCTTATATTTATTTTATCACATTCCTGAATTATAGCATTTTTTAAATCAATTGTATTTAGGAATGTATTCCTATAAATAACTGATTTCAAATGTAGGTTAGGTTAGGCTTTATATATATATATATATATATATATATATATATATATATATATATATATATATATATATGTATATTAGACCGGTCCTTATATATATGAAGAAAATTATTTTTTTCGAATTTATATCACGGCAAGCGCTAAAAACATTTCGTTTGATGTCAAAAAAACATAATAAAAATTTGAGCACGATTTGATAATTTTTAGCCGTGCCTCAAGCCACACTTTGTTTTTAGCTCATCGACCTCCTGTCGAAGAGCTATAGTGTTCGGTACGATGTCTGTAGCATTCTCCGATTTTAAAAATTTTTGCGCAGAAATCCCGGACAGACCCCTTGGATCACGAAATGACTATTACAACATGTGGCCGTAAATATGTCGTTCGTCCGCTCGCTCGCTCACTCGCTCGTACGGTTTTTGTTCCACTAACTCCTTCTAGACTATCCAACTGATCTTAATGAATTTTTTTTTACAAATGCGTATTATAGTCTAGTTGTGCCTCTGACTTTTTGTTTTTCAAAATTTTCTTTAGTAGTTGAAAAAAAATATTTTCCAAATTTTTTTCAGTTTTTATTTTTTTCTCCTTTATTTTCCACTCAATTGTATTCAAAATTTTCTTGCAGATGCAGGAAATTAAACATTATTTTTTCGTATTTTTTATTTTGAAAAATTATGTAAGACCATTGAAGAAAAAAATTTTTTTTAATTAAAAAATAAACAAAAAAATATTAATCCATGTATGGTCGGCTTAGTCTGCTTTGCTTTTGTTAACAGAAGAAAATGTTTTCACACTTGTTTTAAATTTGTTGTTTTTACTTCGACCTAGGCACCTACAATTTTAAAAGTGTATTTAGGTAAATAATTTGTTTTAAATTCAGAATTGGACATACGTCGATGAGCTGCAGGCATGGATGTCTGTATCCATTCCTAGTTTTTGATTCGTACTTGAAACCGTAGGACAAATCTCATTAAATAAATATCAGGATGCGGTTGACATAATTATAGTTTAAGGTGAAAAAAATCACGGAATTTTGAAGAAACCAAAATGAAAAAAATATGTTTAAAATATCTATGTAGCCCCTTCCCATTTCAGTTGGCCCAACCTAGGATTTTTCAGAAACACATACATACAACATATTTATCTTTTCTGAACTACAAGAAATACCTGTGCAGTAACTCAACCGCCAACTAATCTAGAATGAGAACAAATATATAAATTATAATCAGGCCTATTCTGTAACTGAAATGTTAAAATTTAACGGCGTCCTTGACCGTTAACTTTTTAACAGTTCCGTTAATTTTCAAATGGCATTCTGTAACTACACACACGTTAAAATTTTAACGAAATCCGTTAATTCAATCTTTAAATTAGTGAATTTTAGAGGCATCGATTTACATGCCTCTAAATTTTAACAGATCCGTTAGTATGGCAAAATGGCTGTCAATAATATCATAAATGCATTTGTACTTCGAGAACTGCAAAGATTGGAAGAAATGTAAGTATTTTTGAAAGTAATAAATAATAATAATAATAATTACATGTACATGAGTATACAAATATTTTAGAAATCTGTCAAAAATAAATCATAGAAACCTGCGAGATGCTAGTAACCCATTTGAGTATCTGTATATGTATTAATAATATTTTAGATTCTTCAACAAATATAATATTCCGGGCATTTTGGGTGCAATCGATTGCACTCATATTGCAATTATTGCTCCATCTGCTGAAGATGCAAACTACCCAGGACGAGTATATTACAACAGAAAGGGCTATACAAGTATAAATACACAAGTAGTAAGCTGGATCGTATAGGTAAAATAATATATAACAAATTTTGACAATTTTCTTTTATCGTGCAGATATGTGATGCAAATTTGAACATTACAAATATAAATGCCAGATTTCCCGGATCAACACACGATTCAGCTATTTGGATGTCATCTACAATAAAAACATATCTACAACAGCAATATTTAAATGGAATGCGCAACACGTACCTAATAGGTTGTATATTATACTAGCTTGACGATGGCATTTGTAATTGCTATAATAATTTAGGCGATTCTGGCTATCCCCTTCAACCATGGTTGATGACTCCAGTGGATGGTGCAGCAGGAGGCACTCCAGAAAATCACAACAATGACATGCATAGTTCAGCAAGAAACTGTATTGAACGATTTAATGGTGTATTCAAGGGCAGGTTTAGAGCTTTATTACGACACAGAACTCTTAACTATCATCCTGTAAAAGCAGCACTGATAATATATGCATGTGCAGTACTGCATAACATAGCAATTCGCTATAAAGTTAACTTGCCAGATGAAGAAAATTATGCTGATGAAGATAACGTTCAGCAACCCATTATTCAACCAATAGGTAAAAAATGAAATATATTGATGTATTACAGTTATTTGGGAATATAGGTATATTGTTTGCAGCTTTTCCCATTCAAAATGGACAATGGCATGCTGAGGGTGTACGAGTCCGTAATGCTTTAATACGTGAAGTGAATTGACAATCTATTTAATAAGTATTGTATTTAATAACATTAATATATAATATATACATTACATAAAAAACTACTGATATATGCTATTCAATTAAATCACAATTTGCTTTTTGGCAAAATTACTGTTTTGGTGCCAGTTTTTCAATAGCGACAGCTAACATTTTAATTGCTTCGCTCGAATTATTGACTGATTGTGCAAGATTTTCCGTTACTTGCGCTTGCTTGTCAATAGCGGCTTCGAAATTACTCCGCGTATCTTGTCGTTCCTTTCTATTGGTCACTGGAGTTTGTTTATTTAAATCAATATTTCCATTCATATTTATTAATGTGGAATCAGATTCTAATCCATCGATTACGGTGGTGCACTAACAAAACAAAATATTATCGTGGTACCAATTTAATAATGAAACCAATAAAATATACCTCTTCAAAAACTAATATATTTCCTTCCGAAGTGCTTAATAACCCAAGTTCTGGTATATTTGCTCCTTCCACAGTCACTTTCGCTAATAGCCCCATAAGCCTTTCTTCTACATCAGTTAATTCTTTTACTTTGGCTGGTCCTCCACCTGTTCCGTGCTTTGCATTGAAAATTTCTCTGGCATGTCTCCTAGTATTGGTTTTGAGTTCAGAAAATGCCTAAAATATAGTGTCCGCATATAACCACAATCACTATTCCTTTTTCATATATTACTTTCTTCCACTGCGAAACATTTTTTTTTGCTCCTTGGCCAGAATTATTCAGCATACGTGCTAATTCTTCCCATTTTTTAGTAACAGTTGCTTGATCTTTTTGGTTTAATTTTCCAGATAACATTACTGGATTTTCCTGTATAAAATTAATTAGGATTTCAATTTGCTTTTTGGTTGTCCTCGATCCTCGTTTTTTGTCCCTATTATTATTATCATCTAAATGATAAATTATACTGGTTACATTACACATATATGTATTACAAAATATGACTTACCATTCTCGATTTTAATAAAAAATAAACAAGATACAACACGTTATTTACGCAGTACAACACGATGAATACCATTTGACAGCTACGAAATCGTGTAAGAATTAAGTGAAGACATACGTTTTGCACAAGTTTTGGCGTCACATGTATCTGTCTTCACGACATACTTTAACGGACCTGTTAAATTCTAATTTTTAACACCAAGGTTAGTGCAGTGGTTTACAGAATACCATTTATCGTAATGCCGTTAACACATACGCTAAAATTTACTTTTTAACGTCTAACGTTAACACGTTAAATATTAACGTGAATGATACAGAATAGGCCCGAACAGTGGCGCAACCAGGGGGGGTGCATGGGTGCATATGCACCCCCCTTGGCAAATCTGACATTTGTTATTTATTTAATACTTGAACATTATGTAAGATAAAAACAGTTCGTTGTTTAAATTGAAGTGTTTTAAAAAATTAATAGACTCATATCTGCATATTTGTAGATAATTGATGTATGGTATTATTTTTATTTGTCTTATAACAGCCATTAAATTTTCTTTAATAATAAAAGATATTAATCTGGAATGCGTAATAATAAAACATATTTAGGCTTATAGCCAAGCGAATTGGGTTTGTGCTAGCACAAGTAACAGCACACATCGATCGATAAAAGGTCCTAGGCGGGGTAAGACGAAGGTCTGTTTTAAATCGTGAGCATCATGACTCGCAAAAATTGTTGGAGATACTCTTTGAATTCAGTGACTTTGTGCCTAGTGCAGTGTTTATATAGAACAGTGGTTTCAATAGGTAAATATATTTGCAGATATGATATGAAATTTTTAATTTTTTAATATTCTGTTATTAATTATTTGTAGTAAATGGATACACCTCGACAATAAAAGTTAAGGAAATATCAAAATGAGTAAAAGGCAGCAGACTTCATTGTTAGATTTTTTTTGTTAAAAATAAACAAATGCGAGTGAACTTTGATGATCAGAGTGAAGCGATTATAGACCATGAACAAAAATTAATAAATTGTGAATGCAATCTCGAAGATAAAGATTTAGCCCAGGATTGTACTGATATAAATGATGTAAATAATATAATTGCACGTAATTTAAATTCGAACGAGGAAGAAAAAATTCATTATTTGAACAATTTCTGGAAACCAGACGCAAACTTTATTTTTCCTAGTACTTCAATCGGGAGTGAAAAGGTTAAAAGAAAATTTAATTACTCATGGCTTCTGGATTATTCTTGGCTAGTGTATTCAAAATCAAAAAACGGCGTCTACTGCAAATATTGTTGTTTATTTGCTACGGAGTGTCCTGGAAAATCGAGTAGTCAAAATCTTGGGCAGTTTGTGAAAGAACCGTTTAATAACTGGCGAAAAGCGAACGATAAATTCCGAGATCATCAAAATACAAATTATCACAAGTTTTCTGTCTTACGTGCTGATAATTTAAAAAGTGTGCTTGATGGAAGGAGGAAAACAGTTGTTGATTTAATTGATACAGGTAGAGTTAAACAGGTCCAAGAAAATCGAATCAAACTCACTCCTATAATTAAAACCGTTTTATTTTGTGGGAGAAATGGCTTGCCATTGAGAGGTCATCGAGACACGGAATCCTTTAATTTCAACCGAAGTGAAAAGGAGAGCGATATGATACTTCAAGAAGGTAATTTCCGACAATTGTTAAGATTTCGTATGGACTCTGGCGATCACATTCTGAAACAACATTTAGAAACTGCTCCAAAAAACGCTAATTATCTGTCATGGAAAATACAAAACCAAATTATAAATGCTTGTAATGACATAATTCTTAAAAAAATTGTTGACAGAGCCAACAAAAGCAAATGTTTTTCTGTTCTTGCCGATGAAACCACCGACATATCTACAAAAGAGCAATTTTCCATTTGCGTACGATTTATAGACGAAGAAGACAATAAATTACATGAAAATTTTTTACAATTTATTCCTGTAGTAAGTACTTGCAGTGACAGTCTATCAAACACAATAATAACTTCTTTAATTGACATGGGTTTTGATATGAATTATCTAAGAGGACAAGGTTATGACGGTGCAGCAGCGATGTCTGGTAAATTTGGTGGGGTTCAAGCTAAAATATCAAATAAATATCCAACTGCATTATATGTACATTGTGCTTCACACTCATTAAATTTAGCTTTATCTGATGTCTGCCAAATTCAAGACATTAGAAATTGTTTGGGGATTGTGGAAAAATGTTATACATTTATAAATACACCAAAAAGAAATGCAGTACTTCAATTAAAAATTTCTGAAATGTATCCTGATGCAAAACGGGAGAAACTGAAAAAACTCTGTCCGACACGTTGGGTTGAACGTCATGATTCAATCATGATAATGGTTGAATTGCTAAATCCACTGATTCAAGCTCTAGAAGATATTGAATCTTGGAAAGACAAAGAATCTTCTTTAGGGGCTCATATGTTACTCTATGCAATAAAATCTGCAAAGTTCTTTATATCACTTTTGACGATAGAAAAAATATTTTCGTACACATTACCATTAAGCAAGCGATTACAAAGCGTATCACTTAATCTGATGAAAGCTGTCCAAATTTGTGAAAGTGTAAGTTCTAAATTTGAAGAATTTCGCAATACAGCAGACATTATTTTCAATGAAATATATCAAAAAGCTGATGAGATGTTAAGACAAACAGTGGACAATAACTACAATATTACGATACCACGAATAACTAATCGACAGGTGCATCGTAGTAACATCATTTCTCAGTCTCCGGAAGAATATTTCCGAATTTCATTATTTATTCCATTTCTAGAGTCAATAATAATTCAGCTAAAAGAAAGATTTTTGAAACACAAATCCCTTTTAGAATCTTTTAACATTTTAATTCCAGGCAGAAACAAAAATGACTATAAAATTAAATTAGAATTATTACTAACCAAATATAATTATGATTTAAATGAATCTAACTTAACCATCTTAACAGCAGGATATGAATTATGGCAGCAAAAATTTGATTCAGCTGCACAAGTACATATTACTAAAGATGGAAGTGCAATAGAATATCTGCAAGAGTGCGACAAGGAAATTTTCCCAAATATCTACAAACTTCTAAAAATTTTAGTAACACTTCCCGTTACAACCAGCACAGTAGAGAGATCATTTTCAACCCTCAAATATTTAAAAAATTACATAAGAAACTCCATATCAGAAGAAAGATTAAACGGTTTAGCAATGCTATATATTTATAAAAATATCACAATCACAGAAGATGAAATTTTCAAAATTCTTCAACAGCAAAAAAGGAAATTGGATATTGCTCTGTAAATGATGTTTGATCTGGGTGTAATTAAAGTTAAAATTAATAAATAATTATTATTACTATATTACTGTAAATATTTAAAACAACTTAATAAATATAGTTCATTGCAATAAACAAGACAGTAAAAAAAAAAATTTCTGCACCCCCCTTTAAAAATTCCTGGTTGCGCCACTAGGCCCGAATGTGTGGGAAAAAAGTCATGACGTTGCGCCAATGGGATGCAGTCATCGTCAGATTCTAAAATATTTTTTTAGCAATAAAAAATGGGTTGAAATATTGAAAAAACGCCTTATTTGGATTTGATGCTAAAATTTTGGAAAGGAAACGACAACGTTGATATTTTCTCTTGTGTATTATTAAAAATTCCCTGTTGATTAATTTGGCAACTCTTAAAAGCATGTAGTATTTATTATTTTTATTGAGAGTTGCTAGGTTATATTTGCGTGGGCACAACAAACAAGTAAATAGTTTGATACGGCTTTAATTAATAACGTAAATAATGATACACTGAATAAACGTTTCAACAGAATAAAGCATGAGACACACTGAGCGATACGAGATGCTTCCATAGACCGATCGATTATTGTGCGGACCTGTCCGCACGATGCTTGATGGTGGGGTAATACTGCGCGTCTCGTGATCACTGCGTTGTCAACTGCTGTGCATAGTGCTGACATCTGAGCAATACTTCTAATAATTTTTTTATGGTATCCATAAATACTAAGATTTAAATAGGTGGGCCAACTGAAGTGGAGAGTGTAAATGAAAATATAATTATATTATAGATTTTATGTAGACACGTAAATGTAAAGACTACAGTTATATGTCAGGTTATGTACAAATGTATTTATACATAATATATAAGACTAGCTAGTCCTCTGTAATAACTAATGCAAGGCCAATGTTCAAATGTCAAGAGTACAAGTAGGTACATATTGTTATGATGTTATGTCTGATTGTAATAAGTAAAATGTATATTTTATACTCTGATGAAAGCTACCAAATTATGGAAACACATAATGTGCTGGCTAATAACAGCACTGAGATGTTATAGATGCTGTGCTACGTGTGAAATACCGTTTGAAAATTAGTAACTTATATTATGACGGTGTTAGGTATAATGGTAACGGTAATCATGACTAGCTATTACCATTACTGTTTAATTGTCTGTTGCTATATTGACAGCGGACACATTACAAACAAGACTTTGGCATATTTATATTATATAAATTATTTTCAACAATATCATTAGTGAAAATGCCACATTCGAATTTAGAGCTATTGATCGTGAAAAATTAATTTGATCGTTTTTTTTTTACAATCTACGGAGATAGTATAGTTGTCAATTTAACGCTTAATATTTTCTTTTCTTTGTGACATTTTTGTCAGAAATATGAGCCTTAATATCGTTATAATTAATACCAGTCAATGCTAATAACTTATCCCTATATCTGTACCATATTCCAGAGTTCTAAAATGTACAGTACCTGCAGAAGTAATCGCAACTTTTTCAATTTTATGTTAATTCCGTATGTCCCAGATTTCTTGGAACACCCGGTATATATATATATATATATATATATATATATATATATACAGTGTGTCCCAGCGACTACCATACATAGGAAAATTAACATTGGGAAATTATGTAAGGATAAATTATTGCTGTGTCTGCATGTAAACATGTGATTGTCACAAATGAAACAGTAGGTCGTTGAATTAATCAAATTTAAAACTGTCAGATTGCTGTTATTTTTAAAATTTGCTGACACAATACAACTATTACCATTGAATTATCAATATTTTTGCAAATAAATATATTTATTATTTTATAATAAAGTTCGTGTAGAAATAAATTTGGATTCACTGAGATTATTTGTAATTTCTCTCACACTTCGACAGCTGCCAAAATATCTACTTCGTTGTTAACATTCTGGTTTCCATTTCTATTACTTTTGCGGAGGTAATTGGCGTACCCAATTTCCTAATTTAAATAAAATTCCTTTAAATAATTATGTAATATAAAATTATTTGACAGAAGTAAATTTCTTTATTTTAAATCTTTTGTTTTTGTCACTCAGAAAGAATATACATATAGCTCAAGGCAATAGTTGATCCTTATATAATTTCCCAATGTTAATTTCCCTATGTATGGTAGTCGCTGGGACACACTGTATATATATATATATATATATATATATATATATATATATATATAAATAAATAAATATAATAAATAATATATTTACAGTGCCACAACGAGGGCATGGCGAAAGAGGCGCCCACCTAGTTGGGGCGCGAAATGTAAAATATAAAAGTAAATAAATAGATATAAAAATCCGCTACTTTTCATTGTATTTTTAAATTTTGCAATCAGCAAAGTTTGTAACAACAGCTTCCTACGAACGTTCATTGCGCAAATTATAAAATCGTACGTTCGTTTTTCTATTGGACATAAGCGATTGACAAACATGTCTATAATATCAATTGAGAAAGATGTTGCAAGAACATTAAATTACAACGATACAATAGATGTGTTTGAAAATGAAAAATCTACAAAAAATACTTTATAATAAAATGTGTTGAACTTCGTACTATGTTATTTTATATTATACCAATGTCGTGTATTACTTTAATTTATTAGTCATTGAATATGGATAAAAATTTGTTCTTGTTTAATAGATAATTTATTTATACAAATATATTATTGGATGTACAAGTTATGTTGAAGGGATTAATAGTGCGTAACATTCAGAAAAATTTAATTTGTTAAATTTAATTTTTGTGTCATTTTTAGGAAAAGTGGGGTGGGGGTGGGACGGCGGCGCAAGTTAGGCACTTGCCACTGGCGCTTCCTACCCTAGTTACGGCAATGTATATTTATACGTATGTATCCTTAATTTAGAAGCTTTCGACACATGCACACTGACCTGGCTTTCATTATTACAGGAGACAGTCTTATATATTATGTATAAATACATTTGTACATAACCTGACATATTGCGTAACTGTTGTCCATATATTCTATTGTTTTTCAAGGCCCCAAAAAAATCAATTAATTGGGGATGAAATGAGAGGAACACAGTAGTCTTTTTGCGATATACAGTACAAGCTCTCTTAACCGGTCTCGGATCAAATGACCACCACCGCTGCTTTAACCGGCCACCTCTCGGAATGACTGAGAAAATATAACAGACTGATCTTAGGTCTGTCATTTACATATCAGTCGGATTAGCCCATACAAGAGAGCTTGTAGGTACTGTACGTAAATATGATGTGAAATAAGCCGGTGATAACATTTTATTTATTTATTTTTTTAATTGGTGAATTAAAACATTATTTTGCTCACCCTCTTGGTACGGGTGCACGTACGTGATTCTAACAGTCGTGTATTTAGAATTATTTCCAGCTATGACAATGCATTCTGAGTTTCTGTCTGAATTTCTGCCTATTTTACCTGTTACTGAACCACAGTTCCATTCGCGTAATCCGAGTGCGTCCCAGATGACTCATAGACGGAGATAAAAGTACAAATTCGCGGGCCACAAAGATCACGAATACCACTTTGACTGAACCAAACACTGAAAATTGGAATTTGGCGGAATTTGGACACGAGTCACAAATAACAAATTCAGACTTATGTAGCTAACATTTCGGCAATTTTATTGCCATCTTCAGAGCTGGATAAAAACAAAACATTCTCATTACAATGCGGGTATTATGATATAAAACAAAAATAATGTTAATTTTCCAACCACTAATGTATAACCGAATTTAACAATAATCTGTACATACCACAAGTCTGGAGATATTTAAAACAATTGAAATTAATAGAAAAAACGTGGTAATAAGTGAAAATAGAAATTCACAATGGTGTTTTTGCCTTAAAAATAAACTAAATGGTGTAAAACGAAACCTTCCCATCCAGAAGGGCTGTGAGTGACTGGCAAAAACATACCGTGCGAAAAACTGAAACCAGCATGTTCAAATATACAATCAGTGAGTTAACTACTAATTGACTGCCGCTACAAACTTGAACTAAATGTTAAAACATAATTTTTACCAGAGTGACAACATGCAAAGGACCTAACTATTCTTAAAATTTAATAAATTTCTGTAAACATTGCTTAAATTATCAACGTCTGTTCTATTATTTATACTATTTTGATTTAACTCAATATGAATTATTTCTAAAACCAATCTTTTCTTTACGCTAAGTTCTTGTTGCAAAATGCGCACATTATTAAAATTATAATTGTGACCCATATCAAAATGATGTAACGACAGGGCTGTTTTAACATGATTCAAATTGGTTAATCTACAATCGTAAATCTGGTTATTATTTTTACTTTTTAAATATTGTTTGGTTCGTCCCATGTACACACTATCACGGTCTGTACAATTAATTTTATACAATTAATTATATACATGTATACAACATTAGATTTACATACACAAGGTGTTTGGTCTTTAAATTTACTGAATAAGAGATTAACTCTCATCATATTGTACAATGCCACCTCAACAGTGTCATTTTGTAAAATTTTAACAATTTTCTTCGATAAATTATAAATACAGGCAAACCTCGCTTTGCGCCGGTTCGATTTACGCCGATTCACAATTACGTCGGTTCGTGTCGGCCGTGGGATTCCCCGGGTTTGGCCGACACCAGACGACAGTAGGCGCCGCGATTCTAATAGCAGACAGACTTTTACAAGCTGTTTTATTCTATTACCGTGTACGCGAGCAGCCTATTGTGTGAGTTATAGCCATCAGTATTTGGGTGACTTCACAAAATCCACAATGATAAACTCACTTATCATCCAGTTCTCCGAACTATGCTGAAACGGCATAAAATAGATATACTCCTTTGTGAATGAGAAAGATTCACTTCTGGTCTGTAAGCCTGTGAAGGTAGTTCATGTTATAATTGTATTCTCTTATTGAAGATAAATAAATCTTTTTAAAAACAAATAATTTGAGTTAAATTATATAACTGGCGCAGTCGTGCGGATAATCAGAAACGTGTTATTGTCGAAATCACGCACAAGTGACAAATTCGTTTAAACAAAGACACGGTCGTTTCAACGTTGATTCTGAGTGTAAACAATACCAAGAACCTCCAGGGCCAGCAAACAGCTAGTGCCAAGGTCATCCACAACTCCAAACAACACCAAGAATAACCTGCAGAGCCAGCGAACAGCTAGTGCCAAGGTCATTCACAACTCCAAATTTCTACAACTCCGAGCTACCAATCCCGATTCACAAAGAGTCCGCAAAGCGAGTACCAGCACCGTGACCAACAGGGCAGCAGAAACAGATCATTGCAGAAGTCATCAAATGAAAGACGCAATCCCAAACATACATAATTTTACTGTAAGTCATAAAAAATTACATATTAACGAAAAAGCCGAATCACTTTAATTATATTTATATATATATATATATATATATATATATATATATATATATATATATATATATATAATTATATATTATCCAAACTAGATAACAGTTCAAATACGTTAGCAATGGCTGACCGTACAAGTAAAATTAATTTTGCTCTTAAGTCAGTGCCGACTTATAATGGGGATGCAAACAAATTAAGCATTTTCATAAATGCTGTCAATACGGTCAAAATTTATTTGGAACATTAAATCCACCTCTCGACGATTTTGACAAATCAATTTCATTTCTAAATATTAAAAGTAAGATAACTGATAAAGCTTTAGATAGCATAAAAGATTTAGAAATTAATAACTGGAATGATCTCAAGGAACACTTGATTCAAAATTTTAAGGACAGAACTAATTCCACAGCCATAATTAACGAGTTATTAAAAGTAAACGATAAAAACCCATACAAACTACTCGAGATTACTAAAGAAAAATTCTCTGCTTTTAAATCACGCTTAAGCATAGAAGAAAATAATGCCAACGAAAGAACGATTATTATTAAATTCACTGAAAAATTCATAGTAAATAATTTTATATCTAGTGTAGGAGACCCTTACAGAAATAATTTAGCCACCCGAAATCCAGAAAATATAATTGGAATTGAAACTTTATTACAAAATGACTTTCGACACTTAAAAGCAACCAATTTTCACCTAAACCTACATTCACTAATCAAAACACTACACAGAAACAATTGCCTAAAAATAACTTCCCTACGGGTCTGATTAATTTTAAACCCACCCAACAACCAATTAGAAACTTTGCACCCCGAATGCAAATTAAAAATGCACAAGGAATAAAACCAACACGCATGTCTACTCAGACTAGACAAACTTGGCAACCACAAAGACCTACCAACCAATCGAATAATTATTTCACACAGCAGAATAATAGACAACCAAATGATGTCTTTGAAGAACTTAATAATACCGAATTTCAACCAACAAATGATAGCGATAATGTCGAATTTTCACAAAATACTGAAAATGTAGAATTTAACCATAATGAAGCAGAAAATGTTGAAATTTACAATGATTCTTTTTTAGAGGAAGGGCAAGTAGATGTAGAGGAGAAATAGTAAACATAATATGCAATTCTAAATTACCATTCATGGAAGTACGTGATTATTTAATATTATTAGACTCAGGTTCATCAATCAATTTAATTAGTAAAAACTATGTTTACAATAATAAAAATAAGTTTAAAATTTATAACGAAAAATTTACATTCACAACAGCTATTGGCGAACACACAGGACATGAATATGTTATTTTAAAAATTGAAAAAACAGATATTAAATGCTATCTACATAACTTTCATTAACAATTTAATGTTTTGTTGGGAATACCTGCCTTAGTAGATTTGGAAATCAGTATTAATTTTGCGAAAAAATATATTACACTTTTAAACAAACATTATAAACTTAAATATTCCGATTCAAAAAATAATATAAATATACAGAACAATGACAAAATTGAAATTAGAACAGATCATTTAAATACAGAAGAAAAAAATGAATTATTCAAAATTATTAAAGAATACGAATCACTTTTTCCCAAACAAAACCAAAATTTATCACACACAAGTGTTATAAAACACGAAATCAAGACAACAGACGAAATACCAGTTTACACAAAATCTTATCGTCACCCAGAATGTTACAAAGAAGAAATCAATAATCAAATAGATAAACTTTTAAAAGAAAAAATAATTCAAGAATCGCATTCCCCTTGGTCCTCCCCTGTTTGGATGGTCCCAAAAAAATCAGATGCATCAGGAAAACGAAAATTTAGAATGGTTATAGATTATCGTAAACTAAATTCTAAAACTATTGACGACAAATTCCCCATACCTAATATTACCGAGGTATATAAATTAGGCAAAAATAATTATTTCACAACTTTAGATTTAGCTTCAGGTTTCCATCAATTACAAATGCATGAAAACAGTATCCCCAAAACAGCATTTAACACTGATAAAGGACATTATGAATTCCTTAGAATGCCATTTGGATTAAAAAATGCCCCAGCTACGTTTCAACGTTTAATGAATTTCGCATTACGGGATTATATAAATAAAATATGTTTGGTGTATTTAGATGATATAATAATTCTTGGAACTTCATTACAAGAACATATCGAAAACATTAGAAAAATATTTGCTAAATTAAAAGAATGTAATTTGAAAAATCAAATTGACAAATCAGAATTTTTAAGAAAAGAAGTAGCTTATTAGGTCATATACGAAAATTCAAGCTGTTAAAAACTTTCCTATCCCAAAAACTACTAAAGAAATTAAAACTTATTTAGGATTATTAGGATATTACCGTAAATTTATTCCCGATTTTTCCAAATTGACAAAACCCATGACTAAATGTTTAAAGAAAGGAAATAAAATAAACATAGAAGACAAAGAGTATATAGAATCATTTGAACATAGTAAAATATTATTAATTAATGCGAAACAATTCATTTTAACTACCGACGCCAGCAATTATGCTTTAGGCGCAGTATTAAGTCAAAACATAAACGGCAAAGATTTACCAATAGCATATGCTAGCAGGACATTAAATACACATGAAATTAATTATAGTACAACGAAAAAGAGTTATTAGCAATCGTATGGGCAACAAAATACTTTAGACCCAATTTGTATGGTATAAAATTCAAAATTAGAACTGACCACCAACCACTAACATGGTTAATGAATTTAAAAGATCCTAATAGTAAATTAAAGAGATGGAAATTAAAACTTGACGAATATAATTTCGATATAGAACATAAAAAAGGAAAATTAAATAGTAATGCAGACGCTCTATCACGAATAAGACCTAAATTTGAAATAAGAAAAACATTTAACGATATTTTTGAAAAACCATGCAACATAGTACATTGTAGCTCTAAAGATAAACTAGGAATGTATACAGACATACATGCCTGCAGCTCATCGACGTATGTGCAAGTCTGAATATATCACAAATTATTATTTATCTAGATTCACTTTTAAAATCCTAGGTACCTAGGTCGCAAACAAAACAACAAATTTAAAACAAGTGTGAATACATTTTCTCGTGTTGACAAAAGCAAAGCAAACTAAGCCGACTATAAATGCATTGATCTTCTTTTGTTCAATTTTTAATTAAAAAATATTTTTTTCTTAAATGGTCTTACATAATTTTTCAAAATAAAAAATATGAAAAAATTCTGTTCCATTTCCTGCATATGCATGAAAATTTCGAATACAATTGAATAAAAAATAACGCAGAAAAAAATAAAAACTGAAAAAAAATTGGAAAATATTTTTTTTTCTCAAGTACGAAGGAAAATTTTGAAAAATAAAATGTACCTTGCACAACTAGACCATAACACGTATCTGCAAAAAATCCGTTGAGTAGTTTAGGAGATCTAGGTGGAACAAAAAATCTCGTACGAGCGAGCGGACGAGCGACATACATACGGACATATGTTGTAATAGTCATTTCGTGATCCAGGGGGTCTGTCCGGGATTTCTGTGCAAAAATTTTTGAAATCGGAAGATGCTACAGACATCGTACCGAACACTATAGCTCTTCGACAGGAGGTCGATGAGCTAAAAATTAGGTAAAGGATTTGGAGAACAAATAAATAAAAAATTTCAAAGCATAATTTATTTAAATAATCAAAAGAAAGACAAAGGAGATACTTTTATACAACCAATCTTTGATAAATATAAATTATTCCATTTAATAACAAAATTAGAATATTATTCCAAATCCAACATAACCGACATTGAGAAATGTCTAATTAAATTACGAGACTGTTGCATCCAAAATGATATTCTTGAGATACATATGCCTAAAATTTGCAATGGATTATTATTATTGTCGAAAATTCTATTAACAATATATTTAAAGATACCCATATTCAGATGACAGTTCACGAACTAAAAACAGAACACATGACAATCCAACGAAAGTAGAATTGAATAAATTATTTGGTCAAACTAAACAGAGATTAACAATTTTTCTAAATAAAAATGACTTACGAGAAGAAATATTTCAATTTATTAAAGACTATTTAGTACCTAAAGTAAATTATTATTGTTTAATCGAAAAAGATATAGTTTTGATAGTAAACGAAATTTTGCAAAATAAATTTACCAACGGTTCATATCGACTTATACAGTGTAAAGAAGTGTTAGAAGATGTAGAAAAAGTAGATGATCAACTTGAAACAATCACAAACTATCATTTAGGAAAAACAAACCATAGAGGTATTTTAACATTCACGAGATTAAAACGTAAATATTATTGGCCAAAATTACACTATGACATTCAAAAATTCATAAACAATTGTGAACTTTGTCAGCAAAATAAATATGATCGAAACCCGTTTCAATTAAATGACAACTTAACAGAAACAAGTAAATATCCTTTCGATATAATACATATAGACATACTTACATTAGAAAAGAAAAAATATTTAACAATTATTGACGCTTTTTCCAAATTCGCACAAGTTTACCCCATGAAAACAATAGACGCCATTAATATAACAGATAATTTATTAAGTTCTTTTAGTAAATATCAAATACCAAGTAAGATAATACATGACAGTGGAACTGAATTCAACAATAACCCTGTAAGAGAATTACTCAAAGTTTACAAAATAAATATTCAGTTGACTTGTGTCGATAACCCAAAAAGCAACGGATTAATTGAGAGGTTCCATTCCACAATAATCGAACATCTCCGATTAATTAATCAAAATAAAGAATTTGAAAACACCAAATTTGAAAATAAATTGAATCTTGCTTTAATAGCCTATAACAACTCTATTAATTCAATCACTAAATTTACTCCCAATGAAATACTATTTGGAGCAGATAAAGACAAAAATATTTTCGAAATTAGAAACACAGTAGACAATTATTTAAACAATTACAAAAACAAGTTAAAATTACTACACAGCACAATTAAAGAAAATATTCAGATAGAAAAGAACAAAAGATTTCTTACACAAAATAAATTGGAAGATAAACCAAATGAATTACCAAATAAAATATTAATCAAAGAAGGAAAAAGAAGGATACAAAAATTTAAGAAACCACTTTTCAAAATGCACGAAATTCAACAATATGACCCAAAGTTAGGCGTAATTAAAGTAACTAATAAAGGCAAACATAAAATTGACAAGATTAAAAGACCCCGAATCCTTGTTGCAGATGTACCTGTACAAAAGGAAACGAAGAATTAGAATTAATCAACGACAACCCTGGAGTAAACATTCTAGATTTGGGTGCTGTTAACATATATATATATATATATATATATATATATATATATATATATATATATATATATATATATATATATATATATATATATATATAAACTCATATTATTCATACTATAGCTATAATATTAAGAATATAGAGGAAGAATACTTTAAGATAAGAAAATATAAAGACAATATTATAATAAAATTTAATAACAAAACCATATATCGTAATGAAATAGAAACATATATCAATATACTTAATTTTAATTATGATAGATTAACTGTTAAAATTAATAATCTGTTTATGCATATAAGGAATAAAAGAGGCTTAATTAACGGACTAGGAGGAATTATAAAAGCAATAACTGGAAATCTAGATGCCGAAGATGTCGAAACATATGATAAATTGTTTGAAAAAATAAGCAAAAATCAAGAAATATTACAAACTCAAAATTTAGACACAATTCGATTAAATAAAGAAATGATTAACAAATTTAATAAACAAATAGAGAACATTAAACATAATGAATTAACTTTAGAATCTCGAATAGTACAAATAGATACTTTCATACAAGAAACTATGAATTGGCAAAATGTTTTAATAATTAAAGATATAATTAATCAATTAATTTTACTAACAATAAATTTGCTTGAGATCATATCCGAAATTGAGACTAGTTTAACATTTTGTAATTTAAACAAAATTCATAGTTCAATAATATCTACAGATGAATTAAAACAAATAACTAATCAAATCCATTCAGGAATAAATTTTTGGGAAATTACTTTGCAGATTTCAAACCATTATAAATTAAGTAATAGTAAAATAGAATACCTATTAGATATACCAATATACGAAAAATATTCTGAAAAGAAATTATTACAAATAACACCAATCGCCATTATAATCAAAAATGAAATGTTTATGCTAAATGAAAATAAAGAATTTTTAATTCAAGAAAAGGATCAATTATTGCTAACTAACAATTGTAATAAGATAAGACAAAATTTTTATTGTAAAACTAATTATGTAGAAGCTAATAAATGTTTAAATGAAATTGTTAATAAACATACGAACAATGAATGTAAATATCATAAGATTATTGAAGGTTTTATTGTCAAAAAAATTGAAAACTCAAACATTATTATTATCGTAAGCAAAAATGAAAGAAATTTGGATATTGAATGTTCTGAGTATGTAAAACATAAAAAGATCAGAGGAGTGTATAGATTTAAAACAAATAAAAATTGTATAATTAATAATTATAAATTAGAAAACTATATCACTAATGTTAAAGAAATAATTTTTGAAAATATTAAATTGAAATAAAAAATAAACAATTAAGCAACAAAATCATCATGGAATTAAAACAAATTAACAAACAAGATATAGTAATCAAAGAAATGCCTTTAATAGAAGGAATAAATGTTCAAAATAATGATCATACACTCATAAATTCTGTTAGTATAATTATTGTAATAATTATCATTTGTTTAATTTTATGTAAGAATAGAATAAGATGTTCTAAAAAACGACATAATACTGAAGAAATAGAAATGCAAAACACTGAAAATTTAACGAGTGAAGCCCCCTTTTAGGATGGAGGAGTTATAGCCATCAGTATTTAGGTAACTCCACAAAATCCACAATGATCCATCATCCAGTTCTCCGAATTATGCTGAAACGGCATAAAATAGAAATTATATATAGCTCATAGCTCATAGCTAGCTCTTTAATTATAAACTCTCCACCACACTACCATAAAAGCCTTGAATATCGATGATTACCATTTTCGTTCAAAGTTTAAGTAAAACAAACAATTTTTTCCATAAACACATTTATTTATATTAACTGCTAAAATCTACAATAACATTTCTATTTTTATCTATTTCTATGATGTTATCAAATTCAGCGTAAATAAGACAATTAACTGTTTGTGCAAGTGCTTCTTCAAAATGAACTTCAAGTCGTAGATAAATTGTGATAAATTCAGAATTGGACATACGTCGATGAGTTGCAGGCATGGATGTCTGTATCCATTCCTAGTTATTATTAGAAATAAGACTAAAAATCCTTTTTTAAATTCTTTTATTCATAATTATTTGAAAAATGAACCTTAAATTAAAATATTTTAATAAATAACATGTTAATTTAATAGTGAAATCTTTTTAAAAGTGGGATAATTTTTTTTTACTTGAAAAATTAATTGTTTCTCTTCTTCATTGTGTGTTAATTTATTATTATAATCTGTAATGAATTTGACGCCTCTCTCAGCAGCATCGTTCACTACAAATAAGTTTCGATCAAAGAACGCAGTGTGTTTGAGTTTACAAAATCGTTTAAATCTTTTTGTGAATATGTTTCAAGGATATTTATTGGATTAGCTATGATTCGCTTGCATTTTTCTTTATTTGCTTGAACATGAATTGCTTCTACCATTTTTCTCTTAATATCAACACTAACAGTAGGATCGAAGAATGAAAGACCGACTGCTTCTTCGGACAAATATCATAAGTGATTGCTAACTTTTTGTAGCAAAGCAAAAGATATATCTCGTTCCGGATAAGCAATTATATTTTTAATTAAATTAAGGTCTTGATCTGGTGTTTTAATTGCTATGGTGCATCCTAACCAGGCTTTTACATAAATATGAACTATGAAAAGACAGACACTACGTATGCCATTCCGCTCTTGTTTTGTCATATTGAATTGATCACGGAACAAATACATTTTAAGTGTATAGATTGATTTTGACTTCCATCTATCATGAGAAGTTGCACCAGGTATTCGAAAGGTATTAAAATTCGGCACCGTACCACCAAGAAAAATGTTAACTAATTGTTATAGTTCTTTGTAATCGCGTCTACGATGATTTTGCTTCAAATTATCAAGACAGTAATTTAAGATTACATCACGTTCTTCAGCAGTCAATACTTTAACAATTTGTTCATTTTCTAAGCAACTTTCGTAATTTGTCCTATCAATATTATTCCAATGATTGCTAAAGCGATTAAAAATTAGTACTTTTGGTGTGACTGTTGTAGCAACTCTAATTTCAAATACTTTTCGGATTAACAATTCGTTTGAGTTTCAGTCTTCCGACCATGATCCTTTATGATAGATCTCCATTCATTGTACAATGCTAAATGTGCTAACCTCTGCAACAAGTAATTTAGTACTTTCTCTTAAATTTAACCCAACTATTCGTAAATTATAAAATAATACTTGTAGGATTTGTTTTTTTGATAATAATTTAGCACCAGTAATTTGATGATAAATTGATCCTATTAACAAAATATCGTCATCCGATCGAAGTCTTTTGTTTGCCATCGCTTTTAATTAAAACTATAATAGAAAAACAACATTTTTTTTAGTCTTATTTCTAATTATAAAAACAAAGAGTGGCTTGAAGCATGGCCAAAAATTGTCCAATCGTGCTCAAATTTTTGGTGTGTTTTTTTGACACCAAACAATTTTAAAATACATACTCAGAGTTTACATACATAGAGATTCGTCACTATACCACTTCAGATTTGACATAAGCGGCATAACCATCATAACATAGGAAATGGTTATATTTTCGTTCGCTATGCATCGGACGACATCGTACTCAATCGGAATAAATTGTATAATCCGAGTCGGAAATTTAAAATATGTTTCATCCGTATTGAAAACATTCAAGTTACGTATTGATGCTATTCTATAATTGTACATATTTGGCAGTTTACAATGTCTATTTCAGGGGTAGTCAACCTTTTTATTCCACCATCCACTTTTGTAAAAATTTCTAACCGCCCACCGGTTCCCAGTAACTTAATTTAATGCAACTGCAAAATACAGTAAAGCCTCGCTAAAATTTCAATGATTTGTTATAGCATGGTTTATGTAGACACAATTACGGAAAATATGGATCAATTAATATAAAATGGCGTTTAGCGCTGGAACTTATTGGAGGGTACGCCTTGTGTTAAGTGGGGTCTTACTGTACTAGTAATTTTTGAGTGAAGGTTAAGTTTATACAGCATACATAATATTTAATTCATTATTAATGAGATCCTTGAGACTGATGCTACGAAACTAAATATTACGCTGAACAACCTGCTCTATCGAAGTCATAGATGCGCAGTAAAGTGGTTCTACATCTATCAAACTTGAAATTATGTAAATTTGACCATGTTGGCCTTGAAAACACGAATAATGCTTCACGAATTAAAACGGACAAACAAATTTGAATTATTTCTCATTAGTTCATGGTCACTGACGGAAACATGAGTTTGAAGTAGTTTGATGAAAATTTATAGCTTAATAACCGACAAAACCCTTACCGCCCACCATATTTTTCATAGTTTCATCAGCATATGCACAGATATTTCCAGCATCACGATCAGATTTCAATGTGATATTTGCGTTAAGGGCGAGTTCAGCAGCAAATACACAAGTTTCTAGTATAACATTCGCATTTCAATGTGAAACTTGTGTTTGACACGATTTTCGGTTTATTGCACAAAAATACATCTGAAAATCGTATTCAGTGTAATATTTACGTTGAATTCGCGTTTCGGCAGCAAATGCATAGAAGTTTCTAACATAACATTCAGATTTCAGCAGCAAATACTCTGGATTCTAACACAACATTCGCATTTCAATGTGATACTAGTGTTTGACACCATTTTCAGTATATTGCACAAAAATACATCTGAAAATAGTATTCAGTATAAAATTACGTTGAATTCGCATTTCGGCAGAAAATGCATAGACGTTTCTAACATAACATTCAGATTTCAATGTGAAATTTGCATTAAATGCGAGTTCAGCAGCAAATACACAGGTTTCAAGCATAACATTCAAATTTCAATGTGAAACTTGTGTTTCACACGATTTTCGGTATATTGCACAAAAATGCATCTGAAAATTGTAATCAATGTGAAATTTACGTTGAATTCGTGTTTCGGCAGCATATTCACAGATATTTCTGACATCACAATCCGATTTCTATGTGATATTTGCGTTAAATGCGATTTCAGCAGCAGATACACTGGGTTTTAACACAACATTCGCATTTCAATGTGAAACTAGTGTTTCACACGATTTTCGGTATATTGTACAAAAATACATCAGAAAATCGTATTCAGTGTAAAACTTACGTTGAATTCAGTTCGAAGTAATTTATTCAAAATTATTATAGTTCTACAATGATAATTATAAATAATCAAAATTTTGTTAAATGCTGTTACAGGGCTCTAGCCCTCTATGTTAAATTCGCGTTTCTGTCATAACATTCGGATTTCAATGTGAAATTTGCGTTTAATTCGAGCTCAGCAACAGTGACTCTCTACCTCACTCTCTCTCACCCTCTCTGAGGAACCAAAACATATTGATTAACTTTTAACAGAAAATTGGTTCCGATTAAACTTTAGTTTTTTTCTGATTTCACCAAAAAGTGATCTGCAAGAATCAGACTATACTGATCGATATTAACTCTGTGGACAGTGACAGTAGTGCTAGGCAACACTTGTCGTTTCCCAATATTGCAACACTCTCGTATATGAGTATTGTTCATAATTATAATAGCATCATTAGTGGATAAAAGCCACATTAGAATATAGAGTGCGCGCCGTGCTACGTATTATATATATATATATATATATATATATATATATATATATATATATATATGATATATACGGTCTCCACGTCAGTCTACACCAAACTGTCGACAGCTTAATACAAAGTTCAAATAATAACAGCAGTGAGAAGGCAGCGAAAATGTCCAAGTTCCGAGATGCAGTGCTTCGGCTCAAAAATATTTTCAAATTGAATAACGTTTATGAATGTGCCAGGCCCTTACTGCTAGTGCTGGGGTTAGTCGGTGCGGGGGGAACTTATATGCCTAAAACTGCGGGTGTATACTCATTGCACAACACGAAATACAGTTACTTAGTAACTGTTGTAGTAGTAGTACTTTTAGCAATAGTGTTAGAGCAGATGGCAAGCACTATTTTCCAACTGCCATACAAACAATTTTATTTACGTGTATCTGTATTAATTTCGAGTATCTCATTATCCGTACAGATATTTACTATTACCGCAGGCTACATAATGGCACTGGCTTCTTGTAAGCGTGTAAGTATAACTACCAAGTACAGTGTGCACTGTACATGTGATCAGAGAGCTCTTACTTACACGTGTATTTCACAATCATTTCAGTTAGACAGAATGTTCCAAATAATACACAATATAGATAGCCAATTGGAAGCGGTGAATATCAGAGTTAAACATTGGCACACCACGCTGAAAGTCACCATTTTATTGGCCATTGTTAGTTCTATTACTATACAATATGGACTGCGATCGTTCAAATTTCATTGGATCCTGCTATGCTTTGTGTTATTTATAATTTTATTTGATCTATTTTATACATGGGTCATATTAATAATGTTGATAATACACGAGAGATTTATGTGCCTAAATAAATTACTCGAACAGAATGGTACATCACACCAATATATACACTCACTTACTCTGTATTATAAAGTTTCTTGTTTTCATTTAAAATTTCTAGCAACAGTAACAAATTTCGAGATTGTCGGAGAGAGGAACCTACGAGACAATTACATGCTGAGACGGATATCGCTTGCACGGCATGTTCATGAGCAACTCACTGAAGTGGTTCAGTTGTTCTCGGACTCATGTAGATATGTTATCGTGGGTTTGTTGGCGAAGTTAATGACGGAAGTACTACAGCAAACGTTATTTGGATTTACGAAACGATCATCGATAGACTATCCAATCCTAGTGAAATGTTCTATCCAAATTGTCCTTCTAATTCACATTTGCCAAGCGAACAAAAGTGAAGTAAGATATTGCATAACGCGTCATCATGTACTGTGTGTTCATTCATGAATATGTATCAAAATGATAGGAATATTTGTTTATAGCGCCGAGTTCTGACTTCAAGACTCAGGAATCTCGTGTCATTTGAAACCAATAGGAATATAATTCAACAGGTACAATGCAGAGCACAATAGCTCCTCCCCATTGCTAATTAGATATTTTAAATCTGGTGTTAATGTTTCAGGTGCAGCAGTACATAATGTACAACGCATATTCTGTGAAGGGAATCATCGATTTCCAGTTCACGGACGTAGACAATGTACTGTTGTTTACGGTAAGCTGCTGTTGAGAGAAATAATCTACAATATTTGTTTGCTAATTCGTTAACAATTTCAGATAATCGATGTTATTATTAGCAATATGCTGATTATATATTCGTACTTTCGAACATAAAATTCGAGCAGTGTTCGTCTTCAGGAATGTCCTCTAACGTCTCTGGGATTTGCGTGAATATTGTAGTGTGTTAATTCACAAATTTGTGTTGTGTTGCAGGAAACTGAAAGTGTTTTATATGCAATAATTAAATAAATATAATATTTCAAGTAACATTATCACTAGTTTATAATTGTAGATAACATATGTTTTTCATTACTATCTAATCAAAATGTTTGCCGTTAATTTACATATTATTCCGCCTCCCATTTAAAATTCCCCCTACAATGTGACATTTAAATATTAAATAAAATAAAACAAATGCAAAGTGAAACCAGCATTGAGTATATGGAAGTGATGAAGTATATAGAAGTTATAAATATATAGGAGGTAAAAGTTTATAGACATAATAGAAAATTTAATTCATGCCCCCTTGATATTTGAAAGTCGGCTCTGTCTTTTTCCGAGATGTATTTGATATATATAGAGATGGCAGAATGTATGTTTCATTTCCCCCATGGACAGTGGTACTGAAACGATGGCTCGGCAGAAAGATTAAATCACAATAATATGAACTATAAAATTAAATGACAATTCTCTAATGTAGATCAATTAAATCTGATTGATATAATGAAACCTATATGTCATTAAACTTGCATCATGATAATGTGAGCAGATAATAAGTGATAAGATGGGAAGAAATGAACGGTGAAATGTAAAAGGATTTCTTGATTAAAAATCAGGGCTCGGAACCGATAAAAATATAGGTTAAAAATTAACCGATATTGCGAACGTTATATTCAAAACGGTTTCGTTCAAACCCGTAATGCTCATCACTGATTTGGGTTAAAAAGCGGTTTTAAAAAGTATTGATTATCGGTTAAAAAACCCGGTTTTCGAACAAAATTTAATAATTAAATGAAATTTTAAAATAATTTGGGTTATCGATATAATACAAAGTTTGCTAATGGCTGTTATTGCAGGTCTGTGCTTGTTTTAGAGTTGTAGTTATTATATAAATAGATAAGTTTTGTTGTCCGGTAGTGTTTCTAGTGTTAACAGATTGTGTAGATCAGTTATCATTATTAATTAATGTTGTGGTGTTGTTGGTTTTATTGTAATGGATGAATCACACACTGCACTATTTTTTTAAAAAAAAACATATATTTTATTTAAGCGCAATGTGCACAACATACAATATTTGAATGGTATTGATACACAATTAATTAAAAATGCTATATGATGATAATCAAAATATTATTTGTGGTAGTAATTAAAATTGTTCTAATAAAAATGATGTAAATAATTTGAAAAGACATCAAATTTGTTGTTACTAAATATGCATTGAAGTGTGACGATTTTGCGCATTACTGGAATGCATTCTGTATTTACTGGAATAGGTAAAACTACAGTGACTATGTAGATACAGTGTGGACATAGACTGGCGGCTGCCATTTTTAGGCCAAAATGATTAGGCGCGTATATGAACGTATGAAGAATTTTGCATAATATTACTGTTTTAACAATAAAAATGCATGAAATGCAATGGAAATATGATTAGAACTCTGTAATGGATTGGATAGATAGCATTAACATAATAATACATATAATAATTATTTTTTAGCCATGGATTTGCTACTACATAATATATACTTTTGTAACAAACTATTTTATTTGTTGTTTTAGTTTGAATACATATATATTTTATAATTGTGCACGTGAGGTCAAAAATGGCGTGTCTAGCGTCGTTCATGTTCTTGTTCGTTGTGTCGCTGTCCAGTAGCGCCATCATTTGGAACTTACTCGGTCAGTTCTTCTTTATCTTCTCACATTCTCCCCCTCTGGTGTTTGCGTACGTCTTCGCGCAAATACGAGCACTCACGTATTGGGCTGTTTTAGGAGGTCGGCCACGCCTTCTCCTGGGTACCACTGGTTCCACGGTTTCTCCTAGGGAGTTCACAAAAGGAGTGAGGTCTGACGAGTGAACGGTAGCCAACACTTCCTCGGGCTTCTGTGGATGGACTACTTCATATGTCTCCGGTGCCACCTGTCGGCGTATGAGGTACGGGCCGTCTCGTTTCGGTGCGAACTTGCTTGTGAAACCTCTTCTTGCACTGCTCAGTGTATGAGTCTTGAGTAGCACCTTGGCACCATCTTCGTAGGTGGGAGCGGGGCGCCGGTGTTCATCTGCATATTTCTTCTGTCTATCTTGTTCTCGGTCGTGATTTTCTCTTGCTTCACGTAATACACGACTGAACCGTTGGAGATAGGGAGTGACTTCGGGTACAAAGTTATCAGTACTGACAATTTCTCGTAAGTCATGGGTTGAATCGTCTATTGTCCGCATCTCTCTTCCAAAGGTGAGATAGCTGGCAGTGTAGCCTGTACTTTGGCTCACGCTACTGTTCATGGCAAACCGTATTGTGGCTAACTTTTCATCCCAAGTATGATGTTCCTTGCCTACTTGAATTGCCAATTGGGGTTTTAGATCCCTATTTTTACGCTCAACCGGGTTACTTTGCGGGTGGTAGGTTGAAGTCAAAGATTGGGTTATATTAAAAACATAACATACTTGCTGCATGATCTCGCTAACAAATTGTACACCATTATCGCTTATGATGCGTCGTGGGGCACCATATCGCAAAATAATTTCGTCTATCAAGATTTTTGCACAGTTCATAGCAGTAGCTTGTTCTAGGGCAAACAGTTCAACCCATCCGCTCGCTGTATCTTGAACTATCATTATCCACTTGTTACCAAGCTTCGTCTCTGGTAAGGGGCCGAAAAGATCCATGGCCACTACTTCAAATCTGCGGTTGTAAACGGGAGTTTGCAATAATCCTGCGGGTTTCTGTGTAATTGCTTTGTATTTCTGGCATGCGGAAAAAGCTTTAACGTATTCTGTAATTTGTCTTCGCATCCCTGGCCAATAATATCTAGCAGAGATTCGTAAGTATGTCCTCTCCGACCCTTGATGTCCTGCAGTAGGGGCATCATGGTATACCTTTAGTATTTCAAGTCGTTCTTTATCTGGGATCACTAATTGTGCTTCATCCGATTCGTTGTCAGAGACGTATCTGTACAATACGCCTTTTGACAAAGTATATCCTCGCTCAACCCATCTGTCACTATCACTAGTCGGTGTGACAGCTTCTAGACTGTTCATAATCTTTGCGATTTCAGGATCTTCCTGCTGCTTCTTACGCATGTTTTCAGCGGTCCACATTGGTACGTCTGCGGTTAGCAGACAAACATTGCCCCCATCTGCTGAGTGAGGCGGCCGAGACAACGTATCGGCAACAACGTTGGCTGTGCCAGGGGTATACTGCACTTGCAAATCGTATCCCTGTAGTTGTAAAGCCCATCGAGCTAATCTGCCTGTTGGAGACTTTAAAGTCATCAGCCACCGTAAGGGCTGATGGTCTGTGATGACGGTGACAGGAGAGCACTCAACATATCCTCTAAATTTGTTCATCGCCCAAACCACTGCCAAAGCTTCTTTCTCGGTAGTCGAATAATTCCTTTCAGCCGAGTTCAACAATCGACTGGCATATTCGACTGGCCGTTCATCTTGTTTGTCTCCCTGTACGAGCACTGCTCCTATAGCATAATCACTTGCATCAGTCCGTACAATATACGGTAGACGGCCATCTGCCTGGCGCAAAATGGGTGCAGAGGTCAGTAGTCGTTTTAACTCACTGAACGACTTCTGCTGAGCTTCACCCCATTTCCACTCACTTTTCTTTTTGAGTAGATCGGTAAGCGATTTCGCGACTCTGGAGAAGTCTGGTATGAATTTACGGAACCATGAGCACGTTTGTAAGAATGTTTTGAGTTCTTTTATATTTCTGGGCGGTTTCATGTCTAGTACTGCGCGTGTCTTTTCAGGTTTCACTTGTATACCATGAGATGTGATAATGTGTCCTAGATATTGTACTTTTTCACACGCGAACTGACACTTTTCGCGGTTTAATTGTAAATTAAACGTGTTAAGTCTTTTAAATACTGTTTCCAAGTCCTTCAAGTGTTGCTCAAATGTGTCCGAGATAATTATTAGATCATCAATATATACTAACGCAATCACGTCTGTAAGTCCTGCTTTGAATCGGTCCATCAAACGCTGGAACGTTGCCGGTGCATTTTTAAGACCAAATGGCATGCGTCGGAATCGAAACATACCGTACGGCGTGACAATTGCAGTCTTGTCGCGGTCTTCCTTCCGAACCGGAACCTGCCAATATCCCCATTTCAAGTCTAGAGTGGTTATGAAGTTTGTCTTCTTCGCTGCGTGTAGTAAATCATCTAGTCGGGGTAGTGGATATTTGTCTGCTTTCGTGATGGCATTTAGCTTCCTATAGTCGGCACATAATCGAATTCTTCCGTCTGGCTTCGGAACTAATACCACAGGCGCCGCCCATGGGGATTCACACTCTTCCAGGATGCCATCGTTAATCATTTGGTCTAGTTCAACTCGCAGTTGAGCTTTCTTCTGGCTAGACAGTTGATAAGGCGGAACCGCAACCGGTGCGTTGAGTCCCGTATCAATGGAATGTTCAGCGAAGGGGGTCACCTCTCCCCCTCGCTTAAAGTTATGGTGAAACTTCACAAGTAGAGCATTCAGCTGCTTCCTCTGATCAATTGTGAGATCAGCGCCCTCACTGGACCTTAGTTCGTATGCGCGTGTGTCTGCGACGACTTCCATTACGTTCGCAGTCACAGGATAGTGAGTTGCAAAGGGATACGTCTGCGAAGGACGGTCTGCAAAGCTCCAAGACATATTCGCCGGATCAAGTACCAACTTGGCTTCTTTTATGAAGTCAATACCCAATAGTGTTACGTTGTGGGTTAGTTTAGGCAAGGCGAAGAACGTAGTGAGAACTACTCGGTCGGCTACCTTTACTGGTAACTGTATCTTCTCCGCCTCTTCTGCTTGTCGGACTCCATCAGCGTAGGCTAATTGAATCGATTCCCTTTCAAAGAGGTAGTTTTGTGCTATTAATAGATCATATAGCTTACGACCTGCTATACTGACCTGAGCACCTATGTCTACAATAGCCAGTCCCTTTATTTCATCTATTTCGATGGGTAGCACTGGTCGTCCGTTCTTTACAGTAGACTCATCGATGGTCGCCAAATCGATCATGCAGAATTCCACTGCATCTGCCTGAGCCTTTGTATCTGTTTGTTTAGTGGTTTTGGTGCATGTAGGACATTTTGACCGAATCACTCCAGCTGCACCGCATCCATAGCATGTTATTCGTGGCTTATGAGTCGCATGTGCCGCAGGCTGCTCGATTCCTCTTTTGTCATTTTTCCGTTGAGCAATCTGGCATTCCTTGACGAGATGTCCAAAATTCTTGCAGTATGCACACTTAACTGCTGGTTTTGTATTAGATTTCTTCTCGTTTTCTGTGGTTGAAGCAATACTTTTTACTTCTTTTTTAACAGCTTCCATTTGTGACTGTTCCACGCTTCGCGCCTTTGTCAGCAAGTCTGCAAATGTTTCAATATCTTCTCGCATAACTCGCTTTCGTATGCGTCGATTCAGAAGTCCATATACCATGTCCACTTGAACCTTTTCAGTCAAAGTATCCGGTATTTCTGCCAACAGTGCACGAGCACGACATACAAATATATCAGTAGGTGTGGTATCATCTTGTTCTGATTTGAATAGCATTTGGTAAACTAAGTATGGTGGCTTTTTCTTACCAAAAGCGTTTCTTAGCGCTGCTAGAACTTCTTCCCAAGTTCTTATCGTACTCTTGATGCCTAACCACCACGTAGCTGCTAAGTCAGTTAGAAGAATAGGTACTCCTTTGATGGCATTTTCTTCCGAGATGTTGCTACAATCTTTGAAAGTCTCAATCGCACTGATGAATGCATTAACATCTTCATCTTTAGAACCACTAAACCAATTAGTGCACTTCACAAAATTCCCGTTTTGCGTAAACTGTACACTCGATACCGGAGACGCGGTTTGTTGACGCGTTTCTGTGGCTGCTAGTTGAATCTGTCCCAATAACGCACGAAATTGTTCATCAGTTAGCGTAACTGAAGCCATTGTCTTTGATTTACCGCCTTGGCCTCTGGGCATAACACATTTACAGTGTGTAAACGTCTCGACTGTTTAATCGTTCGTTTGAACTGTCCTTTCCTGATATAAACTAAGTACCGTTAGATTATATCAGTTCACGAGGTTTATCAGGGTACTACATGAATTGACGAAGTAACTTTTTACTAATTCAGTAGCACAAAAACTGATACTTCACAATACCTCTTCACACACACTGATATACACTAAACGCACTTTTCTACACACACTGCGCACTACGTTGGGACGCCAAAAATATGTAACAAACTATTTTATTTGTTGTTTTAGATTGAATACATATATATTTTATAATTGTGCACGTGAGGTCAAAAATGGCGTGTCTAGCGTCGTTCATGTTCTTGTTCGTTGTGTCGCTGTCCAGTAGCGCAATCATTTGGAACTTACTCGGTCAGTTCTTCTTTATCTTCTCACACTTTTATATTAATTTTTTCTTACTTGCTATCTTAAGTCTAAATGTAATATACATTGATATTATTTTATTCCGTAACTTATGACACGGTGAAATATGGTGTACTGATATTGCTTTCATTTGTTCCATAAAAATAGTTTTAAATTAACATTTTCCAAATGAATTATTTGAAAATAATTTCTTCCATTTTCATTTGTTGTTAAATTTGAAAAATTATATGTCTGCAGATTTCTTTGTTTGAATCCCATTGAACTTAAGCAAGTATTGCATTCGAACTCTATTATTTGAGGTATTACTACCTATAAATCCCTTCTCTGGTCTGTCAGAATTGGTTAGAACAGCCGAATGCTGAACATCCAGGCATCGTATACTTGAACTATAAAATAATAATGTAATCTTAAATACTAGATACACAAACTTAGCATAAAATCTGGGTTCATCATTTTTAATATAGTGTCACAGTAAAGTATAACACACATATCTATATCGAAATATTTTTGATGACAGGTTACAAAGGCAAACCATTAAGTAAATATAAATATCTGGTATTTAAGTAGACCAATGTAAATAGACGTTCTTAATCACTTATTTATTATTTATATAGCTTTAAATAACAAATCACACACAGAACACTACTAAAACACACGAAAATAATTAATAAAATCAAAGAAAACAACGAAACCAAGCAGAATTACATGTAAACACAAGCACTAGTTGGTCTGAAAATAGCGCCGACCAATCAAAATCGACACTACCATTGTTCACACTGTATTTAATATAGTCACTGTAGGTAAAACAAGCTGATATGAAAAATCACTAGATACCCAAAAGGTCCATGCCACCATATTTTACATTCCAGCAATGATAGAAGGGGAGAACCTTTAGAAATTATATCTGCTGGATTATCAGCAGTGCGAACATGGAACCAGTGTGATGAATCAGATAAATCTTGTATTTCTCCCATTCGGCTTGCTACAAAAGACTTCCAAGTACGTGCAGTTGTTTTAATCCATGTTAAAACAATGGAGGAGTCTGTCCAATAATATATTGCATGAAATGTTATCCCGATTGTACTAATAATCTTATGCATTAGTCGAGCTAACAATAATGCACCACAGAGTTCTAATTTTGGCATAGATATATTTTTTAAAGGCGCGATTCGTGATTTAGAACATAACAGATCAGTAAATACTTCATTATTGTTGTCTGTTATGCGAAAATATATGCAATCACCATAAGCTTGTTCACTCGCATCTGAAAAGCGTTGTAATTCTATGCGAGTATGTTGTTCAACCTTAACAACACATCGTGGAATAAATAATTGATTAAGATTTTGTAATTCTTCAAAATTATTCCACATTCTATGAATTGAGTTAGGCACTGATTCGTCCCAAGAAAGTTTTAATTGCCAAAGTTGTTGCATAATTAACTTTGCATTGACGATAAGTGGGCCAATTAAACCCAATGGAGCAAAAGTTCGTGAAATATTAGAAAGAATTTTACGTTTTGTAATACGAGAAACAGCATGATATTGAGGTTGAGAAAATTTGAATACGTCAAGGTGTGCATTCCATTGTAGTCCTAAAGTTTTGATATTTTCTTCCTTGTCTAGGCTAACAGTAGAGAAATTTAAATCAAATGAAATATCTTGTAAAATTTCAGGATAATTTGAGAACCACTTTCTCAATTCAAATCCCTCTTTTAATAGCATGGAACTGATTTCCAATTGAATTTTCTTAATTCTTCTATAGTATTTGCACCTATTAGTAGGTCATCAACATAATAATCACGCACAGTAATCATTGAACCAATAATATAAGTGTTACTCTCTTCAATTGCTAATTGATGTAAAGATCGTTGGCGAGAAATGATGCTGATGCAGTGCCATATGTAACAGTGTTTAATTCTTCAGAAGAATTATCACGCCATAAAATTCGTTGAAGACAAATTTGGGACTTGTCAATTAGAACTTGTCCATACATTTTTGCGATGTCTGCAGTAAGAGTGTATTTATGACTTCGAAACCTAACAGCAATTGAAAATAAATCTTGTTGAATAACTGGACCAACCATTTGTATGTCATTCAATGAAACACTGGTTGGTGAATGAATTTCACGATCAAGAACGTACGAAACTAACCTATGTATATGACGACATAAGGCGCACGATATATATATGAAAAGTGATAATATACTTAAGAAACACATTCTTAATGAACTTGGACTTTATTCGTTTCAACCTCATTTTCTGTTCTAATTGCATACATTTTATATGTAATCCAACAAATTCAATCATAATTTTATCATTGTTTTCATCTTTCATTATACTATGAATTTTTTTTTTAACTAGTGAAATATTAACATTGTAGTTTTTCGGATAATCACCTACATCAAATTTATAAATATCACTCTTCATTATATTATAATTATCTTCACAATGAAATGAATAAATTAAACTCGCTACCCACCTTGGAATTTACTTAAATAAACCAATTTATGTTGAAAAGTTATATATAAAATATATGTTTATGATTTTCACTATAAATATATGTTGGAGACGTCAGGAAACCAATGGCTAACAGTTTAATTTATTCAATTCATTGTCAAGACAGTTATAATGTAATGAAAAGTGATACTCATAAATTAGATACAAGCGATTATCCGAAATAAAATAATATTTTTTTTACACGTCCGGGAGTAGAAGTCGGTTTCTATGGCGTCAAACGCGGGACAGAAATGAAGCATTTACTCCCTAGGGGCGAAAACACTTTTCATAAGGGAGTTTTTATTATAACAAAGGTTTTTGTAAATAAATGTGTGTTGTCATGGTACGCGTTGCATGGAAACATTTCCAAAGGCTTCTAAATATTGCAATTTCGTTCCGATTTATTATAATTCATTATTTATGAAATTAAGTGTTTCTACTCCCGAACGTGGAAAAAATAGTATATACACCTCGGGAGAGACCACCATTTTTCCCTCGATGTATGTGTATGTACACCTCAGGAAAAATAAGCGGTTCTCTCCCTTGGTGTATAATGTACTATAATATTCCAATACTTAATAAAAAAAACACAGTGGTAAAATTTTGTTGGATTAAAAGCTAAAATGTATGCAATTAGAGTAGAAAATGAGGTTGAAACAAAAAAAAAAGTTCAAGGGTGTTTAAAAATGTTTTTTTTTTTTTCAAATAATATCACTCTTCAGGATTATTATATATGCCTATTTAAGATATAGCGTAGACAATTAACCAAAATAATATTCTCTCATACTGTATATAACTGACAAGTGAATATAATAATAAAATACGTAGTACTATACGAATGCGACCGATAGACGTCACGCCAGATAAAGAGAAGCATCTGTTACAGATTGTGTATAGTAATATAAAAATTGCAGGCTGTGCAAAATTTAAAATTAGTGAATATGTACGTATTAGTAAGATTAAAAGTTTATTCGATAAGGGATATACACCGAATTGGTCTACCGAAATATTTGTCATAAGTAAAGTGCAAATAACCAATCCAGTCACATACAAATTAGAGGATCTTCAAGGCCATCCAATTGAAGGTGGATTCTACGAACATGAACTGCATGAAACAAAATATCCAGACATTTACCTGGTGGAAAAAGTACTAAAAAGGAAAGGTTCAAAGGTGTATGTCAGATGGTTAGGTTTTGACAGTTCCAGTTGTATAAAAATTATTGTATTTTTTATTTTTAATAAAATAATATTTGTACAATATAACAGTCTTTTTTTTCTTTTAATTTTAAAATGTCCCCATGGTAGTGTATCGCTAGAATTTGGTATAACATATCGTTTATCATCGTTCGCAGAGAGAGCTAGTTTGTTCTGTTCAATACTAAATATGTTATGATTCTTTGAGATGATACTTGCAGTTTTCTTGCACACATTTCTATTGTTAAACAGATTGTCTTTAATCATCTATCGTTAATGTTCTAGTCACAATCCCCGATATACCGTTGCTTTGTTATATGATCGATCATTTTCCAATGAAAATGAATACATTTTAGACCGTATACCTGCAAATTCAGTCATAAGGATAACTACATTCTCATCTATAAATAGACCAACAATCTTTTTATTGACTTGAGGAATTCCATACCTATTGTCGCATTCATAATCTGACGTATCGAATCTGTGTATATCATGTTTAATTTGTGTATACGGATCGGGTTGTGTAAATTCATATATCAACGAGTCAGTATCCATATAAAGTAATTTGGGCATTGTAAATGTTCTGTGGATGTAATTGTAGTGAAAATCGTACATAAGATACTTTGAAATATCCAAAATTGCCATACCCACGTACACCGGTTTATCAAATTTGATTTTAACTTTATTCATTTCTGCCGATACTAAGTTTGATGTTATAACGGAGAGTTTATTGAAATTTGGTCGTGCAATGTATTTCCGAGCCCCACCCCGACCATCCCACTTGGAAATTAATTTTATATCGCAACGGTTTCTGATATTTTCCATAGATTTTCCAAACACTGCATTATTCATTAGTTTGAAGAAGTTTTTCTCAAATTTATTAAGCGTATTCTTTCTAAACTCTGTATTCAAGTCTATATAGGTTTTCAACCAAAGCGATTGTTTAAACCTGATAACGCGATTAATTTTTTTTTAATTCAAACTGTTCTCGAGAGCTTGCTTTAAATTTCTATAATGTATAATATACTTGTTTTTATCGTGTATCGTGGTTAGTAATTTTTTAAATTTCGAACCTTCCGGCTTTCTGCTTTCAGCGCACATAGGAAAATCTTTATGCGTGTCATGAATATATCCCGGGTATCCCAAGTCAACTTCCATAACATAACCATATACACCGTTATCGGGAATTGCAGTAATATCAAGTATATTTATTTCGTAAGGTGTTAACCATTTAAAGTCGCCGTAAGGTAAAAATTGTGTGATGGCCCAGCCATATAAGTTACATTCATCGAAATACATTAAATACGTGTCAACTTTTTCGGGATCATATGATGAATTCATGTAGGGGTTGTTGGCATGGGCATAGCGATTGCAGCGTTGACTAATACCACCTCTAATTCCCCGCTCAAAGAATAGCAACATATCAATGTCAGTTAATAGTTCTAATGTTATCCCCGTCATCTTCAACATAACGTCCAACGCTAACCCTGAAAACCCATACAAATTAGCGTATTTGTGACACACACACACACAAAATAATTTACGCGGCGTTGTAAAATAATGAGCTGGGTGCAGAGCATATGAGTTGAGACATACATCTCTGAAATTATCAAATACATCTGCGAGTAACAGCACATCAGTTTGCAGGTACAGCTCCATATAGTTACCTAGCGTCTCATGTTCGAACTTTTCCCACACTGCTTGCGCATGAGAATAGTCTTCGGTGCTGATACCCTCATTGCGCAATTTCGAATAGAAAGATCTTTGTTCCGGTAATGCAGTCTCTTCCAAACGTTCCCACGAATTCGCATAGTCATAGGGGAATACACCTTTCCGTCGCCTCAACTCGAATTTTTGCTTGTCAGGAAAGTGCTAATTCATAAATTTAAAAGAATCGGGGTGTAAATAGCTGACTAGTTTATCTAGTGAACTGCCCATAAACCTGTATGAATCAAGGAATCGTAACGATATGTCGCCAAGCTGTTTCGAAAATGAAATGAACCGTTCCCCATTACAGGGTAACACTGTAAATGGATCTTCATCCGCTCCGAGCTCTTTCGCCAACAGGTGACTGTCATAACCACTTAAATTATGGAAAAATACGGGGATGTAATGCGGTTGCTTGTAATTCAAATTACAACTAAGATGAGCAGCACCGCGATATTTACCTAAAAAAAAAAACAGATACATAAGTTCATATATATATATATATATATATATATATATATATATATATATATATATATTTCATTGACAAAAATCTTACCAGACAAATGACAGTGGTCCATCACTTTTTCTTCTTGGTTTGAAATTTCTTTTTGACATATATGACATACTGTAGCTGCATCATAGTTTTCCCAGTCTTCCAGTCTCATTTCTATTGGAGCTGTGTTTTTGTAAAAAATGTTTACCATATCAACAACACTCCGCAGTCGTTTGAGAAACCATGCAGACACTTCCGGACCGCGGTATGACTCGTAACATGATAATGAATTATCATAAGAACATACTAGTTGATAACCAACGGCACAGGCTACATGGTGTTGATATGCATTTGTATATGAAGATGCAGGATCTGGTTGACATGAGTCGATTGGTACTGTAAGACATTCGAAGTCTGCATAAATTACGAATGGATGACGCTCCTTCCTATTAAAATTTTTAAATTTTAACCACTTTTCCGAATCGGTTGGCATAATAATTCGAATAGCGTCCGTACAATCATTTTCGTGGCATTTCAGTAATTGTTCTGTACCAAAATACTGCAAACACTTATCGCAAATCCACTTGGCACGATTATCTTTTGAAATTTGTGATGATATAAGACGAGATAATGACTTTATCCACGCATAGTGTCGTTTCTCATCACGCTCCCAAAAGAGTAGGTTTATGTGTCTGTTCTTCTTATTTTTCGTGTAATATAGCGGGCCCACTATGTGAAACTCATTTTCATCTATTCCGTACACATTCAGTGAAATGTCATTTTGTTTTTCAAATTTTTCTATGTCACCCAGTGGTGTGGGGAAACGGATGCCAGATAGATTGAAAGGATGATCTAACAGTTGAGGGTAGCTCAAGGTGCGATCAGAATTGTGTTCAACGGGGTAGAAACATGCAAGCAGTGCCCAGAGAAAACATTTCTCATCACTATTTTTCACATTGACCACTGCCTTTTTTTTTTTTATTAATGGTGATAAATCAATATATGATGACCCACCACTGTTGGTTGGATCGAATTTATTAATGTTCACCTATAAAAAATATTCCACGTAACGTATAATTAGAAAATGCGTTTGTATATTTACCTGTAGATAAAGAATTTTATGTAATGCCTTTCCACTCTCACGTTCTTGAAATTCTGACATTTGTGTTAGAATTGGGCCACGTACGTTTTTCGTGAACCATATTGGAAAGTCATCATTCAGTGTCACCGGGGCCATTTTTGCCACATGATAGATTGTGGCTATAGTAATCACATCACCTTTTTTAATCGCATACTCACATGCTAAGAAACTGTTAATTTTAACTGGCGATTTATACTTAATCATAAATTCACCAATTTTTTGAATTAAAGTAAAATAACATTTTTCCAGAAATTTATCGGGGTCTATTATATCCGTACTGTTTAATATCTGACCACTGAAAACTCTGCATTTGAATGCTAATTTCACATCTCTCCATTCTGCAGCCATGTCCAATTAAAGATATATAATGTATGCAAAAAAAATCAACTACTTGCGTAAGTATCACCTTAACACAAATGATGAAAATGATATCATGGACATTGTTCTTATAACTGCATATGTAGCTCACACATACATATCTACATACATGTTATCAAAACATATGTTCCGCTAAGGTATATGAACTGTATACATATATCACATTTCAACGCGATAGCAAGGTTTGCAAAAAAATTTCACTATAAAGAGATTTCGCATTCAACGGGCAATATTCATTTACAATTTATCTTATCATTAAGTTGAGTTCTAGTTTTTGTGTTGTAATATTATGGATAATACAAGTAAGTGATGTATACGTTTGCATTTTGTATAAACTAAACGTTATTATTTTCGATTAGCGTATCTCAAGAAAATGTGTTTATATTGTGCAAATCCATCATGCACATCCAGTTTACCGGTGAAATGTCCTGGCTGTAATGGTCGCCATTGCTGGACATTTATGCCACCAACACGATGGGAGGATGGTACAATTGCATGCTATAGAACAAGTTGCATGTATTGGGTGGGATGTGGTACTGTCTACACGTTTCACCCGAAACTCATTAATAACTAATATTAGTATATTCAAATATTAGTAAAACTAATTACTCAGATGTTCGAATGTACGTACTGTTCATCTTCTCCATTATGTGACTCATCGCTTTATTTATTACTGCTATATATATATATATATATATATATATATATAAAATAAATTAAATTACAACAAAAGAAATTCATTGTTGTATGTGTTAATGTTAATATATGTAAAAAAAATAATAATAAAAACGAGATTTGAACTTAGGACCATTTATTGACGGTCGCATGTTCTACCTCTGAGCCACAAGTGACATTTAACCAATGATATATATTATTATATATATTATTTTTAATAATCAAGACAATATTGAACTATTAAATAAATCTGGAGTGTATTTATTATCCTGTAGTTGTAATGCTATTTATATAGGTCAAACAGGGAGAAATTTCAAAATTAGATTAAATGAACATTTAAAGGCAATTAAAAATAAAAATAATTCAGAAAATTCTACTTTTGGTATCATGTTTTGTTCATAATAGATTTATTTAAGTCGAAATATAATATGAAAGGATTTATCCCCAAAGGGTTGGAATGATGACTTCAACTTCAGATGTAAAGAAGTTTATTCAAAGTTCATGTAAAAACTTATGCCGACGTTTCGACCTTGAGGTATGAGGTCATTATCAAGGCTTATAGGAAGAAGCGAAGAACAATATTACCACGTGGATTTTACATGGAAGTAGACACACAAAATTGTGAACAAAACATGTTCAAACAATTGAACAGTGTAAGAAAAACGTATGAAAGTAAATTTAAAGTAATAATAACAATAAAAACCTGACCATGGCCGTCAGAGAAAAACGCAGAAAAACAAGACAGACCACATGGTTGTCTTGTCAAGTCAAAACTTAAAATGCATTTTAAGTTTTGACTTGACAAGACAACCATGTGGTCTGTCTTGTTTTTCTGCGTTTTTCTCTGACGGCCATGGTCAGGTTTTTATTGTTATTATTACTTTAAATTTACTTTCATACGTTTTTCTTACACTGTTCAATTGTTTGAACATGTTTTGTTCACAATTTTGTGTGTCTACTTCCATGTAAAATCCACGTGGTAATATTGTTCTTCGCTTCTTCCTATAAGCCTTGATAATGACCTCATACCTCAAGGTCGAAACGTCGGCATAAGTTTTTACATGAACTTTGAATAAACTTCTTTACATCTGAAGTTGAAGTCATCATTCCAACCCTTTGGGGATAAATCCTTTCGTATCATGTTTTGGTAAATAACCATACAGTAAATATTTTAGATTGTATAAAAATTTTAAATATTGAAAAAAAAGGGCAAAAATTAAATTATTTAGAAGCAATTGAAATATATAAACATAAATCTCAAAATTTCAATTTGATAAATGAACAAACTGATTTAAATTATTCAATTCTTTTTAAATGTTTAAATTAAATTTAGTTGCCTTTGGTTTTCGTTTAAATAATAATAAAAAAAAAATTTATTTGTTTTTGTTTTTGGTTGTTATGTATTTTGAATGTGTAATTTTTGTGTTCCTGATGATGACATATTATGTTGAAACATGTTGAACATTTAAAAAATATAATAAAGTAGTAAAACAATGTAATTTTTATTAATTAATTAGATGGTTTAAGTTTCAAATTGGCGTTTGTTAATTTTTCGAGAACTTTCTGTATCCTTTGCAAATGTTCCTCAAAAGTTTGACTGAATATGATGTCATCTAGATATACAAGACATTGATCTCCGGTCATTCCTGACAATACGGAATACATTAATCGTTGAAACGTACTTGGTGCGTTGGCTAAACCAAATGGCATTCTTACACACTCATAATTACCGTCAGGTGTTGAAAACGCGGTTTTCTCACGATCCTCAGGATGAACTTCTACCTGCCAATATCCGCTTGTTAAATCAAATGTCGTAAAATATTGTGAATTTCCCAATTGATCTAGAGTTTCTTGCAAGTTAAGTAGTGGGAAATAATCCCGTTTTGTCACTTCATTTAACTGTCTATAGTCAATGCAATCTCTTACTTCATTTTCTCCATCCGCAGCTTTCTTTGCTACCATAATCACTGGGGATGACCAAAGTGAACTTGCCTCCGCAATAATACCTTGTTTCAACATGTCAGAAATTTGTTTTTTTCAATTCAATTCTCTGATTATACGGTACTCTGTACGGATGTTTAGTAATTGGTGGAATATCCTCAGTGATTATGCGGTGACGAACTTCATGGGTGCATCCCAATTTAGTATCTGTTAACATAAAAACATTGGAATACTGTTCTAACATAAGTTTTAATTGTCGTTTTTTCTCATCTGGTAAATTATCCAAATCAATATGTTGATCCATATCTTCTACTTTCTTGACACTGACGTAATTTACTTGTTGATCTAAGTGTACAATCTCGGAATTTTCAACAATTTGTTCACAATAAGCTACAATCATGTTTTTTTTCTTAATTTGACAACTTCATTAGACACATTTAATAAACAAATTTGTAATTCTGGAGTTGCTTTAGAAACTGATCTTGCTACTATTATTCCGTGGGTTAAGACTTCTACATGTTCCACAAGAATATCCTATTCAGGATTCCGGATCTCCTGGACAGCTTGCCAAACGAACTGACATCTGGGTGGAATATCGAGTGTTTCTTTAATACGTACAGGCAAGCGGCCAACTATCCCGTCGTCCTTGCGTGTCTTCATTATTGGCCGTAACGAAGACAATTGCTGATTCCCAGTTGTTTCTTGCTTATGTTCTTCTTTCACTTGGGTTTCTACTTCAACTCCATTTTCATCCAATTCGAAAATTGGTGACATTACTTCATTATATTTATGAGGAACGGTTTCTGCATTAAAATTTTCCCCTTTTTTATTCGAATTCAGTTGTTGATTTAAATTATACACAATAACTTGAATATTGGTATCTTGAACGATGTCGTTTAAGATTTCTTTTACATCTTGCCAACTCAATTTATCCAATCCACATCAAATTCGGGGCATGGCTATCTTCGACACATTGTTTTGTAAAAAATGCGCTTTCAACCCACTCAGTGCTTGACGTAGAGCAGAAATTGTAGGTTTTTGATTACTATATTTCTTTGTAACCAAATAATAAACGTAATCTCTTCTTAGATGATCGTTTCCGACCCTATGTAAAACGGCAACGTTTCGAACATTTACGTGCTGTTTTCGTAAGTCCTGTATCCCTCCAAATATTTTCTTAAAGCGGACGGCAATCTCTCGGCCCATCCGTAAATCTTGAACAACGCAATGTACCAGACTATCGTATTCTATCATATTAAATTTTTCCCCACCTAATATTATACAATCGTCTTGCAAATTTATCATGGCGTCTAAAAATTTCATTGCATCGCGGCCAATCCATTGACTTGAAGCGGCAACGAATCGTTGCAAACCACACAATCAATAGGATAGCTTTTAATACCTGCTTTAAGTTGCACTCTTGAAACTCCTATGCAATTTAACTCTGCGCCAGAAATTCCTTTTATGACAATATTATCTCTTGGCTCTATAATTCCCCTGCATTTACGAATCTGCTGTTCTTTTATTATTGTTACAGCCGCGCCCGTATCTACTAACATTTGTGTTGGATAATTATTAATTTGAACTTGAATAATATACGGAATATTATTGTCTATGCTATTTACATTTATTTCAACACGCGGTATTTTAATACTTATTACGGCTGACTCGTTGATTGGCCTTCGTTTCGGGGAGCAAGCGAGGGTCGTTGGTAGTTTAAATTTTCCTGTTTATTTGTTCCAAATTTTGATTGATTCAAATTTTCTTGCTCCATGCTGTGTGTCCCATTTTATCGCAAGTAAAGCATTTAATATTTTTCGCAATTCTACAATTACGCGAAATATGTCCCTTCTTTTGGCAATTAAAACATGTTATTTCCGGATTTATTTTTGTACTTGACTGATCTTTATTTCGATTTTTATTTTCATTTCCGTACACTACTAACGTGTCATTTGAATATTTTCCTTGCCGCAAAATGTTTACACTTATTTCAGCTTTTTGCGCCAAATCAACTACTTCCTCAAATGTGAACTGTGGGTTTTTTGTAATATCCATCATAATTAATTTAGCGATGTCATCTGATATACCTTTTTGAAATTGATAAATCAAATCTCGCTCGTGACGTTTCTTAGAAGCAGCGGTTTCACTATCATTTGAATCGTAACTTAAATTTTCTTCCAACAATTGAGTGAGAATTATTTTAAGTCTAGTTGCGTACTGATCTATTGTTTCTTTAGGTTTTTGAATACATTTTGATAAATTTATGATTCCTTGTCCCGGAATTACTTTCCTAGCCTATTTTTTATCAAAGCATTTTTTTAAAATAGTGTACGGTACATCATCCGCATTCAAATTAGGCTCTGCTTCAAGAAATCTAAAGGCGTCACCGGTGAAATGATATTTCACCACGACTAAAGTTTGCTGTTCGGACCAGGCATCGATTAGTGCCCGTTGTGCAATTAAAAAAAAAAAAACTCTTTTATATTTTCATTACTTTTACCCGAGAATTGTGGGATTCCAACTAATGTTTGCCCTATGGTTCTCGACATTTGGCCCGCGCTTGTTGCTGTTGATGTCGAAGCATCCGGCATTGGAGATGATGCATTAGCCATGACCGCTTTTTATATTTACAGACGTTAATTTTAAAATCTTTAATTTAATACGTAGTTGTGAAGATGAAGGTATTATTTAAAACAAAAGCAAAATGATGTCAATAATTACTCAAAACTTATTTCTCAAGACGCAACGTAGACATATTTCTATCCGAGATCACATCCGCTCGACGTTGCAATACTAGATAAGTGACTTACTGCGATGACAATATATTGTGCAATAATTTACTGTTATTTTATTTTTATTTATTATTAAGAAAAACAAATAATATTCATTAAAATATAACAAATGTAAAGCGCATATTGAAAAGAAAACTCAAATCGATGTACCCCTTACATCATTAACCCTTTACTATAGCATGTATTTCTATTATAACAACCTGTGGCGTATTTACAAATTATCGCAATTATAACACTCAAATTAATTAAATTTGCAAATAAAATAATCCCGATCGCTGCCACCAATGTAATGATTTCTACTTTCTTTACTTTACTTTAACTACTCATTACTTACTCATCTCTGGGTTCTTGCTTCCAGGCCTAGTTATTAATAGAAATACATCCCTTTTTTTATAATAATATATTGATATAATACAATTTTAAAGTTTACATACCTTAATTTGTTGAATGACGCTGACGCTGCTCACTGTTTGTTGGTCGGGGACGCTCTCTCGTGCTGCGCGTTGGGCTACCACTCGAGCCCAAAAACGCTGACATTACTTAATTTTATTACATTGCTTAGTAGTAGTAGCACAGACAAACTATACAGATCCGCAGCCGCATAGGGTTATAAGTGCTACACTTTTTGACATAGTTCATGAGATTGTTGTAGATGGTGGCACAGTAGAAAGCAGATCACATATGCCCATATAATTACTGTAAATTAACTTAGTCTGGTCGACTGTAATCTGCTTTCTGCTGCGCATCACTGACTGCGCACTGCTACGTAGATGCATATTGAAATATTTGATCGTATCTCTTTTTACTTTCTTATACATAGTATAAGGAAAGTATAGGAATCATGAAAAATTTCGATTGCGAGATTTTGATGGAAATACACGTTTTGAGGTCCCCTGAATACGTTTTGACTATTTTCTCAATGATGTCTGTGTATGTATGTATATGTATGTGTGGCCGTATGTTCATTATCTCAAAGACGAATGAAACTAGAGTAATGAAACATCACATTTAAAAGTTTTTGGGATTGAAGAAGAGCTGATTAGATTTTGGGTATAATTAGAAAACCGGAAGAGGAAGTTTACTGAACACAGAAATTGTAAATTTCAAATTATTTTAAAAACAAAAAACAATACGTAAAAATTTTTCAAATAAAAGTTGTAGCGAATATTACACACAAAAAAATCTGGTGAGGTCACCACACTACTTTCTTATACTCAATTTAAATTGGCACATATTTGACATTTAAAATGCGTATTTCTGTAAATATTTTGTCTTTGTTTTGTTTTCATAGCATATATGATATTTTAAATACATGCCAATTTATAAATACATTTTACTCAAAATTGGATAAAGATAGACGAAAAATGTATAGAACATTTTTTCTTCATAATAAAATTCGCTACAATTTTTACTTGAAAAATTTTTACGTATTGTTTTTTGTTTTTAAAATAATTTGAAATTTACAATTTCTGTGTTCAGTAAACTTCCTCTTCCGGTTTTCTAATTATACCCAAAATCTAATCAGCTCTTCGCCAATCCCAAAAACTTTTAAATATGTAGTTTAATTGCTCTAGCTTTATTCGTTTTTGAGATAATGAACATACGGCCACACATACATACATACACACAGACATCATTAAGAAAAAATCTGGTGTGGGCACCACACTACTTTCTTATACTCAATTTAAATTGGCAGATATTTGACATTTCAAATGTGTATTTCTGTAAATATTTTGTCTTCATTTTGTTTTCATAGCATATATGATATTTTAAATACATGGCAATATATAAATACATTATACTCAAAATTGGATAAAGATAGACGAAAAATGTATAGTATATTTTTTCTTCGCAATAATATTCGCTACAACTTTTATTTGAAAAATTTTTACGTATCGTTTTTTGTTTTCAAAATAATTTGAAAATTACAATTTCTGTGTTCAGTAAACTTCCTCTTCCGGTTTTGTAATTATACCCAAAATTTAATCAGCTCTTCGCCAATCCCAAAAACTTTTAAATATAAAGTTTCATTACTCTAGCTTTCTTCGTTTTTGAGATAATGAACATACGGCCACACATACATACATACATACATACATACATACATACATACATACACACAGACATCATTGAGAAAATAGTCAAAACGTATTCAGGGGACCTCAAAACGTGTATTTCCATCAAAATCTCGCAAGCGAAATTTTTCATGATTCCTATACTTTCCTTATACTATGTATAAGAAAGTAAAAAATCTGGTGTGGTCACCACACTACTTTCTTATACTTAATTTAAATTGGCACATATTTGACGTTTCAAATGCGTATTTCTGTAAATATTTTGTCTTTGTTTTGTTTTCATAGCATATATGATATTCTAAATACATGCCAATATATAAATACATTTTACTCAAAATTGAATAAAGATAGACGTAAAATGTATAGAACATTTTTTCCTCATAGTAATATTCGCTACAACTTTTATTTGAAACATTTTTACCTATCGTTTAAAATAATTTGAAATTTACAATTTCTGTGTTCAGTAAACTTCCTCTTCCGGTTTTCTAATTATACCCAAAATCTAATCAGCTCTTCGCCAATCCCAAAAACTTTTAAATATGAAGTTTCATTACTCTAGCTTTATTCGTTTTTGAGATAATGAACATACGGCCACACATACATACATACATACATACATACATACACACAGACATCATTGAGAAAATAGTCAAAACGTATTCAGGGGACCTCAAAACGTGTATATCCATCAAAATCTCGCAATCGAAATTTTTCATGATTCCTATACTTTCCTTATACTATGTATAAGAAAGTAAAAATCTGGTGTGGTCACCACACTACTTTCTTATACTCAATTTAAATTGGCAGATATTTGACTTTTCAAATGCGTATTTCTGTAAATATTTTGTTTTCATAGCATATATGATATTTTAAATACATGCCAATATATAAATACATTTTACTCAAAATTGGATAAAGATAGACGAAAAGTGTATACAACATTTTTTCTTCATAATAATATTCGCTACAACGTATATTTGAAGAATTTTTACGTATCGTTTTTTGTTTTTAAAATAATTTGAAATTTACAAATTCTGTGTTCAGTAAACTTCCTCTTCCGGTTTTCTAATTATACCCAGAATCTAATCAGCTCTTCGCCAATCCGAAAAACTTTTAAATATGAAGTTTCATTACTCTAGCTTTATTCGTTTTTGAGATAATGAACATACGGCCACACATACATACATACATACATACATACATACATACATACATACATACATACATACATACATACATACATACATACATACATACATACATACATACATACATACATACATACATACATACATACATACATACATACATACATACATACATACATACATACATACATACATACATACATACATACATACATACATACATACATACATACATACATACATACATACATACATACATACATACATACATACATACATACATACATACATACATACATACATACATACATACATACATACATACATACATACATACATACATACATACATACATACATACATACATACATACATACATACATACATACATACATACATACATACATACATACATACATACATACATACATACATACATACATACATACATACATACATACATACATACATACATACATACATACATACATACATACATACATACATACATACATACATACATACATACATACATACATACATACATACATACATACATACATACATACATACATACATACATACATACATACATACATACATACATACATACATACATACATACATACATACATACATACATACATACATACATACATACATACATACATACATACATACATACATACATACATACATACATACATACATACATACATACATACATACATACATACATACATACATACATACATACATACATACATACATACATACATACATACATACATACATACATACATACATACATACATACATACATACATACATACATACATACATACATACATACATACATACATACATACATACATACATACATACATACATACATACATACATACATACATACATACATACATACATACATACATACATACATACATACATACATACATACATACATACATACATACATACATACATACATACATACATACATACATACATACATACATACATACATACATACATACATACATACATACATACATACATACATACATACATACATACATACATACATACATACATACATACATACATACATACATACATACATACATACATACATACATACATACATACATACATACATACATACATACATACATACATACATACATACATACATACATACATACATACATACATACATACATACATACATACATACATACATACATACATACATACATACATACATACATACATACATACATACATACATACATACATACATACATACATACATACATACATACATACATACATACATACATACATACATACATACATACATACATACATACATACATACATACATACATACATACATACATACATACATACATACATACATACATACATACATACATACATACATACATACATACATACATACATACATACATACATACATACATACATACATACATACATACATACATACATACATACATACATACATACATACATACATACATACATACATACATACATACATACATACATACATACATACATACATACATACATACATACATACATACATACATACATACATACATACATACATACATACATACATACATACATACATACATACATACATACATACATACATACATACATACATACATACATACATACATACATACATACATACATACATACATACATACATACATACATACATACATACATACATACATACATACATACATACATACATACATACATACATACATACATACATACATACATACATACATACATACATACATACATACATACATACATACATACATACATACATACATACATACATACATACATACATACATACATACATACATACATACATACATACATACATACATACATACATACATACATACATACATACATACATACATACATACATACATACATACATACATACATACATACATACATACATACATACATACATACATACATACATACATACATACATACATACATACATACATACATACATACATACATACATACATACATACATACATACATACATACATACATACATACATACATACATACATACATACATACATACATACATACATACATACATACATACATACATACATACATACATACATACATACATACATACATACATACATACATACATACATACATACATACATACATACATACATACATACATACATACATACATACATACATACATACATACATACATACATACATACATACATACATACATACATACATACATACATACATACATACATACATACATACATACATACATACATACATACATACATACATACATACATACATACATACATACATACATACATACATACATACATACATACATACATACATACATACATACATACATACATACATACATACATACATACATACATACATACATACATACATACATACATACATACATACATACATACATACATACATACATACATACATACATACATACATACATACATACATACATACATACATACATACATACATACATACATACATACATACATACATACATACATACATACATACATACATACATACATACATACATACATACATACATACATACATACATACATACATACATACATACATACATACATACATACATACATACATACATACATACATACATACATACATACATACATACATACATACATACATACATACATACATACATACATACATACATACATACATACATACATACATACATACATACATACATACATACATACATACATACATACATACATACATACATACATACATACATACATACATACATACATACATACATACATACATACATACATACATACATACATACATACATACATACATACATACATACATACATACATACATACATACATACATACATACATACATACATACATACATACATACATACATACATACATACATACATACATACATACATACATACATACATACATACATACATACATACATACATACATACATACATACATACATACATACATACATACATACATACATACATACATACATACATACATACATACATACATACATACATACATACATACATACATACATACATACATACATACATACATACATACATACATACATACATACATACATACATACATACATACATACATACATACATACATACATACATACATACATACATACATACATACATACATACATACATACATACATACATACATACATACATACATACATACATACATACATACATACATACATACATACATACATACATACATACATACATACATACATACATACATACATACATACATACATACATACATACATACATACATACATACATACATACATACATACATACATACATACATACATACATACATACATACATACATACATACATACATACATACACACAGACATCATTGAGAAAATAGTCAAAACCAATTCAGGGGACCTCAAAACGTGTATTTCCATCAAAATCTCGCAATCGAAATTTTTCATGATTCCTATACTTTCTTTATACTACGTATAAGAAAGTAATAGTCAAAACGTATTCAGGGGACCTCAAAACGTGTATTTCCATCAAAATCTCGCAATCGAAATTTTTCATGATTCCTATACTTTCCTTATACAATGTATAAGAAAGTAAAAAGGACAAACTAATTCTAAGAACGAATGGTACTACAACAGTAAATGCAAAAACGGAAGTATACTGAATATCAATATAAAATTAGAATCAAGTGAGAAACGATAATAGATATGTGAAAATTTTCCAAATAAATGTTATAAAGTTTATTTTCTATAAATCTCAAATTCAAAATAAATTTTTCCATTATATTTAGTATTTCGAATAATTTTTAAATCTAGAAAATTTATCACATTATTACTTTCAATTGCAACAATTTATCGGAAAATGAACTATATATGTGTATAAGATGGACCATACCAGATGTTTTGAAATCCGAAGACTAATCATTCGGTTCGCCACAGTTAATGGGGCAACAAAAAAGGCAAAATCATAAATTCATCCCTGGGTCGCACATATGTTTGCAATTATCTGACAGGTTGGGGTTGACCCTAAAGTGGCTCTGACTTCTACGTAAGAAAACAGTACTTCTATGTAAGATAACAGTTCCTAGCAATTTTTCGCGCGAACGAAAACGATAACACGCATTCAGTGGTACAACCCGCTGGAATACGCACCCAATTCTACTAAGTGCTTTGGTTAAAAGCTATTTAGTCTGTTTCTATAATTTCAGTGATATTGTGTATTAAATTTGATTTATATATTTATAATACCTATCACAATGAAGTGCCAAGTGAAACAGTGCGGCAAATCAAATCCTTGTTATCCGAATCTTAAATTTTTATATTTTCCTAAAAACGTTGTTCAACGCGAGAAATGGATTGAATATACGGGTGATATTAATTTAGTGGATCTCTCTTATGAACAGTGTAGAAGTAAAGCAATCTGTGAAGAGCATTTTGTGCATTCAATGTTTGTAATACAATGTAACACAGATAAAAAGAAAAAATTAATTGTAAACGCTTTTCCAACTATTAGTGCTTCTACGAGTTTTTCTGCAATGCAGGTAAGTATGGAACCTCCCATATAAATTAATATTACCCAGTAAGATCTATCTTCCTCAGTGTGAAACAGGTAACATATCACCTCGTACATCACCTATTACAACATCAAATAACCAGTGGAATTTAGAAATATCACCTTTTAATACTCCCAGTAAATCAGGTTCACCATCCCAATTTGATATTTCTAATAACAATAGAAAATCCACAGTCCGTTTGCAATTATTTAGAAGAGATAAACCCAACAAATCCACAAAAAATCTACCAAGTAAATTAAAACAACAAAACATTAGTCTAAAGAAGATGATACGGAATAAAAATAATATGATTAGCAGATTAATATTTATACAGTTTGTCTGTGGTAGTAGTATCAATATGGTGTGCCAGTATTACACGTAGAGCAGTTATTTATATCGAAAATTCAATATAAAATAATAATCGATAATGACTTTGATTATTTATAACATTAGTACTAGTAAAAGGTTGCTGATATGTAAAGGTGACCCAGTTCGTCCCTGGTTATAAAAGAATGTTTATACCTCTCAATTATAATATCCGGTATTTAAAATGCGATGTTTTTCTAAAATTTTAACAATGTTTTGAATTTGAAATGATTTTTTTCCTGAAATTTATTACGTTTATTGTGCGCTTTTTCTATTCTCTTTAATTATTTCTCGCATGTTCTGTTCCAGTCCATATTCTTAATTGTTTTTCTTTTAATCTGAAATACCTGATAGTTGTTAGTTTCTTTCATCAATATTTTGTAAAAATAAGCAATAGTGTAGAATTTATAATTTACCATAATATAGTATCTACATTTACTTACTTTTATTACCGAAGCAAATTTGTTTTTATCTCTTCCTTTATATAGGTTAATCACTGCCTCACTTTTACAAACACTTGCGAATAGACGTGCAGTTACAGACGCCTAGCAATTAAATAAGTCTTGTGAACTCTGTGCCATTTACTTACATTTTTTTTAAATTTCGATTATTATAAAATCTATTACAGACGAACCCGCTTAATATCATGCTCTCGGTTCCAGAAAAAACTATGATATTAAGCGGGTCGTGATATAAACCGAAACCCGCTTAATATCCAAATTTGTGACATTAACCGAAAACTCGCTTATTGTGATTATTCATGATACTAACCGGAAATTTATTTAAGAAGAAAATCTTCTATGTATTGGAAAAAAAGCAATATGTATATCTATAAATTTGCATATAAAATTATTTGAACCGTTTCTCTAACGTTAATTGAAGAGTTTTGATGGAATTTGTTTAAATAGTGTGCTGAACTATATTTTCCAATTCATGTAAGCAATTACAATTGCTTTAACCTCAAAAAATGTAAAAAAATACTCCTAAAATTTGCCTTTGTCACACTTCGCTCAACATTATTTTGAAATTACTATTTCTCATATCATTACATTACCAAAGGCATAAATATAAAAAACAAACTTTGTATGTTGTATAACCCGAATGATGATATTAAGCGAGTTCAAAGTGTCAAAAACAAAATATGTTCATTATAATAAGCGGGAAATGGATATTAAGCAAGATGACATTAACAGAGTAAAAATGTATTACTTTAATAGTGTTTGGCAAGTGGATTTTAAGTTTCAGTGATAATAAGCGGGTCGTGATATTAACCGAGGAGATATTAAACGGGTCCGTCTGTATTGATATCAAATTTTTCCTTTCATAATATTTCGTTCACTCAGATTTATGCAACGCAAATTTAATAAACAAATTAAATTCTGTGCAATGAAGGTTAAGTAATATGATAAGATAGTATTTTCATTAACTTTCTGAAAATCCATAATTAATTAATTAATTATATATGTACAATATATATATATATATATATATATATATATATATATATATATATATATATATATATATATATATGTATATATATATATATAAAACATATGTAAAGTTATAATTTGTATTTTTCATAATTATTTTTTATGAATCTTTTTGATAATTTGCAGCAAATTTTCAGATACGACTATAATATCGATCTTTTGCTTCGAGTGAGTGCAGGCAACTTATGTATCATTTCTGAATTGCGGATTGTATAACTACAAGGGTATTAGTTCTCAGAACCGTCGATAGACTACACTGCGTGTATTATATTAGCTCAATATTTGAAACATATTTTTACTGCATTTTTAATAATATTAATCTTAACAATAATCACAAATTTATATAGTAATAGTCAATAATAATATTTTACGACTTTTTTCCATTTTTTTTGTTAAAGTTTAATATTTAATAATAAACAATTAGACACATTTTATAATACGTATAAATTTTCTCATTTTAAACTTGTTGATAAATAAATATAAAAATCAATAAAAAAAATCATTTTTAAAAATAAGCTTTTATTAAATTGCACTAAAAAGAAAAAGCCAATAAATAAAAGCGTGGTACGTAAATGTTCATATAAATTGGACATTAGAACTGAATTCTTGCAAAATGGGCACCTCGTTCGCCAGATTTAAATATTTGCGATTCCTTTTTATAAGGAAATCTAAATAATTGCACTAATAAATATCATATCGTCATTAATTTCTTAAAATACCAGACTGCTAGATGACATTTTTTTATGAAATGCAGTGCGCGGTCCCTCAGATTTTATTTTTTTGTGTCAAAACCTTAACAGATATCAGTACAGATAACAAGAACAAAAAAATTACTATTGAATGTCTCTTTCTGAAACTATTTTTTTGAAAGTTATTGGCCTTAACATTAAAAAGTTTTTGACTGATTTATGCCGGGTTACCCGTGTTTCGTACACTAATGGTCCACTGATAATAACTAATATCACCTTAAAAGATGACCTACATCCGTAAGAAGTACAGTACCGAATATTATCCAAATCGATCCAAGAGTTCTGTCGTTATGGATAAAATAACTTTTTTTTAAAGAACTTTGAAGCAGAATACCAGCTAAACGAAACGTAATTGCATATAGGTAAGTTTAGTTAAATCGTCTTATTTTCGACCCAGGAATCTGTGGTTAAGCGAAGTCCACGCATTTTAGGGACACTCTGTATATGTATCCCGCCCATGCACAGATCACCGAACTCTGGTTTTGTGGGCAAGCGCGGCGGATGTCAACACAATTTGAGCTCGTGGCGCCCCTACCGGTTACTTAGTAACTTAATGTTTGACTCACGACCCCCACTCCACAACAGCGAGCCGCCAACATTCGGGCGGCCGACTACGATCGTCTTGCCACACGCTAATGAGACAATTCAAAACGTTATAATATATATGTATATATATATATATATATATATATATATATATATATATATATATATATATATATATATATATATATATACAGTGAATTTCGAAATTTAAGATTAGTAGCGAAGAAAATATTTAATAAAATAATTAATATATCTTGTAGAATTTATATATATATATATATATATATATATATATATATATATATATATATATGTATATATGTATATATATACAGGCTGGCCCTAAAACATTTATGTGTTAGGGCTCGTATGTATATATAAAATAATTAATATATCTTGTAGAATTTTTATATATATATATATATATATATATATATATATATATATATATATATATATATATATATATATATATATATATATATATATATATATATATATATATATATATATATATATATATATATATATGTTGTGACGCTCCTTTCGCGGGTGTCGGGTTTGCTCGGGCGCCAATCGGATTTTTATTCCCGGATGTAGTCAGTGGAGTAGGGTTAAATGAAGATAGTCCACAGTGTCTCACAATAATACTCGTAGTTGCTTTATTTGCAAGGAATGGTTTAGTATCCAGCCAAGTAATGATAACAAGCAATATTATATTCAACAGCGAGGGAATATAACATAACAATCATAGCCAATCAATTTATAACAATTAATAATACACGATACTATAGTTAATAACAAGAGAAAGTGGTAGATTATAACAACACAATCATAGTTAATCAAATACTAATAATAACGAAAGATATATTATAATTGACTATAAGAAAAAAAGAAAAGTGACAAAGTTAAAAATAAACAGTACTAAACTTAGGCCAAACGGATAATCATAATAATACAAGAACGGTAGTGCAAGTAACAACAATAATACTAACTTAATGTAACAATCGGCTGCTAAGGCAAGGCAAGGCATCGTGGTGGGGGAACGGGTACGGAACGTTCTGTGGCAGGACGTACGCAGCACAGTACAGCAGTGGAAAGGGAACCGCCCAGGCCGTTCGCAGTGCGGTGGGGACTAGATACGGAGCACTCTGTGACAGGACATACGCAGCACAGAAAGGGAACCGCCCAGGACGTTCGCAGTGCGGTGGGGACTAGATACGGAGCACTCTGTGACAGGACATACGCAGCACAGAAAGGGAACCGCCCAGGACGTTCGCAGTGCGGTGGGGACTAGATACGGAGCACTCTGTGACAGGACATACGCAGCACAGAAAGGGAACCGCCCAGGACGTTCGCAGTGCGGTGGGGACTAGATACGGAGCACTCTGTGACAGGACATACGCAGCACAGAAAGGGAACCGCCCAGGACGTTCGCAGTGCGGTGGGGACTAGATACGGAGCACTCTGTGACAGGACATACGCAGCACAGAAAGGGAACCGCCCAGGACGTTCGCAGTGCGGTGGGGACTAGATACGGAGCACTCTGTGACAGGACATACGCAGCACAGAAAGGGAACCACCCAGGACGTTCGCAGTGCGGTGGAGAACGGATATTGAGAGTGGGGTACACAACAATATATCAAAACAATAAGAAAATGTCGCAACAGGTCGTACGCAGTGCGAATAGAAACATAAATTGAAGTTGACACTCACCCAGTGGTTTGGTAGATATCGGCGGACGGCTCGGAGTCGAAACACTGCTCTCTTCTTTCGATCAGATCCGGCCTATTTATACTCACTCGTTAGCGACGAGTCCGGACTGTCTTTAGCAAATTTACTTAATTAAACGGACCGGTGCAGCGTTCCCGTCCGAGCGGTGTGCGAGTTCGGACCGCTGAACGCGGCGCGTTAGCGTACGTTGACCTTACGCACAGCCGTTCTTGGCGGTATCGTCACAATGTATATATGTATATATATATGTATATATGTATATATATACAGGCTGGCCCTAAAACATTTATGTGTTAGGGCTCGTAAGTATATATACGAGCCCTAACACATAAATGTTCGGGCACTAATAATTTTTCAAACATTTCTCAAATATTAATAAAACAAATAAACTTAACAAGTTAATTTATTTTTTATTATAAAGGTACATTATTCTTACACTAGTTTTTAAATTCGGTATAAAGAAAAACCTAATAGAAACAAAATGAAAAATGATAAATGATATTATCGTCAAATTTTGCTGTCACATAAATATTCGGACAGTACGCTTTAGTAAGATGTTACGTCACCTCTAGTCTGAATAACTGCTTGTATACGAGCAGGCATAGTTTTAACAAGAGCTTCGCATTGTTCTACGGTGAAAGAATCCAAAATAGCCTGTAACTTTTGCCGCAAATCTGCAATATTTCTCTATGGGTGATTCCTCGGTTCTTGCTTCCTTTTATTCCATATTGTGTCGATGATATTCAAATCAGAACTGCATGTAGGCCAGTCAAGAAGAATATTGTGATCTTTCAGCCATTTTTAGTAGTTTTGGCCGTATGGCATGATGCGCCATCTTGTTGGAAGATAAAATTTCCTTCGGGTGATAGGGCTTGTATCGAACGCAAGAAGTTATTTTCAAGAATTGCCAGGTATTTCTAAGCACTGATGGTACCTTCAATGAAATGTAACCTTCCTGCACCATATGCAGACATATTTTCCCAAACCAATACACCTTCTGGAAACTTAATTGTAACTGTAATATATATATATATATATATATATATATATATATATATATATATATATATATATATATATAGTGAATTTCGCTTATAACGAACCCGAACCCGCTTATTGCCAACTTTCGCTTATAACGAACCAATCTGTAAAGTACGAACTAAAGTATCATTAAACGTGTGTTATTTTTTTCGCAAATAACGAACCCGTTTCTAACGAACTTTCTATTTATGTTATTTTTGTTATAAAACGGCATTTTACCAAATAATCAGGGGATTCCTCGAAATCTTTCAACTCCGCATATGTAGGGTCGCCGTAACAGTTCTTGCGGTTCTTGTGTATATGTGGTTAATTGTATGAAAAAAGAATATTGGACCTTCCCGCGATTGGAACGGCCCATGCGGAAATTTCAGCATACCCCACATGGCCGGTCCGCCCTTGTTCACTGTATTTAATGTGTTAAAGAAATACAATTATGAGTTGCACAATTTCGAAGAAGACACGTAAAGCTTTTATTTTAAATAAATAAAAATAATATAAAATAATAACAAAAGTAAAATAAACGACTTTTTTCAAATAAGATTCTTAAAGATTGCATATTGTTAATGTACATATGTATATGTACTTATTACAAAACATAATATATAACTGAATTTTGAAAAATCTGGATGTTTAGTTTTGCAAAACAGTTCCTCATATTATGTACCTACTAGAAACATGTACCTATGCATTAAAAAAAATGAATTTATGATGTTTATCGTTTATTACGAACTTCGCTTATAGCGAACTATTTATATATATACAGAGCGATCGAGATTAACTGTCCGTGCCGCCTCGTTCTGATTTTTTGTTTGCCGCATCGTTGTCATACTGACTACATTGGCGTACAATTAATTTTTTTTAACTAAAGAATTAAAAAACAACATTTAAAAATAAAATTGTTAATAATAAATGTCCAAAATACCTTTCTTCATTCTCAATACATTTATTTGATGCAGTCTAATTTCAAAATTACTTAATTATCTGCAAAATATCTGTCAATAAAATGAAAACGCAAGCTGTCACTGATTCAAAAACAAAAGTGTTTATTGAAATGGCGGTCACGTTAGCAACAAATAATAATTTTACTTCGATGGAAGATAGTTTTGATCATAATACGGGAATTTTCAAGTCACGTGACGGACAGTATATCTCGATCGCTCTGTATATTCGTTACTGTTATCATTATTACTATATAATCATTGGCTGAGATTCTCTAACCCCAAACGTAATAATTAAAGATCGACTTAGTTTGATATTCTTTCTTAGCTCTTAACTTTGATCTGAATTGACTGTATGTAAAATAAACAGATTTTTTTCAGTTTGTTAACTGGCATGCGCAGTGGCATATGTTTTTTTAGCCGTCAGATTGAAAGAAATACAAGTTGGCAAGGCAGCAATTTTACACTAAGATTTTATTGCATATTAATTAATACCGTCGTATAATTAAATTGTCAACTCGTCTGAAATTAATTACACAACAAAATAACTTGAAAACACTCTGAATTACTTTTTATATCAAAGTTACACGCTCAACGTCAAACCGTGATTAAAACCTTCAACTGGTGACGTGGTGCTCCTGTGACCCCAGCGAATTTTAAATTTCGCGCCAATTACATAAATTTATAGTTATGTCACTGCAGGTCCATCTACGTTTAAGTTAACTGCACTTGCATCATTCCGTGTGTTTTATAGAAAATAAACACGTTGTTTTTGTGCCGTTGGAAATTAAATTCTAATTAGAGTCGTATTGGCACCACGTCATCAGTTAAGATGCTATATCGGACATTGCAAGTACCTACTTCTAAGAGTGTGCGTTTTGATGATTCAAATTGTGAAGAGATATTAAATAAGTGGTTTAACGAAGCGGAGAGTGATCTTGGTGATGTGGATGATCCTTCTCAACATGATATAGAAAGCACACATGATACAGTTTCAGAATTTTTGATTTCTAAAGGAAGTGACGATGAAGAAGTACGTAGTGACGGGAAAATATCAGCGTCCCTAATTAACGAAAAAAAAAAAAAAATAATAAGAACATCTAAGAAGAGCATCTAAGTGGTGTATTTGCAATTATTTATTTAACCAGTATTGTTTCTTTTCTTACTTATTCAGTATGTATTCTTTATGAAAATGAAGTAGATTTTTGACCTGTCATCTATGTGTCAATAGTTTAGTACAAAACAAAGTAGATGTTATAGTGGGCGTCACATACTCTAATTTCAGAATCATCACCTAATAATTTGCCAAACACAGTACGACCGCCTGGAAGGGAATTGGATATTGTCGGCGAACGACGAAGAACAAAGAAACACGTGCAATTTCAAATAACATTAAATTTAATCTTAAAAATAATATAAACAACCCGAAAAACAAATAATCATGTAACAAAATGTTCTTAATACAAAATGAGAATAAATGAAATGGAGCTGATGATACTTATGAGACTAATTACAATATCAATTATCCAAAATGAAAGGGGAACAAATAAAAAAAAAAATTCTGCGCCTGCTTAGACGTTAAATCTGACAAAGTCTGTACGGGGATACATTGGTGTGTAAAGTTTAAGGACAAAGTCGGATGGTACTCACCTGCGAACCATACTGCCTAGAATGGAACACGGCGCCCGATCTTTGACTTTTGGACGCCGAAGACGGCTAGATGTGAAAGGGGCTCAATTATCGAAACTGTACGTTCACGTTCTCTGTACGGTTCCAGGTATAAAAGGAAACGAAAATTTTAAACTGTATTCTCGAGCGCCCATGTACGTGGCGAGTACTTGTATTTTACAACGAGTGGTCCAAGACCAACAGATGTTTGGCCTAATTTCTGTTAGTTATAAAGCTGTTTTCACGGAATAATTTATTTATTTATTCAATAAATATCTGTATATAATGGTTAAAATTGTGTATATGTTAATATTTCATGTAAACACGTAATTTATAGGAATAGCCATAACTATTTAAAATAAAATCTATTGAATTTTGTGATTTAAAAATATAATTCATATTATACGAGTACACATTTCAGAATAGAATTGAGAATATTTGTTGCCACTTCAACGTCGCTTTTTTTAAATGTAAAAATTATTATTGTTCTTATGACAGTTATGAATTTGCTTTCAAAAAGTCTATTATGATTGCGACATTCATATCCATTTTTCTTAATTTCACAACATAAGATACAGGTTGGCAAAATAACATAACCGCTATATCCTCACTGTCTACTACAGTTCGACAGTTGAGTGAGCGCGAATGAATACTTGAATTTGATTGGTCGTGAGACATTATGGGAAGGGTTTTTACGCGCCGCTTGTTCGTGTACGGTTTCAAATCCGAAGAGTGTTGCAGAATACAGTTTGATTGCACTCTTCGTGTTTGAGCCATACGTCAACGAACAGTACGGGGCAGACATGTAGACTTTCGAGAATCGAGCCCCTGACGTTTGAAAATGCGTCCTTGGATTCGACGATAGGGCATGGAGAAGCGTAGGTTGACGGACGGGATCCTCACTCACAAAACAGAGGGCACGTGACGTAAATTGAACCACCGAAATGATAGCGAACGCACTCTGTCTCTCCTCTGTTGTCAAACACAGCTTTCTTGCCATTCTGAACTAGTTAACTTACGAATAATAAATTTGTCCTTTGTAGATTTTCTTTAGTCAAATTAAAATATCTCGAGAAGGAAAATATTAGGTGCAAATGGTTGGAATAACTGACTGTAATTCAGATGGTGTGAACTATTGAAATAATATTCAGCTTGTTTCAACTGTGATTTTTTCAATCTTTTTCCATCACGAACACGTGTATGATATAATCAACTTTCAATTTTACATATTTTTTAATTTCTTAATAAAATTCTCAAATTGTTCTACATTGATGCGTGTTACTTGCATTAGGGAAATAATTTTGTTTATTTTGTAATTTCGTTATACTTTTGTTGTAAGTATTTTATTGATATTTTGAAGCTCGCCATTTTGAAACCAGCCACTTGTATAGTTTCATTCGTGTTTATTGTAAAATTCCGCTTAAACATTTCGTGATATATTTGTCGTCTAACTATACGCATTGCAAGCAATTTTGATGGCACAATCAACATGTCGTTCAGTTGCTACAAGAATACGATCATTTAAATAACTAGAATAGGTACCCGTGCCTACAGCTCAGTGATGTACTCGTATGTCTAACAAGGGGAGGTCGCCACCGCCGGAACACGGATTTGTAGTTGTACACTAATAGCGCGCACTATTTTGCCCTTTTCGAGAAAAGGGCTTTAAAATTAACGCATTAAAGATTTAGCATTTATATACCCCTTAAAAATATACACTGATAGTTGATACAGCGTTGTCGCGTGGTAATACTTTCTGATTTACACGCGGTAGGTCTGGGTTCGATTCCCTCTTAATTGATGTTTTATTTTTATATTTTAATTATTTTTAATAAATTAAAAACTTTTTAAATTAATAATAAATTTATTTTATTTGCACTCATCACTCTCTTCTCTCTGCGGAGTTTTATTTCGTAACTTTTGGAATAGTAATCGTCATAAAAACAATTGAAACAGAATCATACTGCGAACTTGACCTCCTGTATAAACGATATTTCTGTACGGGCAATTCAAATGCACAGATTATAAAAAACAAATGAATATATCTAGCAAAAACACATTATCAAAATCAGTGGTTCCCAAACTTTCGACTTCTGTGTACCCCTTCTAAAATTTTCGTAACACAGAGTAGAACCGTAAAAAAATTGCATAAAATATAACAATAAAAAATATTCATTTTTTTCTTCTTTTAGTACATAAACAAAATAATAATAAATGAAAAATAAAATTCATTCATAATAAAATACAAATAAAAATTATATTATTCATTATAAACAATGAAAATTAAATGTTGAGACGTCAGATCACCATAGTTTGTTTCCCTGGTTGTTAATATTAATCTGACAATGAGATGCGATTCCACATTCAAAAGCCTGTTCCTTTTTAGCTCATCGACCTCCTGTCGAAGAGCTATAGTGTTCGGTACGATGTTTGTAGCATCTTCCGATTTCAAAAATGTTTGCACAGAAATCCCGGACAGACCCCCTGGATCACGAAATGACTATTACAATATATGTCCGTATGTATGTCGCTCCCTCGCTCGTACGAGATTTTTTGTTCCACTCAGATCTCCTAAACTACCCCTACGGATTTTTATGAATTTTTTTCTGTAGATACGTGTTATGGTCTAGTTGTGCAAGGTACTTGAGAAAAAAAATATTTTCCAATTTTTTTCAGTTTTTATTTTTTTTCTGCATTATTTTTTATTCAATTGTATTCAAAATTTTCATACATATGCAGGAAATGGAACAATATTTTTCCATATTTTTTATTTTGAAAAATTATTTAAGACCATTGGAGAAAAAATATTTTTTAATTAAAAATTGAACAAAAGAAGATCAATGCACTTATAGTCGGCTTAGTTTGCTTTGCTTTTGTCAAGAGAAGAAAATGTATTCACACTTGTTTTAAATTTGTTGTTTTAAAAGTGAATCTAGATAAATAATAATTTGTGATATATTCAGACTTGCACATACGTCGATGAGCTGCAGGCATGTATGTCTGTATACATTCCTAGTGTTGATTTAATGTCAATGCACGGAATTACAACGCCACGGCTACGCATACATGCAAAACTACACATACATAAAACTAACAAGTAAGGCATTTTATTATTATATTTCTATGTAATTGAAAAAAAGGAAGCTGCTTGTTACTATACCAGCCGCAGCCAAAGCTCAGTGCAACGCGTACCCCCATCAAACTCTTCCCGTCCCACAGGGGGTACGCGTGCCACACTTTGGGAAACACTGATCTAAATTAATACATATTTAACGCTTGCTATCAGTGGGAGCACAAGTTAAAATTTGTGATAATTCATTCGCTGAAAGCAATAATATGAATAATATAAGCAGAGAAAAACAAATATAAAGTGTCAGAAATGTGAAAAATATATTTGTGCGGAATGTGGTCCCAAACAGTGCAGCAATTGTGAGTGATAAAAAACAATGAAAATTGGCGCAGTGAATTAGGACTAATATTTTAATTAATTTTTGTAAATAATATATATTTCATATTATTTTATAATAAAATAACAATTATATACGTAATTTAACGTTGTTTTTTTTTATTGCAGGGTCGTAACGACCCTCGCGTACCGATAACATAATTTCATAAAGGTGTACCAATCTAGGGTTAACTTGTGCTACCACTAATAACAAGCTTGAGTGTAAATAAAATAAATTTATTTATTAACTTTGTAACGGTGTCTTGATTACCGACCGCGCGAGCTGCCCGACTAACCGGGTCGGTAACGTAGAGTGACAACGAGACGTCCATACGGGGATGAGGCGTGTAAGCTTGAAGTGGCGACCAAGACATAAAAAAACTTTATTCATTCCATCCACGAGGCTGTACAAAAATAATTGTATGTTTAACAAAATAAAACAGTCTGTTACATACTAAATTGGCGGCCCAACGTGCGGCCGAAGTGGAAAGTGAGAGTGAAGAAACGGTAGCCATTTGTATTGTGGTGTCTACACACGTGCACGGGGCAACGAGAATTCATTCAGGTGGAAAGAGTGTCCATTTTGTGTTTATTTCGCTTGATACTTTTGAGTGTCCGTGTGACTCGCGATTACTCATTAGTGCGGTTATAAACATTGTGAATTTCTCTAACGAGTGTTCGTTTTGTGTCGGTAGTGTTATTGCGTTGCATATTTTACGTTTGCTTGTGTCGTTAAGCAGCAGAGTGACCTTGACACATATTCGGAAATTTGTGTTGGTACGGTGTGTAATAATTTGGTTCAAGGACAGTACGCAAAGTCAGTTGTAGTGCTAGAACAATTGTTATGCCCGGTACTGCAGCAACAAGGAAACAAAAAAATAAAAACATGGCGTCAGTCACGTTGACAGATGAACAGTTTCGCGCGCTATTGGAGCAACTTCAAGCGTCCGCCAATGAAGGCAGACAAAACACACCATCCCTGCTCCCAGTGTACACGGAGGAAACTTCATCATATTTTACGTTTGCTTGTGTCGTTAAGCAGCAGAGTGACCTTGACACATATTCGGAAATTTGTGTTGGTACGGTGTGTAATAATTTGGTTCAAGGACAGTACGCAAAGTCAGTTGTAGTGCTAGAACAATTGTTATGCCCGGTACTGCAGCAACAAGGAAACAAAAAAATAAAAACATGGCGTCAGTCACGTTGACAGATGAACAGTTTCGCGCGCTATTGGAGCAACTTCAAGCGTCCGCCAATGAAGGCAGACAAAACACACCATCCCTGCTCCCAGTGTACACGGAGGAAACTTCATCAAGTGTACGAGTCGTTTCGACGCTGCAGAAGGTGCAGATGTGGAAGCATTCATCAGCGCTGTGGAAACGTTCAAAGACTGCGCCAACGTTCCAGATGAAACAGCTTTAAAGGGACTCCCGATTCTGCTCACGAATTTAGCAGCTACATGGTGGTTAGGAGTGAAAACTACTATTGAAACTTGGGATGAAGCTCTGGGTGCCCTTAGGAAAGCCTTTGGTAAGAAGAAACCACCTTATCAACTATACATTGATCTCTTTTCACTGATACACGAGGATCAAAGTAACACTGATGTTTTTGTTTGTCGTGCACGAGCCATACTCGCTGACATACCAGACAAGTTAGTTGAAAAAGTACAACTTGATATGGTGTATGGATTGCTGAATCGCCGAATTAGGAAGAGAATACCGCGTGATGACATCACGACCTTTTCCGAACTACTGGACAAGGCGAGAGCTGTGGAACAAACTCTAGCTGAAGTCAGTAAACGAAAAGAGGAGAAACCAGCAAAAGAAGATAAAGCATCTTCTAAGAAACCAAGGTGCAACTATTGTCAGAATGTCGGACACCTGGTATCCGATTGCAGAAAGTTACTACGGAAGAACGAAAAGAAAGATAGCGATAGCCACCCGGTCACCGTCCAAAGGAAACCACTTGCCTGTTATGGATGCGGTGCACCAGGTGTTATCCGGTCAAAATGTCCGGAATGCAATAAACCGTTAAAGACGACAAATGTGAACTCAACATCTGTATCGGAACCTGTAGAATTCAATATAGTACAACAAAAGCTAACTGCTGAGAGACCGTTGTTGCCAATTGAAATCAACAAGCGAAAAGGTATTGTCATGGCTGATTCGGGTGCTCAGATCAGCATCGCAGGAAGGAAACTATATGAGTTGCTACAGAAGGATGGATGCGTTTTCGAGAAAGATACTATCGAACTGGCATCCTGAAGACGTAGGAAATAGAAAGAACAGAAGTTCCAGTGAAAATTGCCGACAAGCATATCACAACCACGTTCATTGCATTCCCTCGATTGGAAAGTAATATTACTCTACTAGGAATGGACTTCCTGAAACGAGCCAACCTCACTCTGAATCCTGGTAAAAGAACTTGGATGTTGGAAGGGGAGGATTGTAAAGAGTATCCCTTTGCTGACCGAACTTTGACACCAGTCGAAGTTAAAGGAATAAGCGTCTCCGATCAAACATGTAAGTTACGTGATGATGAAGGAACCTGTCTATCACCGGACCAGAAGCAAAAGGCTAGCAACCTTTTGCGAGAGTATCGCAAGGTGTTTCAATTTGCGACGGCAACCACACCGTTCGCAGAACACCACGTTGACACGGGAGATCACGCACCGATCTCAGTACCGCCGTATCAACTATCAAGCCAGAAGAAAGCAATTCTACAAGAAGAATTAAACAAGATGATGAATGATGACGTTATCGAAGAATGCGAGTCGCCGTGGGCAGCTCCAATTGTTTTAGTCCCAAAGAGTGATGGCAAAATGCGACTATGCGTAGACTATAGGAAGTTAAACGCTGTCACAAGAGCCGACAAGTATCCACTGCCGAAGCTGGATGAGTTACTACATTCAGCGAAAAGGACAAATTTTATGTCAACGCTTGACTTGAAATGCGGTTACTGGCAAGTACCCGTCAAGAAAGAAGATAGGGATAAGACTGCCATGGTTACTCCTTTCGGCATGTTTCGTTTCAAATCAATGCCGTTTGGGCTGAAAAACGCACCAGCTACTTTCCAACGCCTGATGGATCGATTCCGTGCCGGATTGGAAGATGTGTGTGCTCTAGCTTATATCGATGATCTGATTATTGTTTCAGAAACCTTCGATAAACATTTGCGAGACCTGAAAGTTGTATTCCAGAGACTGGATCTTTTCAAACTAACGTTGAATCGTAACAAATGTAAATTTGTGTGCAACAGAGTCAACTATCTTGGGCATGTGATCACACCGAATGGTCTAGAAGCTAACGCTGACAAAATACGAGCCGTATTGGACATGGCACCACCAAAGAACGTGAAAGAACTGAAGTCTTTCCTCCAACTGTGCTCATGGTTCCGCAAGTTTATGCCGAAGTTCGCAGATGTTGCCCGTGATTTGTCAAATTTGTTGAAGAAGAAGAGTACTTGGAAGTGGGGGGAGAGACAACAGACTTCCTTTGAAGAGTTAAAACGGATGTTGACCTCTGCGCCAGTACTCCGTCAAGCTGACGATAGTCTTCTCTACGTAATCCGAACAGACGCCAGTCAGTACGCCCTAGGTGCTGCTCTGCTACAGGGAACCGGAAACGATGAACGCCCAGTTGAATACATAAGCCGATTATTGACGTCAGCTGAATTGAATTATTCTGTTACAGAGAAAGAGGCATTAGCTGTGGTTTGGGCTGTAAACCGTTTCCGAGGGTATAAAGAATGCTCTCCTGTTACCATATTTACCGATCACAAGCCTCTACGTTGGTTAATGACGTTGCGATCACCAGCCGGAAGACTTGCAAGGTGGGCTTTGCAACTTCAAGGCTACGATCTACAAGTGCAGTACATTCCCGGAAAGTTGAATGTTATTGCCGACACACTCTCGAGAACGCCTGAAGACCCTACCACGACAGAAGAGAAGGAGGAAAGAACCGAAACCTACGTCTCATTGGTCACAGTTGATTTACCCAGAATAACTGCGGAAACAATGCGGCGTAAACAACTTGATGACCCCGAAGTTGCGAAAATCATAGGTGCTATTGAAGCCACTCCACAAACCGATGAAGGTTTACGATGGTTGGACCGTGGTTATATCATGAGCAATGGTGTGCTTTACCGGTACACACCGGAACTGGATCGTGACGAAGCTCAATTAGTTATACCCGAAAAGGAGCGTCACGAAATACTACAGTCATACCATGATGATCCGACAGCAGGACACAATGGAGGCGAGCGAACATACCTTCGAGTATCAGCAAGATACTACTGGCCTGGTATGAAGAAGCAGATAAACGAGTACGTTAAGCAATGCATCTCCTGCCAGAAGTACAAAGCTACAAACCAGAAACCACCTGGCCTACTCCAGACACCTGTATATGGTCGAAGATTTGAAGTACTATCAGTCGATCTATTTGGACCACTACCGGAAACAGGCCAAGGTAACAAATGGATCTTTGTTGTGGAAGATGTAGCGAGTGGATTGGTAGAGTTGTTCGCTTTGAAGCAAGCCACCGCCACGGGCTGTTCACAGCGGTTAGTTGAAGAGATCTTCCTGAGGTACGGAGTTCCTCGCCGGATAATCAGCGATAATGGCGTACAGTTCATTAGTGAGATCATGCAGCAGGTTTGTTACGCGTTCAACATCGAACAAACTCTGACTTCAACCTACCATCCTCAATCAAATCCCGTGGAGCGGAAAAATCGCGATTTAAAGCCACAACTGGCGATACAAGTTGGAAGAGAACACAATACGTGGGATACCAAATTGCCTACGATACGTTTTGCTATGAATAGCGCTGTAAGTCAAAGCACAGGTTATTCGCCCAGTTATCTAACGTTTGGACGCGAGATGAGGACGGTAGATGACGCAAATCGAGATCTTAAGGAAATTTTAGTAGGCGATAATTTTATCCCGCAAATAACACCATATCTGAAGAATTTTACATCCGTGTTAAGAGAAGCACGGGAAATTCACGAGAAAGAACAGGACAGGCAAAAGCGCTATGCTGACCAGCATCGAAGAGAAGCTCCTAGTTACGAAGTTGGAGCTAGAGTCCTACTTAAGACCCATACTTTGAGTCGTGCCTCCCAGGGTTACACTCAAAAATTCGTTCCGTTACGAGACGGGCCCTACCTCATTAAAAGACATGTTTCTCAGTGTAGTTATGAAATTTCAGATCCAAGCGAGCCTGACAAAGTATTGACCACAGTCCATACTTCTGACATCACACCATTCGTTGGGGATCCTCTAAAAGAAGCGAGCTCGGTCGTCCCAAGGAGACGTAGAGGACGCCCGAAGAAGCAACAGTGAGCCACCACACCGTTCGAGTTTGCTGGTCTCTTGCACGAGGACGTCAGCAAGAGCCAGGGGGGAGGATGTAACGGTGTCTTGATTACCGACCGCGCGAGCTGCCCGACTAACCGGGTCGGTAACGTAGAGTGACAACGAGACGTCCATACGGGGATGAGGCGTGTAAGCTTGAAGTGGCGACCAAGACATAAAAAAAACTTTATTCATTCCATCCACGAGGCTGTACAAAAATAATTGTATGTTTAACAAAATAAAACAGTCTGTTACAACTTTTAATTTATTAAGAATAATTAAAATATAAAAATAAAATATAACTCAAGACGGAATCGAACCCCGACCTACCGCGTGTTAATCAGGAAGTATAACCCTCAATTAAATTCAATTTGAAATATCCTTTATTTTTATAAAACACATATGTTACACAGTATGTATTACATGTTTATAAATTACAGTCAATAATGATCTCCTACAAAAGGTATTGTTTATATAATTATTCTAAATATATGCCATGGGCGTTTGATTAATTTGTGTCTTTGTTTGATTTTATTGTTTGTGCGAGTGTATTTTGTGTATATTCCAGGAAAATTGGCGCAAAAACCTGGAAGTATAACCCTCGGTATAACCACGCGACAACGCTGTATCAACCGTCACTGCACATTTTTAAGGGGTATATAAATGCTAAATCTTTAATGCGTTATCTTTAAAGCCCTTTTTCTCGAAAGGGGCAAAATAATGCGCGCTATTACTTTGCCACTAAACACCATTAGTGTACAGATACTTCGAAAAAAAAATTCCGGCAAATCCGTGTTCCGACGATGGCAACCTCCCATTGTAAGTCCGAATATATCACAAATTAATTCACTTATATTAATAATAATATTTATACACTTTTAAAATACTAAACACTAACTTGCAAAGGAAACAATAAATTTTAAATAAGCGCCAAAACACATTCTTTTCTACAGGCTAAGCCGTCTATAAATGCATTTGTTTGAAGTAACGTTAAAATTAAATAAAAAATATTTTTTTCCTCAAAATAAAAAATACAGAGAAATTCTTTATCATTCAATGCATATGCAAGAAAAATTTAAATAAAATTGAGTGGAAAATAAAGGAAGAAACAATTAAAACCCTAAAATTTTTATTACATTTGCACAACTAGGACACAGTAGGTATTTGTAAAAAATCAGTAAGAACGGTTCGTTAGTCTAAGAGGAGTTAGTTGTAATAGTTATTTCGTGATCCAAATTCAGAAATTTGTACTTAAAAATGTTTGAATTGAAAATATTTTTTTTTAATTAATAGGAGTAATATTCTAATCTATAAAAACTATTCAATACGCATATCCGCTGTTAGCTTTGGAAAACATTATTAGATTGGAATAGGAAATAATTTTTATAATAAATTTCATATCATATCATAAATGTTATAGAACACTTTCTTTGGTAGTATAGAATCCATTTGTTCTATCTCGTTACGGAATTTATTGAGAATTTCTTCTTCGTAGTTAGCGAACAATGTGGGCATATCTAGCTCCTTGTAAATGTCCATAACAGCTAGGACACTTTGTTCATCTGGACGGCCGTAACACTTCTCCATAACGGCACGTTGTGCGGAAGTGGCCCTCTCTAAGGTGACCACCGCAGCTCAAGCACACTTACCTTCACGTATATCACCAAACATTGTAGCACCATTCGTATCTACATCACCGAAGCAGTCAAGGAAATCATTCTGTAACATTCGTATGACAGATTTTTCAAATTAATAATTTTTTGACATCTGCATGTTACTTAGGCACAAACCTTGATTTGGGCAAAAATACCCATTAAATGTAAAATTGATGCTGCTTTGCGGTGAAGTACTGAATCTTGTATACCGTCCAGGTACATTGCAGCAGTAACAGGGAAACAGAAACAAACGTAGCCAGACTTGCTCGTCGCTATACTTCTATATCTGTCTATGGTGAAGTGTTGCATATTTTGATGGTTCCGAATGCTGCTTAAGTGATCCAATACTTGACCTTGAAAGGTGCACAGTATTGTCTCATGGAAGAGTTCAAACAGAGACAAGTAACTAGGATGATCTCGGAAATATTTACGCAGAATCAAGTATGCATCGTTTTCCAATATGACTGCATCGTTTATGGCCGTGAGGCCGACATTCTTCACCTTGTACCAGCATGGTACGCCGCGACGCATTACAGATCGATCAATGATATCATCGAGTATCAAACCGAAACTGATTAACTAAAATGTTTATTATTTATTCACCACGTGTTATAGTCGAATTTTAAAACGTACATACTATTTCAGCGCTCCATCCTAGAATATTGGCCAGGCGTATATTTTTTTCATTAAATTTTTTGGTATCTTCTAATAATTTGTATGATAACACCAGTGAAAGTCCTCGTCGTTGCTTACCACCCAGCAAGTTATATTCAAACATATGTGAATACCACTTCGTCATTTTCGGAACATTAATTTCATTCACAGATTCCATCAAATCCTTCACTATAATTGGATAGAAACTATTGAATTTTTGTTTTTCTTCTTTGCTAACGCTGGCCATTTTGAAACCAACTATTCGTGTAGTTTGCTCCGTGGTTTTTGTGCTGTTTTGTCTAAATATTTCTTGATATACATTTCTTTTAACTAATATCATTGCAGAGAATTTTGCTGCCTCAACCAGCATTTTTATATTGACTACAACGAAAAAACTGAATTGTACAATACAAATACACTTCATTTTATATTGTATATCAAGGTTACTTTTTGTTAAACATAAAATGTATTTTAACGTGATTTTTTAGAGTTGGTGATAACAATTACTTGTTATAAGTTAAAATTTATAACCAACTATGGTCAGTATAATAAATATACCGACATCATTTTACAAGCTATTACTACAACAATATGCACTTCAATTAACAGGTGTTTGCACTATTACAATATTTTGTACTAACGCAGCTAACTTATTTGAACCCATATAATAGTACAGTATACACCAAGGGAGAGAAACCTCTTATGTTTTCCTGAGGTGTCCATCGAGAGCAAAATGGTGGTCCAATGTACTATTTCACAAGGCATACATTGTTGCTGTGTTTTAACCTTCAGGCTGAAGTACACAAATTTCTTCTTAAAATCTGCTTGATGAAATCCATTTAGTTACTAAATTTTAGTATACATATATCTAAATCATATTTTATTCGATAATTTATTGACTGTACTTGATATTTTTGTCAACGGCTGTAGTTCATATTGATTTAATCAAAATCTCATTGTTTACATCCAGCACGGAGTCAGCAAGAATAATAACTTTCGCTAACACATCAAAATAAATTATAAATCGAAGTGAATAATGCCTAGAAGATCAACGGCTTGGGTGGATTCTCTGAAAGGAAGTTTTTGAGTTTCTTTAGACTCTCGAAATTATTGTATCCTATTCTGCGGTACCACAGAATATTATTTGTTTGTCTTGCGCCATTAGTAATAATACATATATCTCATTCAGGGCAATCCAGGAAAACCGTTCCGTTTTAATGTGTACCAGTTGCAATTATTTGATCATCAGCATATATACATCTTCTGTTGTCAAACACAGCTTTTGCATTCTGAATCAATTGACTTCCGAATAATAAATCGGCTTTGTTTACAAAGTTTAAGATATCTGTGTACAAATGTCTTACACAATATCACATCACACATATATGTTCCACAATTCAGAAGGAAATGGAAACATGTATGAAGCATTATAAAATATGGTTAAAATTCACATTCATCTGATAAAATGGTTTTTGCAATATCAGATTAAAGAATTATCATGTCCATTTAACTTTTGTATAGTTGCATATTCATTAGCATTTATGAGAAAAGTGCGAGGAAGTAGGTATAGAAGATAGTGATGAGATAATTTAATTATAAATATTATATTTTATTAATATATATTGATTGACTAAGAAGATTTATTTGGGTGAAATTGAAGGAACACGAATGCGAGGAAGACCGAGGAGTAAATGGATGAATATGATAGAAAATGTTTTGAGTGAACGTAAAATTATAAGTAGAAATAATAGGAGAGCATGTATGACAAGGTGTATGGATATTAACGAGGCGAGACAGTTATGTATGGATAGGAGTATTTGGCGAGCTTTTGTTAGAAAATAAGGAATGAAAGTGATTGTAGGGAATAAAGGGCCTGCTACCCCAGTAATGGGAAAGGCGTGATGTTATGTATGTATGTATATTTTATTAATATATAGTCATATATTTCTATAACACCTCCACAATGCTATAAAATATTTTCTTCAAGAATCCAAAGTCTTGTTGTTTGTTCAATTTGGTTACAGATTTTATTGAAAATTTCTTTTTCGTAGTATAGGGTGGGTAAATTCACTGACCTATAAACATCAATAACAGCTTGGAGGCTCTGTTCATCTGGACGGCCGTAACATTTCTCCATAACGGCTCATTCTGCACATATATCACCGGAGAAAGTATTACCAGTCGTATCCAAATCATCGAAGCAGCCGAGGAAATCATTCCGAAACATTTAAAATACCCATTGAAGGTAAAATTGACGCCGCCTTGCGGTGAAGTTCTGCATCTTGTATACCGGTCAAATACATTGCTGCAGTAACAGGGAAACAGGAAGCAGCAAAAGCAAACTTATACATTGCTATAGTCTCATATCTATTCATGGTAAAGTGCTGCAGGTTCTGATAGTTTTTAGAGTTGGTTAATTGATTCAATACTTGACCTTGAAAGACACACTATATTGTCTCATGAAAGAGTTCAGACAAAGACAAGTAACTGAGATGATCTCGGAAATATTTACGGAAAATCAAATATACATCTTTTTCCAATATGATTGCATCGTTTATGGGCTTTAGACCGATATTCTCTACCTTGTACCAACATGGTATATTTCCGACTGATCGACAACGTCATCGGCCATCAAACCGAAGGTTATTAACCGTAAGGATTAATTATTGAATGACCATTTGTAACAAATGATTTCACTACCAGTATTTCAAACTTATCAATTTGGTGCTCCATCCTAAAATATTAGCTATGTAGATATTGTCTTTCATTCGGCTGTGTGCCACTAGTGAGAACAGACGTGTTTAAATAAACTAATTAGCTGTCGAATACGTGCTGTGTTCCGTCAACTTAAATATCAAACGTGTAAACAGTGTTCAGTGTTAAAACTATTTAAATTCAAAACTTTAGGTACAACTTATCAACCAAGGGCTTCTCTCGATGAGAGAAGCCTTGCAATACATACTAAAAGCAAAAATGCTAACTGAGAGCAACCACTCAGGCGAAGATGACGAAAATTCTGAGTCAAATTCGGATGAAAACTTTACAACTCCGCAAAAACGAGAATCTACAACAAGCATCACAAATGCTAGCCAAAAACATCAAAATGCAACTATCACCATACAAAACCGATACACATCTTTAGAAAAAGAAGAAAATCAAGCTAGTACTAGCAGTCAACCTACCAACAACATAAAAATTCCACCTATCTATCTACAAGGTGTCACTAACTATCAGAAAATATTAACTGATTTAAAATCACTAATAAAAAATGACGATTTTACTACAAAACAAATGGGAAATAACAGCGTCAAAATAACTGTCACAACTATAGAAGACTATAGAAAGATGGCAGCATTCTACGACGCACACAAAATCCAATTTTACACATTTAGCATATCTGATAATAATGTTCTATCCGTCGTAATTAGAAGTGTGCCAACATCCTTATCAGAAGCGGAAATAAAGAGAGAGCTATCAAAACAGTACCCAATTCTGAAAGTAGTCCGCTTATTGAGCAAAGAGAAAAAACCTATACCCATTTGCGCTGTAGATCTAGTCAAAAACGAAAATTCCACAGAAATATTCAACCTCAAATACATTATGCACGCACTGGTGACAGTTGAACTTAAACGCAAAAATAAAGACATCGCACAATGCACCCGGTGCCAGGCGTATGGACATACAAAAAATTTCTGTAGACTAAGTGCTAGGTGTCACAAATGTGCAGGTATGCATCACTACACAGAATGTCAAAAAAATAAAGATGACAAACCAAAGTGTGTAAACTGCGGCGGTGAGCATCCTGCCAATTACCGCGGATGCAAATTTTTTCAAGACCTGAAATACAAAATAACACGCAACAACCAACCAAATTTCCGTAAACAGAATGAATCAAACTTACCATCACATAGCACTAACAACACCGAAAATAAATCAAATAACACTTTTACCTCCACGAAATCATATGCATCAGTCGTAAAGAACAAACATACCAACCCAACGTCAAAAAACAATTTTCCCACAAACAATTCTCATACAAATAATCCCTCCATATCATCCTTCCTCACCGTTGTCATTGACCTGATCAAACCCTATTTGGAAAATATAAAATCATTTATCGCCACAATAATATCCTCATTGTTCTGAACTGCAATGGAAACCACATATCTATTTCAAAACCTACAACTGGCAAACTGGAATGCAGATGGCATTAAAATAAAAAGAGCTACTACTATCGACTTCTTACAAAGGCACAATATTGATATAGCCTGCATAAGCGAAACTCATCTTATTCCACTGGAAAACTTTAAGATACCAGGTTATAACATCATTAGAAACGACAGAAAAGCCCTTATAGCATCAGGAGGAGTATCAATTCTAATAAAAAAATCACTCAAATACCATGAAATCATCCTTCCTCAACTAATAAATCTAGAAGCAACAGCAGTGAAACTTATGATAAGAAATAACCAAAAAATTAAGATAATTGCAGCATATCAACCACCAAGTAAACGAATTATGGAAGAGGACATCACTACCATTTTCAAAGAAAATATTCCGACGCTGTTATTGGGTGATCTAAACAGCAAAAATACCAACTGGAAATGCCGCGCAACAAATCCTAACGGACAGAGACTACAAAAAATAATATCAACATACACGAGCATAAAAATAGCAACACCCTCTGAACCTACATACTTTCCTCACAGATCTGACCATTCTCCTGATATACTAGATATTACATTATACAAAAATCTCACACAATCCCCATCTCAAACAGTCCTACCCGAACTAGATTCTGATCATATACCTGTGCTAGTAACATTATACAGTCAACCTGAAATAAATAAAATAACGCCTCCTCTCATAAATAGTAAAATAAACTGGAAGATATTTCAAGGGGAATTAAATAAAAACTTAAAAATATTAACCGAACTACACCAACCAGATCAAATCGACATTGCTATAACAAACTTAACTAAAATCATCCAACAAGCAACACAATCAGCACAGACTAACCCAACAGAATTTAGACACACCACGCCCTCAACACCAACTTATATTTTGAAAATTATAAAAGAAAAGCACAGACTGCGGCGTTTATGGCAGACAACGCGAAGCAGACCTCTTAAAAATGAACTAAACCGACTTACGCACCGTGTTAACAATGAATTAGAAAATTACCGAATAAAACAATACCAAAATTATCTAACCGACATCAACCCAAATGATGGAACTCTGTGGCAGGCAACGAAACGGATCCTTAAAAAACCAACAATAATCCCACCTTTGCATGTAGGTGATCAAATATACTGCAGTGATGAGGAGAAATGTGAAATCTTCGCAGATTACTACGAAAAAGTATTCTCGGCACCAACACCTACAAACTCAGATCCAGGAAATGAAGCAAATGGTGACATCCTAAATGAGCAAATAGTAATAGATCCGCACCATATTCGCCCAGCCACCGCAGCCGAACTAAAAATGCTCATAAATCAACTAAAAAATAAAAAAGCCCCAGGCCATGATCAAATCACTAATATCCTGCTTAAAAACCTTCCAAAAAAAGCACTAGCTTACCTTACATCAATCATCAACTCCTGTCTAGCTAAAGGATATTTCCCTAAAACCTGGAAACGCGCAGAAGTAATAGTCTTTAATAAACCGGGCAAAGATAACAAGAACCCCGCTAGTTACAGGCCAATCAGCTTATTACCAACTATCTCAAAACTGCTTGAAAAAATTATTAAAGGCAGAGTAAATTCCATTATTATAGACAAAAATACTATCCCGTCATTCCAGTTTGGCTTCCGGACTCATCACTCAACAAATCACCAATTATTACGCCTCACGGAAATTATCAACGTGGGATTTGAAAACAAATCGTACACGGCAATTGCTTTCCTAGATGTCGCTCAAGCTTTCGACAGAGTTTGGCATATTGGTCTAATGAAAAAACATAAATCACTAAACCTTCCAACTTACCTTTATTCAATTCTCCGATCTTTTCTCACAAGAAGAACCTTTTGTATAAAAATTAATAAATCGAAATCCACCGATAAAGAAATAAACGCCGGTGTCCCACAAGGTTCGATACTTGAACCACTGCTATTCAACATCTATATGAGCGACATCCCAACTCCAGACAATGCAATACTTGCAATGTATGCTGACGATACGGCAATCGCCACACAACACCACCGGGTAGACACAGCAGGAGACCAGCTACAAGATGCCATAAACAACATTACACCATGGCTACATAAATGGCGCATAACTCTAAATGCTGCTAAATGCGAAACAAAAATTTTTAGTCTAAAACGATTAAAGGAACTAAAAAATATAAAAATCGAAAATGTCGAAGTACCCTGGAACGATAACAAATCTACAGTGAGATACTTAGGTGTACATCTGGACAATCGGCTGACATGGAAAACCCACACAATGAAAAAACTCAAAGAAGCCAAATGCAGACACGGCATGCTATATCCACTAATAAATCGAAAAACATCTTTAAAGACCGACTACATGAAACTCCTGTACACTGCCTTACTCAGACCTATATTAATGTATGCATGTCCAATATGGGGAACAGCAGCGACGACCGTTATTAAAAAATTCAAACATTTCAAAATAAAATACTTCGTATTGCAACAAACGCTCCCTGGTTCGTTCGCAATAATCAAATACATAGAGAACTAGGCATAAACCCAATACCTGAACACATAAAAATTTTTTTAAAAACCTTCCTGCCTGCACAAGCGCAGTAGAACTAAAACTAGGTCACCGCTCAACAAAAACCAGACTACGTAAAAGACTTCCACAAGACCTATTATTATCAACTGAAGAAGAAAAATCCGACGACGAAAACTAAACATCAATAAAACTTCCAGCCACAGGGGGATGTAATGCATCGACCCCAATAATGTCCGAGAAAATGCACAAAATACCAAGTAAAACATTAAACATGTTGGTCTGGTAAAATCATTCATTAAAAAAAAAAAAAAAGATATTGTCTTTAGTTAACTTCTTAGGATCTACCAACAATTTGTATGACTATACCACTGAATATCCTCGTTTTTGTTTACCGCCCAACATATTATATGTTTATCATTTGTAGATACCACTTCGTAATATCCGGAATATTAATTTCTATTATGAATTCCATTCAATCTTTCACAATTACTAGATAGAAATATTGAATTCTTGTTTATCTTCTTTATTGACACTGGCGCACTGGTACAGTTTCGTTCCTGTTGATTGTCCAATTCTGTCTAAACTTTACATGATATACGTTTTGTCTAACTATTTTCATTGCAAACAATTCTGATGCCTGAACAAACATTATCTTACAGTTACTACAAGAAAACGAACACTTGATGAAAAGGCCAGCATATATCACCCAAATTTGAATGCTCACCATTGGGATCTCCGAATCTATAAGAGATAGAAGGTCGGTTAAATTAGACAAAAGTTGTAAATTTAAGGGATGTTGATGGCGATTTCATATTTTGAAAATATTGCATGGCTCACTAGATAATCACAGAAATGTGATTTGTTCGACTTTTTATTTTCTTTTATGAGTCAGAAGGTACTAGAAATATTAAAAAAGCTTCAAATCAATATTTTAGTATACCTAACAAGCTTTTCGATGATTTTTTTACTAGATATTGCTGAAGATACAGCGTGCAAGTCGAATTTTTAAATGGGAACTATGGTTAATTTTAATCTAGTTAAAGAGTGTTATTTTTTCTTTTTACAGTAACGTATTCGCTTATACAAATATCTTTTTCAGCTTTGAAGAGAAAGTAAAAAGTAACACAAAAATAGTGATTTTCGTAGTGTGCCATGAAAATTTGGTATAAAACAGTTGCATTTAATTATGTTATATACTTGTAAGACAATTGAAATTCAATAATATTTTATAAACAAAAGAATAAAGACAAAAAATAATTTATATAGGTATAGCTTCATATCAGAAACTGTCTAATAGTTTTCAGTTTACAGAACGAATTTTGTTTCGATTATCAAATGTTATTGAATCTCTATTGTTTGGCACGTTCATAACATATTTAGATGCAATTGTTTTATAACAATATTTTGACTATCTAAGATATAAAGGCAACATTAAAATTCAAGAAAATCACATTTTTTGTGATTGTTTAGTGAGCCATGCAATATTTTCAAAATACGAAATCGCCATGCAATATTTTCAAAATACGAAATAGCCATGAATACGCAACTTTTGTCTAATTTAACCGACCTTCTATCTCTTATAGTTTCGAAGATCCCAATGATGAGCATTCAAACTTGGGTCAGTCTGTATATAAGAAATAGATAGCTGTATTTTGTAACGATTTTTATGTTAATTCAGAGGCAAATAGTATAAACATGTAAAATTATATTTTATTTGTTGATTAGTATGCGAGTATAACAACTAAATGAATGAATATTTTGCCTAGTACATAGTAGGATCAATATGGTGTGACAGTATTACACGTAGAGCAGTTATTTATATCGAAAATTCAATATAAAATAATAATCGATCATGACTTTGATTATTTATATCGTAAGTACTAGTACTAGTAAAACGTTGCTGATATGTATAGGTGACTCAGTCCGTCCCTGGTTATAATTATATATAATTATTATAATATCCGGTACAGTGCACGCCGCTTAATGTGATCACATCGGGACGCGAGGTTTATGATAAGAATAACCGTAGTACATACATACATAATTATTGTGTACATATATAATATGTACAGAAAATTAAATGAAAGAAGTCCCATGAAGGTTATCTGTATCATATACGAACTAACGTATAGTTATATATCTATCTCTCTCATTTCAATTGTCAAACAGCACGCGCGACAAGGATGGATATAACCCGTTTGTCTTTAGAATGTCCGAACAATACTACGACAAGCAAAACAAAATGAGGCTCGTTGTACTCGATACTATTGCAGTAACGTACGTCGATTTCTTATTTCCTACACTATCCGCTGACACATAGGCGCGCAGTGACATTTTGCTGCATTTTCTATCAGTCTTATTTACCACTAATTAACACCAATATTATGCACTAACACAAACACAGTTATAATAAATCACTTTTATTGCAACCAGTATTATTATATTATTATCTAAATCGTTGTTGTAATTCAAAATGTGAGACACAAATGATTAACGTATTGAACTGTCAAAACATCGTATTTCTGTTGTTACCGATGCTAAGCCGACTATTCACTGAAAACTTTATATCTGGTATATACTAATGCATGCATTGTTCTTCTTTTGTTTATACCTCCCCGTCATCTGCTCACCAACGAAAATTACACTATCTTATATGGCCCATTAAAAATTTGATAAACGACGCTACTGAATATGAGAAAATGGGCGTGGTTAAAATCTAAACTCGTACTGTCCTTCAATGACCTTCATGGGACTTCTTTCATTTAAACTTCTGTATGTGTGTTTATTAGCAAAGAGAAATTCAAATTTAAAGGGGAGCAAATTATTAATAAAAATTATATACGCGTGTTCCGTCTGAAAAATCAAATAACCTGTGCTGCACATAATAAGCGGCGTGCACTGTATTTAATATGCGATTTTTTTCTAAAATTGTAACAATGTTTTGAATTTGAAATGATTTGTTCCTGAAATTTATTACGTTTATTGTGTGTCTTGCGCCTTTTCTATTCTCTTTAATTATTTCTCGCATGTTCTGTTCCAGTCCATATTCTTATTGTTTTTCTTTTAATCTGAAATACCTGATAGTTGTTAGTTTCTTTCATCAATATTTTGTAAAAACCAGCAATAAAGTAGAATTTATAATAACCCATACCTACATAATTTTTTTTGTCTCTAATCTTTTGTTTATCTAATATTATTGAATTTCAATTGTTTTGCATGTAAAAAATTTCAAAAATTTTTTCGTTAGAATTTTGTTGAATAATATCAACAAGGAATTAAGTCAATTTTTGGTTCAGGACCCACAATATCTTCTTTGGCGAGTTCGTATAATATTAAATGAATCGTTCACTGGCCAAATCGATTAACTCCACTTATTGAATTTTTTTAAATTTTAACTAACAATATGCATTAACACCATTAAAATGACAATTTTTTTTGGCCAGTGAATAATATATAATTTTTTTCAGAAGCCAAATCGATTAACTCCATACTCAAATGTAAATTATTCCAACAAAACAATTAAAACGCAGCAGCTGCAAGAAACTCCTTGGATCACAAAATTACTATTACAAAATATGTTCGTATGTATGTCGTTCGTCTGCTCGTTCGCTCACCCACTCACTCATACATATTTTTGTTTCACTAATTCCGGTGAGCAGTCACCGTCTACGCCATTAGGCATGACGTTTTACAATTTTATAAAATAAATTTTACAATTGGAGAATGTGTCTCCTTATGTTTTGTTGTGATGTTTTTTGACTTAGTTTAGATGTTGTGTTAAAAAAATTTACGCTTTGATAATGGCCAGAACCACATGGCAGAAACGTTAGTATTTCTATTCAACTTGCTATTGTACACAAATATATAGTTCTCTACAATTAGAACTTACAGTCATTCATTCCAACCCATCCGGATAAATTATTTTCCTACTTCGAATGATTTCAAATTTTGACTAAATAATCATCAACAATGAATAAATACTTAAGAACAAATAGATATACCACAGCTGAAGAAGAAGAGGACATCATTTATATTAGTGATGTTTAAATAATAATATATTGTATTAGAACTGTAATAAAAAAGAATGTGATAATAAACTATTTGCATAAAAAAAAATAAAAATAATTTGATGAGTGAATTTGATGTTTTTATATTTTTTCACTTGCCAAATCGATTAACTCCATTAGTCACGCAAACATTGTAATATTAATAACGATTACTCTAAGGCTATTCTATTTTATTCATTTTATGTGTCGTTAGATGAAAGCTAAGTATGCATTTATACATCCTACAATGTTTATTTGAATTTATATTTTCAAGGGAATTAAAAAAATTAATGTATATTATTTCATCAAATTTCTCCACTTTTTGATTTATGGAGTTAATCGATTTGGCCAGTGAACGATCCATAATAATGACGGAATATTTCCTATAAAGTGTAATGAACCAAAAAACATGGGTAAACACGTATTTTCAATGTTTCTGAGCAACAATATACGAAATTTTTGAAAGATAAATATAGTTGAAAATTGTTTCGTCAGTGAGGAAGATAAATAAATAACATCATATTGGCATGAGATAATTCATACAAAACTTTAACGCTAGGGATGCGGCAATTTTTTTTCCATAAAGCATCCTTGAAGACTAATTCCTGAAAATATCAAACTTTTAGGGCCATAAATAATCCTACAATAAAATACTAACTGCAACGATGGCAAATCCCCATGTGTTTTAAATGGAAAACTTTGAGCCCTGTGGCCAAGGGTTAAATATTAAAATAAAAATCTGAAATAATTACAAGATTTTTTTTTAATTATTTGGAGCCGATCTGGGGGGCGGCCCGATAAAAATTCCCCTAGTGTACATATATGTAGACTTAAAAATAAAATATATACAGGGTGTTAAAAAAGGGTAAAAAAATTCAAGCTATATACATTTCGATGTGCTGATTCACAATCAAAAAGAATTTTTTCAAAATTCGCAAAATTACGGACATGCTTCTAGAAGAGTACATTTCTAGTGCCACTGGTGACAGTACATTATTACAAAACGTCAGAATAAAATTAATTCATTTGTTATTCAGCATCAGTTACGTGGTAAAAAATTTATGTTGAATACCCGTACTCATTTGTTGATTACCAGTGGCACTAGAAATGTACTCTTCTAGAAGCATGTCCATAATTTTTTTTAACACCTGTATATTAAAGCAGAATATACAACTTAACGTAATAAAATGAAGCAGATTATATAACAAACTCATAAATATGTATTAAAGGTGTAACTACTGATTAATTTATAATACTTACCGAATATGTTAAAGTAGCATCCAATAAAAAGAAATCACAAACACTTAACTTAAATTTACGTTGATACGTATTCAAATAATGTTGATTTATCTGCAAAATAAATAAATTAATCAATTTCAAATTTGATTATTCATTATTTATTATATTGAACAATGTAAGGTTATTTTCTAAATTTTTATGTGTTGAAATGCTGTATAATAATGTAACAATGTAAGTGTCAGAGTACATTCATACGTATATAGACACGAATTCATTTGTTAGCCAGCAGTGACTGCATTTGAACTGGGATCATATATCCGAATTTTTGTTGGGAAGAAAATGAGAAATCAATATATTTATTTGCTTAGGTCTGTCTTCGGGAGATTTTCGCTCGCTTTCGGAAGACAAAATAGTGTCCGTGTTCGTTTATTAGTACGTCCGCATGTCAGAGCGTATTTTACGATATATTGGAAAGTATAGGAACAAATTTGGGACCAAAATATGTGTCCGTTTAAGAGTGATGTCCGGTTCCTAGAGTTGTACAGATTATTGTCAACGCGTGCTAAAATTGTGTTCAACTTGCGAACCTATGTAATTTTAGAAATTCTTAAACTGTGTTACGTTTTTTATTGTATTTCTGCTTTTCCTGTCCTTTCTTCTGTTTCGTGAATTTATTTCGACTGTCGATCTTCGTATTCTTCTTTTCCGACCTGAAATACGCAATGTATGTTATGTCAATGTCCGTCCTCCTATATTAATTCATTTACACTTATTACTTACCTGTATTCTACCGTTTATCATTATTTTTACTCGTTACAATTTTAAGGTTAATTGCACGCTGTCACTTATTGTCACAACAACGACATTGAACCTATTCATACTAAATTAATTAATTACTGGAGACCGATTCACACTATGTCACGACTAATCAGCCTTTTTCTTAATTATTTCACGTGCTTTCGTAGTAAATTGTTTCTAACGTTTGCATCTAAGTTATTGATAAATACATATTTATAAAATATGTTTCTTTATTTAGCCATTTGTAATTTACATTTGATAATACGTATTTCAGATCATTCTTCTGTACCATTATGTGTCTGTCTCTTCCCTCGACTTTGGCTCTAACTTTCTTTCGCGTAAATTTGATTTTCCTTCTCTGTCTTTCTTACTTCTCTTTACTTCCTTTGTTCAAAAGATGATAAGTAGTTTTCTGACCTTGCGAGAGAACGCATCAAGGGCGTGGTTCGTTTTGCGATTTTCAATAAGTTTTGTGTAAAACTTTGCTCCTTTCGCGAGTTACCCAATTGAGGGGATTTGTTTGCAAAACATATTTGGTGCGAGGTGGTACGCGGTACGTAATTTCGACCAACCACCCTTACGGGGATTTAACGCGAGCCGAACTGCCCTAAGACCGTCGCCGGTTATTCAAGGGCCCAGAGACGCGAGTAGAGAGGTCCAGAGAGAACGTTGGCAGGGTTGTATCCGATCCGCCACCCCCGGTATCTTACCCTCCGAGCGCAGATTCCAGGGTGTAGCGTTACCCAGCCCAGCACCGATTCAGCGAGTCCCGACGAGTGAGGGAGAAAGATAAGTGCCTTGGCCTCACCACGCTACCGTGTTGCTGTTGTTCCACTTGAGATCTGACTTTTCACTATTATTAGTTGCATTCATATTTCTTTTTTTTTTAATTCTAGTTTTGTTTTATTTTGCTATTAATATTGTTATAAGTTAATTAAATTCCCCAGTTATATATGTATGTTACTATGTTAATAATATTTATAGTTTTGATTTTGAAGACCATTTAGTCTTATCGTATTTAGTTATTATTGTTTTGTATGATTTTGTTCATTCGTTTGTCGTCACCCGGATGTTCGCCATATGACTATATTTCCTTTTCTAATTCACTTCACGCCTGCGCCGTATCGTATTCGTATTACCACCACTCTGTGAACCGAAGTTGTACAACCTAGGGCCTTCTGCATTATTTGTGACCACTTTTGATTTGGTTGGACGCATGCGCCAGGCACGCCGGCATTTTGTTTATACAAACTTTTTGTTTACTTCCGTGTTGGTAATTTCATCCACGGTTATTCTTATTTCGCGGACATCCGATTGGATTCTGTTTTAAGAGCAACATTTAATTCTGTATCATAATTACATACGTACATATTTTCCCTTGTTGACACATATTTTTTTTGAAACTATTTATTTATTTATACTTAATTACATCTTTCGTCAATACAATAGTTGTGTCACTTAAAACCGTAACGTATTTTTTTTATTGACTGGCCCCTGTATCATCCCCCCACCCGACCGTTGGTCGAGCATCGTCAAGTTAGGTACTTTGGTCCGAGTCACCATCTCAATTTGGCGCGGTGTAGTGTTCTGACTGGTTGTGACAATAATTGCGTGGCGCCCAGATATTTGTTTGAACCACCCCGTCTCCACTGAGAGCCGGCACCTCACCCTTAGGCGAGGACAATTGTGCACGTCCCATTTGGGCACGTAACAACTGTGGTGTTGATAAGGTCATTTAAATTTTTTCACAGGTAATATATAAGTCAATTATCTCACAAATGACTAAGAATATCCAAACAATTATTAAGAAGGAAAATATATAATCCGTAATGGTTGGAATAATTGACTTAGTTCAAGGTGTTGTGAACTATTAATTTCGCATAAATATCATAAAGATGATCACAGATGATCAACAATATGCGACGTTTCGACCATAAGGATTTTGATCAAGCAAACAACATTCTAAATCACAACAGTCAAAAGAACATATCTCTTGAGAATTTCACTCAAAACTTTTTTTCTCCAATGGTCTCACACAATTTTTCAAAATAAAAAATATGGAAAAATATTGTTCCATTTCTTGCATATGCAGGAACATTTTAAATACAATTAAATAGAAATATAACGCAGAAAAAAAAATAAAAACTGAAAAAAATGTAGAAAATATTTTTTCTCATGCATACCGACATATGTTGTAATAGTCATTTCGTGATCCAGGTTGTAGAAAATATTATTTTTTCAAGTACGAAGGAAAATTTTGAAAAATAAAAGGTACCTGCACAACTAGACCATAACTTGTATCTGCAGAAAGAAATTCATAAAAATCCGTTGGGTAGTTTAGGAGATCTGAGTGGAACAAAAAATCTCGTACGAGCGAGCGAGCGGACGAGCGACATACATACGGACATATGTTGCAATAGTCATTTCGTGGTCCAGGGGTTTGTCCGGGATTTCTGTGCAAAAAATTTTTGAAATCGAAAGATGCTACAAACTATAGCTCTTCGACAGGAGGTCGATGAGCTAAAAATAATAATTTGTTCAGATGTAGTGAGATATGACGGCAATAAAATATTTACAACACATCGTCGAATATTTTTCTCATATTTTGCTTATTGTATATACATACTTATACCACAGTCACGAAATTGTTTACGGAATGTTTTTACCTAGTGTAAAACAGACCTTCTATATACCTACTTTTAAAACGTGAAATGCATTTTCCGTAGGTACCTTTTGACTTAAACGGGAAATTAAATTTCGAGAAAATCACACTTTCGTCGTCATTTAGTGAGTCATGCAATATTGTGGCTGTACGGGACTCTGGGCGGCAGTCCATAAAGACCTTGCCTAAATCCACCTCTGTCTATGTGTTTTTGGCAAAAAGTTCACACAGCAATGACCGTTAGCTGGGGTGCCCATCTGAGCAGTTTTCACCGGGATAGTCCCGATTTTTCACAAATTGTCCCGTGTCCCGATTGAGACAGTATTTGTCATCTTGGAATGTTTATAAACTATAGAACATATCATCATCAGAAGTCGAAAGCATTTTCTCATTCATGAATCTAAAATGGGATGATAAAAAAAATCGCTTGGACATTAAAACAAGTGATGCTCTGTTTACCATCCAATATAATAATGAATTTTTGAAACGTTAGATCTGCAGAGAATATGTAAAATAAAGTTGAAATAAAATTGTTGGAAATCGGACAAGTAGCAGGAAAATAACACTCAGACCATCTTTGCTGACGTTTCGATATATTTAATATCTTCCTCAGAGCGTCTTTTCGGTCTGTTTACAACAGCTAATCTTCAAAAAATATTTTAACAAATAAAAACGAAGGTAAATTGTCCAAGCAATACCGTTCACATCGGAGACCAGTGAGTGAGTTACTTACTGGTTTACTAAAACATATGATCAAACTCACGTGAACTATAATTTCGAAATATACTTTACTAGTAACCAATCTTCCAACGATTTACATACTGGTTTCTGTTTGGTTGGCTGACAAACTCCCAATCTCCAAAATCAACGTGTAAGATAAAAACGTGTGTTCTCGGGAAGTTTTTGATTGTTTAGAGACAATTATAACGTGTATGAATTATCTATTTACTTATAAATTTATATATGGCATTTGTCAATCCATATACTTGATTATAAAATATTACGGTTCATCTAATTTTTATCATATACAAGACTTCGCACAAAATTGTTACGTAGGAAAACCAATGTTATTTTTTAACTAGGGGATATTACGTTCCCTATCATATTTAGGGCACAAATTGTTATATAACTGTCATACAGAATAAAAACCGCGTCATTTAAAATATTTTTTGTTGTTTAAGCCTGTTTGGCAGGATGTACAATTATATATAGAATTCAATGTAAAATTTATGTATCGTTACATTCAGAAAAATGACGTAAATTCTAAATAGAATTATATAAAGAAAAAAAAAATGAAATAGGACATGTTCTATTCCATGTAGAGTTCTATATATTATAAAGTGCAGAAATAACCCCCAATAGGCGGCACAATAAATCGAAATACGAATAATTTTCTTACTAAACGGTTCGGTTGAAGCAACAGTCGGAGAGCGGAACACTAACTTACTATTCAAAATTTCCAAGGGCTATTTATACTCCAGCGATACACACATGTTTCAACCCGATTTCAGACTGAGTCAGATCGACTGAGTAGTGTTCTGTTCCGTCCGGAGCTCGAGTATGGATCCCGTTAATTAGTACACTAACGGTAGGGTGCCCAGATATTTTCCACGAAAAGTCAGGACAAATTAAAAAACTAGGAATGGATACAGACATCCATGCCTGCAGCTCATCGACATATGTCCAAGTCTGAATTTATCGCAAATTATTTACCTAAATACACTTTTAAAATCGTAGGTGCCTAGGTAGAAGTAAAACAATAAATTTAAAACAAGTGTGAAAACTTTTTCTTCTGTTAACAAAAGCAAAGCAGACTAAGCCGACTATAAATGCATTAATCTTCTTTTGTTCATTTTTTAATAAAAAATAATTTTTTCTTCATTGATCTTACATAATTTTTCAAAATAAAAATATGGAAAAATAATGTTTCATTTCCTGCATATGCAAGAAAATTTTGAATACAATTGAAAATTTGAAAAAGATTTTTTTTTCAAGTACTAAAGGAAATTTTCAAAAACAAAAAGTCAACTGCACAACTAGACCATAATACGCATTTGTAAAAAATTTCATCAAGATCTGTTGGATAGTCTAGGAGGAGTTATTGGAACAAAAACCGTACGAGCGAGTGAGCGAGCGAGCGGACGAACGACATACATACGGTCACATGTTGTAATAGTCATTTCGTGATCCAAGGGGTCTGTCCGGGATTTCTGCGCAAAAATTTTTAAAATCGGAGAATGCTAGAGACATCGTACCGAACACTATACCTCTTCGACAGGAGGTCGATGAGCAAATAAAAGATTTCAAAGAATATTTCTACTTTATTTCAAATTTGATGAAAAATCGTTTCCAAGTTGATAAAATTGAAATAAAATTGGAAAAGTTAGATCTGCAGAGAATACGTAAAAAAAAAGATGAAATAAAATTGTCGGAAATCGGACAAATAGCAGGAAAATAAGGCTCAGACCATCTTTGCTGACGTTTCGATATATTTAATATCTTCCTCTTCCTCTTTTTGGTCTGTTTACAACAGTTTAATTGAAACATTAGCTAATCTGCAAAAAAAAAAACTTTTAACAAATAAAACCGAAGGTAAATTGTCTAAATCATCAAAGCCGAGCGGTTAGGGGAAGGTGAGTTTTATGAAATAATACGAAAATGTGTTTGATTAATTTATGAAATTTATTTAGTTACACGTATGGATATATAATACTCTATGGAAAGATACAGTTATTACTGTCTATTGTCAATACATAGTGCAGATTACAAAATATAATAATAATAATTTATAATGTTTTCGTTATAGTGTTCTGGCTCAAATAAAATGATTTTGTGAAAATCCTTGGCAGATTTGGTTCGTCCTGTGTCCACGATAGCACATGCAGGTCCTGATAATAATAAAGGAAATAAATTACATAAACTATTGTAATATAGATTTAGAGTTATGTATGATTGGTAATATGTACCTTCTCCTCCGGGCAACCAATGTACGGATTCCTTACAATGACCAACTCAATCTTGTCACCAGCAGATGCTATTAAAGGCACTGTTAGGCAACAATCAAAATCCTTCGTTCTTGTATCGTTGACCTGTTAACATCCACAACCCGTATTACAACAAGCATATTTATTAATTGAACTGAAAGCAACGTTGAAATATACATTTGGATATACATTTTGTCATGTTCTGCAAAAATTTAAATAACATTTTAAAAAGTTTGTGTTCATGAATAATAGTCGAAGTTAAAAACGAATATATACGAACGATTTGTTCAGATACTTTTTTCTAGCATGGAAATATGAGAAAATATTATAATATAGAACAGGCTTAAGATACATTTCTGAAAAATCTCATTTCTACCGTAATTGTACTTGTATATACCTCTAATATTTTATCGTAAGGCCTTAGCATTCCAACAAGATGTCCAGGTCCTCCGCGCCGGATTCTGTTTATGTAGACTCCTTTCTCATGCAACCCGTCGCTCACACTGAACCCGTAATCATCATACACACTGTCCTAGTGTAACGGCACGCGGTGAATCTCCAAGTCTGGAGTAGTCGTCGCATTATACGCGTCAATGTCCTTACTAAAATAAAACAAAATACGAAACATTAATGAATCTGTTACACGTAGGACAAATAATAAACAATATCACGCTATATCCTAGTTACTCGGGTAAGCAATTTAATGTCCCTCATAAGGATGTTACCAGCTCACACTGATTGCAATTACGTACATAGAAAAACAATTTGCAACCATTAATACGAGTAACCAAATCGGAATTCCTTTAGTATAAGTAAAAATACTAGCTATTAAATACTAGCAGATTTTCGTCTTATTATTTACAAATTCCCCGAAGGAAGAAGCACATTAGAAGCAAATACTATACGGTTTGTAATTGGCCATGATACTTACTGATATTTGAAATCATTCCTGGAACTTAAACTCGGTTTTGAGCAGAAGAAATACGACGAATTGTACTTGGGCTGTAATGTATTCGTGAAATTATAGTTCGGCAAGGGTAGTGGACTTGGATATATGCTGTCCTTTACATCTGAGTAGAACAACAATTGTGAGCTATGTTTCTTCCGGCTGTACTGTGATTCTACTTCATCCAGTGTTGAATGTTGTGTGACATCTGGTTTTTTATAATTGGACGATGTGTCCTTGCCAGTTTGTGAATCTCTGTTGGACGATTCGATAACGCCACTATCCCATGATTCCACAGCACTGTCGATACTCGCCAGTCCCGGACTGGAGTAATTTCCACAGGGTTCCTGGAATTGGGAATAGCTAGCTCCATCCAAAGGAAAAATAGAATAAACATTAATTAACACGAATACTCCTTACTCGCAATTTTACAGGCGCTAAAATGTATGACAGACGACAGTTATATTTACTTGCAACACATTTTTCTGATACTTAATAGTTTATACTTAAATTAACTAATGATTGTTCTAATTATTAGAATCTAATACATACATGTATGACAAGGTGTGTGGATATTAACGAAGCGAGACAGGTATGTATGGATAGGAGTGGAAAAACAACCGAGACAGCAGTGCTGGAACAACAACAGCAGCTACAACAACCACAGCAACAACAACAAACTCGGCAATCTAACAGTCCCGTCCCACAATTACCAGCTCCAACGGGAATCCTCCCATGACGTACCAACAGCCAATTGACTCCTACAAGGAGCTGATGCACGAGTTCGCAGTTCTTCATACCTTGGTGAACATTAGTGGTATTCTAAACGTGATCAAAGACCTAAACTCACATAATATGATTTATAACACTTTTGGACTTCCATCTTCTGTATGTTAAGTTAATAAAACTAGTTTTTACCAAATATATAAATAAATTTATTATTATTAATACACTTAATAACACAAGTCAAATATAACATTAAAACACAACGTTTCGACAACTAAGATCAGTTGTCTTCATCAGGTGAACTGATACTGTTCCTTGAGTTCCTAATTACGGCTTTTATACCGTGTGTTGTAAGGGTGTCTAATGATCCGTGATGTGTGTTCAAGTGTGACGTGGTTATTATTATGTGTTGTGGGCGGCGTCTGTGTAGGGGATGTCCAGTCAAGCGCGTTGGATTTGTTGTGTGGTGTTGTTGGCGGTTTTATGGATAGTGTAGGTTCCTTATGAATGAGCTTCTTCCAGACGGGTTTAATCTCGACACTCGGGTTGCTGAAGACTTCTTTGTTGGTTGTAATGATGGCTGCTTCCCAGAATTTCCTTTTGAACCAGTGTTGTTCTTTCTTGATGATCTTGGCATCCCCCCATTGAATTTTGTGTTTGTTCTCCCATGCGTGGTCTGCTAAGCCAGATTTTGTTGTTTCCCCCCTCTTCGTGTGTGTTAGGTGTTCACGAAGTCTTGTGTCTAATGGGCGTTTGGTTTCTCCTATGTAACTTTTACCACATTCGCAAGGTATTTGATAAATGCAGTCTTTTGTATCTGATGAATTCTTTGGCCTATTGCTACCAAGAAGGCTTCTTATTGTTGATGTCGTTTGAAATACTGTTTTGATGTTTAATTTAGAAGCAACTCGTCTTATTTCTTCTGATATGCCTTTTGTATATGGTATACATAGTAAATGTTTATGTTCTTCCTCGCTAGTGGTCGCTCTGGTTTTTGTCGCTTTTGGTTGCATGATCTTCTTGATTATGTTGTGTTTTAAACCGTTTCGAAGTAGCGTTTCTTGAATTATTTTTCGTTCTTCTGCTCTGGCTTCATTTGTGCTGCAGTGTGTGTCTGCGCGGTGCAGCAGAGATTTTGCTACCCCAATTTTTGTGCTTCCCGAGTGGTTAGATTCAAAGTTCAAATATCTGCCTGTGTGTGTAGGTTTCCTGTATACACTTGTCACAATGTTGTTATTTCTTCTTTCTACCGCTACGTCTAGGAAACAGCATTTCAATACATAAAAATTTAGAAAATAACCTTACATTGTTCAATATAATAAATAATGAATAATCAAATTTAAAATTGATTAATTTATTTATTTTGCAGATAAATCAACATTATTTGAATACGTATCAACGTAAATTTAAGTTAAGTGTTTGTGATTTCGTTTTATTGGATGCTACTTTAACATATTCGGTAAGTATTATAAATTAATCAGTAGTTACACCTTTAATACATATTTATGAGTTTGTTATATAATCTGCTTCATTTTATTACGTTAAGTTGTATATTCTGCTTTAATATACAGGTGTTAAAAAAAATTATGGACATGCTTCTAGAAGAGTACATTTCTAGTGCCACTGGTAATCAACAAATGAGTACGGGTATTCAACATAAATTTTTTACCACGTAACTGATGCTGAATAACAAATGAATTAATTTTATTCTGACGTTTTGTAATAATGTACTGTCACCAGTGGCACTAGAAATGTACTCTTCTAGAAGCATGTCCGTAATTTTGCGAATTTTGAAAAAATTCTTTTTGATTGTGAATCAGCACATCGAAATGTATATAGCTTGAATTTGTTTACCCTTTTTTAACACCCTGTATATATTTTATTTTTAAGTCTACATATATGTACACTAGGGGAATTTTTATCGGGCCGCCCCCCAGATCGGCTCCAAATAATTAAAAAAAAAATCTTGTAATTATTTCAGATTTTTATTTTAATATTTAACCCTTGACCACAGGGCTCAAAGTTTTCCATTTAAAACACACGGGGATTTGCCATCGTTGCAGTTAGTATTTTATTGTAGGATTATTTATGGCCCTAAAAGTTTGATATTTTCAGGAATTAGTCTTCAAGGATGCTTTATGGAAAAAAAATTGCCGCATCCCTAGCGTTAAAGTTTTGTATGAATTATCTCATGCCAATATGATGTTATTTATTTATCTTCCTCACTGACGAAACAATTTTCAACTATATTTATCTTTCAAAAATTTCGTATATTGTTGCTCAGAAACATTGAAAATACGTGTTTACCCATGTTTTTTGGTTCATTACACTTTATAGGAAATATTCCGTCATTATTTAATATTATACGAACTCGCCAAAGAAGATATTGTGGGTCCTGAACCAAAAATTGACTTAATTCCTTGTTGATATTATTCAACAAAATTCTAACGAAAACATTTTTGAAATTTTTTACATGCAAAACAATTGAAATTCAATAATATTAGATAAACAAAAGATTAGAGACAAAAAAAAATTATGTAGGTATGGGTTATTATAAATTCTACTTTATTGCTGGTTTTTACAAAATATTGATGAAAGAAACTAACAACTATCAGGTATTTCAGATTAAAAGAAAAACAATAAGAATATGGACTGGAACAGAACATGCGAGAAATAATTAAAGAGAATAGAAAAGGCGCAAGACACACAATAAACGTAATAAATTTCAGGAACAAATCATTTCAAATTCAAAACATTGTTACAATTTTAGAAAAAAATCGCATATTAAATACAGTGCACGCCGCTTATTATGTGCAGCACAGGTTATTTGATTTTTCAGACGGAACACGCGTATATAATTTTTATTAATAATTTGCTCCCCTTTAAATTTGAATTTCTCTTTGCTAATAAACACACATACAGAAGTTTAAATGAAAGAAGTCCCATGAAGGTTATTGAAGGACAGTACGAGTTTAGATTTTAACCACGCCCATTTTCTCATATTCAGTAGCGTCGTTTATCAAATTTTTAATGGGCCATATAAGATAGTGTAATTTTCGTTGGTGAGCAGATGACGGGGAGGTATAAACAAAAGAAGAACAATGCATGCATTAGTATATACCAGATATAAAGTTTTCAGTGAATAGTCGGCTTAGCATCGGTAACAACAGAAATACGATGTTTTGACAGTTCAATACGTTAATCATTTGTGTCTCACATTTTGAATTACAACAACGATTTAGATAATAATATAATAATACTGGTTGCAATAAAAGTGATTTATTATAACTGTGTTTGTGTTAGTGCATAATATTGGTGTTAATTAGTGGTAAATAAGACTGATAGAAAATGCAGCAAAATGTCACTGCGCGCCTATGTGTCAGCGGATAGTGTAGGAAATAAGAAATCGACGTACGTTACTGCAATAGTATCGAGTACAACGAGCCTCATTTTGTTTTGCTTGTCGTAGTATTGTTCGGACATTCTAAAGACAAACGGGTTATATCCATCCTTGTCGCGCGTGCTGTTTGACAATTGAAATGAGAGAGATAGATATATAACTATACGTTAGTTCGTATATGATACAGATAACCTTCATGGGACTTCTTTCATTTAATTTTCTGTACATATTATATATGTACACAATAATTATGTATGTATGTACTACGGTTATTCTTATCATAAACCTCGCGTCCCGATGTGATCACATTAAGCGGCGTGCACTGTACCGGATATTATAATAATTATATATAATTATAACCAGGGACGGACTGAGTCACCTATACATATCAGCAACGTTTTACTAGTACTAGTACTTACGATATAAATAATCAAAGTCATGATCGATTATTATTTTATATTGAATTTTCGATATAAATAACTGCTCTACGTGTAATACTGTCACACCATATTGATCCTACTATGTACTAGGCAAAATATTCATTCATTTAGTTGTTATACTCGCATACTAATCAACAAATAAAATATAATTTTACATGTTTATACTATTTGCCTCTGAATTAACATAAAAATCGTTACAAAATACAGCTATCTATTTCTTATATACAGACTGACCCAAGTTTGAATGCTCATCATTGGGATCTTCGAAACTATAAGAGATAGAAGGTCGGTTAAATTAGACAAAAGTTGCGTATTCATGGCTATTTCGTATTTTGAAAATATTGCATGGCGATTTCGTATTTTGAAAATATTGCATGGCTCACTAAACAATCACAAAAAATGTGATTTTCTTGAATTTTAATGTTGCCTTTATATCTTAGATAGTCAAAATATTGTTATAAAACAATTGCATCTAAATATGTTATGAACGTGCCAAACAATAGAGATTCAATAACATTTGATAATCGAAACAAAATTCGTTCTGTAAACTGAAAACTATTAGACAGTTTCTGATATGAAGCTATACCTATATAAATTATTTTTTGTCTTTATTCTTTTGTTTATAAAATATTATTGAATTTGAATTGTTTTTCATGTTTATAACATATTTAGATGCCACTGTTTTATACCAAATTTTCATGGCACACTACAAAAATCATTCATTTTATCTTACTTTTGAGTTTTTCTTCGAAACTAAAAAGATATTTAGATAAAAAAATACATCATTGTAAAGAGAAAAAATAGCACTTTGGAACTGGATTAAAATTAACTATGTTTCCCATTTAAAAAATTAAAGTTGCAAGCTGTAACTTCGGCAATATCTAGCAAAAAAATTTTTCATATGATTCATCAAAAGGCTTATTCGTTATACTAAAATATTTATTTGAAGCTTTTTTCAATATTTCCAATACATTCTGACTTATAAAGTAAAATAAAAATTCGAGAAAATCACACTTTTGTCATTATCTAGTGAGCCATGCAATATTTTCAAAATACAAAATCGCCATCAACATCGGCCCATAAATACGCAACTTTTGTCTAATTTAACCGACCTTGTATCTCTTATAGTTTCGGTGATTCCAATGGTGAGCATTCACAGATGGGTCACCCTGTATATATATATATATATATATATATATATATATATATATATATATATATATATATGTCCAGCGAGCCGTTTGGGGTCGCGGTTTAAATTTATACGCTTGCGATATATCGTGCACTTTGGAGTCGCCAGGTTGGTTTGTGTCTATGCTAATACATTTCATCATGACGCAACCAGCACAGTGTTTTAGAAAATTGTCGAAAAAACGTTATTACAACAGTTTTGAAAACTGATATGCGGCTACAGTCACCGCTAAAGTTAATTAGGTATTAATTAAATTTTATTTAAAAGAAAAAAATTAATATTGATTTCCGGGATCGAACCTGGGTTCTTCACAGCGATCGACATTATTATTAAAAGTTTTTATTTAGTTTCACTTGTGAGTCTAGCTGCCTCGTGTCGTACATGTTGGATATCTTTTATTAGGGCAGGGACGGACTGGTAAATTTCAAACGAATCGGGCAAATTTATAATTATTTCGTTTTATTCAAATATATAATAGTATTTTCACTTGCTTTGTGATATTTCATTATTATAGTAATAAATAAAATAATATAATATATTTATTTACTTTGTTTTTTAAACACAATCTTTATTAAATGTAAATGGTTTCGTGCACACATCTTCAGGCTAACAAAAAACCTATAAACCAATAAAACAACATTTGAACAAAAACTTACCAAACGTATTACAGCAATGAATAGTTAAAAAATCTAAATAATATTAAATTAAAAATAAATCAATTAATATTGTGTAAAATAAAATTAATATTTCATTTTAAATTGTCTAATTGTTCATTTAATAGAGTAAAATTCTTAGTTAAATTTACACAACAGCTACATAAAGATTTATACATATAGATTTAATTTTTATTCATAATTAACAATTAACAAAAATTCAAAACAGACAATACCAGCACCTACTTTTGAAGAGCAGCAAATAGAAAAAAAAGCATTTAAAATGAAATAAAAACAAATCCAATAAAATTAGATTAAAAACTAGTATTAATTATTTTTCTAATAAATTATAAACCTCTGCAAAATTCTTGAAATTTGGTAACAGGGTCACATAAATCGCGTGAAGTTTAAACTCAGGCGTACAATATAAACGCAGCTTGATATTACTATAACGTCATGTAAGTTATGCGTTCCTGATATGAAATGTAAAAGTTCAACCATTTTGTAACAACATTTATGTGTTTTATTTTTCAATTTCATTTTTATTTTTATTAGAAAAATAATTAATACAACATCGAAATGAAATTATTTGTAATGCATAATAAAAATAATTAAATACATATATACAAGGCTGCATTTGTTATACATGTATTTATTATAAAAAGGATACATAATTTTCTCAAATATACTCTTTATGATTGGAAACATACTGAATAATGTTTTTATTTTAAATAATAGTAATTTACGGAGTACAGAATTATTATATAGATCTTAATAAATGGCCTTGAACCATTCTCAGCACGAAATGTAATATTCAAATAGTAGGGGGGGGGATATATTAAGGTAAATTTAATTTTAATTTTGTTTATATTTTAGAATCAATTGGTTACTTTTACAGGCCTTTATTTAGTCTGTTTATTTGCTGTCTGTCTGTCTGAAATCTTCAGATTCAATTTTGATACACTTCTACATGTCTAACCGACTTGAAACTATGAACACAGACGTCGTAGCACCGATGACAGTACAATATACATATTTACGAATTCTTTTTCTTAAACAATTGTAAAGCCTAAAAATTCATTTATAGATTGCGGAATGCAAGATGGAATAAATGAAGGTATGTCTGTGTCATGATATTGTGGTCAATATACTTAATACACACTTTTAAGATGTATTTGCATATATTTCATTGATTTGAATTTTATTTTTTCTATTATATTCCTTATAATATTGTCCACAAATAAATATACTCGTCTTTACTTGCATATGTGGCCCGTAAATACAGTTTTTTGTTGTTGTCGATCATTATTACGTTGCCATAATTAACAGTAAAAATGAAGTTAAATGAAATTTATGCACTTAATATTTAATAAATGTATAGTATACACTTACATAATTTATTTATCCTAATATCATTGGTATGATTACTACATTTTTTTAAATATCATTAACAAAACAACTCTTCTGTGTTTGCACATACACGAGGTACGCATTTAAAGTTTTATTTATAACAATATGTGTTATGATATTGCGGTCAATATACTTAATACACAATTTTAAGATGTACTGACATATATTTTATTTACTTGAAGATTAATTTTTCTATTATATTCTTTATAATATCATTAACAAATAAATAGACCCGCCTTTGTATACATATGTGGTCTGTAATTAATGGTTTCTTTTTTTAAATTGTAATATACATTTTAATATAATCAACGTGTTAAATACACATAATTTAGCAATAATAAATAAATAATATCCTGTGCACATACGTACGAGGCCGTTTTTTTGTATAATAATTCTATTTTTTATTTACTATAAAATATTAATTTATTATATTAAAAAAAGTACCGAAGCGGGGCAGTACTTGTGTGATTATATCCATATGCAGACTCTTCCGTTAATATAAAATACAGCTCCGGATTGAGGTACCGACTGGCACGGCCTGTGCATCATGAGAGTGTAAAGTGTTAGTGTGAAAGACGCCCCTAAAAACGCACCGTATTTGACATCATCAAGTATACAGATTATAAAATATCATAAATAGATAAAGCAAACTGTAGACAATATTTACTAAACACGATTTGGTTTATTTTGTATCCTTCGCCAAAATAATTAAGTCACATCCTGTTGTTGCCATTGGCATGTACCACAATATGATTCTACCGTCGGATACATAACTTGTTCCCACTATGTACGAGAAATATCGGTGAACGACTGGTCGTGCCGCTGTACGACGTCAATTTATACCCGGCAACATACTGTAATGTTAATGTGGTATATATAAAATCGACAACTAAATTACATCATTGAATCTCAAATATATTGCATGCACATAAGAATAACTAAAATATTGATTAATTATATTATAACATATTTATTTTATCGTAATTCCTACTATAGTCCTACTATACGTGTTATTTTTTTTGTTATTGTCAATCATTATCACGCTGTCATAATTAACAATAAAAATTAATTATTGTTGACACATAGTATGTATTAAATAATGGATAAAATAGAAAATACTGGCTTTATCATATTCTACATACAATCGGTTGGTCAAAGATGGAAGAGCTAAAAATACAAAAATACCCCATGTATTTTCTAACGAATCCGTAGGATATGATATCTAAAAATCGAAGTTAGTTGAAAGTTAATGTACTTCATATTCTATATTAATAAGTGTCATAATATACAGTATACACCTACATAATTTATTAATCCTATATTGGTATCATTACTATATTTCTTAAAATATCATTATCAAATGAATCTGTGTTAGCATACAGACGAGATCCGGATCTAAACTTTTATTTATAATTATGTGTTATGATATTGCGGTCAATATACTTCATACAAAATTTTAAGATGTATTTATATATATATTTTATTTACTTGAATCTAACATTATATTAATATCGTTAACAGATAAATTTACCCGTCTTTACATGCAAATGTTTTATTTTAATAGAAATATACATTTAAATAACATAATCAATGTATTAAATATACATTTATAGATCATATTTGGTTATAGCTTTTCTTGGTCAAAATGGTATTTTTTTGTATTCCTTAACGTAACGTTAATATGTTTTTAAGTATAATTCAGAAGACTACAATTAGTTATGTGTTTTAATGTTATAATCATTATATTAGTACCTACTTATTTCTAAGACGAATCTATCTAGGAAAGGGTAGCGGCGGGCTGGGTAAGGCAGTGGCTCTTAATATGGACGTCCGCAGAAATATGTCCAGGGGAGGGCAAACATTTTTTCAGGGGAAGGAATTTACAAATTTACATATGATAAAAAAATAAAAAACTTAACATACGCACATAAATACGTAAATAATAGTAAAATGGTAATATTTACCGGACAATCAATACAAATATTTGACAAAAACACAATTTAAATAGATAATTTCGTATATACCATCTTCCATCTCGTGCCTCCACGCCCCACCCCACCATAGTTCTTAACCTATTAGTAGTCGCGGTCCCCTACATATGCAAAAATATTTTCACATATTTTTGTACAAATTTATTTGAAATTAATATTATTGTTTACTGAATATGACAAAAAATAAAAAAAAACAGAAATTAATTTACTTAAATGAAGACAGGCCCGGGGGGGGGGGTTATGTTAGTACTTAAGAAATTCCTGTTTGGCTGAATTTGTTATTAATGCTTTTCAAGCCAAATCACATTTACGGGGTTAGTAGCAGCCTTTTTTGAATTTGTCCAACAGTTACAATCAATTGATGAATGACAATATGAAACATTTACAATATTTTTTCACGTTTTCAAACGTTCACTAGTCGGATTTGTCATTTATTTAAAATTTAATTTTTAGTTATGACTGACAATTTCAAAACCATTCGGAATTTTCCGGAATATGCATAGCTGCTAATTCCAAACCGGGACCATGTTACACTGCTGAATTATACTAGCATTAATACATCTTATTCTAATAGTCTGACTCATCTTCCTTGTACGCGCGGGAAGTTAAAATCGTGTATTATAAAGCGGTGCTTCTTAAAGGACTCATTATTGTTGTTTTTTTTTTTTAATTTAAACCACATATTAAAATTCATTATAATGTTATATTTAATTTCTTTGGTTTAACACGGACTTCGTTGTGAAACGTCAAGTGTGCTTCGGGCGTCTTCGGCAAGCATGAGTATTGTCAAGCACGAGATGCTCCCGTGTGAGCGCACTTAAATCAGCTTTGTTGCAGTTACAGGTTAGACCTCTTGAAGTTATGCTATCCGGATACGTGAATCGAAGGAATTGATCAATATTTGAAAAGCAATTGAAATGTTTAAACATTTAAATAAGAATTTTACACTATTAAATGAGCAAATAGACATTAAAATTTCAATTTCATTTACCAATTGAAAATGAAATAGTAATATTATTTTACACAATGTTAATTGATTTATTTTTAATTTAATAATATTTAGATTTTTTAAATATTTATTGTTATAGAAGGTTTGGTAAATATTTGTTCAAATGTTGCTTTATTTATTTATAGGTTTTTTGTTAGCCAGAAAATGTCAAAATATGGGTACGAAACCATTTACATTTAGTAAATATTGTGATTAAAAAACAAAGTAAATAAATAAATTATATTATTTTATTTATCATTATAATAATGAACTATTACAAAGCAAGTGAAAATATTGTTATATACTTGAAGAAAACGAATTAATTATAAATTTGCCCGACCCGTTTAAATTTTTCCAGTCCGTTCCTGCCCTATTTGATGATTGCATGTACCTGTGAAATATATAAGCGTTGCACATAGTAGAAGATATGCAACGTGCACGGTGCTTTAGTAGCCCATATTGAAAAGAACTTTATTCTGGACAAAAACCATCTTTCTTTAGTACCTATTCCCGCTACAGTGGCGTTAAAAGAGTAGACCTCAATGTGCACATTACATAAATACACCATTTGGGGTCGGACCCCAAAGTACCCATTTCGACTCCAAAGTACACGATGCATGAATTATCGAGACCCCAAACGACGCGCTGGACATATATATATATATATATATATATATATATATATATATATATATATATATATATATATATATATATATATATATATACCTGGTGTCCCAAGAAATCTGGAACATAGGGAATTAACATGTAAAATTGAAAAAATTGCGATTACTTCTGTATTATACATTTTAGAGCTCTGAAATTTGGTACAGGTGTAGGGATAGGTTATTCGCATTGATTGGTATTAATTAAAATGATATTAATGCTCATATTTCTAATAAAAATGCTTTTAAAAAGTAATAATTAAAAGATGTAGCTTAAATACAATTTTTTGCAAAAAAATGTTTATGGCGTTGCTAGCACAACGGTAAGATGCTTATTTGGTAATTTAAATAATTTATTAATTTTATGGTTCAAATCTCCAATATACTTTAGAGTTTTTTTTTTAATTTTAAAAATAATTATTCCTATTTTTTAAATAAATGAAATTCTATGTAAATTATTTGAAAATTAAAAAAAAAACTCTAAAGTGTATTGGAGATTCGAACCATAACATTAATAAATTATTTAAATTACCAAATAAGCATCTTACCGTTGTGCTAGCAACGCCGTAAATAAATTTTTGCAAAAATGTTATATAAGCTACATCTCTTAATTATTACTTTTTAAAAGAATTTTTATCCGAAATGTGAGCATTATTATCATTTTAATTAATACCAATCAATGCGAATAACCTATCCCTACACCTGTACCAATTTTCAGAGCTCTAAAATGTATAATACAAAAGTAATCGCAACTTTTTCAATTTTGCATGTTAATTCTCTATGTCCCAGATTTCTTGGGACACCCGGTATATATATATATATATATATATATATATATATATATATTGTAAGGATAAGCTTCGCTTCTAGATGGGAACAACACTACACCAAAAATTCCTATGTGAACGTTCGCTATACAGGGCAATGAAACACTGATCGTATCGTCGAATTAACTTCATACTAGTTATGATATGCCTCGTCACATGGAAATAAACAAATTAGTGTGATTACATATACCAGTAATAATCACGATGTAATACTCACAGTGGTGCCTAAGGCACCCCATAACACCCGACAAGATGTCTCACCGTTCGGCTTCTGTCTCCTAAGTCCACAAGACCCATTCTCTAAGATATTCTCAGCCGAACTGCACTCTGCAGTCACCCTGAAACAAACCTTTACCAAGGATATTAATGTTAGGCCAATAACACTATCTGACAACTCGAAAACTGAGTTACAGTCCACAAGACCCGTTTACCAAGATCTTCCTCAGACGAACTGCACTCTGCAGTCAACTTGAAACAAACAAACACCACTCTCGTGGTCTTCTGGAACTCAGTTCACACCGATTGTTGCGGCAGCAATTGGGCTTACAAATCACACAGAAGATGCTAAATGAGCCTTTGATATGGCGGGTGGGCGCTACCCAGACCCATCGATCAAAATGCGTATTTATCCCTCAGCCGGGTTCATTGCACGACTTAATGCAATTGCGGCTCGCACCCAACACTTTAAGTATGTAAGAAACTCAATTGCAGTGATTTCAACGACCTGCTTCAACGCCCAACTATATTGTACGTTGGCAGAGTCAATCACTATACGGATGATTCGACTGGAGGCCTCACAGTCAGAGATACATCCATCTCTTACAACCTGACGCATAAGCGTCCTGCTGGGTGCTTACAGTACACCGATGGGTTGCAGAACTCTCTCTCTCTCAACCTAATGCCTGGTGTCCACATGAGAGTAAAACTCTCGAGAGTCGCTCTCCAGAGCCTTACTCTCATGTGGACATGCTGCTGAGAGTAACTCGCAGGCAGTAATGTCAAACTCTTCGAGAGTAGACTTCTGAGAGCTTACTCTCAAGTGGACAAGCTCAAACATGCTATCTGAGAGTGAGTCACAAAATTCGAAATCGGTTCGTATTGCGACAGTACTCTCAGAACGACAAAGGAAGACACGTGCACATTGATTAAAAAATACGAAAAGAACATAGTGCTGTGGAATATAACAAGTTATGATTACCGTAATAGAGAACTAAAAAACGAGGTGCTTTCTAAATTTGCAACTGAATTGAATTGCACAATAGTGGAGGTGCAACGGAAACTCCATAATTTGCGAAATCAGGTAAATATATTGGCTGTATTTGTTTGATTGCGGTTGAAGTATATATTAAGAGATGAGAAAAAATGTGTAGGGAAAATTATTTAGTGGTTGCATGTAACATAACCTAAAATATTTGACATTTACATTATTAAAAAGAACTGTCTGTATATTTTTGCATATTTGCAATCAGCGTTACAAATTGTTTGCTTATATGCCTAAAGTGCTTCTATACACTCAATTATTGCACTATAATTAATATTTTAATGTTTTGTATACTATGTATATGGAAAATTCACATCGTAGTTATTTATTACGAAAATGTGTGCAATGATGTGATTTTATTCCACGTGCGTACTGTAGGATTAAATAACTATGTGTTGTTAGGTCTCGCAAGAACTGAATAAAATAAAAAATTAAAAGCAGAAGTGACACCGACGAAATGTATACAAGTACTTGGCCATACATTTCGGCTCTTCAATTTCTAATCCCAGGACTCATCAGTAGGTCTACCACATCGAACGTTGTAAGTAAAGTAAAATGTTTCTTTAGGATTATGAACATTTTATTTATATTTATGTATACAAACAGTATTTCACATTAATGTTAAAGATATTTATTACAATTTATGAGATATGTCTGAATTGCCAAGAAACTTATCCAGGGACAGTTTAGTTGTGTGCTCTTCCTTGTTTTAATGGAAAAAAATGAGCTTTCTGTACTATTGTCATTTAAGCAAGAAATACTATTTCTATTACAAAAATACATCGGTATAAAAAATAAAACGGATTTATTGTAGGATGAAAGGCACTTTATTTTCAACTGTAGTAATCTTAGAACAAATTTTAGAAAACAATACATTTGGTTCACAATACGATTATAATGACTTGATAGTTACTATTAATTGTTACTTGTTAAGAATGCTTACGAATGCTATGCACTGTATTCTTAAGTGATATGTCAAAATTCAAATCTGTAACGAAAATACACATTATTATAATTATACATTTTAGAAATTTATATTAATTGATATATACGTACCACTGTTAAAGTATACGGATGCCGTACATAAACATATAGTTTGCAGTTACTTATTTTTTCCTTCAATTCGGGGCTATTCTGTACACCTATCGTTAGCTAAGAAATAAGCGATCGCTAGATCTGAAATGTGCGATTCTGTACGTTATTTTGATGTTTGTTTGCCTAGCGACAGTCGCTTATTTGTTTATTTTTAAGCGACAGCTCACAGACTATAAAAATAGTTTGAAATACAAAAGACAGATATTCAAACTTGTATTAATGCATTAATTAAAGAATGTCGAAATAGATATTGCCCTATACTTATATATTTTAGGTGACAATTGCGAATACGAAATGCAGTAATGCTAGAAAAGTTACTGCAATTCCTTTTGTCATGTCTCATGTTCATTACACTAGTTTTATGCCAGTGATTTGTTGGTTTAAAATATAATTTTTATTAAATCAACGAATGAATCTACATACATTACAGTGACGTTATATATTAGTAAATTAAAATAAGATGTAATGAACACTATAGTAAGTTACAAGCGATTTTTATTATCCTCTTGGACAATTGTCTTTCGAACTCTTCTACATAAGATTCGCCACTTCGCACAGTAACACTTGAAATTAATATATAATTTGATTTATTTGATTGTATGCCAAGTCAATGCTGGTGAGGTTATGTAAATTCATAAGTGCACCAGCATCTACATAACTAAGCTGACAATGTCGAAGCACTATCACTGATATGCTACCTTGACTGCTGAGATTCCGAAATGCATGCGGTAACTGTTTAAGCGGCTGTCCGCGCAAGTCAATGTGTGATATGTTCTGAGAAACAGGCGGTATAAAATCGAATGTGTATCTGACGTCATCTCTTCCATAGTATGCACGTTTTCCCTCAAAATAATCTTCAAATACACATAGCACCGGTATACTATATACAACCACAAATACTGTCGCCACCACAAGATACAACACTAAAGCACACCGCATTTTGCGCTTCTAAACATAATTTAACATATAACATATACTTTAAGTCCTCTTTTTGAGTCACACCCAATCGAGTTGCTCACTAAATGAGGGACAGGATAACATTGAACAATTCCCATGTACAGTGCGGCTCAGTATTTTAGCTGTAGTTTATTTTAAAGAAATTAGCTTGGAGAAGCGAGGTCCTATTTGGCCTTGAGCTGTAACTGGTTTAAATCGCTGTTGTTTTATATAACTCGATCATTTCATATCGGACTGTCTGTGTCTATTTATATCCATTGGCATACAAATTGGTTGTACGTGCTAACGTAATCAGTACAAGAGGGCTCGTACAATGAGTTGATACCGAGAGGATTTAAAGTGACAGAGAGAGTCAGCAGGAGGCGAGCTTGGCCCCAGGAGGAACCGTGCAGGTACAAATATGTAGTGGTTGATTATTTTATAAAATAGCTCAGGTGGAGTTACAAGCGCATCGGAATAATCGTCATAATATGAATTGAGTTTTGCAAATAATATGTTTTATCGCGCTAAATGTTCAAGTTTAACACTGGCTGTTGTATAATTATATTATAATGTTATTTGAATTTGCCGCTTGCTTTAGAATAAATTGTTAAGTTGGTCTGTAGCAAGCGGGATTAATGTTTTAAAACAAGAATAATATTGTTTTATTTTTGTTGTTGACAGTTTTTGTTTGATATGTTGTTGTTGATTTTGTAAAAAGTGACATAAGTGAAAATATATTCAATTTTGTTGTGAATTCTTATCTATTTATTGCAACGAATGTTGTGAAACGAAATCAAGTGATTGGACGGACAGGACCGGCCAGGATACTACGAGAGATACCTTTTTGCCGGGTAGGAAAGAGGGATTCTCAACATTTTTTGGTGACCCCGACGTGATTTTGGTGTGCGGAAGCCGCGTTCATTCCTTGAATCGTCACTTATAAACAACCAATTGCATAGAGGTTTGTTCCCACCGGACGGGAACTAAGTCAGGTGAATAAGTTCTGATATATTTTCTTGACTTGAGATCACTTCTGATCCCATTTCTTTGTTAATTATGGAGCGAATCAAGAAAGCTAGAAAATCGGTACGTGCCTCCGTGACGAAGCTCATCAATACCCTGGAACAGGAGCTAATGGCAGAGCATGTTAACAGATTGGTTCTACACAGTTTAATACAACAACTGGAGACACAGATGCAAAAATTGGCAGTACAGGATGAGAAAGTGATTGACGCCCTGTTGGATGAAGACGCCCAGGATGATGACCTGAACATAGAGACTGAGGCGGCACAAGAGTACATCAACAAGGCTACTCTGATCCAGTTGAAGGTCAACGAGAAGATAAATCATCTATTGCAAGTAGAAAATCCTACGCCTTCAATTAACAGTTCCGATACGTCAAAGAAGACGTATAAACTTCCGAAAATTGAGTTGAAAAAGTTTTCTGGTGATCTTATGGAATGGTTAGGTTGGTGGGCCCAGTTCGAAAAGATCCACGAAGATGATGAGTTGCATGATGCAGATAAATTCCAGTACCTTGTTATGTGTATGGTGCCTGGTTCCAAGGCTCAAGAACTCGTGGACAGCTACCCACAATCGAGAGACAATTATCCTAAGGTTATCGAAGCACTTCAACAACGATTTGGAAACCCCAAACTCTTGAAGCAAGTGTACGTTCGAGATCTGATCAGTATGATTATTGTCAACAAGAACAAGGAAAAGATGAATCTTGCAAGCCATTACTACAAGCTAGAATCTCATCTACGGTCTTTAGAGTCTCTAGGTGTGACTACTGAACAGATGATAGAGTTTCTATACCCAATGGTGGAATCCAGCCTACCTGAAGATACTTTATTAGCTTGGCAACGAAGTTCTTTCTGCGGAAGAGATGGATCAAATGACGTTCCACCGAAAAGTGAACTTGATTACCTCATGGCATTCTTGAAGCAAGAAATCGAACATGAGACGCAGAGAAAGTTAGCTAGAGAAGGATTTGGAGACAAGAAAACAGAAAACAAGAGAATACAGAAACAGACGGACGTTAGAAATAACGACAACTTGCCCACAGCAGCTGGTTTATTCAGTGGCTCCAATGGCAAGTCTCAATGTATATTTTGTGAGAAAATCCACGAAAGTCGCGACTGCATCAAGGCTCAAAGTATGTCAATGGACGAGAAGAAGGGCAAAATTCAGAAGAGTCGCGCATGTTTCTTGTGTTTAAAGATAGGACACGTGTCCAAGAAATGTAGAAGTTTGGTGAAGTGTATTATTTGTGGAAAAAGGCACCAAACACTTCTATGTTCAGAAGTCCACAAGGAACCGAGTGAAAAGTCAACATCAGAAGTAAATGTCCAGGCCAATCTTAATTGCACAAATGAAGTAGTACTTCAAACTGTGATGGTGGTAGTACATAATCCAGTAAATAAAACAACAAAATCAGTTCGAGCTCTTTTGGACTCGGGTTCGCAACGTTCCTACATTCTCAAAGACACAGCAGAAGAATTGGGGCTCAAGTCAGTAAAATCTACTGTGCTCAATCATGCGTTGTTTGGTGGAACTGAAGTTATCGGTAATACTCACCAATTGTTTGATGTCAATCTCGTGAGCAGAGATCGGAATTTTGTAATGAATGTTAAGTTGTATGATCAACTCAGAATCTGTGGTGGCCTTCTACGTGTGAAGAAAGGAACTTGGATGGCAGAGTTGAAGAAAAGGAAGATCTTTGTAAATGATATGAACGCCGATGATCCCTTGAATATTGAAGTGTTGATTGGTGCAGATGTGCTTGGAAAGATTCTTTCTGGAAGTGTTATACAACTCGACAATGGTCTATCTGCGACTGAAACCCGCTTTGGTTGGACTCTCATGGGTCAACAGAAGAGACAGAGTACAACTGTAGCAATTAACGTACTCTCCTTGTCAGTTATCACAGCTAGTGTTGCAGATCTTTGCAGTCTGGACACCATTGGAATTCGAGATCCAGTGGAAGTAAAGTCTCGTGAAGAAAGTGAACTCCTGGCCAAGGAACACTTTCTGGATACTGTAGTCAGAAAAGAGGATGGTAGATATTCAGTCTCTCTTCCGTGGATTGCGGAGAGCAAATCAATACCGTCAAATAGAGAAGTGGCCACCAGACGACTAGAATCGACGACGAAGAAACTCAAAGTTTTGGATGAATTTCAAAATTATGATGATGTATTTCGGACATGGTTAGACGAAGGAATAATCTCAAAAGTGGAAGACTCATCAGAAGTTCATCGTCATTTCATACCCCACCGTGCCGTATTTAAACCACAGAGCAAGACAACGCCAGTGCGTCCAGTGTTCGATGCCTCGTGTAAAGTTGGAAGGTCACCGTCGTTAAACGAATGCCTAGAAAAAGGACCAAATCTTCTGGAACTCATTCCATCTATTCTTCTACGATTCCGGATGGGGAGAATTGGTGTCACGTCCGACATTCGTAAGGCCTTCCTAATGATTGAAGTAAACGAGAGTGATCGCAACTTTATTAGTTTCCTATGGTACGAGAAGGAAAAGCCTGAGATTCCTGTCCCCTTTCAACACAACAGAGTCGTCTTTGGTATGAACTGCAGCCCATTCTTATTGAATGCTGTTATTCAGTACCATCTGAGTTCAGTGTCCGAAGACCAGAAGGAGATTTCCCAGAAGCTGCGCAATTCAATTTACGTGGATAATTGCGTTACTTCAGTCAACACGTTGGATGATTACGAGATATTCAAGATCGGGTCTACAAACTTAATGGCTGACGCGAAGATGGAACTACGTCAATGGGAACACAGTGCAGATGGAAACCAAAATAAATTCACTTCAGTCCTTGGTTTGTCATGGGATGAGGAGGCTGATTCACTGTGTTGTGCTCCAATTCAAGTTACAATTCCATCAGAAGTCACGAAACGAATAATTTTGTCAATTATTCATCGTTTTTACGACCCTTTGGGATTCCTGTGCCCAGCCCTGTTACCGTCGAAGCTCCTAGTTCAGAAGGCATGGCTGGAGAACCGAAAGTGGAATGAGGAAGTTTCACTTGAGTTGAAGTTGTTATTTCTCAGATGGTGGAACGAGACAGCTCAATATTTGAACAGAATTCACATCCCCAGGAACGTGACTGGAGGTTTTGATGACCAATCGTTATACCAAATACACACTTTCTCAGATGCAAGCAAGTCAGCCTACGCTGCATGCGTTTTTCTTCGAGTAGAAGCCCCCGAAGGAGTTACAGTTCAACTTTTACAAGCAAAGAATCGTGTGGCTCCAGTGAAACTAGTTACGATTCCAAGACTGGAACTACTCTCTTGTGGAATTGCAGCACGGCTCACGGCTACAGTTACAAAGGCGCTTTCATTGGAACAAATACCTAAATTTTTCTGGACAGACTCATCAACTGCATTTGTCGGAAATAGAGTTAAAGAAATCCGTCAATTGACTAAATTGGAAGCGTGGCGTCATGTACCTGGTGCTTTGAATCCGGCGGATTTACCCTCAAGAGGATCGAGTTTCATGAAACTGTCGGAATCTCGATGGTGGGAGGAACCGGATTGGTTGAGGAAAGAACCCAGTGAATGGCCGAATGGGAAAGACTCAGAAGCAGATGAGGCTCTGGTAAATCGTGAAAAGAAGAAAAGCGTCTTAACTCTCTCAGCTCAAATTACAGAAGACCCTTGGTATATGTTGGGAAAGAGTTCTTACTTGAAGATTCTTAGAATTATGGCTCTCGTATTCAGATTTACTGATAAATTAAAGAAGAAAACTTTGATAGTCGCAAAAGATCCAACCCCAGGAGAAATAAATGCCACTGAACTACGAATATTCAAGTTGGTTCAAGGCGAAGTATTTGATGAAAACAAAACGGAGATTTCGGGACTTAGAGTGGTACGTGATGAATCTGGAGTCATTTATGTGAAGACGAAATTGTTGAATCGTCAAGACACTCGAGGATTCAGGTACCCAATTTTACTCCCAAATCAACATCCATTTGTTAATCTCATGGTAAGAGAACAGCACATCGTGAATTGTCATTGTGGAGTTCAGTGTCTGATGGGAATTCTTAGAGAAAAGTGCTGAATAATTCAAGGGAGAAGGACCATTCGAAAAATCGTCAAAGCCTGTGTGACATGTCGGCGATTCAGTGCTACTTCGTCTCCCGTTCCCCAAGCAGCACTACCAGAAGATCGCGTGAAAGATACTCAAGCATTTGAAATTACTGGAATAGACCTTGCTGGACCCTTAGTATTGAAAGACATGTCAAAGTGTTGGATTACACTCTTCACGTGTGCCGTTTACCGTTGCGTCCATTTTGAAGTCATACAATCCCTCGCGACGGAGGACTTTCTTTTAGCCTTCATTCGTTTCTGTCGGAGGAAGAGACGCCCAGACACAATCTACACCGATAATGGAACTACTTTTGTAGGGACTCACAATCTTTTCAAAAAGATTGACTGGAATGAAGTATGTAAACGAACTCAGCAATACAAAATCAATTGGAAATTCAATCCTCCTTCTGCACCGTGGTGGGGCGGATGGTGGGAGCGTCTTATTAGAAGTTTAAAGGATCTTTTGAAGAGAATGCTGGGATTCAAAAAAGTTACTTATGTCGAACTGGAAACATTCCTGTGTGAAGTGGAGTCTATTATGAACAATAGACCGTTGACATATGTAACTGAAGACCAGGATGATCTGATTCCTCTCACGCCTGCAATGTTTATTTACAACCTTCCTGACGTGGACTGCCCTGAGTCAAAGTTGATCAAGATAGGAAAACTTTGTGAACGAAGGAAGAGTCTCCATCAACTGTCCCAGGAACTCAAGGAGCGTTTTCGAAAGGAGTATTTAGCTCAACTCGTCCAGAGAGGAAAGGATACAAAATTCCACCCATTTCAGATTGGACATATCGTACTGGTAGAGATGGAAAACAAGAAGCGGATCTTGTGGCCCATGGCAAAGATTTTAGAGCTCATCTCGGGAAAAGATGGCGTCGCTCGTGTGGCTAAGCTTCAAACAAATTCTGGAATATTGATACGCCCACTCCAGCGCCTATTTCCTTTGGAAGTTTCCTATAATGATAATTTCAACCCTATTCCAAAGACAGAGATTAAGAACGTGAAGAAAACATTGGAACTTAGAGACGTCATTGATGGTGATGAACGTGGTCGTCTCAGCAAGAAGCCAGATAGGTTCCAATATTAATATTATGATTGAATAAACAATCTTGAGTCGGCATGAAGTATTTTTTATATAATTATTCTATTCTTTTGGCTACCACAAAAGAGGTGGGAGTATGTTGTATAATTATATTATAATGTTATTTGAATTTGCCGCTTGCTTTAGAATAAATTGTTAAGTTGGTCTGTAGCAAGCGGGATTAATGTTTTAAAACAAGAATAATATTGTTTTATTTTTGTTGTTGACAGTTTTTGTTTGATATGTTGTTGTTGATTTTGTAAAAAGTGACATAAGTGAAAATATATTCAATTTTGTTGTGAATTCTTATCTATTTATTGCAACGAATGTTGTGAAACGAAATCAAGTGATTGGACGGACAGGACCGGCCAGGATACTACGAGAGATACCTTTTGCCGGGTAGAAAAGAGGGATTCTCAACACTGGTGTTATCAAATATTTTACAGCAATATTATGATCTAGCGCAAATATTTACAAACACTTTACCGTGAAAATTGTTAAATGTTATCCTGTCGCTCATTGAATGTGCAACTCAAATCGGTGTAACTCGAAAACAGCATTTGTGTTTAAATTGCGTTTAGAAGCACAAAATGCGGTGTGCTTTAGTGTTGTATCTTGTGGCGACAATATTTGTGGTTGCATATAGTTTGCCAGAGAGATTACGGGGGAATAAACGCACTTTGTGGAAGAGATGACATCAGATATACTTTCGATTTTATACCGCCTGTTTCTCAGAGCATATCAATACTTAACATGCGGGGACAGCCGCTCAAACAGTTACCGTACAATGCATTTCGGAATGTCAGCAGTCAAACTACTCTATCTGAGATATTGGTTACATATTGTCAGATTAGGCATGCAGATGCTGGTGCACTTTTGAATTTACACAACCTCATCATTATTAACCTGTCACACAATCAAATAAATCACATTGATCGCAAGTTTTTAGTCATACTCATAACGAATAGAAATTATTTACTTGGACGTCAATAAGATCGAAGTATTGTCGAGTGGATTATTTCAAAACTTGACACAGTTAGAAGTAGTCTCCTTACGTGACAACCGAATACGTCACGTGGAGAGGTTTTCATTTGCAAATACACCGTCATTGTGGACAATTTTTTTAAGTAACAACCAAATCGAGTCTATGAATATGTTATTCAAGGATAAATTCGATAATCTTACAATTTTATGGCTAGACGGAAATCCATGGAAGTGTAATTGTGAACTGGGACCGTTATACGAATTTCTTATAAAAATTAATGTTGGGTATGACGTTGATAAATGTATAGTTGATTTGGGTATTACGTAAAGTGTTTAATAAAAAGTTATTGGGTAAGTTGTGAATGTATTAGTTTAATAGGTACATGGGACATAACCGGAGAGTTATGCAACGTTACGGGTAGGTGCCAGTGAGCTATGTGACATGAGAGAGTGTAGATGTACTGTGGTGCTGCTGATATCTTTATTGTTCTATAGGCAACGAGTAACCGACAAGCTAGAGGGCATTCGCTGGGCGATGTAAGACCGCCTTGTCGCCACGTGGGACAATCGGCAAGCGATGGGCGTTTGTTGAGTCAAGCAGGGGAAGGCTTTCGCTGGGCGATGTAAGGCCGCGCTTGTCGTTGACAGTGAGCTTAGGGTGGTCGTTGTGAGACCCTGCGGCCCACGGGGCCTAGGGCATTCGATTAGTACACCGCACTCACTGCAACGTGGGACAATCAGTGAGCGGTGGGCGTTTGTTGAGTCAATTGTAAGACCGCACTTGCTGCACCGTTGGATTAAAGCCTCAGAGTATGGCAAAGGTGGCCTGGCGAAAGACTTTCGACCGGCCAGCCAGGACCGGATGAGTACCTATGATTGTTATGTATAAAACGTTTTTCTAATATTGTTCTTATATCTGTTCCATGTCCGAGACCGAGGCTACACGACAACATTCTTACAGAATCATGATATAGGCACCCACGGCAATCACGTGAAAGAAAATTAATTGTTTGTAATATTGTTATTATGTTTTAGGTATTATTAATGCGCTGGCGCGCATAGTATTTGACGTATTAGCTAACATTAATAAGTTAAATCAATATGAGCTGGTATGTGAAGAGCCACCAAGATTACATGGAAGAAACTGGAAGGATATAAGTAGAGACGACTTTGTATGCAGTTCTGAAGATGCAACATCAACTCAAGTTTCAGTTATGACCAGTACAGAACCAACGACAACGACAAAACAAGACGACACTATTCCTGTAACAATTCATAATGGAACGAGGGATCAACCAGTTGACACTGGTGTACCACAACCACCTCCGCACCAGAATTGGATTCTGTATACAATATCAGTTCTGGTGCTGGTGTGCATTGTATCAGTTATAATTGGTGTAGTATTATTAAAACGAAGGTCATTTGTAAGTGGAATGGATAGCAGTACATAATTTCATCTGATTGTAATTAATAAATATTCATTTCAGCAGCGAACAAATGCTCGCAATGTGGACAGTGGCCTTCCAATGCTTGTCGTCCAAAACAGTGCGGTGTCAGAGAGTGACGACTCGGCATCAAACATGGCTGACGTGGATGAAGAACACACATCAATCCACCATTATGGATTACGTGGAGCAACTACAAATTAATCTTGCAAAGAAACACATAATTACCCGTCAACGTGTTTTTATTGTAAATTCACATTTCCATTGTATTTGTTCGTTTATAACATTCGTGATTTTGGTGAATATGGGATTTAAGTATACAGTAGTTTAAATGAAAGAAGTCCCTTGAAGGTCATTGAAGGACAGTACGAGTTTAGATTTTAACCACGCCCATTTTCTCATATTCAGTAGCGTCGTTTATCTAATTTTTAATGGGGCATATAAGATACTGTAATTTCCGATGGTGAGGGGTTAGCAGATGACGGGGAGATATAAACAAAAGAAGAACAATGCATGCATTAGTATATACCAGATATAAAGTTTTTGGTGAATAGTCGGCTTAGCACCGGTAACAACAGAAATATGATGTTTTGACAGTTCATTACGTTATATATTTGTGTCTCACATTTTGAATTACAACAACGATTTAGATAATGATATAATATCAGTGGTTGCAATAAAAGTGATTTATTATAACTGTGTTTGGGTTAGTGCATAATACTGGTGTTAATTAGTGGTAAATAAGACAAATTGACAGAAAATGCAGCAAAATGACGTTACACGCCTATGCGACAGCTAGTAGTGTAGGGAATAAGAAATCAACGTACGTTATTGCAATAGTATCGAGTACAACGAGCCTCATTTTGTTTTGCTTGTCGTAGTATTGTTCGGACATTCTAAAGACAAACGCGTTATATCCATCCTTGTCGCGCGTGCTGTTTGACAATTGAAATGAGAGAGATAGATATATAACTATACGTTAATTCGTATATGATACAGATAACCTTCATGGGACTTCTTTCATTTAAACTACTGTATGTACATAACACAATATTAAATTAGAATAATCATAACACAATAAAAGGAGTCGTTTCTATCCAGATTTTCCTCTTGGTTGAAGCTTTACACCAGATGTAAATCGCGACTAAAATCACAGGATTTTTAAAATTAAAGTCTGTTATTGAGATCACATCATTTTTCATTTCATAACATGTTGTACATTCAAATTTAATAAATAAATTAAATTCCGTGCAGTGATGCTTAGCTATTATTATTATTAAGAATGTTTAATAGAGAAGGAAACTCTAGAACACGTGACCAAAACATTAACATTACAATTCCATACAATTGTTTGTAATTTTGTGAATATTCCACATTTATTTGAAGTATTCTTCAATAAAAAAATTATTTGAAAACAAAAAAAAAAACATAATGTAAATTTAAGAAAAAAAAATCTGGTGTGGTCACCACACTACTTTCTTATACTTAATTTAAATTGGCACATATTTGACGTTTCAAATGCGTATTTCTGTAAATATTTTGTCTTTGTTTTGTTTTCATAGCATATATGATATTCTAAATACATGCCAATATATAAATACATTTTACTCAAAATTGAATAAAGATAGACGTAAAATGTATAGAACATTTTTTCCTCATAATAATATTCGCTACAACTTTTATTTGAAACATTTTTACCTATCGTTTTTTGTTTTTAAAATAATTTGAAATTTACAATTTCTGTGTTCAGTAAACTTCCTCTTCCGGTTTTCTAATTATACCCAAAATCTAATCAGCTCTTCGCCAATCCCAAAAACTTTTAAATATGAAGTTTCATTACTCTAGCTTTATTCGTTTTTGAGATAATGAACATACGGCCACACATACATACATACATACATACATACATACATACATACACACAGACATCATTGAGAAAATAGTCAAAACGTGTTCAGGGGACCTCAAAACGTGTATATCCATCAAAATCTCGCAATCGAAATTTTTCATGATTCCTATACTTTCCTTATACTATGTATAAGAAAGTAAAAAATAATAACAATGATAATCAAATGGCACAAGAACACAAACACATATATGGACAGCTTGTAGAAAAATAGAATGATGTGTAGATAGATGTATTTATTTCTTAAAAATAAAGTAAAAAGCATATTATTCCGTACATTTGTAACTTTTTTATGTTGCTGAAATTTGTTTAATAAAAACCAATAATAATAGACAAATGTGATATAACTATTATTTTTGCAAATGATTGTTTTGCAGGTCGAACTGTTAAACTTCAAGTGCGACACTAGTGTTATCAAATATTTTATCGCACTGTTTATCTAGCGATAAGGCTAAATGTCATCCTGTCCCTCATTTAGTGAGCAACTCAAATTGGAGTAACTCAAAGAGAGGACTTGTGTTTAAATTGTGTTCGGAGGCGCAAAATGCGGTGTGCTTTAGTGTTTTATCTTGTGGCGGTGACAATATTTGTGGTTGTATATAGTTTGCCGGAGCTGTGTGTGATTAGAAATTATATTGGGGAAACAGGTGCACGTTGTGGCAGAGATGACGTCCGATACACATTCGATTTCATACCGCCCATTTCTCGGAACATAACATTCATTAACTTAGAGGGACAACCGCTCAAACAGTTATCGTACAATGCATTTCGGAATCTCAGCAGTCAAAATAGTATATCTGCGATAAGGCTTCAACATTGTCAGATTAGACATGTAGATGCTGGTGCACTTGTGAATATGTATAACCTCACCATTATTGACTTGTCATACAATGAAATAAATCAAATTGATAGTAAGTTGTTCAGTCACACTAAACAAATAAAATATATTTACTTGGACTTCAATGAGATTGAAGTACTGCCGAGTGGATTATTTCAAAATTTGCCGCTGTTAGAAGTAGTCTACCTAGAATACAACCGAATACGTCAGGTGGAGAGGTTTTCATTTAAAAATACACCGTCATTGTGGATAATTTACATGAATAATAACCAGATCGAGTTTATCAATATGTTATTCAAAGATAAATTCGATAATCTTACAAATTTGCTGCTAGACGGCAATCCATGGAAGTGTAACTGTGAACTGGTACCGTTATACGAATTTCTAATAAAAATTAATAAGTTAAAACAACATGGGCTTGTATGTGAAAAGCCACCAACATTACATGGAAGACATTGGAGCAATATAAGTAGAGACAAATTTGTATGCCGTGCTGAAGATGCAACATCAACTCAAGATTCAGTTATGACCAGTACAGAACCAACGACAGTTATAGAACAAGACGACACTACACCTGTAACAGTTTATAATGGAACGAGGGATCAACCAGTTGACACTGGTGTACCACAACCACCTCCGAACCAGAATTGGATTCTATATACAATATTAGTTCTGGTGCTGGTGTCCGTTGTTCCGGTTATAATTGGTGTAGCATTATTCAAACGAAGATCAGATGTAAGTGAAACGGATAGCAGTACATAGTTAAATCAAATTTTTATTCATAAATACTTTTTCAGCAGCGAACAAATGCTCGCAATGTGGACAGTGGCCTTCCAATGATTGGTGTCCAAAACAGTGCGGTGTCAGAGAACAGCGATTCGGTATCAAACATGGCTGACGTGAATGAAAAATCAACGAATACCGACTCTTGCTACTGCTTCGGACGTAGCCGAATATTAAAAAAATACGCCGAATCAGCCGAATAACGAAGCGAAACCGAAGCATATTACTTTTTGCCGTTTTTTTTATAATAGAACACACTCATGTAATGTGATATGGAGTAAACCAAATAACCTATTAGCAAATTATATGAATGTATGTATTCTACAAAAAGATTTTCAATATATTTTTCTAAATCGGAGCTCGGAATCGAAAAAAATATCGGTTAAAAATTAATCGATATTGCGAACGTTATTTTCAAAACTGTAATGTTCGTCACTGATTTGGGTTAAAAAATCGGGTTATAAAATGTATTGGTTATCTTGGAAATAGTATTTGTTTTTCAAAGTGTCTCGATGTTATCTTCAAAAATGTATTGGTGACTTGCAAATAATAAGTTTTACAGCTGGAAATGTACAAAGTACAACACTAATATTATCAAATATTATCTCGCAGTATTAGTATCTAGCAATAAATACAGATTTATGAGAATTATTTAATGATATGCCGTTCTTCATTGAGTGTGCATCTCAAATAGGTGTAAGTCAGAAAGAAGACTTGTATTTGAAGTGTGTTTAGAAGCGCAAAATGCGGTGTGCTTTAGTGTTTCATCTTGTGTCGACGATATTTGTGGCTGGATATGGAGTGCCCAAGCTATGTGCGTTTCGCGGGGGTGGGGGAGTGCTGACACTTTGTAAAAGGCCCGACGTCAACTACACACTGAGTTCCATACCGCCATTTTCTCAGCACATATCACTGATCGACTTGCGCGACCAACCGTTCAAACAGTTACCGTACAATGCATTTCGGAATGTCAGTAGTCAAAGTAGCATTACGAAGATTGTGCTTCGAAATTGTCAGATTAGTCATGTAGACGCTGGTGCCCTTTTGAATTTACATAACCTCACTGATATTAACCTGTCACACAATAATATAAATCACATTGATAGTAAGTTGTTCAGTGATACTAAACGCATCAAGCATATTTACATGTATTCCAATAAGATTGAAGTGTTGCCGCGTGGATTATTTCAAAATTTGCCGCTGTTAGTAGAGGTCGTCTTATATGACAACCGAATACGTCAGGTGGAGAGGTTCTCATTTAAAAATACACCGTCATTGCGGCACATTGATTTAACTTTTAACCAAATCGAGTCTATGGATAGGTTGTTCAAGGATAAGTTCGATAAACTTACAACTTTGCGGCTATACGGTAATCCATGGCGGTGTAACTGTGAACTCGGACCGTTATACGAATTGCTGATAGAAATTAATCAGTTAAATCAGTTCGCTCTTCAATGTGAAGAGCCACCAACTTTACATGGAAGATATTGGCGCAATATAAGTAGAGATGAATTTGTATGCCGTTCGGAAGACGCACTATCAACTCGAGATTCAGTTGGCACACAACCAGCTCTGAATCAGAATTGGATTGAATATACCAGATCAGTTCTGGAGCTGGTGTGCGTCGCTGCAGTTATAATTGGATTAGTATACGTTGTGAGACGCACACCAACCGTTGTAAAACGAAGATCAGATGTAAGCGAAACGGATAGCAGTACATAGTTTAATCTAACTGTAATTAATAAACATTCTTTTCAGCGGCGAACAAATGCTCGCAATATGGACCGGGGTCTTCCAATGTGTGTCGTCCAAAGCAGTGCGGTGTCAGAAAATAATGATTCGGCATCAAACGTGGCGGACGTGGATGAAGAATCTCAGCAGTCAAAGTAGCATATCTGAGATATAGCTTCCATATTGTCAAACTTTGGTATAAGTTAGTAGACGATTTTTAAAGATTATAAATGTCATTTCAACTGAACTTAAGTTACAAAACTGATTATTCAACTGTGGAGGAAATGTTAAAGTTATTTTATGTAATTTATTTTTTGTGTTGATTCATTGAAAGCAAGTATTTAACATTTGATACGAATATAATACCCAACAGCTGTTTTTAGTGAGTGCGGGCAACTTATGTAACACGATTGTGCTGCGAGATGCAGAAATACTGGCGCAGTAGTTCTCAAAATGGTTGATAGAGTACACTACGGGTATTATTTTAGCGCAAAGTTGAATTTAAATTGACTGTAACTAAATATTATTCTGTAAAGTGATTCTTCGGTTGTTTGAAAAATAAATAAAACGGTAATTACCGGTAAAACGGACATTTCTCTTGATAAAACAAGTGTATCGACTTGACACTGTTATTGAGAAAGTGTTGATTTTGTATATCTACAAATATTGGTTATTGGCGTACAACATGGCAAATCAGTTTTTCCGTATGCAAAGTTCCCAAATGATTTTAGACAAAAATACTTCAAATAAATGTAAAGAATTAAATTCTGCATCCAAACCGATTCGATTTTTAGTTATCAGCAAAGCTGTTATCGTCGAATTAGTTTTTATTTTTAAAAGTGTGTCGATGTTATCTTTGTAATTGTCAAAAAACGGAAATGTATTAATGACTATTGCATAGGATGTGTTTTATAACTCGAAATGTACAAAGTACAACACTGATATTATCGAATAGTATCTCGCAATATTAATATCTAGCGATAAATATGAGAATTATTTAATGTTATCATTTACTTCATTTAGTGTGCAACTTAAATAGGTGTAACTCAGAAACAAGACTTGCGTTTGAATTGTGTGTTAGAAGCTTAAAATGCAGTGTGCTTTAGTGTTTTATTTTGTGGTGGTGACAATATTTGTGGTTGTATATAGTGTATTTGTAGATTATTTTGACGAAACAAATGCATATTGTGGAAGAGATCACGTCGAATACACATTCGATTTTATACAGCCCATATCTCAAAACATATCATTCATTAGCATGCGGGAACAACCGCTTAAACAGTTACCGTACAATGCATTTCGGAATCTCAGTCAAAGCAGCATATCTAAGATTTGGCTTCGATCTTGTCAGAATGGGCACGTAGACGCTGGTGCACTTTTAAATTTACATAACCTCACCACCATTGACCTGTCAGAGAATCAAATAAGTCAAATTGATAGTAAGTTGTTCAGTGATATTAAACAAATAAAACTTATTTTCATAGCATACAATGAGATTGAAGTATTGCCGAGTGGATTATTCCAAAATTTGCCGCTCTTAGAAGAAGTCAACTTAAGGGGCTACCGAATACGTCAGGTGGAGAGGTTTTCATTCAAAAATACACCGTCATTGCGTGAAATTAATCTAGGGTATAACTGGGTATAACCAAATCGAGTCTATGAATATGTTGTTCAAGGATAAATTCGATAATCTTACATATTTCGTGCTGTACAACAATCCATGGATGTGTAATTGTGAACTGGGATCGTTATACGAATTAGTTGTAAAAATTAATCAGTTAAATCAGTATGGGCTTGTGTGTGAGAAGCCACCATCATTATATGGAAGACTATGGATGGATATAAGTAGAGACGAATTGGTTTGTCTTTCTGAAGATGCAATATCAACTCAAGATTCACTTATGACGAGTACAGAACCAACGACACCTACAGAACTAGTTGAAGAAGCCACCGAATCAGATACTGAAACGGAAGAATCAACTACAACTGATGCACGCACCACAATGATTATAGAATCAGCCAAGACGACGCCTCGAGATCCCGTTGACGATCAGCTAGCTGTAAAATCATTAAACAATCATGAAGGAGCCGATACAAATGTTCAACAAGTCTACGACGATTTAAAATGGCTGCCGTGGACTGTGTTCTCGGTTGTGATGGCCTGCCTCCTGGGATGTGCAGCAAGATACGCATTTACACGTCACAGAAGAAGAACAAGGATACCATCAGTTAGTGTATAAATAGTATAAGAGTGAGTTACAGGGTTAATTTAATTGCAAACTATGATGATGTTTCAGAGAACAGAGGAGACTTCAGAACTGATGAATTTCCAGACGACTCCGCAGACAAATTGTTAATATTCTAGTGATTAACGTTACAAAACAGTTGTTTGTAGTTAGTATGGAATGTTTTTGGTCCTTACGATATTTTATTAGAGATTGTAGTTGAATCGTTATTATAACTTTACCGCTGTTTTCAAATGTTGTTTCCATCCAGTCGTATGAAAAGATGCAAGAAGATCACATTTCTTCATTGACTGAGTGCTGATAACTTATGTAACATTCTTATAAAGCGGGTACCATGATGGTCTAGTTCTGTGAGCTGTCAATAAAGTACACTTCATGTAATATATCAGTGTAATGATGAATTTAAACTTACTTGTACATAAATATTATTCTGCGAAGTGATTCTTCAGAAGCCGTGCAGTGACAAACGTTTAAAACGAAACACATGACTCACAAAATCATGTTAAACAATAAATAAACTAAATAACGATGTGTTTGCTGCTGTCATTTTGAGTACAAAGAGGATTAATGAGAAAATGTAATTTAACATTATTTTGTTTGGAAATTCTTTTCTTCGTGGCATCTTAAGAAATAAAACCACAACAAATTTTACGGACAACGTTATAAACGATAAAACTAATTTTTATCTTCAAAGGCAAAATATTTTAGTGTACATTCAAATTGTCCCAGTCATTGTAAGTGTCTTGTAAACAGACACAGCATTTTTGCCAATGATATGTTTAATCGCTTTAAATGTTAAAGTTCAAGTGCAACACTACTGGTGTTATCAAATATTTTATCCAGCGATAAGACTGACTCGCACAGTACATTTTTAAGGTTATCCTGTTCCTCATTCAGTGAGCAACTCAAATCGGTGTAACTCAAAACGAGAACTTGTGTTTAGATTGTGTTCATTAATATAAAATGCGGCGTGCTTTTGTGGTTTACTTTGTGGTGGTGACAATATTTGTGGTTGTACATAGTTTGCCAGAACAATGTGAGGTTATAGATTATTACGGGGAAAATCGTGCACTTTGTGGAAAAGATGACGTCAAACACACATTCGATTTTATACCGCCAATTTCTCAAAACATTACATTCATTAGCATGCGGGGACAACCGCTTAAACAGTTACCGTACAATGCATTTCGGAATCTCAGCAGTCAAAGCAGCATATCTACGATGTGGCTTCAACATTGTCGGATTAGTCATGTAGATGCTGGTGCACTGTTGAATTTGCATAACCTCACCATTATTGACTTGTCACACAATCAAATAAATCACATTGATAGTAAGTTGTTCAGTCACACTAAACAGCTGAAACTTGTCAACTTGTACTTCAATGAGATTGAAGTAGTGCCGAGTGGATTATTTCAAAATTTGCCGCTGTTAGAAATAGTTTACTTAGTATACAACCGAATACGTCAGGTGGAGAGGTTTTCATTCGCAAATACACCGTCATTGTGGATGATTGCTTTACATAACAACCGGATTCAGTTTATGAGTATGTTCTTCAAGGATAAATTCGATAATCTTACAACTTTGCGGCTAGACGCTAATCCATGGAAGTGTAACTGTGAACTGGGACCGTTATACGAATTATTTACAAAACTTAAGCCAGCACATCGCGTTGAGCCTGTATGTGAAGAGCCATCAACATTACAAGGCAGAAAATGGAGCGATATAAGTAGAGACGAATTTGTCTGCCGTTCTGAAGATGCAACATCAACACAAGATTCAGTTATGACCAGTACAAAACCGACAACAACCACAGAACAAGAGGACACTATTCCTGTAACAGTTTATCGGGAAAGGCCGTGATTCTGTATCAAACATGGCCGACGTGGATGACGAATCAAGGAATTATTTTTAGTAATTTTCTTTGATTAAAACAAATATATTTTGTATGTGTCTCTGGTTAAAATAAAAATGAAGAAATTATAATTTTTTAAATACATTAGAATATTTTTATTTCTTCATATCCAGCGAAGAAGCTGTTTGTCGCTAATTTTAAAAGATATGCAATATTTATTTCATCCTTGGTTTGTGTCTGTGCTAATCTTAGTACCGTAACGCGCCGCTAACAACCTTGTGGCGCTAGCTACCTGGTTCAAAATAAATAAGCCTTTCTGGCATAAATATTTAGATGCAATTCGTCAGCAGTTTTAAATATATATATATATATATATATATATATATATATATATATATATGTAAAGAAAGTTTGCTTCCTTCAATTTGAATTTGCCGCGCTTCCCATGCTCCGCGCGCCTTTTGATCTATCACCATTATGATAGAAGAATTGAAGAGACAGACAGTTACTACGTAATAGAATATATAAAAAAAATACAGAGATAAAATTTATAATAAGAAACATATATATTGTAAACAAATTAAATAGTGTAAATAGAGAAGCGGTAACAGTAAACTTTAATTGTCGTTTCTTCGTTTACAGGTAAATAGTGTAAATAAATGTTGTTACATGTTGAATAAAATTTAAAGTTCGTTTACAGAGAAACATATTTTGGTTTACTTTTTATCCGTACAAATAATTGTCTTATAAAACGACAACTTTTGTTTATAAGGACGAGAAGATTGCAGTTCGCATTCCAATATGTGGCTTCACCAAAGGAGAAGAAGACAAGTATTGTTAACATAACCTCAATTACAACAGAGGATAACAAGGAATATGTGTTGCCACAAGAAATGAGATTTATAAGCGAACATGAAGAACTGGCGAAGACAGATGTTTATAAAAGAGTGAAAAAAAGTTTTACTCAAAGAGGTCAAAACAGAACAGTGTGGGTTACACTAATGCTGGGTTTATGCAGAGAAAATTTCAACTAACACTAAGCTAAGAATTAACACCAAGAAGATAAAAGTATGTAGATGTATGAATACGTTTATGCGGAAAATTAGGAACTAACGAATTTAACAACTAAGCTAACAAGATGGCCAACTTTTATCTTCTTAGTTTAATTGTTAATTTTGAGCATGCGCAAAGCATTTCATTTCGACAGTATTGTGTGCTGCCTTGGTGTCATGGTGTCTCTACTTGGTGTACTGTCAGATATTGGTCAGATATATATAGGTTAATTGAGTCTAAAACAATGGAAGACAGGTTTGACAGTACATTAATTGAAATTGTACAAAAATACTGAATACTGCTTGTTTGTAAAGGTTATGTAGGATGACAGCTACATGTATTTGGTGCGCATGCGCTACTTTAAACCTGTTAATTTATGTACAGGCTGCGTAAACGCCATGCCTTTACTCTTAATGCTAATGTAAATTTAGTGTTAGTTTAATGTTAAATTAGTTACTAATGTTGTCCTGCATAAACCCAGCATAACAGAGGAAATGGAGCTGATATATTTTGATAAGGAGGGTAATATAATGTTTAATGACTTATATTTAGAAGAACTAATAAAAACAGATATAGTAGAACCCACTCACAAGAAAGAAAGTCAACTTAATTTAAAACACATAGCAGAGAAGTTTATGATTGAAAAATTTACATCTAAACATTCAAACGCAAAACAATGGCTGGAGACATTTGAGAAGGAATGTAGAAGGTTTGAAATTAATGAAGAAAACACAAAGATTGAGATATTAAGACTATTCCTGGACAAATCATGTTCAGATTGGCACTCAGCAACACTCACAATATTGTCAATGGAAGCTGAATGGTCTGACTGGAAAGAGAGATTTCAAGAGTCATTTGCAGACAAAGGATGGAGTACAGGAATGTATGCTATAACCTATAGGTATAAAGAAGGTTCATTGATTGAATATGCAATGGGAAAAGAGAAGTTATTGCTAGATATGGACAATAACGTTACTTCAAAAACCCTAGTGTTGCTTATAGCAGCAGGATTACCTGAGTTCGTTAGAAATAAGATAGACAAAGAAAATTGTGAGAATTCTACTGAATTATTACATGAAATTAGAAAATGGGAAAACTTAATGAATAAAAGTAATCTTACAAAAAAGAGAGAAGATAAACACGATAACAAGAAGAGATTTGAAAGAAAACAGCCATGTAAGAATTGTGAAAGCTTAAATAAAGGCATTAGATACCATCCTGAAGACTCATGTTGGTTTAAGAATAAAGAAAAAAATGAAAGTAAAGTAACAGGAAGCAACTCAGTCATAGAAGTAAAACTGAACACAGAGAAAAAAAACGAGTAATCACACCATTGATTAAACTGAAAATATTATTGGATAAATTAGAAGTAAACGGAACATATGATCCAGGTTCCCAAGTCTCTCTAATAAATCCTAAATTAATAAGAATACAGAAAAAAAACGGAAGATGCAAATAAAATATTTTTAAAAACGGTCAATGGTGTGACACATCCAAGAGGTTTAGTAACTATGAAAGTAAAAATTTTTGACACGGAGGAATACATTGATGTATTCATTGTGGAGAAAAATTATTTTGAAGATTTCATCATAGGATTAGATATTATAAAAAAAATTCAGATTAATTCAAGATGAGAATCTACAAATATCACAAAAAAAGACAATGGTAGATACAGAGACCACAGAAGAAAAAAATAAAATAAATAATAAAAACAATCAAATTAAACAGTGCTCAGTAAAATTCAATGAACACATAGAAGATGAATTTCAGATAAAGCTACAACATCTAGATAACATAAAGGAAATTAAAATAGAAAGATTAATTGAAGAATATAAGACTGTATTTGCAAAAGATAAATACGACATTGGCACAGTAAAGGACTATGAAGCAAGAATCGAATTAATAGAAGATAAATATTGCAGTAAAAGACCGTACAGGTGTTCAATAGAAGACAAAAGGGAAATAGAAACACAAGTGGCAAAGTTACTGGAAAAGAAATTGATTGAAGAATCTTACAGCCCATTTGCTGCACCAGTAACATTGGCATATAAGGAAATCTAATCAGCTCTTCGTATAATCGATAAACTTTTAAATATGAAGTTGCATTGTCCTGTATTTGCTTGTTTTTAAGATAATGAACATACAGACACACACACAGACGTCATTGCGAAAATAGTCAAAACGTGTTCAGGGGACCTCAAAACATGTATTTCCATTAAAATCTCGCAATCCATATTTTGCATGATTCCTATTAGAAGTGGAAAAATATCGATAGTCAAAACTATCGATAGTACGATAGCGCTCTAAAAAACTATCGGTACTATCGATAGTACTATCGATAGTTTTTAAATGCTATTATAATTTATATTAGTTCGCATCTAATTGCACTAAATGACATTCAAATGAAAAACAAATAGACAAAGTATGTAAATAAATACTTATTCTACAGATATTTGTAGCACATATTTCATAAAAAAAGTATACTGAAAACAACAAAAATTATTAAGGGCAGGTTTTTCAATTTCCTGGTAGCATTTTATTTATAAGAGATAAATAAAAAATGTAATCAAATTTTTCACAGTAAATAAGAAGTTTGTCATTTGGCAGTTCATTTCGATGCGGCATTTGTTTATTTACCGGACTGTTACAATTTTACCAGAAGATTGAAAAACCGACCCTGCATAAAATTGACTATATCACTCATTAAATTATAAACTCATAACAATGTTCGAAACTCGACGTATTGTCTAAAGACACACGTCTTGGGTTAACAAAAAATTTTGATTACCTTATGTATGATGTTACATGTAAAAGTTAGTATTTAAGAAGCGAAGAATTTTGATTAATAAATAGTAATTTGTCAACATTTTGAGATTTTAAATTCGCTCGGCGATTCGAAATTATTTGTCCAGTTTTCGAAAATATACGTTCTGACTGTAATTAACTTAACTTAACTAACTGACAGTTAATACTTAATATCACTTGCTTGACTGCAATCAATTGCAATATTGTTATAAGTCCAATATTCATTTGGAAATACGCATTACCACTGCACAACTACACGAACCGAAGTTTATAAATAACTCAACAGATGGAGAAACGATATACGTGATCGAATTTTTAAAAAAATTGTATTCGGAAATAATGAAAAAAGAATTTTTATAAAATACTTACTATCGATAGTGATTAAAACTATCGATATATCGAAAAAAATAAAACTATCGATAGTCACTATTGATAGTTTTCCACCTCTAATTCCTATACTTCCTTTATACTATGTATAAGAAAGTAAAAATTCGTGTTTTACCATTTTTCGAAAATCATTCTAATGGGAGATAAAAAGAGGAGGTTATTTTTCAAGATACGTATATTTCGAAAACGGAAGATATTAAAAACGTGAAAATTGGTATTTAGACTTTTTATTAAAAATAAACAAACAGGTGTTTTACTTACCATTTTTTTAAATTAACATTACGATGAGATGAAATGCGAGGAACATTTGCTAGAATACCAATATCTCAAATGCCAAAGATGTTTTAGACTTAAAAATTGCTGTTTAGAATGTTCCTTAAAAATAATGAAGCATGTATTTTACAATATTCTGAAAATCTAATTACAATGCGGGGATAATTTTTTTAGAATACCAACGAAGCATGATTAATTTTGGCATTTAGATTCTCTTTTGAAATTAAAGAAAAGTATGTTTATTATCTTCAGAAAATAAAATTACAGGAGTGTAAAAAGTGATTTATTAATTTTTTATTGCTCGATCTCAAACACCGAACATTAAAAATAAATTTGACGTTTGTACAAAAATAACAGTACATTAATCTTTTGTTGCTATGTGCAAAGGCAACTACAAAACTGAAAGTATAATGCAATTCTTTTTTTCAAATTTACTGCAAAACTAAAATAGTACATTGCATTTCTTTTGTTCAGGTTTACGTAAATGCTATGGAAACAAAATAGTAAAAAACTAAATAAGAATATAAACAGTATCAGATAAGTGTTAATTTTAAGTGAGTAAAGAAGTATATTAACCACATCTGATTTTTTAAGATTTTGTGATTACAATTTCGTGACTGCGTTAGTCTGCTCTTGCTCCTTTTTATTATTCAATAATTTGTAGGTATATAAATTGATAACATATTCACAAAAAGTAATATGCTGACAGCTTTATTTGTTTTTGTTCTTCTGCAGATAGTAAATGGTGTGATGACACCACACAAGTCGTACCAATTATGAGTGATGGGGCGTGTTTAATTCGGGCGTTATCTTACGTTATGTATGGCAGTTAACATCTAGAAATAATGGAAAATGATGTTCTATTCATTGCAAACATCAATTGAATGGAACATGTCCATCCACAAACACCAGCGATAATTCTTAGCATCAATCATTTGCATACTGTCATAGACGATGTGACGTCACCATTGTAACTGAGGCGACCAACTATGATGATGACCATGATGTGACAACATTTCTGTGAGCGCAATACCTGACTGATGGAATCAGTATCGGGTCGGCCGTTGTACAGGTGTTGCGTCCACGATATCATCATCATCGATCGGCTCGGTCACAGTGGTGGCGAGATCATCTACAACAGTACTACTACCGCTAGTATCCGGACCATGCTCACTCAAATCGTCTGCAATGTCTAGCTGTCCTAGCGTATCCAGTAAGTAAGCAATGTCCAGCACATTATGCCCATACCGAACATCGATAGTTTCGAATAGGGTGTCGGTTCCCTCTAGCCGAGTGTGTAACGCTCTGTAATCAGTATGACGAACGATGTGAACATGATCACCTGTTATCTGTTCTGCCTGTTCTACGTCCATGACATAAAAGTGCTCCGATGCACGACCTGGGGGCACGCGGCTGACATAATTTGCCCCCATGTCGTATGTACCCGCCGTTGAAGAACCGGCGCGACTTGTGCCCTTCATAGACTCGTCTGAAAATACAAATGTGTACAAGTAAATACATCAAGATTTATATAACGTGAAATATTGAAACAAAATCAAACTTACGTCGTTCTGTCGGAACCGATACTTCAGCGGCGGCAGCCCCATTATCTGCTCCTTCGTCACTAAACCAAAAATACGTTATTCATAATATTACAGATACCAGTATCACACACCAATACATGTACCCGTATATGCTGCCATATTTATATCATCATATTTACGGCGATTAATGTGTAGTTATTTGTCGCTTTCCGGGATTACGATCATTATCGCTTTCCGGGATTACGACCATGTCACCCTAGAAATAAACAAATACAATAATAAGTCACACACGCATACACGTTATTATAGAAAATAGTAAATTACCTACTCGTCCTGAGGCTCCACGTCCTCCATGGTGTTCACTAGATCTACGGCAGCGGCTCGCATCCGTCTTGCCATAGATCCTAGGACATTCATAATAATTGGACCACCACCATATCAATATCTCAAATGCCAAAGATGTTCCAGACTTAAAAATTGCTGTTTAAATGTTCCTTAAAAATAATGAAACACGTATTTTACAATATTCTGAAAATAGAATTTAAAATACGTGGATAATTTCTTTAGAATACCAACGATGTGAGACAAATTTTCGCATTTAGATTCTCTTTTGAAAATAAAGAAAAGTATGTTTATTATAATCAGAAAATAAAATTAAAGAAGTGTAAAAAGGGATTTATTAATTTTTTATTGCTCGAACTTAAACACCGAACATTAAAAATAAATTTGACGTATGTACAAAAATAACAGTACATTAATCTTTTGTTGTTATGTGCAAAGGCAACTACAAAACTGAAAGTATAATGCAATTCTATTTTTCAAATTTACGTAAATGCTATGGAAACAAAATAGTAAAAAACAAAATAAGAATATAAACAGTATCAGATAGGTGTTAATTTCAATTGAGTAAAGAGCTACATCTGATTTTTTAAGATTTTGTGATTACAATTTCGTGGCTGCGTTAGTCTGCTCTTGCTCCTTTTTATTATTTAATAATTTGTAAGTATATAAATTGAATAACATATTCACAAAAAGTAATATACTGACAGCCTTATTTGTTTTTGTTCTTCTGCAGAAAGAAAATTACAATGCAAATAGGAATTTTAAATGTAAATGGTATGATGGCACCACACAAAGTCGTACCTATTGTGATGGGGCGTGTTTAATTCGGGCGTTATCTTACGTTATGTATGGCAGTGAACATCTAGGAATAATGGAAAAAAATGTTCCATTTCCTGCATATGCAAGAAAATTTTGAATACTATTGTGTGGAAAATAAAGGAGCAAAAATAAAAACGGAAACAATTTGGAAAATATTTTTTCTCTCTAATATTAAAGGAAATTTTGAAAAACAAAAGGTTACATGCACATCTAGACCATAATACGTATCTACATAAAAAATCATCAAGATTGGTTAGATACTCTTGGAGAAGTTAGTAGAACGAAAAACGTATGAGCGAGCGAGTGAGCGGACGAATGATATACATACGGAAATAAATTGTAATAGTCATTTCTGCGCAAAAATTACGAAACTGGTACAGACATCGTACCGAACATAGGATAGGAGGTCGATGAGCTAAAAAACTCATGTTTGTATTAAAAAAACAATTGAATCAAAATTATAATTCATCGCGTGCGATGCCGCGGGTAACAGCTAATTCTATATACAGGTGTCCCAGCGACTAGCATACATAGGGAAATTAACATTGGGAAATTATATAAGGAACAACTATTGCTATGAGCTATATGTATATTCTTTCTGAGTGACAAAAACAAAAGATTTAAAATAAAGAAAGTTACTTCTGTCAAATAATTTTATATTACATAATTATTTAAAGGAATTTTATTTAAAATAGGATATTGGGTGCGTCCATTGCCTTCGCAAAAGTAATAGAAACGGAAACTACAATGTTTACAACGAAGTAGATATTTTGGCAGCTGTCGAAGTGTGAGGGAAATTACAAATAATCTCGGCGAATTACCGCACTCATAAAAAACACAAATATTTTGCTTACAAATATTACACGCTGCTATTAGCAGCAAATAGTAAAGATAGTACACATTTACATTAAATGGGGAACACAATTTTATGACAGATTAAGCCACTGTCTGCTAGTCAATGACAATACGTTTGAACATTTCACTGATTAGTACCCGCTAGTGATATTGAATTTAGTGCTTCACTATTGTGTTTTGTTCGTTTTTCCATTACAAAATGCAAACTCTTAAGCTTTCTGTTGTAGGTATGTATTACTGAAAATCATCCAAATTTGTTTCTACACAAAATTTATTATAAAATAATAAATATAACCATATTATTTATCCCTAAATATTATTTATTTTCAAGTAGTATTACGTACATTTATTAAATTCAAATTGAATCGCCTTGTCAACAGTTAACAATTGAATAACAGAACCTTTGCCATGGAAATAAATATATCTGAACGAAAGACTTACAATATATTATGTGAGTGGTATAGTCGGCTTGGCATATGCCAACAAATGATCTGACATAATTTTTCAATATAAAAAGTATGAAGAAATGTTTCATTTCCTGCATATGTAATACAATTTTGAATACAATTGAGTAAAATATAAACTGAAAACTGTTTTAAACAAAAAGTCACGTGTACTACTAAGCTATAATATATATTTACAAAAAAAATCATCCAAATTGAATGGATAGGCTACGAAGATTTAGTTGAATAATAAATGTACGCGCGACATACACACGGACATATGTTGTAATAGACATTTCGTGATCCTGGGGGTCTGTCCGGGATTATTAACGCAAAAATGTTTGAAATCGAAAGAAAATATACTAAACACTATAGGCTCTTCGACTGGAGGAGTGGCACGATAATCCAAGCACGTGACTTCACACGCGAGACGAGCTCTGTAACAGAAAGGGCACAATGAGTGTGTATATTAGCTAGGTAGTACATATGTACATACATACATATTTCATTATAAACACAACATGATGAATATATTCTATTATGGCTAACATACTACTCACCTGCAGAATTGATGCAAACAGTAATTCCCTCAGTCGACATCTTGCCGCTCCAAACATTATTGCATCAAATCTTCATTATTGTTAGGGGTTCGGGAATATTGAAATAAAAGTGTTTGTGCTTATGATGAAATAATAAGTATGTCTTTATTATAAGGAAGCTGATGTACGACTGAACTATATATACATTTTGCACAGTGCGCGTAACATAGATAAAAGCAGTTTTTATCAGAACTATCCCACGGAGCTTCCCTGAGCGGAAAGTGTCCAACAAGCAAAAGTAAAAAAAATGATATGACTAAAGTACACATATATGTTGGCTTAAAAATTAAATATATGTATTTAACGTAATAAAAGTAGCGGATTACATAACACCTCCCTCCGGAAGATTGAAACGGTAGTTTCAATTGGAATGGCTGTCCCATGCGGAGGCAGATCGACGGCAAGAAAGTCGTTGATGTGGATTGGCAGGTTGTTGGTCATGAAATTCTTCTATATCGTCTAATTGAAGAGATGGTCGTCGAGCTTCATTGTGAATATTAGTGATAATACAGCTTTCTCTGCACTTTGTACAATTTTTGGGAAAATATTTTCTAATGAATCTGTAGCATGGACAATTGCAACATTTGCAAATACAACATATAGTTATAAGTACAACAAATATAATACCGATAACGTAGTAAGAAGAATAGCGAGTAATGTGCTTAGCCAATATTATATCATCGAGATTTTCCGATAATTTATGTAATTGGTGCTGAGCATATTGCAATTCTTCCAATTTTAAATTAATTGGTTGAAGTGTGTCAAAATGTATAGTTTTTGAATTTTTGAAATTTGCATTATCGCAACAATCTTCTTGAATTGAAATGATTGGAACTATATCAGTTATATTATACATTTCCACAGTTTCTGTTAACAATTGGATATATGATATATAAGCTTTACAATTTTTTTCTAAATGTAAAATGTTCGTATCTTTCAATACAAATAATTGTACGTTTTTATTTTTACAATTTAAAGTTACTTCTTGACTTCTAGAAGTAGCTAATATCCAGTTGTTATTAGGTAGATTTTGCCATAAAAATATTTCTTGATTTACAATTTTGACATTACAATTTTTTGGTATGTACTTAATATTATTTTGTAACAATAATAATTCACAATTATCTCTTTCATTTCGAGTAACAACACTTTTAACAGTACAAAGATATTCTTTAGGAAATATTTGTTTACAATTATCGTTAAATTTTTTATATTGAACATAAGTTCTTCGATTCTTTGTAATTAACAAATATTCATAATCTGGTAATATGAGTTGATATTGATTTTCATCTATAGGTATAGGTAAAGGGTATAAGTGAAATATATCAAATGTAAGAATTTCGGTTAAAGGAATTATAATGATGAATATTAATTTAGATTCAGAATAATACACTTGTAATGTAGAAATTTCTAATAACGTATGTCCATTACTTGCTGTAAGAGGTATTCGAAATTCTCTTTCTGTAGGCAAAGAATGAAGTATTTCTTTTAAATTTGCAATGAGTTTTGATGGTTTTAACACTTGTGGATGAAGTATATTCTGTTTTGCAAAAAGGATTGAATTTAACAATGTATCTACTTGCTCGAGAGTGATTAATATGTCTAAGTTTAACTTTGAAATGATTTCTTGTAAAGATTTAATCTGCAATGAAAGGTTTTAATCTATTTAGATGTACTTTGATATTTTTCTTATTTTTTAATATAACAGCGTTTGTTTTAGTTAATTCAAGAATTTTATAAGGACCTGTATACAAAGGAGATAGTTTTTTATTCAATTTTGCTTGTTCATTGGTTAATAATACCATTTGGTTAATATGGAATTTATATTCTTTTGTTTGTTTGTCATAATTGTCTTTACTTTTTATTTTAGATTGGTTTATATTATTTTTAGCAATATTATTAATATGTGCTAATTTTTCCTTTAAATTAATAAGGTAATCATCGTAATTATATTTTATTGATTGATTTATATTTGGAAGTGCAATTTTATTTGAAAATAATAATTCATAAGGTTGAAATTGAGTGACTGAATGAACATTAGAATTATATGCGAGAGTAGCTAATGAGAGATATTGATCCCAATCGTTTTGATTCTGATTTATGTAATGTTTTAAATATTCTTTAAGTGTGGAATGTGATCTTTCCAGCATCCCATTAGTTTGTGGATGATATGCTGTGGTAAATTTTTGATTTATCTTTAATAATTTATTAAGATTTTTGAATCACTCCGATTGAAATTCTGTTCCTTCATCGGTAAGAATTGATTTTGGAAATCCAAATAAAGAAATATATCTTAAAAATTCATTTGCTACGTTTTCTGAAGTATGATTTTGCAAAGGTTGTGCATATAAATACTTGGTTAAATCGTCCTGTATTGTCAATATATATTTATTTTCCTTTTCTGTAATAGGTAACGGACCTACTATATCTAGAGATATACGCTCAAAAGGTTTAGAACTAGTAGTTGTTATTTCCATAGGTTGTTTTCGTTTTTGTCGATCACATTTGTTTTTCTGACATTCTTCGCATGATTTTACATATTGCTTAATTATTTTTGACATATTTGGAAAAGTGTAATTTAATTGAATTCGTTTTAAAGTTTTATGAAATCCGGGATGTCCTGCTAATGGAGAATTATGATTTTCGTGTAAAATTTTATTAATTTCTTCTGTAGTTTCTAGTAATTTGACTCAATTTTAAAATTTGTTTTAAATGTTCTAGTAAGGTATAAAATTCAATATAAGATATTTTATCATAAGAATTGGTTTTATAAGGTAATATGAGATAATCATCGATCCAATAAATTTGGTCTAATTCTAGGTTTCTAGGAAGTTTTTCTTTTACGTTTTCGTTATTAATTAAAGTAAATGTTTCTGTAGTATAAAAACATGGTAAAAATGCAATTTTAAGTTCTTCTGATTTGGATAAATGATCGTTTAACACGGGTATATTTTTATTTAATTGATCAGAGTTTAAAGATTGTAAAAATTTATTAAATTTGTTACTTGAAGTAAGCGTATTAATTTGAATTCGCGAAAGTGCATCTGCGTTTGAATTGATTTTTCCTGGTTTGTATATAATTTCATAATTATATTCTTCTAATAATAAACGCCAACGCAATAGTTTTGCACTAGGATTTTTACACGTTTTCAACCATGTTAAGGGTCTGTGATCGGTTACGATTTTGAATTTAGTGCCATAAAGATATGGACGATAGTGATTGATTGCCCACATTATAGCTAAGAGTTCTTTTTCGGTGGTAGAATATTTTTGTTCAGTAGTATTTAATGTTCGCGATGCAAATGAAATAGGCAAATCTTTGTTAATTTCGCCTTGTGATAAAACAGCGCCTATTGCGAAATTGCTTGCATCTGTCGTTAACACAAATTCTTTTGAAAAGTCTGGATATTGTAATATTAATTTATTTGTTAAATAATTTTTCAATAAATTAAATGAATTTTGTTGTTCTTCTTTCCATAAAAATGTATTGTTTTTATGCAATAGAATAGTTAAAGGTTTAGAAAGTTTTGAAAAATCTTTTATGAATTTTCGATAATATCCAATAAGACCTAAAAATGATTTGACTTCAGTGGGAGTTTTTGGAATAGGAAAATTTTGAATTACTTTTATTTTGTCTGGATTTGGTTTTACACCATTTGATGTTATAATATGACCTAAATATGTGACTTCTTTTCTTAAAAATTCACATTTATCTGGTTGAAGTTTTAGATTATGTTGTCGCAATCGGTCAAAGATTGATTTTAATTTGATTTCGTGATCTTGTAAATTTGAGGCATATATTACTATATCATCGAGATATGTAAAACAATGTAAACCCTGTAAACCGGTTAAAGCTAAATTCATAAGACGAGAAAATGTTGCAGGTGCATTTTTCAGACCAAAGGGCATTCTAGTGAACTCAAAATGACCTTGTGGAGAATTAAAAGCTGTTTTTGAAATATCAGATTCTTTTATAGGTACTTGATGAAAACCTGACGCTAAATCCAAAGTAGTAAAATATTGTGACTGACCTATTTGATCTAAAATTTCTTCGATATTTGGAACAGGATAAGCATCACCAATTGTAATTTCGTTTAACTTTCTATAATCGACTACCACGCGCCATTTTGTTTTTCCGGACGCATCGATTTTTTTCGGTACAACCCATAAAGGAGCGGACCATGGAGATAATGATGGACGAATTATTTGTGAATCTAACATGTTTTTGATTTGATTTTGTACCTCTTGTTTATGAATTTCTGGAAATCGATAAGTTTTGGTATTTATTGGTTTGTTTGAAGAAGTAGTAATTTCATGTGATATTAAATTAGTATTAGATAGTTTATCATTGGGTAATTTAAATATGTCATTGTATTCGTGACAAATTGAAGTTAATGATTTTCTTTCTTCACAATTGAGATGATCAATACGTAAATTTTGATCAAGAATTTTTAATCGATCCGAATCTTGTGTGTTCTCATTATTAGGAATATTTAGAGTGTATATTTCCTGAGGTAAAGGATCTAATTTTATTAGAGATAGTGTATATGTATAATCGTGAGATGTTGTATTTAAGATAGAAGCTACACATTGTTTATTTCGAACTTGAACGATAGCTTTCGAGGGATAAATACCTTTAGGTACTTCAATATTTGGAATGATACCTTCCATTATTTCTGGATTTACAACTTGAAATGGTACATAAACTTCAGTTCTTGCTTTGATAACGTAAGTTGATTTTATTTTAGGTGATTTTGAATAATTATATATTGGTATCAATGAATTAAGTAATTGTACTTGCTCTTTTTGATATGAAATTATTGCTTCGGTTTTCTTTAAGAAATCATTGCCTATGAGACCGTCATATGATAGATTTCTGTGATTTGGTATGACTTGAAATTCGTGTTCGATTGTTTGGGAATTGATTTGGAATTTGAGAGTACACGTGCCTAGTGTATTAGTAACAGATGTTGAATTGATTCCATTGAATTGGATTTGATTTTGTAAATTAATTTGAGTTTGTGAATTAAGAGAATTATGTTTTATTAATGAAATATTAGAACCTGTGTCTAATAAAAATGTTTTGATTTGGTTTTTATTTGGATTTGAGATGATTTTTAATTGTAAATAACGAGCTTGTTCTTGACTTTGTTTATTGATATCAGCAATTTGAGTTGGATTTGATTTAGATGAATTGATATCTGCAATTTGAGTTAGATTTGATTTAGATGCATTGATATCTGCAATTTGAGTTGGATTTGATTTAGATGCATTGATATCTGCAATTTGAGTTGGATTTGATTTAAATGCATAGATATCTGCAATTTGAGTTAGATTTGAGTTAGTTGATTTTGCAGAATTAATACAATTGATTTTTTCAGTTGATTTTTCTTTATTTTTATTATTAAATTCCCGTTTTCGACATTCATTGATTAAATGTCCAAATTTTTTGCAATATCGACATTGTTTGATTTCGTTTTGATTTTGCGTAGAATTTGCTGATGATGAAGATTGAGTTTCATTAACGTGATGAACATGAGTTTTATTTTTATTTTTAAAACAATCTTTAGTAAAGTGTGTATTGTTATTACAAGTTGAGCAATGTTTTTGAACAATTTTATTATTTTTAATCCCATTGTAATTTTGCATACGTAAAGCAGATTCTTCAGCCATTGCAATGGTTATGGCTTCATTTAAATTTTCTGGATTTGTAGTACGAAGGCGATCAGAGATTTTTGAATGTGTAAAGTGAATAAAACGATTAAGAGCAATTTCATTCATTAAACATAATTTTCCTTCTAAAAGATTTTGTTGTTCAGTATTTTGTTCAATACTTGTAGATGTTCTTTTTATTAAAGTTTCTAATCTTTGCACAAAATTTGAGATTGATTCACTTTGTTTTTGTGAAATATTTGTTAGTTCATTGAGCAATTGAGAATGATGTTTTTTATCTTGATAAAGTAATTTAAGATAATCTTTTAATTGTCCCCAATTTTCGAATTTTCTATTACAAATAGCTGCTTTTGCATTACCTTTGATTTGTGAAATCATATATTTTAACAAAATTGGTCTTTGATTGTCGGTAGCAAGAGATATTGCTAAATTTGAGTCGTGAATGAATGTGACTAATTCCTCGCGTTTACCATCAAACTCGGGAATGAATTTAAATAAATCGGACAGATTTACACTTGTTGAATTAACTTCGTTGGATGATTCTGGCATTTTGTATTTAAGATATTAGGATATTAGATAGGATTATAATTTTTTTTTTTTAATTATTTTAAACAAAGAATCGTAGAGAAATATGTGCAATACTTACAAAAATATTGACAGTAGCATATTGAAGAACACTGTGAGATGATTTTGATGACGAAGTAGTTGAGATTTCGGTGTAGAGAAATTGATGACGTAGTTGATAATGGATACTCGTTCGTTCTTCTTGTTTGATGAAGAATCACAACACACGATGATTGAAATCTTCGGCTGATGTTGATATTTTCTATTTAACTTTTGATGAAGAATCACAACACACGATGATTGATATCTTCGGTTGATGTTGATATTTTCTATTCTCACTTCTCACTTGTGATAAAGAATTACAACACGCGATGATTGAAATCTTCGGCTGATGTTGATATTTTCAATTATCTATTCTCACTTCTGACACCATTTGTTAGGGGTTCGGGAATATTGAAATAAAAGTGTTTGTGCTTATGATGAAATAATAAGTATGTCTTTATTATAAGGAAGCTGATGTACGACTGAACTATATATTAGTGCTGTCAAGAACCGATATTTTTTGGATTCGGGTACTCGGTTCTTAAAGTATTCGGATATCCGAATAACCGAGATTCGAATACTTTCGGAACCGATTCTTGGAATCGGTTTCAAGAATCGAATACTCGGTTCTTGGAATCGGTTCCAAGAATCGAATACTCGGTTCTTGGAATCGGTTCCAAGAATCGAATACTCGGTTCTTGGAATCGGTTCCAAGAATCGAATACTCGGTTCTTGGAATCGGTTCCAAGAATCGAATACTCGGTTCTTGGAATCGGTTCCAAGAATCGAATACTCGGTTCTTGGAATCGGTTCCAAGATTCGAATACTCGGTTCTTGGAATCGGTTCCAGAAATCGAATACTCGATTCTTGGATTCGTTTCGAAGAATCGAATACTCGGTTTTTGGAACCGATTCTTGAATTCGATTTCAAGAACGAAATACTCGTATGTTATGTATGTAACATGTATTAATTGCGTATTCTTCACATTGTTGACTGCCTCGATATTAAAATAGCTTAGATTTTCTTGCAAAAGAAAGGCAAAGAATCGGTTCTTGGAATCGATTTCGAGAATCGAATATCTCCATATATCGCTCCGTTTACTCGTTTTGAATAAGAAAATGTTAAAAATAGTACTAAAACTGTTCGTAATGAAACGTTGAAGAACTGGCTGGTATTGATGCTGCACAAGCTACGGGACACCCTACTTATACAAAATATTCCTTTGTTTCTAATATTCCAAATATGTACTAAATAATTTCATAATGCGACAGTTTTAATTAACACAATACTAGTTTTGTTTCTATTTTTTTAATAGAAGAAAAAGTAAGCTATTTTAATATCAAGGATAGTCAACAATGTAGAGAGTACACAATTAATACATGTTACATGCATAACATACGAGTATTTCATTCTTGAAATCGAATCCAAAAATCAAGTATTCGATTATTTGAAACGAATCCAATCGAATATTCGATTCTTGGAACCGATTCCAAGAATCGAGTATTCGATTCCTAGAACCGATTCCAAGAACCGAGTATTCGATTCTTGGAACCGATTCTTGGAACCGAGTATTCGATTCTTGGAACCGAGTATTCGATTTTTGGAACCGAGTATTCGATTCTTGGAATCGAATCCCAAATTTGGAACCGAGATTCGGGTATCCGAAAAGTTCAGTATTCGGGTATTCGAATACTTTTGGAACCGATTCCAAAAGTATTCGGATTCGGTTCCCAGCACTACTATATATACATTTTGCACAGTGCGCGTAACATAGATAAAAGCAGTTTTTATCAGAACTATCCCACGGAGCTTCCCTGAGCGGAAAGTGTCCAACAAGCAAAAGTAAAAAAAATGATATGACTAAAGTACACATATATGTTGGCTTAAAAATTAAATATATGTATTTAACGTAATAAAAGTAGCGGATTACATAACATTATCAAGGTTGATCTGTTGCAGATAGCTTTGTTTATCATTGGCTGTCAGCTAGCAGCTATCCAAAAATAACCGTGTTTACGTTATGTACATATATAACTTTTAATGTTATAAATCTACTCAAATACGTATGTGTACGAGTGTATATCGAATATTGTGCAAGTTCTGTAATAAATATATGATCTACTCACCGGAGGTGGGGCTGGAATCTACGTCATGGGGTCAGCATTAGTAGCACACCCAGAAGCCGGTATCGGAGCACTTACAGTATCTCGACCGCAGAACAGGTAGAAATACAATGGACAACAGATGAACATGTACACATCATTAGTACATTCATCATATATACACAACAGGTTAAACACTCGCACAGACGAATCCACACATCTTAATTCGAAACGGTATGCACCTACTGTGCTGAACAATACGATCAACCAGCTATTCATTGCAAACATCAATTGAATGAGACTTGTCCATCCACAAACACTAGCGATAAAACTTAGCATCAATCAATGTTTGTGTATTGAATAGTCAATCCACTTGAATCATCATTTGCATAGTGTCATGCCGGTGGACCGGTGTGGCGGTAACTCGCTTGTCGCAAGATAATGTGAGTTATGCGACACACTGCGCGGCGAGTACTTGGATGGGTGACCGTCCAAGCGGAACCGCTCCGCCGGTAAGGCTCGCGCTGAGTGAGCGGCAGGTTTTCTCCGGGTACTCCGGTTTCCCCTGCCTAGGTACACTAGTACTTAAACACGCTAGGCCCTAAATCGAACTAATGTCACCTCTGGCGTACGTCATGTGACAAGTAGATAGAGGGGCCAATGGCAGCCACAAAAAGGCATACAAATGAAACAATACAACACATAGGAAAGGTATACTGATAGATACACTGCACTACACTGACGCATACACTCTGAAGAGGCTCAGGCCTATAGCAGAGCAGCACCATAAATCAATAAATCAATCATAGTGTCATAGACGATGTGACGTCGCCATTGTAACCTAGGCGACCAACGATGATGATGACCATGATGTGACAACATTTCTATGAGCGCAACACCTGACTGATGGAATCAGTATCGGGTCGGCCGTTGTTCGGGTGTTGTGTCCACGATATCATCATCATCGATCGGCTCGGTCACAGTGGTGGCAAGATCGACTACAACAGTACTACTACCGCTAGTATCCGGACCATGCTCACTCAAATCGTCTGCAATGTTTAGCTGTCCAAGCGTATCATGTAAGTAGGCAATGTCCAGCATATTATGCCCATACCGGCATCTTCGAATAGGGTGTCGGTTCCCTCTAGACGAGTGTGTAACGCTCTGTAATCAGTAGGACGAACGATGTGTACATGATCACCTGTTATTTGTTCTATGTCCATGACATATAAGTGCTCCGATGCACGACCATAGTTTGCCCCCATGACGTATGTACCCGCCGTTAAGGGACCGGCGCGACCTGTGCCCGTCATAGATTCGTCTGAAAATACAAATGTGTGCAAGTAAGTACATCAAGAATTATGTAGCATCAAAAATTGAAACAAAATCAAACTTACGTCGTTCCGCCGATACTGGTACTTCAGCTGCGGCAGCCCCATCATCTGCTCCTTCGTCACTAAACCAAAAATACGTTATTCATAATATTACAGATACCAGTATCACACACCAATACATGTACTCGTAAATGCAGCCATATTTATTTCATCATATTTACGGCGATTAATGTGTAGTTACTTGTCGCTTTCCGGGATTACGATCATTGTCGGTTTCCGGGATTACGATCATGTCACCCTAGAAATAAACAAACACAATAATAAGTCACACACGCATACACGTTATTATAAAATATAGTAAATTACCTACTCGTCCTGAGGCTTCACGTCCTCCACGGTGTTCACTAGATCTGCGGCAGCGGCTCGCATCAGTCTTGCCATAGATCCTAGGATATTAATAATAATTGGACCACCACCATGTGGACGGGCGAATGTGCCGGTACTACAGGAACAGCGGGTGCAGGTTACAGATCTACGGGTTCGGGAGGATTAGCGGGTAATACGGGAACATTAACAGGTATGGGCACGGGTACGGGTACGAGCAGGACAGCAGGGCCAGCAACTGCGTCAGGAACCTCAGGACGGCCAACTGGGACGGAAAGGCTACCATCACCTGCACGTATTCCACGACGCCAATCAGTGGTGGCTAGATCGTCTACAACAGTACTAGTACCGCTAGTATCCGGACCATGCTCACTCAAATCGTCTGCAATGTCTAGCCGGCCTAGCGTATCCTGTAAGTAGGTAATGTCCAGCACATTGTGCCCATACCGAGCATCAATAGTTTCGAATAGGGTGTCGGTTCCTCTAGACGACTGTAACGCTCTGTAATCAGTATGAGGAACGATGTGTACATCACCTGTTATCTGTTCTATGTCCATGACATAAAATTCACATCCGATGCACGACCTGGGGGCACTCGGCTGACATAGTTTGCCCCCATGACGTATGTACCCGCCGATGAAGGTCCTGCGCGATTTGTGTCCGGCATAGGCTCGTCTGAAAATACAGATGTGTACAAGTAAGTACATCAAGAATTATGTCGCGTCAAAAATTAAAACAAAATCAAACTTACGTCGTTCCGCCGATACCGGAAATTCAGCGGCGGCAACCCCTTCGTAACTAAACCAAAAATACGTTATTCATAATATTACAGATACCAGTATCACACACCAATACATGTACTCGTAGATGCAGCCATATTTCATCATATTTACGGCGATTATTGTGTAGTTACCTGTCGCTTTCCGGGATTACGATCATGTCACCCTAGAAATAAACAAACACAATAATAAGTCACACACGCATACACGTTATTATAAAATATTATTATTATTATTTTATTATTATTATTATTATTATTATTATTATTATTATTATTATTATTATTATTATTATTATTATTATTATTATTTGGATATCGATTAAAGCTAGCTCTAAGGACCTCAAACTTCAGGCTTGAGCACGTCATACTAGAGGCCCTTAGAGCCAAAAATACACGCAGCTGCATCCCAAACTCTGGCGATATGGAGACTGCGGTCAACACAACTCGAGCGACCTCACGATGCGCAACGATCCGAGCAACACTGCTTTCTGAATTTTCAATTGTTTTGCACGTACATAACATATTTAGTTGCAGTTGTTTTATACCAAATTTTCATAGCACACTACAAAAATCATTCATTTTATCTTACTTTTTAGTTTTTCTTCGAAACTAAAAAAGATATTTAGGTAAACAAATACATCATTGTAAAGAGAAAAAATAGCACGTTTGAAATGGATTAAAATTAACTATGATTCCCATTTAAAATATTAAAGTTGCATGCTGTAACTTCGGCAATATCTAGTAAAAAAAATTTTCATATGATTCATCAAAAGGCTTATTAGTTATACTAAAATATTTATTTGAAGCTTTTTTCAATATTTCCAATACCTTCTGACTTATAAAGTAAAATAAAAATTCGAGAAAATCACAATTTTGTCATTATCTAGTGAGCCATGCAATATTTTCAAAATACAAAATCGCCATCAACATCGGCCCATAAATACGCAACTTTTGTCTAATTTAACCGACCTTGTATCTCTTATAGTTTCGGATATTCCAATGGTGAGCATTCACAAATGGGTCACCCTGTATATATATATATATATATATATATATATATATATATATATATATATATATATATATATATATATCCAGCGAGCCGCTTGGGGTCGTGGTTTAAATTTATACGCTTGCGATATATCGTGCATTTTGGAGTCGTCAGGTTGGTTTGTGTCTATGGTAATACATTTCATCATGATGCAACCAGCATAGTGTTTTTTAGAAAATTGATGAAAAAACGTTATTACAACATTTTTGAAAACCGATATGCGGCTACGGTGACCGGAAAAAACCGCACACGAAAAAACCGCACATGAAAAAACCGTACACGAAAAAACCGCACATGTAAAAAACCTCACATGAAAAAACCCTACCATACCCTACCATACCCTACCATACCCTACCATACCCTACCATACCCTACCATACCCTACCATACCCTACCATACCCTACCATACCCTACCATACCCTACCATACCCTACCATACCCTACTATACCCTACCATACCCTGCCATACCCTACCATACCCTACCATATCCTACCATACCCTACTATACCCTACCATACCCTACCATACCCTACCATACCCTACCATACCCTACCATACCCTACCATACCCTACTATACCCTACTATACCCTACCATACCCTACCATACCCTGCCATACCCTATCATACCCTACCATACCCTACCATACCCTACTATACCCTACCATACCCTACCATACCCTACCATACCCTACCATACCCTACCATACCCTACCATACCCTACCACACCCTACCATACCCTACCATACCCTGTCATACCCTACCATACCCTACCATACCGTACCCTACCATACCCTACCATACCCTACCATACCCTACCATACCCTACCATACCCTACCATACACTACCATACCCTACCATACCCTACCCCTACCCAGTCCTGCGGTTTATAATATGTACGGTTTTTTCCATGTGCGGTTTTTTCCATGTGCGGTGTTTTCCATGTGCGGTGTTTTCCGTGTTTGGTTTTTTCCATGTGCGGTTTTTTCCATGTGCGGTTTTTTCCGTGTGCGGTTTTTTCCGTGTGCGGTTTTTTCGTGTGCGGTTTTTTACATGTGCGGTTTTTTCGTGTGCGGTTTTTTCATGTGCGGTTTTTTCGTGTACGGTTTTTTCACCGAATCGCGGCTACAGTCACCGCTAAGGTTAATTAGGTATTAATTAAATTTTATCTGAAAGAAAAAAATTAATATTGATTTCCGGGATCGAACCCAGGTTCTTCACAGTGCTCGACATTGTTATTAAAAGTTTTTATTTAGTTTCACTTGTGAGTCTAGCTGCCTCCTGTCGTACATGTTGCATATTTTTTATTAGGGCAGGGACGGACTGGTAAATTTCAAACGGAGCGGGCAAATTTATAATTATTTCGTTTTATTCAAATATATAATAGTATTTTCACATGCATCGTGATAGTTCATTATTATAGTAATAAATAAAATAATATAATATATTTATTTACTTTGTTTTTAATCACAATCTTTATTAAATGTAAATGGTTTCGTGCACACATTGTGACATCTTCAGGCTAACAAAAAACCTATAAACCAATAAAACAACATTTGAACAAAAACTTACCAAACGTATTACAGCAATGTATATTTAAAAAATCTAAATAATATTAAATTAAAAATAAATCAATTAATATTGTGTAAAAACAAAATTACTATTTCATTTTAAATTATCTAATTGTTCATTTAAATAGAGTAAAATTCTTAGTTAAATGTTTAAAAATTTCAATTGCTTCGAACATATTCAATTTATTTCCTTTATCTGAAAACTGTAAATTTTTGAAACAATTAATATCATTAACAAAATGGTTATTGTCAAGAAGATGTTTTGCGTAAATTTTAATATTTTTATTGTTTTGAAAGAAGATAAATGTTCGTTAAATCTAATTTCGCTCTGTCTGGCTAATATATAATAGTGCTTTACACAACAGTTACAGGGTAATACATATAGATTTAATTTAATTTTTATTCATAATTAACAATTAACAAAAATTCAAAACAGAAAATACCAGCATCTACTTCTTAAAGGCAGCGAATAGAAAAAAAAACATTTAAAATGAAATAAAAACAAATAAACAAATGCAATAAAATTAGATTAAAAACTAGTATTAATTATTTTTCTAGTAAATTTTTGAAACAATTAATATCATTAACAAAATGGTTATTGTCAAGAAGATGTTTTGCGTAAATTTTAATATTTTTATTGTTTTGAAAGAAGATAAATGTTCGTTAAATCTAATTTCGCTCTGTCTGGCTAATATATAATAGTGCTTTACACAACAGTTACAGGGTAATACATATAGATTTAATTTAATTTTTATTCATAATTAACAATTAACAAAAATTCAAAACAGAAAATACCAGCATCTACTTCTTAAAGGCAGCGAATAGAAAAAAAAACATTTAAAATGAAATAAAAACAAATAAACAAATGCAATAAAATTAGATTAAAAACTAGTATTAATTATTTTTCTAATAAATTAGAAACCTTTGCAAAATTCTTGAAATTTGGTAACAGGGTCACATAAATCGCATGAAGTTTAAACTCAGGCGTACAATATAAACGCAGCTTGATATTACTGTAACGTCATGTAAGTTATGCGTTCCTGATATGAAATGTAAAAATTCAACCATTTTGTAACAACATTTATGTGTTTTATTTTTCAATTTCATTTTTATTTTTATTAGAAAAATATTTAATACAACATCGAAATGAAATTATTTGTAATGCATAATAAAAATAATTAAATACATATATACAAGGCAGCATTTGTTATACATGTATTTATTATAAAAAGGATACATAAATTTCTCAAATATACTCTTTATGATTGGAAACATACCAAATAATGTTTTTATTTTAAATAATAGTAATTTACGGAGTACAGAATTATTATATAGATCTTAATGAACCATTCTCAGCACGAAATGTAAGATTCAAATAGTAGGGGGGATATATTAAGGTAAATTTAATTTTAATTTTGTTTATATTTTAGAATCAATTGGTTACTTTTACAGGCCTTTATTTAGTCTGTTTATTTGCTGTCTGTCTGCCTGAAATCTTCAGATTCAATTTTGACACACTTCTACATGTCTAACCGACTTGAAACTATGAACACAGACGTCGTAGCACCGATGACAGTACAATATACATATTTATGAATTCTTTTTCTTAAACAATTGTAAAGCCTAAAAATTCATTTATAGATTGCGGAATGCAAGATGGAATAAATGAAGGTATGTCTGTGTTATGATATTGTGGTCAATATACTTAATACACACTTTTAAGATGTATTTGCATATATTTCATTGATTTGAATTTTATTTTTTCTATTATATTCCTTATAATATTGTCCGCAAATAAATATACTCGTCTTTATTTGCATATGTGGCCCGTAAATACAGTTTTTTGTTGTTGTCGATCATTATTACGTTGCCATAATTAACAGTAAAAATGAAGTTAAATGAAATTTATGCACTTAATATTTAATAAATGTATAGTATACACTTACATAATTTATTTATCCTAATATCATTGGTATGATTACTACATTTTTTTAAATATCATTAACAAATCAACTCTTCTGTGTTTGCACATACACGAGGTCCGCATTTAAAGTTTTATTTATAACAATATGTGTTATGATATTGCGGTCAATATACTTAATACACAATTTTAAGATGTACTGACATATATTTTATTTACTTGAAGATTAATTTTTCTATTATATTCTTTATAATATCATTAACAAATAAATAGACCCGCCTTTGTATACATATGTGGTCTGTAATTAAAGGTTTCTTTTTTTAAATTGTAGTATACATTTTAATATAATCAACGTGTTAAATACACATAATTTAGCAATAATAAATAAATAATATCCTGTGCACATACATACGTACGAGGCCGTTTTTTTGTATAATAATTCTATTTTTTATTTACTATAAAATATTAATTTATTATATTAAAAAAAGTACCGAAGCGCGGCACTACTTGTGTGATTATACCCATATGCAGACTCTTCCGTTAATATAAAATACAGCTCCGGATTGAGGTACCGACTGGCACGGCCTGTGCATCATGAGAGTGTAAAGTGTTAGTGTGAAAGACGCCCCTAAAAACGCACCGTATCTGACATCATCAAGTATGCAGATTATAAAATATCATAAATAGATAAAGCAAAAATGTAGACAATATTTACTCAACACGATTTGGTTTATTTTGTATCCTTCGCCAAAATAATTAAGTCACATCCTGTTGTTGCCATTGGCATGTACCACAATATGATTCTACCGTCGGATACATAACTTGTTCCCACTAAGTACGAGAAATATCGGCGAACGACTGGTCGTGCCGCTGTACGACGTCAATTTATACGCGGCAACATACTGTAATGTTAATGTGGTATATATAAAATCGACAACTAAATTACATCATTGAATCTCAAATATATTGCATGCACATAAGAATAACTAAAATATTGAATAATTATATTATAACATATTTATTTTATCGTAAATCCTACTATAGTCCTACTATACGTGTTATTTTTTTTGTTATTGTCAATCATTATCACGCTGTCATAATTAACAGTAAAAATTAATTATTGTTGACACATAGTATGTATTAAATAATGGATAAAATAGAAAATACTGGCTTTATCATATTCTACATACAGTCGGTTGGTCAAAGATGGAAGAGCTAAAAATACGAAAATACCCCATGTATTTTCTAACGAATCCGTAGGATATGATATCTAAAAATCGAAGTTAGTTGAAAGTTAATGCACTTCATATTCTATATTAATAAATGTCATAATATACAGTATACACCTACATATTTTATTAATCCTATATTGGTATCATTACTATATTTCTTAAAATATCATTATCAAATGAATCTGTGTTAGCATACAGACGAGATCCGGATCTAAACTTTTATTTATAATTATGTGTTATGATATTGCGGTCAATATACTTCATACAAAATTTTAAGATGTATTTATATTATATTTTATTTACTTGAATCTAACATTATATTAATATCGTTAACTGATAAATTGACCCGTCTTTACATGCAAATGTTTTATTTTCATAGAAATATAAATTTAAATATCATAATCAATGTATTAAATATACATTTATAGAACATATTTGGTTATAGCTTTTCTTGGTCAAAATGGTATTTTTTTGTATTCCTTAATTTATTTATTTATTTAATCTTATAGCTATTATACATTTCTGTGTATAGCTTCCTCCACCCTTTTCTGTCTTGTGTAAGCTTTCTGACTTCTTGCCATCTTATTCCTTTTTCTTCTAGTTCCTGTTTTACTCCGTCCTCCCATGTCTTTCTTGGTCTTCCTTGGTAGTTTGCTCCTGATGTTTTTGTTTCGTATATTCTTCGTGTGTTTCTTTCCTCTGCCATTCGGTGTAAAAAGTGTAAAAAGTTGTTGTATTCCTTAACGTAACGTTAATATGTTTTTAAGTATAATTCAGAAGACTACAATTAGTTATGTGTTTTAATATTATAATCGTTATATTAGTACCTACTTATTTCTAAGACGAATCTATCTAGGAAAGGGTAGCGGCGGGCTGGGTAAGGCAGTGGTTCTTAATATGGACGTCCGCAGAAATATGTCCAGGGGAGGGCAAACATTTTTTCAGGGGAAGGAATTTACAAATTTACATATGATAAAAAAATAAAAAAATTAACATACGCACATAAATACGTAAATAATAGTAAAATGGTAATATTTACCTGAGAATCAATACAAATATTTGACAAAAACACAATTTAAATAGATAATTTCGTATATACCATCTTCCATCTCGTGCCTCCACGCCCCACCCCACCGGATACCCATAGTTCTTAACCTATTAGTAGTAGCGGTCCCCTACATATGCAAAAATATTTTCACATAGTTTTGTACAAATTTATTTGAAATTAATAATATTGTTTACTGATTATGACAACAAATAAAAAAACAGAAATTAATTTAATTAAATGAAGACAGTCGCGGGGAGGGGGTTATGTTAGTTCTTAAGAAATTCCTGTTTGGCTGAAATTGTTATTAATGCTTTTCAAGCCAAATCACATTTACAGGGTTAGTAGCAGCCTTTTTTGAATTTGTCTAACAGTTACAATCAATTAATGACGATGAATGACAATATGAAACATTTACAATATTTTTTCATCAAACGTTCACTAGTCGGATTTGTCATTTATTTAAAATTTAATTTTTAGTTATGACTGACAATTTCAAAACCATTCGGAAATTTCCAGAATGTGCATAGCTGCTAATTCCAAACCGGGACCACGTTACACTGCTGAATTATACTAGCATTAATACATCTTACTCTAATAGTCTGACTCATCTTCCTTGTACGCGCGGGAAGTTAAAATCGTGTATTATAAAGCGGTGCTTCTTAAAGGACTCATTATTGTTGTTTTTTTTGTTTTAATTTAAACCAAATATTAAAATTCATTATAATGTTATATTTAATTTCTTGGGTTTAACACGGACTTCGTTGTGAAACGTCAAACTGTGCTTCGGGCGTCTTCGGCAAGCATGAGTATTGTCAAGCACGAGATGCTCCCGTGTGAGCGCACTTAAATCAGCTTTGTTGCAGTTACAGGTTAGACCTCTTGAAGTTATACTATCCGGATACGTGAAACGAAGGAATTGATCAATATTTGAAAAGCAATTGAAATGTTTAAACATTTACACATTTTTACATTTTTACATTTTACACTATTAAATGAGCAAATAGACATTAAAATTTCAATTTCATTTACCAATTGAAAATGAAATAGTAATATTATTTTACACAATGTTAATTGATTTATTTTTAATTTAATATTATTTAGATTTTTTAAATATTTATTGTTATAGAAGGTTTGGTAAATATTTGTTCAAATGTTGCTTTATTTGTTTATAGGTTTTTTGTTAGCCAGAAAATGTCAAAATGTGGGTACGAAACCATTTACATTTAGTAAATATTGTGATTAAAAAACAAAGTAAATAAATAAATTATATTATTTTATTTATCATTATAATAATGAACTATTACAAAGCAAGTTAAAATATTGTTATATATTTGAAGAAAACGAATTAATTATAAATTTGCCCGACCCGTTTAAATTTTTCCAGTCCGTTCCTGCCCTATTTGATGATTGCATGTACCTGTGAAATATATAAGCGTTGCACATAGTAGAAGAAATGCAACGTGTACGGTGCTTTAGTAGCCCATATTGAAAAGAACTTTATTCTGGACAAAAACCATCTTTCTTTAGTACCTATTCCCGCTACAGTGGCGTTAAAAGAGTAGACCTCAATGTGCACATTACATAAATACACCATTTCGACTCCAAAGTGCACGATGCATGAATTATCGAGACCACAAACGACGCGCTGGACATATATATTGTAACGTTCCATTTTGCTGGAACAAGTCTGTGGATTTCTGAACGTGTCACGACGGTAAAAGAAAGAATAGCAGAGAGTCGTTTGTCGGAAGTCGACCGCATAGCACGTTTTTGCGTAAGGTGTACATTTTTATTTTCACTTGGAAAAATCATTTTTGCTAGTTCAATGTGAGTTTGTATCGAATATTACCAAGTGAAAAGTTTACCCTAATATGCAGGGGATTTGAGTAGAAGCATCGTGCTGTGCAAAACTTCAGTAGTGCTACAATGTTGAAGGTTGTCTAGTCACGAGGTAGTGACTCCTACTGAATTCAGCCTGATAGTTTTAAAGTATTGAAAAGTGGACTAGATGAAGAAAGTCTTTTGTCTTCTTACGCGCTGCTTAAGGATACCCCACAGGTTAACTATGGGGTTTAAACCAGGTGACTGTGCCTGCTAATCAAGTACTACAATTTTGTTATCATTCAACCACTTCTTTACGTACTTAGAATTGTGCTTTGGGTTGTTATCATGTTGAAAGGCCTATGACAGAAGCATTTCTTCTTTGGCATACAGCAGCATTGTGGTCTTTAAAATGTCTATGTATTTGAATCAATCGACAATTCCTTTAATTTGATAGAGAGGACTGCAACAAGTCAGTTGTAATAAATGAACGGAATGTCAAGTATTGTTTTCGTGATATAAATACATTTATTTAAAATATAATTGAGTTATAAAATACAGTACAGTATGTATTCTATATTATTTTATATATCCCACATATACAGGTCTCCCTAAAATGCGTGGACATCGCTTAACCAGAGAATCCTGGGTCGCAAATAAGACGATTTAACTAAACTTACCTATATGCAATTATGTTTCGTTTAGCTGGTATTCTGCTTCAAAGTTCTTTAAAAAAAAAGTTATTTTATCCATAACGACAGAACGCTTGGATCGATTTTGATAATATTCGGTACTGTACTTCTTACGGATGTAGGTCATCTTTTAAGGTGATATTAGTTATTATCAGTGGACCATTCGTGTACGAAACACGGGTAACCCGGCATAAATCAGTCAAAAACTTTTTAATGTTAAGGCCAATACCTTTCAAAAAAATAGTTTCAGAAAGAGACATGATACTACTGTTTAGATCGTAGTAGTTTAAAAAAAAACAAGTCAGTTGTAATAAATGAACGGAGTGTCAAGTATTGTTTTCGTGATATAAATACATTTTTACACGTCCGGGAGTAGAAGTCGGTTTCTATGGCGTCAAACGCGGGACAGAAATGAAGCATTTACTCCCTAGGGACGAAAACACTTTTCATAAGGGAGTTTTTATTATAACAAAGGTTTTTGTAAATAAATGTATGTTGTCATGCTACGCGTTGCATGGAAACATTTCCAAAGGCTTCTAAATATTGCAATTTCGTTCCGATTTATTATAATTCATTATTTATGAAATTAAGTGTTTCTACTCCCGAACGTGGAAAAAATAGTATATACACCTCGGGAGAGACCACCATTTTTCCCTCGATGTATTTGTAGCCCTCTGGCTTCGCCCTCGGGCTTCAAACTACACCTCAGGAAAAATAAGTGGTTTCTCTCCCTTGGTGTATAATGTACTATTATTTAAAATATAATTGAGTTATAAAATACAGTGTGTATTCTATATTATTTTATATATCCCACATAATTATGGGGGCTCAACCGGGATTGAAATAAATAAAGTACATGAAAAATAATCGTTGAGAAGTGAAGAAGCTATAACGAAATATTTACTGTGACGTGACGTGTACTTTTAAAATTTACTTGAAAAGAAAGTGAATAATAATTGCGTAAAATGACAACGCTAGGAGACATTGTAAACGTTTCTCATAATTTAACCAACATTAATTTGAAAGCAATAAAAGTACTACATGTGATTGTATTTCGTAAAGAGAGTTCACCGAGGTTTATCAGAAGAAACTTAAAGAAATTCTCTGGTTTTCACTTCGAAGAAGGTTCAGATGAATATAATGAAAAGGTAAAAGAAGTAACTAGTTTGTGTCTACCCGATTTAATTCTAGTGTGTCACATACTTGACATAGATTACACAGGTTCTGAAGATGAATTAGCTCATAGAATCTGTTCATATTTAAATAATCTTAATGACGATTTACAAGAAGACGGCCAAGCTGACGACGAAGACGATGAAGATAAAGAAGACGTTGCAGATAAAGACGACAATGAAGATAAAGAAGACGATGAAGATAAAGACGAGGAAGACGATATCAATGAATGTGACAAAGAAGATGAAGCAACAAATAAGAAGGAAAAATCTAAGAAGAGAAAAGTCAAACATGTTAAGAAAAGAAAACCTCGAGTAGAAGCATTTGCTCTCACGTTCCGAGACGTTGAAAATTCAATCCGAAGATTTAATGGAAAAGATGGATATCCAGTCGAAAAATGGATTCAAGATTTTGAAGAATTAGCTGAAATTATGAATTGGAATGAATTACAAAAATTAATTTTTGCTAAGAAATCGTTAGATGATGTAGCTAAATTATTTATTAATTTCGAAAAGGGTATAACGTCGTGGGTATCGTTGAAGAGAAGATTGAAGAAAGAATTTGATATGAAAATAGATAGTGCACAAGTTCATAGGCAGCTAATGAATAAATAATATCCTGTGCACATACGTACGAGGCCGTTTTTTTGTATAATAATTCTATTTTTTATTTACTATAAAATATTAATTTATTATATTAAAAAAAGTACCGAAGCGCGGCACTACTTGTGTGATTATACCCATATGCAGACTCTTCCGTTAATATAAAATACAGCTCCGGATTGAGGTACCGACTGGCACGGCCTGTGCATCATGAGAGTGTAAAGTGTTAGTGTGAAAGACGCCCCTAAAAACGCACCGTATCTGACATCATCAAGTATGCAGATTATAAAATATCATAAATAGATAAAGCAAAAATGTAGACAATATTTACTCAACACGATTTGGTTTATTTTGTATCCTTCGCCAAAATAATTAAGTCACATCCTGTTGTTGCCATTGGCATGTACCACAATATGATTCTACCGTCGGATACATAACTTGTTCCCACTAAGTACGAGAAATATCGGCGAACGACTGGTCGTGCCGCTGTACGACGTCAATTTATACGCGGCAACATACTGTAATGTTAATGTGGTATATATAAAATCGACAACTAAATTACATCATTGAATCTCAAATATATTGCATGCACATAAGAATAACTAAAATATTGAATAATTATATTATAACATATTTATTTTATCGTAAATCCTACTATAGTCCTACTATACGTGTTATTTTTTTTGTTATTGTCAATCATTATCACGCTGTCATAATTAACAGTAAAAATTAATTATTGTTGACACATAGTATGTATTAAATAATGGATAAAATAGAAAATACTGGCTTTATCATATTCTACATACAGTCGGTTGGTCAAAGATGGAAGAGCTAAAAATACGAAAATACCCCATGTATTTTCTAACGAATCCGTAGGATATAATATCTAAAAATCGAAGTTAGTTGAAAGTTAATGCACTTCATATTCTATATTAATAAGTGTCATAATATACAGTATACACCTACATATTTTATTAATCCTATATTGGTATCATTACTATATTTCTTAAAATATCATTATCAAATGAATCTGTGTTAGCATACAGACGAGATCCGGATCTAAACTTTTATTTATAATTATGTGTTATGATATTGCGGTCAATATACTTCATACAAAATTTTAAGATGTATTTATATTATATTTTATTTACTTGAATCTAACATTATATTAATATCGTTAACTGATAAATTGACCCGTCTTTACATGCAAATGTTTTATTTTCATAGAAATATAAATTTAAATATCATAATCAATGTATTAAATATACATTTATAGAACATATTTGGTTATAGCTTTTCTTGGTCAAAATGGTATTTTTTTGTATTCCTTAATTTATTTATTTATTTAATCTTATAGCTATTATACATTTCTGTGTATAGCTTCCTCCACCCTTTTCTGTCTTGTGTAAGCTTTCTGACTTCTTGCCATCTTATTCCTTTTTCTTCTAGTTCCTGTTTTACTCCGTCCTCCCATGTCTTTCTTGGTCTTCCTTGGTAGTTTGCTCCTGATGTTTTTGTTTCGTATATTCTTCGTGTGTTTCTTTCCTCTGCCATTCGGTGTAAAAAGTGTAAAAAGTTGTTGTATTCCTTAACGTAACGTTAATATGTTTTTAAGTATAATTCAGAAGACTACAATTAGTTATGTGTTTTAATATTATAATCGTTATATTAGTACCTACTTATTTCTAAGACGAATCTATCTAGGAAAGGGTAGCGGCGGGCTGGGTAAGGCAGTGGTTCTTAATATGGACGTCCGCAGAAATATGTCCAGGGGAGGGCAAACATTTTTTCAGGGGAAGGAATTTACAAATTTACATATGATAAAAAAATAAAAAAATTAACATACGCACATAAATACGTAAATAATAGTAAAATGGTAATATTTACCTGAGAATCAATACAAATATTTGACAAAAACACAATTTAAATAGATAATTTCGTATATACCATCTTCCATCTCGTGCCTCCACGCCCCACCCCACCGGATACCCATAGTTCTTAACCTATTAGTAGTAGCGGTCCCCTACATATGCAAAAATATTTTCACATAGTTTTGTACAAATTTATTTGAAATTAATAATATTGTTTACTGATTATGACAACAAATAAAAAAACAGAAATTAATTTAATTAAATGAAGACAGTCGCGGGGAGGGGGTTATGTTAGTTCTTAAGAAATTCCTGTTTGGCTGAATTTGTTATTAATGCTTTTCAAGCCAAATCACATTTACAGGGTTAGTAGCAGCCTTTTTTGAATTTGTCTAACAGTTACAATCAATTAATGACGATGAATGACAATATGAAACATTTACAATATTTTTTCATCAAACGTTCACTAGTCGGATTTGTCATTTATTTAAAATTTAATTTTTAGTTATGACTGACAATTTCAAAACCATTCGGAAATTTCCAGAATGTGCATAGCTGCTAATTCCAAACCGGGACCACGTTACACTGCTGAATTATACTAGCATTAATACATCTTACTCTAATAGTCTGACTCATCTTCCTTGTACGCGCGGGAAGTTAAAATCGTGTATTATAAAGCGGTGCTTCTTAAAGGACTCATTATTGTTGTTTTTTTTGTTTTAATTTAAACCAAATATTAAAATTCATTATAATGTTATATTTAATTTCTTGGGTTTAACACGGACTTCGTTGTGAAACGTCAAACTGTGCTTCGGGCGTCTTCGGCAAGCATGAGTATTGTCAAGCACGAGATGCTCCCGTGTGAGCGCACTTAAATCAGCTTTGTTGCAGTTACAGGTTAGACCTCTTGAAGTTATACTATCCGGATACGTGAAACGAAGGAATTGATCAATATTTGAAAAGCAATTGAAATGTTTAAACATTTACACATTTTTACATTTTTACATTTTACACTATTAAATGAGCAAATAGACATTAAAATTTCAATTTCATTTACCAATTGAAAATGAAATAGTAATATTATTTTACACAATGTTAATTGATTTATTTTTAATTTAATATTATTTAGATTTTTTAAATATTTATTGTTATAGAAGGTTTGGTAAATATTTGTTCAAATGTTGCTTTATTTGTTTATAGGTTTTTTGTTAGCCAGAAAATGTCAAAATGTGGGTACGAAACCATTTACATTTAGTAAATATTGTGATTAAAAAACAAAGTAAATAAATAAATTATATTATTTTATTTATCATTATAATAATGAACTATTACAAAGCAAGTTAAAATATTGTTATATATTTGAAGAAAACGAATTAATTATAAATTTGCCCGACCCGTTTAAATTTTTCCAGTCCGTTCCTGCCCTATTTGATGATTGCATGTACCTGTGAAATATATAAGCGTTGCACATAGTAGAAGAAATGCAACGTGTACGGTGCTTTAGTAGCCCATATTGAAAAGAACTTTATTCTGGACAAAAACCATCTTTCTTTAGTACCTATTCCCGCTACAGTGGCGTTAAAAGAGTAGACCTCAATGTGCACATTACATAAATACACCATTTCGACTCCAAAGTGCACGATGCATGAATTATCGAGACCACAAACGACGCGCTGGACATATATATTGTAACGTTCCATTTTGCTGGAACAAGTCTGTGGATTTCTGAACGTGTCACGACGGTAAAAGAAAGAATAGCAGAGAGTCGTTTGTCGGAAGTCGACCGCATAGCACGTTTTTGCGTAAGGTGTACATTTTTATTTTCACTTGGAAAAATCATTTTTGCTAGTTCAATGTGAGTTTGTATCGAATATTACCAAGTGAAAAGTTTACCCTAATATGCAGGGGATTTGAGTAGAAGCATCGTGCTGTGCAAAACTTCAGTAGTGCTACAATGTTGAAGGTTGTCTAGTCACGAGGTAGTGACTCCTACTGAATTCAGCCTGATAGTTTTAAAGTATTGAAAAGTGGACTAGATGAAGAAAGTCTTTTGTCTTCTTACGCGCTGCTTAAGGATACCCCACAGGTTAACTATGGGGTTTAAACCAGGTGACTGTGCCTGCTAATCAAGTACTACAATTTTGTTATCATTCAACCACTTCTTTACGTACTTAGAATTGTGCTTTGGGTTGTTATCATGTTGAAAGGCCTATGACAGAAGCATTTCTTCTTTGGCATACAGCAGCATTGTGGTCTTTAAAATGTCTATGTATTTGAATCAATCGACAATTCCTTTAATTTGATAGAGAGGACTGCAACAAGTCAGTTGTAATAAATGAACGGAATGTCAAGTATTGTTTTCGTGATATAAATACATTTATTTAAAATATAATTGAGTTATAAAATACAGTACAGTATGTATTCTATATTATTTTATATATCCCACATATACAGGTCTCCCTAAAATGCGTGGACATCGCTTAACCAGAGAATCCTGGGTCGCAAATAAGACGATTTAACTAAACTTACCTATATGCAATTATGTTTCGTTTAGCTGGTATTCTGCTTCAAAGTTCTTTAAAAAAAAAGTTATTTTATCCATAACGACAGAACGCTTGGATCGATTTTGATAATATTCGGTACTGTACTTCTTACGGATGTAGGTCATCTTTTAAGGTGATATTAGTTATTATCAGTGGACCATTCGTGTACGAAACACGGGTAACCCGGCATAAATCAGTCAAAAACTTTTTAATGTTAAGGCCAATACCTTTCAAAAAAATAGTTTCAGAAAGAGACATGATACTACTGTTTAGATCGTAGTAGTTTAAAAAAAAACAAGTCAGTTGTAATAAATGAACGGAGTGTCAAGTATTGTTTTCGTGATATAAATACATTTTTACACGTCCGGGAGTAGAAGTCGGTTTCTATGGCGTCAAACGCGGGACAGAAATGAAGCATTTACTCCCTAGGGACGAAAACACTTTTCATAAGGGAGTTTTTATTATAACAAAGGTTTTTGTAAATAAATGTATGTTGTCATGCTACGCGTTGCATGGAAACATTTCCAAAGGCTTCTAAATATTGCAATTTCGTTCCGATTTATTATAATTCATTATTTATGAAATTAAGTGTTTCTACTCCCGAACGTGGAAAAAATAGTATATACACCTCGGGAGAGACCACCATTTTTCCCTCGATGTATTTGTAGCCCTCTGGCTTCGCCCTCGGGCTTCAAACTACACCTCAGGAAAAATAAGTGGTTTCTCTCCCTTGGTGTATAATGTACTATTATTTAAAATATAATTGAGTTATAAAATACAGTGTGTATTCTATATTATTTTATATATCCCACATAATTATGGGGGCTCAACCGGGATTGAAATAAATAAAGTACATGAAAAATAATCGTTGAGAAGTGAAGAAGCTATAACGAAATATTTACTGTGACGTGACGTGTACTTTTAAAATTTACTTGAAAAGAAAGTGAATAATAATTGCGTAAAATGACAACGCTAGGAGACATTGTAAACGTTTCTCATAATTTAACCAACATTAATTTGAAAGCAATAAAAGTACTACATGTGATTGTATTTCGTAAAGAGAGTTCACCGAGGTTTATCAGAAGAAACTTAAAGAAATTCTCTGGTTTTCACTTCGAAGAAGGTTCAGATGAATATAATGAAAAGGTAAAAGAAGTAACTAGTTTGTGTCTACCCGATTTAATTCTAGTGTGTCACATACTTGACATAGATTACACAGGTTCTGAAGATGAATTAGCTCATAGAATCTGTTCATATTTAAATAATCTTAATGACGATTTACAAGAAGACGGCCAAGCTGACGACGAAGACGATGAAGATAAAGAAGACGTTGCAGATAAAGACGACAATGAAGATAAAGAAGACGATGAAGATAAAGACGAGGAAGACGATATCAATGAATGTGACAAAGAAGATGAAGCAACAAATAAGAAGGAAAAATCTAAGAAGAGAAAAGTCAAACATGTTAAGAAAAGAAAACCTCGAGTAGAAGCATTTGCTCTCACGTTCCGAGACGTTGAAAATTCAATCCGAAGATTTAATGGAAAAGATGGATATCCAGTCGAAAAATGGATTCAAGATTTTGAAGAATTAGCTGAAATTATGAATTGGAATGAATTACAAAAATTAATTTTTGCTAAGAAATCGTTAGATGATGTAGCTAAATTATTTATTACTTTCGAAAAGGGTATAACGTCGTGGGTATCGTTGAAGAGAAGATTGAAGAAAGAATTTGATATGAAAATAGATAGTGCACAAGTTCATAGGCAGCTAATGACGAGAAAAAAGAAGAATCTATCCAGGAATACATGCTAGTAATGAGAGATATCGCAAGTCGTGCAAGTGTGGAAAAAGAAGTAGTAATACAATACATAATAGATGGCATTCCAGATGATACAAACAATAAAATTGTTTTATACGGAGCGAAAACTTATGATGAACTGAAAGAAAAAATCAAAACATATAAGTTGGTAAAATCTAAAGCAATCATGCAAGACTCTAAACAAGAGTGAAGAGATGGTTTCACATCTAAGGAAAGATTTCAATTTGAAGTAAACAAGGGTAAATCGAGTCAGAGCAAATATCCTGATATAACAGCGATCAGATGTTTTAACTGTGGAGATAAAGGGCATCACACGAAAACCTGTCCATCTAGAATGAAAGGATTTAAATGCTTTTCCTGTAATCAGTTTGGTCACAAGTCATCAGAATGCAAGAATGACTCGAAAAGAGAATCGAAAACAATGATGAATATAAAATATAGGAAGAACTCTGCTGTCAGAACTATTAAAATCGGAAAAATAGTCTTGTCTGCGCTAATAGATACTGGTAGCGATGTAAACCTAATCAGACTAAATGAATTTATTTTACTGGGTGTATCACATCTTGAAGAGAACACCATTCAATTGTCAGGTATTGGAGAACATAAAGTAAATACTCTTGGTAATTATACAATTGCTGTCAGCATAGATAATGTGATAGTACATACAACAATACATGTCGTACCAAACAATGTCATAAAAACACCCATGACATTAGGTTACGATTTCCTAAAGGAGGCGAAAGTTACAATAGATCAAGATGGCGTAAGGGTGATGTCCCAAGAATCCAATGTAAAGGTTGAAAAAGAAGGTAAGAAAGAAAATGAAGATGAAGAATATCAAATGCTACAGATTGACTACAATCGTTTTGAATTGGATTTAAATCACATTAAAAATAAAAAGATAGTAAAAGAAATCGAACAGTTGTATGAAGAATACGATCCATGCGGCAAGAAAACCAAAGAAACACAGTTAAAAACTAAAATTATACTAAAGAACCAAACGCCAATATTTCAACGACCAAGAAGATTATCTTATACAGAGAAAATAGAAGCTGATAGGCAAATGAAAGAATGGTTGAAAGAAGGCATCATTCGCCCAAGTAATTCTGAATTTGCTGCTCCCATAGTACTGGTTAAAAAGAAAAACGGAGAAATCAGAATATGTCAAGATTACAGAAAACTAAATGAACAAATTGTCAAGGATAGATATCCTCTTCCTATAATAGAAGATCAACTCGACAGACTTCAAGGGGCAACCGTATTCAGCACTATAGATTTAAAAAATGTTTTTTTCCACGTACCTGTAGATGAAGAGAGCTGCAAATACACTTCTTTTATAACTCCAGAAGCACAATATGAATTTCTCAAGACCCCGTTTGGAATGTGTAATTCGCCAGCCATATTCCAAAGATTCGTTAATAATGTATTAAAAAATCATATCAGTAACGGTATAGTATTGACTTACATGGACGAAATTGTCATTCTAGCAAAAAATGAAGAGGAAGCTGCAGTAAGATTGAAACAAGTATTGAAGCCTGCAGAAGAATATGGATTACAAATCCAATGGAAAAAATGTCAATTTTTAAGAAGAAATATTGAATATCTAGGACATCTAATTGAAGAAGGCCAAATTAAACCATCAAAAGGAAAAACTGCTGCTGTTATGCGGTTTCCTACACCAACTACAACAAAGCAAGTGCAGAGCTTTCTAGGTCTGACTGGTTACTTTAGAAAGTTTATAAAAAACTATTCAATCATCGCAAGACCACTTAGTGATCTGCTAAAACAAAACACAGTGTTTATATTTAAACAGAAAGAACAAGAGGCTTTTGAAATGTTGAAAAAATCATTAGCGAACGAACCTGTTCTTGGAATTTACTCCGTAGAAGCTGAAACTGAACTTCATACTGATGCATGTCAAGATGGATATGGTGCTATATTATTGCAAAAAAATGAGAAAGGAGAACTACATCCTATACACTATTATAGTAAGAAGACAACACCTGCGGAACGAAAATACTGCAGTTATGAGTTGGAGGTTCTAGCCATAATAAATGCGATCAAGAAATTCCGTCACTATTTACTGGGAATACAATTTAAAATAGTAACAGATTGCGCGGCTTTTACACTCACGATGAAGAAAAAAGAATTAGCAACTCGAGTGGCACGATGGGCACTATTATTACAAGAATTTGAGTATACAATAGAGCATCGCTCCGGAAGTAGACTTAAGCATTCTGACGCATTGTCCAGGAATAGTATCATGGTTATAGTGAATAATGATTTAGAAAAAATTATTAAAAACGCACAAATTAGAGATGAAAATTTGCAAACTATTATAAAGTTATTATCCGAAGGCCATGAACACAAGGATTATGTGCTCAAAAACAATTTATTACACAAACCATTCGAAGGAAGAGATTTACTTGTCATACCGAGTCAAATGCACAATGAAGTAATCACAAAAATTCATGAAGGAAATGGGCATTTTGGTTCAAGAAAAGTCGAAGATATAATTTTACGAGAATATTGGATACCGAGGTTACGTGAGAAAATAAGAAATTACATTAAGAACTGTATACAATGCATATTGTTTGAAAGGAAAACTGGTAAAGCTGAAGGAATCCTTCATCCGATTTGCAAAGATGATCAGCCACTAACTACATACCACATAGACCATTTAGGGCCTTTGTCCTCTACCAAGAAAGGTTACAAGTACTTATTTGTGGTTGTTGATGGATTTACCAAATTCGTGTGGTTTTACCCATCTAAAACGCTATCCAGTGAAGAGGTTATTGAAAAGCTCCAATTGCAAAAGAACACGTTTGGTAATCCAAAACGAATTATTGCAGATAAAGGTACTGCATTTACATCAGAACAGTTTAGAAACTACTGCAATAATAAGAACATTGACCTAGTTAACATTACAACAGGTGTAGCAAGAGCAAATGGCCAAGTGGAAAGAATAAATCGAATAATAATACCTATTGTTCATGCGTTGATAGTTTTCTTAATAATTTTCTTCAAAACCACACTTCTCTTTGTTTCGTTGATAAAGCGTAGTTCCTCAACGCATAACACAAAATGATTAAGATGTAATTATATGAAATAATAACACGTTAATATTAAAGTAAAATTGTGTATTTTAATGAATGTTTGAAAACAGTATGAATGTTTTATAATTGAAACAACGTTGAATGAATATGAATATTGACATAACGTTGAAAAAATTACATTAGCAACATTGTGTAACTAGGTGACAATGTTTATCAGCCGAAAAAACTAGTTGGCCTATATATAAAAAATAGTGAATAAACAAAAAATATCAAACTAGCTGACTTGGCACTGAAAAGCCAAATTGCAAATACAAATATGGAATGTTGTAATACGTAACACCCACCAACCACCCAAAACAAGCAATAAAAATAAATCATCTCATTGTAAATAATATCATCAATGTAAATACGCATAATATCAAACACTAATACATAAGTTAGATTAAGCACAATTATTGAAGCAGGTTTTTTCTCTAAATTTTTCCAGTAAGACAATAAGTTAATACAGTAAAGTCGAGATTTAGTGAACTCTCGATTAAATGAACAACCCGATAGAGTGAACACTTAATTTTAGCATTGCGTTCCGATATAGTGAACAGCTGTAAACCCCGATACAGTAAACTATTTTATTTGCGATACTTCTCTGGGGAATCCCACTAAATATGAATCTAGATGGCACGTAAACGAAAATACTTCAATTCAAAACAAAAAAATGAAATACTTAATGTCTGGGTAAAGGAGAATGTGTGACCTTCCCATTACATAATACACGTATACATAATATTATGTAATAGGTACATATATTTTTTTTTATTATTTTATTGTAGATTTTCTTTTGTCAATTGTAGATCTTGAGAAGAAGAAATATTTAATCCAAAATCATTGGAATAAATGACTATAGTTGAAGATGATAACAGATATGTGATGTTTCAACCAGATGGTTTTTGGTCATTTTCAAGCAAATAACAAAATTCTAGTGGAAAGAAACATAGACAAAAATATTCTCTAATATTTTTCAAAATATTTTTGTATTTTTTGAGTGTAATTCTCAAGAGATTTTGTTTATGTTTGTTTGAACTAGAATTTTGTTTTTTGCTTGAAAATGACCAAAAACCATATGATCGAAACGTCGTATATCTGTTATCATCTTGAACTATAGTCATTTATTCCAATCATTTTGGATTCAATATTTCTCCTTTTCAAAATCTACAATTGACTAAAGAAAATCTACAATAAAATAATGAAAAATCATCTTTATGATTAACTTTGAAACGAACAGTTCACATTACCTTGCACTTACCATTTTGGATTCAATATTTTTCCTTCTCTTTTATTATTTTACATATACATACATAATTTTGTTGATTTAGGTACCTAGAATAAAAGTTGTTTCTCAAAATATCTGAGTGACACCAGAACCCCGAAAAAGTAAACACCCCTAAAGAGTGAACAGGCTTGGCCGGAATTAGTTCACTAAACCGCGACTCTACTGTAGTAGCATATGCTAGTCAATAAATTTCATAAATCATAGTCAAAATTATTCTAAGCCCTAGGTAAGTAGATTTAAGCTGGGAGGTTAAACAATAGTAAGGAACTCCTGTACTAACCTAGATTAAGCACATTACTAACACTATAGTATATAAGCTGTGTCTCTTGTCATGTGTCAGTCTCTAGGTCTAGCAATACGCTAGTGTCATGCATTGTTTTTACTGCGAACTTGGCTCACCCTGTAAACGAAACTTCTTTGCACTTGTATTAATAATATAATAATCATATATTTGCGGGAATAGAACCCAAACCGAGCGCTTGGTAGATAAGAGTCTTAACCTCTGGGCAACGCTGTCAGTGAGCATTTTAAACATCTATATAAACACTGCCATATTTTTAAAGCCGTTTTTCTCGAAAAGGACAAAACGTTGCGCGCTTTTATTTTACCAAGAATCACACTAGTGTCCACCTACTACTAAAAAAAATTTCAGTCAAATCCGTGTTCCGGTCGTGACAATGTCCCCTTGTCAGAAGGTACTGAAAATATTAAAAAAGCTTCAAATAAATATTTTGGCATACACAAGAAGCTTTTCCGCGAATTTGATGAATATTTTTTATATTGGTTATTTCTGGAGATACAGCATGAAAGTTGAATTTTTTAAATGGAAACCATAATTAATTTCAATCTTGTAAAAAATGCTGTTTTTCTATATTGTATTGTTTTTTCTAATAATATATTCGTTTATATAAATATATTTTCCACTATTGAAGCAAACCTAAAAAGTATAGTAAAAAGAATGATTTTCGTAGTGTGCCATGGGAAATTTGGTATAAAACGCCTGAAGTTCTTATTAAACGCTGGTGTGTTGTAATTGAATTTATAAAAAATGAGATTAATTCGTGCACTTTCAGCACATAACTAGGACATACATTGATTCATTCCACCGGTAGTACTACGTCGTTAAATATAATAAATTACATAACACATTTCAACTATACATATATTGAAATGCGACATCTTTCGTTTTAATGTTTCTATGACTTTATCAGTGTCTAGTAACATGTGATAAGACTGAAATTTAGCAAAACCTATTTTGATATGATTGATTGAATCTAGTCACATATCTTAGATATGCCCATGGTATAAAAATCCGGCCTGGATACGTAGTTCTAACTACTGATACTAGTGACCGAATTGTCGACATTAGTACAATTATTTTATGTTTAATTATGTCTGAAGCAAAGAAGCAGCAGGAGATGACGGTGCCTCTGATGGACGGTTAGTGTATTATTTATCTGAATATAACTGCCCCAAGATATGTCACGTATTAATTTTAAATAGTTCCGTAAGTTTAATACATTTAAAAGAAATAGAATTGCTAAATGTAATATTTTTAAAGTACATTTGTACGTATTACATACATTTATTATACTTTGTGAGTGGCATTTTATTTAATAATTATTTACACTTCTGATGCAGATACTGCATTCGGATCGAGCTTGAAGGTCCCGTACATGGATGATGGTCCATCAGAAGAGAATCGTAACTCTAATGATGAACTCGCTGGTAAATAATAATTATAGACACGTACATTATTTCTCAAGGATGTTATTCTTATCTGCCGCTATTAGAAATGTAATAGATAAATTAGAACAAGATTAGCGTATAAATATTTACATTATATAATTCAGGGTCTTTGCTTTGTTATCTATGATTCAATATTGCGGTAATAATGATTCTGGTGAGTAATATCGTAAGCGCTAGAAAGCCTATCTGATACATAATTCATTAACTGATAAACCAGACATTTAATATGAATCGTCGAGTGTGTTACAATGAAATTGTTTTTGTTGTAGCCTCTGCGTCGAACAAATCGATTCTTGCTTCCAACTACTATTCCGATAATGGTACTGATACTGGTAACTAACAGCAATTTTTTCTAAAATCTAGTGTAAATATTAATTAATTCACGTGACATGATGGCACAGTCCGTGGTATAATGCCAGACGCTAGTGTTCATTCCGGACATTGATTTTAACTGTAATTTCTTCCAGTATCACGTGGAACTGAAAATTTAAGAAACATTATTAATGAGTTTATTCCTGGGCTGTGGCGATTTTATAAGAATATCTATGGTAAGTACTACTACCGCTGCCAACTAGGGTATCCAAACCGGTTTAAGCGGAAACTGATAAACCGGTTTTTCGCAAATATTCCCAAATACCGAAAACAGGTTTTTTTTAAATGACAACTTGTATTTTTTCTATATCTATCTATAAATAGGTGGATTTGATTCGAAACGTGATGAATACTTTCATGCGAATAAATTTAAAAAAATCTTTTAAAATCTTAATATTAACTTCGTACGCTAAGTGTAACAACACCAAATAATATCAATATTTTATACGCATCATCTGATCATGTTCAATGACGTAGTTCAACATTTTAAAATTATGTATTACAACAAAGAACCCTATAAAACTACATCGTGCTGTACGTATATTTGTTGACTGATGTGTTGCAAATTTGTTTTATATTGAGTATACATTATCTCAATAATATATGTAGTTAGAATAGTTTTGAATTGTAGCAGTAAATTATCAAACTTTTTTTGTTTTAGAATTTGTTAAATATATACAGTCAATCTTTTATAACTCGAACGTCTATAACTTGAAATTTCTATAAATCAAAATAAATCGAATGGCAAAAGCAAATTACATGCATTTTTTTTTCTATAACTCAAATTTTTATAACTCGAATTCCTCCATAACTCGAATAAAGTAATTGACATGTGCATTCAATAAGTCGAACTTTTAGGGGAAATCTTTGTTTGTGGAGGTTTGGTTCTCGTTTTTTTTCTTATTCAGGGAATCCCCTTTTGCTTGCCACGAGTTGTTGCGTTTCAAAGTAAACTAAAAACATTGAGCGTGAGAGCAGAAGTTCTGTTGTGATTTTTTCGAAACGGTGGTGCACTTTTTAATGCGAATATGTATAATATGAGGAAAATAAGTGGTTAATAGCTACACTCACTCACACAAATACTCGTCCTTATTACAAATTGCGTTTTTTCGTATTGAGTTTTTAACTGTTCAGGGAACTCCCTATTTGAAAAAAGAATACATACACATTTATTCCATATGAGTTTGCTGCTTCATGTTAAGGCGGCTTACTCATCTGAGCACGAATGCGAACGAGACAAATTACTGAATATTTTTATTGAAATTAGTCTGTACTTGTAGTATACGATTTGGATTCAATAAAAACGTGTGTATTTAAACGACTGTAATGTCTTCAAACAAATTCTCTAGTTTTGATGAACATTTCTACAACTCGAATCCTCCACAAGTCGAATTTTTGTGTGTGGATAATGATGATTCGAGTTATGAAAGTTTGACTGTATTTGTATAAGTAAATATACAAATGATTGAATTTTTGTGAAATAATTATTTTTTTATGATTTTAATTATTGTAATTATTATTATTATTTAAAAACCGGTTACTTCCTATTTAATAATGCAATGAATGATCACATGTATGTATGTGCAGGCAGGGAGTTATCAACATATGAAGAGGAATGGTTTCGCCAGCTATTACCCCTCTGGAATACATTCCTGCAGTCATTACAAAGTAATATACGTATGTGTTGTTAGTACAGATAGGTCAGTGTCATTATGAATGCAGTGTGTAGGTGTGGTATGGAACGACACATGATGCTATGTCGTTACGTACGTGATGAGGGCAGCACATACCACTGGTATACAAACTATAATACATTTATTGTCTATAAAATTGTCATCATTTTAACATCGGCCTACAAATGCGCAACTTTTGTCTAATTGAATCGACTTCATGGTGGACGACTGGTAAGCTGCTATTAAGCAGGAGTTGGTCTGGTGGGATGTGACCCGCCCCATGCAAGATTGTACGTCTATAATAGTTTCAACTACTGACCGAATATTCGCATGTGCATGTACAGTAGCTGTGTAGTAAACAACCCGCCCTCGCCCAGGGCCGCTCTTACCACAGGGCTAAGTGGGTTATAGCCCAGGGGTGCCAGTCATTTTGTGGCGGAAATTTTGCTCGCTAAAGAAACCTCACTACATTCTTATACTCAATTTAAATTGGCACATATTTGACATTTCAAATGCATATTTCTGTAAATATTTTGGCTTTGTTTTGTTTTCATAGCATATATGATATTTTAAATACATACCAATAAAAATACATTTTACTCAAAATTGGATAAGATAGAACAAAAATGTATAGATCATTTTATCTTCATAGTAATATTTGCTACAACTTTTATTTCAAAAGTTTTTCCGTTATTTCGCCAATTCGAAAAACTTTTAAATATGAAATTTTCATGTTTCGTTATGCCGCCAAACGTGCTTAATTCGTTAAAAACGTTTGATTCCTTAAAAAATCCTTGATTTGTTATACGGCTTTTTGCTTTACGGCCAACTTATCTAGGCCGTAAAGTAAGGGTTGGATGTGCACTAATTAAACTTGTGTATAGTGATTAAATATCGAAGCTGGATTGTATAATTATAGGGGTCTAACAAGTTTGTATTATTAATCATATTACATGTATGTTTGTAGGTGAACGAGGCACTTCCGCCATCATATCATCGGACATTAAGGACGATATTAATATGTTCATTCTATGGCTGGGAGAACACGGAGGTATGTACTAGTAGCACTCGTAGTATACGTCAGTATACGTTATAACTGCAATATAGGAAATTGTAATGTAAGGTATAAAATCATAATGGTTTTAAACCAGTGTTTCTTAAACTTTTTGGTCGCGCGACCCCTTTTCACAATTGAAAATTTCGAAGGACCCCCCCCGAACCGTGTGCGCAGAAAAATGTTGGAGGGCACTAAAATCCAGGACGTAATTTTTTTGTTTAATTAAAATGAATTACTAATTGTTTTTATTATTAGCAGATTTATTTGTTTAGTTGCAATAATGGATCACTCGCCAAATATTCTGAGGCCCCTCAAAAATTTGTATCGACCCCCTTGGGGGTCGCGCCCCCCACTTTAAGAACCACTGTTTTAAACTAATTCATTTGGTCAAAAACAAAATTTTCTATATTTACATGTCAATTTCCTCTGTCCCATGTACAATAGTACATTATACACCAATGTATAACGATGTATTTGTAGCCCTTGGGCTTCAAATTACATCTCAAAAAATACGTGATTTCTCTCCCGAGGTGTAAATATTATTTTTTGCACGTTCGGGAGTAGAAGTTTGTTTCTATGGTATCAAATCGTGGCAGAAGTAAAGCATTTACTCCCTAGGGACGTAAACACTTTCCGTTGGAGAATTTTTATTATCACAAAAGATTTCTAAATAATTTAATTTCGCTTCGATTTATTATAATCCATTACGTATGAAAATAAGTGTTTCTACTCCCGATCGTGGAAAAAATTTTATATACACCTCGGGGGAGACCACCATTTTTACCTCGATGTATTTGGACAAATAAGAGGTTTCTCTCCTTTGGTGTATAATATACTATTTTTCACGATAGGGAGTAGAGACACTAAATTTCATAAAGAATTATAATAAATCAGAGCGAAATAACAATATTTAAAAGCCTTTGGGAATGTTTCCATGCAACATACCAAGACAACAGAAATTTGTTTACAAAAGTCTTTGTTATAATAAAAACTCTCCAGGGGAAATTATTTCGTCTCTAGGAAGTAAATGCTTTACTTTTGTCGCAATTTTATGCTGCCGTGTAAAAAATTAATTTTTTGTCTTTTATTTTCGTCTGGGAAAAATGGTCTCCGTAAGTATACTCATATATACATACCAGATGAATAAAATAAAACGCCTCATATTTCGACAGTTAATTATTGCCCGGTTTCTCAGTCGAGGTTTAAACCGAGAATCAACTGATTCAGATCAAATCGCGGCTCAAGTGTTTCTAGAACAAGAATCAAGCTGATTCTCGATTTAAACCGCCGCTCAACTTGATTCGTGGATATCGGCGAATCAAATATTTGATTCTCGAATCAAGAGCTGTCACTTCAAAATTATAAACTGATTTTTTCAGAAAAATATAATAGATACAGTAAAAGAACAATAATAAAATACGAATTAACATATGTAAGTACATTTTGAGGTATTTTTTCATGCGAAATATAGTTTATTTCAATAAATATAAGCAAATGTCACTTTGTCGTAAGGATTTGAAAATCAGCCGGTATCACTTCAAATTTATAAATTGAAATTTTATAGTTAAAAATAATATAATAACTAAAGTTACACTATTCGAATAATAACTAATATATGCAAGATTGATTTAAAGTAGTTCTTATAAATAATATTACGTTTTTTTTTAATAATTGATGCAGAATATCACATCGATGTACTGTGTCGCGAATTTAATGCTTTCACTTCAGTTTAATAATTAGAATTATTCATTAAAAATATTGCACAATAACTAAAATTTGAACATTTCAATATAAATTAACATATGTAGGTACATATTCAAGTAATATTCATGATTGAATATACCATTATTAAATAATAAATAGCGAATGTCATTTCACTACAAAGAAATATTTCAATATACACACACTCAGATATATTTAGTATAAAAGTAAATATTTATAATTATAACATTATATTTACATCATTATTACAATTCTAATTATATGTTTATCACATTATTGAATATTTTGAGTATACGAATATAACCTGCAAATGAAACAGATTGTCATATATCTTTTTTCCTTTTATATAACTTGACCTTGACTGTATATCAAGAATTAATGCAATATCCTTTTCCATAGTATGGAATCTTCATCTTCCTCATCCTATGATTAATACCAGTCATCTGACAGCGACTCAACCTGTGATTCCTCTGACAATACTGCAGAAACCAGAATCTACAAATTTCACAATAATCTCTTGGATATGTATAATAACCTAGAATTTTAAAAAAGAAACATTCGCCGCTATTTCGAATTGAAAAATACAATTGTAAAATAATTATACATTTTAAGGTTAAAGCGGTATTTAATGTATTTCAACAAATATTACATGGTATTTAGTTATTATGGATAATAAACGACATCAATATTACTTACGAATATTAAATTAATACTTACAAAAACCAAAATTATAATTTAGTTCAGAATAGTTTATAATTTTCTGCTCTGACACTCAGCAGTCAAACTACTTTAGAATTATTTACAACGCACAGTAGAATTATCAGCTGTCAGATGTTTGAAATTTTCAACCAATCAGAGAGCGTTTTACAGTTGTAAGGCGCTTGATCCGAATCAACTGATTCGCCGTTGATTCGCGTCCTAGAAACGCAACGGAAGTTTAAATCGAGAATCAAATTGAGCGGCGATCAGTTGATTCTCGGTTTAAACCTCGACTGAGAAACCGGGCATAAGTATTCTAAATTTACTGTTTTACTTGCGGCCAAATGCTTTAGATTGTTTATATTTTAGTAAATATTAATTTGCTGTAAAATATCCAGACTTGGACATATGATGATGGGCTGCCAATATGAGTGTCTGTGCCCAATCTAGTTGTATTAGAAAACTCATGGATGGGCTAATGTTTGCAATGAAAAATGCTCAAAATTTGTAACGAGTCCGCAGTAGTAAAGGTAATGGACAATGCTCCATGTCATTCTACAATTGAAGAAGTTTTTTAAGAAGATGACTTTTCACAATATCAATAAATATAAGATAATATTAATAAGCTTACGGTTGTTAATTGTATTAAATTTATCGCTCATATACAAAGATTTCTATCTGATGTATTAAATATGATAGACATAACTTCATAATTTAAATTTGGAATTATTTAGTCTCAATTTGAACATGCATATTCTCAATTTGAATTTGTTTGATCTCAGTTTGAAGTTGAAAAGGTATAGTTTATTTTATCCATTCGGTATATCCATGTATTCTTACAAGCGGATACCGAATGATGTCATGTAAATATACATACATACATAACATCACGCCTTTCCTTTTACTCCCTACAATCGCTCAAAAAATTTAATATTATATATTATATAAAAACTGCCTTTCATTTCTTATTTTCTAACAATTGCTCGCCAAATACTCCTATCCATACATAACTGCCTCGCCTCGTTAATATCCATACAACTTGTCATACATGCTCTCCTATTATTTCTGCTTATAATTTTACGTTCACTCAAAACATTTTCTATCATATTCAGCCATTTATTCCTCGGTCTTCCTCGCATTCGTTTCCCTTCAATTTCACCCAAATAAATCTTCTTAGTCAGTCTATCATTTGACATTCTTTCCATATGTCCAAACCAACGCAGCTGACTTGAAGCCACTCTTTTCACAACATTTTCACTAATTTCACATTCATCATACACTACTTTATTCCTAATACGGTCTCTTCTAGTCACTCCGCACACACCTCTCAAGAATCTCATTTGAACCGCAGTTACCCTTTTTTTATTCCGGTTATCCCATACCCAACATTCACATCCATACATCAACGATGGCACAAGTACACCATTATAAACACATAACCTAGCTTCTCTTGATACATTCACTTTTGTAGCAAACATTCCCAAATGTAAATATACAATTAATATAATTAGATATTAAATGTTATATGAAACTACACGTGACAGTAACATACGTGTAGGTGCAGGTGAAAAATGGACTGAAGATGACAAGAAAGCGACTAAGCTATGGTTACCAGACTGGAATATGTTCCTTCAGGCGCGAACAGGTAACAACATTACAGTTGGTGATATTACTGTTATTTCCCCTGTATATGTTATATAGATCATTGGATATTTGTATGCTTTAGGGGAGACACTAGTGACATGTTGGAATTTATGTCTCACTACCGTGGGATTTATATTCTACATTACAGACCTGGGATCTGATATTGGCACATGTATATATTATGCAAGCAATGGACAATGGTGGCGATCCGTGGTAACATTGGCAGTGGTTTATGCTGCTATCATCATTCATACAGCCATAAAATGGAATGAGTACGTATGTTGTACAGTTCATAATATATTACATTAAACACATTATTACATAATCTTACAGCAAGGACATACACTGCACTGGTACTGCTGACTGGCTACGCTACGTTGCCTCGTCGCTTGTTAACTGGCCGGACGTGAAGCAATACGGGGCCCTCTGTCTACTAGAGTGGAAGTTGTACAAGTCACCCGCGAGTAGCGCACGTCTAATGTCAGAGTGGCACGTGAGGAGGTACAGTGTAGCATGCCTGAAGTTTACGGAGGGTGTATGTGAGGCGTGTCCGCAAGTCATGCTGCAACTCTACCTCCTGGTATCAGATCTGTACGAGGACTGGACATGGACAGGTAAGTATTATCCATACATACACACACACGTGCCCAAACAAACCAATGCCGATATGTTTCAGACTACCTCCGTATTGCTGGGGCGTCTATTTCGCTGTGCACGGCGGGCGCAGCACTTGTAAATAGGGAGAAATCCAACAGAATTAATAACTACACTGATTTGCTCCTGAGTGAGCTGGTTGTGCTGCATATGTGGGCGATACCGTTGACTGGTGAGTCGTTCACATGCTCTCGTGCTTGTGTCCACTGACTGTGATGTTTGCTTGCAGTGTCCCGACTGTTGTCCGTGGCTCTGTTACTGACTGTACACCCGTACTGGGCCCTGGCTGGTGTAGCCCTACACCTACTACTGTGCGGGGTATACTGGTGTAGAACTATGAGAGGCCCCCGTTCATTGGTTGTTGTTATTCGGACCTGCCTGAACACTCTCCAGTTCTCCATATCACCATTCGCTGTCGCTGGCTCTATTACCTACCGCCGTGTACCACGCCATCCATTTCCTGATTAACACTGCTGCGATAGTGGTGTGGTCCCTTGGTACACCCCTTGCGTGCACACATCCGGCCCTGTACACAGTCATCATCTGCTTCAACGCTGTTATGTTTGCTGTGGGACTAGTGGTCTGGCAACTACACGAGAACTACTGGCCCCATTCTTATAAAAATAGTGATTAACCATAATAATTAGGTATAAATATACACTGTAACCTCAGTTGCATAATAATATGTTTCGTTTAAATGTAAGTGCTCTGAATATCAAAACATGTATTTCCATTGATATCTCGCAATGAATTTGTTCCAGTATTTCGTCGTACTTGGATTCGATGAAAAAAATCGTCGGAAGTTACAGTTAGGGTACCATTTTAAAAGAAGATTCTTTTTTGGTTGTAATAATATATTTTTATAATAATTTTAAATAATTAAAGATGCACACAAAAACACATCACAATATCAGTAATGTACATACCATCAGATCGTCTGGCAATATGATTCAACATGATGAAAGAAATTGAAATTTGAGATTATAAACTCCTTAAGTAATAATTCTAATTGTTACAATATATACACATCATTCGCCCATGATGTCCAGGGAGTGACTGACATCAGAACAAGACACAATTGGTTTAACACCGTACAATTCTGCTGAATCACTGAAGTATGCAATTAATAAATTACAATGACGTTATAACTGGTTAAATATTCAATGAATGCTTAGCAGAACATATGTTGTCAACTACACCGTATTATTGAACAAATTGATGTAGACCTTACTCAAATTATCTATGTCAGTTCTATTATTTACAGTATTATTGTTTAAACTGATGTGTATCATTTTCATAAATAGTATTTTTTTAACATCTTTTCCTAATCTGAAATAGTTATATGATCGAAATCAAATTTATGTCTCAAATCAAGTATGCACAGAGATCTGTTTTTTCCTGATTATTAATAGTTAATCTGCAATCATATATGTGATTCTTAATTCTACTTTTACTTTCTTATACATAGTATAAAGAAAGTATAGGAATCATGAAAAATGTCGATTGCGAGATTTTGATGGAAATACATGTTTTGAGGTCCCCTGAATACGTTTTGACTATTTTCGCAATGACGTCGTATGACGAGTAAAGACAGGACAATGAAACTTCGTATTTAAAATTTATTGATTATATGAAGAGCTGATTAGATTTCTCGCACAACCGGAAGAGGAAGTTTACTGAACATCAAAATCGAACATTGCGAATTATTGGAGAAACTAAAAGGAATATGGAAAAGTTTTGAAATAAAAGTTATAGGAAACAATAAGCTTAAGAAAAAATGTTCTATGTATTTTTGTTCTATCTTTATCCAATTTTGAGTAAAATGTATTTATATTATTGGCTTGTATTTAAAATATCATATATGCTATGAAAACAAAACAAAGACAAAATATTTACAGAAATACGCATTTGAAATGTCAAATATGTGCCAATTTAAATTGAGTATAAGAAAGTAGTGTGGTGACCACACCAGATTTTTTAAATACTGTTTAGTTTGACTCACATATGTCCTATCACAATCAGTACAATCAATCTTATAAATCACATTAGATTTTAACTCTGTAGGCAGTGGCATACTTAACGGGTGTCGGACCTGGCGCCTGCCAGGGACCCACTGTGGAGAAGGGCTCCCTGTTTTTTTACAATATGTAAAACAAAGCACAGCAAATCATATACCTAATATGATACGACGAAGACTGCTTGCCCACGAAATGTAACTTTTACACACCTACCTAAGTTCATTTGATATTTTCTTATTTAGCACAAAGTAATATATTAAAGGAACGGTGAAGGGGCCCCGAGGGGTGTAAATCCGCCTCTGTCTGTAGGTACTAGATCTTTCAGTATACTGAACAAATTATTAACTTTTTTGGAGTTGTATAAAGTGATTTTATTACTTTAATTCTGTAATACTTTCACTAATCTCTCTGATAGTTTATAAATATATGGAAATTTATAATAACTATATTTATGTGTAGATTCATCATCTGTAGCCACATTCCGTTTAAAATTCAGAATTTTATTAATAAAACCAATAGGGAATGATGGGAAAGGCGTGGGTGGGGTGTATATTTTTATCGTAGGGCAGGGCTAATAATCAAATATTTAAGAAAGTTATGCTAGAAACCCGTGTTATTGCTACTGAACTCGCATTTAACGCAAACATCACATTAAAATCCGAAAGTGAAAGTGCCGAAATTAGAATTCAACGTATTTTTTACTCTGAATACGAATCTCAGATGCATTTTAGTGCAATATACCAAAAATCGTGCGAAACACAAGTTGTTTTTACAGCAACATTTTCTACTGCAGTGTAATTTGGTGTGCTATATTAATAACGAATTACTGTAATTATGGTTCATTATAAGAAGTGTTACTGAACTGCAGTCGATAAGGAATTGTAATGAATTTACGTAATATCAACGTTTTTGGGGCTCAAGTGGTAGCCCAACGCGCTGCACGGGAGAGAGCGTCCCCGACCTGCAAAGAGTGAACAGCGTGGTACGCACGCTAGAAAAGATAAGAACCAGATTGCGAAATAATAAAGAGAAAAGCAATAGTTTTTGTTCGTTCAACTAATCTAGGTATGTAAACTTTAAAATTGTATTATATCAGTATATTATTATTATCACTAGGCCCGGAGGCAAGAACCCAAGATGAGTAAGTAATGAGTTTTAATGTAAAGAAAGTAGAAATCATTGCATTGGTGGCAGCGATCGGATTAATTTATTTGCAAATTTAATTAATTTGAGTGTTATAATTGCGATAATTTGTAACTATGGCGCAGGTTGTTATAATAGAAATACATGCTACAGTAAATGGTTAATGATGTAAAGTGTAAATCGAATTGAGTTTTTTTTTTCAATGTGCACTTTACATTTGTTATATTTTAATGAATATGATTTGTTTTTCTTAATAATAAATAAAATAACAATTATTGCACAATATATGGCGATCGATGGTACGCAGTAAGTCACTTATCTAGTATTGTAACGTCGAGCGGATGTGACCTCGGATAGAAATATGTCTGCGTTGCGTCTTGTGAAATAAGTTTTGAGTAATTATTGACATCATTTTGTTTTTGTTTTAAATAATACCTTTACAACTGCTTATTAAATTAAAAATTTTTATCTAAAATAATTTGGGAACTTATACAGGGGGAAAACTGATTTCGCATGTTAAACATCTACGGCCAGTTTTTTAATTAGCACCCAGTATATATAATTATTATTTACAGATGACTCTGACAATGATGAAAATGAAATAGAACATAGACATACATAATCATCTTTATTTTCAAAATATATTCAATTTAAACAAAATATATGTACATGGTACACTATTTCGTAAAGAAATAAATTTACATCCGTAGATATACATACATAAAATCACGCCTTTCCCATTACTGGGGTAGCAAGCCCTTTATTTCCCTATATATTATGTATATAGAAGACTGACTTTCAGTCCTTATTTTCTAACAATTGCTCGCTAAATACTCCTATCCATACATGACTGTCACCCAAAACATTTTCTATTATATTCATCCATTTATTCCTCGGTCTTCCTCGCATTTGTGTTCCTTAAATTTCACCCAATTAAATCTTAGTCAATCCATCATGACAACATTTTCACGAATTTCACTTTCAATCATTCTCGTCAATTGTTACTCAGATTCACCCATAATAACAACATCGTCAGCATATGCTAATGCAGGCACAACAAAATCACTTATCTTCACACCATCATTTTTACACTCGAACGCTCGTCGTAATATCACATCCATATACATATTAAAGAGCCAAGGAGACATCACACAACCCTGTTTAACCCCTACGTCAATACTGAACCATCTACTCAAACTACCATCCACACGAACTGCTGCTTGATTATTTTCATATAAAGCCATTAGTGCTCTCAATAACGTACCACTAACGCCATACTCCTTCAAAATAGGCCATAATTTTGCACGCACAACACTGTCATACGCCTTCGTCAAATTATGAAACCACAAAACAATTTTTTGTTTCGGTCCAATGTCTTTTCCACAATCATTCGAAGCGAAAACAATTGTTCCACACAACCTCTTTCAGGCAAAAACCCACCTTGCATTCGGTTCAATTTACTACATGTAATCTCCCATACTTTATTAATTATTACACTATTGCACAACTTACATACAACACTCAAGAGACTAATCGCACAATAATTTGTACATTCACACATATTTCCTTCTCCTTTGTACAATGGAACAATTACAGCACGCTTCCAATCTCCTGAACAACATTTTTCCGCAAGCAGCATTTATACAAATAAACTAGCCAAGCAAACACTTTTTCGCCACCATACTTCAGCATCTCACCTGTAATATTGTCTATTCCTGCAGCCTTTCCTTTTTTCATTTTAACCATAGCATTAACTTCATCGTCTTCATTTATATCTCAATCTTCACCTTCACTACAATCCAAAGCCTTTCTTATTATCATTTATAACACAATTATTGTCATATAGCTAGCTAAAATAACTGCACCATCATTCCCGAATCTCAGATTATTTCCACAGTAAATTACTATCATGATCTTTAATTGCTTCAACGCAAGACACGTTACCATCCTTCAGCTTTTTCACGCTTTTCCAAAGCATGTTTTTATTCAGAACAAAGTCATTCGTCAATTTTTCATTCTTCCCTTTTTCACGCTTTGCATTTGCTCGCATACTTTATATTTAAGCAAACATGCATCTCGGAAATCACCATATGTATCTTTAACACTCAAAAAACACAGATATGCTTCTTTCTTTATGCATATAGCGTCCTTCACATCGTTATTCCACCAATCGTCTTTCATTCATAAACCAACATGATTCAATCGCACACGTTACTACACACTACACAGTCCCTGAAAGTTTTCCATTTACTAGATACATCTTCAAATTATCTGAACAAATGGGTAAAACGTTATTCCATTTATTAATATATGACATTCGGACCTCTATCCACAACAAGGCTTCTTAATCTTTCATCATGCATTATCAAATCAATCACACTATGTCTATTCTCATGAATATTCTCCCATGTAATAGATATGCGAAGACTTATGTTTGAAGAAAATATTCGATATAAAGAGGCCATATTCTATACAACAGGCAACAATCATTTTTCCATTTTCATTTACCCTTGCACCACAAAATCTTCCCACAACATTTTCATTTCTCTTTACACAACCCTTCCATTTAAACCACCTGAAACAAGTATCTTCTCACCAGGCTCACAACTCTCAAGCACATTATTTTGTTCATTCCAAAAACATTCCTTCTGGTAGTCTTTTTCATATTCAGTCGGTTCATAAATACATACGAGAAATATTCTATGGAATGCTACTTTCATTCTTACACATAATAAATCATAATCCAGTTCAAAGTAATAAAAAAGTTGTTTTCATTGTTTCGCGGCCCTGTCATCCAGTCTGAAGGTTTTGAGATACAACAGCCCACAGTTTGAGTAACAATGAAATAGACGATTCGTCTTTTAAAAAAATGTATAATTTGTTGAAGAGGTTATTTTAAAATAAAATTTATTTGAATGTTAAATTGAATAAGATCTTTGTTTATGCGATATTTTTTAAATTCGTTACGAATTACTTTGTATTAACTATAAATTACACAATACAATATTGTATTTTGTATACATATTTTTATTTATTCTGTATTCTTATTTCACTACATATTATTAGAAGTAACAATTTTGAAATTCTGAAGTAAATAACTGATATAATTTATTTATTTTCTACATAGCTCATATTTGGAACAATTTTTATAAATATTTTGTTCCATTTAGGATCTCTTAGCTGAACTGCAAGTTCTGGGACATAGTTTATCACCTATGAAAAAGTTCTCCACTGTTAACGTCATTTCAAGAGCAAATGACGGGCTATTTCACGCAAAAGGCGATAACCGGCGAAATTGTGCAACATCTGGATACTAACATCACACGCAATCGTTCACGGGCAACTAGAACATTTCATGTAAATGTGCTTTCGCATTATAAATTGCAACTGAAGGAATTGCACTTAATGCAGTGGCGACAGCCGTACATACCTTATTTGAGCCGACTGTACCTTATTACAAGGTTGAATTTAATCTTTTTTTTGCCCTAAGAAGTAATAGATGAGGGGGCCTTGCACTTTCTACCAAATTTTCATAAATTTAAAATTGTACTTAAATGAAATGGTCATTGAAATTAAATATTTTATGAAAATTAAAAATATGCATATTTTTTATTACTAATGTGTTACATGCCAGATGAGACACGAACAATTATCTCACCAGAAATGAGGTTGCTGGTTTCTCAGTGTGGAAAAGAGGAAGGAATGGTTCTAAGTAAATGGACGCCACACAATTACATGGTAACATCTACATCGCAACAAATTGAGATGGTGGTCCGGACAAGTAAACACTGAGCAAAATAAATTATTAAAAAACACATAAAAATATACATGTGCATGGTGAGAATTAAGTGCGAGATAAAGCAAAATAATAATAAAATTAAAAGAATTGATCGTGAACTGAATTATTAAGTTAACTTCCCATACAAAATGCCACTACAATAATTTCAAACAAAAAGGGGTAATTACAAACCATGCCCGTATTGGACAATAATATGAATTAATAACTTACTGTTACTGAAATAATTTTAACAGGTAAGATATTCCAAATAATTGTCTTTGACAGCAACACGTCATAGAACAGATCAATAAATATCAGATAAGCATGTCTGATATTTATCATGTGAATGGAATTACAGACAGTCATTTTCACGTCTCTCATGACATTAAGTATCTGTTGCTCTTTGTGGCGTACACGAACATACAGTCAGATTCCCAGATTTAACACCATTCGATCTCTAACTGTGGAGAACTCTCTCTCTCTCTCTCTCTCTCTCTCTCCCCCTCTTTCTAATTCACAAATGCCAAGTTAATATTTGTGACTAATTTCAATCAATTATATTAAAATAGGTTTTGCTAAATTTCAATCTTATCGCATGTTACTAGACACTGAATAAGTCGTCGAAAAATTAAACAGTCAATGCAGTTGAAATGTGTTATGTAATTCATTATATTTAACAACATGTTACTACTGGCAGAATGAATGAATGTATTTCCTAGTTATATGCTGCAAGTGCACGAAATAATCTCGCTCAGTATCATATCTAATTTTTTAAATAAATTCAACAATTGCACACCTGCATTTAACAAGCACTTTCGGTGTCTTATCTCGGTTTCTTGGAATTATTTTCATGTGCACTTTCCTTATATGATATTGCGACGAATTTTATTTGTAGAATTGTGAATTACGTTCGCTATTGTAAGATTATGTTAAATTATTATATTCGCTATCCGAAGAGAAAGATTCCAGTAGGGAATTTTCTATTCATAAAATACCAAGTATCAATTTGATTTCTATTTATTCATTCTCATAGTGGATAGCAGAATGTTAATTCGGTGAATCTAATGTTAATTCTAGATTTATGTTGTAACGGGAACACCGCCCTTCCACCAATTATTTCATTTCCCGTATCCTAAAGATGGACCTGTATCGTTTAAAGTTTCAAATTTCATATTTCGGTTTGGCGCGTTCGTCTATCCATTTGAAATGTTGATTTGTACTCTAAAATATAAATATAGTCATGTTTAATTAAGATAATACGGCGCGTTCTGTGTTTTTTTCTTTTGTTACACAGAAAGTGACTGAATTACCGGGCTAACTGGTTGTCCATCTGAAGGAAGTTTTTGAGTTATAATATCTGATTGGCGAGTTGCCTGAGTGAAGTACCTTGTCGACGGGAATCGAGCAGCAAACCAGGGTATCGTCTATATAGCGGCGGAAGTAAAAGATTTCTCGGAAGAAAGGGGCTGATGAGGACGTGTACGTTGTGTGCCGGACCAACGTCCTCTAACGACTGACCCACCTCGGTGGTAGAAGAGTCTACAGCAGAACATTGGAACCAGCCGAGGATAATCCCGATCACCACGTGAAACGAGAGAAAACGCTACATCACCGGCCACCAATCCACGACGCGCAAGCTAAGTACCTCCCCTCCCCCCTTCAGGGATTGTGTTACCGAACGTACTACCGCAATTTTGTTTTACAGACTTTCTTTATTATATTGTATTATTTATTTAGTGTTATATTTCATAACTAGCTTTATCTATTTGTAATGTAAATCACAGTTAACTTAAAGTTATAGATTCTGAAAATTTCATCAACTTTTAGCTTCCATCGATTTCTCGTAACCTTAATTATTTATTTCGACACAGATTTAACTTAACTGTGAATTCATATCAGGTTCTTCCTTGTGAGTTCTTTTTCACTATTTCTGTTCTGATACATCGTCTGAGTTCTTGGTTTGACCAGACACATATGTATGATATATTTATTGTTCTCTTTGCACAGTGTTATGTAGAATATAAACAAAATTAAAAACAATTGTATGACTTTGTAACTATTAAATGTATTGCTCAGTTAGATGTAGAATTTAATTCTCTACAACTTTTATTTGAAGTATTTTTCTCTAAAGTAATTTGGGAACTATTGCTACTGATTTTACATGCGCCTATGGCCAGTTTTTTAATTAACACCCGGTATATATATATATATATATATATATATATATATATATATATATATATATATGTATATATACATTATATATCTATATATAATTTCTCACGTCGTAATACAGATATCCTTGACGTCCGTCAATTTTTTCCCTATTACAAAATTTCATTCCAATTGTAACACCATTCGGGATAAAAAGAAATAAATATTACTATGGACTTTCTTTGTAGGTTTTCCAATTAAAAAAAATCAACGTTAGCCCTATAAAAAAAGATAATATAGCCTGGTTCAATAATAAAATAAAAGCGAACCGTGAAACTCTTCTTATTACAGGATATAAATAGTTTGGGGTCACAATCAACAGCATTTATATAAAATATTACAAAAAAAGGCAGTACAAACAATCATGAAAATGCATTATAATGCACACTGTATACCATATTTTAAAAGTTGTGGTATTCTAACAGTTTATTATTTCCTTAAACTTCTGTAGATTTAATAATGAAATTAACTCCGAATGGATACAGACATCCATGCCTGCAGCTTATCGACATATGCCCCAGACTGAACATATCACAAATACATATAGGTTCATGTTTTATTCAATGAACTATAATGAGCAAAGCTCATACCTATTTGCTCATGTCTCTGCAAGATCCATACAAAAGGCACGAAGTTAAAACTGATGCAACTTCTAGAAAATTAACTATATTTTCGTATTGTATTACATTTAAAAAGAATAATCAGTGCGTTATATTGCCGATTTGCAAAAACAACTTATGTAATTTGTTACAAATTACTGCAGACTTCAGATACTTCAGTCGAAAATGAAAACTGAAGTGATTAATCGAAAAGACGAACGTGGGAATCATGCAAATAGACCACACGCTATTAAGATGTTGATAAACATATCGATAGTTTCCCCAAACAGGAGTCACATTACTCTCGAGCAAAGTCACAATCAATGTATATACACCCTGAACTTACTTTGATAAAAATATAGTCGCTCTTTACTAACAAATTTCCTGAATTGGATGTTAACTTTCGCTTATATCGTGATGTCTTTTCTGAATATGTTGTATATGCAATTTCAATGTGCAGAACGCGATGAAAATAAAAAAAAAACACTAGACAGTGAACTACATCATAGAAAGGCGAGATACAAATTTTTAAGTGATGACATTACTGCTAGCAAAAGAGATAATTCAAATAAACACGTAATTTGCATCGACTTACAAGTTTTGTTTTGCATGGTTAACTATTTTTTTACGAACTAACCAAACTTTGTCAAATATTGAAATGGATTCAAGTGAGGACGAATTATTAATATTAGCAGCATTAACTACTGTTACGGCTATAGTCGCAGCACTAGTTAGGAAAAAGAAAAAAACGAAAAGGAAATTGTGGTCTAAATCTTGGCTGATTAGAAGGGAAACGGGCAGTGGCATTTTAGATATGTTGAACAATGAGTTGTTGGTGGAAGATCCAACCTCGTACAGAAACTTTTTACGATTGAAAAATGAACAATTTGAATATTTATTGCGGTTGGTGGAAAATGATATTATGAGAAAGAATACATTTATGCGTGATAGTGTTTCCGCACGAAGCAGGTTTTTAATATTTGTAATAACTATGTTGAAAAATGAAAGCTATCAATATGAATATTTGTTATTTTGTTTAGATTGGAAGTCACGCTTCGATTTCTTGCTACAGGAGAAACATATCGGTCGCTTATGTACGCTACACGCATTCATGAAAGTACAATATCTCGTTTTGTACCCGAAGTTTGCTAGAGTATTTATAATCGCCTGAAAGAGACATATTTCAAAGTAAAGAAATAATAATCAAGTAAAAAGAAAATTATTTAATCACGTGAATGTTATAGATCCCCACTACTGAAGAAATGGGGCAACAGATTGCTGATGATTTCAATACCATTTGGCAATTCCCTCATTGTTTGGGTGCATGATGGACGACATATTAAATTTAGACCACCAAGATCAGATAGTTCTTATTACTTTAATTATAAAGGGGCCCATAGCATTGTTTTATTGGGATTGGCAGATGCCAATTACTAATCTACCTATGTGAACATTGGAGTTAATGGGAGGATAAGCGATGGTGGTGTTTTTAGGGAATGTAGCTTCTCAAAAGCTTTGGATAATAACGAATTGAATTTCTCTCAATCTTCAGCGCTATCGCAACGAATTAAAGAAGTACCGTATGTGATTGTGGTGGATGATGCTTTCCCTCTAACAAAAAGGATCATGAAACCTTATCCGCAAAGAGGACTTTCACACGAATATAGGATTTTTAATTATAGACTATCCAGAGCTCGACGTATTATAGACAACACGTTTGGAATCTTGGCCAATAGATTTAGGGTTTTACTGCATACTATTAATTTAAGAGCAGAAAAAGTTGAAACAATTACTTGTGCTTGTGTGGTACTGCATAATTTTCTTGCAACTGAAAACACTGCAAGTTATGTAGATATAAATAGGGAAGAAAACAATAAACACTTATGTACGATAGGTCAACAAGCAGGAAATAAATCTGCTAATGAAGCTCGGGCTATTCGTGAAGAATTTAAAGATTTTTTTTTATACTCCCGCGGGTAGTGTTCCATGGCAAGAAACTGTAAATTTTTTAAACAATTAATTTCGTTAACAAAATGGTAATTGGCAAGATGTTTTGCGTAAATTTTAATATTTTTATTGTTTTTGAAAGAAGATAAATGTTCGTTAAATCTAATATTAAAATTTCGCTCTGTCTGGCTAATATATAGTCCTTTACACTACAGCTACAGGGTAATACATATAGATTTAATTTAATTTTTATTCATAATTAAAAATTAACAAAAATTCAAATCAGAAGAGCAGCAAATAGAAAAAAAGCATTTAAACTGAAATAAAAACAAATAAACAAATCCAATAAAATTAGATTAAAAGCCAGTATTAATTATTTTTCTAATAAATTAGAAAAAAAAACCTTAACATACTTTGCAAAATTCTTGAATTTTTGAAATGTAAAAATTCAACTATTTTTTGTAGAAATAATACATTCCGTTAAGGGCGGTTACACACACAGCGGTTTGTGCCGACTCGGCGGTCGAGTTTTCTGCCGAGTCGGCACTTATTTCTGTGTTTGCAAATGATACAAAACACACAATGCTGCAAGCACTGCCTGGCTGCAAAGGAGCCGTCTCGACAGCTCGTCTACGACAAGGAACGCGCGCGTTTTTATTGCTGATGTGGCGCTTGATAACGTTGTTTTGTATGAGCGCTTGCACACACATCGGTTTTACGCGCGTTTTGTGACGAAACATGGAGTTTAGAAACACATGATTTCAATTTGTTCTTTACCTTAAATATGTGTTAACATATTTTACATTTACTGTTCTATTTACTGTTTAGGATTTTGAAAGTGAATAAGTAAATATTAATTCCTGGGCTACGGCTGGGGGGGGGAGGGGGTCAAGTGTCACCACAGTAAGATGATACAGTCGATTCCGCTTAATCGGGACATCGGTTAATCGGGACAGCCGCTTATTAGGGACAAATCTTAAAGAACGGAAACAAAACCGAGGAAATAACACACATTTACTTCGCTTTTTTGGGACAATATTCCGTTTAATCGGGACAGTAATCGTGTATAAATTCCCGTGAACTCGAAGTTTCACGCGTGCATATTTAGCGCTGGAGTGGAGGTTCTATTTGACATCATAAAAGTTAACGTAAATTCAGTCACAAAATTGTAAATTAAGTATTAAGTGTAATTAAAATTAAACGTAAACTAAAGTATAAAGTGCGTCACTGATATAAACCTTATGAAGATGCCAAGAAAGCATTTGATACTTAAAAATAAAATTACTATCCCAAATGAAATTAAAAGTCAGCCAAGTAACACTAGCTTTCGTCAGCATGCTGAGATAGTTAATGTGCCAAAATCTACAATAACAACAAAATGACGAGAGTCCTATGTCAGCAATAACTATCTGTGCTGATTTTGTACAACCACAATCTCGCCAAAACAAAAGCCAAACCACTTTGGACAAATTCTTCCAGAATATATAATTTAATTTAGTTTAAGTTTGTACACAACATAATTTTTCGTTAAGAATTTATTATACTTACATATATGTACAATGTACATACATATTTATTGTTTTAGAATTTATATAATTTTCTATTATGTAGTACGTATCCAAATTTTTAATATGGATGCAAATGTATAGTTTTGTGTCTTGTTCTATTTTGTGCAGTTTATTAAATAAAATACATTTTAAAAAACAATAATCCTGTAATTTTTGAGGAACTTCGGATAATTGGGCCAGCCGCTTAATCGGGACAAAATGCACTAGTCCCGATGTGTCCCGATTAAGCGGAATCCTCTGTATAAAGAAATTATCTAGGTATTTAATTTGTGTTTATGTCAAATATTTGTATTAATCGTCGGGCAAATATTACGATTTTACTATTATTAACTTCCTATTTATATGCATAAGCTAACTTTTTTATCATATATACATTTCAAAATCCTTGTACAAATTCCTTCCCTCCCTGGAAATTTTTTAGCCTACTTTGGTAAAATTTCTGCGGAAACCCATGCATATATTAGGACATGGGTATATGAGCTACAGGCATCACTGTCTTCTAGTTTGAATAAAAATATTTTTATTTTATTTGAAAAGTATATTTCACATTATATTAGCCAAATCGGCCGACGATTCGGCAGAAACCGCTGTGTGTGTAATCGCCCTAAATGTGTTTTTTTTTTTCATTTTTATTTTTATTAGAAAAATAATTAATACAACATCGAAATAAAATTATTTGTTATGCACAACAAAAATAATTAAATACATATATAAAAGGCAGCATTTGTTATATTTATTATAAAAATGATACATAATTTTCCCAAATGTACTTTGTATGATTGGAAACATACTGAATATGTTTTTATTTTAAATAATAGTAATTTACGGAATATGGAATTAATATATAGATCTTAATAAATGGCCTTGAACCATTCACTGCACGAAATGTAAGATTCAACTAGTATGGGATATATTAAGGTAAATTTTATTTAAATTTTGTTTATATTTTAGAATCAATTGGTTACTTTTACAGGCTTTTATTTAGTTTCATTTATGAGTCTGTTTATCTGCTGTCTGTCTGTTTGAAATCTTCAGATTCAATTTTGAACCATTTCAACATGTCTAATCGACCTGAAACTTCAAACACAGACGTCGTAGCACCGATGACAGTACAATATACATAATTATTAATTATTTTTCTTAAACAATTGTAAAGCCAAAAAATTCATTTATAGATTGCGGAATGCAGGATGGAATAAATGAAAGTATGTCTGTGTTGTGGTATTGTGGTCAATATATGTATTTGCATATATTTCATTTATTTGAATTTTATTTTTTCTATTACATTCCTTATAATATTGTCCACAAATAAATATACTCGTCTTTACTTGCATATGTGGCCCGTAAATAAAGTTTTTTGTTGTTGTCGATCATTATTACGATGCCATAATTAACAGTAAAAATGATGTTAGATGAGATTTATGCACTTAATATTTAATAAATGTCATAATATATAGTATACACTTACATAATTTATTTATCCTAATATAATTGCTACATTTCTTTAAATATCATTAACAAATCTATTTATTTATCTTATATTGGTATCATTACTAATATTTCTTAAAATATCATTATCAAATGAATCTGCGTTTGCACATATACGTGGTCCGCATTTAAAGTTTTATTTATAACAATATGTGTTATTATATTGCGGTCAATATACTTAACACACATTTTTAAGATGTACTTACATATATATTATTTACTTGAGTGTTAATTTTTCTATTATATTCCTTATAATATCATTAACAAATAAATAGACCCGCCTTTGTATGCAATATGCATATGTGGTCTATAATTAATGTTTTCTTTTTTTTAATTGTAATATACATTTTAATATAATCAACGTATTAAATAAATGTAATTTAGCAATAATAAATAAAAACTAGTATTCAAAGAATGGGTTAGTCACCCATGCCTGCAGCTCATCGACGTATGTGCAAGTCTGAATATATCACAAATTATTATTTATCTAAATTCACTTTTAAAATCGTAGGTGCCTAGGTCGCAAATAAAACAACAAATTTAAAACAAGTGTGAATACATTTTCTTCTCTTGACAAAAGCAAAGCAAACTAAGCCGACTATAAATGCATTGATCTTCTTTTGTTCAATTTTTAATTAAAAAATATTTTTTTCTCCAATGGTCTTACATAATTTTTCAAAATAAAAAATATGGAAAAATATTGTTCCATTTCCTGCATATGCAAGAAAATTTTGAATACAATTGAGTGAAAAATAAAAGAGAAAAAAAATAAAAACTGAAAAAAAGTTGCAAAATATTTTTTTTCTCAAGTGCGAAGGAAAATTTTGAAAAATAAAATGTACCTTGCACAACTAGACCATAACAAGTATCTGCAGAAAAAATTTCATAAAAATCCGTTGGGTAGTTTAGGAGATCTGAGTGGAACAAAAAATCTCGTACGAGCGAGCGAGCGAGCGGACGAGCGACATACATACGGACATATGTTGTAATAGTCATTTCGTGGTCCAGGGGGTCTGTCCGGGATTTCTGTGCAAAAATTTTTGAAATCGGAAGATGCTACAGACATCGTACCGAACACTATAGCTCTTCGACAGGAGGTCGATGAGCTAAATATCCTGTGTACATACATACAAGGTCGGTTATTTGTATAAAAATTCTATTTTTTATTTACTATAAAATATTAATTTATTATATTAAAAAGAGTACCGAAGCGGGACAGGACTTGTATGATTAAGGCGTATAGAATTTTCAAATACAATACAATCTCCGGTACATTATTTACACAATATACCCATATGCAGACTCTTCCATTAATCTAAAATACAGCGCCGGATTGAGGTACCGACTAGCACGGCCTGTCCTTCATGAGAGTGTGAAGTGTTAGTGTGAAGGACGCCCCTAAAAACGCACCGTATCTGACATCATCAAATATACAGATTATAAAATATCATAAATAGATAAAGGAAGAATGTATACTATATTTACTCAATACGATTTGGTTTATTTTGTATTCTTCGCAAAAAATAATTAAGTCCGACCATGTTGAAATAACAGACATGTTGCCATTGGTATGTACCACAATATGATTCTAGCATCGGATACATAACTTGTTCCCACTATGTACGGAAAATATGAACGGTGAACGACTGGTCTTACTGCTTGTACGACGTAAATTTATACCCGGCAAGATACTATAATGTTAATGTGGTACATATAGAATCGACAACAAAATTACATCATTGAATCTCAAAAATATGTTGGAATATATTGCATGCACATAAGAATAACTAAAATATTGAACAATTATATTATCACATATTTATTTTATCGTAAATCCTACTATAGTCCACTATAGTCTTACTATACGTGTTATTTTTGTTTTGTTATTGTCCATCATTATTACGCTGGCACAATTAACAGTAAAAATTAATTATTGTTGACACATAGTATGTATTAAATAATGGATAAAATAGAAAATACTGGCATTATCATATTCTGCATACAGTCGGTTGGTCAAAGATGGAAGAACTAAGCATGCAAAAAACGAATATCGTTTTTGAGATAATGAACATACGGCCACACATACATACATACATACATACATACATACATACATACATACATACATACATACATACATACATACATACATACATACATACATACATACATACATACATACATACATACATACATACATACATACATACATACATACATACATACATACATACATACATACATACATACATACATACATACATACATACATACATACATACATACATACATACATACATACATACATACATACATACATACATACATACATACATACATACATACATACATACATACATACATACATACATACATACATACATACATACATACATACATACATACATACATACATACATACATACATACATACATACATACATACATACATACATACATACATACATACATACATACATACATACATACATACATACATACATACATACATACATACATACATACATACATACATACATACATACATACATACATACATACATACATACATACATACATACATACATACATACATACATACATACATACATACATACATACATACATACATACATACATACATACATACATACATACATACATACATACATACATACATACATACATACATACATACATACATACATACATACATACATACATACATACATACATACATACATACATACATACATACATACATACATACATACATACATACATACATACATACATACATACATACATACATACATACATACATACATACATACATACATACATACATACATACATACATACATACATACATACATACATACATACATACATACATACATACATACATACATACATACATACATACATACATACATACATACATACATACATACATACATACATACATACATACATACATACATACATACATACATACATACATACATACATACATACATACATACATACATACATACATACATACATACATACATACATACATACATACATACATACATACATACATACATACATACATACATACATACATACATACATACATACATACATACATACATACATACATACATACATACATACATACATACATACATACATACATACATACATACATACATACATACATACATACATACATACATACATACATACATACATACATACATACATACATACATACATACATACATACATACATACATACATACATACATACATACATACATACATACATACATACATACATACATACATACATACATACATACATACATACATACATACATACATACATACATACATACATACATACATACATACATACATACATACATACATACATACATACATACATACATACATACATACATACATACATACATACATACATACATACATACATACATACATACATACATACATACATACATACATACATACATACATACATACATACATACATACATACATACATACATACATACATACATACATACATACATACATACATACATACATACATACATACATACATACACACAGACATCATTGAGAAAATAGTCAAAACCAATTCAGGGGACCTCAAAACGTGTATTTCCATCAAAATCTCGCAATCGAAATTTTTCATGATTCCTATACTTTCTTTAAGCCTGTTCTACATTATACTTTTTCCTCATATTTCGATGCTAGAAAAAAGTCATATTTTGATACTAGAAAAAATATGCGAAAAAAGTATAGTGTAGATGCCCTTCTATTTCGATGCTATACTTTTTCCATACTAGAAATGAAACTAGATCCGATCCGAGTTTCGTTCGATTTTCATACTAGAAACATGCGCAGTAAGCGCATTCGCAGTGATACCAATACATTTTTCTGACAGCTTAAATATATTAGCGAGCGTTGGTGTAAAGATAAGTGCACAAATATTTGTTTGACTTGTATATTTTATATAGCAGCCACAGTTTATAAATTTTAACTAATTTATTTATTTTTGACATGATTTTAATATAACCTTTTTTCAATATAACTGTCAAAATGTAAATTGGTTTAAGTTTAAGTTGGTACTGGTGAAAAAAGTCGAAGATAAAAACGAATATATACGAATGATCTGTTCGGATACTTTTTTCTAGTATCAAAATATGACTTTTTTCTAGCATCGAAATAGAACAGGCTTTATACTACGTATAAGAAAGTAAAAATCGAAGTTAGATGAAAGTTAATGCACTTAATATTCTATATTAATATTAATTTAATCTTTGCGATTCCTTTTTATAAGGAAGTCTAAATAATTGCACCAATAAATATCATATCGTCATTTATTTCTTAGAATACCAGACTGCTAGATTAAATTTTTTTTAGGAAATGCAGTGCGCGGTCCCTCAAATTTTATTTTTTTGTGTCTAAACCTTAACAGATATCAGTACAGATAACAAGAACAAAAAAATTACTGAAACTATTTTTTTGAAAGTTATTGGCCTTAACATTAAAAAGTTTTTGACTGGTTTATGCCGGCTTACCCGTGTTTCGTACACTAATGGTCCACTGATAATAACTAATATCACCTTAAAAGATGACCTACATCCGTAACTTTGAAGCAGAATACTGGCTAAACGAAACTAATTATATATATATATATATATATATATATATATATATATATATATATATATATATATATGTATATATACCGTTTGTCTCATGACTGACGATCTACACATAGGACCGTTGTGCGCTCATTTGATTTTTAAAATAAATATTAATCTGACAGTTTTTGTTTTTTTTTGTCATTGTAATTGTCAACTTGGCGTTTAAATTCCTTGAAAATGTACTATTACATCGAAAATTATACTAGAATATCAAAGGAAATAAAATAGTAAGCATAAAATTAACAATTATACTGTCCATATTATAAAAAAAAATTAAAACGATCAAATTAATATTTCTCGATCAAGAGCGTATGTAACTAAGCTATGTGTAATTCGTCATGAGACAGACGGTATATACTTATATATAAGCCTTTGTGTATGGGTTGGAATATTGGGCAATAACTTAATTGGTCCGCTCGTTATCGACGATACCCGATAAATAGCAGAATTTATTTAGATATGCTGCAAAATCAAATATTCCGCACTATTAGTGCAGTAGTTGATGATATCAACACAGTATGGCACCAGAACGGTGGAGCTGCTGCTCACTATTCAAGAGAAATGCGAAATTACTTAAGGCCGCGGGAACACCCGTTTAATTTGTTTCTGGCACGTTAGATGTCGTCGTGGTCGTAAGAAAACTTGCTTCGCTAAGTGTACTTATGATTTACAACATCCCAGCTAGGGGTAACAACTAGGACAATAGAACTATATGGGTATGAATTCGTGTATGCCGAAGTACACTGAATAGATGCGTTTCTGTTTACTAAACTACTGGAAAAATAAGAAATCTATATCTAATTCATTGCGTTTCATTCTGCAAGATTTTTTCAATGTATATTTAGTGGGATTTTTTAATTTATTCTTAAAAATAACCAATTGATTTTAAATTTCCGTTTTGATAAGGTGTTATGTATTTCATATAAAATAGTTAGGCAATGGTCATGAATTTTTCTCAATCACTCCTTGTTAATTCTAAAAATATATCCCGGATGTATTTAGTAATACTACAGCCTCAATTCTCAAAAATCCTAAATTTTTAATAAACTAACTTATAACGCGACATTAAAACGGCAATCTACATTACATTCTCAAAACTAAATACGCAAAACTTTTTTTGACATTTTTGTAATTTTGTTTCAGTTCTTTTCATAAAGTATATAATTAAATTACAAAATATTACTTTGTTCTACTACTAGGTATTATTAAAATAAATGTTCCATTATAACATGTTTCATACATTGAACAAATACATAACAAACTGACCTAAAAATTTACAAATACGGACTATTACTAAGTTAAAGAAACGACTATTTTATATAAAGTATGTCTGTGTTATGAGATGTCAAAAATTAAATTTCATTGCTATCTTAGATGCAGAATTTAATTCTCTACATTCTACAATATGTTATGATCATATCATCACATCATTTCTATTTTTAATTATTATTTTATGTATTAACCTTAGAATATGCACAAGTTGCACTTCACACGGTGAATGACTTTATTTTCATGGAATGAAGCAAGAGTTAACACACGTGTTGCTTATTGTACGGTTCCCACTAAAATTGCAGAGTAAGCTCCCTCTTTGTTATACCGAGCTTACGTAAAACATACCAGTATTCAACAATAGAGAGTCCGTCTTCAGCCTCCAGAACAAACACATCAAATTCAACTTAAATGCTTCCATTCGATTAAAAGTAAAGTCAAAACCAGTGATCAACTATTGTACTGCTGATTATTAAATAAAGATACAAGTTTAACAAGTAAAGTGGTTAGTTCTAACTATTAAACCGAGCAACGAATCCAAACATTAAATAAATATTTAATTAAAAACGTGGTGATCTTGATAAGCAATCCAGTATCCCTTGGAAAGTAAACGAGATCATCACATAATAAATTGGTGTCAGAAGTGTGGGATCCGCTCAAAACACAAAATTACTAACAAACTACCCAAGTGTCCAAGAAATAATCAACATCATTCAACTGGCATCACAACAGTTCCAGTTCAGTACAAGACAATCACGGTGACTTCTACAAGAATCAACTTCGACAACTTTAAACTCAACAACACCAGGACTCCAACCGTCATCAACTCCATATTCCAACCAGAGTAATGTCCATTATCAAACTGTAAGTAAATGCAAGAAAACTTAAGTGATAGTGATAGTGAATCTAATAGTACCCTAATCATGGCAACAGAAAATAACGTCAAATTAGAAGTTGCTGCAAAATGCCTAATAAAGTTCGACGGCGACCGTAGTAAACTAAGAGAATTCATCGACAATTGCGAAATCGCACAAAAACTTGTAAATCAGGAGGATAAGATTATTATGTTTGAACTAATTAAAACAAAGATAACAGGCAGAGCAAAACAGCTCAGTCAAAATAGAGAATTCGATAATTGGAACGCATTAAAAAATCATTTAGAAAACACATATTCCGAGAAACGTTCTCAAGGGCAATGGGAACTCGAATTACATTCATGTAGACAGGGTCGTAACGAAAATGTCCGCGCATATGCAAACCGCGTAGAGAATTGCATGGTCAAACTTATAAACTCACTGGATTCAAATATGACACAAATCGAGATAGGTGCGTGTGAAAAATTAATCCGTTCTCAAAGTTTAAATGTTTTTATTTCCGGATTAAACGATTCCCTAATTACCATAATTAAATCACAAAAACCAACATGTCTAGAAGACGCTTTTGATTTAGCTATTGCGGAAGAAAGAGAAATTGTTAGTCGTCAAGAATCACAAAAATTTTATTCAGTTAATAATGAAAACAGTAACAACAAAAAATGCTTTAATTGTAACAAGTTTGGTCATATAGCTTCTAATTGTAGAATAAAACAATATAATAAAGCACTAAGTCCAAATAAGATTAAAACGGAACCAGTTAACGTTTTCCAACAAGATCAAAGATCTCAATTTAACTCCCAAAATCAATGTCGTTATTGCAAAAAACCTGGTCATACTATAACTGAGTGTAGGAAACTTAAATATAAAAACAGTCAAACTCAAAACACAAGCCGTAATTCTTATAGCACTAATAAACCAAATGTTAACCAGAATTCTTTAAACTTACCCAGCACCTCGAGTGCGAACGCGACTCAGAGGGCAGCCGAAACTTTGCGTTCAACAAATTAAGTAATCATTCAGAAATGTACACGATTAATAATACAGTCACTAACACTGTAAAGATAACAATTCCAGAAAATCGAGATAAAATTAATTCATTTTTAATAGATACGGGCGCAGATATAAATTTAATTAAACTAAAATGTCTACGTAACGAAATTATGGTTGATGAGAGTGAAGTATTGCAATTAAAAGGAATTTCAGGAAATGTAACTTCCCCAACTTTAGGATTATGTTTCCTTTCTATTCCTAACGCATCAAACACCTTACAACACAAATTTCATGTCGTTTCCGATAATCTACCGATATTACAAGATGGAATTCTTGGAACTCAATTTTTCAGAGACTCAAATGCGAAAATATGTTATGAAACACAATCGTTAATTTTGTCAGAAGTTTGTTACACAATATCAAATATTAATGAAATCATTATTCCATGGTTTGGGCATATTCAGTTGGTTTTGTTTAGCCGAGTTAACGGTTCTAGCTAATACCGGGACGGTGGTACAGCGTGAAGCTAACGTGACGTTCGCCGACTACACCGAAAATAAACTCGAATTATCGGGAATTATCGTGCGAGTGGCAAACGGTTAAATTACGGGGACACTAGTTAGATTAAATTCTGTGCGGGAAATATATTATCAGTGCAAGAGTATTCAGAAACCAAGGGACAAACGAAGTGGAAAAAAGAAAAAAAGCTAAGAGGTTAGAAATTATAAACGAGTGCGGACACACAAACGGGAACATTCGAGCCAACTGTGGCGCATGCGCTACGCGTCCCACCAGTGCCGTAGAAATCCAGTGGCGTAGTGAATTCAAATTAACTAAAGTAATATACACGGACACTAGAAATAAACACGGATAGCGGACGGTTACATCGGGAATGAATAAAAGGCAAAGAGAAAAAGAGGATCAGGGCTACCATAAGGTATTTAACGCCAGCAAGAAAGTACTACGGTCACCGGAACAAAAGAAAAGACAAGAAGCTGAATCGAAAGAGGGAAATAGAGGTCCGGCAGAAGAAACCATAAGCAAAGGCAACATGGAAGAACTGAAGAAGATGATTCAATCGGTACTGGACAAAATGGACGAAAATACGGAAGAATTAAAACAAGAGATAAAAGACATGAAGCTAGAAATGGAGAAGAAAGAAGAAGTATGGAAAAAAGAGAAAAAAATATTAATAAACAGAATAGAGAAACTGGAAAGAAGATCAGAGTTAGAAGAAAAAACTAAAAAGAAAAACAATATAGTAATAAAAGGACTAAAGTATAAACAAAACCCAGAAGTGGAAGTCAAGAAGTTATTTGAGGAACAAATGCAAGTTAAAGCGGATACGAATAAGATAATATCAATAAACAGTGGCAAAAGCAACGAGATATTAATAGTAGAGATGCGAAACTGGGAACAGAAACAACAGGTCATGGCAGCGAAAAGCAAGCTGAAGTCCACAAAAATATATATCGAAAACGATCTAACATGGGAAGAGAGGAACATTCAGAGAGAAATCAGAACCATCGCAAGAGTAGAGAAGACGGAGGGGAAACGGGTCAAAATTGGATACCAGAAATTAATAATAAATGAAGAAGTCTACGTATGGGATAAACAAGAAAACGGGATCGTCCTAAAAGGAATAAATGATATAAAAGATTCAAAAAACTAGCAGAAACCAAAAAGTTGAAGACGGTTAAGACGGAAACGATAAAGCATTTGGAAAGGATAATACAATTAGGAACGTGGAATATAAGAAGCCTGAAAGGGAAGGAAATAGAACTAATAGAAGAATTTGAAAAAGCGAAGATAGACATATTAGCGATAACTGAAACAAAAAAGAAAGGAAAGGGGATAATAAAAACAAAGAATAGTCATATTATGATCTACAGCGGAGTGGAAAGTAGTGAGAGAGCAAAGGCAGGAATAGGGTGCATAATAAACAGTAATTTGGAACAGTCAATAACTAATTGGAATTGTATCAACGAAAGACTTATGACAGTAAGAGTAGACGATCATGATAAGCTGTCAGTAAACCTTATGATAGTATACGGCCCAAACGAAGACGCAAACAATACAATTAAGGAAGAATTCTGGGATGCAGTGCAACTAGAATATGAAAATCTAGAAGGCCCGACATACATAATAGGAGACTTTAATGCACGAGTAGGAAACAGGAACCAGGGACTGGAAGACATAATGGGAGTGCATGGAGAAATGGCTAAGAATAATAACGGGAAAAGACTAATAGATTTTTGCATCATAAATGGACTAACAATATTAAACACAATATTTGAGCACAAGGATATTCACAAGTTTACCAGAGAAGAGAAAAGTAGAAACGAGAAATCCATAATAGATTATTTCCTTACAAACAACACACAAAGAAAAGAAGTCAAAGACGTAAGAGTACAAAGGGGTAGCGAAATAGGAAGCGACCACTACCTAGTAGTAGCAAAGATAAAAACAAAGGAAAAAGTGCCAGGTCGCAGTCAGAAAACTACCAAGCAAGAGCAAAATATAATAAAACTCAGAGTAGATAAATTAAAAGAAGAACATACGAGAGAGAGTTATAGAAATAATATAAAGGATTTAATAAGGAACACACCCAAGCCAAACAAAGACAAGGTAGAGGAAATTTGGAAGACCTTTAAATTAATAATAACAGAAGCAACAAAACGCGCATGCGGAACATCCAGAAGAACGTTAAGTAAACAAACCCATTGGTGGAACGGAACAGTAAAAGAAGAGGTAAAAAGAAAGAAACAAAAGTGGAAGAAATATATAAGCACGAATAAGATAGAGGATTACGAAGAGTATAAAAAGCAGAGGAGAATAACAAAAGTAGTAATTAAGAAGGCAAAGGAGAAGGCATGGGAAGAATTTGGGGAAAAAATGGAGGAAAACTTCAAGGAGAACCAAAAACTATTCTATAGAGTGCTTAAAAATTGTAAAAACGATCGACAAATAACACTGAAACAGCTAAAGGATAAACAGGGAAAACTAATAAAAGAAGATAAAGAAATCATGAGAAGATGGAAGGAACATTTCGAAGAACTACTGGAAGGAGAACTACTCAGGAACGAAGACGAGGAAAATGAAAACACAGAAATTGGGAATCCAACTACGAGTAGGGAAGTAGGGGACATCACAGAGAAAGAACTGAAAACGGTACTGGAAAAACTAAGAAATGGGAAAGCCCCAGGTCACGACAATATAAAACCAGAACAATTGAAATACATGGGAGAAGAAGGAGAACAAATACTACTGGAGATGTTGAACAGAATATGGGAACTAGGAAGAATACCTAAGGACTGGGAAAAGGCAGTAATACTCCCCATCCACAAGAAGGGAGATAGAAGAAATTGTAATAATTATAGGGGAATATCGCTGCTATGCACTACAGCAAAAATCTATGAGGCAATCCTAGAAAACAAACTAAGACAAGCGGTAGAGAGCTCGTTGGAGAAAGCGCAGAGCGGATTCAGAAAAGGACATTCTACACAAGACCACATTTTCGCATTAAGAAAATTAATAGAAAACACAGTGAGGAAAAACAACAAAGTATTCATAGCGTTTATAGACTTAGAGAAAGCTTTTGACAGAGTGCCACGACAACTATTGTGGGAGATATTAGGAAAACTACAGGTAGACAGAAGTTTAATAAAAGCAGTAAAAAGCATTTACAGAAAGACATCCAATTACATAAGAACAGGAAACGAAACGTCAGAGGAATTTGCAACCAATCAGGGCTTAAGACAAGGAGGAGCGTTAAGCCCCCTGCTCTTCATTATATACATGGACAATATTATGAAAGGGTTAAAGGATAAAACAAAAGAGGTAGAAATAGGGTACCATAACCTTAGAAGAATAACAGTAGCGGAGTGCGCATTTGCAGATGACCTGGCAATTCTAGCAAAGAGTGAGGAAGATTTACAGATAAATATAAACTTGTGGAACGAGACGCTGAGAGAACATAACATGACGATTAATATTAACAAAACCAAAGTTATGGTAATATCGACAGATGACGTAACAGCAGTAATAACACTAAATGGAAGAACACTAGAGCAGGTAGATACATTCAAATACCTTGGAACAACACTCGACAACAAAGGTAGACTCGATGACGAAATAAACAACAGAATACTAGCGGCAACTAAAAACTACCACACCACTAAAGTTATACTAAACAATAAACAGGTCAGGAAAGAAACAAAGATGACACTATTCAAAACAGTATACAGGCCCATTCTAATATACGGCAGCGAAACTTGGACAATGAACCAGAGAACAAAAAGTAAAATTCAGGCAGCAGAAATGAGGTACCTAAGGAAAATAGAAGGAGTCACCAGGATGGACAGAAAAAGAAATGAACAAATAAGAACAAATCTAAACATAGAAAGTATACTAACCACCATAGAGAAGAAACAACTATCATGGTACGGACATCTGATAAGAATGCCAGAAGATAGGCAGACCAAAGTAGTATGGAATGCCAGAATAGCAGTAAAGAAAAAACGTGGTAGACCAAAAAAAACATGGGAGAACAATCTAGAAGAAACACTGAAAAGAAATAACATTGGCTCCCAAGAGGCAAGGAAAACTGCAATGAACAGGGAAAAATGGAGAGAGCTGATAAAAGGAATTAAATAAAAGGAAATAAAACAATCTCGACACCCGAAAGGGTAAAAGAGATTTAAATAGACTATATATATATATATATATATATATATATATATATATATATTATTCCAGCGCGATCAGAAATTCTAGTTTCTATTCCAGTTTCTACCCCCAATGTCACAGAAGGCATTCTAAATCGTGTAGAGTTGGATCATGGTATATATTTGTGCGAAAGTTTCGTATCAATTCATAATTCGCGTGCAATTAGTAGTATCATAAATATTACAGAAAATCCGAAAACAATTACTTTCAGACCCTTCGAAGTTGAAACATTAGAACCAGAAAATTTTATATCAGTCAATGTTAATCATATCAAGTCGTGTAAAGATAAAAGTTACAACGTAAACACACAAGCCGAGCGTATCAAGTTACTAAGTAGTCAGATCCGTACTGACCATCTTAATGAGGAAGAAAGAGAATCTTTATTATCAATTTGTCAAGAATTTAACGATTTATTTTATTTACCGGGTGATGTATTTCCTGGTACAGACTCAGTACAACACAATATTACAGTTACTAATGATAAGCCAATCTCAGTCAAACAGTATAGATACCCAGAAATTCATAAAGAAGAAGTTAATAAACGAATCACGGATATGTTAGATAAAGGAATAATTAAACATTCAGAATCTCCATGGAATGCTCCACTTTGGGTTGTTCCAAAGAAATTAGACGCTTCAGGTAAACGTAAATGGCGTATTGTTATCGATTTCCGAAAATTAAACGAAATCACTATAGGCGATGCTTTTCCACTTCCAAATATTTCTGAAATTCTAGATCAACTTGGAAACAGTAAATATTTCACAACTCTTGATTTAGCTTCCGGATTTCACCAAATTAAAATGAGTAAAAACGATTCTTCCAAAACTGCATTTAGTACACCTCTAGGACATTATGAATTTATAAGAATGCCATTTGGCCTTAAAAATGCTCCTGCAACTTTTCAACGTTTAATGAACTCTGTTTTATCAGGTTTACAAGGTTTAAAATGTTTTGTCTACCTCGATGATATTGTTATTTACGCAAATTCAATAGAAAATCATAATCTTAAATTAACCGAAATATTCAAACGTTTACGAAATCACAAATTATTACTTCATCCAGATAAAGGCGAATTTTTACGACACGAAGTTTCATACTTAGGTCATATAATTACAGAAAACGGTGTAAAACCTGATCCTGAAAAAATTAAATGTGTTTCTAATTTTCCAAAACCAGAAAATCCTACTCAAATTAAGAGTTTCCTAGGACTTGTCGGATATTATCGTAGATTTATTGATAACTTCAGTAAAATTGCCAAACCTGTAACCGATTTATTAAAGAAAAACGTGGAATTTAATTGGACTAGCTTACAACAACATTCATTTGAAACTTTAAAAAATATTCTAATCACAGAACCTCTATTAATATACCCAAACTATACAGAAGAATTTATTTTGACTACCGACGCAAGTAACTTTGCCGTAGGTGCAGTTCTATCCCAAGGAATTATAGGTAAAGATAAACCAATAGCTTTTGCGAGTAAAACATTAAACAAAGCCGAACAAAATTATTCCACAATTGAAAAAGAATTATATGCTATTGTATGGGCTACTAAACACTTTCGACCATATTTATATGGCAGAAAATTTAAAATATATACAGATCATCGACCTCTCACATGGTTATTCAACATTAAAGATCCAGGATCGAAACTAATTCGTTGGCGTTTAAAATTAGAAGAATTTGATTATGAAATAATATACAAACCTGGAAAACAAAAATTCAAATGCTGATGCATTAAGTCGAGTTATTCTCGCAGTAGAATCACAAAGTTACATATCTTATAAAGATTTTCTAAAACACATATCAAATCATATCGTAATAAATAATAATGTAATTGAAAATGATAATTCTATTTTTGATATAAAAGATAATTATGCTCATTGCGTTTCTAAAGATCTTGAGATGTCCGCAGGTATTGCAAAAGAATTCAAAACTCGTTTTAATAATGTAGATTATTTAAAAGAACAACAGAAAGAAGTTACAGAAAATATTTATATTGATAACAATGAACATAAAGTATTCTATTTAATTACTAAAGAAAACTATTGGGACAAACCTACTTACGAAAATTTATATACTACGTTACAAAATTTAAAACATACATTAACTAACTTGAATATTAAATCAATCACAATGCCTCGTATTGGATGTGGTTTAGACAATTTGAAATGGCACAAAGTTCGATTAATGATTCGTTATATATTCTTAAATTCAGAAATTAAAATTACTATTTGTCACAATCGAATAATAAATCCAGATCAAAACAGAATTAAAGATATCATAAAAGAATATCATGTTACACCAACTGGTGGACATCAAGGAATTTCCAGAACATGTCGCAAAATAAAAATTAAATATAAATGGCAAAATTTAAAGAAAGATGTCAAACAATTCATTCAAAATTGTGTAGAATGTCAGAAAAATAAGTTAGTACGCGTAAAAACTAAGTTACCAATGCAAATAACAAGTACATCAGAAAATCCTTTCGATAAGATATTTCTAGATATCGTAGGACCTTTACCTTTAACAGAATTTGGAAACAAGTATATACTCACACTACAAGACGATCTTTCTAAATTTTCACAAGCATATCCTATTCCTAACCAAGAAAGTGAAACTATTGCCAATATTCTAACTTCAAACTTTATTTGTAACTTCGGTATTCCAAAATCTATACTTACCGATCAAGGCAGAAATTTCACAAGCAATTTGATTAGTGACGTAGCAAAATTATTTAAAATTAGAAAAATCCAAACAACTGCATTTCATCCTCAAAGTAACGGTTCATTGGAACGATCACATCAGACACTTGCTGACTATCTAAAACACTTTATATCCGAATCACAAACGGATTGGGATAAGTGGATTTCATTCGCTATGTTTTCATACAATACTACTCCTCATACTATTACTAGTTTCACACCTTATGAATTAATATTTGGCAAAAAGGCAGAAATTCCTACTTCTCTTAAACAAGAACCTGAATTTCATTATACGTATGACGATTACTTAAACAACTTAAAATTAAAAATTCAAACATGTAATAAAGTAGCAAGAGAAAAAATAATTAAATCAAAACACCACAGTAAAGAACTATACGATAGGAACATAAACATACAAACTTTTAAAATAGGTGATAAAATATATCTATTAAATGAACAAAGTCAACCTCATAAAAGCAAAAAGTTAACTCCACATTATTCAGGACCATACGAGATAATTAGCAAAGACAGTCCTGTAAATTATACGTTAAAGATAAAAAATAAAAAAGTGAAAGTTCATGCAAATCGCTTAAAACTAATGACGTAAATAATATTTTGTTTCAGGATTACAATTTTAATATGCAGCTATACAGCATATTCCAACACTCATTTCAACACCACATTATTCAGTCATAATCCAGGTATTCACTATGAGAGAATCGGTAAACTTCGAATTTACAATAACCAATGGAATTTAGTTACATATTTAGACCTTTCAGTGCAAGATTTAAAGATGTATCAAATCGATCGCTTTTATGAGAAAACACTTAAAATTTGTAGTCATCAACATATTTTAAAATATTATAACTCAACATTCTGTGCTACTGGCTTAAATATGATAAAACAAATATTACCGCGAGTAAAATCACAACGTGAAGTACTATCTCAATTTTTGGGTCATGAAGTTCCAAAATCCTGTAACCGCGTCAAACGTGGATGGTTCGATTTTATTGGAACAGGTGCAAAAATATTATTTGGAACTCTTGATAACGATGATGCTCATTATTACAATGATCAAATAAGTAGATTATCAAAAGATGAAAAAGATTTGATTAATTTGATAAAAGAACAATCACACGTAGTGCAAACTACTATTAAAAATTTCAATTCAACTCTAATAAATTTGAATATGAATGAAAATATTTTAAACAACAATACAAAGAAATTAGAACAATATTTGAACACAGTTATAAGAGACACAAACTTTTTACAAGCAAGGCAAGATATTGACGAACAATTTTCTTTACTTACCTTCATAATAAATCAATATCAAACGGAAAACTCTAAATTAATAGAAGCAATTCTATTTGCAAAAAATGGAATTATTCATCCATCTATAATTACAGCTAGACAATTCGTACAAGAATTGCAAGAACTATCTCAACATTTAGCAAACGATGTAGAATTTCCTTTACCTCTTACTTTCGATAATGCACATTTACTATTAAACCTAATAGATCTAAATGTAGCATATGTTGATTCAAAACTAATTTATATTATCGAAATACCGTTAGTTCAATTATCAACTCTCAATTTATATCATCTAACACCTTTGCCAACTAAACAAATGGATCAAAAATACTTGTTTATTCAACCTTCAGGTGAATATTTAGCAATTAATGATAACAAACAGCAATATCTTATACTCCATGATATATCAAAGGAAATTTGTAAAGTACTAAATAAGGAAAATTATACATGTAAACAAACAGAACCTATTTTACTAACGCACATTGGTGCTATATGTGAAGTTAAATTATATTTACTACCAAACAAAATACCATCTAATTGCGATGTCAGAGTTATAAATTTACAAAGTAACATTTGGCATCAATTATTGAAATCAAATACATGGATATTTATCCTTGTCAAATCAGAAACACTTACCGTAAATTGCAAATCACTAACTGAACCTCAAGATGTTAAAGTATCAGGTACAGGTTCAATAACCCTAGATAACGACTGTAAAGCTTTTTCTTCATCTGCCGTACTCAACGCGAGAGGAACTTATACTAACAATATAAATATTCAGTATATTCCACCTCTTGATGTCAACCTAGACGATTGCTTAGAAACCAATAATAAAAATTTTAATTTATCAGAGATCACTCTCGATCATGTTTACAGATCATCAACCCTTCGGTTTGATGAGTTAAATACCGCGAGTCATAAACTTTCCCAACTCGAGAAGGCAGCTGACGAATTACTAATGTCGAAACAAAATGTACACTCTTATTCTATATTGTATTACCTTACGTATATTTTATCAATTATATTTGTAATTTATGTAGCATGTAAGATTTTTATCTATTTTAAGAACTCTAGAAGGCGTGTTTGTGGATGTCTCCCAAATTTATGTATAACTTCCAATAACCAAACTAATCCGCGAGTTGAACCCTCAACTAACGTTTCTTTCGAAGCCGATAACGAGAATATACACATTCAAACTCCACAACCTCGTCGCTCTGATAGAATTAAGCAGAGAAAGAACGAATCTTTCTAATTGATTCATTCTTTTTCCAAGGGGGATGGTGTTATGATCATATCATCACATCATTTCTATTTTTAATTATTATTTTATGTATTAACCTTAGAATATGCACAAGTTGCACTTCACACGGTGAATGACTTTATTTTCATGGAATGAAGCAAGAGCTAACACACGTGTTGCTTATTGTACGGTTCCCACTAAAATTGCAGAGTAAGCTCCCTCTTTGTTATACCGAGCTTACGTAAAACATACCAGTATTCAACAATAGAGAGTCCGTCTTCAGCCTCCAGAACAAACACATCAAATTCAACTTAAATGCTTCCATTCGATTAAAAGTAAAGTCAAAACCAGTGATCAACTATTGTACTGCTGATTATTAAATAAAGATACAAGTTTAACAAGTAAAGTGGTTAGTTCTAACTATTAAACCGAGCAACGAATCCAAACATTAAATAAATATTTAATTAAAAACGTGGTGATCTTGATAAGCAATCCAGTATCCCTTGGAAAGTAAACGAGATCATCACAAATATTTATTTGAAGTATTTTTGTCTAAAATCATTAGAGAACTTTTGCACAAGAAAAAACTGATTTCCCAATTTTAAAAACCTATGGGCCCGTATTTTAATTAACACCCGGTATAAGTGCCAATGCATAACTTCAGGTAGTTAATTTTTCCAATCATACTGATTGTTTATACAAAAACATATCCCTTGCATATATGTATTTAGTTCCAAGTTGAAATTTAAAATATCAATTTGTCAATATGATAAATTCAAAGCAAATTTAGTAGCACTTTCGCGTCTTTGTGTAGGACGACAAAAGGTCGTAATTATATTGCTATTTGTGATTTCGTATTTTCAGATATTAATAGGGTATTACAATTACGATTTTTTAAAAGTTATTAATAACCACGATTAAAAATTTCTGTCTGTGAATTGTAATAAACCAAATTTTTATTCAGTTCTGAATCACGTATCCCATTTGTGCTCGGCTGGCCTTGAACAAAATATCTTCACAGGCACTGTAGTATTCATTCAAATTTCGAAAGTAAAGTACCCTATACCAAAGGCTAGAATCATTGGTGAATAATCCGTTAAATTACCTATCATAAAAGTACATTCCCTAAATTCTGACAAGTAAAAGGTCGATAAGCCACGTGGTGCTTTTTTTTGGAACTAAATTTAACATTGGGGGGTGGGGGGGGAAGCATAGGACAATTTCGTATTTTACACAAATCTTGAATACGAGTGCAAATATTATTATAACAAAAATTACATCATATGTAGATTATGATCCTCTAGAGGTCTAGAGCAATGGTTATTTTCAAAAGAAATATTTTGATTAGTTAACGAGAAAAAAAATATTTTCTGTTTGAAAATATGCACAATTGTAGATGATACTTTTTCCTATTCATGAGCATCAACAAAATTTAAATATTATCATTCTGAAAAGAGATTTGTGTGAAACGGAATTTATAAAATGGTATTATTGCATTACATTTCTTTCTTACTACAGACAAAAAATATTGAAAATATAAATCAATAGACAGTATGTTCTCAGTTGTATTTAACGACGTAGAGAAAATCAGACTTCTAGATAGTTTCATTAGAGAGATATTTGAACTTGAAAATGTACGTTTTAATGTGAACTAGGAATGTATACATACAGACATAAATGCCTGCAGCTCATCGACGTATGTACAATTCTGAATATATCACAAATTATTATTTATCTAGATTCATTTTTAAAATCCTAGGTGCCTAGGTCGCAAACAAAACAACAAATTTAAAACAAGTGTGAATACATTTTCTCGTGTTGACAAAAGCAAAGCAAACTAAGCCGACTATAAATGCATTGATCTTCTTTTGTTCAATTTTTAATTAAAAAATATTTTTTTCTACAATGGTCTTACATAATTTTTCAAAATAAAAAAATGGAAAAATATTGTTCCATTTCCTGCATATGCATGAAAATTTTGAATACAATTGAATAAAAAATAACGCAGAAAAAAAATATACATAGTATAAAGAAAGTATAGGAATCATGAAAAATTTCGATTGCGAGATTTTGATGGAAATACATGTTTTGAGGTCCCCTGAATACGTTTTGACTATTTTCGCCATGACGTCTGTGTGTGTGGATGTGTGGATATGTGGATGTGTGGATGTGTGTCTGTATGTTCATTATCTTCAAAACGAGCAAAGACAGGACAATGAAACTTCGTATTTAAAAGTTTTTTGATTATATGAAGAGCTGATTAGATTTCTAGCATAATCGCACAACCGGAAGAGGAAGTTTACTGAAGATCAAAATCGAACATCGAGAATTATTAGAGAAACTGAAAGGGATATGGAAAAAGTTTTGAAATAAAAGTTATAGAGAACAATAAGCTTAAGAAAAAATGTTCTATGCATTTTTGTTCTATCTTTATCCAATTTTGAGTAAAATGTATTTATATATTGGCATGTATTTAAAATATCATATATGCTATGAAAACAAAACAAAGACAAAATATTTACAGAAATACGCATTTGAAATGTCAAATATGTGCCAATTTAAACTGAGTATAAGAAAGTAGTGTGGTCACCATGCAGAGCATTCATTGACATGCTCTGCATACATAATTAAATTCACAATTTTTATATACAATGTTAACACACCAGTTATTAAACTCTGTGCTTCATGTATCCTAATTTCTGATGATGCTTCAAACCTAGAAGCGAAACGTCATATATTTAATAAACGTTTCTGAATTCGTATCATCTTGAATTCAATTTAAGTCCTAACTCCAACAACTTGTTTATAAGTAAATCAAATAGTTGTTCAGAAATAAAAACTGCACAATATGATGTTATGTTCCGGGGCTCAAATATTTTTGTATATCGGGTAAATCAAGTTTGAAATAATACTTCTTGATGACAGATCAGGAGATCATGAAACAAAAACGCTATGTTTTGATTATTTATTGTTGTATAAGTAACAAAAAATATGCAATTTTTGTTTCATGACCTCCTGATCTGTCATCAAAATGCCGTACATATTTCAAAATTGATTTACTAGTCACAGAAACATATCTAAGCACTGAATATGCCATGTTCACTCAGGTTACGTAAATGTATGATATATAATTTTCTGTACAAACGTAAATGAAAAGACAACATTTAGGAAATATGTCACGGTTAGGTACGCGGCAATGTACAAATATATTTGATCGATACTAGCTATTGTCATTATTGCTTAATTGTCTGTTGCCCAAAAGCTGTAATGGTTCCGACAGGAGACTTTCGGTAAACATTACCGGTTAATGCCAAGGGACCATCCACCAATGTACGGGTTCATTTACTCGGAGACATGTCTGCACAACACTTTGCTGATCAATTGTTGTGCATTGGTGATGGTAAATTTCCCACATACCGTGAAACTAATCGAATTTCATTTCCATCCGATTTTTGCAAAGAGGTCCAGTCAATTAAAGAATTACAAACTCAGATTTTTTCGAATACGTTAAATTATTTTAAAAAACCATAAATGGTTTTGTGAACAACATGTCATTCGATATTAAGCGACTACAATATCCTGTCCGACGGACGTGCATTTGCAGTGGGCAAGGGTCAAGGACAATCGCTGAAAGTAGCCGGCATACATGTAGAATTTAGAATATTCATGTTTCTCGCATGGACAACGATGTGTATGTTGCTTGCTCCAGGAGCTGGGTACACCAAGACATTTATTCATATTCGCACCGGATGGAAAACCAAAAAAAAAATCAAAAGGCCTTGAAATAACAGCTATTATAAGAACTTTTAGCTTTTAGGCAACGTGTATGTACCTAGTGACCGTTGCCCACAGCAACAGACAATCAAACAATAATGACACTAGCGAGTCATGATGAAATATATTTAACATTACTGCGTATCTAACCTGACATATTTCGAAACTGTTGTCTTATCATTTGCGCGTGTACATACAATTATACATTATATATTTATGTAGCCCGAGTGCTCATATACAGGTGTCCTATTTAAACGGGCCACTACAGGGATCTCAGAAACTATAAGAGTTACAAGGTCGGTTAAATTAGACAAAAGTTGCGCATTTATGGGCCAATGTTAATGGCGATTTCATATTTTGAAAATTTTGCATGGCTCACTAGATGATGACAAAAATGTGATTTTTTCGAATTTTAATTTTCCATTATAACTCGGAAGGTACTGAAAATATTGAAAAATATTTTAAATAAATATTTTAGCATAGAAAACAGGTTTTTTGAAGAATTTGATGAAATTGTTTTTTACCTTACTATTTTGGAGATACAGCATGCAAGTTCAATTTTTTAAATAGGAACCATATTTAATTTTAGTTTAGTTAGAAAGAGCTATTTTTCCTCTTTACAATGATGTATTTGTTTATATAAATATCTTTTTTAGTTTGGAAGAAAAACTAAAAAGTATGATAACAAGAATGATTTTCGAAGTATGCCATGAAAATTTGATATAAAACAATTGCATCTAAATGTGTTATGTACATGCAAAACAATTGAAATTCAATAATATTAGGTAAACAAAAGATTATAGACACAAATGAATATTAACTTAAATATACCTTTAAAATCCCAAACACTAGGTCGCTAATGACACAATAAATTACAGTAATTCTCGATGGAGATAAATGTGTGTGTGTGTGTGTGTGTGTGTGTGTGTGTGTGTGTGTGTGTGTGTGTGTGTGTGTGTGTGTGTGTGTGTGTGTGTGTGTGTGTGTGTGTGTGTGTGTGTGTGTGTGTGTGTGTGTGTGTGTGTGTGTGTGTGTGTGTGTGTGTGTGTGTGTGTGTGTGTGTGTGTGTGTGTGTGTGTGTGTGTGTGTGTGTGTGTGTGTGTGTGTGTGTGTGTGTGTGTGTGTGTGTGTGTGTGTGTGTGTGTGTGTGTGTGTGTGTGTGTGTGTGTGTGTGTGTGTGTGTGTGTGTGTGTGTGTGTGTGTGTGTGTGTGTGTGTGTGTGTGTGTGTGTGTGTGTGTGTGTGTGTGTGTGTGTGTGTGTGTGTGTGTGTGTGTGTGTGTGTGTGTGTGTGTGTGTGTGTGTGTGTGTGTGTGTGTGTGTGTGTGTGTGTGTGTGTGTGTGTGTGTGTGTGTGTGTGTGTGTGTGTGTGTCCCATGTCGTTGTCCGGGCGGTCGGACAGTCACATCCTGGAGCACCAGCAATACTTAATAGTTCTCCTAATATTTTTCTAATAAATATTTACTAATGTTTGTGAACTTGTAATAAATAATAATATGTATAATATACGCCTATCAATTATGTCCACCTCGGTGTACATTTAACCAATAATATGTCACATGTGTATTATTATAAGTAAATAAAAGTGTTGTGATTTTCATTGCACTCACAGACAAACAAAACAATTTATTATACAATTAATGTTACAGTGTATATTTGTAATTACTATAGGTAATCACTATTTTTAACTGTCAAAAAACAGCTGTCAATTTGTTTGATTACACTTACCAACTTTTGCCTTCCTTACCGACATAGTTTCAAAACATGTCAGATGCAATATTTAGTTAGTATAGTACTATGTATTTTATTATTATATTCACTTATCAGCTGCGGTTGTACATTTATCCATTTATATGTACCATTCACACTGAACTCACGCCACATGCGTTCTTTCAATGTGCGATTGAATCGTTCAACAATTGAGGCTTTCAGTGTACTATACGTGGAATAGTGATTGATTCCATGTTTTTTCATCAGAGATTGGAACTTTGCGTTGTAGAATTCTTTACCGTTATCGGATTGTAAATTTTTAGGATATCGTTGACACTGAAGCACGTTAGTCATAGCGCGCGTCACATCAATAGCAGACTTTGTTTTCACTGGTTCTGCCCATGCATACTTTGAAAACGTATCTATGACAGTTAACAAATATTTATATCCCTTATTTTCACGTGCATATGGAATCATTTCAACGAGATCAATTTGCCATAAGTCATCAATGCCCATCGTTATTACCCGTCTTCTAGGATAATTTCGACGTGCTGGTTTGTGCAGCTCTTGCACGAGTTGCCTTTTGCTCATTGTTATTGTTTTCCTTCCGTATGGCATTCGATCTAGTAGTTTTATGCATGTATTCATCAATTTCCCGTCGAATGGTAATATTCAGTATAGCTGTAAATTCTTCACTAATCAGTACACGACATTTGCTGATTACTATTTCCGAGATCGTTTCAATGAGAGTATCAAGTTTCCGTTCCACAGTATTAAATGAATCATCTACGTATTTCTTGTTTGCTGCGTTATACATGTACAATGGATCTGCTACTTGTGCAATAATCTGCATTTCAGCGTCGTATGCATATATATTTGCATTTTCCACAATATTCTTTTTTATGAGCACCACATCCTTTATAGAAGTTGCCAAATCAGCATGTATCTTATCGACATATTCTTTATTTACAGCATCATTATATTCCTGTGGTTTTACAACATTAACAATTTTCCGTCCATTAACATCATACTCCCCGAATTCATTAAGTTTCAGACTATTCTTTTCTCGAGCGAACGCATTCTGCTCTAAACGTCTTCCGAACTTATCAACAGACATATTTAAAATGAAGTATTATTTAAATCAGCTCCCACATATATATATTTATTCGATAATATCAGCTTCTCGCAGCTCCTCAATTATGGATACTATTTCATTATTATGAGCTGTATGCCCAGCGTGTGTTGATGCCAGCAATAACCGTAATCGATCCACAAGTTCATTAGTATCGTACCAGTAAATGTATTCTCGTTTTAATGGTGTCACATTCATCACATCATTATTGACAACTCCGCGTCCTAACACTGACGTAGACTGTGAACGGTGGCGTGCAGCACGAAATGCTGGTTTTAAAATCTTCACCCATTTATAACTTTTATTACCTTTTAACTGCTCGGTAGCGCTATAATTTCGTTTATGCACATTCGAATCCTTTATTATTTCAATATAATTTTGTGTATCACGTTCAGTGTATGTTTTAGGAATTTTTTTAAATAAAAGCTCATAGAGACCTTTTGTACCCAAATAGAATTTTTCACCAACTAATATGTCATTATGGACAATATTAACTGGCTTGTCTCCTATTTTAAAATTACCTTCCTCATCTTTTCTTATACCATATGTTGTATCAAGTTCACTACTATCAGCGGTTACAAAATATAGCAGATAATCAGCCGCTATATGACCAAACTCTTCACTGTACTTTTCTTTTAATTCAATAATTTGTTTTTGACCCTCAGGAGTCTCTAATACTGATTTAATCATTGACCTTGGTGAATGCTCTTCTGCTTTCTCAGCAATAACGCTCATATCGAGAAATGGTGTTGCCGGTTCGAAATTTAATTTTCGTGGTGTTAATAAAATATTTTGACTACTGCCGGGTGTAGCCGGTGAAACTTCCTCTTCAGATTGCGCTTTTATCTTCCTACTCTTCATTCTTGCTTTTTTATTTTTCTTTGTATATTTTTTTACAGATGACATGTCTTCATCAGATTCATAAACATTTTGTTGAATTAGTTCTTTCAGTGGATCCGTAATTGGTTTAAATGTGTCAACAAGTAATTGTTGATTATCTGCATGCCCCCGCTTAAGAGCATTATATTTCTTCCGTATGACGTCACTGACTTGTATTATTTCTTGTAAAGTTTCTTTCTCTTTTCTCATCATTTGAAAAAACTGTTGAGTGCCACCGTTGTTATCGCCACACAGTGCAATGAGCCACTAAGCGATTAGAATAAGCTGATCTTGCATATATATATATAATACATCACACCGAAACAGTCCATTTTAAGAAATCGTCAAACCCTCTTCGATAACGTCCTTCTCGCTCACAGTCTTTGTTAATAACTACGAAACCGTATTTATTACATTTCCAACAGTTTGCACATAGTTCTTTAAACGTATTGAAAGGCATATCGGTCGTTATATGATCATCATACACATGTTTCAGATTCATTTCATCTTGTTTGAACAGTACAATTAAATTAGCATTGTCTCGTATCAGATGTTTGGGTATCCGTGCATATGTCTGACTTAAATAAAATAAATCTATAGCATTGTGACGTCCCATGCTAAAATAATCTCGCATATGATTCTGTTTATCACAAGAAATATCATCGAATATAAATATTGAATTTTGTTTCGCATCTTTCACACTGACTACCTCACTGTTCTCATCATAAGGAAAGTAACCCATACCTTTAACGCGTGATAAACATTTCTGTATAAACTGATATTTCGGTTGATGTAAAGACTTAGAAAAAACGTAGACATTTGCAAATTTCAAACCGTTGGAATGTGTAAGCAGGCCCAGCATCACATTTGTCTTACCGCAATTAGACGGTCCGCAGATGATAGAACGTATACTATCAGGCAACAAATATCCATGCTTTTTGCGTTTATTCTTTTGCTCACACGCATTATCAAAATTTGTAACTGTTAAATGCTGCTTTTGTTTGATAAACTTCATGTTCGACTGTGCAGGTATATAAGAACGTGACAGGTATTTATAGTTTTCCAGTAATACATATGTAACGCTTGAGGTATCAATGTTGGTCCATGGTGACGGTATGTTATAAATTCATTACCATTCGAATTACACATTCCCGGCTATCAGTACTGTGGTCCGGGAACTCAGCTAAAAAAACGACTCGAAAGAGGCGATCCTGGAATAAATCCACTGGATGCTGCATGTAAAGAGCACGACATTGCATATTCACGAAATACTGAATTAGCAAAGAGACACGAAGCTGATAGGGTGTTAGCAGAACAAGCTTGGAAACGAGTTAAATCTGAAGACGCATCCTTCAAAGAACGTGTAGCCGCCTGGACTGTTGCAAATGTAATGCAAGCAAAACGAAAGTTCGGTATGGGATACAAAAACAAGAAGAATAAAGAAACTGCAAGTAATATGAGTGTATTCAGTGAAGCTGTAAAATCAGCTCGTACTGCATTGAAAAAATCAGATACTACAGATGAAAAAAAAAGCAATAAAAACAGCTTTAAAAGCAGCTAAGAGAGTATTTAAAAGAAAACCATTAAACAAAAAAACTATATCACCTCGTATTATACCGATACCGAAGAAGGGTGGTATACTACCATTCTTAGTACCGCTATTTGCTGGTTTATCAGCAGCAGGCGGTTTAGCGGGTGGTGCGGCTGGTATTGCTAAAGCCGTGAACAGTGCCTCTGACGCAAGAAAAGCACTCGCTGAATCTGTACGTCACAATAAATCTATGGAAGCCATTGCAATTGGAGGTAGACAGGGTCGTGGAATGTATTTAAGACCGTATAAAACCGGTCTGGGACTGTATATGACAAAACCGCTAAAAAACTGCCAAAAAGGGCGTTAAGTGACATTGAGCTGAGAGAATATGCAAAGAATATTCCATATTTTCGCGGTGTTTTTATGCGTAACGCCCTACCAAAGAAACGTCCTGCAAAACATGAGTGTGCTATAGTAAATCTAGATGATAAAAATGGACCCGGTACACACTGGGTAGCATATGTAAAAAATGATAATCGCGTTTCATACTTTGACAGTTTTGGAAATTTACAACCTCCCGACGAACTTATTCAATATTTTGGTCCAAATGTTAAAGTACAATATAATCATACACAATTACAAAATTATAACTCGTATAATGGCGGTCATTTGTGTTTGAAATTTCTTATAAATAACAAGTAGTGCAGTTTTAATGGTTCAGTGATCTAACATGTCTTTCACATTAACTCTCACGGGTAATACGTCTGAGATTAGTGCTGACTATTTTCCACCAATTGAACTACTTGGTGAATATCACATTGGATTGGTTGATTTGCAAACATTCAATTCAATACCGAACGTTGATGAAACAAACAATAAGTTCTACTATGACAATGACATACTGACAATTCCTGTGGGATCATATGAAATCGAAGATTTAAATAAATATTTGCGTGCAGCGTTGGGAAATCAGAATGTGTCAGACAATAATGAAAGCAGAGAAGATAAAGAAGTAAAGATTGTGAAAAATCTTAAAAGGAAGCAATTAACACTACAACCGAATAATAATACGTTAAGATGTGAAATTAAGAGTTCATGTAAAATTGATTTCACTCATTCGGACAGTATCGGTTCATTGCTAGGTTTCAAACCAAGATTACTTGCAGAAAATATATGGCATATGTCAGATTTACCAGTGAGCATTCTTAAAGTAAACGCTGTATTAATTGAGTGTAATATCGTGACTGGTACATATAAAAATGAAAAACTTGTACATATAATACATGAATTCTTTCCAACTGTACCGCCGGGCTATAAAATCATTGAAGTGCCATCAAACGTAATTTATTTACCCGTCAACACTCGAAGCATAAACAATATTACGCTTACGTTCACTGACCAGGACGGTCAGTTAATCAATTTCAGAGGTGAAACAATCACAGTTAGACTGCACCTGAAACGATATGGGAGTTTGTTATAAAGATACTGCTGACAACACGAACGTTGCCAGTAACCTTGCAACGTCAGCGGTGAATAGATTAACTCGTGCACCGTCAGCAGTGAACAGATTAACTCAAGAAAATATTTTGTTCTTAATATCGCAAGGCTTCAAAATAAAGCAGAAAAAATAAAATGTCTGCTGATATAATAAACATCAATAACGATGTACGATATGATAATGCAATTTCACGTTTTGAAATTCATACACATCAACCGTACGTTGCAACATCGTTCAATAATTCAGATGAAATAAGAATTCCTATACAACAACAAGACATTTACACACTGCCCAGTGAGAGTTTTCTGTACATTGAGGGGAGAGTTGTTAAATCCGACGATGGAACCAGCCCTCCGAATGATGCAAAAATTGTAAACAATGGTATTGCATTTCTGTTTGATGAAATTCGATATGAGATTAATGGAGTCGAAATTGAGAAGAATAAACTTGTTGGCATATGCAGTACTATGAAAGCATATGTTTCGCTACATGAATCTGAAAGTCAAGCGCTAGAGAACGCTGGATGGAGCCTTGGATCGAATATTGCTGATGCGAATGGATATTTCAATGTTTGCATACCACTTCGACTACTATTGGGATTCGCTGAAGACTACAAGAAAATAATTGTTAATGTTAAACAAGAACTTATATTAATTCGCGCTCGACATGATATGAATGCGTACAAGAGTACATCAGAATTGAAATTTAACATTGCAAAATTACAGTGGCGTGTACCGCATATATCTGTGGCTGATGCTGAACGATTAAATTTGCTGAGAATTGTTGAAAGCAATAAAACGTTATCGGTAGCATTTCGTAGCTGGGATTTGTACGAGTATCCGCTGTTGCCCACAACAATGAAACAAGCTTGGTCGGTGAAAACTAGCACGCAATTAGAAAAACCACGATACGTCATTGTCGGATTTCAAAGTGCAAGAAAGAATGTGAAAGATAAGAACATGAGTCAATTTGATACATGCAATCTTACAAATATAAAACTATACTTGAATTCCACATGTTACCCGTACGATAATTTTAATTTGAACTATAATGATAACCAGTATGCATTGTTGTATGATAACTATTCAAAATTTCAAAAATCCTATTACGACCGCAACACGGGACCGCTACTGAGTAAGCAGCAGTTCAAAGAGTACGCCCCGCTAGCTGTAATTAATTGTTCAAATCAAAATGAATCATTGAAATCAGCATCTGTTGATATTAGACTTGAATTTGAATCAAACGATAATTTCCCTCCTAATACTACGGCATACTGTCTAATTATACATGATCGTATCATTGAATATAACCCCATGTCTGGTTATGTAAAAACCTTGGTATAATTAAATTGACTTTATAACATGTAGTAATAGTAAGAACAATGTATGTATAATGTTTTGAAATAAAACAAATTACTATTTGTATATTGTTATTTATTTTTTTAGTTTTTACAAACATTTAATACCATTTACAAATATTAATCACTTTGCACTTTCCGCACGCTCATGTCTTCATCGCTGCCCTGCAGAATTTCCATATTCACTGAATATATATATTCTTTGAAACATTGTGGACAGTTTCGTACTAGCAGACAATCGTTAATATGATCTGCACGAATTCTTCTGGTGTCTTCATGTTTCATACACGGTTCGTATTGCTTGAATGCAGGATCTTCCTTCCATGATGCTGGTAATTTGTCCCAAATGTGGCTAATCTCTCCACCACACTTATTTAGAACAAACTCTCTCGGAAGTGCCACTATGTCTTCAACATTCATTCTCGGTAAAATACGTAAATGGTTATGTTTTGCAATAGCGTAGTATTTTCTTAATGCTTGAAATTCGGGGCTGTGAACGTCAAAACGTAGCAAATACTGCACGTCATTATTCAGAGTCGTAAACATTTTTTCTTTGCTCTTCAACAACGAACAGAACTGAACTGAATGTTATATTTGAATATCTGTTTTATATATACTTACATGTTATGTATGTACATATATATATATATATATATATATATGTTATGTATGTATTGTATTAAGTACATATGCTCATGACAGAGAGTATACTACAATTTAACATGTATTATAATAGGATAGTATACTTTCGTGAAACATTTCTGGATATATCAAGAGCATTTCTTTCATTGCGAAATTACATAAATTATTATTAGCATCAACACTTAACAAACAACCCAGATCATCGCCAAGCACACTTGCTCTGGATATCAGCTCATTGAAACATCCATCAAAATCGATTGATAATAATAAATTTATGTAATACGTTACTAGTGGCTCCAGTACATAAAATATTTTCCAAACTTGTTCAGCCGATAACCAAATTTCTCTATTCATACATTCAATTGAAATTACTTTAACATTTTCTTGTATTGTATGGTAATGTAGCTTATGAATCCGTAAACTTTGACATTCAACATTATTTCTACCTTCTAAATATCCCATAATTATATCACGGCATTGTAGGAATTCGTTCCAGTCATTTGTATTGAAGTGTATTCCATTTTGTGAATTTGAATTTGTTATATTTACAACAATAGCAAATTTTTGCATGGGATCAATACCGACAGATAACCATTTCGTAGAAGTATCATTTATCGCATACTTATATTCTAGTATTAATTGTTTTCGCACATCTTCCTGCGGCTGTACATAATTTGTAGTGAATGCTTGTGGTGTTATGACTTCCATTTCGGGTGCTGTAGGAATTTGTTCCTTCAAGCTGACTCGTTTTTGACAGGCACCTAATCCTGTTACCAGTTTTCGTTTCTTCGACTCGAGTGATGTCTGCCTCATAATGCTACATATCAAATGTATAATGAACATTAATATTTGAAATATAAAAAATTTATCGTTAACTTACCTCAACAGACGTTGTATGTGTGTATTCAATCACTTCAAAAATCTGTCTGAATTGCTATACTGTAATAGTTTCACATTTATGTGTAATTTTATTGTTCAAAGATGTTTTCAAAATTTACAACGGATAATTTTTCTCTCATAATTTTTGTTAACTAAGCAATAGATCATATTTCGAACTCGTCATTCGTTGTAAACTACGCAGCAGACCATGTATATCTTAATTTCTTGTTAACTATATCTCATGTTCACTACGCTGTAGAGCATTTTTGTTAACTAAGCAAAATCTCATATAATTTTCTAAGAATTTTTTTTGTTAACTAAGCAATATCTCCATGACTATCTCGGTGAGACTATGATAAAATCCCCCCTTCTTTCATATAACAGAAGCATTGTCAAGGCAATCGCACATCTGTCGTAGCAATCGCACACCAGTCGTACAGCAATAAAGACATAGTTTGTTCATCATCAGCATTGTGCAGCTTAACAACGGTAATGTATATCTTAATTTGTATTGTTCTCAAATATACGTATTATATAGAAATAAAAATGGATCTAGATGCGCTGAATCACATTGGTCAAGTGGAGGATGAGAAACCTGTAATCAAACTTACGGAGTTCATAGTTGGTATCCAGCATCAGATTATTTCGGTGAAAAGAGTGACGACAAGATTCGGTCCTACCATACTGGTAGAACTTGCGAAGTCTGTGACATTCCTACCAAAACGCTTCGCCGACCTTACAGATGAGCAGATGGTGGAATTCAACACTGGCAAATATTCACGGGGGTGGTTGGAAATTGTAGTACTGTTAAATTCACGAAAATTGACTAGTATAAAACATTGTGAAAGTGAGTTCATCAGTGACAGTAGTTAAACGATTAAACTTAATGAAATCTACGCTTGTGTTATTTGCCATAATTTACATTCAACTTCCACATGGAGTTTATTTAGCAATCATTCAATAATTTCAAAATTAAACGTTACTGAGAATTTAATCAGATGTTGTTATTGTAGCAGTGAGATAACTCTAATATTCCCACATAATAACTGTTTGATATGCAAAACTTAAAAAATAATTTATATACTGTTCATCTGTTCTACTGTATGACTCATTGTTTTAATGTTGTATATAAAATAAATAATATTTACTCATAATACTTGTTTAATTATGTAAAAACTTACAATCATTTATATAATGTTATATTCATCATTTCTACTGTATGACTCATTGTTTTATGTTGTATGAAAAATAAATAATATTTACTCATAATACTTGTTTAATTATGTAAAAACTTACAATCATTTATATAATGTTATATTCTCTGACTCATTGTTTTATGTATGACTATTATATATAAAAATAAATAAAAATTTGAATATTGCGGATGCGCAATAACTGATGGTTAAAAACCCCAGTCAAGATCATACACACACACACACACACACATAACCTCAAAATCGGTGGTTTGAGCCTATACTCATTCGTGTGTGACAGAATTTGAATTGCCCGCCAACCAAAAAAAAATTTTGTATTTCCCGCCAGCGACACTAGCGCCATGTAGCGGCTAAAAGTGTAATCATTAGTCGGGACACAAACCCCATTTGAATTTCCCGCCCATCTAGCGGCCAAAAGTGTAATCATCAGCCGGGACACAAATCCCCCACCGCCCCGCACCCAGTAGCGCAAACAAAATTTGAATCTCCCGCCAGCGACACTAGCGCCAAATCAGCGACTGGTGTCGATAATCAGAACTTGTGGTCCAGAATCAGCTAGTCCTATCTACTCATGAATGATTCGGAAATAAACGATGTTTTGGTAAGTAAATAATATATATATATATATATATATATATATATATATATATATATATATATATATTAATAAATTAAAGTTTTAAAACAACTTGTTAATATATAAATAAATTTCTAGTATTGGGCCTAGTATTGGGCCCTGGAAGAAGATACTAGTTCAAGTAGTAGTAGTACTACTACTACTTCTTCTACCGATATTTCATCTTGCTGTGATACTGGAATTGATGATATTGAAAGAAGGTCCAGGTGTCGTATTAAGAACTACATCGAAAATTTTGTTAATTCATACGACGAAATCGAATTTAAAAACATTTTAGAATGTCTAGACATACTAGTGAATATTGTATTGGTAAGTGATGATTTGCGAATATATATAGGTATATGTATATATATGTATATATATATATATATATATATATATATATATATATAGAGAGAGAGAGAGAGAGAGAGAGAAAGAGAGAGAGAGAGAGAGAGAGAGAGATTAAAAAAATATGTATTTTCAGATCAATTAGCAGCCGCTAACATTCTGTCGACTCATTCCTATGGAAGAGAAAAAGTTTCTCCCAAGAAAGCATTTTTAATGACGTTATGGTATTTATCAAACCAAGAAACGTACAGGCAAATATCTGATCGTTTCGATGTTTCCGAAAGTTGTAGTCTTACAATTATTAGAAAGGTTGTAAAATATATCGTCAGTGTAAGTCCAACGTATATTGCATGGCCTTCTCAGGAGCAACAAATTGACATTTCAAAAGAATTCGAAAAGAAGCAAGGACTGAAAGGCGTTGTAGGTGCCATTGGTGGCTCACATATAATTATAAATCGACCGAAAAACGACCAAAATGTGTACTGCAACAGGAAGGGCACGCTTTTACAGCACTTTCCTAGAGTAGTGCCGTCAAAAGCGCTTTTTTGTTTCGCATGCACAACTCACTTTTTCACCGCTTTTATCTGAATTACTGTTTACGCAACTACGGTACGGCTGAACGTTAGCTGTCAGACCTGTACATCGTCAACGACCAATCAGATACAAGTAAGAGATTCAAATATATTCAAATTCAAATCTTTGTGTAGCATGGATATGAACAGTAAATACCAGATTGTACATTTCTTTTCTATTTTAAATCTACAATATATACAAGTTTATATATTTCTTTTGTTATTTATTTGTATAATTGTTATAATATAACTAATAGGAGTTTTCTAATTTAATGTAATTCAATCGATTGTGTGGTGTGTTTATGATACAGTAAACTGTAAGTACATATAATGTTAAGTTATTTCGTTATGTTTATTTGGAAATGACATATTATTGATATGTATTGTAAATAAATAACGTACTAAATGAATGAATTATTGTAATACTAGATATATTAACAGTAATATCATCAAATTAACCTTTTATGGTATTGTATATGTCGAAATTACAAGAAAAGTAATTACAGAAGTGAAAAGAAATTGTTGACTGAATTTGTCGGACAATAAAAGTATACAGGTATATTTAAGACTAGCTAAATTCCGTCTAAACATAATAATGAACTGGAACGCAATGCTGCAATGCGAAACAAATAATGCAATTGTTTTGTCATTATTATTATTATGTTTCTTAAAATAAGTTCTCTACATCAACATATGTTTTTATTATATCTTTTATTATATTTATTATATCATATTTGCAATTAAAATCTGTCAAATTATAGTCAAACGATCGCAAATGCACCTATACAAGTGGGTTATACCACTTTTATGCCCGTGCCATCATATCTGACCAAAAAGTGCACTTTTATCGGTCAAAAAGTAGGTGAGCATACGACCGCTTTTTGAGATCGCTTTTTCGGAGCGCTATTTCGTTAAAAGTGAGGTGTGCATTAGATCGTTTTTACAACACGCTTTTTCGAGCGCGTTTTCGTTAAAAGTGCTATAAAAGTGGGTGAGCCTACGGGCCAATGTATCTATAAAATGTACAATAATCATGGAGTTACTGATGGAGAGTACCCTAACACCAGTTTGTAGGCACGGGCGATGTCGCCAAGTGCGGCGGGGGAATCACTGTGAAGGTCATGCATCCGCCATATTGATGTGTTCCAGTATTACATTTGCCTTAAGCGTGCATTACACGATGAAGTTTTTCTTTTCAAGTAACCTTAAAAGTTTTCTCTCTCGCACAATTATGTAAGTGTAAGAGAGATAGTAAAGTCGACTTATAACGAAAAACTTATAACGTAAAACTGCAACATGCACTACTTTTTCTTAAAAGTTCCTTCAAGTTCTGGCCGTGGGCATGCGCATTAATGCTTCTACTTCATTACCAACTTAAAGCGTGTTTAATAGTAGCTTCCATTTATTTTCATCTGTCAGTTTGTTTTGTTATTTGTTTATATTGTTATGTTTTAACTGTAAAATGGCATATTGGAGTAGAGAATAAATTGAAATAATGGAAATTTAATTATGTTAATTTATTAAATTAAGAAGAAATTTAATTTATGTTGGTATGGCTGCTTGTTTGACACTTGGATATTTTAATTCACGTAAAACTTGATCGTGTAAATAAACTTGTAAGGTCACTTATAAAGACGCTTTTAAAGTTACTTGAAAAGAAAAACTTCATCGTGTAATGCACGCTTTATGACTACATATTAAGTTTCTATATCATAAAAGTATCAATAAAAAGTTATACTGTATTATTATATTATTTTAAATTGAAAAATAGTAAATAAATTAATATCAGGTGCATAACATTTATTAAATCAGCTGCAAAAATGAGTAAATGATATAATAAAATAAAGAATGAATAGAAACTAAATTTTGAAAAAATAGCAAAACGCACATAAGCATATCTAGAAATATAGTGAATTCTACAAATCTTTAATAAAAAACTAGGAATGTATACAGACATACATGCCTGCAGCTCATCGACGTATGTGCAAGTCTGAATATATCACAAATTATTATTTATTTAGATTCACTTTTAAAATCCTAGGTGCCTAGGTCGCAAATAAAACAACAAATTTAAAACAAGTGTGAATACATTTTCTTCTCTTGACAAAAGCAAAGCAAACTAAGCCGACTATAAATGCATTGATCTTCTTTTGTTCAATTTTTAATTAAAAAATATTTTTTTCTCCAATGGTCTTACATAATTTTTCAAAATAAAAAATATAGAAAAATATTGTTCCATTTCCTGCATATGCAAGAAAATTTTGAATACAATTGAGTGAAAAATAAAGGAGAAAAAAAATAAAAACTGAAAAAAAGTTGCAAAATATTTTTTTTCTCAAGTGCGAAGGAAAATTTTGAAAAATAAAATATACCTTGCACAACTAGACCATAACAAGTATCTGCAGAAAAAATTTCATAAAAATCCGTTGGGTAGTTTAGGAGATCTGAGTGGAACAAAAAATCTCGTACGAGCGAGCGAGCGAGCGAGCGAGCGAGCGGACGAGCGACATACATACGGACATATGTTGTAATAGTCATTTCGTGGTCCAGGGGGTCTGTCCGGGATTTCTGGTCTTACATAATTTTTCAAAATAATAAATATGGAAAAATATTGTTTTATTACCTGCATATGCATGAAAATTTTGAATACAATTGAATAAAAAATAACGCAGAAAAAAAATAAAAACTGAAAAAATATTAAAAAATATTTTTTTTCTCAAGTACGAAGGAAAATTTTGAAAAATAAAATGTACCTTGCACAACTAGACCATAACACGTATCTGCAGAAAAAATTTCATAAAAATCCGTTGGGTAGTTTAGGAGATCTGGGTGGAACAAAAAATCTCGTACGAGAGAGCGAGCGGACGAGCGACATATATACGGACATATGTTGTAATAGTCATTTCGTGGTCCAGGGGGTCTGTCCGGGATTTCTGTGCAAAAATTTTTGAAATCGGAAGATGCTACAGACATCGTACCGAACACTACAGCTCTTCGACAGGAGGTCGATGAGCTAAAAAATAAGTTATCTCCATACGCAATAAAAACGAGAATACAATACAAAATTGACAGATTTATTTCTTTCAAAATTATTAACAAAAGTTCACATTATATATACTTAATATATTGGTTTTCTTTTATATTAGAAACCTTGAAACAAAACTAATTTGTTGAAAACATGTCTTCGTGATTGAGTTTTATCAGCTGAATGTTTGGCAATAAAATGTAATCTAATTTTACAATAGTAATCAGCAACTGCTTTAACGAGAAGTAGTTGATGATTGTCTAGAGGATTTTGATCTAAACTATGTCTTTCTAAACTTGTAAAAAATTTCACATCTCTGTACATATTCATAAAAGATGTTACCAGGTAGAAATTTGTGAATTTTTTTAGCATATATTTTCCACCACTTAATTGTAATGCTCTTCTTACGATTTTTTCACATTTTCGACAAATATCAACGACATCTTCGCTTGGATATATAAGTCCACCTCTATTTTTTCTAGTTATCAGTGTGTACATGTTATAATTAGATTTGTCTGTTTCTAAGACATATAAGCATTCTTCACATTTAATTTCTTGTTTCAAATGTTTAACCACAAAACCTGCCATGTAGGTAACAATATATTCTGATACAATAGTTAAATCTGAATATTGTGGTATGTAATCATGGTCCATTGTTTCCGTAACATTAAATTCATTTGTAATAAAAGTAATTCTATCTAATTCTAAATGCAGCACAAGTACAATATAAAATATTTCTTGTACATAACAACACGAGGTAACTACAATTTCAAAAAGTAAACACGAATTAATGAATAAGTTCAAATTTAAATCGCAATAAACGAACCTTACAAATAACTTAAAATATCGTTCAAACTATCAAAGATAGTATAGAGATAACAATAAAGAAAACCAATTTAAACTATATACTAAAATATTTTAGCAACAAGCAAAATATACTGTAATACGTAGCGAAACACACAGAACGCTGGAACACACCAATATGGCCGACACGATCGGTGCGATGAGACAAGGTCAAACTCTAGTATCCCCTCCATCAGTAACTCCATGACAATAATATATCATTGACCTTTAATTATATAATAGGAAAAAAATAGAATAACAAACAAAAAAGTTATTACTCGCATTGAGCTAAAAAGAGAACTATTATAATGGTTATATTTTGTTTGATTAATCATTTTTATTTGTTCGTTAATTTGAACATCTTTTTGTTTAATTTTCTTTGACAGTTTTCAAAACTGATTTTTTTATTAAGGTGTCGCAAGCTTATATATGTTGTAGTTCTAGCTAAACAAAGAATGACTTCGTAAGGAAACTTATCAGCAACATCGGTCAATTGTGCGAGAACTTCATCTGCCAATAGCTTAAAAACATGGGCTCTTTTGATAATAAATTGTCTATCATGCAAGTTACTTGAATTAAAGTCTCACTAGCATACATTAGTTGGCCTTTTGAAAGAAATTGTATCCAGTCTGGCTGTCTAGAAGAATCAAGTTGCTTAGTACGAGTTCCAAAATTTATATTTTTATATTTATCTTTAAACCTATAGGCTACGTAACCTGCAATATATTTCAAACCTTCGTTATTAATCATGATGGGGCAGGATATTTCGCAGTTAAATAATAGACGGTTTTACAAGTAGCAAACAACGTGTTGTATATTTTTGTAACATGCCAACAGTGACTATATACATGTAACAGTTGGTATCATATTTTACACAGAGCGGCTTCCGATATATCAGAAGCGCGGGAAACACATTTAAATTTGAATTTCTGTTTACAATTCCAACATCCCCACATAAACTGACAATTCAAATTACAAGCAAGCAAAAAATTCAACTTAACAATCCCATTTGAATCTTCATTTCTTGTAGTTTTGGCCCGAATTGGCCTTTTGTCAATATGTCCGCTATCATTTCCTCAGTCGGTACAAACTTGACCTTGATGTCACCTCTTTCGATACTATCTCGTATGAAGTGGTGTCGAATGTCGATATGCTTCGTCCTCGGGCGATATCCGGCATTCCTGGCGAGGTAGATAGCTCCTTTGTTGTCACAGGAAATCACCACGCCTGATGAGACGGCTTCGGGATCCAGCTCTATGGCTAAAGATCGTAACCATAACGCCTCCTGGCTCGCGGCGGAGAGTGCCATGTACTCTGCCTCGGTCGTAAACAAGGCTACTACTGTTCGTTGCTTCTTGCTTTGCCATGATACAGGTCCTTTTTGGAAATTAAAGATACTTCCAGATATCGAATGTCTATTGTCGCCTTCATTTCCCCAATTCGAATCGCTATAACCTTCGATTTTCGGATTGCCTTCCTTGTTAAAGATCAACTTTGTGTTGAGAGTTCCTTGCAGATATCTAAATATCCGTTTTACTGCTTTCCAGTGGATTCTTCGCGGATTTTGACAAAATCGGCTGACTAATCCCACCGCATACGCTATATCCGGTCTTGTGGCTTGGCTAGCGTATAGCAGGCTACCTACGGCTTCTCGGTATGGGCCTTTACTCATTTCGTCAGTCTCCTGTCCGTCCATGAGCTCGTCCTCGTAGGTTAGTTTCTGGTTTGGATCGCATGGTGTAGATACTGGCTTGCAGTCCATTATGCCGTATCTCTCGAGCATTGCATGAATGTAGGTCTCTTGGTCGAGGTACAGTTCTCCTTTCTTCTCGTCTCTTGTGATTCGTATACCTAACAGATGCTGTGCCTTACCGAGTTCTACCATCCTAAATTTCTCCGACAGTTTGTTCTTAACTGATCTCAACGTTGCGGTCGTCGTTCGCGAGGATAATTATATCATCGACATATATCCGCAGGATTAACGTTGAGTTTCTATTTTTCATATAGTAGATGCAGGGGTCGGCCTTAGATTGCTTTAATCCCATCTCCTTGAGCGCTCCGTCTAATTTTCTATTCCAGGCTCTTCCGCTCTGTTTGAGACCATACATTGCCTTCTTCATACGCCAAACCTTTCCTGTTTGGTTTGGTTCAATGTGTTCTTTCGGAGGCTTCACATAAATTTCCTCCTCTAATTCTCCGTGTAGATAGGCTGATGTAACATCCATCTGTTCCATCTTCAACCCGTACTTTGTAGCTAAAGCACAAAGAAATCTTATAGAAGCATACCTGACTATTGGCGAATATGTCTCTTGGTAGTCTATTCCCTCTTTCTGACTACAGCCTTTTACAACTAGCCGAGCCTTATGCCTCTCGATTCTTCCGGATGAATCACGCTTGGTTTTAAAGACCCATTTTGTTGCCAGAGCTTTCCTGTTTGCAGGCAAGTCCGTCAACGTCCATGTCTCATTCCTTATAAGCGATTCTTGCTCTTCTTTCATGGCTTTCTTCCACGAACTGCTGTCGGGTGTGCTTAATGCCTCTTCTACTGTCTGGGGGTCCTTGGTACTCGTTTCTGCTGCTATGTACGTTACATAGTCGTCGAAGTGGACCGGCTTTGGCGCACGTTGCGATCGTCTCGGTCCATGTTCGGTCCATTGAGCTTGTTGGTCCCCGTCTGCGCGTTCTACCTCGTCGCTGGTTGCCTCTCCGTCGCTAGAATTAGTTAGATATACAGAATCTGCATCTTCACTTACCGTTCGCCATGAGGTGGTCGACGGCACCACGTCTTCTTCGGCGTCTTCTTCAGCGTCTTCGCGTTCATTGACGTTCTCGTTGCCGAACGAGGCATCGATGAACTCTTTGGTTTGTTCAGACGATTTTTCTTTCTTCGGATTAGCTTCTTCCGAAAATTTTACATTTCTTCGTTTGAACACGCGATGTGTTTCTGGATCGATCAGTCGGTATCCTTTTGTGTTGTTATCGTAGCCTACGAAAACAAGTTCCTGTGCCTTGGAGTCCCATTTCTGACGTAGTTCCTTTGGTACTTGTGCCAAAACTTTACATCCAAACACACGCAGATGCTTTAAGTCTGGCCTGCAACCGGTCCATACCTTTTCGGGAGTCTTCCCGCCATTTCCTTTGGTTGGAGACCTATTGACTAGGTAGACGGCGGTCGCCACTGCCTCTCCCCAGTACTCTTTGGACAGCTCCGCGTCGAACATCATGCATTTCGCTCTTTCTACAATGGTACGGTTCATCCTCTCTGCTAAGCCGTTTTGTTCTGGAGAATATGGAACCGTTTGCTGATGCCGTACGCCCCATTTCTTTAGAAGTTCTTCTAGTTCCAGGTTTACATACTCGCGTCCATTGTCTGTTCTGATACACTTTATTCGTTTGCCGGTCTGATTCTCGACAAGCGTTTTGAATTCGACTACGGCGTCCTTCGTTTGGTTTTTGTTTTCTAGAAAGTAGACGAATACTTTACGACTGAAGTCGTCTATCAATGTCATAAAATATTTCGCTCCTCCTATCGACTTAACCTCCATCGGTCCGCATAGGTCTGAGTGTATAACCTCCAATATATTGCTGGCACGCTTCCCTTCCTTTGGAAACGGTTTCTTGGCAATTTTTCCTTTCATGCATGGTATGCAAGCTGTTTCCTCAAAACGTCTTTGGTTTATTCCTGTCGCTGAGCATTGCTGAGTTCTGACAGGCTTCGATAGTTTAGGTGTCCCAGTCTTCTATGCCATAGCTCCGCCGTCGAATCTTCTGTCGTATAGAAGGTTCTCTCCGCTGCCACGTCGAGTTTGTATATTCCTCCTTCTAATGATATCGTCCCCAAATTGAGCCCCTCTTCGTCCCGAATCTCATTGATTGTTGGCGAAAAATAAACGGACAATCCTTTACTGACCATTTGGCTGATCGACAGCAAGTTCACTGAACTTTATGGCACGTGGAGTGCGTTACTCACTGCAATCTCCTGTATTCCATCCTGCGTGCAAACATTTAGGTTAACGTCACCCATTGACTTAACAGACATACCTTGGTTGTTTGCTGTGGTGATTTTTGTCCGACTGAGCATCACCTTTGTTTCGACATTCCTTCGTCCGTTGCTGTAATGTGGTTCGACGCACATGAGTCGACATACCAAGTTCCTCTGTTTATTCTCGTCGGCGATAAAAAGGCCCTATACGCTTTACCTTGATGTGACGTCGGCTTTTTCTCACCCTGTCCGCTTGTGGATTGCAGTTCAGGTATCTTTACTTTACATTTGCTTGCAAAATATCCTAATCCTTTACACCGAAAGCACCGTAAGCTCTTCGACTTGGTTTTTGCCCCTTTTGTGTACAGCGCTGTGTCACTACTGGTATTTCTGGCAATTTTCGTGCATTTGACATCTTGTATTAGCTTCGTTTTGATCGAGTCTGCTGTTATTGCTCTTCCTGAGTTTTCCAAACCCATTATGATCGGGCGATACTCGTCCGGTAGGCCCGCAGTGGAAGCGTGCTGGGCCCATAACCTGATGGGGCAGGATATTTCGCAGTTAAATAATAAACGGTTTTACAAGTAGCAAACGTGTTGTATATTTTTGTAACATGCCAACAGTGACTATATACATGTAACAGTTGGTATCATATTTTACACAGAGCGGCTTCCGATATATCAGAAGCGCGGGAAACACATTTAAATTTGAATTTCTGTTTACAATTCCAACAAATCATGTTTTCTCCAATGAATCCGAAAGATTTTCATAGTTCGAAGTTATATCACTGATTTCATGCTTCGGTTCAACAAACGTGAAATTATCAAACTTTGCATTTTCATTACTGCTTGTAGTTTCATTTATGGTGTCAGAATCCAAAGACAGAACCACATTATTTAAAAGTGTAAGAGAACAAAAATTCGTTACAAAGTTTCATATTATTGATACGGTAAATTTAGTAAAGATTATTGTTGTCGCGAGTCAAGTCAGCAATAGATTCACATGGTCAGATTCAGAGAAGTATTGTATCAGCCGGAAACGCGCATAAGGTGCTATTGTTGCCGGGAGGCAAGTCAGCACTAGATTCACATGGTTAATTGCAGAATAATATTGCATCAGCCGGAAACGGGATCAAGGGCGGTATTATTGTCGCGAATCCAGTCAGCAGCAGATTGGTCAACCATTCTAGGAATATATCACGTGTGTGGGGGTCACGTCGTAGCAATATCGGCGGCGTAGCATAGGAAATACAGAGTGCAACAATGATGCGCCATCGGCCGCGATAATATTATCTCTAATTGTTTACTCAAGGAGTAATTATGCTGAGACACAACTAATTTGCTATAAAAGGGTAGAAACATGAGCACAGAGAGAGTTCCTGGAGTGTTCCAACAGAGTTAAATTCCAACAAAGTTCCTGGAGAGTTCCAACAGAGTTAAGTTCCAACGAAGTTCCTGCGGAGTTCCAACAGGGTCAGTTCCAACGGAAGAAGTATAAAGTAAAGTGCTGCTGGTCAACGCCTAAGGGTTACCTTCAGGTACCTGTTCTTCCAGTGCAGTGCAAGTTGCAGCGCGTGCTCAGCAAAGAGTGATCAGTGTTAGTGTAGGCACAGACAAACTGTGGTGTAGGTGCTCAACGCTCACAGCAGTAATTAATTGTGTACAGCATTCTGCTCGACAACTAGCTACCAACCTCGACTGTAAGTTGTGTCTACCGCTCGACACAGTTCGGCCAACCATTTGTCATCAGAACGTAAGTGATTATTTATAAATTGTAATTTCCGTAATCCTAACAAATTGTGTTATCTTAAATTGTGCATCATCCGAGTTCAATTTCTTTTAAAAACCATCCACCTCACACTCAAAAGTCGGGCCCAATACAATAAGTAAGGATAACAAGCAAAAATGCCTCACAAAAGTGTTTGCGATATGCATCTGAATCTTGTCCAATATACTCGGGCACAAGCAGACAGGGTTCAGTACTTTACTCAGTATTTTGATTTTCTGTAAACACTGCCATTGCATGTTTACCAAGAATATACCAGCGAAATCTATATTTAAAATCAGTAGGAGATGGATGATCATTGGTGGCGCCCATTCCACGAATATAAGAAAAGAAATTTTCTAATACATCCTGATTTAATCTAAATGTTTAATAAATAATCAACTTTATATTTGTCTTGTAAATATTTATGTAACTCTAGCAATGCATTATTACTTGAAACGATTCCTATCTGAAATTGTATCATACTTTTATTATTTCCGACAGTAATTGAAGATATAATTTTAGACGTTTCTTTAATCACATATAACTGCTTTTCAAAATCAGTACCAAAAGCATTGGCGTCCGGATGAGAACCGTATTTTGTTTTTGCATTAAAAATGTCAAACCAGTCATTAATTAGCTTCAAAAACTGGTTTGTTTCTTGCCAGGTAGTATTGTATAAGAAACCCTGCATTCCAGACCATTCTAAGGCTTTTGAAACAGTGTTAGGAAATTTGAGCGGCAGGTTTAACCTTCTGTCGTTCATTTCCTTTAACATTGACGTGATAGTTATTAATTTTGTGCGCTATTTTTAAATCACCAGTTTGTTTTGGATCCGTGATCCAAGAAATGGTTTGTTGTCAATTTTAATAAGTGTGGGACGTCTGCAAAGACAAAAATTTTCTGATCTGTATACAGTGGGTGATAAAAAAAAACAATTTTTCTCGTATCCTATATGTAGCTCTGACCATAGTACCATATTTGTGCTTCCCATATCACTGGTAATTGAAACCACTGTATAATTAGCTTTATATAAATCTGCAATGATTTCCATCACTGTATGTTTTTTCATTGCTGTGTCAAAACTATAGTACACTGGTTGTTTCCACGGAGCAAAAAGACCTCTAACCATAACTACTTGACAAGCTTTATGAGGACCTAATACTTGTTGGGTTTTTTTATCTATACACATTTTGTTTGAAATGTAAATTTCGTCAAAAGACAAAACCGAAACGCGTTCACGTTCAATTAATGAAGCTGATTTTTGTTTCATCAATTCAAGAACATTCCTTGCTCTAAATTAAAATTTAATACCCACTTTCATAATGTGCTTAATGCTGGCAAAGGATAATCCATTTTCCTAAGGTACCTGTACGCTTTTGCACTCACAGTCCGTAATGATATTGCTGAGGCAATATCTTCTGAATTCCAACGCGAATTTTTTTTTGGATTGAGTCATTAAACGTTTCATCTGTCCTGGAGTAAAATATTTAGTCAATACATTGTTATATTTTACCAATTTTGAATTTATTGTATAATTGTTGTTTTTTAGTGTTTCATTTTCGGCCTTTAACACTTGATTTTCGTTTCCTAATAAATCAACTTTGATTTTCATTTTTTCCATTTCTTCTAAAATATTTGATCTATAAAATAAATTTTGCAATTAAATAAAGCAATAATTATTACGGATAATATACTACATAATTAAGTAAAAATGAATACTACGTACAAGTATTCTGGGAAAGCATTTACAGAACACGATGCATTTTCCGAGATAATTATCTGTCACTTCTTGCTCGCTACTTATTTTTGTCGAATTCTCTTTTAATATTTCGTCAATATTTATTTGAATCTTTTTTTCATTCCTATTTTTAATTCGTTCATTTCTACGGGCTAGATTTTCATTTGACGTAATGAGAATATTTGGAAGATATTTAGTGGGAATGGCATCTGCTTTTATGTTACGATTATGTTTAGAAGGGTAATTCAATAGAGTGCATTTTAAACTAGTAAAAGATGAAGTACTTGAAAAATGCTTGGAACAAATACGACCTGAAAATTATATTTCATACTTAGAGAACTTTTAAAAATATACTCCCAAACGAGTCTTACCTTGCTGTACATTAAATTTGTCTTTACGATGACAAGCATGAATCCACTGTTTACAAATATCTTAGTTTTTTGGAAAACTATAATATTTAATGTCACTTCCTTTAGTTTTCCTTGTATAATTATTGCACCCGTAAACAGCATAAGCCGGCATGTTGGTAAAATATTACTAGAATTTAGTGAACTGACTTGAACATGAATGCACTTGAATATGCTTGTAGGTTATAACTGCTCCCAAGTGATGTCATGCGCTAAAGCGGCTAAAATTAGGTTCACTACGTAGCACACCATACCTTCTTTACGTCATGGCTTATACGTTATAACTGCTCCCAAGTGACGTCATGCGCTAAAGCGGCTGAAATTAGGTTCATTACGTAGCACACCATACTTTCTTTACATCATGATTATTCATGTAATTTAGTGAACTGACTTGAACATGAATGCACTTGAATATGCTTGTAGGTTATAACTGCTCCCAAGTGACGTCATGCGCTAAAGCGGCCGAAATTAGGTTCACTACGTAGCACACCATACTCTCTTTACAGCATGATTATTCATGTCATTCAATAAGAACACAATTGGTTACATTCACAAACTATTATAATACGTCTGTAATAATTAACCCTTTGCTATACTTACGTATCTTATAATGATAGTTAAATATTTTACAAAAAAAAATATATTGCTTGTTTGAAATGTTATGATTCAGATCGAAACGTAAACTGGAAAATTTATGTAGAACTTATATCCCAAGGCATATTGTAAAGTTAGACATTTGATTTACTTAAATCGGATGATATTGTCTTGTATTTTCGTGGGTCTGTCGTATATATTTCAGAAGATTTGGCAATTCGGGACAGACAGAAACCCATGTCATAATCTATGACTGTATGCTTCACTTTAGCATTTAAGAATATTTTCAACATAATTCATATTTACTTTATTATGCGCTTACTACAGACTTATAATAATTACAATTTATACATGACGTTTTTCTCGACTACCGAAAAAACATTTTTTTTTTAATTCTTGGAACCATAGTTAATCTTTTGCGACGAACCAGGTTTGGAAATAAAGCTCGTTAATATTAATATTTATTGGTGAAACATACAAGTACATTAGCTATTTTTAAATGAATGTTAACTAAAGTGTTGAAAACAGGCTTGAGGCAACAAAACCTGGAAATTTACAAAATACAGGGTCAATGTTTTATTTTAGTAGCTTCAAGAGAATATGTGTAGCACTTTACAATGTTCTACAAGTCGGTTTGTGACAAAAAAAAAACATAAGTTAGACAAACTATATGATTTAATAGGGAGGCTACTACTTTGGATTATTGAATTCTGTTAATTGGAGTTAGGGCTTAAAATAATCGCTGTTGGTGATTCAGGAAATATAAAATTTTTAATATTACGTTTCGCGTCGGTTTTGAAGCATCCTCAGATACTGAAATATTTTTATGAAACTACAATTAGTTCAGGTAACATACAATAAACAAATTATTTGGTAAAATTACTTACAATTGTAACCACATGTAAAAACTTGGTTGGAGTTCGGAAAATAATTTACATTAAAACAATCGAAAGTTGTAAAACAATATTAAAATTAAACATATAAATTATCATATTGTAAAATTGTGTAAACTTGACAAATATTGTCACATGTTGGAATTAACAAGAAAAATATATTGTGCATTGTGTGTGCATTGAGTACACAGTATCCGTTCCCCACCGCACTGTAAACATCCTGGGCGATTCTCCCCTTCTACTGCTACCGTGTTGTGTACGTCCTGTCACAGAGTACCCCAGTATCCGTTCCCCACCGCACTGCGAACGTCATGGCCGGTTCCCCCTTCTAGTGCTAATGTGCTGCGTACGTCCTGTCACAGCGTATCCCAGTATCCGTTCCCCACCGCACTGCGAACGTCCTGGCCGGTTCCGCCTTCTAGTGCTACTGTGCTGCGTACGTCCTGCCACAGAGTATCCAGTACACCCCCCCCCCCCCCCCCCAACCCGGTGCTGCGCTGTCTTAGCAGCCCATTATTACGTTAAGTTTAGTACTGTTTTTACCTTTCTTTATTACTTATATTATTATCATTGCTTATAGTTAATTACAATATTCTTTTGTTGTTTCTTAAAATATTTATTGTTGCTTGTTTGGTTACATTTCTTTGGTACGTCCTGATAAATGAAAAACAGTTCAAGACACTTGTATCGTGCAGTGTGATTTCTTGGTACAACCCTTGTCACCACTGAGCTGTCCCTGAATAAAAGCGATTGGCGCCCGAGCGTCACAGTATCTATTGATATTTTGTGGTTTCATAATTTTGTTATTTGTTTGATAATGACAAAAAACCTTATGGTCAAAACGTCGCATATCTGTGATCATCTTTATGATATACAGTGCACGCCGCTTAATGTGATCACATCGGGACTCGAGGTTTTTGATAACAATAACCGATTGATAACAATAAACGAAAAAATAGAAACACAAAATTTTATAAATTAATTAAAAATACTTATGTGAAACACTAATAAACAGTAAATAAATTATGAAATGAACTAAAACAATTTTTAATTGTGTTGCTGCATTCCGCTGTCTTATTTTCGACAACTTATCGTGCTGTTCTAAAATGTTAATGTTTTCTTTTAAGCTAATATCACGTCTCTTTTTTACGTCAGCCATTGCAAACGCTTAGAATTAAACTGAATTTGTTTTAGTAGTTAAGACCATACAAATGCATTGTCTGAGTTTATTTGTGTTTACTGCCAATCAGCCCGGTATAATACAATAAACTAGACAATCAAATTTCTATAAGGTTCTTTGTAAAAACTACTTCAAAAACAATCCTAAATAAAAAAAATGATAACATAAACCGAAGTCATGATTACTATAACCGAAATTTTTTCAATGTAGTTGTATACGTCCGGGCCGTTCTTTGCGAAAGTGATAACAATAACCGATTGATAACATTATCCGTGATTCCAATAAGCGGCGTGCACTTACATAGTTATGAAATAAACAGTTCACAACATTTTGAACTATAGTCATTTATTCCAACCAACTCGGATTCAGTATTTTTCCTTCTCTTATTATAAAAATACAAATATGTCTCTTAAAAAAAAGTATTGATTACAATTAAATATAATTTGTATAAATTAATCAATGGATATGCGAGATATAGCATATACTACAGGAGTGCTCAGCAACTACGTCACACATCGGGCCAGTAGTTCGCGTGTAGTTCCAGGCTTACTAGTCCCACAGCAAACATAACTGCATTGAAGCAGATAATGGCAGTGTAGCGGACCGGATGTGTGCACACTAGGGGTGTACCGAGGGCCCACACCACCATCGCTGCACTGTCAACCAGGAAATGGAAGGCGTGGCGCACACGGCGGTCGGTGATAGAAACATCGATACCGAATGGTGATATCAAGAAGTATACAGTGTTCGAACAGATATTATTAACTTCATCCAGTGTACGGGGGACTCCCACAGTTCTACACCAGTATACACTGCGCAGTACTAGGTGTAGGGTTACACCAGACACGGCCCAGCACGGGTATATACTCAATAACAGAGTCACGGACAACAGTCGGGACACTGCAAGCAAACATCACACAGTCGTCAGTTAGACAAGAATCTAGTCGTAGACCAATTTATTTTTGGAAGATACACAATGTCTGTATACGACATGATTCGAGCATACCTGTTCTTAGTTCGTAACGTTGTCCTAAAGTTGTGTGCAATAAATTTGTTGTGTGTGCAATGTATAGATTTGGCTACTCTACCCTACCCTACTCTACCCTAACCTACTCCACTTAACCCTCTCCTAGCCTACCCTACCTATAATAATAATTAATGCAGTTTCACGATTTTCCGATTCCGTAAATCTCGAATTTGTATGTTCGTGCGAGTTCATGAAAATAAATTGGTATGACGACCTGCAGTTTGTGTCAGCCAGTACACACGCACGAGAGCACGTGTACATCTCACCTGTCACCGGCACTGCCCACACATTCAGAACAACCAGGTCACTCAGGGGCACATCAGTGTATTTGACAATTCTCCTATATTTCTCCCAATTCACGAGGGCTGCGCCCGCCGTGCATAGCGAAACCGACGCCGCAGTAATACGGAAGTAGTCTGAAACATATCGGCCCCGTCTTGGTTTGTTTGCACACGTGTGTGTGTGTGTGTGTCTGGATGGCACTTACCTGTCCATGTCAAGTCCCCGTACAAATCTAGTACCAGGAGGTAGAGTTGTAGAATGGCCTGCGAGCATGCTTCACTTACACCCTCCGAAAACTTAAGTTGTGTTATATTGCCCTTTCTCTGGTGCCACTCTGGTACCAGATGTGCGCTACTCGCAGGTGACTTGTGCAGCTTCCACTCTAGAAAACAGAGGAGCCCGTATTGCTTCATGTCCGGCCCGTTGACAAGCGACGAACCTATGTAGCGTAGCCAGTCAGCTGCACCAGTGCTGTGCATCTGTCCGCTGTAACATTATGAAATAATGTGTTAATGCAAGGTATTGTATATGAACTGTACGACATACGTACCTTATCCCTTTCCACACTGTATAAGTAATGACAGTAGCATAAATAATTACCAATGTTAGCATGGCCCGCCACCATTGTCCGTTGCTTGCGTATATGATGGATGTGCCGATATCAGACCCCGTGTCTGCGATGTAGAATATAAATCCCACGATAGTGAGACATAAATTGCACCGTGTCACTAACGTCTCGCCTGAAACATACATCAAATGTAACATTTATTTGGAAAATAATAGTCGCCTAAACTAGTAATAATAACATCACCAGCTGTTGTTACCTGCTCGCGTCTGAAGGAAAATATTCCATCGTGGTAACCATATCTTAATCCATCTCTTATTGCCTTCACTCCATTGTTCACCTGCACACACACACACGAATGTTACTCTCACGTGTAGATATTATTAACTTCATTCATTATCCGCTTGTAGAATACACGGATATACCGAATAGATAAAAGAAACACTCGATTGGGCACAGACGCCCGTGCCTGCAGCGAATGGACAACAACTTCATATTTACTGAAATGCACAAAATCGTGAGCATTAGTTCGCAAATAATATATATATATATATATATATATATATATATATATATATATATATATAATATACATACATAAATATTTAAATTTTAACAAAAAAAAATCTGTCATCAAATTAATTTCAACATTACAAATACATAAACCTTCAACTGGTAAAGAGTAAATAAAAATGTAATAAATATGTATATACTAATTGTCAAAATAATTCAGAAATAAACTTTTTTTATTTATACCAAGAACTTTAGGTTTGGCTGCCAATATTCAGGTAGCTGCAAAAAGTCTGGCCATCACTGGTATATAATAATAATATTACATGCTTTTGTACTTTATTGTTGTCGGAGCGGCTATTAAACTATGCTATCAGATATGCTGACCGGTGACCGGCCAATTGACACGAAAACCTGACGGGCCGGTCGAAAACCGGGCAGTTGGCAACCCTAGATACTAGTACCTACCTTCGAATTCTTCCTGCCATGGAATGAACTCATTAATTACGTCAGTCATAATATCCGATGATATGATGGCGGAAGTGTCCGGTATGCCTACAAACATACACATGTATATTGACTAGAGATGTACCCACTACGGTATTGGCCGACTAACCGACTATTCGGCCATTTTAAAAAACGATTAGTCAGTTTCGGCCGAGTAATTTCAAACATCACTAAAAGTCGCGGTAAAGTTCTAAATTGATAATTATTAGTATACAATGTAGATGTTTGCTTGTTTCAAGTATGTCGTGCGCCATACGGACAAGTTACCTGTCAGAACATATCTGTTTATTCAGTCATTTGAGTGTATTATATCTCCGTAAAGGTTGTTATGTCTCGAAAAAATCACATGTATGACATACGATTAATTAGTAAATAAATATTTTACATGTAGTTATTTTGCTAATATATTTTTTTTTTAATTTAGTGCTATACATTATTGGTATTATAGTTTATCAAAATGTAAAGCCGATTAATCGGTTTTTTGCCGATTAATCGTTGACTAGAAAAGTGACCGGATAGTCGTTTTCACCAAAAGAACCTTGAATTAATTGTTTTTACTCTTAAACAGAATTGCTATCCTCTTAAACTTATTTGGAATACCATTAAACACAGATTACGCACTTATCAACATAATATTAATAACACCAACGCTGTTACTAATAACAACAATACCAGTTTGCAAAATTTTTCAGTTATCACTATTCCTTATTTCAAACTTCTTTATAAATCACTCACTAATTTACTACTCCCGTTACAATTTAAGGTTATCCCCACTGGTACAACTAGTTGCAAATGTCTTTTCACCACTCTTAAAGCTAAAACTGAACCTGAATTTTTAAGTAGTCTAGTTTATAGAATACAGTGTCCTGATTGTGATGCTACATACATTGGTGAAACTTCACAATATTTGCATAAACGCATAAAACAACATATCAATGATGCAAAAACCTTTAAAGATAATCATAGTGCCTTAGTTGAGCATAGTATTACTGAAAAACACAGTTTCAATTATTCGAATCATGAAATTTTACATTTTGAATCTAACAAATCTAGAAGACTTATGCTCGAAAGTGTTTACATCCAATTGGAGGGATCGACCGCCACCAATTATAAAACAGATTTCCAAAATAGTTTTACCTCGTATGCTTCATTATTTCAATTATTAACCAATTATAACTAGTTTGATTTGAGTTTCTTTTGTTTTAAATTTCCCGCGCTTGTTGTACACAGATGTTTTTATGTCAATTTTTTCTTTTTTGCTATGTTCCGGCTGGTTTTTTTCAAGTCAGTGTCTCTTCAGACACCATTTTGTTAACTATTGATTTGTTTTTTTTTTTTACTACAATTGTTTAAGTAATTTGTTTCAAATTCAGTTTCGTAAATAAAATTTTTGTTATTACATTTCAATTTCAACATGTTCAGATATCCGACAATTGTATGACATATCCTGTTTTTGGAACGTTAATGTATATTTTACACGTGCTTATATCGTAAGTAATTATTTTTAATGCTTGACTACTTGTATGACAATGTGTTGTATATTTATTTTAGTTCTGAGGATGCCTCTAATTTGAGGCGAAACGTAAAATAAAACAATTTTATGTATTGAATCTACAACATCGATTCTTTAAGCCCTAACTCCATTTACACGTTTTTTCAATTATATCGATTGGCTTATCATCAACAAAATGAAAACAATTTTTTGTTTCGGTCCAATGTCTTCTCCACAATCATGGGAAGCGAAAACAACTGATCCACACATCATCTTTCAGGCAAAAACCCACCTTGCATTCCATTCAATTTATTACAAGTAAACACATCCACACACATACGACATTGCGAAAATAGTCAAACGTATTCAGGGGACCACAAAACATGTATTTCCACCAAAATCTCGCAATCGAAATTTTTAATGATCCCGATATTTCCTTCATACTACGTATAAGAAAGTAAAAACTTGTAAACTGGTATGAAACCAGTTATTGATATTTAATTGTTGTACTATATATTTATATATGTAATTGTAATATGCATTATTATGCTCTATTCATGTGTACCTATTTGTGGAAGCCTGTCATTGGGTAACTGTTGGCTTTCCTCGTCAAATATACAGTACAATCGCGTAAACGTGAACACCCGTAAATGTGAACTGCTCCGTAGTGTGAACAAGGCATTTTCTAACATTGACTACCTTGTAACGTGTACATTCTAGCTCTCGTTAATATGAACACAGTACGTACTGCTAGTGAGATTCCCTTATTTATTTATAAATTTAGAAACGGTCATATACGCAGGTGTCTATTTATAGCGGGCCACTTCAGGGATCTCGGAAACTATAAGAGATACAAAGTCTGTTAAATTAGAAAAAAAAATTGCACATTTATGTACCGACGTTGATGGGGATTTCATATTTTGAAAATATTGCATGGCTCACTAGATAATGACAAAAATGTGATTTTTTCGGTTTTAATTATCATTTATAAATCGGAAGGTACTGAAAATATTGAAAAAAGCTCCAAATAAGTATTTTATCATAAATAGGAAACTTTTCGGTGAATTTGATGAATATTTTTTTTATTGGATATTTCTGGAGATACAGCATGCAAGTTCAATTTTTTAAATGGGAACCACAGTTAATTTCAATCTAGTAAAAAAGTTGCAAATTTCCAAGTAACAGAATTAGTAAAGGATACTACTGGTCTAATTGGTTTATCTGGTTTATGATTCTTTATTAATCCATATAATCTTGGCGCTCTAGGATTCATACATTTAATTTAATTTAGATATTGGCTAGGATTCTCTAACTCAACCGTTTCCAAGCAGGAACGTTAGATACAGGTAGTAAATAAACGATAGAACTGTAACCCAGGCATTCTGTAACAGCTCCTGTTTAGGCAATCGTTACGAAACGGCAACCGTTAACATGTCGAATTTGTCACATCGGCAACACTGTATTTTTGTGCCGTAGCTACGCTTTCTTATACAATATTAATAAATCTGACAGCTAAATGAAAATTTTCATATACATTTTCACAGACATCTGTAATTCAATTGGTTAATCACAATTTGTCAATTTGCAGCTAATTCGAATTAGAATGCAAATGTATGCATTTTCCGCATGTTTTCAATATAAATTAATGGAATTCTAGGTACATCTTAACGAAACTGTCAGCTGCTATATAAATTGGAGTCAGTAAAACTAAATTTCTCAGTTAATTCAAATTCAAACCACAATTGAAGTTGAAACCGTTGAAGAGCAGATACAATTACCTTGCCATGTTCATGTAATAACCAAAGTATACAATCCTTCAGAAAAATATCAATTATTTCACTTGTATTCGTATACGACATACAAAATTTATTTAATTTTACCATATTGCATATATTATTAAATTACAGAAAATCACATCATGATATTGAAAATACATATATGTTCTGTTTGCTTCGTACATCACATTTGAACTAACCTAGCACTGATTCACTGACATATCTATAATATATTTACGCAGTCGCAAGACATTCTCTTCTTCCCGAGACATTTAGACGCAAATTTTCAAATAAAACCAGTATTCACTTCATTTCGTTACAATTCAATATTAAAATTGCTCATTTGCTAAAAAATATGTATTATTTTTATGTAAAACATCCAAATATCAAACATTTTCACTCTTTCATACAATATTATTTACGTATTAACGTCTTTTAATAATCAAATGGAATCAAACGTTAGCTTAACGGGACACATACAACTCCCGTCAACAAACGGCTGTTCATCCATAGATATTAGAATTTGACATGATTCCTTAATAGGTAGGGGGGTACCCTTCACAGCAGGAGAGGCCATAAACTACTAGTAGTGGCGGTATTCAGGTAAATTTGTAATGCTCTTAGCGGGAAAGACAAGAGACATTTTGTTTATAATTAAGACGTAATAATAATTTATTGAATATTACATTTATTTATGTTAATTTGTATTGTTATTGTTAAGATGTATATCATATTCATATTTTAGTTGTTTTTATTTTTCAAAATGTATTTATAAATTTCTGAATACATCTCTGCTTTTTATGCATTTACTATGTCGTATAATCTGGGATAATCCTCTGTTAATAGCATGCTGCGTTTAGTCAAATTCTAATATCTATGGATGAACTATATGCCAACCGTTGCTACCGATAATTGTCGGCTTCAAACTGTTACAGAATCGCTAGGTTACATAACCATAGTTACCAAACGGAGTTGCCCGTTATTCACTACCGTTTGGAGTTAGAGAATCCCAGCCAATGACTGAAATTTTAAATAAATCAGGGGTGTATTTATTAACTTGCAGTTGCAAAGAAATATGTATTGGCCAGACAGGGCGAAATTTTAATATTCGATTTAACGAACATTTATTTTTCTTTAAAAATAATAAATATAATTCCACTTTTGCAAAACACCTTATAGCTAATAACCATTTCGTAAATATATGAATTGTTTAAAAATTTTACATTTTTGCGAAAAATAACAAAAACTGTCCTCTACAATAGTGGATAATATATTTTTTGATCAACCATCAATTAATTGAAGAAAAATCAATTTTTGTTACAAATCGAGGAACGGACGAATACAAAATAATTTTTTTCTCGTTTACTAATGACAATATCGCCTTAACAATTATCCATTGCTGTTGTGGTTCACTTTTTACAACCAACATATTTTTTTAACAATATTCGCGCTAGTGTCTGCGTCTTATAAAAAACGCGAAATTACCCTATAGTGCCCTGTTAAATTTAGTTCCAGAAAAATGCACCATGTGGCGTAGTGACCTTTTCCTTGCCAGAATTTTGGGAATGTACTTTTATGGCAGGCAATTTATCGGATTATTCTATTGAGAATGTTTTCATCAATGGTTCTAGCTTTTGGTATAGAATACTTTAAAAATTTTTATATATACTAACGTGGCTATGATAATATTTCATTCTAGACTATCCGAGGAAAGACAGGAGATAACTAAATATAAATATTGTAGAATGTACAGAATTAAATTCTGCATCTAAAGCAGTAATGAGATTTATTTTTCTGCCAATACGAAAAAAATTTAAGTTTCTTGAAAACATACTTTACATAAAATAGTCATTTCATTGACTTGATATTAGTCCATATTTTTTATTTTTAACTCTAGTATGAAATCTGATTATGTCTAAATGAGATGAAACATGTAATAGAATATTTATTTCAATGAAAGTAATAGAATGAATTAATTTGTAATTTAATTACATGTTTTATAAGAACAGCTATGAATTGAAACAAAATTACAAACTGTAACACGTTGCAACTCAAAAAGTTTGTGTTTTGCGAATTTAGTTTTGAGAATGTACATTAGACTCTCGATTATCCGCTTTGCGGTTCAACCGCGGCAATTCAACTTTATATGAAATAGATAATACCTTATCATTACGGAAATTTATAATCAATTCATATTTTTAAGAATAAATTCGAAAAATCTTTATATTTATTTTATTAAATAAATATATACTGAAAAAAATCTTACATAATGAAACGCAATGAATTAAAGAATATTAATATATTTCGTATTTATGCATGTCCAGTTCAGATTCAACTCGTTTTATTAAACAGAGACGTTTCTATTCAGTATACTTCGGCATACATGAATTCATAGCCATAGTTTTATTGTCCTAGTTAGCCCTAGCTTAGATATTGTAAATCATAAGCACACTTAGCAAAGCAAGTTTTCTTGTGACCACGACGCTCACGACGACATCTGACGTGCAAGAAACATATTAAACGGGTGATCCGCCTCTTTAATGAAGACCAGGTAACAGCGATGAAACGATCGTCAACTAAATTTATGAAATGGTCAAACGCTCCTGTACAAAATTCTTTAAAAGTAAAGTTTGCCTGTGGCAATAATGACTATGAAGAATTTCTGTATCAAAAATATCCCTTGCCGTCTTTGAGAACACTGGGGCGACACCGTGAAAAATTAAAATTTCTATCTGAAATTCTCATCGAAGCTCAAAGTGAAAGTTTTCAAGGATGACCATGAAAAGGAAATCTCGGGAAATATTATTTAAATGTAAAATATTACCTTAGTGCAGTTGATTACTGTACTGTGCGATCCTGATGTATATCGGTCGTGATGTGTATGTGATGATAAGCTCATATGATCACGATATCTGGAATACACAGGATTAATTGAAATGAATTATAAGTAACTATGTAGAATCCAGTTACAAACTACTGTTTAGGTAAAATTCTTTATATATTATTTTCAGGTATCAGATCGAACATCTAACACGGTAATATGGCGTCAAATTCCTTAAAAATATATTTGGAAAATTTAATTCTAACTAACTCGGTAATCGACATGATAAAATATTTAATGGAATTGGCCGTTGGTGTTTTTTTTTCTGGTAAAATACGTACATATTTATATCATTTGAAATCCGTTTCATGGATGAAATATACTATCTATTATTGTAATATACGAGTATAGTATGTACATATGTAGTTAGTGACATTTTAAAAGAACTATATTTATTGATTAATAATTAATACCATATAAACAATCACATTATTGGCAAACTGTAGTTGATTATTGATCCAGGCTTATTATAACAGAGAGTGAGTACACTGTATATCGAGAAGGTCGTGCATTCGGAATAATAATAATAGTACATTATACACCAAGGGAGAGAAACCACTTATTTTTCCTGAGGTGTAGTTTGTACAAATACATCGAGGGAAAAATGGTGGTCTCTCCCGAGGTGTATATACTATTTTTTCCACGTTCGGGAGTAGAAACACTTAATTTCATAAATAATGAATTATAATAAATCTTAGCGAAATTACAATATTTAGAAGCCTTTGGAAATGTTTCCATGCAACGCGTACCATGACAACAGACATTTATTTACAAAAACCTTTGTTATAATAAAAACTCCCTTCCGAAAAGTGTTTTCGTCCCTAGGGAGTAAATGCTTCATTTCTGTCCCGCGTTTGACGCCATAGAAACCGACTTCTACTCCCGGACGTGTAAAAACAATTTTATTCGATTTTGTCTACTTACAATGAATACCGTTACTACATATTGTCCTTTGCCCCGTTGTTTCTTCACTACATTTACTTGAATTTCTTCCCAATTGTTGTTCCGCATTATTGCATTCGACCGCAATTATTATGCTACAACTCTCCATCTGCTAAGCACACGCAGCCGAATCAAAAAACAAATAATAGAATGTAACAACAATATTGAATAAAAATTATAACTTACAATTACGTCCCGCTATACTTTTGTGGAAACTTTAACTATTTGCCATCCTTGTTAAACCCAGCCAGGATAACGAATTATCATGCAGCAATACCAGTGCGAAGTTTCATTAGTAATGTAATCCTTTGTCCAGTTCTTAACCCGATGATGTTGAGTTCGCCAGTAGATATAAAACTGGCACATATTGCGACTCCTTCCATTATTCTCCTCCGTTTGTTGCGGAGATTCTTAAACATAAAAAGTTAATTCACAAGTTAAATAAATTTAAAATGCCAACAATTATAAGCTACAAGAAAAGTTATGACCGCTAATTCACAGCTCGATACTAACGGCGCTACTAAATTTGACACTGTTACTATGGAAAAAAATAACTGTACGCCAATGCGAATTGTCAATCCTAGTCAGTATGACAATGATGCGGCAAGGACAGTTAATTTCGATCACTCTGTATAAACATAACGCATCCGTTATGTACATGTTTGTAGTAACATTTCGATCTCACGATCAACGTGTACCACGGACAACATGTAAACATTTACTATAATAAAAACGCCCCTAGGGGAATTGTTGTCTTATTTCGTCCCTAGGGAGTAAAAATGCTTTTATTCTGTCACAATTTTAAGGCCATATAAAAGTGGACTTCTACTACCGGCGTGGAAATGTTTTCAATAATTATGAATTAGAGCGTTAGTGAATAAACATTGACTTCTGTGCAAATGATTACTGCAAATTAATTAGAAAGTTTATTTTACTGGAAAGGAGTCGATAATTATTACGATTCATCTCTACATTCCAGAAGTGATTAACACTATGAGTTTTTGTAATTTTCTACAATTTAATGGAAATGTTAACGTAGATAACAGAATTTTAGATTTAATTTTTTGTTCGGATACAGCTAATGTAAATGTATGTACCATCCCCTATAATAAATCTAGTATTGTTATTAATAATAATCTAATGAAATCTCTGGATTTAAACTTCTTAACGAGTTCAAGTTAGATGCAGAACATATATTAAAGCATTAGTTTCGACAGAGTTTTGGTCATCTTCAGGAATCTACAATTTTTTGAATACATTGATATAATAACAGCATTTAACAATAAATAACAGTTAACAATAAATATATCTTACCAATTTAAATAACAATTTGTAACATTGAAAGAAACATTCGTAAGAAAGTAAAAATTCTGAAAGCCACATGTTCGGCCGAACAGGTTAAGTAATGTAAAATTAGTGTAGTAAACGGAATCGACTAGAACATTCTAATTAAAATTAATTAACAAGATATTCAAAATGAGAACCAACAAAGTCATCTAGCGGTAACAAAACAACTATAACAAGTTAAAGGACGGCGCATTTTTTAAACACAGGTTATGAAAATCATTTTTATGGTTAATAGAGGATTTGTTTAAATTAATATAAAAACTTTCGAGAAACAATCGCTTGAATTTGCATTGTTCAGAATGTAAAATTTTGTAATTATTGAAATTAACGGAATGATTAAAAGTAATGGCATGTTCTACAATAGCACTATGACCCAGGTTATTGTTAGTTAAATGATAATTGTGTTGATACATTCTGTTTTCGATGTATTGCATAGTTTCACCAATGTAACTAAAACGAACAAAACACAACAGTCAAGCACTAAATTCAATATCACTAGCAGGTACTAATCAATGAAATGTTCAAACGTATTCCCATTGACTAGCAGACAGTGGCTTAATCTGTCACGAAATTGTGTCCCACATTTAAGGTAAAATGTGTGCTCGTCAGTGAACCAAATATTTTCTACAGCATGACATTTATTAAACATTAATTCACAAAAAGTGATTCGTTTTTCACTATCTGCTGCTAATAACAGCGTGTAATATTTGTGTTTTTTATGAGTGCGGTGATTCTCCGAGATTATTTGTAACTTCCCTCACACTTCGACAGCTGCCAAAATATCTGCTTCGTAGTTATCATTCTGGTTTCCCAATTTCCTAATTTAAATAAAATTCCTTTAAATAATTATGTAATATAAAATTATTTGACAGAACTAATTTCTTTATTTGAAATCTTTTGTTTTTGTCACTCAGAAAGAATATACATATAGCTCAAGGCAAATAGTTGATCCTTATATAATTTCCCAATGTTAATTTCTCTATGTATGGTAGTCGCTGGGACACACTGTATATGCCATGAAAACAAAATAAAGACAAAATATTTACAGAAATATGCAAGTTTTAAATTAATATTTGCTTTCTTCTATATGTATATAAATATATAATTCCGACTATTGAACCTTAATACAAATATATCTTTGTACAATATATCCCTTGATGTACTTAGTCGTTGCAAAATATATGTCTAGCTATTTTTAATGCTAGACTGCATTTCGAGAAACAGTAAGTAAATTTAAAAGCAGTTTTTGACTATTTTTCAAGCTTAATATGATGAATAAATTTTCAGGATATCTTTAAACATAGCGTATACATAATAAGAAATAAAGACGCCATTTCAAGTTAAATTTGAATGGTATAATTATTTTACTCAATATAATGAACAAACCCGGAGATGCTATGTTTAATTCCTTGTTTTAGCTTGAAATTCACAAAAGTAAATGGTTACGAATTCATTGGACAGTTATAATGGAACACTACCAATATTATAAACCGTTTCAGTTAATTGAATTGTTGTAGTTATATTTGTGGTATTTACGCAGTTGTATGACTACAATACTTCATTAAATACTTATAAAACAGTTTTGAAGAATTGAATTTGATTTTCAGTGCTGATCGAGACACCTTGTTTGCTTAAAAAATTAATTATTTTATAAATTTGTTCTTTGTATTTGAAATAAAATTTTTTTTAGTAAAAACTTTTTTGTGATCGAAAAGTCATTATTTGGTCTAGACAAGTAAATTTTACGTCTAATTACAAGTAAATTTTACGACTACTTTGGAATTAGTTTTACACTCGGTTCTAAAAAAATATTGAAATCCAAACGAATTAACTCGAAATTTATTTTTAAATGGAATGTACAGGAATACCATGCTTAGTACTGCTTGAATTAGTCCAGTATCACTATAGTCATGTTTGAAATAATAATAAAAAATAATTATTTGAAAACATTTACAAAAAATTTGTTCTTAAAAAAATTAATGCACAAAAATTATTTTTATTCGCAAATGTAATGGAAGTAGTGATGAGCGACCCGGTGATATTTTAGGAACGTCGTTCCTGGTGATCATGATATTTCGATCACCGTGCTTTTAAATGGTGACCGTGATCACGCTATAAGTATTAATTGATATCGTTATCGCTGAAAGCGCTCCCGTAATCTAGTAACTAGAATGTTGCAGAGTATCTTTGTATATCATAGGACAAAAAATATGTATTTAATAGAAGTCACACAACTACTAATATACACTGTAAACTTTATTTTATTAAACCTTTTTATAACAACTCATGTATTCTGTATATCAAGTAAGTAAGAAGAATAATAAGTCATATGTGTGTGTTTATCGATCATAGCAGAAATCTCTGTCGGCAAATGTACGCTATTAGTTTCCGCTTCCATTCGTAAGATGTCACCCTCCGCTGTCATAACGTTGTACATTCAACAATTAATTTTATCCTAATTCCTTTGTATGTTATAACCAGGGGCGGCTCGTCTATAGGGGCCCTGGGGCCCGGGCCCCACCTGTATTTTTATAACTAGTCCAATACATGTAGTTTTAAAACATGTATTTCTTGTAATTATTATTTTCTGATCTATTTTCAACACGTCTTATTGTTTAATAAAACTAGGAATGTATACAGACATACATGCCTGCAGCTCATCGACGTATGTGCAAGTCTGAATATATCACAAATTATTATTTATTTAGATTCACTTTTAAAATCCTAGGTGCCTAGGTCGCAAATAAAACAACAAATTTAAAACAAGTGTGAATACATTTTCTTCTCTTGACAAAAGCAAAGCAAACTAAGCCGACTATAAATGCATTGATCTTCTTTTGTTTAATTTTTAATTAAAAAATATTTTTTTCTCCAATGGTCTTACATAATTTTTCAAAATAAAAAATATGGAAAAATATTGTTCCATTTCCTGCATATGCATGAAAATTTTGAATACAATTGAACAAAAAATAACGCAGAAAAAAAATAAAAACTGAAAAAATATTGGAAAATATTTTTTTTCTCAAGTACGAAGTTCATAATAATTTATTTAAGTCGAAATTTGATATGAAAGGATTTATCCCCAAAGGGTTGGAATGATGACTTCAACTTCAGATGTAAAGAAGTTTATTCAAAGTTCATGTAAAAACTTATGCCGACGTTTCGACCTTGAGGTATGAGGTCATTATCAAGGCTACAACATTTGAAAAACAACAACATATGTTAAATATAACAGTTCAAAAATACAATAAACGCACAGCGAGCTTAAAATTACCTTAAAGGAAGAAGCGAAGAACAATATTACCACGCGGATTTTACATGGAAGTATACACACAAAATTGTGAACAAAACATATTCAATACAATTGAACAGTGTGGAAAAGCGTATAAATGTAAAATTAATATAATGATAACAATAAAAACCTGACCATGGTCGTCAGTGAAAAAACGCAAAAAACAAGACAGACAACATGGTTGTCTTGTCAAGTCAAAACTAAAAATGGACGTCAGAAACAACGTACATGAACCCTAGCGGAAAAAACAACTAACATCATAACTTGTTTAATAAAGGCGCGTAACATGAAACACTTTGTAAAAAATCCGTTTTATGGTTAACAGAATTCTTAGTAGACTGGATATAACAGCTTTCCAAAAACAAACGTTTAAAATTATTCTGTTCAGTATGTAAAATATTAACATTGATGAAATCTATATTGTGACCAGAACTACCAGCATGTTCGACAATAGCACTATGAGAAGAGTTCTTATTTTTTAAATGGTATTTATGATGGTAAATACGGGTTTCAAGGTACTGCCGTGTTTCACCAATATAAGTGGCCGGACAATTATTACAGTTAATCTGGTAAACTACATTACTTTTTTTGTTTTTAGGGACTAGTGACTTTAAATGAGCAAATAAACTATGCAAAGAATTGGTACTAATGAAAATCAATTTAGTGGGAATGTCTTTGAACAAGTTAAGTAAAGAACGACTGAGATTATGATGAAACGGAATAACTATGTAAGGAGGAATGTCCAGATTAGGTGTTAATACAGAATTGTTATCAGAAGGGTGTAAGTCAGTGATGGCAACAACATTATTATTAGTATCAGGCTGAGAAGGTAGAGTTAGTTTATTCTTTCTATTACGAATAACACTGATAATAAGTGATTCAGGATATCCAATCGGTTTGAGAGTATCAATAACAAATTGGAAATTCTTTTTATGAAAAGACGGGTCCGACAGTTTGATAACCCTGTCCGCTAAACTGATAATAACAGAGATTTTATACTGTTGGGGAGAGTAATCAAAGAAGGATAAATAACGTCCGGAAGAAGTGGGTTTGCGATACCAGTCAAAAATTAATCTATTATTACTTCGTATGATAGTTATATCAAGAAAATTAATCGAATTAGAAGAATTCTCTATTTCAAAGGTAAACTGTAAATTACTGTTAAAGTTATTAAAAGCTGAAACTATTTTAGAAATACTATTTTCAGGTAAACAAACCAGAATGTCATCCACATAACGAAAATAAAACAATAATTGGAAGTCTGAAACATTGAATACAGACTCCTCAAGGAACTGCATGACTAACTCAGCTAAGATCGGACTTAATTGAGAACCCATAGGGACACCTGAAGTTTGTGTAAAAAATGCTGAATTAAATTGAAAATAAGAACAGTTTAAAATGAAATTGATGCATTCTAAGAAGGAACTCAATGATAAAGTAGTACGTTTAGTAATCTCTGACCAACGATGATTGATAGAAGAAATGATGAGGTTATGTGGAATGCTGGTAAACAAAGAAACCACATCAAGACAAATTAACTTAAAATTATCCGGCACAAAATGAGATTTAATTTGGTCTATTAGTTGAAAAGAATTCTCTAATAAAAAGGATGAAGAGTATTTAAGTGGAGATAAAATGTTGGCTAAATATTTTGACAACTTCAGACTTCCAATTATTGTTTTATTTTCGTTATGTGGATGACATTCTGGTTTGTTTACCTGAAAATAGTATTTCTAAAATAGTTTCAGCTTTTAATAACTTTAACAGTAATTTACAGTTTACCTTTGAAATAGAGAATTCTTCTAATTCGATTAATTTTCTTGATTTAACTATCATACGAAGTAATAATAGATTAATTTTTGACTGGTATCGCAAACCCACTTCTTCCGGACGTTATTTATCCTTCTTTGATTACTCTCCCCAACAGTATAAAATCTCTGTTATTATCAGTTTAGCGGACAGGGTTATCAAACTGTCGGACCCGTCTTTTCATAAAAAGAATTTCCAATTTGTTATTGATACTCTCAAATCGATTGGATATCCTGAATCACTTATTATCAGTGTTATTCGTAATAGAAAGAATAAACTAACTCTACCTTCTCAGCCTGATACTAATAATAATGTTGTTGCCATCACTGACTTACACCCTTCTGATAACAATTCTGTATTAACACCTAATCTGGACATTCCTCCTTACATAGTTATTCCGTTTCATCATAATCTCAGTCGTTCTTTACTTAACTTGTTCAAAGACATTCCCACTAAATTGATTTTCATTAGTACCAATTCTTTGCATAGTTTATTTGCTCATTTAAAGTCACCAGTCCCTAAAAACAAAAAAAGTAATGTAGTTTACCAGATTAACTGTAATAATTGTCCGGCCACTTATATTGGTGAAACACGGCAGTACCTTGAAACCCGTATTTACCATCATAAATACCATTTAAAAAATAAGAACTCTTCTCATAGTGCTATTGTCGAACATGCTGGTAGTTCTGGTCACAATATAGATTTCATCAATGTTAATATTTTACATACTGAACAGAATAATTTTAAACGTTTGTTTTTGGAAAGCTGTTATATCCAGTCTACTAAGAATTCTGTTAACCATAAAACGGATTTTTTACAAAGTGTTTCATGTTACGCGCCTTTATTAAACAAGTTATGATGTTAGTTGTTTTTTCCGCTAGGGTTCATGTACGTTGTTTCTGACGTCCATTTTTAGTTTTGACTTGACAAGACAACCATGTTGTCTGTTTTGTTTTTTGCGTTTTTTCACTGACGACCATGGTCAGGTTTTTATTGTTATCATTATATTAATTTTACATTTATACGCTTTTCCACACTGTTCAATTGTATTGAATATGTTTTGTTCACAATTTTGTGTGTATACTTCCATGTAAAATCCGCGTGGTAATATTGTTCTTCGCTTCTTCCTTTAAGGTAATTTTAAGCTCGCTGTGCGTTTATTGTATTTTTGAACTGTTATATTTAACATATGTTGTTGTTTTTCAAATGTTGTAGCCTTGATAATGACCTCATACCTCAAGGTCGAAACGTCGGCATAAGTTTTTACATGAACTTTGAATAAACTTCTTTACATCTGAAGTTGAAGTCATCATTCCAACCCTTTGGGGATAAATCCTTTCATCTCAAGTACGAAGGAAAATTTTGAAAAATAAAATGTACCTTGCACAACTAGACCATAACACGTATCATACAAATCCGTTGGGTAGTTTAGGAGATCTGGGTGGAACAAAAAATCTCGTACGAGAGAGCGAGCGAGCGAGCGGACGAGCGGACGAGCGACATACATACGGACATATGTTGTAATAGTCATTTCGTGGTCCAGGGGGTCTGTCCGGGATTTCTGTGCAAAAATTTTTGAAATCGGAAGATGCTACAGACATCGTACCGAACACTATAGCTCTTCGACAGGAGGTCGATGAGCTAAAAATGACAGTCGTAATTTGTGGCAATATTGTACAAAGCGACTTAGTACGGGCTCTGGGGCCAGCCGGAGCAGGCCCTATTGTATACGTGTATATCAGCTTGTATCACGGAGCATGTATGATGCGCGCGCAGTATCGATCGTGTTTTATATACAGGCGAAAACGCCTATCTCGGGGCCAGGCTTGACTGGCCCATTAAACTGTGTTGGCACGTAGCACGTACATACATAGCGCACATTGATTGTCAAGCACGTGGATTAGTGTGTTTTATGTAAATAGTATGAGATTCTTTGTCCTCGTTGTTGATCTGTTATAGTGGGTCTAATTACTGTTACCGTTTGATACCGACGAAACGGTGCGGACCCAACGAGCGGCAGACTGCCGCAGACACGCTGCAAACAAAGTTGCGTAACCATCAGACAGCTGCGTTTGTTGCAGAAACGAACGAGAACCAACCTATGTCTGGCAGACGAGACTTTTTGAGTCTGCCTAGACATGGGTATAAACGGCGCAGCATACGCAGTACCAAGCAGAGTCAGTCCGAGCCCAGCTCCTGCTCTAACTTAGTAGTTCCGAGCCCAGCTCCTACTAAACGGTGAAGTCGACACTTTGGGCCCCGCTCCTGCGTCCGAACCCCAGCCGCCGTCAAGACGACCACATGTACCAGAGGCCGACGAGGAACCGCGCACGAAGGCAACGCATCCGACCCGTGCCGCTGCCCAGGCCCAACGACCCGCCGGTCCACTTCAGGCACCGCCGCCAGATCCGAGAGCACGAGCACGGAACCACAGTCCGCCACGCGACCGCTCACCGGACGTGGTGATTTGGTCATCGTCGCTCGCGCAGCCCGTGCACCCCCCCCCCCATTGGACAAACTAGCTGAAGTGAACCAACCGTGACTGAAGAACAGGTGTTTAGTTAAGTAGATTAAGGAAAATTACGATTTGTTTTATTAGTTATAGTGTTATTCGGGAATTGTATATTTGGTAACTTATTTTTTTATTTTACGTTTTGTTATTTAATTTCATACTTGTAAAATTGTTTACCGTCGTCCCCTCTAGTAAGGGGACAATAAACGGTATCACGTTTTTTATTATAATTTAATTTAAAGTTAAATGTTCCATAAACAATACATTTTAACCATGAACAAAATCTATAGTTTAGTGGAAAAACGTTTCTTGTTATTAAGTTTGGAAGAAAAACTGCAAATCAATAGACTTGGCGCATACCAATCCAGAGTCTTGTATTTTTTTGTATTTTATATTTTTTCCTGGATTTATCAGTAGTTCTAATTTAATTTGCTATTATTTTTCTGTCTTGTCTGTATCTATTTTCTTTAGTGTCTGTATTTATTGAATCCCTTTTGTTTTGATAATGTCACTATATGTATAATACGAGTACACATTATGTTTACTTTGTAATAAATAAAAAAATGATTATTCTTTGACTTTTATGTATTTATATTTCAAATATTTATTTGAAACATTTTTCAATATTTTCAATACCTTCCGAGTTATAATGGAAAATTAAAATTCGAAAAAAATCACAATTTTGTCATTATCTAGTGAGCCATGCAATATTTTCAAAATATGAAATCGCCATTAACATCGGCCTATAAATGTGCAACTTTTGTCTAATTTAACCGACCTTGTATCTCTTATAGTTTACGAGATCCCTGTAGTGGCCCGTTTAAATAGGACAGCCTGTATATATATATATATATATATATATATATATATATATATATATATATATATATATATATATATATATATATTGTAAGGTGCCGTTTTAATTTTAGTATTTTTAATGCGTGTTATAACACTAGTTATGGGTGACGGTGCATCCGTAACCACTGCATGTAACTTTAAAGTCTCTCCAAATAAGATTATATTCAGTCTAGCACGAGTGTTCCACGGGACAACAATTCTCCTTGGGTGAGTGACTGGATTGTGTTTGTGTCGATGTTAGTACTTCCGTTACATGACTCCAGGTGAGGTAGGTCATGTTGTTGTATGTGGCCCAACGTGTATTTCTGTGGATCTGGCCGATGTGTATAAGATCAGGTAGTTGATAGTCCAGCGTTGTCCGTAATACAGGGAGGTGCCTGCGTAGGTCAGCACGTCCCTAGTTTGGTGGTTAGCCGACACGTCCCTTATTGGGCTGCTGTGTCGCAACGTGGGAAGGGGACGTGGCTGGCGTATCAGTGCGTCCCTGGCAGGGCTGCGTAGTGTCTCACGTGGTCCACCGTTGGACAGGGGCGTGACTGTGAGGTCAGCGCGTCCCTGGATGGCTATGTTGTAAGCACGTGGTCCAGCGTGGGATGGCTATGTTGTAGGGCACGTGAGTAGTATAGTAATGTACATCCTGGACCAGCATTGCGGGTTACCTACCTCGTGCCTGTACTGTAGTACGGCGTTGCGAGGTGGGGGCGGCGCGGAGAGGCACGTGATCGGGGGGCGTGGCCTGGATGACGTCATCCAAGGGACTAGGCTGTACCGTTGTATGGCCTCTTCTTTCAAGGTCATGTACCTGCAGGTGAGGGGGTGAACTCGGGGAGGTCACGGGGCCTGGATCAAGGGTAACGTCATCCAGGGGGGCAGGCTCTACCGTTGTATGGCCGACTTGGAGATCTTCTTCAGGCAGGATGGGTCTTCTTTCAAGGTCATGTACCTGGAGATCTTCGTCAGGGGGTGAACTCGGAGGAGTCACGGGGTCTGGATCAAGGGTTACGTGGCCCAGTGAGTCAGGCCGTACCTGGAGGTTTTTCTTTAGGTGGAGTACGGACCTGGTGACGCATGCGCAACCCGAGCACACTACGAACTTGTTCAAACCTGTTTCCTGAAATTGATTACGTCATAGCTATTTCAGTGATTCTCCCGTTTCCTGGAATTGATATGATAACGAACCTGTTCAAACCTGTTGCATAATTCCTGGAATTGATTACGCAATATTGCGCAACTATTGCGTCATTCCTAGAATATTTCCCTGTTTACGGACTGGTTCAAACTTGTTTCACATAATTCCTAGCACTGATTACGTCATGGCTATTTCTGTGATTCCCCCACTACAAACCTATTTCTTGGAATTGATATGATTACGGACTTGTTCAAACCTGTTTCATAATTCCTGGAATTGATTGCGCAGTTATATTTAGCAACTTTTGTATAAATGACGGTTTGATAATCACATGCATTCAATAATGTATTAGCGGTTCATGATGGAAAAAGAAATAAGTGAGACCAGCTCTTCGTTTGTCGATAATATAAAACAAACATTTACATGTCTAACGAATAAATCCGGTGAACTAAGTACCTGGATGAGTGAAATAATTATAAAAGCGTATAGACGTGGTGAGGTGGATGATGTTAAATTTATCGAACTGATGAAGAGTTTCGAAGGTGCTCAGCTAGAAGACTTATTTCACAAGCTGCCATCAAAAGCGACTGCCATGCTACGATCATTACAATCTACCAAGTGACAGAACACATATAGACGGTCCTGCGCCACCCATTTACAAATGTTCCCGCTGCCAATATATTGAAATGTGAAAAAATATGTGTATGAATATATGTATCTTATGTAGGAAATAAAAATTGTCTCAACCAATATATCTGTTTTTTTTAGAATTCCTAGTTTCCTAAATAAAATTTCATCTCTCCTATTTTCATCGTTCTAAGAATATATACTGCTAAAGATGCATTTCTAGAATTCCTCTTAACGAACTTGTCTAAACTTGTTTAACCTTCATAAGGTCCTCAAAATTACTGACGTTAACGGTCTTCGGGTCAGATTTGACCCAAGTAGTAAATTTCATATATGGACAATAATTTGCTTTAATAAAGTGTATTATAATATCTTATCTGCTATTTTTAGCTATACTCAGTATAAACTGTATTTTTATAGGCATTTATTTCAAATTTATATCGATTTTACATAATTAATACAAGGAATATATGTACTTAAATATATGACATATTATAATTTAATTTTAATTCAATTGTTGTTACATTGGTTGCATAGAGTAATCGTTTTAGAATGCTGTTTGCATACAAATTTTTTACAAGTTATACAGACTAATGGTGTTTTATTATCTGTTTTGGGACATAATTGACATCGACTTCTTTTGGTGGGATTTTTGACCGGGCCGCTATTTTTTCTTCAGCTTTGGTTGCAGTGGACGGCTGTTGATCTAAATCACGTATTTTCTTTGCAATTTCTCGTGAAAATGATAATGTTTTTCGTTTTTTCATGTAGGGCGTAGTAAGCTGCAAACCTAAATTCTCCAAAAAGTATCGACGTTTAGCAAAGCAGCTTTCGTTCCAGCCATGATTAGCCGATGTAAATAATATGAAAGCATTATACGCTGATATATCCAACATGTTACTGAATACCACTTGAGGCCATCTATTTGTCTTTCTTTTGCAAGTATAACATGCCACAGCTTTATCCAATGTATCTACACCACCTTTACATTTGTTGTAATCTAATATTATTTGTGGCTTTTTGTCTTCGCGATTACTAACTTCTGAGCTGTGATGCAAAGTGCTGAGAAGATTCACAGACTTATTTTTTTTAGCAATGTAAGACACGAGGGTAGTGTCCTCAGTAAACCAAAAAAAATGAAGAATATATAGGTCTGCCTTTGGTTGCCAATATCTCTGGTGGTAATTCAAGCTTATTTTTACGTATAGTTCCAACTAAAGTGATTCGTGTTTTCTAGTAGTTTTTGTCCAAGTTGATAAGATGTGAAGAAATTATCTGTAGTCACGTTATGACCTTTTAGACCAGTTGTCAAATCAAGGACTACACGCATACCTTGGTTTCTTTCAGGCATGGTTCCTATTTTTTTTACCTGTATACGGTTGAATATTCCAAGCATAACTAGTAGCAGAATCACAAAGAACCCAAAATTTTATAACATACTTAGCTGGTTTGGACGGTATGTATTGCCGGAATGGACATCTTCCTCTGAATGCTACCAGCTGTTCATCGACTGTTACATCTTGAGACGGATTATAGAGTTTGGGCAATATGTCAACCCATTGGCCCCACAATTCACGAAACGGTGCAAACTTGTCTAGCATTCGTCGTTCGCTTCGAGTGTCCCTATTGTCAAATCTTATTACTCTCGAAACAATTTTGAATCTTTTCAATGGCATGATTGCTCCAAATATGGGTCTACCTCTCTCAGAATCCCATAAACTTTCGGTACTTTCATTATTTGACCGATACACTCCAGCCAACAAAAGTAATCCAATAAATGCGAACATTTCGGTGTCGTCAATATCAGTCCAATCATTACCAAATACACGTTTACCTTCTTTATTGGTGTATTTCAAAATAGTATTCATTACAGGAGGTGGGAAAAATAATTGAAAACTAGAGATCTCTTCCTTTGTAATTCTCGAACAAGATTAACGTGTCAAACCTGGCATCATGCTGATAATATTTTCCATCCGGGCTCTTCCATGTCTATTCGTACAAGGTTCCTTGGAGTATCTTATTTGGCCATTCTTTGATGTCGTTGTCTGAGTAAGCGCAACTTCACTATCACTCTCACTAGAACTATCACATGGTTCAGCATATTCTAGATAATCTTCGTTTTCTGAACATAGTTCTTCCTCGTCAGATACTTCATTCGCCATGATCTCCATTTCACTATCCGTCATTTTCCCACAAAAAATATCTGGCACAACTTTCAACCTTAGACGCGTGTTATTTGTTACGTGTTTATTCTACGATTGTAGCGAACTAATACCCCGGGGATTCCCCATTTTCATGCCATATAATGTTAGGCTAGTGTGATAAGAGGAAAAGAGACAGATATATACAAGTTTATTGCGCAAATTATTCCAGACAGCATTACAAAAATTCGTGTTTTTACTCCGGGACAAATTTGACCCGAAGACCTTATGTGTAAAAAAAATTATAACTGGAAATATTTTAAATATATTTTTTCAGAAACGTAAAATATCTGTATAGATTTAAAATAAAATAAAAGTCATAAAATATCAAAAATAAAAACTACTTACTTTCAGAAATAAAACAGTTTTTCTCATAAAATGGGTCAGATTTGACCCGAAGACCTTATGAAGGTTAACATTTCTTGGAATTATTGAACAATATTTCATCATGTTTATTTGCCAACGTTGCAGAAAATTAGTATAAATTAAGCTTGCACTATACATTTAGTATTCATTTCACCATTTGACTGTTGAAGAGACGTTGTAATAACTATGGCTGCGGACAAATCTGATATTGTTTCGAAGTTAACAAGCGTCGGTGTCTGTGAAGATTTTAAGGAAACGAAAAAATTGCAAGATATTGATTTTGATCGAGTGTATAAAATAATAAAACTACGTGAAATTAAAACCAAATTGGGCAGAGCAATAATTGCCGAATTGGAAGATTTCAAAGTATTTCTACCTCGACGATTTGCGGCAGAACTCAGCCACGAAGAGGTTGAGAACATTAACCGAGAAGGAGACATTGCGTTGATCAGCCGAGGACCGTTGGACGTCTGCAGAACTACTAAACTAGAGTTCCAGAAAATGTACGAGCAGGAAACTCAAGATTTTATTTGAAAGTGTACATTCAGATTATAAGTGAAATGTAAACACATTTAAATAATAATAAAACTGCAGTTATGTGTAACTAATTTTTTTCTTTTATTTGTTCATTCCATACAAGTGATTATACATATTAATACAATGGTTATACAATTTTATTAACATAATTGGTTAATGGATTATATTCTACAACCCGATCATGTATTATTAAACAATATGCAGAGGTGTTCGGAGGGAAATTAACGCTTGACTCAAATTCAATACGAACATCAACTGATCCAGTTTTAATAGATTCATTTTGGTTTGAACAATCGATTACTATCATGGCTCGGGTTTTGAATTCATTTCGTGATAATAGTGGTTGAGCATTTAGTTCGTAATAAGATTTTTGAAATTCCGAATACATAGAGTACAAAAGTGCATACTGATCTCTATCAAAATTTAAATTTTCATACGGAAAACATTCGGAATTAAGATATAATTTTACATTGGTAAGCTAACAATGATCGAATAACGATGAATCTTTTTCCAATTTATTTTTTCGTGCTGTTTGAAAAGCGAGTATGACGAAACGGGGCTTTTCAAGTTGAGTTGTAGTCTTCACAGTCCATAGTTGATTCTGCGATGGGGGCAACAATGGATATTCATATAACTCCCATGTTCGGACCGGTATGTAAATAGACTTATTCATTTCAACATGCTTCAATAATGTCAAACGCTCACTGTCTGACGCATGTACATATGGCAAACGCCATTGAATTTTTTCTATTGTAATGCTTGTGTTAGCTTCAGAGGTTGCTATAAATGCATTTTCATCATTCTTTGCACGTACTAATATAAGTTCTTGACGTGCATTAACAATGATCTTTTTATAATCTTCAGTAAACCCCAGCAACATTTTTAAGGGAATGCAAACATTGAAATATCCATCAGTGGATAATACTCGATTGCTGTAATCATGAGGATTCCAAGCGGCATTTTCCAGAAATTTACTTTCAGCATCATTGATAGATAGAAGCGATTTTATTGTACTAGTAATACCACCATTTTTCGACTGATCAATTTCAATTTCATTCAGTTCATAACGAATTTCATCGAATAAAAATGCAATAGAATTATTACTTAGTGTTACACTTGTCCCACTTTCATGCTTTAGTTTTCCTTCGATGTATAGAAAACTTTCATGAGGAAGAGTAAATATATCTTGCTGTTGCACAGGAATTCGTATTTCATCATTATTGTTGAATGTAGTTGTTGCATATGGCTGATGTGAATGTACTTCCTTACGAATTATTCCATTAGCGAAATTAATTTCTTCGTTAATTTGTAGAATTTCCACTGCTGTCTTCGTCCTCTTTTTTATTTTGCATGAAAATAAACAAATAATTCGGTATCGTATTTTATGTCGCTTGAAGAATCTTCGTAACCACTTAATTTTGCCGGAGTTTTAATCCTAATGATTTCAGGAACTGCTTATTTGCTGATGTTAACTGTTTAACACCACGTTTACTAGTGATATGCTTCTTTATTGGTACACCCATTTTATACGTTTTCCGTACAGCACCAAAATGAATACCCATTTTGACTAGACTGATTTCAAATGTAGTCCTATCGTGATGACTTCACCTCGAAAATTGATGAGATTTCCATCCTGATCGACTATTTTAAGTGTTATTGTTGGAATACTTCTAACACTGATCGGAAGATAGATAACATTCGCTAGTACTTCAACAATTTTGTAACCAGGTGGCACTGCTATAGAAAATTCATGTATTGTATGACTCGGGTTTCCAGTATGATATGCTCCCGTTGTAATGTTGCAATCTACACGCACTGTGTTTACACTGAGAATTTTCACGGGTAAATCAGATTCGTGACGAATATTAGGTTGTAGTGTGCGTTTTGTGAAACCTAATATTGACCCGATGGAATCATCAGGTTCAAAGTTTATTGCTCGATTGCATTTAATTTCACTCTTTAGTGTATTGTTATTCGCTTTCAATGATATTGAAACTTGTTTAGTTTTAAATTGCTGATTCAGATATAATTCAATATCTTCAATCTCATACGATCCGACAGGAATTTCAATGACGTCATCTTCTACGTAGAATTTATTATTATACTTATCAATGTTTGGTACAGAGTTGAACGCTTGAAAGTCAACAAGACCCAGTGCATACTGCGATTCATAATTTAAATCAATTGGCGGGAAAAAATCTGCCGTTAGTATGGACTGATTACCAGACAATGATATCAGCAGGGATGACATAGTGAGACTGAGTGACTGTCTGATACAAATTGCTATTTATGAAAAAAATTTAAGCATAAATGTCCGCAAATTACTGTATCAAAATTTTGAAACATTTTATGATTGTATTTAATGGTTATTTTAGGATCTAAATTACTAAGATACTGTATAACCTCAGTAGGAGGGCGTAAATTACCAAAACTGTCAAAATATTCGACGTTATTCTTGAATTTCCTATAAACAACCCAGTGCGTACCTTCACCATCTTTATCATCAAGGTTTATAATACCGCATTCGTTTAAACGTACGCGAGATGGTAAATTATTTCTCATAAAAACACCGCGAAAATATAGCACCTTACGTGAATATCTTCGCAGTTCAATGTTAGTTAAAGCACGCCTGGGTAGATTTATAAAAAATTATGTGGTTTTAAATATAAACCAAAACCTTTACGGTATGGTTTCATATAAAGTCCGGATCCTTTCTTTCCAAGAGCAATGGCTTCAATTGTTTTATTATGTCGCACATTTTCTTCTAATTCTTTACGCGCATTCTGAGCGTCTTTAACTGCGCGTACAACACTAGCAGTGCCACCTGCTAAACTGCCGATGGCTCCCAATGCGGCAAAAATTGGTATTAATGGTAAAATACCACCACACTTTGGTACCGGTATCACTCGAGGTTTTTTAAATCGCCGTTTTCCACCTCTTGATTTCACAACTTTACGTGCAGCACCCAATGAAATGTTGACTGCTTTTTTCACACTACCATCATCATCATTTAATGTTTTCGTTTCTCGTAACATTGTTTTAGCTTGATTTAGAGCCAGTTTCACAGGGAGTTTTCATTTTAAGCCCATTCCTAATCTAACCTTAGTTTTCATCGCATTCTTCACCAGCCAGGCAGCGGATTTTTCTCCTAAGCCAGCATCTCTTGAATGAAGCCTTTCCCACGCTTTTTCAATACGATACGTTTATTCAGCTTTGTTCCCGGCCCGCAGTACTGATAGACAGGAAAGTGCATCTCAAATGGCAACTTATTAATAACTGTATTTAGAAGTCCCCGCCCGTGACGAGGACGGCGATGACGTGTGCACTCTTTCATATTCGTACACATAATGAGGTGATGGTGCATAAGATCACCAATCTATACATAACACTCATCTCTCGTCAGTAAGAGTAAAGATGGAATACATTAAACATCAGTTGTCATTACCAGTTCAAGATTTTGACGTTTTAATTGATAATAATAGTCAGACGAATTATCGACGACATGGGGAACTTCTACCGAATACTGTATTATTTGCGGCCCATCTAATTGTGGAAAAACGAACGTAATGCTTGCACTTATACTACATCCGAACGGGTTACGTTTTGAAAATTTATATTTGTTTGCAAAATTGCTGAATCAGCCTAAATATCAGTATTTAGCTAATGTATTCGCTCACGTATCGGACATAATAAATTTTCATCAGTATACAGATACTGCAGAAATTGTTCATCCTAATAACGCTAAACCAAATTCGCTGTTTGTATTTGATGATGTTGCATGCGAAAAACAAGAAAATATTCGAGCATACTTCAGCATGGGAAGGCATTCGAAAATTGATTGTTTCTATTTATGTCAAACTTACACCAGAATACCGAAACATTTAGTACGAGACAATGCAAATCTACTTATACACTTCAAACAAGTTTATATGAATTTAAAACACATATATGATGATCATGTAAATACAGACATGACGTATTCAATTTTCCGTGACATGTGCTCCACATGCTGGACGAACGCTCGGTATGGATTTCTAGTGATTGATAAAGATCGTGATAAAAATAATGGACGTTATAGACAAGGGTTTGATACATTTATTTCAATTAAATAGTCAAGATCATCCCCCACACCCTCAGTATGCTAACAAGCGTTGTCACGCACGGACGTTTAAAACGTCACTTCTGAAACGTAATCAGTTACGTCCGAAACGTGATATGTTCAGAACGTCCTCAAGTTATATTTAAAGATGGCGTCAAATATTTCGAATGACTGCATTACTAAACAAATAATAAATGTTAGCAATGCAATACGTCGCAAACATAACCTTATTAAGAAACAACAGACATATAATGAAGATGAATTAAATCGATTTCTGAAACCTATTATCAACCCCCTCAATGAACTTGTGAAAACAAGAGAACCAATATCATCATCTGATAACGATCACAAAATGAAAATTGAGAAAACAGAACAATTTGATAACGACAATCGTTTCATGAATTACATGTTAGGGAACGACGATATATCGAATAGTAGACGAGATCGTTTTTATGGTGTTAGAGCTTTAAGTAATGGTGAATAAAGAATTGGAGATTCTCAGATTCATCTTCTCAAGGAAAATATAGTTGTAAGAAACATAAACAAAAATATTCTCTAATATTTTTCAAAATATTTTGTACTTTTTGAGTGTAATTCTCAAGAGATCTTGTTTATGTTTGTTTGAACTAGAATTTTGTTTTTTGCTTGATAATGACCAAAAACCATATGATCGAAACGTCGTACATCTGTTATCATCTTGAACTATAGTCATTTATTCCAATCATTTTAGATTCAATATTTCTCTTTTTCAAAATCTACAATTGACTAAAGAAAATCTACAATCTAATCATCTTTATGATTAAGTTTTGAAACAAACAGTTCACATTACCTTGAACTAACCATTTTGGATTCAATATTTTTCCTTCCCTTTTATTATTTTACATATACATACATAATTTTGTTGATTTAAGTACCTAGCACCAAAAATGTGTTCCATATTCATACAAGAGAAAAATGATATATCAAAGAATTGTGATAATTAATGAAAGTATTTAATCTACTCCATAAAATAAACTGACATGTTTGTTTAGAACGAAATTTTGTATATCTATATTTTGTAATATATTTTTAGTCAAATTAATTGTTTATTCCGGAACGAATGCATAGTTTAATACTGTTGTTTTTAAATTTGAGGTAAATATATTACAAATGGATGGTACATATTTTTTTATTATTACTTTTGCGACTGTGTGTTATAATTAATTTTTGATGTGATCATAATTGACTTACGATTAGAATATTTGATAACAATACACTTTGTTTTATTAACTTTAACATGACAGTTTTACATTTAAAAGTACACTGTGAGAGCAGTGACGTAAAGAAAAAACATATAAGTGTTCAATATTAATATCCTACTATTTGGTTTCTATTATAAGTTGTTATAACTGAACATTATTTATCAAATTTATACTGATTGCAGGCTTGTGTGTATTTGCAAATTATATTAGTTTACTTAAAAACACAATAACAGTAACTATCAAAATTTTTAATTTTTTCCACAAAAAGCAGGACAGTAAATTCGCTAAAAAAGGCACAAATTAATCCTGCAGTATTTTTGTAGTATTATTAGAGAAAAACGTTTATTACCTAGGTAATGTTGTTCGATAATACAATTATAAATAAATTAATATTACATACAATTCAGGTTTGTTTTTTGTTTAATTTAAAATTTATTTCAATTTTTATTTCTTCACTTTAAGTCGGGTGTACTCATTCTATTGTAAGGAAGGATCAGTGCGTTTATGTTTACCTAGATACCAACACTACAGATATGCGTGGTGCCATCATAGCAGAGACATTCTGTCGTCGTTGTCTATGGCTATAGTGTAGAAATATCAATAGCGTTATTTCACTTGCGATCACCTTTTAAAATAACCTTAGTAGGTACTAGTAATCACAACAGATACAATAAGATACCATTGCACATGCTATAGAAAGAGATAGAATAAAATTATTATGTTACACATTTTGGATTACGATCTGCAATAGGACTTATATGGCATGTAGGTATCTAGATATTATAAAATCACTGGGAAGCCCTAACTCTTTATTTTTATAACATATACATTTAATCCGGCCATTGTAGAAAGTTACATCCAATGGCAATCAAATCCATGATCTTTCAATGTGAAATCACATATTCCAGGGTCTAGAATTTGATTCGTATAGTCAATATTGTATTTGTAATTACAAAACATAACAACTATTCATAAACAAAATTACATATCTTTTTTTCATCTGTTACCTCAGGCGTCTTTCCCAACACTCTCCCACCTGAGACCTAAGTAAATACAAAGACAAGGTCTCGCACAAAATAAAGATGTGTGATGCGTAACAGTCTTGCACTCTTTACGGAATGAATCTTTCTGGCAATTTCAACTTGCGTCCATAATGCGACATTTTATCACTTTGTACATTCTCGGCAATCAATGGGTCTGGAGTTGGAGTTACCACCTGGGTGCTGGGATCAGCTGCTTCGCTAGACATTTGACGTTCCAGTGGATAAATGCGTTGAATAGGACGCAGCACTTGCCCATGCTGTGTTTGGACTAACCGCACTTTATTGTCTTTGCTTGACAACAATTCGACCACCCTACCTAATGGCCAGTCTAGTCTTTTACTATTATCGTTACCTATCAAAACGATTTCATTGACGGCAATACTAAGCGTATTTGTTTTGTTTACTGCCTGATGTAACTGTCCCAGATATTCAACCCGAAATCTTCTTCTTAATTCTTCACGGAATCTCTATAGATATTGGAAACGTTTGTTAAATGAAAAATTGTCTGCTATATCACAATCTAGTACGCCACTTTCGCAAAGTTCTCGTAAGAACATAGCTGGTGTCAGTGGAATTAAATAATCCGGTTCATTGGACACGTATGTCAATGGACGCGAATTAATCACAGATTCGCAATCACACAAAACTATATATAGTTCATCGTCGTTAAGACGAGCACGTCCCAAAACCCTTCTCAGTAGTTGCTTAGGTAGCCCTATTAACCGCTCCCATCAACCTCCCCACCAAGGAGCTGAAGGAGGACTAAAACGCCAACATATTCGTTGTTCAGCACTATACATATTGATTTGTTCCCAATCTAGTTGACGAAATACGTTTTCAGTTCCAGCAAAATTTGTGCTATTATCCGAGTAAATAATACGTGGTCTTCCGCGTCGTGCCACGAATCTTCTTCACGAAGTCATCTTCACTTACATTTACGGTCATCATTGCATTGAACATCTCCTCGTTTTTTGTTGAAAAATATTGTACACAGCTCGAGCTTCAGAGATGTCAATTTCTGACGCATTCAATAGGTCTTCGAACTGGGTTGCCATATGCGTACATGCACTACGAAGTACCGTACGATGCTTCTTCAGTCCATCCATAACGAAAATTATTCTGACCAATATCTTTTGTAATAAAAACTACAATCCACGCGAACGAAAACTTAAACAGATTCGAACTAGTCAAATTCTAGCCGTGCCGTTGACTTACGTTCACTTCCGCGTGTCCTGTCACGGTCGCCAAATGTTGTGTCGTATGTAACTAAAAGCTACCCGCTAATAATTACACACTCAGGATCTTTTTAAAATGCAGTTTTTATTAGTACAAAATCAAAACCAAAATCATTTTTTTTTAATCTGTCACAATTACAAAACATAACAACACGACCTTCTCGATTATACTACGACCGGTAAATAGGCCCAGTTTCAGCGTGACGCGAAACAATTGAACAAAATACGATTTTGACGGTTGTCAATCAACAAACCATCTTCATTCTAATAACGAATATTGAGATATTTTGCTTATAAGTAATGCATAAATTGTGGTTTTTGTGTTATTTGGCCTTAATTAATTTTGTGCTATTAGTTTTTATTATTAGTATTATTAATTTGACACTCTTATATTAATTATTCCGTGTTTTAATTTCTAAGTGTAGGTTTTTATGGTATAATAGTGCAGTGTATTATAGTCATGTATAGAAAGTGCAGTGTACCGTGTTGTAATCAACGAGGAAAATACTCACTCCACGAATTCCCGTCTAATATTAATATGTAACATAAATGGCTTAAATATTTAACATTTGTCAAAGATATTATTAACTCACCAACAGCAACAAATTCATTGTTTTTTTTTTAACAAAATACACTGCCGTTTTTGTGCTATGTAAAATATAACGTATATTTGCAATATTGTAGTAATCAAAAAAATACTTCAACTCTGTAACATAAATTCTGTAGCGATGCTAGTGGTGACCACTAAAAGAAAGGTATATTTTTATAAAAATACAGCTATCTAAAATATAAAACATAATGAAATTTATTTATTAATTCTTTATTTGTTCTCTTACGCTTCCGAATAATGTTAATTTTTCTTTTTAATTTACGCCTTTCGTGTCTTGTAATTAGCATTCAAATCTGTCAAACCATGGAACTGATCATTTCAGATAAATGGTTTTTTCACAAATTTATGTTTGACACTTCTTTATCACGTTATTAATATAATTATGTACAGTAATATTTAGTTTTACAGTCGTAATAAATAAATTTTTCGTACAAAAACCTTTCTTAATTTTATCTGTCATTTTTGACAATCAGACCAGAGCGTACGCTTTTAGATTAACCAATCAACGTGCGGTACATGATGTACAACTCTCAGCGCCATTACTTTGCGATCCTCCGCAGCTGTCATCACAAAAAACCTATTGTTTTTTCGTCGTATTTACAGGCCGTAGAGTGTACACCAGTGTACACAACTGTCACTCAATCGAGAAGGTCGTGCATAACAACTATTCATAAACAAAATTACATATCTTTTTTTCATCTGTTACCTCAGGCGTCTTTCCCGACACTATTATTATTCTTTTTATTATCATTAATAATTACGTATTTGTCATACTTTATGGATTACTTCTTCTGGATATACAATGTATTGTATTTAGCTCGTATTACCAAACTGCATTAAGATAATAACATATGTACTAACTGTATGGAAAATCTGAAAATAAAGATTTCTTTACTTAGTCAATGAAACAAAAATTAATTGTAATTTACCATATGAAGTAACGAATAATTTAATGGAAACATGCCACATGCGGTAAACTTGAGTTTTCCGTGTAATAGTTGTAAGGAAATCAGTTTAAACTGTAACAAAAATCCCTAAATAATCAACGCCTGAATGCTTCGAGTCGACTCCAGCTCATCACATGGTAATGTAAGAGAACAAAAATCCGTTACAAAGTTTCATATTATTAATAGTTTAAATTTAGTAAAGATTATTATTGTCGTGAGTCAAGTCAGCAATAGATTCACATGGTCAGATTCAGAGAAATATTGTATCAGCCGGAAACGAGCATAAGGTGCTATTGTTGCCGAGAGACAAGTCAGCACTAGATTCACATGGTTAATTGCAGAAGAATATTGCATCAGCCGGAAACGGGATCAAGGGCGGTATTATTGTCGCGAATCCAGTCATCAGTAGATTGGTTAACAGTTCTACGAATATATTACGTGTGTGGGGTCACGTCGTAGCAATATCGGTGGCGTAGCATGGGAAATGCAGGGTGCAACAATGAAGCGCCATCGGCCGCGATAATATTATCTCTAATTGCTTACTCAAGGAGTAATTATGCTGAGACACAACTAATTAGCTATAAAAGGGTAGCAACATGAGCACAGAAAAGCGTTCCGAGGAGGAGTTGCTAGAGAGTTCCTGAAGAGAGTTCCAGCAGAGTTCCAACAGGGTCAGTTCCAACGGAAGAAGTATAAAGTGAAGTACTGCTGGTTAATGCCTAAGGGTTACCTTCAGGTGCCAGTTCTTCTAGTGCAGTGCAAGTTGCAGTGTGTGCTCAGCATGGAGTGATCAGTGTTAGTGTAGGTGCTCAACCCTCACAGCAGTAATTAATTGTGTCCAGCATTCTGCTCAGCTACCAACCCCTACTGTAAGTTGTGTCTACCGCTCGACGCAGTTCGGCCAACCATTCGCCATCAGAACGTAAGTAACTATTTATAAATTGTAATTTCCGTAATCCTAATAAATTGTGTTATATTAAATTGTGCATCATCCAAGTCTAATTCTCTTTTAAAAACCATCCACCTCACACTCAAAGGTCGGGCCCAATACAATAAGTAAGGATAACAAGCAAACATTCCTTACAGTAACTTTATAAAATAATAATGCTTAGCAGTCAATACTTACATTTTGTGCTTCAAGTTCTATATACTTATCTTCAGAATACTTATTCCATACTTCATGAACAAGTAATGCAGTTTTGGCTGCCTGTAACAAGTAGAAATATATTGTCAATGTAGATAACGAAAGTGATACGTCGCAGTAATGGAAATGAAAGAAAATGAAATGCTAGTGACACACTGACGGCTCACTCACGAAAATCTCAATATTTCACGGATGACTTATGAAAAGGATGACACACCTGTAAGTGCGCCAGACTGTGAGTTTGGTCTCTTTTTATATTTCTCCTGTACATTTTGACAGTTGTTAAGATCACCTGTTAACTATGATCTTAAGCTTTTGTTTTGTTTCATCTTATCATTTTACATATAATTTCCCTCAGCCTGATTTGTATATTGAACAATGAGTAGCAGTAGTAGTCCAATAGAATAAATAATAGTTAAATATTAAATAAGCTTCGGTTTCCTTCAAAGCGGTGCCGTTATTTTACGGCCGTAATAATACGGTGAGTGACATCAGAAAAATACTGAGGCAAGAACGGCCGTCATAGCGGTAGAGAATAGTGTAAAGTTTGAAGTCGGAGTGTCACAAGGGATATTTAGACGTCGCACTTCTAATTTTATTAAAGGAAGAAGTGTAGTCAGAACAAGAGACTAATAGAGTAGCTGAATCTGAACAATTAAAAAAAAAAACCGTAGAGAACAAGAATTTTAGTGTGTCGTCATCTATTTCATATTGAAACCATGTTTAGAGAGTATTTTCGCCTGACTCCGGTTTTGATTGACTATTTCGATACTCCTTCAACTGTATATTGTAACGTTTTACGTTACTTAACGCAACTGTAGCCACAATTTTGTGCATATCTGAACGCTCCCGGCGACAAGTTTTGAACGCTCCAAGCGACAGGTGACCGAAGGTCAAGCGACAGGTGACGAGAGGTCAGACGAGAGTTGACGATTTTTAGGGATTCGGGTTCTGACTTTAGTAGTGATCGTACGTGTTTTTTTTTCTTTGTAGCAAGGTAATGTAGCCGTCCGTTTTCTTTGATAATGCACTTTGGCAAATTTGAAATTCAAGTTAACGTAGGTGATAATTGTTTGTTTTATTTCTGATGTGTAAAATTCAGTAGTACAATCTGGTTTAGTTTTGGTTATTTGGAAAAATTCAGTAAAGTCGGTTGCTTTGTTCGACACGTGTTCGCGGAGAACCGGCGCCATTTTGGTTTAGAGTTTGAATTTTCCGATTAATGTTGTAGCTGCTGAACGTTTTCTTTTGCAGAGTTTTTGTTTATACTGAGATTTAAAACAAACACGCGCTCTTGTTCTGTTCATGTCTACGATCACTGCTAATGCTCATCCCGAACCGCGCCGTCCACGTTGTATAAATTTCTTGTAAGATTTGTTTTTCTTTGAATTTGCTATAATTAGTTAAAACTTTTTTCTTTTGTAAAGTAATAACCTTTAGAATCAAAAATTTCAATATTTGTTTTGTACGTAGCCATAGAGGCCTGGAGTGTCTAGAAAGCTACTGTCCATTTTTGTTTGTGACCTTGACGATCCTTTGTACCAGCACCGCTGACCCAGAGTAGTCTGCTGTTTAATCGTGTTGCTTCACGTGTGGCTTTGTGCCCGCGCGTATGTTTTTTTTTGCTTCTTTATTTTGACCCTTTTAGTTTTCAGACGATCGGCAGTTGGTTCGTCAGACCGTCATTTGTTTTTCTTTGTTTTCAAGAATAATTAATAGTAAAATTAGCCTTAAGAACCTAATATTAAGCTTGGATTACTGTTAAATACCCTTACTTTGTTTTTATGTAAATACGCTTGTGCGTCATAATTCTTTCTGCCATCAGCACTTAAACATTTTTTCTTTCTTTTCTCTTTGAGTAGAGAGATTTGATAATTCAATAAACTAATCTTGGTTTTGTATTTATTTTGAGTTGTACGAGTCAACCTTGGGCAGTGGAAGGTGCGAGTACTTTGTAACAGGCTAGACCTGCTTAGGGAAAGTAGGCACTGGCAGACAACTCCGGCCGCAGTCCGCTGAGCTTCCATCCCACGCTACAGCATCACAGGGAAGAAGAGGAGACAGGAGAGACCGACCTCTGGAGAGCCAGTACGCAGTCAAACTGTGCGTACATCTTCCAGCGAGGAGGCGCCTGCCCCCCCTTCCCGTGTACATTTTTCGTTGTGCCGACCGGAGTCTGCGGTCGTGAGTACTGTCTGTCAGTGGAGAAGAGGACGTAGCTAACCTCCCCCTTCTGCTGTCCCTGGTGATCTCGTGTTTGATTGTAATAAGTTGAGCCAACGGTGGAGTACCTGCCGACTCCATTTGTGTACTTACGGCCTTAAGGCAGGTGGCGCCCTCTTAAAGAGAGATAAGTATTAAAACCTTATTTTTCTGTTGTTTCTTGATTCCGCTAAGCGGATATGTTGTAAAATTTAATTTTCTTCCACAATAAGAGTGCTTTTTGTTAAAAAGGGTATTGTAGTTACTTTTATTTAAAAAGAACCCACGACTGCTCTATCCCCTTCACATCTAGCTAGCCGAGCCCAGTGTAACGGGTAGGTAACGTTATACATTTTGGCGCCCAACGTGGGGCCAGAATTTTTGTGGCCAGAATTTTTGTGGCTAGAATTTTTGTGGCCTTCATTTTTGTGCCCAATTCATTTTGGTGCCCTATTGGCTTTTGTGGAGAGCAAGTCTGTTTTTTTTTTGGGTTATTTAAAGCTATTATATATTTAGTTAATAAGGAAAGATTTGTTTTTTTTTACATTTTGTTAAACAAAATTTGCACTTGTATTAAATTGTGTAATATTACCTGTATATTCAACTTTCAAACAACTGTTTTCGGTACTTGGACAACATGGACCCGACTTACGTACCCCATCTACTTGAGGACGAACTGACTTACGAACTGACGATCCGAGGATTACCTGACGTGGGTTCGGTGTATGAGAAACGGAACGTTTTGGATGGGATCTTGACTTCGCTGGCTGTTGCGTTTCCCGTACGACCATCGAGGCCAAGTGATGATGCCGCGGAGTACTCTGTGTGTCAGCGGAAGCTGCAGCAACTGTCCGGTATTGTACAGACCTTGTTAACCACTCCTTCCCGAAGTGTTGATAGTGTGAAAATAAGATTAGATTACTTGAAAGGGCGCATTTTACGAGTTACCGCGAACGATTTGCGAGTACAATTATTATTAGTTTGGGCTCAATTGATGGGCGAATTAAACTCAAAACGGACTACCCTTATGGCGCGTACCGGTGATTTGCTTACCGCGGAAGAGGCTGAACCGCGAATGCCAGCGACCGCCACTGGCCAACCCTCTTCGGAGGCCACCTTTGTAGATCAGGTATTTCAATTAGGTTTTAATTCCGCGTCCGCATCTACGCAACCTGTTCCGATTACGGCTGCACCCTTTCTGCCACTCATGCAGTCGTCATTTTCGATTCCTCCCGCGACTCCACCTGCGCCCGTTTGTCCATTAGTGGACATAGCACCTATCAACGCGTACAATAAATTCCTTCAAGTTTCACGGTGGAACGTTAAGTACAACGGTGACGGAAGTGTCAACGCTTTCATAGAGCGAATAGAAGAAAAAGCCGCGTCGCACGGTCTTAACCATGAGCAGCTGTTTCGGCAAGCTGGTGAATTATTTTCTGATAACGCGTTAGTTTGGTATCGTTTTGTCAAGCATGAAGTTCATTCGTGGAAAGAATTAGTAGAACGGTTAAAATCTGCGTTCCTACCCTCCGATTACGAATATGAGTTGTGGGACGAAATTCGCGCACGTACCCAGGGCCAAGACGAGAAAGTAGAGATGTTTGTGGCCGTGATGCAAAATTTACTGAGTAGGTTTGATCAACCGGTTCCTGAAATGGCGAAATTACAAATTATCTTACGCAATCTTCAGCCTAAATTTCAATCGGAAATTTTGGTTCGGCAAAGTACCACCCTCTCGCAGTTAGTAGCTACTTGTAAAAGTATGGAGGATACTGCACATCGGATGTCCTTGTTTAAAAACCCTCCCACTCGAACGAATTCACTGTTGGAACCCGAATTGGCGTACCGTCGTCCACGTAATACTGTTCACCAAGCAGAAACTTCAACAAATCTGAGATCCGTATGCTGGAATTGTCAGTCTCCTAACCACCGCTCTATTTCTTGCCCAAAACCAAAGGGAAAATACTGTTTTTCATGCGGGAAACCCGGAGTTACCAGGCCAACGTGCCCCAAATGTAAGGACAGGACAAAAAACGGGAAAACAGCGGTCGAAAAGTCAACCGACGTACCGTCTTCACCCCATTAAAGGTTGACCATAGCGAATTAGCGGCGTGGATGAACACTATTGCTAAATTTTCACACAAACCGGAAATTTCTCCAGTTCTCTTTTCTAAGGGGATGGAACCGCGACCATTCCTTAGTGTGAATGTGGGACAAACCACGCTCGTAGCTTTGTTAGATACTGGAGCAACCGTGTCTGTCATTGGAAAGCGAGGACTTCCGCTTCTCGAGTCTGCTGCTGCTCCTATGCGAGAAGTGAACTGTGATGTTTATACCGCGGATGGTGCTTCGCAATCCGTGCTGGGTTCTGTCATTTTGACGATTGGTTTGAACGGTGTCAATAAAGAGCTGTCTGTCCTTGTTGTGCCGTCCATGAGACATCCTCTCGTGCTCGGAGTTGATTTTTGCCGCCTCTTTGGAATTCAGATTGATTTTTCTACTGATCACTGGAGTAGTAACCCTGTTGAGATTGCCACAGCTAATGCGATAAAAGGATTAGAATCCTTACCTCCTTCTCAAGCTACTTTGTTAAAACCAATCATTAAAGCTTATGAATCCCTCGGATCCCGTGGTTTAGGACGTACCGATCTGGTAACACATATCATTGATACTGGAGACGCGTTACCCATAAAACAACGGTACTACCCTTTGTCCCCCGCTATGCAGTCCCATATGGACAATGAGCTGGATAAGATGATCGCACTTGGCGTTATCCGAGAATCAAACAGTCCGTGGTCTTCACCCATATTACTCGTGCCAAAATCATGCGGCGAATATCGTTTATGTTTTGATGGGAGAAAGCTTAATTCAGTAACAAAGAAAGACGCTTACCCTTTGCCATATATTTCTCACATTTTGGATAGATTGCGAGACGCTAAGTATTTGTCATCTGTAGATTTGAAGAGCGCGTTTTGGCAAATTCCGCTGGAAGAATCCTCTTGTGCGAAAACCGCCTTTACAGTTCCCGGTCGCGGGCTTTATGAGTTCACTCGTTTACCTTTTGGGATAGCTAATGCTCCCAGTACTCTTCAGCGTTTAATGGATCGTGTTTTAGGCCCAGGATTAGAATCCAAAGTTTTTGTTTATTTGGACGATATTGTTATTGTAACTACGACTTTTGAAGATCATCTTAAAACTTTAACTGAAGTACTCTCCCGCTTAGATTCAGCCGGTTTAACTGTTAACGCAAAAAAGTGTGAATTTTGTCGTTCTTCCCTTAAGTTCCTTGGTTTTATTGTAGACCAGCATGGGCTGCGGACAGATCCCAGTAAAGTTGAGGCGATTGTGAAATATCCTCGTCCTACCACCGCTACGGAGGTAAAACGATTTATGGGTACCGCCTCGTGGTACAGACGCTTCGTCCCTAATTTTTCTTCCTTAGCTTCACCGATTAACGACTTGTTAAAAGGTAAGAGAAAGCGCTCTCCGATTCATTGGACTGTCGAGGCCGAGAAATCGTTTCTTGCGCTTAAAAATGCGTTGTCGTCCACTCCAGTTCTGGCTAGTCCAGATTTTTCTCTTCCTTTTGTGATTCAGACGGACGCTTCTAATTGCGGAATAGGCGCTGTACTTACGCAAGGGGAAGGCCAGGATGAACATGCTATTGCGTATGTAAGCCGCACGCTTAATAAAGCTGAACGAAACTACTCAGTCACTGAGCGCGAATGTTTGGCGGTTGTTTTCGCGATTGAGAAATTCCGCCCTTACGTTGAAGGAACTCATTTTTCCGTGATTACTGACCACTATTCGTTGCTCTGGTTAATGCGTATGAAGGACCCAAACGGTAAACTCGCTCGTTGGGCAGTTAAACTGCAACAATTTGACTTTTCTTTAATCCATCGTCCCGGGACATCCAATGTGGTGCCTGATGCTCTGTCACGTGCTCCTTTAGAGGTGGCAACAATCGTTTCTTTTTCGCCTACTGCCGACAAGTGGTATCTCCAACTTAAGGAGGCAATAACAACCTCTCCCAGTTCGTATCCCGATTGGCGAGTAGAAGGAGAGAACATATATAAATTAGTACCTACGGCTCGGCATGAAGCCCCAAATCTGTCCCCATGGAAGTCCGTCGTACCTTTCGATTTTCGACGGCAAATATTGCACGAGTGTCACGACTCACCTTTAGCTGCTCATATGGGGTTCTTGAAAACGCTACATCGTGTTTCCGAAAACTATTACTGGCCGAAAATGCGTTCCAGCATCTTACGGTATGTCACTAGATGTCGAACATGTTTGTCACAAAAAGCTTCTTCTTGTGCTCTTCCTGGTTTGATGGGAACTGCAAAGAAAGTTTCTTTTCCTTGGCAAACTATCTCAATCGACTTAATTGGTCCACTTCCTCGATCTACGTCTGGACACAGTTATATACTTGTCGTTGCCGATTGGTTTACCAAATACCCAGTAATTTTCCCCTTACGGCAAGCGACCGTCGGAAAAATCGTTTCGCTAATAAAGAATGAAGTGTTCCTTATGTTTGGAGTTCCTCAGACGGTTATGGTGGACAATGGAACGCAATTTAAGAGCAAACCATTTAAAGATCTGATGTCTCGATATCAAGTACCAAAGCTTTGGTATAATGCCAAATACCATCCGCAGGTTAACTCTGTGGAACGTACTAACCGAGTTATCAAAACCGCTATACGCTCGTATGTCAAGGATAACCACCGACTGTGGGATGTAAATCTCGCAAAGATTGCGCAAGCTATCCGAACCTCAGTTCACGAAGTAACGGGGTATAGCCCCTCATTCTTAAATTTTGGCCGACATGTCCCGACCTCCGGTCTATTTTATTCGCTACCGACGGGAGAAATACTATCTGACCAACATAAAGTATACGCAAACACTTTGTCTAGCTTTGTCAACATATTTAAAGATGTAGAAGCAAAATTATTTCAGGCTCATGAGCGTAACGCTCGTCATTATAATTTGTGACGCAGACCGTTACATTTTAGTGTAGGTGATGTAGTTTGGAAACGGAATTACGCTTTGTCTGATGCCTCTCAATATTTTTCTTCTAAGTTAACCCCTCGTTATGTACGATGTACAGTTCACAAGAAAATTTCAGCCCTTACTTATAGTTTAATTGATCAGGATGGTAAGAATATCGGGATCTGGCATGTGAAGGACCTGAAGTCGGAGCGTAATGATGATACTAGTGATGCAGAGCCCTAAGAAAAATATCGCCTGTGGCGCCTTTTTCTTTCATCGGAAGGGGGGTGGTGTAACGTTTTACGTTACTTAACGCAACTGTAGCCACAATTTTGTGCATATCTGAACGCTCCCGGCGACAAGTTTTGAACGCTCCAAGCGACAGGTGACCGAAGGTCAAGCGACAGGTGACGAGAGGTCAGACGAGAGTTGACGATTTTTAGGGATTCGGGTTCTGACTTTAGTAGTGATCGTACGTGTTTTTTTTCTTTGTAGCAAGGTAATGTAGCCGTCCGTTTTCTTTGATAATGCACTTTGGCAAATTTGAAATTGAAGTTAACGTAGGTGATCATTGTTTGTTTTATTTCTGATGTGTAAAATTCAGTAGTACAATCTGGTTTAGTTTTGGTTATTTGGAAAAATTCAGTAAAGTCGGTTGCTTTGTTCGACACGTGTTCGCGGAGAACCGGAGCCATTTTGGTTTAGAGTTTGAATTTTCCGATTAATGTTGTAGCTGCTGAACGTTTTCTTTTGCAGAGTTTTTGTTTATACTGAGATTTAAAACAAACACGCGCTTTTGTTCTGTTCATGTCTACGATCACTGCTAATGCTCATCCCGAACCGCGCCGTCCACGTTGTATAAATTTCTTGTAAGATTTGTTTTTCTTTGAATTTGCTATAATTAGTTAAAACTTTTTTCTTTTGTAAAGTAATAACCTTTAGAATCAAAAATTTCAATATTTGTTTTGTACGTAGCCATAGAGGCCTGGAGTGTCTAGAAAGCTACTGTCCATTTTTGTTTGTGACCTTGACGATCCTTTGTACCAGCACCGCTGACCCAGAGTAGTCTGCTGTTTAATCGTGTTGCTTCACGTGTGGCTTTGTGCCCGCGCGTATGTTTTTTTTTGCTTCTTTATTTTGACCCTTTTAGTTTTCAGACGATCGGCAGTTGGTTCGTCAGACCGTCATTTGTTTTTCTTTGTTTTCAAGAATAATTAATAGTAAAATCAGCCTTAAGAACCTAATATTAAGCTTGGATTACTGTTAAATACCCTTACTTTGTTTTTATGTAAATACGCTTGTGCGTCATAATTCTTTCTGCCATCAGCACTTAAACATTTTTTCTTTCTTTTCTCTTTGAGTAGAGAGATTTGATAATTCAATAAACTAATCTTGGTTTTGTATTTATTTTGAGTTGTACGAGTCAACCTTGGGCAGTGGAAGGTGCGAGTACTTTGTAACAGGCTAGACCTGCTTAGGGAAAGTAGGCACTGGCAGACAACTCCGGCCGCAGTCCGCTGAGCTTCCATCTCACGCTACAGCATCACAGGGAAGAAGAGGAGACAGGAGAGACCGACCCCTGGAGAGCCAGTACGCAGTCAAACTGTGCGTACATCTTCCAGCGAGGAGGCGCCTGCCCCCCCTTCCCGTGTACATTTTTCGTTGTGCCGACCGGAGTCTGCGGTCGTGAGTACTGTCTGTCAGTGGAGAAGAGGACGTAGCTAACCTCCCCCTTCTGCTGTCCCTGGTGAGCTCGTGTTTGATTGTAATAAGTTGAGCCAACGGTGGAGTACCTGCCGACTCCATTTGTGTACTTACGGCCTTAAGGCAGGTGGCGCCCTCTTAAAGAGAGATAAGTATTAAAACCTTATTTTTCTGTTGTTTCTTGATTCCGCTAAGCGGATATGTTGTAAAATTTAATTTTCTTCCACAATAAGAGTGCTTTTTGTTAAAAAGGGTATTGTAGTTACTTTTATTTAAAAAGAACCCACGACTGCTCTATCCCCTTCACATCTAGCTAGCCGAGCCCAGTGTAACGGGTAGGTAACGTTATAATATTATACACTCTTTCGTGTGTCCTGACAAAGTCAATAAGTATTTCATCTTATTTAGATGACCACATAGCAATTTATTGCTTCGAGCACATGGTGTGCTTAATAAAAATATTATTATTTACTTGAAATACGAAGGAGCGCTGTACTACGTCCACCGCTTTACAGAACTCCACCGTCAAAAAACGTTACTAAACTGTTTCGTCCGTACTGACTCACCGCTTTAAATGAGACGGCACCGCTCTATTACGTTTCCAGCGCACTACCGCTCTTTAGGAAACCACATCGCTATACACGACACCGTTTTTCGTGACGTCACCCACAGTATTATTACGGCACCGCTTTGGAGGACACCGAAGCTTAATAATACAAAACATCATTGTGAAGTTAGGTACACTCGTCGAATTTATGAGTTTGAAGGACAGAAATAGCGGCACTTATTTGCGCGTCACTAGCATAATGTGACAGTAAAGTTTGCGTAAATTATGCCAACAATTAAATTACTACGTACGTACTTCTAAAAAGTGAAACTTAATAACAAAACAAAAACAGATAAATATACATATGTATTTAATTAGTACTTTTATAACTATTGATCACTTATCAAATATGTCTTACCTCATATTCTGTATAAGAAGCGTTATGAATGATAATAAAAATGAAAATTACACCAGTAAGGACATAACAAACTAACAATTTCATATTGAATTCATTTCCGTAGAACAAATTTATAATATTAGCTACATTATAATGAATATTAGATATCATATTTACAGTCAGCGCTCTTTTACCGTACACAATGCGTGCATAAATTTCGGTATGGTAAGTGAACGTACGTTAAGCTGACGGTGTATTTGGGTAAAAAGCCAGATGTATATAGAATTTTTTATTTGCATTGCTGTTTATTTACACATACTGCACTTCGAAACAATAAATCACAAGCTGAATCGATTGTTGTTATTACGGTAAATACTAATAGGTGTATTCTATTTGTCAGTGCTGGATCGATCCAATAAAATCAGTTCACTTTCGAGATCAGATCAGAAAAATCAGATCAGATGCATAAATAGAATAACTTTTGTGATCCATAACCTTGACTAATTTGACAGCTGACAGGTTTAGTAAACATAACCCAAGTAAAACATTTAAGATACAAAATGGAAGACGCAGAATCCAAATAAATAACCTCCATTTTAACTAATGATCCGGATTCAGCAAACTGATTCTACTAAATTGTGGATTACTTCAAACTGATTTGGATCACAAAATATTGGAGTGGGGGTAAAGTGATCTTTACAAATAGAATGACTACTAAAGTGATCCAACGTACATATGTGAGTTGGATCGATCCAAATTGTCAAATAGAATACACCTAATATCATAACAAAAACAAATATATCCCTTATATATTTTTTGCTGTGAAGGGTTCAATCCTACCTTTGGGGTGTTTTTTTGAGCCCACCTACTTGATAATAAACATGCAGCAGGGGACATAAAAGACATAATGAAAATAATTGAAAAACACCTCAAAGGTAGGAAACTAAACATCATCGAAAACTTAGAGATATACAAAGAAAAATTTAAAAAACCCATAATAAACATACAAATAAACAGCCAATCTAATGCCATATTCACAACACTCAAAAAATTACACAAAAACACACATCATTGAACATTCACATACCAATACACATGGCAGGTATATAAACCACAACATGACACCACACCTTATCACTTGATAATGAACGAGAGTTCGAAACGCGTCGTGATCTTAACCAAAATTGACGAGTTCATAAAACGGACATATTACTTCTTATTAATAATATTGACGATGAACTTCGAAACTGAAAATATAATATTCAATTTTCATATAAATTATAAGAAACTATAAGCAACACTAAATTTACAGTGTAATAGAAACGTTACAGAATTCATCAATCTTACATAATGTAAAGAACCAGAAATTCAGAATTCTCCACAAATAATAGATTGGTTTAATATAGTACATTATACACTAAGGGAGAGAATCGCCTTATTTTTCCTGAGAGCAAAACGGTGGTCTCTCCTGAGGTGCATATACTATTTTTTCCACCATCGGCGGTAGAAACACTTATGCCCGGTTGCACGGTCGAGGTTTAATTCTCGAATTTTCTTGCATATGCAGGAGCAATATTTTTCCATATTTTTTATTTTGAAAAATTATGTAATAGGCCAGGCGGCAGGGCGATAAATTCAACCAAAACCGTAAATAAATGTTAACAAAGGTTTTATTGTTTTAAATGGTTTATTAGGGTACCATTAGCATGAATCTAGGTTTTCCCCATACCCCCGAGGTGTGCTTCGATCACCGTGGGGCCGCAAAGGTACAAAAATTTGGTTTTTCGGTAATATCTCGTTTTCTCTTTGATGTACGGCTAAAATGGTCATATATGAAATTAAAGACGAATAAATTCTCTACAAAATAGGTTCTTAACATTTTTTCGTAGGACTTATACATTCGAAACAGTAGCCGCGCGAAGTTGAGCGATTTTTGACAATTGCAGAAATATCGATTTTTGGTGGCTAAATTCCACGGTTCACTCGTTCTGGTGATACTAAAAAATATGAATAAGCATATATTGCATAAGTTTTAATAAAAAGGTGTAGAATTTTTTTCAAAATTGACCCCCAGTGTCGTTTGCTATTTCCGAACAGCATGTAGATGCCAGAGTATCGCTAATATTAAGCGATGCACAAGACTTCGAAAAGATCTTTAATTGGTTATCATCGCACAATCTCTTTCCAGTCAGCCTCGAGATTATGTCTATCAGTCCAACAGGATGTGAAAATCAACTGTTACAAAGGATACAAAGTCGGCGTGTCCTCAATGGCAGCTATCATTGGCGGCAATTTTGGAGATGTGAAATTCCAGCGGAAGAAAAGAGTAATTCCGTTAAGAGCAGTAAACTCTTCAATAAACATCCAAAATGAGGTGATTCCGGTTTATATTTCATTAATATTTCAAAGAATTACAATTAGTAAGAAAACGGAACAGGATTTGCAACATTCTTTTCACTTCGAACTAGCCCTTTACCCACTATCGCTTTTTGATGAAACAGGAATGCGTAAAACGCAGAAATTTGTATACATTGTATAACATGTTTTCTCCTATGGCTCATTCGATCGACGATGCAGGTAACGTGATACATGTTATTGACGGTGGATTTCTTCTCCATCGTGTTGTCTAGTACCAACAAAAGGCATTTCATCATATTCTCTCGAAGTTCGTACAATACGTTCAGAAGTACTACAAGGTCAACAGCATAGTTGTTTTCGACGGCTATCCAAATGACGCTAACAACAAAAGTACTAAAGCTGCTGAATGCCTACGTAGATCGCAGAGGCACATCGCTGCTAATGTGATGTTTGATGAAACGATGACAGCAACAATGTCACAGGAGAAATTCCCTGCCAACGACCAGAGCAAGAGTCGGCTCATTTATATGCTCGTAGGCGAACTTCAGGCTGTAGGTTTTCTCGTAAAGCAAGCTGCTGAAGACGCTGACACTATTATAATCATCACCGCGATTGAATTATCGCCAGACTATGATTCCATAGTGGTAGTGGGTGAAGATGTCGATCTTCTCATACTATTAATAGGTCTCGCGTCATCTTTGTCTAATGTCTATCTCTTGAAACCAGGGAAAGGTAAAACTGAGAGCAGAATTTACTCGACAAAATCGTTCAAATATCCCGAAGAAGTTGCGGAGCACATACTTTTCCTTCACGCCTTCTGTGGGTGCGATACAACCGCAGCATTTTTTAGACAGGTAAAACAGAAATTCGTCAAACTGCTCAAAAAAAAATATGAATTTACGAAAAACCATTGGAATCTTTAAAGACCCAGATTCGTCTCCAGACCTGGTTGAGGCAGTTGGAAAATCTGTGATTAAAGCACTCTATAGAGCGGGCGACGATCATATTTCATTGAATGAATACAAGTTCCAGTGTTTCGCAAAATCTATTTCTAAGAGTGCTTGCAATTTCGCATCTTTACCACCAATTGAAGCAGCAGCACGACAGCATTCCTTTAGAACCTACTATTCCTATTTTGAAAAATTATGTAAGACCATTGGAGAAAAAAAAATTTTTTAATTAAAAATCGAACAAAAGAATATCAATGCATTTATAGTCGGCTTAGTTTGCTTTGCCTTTGTTAAGAGAAGAAAATGTATTCACAATTGTTTCAAATTTTTTGTTTTATTTGCGACCTATGCTCCTAGGATTTTAAAAGTGAATCTAGATAAATAATAATTTGTGATATATTCAGACATACGTCGATGAGCTGCAGGCATGTATGTCTGTATACATTCCTAGTTGATAACAATAACCGATTGATAATAATAAACGAAAAAAATATATACACAAAATTTTATGAATTAATTAAAAAAACAGTCATAAACCGTACATAAATTATGAAATGAATTAAAAATTATAAAAATAAACATAACATAACAATTTTTAATTGTGCTGCTGCATTCCGCTGACTCATTTTCGGCAACTTATCATACTGTTCTAAAATGTTAATTTTTTTTAAATCTAATATCACTATTTTATTATCTTTTTTTACGTCAGCCATTGCAAACGGTTAGAATTAAACTGAATTTGTTTTAGTAAATCTAATCAGCTCTTCGCCAAACCCAAAAACTTTTAAATATAAAGTTTCATTACTCTAGCTTTCTTCATTTTTGAGATAATGAACATACGGCCACACATCCATACATACATACACACAGACATCATTGAGAAAATAGTCAAAACGTATTCAGGGGACCTCAAAACGTGTATTTCGCAATCGAAATTTTAAATAAAAGCGGTGGAAAAGTGAGGTGTGCGTACGAAACAAAAAAGCGCCTTTGACAACGCTACTCTAGAAAAGTGATGTATAAGCGAGCTGAGCATACGGGCTCTAGTAGTCAGAATATCTCAAATTAATTACATTAATTAATCAATATGTATAAAAGTGCATTTTTTAATTTACTCTATTGAGCAAATCGGGTACGAGGAATTTTTATTGTGCTATTATCATGAAATCCCCGTATTTTTATAGCAATTGATAGAAATTATTTTGAGGTTAATAATATATTATAATATGCTAAGTTATAAATGGTAAATAAAATTTTTTGTTATATTAAGCTTAATAGAACATAAAATATATATTATTGCGAATATTTGCGGTTGTAACAGACAAATGTTCAGTGTATTGATTAGCACTAGATCCAAATCGTATTTTTTGCCATAGAAAATGTAAGCCATACTTTGTACATTGAAAAAGTGTATAGTCGTGTAGCTAAACAAAACATAGACAAGGAAACCAAGAAACGGAAAGGCAAATAACATACAGTTCTCATGTAACATGGTTATTATCTTACAACGAAAAATCATTAAATTTAGCAGTTCCTTATAGTTGGTCCTCATATTAGATAGACAGACGATCAATTCAGTGATATTATGATTAACATTTTGTAAACCTTGTTTCAAATATCTGAATATCGCAAATGCAACATAATTATTCAGAAAAATCATCATTTTAGGAAAATAATTCGTATATCCACTAACATAATTCCAATCTTTTATCCCACGCCATAAATAATGTAATATAATTGAAATCAATACGGAATGAATTAAAATTATAATAATTATTTCCTTCAAAATGTGTACACGTTTTTTTTGCGAAAATCCAACTAAAGTTTGCAATATTGTTAATTTTGTGTATGAAATATTTCATTTTCTGTCTAAACACGATATTATGAAATATAATCAATAAGAATAATACAGTAATAACGTATAAGGTTGAGTCTTCGACGAGACGGATCATTTGAGTCGAAACTGCATATTCCATATCGTTCATTGATATGTAAGTATAATAAAAACATATAACAGAAATTATAGTTACAACTAAAACAAACAAAGAATAAACAATAAAGAAATGTGATTGGTTCGTGTCTTCTAACGGAAAATACCAAATGGTTAACAGTATACACAGGTAGTAGACTGGTTTTATAATGTACTTATAGTTTTCAGTCATTTTAATCAGAATGAAAGTTAATAAGTACTCACTACCACGTTAGAACTGGTATGATGCAATGTAGAGTGACCAATAATACTTCATCATACTTATTAATGCTGAGTATTATTCTTAATTTTAATTATCTTAATTATGTACTGTTTCGTTAATGAAACACTTATTGAAAATTTAAAAAAATAGGAGTAGTTAATTAAAATTATAAATACAGCACAACACGTGGATCTGTTCCAATTTCCTGACATTACATGACCACGTGGTCTACTATGCACGCACATATAGTTCGTTCGAAGATATTTAGAAGTGATTCCTGGAGGATTAACGCAGCATGCTCTTAACAGAGGATTATCTCTAATCATGCCGGGTACTATATGCATAAAAAACAGATGTATTCGGAAATTTTTATTTGTATTTCTGTTTATTTACCCATAACTGCATTTCGAAATAATAAAAGACAACCTGAATCGATTGATGTTATAAAGGTAAATATTAATATCATAACAAAAACTAATATATCTCTTTATCCCCGGTTGCTAAGACGATTAATTCTCAGATTCAATAATTCTCGAATTGTTTGGATCTGACAAGGGGAGGTCGCCACCGCCGGAACACGGATTTGGCTGAAATTTTTTTGGAAGTAGCTGTACACTAATGGTGTTTAGTGGCAAATTAATAGCGCGCACTATTTTGTCCTTTTCGAGAAAAAGGGTTTTAAAGTTAACGCATTAAAGATTTAGCATTTATATATCCCTTAAAAATATGCACTGACAGCTACTTCCAAAAAAAATTTCAGCCAAATACGTGTTCCGGCGGTGGCGACCTCCCCTTGTGAGAATTAATCCAATAATTTATTTATAGCGTTGCTAGCACAACGGTAAGATGCTTATTTGGTAATTTAAATAATTTATAAATGTTATGGTTCGAATCTCCAATATACTTTAGAGTTGTTTTAATTTTAAAATAATTTACATACAATTTCATTTATTTAAAAAATAATTATTTTATTTATACACATAAAAATGCCTATAATAAATATTCAAATAAGCCCCCATTTTCTGCTAGACAATAACCTAGTCTATCATAAAAATTAATTCTTACATTTTTAAACTGTCTTATATTTATTTTATCACATTCCTGAATTATAGCATTTTTTAAATCAATTGTATTTAGGAATGTATTCCTATAAATAACTGATTTCAAATGTAGGTTAGGTTAGGCTTTATATATATATATATATATATATATATATATATATATATATATATATATGTATATTAGACCGGTCCTTATATATATGAAGAAAATTATTTTTTTCGAATTTATATCACGGCAAGCGCTAAAAACATTTCGTTTGATGTCAAAAAAAAATAATAAAAATTTGAGCACGATTTGATAATTTTTAGCCGTGCCTCAAGCCACACTTTGTTTTTAGCTCATCGACCTCCTGTCGAAGAGCTATAGTGTTCGGTACGATGTCTGTAGCATTCTCCGATTTTAAAAATTTTTGCGCAGAAATCCCGGACAGACCCCTTGGATCACGAAATGACTATTACAACATGTGGCCGTAAATATGTCGTTCGTCCGCTCGCTCGCTCACTCGCTCGTACGGTTTTTGTTCCACTAACTCCTTCTAGACTATCCAACTGATCTTAATGAATTTTTTTTACAAATGCGTATTATAGTCTAGTTGTGCCTCTGACTTTTTGTTTTTCAAAATTTTCTTTAGTAGTTGAAAAAAAATATTTTCCAAAATTTTTTCAGTTTTTATTTTTTTTCTTCTTTATTTTCCACTCAATTGTATTCAAAATTTTCTTGCAGATGCAGGAAATTAAACATTATTTTTTCGTATTTTTTATTTTGAAAAATTATGTAAGACCATTGAAGAAAAAAATTTTTTTTAATTAAAAAATAAACAAAAAAATATTAATCCATGTATGGTCGGCTTAGTCTGCTTTGCTTTTGTTAACAGAAGAAAATGTTTTCACACTTGTTTTAAATTTGTTGTTTTTACTTCGACCTAGGCATCTACAATTTTAAAAGTGTATTTAGGTAAATAATTTGTTTTAAATTCAGAATTGGACATACGTCGATGAGCTGCAGGCATGGATGTCTGTATCCATTCCTAGTTTTTGATTCGTACTTGAAACCGTAGGACAAATCTCATTAAATAAATATCAGGATGCGGTTGACATAATTATAGTTTAAGGTGAAAAAAATCACGGAATTTTGAAGAAACCAAAATGAAAAAAATATGTTTAAAATATCTATGTAGCCCCTTCCCATTTCAGTTGGCCCAACCTAGGATTTTTCAGAAACACATACATACAACATATTTATCTTTTCTGAACTACAAGAAATACCTGTGCAGTAACTCAACCGCCAACTAATCTAGAATGAGAACAAATATATAAATTATAATCAGGCCTATTCTGTAACTGAAATGTTAAAATTTAACGGCGTCCTTGACCGTTAACTTTTTAACAGTTCCGTTAATTTTCAAATGGCATTCTGTAACTACACACACGTTAAAATTTTAACGAAATCCGTTAATTCAATCTTTAAATTAGTGAATTTTAGAGGCATCGATTTACATGCCTCTAAATTTTAACAGATCCGTTAGTATGGCAAAATGGCTGTCAATAATATCATAAATGCATTTGTACTTCGAGAACTGCAAAGATTGGAAGAAATGTAAGTATTTTTGAAAGTAATAAATAATAATAATAATAATTACATGTACATGAGTATACAAATATTTTAGAAATCTGTCAAAAATAAATCATAGAAACCTGCGAGATGCTAGTAACCCATTTGAGTATCTGTATATGTATTAATAATATGTTAGATTCTTCAACAAATATAATATTCCGGGCATTTTGGGTGCAATCGATTGCACTCATATTGCAATTATTGCTCCATCTGCTGAAGATGCAAACTACCCAGGACGAGTATATTACAACAGAAAGGGCTATACAAGTATAAATACACAAGTAGTAAGCTGGATCGTATAGGTAAAATAATATATAACAAATTTTGACAATTTTCTTTTATCGTGCAGATATGTGATGCAAATTTGAACATTACAAATATAAATGCCAGATTTCCCGGATCAACACACGATTCAGCTATTTGGATGTCATCTACAATAAAAACATATCTACAACAGCAATATTTAAATGGAATGCGCAACACGTACCTAATAGGTTGTATATTATACTAGCTTGACGATGGCATTTGTAATTGTTATAATAATTTAGGCGATTCTGGCTATCCCCTTCAACCATGGTTGATGACTCCAGTGGATGGTGCAGCAGGAGGCACTCCAGAAAATCACAACAATGACATGCATAGTTCAGCAAGAAACTGTATTGAACGATTTAATGGTGTATTCAAGGGCAGGTTTAGAGCTTTATTACGACACAGAACTCTTAACTATCATCCTGTAAAAGCAGCACTGATAATATATGCATGTGCAGTACTGCATAACATAGCAATTCGCTATAAAGTTAACTTGCCAGATGAAGAAAATTATGCTGATGAAGATAACGTTCAGCAACCCATTATTCAACCAATAGGTAAAAAATGAAATATATTGATGTATTACAGTTATTTGGGAATATAGGTATATTGTTTGCAGCTTTTCCCATTCAAAATGGACAATGGCATGCTGAGGGTGTACGAGTCCGTAATGCTTTAATACGTGAAGTGAATTGACAATCTATTTAATAAGTATTGTATTTAATAACATTAATATATAATATATACATTACATAAAAAACTACTGATATATGCTATTCAATTAAATCACAATTTGCTTTTTGGCAAAATTACTGTTTTGGTGCCAGTTTTTCAATAGCGACAGCTAACATTTTAATTGCTTCGCTCAAATTATTGACTGATTGTGCAAGATTTTCCGTTACTTGCGCTTGCTTGTCAATAGCGGCTTCGAAATTACTCCGCGTATCTTGTCGTTCCTTTCTATTGGTCACTGGAGTTTGTTTATTTAAATCAATATTTCCATTCATATTTATTAATGTGGAATCAGATTCTAATCCATCGATTACGGTGGTGCACTAACAAAACAAAATATTATCGTGGTACCAATTTAATAATGAAACCAATAGAATATACCTCTTCAAAAACTAATATATTTCCTTCCGAAGTGCTTAATAACCCAAGTTCTGGTATATTTGCTCCTTCCACAGTCACTTTCGCTAATAGCCCCATAAGCCTTTCTTCTACATCAGTTAATTCTTTTACTTTGGCTGGTCCTCCACCTGTTCCGTGCTTTGCATTGAAAATTTCTCTGGCATGTCTCCTAGTATTGGTTTTGAGTTCAGAAAATGCCTAAAATATAGTGTCCGCATATAACCACAATCACTATTCTTTTTTCATATATTACTTTCTTCCACTGCGAAACATTTTTTTTGCTCCTTGGCCAGAATTATTCAGCATACGTGCTAATTCTTCCCATTTTTTAGTAACAGTTGCTTGATCTTTTTGGTTTAATTTTCCAGATAACATTACTGGATTTTCCTGTATAAAATTAATTAGGATTTCAATTTGCTTTTTGGTTGTCCTCGATCCTCGTTTTTTGTCCCTATTATTATTATCATCTAAATGATAAATTATACTGGTTACATTACACATATATGTATTACAAAATATGACTTACCATTCTCGATTTTAATAAAAAATAAACAAGATACAACACGTTATTTACGCAGTACAACACGATGAATACCATTTGACAGCTACGAAATCGTGTAAGAATTAAGTGAAGACATACGTTTTGCACAAGTTTTGGCGTCACATGTATCTGTCTTCACGACATACTTTAACGGACCTGTTAAATTCTAATTTTTAACACGAAGGTTAGTGCAGTGGTTTACAGAATACCATTTATCGTAATGCCGTTAACACATACGCTAAAATTTACTTTTTAACGTCTAACGTTAACACGTTAAATATTAACGTGAATGATACAGAATAGGCCCGAACAGTGGCGCAACCAGGGGGGGTGCATGGGTGCATATGCACCCCCCTTGGCAAATCTGACATTTGTTATTTATTTAATACTTGAACATTATGTAAGATAAAAACAGTTCGTTGTTTAAATTGAAGTGTTTTAAAAAATTAATAGACTCATATCTGCATATTTGTAGATAATTGATGTATGGTATTATTTTTATTTGTCTTATAACAGCCATTAAATTTTCTTTAATAATAAAAGATATTAATCTGGAATGCGTAATAATAAAACATATTTAGGCTTATAGCCAAGCGAATTGGGTTTGTGCTAGCACAAGTAACAGCACACATCGATCGATAAAAGGTCCTAGGCGGGGTAAGACGAAGGTCTGTTTTAAATCGTGAGCATCATGACTCGCAAAAATTGTTGGAGATACTCTTTGAATTCAGTGACTTTGTGCCTAGTGCAGTGTTTATATAGAACAGTGGTTTCAATAGGTAAATATATTTGCAGATATGATATGAAATTTTTAATTTTTTAATATTCTGTTATTAATTATTTGTAGTAAATGGATACACCTCGACAATAAAAGTTAAGGAAATATCAAAATGAGTAAAAGGCAGCAGACTTCTTTGTTAGATTTTTTTGTTAAAAATAAACAAATGCGAGTGAACTTTGATGATCAGAGTGAAGCGATTATAGACCATGAACAAAAATTAATAAATTGTGAATGCAATCTCGAAGATAAAGATTTAGCCCAGGATTGTACTGATATAAATGATGTAAATAATATAATTGCACGTAATTTAAATTCGAACGAGGAAGAAAAAATTCATTATTTGAACAATTTCTGGAAACCAGACGCAAACTTTATTTTTCCTAGTACTTCAATCGGGAGTGAAAAGGTTAAAAGAAAATTTAATTACTCATGGCTTCTGGATTATTCTTGGCTAGTGTATTCAAAATCAAAAAACGGCGTCTACTGCAAATATTGTTGTTTATTTGCTACGGAGTGTCCTGGAAAATCGAGTAGTCAAAATCTTGGGCAGTTTGTGAAAGAACCGTTTAATAACTGGCGAAAAGCGAACGATAAATTCCGAGATCATCAAAATACAAATTATCACAAGTTTTCTGTCTTACGTGCTGATAATTTAAAAAGTGTGCTTGATGGAAGGAGGAAAACAGTTGTTGATTTAATTGATACAGGTAGAGTTAAACAGGTCCAAGAAAATCGAATCAAACTCACTCCTATAATTAAAACCGTTTTATTTTGTGGGAGAAATGGCTTGCCATTGAGAGGTCATCGAGACACGGAATCCTTTAATTTCAACCGAAGTGAAAAGGAGAGCGATATGATACTTCAAGAAGGTAATTTCCGACAATTGTTAAGATTTCGTATGGACTCTGGCGATCACATTCTGAAACAACATTTAGAAACTGCTCCAAAAAACGCTAATTATCTGTCATGGAAAATACAAAACCAAATTATAAATGCTTGTAATGACATAATTCTTAAAAAAATTGTTGACAGAGCCAACAAAAGCAAATGTTTTTCTGTTCTTGCCGATGAAACCACCGACATATCTACAAAAGAGCAATTTTCCATTTGCGTACGATTTATAGACGAAGAAGACAATAAATTACATGAAAATTTTTTACAATTTATTCCTGTAGTAAGTACTTGCAGTGACAGTCTATCAAACACAATAATAACTTCTTTAATTGACATGGGTTTTGATATGAATTATCTAAGAGGACAAGGTTATGACGGTGCAGCAGCGATGTCTGGTAAATTTGGTGGGGTTCAAGCTAAAATATCAAATAAATATCCAACTGCATTATATGTACATTGTGCTTCACACTCATTAAATTTAGCTTTATCTGATGTCTGCCAAATTCAAGACATTAGAAATTGTTTGGGGATTGTGGAAAAATGTTATACATTTATAAATACACCAAAAAGAAATGCAGTACTTCAATTAAAAATTTCTGAAATGTATCCTGATGCAAAACGGGAGAAACTGAAAAAACTCTGTCCGACACGTTGGGTTGAACGTCATGATTCAATCATGATAATGGTTGAATTGCTAAATCCACTGATTCAAGCTCTAGAAGATATTGAATCTTGGAAAGACAAAGAATCTTCTTTAGAGGCTCATATGTTACTCTATGCAATAAAATCTGCAAAGTTCTTTATATCACTTTTGACGATAGAAAAAATATTTTCGTACACATTACCATTAAGCAAGCGATTACAAAGCGTATCACTTAATCTGATGAAAGCTGTCCAAATTTGTGAAAGTGTAATTTCTAAATTTGAAGAATTTCGCAATACAGCAGACATTATTTTCAATGAAATATATCAAAAAGCTGATGAGATGTTAAGACAAACAGTGGACAATAACTACAATATTACGATACCACGAATAACTAATCGACAGGTGCATCGTAGTAACATCATTTCTCAGTCTCCGGAAGAATATTTCCGAATTTCATTATTTATTCCATTTCTAGAGTCAATAATAATTCAGCTAAAAGAAAGATTTTTGAAACACAAATCCCTTTTAGAATCTTTTAACATTTTAATTCCAGGCAGAAACAAAAATGACTATAAAATTAAATTAGAATTATTACTAACCAAATATAATTATGATTTAAATGAATCTAACTTAACCATCTTAACAGCAGAATATGAATTATGGCAGCAAAAATTTGATTCAGCTGCACAAGTACATATTACTAAAGATGGAAGTGCAATAGAATATCTGCAAGAGTGCGACAAGGAAATTTTCCCAAATATCTACAAACTTCTAAAAATTTTAGTAACACTTCCCGTTACAACAAGCACAGTAGAGAGATCATTTTCAACCCTCAAATATTTAAAAAATTACATAAGAAACTCCATATCAGAAGAAAGATTAAACGGTTTAGCAATGCTATATATTTATAAAAATATCACAATCACAGAAGATGAAATTTTCAAAATTCTTCAACAGCAAAAAAGGAAATTGGATATTGCTCTGTAAATGATGTTTGATCTGGGTGTAATTAAAGTTAAAATTAATAAATAATTATTATTACTATATTACTGTAAATATTTAAAACAACTTAATAAATATAGTTCATTGCAATAAACAAGACAGTAAAAAAAAAAATTTCTGCACCCCCCTTTAAAAATTCCTGGTTGCGCCACTAGGCCCGAATGTGTGGGAAAAAAGTCATGACGTTGCGCCAATGGGATGCAGTCATCGTCAGATTCTAAAATATTTTTTTAGCAATAAAAAATGGGTTGAAATATTGAAAAAACGCCTTATTTGGATTTGATGCTAAAATTTTGGAAAGGAAACGACAACGTTGATATTTTCTCTTGTGTATTATTAAAAATTCCCTGTTGATTAATTTGGCAACTCTTAAAAGCATGTAGTATTTATTATTTTTATTGAGAGTTGCTAGGTTATATTTGCGTGGGCACAACAAACAAGTAAATAGTTTGATACGGCTTTAATTAATAACGTAAATAATGATACACTGAATAAACGTTTCAACAGAATAAAGCATGAGACACACTGAGCGATACGAGATGCTTCCATAGACCGATCGATTATTGTGCGGACCTGTCCGCACGATGCTTGATGGTGGGGTAATACTGCGCGTCTCGTGATCACTGCGTTGTCAACTGCTGTGCATAGTGCTGACATCTGGGCAATACGTCTAATAATTTTTTTATGGTATCCATAAATACTAAGATTTAAATAGGTGGGCCAACTGAAGTGGAGAGTGTAAATGAAAATATAATTATATTATAGATTTCATGTAGACACGTATAGTCTATCCATAGATATAAGAACTTGACATGATTCCTTAATAGGTAGGGTGGTACCCTTCACAGCAGGAGAGGCCATAAACTACTAGTAGTGGCGGTATTCAGGTACATTTGTAATGCTCTTAGCGGGAAAGACAAGAGACATTTTGTCTATAATTAAGACGTAATAATAATTTATTGAATATTACATTTATTTATGTTAATTTGTATTATTATTGTTAAGATGTATATCATATTTTTGTTGTTATTTTTCAAAATGTATTTATAAATTTCTGAATACAGCTCTGCTTTTTATTCATTTACTGTGTCGTATAATTTGGGATAATCCTCTGTTAATAGCATGCTGCGTTTAGTCAAGTTCTTATATCTATGGATACACTATAAATGTAAAGACTACAGTTATATGTCAGGTTATGTACAAATGTATTTATACATAATATATAAGACTAGCTAGTCCTCTGTAATAACTAATGCAAGGCCAATGTTCAAATGTCAAGAGTACAAGTAGGTACATATTGTTATGATGTTATGTCTGATTGTAATAAGCAAAATGTATATTTTATACTCTGATGAAAGCTACCAAATTATGGAAACACATAATGTGCTGGCTAATAACAGCACTGAGATGTTATAGATGCTGTGCTACGTGTGAAATACCGTTTGAAAATTAGTAACTTATATTATGACGGTGTTAGGTATAATGGTAACGGTAATCATGACTAGCTATTACCATTACTGTTTAATTGTCTGTTGCTATATTGACAGCGGACACATTACAAACAAGACTTTGGCATATTTATATTATATAAATTATTTTCAACAATATCATTAGTGAAAATGCCACATTCGAATTTAGAGCTATTGATCGTGAAAAATTAATTTGATCGTTTTTTTTTTACAATCTACGGAGATAGTATAGTTGTCAATTTAACGCTTAATATTTTCTTTTCTTGTGACATTTTTGTCAGAAATATGAGCCTTAATATCGTTATAATTAATACCAGTCAATGCTAATAACTTATCCCTATATCTGTACCATATTCCAGAGTTCTAAAATGTACAGTACCTGCAGAAGTAATCGCAACTTTTTCAATTTTATGTTAATTCCGTATGTCCCAGATTTCTTGGAACACCCGGTATATATGTATATATATATATATATATATATATATATATATATATATATATATATATATATATATATACAGTGTGTCCCAGCGACTACCATACATAGGAAAATTAACATTGGGAAATTATGTAAGGATCAATTATTGCTGTGTCTGCATGTAAACATGTGATTGTCACAAATGAAACAGTAGGTCGTTGAATCAAATTTAAAACTGTCAGATTGCTGTTATTTTTAAAATTTGCTGACACAATACAACTATTACCATTGAATTATCAATATTTTTGCAAATAAATATATTTATTATTTTATAATAAAGTTCGTGTAGAAATAAATTTGGATTCACTGAGATTATTTGTAATTTCTCTCACACTTCGACAGCTGCCAAAATATCTACTTCGTTGTTAACATTCTGGTTTCCATTTCTATTACTTTTGCGGAGGTAATTGGCGTACCCAATTTCCTAATTTAAATAAAATTCCTTTAAATAATTATGTAATATAAAATTATTTGACAGAAGTAAATTTCTTTATTTTAAATCTTTTGTTTTTGTCACTCAGAAAGAATATACATATAGCTCAAGGCAATAGTTGATCCTTATATAATTTCCCAATGTTAATTTCCCTATGTATGGTAGTCGCTGGGACACACTATATACATATATATATATATATATATATATATATATATATATATATATATATAAATAATATATTTACAGTGCCACAACGAGGGCATGGCGAAAGAGGCGCCCACCTAGTTTGGGGCGCGAAATGTAAAATATAAAAGTAAATAAATAGATATAAAAATCCGCTACTTTTCATTGTATTTTTTAAATTTTGCAATCAGCAAAGTTTGTAACAACAGCTTCCTACGAACGTTCATTGCGCAAATTATAAAATCGTACGTTCGTTTTTCTATTGGACATAAGCGATTGACAAACATGTCTATAATATCAATTGAGAAAGATGTTGCAAGAACATTAAATTACAACGATACAATAGATGTGTTTGAAAATGAAAAATCTACAAAAAATACTTTATAATAAAATGTGTTGAACTTCGTACTATGTTATTTTATATTATACCAATGTCGTGTATTACTTTAATTTATTAGTCATTGAATATGGATAAAAATTTGTTCTTGTTTAATAGATAATTTATTTATACAAATATATTATTGGATGTACAAGTTATGTTGAAGGGATTAATAGTGCGTAACATTCAGAAAAATTTAATTTGTTAAATTTAATTTTTGTGTCATTTTTAGGAAAAGTGGGGTGGGGGTGGGACGGCGGCGCAAGTTAGGCACTTGCCACTGGCGCTTCCTACCCTAGTTACGGCAATGTATATTTATACGTATGTATCCTTAATTTAGAAGCTTTCGACACATGCACACTGACCTGGCTTTCATTATTACAGGAGACAGTCTTATATATTATGTATAAATACATTTGTACATAACCTGACATATTGCGTAACTGTTGTCCATATATTCTATTGTTTTTCAAGGCCCCAAAAAAATCAATTAATTGGGGATGAAATGAGAGGAACACAGTAGTCTTTTTGCGATATACAGTACAAGCTCTCTTAACCGGTCTCGGATCAAATGACCACCACCGCTGCTTTAACCGGCCACCTCTCGGAATGACTGAGAAAATATAACAGACTGATCTTAGGTCTGTCATTTACATATCAGTCGGATTAGCCCATACAAGAGAGCTTGTAGGTACTGTACGTAAATATGATGTGAAATAAGCCGGTGATAACATTTTATTTATTTATTTTTTTAATTGGTGAATTAAAACATTATTTTGCTCACCCTCTTGGTACGGGTGCACGTACGTGATTCTAACAGTCGTGTATTTAGAATTATTTCCAGCTATGACAATGCATTCTGAGTTTCTGTCTGAATTTCTGCCTATTTTACCTGTTACTGAACCACAGTTCCATTCGCGTAATCCGAGTGCGTCCCAGATGACTCATAGACGGAGATAAAAGTACAAATTCGCGGGCCACAAAGATCACGAATACCACTTTGACTGAACCAAACACTGAAAATTGGAATTTGGCGGAATTTGGACACGAGTCACAAATAACAAATTCAGACTTATGTAGCTAACGTTTCGGCAATTTTATTGCCATCTTCAGAGCTGGATAAAAACAAAACATTCTCATTACAATGCGGGTATTATGATATAAAACAAAAATAATGTTAATTTTCCAACCACTAATGTATAACCGAATTTAACAATAATCTGTACATACCACAAGTCTGGAGATATTTAAAACAATTGAAATTAATAGAAAAAACGTGGTAATAAGTGAAAATAGAAATTCACAATGGTGTTTTTGCCTTAAAAATAAACTAAATGGTGTAAAACGAAACCTTCCCATCCAGAAGGGCTGTGAGTGACTGGCAAAAACATACCGTGCGAAAAACTGAAACCAGCATGTTCAAATATACAATCAGTGAGTTAACTACTAATTGACTGCCACTACAAACTTGAACTAAATGTTAAAACATAATTTTTACCAGATAGTGACAATATGCAAAGGACCTAACTATTCTTAAAATTTCTGTAAACATTGCTTAAATTATCAACGTCTGTTCTATTATTTATACTATTTTGATTTAACTCAATATGAATTATTTCTAAAACCAATCTTTTCTTTACGCTAAGTTCTTGTTGCAAAATGCGCACATTATTAAAATTATAATTGTGACCCATATCAAAATGATGTAACGACAGGGCTGTTTTAACATCATTCAAATTGGTTAATCTACAATCGTAAATCTGGTTATTATTTTTACTTTTTAAATATTGTTTGGTTCGTCCCATGTACACACTATCACGGTCTGTACAATTAATTTTATACAATTAATTATATACATGTATACAACATTAGATTTACATACACAAGGTGTTTGGTCTTTAAATTTACTGAATAAGAGATTAACTCTCATCATATTGTACAATGCCACCTCAACAGTGTCATTTTGTAAAATTTTAACAATTTTCTTCGATAAATTATAAATACAGGCAAACCTCGCTTTGCGCCGGTTCGATTTACGCCGATTCACAATTACGTCGGTTCGTGTCGGCCGTGGGATTCCCCGGGTTTGGCCGACACCAGACGACAGTAGGCGCCGCGATTCTAATAGCAGACAGACTTTTACAAGCTGTTTTATTCTATTACCGTGTACGCGAGCAGCCTATTGTGTGAGTTATAGCCATCAGTATTTGGGTGACTTCACAAAATCCACAATGATAAACTCACTTATCATCCAGTTCTCCGAACTATGCTGAAACGGCATAAAATAGATATACTCCTTTGTGAATGAGAAAGATTCACTTCTGGTCTGTAAGCCTGTGAAGGTAGTTCATGTTATAATTGTATTCTCTTATTGAAGATAAATAAATCTTTTTAAAAACAAATAATTTGAGTTAAATTATATAACTGGCGCAGTCGTGCGGATAATCAGAAACGTGTTATTGTCGAAATCACGCACAAGTGACAAATTCGTTTAAACAAAGACACGGTCGTTTCAACGTTGATTCTGAGTGTAAACAATACCAAGAACCTCCAGGGCCAGCAAACAGCTAGTGCCAAGGTCATCCACAACTCCAAACAACACCAAGAATAACCTCCAGAGCCAGCGAACAGCTAGTGCCAAGGTCATTCACAACTCCAAATTTCTACAACTCCGAGCTACCAATCCCGATTCACAAAGAGTCCGCAAAGCGAGTACCAGCACCGTGACCAACAGGGCAGCAGAAGCAGATCATTGCAGAAGTCATCAAATGAAAGACGCAATCCCAAACATACATAATTTTACTGTAAGTCATAAAAAATTACATATTAACGAAAAAGCCGAATCACTTTAATTATATTTATATATATATATATATATATATATATATATATATATATATAATTATATATTATCCAAACTAGATAACAGTTCAAATACGTTAGCAATGGCTGACCGTACAAGTAAAATTAATTTTGCTCTTAAGTCAGTGCCGACTTATAATGGGGATGCAAACAAATTAAGCATTTTCATAAATGCTGTCAATACGGTCAAAATTTATTTGGAACATTAAATCCACCTCTCGACGATTTTGACAAATCAATTTCATTTCTAAATATTAAAAGTAAGATAACTGATAAAGCTTTAGATAGCATAAAAGATTTAGAAATTAATAACTGGAATGATCTCAAGGAACACTTGATTCAAAATTTTAAGGACAGAACTAATTCCACAGCCATAATTAACGAGTTATTAAAAGTAAACGATAAAAACCCATACAAACTACTCGAGATTACTAAAGAAAAATTCTCTGCTTTTAAATCACGCTTAAGCATAGAAGAAAATAATGCCAACGAAAGAACGATTATTATTAAATTCACTGAAAAATTCATAGTAAATAATTTTATATCTAGTGTAGGAGACCCTTACAGAAATAATTTAGCCACCCGAAATCCAGAAAATATAATTGGAATTGAAACTTTATTACAAAATGACTTTCGACACTTAAAAGCAACCAATTTTCACCTAAACCTACATTCACTAATCAAAACACTACACAGAAACAATTGCCTAAAAATAACTTCCCTACGGGTCTGATTAATTTTAAACCCACCCAACAACCAATTAGAAACTTTGCACCCCGAATGCAAATTAAAAATGCACAAGGAATAAAACCAACACGCATGTCTACTCAGACTAGACAAACTTGGCAACCACAAAGACCTACCAACCAATCGAATAATTATTTCACACAGCAGAATAATAGACAACCAAATGATGTCTTTGAAGAACTTAATAATACCGAATTTCAACCAACAAATGATAGCGATAATGTCGAATTTTCACAAAATACTGAAAATGTAGAATTTAACCATAATGAAGCAGAAAATGTTGAAATTTACAATGATTCTTTTTTAGAGGAAGGGCAAGTAGATGTAGAGGAGAAATAGTAAACATAATATGCAATTCTAAATTACCATTCATGGAAGTACGTGATTATTTAATATTATTAGACTCAGGTTCATCAATCAATTTAATTAGTAAAAACTATGTTTACAATAATAAAAATAAGTTTAAAATTTATAACGAAAAATTTACATTCACAACAGCTATTGGCGAACACACAGGACATGAATATGTTATTTTAAAAATTGAAAAAACAGATATTAAATGCTATCTACATAACTTTCATTAACAATTTAATGTTTTGTTGGGAATACCTGCCTTAGTAGATTTGGAAATCAGTATTAATTTTGCGAAAAAATATATTACACTTTTAAACAAACATTATAAACTTAAATATTCCGATTCAAAAAATAATATAAATATACAGAACAATGACAAAATTGAAATTAGAACAGATCATTTAAATACAGAAGAAAAAAATGAATTATTCAAAATTATTAAAGAATACGAATCACTTTTTCCCAAACAAAACCAAAATTTATCACACACAAGTGTTATAAAACACGAAATCAAGACAACAGACGAAATACCAGTTTACACAAAATCTTATCGTCACCCAGAATGTTACAAAGAAGAAATCAATAATCAAATAGATAAACTTTTAAAAGAAAAAATAATTCAAGAATCGCATTCCCCTTGGTCCTCCCCTGTTTGGATGGTCCCAAAAAAATCAGATGCATCAGGAAAACGAAAATTTAGAATGGTTATAGATTATCGTAAACTAAATTCTAAAACTATTGACGACAAATTCCCCATACCTAATATTACCGAGGTATTAGATAAATTAGGCAAAAATAATTATTTCACAACTTTAGATTTAGCTTCAGGTTTCCATCAATTACAAATGCATGAAAACAGTATCCCCAAAACAGCATTTAACACTGATAAAGGACATTATGAATTCCTTAGAATGCCATTTGGATTAAAAAATGCCCCAGCTACGTTTCAACGTTTAATGAATTTCGCATTACGGGATTATATAAATAAAATATGTTTGGTGTATTTAGATGATATAATAATTCTTGGAACTTCATTACAAGAACATATCGAAAACATTAGAAAAATATTTGCTAAATTAAAAGAATGTAATTTGAAAAATCAAATTGACAAATCAGAATTTTTAAGAAAAGAAGTAGCTTATTAGGTCATATACGAAAATTCAAGCTGTTAAAAACTTTCCTATCCCAAAAACTACTAAAGAAATTACAACTTATTTAGGATTATTAGGATATTACCGTAAATTTATTCCCGGTTTTTCCAAATTGACAAAACCCATGACTAAATGTTTAAAGAAAGGAAATAAAATAAACATAGAAGACAAAGAGTATATAGAATCATTTGAACATAGTAAAATATTATTAATTAATGCGAAACAATTCATTTTAACTACCGACGCCAGCAATTATGCTTTAGGCGCAGTATTAAGTCAAAACATAAACGGCAAAGATTTACCAATAGCATATGCTAGCAGGACATTAAATACACATGAAATTAATTATAGTACAACGAAAAAGAGTTATTAGCAATCGTATGGGCAACAAAATACTTTAGACCCTATTTGTATGGTATAAAATTCAAAATTAGAACTGACCACCAACCACTAACATGGTTAATGAATTTAAAAGATCCTAATAGTAAATTAAAGAGATGGAAATTAAAACTTGACGAATATAATTTCGATATAGAACATAAAAAAGGAAAATTAAATAGTAATGCAGACGCTCTATCACGAATAAGACCTAAATTTGAAATAAGACTAGGAATGTATACAGACATACATGCCTGCAGCTCATCGACGTATGTGCAAGTCTGAATATATCACAAATTATTATTTATCTAAATTCACTTTTAAAATCGTAGGTGCCTAGGTCGCAAATAAAACAACAAATTTAAAACAAGTGTGAATACATTTTCTTCTCTTGACAAAAGCAAAGCAAACTAAGCCGACTATAAATGCATTGATCTTCTTTTGTTCAATTTTTAATTAAAAAATATTTTTTTCTCCAATGGTCTTACATAATTTTTCAAAATAAAAAATATGGAAAAATATTGTTCCATTTCCTGCATATGCAAGAAAATTTTGAACACAATTGAGTGAAAAATAAAGGAGAAAAAAAATAAAAACTGAAAAAAAGTTGGAAAATATTTTTTTTTCTCAAGTACGAAGGAAAATTTTGAAAAATAAAATATACCTTGCACAACTAGACCATAACACGTATCTGCAGAAAAAAATTCATAAAAATCCGTTGGGTAGTTTAGGAGATCTGAGTGGAACAAAAAAATCTCGTACGAGCGAGCGAGCGAGCGAGCGGACGAGCGACATACATACGGACATATGTTGTAATAGTCATTTCGTGGTCCAGGGGGTCTGTCCGGGATTTCTGTGCAAAAATTTTTGAAATCGGAAGATGCTACAGACATCGTACCGAACACTATAGCTCTTCGACAGGAGGTCGATGAGCTAAAAAACATTTAACGATATTTTTGAAAAACCATGCAACATAGTACATTGTAGCTCTAAAGATAAACTAGGAATGTATACAGACATACATGCCTGCAGCTCATCGACGTATGTGCAAGTCTGAATATATCACAAATTATTATTTATCTAGATTCACTTTTAAAATCCTAGGTACCTAGGTCGCAAACAAAACAACAAATTTAAAACAAGTGTGAATACATTTTCTCGTGTTGACAAAAGCAAAGCAAACTAAGCCGACTATAAATGCATTGATCTTCTTTTGTTCAATTTTTAATTAAAAAATATTTTTTTCTTAAATGGTCTTTCATAATTTTTCAAAATAAAAAATATGAAAAAATTCTGTTCCATTTCCTGCATATGCATGAAAATTTTGAATACAATTGAATAAAAAATAACGCAGAAAAAAATAAAAACTGAAAAAAAATTGGAAAATATTTTTTTTTCTCAAGTACGAAGGAAAATTTTGAAAAATAAAATGTACCTTGCACAACTAGACCATAACACGTATCTGCAAAAAATCCGTTGAGTAGTTTAGGAGATCTAGGTGGAACAAAAAATCTCGTACGAGCGAGCGGACGAGCGACATACATACGGACATATGTTGTAATAGTCATTTCGTGATCCAGGGGGTCTGTCCGGGATTTCTGTGCAAAAATTTTTGAAATCGGAAGATGCTACAGACATCGTACCGAACACTATAGCTCTTCGACAGGAGGTCGATGAGCTAAAAATTAGGTAAAGGATTTGGAGAACAAATAAATAAAAAATTTCAAAGCATAATTTATTTAAATAATCAAAAGAAAGACAAAGGAGATACTTTTATACAACCAATCTTTGATAAATATAAATTATTCCATTTAATAACAAAATTAGAATATTATTCCAAACCCAACATAACCGACATTGAGAAATGTCTAATTAAATTACGAGACTGTTGCATCCAAAATGATATTCTTGAGATACATATGCCTAAAATTTGCAATGGATTATTATTATTGTCGAAAATTCTATTAACAATATATTTAAAGATACCCATATTCAGATGACAGTTCACGAACTAAAAACAGAAGTTTTTATTAACGATAACGAAAGCACAAATGGATGACGAAGATTTAGAGACAAATCATTCCGCGGACGAAAACGAAGTTAACGGGATTACTTATAAAGAAACTTGCATCAATATCGGTAAAAATCAGATAATAATTAAAACACATGACAATCCAACGAAAGTAGAATTGAATAAATTATTTGGTCAAACTAAACAGAGATTAACAATTTTTCTAAATAAAAATGACTTACGAGAAGAAATATTTCAATTTATTAAAGACTATTTAGTACCTAAAGTAAATTATTATTGTTTAATCGAAAAAGATATAGTTTTGATAGTAAACGAAATTTTGCAAAATAAATTTACCAACGGTTCATATCGACTTATACAGTGTAAAGAAGTGTTAGAAGATGTAGAAAAAGTAGATGATCAACTTGAAACGATCACAAACTATCATTTAGGAAAAACAAACCATAGAGGTATTTTAACATTCACGAGATTAAAACGTAAATATTATTGGCCAAAATTACACTATGACATTCAAAAATTCATAAACAATTGTGAACTTTGTCAGCAAAATAAATATGATCGAAACCCGTTTCAATTAAATGACAACTTAACAGAAACAAGTAAATATCCTTTCGATATAATACATATAGACATACTTACATTAGAAAAGAAAAAATATTTAACAATTATTGACGCTTTTTCCAAATTCGCACAAGTTTACCCCATGAAAACAATAGACGCCATTAATATAACAGATAATTTATTAAGTTCTTTTAGTAAATATCAAATACCAAGTAAGATAATACATGACAGTGGAACTGAATTCAACAATAACCTTGTAAGAGAATTACTCAAAGTTTACAAAATAAATATTCAGTTGACTTGTGTCGATAACCCAAAAAGCAACGGATTAATTGAGAGGTTCCATTCCACAATAATCGAACATCTCCGATTAATTAATCAAAATAAAGAATTTGAAAACACCAAATTTGAAAATAAATTGAATCTTGCTTTAATAGCCTATAACAACTCTATTAATTCAATCACTAAATTTACTCCCAATGAAATACTATTTGGAGCAGATAAAGACAAAAATATTTTCGAAATTAGAAACACAGTAGACAATTATTTAAACAATTACAAAAACAAGTTAAAATTACTACACAGCACAATTAAAGAAAATATTCAGATAGAAAAGAACAAAAGATTTCTTACACAAAATAAATTGGAAGACAAACCAAATGAATTACCAAATAAAATATTAATCAAAGAAGGAAAAAGAAGGATACAAAAATTTAAGAAACCACTTTTCAAAATGCACGAAATTCAACAATATGACCCAAAGTTAGGCGTAATTAAAGTAACTAATAAAGGCAAACATAAAATTGACAAGATTAAAAGACCCCGAATCCTTGTTGCAGATGTACCTGTACAAAAGGAAACGAAGAATTAGAATTAATCAACGACAACCCTGGAGTAAACATTCTAGACTTGGGTGCTGTTAACATATATATATATATATATATATATATATATATATATATATATATATATATATATATATATATATACCGGGTGTTAATTAAAAAACTGGCCATAGGCGTTTAACATGTAAAATCAGTTTTTCCTCCTGCATTAGTTACCAAATTATTTTAGAGAAAAATACTTTAAATAAAAGTTGTAGAGAATTAAATTCTGCATCTAAGTGAGCAATCAGATTTAATTTTTGACATTTCCTAACTGAGAAAATCAAGTTTAAAATTTCATGAAAACACTTAAGATATAGGAATAGCCATGGAATTTTAAAAAAAAATTGTGTTTCGTAATTTTCGTTCAATAACAGATATTTCTAAAAGTATGGAACAGTTTTCACATGAAGAAAAGCTTCAAGTAATAAAATGGTTCTATTCTGGACAAATTTATCTAAATATTCGTGATTTAATAATTTTTTGACAGCAAATGTCATACAATTGTTTTTAATTTTGTTTAAATTCCATGGCTATTTCTATATATTATGTGTTTTCATGAAATTTTAAACTTGATTTTCTCAGTTAGGAAATGTCAAAAATTAAATCTGATTGCTCACTTAGATGCAGAATTTAATTCTCTAAAACTTTTATTTAAAGTATTTTTCTCTAAAGTAATTTGGTAACTAATGCAGGAGGAAAAACTGATTTTACATGTTAAACGCCTATGGCCAGTTTTTTAATTAACACCCGGTATATATATATATATAAACTCATATTATTCATACTATAGCTATAATATTAAGAATATAGAGGAAGAATACTTTAAGATAAGAAAATATAAAGACAATATTATAATAAAATTTAATAACAAAACCATATATCGTAATGAAATAGAAACATATATCAATATACTTAATTTTAATTATGATAGATTAACTGTTAAAATTAATAATCTGTTTATGCATATAAGGAATAAAAGAGGCTTAATTAACGGACTAGGAGGAATTATAAAAGCAATAACTGGAAATCTAGATGCCGAAGATGTCGAAACATATGATAAATTGTTTGAAAAAATAAGCAAAAATCAAGAAATATTACAAACTCAAAATTTAGACACAATTCGATTAAATAAAGAAATGATTAACAAATTTAATAAACAAATAGAGAACATTAAACATAATGAATTAACTTTAGAATCTCGAATAGTACAAATAGATACTTTCATACAAGAAACTATGAATTGGCAAAATGTTTTAATAATTAAAGATATAATTAATCAATTAATTTTACTAACAATAAATTTGCTTGAGATCATATCCGAAATTGAGACTAGTTTAACATTTTGTAATTTAAACAAAATTCATAGTTCAATAATATCTACAGATGAATTAAAACAAATAACTAATCAAATCCATTCAGGAATAAATTTTTGGGAAATTACTTTGCAGATTTCAAACCATTATAAATTAAGTAATAGTAAAATAGAATACCTATTAGATATACCAATATACGAAAAATATTCTGAAAAGAAATTATTACAAATAACACCAATCGCCATTATAATCAAAAATGAAATGTTTATGCTAAATGAAAATAAAGAATTTTTAATTCAAGAAAAGGATCAATTATTGCTAACTAACAATTGTAATAAGATAAGACAAAATTTTTATTGTAAAACTAATTATGTAGAAGCTAATAAATGTTTAAATGAAATTGTTAATAAACATACGAACAATGAATGTAAATATCATAAGATTATTGAAGGTTTTATTGTCAAAAAAATTGAAAACTCAAACATTATTATTATCGTAAGCAAAAATGAAAGAAATTTGGATATTGAATGTTCTGAGTATGTAAAACATAAAAAGATCAGAGGAGTGTATAGATTTAAAACAAATAAAAATTGTATAATTAATAATTATAAATTAGAAAACTATATCACTAATGTTAAAGAAATAATTTTTGAAAATATTAAATTCGAAATAAAAAATAAACAATTAAGCAACAAAATCATCATGGAATTAAAACAAATTAACAAACAAGATATAGTAATCAAAGAAATGCCTTTAATAGAAGGAATAAATGTTCAAAATAATGATCATACACTCATAAATTCTGTTAGTATAATTATTGTAATAATTATCATTTGTTTAATTTTATGTAAGAATAGAATAAGATGTTCTAAAAAACGACATAATACTGAAGAAATAGAAATGCAAAACACTGAAAATTTAACGAGTGAAGCCCCCTTTTAGGATGGAGGAGTTATAGCCATCAGTATTTAGGTAACTCCACAAAATCCACAATGATCCATCATCCAGTTCTCCGAATTATGCTGAAACGGCATAAAATAGAAATTATATATAGCTCATAGCTCATAGCTAGCTCTTTAATTATAAACTCTCCACCACACTACCATAAAAGCCTTGAATATCGATGATTACCATTTTCGTTCAAAGTTTAAGTAAAACAAAAAATTTTTTCCATAAACACATTTATTTATATTAACTGCTAAAATCTACAATAACATTTCTATTTTTATCTATTTCTATGATGTTATCAAATTCAGCGTAAATAAGACAATTAACTGTTTGTGCAAGTGCTTCTTCAAAATGAACTTCAAGTCGTAGATAAATTGTGATAAATTCAGAATTGGACATACGTCGATGAGTTGCAGGCATGGATGTCTGTATCCATTCCTAGTTATTATTAGAAATAAGACTAAAAATCCTTTTTTAAATTCTTTTATTCATAATTATTTGAAAAATGAACCTTAAATTAAAATATTTTAATAAATAACATGTTAATTTAATAGTGAAATCATTTTAAAAGTGGGATAATTTTTTTTTACTTGAAAAATTAATTGTTTCTCTTCTTCATTGTGTGTTAATTTATTATTATAATCTGTAATGAATTTGACGCCTCTCTCAGCAGCATCGTTCACTACAAATAAGTTTCGATCAAAGAACGCATGTGTGTTTGAGTTTACAAAATCGTTTAAATCTTTTTGTGAATATGTTTCAAGGATATTTATTGGATTAGCTATGATTCGCTTGCATTTTTCTTTATTTGCTTGAACATGAATTGCTTCTACCATTTTTCTCTTAATATCAACACTAACAGTAGGATCGAAGAATGAAAGACCGACTGCTTCTTCGGACAAATATCATAAGTGATTGCTAACTTTTTGTAGCAAAGCAAAAGATATATCTCGTTCCGGATAAGCAATTATATTTTTAATTAAATTAAGGTCTTGATCTGGTGTTTTAATTGCTATGGTGCATCCTAACCAGGCTTTTACATAAATATGAACTATGAAAAGACAGACACTACGTATGCCATTCCGCTCTTGTTTTGTCATATTGAATTGATCACGGAACAAATACATTTTAAGTGTATAGATTGATTTTGACTTCCATCTATCATGAGAAGTTGCACCAGGTATTCGAAAGGTATTAAAATTCGGCACCGTACCACCAAGAAAAATGTTAACTAATTGTTATAGTTCTTTGTAATCGCGTCTACGATGATTTTGCTTCAAATTATCAAGACAGTAATTTAAGATTACATCACGTTCTTCAGCAGTCAATACTTTAACAATTTGTTCATTTTCTAAGCAACTTTCGTAATTTGTCCTATCAATATTATTCCAATGATTGCTAAAGCGATTAAAAATTAGTACTTTTGGTGTGACTGTTGTAGCAACTCTAATTTCAAATACTTTTCGGATTAACAATTCGTTTGAGTTTCAGTCTTCCGACCATGATCCTTTATGATAGATCTCCATTCATTGTACAATGCTAAATGTGCTAACCTCTGCAACAAGTAATTTAGTACATTCTCTTAAATTTAACCCAACTATTCGTAAATTATAAAATAATACTTGTAGGATTTGTTTTTTTGATAATAATTTAGCACCAGTAATTTGATGATAAATTGATCCTATTAACAAAATATCGTCATCCGATCGAAGTCTTTTGTTTGCCATCGCTTTTAATTAAAACTATAATAAAAAAACAACATTTTTTTTAGTCTTATTTCTAATTATAAAAACAAAGAGTGGCTTGAAGCATGGCCTAAAATTGTCCAATCGTGCTCAAATTTTTGGTGTGTTTTTTTGACACCAAATGAAATGTTTTTAGTGCTTGCCGTGATACAAATTCGATATATATATATATATATATATATATATATATATATATATATATATATATATACTATATTTTGCAGTTATAAATTAATCCAATGTATAATAGTGATGATTTAAAATGGTGAAAAAAACAATTTTAAAATACATACTCAGAGTTTACATACATAGAGATTCGTCACTATACCACTTCAGATTTGACATAAGCGGCATAACCATCATAACATAGGAAATGGTTATATTTTCGTTCGCTATGCATCGGACGACATCGTACTCAATCGGAATAAATTGTATAATCCGAGTCGGAAATTTAAAATATGTTTCATCCGTATTGAAAACATTCAAGTTACGTATTGATGCTATTCTATAATTGTACATATTTGGCAGTTTACAATGTCTATTTCAGGGGTAGTCAACCTTTTTATTCCACCATCCACTTTTGTAAAAATTTCTAACCGCCCACCGGTTCCCAGTAACTTAATTTAATGCAACTGCAAAATACAGTAAAGCCTCGCTAAAATTTCAATGATTTGTTATAGCATGGTTTATGTAGACACAATTACGGAAAATATGGATCAATTAATATAAAATTGCGTTTAGCGCTGGAACTTATTGGAGGGTACGCCTTGTGTTAAGTGGGGTCTTACTGTACTAGTAATTTTTGAGTGAAGGTTAAGTTTATACAGAATACATAATATTTAATTCATTATTAATGAGATCCTTGAGACTGATGCTACGAAACTAAATATTACGCTGAACAACCTGCTCTATCGAAGTCATAGATGCGCAGTAAAGTGGTTCTACATCTATCAAACTTGAAATTATGTAAATTTGACCATGTTGGCCTTGAAAACACGAATAATGCTTCACGAATTAAAACGGACAAACAAATTTGAATTATTTCTCATTAGTTCATGGTCACTGACGGAAACATGAGTTTGAAGTAGTTTGATGAAAATTTATAACTTAATAACCGACAAAACCCTTACCGCCCACCATATTTTTCATAGTTTCATCAGCATATGCACAGATATTTCCAGCATCACGATCAGATTTCAATGTGATATTTGCGTTAAGGGCGAGTTCAGCAGCAAATACACAAGTTTCTAGTATAACATTCGCATTTCAATGTGAAACTTGTGTTTGACACGATTTTCGGTTTATTGCACAAAAATACATCTGAAAATCGTATTCAGTGTAATATTTACGTTGAATTCGCGTTTCGGCAGCAAATGCATAGAAGTTTCTAACATAACATTCGGATTTCAGCAGCAAATACTCTGGATTCTAACACAACATTCGCATTTCAATGTGATACTAGTGTTTGACACCATTTTCAGTATATTGCACAAAAATACATCTGAAAATAGTATTCAGTATAAAATTACGTTGAATTCGCATTTCGGCAGAAAATGCATAGACGTTTCTAACATAACATTCAGATTTCAATATGAAATTTGCATTAAATGCGAGTTCAGCAGCAAATACACAGGTTTCAAGCATAACATTCAAATTTCAATGTGAAACTTGTGTTTCACACGATTTTCGGTATATTGCACAAAAATGCATCTGAAAATTGTAATCAATGTGAAATTTACGTTGAATTCGTGTTTCGGCAGCATATTCACAGATATTTCTGACATCACAATCCGATTTCTATGTGATATTTGCGTTAAATGCGATTTCAGCAGCAGATACACTGGGTTTTAACACAACATTCGCATTTCAATGTGAAACTAGTGTTTCACACGATTTTCGGTATATTGTACAAAAATACATCAGAAAATCGTATTCAGTGTAAAACTTACGTTGAATTCAGTTCGAAGTAATTTATTCAAAATTATTATAGTTCTACAATGATAATTATAAATAATCCAAATTTTGTTAAATGCTGTTACAGGGCTCTAGCCCTCTATGTTAAATTCGCGTTTCTGTCATAACATTCGGATTTCAATGTGAAATTTGCGTTTAATTCGAGCTCAGCAACAGTGACTCTCTACCTCACTCTCTCTCACCCTCTCTGAGGAACCAAAACATATTGATTAACTTTTAACAGAAAATTGGTTCCGATTAAACTTTAGTTTTTTTCTGATTTCACCAAAAAGTGATCTGCAAGAATCAGACTATACTGATCGATATTAACTCTGTGGACAGTGACAGTAGTGCTAGGCAACACTTGTCGTTTCCCAATATTGCAACACTCTCGTATATGAGTATTGTTCATAATTATAATAGCATCATTAGTGGATAAAAGCCACATTAGAATATAGAGTGCGCCCCGTGCTACGTATTATATATATATATATATATATATATATATATATATATATATATATATATATATGATATATACGGTCTCCACGTCAGTCTACACCAAACTGTCGACAGCTTAATACAAAGTTCAAATAATAACAGCAGTGAGAAGGCAGCGAAAATGTCCAAGTTCCGAGATGCAGTGCTTCGGCTCAAAAATATTTTCAAATTGAATAACGTTTATGAATGTGCCAGGCCCTTACTGCTAGTGCTGGGGTTAGTCGGTGCGGGGGGAACTTATATGCCTAAAACTGCGGGTGTATACTCATTGCACAACACGAAATACAGTTACTTAGTAACTGTTGTAGTAGTAGTACTTTTAGCAATAGTGTTAGAGCAGATGGCAAGCACTATTTTCCAACTGCCATACAAACAATTTTATTTACGTGTATCTGTATTAATTTCGAGTATCTCATTATCCGTACAGATATTTACTATTACCGCAGGCTACATAATGGCACTGGCTTCTTGTAAGCGTGTAAGTATAACTACCAAGTACAGTGTGCACTGTACATGTGATCAGAGAGCTCTTACTTACACGTGTATTTCACAATCATTTCAGTTAGACAGAATGTTCCAAATAATACACAATATAGATAGCCAATTGGAAGCGGTGAATATCAGAGTTAAACATTGGCACACCACGCTGAAAGTCACCATTTTATTGGCCATTGTTAGTTCTATTACTATACAATATGGACTGCGATCGTTCAAATTTCATTGGATCCTGCTATGCTTTGTGTTATTTATAATTTTATTTGATCTATTTTATACATGGGTCATATTAATAATGTTGATAATACACGAGAGATTTATGTGCCTAAATAAATTACTCGAACAGAATGGTACATCACACCAATATATACACTCACTTACTCTGTATTATAAAGTTTCTTGTTTTCATTTAAAATTTCTAGCAACAGTAACAAATTTCGAGATTGTCGGAGAGAGGAACCTACGAGACAATTACATGCTGAGACGGATATCGCTTGCACGGCATGTTCATGAGCAACTCACTGAAGTGGTTCAGTTGTTCTCGGACTCATGTAGATATGTTATCGTGGGTTTGTTGGCGAAGTTAATGACGGAAGTACTACAGCAAACGTTATTTGGATTTACGAAACGATCATCGATAGACTATCCAATCCTAGTGAAATGTTCTATCCAAATTGTCCTTCTAATTCACATTTGCCAAGCGAACAAAAGTGAAGTAAGATATTGCATAACGCGTCATCATGTACTGTGTGTTCATTCATGAATATGTATCAAAATGATAGGAATATTTGTTTATAGCGCCGAGTTCTGACTTCAAGACTCAGGAATCTCGTGTCATTTGAAACCAATAGGAATATAATTCAACAGGTACAATGCAGAGCACAATAGCTCCTCCCCATTGCTAATTAGATATTTTAAATCTGGTGTTAATGTTTCAGGTGCAGCAGTACATAATGTACAACGCATATTCTGTGAAGGGAATCATCGATTTCCAGTTCACGGACGTAGACAATGTACTGTTGTTTACGGTAAGCTGCTGTTGAGAGAAATAATCTACAATATTTGTTTGCTAATTCGTTAACAATTTCAGATAATCGATGTTATTATTAGCAATATGCTGATTATATATTCGTACTTTCGAACATAAAATTCGAGCAGTGTTCGTCTTCAGGAATGTCCTCTAACGTCTCTGGGATTTGCGTGAATATTGTAGTGTGTTAATTCACAAATTTGTGTTGTGTTGCAGGAAACTGAAAGTGTTTTATATGCAATAATTAAATAAATATAATATTTCAAGTAACATTATCACTAGTTTATAATTGTAGATAACATATGTTTTTCATTACTATCTAATCAAAATGTTTGCCGTTAATTTACATATTATTCCGCCTCCCATTTAAAATTCCCCCTACAATGTGCCATTTAAATATTAAATAAAATAAAACAAATGCAAAGTGAAACCAGCATTGAGTATATGGAAGTGATGAAGTATATAGAAGTTATAAATATATAGGAGGTAAAAGTTTATAGACATAATAGAAAATTTAATTCATGCCCCCTTGATATTTGAAAGTCGGCTCTGTCTTTTTCCGAGATGTATTTGATATATATAGAGATGGCAGAATGTATGTTTCATTTCCCCCATGGACAGTGGTACTGAAACGATGGCTCGGCAGAAAGATTAAATCACAATAATATGAACTATAAAATTAAATGACAATTCTCTAATGTAGATCAATTAAATCTGATTGATATAATGAAACCTATATGTCATTAAACTTGCATCATGATAATGTGAGCAGATAATAAGTGATAAGATGGGAAGAAATGAACGGTGAAATGTAAAAGGATTTCTTGATTAAAAATCAGGGCTCGGAACCGATAAAAATATAGGTTAAAAATTAACCGATAATGCGAACGTTATATTCAAAACGGTTTCGTTCAAACCCGTAATGCTCATCACTGATTTGGGTTAAAAAGCGGTTTTAAAAAGTATTGATTATCGGTTAAAAAACCCGGTTTTCGAACAAAATTTAATAATTAAATGAAATTTTAAAATAATTTGGGTTATCGATATAATACAAAGTTTGCTAATGAGATACATCTGGCTGTTATTGCAGGTCTGTGCTTGTTTTAGAGTTGTAGTTATTATATAAATAGATAAGTTTTGTTGTCCGGTAGTGTTTCTAGTGTTAACAGATTGTGTAGATCAGTTATCATTATTAATTAATGTTGTGGTGTTGTTGGTTTTATTGTAATGGATGAATCACACACTGCACTATTTTTTTTTTTTAAACATATATTTTATTTAAGCGCAATGTGCACAACATACAATATTTGAATGGTATTGATACACAATTAATTAAAAATGCTATATGATGATAATCAAAATATTATTTGTGGTAGTAATTAAAATTGTTCTAATAAAAATGATGTAAATAATTTGAAAAGACATCAAATTTGTTGTTACTAAATATGCATTGAAGTGTGACGATTTTGCGCATTACTGGAATGCATTCTGTATTTACTGGAATAGGTAAAACTACAGTGACTATGTAGATACAGTGTGGACATAGACTGGCGGCTGCCATTTTTAGGCCAAAATGATTAGGCGCGTATATGAACGTATGAAGAATTTTTCATAATATTACTGTTTTAACAATAAAAATGCATGAAATGCAATGGAAATATGATTAGAACTCTGTAATGGATTGGATAGATAGCATTAACATAATAATACACATAATAATTATTTTTTAGCCATGGATTTGCTACTACATAATATATACTTTTGTAACAAACTATTTTATTTGTTGTTTTAGATTGAATACATATATATTTTATAATTGTGCACGTGAGGTCAAAAATGGCGTGTCTAGCGTCGTTCATGTTCTTGTTCGTTGTGTCGCTGTCCAGTAGCGCCATCATTTGGAACTTACTCGGTCTGTTCTTCTTTATCTTCTCACACTTTTATATTATTTTTTTCTTACTTGCTATCTTAAGTCTAAATGTAATATACATTGATATTATTTTATTCTGTAACTTATGACACGGTGAAATATGGTGTACTGATATTGCTTTCATTTGTTCCATAAAAATAGTTTTAAATTAACATTTTCCAAATGAATTATTTGAAAATAATTTCTTCCATTTTCATTTGTTGTTAAATTTGAAAAATTATATGTCTGCAGATTTCTTTGTTTGAATCCTATTGAACTTAAGCAAGTATTGCATTCGAACTCTATTATTTGAGGTATTACTACCTATAAATCCCTTCTCTGGTCTGTCAGAATTGGTTAGAACAGCCGAATGCTGAACATCCAGGCATCGTATACTTGAACTATAAAATAATAATGTAATCTTAAATACTAGATACACAAACTTAGCATAAAATCTGGGTTCATCATTTTTAATATAGTGTCACAGTAAAGTATAACACACATATCTATATCGAAATATTTTTGATGACAGGTTACAAAGGCAAACCATTAAGTAAATATAAATATCTGGTATTTAAGTAGACCAACGTAAATAGACGTTCTTAATCACTTATTTATTATTTATATAGCTTTAAATAACAAATCACACACAGAACACTACTAAAACACACGAAAATAATTAATAAAATCAAAGAAAACAACGAAACCAAGCAGAATTACATGTAAACACAAGCACTAGTTGGTCTGAAAATGGCGCCGACCAATCAAAATCGACACCACCATTCTCCACACTGTATTTAATATACTCACTGTAGGTAAAACAAGCTGATATGAAAAATCACTAGATACCCAAGAGGTCCATGCCACCATACTTTACATTCCAGCAATGATAGAAGGGGAGAACCTTTAGAAATTATATCTGCCGGATTATCAGCAGTGCGAACATGGAACCAGTGTAATGAATCAGATAAATCTTGTATTTCTCCCATTCGGCTTGCTACAAAAGACTTCCAAGTACGTGCAGTTGTTTTAATCCATGTTAAAACAATGGAGGAGTCTGTCCAATAATATATTGCATGAAATGTTATCCCGATTGTACTAATAATCTTATGCATTAGTCGAGCTAACAATAATGCACCACAGAGTTCTAATTTTGGCATAGATATATTTTTTAAAGGCACGATTCGTGATTTAGAACATAACAGATCAGTAAATACTTCATTATTGTTGTCTGTTATGCGAAAATATATGCAATCACCATAAGCTTGTTCACTCGCATCTGAAAAGCGTTGTAATTCTATGCGAGTATGTTGTTCAACCTTAACAACACATCGTGGAATAAATAATTGATTAAGATTTTGTAATTCTTCAAAATTATTCCACATTCTATGAATTGAGATAGGCACTGATTCGTCCCAAGAAAGTTTTAATTGCCAAAGTTGTTGCATAATTAACTTTGCTTGACGATAAGTGGGCCAATTAAACCCAATGGAGCAAAAGTTCGTGAAATATTAGAAAGAATTTTACGTTTTGTAATACGAGAAACAGCATGATATTGAGGTTGAGAAAATTTGAATACGTCAAGGTGTGCATTCCATTGTAGTCCTAAAGTTTTGATATTTTCTTCCTTGTCTAGGCTAACAGTAGAGAAATTTAAATCAAATGAAATATCTTGTAAAATTTCAGGATAATTTGAGAACCACTTTCTCAATTCAAATCCCTCTTTTAATAGCATGGAACTGATTTCCAATTGAATTTTCTTAATTCTTCTATAGTATTTGCACCTATTAGTAGGTCATCAACATAATAATCACGCACAATAATCATTGAACCAATAATATAAGTGTTACTCTCTTCAATTGCTAATTGATGTAAAGATCGTTGGCGAGAAATGATGCTGATGCAGTGCCATATGTAACAGTGTTTAATTCTTCAGAAGAATTATCACGCCATAAAATTCGTTGAAGACAAATTTGGGACTTGTCAATTAGAACTTGTTCATACATTTTTGCGATGTCTGCAGTAAGAGTGTATTTATGACTTCGAAACCTAACAGCAATTGAAAATAAATCTTGTTGAATAACTGGACCAACCATTTGCATGTCATTCAATGAAACACTGGTTGATGAATGAATTTCACGATCAAGAACGTACGAAACTAACCTATGTATATGACGACATAAGGCGCACGATATATATATGAAAAGTGATAATATACTTAAGAAACACATTCTTAATGAACTTGGACTTTATTCGTTTCAACCTCATTTTCTGTTCTAATTGCATACATTTTATATTTAATCCAACAAATTCAATCATAATTTTATCATTGGTTTCATCTTTCATTATACTGGGAATCTAAATCATATTTTATTCGATAATTTATTGACTGTACTTGATATTTTTGTCAACGGCTGTAGTTCATATTGATTTAATCAAAATCTCATTGTTTACATCCAGCACGGAGTCAGCAAGAATAATAACTTTCGCTAACACATCAAAATAAATTATAAATCGAAGTGAATAATGCCTAGAAGATCAACGGCTTGGGTGGATTCTCTGAAAGGAAGTTTTTGAGTTTCTTTAGACTCTCGAAATTATTGTATCCTATTCTGCGGTACCACAGAATATTATTTGTTTGTCTTGCGCCATTAGTAATAATACATATATCTCATTCAGGGCAATCCAGGAAAACCGTTCCATTTTAATGTGTACCAGTTGCAATTATTTGATCATCAGCATATATACATCTTCTGTTGTCAAACACAGCTTTTGCATTCTGAATCAATTGACTTCCGAATAATAAATCGGCTTTGTTTACAAAGTTTAAGATATCTGTGTACAAATGTCTTACACAATATCACATCACACATATATGTTCCACAATTCAGAAGGAAATGGAAACATGTATGAAGCATTATAAAATATGGTTAAAATTCACATTCATCTGATAAAATGGTTTTTGCAATATCAGATTAAAGAATTATCATGTCCATTTAACTTTTGTATAGTTGCATATTCATTAGCATTTATGAGAAAAGTGCGAGGAAGTAGGTATAGAAGATAGTGATGAGATAATTTAATTATAAATATTATATTTTATTAATATATATTGATTGTCTAAGAAGATTTATTTGGGTGAAATTGAAGGAACACGAATGCGAGGAAGACCGAGGAGTAAATGGATGAATATGATAGAAAATGTTTTGAGTGAACGTAAAATTATAAGTAGAAATAATAGGAGAGCATGTATGACAAGGTGTATGGATATTAACGAGGCGAGACAGTTATGTATGGATAGGAGTATTTGGCGAGCTTTTGTTAGAAAATAAGGAATGAAAGTGATTGTAGGGAATAAAGGGCCTGCTACCCCAGTAATGGGAAAGGCGTGATGTTATGTATGTATGTATGTATGTATATTTTATTAATATATAGTCATATATTTCTATAACACCTCCACAATGCTATAAAATATTTTCTTCAAGAATCCAAAGTCTTGTTGTTTGTTCAATTTGGTTACAGATTTTATTGAAAATTTCTTTTTCGTAGTATAGGGTGGGTAAATTCACTGACCTATAAACATCAATAACAGCTTGGAGGCTCTGTTCATCTGGACGGCCGTAACATTTCTCCATAACGGCTCATTCTGCACATATATCACCGGAGAAAGTATTACCAGTCGTATCCAAATCATCGAAGCAGCCGAGGAAATCATTCCGAAACATTTAAAATACCCATTGAAGGTAAAATTGACGCCGCCTTGCGGTGAAGTTCTGCATCTTGTATACCGGTCAAATACATTGCTGCAGTAACAGGGAAACAGGAAGCAGCAAAAGCAAACTTATACATTGCTATAGTCTCATATCTATTCATGGTAAAGTGCTGCAGGTTCTGATAGTTTTTAGAGTTGGTTAATTGATTCAATACTTGACCTTGAAAGACACACTATATTGTCTCATGAAAGAGTTCAGACAAAGACAAGTAACTGAGATGATCTCGGAAATATTTACGGAAAATCAAATATACATCTTTTTCCAATATGATTGCATCGTTTATGGGCTTTAGACCGATATTCTCTACCTTGTACCAACATGGTATATTTCCGACTGATCGACAACGTCATCGGCCATCAAACCGAAGGTTATTATCCGTAAGGATTAATTATTGAATGACCATTTGTAATAAATGATTTCACTACCAGTATTTCAAACTTATCAATTTGGTGCTCCATCCTAAAATATTAGCTATGTAGATATTGTCTTTCATTCGGCTGTGTGCCACTAGTGAGAACAGACGTGTTTAAATAAACTAATTAGCTGTCGAATACGTGTTGTGCTCCGTCAACTTAAATATCAAACGTGTAAACAGTGTTCAGTGTTAAAACTATTTAAATTTAAATTAAAAACTTTAGGTACAACTTATCAACCAAGGGCTTCTCTCGATGAGAGAAGCCTTGCAATACATACTAAAAGCAAAAATGCTAATTGAGAGCAACCACTCAGGCGAAGATGACGAAAATTCTGAGTCAAATTCGGATGAAAACTTTACAACTCCGCAAAAACGAGAATCTACAACAAGCATCACAAATGCTAGCCAAAAACATCAAAGTGCAACTATCACCATACAAAACCGATACACATCTTTAGAAATAGAAGAAAATCAAGCTAGTACTAGCAGTCAACCTACCAACAACATAAAAATTCCACCTATCTATCTACAAGGTGTCACTAACTATCAGAAAATATTAACTGATTTAAAATCACTAATAAAAAATGACGATTTTACTACAAAACAAATGGGAAATAACAGCGTCAAAATAACTGTCACAACTATAGAAGACTATAGAAAGATGGCAGCATTCTACGACGCACACAAAATCCAATTTTACACATTTAGCATATCTGATAATAATGTTCTATCCGTCGTAATTAGAAGTGTGCCAACATCCTTATCAGAAGCGGAAATAAAGACAGAGCTATCAAAACAGTACCCAATTCTGAAAGTAGTCCGCTTATTGAGCAAAGAGAAAAAACCTATACCCATTTGCGCTGTAGATCTAGTCAAAAACGAAAATTCCACAGAAATATTCAACCTCAAATACATTATGCACGCACTGGTGACAGTTGAACTTAAACGCAAAAATAAAGACATCGCACAATGCACCCGGTGCCAGGCGTATGGACATACAAAAAATTTCTGTAGACTAAGTGCTAGGTGTCACAAATGTGCAGGTATGCATCACTACACAGAATGTCAAAAAAATAAAGATGACAAACCAAAGTGTGTAAACTGCGGCGGTGAGCATCCTGCCAATTACCGCGGATGCAAATTTTTTCAAGACCTGAAATACAAAATAACACGCAACAACCAACCAAATTTCCGTAAACAGAATGAATCAAACTTACCATCACATAGCACTAACAACACCGAAAATAAATCAAATAACACTTTTACCTCCACGAAATCATATGCATCAGTCGTAAAGAACAAACATACCAACCCAACGTCAAAAAACAATTTTCCCACAAACAATTCTCATACAAATAATCCCTCCATATCATCCTTCCTCACCGTTGTCATTGACCTGATCAAACCCTATTTGGAAAATATAAAATCATTTATCGCCACAATAATATCCTCATTGTTCTGAACTGAAATGGAAACCACATATCTATTTCAAAACCTACAACTGGCAAACTGGAATACAGATGGCATTAAAATAAAAAGAGCTACTACTATCGACTTCTTACAAAGGCACAATATTGATATAGCCTGCATAAGCGAAACTCATCTTATTCCACTGGAAAACTTCAAGATACCAGGTTATAACATCATTAGAAACGACAGAAAAGCCCTTATAGCATCAGGAGGAGTATCAATTCTAATAAAAAAATCACTCAAATACCATGAAATCATCCTTCCTCAACTAATAAATCTAGAAGCAACAGCAGTGAAACTTATGATAAGAAATAACCAAAAAATTAAGATAATTGCAGCATATCAACCACCAAGTAAACGAATTATGGAAGAGGACATCACAACCATTTTCAAAGAAAATATTCCGACGCTGTTATTGGGTGATCTAAACAGCAAAAATACCAACTGGAAATGCCGCGCAACAAATCCTAACGGACAGAGACTACAAAAAATAATATCAACATACACGAGCATAAAAATAGCAACACCCTCTGAACCTACATACTTTCCTCACAGATCTGACCATTCTCCTGATATACTAGATATTACATTATACAAAAATCTCACACAATCCCCATCTCAAACAGTCCTACCCGAACTAGATTCTGATCATATACCTGTGCTAGTAACATTATACAGTCAACCTGAAATAAATAAAATAACGCCTCCTCTCATAAATAGTAAAATAAACTGGAAGATATTTCAAGGGGAATTAAATAAAAACTTAAAAATATTAACCGAACTACACCAACCAGATCAAATCGACATTGCTATAACAAACTTAACTAAAATCATCCAACAAGCAACACAATCAGCACAGACTAACCCAACAGAATTTAGACACACCACGCCCTCAACACCAACTTATATTTTGAAAATTATAAAAGAAAAGTACAGACTGCGGCGTTTATGGCAGACAACGCGAAGCAGACCTCTTAAAAATGAACTAAACCGACTTACGCACCGTGTTAACAATGAATTAGAAAATTACCGAATAAAACAATACCAAAATTATCTAACCGACATCAACCCAAATGATGGAACTCTGTGGCAGGCAACGAAACGGATCCTTAAAAAACCAACAATAATCCCACCTTTGCATGTAGGTGATCAAATATACTGCAGTGATGAGGAGAAATGTGAAATCTTCGCAGATTACTACGAAAAAGTATTCTCGGCACCAACACCTACAAACTCAGATCCAGGAAATGAAGCAAATGGTGACATCCTAAATGAGCAAATAGTAATAGATCCGCACCATATTCGCCCAGCCACCGCAGCCGAACTAAAAATGCTCATAAATCAACTAAAAAATAAAAAAGCCCCAGGCCATGATCAAATCACTAATATCCTGCTTAAAAACCTTCCAAAAAAAGCACTAGCTTACCTTACATCAATCATCAACTCCTGTCTAGCTAAAGGATATTTCCCTAAAACCTGGAAACGCGCAGAAGTAATAGTCTTTAATAAACCGGGCAAAGATAACAAGAACCCCGCTAGTTACAGGCCAATCAGCTTATTACCAACTATCTCAAAACTGCTTGAAAAAATTATTAAAGGCAGAGTAAATTCCATTATTATAGACAAAAATACTATCCGGTCATTCCAGTTTGGCTTCCGGACTCATCACTCAACAAATCACCAATTATTACGCCTCACGGAAATTATCAACGTGGGATTTGAAAACAAATCGTACACGGCAATTGCTTTCCTAGATGTCGCTCAAGCTTTCGACAGAGTTTGGCATATTGGTCTAATGAAAAAACATAAATCACTAAACCTTCCAACTTACCTTTATTCAATTCTCCGATCTTTTCTCACAAGAAGAACCTTTTGTATAAAAATTAATAAATCGAAATCCACCGATAAAGAAATAAACGCCGGTGTCCCACAAGGTTCGATACTTGAACCACTGCTATTCAACATCTATATGAGCGACATCCCAACTCCAGACAATGCAATACTTGCAATGTATGCTGACGATACGGCAATCGCCACACAACACCACCGGGTAGACACAGCAGGAGACCAGCTACAAGATGCCATAAACAACATTACACCATGGCTACATAAATGGCGCATAACTCTAAATGCTGCTAAATGCGAAACAAAAATTTTCAGTCTAAAACGATTAAAGGAACTAAAAAATATAAAAATCGAAAATGTCGAAGTACCCTGGAACGATAACAAATCTACAGTGAGATACTTAGGTGTACATCTGGACAATCGGCTGACATGGAAAACCCACACAATGAAAAAACTCAAAGAAGCCAAATGCAGACTCGGCATGCTATATCCACTAATAAATCGAAAAACATCTTTAAAGACCGACTACATGAAACTCCTGTACACTGCCTTACTCAGACCTATATTAATGTATGCATGTCCAATATGGGGAACAGCAGCGACGACCGTAATTAAAAAAATTCAAATATTTCAAAATAAAATACTTCGTATTGCAACAAACGCTCCCTGGTTCGTTCGCAATAATCAAATACATAGAGAACTAGGCATAAACCCAATACCTGAACACATAAATTTTTTTAAAAAAACCTTCCTGCCTGCACAAGCGCAGTAGAACTAAAACTAGGTCACCGCTCAACAAAAACCAGACTACGTAAAAGACTTCCACAAGACCTATTATTATCAACTGAAGAAGAAAAATCCGACGACGAAAACTAAACATCAATAAAACTTCCAGCCAATAAATGCACAAAATACCAAGTAAAACATTAAACATGTTGGTCTGGTAAAATCATTCATTAAAAAAAAAAAAAAAAAAAGATATTGTCTTTAGTTAACTTCTTAGGATCTACCAACAATTTGTATGACTATACCACTGAATATCCTCGTCTTTGTTTACCGCCCAACATATTATATGTTTATCATTTGTACATACCACTTCGTAATATCCGGAATATTAATTTCTATTATGAATTCCATTCAATCTTTCACAATTACTAGATAGAAATATTGAATTCTTGTTTATCTTCTTTATTGACACTGGCGCACTGGTACAGTTTCGTTCCTGTTGATTGTCCAATTCTGTCTAAACTTTACATGATATACGTTTTGTCTAACTATTTTCATTGCAAACAATTCTGATGCCTGAACAAACATTATCTTACAGTTACTACAAGAAAACGAACACTTGATGAAAAGGCCAGCATATATCACCCAAATTTGAATGCTCACCATTGGGATCTCCGAATCTATAAGAGATAGAAGGTCGGTTAAATTAGACAAAAGTTGTAAATTTAAGAGATGTTGATGGCGATTTCATATTTTGAAAATATTGCATGGCTCACTAGATAATCACAGAAATGTGATTTGCTCGACTTTTTATTTTCTTTTATGAGTCAGAAGGTACTAGAAATATTAAAAAAGCTTCAAATCAATATTTTAGTATACCTAACAAGCTTTTCGATGATTTTTTTACTAGATATTGCTGAAGATACAGCGTGCAAGTCGAATTTTTAAATGGGAACTATGGTTAATTTTAATCTAGTTAAAGAGTGTTATTTTTTCTTTTTACAGTAACGTATTCGCTTATACAAATATCTTTTTCAGCTTTGAAGAGAAAGTAAAAAGTAACACAAAAATAGTGATTTTCGTAGTGTGCCATGAAAATTTGGTATAAAACAGTTGCATTTAATTATGTTATATACTTGTAAGACAATTGAAATTCAATAATATTTTATAAACAAAAGAATAAAGACAAAAAATAATTTATATAGGTATAGCTTCATATCAGAAACTGTCTAATAGTTTTCAGTTTACAGAACGAATTTTGTTTCGATCATCAAATGTCCTATTGTTTGGCACGTTCATAACATATTTAGATGCAATTGTTTTATAACAATATTTTAACTATCTAAGATATAAAGGCAACATTAAAATTCAAGAAAATCACATTTTTTGTGATTGTTTAGTGAGCCATGCAATATTTTCAAAATACGAAATCGCCATGCAATATTTTCAAAATACGAAATAGCCATGAATACGCAACTTTTGTCTAATTTAACCGACCTTCTATCTCTTATAGTTTCGAAGATCCCAATGATGAGCATTCAAACTTGGGTCAGTCTGTATATAAGAAATAGATAGCTGTATTTTGTAACGATTTTTATGTTAATTCAGAGGCAAATAGTATAAACATGTAAAATTATATTTTATTTGTTGATTAGTATGCGAGTATAACAACTAAATGAATGAATATTTTGCCTAGTACATAGTAGGATCAATATGGTGTGACAGTATTACACGTAGAGCAGTTATTTATATCGAAAATTCAATATAAAATAATAATCGATCATGACTTTGATTATTTATATCGTAAGTACTAGTACTAGTAAAACGTTGCTGATATGTATAGGTGACTCAGTCCGTCCCTGGTTATAATTATATATAATTATTATAATATCCGGTACAGTGCACGCCGCTTAATGTGATCACATCGGGACGCGAGGTTTATGATAACAATAACCGTAGTACATACATACATAATTATTGTGTACATATATAATATGTACAGAAAATTAAATGAAAGAAGTCCCATGAAGGTTATCTGTATCATATACGAATTAACGTATAGTTATATATCTATCTCTCTCATTTCAATTGTCAAACAGCACGCGCGACAAGGATGGATATAACCCGTTTGTCTTTAGAATGTCCGAACAATACTACGACAAGCAAAACAAAATGAGGCTCGTTGTACTCGATACTATTGCAGTAACGTACGTCGATTTCTTATTTCCTACACTATCCGCTGACACATAGGCGCGCAGTGACATTTTGCTGCATTTTCTATCAGTCTTATTTACCACTAATTAACACCAATATTATGCACTAACACAAACACAGTTATAATAAATCACTTTTATTGCAACCAGTATTATTATATTATTATCTAAATCGTTGTTGTAATTCAAAATGTGAGACACAAATGATTAACGTATTGAACTGTCAAAACATCGTATTTCTGTTGTTACCGATGCTAAGCCGACTATTCACTGAAAACTTTATATCTGGTATATACTAATGCATGCATTGTTCTTCTTTTGTTTATACCTCCCCGTCATCTGCTCACCAACGAAAATTACACTATCTTATATGGCCCATTAAAAATTTGATAAACGACGCTACTGAATATGAGAAAATGGGCGTGGTTAAAATCTAAACTCGTACTGTCCTTCAATGACCTTCATGGGACTTCTTTCATTTAAACTTCTGTATGTGTGTTTATTAGCAAAGAGAAATTCAAATTTAAAGCGGAGCAAATTATTAATAAAAATTATATACGCGTGTTCCGTCTGAAAAATCAAATAACCTGTGCTGCACATAATAAGCGGCGTGCACTGTATTTAATATGCGATTTTTTTCTAAAATTGTAACAATGTTTTGAATTTGAAATGATTTGTTCCTGAAATTTATTACGTTTATTGTGTGTCTTGCGCCTTTTCTATTCTCTTTAATTATTTCTCGCATGTTCTGTTCCACTCCATATTCTTATTGTTTTTCTTTTAATCTGAAATACCTGATAGTTGTTAGTTTCTTTCATCAATATTTTGTAAAAACCAGCAATAAAGTAGAATTTATAATAACCCATACCTACATAAATTTTTTTTGTCTCTAATCTTTTGTTTATCTAATATTATTGAATTTCAATTGTTTTGCATGTAAAAAATTTCAAAAATTTTTTCGTTAGAATTTTGTTGAATAATATCAACAAGGAATTAAGTCAATTTTTGGTTCAGGACCCACAATATCTTCTTTGGCGAGTTCGTATAATATTAAATGAATCGTTCACTGGCCAAATCGATTAACTCCACTTATTGAATTTTTTTAAATTTTAGTGTTAAAGCACTTGGTTGAGTCTGCACTTTCTATATAATAATACATTTCGCTAACAATATGCATTAACACCATTAAAATGACAATTTTTTTTGGCCAGTGAATAATATATAATTTTTTTCAGAAGCCAAATCGATTAACTCCATACTCAAATGTAAATTATTCCAACAAAACAATTAAAACGCAGCAGCTGCAAGAAACTCCTTGGATCACAAAATTACTATTACAAAATATGTTCGTATGTATGTCGTTCGTCTGCTCGTTCGCTCACCCACTCACTCATACATATTTTTGTTTCACTAATTCCGGTGAGCAGTCACCGTCTACGCCATTAGGCATGACGTTTTAAAATTTTATAAAATAAATTTTACAATTGGAGAATGTGTCTCCTTATGCTTTTGTTGTGATGTTTTTTGACTTAGTTTAGATGTTGTGTTTAGACGACAGCCGATTAACAGGAACGAACGGGCGAGAGTGGCTTTGGGTTTGGCCGGAGAGGGGAGGTCACTACCCAGCTGCAAGTCGCAGAACGTATTTTTGCTTTGCTTAAAAAAGACTTGATTTTGATTTGTAAATTTTCGGTTAAATATTTTATGTTAGAAATATTTTGGTATATATATATATTTGGTTTCGTATACAATTACGAATTCGTTAGTTTCGCAAAGGCATTTATTGTGTGTATCGCGGTGTTGGTGAGAGTGGTGGACCAAGCTTACCAAGGTCCAGAGACGGCATCGCCCAGCAGCCTTTTCCGGATAAAAAAAAAGGTAAGTGACCGCCTTATTATCGGCCAATCACAGAGCTGCTCTCTCCAACCGTTCAAATTTCAATACAGTCCACTAACATCGAAATTAAATTTAAAGTATTTGTACGAGATAGGCGGGTTACTGTTCGTCAAACTCGTGACGACGGCCCTGTGCTATCATAATTTGGTCCTTCGAGCCGGATATAACTTCCTGCACTGCCAACTAATAGATAGACACGCTTCTTAGTCAAATTCGTGACTCCAGCCCTGTACTATCAAAATTGTTGGTTCTTGCTTGTGTAGTTTCGTGCAAATACCGGCTCATCGTGTCGTTCGGTGCTGTTCGTTGCACAATAGATTGGTTTATTGACCTTTGAGTTGTCACTGTTTCTAGTACAACCGGTGATACAGAATCGCTGTGCTGGTTGCATTATTGTTATTGTTCTTAAAATTAATTATCTGATACAATGCCGGTCATAGATGACTTGAACTTTCTGGCAAAGACCTTGATGGAGAAGCTAGTGCGTTTAGAAGAAGTCGCGGTACGGGTTGAGCAAGGTCCGCAGAATAAAAAGGATTTAGCGTTGTTTAGGGCTATGTCGGAAGGGATGGACGAAACATCCGAACGATATCATGAAACTGTTATGAAAATTGCTGCCTACAACGCGAAGCAGACACCGCGTATCGAGGAGGATTGGCAAGACGAGATTGTACAATTCGAAACTCTCTTTTATAATGCCAAGGCAATTGCTAGCATAGCATTTCCAGACTCTGACAAATTAAACATTAGTCTGACACCAGGTCAAACTATGCACGCAAATCCATCACATGTTCATGGCGTTTCCTTACCTAAATTAAAGCTTGTTGAATTTAGTGGAGAGGTAAAATCGTGGAACAATTTCTCGGATTTATACCTGGCAACGGTGCACAATAATACGCAATTGTCGGATGTTCAGAAACATATGTATCTTCGGTCGGTCGTAAAAGGTGACGCGTTATCCTTGATATCGTCCTTACCTCTGACGGCAGATAATTATCAAGTCGCGTGGAATACGCTTCAAACTCGCTATAATAATACGACCCTGTTGACAAATGCCTATCTCGAGGCACTGTTCGGGGTTCCAAATGCAACTCGCCAACCACAATCCACACGGGCACTCGCGACATCTCTTGCAGAGTACCTGGGGGCGCTGCAAGCGTTGGGCCACACAGTGGAAGGGTGGGCGGTACCGCTGATCTTCATATTCAGCAACAAGTTAAATGTTACTTTGAGAGAACATTGGGAGAAGTATGTCGTTGATCACCCTATGCCTACGCTAAAACAGTTCATAAGTTTCTTAAATGAAGAAGCTAGAATCATGGAAGCTGTCCAAGCTAGTGGTACTACGTTTGGACAAGCAATTCCAAGGAAATCCTTTGCTTCAAACACCGAAAAGGGACACAAGTCAATGCGAGCATCAAATACATTTGTTGTAAACACCGATGCAGAATCAGAACCGCGGTGCGCTGCGTGCGAAGGTAAACATTGGTTAGGTCAATGCGGTAACTTCCGAAAAGGAACGGTGAACGATCGGTTGCAATTTGCCAAAGCGAATCGGTTGTGTTTAAACTGTTTAATGTCAGGTCACTTCCTAAGAGACTGTGCGAAAGGGAATGCTTGTAAACATTGCTCCTCCGCGCATCATTCGTTATTGCATTTCGGCAATAAATCAACCGTGCACGGATCCGCTAAGTTGCAGTCAGTCGCCACGACGTCCAAGGGGGAACCAGTTAAAACTAGTTCAACTGACGACAAACATACGGAACAGTCAGTCGATACTCTGCAAACAACCGCGTCTAGTTCAACGGTGACAATCTTATTAGCAACCGCGCAAACTTACATTCAAGATCACAAAGGTGATTATCAATCTGTAAAGATTCTGATTGACAGCGCCAGTCAAGGAACGTTTATTACAAATTCGTGTGTTAAACGGTTAGGCTTGCGTACCCAGAGTACAGCAGTACCTGTATTCGGCATGGCTCAGACTGCACTAGGGGTAGCAAAAGAGGCTGTAAAATGTTGGTTTCAACCAATAGATGGAATAGAACTTCAAGTCGAGGCATTAGTTGTTGATAACATAACAAACTGTCCTTCCATATCGGTGCGTCCCCGGAATTGGGATCATTTGCAAGGACTAAAGTTAGCTGACCCAACTTATTTCCGATCAGAACCAGTAGATATCTTACTTGGAGCCGAATGGTTTGCTTCGGTGATACTAGGTAATACTATCGCCGGCCCAGAGGGGGCACCAAGTGCTATTGAAAGTATTTGGGGCTATTGTTTGATCGGACGCATAAGTAGGCAACCAACAGCGGTGCACACTCTTTGTACGACAGTACAGGGTCAACTAGAGAATCTGATTCGCAGATTCTGGGAAGTTGAAGAACCACCATCCACAACAGCGCTAAGTGAGGAGGACCAAGAGTGCGAAACTCACTTCCAGTCGACAGTGGCTCGTTTATCCAATGGAAAATACGTTGTGGAATTGCCATTCAAATCTACGGCGCCTCCTCTTGGCGAGAGTCGCGAACCAGCGTTGCGTAGATTTCAACTGCTTGAACGTAGGCTCTCCAAGAACCCGCAACTAAGAGAACATTACGATGCATTTATGCAGGATTATCTAGCTCAAGAACATATGGTACCACATCATTGCATATTTCGGGACAATAAACACTTCACAAAGTTTCGTGTCGTCTTTGATGCATCCATGACATCGCAAAATGGTCCATCATTGAACCAAGTACTGCTTACAGGTCCGAAACTGCAAGCAGACATTGTAAAACTATTGGTTAGTTTTAGAAAGCACGAAATAGTGCTAGTCGCTGACATTCGGCAAATGTATCGAAACATTAAAGTCAGTGAGAAACACCAAGATTATCAGAGAATCTTTTGGAGATTTGCGCCGGAAGAACCGTTACTGGAGTATTGCTTGACCACTGTGACATATGGCGTATCGGCGTCACCGTTTCTGGCCATTCGTACCCTCCAGCAACTAGTTTCGGATGAAGGGACAAACTTCAAACAAGCTTCGCAGGTCATCCTATCAAACACATACATGGATGATATTGTAACTTCAGTACCCACAGTGGATGAAGCATTAAAACTGCGACGAGATCTCTCAGAGTTGCTAGGTCGCGGAAACTTTGAGCTCAGAAAATGGATGAGCAATCGCACAGAGGTGTTGGAATCAGTTCCTCCAGAACACTGTGCTGTATCGGCAGAGACACTAGGTTTCGAAAGTGAGTCGGAACCTTCTGCGAAAATCCTTGGATTGGTGTGGAATCCAGGCTCTGATTGTTTTTCGTATAACGTCTGCCTGACTACCACCCCTATATCAAAACGTACTATCCTATCAGACATTGCTAGACTTTTTGATCCTGTAGGATTTATCAGTCCAGTAACCTTCTTCGGCAAGTGTCTTATTCAGCATCTATGGCACATCGGTCTAGATTGGGATGAACGGCCTCCCGTAGAAGTTTGTGAGAAATGGACACGATTTCGTCAAGAGCTGTTAGCTCTAAAGTCATTTAAACTCTCGAGATGCTTAAATGTAGATAACGCGATTCGACTAGAATTGCACGGTTTCGCTGATACTTCTGAAAAGGGCTATTGTGGGGTAGTTTATCTTAGAGCTGATCACACGGATGCCAAAGTAACATTGTCATTGTTAGTAGCCAAAACGAAGGTCGCTCCGATAAAGAAGATATCCTTACCTCGATTAGAACTTTGTGCTGTAGTACTGGTCTCCAAACTGATTCATAATGTTGCGCAGCATTTAGAGCTGCAAGGCAAACTAGGTGCGAGCATCGTGTGGACGGATTCTATGATCGCACTGAACTGGCTTCGCGCGTCTCCACATCGTTGGAAGACATATGTGGCCAACCGTGTAAGTCAAGCGCAATCCTGGGTAGCACCTGAACAGTTTCGACATGTACCATCACAGCTAAATCCCGCAGACTGTGGATCCAGAGGCTTGTTCCCGCTTGAGTTACTGAACCATCCAATGTGGATCTCAGGTCCTGTATGGTTGATGGAGCCACCCTTGAACTGGCCCGCAACCACTATGAACCTGATTGAAGGTGAATCGACGCAGGAAGGCCGCGTGATATCGTTTCACGCCACCATCCCGCCTCAGGACGGCACTGTACATATCGTGGACAGTTGCTTAGCTCGCTCGTCGTCACTATCATTCTTGAAACGTCTCCTTGCGTGGTGTTTGAGGTTCATCCACAACACGCGCCAAAGGACGGATGTTCGGTCAGGATGGTTGACTGCACAGGAATTATCGAGCGCCTTGATGACGTGCGTAAAGTGGATTCAAAGCCAGGAGTTCGGAGAAGAGATACGGCGTCTGACCACCAGTAAGCAGGGTACAAATCAGTATCGTAAGCTTAATCCATTTATAGATGAATATGGAGTGCTGAGAGTAGGTGGAAGATTATGTCATGCAACGTTAGCGCGTGGAAGAAAGCATCCCATATTACTTCCAAGATCTCATCATTTCACCCATCTAGTGATTGAGCATTATCACCGACAACACCTGCATCCTGGTCCACAAAACCTACATGCGATAATTCAAGGACAGTTTTGGATTATTTCCGGACGAGAGGTAATTCGTCACAGGTTGTCAAAATGTGTTACTTGTTTTCGCACAAAACCTTCGCCAATACAGCCATTCATGGAAAATCTGCCAGCTGCTCGATTCCAAGCCATAAAGGCATTTGCTGTGACCGGTGTAGACTATGGCGGACCATACGAGATTACTCTTGGTAAATTTCGAAAGGCTCGCAGATATAAAGGCTATATTTGCTTGTTTGTATGCTTCGCAACGAAGGCCGTTCACCTTGAGCTCACTTCGGAACTCACTACAGAAGCCTTCCTAGCGGCATTACGGCGATTCATTGCTCGCCGAGGCAGTATCAATGAGATACACAGCGACTGTGGCACAAATTTCGTTGGCGCCAAGGGAAAATTGAGTGAATGGGCTCAATTAATGGCGTCTGATGATCATAACCAGATCATCGCCGGACAGCTTGCTGATCGGGGAATTGCGTGGCATTTGAATCCTCCTCGTATTTGATAAATGCAGTCTTTTGTATCTGATGAATTCTTTGGCCTATTGCTACCAAGAAGGCTTCTTATTGTTGATGTCGTTTGAAATACTGTTTTGATGTTTAATTTAGAAGCAACTCGTCTTATTTCTTCTGATATGCCTTTTGTATATGGTATACATAGTAAATGTTTATGTTCTTCCTCGCTAGTGGTCGCTCTGGTTTTTGTCGCTTTTGGTTGCATGATCTTCTTGATTATGTTGTGTTTTAAACCGTTTCGAAGTAGCGTTTCTTGAATTATTTTTCGTTCTTCTGCTCTGGCTTCATTTGTGCTGCAGTGTGTGTCTGCGCGGTGCAGCAGAGATTTTGCTACCCCAATTTTTGTGCTTCCCGAGTGGTTAGATTCAAAGTTCAAATATCTGCCTGTGTGTGTAGGTTTCCTGTATACACTTGTCACAATGTTGTTATTTCTTCTTTCTACCGCTACGTCTAGGAAACAGCATTTCAATACATAAAAATTTAGAAAATAACCTTACATTGTTCAATATAATAAATAATGAATAATCAAATTTAAAATTGATTAATTTATTTATTTTGCAGATAAATCAACATTATTTGAATACGTATCAACGTAAATTTAAGTTAAGTGTTTGTGATTTCGTTTTATTGGATGCTACTTTAACATATTCGGTAAGTATTATAAATTAATCAGTAGTTACACCTTTAATACATATTTATGAGTTTGTTATATAATCTGCTTCATTTTATTACGTTAAGTTGTATATTCTGCTTTAATATACAGGTGTTAAAAAAAATTATGGACATGCTTCTAGAAGAGTACATTTCTAGTGCCACTGGTAATCAACAAATGAGTACGGGTATTCAACATAAATTTTTTACCACGTAACTGATGCTGAATAACAAATGAATTAATTTTATTCTGACGTTTTGTAATAATGTACTGTCACCAGTGGCACTAGAAATGTACTCTTCTAGAAGCATGTCCGTAATTTTGCGAATTTTGAAAAAATTCTTTTTGATTGTGAATCAGCACATCGAAATGTATATAGCTTGAATTTGTTTACCCTTTTTTAACACCCTGTATATATTTTATTTTTAAGTCTACATATATGTACACTAGGGGAATTTTTATCGGGCCGCCCCCCAGATCGGCTCCAAATAATTAAAAAAAATCTTGTAATTATTTCAGATTTTTATTTTAATATTTAACCCTTGACCACAGGGCTCAAAGTTTTCCATTTAAAACACATGGGGATTTGCCATCGTTGCAGTTAGTATTTTATTGTAGGATTATTTATGGCCCTAAAAGTTTGATATTTTCAGGAATTAGTCTTCAAGGATGCTTTATGGAAAAAAAATTGCCGCATCCCTAGCGTTAAAGTTTTGTATGAATTATCTCATGCCAATATGATGTTATTTATTTATCTTCCTCACTGACGAAACAATTTTCAACTATATTTATCTTTCAAAAATTTCGTATATTGTTGCTCAGAAACATTGAAAATACGTGTTTACCCATGTTTTTTGGTTCATTACACTTTATAGGAAATATTCCGTCATTATTTAATATTATACGAACTCGCCAAAGAAGATATTGTGGGTCCTGAACCAAAAATTGACTTAATTCCTTGTTGATATTATTCAACAAAATTCTAACGAAAAAATTTTTGAAATTTTTTACATGCAAAACAATTGAAATTCAATAATATTAGATAAACAAAAGATTAGAGACAAAAAAAATTTATGTAGGTATGGGTTATTATAAATTCTACTTTATTGCTGGTTTTTACAAAATATTGATGAAAGAAACTAACAACTATCAGGTATTTCAGATTAAAAGAAAAACAATAAGAATATGGAGTGGAACAGAACATGCGAGAAATAATTAAAGAGAATAGAAAAGGCGCAAGACACACAATAAACGTAATAAATTTCAGGAACAAATCATTTCAAATTCAAAACATTGTTACAATTTTAGAAAAAAATCGCATATTAAATACAGTGCACGCCGCTTATTATGTGCAGCACAGGTTATTTGATTTTTCAGACGGAACACGCGTATATAATTTTTATTAATAATTTGCTCCGCTTTAAATTTGAATTTCTCTTTGCTAATAAACACACATACAGAAGTTTAAATGAAAGAAGTCCCATGAAGGTCATTGAAGGACAGTACGAGTTTAGATTTTAACCACGCCCATTTTCTCATATTCAGTAGCGTCGTTTATCAAATTTTTAATGGGCCATATAAGATAGTGTAATTTTCGTTGGTGAGCAGATGACGGGGAGGTATAAACAAAAGAAGAACAATGCATGCATTAGTATATACCAGATATAAAGTTTTCAGTGAATAGTCGGCTTAGCATCGGTAACAACAGAAATACGATGTTTTGACAGTTCAATACGTTAATCATTTGTGTCTCACATTTTGAATTACAACAACGATTTAGATAATAATATAATAATACTGGTTGCAATAAAAGTGATTTATTATAACTGTGTTTGTGTTAGTGCATAATATTGGTGTTAATTAGTGGTAAATAAGACTGATAGAAAATGCAGCAAAATGTCACTGCGCGCCTATGTGTCAGCGGATAGTGTAGGAAATAAGAAATCGACGTACGTTACTGCAATAGTATCGAGTACAACGAGCCTCATTTTGTTTTGCTTGTCGTAGTATTGTTCGGACATTCTAAAGACAAACGGGTTATATCCATCCTTGTCGCGCGTGCTGTTTGACAATTGAAATGAGAGAGATAGATATATAACTATACGTTAATTCGTATATGATACAGATAACCTTCATGGGACTTCTTTCATTTAATTTTCTGTACATATTATATATGTACACAATAATTATGTATGTATGTACTACGGTTATTGTTATCATAAACCTCGCGTCCCGATGTGATCACATTAAGCGGCGTGCACTGTACCGGATATTATAATAATTATATATAATTATAACCAGGGACGGACTGAGTCACCTATACATATCAGCAACGTTTTACTAGTACTAGTACTTACGATATAAATAATCAAAGTCATGATCGATTATTATTTTATATTGAATTTTCGATATAAATAACTGCTCTACGTGTAATACTGTCACACCATATTGATCCTACTATGTACTAGGCAAAATATTCATTCATTTAGTTGTTATACTCGCATACTAATCAACAAATAAAATATAATTTTACATGTTTATACTATTTGCCTCTGAATTAACATAAAAATCGTTACAAAATACAGCTATCTATTTCTTATATACAGACTGACCCAAGTTTGAATGCTCATCATTGGGATCTTCGAAACTATAAGAGATAGAAGGTCGGTTAAATTAGACAAAAGTTGCGTATTCATGGCTATTTCGTATTTTGAAAATATTGCATGGCGATTTCGTATTTTGAAAATATTGCATGGCTCACTAAACAATCACAAAAAATGTGATTTTCTTGAATTTTAATGTTGCCTTTATATCTTAGATAGTTAAAATATTGTTATAAAACAATTGCATCTAAATATGTTATGAACGTGCCAAACAATAGGACATTTGATGATCGAAACAAAATTCGTTCTGTAAACTGAAAACTATTAGACAGTTTCTGATATGAAGCTATGCCTATATAAATTATTTTTTGTCTTTATTCTTTTGTTTATAAAATATTATTGAATTTCAATTGTCTTACAAGTATATAACATAATTAAATGCAACTGTTTTATACCAAATTTTCATGGCACACTACGAAAATCACTATTTTTGTGTTACTTTTTACTTTCTCTTCAAAGCTGAAAAAGATATTTGTATAAGCGAATACGTTACTGTAAAAAGAAAAAATAACACTCTTTAACTAGATTAAAATTAACCATAGTTCCCATTTAAAAATTCGACTTGCACGCTGTATCTTCAGCAATATCTAGTAAAAAAATCATCGAAAAGCTTGTTAGGTATACTAAAATATTGATTTGAAGCTTTTTTAATATTTCTAGTACCTTCTGACTCATAAAAGAAAATAAAAAGTCGAGCAAATCACATTTCTGTGATTATCTAGTGAGCCATGCAATATTTTCAAAATATGAAATCGCCATCAACATCTCTTAAATTTACAACTTTTGTCTAATTTAACCGACCTTCTATCTCTTATAGATTCGGAGATCCCAATGGTGAGCATTCAAATTTGGGTGATATATGCTGGCCTTTTCATCAAGTGTTCGTTTTCTTGTAGTAACTGTAAGATAATGTTTGTTCAGGCATCAGAATTGTTTGCAATGAAAATAGTTAGACAAAACGTATATCATGTAAAGTTTAGACAGAATTGGACAATCAACAGGAACGAAACTGTACCAGTGCGCCAGTGTCAATAAAGAAGATAAACAAGAATTCAATATTTCTATCTAGTAATTGTGAAAGATTGAATGGAATTCATAATAGAAATTAATATTCCGGATATTACGAAGTGGTATGTACAAATGATAAACATATAATATGTTGGGCGGTAAACAAAAACGAGGATATTCAGTGGTATAGTCATACAAATTGTTGGTAGATCCTAAGAAGTTAACTAAAGACAATATCTTTTTTTTTTTTTTTTTTAATGAATGATTTTACCAGACCAACATGTTTAATGTTTTACTTGGTATTTTGTGCATTTATTGGCTGGAAGTTTTATTGATGTTTAGTTTTCGTCGTCGGATTTTTCTTCTTCAGTTGATAATAATAGGTCTTGTGGAAGTCTTTTACGTAGTCTGGTTTTTGTTGAGCGGTGACCTAGTTTTAGTTCTACTGCGCTTGTGCAGGCAGGAAGGTTTTTTAAAAAAAATTTATGTGTTCAGGTATTGGGTTTATGCCTAGTTCTCTATGTATTTGATTATTGCGAACGAACCAGGGAGCGTTTGTTGCAATACGAAGTATTTTATTTTGAAATATTTGAATTTTTTTAATTACGGTCGTCGCTGCTGTTCCCCATATTGGACATGCATACATTAATATAGGTCTGAGTAAGGCAGTGTACAGGAGTTTCATGTAGTCGGTCTTTAAAGATGTTTTTCGATTTATTAGTGGATATAGCATGCCGAGTCTGCATTTGGCTTCTTTGAGTTTTTTCATTGTGTGGGTTTTCCATGTCAGCCGATTGTCCAGATGTACACCTAAGTATCTCACTGTAGATTTGTTATCGTTCCAGGGTACTTCGACATTTTCGATTTTTATATTTTTTAGTTCCTTTAATCGTTTTAGACTGAAAATTTTTGTTTCGCATTTAGCAGCATTTAGAGTTATGCGCCATTTATGTAGCCATGGTGTAATGTTGTTTATGGCATCTTGTAGCTGGTCTCCTGCTGTGTCTACCCGGTGGTGTTGTGTGGCGATTGCCGTATCGTCAGCATACATTGCAAGTATTGCATTGTCTGGAGTTGGGATGTCGCTCATATAGATGTTGAATAGCAGTGGTTCAAGTATCGAACCTTGTGGGACACCGGCGTTTATTTCTTTATCGGTGGATTTCGATTTATTAATTTTTATACAAAAGGTTCTTCTTGTGAGAAAAGATCGGAGAATTGAATAAAGGTAAGTTGGAAGGTTTAGTGATTTATGTTTTTTCATTAGACCAATATGCCAAACTCTGTCGAAAGCTTGAGCGACATCTAGGAAAGCAATTGCCGTGTACGATTTGTTTTCAAATCCCACGTTGATAATTTCCGTGAGGCGTAATAATTGGTGATTTGTTGAGTGATGAGTCCGGAAGCCAAACTGGAATGACCGGATAGTATTTTTGTCTATAATAATGGAATTTACTCTGCCTTTAATAATTTTTTCAAGCAGTTTTGAGATAGTTGGTAATAAGCTGATTGGCCTGTAACTAGCGGGGTTCTTGTTATCTTTGCCCGGTTTATTAAAGACTATTACTTCTGCGCGTTTCCAGGTTTTAGGGAAATATCCTTTAGCTAGACAGGAGTTGATGATTGATGTAAGGTAAGCTAGTGCTTTTTTTGGAAGGTTTTTAAGCAGGATATTAGTGATTTGATCATGGCCTGGGGCTTTTTTATTTTTTAGTTGATTTATGAGCATTTTTAGTTCGGCTGCGGTGGCTGGGCGAATATGGTGCGGATCTATTACTATTTGCTCATTTAGGATGTCACCATTTGCTTCATTTCCTGGATCTGAGTTTGTAGGTGTTGGTGCCGAGAATACTTTTTCGTAGTAATCTGCGAAGATTTCACATTTCTCCTCATCACTGCAGTATATTTGATCACCTACATGCAAAGGTGGGATTATTGTTGGTTTTTTAAGGATCCGTTTCGTTGCCTGCCACAGAGTTCCATCATTTGGGTTGATGTCGGTTAGATAATTTTGGTATTGTTTTATTCGGTAATTTTCTAATTCATTGTTAACACGGTGCGTAAGTCGGTTTAGTTCATTTTTAAGAGGTCTGCTTCGCGTTGTCTGCCATAAACGCCGCAGTCTGTACTTTTCTTTTATAATTTTCAAAATATAAGTTGGTGTTGAGGGCGTGGTGTGTCTAAATTCTGTTGGGTTAGTCTGTGCTGATTGTGTTGCTTGTTGGATGATTTTAGTTAAGTTTGTTATAGCAATGTCGATTTGATCTGGTTGGTGTAGTTCGGTTAATATTTTTAAGTTTTTATTTAATTCCCCTTGAAATATCTTCCAGTTTATTTTACTATTTATGAGAGGAGGCGTTATTTTATTTATTTCAGGTTGACTGTATAATGTTACTAGCACAGGTATATGATCAGAATCTAGTTCGGGTAGGACTGTTTGAGATGGGGATTGTGTGAGATTTTTGTATAATGTAATATCTAGTATATCAGGAGAATGGTCAGATCTGTGAGGAAAGTATGTAGGTTCAGAGGGTGTTGCTATTTTTATGCTCGTGTATGTTGATATTATTTTTTGTAGTCTCTGTCCGTTAGGATTTGTTGCGCGGCATTTCCAGTTGGTATTTTTGCTGTTTAGATCACCCAATAACAGCGTCGGAATATTTTCTTTGAAAATGGTTGTGATGTCCTCTTCCATAATTCGTTTACTTGGTGGTTGATATGCTGCAATTATCTTAATTTTTTGGTTATTTCTTATCATAAGTTTCACTGCTGTTGCTTCTAGATTTATTAGTTGAGGAAGGATGATTTCATGGTATTTGAGTGATTTTTTTATTAGAATTGATACTCCTCCTGATGCTATAAGGGCTTTTCTGTCGTTTCTAATGATGTTATAACCTGGTATCTTGAAGTTTTCCAGTGGAATAAGATGAGTTTCGCTTATGCAGGCTATATCAATATTGTGCCTTTGTAAGAAGTCGATAGTAGTAGCTCTTTTTATTTTAATGCCATCTGTATTCCAGTTTGCCAGTTGTAGGTTTTGAAATAGATATGTGGTTTCCATTTCAGTTCAGAACAATGAGGATATTATTGTGGCGATAAATGATTTTATATTTTCCAAATAGGGTTTGATCAGGTCAATGACAACGGTGAGGAAGGATGATATGGAGGGATTATTTGTATGAGAATTGTTTGTGGGAAAATTGTTTTTTGACGTTGGGTTGGTATGTTTGTTCTTTACGACTGATGCATATGATTTCGTGGAGGTAAAAGTGTTATTTGATTTATTTTCGGTGTTGTTAGTGCTATGTGATGGTAAGTTTGATTCATTCTGTTTACGGAAATTTGGTTGGTTGTTGCGTGTTATTTTGTATTTCAGGTCTTGAAAAAATTTGCATCCGCGGTAATTGGCAGGATGCTCACCGCCGCAGTTTACACACTTTGGTTTGTCATCTTTATTTTTTTGACATTCTGTGTAGTGATGCATACCTGCACATTTGTGACACCTAGCACTTAGTCTACAGAAATTTTTTGTATGTCCATACGCCTGGCACCGGGTGCATTGTGCGATGTCTTTATTTTTGCGTTTAAGTTCAACTGTCACCAGTGCGTGCATAATGTATTTGAGGTTGAATATTTCTGTGGAATTTTCGTTTTTGACTAGATCTACAGCGCAAATGGGTATAGGTTTTTTCTCTTTGCTCAATAAGCGGACTACTTTCAGAATTGGGTACTGTTTTGATAGCTCTGTCTTTATTTCCGCTTCTGATAAGGATGTTGGCACACTTCTAATTACGACGGATAGAACATTATTATCAGATATGCTAAATGTGTAAAATTGGATTTTGTGTGCGTCGTAGAATGCTGCCATCTTTCTATAGTCTTCTATAGTTGTGACAGTTATTTTGACGCTGTTATTTCCCATTTGTTTTGTAGTAAAATCGTCATTTTTTATTAGTGATTTTAAATCAGTTAATATTTTCTGATAGTTAGTGACACCTTGTAGATAGATAGGTGGAATTTTTATGTTGTTTGTAGGTTGACTGCTAGTACTAGCTTGATTTTCTTCTATTTCTAAAGATGTGTATCGGTTTTGTATGGTGATAGTTGCACTTTGATGTTTTTTGCTAGCATTTGTGATGCTTGTTGTAGAGGCTCGTTTTTGCGGAGTTGTAAAGTTATCATCCGAATTTGACTCAGAATTTTCGTCATCTTCGCCTGAGTGGTTGCTCTCAGTTAGCATTTTTGCTTTTAGTATGTATTGCAAGGCTTCTCTCATCGAGAGAAGCCCTTGGTTGATAAGTTGTACCTAAAGTTTTGAATTTAAATTTAAATAGTTTTAACACTGAACACTGTTTACACGTTTGATATTTAAGTTGACGGAGCACAACACGTATTCGACAGCTAATTAGTTTATTTAAACACGTCTGTTCTCACTAGTGGCACACAGCCGAATGAAAGACAATATCTACATAGCTAATATTTTAGGATGGAGCACCAAATTGATAAGTTTGAAATACTGGTAGTGAAATCATTTATTACAAATGGTCATTCAATAATTAATCCTTACGGTTAATAACCTTCGGTTTGATGGCCGATGACGTTGTCGATCAGTCGGAAATATACCATGTTGGTACAAGGTAGAGAATATCGGTCTAAAGCCCATAAACGATGCAATCATATTGGAAAACGATGTATATTTGATTTTCCGTAAATATTTCCGAGATCATCTCAGTTACTTGTCTTTGTCTGAACTCTTTCATGAGACAATATAGTGTGTCTTTCAAGGTCAAGTATTGAATCAATTAACCAACTCTAAAAACTATCAGAACCTGCAGCACTTTACCATGAATAGATATGAGACTATAGCAATGTATAAGTTTGCTTTTGCTGCTTCCTGTTTCCCTGTTACTGCAGCAATGTATTTGACCGGTATACAAGATGCAGAACTTCACCGCAAGGCGGCGTCAATTTTACCTTCAATGGGTATTTTAAATGTTTCGGAATGATTTCCTCGGCTGCTTCGATGATTTGGATACGACTGGTAATACTTTCTCCGGTGATATATGTGCAGAATGAGCCGTTATGGAGAAATGTTACGGCCGTCCAGATGAACAGAGCCTCCAAGCTGTTATTGATGTTTATAGGTCAGTGAATTTACCCACCCTATACTACGAAAAAGAAATTTTCAATAAAATCTGTAACCAAATTGAACAAATAGACTTTGGATTCTTGATGAAAATATTTTATAGCATTGTGGAGGTCTTATAGAAATATATGACTATATATTAATAAAATATACATACATACATAACATCACGCCTTTCCCATTACTGGGGTAGCAGGCCCTTTATTCCCTACAATCACTTTCATTCCTTATTTTCTAACAAAAGCTCGCCAAATACTCCTATCCATACATAACTGTCTCGCCTCGTTAATATCCATACACCTTGTCATACATGCTCTCCTATTATTTCTACTTATAATTTTACGTTCACTCAAAACATTTTCTATCATATTCATCCATTTACTCCTCGGTCTTCCTCGCATTCGTGTTCCTTCAATTTCACCCAAATAAATCTTCTTAGTCAATCTATCATTTGACATTCTCTCCACATGTCCAAACCAACGCAGCTGACTTGAAGCCACTCTTTTCACAACATTTTTACTAATTTCACATTCATCATACACTACTTTATTCCTAATACGGTCTTTTCTAGTCACTCCGCACACTCCTCTCAAAAATCTCATTTCAACCGCAGTTACCCTTTTTTTATTCCGGTTATCCCATACCCAACATTCTCATCCATACATCAACGATGGCACAAGTACACCATTATACACACATAACCTAGCTTCTCTTGATACATTCACATTTCTAGCAAACATTCCCAAAGCGCCCAAAACTTTTCTACCTGCAACCACTCTTCTTTCAATTTCAGCATTCATCCGTCCATCTTCCGAAAACATGCATCCCAGATACATAAATTCATTAACTAATAAATAATAAATATAATATTTATAATTAAATTATCTCATCACTATCTTCTATACCTACTTCCTCGCACTTATATTATATAAGCAGAGAAAAACAAATATAAAGTGTCAGAAATGTGAAAAATATATTTGTGCGGAATGTGGTCCCAAACAGTACAGCAATTGTGAGTGATAAAAAACAATGAAAATTGGCGCAGTGAATTAGGACTAATATTTTAATTAATTTTTGTAAATAATATATATTTCATATTATTTTATAATAAAATAACAATTATATACGTAATTTAACGTTTTTTTTTATTGCAGGGTCTTAACGACCCTCGCGTTATATGTATGTGTAGTTTTGCATGTATGCGTAGCCGTGGCGTTGTAATTCCGTGCATTGACATTAAATCAACACTAGGAATGTATACAGACATACATGCCTGCAGCTCATCGACGTATGTGCAAGTCTGAATATATCACAAATTATTATTTATCTAGATTCACTTTTAAAACAACAAATTTAAAACAAGTGTGAATACATTTTCTTCTCTTCACAAAAGCAAAGCAAACTAAGCCGACTATAAGTGCATTGATCTTCTTTAGTTCAATTTTTAATTAAAAAATATTTTTTCTATATACGAGCCCTAACACATAAATGTTTTAGGGCCAGCCTGTATATATATATATATATATATATATATATATATATATATATATATATATATATATATATTCTATTATATAAAAGTCAATTTCTGTCTGTCTGTCTGTCTGTCTGTCTGTCTGTCTGTTCCTATACAATTCTACACCCGTCGACCGATCGGGTTAAAAATTTGCAGAGATACCCTTTAGGACCATGCGGGTGTCATAGGGTACATGGGAACGACGATATCTACTTCGAAATTTAGAAAAAAAGGAAATAAAATTAAATATGACGTATGTTCATAATTAACTGAATATTATTCTTTTGTTGGCATATGCAAAGCCGACTAATCCCACTCACATAGTATATTGTAAGTCTTTTGTTCGGATATATTTACTTCCATGGCAACGGTACTGTTACTGTATTGTTGATGGTTGACCAGGCGATTCAATCTGAATTTAATAAATGTACGTAATACTAATAATGTTACGTAATAATTTAACATTTATTACGTACGTAATTATGCATGTAAATAATTGTAATACAGTAAACTTAGCTTATAACGAACCTCATGGGACCGACGAAAATAGTTCGCTATAAGCGAATTCGTAATAAACGATAAACATCAAAAATTCATTATTTTTATTAATGCATAGGTTCATGTTTCAAGTAGGTACATAACATGAAGAACTGTTTTGCAAAACTAGACAAATCCAGATTTGTTCAAAATTGAATTGATATTATTTTGTAATATGTACATATACATATGTACATTAACAATAATTTTTATGAATCTTATGTGAAAAAAATCGTTCATATTACTTTTGTTTATATTTATTACATATTACTTTATATTATTATTTTTATTTATTTAAAGTAAGAGCTTCACGTGTTTTATCCGAAATTGCATAACTCATAATTGTACATCTTTAACACATTAAATACAGTGAACAAGGGCGGCCATGCTGAAATTTCCGCATGGGCCGCTCCAATCGCGGGAAGGTCCGATATTTTTTTTCATACAGTTAACCACATACACACAAGAACTGCAAGAATTGTTACGGCGACCCTACATACGCGATTTGATTTCAAGGAATCAACTGAATATTTGGTAAAATGCCGTTTTACGTTCGTTATAACCGAAAACTTTTACAATTATAACAAAAATTAGGGTTCGTTATACCCGAAAGTTCGTTATAAAACGATTCGTGTTTGCGAAAAAAAAAACGCACGTTTAATGATACTTTAGTTCGTACCTTATAGATTGGTTCGTTATAAACCGGTTCGTTATAAGCGAAGTGTACAGCATTTCAGTGAAAAATTAATAAATTGTACGCCAAGAAATTTATTCTTATTCGCACCGGATGAAAAATAAAAAAAATATTGTTCATCATAAAGCTTTAGAATAATAGCTATTGGTAGAACCCCGAGCGACGCCGGGTACGTTTTGCTAGTATATATATATATATTCTACAAGATATATTAATTATTTTATTAAATATTTTCTTCGCTACTAATCTTAAATTTCGAAATTCACTGTATATATATAAATATATTGTAACGTTTTGAATTGTCTCATTAGCGTGTGGCAAGACGATCGTAGTCGGCCGCCCGAATGTTGCCGGCTCGCTGTTGTGGAGTGGGGGTCGTGAGTCAAACAATAAGTTACTAAGTAACCGGTAGGGGCGCCACGAGCTCAAATTGTGTTGACTTCCGCCGCGCTTGCCCACAGTTCGGTGATCTGTGCATGGACGGGATACACATATATGGGGTATGGCACTTGACAAAATTTTATACAGTAAGACGACTCGGTTATAACCATTAATAATATTCGTGTAATGAAAAATTGAACCCAAGAAAAACAAGTGTGAAAATGAACAAAATGATAATTGACTAATACCAGCAAGGATCTTAATGCTAAAATGGAGGTGAATGAACTTAAAACCTAATCTCTTAAACTAAATAATACATATGATAAATCAAACAAATGAAAATGTATGTAATGTCCATACACAAAATAAATAGGGGGGGGGGGGCAGTTCGTAATACGCCTCTCAAGGGCGCGGCACAGGTGAATCTGCTGTTGTAAACGAAATTGTACTCAGCTGTGGTTGAGTTTGACCCCCGCGGGTCACGGTTGGATCGGCTTCCACGGAGAGGAGCAGCTTCCGATCACGGCGCCCCCGTAACGTTGTACTTTGAGGGCCACGGGCCTTTGGACCGGTACTGGACGCACACGTGGTTAAACCACCACAAAACTCGCGTCGCAGTACGTACGCACGGTTGTTTAATACACGAAACTCCCCAACTAGGGTTAAATCCTGGATTCCCGATAATAACGGCGATACACGACCTCGGAATCCCGGAACACAAAAAAACAATCGAAACTTGCCCGAAGCGTACTCTCTCGTCGGTAGCCTGACCGCGAGTGACCCTATCAATCAGCTACTTAATTTTTAATTATTAAAACTAGAAAAGCGCATCTTTCCCGGTCGCTAAAACGTTATTACTTAATTTAAGTAACATAAAACATGTCACAACCCTTCTATTGTATTACTTTCCGCTAAAGTCAAAAATTGCATGTTTCTATATATATATATATATATATATATATATATATATATATATATATATATATATATATATATATATATATATATATATATATATATATATACCGGGTGTCCCAAGAAATCTGGAACATAGGGAATTAACATGTAAAATTGAAAAAGTTGCGATTACTTCTGTATTATACATTTTAGAGCTCTGAAATTTGGTACAGGTGTAGGGATAGGTTATTCTCATTGATTGGTATTAATTAAAATGATATTAAGGCTCACATTTGTAATAAAAATGCTTTTAAAAAGTAATAATTAAGAGATGTAGCTTATATAACATTTTTGCAAAAATTTATTTACGGCGTTGCTAGCACAACGGTAAGAAGCTTATTTGGTAATTTAAATAATTTATAAATGTTATGGTTCGAATCTCCAATATAATTTAGAGTTTTTTGTAATTTTAAAATAATTTACATAGAAATGCGTTAGGTACGGTACTGTGCGGATCAATTAGTCGCGCGCGCTCCGAGACCTGGCGCAACGAGCCAAGTGGCTAGAGCTCGTTTGGTGACATCGTCACACCCCCGTCTTACTTCGGGGTGCGGTGGACAGATGGTGAATATCCATACTTATTTGCTATCTTAACTACCCGGTTTACTTACTTAACTTATCTACCCTATTTTACCCATTTATCTTATTTAAACCCTACTTAACTTATCTAACCTATTTTACACATTTATTAACTAACTTATATATACCCTTTTAACCTACTTAACTTAACTTATTCTACTGGCCCAATGTTCCTGGCCATGCTGGTGGGCACTAGCACTGTCAGTTCAGTGTTCTGCTGGCGGCGAGGGGGGATTGTCATCCACCGAGACGGTCTACCTGCACCACCGGGGAGATAAAGTCTGTGTCTTCTGGTGGGTGGGCAGGTAGGGGGACGTAGTAACTCCAGGGGGACGCGCACTAACAGGGGTGTAAAACCCAGCTCGTGGACGAGCTGAGCGACATCTCGCCTCCGTGGCGGGGTCCGGGGGATGAGGAATTCGGCGGGTGGTGCCGCAGTGGGGACTGCGCGGGGTGGCGTCGTCTCCTGGGTGGGTGGCTGCACGGTTGCCATCAAGCATGGCGACACTGGTCGGATCCGTGGTCGGCGGCTCCTCTCCATCGTCCTTGTTGGCAGCATGTACTAATCATAAAACGGAGGTGTTAATGGGCTGGCTTAAGGTCCTTGATGTGGATCCGATATAAACGACGGCCGCGCTCGTTCCGCAAGTCGTATACCAGTCGAGACACACGGTTCTCGACTGTCCACGGCCCTGAGTACTTGGGAGCGAGTTTGGCCGCGTACCCTCTGCCGGCTGCCGATAGTGGATGCTCGCGTCGCATGACCTGGTTCCCTTCTTCGCACTGCCATTCGCGTCGTCCCCGGTTGTAGTATTCGCCCTGGCGACTGGAAGCGTGGCTAAGGTTGATTCTGGCCAGCTCTCGTGCTTCTTCTAGCTTCTCCAGGCGGTCTAGATGGTCCGGTGGCACTTCGTGGGGTCTCGCTGCTCACCACGTTCTTCCTGGGTTGCTCGGTGGTATTCCCCGGGTAGTGTCAGCTCGTGACCATAGTTCAGGTAGGCGGGTGTGTAGCCCGTGGACTCATGCCGGCTGGTGTTAATGGCCGTCATCATCTCGGGTAAATATCTGTCCCAAGTTCGCTGGTCCGCTTCGCAGTATTGCGCGAGCATGGGTTTTAACACTCGGTTTACCCTTTCTACGAAATTCGCTTGCGGTGTGTACGGAGGAATTAGCTGGTGACGGATGCCGAGCGCTGTTAACGTCTGCGTGAAGATATTGTTGTTGAATTCGGTCCCATTGTCCGTAATCACCACGCGGGGGCAACCATAGCGTGCCACAATAAGCTCTCGGAAGGCGGCGGTGATCGTTGGGCCAGTTGCTTTCCGCAGCGGTCGACATTCGACCCACTTAGTCAGTCGATCTTGGAACGCGAGAAGATACGCGTGACCTTGGTGGGATCGTGGTAGTGGTCCTACAATATCTGTGGCAACTGTCTCCCATGGACCAGCTATTGCCGGGGGTCTCATTAGTCCGGGCGCTGCTTGTTGGAATGGTTTGAATCGTTGGCACGTTCTACATTGACGTACGTAGTTGGTAACGTCTCTTGTCAACCCAGGCCAGTGATATCGCAAGGCGATCCTTGCCAGAGTTTTGGCAATCCCCAAGTGTCCGGCATCCGGGCGGTCGTGGTTTTCCTCAAGTATTTGTAGTTGTTGAGGTCGTGGAACACAAAGTTTCCATTCGGTATCTTCGTTGGGTTCGGTCAGATCCGCCGGATCCCAGAGTCGACGAAACAGGCGTCCATTCGCGATGCGGTAGTCGGGATGGTCTTGCGGTTGTGTTTCTACCTCCGTGAACTTTCTGTCATACCATGTGGGTGGGTTCTCAGCCACATGGAGTTCGGGGTCGTCGTTGGAGGCGGTATATGGGAGCGGTTGTCGTGATAAGGTGTCAGCGACTTGGTTCAGCGTTCCTTTCCGGTATTGGATGGTACAATCAAACTGTTGTAGGAAAATCGCCCATCGTGCTAGTCGTCCAGACGGGTTCTGAATCGAATGGAGCCAACGGAGGGATTGGTGATCCGTGATGATTGTAAAATGGTACCCTTCTATATAGGGTCTCATCTTCTGTACCGCCCACACAACTGCTAGGCATTCCTTTTCTGTGACGGAGTAGTTTCGCTCTGGATCGGAGAGGGCCCGGCTTGCGTATGCTACCACGCTAGCTTTGTCATCAGTTCGCTGAACCAAAGCCGCTCCGATTCCGTAGTCAGAAGCGTCGGTCTGGAGTTCAAACGGTCTGCTGAAATCGGGACAGGTGAGCACCGGCGCGCTTGTTAACGCTGTTTTGAGTTTCTCGAACGCAATCTGTTGGTGTTCTCCCCATTTCCATGCCTGGGCCTTTCTTAGTAACAGCGTAAGAGGTGCTACGATCTTGGCGAAGTCGGCCACGAAACGTCTGTACCAGGACGCGGCTCCAAGGAATCGTCGTAGCTCTCGTACCCGTGTTGGTGCAGGGATGTCGCGTATTGCAGCAACTTTGTCAGGATCTGTGTGGATTCCATCTGCCGTAATCACATGGCCTAGGTACTGTATTGAACTCTGCGCGAATTTCGACTTTTCTGGGTTAATCTGCAGATTTGCCTTTCTGAGGCGCCGGAATACCTCCTGCAGGTGTGCTAGGTGTTCGGATAGAGTGGCACTAAGCACGACGATGTCGTCCAAATAAGCGAATGCGTGTGGCTCCATCTCGGGTCCGATTACGGTGTCTAGCAAGCGCTGGAAGGTGGCAGGTGCTGCGTGCAGTCCGAAAGGCATTACCCGGAATTGGTACATGCCTCTACCTGGTACTGTGAAGGCGGTTAATTGTCGACTTTCTGGCGTGAGTGGAACCTGCCAGTAACCCTGCTTTAGATCAATAGTCGAGAAGTACCGGGCTTTCCGTAATCGATCCAGGATCGAGGTTATATAAGGCAAGGGGTATGCGTCCTTCTTGGTGACGGCGTTGAGGCGTCTAAAGTCGACGCAAAATCGGGGCTTCCCATTCTTTTTGCGGACGATCACTACTGGTGAACTCCACGCGCTGTGGGACCGCTCTATGATGCCGTCTTTTAGCATCTGATCAACCTCTTCGTCAATCACGGCTTGCATTTTTGGGTTTCGAGGTTGGTACCGCTGTTTTATGGGTGTTGGGTCGATAAGTTGGATGTGATGCTTCACCATCTGTGTCCCACCCTTTACCTGCTGGAACTTTACGAGTTCGCGTGTTATGAAGCTGGCCATTCGGGTTTCTTCGGTTTCGTGGTTCGGGAGTGATGCCAGCACATTACAGTTGTCGGCTGGTGTCTGCGTTGGGTAGCAGGTGACCTTCTTATCCCTGGCGTTGATGACCATTCCGTATGCTTGGATGACATCCATGCCAAGCAGGACGCGGTGGTTTAGCGTGGGCAGACACATAAATGTGGCGTGCCGCCAGATGTTTCCAATCTGACACCCTACGGTACATTCCTCTTGGATATCTGTCACCGTGCCATCGGCCATTCTTGCTTGTGTGAACCGCGCAGGTCTGTATTGAGTGCGCTGACTTCGCAAGAGCGCGAAAAGGCTGCCGTCCATGTACGAGCACATGGCTCCTGTGTCTACTAGAGCGGGGCCGGTCCAGTTTCCAATGGTCGCTTCGACGAAGATCCGCCCATCGGGGGTGGGATCTGTATTCAACGTAGATATGCTGGTGCGGAGGACCGGGCTGTGGTTGTTGGCCTTCGGCTGGTCATGGTCCTTTAATGGCCAGCCGTGTTTGCGTTTCCCGCCTTCGGGGCGCAAGGGCAGTCACGTGACAATATGCCAGTGGTACCACAGCGCGAGCAGAATTTCTGGGGCGTAGCATTGCATTTACTGCGCCAGTGCCCCTCTCGTCCACAGCGCCAGCACGCTCGTGTGGAGTCGTATGTCTGGGTTGCTGCTTTCGGTGGTCCTTGGTTTCGGTCTACAGGTGGGCTTTGTACGCTGGCTAGGCGCGTCGTCTTGGTCTTGGCCATGTCTGTTTGGAGTTGTTCATACTCCAAGATTTCCTGGCTTAGTGTCCGCATGTCGACTACGTCTTTCCTTCGGATATATTGCCTGTATTCGGGCAGCATATTTGTGTAGACGCGGAACAAAGCTTGCTCCTTAGACATGTTACCATGTCGGCGAATCAGGGTCTGGATGTCTACTAAGTAGTCACGACCCTTTTCTCCGTGCTTTTGTTTCCGTTGGCTGATGTCTTCTTCTAGCTGGAGTTGGTAGTCCGGGGGTAGGAAGAATACGCGGAAGTCCTCCAAGAAGTCCTCCCAGCGTTGCCAATAGTTGCAGTGGTTTCGATACCACAGCAATGTAGTGCCTCGCAATAGTTCGGGTATTGCCAGTAAGAGTTGTTCCCCCGTTAATCCGTAGCTGGCCTTTAATTCTTCTACCCTCTCCATGAAGGCGACGGGATCGGTTTTTCCTTCGAAGTGGACATTCCACTTGCGTACGGTCTCACAGACATGTACGGGCGTTCGCAGAGTTGGGTTTGGGTAGTAATATGCCCCTGACGGTGACGTGAAGGTGGCAGAGAGCTGTGGCATCGTTGGTTCAGTTACAGCGGTTGTTTCTCCAACGGGGGTCTCCTCGGTGCCGGAATTCTCCATGATTTGTTGCGTGAGGATAACAAGCCGCTTTCGTAGTTCTTGGATGCCACCTTCGGTGCTCAGCCCGAATCTTCCGAGTTCCCGTTCAAGTGCAGGTCGCTGAAGTTCGAATATCCACCCTGTTCTGGCGGGAGAGTGCGGTGTGCGAAAGGTCGCGGTTGAGGTGGACGGTGTTGGTGGGGGTGTTGATGGGGTGTTGTCTGTGCTGCTTCCTGGCATTTAATTATTTCAGGGTCCCTGCTCGGGCGCCAATTTGTGACGCTCCCTGGTGTTGCGGGTTCTGGTTGCTCGGGCGCCAATCGGACTTAGACCGGGATAGTTCAATGGAGGTCAGGGTGGTACAAGAAATAATTTATTTGGCCAAAAAACAACGTTTTAATTTATTCACGAGACACTGACACTCGCAGTGTTGATAACTAATAATAGAACCAGCAAATAACATAAGAAAATATAACGTAGGCAAACAATTTATGAACTATGAAAACATAACACAGGCAGCTAACATTTGAAAATACAACGGAAATAACATAACATTATTGTGGCGGAAAGCCAATCAGAATTTATGTATCCTCTGTAACAGGACCGACACAGTACAGAGAGAAACAACGATGACGTCACAGCAGGACCGACACAGTGTGACGGGAACAAGTGCAATTACTGTAACCTCTGTAACAGGACCGACACAGTACAGAGAGAAACAACGATGACGTCACAGCAGGACCGACACAGTGTGACGGGAACAAGTGCAATTACTGTAACCTCTGTAACAGGACCGACACAGTACAGAGAGAGACAGTGATGACGTCACAGCAGGACCGGCACAGTGTGACGGAGACAACCTAACTACCTGTAGCCTCTACAACAGGACCGACACAGTGTAGAGAGAGACAGTGATGACGTCACAGCAGGACCGGCACAGTGTGACGGAGACAACCTAACTAACTGTAGCCTCTACAACAGGACCGACACAGTGTAGAGAGAGACAGTGATGACGTCACAGCAGGACCGGCGCAGTGTGACGGAAACACCCTAGCTAACTGTAGCCTCTACAACAGGACCGACACAGTGTAGAGAGAGACAGTGATGACGTCACAGCAGGACCGGCGCAGTGTGACGGATAACAAACTTATAAATCTTGCTACGTCTGCAACAGTGCAGAGTAACGAATACAAAAATAAATACTGCCACAGAGGGCGGTACAATAAAGAATAATAGAAACAATATGCTTACCAAGCGGTTTGACTGCAGCGGAGAACGGATCACTAGCGGAATACTAACTGATTTTGTTTGTCTACTCGCAGCCCTTTTATACGGCTTGACTAATTGATCGTTCACTAACTTGCATTTCGGTTGTATCATGCGTTAGGTACGGTACTGTGCGGATCAATTAGTCGCGCGCGCTCCGAGACCTGGCGCAACGAGCCAAGTGGCTAGAGCTCGTTTGGTGACATCGTCACAACACATAACCTAGCTTCTCTTGATACATTCACATTTCTAGCAAACATTCCCAAAGCGCCCAAAACTTTTCTACCTGCAACCACTCTTCTTTCAATTTCAGCATTCATCCGTCCATCTTTCGAAAACATGCATCCCAGATACATAAATTCATTAACTTGTTCCATTTGTTCACCATCTATGCTAATCTTGCATTCCGTAACTTCATCCTTCTCAAAAACTAAAATCTTACATTTTGAAGCATTCATGATCAAATTCAAACATTTTCCCTGATTTCTGACACTCTCAATCATTCTCGTCAATTGTTCCTCAGATTCACCCATAATAACCACATCATCAGCATATGCTAATGCAGGCACAACGAAATCACTTATTTTCACACCATCATTTGTACACTCTAACGCTCGTCGCAATAACACGTCCATATACAAATTAAACAGCCAAGGAGACATCACACAACCCTGTTTAACCCCCACGTCAATGTTGAACCATCTACTCAAACTACCATCCACACGAACTGCTGCTTGATTATTTACATATAAAGCCATTAGTGCTCTCAATAACGTACCACTAACGCCATACTCCTTCAAAATAGGCCATAATTTTTCACGCACAACACTGTCATATGCCTTCTTTAAATCAATGAAAGCACAAAACAATTTCTTGTTTCGGTCCAAACTCTTTTCCACAATCATTCGAAGCGAAAACAATTGATCCACACATCCTCTTTCAGGCAAAAACCCACCTTGCATACAATTCAGTTTATTCAGTTCATTTAATTTCTTAAAGCGACAGATAAAAATAAGATCTTTGAGAAGTAATGCACGATAATCTGTAATGATTACTTACGAGTTTCATCTGATGGACCGGCATCCATGTACGGGACCTCCAAGTCCGCTCCGAATGCAGTATCTGTATCAGAAGTGTTCGTTAATAATTACAATATCACATATCTTGGGCCGTTATATTCAGATAAATAATATACTCACTGTCCATCAGAGACACAGTCACTTCCTGTTGGTTCTTTGCATCACACATGTTAATTATTTAGTAAAAATAATTCACTGATATCGACAAGACGATCACTCAGTATTAACCAGTACCACTAATAAGTTAGTACTACGTATTTATATATCTGTAGCAGATGGGCATATCTAATTGTAAGATAATTCACAAATGCCAAGTTAATATTTGTGACTAATTTCAATCAATCATATTAAAATAGGTTTTGCTAAATTTTAATCTTATCGCATGTTACTAGACACTGAATAAGTCGTCGAAAAATTAAACAGTCAATGCAGTTGAAATGTGTTATGTAATTCATTATATTTAACAACATGTTACTACTGGCAGAATGAATGAGTGTATTTCCTAGTTATATGCTGCAAGTGCACGAAATAATCTCGCTCAGTATCATATCTAATTTTTTAAATAAATTCAACAATTGCACACCTGCATTTAACAAGCACTTTCGGTGTCTTATCTCGGTTTCTTGGAATTATTTTCATGTGCACTTTCCTTATATGATATTGCGACGAATTTTATTTGTAGAATTGTGAATTACGTTCGCTATTGTAAGATTATGTTAAATTATTATATTCGCTATCCGAAGAGAAAGATTCCAGTAGGGAATTTTCTATTCATAAAATACCAAGTATCAATTTGATTTCTATTTATTCATTCTCATAGTGGATAGCAGAATGTTAATTCGGTGAATCTAATGTTAATTCTAGATTTATGTTGTAACGGGAACACCGCCCTTCCACCAATTATTTCATTTCCCGTATCCTAAAGATGGACCTGTATCGTTTAAAGTTTCAAATTTCATATTTCGGTTTGGCGCGTTCGTCTATCCATTTGAAATGTTGATTTGTACTCTAAAATATAAATATAGTCATGTTTAATTAAGATAATACGGCGCGTTCTGTGTTTTTTTCTTTTGTTACACAGAAAGTGACTGAATTACCGGGCTAACTGGTTGTTCATCTGAAGGAAGTTTTTGAGTTATAATATCTGCTTGGCGAGTTGCCTGAGTGAAGTACCTTGTCGACGGGAATCGAGCAGCAAACCAGGGTATCGTCTATATAGCGACGGGCGTAAAGGATTTCTCGGAAGAAAGGGGCTGATGAGGACGTGTACGTTGTGTGCCGGACCAACGTCCTCTAACGACTGACCCACCTCGGTGGTAGAAGAGTCTACAGCAGAACATTGGAACCAGCCGTGGATAATCCCGATCACCACGTGAAACGAGAGAAAACGCTACATCACCGGCCACCAATCCACGACGCGCAAGCTAAGTACCTCCCCTCCCCCCTTCAGGGATTGTGTTACAGAACGTACTACCGCAATTTTGTTTTACAGACTTTCTTTATTATATTGTATTATTTATTTTGTGTTATATTTCATAACTAGCTTTATCTATTTGTAATGTAATTCACAGTTAACTTAAAGCTATAGATTCAGAAAATTTCATCAACTTTTAGCTTCCATCGATTTCTCGTAACCTTAATTATTTATTTCGACACAGATTTAACTTAACTGTGAATGCATATCAGGTTCTCCCTTGTGAGTTCTTTTTCACTATTTCTGTTCTGATACATCGTCTGAGTTCTTGGTTTGACCAGACACATATGTATGATATATTTATTGTTCTCTTTGCACAGTGTTATGTAGAATATAAACAAAATTAAAAACAATTGTATGACTTTGTAACTATTAACTGTATTGCTCAGTTAGATGTAGAATTTAATTCTCTACAACTTTTATTTGAAGTATTTTTCTCTAAAGTAATTTGGGAACTATTGCTACTGATTTTACATGCGCCTATGGCCAGTTTTTTAATTAACACCCGGTATATATATATATATATATATATGTATATATATATATATATATATATATATATATATATATATATATATATCTATTATATAAAAGTCAATTTCTGTCTGTCTGTCTGTCTGTCTGTCTGTTCCTTATACAATTCTACACCCGTCGACCGATCGGGTTAAAAATTTGCAGAGATACCCTTTATGACCATGCGGGTGTCATAGGGTACATGGGTACGCCGATATCGACTGCAAAAATATAGAAAAAAGGACATACAATTAAATTTGACGTATGCACATAATTAACTGTCATCAGTAAAATATTATTCTTTTGTTGGCATATGCAAAGCCGACAATACCACTCACATAGTATATTGTAAGTCTTTTGTTCTGATATATTTACTTCCATGGCAACCGTACTGTTTTTAGTATTGTTGACAAGACTATTCAATCTGAATATCAAATTCTGCGTAATTGACCGATACAGTGATGTTTTTTTTATAGTTATAACTTGATTAGATTCAAAAAAATGCCACAAAAAAAAGACAGTGTCTTGGAAAAGTGAATACAAAATCTAAAAAAATTATATGATTGAGAAAATCTGAGACATCTCAGCAACGTGAGGTACGGCTTGAAGCAGATCGAATTAGACATGTCCAATCCAGGGCTGCAGAAACCATTCTGCAGCGTGGGGCTCGGCTTGAAGCAGATCGAGTTAGTCATATCGAAACAAGGGCTGCAGAAACAACTCAGCAGAGTGAGGCTCGGCTTGAAGCAGATCGAGTTAGTCATATCGAATCCAGGGCTGCAGAAACAACTCAGCAGCGTGAAACTCGGCTTGAAGCAGATCGAGTTAGTCATATGGAATCAAGGGCTGCAGAAACAACTCAGCACCGTGAGGCTCGGCTTGAAACAGATCGAGTTAGTCATATCGAATCAAAGGCTGCAGAAACAACTCAGCACCGTGAGGCTCGGCTTGAAACAGATCGAGTTAGTCATATCGAATCAAGGGCTGCAGAAACAACTCAGCACCGTGAGGCTCGGCTTGAAGAAGACCAGTTAAGACATCAAAATTGTATACCATCCGATTTGAATTTGGCAGCATTCAATTATAATTCAAATTTCGATTACCAAATTCACCCAAAAATTATAATTGGAAAAATGGATATCAAATGTAATCATTGTGAAGCAATAAAATTTAAAACCGAAGCACCTGGAATGTGTTGTACAAATGGCAAAGTTAAATTACCTCCTTTAATTCAACCTCCAGAGCCACTTCTTTCTTACATGTCAGGTATTACTTCTGAATCAAAACATTTTCTGGCAAACATAAGAAGATACAATTCATCGTTCCAAATGACCTCTTTCGGTGCGAGCACGAGAGTGCAAGAAACCGGTTACATGCCAACTTTTAAAGTACAAGGTCAGATTTATCACAAAGCTAGGTCCTTTCTACCCTTGCCTAATGAACGTGCGAAATTCTTGCAAATATATTTTATGGGCGAGGAACAACTAGAAGCTGATCAACGGTGTGAAAATATTCCTGGTACAAGAAGAGATATTGTTTTGAATATGCAGCGATTTTTACACCAGCATAATCATTTAATCAAAATATTTAAAACGGCACTGGACAAAATGCCCACGGATGAATATAAAGTGATTATTCAAGCAGATAAAAGACCTGCTGGTGAACACGAACGGCGGTTTAATGTCCCTACAATTAATGAAGTGGCAATTGTCATGGTTGGCAATGAATTCGATAAGCGTGATATAATTATTCAAAAAAGGAGCGAAGAACTTCAAAATATTTCAGATACTCACCGATCGTACGATGCCCTTCAGTATCCACTTATTTTTTGACAAGGAGAGGATGGATATAACTTAAAAATCACGCAAACTGATCCTCGAACCGGTAATACTACCACCAATAAGAAAGTATCTGCTATGGATTTTTACGCACATAGAATAATGGCCAGGGCCGACTCAGAAAACCATATTATAAAATGTCGGCAGCTTTTCCATCAGTTTATTGTGGACATATACGCCAAAATTGAAAGTGAACGTCTTCGATATATTCGTTTTAATCAGAAAAAACTAAGAGTGGACGATTATATTCATTTGCGTGATGCTGTTGCTAATGATGGCAATGTCGCGGACATGGGACAAATGGTTATTTTACCGGCTACATTTACAGGCAGTCCAAGGCATATGCATGAATATGCTCAAGATGCAATGACGTATGTGCGATCGTATGGACGTCCTGACCTCTTCATTACTTTCACATGTAATCCAACTTGGGTTGAAATTAAAGAAGAACTTTTTCCCGGCCAAAATCCCGCTGATAGACATGACTTATTAGCAAGAGTTTTTAAACAAAAACTCATAAAACTGATGGACGCAATAACAAAGTATCATATTTATGGTGAAACTCGCTGCTGGATGTACTCAATTGAATGGCAGAAACGAGGTCTTCCACACGCTCATATTTTAATATGGCTTAAGGAGAAAATTCGTCTAATTCAAATTGATAATGTTATTTCGGCTGAGCTTCCCAATCCTCAAGAAGATCCAATACTTTTTCATGTCATTAGTAAAAATATGATTCATGGACCGTGCGGACCATTCAATCCTAATTCACCATGCATGAAAGACAGGCGGTGTACAAAAGGATATCCTCGAGCACTGCAACAGGATACTCAAACCGGAGATGACGGCTACCCACTTTACAGAAGGCGAAAACCAGGCGATGGTGGATACTCTGCGATCATCAAAATTAAAATAAATAACATGTACAAAGAAATTGAGGTGGATAATAAATGGGTTGTACCATATACACCTGTACTTTCTAAAATATTTCAAGCACACATTAACGTGGAATATTGCAGCTCGGTAAAATCCATCAAATATATATGTAAATATGTTAACAAAGGCAGCGATCAGGCAGTTTTTGAATTAGGAAATGAAAATGCAGTTGATGAAGTAACACAGTACCAAATGGGAAGATATATTAGCAGCAATGAAGCAGTTTGGCGCATTTTCAGATTCCCTATTCATGAACGTTATCCTCCAGTTGTGCATCTTAATGTTCATTTAGAAAATGGACAACGAGTATATTTCACGAAGGAAAATGTCCAAGAGAGAGTTGCGGACCCGCCTAATACGACACTAACTGCCTTCTTCATGTTGTGTCAACGAGATTCGTTTGCAAGAACATTGCTATATCCAGAAGTACCGAAATATTATACTTGGAATACATGTAGAAAAATTTTCTACAGGAGAAAACAGGGTGTTAGAGTTCAGTGCATCTGATGCATTGGGTTTTGTATATACGATTCACCCGATTAATGCTGAATGCTACTATTTAAGATTATTGCTTCATACTGTTCGAGAACCAACATCTTTTACATGTTTAGAGACAGTTGATGGCGTAATCTGCAATACATATAGAGACGCGTGTCAAAAACATGGTTTGCTTGAAAACGATCAACACTGGGACACTACATTATTCGAAGCATGTGCTACATCTTTACCCACTCAACTACGAAATCTATTCGCAATTATTTTGACAACTTGCGGACCTTCAAATCCGCAAAATCTCTGGGAGAAATACAAAGAAAGCATGAGTGAAGATATTCTTAGACAAGCATGTAGAGCTAATCCGACAATGAATTTAAATTTCTCTTCTGTGATTTTCAACCAAGCTCTCATACTCCTTGAAGACAGATGTATGTCTATGAATGGTCGAAATCTTCAAAAACTAGGTCTAGAAGTACCTACGCGAAATGGTTACGACACAGTTAATAGAGATATTTTGCGAGAAACAAATTACAATCTTGACCAATTAGAAAGGTTTATTGAAATCAATGAACCTCTCTTAGTTCAAGATCAAAGATCGGCATACATTGCCATTCTGGATCTGATTAGAGACGGAAATGGTGGGTTGTTTTTTCTTGATGCACCAGGCGGAACAGGAAAAACATTTCTTATTAATTTACTGCTTGCCAAAATTCGGCAGCAAAATGAAATTGCTCTTGCTGTTGCATCATCTGGAATTGCATCCACATTATTAGATGGAGGTCGGACAGCTCATTCAGCACTGAAACTACCACTAAATCTTGCCACTTCAGAGTTTCCTATTTGCAATATTGGCAAAGGCTCTGGCCAAGCTCAAGTGTTGAAACGGTGCAAAGTCATTGTTTGGGATGAATGCACCATGTCACATAAGAGAGCTTTTAAAGCTCTTGATCGAACTCTACAAGATATAAGGGAAAATACTCTTCCAATGGGAGGGGCTGTGATAGTTCTGGCAGGAGACTTTCGGCAAACATTACCTGTTATTCAAAGGTCAACACCGGCAGACGAACTAAATGCATGCCTCAAGGCATCATACCTTTGGAGATACTTTCATAAAATGGGACTATCCTCCAATATGCGAGTTCACTTTTTGGAGACATGTCTGCACAACATTTTGCTGATCAGTTGTTGTGCATTGGTGATGGCAAATTTCCCTCAGACCGTGAAACTAATCTAATTTCATTTCCATCAGATTTTTGCAAACTGGTACAGTCAATTAAAGAATTGCAAATTCAAGTTTTTCCAAACATACTACATAATTATAAAAACCATAAATGGCTCTGTGAAGGAGCAATTCTGGCACCTAAAAATGAAAGTGTTAATAGCATTAATATTCAGATACAAGATCAGTTGCCGGGTGCTGGCACAACATACAAATCAATCGATACTGTCATGGATAGGCAGCAGGCTGTACTTTATCCCACTGAGTTTCTTAACTCTTTAGAACCACCTGGTATGCCTCCGCACAAGTTGATTTTAAAAATCGGAGCACCGATTATCTTACTGCGGAATCTTGATCCGCCTAATTGTGCAATGGAAGGAGAAGATGTGTTCATTCCGCGCATTCCTCTTATACCTAACGACATGTCATTAGATTTTAAGCGACTACAATATCCAGTCCGACTTGCCTTTGCAATGACAATAAACAAGGCTCAAGGACAATCGCTTAAAGTAGCAGTCATAAATTTAGAAAATCCAGTGTTCTCGCATGGACAACTATATGTTGCTTGCTCCAGAGTGGGTACGCCTAGAAATTTATACATATTCACACCAAATGGAAAAACAAAAAATATTGTGTATCAAAAAGCGTTACAATAATGGCTATTACAAGAACCCCGAGCGACGCCGGGTACTTTTTTGCTAGTTTATTTATAAAACTTAATAGGTAATACATTAACAGATATTCAAACATTTAGCAATCATTCATAAAGAAGTATCGCCGAACTAATGATTTTAATACTTATCATTATGTAATAAATAATTTTTCTATGTTCTGCTCTTTCATTCTTTTTCGCTTTCATACAAGTTCACGCAAAAAAAAATTCACACACACACACACACACTATTGTATGACCAGATCCCTGGTGTTGCGAAGGCCTTAAAAAACAGATAATGTTTCAAACGTTTCATTAAAAGCTCTTGAAGAATCAAAATCAAAACACAGGAACAAGTAAATTTCATATTAGTCATTGGTACCAGATTGCATCATGAATTTGACGGTCATTTGATGAAAATGTAATGCTGGGTGGCGCAAAATTTATCACTCAATCGGAATTTGCTATAATTTTTTTTTTCAAATGACGTCTGTTGTCACCGTAATTTTCACAGTTGTGAAGAAAATAAAAGTAGAATACTCGTAGACACAACATAAATCGCTATACTGCTGAAGAACGTTATTCCAAACCTCGATCGCGACGAATATGATTTTCCATTGAAAATTATCTTAAGCGACGAGGCGCATTTCCGGTAATGCGGATACGTGAACAAGGAGGATGGTGCAATCACATACACAGCACAAGCCACAGTGGACATTTTAAAGCAAGCGTTCCCAGCCGCCTAATCTCTCGTTTTGGCAATTTTTACTGGTCCGCAAGATCTCCTGATTTGACTTCTTGCTTTGGGATTTTTGAAGTCACGGGTCTATACGAACAAGCCAGAAACCTTGGCAGCCCTTAAGCGGAAAATATTCGACAAATATTGGAGAATTTAACGCCAGAAGTTTTGAGAGAAGTCATGGAAAATGCTATGAAACGAGTACGAATCTGACGGCGAACACATGAGCGATCTTACTTTCGCGACTTCATGAAAAAAATTAAGCGTTTAAATAAACATAATTAACAAACAGAACCAGATATATATATATATATATATATATATACATATATATATATATATATATATATATATATATACATATATATATATATATATATATATATATATATATATATATATATATATATATATATATATATTAGCAAAAAAGTATCCGGCGTCGCTCGGGGTTCTTATAATAGCCATTATTGTACCCACTCTGGAGCAAGCAACATATAGTTGTCCATGCGAGAACACTGGATTTTCTAAATTTATGTCTGCTACTTAAAGCGATTGTCCTTGAGCCTTGTTTATTGTCATTGCAAAGGCAAGTCGGACTGGATATTGTAGTAGCTTAAAATCGAATGACATGTCGTTAGGTATAAGAGGAATGCGCGGAATGAACACATCTTCTCCTCTGGCACAGCCTGTTAAAATTTTTGCCTCGATCACATTTGGCAAAAGATTTTTTACGCAATGTCTGGTTCCATTGCACAACTTAGGCGGATCAAGATTCCGCAGTAAGATAATCGGTGCTCCGATTTTTAAAATCAACTTGTGCGGAGGCATACCAGGTGGTTCTAAAGAGTTAAGAAACTCAGTGGGATAAAGTACAGCCTGCTGCCTATCCATGACAGTATCGATTGATTTGTATGTTGTGCCAGCACCCGGCAACTGATCTTGTATCTGAATATTAATGCTATTAACACTTTCATTTTTAGGTGCCAGAATTGCTCCTTCACAGAGCCATTTATGGTTTTTATAATTATGTAGTATGTTTGGAAAAAGTTGAATTTGCAATTCTTTAATTGACTGTACCACTTTGCAAAAATCTGATGGAAATGAAATTAGATTAGTTTCACGGTCTGTAGGAAATTTACCATCACCAATGCACAACAACTGATCAGCAAAATGTTGTGCAGACATGTCTCCAAGTAAGTGAACTCGCATATTGGAGGATAGTCCCATTTTATGAAAGTATCTCCAAAGGTATGATGCCTTGAGGCATGCATTTGGTACGTCTGCCGGTGTTGACCTTTGAATAACAGGTAATGTTTGCCGAAAGTCTCCTGCCAGAACTATCACAGCCCCTCCCATTTTAAGAGTATTTTCCCTTATATCTTGTAGAGTTCGATCAAGAGCTTTAAAAGCTCTCTTATGTGACATGGTGCATTCATCCCATACAATGACTTTGCACCGTTTCAACACTTGAGCTTGGCCAGAGCCTTTGCCAATATTGCAAATAGGAAACTCTGAAGTGGCAAGATTTAGTGGTAGTTTCAGTGCTGAATGAGCTGTCCGACCTCCATCTAATAATGTGGATGCAATTCCAGATGATGCAACAGCAAGAGCAATTTCATTTTGCTGCCGAATTTTGGCAAGCAGTAAAGTAATAAGAAATGTTTTTCCTGTTCCGCCTGGTGCATCAAGAAAAAACAACCCACCATTTCCGTCTCTAATCAGATCCAGAATGGCAATGTATGCCGATCTTTGATCTTGAACTAAGAGAGGTTCATTGATTTCAATAAACCTTTCTAATTGGTCAAGATTGTAATTTGTTTCTCGCAAAATATCTCTATTAACTGTGTCGTAACCATTTCGCGTAGGTACTTCTAGACCTAGTTTTTGAAGATTTCGACCATTCATAGACATACATCTGTCTTCAAGGAGTATGAGAGCTTGGTTGAAAATCACAGAAGAGAAATTTAAATTCATTGTCTGATTAGCTCTACATGCTTGTCTAAGAATATCTTCACTCATGCTTTCTTTGTATTTCTCCCAGAGATTTTGCGGATTTGAAGGTCCGCAAGTTGTCAAAATAATTGCGAATAGATTTCGTAGTTGAGTGGGTAAAGATGTAGCACATGCTTCGAATAATGTAGTGTCCCAGTGTTGATCGTTTTCAAGCAAACCATGTTTTTGACACGCGTCTCTATATGTATTGCAGATTACGCCATCAACTGTCTTTAAACATGTAAAAGATGTTGGTCCTCGAACAGTATGAAGCAATAATCTTAAATAGTAGCATTCAGCATTATTCGGGTGAATCGTATATACACATCCCAATGCATCAGATGCACGTACATTGTCATATCCCTGAACTCTAACACCCTGTTTTCTCCTGTAGAAAATTTTTCTACATGTATTCCAAGTATAATATTTCGGTACTTCTGGATATAGCAATGTTCTTGCAAACGAATCTTGTTGACACAACATGAAGAAGGCAGTTAGCGTCGTATTAGGCGGGTCCGCAACTCTCTCTTGGACATTTTCCTTCGTGAAATATACTCGTTGTCCATTTTCTAAATGAACATTAAGATGCACAACTGGAGGATAACGTTCATGAATAGGGAATCTGAAAATGCGCCAAACTGCTTCATTGCTGCTAATATATCTTCCCATTTGGTACTGTGTTACTTCATCAACTGCATTTTCATTTCTTAATTCAAAAACTGCCTGATCGCTGCCTTTGTTAACATATTTACATATATATTTGATGGATTTTGCCGAGCTGCAATATTCCACGTTAATGTGTGCTTGAAATATTTTAGAAAGTACAGGTGTATATGGTACAACCCATTTATACACCGCCTGTCTTTCATGCATGGTGAATTTGGATTGAATGGTCCGCACGGTCCATGAATCATATTTTTACTAATGACATGAAAGAGTATTGGATCTTCTTGAGGATTGGGAAGCTCAGCCGAAATAACATTATCAATTTGAATTGGACGAATTTTCTCCTTAAGCCATATTAAAATGTGAGCGTGTGGAAGACCTCGTTTCTGCCATTCAATTGAGTACATCCAGCAGCGAGTTTCACCATAAATATGATACTTTGTTATTGCGTCCATCAGTATTATGAGTTTTTGTTTAAAAACTCTTGCTAATAAGTCATGTCTATCAGCGGGACTTTTGCCGGGAAAAAGTTCTTCTTTAATTTCAACCCAAGTTGGATTACATGTGAAAGTAATGAAGATGTCAGGACGTCCATACGATCGCACATACGTCATTGCATCTTGAGCATATTCATGCATATGCCTTGGACTGCCTGTAAATGTAGCCGGTAAAATAACCATTTGTCCCATGTCCGCGACATTGCCATCATTAGCAACAGCATCACGCAAATGAATATAATCCTCCACTCTTAGTTTTTTCTGATTAAAACGAATATATCGAAGACGTTCACTTTCAATTTTGGCGTATATGTCCACAATAAACTGATGGAAAAGCTGCCGACATTTTATAATATGGTTTTCTGAGTCGGCCCTGACCATTATTCTATGTGCGTAAAAATCCATAGCAGATACTTTCTTATTGGTGGTAGTATTACCGGTTCGAGGATCAGTTTGCGTGATTTTTAAGTTATATCCATCCTCTCCTTGTCAAAAAATAAGTGGATACTGAAGGGCATCGTACGATCGGTGAGTATCTGAAATATTTTGAAGTTCTTTGCTCCTTTTTTGAATAATTATATCACGCTTATCGAATTCATTGCCAACCATGACAATTGCCACTTCATTAATTGTAGGGACATTAAACCGCCGTTCGTGTTCACCAGCAGGTCTTTTATCTGCTTGAATAATCACTTTATATTCATCCGTGGGCATTTTGTCCAGTGCCGTTTTGAATATTTTGATTAAATGATTATGCTGGTGTAAAAATCGCTGCATATTCAAAACAATATCTCTTCTTGTACCAGGAATATTTTCACACCGTTGATCAGCTTCTAGTTGTTCCTCGCCCATAAAATATATTTGCAAGAATTTCGCACTTTCATTAGGCAAGGGTAGAAAGGACCTAGCTTTGTGATAAATCTGACCTTGTACTTTAAAAGTTGGCATGTAACCGGTTTCTTGCACTCTCGTGCTTGCACCGAAAGAGGTCATTTGGAACGATGAATTGTATCTTCTTATGTTTGCCAGAAAATGTTTTGATTCAGAAGTAATACCTGACATGTAAGAAAGAAGGAGGTCGAATTAAAGGAGGTAATTTAACTTTACCATTTGTACAACACATTCCAGGTGCTTCGGTTTTAAATTTTATTGCTTCACAATGATTACATTTGATATCCATTTTTCCAATTATAATTTTTGGGTGAATTTGGTAATCGAAATTTGAATTATAATTGAATGCTGCCAAATTCAAATCGGATGGTATACAAATTTGATGTCTTAACTGGTCTTCTTCAAGCCGAGCCTCACGGTGCTGAGTTGTTTCTGCAGCCCTTGATTCGATATGACTAACTCGATCTGTTTCAAGCCGAGCCTCACGGTGCTGAGTTGTTTCTGCAGCCTTTGATTCGATATGACTAACTCGACCTGTTTCAAGCCGAGCCTCACGTTGCTGAGATGTATCAGATTTTCTCAATCATCTAATTTTTTTAGATTTTGTATTCACTTTTCCAAGACACTGTCTTTTTTTGGTGGCATTTTTTTGAATCTAAAATCAAGTTATAACTATAAAAAAAACATCACTGTATCGGTCAATTACGCAGAATTTGATATTCGCGGCTAATTGGTTTTGCAAAAACAGAGCATAAATAAAAATTGTAATTGTAAACATCTCCAAATTTGGGCACAACATGCTGAACGGAATCAAATAATCCTGTTAAAATAAATTCTTTAAATCTACGCCGCGTTTACTAAATTCTGCATTGATATATTACAATTATGTAAAATTTTTTTGTACTTACGTAATTAATATAAAAAAATCAGATTGAATCGCTTTGTCAACAATTTATTAATTTTACACTGAAATATATATCTATATATGTATATAAATATATAGTTACATTTATAATTACTCACGTAATAAATGTAAAAAATTCAGATTGAATAGTCTTGTCAACAATACTAAAAACAGTACGGTTGCCATGGAAGTAAATATATCAGAACAAAAGACTTACAATATACTATGTGAGTGGTATAGTCGGCTTTGCATATGCCAACAAAAGAATAATATTTTACTGATGACAGTTAATTATGTGCATACGTCAAATTTAATTGTATGTCCTTTTTTCTATATTTTTGCAGTCGATATCGGCGTACCCATGTACCCTATGACACCTGCATGGTCATAAAGGGTATCTCTGCAAATTTTTAACCCGATCGGTCGACAGGTGTAGAATTGTATAAGGAACAGACAGACAGACAGACAGAAATTGACTTTTATATAATTAAACAAATGATTTACGTTTTATCTGTCAGCAGAAAAATATTCCTTGTCATGAATTTATTGCCAGTAGTTATTTATTAGTCTTTAATTTAAGTGAATTATATGAATAAAATGTGGATTATTACTCAATTAGTGAATGAAATGAATTTCTTAAGTTCTATTATAATGATAATAGTTTAAAACAAGTCAGAGATTTATTTTCTTCTGACATTTTTGTTTCATTTCCAAGGCTACCCTTAGGTATTTTTAAGCTAATTTTCCAAATTTTCATTTTAATTTCTGCCCTTATAAAGCATTCAAAATTAATTCTGTTTAATGATTTTAATGTAGAATTTTATGCTCTACAACATTTATTTGAAGCTTTTTTCTCTAAAATAATAAGGGAAGCAGGAAATTATAAAAATATGATTTTACATGTTAAAGTCCTATGTTCCGGTGTTGCGGTCACCAGCCTGTATATATATATATATATATATATATATATATATATATATATATATATATATATATATATATATATATATATATACCGGCTGTCCCAAGACTTCTGGGACATAGGGAATTAATATGTAAATATAGAAATATTGTGATTATTTCTAAACAATAGATTTTAGAGCAAAAGTGTTAAAAACTGCATAATATGATGCCATATTTAGTGCGCAAATATTGTGGTATATCGAGTAAATCAATTTTGAAATAATGCATTTCGATAACAGATCAGGAGGTCATGAAACAAAAATTGTAGGTTTTTTGTTAATTACAACAACAAATCAAAACACAGCGTTTTAGTTTCAAGACCTCCTAACATGTCATTAAATACAATGTTTCAAAATTGATATACTAGTTACAGAAACATATCTGAGTTCTGAATATGGCACCGTATCATGTTGTTATAAATTCTGAACTACTGTTTAGTTCATCGACCTCCAGTCCAAGAGCTATAGTGTTCGGTAAGATGCCTGTAGCATCTTCCGATTTCAAAAATTATATACTCTAAATCTGGTGTTAATGTTCCAGGTGCAGCAGTACATCATGTACAATGCGTACTCTGCTCCGGGACTGATTGATTTTCAGTTCACGAACATTGATAATGTCCTGTTGTTGACGGTAAGCTGTTGCTGAGAGAAATAATCAATCATATTTGTTTGTTAATCCGTTAACCATTTCAGATTATCGATATAATTATTTCAAATGCTCTAATTATTTATTTATACACTCAAGAATGGACTGAATTTATAGACAAATAGACTGGCTACGGGCATCCAAGTCTATATATAGCACAAATGAATACTGACTTAATACACCATTGAAATCCCAAACACTAGGTCGCTAATGACACAATAAATTACTGTGTGTGCGTGTTGTGCGTGTGCGTGCGTGCCTGCGCGTGCGTGCCTGCGCGTGCGTGCCTATGTGTGAATGTGTGTGTCCATGCCAGTGCCCTTCTGCTATCGTTGACGGTGCGGTCGGACAGTCACACCCTGGAGAACCAGCAATAGTTAATAATTCTCGTAATATTTTTCTAATAACTTTTCATTGATGTTTGTGAACTTGTAATAAATAATAATATGTATAATACACGGTGTACATTTAACCAATTGTCTAATATGAATCTGCAGAGTTGTATTCAGTATATACTTTATGTCACATATGTATTATTATAAATAAAAGTGTTTTGATTTTCATAGCACTCACAGATAAGCGAAACAATTTATTATACAATTAATGTTACAGCTTATATTTGCAATTATTGTAGGTAATCACTATTTTTATAACTATGGGGCCAGTAGTTCTCGTGTAATTGCCAGTCCACAGCAATCATAACAGCGTTGGTCCAAATGTGATTCTAATAGAGCAAATCTCCGTTTACAGTAACCTTTCAGTGTAATATCACCTTTTTCGAAATCATCGATTGAATTGATTTTAACCTAAGATGTTTAAATGTATGTAACATTATATACTTTAAATATTAATTACAGTAATAACTGTTCTCTAAGTTTACTCGCAATGATGCACTATTATTTAACGAAGTTGTTTCGAATTTTCAAGCTCAATTAAAACACATAATCGATTCACATAATTGAACGCGTTAACGTAACTGTCAGAACAGAGATGTCAGTTTATTTTATTACACTTACCAGCGCTTGCCTTCTTTACCGACATGGTTTCAATACACGTCAGATGCAATATTTAGTTTATAAAACTTCCGCTAGATCACGCCAGAATCTTCATTTCTTGTTGTGAGTTTTTTAGCGCGAAGTTTCACTTTATTTTAAATAAGAACCAGAGACGATAGTTGATCTAAAATTATACAACATACAATACCATAACTCACACATGTTCAAAATATCAATAGAACTAAAATAATGTCCCGAGTCATTGAAAATTTCGATTGTGAGATTGATAATCTGCGAATTTTATAATAATTAATTAATTAATTTTATGTTTTGATTATTTATTGTTGCAAGGGAGCACTCAGGTTATGGAAATGTATAATATATAATTTTCTGTACAAACGTAAATGAAAAGAGAACATTTAGGAAATATGTCAGGGGTTGGGTACGCGGCAATGTACAAATATATTTGATCGATACCAGGTATTATTATTTAATTGTCTGTTGCCCAAAAGCTGTTACGGTTCTGACAGGAGACTTTCGGCAAACACTAGCTGTTATTCCAAGATCCAAAGCATGCCTCAAAACATCATCCCCTGGGAGATAAAACGGGTCTATCCACCAATATGCGAGTTCATTTCCTCGGAGACATGTCTGCACAACCATTTACTAATCAATTGTTGCGCAGTGGTGATTGTAAATTTCCGACAAACCGTGAAACTAATCTAATTTCATTTCCATCTGATTTTTGCAAAGTGACACAGTCAATTAAAGAATTACAAACTGAAGTTTGAATTTTGATTCGCCTAAAAACTCTTTAGCCAAATGTGATCGAAGCAAACATTGTAGCAGGCTGTGTCAGAGAAGATGTGTTCATTCTGCGCATTCCTCTGATACCTGGTGACATGTCATTCGATATTAAGAATGGGTACGCCAAGAAATTTATTCATATTCGCACCGGATGGAAAAATAAGAAATTACTCTCTATCAAAAAGTCAATAGCTAGTCTCGATCAAATGTATTTGTACATTGCCGCGTACCTAACCTGATATATTTCGAAACTGTTGTCTTATCATTTACGCGTGTACATACAATTATACATTATATATTTATGTGGCCCGAGTGTACATATATATGTGTATTAACAACGAAAGACAAAATTTCATGCATTCATGTAAATTATATAGTCAAGCTATTTGTTCTTTTCTTACAGGACCCAAATAGGAATTAATACTTAAACAGTAATAATATCTAACATATTTCTATATAAATGCAAGAGGCGATGTTTTATTTATCTGTCAAATCACTGTTTTGTGTCTTTGTTGTCGAACGAATTGACACTTAAATTAAGTTTTATCAAGTTTTATCAAGAGTGTAACGACATATTTAAAGGCATGTAAGTTAAAAATTTGATATTTAAAGTATTTATGAAGTCGCAGATCGCATTGAAATCATATTAAAGATATGAAATATCAACAACAAAAAATTAATAAATATTTCAAATGGATTACGTTACTCAAATTGTTTTATTTTACTTATCCGTTATGAATATTTTTCCGTCGTTTGACTGGCATCTAACCGAGTGACAATATAAAGGATTTGCTAAAAAGCTTTAAAATTCTTCGAAATAGGAGCCCTGGGCGTCAACACAATCGGGAACTTGCATAGATTTTGAATTTTTTTAATTTTATCTTAATTCGACGTACATATTTCAAACAATACATCATATGAAAACAAAAAAAAAATTAAGTCTATCAATTAGCAGAATTCTCGATTTTAAAATAGCAATTTTTCAATAAAAAATGACGTCATCTAAAACGGGTCGAACGAAGTGACGTCATTAGCCATCAAAATGTCATGCGCACTACTGAGCTATGTGGCTATGTGTGTGAAAGACCTTTCATGGTGTGTGTGTGCGCCCGGCTGTACCCATGCAGTCCTGACGTCACATAGCGTTTTCGCGCCAAGATATTGTATCAAAATTTCAATAATTTATTTCTCTAAAAGTATAGCGAATTTCAAAAAAATAAAAAATAGGGAATTTGTTTTAATGTATGCAGATTCAGAAAAAAAAAATAGAAAAAAAATGTGCAAGTTCCCTATTGTTTTTGCGTGATTTCCATGCTTGGTATGCACCGTGGAAGGCCTTTTCTGGAACTTCGCGTAGGAGCCTCGTCGAAGTGTAATGTGTACCGTGAGAGAGGTCGGCTGCCTGGCAGTTCCTCCGTGACATTTCAATTGTTTTAACTGTCACTAAGTAGTGCTTCTTGTGGCAGCAATCTTTTAAGTCTTCTATGTTCTCTTATTTGGCCCATTCCGTAGAAGTCTGTTCCCGGGCATTCTTGGAGTTTGTTGAGAAATTTTTTTGATTTGGTCTTGTAACAGAAGTACTCCAAGTTCTCTATGGAGTTGCGAATTTCTTATGAACCAGGATGCACTGCTTGCTATGTGAAGGACCTTGTTTTGGAATCTCTGCAGCTTGTAAATAAGAGTAGTGCACCCGTGAGTTAGTAGTGGTCGTATATTATGAGGGAGCATTTTAGTTTGAGTGAGGATTTCTTATTAATCATAGGATATAGCAGTCGGAGGTGGAAATTTGTATCTTTTTTCGATGTAAATTTTCTACGTGAACAATGTCGGGCCTAGCAGTGATCCTTGTGGAACCCCCGATTTGATTTGTCTCTTGGTTGATAATGTACTGTTTATTTTAATACTAAAAGTTCTACATCTATTATGTTATTATGATAATTTAAAGTAATGTGTTCACCCACGCTACGTTAATTAATAATGTATAATTTTATGCACACACGTAAATGAAAATACAATAATTTCGAAATATGTCAGGCTGGGTACGTGGCAAATGTACAAATATATTTGACCATGACCAGTTATTATTGTTTAATTGTCTGTTGCTACAAGCAACGGTCCCGGTTTAGTGATTCAGTGCAGCGGGTGAAAACTGCCTGCAAAAATAGTGTAAAATTTAACAACGTGTACGATTGTGCCAGGCCGCTACTACTGCTTATGGGATTATGCGATGTAGGAGGAACTAGGATCTGTTATGGGGACGGTCTCTACACACTACAGAACAGCAGATTCAGTCTGCTAGTATTTACATGTTTAATACTGGTTTACTCACCATATTGCCTGATAATGATGTTTCTCTCCGCTGTCCATGACTACGAAATCATGGATATAGAAGACATAAAACTATCATTGAAAATAATTCTAACTCTGTCCACAGCTGGTATAAGTTGGTTATGGCCTCCGGGTTACTCAGCCGAAGTTTCATTCTAGAAACATTGATTCTCGGCTGAGCAAGGCGACGATCACAAGCATGTGTGTGTGTGTGTGTGTGTGTGTGTGTGTGTGTGTGTGTGTGTGTGTGTGTGTGTGTGTGTGTGCGTGCGTGCGTGTGTGCGCGTGTGCGTGTGCGTGTGCGTGTGCGTGCGTGTTTGTGTGTGTGTGTGTTCACCGTTCATTTCTCCATTTAATTCATCTACTCAATTATTTGCAGTAAGAAGAACATTAAAAAAAACTTACAAAACTTAAGAATTATAATCAATTTAAGTTTTCAGCAATGCAATACAAAAGTATTACATAATCGAGTGAATAAACACAGCGAATAAATTTTGGCCGCCCTCTTATTATGGCCGCTCGTGTGCGACGCACACCTTGCACAATAGGCAGAACCGGCCCTGATCTGTCTATATGTGGTCAGAACATTTCATCACAGTATGAGGATTTTCAGAGTATCAGTGAGTTAATTGGTAATTTACAAAGTTTTATTCTTAAAAAATCTCGCTCTTTTCACAACATTTTTAATTTACTGAACTAATCTTTAACTAAGGAGTTTATATGCTTATTGAAACGGGAATCACTGTCAGTAAGAGTTTCACTTAGTCGCTTCGAATAATAACTGAACCATTGACAATAATATTGAGGGAATTCAGTTGGCTTTGCAATTGTTAAATTCTTATTTAAAATTTTAATGGCACATTATAAGGCGAATTTACGGGTGAGGCAGACGGGGGAATATTTGTATATTTAAAAACTTACATATCAATAAGTTTAACAATATTCACAATTTTTAGACAACTAAATTCCATCATGACGGCATATATTATACTATGTGCGAAATGTGTGTCTGTGATACCTGTAATTATTATTAGTGTACATTGCTCGGTTACACAGGTGTTAATTTGACTATTAATACGTAAATTAACATCAGACATTTTGCTTATATAGTAATTAAAAACATACGTTATCTAAAATTATAAACTAGCGATAACATTATAGGAAATATTATATTTATTTACTTATTGCATATAACACACTTTCAGTTCCGTGGAACACAACACAAATTCGTGAATCAACACACACTATAATATGCACACAAATCCCAGAGACACTACTGACGCATCTGTAGAGGAACATTTTGAGAATAAGGTGTTCTTTTTATCGAGTGTATGAGTATACAATTAGCAAATTCGACACAAGTACATCGATAATCTGAAACGATTAACGAATTAGTATACAAATAATGTTGATTATTTCTTTCAGCAGCAGCTTACCGTCAACAACAGTACATTATCTACGTCCGTAAACATAAAATCAATCAGTCCCGTGGTACAATATGCATTGTACATGATGTACTGCTGCACCTGAAATATTAACACCAGATTTAGAATATATTTGTATACAAGTGTGAGGAGCTGGTGTGCTCTGTGTTGTACCTGTTGAATTATTTCCCGATTCGTCTCAAATGCCACGAGATGCCGGAGTCTTGCAGTCAGAACCCAACGCTATAAACAAATATCATTTTAATAACACATTCATGAATGAACACACAGTACATGGTCACGCGTTATGTAATAACTTACTTCGCTTTTGTTGGCCTGGCAAATGAAAATCAGCACGACAAGTTGGATATAATTTTTCATAAGGCGTGGAGATGGATAAAACGTGTGTCTCTTAAATGTATATAACACATTCAGTAATGTTTCTAGCATTAACTTCACCAACAAACCCATGATAACATATCTACATGAGTCCGAGAACAGGCGGACAGCTTCTGTAAGCTGTTCATGCAAATGCCGGGCAAGCACTATCCGTCTAAGTACATAGTTGTCGTGGAGCTCCCTCGCCCCAACAATGTGAATATTTGTTACTGTTGCTAGAAAGTATAAATGGAACTTGAAAACTTTATAATACAGAATATATATATATATATATATATATATATATATATATATATATATATATATATATATATATATATATATATATACAGTAGAACTCCGGTTAACCGAGTCTAGATTAACCGAGTTCCGGGTTATCCGAGCCCAAATTAGCCCAACAATATTCCGTATTATCCGAGGTTGCCTCAAAAGTGATCCGGATTATCCGATTTTGCGTGATTCTTGCGTCCAGGGAATTCCCAATTTACGTGCCAGTTCCCATCACTCGAAGCAAAGTAGACGCGTGCTTTCATATGTGTGGTCCTGCAGTAAATTCGAGAGTGTCGTGTCATGCGCATCGTGTATTATAAATGTCCGTTTCGTCAATGCGTAAAATAAGAGGAAAAGAGTTGTCATATCCATTGTTCGGAGTTTCATAGCTCATATTTTTCTGTTTGCGTTCACATACTTTTATTAGAATTAAACCGTTATGAAAACTTCTATGCATTTCCTTTATGTGACTATAAAATTTAATCCAAAGTACGTATGTATGTGATGCATTTTACAATAATCCGGATTATCCGAGTTTTCAGTTATTCCAGGTGGGTACCCCCTACATTACCTCGGATAATCGAGGTTCTACTGTATATATATATATATATATATATATATATATATATATATATATATATATATATATATATATATATATATGGGTGGTGACCGCGACACCGGAACATAGGACTTTAACATGTAAAATCATATATATATATATATATATATATATATATATATATATATATATATATATACGAGCCCAACGTCACATGAGTTCGCCCAAATCGATTTTTTCATTTATTGCTTTACAAAAGTTTAAATGAAATTCAAAATACATTTATTATGTAATATATCTTATATTTACAACATTCTACAATTAATTATCAACATTTTAACCTAAATTTAAGAGTAAATAGGACTTATAAAATAAAATATACCGCTAGTAAACTTTTTAGTGAAATTAGATTATTTCGCTCTTATTAAAAATAATGAGTTTACCACTGTGTAACTCCACCTTTATTTTTTAAAACTGGTTACATTGCGTTCAATTGTTTTTTATAAACAATAGTATTGTCTTCTGACAGTTACAGTTAATAATGGCTCGTGGAAAGGCATTATCTGAAGATTTGCGTAAAGTGTTAATTAATTTATCTAAATCGGGAAAATCTGCGTGCAAAATTGCGAAAGAATTAAATTTATCACGATACACAGTTCGAGATATTATACGTGTATACAAGGAAACTAATTCCATTAATATAAAACCTCGAATTGGCAGAATTTCAACGATAAGTCCTGCAGAGTTAAGAATTTTGGGTCGAATATTAAAGAAAAATCGCTATAAAAATTGTTCTGCCATAGTTCTTTTATGGAATGATGCAATTGGTAAACAATATTCGACATCGACTTGTCGAAGGGCAATGAAAAAAATTGGCTACAATTTTTATAAGGTAATTCATGCATAGCATTTAAAAATTTCATTATCTAACAGTCATATTGTTGTTATGGTTAGTCTAAAGAAAAACCTTTATTGACTAAAATGCAAGAAAAAAGACGAAAATTATGGGCAAATAATCATAAAAATTGGGAACAGAGACAATGGAACTCAGTTATATGGAGCGACGAATCCAGATTTGAACTCTGTGTCGGAGAGTCACGAAGTAGGGTGATCCGACAAAAATCGGAAACATATCACAGAGATTGTCTTCGAAAGAAAGTCAAGTTTCCCGCCTCAATTATGGTATGGGGGTGTATGTCCGCTAAAGGTGTAGGGAAATTACACATTGTAGAAGGCATAGTTAATGCCCAAAAGTATAAGAATATTCTGGATCAGTATCTTCTTCCGTCAATTGAGGCTCTGGAGTCAACGGGTGGCGAATATATTTTCCAACAAGATGGTGCCCCGTGCCATACAGCAAAATGTATTAAATCGTGGATGTTCGAAAATAAAATTCCACTGTTGGAATGGCCTTCTAGCAGCCCCGATCTATCACCAATAGAAACATTGTGGAACCAGATGAAAAAGAAATTGAGAAATCGGCCACCAAAAACAATTCAAGAATTACGAACGAGACTAAATGAAATTTGGGATTCCTTTTCTAGAGAAGAATGTCAGAAACTTGTAGAAACTATGCCACGACGCATTGACGCAGTTTTAAAAAATAAAGGTGGAGTTACACAGTGGTAAACTCATTATTTTTAATAAGAGCGAAATAATCTAATTTCACTAAAAAGTTTACTAGCGGTATATTTTATTTTATAAGTCCTATTTACTGTTAAATTTAGGTTAAAATGTTAGTAATTATTTGTAGAATGTTGTAAATATAAGATAAATTACATAACATTCGTATTTTGGCTTTTATTTAAACTTTTGTAAAGCAATAAATGAAAAAATCGATTTGGGCGAACTCATGTGACGTTGGGCTCGTATATATATATATATATAATTCAACTTGCATGCTGTACCTCCAGAAATATCTATTAAAAAAAAATTTCATCAAATTCGTCGAAAAGTTTCTTATGTATGCTAAAATATTTATTTGAAACTTTTTTCAATACTTTTTATACTTTGTGAGATATAACGGAAAATTAAAATCCAAAAAAATCACATTTTTGTCATATTCTAGTGAGCCATGCAATATTTTCAAAATATGAAACCGCCATTAACATTGGCCCATAAATGCGCAACTTTTGTCTAATTTAACCGACCTTGTATCTCTTATAGTTTCCGAGATCCCTGTAGTGGCCCGTTTAAATAGGACACCCTGTATATATATATATATATATATATATATATATATATATATATATATATATATATATATATATACATATATATACTGTAATTTAAATGAAAGAAGTTTCATGAAGGTGATCTGTATTATATACGTTAACGTATAGCTATATATCTATCTCTCTCATTTCAATTGTCAAACAACACGTGCGACAAGGATAGATATAAAACATTTGTCTTTCGATTGTCCGAACAATACTACGACAAGCATAACAAAAATGATTGAAGCCCATTATATATTTCCATCGTATACATTTAACAATATATAAGGAAAGTGAACATAAAAATAATTCCAAGAAACCGAGCTAAGTCATCTGTATTGCACTTGTCCAATTATTGATTTTTCAAAAATGAGATATGAAACACTTATGCACATGGAATTACATAACGAAGTAAACACATCTTGTCAGAGTTTATTTTTAATAATACAGGGCATGATAAATTCGCGCACTTGCAGAGCAAAGCTAGGACAAACACACATTCATTCTGTTAGTTGTAATAAGTCATTATATGTAATGATTTACATAACACATTTCAACCGTATTGACTTGCGACATCTTCTAGTATTTCTCGTCTTCCGCTTTCAACGATTTTATCAGTATAAGATATGATTTATTGAAACTAGTCATAAATATTGACTTAGCACTTGTGAATTATCTAAGATATGCGTACTCGACACAGATATATATATATATGTTCAGCCTGGACGCGTAGTACTAACTTCTAGTGATACTAGTCGATACAGTGATCAGCTTATTAGTGCAATTATTTTTATAATTTGATACCATGTCTGAAGCAAGGAACCAACAGATAGAGACTGCAGTTCTAATAGAGAGTGAGTGTATTATTTGTTTGACTGCAATTATTAATAAGAAGTAAAATGTCCGTTTTTATGAACTCGTCAATTTTAGTTAAGATCACGTCGCATTTCGAACTTTCGTTCATTTCAATTAGTATCATGTTGTGGTTTATATACCTACCGTGTTTATTGATGTGCGACTGTTTAATGATGTGTGTTTTTCGCGTAGTATTTTGAATGGTGTGAATATGGCGTTAGATTGGCTGTTTATTTGTATGTTTATTATTGGTTGTTTGAGTTTTCCTTTATATATTGTAATGCTAATTTTTCTAAACTAACGTGCTTTACACGGCAACCGACTAGTTGCTAGTGGAGATGGGGTGGGTAAAGACAAAGCGGATGTAATTTAATAAGGTCGCCACGTATTCTATCGGATGAAGGGACTGAATCTCAGAATACGAAAGAAACAGTCTAAAAGCTCTACGGATGGGGATGGACATCTCTCAATTACAACAACTACTTGAAGTAAAATGCAATGTAAATTTATTATTATTAAGTGTAATACCCTGAATGTTCATTTGCATTTAAATATGTACAGAAAATAAATATACTAGAAATGTACAAACTAAATACAATGGTAATATTCAAATAAAGCCTAGATTTTAACTTATAGTTAACTTAGTCACTAAATGGAATGATATGAGATGAGATGATATGAGACTTATTTCTAATTCACTGCAATTGTTCCACAATTAAACTTTACTAGTGAATATTCCTTAAATCTATGGTTACATATGATTCTACAATTCATGTTCTTGGTTTGCAAACAAAAAAAAAGGAACTATTGGTCAACATACACAGAACAACTAGAATTAATCTACGTTAAATTTCTACCAACAAACGACCAGGATCACTTAAGAACAAACATGGTGGCAATACAAATTTCTCAAGCGAGTAATTAGAAACAATATAAACTCGAAAATCAGAGATACAGAGAAAAGGGGTGATTTGACCAACACTTATCTGTCTCAAATTGATGCTGCACGGCCGATGACGGGGTTATGATGCAGTGTTGACGGGATGATGACCGATGTAATCGTCCTCGTGCGATTCGACACCACTTTCGTCCTCGCTGGTGTTCTCATGGGTGGTTTCCAGGCGTGTAGGCGACGATTTACAGGTTCCTCTGTTGTACGGACAGCGCCGACTCTCTCGATCCCTTATTTAATCAGGCTGAATTCAGTAGCAGTCACTACCTCGTGATTTCAGACAACCTTCAACATTGTAGCACTACTGAAATTTAGCACAGCACGTTACTTCTACTAAAATCCCCTGCATAATAGGGTAAACTCTTCACTTTGTATTTTTGTCGATACAAACTCACATTGAGCCTAGAAATGACTTTCAAAGTGAAAACAAAAATGTACACCATACACGAAGTGGTGCTATAAGGTCGACGTCCGACAAACGACTCCCTGCTATTGTTTCTTTTGCCGTTGTGACACGTCCAGATACTCACAGACTTGTTCCAGCAAAAATGGAACGTTACAATATCTAAAGATTTTCGATGAAATTTAGATTCGCACTTTTGGGGTGTTAATTATTTTTATTATGTTTATTTCTGCTATAAGTTTGTTTCCCTAAGAAATGTAATTGTTTTTAGCTCATCGACCTCCTGTCGAAGAGCTATAGTGTTCGGTACAATGTCTGTAGCATTCCCCGATATTAACAATTTTTTTCCACTCAATTGTGTTCAAAATTTTCTTGCATATGCAGGAAATGAAACATTAAAGAAAACATATTTTTTAATTCAAAAATGAACAAAAGAAGATTAATGCATTTAAAGTCGGCTTAGTCTGCTTTGCTTTTGTTAACAGAAGAAAATGTTTTGACATTTGTTTTTAATTTGTTGTTTTATTTCGATCTATGTAGGTACCTACGATTTTTGTGTTTTCTTTTAATATCTTTTAATTTATTTACCGTATTAATGTTATATACATTGCAGGTGGCTCTTTGTTTGATAATGTTTAGTTCTTTGTTATAATCGGCTTTATTCGGTGGTATGGTTTCCAGTCTGTGTATTAGGCTTCTGAAAGCTGCTAATTTATGTTGTTTAGGATGTTCAGATTTAGCATGTTTGATGTTGTTAGTTTGTGTTGGTTTCATGAAATGGACATATTACTTCTTATTAATAAATAGGCTCTACCGGTGAGCACCGTGTGCCCACATTCGTAATTTCTATATACAAAAAAAACTATTTTTGAAAATTTCTCGTTTCTGCGTTGCATGTACCTTTGCGTCTCCTAGTCGCAAACTCTCTAAAATATCTAGTTTTTATCTGTTTATCCATCTCTTGTGTCTTTCTCCATCTAACTGTCTTTATTGCAGTCGGATCTTATATTGCAAAAAAAAATATTTACTATTGCCGGGGGATTAAAAAAAATATCCCTCTACACGGAAGCGTTAATAGACTTACAAATAATGTATTTTTGATATTTTAAACATAAATTCACAAACACTACGTGTGCATCTGTGGGATGTCAAAATGATGTTATTATTGTTTATTTTTATGGTGTTTAGGGGGGCCTGTTATTCATGCATTGTCATTAATGTTGCCTAGATTACGCAATTGCAGCTAACTTCATGCGTGACTGACAGACATGGGCTTTTCTATATATAATGTAGACGACGAATTTCAGAACTGACAATATAATATTGAAAATAATTTCCCGGAGATATGTGATATTGTAATTATTAATGAATACTTCTGATACAGATACTGCATTCGGCGTGAACTTGGAGGTCGCATACATGGAAGATGGTCCATCAGCTGAAACGCGGACTCAAGGTTAGTACATAATAATAATTATAAATTTTTTAAATCACGTACATTATTTCTCAAGGATCTGATTATTATCTCGCGCCATTCGATTTTGAAAATATATATAAGAACAAGATTATTGTACAAGTATTAAGTCCAGAACCGATTAAGCTATAATTTTACATTATATAATTCTGTTACAATGTATATGTTAGACTGTTTGCATTATTTGCTGTAGTCGAGCAAACCGATGATGTGTCTTTGGGCCCAGGGTGCTTGTTTCAAGACTACGATAACAACGATTCTATTGAGTAATTCAGTCAGTGCTAGCAAGCGTATTTAACAAATAATTCATTAACTGATAAATCATACATTTAGTTTTAATCACCAAAGTTCAATTCTCACTAACAGCAACCACTTCTCATTCTCATGGTCGGTGTGAGTATAACCAGAATTCTCTATTGCAATTTATTATATATTTTTATTTTATTGATTATATATTGTGGATTTTATTTAGTCAAATGTAGAATCCTGAGATGGAAAATATTGAATCCAATCGTTGGAATCAATGATTATAGTTCATGTGATTCTTCCCCATCACGTCTAGGTACATGATGCGGAAAGATTCATTTAAATTTTTTTTACGTTTTGTGTGAAATTCTCAAGAGTTTACTGTTATATTAGTATGCATTAGAAATTTGTTTTCTTGCTTGATAATGATCAAAAACCATATGGTCGAAACATCGCTGTATCAGTTATCATCTTTATGATTAATTTATGAAAAAAAAAAAACAGTTCACGACACCTTAAACAATAGTTTAATTTATTCCAACCGTTTGGATTCAATATTATCCATCTCAATTTATTATATAAACGAGTTAAAATTAAAACCTAACGATATTATTAATTAGTTCACGTGACATGACGACACAATGCACGGTATAGTAGTAGGCGCCACCGTTCATTCAAAACACTGATAACTGTAATTTCTTCCAGTGCCACATGTAGCTGGAAATTGGACTGACGAAATTGAAGAATTCATGCCAGGGATGCGGCGATTTTTTAAGAATATCTATGGTAATTACAACTATCATTGCTAATACACATTTTAGTACCAAATACTACTACACGTATGTTCTCTAACACCATTCTACATACAATACAATATACCATCGAATGCAATGGATAATAGGGGCCGACTTTTTAATTTTGCTATGGAGGCAAACCTCAGCCGTCAAACATGTATCCTCCTACCTCAGGTGAAAAAATATATTTAAAATTCTATGGGGGGCAATTGATACTCTAGCTCCCATCAATTTGATCATGTAGCTGCCCCTATTGCCCCCACGTAGTCGTCGCCTGTGATAATAATATGTGTGTATGTGTATGTGCAGGTGAGGAGTTATTAGCAGATATAGAGAAAACGTTTCGCCAGATATTACCACTCTGGAATATATTTCTGCAACTTAAACAAGGTAATGTACGTAGATGGTGTCAGTACAGATAGGTTAGTGTCGCTACGAATACAGTGTGCATGTGATTATGTTTATAGTAAGTAAAGCTATTTTATAGGTTGACATAGAAAATAGCACAGCGCACAGCACACAGGAAATAACAAACTACGAAACAATCAACACGAAACAATCAAACACCTTCCAAAAGCAAAGAACAACACACAACAGCTGTCGATAGATTTATCTCTGTCATACCTTGTTCTGCAATCAGTCATTCGCCGTCACGAAAATAAACGAATATACACGAAGCACAAGAACATAGAACACAGCGACAAGAGCCTAGTTTGCAGATTCACGCAAGTAACCGAGCACGTACGAATATATAAGGCTAAAATTTACGGAATCGGGAAATCATGGAACTGCATTAATTATTATTACATTTAGGGTTGGGTAGGGTAGGGCAGGCTAGGGTAGGTTAGCCGGAGGGTAGGGTAGAGGAGTGTATTATTATTATTAAGTAGGGTACAGTAAAGTAGCCAAATCTATAAATTGCACTAACAGCAAATGTATTGCACACAACCTTAGCGCAACGTTATGAACTAAGAACAGGCATGCTCGTATCGCGTCGTATTATTTCGTAAACAGACATCGTGTGTCTTCGTACTTGCGTGAATCTGCAAACCAGACCCTTGTGAACACAGAGCAGAAGAAATGAACATTGCTCAATTATGTTCTGTGCGCTGTGCCGTGCTATGCGGCTTGAAAATGCACATACAGGTTCCCGTATGACCAAAGCGTTAAATGTTCTATGGTTTGTTATTTCTGTGCGCTGTGCTATTTTCTATGTCAACCTATAAATCCAGCTTAAATGTGTTATGGCTCATCACGTGCTACTACGTCGATAAGTACGTGGTGAGAGGAGCACATGCGACTAGTATACAAACAATACATTTATCATCTAAGAAATTCTCATCGTTTACATCGGCTTGTAAATGCACAACTTTTGTCTAATTTAATCGACTTTGTAATCCACTACCGGTAACCTGCCATTTAGCATGTGAATTTTCTTGCAGATTAATCAAACTTTGTTCTCTTGTATTGGCTGTAGGCCCCACCACGACTTTCTTATACACATGTTCACTGTATCCAGCCAAACAAGCAATTTATAGGCATCTTTTAGGAAAAACTTAACAAGCATAAATGCAGTGTTGCCAACTTTTGCCCTAATCCATTTTCGGAGATTTGAAAGGAAAAAATATATATGTATATACAATATAAAATTTTTTTTTATTACAAATGAATATCGTTTAGTTAAGTATTAATTATAAATTTGTTAATAAAAAAATCACATTTTTTATTAGAGTATAGGTAGTATATGTAATGTACAACATAATCACATTTTTTATTAGAGTATTGGTAGTATAAGTACATGTAATGTACAACAAAATCACATTGTTATTATGAATCGAATTAGTTTTTCAGTTTTTCATGAAATTGTATTTCTCTACTGTAGAGATACTTTTCAGCATATTGTCTTGATTTTTTTCTTTCAAAAATGATAAAAATTCATCGCAATTCATGCTATAATTAATTTTAATTAAAAGTTCTGACTTTACTAAATTGACCCTCATTCTATTTCGCTTTTCATTCCATGTGTCCCATTAACGAAAACACTCGCTCTTGGAATACATTGCTGACTGGAATACTCAAAGCTTTTGAAACTATTTTTTTTATTTCATTTAGGTGTTCGCTTGTTTGTAAAATATCTACCCACATTTTAACTACAGCTTATTCTAATACCTTCGGTAAAATTTTATTTTTACACGTCAGGGAGTAGAAGTCGGTTTCTATGGCGTCAAAATCGGGACAGAAATAAAGCCCTCGTGCTTCAAATTACACCTCAGGAAAAATAAGCTGTTTCTCTCCCTTGGTGTATAATGTACTATTATTATCGAAATTTCATCAAACAATTTATCTTCATCAGCGAACACACTGATGGAGTGCCCAGCTTGTACAACATCATTAAAAAGCAAAATTTTATTTTTCTTTACATTAAGAGCAGGTAACGATTTGAATGATGAAGGGAAGTCGTACCATTTTTCCAAATAATCAATTGTTGTTTTATAGCAGTAAGTTGCATTTTCGATGAATCAACGATGTTGAAATTGATTTAAGTTTTTTAAATTATTATTTACCTTTGATCCAAAAAAATTTTGATCCATTATACTTTGTAATTTTTCTTTTAAATTAATCATTACAGAATGAATCTCTGTGGCAGATACATATTCACTTTCTAAAAGTAGTAAGTTTTGTGACATTACAGTTAAATAATGATGTACAAAACATAAATACATTTCTGGTAGTGAGATCTCTTTTAAATCGTCAGTCATTTCACCTTACTGATCTTTAAAAAATTTCCATATATTTGGATCACATTCATCTTCACCTTGCGTCAAAAAATACATTTTTTAAAGCGGGTAAACATTTTGTAACACGTTCCACAGCTTTCAGCATACTAAGCCATCGAGTTGGAACATTTTTTAGCGTTTGCGAATAGTCTAACTGAAAAAAATTAAAACAATCTTTTAATTCTCGAACATTCGTAGTACTGCATGAAAATTCTGCATATATTGCATTTATAAATACATCAATATCAAAATATTTTTTAATACTTTATTTCCAGCTTTTGCCGCATTATGTATAATGTGGCATTTGCAATTATTTTTTAATATTTGAGGATTTGCCTCTAATAATTTTTGATAAACAGATTTATGTTGCCCATAGTTCACTGCAGCGTTGTCGGCAGAATACGAAGCAACATTGGTGATTGATAATCCATGTTTTTCTAAAAAAATTTTAAAAATAGATAACGAATCCTTATAGTCATCTTCGTTGAAATCCAGTAATTTGTATTTTGTCCCTTCTTTTTTTGAAAAATAAGTTACGGCTAAAGGGAACATCTTACTGTTTCCTTTATTTGATGCGTCTGATTGAATCGAGAAAAATACAGTATCCTCATTTAATAGGTCTGTTAATACAAGTTCCATGGCTTTTGGGCCCAAAACATTTTCAACAATTGCTCCAGATTTTGTTCGATCGCAACTAATTTTTTTTTTATACCAAAGAATCTTCGTACACTGTGTTGCACAACTTAAAACCACACTCACACTATGAATTACACTGTGGTAAACTTGTGCTGCTTCTGCAATAGCAACTTTTCTGTTATAATTTTGGTTAGTGTTTGTTGTAGAATACCAAGATGACAAGGCTTGACTGCTAGCTGCAGCATTGACGAAATTACGATATTTTTTGCTGTTTGCATGAGATTTAACAGCTTTTTCTCCGTCATGTTGAACAACAAAATTAATCTTGCACAGTCGGCAATAAGCTACATAATTATTGTTTTTCGTTAACCATTGTTTATATTCTGGCATTTTAAGCCATACATCTTGAAACGTTGTGTCAGCAACATTTCAAAACATATGGCGCCAATTTTAAAAGAACAGTACAACTCAATACGCAATTTTTTATCATTTTATTTCGATATAAGTGAATAATTTTTTATTTTCCGGAGGTTTTTAAATTTGCCCCGGAGCCCGGATAATGGACTAAATTTCCGGAGTCTCCGGATCAAAATACATGGATTGGCAACTCTGCATAAATGTCACTACATATCTGTAAATATATTTTTAATCGACAAGTTATTTGTTTTTATTATTAATATGCACGAAAAAAATCATTAATATAACTAATAATTTAATTAGTTAATAAAAATTATTTTATTTTACTACTTTATTTTATTTATTGAATATATAAAATAAAGTAATTTTTATTAATTAAATAAAATGAATTACTACAAAGTAGAGAAGAACACTATTTCATAACTAATATTTCAATTTAATTATTTTTCATTCGTTTTTCCTCAAATTATTTTTAATGGCAACGCTGAAACCATATATTACACGTTTATAGTTGACGTTTCTTAGCGGCTTATACTGTAAATGTGTTTTCGTGCAGCAGAATATTGTTTTAATCCAATTTAGAACTCGTGTAAACGGGATTGAACATTACGTCAATTTTTCTAGTGATATTGATAAATTAGTTGTTTGGCTGGATACAGTATATATCAAAATTCATTGCAAGTACTATGAGAATCAAATCGATTTGTTCTATTATTCCAGAATTTCTGTATCAATTATAAAAACAAAATACTATTCATCAGCAATAGTTTGGCAACATTTCAAAAGAAGATCCTTTTTATCGTCCGTCCAAACAAAATTGATGAATTTCCTCGGAGTAATTTTTTTAAATATTTAATACCTATAATCAATAAATTCTACATAAAACTAGGAATGGATACAGACATCCATGCCTGCAGCTCATCGACGTATGTCCAATTCTGAATTACAAATTATTTACCAAAATACACTTTTAAAATCGTAGGTGCCTAAGTCGAAGCAAAGCAACAAATTTCAAACAAGTGTGAAAACATTTCCTTCTGTTAACAAAAGCAAAGCAGACTAAGCCGACTATAAATGCATTAATCTTCTTTTGTTCATTTTTTAATTAAAAAATGTTTTTTTCTTCAATGGTCTTACATAAATTTTCAAAATACAAAATATGGAAAAATAATGTTTCATTTCCTGCATATGCAAGAAAAGGGTTTGTCAGGGATTTCTGCGCAAAAATTTTTAAAACCGGAGAATGCAACAGACATCGTACCGAACACTATAGCTCTTCGACAGGAGGTCGATGAGCTAAAAAATAAGAGATAAATTCTTCTACATTATTTATATTCTCATCTAAATGACCATTAATGACTATTAATATTTGGTAAAATTTACGACAAATGTTGTGAAAATATAATATGTACGTACGAAGTAAAGGTGCGCGCGTATGTGCATGTGTTTGTGCGTTTGTATATTATTATTACGGACACACGAACGTTCGTGTGAGTCAAAATTTTTGTACGCACAACTTTTTTGTTCGTGCACGTAAAATCTCGCTCCAGCTGTGTGTGTAAGTTGTGCACGCACATTAGTAGTGTACAAAATGGCGGAAAATAATGTTGCTTTGACAAGTGCTGCATATCTAGTAATGCACATAATAATGAAGAAAAAAAAGCGGTAGATGACACAACTATATCGGAGTAGAGAAACATATACCTGACGGGACAAAATTGCTATCAAAATTTAAAGGTATATGTACATTTAAAAATAATAAAAAGGTGTTTAACTGATACATATAATCTACAATTTTTAAAGTTAAATTTTACAAATAATTGAATTAAACTATTCATAAAAATTATTTGCTATCAATAATTTATGTTTATCATGCACATTAAAAGATCTACAGCAATTAATATAGTCCAGGTTTAGTCTATATCATTTGTGCGCGCAAACTCCGTCCTGACTGAGCACAGGTTCTTTGATGTTTTCGAAGAAACCGACAAGCGATGGATAGCGTTCGTGTGCGCACGAATGTGCGCGAATACCACATTCACCCTGTACTGACTTGAGCAATTTTACGCGCGTGCGTCCGTGCGCGCCCGTGCGCGCACGAATGCTCTAGTCAGTACCGAGCTTAAGAACTAAAAGATAAGTGTGTTTGTCATTGAGAATTTGTGAAGTCTCCAGAATTTTAATGGCTATAACTCCTCCACCCTAAAAGGGGGCTTCACTCGTTGAAGTTTGACAGTTTAACTGCATTTCTGTTTCTTCCGCGTTATGTCGTTTTTTAAGACATCTTATTTTATTCTTACATAAAATTAAACAAATAGTAATTATTACAATAATTATAGTAACAGAATTTATCAATGTATGATCATTATTCTGAACATTTATTCCCTCTGCCATAGGCATTTCTTTGATTACCATATCTTGTTTGTTAACTTGTTTTAATTCAATGGTTTCATTGCTTAATTGTTAATTTTTTATTTAAAATTTAATATTTTCGAAAGTATTTTTTTAACATGAGTTACATAGTTTTCTAATTTATAATTATTGTTGATAATACAGATTTTATTTGTTTTATATCTATATACACCTCTAATCTTTTTATGTTTTACATACTCAGAACATTTAATATCCAAATTTCTTGCGTTTTTGCTTACAATAATAATAATGTTTGAGTTCAATAATCTTATGATAGTTACATTCGTTATTTGTATGTTTATTAACAATTTAATTCAAACATTTATTAGCTTCTACAATGTAGAACTATTGTAAAACTAATTATGTAGAATCTTCATATTAATTAGTTTTACAATAAAAAGTTTGTCTTATCTAACTACAATTATTAGTTAGCAATAATTGACCTTTCTCTTGAATGAAAAATTCTTTATTTTCGTTTAAATAAACATTTCATTTTGGTTTATAATGGGAATTGGAGTTATATGTAACAATTTCCTTTCAGAATAATTTTCGTATTTTGGTATGTCTAATAAAAATTCTATTTTACTATTACTTAATTTACGCCTTGAAATCTGCAAAGCAATTTCCCAAAAGTTTATTCCTGAATTAATTTGATTAGTTATTTGCTTTAATTCTTCCGTAGATATTATAAAACTATAAATTTGGTTTAAATTACAAAATGTTAAGCTAGTTTCAATTTCGGATAGGATCGCAAGCAAATTTATGGTTGTTGAAATCACTTGATTAATAATATCTTTAATTATTAAAACATTTTGCCAATTAATTCTAAATTTTAAGTTTGTAGTATTTCCTGATTTCTGCTTATTTTTATAAACAATTTATCATATTTTTCGGCATCTTCGCCATCATCATTTCCAGTTATTGCTTTTATATTTCCTCCTAAACCATCAATTCTCTTTGATTTCCTTTATACATGACCAAATTATTAACTTTAACAGTTAATCTATCATAATTAAAATTAAATATTATGACGCTTTCGTGGCTGGTAAATGAGCGTTGTTGTTTATGCTCGATGCTAGAGTGCCGACTAGCCAGTTGCGGAGTGGGGAGCGGGTTCACGTTCAAGAGTTGATATAGTTGAGCGCCACGTATTTTGAAAATTATCGGTACTCTCCAAGGTAGGCAAAATACGAAACGGTAAGTGGATGTTCGGAAGGGTGAGTACCCGTCTGGCACGGGATAAATATACTGCACTGCAATTACGTATGAGAACAAATCGTTTAATGATTGTTCCGGAAGAGTTCGTACATGCGATACACAAAATATGATCCTTAAATCTAAGTGAATGATATGGTGCATGAATGATGAAATGAACTTAACGTAACAATAACCTATTTTACAATTTTACACAAATAAATGATCTTGTTAATCAAGATCATGCGCGTTAAGCGCGTTAATGCTACACGGCTGACAGTGGCGTAACACAAAGAAAATCATGAACACAATAACTTAATTAAATCATGCCACTGACAGGCAGGTGAACGCAAAGAACCGAAAATGTTATAAGTATTAGATATATAAGAATAACCGAGTATTGCCGACCGGTGCGGACGCCAATGGTGTGACCGAATATTCACTACACGCGCGTTACCGTCGCGTTCACACGGAATCAAACATTTGCGAACAATGAAATACAAAAAGAACAATACTATTCCGTACTCATCTGAATCCCTGATAGTATGTGAACGTTGGATCCTGGAAGTCTGGATGATTCGGCGACGTTGGAACACGTGAAGACGGGGGCCACGGCAAATCGACAGCGGCGGGCACGGGACGACAGGATCAGCGTAGATGGTCCGCGAGTCCGAGGACGGAGGTACAAAACTCCCCAACAAACGGGTCTTTTCGTCAACGGCTATTTGTCCACGACACGTGGTCACGAGCACTATTTACGCTTTGACAAAATAAAACAAACACACGTCGTACTGACTCAAACTCCCCAACAAACGGGTAACTTTGGCAATCACACGCACTTTTGCGTCACACTTCAACAATAGTGAATTGCCCAAAATAATAACACAGTACGAACGGGTGACCTCGTGGTCCTGCAGATCGGGTCTACGTCTTTTCTTTCTGCCGTCGTTGAAGCAACAACCAACTAAAATTGTCGTCAAAATCTCTCTCGCCCGGACGTTCCTACGCTTAGCGATTCCGTTCTGATCCGTCTCGAGCGGTACAATTAACATCTAATTTACTTACTTTACCCTATCAGCGTTTGGTTCGTTACAATATATTAATATATGTTTCTATATATTTATGATATATGTTTCTGTTATTAAATTTTGTTATAATGTCGTCTTTATATTTTCTTATCTTAAACTATTCTTCCTCTCTCTCTCTCTCTCTCTCTCTCTCCATATATATATATATATATATATATATATATATATATATATATATATATATATTGTTAATATCAGAACTATAATATGAATAATATGAGTTCATATATTTAGTGATGTACCGACTACGGCATTGGCCGATTAACCGACTATTCGGCCATTTTAAAAGCCGATTAGTCGGTTTCGACCGACTAATTTCAAACATCATTAAAAGTTGCGGTAAAGTCTTAAATTAATAATCATTGGTATACAAAGTAGATGTTTGCCTTTTTCAAGTACGTCGTGCGCCATACGGACAAGTTAGACCTGTTTATTCCGTCATTTGGGTATATCTCCGTAAATAAGGTATTGATTATGATTGTTATGTCTCGATGAAAATCACATGTATATGACATATGAATAAGTAAATAAATATTTTACATGTAGTTATTTTACTAATATTTTTTTAAAATTTTATTCCTATACCTTATTGCTATTATAGTTTATCAAAATATAAAGCCGATTAATCGGTCTTTTTGCCGACTAGTCGCCGATTAATCGTCGACTAGAAAAATGACCAGATAGTCGGCTTAACCGGATAGTCGGTACATCTCTAATATATATATGTTAACAGCACCTACATCTAGAATGTTTAATCCAGGGTTGTCGCTGATTAATTGTAACTCTTCGTTTCCTTTTGTACAGGTACATCTGCAACAAGGACTCGGGGTATTTTAATCTTATCAATTTTATGTTTACCTTTATTAGTTACTTTAATTACACCTAATTTGGGGTTATATTGTTCAATTTTGTGGTTTCTTAAATTTTTGTTTCCTTCTTTAATTAATATTTTGTGGTTTATTTTATTATTTATTTTGTGTAAGAAATTTTTTCTGCCGGGACATTTTCGTTAATTGTGGCGTGTAGTAATTTTAACTTATTTTTGTAATTATTTAAATAGTCATCTACGGTGTTTCTAGCTTTTTGTAATTGAATTAATGGAATTGTTATAAGCTATTAAAGCGAGATTTAATTTATTTTCAAATTTTGTATTTGAAAATCCTTTATTTTGATTAATTAATCGAAGATGTTCGATTATCGTGGAATGAAACCTTTTAATTAATCCGTTGCTTTTTGGATTATCGACCCAAGTCATTTGAATATTTATTTTATAAACTTTGAGTAATTGTCTTACAAGGTTATTGTTCAATTCAGTTCCGCTGTCATGTATTATTTTATTAGGTATTTGATATTTACTAAAACAACTTAATAAATTATCTGTTATATTAATAGCATCCATTGTTTTCACGGGATAAATTTGTGCGAATTTGGAAAAAGGGTCAATAATTGTTAAATATTATTTGCGGCTATTAGCGCCAGCGGCGGCACGCTGAAACTGGGCCTAGTCGCGGGCCGATATAGCACACTTTTAATCGAGAAGGTTGTGGAAATGTCAAATATCTGCCAATTTAAATTGAGTATAAGAAAGTAGTGTGGCGACCACACCAGATTTTTTCTTCTGTATATAAATGATCTATTCTATCTAATTTCAATCTCATCTGTGTTCGGTATATTTATATAATTTTTTGAATCGAAATATTTAAGTTTATATTGTTTGTTTAAAAATGTAACATAATTTTTTGCGAAGTTAATACAGATTTTCAAATTTATTAAAGCAGGTATTCCAAATAAAACATTAAATTGTTTATGAAATAACATTTAATTTCTATAGTTTCTATTTTTTAAATAATATATTCATAGCCTGTATGTTCAATTTTAGCAGTTGTGAATGTACATTTTTCGTTATAAATTTTAAAATTATTTTTATTATTGTAAACATAATTTTTACTAATTAGATTAATTGATGAAACTGAATCTAATAATATTAAATAATCACGTACTTCCATGAATGGTAATTTACATATTATATTTAAGATTTCTCCTATTTACTTTGCCTTCCTATAAAAAAGACTCACTGTCAATCTCAACGTTTTCTGTTTCATTATGGTTAGCTAGTTGATTTTCAAAATTTTGTGAATATTTGACATTATCGCTTTCATTGGTTATTTGAAATTCGGTATTATTGAGTTCTTCGAATACATTATTAGGTTGTCTGTTATTCTGATGTGTGGCCGGTAGGGAAGTTATTTTTAGGCAATTGTCTCTGTGTAATATTTTTATTATTGAATACAGTTTTTTTTGTAAAGATTGGTTGTTTTTAAGGTATTGAAAATCATTTTGTAGTAAAGTTTTAATTTCAATTATATTTTCTGGATTTCGGGTGGCTAGGTTATTTCTGTAAGGATCTTCTACACTAGATATAAAATTATTTACTATTAATTTTTCTGGGAATTTAATAATATTCGTCCTTTCGTTGGCATTATTTTCTTCTATACTTAAGCATGATTTAAAAGCAAGGAATCTTTCTTTAATAATCTCAAGTTATTTGTATGGGTTTTTATTATTTAATTTTAATAATTCGTTAATTATTTTAGTGGAAATAGTTCTATCTTTAAAATTTTGAATCATGTGTTCCTTGAGATCATACCAGTTATGGAGTTCTAAATCTTTTATACTATATAAAGCTTTATCAGTTATTTTGCTTTTAATATTTAAAAATGAAATGACTTGTCAAAATCAAAAAGGTGGATTAAGTGTACCGAACAAATTTTGAACTGTTTTATAATTCACAGTAAAACTATGTAGACTGCGATGTTTCAAGTTGCAATGTTCATATGGTGAGTTCTGCGATAATTTATTTCTACTGCACTGCTCGATGATGATCACGGTACTGGTTCTCTCTCTGCGGACTCTGCGTACCGGAAACAGTAGCTTGAAGTTGTAGTTGTAGACATTTAGAATTGTGAAGACCTTGACACTAGCGTTGCTGGCCCTGGAGGTTCTTCGTAGTATTGTCCGTTTCCGGAATTAACGTTAAAACGACCGTGTTTATGTTTTAACGAATTTGTTACTTTGCACGTAACATCAACAAATAGCACGTTACTGGAGTTCTACCGACTGTGCCACTTATATAATTTAATACAAATTATATGTTTTTAAAACATTTTATTTATCTTTATTCAGAACTACATAGATAGCACAAGCTACGCTCATGGGCTTACAAACAGAAATGAGCTTCTTAGCATTCACAAAGTAGTTTTCTTAATCATCTATGCAGTTTCAGGATTGTTTTAAGAACTAAAAGATAATTGTGTTTATCATTGAGAATTTGTGAAGTCACCAGAATTTTAATGGCTATAACTCCTCCACCCTGAAAGACACCAGAATATTTATGGCTATAATGTGTACATGTATATTTGTAGATATTCGGGGCACTTCCGCCATCATGTCATCGGACATTAATGAAGATATTAATGAGTTCTTTCCATGGCTGAGAGAACGACGAGGTATGTATTAATAGCACTCGTACTATATATACATACATCATACATACCAGATGGACAAAAAAACGCATCGTGTTTGACGTCTTGGTAGTCTAGTATTATTACTGACAAAAACTCGACAATTGTAGCTGCCAGAAGAGTAAGTTGAAAATGCTGTAACATTTCGACGTTTTTTAAAATTTATTTCCTGTTTTGCGGCCGAATATCAAGATTTTGTGTTTTTCCATAAACATGAATTTGTTGTAATTTATTTATAATTGGACATATGTCGATGAGCTACAAACATGGGTGTCTGTGCCCAATCTAGTTTTTCTTAGCGGATACTGAATGATGTCTTGTACATATACAGTTAATATACTAGTTATTGAATGTTATATGAAACTAGACGTGACAGAAACATACGTGTGTGTGAGTGCAGGTGCACAATGGACTGAATCCAATAAGGAATGGATTAAGAGATGGTTACCACGATGGCATATGTTCCTTCAGGCGCGAACAGGTAACAACATTGCAGTATATGATATTATTATTACTACTTTAGGCGAATAATATTTCCCTTATTGATTCTTGAATCATTTGTATTTCAGGCAAGTCACTAGTGACACCTTTGAATTTTTGTCTCACTGTCATGGGGTTAATATTGTACATAGTAGACCAGGGGTCTGATATCGGTACATCGATTTATTATACATGCAACGGACAATGGTGGCGGGCCATAGTAACATTGACAATTGTTTATGGTACTGTTATCATGCATACAATTCTAAAATTGATAAGGTATGCATGATGTATAGTTCGTAATACATTACATTAATACATTTTTCCATAATGTTACAGTGGACTGATACACTGCACTGGTTCAGCTGATTGGCTACGTTACGTTGCCTCGCTGCTTGTCAATTGGCCGGACGTGAAGCAATACGGGGCACTCTGTCTGCTAGAGTGGAATATGTGCAAATCTCCTGCGAAAAGCGCACGTCTGGTACCAGAGTGGCACGAGAGGAGTGTCAATGTAGCAATTTTGAAAGTTACGGAAGGTATATGTGAGGCCTGTCCGCAGGCCATTCTGCAACTCTGCCTCCTGGTACCAGATCTGTACGGGGACTGGACTTGGACAGGTAAGTGCCATCCATACACACACTTGCACACACATGTGCGCAAACAAATCAACACGGGCCGATATGTTTCAGAATACCTGCGTATTGCTGCAGCATCAGTTTCGCTATGCACAGCGGCCGCTGCACTCGTGAATATGGAGAAATTCAACAGAATTTCGGGCAACATTGATTTGTCTTTGAGTGAACTAGTTGTGCTGCACGTGTGGGCGGTGCCGGTGACAGGTGAGTTGTGCACGTGCTTCCGTGCGTGTGTCGGCTGACTGTGTTGTTTGCTTGCAGTGTCCCGACTGTTGTCCGTGACTCTGTTACTGAGTGTACACCCGAACTGGGCTCTGGCTGGTGTAGCCCTACACCTTCTACTGCGCGGTGTATACTGCTGTAGAACTAAGGGAGTCGGCCGTGGACTAGCTGATGTTATTAATATATGCCTGAACGCTCTACTGTTCTTGATATCACCATTCGATGTCGCTGGCTCTATTAACTGTCGCCGTGTGTTTCACGCCATTCATTTCCTGGTTAACACTGCTGTGACGGTGATGTGGGCCCTCGGTACACCGATGGTGTGCTTACACCCCGCCCTGCACACTGCCATCATCTCCTTCAACGCAGTTATATTTGCTGTGGGACTATTGGGCTGGCAATTACACGAGATGTACTGGCGTCGATAGACAGACAGAGAGACTAACATGTGAAACTAAATAAAAGTTTGTAAAAAACATGTCGTTCATAGCTCGATGCTAACGGCGCTAAGAAAGAATTATTTGTTCTAATAAATTGACACTGTTGCTTTTAACAATGCTATAAAAATACACAATTATTCATTGTAACAATGTCAAATTTAGTAGCTCATACGAGGGCCGTTAATATCGAACTGTTTTTAAATTGTAACCTGGATATGAATAATATTGGTTATAAGTTCTGATATACAAATGATCAATTTATTAATAATGATAACGTCCTTTATTTTGCAAAGATTGATTGCTTATAATTCATATAAATCTTTATACTGTAATATTGAATGATTATAAATTTTTGCATTGTGACACGAAATAAAAAAATCTAATATCTTCAACCGTATAAAATTGTATAATTACCTGACATATACATATGTTTATACAGCATGTCTAGATATATATAGACTATATAACTGAGAAAATTAACATACGAACAACGGAATCCCTATTTGAAAATTGCTAGTAAGGGCGCGTAATTCAATTTAAAATTTAGTAAACTAGTTTTCTAGTTGATAGAATGAACGTTGGTGTAAGTACTTTCTAAAATTAATCTTTTAAATTTATCAGTTTTTTATGTAGTACAGTGAAATCTATAGAAAGTGAAGAAGAAATAGCAGAATCGACAATGGCACTGTGATTCGGATGTTTATACTTAAGGTGGTACTTATATTGTTTTATTTTATTTTCTATATATAGACAGATGGACAACGGCACAAGGGATGCTTTTAATCAGGCAAAAATAGTGTTGAGACTATTTATGCTAATGTAAACTAGGGAGATCGGGAAGGTTGAAATAATGACAAGAAGTTCTTGATGTGCAGAACGAATATATATATATATATATATATATATATATATATATATATATATATATATAGGTATATATATATATATATATATATATATATATATATATATATATATATATATATATATGTGACGTACCATTTTGTTTGAGTAATGTATTCAGATATACAAATCTCTGTTGAATTATCAACAGAAATAATATGATCCACGTATAAAATATTTCAAAAGAACTCATATATAATATATAGGTTAGAAATTGCGTAATAGATCTGCAGTATGTATAAACTACAGTATGATAACTAACAAGGCTCAGCACAACCACAGTGGCTTTCAGAGTGACTAGCCAGTGTTGCACTCTGATGTTCACAGTTTCCAGCTGGCTATCGATGTTGTATATGATTTGGAACACTGTGTGTAACTGAAATGATTATGAAATACATGTAAGTATGAGCTCTCTGATCACATGTACAGTGCATACAGTACTTGGTAGTTATACAATATATACATTAACAATGAAGTTATTGGTGTTTGTATATTCCCCAGTTATAATTGAAAACATTGTAACACAGCCTATAAACTTTGTTATTAAAAATTCAGTTTGTTTGCCTACATATATTGTTAATTTCACGCTTAAACTATTTTAATATATATATATATATATATATATATATATATATATATATATATAATAGCAATATTAAAAAGCTGACGTTTCGACCATGCGATTTGTGGCTATTATCAAAGCGACAATACAAATAGTCAACAACATCTGAAAATTGCATGTAATAAGTAACAATATAAAATTTACTTAAACTAATAAACAAATTAAAATATAAAGTTCAAATTACCTATCTAAATATCACATTTGTAAGAAATAACTTATATTTTTAAGATTATAGTCATAACCCTGTAAGGTCATGTTGGAAGACAACGTCAATCAAGAAAAGTAAAATGGTGCCTTGTGAAATTATACTAACAAATCTAATGACATGATCTTTGTTAGTATAATTTCACTAGTGTTATATACGCACGACCAGATAGCTCACAAGTATCTCAAAACGAAATAAAACACCACATGTCCTATTTCGTTACTATTTATTTCACTATTCTTTATTCTACGCACACACCTGCTATTACATTCTCCACTAACATTCTGTCTCTTTGTTGCTAACTTACTATATCCTAATTTACCCAGCATTGCGCGGTACATTTGAATGTTGAATGCGTACATCCGGGCATCCTGACTGATAAATAGCCTCGATTTGCTGGCGTGGAACATAGCTACAATTTATAGTCTGTTCGCAGACAAGTTGGCAGTTTTCGATTTCTCCATGATACTCTCTTCTCCACCTAGTTTTCGTCGCAACCCTCCGCAGCCTCGGTTGATAAGAGTTGGTTAATCTCTTCATCCTTGCTTGATTCGCTGTTGTTGAAACGCTGGATGCGCGTACTATTTTATTTGGGAAACTTGTGCGATGGTGTGATGATTGTGATGATTGTGTGATGGTATACAGTCCTTTTTGGTCTTCACTGACCTACGCTACAGCATTGCAATGCTGTTTCAACGCCACGAAAGGAAATCATTTTTAGATCGAATTGTGACGATTGACGAAAAATGGATCTACAGTAAAGTCGCGATTTAGTGAACTCTCGATTAAATGAACAACCCGATAGAGTGAACACTTAAATTTTATCATTGCGATATAGTGAACAACTGTAAACCCCGATACAGTAAACTATGGTATTTGCGATACTTCTCTGGAGGATCCCACTAAATATGAATCTAGATGGAGCGTAAACGAAAATACTTGAATTTAAAACAAAAAAATTAAATACTTAATGTCTGGGTAAAGGAGAATGTGTGACCGTGTTTGCTAGTAGAATATTGCTGTTTGCTCGTGCTACATGATTTACGACAAAAATTAGTACAAATTAACATGAAAAAAAGCGTAAACAATCCAATATTACTTAATTTTTTTCGCTTCTGCAATAAATAACCTTTTATATGTACCTTCCCATTACATAATATGTACACGTACACATAATATTATGTAATAGGTACATGTATTTTTTTTTTTTTAATTATTTTATTGTAGATTTTCTTTTGTCAATTGTGGATCTTGAGAAGAAGAAATATTGAATCCAAAATGATTGGAATAAATGACTATAGTTCAAGATGATAACAGATATGCGACGTTTCGACCAGATGTTTTTTGGTCATTTTCAAGCAAATCACAAAATTCTAGAGGAAAGAAACATAAACAAAAATATTCTCTAATATTTTTCAAAATATTTTTGTACTTTTTGAGTGTAATTCTCAAGAGATTTTGTTTATGTTTGTTTGAACTAGAATTTTGTTGATTTAAGTACCTAGAATATAAGTTGTTTCTCAAAATATCTGAGTGAGACCAGAACCCCGAAAATGTAAACACCCCTAAAAAGTGAACAGGCTTGGCCGGAATTAGTTCACTAAATCGCGACTCTACTGTATTTTGAAAACCCGAAGCGAAAAAAATCGTGGTTTTCACGTGGCGAAATCGGTCCTTCAACACCAATGCCAAATCGCTTCGGCAAGAAGACCATGCTCTGTGTCTTTTGGGACCAGAGCGGTATTGTGTATTATAAACTCTTGAAGCCCGGCGAAACCGTTAATACACAACGCTATCGAAAACAAATCATTAATTTAAACCACGCATTAATCGAAACACGGCCGGAATGGGCGAGAAGACATGGAAAAGTGATTTTGTTACACGACAACACGCCGTCTCACACAGCAAAATCAGTGAAAGACACCTTAAAATCGGTTAGATGGGACATCCTTCCGCACCCGCTGTACTCCCCAGACTTGGCGCCATCTGACTATCACCTCTTCGCATCAGTGGGGCACACACTCGTTATATCAAGCTCACTACTATCAGCGGTAACAAAATATAGCAGATAATCAGCCGCTATATGACCAAACTCATCTCTGTACTTTTCTTTTAATTCAATAATTTTTTTTTGGCTGTCAGAGGTTTTAAATACTGATTTAATCAATGATCTTGGCGAATGCTCTTCCTCTTTCTCAGGAATAACGCTCATATCAAGAAATGGTGTTGGCAGTTCGAAATTAAATTTTCGTGGTGTTAATAAAATATTTTGACTACTGCTGGGTGTAACCGGTGAAACATCCTCTTCAGATAGCGCTTTTATCTTCCTATTCTTCATTCTTGCTTTTTGCAGAAACATTTTGTTGAACCAGTTCTTTCAGTGGATTCGTAATTTGTTTAAATGTGTCAATAAGTAATTGTTGATTATCTGCATGCCCCCGTTTAAGAGCATTATATTTCTTCCGTATGACGTCACTGACTTGTATTATTTCTTGTAAAGTTTCTTTCTCTTTTCTCGTAATTTGGAAAAACTGTTGAGTGCCACCGCTGTTATCGTCTCACTGTGCAATGAGCCACTAAGCGATTCGAATAAGCTGATCTTGCATATACATGGTCCATTATGAAAGTAATGCGCATGATTTTATTGTGACGCGACTATCCTTCACAGGGCGCCCCGACCGATCGGAAAATTTGCTAGCGGGTCTGCCCATTCAAACGCGGCTGGTCTCGTTCCGATCCGAGCAGTAAGAGCGGAAGTACGTGTTTTTGCGTGAACGGTGTTTTTTGTCTTTATAACACGGCGTATAAACACCACGACAATGACCCCAGCCACACGGCTTTCATCGTAACCAACTTCCTGGCCCGGAGCAGCACCCCAGTGGTCCCCTAGCTCCCTTACAGTCCCGATTTAGCTCCCTGTGTCCAGGACTGAAGAGATAGCTGAAAGGAAAGCATTGGGAGACTGTGGAAAACATCCAAACGCATGTTACAGCGTTCTTAAAGTGCATTCCTATGGAGGAGTTTCAGGGTGCCTTCCAGGCGTGGCAGACACGTCTCCGCAAGTGAATTGATGCAGGAAGGGACTATTTCGAAGAATTTTAAGCATTTGTACTGATAAGTTCAATAAATCCATTATATATATATATATATATATATATATATATATATATTGTGACAAAGTGTATTTTTGTGTGTTAAAAATTACTTTTGCACAGAGCAATGACCGTTAGCGAACCAATTAACGCGGTCTGCGCTCGAGCTCCGGACGGATTGAAACAGTATTCGTTGAACGGACTGGTTTAATTCGGGGTTGAAACATGTGTGTATCTCGGGGGTATAAATAGCCCACCAAATTTCATGATAGTCAGTTAGTGTTCCGCTCTCCGAGGTGACTCCAGCTACAACCGAACCGTAAGAAAGTTTCCGTATTCCGATTTATTGTACCGCCTTGTGCGGCAGTGTATATTCTTTGTATTGTTGAGTGTTGCTCTGCACTGTTGCAGAAGTAGCCGCATTTTTGACTTGTACTTTCCAACTGTGACTTGACACTGCGACCCGACCAGTTGTCAAGTCATTAGTTGCTGTTCCGTATCAGCCGCACTGCGACTCGACCTGGGCGGCTGTCCTACACTGTTGCTTGACACTGCGACCCGACCTGTTGTCAAGATATCAGTTCCTACTCCCGTACCAGCCGCACTGCGACCCGACCTGGGCGGCTGTCCTCCACTGTTACTTGGCACTGCGACCCGACCTGTTGCCAAGTTCAGTCTCCGTCCCGCTAATAAAGGATCCTGTTATAACGACCATTGTGCATTTCTATGTATGGCTATGATTTATGGAATAACTATTGGAATAACGTGTATTGTTCATCTGAGTGATTAGTGGATCACTGTTGTTATTTTTGTTGCACCACGTTGCGTGGCGCATGTTAGTGTATGTTACAGTTTGTACTACAGTACAAAAGCACCACGTTAATAAAACACAAAACTTTCTGTGCAAGGCTAAGTTATTTCTGTTACCCTAATCTCCCTTGAACTATCCTGGCACGAATCCGATTGGCGCCCGAGCAACCCGACACCCGCACTACCAGGAAGCGTCACAATATATATATATATATATATATATATATATATATATATATATATATATATATATATATATATATTGTAACGAACCAAACGCTGATAGGGTAAAGTAAGTAAATTAGATGTTAATTGTACCGCTCGAGACGGATTAGAACGCAATCGCTAAGCGTAGGAACGTCCGGGCGAGAGAGATTTTGACGACAATTTTAGTTGGTTGTTGCTTGAACGACGGCAGAAAGAAAAGACGTAGACCCGATCTGCAGGACTACGAGGTCACCCGTTCGTACTGTGTTATTATTTTGGGCAATTCACTATTGTTGAAGTGTGACGCAAAAGTGCGTGTGATTGCCAAAGTTACCCGTTTGTTGGGGAGTTTGAGTCAGTACGACGTGTGTTTGTTTTATTTTGTCAAAGCGTAAATAGTGCTCGTGACCACGTGTCGTGGACAAATAGCCGTTGACGAAAAGACCCGTTTGTTGGGGAGTTTTGTACCTCCGTCCTCGGACTCGCGGACCATCTACGCTGATCCTGTCGTCCCGTGCCCGCCGCTGTCGATTTGCCGTGGCCCCCGTCTTCACGTGTTCCAACGTCGCCGAATCATCCAGACTTCCAGGATCCAACGTTCACATACTATCAGGGATTCAGATGAGTACGGAATAGTATTGTTCTTTTTGTATTTCATTGTTCGCAAAAGTTTGATTCCGTGTGAACGCGACAGTAACGCGCGTGTTGTGAATACTCGGTCACACCAGTGGCGTCCGCACCGGTCGGCAATACTCGGTTATTCGCGACGTCCAGTGTCGCTCAATATATTTCGTATGTTGAATTTATAGCTAATACTTATAACATTTTCGGTTCTTTGTGTTCACCTGCCTGTCAGTGTGTTTGTGTCTTTGTGTTACGCCACTGTCAGCCGTGTAGCATTAACGCGCTTAACGCGTATGATCTTGATAAACAAGATCATTTATTTGTGTAAAATTGTAAAATAGGTTATTGTTACGTTAAGTTCATTTCATCATTCATGCACCGTATCATTCGCTTAGATTTAAGGATCATATTTTGTGTATCGCATGTACGAACTCTTCCGGAACAATCATTAAACGATTTGTTCTCATACGTAATTGCAGTGCAGTATATTTATCCCGTGCCAGACGGGTACTCACCCTTCCGAACCTCCACTTACCGTTTCGTATTTTTCCTACCTTGGAGAGTACCGATAATTTTCAAAATACGTGGCGCTCAACTATATCAACTCTTGAACGTGAACCCGCTCCCCACTCCGCAACTGACTAGTCGGCACTCTAGCATCGAGCATAAACAACAACGCTCATTTAACAGCCACGAAAGCGTCATAATATATAATACGTTACTACATAAATAATAACGGTGGCTGCTATTATTATACTTCAGTAATCACACGGAAACAGTCCATTTTAAGAAATCGTCAAACCCTCTTCGGTAACGTCCTTCTTGCTTACAGTCTTTGTTAATAACTACGAAACCGTATTTATTACATTTCCAACAGTTTTCACATAGTTCTTTAAATGTATTGAAAGGCATATCAGTCGTTATATGGTCATCATACACATGTTTCAGATTCATTTCATCTTGTTTGAATAGTACAATTACATTAGCATTGTCTCGTATCAGATGTTTGGGTATCCGTGCATATGTCTGACTTTAACAAAATAAATCTATAGCATTGTGACGTCCCATGCTAAAATAATCTCGCATATGATTCTGTTTATCACAAGAAATATCATCGAATATAAATATTGAATTTTGTTTGGTATCTTTCACACTGACTACCTCACTGTTCTCATGATGAGGAAAGTAACCCATACCTTTAACGGGTGATAAACATTGCTGTATAAACTGATATTTCGATTGAAGTAAAGCCTTAGAATAAACGTAGACATATGCAAATTTCAAACCGATGGAATATGTAAGCAAGCCCAGCGTCACATTTGTCTTACCGCAATTAGACGGTCCGCAGATGATAGAACGTATACTATCAGGCAACTAATATCCATGCTTTTTACGTTTATTCTTTTGCTCATACGTAGAGATATTATCGAAATTTGTAACTGTTAAATTCTGCTTTTGTTTGATAAACTTCATGTTCGACAGCGCAGGTATATAAGGCCGTGACAGGTATTTATAGTTTTCCAGTAATACATATGTAACGCTTGAGGTATCAATGTTGGTATACGGAGATGGTATAGTGAACAGTGTTATAAATTCATTACCATTCGAATTACACATTTCCGGCTATCAGTACTGTGGTCCGGGAACTCAGCTAAAAAAAAACGACTATAAAGAGGCGATCCCGGAATAAATCCTCTGGATGTTGCATGTAAAGAGCACGACATTGCATATTCACGAAATACTGAATTAGCAAAGAGACACGAAGCTGATAGGGTGTTAGCAGAACAAGCTTGGAAACGAGTTAAATCTAAAGACGCATCCTTCAAAGAACGTGTAGCTGCCTGGACTGTCGCAAATGTAATACAAGCGAAACGAAAGTTCGGTATGGGATACAAAAACAAGAATAAAGAAACTGCAAGTAATATGAATGTATTCAGTGAAGCTGTAAAATCAGCTCGTACTGCATTGAAAAAGTCAGACGCTACAGATGAAAAAAGCGACAAAACAGCTTTAAAAGCAGCTAGGAACGTATTAAAAAAAACATTTAAAAAAAATTATATCACCTCGTATTATACCGATACCGAAGAAGAGTGGTATACTACTATTATTAGTACCGCTATTTGCTGATTTTTAAGCAGCAGGCGGTTTAGCGGGTGGTGCGGCTGGTATTGTTAAAGCCGTGAACAGTGCCGCAGCCGCAAGAAAAGCACTCGCTAAATCTGTACGTTACAATAAATCTATGGAAGCCATTGCAATTCGAGGTAGACAGGGTCGTGGAATGTATTTAAGACCGTATAAAACCGGTCTGGGACTGTATATGACAAAACCGCTAAAAAAACTGCCAAAAAGGGCGTTAAGTGACATTGAGCTGAGAGAATATGCAAAGAATATTCCATATTTTCGTAATGTAATGCCCTACCAAAGATACGTCCTGCAAAACATGAGTGTGCTAAAGTAAATCTAGATGACAAAAATGGACCCGGTACACACGTGTAGCATATGTAAAAAATGATAATCGCGTTTCAGACTTTGACAGTTTTGGAAATTTACAACCACCTGCCGAACTTATTCGATATTTTGGTCCAAATGTTAAAATACAATATAATCATAGACAATTACATAATTATAACTCGTATAATTGCGGTCATTCGTGTTTAAAATTCCTTATAAATAACAAGTATTGCAGCTTTAATGTGTCACTGATCTAACGTTAAACATGTCTTTCACATTAATTCTTACGAGTAATACGTCTGAAATTAGTGCTGATTATTTTCCACCAATTGAACTACTTGGTGAATATCAAATTGGATTGGTTGATTTGCAAACATTGAACTAAATACCAAACGTTGATGAAACAAACAATAAGTTCTACTAGAACAATGACATACTGACAATTAATGTGGGATCATATTAAGAAAACGAAGTATTTGCGTGCAGCGTTGGGAAATCAGAACGTGTCAGACAATAATGAAAACAGAGAAGATGAAGAAGTAAAGATTGTGAAATATCTTGAAAGGAAGCTGTTAACACTACAATCAAATAATAATACGTTAAAATGTGAAATTAAGAGTTCATGTAAAATTGATTAACTGGTACATATAAAAATGAAAAACTTGTACATATAATACACGAATTCTTTCCAACTGTACCGCCGGGCTATAAAATCACTGAAGTGCAATCAAATGTTATTTATTTCCCTATCAACACTCGAAGCATAAACAATATTACACTCACGTTCATTGACTAAGACGGCCATTTAATCAATTTCAGAGGTAAAAGAATCACAGTTAGACTTCATCTGAAACAATATGGGTTTTTGTTATAAAGATACTGCTGACAACACGAAAGTTGCCAGTAACCTTGCAACGTCGGCGGAGAATAGATTAACTTCTGCACCGTCAGCAGTGAACAGATTAACTCAAGAAAATATTTTGTTCTTAATATCGCAAGGCTTCAAAATAAAGCAGAAAAAACAAAATGTCTGCTGATATAATAAAAATCAATAACGATGTACGATATGATAATGCAATGTCACGTTTTAAAATTCAGACACATGAACCGTGCGTTGCAACATCGTTCAATAATTCAGATGAAATAAGAATTCCTATACAACAACAGGGCATTTACACTCTGCCCACTGAGAGTTTTCTGTACATTGAGTTGTTAAATCTGATTGTGGAATTAATCCTCCGAATGATGCAAAAATTGTTAACAATGGTATTGCTTTAGATACCAGTAGAAATTGTGAAGAATAAACTTGTCGGCAAATGTAGTACCATGAAAGCATATGCAAGTACTTATATTAGTTCGCGCTAGACATGATATTAATGCGTACAGGAGTATATCAGAATTGAAATTTAACATTGCAAAATTGCAGTGGTGAGTGCCGCATATATCTGTCGCAGATACTGAACGATTAAATTTGCTGAGAATTGTTGAAAGTAACAAAACGTTATCGGTAGCATTTCGTAGCTGGGATTTGTACGAGTATCCGCTGTTGCCCACAACAATGAAACAAGCTTGGTCGGTGAAAACTGCCACGCAATTAGAAAAACCGCGATAAGTCATTGTCGGATTTCAAAGTGCAAGAAAAAATATGAAAGATAAGAACATTAGTCAATTTGATACCTTCAATCTTACAAATATAAAACTATACTTGAATTCCACATGTTACGCGTACGATAATGATAACCAGTATGCATTGTTGTATGATAACTATTCAAAATTTTAAAAATTCCTATTACGACCGCAACACGGGTCCGATACTGAGTAAACAGCAGTTCAAAGAGTACGCCTCGCTAGCTGTAATTCATTGTTCGAATCAAAATGAATAATTGAAATCAGCATCTGTTGATATTAGACTAGAATTTGAATCAAATGATAATTTTCCTCCTAATACTACAGCATACTGTCTAATTATACATGATGTCTGGTTATGTAAAAACCTTGGTATAATGTAAATAAATTTAAGACAAGTAGTAATAGTAAGAACAATGTGTTTATATTGTTTTAAAATTTTTTGAAATCAAATAAATTGCTATTTGTGTATTGTTTTTTATTTTTATATAATATACACTTTTTACAAACATATTATACCATTTACAAATATTAACTTAATTACTTTGCATTTCCATATTAACAGAATATAAATTCCTATTACGACCGCAACACGGGTCCGATACTGAGTAAACAGCAGTTCAAAGAGTACGCCTCGCTAGCTGTAATTCATTGTTCGAATCAAAATGAATAATTGAAATCAGCATCTGTTGATATTAGACTAGAATTTGAATCAAATGATAATTTTCCTCCTAATACTACAGCATACTGTCTAATTATACATGATGTCTGGTTATGTAAAAACCTTGGTATAATGTAAATAAATTTAAGACAAGTAGTAATAGTAAGAACAATGTGTTTATATTGTTTTAAAATTTTTTGAAATCAAATAAATTGCTATTTGTGTATTGTTTTTTATTTTTATATAATATACACTTTTTACAAACATATTATACCATTTACAAATATTAACTTAATTACTTTGCATTTCCATATTAATAGAATATATAAATTCTTTGAAACATTGTGGATAGTTGTTAATATGATCTGCACGAATTCTTTTAGTGTCTTCATGTTTTATACACGGTTCGTATTGCTTGAAAGCAGGTTCATCCTTCTATGATGCTGGTAATTTGTCCCAAATGTGACTAATTTCTCCACCACACTTATTTAAAACAAACTCTCTTGGAAGTGCCATTATGTCTTCAACATTCATTCTCGGTAAAATACGTAAATGGTTATGTTTTGCAATAGCGTAGTATCTTTTTAATGCATGAAATTCTGAACTGTGAACGTCAAAACGTAACAAATACTGCACGTCATTATTCAGAGTCGTAAACATTTTCTTTGTTCTTCAACAACTAACGGAACTAAACTGAATGTTATATATGAATAACTCGTCAATTTTTGTTAAGATCACGACGCTTTTCGAACTCTCGTTATCGTTCAGCATAGACCCTACGTATTTTTAAGCTAATTTTCAACATTTTCAAATTAATTTCTGCCGTTATAAAGCATGCAAAATTAATTCTTTTTATTGATTTTAATTAGAGATGTACCGACGACGGTATTTGCCGACTTACCGACTACCGACTATTCGGCCATTTTAAAAGCCAATTACTTGGTTTCGGCCGATTAATTTCAAACATCACTAAAAGTCGCGGTAAAGTTCTAAATTAATAATCATTGGTATACAATGTAGATGTTTGCTCGTTTGAAGTGCGTCGTGAGCCATATGGACAAATTACCTGACGGAACCTATATGTTTATTCCGTCGTTTGTATATATTCTATATCCGTAAATAAGGTATTGCTTATGATTGTTATGTCTCGAAGAAAATCACATGTATATGACATACGATTACTAAGTGTAAGCTAATAAGTCCAATACTATTCGCGCCAGCGCATTAATAATACCTAAAACATAATAACAATATTATAAACAATTAATTTTCTTTCACGTGATTCCCGTTGCCCTTGGGTGCCTATGTCATCGTTCGGTAAGTATGTTGTCGTGTAGCCTCGGTCTCGGACATGGAACAGATAGAAGAACAATATTAGACAAACGTTTTACACATAACAATCATAGATACTCACCCGGCCCTACCTGGCCGGTCGAAAGTCTTTCGCCAGGCCACCTTTGCCATTGTCTTATGCTTTAATCCAACGGTGCAGCAAGTGCGGTCTTACAATTGAGTCAACAAACGCCCACCGCTCGCTGATTGTCCCACGTTGCAGTGAGTGCGGAGTACTAATCGAATGCCGCAGGCCCCGTGAGCCGCAGGGTCTCAGAACAACCACCCTAAGCTCACTGTCAAAGACAAGCGCGGTCTTACATCGCCCAGCGAAGCCTTCCCCTGCTTGTCGGGACTCGTTGCGGCTAATGCGGTCTTACAATTGAGTCAAGAAACGCCCATCGCTTGCCGATTGTCCCACGTGGCGACAAGGCGGTGTTACATCGCCCAGCGAATGCCCTCTAGCTTGTCGGATACTCGTTGCTCCTAGAACAATAAAGATATCAGCAGCACAGTACATCTACACTCTCTCATGTCACACAGCTCACTGGTACCTACCAGCAACGTTGCATAACTCTCCGGTTATGTCCCATGTACCTATTAAAACTAATACATTCACAACTTACCCAATGACTTTTTATTAGCCCTTTATACAATTGCCCAAATAACATACATTTATTAGTCATACCCAACATAAGTAAATAAATATTTTACATGTAGTTATTTTATTAATATTTTTTTTTTAATTTTATTCCTGCACCTTATTGTTATTATACTTTATTAAAATGTAAAGCCGATTAATCGGTCTTTTTGCCGACTAGTCGCCGATTAATCGTTAACTAGGAAAGTGACCGGATAGTCGGCTTAACCGACTAATCAGTACATCTCTAATTTTAATCTAGAATTTTATGCTCTAACATTTATTTGAAGCTTTTTCTCTAAAATAATTAGGGAAACAGGAAATTATACAAATATGATTATACATGTCCTATTTTCCGGTGTCGGGGTCACCACCCGGTATATGAGTTCATGATACATAATATACTGCAATTTAACATGTATTATAATAGGATAGTATACTTTCATGAAACATTTCTGGATATATCAACAGCATTACTTTCATTGCGAAATTACTTAAATAATTATTAGCATCACCACTTAACAAACAACATCACCAAGCACACTTGCTCTGGATATCAGCTCACTGGAACATCCATCAAAATCGATTGATAATAATACATTTAGGTAATACGTTACAAGTGGCTCAAGTACAAAAATATTTTCCTAACTTGTCCAGCCGATAACCAAATTTCTCTATTCATACATTCAATTGAAATTGCTTTAACATTTTCTTGTATTGTATGGTAATGTAGCTTATGAATTCGTAAACTTTGGTATTCAACATTGTTTATACCTTCTAAAAATCCCATAATTATATCACGGCATTGTAATAATTCATTCCAATCATTTGTATTGAAGTGTATTCTATTTGGTGAATTTGAATTTGTTATATTTACAACAATAGCAAATTTTTGCAAGGTATTAAATACCAGCAGATAACCATTTATCAGAAGTATCATTTATCGTATATATATATATTCTAGTATTAATTGTTTTCGCACATCTTCCTGCTGCTGTACATAATTTGTAGTGAATGCTTGTGATATGACTTCCATTTCGGGTGCTGCAGGAATTCAAGCTGACTCGTTTTTGACCGGCACCTAGTTCTGTTACCATTTTTCGTTTCTTCGACTCGAGTGATGTCTGCCTTATAATGCTACATATCAAATTTATAATGAAAATTAATATTTGAAACATAAACAAATAAAAATTTATCGTTAACTTACCGTTGTATGTGTGTATTCAATCACTTCAAAAATGTGTCTGAATTGCAATACTGTAATATTCTCACATTCAATGATGTTTTCCACTTACACGTCATAGTTTTCATTTTTTTTATACAATGGATAATTTTTATCACATAATTTTTGTTAACTAAGCGATAGATCATATTCCTAACTCGTCATTCGTTGTTAACTACGCAGCAGACCATGTATATATCAATTTCTTGTTAACTACATCTCATATATCATCATTCACTACGCTGTAGAGCATTTTTGTTAACTTAGCAAAAATGTATTTCATTATTTTCCGAGAAGCTCATATATATATTTTTTTGTTAACTAAGCAATATCTGTATGACAATCTCGGTGAGACTATAATAAAATCCCCCTGCCTTTAGTCATATAACAGAAGCATTGTCAAGGTAGTCGTACATCAGTCTTACAGCAATAAATACATAGTTAGTTCATCATCTACAAACTCACTGTAGTTATTTCACCATAGTGCAGCTTAACAACGGTAATGTATACAGTAAAGTCGCGATTTTAGTGAACTCTCGATTAAATGAACAACCCGATAGAGTGAACACTTAAATTTTAGCATTGCATCCCGATATAGTGAACAGCTGCAAACCCCGATACAGTAAACTATGGTATTTGCGATACTTCTCTGAGGGATCCCACTAAATATGAATCTAGATGGCACGTAAACGAAAATACTTGAAATTAAAACAAAAAAATTAAATACTTACGGCCGTATTCATAGCATATTTAAACTAGGTTTAAAGCTGGTCTAGGTCTAGACCTGGTTTAAATCATTTTTTACCTATTCATAGCGTAGCTTAAACCTGGTCTAACTTTAAAACTAGTTTAGAGTAGGTTTTAAAGTTAGACCTCCGTCGGACCTAGTTTATCTGCATTTGTTTCTGTGTTACAACTGACAGCTACAATAATTCTTGTTAAAATATTGGTAATTAAGTTGATTTCGCGGCAAAAAGTAAGTAAAATCATAGGTATAATTAATATTATATTAACAATAAAGTGCATATTTATGAAATGAAGTATTTTAGAAATTATTTACAGTATAAAATTATAAAATGGAAGATTTTCCTGATTTATTAAATGATATGGATGATGTTGAGGATATTCGTGAAATTAATAGGATACAAAGAAACCCTAAAGTTTATTTAACACGTAGAAATCCTTTTGAAACATGTACCGAAAATGAGTTCAAAGATTGTGACGATGTCACCAAACGAGCTCTAGCCACTTGGCTCGTTGCGCCAGGTCTCGGAGCGCGCGCGACTAATTGATCCGCACAGTACCGTACCTAACGCATGATACAACCGAAATGCAAGTTAGTGAACGATCAATTAGTCAAGCCGTATAAAAGGGCTGCGAGTAGACAAACAAAATCAGTTAGTATTCCGCTAGTGATCCGTTCTCCGCTGCAGTCAAACCGCTTGGTAAGCATATTGTTTCTATTATTCTTTATTGTACTGCCCTCTGTGGCAGTATTTATTTTTGTGTTCGTTACTCTGCACTGTTGCAGACGTAGCAAGATTTATAGTTTGTTTCCGTCACACTGCGCCGGTCCTGCTGTGACGTCATCGCTGTCTCTTTCTACACTGTGTCGGTCCTGTTGTAGAGGCTACAGTTAGTTAGGTTGTTTCCGTCGCACTGCGCCGGTCCTGCTGTGACGTCATCGCTGTCTCTCTCTACACTGTGTCGGTCCTGTTGTAGAGGCTACAGTTAGTTAGGTTGTTTCCGTCACACTGCGCCGGTCCTGCTGTGACGTCATCGCTGTCTCTCTCTACACTGTGTCGGTCCTGTTGTAGAGGCTACAGTTAGTTAGGTTGTTTCCGTCACACTGCGCCGGTCCTGCTGTGACGTCATCGCTGTCTCTCTCTACACTGTGTCGGTCCTGTTGTAGAGGCTACAGTTAGTTAGGTTGTTTCCGTCACACTGTGCCGGTCCTGCTGTGACGTCATCGTTGTTTCTCTCTGTACTGTGTCGGTCCTGTTACAGAGGTTACAGTAATTGCACTTGTTTCCGTCACACTGTGCCGGTCCTGATGTGACGTCATCGTTGTTTCTCTCTGTACTGTGTCGGTCCTGTTACAGAGGATACATAATTTCTGATTGGCTTTCCGCCACAACAGTGTTATGTTATTTCCGTTGTATTTTCAAATATTAGCTGCCTGTGTTGTTTTCATAGTTCATAGATTATTTGCTTACGTTATATTTTCTTATGTTATTTGCTGGTTCTATTATTAGTTATCAACACTGCGAATGTCAGTGTCTCGTGAATAAATCAAAACGTTGTTTTCTGGTCAAATAAATTATTTCTTGTACCACCCTGACCTCCACTGAACTATCCCGGTCTAAGTCCGATTGGCGCCCGAGCAACCAGAACCCGCAACACCAGGGAGCGTCACAAGATATATACAGGTATGTATGTTATATTAGAACTATTCGAATATGAAGATATTAATATCGTTTATATACTTTGAAGATTCAAAAAGAATACACTTCAAATTTTAATTTGAAGAGTTAGCCATATTTTAGAACCAATGCACGGGAAGCAAGGTTCTCCCATATCTCCCGAAATACAAGTCCTGTCTACTATAAGGCATTTAGCAAAAGGCAATTATCAAACTGAGTCTGGTAAGTAATGTATAATATATTAAAATGTGAGAATGTATGCGTAATACATTTATTTTAGCAAATTTACATGGATTCTCACAAGCTACAATGTCAAGAATTATATTTCGTGTGACTAGGGCTATAGCTTCACTAGTCGATGATTATATTACATTCCCTAGGAACGGTAGGGACATTTTAGAAACGAAGCAGAAATTTTACACTACTGCACAAATGCCAAATGTTGTGGGTGCAATAGATTGCACTCACATAAAAATAAAAAATCCTGGACAATACCCTTTGCTCTATATAAATAGAAAAGGATATTATTCTTTGAACGTGCAGGTAATATGCGATTCTGCTGCACGTATTACAAACATTGTTGTTCGTTGGCGAGGAAGTGCCCACGATTCCCGAATATGGAATGAATGCACGCTGAAAGACCGTTTTGAAGTATATCATTTTATTGAAAATTTAATTAACAAAAGTACTTTGCAAATATCTTATATTTTTAGGCCGGTGAAATTGACGGGATTTTAGTTGGTGATAATGGGTATCCGAGTTCCCGATATTTACTTACACCTGTTTTGAATCCGAGAACCCCGGCTGAGCATCGTTACAATACGGCTCATATCAAAACGCGCAATGTCATTGAAAGAGTATTTGGTCAATGGAAAAACAAGTTTAGGTGCTTTTTCAACGGGTTGCAAATGTCTTTGGAAACTGCTAAAGCCAGTATTATAGCCTTAGCTGTGTTACATAATATCGCTGTGGAAGAGAGATTAGCTGGGCTAGATGGTAAAAGAACAAAACTAATTACTTACCTGAATTGTGTATATGTTGACAATTTACATTTCTACACTAATTTAAAAACAATAAAATTACACGGCTACTAATGTAATACTGATAAATTATCAATTAATATAATTACATAAATTGCGTATTTACAGATAACTCTGACAATGACGAAAATGAATATGATGAAGAAAATATGGTAGATCAAGTAAATGAACAAAATAATGACGGAGGAAACCTATTTAGAAGAAATTATATTGAAACTTATTTTAATTAAATGTTTTAAAAAACATGTTTATATTGTAAATACAATACAATAAACATTAAATTAGATATGTTTCTTTATTGTTCTATATTATCAGAATGTTTGTTTTTTAATATATTGTATTTTAATTTATAATTTTTTTTCTTCCCACCTTTTCCGAATATTATGCAATTCTTTTTGGTGTTTCATTTGTAAATATATTTTTTTCTTATAAAGTTCCAGACAGCGTTCTTCATAATACGACATTTTTCTTGTTCCTGTCGTGTCACGGTTCTTCCTCCTTATTGCTGTACCTGTACCTGTACCTGATTGAATAGTAGAGGGTGAAGGTGCAGGTTTCGGTTGTTTTACTGTGGATATGAGTTCTTCGGATGCGTTGGTTTTTGTAGAATCATTTTGCAGAAGGATTAGGGAGGGTTCAGGTAAATTAGATTCATTTTGAATCTGGACCATTCCGGATAAAGTACTATGTGAATAGAAATGAGGTTAAGGTTTACAATATGATAGGAATGTAGCTTAAACAAAAACATGCACTACATATATACATCATTTCATATTTTACTCATTGTTGGAGCAGCACTCACCTCACAATTATTAAAGCATTTAATAGTGAATATGAATGAAAGTAATATAATTCGCCAAACTAAATCATTTACCTTTTATTCCTGTCAGAATCAAATTGACTACTGTCTTCAATAAAATCCATAGGAATGATTTCTTCAATTGCATAATCAAGAGCATCTGGTTGTTTTTTTGGTGGGCCTCCTCCAGTTCCATGCTTATATTTTTTTCCTGAGCAGTACTGGATTTGGCTGCTATTTTCATCCTTTTCCACTGATCTTTCATTTTCTTCGTGTCACGCACATATCCATTTACATTAAATGCACGTTGAATCATTTCCCATGCCTCATTTTTCTTGTTATTACTACCATTATCCACTTTTTTATTTTCTATAATTGCTGAATATTTTCTAACTTCTTCTACTAAAAATAATTTTTCAGCATAACCCCAATTACAATCTCTATTGGTTTTTTTAGCACTCATGATTTACTAAAAAGGAGACAATTAATAATAAATAATAGAATAATAATAAACAGATTGTATATTTTATTATATATTTCAATTAAATATTATCTTTTTTCTAAATAAAACACTTAACTCAAATGCAACATACACAACACTTTGACAGTTATACTAGAACTGCGCTTATGCGTACCAAAGGCAACAAGATCAATCACATCAAAACGTGTTTAGACCAGGTCTGGGTAGACCTGGTCTAAACCTAGTCTATATTGCGCTATGAATAGGTTCATTTGGACCTAGTCTAAACCTAGTCTACGTAGACTAGGTTTAGACTAGGTTTATTTGCGTTCCTATGAATACGGCTGCATATGTCTGGGTAAATGAGAATTTGTGACTGCGTTTTCTAGTAGAATATTGCAGTTTGCTTGTATTACATGATTTGTGACAAAAATTAGTACAAATTAACCTGAAAAAAGCGTAAACAATCCAACATTACTTAATTTTTTTCGCTTCTGCAATAAATAACCTTTTATATGTATCTTCACATTACATAATACACGTATACATAATATTATGTAATAGGTACATGTATTTTTTGTTTTTTTTTTATTGTTTATTGTATATTTTCTTTTGTCAATTGTAGATCTTGAGAAGAAGAAATATTGAATCCAAAGTGATTGGAATAAATGACTATAGTGCAAGATGATAAAAGATATGTGACGTTTCGACCAGATGGTTTTTGGTCATTTTCAAGCAAATAACAAAATTCTAGTGGAAAGAAACATAAACAAAAATATTCTCTAATATTTTTCAAAATATGTTTGTACTTTTTGAGTGTAATTCTCAAGAGATTTTGTTTATGTTTGTTTGAACTAGAATTTTGTTTTTTTGCTTGAAAATAACCAAAAACCACATGATCGAAACGTCGTATATCTGATATCATCTTGAACTATAGTCATTTATTCCAATCATTTTGGATTCAATATTTCTCCTTTTCGAAATCTACAATTGACTAAAGAAAATCTACAATAAAATAATAAAAAATCATCTTTATGATTAAGTTTTGAAACGAACAGTTCACATTACCTTGAACTAACCATTTTGGATTCAATATTTTTCCTTCTATTTTATTCTTTTATATATACATACATAATTTTGTTGATTTATGTACCTAGAATAAAAGTTGTTTCTCAAAATATCTGAGTGAGACCAGAACCCCGAAAATGTAAACACCCCTATAGAGTGAACAGGCTTGGCCGGAATTAGTTCACTAAATCGCGACTCTACTGTATTTTAATTTGTATTGTTTTCAAATATATGTATTATATGGTATAGAAATAAAAATGGACCTAGATGCGCTGAATCAAATTGGTCAACTGGAGAACGAGAAACCTGTGATTAAACTTACGGAGTTCATAGTTGATGACCAGCATCATATTATTGCATGCGAAAGAGTGAAGACAAGATTCGGTCCCACTATATTGGTAGAACTTGCGAAGTCTGTGACATTCTTACCAAAACGCTTCGCTGACCTCACAGATGAGCAGATGATGGAATTCAACACTGGCAAATATGCTATGATTTTCACAGGGATGGTGGGAAATTGTATTTGTGTTAAATTCACCAAAATTGATTAGTATAAAACATCGTATAGACAAAACAAGAATGATCAAGAATTACGTAAAGTGACGGTAGTTCATCTATTAAACTTAATGATATTTACGCTTGTGTTCTCTGTCATAATTTACATTCACCCTCAACGTGGAGTTTATTTAGCAATCAATAAATGAAGAGTGGAAAAATATAATGGGGTAAGTGACAAAACTAAAGTTTGGAGAAAACATAAGATTTTTCAGGAAAACACCAACGAATATAAAAAAAGTCAAATTTATATTTTTCTAACATACTACATACTAATTTACATTAATACATAAAGGAATTTTTAATTTTATTTAAATACAGTCTTGTAGGGAAAAATTGGAATATGAAAAAAGTAAAACGAGCTATGTTGCACACAATATCTTTATATAACAGGTCATGTACAACTATAATTAATTGTATATTGAACTATTTGTCAATGAAATTAAACAATAACTTTTAAAAAGTAAAAAAAAAAAATTCTCATGACATGAAAAGTACTCAAATACACATTCAGTAAAATGTGTCACACCTTATAACTGACAATTTCTGTATGTAGGTCTGCCATACTTACAGAATTTGCCTTTACAATATTACTGTTTAACTAACAATTCTTCATAAAAATATTTACTTCCATCTCTTAAATAGCCGATCATATCCCTTAAGTCTTTCTTTTTATCTTCAGTGAGCCTGTTAATGCATTGCAAAGGTGAAAGGTGAGATGCATTGCATTGCAACGAATTCAAAAAGTTGAATCAGAACAAACTTACATGCTCTGATGGTGTTTTTTTAGCTTCTACTATTTTGTTTGTTTTCGTTGTGCAAGCATTACCAGAAGTTCGCAACTTTTTTCGTGCTATCTGCCAAGATCCTTCACCTTCCTTCCTTCGTTTAGGCTTTTCAGTCTCACTCATAATTAAATAAAATAATCAAAAGTAATAAAACAACCACAATAATTACTTAAAAATAACACACTCTTGTTTACACCACCAAAACGACGAAAAAACAGGACCACTGTACCTTGCACTGAGCTCAGGAAACGATGTAGGTGTATTGTGCACATAGCCCACTATATTAGAAAAAAAAACATAGCCTGGCGCGCGCACCATCTCTTGAGATGTATTTTAACAACTTCCAGTGCTTGTGTTACATGGCCCGTTATATAATGTTATTGGGGTTGCTTCATAGCCCACTTTAAATGAAAAAAATCAAAAATTGATTTTTTGTCACTTGGCCCATTATATTTTTCCACTCTTCAAATGCAAAATTAAATGTTAGTGAGAATTTACTCAAATGTTGTCATTGTAGTAGTAAGATAACTCGAATATTCCCGCATAATAGTTGTAAAACTTAAAATTTTTTTTTTTTAATTTAATTTAGACGGATCGACTGCTAAGGTCATTACCGCCATATTACATATTTAGTAACGTTATTCATATCTGATTCATTAGCCCTGTGGTGTTTAGAAAAGCAGCAAGCTTTATTATATTCTCCTCGTTATTCGATAGTACAGATGTTATTGTGTTGTCTAACTCGTGCTGCTGTCTTTGGTTCTGGTACTGCGGGCATTGTATTAGTATGTGTTTGACTGTTTGGAGGACATTGCAGAGCTCACAAATAGGCTCAGGTTGATTCAGTAATAGGTACAGATGTGTTACTTTTGTGTGCCCTATACGTAGTCGGGTGATCGCTACCTGCTCTTTCCGAGTGAGAGGTACAGGGCTCTTCCATTTCTCAACAGACATCTTGACTCGTTTCAGTTTTTCATTCGATCGGGACCACTCGTCTTGCCATGAGGAATGGCAGTACTGCAGTATAGTCACCATCATATCGTCTGGTCGGACCGCGTAACTATCCACGTATGCGCGGCTCGCTCCTTCACGTGCACCTTCGTCAACGTTGTGGTTTTCTTGAATTCCTACATGACTAGGTATCCACATAAATGTTATTTGTGTATTTCGTGTGTGCAAGTGGTGGATGGTGCTACGAATTGCTTGTGCTAGTGGATCTTTGGTAAATGTATTAATTATTCCTAGTATTGCGCTATAAGAATCAGTGCATAGAAGAATGGATTGTGATTCTTCAAGAGCTAGACAGCAATGTTGTAATGCGAAGTAGATGGCGTAGAGTTCTGCGCAGTACGCTGTACATGTGGGCGCCAGCGAATATATGTGAGTTTCGCCGTTGAGGATGAAGGCACAACCTGTATTTCTATCCACTTTTGACTCGTCTGTAAATATGTGTTGTGATTCAGAGTAGTTTTGGAGTAGGCGCTTGAATTCTTGGACATATATTGAATGTGGAGTGGATTCTTTTTTGTACACCGCCAAACTTAAGTCACTTGATATAGGGGGCATACACCATGTTGGTGTTATCAATGTCTTTAGTGGCAACACTTCTTCTAATCCGCGTTCTAGTTGATCAAATTTTCTGACTAGTGTTACAGCTAGTGGGCAGAGAGAGGTATTGCTTTTGAGGAAGAGGTCAAATGATCGCTTATCTTTGAACAGGTAATCGTGCAAAAAGTGCCAGGGTTTTGATTTGATACCAACAGTATATTTCATACCCTGTCGCAGTCTACGTGAGTAGAGTGGAGTCACACCGGAAACACAATGCAGGCTATTCACTGGGCTTGTACGAAATGCGCCGGTGATCAGGCGGATTCCAGCGTTCTGAACAGCGTCTAATCGTTTTAAATGGTTATTCTTGGCGGTGCTAGTGACAATTGATCCGTAATCTATCTTAGATAATACTAGTGTTGTATAAAGGCGACGTATGCATTCTGAATCGGAGCCCCAGTTGACGCTACTTAAACACTTGATGGCGTTTAGTGTTTTCCGGCATTGTGCGGTAAGGTTTAGTATCTGTGGTTTCCAGGTAAGGTATGCATCGTATATTAGACCAAGAAATTTCACTTCTCTCACACATTGGATTGCTGTGTCATACAGATGAAGGACTGGATCATCGTGCGGTAATCGAAGGCGAGAAAAATCTATACATTTGGTTTTCTCCACGGAGAAACGAAAGCCACGAGCAGTTGCAGTATTAGATACAGTATCAATGGCTTGCTGTAAGCGGACTTCGCATTCTTCAATGGTACGTGCTGAAGTGAAGATTGCCAGGTCATCGACGTATAAACAATGTTCAACAGATGCAGGAAATTTATTCGTAATGCTGTTAATGGCAACCATAAACAGTGTCACGCTGATGGTTGATCCTTGTGGGACTCCGTTCTGCAGCAGGCGCGTTGGGGAATATGCACTGTTAATACGCACCTTGCACGAGCGGTTACACAGGAAATTTTGAATGAAAACTTAAAATTAATTTATTTACTGTTTATCTTCTCTATGATAATAACTGAAACATGTGCTGTATCGAAAGTAGGTGTACGAATGAAAGATGATTGGTGGAACGATAATGTGAAGGAGGCTATACGCTTAAAGAAAGAAGCATATCTGTGTTTTTTTAGTGTTAAGGATACATATGGCGATTTCCGTGATGCATGTTTGCTTAAATATAAAAGCATGCGAGCGAATGCTCTCCCTTTAAAACGTCGATATTATATATTCATTTATAAGTATTTTTTTACACGCCTGGGAGTAGAAGTCGGTTTCTATGGCGTCAAACGCGGGACAGAAATGAAGCATTTACTCCCTAGGGACGAAAACACTTTCCGTAAGGGAGTTTTTATTCTAACAAAGGTTTTTGTAAATAAATATCTGTTGTCACGGTACGCGATGCATGGAAACATTTCCAAAAGCTTTTAAATATTGAAATTTCTCTCCGATTTATTATAATTCAATATTTATGAAATTAAGTGTCTACGTCTACTCCCGCACGTGGAAAAAATAGTATGTACACCTCGGGAGAGACCACCATTTTTTCCTCGATGTATTTGTAGCCCTCTGGCTTCACCCTCGGGCTTCAAATTACTCCTCAGTAATAATAAGATGTTTCTCTCCCTTGGTGTATAATGTACTATTAATTTATTTACATATGCTTTTGTTTGTTTGATAGTTGCTATTAGCAACATTTTTTAATTAATATGCATGTCAGTTAAGTAATATTTATTACAGTTTTTCAGTTCCTGTATAGCCTGGTAAGCATCTGTAACATAATTTCTTCCTACCATTCGCCCTTTATCTAATTGTAATGAATGTTAGACAAATAAATAGAGCACGTGACAGACTTTGTGAGAGAAGATTTGCTACGTGGAATGTGAGAGGAACACATGGAGAGGAAAATGAGGTATTGAATGTTAAGAAAGATTATGGAATAGATGTTTTAACAGTATGTGAAAAAAAAAGAAAGGATGCAGTGAAAATGAAATAAATGGTGTATTTTGTTTATGGTCAGGTGTCAGTGAAAACATTCATGCAAAGCATGGTGTTGGTATAGTTATTAACGAAAGAATGAAACCGTGCATTGGTGAGTATAAATGTGTTTCTTTCCGTGTTTTATATGTAAGAATGAAAATTGGGTTCCATAGAACATTTCTCGTATGTGTTTATGGTCAGACTGAATGTGAAAATGATTACGAGAAGGAATGTTTTTGGAATGAGCTAAATAATGTGCTTGATACTTGTGTGCCTGGTGAGAGGATAATTGTTTCAGGTGATTTAAATGGATGGGTTGGTGTAAAGAGAAATGAAAGTGAAAATGTTGTGGGAAGATTTGGTGATGCGAGGGTAAATGAAAATGGAAAAATGATTGTTGCCCTGTTGTATAGAATATGGTAACTTCATATCGAATACATACTTTCTTCAAACATAAGTCTTCGCATATCTATACATGGGAGAATATTCATGAGAATAGACGTAGTGTGATTGATTTGATAATGTATGATGAGAGATTAAGAAGCCTTGTTGTAGATACGCTAGTAAAACGTGGAGCTGAATTGGGAACGAATGATCATTATTTGGTTGTATCCCATGTTAAATTGGCTCAGGGCTGGAAAATGAGGGTAAAGAAATCTGAAAGAATGACGCGTGTTCAATCATACAGGTTGCAGAATGAAGAGGTTCGACTACAATATATTAAAAAATTGAATAACGTTTTACCCATTTGCTCTGATAATTTTGAAGATCTAACGTAGTAAGTGGAATACTTTCAGGGACTGTGTAGTAACGTGTGCAACTGAAACATGGGGTGTATTGAAAGTAAGTGCACGAATTAAAGATGATTGGTGGAATGATATGTGAAGGAGGCTATACGCTTAAAGAAAGAAGCATATCTATGCTTTTTTGTGTTAAGGATACATATGGCGATGCATGTTTGCTTAAAAATAAAAGTATGCGAGCGAATGCAAAGCGTGTTGTGCGTGAAAGTAAAATGCTGTGTGAGAAAGAGAAGAATGAAAAATTGACGAATGATTTTGTTCTGAATAAAAAGATATTTGGACATGCGTGAAAAAGCTGAAGGGTGGTAACATGTCTTGTGTAAAAGCAGTTAAAGATCATGATGGTAATTTATTATGGAAAGAATCTGAGATTAGGGAACGATGGAGCAGTTATTTTAGCAAATTATATGAAAATAATTGTGTTATAAATGATAATATGAATGATTTTGATTGTGGTGAAAATGAATGTTGGGATATAAATGAAGACCATGTAAGTAATGCTTTGGCTAGAATGAAAACTGGAAAAGCTGCAGGAATAGATGATATTACAGTAGAGATGTTAAAGTATGGTGGCGAAAAAGTGTTTGCTTGGCTAGTTTATTTATGTAAATGCTGATTGGGACAAAATGTTGTTCCAGAAGATTGGAAGCGTGCTGTTATTGTTCCATTGTATAAAGGAAAAGGAAATATGAGTGAATGTACAAATTATCGTGCGATTAGTCTCTTGAGTGTTGTGTGTAAGTTGTACAGTAGTGTTCTAATTAATAAAGTAAGGGAGATTACATGTAGTAAACTGAATGGTATGCAAGGTGGGTTTTTGCCTGAAAGAAGATATGTGGATCAATTGTTTTCGCTTCGAATGATTGTGGAAAAGACATTGGCCGAAACAATAAATTGTTTTGTGCTTTCATTGATTTAAAGAAGGCATATGACAGTGTAGCGCGTGAAAAATTATGGCCTATTTTGAAGGAGTATGGCGTTAGTGGTACGTTATTGAGAGCACTAATGGCTCTATATGTAAATAATCAAGCAGTAGTTCGTGTGGATGGTAGTTTGAGTAGATGGTTCAGTATTGACGTAGGGGTTAAACAGGGTTGTGTGATGTCTCCTTGTGTTATTACGAGCGTTAGAGTATAAAAATGATGCTGTGAAGATAAGTGATTTCGTTGTGCCTGAATTAGCATATGCTGACGATGTGGTTATTATGAATGAATCTGAGGAACAATTGACGAGAATGATTGAGAGTGTCAGGAATCAGGGCAAATGTTTGAATTTGATCATGAATACTTCAAAATGTAAGATTTTAGTTTTTGAGAAGGATAAAAGTAACGGAATGCAAGATTAGCATAGATGGTGAGCAATTGGAACAAGTTAATGAATTTATGTATCTGGGATGCATGTTTTCGAAAGATGGACGGATGAATGCTGAAATTGAAAGACGAGTGGTTGCAGGTCGAAAAGTTTTGGGCGCTTTGGGAATGTTTGCTAGAAATGTGAATGTATCAAGAGAAGCTAGGTTATGTGTGTACTTATGCCATGGTTGATGTATGGATGTGAATGTTGGGTATGGGATAACCGGAATAAAAAAAGGGTAACTACGGTTGAAATGAGATTCTTGAGAGGTATGTGCGGAGTGACTAGAAGAGATCGTATTAGGAATAAAGTAGTGTATTATGAATGTGAAATTAGTGAAAATGTTGTGAAAAGAGTGGCTTCAAGTCAGCTGCGTTGGTTTGGACATGTGGAAAGAATGTCAAATGATAGATTGACTAAGAAAATTTATTTGGGTGAAATTGAAGGAACACGAATGCGAGGAAGACCGACGAATAAATGGATGAATATGATAGAAAATGTTTTGAGTGAACGAAAAATTATAAGCAGAAATAATAGGAGAGCATGTATGACAAGTTGTATGGATATTAACGAGGCGAGACAGTTATATATGGATAGGAGTATTTGGCGAGCAATTGTTAGAAAATAAGGAATGAAAGGCAGTTTTCGATATAATATATAATATTACATTTTTTGAGTGCTACCCCAGTAATGGGAAAGGCGTGATGTTATGTATGTATTAATTCTATCTCATTAATTTAGATACAAATATATGTTGTGGTGCTTACTATTTGGTTACTCCATTAAAAGTTATATTCAATCAATCGTTAAATACAGGTCCATCTATAAATCTGGGATTATATATGATATAGAAAACGATAGACTGATATCAGAATTATCTACATTTGGAAAAATAGTCGAGAAACTAATTGTAAACCAAATAAAATTTCAAATAGAAAATATTTTAATTCCCGAACAACATGGTTTCTGCTCTGTAAAATCCGTGTTAACCAATTTAATTCCATTTACAAACTACATTTCGTCCAGCATGGGTCAACGTATGCAAGTCGATACAATTTATACAGATTTCAGTAAAGCATTTGATCGCATTAACCGTAATACATATTTGTAAATATTTTGTCAAAGAAAATAAATTGCAATTTTAATAAATTGCTTCACTACTTTCAACTTAACTTGTTTGCAAAATAGACGCACGATAAATGATGTGATAACAAAATAACAAAATGTTGATGGTGACTACGTATTAATAGAAATACATCTTTTTGATAATAATTGTAATATATTGATATAATATAATTTTAAAGTTTACATACCTGAATTATATGGATGAACAAAAAACTATTGATTTTCTCGCTATTATTTCACAACATGGTTCTTATCTTTATTAACGTGCGTATCACGCTGTTCACTCTTTGCTGGTCGGGGACGGTCTCCCGTGCAGCGCGTTGGGCTACCACTCGAGCCCAAAAACGCTGACATTACTTAATTTCATTACATTCCTTCCTTCTTATAAAAAGAATTGTTCTTATTGAACAATTCCTTTTACAAAAAAAGTCTACAAGTCAATAGTTTTTCGTTTCACAATGTTAAATACATAATAAAAATGGTTTTACAATATTTGGTTACATGATAGTACATTTAGTTTACAATATTAAATCTTGCTTAAATACATATGAACATAATTAATAAAATTTTACAATTACATATATTGGATTTTAAAGACACATATAAGAATTTGCAAATTAGGTTAAAATTTAATTGCTATGGGACTGACTGACTGACTTCATGATTGGTAGATCCAATGTTGACGAATGTGAACAGGATTCGTTTGACAACGTGAGAACTTGTACGATACTGATAACCCATTGAAGTGTAGTGCACAATTCACCTGATCACGTTAGTTGGTAGTTCAGCATTAGCTTTTCTTCCCATGATATGCCAATTTTCTTCTGTGCGGATTCATGTGTCTTCCATAGAATCTTGGATTGTATAAAATATACCCGTGATCTCATGGTCACGTGTATTATAAAACAAAATTAAATAATAATTATTAGACATTGTTTATATAATGATACATGAAAGCTAACTAATATAAAAGGCTAACTAATATAATTAATATATATATATATATTTTTTTTTACAAATTTTTCAATTTTAACGATTCAAAAATGATTGATTATTACTTGATTGAACGGTTAAAGGAGGATATATGCTTGTTACTTGATTTTGATTTTCGTGTTCATTGACAGGGTCATCCCTGGTATTTTTAATATTGCATATTCGAACGTCAGTTACATTTATTTAATTAATTTTTTTTTTCTACGATAAACGCATAAACAAATCAAATAAAACTGGAAATAGTTTAAAACTCTAACCAAACAGTTCAACTTTTTACGTATATAGAATATTGCTATTTTTAAGTACAGTAAAGTCGCGATTTAGTGAACTCTCGATTAAATGAACAACCCGATAGAGTGAACACTTAAATTTTATCATTGCGTCCCGATATAGTGAACAACTGTAAACCCCGATACAGTAAACTATGGTATTTGCGATACTTCTTTGGGGGATCCCACTAAATATGAATCTAGATGGAGCGTAAACGAAAATACTTATATACTTAATGTCTGGGTAAAGGAGAATGTGTGACCGTGTTTGCTAGTAGAATATTGCAGTTTGCTCGTGCTACATGATTTACGACAAAAATTAGTACAAATTAACATGAAAAAAAGCGTAAACAATCCAATATTACTTAATTTTTTTCGCTTCTGCAATAAATAACCTTTTATATGTACCTTCCCATTACATAATATGTACACGTATACATAATATTATGTAATAGGTACATGTATTTTTTTTTTAATTATTTTATTGTAGATTTTCTTTTGTCAATTGTAGATCTTGAGAAGAAGAAATATTGAATCCAAAATGATTGGAATAAAAAATAAAAATAAAAATATAGTTCAAGATGATAACAGTTATGCGACGTTTCGACCAGATGTTTTTTGGTCATTTTCAAGCAAATCACAAAATTCTAGAGGAAAGAAACATAAACAAAAATATTCTCTAATATTTTTCAAAATATTTTTGTACTTTTTGAGTGTAATTCTCAAGAGATTTTGTTTATGTTTGTTTGAATTAGAATTTTGTTGATTTAGGTACCTAGAATATAAGTTGTTTCTCAAAATATCTGAGTGAGGCCAGAACCCCGAAAATGTAAACACCCCTAAAAAGTGAACAGGCTTGGCCGGAATTAGTTCACTAAATCGCGACTCTACTGTATTTCATATTTTCTTCCGTAGAACCCATGGATGTTCTGTAACCGGCCCTCGGCTTCTAGTTTGATAAGGAGATCGACGGCTGGTACTCGCTTCTGGCTCTTCTTTATTTGTTAATTCGCCTGTCGGACCATCCGTATTTTCATTTTCTTCTTCGTCTATATATTCATGTTCTTCGGTTGTTTCTAGAGGATGTTCTACTGCTTCGAAAGTTTCATTTTGTGCCTCGTTTATGTTTAATGAATTTTGATTTCTAGAAGATGACGGTATACTAGTTTCTGTAGGAATCAGTGGCCTAAAATCGTTGGTATCATCATCACTGTCTTCCTCTCGTTCTTCTTCCGAACTTAAGTCAGTATCAAAATTCGCGAAACATTGTTTCAATCGATTTACGTGTACTACTTGTTCCTTTTTTCCTTCAATTTCTGTGATTCTGTATGTAACTGGACCTAATATTTCTGTAATGCGATACGGTCCTTCCCATGGTTTTATTAATTTCTTTGACAGACCTATCTTGGAAGCAGGATTATGTAGGTAGACTTTATCTCCTAACGTAAAATTTATCGACTTGCTCTTTTTGTTATATTGATATTCTCTTTGTTCTGCCGCCTTCTTTAAGTTTCCTCGAACCAGAGTAAACGCAGAGTTTAGTCTAGCGAGTAATTCTGAAGTGTAATTCTCATCATAATCATATCTTAATTTATTTGGTTTAAATATATCATCGTAGGGGAGTTCGATGTCTCTACCGTGCATCAGAAAGAATGGAGTTTCGCCCGTAGATGAATGTACAGATGTTCGGTAAGCCATTAAAACGTACGGTATCCAATTATCCCAATCACGCTGTGTTGATGAGATATAATGAGAGAGAATATCTTTAAAAACGCGATGAAATCGTTCTATCATTCCATTGCTCATTGGATGGTAAGCAGTAGTCTGAATTTTTGTTACTCCAAGCAGGTTGCAAACATCTTTCATCAGTTGTGAAACAAAATTTGTCACTTGATCTGTTAATAATTTTTGTGGGACTCCATGTCTACTAATAATATTTGTCACAAATGCTCTTGCAACTGTTTCTGCTTTTTGATCTGGGAGTGGAATTGCTTCAGGATATTTTGTGAAGTAATCTTGAAATGTTAATACGTATCTATTTCCATTATCACTTGTCACAAATGGTCCAACAATATCCATGGCAGTCAATTGAAATGGACGTGTAATTTCTTCAAAGCGTTGAAGAGGTGCTGGTTTCTTATTTGTAGTTTTTCGTCTATTGCAAGAATGACAATTCTTAATATAATCCTTGATGTCTTGATTCATATTTTTCCAGTACATTCTGGTTTTCATCAAGTGATACGTTTTAGTTACTCCTTGGTGTCCTGCGTATGGTAGATCGTGATAGTCATGTATAAATTTGGTGACTAGAGTTTTGGGAATTACTAATCTATCCTTTTCTTCGTCTTTTTCTTGAACCTTGAATACCAATTCATCTTCGTCCTCGTAAAATTCGTTAAATAGGCAACTTTCATGAAATTTTGAAATACGCTTAAAATGTCACACATGCACCCTTATTAACTAAAATATTTTTTATAATTTTTTTTGTGCTTTATTTTGTTCAGAATAAATTAAAGAAACTTCCTAAAAGTTCGCGCCTTTGAGAATCCAAGAAATTTTCCCCCACTCTCTTGTGACGTCACGTATTAGTAGATCGTTTCACAGTAGTCAAGTATAACCATTTATATCTATTCTTTAACTGTTGTGTTTGGTTATTGTGGTATATTATTCTTTGTACGCTATTAGTAATTTCGAAAGCATGTTTTACAGACATAATTCTGTTTACATACAGGTACGAATTTTATGGGAGAACATATTTTTTCAACAGTTTTACTTCTCATGTTACACTGAATTACTTTATGTTTGACACTTGGTTTAACCTGAATAGCAATATCTTTATGCATTTGATCATTATCTTGTACACAAATACTTTCTTCAGTCTCGCTATATTCCACTGTAGAACTTGATGGAACTGGTTCAGTTCTTGACGCCGTCTTCATCGCTTCTTCTATCAACTGCTCTCTTCTTCGTTCGATATCATCCTCCCGTTATGGTTTTGAATGTGGCCTTTTTCTATTAGGTTGACAATTAAATATATGAGGAACGACATCATCTTTCATAATTATCTGGCTTCCCGTTAATTTAAATTTAATATAATTTTCCATATCTTCTTCTAGCTGCAATTATAGTGGTTACAGTTATATAATTTAGTGTATTCAATATAAAATATCTATATACGTACATTGAAATGATCCTCGTACACAAATAGAATTGATTTCTCTGAAAAATCCGACAAGCTTCGTCCTATAGCTGTCACTCACGATCTCCTTTTCGACAGTATCAATGGTACTTGAAAAGGTATTTTATCCGGATTCTTTTCACTATTGTTTTTGCACAATGGCACAATACGATATTTTCTACATTTATCTTTACGTATTTTTGTTTTATCCATTTCAGATATTATTCAAACTTGTACAATTTGTCAAAGAAGTAAGTGAACGTAGAACTGTCAGTATACAATCTACATAAAATACGTACTAATACGTGACGTCACAACCAATGAGACGTGTTTGCATGTGGTGGGGACATTTGAATTTTGAAACAAATTTCAAAGTGAATTTATTCAAAAATAGTTAACAAAAAAAATAGTTTCTTTGCATTATATCACATTTTACGTACGCAGGTTTATAATTTTGGAAAAAAAAAATGAAATAAAAATTCCATGAAAGTTGCCTATTCAGGATTTTGTTCAATTTTTTCTCTAATTTCTTTAATATGTTCGTCCTTATCTTGTTCTATCTTTATTAAGGATTTGTCCCATATTGGTAAACATTGAATGTCAGCAGACAGCGTATTGACGGGTATTCTACTTAGAGCATCTGCATTATTATGTTTCTTCCCAAGTCGATGTGTAATTTCAAAATCATATTCCGATAAAAGTAACGCCCATCTGGCAAGTCTAGATGTCGGGTCTTTGAGTGATAACAACCATTTCAACGGCCTATGATCCGTAATAACCGTGAACTTTGTACCATATAGATAACAGCGAAAATGTTTTATCCCCCACACGACTGCTAAACATTCCTGTTCTGTAGTGGAATAATTCTGTTCAGCTTTATTCAGTTGTCTACTTGCGTAGGCAATTGGTCGTTCAAAATGTCCAACTTTTTGACTCAAAATCGCTCCAATTGCAAGGTTAGAAGCATCCGTACTTAGTATGAAAGGTTCTGAGAAATTTGGATATTGCAGTACAGATGGATGACATAACCGTTCTCTTAAATAATCAAAAGCGGTTTGTTCCTCATCCGTCCATTTATATTGAACATTCTTTTTTGTTAAGCGTGTCAAAGGTGCAGCTCGACGCGAAAATTCTGGTATAAATTTCCTATAAAATCCCACGAGACCAATGAAAGCTCGAATTTCTTTTACCGTTTTTGGTACAGGATAATGTTTCACCACTTCGATTTTTTCGGGGTCTGGTTCAACTCCTTCCGATGTTATTATATGACCAAGATATTTTGCGCTTGATTTCGCAAATTCACATTTAGATGGTTTAAGTTTTAAATTAGCATTTGTTAATTTTTCAAGAACTTTCTGTATCCTTTGCAAATGTTCCTCAAAAGTTTGACTGAACATGATAATGTCATCTAGATATACAAGACATTGATCTCCGGTCATTCCTGACAATACGGAATACATTAATCGTTGAAACGTACTTGGTGCGTTGGCTAAACCAAATGGCATTCTTACACACTCATAATGACCGTCAGGTGTTGAAAATGCGGTTTTCTCACGATCCTCAGGATGAACTTCTACCTGCCAATATTCGCTTGCTAAATCTAATGTCGTAAAATATTGTGAATTTCCCAATTGATCTAGAGTTTCTTGCAAGTTAGGTAGTGGGAGATAATCCCGTTTTGTCACTTCATTTAACTGTCTATAGTCAATGCAAACTCTTACTTTGTTTTCTCCATCTGCAGCTTTCTTTGCTACCATAATCACTGGGGCTGACCAAGGTGAATTTGACTCAGTAATAATACCTTGGTTCAACATGTCAGAAATTTATTTTTTCAATTCAATTCTCTGATTATACGGTACTCTGTACGGATGTTTAGTAATTGGTGGAATGTCCTCAGTGATTATGCGGTGACGAACTTCATGGGTACATCCCAATTTAGAATCTGGTAACATAAAAACATTGGAATATTGTTCTAACATAAGTTTTAATTGTTGTTTCTTTTCATCTGGTAAATGATCCAAGTCAATATGTTGATCCATATCTTCTACTTTCTTGACATTGACGTAATTTACTTGTTGATCTAGTTGTACATTCTCGGAATTTTCAACAATTTGTTCACAATAAGCTACAATCTTTTTTTTTCTCAATTTGACGACTTCATTAGACACATTTAATAAACAAATTTGTAGTTCTGGAGTTGCTTTAGAAACTGATCTTGCTACTATTATTCCGTGGATTAAGACTTCTACAGGTTCCACAAGAATATCCTGTTCAGGATTCCGGATCTCCTGGACAGCTTGACAAACGAACTGACACCTGGGTGGAATATCGAGTGTTTCTTTGATACGTACAGGAAAGCGGCCAACTATCCCGTCGTCTTTGCGTGTCTTCATTATTGGCCGTAACGAAGACAATTGCTGATTCCCAGTTGTTTCTTGCTTATATTCTTCTTTCACTTGAGTTTCTACTTCAACTCCTTTTTTATTCAATTCGAAAATTGGTGACATTACATTAAAATTTTCCTCTTTTTTATTCGAATCCAATTTTTGTTTGATGTATTCCTTCCGATTTAAATTATACACAATAACTTGAATATTGGTATCTTGAAAGATGTCGTTTAAGATTTCTTTTACATCTTGCCAACTCAGTTTATCCAATCCACATCCAATTCGGGGCATGGCTATCTTTGACACATTGTTTTGTAAATAATGCGCTTTCAACCCTCTCAGTGCTTGACGTAAAGCAGAAATTGTAGGTTTTTGATTACTATATCTCTTCGTAACCAAATAATAAACGTAATCTCTTCTTAGATTATCGTTTCCGACCTTATGTAAAACGGCAACGTTTCCAACATTTACGTGCTGTTTTCGTAAGTCCTGTATCCCTCCAAATATTTTCTTAAAGCGGACGGCAATCCCTCGGCCCATCCGTAAATCTTGAGCAACGCAATGTACCAGACTACAGTCTGATGGGGCATCGAAAAGATTTCCAGTGACTTCTTGAACGACATTCTTCTTTAGAAGGCTGCCAGAGTTCTTTTTCGGAATGTCTTCTCGTATACCTCTCACATACAAATCATCGCTTGCGTCGAGATTATCGTATTCTATCATATTAAATTTTTCTCCACCTAATATTATACAATCGTCTTGGAAATTTATCATGGCGTCTAAAAATTTCATTGCATCGCGGCCTAGCAATCCATTGACTTGAAGCGGTAACGAATCGTTGCAAACCACGCAATCAATAGGATAGCTTTTAATACCTGCTTTAAGTTGCACTCTTGAAACTCCTATGCAATTTAACTCTGCGCCAGAAATTCCTTTTATGACAATATTATTTCTTGGCTCTATAATTCCCCTGCATTTACGAATCTGCTGTTCTTTTATTATTGTTACAGCCGCGCCCGTATCAACTAACATTTGTGTTGGATAATTATTAATTTGGACTTCAATAATATACGGAACATTATTGTCTATACTATTTACATTTATTTCAACACGCGGTATTTTAATACTTATTACTGCTGACTCGTTGATTGGCCTTCGCTTCGGGGAGCAAACGAGGGTCGTTGGTAGTTTAAATTTTCCTGTTTATTTGTTCCAAATTTTGATTGGTTCGGATTTTCTTGTTTCATGCTAGTTTTATTTTTATAGCAATTTTTCGCCAAGTGTCCCATTTTACCGCAAGTAAAGCATTTGATGTTTTTCACAATTCTACAATTACGCGAAATATGTCCCTTCTTTTGGCAATTAAAACATGTTATATCCGGATTTATTTTTGTACTTGACTGATCTTTATTTCGATTATTATTTTCATTTCCGTATACTACTAACGTGTCATTTGAATATTTTCCTTGCCGTAAAATGTTTACACTTATTTCAGCTTTTTGCGCCAAATCAACTACTTCTTCAAATGTAAACTGTGGATTTTTTGTAATATCCATCATAATTAATTTAGCGATGTCATCTGATACACCTTTTTGAAATTGATAAATTAAATCTCGCTCGTGACGTTTCTTAGAAGCAGCGGTTTCACTATCATTTGAATCGTAACTTAAATTTTCTTCCAACAATTGAGTGCCAATTATTTTAAGTCTAGTTGCGTACTGGTCTATTGTTTCTTTAGGTTTTTGAATACATTTTGATAAATTTATTATTCCTTGTCCCGGAATTACTTTCCTAGCGTATTTTTTTATCAAAACGTTTTTTAAAATAGTGTACGGTACATCATCCGCATTCAAACTAGGTTCTGCTTCAAGAAATCTAAAGGCGTCACCGGTCAAATGATATTTCACCACGGCTAAAGTTTGCTGTTCGGACCAGGCATCGATTCGCGCCCGTTGTGCAATTTTTGAAAAAAACTCTTTTATATTTTCATTACTTTTACCCGAAAATTGTGGGATTCCAACTAATGTTTGCCCTATGGTTCTCGACATTTGGCCCGCGCTTGTTGCTGTTGATGTCGAAGCATCCGGCATTGGAGATGATGGATTAGCCATGACCGATTTTTATATTTACAGACGTTAATTTTAAAATCTTTAATTTAATACGTAGTTGTGAAGGTATTATTTAAAATAAAAACAAGATGATGTCAATAATTACTCAAAACTTATTTCTCAAGTCGCAACGTAGACATATTTTTATCCGAGATCACATCCGCTCGACGTTGCAATACTAGATAAGTAACTTACTGCGTACCATCGATGCCAATATATTACGCAATAATTTACTATTATTTAATTTTTATTTATTATTAAAAAAAAGCAATTATATTCAATAAAATATAACAAATGTAAAGCGCACATTGAAAAGAACACTCAAATCGACGTACCCTTTACAGCATTAACCCTTTACTATAGCATGTATTTCTATTATAACAACCTGTGGCGTATTTACAAATTATCGCAATTATAACACTCAAATTAATTAAATTTGCAAATAAAATAATCCTGATCGCTGCCACCAATGTAATGATTTCTACTTTCTTTACTTTACTTTTAAATACTCATTACTTACTCATCTCTGGGTTCTTGCCTCCAGGCCTCGTTATTAATAGAAATACATCTTTTTGATAATAATTGTAATATATTGATATAATATAATTTTAAAGTTTACATACCTGAATTATATGGATGAACAAAAATCTATTGATTTTCTCCCTATTATTTCACAACATGGTTCTTATCTTTATTAACGTGCGTATCACGCTGTTCACTCTTTGCTGGTCGGGGACGGTGTCTCGTGCAGCGCGTTGGGCTACCACTCGAGCCCAAAAACGCTGACATTACTTAATTTCATTACATTGCTATGGTTAGTAATTATAGTAACAATATATGTTTCTGTTTGTTTACAATTTTGTTTGTTCAGTTTGTTGACAACGTGTAAAGACGCTGCACGTTTTGAAATAAATCTTTCTACCAAATTGAATATAGTGTTTTTATTCAAAATACAAGCCAGTAAATCGGTAAAAGTTAACAAATATTAACTTCAGAATGGAGTATTTAACTGCACAAGAGAAAATTGAAATGGTTCTGGTTTATGGAGAAGCTGGCAGGAGTCTTGCTAATGCTGTTACTCTTTACGCTCAAAGTTTTCCGGATAGAATTCGCTCACGTGCTTCATTTTACCGAATTGTTAAAAAATTTACTACTAATGGAAGTGTTCAAGCTAAAATAGGACCCGTCGAAGAGCAGTCACTGATGAAAATAATATAATTGGTGTACTGGCTGCAGTGGCTCATAATCCACATATTGGTACAAGAGAAATAGTTCGCGATTCCGGATTGTCCCGCGCCAGTGTTTGGAAAATTTAAAAAAATCACAAGTATCATCCATATCATGTGTCTTTACACTGCTTTACACCAAGATCTTCATGGAGTTGATTTCCAAAATCGGGTAACTTTTTGTCAGTGGGCACGTGAACAAATGCAGCAAAACCCCAATTTTTTTCGGTACGTATTGTTTTCCGACGAGTCGTCTTTTACAAACCATGGAGCGGTCAATCGACACAATATGCATTATTGGAGTGTTACAAATCCGCACTGGCTTCGCCAAGTTGAACATCAACGTCCTTGGACTGTCAACGTTTGGTGTGGTATAATTGGAAACAAACTCATAGGCCCCCATATTATTGAAGGCACATTGACTGCTCGAATGTACCGAGACATTTTGGAAAATGAACTGCCAACATTAGTTGAAGACTTGAACTTAGAAGTGCGACAGAACAAGTGGTTTCAACATGATGGTTGTCCAGCACACTATTCGATGGTAGCACGTGAAGTTCTTGATCGTAATTTCAATGGTCGCTGGATTGGTAGAGCTGGTCTGGTAAATTGGCCTGCCAGATCACCAGATCTTACTTCGCCAGATTTTTTTTTGTGGGGCTATCTCAAAGAGAAAGTTTACAAACAAGAACCAACAACACGTGAGAATATGATTGAGCGAATTAGAAATGCTTGTGCCGAAATTCCGGCAGACACGCTTCTAAGTTGTGTAGAGTCATTTGCAAAGCGGATTGATAAGTGCATTGAAGCCGAAGGCCATCATTTTGAACACTTATTTTAAGCTAAAATTAGTTCACTTCAATAAATTTTTTAAAATCAAAACGTGATATTTGTTTTTTTGACAACCAATTGCGAGTATTTACAATGAAAACGTGATTTTTTTTATTTAAAACGTATTGCAGAATCATAGGCATATGTTCTTAGTAGAAGAAATCGAAAAAAATTGAATTTCGTCAATTACAGCGAACCGAACAAAATATTTTATTCAATTCGTACGTATATTTAGCCGTAGAATCCGAATCTGCAATAAAAAATTGGGGTTCCTATTTTAGATTCAAAGTTACCCCTCGCCCCGCCCACACAGAGGGGGGTGGGGGACTATTTTTTGCAGTAATGTATTTCCCCCGCAGAATGATTAAATTTTGATACTAGACATTTTTTCCTAGAGTGCCTATTTTTCGAGATATTTGAAGGTTAAAAAAGACACCCGGTATATAAATACCTGGTGGCTGTTATAAGGGGGTAGATCGAGTCACCATTGTAAAAATACAAATACAATATTACTATAGAATCAATGTAAAATAATTGAAATAGATTACAGGTAACTAGTATTGGTTTGTGCCGGCGTCTGCGAGTACAAACTGTGGTTTATTTATTAAATTATGTAGGCAACACTAATGATTCGAGAGGCACACATTATGCGAGGCCAGAATTAAATTAATTTGAATTTTCCATATACTATTCCTCCATTTTAGTTAAAAACTATACATATACATACAGTAAAGTCGCGATTTAGTGAACTCTCGATTAAATGAACAACCCGATAGAGTGAACACTTAAATTTTAGCATTGCGTCCCGATATAGTGCACAGCTGTAAACCCCGATACAGTAAACTATGGTATTTGCGATACTTCTCTGAGGGATCCCACTAAATATGAATCTAGATGGCACGTAAACGAAAATACTTGAATTTAAAAAAAAAAAAATTAAATACTTAATGTCTGGGTAAATGAGAATGTCTGACTGCGTTTTCTAGTAGAATATTGCAGTTTGCTTGTGTTACATGATTTGCGACAAAAATTAGTACAAATTAACCTGAAAAAAAGCGTAAACAATCCAACATTACTTAATTTTTTTTCGCTTCTGCAATAAATAACCTTTTATATGTATCTTCCCATTACATAATACACGTATACATAATATTATGTAATAGGTACATGTATTTTTTTTTATTATTATTATTTTATTGTAGATTTTCTTTTGTCAATTGTAGATCTCGAGAAGAAGAAATATTGAATCCAAAATGATTGGAATAAATTACTATAGTTCAAAATGATAACAGATATGTGACGTTTCGACCAGATGGTTTTTGGTCATTTTCAAGCAAATAATAAAATTCTAGTGGAAAGAAACATAAACAAAAATATTCTCTAATAATTTTTAAAATATTTTTGTACTTTTTGAATGTAATTCTCAAGAGTTTTTGTTTATGTTTGTTTGAACTAGAATTTTGTGTTTTGCTTGAAAATTACCAAAAATCATATGATCGAAACGTCTTATATCTGTTATCATCTTGAACTATAGTCATTTATTCCAATCATTTTGGATTCAATATTTCTCCTTTTCAAAATCTACAATTGACTAAAGAAAACCAACAATAAAATAATAAAAAATCATCTTTATGATTAAGTTTTGAAACAAACAGTTCACATTACCTTGAACTAACCATTTTGGATTCAATATTTTTCCTTCTCTTTTATTATTTTACATATTCATACATAATTTTGTTAATTTAGGTACCTAGAATAAAAGTTGTTTCTCAAAATATCTGAATGAGACCAGAACCCCGAAAATGTAAACACCCCTAAATAGTGAACAGGCTTGGCCGGAATTAGTTCACTAAATCGCGACTCTACTGTATTTACATTTGAAACATAAAATTACAGGCGGAAGTTGAACTTTATGTACGCGCGTATTTAGAAAATCAAATATCGTATAAATGTCTCAATAGTTAAACAAAATAACTTCAACTAAGAACCTAAGAACTAAGATCACGATATGAAATTTATTGAAGCTAATATAAAGATATAATGACGGTACGCAGTACAAATGAAAATTATAATACTCACATTTTACTTCGATCGAACGGCACTGAATGGGAATAAATATTATTTCAAACCCTACGATTTTTATCCAAGGACGTTTAAGGATTGATTGATTGACAACACTGTAATGACACACTAGTGCAGTGGTCCCAACCGGTGTTCCGCGAGCATTTAAAAAGTGCTCCGCGATAATTATGCACTGCTAAAGTCGGCGTTGCCTGGAAAATGCTGATCGGCATTGCTTGATTCTATATAACAGTTACAATTTAATTTTAAATTCAGTAATACTTCATGTATCTCTAATTGTAAGACAGCTTGCGCGCATTCAATGCCATCCGTGCTACATACCATCCGCACTGCACTGCTTTGTCTGTGGCACTGCAATCATATGATTCGCACTTACGTACGCTTGCGCTACTCTCTTACCATTAATTGTATACAGGAAACTTAGATATTTTGTATTGATAGTTTTATCTGTCCAACAAGAATACCTACAAATATCAAAAAGGCCATAAAAATTTTACTGTGTTTTTCAACTTCCTATTTGCGTGAATTGGGGTTTTCCACATTAACTAACACAAAAAATAAAAAAAGGAGAAACATTAACAAATCTAGAGGATGAAATGAGGGTAGCATTATCTTGTTTACGTCCCAACTTACAAGAAATATGCAAAAAACACCAATCACAAGTTTCACATTAAATTACATACTTATTATAATTATATGAATAGATTTTGTTTAATAAATATTAAGATATAACAATAAATATTTGTTTGAAATTGTAATTTTCCTATTTTATAAAAACATTGTTTACCAATATGTCTTTTTAAATTAGGTGCTCCGCCAAAAAATTTTCTTGCAAAAGTGTTCCGTACCTTAGAAAAGGTTGGGAACCACTGCACTAGTGCCTAGTCTCGATCAAATGTATTTGTACATTGCCGCGTACCCAGGAGGCGGACACGCAGTGTTAAATTTTGTGACCGTAGTCTGCAACTTATCTTACATGTATGTAATGCATATTTCATAGTTCCGAGAGAAAAAGTCAGATGTCACTAAGAGTATTCTTGCTAGGTCAGCGAATACAGCGGTATATTTAAATTGATTTAAATTTTGTATTTAGGGAATTATTAACAAAATTTAATTTTTGTGTACAAATTTTGTATTTACTAGTTGCTAATAATGATTTACTATTTACAACATTAATAAAATAATTAAAACTAAACATATATACAATATTTACAATAGTTGGTATGTCCACAAATTCCTCGAACTCCGGAGTTTCAATTACTGCTGTAGGTACCGTTAAATCTGGATATTCACCTAATCCTGTTCACAGAACGATATATTTGTGGATAATCTTCTTTAAATCGAATGTCTGGTTTGTTCCTGGTAATTCTGAAATTTAAAAATGGAAAGGTGTTAGCAACATAATTCTATTCTACCATGTCATGTAATTAAGTATATATATATATATATATATATATATATATATATATATATATATATATGTATATATATTATTTATAATGTTGATATGTTGATATGTACTCACCAATAGTTGGAATTGCTTCAATATTTAACTTTTTGGTCAACGGACTTCTGTACTGGTCTCTGCCATGTCTAATCTTCCCATGTTTTCCAACCATTTCGTACGACGTTCATCAGACAATGGCAAATGGTGATAGTCCAAATCAGGATTCTCTGTTGAATTCTTGGAGCAGCCAGGAACACATCTTGAACGTACCATTTTGCTGAAGTAACATTAATAGTATTAACATAACAGTTGCCATGCTATTTATGTATACATATATGTATAACAAATACTACATGCAACATATCAGCATCATATTCACATGCTTCATATAAAATAAATACATTTTTAAAAGCTTACCTTTTCAAATTTCACAAGCAGCACTTTACTTCAAATTTCACAAATCTCCCTGCACCGTAATGTATTCGTAATGACTGTATATAGTTTAGAGACTGATACACAACTGAAAATATATTCTCATATCTCTTTAAAGGTAAACTTAATCCGATTTAATAGCACTTCGAAACATTCAAATAACTGTCAACTGCTGTCAACAGACAACATTTGCTAGTCACGTGATCATATTTTTCAAACGGGCTGACCTAAATAACTTATTTGCTAGTGACCAGCTAGTGCCATCTGACTTTTTCTCTCATAAGTATGATAGTTAGGCAACGCAGTTTTACAGTACTGAAAAGTATGCTGTATCTAACGTGGTCACAGGCGCGTCCATAAGCGTGACTACCCCCTGCGCGTACCTAGCCTGATATAGTTCGAAACTGTTGCCTTTCCACTTACGTTCGTACATAAAATTAGGTATACATTATATGTTTACACAGCCTAAGTGTATATACATGTGTGAGCATTAATATAAATTATTAATCATTTCTTTCCATACCGTCATAGAAAATGCACAACAATTCATGTCTCAAAGTAGAATTAATAATAATTAATAATTGAACAATCATACATAGTATTTATACGCATATGAGCATACATATGGTGTGATGGAAAAGTAATGGGATCATGTTCATAAAAAAAAAACATTCAACATGCAGGTAAAAATTTTTAAAATTCTTCAAAGTAGGACTCTCGAGTGTCAACACTTTTTTTTGCGCAATTTCCATGCTTGGCAGGCCTTTCCTGAATCTTCACATGTTCCAAACAAACGACAGTGTGCGTGCCCGGTACATGCTGCCATCTATTGGTGACCTTCTTAACAAAACAGCAGAGATGCAAACCCGCCATTGCTTAGTGCAGTGCGGGCTGCCGACATTCAGGGGGCAACACTTGCTTTAGAAATATGTTTTTTTTTTGTGACCTACTTATCATGACATGCAAATAATGACAGTTTTTGTGTGCAGGTATTTTCGCTAATAGTCACATGTACATACAAGACGATAACGGCACGTTGAATGTGGTGCATTCGAGTTGATCCCAATACCGTTGACACTACATCCTACGAGTACAGTCAACAGACAGGTCTGGTTACCGATGAGACCACGCATGGAGGCGCTGATGTAGCCGTGTATGCCAAATGTACAGTGAAATCTCGATTTAACGAAATCTATTATTTTCTTGTAACATTCACCTTTATATTTCAGGTTCTATGGCACATTTATTCAACAGCGTGCATGAACAGACTTATGTCGCTTACGTTGTGTCAAACTACGGCCTAAATACGATTTCACCTCAATGCACCTTCATCACTGTATTTGCAGCCGTATTAACCACCATATTAAAGACTATATTGCTGATTTAACATGAAATTATTGTAATTTGTAGACGAATTTTGCTTAAATAAATATTATTTTAAAATAAATAGTACATTTTTCACTAGTTTCTTCTTCTTTTGAATGTATGTGTGTGTGGAAAAATGAAACTTCATATTGAAAAGAACAGACAACAACAGAAAACTAAAATTGACGAGTTCATAATTCGGACATCTTACTTGTTTTTAATAAAATAAAAGACTTTACTGATGACGATCATTTACAATTTCGAGTTTATTTACAAAATGAAAAGAGATACGGAAAATAGTTTCAAATAAAAGTTGTAACGAATTATATTCTGAAGAAAAAATGTCTTATAAATTTTCATTGTCACTGTATTCAGTTGATATTTGAACATGTGTGAGTTATGATATTGTATGTTGATGAATATAATTTTAGATAAACTATCGTCTCTAATTCTTATTTAAAATAAAGTTAAAATTCGCGCTGAAAAACACACAACAAGTGAAGATTGTGGCGTGATCTAGCGGAAGTTTTACAAACTAAATATTGCATCTGACATGTTTTGAAACTATGTCGGTAAGGAAGGCAAAAGTTGGTAAGTGTAATCAAACAAATTGACAGCTGTTTTTTGACAGTTAAAAATAGTGATTACCTATAGTAATTACAAATATACACTGTAACATTAATTGTATAATAAATTGTTTTGTTTGTCTGTGAGTGCAATGAAAATCACAACACTTTTATTTATTTACTTATAATAATACACATATGACATATTATATAAAGAATATACTAAATACAACTCTGGATATTCAAATTAGACAATTGGTTAAATGTACACCGAGGTGGACATAATTGATAGGCATATATTATACATATTATTATTTATTACAAGTTCATAAACATTAGTAAATATTTATTAGAAAAATATTAGGAGAACTATTAAGTATTGCTGGTGCTCCAGGATGTGACTGTCCGCCCGCCCCGACAACGACATGGGTGACACACACACACACACACACACATTTATCTCCATCGAGAATTACTGTAATTTATTGTGTCATTAGCGACCTAGTGTTTGGGATTTTAAAGGTATATTTAAGTTAATATTCATTTGTGTCTATAATCTTTTGTTTACCTAATATTATTGAATTTCAATTGTTTTGCATGTACATAACACATTTAGATGCAATTGTTTTATATCAAATTTTCATGGCATACTTCGAAAATCATTCTTGTTATCATACTTTTTAGTTTTTCTTCCAAACTAAAAAAGATATTTATATAAACAAATACATCATTGTAAAGAGGAAAAATAGCTCTTTCTAACTAAACTAAAATTAAATATGGTTCCTATTTAAAAAATTGAACTTGCATGCTGTATCTCCAAAATAGTAAGGTAAAAAACAATTTCATCAAATTCTTCAAAAAACCTGTTGTCTATGCTAAAATATTTATTTGAAATATTTTTCAATATTTTCAGTACCTTCCGAGTTATAATGGAAAATTAAAATTCGAAAAAATCACATTTTTGTCATTGTCTAGTGAGCTATACAAAATTTTCAAAATATGAAATCGCCATTAACATTGGCCCATAAATGCGCAACTTTTGTCTAATTTAACCGACCTTGTAACTTTTATAGTTTCTGAGATCCCTGTAGTGGCCCGTTTAAATAGGACACCTGTATATGAGCACTCGGGCTACATAAATATATAATTTATAATTGTATGTACACGCGCAAATGATAAGACAACAGTTTCGAAATATGTCAGGTTAGATACGCAGTAATGTTAAATATATTTCATCATGACTCGCTAGTGTCACTAGGTACATACACGTTGCCTAAAAGCTAAAAGTTCTTATAATAGCTGTTATTTCAAGGCCTTTTGATTTTTTTTTGTTTTTCCATCCGGTGCGAATATGAATAAATGTCTTGGTGTACCCACCTCCTGGAGCAAGCAACATACACATCGTTGTCCATGCGAGAAACATGGATATTCTAAATTCTACATGTATGCCGGCTACTTTCAGTGATTGTCCTTGACCCTTGCCCACTGCAAATGCACGTCCGTCGGACAGGATATTGTAGTCGCTTAATATCGAATGACATGTTGTTCACAAAACCATTTATGGTTTTTTAAAATAATTTAACGTATTCGAAAAAATCTGAGTTTGAAATTCTTTAATTGACTGGACCTCTTAGCAAAAATCGGATGGAAATGAAATTCGATTAGTTTCACGGTTTGTGGGAAATTTACCATCACCAATGCACAACAATTGATCAGCAAAGTGTTGTGCAGACATGTCTCCGAGTAAATGAACCCGTACATTGGTGGATGGTCCCGTTTTATGAAAGTATCTCCAGAGGGGTGATGCCTTGAGGCATGCATTTAGTTCGTCTGTCGGTGTTGACCTTGGCATTAACCGGTAATGTTTACCGAAAGTCTCCTGTTGAAACCATCACAGCTTTTGAGCAACAGACAATTAAGCAATAATGACAATAGCTAGTATCGATAAAATATATTTGTACATTGCCGCGTACCTAACCGTGACATATTTCCTAAATGTTGTCTTTTCATTTACGTTTGTACAGAAAATTATATATCATACATTTACGTAACCTGAGTGAACATGGCATATTCAGTGCTTAGATATGTTTCTGTGACTAGTAAATCAATTTTGAAATATGTACGGCATTTTGATGACAGATCAGGAGGTCATGAAACAAAAATTGCATATTTTTTGTTACTTATACAACAATAAATAATCAAAACATAGCGTTTTTGTTTCATGATCTTCTGATCTGTCATCAAGAAGTATTATTTCAAACTTGATATACCCGATATACAAAAATATTTGAGCCCCGGAAGATAACATCATATTGTGCAGTTTTTATTTCTGAACAACTATTTGATTTACACTAATCATTACACTAAATTAATCAAATTTACATTACTGTCAGTTTGCTGTTATTTTTGGCATTTGCTGAATGTAGAATTCATGTAACGCACAAATAAAATAATTAAGTGTTCAAACGTTGACCACTAGACAGTGGCTTAATCTGTCATAAAAATTACGATGTACATTTCGTAATGTTTGAGCGGTTATGATAAAACAAAGCCTCCCTAATACAGTCCTGTAGAGAGATGCTACATTTGGGTACCTTCGAGAAGTGTAAATGTTGGATTTTAGGATGCCCCCATAAGAAAAAATCATTCGGTGATAAGTCGGGAGACCTTGGAGCCCAGTCACTAGGGCCACCACGACCAATCCATTTGTTGGGGGGTTACTTTATTTAAGGGCGCGGGATCGCATTTTTCACATTAAAACGTACATTTTCAAGTTCAAATATCTCTCTAATGAAACTATTTAGAAACTATTTTCTCTACGTCGTTAAATACAACTGAGAACATACTGTCTATTGATTTATATTTTCAATATTTTTTGTCTGTAGTAAGAAAGAAATGTAATGCAATAATACCATTTTATAAATTCCGTTTCACACAAATCTCTTTTCAGAATGATAATATTTAAATTTTGTTGATGCTCATGAATAGGAAAAAGTATCATCTACAATAGTGCATATTTTCAAACTGAAAATATTTTTTTTCTCGTTAACTAATCAAAATATTTCTTTTGAAAATAACCATTGCTCTAGAGGATCATAATCTACATATGATGCAATTTTTGTTATAATAATATTTGCACTCGTATTCAAGATTTGTGTAAAATACGAAATTGTCCTATGCTTCCCCCCCAATGTTAAATTTAGTTCCAGAAAAATGCACCACGTGGCGTATCGACCTTTTACTTGTCAGAATTTAGGGAATGTACTTTTATGATAGGCAATTTAACGGATTATTCACCAATGATTCTAGCCTTTGGTATAGAATACTTTACTTTCGAAATTTGAATGAATACTACAGTGCCTGTGAAGATATTTTGTTCAAGGCCAGCCGAGCACAAATGGGATACGTGATTCAGAACTGAATAAAAATTTGGTTTATTACAATTCACAGATCGTAATTGTAATACCCTATTATTATCTGAAAATACGAAATCACAAATAACAATATAATTACGACTTTTTGTCGTCCTACACAAAGACGCGAAAGTGCTACTAAATTTGCTTTGAATTTATCATATTGACAAATTGATTTTTGAAATTTCAACTTGGAACTAAATACATATATGCAAGGGATATGTTTTTGTATAAACAATCAGTATGATTATTAAATTAACTACCTGAAGTTATGCATTGGCACTTATACCGGGTGTTAATTAAAATACGGGCCCATAGGTTTTTTAAATTGGGTAATCAGTTTTTTCTTGTGCAAAAGTTCTCTAATGATTTTAGACAAAAATACTTCAAATAAATATTGTAGAATGTAGAGAATTAAATTCTGCATCTAAGATAGCAATGAAATTAAATTTTTGACATCTCATAACACAGACATACTTTATATAAAATAGTCGTTTCTTTAACTTAGTAATAGTCCGTATTTGTAAATTTTTAGGTCTTGTTATGTATTTGTTCAATGTATGAAACATGTTATAATGGAACATTTATTTTAATAATACCTAGTAGTAGAACAAAGTAATATTTTCTAATTTAATTATATACTTTATGAAAATAGCCATGGAACTGAAACAAAATTACAAGCTGCAAAACATTTGTAAGTGTCAAAAAAAGTTTTGCGTATTTAGTTTTGAGAATGTAATGTAGATTGCCGTTTTAATGTCGCGTTATAAGTTAGTTTATTAAAAATTTAGGATTTTTGAGAATTGAGGCTGTAGTATTACTAAATACATCCGGGGTATATTTTTAGAATTAACAAGGAGTAATTGAGAAAAATTCATGACCATAGCCTAACTATTTTATATGAAATACATAACACTTCATCAAAACGGAAATTTAAAATCAATTGGTTATTTTTAAGAATAAATTAAAAAATCCCACTAAATATACATTGAAAATATCTTGCTGAATGAAACGCAATGAATTAGATATAGATTTCTTATTTTTCCAGTAGTTTAGTAAACAGAAACGCATCTATTCAGTGTACTTCGGCACACACGAATTCATACCCATATAGTTCTATTGTCCTAGTTGTTACCCCTAGCTGGGATGTTATAAATCATAAGTACACTTAGCGAAGCAAGTTTTCTTACGACCACGACGATCACGACGACATTTAACGTGCCAGAAACAAATTAAACGGGTGATTCCGCGGCCTTAAGTAATTTCGCATTTCTCTTGAATAGTGAGCAGCAGCTCCATCGTTCTGGTGCCATCATAGATCATATAATATACTACTGGATAGGCGAAAGCATATCTTCTAAAAGCAAGTTTATGTTATGCGTAGGATTAAGAGAGATGGAATAAGGCTTTTTTACAAGTGCGAGTGAGATAGAGTAGCAGAGGCAAACTTCGGAGTGCGCAGACTCACAACACGTCATTTTCCGTGCACGCGTTGTGTCAAACAATGAATTGTGTATAATATTGTGCATAATACAAATGAATATAAATTATATTCACATAGAATCGAAGTTTACATTAACTGTAGGATACTGTTGGATTTTTAGTGGATGCAGAATAATTTCACTCTGTATTGAAAAAGATATTTCATATATTTTAGCACTCTACAAATAACGTGTTTCATTCCTTCAATAGTAACATGTATAACAACATGTATTGTGACAAATCATAGAAAAAGAAAGGTAACTAGTATATGTAACCGTAACATACAAAAGTCCCTAGTCGTTCCTAAAGTCGAAGACAACCATCTTTAACAGATACATTTTATTTGTAAAAATATGAAGTATAAAACTGGCATTCACCAGAAATATACTAAATTAATATTATTTTCTCACGAATTAAAACTAATAAATATTGAATTATTTTCTTCTTTCTATCATTCACTAACATTTCCTAGAGTAATTTTTTTATTTGTCCTCAATCCTGGTTTACCTCTTCCAGTACATTCAATTCCAAAGTAAATCAATGTAGTTGTTCCAATAGTAGCTATGGGTTTAATGTTAAATATTTTTGGACTACATTTACTTACACCACTTGAACTTTTAAAATTTGAACTATTTCGCGATCTTCGTGCTGCAACTTTGCGTTTGCGCACTGTGAACTTTGCCTCTGTTTTCTCTCTCTCTTGATCCTACGTATAACATGTTCCGCGTATCCAGTAGTATATATATGATCTATGGGTGCCATAGCGTGTTGATATCATCAACTACTGCACTAATAGCGCGGAATATTTGATTTTGCAGCATATCTAAATAAATTCTGCTATTTATCGGGTATCGTCGATAACGAGCGGACCAATTAAGTTATTGCCCAATATTCCAACCCATACACAAAGGCTTATATATAAGTATATACCGTGTGTCTCATGACGAATTACACATAGCTTAGTTACATACGCTCTTGATCGAGAAATATTAATTTGATCGTTTTAGTTTTTTAGCTCATCGACCTCCTGTCGAAGAGCTATAGTGTTCGGTACGATGTCTGTAGCATCTTCCGATTTTAAAAATTTTTGCACTGAAATCCCGGACAGACCCCCTGGATCACGAAATGACTATTACAACATATGTCCGTATGTATGTCGCTCGTCCGCTCGCTCGTACGAGATTTTTTGTTCCACCTAGATCTCCTAAACTACCCAACGGATTTTGACGAAATCTTTTTGCAGATACGTGTTATGGTCTAGTTGTGCAAGGTACATTTTATTTTTCAAATTTTTCCCTCGTACTTGAGAAAAAAAATATTTTCCAATTTTTTTTCAGTTTTTATTTTTTTTCTGCGTTATTTTTTATTCAATTGTATTCAAAATTTTCATGCATATGCAGGAAATGGAACAATATTTTTCCATATTTTTTATAATTATGTAAGACCATTGGAGAAAAAAATATTTTTTAATTAAAAATTTAACAAACGAAGATCAATGTATTTATAGTCGGCTTAGTTTGCTTTGCTTTTGTCAACACGAGAAAATGTATTCACACTTGTTTTAAATTTGTTGTTTTGTTTGCGACCTAGGCACCTAGGATTTTAAAAGTGAATCTAGATAAATAATAATTTGTGATATATTCAGACTTGCACATACGTCGATGAGCTGCAGGCATGTATGTCTGTATACATTCCTAGTTCACATTAAAACGTACATTTTCAAGTTCAAATATCTCTCTAATGAAACTATCTAGAAGTCTGATTTTCTCTACGTCGTTAAATACAACTGAGAACATACTGTCTATTGATTTATATTTTCAATATTTTTTGTCTGTAGTAAGAAAGAAATGTAATGCAATAATACCATTTTATAAATTCCGTTTCACACAAATCTCTTTTCAGAATGATAATATTTAAATTTTGTTGATGCTCATGAATAGGAAAAAGTATCATCTACAATTGTGCATATTTTCAAACAGAAAATATTTTTTTTCTCGTTAACTAATCAAAATATTTCTTTTGAAAATAACCATTGCTCTAGAGGATCATAATCTACATATGATGCAATTTTTGTTATAATAATATTTGCACTCGTATTCAAGATTTGTGTAAAATACGAAATTGTCCTATGCTTCCCCCCCAATGTTAAATTTAGTTCCAGAAAAAAGCACCACGTGGCGTATCGACCTTTTACTTGTCAGAATTTAGGGAATGTACTTTTATGATAGGTAATTTAACGGATTATTCACCAATGATTCTAGCCTTTGGTATAGAATACTTTACTTTCGAAATTTGAATGAATACTACAGTGCCTGTGAAGATATTTTGTTCAAGGCCAGCCGAGCACAAATGGGATACGTGATTCAGAACTGAATAAAAATTTGGTTTATTACAATTCACAGACAGAAATTTTTAATCGTGGATATTAATAACTTTTAAAAAATCGTAATTGTAATACCCTATTAATATCTGAAAATACGAAATCACAAATAGCAATATAATTACGACCTTTTGTCGTCCTACACAAAGACGCGAAAGTGCTACTAAATTTGCTTTGAATTTATCATATTGACAAATTGATATTTTAAATTTCAACTTGGAACTAAATACATATATGCAAGGGATATGTTTTTGTATAAACAATCAGTATGATTGGAAAAATTAACTACCTGAAGTTATGCATTGGCACTTATACCGGGTGTTAATTAAAATACGGGCCCATAGGTTTTTAAAACTGGGAAATCAGTTTTTTCTTGTGCAAAAGTTCTGTAATGATTTTAGCCAAAATGACTTCAAATAAATATTGTAGAATGTAGAGAATTAAATTCTGCATCTAAGATAGCAATGAAATTTAATTTTTGACATCTCATAACACAGACATACTTTATATAAAATAGTCGTTTCTTTAACTTAGTAATAGTCCGTATTTGTAAATTTTTAGGTCAGTTTGTTATGTATTTGTTCAATGTATGAAACATGTTATAATGGAACATTTATTTTAATAATACCTAGTAGTAGAACAAAGTAATATTTTGTAATTTAATTATATACTTTATGAAAATAGCTATGGAACTGAAACAAAATTACAAGCTGCAAAACATTTGTAAGTGTCAAAAAAAGTTTTGCGTATTTAGTTTTGAGAATGTAATGTAGATTGCCGTTTTAATGTCGCGTTATAAGTTAGTTTATTAAAAATTTAGGATTTTTGAGAATTGAGGCTGTAGTATTACTAAATACATCCGGGATATATTTTTAGAATTAACAAGGAGTGATTGAGAAAAATTCATGACCATTGCCTAACTATTTTATATGAAATACATAACACCTTATCAAAACGGAAATTTAAAATCAATTGGTTATTTTTAAGAATAAATTAAAAAATCCCACTAAATATACATTGAAAAAATCTTGTAGAATGAAACGCAATGAATTAGATATAGATTTCTTATTTTTCCAGTAGTTTAGTAAACAGAAACGCATCTATTCGGTGTACTTCGGCATACACGAATTCATACCCATATAGTTCTATTGTCCTAGTTGTTACCCCTAGCTGGGATGTTGTAAATCATAAGTACACTTAGCGAAGCAAGTTTTCTTACGACCACGACATCTAACGTGCCAGAAACAAATTAAACGGGTGTTCCCGCGGCCTTAAGTAATTTCGCATTTCTCTTGAATAGTGAGCAGCAGCTCCACCGTTCTGGTGCCATACTGTGTTGATATCATCAACTACTGCACTAATAGTGCGGATTATTTGATTTTGCAGCATATCTAAATAAATTCTGCTATTTATCGGGTATCGTCGATAACGAGCGGACCAATTAAGTTATTGCCCAATATTCCAACCCATACACAAAGGCTTATATATAAGCATATACCGTCTGTCTCATGACGAATTACACATAGCTTAGTTACATACGCTCTTGATCGAGAAATATTAATTTGATCGTTTTAATTTTTTTTTATAATATGGACAGTATAATTGTTAATTTTATGCTTACTATTTTATTTCCTTTGATATTCTAGTATAATTTTCGATGTAACAGTACATTTTCAAGGAATTTAAACGCCAAGTTGACAATTACAATGACAAAAAAAAACAAAAACTGTCAGATTAATATTTATTTTAAAAATCAAATGAGCGCACAACGGTCCTATGTGTAGATCGTCAGTCATGAGACAAACGGTATATATAGTCTATCCATAGATATAAGAACTTGACATGATTCCTTAATAGGTAGGGTGGTACCCTTCACAGCAGGAGAGGCCATAAACTACTAGTAGTGGCGGTATTCAGGTACATTTGTAATGCTCTTAGCGGGAAAGACAAGAGACATTTTGTCTATAATTAAGACGTAATAATAATTTATTGAATATTACATTTATTTATGTTAATTTGTATTATTATTGTTAAGATGTATATCATATTTTTGTTGTTATTTTTCAAAATGTATTTATAAATTTCTGAATACAGCTCTGCTTTTTATTCATTTACTGTGTCGTATAATTTGGGATAATCCTCTGTTAATAGCATGCTGCGTTTAGTCAAGTTCTTATATCTATGGATACACTATATACATATATATATATATATATATATATATATATATATATATATATATATATATATCTATCTATATATATATATATATATATATATATATATATATATATATATATATATATATATATATATATATACATATATATATGTATATATATGTTTCGTTTAGCTAGTATTCTGCTTCAAAGTTACGGATGTAGGTCATCTTTTAAGGTGATATTAGTTATTATCAGTGGACCATTAGTGTACGAAACACGGGTAAGCCGGCATAAACCAGTCAAAAACTTTTTAATGTTAAGGCCAATAACTTTCAAAAAATAGTTTCAGTAATTTTTTTGTTCTTGTTCTCTGTACTGATACCTGTTAAGGTTTAGACACAAAAAAATAAAATTTGAGGGACCGCGCACTGCATTTCATAAAAAAATGTAATCTAGCAGTCTGGTATTCTAAGAAATAAATGACGATATGGTATTTATTGGTGCAATTATTTAGACTTCCTTATAAAAAGGAATCGCAAAGATTTAAATAATATTAATATAGAATATTAAGTGCATTAACTTTCATCTAACTTCGATTTTTAGATATCATATCCAACGGATTCGTAAGAATATACATAGAGTATTTTTTGCATGCTTAGTTCTTCCATCTTTGACCAACCGACTGTATGCAGAATATGATAATGCCAGCATTTTCTATTTTATCCATTATTTAATACATTCTATGTGTCAACAATATTTAATTTTTACTGTTAATTGTGCCAGCGTAATAATGATGGACAATAACAAAACAAAAATAACACGTATAGTAAGACTATAGTGGACTATAGTAGGATTTACGATAAAATAAATATGTGATAATATAATTGTTCAATATTTTAGTTATTCTTATGTGCATGCAATATATTCCAACATATTTTTGAGATTCAATGATGTAATTTTGTTGTCGATTCTATATGTACCACATTAACATTATAGTATCTTGCCGGGTATAAATTTACGTCGTACAAGGTAAGACCAGTCGTTCACCGTTCATATTTTCCGTACATAGTGGGAACAAGTTATGTATCCGATGCTAGAATCATATTGTGGTACATACCAATGGCAACATGTCTGTTATTTCAACATGGTCGGACTTAATTATTTTTTTGCGAAGAATACAAAATAAACCAAATCGTATTGAGTAAATATACTATACATTTTTCCTTTATCTATTTATGATATTTTATAATCTGTATATTTGATGATGTCAGATACGGTGCGTTTTTAGGGGCGTCCTTCACACTAACACTTCACACTCTCATGAAGGACAGGCCGTGCTAGTCGGTACCTAAATCCGGCGCTGTATTTTAGATTAATGGAAGAGTCTGTATATGGGTATATTGTGTAAATAATGTACCGGAGATTGTATTGTATTTGAAAATTCTATACGCCTTAATCATACAAGTCCTGTCCCGCTTCGGTACTCTTTTTAATATAATAAATTAATATTTTATAGTAAATAAAAAATAGAATTTTTATACAAATAACCGACCTTGTATGTATGTACACAGGTTTTTTTTTTATTTATTATTGCTAAATTACATTTATTTAATACGTTGATTATATTAAAATGTATATTACAATTAAAAAAAAGAAAACATTAATTATAGACCACATATGCATATTGCATACAAAGGCGGGTCTATTTATTTGTTAATGATATTATAAGGAATATAATAGAAAAATTAACACTCAAGTAAATAATATATATGTAAGTACATCTTAAAATTGTGTGTTAAGTATATTTACCGCAATATAATAACACATATTGTTATAAATAAAACTTTAAATGCGGACCACGTATATGTGCAAACGCAGATTCATTTGATAATGATATTTTAAGAAATATTAGTAATGATACCAATATAAGATAAATAAATAGATTTGTTAATGATATTTAAAGAAATGTAGCAATTATATTAGGATAAATAAATTATGTAAGTGTATACTATATATTATGACATTTATTAAATATTAAGTGCATAAATCTCATCTAACATCATTTTTACTGTTAATTATGGCATCGTAATAATGATCGACAATAACAAAAAACTTTATTTACGGGCCACATATGCAAGTAAAGACGAGTATATTTATTTGTGGACAATATTATAAGGAATGTAATAGAAAAAATAAAATTCAAATAAATGAAATATATGCAAATACATATATTGACCACAATACCACAACACAGACATACTTTCATTTATTCCATCCTGCATTCCGCAATCTATAAATGAATTTTCTGGCTTTACAATTGTTTAAGAAAAATAATTAATAAATATGTATATTGTATTGTCATCGGTGCTACGACGTCTGTGTTTGAAGTTTCAGGTCGATTAGACATGTTGAAATGGTTCAAAATTTAATCTGAAGATTTCAAACAGACAGACAGCAGATAAACAGACTCATAAATGAAACTAAATAAAAGCCTGTAAAAGTAACCAATTGATTCTAAAATATAAACAAAATTAAAATCAAATTTACCTTAATATATCCAATACTAGTTGAATCTTACATTTCGTGCAGTGAATGGTTCAAGGCCATTTATTAAGATCTATATATTAATTCCATATTCCGTAAATTACTATTATTTAAAATAAAAACATATTCAGTATGTTTCCAATCATACAAAGTATATTTGGGAAAATTATGTATCATTTTTATAATAAATATAACAAATGCTGCCTTTTATATATGTATTTAATTATTTTTATTGTGCATAACAAATAATTTTATTTCGATGTTGTATTAATTATTTTTCTAATAAAAATAAAATTGAAAAAAAAAACACATTTAGGGCGATTACACACACAGCGGTTTCTGCCGAATCGTCGGCCGATTTGGCTACCGCTCGACGATTACACACACAGCGTGTTGTGCCGATTCGGTTTCCGTTCAATGATGACACACACAGCGGTTTTTATCAATGCAGCAGCCGGGCGGCTGTGAAATATACTTTTCAAATAAAATAAAAATATTTTTATTCAAACTAGAAGACAGTGATGCCTGTAGCTCATATACCCATGTCATAATATATGCATGGGCTTCCGCAGAAATTTTACCAAAGTAGGCTAAAAAATTTCCAGGGAGGGAAGGAATTTGTACAAGGATTTTGAAATGTATATATGATAAAAAAATTAGCTTATGCATATAAATAGGAAGTTAATAATAGTAAAATCGTAATATTTGCCCGACGATTAATACAAATATTTGACATAAACACAAATTAAATAGATAATTTCTTTATATCATCTTACTGTGGTGACACTTGACCCCCCCCCCCCCCCCAGCCGTAGCCCAGGAATTAATATTTACTTATTCACTTTCAAAATCCTAAACAGTACGCTTCAAATAAAACAGTAAATGTAAAATATGTTAACACATATTTAAGGTAAAGAACAAATTGAAATCATGTGTGTCTAAACTCCATGTTTCGTCACAAAACGCGCGTAAAACCGATGTGTGTGCAAGCGCTCATACAAAACAACGTTATCAAGCGCCACATCAGCAATAAAAACGCGCGCGTTCCTTGTCGTAGACGAGCTGTCGAGACGGCTCCTTTGCAGCCAGGCAGTGCTTGCAGTATTGTGTGTTTTGTATCATTTGCAAACACAGAAATAAGTGCCGACTCGGCAGAAAACACGCTGTGTGTGTAACCGCCCTTAACAGAATGTATTATTTCATGAAAAAATTGTTGAATTTTTACATTTCAAAAATTCAAGAATTTTGCAAAGTATGTTAAGGTTTTTTTTTTCTAATTTATTAGAAAAATAATTAATACTGGCTTTTAATCTAATTTTATTGGATTTGTTTATTTGTTTTTATTTCAGTTTAAATGCTTTTTTCTATTTGCTGCTCTTCTGATTTGAATTTTTCTTAATTTTTAATTATGAATAAAAATTAAATTAAATCTATATGTATTACCCTGTAGCTGTAGTGTAAAGGACTATATATTAGCCAGACAGAGCGAAATTTTAATATTAGATTTAACGAACATTTATCTTCTTTCAAAAACAATAAAAATATTAAAATTTACGCAAAACATCTTGCCAATTACCATTTTGTTAATGAAATTAATTGTTTAAAAAATTTACAGTTTCTTGCCATGGAACACTACCCGCGGGAGTATAAAAAAAATCTTTAAATTCTTCACGAATAGCCCGAGCTTCATAAGCAGATTTATTTCCTGCTTGTTGACCTATCGTACATAAGTGTTTATTGTTTTCTTCCCTATTTATATCTACATAACTTGCAGTGTTTTCAGTTGCAAGAAAATTATGCAGTACCACACAAGCACAAGTAATTGTTTAAACTTTTTCTGCTCTTAAATTAATAGTATGCAGTAAAACCCTAAATCTATTGGCCAAGATTCCAAACGTGTTCTCTATAATTCGTCGAGCGCTGGATAGTCTATAATTAAAAATCCTATATTCGTGTGAAAGTCCTCTTTGCGGATAAGGTTTCATGATCCTTTTTGTTAGAGGGAAAGCATCATCCACCACAATCACATACGGTACTTCTTTAATTCGTTGCGATAGCGCTGAAGATTGAGGGAAATTCAATTCGTTATTATCCAAAGCTTTTGAGAAGCTACATTCCCTAAAAACACCACCGTCGCTTATCCTCCCATTAACTCCAATGTTCACATAGGTAGATTAGTAATTGGCATCTGCCAATCCCAATAAAACAATGCTATGGGCCCCTTTATAATTAAAGTAATAAGAACCATCTGATCTTGGTGGTCTAAATTTAATATGTCGTCCATCAATTGCACCCAAATAATGAGGGAATTGCCAAATGGTATTGAAATCATCAGCAATCTGTTGCCCCATTTCTTCAGTAGTGGGGATCTATAACATTCACGTGATTAAATAATTTTCTTTTCACTTGATTATTATTTATTTACTTTGAAATATGTCTTTCAGGCGATTATAAATACTCTAGCAAACTTCGGGTACAAAACGAGATATTGTACTTTCATGAATGCGTGTAGCGTACATAAGCGACCGATATGTTTCTCCTGTAGCAAGAAATCGAAGCGTGACTTCCAATCTAAACAAAATAACAAATATTCATATTGATAGCTTTCATTTTTCAACATACTTATTACAAATATTTCAAACCTGCTTCGTGCGGAAACACTATCACGCATAAATGTATTCTTTCTCATAATATCATTTTCCACCAACCGCAATAAATATTCAAATTGTTCATTTTCCAATCGTAAAAAGTTTCTGTACGAGGTTGGATCTTCCACCAACAACTCATTGTTCAACATATCTAAAATGCCACTGCCCGTTTCCCTTCTAATCAGCCAAGATTTAGACCACAATTTCCTTTTCGTTTTTTTCTTTTTCCTAACAGTAGTTAATGCTGCTAATATTAATAATTCGTCCTCACTTGAATCCATTTCAATATTTGACAAAGTTTGGTTAGTTCGTAAAAAAATAGTTAACCATGCAAAACAAAACTTGTAAGTCGATGCAAATTACGTGTTTATTTGAATTATCTCTTTTACTAGCAGTAATGTCATCACTTAAAAATTTGTATCTCGCCTTTCTATGATGTAGTTCACTGTCTAGTGTTTTTTTTTTTATTTTCATCGCGTTCTGCACATTGAAATTGCATATACAACATATTCAGAAAAGACATCACGATATAAGCGAAAGTTAACATCCAGTTCAGGAAATCGTTGGTATCATCATCACTGTCTTCCTCTCGTTCTTCTTCCGAACTTAAGTCAGTATCAAAATTCGCGAAACATTGTTTCAATCGATTTACGTGTACTACTTGTTCCTTTTTTCCTTCAATTTCTGTGATTCTGTATGTAACTGGACCTAATATTTCTGTAATGCGATACGGTCCTTCCCATGGTTTTATTAATTTCTTTGACAGACCTATCTTGGAAGCAGGATTATGTAGGTAGACTTTATCTCCTAACGTAAAATTTATCGACTTGCTCTTTTTGTTATATTGATATTCTCTTTGTTCTGCCGCCTTCTTTAAGTTTCCTCGAACCAGAGTAAACGCAGAGTTTAGTCTAGCGAGTAATTCTGAAGTGTAATTCTCATCATAATCATATCTTAATTTATTTGGTTTAAATATATCATCGTAGGGGAGTTCGATGTCTCTACCGTGCATCAGAAAGAATGGAGTTTCGCCCGTAGATGAATGTACAGATGTTCGGTAAGCCATTAAAACGTACGGTATCCAATTATCCCAATCACGCTGTGTTGATGAGATATAATGAGAGAGAATATCTTTAAAAACGCGATGAAATCGTTCTATCATTCCATTGCTCATTGGATGGTAAGCAGTAGTCTGAATTTTTGTTACTCCAAGCAGGTTGCAAACATCTTTCATCAGTTGTGAAACAAAATTTGTCACTTGATCTGTTAATAATTTTTGTGGGACTCCATGTCTACTAATAATATTTGTCACAAATGCTCTTGCAACTGTTTCTGCTTTTTGATCTGGGAGTGGAATTGCTTCAGGATATTTTGTGAAGTAATCTTGAAATGTTAATACGTATCTATTTCCATTATCACTTGTCACAAATGGTCCAACAATATCCATGGCAGTCAATTGAAATGGACGTGTAATTTCTTCAAAGCGTTGAAGAGGTGCTGGTTTCTTATTTGTAGTTTTTCGTCTATTGCAAGAATGACAATTCTTAATATAATCCTTGATGTCTTGATTCATATTTTTCCAGTACATTCTGGTTTTCATCAAGTGATACGTTTTAGTTACTCCTTGGTGTCCTGCGTATGGTAGATCGTGATAGTCATGTATAAATTTGGTGACTAGAGTTTTGGGAATTACTAATCTATCCTTTTCTTCGTCTTTTTCTTGAACCTTGAATACCAATTCATCTTCGTCCTCGTAAAATTCGTTAAATAGGCAACTTTCATGAAATTTTGAAATACGCTTAAAATGTCACACATGCACCCTTATTAACGAAAATATTTTTTATAATTTTTTTTGTGCTTTATTTTGTTCAGAATAAATTAAAGAAACTTCCTAAAAGTTCGCGCCTTTGAGAATCCAAGAAATTTTCCCCCACTCTCTTGTGACGTCACGTATTAGTAGATCGTTTCACAGTAGTCAAGTATAACCATTTATATCTATTCTTTAACTGTTGTGTTTGGTTATTGTGGTATATTATTCTTTGTACGCTATTAGTAATTTCGAAAGCATGTTTTACAGACATAATTCTGTTTACATACAGGTACGAATTTTATGGGAGAACATATTTTTTCAACAGTTTTACTTCTCATGTTACACTGAATTACTTTATGTTTGACACTTGGTTTAACCTGAATAGCAATATCTTTATGCATTTGATCATTATCTTGTACACAAATACTTTCTTCAGTCTCGCTATATTCCACTGTAGAACTTGATGGAACTGGTTCAGTTCTTGACGCCGTCTTCATCGCTTCTTCTATCAACTGCTCTCTTCTTCGTTCGATATCATCCTCCCGTTATGGTTTTGAATGTGGCCTTTTTCTATTAGGTTGACAATTAAATATATGAGGAACGACATCATCTTTCATAATTATCTGGCTTCCCGTTAATTTAAATTTAATATAATTTTCCATATCTTCTTCTAGCTGCAATTATAGTGGTTACAGTTATATAATTTAGTGTATTCAATATAAAATATCTATATACGTACATTGAAATGATCCTCGTACACAAATAGAATTGATTTCTCTGAAAAATCCGACAAGCTTCGTCCTATAGCTGTCACTCACGATCTCCTTTTCGACAGTATCAATGGTACTTGAAAAGGTATTTTATCCGGATTCTTTTCACTATTGTTTTTGCACAATGGCACAATACGATATTTTCTACATTTATCTTTACGTATTTTTGTTTTATCCATTTCAGATATTATTCAAACTTGTACAATTTGTCAAAGAAGTAAGTGAACGTAGAACTGTCAGTATACAATCTACATAAAATACGTACTAATACGTGACGTCACAACCAATGAGACGCGTTTGCATGTGGTGGGGACATTTGAATTTTGAAACAAATGTCAAAGTGAATTTATTCAAAAATAGTTAACAAAAAAAATAGTTTCTTTGCATTATATCACATTTTACGTACGCAGGTTTATAATTTTGGAAAAAAAAAATGAAATAAAAATTCCATGAAAGTTGCCTATTCAGGATTTTGTTCAATTTTTTCTCTAATTTCTTTAATATGTTCGTCCTTATCTTGTTCTATCTTTATTAAGGATTTGTCCCATATTGGTAAACATTGAATGTCAGCAGACAGCGTATTGACGGGTATTCTACTTAGAGCATCTGCATTGTTATGTTTCTTCCCAAGTCGATGTGTAATTTCAAAATCATATTCCGATAAAAGTAACGCCCATCTGGCAAGTCTAGATGTCGGGTCTTTGAGTGATAACAACCATTTCAACGGCCTATGATCCGTAATAACCGTGAACTTTGTACCATATAGATAACAGCGAAAATGTTTTATCCCCCACACGACTGCTAAACATTCCTGTTCTGTAGTGGAATAATTCTGTTCAGCTTTATTCAGTTGTCTACTTGCGTAGGCAATTGGTCGTTCAAAATGTCCAACTTTTTGACTCAAAATCGCTCCAATTGCAAGGTTAGAAGCATCCGTACTTAGTATGAAAGGTTCTGAGAAATTTGGATATTGCAGTACAGATGGATGACATAACCGTTCTCTTAAATAATCAAAAGCGGTTTGTTCCTCATCCGTCCATTTATATTGAACATTCTTTTTTGTTAAGCGTGTCAAAGGTGCAGCTCGACGCGAAAATTCTGGTATAAATTTCCTATAAAATCCCACGAGACCAATGAAAGCTCGAATTTCTTTTACCGTTTTTGGTACAGGCTAATGTTTCACCACTTCGATTTTTTCGGGGTCTGGTTCAACTCCTTCCGATGTTATTATATGACCAAGATATTTTGCGCTTGATTTCGCAAATTCACATTTAGATGGTTTAAGTTTTAAATTAGCATTTGTTAATTTTTCAAGAACTTTCTGTATCCTTTGCAAATGTTCCTCAAAAGTTTGACTGAACATGATAATGTCATCTAGATATACAAGACATTGATCTCCGGTCATTCCTGACAATACGGAATACATTAATCGTTGAAACGTACTTGGTGCGTTGGCTAAACCAAATGGCATTCTTACACACTCATAATGACCGTCAGGTGTTGAAAATGCGGTTTTCTCACGATCCTCAGGATGAACTTCTACCTGCCAATATCCGCTTGCTAAATCTAATGTCGTAAAATATTGTGAATTTCCCAATTGATCTAGAGTTTCTTGCAAGTTAGGTAGTGGGAGATAATCCCGTTTTGTCACTTCATTTAACTGTCTATAGTCAATGCAAACTCTTACTTTGTTTTCTCCATCTGCAGCTTTCTTTGCTACCATAATCACTGGGGCTGACCAAGGTGAATTTGACTCAGTAATAATACCTTGGTTCAACATGTCAGAAATTTATTTTTTCAATTCAATTCTCTGATTATACGGTACTCTGTACGGATGTTTAGTAATTGGTGGAATGTCCTCAGTGATTATGCGGTGACGAACTTCATGGGTACATCCCAATTTAGAATCTGGTAACATAAAAACATTGGAATATTGTTCTAACATAAGTTTTAATTGTTGTTTCTTTTCATCTGGTAAATGGTCCAAGTCAATATGTTGATCCATATCTTCTACTTTCTTGACATTGACGTAATTTACTTGTTGATCTAGTTGTACATTCTCGGAATTTTCAACAATTTGTTCACAATAAGCTACAATCATGTTTTTTTCTCAATTTGACGACTTCATTAGACACATTTAATAAACAAATTTGTAGTTCTGGAGTTGCTTTAGAAACTGATCTTGCTACTATTATTCCGTGGATTAAGACTTCTACAGGTTCCACAAGAATATCCTGTTCAGGATTCCGGATCTCCTGGACAGCTTGACAAACGAACTGACACCTGGGTGGAATATCGAGTGTTTCTTTGATACGTACAGGAAAGCGGCCAACTATCCCGTCGTCTTTGCGTGTCTTCATTATTGGCCGTAGCGAAGACAATTGCTGATTCCCAGTTGTTTCTTGCTTATATTCTTCTTTCACTTGAGTTTCTACTTCAACTCCTTTTTTATTCAATTCGAAAATTGGTGACATTACTTCATTATATTTATGAGGAACTGTTTCTGCATTAAAATTTTCCTCTTTTTTATTCGAATCCAATTGTTGTTTGATGTATTCCTTCCGATTTAAATTATACACAATAACTTGAATATTGGTATCTTGAAAGATGTCGTTTAAGATTTCTTTTACATCTTGCCAACTCAGTTTATCCAATCCACATCCAATTCGGGGCATGGCTATCTTTGACACATTGTTTTGTAAACAATGCGCTTTCAACCCTCTCAGTGCTTGACGTAAAGCAGAAATTGTAGGTTTTTGATTACTATATCTCTTCGTAACCAAATAATAAACGTAATCTCTTCTTAGATTATCGTTTCCGACCTTATGTAAAACGGCAACGTTTCCAACATTTACGTGCTGTTTTCGTAAGTCCTGTACCCCTCCAAATATTTTCTTAAAGCGGACGGCAATCCCTCGGCCCATCCGTAAATCTTGAGCAACGCAATGTACCAGACTACAGTCTGATGGGGCATCGAAAAGATTTCCAGTGACTTCTTGAACGACATTCTTCTTTAGAAGGCTGCCAGAGTTCTTTTTCGGAATGTCTTCTCGTATACCTCTCACATACAAATCATCGCTTGCGTCGAGATTATCGTATTCTATCATATTAAATTTTTCTCCACCTAATATTATACAATCGTCTTGGAAATTTATCATGGCGTCTAAAAATTTCATTGCATCGCGGCCTAGCAATCCATTGACTTGAAGCGGTAACGAATCGTTGCAAACCACGCAATCAATAGGGTAGCTTTTAATACCTGCTTTAAGTTGCACTCTTGAAACTCCTATGCAATTTAACTCTGCGCCAGAAATTCCTTTTATGACAATATTATTTCTTGGCTCTATAATTCCCCTGCATTTACGAATCTGCTGTTCTTTTATTATTGTTACAGCCGCGCCCGTATCAACTAACATTTGTGTTGGATAATTATTAATTTGGACTTCAATAATATACGGAACATTATTGTCTATACTATTTACATTTATTTCAACACGCGGTATTTTAATACTTATTACTGCTGACTCGTTGATTGGCCTTCGCTTCGGGGAGCAAACGAGGGTCGTTGGTAGTTTAAATTTTCCTGTTTATTTGTTCCAAATTTTGATTGGTTCGGATTTTCTTGTTTCATGCTAGTTTTATTTTTATAGCAATTTTTCGCCAAGTGTCCCATTTTACCGCAAGTAAAGCATTTAATGTTTTTCACAATTCTACAATTACGCGAAATATGTCCCTTCTTTTGGCAATTAAAACATGTTATATCCGGATTTATTTTTGTACTTGACTGTTCTTTATTTCGATTATTATTTTCATTTCCGTATACTACTAACGTGTCATTTGAATATTTTCCTTGCCGTAAAATGTTTACACTTATTTCAGCTTTTTGCGCCAAATCAACTACTTCTTCAAATGTAAACTGTGGATTTTTTGTAATATCCATCATAATTAATTTAGCGATGTCATCTGATACACCTTTTTGAAATTGATGAATTAAATCTCGTTCGTGACGTTTTTTAGAAGCAGCGGTTTCACTATCATTTGAATCATAACTTAAATTTTCTTCCAACAATTGAGTGCCAATTATTTTAAGTCTAGTTGCGTACTGGTCTATTGTTTCTTTAGGTTTTTGAATACATTTTGATAAATTTATTATTCCTTGTCCCGGAATTACTTTCCTAGCGTATTTTTTTATCAAAGCGTTTTTTAAAATAGTATACGGTACATCATCCGCATTCAAACTAGGTTCTGCTTCAAGAAATCTAAAAGCGTCACCGGTCAAATGATATTTCACCACGGCTAAAGTTTGCTGTTCGCAGTTTCGATTCGCGCCCGTTGTGCAATTTTTGAAAAAAATTCTTTTATATTTTCATTACTTTTACCCGAAAATTGTGGGATTCCAACTAATGTTTGCCCTATGGTTCTCGACATTTGGCCCGCGCTTGATGTTGTTGATGTCGAAGCATCCGGCATTGGAGATGATGGATTAGCCATGACCGATTTTTATATTTACAGACGTTAATTTTAAAATCTTTAATTTAATACGTAGTTGTGAAGGTATTATTTAAAACAAAAGCAAGATGATGTCAATAATTACTCAAAACTTATTTCTCAAGACGCAACGTAGACATATTTTTATCGGAGATCACATCCGCTCGACGTTGCAATACTAGATAAGTAACTTACTGCGTACCATCTATGACAATATATTACGCAATAATTTACTATTATTTAATTTTTATTTATTATTAAAAAAGCAATTATATTCAATGAAATATAACAAATGTAAAGCGCACATTGAAAAGAAAACTCAAACCCTTCACTATAGCATGTATTTCTATTATAACAACCTGTGGCGTATTTACAAATTATCGCAATTATAACACTCAAATTAATTAAATTTGCAAATAAAATAATCCTGATCGCTGCCACCAATGTAATGATTTCTACTTTCTTTACTTTAAATTTAAATACTCATTACTTACTCATCTCTGGGTTCTTGCCTCCAGGCCTCGTTATTAATAGAAATACATCTTTTTGATAATAATTGTAATATATCGATATAATATAATTTTGAAGTTTACATACCTGAATTATATGGATGAACAAAAAACTATTGATTTTCTCGCTATTATTTCACAACATGGTTCTTATCTTTATTAACGTGCGTATCACGCTGTTCACTCTTTGCTGGTCGGGGACGGTCTCTCCCGTGCAGCGCGTTGGGCTACCACTCGAGCCCAAAAACGCTGACATTACTTAATTTCATTACATCACTGTCTAGTGTTTTTTTTTTATTTTCCTCGCGTTCTGCACATTGAAATTGCATATACAACATATTCAGAAAAGACATCACGATATAAGCGAAAGTTAACATCCAATTCAGGAAATTTGTTAGTAAAGAGCGACTATATTTTTTTCAAAGTAAGTTCAGGGTGTATATACATTGATTGTGACTTTGCTCGAGAGTAATGTGACTCCTGTTTGGGGAAACAATCGATATGTTTATCAACATCTTAATAGCGTGTGGTCTATTTGCATGATTCCCACGTTCGTCTTTTCGATTAATCACTTGTTTTCATTTTCGACTGAAGAATCTGAAGTCTGCAGTAATTTGCAACAAATTACATAAGTTGTTTTTGCAAATCGGCAATATAACGAACTGATTATTCTTTTTAAATGTAATACAATACGAAAATATAGTTAATTTTCTAGAAGTTGCATCAGTTTTACCTTCGCGCCTTTTGTATGGATCTTGCATAGACATGAGCAAATAGGTATGAGCTTTGCTCATTATAGTTCATTGAATAAAACATGAACCTATATGTATTTGTGATATGTTCAGTCTGGGGCATATGTCGATAAGCTGCAGGCATGGATGTCTGTATCCATTCGTAGTTAATTTCATTATTAAATCTACAGAAGTTTAAGGAAATAATAAACTGTTAGAATGCCACAACTTTTAAAATATGGTATGCAGTGTGCATTATAATGCATTTTCATGATTGTTTGTACTGCCATTTTTTGTAATATTTTATATAAATGCTGTTGATTGTGACCCCAAACTATTTATATCCTGTAATAAGAAGAGTTTCACGGTTCGCTTTTATTTTATTATTGAACCAGGATATATTATCTTTTTTTATAGGGCTAACGTTGATTTTTTTTAATTGGAAAACCTCCAAAAAATGTCCATAGCAATATTTATTTCTTTTTATCCCGAATGGTGTTACAATTGGAATGAAATTTTGTAATAGGGAAAAAATTGACGGACGTCAAGGATATCTGTATTACGACGTGAGAAATTATATATACATATATAATGTATATATACATATATTATATATATATATATATATATATATATATATATACCGGGTGTTAATTAAAAAACTGGCCATAGGCGCATGTAAAATCAGTAGCAATAGTTCCCAAATTACTTTAGAGAAAAATACTTCAAATAAAAGTTGTAGAGAATTAAATTCTACATCTAACTGAGCAATACATTTAATAGTTACAAAGTCATACAATTGTTTTTAATTTTGTTTATATTCTACATAACACTGTGCAAAGAGAACAATAAATATATCATACATATGTGTCTGGTCAAACCAAGAACTCAGACGACGTATCAGAACAGAAATAGTGAAAAAGAACTCACAAGGGAGAACCTGATTCACAGTTAAGTTAAATCTGTGTCGAAATAAATAATTAAGGTTACGAGAAATCGATGGAAGCTAAAAGTTGATGAAATTTTCTGAATCTATAACTTTAAGTTAACTGTGAATTACATTACAAATAGATAAAGCTAGTTATGAAATAAACACTAAATAAATAATACAATATAATAAAGAAAGTCTGTAAAACAAAATTGCGGTAGTACGTTCTGTAACACAATCCCTGAAGGGGGGAGGGGAGGTACTTAGCTTGCGCGTCGTGGATTGGTGGCCGGTGATGTAGCGTTTTCTCTCGTTTCACGTGGTGATCGGGATTATCCTCGGCTGGTTCCAATGTTCTGCTGTAGACTCTTCTACCACCGAGGTGGGTCAGTCGTTAGAGGACGTTGGTCCGGCACACAACGTACACGTCCTCATCAGCCCCTTTCTTCCGAGAAATCTTTTACTTCCGCCGCTATATAGACGATACCCTGGTTTGCTGCTCGATTCCCGTCGACAAGGTACTTCACTCAGGCAACTCGCCAATCAGATATTATAACTCAAAAACTTCCTTCAGATCAACAACCAGTTAGCCCGGTAATTCAGTCACTTTCTGTGTAACAAAAGAAAAAAACACAGAACGCGCCGTATTATCTTAATTAAACATGACTATATTTATATTTTAGAGTACAAATCAACATTTCAAATGGATAGACGAACGCGCCAAACCGAAATATGAAATTTGAAACTTTAAACGATACAGGTCCATCTTTAGGATACGGGAAATGAAATAATTGGTGGAAGGGCGGTGTTCCCGTTACAACATAAATCTAGAATTAACATTAGATTCACCGAATTAACATTCTGCTATCCACTATGAGAATGAATAAATAGAAATCAAATTGATACTTGGTATTTTATGAATAGAAAATTCCCTACTGGAATCTTTCTCTTCGGATAGCGAATATAATAATTTAACATAATCAATACAATAGCGAACGTAATTCACAATTCTACAAATAAAATTCGTCGCAATATCATATAAGGAAAGTGCACATGAAAATAATTCCAAGAAACCGAGATAAGACATCGAAAGTGCTTGTTAAATGCAGGTGTGCAATTGTTGAATTTATTTAAAAAATTAGATATGATACTGAGCGAGATTATTTCGTGCACTTGCAGCATATAACTAGGAAATACACTCATTCATTCTGCCAGTAGTAACATGTTGTTAAATATAATGAATTACATAACACATTTCAACTGCATTGACTGTTTAATTTTTCGACGACTTATTCAGTGTCTAGTAACATGCGATAAGATTGAAATTTAGCAAAACCTATTTTAATATGATTGATTGAAATTAGTCACAAATATTAACTTGGCATTTGTGAATTATCTTACAATTAGATATGCCCATCTGCTACAGATATATAAATACGTAGTACTAACTTATTAGTGGTACTGGTTAATACTGAGTGATCGTCTTGTCGATATCAGTGAATTATTTTTACTAAATAATTAACATGTGTGATGCAAAGAACCAACAGGAAGAGACTGTGTCTCTGATGGACAGTGAGTATATTATTTATCTGAATATAACGGCCCAAGATATGTGATATTGTAATTATTAACGAACACTTCTGATACAGATACTGCATTCGGAGCGGACTTGGAGGTCCCGTACATGGATGCCGGTCCATCAGATGAAACTCGTAAGTAATCATTACAGATTATCGACACTAGATTATCGTGCATTACTTCTCAAAGATCTTATTTTTATCTGTCGCTTTAAGAAATTTAAGATAAATAAATAAATAAGAAACAAGATTAGTGTACAAATATCAGCAAATCCACTATTCAAATATTACCAGTCCATAACTGATTAAGATATAATTTTACATTATACACTATATTTCAGGGTCTTAACTTTTGTTGTCTATGATAATAATGATTCTGGTGAGTAATACAGTCAGTATTAGGAAGCGTATCTGACACATAATTAATAAACTGATAATAGTACATTATACACCAAGGGAGGGAGGCCTCTTATTTTTCCTGAGATGTAATTTGAAGCCCGATGGCGATGCCAGAGGGCTACAAATACAACGAGGGAAAAATGGTGGTCTCTCCTGAGGTTTTTATACTATTTCTTCCACGTTCGGGAGTAGAAACACTTAATTACCTAAATAATGAATTATAATAAATCGGAGCGAAATTACAATTCTTAGAAGCCTTTGGAAATGTTATCATGCAACGCATACCACGACCACAGACATTTATTAAATTTACAAAAACCTTTGTTATAATAAAAATTCCCTTACGAAAAGTGTTTTCATCCGTAGCGAGTAAATGCTTCATTTCTGTCCCGATTTTGACGGTATAGAGACCGACTTCTTAATTGACGAAGAGCTGATTAGATTTTGGTTATAATTAAAAACGACATTTAAAAAGTTTTCAAATAAAAATTGTAGCGTATATTATTATGAAGAAAAAATGTTCTATACATTTTTCGTCTATCTTTATCCAATTTTGAGTAAAATGTATTTATATATTGGCATGTATTTAAAATATCATATATGCTAGGAAAACAAAACAAAGACAAAATATTTACAGAAATACGCATTTGAAATGTCAAATATGTGCCTATTTAAATTGAGTATAAGAAAGTAGTGTGGTGACCACACCAGATTTTTTTAAACAAGAGCTTGTGAAGTCATTGTTTACTTCGTGGTTCTAAACTCAGTGGACTGTATTTTATAAATTTTATTTTCTTATATTTGTTCGTGATGCACACACTTGTTCGCCATCTTTTTTCATCCACCTTACTATATCAAGACAGTCGTGGCGACATCTGCCCTGACGCTAATGCCTGCAGGCGCGCCATTTGAAATTAATATTGGCCTTGAAGCGTTGCTTCGAAACAATCTTTGCTCACAAATAATTACCGCCTTTTATAATTAACTTATTACTAAATTCATTATAATGACCATTTTTTCTTCACTGCACTTGCACTACACTATCGTCAATTGGTAATGGGCAGATCCTTGAGATGGCTCTCTTGATGATCCCCTTTGACGTTTTCACACTGACGACACGGATGACGCCGTCATCACCTGGATGAACTTGCCTAACAACCAACAAAGTGGTGGTAAGTTGTCATCCTTTATTACCACGATGGTGCCGACTGCAACATTTTGTTGATTGTTCTTCCACCGTTGCCTTTGCTGAAGTTCGGACACGTACTCCTTTGACCAATGTCTCCAGAAGTGTTGGCACAATTGTTGCATTCGTTGATACAGCGACAGCCTGGCTTCCGGCAACGATTGCAAATTTGGATCTACAACAGTTGTTAGTGGTCTCCCAACTAGGAAGTGAGACGGAGTTAACGGAGTAGGATCGTTTGGATCTTGTGAGAGAGGAGACAACGGACACGAATTTAGAATTGATTCGATTTCAACGATCGTTTTTAGCAAATTTGGTGATGTATGAATCCAACAGAGAACAACTGTTGAGTCCGTCCACAGTACTGTACGTTGTAACGATAACTTTAAGGACTGCCTAGTTTTGATAGCAATCGTGTTAACAGCAGTGCTCCGCAAAGTTCTAGTAGAGGTACACTAATTGAGCATAATAAATGAACTGATGTATTCTGTTGTTCATTGGTTGACCGAATATATATACATGCAGCATACGCCTTCTCTGATGCATCACAGAATCCATGCATTTCAATGCGAGTTGCTACTGAACATTTTATGTGTCTTGATATGGTTATCTGCGTAACTTGTTGCATGCTTTGTTTAAAGTTACACCACTCAGTGTATAAATTTCCAGTTAATGGTTCATCCCAATCCAAATGAGATTGCCACAGTTTTTGCATGAACATTTTTGCAATGATAATTATGGGACTCAACAACCCTAGTGGATCATATATTTGAGAAATAATTGAAAGCACAACCCTCTTGGTCATCTGGCATTGTTTTTCATTTATATTTACCGCGTATTGGAAAACATCCTGCCTCGGATTCCAGTGAATCCCGAGTGTTTTTGTCGATGAGTTTTCGCAAAACATATACAATGTTGGTGCCGGTTGTAGTAGCGTGACTGATTTTCTTCAAGACTTCGGCATTGTTACTAGTCCATTTTCTTAGCTTGAACTGTGCTTGTTGCAGTATTGTACTGACCTCTGTATAAAGCTGTAATGCTTCATCTACGTTTCTGGCTCCGGTCAGCAAATCATCAACGTAGAAATCATTTTTGATTGTGTCGCTAGCTGCTGGATACCTTTCCTCGTTCTCCAGTGCCAACTGAACTAAACATCGAACAGCCATGAAAGGTGCAGCTGCTGTCCCATATGTTATTGTGTTGAGTTTGTAATTTTTAACAGGTGCTTCTGAATCGCTCCGCCATAATATACATTGCAGTCGCCTCTGCGATTCCTCTATCCATACTTGCCGATGCATCTTCTCGACATCGGCTGTCAAAACAATATCATGTGTTCTAAATCTCACTACTATTGAGTACAAATCATTCTGAATGGTGGGCCCGACCAGTTGAACTTGATTTAAGGATAATCCGTTGGCTGGCTGTGCTGACGCATCGAACACAACACGCAGTTTTGTTGTGAGACTGTCTTCCTTTAATACGGGGTGGTGTGGCAAATAATATGGGAATTCTTGTGAGGATTCATTACAACTTGTCATGTGTCCAAGCTCCTCGTACTCCCGCATAAACTGCACATACCGTTCCTTTAATTGTGGATTTTTCTTGAATCTTCTTTCCACGGATTCGATTCGTTTGAGGGCGATAACCCTTGTTTCACCCAACTGATTAACCATGTTGCGTAAGGGCATTTCTAAAATGAACCGACCATCTTCAGCACGCTTAAATGTTTGCGCAAAATGGGTTTCACAATTTCTTTCGTCCTTCGAATAGTTTTCTGCTGTAGAAGTTTTCTCAAGCTCCCAGAATCTTTCTGCAACTGATCCTCGGTTATGGACAACAGATTTGTACTATCTGTGTATCGTGACTGCGATGAGGTCACTATGCCGGCTACAACCCATCCCAACAGAGTGTTTTGCAAGACTGGTTGATTTCTTCCATATGTGATTCGATCCTTGCACAGCACATCAAAGAACGTTTCATTAGTAATGTAATCCTTTGACTATGACTGCTAATTCACAGCTCTATACTAACGGCACTACTCAATTTGACTCTGTTACTATGGAAAAAAATAACTATACGCCAATGCGAATTGTCCATCGTAGTCAGTATGACAATGATGCGGCAAGGAAATTTAATTTCGATTACTCTGTATAAATATAACGCCTCCGTTATTTACATGTATGTAGTGACATTTCGATCTTACGATCAACGTGTACCACAGACAACATGTAAACATTTGCTATAATAAAAACTCCCCTAGGGGAATTGGTGTCTTATTTCGTCCCTGGGAAGTAAAAATGCTTTATTTCTGTCACAATTTTAAGGCCGCAGAACAGTGGACTTCTACTCCAGGCCATGAAAATGTTTTGAATAATTATGAATTAGAACGATTGTGAATAAACACTGACTTCTGTACAAATGATTACTGCAAATTAACTGTAGAATTTTATTCTAGAATACAAAAGAATAACTAACTCAAGATTTGCCAGTCCGCAGATCATTCAGACTAGATAACAACGACGTAATTGTTATTGTAACAGTCACGTGCACGGATTGCACATATGTACGCGAACGCAGGCGGTTGCGGCAATTTGCTGACTCCGCCGGGTCACTAACCGAGTGAGCCAACACCCTAATACAAGTGCAACGGGCAATGACTGTTCGTTTTGCCATCGTCAGTAGATTGAACCACCTATAAGACGACGCGTAAGGCGCGAAGAAGAGATTCCCGAATAGTACGCGGTCGCGACGAGGTGTGGTTGTAATCGAGCATAAGTCAATAAAATATTTAGTTTAAACCCTATACACGTTTTGTCATTCGCGAGTGTTTCCTAAACTCTATCGAATCCCATCTTGCAGTTGGACAGGGTGCCGGCAACGAGGTAAGTATAACTTTCTTACATTCCCCATCTTATACGCCCTGCAGTAAACGGCACGCACAATAGCGGTGTTCGTTGCCACGCTATCTGTTACATTGGCGCAGCCGGTGGGATCAGTAAGTAAAATCGACAATTTGCTTCGATTTACTGACGAACGGTACGGCTTGTTTACTGTATAATTCAGTCTGCACAAAGAACGTCCACGATGCCAAACGAAACGACTACCACTACAGCTATGACTGGCACACCTACACGACTAACGACCACGACTACAACTTCCATAAGTCAAGGGGTTGTAGCCACAACGACCGAATACGGGAATCCGAACGCGCTTCGTTACTCGCAAACAGTACCGGGTAACCTCTATCCGCATCTGTACAGTCCACCAAGCCCATCTGGCCTGAGAGGCTTCCCATACCCGTTATCCGTTCCACAGCTACCGAATCTTCCGTTTTCGTACCATTTACCTCCATATCACGACCCAACCAAGATGCCCACCGATCCAAGCTCCATGTCCGCGCTAAAAACAATCGAGACATACTCCGGTGGTCTGGAATTAGAGGCATTTTTAGACATCGTAGCCGCGATAGCGGAATGTTACCGATGGACGGACATCCAGGTTGTGAACGCAATAAAGTTGAAATTAAGAGGCGAAGCTCAGACGTGCTTTTATGCCTTGCCTGCGGATAGACGCCCCATGACAGTGATCGGGATACGGGATTGGTTAATGCCGGTATTTGGCCGTAAAATAAACGAAACAACAGCAGAACGCGAGTTTTATAAAATATACCGACGTAAAGACGAGTCATTACGGAAATTCGCGTTAAGATTAGAAATCACGGCAGCAAAAATGTTCCCCGCTGTAGAGTTCAATGAGATGATGTCACTTCGCAATCGGATCAAACGAGAAACGGTTCTCATAAAGCAATTTTTCGACGGGTTAGATACACGCCTAGCTAACGAGATCTGTAGAATTAGAAAATTTGAAACAATCGAAGAAGCGTTGCCTTATGCTGAACATTGCGAAGATGTGTTGGCGCGGTTATATAAAGAAACGAAAGCGGACGCGCATAAATCGAGCGTCCGTGTGTTGCCCAACAAAACAGTTCAAGAACCGCGGAAAAATGTCGCGAGCGCAGCAAAACCCAAGCGCGAGTCGATAGCGAAAACGTCACCACTGCGAACTGATCAAAAATATCCGCAGATGAAGGATCGTTGTTTCAATTGCGGCGAAACCGGACATAGCTTTAGGGCTTGCAATAAACAAAAACAAGTCTTCTGCTACTCGTGCGTCACCCTAGGACACAAGGCGAACACTAACGAGTGTCCTTTAAACTCGAACGCTGTCTCCGCGGAGACCCAACGCCAGGCATTCTAGAGCGTTCAACGGTCGGCGTAGTTCCCAGGGTCGCTGACGTAGGCAAAGATAAGAACCGACAGATCATTTTTGGCATTAATGATACGGAGCACAGTTTCTTAATAGATTCTGGAGCTGCCGTGTCATTAATTAAACAAGATGTCGCCGACAAGCATAACTTGTCGATTGCACACACGGACGATGTAATTGTTGGCGTTTCTGGCAATCACTTAAATAACGCTGGACTGGTAGAAGTCAGTCTAGGATACGGATTACAGAAACTAACTCATCATTTTATCGTTTGTCCAGACGACTTATGTTTCACGTCTGATGGACTAATCGGAGTCAACTTTTTGGAAACTCACCACGTAGTGCTAAATTTCAAAACTAACGAGTGCGTTTTGAATAATATGGTCTTATCTATGTCTACGGGCAAGTGGAGCAACGATGCCGATAACGTTACGCTAATTAACCCTTTGATCGAACGTGTTACTTTGCACGATAAAATAAAGCACGATGGCAACGGTTCCAATTCGGAACAACAGCCAACCCCGAAACGTGTTACTTTGCACAATAAAATAAAGCACGATGTCAACGGTTCCCATCCGGAACAACCGCCAAACGCTAAACGCAACCTTAAGAGTAGCTTCGTCGTACGCCTGTCAGAGGAGTTAGAAATCCCCGCGCGTCATACCGTGGTTTGTTCGGCGCGGTTAGATTGTCGCGCGCCGGATGAAAATTACGTACTAGAACCCACGAACTTAAATGTACCGGGTGTCCTAGTCGCTCGTACTCTAACAACGTACAACAAAACGGAAGAAAAACTGGTAACGGTTAACCTGTTAAACGTTAACCCAGAGAGCGTGCGCGTGGATACGAGAACTCCTGTGGCCATAGCGATAGCCGCGGAAGCCGACTCGATCTGCGAGCAACCAACGGACGGCCCTTCGGTAAGGGTAGTCAAGAAAACGGACGTGGTAAATCAATTTGAACTCGATCATTTACCCGCTAAAGATCGCGAAAATTTAACGGAATTTTTGGTGGAATATAGTGATATATTCAACTCTAAAGATAAGCCGTTAGGAAAAGCTTCGTCGGTTAAGCACACCATCCCGACTAGTGATTCATCCCCAGTAGCAAAAGCGCCATACCGAGTGCCGTTTAGCCGACGACAAATTATGAAAGAACTGATTGACGATATGCTTGGCGCAGATATAATCACTCCCTCCACGAGTCCATACTCTGCACCCGTCGTGCTAGTCGAGAAGAAATCTGCCTCCGGGAAGAATTCCTTCCGATTCTGTATTGACTACAGAGCATTAAATAAAGTCACAAAACGCGACTTCTTCCCGATCCCAAATCTGCAGGATACCATTGATCAGTTGGGAAAAGCGGCGCGATTTACTACCTTAGGTCTGACGAAAGGCTACCGGCAAGTAGAGGTCGACCCGCAGGACCAGGAGAAAACCGCTTTCTCTGTGCCTTGGGGTCATTACGAATGGAAACGAATGCCTTTCGGACTCGCGCACATCCCTAGTACATGGCAACGGCTAATGTACACCGTACTATCAGGACTAACTGTTACTCATTGTTTTGTGTACTTGGACGATATAATCTGTTTCAGCGCGGATAATCTTGAAGAACACACTGGTAAATTAAAATTAATTTTCGATCGTTTACGCGCTGCAAACTTAACATTGAATCCGAGAAAATGCAAATTCATGAAAACAGAGACATCTTCGCGATGTATTAACCGATGAACCGACTTTAAAATACCCCGATTTCGAAAAACCTTTTATTTTGTGCACGGATGCTTCCGGTTTTGCTATCAGCGCTATATTATGTCAGATTCACGATAAGCATGAAATGCCTGTCGCTTATGCTAGCCGTCAACTTAGCAAAGCTGAACAGAATTATAGCACAACGGAACGGGAATGCCTGGCCTTAGTATGGAGTATTAAGCATTTCCGGTATTACCTGTACGGTCGATCGTTTACGGCGATCGTTGATTATCAGCCCTTAAAATGGCTTATGAACACGACCGAACGGAATAATCGACTGATGCGATGGTCCCTATTACTCGCAGAATACGACATAAAAATCGAGTACCGACCGGGAAAAAAACATACGAACGCGGATACCCTATCTCGGATCAAACCCATACGAATGCTAACTCAGTCGAGTCACTAACCCATGATCTGGGACCGCGATCGTATAAAACAATCCCAGCGCGAAGATCCAGTAATCCAAAAATTCGTAGATTCAGTACAGTCGGACGGACCATCCGTCTATTATATCGGAAAACCGAAGATGAGCGGTATCAGGACCGACCAGTTATACCAAAGGACATTCGAACTAGCATTATGCAAGCTTGTCACGATTCACCACTATCTGGTCATGGAGGGATGGAAAAGACTTTCGAGAAAGTCAACTCTAGATTTTTCTGGCCGGGTTTGCGCGCGGACGTACGTACTCATGTAATTAAGTGCATATCATGCGCGCAGCAAAAAACATCCCCGCATTTGCGGCCTGCCCCGCTTAAGAAATTTCAACCCGCAAACCGCCCTTTTGAACGGATAGCGATGGACGTAGTAGGTCCTCTTGTTACGACAGACTCGGGACACAAGTACATACTGACGGTACAGGACGCCACCACTCGTTATTTAGAAGCATTTCCCATGAAAAATCAGACCGCAGAAACAGTGGCGAAACATTTTACAAAAGGTATAATCCTCCGACACGGTACACCCCGACAATTACTAACTGACTTAGGAACAAATTTCGTGTCAAGGTTAATGAAACAAGTATGTTCCAGTTTAAAAATAGATCGCCTTCACACAACGCCCTACAGGCCACAGACCAGCGGATACTTACAACGCTAACATCGCAGTTTGAAAGATATGCTATCACATTCCATAAACACGGAACACCGTGACTGGGACGAATGGTTCCCATTTGCTGTGTCTGCATATTGCAGTACGTTACACTCTACAGTAGGTGATAGTCCGTTTTTCTTATTGTATGGACGAGACACGAGTTACCGTTTGATGAAATACTCCGACCTATGAGAACGCGATATGATACCGATACAAATTACGTAGCCGAATTTATGCAGCGGAAGCATATCGCGCATAAATTAGCTAGAGAACGCCTAGACCGAAATACTGACCGCATACACAAGACATTTAATAGATAGACGAGACCGATCAAGTTTCAACTTGGTGACCGAGTGTATTTATTATACACCGGCGGTCAAAGTTGGGACAAGTACTAAGTTAGCAAAACGGTGGACAGGTCCGTATCGTATCGTGGAGTTGAACGAAGTAAACGCGACTATCAGCGAGATCTTCGGGCGACGAATTATGAAGGTTCACGTGAACCGTCTGAAACCATGCCTGTGTTCCGACGCAGATTTGGATCCGATCACTTTCCCGGCACGAGCCGGTGTAACAGAGAGCGACGATCATTTAGGTATAACGCCAATAATACCTTGCTAAACGAACCCGATTCCTCCACCGATCAGTGATGCTGATCCGAATGTTACAGTGGCAGGAATTAATGATAGTAAAGTTTCAGATCTAAATTATAGTCAAAGATCTGCCGAGATCGACGCCAGTAGGTCAAGTTCAGACGCCAACAACACTTCCGGTTCCGAACCACTCGTTACCAACGGGTACCTAACCCGTAGTAGAGGGACTGCCCGAGACCTTCCGTGGATCAGTAACTCCCGAATTTAACATTAATATTAACATAATTAATAGAATTTTAGAGAATTTTGTGTCTTATGTCATTCGTAAAAATGTATAAATTAGTAAGTTTGTTTCTTGTATTACCGATGTTAACATGGGCTGACGTAATTGCATACGACTATGCGGACCCCGAGGTAGAGGTATCACGGATGTCGCTGCTGGACATTAAACCATCTCGAGATCCACGAAACGCGTCGCAAGAAATTGCACAACGAAGTCAGCTCGTGCAAGAGCGAAAGTACGTAGAGGTTCACGTATACACGTGCCTCGTAACGGTGCAACAGGTGATACAATACTGCGGGATGCACTCGCATACCAGCGCGGTAACCGACGGCTTCGCCAAGTACGTTCATTACCTGAAGGCGGAGGCCTGCCTGGACACGCACCGTTACCACCGTATCAACCTTTCTGACATAGGAGCTGGTATTGTAGCCAGTTTACATCCGAACGGCACCACAGAAGTTTCCACCACCCTGGAAGGGCATATCGAGCCCAGTGGGAAGTGTCAGGGGGTGCATTACACGGCCAGCGGCATCTCCTACGAGGATGTAGTCATCAGGGCAGCTATCTCTATCAAGCTTCATGACCACACCACCGTGGCCAATGTCGAAGAAGATAGCCTTCGCCTCACCACCAACACCATTTGCGGGTATACAGAGAAGTACTGTTTTGGCGATCTATCGGGAGAGGTCACATGGGCATCTGAACATGAGGACCGTTGCTCTACCAGGAGCATTGACGTCCTGTTGGAAGGAATGGCGACAGTGTTGGCTATGAACGAGTCCAACATCAAGTACGTCATTATGGAGACGAAGGATACGGTGTTCGCGTTACGTTAGGGCAGTCAAGAGCTGCTCTGTCACCAGCAGACGTAGAGGGCCGAACAGAACCAACTGTTGGTTATCTTTGAGACTTCACTACCAGAAGTCTCGAAAGATCAATCAGAACGTGGACCTAATGGCAGTGCTCAGCAAACTCTTATTCTTAGAGATCGCCTTTAAGAATCATATGAGGGACCTGGTGTACGATTCCATTGTAAAACGCTGCCATCTGCGTAAGAAGATTTTAAGACACCCTATCGCATTGGCTCTGGAGTCGCCAAACATCATTAGTAACCTGGTGAAAGAAGCGGCCGGACACACAGGGCGGGGATGGGCGAAGTGCTGCACATCGTACGTTGCGGAGCAAAAATAGTGGAGTTCCGGAAAACAGAATTTTGTTATCAGGAGCTTCCTATTTGGTATCGGAACTAGTTCAGTTTCATGACGCCGGTAACACACATCATACAAGAGTACGGGACACAGGTCGATTGTGATGGGAGGCTGCCAGTACTATTCCATCTGGAAGGCCAGTGGGTAGAAATGAGCCTTGCCATTCGCAAGGCCTATCCCGAACCGATGATCCTGGATGCCAACGATGAAAAAGACACACTACCAATGATGAAAATTGCACCCATTAGTTCCCACGGCGTGTACACTAGAGACGAAATGGACGCATTCCAGCACACACTTGACGAATCGTTATTTGATCAACCTCATGCAGCCTGAGCGCAGAGAGTCCGAAGTAGAAGAGGCCCTAACACCCCCTCTCTACCCTCGAATACGCATGGGAACCAGCTCGACAGCCGAGGTCCATATAGTGGAGATGAACCCTCAGCCAGGTCCCACATCTCGCCACGAGATACCGTCAGCCGACGTAAACATACTCCGTCAGCCTATGCATTAAGGAAAAAATTATGTAATTAGGATAAGAGATCACACCCGACGCCGGTTCAATGTAGTGACGATGGCCCCAGGAGACCTGGTTAATTCTTCTGAATTATCTCAGTCTTAAAGGGGTGGGTAATGTTACAGTCACGTACGTGGATTACACATATGTACGCTAACGCAGGCGGTTGCAGCAACATGCTGACTCCGCCGGGCCACTTACCGAGTGAACGAACACTCTAAATCTAGTTCAACGGGCAATGACTGTTCGTTTTGCCATCGTCAGTAGATTGAACCAGGAATAAGACGACGAGTAAAGCACGAAGGAAGATTCCCGAACAGTACGCGGTAGCGACGAGGTGTGATTGTAAAACGATAAGTAGTGAATAAAGTACTCTAGGTTAAATCAAATACACGGTCTTGTTATTCGCGAGTGCACCTGAACTCCGTCAAGTCCCATCTTTGCAGTCTGGACAGGGTGACAGCAACGAGGTAAGTATACGTTCTTATGCTCCACATCTTTGTACGCCCTGCGGTAAACAGCACGCACAATAGCAGTGTTCGTTGCCACGCTATCTGTTACAGTAATATTTACGTTGAATTCGCGTTTCGGCAGCAAATGCATAGAATTTTCCAAATGCATAGAATTTTCTAACATAACATTCGGATTTCAGCAGTAAATACACTGGATTCTAACACAACATTCGCATTTCAATGTGATACTAGTGTTTGACACCATTTTCAATATATTGCACAAAAATACATCTGAAAATAGTATTCAGTGTAAAATTACGTTACAAGTTCGCATTTCGACAGAAAATGCATAGACGTTTCTAACATAACATTCAGATTTCAATGTGAAATTTGCGTTAATTGCGAGTTCAACAGCAAATGCACAGGTTTCAAACATATCATTCATATTTCTATGTGAAACTTGTGTTTCACACGATTTTCAGTTTATTGCACAAAAATGCATCTGAAAATCGTAATCAGTGTGAAATTTACGTTGAATTCCAGTTTCGGCAGCATATGCACAGATATTTCTAGCATCACGATGTGATTTCTATGTGATAGTAACAGATACACTGGTCTCTAACACAACATTCGCATTTCAATATGAAAGTAGTGTTTCGCACGATTTTTGGTATATTGTACATCTGAAAATAGTATTCAGTGTAAAATTTACGTTGAATTCGCGTTTCAACAGCAAATGCATAGACGTTTCCATCATAACATTTGGATTTCAATGTGAAATTTGCGTTTAATTCGAGTTCAGCAGCAAATACACTGGTTTTCTGGCATAACATTCGCATTTCAATGCAAAACTTGCGTTTCACACGATTTTTCGTATATTGCACGAAATTGCATCTGAAAATCGTATTCGGTATAAAATTTGCGTTAAATGCGAGTTCAGCAGCAAATACACAGGTTTCAAGCATATCATTCATATTTCAATGTAAAACTTGTGTTTCACACGATTTTCGGTTTATTGCACAAAAATGCATGTGAAAATCGTATTCAGTGTGAAACTTACGTAAAAATTCGCGTTTCGGCACAAACCAGCGGCACACAACCAAATACATACAGTGACTTCCTCCGTCACTCTCTCTCACCCTCTTTGAGGAACTAAAACATATTGATTAACTTTTAACAGAAAATCGGTTCCGATTAAACTTTAGTTTTTTCTGATTTCACCAAAAAGTGATCTACGAGAATCAGACTAAACTGTAAGGTACCGTTTTAATTTCGTTATTTTTAATGCGTGTTATAACACTAGTTATGACTGACGGTGCATCCGTAACCACTTCATGGAACTTTAATGTCTCCCTATCTAATAACCGGATAATATTATATTCAGTCTAGCACGAGTATTCCACGGAACAACAACTCTCCTTGGGTGAGTGCAACCTTCTTCTGTTTTGGGTGTGTGACTTGTTTGTGTTTGTGTCGATGTTAGTGCTTCCGTTGCATGTGCAGGTGACTCCAGGTGAGGTAGGTCATGTTGTTGTTTGTGGCTTAACGTGAATTTCAGTTGATCTGGCCGATATGTATAAGATCAGATAGTTGATAGTCCAGCGTTGTCCGTAATGCAGGGACGTGGCTGCGTAGGTCAGCACGCGGTAAGCACGTGGTCCGTCGTGGGATGGCTATGTTGTAGAGCATGTAGTCCACCGTGGGACGGCTATGTTGTTGAGCACGTGGTCCACCGTGGGATTGGCTGTGTTGTCAACACACGGTCCAACGTTGGAAAGGGACGTGACTGTCGGACCAGTTGCGTTCCTGGCAGGGCTATGTTGTGGCACATAATCCAGCGTGGGAACAGGAGCTGGCGAGTGTTGCCTTGAGTGAATAATGAGTGTATTCTTTACAGGCTCCCATCGGTTGAGACCGTCTCCGAAGAAATGGGTTGACACTCACTGAATATTTATATATTCATAGTTGTTCCGGTTTGCTTACAGGTTCACTTCGCCACCTCCATAAGTAGCCTACGCGGGAGCAGTTATCCGGGGCGGGATATTTATTATATTTTATTTATGTTTATAGTGGCTTTATATTTATTTTCATTTAAATATATTATTTACTTAATTTTCCTTTATAGTTGTTTTGTTTGATTACGGAGTGTTTCAGGTATCATTAATAAAAGCTTCCTAACAATACTGATCGATAATAACTCTGTGGACAGTGACAGGAGCGCTAAGCAACACATGTCGTTTTCCAATATTGCAACACTCTCGTATATGAGTATTGTTCATCGTTATAATAGCATCATTAGTTGATAATAGCCACATTAGAATATAGAGTGTGATCCGTGCTACGTATTATATATATATATATATATATATATATATATATATATATATATATATATATATATATATATATATATAATAGCATCATTAGTTGATAATAGCCATTAGTTGATAATAGCCACATTAGAATTTAGAGTGTGATCCGTGCTACTTATTATATATATACGGTCTCCACGTCAGTCTACACCAAACTGTCGACAGCTTAATACAAAGTTCAAATAATAACAGCAGTGAGAAGGCAGCGAAAATGTCCAAGTTCCGAGATGCAGTGCTTCGGCTCAAAAATATTTTCAAATTGAATAACGTTTATGAATGTGCCAGGCCCTTACTGCTAGTGCTGGGGTTAGTCGGTGCGGGGGGAACTTATATGCCTAAAACTGCGGGTGTATACTCATTGCACAACACGAAATACAGTTACTTAGTAACTGTTGTAGTAGTAGTACTTTTAGCAATAGTGTTAGAGCAGATGGCAAGCACTATTTTCCAACTGCCATACAAACAATTTTATTTACGTGTATCTGTATTAATTTCGAGTATCTCATTATCCGTACAGATATTTACTATTACCGCAGGCTACATAATGGCACTGGCTTCTTGTAAGCGTGTAAGTATAACTACCAAGTACAGTGTGCACTGTACATGTGATCAGAGAGCTCTTACTTACACGTGTATTTCACAATCATTTCAGTTAGACAGAATGTTCCAAATAATACACAATATAGATAGCCAATTGGAAGCGGTGAATATCAGAGTTAAACATTGGCACACCACGCTGAAAGTCACCATTTTATTGGCCATTGTTAGTTCTATTACTATACAATATGGACTGCGATCGTTCAAATTTCATTGGATCCTGCTATGCTTTGTGTTATTTATAATTTTATTTGATCTATTTTATACATGGGTCATATTAATAATGTTGATAATACACGAGAGATTTATGTGCCTAAATAAATTACTCGAACAGAATGGTACATCACACCAATATATATACTCACTTACTCTGTATTATAAAGTTTCTAGTTTTCATTTAAAATTTCTAGCAACAGTAACAAATTTCGAGATTGTCGGAGAGAGGAACCTACGAGACAATTACATGCTCAGACGGATATCGCTTGCACGGCATGTGCATGAGCAACTCACTGAAGTGGTTCAGTTGTTCTCGGACTCATGTAGATATGTTATCGTGGGTTTGTTGGCGAAGTTAATGACAGAAGTACTACAGCAAACGTTATTTGGATTTACGAAACGATCATCGATAGACTATCCAATCCTAGTGAAATGTTTGATCCAAATTGTCCTTCTGACTCACATTTGCCAAGCGAACAAAAGTGAGGTAAGATATTGCATAACGCGTCACTATGTACTGTGTGTTCATTCATGAATATGTATCAAAATGATAGGAATATTTATTTATAGCGTCGAGTTCTGACTTCAAGACTCAGGAATCTCGTGTCATTTGAAACCAACAGGGATATAATTCAACAGGTACAACACAGAGCACAATAGCTCCTCCGCACTTCTAAACAAATATTTTAAATCTGGTGTTAATGTTTCAGGTGCAGCAGTACATCATGTACAACGCATATTCTGTGAAGGGAATCATCGATTTTCAGTTCACGGACGTAGACAATGTACTGCTGTTTACGGTAAGCTGCTGTTGAGAGAAATAATATACAATATTTGTGTGCTAATTCGTTAACAATTTCAGATAATCGATGTTATTATTACCAATATGCTGATTATATATTCGTACTTTCGAACATAAAATTCGAGCAGTGTTCGTCTTTAGGAATATCCTCTAACGTCTCTGGGATTTGCGTGAATATTGTAGTGTGTTAATTCAGAAATTTGTGTTGTGTTGCAGGAAATTGAAAGTGTTTTATATGCAATCATTAAATAAATATAATATTTCAAGTAACATTATCACTAGTTTATAATTGTAGATAACGTATGTTTTTCATTACTATGTAATCGCAATGTCTGCTGTTAATTTACATATTAATCCGCCTGCCATTTAAAATTCCCCCTATAATGTGCCATTTAAATATTAAATAAAATAAAACAAATGCAAAGTGAAACCAGCATTGAGTATATGGATGTGATGAAGTATATAGAAGTTGTAAATATATAGGAGGTAAAAATTTATAGACATAAAAGAACATTTAATTCATACCCCCTTGATATTTGAAAGCCGACCCTGTCTCTTTCCGTGATGTATTTGATATATACAGAGATGGCAGCATTGTATGTTTTAATTCTCCCATGGACAGTGGTACTGAAACGATGGCTCGGCAGAAAGATTAAATAACAGTAATATAAATTATAAAATTAAATGACAATTAAATCTGATTGATATAATAAAACATATATGTTATTAAACTTGCATCATGATAATTTGAGCAGATAGTAAGTGATAAGATCGGAAGAAATGAACTGTGAAATGTAAAATTGTACTTAAATGAAATGCTCATTGAAATTAAATATTTTATGAAAATTAAAAACATGCATATTTTTTATTACTAACGTGTTACATGCCAGATGAGACACAAACAATTATCTAACCGGAAATGAGGTTGCTGGTGTCTCAGTGTGGAAGAGAGGAAAGAATGGTTCTAAGTAAATGGACGCCACACAATTACATGATAACATCTACATCGCAACAAATTGGGATGGTGGTCCGGACAAGTAAACACTCCAAATTTCGGAGCTCTAAAATGTATAATACAGAAGTAATCGCAACTTTTTCAATTTTACATGTGTTAGCATATAGGTGTGAGATGGTTGTGGATGTGTGTATAACTGTATATTGTGATTATTATTATATATGTATTGGGTAATATTATTATTTCAGTGATCCGAATTAATGTAATCATGATGTAATATGATCGGTAAGTAACAGTGCCAGCCTAGACGGCTGCATGAACGGACGTAAAAATTGATAGTGTTCTGTTATAGGTTCAGTTAGTAACTTTGGTGTTGCCAACGTGGGAGTGTAGACTGTGAGGCATCCAGTTAGTAACTTTGGTGTTGCCAACGTGGGAGTGTAGACTGTGAGGCATCCAGTTAGTAACTTTTGTGTTACCATCGTGGGAGAGAGATGGATATATCTCTGACTGCGAGGCATCCAGTCGAATCATCCGTATGGTGATTGACTCTGCCAACGTACAGTATAGGTGAGCGTTGAAGCAGGTCGTTGAGATCACTGCAATTGAGTGTCTTACATACTCAGAGTGTTGGGTGCGAGCCTCAATTGCACAAAGTCGTGTGATGAGCCCGACTGAGGGATAAACACGCATTTTGATCGGTGGGTCAGGGTAGCGCCGGCCCGCCGTATCAACGGCAGGTATGGCATTTTCTGTGTGATTTATAAGTCCAATGCTGCCGCAACAATCGGTGTGAACTGGGACGCCAGGTAGACCACCGCAACGATCGGTGTGAACTGGGACGCCAGGTAGATCACCGCAACGGACATGGCGGTGTTAAGATCCGTCCATGTCGGCCGGGCTGAGTTCCCGAAGACCTCGAGAGTGGTGTTTCTCTGTTTTAGGTAGCCAGTGAAGGAAAGCGTACAATGAGTCCATATGATGAAGATTCAGAGAGAGAAGTAGTTGTATCTAGTCAGCAGGAGGCGAGCTAGGTCCCGGGAGGGACCATGTAAGTACAAATAGTGATTGTGTGTAAAGACAAGTATTGATTATATTATTGTTGCATGTACTACTACGCCTAATGGTGAGCCGCGAGACACCCATGGCGGCCCATGGGGACGGAGCGGACGGTTAGTAAGCACAGGTGAAGATACGAGCGCATTGGGAGAATCGCCAGGATCCGAGCGGTGTAGGTCAAAGAGTAACGAGGAAATTTGGTATTGCTAGATTATTGGTATTGTAGGGTATAGTCTATAGGTACTAGTATGTGCCTATGGTAATTGTATATTATACGTATGACTGAGCGAGTGAATGACACATCTCAAGAAGGTAATGCGCTAAAATATGTTAATTCCCTATGTCCCAGATTTCTTGGGACACCCGGTATATGTACCGGGTGGTGACCGCGACACCGGAACATAGGACTGTAACATGTAAAATCATATATTTACAATTTCCTGCTTCCCTTATTATTTTAGAGAATAAAGCTTCAAATAAATGTTGTAGAGCATAAAATTCTACATTGTCAAATATACACGTATATCACGGTCAAATGGTGGTTCGCCATCGTAATTTACGAATACCATTGCAATTTCATTGACTGTAGGGGCATTGTAGCTTCGCTGATCGGATTGGCGGCCTCAACGAACACCATATTAACAACAGGAGCAACTTCGCCTGTAGCATTCGCATTTAAATTTGCTTGAGTTTCGACATCACCCAACATGCGATATCTATCGGCGAGTCTATTGTGTTGTCTGAAGAAGCGGTCCATCTGATCAAGTATTTGCGCACTACATTGCTCGTTAGCCGGATGATTTCTTGGAAATTCTGTTGCTTGCGTGCTGTCCAGAACGTACAGTTGAGCAAACGTTGGTGGTTTGGCATTCAATATTATCAATATTTATAATAGCTCCTTATCTTATTTCAGTTATTATTTTTGCGTCTCAGCTAGGCGGCGATTTATTTGAGAAAGAACGTTCTACCGTCTATACTTACGTTTCTTGGCATCGTTGAAATCTTTGCGCAAAAGCATTAACTGTTCTAAGTGTTTCTGCCTGTACGTGCGATACCTCTGTATTTCTTCGTCGCATGCTTGAATTTGTCTAGTTCGCGATCTTGCGCGCCTTTCTCTATCTAACCGCCTTTGCAGCCGAAACTTCCAATTCGAATACCTTTTAGGGAATGTGCAAAGAAAGAGATGATATTTATCCTCTTCGGGATTGTAAAAAAACTATACGATACTTACCGTTAATATGAAAGCTTTTATAGACTTTGCAAGAGTACAAATAATATATTTGAAATATAGGAAACTTCGCTTATAACGGACCCGCTTATAACGAACTTTCAGGTATAACGAACAAATCTGTAAGGTACAAACTAAAGTGTCATTAGACGTGTGTTATTTTTTTTCGCAAATATCGAACCCGTTTATAGCGAACTTTACAGTATAACGAACCGCAATTTTTGTTATAATCGCAAAAGTTCTCGATTATAACGAACTTAAAACGGCATTTTAACAAATAATCAGGGGATTCTTCGAAATCTTTCAATCTTGCGGTTCTTGTGTATACGTGGTTAATTGTACGTCCCAGCGACTACCATACAAAGAAAAATAACATTGGAAAATTATGTAAGGATCAAGTATTGCTGTGTCTATATCTAAACCTGTGGTTGTCCCAAATTAAACAGTAGGTAGTTAAATTAATCAAATATATATTACTGACAAATTGCTGTTATTTTTGGCATTTGCTGAATTTAGAATTTATGCAACGCAAAAATAAAATAGAAAGTAAGGTTAAGGTTTAGCGTTCGTGGATAAACCAACGTTTATTATTTTATAATAACGTTTTTGTACACAACAGATAAGCATTCAAAAATACTAATTAATGAAATGTTCAAACGTATTGCCGTTGACTACTAGACAGTGGCACAATCTGTCATTGAAATTACGACGACATTTCGTAATGTTTGAGCGGTTATGTCTTGATTTTAGGAAGTCCCATAAGAAAAAATCATTCGGTGATAAATCTGGAGACCATGGAGCTCAGTTAATAAAAATATAAATAATTATTTATATATTTATTTAAGTATTTCGCAATTCTCTTGAATAGTGAACACGAGCTCCATCGTTCTGGTACCATACTGTGTTGATATCATCAACTAGTGCAGTAATAGCGGGACTATTTGATTTTGCAGCATATCTTATAACCATCATCAGCGAGGGGGGATACAAACGATATGTCCGGCTAGCGACCAGTTGGTGAGGAGTGCCGTGGTTCGTGAATTGGTATCTCGGGAATCCTATCGGTAAAGGGATGTTTAAGTAGGCGCCACTTAGTGCTTCAGGCACTAAGAAAAAACGGGGGATCAAAGGGTAGTCTAGGTTGATTGACGGACGGGCCGATATGTTCAGTTGAGAAAAAGAATAATTGACACGAAATAACCGGGATACTAGTATTGAATTTAATAACAAAAAGTTTTATAACTCGCATGAATATAAAACAACAACAAAAGAATGGCGGCGTGTCTAATCCACACATAAATCTTTACAACAATCGTTAAGAACAATGAATTTAACAACACAACCTGGTAGGGTTGATCAAACTAGTAATTCAAATAATGAAATAGTACAATCGCTCGAGAAGGAACTCACAAGGAGAACCTGATATGAATCCAGATTTAAATTAATTCTGTGTTAAACCAAAATAACGTTTACGTGAAATTAAGGGAAGTAAGATTAATAAAAATTCCTGGATCTACAGTTTTAAGTTTTCTGTGTATTCTCTTACACATAAATAACGTTAATTGTCAAATACTACACTAAATCAATGATACAAAATAATGACACAGGTCTGTAGAACAAAATGGCGGTAGCACATTCGTGGAACGCAGTCCCTGAAGGGGGGGTGACTTGGTAGCCGATGATGCGGTGTTTTTCCTCCACGTGGTGGCTGGGTTGCTACTGATGTTCGACTCTACGCTCTTCCACAACCAAGGTGGGTCAGTTGGTGGAAGACGTTGGTCCACCGCGGGACTCCTTACTCGTCCTCGTCCGACCGTTCTTCCAAGGAATCCATTACTTCTGCCGCTATGGACGATATGCTGGCTCGTTGCTCGACTTAATCACAAGGTTACTCCACCCAGGCAACTCGCCAAACGGATAATATTCCTCGAAAACGTACTTCTGACGAACAGCCAGATAACCCGGTATATAATTCACACACGTCTACACTTGAGGAACGCTCTCCTGCCACAGTCTATGCAACAAGCGAAAAAAAAAACAGAACGCACCGAATTCTCTCAATTACAGTCTTAATTAAACAAGAATATACTTAGTTATTAGAGTACAAACCACATTTCAAATCGGTAGATATACGCGCCATGTCTAAATACGGAATTTGAAACTGTTAAACAATATAGGCCCGTCTTAGGATACGGAAAATCAGATAGTTGGCGGAAAGACGGTATTCTCGTTACAATATAAATAAATTCTGGTATTTAGGGTACCGTCGACAAAGAACGGACCAATTAAATTATTGCCCAATATTCCAACCCATACATTAAGGCTTTGGCGGTATTGTGTATGTCTTTGGACATACACATGTTGATTCATTTGACTCCAATACCGATAATTTTGACGATTTGGTTCACTATTTAATGTAAATGTGCACTCGTCAGTGAAACAAATATTTTCCGAAAAATGTTCATCAGCCTGACATTGTTCATATTATCGAATTGTTTACAGTACCGAGGGTGTATTCAATTTAAGATTAGGTATAAATAATAAAACATAGATACTTTAAATGGTTTCTTAATTTAAAAAGAATGGAAAATATAATCTTCTGTAAGAAAAAAATATTTTTATTTAATATTTTTGTTTCCTTGTCTGTTAAACACTTTTAATAATAATAGCTATACTTCACTGCACAGAATTTAATTTGTTTATTAAATTTGCGTCGCAAAAATTTAATGAAACGAAAAATGTTGTGATATCAATAACATATTTTAATTTAAAAAAATTTGTTATTTTAACTGATTTAAATCGCGTGATTTTAATCACACACACCCTGGTTCAGACAAAATTTTAGCTCTTTCACATAATGTTAAAATTTTTTGTTTAAGTTCAGGCATAGTTTTTCCAAGAAACAGTTAACAAAAATAATATTTTGTTTATACAGGCTGTCCATTTTAAACAGGCCACTACAGGGATCTCGGAAACTATAAGAGATACAAAGTTTGTTAAATTAGACAAAAGTTGCACATTTATGGGCCGACTTTGATGGCGATTTCATATTTTGAAAATATTGTATGGCTCACTAGATAAAGACAAAAGTGTGATTTTTTCGGTTTTTAATTATCTTTTATAATTTTTATAATATTTTACTAGATTGAAATTAATTATAGTTCCCATTTAAAAAATTGAACTTGCATGTTGCATCTCCAGAAATATCCAATAAAAAAAAATATTCATCAAATTCACCGAAAAGTTTCCTATGTATGATAAAATACTTATTTGGAGCTTTTTTCAATATTTTCAGTTCGTTCCGATTTATAAAAGATAATTAAAAACCGAAAAAAATCACATTTTTGTCATTATCTAGTGACCCATGCAATATTTTCAAAATATGAAATCGCCATCAACGTCGGTCCATAAATGTGCAATTTTTTTCTAATTTAACAGACTTTGTATCTCTTATAGTTTCTGAGATCCCTGAAGTGGCCCGTTTAAAATAGAGACCTGTGTATATGACCGTTTCTAAATTTATAAATAAATAACGGAATTTCACTAGCAGTACGTACTGTGTTCATATTAATGAGTGCTACAATGTTCACGTTACAAGGTAGTCAATGTTAGAAAATACCTTGTTCACACTACGGAGCAGTTCACATTTACGGGTGTTCACGTTTACGCGATTGTACTGTATATTTGACGAGGAAAGCCCACAGTTACCCAATGACAGGCTTCCACAAATAGGTACACATGAATAGAGCATAATAATGCATATTACAATTACATATATAAATATATAGTACAACAATTAAATATCAACAAATGATTTCATACAAGTTCAGTTTACAAGTTTTTACATTCTTATACGTAGTATGAAGGAAATATCGGGATCATGAAAAATTTCGTTTGCGAGATTTTGGGGGAAATACATGTTTTGAGGTCCCCTGAATACGTTTGACTATTGTCGCAATGACGTATGTGTGTGGATGTGTTTCTGTGGTGATTCTGCAGCATTGTTTGATAGAGGCAAGGTTGCTAGCCTTGCTCTATAATTTCCTCATTTACAGCGCATAGTTTTTCTATTAGTTTTTTTCACTCCTGTTATTTTTCGATTTATTCTTAATGTCATTCCAGGTTTGTCCTATGGATGTGTTTACAAGTAGTAAACTGAACAAGTGGGTTTTTGCCTGAAAGAGAATGTGTGGATCAACTGTTTTCGCTTCGAATGATTGTGGAGAAGACATTGGACCGAAACAAAAAATTATTTTGTGCTTTCATTAAGCGTGAAAAATTATAGCCTATTTTAAAGGAATATAATGTTGATGGTACTTTATTGAGAGCATTAATGGCTTTATATGAAAATAATCAAGCAGCAGTTCGTGTGGATGGTAATTTGAGTAGATGGTTCAGTATTGACGTAGGGGTTAAACAGGGTTGTGTGATGTCTCCTTGGCTCTTTAATTTGTATATGGATGTGTTGTTACGACGAGCGTTAGTGTGTAAAAATGGTGCTGTGAAAATAAGTCATTTCGTTGTGCCTGCATTAGCATATACTGATAATATGGTTATTTTGGGTGAAACTGAGGAACAATTGACGGGAATGATTGAAAGTGTCAGTAATCAGGGAAAATGTTTGAATTTGATCATGAATGCTTCAAAATGTAAGATTTTAGTTTTTGAGAAGGATGAAGTTACGGAATGCAAGATTAGCATAGATGGTGAGCAAATGGAACAAGTTAATGAATTTATGTACCTAGGATGCATGTTTTCGAAAGATGGACGGATAAATGCTGAATTTGAAAGAAGAGTAGTTGCAGGTCGACAAGTTTTGGGCGCTTTGGGAATGTTTGCTAGAAATGTAAATGTATCAAGAGGAGCTAGGTTATGTGTTTATAATGGTGGACTTGTACCATCGGTCCTGTATGGAAGTGAATGTTGGATATGGGATAACCGGAATTAGAAAAAGATAACTACGGTGTAAAATGAGATTCTTGAAAGGTGTGTGCGGAGTGACTAGAAGAGACCGTATTAGGAATAAAGTAGTGTATGATGAATGTGAAATTAGTGAAAATGTTGTGAAAAGAGTGGCTTCAAGTCAGCTGCGTTGGTTTGGACATGTGGAACGAATGTCAAATGATAAATTGACTAAGAAGATTTATTTCGGTGAAATTGAAGGAACACGAATGCGAGGAAGACCGAGGAATAAATGGATGAATATGATAGAAAATGTTTTGAGTGACCGTAAAATTATAAGCAGAAATAATAGTTGAGCATGTATGACAAGGTGTATGGATATTAACGAGGCAAGACAGTTATGTATGGAAAGGAGTATTTGGCGAGCAATTGTTAGAAAATAATTAAAAAACTGGCCGTAGACGTTCAACATGCGAAATCAGTTTTCCCCCTGCATAAGTTCCCAAATTATTTTAGACAAAAATACTTCAAATAAAAGTTGTGGAGAATTAAATTCTGCATCCAAGTGATTTATTTTTTCCATTTCGTGGCTGAGAAAACCAAGTTTAAAATTTTATGAAAACATAATTTACAGCAATAGTTATGGAACTGAAACAAAATTACAAACGGGCATCTCTCTCAATTAACACGATCTTAAATTAAATAAAATGTAATGTAAGTGTATTAATTAAGTGAAGTTAAATTTTAAACAAACAACAACAAAAAGAAATATAACGGTAATGTAAAACTCGGAATTATCTTATAACTAACTTAACTTACTACTTGAGATGAGAGATGATGCCTACTAGTGAATTTTTCTTAATGTTAGAGTCAAGTGTCAATTTACATTTAAGTTCTTTGTTTAGAAAAGAAAAGGAAAATACATAAGTTCACTTACATAGATCAAACCAAGTTAAACCACTTTAAATTAAAATAACCAACAAAATTTTAATCGAATAGCATAATATAACAAAGTCAGAATAATATTACTGACTCAGAAATCATCATACATAATCAGAAGAAATTAAATGTCTTGACCCATTCACTTACCTGTCTTATACACTCCAGATTGCAGGTAATTTCGATAAACAGGTAACTCACATGAAAACTAGAAATAAATTTCAAAGTGAAAAATTCAGCGTTACAAGACTCCTAATAACAAATGTGAAAAGGTTATTCGCTATTGTGGAGTAGAGTACGGCCAATAACAAATGTGCCCTACAATTATTGGTTTATTCATCCTGGCAGGCAACCCGCAATACATCTGTGTAATGTTGGTCACAGAACACAATTACATCGAAATGTTAATAATTTAGAAATCGGTACATTCACAATTTATTATCAAGTTAGGACGCCCAACACCATAACTGGAACGTGCCCCATCTCACCTCTCGGAGGCCCTGTGTCCTAATTCTATAACAATGAATCATAAATAACAACAACAACAACAACAATTAAATATTATTTAGGATCCAATAGCAAGAGGTGAATACACGCTGTGACATCTACATGCTCTGAGCATATGAACAAGAACAACATTTGAACATATGAATATTTTAAAGCTACTATGTACATACATATATCTGGATTCACCATACATACATAGATATTATGCAAAGAAATTATAACAGTGATTTTACCTAGATGCAACTGTACGTACTAATATTGATATTTCTACACAAAGACAATGCATGACAGATGTGTTTGCTATGATGGCAACATGTATTTCTGTAATGTTGGTATCTCTAGGTAGGTATAAAATCACTAGACTATAAGTAATACATACATATTATGTACTCATAACTAACATATATCTAAAATCTTAAATAATTACAAATCTGTTACAAGTTACCATGGCAAATCGACCAGTCAGTCGAACATAATCATTTATTTACATAGAATTATACAGTATTCAAATCCATATAGGAGTGACGTCATAAAAAACTAGGAATGGATACAGACATCCATGCCTGTAGCTCATCGACGTATGTGCAATTCTGAATTTATCACAAATTATTTACCTAAATACAATTTTAAAATCGTGGGTGCTTAGGTCGAAATAAAACAACAAATTTAAAACAAGTGTGAAATCATTTTCTTCTGTTAACAAAAGCAAAGCTGACTAAGCCGATTATAAATGCACTGATCTTCTTTTGTTCAATTTTTAATTAAGAAATATTTTTTTCTTCAATGGTCTTACATAATTTTTCAAAATAAAAAATAGCGAAAAATATTGTTCCATTTCCTGCATATGCGAGAAAATATTGAATGTAATTGCGTAGAAAATGAGGGAGAAAAAAATGAAAACTGAAAAGAGCTTGGAAAATATTTTTTTTTCTGAAATACTATGGAAAATTTTGAAAAATAAAAAGTACTTTGCACAACTAGACCATAACATGTATCTGCTGAAAAAAAATCATAAAAATCAGTTGGATAGTTTAGAAGATCTGAGTGGAACAAAAATCTTGAGTGAGCGAGCGTGCGAGCGGACGAGCGACATACATACGGACATATGTTGCAATAGTCATTTCGTGATCTAGGGGGTCCGTCTGGGATTTCTGCGCAAAAATTTTTGAAATCGGAAGATGCTACAGACATCGTACCGAAGAGTGCGTCTCACCTGTTCCCATTCTCATGTGATCCCCGTCTCACCCGTTCCCAATGTCATTTGTTTCCATCCTCATTTGTTCCCCTACACCTCGCACCGCATTTCTATGTTACGGTTGTCTCACTTGTTCCCATGCAAGGTCACAGTGACGTAGAGCGTTTTGCAGTGTGCACCAAACAATGGGATGGAGGAATTGTAGTTTATATAAAGTAAACCGTTTTATATAGCTCGCTTCGCTCGGCGATAGAAACTCCTGCTCGCCATGACCCGCCCGCTCCGCGGCTCGCATATATAGTGACCCGCCTGCCTTCGGCGGCTCGCACCATTCGGTTTCGCGAGTTTGTTTGACAAGCACTGTGCCTTTTTCAACTTGGGAACAAATGAGAATGGGAACAACTGAGACAACCATGGCATAGAAATGTGGTGGGAGGTGCATGGGAACAAATGAGACTGGGAACAAATGAGAATGGGAACAGGTGAGACGGGGAACAAATGAGAATGGGAACAAATGAGATGCTTCGGTACCGAACACTCTAGCTCTTCGACAGGTGGTCGATGAGCTAAAAACGAATTATTGAGAAGCTCCGCCCCTTATGGCAATACGATGTGCGTATAGATTTATACGAGTCAAATGTGTTAGAAAGAGATAGTTTGGTTTGTTTATGTCGTGAATAAAATTTATCTGGTGTGACGTCCCTCCTATATGTATTTAAATACTCTATACCAGCGTTCCGCAACCTTTTGTATCTGGCGACCTATAAAATATGAATTCAAATGTAAGGTGACCCATATGAGACTATATGGTAGGAGAGGGGGCTTTAGTCTCTTAAAATTACAGGACCATACAAAAAATATAGGCGTAAGATTTAGGATTAAAAAAAATGTATACCAGCGCTATGTATAACAGCACCTCTACCGTCTACCTCATCCTAATAGACACTAAAATTACTATTCGCCAATATTTAAATGAAGTATTCTAATTTAGCAAGTATATAAATCGTTGGCTTCCACATCCGTTGTATTTATCCTAAATCATTCAATATTTATGCGACCCGTTTTTAAACTTTTGCGACCCAAAATTGGGTCGCGACCCAATGGTTGCGATCGGCTGCTCTATACACATTAAACAATTCATTTACTGCATAACAAAACTATTTCAAGAAAAATGTAAAATTATTACAACATAAATGTGCAGTAGTATTTATGTTACTTAATAATGGCAATCAATAAATTAACGACGCGGTTGGAAAATGGATTTTTGTACATACCTTGGTTAAAATTGAATAAATGTATTCTACCTCGACCCAATTGTTTAATAGAAAACGAGCTGGAGAAATAGATAGATTTATAATAACAGATTTCGATAAACGAATAACGATTGAAAAAGATAAGCATAGCGATTTATATAAATCACTTAGTAGGTACAGTTGAACAATATCTGACACAGCGGTATATGAAGAATGAATAACGTGCAAAATTAGGCAGATCTGTAACTATTCCACTGAATCTTGATAACACTGTAAATCTCATTTTGAAACATAGAGCAGGAGCTCAAGTTGATGAAAACAATCTATATGTCTTTGCATATCCTGGTGCACAAGATAAATATTTAAGTGCGTGCAATGCTATACGCGAATTTTCCATACAATGAATGAGGATGAAATTAATAAATTAAAATTGCCGCTATTATTTTTTATACACCGCTTATGACTGAAAAATGTTCGTTTCAAACGGTGTATACTTATTTTTGTTTTTAAACAAACAGATTGCGTGTGGGCGCTCCAGTGAGCGGTTTTGGTTACCAGCAATATTTTTAGTTCATACAATGGAAAAATAGATGGCTCAAGTTGTTTCAGACACGAAAGAGAAATTACACGAATTCTAAGTTAGAATTTCTAACTGGAAAAATTTAATTAATAATATTATACGTGTTTGAGTTTATTTTAAATTGTATAGGTATTTGCAAAATACGACACTGCGCAAGTGTAGCCTATTGCAGTGGGGAGATTTTCAAATTGCAAGTTTTCACGACTGGATCTTTTGTGAAAAAAATCCTAGTTATAAAAATGTAAGTAGCAAATATTTTACCTAAAAATATCTCTTTTAATTATTTTTTTATAGAAAATTAGAAATACAGTAGAGTCGCGATTTAGTGAACTAATTCCGACCAAGCCTGTTCACTCTTTAGGGGTGTTTACATTTTCGAGGTTCTGGTGTCACTCAGATATTTTGTGAAACAACTTTTATTCTAGGTACATAAATCAACAAAATTATGTATGTATATGTAAAATAATAAAAGAGAAGGAAAAATATTGAATCCAAAATGATTGGAATAAATGACTATAGTTCAAGGTGATGTGAAATAGTGTACCAATTAGCGCGATCCGCGCTCGAGCTCCGGACGGATTGAGACACTATTCGTTGAACTGACTGGTTTAATACGGGTTTGAAGCATGTGTGTATCTCGGGGGTATAAATAGCCCACCGAAATTCAGGATAGTTAGTTAGTGTTTCGCTCTCCGAGGTGACTCCAGCTACAACCGAGAAGTAAGAAAGTTTTCCGTATTCCGATTTATTGTAGCGCCTTGTGCGGCAGTGTATATTCGGTGTATTACTGTGGCAGAAGTAACCGCATTTTTGACTTGTATCTTTCAACTGTTGCTTGACACTGCGACCTGACCTATTGTCTAGTCTTTAGTTTCTGTCCCGTATCAGCCGCACTGCGACCCGACCTGGGCGGCTGTCCTACACTGTTGCTTGACACTGCGACCCAACCTGTTGTCAAGATATCAGTTCCTACCCCGTATCAGCCGCACTGCGACCCGACCTGGGCGGCTGTCCTACACTGTTGCTTGACACTGCGACCCGACCTGTTGCCAAGATACCAGTTCCTACCCCGTATCAGCCGCACTGCGACCCGACCTGAGCGGCTTTCCTCCACTGTTACTTGGCACTGCGACTCGATCTGTTGCCAAGATATCAGTCTCCGTCCCGCTACTAAAATATCCCGTTATAACGACCATTTTGCATTTCTGTGTATTACTGTGATTTGTGTAATAATTATCGGAATACCGTATATTGTTTATCTGAGTGATTAGTAAATCACTGTTGCTATTTTTGTTGCACCACGCCGCGTGGTATTGTACAGTGCGTACTACAACACAACAGCATCTGCGCTGTCACAAGCGTTTAATAAACACTAAACTTTCTGTGCAAACTAAGTTATTTCTGTTACTCTAATCTCCCTTCAACTATCCAGGCACAAAACCGATTGTCGCCCGAGCAATCCGACACCCGTACCACCAGGAAGCGTCACAATATATATATATATACAGTGCGAATAATGTAAGGCTATACATTGGCAACTTTATTTTAGCGTTAATCAATTTGCCCATGCTAGTATCAACTCGTTGAATAATTTAAAATTAGACATAGGGCATTTACTTAATGTTACCATGGTGATATCATACAAAAACTCCAATTTATTATGGTTGAATAATGTAAAATTAGACACCAGTCCACAGACTACTATATTTATTTAAATCATTTACAGAATTTATTCCAATATTTTATTAAATCTATTACATGTTATTGAATTAAAAGTACACTTCAAGTACTGAAATTGTAATTGGTATCAGTACATTTCCAAAATCACTTGGGGGTGATAACTAAATTTGCCATCGTTTGATGACATGTGATGGGCCCTGCCCGGGAATTCAAAGCTGAAATAATCAGAAATTTCTCGCAAAGACGCCCCCTTATAAAAGGGAATCGCAAATATTTAAATCTGGTGAACGAGGTGCCCATTTTGCAAAAATTCAAAGGAAATCTAAATAATTGCACTAATAAATATCATATCGTCATTTATTTCTTTAAAAAACAGACTGCTAGATGACATTTTTTTATGAAATGCAGTGCGCGGTCCCTCAGATTTTATTTTTTTGTGCCTAAACCTTAACAGATATCAGTACAGACAACAACAACAAAAAAATTACTATTGAATGTCTCTTTCTGAAACTATTTTTTTGAAAGTTATTGGCCTTAACATTAAAAAGTTTTTGACTGATTTATGCCGGCTTACCCGTGTTTCGTACACTAATGGTCCACTGATAATAACTAATATCACCTTAAAAGATGACCTACATCCGTAAGAAGTACAGTACCGAATATTATCCAAATCGATCCAAGCGTTCTGTAGGAATGTATGGATAAAATAACTTTTTTTTTAAAGAACTTTGAAGCAGAATACCAGCTAAACGAAACGTAATTGCATATAGGTAAGTTTAGTTAAATCGTCTTATTTTCGACCCAGGAATCTGTGGTTAAGCGATGTCCACGCATTTTAGGGCCACCCTGTATATATATATATGTATCTATTTATATATATATAAATGCCGCTTTAAAAGGAAATAAAGTGCGAAAGGAAATGAGCGTGCGAACTCTGAACACAGGAAACAAGAGCGCATTGGTAAAAAAGAGCAGCGTAATACGCGCTTAGAAAGTTTCAATCAAGGCTAATGGCATTTAGAGCTATTATTTATGAATGATGAAAATATAAATAAACTAGATACCGAAACCCGCTGTAAGAAGAATGGTATATGTATATGCTACCATCTGCAAGCATATGAAGATGGCAAATGACGTGAATATTCGCCTAAAATTGAAACAGTAGTGGCACCGTCACAGGTGGCTGTAGGGGTATTAATAATAGTAAGAGTGGAAAATTATTCTCCCAAAGCAGGCCCGTTTACGAAGGAAAATTTTGAAAAATAAAATGTACCTTGCACAACTAGACCATAACACGTATCTGCAGAAAAAATTTCATAAAAATCCGTTGGGTAGTTTAGGAGATCTGGGTGGAACAAAAAATCTCGTACGAGAGAGCGAGCGGACGAGCGACATATATACGGACATATGTTGTAATAGTCATTTCGTGGTCCAGGGGGTCTGTCCGGGATTTCTGTGCAAAAATTTTTGAAATCGGAAGATGCTACAGACATCGTACCGAACACTACAGCTCTTCGACAGGAGGTCGATGAGCTAAAAAATAAGTTATCTCCATACGCAATAAAAACGAGAATACAATACAAAATTGACAGATTTATTTCTTTCAAAATTATTAACAAAAGTTCACATTATATATACTTAATATATTGGTTTTCTTTTATATTAGAAACCTTGACACAAAACTAATTTTTTGAAAACATGTCTTCGTGATTGAGTTTTATCAGCTGAATGTTTGGCAATAAAATGTAATCTAATTTTACAATAGTAATCAGCAACTGCTTTAACGAGAAGTAGTTGATGATTGTCTAGAGGATTTTGATCTAAACTATGTCTTTCTAAACTTGTAAAAAATTTCACATCTCTGTACATATTCATAAAAGATGTTACCAGGTAGAAATTTGTGAATTTTTTTAGCATATATTTTCCACCACTTAATTGTAATGCTCTTCTTACGATTTTTTCACATTTTCGACAAATATCAACGACATCTTCGCTTGGATATATAAGTCCACCTCTATTTTTTCTAGTTATCAGTGTGTACATGTTATAATTAGATTTGTCTGTTTCTAAGACATATAAGCATTCTTCACATTTAATTTCTTGTTTCAAATGTTTAACCACAAAACCTGCCATGTAGGTAACAATATATTCTGATACAATAGTTAAATCTGAATATTGTGGTATGTAATCATGGTCCATTGTTTCCGTAACATTAAATTCATTTGTAATAAAAGTAATTCTATCTAATTCTAAATGCAGCACAAGTACAATATAAAATATTTCTTGTACATAACAACACGAGGTAACTACAATTTCAAAAAGTAAACACGAATTAATGAATAAGTTCAAATTTAAATCGCAATAAACGAACCTTACAAATAACTTAAAATATCGTTCAAACTATCAAAGATAGTATAGAGATAACAATAAAGAAAACCAATTTAAACTATATACTAAAATATTTTAGCAACAAGCAAAATATACTGTAATACGTAGCGAAACACACAGAACGCTGGAACACACCAATATGGCCGACACGATCGGTGCGATGTGACAAGGTCAAACTCTAGTATCCCCTCCATCAGTAACTCCATGACAATAATATATCATTGACCTTTAATTATATAATAGGAAAAAAATAGAATAACAAACAAAAAAGTTATTACTCGCATTGAGCTAAAAAGAGAACTATTATAATGGTTATATTTTGTTTGATTAATCATTTTTATTTGTTCGTTAATTTGAACATCTTTTTGTTTAATTTTCTTTGACGGTTTTCAAAACTGATTTTTTTATTAAGGTGTCGCAAGCTTATATATGTTGTAGTTCTAGCTAAACAAAGAATGACTTCGTAAGGAAACTTATCAGCAACATCGGTCAATTGTGCGAGAACTTCATCTGCCAATAGCTTAAAAACATGGGCTCTTTTGATAATAAATTGTCTATCATGCAAGTTACTTGAATTAAAGTCTCACTAGCATACATTAGTTGGCCTTTTGAAAGAAATTGTATCCAGTGCAGTGCAAGTTGCAGCGCGTGCTCAGCAAAGAGTGATCAGTGTTAGTGTAGGCACAGACAAACTGTGGTGTAGGTGCTCAACCCTCACAGCAGTAATTAATTGTGTACAGCATTCTGCTCGACAACTAGCTACCAACCTCGACTGTAAGTTGTGTCTACCGCTCGACACAGTTCGGCCAACCATTTGTCATCAGAACGTAAGTGATTATTTATAAATTGTAATTTCCGTAATCCTAACAAATTGTGTTATCTTAAATTGTGCATCATCCGAGTTCAATTTCTTTTAAAAACCATCCACCTCACACTCAAAAGTCGGGCCCAATACAATAAGTAAGGATAACAAGCAAAAATGCCTCACAAAAGTGTTTGCGATATGCATCTGAATCTTGTCCAATATACTCGGGCACAAGCAGACAGGGTTCAGTACTTTACTCAGTATTTTGATTTTCTGTAAACACTGCCATTGCATGTTTACCAAGAATATACCAGCGAAATCTATATTTAAAATCAGTAGGAGATGGATGATCATTGGTGGCGCCCATTCCACGAATATAAGAAAAGAAATTTTCTAATACATCCTGATTTAATCTAAATGTTTAATAAATAATCAACTTTATATTTGTCTTGTAAATATTTATGTAACTCTAGCAATGCATTATTACTTGAAACGATTCCTATCTGAAATTGTATCATACTTTTATTATTTCCGACAGTAATTGAAGATATAATTTTAGACGTTTCTTTAATCACATATAACTGCTTTTCAAAATCAGTACCAAAAGCATTGGCGTCCGGATGAGAACCGTATTTTGTTTTTGCATTAAAAATGTCAAACCAGTCATTAATTAGCTTCAAAAACTGGTTTGTTTCTTGCCAGGTAGTATTGTATAAGAAACCCTGCATTCCAGACTATTCTAAGGCTTTTGAAACAGTGTTAGGAAATTTGAGCGGCAGGTTTAACCTTCTGTCGTTCATTTCCTTTAACATTGACGTGATAGTTATTAATTTTGTGCGCTATTTTTAAATCACCAGTTTGTTTTGGATCCGTGATCCAAGAAATGGTTTGTTGTCAATTTTAATAAGTGTGGGACGTCTGCAAAGACAAAAATTTTCTGATCTGTATACAGTGGGTGATAAAAAAAAACAATTTTTCTCGTATCCTATATGTAGCTCTGACCATAGTACCATATTTGTGCTTCCCATATCACTGGTAATTGAAACCACTGTATAATTAGCTTTATATAAATCTGTAATGATTTCCATCACTGTATGTTTTTTCATTGCTGTGTCAAAACTATAGTACACTGGTTGTTTCCACGGAGCAAAAAGACCTCTTAACCATAACTACTTGACAAGCTTTATGAGGACCTAATACTTGTTGGGTTTTTTTATCTATACACATTTTGTTTGAAATGTAAATTTCGTCAAAAGACAAAACCGAAACGCGTTCACGTTCAATTAATGAAGCTGATTTTTTTTCATCAATTCAAGAACATTCCTTGCTCTAAATTAAAATTTAATGTCCACTTTCATAATGTGCTTAATGCTGGCAAAGGATAATCCATTTTCCTAAGGTACCTACACGCTTTTGCACTCACACTCCGTAATGATATTGCTGATGCAATATCTTCTGAATTCCAACGCGATTTTTTTTTTTTTAGATTGAGTCATTAAACGTTTCATCTGTCCTGGAGTAAAATATTTAGTAAATACATTGTTATATTTTACCAATTTTGAATTTATTGTATAATTGTTGTTTTTTAGTGTTTCATTTTCGGCCTTTAACACTTGATTTTCGTTTCCTAATAAATCAACTTTGATTTTCATTTTTTCCATTTCTTCTAAAATATTTGATCTATAAAATAAATTATGCAATTAAATAAAGCAATAATTATTACGGATAATATACTACATAATTAAGTAAAAATGAATACTACGTACAAGTATTCTGGGAAAGCATTTACAGAACACGATGCATTTTCCGAGATAATTATCTGTCACTTCTTGCTCGCTACTTATTTTTGTCGAATTCTCTTTTAATATTTCGTCAATATTTATTTGAATCTTTTTTTCATTCCTATTTTTAATTTATTCATTTCTACGGGCTAGATTTTCATTTGACGTAATAAGAATATTTGGAAGATATTTAGTGGGAATGGCATCTGCTTTTATGTTACGATTATTTTTAGAAGCGTAATTCAATATAGTGCATTTTAAACTAGTAAAAAATGAAGTACTTGAAAAATGCTTGGAACAAATACGACCTGAAAATTATATTTCATACTTAGAGAACTTTTAAAAATATACTCCCAAACGAGTCTTACCTTGCTGTACATTAAATTTGTCTTTACGATGACAAGCATGAATCCACTGTTTACAAATATCTTAGTTTTTTGGAAAACTATAATATTTAATGTCACTTTCTTTAGTTTTCCTTGTATAATTATTGCACCCGTAAACAGCATAAGCCGGCATGTTGGTAAAATATTACTAGAATTTAGTGAACTGACTTGAACATGAATGCACTTGAGTAGTATAGTAAAGGGGTTCTGAGATCAGCATTGCGGGTTGCCTACCTCGCGCCTGTACTGTAGTACGGCGTTGCGGGGGTCACGTGATCTTTCTCCCCCCCCCCCCCCTCACCCCTCTCTCCCCCTCACCCCTCTCTCTCTCTCCCTCTCTCTCCCTTTCTCTGTCTTTATGTGACCTGGATGACGTCATCCAGGATGACGTTATCTAGGATGACGTCATCCAGGTATCCAGGCTGTACCGTTGTATGACCTCTTCTTTCATAGACTTGGATGTCTTCTTCAGGCAGGATCTTCTTTCAAGGTCATGTACCAGGAGGTCTTCTTCAGGGGTGAACTCGAAGGAGTCACGTTATCGGGGTCTAGCTCAAGGTACTGGATGACGTCATCCAGGGGGCAAGCTGTACCGTTGTATAGCGTATTCTTTCATAGATTTGGAGGTCTTCTTTCAAGGTCATGTACCTGGAGGTCAGGGGTGAACTCGGGGGAGTCACGGGGTCTGGATCAAGGGTTACGTGGTCCAGTGAGCCAGGTTGTATCTGGGGGGGTTTTCTTTAGGCAGAGTAGGCAGCTAGTGGCGCATGCGCAACGCGGACATACTACGAACTTGTTCAACCCTGTTTCCTGCATTTAATTCTCAGGATATACCGTAGGGTCTTCTTTTAAGGTCATGTACCTGGAGGTCTTCTTCGGGAGGGTGTTACGTTATTAGGGGTCTGAATCAAGGGGTACGTTGCCCAGTGAGCCAGACCGCACCTGGAGGGTTTTCTTTAGGTGGAGTACGGATCTGGTGGCGCATGCGCAACGCTGGCATACTATGAACTATAGCTATTTCAGTAATTCCGCCGTTTCCTGGAATTGATATGATAACGAACCTGTTCCATAATTCCTGAAATTAATTACGCAATATTGCGTAACTATTGCCTCATTCCTAGAATTTTTCCTTGTTTACGGACCTGTTCAAACTTGTTTCACATAATTCCTAGAATTGATTACGTCATAGCTATTTCAGTGATTCCTCCGTTTCCCGGAATTCATATGATAACGAACCTGTTCCATAATTCCTGGAATTAATTACGCAATATTGCGCAACTATTGCGTCATTCCTAGAATGTTTCCCTGTTTACGGACCTGTTCAAACTTGTTTCACATAATTCCTAGAATTGATTACATCATAGCTATTTCAGTGATTTCCCCGTTTCCTGGAATTGATATGATAACCAACCTGTTCCATAATTCCTGGAATTGATTACGCAACTATTGCGTCATTCCTAAAATTTTTCCATGTTTACGGACTTGTTCAAACTTGTTTCAAATAAATCTTAGTTAGAATTGATTACGTCATAGCTATTTCAGTGATTCCCCCGTTTCCTAGAATTGATATGATAACGAACCTGTTCCATAATTCCCGGAATTGATTACGCAATATTGCGCAACTATTTTTAGCAATATTTACGCAACGTTGCAAAATGTCTGGGATTCCCCTTCACTTACGGACTTGTTCAAACCTGTTTCATATAATTCCTGGAATTGATTTAGCAACGTTGCAAAAATTTAGTATAAATTGAGTTTGAAAAACTGCATTCGCTCAATATTGTCTCGGCTTCGTCTCAATATGGAGAAACAAATAAGTGAAACCAGTTCTGCGTTTGTTAATAATTTAAAGCAAGCATTTGCGCAGTTAACAAATAAATCTGCCGAACTTACTACGTGGATTAATAATTCTAATAAAAACGTGAAATTAATCGGAAGTGTCGTACATAAAACAAAGTTGAGTTTTGGTGCGAAAAAACATTTGGAAAATAATATATGCCCAATTAAGGGGATTAAAACTTTATTGTGCAAGAAGAAATCTATATATGGAGGATCACTCACCAATCGGAAAGAGAATAGAAGTGATCGTGTATCGTGGGAAGATGTAGATTCTGCTTTTTCCAGCCGCTTAAGAACAGGCGTTATAATTAATATCGTGCATAAAGACATTAATAAGTTTTTAGAAGACGCATTTTATTTATTTAAATCGAGAATTAAAAATGCGTTAAAAAAACATGTGTCGTTAAAAGTGAATGTAACATTGTGCGCGGAATTTGTGACAAAAGACATAATAGAAGACAAATACTTCAACACCAAAAACTCAGTGATATTACAATCCACTGATTTAAGCCAGTGGTTTAAAACAAACGTGAGAGCTGTGCTGCTAAAGAAGATTGAAGAATTTCAAGAAAGAGATAGTGGTTGGACACTAAATAAGATAATAAACTTGGCTGTGAATATAAATAAGTATGCTCCGTTATGTGCTTCATCTTACATTGACTTACCAGTGGAAATTAAATATAAACGTGCTATTGTTAATGTGAAGAATAAGGATAACGCATGTTTTGCGTGGGCTATAATATCTGCCCTACATCCAGCGAATTCTAATGTAGATAGAATTTCGTCATATCCTCATTATGAGAATCATTTAAATTTACAAAATATTAACTTCCCCACAACATTAGATCAAATTCCAAAATTTGAGAAACAAAATATAGATATATCTATAAATGTTTTCATATTAAAAAAATATAAATCTAAGTTATGGAAACGAGAATATTTTAACGCTGTACCTGTTTATTTAACGAACGAGAAGAAAGCAAAACATGCGAACTTGTTAATTGTAGAAGAAAAGTATTACTGCGAAAATGAAGTTGAATAAGAGATCGATAAAGAAGAAGAAGAAGAAAACAGCGATAGTGAAGATGACGATGTAAACAATGAATTATCTAAAAAAAATTCCATTATTGCTGGATTAAAGACCTAGCTCGTTTAGTGCAAACAAGCCTCGTGAAACATCGTGAAAAAATATATATTTGTGACAGATGTTTAAATTATTTTTCTTCAAAATATTTATTAGATGAACATGAACAAGTCTGCAGTAAGATGAACAATTGCAGAATTAAGTTACCAAAACCTGGTGAAAATATATCACGCTTTAAAAATTTTCATCATAAGGAAATGGTACCTTTTTGTATTTACGCGGATTTTGAAGCTATCCTTAAACGTGTAACGAACCCAGAAATGCGAACAAAGACGCAGATATTTCAAGAACATGTACCATTCAGTATTGGATATTATTTTAACTGTTTCTATGACAGTTCATTATCGTATTACAAATCTTACACGGGTTCTGATTGTCAAACTTGGTTTATAAACGAATTACAACAAATTGTCGAAGATGTTGAACCGATATTTTCGGTATGTGTACCAATGGATACTTTAACATATCAGGAACAATTAGACTTCGAAAACTCACGGATCTGTCATATATGCGAAAGGGAATTTGCACCTCATGATACTCGTGTTAGAGATCATTGTCATTTAAGTGGGAAATTTAGGGGAGCTGCTCATCAATTATGCAATTTATTATATACGATACCTATGTACATTCCGGTAATTTTCCATAATTTGTCAGGATATGATGCGCATTTTTTTATAAAAGAACTATCGAACATAATTGAGAGTAGAATAAGTCTTTTACCTATTAACAAATCAAATACATATCATTTACAAAATTTATTGCAGACAGCAATATTTCGTTTAAATTTATCGATTCATTCAGATTTTTGAATACTAGTTTAGATCAGTTAGCCACAAATCTGGAAAAGAATGACAAAATAATATTACAGTCTGAATTTCCAGATTTATCCGAATCAAACTTAAATTTAATTTCGAGGAAAGGTGTTTTTCCCTATGATTATTTAGATAATGTCGATAAATTAGAAGAAACTGAATTACCGACAAAAGACCAATTCTATAATCAATTAAATGATATCAATATATCCGAAACAGATTACGAACATGCAATAAACGTTTGGAATCAATTCAAATGTAAAAATTTGAAGGAATATTCTAATCTCTACCTTAAAATTGATGTATTATTGCTTTAAGCGGATATATTTGAGAATTTTAGAAAAAAATGTAAAATTGCTTATGACTTAGATCCACTGCATTACGTAACAACACCGGGATTAACTTGGGATGCAATGTTAAAATTCACCAGAGTGGAATTGGAATTGCTGACGGACATAGATATGTTGATGTTTATAGAAAGAGGAATTCGCGGCGGCGTGAGTCAATGTTCGAACAGATACGCGAAGGCAAACAATAAATATATGACAGATTCATATGACCCTGAAAAACCTTCGGTATATCTACAATACTTTGATGTTAATAATTTATATGGTTGGGCTATGTCCCAATATCTACCACAAGGAAATTTTAGATGGCTTTCAGAAATTGAAGTTTCAAATCTAAATGTACAATATATTGATGATAATTCTTCTACCGGTTATGTCTTAGAAGTAGATATTAGTTATCCCGATCATTTACATGATAAACACAACGATTTTCCAATGTGTCCTGAACGAAAAATTCCACCTAGTGCAAAAACTGAAAAATTATTAACCACCTTAGAAAAGAAAACTAATTATATCATTCATTATAGAAATCTAAGACAATGCCTAGCTCACGGATCAATTCTAGATAAAATTCATCGAGTACTATCATTTAAGCAATCTCCATGGCTAAAAGGATACATTAATTTAAACACAGAACTAAGAAAGAAAGCTACAAATAACTTTGACAAAAATTTATATAAATTAATGAATAATGCAGAATTTGGGAAAACTATGGAAAATGTTCGAAAACAAGTTAATATTCGATTAGTTACCAAGTGGAAAGGTCGGTGGGGCCTAAAAAAAATAATTGCAAGACCAAATTTTAAAAAAAGAACAGTTTTTTCCGAAAATTCTGTAGCCGTAGAGATGCTAAAAACTGATATTTTTGTCAATAAACCAATTTATGTGGGAATGTGCATTTTAGATATATCTAAAATATGCGTTTATGATTTTCATTACAATTATATGTTAGAAACTTTAGGAAATCAATGCAAGTTATTGTATACAGATACTGATAGTTTAATTTATTCTATAAATTGTGAAGACATTTATGATATAATGAAGAGTGATATTCATAAATTTGACACTAGTGATTATCCTGAAAATAATATTTTTAATATTCCTTTAGTGAACAAAAAAATTCCCGGCCTAATGAAAGATGAAAACAATGGTAAAATTATGACTGAATTTATTGGATTAAGATCGAAAATGTATACTATTAAAGTAGAAAATGAGACTGAAACAAAAAAATCTAAAGGTATTAAAAATATATTTCTTAAGAATAAGACAACATTTCAGGATTATTACTCGTGTCTATTTAATAATATAGAGCATAGTATTGTACAAAATAATATTATATTTAAGAAGCATGATGTATATAGTGTAAGTCAGTCGAAAATAGCTTTAAGTTCCCATGATAACAAACGCTGTATAAAACCTAATGAAACAGATACGTTACCATGGGGACATTATAGCTTAAAATAGATATATTTAAAAATGTATTTCTTAAGAATAAGATAACTTATGTTTATATAACAATAATGTAGAACATATAATTGTACAAAATAATATTAAATTTAAGAAACATTATGTATGTAAACTAAAATCGTGTTTAAGTACTCATGATAACGAAAAACCTGCTGAAACATTACCATGAAGATAATTTAAAAACAGAATGCATTATATTTAAAAGAAAAGAAAAATGTACTGTATATGTTTAAGAATAAGATAACTTATGTTTATATAATAATAATGTAGAACATATAATTGTACAAAATAATATTAAATTTAAGAAACATTATGTATGTAGGCTAAAATAGTGTTTAAGTTCTCATGATATCGAAAAACCTGCTGAAACGTTACCATGAGGATAATTTAAAAACAAAATGTATTATATTTAAAAGAAAAGAAAAATTTACTGTATATGTAATGCGAATATTACAATTTATAATAAATATTTACACACACACTTAAATATACAACTTTTTCCTAGAATTCTGATTATTTAATAAAAACGTTTCCAATATTTTCTTATAATTTAATCAGTAAATAAACGATGTAGTTGTATAACTCTACATCTTAGTACGGAGCATCAAATTACAATCTTTTATTCATTATCAAGATGCTACACTTCAATCTAACTGATATTCACCACCTTACGTTGTATCTGGTTCTTTAGACGCAGATTATGAAGTAGTTGTTCCCACTCGTTATTATTGGTTGAATAAATTATTAGATTATATTCAATTGTTTGAAATACGTACTCCAAGGATTTGTCCATTTTACTTCCTGTTCATTTTGAAAGTTAAATTATTAGATTATATCCAATTGTTTGAAATACGTACTCCAAGACTCTGTCCATTTTTACATCCTCTTCATTTTGAAAAACTTTCAAAATGAATTGGACTAAAGCTAAACTGAACAAAAATATGCCGAAAATACTAGAATTTATTAAGGGTAATGCGGCTACTACTTCACAATCTGCGTGTAAAGAATCAGATACAATGTACGGTGCAGCTCATTCAAGTGTACAGCGCGATTCGTGTAATAAAACGGGATGTGAAAATGAACAAATTCTTGGGGTACGTATTTCAAACAATTGGATAGAATGTGATAATTTATTCAACCAATAATAACGAGTGGGAACAACTACTTCACAATCTGCGTCTAAAGAACCAGATACAACGTAAGGTGGTGAATATCAGTTAGATTGAAGTGTAGCATCTTGATAATGAATAAAAAATCGTAATTTGATGCTCCGTACGTACGTAAGATGTAGAGCTATACAACTACATCGTATATTAATTTAATGACGAGTTAAAATTATAAAAAATTTTAGAAACGTTTTTATTCAATAATCAGAATTCTAAGAAAAAGCTATTAGTTAATTCAATAGAAAATATTAGTAAAGCATTAGCAGAATTTAGTTCTTGTTTATATGAAATCTATTCAACAAGAACCCTAGCTATAACTAAATTACCTGATAAGAAAATACCATCAACAAATATGATATCTTATGAAACAACTGAAACTCAATCGTTGAATAAGCAAAATATGTATTTACGCAATTATTTTCTATTATTTGAATCTGAATGCCTCCCCCGAGTTGTGGGTGATGCACGTAGCGGTGAATAAGAAGGTTCGAGAGTCGGTGTCATGCAAATTATCTCGTAACAGTTTTCGGCCCCTCCAAATTTTGATAATATTGCTGTGTATAAGCAAACTTCCTCCATCAAGAAGAACCATTAATTATAACCCCATGCTGACTCTAATTTAGAAAAAATAATATAGTGAATTTATAAATATTGTATTTATAAATGTGATTAAAACTTACGTGGGTATTTAGCTATAAACCTCCAATGTTTCTGTAGTCTTCTGCATAGGACTGACTGTAATGTGTATCCTCATTACAATTTTCAACAATTTCACCATATTTAAAACAGTCACTGTACAACTTGAAGAGCTGTTGCGAACTTGTAATGTCTGTTCTTCTGTATAGTATATAGTAAAAGTGCTGAGGTATGTACATATAATATTCAGCTGATGAATGTATAAGAGACTATTTGTTTTTCGATATCGATAAATTTCTGTACGTCATTTACTTATGCCGATCTAGTACTGCCAGTGCCGGCTCATGCTTCCTGCACCACCAGGTCCGTACTAGGAAATAAATTTTCTTTACTGGTTTAATACTCGTTCCGTTTACAACGTGACGTATCACATTTAGAACGTACCGTATCGCGTTTAAAACGTAAAGTAACGTATCGCGTTTCAAACGTAACGTATTACGTTCAGAACGTAACTTATTATGTTTGGAACGTACTTTCTTATTCGCTGGTACCAACATTATTCACACCTTGGGAGCAGTTTGATAGTTCCTTTATAAAAACAAATTTAAACAAGGATCGCGCGCAACCTCCCAAAAATATCCTAACGGCACCCATGACTATGACGCAATAGTCGCACAATATTGCGTAATCATGAAAAAATTGCTGGAATTATTCAGGAACAGGTTTGAACAAGTCCGTAAGCAAAGGGAATCCCAGTAATTTTGCAACGTTGCTAAAATAGACACATATTGTGTAATCACTTCCAGGAATTATATGAAACAGGTTTGAATCAGTCCGTAAGTGAAGGGGAAACTTAGCAATTTTGCAACGTTGCTAAAAATGATGCAATAGTTGTGTAATATTGCGTAATCATGAGAAAGATTCCTGGAATTATTAAGAAACAGGTTTGAACAAGTTCGTAAAAGTGACCCGGAGGGTCCCCCATCCAACGCTACAGCCTAGCTGCGTACTCTGCCTAAAGAAACCCCCCCCCCCCCAGATACAACCTGGCTCACTGGACCACGTAACCCTTGATCCAGACCCCGTGACTCCCCCGAGTTCACCCCCCTGACCATCAGGTACATGACCTTGAAAGAAGACCCTGCCTGAAGAAGACCTCCGGTACGGCCTGGCTTACTGGACCACGTAACCCTTGATCCAGACCCCGTGACTCCCCCGAGTTCACCCCCTCACCATCAGGTACATCACCTTGAAAGAAGACCCTGCCTGAAGAAGACCTCCGGTACGACCTGGCTCACTGGACCACGTAACCCTTGATCCAGACCCCGTGACTCCCCTCCGAGTTCACCCCTGACCTCCAGGTACATGACCTTGAAAGAAGACCTCCAAATCTATGAAAGAGTACGCTATACAACGGTACAGCCTGCCCCCTGGATGACGTCATCCAATACCTTGATCTAGACCCCGATAACGTGACTCCTTCGAGTTCACCCCTGAAGAAGACCTCCTGGTACATGACCTTGAAAGAAGATTCTGTCTGAAGAAGACATCCAAGTCTATGAAAGAAGAGGTCATACAACGGTACAGCCTGGATACCTGGATGACGTCATCCTGGATGACGTCATCCAGGTCACAGAAAGACAGAGAGAGGGAGAGAGAGGGAGAGAGAGGGAGAGAGAGGGAGAGAGAGGGAGAGAGAGGGGGAGAGAGAGAGATCACGTGACCCCCGCAACGCCGTACTACAGTACAGGCGCGAGGTAGGCAACCCGCAATGCTGATCTCAGAACCCCTTTACTATACTACTCACTTGAATATGATTGTAGGTTATAACTGCTTCCAAGTGACGTCATGCGCTAAAGCGGCTAAAATTAGGTTCACTACGTAGCACACCATACCTTCTTTACGTCATGGCTTATACGTTATAACTGCTCCCAAGTGACGTCATGCGCTAAAGCGGCTGAAATTAGGTTCATTACGTAGCACACCATACTTTCTTTACATCATGATTATTCATGTAATTTAGTGAACTGACTTGAACATGAATGCACTTGAATATGCTTGTAGGTTATAACTGCTCCCAAGTGACGTCATGCGCTAAAGCGGCCGAAATTAGGTTCACTACGTAGCACACCATACTCTCTTTACAGCATGATTATTCATGTCATTCAATAAGAACACAATTGGTTACATTCACAAACTATTATAATACGTCTGTAATAATTAACCCTTTGCTATACTTACGTATCTTATAATGATAGTTAAATATTTTACAAAAAAAAATATATTGCTTGTTTGAAATGTTATGATTCAGATCGAAACGTAAACTGGAAAATTTATGTAGAACTTATATCCCAAGGCATATTGTAAAGTTAGACATTTGATTTACTTAAATCGGATGATATTGTCTTGTATTTTCGTGGGTCTGTCGTATATATTTCAGAAGAATTGTCAATTCGGGACAGACAGAAACCCATGTCATAATCTATGACTGTATGCTTCACTTTAGCATTTAAGAATATTTTCAACATAATTCATATTTACTTTATTATGCGCTTACTACAGACTTATGATAATTACAATTTATACATGACGTTTTTCTCGGCTACCGAAAAAAACATTTTTTTTTTAATTCTTGGAACCATAGTTAATCTTTTGCGACGAACCAGGTTTGGAAATAAAGCTCGTTAATATTAATATTTATTGGTGAAACATACAAGTACATTAGCTATTTTTAAATGAATGTTAACTAAAGTGTTGAAAACAGGCTTGAGGCAACAAAACTTGGAAATTTACAAAATACAGGGTCAATGTTTTATTTTAGCAGCATCAAGAGAATATGTATAGCACTTTACAATGTTCTACAAGTCGGTTTGTGACAAAAAAAAAACATAAGTTAGACAAAGTATATGATTTAATAGGGAGGCTATTATTTTGGATTATTGAACTTCTGTTGATTGGAGTTAGGGCTTAAAATAATCGCTGTTGGTGATTCAGGAAATATAAAATTTTTAATATTACGTTTCGCTTCGATTTTGAAGCATCCTCAGATACTAAAATATTTTTATGAAACTACAATTAGTTCAGGTAACATACAATAAACAAATTATTTGGTAAAATTACTTACAATTGTAACCACATGTAAAAACTTGGTTGGAGTTCGGAAAATAATTTACATTAAAACAATCGAAAGTTGTAAAACAATATTAAAATTAAACATTTAAATTACCATATTGTAAAATTTTGTAAACTTCACAAATATTGTGACATGTTGGAATTAACAAGAAAAATATATTGAAAAATATATTTTTGTTTCCTTTCTACTGCTGCATTGTGTGTGCATTGAGTACACAGTATCCAATACAATATTCTTTTGTTGTTTCTTAAAATATTTATTGTTGCTTGTTTGTTTACATTTCTTTGGTACGTCCTGATAAATGAAAAACAGTTCAAGACACTTGTATCGTGCAGTGTGATTTCCTGGTACAACCCTTGTCACCACTGACCTGTCCCGGAATAAAAGCGATTGGCGCCCGAGCAAACAAACCGTCATCGCGCGGAACGAGCGTCACAGTATCTATTGATATTTTGTGGTTTCATAATTTTGCTATTTGTTTGATAATGACAAAAAACCTTATGGTCAAAACGTCGCATATCTGGGATCATCTTTATGATATACAGTGCACGCCGCTTAATGTGATCACATCGGGACTCGAGGTTTTTGATAACAATAACCGATTGATAACAATAAACGAAAAAATAGAAATACAAAATTTTATAAATTAATTAAAAATACTTATGTGAAACACTAATAAACAGTAAATAAATTATGAAATGAACTAAAACAATTTTTAATTGTGCTGCTGCATTCCGCTGTCTCATTTTCGACAACTTATCGTGCTGTTCTAAAATGTTAATGTTTTCTTTTAAGCTAAAATCACGTCTCTTTTTTACGTCAGTCATTGCAAACGGTTAGAATTAAACTGAATTTGTTTTAGTAGTTAAGACCATACAAATGCATTGTCTGAGTTTATTTGTGTTTACTGCCAATCAGCCCGGTATAATACAATAAACTAGACAATCAAATTTCTATAAGGTTCTTTGTAAAAACTACTTCAAAAACAATCCTAAATAAAAAAAATTATAACATAAACCGAAGTCATGATTACTATAACCGAAATTTTTTCAATGTAGTTGTATACGTCCGGGCCGTTCTTTGCGAAAGTGATAACAATAACCGATTGATAACATTATCCGTGATTCCAATAAGCGGCGTGCACTTACATAGTTATGAAATAAACAGTTCACAACACCTTGAACTATAGTCATTTATTCCAAACCATCTCGGATTCAATATTTTTCCTTCTCTTATTATATATAGAAATACAAAAATATCTCTTAAAAAACACTATTGATTACAATTAAATACAATTTGTATAAATTAATCAATAGATATGCGAGATATAGCAAATACTACAGGAGTGCTCAGCAACTACGTCACACATCGGGCCAGTAGTTCGCGTGTAGTTCCATGCTTACTAGTCCCACAGTAAACATAACTGCATTGAAGCAGATAATGGCAGTGTACCGGACCGGATGTGTGCACACCAGGGGTGTTCCGAGGGCCCACACCACCATCGCAGCACTATCAACCAGGAAATGGATGGCGTGGCGCACACGGCGGCCTGTGATAGAAACATCGACACCGAATGGTGATATCAAGAAATATACAGTGTTCGAGCACATATTATTAACTTCATCCAGTGTACGGGGGACTCCCACAGTTCTACACCAGTATACACTGCGCAGTACTAGGTGTAGGGTTACACCAGCCACGGCCCAGCACGGGTATATACTCAGTAACAGAGTCACGGACAACAGTCGGGACACTGCAAGCAAACATCACACAGCCGTCAGTTGGACAAGAGTCAAGTAGTAAGACGAATTTATTTTCGAAGATACACGATGTCTGTATACGACATGATTCGAGCACACCTGTTATTAGTTCGTAACGTTGTCCTAAAGTTGTGTGCAATACATTTGTTGTTTGTGCAATTTATAGATTTGGCTACTCTACCCTACCCTACTCTAGACTACACTATTCTACTTAACCCTCCCCTAACCTACCTTACCTATAATAATAATTAATGCAGTTTCACGATTTTCCGATTCCGTAAATCTCGAATTTGTATGTTCGTGCGAGCTCGTGAAAATAAATTGGTATGACGACTAGCAGTTTGTGTCAGTCAGTACACAAGCATGGGAGTACGTGCACATCTCACCTGTCACCGGCACTGCCCACACATTCAGAACAATCAGTTCACTCAGGGGCACATCAGTGTATTTAACAATTCTCCTATATTTCTCCCAATTCACGAGGGCTGCGCCCGCCGTGCATAGCGAAACGGACGCCGCAGTAATACGGAAGTAGTCTGAAACATATCGGCCCCGTGTTGGTTTGTTTGCACACGTGTGTGTGTGTGTGTGTGTGTGTGTGTGTGTGTGTGTGACACTTACCTGTCCATGTCAAGTCCCCGTACAAATCTGGTACCAGGAGGTAGAGTTGCAGAATGGCCTGCGGGCATGCTTCACTTACACCCTCCGAAAACTTAAGTTGTGTTATATTGCCCTTTCTCTGGTACCACTCTGGTACCAGATGTGCGCTACTCGTAGGTGACTTGTGCAGCTTCCACTCTAGTAAACAGAGAACCCCATATTGCTTCACGTCCGGTCCGTTGACAAGCGATGAACCTATGTAGCGTAACCAGTCAGCTGCACCAGTGCAGTGCATCTGTCCGCTGTAACATTATGAAATAATGTGTTAATGCAAGCTATTGTAAATGAACTGTACGACATACGTACCTTATCCCTTTCCACACTGTATAAGTAATGACAGTAGCATAAATAATTACCAATGTTAGCATGGCCCGCCACCATTGTCCGTTGCTTGCGTATATGATGGATGTGCCGATATCAGACCCCGTGTCTGCGATGTAGAATATAAATCCCACGATAGTGAGAAATAAATTGCACCGTGTCACTAACGTCTCGCCTGAAACATACATCAAATGTAACATTTATAAGGAAAATAATAGTCGCCTAAACTAGTAATAATAACATCACCAGCGGTTGTTACCTGCTCGCGCCTGAAGGAACATATTCCATCGTGGTAACCATCTCTTAACCCATCTCTTATTGCCTTCACTCCATTGTTCACCTGCACACACACACGAATGTATATATATATATATATATATATATATATATATATATATATATATATATATATATATATATATATTAAACCTTTAACTGGCAGGGTAAATAAAAATGTAATAAATATGCATGATACTAAAACTATAAAGGTAAGCTCAGTTGCTGTACGCATTTTAGACTCTGCCGCGCATGACGTCAGTCTGTGACAAATACAGCAATTCAAGTCCGTAGCAGCTATAGGGCAGACCCATTTTCGGATAGATTTACTACTCTATATGACGTTATTACAGGACAAAACTTGGCATGAGATTGTATAAACAAGTTCTTATATTTTTTTAAGAATATCTTTTATTTATTTATTTAAGATAATCTTAAAATCTATTACATGTAAATTTATATTGTATTTGTATAGGTAGGTACATATACCGAGTGTCCACTTTTATTTTCGAACATAGGTAATTCAATATTAAAATTTGAACTTGACGATGTATCTTTGCCTATTAATTTATTAGTTACATAACAATTTTCACATTGTACCCAGGAAAAAATGCACAGAAACAAAAAATAATTTTATGAAATATACATATACAGGGTGTTAAAAAAAGGGTAAAAAAATTTCATGGTATATACATTTCGATGTACTGATTCACAATCAAAAAGAATTTTTTCAAAATTCGCAAAATTATGGACATGCTTCTTTTGATAAATCAGTGGAGTCTGAAATGTATCCAAGATTTTCTTTATTCCTTAGCTTGAAAGCAATATATCCTGCTAAATTTTCTAAGGCATCCCACTGTAACTCTGAAAAGTCATCAACTGAAAAATCATCCCCATCTTCTTGTTCAGATATATCTAAGAAACTCATCATTTGGCCGGAAACAACTACTGCATTATTTTTTTCATTTTCGTTATATAATAAATGCATGTCTGCTCTTGAAACAATGTTTTGCACATCATTTAATGCCTGTTCCACATTTGAAGAATCGGAAATGATTTAATCCATTTGTCCCCATCACATAATTTCTAGGCCTATATTTGAATTGTAGGACAGTTGGTAGATCATACAGGCCTCCAATTGACTTAATAATTGAAAAATATCCTAATAACGGATCCTGATTTAAATTATATGCTAGTAAATATTTTATATTGAAATCAGTCTGCAAATCATTAAATAATAGGTTTAATGATGTAATGCTGATTATAATAACTTTTTGGAAAGGCAATAATGATTTAATATATAATTAATTATATATTATTATTTAAATATATGAAATTTCTGTTGTTGGTAGCACTTATGCACCCATGCATCGCAAACAGACTTATCCTTGGGAAACGAAAAATATCGACACGCCGAGTTATAGTTCTTGCTCTTTTTATTTTTGTTGCTAGAACAACCAACAACGGCACAAAACACCATTTTATAAATAATTTTTTAAATAAATCGATAATATCAAGCACAACAAATCCACTTGAAACGAACTTTATTTCTGGAGCCTATGCGCCGCACAGTATCGTTGGTTTCAGTTGTCACTGAATGACGTCACGCGCCAGAAAGAGACGCAATACAATCGACGCGTGAGCCTATCTTATAAGTTATAGTATCATGATAAATATGTATATACTAATTGTTAAAATTTTTTTTTATTTTTATACCAAGAACTTTACGTTCGGCTGCCAATATTTTCAGGTAGTTATGTAGGGCTCTTGCTGCAAAAAGTCTGTCCATCACTGGAATATAATACTAATATTACATGCTTCTGTACTTTATTGTTGTCGGACCGGCTATTAAACTATGCTATCAGATATGCTGACCGCTGACAACGAAAACCTGACGAGCCGGTTGGTAACCCTAGATACTAGTACCTACCTTCGAGTTCTTCTTGCCATGGAATGAACTCATTAATAACGTCAGTCATAATATCCGATGATATGATGGCGGAAGTGTCCGGTATTCCTACAAACATACATATACACATGTATATTGACTAGAGATGTACCGACTACGGTATTGGCCTACTAACCGACTAACCGATTACCGACTATTCGGCCAATTTAAAAAACGATTAGTCGGTTTTGGCCGACTAATTTCAAACATCACTAAAAGTCGCGGTAAAGTTATAAATTGATAATTATTGGTATACAATGTAGATGTTTGCCTGTTTCAAGTACGTCGTGCGCCATACAGACAAGTTACGTGTCAGAACATTGGTGCGATTCTGTAATTCATAACAAGAGCAAATAACCGTTGGATACGTTACGTAACGAGAATAAAACAGATTATTCCGTCGTTTGGGTATATTCTATCTCCGTAAATAAGGTATTGATTGTGATTGTTATGTCTCGAAGAAAATCACATGTATATGACATACCATTAATAAGTAAATAAATATTTTACATGTAGTTATTTTATTAATACATATTTTTTTAAATTTTATTGCTATACCTTATTGGTATTATAGTTTATCAAAATGTAAAGCTGTTTGATCGGTTTTTTGCCGACTAGTCTCCGATTAATGGTTGACTAGAAAAGTGACCGGATAGTCGACTTAATCGACTAATAATCAATAGTCGGTACACCTCTAGTATTGACATATGTAAACCTGCCTGTAATATTTATAAAGAGCACACATAAACATACTCATCCTCGCTGCTGGTACATATGTACATACCACGACCAGTGATTTTATACTATATTCAAATCCATATAGCAGTAACGTCATCAGATAAATTTTATTCACGACATAAACAAAACAAGCTATCTCTTTCTAACACATTTGACTCGTATAAATCTATACGCACATCGTATTGCCATAAGGGGTGGAGCTTCTCAATCATTTTTTTATGACGTCACTCCTATATGGATTTGAATACTCTATAAAGAGAAAGATTTTAGGATTTTGGCGGTCATTTAGGGTATGCAATTCAAGGCGTAGGCCGTGTTCGAATTCAAGATTTTAGTATCTTAGGCACCGAAATTAGGGAGATTTTTTGATCTTGGCGGTCAATTTAGGGTATGCAATTCAGGACGTAGTGTGCTTTTACAAATCCTAATGTCTATTTCTAAAATCCTAACGTTATTTAGTGCACAATTTAAGTTATAAAACCAGTCACGTGGTACATTAGTGCACTAAATAGTCCAATTCGAACGCAGCCGTAGTGTACTTTTACAAATCCTAATGTCTATTTCTAAACTCCTTGTCATTTAGTGTTATAAAACCAGTCACTTACATTAGTGCACTAAATTCGAACGCAGCCTGACGGCTCTCTCATGAAAATAACAATATTTCATGGATGATTTATGAAATAATAATAGTAATATTATTTAACGTTTTTATTAACTCAATATCTCCCTGTTTCAAATATTTACAATTTATATTATTCGCAGATGATCTAAACATATTTAAACGCATTCGGATCTATGATAATGCTATAAACTTGCAGAAAAATCTGGACAGGCTATATGAATTTTGTTACATGATTAATAGTACATTATACACCAAAGTAGAGAAACCACATATTTTTCCGGAGATGTATTTTTTTCACGTTCGGGAGTAGAAACACTTAATTTCATAATAAATTATAATAAATCGGAGCGAAATTGCAATATTTAGAAGCATTTGGAAATGTTTGCATGCAACACATACCATGACAACAGAAATTTAATTACAAAAACCTTTGTTATAATAAAAAATCCCTTTCGAAAAGTGTTTTCGTCCCTAGGGAGTAAATGCTTCATTTCTGTCCCGCGTTTGACGCCATAGAAACCGACTTCTACTCCCGGACGTGTAATAGTACATTATACACCAAGGGAGAGAAACCACTTATTTTTCCTGAGGTGTAGTTTGAAGCTCGAGGGAGAAGCCAGAGGGCTACAAATACATCGAGGGAAAAATGGTGGTCTCTCCCGAGGTGTATATACTATTTTTTCCACGTTCGGGAGTAGAAACACCTAATTTCATAAATAATGAATTATAATAAATCGGAACGAAATTGCAATAGAAGCCTTTGGAAATGTTTCCATGCAACGCGTACCATGACAACACACATTTATTTACAAAAACCTTTGTTATAATAAAAACTCCCTTATGAAAAGTGTTTTCGTCCCTAGCGAGTAAATGTTTCATTTCTGTCCCGCGTTTGACACCATAGAAACTGACTTCTACTCCCGGACGTGTAAAAAAATTATTATTAAACACCGACAAAAGCCATATTGTTCGTTTCACCCGGAATATTATAATTATACGTTTTAATTACCATTTAAATCGCAACACATTGCACGAAAAAGATTCCATACGGACCTGGGCATAACATTTGACATGAAATTCCTATTCAATGAGCACATTTATAAAACAATTAATACATACATGCATAGCATCACGCCTATCCCATTACTGGGGTAGCAGACCCTTTATTTCCCTACAATCACTCGCCACATACTTCAAAAAACATTTAAATATTCAACAAAATACTACGCAGTTTCTGCGATAGACTAAATTTTCGCCAGCAATGCAGCGCACTCTGTCCACAGAAGTCTGCCTTTCATTCCTTATTTTCTAACAATTGCTCGACACACTCCTATCTTTACACACCTTGTCATACATGCTCTTCTATTATTTCTGATTATAATTTTACGTTCACAATTAATAAATATTATAAATTGCTTTTTGCTTGGATTCGTACCAAGAACCATTAAACCAGTTACCAACGCAAAAACTCTGGTCCTACTTTATAAATCGCTCGTTACTAGTCAATTGGAGTATATAACACCTATTTGGAATCCAAAATACAGAGAGTACCTATATTATTAATATAGAACATGTTCAAAAACTATTTGTAAACGTATTGTCAAAGAAAATAAATTGCAATTCAATTTGACTGCCTCATTACTTTCAACTTAATTCTTTTACAAAATAGACACACGTTAAATGATATGATAAAGCAGGATTTATAGTTAGCACATTGCATAGAAAATAGTATAGCGCGTAGAACATAGAACAGTTTTTTTTTGGGGGGGGGATTTATAAGACAGAAATATCAACAAAAGTAGTTTTGACAGGTTAGATTTCGTGTTTTGCTTGGTAAATCGTTTGTTGTATAATTTATATTTATTAATAAATTATTAAATTTCATTTAAGAAGAAAGCCTGGTTGTCAAGTATTTATTTTCAAATTGCTTTTTCACCATTTGAAATCATCACTATTATACATTGGATTAATTGAAAACTACAGAACACAGTGTATATATAATTATATTAAAATTGATTAAAAAATAGAAAATATATGCATATAAAAAGGATACACATTTTAAGATTTGGCAATAGAATAGTCCAAATCACGTGACCCGTGCAAAAAATAGTAAGGCTCCATGGATCTTATATCTACTGGATACGCGGAACTTGTTATACGTAGGATCAAGAGAGAGAGAGAGAGAGAGAGAGAACAGTGGCAAAATTCACAGTGCGCATGCGCAAAGTTGCAGCACGAAGATCGCGAAATAATTCAAATTTTAAAAGTTCAAGAGGTGTAAGTAAATGTAGTCCAAAAATATTTAATTCAATTAACCAATTCTGTATCAGTGTTTTCTCTTCACGACATTAAACCCATAGCTACTATTGGAATAACTACATTGATTTACTTTGGAATTGAATGTACCGGAAGAGATAAACCAGGTTTGAGGACACAAATAAAAAAATTAATGTAAGAAATGTTAGTGAATGATAGAAAAAAGAAAATAATTCAATATTTATTAGTTTTAATTCGTGAAAAAATAATATTAATTTAGTATATTTCTGGCGAATGCCAGTTTTATACTTCATATTTTTAGCTCATCGAACTCCTGTCGAGGAGCTATAGTATTCGGTACGATGTCTGTAGCATCTTCCGATTTCAAAAATTTTTGCTACAGAAATCCCGGACAGACCCCCTGGATCACGAAATGACTATTACAACATATGTCCGTATGTATGTCGCTCGTCCGCTCGCTCGCTCGCTCGTACGAGATTTTTTGTTCCACCCAGATCTCCTAAACTACCCAACGGGTTTTTATGAAATTTTTTTCTGCAGATACGTGTTATGGTCTAGTTGTGCAAGGTACATTTTATTTTTCAAAATTTTCCTTCGTACTTGAGAAAAAAAATATTTTCCAATTTTTTTTCAGTATTTATTTTTTTTTTACGTTATTGTCTATTCAATTGTATTCAAAATTTTCTTGCATATGCAGGAAATGGAACAATATTTTTCCATATTTTTTATTTTGAAAAATTATGTAATAGGCCAGGCGGCAAGTAATTTAGACCGTAAAAAAATGTTAACAAAGGTTTTGTTGTTTTAAATGGTTTATTAGGGTACCATTAGCATGAATCTAGGTTTTCTCCACACCCCCCGAGGTGTGCTTCGATCGCCGTGGGGCCGCAAAGGTAAAAAAATTTGGTTTTTCGGTAATATCTCGTTTTCTCTTTGATGTACGGCTAAAATGGTCGTATATGAAATTAAAGACGATAAAATTCTGTACAAAATAGATTCTTATCATTTTTTCGTAGGACTTATGCATTCGATACAGTAGCCACGCGAAGTTGAACGATTTTTGACAATTGCAGAAATATCGATTTTTGGTGGCTAAATTCCACGGTTCACTCGTCCTGGTGATTGTAATTGAATAAGCACATATTGCATAAGTTTTCATAAAAATGTGTAGAATTTTGTTCAAAATGGTATATAGTTCGATTTATTGTGATTCTCATTAAAAACAATTCTACAGCGGTAGAATGATATCAATTCAATTGTCTTCTTCCTGGCACTGAACGACATTCTTCACTGAAAGGTTCATCTTGAGTAAATATTTTATCCGAGGTCGATGGTTGAGAAATGATTTCTCTCTCCTCACCTCTACCATTGTTGTCGATCGCAGTTTATTCATTTTCAGAGTCATCAGTCATTTCTGTGTCTTGTGCAGCTAAATGTTGGAATTGCACGTCGATCTCGTCATCAATGTCGAAATTCTCTTGTTCAATCTCGACATTGGTACAAGACTGGCCCCGGCAGCTTCCACAAATTGTCGAGCAACGCAGTACACTCTTCCTGCAGCTGCATGCTGCTCGACACTCTTTTTTATACATACAGGATATCGTGGCAAGAAGCTCCTGCGGAGCAGCGTCTTGCATCGTAGAAATAGGTATCAGGCCATTTCCCGTGCTTTTCCAGCCCCAATCTTGCGGCCTCTTCCTGTCCCTGATGGTAGGTTCTAAAGGAATGCTGTCGTGCTGCTGCTTCAGTTGGTGGTAAAGATGCGAGATTGCAAGCACTCTTAGAAATAGATTTCGCGAAACACTGGAACTTGTATTAATTCAATGAAATATTATCGTCGCCCGCTCCATAGAGTGCTTTAATCACAGATTATCCAACTGCTTCAACCAGGTCTGGAGACGAATCTGGGTCTTTAAAGATTCCAATGGTTTTTCGTAAATTCATATTTTTTTAAAGCAGTTTGACGAATTTCTGTATCCCTGTCTAAAAAGGCATGGAGGAAAAGTATGTGCTCCGCAACTTCTTCGGGATATTTGAACGATTTTGTCGAGTAAATTCTGCTCTCAGTTTTACCTTTCCCTGGTTTCAAGAGATAGACATTACACAAAGATGACGCGAGACCTATTAGTAGTATGAGAAGATCGACATCTGCACCCACTACCACTATGGAATCATAATCTGGCGATAATTCAATCGCAGTGATGATTATAATAGTGTCAGCGTCTTCAGCAGCTTGCTTTACGAGAAAACCTTTGAAAACTCTTGCTCTGGTCGTTGGCAGGGAATTTCTCCTGTGACATTGTTGCTGTCATCGTTTCATCAAACATCACATTAGCAGCGATGTGCCTCTGCGATCTACGTAGGCATTCAGCAGCTTTAGTGCTTTTGTTGTTAGCGTCTTTTGGATAGCCGTCGAAAACAACTATGCTGTTGACCTTGTAGTACATCTGAACGTATTGTACGAACTTCGAGAGAATATGATGAAATGCCTATTGTTGGTACCAGACAACACGATGGAGAAGAAATCCACCGTCAATAACATGTATCACGTTACCTGCATCGTCGATCGAATGAGCCATAGGAGAAAACATGTTATACAATGTATACAAATTTCTGCGTTTTACGCATTCCTGTTTCATCAAAAAGCGATAGTGGGCAAGGGGCTAGTTCGAAGTGAAAAGAATGTTGCAAATCCTGTTCCGTTTTCTTACTAATTGTAATTCTTTGAAATATTAATGAAATATCAACCGGAATCACTTCATTTTGGATGTTTATTGAAGAGTTTACTGCTCTTAAAGGAATTACTCTCTTCTTCCGCTGGAATTTCATATCTCCAAAATTGCCGCCAATGATAGCTGCCATTGAGGACACGCCGACTTCCTATCCTTTGTAACAGTTGATTTTCCCATCCTCTTGGACTGATAGACATAATCTCGAGGCAGACTGGAAAGAGATTGTGCGATGATAACCAATTAAAGAAATTTTCGAGGTCTTCCCTTGATATTAGTGATACTCTGGCATCTACATGCTGTTCGGAAATAGCAAACGACACTGGGGGTCAATTTTTAAAAAAATTCTAGACATTTTTATTAAAACTTATGCAATATATGCTTATTCATATTTTTTAGTATCACCAGAACGAGTGAACCGTGGAATTTAGCCACCAAAAATCGATATTTCTGCAATTGTCAAAAATCGCTCAACTTCACGCGGCTACTGTTTCGAATGTATTAGTCCTACGAAAAAATGATAAGAACCTATTTTGTAGAGAATTTTATCGTCTTTAATTTTATATACGACTATTTTAGCCGTACATCAAAGAGAAAACGAGATATTACCGAAAAACCAAATTTTTGTACCTTTGCGGCCCCACGGCGATCGAAGCACACCTCGGGGATGTGGGGAAAACCTAGATTCATGCAAATGGTACCCTAATAAACCATTTAAAACAATAAAACTTTTGTTAACATTTATTTACGGTTTTGGTTCAATTTATCGCCCTGCCGCCTGGCCTATAAGACCATTGGAGAAAAAAATATTTTTTAATTAAAAATCGAACAAAAGAATATCAATGCATTTATAGTCGGCTTAGTTTGCTTTGCGAGAGAAGAAAATCTGTTGTGGTCACCACACTACTTTCTTATACTCAATTTAAATTGGCACATATTTGACATTTCAAATGCGTATTTCCGTAAATATTTTGTCTTTGTTTTGTTTTCATAGCATATATGATATTTTAAATACATGCCAATATATAAATACATTTTACTCAAAATTGGATAAAGATAGAACAAAAATGCATAGAACATTTTGTCTTAAGCTAATTGTTTTCTATAACTTTTATTTCAAAACTTTTTCCATATCCCTTTCAGTTTCTCTAATAATTCACAATGTTCGATTTTGATCTTCAGTAAACTTCCTCTTCCGGTTGTGCGATTATGCTAGAAATCTAATCAGCTCTTCATATAATCAAAAAACTTTTAAATACGAAGTTTCATTGTCCTGTCTTTGCTCGTTTTTAAGATAATGAACATAAAGACACACATCCACACATCCACACACACAGACGTCAAAACGTATTCAGGGGACCTCAAAACATGTATTTCCATCAAAATCTCGCAATAGAAATTTTTCATGATTCCTATACTTTCTTTATACTATGTATAAGAAAGTAAAAATGTGTTCACAATTGTTTCAAATTTGTTGTTTTATTTGCGACCTAGGCACCTAGGATTTTAAAAGTGAATCTAGGTAAATAATAATTTGATATATTCAGACTTGGACATACGTCGATGAGCTGCAGGCATGTATGTCTGTATACATTCCTAGTTTTTTTCTATGATTTGTCACACTAAATGTTGTCCTACTTGTTACCACCGAATGAATGAAACACGTTATTTGTAAAGTGCTAAAATATATCTAAATATCTTCAATCCTGCAGTGTGAAATTATTCTGCATCCACTAAAAATCCAACAGTATCCTACAGTTAATGTAAACTTTTAATATCAATGTTATTAATTCGATTCTATGTGAATAATTTATTATGCACAAGATTATACACAATTCATTGTTTGGCACAACACGTGCATAGGAAAATGACGCGTTGTGACTCACAACAGTCTAGTTGTCAGATAACTCCCAGTACCCGAGCTCGCACGATCATATAAGTCTGAGATTTACGGAATCGGGGAAATCGTGGAACTGCATTAATTATTAATACAGGCAATCGTACAATATTAATAAGGTGGGGGCAAGGGGTTTACTACACCTCTACTGTACATGCACATGCATATTCGGCCAGTAGTTGAAATCAGGGCTTTTCGGTTCAGCTTCTATATCAGTACTGAATCAACGATGAAAACTTAAAATTCTGCATAAGGAAAATGAAGGTCACGTACTATCGAAAATATCTGACTGTCGAAAATATCGTTTTTCTTACACGGATACATTTATGTCTTAAAATTTAAGGTGAAATTTGCAGACATCTAAATGTTGTGTAATACAGAAAATTTCAGCACATTTAAGATATGTCTTACGAGACGGGCTGGAATTAGGACATGCTCTATTCCAACCAATATTCCAACCCGTTTATTACCGAGTGATTCCGAATTGTACCGGACAACATCGAAGCGTATCTTGTATAATTTTGAATATGCATTGTTTCAAATTGTTTCAACGCGTGCTAACGTGACAGCTAAGTACCCATTTTGTTAAATCAAAATATAATCCATTATAATATTCTGCAATTCGAGTGCTCAAAGTGTGTACGCAACATAAATTAGATATGTATTGGAAGATATAAAATTCGTTGTTGATAACAGATGGATAACTGGGACAAATGAGCAAGTGGTCATTCTGATAGAGGAGTTCGAGAAGTATCCTGCTCTGTACACTGTTAAACACCCGGAATACCACATAAGAACAGAAGGAGTTAACGTCTACGCGACACAATATGACGGAATCGGACATCCACAAGAAATTTACTAGCCTCAGAAACGCCTATGCTTCTGAAAGGAGGAAATATGCAGATTCTTTCAATAGCGGATCTGGTGACGATGATGTCAAGCAAAGAGTAATTATAATTAAGGTTTTGTTTTGTATATAGTTTGATATATAACCTAGAATAGTTTTCATATTTTCATGTTAGGTAAAGTAGGATAATTAGAATTACGGTTTTTTGTATATAGTTTGATCTACTAGGACTTAAATTAATACTAGTTAATAAATTTAGTTAACAAATTTCAATTACTCTCCCTCACAGTTATATTACATCGTTAACCTTCAAATATTTATCTTTCAAATTATTATATACAGTCTTGCAAACTTGTGGAACAAATATACTTATTGTGCTTTCATAGATTCTGGTAGCAAACATTAATGAGCGATGTTTCTCTTGTTGCTAGAAAACGCAGAGTGATTGCTAATCTGTAATTGAATATCATCATTTTCATTTCAAAATAACATCTTTGCAATTGTGAAAAAGTCAACGTAGCGCTGCTCAGCAGTGATGCATTGTCGCATATTCGTATGTTGCCGCTAATGTCATTTTCTATAATATGAAGCAATTCATCGAACTGCTGGCCAAACATTCTCAAAAATTTCTAGTATGATTCTGGATCTTCCATTCTCAATACATTTTCCAACATACTCCACGACCTTCTCGCGTATGTAATAACCATTTGTATGTCCATAATCTCCGTTTCCTACTTCACTTTTTTCGTCTTAATTAATATTTTGATTATAATTGCTACAACAGAATTCATCGTCGTCAGCTATTTCACAATGTTTGGTTAAATTGGGTTAAACGAACTGTCAGTTTGACAGTCATGGCTGACGGACTGCTCATACTGCGCAAAATCATTGGTCAATTTGTAACGAAGAAATGTGCCCGTGTAATACAGGAAATTTCAAGACATTTGCTTGTGCATCAATTCATTTCTTAAGACATATTTAACATTAAATCTTAAGACATAAATGTGCCCGTGTAAGACATGCTTTAGAGATCTATGAATATGCATCAAATTTTGCGTGACAAATAAAATCAAATGCTGTAAAGTAGTGGAAATTCTATACAAATCATATGATGGACCGAGTATGAATGAACGAGCGATTTACCAATGATTTAAACGCTTTCAAAATGGCCGTGAATCAGTTGAAGATGACGATAGTGTTGGGAGATCCAGAACTTCAAATCAATGTGGAAAACGTTAAGAAAAAAAAATTCTTGAGACAATCGAAATACAGTTAGAGAGGTTGTTGAAGAAGTTGATATATCGTATGCATCATGCGAAGAAAATTTTCCAAATGTTTTTGGCATGTGGAGAGTGGCAGCAAAACACCAGCTCACACTTCATAGTTTGTTCGGGCTTTTCTGTCAAAACTAGCACTGTAATGATACCGCAACCGCCCTAATTCACTAGATCTGGTCCCGTGTGACTGTTTTCTCTTCCCAAAGATGAAATCAAAAATGAAATAAAATTTTTTACGCCTACTGAAGAATTGAATCAAAATCGCCGGAGGCGATGAAGGTACTACTAAAATCTACATTTCAAAAGTATTTTGAGGACTGGAATAAACGATGGAATAAGTGCATTATATCCAATGAGGACTATTTTGAAAGGGACAATATAAAAATTCACGAATAAAAATTGTTTTGGAAATTAAAGCTTGCACGAACTTTTTGATCATACCTCGTAAGTACAGTAAAATGTTTAGAGACAAGTATTCTCATATTATTGTTTTTTAAATAAATTTCATTTAGTAGTAAAGTTAAATGTATATTTAAGTAATTCCAAATGATTGAAACAAAATTATAAATCTCATATTACAGTTAGTGATAATTTTTTAGCATAATACGTTCCTCTACTCAAATGTAAATAATTCACAGCGAACAAAACACGTGTAATTATTCATTAAATGAAAAACATAAATAGGTTATGTTTCTTGCAATGCTACCAACTCCCTTTTAAGGAGAAACCTTGAATTAATGTCTATAAATGGTAGTTCTAACTCTAACATTTGGTGTACTCAAATAAATACAGTGGGCGTTGATGAGTTAATAGCAGCTTACCAGTAGTCTATTATGAAATCGATTAAATTAGACAAAAGTTGTGCATTTATAGGGCGATGTTAAAATGATAAGAATTTCATAGATACTAAGTGTATTATTATTTGTATACTACTAGTATGTGCTGGCCTCGCCACGTACGTACAAATATAGCAGCACGTGACAGGCCATACCACTCCTACACACTAACAAACACAACTACATACACACAACACATTGCATTCATAGTGACACTGATCTACCTGTGCCAACAACATATAGATATATTACCTTGTACCAGATGCAGGAATGTATTCCAGTCTGAGAATAGCTGGCGATACTCATTCTCTCCAGGTGCCTGTAACTCCCTGCCTGCACATACACACAAAAACACACAAGTTATTATCCATTGCAATCAATGGAATGTTACAGTGTTTGGACAGTGGTGTTAGGGAACATACGTATGTGTAGTACGGTTGCCAACTCAATGTGTGAATTTTGCGGGACACGATTTAAAAACAGCATGATTTATAAATATGAGACGGGATAATTTTTAATTAACGATAAAATCATTTAAACATGTACACTACCACAAACACTAAACAGTTGAATAGCACCGGTTTGATTACAATAGGTACATTATGGCATCGCACAGTCGCGCAAACCTAGTGACGCGGGACAAACAGTGTCCCGCCAATGGTCAAGGCGGGACGCGGGATTTCATGGTCTAAAAGCGGGAAATCCCATTAAAAACGGGACGGTTGGCAACCCTAATGTGTAGCAGTGTCTGGTAGTAGTATGTATGTTAGAAACGGTAGAAGTACTTACCATGGATATTCTTCAAATATCGCCACACCACTGGAATGAAATCATCAATTTCGGCTGTCACATTTCCAGGTACACGTGGCACTGGAAGAAATTGCAGTTATCAGTGCCCTGAATAAACACTAGCGCCTGACACTATACCATGCACTGTGCACCGTGTCACGTGAATTAATTAATATGTATTATCACTCGGGTTTAGAATTAACTCGTTTATATAATACATTGTCATAGATAGTTCCCACTCCCGATCATGAGAAGTGTTTGTTTCTGTTACTTACCAGTTACAGATTTGTTGTCATCGGAACAGCAGGAGGATGCAGGAGTGGATTCGTTCGACTCAAGGGCTACAACAAAAACAGTTTTACTGTAACACACTCGACTATTAAAACTAAATATCTGATTTATCAGTTAATTAATTATGTGTCAGATACGTTTCCTAATACTGACTGTATTACTCACCAGAATCATTATTATCGAAATTTTTAATCATAGACAACAAAACTTAAGACCCTGGATTAAATAATGTAAAATTATATCTTAATCAGTTATGAACTCGTAATATTTGATTAGTGGATTCGCTGATATTTGTACACTAATCTTGTCTCTTATTTATTTATTTATCTTTTAAATTTCTAATAGCGGCAGATAAGAATAAGATCCTTGCGAAGTAATGCACGATAATCTAATGTCGATAATTTATAATGATTACTTACGAGTTTCATCTGATGGACCGGCATCCATGTACGGGACCTCCAAGTCCGCTCCGAAAGCAGTATCTGTATTAGAAGTGTTCGTTAATAATTACAATATCACATATCCTGGGCCGTTATATTCAGATAAATAATACACTCACTGTCCATCAGAGACACAGTCACTTCCTGTAGATTCTGTACATCACACATGTTATAAATTTAGTAAAAATAATTCACTAATATCGACAAGTCGGTTACTAAGTGTTAACTAGTATCACTAGAAGTTAGTACTACGTACTTATATATCTGTATCAGGTGGGGTAGATATCAGGTGGGCATATCTAATTGTAAGATAATTCACAAATGCCAAGTTAATAGGTGTGACTAGTTTCAATCAATCATATCAAAATAAGTTTTGCTAAATTTCAGGCTTATCACATGTTACTAGACACTGAAAAATTAAACAGTCAATGCAGTTGACATGTGTTATGTAATTCATTATATTTAACAACATATTACTACTGGCAGAATGAATGAATGGATGAATGAGTGTATTTCCTAGTTATGTCCTGCAACTGCACGAATTAATCTCGCCCAGTATTGTTAATAATATATTGACAAGATGTTCTTAGTTCGTTATATAATTCCACGTGCATAAGTGTTTCATAATTAATTTTTTTTGTAATAAATTTAACAATAGCACACCTGCAGTTAACAAGTACTTCAGGTGTCTTATCTCGGTTTCTAGGAATTATTTTCATGTTCACTTTTCTTATATGATATTGCGACAAATTTTATTTGTGGAATTGTGAATTATGTTCGCTATTCTGAGATTATGTTCAATTATTATATTCGATATCAATTATTATTTCGAAGGAAAAACGAAACTCAAAAGATAAGACAAAAAATGAAGAGGGTAAACGTCTGCTATATTGGACAAAAGACAGAGGATGGAACATTCTGAATGGAAACGTTGCAGGAGAAGAACACGAAGAATATACTTACAACGGACCGAAAGGAGACACAGTAATCGACTATATAATAACCAATGAGAGTGCAGTAGGAAAAGTTCAAGAATTTAAAATCGAGGAGAGAATAGAAATATACATGAAGATTATAGGAACCTCACGGGTAGAAGACAATGAGGACACTGAAAATAAATGGAAGACATACTGGTCAACTACAGTAGTGAAGGCGTATATGGAAAACATCACAAGAATAAGCTTTAAGGAGACGGAGGATAGATAAAATGACGAGATAACTAAAAGAGACAGTATACAGGTCAACCAGAAGGTACAAAGTAGAAAATAAGAAAATGGGCCAGAAAGTATGGTGAGACGCGGAATGCAGAGAGAAGAAAAGAATGGTAGCAAAGACCTTGAGGATGTGAAAAAATGGAATGGTTAATAAAAAAAGACTAAATAAGGAAAGGAGAGAGTACACGGAAATGAAAAAAAGAAAAGAAAGACAACACGCAGAAAAAGAATAGCAGGAAATTAAACACAAGTCGGAAGCAGAAGTACGGAAATACATAAACAAAAATAGAAACCATAAAAATAAAAGAAGTAGAAAATAAAAAAGGATCAATAGCTGAAGCATTTTATGTACCTACTAGACGGAGAAGAAGACAGAATCGAAGAAAGGTAGAAGATGTGTTTGAAATCACAACAGATCAGGTGTACCAAGCAATAAACAGGTTAAAAAAGAAGAAAGCAGTCAGGGAAGATGGAGTAGAAAGCGAAGCCTGGATCTATGCCACAGAGGCAAGGACCGAACAAATAACGAGACTAATAAACAAAATATGGAAGGGGCTAGGATTCCCAAAAAGATGGAAAGACGGAATAATATGTCATATGCATAAATTGGGATCCATAGAAGAGGTTACAATGCAGAGGTAAAACAATGTTGATACAATCCTAGAAAGCATTCTACGGACAGAAGTAGAGAGCAAAAACATTCTACCAGATACGCATGCGGGATTTCGGAAAGGAAGAAGTACGATGGACAACATATACATTCTGAATTATGTAGTAGAACGATAACTAAGTGATGACACAAATCACGTGCTTGCAGATCTGCATTCTGATTGGTTCATTTTGTATTTTCATTTCTAAAGTGAAATCGATCATGAACCGGAGAAACTTGTAGAAATAAATTAGATAAATAAATAAATGAATTTCGTAAATGTAAATCCATCATAAACTAGCTTTAAATAAAAGCTTGTAATAATAATCATACTTATACATATGTATTATTATTATTATTTTTGTGGTGAAACCGTGTATATAATACATATGCAAATTGTAAATTTCAATAAAAGAATAAAAAATCGTTGTAAAAATAGTTAAATAATTAGAAATACGATGTTTTGACAGTTAGTTATGTGGAACACATATTTTCGTAAATATCGCCAACGTCAGCAAGCGGGTCAAATTTTTACATAAAAAAATAAGCTCTTAAACCTTGCTCTCCTCAAAACACACTTTGTGTCAAAATTTGAGCTCAATTAACCAAGTAGTTTCGAAGTCTATAGGGAACATACACCGCATACATTCACTTTTATATGTATAGAAGATTGAGGACCAATACCAGCGTCTGCATGGTAACGGGCGTGCCTCTAATGTAAATTCGTGCAAGAGTGATTCGGATTATCTGCTGCGACTATGTCGGTCGCACTTTGTACGGGCCGTACTACAACATAAACAATTGTACATTAATGACTTTCTAATTATATGAAACACAGTCCATGTGCCGTGAGAAATATTTCATTCAAAACACTTGCACGGTACGGTACGGCTAGGAAATGTCAAATGCTGCGGCGGCGGCCATGATGGATTTTATGTAAAACTTGAGTGAATTTTACAATTTTCACCGACTTCTAGACGATTTTGGGGAAAAAGCGCAAAAGATGAAATCGTTTTCATTTTTTCGCTACTTTCATTTGTACTCGTAGTTATTTTAAATACGGCGGGGGATGGAGGGTCTAATGCTGGATCGACCATGGTGGATTTTATACATACACACCTGTTTCTCACACATTTCAACGCATTTGAAAATAGCTTTATGCAGATCACAGTGCGACAGTAGGATGGGAGTTTTTACTGAAAATAACAGAAAACTGTAGTCACATGTTATACGAATGCTGTATTATATGTATATATATGTGATACTATACGTTTCACGTAACATGCCACCACGACGGATGTGATTGTACGAATTCTGGGATAAGGTCTCATAGTGGTCTGATAGATGGTAGCTACTGAATTCAGCCCCTTCATATTCAGTTCGTGCTTCTCAGATAACTATAAAGAATGATATATCAGTACTGGTTGCCTGTTACCAGAACAATGCCACATTTAATATTGATTTATATTTACGACTCCGGATGCCTTCAAGAAGCAGAAGATGAAGCAGCTAAGTTGTTCCGACACAGTCATATTATTGTTACTGCAAATATTGCACACTCCATCTGAAACTGTACAATTCCAGGGGTCAGCGCATGCGTGTTAGAGCAGTCATGCATTCAACATGTGCATCTTACCCTCAGCATCCGATAATTTTGTTTCGTGTTGACATTTTAGACAATCTCTGTTAAAAATCACTAATAGTTTTATGTGCAGCTGTTTAAATTTTTCCGTAGCGTCCTCATTTATATTGAACTGAAGCACCAGCTGACAACCGAATAAATAGTATTGATTATTAGAGGCACATTAGCACACACAGATACTCACACCGCCTCCATGTTGAATTAACAACAAAATAACGCAACACAGCTTTCCACCGAACATGGTGTATGTGGTTGTGTCACAACATATACAAGGCATGTGACAAGTGCACGTACCTAGTAACAACACTGTAATGACACACTAGCTAGTCTCGATCAAATGTATTTGTACATTGCCGCGTACCTAGCCTGACATGGTTCGAAACTGTTGTCTTTCCACTAACATTTGTACATAAAATTATACATTATATATTTATGTAGCCTGAGTGCATATATATATATATATATATATATATATATATATATATTTGTATTAATATAAAATAATAACCATTTCATTGCATACAGCAATACAAATTAAAGTGCACATGAATTGTTGTTCATTTGCCGTAGGTTTTTCTTCAAAACTGCGCTCCGCCGGTAGGGCTCGCGCTGAGTGAGCGGCAGGTTTTCTCCGGGTACTCCGGTTTCCCCTGCCTAGGTACACTAGTACTTAAACACGCTAGGCCCTAAATCGAACTAATGTCACCTCTGGCGTACGTCATGTGACAAGTAGATAGAGGGGCCAATGGCAGCCACAAAAAGGCATACAAATGAAACAATACAACACATAGGATAGGTATACTGATAGGTACACTGCACTACACTGACGCATACACTCTGAAGAGGCTCAGGCCTATAGCAGAGCACCACCATAAATCAATCAATCAATCTTCAAAACTGAACGAGATACTTATATAAACGAACACATTGTTATAAGGAGAGAAAAATAGCACTTTTTAACTAGAATTAAATTAACTATGGTTCCCATTTCAAAAAACAACTTGCACCGTTGTATCTTCAGAAATATTCAATGAAAAAAGCTTTGTATGTATGCTAAAATATGTATTTGAAGCTGCTTTCAATATTTTCACCAGCCTCCTCGTCCAGCTGAGCCGTGCAAAATTGCCAAAACCTCACAATCGAAATTTTCTATGACTCCACCTGCTTCCTACCATATATAAGAAAGTAAAAATGGAATTGGCTCTGTAACATGTATTTAAATTTAATTAGCAGCTGATGGCGGATGGGGCCCCAGGTAAGGTGGAAGGTTTAAAAAACACAAACTACTGTTTGTAGAACATTAATTGTTCGCATTATTTTTAATAAATGTGCAAATACACAAATAATTATTTATAAATATGTTCTGTCTCTCTCTCTCTCCCTCTCTCTCCCTCTCTCTCTTCCTCTCTCTCTCTCTTTCTGTTTTGATTATAATTACACTGACGAACACACACATTTCGAACGTAACACGAGAATTACATGACACACTTCGGGTGACTAAAATATTTTGACCACTGCACGGGAGGTGGGGACGAGGGGTGAACAAGACACACAAAATCACACTTCACACAATGTGGTGACACACGATGGACACACCCCTGATAGTACAGGGCAGGCCGGAGGCAAAATTGTAAGCCCCTCCCCGAGAAAAAAAAATCTACTTTTTTTTTGCAAATCCGGCTCCTGCATGAGATGATTTGATGTTTGTTCGGATTTTCCCAGCTGCCCCAAAAGTCAGAGGTGCGCAAGTAACAACTATTACATTATTTACAGTAATTCATTAATTAAAAAGTACTATTCTTAAAATGCTAAAACAAAAACAACTCCTTCATCTTTGGTCCTACAAATATTTAGTGTTCAGAACTGCTGGTTTTTCGCAATTATTTCGTGCTTTTAATTATTGGATGGAGTGCAATAAACAAACGCCGGTTCATGTTTCACAGCCAACCAAGGTTGTTGTTATTTTTTTGCCTATTATGTAAATTATGCATTATAATTATACACAGCGATCAAAATTAACTGTAGCTCACGTGACCAAACAAAGTTCGCATTGTAGTCGAAACTACCTTCCACGGAATAAAAATAAGATCAATATTTAGCAAATTTTTGACGTTTACCGACCGAGCATTCAGTTGTCATTCAGTAGCGTCGTGTCTATTTTGCAGTTATTTCTTTTTGTAATTGTGTTTTACATTTTTCATATTTTCTTGTACAATCAGTCTTTTTAATACTAATATCTTTATAATATTAAGTAATATTTTCTTGTATTTCTAAACAATAGTTTTATGAATATTTTAGGTTACAATATTTGGTGAAGAGCACGATAAGTTTATTTTAGAAACTTATTTTCGTTCTGGCGTTCGAAATGAAAACGAATGGAAGTATTCTATTCAGAGTTGCCATAAATAATTTTTACAGAACTACCCTACAATACTACCTCTTGGGTGACTTGGAAATGTACTGATCTCATAAATAATGTTATAATGTAACGTAAATATTCGAAATGCATAAAAATAAAAAAAAATTTTCCTTTCATGGTATAAAATTATTTCCAACTTTAACTGATCTAAATTATTTTTATTATAAAAATAGTATATGTTACAGGCCGATATAAACCAAGGTCGCATTCGCATCAAGTATTTATCGCGGTCAAACACGTGTTCTAGTGTGAAAGTGCAAAGTGAAAAACTACAAAGAAACTAAGACGAGTTAAACCAACAAGAAGCGACGGACGTCGAATCTAAGGTAGAGCTCACTCTTTATTTCTTCTCCCCTTTCTACCCTCATTTAAAACCTACCCTAACCTAATAACCTAAAAACATATCCTAATGACACAACTAAAGCCACCTATCAATCAATAGATGAACCAAATAACAAAAACAAACATGAATCCCTCTACACCAAGGCGACAATTTACCGACAAAACAAGTCAAGACACAAACCAAACTAAAACATTTGCCGATATGATTCGTACACCAACTGCAGATATCTTCCCAAACAAAGATCAGGCCATCTTAATGAATTCGATAGACGGCCTAAAAATCAAAGACTACATCGCCAATGTCGGAAAAATAGTTGGCTCAAAAAATATACTTTTTGCATCACGAATTTCGAATAACCGAGTATGCATCTACCTGAAAACAAAAAGTATAGTAGACGAATTAATAAAAAATAATAATGAAATTAAGATAGAAAACCAGCTAATTAACGTCCGAAGGTTAATTACGCCTTCAAAAAGACTAATCCTCTCCAATGTATGTCCTTCTATACCCCACATCGAGATAGAAAACACACTAAAAGACATTGGACTGAAACTCACATCCCCCGATAAATTTCTTACGTGTAGGAATGACCGACACAGAATATCAGCATGTTCTCAGTTTTCGCAGACAAGTATACTGTTTCCCAGACGAAAACATATGTGTACCTGATAGCATCAAACTCAAAATCGACGAAATAGATTACAGAATATTTATCACAGAAGATACAATGAACTGCTTCATATGTAAAAAACCCGGTCATAACAGTAATCAATGTCCACAAAAATTAGCAACAAACCCAGAACCAGTAACCATCCTACCCTTATCTCAAACATTTAAAAGACCTCGCTCACTAGCAACATCTGACACAGGAAACTCAGAAACCATTATAACTGAACCAACAACCTCAAACAAAGCTGACAGAACAAATGAAAATAACAACCAAGAGACAACCACAAAGCAAAGCAAAAAAAACCCAGAGTACAGAGCCCAGTAAACAACTCCGAAATACTACCAAAACCAATACAACAAGAAATTAACGAAAACCCACAAAAATACATATTGAAATATGAGGAATTTAAAGAATTCATAGAAAATGTTCAAGGAAATACAGATCCTATATCTATCGCAAGAGACTACACAACAGACATACCTAAATTAATAGCCATGATCCATCAACTCCACCAACACGCACATCGATCACAAAAAAAATCGATTTACTAGACTCCATAAAAAAATTAAAACTAAGAACAGAACAAAATACCAGTCAAGAATCAAACAGCGACTTCCGTACCAGTCAAGAATCTATCTTATCCATCATATCCTCCTGTCAAGACTCAGAAAGATTATCCAGTGGAACAGAAATGGCCTCCAATCCCATAAAGGTGAATTACAACTACTAGCAAATGAGCACAGCCCACAATATATTTGTGTACAAGAAACAAGACTAAAAGAAAATCAAAATTTTAATTTAACAAACTACGATATCTACAGAAAAGATAGAATTAACGCAAATATAGCTAGCGGTGGAGTCGCTATCCTCACAAGAAATGACAACTACGTGGAAGAAATCAACGTAAATACCAGCTTAGAAGCCATTGCTCTAAAAACATTTACTCCACAAAAATTAACCCTCTGTTGTTTATATCTACCTCCTAACGCAAATATTACAGATAAAGAAATTAAAACATTAATTGACCAATTACCAAAACCATATATTCTACTAGGGGACTACAATGCACATAACACATTATGGGGATCAAACAACACCGACCAGAGAGGGAAAACCATAGAAAACATAACAGATAACGAAGATCTCATAATCCTTAACGATGGCTCACCAACACACTTCTGCAGCCATACAGGAAACTTTTCGGCTATTGACTTATCAATATGTGTTCCACTGCTGGCAACTAATCTTGAATGGGAAACCCTACAAACATTATTTACTAGCAACCACTTGCCAATCAAAATTATACATAGTACACAAACACATTTTGTATTTCAGCCAGTACACCTTCCATGGAAACTAGAAAATGCCAACTGGAGCTTATTTACTGAATTATCCAAAATAAAAGACCAAACTATAAACGAAGAAGAAAACATAGACGCTATATTAAACAACTTTTTGACGACTATCACAAATGCAGCAAATAAAGCAATAGAGAAAAAACAACTGCAACAGAGAAAAATTGTACCTTGGTGGAACCAAGAATGTAAGCAAGCCATTAAAGAGAACAAAAAAGCCCTATATAAGTACAGGAAACACAAAACCCAGGAAAATCTGATAAATCTTAAAAAAACGCAAGCTAAACTCAGAAGAATCATCATAAAGAGCAAAACAGAATCCTGGCAAAAATTTGTATCGAACATGAACCCAAACACACCAACGGTAACCGTTTGGAACCAAATAAGAAAAATAAAAGGAGGACACGCAAGGCAACGAACAACAATTCTAAAAACTCCAACAATTTCCACCACAAACAATCAAGACATAGCCAACATATTAGCACAAACATTTGAAAACACATCAGCAGATGAAAACTACTCTCCAGAATTCCTAAGACATAAAAATGAACTAGAGAAAACACCAATCAGCTTTAGTAACGATAATAAGAACAAACCGCTAAACACACGTTTCACATACGACGAACTCCAGTATGCTCTGCAAAAAAGCAAGGGAAGAACCAGTCCAGGGCCAGACGGAATACCGTACGAAATAATCCTACACCTCCCGCAAGAAACACTCGAATATCTTCTCAATATATATAACTTATTATGGGAAAAACACATATATCCAAGTATGTGGAGCCAAGTAATAACTATCCCAATATTAAAACCAAATAAAAATAAAACCGACCCTACTAATTACCGACCAATATCCCTTTCTAATTGCCTTAGCAAAATATTCCAGAAGATGGTAAATAAGAGACTAATCGGGTATCTCGAATCAAGAAACATACTGACAAATGAACAAAGTGGCTTCCGCGAAGAGCGGTCTACAATAGATCAAATTATAAACCTGGAAACGTCTATCCAAAACGCCTTTAGAAACAAACAACACCTGATAGCGATATGCTTTGACCTACAGAAAGCATACGACACCACATGGAGATACCACATATTGAAAACCCTAATATCATATGACCTAAGCGGCAACATAGCAAACTTTCTGAAAAACAGAAAATTCAAAGTAAAGACAAACGGATGTATGTCAGATGAAAAACTACAAAAAAACGGGGTTCCTCAAGGAGAAATCCTAAGTGTAACTCTATTCCTCGTAGCAATAAATGACATCATTAAACACATCCCATACCGTGTCAAAAAATCTCTATTCGCTGACGATCTTGTAATATACCATAGCGGGAAAAACACCAAAACCATAAAAACCACACTGCAACAAGCAATCGATAGATTAGAAGACTGGACAAGAGAAACGGGATTCACATTCTCAGAAACTAAAACAAACGCCATCCACTTTTGTAAAAGTAGAAAATACCACCCAAACCCTACATTAAAAATTAACAACCACAATATAACCTACAAAGACAACATAAAATTCCTAGGAGTAACTTTTGATAATAAGCTAAAATGGACAGCACACATACAAAATCTCAAAAAAGAATGCTCCCAAAGACTAAACATAATAAAAACAATCAGTCACACAAAATGGGGAGCACATAAAGATACAATCCTCAAAGTCTACTACGCTTTAATAAGATCAAAACTAGACTATGCCTGCATCATATATTCTGCCGCTAGACATACAAAGCTGAAAACACTAGAGACAATCCAAAATACAGCGCTAAGATTAGCCACCGGAGCCTTCAGAACGAGCCCAATAAAAAGCATACTTATTGAAGCAGGAGAATACCCACTTGCATACAGAAGAAAACTCTTAACGTTAAATTATATAACCAAACTGGCCAAAAACCCCGCTAATCCAACCTATAATAATATATTTCAACCACGATCCACCATAAAAAGAGACACCCCACTACAACAAAAAATAAGTTCGTACTTAAACAATTTGCAAATCCATATACCTACCCTACAGCTAAAAACACACCATAAACACCCTCCATGGCTAAACATACAACCCACCTACATACTAGACCTCACAAAATACCCTAAACTTACAACCCCAGCTGAGCTCTACCAAAACATATTTAAAGCTACCCAAGTAACCTACCCACAAGCAAACTACATTTACACTGATGGCTCAAGAAACAACGACAAATCCGGAGCAAGCATCATCACAGAAAACACAAAACAGATATTTCGTTTACCAGATCAGTGCAGCATATACACGACAGAAATATACGCAATAAAAAAGCCACTGAGCACATACTAAAAAACAACTCGGACAAAAAACATACCATCATATGCTCAGACTCAATCAGTGCGATTGAAAGTATGAAGAACATCTACTCCAACAACAGCACCGTTCAACAAATACAAGACAACATACGCAAAGCCACTACAGACCACAACATAGAAATATTCGTCCTCTGGATCCCATCACATAAAGGCATTAAGGGTAACGAAGAAGCCGATGAAGCTGCAAAATGCGCCACAACACTAGAGACAACGTCAAACACGCCAGTACCAACTGAAGACTTAAAATCGATTATCAAATCAAAGATTAAAGAAGAATGGGAAAATGAATGGAAAAACACGACCAACAATAAATTGCGCGACATCAGAAACAACACTCAACCATGGACCGTCCCAGAAGACAGAAAGCTGCAAGTTACATTATGCAGACTCCGAATCGGACATACACTCCCCACACACGGATACCTACTACAGAAAAACGACCCACCCATATGTGATAAGTGTAGTGTACCCGTAACAGTGAACCATATCATCACACAGTGCCAAAAATACAACCAACAAAGACAAACACATAACATTTCACAAAACATAAAAATTGCTCTATCTAACAACACTAACGCACAAGGTAATTTAATCAAATACTTAACAGACATCAACGTTGTACCATAAAAGTGTTCTTATCTAAAAACATCTGCTATACAAATATGTAAACCGACTGTACCGAGGTATTAGTGACCTAGTTGTCGAAATACCTTAACCATTAATAAAAAAAAAAAACCAAGGTCGTAGGCTCGCCTATGTATTGTGTTTGTTTCAAATCGTTACTATGGTCACTATAGTTACAACTATAGTGAAGCGGCAACTTGACAATTGCAATAGAGCGGCACGCTTCAGTCATTATTGCTCTCTCCGTATTTGTATGCATTTAGGAACAAACTAGTTATTATTAAGTGGCGCCCACTCAAACATTTATTTCCCGAATGAAGAGCTACAATATTCGATACGATGTCTGTAGCATGATCCGATTTCAGAAATACAATTCACTGATGTAAAATTACTAGAGTAATATTTATAAATACCTGGATTGTTGGATGATACATCAGAATCTATAAATAAAACGTGACCCTAGAATTGGTTTGTTTAATATCCATTTTTCACGACAATGACTTGCAAAAACTTTTAATTATCGATTGGTTTGTTTAATATCCACTGACACACATTAGAAAATGTACTTCTATTTCGATCATTACAAGTACTATTTTGTACAATGTCCGAACATCTCTTTTGTGTCTTAGTGCTAAATTAGGCACTAGCCAGTTAATCCTTTGTAAGAGTTGAGGTGAGTAAACAATATTATTAATTAATTTAAAAACAAAAATTGAGGAATATAATTGTCTGCGTACATATTGACTGCTGAACATATTTCATTATACTCAAGATAGTCTGGATAAGAAAGGTAAGTTCTGAGGCACAGGTAATTACAACATTTCTTTTGGATTCTTTCTGCGGTATTAATGTTAGATTTGGTGAGCGGATACCAGATTTCAACACCGTATTCCAGAATTGGCCTGATTAAAGCACAATATATAATCCTAATCGTTTTGGTATTACGGATTTCTTTAGAATTTCGTATGACATAGCCTAAGGTTTTATATGCTTTAGTAGCTATATTGTTAACATGTACATCAAATCTTAAGCGGTCATCTAGTGTTACACCTAGATCAAGAGCCTCGGATTTTCTTAACAGTAGCTCTCCTTGAATCATATAATTACAGCTTATAGTTTTAAATTTTCGTGTGAAGGAAACAATCTTGCATTTATTTACATTTAAATGTAGTTTACTATCCATACACCATTGAACTAGATTGTCGATATCCATCTGAAGCTTTTCGCAGCCAGATATATCATTAATTTCTCTGAAAAACTTAAGATCATCAGTAAAAAGCAAATAATATATTTTAATTTTTACAGGGAATTTCGTGACATTGTCGATGATTTGTTAAATAATCATGTGACAAGAGTACTAAATTTCACAGCAGAGGAAATAAATCTATCTGACGACAGTCTCATTGTTCCTTTACATAATGACAATTAAGTGAGTAATACAAATAATAATATCCCTCTTGTAAATAATAACACACATTAAAATGGCTTTGCAAGCAGTTCTGCCTTCTACAATATTCAACTTGCGTATGGAGATGAAAATTCATCGTCATCAGAAATGTCGGCCAATGTTGATCCTAATATGAATTAAATAATGCTTCAATTTCGACTGATCGAAAATAATTAACACGAAAATGAAAAAATACAACCGGGAAACTGGAAAAGAATCGTTAGAAAATTACAACGGGAATGGGATGAAAAATATTTAGATATTAATAATAAATTACATCCTGCAAAAATGGTTCAGTTACTATGTAAACCAAAATGTTGCTTTAAGTGCACTACTACAGCAAATACACTGAGAGAGCTGAACCTGTGCCTAAACGAACTACAAAAACTGCAAGTACGAAAACACATATATACAAATATGTTTTTGAACTAAACAATATTCGTACAAAATATGTATTTTAAATCAAAACTTCGATTTTTAAATGAAGACTTTATTTAATACAATATGTATTGACATTGCATGCTAACATCGACTGAAGGTATTACATTTGTTTTATATAATCTAATATGTTCGCGTATTACTGAGAGTACATTCCTTGTGACTAATGGAATGGACTCGTCTACTGTGATACGTAACTGGTAGATATACATAAATCCTCCATCCTTAATAGATGATTTCATCCTTTTTTTTCTTTATTTTAACAAATTTTATGTTTATGTTTATAGCTAATACGTATTAATATAAATGTTCATTGTAGTTGTGTTATTAAGCCAATGGTTAATTGAGGAATAATTATATTGGAGTAAGGCTTAAATGAATCCACGTTGGTATTCACGTTAGTTTATTTTAAACAACATATAACGTTTCGCTTCAGGTTTGAAGCATCATCAGATCTAAAATATACAAACTTCCTTAATTCTAATATAAAAATAGGTTTGAGAACTGTACTTACAATAACAAGAAAAGCAGAACTACTGTGCATCCTTTTCAATTACGTTGAAAACACAAAAACATAAAAAACATGGTGAAATAACGTCAGTAAAATTTTTTGTTACATTATAATACAAAATGGTTACCACGAGTACAAAACGTGGTGAGTGTACATGACAAAACTAGTTGCAACTATAGCAATAAACTCAATCAATACGTCCTCTATAAGTGAAAATCTGAATTGAAATATGAAATAACCAACCAGAATGAAACAGAAAACTGTCATTTCTTAGTTAGTAATTGAAAAAGCGAAGCGAAAGATGCGACACTATTATTAAAATCCGTTTTTTGATTAACAGCAGTATTACCCTCTAGTTGTATATAACAGCTTTCCAACATTAACCGTTTATATTTATTCTGTTCAAAATGTAAAATAGTGTAATTATTGTAATTTAAACCGTGTTTTTCATTGATGCTATGTTCTATCATGGCGCTGTGGTTACTATTGAAATTTTTTGCATTATTTATATGTTGTTGTATTCTTGTTTGTACGTATTAAGAAGTTTCGCCTATATATTTACGATTGCAATCCGGACACTGTATTGAATAAACTAGATTACCCTGTATTAATATAAACCTCGGTACTGACTAGAGCATTCGTGCGCGCACGAAAGATTTACACGCACGAACGTTCATGCTGGTCAAAATTTTTGTACGCACAACTTTCTTATTCGTGCGTGTAAAATCCCGCTCCAGCTGTGTGTGTAAGTTGTGTGCGCAAATTAGTAGTATATAATATATCGGAAAATAATGTTGCTTTGACAAGTGCTGCATATATAGTAATGCACATATTGAAAAAAAAAGAAAAAAAAAACGGTCGTGGATGACACAACTATATCGGAGTAGAGAAACATATAACGGGACAAAATTGCTAGGCGACATAAAAAAAAAGAAACTAGTGGTCATTTTCAAAATCTAAATGTATACATTAAAAAAAAAGGTGTTTAAATGATATAAGATATAATCTACAATTTTAAAAAGTTAAATTTTACAAATAGTTAAATTATAAAGTTATTTATATTATGTTCATCAGGCACATTAAAAGATGTACAGCAATTAATATAGGCTAGGTCTAGTCTATATCATTTGTGCGCGCACAAGAACTGAACGGATTAAAATCCGTCCAGACTGGGCACAAAAAAATGATAACAATTGTTGCTATTACAAAAGAATTAATATAGTTATGCATTGTAACTGGTGTTTCATCAATTTTGGGCACTTCCTTAATAATAATATCATTTTATTTATTTGTTTCAATTTTAAGACTTTGTTGGTATACCGATTTTCTTTAATATATTTTCAAATATTATTTACTTTGCATTTATGAATTTGCTTATTAAATTATAATTATTTAATTTACAATTTTAATTAGTTTGAAATCTATAGACTCCTTTTATTTGTTGATATTTAATTTTATCATAACATTTTATTTCTATATTTTTATTTACAGTACTAGCTATTACTGCCAAATTTCCATTTTCCATTTCGATTACCAAAAATGCATCAACTAATCAATTTCTACATAGTTAGTTTTACAAAAATAGTTCATTTATTCACTTATTTTATAACAATTGCGTGTATTAAATAATTTATTTTCTTTTGAAATTTGTTCATTATTAATGTTTGGTATAGGAGTTATTTATAACAATTTAAAGTTTTTGTTTATTATAATATACGGGAATATCCAGTAAATATTCAATATCATTTTTTCATTTAAATTGCAAAAGGTTAAACTAGTTTCGAATTCACTTAAAATTTCTACTAAATTTACACTTAATGAAATTAATTGATTTAGAATATCTTTAATTTTGAAAGCATTTTTCCAGTTCATAACCTCTTTTATTATATTATCAATTTGCATAATTCTTGATTTCAAAACTAATTATTATTATTATTATTTATCCTTGTAGCTCCTTAAGGAGCATAGGGCACCAAATGGTGATTCCTTAGCGTAATAAGTGACAAGGTTGCTAGCCTTGCCCTGTAGTGTTCGTTTGCACTGTGCATATGTCTTCGACTATTTTCTTCCACTCTTGTTTGTCTTTAGCGTTAACTTTAATGTCGTTCCATGTCCTTCCTATTTCGATATGTTCCTTACACATTTGTCTTGTCCAAGTGATTATTGGCTTTCCTCTCTTTCTTTTCCCTTTAATAGTATAATCTAAGGCTTGTTTTGTGATGTCGTTATTGTCTTTCCTCAGTGTGTGTCCTATCCAATTCCATTTTCTTCTTTTTATCGTAATTTCCACTGGTTCTTGTTCGCTTCTTCTCCATAGTTCTTCATTTGTAATTTTTTCTGGCCAATATATTCCCAGTATTCTCCGTAAACATTTATTTGTGAATACTTGTAATTTTCTTAAGTCAGTTGTCTTCGTTGCCCATGATTCCGATCCATATAGAAGTATGCTTTTTACATTACTGTTGAAGATTCTGAGTTTGGTTTTGATCTTTAACTCTTTTGATCTCCACAGATTGCTGAGTATATATTAATACGTATTAGTTATGTTAAATATTTTCAATTTGCTTATTAAATTAAGAATTTCTTTAATTCTTATATTTTAAAAATTTTGTTGTCGAGGAATATGTAGCTTTTGTTGCAGCTTTTCAAATAATTTATTGTATTTTTCCCCATCTTCTGAATCTAAATTCCCAGATATAGATTTAATTATTGTACATAGTCCATTAATTACACCTCTTTTCGATCGTTTAGAAGTGAATAAATTTTTTACTTTATCTTCTGATCTTAATATATTGAAATTTAGAATATTCATGTAAGTTTAAATTTCTATTTCATAATAATTTGTTTCATTCCAAATTACTTATTTTATAATTATAATAGTAATAATATGAATCCTTATAAATATTTACTTCTCCTAAAACTGTTTATGTTAATGCCAAGATTATCTTTTAGTCTGCTTGGTTCTTCGCTAATACAAAGCCATCTGGAACATAAAGTAGTTTTCTTTTAATTTTATCGATTTTATGTTTCTTGTTTTCATTGATTGTTATTCGTCCTAGTTTGGGATTGTAAGTTTCAATTTTATGGATTTTAAATAATGGTTTTTTAATTCTCTGTATTCTTCTTTTACCTTCTTTAATTAAGACAGTATTAAATTTCAAGTTATCTAAATTTTGATCTCTAGGTTTCTGTTTTGAAAACCTTTTATTCTTTTCAAATTCAATATTTTCTGTTACTTCTTTCTTTAATAAATTTAATTTATCTTGCCAGTTCTGTAAATAATCTTCCCTACAATTATTAAATTTTAAAATACCGTTATTTTTATCTGAACCAAATATTTCATTTGGAGTGAATTTTGTTGCCGGATAAATGGAATTATTGTAAGCTATTAAAGTTAATTCAATTTTCTTTTCTTTCAAATTTGTCTTTGATTAAAGATTCTTAGATGTTTAATAATTATGGAATGAAACCTTTCGATTAATTCATTTGATTTTGGATTGTCAATGCAAGTCATATGTGTTTTAATATTAGGAGTATATGTTTTTAACAGATCTTTAACTAAATTGTTATTAAATTCAGTTTCACTATCAGAAATTATTTTATTTGTTATTTGATATTGAGAGAAGTATTTTAAAAGTCCATCTACAATGTAGGTTGCAGAGAGTGTTTTAAGATGTATTATTTGTCCAAATTTGGAAAAGGCATCAATTAACGTTAAATATTTCTTGTTTTCTAATGTCAATATGTAGCATGTCAAAAGGATATTTAGGATTTTCTGTAAGGTTATCAGGAATTTGGTAAGGAGTCCTTTCATATATTTTTTGTTGACAAATATCACAGTTATTAATATATTTTTGAATATCCGTAAACATATTAGGCCAATACAATTTTCTTTTCAATTTCTGGTAGGTTTCCAAAATTCTTCTATGGTTTGTTTTTCCTAAGTGATAATTTCTAACGATTTTTAACTGTTCGTCAGGAGTTAATATATCTTCTAATACTTCTTCACATTGTATTAGTTTGTAAGTTCCTTTACAAAAATTTTGTAAAATTTTATTTATTGGAGCTATTAAAGTTTGATCTATCAAACAATGATAATTTACTTGTGGTGCTAAGGAATATTTCATTTTCTAAATTATTTCCGTTTAGTTTAATAAAAAAGTCCTTGTTTGTTTTCAAACATTTTCGTTAAACTACATTCTGTTTCATTGTTATGTTTTTGGATTATTAGTTGATTTTTCCCTAAAATAATACTTTGTTTATAAGTTATGCCATTAGTTTAATTTTCATCTGCCGACTGTATTGTATTTAAATCTTCATCGTTTACATTTGCAACTACGCTTTCAATATCAACGTGTATATATATTTCTTTCAAAATTAATTCATGTATTACAATTTTAATATGTGTTTCATTAAAAATTTCATCAAATTTTTGGCATATGAACTTAAAAAATTTCATTTAAATAATCTTTTAATTTAAATAAACATTCTTTTATATCTTCCAACGTAGATTTATTAAAATATTTTTGTTTTGTTACTAAATGAAATAACTTATATTTGTACACGTCCGGGAGTAGAAGTCGGTTTCTATGGTGCAAACGCGGGACAGAATAAAGCATTTACTCCCTAGGGACGAAAACACTTTTCATAAGGGAGTTTTTATTATAACAAAGCTTTTTGTAAATAAATGTGTGTTGTCATGGTACGCGTTGCATGGAAACATTTCCAAAGGCTTCTAAATATTGCAATTTCGTTTCGATTTATTATAATTCATTATTTATGAAATTAAGTGTATCTACTCCCGAACGTGGAAAAAATAGTATATACATCTCGGGAGAGACCACCATTTTTCCCTCGATGTATTTGTAGCCCTCTGGCTTCGCCCTCGGGCTTCAAACTACACCTCAGGAAAAATAAGTGATTTCTCTCCCTTAGTGTATAATGTACTATTATTCTCGAAAATTGGTTGAATAATTAATTTTTTATTTCCTTTATTTCTATCAAAATTTTTATTTATTTGTTCTGCAAATCCTTTTCCTAATTTAAAGTCTGCTGAAATACAATGTACTAAATTTTGTGGTTTGTTGAAAGTGCCGTCGTTTGTTTTAATAATTTGAAATTTAGATCAAACTCTTGATAAAGCATCAGCGTTTGAATTTAAAGTTCCTTTTTTGTATTCAATTTCAAATGAATATTAATCTAATTTTATGCGCCATCGCATCAATTTTGAATTTAGGTCTTTTAAACTCATGAGCTAAGTTAAAGGTCTATGATCTGTTTAAATTTTAAATTTTGTACCATAAAGATAAGGTCTGAAATATTTTACAGCCCAAACGATTCCAAGTCATTATTTTTCTGTAGTACTATAATTTATTTCATGTTCATTGAGTGTTCGAGATGAATATGCTACAGGCATATCTTTTCAGTCAGTTTTTTTGACTTAAAACTGCACCAATTGCGTAATTACTTGCATCAGTTGTAACAATAAAGTGTTTTTCGAAGTCGGGGTATTGTAAAATAGGGGCATTCATTAACATTTTACTCTTTTCGAAACTCCCTCTAAATTCTTTATTGTTTATATTTACTATTTGACCTTTTTTTCAAACATGTCATTGGTTTAGTTAGTTTGTCAAAATTTGAAATGAATTTTCTATAGTAACCTAGAAATCCTTAATATTGTTTAATCTCTTTTAGTGTTTTAGGTATGGGAAAATTCTTAACGGCATTTATTTTTGAGGGGTTTGGTTTTACTCCGTCATTTGTTCGTTATCGACTGCAGTTAGGTAACTCTTCTTATAATAAACCATAATTACAGTAATTCGTTATTAATATAACACACCAAACTACACTGCAGTTAAAAATGTTGCTGTAAAAACATCTAATCATTTTTAGTTAAATGAATAATAATACCTGTGAATAATAACAACGCAAAAATTAATATTTTACACAAAAGATTCGTGTATTAAACTGAATCAGAATTGAATTCTGTAGTTTGTTGATTAACAACCGTCAAAATCGTATTTTGTTCAAATGTTTTCCTACGGTTATTAGCGAGAGCGGCAGCATGCTGAAACTGGGCCTGTTAGCGGGCCGGAATAGTACACTTTCAATCGAGAAGGTCGTGTGTTCTTTAATAATTACAATTTACAATATTAAAATGTTTGCAACGTTCAACAAAATTCCACTCACAAGTTTAATAATGTATATAAGATGGACAAATGTACTTTGAAAATATTACTGTTAGCGATTGAAATTTTATATTTAAATGTATTGAATTGTAATATCAAACTTATGGAACTAATTAAAATTAATACATCACATATCTCAGGGCAGTTATATTCAGTTAATACACTCACCGTCCATCTGACACATAGTCACCTCCAATTGAATCCAAGCTTCAGACATTTGCACTAATATCGACAAGTCGATTACTCAGTATTAACTAGTTAGTACTACATGTCCAGTTATACTTACACTTAGTGCAACTATCTAAGATAATTCACAAGTGTCAAGTCAATATTTGTGGTCAGTTTCAACCAATCATATCAAAACATAATTGCCAAATTTCGGTCTTATCACCTGCTACTAGACTGATAAATAATTAAAATCTTGAAAACGTCGCAAGGCATTGCAGTTCAAATGTGCTATGCAATTCATTATATTTAACGACGTATTCTACTGGTAGAATGGACGAATGAATGTAACAGTATTGTTAAGAATATAGAGTATACCCTGACAAGATGTTCATACTTAGTTAAGCAATGCACGTGTAAGTAATATTTGGACACCTGTATTTAACCGTTATCATCGATATAACAAGAGCTCGCGGCTCTGACGTCACAGTGCTGTGACGTCAGAGGCATAAGTAGATGGTGTGGTATGCAGCGTTGATGCTGAAAGAACTAAGTTAGTGCATTACCACCGATATGACAACGTTTTATAACAACGTTATATCGGTGGTAAAGTCAGTGTGTACACGTTGAGAGTGAATTTATCGTTCGTTAGCTGCCAATATTGCTTTTTTGCTGAAATTCTTTAAAATATTTATTTGCAACTTCCGTTGTGTGAAATTAAAAATGTCATATTCATGCTGTGTTCCTGGATGTCGTGAGTTTTATGAAAATGATCCAGAAATGCACGTGTTCAGTTTTCCCAGTGATTATAAAAAAAATATTAAATATCGCAGAAGTTTAGGTGAGAAATTGGAGATAACTGCACACGCAAATTTTGACAAGACGCAAAGTAAAAGCGAGTTTGAATCTTAAAAAGAATCAGTTTGTTTTGTTGCTCTTCCAGATTTTCTTATACTATTTTAAACTCTTTTCTAGCTGAAAAACCTGTACACTGGTTCAAAATTATAGACGTAGACAAAGTAACAATATTTAAAATAGTTTATTTTGCAGGGCCCATTATTTTATATTCTGTTGTAATTAGTTCCGTGCTCAGAGTAGAAACTTTTTTGTACGGTCAAGAAATTTATTTGCCTCTAGATACCGTGAAAATGACTCACAAAACACCTTTTATCTCTAATAATATAAATGAAATCAAAGATTTATTTTCTGAAATAAATACAAATGTGTCGGAAAAATTTAATGATGATAACTGGAATATTTTAAAACGTTTCGGATGTATTAGATTCTTTGATATCCAATAGAACCAAGTATTAATGCTGACGACGATTATGCAAGGAATGATACCGTTATTCAAATAGTACCACAGTATTAGTTTCCATATTACACACAATTAGCCAGCAGGCTTACAAATTTTTGAGACAGTTTGAAATACTTATTTTACCGCATCCAGATACAGTCAAATCTATTTGCAATTCTTTGTTAACTGATCCGGCGTATCAAGTTATTGTGCGAACATTATACCGGGTGTCCCAAGAAAGCTAGAACATAGAGAATTAACATGTAAATATAGAAAAATTTTGATTACTTCTGAACAATACATTTTACAGTAAAAGTGTAAATATAGAATTAAAAACTGCATAATATGATGCCATATTTAATACTCAGATGTTTCTATAACGAGTAAATAAATTTTGAAATATCTACTACATTTTACATACATACATACATAACATCACGCCTTTCGCATTACTGGGGTAGCAGGCCCTTTATTCCCTACAATCACTCATTTTAATGACAGATTAGGAGGTCATGATACAAAAACGCTCTATATTGATTATTTGTTGTTGTAATGAACAAAAATGCATGTGAAACAGACATTTTTATAGTGTAATGTGGACTTTGCCATACACAGGTGATTGTGCGCGACATCGTGTGAGAGAGTGCGGTACTACGAAGTACAATGAAAGAGACAAGCACATGTTCACAAGAGTCTAGCCGTCAGACCAATTTATATTTCCGAACTCGCACGAACATGTAAGTTTGCGATGTACGGAATCGGGAAGTCGTGGTTCTGCATTAATTATTGTTACATACAATATGAAATATATTATTCATTTGTTTTTTTTTTGTACGAAGCTAAGTAGCTGTGAAACAAACAATTAAAAAAAAACGCAGTTAAAAATACGAGGAAAATAAATTAATCATTTATTATAATATATTAAACAATTTTTTTTTTTAAATTAACAAAAATATATGGCTATGTATTATATGTAAGTATAAAATATGTAGTATAAAATTATTACATGCTTTACAAGAAGTTACAATTATTAACTATGTAAGTATACATATAAGTAGTTTGTTTTTTTTAAGATTTTTTTATATTATATATATATAATATATATATTTATATATATATATATATATATATATATATATATATATATATATATATATACATACATACATATTGCACATAACAAAAATAGGTAATTCTTAAAAAACATTCTCTCTCTCTCTCTATAGATAAATATATATATATATATATATATATATATATATATACATATATATATATATATATATATATATATATATATATATAAAACTCTTTAAAAAAAAAACAAAGAAGTTAGTTATTAATTACCTGTACTATTATTGGCAAGATGCAACAGATTGAAGGCTAATTTGTTCTTTTCATCCATCGAAGGCTGTTTAAAAATATGTGTTGCCTTTGTCCTACATTTCTTAGTCGGGACAAATTTTCGTTGTTGTTTAATTTTCCTTGTATGTTTCTCACTGCAACGTGGAAAACTCTCTAACTTCCATCGTCGTGGCTTTTGCCATAGCTGATTGAAATGTTTCATAAATTTTATCTTTATATTTATCTATAACGCAAATGTTAGTTTTTTTTTTTTTTTGAAGAAACAGTACTCGTAAGTTGCTTCAAAGCGTTTTCTTTTTCTGCAACTGTGGTATCACAATGAATATATATATATATATATATATATATATATATATATATATATATATATATATATATATATATATATTTTTGTCTTCCGAAATAAGAACGTTGGGTCGTGTGTTTGTTACACATATTCCACTTCACTGATGAATCTGGACACGAACATATATAACCATGAATGCATGTGTCACATTTCATACATTTAAGTTCACATTTACAGTTGAGATTAGCCACTTCAATTGTATATAGTTCGTGCCCAGATGCAGAGGACAAAATGCATTTTCCTACTTGCTCCTCAATAATGGGTTTTTCTTTAATTTGCTCCATATTTTGATGCCTTTTCCTCAATGCACTTAGTTTTGTTGATACTTTGCCTAAAAAAAGAAAACACATTGAAAAATTATAGTTTAAAAACAGTAATTGCTTTTATACCTTTATGTAAAATGATTAGTCTATCATAAAGTTTATCTCTCACCAGCGTCATAATAGCATTTATTGCTTTATCAAGTCGTTTTACAGTCTTGCCTTTCAAATAAATATATTTTAGAAGTATCAGTCTTTCCAGTGTCATCTTTCCACTTTTCAAATTCGTTGAAATTGTCAAATTTTATACATTCTGTGAATATTTCAATATCATGTTGTTCATTATAAAGTTTCAACACATTTATCTGAGAATCTTCGTAACGGCACATTGCACATTTTACCTTGTGATGTACTTGTGCTTTAGATTTGCTGTTAAGGTTATTTTTGTTGCATGTTGATGAATGTTTGGTTATGTCAAGTTTAGTGAGTTTTATAATGCTGTTGAAGACTGGGTTTTGTAGAGAATATTGGTTCACAATTGCTACAAATGTAACCTGTTTCATCCTTCATGTTTTTATCTTCCATTCTTAACTATTGAGAAAAAATTCTGGTTAATTTTTATTCATTATGTAGTTATTAAACAATTACATACCTGAGAAAAAGAGTCAAATATATAAATAACAACTACATATAACAACTAATAGCAAATGTGTTACACAAACCACTACACTGCACTTCGTTCCGTCATTCTCACAGACAATTACAAACAATCACAGACAATGTATGTTACAAACGATTGCCGCCAATTATGAACTAAGAACATACTTGCTCGTATTATGTCGTATTATTTCGTAAATAGACATCGTGTATCTTCGAATATAAATTGGTCTGACGGCTAGACTCTTGTCACATGTTCTTGTGTCGACCTGTGTTATTTCTGCTGAATATTAAGTTTGTGTGTATTTTCTGTGTGTGAGTAGAAGTGTTGTACTCGATTACGAAATAGTATAGTAAAATAAAGTTTGTTATATAATTGGCAGCCCAACGTTCGGCCCGAATAAATAAACGGAAAGTGAGGTTAAGTGAATGGTGCAATGCGTGTGTTCGCGTTTCATTTTACAACAAACTATTTCGTGTTCCATCCAAAACAAAATGCCGCCGAAAAAACCAACATCGGAAACGACGAATGTCAGTGATACAAGTTCGCCAGCCGCGTTAACATTAACAAATGAACAGTTTCAAACACTTATCACACAAATTAATCAATCAGCAAGAATATCATCTGATGAAGAAACCGCAGCAACTTGGTGGTTTGGTGTAAAAGATGATATAGACAGTTGGGACAGTGCCGTGCAAACACTACGTGATACATTTCGCAGAAATTACCAGCGCATCTAATCTATCGTGAGATATGAAATAGATTCCTCTTTAACTTTGTAGTAATTCATTGTTTTTATAATAAATTAATAAAACTTACATTGTTTTACTACTTTTATATTTTTTAAATGTTCTACATGTTTCGACATAATATGTCATCATCAGGAACAAAAATTACAAATTCAAAATACATAACAACCATAAACAAAAACAAAAACAAATAAAAATTTCTTATTATTATTTAAACGAAAACCAAAGGCAACTAAATTTAATTTAAACATTTAAAAAGAATTGAATAATTTAAATCAGTTTGTTCATTTATCAAATTGAAAAATTTCAGGATCAAGTCGCAATGTAGCAACTGCAAAGGTACAGTGAAAACGTCAACGCAAAATGTCGCTTCTGCGGAATTCTACGGAATGGAAAGCATCTCGTCAAAATCTGATGTAAGACGTCCACTCTTACCAATCCAGATAGATGATATGCATGAAGTTGCATATGCAGATACAGGAGCTACTAGAAGTATTATGGGACGAAATTTGTATGACAAACTTAAAAATAAATACAAGTTTGAAGAAGAAAACTTACTAATCAATCTAGCTGACGGTCATCCGAAAAAAGAAACAATTCTTAAAGCATTGATACCAATCAAAATCGCGAATCGAGAAGTATCAACACAAATGATCGTAATACCGAATTCTGAAGATAACCATACATTACTAGGAATTGACTTTATTGCAGCCGCAAACCTCGTGCTAAATGTTGCCGGTCAGACATGGTATTTTCAAAATGCACCAAACACAAAATACGAGTATTCGTACCCCTGCAATGTGAAGAACTATCAAGAAGAAATAGCAGCAGTTACGCTACGACCTACCGAAGGCACCGAACTTGATAAGTCGCAACGGGAGATCTTGAATAAAATACTCAGGGCAAACGAAGGTATTTTCCAGCCTAGAGGAGAGCCTACTGAGTTTGCTAAACACTGCATAGATATACCAAAGGAACAGATTCCAATCGCTGTCCCACCATACCGCATGGCACCACAGAAGAAAGAAATTCTTCGAAAAGAAATTGAAAAGATGATACAAGAAGACATCATTGAAGAGTGTGAAAGCCCATGGGCCGCACCAGTTGTTCTAGTAACCAAGAAACATGGAAGCACTAGAGTATGCGTCGATTATAGACGTTTGAATGCGGTAACAGTAAGTGACAATTACCCGCTGCCGCGAATTGATGACCTCCTACATTCCACGAAACGATCAGACTTTATGACAACGCTCGATTTGAAAAGCGGCTATTGGCAGGTCCGTGTACGTGAATCAGACCGCGATAAAACGGCTTTTATTACATCTTTCGGTACGTTTAGGTATAAGCGTATGCCGTTCGGACTAAAGAACGCGCCTGCAACGTTCCAGAGACTGATGGACCGATTTCGTGCGGGACTAGGTGAAACTAATATTTTAGTGTATCTTGACGATCTTATCGTGATGTCAGACTCTTTCGAAACTCATTTGAAAGATTTGGAAACCGTGTTTCAACGACTAAACTATTTTAAGTTACGTGCAAACCGCGACAAGTGTTGTTTCGTAATACCGAGTGTAAATTACCTTGGACATGTCATAACACAAGAGGGTATACGAGTTAATCCGGATAAAGTTCTGGCAGTTGCAAACCGACCTCCACCTTCTAATGTAAAAGAATTACAGTCCGTGTTGCAGATGTGTTCCTGGTATAGAAGGTTCATTCCGAACTTTTCCGAAGTTGCACGTCCACTGACGAATCTTCTGAAGAAGAATTCCGTTTGGTCCTGGGATCAACGCCAACAAACTGCGTATGATGTGCTGAAGAAACTGCTAACCACTACGCCAATCCTCAAGCAAGCTGATACTACCTTACCTTTTAAAATTAGAACTGATGCCAGCAGCTTTGCCATCGGTGCCGTCCTTCTACAGGGTGATGGAGCTGATGAACGACCAATCGAGTACGCTAGCCGTCTGCTAACTGGTGCAGAGCGCAACTATTCCACAACTGAAAGGGAAGCTCTTGCAGTTGTCTGGGCCTTACAGAAATTCCGTGGCTATATAGAATGCTCAGAAGTTAAAATAATTACTGACCATCAACCCTTACGATGGATTCTAAGTTTAAAGTCACCTACAGGCCGTCTAGCACGATGGGCACTACAAATTCAGTCGTACAATCTAATATGAGAGTATGGTCCTGGTAAAAATAATGTGATTGCAGATACGCTGTCTCGCCCACCGCGTCAGGTAATGACCAAGGAAGATACTGAAATCTATACTGTAACTTGTGATCTACCACGAGAGAGTGCAGAACAACTCCCAGAAGAACAGCTGAGTGATTCAGAGGTAGCGAAGATCATCAATGATTTTGAGGCACCCGAGCCCAATGAAAATTTCATAAGGTGGACTGAACGAGGATATATTATGCTTAATGGTGTACTCTATCATTATCAACAAGACGATGAAACTGAAGAAGCACAATTAGTAATTCCGGAACAAAAGAGGAAGAAAATCTTAGAAACCTATCATGCTGAGCCCACATCTGGTCATAACGGTGCGGAGAGAACCTTACGAAGAATTTCAGCACGCTATTATTGGCCTGGTATGCGACGTTACGTCACAGAGTATACGAAACATTGTATCGAATGCAAGCGATACAAGGCTGATAATATGAAACCTGCCGGATTGCTTCGAACCCCCGTATATGCGCAACGTTTTGAAGTCTTGTCAGTAGACTTATTTGGACCATTACCAGAAACAATAGCGGGTAACCGGTGGATTTTAATAATAGAAGACACCTGTTCAAGATGGATTGAAATATTCCCACTAGTGCAAGCAACAGCTACTGCCTGCGTTAAAGTACTAATTGAGGAAATTTTCTTACGCTATGGATTTCCAAGACGAGTTATAAGCGACAACGGAGTCCAATTCATTAGCGCCGTAATGCAACAAGTATATCATGTATTCGACATCAAACAGACGGTGACTTCAATATATCACCCAGAATCGAATCCTGTAGAACGTCGTAATAGGGATCTAAAGCCTCTCCTTGCGATGTTCGTCGGACAAGAACATAACACGTGGGACATAAACCTCGCAGCCGCGAGATTTGCAATGAACACTGCGTGGTGTCAAAATACAAATCACACTGCCGCGTACTTAACATTTGGAAGAGAATTAAGAATGCTCGATGATGTAAATCATGACCCAAGGCAGATTGTAGATCAGGACAATTTTGTACCACAGATAACGCCGTATTTACGCAAATTTGCGTACAGTTTACAAGAGGCACGAGAGTGCTATCAGAGAGAACAGGATCGTCAGAAAGCTTACTCAAATAAACATCGCCGACCGGCGCCAGTTTACGCACCTGGAAGTAAAGTGATGATCACCACACATATTTTAAGTAATGCAGCAAAAGGCATAACTTCAAAATTTGTGCCTAAACGAGATGGACCATATATCATCCTAAAAGCTATTTCGCCAATCTCATACGAAATTGCAGAGGTGAGTAATCCAACTGAACCAGTTGCCCGAGTTCACGCCAGCGATATAGCCCCATTCCTACTGCTGGATGCGGAAGTGAAACCCGTGATGCCAAAGAAGTAGCGCGGGAGGCCAAAGAAAAACGTATAGAGTTCACATCCGAGGTTGTTGATGCGAACTCTAGGAGGAGTGTGAAACAGACATTTTTATAGTATAATGTGGACTTTGCCATACACAGGTGATTGTGCGCGACATCGTGTGAGAGAGTGCGGTACTACGAAGTACAATGAAAGAGACAAGCACATGTTCTTGTGTCGACCTGTGTTATTTCTGCTGAATATTAAGTTTGTGTGTATTTTCTGTGTGTGAGTAGAAGTGTTGTACTCTATTACGAAATAGTATAGTAAAATAAAGTTTGCTATACATGTAATTTTAGTTGCATGACCTATTGATATGTCATCAAAAAACAATATTTCAAACTTGGTTTACTCGATATACAAACATATTTGAGCATCAAACAGAACATCATATTATGCAGTTTTTAATTCTAAACAATATTTTTATTTTCAATTTTGCTCTAAAATGTATTGTTCAGAAGTATTCACAATATTTGTATTTTTACATATTAATTCCCTATGTCCCAGGTTTATTGGGACACCCGGTATATAGAAAAGCTCTTGTCTGTATGTTTGTTTGTCCTTCACGCATGAATTTAGTTGCAATTAACTAACCAAGGCAACATAATCAACATTAATAACAGCGCGTAAAATGACAGCCCCTCCACACCCTTAGCAACATAATAATAAACTACGACCTTCTAGATTCATACCGGCCTGTGACATTTGCGACAGAACAATAGATTTTTTGTGCTGACAGCTAAGCCAAATAATGAAGTATTGGCGCTAGTTTCAGTAACTACTTGTCACTGTCAAACAATGTGAGCTAATATTGTAAAAGGTTGTTGCGTAAGAAATATTAATTATAAATGCAAAATTGATCGTGAAATATATAGACATATTAATATTATCAACAATTTTTTAAAAAATTTGATTTTATAAAATTTCATAATAAAATAAAATATAAATAACACAGGTATACATTTACTGCAAAAGATAAAAATATATCTTTTAATATCTGATCCGCGATTTAACATTGGAGAAAAAATAACATTTAACTAGTACCAGTGTGTAAATTTATATTCTCAAGCCATTTATGTGTCATATTCATGTTTGGGGGGAATTCATGTAATACATTTATTCCTCGTCAACTGCAGCTTAGTATAAAACACATCTTATAATGAACCAAATTACAATTATTCGTTATTAATTACTAGGCACTTCTCGTGAGCACCATGTGCTCAGATTGGTAATTTCTATAATAAACTATTTTTGAAAATTGTTTTTTCTGTGTTGTATGTACCTTTGCGTCTCCTAGTCGCAAACTCTCTAAAATATCTTGATTTTATCTGTTTATCCATTTTTCCTGTCTTTCTCCATCTAACCATCTTTATTGCAGCCGGATCTTGTATTTACTATTTTCAGAGGTTAAAAAAACTAACTCTCGATAAGGAAACTTGAATAGACTTCATAGAAGTACAAATAACGTATTTTAGATATTTTAAACTTGCAACAAACAATACTTTTGCGCACGTGTGGGATGTCAAAATGTTATTATTGTTTATTTTTATGTTACTAAGGAAGGCTGTCATTTCATGCGCTGTCATTAATGTTGCCTAGCTTACGCAATTGCAGCTAACTTCATGCGTCACTGACAGACAAGGGCTTTTCTATATATAACTAGGCTCTAGCCGTGAGCACCATGTGCCCACATTAATAATTTCTATAAAAAAACAATTTTTGAAAATTTCTGTTTGTGCGTTTCAAGTATCTTTGCGTCTCCTAGTCGCAAACTCTAAAATATCTTGATTTTGTCTGTTTATCCATCTTTTTTGTTCTTCTCCATCTAACTATCTTTATTGCAGTCGAATTTTATACTGCAAAAAAATATTTACTATTGTCGGGGATTTAAATAAAATATCCCGCTATAGTATAGACTATACGGAAGCTTTAATAGACTTCGTAAAAGTACAAATAACGTATTTTAGATATTTTAAACATACATTCACAAACACTACTTGTGCGCATCTGCGGGATGTCAAAATGACGTTATTATTGTTTATTTTTATGTTGTTAAGGGGTGAGCTGTCATTTCATGCGCTGTCATTAATGTTGCCTAGGTTACGCAATTGCAGCTAACTTCATGCGTGACGGACAGACAAGGGCTTTTGTATACCGTGTGTCTCATGACGATCTACACGTAGGAACGTTGCATACGCTCTTGATCGTGAAATATTAATTTGATCGTTTTAGTTTTTTACAATCTAGACAGTATAATTGTTAATTTTATACTTACTATATTATTTCCTTTGATATTATAGTATGATTTTGTAATATAGTACGTAATAGTACATTTTCAACGAATTTAAACGTCAAATTGACATTTCAATTACAAAAAAAAATAACAAAAACAACCAAATTAATATTTTGATTTAAATATCAAATGAGCGCGCAACGTTCCTATGTGTAGATCGTCATGAGACACACGGTATATAATATATAATATCACACCAAGCTATGTACACTGCAGTTGAAAGTGTTGCTGCAAAAACACCTAATAATTTCTAGTAAAATGAATAATAATACCTGTGAATAATAACAAAGCAAATATTGCACAAATAATTAATATGTATATGCACCAGATATACAGTTTATATATTAATTTTACTCAAAACATTCGTATATTAAATTGAATCACAACTGAATTCTGTAGTTTGTTGATTAACAACTGTCACAATCGTATTTTGTTCAAATGTCTTCCTACAGCTATTAGCGCCAGCGGCGTCAAGCTTAAACTGGGCCTAGTCGCGGGCCGCTATAGTACATTTTTAATCGAGAAGGTCGTGTAATAAACAATAATAACATTTTGACATCCCACACATGCGCACAAGTAGTGTTTATGAATGTGTGTTTAAAATATATAAAATACGTTTTTTGTACTTCTACGAAGTCTATTAAAGCTTCCGCGTCGAGGATTAATTTTTTTTTTTGAAAACCCCGAAAATAGTCAAGGTTGTTCTTTTTCCTTTGCAATATAAGATCCTGTTGTAACAAAGACGATTAGATGGAGAAAGACACGAAAGATGGATAACAGACAAAATCAAGATATTTTATAGAGTTTGTGACTAGGAGACGCAAAGATACATGCAACGCAGAAAAAGAAATTTTGAAAAATAGTTTATTTTAGAAATTACGAATGTGGGCACATAGTGCTCACGGGTAGAGCCTAGTTCATATAATACTTAGGTGGTGGAAAATTGTATACGTAAAAACGCCTCTCAAAAGGAAACGTTTTAATGATGAAGATCAAGAGCCGATCACAGAAGCAAATTTTCTTTCGGATGAAAAATTTATATTTTTAACGAAAATGATCGATTAGCTACAAAAATGGAAATCTAAATCGTAAAAAGTTTACATCTCAAACGCATACCGTTCTAAGCCACACGATATATGGAATGACAGAAATCATTAAATACTGTTTGGATGAGTTAAAAATGAATTAGGTATGTTTTATTAGGCAAATTTCAAACAGATGAATTAGAACATAGGTTTGGAAAGTAACGAAAACTTTCAAGTGGGAATATCATATTTCTATTAGACAGTGTTTGAGTTTTGCAATTCGCGGGCGGCCGCTGGCGTGCGGACGCGGGGTGGTTGCTATGCAACATTTAAAAAACATTATTATTATTCAACAACGAGATTTGTTATAAACAAGACGTTATTTTCGTGTTCTCTTGCTGTTCTCATTAGTGTTTTTAATATACTTTCTATCAATTAAAGTGTTATTATTTTATTCTACCACATGTGTTAGCTATTTTTATCTGATCATCGTTTACACTATTTACAAAACTATACAGTCCACTACACTCAAGCATATTTCTCAAACAATTGGTCCTTCGAGCCGGATTGTGGAAACTTCGTGAACTCATGTGGTAGTGTGAAAGAATCATAGTGCCAATCAGTGTTGCAACAATTATAGTGTCAATTAGTGTTGTAATATTCAGAGTGCTAATCACTGCGTATCTTTGCCGTGTCTACTGGAAGTGTTGCTGCACTCATCATGTCGACCAACAATTCCGGGCGTAGTTCACATAATCTTCGCGGGTTTATGGAATCACTTTCTCTTACTACACCTGCAGGATCAAGCACTGAACCAATACAAACTCAATTAACGAAGCCATCGGAAAGTCGACACACTAGGAGTAACTCACCAGGCAAGTTACCAACAGAACTCACACTCAAATGCCAAACTCAAGTAAATCGACTCAACTGCTTGGAGCAAATCGCTTAAATAGTTTCGGTAAATGCTGAAGAAACCACACTCATTGACATCAAGTTGAATCTCGAACACGTGGAAGAAATGCACAAAGCTTTTGCTGAAGAACACACTCATTTCGAACTCACTTGGCCTGCTGCTTTTCTAGATCATCCATATTTTAAAGATAATCTTCATCAGCAAGAAGCTCGAATCTATCGTGCTGTCAAGCTTGTCCTCAGCAAAGCAAGGCATGCACTCACTGGATCACCTGAATCTCCAGCAGATCATTTTAGTCATTCAGGCTTCGAATCAAAGCTTCCTGATATCACTCTACCAAAGTTCTCAAGTGAATATTCATCATGGCCTGGTTTCAAGTTTCTTCAAGTGTCACATCCTTGATAATCAACGATTATCGACCATCGAGCGTCTCCAATATCTACGAAGTTGTGTGAATGATGCACCAGGAAAACTCATCGCCAACTTCCCTTTGGCTGGTTCATCATTGCAGCCTTCGTGGTAGTTATTGACGGCTCGCTATGAAAACAAAAGACTACTCATCCAAGCACAGCTGAATCAGCTGAGTGATCTCAAACCTTTCACGCAACGGTCTGCCGTTGGTTTGACTAAACTCATTTCAACGGTGTCAGAAGCTAGAAAGACTCTTGAATCATTGGAAGTCACTCAGAACTTAGGCGACTGCATTCTGGTTCACCACGTATCCAGGCAACTAGACTGCGTCACGCGGGAGGCGTGGGAAACATCACTCAGAGCATCTTTGGAGTTTCCGAAGTTTGTCCAAATCGAGACCTTTCTCAACACTCGTGCTCGTGCTCTCGAGCGCATCGAGTCGTCTACAACAACTACTCAACCCAGCTCATCTCAATCATCAAAGTTGCAGCACTCAAGAAAGGTGACAGCTCATCAATCCACAACTCAATCGGAGCAATCATCAAAGTATCATTGTGATTGTTGTGGTGGCAATCATTTCATAGTGGGATGCCCTAAGTTCAGGGACCTAGATGTCATGGCTCGACGTAAGCTGGCCAGCAACTACAGACTGTGCTACAATTGCCTGGGTCGTCACAGTGCCATTGCTTGCAAGTCAACGAAAAGCAAGCACTGCTTTGCTAGACATCACACGATGCTCCATGACATGGGAGTTCATGGAGCTACTCATCAAAGTTACTCAACTAAGAAGAACTCATCAGATTTGGCCAACTCACTCGCATCAACATTAGCTGCTTCTCAATGAGATCGCGGTGCAATCGTCAAAACATCGCCCACTCTTAATCATCACTCTACGTTACTTGCCACTACACTCACAACTAGCAACTCATCAACAACAACTCAACATGCTCGTTTACTCATTGATTCAGGTTCTAAGCTCACCTTCATCTCAGAACGACTCGTCTCTCAACTCAACATAAAACGTCAACATTCTGAAATTACCATTATTGGTATTGGAGGGCAGAGAACAACTCAAAAGCGTGGTATTGTGTCACTTACTTTGTGTTCAAATTATACAAATGAGGTAGTTAATATACACGCTCACCTCTTGAAAACTGTGTCCTCTGCACTTCCATCGTTTCATTCACCTACTAAAACGTGGCCTCACATCTCGAAATTAAAGTTGGCTGATCCAGATTTTCTCAAGCCACGTGCCATCGATATTATCATGGTGTCCTCAGACCGATAGTACAACGACGAAATTACGTGTAGTGTTCAACGGTTCAATTCCAACTACATCAGGACACTCATTCAATAGTCTTATGCACACCGGACCGAACCTCCTAATAGATATTTCGGATGTACTCATCTGGATCCGACATCATCGCCATATCTTCGCCACTGACATCACGAAAATGTATCGACAAATAAAAGTGCACAAGGACGACTGGGATCTTCAGCGAATCCTGTGGCTCGACGAAGAACTCAACGAGATTCCTTACCAACTCACCACTGTGTCATATGGTACCAAAGCAGCTCCATTTCTAGCAGTGCGAGCACTGCTACAGTTAGTAAAGGATGAAGGTCATCGCTTTCCACTGGCTGTGCCATCACTCCAGCATGGCAGATATGTCGATGCCATATTTGGTGGTGCCGACTCAGTCAAACAACTTTCAATAATTGCACAAGAACTCAAGAACTTGTGCAAAGCGGGAGGCTTTCCGCTTGCTAAGTGGAAATCAACACATTCAGATTTACTTAAGGCAGTTTCAGCAAATGAAGCATCCCCATCAACCATCTCATTTGACGATTGCTCGGAATCAAATGGCTTCCTCAAGCCGACACTTACTCATCTCATTTCTCAGATCACTCAGAAAGAATCACGAAGCGACTCATTCTATCCGAAGTAGCACGGATATTCGATCCACTTGGTTTCATCTCACCTGTTGTAATCAGAGCGAAAATGTTATTGCAAGAACTCTGGTTACACAAAATCAACTGGGATGAATCACTCCAATCTCACATCACTTCGAGATGGTTAATCATCAGAGAAGACCTCATCAACTTGGCCAAGATCTCTATTCCCAGATGGTTCAACACCTGGAGTAATTCAACGATAGAACTTCATGGCTTTTCTGATGCCTCTCAATTAGCAATGTCAGCAGTAATCTACATTGTTGTAAACTCACCGTCCACTGGCGCCAAATCAACTCTCGTTTGCGCAAAGATGAAAGTAGCACCACTCAAACAACTCACAATCCCGAGGTTGCAACTCACAGCAGCGCTGCTATTATCACGACTCATGAAACATGTTCATACATCACTCAAGTTACAAATTGCATCTACTCACATGTGGACGGACTCACAAGTAACACTCACGTGGATCAAAGCACCAGCTTCACGATGGAAAGACTATGTTCGGAACCGTGTCTCACATCTGATGCACATTGGAGACACGTTCCTGGCACGTCAAATCCAGCCGACAGTCCATCAAGAGGCATAACAACACAACAACTCAAGGACCATTCACTATGGTGGACGGGACCACCATGGCTTACTCAATCAACAGACTCATGGCCAAATCAACCTACGCTACCTGATGATTTTAGTACATTAGAAGCCCGTCCAGGAATCGCACTCTTCGTGACATCACCCAAAGTCGACGTTCACTGGGATCTCATCAATAGGTACTCTTCTCTTAACAAACTGTTAAGAATTACAGCAATCTGTTTCAAGGTTATTGTAAGACCGAAGAAGAAACCTGACTTATCACCTGCAATAATCATCTCATCAGCTGAAATGGAAGCTGCCAAACTTTTTTGGATCAGAGCCACTCAAGCGGCATATTTCTCAACAGAGATAAAATCATTCCAGACAAACTCAACATTGCCAAAGAATCACGTCTTCTCTCGTCTAACAGCCTTTCTTGATCACAAAGGAGTAATTCGAGTTGGAGGTCGCCTCAACCTGTCAGCACTCACACAGAATGGCAAACATCCTGCTATCTTACCCCGCCACTCACGCTTGTCCTCACTTATCATTGACAGTGCTCATAGAATAACGCTCCATGGAGGCACCCAACTCACTCTAGCGGAAACGCGACACTCATACTGGATTCTCGGAGGAAGAGCTCCAGTCAAAACTCATATTATACGATGTGTCTCATGTGCACGTCAAAGGGGAGTACACGCACAGCAGTTGACGGGTCAACTACCATTAGCTCGTGTCACTCCATCACGAGCATTTACTCATACAGGAGTTGACTACGCTGGGCCACTCACAATCAAAACATGGAAAGGTCGAGGTGCCAAAACTACCAAGGGGTGGATTTACGTCTTCGTATGTCTTACTACGTTATACTTTGTATTCAGACTGCGGAACGAATTTTGTTGGTGCAGATGCCATGCTGCGTCGGATGTTCACTCAAAGCTTCAACGAACATCACTCAATCGCCTCATTTCTGTCAAAAGACAGCACTCAATGGCAGTTCAATCCACCTGCAGCACCGCACATGGGCGGAAAGTGGGAAGCGGCGGTGAAATCAATAAAATTCCACCTCCGACGCACGGTGGGAGACACAGTGCTCACTGATGAGGAGCTCTCTACAATGCTCGCTCAAATTGAGGCGACACTGAACTCAAGGCCACTTGAACCACTCAGTGACGATCCCGACGACGTGTCGGTACTCACGAAAGGTCATTTTCTCACCGGCAGCGCACTCTCGACTTTGCCGGAACCACCTTTGAGCGACTTGAAGGTAAGTCATCTAACAAGGTGGAAACTCATCCAGCAGAAGTTGCAGTACTTCTGGACTCAATGGTCAACTCAATATTTCCAACGGCAACAATAAATTTCGAAGTGGCACCACCCATCCAACATCATCAAGAAAGGTTCACTTGTGCACATAACTGATGAGCGGTTTCCACCATGCAAGTGGCCATTGGCCAGGGTCATTGCTCTTCATTCAGGGAAAGACGGACTAATCCGGGTGGTAACGTTGAAGACAGCTACAACTACGCTAACTCGACCAGTCTGCAAGTTCGCACCTCTGCCAACCGAATCCAAGAACGAACTCATTGAATCATCATCAAAGTCTTGCGGATGGCGGGAGAAATGTTTGAGTTTTGCAATTCGCGGGCGGCCGCTGGCGTGCGGACGAGGGGTGGTTGCTATGCAACATTTAAAAAACATTATTATTATTCAACAACGAGATTTGTTATAAACAAGAAGTTCTTTTCGTGTTCTCTTGCTGTTCTCATTAGTGTTTTTAATATACTTTCTATCAATTAAAGTGTTATTATTTTATTCTACCACATGTGTTAGTTATTTTTATCTGATCATCGTTTCCACTATTTACAAAACTATGCAGTCCACTACACTCAAGCATATTTATTATATGAAACAGAAAAAGGCTTAGAATTCAATCACTACTAACACTAACTCAAGGACTTTTGGCAACTTATAAATCAATAGGTTTTGCGCAAATATTGATTCTTCTGAGGATGTTCAAGAAAATACTTCTTTATATCTAGATATTATTGTCGAAGATTCTGATGTAGATGAAATTAAAGATGACATGCCAGTTATTATTTATTTAGCAGGTTGTTGTTGCTACATTGCACTAAGAAAAATTTAATGTGAGTTTTGTAAATAGAACTTAGTTTTTTCTGAAGAACTGGCTGTAGAAGATAATTACAGTCTCATAAAAAGTTTAAGTCGTGGTAAATTACTTTTTCCACGAGATTTTTCAGTGCAAATAGTATAGTATTCATATAATTTGTTTAACAAAATTATTTTTGAATTTGAGGAGGATTTTTTAAGTGTGTATGTATATTGTTATAACAATTTGTATGCTTTGATTGAAGAAAATTTCGTAAACTTGCACCATATAAATGACGCTGTTTATTGGATTAAATTAAATTTAATAATTGTGTATACTTTAAAGACACATTAATTGGTTGTTTGAGAATCTTATATTTGCTATAAATAATCTGAATAATGAGTTTATTACATACGTATATATGTGTGTATATGTACTGTACCTATACATTAAACCTCCTGTTCTTTGTGTTCCCAATACGTGAGTGATGAATCCGAAGATTTCGGACAGACTAACAGACTCACAACTGAAACTGAAATAAAAACTTGTAAAAAGGACACCTGAGCCACAATATTTTTAATGCAGAAGAATCCTCTACGCTAGAGGTAAAATAAAAATAAATATGTGTCCCTAAACACAAATATGGAACTTCCATAGATTTTTAATTTTATGTTAATTCGACGTATATATTTCAAATAATACATAATATGAAAAAAGCTACGGCTATGTATGTGCAAGACTTTTCGTTGTGTGTGTGTGTGTGCGCCCGGAAGTGTTTATACCTACTCATGCAGTCCTGACGTCACACCGCATTTTCGCGCGAAGATATTGAGTCAAAATTTCAATAATTTGTTTCACACTATAGCGAATTTGTTTTAACGTATATAGATTCAGAAAAAAAAATAGAATATTGAACATATAGTGAGAGCTATACTATCCTATCTCACTTGTGTTGGTTAGTTAGGATAATTTTGCACGAGATGTGCACGAAGTTTGCATGACAGATTGAGACTTACAATAGTGTGACCAGAGGCGCTTTCCTTTCTTCTACCCCAGTAGGGGGAGCTGAACTGATCTGACCGGGGAGTTACCGAACTGATCCTCATGCGAAAGGAACGTACACAATTGAGTGGGGTAGTTGACTAGCTTGATATTTTAAATTTCGCAACAAAATTAATTTTTGTCTGTAAGTAATAATTATTTTTTATGTTCATCTCTTTATTTATTGAAATAAATATAGAGTATATAAATAAAAATATTAACAGTCATTTCTGAAGTATCCGTACATATTTAAAGAACACTTATATCAAGCTGTTATTAAAAATTATGAACGCGAGAAATGAAAAAATGCATCGTCAGTATTAAATATAGATTACAAAGTATAATTTATTTACTAATTATATAAAAATATCACAAATATCTGATAAATTAAGATACGTTTTCAATTGTGCCAAGTATTTGTATTTGTCACGGTCAAACACGTGTTCCAGTGTGAAAGCGCAAAGTGAAAAACTACGAAGAAACGAATTGTAAGACGAGTTAAACCAACAAGAAGCGACGGATGTCGAATCTAAGGTAGAGCTCACTCTTTATTTTTTCTCCCTTTTCTACCCTCACTTAAAACCTACCCTAACCTAACAACCTAAAAACATATCCTAATGACACAACTAAAGCTACCTATCAATCAATAGATGAACCAAACAACAAAACCAACATGAATTCCTCTACACCAAGGCGACAATTTACCGACAAAACAAGTCAAGACACAAACCAAACCAAATCATTTGCCGATATGATTCGTACACCAACTGCAGATATCTTCCCAAACAAAGATCAGGCCATCTTAATGAATTCGATAGACGGCCTAAAAATCAAAGACTACATCGTCAATATGGGAAAAATAGTAGGCCCAAAATATACTTTTCGCATCACGAATTCCGAATAACCGATTATGCATCTACCTGAAAACAAAAAGTATAGTAGACGAACTAATAAAAAATAATAATGAAATTAAGATATAAAGCCACTAAATTAACGTTCGAAGGTTAATTACGCCTTCAAAAAGACTAATCCACTCCAATGTATGTCCTTCTATACCCCACATCGAGATAGAAAACAAACTAAAGGCCATTGGACTGAAACTCACCTGCCCAATAAACTTCTTACGTGTAGGAATGACCGACACAGAATATCAGCATGTTTTCGTAGACAAGTATACTGTTTCCCAGACGAAAACATATGTGTACCTGGTACCTGATAACATCAAACTCAAAATCGACGAAATAGATTACAGAATATTTATCACAGAAGATACAATGAACTGCTTCATATGTAAAAAACCCGGTCATAACCGTAATCAATGTCCACAAAAATTAGAAACAAACCCAGAACCTGTAACCATCCTACCCTTATCCCAAACATTTAAAAGACCTCGCTCACTAGCAACATCTGACACAGGAAACTCAGAAACTATTATAACTGAACCAACAACCTCAAACAAACCTGACAGAACAAATGAAAATAACAACCACAAAGCAAAGCAAAAAAAAAACCAGAGTACAGAGCCCAGTAAACAACTCCGAAATACTACCAAAACCAATACAACAAGAAATTAATGAAAAGCCACATAAATACATATTAAAATATGAGGAATTTAAAGAATTCCTAGAAAATGTTCAAGGAAATACAGATCCTATATCTATCGCAAGAGACTACACAACAGACATACCTAAATTAATAGCCATGATCCATCAACTTCACTTCCACGCACATCAATCACAAAAAAATCGATTTACTATACTCCATAAAAAATTAAAACTCCAACTAAGAACAGAACAAAATAACAGTCAAGAATCAAACACCGACTTCCGTACCAGTCAAAAATATATCTTATCCACCCTATCCTCCTGTCAAGACTCAGAATGATTATCCAGTGGAACAGCAATGGCCTCCAATCCCATACGGGTGAATTACAACTACGAGCAAATGAGCACAGCCCACAATATATTTGTGTATAGAAAAGATAGAATTAACGCAAATATAGCTAGCGGTGGAGTAGCTATCCTCACAAGAAATGACAACTACGTGGAAGAAATTAACATAAATATCAGCTTGCCATTGCTCTAAAAATATCGACTCCACAAAAATTAACCCACTGTTGTTTATATCTACCTCCTAACGCAAATATTACTGAAAAAGAAATCAAAACATTAATTGATCAATTACCAAAACCATTTATTCTACTAGGGGACTACAATGCACATAACACATTATGGGGATCAAACAACGCCGACCAGAGAGGGAAAACAATAGAAAACATAACAGACAACGAAGATCTCATAATCCTTAACGATGGCTCACCAACACACTTCTGCAGTCATACAGGAAACTTTTCAGCTATTGACTTATCAATATGTGACCCACTGCAGGCAACAAATCTTGAATGGGAAACCCTACAAACATTGTTTACTAGCAACCACTTGCCAATCAAAATTACACATAGTACACAAACTCATTGTGTATTTCAGCCAGTACACCTTCCATGGAAACTAGAAAACGCCAGCTGGAGCTTATTCACTGAAATCAGTCTCTTAGGTGCAAAACCCGACAAGTCCTCTTAAATCGAATTTGAGATATATGTTAAAAACCTCCCAAACCTTTATTTGGCTTAAAACATCTGTAGAATTTTGGACATAGGCTTTAATTTGATAATAAATAGCAATCAACTACAATTTAGAATTCAGGGATACACAGTTTTCCGGAAAAATTGAACTTTAATATGGACATGTCTGTTTTTGCACATAAATTCTATATTTTTTACTAAAAAAACGCGTTTTATTTCAACAAAATCAATTTATTTCTTATTATAATCTTACTATTCAATACATTTTGTGTAAGAATGTCAACTATTTTCATATTCTATGCTTTCCTCTTCTAAGTTATCGTCTTCTCCAGGTAATACTTGGCCAGTCTCAATTTATTAAAAGCAAATGACGTGGAGCATACCTGAAAAGGTAATTAGCGTAAAATCACATTCAAATTTTTTTTTCGGCAACAAATTGAGTTATTAATTAATTTAAATCTATAACATAATATATAATATACCTTGCACGTTTTGCCTTCTCGCGTTTTATTTGTCCTTTAGTTCTCTTTCGAGCCAGATTGCCAACACACTGCTGAATATTTGTCAATTGACCTGGTTTATTTAGTTTTTCCAGTAATTCCATTTCAAACGTTTTACTAAAACAACTATTAGCAACACTGTCTAGATAAACACAGACGATATTGACAGTAATTATTAATTCAAACATGGTCACATGATAAAAGTGCGTAGCCGTTATTGGCTCTCTGGAAATGTCGAATTTTGTACACAACACCTCAAAGGACATGTCGGTTTTTGCATCTGAGGTGAATATTTACCGGCCAATTACATTGGACTAATTGACATTTGAACTTTAAATTCAGTTTTAAAATGTTTGCCTTTGCATTTCGAATCCAATGACATATCAAACTAATTTTCAACAAAAGTGTGACTTGCCGGGTTTTGCTTCTAGGCGACTGAAATATCCAAAATAAAAAACCAAACTGTAAACGAAGAAGAATACATAGGCGCTATATTAAACAACTTCTTGACGACTATCACAAATGCAGCAAATAAAGCAAAAGAGAAGAAACAACTGCAACTGAGAAAAATTGTACCTTGGTGGAACCAAGAATGTAAGCAAGCCATTAAAGAGAACAAAAAAGCCCTATATAAGTACAGGAAACACCAAACATAGGAAAATCTGCTAAATCTTAAAAAAACCCAAGGTAAACTCAGAAGAACCATCATAAAGAGCAAAAAAGAATCGTGGCAAAAATTTGTAGCGAACATGAATCCAAACACACCAACGGAAACCGTTTGGAACCAAATAAAAAAATAAAAGGACACACAAGGCAACGAACAACAATTCTAAAAACTCCAACAATTACCACCACAAACAATCAAGATATAGCCAACATATTAGCCCAAACATTTGAAAACACATCAGCAGATGAAAACTACTCTCCAGAATTCCTAAGACATAAAAATGAAGTAGAGAAAACAGCAATCAGCTTTAGTAACGATAATAAGAATAATCCGCTAAACACACGTTTCACATACGACGAACTCCAGTATGCTCTGCAAAAAAGCAAGGGAAGAGCCAGTCCAGGGCCAGATTGAATACCGTACGAAATAATCCTACACCTCCCGCAAGAAACACTCGAATATCTCCTCAATAGGAAGTCTAAATAATTGCACTAATAAATATCATATCGCCATTTATTTTTTAGAATACCAGACTGCTAGATTACATTTTTTTTATGAAATGCAGTGCGCGGTCCTTCAGATTTTATTTTTTGTGTCTAAACCTTAACAGATATCAGTACAGATAACAATAACAAAAAAATTATTATTGAATATCTCTTTCTGAAACTATTTTTTGAAACACCAAAACCATAAAAACCACACTACAAGACGCAATCGGTAGATTAGAAAAATGGACAAGAGAAACGAGGTTCACATTCTCAGAAACCAAAACAAACGCCATTCACTTTTGTAAAAGTAGAAAATACCACCAAAACCCTACATTAAAAATTAACAACCACAATATAACTTACAAAGACAACATAAAATTCCTAGGAGTAACTTTTGATAATAAGCTAAAATGGACAGCACACATACAAAATCTCAAAAAAGAATGCTCCCAAAGACTATATATAATAAAAACAATCAGTCACACAAAGTGGGGAGCACATAAAGATACAATCCTCAAAGTCTACTACGCTTTAATAAGATCAAAACTAGATATGCCTGCATCATATATTCTACCGCTAGACACACAAAGCTGAAAACACTAGAGACAATCCAAAACACAGCGCTAAGATTAGCCCAATAAAAAGCATACTTATTGAAGCAGGAGAATATCCACTCTCATACAGAAGATAACTCTTAATGTTAAATTAAATAACCAAACTGGCCAAAAACCTCGCTAATCCAACCTATAATAATATATTTCAACCACAATCCACCATAAAAAAGACGCCCCACTACAACAAAAAATAAGTTCATACTTAAACAATTTGCAAATCCATATACCTACCCTACAGCAAAAAACACACCATAAACACCCTCCATGGCTAAACATACACCCCACCTACATACTAGACCTCACAAAATACCCTAAACTTGCAACCCCAGCTGAGCTCTACCAAAACATATTTAAAGCTACCCAAGTAACCTATCCACAAACAAACTACATTTACACTGATGGTTCAAGAAACAACGACAAATCCGGAGCAAGCATTATCACAGAAAACACAAAACAGATATTTGTTTTACCAGATCAGTGCAGCATATGCACGACCGAAATATACGCAATAAAAAAAATCCACTAAGCACATACTAAAAAACAACACTGACAAAAAACAAGACAACATACGCAAAGCCACTACAGACCACAACAAAGAAATATTCGTCCTCTGGATCCCATCACATAAAGGCATTAAGGGTAACGAAGAAGCCGATGAAGCTGCAAAATGCGCCACGACACTGGAGACAACATCAAACACGCCAGTACCAACTGAAGACTTAAAATCGATTATCAAATCAAAGATTAAAGAAGAATGGGAAAATGAATGGAACACGACCAACAATAAATTACGCGACATCAGAAACAACACTCAACCATGAACCGTCCCAGAAGACAGAAAACTTCAAATTACATTATGCAGACTCCGAATCGGGCATACACTCCCCACACACGGATACCTACTACAGAAAGACGACCCACGCATATGTGATAAGTGCAGTGTACCAGCAACAGTGAACCATATCATCACACAGTGCCAAAAATACAACCAACAAAGACAAACACATAACATTTCACAAAACATACAAATTGCTCTATCTAACAACACTAACGCACAAGGTAATTTAATCAAATACTTAACAGACATCAACGTTGAACCATAAAAGTTGTTACGTGCCCAGATGGGACACGAACAATTGTCCTCGCCAGAGGGTGAGGTTGCCGGCTCTCAGTGGAGATGGGGTGGTTCAAAACAAATATCTGGGCGCCACGCAATTATTGTCAGAACACTACACCGCGCCAAATTGCGATGGTGACTCGGACAAAAGTAAATAACTTGGCGATGCTCGACCAACGGACGGGTGAGGGATGATAGAGGGGCCAGTAAAATAAATTAAGTACGTTACGGTTTTAAGTGACACAACTATTATATTGATGAAAGATGTAATTAAATATAAAGAAATAAATAGTTTAAAGCAGAAAAAAATATATGTGTCAACAAGGGAAAATATGTATATAAATAATTATGATACAGAATACAACGTTGCTTTTAAAACAGAATCCAATCGGATGTCCGCGAAATCAAAATAACCGTGGATGAAATCAACAAACAAAATGTTCATACAAACAAAATGCCGGCGTGCGTGGCGCATGCGTCCAACCAAATCAAAAGTGGTTACAAATAATGTAAAGGGCCCTAGGTTGTACAACGTCGGTTCACAGAGTGGTGGGGATACGAATACGACACGGCGCAGGCGCGAAGTGAATTACAAAAGGAAATACAGTCATATGGCGAACATCCGGGTGGCGACAAGCGAATAAACGAAATCATACAAAACAATAATAACTAAATGCGATAAGGCTAAATGGTCTTCAAAATCAAAATATATGTATGGTTAACATAGTAACATACATACATAGATAACTGGGGAATTTAATTGACTTATAGCAAAATTAATAACAAAATAAAACAAAACTAGAATTATATAAAGAGAAATATGAATACAACTAATAATAAAAAGTCAGAGCTCAAATAAACAAAAAGAAACACGGTACCGTGGTGAGGCCAGGGCAGTTAGCTTTCTCCCTCACTCGTCGGGACTCGCTGAATCGGTGCTGGGCAGGGTGACGCTACACCCTGGGATCTGCGCTCGGACAGTAAGATACCGGGGTTGGCGGATCGGCTGCAACCCTACCAACGTTCTCTCTGGGTCCTTGAATAATCGGCGACGCTCTTAGGGCGGATCGGCTCGCGTTTAAATCCCCGTAAGGGTGTCTGGTCGAAATTACGTAGCACGTACCATTTCGCACCAAATAAGTTTTGTGCAAACAAAATCCCGTCAATTGGGTAGCTCACAAACAAAAGCAAAACTTTACACAGAACTTTTGAAATCGCAAAAACGAACCATGCCCTTGATGCGAGCTCTCGCAAGGTCAGAAAACTACTTATCTTTTTAACAAAAGACTTGAAACAAAAGAACCCGAAACGACGCCCTTCAGCCTGTTCATCGAGCGAGAACATTACACTTAAGTAAGAAAGAAGAGGAAAGCTAGATAAAAAAAACTCGCGCCAAAACTATGACCTAGTGAAGGTGACGATAAGGAACGTTTACACGAAAGGACGGAAGAATAATCTGAAATACGGGACAAAATATGGGTCAGCTAAAAATTAATGACATTCATTGAACAACTAAATGAAAATAAACTTTACAAATGCTTCAAATAAAATTACTAGTGACAATATTAACAATAAATAAGGTACGTTACGCTAGTGACTAGGTGTAAACCGGTCTGTCATTAAACTTATAATTGAACAAGCTAATCAACTTCATTGTAATGTCAAATGAACATGTGATGCTAACCTTATAATATGGAATTGAAAAACATATATACTGAATTAAACAAAACGGTAAGTAGAATGAAAACTATAAAAATGTGACTCTAAATTATTTATAAATACTTCTAGATAATCAAACGGATCGGAACTAAACAAAATGTATTTCAGATTAATAACAAAAAGCGAAAATGACACATACGAACAATAACAAGAACACAAAACGTCAAAAAGAATACAAAACACAATAGTGACAAAATAATCGTAACAAAGTGTTCTTATTTAAAAACATCTACTATACAAATATGTAAACCGACTGTACCCAGGTTTTAGTGACCTAGTTGTCGAAATACCTTAATCATTATAATAAAAAAAAGATACGTTTTATAGATCCGTTATTCAACTTGCTTGCAGATATATAACAAATGCAGCTAACCGGGCGAGCAGTTCAGTTCGAACTAAGAATTTTTAGGTGCTTCGGGAAGTAACAGAGTAGATCAGATCTACCCAAAGGAACAAAACTGTGCAGTTCAGTTCAGCTGGGAGTAGCTCAGGGTAGCTAGATCAGTCAAAAGGAAAGCGCCTAATGATGCAAAGTATCCTAACTCCAAAATCACAGGAGGTAGACTTTTCCTGTCAAAAAAAATTGTATAAATGTAGCCCATCTCCTGTAAATTATAAACAATTATTTTCCAATTACTGTTTCTAATTATTATTATTCTAAATTAATAAGCAAATGTAAAATGAAAAAAGGTGAAGATAAAAAAATATTTGAAATCAAAATATTCATTTTCATTTATCTCGAATGTATTAAATATACACTTAAACTAGTTCTGCATACAGGTAAACTATTCATGAATGGCAGAGCATTGCAATTATAATAATTTCTTGCACTATTATCACTCTTCTTAAGAATTATTGCGGTAAAGCTAAAAGCTAACAATAAATCTGCTAAAAGTTGTAACGATAGAAAATTAGGCACACTTACTGGAAAATAAAACTAGTCTAATCATAAATATGATTTTATATAAATGTGGTTGTGCTTTGAAATTTCGTTTTGCATTAAAAAGATCGAATGGAGTGCGACTAAAGACTCAGTTGACGACTGGCACCCTGTTACCACTGAAAGCTTTTAAAATTTTTATTGATAACTAATATTTATACAGACGAACCCGCTAAATATCATGTTCTCGATTCCAGAAAAAAACTATATTAAGCGGGTCATGATATAAACCGAAACCCGCTTAATATCTAAATTTGTGACATTAACCGAAAACTCACTTATTTATTATGCTTATTCGTGATACAAACCGGAAATTTATTTAAGAAGAAAATCTTCTATGTATTAGAAAAAAAGCAATATGTATATCTATAAGTTTGACTATAAAAGTATTTGAACCATTTCTCTAACGTTAATTCATGTGTTTTGATAGAATTTGTTTAAATAGTGTGCTGAACTATATTTTCCAATTCATGTAATTACAATTACTTTAACCTCAAAGAATTAAAAAAAATACTCCAAAAATTTGATTTTGTCACACTTCGCTCAACATTATTTTGATATTATTATACGGAGAGAGCAAAATTAACTGTAGCTCACGTGACCAAAGAAAGTTCGCATTGTAGTCGAAACTACCTTCCACGGAATAAAAATAAGACCAATATTTAGTAATTTTTGACGTTTACCGACCGAGCATTCAGTTGTCATTCAGTAGCGCCGTGTCTATTTTGCAGTTATTTCTTTGTGATTGTGTTTTACTTTTTTCATATTTTCTTGTATAATCTTCTTTAAGACTAATATCGTTATTTGTGTTTGATAATAACGTAAGTACCTAAATAATTAAGTAATATTTTCTTGTATTTCTAAACAATAGTTTTATGAATATTTTAGGTTACAATGTTTGGTGAACAGCACGATAAGTTTATTTTAGAAGCTTATTTTCGTTCTGGCGTTCGAAATGAAAACGAATGGAAGTATTCTATTCAATGTTGCCATGAACAATTTATACAGAACTACCCTACAGTAATACTTCTTGGGTAACTTGGAAATGTACTGATCTCATAAATAATGTTATAATGTAACGTAAATATTCCAAATACATAAAAATAAAAAATATATCCTTTCTTGGTATAAAATTATTTCCCACTTTAACTGATCTAAATTATTTTTATTATAAAAGTATTATATGTCACAGGCCGGTATAAACCAAGGTGGTAAGCACGCCTATGTATTGTGTTTGTTTCAAATCGTTACTATGGTCACTATAGTTACAACTATAGTGAAGCGGCAACTTGACAATTGCAATAGAGCGACACGCTTCAGTCATTATTGCTCTCTCCGTATTACCAAAGGCATAAAAATAACTAGTATTCAAAGAATGGGTTAGTCACCCATGCCTGCAGCTCATCGACAGGTCATTAGCCGAATAACACAATTTATTTTGGTTTCTACTTGGTCAGTTTCACATTATCAAGGCGAACATATTATGTACAATGTAAATTAGCTTCAGTAATTAAAAAATCATAATTTCAATATATACGTTAATTAGCGATTTTGCCCTGACTTTGTATCACTGTTCGGCAAAGACCACGTGAAGGTGGAAACCAACCCTTGCCAGGATGGGATGGGAACCATAGGAAAATGAATGAAATGGTGTGCAGTAAGAGTTATTTAAAAAAAAAATTAATAAATGAAATACTTACCAGAAAATATAAATTTTTTACCTGACTTTCTTTTGTTTATGACGAAACACCTAGAATGATTTATATTAATATATATACGTTCTCTGATATTTACTTACCCGGCGGAAGATTTTCCGCCAAATACATCGCTATTCTTCTAAAACCTCTATGATTGAAATGAATTTCGTCCCTTCTTCTCGGTAGATGGCGACGATTAGCTGGTTGCGTGTAAAACCTACAATATAAGTAAAATATCAAGGTTCATGAAATAATATTTGTAATAACGTACATACTTCGTGTACATCTCTTGAATAATACGGCCATCGTGGTTTAAACATTGACCATGCAAATCCAACACCGTAATGTTGGAGTTGTTTTCTGTAATATTATTTCCTATTAAGTAATATTTCGTATACAACATATATGTATGTGTATAGATAGATATATAGGTAACGAACCGGCCAAGTGGTTTATTGCCCAATTAAACTGTTGGAGCCTCTCTACGTGCACACTACTGTTTCGGTAATACAGAAGTGGTGGTATGGTAAGCCATACGACGTTACGTGCGCCCAACACTTTCACCAGTGATCGCAGTCCAATCTTAAACTCACGAACACTAACCAACTAAAACACAGTTGGGTTATTGTCAATTTAGGTATTACTTGCTGGAATAGAATGCTGTATTATACCTTTTTAACATCATTGGTTCCAATGCACACAACCACATTATTGGACACTTCTGTCTGTGCCCGGCTAATTCGTCTGGTTAACTGACGAATGCCCTGTCCACTCACACACAGACCTACTTGTGCGCAACCTTGTTCTGAAATAAATTTATGATAAAATTAATTATATCTCGATGCATGTGAATTACAGAATATTGTTTGCATACAATTTTTTGTTGGCCTAGATTGCATTATCTCATTGCAGAAACGGACCATATTACTAGCTCCCAGTAATTGGTATCTATCAAAAACCTGTAAATTAAGTAAATGTGTATATGAAAATGTAAATAATTGTACAAAAACAATTGTATACTCACAGTTGTATTCATCCTAAAGCAGAAAATAGATGTTTGTGTAAACCTAGAATGAATACAAAGATTAGTAGTATATATAATGAACTATAATAATTTATTATTAAAATTTTATATTATTAAAAATGTGCTATATAACCGCCTATGTTTGGGGAATCTAAATGTAAACTTTGAATTTGTATGTTCATATTAATTTGAAAACAACGGTATAATTAATTCATGTAACACAATAATACATTTTGGTTTCTACTTGGTCAGCGCCACAGATGTATATAAATGGAAAAATAAAGGTTTATATTCAAATATCATTCTGATGGATTCTGAGGATGGACTCGTACATTAGTGGAAGCCAATTAATGCTTCTGTAGCACTGTTCAGCAAGGACCACGGGAAGGTGGAAACCAAACCTTGTCAGGATGGGATGGGGATTCACGGGAATAGTATGGACGGCCAATGCAGGGGGGAACAATGGGAAATACATCGGTTATATTTAGTATTAAAATTACAGTTACATACAATATCACTATTTCCTTATAGATAAAATTACTCTGCAGTTTCTGCGATGGACTAAGTTTTCGCCAGCACGCCGCGCACTCCGTCCACAGAAGTCATTCAGTACACGTATTTGAACTTATATCTAAGAAAGGAACATTACAAGATTACAATAATTTGAACAATATTCTACATAATTGAACAATATACAATGAATTACTGTGCAGTTTCTGCGATGAACTAAGTTTTCGCCAGCATGCCGCGCACTCCGTCCACAGAAGTCTGCATTTCATTCAGAACATGTATTTGAACTTATATTTAAGGAAGGAACATTACACCGTCCATGGATAAAATTTAACATTGCGAACATTATGTTTTCATTTTTTCTCCAGTACTAATAAATATACATCATTTAAATTATTGGGAAAACTACATGTTTCAACTCTGGTATCATTACAAGAATACCATGATGAATTTACATTCACTATACTTAAGTAATGACCAGAATTTCTACTTGCACCAAAATGTAAAACTGCCCCAACAGCACGGAATTCAACCGAATTTATTTTTACTGATTCGCAATTAAAATTCTCAATACATATATTTAATTTATCATTCAAATTCTACCTTATTAAGCACATAATAAAATATTTGTCAATCTAGAAAATTGTGACTTAATCATTGTTGAATTCCTGTGGCAATTTTGGCAGCTATAATCGGAATTTTCCCGCCAATCATACAGTTTATTAAAGTTTACACTGGTATTATTTACATCAAAATTAATAAAATTTACAAGTTCTGTAGATTTTGGTCTATCATACGTATGACTGCAATGAATACATTTAACAGTATCATAGTACTCAAATTCAAATATCATTTTAACATTTAAGTTTTCCCTATAAGCTAAATTGTTTAATAAACTCATAAAAAATTCACAAGCATCTTGTTGTCGATTTGAATCAAAATCTTCACCGTAAGTTGAAAGTAATCTTCGAACTTCATAAGTATTAATTGAAGCATTCGATAATTTGAACAAATTATAAGTATGTTGTACTGCTTCATGAAGTGGACCGAAGGAAATATTTCGCATGAAATGTGGAATCTCTTTCAAGGAATAAAATTCTTGCAATACTGAATTGCAATAACAGCCATTCCTTTCATTTATAAAACCACATGGTTTAAAATAGTTGTTGACATTTACTTGCTTGTCAATGTTACAATGAAGATTTTCATTCACGTCATTATTATTATCATCAGCGCTTTCACTAACTTCAGTGATGGCAAAATTTGTGGAAATGTTAAAGTTAGGTAGTGAAATATATATATATTGGTCTATGATAACTAAAATATGACTCTATACTCCAACTTTTATATCAATGAAATTTGAAAAGCACCAATCAATTTGTGAATATTTACGAGTTGTTGATGAATCTGCAGACAAATTCGTATATAAACCAAAATATAGCAATAGATTTACATATCGTCGATCGTAGCTTTTATCATTTAAATTAATATTCATGTCACCTACAAATAAAACATTTCTAGACTGGTTACATAAACTTTTCTTCATAATTTCCTCCGTTGTTTCATATTTCGTTCCAGGTGAATTGTAAAATTTTTAATTAAAAATTGAACAAAAGAAGATCAATGCATTTATAGTCGGCTTAGTTTGCTTTGCTTTTGTCAAGAGAAGAAAATGTATTCACACTTGTTTTAAATTTGTTGTTTAATTTGCGACCTAGCCACCTAGGATTTTAAAAGTGAATCTAGATAAATAATAATTTGTCATATATTCAGACTTGGATATACGTCGATGAGCTGCAGGCATGTATGTCTGTATACATTCCTAGTTTCTTTCTTAAACAAATTCCGATAGCGCCAGCTATTTTACTAATCTCTTGCTTCTTCTATGAATATAACAATTTGTCGACACGAGCAGCTCTACGATCATACCTTCTAGCCTCCGATTTCGCAATATTATTGTACGTTAATTTAGTACTCATTTGTCTTGGCAAACCACAATAAATACTCGGGAACGAAAGCTCTTCAGCATATTTGTCAAACACTAAACTTAACGGAGTCTGTCCTTCACCTGGTGCAATCGCAACATTTGTAACTTCCTCTTCATTGTCGATCAGTGTTTCTATTCCTCCTGGATTTATGTTTTCCTCTTCTTCCTCCTCGTCATGTAATATTTCCTCTTCAAGTGCAGAAGTATCATTTTGTAGGTCTGTAGGATCTACAACGTAATCCTGTACTGCAGGTCTATCATGTACCCAGGCATCGTTAATAGTGATTCCTTCCGATATATATAGCGGGGTTCCTACTAAATATTTACATGCTTCATTTACATATTATGGCCTTATGGTTTCTAACATGTAATGTCTATCATACCATAATTTTCGTTTCAGTTTTACCTGAATTGTCAACGTTTCATTAAAGTTACGTGGTAAAACTGAAACCGTTGTATCTACCATTGCTGGAACATTAACAATATTACCCTTTAAGCCGCACTGACGTTCGTAACCCAAACTACGAATCTACATAAAAGGTATTCGTGCATCACAAAGTCTTTCCTCTAGCAAGTTGCCACAAGAATTTTCATGGAAAAGTAAACATGCCACAAGAATACACAGGAAAGGAAGAGCGCGGGGAGGAATAGTAACAGGAGTGAAAATAGGAATAAAAGAAGCAAATTCTGTAATTGAATTCAGAGAAGAATTGCAAGAAAGAAAAATCAAATTAGATGACAAGGAATGGAGAATAGTAACGCTATACAGCTATGGCAGGCTGAAAGACATAACAGAAGAATTGAATGAGAAAATGGTAGAAACGGATGAAAGGAACCTGGTACTTGGAGGAGATTGGAACGCGAGAATTGGGGAAGAAGGAAACATTGAGGATAACGAAGAGGACACTAATATAAGGAAATCAAAGGATAAAACAAAAAACAAAGAAGGCAAACTATTGTTAGAATTTACAGAGGAGAGAGGATGGAATATACTAACCGGACACATAAACGAAGATGAAGAAGGGGAGTACACTTACCATGGCTCAAAAGGGGAGTCAACGGTAATTGATTACAAACCAAGAAGGGTCGGAGAAAATACATAAGTTCAAAGTAGGCGAAAGAGTAGAATCGGATCATCAACCAATTTGGATAGAAATCGAGGTAGAAAGACAGAAGGCAACAGAAGATGAGAGAGACGAGAAAAGAACCATCGTAAATTGGACAGAAGAAGGAATAATTCGCTATAAATCAAAGCTGCAGAATATCGACATACAATGCGACGGAGTGGAGGAACAAATAGAAAAAATAGTGCAAAAAATTGAGAAGGCAATACCCAAGAAAGAAGTAAGAAGAAAAAGTCAAAACGTGGGGCGCAACAATTGGTGGGACAGTGAATGCAGAGCGAAGAAACGAACGCTAGCGAAAACATTCAGAGACTGGAGACGAGGAACAAGTTCACAAGTAGTATATAACAAAATGAAAAAAGCATATAAAGCGATCTGCAAAGACAAACAAATGAAAAAGAAACAAGAAGAAGAAATTAGAAACATCAAAAAGGACAAGTTTGGAAATATATCAAGAAAGAAAGAAACAAAAAAGAAAAGATCAGCAGTCAAATTAAAATGAACGATTGGCAGACACACTTCATGCAAATGCTAGAAAGAAAAACAACAAAGCAAACAAGGGAACCAATAGTACACAGTGAAGAAATAGAAACGGATATAACAGAAGAGGAAGTAAAAACACAAATAAAAAAACTGAAGAAAAGGAAAGCACCGGGAGAAGACGGGTTACAAATAACAAAATAATAGAAAGCGTTACGGGAATATTTAATCGAATATGGCACGGGGATGCCTTCCCGAAGCGATGGAGGAGAGGAATTATATTCCCGATATTCAAAAAGGGGGATAAGAATGACGCCAGAAACTACAGAGGAATGACTTAATGGACACGATGTATAAACTTTACGCAATGGTACTAGGAGAAAAGCTAAAAAGAGAGCTGGAAGAGAAAGACATAATCCCAGAAACACAAAGTGGGTTTAGAGAAGGAAGAAGTGCAGTAGACAACGTATACATATTGAACTACGTAATAGAAAGAGAGATAAAGAAAGACAGAGGGAAACTATATGTATTTTTGCTGACAAAAAAGCAGCATTCGATTCAGTGAATAGAGGAAAATTAATAAATATGCTCATTAGAAAAGGGGTAAGCAGATGACAAAAGGATTAGAGAGAATATATGAAGAAACCACAAACGTAGTAACTGTAGAGGGAGCAAATACAAGCAGTTTTTGGACAGAAAGAGGTCTGAGGCAGGGATGGCAACTAAGTCCGACCCTGTTCTCAATCTATACGTCAGATCTAGAAGAAACATTGCAAAAAGGACAAACAGGAGGCGTTGTTATTGAGAACAAAAAGATATGGTCGCTGGCTGACGCAGATGATCTGGCAGTGATGGCAAAAGAAGAAACCGAAATGAAATCGATGTTAAAAAGATTTGAGAAATATGCAGAAAGAAAAGATCTGATACTGAATACGGAAAAATCAAAAATAATGCGTTTCAGAAAAGGCGGAGGAAGAGAAAAAGAGCAAAACTGGAAATAGAAAGAACAAGAAATAGAAAAGGTCAAGACATACAAGTATCTGGGATACTACTTCCAACAAAACAACGGAACGGACACACATATGAGACACCTAACAAGAAAGGCAATGATAGCAATGGCCCAGGTATGGGGAATAGGAGAAAGGAAGTTTGGAGGAAAATATAAAACAAGAATTATGATGTTTGACTCCCTCATAAAAGGAATCATACTGTATGGTGCAGAAGTATGGGAGTGGAAAGAACAAGACGAGATAGAGAACATTCAAATAAAATATTTAAGGTGGATACTGGGACTAGACCGACAAACGCCAAAATATATAGTGACAGAGGAGACAAAAAGGAACAAGATGAAGATAGAAGCCGGAAATAGAGCCATGAAATACGAAGAGAAAATAAGGAGAGAGCAAGATAAATCGATACTGCGACAATGCTGGAAAGAAATTAGAAAAAAAGAAGAAAGAGGATTAGACATGACAAAATGGGAAGTCAAAAGAAAGAAATATTATGAAAGGAATGGATACTCGCCACTAGAAGTAGAAAGAAGAAGAATGCAAGGAGAATACATTAAATACACAATAACTATAAGAGACAAGGATGTGCAGAAACAAGAACAAGAAAGCAAAATAAGGAAGTCAACATATAACAAAGTGTATAAAAACATAAAAACGGAAGGACTACCAAGATATTTAAAAACAGACGAAAATAAAAAGGGCAAGATAAAAACAATAGCACGTTTTAAATGTGGAAATGAAGAAAAGGCGAACATATATTGGAAGGAAAATCAAAAATGCAGACTCTGTGGCAAGGCAGAAGAAACTCTATGGCATGTGCTATACGAGTGTGAAGAAGGGGAGAAAGAAGAAGGGATAAGAGAGACCATTCTCAGAGATGATGGAAGCCTACTCGAGTGGATGATGAAACTGCTGAAGACAAGGGAAACAAAAACTAAAGACGACTAAAGAAACAAAAATTAAATAACAATGTACAATTGGCAAGGCTGTTAATCTATTTCTAAGTATATGTATCTGTAAAATGTAATATTTAACTGGGGAATGTCATAAATGGGAATGTGCAGAAAACAAAATGTAAGATTCAAAGCCGAAAGGCAGAAATAAAATATCTATCTATCTATTTATCACAAAGTCTTTCCTCTAGTGGCGTTAAATTTTTAAGACATTCAGGTAGAACTGGAAAATCTAAACCATTTGACAAGGCCAAAGTAGGTACTTTTCCACACAAAATATTTTTCTTACAAGTAATACACAATTTATATGAACCACTATTATTGCCCGGTATACAGATGACTTTCTCAATAAATTCGCTACTAAAGCCTTTATTTCTAATCATTTCTACTTTAACATTCGTCACGGATCTTCCAAACCACAAATTTCCACAATAACAAAATATTTCTGTCGGACCTCATTTCACATTATTCCTATACATGTCGATTAGTTTATTCCAACTGCACGTTTTATTATAATGACGAATTAGCTTTTTCCGCCTTTCCTCTACTTCCCTAACCAGATCAACATTTCTACGCTCCCTGTGGGTATGTCGATCCCTGATTCGCTCCCTATTCCTGTATTCTTCATTTCTGCGTCGTTCATTCATGTCCTGCCTCAATTTATTTCTTCTCTCTCTTCTGTTCTCCATTTGTTCTTTTCTTTTCTGGTTTCGAATTATAGCGTTTCTTTGCTTGTCTTGCAAATTATTATTTCTCCGCAAAATATTATATCTTTTGTTTTTTTCATTTTCTGCATGTCTATATAATTCATTCTTCCTCAATTTCTTTATGTAGCTACAAATATTTTCTCTTTCCTTCTCACGGAATTCACAAAATGATCTTTTTATTGCTGCACGTTAACGGTCAATTGACCGTTTATAATTTCGCACATCTTCATTCTGTAACCTACTGTGTTGATATATTCTATCTTTGTAGATTTTATATAATGATTTAATTCTATTTTACATTTTTTTTTTATATAACGTATATGATCCCTCAATTGCTTTACTTCTACATTTTCTTGAATTGTCATTATTTTCTTTTGGTATTCCCTGTCCCTTGATCTTTTTTTATATTCTGCCTTTCCTTAATTTGCATTCTCTGTCTCTGATATTGTCTATCATTTGGTCTTTTCTTATCAGCGTTATTCGCATTCTGCATTCTCTGTCTCTGATATTGTCTATCATTTGCTCTTTTCTAATCAGCGTTATTTGCATTCTCTGTCTCTGATATTGTCTATCATTTGCTTTTTTCTTTTCCTCGTATTCTGCATTCTACATTCTCTGTCTCTGTAATTGTGTATTATTTGTTCTTACCTTTTCTGCGTTTTCTTTATTTTGCATTTGCTGTCTCCGATATTCCCTGTCTCTTTCTCTTTTCTTTTCCGCGGAATCTGGAATTTTCATTATCATACCTTGATACAATCTATCATATTCTCTTTTCCGTAAAATTTTCTCTTCTTCTGGTGTTCTTGCTTTGAGATATTGTTCATTTCCATTGTTTCTACTAATTACGCTGCCTTGATTTTCTATATTTTTTGGTGTAAACACTGAATCATCTGTATCCTCATTAACACTTGATTTAGATAAACGTTTACTTTGCATATATAATTTTTTATTAACATTACTCATACGAGTACTTCTTTTAGCTTTCCTAGGCATATATACTTATATTATGAATGTTAAAACTAGTAACTATATGAAAAGTAATTATATAATGTAATGTTAACTGCACCTAAACTATAAAGTGTAGACCAATGCCCACAATAAAACTAAGACTTATATGTCCGAATATATTATTTGATTAAAATAATTGAGGATACTTACGAATTGGTCCTGTGTGCAATGAATTTTCAAATGAAATTTCAACTTGTAGTTTAATACACAAGAATAATGGTTTATATTGGTAGTATTTTGAATAATATGACGAATCAAATTAAAGAAACACAACTTCACAATGTCAGTTATTGTAAAACTTAGAAATGGATTACATTCAAGTGAAATTTGCACTTGTTAACCCGACATGGAAGTCAGTGTCAACGCCGGGCGCTTGCTTAAATTTGATTGGTCCACGTACAAAACCTGTATTACAATAACTAATTTAATTATTTCTTCTTCTTTTTGTTAAAATATTAACATGAAAATATTGAACAAAAATATAAATATAAACTACAATAATATTTTTTATAATTTATTAGTTCGGTTACAATTTTACAGTGTTAATCTGGAAAAAATACTACTATAAGTTACTGTCTGCCTATAAGTGATTATTACACAGTACAAATATACACAAAAATGTAAAATCAACGACCATTTAAAATGAAATATGAACAATAGTTATTCTGGAAACAATTATTATAAATTAATGATATTTTAAAAATATGTTCTCATTGTTAATCATCAGAAAATAGCTTTATTTAAGCAAGAAATACTATTTCTATTACAAAAATATATCGGTATAAAAAATAAAACGGATTTATTGTAGGATGAAAGGCACTTTATTTTCAACTGTAGTAATCTTAGAACAAATTTTAGAAAACAATACATTTGGTTCACAATACGATTATAATGACTTGATAGTTACTATTAATTGTTACTTGTTAAGAATGCTTACAAATGCTATGCACTGTATTCTTAAGTGATATGTCAAAATTCAAATCTGTAACGAAAATACACATTATTATAATTATACATTTTAGAAATTTATATTAATTGATATATACGTACCACTGTTAAAGTATACGGATGCCGTACATAAACATATAGTTTGCAGTTACTTATTTTTTCCTTCAATTCGGGGCTATTCTGTACACCTATCGTTAGCTAAGAAATAAGCGATCGCTAGATCTGAAATGTGCGATTCTGTACGTTATTTTGATGTTTGTTTGCCTAGCGACAGTCGCTTATTTGTTTATTTTTAAGCGACAGCTCACAGACTATAAAAATAGTTTGAAATACAAAAGACAGATATTCAAACTTGTATTAATGCATTAATTAAAGAATGTCGAAATAGATATTGCCCTATACTTATATATTTTAGGTGACAATTGCGAATACGAAATGCAGTAATGCTAGAAAAGTTACTGCAATTCCTTTTGTCATGTCTCATGTTCATTACACTAGTTTTATGCCAGTGATTTGTTGGTTTAAAATATAATTTTTATTAAATCAACGAATGAATCTACATACATTACAGTGACGTTATATATTAGTAAATTAAAATAAGATGTAATGAACACTATAGTAAGTTACAAGCGATTTTTATTATCCTCTTGGACAATTGTCTTTCGAACTCTTCTACATAAGATTCGCCACTTCGCACAGTAACACTTGAAATTAATATATAATTTGATTTATTTGATTGTATGCCAAGTCAATGCTGGTGAGGTTATGTAAATTCATAAGTGCACCAGCATCTACATAACTAAGCTGACAATGTCGAAGCACTATCACTGATATGCTACCTTGACTGCTGAGATTCCGAAATGCATGCGGTAACTGTTTAAGCGGCTGTCCGCGCAAGTCAATGTGTGATATGTTCTGAGAAACAGGCGGTATAAAATCGAATGTGTATCTGACGTCATCTCTTCCATAATATGCACGTTTTCCCTCAAAATAATCTTCAAATACACATAGCACCGGTATACTATATACAACCACAAATACTGTCGCCACCACAAGATACAACACTAAAGCACACCGCATTTTGCGCTTCTAAACATAATTTAACACAAGTCCTCTTTTTGAGTCACACCCAATCGAGTTGCTCACTAAATGAGGGACAGGATAACATTGAACAATTCCCATGTACAGTGCGGCTCAGTATTTTAGCTGTAGTTTATTTTAAAGAAATTAGCTTGGAGAAGCGAGGTCCTATTTGGCCTTGAGCTGTAACTGGTTTAAATCGCTGTTGTTTTATATAACTCGATCATTTCATATCGGACTGTCTGTGTCTATTTATATCCATTGGCATACAAATTGGTTGTACGTGCTAACGTAATCAGTACAAGAGGGCTCGTACAATGAGTTGATACCGAGAGGATTTAAAGTGACAGAGAGAGTCAGCAGGAGGCGAGCTTGGCCCCAGGAGGAACCATGCAGGTACAAATATGTAGTGGTTGATTATTTTATAAAATAGCTCAGGTGGAGTTACAAGCGCATCGGAATAATCGTCATAATATGAATTGAGTTTTGCAAATAATATGTTTTATCGCGCTAAATGTTCAAGTTTAACACTGGTTGTTGTATAATTATATTATAATGTTATTTGAATTTGCCGCTTGCTTTAGAATAAATTGTTAAGTTGGTCTGTAGCAAGCGGGATTAATGTTTTAAAACAAGAATAATATTGTTTTATTTTTGTTGTTGACAGTTTTTGTTTGATATGTTGTTGTTGATTTTGTAAAAAGTGACATAAGTGAAAATATATTCAATTTTGTTGTGAATTCTTATCTATTTATTGCAACGAATGTTGTGAAACGAAATCAAGTGATTGGACGGACAGGACCGGCCAGGATACTACGAGAGATACCTTTTTGCCGGGTAGGAAAGAGGGATTCTCAACATTTTTTGGTGACCCCGACGTGATTTTGGTGTGCGGAAGCCGCGTTCATTCCTTGAATCGTCACTTATAAACAACCAATTGCATAGAGGTTTGTTCCCACCGGACGGGAACTAAGTCAGGTGAATAAGTTCTGATATATTTTCTTGACTTGAGATCACTTCTGATCCCATTTCTTTGTTAATTATGGAGCGAATCAAGAAAGCTAGAAAATCGGTACGTGCCTCCGTGACGAAGCTCATCAATACCCTGGAACAGGAGCTAATGGCAGAGCATGTTAACAGATTGGTTCTACACAGTTTAATACAACAACTGGAGACACAGATGCAAAAATTGGCAGTACAGGATGAGAAAGTGATTGACGCCCTGTTGGATGAAGACGCCCAGGATGATGACCTGAACATAGAGACTGAGGCGGCACAAGAGTACATCAACAAGGCTACTCTGATCCAGTTGAAGGTCAACGAGAAGATAAATCATCTATTGCAAGTAGAAAATCCTACGCCTTCAATTAACAGTTCCGATACGTCAAAGAAGACGTATAAACTTCCGAAAATTGAGTTGAAAAAGTTTTCTGGTGATCTTATGGAATGGTTAGGTTGGTGGGCCCAGTTCGAAAAGATCCACGAAGATGATGAGTTGCATGATGCAGATAAATTCCAGTACCTTGTTATGTGTATGGTGCCTGGTTCCAAGGCTCAAGAACTCGTGGACAGCTACCCACAATCGAGAGACAATTATCCTAAGGTTATCGAAGCACTTCAACAACGATTTGGAAACCCCAAACTCTTGAAGCAAGTGTACGTTCGAGATCTGATCAGTATGATTATTGTCAACAAGAACAAGGAAAAGATGAATCTTGCAAGCCATTACTACAAGCTAGAATCTCATCTACGGTATTTAGAGTCTCTAGGTGTGACTACTGAACAGATGATAGAGTTTCTATACCCAATGGTGGAATCCAGCCTACCTGAAGATACTTTATTAGCTTGGCAACGAAGTTCTTTCTGCGGAAGAGATGGATCAAATGACGTTCCACCGAAAAGTGAACTTGATTTCCTCATGGCATTCTTGAAGCAAGAAATCGAACATGAGACGCAGAGAAAGTTGGCTAGAGAAGGATTTGGAGACAAGAAAACAGAAAACAAGAGAATACAGAAACAGACGGACGTTAGAAATAACGACAACTTCCCCACAGCAGCTGGTTTATTCAGTGGCTCCAATGGCAAGTCTCAATGTATATTTTGTGAGAAAATCCACGAAAGTCGCGACTGCATCAAGGCTCAAAGTATGTCAATGGACGAGAAGAAGGGCAAAATTCAGAAGAGTCGCGCATGTTTCTTGTGTTTAAAGATAGGACACGTGTCCAAGAAATGTAGAAGTTTGGTGAAGTGTATTATTTGTGGAAAAAGGCACCAAACACATCTATGTTCAGAAGTCCACAAGGAACCGAGTGAAAAGTCAACATCAGAAGTAAATGTCCAGGCCAATCTTAATTGCACAAATGAAGTAGTACTTCAAACTGTGATGGTGGTAGTACATAATCCAGTAAATAAAACAACAAAATCAGTTCGAGCTCTTTTGGACTCGGGTTCGCAACGTTCCTACATTCTCAAAGACACAGCAGAGGAATTGGGGCTCAAGTCAGTAAAATCTACTGTGCTCAATCATGCGTTGTTTGGTGGAACTGAAGTTATCGGTAATACTCACCAATTGTTTGATGTCAATCTCGTGAGCAGAGATCGGAATTTTGTAATGAATGTTAAGTTGTATGATCAACTCAGAATCTGTGGTGGCCTTCCACGTGTGAAGAAAGGAACTTGGATGGCAGAGTTGAAGAAAAGGAAGATCTTTGTAAATGATATGAACGCCGATGATCCCTTGAATATTGAAGTGTTGATTGGTGCAGATGTGCTTGGAAAGATTCTTTCTGGAAGTGTTATACAACTCGACAATGGTCTATCTGCGACTGAAACCCGCTTTGGTTGGACTCTCATGGGTCAACAGAAGAGACAGAGTACAACTGTAGCAATGAACGTACTCTCCTTGTCAGTTATCACAGCTAGTGTTGCAGATCTTTGGAGTCTGGACACCATTGGAATTCGAGATCCAGTGGAAGTAAAGTCTCGTGAAGAAAGTGAACTCCTGGCCAAGGAACACTTTCTGGATACTGTAGTCAGAAAAGAGGATGGTAGATATTCAGTCTCTCTTCCGTGGATTGCGGAGAGCAAATCAATACCGTCAAATAGAGAAGTGGCCACCAGACGACTAGAATCGACGACGAAGAAACTCAAAGTTTTGGATGAATTTCAAAATTATGATGATGTATTTCGGACATGGTTAGACGAAGGAATAATCTCAAAAGTGGAAGACTCATCAGAAGTTCATCGTCATTTCATACCCCACCGTGCCGTATTTAAACCACAGAGCAAGACAACGCCAGTGCGTCCAGTGTTCGATGCCTCGTGTAAAGTTGGAAGGTCACCGTCGTTAAACGAATGCCTAGAAAAAGGACCAAATCTTCTGGAACTCATTCCATCTATTCTTCTACGATTCCGGATGGGGAGAATTGATGTCACGTCCGACATTCGTAAGGCCTTCCTAATGATTGAAGTAAACGAGAGTGATCGCAACTTTATTAGTTTCCTATGGTACGAGAAGGAAAAGCCTGAGATTCCTGTCCCCTTTCAACACAACAGAGTCGTCTTTGGTATGAACTGCAGCCCATTCTTATTGAATGCTGTTATTCAGTACCATCTGAGTTCAGTGTCCGAAGACCAGAAGGAGATTTCCCAGAAGCTGCGCAATTCAATTTACGTGGATAATTGCGTTACTTCAGTCAACACGTTGGATGATTACGAGATATTCAAGATCGGGTCTACAAACTTAATGGCTGACGCGAAGATGGAACTACGTCAATGGGAACACAGTGCAGATGGAAACCTAAATAAATTCACTTCAGTCCTTGGTTTGTCATGGGATAAGGAGGCTGATTCACTGTGTTGTGCTCCAATTCAAGTTACAATTCCATCAGAAGTCACGAAACGAATAATTTTGTCAATTATTCATCGTTTTTACGACCCTTTGGGATTCCTGTGCCCAGCCCTGTTACCGTCGAAGCTCCTAGTTCAGAAGGCATGGCTGGAGAACCGAAAGTGGAATGAGGAAGTTTCACTTGAGTTGAAGTTGTTATTTCTCAGATGGTGGAACGAGACAGCTCAATATTTGAACAGAATTCACATCCCCAGGAACGTGACTGGAGGTGTTGGTGACCAATCGTTATACCAAATACACACTTTCTCAGATGCAAGCAAGTCAGCCTACGCTGCATGCGTTTTTCTTCGAGTAGAAGCCCCCGAAGGAGTTACAGTTCAACTTTTACAAGCAAAGAATCGTGTGGCTCCAGTGAAACTAGTTACGATTCCAAGACTGGAACTACTCTCTTGTGGAATTGCAGCACGGCTCACGGCTACAGTTACAAAGGCGCTTTCATTGGAACAAGTACCTAAATTTTTCTGGACAGACTCATCAACTGCATTTGTCGGAAATAGAGTTAAAGAAATCCGTCAATTGACTAAATTGGAAGCGTGGCGTCATGTTCCTGGTGCTTTGAATCCGGCGGATTTACCCTCAAGAGGATCGAGTTTCATGAAACTGTCGGAATCTCGATGGTGGGAGGGACCGGATTGGTTGAGGAAAGAACCCAGTGAATGGCCGAATGGGAAAGACTCAGAAGCAGATGAGGCTCTGGTAAATCGTGAAAAGAAGAAAAGCGTCTTAACTCTCTCAGCTCAAATTACAGAAGACCCTTGGTATATGTTGGGAAAGAGTTCTTACTTGAAGATTCTTAGAATTATGGCTCTCGTATTCAGATTTACTGATAAATTAAAGAAGAAAACTTTGATAGTCGCAAAAGATCCAACCCCAGAAGAAATAAATGCCACTGAACTACGAATATTCAAGTTGGTTCAAGGCGAAGTATTTGATGAAAACAAAACGGAGATTTCGGGACTTAGAGTGGTACGTGATGAATCTGGAGTCATTTATGTGAAGACGAAATTGTTGAATCGTCAAGACACTCGAGGATTCAGGTACCCAATTTTACTCCCAAATCAACATCCATTTGTTAATCTCATGGTAAGAGAACAGCACATCGTGAATTGTCGTTGTGGAGTTCAGTGTCTGATGGGAATTCTTAGAGAAAAGTGCTGGATAATTCAAGGGAGAAGGACCATTCGAAAAATCGTCAAAGCCTGTGTGACATGTCGGCGATTCAGTGCTACTTCGTCTCCCGTTCCCCAAGCAGCACTACCAGAAGATCGCGTGAAAGATACTCAAGCATTTGAAATTACTGGAATAGACCTTGCTGGACCCTTAGTATTGAAAGACATGTCACAGTGTTGGATTACACTCTTCACGTGTGCCGTTTACCGTTGCGTCCATTTAGAAGTCATACAATCCCTCGCGACGGAGGACTTTCTTTTAGCCTTCATTCGTTTCTGTCGGAGGAAGAGACGCCCAGACACAATCTACACCGATAATGGAACTACTTTTGTAGGGACTCACAATCTTTTCAAAAAGATTGACTGGAATGAAGTATGTAAACGAACTCAGCAATACAAAATCAATTGGAAATTCAATCCTCCTTCTGCACCGTGGTGGGGCGGATGGTGGGAGCGTCTTATTAGAAGTTTAAAGGATTCAAAAAAGTTACTTATGTCGAACTGGAAACATTCCTGTGTGAAGTGGAGTCTATTATGAACAATAGACCGTTGACATATGTAACTGAAGACCAGGATGATCTGATTCCTCTCACGCCTGCAATGTTTATTTACAACCTTCCTGACGTGGACTGCCCTGAGTCAAAGTTGATCAAGATAGGAAAACTTTGTGAACGAAGGAAGAGTCTCCATCAACTGTCCCAGGAACTCAAGGAGCGTTTTCGAAAGGAGTATTTAGCTCAACTCGTCCAGAGAGGAAAGGATACAAAATTCCACCCATTTCAGATTGGAGATATCGTACTGGTAGAGATGGAAAACAAGAAGCGGATCTTGTGGCCCATGGCAAAGATTTTAGAGCTCATCTCGGGAAAAGATGGCGTCGCTCGTGTGGCTAAGCTTCAAACAAATTCTGGAATATTGATACGCCCACTCCAGCGCCTATTTCCTTTGGAAGTTTCCTATAATGATAATTTCAACCCTATTCCAAAGACAGAGATTAAGAACGTGAAGAAAACATTGGAACTTAGAGACGTCATTGATGGTGATGAACGTGGTCGTCTCAGCAAGAAGCCAGATAGGTTCCAATATTAATATTATGATCGAATAAACAATCTTGAGTCGGCATGAAGTATTTTTTATATAATTATTCTATTCTTTTGGCTACCACAAAAGAGGTGGGAGTATGTTGTATAATTATATTATAATGTTATTTGAATTTGCCGCTTGCTTTAGAATAAATTGTTAAGTTGGTCTGTAGCAAGCGGGATTAATGTTTTAAAACAAGAATAATATTGTTTTATTTTTGTTGTTGACAGTTTTTGTTTGATATGTTGTTGTTGATTTTGTAAAAAGTGACATAAGTGAAAATATATTCAATTTTGTTGTGAATTCTTATCTATTTATTGCAACGAATGTTGTGAAACGAAATCAAGTGATTGGACGGACAGGACCGGCCAGGATACTACGAGAGATACCTTTTTGCCGGGTAGGAAAGAGGGATTCTCAACACTGGTGTTATCAAATATTTTACAGCGATATTATGATCTAGCGCAAATATTTACAAACACTTTACCGTGAAAATTGTTAAATGTTATCCTGTCGCTCATTGAATGTGCAACTCAAATCGGTGTAACTCGAAAACAGCATTTGTGTTTAAATTGCGTTTAGAAGCGCAAAATGCGGTGCGCTTTAGTGTTGTATCTTGTGGCGACAATATTTGTGGTTGCATATAGTTTGCCAGAGCTGTGTGAGATTAGAGATTACGGGGGAATAAACGCACTTTGTGGAAGAGATGACATCAGATATACTTTCGATTTTATACCGCCTGTTTCTCAGAGCATATCAATACTTAACATGCGGGGACAGCCGCTCAAACAGTTACCGTACAATGCATTTCGGAATGTCAGCAGTCAAACTACTCTATCTGAGATATTGGTTACATATTGTCAGATTAGGCATGCAGATGCTGGTGCACTTTTGAATTTACACAACCTCATCATTATTAACCTGTCACACAATCAAATAAATCACATTGATCGTAAGTTTTTAGTCATACTCATAACGAATAGAAATTATTTACTTGGACGTCAATAAGATCGAAGTATTGTCGAGTGGATTATTTCAAAACTTGACACAGTTAGAAGTAGTCTCCTTACGTGACAACCGAATACGTCACGTGGAGAGGTTTTCATTTGCAAATACACCGTCATTGTGGACAATTTTTTTAAGTAACAACCAAATCGAGTCTATGAATATGTTATTCAAGGATAAATTCGATAATCTTACAATTTTATGGCTAGACGGAAATCCATGGAAGTGTAATTGTGAACTGGGACCGTTATACGAATTTCTTATAAAAATTAATGTTGGGTATGACTAATAAATGTATAGTTGATTTGGGTATTACGTAAAGTGTTTAATAAAAAGTTATTGGGTAAGTTGTGAATGTATTAGTTTAATAGGTACATGGGACATAACCGGAGAGTTATGCAACGTTACGGGTAGGTGCCAGTGAGCTATGTGACATGAGAGAGTGTAGATGTACTGTGGTGCTGCTGATATCTTTATTGTTCTATAGGCAACGAGTAACCGACAAGCTAGAGGGCATTCGCTGGGCGATGTAAGACCGCCTTGTCGCCACGTGGGACAATCGGCAAGCGATGGGCGTTTGTTGAGTCAAGCAGGGGAAGGCTTTCGCTGGGCGATGTAAGGCCGCGCTTGTCGTTGACAGTGAGCTTAGGGTGGTCGTTGTGAGACCCTGCGGCCCACGGGGCCTGGGGCATTCGATTAGTACACCGCACTCACTGCAACGTGGGACAATCAGTGAGCGGTGGGCGTTTGTTGAGTCAATTGTAAGACCGCACTTGCTGCACCGTTGGATTAAAGCCTCAGAGTATGGCAAAGGTGGCCTGGCGAAAGACTTTCGACCGGCCAGCCAGGACCGGATGAGTACCTATGATTGTTATGTATAAAACGTTTTTCTAATATTGTTCTTCTATCTGTTCCATGTCCGAGACTGAGGCTACACGACAACATTCTTACAGAATCATGATATAGGCACCCACGGCAATCACGTGAAAGAAAATTAATTGTTTGTAATATTGTTATTATGTTTTAGGTATTATTAATGCGCTGGCGCGCATAGTATTTGACGTATTAGCTAACATTAATAAGTTAAATCAATATGAGCTGGTATGTGAAGAGCCACCAAGATTACATGGAAGAAACTGGAAGGATATAAGTAGAGACGACTTTGTATGCAGTTCTGAAGATGCAACATCAACTCAAGTTTCAGTTATGACCAGTACAGAACCAACGACAACGACAAAACAAGACGACACTATTCCTGTAACAGTTCATAATGGAACGAGGGATCAACCAGTTGACACTGGTGTACCACAACCACCTCCGCACCAGAATTGGATTCTGTATACAATATCAGTTCTGGTGCTGGTGTGCATTGTATCAGTTATAATTGGTGTAGTATTATTAACACGAAGGTCATTTGTAAGTGGAATGGATAGCAGTACATAATTTCATCTGATTGTAATTAATAAATATTCTTTTCAGCAGCGAACAAATGCTCGCAATGTGGACAGTGGCCTTCCAATGCTTGTCGTCCAAAACAGTGCGGTGTCAGAGAGTGACGACTCGGCATCAAACATGGCTGACGTGGATGAAGAACACACATCAATCCACCATTATGGATTACGTGGAGCAACTACAAATTAATCTTGCAAAGAAACACATAATTACCCGTCAACGTGTTTTTATTGTAAATTCACATTTCCATTGTATTTGTTCGTTTATAACATTCGTGATTTTGGTGAATATGGGATTTAAGTATATGTACATAACACAATATTAAATTAGAATAATCATAACACAATAAAAGGAGTCGTTTCTATCCAGATTTTCCTCTTGATTGAAGCTTTACACCAGATGTAAATCGCGACTAAAATCACAGGATTTTTAAAATTAAAGTCTGTTATTGAGATCACATCATTTTTCATTTCATAACATGTTGTACATTCAAATTTAATAAATAAATTAAATTCCGTGCAGTGATGCTTAGCTATTATTATTATTAAGAATGTTTAATAGAGAAGGAAACTCTAGAACACGTGACCAAAACATTAACATTACAATTCCATACAATTGTTTGTAATTTTGTGAAAATTCCACATTTATTTGAAGTATTCTTCAATAAAAAAATTATTTGAAAACAAAAAAAAAACATAATGTAAATTTAAGAAAAAAAAATCTGGTGTGGTCACCACACTACTTTCTTATACTTAATTTAAATTGGCACATATTTGACGTTTCAAATGCGTATTTCTGTAAATATTTTGTCTTTGTTTTGTTTTCATAGCATATATGATATTCTAAATACATGCCAATATATAAATACATTTTACTCAAAATTGAATAAAGATAGACGTAAAATGTATAGAACATTTTTTCCTCATAATAATATTCGCTACAACTTTTATTTGAAACATTTTTACCTATCGTTTTTTGTTTTTAAAATAATTTGAAATTTACAATTTCTGTGTTCAGTAAACTTCCTCTTCCGGTTTTCTAATTATACCCAAAATCTAATCAGCTCTTCGCCAATCCCAAAAACTTTTAAATATGAAGTTTCATTACTCTAGCTTTATTCGTTTTTGAGATAATGAACATACGGCCACACATACATACATACATACATACATACATACATACATACACACAGACATCATTGAGAAAATAGTCAAAACGTATTCAGGGGACCTCAAAACGTGTATATCCATCAAAATCTCGCAATCGAAATTTTTCATGATTCCTATACTTTCCTTATACTATGTATAAGAAAGTAAAAAATAATAACAATGATAATCAAATGGCACAAGAACACAAACACATATATGGACAGCTTGTAGAAAAATAGAATGATGTGTAGATAGATGTATTTATTTCTTAAAAATAAAGTAAAAAGCATATTATTCCGTACATTTGTAACTTTTTTTTGTTGCTGAAATTTGTTTAATAAAAACCAATAATAATAGACAAATGTGATATAACTATTATTTTTGCAAATGATTGTTTTGCAGGTCGAACTGTTAAACTTCAAGTGCGACACTAGTGTTATCAAATATTTTATCGCACTGTTTATCTAGCGATAAGGCTAAATGTCATCCTGTCCCTCATTTAGTGAGCAACTCAAATTGGAGTAACTCAAAGAGAGGACTTGTGTTTAAATTGTGTTCGGAGGCGCAAAATGCGGTGTGCTTTAGTGTTTTATCTTGTGGCGGTGACAATATTTGTGGTTGTATATAGTTTGCCGGAGCTGTGTGTGATTAGAAATTATATTGGGGAAACAGGTGCACGTTGTGGCAGAGATGACGTCCGATACACATTCGATTTCATACCGCCCATTTCTCGGAACATAACATTCATTAACTTGGAGGGACAACCGCTCAAACAGTTATCGTACAATGCATTTCGGAATCTCAGCAGTCAAAATAGTATATCTGCGATAAGGCTTCAACATTGTCAGATTAGACATGTAGATGCTGGTGCACTTGTGAATATGCATAACCTCACCATTATTGACTTGTCATACAATGAAATAAATCAAATTGATAGTAAGTTGTTCAGTCACACTAAACAAATAAAATATATTTACTTGGACTTCAATGAGATTGAAGTACTGCCGAGTGGATTATTTCAAAATTTGCCGCTGTTAGAAGTAGTCTACCTAGAATACAACCGAATACGTCAGGTGGAGAGGTTTTCATTTAAAAATACACCGTCATTGTGGATAATTTACATGAATAATAACCAGATCGAGTTTATCAATATGTTATTCAAAGATAAATTCGATAATCTTACAAATTTGCTGCTAGACGGCAATCCATGGAAGTGTAACTGTGAACTGGTACCGTTATACGAATTTCTAATAAAAATTAATAAGTTAAAACAACATGGGCTTGTATGTGAAAAGCCACCAACATTACATGGAAGACATTGGAGCAATATAAGTAGAGACAAATTTGTATGCCGTGCTGAAGATGCAACATCAACTCAAGATTCAGTTATGACCAGTACAGAACCAACGACAGTTATAGAACAAGACGACACTACACCTGTAACAGTTTATAATGGAACGAGGGATCAACCAGTTGACACTGGTGTACCACAACCACCTCCGAACCAGAATTGGATTCTATATACAATATTAGTTCTGGTGCTGGTGTCCGTTGTTCCGGTTATAATTGGTGTAGCATTATTCAAACGAAGATCAGATGTAAGTGAAACGGATAGCAGTACATAGTTAAATCTAATTTTTATTCATAAATACTTTTTCAGCAGCGAACAAATGCTCGCAATGTGGACAGTGGCCTTCCAATGATTGGTGTCCAAAACAGCGCGGTGTCAGAGAACAGCGATTCGGTATCAAACATGGCTGACGTGAATGAAAAATCAACGAATACCGACTCTTGCTACTGCTTCGGACGTAGCCGAATATTAAAAAAATACGCCGAATCAGCCGAATAACGAAGCGAAACCGAAGCATATTACTTTTTGCCGTTTTTTTTATAATAGAACACACTCATGTAATGTGATATGGAGTAAGCCAAATAACCTATTAGCAAATTATATGAATGTATGTATTCTACAAAAAGATTTTCAATATATTTTTCTAAATCGGAGCTCGGAATCGAAAAAAATATCGGTTAAAAATTAATCGATATTGCGAACGTTATTTTCAAAACTGTAATGTTCGTCACTGATTTGGGTTAAAAAATCGGGTTATAAAATGTATTGGTTATCTTGGAAATAGTATTTGTTTTTCAAAGTGTCTCGATGTTATCTTCAAAAATGTATTGGTGACTTGCAAATAATAAGTTTTACAGCTGGAAATGTACAAAGTACAACACTAATATTATCAAATATTATCTCGCAGTATTAGTATCTAGCAATAAATACAGATTTATGAGAATTATTTAATGATATGCCGTTCTTCATTGAGTGTGCATCTCAAATAGGTGTAAGTCAGAAAGAAGACTTGTATTTGAAGTGTGTTTAGAAGCGCAAAATGCGGTGTGCTTTAGTGTTTCATCTTGTGTCGACGATATTTGTGGCTGGATATGGAGTGCCCAAGCTATGTGCGTTTCGCGGGGGTGGGGGAGTGCTGACACTTTGTAAAAGGCCCGACGTCAACTACACACTGAGTTCCATACCGCCATTTTCTCAGCACATATCACTGATCGACTTGCGCGACCAACCGTTCAAACAGTTACCGTACAATGCATTTCGGAATGTCAGTAGTCAAAGTAGCATTACGAAGATTGTGCTTCGAAATTGTCAGATTAGTCATGTAGACGCTGGTGCCCTTTTGAATTTACATAACCTCACTGATATTAACCTGTCACACAATAATATAAATCACATTGATAGTAAGTTGTTCAGTGATACTAAACGCATCAAGCATATTTACATGTATTCCAATAAGATTGAAGTGTTGCCGCGTGGATTATTTCAAAATTTGCCGCTGTTAGTAGAGGTCGTCTTATATGACAACCGAATACGTCAGGTGGAGAGGTTCTCATTTAAAAATACACCGTCATTGCGGCACATTGATTTAACTTTTAACCAAATCGAGTCTATGGATAGGTTGTTCAAGGATAAGTTCGATAAACTTACAACTTTGCGGCTATACGGTAATCCATGGCGGTGTAACTGTGAACTCGGACCGTTATACGAATTGCTGATAGAAATTAATCAGTTAAATCAGTTCGCTCTTCAATGTGAAGAGCCACCAACTTTACATGGAAGATATTGGCGCAATATAAGTAGAGATGAATTTGTATGCCGTTCGGAAGACGCACTATCAACTCGAGATTCAGTTGACACACAACCAGCTCTGAATCAAAATTGGATTGAATATACCAGATCAGTTCTGGAGCTGGTGTGCGTCGCTGCAGTTATAATTGGATTAGTATACGTTGTGAGACGCACACCAACCGTTGTAAAAAGAAGATCAGATGTAAGCGAAACGGATAGCAGTACATAGTTTAATCTAACTGTAATTAATAAACATTCTTTTCAGCGGCGAACAAATGCTCGCAATATGGACCGGGGTCTTCCAATGTGTGTCGTCCAAAGCAGTGCGGTGTCAGAAAATAATGATTCGGCATCAAACGTGGCGGACGTGGATGAAGAATCTCAGCAGTCAAAGTAGCATATCTGAGATATAGCTTCCATATTGTCAAACTTTGGTATAAGTTAGTAGACGATTTTTAAAGATTATAAATGTCATTTCAACTGAACTTAAGTTACAAAACTGATTATTCAACTGTGGAGGAAATGTTAAAGTTATTTTATGTAATTTATTTTTTGTGTTGATTCATTGAAAGCAAGTATTTAACATTTGATACGAATATAATACCCAACAGCTGTTTTTAGTGAGTGCGGGCAACTTATGTAACACGATTGTGCTGCGAGATGCAGAAATACTGGCGCAGTAGTTCTCAAAATGGTTGATAGAGTACACTACGGGTATTATTTTAGCTCAAAGTTGAATTTAAATTGACTGTAACTAAATATTATTCTGTAAAGTGATTCTTCGGTTGTTTGAAAAATAAATAAAACGGTAATTACCGGTAAAACGGACATTTCTCTTGATAAAACAAGTGTATCGACTTGACACTGTTATTGAGAAAGTGTTGATTTTGTATATCTACAAATATTGGTTATTGGCGTACAACATGGCAAATCAGTTTTTCCGTATGCAAAGTTCCCAAATGATTTTAGCCAAAAATACTTCAAATAAATGTAAAGAATTAAATTCTGCATCCAAACCGATTCGATTTTTAGTTATCAGCAAAGCTGTTATCGTCGAATTAGTTTTTATTTTTAAAAGTGTGTCGATGTTATCTTTGTAATTGTCAAAAAACGGAAATGTATTAATGACTATTGCATAGGATGTGTTTTATAACTCGAAATGTACAAAGTACAACACTGATATTATCGAATAGTATCTCGCAATATTAATATCTAGCGATAAATATGAGAATTATTTAATGTTATCATTTACTTCATTTAGTGTGCAACTCAAATAGGTGTAACTCAGAAACAAGACTTGTGTTTGAATTGTGTGTTAGAAGCTTAAAATGCAGTGTGCTTTAGTGTTTTATTTTGTGGTGGTGACAATATTTGTGGTTGTATATAGTGTATTTGTAGATTATTTTGACGAAACAAATGCATATTGTGGAAGAGATCACGTCGAATACACATTCGATTTTATACAGCCCATATCTCAAAACATATCATTCATTAGCATGCGGGAACAACCGCTTAAACAGTTACCGTACAATGCATTTCGGAATCTCAGTCAAAGCAGCATATCTAAGATTTGGCTTCGATCTTGTCAGATTGGGCACGTAGACGCTGGTGCACTTTTAAATTTACATAACCTCACCACCATTGACCTGTCAGAGAATCAAATAAGTCAAATTGATAGTAAGTTGTTCAGTGATATTAAACAAATAAAACTTATTTTCATAGCATACAATGAGATTGAAGTATTGCCGAGTGGATTATTCCAAAATTTGCCGCTCTTAGAAGAAGTCAACTTAAGGGGCTACCGAATACGTTAGGTGGAGAGGTTTTCATTCAAAAATACACCGTCATTGCGTGAAATTAATCTAGGGTATAACTGGGTATAACCAAATCGAGTCTATGAATATGTTGTTCAAGGATAAATTCGATAATCTTACATATTTCGTGCTGTACAACAATCCATGGATGTGTAATTGTGAACTGGGATCGTTATACGAATTAGTTGTAAAAATTAATCAGTTAAATCAGTATGGGCTTGTGTGTGAGAAGCCACCATCATTATATGGAAGACTATATATGGATATAAGTAGAGACGAATTGGTTTGTCTTTCTGAAGATGCAATATCAACTCAAGATTCACTTATGACGAGTACAGAACCAACGACACCTACAGAACTAGTTGAAGAAGCCACCGAATCAGATACTGAAACGGAAGAATCAACTACAACTGATGCACGCACCACAATGATTATAGAATCAGCCAAGACGACGCCTCGAGATCCCGTTGACGATCAGCTAGCTGTAAAATCATTAAACAATCATGAAGGAGCCGATACAAATGTTCAACAAGTCTACGAAGATTTAAAATGGCTGCCGTGGACTGTGTTCACGGTTGTGATGGCCTGCCTCCTGGGATGTGCAGCAAGATACGCATTTACACGTCACAGAAGAAGAACAAGGATACCATCAGTTAGTGTATAAATAGTATAAGAGTGAGTTACAGGGTTAATTTAATTGCAAACTATGATGATGTTTCAGAGAACAGAGGAGACTTCAGAACTGATGAATTTCCAGACGACTCCGCAGACAAATTGTTAATATTCTAGTGATTAACGTTACAAAACAGTTGTTTGTAGTTAGTATGGAATGTTTTTGGTCCTTACGATATTTTATTAGAGATTGTAGTTGAATCGTTATTATAACTTTACCGCTGTTTTCAAATGTTGTTTCCATCCAGTCGTATGAAAAGATGCAAGAAGATCACATTTCTTCATTGACTGATAACTTATGTAACATTCTTATAAAGCGGGTACCATGATGGTCTAGTTCTGTGAGCTGTCAATAAAGTACACTTCATGTAATATATCAGTGTAATGATGAATTTGAACTTACTTGTACATAAATATTATTCTGCGAAGTGATTCTTCAGAAGCCGTGCAGTGACAAACGTTTAAAACGAAACACATGACTCACAAAATCATGTTAAACAATAAATAAACTAAATAACGATGTGTTTGCTGCTGTCATTTTGAGTACAAAGAGGATTAATGAGAAAATGTAATTTAACATTATTTTGTTTGGAAATTCTTTTCTTCGTGGCATCTTAAGAAATAAAACCACAACAAATTTTACGGACAACGTTATAAACGATAAAACTAATTTTTATCTTCAAAGGCAAAATATTTTAGTGTACATTCAAATTGTCCCAGTCATTGTAAGTGTCTTGTAAACAGACACAGCATTTTTGCCAATGATATGTTTAATCGCTTTAAATGTTAAAGTTCAAGTGCAACACTACTGGTGTTATCAAATATTTTATCCAGCGATAAGACTGACTCGCACAGTACATTTTTTAAGGTTATCCTGTTCCTCATTCAGTGAGCAACTCAAATCGGTGTAACTCAAAACGAGAACTTGTGTTTAGATTGTGTTCATTAATATAAAATGCGGCGTGCTTTTGTGGTTTACTTTGTGGTGGTGACAATATTTGTGGTTTTACATAGTTTGCCAGAACAATGTGAGGTTATAGATTATTACGGGGAAAATCGTGCACTTTGTGGAAAAGATGACGTCAAACACACACTCGATTTTATACCGCCAATTTCTCAAAACATTACATTCATTAGCATGCGGGGACAACCGCTTAAACAGTTACCGTACAATGCATTTCGGAATCTCAGCAGTCAAAGCAGCATATCTACGATGTGGCTTCAACATTGTCGGATTAGTCATGTAGATGCTGGTGCACTGTTGAATTTGCATAACCTCACCATTATTGACTTGTCACACAATCAAATAAATCACATTGATAGTAAGTTGTTCAGTCACACTAAACAGCTGAAACTTGTCAACTTGTATTTCAATGAGATTGAAGTAGTGCCGAGTGGATTATTTCAAAATTTGCCGCTGTTAGAAATAGTTTACTTAGTATACAACTGAATACGTCAGGTGGAGAGGTTTTCATTCGCAAATACACCGTCATTGTGGATGATTGCTTTACATAACAACCGGATCCAGTCTATGAGTATGTTCTTCAAGGATAAATTCCATAATCTTACAACTTTGCGGCTAGACGCTAATCCATGGAAGTGTAACTGTGAACTGGGACCGTTATACGAATTATTTACAAAACTTAAGCCAGCACATCGCGTTGAGCCTGTATGTGAAGAGCCATCAACATTACAAGGCAGAAAATGGAGCGATATAAGTAGAGACGAATTTGTCTGCCGTTCTGAAGATGCAACATCAACACAAGATTCAGTTATGACCAGTACAAAACCGACAACAACCACAGAACAAGAGGACACTATTCCTGTAACAGTTTATCGGGAAAGGTCGTGATTCTGTATCAAACATGGCCGACGTGGATGACGAATCAAGGAATTATTTTTAGTAATTTTCTTTGATTAAAACAAATATATTTTGTATGTGTCTCTGGTTAAAATAAAAATGAAGAAATTATAATTTTTTAAATACATTAGAATATTTTTATTTCTTCATATCCAGCGAAGAAGCTGTTTGTCGCTAATTTTAAAAGATATGCAATATTTATTTCATCCTTGGTTTGTGTCTGTGCTAATCTTAGTACCGTAACGCGCCGCTAACAACCTTGTGGCGCTAGCTACCTGGTTCAAAATAAATAAGCCTTTCTGGCATAAATATTTAGATGCAATTCGTCAGCAGTTTTAAATATATATATATATATATATATATATATATATATATATATATATATATATATATGTAAAGAAAGTTTGCTTCCTTCAATTTGAATTTGCCGCGCTTCCCATGCTCCGCGCGCCTTTTGATCTATCACCATTATGATAGAAGAATTGAAGAGACAGACAGTTACTACGTAATAGAATATATAAAAAAAATACAGAGATAAAATTTATAATAAGAAACATATATATTGTAAACAAATTAAATAGTGTAAATAGAGAAGCGGTAACAGTAAACTTTAATTGTCGTTTCTTCGTTTACAGGTAAATAGTGTAAATAAATGTTGTTACATGTTGAATAAAATTTAAAGTTCGTTTACAGAGAAACATATTTTGGTTTACTTTTTATCCGTACAAATAATTGTCTTATAAAACGACAACTTTTGTTTATAAGGACGAGAAGATTGCAGTTCGCATTCCAATATGTGGCTTCACCAAAGGAGAAGAAGACAAGTATTGTTAACATAACCTCAATTACAACAGAGGATAACAAGGAATATGTGTTGCCACAAGAAATGAGATTTATAAGCGAACATGAAGAACTGGCGAAGACAGATGTTTATAAAAGAGTGAAAAAAAGTTTTACTCAAAGAGGTCAAAACAGAACAGTGTGGGTTACACTAATGCTGGGTTTATGCAGAGAAAATTTCAACTAACACTAAGCTAAGAATTAACACCAAGAAGATAAAAGTATGTAGATGTATGAATACGTTTATGCGGAAAATTAGGAACTAACGAATTTAACAACTAAGCTAACAAGATGGCCAACTTTTATCTTCTTAGTTTAATTGTTAATTTTGAGCATGCGCAAAGCATTTCATTTCGACAGTATTGTGTGCTGCCTTGGTGTCATGGTGTCTCTACTTGGTGTACTGTCAGATATTGGTCAGATATATATAGGTTAATTGAGTCTAAAACAATGGAAGACAGGTTTGACAGTACATTAATTGAAATTGTACAAAAATACTGAATACTGCTTGTTTGTAAAGGTTATGTAGGATGACAGCTACATGTATTTGGTGCGCATGCGCTACTTTAAACCTGTTAATTTATGTACAGGCTGCGTAAACGCCATGCCTTTACTCTTAATGCTAATGTAAATTTAGTGTTAGTTTAATGTTAAATTAGTTACTAATGTTGTCCTGCATAAACCCAGCATAACAGAGGAAATGGAGCTGACATATTTTGATAAGGAGGGAAATATAATGTTTAATGACTTATATTTAGAAGAACTAATAAAAACAGATATAGTAGAACCCACTCAGAAGAAAGAAAGTCAACTTAATTTAAAACACATAGCAGAGAAGTTTATGATTGAAAAATTTACATCTAAACATTCAAACGCAAAACAATGGCTGGAGACATTTGAGAAGGAATGTAGAAGGTTTGAAATTAATGAAGAAAACACAAAGATTGAGATATTAAGACTATTCCTGGACAAATCATGTTCAGATTGGCACTCAGCAACACTCACAATATTGTCAATGGAAGCTGAATGGTCTGACTGGAAAGAGAGATTTCAAGAGTCATTTGCAGACAAAGGATGGAGTACAGGAATGTATGCTATAACCTATAGGTATAAAGAAGGTTCATTGATTGAATATGCAATGGGAAAAGAGAAGTTATTGCTAGATATGGACAATAACGTTACTTCAAAAACCCTAGTGTTGCTTATAGCAGCAGGATTACCTGAGTTCGTTAGAAATAAGATAGACAAAGAAAATTGTGAGAATTCTACTGAATTATTACATGAAATTAGAAAATGGGAAAACTTAATGAATAAAAGTAATCTTACAAAAAAGAGAGAAGATAAACACGATAACAAGAAGAGATTTGAAAGAAAACAGCCATGTAAGAATTGTGAAAGCTTAAATAAAGGCATTAGATACCATCCTGAAGACTCATGTTGGTTTAAGAATAAAGAAAAAAATGAAAGTAAAGTAACAGGAAGCAACTCAGTCATAGAAGTAAAACTGAACACAGAGAAAAAAAACGAGTAATCACACCATTGATTAAACTGAAAATATTATTGGATAAATTAGAAGTAAACGGAACATATGATCCAGGTTCCCAAGTCTCTCTAATAAATCCTAAATTAATAAGAATACAGAAAAAAAACGGAAGATGCAAATAAAATATTTTTAAAAACGGTCAATGGTGTGACACATCCAAGAGGTTTAGTAACTATGAAAGTAAAAATTTTTGACACGGAGGAATACATTGATGTATTCATTGTGGAGAAAAATTATTTTGAAGATTTCATCATAGGATTAGATATTATAAAAAAAATTCAGATTAATTCAAGATGAGAATCTACAAATATCACAAAAAAAGACAATGGTAGATACAGAGACCACAGAAGAAAAAAATAAAATAAATAATAAAAACAATCAAATTAAATAGTGCTCAGTAAAATTCAATGAACACATAGAAGATGAATTTCAGATAAAGCTACAACATCTAGATAACATAAAGGAAATTAAAATAGAAAGATTAATTGAAGAATATAAGACTGTATTTGCAAAAGATAAATACGACATTGGCACAGTAAAGGACTATGAAGCAAGAATCGAATTAATAGAAGATAAATATTGCAGTAAAAGACCGTACAGGTGTTCAATAGAAGACAAAAGGGAAATAGAAACACAAGTGGCAAAGTTACTGGAAAAGAAATTGATTGAAGAATCTTACAGCCCATTTGCTGCACCAGTAACATTGGCATATAAGGAAATCTAATCAGCTCTTCGTATAATCAATAAACTTTTAAATATGAAGTTGCATTGTCCTGTATTTGCTTGTTTTTAAGATAATGAACATACAGACACACACACAGACGTCATTGCGAAAATAGTCAAAACGTGTTCAGGGGACCTCAAAACATGTATTTCCATTAAAATCTCGCAATCAATATTTTTCATGATTCCTATTAGAAGTGGAAAAATATCGATAGTCAAAACTATCGATAGTACGATAGCGCTCTAAAAAACTATCGGTACTATCGATAGTACTATCGATAGTTTTTAAATGCTATTATAATTTATATTAATTCGCATCTAATTGCACTAAATGACATTCAAATGAAAAACAAATAGACAAAGTATGTAAATAAATACTTATTCTACAGATATTTGTAGCACATATTTCATAAAAAAAAGTATACTGAAAACAACAAAAATTATTAAGGGCAGGTTTTTCAATTTCCTGGTAGCATTTTATTTATAAGAGATAAATAAAAAATGTAATCAAATTTTTCAGAGTAAATAAGAAGTTTGTCATTTGGCAGTTCATTTCGATGCGGCATTTGTTTATTTACGGGACTGTTACAATTTTACCAGAAGATTGAAAAACCGACCCTGCATAAAATTGACTATATCACTCATTAAGACACACGTCTTGGGTTAACAAAAAATTTTGATTACCTTATGTATGATGTTACATGTAAAAGTTAGTATTTAAGAAGCGAAGAATTTTGATTAATAAATAGTAATTTGTCAACATTTTGAGATTTTAAATTCGCTCGGCGATTCGAAATTATTTGTCCAGCTTTCGAAAATATACGTTCCGACTGTAATTAACTTAACTTAACTAACTGACAGTTAATACTTAATATCACTTGCTTGACTGCAATCAATTGCAATATTGTTAAAAGTCCAATATTCATTTGGAAATAGGCATTACCACTGCACAACTACACGAACCGAAGTTTATAAATAACTCAACAGATGGAGAAACGATATACGTGATCGAATTTTTAAAAAAATTGTATTCGGAAATTATGAAAAAAGAATTTTTATAAAATACTTACTATCGATAGTGATCAAAACTATCGATATATCGAAAAAAATAAAACTATCGATAGTCACTATTGATAGTTTTCCACCTCTAATTCCTATACTTCCTTTATACTATGTATAAGAAAGTAGAAATTCGTGTTTTACCATTTTTCGAAAATCATTCTAATGGGAGATAAAAAGAGGAGGTTATTTTTCAAGATACGTATATTTCGAAAACGGAAGATATTAAAAACGTGAAAATTGGTATTTAGACTTTTTATTAAAAATAAACAAACAGGTGTTTTACTTACCATTTTTTTAAATTAACATTACGATGAGATGAAATGCGAGGAACATTTGCTAGAATACCAATATCTCAAATGCCAAAGATGTTTTAGACTTAAAAATTGCTGTTTAGAATGTTCCTTAAAAATAATGAAACATGTATTTTACAATATTCTGAAAATCTAATTACAATGCGGGGATAATTTTTTTAGAATACCAACGAAGCATGATAAATTTTGGCATTTAGATTCTCTTTTGAAATTAAAGAAAAGTATGTTTATTATCTTCAGAAAATAAAATTACAGGAGTGTAAAAAGTGATTTATTAATTTTTTATTGCTCGATCTCAAACACCGAACATTAAAAATAAATTTGACGTTTGTACAAAAATAACAGTACATTAATCTTTTGTTGCTATGTGCAAAGGCAACTACAAAACTGAAAGTATAATGCAATTCTTTTTTTAAAATTTACTGCAAAACTAAAATAGTACATTGCATTTCTTTTGTTCAGGTTTACGTAAATGCTATGGAAACAAAATAGTAAAAAACTAAATAAGAATATAAACAGTATCAGATAAGTGTTAATTTTAAGTGAGTAAAGAAGTATATTAACCACATCTGATTTTTTAAGATTTTGTGATTACAATTTCGTGGCTGCGTTAGTCTGCTCTAGCTCCTTTTTATTATTCAATAATTTGTAGGTATATAAATTGATAACATATTCACAAAAAGTAATATGCTGACAGCTTTATTTGTTTTTGTTCTTCTGCAGATAGTAAATGGTGTGATGACACCACACAAGTCGTACCAATTATGAGTGATGGGGCGTGTTTAATTCGGGCGTTATCTTACGTTATGTATGGCAGTTAACATCTAGAAATAATGGAAAATGATGTTCTATTCATTGCAAACATCAATTGAATGGAACATGTCCATCCACAAACACCAGCGATAATTCTTAGCATCAATCATTTGCATACTGTCATAGACGATGTGACGTCACCATTGTAACTGAGGCGACCAACTATGATGATGACCATGATGTGACAACATTTCTGTGAGCGCAGTACCTGACTGATGGAATCAGTATCGGGTCGGCCGTTGTACAGGTGTTGCGTCCACGATATCATCATCATCGATCGGCTCGGTCACAGTGGTGGCGAGATCATCTACAACAGTACTACTACCGCTAGTATCCGGACCATGCTCACTCAAATCGTCTGCAATGTCTAGCTGTCCTAGCGTATCCAGTAAGTAAGCAATGTCCAGCACATTATGCCCATACCGAACATCGATAGTTTCGAATAGGGTGTCGGTTCCCTCTAGTCGAGTGTGTAACGCTCTGTAATCAGTATGACGAACGATGTGAACATGATCACCTGTTATCTGTTCTGCCTGTTCTACGTCCATGACATAAAAGTGCTCCGATGCACGACCTGGGGGCACGCGGCTGACATAATTTGCCCCCATGTCGTTTGTACCCGCCGTTGAAGAACCGGCGCGACTTGTGCCCTTCATAGACTCGTCTGAAAATACAAATGTGTACAAGTAAATACATCAAGATTTATATAACGTCAAATATTGAAACAAAATCAAACTTACGTCGTTCTGTCGGAACCGATACTTCAGCGGCGGCAGCCCCATTATCTGCTCCTTCGTCACTAAACCAAAAATACGTTATTCATAATATTACAGATACCAGTATCACACACCCATACATGTACCCGTATATGCTGCCATATTTATATCATCATATTTACGGCGATTAATGTGTAGTTATTTGTCGCTTTCCAGGATTACGATCATTATCGCTTTCCGGGATTACGACCATGTCACCCTAGAAATAAACAAATACAATAATAAGTCACACACGCATACACGTTATTATAGAAAATAGTAAATTACCTACTCGTCCTGAGGCTCCACGTCCTCCATGGTGTTCACTAGATCTACGGCAGCGGCTCGCATCCGTCTTGCCATAGATCCTAGGACATTCATAATAATTGGACCACCACCATATCAATATCTCAAATGCCAAAGATGTTCCAGACTTAAAAATTGCTGTTTAAATGTTCCTTAAAAATAATGAAACACGTATTTTACAATATTCTGAAAATAGAATTTAAAATACGTGGATAATTTCTTTAGAATACCAACGATGTGAGACAAATTTTGGCATTTAGATTCTCTTTTGAAAATAAAGAAAAGTATGTTTATTATAATCAGAAAATAAAATTAAAGAAGTGTAAAAAGGGATTTATTAATTTTTTATTGCTCGAACTTAAACACCGAACATTAAAAATAAATTTGACGTATGTACAAAAATAACAGTACATTAATCTTTTGTTGTTATGTGCAAAGGCAACTACAAAACTGAAAGTATAATGCAATTCTATTTTTCAAATTTACGTAAATGCTATGGAAACAAAATAGTAAAAAACAAAATAAGAATATAAACAGTATCAGATAGGTGTTAATTTCAATTGAGTAAAGAGCTACATCTGATTTTTTAAGATTTTGTGATTACAATTTCGTGGCTGCGTTAGTCTGCTCTTGCTCCTTTTTATTATTTAATAATTTGTAAGTATATAAATTGAATAACATATTCACAAAAAGTAATATACTGACAGCCTTATTTGTTTTTGTTCTTCTGCAGAAAGAAAATTACAATGCAAATAGGAATTTTAAATGTAAATGGTATGATGGCACCACACAAAGTCGTACCTATTGTGATGGGGCGTGTTTAATTCGGGCGTTATCTTACGTTATGTATGGCAGTGAACATCTAGGAATAATGGAAAAAAATGTTCCATTTCCTGCATATGCAAGAAAATTTTGAATACTATTGTGTGGAAAATAAAGGAGCAAAAATAAAAAACGGAAACAATTTGGAAAATATTTTTTCTCTCTAATATTAAAGGAAATTTTGAAAAACAAAAGGTTACATGCACATCTAGACCATAATACGTATCTACATAAAAAATCATCAAGATTGGTTAGATACTCTGGGAGAAGTTAGTAGAACGAAAAACGTATGAGCGAGCGAGTGAGCGGACGAATGATATACATACGGAAATAAATTGTAATAGTCATTTCTGCGCAAAAATTACGAAACTGGTACAGACATCGTACCGAACATAGGATAGGAGGTCGATGAGCTAAAAAACTCATGTTTGTATTAAAAAAACAATTGAATCAAAATTATAATTCATCGCGTGCGATGCCGCGGGTAACAGCTAATTCTATATACAGGTGTCCCAGCGACTAGCATACATAGGGAAATTAACATTGGGAAATTATATAAGGAACAACTATTGCTATGAGCTATATGTATATTCTTTCTGAGTGACAAAAACAAAAGATTTAAAACAAAGAAAGTTACTTCTGTCAAATAATTTTATATTACATAATTATTTAAAGGAATTTTATTTAAAATAGGATATTGGGTGCGTCCATTGCCTTCGCAAAAGTAATAGAAACGGAAACTACAATGTTTACAACGAAGTAGATATTTTGGCAGCTGTCGAAGTGTGAGGGAAATTACAAATAATCTCGGCGAATTACCGCACTCATAAAAAACACAAATATTTTGCTTACAAATATTACACGCTGCTATTAGCAGCAAATAGTAAAGATAGTACACATTTACATTAAATGGGGAACACAATTTTATGACAGATTAAGCCACTGTCTGCTAGTCAATGACAATACGTTTGAACATTTCACTGATTAGTACCCGCTAGTGATATTGAATTTAGTGCTTAACTATTGTGTTTTGTTCGTTTTTCCATTACAAAATGCAAACTCTTAAGCTTTCTGTTGTAGGTATGTATTACTGAAAATCATCCAAATTTGTTTCTACACAAAATTTATTATAAAATAATAAATATAACCATATTATTTATCCCTAAATATTATTTATTTTCAAGTAGTATTACGTACATTTATTAAATTCAAATTGAATCGCCTTGACAACAGTTAACAATAGAATAACAGAACCTTTGCCATGGAAATAAATATATCTGAACGAAAGACTTACAATATATTATGTGAGTGGTATAGTAGGCTTGGCATATGCCAACAAATGATCTGACATAATTTTTCAATATAAAAAGTATGAAGAAATGTTTCATTTCCTGCATATGTAATACAATTTTGAATACAATTGAGTAAAATATAAACTGAAAACTGTTTTAAACAAAAAGTCACGTGTACTACTAAGCTATAATATATATTTACAAAAAAAATCATCCAAATTGAATGAATAGGCTACGAAGATTTAGTTGAATAATAAATGTACGCGCGACATACACACGGACATATGTTGTAATAGACATTTCGTGATCCTGGGGGTCTGTCCGGGATTATTAACGCAAAAATGTTTGAAATCGAAAGAAAATATACTAAACACTATAGGCTCTTCGACCGGAGGAGTGGCACGATAATCCAAGCACGTGACTTCACACGCGAGACGAGCTCTGTAACAGAAAGGGCACAATGAGTGTGTATATTAGCTAGGTAGTACATATGTACATACATACATATTTCATTATAAACACAACATGATGAATATATTCTATTATGGCTAACATACTACTCACCTGCAGAATTGATGCAAACAGTAATTCCCTCAGTCGACATCTTGCCGCTCCAAACATTATTGCATCAAATCTTCATTATCAAGGTTGATCTGTTGCAGATAGCTTTGATTATCATTGGCTGTCAGCTAGCAGCTATCCAAAAATAACCGTGTTTACGTTATGTACATATATAACTTTTAATGTTATAAATCTACTCAAATACGTATGTGTACGAGTGTATATCGAATATTGTGCAAGTTCTGTAATAAATATATGACCTACTCACCGGAGGTGGGGCTGGAATCTACGTCATGGGGTCAGCATTAGTAGCACACCCAGAAGCCGGTATCGGAGCACTTACAGTATCTCGACCGCAGAACAGGTAGAAATACAATGGACAACAGATGAACATGTACACATCATTAGTACATTCATCATATATACACCACAGGTTAAACACTCGCACAGACGAATCCACACATCTTAATTCGAAACGGTATGCACCTACTGTGCTGAACAATACGATCAACCAGCTATTCATTGCAAACATCAATTGAATGAGACTTGTCCATCCACAAACACTAGCGATAAAACTTAGCATCAATCAATGTTTGTGTATTGAATAGTCAATCCACTTGAATCATCATTTGCATAGTGTCATGCCGGTGGACCGGTGTGGCGGTAACTCGCTTGTCGCAAGATAATGTGAGTTATGCGACACACTGCGCGGCGAGTACTTGGATGGGTGACCGTCCAAGCGGAACCGCTCCGCCGGTAAGGCTCGCGCTGAGTGAGCGGCAGGTTTTCTCCGGGTACTCCGGTTTCCCCTGCCTAGGTACACTAGTACTTAAACACGCTAGGCCCTAAATCGAACTAATGTCACCTCTGGCGTACGTCATGTGACAAGTAGATAGAGGGGCCAATGGCAGCCACAAAAAGGCATACAAATGAAACAATACAACACATAGGAAAGGTATACTGATAGATACACTGCACTGCACTACACTGACGCATACACTCTGAAGAGGCTCAGGCCTATAGCAGAGCAGCACCATAAATCAATAAATCAATCATAGTGTCATAGACGATGTGACGTCGCCATTGTAACCTAGGCGACCAACGATGATGATGACCATAATGTGACAACATTTCTATGAGCGCAACACCTGACTGATGGAATCAGTATCGGGTCGGCCGTTGTTCGGGTGTTGTGTCCACGATATCATCATCATCGATCGGCTCGGTCACAGTGGTGGCAAGATCGTCTACAACAGTACTACTACCGCTAGTATCCGGACCATGCTCACTCAAATCGTCTGCAATGTTTAGCTGTCCAAGCGTATCATGTAAGTAGGCAATGTCCAGCATATTATGCCCATACCGGCATCTTCGAATAGGGTGTCGGTTCCCTCTAGACGAGTGTGTAACGCTCTGTAATCAGTAGGACGAACGATGTGTACATGATCACCTGTTATTTGTTCTATGTCCATGACATATAAGTGCTCCGATGCACGACCATAGTTTGCCCCCATGACGTATGTACCCGCCGTTAAGGGACCGGCGCGACCTGTGCCCGTCATAGATTCGTCTGAAAATACAAATGTGTGCAAGTAAGTACATCAAGAATTATGTAGCATCAAAAATTGAAACAAAATCAAACTTACGTCGTTCCGCCGATACTGGTACTTCAGCTGCGGCAGCCCCATCATCTGCTCCTTCGTCACTAAACCAAAAATACGTTATTCATAATATTACAGATACCAGTATCACACACCAATACATGTACTCGTAAATGCAGTCATATTTATTTCATCATATTTACGGCGATTAATGTGTAGTTACTTGTCGCTTTCCGGGATTACGATCATTGTCGGTTTCCGGGATTACGATCATGTCACCCTAGAAATAAACAAACACAATAATAAGTCACACACGCATACACGTTATTATAAAATATAGTAAATTACCTACTCGTCCTGAGGCTTCACGTCCTCCACGGTGTTCACTAGATCTGCGGCAGCGGCTCGCATCAGTCTTGCCATAGATCCTAGGATATTAATAATAATTGGACCACCACCATGTCGACGGGCGAATGTGCCGGTACTACAGGAACAGCGGGTGCAGGTTACAGATCTACGGGTTCGGGAGGATTAGCGGGTAATACGGGAACATTAACAGGTATGGGCACGGGTACGGGTACGAGCAGGACAGCAGGGCCAGCAACTGCGTCAGGAACCTCAGGACGGCCAACTGGGACGGAAAGGCTACCATCACCTGCACGTATTCCACGACGCCAATCAGTGGTGGCTAGATCGTCTACAACAGTACTAGTACCGCTAGTATCCGGACCATGCTCACTCAAATCGTCTGCAATGTCTAGCCGGCCTAGCGTATCCTGTAAGTAGGTAATGTCCAGCACATTGTGCCCATACCGAGCATCGATAGTTTCGAATAGGGTGTCGGTTCCTCTAGACGACTGTAACGCTCTGTAATCAGTATGAGGAACGATGTGTACATCACCTGTTATCTGTTCTATGTCCATGACATAAAATTCACATCCGATGCACGACCTGGGGGCACTCGGCTGACATAGTTTGCCCCCATGACGTATGTACCCGCCGATGAAGGTCCTGCGCGATTTGTGTCCGGCATAGGCTCGTCTGAAAATACAGATGTGTACAAGTAAGTACATCAAGAATTATGTCGCGTCAAAAATTAAAACAAAATCAAACTTACGTCGTTCCGCCGATACCGGAAATTCAGCGGCGGCAACCCCTTCGTAACTAAACCAAAAATACGTTATTCATAATATTACAGATACCAGTATCACACACCAATACATGTACTCGTAGATGCAGCCATATTTCATCATATTTACGGCGATTATTGTGTAGTTACCTGTCGCTTTCCGGGATTACGATCATGTCACCCTAGAAATAAACAAACACAATAATAAGTCACACACGCATACACGTTATTATAAAATATTATTATTATTATTTTATTATTATTATTATTATTATTATTATTATTATTATTATTATTTGGATATCGATTAAAGCTAGCTCTAAGGACCTCAAACTTCAGGCTTGAGCACGTCATACTAGAGGCCCTTAGAGCCAAAAATACACGCAGCTGCATCCCAAACTCTGGCGATATGGAGACTGCGGTCAACACAACGATCCGAGCAACACTGCTTTCTGAATTTTCAATTGTTTTGCACGTACATAACATATTTAGTTGCAGTTGTTTTATACCAAATTTTCATAGCACACTACAAAAATCATTCATTTTATCTTACTTTTTAGTTTTTCTTCGAAACTAAAAAAGATATTTAGGTAAACAAATACATCATTGTAAAGAGAAAAAATAGCACGTTTGAACTGGATTAAAATTAACTATGATTCCCATTTAAAATATTAAAGTTGCATGCTGTAACTTCGGCAATATCTAGTAAAAAAAATTTTCATATGATTCATCAAAAGGCTTATTAGTTATACTAAAATATTTATTTGAAGCTTTTTTCAATATTTCCAATACCTTCTGACTTATAAAGTAAAATAAAAATTCGAGAAAATCACAATTTTGTCATTATCTAGTGAGCCATGCAATATTTTCAAAATACAAAATCGCCATCAACATCGGCCCATAAATACGCAACTTTTGTCTAATTTAACCGACCTTGTATCTCTTATAGTTTCGGATATTCCAATGGTGAGCATTCACAAATGGGTCACCCTGTATATATATATATATATATATATATATATATATATATATATATCCAGCGAGCCGCTTGGGGTCGTGGTTTAAATTTATACGCTTGCGATATATCGTGCATTTTGGAGTCGTCAGGTTGGTTTGTGTCTATGGTAATACATTTCATCATGATGCAACCAGCATACTGTTTTTTAGAAAATTGATGAAAAAACGTTATTACAACATTTTTGAACACCGATATGCGGCTACGGTGACCGGAAAAAACCGCACACGAAAAAACCGCACATGAAAAAACCGTACACGAAAAAACCGCACATGTAAAATACCTCACATGAAAAAACCGCACACGGAAAAAACCGCACATGGAAAAAACCGCACATGGAAAAAACCGAACACGGACAAAACCGCACATGGAAAACACCGCACATGGGAAAAACCGCACATGGAAAAAACCGCACATGGAAAAAACCGAACACGGACAAAACCGCACATGGAAAACACCGCACATGGAAAAAACCGCACATGGAAAAAACCGTACATATTAAAAACCGCAGGACTGGGTAGGTTTAGGGTATGGTAGGGTATGGTAGGGTACGGTAGGGTATGGTAGGGTATGGTAGTGTATGGTAGGGTATGGTAGGGTATGACAGGGTATGGTAGGGTATGGTAGGGTATGGTAGGGTATGGTAGGGTATAGTAGGGTATGGTAGGGTATGGTAGGGTATGGTAGGGTATGGTAGGGTATGGTAGGGTATGGTAGGGTATGGTAGGGTAGGGTAGGGTAGGGTATGGTAGGGTAGGGTATGGTAGGGTATGGGAGGGTATGGTAGGGTATGGTAGGGTATATTATTAGGTACCATAGTAGCTACCATACCCTGCCATACCCTACCATACCCTCCATACCCTACCATACCCTATCATACCCTAGCATACCCTAGCAAACCCTATCATACCCTACCCCTACCCAGTCCTGCGGCTTTTTCTATGTACGGTTTTTCCCATGTGCGGTTTTTTCCATATGCGGTTTTTTCCATGTGCGGTTTTTTCCATGTGCGGTTTTTTCCATGTGCGGTTTTTTCCATGTGCGGTGTTTTCCATGTGCGGTTTTTCCCGTGTGCGGTTTTTTCCGTGTGCGGTTTTTTCGTGTGCGGTTTTTTACATGTGCGGTTTTTTCGTGTGCGGTTTTTTCATGTGCGGTTTTTTCGTGTACGGTTTTTTCACCGAATCGCGGCTACAGTCACCGCTAAGGTTAATTAGGTATTAATTAAATTTTATCTGAAAGAAAAAAATTAATATTGATTTCCGGGATCGAACCCAGGTTCTTCACAGTGCTCGACATTGTTATTAAAAGTTTTTATTTAGTTTCACTTGTGAGTCTAGCTGCCTCCTGTCGTACATGTTGCATATTTTTTATTAGGGCAGGGACGGACTGGTAAATTTCAAACGGAGCGGGCAAATTTATAATTATTTCGTTTTATTCAAATATATAATAGTATTTTCACATGCATCGTGATAGTTCATTATTATAGTAATAAATAAAATAATATAATATATTTATTTACTTTGTTTTTAATCACAATCTTTATTAAATGTAAATGGTTTCGTGCACACATTGTGACATCTTCAGGCTAACAAAAAACCTATAAACCAATAAAACAACATTTGAACAAAAACTTACCAAACGTATTACTAGATTAAAAAATCTAAATAATATTAAATTAAAAATAAATCAATTAATATTGTGTAAAAACAAAATTACTATTTCATTTTAAATTATCTAATTGTTCATTTAATAGAGTAAAATTCTTAGTTAAATGTTTAAAAATTTCAATTGCTTCGAACATATTCAATTTATTTCCTTTATCTGAAAACTGTAAATTTTTGAAACAATTAATATCATTAACAAAATGGTTATTGTCAAGAAGATGTTTTGCGTAAATTTTAATATTTTTATTGTTTTGAAAGAAGATAAATGTTCGTTAAATCTAATTTCGCTCTGTCTGGCTAATATATAATAAGGCTTTACACAACAGTTACAGGGTAATACATATAGATTTAATTTAATTTTTATTCATAATTAACAATTAACAAAAATTCAAAACAGAAAATACCAGCATCTACTTCTTAAAGGCAGCGAATAGAAAAAAAAACATTTAAAATGAAATAAAAACAAATAAACAAATGCAATAAAATTAGATTAAAAACTAGTATTAATTATTTTTCTAATAAATTAGAAACCTTTGCAAAATTCTTGAAATTTGGTAACAGGGTCACATAAATCGCATGAAGTTTAAACTCAGGCGTACAATATAAACGCAGCTTGATATTACTGTAACGTCATGTAAGTTATGCGTTCCTGATATGAAATGTAAAAATTCAACCATTTTGTAACAACATTTATGTGTTTTATTTTTCAATTTCATTTTTATTTTTATTAGAAAAATATTTAATACAACATCGAAATGAAATTATTTGTAATGCATAATAAAAATAATTAAATACATATATACAAGGCAGCATTTGTTATACATGTATTTATTATAAAAAGGATACATAAATTTCTCAAATATACTCTTTATGATTGGAAACATACCAAATAATGTTTTTATTTTAAATAATAGTAATTTACGGAGTACAGAATTATTATATAGATCTTAATTAACCATTCTCAGCACGAAATGTAAGATTCAAATAGTAGGGGGGATATATTAAGGTAAATTTAATTTTAATTTTGTTTATATTTTAGAATCAATTGGTTACTTTTACAGGCCTTTATTTAGTCTGTTTATTTGCTGTCTGTCTGTCTGAAATCTTCAGATTCAATTTTGACACACTTCTACATGTCTAACCGACTTGAAACTATGAACACAGACGTCGTAGCACCGATGACAGTACAATATACATATTTATGAATTCTTTTTCTTAAACAATTGTAAAGCCTAAAAATTCATTTATAGATTGCGGAATGCAAGATGGAATAAATGAAGGTATGTCTGTGTTATGATATTGTGGTCAATATACTTAATACACACTTTTAAGATGTATTTGCATATATTTCATTGATTTGAATTTTATTTTTTCTATTATATTCCTTATAATATTGTCCGCAAATAAATATACTCGTCTTTATTTGCATATGTGGCCCGTAAATACAGTTTTTTGTTGTTGTCGATCATTATTACGTTGCCATAATTAACAGTAAAAATGAAGTTAAATGAAATTTATGCACTTAATATTTAATAAATGTATAGTATACACTTACATAATTTATTTATCCTAATATCATTGGTATCATTACTACATTTTTTTAAATATCATTAACAAATCAACTCTTCTGTGTTTGCACATACACGAGGTCCGCATTTAAAGTTTTATTTATAACAATATGTGTTATGATATTGCGGTCAATATACTTAATACACAATTTTAAGATGTACTGACATATATTTTATTTACTTGAAGATTAATTTTTCTATTATATTCTTTATAATATCATTAACAAATAAATAGACCCGCCTTTGTATACATATGTGGTCTGTAATTAAAGGTTTCTTTTTTTAAATTGTAGTATACATTTTAATATAATCAACGTGTTAAATACACATAATTTAGCAATAATAAATAAATAATATCCTGTGCACATACGTACGAGGCCGTTTTTTTGTATAATAATTCTATTTTTTATTTACTATAAAATATTAATTTATTATATTAAAAAAAGTACCGAAGCGCGGCACTACTTGTGTGATTATACCCATATGCAGACTCTTCCGTTAATATAAAATACAGCTCCGGATTGAGGTACCGACTGGCACGGCCTGTGCATCATGAGAGTGTAAAGTGTTAGTGTGAAAGACGCCCCTAAAAACGCACCGTATCTGACATCATCAAGTATGCAGATTATAAAATATCATAAATAGATAAAGCAAAAATGTAGACAATATTTACTCAACACGATTTGGTTTATTTTGTATCCTTCGCCAAAATAATTAAGTCACATCTTGTTGTTGCCATTGGCATGTACCACAATATGATTCTACCGTCGGATACATAACTTGTTCCCACTAAGTACGAGAAATATCGGCGAACGACTGGTCGTGCCGCTGTACGACGTCAATTTATACGCGGCAACATACTGTAATGTTAATGTGGTATATATAAAATCGACAACTAAATTACATCATTGAATCTCAAATATATTGCATGCACATAAGAATAACTAAAATATTGAATAATTATATTATAACATATTTATTTTATCGTAAATCCTACTATAGTCCTACTATACGTGTTATTTTTTTTGTTATTGTCAATCATTATCACGCTGTCATAATTAACAGTAAAAATTAATTATTGTTGACACATAGTATGTATTAAATAATGGATAAAATAGAAAATACTGGCTTTATCATATTCTACATACAGTCGGTTGGTCAAAGATGGAAGAGCTAAAAATACGAAAATACCCCATGTATTTTCTAACGAATCCGTAGGATATGATATCTAAAAATCGAAGTTAGTTGAAAGTTAATGCACTTCATATTCTATATTAATAAGTGTCATAATATACAGTATACACCTACATAATTTATTAATCCTATATTGGTATCATTACTATATTTCTTAAAATATCATTATCAAATGAATCTGTGTTAGCATACAGACGAGATCCGGATCTAAACTTTTATTTATAATTATGTGTTATGATATTGCGGTCAATATACTTCATACAAAATTTTAAGATGTATTTATATTATATTTTATTTACTTGAATCTAACATTATATTAATATCGTTAACTGATAAATTGACCCGTCTTTACATGCAAATGTTTTATTTTCATAGAAATATAAATTTAAATATCATAATCAATGTATTAAATATACATTTATAGAACATATTTGGTTATAGCTTTTCTTGGTCAAAATGGTATTTTTTTGTATTCCTTAATTTATTTATTTATTTAATCTTATAGCTATTATACATTTCTGTGTATAGCTTCCTCCACCCTTTTCTGTCTTGTGTAAGCTTTCTGACTTCTTGCCATCTTATTCCTTTTTCTTCTAGTTCCTGTTTTACTCCGTCTTCCCATGTCTTTCTTGGTCTTCCTTGGTAGTTTGCTCCTGATGTTTTTGTTTCGTATATTCTTCGTGTGTTTCTTTCCTCTGCCATTCGGTGTAAAAAGTGTAAAAAGTTGTTGTATTCCTTAACGTAACGTTAATATGTTTTTAAGTATAATTCAGAAGACTACAATTAGTTATGTGTTTTAATATTATAATCGTTATATTAGTACCTACTTATTTCTAAGACGAATCTATCTAGGAAAGGGTAGCGGCGGGCTGGGTAAGGCAGTGGTTCTTAATATGGACGTCCGCAGAAATATGTCCAGGGGAGGGCAAACATTTTTTCAGGGGAAGGAATTTACAAATTTACATATGATAAAAAAATAAAAAAATTAACATACGCACATAAATACGTAAATAATAGTAAAATGGTAATATTTACCTGAGAATCAATACAAATATTTGACAAAAACACAATTTAAATAGATAATTTCGTATATACCATCTTCCATCTCGTGCCTCCACGCCCCACGCCACCGGATACCCATAGTTCTTAACCTATTAGTAGTAGCGGTCCCCTACATATGCAAAAATATTTTCACATAGTTTTGTACAAATTTATTTGAAATTAATAATATTGTTTACTGATTATGACAACAAATAAAAAAACAGAAATTAATTTAATTAAATGAAGACAGTCGCGGGGAGGGGGTTATGTTAGTTCTTAAGAAATTCCTGTTTAGCTGAATTTGTTATTAATGCTTTTCAAGCCAAATCACATTTACAGGGTTAGTAGCAGCCTTTTTTGAATTTGTCTAACAGTTACAATCAATTAATGACGATGAATGACAATATGAAACATTTACAATATTTTTTCATCAAACGTTCACTAGTCGGATTTGTCATTTATTTAAAATTTAATTTTTAGTTATGACTGACAATTTCAAAACCATTCGGAAATTTCCAGAATGTGCATAGCTGCTAATTCCAAACCGGGACCACGTTACACTGCTGAATTATACTAGCATTAATACATCTTACTCTAATATTCTGACTCATCTTCCTTGTACGCGCGGGAAGTTAAAATCGTGTATTATAAAGCGGTGCTTCTTAAAGGACTCATTATTGTTGTTTTTTTTGTTTTAATTTAAACCAAATATTAAAATTCATTATAATGTTATATTTAATTTCTTGGGTTTAACACGGACTTCGTTGTGAAACGTCAAAGTGTGCTTCGGGCGTCTTCGGCAAGCATGAGTATTGTCAAGCACGAGATGCTCCCGTGTGAGCGCACTTAAATCAGCTTTGTTGCAGTTACAGGTTAGACCTCTTGAAGTTATACTATCCGGATACGTGAAACGAAGGAATTGATCAATATTTGAAAAGCAATTGAAATGTTTAAACATTTACACATTTTTACATTTTTACATTTTACACTATTAAATGAGCAAATAGACATTAAAATTTCAATTTCATTTACCAATTGAAAATGAAATAGTAATATTATTTTACACAATGTTAATTGATTTATTTTTAATTTAATATTATTTAGATTTTTTAAATATTTATTGTTATAGAAGGTTTGGTAAATATTTGTTCAAATGTTGCTTTATTTGTTTATAGGTTTTTTGTTAGCCAGAAAATGTCAAAATGTGGGTACGAAACCATTTACATTTAGTAAATATTGTGATTAAAAAACAAAGTAAATAAATAAATTATATTATTTTATTTATCATTATAATAATGAACTATTACAAAGCAAGTTAAAATATTGTTATATATTTGAAGAAAACGAATTAATTATAAATTTGCCCGACTCGTTTAAATTTTTCCAGTACGTTCCTGCCCTATTTGATGATTGCATGTACCTGTGAAATATATAAGCGTTGCACATAGTAGAAGAAATGCAACGTGTACGGTGCTTTAGTAGCCCATATTGAAAAGAACTTTATTCTGGACAAAAACCATCTTTCTTTAGTACCTATTCCCGCTACAGTGGCGTTAAAAGAGTAGACCTCAATGTGCACATTACATAAATACACCGTTTGGGGTCGGACCCCAAAGTACCCATTTCGACTCCAAAGTGCACGATGCATGAATTATCGAGACCACAAACGACGCGCTGGACATATATATTGTAACGTTCCATTTTGCTGGAACAAGTCTGTGGATTTCTGAACGTGTCACGACGGTAAAAGAAAGAATAGCAGAGAGTCGTTTGTCGGAAGTCGACCGCATAGCACGTTTTTGCCTAAGGTGTACATTTTTATTTTCACTTGGAAAAATCATTTTTGCTAGTTCAATGTGAGTTTGTATCGAATATTACCAAGTGAAAAGTTTACCCTAATATGCAGGGGATTTGAGTAGAAGCATCGTGCTGTGCAAAACTTCAGTATTGCTACAATGTTGAAGGTTGTCTAGTCACGAGGTAGTGACTCCTACTGAATTCAGCCTGATTAAATCAGGGATCGAGAGAGTCGACGCTATCCGTACAACCGAGGAACCTGTAAATCGTCGCCTACACGCCTGGAAACCGCCCTGGGGTCCGATTCTTGAAATCATGCGCACATATTCGTGTGCGCAACTAAGCAAGAAGCGTGCACGAAACTAAAAACGATATTCTTGAGCGTACGCAAAGCGTTCGTGCACGCAGTTTTCGTGCGCATTTACATCGAGTGGCTTGCTGTATGCGAATGTCTGTTCGAGTGATAGAAAGTTGACAGACGGTATTATATATAGCATTTGTAATACAGATATATTTAAATTGTAAGTGTCTACCAATACTTATATGTATATAAATGCTATATATAATACTATTTTATATATATATATATATATATATATATATATATATATATATATATATATAATTTATAAAATTGTAGTTTATAATCAGTTACAAATAATTAAATTCCTATTAACTATAGATAAATGGCAATTTAGAAGATTTCGTGCATTTGGTTCTCTTAAATGCTATCGAAGAAGCAGCAAATGATTTATTTAATCAGAGAAGAATATTGAATAGAATAGATGCATTTCAATTCAGTGAAAAGCAGTTTATGAAATTATTTAGGCATTATTAATAGCAGATCTCATTGATTAACTTAATAATTATTATTATTAACTTTATAATTCTTAAAGTTTAAAATATATAAATGTATCTTCGCATACTTTGTTATAGTTCATAGTACAATATATATATATATATATATATATATATATATATATATATATATATATATATATATATATATATATATATGTCGCATTTAATAAATATTGTTATATGAAAACGAAGTAAATAAATATATTTTATATTGTCTTAAAGTTGCATTTCAGATTTTATGACAAATTTGAATTTCCTGGTATTGTTTTTTCATAAATTGTATTAATATTTCTTTTTGTTCGTTATTAACGTTACGCGCGCTTCTCTATTTTGACAAAAAATCAAAATACTGCAATTTCATTGGTTCTTAGCACGTACTGTAGTGGTGCGTTCGCTTGAGACGCAGCTTCGTGTGCGCTTCTACTGAGTACAATTCTCACACCGTTCAGGAATACCAATTTTACATTACGACTGTTCGCGTTCGAATCTTACCGCTCGCAACTTTCGGTGTGCGCAATGTTTCGCACGAGTTCAAGAATCGGGCCCCAGGAGAACACCAGCGAGGACGAGAGTGGTGTCGAATCGCACGAGGCCGATTACATCGGACATCATCTCGTCAACACTGCATCAAAACCGCGTCATCGATCGTGCAGCATCAATTTGAGACAGATAAGTGTTGGTCAATTCACCCCTTTTCTCTGTATCTCTGATTTTCGAGTTTTTCTTGTCTCTAATTACTCGCTAGAGAAATTTGTATTGCCGCCATGTTTGTTCTTAAGTGATTCTGTACGCCGCCATGTCGCCAGTGTCTCATTAGTTTCAAAATCGACCACCGAGTGTATTTGACAGTCATAACCTTGGCGTTTGACCTTCCAATTTAAAAATATTATGTTAGATTTTAAAGTTTATTTTTGATGGTTCTTTGGTAATAACTTAACGTAGTTTAATTTCAGTTGCTCTGTGTTTAGTAACCATTAGTTTCTTTTTCTTTATTTATTGTACACCAAGAACATTAAATGTAGAGTCACATGTTACCATAAATTTAAGTATTATTCACCAGTAAGGTTTAATTGTGGATCAATTACGGTGAATTAGTATTAAGTTTCATATCATCTCATCTCATATCTTTCCATGTAGTGAATAAGTTAAATATAAGTTAAAATCTGGGCTTTATTTTTACAATACCATTGTATGTAGATTGTACATTTCTATTTTTTTTTTCTTTTTTGCTTGTTTATTTAAAAACAAATGATCATTGAACATTTAGAGTGTCACACTTATTGATAATAAATTTACATTATTTTTGTCTCAAGTAGTTGTTATAATTGAGAGAGGTCCATCCCCATCCGCAGAGCTTTTTAGACTGTTTTTTTCGTATTTTGTGATTCAGTCCCTTCACCCGATAAAATACGTGGCGCCCTTATTTATTCACATCCGCTTTGTCTTTACCCACCCCGTCACCACTAGCAACTAGTCGGTTGCCGTGTAAACACGTTTAGTTTAAAGAAGAAATTACCGTTACAATATATATATATATATATATATATATATATATATATATATATATATATATATATATATATATATATTTAATTAATTATAATTAATTCGTTTTCTTCAAATATATAACAATATTTTAACTTGCTTTGTAATAGTTCATTATTATAATGATAAATAAAATAATATAATTTATTTATTTACTTTGTTTTTTACTCACAATATTTACTAAATGTAAATGGTTTCGTACCCACATTTTGACATTTTCTGGCTAACAAAAAACCTATAAACAAATAAAGCAACATTTGAACAAATATTTACCAAACCTTCTATAACAATAAATATTTAAAAAATCTAAATAATATTAAATTAAAAATAAATCAATTAACATTGTGTAAAATAATATTACTATTTCATTTTCAATTGGTAAATGAAATTGAAATTTTAATGTCTATTTGCTATATGTGTAAATGTTTAAACATTTCAATTGCTTTTCAAATATTGATCAATTCCTTCGTTTCACGTATCCGGATAGCATAACTTCAAGAGGTCTAACCTGTAACTGCAACAAAGCTGATTTAAGTGCGCTCACACGGGAGCATCTCGTGCTTGACAATACTCATGCTTGCCGAAGACGCCCGAAGCACACTTTGACGTTTCACAACGAAGTCCGTGTTAAACCCAAGAAATTAAATATAACATTATAATGAATTTTAATATTTGGTTTAAATTAAAACAAAAAAAACAACAATAATGAGTCCTTTAAGAAGCACCGCTTTATAATACACGATTTTAACTTCCCGCGCGTACAAGGAAGATGAGTCAGAATATTAGAGTAAGATGTATTAATGCTAGTATAATTCAGCAGTGTAACGTGGTCCCGGTTTGGAATTAGCAGCTATGCACATTCTGGAAATTTCCGAATGGTTTTGAAATTGTCAGTCATAACTAAAAATTAAATTTTAAATAAATGACAAATCCGACTAGTGAACGTTTGATGAAAAAATATTGTAAATGTTTCATATTGTCATTCATCGTCATTAATTGATTGTAACTGTTAGACAAATTCAAAAAAGGCTGCTACTAACCCTGTAAATGTGATTTGGCTTGAAAAGCATTAATAACAAATTCAGCCAAACAGGAATTTCTTAAGAACTAACATAACCCCCTCCCCGCGACTGTCTTCATTTAATTAAATTAATTTCTGTTTTTTTATTTGTTGTCATAATCAGTAAACAATATTATTAATTTCAAATAAATTTGTACAAAACTATGTGAAAATATTTTTGCATATGTAGGGGACCGCTACTACTAATAGGTTAAGAACTATGGGTATCCGGTGGCGTGGGGCGTGGAGGCACGAGATGGAAGATGGTATATACGAAATTATCTATTTAAATTGTGTTTTTGTCAAATATTTGTATTGATTCTCAGGTAAATATTACCATTTTACTATTATTTACGTATTTATGTGCGTATGTTAATTTTTTTATTTTTTTATCATATGTAAATTTGTAAATTCCTTCCCCTGAAAAAATGTTTGCCCTCCCCTGGACATATTTCTGCGGACGTCCATATTAAGAACCACTGCCTTACCCAGCCCGCCGCTACCCTTTCCTAGATAGATTCGTCTTAGAAATAAGTAGGTACTAATATAATGATTATAATATTAAAACACATAACTAATTGTAGTCTTCTGAATTATACTTAAAAACATATTAACGTTACGTTAAGGAATACAAAAAAATACCATTTTGACCAAGAAAAGCTATAACCAAATATGTTCTATAAATGTATATTTAATACATTGATTATGATATTTAAATTTATATTTCTATGAAAATAAAACATTTGCATGTAAAGACGGGTCAATTTATCAGTTAACGATATTAATATAATGTTAGATTCAAGTAAATAAAATATATATAAATACATCTTAAAATTTTGTATGAAGTATATTGACCGCAATATCATAACACATAATTATAAATAAAAGTTTAGATCCGGATCTCGTCTGTATGCTAACACAGATTCATTTGATAATGATATTTTAAGAAATATAGTAATGATACCAATATAGGATTAATAAATTATGTAGGTGTATACTGTATATTATGACACTTATTAATATAGAATATGAAGTGCATTAACTTTCAACTAACTTCGATTTTTAGATATCATATCCTACGGATTCGTTAGAAAATACATGGGGTATTTTCGTATTTTTAGCTCTTCCATCTTTGACCAACCGACTGTATGTAGAATATGATAAAGCCAGTATTTTCTATTTTATCCATTATTTAATACATACTATGTGTCAACAATAATTAATTTTTACTGTTAATTATGACAGCGTGATAATGATTGACAATAACAAAAAAAATAACACGTATAGTAGGACTATAGTAGGATTTACGATAAAATAAATATGTTATAATATAATTATTCAATATTTTAGTTATTCTTATGTGCATGCAATATATTTGAGATTCAATGATGTAATTTAGTTGTCGATTTTATATATACCACATTAACATTATAGTATGTTGCCGCGTATAAATTGACGTCGTACAGCGGCACGACCAGTCGTTCGCCGATATTTCTCGTACTTAGTGGGAACAAGTTATGTATCCGACGGTAGAATCATATTGTGGTACATGCCAATGGCAACAACAGGATGTGACTTAATTATTTTGGCGAAGGATACAAAATAAACCAAATCGTGTTGAGTAAATATTGTCTACATTTTTGCTTTATCTATTTATGATATTTTATAATCTGCATACTTGATGATGTCAGATACGGTGTGTTTTTAGGGGCGTCTTTCACACTAACACTTTACACTCTCATGATGCACAGGCCGTGCCAGTCGGTACCTCAATCCGGAGCTGTATTTCATATTAACGGAAGAGTCTGCATATGGGTATAATCACACAAGTAGTGCCGCGCTTCGGTACTTTTTTTAATATAATAAATTAATATTTTATAGTAAATAAAAAATAGAATTATTATACAAAAAAACGGCCTCGTACGTATGTGCACAGGATATTATTTATTTATTATTGCTAAATTATGTGTATTTAACACGTTGATTATATTAAAATGTATATTACAATTTAACAAAAGAAACCATTAATTACAGACCACATATGTATACAAAGGCGGGTCTATTTATTTGTTAATGATATTATAAAGAATATAATAGAAAAATTAATCTTCAAGTAAATAAACATATGTCAGTACATCATAAAATTGTGTATTAAGTATATTGACCGCAATATCATAACACATATTGTTATAAATAAAACTTTAAATGCGGACCTCGTGTATGTGCAAACACAGAAGAGTTGATTTGTTAATGATATTTAAAAAAATGTAGTAATGATACCAATGATATTAGGATAAATAAATTATGTAAGTGTATACTATACATTTATTAAATATTAAGTGCATAAATTTCATTTAACTTCATTTTTACTGTTAATTATGGCAACGTAATAATGATCGACAACAACAAAAAACTGTATTTACGGGCCACATATGCAAGTAAAGACGAGTATATTTATTTGTGGACAATATTATAAGGAATATAATAGAAAAAATAAAATTCAAATCAATGAAATATATGCAAATACATCTTAAAAGTGTGTATTAAGTATATTGACCACAATATCATAACACAGACATACCTTCATTTATTCCATCTTGCATTCCGCAATCTATAAATGAATTTTTAGGCTTTACAATTGTTTAAGAAAAAGAATTCATAAATATGTATATTGTACTGTCATCGGTGCTACGACGTCTGTGTTCATAGTTTCAAGTCGGTTAGACATGTAGAAGTGTGTCAAAATTGAATCTGAAGATTTCAGACAGACAGACAGCAAATAAACAGACTAAATAAAGGCCTGTAAAAGTAACCAATTGATTCTAAAATATAAACAAAATTAAAATTAAATTTACCTTAATATATGCCCCCTACTATTTGAATCTTACATTTCGTGCTGAGAATGGTTAATTAAGATCTATATAATAATTCTGTACTCCGTAAATTACTATTATTTAAAATAAAAACATTATTCAGTATGTTTCCAATCACAAAGAGGATATTTGAAAAAATTATGTATCCTTTTAATAATAAATACATGTATAACAAATGCTGCCTTGTATATATGTATTTAATTATTTTTATTATGCATTACAAATAATTTCATTTCGATGTTGTATTAATTATTTTTCTAATAAAAATAAAAATTAAATTGAAAAATAAAACACATAAATGTTGTTACAAAATGGTTGAATTTTTACATTTCATATCAGGAACGCATAACTTACATGACGTTATAGTAATATCAAGCTGCGTTTATATTGTACGCCTGAGTTTAAACTTCACGCGATTTATGTGACCCTGTTACCAAATTTCAAGAATTTTGCAGAGGTTTATAATTTATTAGAAAAATAATTAATACTAGTTTTTAATCTAATTTTATTGGATTTGTTTATTTGTTTTTATTTCATTTTAAATGCTTTTTTTCTATTTGCTGCTCTTCAAAAGTAGGTGCTGGTATTATCTGTTTTGAATTTTTGTTAATTGTTAATTATGAATAAAAATTAAATCTATATGTATAAATCTTTATGTAGCTGTTGTGTAAATTTAACTAAGAATTTTGCTCTATTAAATGAACAATTAGACAATTTAAAATGAAATAGTAATTTTATTTTACACAATATTAATTGATTTACTTTTAATTTAATATTATTTAGATTTTTTAAATATTCATTGCTGTAATACGTTTGGTAAGTTTTTCTTCAAATGTTGTTTTATTGGTTTATAGGTTTTTTGTTAGCCTGAAGATATGTGCACGAAACCATTTACATTTAATAAAGATTGTGTTTAAAAAACAAAGTAAATAAATATATTATATTATTTTATTTATTACTATAATAATGAACTATCACAAAGCAAGTGAAAATACTATTATATATTTGAATAAAACGAAATAATTATAAATTTGCCCGATTCGTTTGAAATTTACCAGTCCGTCCCTGCCCTAATAAAAGATATCCAACATGTACGACACGAGGCAGCTAGACTCACAAGTGAAACTAAATAAAAACTTTTAATAATAATGTCGATCGCTGTGAAGAACCCAGGTTCGATCTCGGAAATCAATATTAATTTTTTTCTTTTAAATAAAATTTAATTAATATATTAATTAACTTTAGCGGTGACCGTAGCCGCATATCAGTTTTCAAAAATGTTGTAATAACGTTTTTTCGACAATTTTCTAAAACACTGTGCTGGTTGCGTCATGATGAAATGTATTAGCATAGACACAAACCAACCTGGCGACTCCAAAGTGCACGATATATCGCAAGCGTATAAATTTAAACTACGACCCCAAACGGCTCGCTGGACATATATATATATATATATATATATATATATATATATATATATATATATATATATATATATATATACATATACAGTATTGTGCAAAACATATGCAACTGGAAACGAAACTGCTATTTTGTAAGATTTTTCTGACAACAAACTAGTTTTATTTATTTATTTTTATATTCATTTCATTAATGTAGTATTTTTAAACATAAAGTGCACAAAAAATGTGGTTATAATGAGAACATTTAGAAAAAAAATCTTTGATATTGAAGGAATGCTTATATTAAGCTGTGCAAAACATATGCAACTAACCATAACTATTCATCAGAAGAGTCTTGGTTTTAATATTTTGTCCAATAACCATTGCGTTTGATTACTTCGTCACATCTCTTAGGCATATAGCTTACTAGATTTTTAATTATTCTCATAGGAATGTTTTCCCATTCAAGTTTTAAAGTATTGAAAAGTGGACTAGATGAAGAAAGTCTTTTGTCTTCTTACGCGCTGCTTAAGGATACCCCACAGGTTAACTATGGGGTTTAAACCAGGTGACTGTGCCTGCTAATCAAGTACTACAATTTTGTTATCATTCAACCACTTCTTTACGTACTTAGAATTGTGCTTTGGGTTGTTATCATGTTGAAAGGCCTATGACAGAAGCATTTCTTCTTTGGCATACAGCAGCATTGTGGTCTTTAGAATGTCTATGTATTTGAATCAATCGACAATTCCTTTAATTTGATAGAGAGGACTGCAACAAGTCAGTTGTAATAAATGAACGGAATGTCAAGTATTGTTTTCGTGATATAAATACATTTATTTAAAATATAATTGAGTTATAAAATACAGTACAGTATGTATTCTATATTATTTTATATATCCCACATATACAGGTCTCCCTAAAATGCGTGGACATCGCTTAACCAGAGATTCCTGGGTCGCAAATAAGACGATTTAACTAAACTTACCTATATGCAATTATGTTTCGTTTAGCTGGTATTCTGCTTCAAAGTTCTTTAAAAAAAAAGTTATTTTATCCATAACGACAGAACGCTTGGATCGATTTTGATAATATTCGGTACTGTACTTCTTACGGATGTAGGTCATCTTTTAAGGTGATATTAGTTATTATCAATGGACCATTCGTGTACGAAACACGGGTAACCCGGCATAAATCAGTCAAAAACTTTTTAATGTTAAGGCCAATACCTTTCAAAAAAATAGTTTCAGAAAGAGACATGATACTACTGTTTAGATCGTAGTAGTTTAAAAAAAAAACAAGTCAGTTGTAATAAATGAACGGAGTGTCAAGTATTGTTTTCGTGATATAAATACATTTTTACACGTCCGGGAGTAGAAGTCGGTTTCTATGGCGTCAAACGCGGGACAGAAATGAAGCATTTACTCCCTAGGGACGAAAACACTTTTCATAAGGGAGTTTTTATTATGACAAAGGTTTTTGTAAATAAATGTATGTTGTCATGCTACGCGTTGCATGGAAACATTTCCAAAGGCTTCTAAATATTGCAATTTCGTTCCGATTTATTATAATTCATTATTTATGAAATTAAGTGTTTCTACTCCCGAACGTGGAAAAAATAGTATATACACCTCGGGAGAGACCACCATTTTTCCCTCGATGTATTTGTAGCCCTCTGGCTTCGCCCTCGGGCTTCAAACTACACCTCAGGAAAAATAAGTGGTTTCTCTCCCTTGGTGTATAATGTACTATTATTTAAAATATAATTGAGTTATAAAATACAGTGTGTATTCTATATTATTTTATATATCCCACATAATTATGGGGGCTCAACCGGGATTGAAATAAATAAAGTACATGAAAAATAATCGTTGAGAAGTGAAGAAGCTATAACGAAATATTTACTGTGACGTGACGTGTACTTTTAAAATTTACTTGAAAAGAAAGTGAATAATAATTGCGTAAAATGACAACGCTAGGAGACATTGTAAACGTTTCTCATAATTTAACCAACATTAATTTGAAAGCAATAAAAGTACTACATGTGATTGTATTTCGTAAAGAGAGTTCACCGAGGTTTATCAGAAGAAACTTAAAGAAATTCTCTGGTTTTCAATTCGAAGAAGGTTCAGATGAATATAATGAAAAGGTAAAAGAAGTAACTAGTTTGTGTCTACCCGATTTAATTCTAGTGTGTCACATACTTGACATAGATTACACAGGTTCTGAAGATGAATTAGCTCATAGAATCTGTTCATATTTAAATAATCTTAATGACGATTTACAAGAAGACGGCCAAGCTGACGACGAAGACGATGAAGATAAAGAAGACGTTGCAGATAAAGACGACAATGAAGATAAAGAAGACGATGAAGATAAAGACGAGGAAGACGATATCAATGAATGTGACAAAGAAGATGAAGCAACAAATAAGAAGGAAAAATCTAAGAAGAGAAAAGTCAAACATGTTAAGAAAAGAAAACCTCGAGTAGAAGCATTTGCTCTCACGTTCCGAGACGTTGAAAATTCAATCCGAAGATTTAATGGAAAAGATGGATATCCAGTCGAAAAATGGATTCAAGATTTTGAAGAATTAGCTGAAATTATGAATTGGAATGAATTACAAAAATTAATTTTTGCTAAGAAATCGTTAGATGATGTAGCTAAATTATTTATTACTTTCGAAAAGGGTATAACGTCGTGGGTATCGTTGAAGAGAAGATTGAAGAAAGAATTTGATATGAAAATAGATAGTGCACAAGTTCATAGGCAGCTAATGACGAGAAAAAAGAAGAATCTATCCAGGAATACATGCTAGTAATGAGAGATATCGCAAGTCGTGCAAGTGTGGAAAAAGAAGTAGTAATACAATACATAATAGATGGCATTCCAGATGATACAAACAATAAAATTGTTTTATACGGAGCGAAAACTTATGATGAACTGAAAGAAAAAATCAAAACATATAAGTTGGTAAAATCTAAAGCAATCATGCAAGACTCTAAACAAGAGTGAAGAGATGGTTTCACATCTAAGGAAAGATTTCAATTTGAAGTAAACAAGGGTAAATCGAGTCAGAGCAAATATCCTGATATAACAGCGATCAGATGTTTTAACTGTGGAGATAAAGGGCATCACACGAAAACCTGTCCATCTAGAATGAAAGGATTTAAATGCTTTTCCTGTAATCAGTTAGGTCACAAGTCATCAGAATGCAAGAATGACTCGAAAAGAGAATCGAAAACAATGATGAATATAAAATATAGGAAGAACTCTGCTGTCAGAACTATTAAAATCGGAAAAATAGTCTTGTCTGCGCTAATAGATACTGGTAGCGATGTAAACCTAATCAGACTAAATGAATTTATTTTACTGGGTGTATCACATCTTGAAGAGAACACCATTCAATTGTCAGGTATTGGAGAACATAAAGTAAATACTCTTGGTAATTTTACAATTGCTGTCAGCATAGATAATGTGATAGTACATACAACAATACATGTCGTACCAAACAATGTCATAAAAACACCCATGACATTAGGTTACGATTTCCTAAAGGAGGCGAAAGTTACAATAGATCAAGATGGCGTAAGGGTGATGTCCCAAGAATCCAATGTAAAGGTTGAAAAAGAAGGTAAGAAAGAAAATGAAGATGAAGAATATCAAATGCTACAGATTGACTACAATCGTTTTGAATTGGATTTAAATCACATTAAAAATAAAAAGATAGTAAAAGAAATCGAACAGTTGTATGAAGAATACGATCCATGCGGCAAGAAAACCAAAGAAACACAGTTAAAAACTAAAATTATACTAAAGAACCAAACGCCAATATTTCAACGACCAAGAAGATTATCTTATACAGAGAAAATAGAAGCTGATAGGCAAATGAAAGAATGGTTGAAAGAAGGCATCATTCGCCCAAGTAATTCTGAATTTGCTGCTCCCATAGTACTGGTTAAAAAGAAAAACGGAGAAATCAGAATATGTCAAGATTACAGAAAACTAAATGAACAAATTGTCAAGGATAGATATCCTCTTCCTATAATAGAAGATCAACTCGACAGACTTCAAGGGGCAACCGTATTCAGCACTATAGATTTAAAAAATGTTTTTTTTCCACGTACCTGTAGATGAAGAGAGCTGCAAATACACTTCTTTTATAACTCCAGAAGCACAATATGAATTTCTCAAGACCCCGTTTGGAATGTGTAATTCGCCAGCCATATTCCAAAGATTCGTTAATAATGTATTAAAAAATCATATCAGTAACGGTATAGTATTGACTTACATGGACGAAATTGTCATTCTAGCAAAAAATGAAGAGGAAGCTGCAGTAAGATTGAAACAAGTATTGAAGCCTGCAGAAGAATATGGATTACAAATCCAATGGAAAAAATGTCAATTTTTAAGAAGAAATATTGAATATCTAAGACATCTAATTGAAGAAGGCCAAATTAAACCATCAAAAGGAAAAACTGCTGCTGTTATGCGGTTTCCTACACCAACTACAACAAAGCAAGTGCAGAGCTTTCTAGGTCTGACTGGTTACTTTAGAAAGTTTATAAAAAACTATTCAATCATCGCAAGACCACTTAGTGATCTGCGAAAACAAAACACAGTGTTTATATTTAAACAGAAAGAACAAGAGGCTTTTGAAATGTTGAAAAAATCATTAGCGAACGAACCTGTTCTTGGAATTTACTCCGTAGAAGCTGAAACTGAACTTCATACTGATGCATGTCAAGATGGATATGGTGCTATATTATTGCAAAAAAAATGAGAAAGGAGAACTACATCCTATACACTATTATAGTAAGAAGACAACACCTGCGGAACGAAAATACTGCAGTTATGAGTTGGAGGTTCTAGCCATAATAAATGCGATCAAGAAATTCCGTCACTATTTACTGGGAATACAATTTAAAATAGTAACAGATTGCGCGGCTTTTACACTCACGATGAAGAAAAAAGAATTAGCAACTCGAGTGGCACGATGGGCACTATTATTACAAGAATTTGAGTATACAATAGAGCATCGCTCCGGAAGTAGACTTAAGCATTCTGACGCATTGTCCAGGAATAGTATCATGGTTATAGTGAATAATGATTTAGAAAAAATGATTAAAAACGCACAAATTAGAGATGAAAATTTGCAAACTATTATAAAGTTATTATCCGAAGGCCATGAACACAAGGATTATGTGCTCAAAAACAATTTATTACACAAACCATTCGAAGGAAGAGATTTACTTGTCATACCGAGTCAAATGCACAATGAAGTAATCACAAAAATTCATGAAGGAAATGGGCATTTTGGTTCAAGAAAAGTCGAAGATATAATTTTACGAGAATATTGGATACCGAGGTTACGTGAGAAAATAAGAAATTACATTAAGAACTGTATACAATGCATATTGTTTGAAAGGAAAACTGGTAAAGCTGAAGGAATCCTTCATCCGATTTGCAAAGATGATCAGCCACTAACTACATACCACATAGACCATTTAGGGCCTTTGTCCTCTACCAAGAAAGGTTACAAGTACCTATTTGTGGTTGTTGATGGATTTACCAAATTCGTGTGGTTTTACCCATCTAAAAGGCTATCCAGTGAAGAGGTTATTGAAAAGCTCCAATTGCAAAAGAACACGTTTGGTAATCCAAAACGAATTATTGCAGATAAAGGTACTGCATTTACATCAGAACAGTTTAGAAACTACTGCAATAATAAGAACATTGACCTAGTTAACATTACAACAGGTGACGCAAAAGCAAATGGCCAAGTGGAAAGAATAAATCGAATAATAATACCTATTGTTCATGCGTTGATAGTTTTCTTAATAATTTTCTTCAAAACCACACTTCTCTTTGTTTCGTTGATAAAGCGTAGTTCCTCAACGCATAACACAAAATGATTAAGATGTAATTATATGAAATAATAACACGTTAATATTAAAGTAAAGTTGTGTATTTTAATGAATGTTTGAAAACAGTATGAATGTTTTATAATTGAAAGAACGTTGAATGAATATGGATATTGACATAACGTTGAAAAAATTATATAAACAATATTTTTTCTTGTGTAACTAAGTGATAATCTTTATCAAACGAAAAACCTAGTTGGCCTATATATAAAAAAATAATGAATAAACAAAAATATCAAACTAGCTGGCTTGGCACTGAAAAGTCAAATTGCAAATACAAATATGGAATGTTGCAACACATAACATCCCGCCCGCCTTGAAAGGTTGTGCTTTCAACAAAATTGACAAAATGCATATAACTGAAATAACTATGCTAGGGATGAATATTAAATTTGAATGCTAATTGTTTACACTAATTGTTGGTAACACTAAAAACTAACTAAATTCACTGAACACTAAATATCAATGGGGAGAGGGCAAAGTCTTGTTACGGGTCTTTTGAATGATCCATTTGATGTTCCGACGGTTACCGCTCGTATAACTCCATCTTCACCTGGATGAGTTGAGACAATGCGGCCCATTGGCCACTGAAGAGGGGGAGCGTTGTCCGGATGAGAACGAGGCGATCCACTTCTATACAGCTGGGCTCCTTGGTCTGCCACTTGTTTCTCACCTGCAATTGTGATAGGTACTCCTTGGACCATCGTACCCAGAAATGCTGCCTAAGACGCTCAATGTGTTGCCATCGAGAAAGTCGATTCATTGCAATTTGCTTTAAATCAGGTTCCGCGTTAGAACAAAGAGAGTCTCCAATCAGAAAATGGCCAGGGGTAAGAGCGGAATAGTCATTAGGATCGTTCGATAACGGAGTTAACGGTCTAGAATTTAGAATGGCTTCGATTTGTACTAGTAACGTGTACATTTCTTCATAGGATAATGAGGCGTTTCCTACAATACGACGTATATGGTATTTTACGGATTTAACCGCTGCCTCCCAAATTCCACCGAAGTGTGGAGCCTTTGCTGGAATGAAATGCCAGTTCACATTGCTCTCTGCCATTACGGCTATGATTTTGTTTTTACTTGATTCGCAGGTCAGAACTTCGCGCAGCTTCTGTAGCTCCTTGTCTGCGCCAATGAAGTTTGTGTCGTTATCAGAATGTATGTCTGATGGCTTACCGCGACGCGACATGAATCTTTTCATTGCTCCGAGAAAGGTTTCTGTGGACAAATCCGTTGCAAGCTCAAGATGTACGGCTTTGGTGGCCATGCAAATAAATACGGCACCATATGCTTTTTTTGCATTGCTGTTGCGTCTGTTGTTTTCACGAATATATAGAGGTCCGAAATAATCAACTCCAACGTGAGAGAAAGCCCGAGATAGGGTAACCTTGGGCTCAGGTAAATTGCCCATTATAGGCTGAGAAAATCTCGGATTAATCTTAAAGCAGGTGACACATTTTCGTACGACATCGCGAGTGATGTCTCGTCCACCTAGCGGCCAATATGATTGCCTTAGAGACGAAAGAGTTGCCTGTATCCCCGAGTGAAAATTCTTCTTGTGCTCGTATTCGATCACGAGTCTTGTATATGCATGATTTTTCGGTAGTACGATAGGATGTTTTGTTGTGAAAGCGGCGCTTTTCGCAGGCGTCCACCGACTCTTATGACACCAGCACTGTCGATGAAAGGGTTTAAACATAGCAATTTACTCTTCGCATTGACAGTGTTGTTTAATTGTAGATCTGTTAATTCTCCCGCAAATGTATTAGCTTGAATTGTTCTAACTATGTTAATGGTTGCATTGTTGAGTTCCCATGAGAAAGAGGTCCTATGTTAGTGGCGACAGATCTAATTTTCTGTTTGGTGTTATATATGATTCGCAAGCAGAATGCCATAACTCGAATTAATTTTGCAAAATTAGAAAATTTAGATATTAAACAAAATTCTTCGATGCGTGAGTTGATGTTTGCAACTGTGATGCGACATTCCGGCAATTCTATATCAGCAGAAATATTGTTTGGTATAAGCTGATGTGTAAGATTGGATAAAAACCAAGATGGACCATTCCACCACAGTTGACAATTTATCAAAACTTCAGGTGATGATCCTCTTAATATAATATCTGCGAGATTATCACGTGTTCGTATGTGATACCAGTGGCAGGGATTTGTCAAGTCTTGAATCGCACCCACATGATTTGCTACAAATGTTTTCCATGTTTTTGACGTTTATTTGATCCATGCTAACGTTATGGTAGAGTCCGTCCAATAAGAAGTGCCACTAATTGGCATATCAATCGTTTTCATTACTTTATCCATTAGACGAGTAAGTAATAGTGCACCGCACAAATCGAGTTTAGGTAAAAATACGTTCTTTAAAGGTGCTATTCTGGATTTTGAGCACAGCAAATTGGTTGAGTAGCGATTATGTGAATCTTCAGCTCGAACATAGATGCATGCCCCATACGCTTGTTCACTCGCGTCCGAGAAACCATGAAGTTCAATACGCGTCACGTCATCAAAGCCAATAATCCAACGCGGAATGCGTAAGCCATCTAAATGGCTCAGCTGATTTTCAAAGTTAAGCCAATGAGTGTGAATAGAAATGGGCACGGATTCATCCCAACTTAGTTTTTGCTGCCATAACTGTTGCATTATTAGTTTAGCATTAACAATAATAGGTCCAATTCATCCAAGAGGATCAAATATTTTTGCAATATTAGACAATATACTTCTCTTCGTTATTTTTGTGGAATTGTCATAATTGGGCCGAGAGAATTTAAAGGTGTCCCCGTGTGCATTCCATTGCAGACCGAGTGTTTTTATATCTTCATCTTTATCTAGACTTACAGCAGGATTGTTGCGCCAGAGAATACGTTGCAGACAACGTTGCGATTCATCTACTTGAATTTGCCGATACATTTTTGCGATATCAGCTGTCATGACGTATTTGTGGGTACGAAAACGCATTACTGTGGATAGTAAATCCTGTTGCAGAGTTGGACCGATCATTTGTATGCTGTTTATAGACACACCAGTAGTAGATCGCGCTGATCCATCAAAAACAACTCTCAGTTTTGTTGTTAGGCTAGTTTGCTTTACAACAGCATGATGCGGAAGATAAAAGGAAGGCTGTTGCTTGACTTTATCAATTTCTACTGGAGCGAGTTTCATGTGTCCAAGAGAAAGGTACTCGTGTATGAAAGCTGAGTATTCTTCGCGTAGTATGGGATTTTTTTCGAACTTGCGCTCTAGAGAATGCATACGCTTAATTGCTTACATTTTTGATTCGCCAAGAGTGTTTAAACTACCTGGCTTGAAAGGTATTTTTACTACGAAGCGACCGGATTCATATCTATGAAATGTTTTAATGAAGTGTTCTTCGCAGTATTTTTCATCTGGTGATTGACAGTGCAATCCACTATATTCTTCCAGCCTCCAAAATAACTCATCAAGATCTATACAAGTAGTGAGGCTACATGAAATGCTGCTGGTAGTCTGCTGATTTAGGATGAGTTGACCGGAGATAATCCAGCCATGCTACGTTTTATGCAATATGGGTTGAGATTTTCCTATCTTAATCTGGCCCACGCAGAGCAAGTCTTAAAATAGTTCAGCTCCAATTAATAGATCTATACTACCGGAAATGTTAAATTTTGGATCAGCAAGTTTAATCTTCTTCGGTATCTTTATATCTCCTTCCTTAAACGAACTAATGGGAAGTGGCTCCGTGATGTATTTAAGCAATAAGCAATTTATAGATCTTGTGAAGGAATTATAGCGCGATTTTATTGTGATTTTTGCTAGTGATTTTACTTGAGAATGTGCTTGGCCTATTCCGGCGACAGGGATGCTAACAGCTTGAACCGAGAGTCTTAAGGTTTGTTCATTCGACCTGCTCAGTGCAAGTTGAACTAGTACAATCTGCTTGGAGCGACTGTGCAAGTTACTTGGAGCAATACGAAAGAACGCCTTTTTCTCACTTTGCACGAATTTGTCATAACTTAACCTAAAAGTTATTTGTCAAATCAATCATCGAAATTATATTAATCCAATTAGATACAGACACATTCGTATATAATTATTTATTGCAGAAAACTTTTGTTATTATCATATAATACATATATAAATAATATAATCACATAATAAAAAGGAACTATATTTAACTTAATATAATGTAAATATTATTATTATTAAAAAAGAATTTCATTCCCTTTTTTCAATACATCCGCTTGTCTTTGCCGCTGTTGTGTATACTGTATACTATTTTTATTTTTTCTGTGAACGAGTTAAACAAAACTCGAACTAATGTAGAAATCACTGCACTGCACTATCTGCTCGACCTCCCGAGCAGGTGCAGAAAATCATGCTCAGTGCAGCACCGAGCAACTTGCACGGACACGAACGAACGCCGTGAGAGCAATTGCACTGAACAAACGAACACCGCGCAACTTGCACTTTTTGCTCGGAACAGATAGTGCAGGTCGAACGAACAAACCTATAGAGACGATGCAAATGAAGCAAGATTGCGATCCCGAATCAAGCAGGGCGCGACACTGCCGATATTGTCCGGTAGCATCGGGAATATCTACAATAGCGATAGATAAAAGTACTTGATTTGATTGATTTATGGGATAGGCGAGGTTTGAGACCGATGTTGTTTCGGCTGCAGATTTCAAATGAAGCAGTGTATTATGGCGCTGTTTGCATTTACGGCATGAACTGGATTTGCATGCGCTAAGGAAATGACCATTACGCAAACAATTTAAACACAGGTTCTTAGCTTTAGCTTCTTTAATCCGCTTATCGATTGAAAAGCTAATAAATCTTTCACAGTTCTAAATTCCATGATCTTGATTACAATACTGACATTGGGGTTTATTAGCAACCACGTGTGAAGCTAATTGTTTGTATTGCCTATTATTAGGCAAGGATTGTTGCCTATTATTAGGGCTATTGCTGGAACTTGTGAGATTTTCTTTTTGCGCAACCGTCTCTAGAATATTACATTTAGTAGAAAGAAATTCTTTTACTTCTTTTAAAGTGGGTAAAACATTTCGCTTTAATGTTGAGTCCCATTCCTTGATAGTTGTGGGATCGAGTTTATTTGACAGAACATGAATTAGCAGATCATCCCATGAATCCACAGGCCGATTGAGTGATTTTAATATACGTACGTGTTTATTTAAGCCGTCTACAAGCTGACGTAGCACCGTAGCGTTTTCGCGAGACATTGAGGGCAGATCAAGAATACATTGGATATGTTTGTTAATAATAATTCTTTTATTGTCGTACCGCTTGCGGAGCGTATCCCAAGCACAGACATAATTCTCCTCAGTTATGTCTATTGCGGCTAATACACCGGCAGCTTCACCATGCAGGGATGAGATTAAATATTTTAACTTCTGTACCTTTGATAAAGAGCTAATAGTATGAATTAGCGCCTTAAAAGTGTTGTAGAAGTTGAACCAATCTTCGTATGATCCGGAAAATTTAGGCATGTCTATTTTTGGGAGGCGAAATTGATTAGATTGCAGCGGCTTTGATGATTGCGAGTATTGCGCGGAAACTGATGGAGAGTCAGAAATCTGGCATTCGCTTTTCCGTATAAGGGTTTCAGCTTTGCTAAGTAGAGAATGATAATTGTTTTCAAATTGCTCAAATTCTTCGAATGATAATTGAGAGTCTTCACCATCATCATGTAATTCGATTTGCTCTTGTACATCTTTGAATTTAGTAAATACCGATCGAAAGTTCGTTAAGCGATTTTGTAGCGTAACAATGTCAAAATCATCGCTCAATGATTTTAGATAATTTTCAAATCGCGTAACTGAGCCTTTAACCATGCGTCTTTTAATTTTAAGCTGCTTTATATCTAATGCCATTGTCATTCGAATTGCGATACAGTTAGGATGATTGGAGACTCATCTTTGTTCAATGGATGTTGTTTGACCGTCGAAATAATATTGACTGATTCAATTGTGGCTGATGATATCCGGCTCGTAGGACCAATGTTCATGCGTTAATAGTTTTCTTAATAATTTTCTTCAAAACCACAGTTCTCTTTGTTTCGTTGATAAAGCGTAGTTCCTCAACGCATAACACAAAATGATTAAGATGTAATATATGAAATAATAACACGTTAATATTAAAGTAAAATTGTGTATTTTAATGAATGTTTGAAAACAGTATGAATGTTTTATAATTGAAACAACGTTGAATGAATATGAATATTGACATAACATTGAAAAAATTACATTAGCAACATTGTGTAACTAGGTGACAATGTTTATCAGCCGAAAAAACTAGTTGGCCTATATATAAAAAATAGTGAATAAACAAAAAATATCAAACTAGCTGACTTGGCACTGAAAAGCCCAATTGCAAATACAAATATGGAATGTTGTAATACGTAACACCCACCAACCACCCAAAACAAGCAATAAAAATAAATCATCTCATTGTAAATAATATCATCAATGTAAATACGCATAATATCAAACACTAATACATAAGTTAGATTAAGCACAATTATTGAAGCAGGTTTTTTCTCTAAATTTTTCCAGTAAGACAATAAGTTAATACAGTAAAGTCGAGATTTAGTGAACTCTCGATTAAATGAACAACCCGATAGAGTGAACACTTAAATTTTAGCATTGCGTTCCGATATAGTGAACAGCTGTAAACCCCGATACAGTAAACTATTTTATTTGCGATACTTCTCTGGGGAATCCCACTAAATATGAATCTAGATGGCACGTAAACGAAAATACTTCAATTCAAAACAAAAAAATGAAATACTTAATGTCTGGGTAAAGGAGAATGTGTGACCTTCCCATTACATAATACACGTATACATAATATTATGTAATAGGTACATATATTTTTTTTTATTATTTTATTGTAGATTTTCTTTTGTCAATTGTAGATCTTGAGAAGAAGAAATATTTAATCCAAAATCATTGGAATAAATGACTATAGTTGAAGATGATAACAGATATGTGATGTTTCGACCAGATGGTTTTTGGTTATTTTCAAGCAAATAACAAAATTCTAGTGGAAAGAAACATAGACAAAAATATTCTCTAATATTTTTCAAAATATTTTTGTATTTTTTGAGTGTAATTCTCAAGAGATTTTGTTTATGTTTGTTTGAACTAGAATTTTGTTTTTTGCTTGAAAATGACCAAAAACCATATGATCGAAACGTCGTATATCTGTTATCATCTTGAACTATAGTCATTTATTCCAATCATTTTGGATTCAATATTTCTCCTTTTCAAAATCTACAATTGACTAAAGAAAATCTACAATAAAATAATGAAAAATCATCTTTATGATTAACTTTGAAACGAACAGTTCACATTACCTTGCACTTACCATTTTGGATTCAATATTTTTCCTTCTCTTTTATTATTTTACATATACATACATAATTTTGTTGATTTAGGTACCTAGAATAAAAGTTGTTTCTCAAAATATCTGAGTGACACCAGAACCCCGAAAAAGTAAACACCCCTAAAGAGTGAACAGGCTTGGCCGGAATTAGTTCACTAAACCGCGACTCTACTGTAGTAGCATATGCTAGTCAATAAATTTCATAAATCATAGTCAAAATTATTCTAAGCCCTAGGTAAGTAGATTTAAGCTGGGAGGTTAAACAATAGTAAGGAACTCCTGTACTAACCTAGATTAAGCACATTACTAACACTATAGTATATAAGCTGTGTCTCTTGTCATGTGTCAGTCTCTAGGTCTAGCAATACGCTAGTGTCATGCATTGTTTTTACTGCGAACTTGGCTCACCCTGTAAACGAAACTTCTTTGCACTTGTATTAATAATATAATAATCATATATTTGCGGGAATAGAACCCAAACCGAGCGCTTGGTAGATAAGAGTCTTAACCTCTGGGCAACGCTGTCAGTGAGCATTTTAAACATCTATATAAACACTGCCATATTTTTAAAGCCGTTTTTCTCGAAAAGGACAAAACGTTGCGCGCTTTTATTTTACCAAGAATCACACTAGTGTCCACCTACTACTAAAAAAAATTTCAGTCAAATCCGTGTTCCGGTCGTGACAATGTCCCCTTGTCAGAAGGTACTGAAAATATTAAAAAAGCTTCAAATAAATATTTTGGCATACACAAGAAGCTTTTCCGCGAATTTGATGAATATTTTTTATATTGGTTATTTCTGGAGATACAGCATGAAAGTTGAATTTTTTAAATGGAAACCATAATTAATTTCAATCTTGTAAAAAATGCTGTTTTTCTATATTGTATTGTTTTTTCTAATAATATATTCGTTTATATAAATATATTTTCCACTATTGAAGCAAACCTAAAAAGTATAGTAAAAAGAATGATTTTCGTAGTGTGCCATGGGAAATTTGGTATAAAACAGTTGCATGACGCCTGAAGTTCTTATTAAACGCTGGTGTGTTGTAATTGAATTTATAAAAAATGAGATTAATTCGTGCACTTTCAGCACATAACTAGGACATACATTGATTCATTCCACCGGTAGTACTACGTCGTTAAATATAATAAATTACATAACACATTTCAACTATACATATATTGAAATGCGACATCTTTCGTTTTAATGTTTCTATGACTTTATCAGTGTCTAGTAACATGTGATAAGACTGAAATTTAGCAAAACCTATTTTGATATGATTGATTGAATCTAGTCACAAATATTGACTTGGCACTTGTGATTTATCTTAGATATGCCCATGGTATAAAAATCCGGCCTGGATACGTAGTTCTAACTAGTGATACTAGTGACCGAATTGTCGACATTAGTACAATTATTTTATGTTTAATTATGTCTGAAGCAAAGAAGCAGCAGGAGATGACGGTGCCTCTGATGGACGGTTAGTGTATTATTTATCTGAATATAACTGCCCCAAGATATGTCACGTATTAATTTTAAATAGTTCCGTAAGTTTAATACATTTAAAAGAAATACAATTGCTAAATGTAATATTTTTAAAGTACATTTGTACGTATTACATACATTTATTATACTTTGTGAGTGGCATTTTATTTAAGGTTGCAAAAATTTTCAAATAATTATTTACACTTCTGATGCAGATACTGCATTCGGATCGAGCTTGAAGGTCCCGTACATGGATGATGGTCCATCAGAAGAGAATCGTAACTCTAATGATGAACTCGCTGGTAAATAATAATTATAGACACGTACATTATTTCTCAAGGATGTTATTCTTATCTGCCGCTATTAGAAATGTAATAGATAAATTAGAACAAGATTAGCGTATAAATATTTACATTATATAATTCAGGGTCTTTGCTTTGTTATCTATGATTCAATATTGCGGTAATAATGATTCTGGTGAGTAATATCGTAAGCGCTAGAAAGCCTATCTGATACATAATTCATTAACTGATAAACCAGACATTTAATATGAATCGTCGAGTGTGTTACAATGAAATTGTTTTTGTTGTACCCTCTGCGTCGAACAAATCGATTCTTGCTTCCAACTACTATTCCGATAATGGTACTGATACTGGTAACTAACAGCAATTTTTTCTAAAATCTAGTGTAAATATTAATTAATTCACGTGACATGATGGCACAGTCCGTGGTATAATGCCAGACGCTAGTGTTCATTCCGGACATTGATTTTAACTGTAATTTCTTCCAGTATCACGTGGAACTGAAAATTTAAGAAACATTATTAATGAGTTTATTCCTGGGCTGTGGCGATTTTATAAGAATATCTATGGTAAGTACTACTACCGCTGCCAACTAGGGTATCCAAACCGGTTTAAGCGGAAACTGATAAACCGGTTTTTCGCAAATATTCCCAAATACCGAAAACAGGTTTTTTTTAAATGACAACTTGTATTTTTTCTATATCTATCTATAAATAGGTGGATTTGATTCGAAACGTGATGAATACTTTCATGCGAATAAATTTAAAAAAAATCTTTTAAAATCTTAATATTAACTTCGTACGCTAAGTGTAACAACACCAAATAATATCAATATTTTATACGCATCATCTGATCATGTTCAATGACGTAGTTCAACATTTTAAAATTATGTATTACAACAAAGAACCCTATAAAACTACATCGTGCTGTACGTATATTTGTTGACTGATGTGTTGCAAATTTGTTTTATATTGAGTATACATTATCTCAATAATATATGTAGTTAGAATAGTTTTGAATTGTAGCAGTAAATTATCAAACTTTTTTTGTTTTAGAATTTGTTAAATATATACAGTCAATCTTTTATAACTCGAACGTCTATAACTTGAAATTTCTATAAATCAAAATAAATCGAGTGGCAAAAGCAAATTACATGTATTTTTTTTTCTATAACTCAAATTTTTATAACTCGAATTCCTCCATAACTCGAATAAAGTAATTGACATGTGCATTCAATAAGTCGAACTTTTAGGGGAAATCTTTGTTTGTGGAGGTTTGGTTCTCGTTTTTTTTCTTATTCAGGGAATCCCCTTTTGCTTGCCACGAGTTGTTGCGTTTCAAAGTAAACTAAAAACATTGAGAGTGAGAGCAGAAGTTCTGTTGTGATTTTTTCGAAACGGTGGTGCACTTTTTAATGCGAATATGTATAATATGAGGAAAATAAGTGGTTAATAGCTACACTCACTCACACAAATACTCGTCCTTATTACAAATTGCGTTTTTTCGTATTGAGTTTTTAACTGTTCAGGGAACTCCCTATTTGAAAAAAGAATACATACACATTTATTCCATATGAGTTTGCTGCTTCATGTTAAGGCGGCTTACTCATCTGAGCACGAACGCGAACGAGACAAATTACTGAATATTTTTATTGAAATTAGTCTGTACTTGTAGTATACGATTTGGATTCAATAAAAACGTGTGTATTTAAACGACTGTAATGTCTTCAAACAAATTCTCTAGTTTTGATGAACATTTCTACAACTCGAATCCTCCACAAGTCGAATTTTTGTGTGTGGATAATGATGATTCGAGTTATGAAAGTTTGACTGTATTTGTATAAGTAAATATACAAATGATTGAATTTTTGTGAAATAATTATTTTTTTATGATTTTAATTATTGTAATTATTATTATTATTTAAAAACCGGTTACTTCCTATTTAATAATGCAATGAATGATCACATGCATGTATGTGCAGGCAGGGAGTTATCAACATATGAAGAGGAATGGTTTCGCCAGCTATTACCCCTCTGGAATACATTCCTGCAGTCATTACAAAGTAATATACGTATGTGTTGTTAGTACAGATAGGTCAGTGTCATTATGAATGCAGTGTGTAGGTGTGGTATGGAACGACACATGATGCTATGTCGTTACGTACGTGATGAGGGCAGCACATACCACTGGTATACAAACTATAATACATTTATTGTCTATAAAATTGTCATCATTTTAACATCGGCCTACAAATGCGCAACTTTTGTCTAATTGAATCGACTTCATAGTGGACGACTGGTAAGCTGCTATTAAGCAGGAGTTGGTCTGGTGGGATGTGACCCGCCCCATGCAAGATTGTACGTCTATAATAGTTTCAACTACTGACCGAATATTCGCATGTGCATGTACAGTAGCTGTGTAGTAAACAACCCGCCCTCGCCCAGGGCCGCTCTTACCACAGGGCTAAGTGGGTTATAGCCCAGGGGTGCCAGTCATTTTGTGGCGGAAATTTTGCTCGCTAAAGAAACCTCACTACATTCTTATACTCAATTTAAATTGGCACATATTTGACATTTCAAATGCATATTTCTGTAAATATTTTGGCTTTGTTTTGTTTTCATAGCATATATGATATTTTAAATACATACCAATAAAAATACATTTTACTCAAAATTGGATAAGATAGAACAAAAATGTATAGATCATTTTATCTTCATAGTAATATTTGCTACAACTTTTATTTCAAAAGTTTTTCCGTTATTTCGCCAATTCGAAAAACTTTTAAATATGAAATTTTCATGTTTCGTTATGCCGCCAAACGTGCTTAATTCGTTAAAAACGTTTGATTCCTTAAAAAATCCTTGATTTGTTATACGGCTTTTTGCTTTACGGCCAACTTATCTAGGCCGTAAAGTAAGGGTTGGATGTGCACTAATTAAACTTGTGTATAGTGATTAAATATCGAAGCTGGATTGTATAATTATAGGGGTCTAACAAGTTTGTATTATTAATCATATTACATGTATGTTTGTAGGTGAACGAGGCACTTCCGCCATCATATCATCGGACATTAAGGACGATATTAATATGTTCATTCTATGGCTGGGAGAACACGGAGGTATGCACTAGTAGCACTCGTAGTATACGTTATAACTGCAATATAGGAAATTGTAATGTAAGGTATAAAATCATAATGGTTTTAAACCAGTGTTTCTTAAACTTTTTGGTCGCGCGACCCCTTTTCACAATTGACAATTTCGAAGGACCCCCCCGAACCGTGTGCGCAGAAAAATGTTGGAGGGCACTAAAATCCAGGACGTAATTTTTTTGTTTAATTAAAATGAATTACTAATTGTTTTTATTATTAGCAGATTTATTTGTTTAGTTGCAATAATGGATCACTCGCCAAATATTCTGCGACCCCTCAAAAATTTGTATCGACCCCCTTGGGGGTCGCGCCCCCCACTTTAAGAACCACTGTTTTAAACTAATTCATTTGGTCAAAAACAAAATTTTCTATATTTACATGTCAATTTCCTCTGTCCCATGTACAATAGTACATTATACACCAATGTATAACGATGTATTTGTAGCCCTTGGGCTTCAAATTACATCTCAAAAAATAAGTGATTTCTCTCCCGAGGTGTAAATATTATTTTTTGCACGTTCGGGAGTAGAAGTTTGTTTCTATGGTATCAAATCGTGGCAGAAGTAAAGCATTTACTCCCTATGGACGTAAACACTTTCCGTTGGAGAATTTTTATTATCACAAAAGATTTCTAAATAATTTAATTTCGCTTCGATTTATTATAATCCATTATGTATGAAAATAAGTGTTTCTACTCCCGATCGTGGAAAAAATTTTATATACACCTCGGGGGAGACCACCATTTTTACCTCGATGTATTTGTACAATTTGTATTTGTCAAATTACACCTCAGGACAAATAAGAGGTTTCTCTCCTTTGGTGTATAATATACTATTTTTCACGATAGGGAGTAGAGACACTAAATTTCATAAAGAATTATAATAAATCAGAGCGAAATAACAATATTTAAAAGCCTTTGGGAATGTTTCCATGCAACATACCAAGACAACAGAAATTTGTTTACAAAAGTCTTTGTTATAATAAAAACTCTCCAGGGGAAATTATTTCGTCTCTAGGAAGTAAATGCTTTACTTTTGTCGCAATTTTATGCTGCCGTGTAAAAAATTAATTTTTTGTCTTTTATTTTCGTCTGGGAAAAATGGTCTCCGTAAGTATACTCATATATACATACCAGATGAATAAAATAAAACGCCTCATATTTCGACAGTTAATTATTGCCCGGTTTCTCAGTCGAGGTTTAAACCGAGAATCAACTGATTCAGATCAAATCGCGGCTCAAGTGTTTCTAGAACAAGAATCAAGCTGATTCTCGGTTTAAACCGCCGCTCAACTTGATTCGTGGATATCGGCGAATCAAATATTTGATTCTCGAATCAAGAGCTGTCACTTCAAAATTATAAACTGATTTTTTCAGAAAAATATAATAGATACAGTAAAAGAACAATAATAAAATACAGATTAACATATGTAAGTACATTTTGAGGTATTTTTTCATGCGAAATATAGTTTATTTCAATAAATATAAGCAAATGTCACTTTGTCGTAAGGATTTGAAAATCAGCCGGTATCACTTCAAATTTATAAATTGAAATTTTATAGTTAAAAATAATATAATAACTAAAGTTACACTATTCGAATAATAACTAATATATGCAAGATTGATTTAAAGTAGTTCTTATAAATAATATTACGTTTTTTTTTAATAATTGATGCAGAATATCACATTGATGTACTGTGTCGCGAATTTAATGCTTTCACTTCACTTAAATAATTAGAATTATTCATTAAAAATATTGCACAATAACTAAAATTTGAACATTTCAATATAAATTAACATATGTAGGTACATATTCAAGTAATATTCATGATTGAATATACCATTATTAAATAATAAATAGCGAATGTCATTTCACTACAAAGAAATATTTCAATATACACACACTCAGATATATTTAGTATAAAAGTAAATATTTATAATTATAACATTATATTTACATCATTATTACAATTCTAATTATATGTTTATCACATTATTGAATATTTTGAGTATACGAATATAACCTGCAAATGAAACAGATTGTCATATATCTTTTTTCCTTTTATATAACTTGACCTTGACTGTATATCAAGAATTAATGCAATATCCTTTTCCATAGTATGGAATCTTCATCTTCCTCATCCTATGATTAATACCAGTCATCTGGCAGCGACTCAACCTGTGATTCCTCTGACAATACTGCAGAAACCAGAATCTACAAATTTCACAATAATCTCTTGGATATGTATAATAACCTAGAATTTTAAAAAAGAAACATTCGCCGCTATTTCGAATTGAAAAATACAATTGTAAAATAATAATACATTTTAAGGTTAAAGCGGTATTTAATGTATTTCAACAAATATTACATGGTATTTAGTTATTATGGATAATAAACGACATCAATATTACTTACGAATATTAAATTAATACTTACAAAAACCAAAATTATAATTTAGTTCAGAATAGTTTATAATTTTCTGCTCTGACACTCAGCAGTCAAACTACTTTAGAATTATTTACAACGCACAGTAGAATTATCAGCTGTCAGATGTTTGAAATTTTCAACCAATCAGAGAGCGTTTTACAGTTGTAAGGCGCTTGATCCGAATCAACTGATTCGCCGTTGATTCGCGTCCTAGAAACGCAACGGAAGTTTAAATCGCGAATCAAATTGAGCGGCGATCAGTTGATTCTCGGTTTAAACCTCGACTGAGAAACCGGGCATAAGTATTCTAAATTTACTGTTTTACTTGCGGCCAAATGCTTTAGATTGTTTATATTTTAGTAAATATTAATTTGCTGTAAAATATCCAGACTTGGACATAAGATGATGGGCTGCCAATATGAGTGTCTGTGCCCAATCTAGTTATATTAGAAAACTCATGGATGGGCTAATGTTTGCAATGAAAAATGCTCAAAATTTGTAACGAGTCCGCAGTAGTAAAGGTAATGGACAATGCTCCATGTCATTCTACAATTGAAGAAGTTTTTTAAGAAGATGACTTTTCACAATATCAATAAATATAAGATAATATTAATAAGCTTACGGTTGTTAATTGTATGAAATTTATCACTCATATACAAAGATTTCTATCTGATGTATTAAATATGATAGACATAACTTCATAATTTAAATTTGGAATTATTTAGTCTCAATTTGAACATGCATATTCTCACTTTGAATTTGTTTGATCTCAGTTTGAAGTTGAAAAGGTATAGTTTATTTTATCCATTCGGTATATCCATGTATTCTTACAAGCGGATACCGAATGATGTCATGTAAATATACATACATACATAACATCACGCCTTTCCTTTTACTCCCTACAATCGCTCAAAAAATTTAATATTATATATTATATAAAAACTGCCTTTCATTTCTTATTTTCTAACAATTGCTCGCCAAATACTCCTATCCATACATAACTGCCTCGCCTCGTTAATATCCATACAACTTGTCATACATGCTCTCCTATTATTTCTGCTTATAATTTTACGTTCACTCAAAACATTTTCTATCATATTCAGCCATTTATTCCTCGGTCTTCCTCGCATTCGTTTCCCTTCAATTTCACCCAAATAAATCTTCTTAGTCAGTCTATCATTTGACATTCTTTCCATATGTCCAAACCAACGCAGCTGACTTGAAGCCACTCTTTTCACAACATTTTCACTAATTTCACATTCATCATACACTACTTTATTCCTAATACGGTCTCTTCTAGTCACTCCGCACACACCTCTCAAGAATCTCATTTGAACCGCAGTTACCCTTTTTTTATTCCGGTTATCCCATACCCAACATTCACATCCATACATCAACGATGGCACAAGTACACCATTATAAACACATAACCTAGCTTCTCTTGATACATTCACTTTTGTTGCAAACATTCCCAAATGTAAATATACAATTAATATAATTAGATATTAAATGTTATATGAAACTACACGTGACAGTAACATACGTGTAGGTGCAGGTGAAAAATGGACTGAAGATGACAAGAAAGCGACTAAGCTATGGTTACCAGACTGGAATATGTTCCTTCAGGCGCGAACAGGTAACAACATTACAGTTGGTGATATTACTATTATTTCCCTTGTATATGTTATATAGATCATTGGATATTTGTATGCTTTAGGGGAGACACTAGTGACATGTTGGAATTTATGTCTCACTACCGTGGGATTTATATTCTACATTACAGACCTGGGATCTGATATTGGCACATGTATATATTATGCAAGCAACGGACAATGGTGGCGATCCGTGGTAACATTGGCAGTGGTTTATGCTGCTATCATCATTCATACAGCCATAAAATGGAATGAGTACGTATGTTGTACAGTTCATAATATATTACATTAAACACATTATTACATAATGTTACAGCAAGGACATACACTGCACTGGTACTGCTGACTGGCTACGCTACGTTGCCTCGTCGCTTGTTAACTGGCCGGACGTAAAGCAATACGGGGCCCTCTGCCTACTAGAGTGGAAGTTGTACAAGTCACCCGCGAGTAGCGCACGTCTAATGTCAGAGTGGCACGTGAGGAGGTACAGTGTAGCATGCCTGAAGTTTACAGAGGGTGTATGTGAGGCGTGTCCGCAAGTCATGCTGCAACTCTACCTCCTGGTACCAGATCTGTACGAGGACTGGACATGGACAGGTAAGTATCATCCATACATACACACACACAAACGTGTCCAAACAAACCAATGCCTATATGTTTCAGACTACCTCCGTATTGCTGGGGCGTCTATTTCGCTGTGCACGGCGGGCGCAGCACTTGTAAATAGGGAGAAATCCAACAGAATTAATAACTACACTGATTTGCTCCTGAGTGAGCTGGTTGTGCTGCATATGTGGGCGATACCGTTGACTGGTGAGTCGTTCACATGCTCTCGTGCTTGTGTCCACTGACTGTGATGTTTGCTTGCAGTGTCCCGACTGTTGTCCGTGGCTCTGTTACTGACTGTACACCCGTACTGGGCCCTGGCTGGTGTAGCCCTACACCTACTACTGTGCGGGGTATACTGGTGTAGAACTGTGAGAGGCCCCCGTACATTGGTTGTTGTTATTCGGACCTGCCTGGACACTCTCCAGTTCTCCATATCGCCATTCGCTGTCGCTGGCTCTATTACCTACCGCCGTGTGTACCACGCCATCCATTTCCTGGTTAACACTGCTGCGATGGTGGTGTGGGCCCTTGGTACACCCCTTGCGTGCGCACATCCGGCCCTGTACACTGTCATCATCTGCTTCAACGCTGTTATGTTTGCTGTGGGACTAGTGGTCTGGCAACTACACGAGAACTACTGGCCCCATTCTTATAAAAATAGTGATTAACCATAATAATTAGGTATAAATATACACTGTAACCTCAGTTGCATAATAATATGTTTCGTTTAAATGTAAGTGCTCTGAATATCAAAACATGTATTTCCATTGATATCTCGCAATGAATTTGTTCCAGTATTTCGTCGTACTTGGATTAGAAGAAAAAAATCGTCGGAAGTTACAGTTTGGTACCATTTTAAATATGAAAAGGTTTATCCCCAAAGGGTTGGAATAATGACTTGAACTTCAGACGTAAAGAAGTTTATTCAAAGTTCATAACAAACTTATGCCGACGTTTCGACCTTATGGTATGAAGTCATTTTCAAGGCTTAAAGGAAGAAGCGAAGATACAATATTACCACGTGGGTTTTACATGGAAGTATAAACACAAAATATTTGTGAACAAAACATGTTCAATGCAATTGAACAGTATAGAAAAAACGAGTGAAAATATAAAATTAATAATAATGATAACAATAATAACTGACCATGGTCGTCAGAATAACAACGCAGAAAACAAGACAGACAACATAGTTGTCTTGTCAAGTCAAAACTAAAAATGGATTTGGATGGAAAATTGCATTTTTAGTTTTTATTTTCTTTTATGAGTCAGAAGGTACTAGAAATATTAAAAAAGCTTCAAATCAATATTTTAGTATACCTAACAAGCTTTTCGATGATTTTTTTACTAGATATTGCTGAAGATACAGCGTGCAAGTCGAATTTTTAAATGGGAACTATGGTTAATTTTAATCTAGTTAAAGAGTGTTATTTTTTCTTTTTACAGTAACGTATTCGCTTATACAAATATCTTTTTCAGCTTTGAAGAGAAAGTAAAAAGTAACACAAAAATAGTGATTTTCGTAGTGTGCCATGAAAATTTGGTATAAAACAGTTGCATTTAATTATGTTATATACTTGTAAGACAATTGAAATTCAATAATATTTTATAAACAAAAGAATAAAGACAAAAAATAATTTATATAGGTATAGCTTCATATCAGAAACTGTCTAATAGTTTTCAGTTTACAGAACGAATTTTGTTTCGATTATCAAATGTTATTGAATCTCTATTGTTTGGCACGTTCATAACATATTTAGATGCAATTGTTTTATAACAATATTTTGACTATCTAAGATATAAAGGCAACATTAAAATTCAAGAAAATCACATTTTTTGTGATTGTTTAGTGAGCCATGCAATATTTTCAAAATACGAAATCGCCATGCAATATTTTCAAAATACGAAATAGCCATGAATACGCAACTTTTGTCTAATTTAACCGACCTTCTATCTCTTATAGTTTCGAAGATCCCAATGATGAGCATTCAAACTTGGGTCAGTCTGTATATAAGAAATAGATAGCTGTATTTTGTAACGATTTTTATGTTAATTCAGAGGCAAATAGTATAAACATGTAAAATTATATTTTATTTGTTGATTAGTATGCGAGTATAACAACTAAATGAATGAATATTTTGTCTAGTACATAGTAGGATCAATATGGTGTGACAGTATTACACGTAGAGCAGTTATTTATATCGAAAATTCAATATAAAATAATAATCGATCATGACTTTGATTATTTATATCGTAAGTACTGGTACTAGTAAAACGTTGCTGATATGTATAGGTGACTCAGTCCGTCCCTGGTTATAATTATATATAATTATTATAATATCCGGTACAGTGCACGCCGCTTAATGTGATCACATCGGGACGCGAGGTTTATGATAAGAATAACCGTAGTACATACATACATAATTATTGTGTACATACATATATAATATGTACAGAAAATTAAATGAAAGAAGTCCCATGAAGGTTATCTGTATCATATACGAACTAACGTATAGTTATATATCTATCTCTCTCATTTCAATTGTCAAACAGCACGCGCGACAAGGATGGATATAACCCGTTTGTCTTTAGAATGTCCGAACAATACTACGACAAGCAAAACAAAATGAGGCTCGTTGTACTCGATACTATTGCAGTAACGTACGTCGATTTCTTATTTCCTACACTATCCGCTGACACATAGGCGCGCAGTGACATTTTGCTGCATTTTCTATCAGTCTTATTTACCACTAATTAACACCAATATTATGCACTAACACAAACACAGTTATAATAAATCACTTTTATTGCAACCAGTATTATTATATTATTATCTAAATCGTTGTTGTAATTCAAAATGTGAGACACAAATGATTAACGTATTGAACTGTCAAAACATCGTATTTCTGTTGTTACCGATGCTAAGCCGACTATTCACTGAAAACTTTATATCTGGTATATACTAATGCATGCATTGTTCTTCTTTTGTTTATACCTCCCCGTCATCTGCTCACCAACGAAAATTACACTATCTTATATGGCCCATTAAAAATTTGATAAACGACGCTACTGAATATGAGAAAATGGGCGTTATTAAAATCTAAACTCGTACTGTCCTTCAATGACCTTCATGGGACTTCTTTCATTTAAACTTCTGTATGTGTGTTTATTAGCAAAGAGAAATTCAAATTTAAAGGGGAGCAAATTATTAATAAAAATTATATACGCGTGTTCCGTCTGAAAAATCAAATAACCTGTGCTGCACATAATAAGCGGCGTGCACTGTATTTAATATGCGATTTTTTTCTAAAATTGTAACAATGTTTTGAATTTGAAATGATTTGTTCCTGAAATTTATTACGTTTATTGTGTGTCTTGCGCCTTTTCTATTCTCTTTAATTATTTCTCGCATGTTCTGTTCCAGTCCATATTCTTATTGTTTTTCTTTTAATCTGAAATACCTGATAGTTGTTAGTTTCTTTCATCAATATTTTGTAAAAACCAGCAATAAAGTAGAATTTATAATAACCCATACCTACAAAATTTTTTTTTGTCTCTAATCTTTTGTTTATCTAATATTATTGAATTTCAATTGTTTTGCATGTAAAAAATTTCAAAAATTTTTTCGTTAGAATTTTGTTGAATAATATCAACAAGGAATTAAGTCAATTTTTGGTTCAGGACCCACAATATCTTCTTTGGCGAGTTCGTATAATATTAAATAATGACGGAATATTTCCTATAAAGTGTAATGAACCAAAAAACATGGGTAAACACGTATTTTCAATGTTTCTGAGCAACAATATACGAAATTTTTGAAAGATAAATATAGTTGAAAATTGTTTCGTCAGTGAGGAAGATAAATAAATAACATCATATTGGCATGAGATAATTCATACAAAACTTTAACGCTAGGGATGCGGCAATTTTTTTTCCATAAAGCATCCTTGAAGACTAATTCCTGAAAATATCAAACTTTTAGGGCCATAAATAATCCTACAATAAAATACTAACTGCAACGATGGCAAATCCCCGTGTGTTTTAAATGGAAAACTTTGAGCCCTGTGGTCAAGGGTTAAATATTAAAATAAAAATCTGAAATAATTACAAGATTTTTTTTTAATTATTTGGAGCCGATCTGGGGGGCGGCCCGATAAAAATTCCCCTAGTGTACATATATGTAGACTTAAAAATAAAATATATACAGGGTGTTAAAAAAGGGTAAACAAATTCAAGCTATATACATTTCGATGTGCTGATTCACAATCAAAAAGAATTTTTTCAAAATTCGCAAAATTACGGACATGCTTCTAGAAGAGTACATTTCTAGTGCCACTGGTGACAGTACATTATTACAAAACGTCAGAATAAAATTAATTCATTTGTTATTCAGCATCAGTTACGTGGTAAAAAATTTATGTTGAATACCCGTACTCATTTGTTGATTACCAGTGGCACTAGAAATGTACTCTTCTAGAAGCATGTCCATAATTTTTTTTAACACCTGTATATTAAAGCAGAATATACAACTTAACGTAATAAAATGAAGCAGATTATATAACAAACTCATAAATATGTATTAAAGGTGTAACTACTGATTAATTTATAATACTTACCGAATATGTTAAAGTAGCATCCAATAAAACGAAATCACAAACACTTAACTTAAATTTACGTTGATACGTATTCAAATAATGTTGATTTATCTGCAAAATAAATAAATTAATCAATTTTAAATTTGATTATTCATTATTTATTATATTGAACAATGTAAGGTTATTTTCTAAATTTTTATGTATTGAAATGCTGTTTCCTAGACGTAGCGGTAGAAAGAAGAAATAACAACATTGTGACAAGTGTATACAGGAAACCTACACACACAGGCAGATATTTGAACTTTGAATCTAACCACTCGGGAAGCACAAAAATTGGGGTAGCAAAATCTCTGCTGCACCGCGCAGACACACACTGCAGCACAAATGAAGCCAGAGCAGAAGAACGAAAAATAATTCAAGAAACGCTACTTCGAAACGGTTTAAAACACAACATAATCAAGAAGATCATGCAACCAAAAGCGACAAAAACCAGAGCGACCACTAGCGAGGAAGAACATAAACATTTACTATGTATACCATATACAAAAGGCATATCAGAAGAAATAAGACGAGTTGCTTCTAAATTAAACATCAAAACAGTATTTCAAACGACATCAACAATAAGAAGCCTTCTTGGTAGCAATAGGCCAAAGAATTCATCAGATACAAAAGACTGCATTTATCAAATACCTTGCGAATGTGGTAAAAGTTACATAGGAGAAACCAAACGCCCATTAGACACAAGACTTCGTGAACACCTAACACACACGAAGAGGGGGGAAACAACAAAATCTGGCTTAGCAGACCACGCATGGGAGAACAAACACAAAATTCAATGGGGGGATGCCAAGATCATCAAGAAAGAACAACACTGGTTCAAAAGGAAATTCTGGGAAGCAGCCATCATTACAACCAACAAAGAAGTCTTCAGCAACCCGAGTGTCGAGATTAAACCCGTCTGGAAGAAGCTCATTCATAAGGAACCTACACTATCCATAAAACCGCCAACAACACCACACAACAAATCCAACGCGCTTGACTGGACATCCCCTACACAGACGCCGCCCACAACACATAATAATAACCACGTCACACTTGAACACACATCACGGATCATTACACACCCTTACAACACACGGTATAAAAGCCGTAATTAGGAACTCAAGGAACAGTATCAGTTCACCTGATGAAGACAACTGATCTTAGTTGTCGAAACGTTGTGTTTTAATGTTATATTTGACTTGTGTTATTAAGTGTATTAATAATAATAAATTTATTTATATATTTGGTAAAAACTAGTTTTATTAACTTAACATACAGAAGATGGAAGTCCAAAAGTGTTATAAATCATATTATGTGAGTTTAGGTCTTTGATCACGTTTAGAATACCACTAATGTTCACCAAGGTATGAAGAACTGCGAACTCGTGCATCAGCTCCTTGTAGGAGTCAATTGGCTGTTGGTACGTCATGGGAGGATTCCCGTTGGAGCTGGTAATTGTGGGACGGGACTGTTAGATTGCCGAGTTTGTTGTTGTTGCTGTGGTTGTTGTAGCTGCTGTTGTTGTTCCAGCACTGCTGTCTCGGTTGTTTTTCCACTCCTATCCATACATACCTGTCTCGCTTCGTTAATATCCACACACCTTGTCATACATGTATGTATTAGATTCTAATAATTAGAACAATCATTAGTTAATTTAAGTATAAACTATTAAGTATCAGAAAAATGTGTTGCAAGTAAATATAACTGTCGTCTGTCATACATTTTAGCGCCTGTAAAATTGCGAGTAAGGAGTATTCGTGTTAATTAATGTTTATTCTATTTTTCCTTTGGATGGAGCTAGCTATTCCCAATTCCAGGAACCCTGTGGAAATTACTCCAGTCCGGGACTGGCGAGTATCGACAGTGCTGTGGAATCATGGGATAGTGGCGTTATCGAATCGTCCAACAGAGATTCACAAACTGGCAAGGACACATCGTCCAATTATAAAAAACCAGATGTCACACAACATTCAACACTGGATGAAGTAGAATCACAGTACAGCCGGAAGAAACATAGCTCACAATTGTTGTTCTACTCAGATGTAAAGGACAGCATATATCCAAGTCCACTACCCTTGCCGAACTATAATTTCACGAATACATTACAGCCCAAGTACAATTCGTCGTATTTCTTCTGCTCAAAACCGAGTTTAAGTTCCAGGAATGATTTCAAATATCAGTAAGTATCATGGCCAATTACAAACCGTATAGTATTTGCTTCTAATGTGCTTCTTCCTTCGGGGAATTTGTAAATAATAAGACGAAAATCTGCTAGTATTTAATAGCTAGTATTTTTACTTATACTAAAGGAATTCCGATTTGGTTACTCGTATTAATGGTTGCAAATTGTTTTTCTATGTACGTAATTGCAATCAGTGTGAGCTGGTAACATCCTTATGAGGGACATTAAATTGCTTACCCGAGTAACTAGGATATAGCGTGATATTGTTTATTATTTGTCCTACGTGTAACAGATTCATTAATGTGTCGTATTTTGTTTTATTTTAGTAAGGACATTGACGCGTATAATGCGACGACTACTCCAGACTTGGAGATTCACCACATGCCGTTACACTAGGACAGTGTGTATGATGATTACGGGTTCAGTGTGAGCGACGGGTTGCATGAGAAAGGAGTCTACATAAACAGAATCCGGCGCGGAGGACCTGGACATCTTGTTGGAATGCTAAGGCCTTACGATAAAATATTAGAGGTATATACAAGTATAGTCGTATATTAATTACGGTAGAAATGAGATTTTTCAGAAATGTATCTTAAGCCTGTTCTATATTATAATATTTTCTCATATTTCCATGCTAGAAAAAAGTATCTGAACAAATCGTTCGTATATATTCGTTTTTAACTTCGACTATTATTCATGAACACAAACTTTTTAAAATGTTATTTAAATTTTGGCAGAACATGACAAAATGTATATCCAAATGTATATTTCAACGTTGCTTTCAGTTCAATTAATAAATATGCTTGTTGTAATACGGGTTGTGGATGTTAACAGGTCAACGATACAAGAACGAAGGATTTTGATTGTTGCCTAACAGTGCCTTTAATAGCATCTGCTGGTGACAAGATTGAGTTGGTCATTGTAAGGAATCCGTACATTGGTTGCCCGGAGGAGAAGGTACATATTACCAATCATACATAACTCTAAATCTATATTACAATAGTTTATGTAATTTATTTCCTTTATTATTATCAGGACCTGCAGGTGCTATCGTGGACACAGGACGAACCAAATCTGCCAAGGATTTTCACAAAATCATTTTATTTGAGCCAGAACACTATAACGAAAACATTATAAATTATTATTATTATATTTTGTAATCTGCACTATGTATTGACAATAGACAGTAATAACTGTATCTTTCCATAGAGTATTATATATCCATACGTGTAACTAAATAAATTTCATAAATTAATCAAACACATTTTCGTATTATTTCATAAAACTCACCTTCCCCTAACCGCTCGGCTTTGATGATTTAGACAATTTACCTTCGGTTTTATTTGTTAAAAGTTTTTTTTTTTGCAGATTAGCTAATGTTTCAATTAAACTGTTGTAAACAGACCAAAAAGAGGAAGAGGAAGATATTAAATATATCGAAACGTCAGCAAAGATGGTCAGAGCCTTATTTTCCTGCTATTTGTCCGATTTCCGACAATTTTATTTCATCTTTTTTTTTTACGTATTCTCTGCAGATCTAACTTTTCCAATTTTATTTCAATTTTATCAACTTGGAAACGATTTTTCATCAAATTTGAAATAAAGTAGAAATATTCTTTGAAATCTTTTATTTGCTCATCGACCTCCTGTCGAAGAGGTATAGTGTTCGGTACGATGTCTCTAGCATTCTCCGATTTTAAAAATTTTTGCGCAGAAATCCCGGACAGACCCCTTGGATCACGAAATGACTATTACAACATGTGACCGTATGTATGTCGTTCGTCCGCTCGCTCGCTCACTCGCTCGTACGGTTTTTGTTCCAATAACTCCTCCTAGACTATCCAACAGATCTTGATGAAATTTTTTACAAATGCGTATTATGGTCTAGTTGTGCAGTTGACTTTTTGTTTTTGAAAATTTCCTTTAGTACTTGAAAAAAAAATCTTTTTCAAATTTTCAATTGTATTCAAAATTTTCTTGCATATGCAGGAAATGAAACATTATTTTTCCATATTTTTATTTTGAAAAATTATGTAAGATCAATGAAGAAAAAATTATTTTTTATTAAAAAATGAACAAAAGAAGATTAATGCATTTATAGTCGGCTTAGTCTGCTTTGCTTTTGTTAACAGAAGAAAAAGTTTTCACACTTGTTTTAAATTTATTGTTTTACTTCTACCTAGGCACCTACGATTTTAAAAGTGTATTTAGGTAAATAATTTGCGATAAATTCAGACTTGGACATATGTCGATGAGCTGCAGGCATGGATGTCTGTATCCATTCCTAGTTTTTTAATTTGTCCTGACTTTTCGTGGAAAATATCTGGGCACCCTACCGTTAGTGTACTAATTAACGGGATCCATACTCGAGCTCCGGACGGAACAGAACACTACTCAGTCGATCTGACTCAGTCTGAAATCGGGTTGAAACATGTGTGTATCGCTGGAGTATAAATAGCCCTTGGAAATTTTGAATAGTAAGTTAGTGTTCCGCTCTCCGACTGTTGCTTCAACCGAACCGTTTAGTAAGAAAATTATTCGTATTTCGATTTATTGTGCCGCCTATTGGGGGTTATTTCTGCACTTTATAATATATAGAACTCTACATGGAATAGAACATGTCCTATTTCATTTTTTTTTTTCTTTATATAATTCTATTTAGAATTTACGTCATTTTTCTGAATGTAACGATACATAAATTTTACATTGAATTCTATATATAATTGTACATCCTGCCAAACAGGCTTAAACAACAAAAAATATTTTAAATGACGCGGTTTTTATTCTGTATGACAGTTATATAACAATTTGTGCCCTAAATATGATAGGGAACGTAATATCCCCTAGTTAAAAAATAACATTGGTTTTCCTACGTAACAATTTTGTGCGAAGTCTTGTATATGATAAAAATTAGATGAACCGTAATATTTTATAATCAAGTATATGGATTGACAAATGCCATATATAAATTTATAAGTAAATAGATAATTCATACACGTTATAATTGTCTCTAAACAATCAAAAACTTCCCGAGAACACACGTTTTTATCTTACACGTTGATTTTGGAGATTGGGAGTTTGTCAGCCAACCAAACAGAAACCAGTATGTAAATCGTTGGAAGATTGGTTACTAGTAAAGTATATTTCGAAATTATAGTTCACGTGAGTTTGATCATATGTTTTAGTAAACCAGTAAGTAACTCACTCACTGGTCTCCGATGTGAACGGTATTGCTTGGACAATTTACCTTCGTTTTTATTTGTTTAAATATTTTTTGAAGATTAGCTGTTGTAAACAGACCGAAAAGACGCTCTGAGGAAGATATTAAATATATCGAAACGTCAGCAAAGATGGTCTGAGTGTTATTTTCCTGCTACTTGTCCGATTTCCAACAATTTTATTTCAACTTTATTTTACATATTCTCTGCAGATCTAACGTTTCAAAAATTCATTATTATATTGGATGGTAAACAGAGCATCACTTGTTTTAATGTCCAAGCGATTTTTTTTATCATCCCATTTTAGATTCATGAATGAGAAAATGCTTTCGACTTCTGATGATGATATGTTCTCCATATTTACCAAATGTGTCAATTGTTCACGATGGTGGACAAAATTACATTTACAAATTTCTTCGATTATCAGTTTATAAACATTCCAAGATGACAAATACTGTCTCAATCGGGACACGGGACAATTTGTGAAAAATCGGGACTATCCCGGTGAAAACTGCTCAGATGGGCACCCCAACTAACGGTCATTGCTGTGTGAACTTTTTGCCAAAAACACATAGACAGAGGTGGATTTAGGCAAGGTCTTTATGGACTGCCGCCCAGAGTCCCGTACAACCACAATATTGCATGACTCACTAAATGACGACGAAAGTGTGATTTTCTCGAAATTTAATTTCCCGTTTAAGTCAAAAGGTACCTACGGAAAATGCATTTCACGTTTTAAAAGTAGGTATATAGAAGGTCTGTTTTACACTAGGTAAAAACATTCCGTAAACAATTTCGTGACTGTGGTATAAGTATGTATATACAATAAGCAAAATATGAGAAAAATATTCGACGATGTGTTGTAAATATTTTATTGCCGTCATATCTCACTACATCTGAACAAATTATTATTTTTAGCTCATCGACCTCCTGTCGAAGAGCTATAGTTTGTAGCATCTTTCGATTTCAAAAATTTTTTGCACAGAAATCCCGGACAAACCCCTGGACCACGAAATGACTATTGCAACATATGTCCGTATGTATGTCGCTCGTCCGCTCGCTCGCTCGTACGAGATTTTTTGTTCCACTCAGATCTCCTAAACTACCCAACGGATTTTTATGAATTTCTTTCTGCAGATACAAGTTATGGTCTAGTTGTGCAGGTACCTTTTATTTTTCAAAATTTTCCTTCGTACTTGAAAAAATAATATTTTCTACAACCTGGATCACGAAATGACTATTACAACATATGTCGGTATGCATGAGAAAAAATATTTTCTACATTTTTTTCAGTTTTTATTTTTTTTTCTGCGTTATATTTCTATTTAATTGTATTTAAAATGTTCCTGCATATGCAAGAAATGGAACAATATTTTTCCATATTTTTTATTTTGAAAAATTGTGTGAGACCATTGGAGAAAAAAAGTTTTGAGTGAAATTCTCAAGAGATATGTTCTTTTGACTGTTGTGATTTAGAATGTTGTTTGCTTGATCAAAATCCTTATGGTCGAAACGTCGCATATTGTTGATCATCTGTGATCATCTTTATGATATTTATGCGAAATTAATAGTTCACAACACCTTGAACTAAGTCAATTATTCCAACCATTACGGATTATATATTTTCCTTCTTAATAATTGTTTGGATATTCTTAGTCATTTGTGAGATAATTGACTTATATATTACCTGTGAAAAAATTTAAATGACCTTATCAACACCACAGTTGTTACGTGCCCAAATGGGACGTGCACAATTGTCCTCGCCTAAGGGTGAGGTGCCGGCTCTCAGTGGAGACGGGGTGGTTCAAACAAATATCTGGGCGCCACGCAATTATTGTCACAACCAGTCAGAACACTACACCGCGCCAAATTGAGATGGTGACTCGGACCAAAGTACCTAACTTGACGATGCTCGACCAACGGTCGGGTGGGGGGATGATACAGGGGCCAGTCAATAAAAAAAATACGTTACGGTTTTAAGTGACACAACTATTGTATTGACGAAAGATGTAATTAAGTATAAATAAATAAATAGTTTCAAAAAAAATATGTGTCAACAAGGGAAAATATGTACGTATGTAATTATGATACAGAATTAAATGTTGCTCTTAAAACAGAATCCAATCGGATGTCCGCGAAATAAGAATAACCGTGGATGAAATTACCAACACGGAAGTAAACAAAAAGTTTGTATAAACAAAATGCCGGCGTGCCTGGCGCATGCGTCCAACCAAATCAAAAGTGGTCACAAATAATGCAGAAGGCCCTAGGTTGTACAACTTCGGTTCACAGAGTGGTGGTAATACGAATACGATACGGCGCAGGCGTGAAGTGAATTAGAAAAGGAAATATAGTCATATGGCGAACATCCGGGTGACGACAAACGAATGAACAAAATCATACAAAACAATAATAACTAAATACGATAAGACTAAATGGTCTTCAAAATCAAAACTATAAATATTATTAACATAGTAACATACATATATAACTGGGGAATTTAATTAACTTATAACAATATTAATAGCAAAATAAAACAAAACTAGAATTTAAAAAAAAAGAAATATGAATGCAACTAATAATAGTGAAAAGTCAGATCTCAAGTGGAACAACAGGAACACGGTAGCGTGGTGAGGCCAAGGCACTTATCTTTCTCCCTCACTCGTCGGGACTCGCTGAATCGGTGCTGGGCTGGGTAACGCTACACCCTGGAATCTGCGCTCGGAGGGTAAGATACCGGGGGTGGCGGATCGGATACAACCCTGCCAACGTTCTCTCTGGACCTCTCTACTCGCGTCTCTGGGCCCTTGAATAACCGGCGACGGTCTTAGGGCAGTTCGGCTCGCGTTAAATCCCCGTAAGGGTGGTTGGTCGAAATTACGTACCGCGTACCACCTCGCACCAAATATGTTTTGCAAACAAATCCACTCAATTGGGTAACTCGCGAAAGGAGCAAAGTTTTACACAAAACTTATTGAAAATCGCAAAACGAACCACGCCCTTGATGCGTTCTCTCGCAAGGTCAGAAAACTACTTATCATCTTTTGAACAAAGGAAGTAAAGAGAAGTAAGAAAGACAGAGAAGGAAAATCAAATTTACGCGAAAGAAAGTTAGAGCCAAAGTCGAGGGAAGAGACAGACACATAATGGTACAGAAGAATGATCTGAAATACGTATTATCAAATGTAAATTACAAATGGCTAAATAAAGAAACATATTTTATAAATATGTATTTATCAATAACTTAGATGCAAACGTTAGAAACAATTTACTACGAAAGCACGTGAAATAATTAAGAAAAAGGCTGATTAGTCGTGACATAGTGTGAATCGGTCTCCAGTAATTAATTAATTTAGTATGAATAGGTTCAATGTCGTTGTTGTGACAATAAGTGACAGCGCGCAATTAACTTTAAAATTGTAACGAGTAAAAATAATGATAAACGGTAGAATACAGGTAAGTAATAAGTGTAAATGAATTAATATAGGAGGACGGACATTGACATAACATACATTGCGTATTTCAGGTCGGAAAAGAAGAATACGAAGATCGACAGTCGAAATAAATTCACGAAACAGAAGAAAGGACAGGAAAAGCAGAAATACAATAAAAAACGTAACACAGTTTAAGAATTTCTAAAATTACATAGGTTCGCAAGTTGAACACAATTTTAGCACGCGTTGACAATAATCTGTACAACTCTAGGAACCGGACATCACTCTTAAACGGACACATATTTTGGTCCCAAATTTGTTCCTATACTTTCCAATATATCGTAAAATACGCTCTGACATGCGGACGTACTAATAAACGAACACGGACACTATTTTGTCTTCCGAAAGCGAGCGAAAATCTCCCGAAGACAGACCTAGGCAAATAAATATATTGATTTCTCATTTTCTTCCCAACAAAAATTCGGATATATGATCCCAGTTCAAATGCAGTCACTGCTGGCTAACAAATGAATTCGTGTCTATATACGTATGAATGTACTCTGACACTTACATTGTTACATTATTATACAGCATTTCAACACATAAAAATTTAGAAAATAACCTTACATTGTTCAATATAATAAATAATGAATAATCAAATTTGAAATTGATTAATTTATTTATTTTGCAGATAAATCAACATTATTTGAATACGTATCAACGTAAATTTAAGTTAAGTGTTTGTGATTTCTTTTTATTGGATGCTACTTTAACATATTCGGTAAGTATTATAAATTAATCAGTAGTTACACCTTTAATACATATTTATGAGTTTGTTATATAATCTGCTTCATTTTATTACGTTAAGTTGTATATTCTGCTTTAATATACAGGTGTTAAAAAAAATTATGGACATGCTTCTAGAAGAGTACATTTCTAGTGCCACTGGTAATCAACAAATGAGTACGGGTATTCAACATAAATTTTTTACCACGTAACTGATGCTGAATAACAAATGAATTAATTTTATTCTGACGTTTTGTAATAATGTACTGTCACCAGTGGCACTAGAAATGTACTCTTCTAGAAGCATGTCCGTAATTTTGCGAATTTTGAAAAAATTCTTTTTGATTGTGAATCAGCACATCGAAATGTATATAGCTTGAATTTGTTTACCCTTTTTTAACACCCTGTATATATTTTATTTTTAAGTCTACATATATGTACACTAGGGGAATTTTTATCGGGCCGCCCCCCAGATCGGCTCCAAATAATTAAAAAAAAATCTTGTAATTATTTCAGATTTTTATTTTAATATTTAACCCTTGACCACAGGGCTCAAAGTTTTCCATTTAAAACACACGGGGATTTGCCATCGTTGCAGTTAGTATTTTATTGTAGGATTATTTATGGCCCTAAAAGTTTGATATTTTCAGGAATTAGTCTTCAAGGATGCTTTATGGAAAAAAAATTGCCGCATCCCTAGCGTTAAAGTTTTGTATGAATTATCTCATGCCAATATGATGTTATTTATTTATCTTCCTCACTGACGAAACAATTTTCAACTATATTTATCTTTCAAAAATTTCGTATATTGTTGCTCAGAAACATTGAAAATACGTGTTTACCCATGTTTTTTGGTTCATTACACTTTATAGGAAATATTCCGTCATTATTATGGATCGTTCACTGGCCAAATCGATTAACTCCATAAATCAAAAAGTGGAGAAATTTGATGAAATAATATACATTAATTTTTTTAATTCCCTTGAAAATATAAATTCAAATAAACATTGTAGGATGTATAAATGCATACTTAGCTTTCATCTAACGACACATAAAATGAATAAAATAGAATAGCCTTAGAGTAATCGTTATTAATATTACAATGTTTGCGTGACTAATGGAGTTAATCGATTTGGCAAGTGAAAAAATATAAAAACATCAAATTCACTCATCAAATTATTTTTATTTTTTTTTATGCAAATAGTTTATTATCACATTCTTTTTTATTACAGTTCTAATACAATATATTATTATTTAAACATCACTAATATAAATGATGTCCTCTTCTTCTTCAGCTGTGGTATATCTATTTGTTCTTAAGTATTTATTCATTGTTGATGATTATTTAGTCAAAATTTTAAATCATTCGAAGTAGGAAAATAATTTATCCGGATGGGTTGGAATAAATGACTGTAAGTTCTAATTGTAGAGATCCACTAAATTAATATCACCCGTATATTCAATCCATTTCTCGCGTTGAACAACGTTTTTAGGAAAATATAAAAATTTAAGATTCGGATAACAAGGATTTGATTTGCCGCACTGTTTCACTTGGCACTTCATTGTGATAGGTATTATAAATATATAAATCAAATTTAATACACAATATCACTGAAATTATAGAAACAGACTAAATAGCTTTTAACCAAAGCACTTAGTAGAATTGGGTGCGTATTCCAGCGGGTTGTACCACTGAATGCGTGTTATCGTTTTCGTTCGCGCGAAAAATTGCTAGGAACTGTTATCTTACATAGAAGTACTGTTTTCTTACGTAGAAGTCAGAGCCACTTTAGGGTCAACCCCAACCTGTCAGATAATTGCAAACATATGTGCGACCCAGGGATGAATTTATGATTTTGCCTTTTTTGTTGCCCCATTAACTGTGACGAACCGAATGATTAGTCTTCGGATTTCAAAACATCTGGTATGGTCCATCTTATACACATATATAGTTCATTTTCCGATAAATTGTTGCAATTGAAAGTAATAATGTGATAAATTTTCTAGATTTAAAAATTATTCGAAATACTAAATATAATGGAAAAATTTATTTTGAATTTGAGATTTATAGAAAATAAACTTTATAACATTTATTTGGAAAATTTTCACATATCTATTATCGTTTCTCACTTGATTCTAATTTTATATTGATATTCAGTATACTTCCGTTTTTGCATTTACTGTTGTAGTACCATTCGTTCTTAGAATTAGTTTGTCCTTTTTACTTTCTTATACATTGTATAAGGAAAGTATAGGAATCATGAAAAATTTCGATTGCGAGATTTTGATGGAAATACACGTTTTGAGGTCCCCTGAATACGTTTTGACTATTACTTTCTTATACGTAGTATAAAGAAAGTATAGGAATCATGAAAAATTTCGATTGCGAGATTTTGATGGAAATACACGTTTTGAGGTCCCCTGAATTGGTTTTGACTATTTTCTCAATGATGTCTGTGTGTATGTATGTATGTATGTATGTATGTATGTATGTATGTATGTATGTATGTACAGTAGTTTAAATGAAAGAAGTCCCATGAAGGTTATCTGTATCATATACGAATTAACGTATAGTTATATATCTATCTCTCTCATTTCAATTGTCAAACAGCACGCGCGACAAGGATTGATATAACGCGTTTGTCTTTAGAATGTCCGAACAATACTACGACAAGCAAAACAAAATGAGGCTCGTTGTACTCGATACTATTGCAATAACGTACGTTGATTTCTTATTCCCTACACTACTAGCTGTCGCATAGGCGTGTAACGTCATTTTGCTGCATTTTCTGTCAATTTGTCTTATTTACCACTAATTAACACCAGTATTATGCACTAACACAAACACAGTTATAATAAATCAGTTTTATTGCAACCACTGATATTATATCATTATCTAAATCGTTGTTGTAATTCAAAATGTGAGACACAAATAATTAACGTAATGAACTGTCAAAACATCATATTTCTGTTGTTACCGGTGCTAAGCCGACTATTCACCGAAAACTTTATATCTGGTATATACTAATGCATGCATTGTTCTTCTTTTGTTTATATCTCCCCGTCATCTGCTAACCCCTCACCATCGGAAATTACAGTATCTTATATGCCCCATTAAAAATTAGATAAACGACGCTACTGAATATGAGAAAATGGGCGTGGTTAAAATCTAAACTCGTACTGTCCTTCAATGACCTTCAAGGGACTTCTTTCATTTAAACTACTGTATGTATGTATGTATGTATGTATGTATGTATGTATGTATGTATGTATGTATGTATGTATGTATGTATGTATGTATGTATGTATGTATGTATGTATGTATGTATGTATGTATGTATGTATGTATGTATGTATGTATGTATGTATGTATGTATGTATGTATGTATGTATGTATGTATGTATGTATGTATGTATGTATGTATGTATGTATGTATGTATGTATGTATGTATGTATGTATGTATGTATGTATGTATGTATGTATGTATGTATGTATGTATGTATGTATGTATGTATGTATGTATGTATGTATGTATGTATGTATGTATGTATGTATGTATGTATGTATGTATGTATGTATGTATGTATGTATGTATGTATGTATGTATGTATGTATGTATGTATGTATGTATGTATGTATGTATGTATGTATGTATGTATGTATGTATGTATGTATGTATGTATGTATGTATGTATGTATGTATGTATGTATGTATGTATGTATGTATGTATGTATGTATGTATGTATGTATGTATGTATGTATGTATGTATGTATGTATGTATGTATGTATGTATGTATGTATGTATGTATGTATGTATGTATGTATGTATGTATGTATGTATGTATGTATGTATGTATGTATGTATGTATGTATGTATGTATGTATGTATGTATGTATGTATGTATGTATGTATGTATGTATGTATGTATGTATGTATGTATGTATGTATGTATGTATGTATGTATGTATGTATGTATGTATGTATGTATGTATGTATGTATGTATGTATGTATGTATGTATGTATGTATGTATGTATGTATGTATGTATGTATGTATGTATGTATGTATGTATGTATGTATGTATGTATGTATGTATGTATGTATGTATGTATGTATGTATGTATGTATGTATGTATGTATGTATGTATGTATGTATGTATGTATGTATGTATGTATGTATGTATGTATGTATGTATGTATGTATGTATGTATGTATGTATGTATGTATGTATGTATGTATGTATGTATGTATGTATGTATGTATGTATGTATGTATGTATGTATGTATGTATGTATGTATGTATGTATGTATGTATGTATGTATGTATGTATGTATGTATGTATGTATGTATGTATGTATGTATGTATGTATGTATGTATGTATGTATGTATGTATGTATGTATGTATGTATGTATGTATGTATGTATGTATGTATGTATGTATGTATGTATGTATGTATGTATGTATGTATGTATGTATGTATGTATGTATGTATGTATGTATGTATGTATGTATGTATGTATGTATGTATGTATGTATGTATGTATGTATGTATGTATGTATGTATGTATGTATGTATGTATGTATGTATGTATGTATGTATGTATGTATGTATGTATGTATGTATGTATGTATGTATGTATGTATGTATGTATGTATGTATGTATGTATGTATGTATGTATGTATGTATGTATGTATGTATGTATGTATGTATGTATGTATGTATGTATGTATGTATGTATGTATGTATGTATGTATGTATGTATGTATGTATGTATGTATGTATGTATGTATGTATGTATGTATGTATGTATGTATGTATGTATGTATGTATGTATGTATGTATGTATGTATGTATGTATGTATGTATGTATGTATGTATGTATGTATGTATGTATGTATGTATGTATGTATGTATGTATGTATGTATGTATGTATGTATGTATGTATGTATGTATGTATGTATGTATGTATGTATGTATGTATGTATGTATGTATGTATGTATGTATGTATGTATGTATGTATGTATGTATGTATGTATGTATGTATGTATGTATGTATGTATGTATGTATGTATGTATGTATGTATGTATGTATGTATGTATGTATGTATGTATGTATGTATGTATGTATGTATGTATGTATGTATGTATGTATGTATGTATGTATGTATGTATGTATGTATGTATGTATGTATGTATGTATGTATGTATGTATGTATGTATGTATGTATGTATGTATGTATGTATGTATGTATGTATGTATGTATGTATGTATGTATGTATGTATGTATGTATGTATGTATGTATGTATGTATGTATGTATGTATGTATGTATGTATGTATGTATGTATGTATGTATGTATGTATGTATGTATGTATGTATGTATGTATGTATGTATGTATGTATGTATGTATGTATGTATGTATGTATGTATGTATGTATGTATGTATGTATGTATGTATGTATGTATGTATGTATGTATGTATGTATGTATGTATGTATGTATGTATGTATGTATGTATGTATGTATGTATGTATGTATGTATGTATGTATGTATGTATGTATGTATGTATGTATGTATGTATGTATGTATGTATGTATGTATGTATGTATGTATGTATGTATGTATGTATGTATGTATGTATGTATGTATGTATGTATGTATGTATGTATGTATGTATGTATGTATGTATGTATGTATGTATGTATGTATGTATGTATGTATGTATGTATGTATGTATGTATGTATGTATGTATGTATGTATGTATGTATGTATGTATGTATGTATGTATGTATGTATGTATGTATGTATGTATGTATGTATTGTGACGCTCCCTGGTGTTGCGGGTTCTGGTTGCTCGGGCGCCAATCGGACTTAGACCGGGATAGTACAGTGGAGGTCAGGGTGGTACAAGAAATAATTTATTTGACCAGAAAACAACGTTTTGTTTTATTCAGGAGATACTGACACTCGCAGTGTTGATTACTAATACTAGAACCAGCAAATAACATAAGAAAATATAACGTAAGCAAACAATTTATGAACTATGAAAACATAACACAGGCAGCTAATATTTGAAAATACAACGGAAATAACATAACATTATTGTGGCGGAAAGCCAATCAGAAATTATTTATCCTCTGTAACAGGACCGACACAGTACAGAGAGAAACAACGATGACGTCACAGCAGGACCGACACAGTGTGACGTAGACAACCTAACTAACTGTAGCCTCTACAACAGGACCGACACAGTGTAGAGAGAGACAGTGATGACGTCACAGCAGGACCGACACAGTGTGACGTAGGCAACCTAACTAACTGTAGCCTCTACAACAGGACCGACACAGTGTAGAGAGAGACAGTGATGACGTCACAGCAGGACCGACACAGTGTGACGTAGACAACCTAACTAACTGTAGCCTCTACAACAGGACCGACACAGTGTAGAGAGAGACAGTGATGACGTCACAGCAGGACCGACACAGTGTGACGTAGACAACCTAACTAACTGTAGCCTCTACAACAGGACCGACACAGTGTAGAGAGAGACAGTGATGACGTCACAGCAGGACCGGCGCAGTGTGACGGAAAACAAACTTATAAATCTTGCTACGTCTGCAACAGTGCAGAGTAACGAATACAAAAATAAATACTGCCACAGAGGGCGGTACAGTAAAGAATAATAGAAACAATATGCTTACCAAGCGGTTTGACTGCAGCGGAGAACGGATCACTAGCGGAATACTAACTGATTTTGTTCGTCTACTCGCAGCCCTTTTATACGGCTTGACTAATTGATCGTTTACTAACTTGCATTTCGGTTGTATCATGCGTTAGGTACGGTACTGTGCGGATCAATTAGTCGCGCGCGCTCCGAGACCTGGCGCAACGAGCCAAGTGGCTAGAGCTCGTTTGGTGACATCGTCACACCCCCGTCTTACTTCGGGGTGCGGTGGACAGATGGTGAATATCCATACTTATTTACTATCTTAACTACCCGGTTTACTTACTTAACTATCTACCCGACTTTACCCATTTATCTTATTTAAACCCTACTTAACTTATCTAACCTATTTTATACATTTATCTTAACCAACTAACTTATATGAACCCTTTTTAACCTACTTAACTTAGCTTATTCTACTGGCCCAATGTTCCTGGCCATGCTGGCGGGCACTAACACTGTCAGTTCACTGTTCTGCAGGCGGCGAATAATATTCGCTACAACTTTTATTTGAAAAATTTTTACGTATTGTTTTTTGTTTTTAAAATAATTTGAAATTTACAATTTCTGTGTTCAGTAAACTTCCTCTTCCGGTTTTCTAATTATACCCAAAATCTAATCAGCTCTTCTCCAATCCCAAAAACTTTTAAATGTGATGTTTCATTACTCTAGTTTCATTCGTCTTTGAGATAATGAACATACGGCCACACATACATATACATACATACACAGACATCATTGAGAAAATAGTCAAAACGTATTCAGGGGACCTCAAAACGTGTATTTCCATCAAAATCTCGCAATCGAAATTTTTCATGATTCCTAAACTTTCCTTATACTATGTATAAGAAAGTAAAAAGAGATACGATCAAATATTTCAATATGCATCTACGTAGCAGTGCGCAGTCAGTGATGCGCAGCAGAAAGCAGATTACAGTCGACCAGACTAAGTTAATTTACAGTAATTATATGGGCATATGCGATCTGCTTTCTACTGTGCCACCATCTACAACAATCTCATGAACTATGTCAAAAAGTGTAGCACTTATAACCCTATGCGGCTGCGGATCTGTATAGTTTGTCTGTGCTACTACTACTAAGCAATGTAATAAAATTAAGTAATGTCAGCGTTTTTGGGCTCGAGTGGTAGCCCAACGCGCAGCACGAGAGAGCGTCCCCGACCAACAAACAGTGAGCAGCGTCAGCGTCATTCAACAAATTAAGGTATGTAAACTTTAAAATTGTATTATATCAATATATTATTATAAAAAAAGGGATGTATTTCTATTAATAACTAGGCCTGGAAGCAAGAACCCAGAGATGAGTAAGTAATGAGTAGTTAAAGTAAAGTAAAGAAAGTAGAAATCATTACATTGGTGGCAGCGATCGGGATTATTTTATTTGCAAATTTAATTAATTTGAGTGTTATAATTGCGATAATTTGTAAATACGCCACAGGTTGTTATAATAGAAATACATGCTATAGTAAAGGGTTAATGATGTAAGGGGTACATCGATTTGAGTTTTCTTTTCAATGTGCGCTTTACATTTGTTATATTTTAATGAATATTATTTGTTTTTCTTAATAATAAATAAAAATAAAATAACAGTAAATTATTGCACAATATATTGTCATCGCAGTAAGTCACTTATCTAGTATTGCAACGTCGAGCGGATGTGATCTCGGATAGAAATATGTCTACGTTGCGTCTTGAGAAATAAGTTTTGAGTAATTATTGACATCATTTTGCTTTTGTTTTAAATAATACCTTCATCTTCACAACTACGTATTAAATTAAAGATTTTAAAATTAACGTCTGTAAATATAAAAAGCGGTCATGGCTAATGCATCATCTCCAATGCCGGATGCTTCGACATCAACAGCAACAAGCGCGGGCCAAATGTCGAGAACCATAGGGCAAACATTAGTTGGAATCCCACAATTCTCGGGTAAAAGTAATGAAAATATAAAAGAGTTTTTTTTTTTAAATTGCACAACGGGCACTAATCGATGCCTGGTCCGAACAGCAAACTTTAGTCGTGGTGAAATATCATTTCACCGGTGACGCCTTTAGATTTCTTGAAGCAGAGCCTAATTTGAATGCGGATGATGTACCGTACACTATTTTAAAAAAATGCTTTGATAAAAAATAGGCTAGGAAAGTAATTCCGGGACAAGGAATCATAAATTTATCAAAATGTATTCAAAAACCTAAAGAAACAATAGATCAGTACGCAACTAGACTTAAAATAATTCTCACTCAATTGTTGGAAGAAAATTTAAGTTACGATTCAAATGATAGTGAAACCGCTGCTTCTAAGAAACGTCACGAGCGAGATTTGATTTATCAATTTCAAAAAGGTATATCAGATGACATCGCTAAATTAATTATGATGGATATTACAAAAAACCCACAGTTCACATTTGAGGAAGTAGTTGATTTGGCGCAAAAAGCTGAAATAAGTGTAAACATTTTGCGGCAAGGAAAATATTCAAATGACACGTTAGTAGTGTACGGAAATGAAAATAAAAATCGAAATAAAGATCAGTCAAGTACAAAAATAAATCCGGAAATAACATGTTTTAATTGCCAAAAGAAGGGACATATTTCGCGTAATTGTAGAATTGCGAAAAATATTAAATGCTTTACTTGCGATAAAATGGGACACACAGCATGGAGCAAGAAAATTTGAATCAATCAAAATTTGGAACAAATAAACAGGAAAATTTAAACTACCAACGACCCTCGCTTGCTCCCCGAAACGAAGGCCAATCAACGAGTCAGCCGTAATAAGTATTAAAATACCGCGTGTTGAAATAAATGTAAATAGCATAGACAATAATATTCCGTATATTATTCAAGTTCAAATTAATAATTATCCAACACAAATGTTAGTAGATACGGGCGCGGCTGTAACAATAATAAAAGAACAGCAGATTCGTAAATGCAGGGGAATTATAGAGCCAAGAGATAATATTGTCATAAAAGGAATTTCTGGCGCAGAGTTAAATTGCATAGGAGTTTCAAGAGTGCAACTTAAAGCAGGTATTAAAAGCTATCCTATTGATTGTGTGGTTTGCAACGATTCGTTGCCGCTTCAAGTCAATGGATTGGCCGCGAAATGAAATTTTTAGACGCCATGATAAATTTGCAAGACGATTGTATAATATTAGGTGGGGAAAAATTTAATATGATAGAATACGATAGTCTGGTACATTGCGTTGTTCAAGATTTACGGATGGGCCGAGAGATTGCCGTCCGCTTTAAGAAAATATTTGGAGGGATACAGGACTTACGAAAACAGCACGTAAATGTTCGAAACGTTGCCGTTTTACATAGGGTCGGAAACGATCATCTAAGAAGAGATTACGTTTATTATTTGGTTACAAAGAAATATAGTAATCAAAAACCTACAATTTCTGCTCTACGTCAAGCACTGAGTGGGTTGAAAGCGCATTTTTTACAAAACAATGTGTCGAAGATAGCCATGCCCCGAATTTGATGTGGATTGGATAAATTGAGTTGGCAAGATGTAAAAGAAATCTTAAACGACATCGTTCAAGATACCAATATTCAAGTTATTGTGTATAATTTAAATCAACAACTGAATTCGAATAAAAAAGGGGAAAATTTTAATGCAGAAACCGTTCCTCATAAATATAATGAAGTAATGTCACCAATTTTCGAATTGGATGAAAATGGAGTTGAAGTAGAAACCCAAGTGAAAGAAGAACATAAGCAAGAAACAACTGGGAATCAGCAATTGTCTTCGTTACGGCCAATAATGAAGACACGCAAGGACGACGGGATAGTTGGCCGCTTGCCTGTACGTATTAAAGAAACACTCGATATTCCACCCAGATGTCAGTTCGTTTGTCAAGCTGTCCAGGAGATCCGGAATCCTGAATAGGATATTCTTGTGGAACCTGTAGAAGTCTTAACCCACGGAATAATAGTAGCAAGATCAGTTTCTAAAGCAACTCCAGAATTACAAATTTGTTTATTAAATGTGTCTAATGAAGTTGTCAAATTAAGAAAAAAAACATGATTGTAGCTTATTGTGAACAAATTGTTGAAAATTCCGAGATTGTACACTTAGATCAACAAGTAAATTACGTCAGTGTCAAGAAAGTAGAAGATATGGATCAACATATTGATTTGGATAATTTACCAGATGAGAAAAAACGACAATTAAAACTTATGTTAGAACAGTATTCCAATGTTTTTATGTTAACAGATACTAAATTGGGATGCACCCATGAAGTTCGTCACCGCATAATCACTGAGGATATTCCACCAATTACTAAACATCCGTACAGAGTACCGTATAATCAGAGAATTGAATTGAAAAAAACAAATTTCTGACATGTTGAAACAAGGTATTATTGCGGAGGCAAGTTCACTTTGGTCATCCCCAGTGATTATGGTAGCAAAGAAAGCTGCGGATGGAGAAAATGAAGTAAGAGATTGCATTGACTATAGACAGTTAAATGAAGTGACAAAACGGGATTATTTCCCACTACTTAACTTGCAAGAAACTCTAGATCAATTGGGAAATTCACAATATTTTACGACATTTGATTTAACAAGCGGATATTGGCAGGTAGAAGTTCATCCTGAGGATCGTGAGAAAACCGCGTTTTCAACACCTGACGGTAATTATGAGTGTGTAAGAATGCCATTTGGTTTAGCCAACGCACCAAGTACGTTTCAACGATTAATGTATTCCGTATTGTCAGGAATGACCGGAGATCAATGTCTTGTATATCTAGATGACATCATATTCAGTCAAACTTTTGAGGAACATTTGCAAAGGATACAGAAAGTTCTCGAAAAATTAACAAACGCCAATTTGAAACTTAAACCATCTAATTAATTAATAAAAATTACATTGTTTTACTACTTTATTATATTTTTTAAATGTTCAACATGTTTCAACATAATATGTCATCATCAGGAACACAAAAATTACACATTCAAAATACATAACAACCAAAAACAAAAACAAATAAATTTTTTTTTTATTATTATTTAAACGAAAACCAAAGGCAACTAAATTTAATTTAAACATTTAAAAAGAATTGAATAATTTAAATCAGTTTGTTCATTTATCAAATTGAAATTTTGAGATTTATGTTTATAAATTTCAATTGCTTCTAAATAATTTAATTTTTGCCCTTTTTCTTCAATATTTAAAATTTTTATACAATCTAAAATATTTACTGTATGGTTATTTACCAAAACATGATACCAAAAGTAGAATTTTCTGAATTATTTTTATTTTTAATTGCCTTTAAATGTTCATTTAATCTAATTTTGAAATTTCTCCCTGTTTGACCTATATAAATAGCATTACAACTACAGGATAATAAATACACTCCAGATTTATTTAATAGTTCAATATTGTCTTGATTATTAAAAATAATATATATAATAATATATATCATTGGTTAAATGTCACTTGTGGCTCAGAGGTAGAACATGCGACCGCCAATAAATGGTCCTAAGTTCAAATCTCGTTTTTATTATTATTTTTTTACATATATTAACATTAACACATACAACAATGAATTTCTTTTGTTTTAATTTAATTTATTTTATATATATATATATATATATATATATATATATATAGCAGTAATAAATAAAGCGATGAGTCACATAATGGAGAAGATGAACAGTACGTACATTCGAACATCTGAGTAATTAGTTTTACTAATATTTGAATATACTAATATTAGTTATTAATGAGTTTCGGGTGAAACGTGTAGACAGTACCACATCCCACCCAATACATGCAACTTGTTCTATAGCATGCAATTGTACCATCCTCCCATCGTGTTGGTGGCATAAATGTCCAGCAATGGCGACCATTACAGCCAGGACATTTCACCGGTAAACTGGATGTGCATGATGGATTTGCACAATATAAACACATTTTCTTGAGATACGCTAATCGAAAATAATAACGTTTAGTTTATACAAAATGCAAACGTATACATCACTTACTTGTATTATCCATAATATTACAACACAAAAACTAGAACTCAACTTAATGATAAGATAAATTGTAAATGAATATTGCCCGTTGAATGCGAAATCTCTTTATAGTGAAATTTTTTTGCAAACCTTGCTATCGCGTTGAAATGTGATATATGTATACAGTTCATATACCTTAGCGGAACATATGTTTTGATAACATGTATGTAGATATGTATGTGTGAGCTACATATGCAGTTATAAGAACAATGTCCATGATATCATTTTCATCATTTGTGTTAAGGTGATACTTACGCAAGTAGTTGATTTTTTTTGCATACATTATATATCTTTAATTGGACATGGCTGCAGAATGGAGAGATGTGAAATTAGCATTCAAATGCAGAGTTTTCAGTGGTCAGATATTAAACAGTACGGATATAATAGACCCCGATAAATTTCTGGAAAAATGTTATTTTACTTTAATTCAGAAAATTGGTGAATTTATGATTAAGTATAAATCGCCAGTTAAAATTAACAGTTTCTTAGCATGTGAGTATGCGATTAAAAAAGGTGATGTGATTACTATAGCCACAATCTATCATGTGGCAAAAATGGCCCCGGTGACACTGAATGATGACTTTCCAATATGGTTCACGAAAAACGTACGTGGCCCAATTCTAACACAAATGTCAGAATTTCAAGAACGTGAGAGTGGAAAGGCATTACATAAAATTCTTTATCTACAGGTAAATATACAAACGCATTTTCTAATTATACGTTACGTGGAATATTTTTTATAGGTGAACATTAATAAATTCGATCCAACCAACAGTGGTGGGTCATCATATATTGATTTATCACCATTAATAAAAAATAAAAAGGCAGTGGTCAATGTGAAAAATAGTGATGAGAAATGTTTTCTCTGGGCACTGCTTGCATGTTTCTACCCCGTTGAACACAATTCTGATCGCACCTTGAGCTACCCTCAACTGTTAGATCATCCTTTCAATCTATCTGGCATCCGTTTCCCCACACCACTGGGTGACATAGAAAAATTTGAAAAACAAAATGACATTTCACTGAATGTGTACGGAATAGATGAAAATGAGTTTCACATAGTGGGCCCGCTATATTACACGAAAAATAAGAAGAACAGACACATAAACCTACTCTTTTGGGAGCGTGATGAGAAACGACACTATGCGTGGATAAAGTCATTATCTCGTCTTATATCATCACAAATTTCAAAAGATAATCGTGCCAAGTGGATTTGCGATAAGTGTTTGCAGTATTTTGGTACAGAACAATTACTGAAATGCCACGAAAATGATTGTACGGACGCTATTCGAATTATTATGCCAACCGATTCGGAAAAGTGGTTAAAATTTAAAAATTTTAATAGGAAGGAGCGTCATCCATTCGTAATTTATGCAGACTTCGAATGTCTTACAGTACCAATCGACTCATGTCAACCAGATCCTGCATCTTCATATACAAATGCATATCAACACCATGTAGCCTGTGCCGTTGGTTATCAACTAGTATGTTCTTATGATAATCCATTATCATGTTACGAGTTATACCGCGGTCCGGAAGTGTCTGCATGGTTTCTCAAACGACTGCGGAGTGTTGTTGATATGGTAAACATTTTTTACAAAAACACAGCTCCAATAGAAATGAGACTGGAAGACTGGGAAAACTATGATGCAGCTACAGTATGTCATATATGTCAAAAAGAAATTTCAAACCAAGAAGAAAAAGTGATGGACCACTGTCATTTGTCTGGTAAGATTTTTGTCAATGAAATATATATATATATATATATATATATATATATATATATATATATATATATATATATATATGAACTTATGTATCTGTTTTTTTTTTTTTGTAAATATCGCGGTGCTGCTCATCTTAGTTGTAATTTGAATTACAAGCAACCGCATTACATCCCCGTATTTTTCCATAATTTAAGTGGTTATGACAGTCACCTGTTGGCGAAAGAGCTCGGAGCGGATGAAGATCCATTTACAGTGTTACCCTGTAATGGGGAACGGTTCATTTCATTTTCGAAACAGCTTGGCGACATATCGTTACGATTCCTTGATTCATACAGGTTTATGGGCAGTTCACTAGATAAACTAGTCAGCTATTTACACCCCGATTCATTTAAATTTATGAATTAGCACTTTCCTGACAAGCAAAAATTCGAGTTGATGCGACGGAAAGGTGTATTCCCCTATGACTATGCGAATTCGTGGGAACGTTTGGAAGAGACTGCATTACCGGAACAAAGATCTTTCTATTCGAAATTGCGCAATGAGGGTATCAGCACCGAAGACTATTCTCATGCGCAAGCAGTGTGGGAAAAGTTCGAACATGAGACGCTAGGTAACTATATGGAGCTGTACCTGCAAACTGATGTGCTGTTACTCGCAGATGTATTTGATAATTTCAGAGATGTATGTCTCAACTCATATGCTCTGCACCCAGCTCATTATTTTACAACGCCGCGTAAATTATTTTGTGTGTGTGTGTGTCACAAATACGCTAATTTGTATGGGTTTTCAGGGTTAGCGTGGGACGTTATGTTGAAGATGACGGGGATAACATTAGAACTATTAACTGACATTGATATGTTGCTATTCTTTGAGCGGGGAATTAGAGGTGGTATTAGTCAACGCTGCAATCGCTATGCCCATGCCAACAACCCCTACATGAATTCATCATATGATCCCGAAAAAGTTGACACGTATTTAATGTATTTCGATGAATGTAACTTATATGGCTGGGCCATCACACAATTTTTACCTTACGGCGACTTTAAATGGTTAACACCTTACGAAATAAATATACTTGATATTACTGCAATTCCCGATAACGGTGTATATGGTTATGTTATGGAAGTTGACTTGGGATACCCGGGATATATTCATGACACGCATAAAGATTTTCCTATGTGCGCTGAAAGCAGAAAGCCGGAAGGTTCGAAATTTAAAAAATTACTAACCACGATACACGATAAAAACAAGTATATTATACATTATAGAAATTTAAAGCAAGCTCTCGAGAACGGTTTGAATTAAAAAAAAAATTAATCGCGTTATCAGGTTTAAACAATCGCTTTGGTTGAAAAGCTATATAGACTTGAATACAGAGTTTAGAAAGAATACGCTTAATAAATTTGAGAAAAACTTCTTCAAACTAATGAATAATGCAGTGTTTGGAAAATCTATGGAAAATATCAGAAACCGTTGCGATATAAAATTAATTTCCAAGTGGGATGGTCAGGGTGGGGCTCGGAAATACATTGCACGACCAAATTTCAATAAACTCTCCGTTATAACATCAAACTTAGTATCGGCAGAAATGAATAAAGTTAAAATCAAATTTGATAAACCGGTGTACGTGGGTATGGCAATTTTGGATATTTCAAAGTATCTTATGTACGATTTTCACTACAATTACATCCACAGAACATTTACAATGCCCAAATTACTTTATATGGATACTGACTCGTTGATATATGAATTTACACAACCCGATCCGTATACACAAATTAAACATGATATACACAGATTCGATACGTCAGATTATGAATGCGACAATAGGTATGGAATTCCTCAAGTCAATAAAAAGATTGTTGGTCTATTTATAGATGAGAATGTAGTTATCCTTATGACTGAATTTGCAGGTATACGGTCTAAAATGTATTCATTTTCATTGGAAAATGATCGATCATATAACAAAGCAACGGTATATCGGGGATTGTGACTAGAACATTAACGATAGATGATTACAAAGACAATCTGTTTAACAATAGAAATGTGTGCAAGAAAACTGCAAGTATCATCTCAAAGAATCATAACATATTTAGTATTGAACAGAACAAACTAGCTCTCTCTGCGAACGATGATAAACGATATGTTATACCAAATTCTAGTGATACACTACCATGGGGACATTTTAAAATTTAAAGAAAAAAAAGACTGTTATATTGTACAAATATTATTTTATTAAAAATAAAAAATACAATAATTTTTATACAACTGGAACTGTCAAAACCTAACCATCTGACATACACCTTTGAACCTTTCCTTTTTAGTACTTTTTCCACCAGGTAAATGTCTGGATATTTTGTTTCATGCAGTTCATGTTCGTAGAATCCACCTTCAATTGGATGGCCTTGAAGATCCTCTAATTTGTATGTGACTGGATTGGTTATTTGCACTTTACTTATGACAAATATTTCGGTAGACCAATTCGGTGTATATCCCTTATCGAATAAACTTTTAATCTTACTAATACGTACATATTCACTAATTTTAAATTTTGCACAGCCTGCAATTTTTATATTACTATACACAATCTGTAACAGATGCTTCTCTTTATCTGGCGCATGGGCGCCCGCAGCATAGGGCAAGGGGGGGGCGTTTGCCCTCCCCTGGAGTCGCCAATTTAAAATTTTTTATGTTAAAACCTTATGCTTTTTATATATTTTTATGTTTTGCCCCCCCCTTGAAAAAATTCTGCCCTATGTTTTGCCCCCCCCTGGAAAAAATTCTACGGACGCCCATGATCTGGCGTGACGTCTATCGGTCGCATTCGTATAGTACTACGTATTTTATTATTATATTCACTTGTCAGTTATATACAGTATGAGACAATATTATTTTGGTTAATTGTCTACGCTACCTATATCTTAAATAGGCATATATAATAATCCTGAAGAGTGATATTATTTGAAAAAAAAAAAAACATTTTTAAACACCCTTGAACTTTTTTTTTGTTTCAACCTCATTTTCTACTCTAATTGCATACATTTTAGCTTTTAATCCAACAAAATTTTACCACTGTGTTTTTTTTATTAAGTATTGGAATATTATAGTACATTATACACCAAGGGAGAGAACCGCTTATTTTTCCTGAGGTGTACATACACATACATCGAGGGAAAAATGGTGGTCTCTCCCGAGGTGTATATACTATTTTTTCCACGTTCGGGAGTAGAAACACTTAATTTCATAAATAATGAATTATAATAAATCGGAACGAAATTGCAATATTTAGAAGCCTTTGGAAATGTTTCCATGCAACGCGTACCATGACAACACACATTTATTTACAAAAACCTTTGTTATAATAAAAACTCCCTTATGAAAAGTGTTTTCGCCCCTAGGGAGTAAATGCTTCATTTCTGTCCCGCGTTTGACGCCATAGAAACCGACTTCTACTCCCGGACGTGTAAAAAAAATATTATTTTATTTCGGATAATCGCTTGTATCTAATTTATGAGTATCACTTTTCATTACATTATAACTGTCTTGACAATGAATTGAATAAATTAAACTGTTAGCCATTGGTTTCCTGACGTCTCCAACATATATTTATAGTGAAAATCATAAACATATATTTTATATATAACTTTTCAACATAAATTGGTTTATTTAAGTAAATTCCAAGGTGGGTAGCGAGTTTAATTTATTCATTTCATTGTGAAGATAATTATAATATAATGAAGAGTGATATTTATAAATTTGATGTAGGTGATTATCCGAAAAACTACAATGTTAATATTTCACTAGTTAAAAAAAAATTCATAGTATAATGAAAGATGAAAACAATGATAAAATTATGATTGAATTTGTTGGATTAAATATAAAATGTATGCAATTAGAACAGAAAATGAGGTTGAAACGAATAAAGTCCAAGTTCATTAAGAATGTGTTTCTTAAGTATATTATCACTTTTCATATATATATCGTGCGCCTTATGTCCTCATATACATAGGTTAGTTTCGTACGTTCTTGATCGTGAAATTCATTCACCAACCAGTGTTTCATTGAATGACATACAAATGGTTGGTCCAGTTATTCAACAAGATTTATTTTCAATTGCTGTTAGGTTTCGAAGTCATAAATACACTCTTACTGCAGACATCGCAAAAATGTATGGACAAGTTCTAATTGACAAGTCCCAAATTTGTCTTCAACGAATTTTATGGCGTGATAATTCTTCTGAAGAATTAAACACTGTTACATATGGCACTGCATCAGCATCATTTCTCGCCAACGATCTTTACATCAATTAGCAATTGAAGAGAGTAACACTTATATTATTGGTTCAATGATTACTGTGCGTGATTATTATGTTGATGACCTACTAATAGGTGCAAATACTATAGAAGAATTAAGAAAATTCAATTGGAAATCAGTTCCATGCTATTAAAAGAGGGATTTGAATTGAGAAAGTGGTTCTCAAATTATCCTGAAATTTTACAAGATATTTCATTTGATTTAAATTTCTCTACTGTTAGCCTAGACAAGGAAGAAAATATCAAAACTTTAGGACTACAATGGAATGCACACCTTGACGTATTCAAATTTTCTCAACCTCAATATCATGCTGTTTCTCGTATTACAAAACGTAAAATTCTTTCTAATATTTCACGAACTTTTGCTCCATTGGGTTTAATTGGCCCACTTATCGTCAATGCAAAGTTAATTATGCAACAACTTTGGCAATTAAAACTTTCTTGGGACGAATCAGTGCCTATCTCAATTCATAGAATGTGGAATAATTTTGAAGAATTACAAAATCTTAATCAATTATTTATTCCACGATGTGTTGTTAAGGTTGAACAACATATTCGCATAGAATTACAACGCTTTTCAGATGCGAGTGAACAAGCTTATGGTGATTGCATATATTTTCGCATAACAGACAACAATAATGAAGTATTTACTGATCTGTTATGTTCTAAATCACGAATCGTGCCTTTAAAAAATATATCTATGCCAAAATTAGAACTCTGTGGTGCATTATTGTTAGCTCGACTAATGCATAAGATTATTAGTACAATCGGGATAACATTTCATGCAATATATTATTGGACAGACTCCTCCATTGTTTTAACATGGATTAAAACAACTGCACGTACTTGGAAGTCTTTTGTAGCAAGCCGAATGGGAGAAATACAAGATTTATCTGATTCATTACACTGGTTCCATGTTCGCACTGCTGATAATCCGGCAGATATAATTTCTAAAGGTTCTCCCCTTCTATCATTGCTGGAATGTAAAATATGGTGGCATGGACCTCTTGGGTATCTAGTGATTTTTCATATCAGCTTGTTTTACCTACAGTGAGTATATTAAATACAGTGTGGAGAATGGTGGTGTCGATTTTGATTGGTCGGCGCCATTTTCAGACCAACTAGTGCTTGTGTTTACATGTAATTCTGCTTGGTTTCGTTGTTTTCTTTGATTTTATTAATTATTTTCGTGTGTTTTAGTAGTGTTCTGTGTGTGATTTGTTATTTAAAGCTATATAAATAATAAATAAGTGATTAAGAACGTCTATTTACGTTGGTCTACTTAAATACCAGATATTTATATTTACTTAATGGTTTGCCTTTGTAACCTGTCATCAAAAATATTTCGATATAGATATGTGTGTTATACTTTACTGTGACACTATATTAAAAATGATGAACCCAGATTTTATGCTAAGTTTGTGTATCTAGTATTTAAGATTACATTATTATTTTATAGTTCAAGTATACGATGCCTGGATGTTCAGCATTCGGCTGTTCTAACCAATTCTGACAGACCAGAGAAGGGATTTATAGGTAGTAATACCTCAAATAATAGAGTTCGAATGCAATACTTGCTTAAGTTCAATGGGATTCAAACAAAGAAATCTGCAGACATATAATTTTTCAAATTTAACAACAAATGAAAATGGAAGAAATTATTTTCAAATAATTCATTTGGAAAATGTTAATTTAAAACTATTTTTATGGAACAAATGAAAGCAATATCAGTACACCATATTTCACCGTGTCATAAGTTACAGAATAAAATAATATCAATGTATATTACATTTAGACTTAAGATAGCAAGTAAGAAAAAAATAATATAAAAGTGTGAGAAGATAAAGAAGAACAGACCGAGTAAGTTCCAAATGATGGCGCTACTGGACAGCGACACAACGAACAAGAACATGAACGACGCTAGACACGCCATTTTTGACCTCACGTGCACAATTATAAAATATATATGTATTCAATCTAAAACAACAAATAAAATAGTTTGTTACAAAAGTATATATTATGTAGTAGCAAATCCATGGCTAAAAAATAATTATTATGTGTATTATTATGTTAATGCTATCTATCCAATCCATTACAGAGTTCTAATCATATTTCCATTGCATTTCATGCATTTTTATTGTTAAAACAGTAATATTATGAAAAATTCTTCATACGTTCATATACGCGCCTAATCATTTTGGCCTAAAAATGGCAGCCGCCAGTCTATGTCCACACTGTATCTACATAGTCACTGTAGTTTTACCTATTCCAGTAAATACAGAATGCATTCCAGTAATGCGCAAAATCGTCACACTTCAATGCATATTTAGTAACAACAAATTTGATGTCTTTTCAAATTATTTACATCATTTTTATTAGAACAATTTTAATTACTACCACAAATAATATTTTGATTATCATCATATAGCATTTTTAATTAATTGTGTATCAATACCATTCAAATATTGTATGTTGTGCACATTGCGCTTAAATAAAATATATGTTTAAAAAAAAAAAAAATAGTGCAGTGTGTGATTCATCCATTACAATAAAACCAACAACACCACAACATTAATTAATAATGATAACTGATCTACACAATCTGTTAACACTAGAAACACTACCGGACAACAAAACTTATCTATTTATATAATAACTACAACTCTAAAACAAGCACAGACCTGCAATAACAGCCAGATGTATCTCATTAGCAAACTTTGTATTATATCGATAACCCAAATTATTTTAAAATTTCATTTAATTATTAAATTTTGTTCGAAAACCGGGTTTTTTAACCGATAATCAATACTTTTTAAAACCGCTTTTTAACCCAAATCAGTGATGAGCATTACGGGTTTGAACGAAACCGTTTTGAATATAACGTTCGCAATATCGGTTAATTTTTAACCTATATTTTTATCGGTTCCGAGCCCTGATTTTTAATCAAGAAATCCTTTTACATTTCACCGTTCATTTCTTCCCATCTTATCACTTATTATCTGCTCACATTATCATGATGCAAGTTTAATGACATATAGGTTTCATTATATCAATCAGATTTAATTGATCTACATTAGAGAATTGTCATTTAATTTTATAGTTCATATTATTGTGATTTAATCTTTCTGCCGAGCCATCGTTTCAGTACCACTGTCCATGGGGGAAATGAAACATACATTCTGCCATCTCTATATATATCAAATACATCTCGGAAAAAGACAGAGCCGACTTTCAAATATCAAGGGGGCATGAATTAAATTTTCTATTATGTCTATAAACTTTTACCTCCTATATATTTATAACTTCTATATACTTCATCACTTCCATATACTCAATGCTGGTTTCACTTTGCATTTGTTTTATTTTATTTAATATTTAAATGTCACATTGTAGGGGGAATTTTAAATGGGAGGCGGAATAATATGTAAATTAACGGCAAACATTTTGATTAGATAGTAATGAAAAACATATGTTATCTACAATTATAAACTAGTGATAATGTTACTTGAAATATTATATTTATTTAATTATTGCATATAAAACACTTTCAGTTTCCTGCAACACAACACAAATTTGTGAATTAACACACTACAATATTCACGCAAATCCCAGAGACGTTAGAGGACATTCCTGAAGACGAACACTGCTCGAATTTTATGTTCGAAAGTACGAATATATAATCAGCATATTGCTAATAATAACATCGATTATCTGAAATTGTTAACGAATTAGCAAACAAATATTGTAGATTATTTCTCTCAACAGCAGCTTACCGTAAACAACAGTACATTGTCTACGTCCGTGAACTGGAAATCGATGATTCCCTTCACAGAATATGCGTTGTACATTATGTACTGCTGCACCTGAAACATTAACACCAGATTTAAAATATCTAATTAGCAATGGGGAGGAGCTATTGTGCTCTGCATTGTACCTGTTGAATTATATTCCTATTGGTTTCAAATGACACGAGATTCCTGAGTCTTGAAGTCAGAACTCGGCGCTATAAACAAATATTCCTATCATTTTGATACATATTCATGAATGAACACACAGTACATGATGACGCGTTATGCAATATCTTACTTCACTTTTGTTCGCTTGGCAAATGTGAATTAGAAGGACAATTTGGATAGAACATTTCACTAGGATTGGATAGTCTATCGATGATCGTTTCGTAAATCCAAATAACGTTTGCTGTAGTACTTCCGTCATTAACTTCGCCAACAAACCCACGATAACATATCTACATGAGTCCGAGAACAACTGAACCACTTCAGTGAGTTGCTCATGAACATGCCGTGCAAGCGATATCCGTCTCAGCATGTAATTGTCTCGTAGGTTCCTCTCTCCGACAATCTCGAAATTTGTTACTGTTGCTAGAAATTTTAAATGAAAACAAGAAACTTTATAATACAGAGTAAGTGAGTGTATATATTGGTGTGATGTACCATTCTGTTCGAGTAATTTATTTAGGCACATAAATCTCTCGTGTATTATCAACATTATTAATATGACCCATGTATAAAATAGATCAAATAAAATTATAAATAACACAAAGCATAGCAGGATCCAATGAAATTTGAACGATCGCAGTCCATATTGTATAGTAATAGAACTAACAATGGCCAATAAAATGGTGACTTTCAGCGTGGTGTGCCAATGTTTAACTCTGATATTCACCGCTTCCAATTGGCTATCTATATTGTGTATTATTTGGAACATTCTGTCTAACTGAAATGATTGTGAAATACACGTGTAAGTAAGAGCTCTCTGATCACATGTACAGTGCACACTGTACTTGGTAGTTATACTTACACGCTTACAAGAAGCCAGTGCCATTATGTAGCCTGCGGTAATAGTAAATATCTGTACGGATAATGAGATACTCGAAATTAATACAGATACACGTAAATAAAATTGTTTGTATGGCAGTTGGAAAATAGTGCTTGCCATCTGCTCTAACACTATTGCTAAAAGTACTACTACTACAACAGTTACTAAGTAACTGTATTTCGTGTTGTGCAATGAGTATACACCCGCAGTTTTAGACATATAAGTTCCCCCCGCACCGACTAACCCCAGCACTAGCAGTAAGGGCCTGGCACATTCATAAACGTTATTCAATTTGAAAATATTTTTGAGCCGAAGCACTGCATCTCGGAACTTGGACATTTTCGCTGCCTTCTCACTGCTGTTATTATTTGAACTTTGTATTAAGCTGTCGACAGTTTGGTGTAGACTGACGTGGAGACCGTATATATCATATATATATATATATATATATATATATATATATATATATATATATATATATATATATATATATATATAATACGTAGCACGGGGCGCACTCTATATTCTAATGTGGCTTTTATCCACTAATGATGCTATTATAATTATGAACAATACTCATATACGAGAGTGTTGCAATATTGGGAAACGACAAGTGTTGCCTAGCACTACTGTCACTGTCCACAGAGTTAATATCGATCAGTATAGTCTGATTCTTGCAGATCACTTTTTGGTGAAATCAGAAAAAAACTAAAGTTTAATCGGAACCAATTTTCTGTTAAAAGTTAATCAATATGTTTTGGTTCCTCAGAGAGGGTGAGAGAGAGTGAGGTAGAGAGTCACTGTTGCTGAGCTCGAATTAAACGCAAATTTCACATTGAAATCCGAATGTTATGACAGAAACGCGAATTTAACATAGAGGGCTAGAGCCCTGTAACAGCATTTAACAAAATTTTGATTATTTATAATTATCATTGTAGAACTATAATAATTTTGAATAAATTACTTCGAACTGAATTCAACGTAAGTTTTACACTGAATACGATTTTCTGATGTATTTTTGTACAATATACCGAAAATCGTGTGAAACACTAGTATCACATTGAAATGCGAATGTTGTGTTAGAATCCAGAGTATTTGCTGCTGAAATCCGAATGTTATGTTAGAAACTTCTATGCATTTGCTGCCGAAACGCGAATTCAACGTAAATATTACACTGAATACGATTTTCAGATGTATTTTTGTGCAATAAACCGAAAATCGTGTCAAACACAAGTTTCACATTGAAATGCGAATGTTATACTAGAAACCTGTGTATTTGCTGCTGAACTCGCCCTTAACGCAAATATCACATTGAAATCTGATCGTGATGCTGGAAATATCTGTGCATATGCTGATGAAACTATGAAAAATATGGTGGGCGGTAAGGGTTTTGTCGGTTATTAAGTTATAAATTTTCATCAAACTACTTCAAACTCATGTTTCCGTCAGTGACCATGAACTAATGAGAAATAATTCAAATTTGTTTGTCCGTTTTAATTCGTGAAGCATTATTCGTGTTTTCAAGGCCAACATGGTCAAATTTACATAATTTCAAGTTTGATAGATGTAGAACCACTTTACTGCGCATCTATGACTTCGATAGAGCAGGTTGTTCAGCGTAATATTTAGTTTCGTAGCATCAGTCTCAAGGATCTCATTAATAATGAATTAAATATTATGTATGCTGTATAAACTTAACCTTCACTCAAAAATTACTAGTACAGTAAGTAGATGGGAGAGGCCGATTCTGGACCACAAGTTCTGATTATCGACACCAGTCGCTGATTTGGCGCTAGTGTCGCTGGCGGGAAATTCAAATTTTGCGCTACTGGGGTGGGGGGTTTGTGTCCCGGCTAATGATTACACTTTTGGCCGCTAGATGGGGCGGGAAATTCAAATGGGGGTTTGTGTCCCGACTAATGATTACACTTTTTGACTGCTAGATGGCGCTAGTGTCGCTGGCGGGAAATGCAAATTTTTTTTTGTTGGCGGGAAATTCAAATTCTGTCACACACGAATGAGTATACCACCGATTTTGAGGTTATGTGTGTGTGTGTGTGTGTGTGTGTGTGTGTGTAGGATCTTGACTGGTGTTTTTAACCATCAGTTATTGCGCATGCGCAATATTCAAATTTTTATTTATTTTTATATATAATAGTCATACATAAAACAATGAGTCAGAGAATATAACATTATATAAATGATTGTAAGTTTTTACATAATTAAACAAGTATTATGAGTAAATATTATTTATTTTATATACAACATAAAACAGTGAGTCATACAGTAGAAATGATGAATATAACATTATATAATTGATTATAAGTTTTTACATAATTAAACAAGTATTATGAGTAAATATTATTTATTTTATATACAGCATAAAAACAATGAGTCATACAGTAGAACAGGTGAACAGTATATAAATTATTTTTTAAGTTTTACATATCAAACAGTTATTATGTGGGAATATTAGAATTATCTCACTGCTACAATAACAACATCTGAGTAAATTCTCAGTATCGTTTAATTTTGAAATTACACAAGCGTAGATTTCATTAAGTTTAATCGTTGAACTACTGTCACTGATGAACTCACTTTCACAATGTTTTATACTAGTCAATTTTGGTGAATTTAACAGTACTACAATCTCCAACCACCCCCGTGAATATCATAGCATATTTGCCAGTGTTGAATTCCACCATCTGCTCATCTGTAAGGTCGGCGAAGCGTTTTGGTAGGAATGTCACAGACTTCGCAAGTTCTACCAGTATGGTAGGACCGAATCTTGTCGTCACTCTTTTCACCGAAATAATCTGATGCTGGATACCAACTATGAACTCCGTAAGTTTGATCACAGGTTTCTCGTTCTCCACTTGACCAATGTGATTCAGCGCATCTAGATCCATTTTTATTTCTATATAATACGTATATTTGAGAACAATACAAATTAAGATATACATTACCGTTGTTAAGCTGCACAATGCTGATGATGATGAACAAACTATGTCTTTATTGCTGTACGACTGATGCGCGATTGCTACGACAGCTGTGCGATTGCCTTGACAATGCTTCTGTTATATGACTAAAGAAGGGGGGATTTTATCATAGTCTCACCGAGATAGTCATGCAGATATTGCTTAGTTAACAAAAAAAAAAATTCTCGGAAAATGATATTGAGATTTTGCTGAGTTAACAAAAATGCTCTACAGCGTAGTGAACATGAGATGTAGTTAACAAGAAATTAAGATATACATGGTCTGCTGCGTAGTTTACAACGAATGACGAGTTCGAAATATGATCTATTGCTTAGTTAACAAAAATTATGAGATAAAAATTATCCGTTGTAAATTTTGAAAACATCTTTGAACAATAAAATTACACATAAATGTGAAACTATTACAGTATAGCAATTCAGACAGATTTTTGAAGTGATTGAATACACACATACAACGTCTGTTGAGGTAAGTTAACGATAAATTTTTTTATATTTCAAATATTAATGTTCATTATACATTTGATATGTAGCATTATGAGGCAGACATCACTCGAGTCGAAGAAACGAAAAATGGTAACAGGATTAGGTGTCTGTCAAAAACGAGTCAGCTTGAAGGAACAAATTCCTACAGCACCCGAAATGGAAGTCATAACACCACAAGCATTCACTACAAATTATGTACAGCCGCAGGAAGATGTGCGAAAACAATTAATACTAGAATATAAGTATGCGATAAATGATACTTCTACGAAATGGTTATCTGTCGGTATTGATCCCATGCAAAAATTTGCTATTGTTGTAAATATAACAAATTCAAATTCACAAAATGGAATACACTTCAATACAAATGACTGGAACGAATTCCTACAATGCCGTGATATAATTATGGGATATTTAGAAGGTAGAAATAATGTTGAATGCCAAAGTTTACGGATTCATAAGCTACATTACCATACAATACAAGAAAATGTTAAAGTAATTTCAATTGAATGTATGAATAGAGAAATTTGGTTATCGGCTGAACAAGTTTGGAAAATATTTTATGTACTGGAGCCACTAGTAACGTATTACATAAATTTATTATTATCAATCGATTTTGATGGATGTTTCAATGAGCTGATATCCAGAGCAAGTGTGCTTGGTGATGATCTGGGTTGTTTGTTAAGTGTTGATGCTAATATTAATTTATGTAATTTCGCAATGAAAGAAATGCTCTTGATATATCCAGAAATGTTTCACGAAAGTATACTATCCTATTATAATACATGTTAAATTGTAGTATACTCTCTATCATGAGCATATGTACATAATACAATACATACATAACATATATATATATATATATATATATATATATATATATATATTTACATACATAACATGTAAGTATATATAAAACAGATATTCAAATATAACATTCAGTTCAGTTCTGTTCGTTGCTGAAGAGCAAAGAAAAAAATGTTTACGACTCTGAATAATGACGTGCAGTATTTGCTACGTTTTGACGTTCACAGTCCCGAATTTCAAGCATTAAGAAAATACTACGCTATTGCAAAACATAACCATTTACGTATTTTACCGAGAATGAATGTTGAAGACATAGTGGCACTTCCGAGAGAGTTTGTTCTAAATAAGTGTGGTGGAGAGATTAGCCACATTTGGGACAAATTACCAGCATCATGGAAGGAAGATCCTGCATTCAAGCAATACGAACCGTGTATGAAACATGAAGACACCAGAAGAATTCGTGCAGATCATATTAACGATTGTCTGCTAGTACGAAACTGTCCACAATGTTTCAAAGAATATATATATTCAGTGAATATGGAAATTCTGCAGGGCAGCGATGAAGACATGAGCGTGCGGGAAGTGCAAAGTGATTAATATTTGTAAATGGTATTATATGTTTGTAAAAACTAAAAAAATAAATAACAATATACAAATAGTAATTTGTTTTATTTCAAAACATTATACATACATTGTTCTTACTATTACTACATGTTATAAAGTCAATTTAATTATACCAAGGTTTTTACATAACCAGACATGGGGTTATATTCAATGATACGATCATGTATAATTAGACAGTATGCCGTAGTATTAGGAGGGAAATTATCGTTTGATTCAAATTCAAGTCTAATATCAACAGATGCTGATTTCAATGATTCATTTTGATTTGAACAATTAATTACAGCTAGCGGGGCGTACTCTTTGAACTGCTGCTTACTCAGTAGCGGTCCCGTGTTGCGGTCGTAATAGGATTTTTGAAATTTTGAATAGTTATCATACAACAATGCATACTGGTTATCATTATAGTTCAAATTAAAATTATCGTACGGGTAACATGTGGAATTCAAGTATAGTTTTATATTTGTAAGATTGCATGTATCAAATTGACTCATGTTCTTATCTTTCACATTCTTTCTTGCACTTTGAAATCCGACAATGACGTATCGTGGTTTTTCTAATTGCGTGCTAGTTTTCACCGACCAAGCTTGTTTCATTGTTGTGGGCAACAGCGGATACTCGTACAAATCCCAGCTACGAAATGCTACCGATAACGTTTTATTGCTTTCAACAATTCTCAGCAAATTTAATCGTTCAGCATCTGCCACAGATATATGCGGTACACGCCACTGTAATTTTGCAATGTTAAATTTCAATTCTGATGTACTCTTGTACGCATTCATATCATGTCGAGCGCGAATTAATATAAGTTCTTGTTTAACATTAACAATTATTTTTTTGTAGTCTTCAGCGAATCCCAATAGTAATCGAAGTGGTATGCAAACATTGAAATATCCATTCGCATCAGCAATATTCGATCCAAGGCTCCATCCAGCGTTCTCTAGCGCTTGACTTTCAGATTCGTGTAGCGAAACATATGCTTTCATAGTACTGCATATGCCAACAAGTTTATTCTTCTCAATTTCGACTCCATTAATCTCATATCGAATTTCATCAAACAGAAATGCAATACCATTGTTTACAATTTTTGCATCATTCGGAGGGCTGGTTCCATCGTCGGATTTAACAACTCTCCCCTCAATGTACAGAAAACTCTCACTGGGCAGTGTGTAAATGTCTTGTTGTTGTATAGGAATTCTTATTTCATCTGAATTATTGAACGATGTTGCAACGTACGGTTGATGTGTATGAATTTCAAAACGTGAAATTGCATTATCATATCGTACATCGTTATTGATGTTTATTATATCAGCAGACATTTTATTTTTTCTGCTTTATTTTGAAGCCTTGCGATATTAAGAACAAAATATTTTCTTGAGTTAATCTGTTCACTGCTGACGGTGCACGAGTTAATCTATTCACCGCTGACGTTGCAAGGTTACTGGCAATGTTCGTGTTGTCAGCAGTATCTTTATAACAAACTCCCATATCGTTTCAGGTGCAGTCTAACTGTGATTGTTTCACCTCTGAAATTGATTAACTGACCGTCTTGGTCAGTGAACGTAAGCGTAATATTGTTTATGCTTCGAGTGTTGACGGGTAAATAAATTACGTTTGATGGCACTTCAATGATTTTATAGCCCGGCGGTACAGTTGGAAAGAATTCATGTATTATATGTACAAGTTTTTCATTTTTATATGTACCAGTCACGATATTACACTCAATTAATACAGCGTTTACTTTAAGAATGCTCACTGGTAAATCTGACATATGCCATATATTTTCTGCAAGTAATCTTGGTTTGAAACCTAGCAATGAACCGATACTGTCCGAATGAGTGAAATCAATTTTACATGAACTCTTAATTTCACATCTTAACGTATTATTATTCGGTTGTAGTGTTAATTGCTTCCTTTTAAGATTTTTCACAATCTTTACTTCTTTATCTTCTCTGCTTTCATTATTGTCTGACACATTCTGATTTCCCAACGCTGCACGCAAATATTTATTTAAATCTTCGATTTCATATGATCCCACAGGAATTGTCAGTATGTCATTGTCATAGTAGAACTTATTGTTTGTTTCATCAACGTTCGGTATTGAATTGAATGTTTGCAAATCAACCAATCCAATGTGATATTCACCAAGTAGTTCAATTGGTGGAAAATAGTCAGCACTAATCTCGGACGTATTACCCGTGAGAGTTAATGTGAAAGACATGTTAGATCACTGAACCATTAAAACTGCACTACTTGTTATTTATAAGAAATTTTATACACAAATGACCGCAATTATACGAGTTATAATTTTGTAATTGTCTATGATTATATTGTATTTTAACATTTGGACCAAAATATTGAATAAGTTCGGCGGGAGGTTGTAAATTTCCAAAACTGTCAAAGTATGAAACGCGATTATCATTTTTTACATATGCTACCCAGTGTGTACCGGGTCCATTTTTATCATCTAAATTTACTATAGCACACTCATGTTTTGCAGGACGTTTCTTTGGTAGGGCGTTACGCATAAAAACACCGCGAAAATATGGAATATTCTTTGCATATTCTCTCAGCTCAATGTCACTTAACGCCCTTTTTGGCAGTTTTTTAGCGGTTTTGTCATATACAGTCCCAGACCGGTTTTATACGGTCTTAAATACATTCCACGACCCTGTCTACCTCCAATTGCAATGGCTTCCATAGATTTATTGTGACGTACAGATTCAGCGAGTGCTTTTCTTGCGTCAGAGGCACTGTTCACGGCTTTAGCAATACCAGCCGCACCACCCGCTAAACCGCCTGCTGCTGATAAACCAGCAAATAGCGGTACTAAGAATGGTAGTATACCACCCTTCTTCGGTATCGGTATAATACGAGGTGATATAGTTTTTTTGTTTAATGGTTTTCTTTTAAATACTCTCTTAGCTGCTTTTAAAGCTGTTTTTATTGCTTTTTTTTCATCTGTAGTATCTGATTTTTTCAATGCAGTACGAGCTGATTTTACAGCTTCACTGAATACACTCATATTACTTGCAGTTTCTTTATTCTTCTTGTTTTTGTATCCCATACCAAACTTTCGTTTTGCTTGCATTACATTTGCAACAGTCCAGGCGGCTACACGTTCTTTGAAGGATGCGTCTTTAGATTTAACTCGTTTCCAAGCTTGTTCTGCTAACACCCTATCAGCTTCGTGTCTCTTTGCTAATTCAGTATTTCGTGAATATGCAATGTCGTGCTCTTTACATGCAGCATCCAGTGGATTTATTCCAGGATCGCCTCTTTCGAGTCGTTTTTTTAGCTGAGTTCCCGGACCACAGTACTGATAGCCGGGAATGTGTAATTCGAATGGTAATGAATTTATAACACTGTTCACTATACCGTCACCGTGGACCAACATTGATACCTCAAGCGTTACATATGTATTACTGGAAAACTATAAATACCTGTCACGTTCTTATATACCTGCACAGTCGAACATGAAGTTTATCAAACAAAAGCAGCATTTAACAGTTACAAATTTCGATAATGCGTGTGAGCAAAAGAATAAACGCAAAAAGCATGGATATTTGTTGCCTGATAGTATACGTTCTATCATCTGCGGACCGTCTAATTGCGGTAAGACAAATGTGATGCTGGGCTTGCTTACACATTCCAACGGTTTGAAATTTGCAAATGTCTACGTTTATTCTAAGTCTTTACATCAACCGAAATATCAGTTTATACAGAAATGTTTATCACGTGTTAAAGGTATGGGTTACTTTCCTTATGATGAGAACAGTGAGGTAGTCAGTGTGAAAGATGCGAAACAAAATTCAATATTTATATTCGATGATATTTCTTGTGATAAACAGAATCATATGCGAGATTATTTTAGCATGGGACGTCACAATGCTATAGATTTATTTTATTTAAGTCAGACATATGCACGGATACCCAAACATCTGATACGAGACAATGCTAATTTAATTGTACTGTTCAAACAAGATGAAATGAATCTGAAACATGTGTATGATGATCATATAACGACCGATATGCCTTTCAATACGTTTAAAGAACTATGTGCAAACTGTTGGAAATGTAATAAATACGGTTTCGTAGTTATTAACAAAGACTGTGAGCGAGAAGGACGTTATCGAAGAGGGTTTGACGATTTCTTAAAATGGACTGTTTCGGTGTGATGTATTATATATATATATATATATATATATATATATATATATATATATATATATATATGCAAGATCAGCTTATTCTAATCGCTTAGTGGCTCATTGCACTGTGTGGTGATAACAACGGTGGCACTCAACAGTTTTTTCAAATGATGAGAAAAGAGAAAGAAACTTTACAAGAAATAATACAAGTCAGTGACGTCATACGGAAGAAATATAATGCTCTTAAACGGGGGCATGCAGATAATCAACAATTACTTGTTGACACATTTAAACCAATCACGGATCCACTGAAAGAACTAGTTCAACAAAATGTTTATGAATCTGATGAAGACATGTCATCTGTAAAAAAATATACAAAGAAAAATAAAAAAGCAAGAATGAAGAGTAGGAAGATAAAAGCGCAATCTGAAGAGGAAGTTTCACCGGCTACACCCAGCAGTAGTCAAAATATTTTATTAACACCACGAAAATTAAATTTCGAACCGGCAACACCATTTCTCGATATGAGCGTTATTGCTGAGAAAGCAGAAGAGCATTCACCAAGGTCAATGATTAAATCAGTATTAGAGACTCCTGAGGGTCAAAAACAAATTATTGAATTAAAAGAAAAGTACAGTGAAGAGTTTGGTCATATAGCGGCTGATTATCTGCTATATTTTGTAACCGCTGATAGTAGTGAACTTGATACAACATATGGTATAAGAAAAGATGAGGAAGGTAATTTTAAAATAGGAGACAAGCCAGTTAATATTGTCCATAATGACATATTAGTTGGTGAAAAATTCTATTTGGGTACAAAAGGTCTCTATGAGCTTTTATTTAAAAAAATTCCTAAAACATACACTGAACGTGATACACAAAATTATATTGAAATAATAAAGGATTCGAATGTGCATAAACGAAATTATAGCGCTACCGAGCAGTTAAAAGGTAATAAAAGTTATAAATGGGTGAAGATTTTAAAACCAGCATTTCGTGCTGCACGCCACCGTTCACAGTCTACGTCAGTGTTAGGACGCGGAGTTGTCAATAATGATGTGATGAATGTGACACCATTAAAACGAGAATACATTTACTGGAACGATACTAATGAACTTGTGGATCGATTACGGTTATTGCTGGCATCAACACACGCTGGGCATACAGCTCATAATAATGAAATAGTATCCATAATTGAGGAGCTGCGAGAAGCTGATATTATCGAATAAATATATATATGTGGGAGCTGATTTAAATAATACTTCATTTTAAATATGTCTGTTGATAAGTTCGGAAGACGTTTAGAGCAGAATGCGTTCGCTCGAGAAAAGAATAGTCTGAAACTTAATGAATTCGGGGAGTATGATGTTAATGGACGGAAAATTGTTAATGTTGTAAAACCACAGGAATATAATGATGCTGCAAATAAAGAATATGTCGATAAGATACATGCTGATTTGGCAACTTATATAAAGGATGTGGTGCTCATAAAAAAGAATATTGTGGAAAATGCAAATATATATGCATACGACGCTGAAATGCAGATTATTGCACAAGTAGCAGATCCATTGTACATGTATAACGCAGCAAACAAGAAATACGTAGATGATTCATTTAATACTGTGGAACGGAAACTTGATACTCTCATTGAAACGATCTCGGAAATAGTAATCAGCAAATGTCGTGTACTGATTAGTGAAGAATTTACAGCTATACTGAATATTACCATTCGACGGGAAATTGATGAATACATGCATAAAACTACTAGATCGAATGCCATACGGAAGGAAAACAATAACAATGAGCAAAAGGCAACTCGTGCAAGAGCTGCACAAACCAGCACGTCGAAATTATCCTAGAAGACGGGTAATAACGATGGGCATTGATGACTTATGGCAAATTGATCTCGTTGAAATGATTCCATATGCACGTGAAAATAAAGGATATAAATATTTGTTAACTGTCATAGATACGTTTTCAAAGTATGCATGGGCACAACCAGTGAAAACAAAGTCTGCTATTGATGTGACGCGCGCTATGACTAACGTGCTTCAGTGTCAACGATATCCTAAAAATTTACAATCCGATAACGGTAAAGAATTCTACAACGCGAAGTTCCAATCTCTGATGAAAAAACATGGAATCAATCACTATTCCACGTATAGTACACTGAAAGCCTCAATTGTTGAACGATTCAATCGCACATTGAAAGAACGCATGTGGCGTGAGTTCAGTGTGAATGGTACATATAAATGGATAAATGTACAACCGCAGCTGATAAGTGAATATAATAATAAAATACATAGTACTATACGAATGCGACCGATAGACGTCACGCCAGATAAAGAGAAGCATCTGTTACAGACTGTCTATAGTAATATAAAAATTGCAGGCCGTGCAAAATTTAAAATTGGTGAATATGTACGTATTAGTAAGATTAAAAGTTTATTCGATAAGGGATATACACCGAATTGGTCTACCGAAATATTTGTCATAAGTAAAGTGCAAATAACCAATCCAGTCACATACAAATTAGAGGATCTTCAAGGTCATCCAATTGAAGGTGGATTTTACGAGCATGAACTGCATGAAACAAAATATCCGGACATTTACCTGGTGGAAAAAGTGTTAAAAAGGAAAGGTTCAAAGGTGTATGTCAGATGGTTAGGTTTTGACAGTTCTCATGATTCGTGGATAGATAAAAAAAATGTAGTATAAAATTATTGTATTTTTTTATTTTTAATAAAATAATATTTGTACAATATAACAGTCTTTTTTTTCTTTTTTATATTTTAAAATGTCCCCACGGTAGCGTATCACTAGAATTTGGTATAACATATCGTTTATCATCGTTCGCAGAGAGGGCTAGCTTGTTCTGTTCAATACTAAATATGTTATGATTCTTTGAGAAGATACTTCTAGTTTTCTTGCACACATTTCTATTGTTAAACAGCGTGTCTTTGTAATCGTCTATCGTTAATGTTCTAGTCACAATCCCCGATATGCCTTTTGCTCTGTTATATGATCGATCATTTTCCAATGAAAATGAATACATTTTAGCGCGTAAACCTGCAAATTCAGTCATAAGCATACCTGCATTCTCATCTTTAAATAGACCAACAATCTTTTTATTGACTTGAGGAATTCCATATCTATTGTCGCCTTCATAATCTGACGTATCGAATCTGTGTATATCATGTTTAATTTGTGTATACGGATCGGGTTGTGTAAATTCATATATCAACGAGTCAGTATCCATATAAAGTAATTTGGGCATTGTAAATGTTCTGTGGATGTAATTGTAGTGAAAATCGTACATAAGATACTTTGAAATATCTAAAATTGCCATACCCACGTATACCGGTTTATCAAATTTGATTTTAACTTTATTCATTTCAACCGATACTAAGTTTGATGTTATAACGGAGAGTTTATTGAAATTTGGTCGTGCAATGTATTTCCGAGCCCCACCCTGACCATCCCACTTGGAAATTAATTTTATATCGCGACGGTTTCTGATGTTTTCCATAGATTTTCCAAACACAGCATTATTCATTAATTTGAAGAAGTTTTTCTCAAATTCATTAAACGCATTCTTTCTGAACTCTGTATTCAAGTCTATATAGGTTTTCAACCAAAGCGATTGTTTAAACCTAATAACGCGATTAATTTTTTTTAATTTCAAACCGTGCTCGAGAGCTTGCTTTAAATTTCTATGATGTATAATATACTTGTTTTTATCGTGTAGCGTGGTTAGTAATTTTTTAAATTTCGAACCTTCCGGCTTTCTGCTTTCAGCGCACATAGGAAAATCTTTATGTGCGTCATGAATATTTACTGGGTACTCCAAATCAACTTCCATAACATAACCATATACACCGTTATCGGGAATTGCACTAATATCAAGTGTATTTATTTCGTCCGGTGTTAACCATTTAAAGCCGCCGTACGGTAAAAATTGAGTCATGGCCCAGCCATATAAGTTACATGCATCGAAATACATTAAATACGTGTCAACTTTTTCGGGATCATATGATGAATTCATGTAGGGGTTGTTGGCATGGGCATAGCGATTGCAGCATTGACTGATACCACCTCTAATTCCCCGCTCAAAGAATAGCAACATATCAATGTCAGTTAATAGTTCTAATGTTATCCCCGTCATCTTCAACATAACGTCCCACGCTAACCCTGAAAACCCATACAAATTAGTGTATTTGTGATACACACACACAAAATAATTTACCCGGCGTTGTAAAATAATGAGCTGGGTCCAGAGCATATGAGTTGAGACATACATCTCTGAAATTTTCAAATACATCTGCGAGTAACAGCACATCAGTTTGCAGGTACAGCTCCATATAGTCACCTAGCGTCTCATGTTCAAACTTTTTCCACACTGCTTGCGCATGAGAATAGTCTTCGGTGCTGATACCCTCATTGCGCAATTTCGAATAGAAAGATCTTTGTTCCGGTAATGCAGTCTCTTCCAAACGTTCCCACGAATTCGCATAGTCATAGGGGAATACACCTTTCCGTCGCATCAACTCGAATTTTTGCTTGTCAGGAAAGTGCTGATTCATAAATTTAAATGAATCGGGGTGTAAATAGCTGACTAGTTTATCTAGTGAACTGCCCATGAACCTGTATGAATCAAGGAATCGTAACGATATGTCGCCAAGCTGTTTCGAAAATGAAATGAACCGTTCCCCATTACAGGGTAACACTGTAATTGGATCTTTATCCGCTCCGAGCTCTTTCACCAACAGATGACTGTCATAACCACTTAAATTATGGAAAAATACGGGGATGTAATGCGGTTTCTGGTAATTCAAATTACAACTAAGATGAGCAGCACCGCGATATTTACCTAAAAAAACAAATACATAAGTTCATATATATATATATATATATATATATATATATATATATATATATATATATATTTCATTGACATAAATCTTACCAGACAAATGACAGTGGTCCATCACTTTTTCTTCTTGGTTTGAAATTTCTTTTTGACATATATGACATACTGTAGCTGCATCATAGTTTTCCCAGTCTTCCAGTCTCATCTCTATTGGAGCTTTGTTTTTGTAAAAAATGTTTACCATATCAACAACACTCCGCAGTCGTTTAAGAAACCATCCTGACACTTCCGGACCGCGGTATGACTCGTAAAATGATAATGAATTATCATAAGAACATACTAGTTGATAACCAACGGCACAAGCTACATGATGTTGATATGCATTTGTATATGAAGATGCAGGATCTGGTTGACATGAGTCGATTGGTACTGTAAGACATTCGAAGTCTGCATAAATTACGAATGGATGACGCTCCTTCCTCTTAAAATTTTTAAATTTTAACCACTTTTCCGAATCGGTTGGCATAATAATTCGAATAGCATCCGTACAATCATTTTCGTGGCATTTCAGTAACTGTTCTGTACCAAAATACTGCAAACACTTATCGCAAATCCACTTGGCATGCATATCTTTTGAAATATGTGATGATATTAGACGAGATAATGACTTTATCCAGGCATAGTGTCGTTTCTCATCACGCTCCCAAAAGAGTAGGTTCATGTGTCTATTCTTCTTATTTTTCGTGTAATGCAGCGGGCCCACTATGTGAAACTCATTTTCATCTATACCGTACACATTCACTGAAATGTCATTTTGTTTTTCAAATTTTTCTATATCACTCAGTGGTGTGGGGAAACGGATGCCAGATAGATTGAAAGGATGATCTAACAGTTGAGGGTAGCTCAATGTGCGGTCAGAATGGTGTTCAACGGGATAGAAACATGCAAGCAGTGCCCAGAGAAAACATTTCTCATCACTATTTTTCACATTGACCACTGCCTTTCTATTTTTTATTAATGGTGGTAAATCAATATATGATGACCCACCACTGTTGGTCGGATCGAATTTATTAATGTTCACCTATAAAAAATATTCCACGTAACGTATAATTAGAAAATGTGTTAGTATATTTACCTGTAGATAAAGAATTTTATGTAATGCCTTTCCACTCTCACGTTCTTGAAATTCTGACATTTGTGTTAGAATTGGTCCACGTACGTTTTCCGTGAACCATATTGGGAAGTCATCATTCAGTGTCACCGGTGCCATTTTTGCCACATGATAGATTGTGGCTATAGTAATCACATCACCTTTTTTAATCGCATACTCACATGCTAAGAAACTGTTAATTTTAACTGGTGATTTATACTTAATCATAAATTCACCAATTTTCTGAATTAAAGTAAAATAACATTTTTCCAGAAATTTATCGGGGTCTATTATATCCGTACTATTTAATATCTGACCACTGAAAACTCTGCTTTTGAATGCTAATTTCACATCTCTCCATTCTGCAGCCATGTCCAATTGAAGATTAATAATGTATGAAAAAAAAATCAACTACTCGCGTAAGTATCACCTTAACACAAATGATGAAAATGAGATCATGGGCATTGTTATAATAACTGCATATGTAGTTCACACATACATATCTACATACATGTTATCAAAACATATGTTCCGCATATGTATATAAACTGTATACATATATCACATTTCAACGCGATAGCAACGTTTGCAAAATAATAAGAGATTGCGGTTGCATGTTCTACCTCTGAGCCACAAGTGACATACCAATTAATATTTAGAAAGCAGCAACATTTGTTCGCGGGTTTGCACCTAACGTGTTGCGGGTTGCCTACTTAGTATAGCGGGTTGCCTATCGAGGTATAATGGGTGGGTAACCAGTATGACATATTCCTGATTTGAATTTCCCGCCTCAGTTTAAATTTCTCGACCCTAGGGCTAAATCAGCACCATCTGGCGACCAAAATTTTGAATTTCCCGCCAGCGACACTAGCGCCATCTAGCAGTCAAAAAGTGTAATCATTAGTCGGGACACAAACCCCCATTTGAATTTCCCGCCCCATCTAGCGGCCAAAAGTGTAATCATTAGCCGGAACACAAACCCCCCCCCCCCCCAGTAGCGCAAAATTTGAATTTCCCGCCAGCGACACTAGCGCCAAATCAGCGACTGGTGTCGATAATCAGAACTTGTGGTCCAGAATCGGCCTCTCCCATCTACTACAGTAAGACCCCACTTAACACAAGGCGTACCCTCCAATAAGTTCCAGCGCTAAACGCCATTTTATATTAATTGATCCATATTTTCCGTAATTGTGTCTACATAAACCATGCTATAACAAATCATTGAAATTTTAGCGAGGCTTTACTGTATTTTGCAGTTGCATTAAATTAAGTTACTGGGAACCGGTGGGCGGTTAGAAATTTTTACAAAAGTGGATGGTGGAATAAAAAGGTTGACTACCCCTGAAATAGACATTGTAAACTGCCAAATATGTACAATTATAGAATAGCATCAATACGTAACTTGAATGTTTTCAATACGGATGAAACATATTTTAAATTTCCGACTCGGATTATACAATTTATTCCGATTGAGTACGATGTCGTCCGATGCATAGCGAACGAAAATATAACCATTTCCTATGTTATGATGGTTATGCCGCTTATGTCAAATCTGAAGTGGTATAGTGACGAATCTCTATGTATGTAAACTCTGAGTATGTATTTTAAAATTGTTTTTTTCACCATTTTAAATCATCACTATTATACATTGGATTAATTTATAACTGCAAAATATAGTATATATATATATATATATATATATATATATATATATATATATATATATATATATATATATCGAATTTGTATCACGGCAAGCACTAAAAACATTTCATTTGGTGTCAAAAAAACACACCAAAAATTTGAGCACGATTGGACAATTTTAGGCCATGCTTCAAGCCACTCTTTGTTTTTATAATTAGAAATAAGACTAAAAAAAATGTTGTTTTTTTATTATAGTTTTAATTAAAAGCGATGGCAAACAAAAGACTTCGATCGGATGACGATATTTTGTTAATAGGATCAATTTATCATCAAATTACTGGTGCTAAATTATTATCAAAAAAACAAATCCTACAAGTATTATTTTATAATTTACGAATAGTTGGGTTAAATTTAAGAGAATGTACTAAATTACTTGTTGCAGAGGTTAGCACATTTAGCATTGTACAATGAATGGAGATCTATCATAAAGGATCATGGTCGGAAGACTGAAACTCAAACGAATTGTTAATCCGAAAAGTATTTGAAATTAGAGTTGCTACAACAGTCACACCAAAAGTACTAATTTTTAATCGCTTTAGCAATCATTGGAATAATATTGATAGGACAAATTACGAAAGTTGCTTAGAAAATGAACAAATTGTTAAAGTATTGACTGCTGAAGAACGTGATGTAATCTTAAATTACTGTCTTGATAATTTGAAGCAAAATCATCGTAGACGCGATTACAAAGAACTATAACAATTAGTTAACATTTTTCTTGGTGGTACGGTGCCGAATTTTAATACCTTTCGAATACCTGGTGCAACTTCTCATGATAGATGGAAGTCAAAATCAATCTATACACTTAAAATGTATTTGTTCCGTGATCAATTCAATATGACAAAACAAGAGCGGAATGGCATACGTAGTGTCTGTCTTTTCATAGTTCATATTTATGTAAAAGCCTGGTTAGGATGCACCATAGCAATTAAAACACCAGATCAAGACCTTAATTTAATTAAAAATATAATTGCTTATCCGGAACGAGATATATCTTTTGCTTTGCTACAAAAAGTTAGCAATCACTTATGATATTTGTCCGAAGAAGCAGTCGGTCTTTCATTCTTCGATCCTACTGTTAGTGTTGATATTAAGAGAAAAATGGTAGAAGCAATTCATGTTCAAGCAAATAAAGAAAAATGCAAGCGAATCATAGCTAATCCAATAAATATCCTTGAAACATATTCACAAAAAGATTTAAACGATTTTGTAAACTCAAACACACATGCGTTCTTTGATCGAAACTTATTTGTAGTGAACGATGCTGCTGAGAGAGGCGTCAAATTCATTACAGATTATAATAATAAATTAACACACAATGAAGAAGAGAAACAATTAATTTTTCAAGTAAAAAAAAATTATCCCACTTTTAAAAAGATTTCACTATTAAATTAACATGTTATTTATTAAAATATTTTAATTTAAGGTTCATTTTTCAAATAATTATGAATAAAAGAATTTAAAAAAGGATTTTTAGTCTTATTTCTAATAATAACTAGGAATGGATACAGACATCCATGCCTGCAACTCATCGACGTATGTCCAATTCTGAATTTATCACAATTTATCTACGACTTGAAGTTCATTTTGAAGAAGCACTTGCACAAACAGTTAATTGTCTTATTTACGCTGAATTTGATAACATCATAGAAATAGGTAAAAATAGAAATGTTATTGTAGATTTTAGCAGTTAATATAAATAAATGTGTTTATGGAAAAAATTGTTTGTTTTACTTAAACTTTGAACGAAAATGGTAATCATCGATATTCAAGGCTTTTATGGTAGTGTGGTGGAGAGTTTATAATTAAAGAGCTAGCTATGAGCTATGAGCTATATATAATTTCTATTTTATGCCGTTTCAGCATAATTCGGAGAACTGGATGATGGATCATTGTGGATTTTGTGGAGTTACCTAAATACTGATGGCTATAACTCCTCCATCCTAAAAGGGGGCTTCACTCGTTAAATTTTCAGTGTTTTGCATTTCTATTTCTTCAGTATTATGTCGTTTTTTAGAACATCTTATTCTATTCTTACATAAAATTAAACAAATGATAATTATTACAATAATTATACTAACAGAATTTATGAGTGTATGATCATTATTTTGAACATTTATTCCTTCTATTAAAGGCATTTCTTTGATTACTATATCTTGTTTGTTAATTTGTTTTAATTCCATGATGATTTTGTTGCTTAATTGTTTATTTTTTATTTCGAATTTAATATTTTCAAAAATTATTTCTTTAACATTAGTGATATAGTTTTCTAATTTATAATTATTAATTATACAATTTTTATTTGTTTTAAATCTATACACTCCTCTGATCTTTTTATGTTTTACATACTCAGAACATTCAATATCCAAATTTCTTTCATTTTTGCTTACGATAATAATAATGTTTGAGTTTTCAATTTTTTTGACAATAAAACCTTCAATAATCTTATGATATTTACATTCATTGTTCGTATGTTTATTAACAATTTCATTTAAACATTTATTAGCTTCTACATAATTAGTTTTACAATAAAAATTTTGTCTTATCTTATTACAATTGTTAGTTAGCAATAATTGATCCTTTTCTTGAATTAAAAATTCTTTATTTTCATTTAGCATAAACATTTCATTTTTGATTATAATGGCGATTGGTGTTATTTGTAATAATTTCTTTTCAGAATATTTTTCGTATATTGGTATATCTAATAGGTATTCTATTTTACTATTACTTAATTTATAATGGTTTGAAATCTGCAAAGTAATTTCCCAAAAATTTATTCCTGAATGGATTTGATTAGTTATTTGTTTTAATTCATCTGTAGATATTATTGAACTATGAATTTTGTTTAAATTACAAAATGTTAAACTAGTCTCAATTTCGGATATGATCTCAAGCAAATTTATTGTTAGTAAAATTAATTGATTAATTATATCTTTAATTATTAAAACATTTTGCCAATTCATAGTTTCTTGTATGAAAGTATCTATTTGTACTATTCGAGATTCTAAAGTTAATTCATTATGTTTAATGTTCTCTATTTGTTTATTAAATTTGTTAATCATTTCTTTATTTAATCGAATTGTGTCTAAATTTTGAGTTTGTAATATTTCTTGATTTTTGCTTATTTTTTCAAACAATTTATCATATGTTTCGACATCTTCGGCATCTAGATTTCCAGTTATTGCTTTTATAATTCCTCCTAGTCCGTTAATTAAGCCTCTTTTATTCCTTATATGCATAAACAGATTATTAATTTTAACAGTTAATCTATCATAATTAAAATTAAGTATATTGATATATGTTTCTATTTCATTACGATATATGGTTTTGTTATTAAATTTTATTATAATATTGTCTTTATATTTTCTTATCTTAAAGTATTCTTCCTCTATATTCTTAATATTATAGCTATAGTATGAATAATATGAGTTTATATATATATATATATATATATATATATATATATATATATATATATATATATATATATATATGTTAACAGCACCCAAGTCTAGAATGTTTACTCCAGGGTTGTCGTTGATTAATTCTAATTCTTCGTTTCCTTTTGTACAGGTACATCTGCAACAAGGATTCGGGGTCTTTTAATCTTGTCAATTTTATGTTTGCCTTTATTAGTTACTTTAATTACGCCTAACTTTGGGTCATATTGTTGAATTTCGTGCATTTTGAAAAGTGGTTTCTTAAATTTTTGTATCCTTCTTTTTCCTTCTTTGATTAATATTTTATTGTGCTGTGTAGTAATTTTAACTTGTTTTTGTAATTGTTTAAATAATTGTCTACTGTGTTTCTAATTTCGAAAATATTTTTGTCTTTATCTGCTCCAAATAGTATTTCATTGGGAGTAAATTTAGTGATTGAATTAATAGAGTTGTTATAGGCTATTAAAGCAAGATTCAATTTATTTTCAAATTTAGTGTTTTCAAATTCTTTATTTTGATTAATTAATCGGAGATGTTCGATTATTGTGGAATGGAACCTCTCAATTAATCCGTTGCTTTTTGGGTTATCGACACAAGTCAACTGAATATTTATTTTGTAAACTTTGAGTAATTCTCTTACAAGGTTATTGTTGAATTCAGTTCCACTGTCATGTATTATCTTACTTGGTATTTGATATTTACTAAAAGAACTTAATAAATTATCTGTTATATTAATGGCGTCTATTGTTTTCATGGGGTAAACTTGTGCGAATTTGGAAAAAGCGTCAATAATTGTTAAATATTTTTTCTTTTCTAATGTAAGTATGTCTATATGTATTATATCGAAAGGATATTTACTTGTTTCTGTTAAGTTGTCATTTAATTGAAACGGGTTTCGATCATATTTATTTTGCTGACAAAGTTCACAATTGTTTATGAATTTTTGAATGTCATAGTGTAATTTTAGCCAATAATATTTACGTTTTAATCTCGTGAATGTTAAAATACCTCTATGGTTTGTTTTTCCTAAATGATAGTTTGTGATGGTTTCAAGTTGATCATCTACTTTTTCTACATCTTCTAACACTTCTTTACACTGTATAAGTCGATATGAACCGTTGGTAAATTTATTTTGCAAAATTTCGTTTACTATCAAAACTATATCTTTTTCGATTAAACAATAATAATTTACTTTAGGTACTAAATAGTCTTTAATAAATTGAAATATTTCTTCTCGTAAGTCATTTTTATTTAGAAAAATTGTTAATCTCTGTTTAGTTTGACCAAATAATTTATTCAATTCTACTTTCGTTGGATTGTCATGTGTTTTAATTATTATCTGATTTTTACCGATATTGATGCAAGTTTCTTTATAAGTAATCCCGTTAACTTCGTTTTCGTCCGCGGAATGATTTGTCTCTAAATCTTCGTCATCCATTTGTGCTTTCGTTATCGTTAATAAAAACTTCTGTTTTTAGTTCGTGAACTGTCATCTGAATATGGGTATCTTTAAATATATTGTTAATAGAATTTTCGACAATAATAATAATCCATTGCAAATTTTAGGCATATGTATCTCAAGAATATCATTTTGGATGCAACAGTCTCGTAATTTAATTAGACATTTCTCAATGTCGGTTATGTTGGGTTTGGAATAATATTCTAATTTTGTTATTAAATGGAATAATTTATATTTATCAAAGATTGGTTGTATAAAAGTATCTCCTTTGTCTTTCTTTTGATTATTTAAATAAATTATGCTTTGAAATTTTTTATTTATTTGTTCTCCAAATCCTTTACCTAATTTTTAGCTCATCGACCTCCTGTCGAAGAGCTATAGTGTTCGGTACGATGTCTGTAGCATCTTCCGATTTCAAAAATTTTTGCACAGAAATCCCGGACAGACCCCCTGGATCACGAAATGACTATTACAACATATGTCCGTATGTATGTCGCTCGTCCGCTCGCTCGTACGAGATTTTTTGTTCCACCTAGATCTCCTAAACTACTCAACGGATTTTTTGCAGATACGTGTTATGGTCTAGTTGTGCAAGGTACATTTTATTTTTCAAAATTTTCCTTCGTACTTGAGAAAAAAAAATATTTTCCAATTTTTTTTCAGTTTTTATTTTTTTCTGCGTTATTTTTTATTCAATTGTATTCAAAATTTTCATGCATATGCAGGAAATGGAACAGAATTTTTTCATATTTTTTATTTTGAAAAATTATGTAAGACCATTTAAGAAAAAAATATTTTTTAATTAAAAATTGAACAAAAGAAGATCAATGCATTTATAGTCGGCTTAGTTTGCTTTGCTTTTGTCAACACGAGAAAATGTATTCACACTTGTTTTAAATTTGTTGTTTTGTTTGCGACCTAGGTACCTAGGATTTTAAAAGTGAATCTAGATAAATAATAATTTGTGATATATTCAGACTTGCACATACGTCGATGAGCTGCAGGCATGTATGTCTGTATACATTCCTAGTTTATCTTTATAGCTACAATGTACTATGTTGCATGGTTTTTCAAAAATATCGTTAAATGTTTTTCTTATTTCAAATTTAGGTCTTATTCGTGATAGAGCGTCTGCATTACTATTTAATTTTCCTTTTTTATGTTCTATATCGAAATTATATTCGTCAAGTTTTAATTTCCATCTCTTTAATTTACTATTAGGATCTTTTAAATTCATTAACCATGTTAGTGGTTGGTGGTCAGTTCTAATTTTGAATTTTATACCATACAAATAGGGTCTAAAGTATTTTGTTGCCCATACGATTGCTAATAACTCTTTTTCGTTGTACTATAATTAATTTCATGTGTATTTAATGTCCTGCTAGCATATGCTATTGGTAAATCTTTGCCGTTTATGTTTTGACTTAATACTGCGCCTAAAGCATAATTGCTGGCGTCGGTAGTTAAAATGAATTGTTTCGCATTAATTAATAATATTTTACTATGTTCAAATGATTCTATATACTCTTTGTCTTCTATGTTTATTTTATTTCCTTTCTTTAAACATTTAGTCATGGGTTTTGTCAATTTGGAAAAATCGGGAATAAATTTACGGTAATATCCTAATAATCCTAAATAAGTTTTAATTTCTTTAGTAGTTTTTGGGATAGGAAAGTTTTTAACAGCTTGAATTTTCGTATATGACCTAATAAGCTACTTCTTTTCTTAAAAATTCTGATTTGTCAATTTGATTTTTCAAATTACATTCTTTTAATTTAGCAAATATTTTTCTAATGTTTTCGATATGTTCTTGTAATGAAGTTCCAAGAATTATTATATCATCTAAATACACCAAACATATTTTATTTATATAATCCCGTAATGCGAAATTCATTAAACGTTGAAACGTAGCTGGGGCATTTTTTAATCCAAATGGCATTCTAAGGAATTCATAATGTCCTTTATCAGTGTTAAATGCTGTTTTGGGGATACTGTTTTCATGCATTTGTAATTGATGGAAACCTGAAGCTAAATCTAAAGTTGTGAAATAATTATTTTTGCCTAATTTATCTAATACCTCGGTAATATTAGGTATGGGGAATTTGTCGTCAATAGTTTTAGAATTTAGTTTACGATAATCTATAACCATTCTAAATTTTCGTTTTCCTGATGCAACTGATTTTTTTGGGACCATCCAAACAGGGGAGGACCAAGGGGAATGCGATTCTTGAATTATTTTTTCTTTTAAAAGTTTATCTATTTGATTATTGATTTCTTCTTTGTAACATTCTGGGTGACGATAAGATTTTGTGTAAACTGGTATTTCGTCTGTTGTCTTGATTTCGTGTTTTATAACACTTGTGTGTGATAAATTTTGGTTTTGTTTGGGAAAAAGTGATTCGTATTCTTTAATAATTTTGAATAATTCATTTTTTTCTTCTGTATTTAAATGATCTGTTCTAATTTCAATTTTGTCATTGTTCTGTATATTTATATTATTTTTTGAATCGAAATATTTAAGTTTATAATGTTTGTTTAAAAGTGTAATATAATTTTTCGCAAAATTAATACTGATTTCCAAATCTACTAAGGCAGGTATTCCCAACAAAACATTAAATTGTTAATGAAAGTTATGTAGATAGCATTTAATATCTGTTTTTTCAATTTTTAAAATAACATATTCATGTCCTGTGTGTTCGCCAATAGCTGTTGTGAATGTAAATTTTTCGTTAAAAATTTTAAACTTATTTTTATTATTGTAAACATAGTTTTTACTAATTAAATTGATTGATGAACCTGAGTCTAATAATATTAAATAATCACGTACTTCCATGAATGGTAATTTAGAATTGCATATTATGTTTACTATTTCTCCTCTACATCTACTTGCCCTTCCTCTAAAAAAGAATCATTGTAAATTTCAACATTTTCTGCTTCATTATGGTTAAATTCTACATTTTCAGTATTTTGTGAAAATTCGACATTATCGCTATCATTTGTTGGTTGAAATTCGGTATTATTAAGTTCTTCAAAGACATCATTTGGTTGTCTATTATTCTGCTGTGTGAAATAATTATTCGATTGGTTGGTAGGTCTTTGTGGTTGCCAAGTTTGTCTAGTCTGAGTAGACATGCGTGTTGGTTTTATTCCTTGTGCATTTTTAATTTGCATTCGGGGTGCAAAGTTTCTAATTGGTTGTTGGGTGGGTTTAAAATTAATCAGACCCGTAGGGAAGTTATTTTTAGGCAATTGTTTCTGTGTAGTGTTTTGATTAGTGAATGTAGGTTTAGGTGAAAATTGGTTGCTTTTAAGTGTCGAAAGTCATTTTGTAATAAAGTTTCAATTCCAATTATATTTTCTGGATTTCGGGTGGCTAAATTATTTCTGTAAGGGTCTCCTACACTAGATATAAAATTATTTACTATGAATTTTTCAGTGAATTTAATAATAATCGTTCTTTCGTTGGCATTATTTTCTTCTATGCTTAAGCGTGATTTAAAAGCAGAGAATTTTTCTTTAGTAATCTCGAGTAGTTTGTATGGGTTTTTATCGTTTACTTTTAATAACTCGTTAATTATGGCTGTGGAATTAGTTCTGTCCTTAAAATTTTGAATCAAGTGTTCCTTGAGATCATTCCAGTTATTAATTTCTAAATCTTTTATGCTATCTAAAGCTTTATCAGTTATCTTACTTTTAATATTTAGAAATGAAATTGATTTGTCAAAATCGTCGAGAGGTGGATTTAATGTTCCAAATAAATTTTGACCGTATTGACAGCATTTATGAAAATGCTTAATTTGTTTGCATCCCCATTATAAGTCGGCACTGACTTAAGAGCAAAATTAATTTTACTTGTACGGTCAGCCATTGCTAACGTATTTGAACTGTTATCTAGTTTGGATAATATATAATTATATATATATATATATATATATATATATATATATATATATATATATATATATATAAATATAATTAAAGTGATTCGGCTTTTTCGTTAATATGTAATTTTTTATGACTTACAGTAAAATTATGTATGTTTGGGATTGCGTCTTTCATTTGATGACTTCTGCAATGATCTGCTTCTGCTGCCCTGTTGGTCACGGTGCTGGTACTCGCTTTGCGGACTCTTTGTGAATCGGGATTGGTAGCTCGGAGTTGTAGAAATTTGGAGTTGTGAATGACCTTGGCACTAGCTGTTCGCTGGCTCTGGAGGTTATTCTTGGTGTTGTTTGGAGTTGTGGATGACCTTGGCACTAGCTGTTTGCTGGCCCTGGAGGTTCTTGGTATTGTTTACACTCAGAATCAACGTTGAAACGACCGTGTCTTTGTTTAAACGAATTTGTCACTTGTGCGTGATTTCGACAATAACACGTTTCTGATTATCCGCACGACTGCGCCAGTTATATAATTTAACTCAAATTATTTGTTTTTAAAAAGATTTATTTATCTTCAATAAGAGAATACAATTATAACATGAACTACCTTCACAGGCTTACAGACCAGAAGTGAATCTTTCTCATTCACAAAGGAGTATATCTATTTTATGCCGTTTCAGCATAGTTCGGAGAACTGGATGATAAGTGAGTTTATCATTGTGGATTTTGTGAAGTCACCCAAATACTGATGGCTATAACTCACACAATAGGCTGCTCGCGTACACGGTAATAGAATAAAACAGCTTGTAAAAGTCTGTCTGCTATTAGAATCGCGGCGCCTACTGTCGTCTGGTGTCGGCCAAACCCGGGGAATCCCACGGCCGACACGAACCGACGTAATTGTGAATCGGCGTAAATCGAACCGGCGCAAAGCGAGGTTTGCCTGTATTTATAATTTATCGAAGAAAATTGTTAAAATTTTACAAAATGACACTGTTGAGGTGGCATTGTACAATATGATGAGAGTTAATCTCTTATTCAGTAAATTTAAAGACCAAACACCTTGTGTATGTAAATCTAATGTTGTATACATGTATATAATTAATTGTATAAAATTAATTGTACAGACCGTGATAGTGTGTACATGGGACGAACCAAACAATATTTAAAAAGTAAAAATAATAACCAGATTTACGATTGTAGATTAACCAATTTGAATCATGTTAAAACAGCCCTGTCGTTACATCATTTTGATATGGGTCACAATTATAATTTTAATAATGTGCGCATTTTGCAACAAGAACTTAGCGTAAAGAAAAGATTGGTTTTAGAAATAATTCATATTGAGTTAAATCAAAATAGTATAAATAATAGAACAGACGTTGATAATTTAAGCAATGTTTACAGAAATTTATTAAATTTTAAGAATAGTTAGGTCCTTTGCATATTGTCACTATCTGGTAAAAATTATGTTTTAACATTTAGTTCAAGTTTGTAGCGGCAGTCAATTAGTAGTTAACTCACTGATTGTATATTTGAACATGCTGGTTTCAGTTTTTCGCACGGTATGTTTTTGCCAGTCACTCACAGCCCTTCTGGATGGGAAGGTTTCGTTTTACACCATTTAGTTTATTTTTAAGGCAAAAACACCATTGTGAATTTCTATTTTCACTTATTACCACGTTTTTTCTATTAATTTCAATTGTTTTAAATATCTCCAGACTTGTGGTATGTACAGATTATTGTTAAATTCGGTTATACATTAGTGGTTGGAAAATTAACATTATTTTTGTTTTATATCATAATACCCGCATTGTAATGAGAATGTTTTGTTTTTATCCAGCTCTGAAGATGGCAATAAAATTGCCGAAACGTTAGCTACATAAGTCTGAATTTGTTATTTGTGACTCGTGTCCAAATTCCGCCAAATTCCAATTTTCAGTGTTTGGTTCAGTCAAAGTGGTATTCGTGATCTTTGTGGCCCGCGAATTTGTACTTTTATCTCCGTCTATGAGTCATCTGGGACGCACTCGGATTACGCGAATGGAACTGTGGTTCAGTAACAGGTAAAATAGGCAGAAATTCAGACAGAAACTCAGAATGCATTGTCATAGCTGGAAATAATTCTAAATACACGACTGTTAGAATCACGTACGTGCACCCGTACCAAGAGGGTGAGCAAAATAATGTTTTAATTCACCAATTAAAAAAATAAATAAATAAAATGTTATCACCGGCTTATTTCACATCATATTTACGTACAGTACCTACAAGCTCTCTTGTATGGGCTAATCCGACTGATATGTAAATGACAGACCTAAGATCAGTCTGTTATATTTTCTCAGTCATTCCGAGAGGTGGCCGGTTAAAGCAGCGGTGGTGGTCATTTGATCCGAGACCGGTTAAGAGAGCTTGTACTGTATATCGCAAAAAGACTACTGTGTTCCTCTCATTTCATCCCCAATTAATTGATTTTTTTGGGGCCTTGAAAAACAATAGAATATATGGACAACAGTTACGCAATATGTCAGGTTATGTACAAATGTATTTATACATAATATATAAGACTGTCTCCTGTAATAATGAAAGCCAGGTCAGTGTGCATGTGTCGAAAGCTTCTAAATTAAGGATACATACGTATAAATATACATTGCCGTAACTAGGGTAGGAAGCGCCAGTGGCAAGTGCCTAACTTGCGCCGCCGTCCCACCCCCACCCCACTTTTCCTAAAAATGACACAAAAATTAAATTTAACAAATTAAATTTTTCTGAATGTTACGCACTATTAATCCCTTCAACATAACTTGTACATCCAATAATATATTTGTATAAATAAATTATCTATTAAACAAGAACAAATTTTTATCCATATTCAATGACTAATAAATTAAAGTAATACACGACATTGGTATAATATAAAATAACATAGTACGAAGTTCAACACATTTTATTATAAAATATTTTTTGTAGATTTTTCATTTTCAAACACATCTATTGTATCGTTGTAATTTAATGTTCTTGCAACATCTTTCTCAATTGATATTATAGACATGTTTGTCAATCGCTTATGTCCAATAGAAAAACGAACGTACGATTTTATAATTTGCGCAATGAACGTTCGTAGGAAGCTGTTGTTACAAACTTTGCTGATTGCAAAATTTAAAAATACAATGAAAAGTAGCGGATTTTTATATCTATTTATTTACTTTTATATTTTACATTTCGCGCCCCAAACTAGGTGGGCGCCTCTTTCGCCATGCCCTCGTTGTGGCACTGTAAATATATTACTTATATATATATATATATATATATATATATATATATATATATATATATATATACAGTAAAGTCGCGATTTAGTGAACTCTCGATTAAATGAACAACCCGATAGAGTGAACACTTAAATTTTATCATTGCGTCCCGATATAGTGAACAACTGTAAACCCCGATACAGTAAACTATGGTATCTGCGATACTTCTCTGGGGGATCCCACTAAATATGAATCTAGATGGAGCGTAAACGAAAATACTTGAATTCAAAACAAAAAAAAATTAAATACTTAATGTCTGGGTACAGGAGAATGTGTGACCGTGTTTGTTAGTAGAATATTGCAGTTTGCTCGTGTTACATGATTTGCGACAAAAATTAGTTCAAATTAACCTGAAAAAAGCGTAAACAACCCAACATTACTTAATTTTTTTCGCTTCTGCAATAAATAACCTTTTATATGTACCTTCCCATTACATAATACACGTATACATAATGTTATGTAATAGGTACATGTATTTTTTTTTTTTAATTATTCTATTGTAGATTTTCTTTTGTCAATTGTAGATCTAAATCAACAAAATTATGTATGTATGTATATGTAAAATAATAAAAGAGAAGGAAAACTATTGAATCCAAAATGATTGGAATAAATGACTATAGTTCAAAATGATAACAGATATGCCAGGTTTCGACCAGATAGTTTCTGGTCATTTTCAAGCAAATAACAAAATTCTAGTGGAAAAAAACATAAACAAAAATATTCTCTAATATTTTTCAAAATATTTTTGTACTTTTTGAGTGTAATTCTCAAGAGATTTTGTTTATGTTTTCTTGAACTAGAATTTTGTTTTTTGCTTGAAAATGACCAAAAACCATATGATCGAAACGTCGTATATCTGTTATCATCTTGAACTATAGTCATTTATTTCAATCATTTTGCATTCAATATTTCTCCTTCTCCAAAATCTACAATAGACTAAAGAAAATCTACAATAAAATAATAAAAAATCATCTTTATGATTAAGTTTTGAAACATACAGTTCACATTACCTTGAACTAACCATTTTGGATTCAATATTTTTGCTTCGCTTTTATTTTTTTACATATACATACATAATTCTGTTGATTTAGGTATCTAGAATATACGTTGTATCTTGAACTATAGTCATTTATTCCAATCATTTTGGATTCAATATTTCTCTTTTTCAAAATCTACAATTGACTAAAGAAAATCTACAATAAAATAATACAAAATCATATTTATGATTAAGTTTTGAAACAAACAAACATTACCTTGAACTAACCATTTTGGATTCAATATTTTTCCTTCTCTTTTATTATTTTACATATACTTATATAATTTTGTTGATTTAGGTACCTAGAATAAAAGTTGTTTCTCAAAATATCTGAGTGAGACCAGAACCCCGAAAATGTAAACACCCCCAAAGAGTGAACAGGCTTGGCCGGAATTAGTTCACTAAATCGCGACTCTACTGTATATATATATATATATATACAGTGTGTCCCAGCGACTACCATACATAGGGAAATTAACATTGGGAAATTATATAAGGATCAACTATTGCCTTGAGCTATATGTATATTAGGGTGATGACTTTTTAATTTTTTTTCTTCAAAATTATTTCCTGTAGGCCGAATGAATGAACTTTTCCCTAATTATAACTAAAATGACGTTTGTTCCTTTAAAATATTGAAAAAGGTCACGCACAAACCACTTTGAAATGTTATGTAGGCCATTTTAGCCTTTAATGGAATTGTATTAACAATATTTATATATAACGAAAGTCATCAAACCGACTAATGCAATAATTATTGTACCAGAGAATTGTACAGAATATTCCAAAACATCATGAAACGTTGTGCGCCGTCAGCCAGGACAATGACGTAAATGCTAGGGAAGTTTCTGTAGAGTTCTAAAATTTTCTACAGTTGTTTAGCAGTCTGCTATAAACTGATATATAAGCGAGGTCTGCAAAGCAGGTAGTTGAGTTTTAATCTGCTTAATTTGATAACAATATTATTAGTGCCTTATTATAATTATTGCAAATTCTCCAGAGTTTATTATAAAGAGATCCTTGTATTATTTGGTGAGCTACATTTACCTCTCTCGCTAGTTATAAGTGAGCAAGCATATAACATTTTATTAATGTCTGCCTTATTTTATATTTACTTTAATTATTATTTGCTTGTTTTTAAATAAGATATATGAAAACTCAATATCAGTTTTTTTAATTTACGTATTTAATATTGACGATAAATTGAAAGATGGGAAAGCTTAAACAATCGCAGAAGGACTCCAGGATGTGTTAGAGGAGTTCAACCTGTGGGAATCAATCGTGATGATTGTTGCCGACACAACAAGACATGCGTTGTCGTTCGGCTGCAGCAAATGTTCGAAGAGAAAGGTCACTCCAAACCCAAGTTCATCAATTGCCAACACCATGTGCTGGATCGCGTTCTTCGCGTTGTCATGGACGATGAGCTCCATGAGTGGACTAAATCACCAAACATCGAGTACTTCTTTGTGCTGGATTTGATGAGTAATTATAATAAATTGAAAGCAGCCTTCAGCAACGGTAAAACTGAGATTAAGGAAACAGGCTCTATCACCTTACTTGTGTCTTCAGTCACTTCACTGAGAGGAATGAAATTTCCTTCGTGAATTTTAAACAAATCCCAAACAACAGCAATGCACGCTGGAACTCTCGTGCAATTCTAGCTCTTCTTGCGTTTATTCTGATGTCTGAAACCCGGAACAGGTTGCGTAATATCTGTTCATTTATTTCTTATTCATGGGTAGACCATTGGTACAGCAGTCAATTGTTCCGCGCTGAAGATTTTCTAGAACTATCTGCAGCTCTGAATGACTACCCAACAGCTCTCAAATGCTTGAAAACCCACCGGAAAACAGATGAGTCTCCAATCAACAATGCCCGAAGCAACCAGTGCTGTGAGCGTGCGATAAAAGTTATGCAAGACCTACACGACTCCTGCTGCAACAAGGGCAACCTTCCACTGAGATTCATCCTCTCCAATGACATTATCGTGAATATTTGATTTCCTTGTGTGTTTGATGACCCTATATAATGTATATATGTGATTCTAAAAATTATGTTCAATTTTGTATCTGGTTATAGTGACTTAAAGAAATTGGTCAAAAAAGCTGGAAAACAAATTTTTAAAATCATTTTGTGCGTGAAGTTTTTTTATCAAATCACGTTGAATGTAAGATTTTATCAAATCTTAAATGAAAGCTCATCAAATTATGATACAGGGAAACGAGGTTGTATAAAAGTCATCACCCTAATGTATATTCTTTCTGAGTGACAAAAACAAAAGATTTAAAATAAAGAAATTTACTTCTGTCAAATAATTTTATATTACATAATTATTTAAAGGAATTTTATTTAAATTAGGAAATTGGGTACGCCAATTACCTCCGCAAAAGTAATAGAAATGGAAACCAGAATGTTAACAACGAAGTAGATATTTTGGCAGCTGTCGAAGTGTGAGAGAAATTACAAATAATCTCAGTGAATCCAAATTTATTTCTACACGAACTTTATTATAAAATAATAAATATATTTATTTGCAAAAATATTGATAATTCAATGGTAATAGTTGTATTGTGTCAGCAAATTTTAAAAATAACAGCAATCTGACAGTTTTAAATTTGATTAATTCAACGACCTACTGTTTCATTTGTGACAATCACATGTTTACATGCAGACACAGCAATAATTGATCCTTACATAATTTCCCAATGTTAATTTTCCTATGTATGGTAGTCGCTGGGACACACTGTATATATATATATATATATATATATATATATATATATATATATATATATATATATATATATATACCGGGTGTTCCAAGAAATCTGGGACATACGGAATTAACATAAAATTGAAAAAGTTGCGATTACTTCTGCAGGTACTGTACATTTTAGAACTCTGGAATATGGTACAGATATAGGGATAAGTTATTAGCATTGACTGGTATTAATTATAACGATATTAAGGCTCATATTTCTGACAAAAATGTCACAAAGAAAAGAAAATATTAAGCGTTAAATTGACAACTATACTATCTCCGTAGATTGTAAAAAAAAAACGATCAAATTAATTTTTCACGATCAATAGCTCTAAATTCGAATGTGGCATTTTCACTAATGATATTGTTGAAAATAATTTATATAATATAAATATGCCAAAGTCTTGTTTGTAATGTGTCCGCTGTCAATATAGCAACAGACAATTAAACAGTAATGGTAATAGCTAGTCATGATTACCGTTACCATTATACCTAACACCGTCATAATATAAGTTACTAATTTTCAAACGGTATTTCACACGTAGCACAGCATCTATAACATCTCAGTGCTGTTATTAGCCAGCACATTATGTGTTTCCATAATTTGGTAGCTTTCATCAGAGTATAAAATATACATTTTACTTATTACAATCAGACATAACATCATAACAATATGTACCTACTTGTACTCTTGACATTTGAACATTGGCCTTGCATTAGTTATTACAGAGGACTAGCTAGTCTTATATATTATGTATAAATACATTTGTACATAACCTGACATATAACTGTAGTCTTTACATTTACGTGTCTACATAAAATCTATAATATAATTATATTTTCATTTACACTCTCCACTTCAGTTGGCCCACCTATTTAAATCTTAGTATTTATGGATACCATAAAAAAATTATTAGAAGTATTGCCCAGATGTCAGCACTATGCACAGCAGTTGACAACGCAGTGATCACGAGACGCGCAGTATTACCCCACCATCAAGCATCGTGCGGACAGGTCCGCACAATAATCGATCGGTCTATGGAAGCATCTCGTATCGCTCAGTGTGTCTCATGCTTTATTCTGTTGAAACGTTTATTCAGTGTATCATTATTTACGTTATTAATTAAAGCCGTATCAAACTATTTACTTGTTTGTTGTGCCCACGCAAATATAACCTAGCAACTCTCAATAAAAATAATAAATACTACATGCTTTTCAGAGTTGCCAAATTAATCAACAGGGAATTTTTAATAATACACAAGAGAAAATATCAACGTTGTCGTTTCCTTTCCAAAATTTTAGCATCAAATCCAAATAAGGCGTTTTTTCAATATTTCAACCCATTTTTATTGCTAAAAAAATATTTTAGAATCTGACGATGACTGCATCCCATTGGCGCAACGTCATGACTTTTTTCCCACACATTCGGGCCTAGTGGCGCAACCAGGAATTTTTAAAGGGGGGTGCAGAAATTTTTTTTTTTACTGTCTTGTTTATTGCAATGAACTATATTTATTAAGTTGTTTTAAATATTTACAGTAATATAGTAATAATAATTATTTATTAATTTTAACTTTAATTACACCCAGATCAAACATCATTTACAGAGCAATATCCAATTTCCTTTTTTGCTGTTGAAGAATTTTGAAAATTTCATCTTCTGTGATTGTGATATTTTTATAAATATATAGCATTGCTAAACCGTTTAATCTTTCTTCTGATATGGAGTTTCTTATGTAATTTTTTAAATATTTGAGGGTTGAAAATGATCTCTCTACTGTGCTTGTTGTAACGGGAAGTGTTACTAAAATTTTTAGAAGTTTGTAGATATTTGGGAAAATTTCCTTGTCGCACTCTTGCAGATATTCTATTGCACTTCCATCTTTAGTAATATGTACTTGTGCAGCTGAATCAAATTTTTGCTGCCATAATTCATATTCTGCTGTTAAGATGGTTAAGTTAGATTCATTTAAATCATAATTATATTTGGTTAGTAATAATTCTAATTTAATTTTATAGTCATTTTTGTTTCTGCCTGGAATTAAAATGTTAAAAGATTCTAAAAGGGATTTGTGTTTCAAAAATCTTTCTTTTAGCTGAATTATTATTGACTCTAGAAATGGAATAAATAATGAAATTCGGAAATATTCTTCCGGAGACTGAGAAATGATGTTACTACGATGCACCTGTCGATTAGTTATTCGTGGTATCGTAATATTGTAGTTATTGTCCACTGTTTGTCTTAACATCTCATCAGCTTTTTGATATATTTCATTGAAAATAATGTCTGCTGTATTGCGAAATTCTTCAAATTTAGAAATTACACTTTCACAAATTTGGACAGCTTTCATCAGATTAAGTGATACGCTTTGTAATTGCTTGCTTAATGGTAATGTGTACGAAAATATTTTTTCTATCGTCAAAAGTGATATAAAGAACTTTGCAGATTTTATTGCATAGAGTAACATATGAGCCCCTAAAGAAGATTCTTTGTCTTTCCAAGATTCAATATCTTCTAGAGCTTGAATCAGTGGATTTAGCAATTCAACCATTATCATGATTGAATCATGACGTTCAACCCAACGTGTCGGACAGAGTTTTTTCAGTTTCTCCCGTTTTGCATCAGGATACATTTCAGAAATTTTTAATTGAAGTACTGCATTTCTTTTTGGTGTATTTATAAATGTATGACATTTTTCCACAATCCCCAAACAATTTCTAATGTCTTGAATTTGGCAGACATCAGATAAAGCTAAATTTAATGAGTGTGAAGCACAATGTACATATAATGCAGTTGGATATTTATTTGATATTTTAGCTTGAACCCCACCAAATTTACCAGACATCGCTGCTGCACCGTCATAACCTTGTCCTCTTAGATAATTCATATCAAAACCCATGTCAATTAAAGAAGTTATTATTGTGTTTGATAGACTGTCACTGCAAGTACTTACTACAGGAATAAATTGTAAAAAATTTTCATGTAATTTATTGTCTTCTTCGTCTATAAATCGTACGCAAATGGAAAATTGCTCTTTTGTAGATATGTCGGTGGTTTCATCGGCAAGAACAGAAAAACATTTGCTTTTGTTGGCTCTGTCAACAATTTTTTTAAGAATTATGTCATTACAAGCATTTATAATTTGGTTTTGTATTTTCCATGACAGATAATTAGCGTTTTTTGGAGCAGTTTCTAAATGTTGTTTCAGAATGTGCCAGAGTCCATACGAAATCTTAACAATTGTCGGAAATTACCTTCTTGAAGTATCATATCGCTCTCCTTTTCACTTCGGTTGAAATTAAAGGATTCCGTGTCTCGATGACCTCTCAATGGCAAGCCATTTCTCCCACAAAATAAAACGGTTTTAATTATAGGAGTGAGTTTGATTCGATTTTCTTGGACCTGTTTAACTCTACCTGTATCAATTAAATCAACAACTGTTTTCCTCCTTCCATCAAGCACACTTTTTAAATTATCAGCACGTAAGACAGAAAACTTGTGATAATTTGTATTTTGATGATCTCGGAATTTATCGTTCGCTTTTCGCCAGTTATTAAACGGTTCTTTCACAAACTGCCCAAGATTTTGACTACTCGATTTTCCAGGACACTCCGTAGCAAATAAACAACAATATTTGCAGTAGACGCCGTTTTTTGATTTTGAATACACTAGCCAAGAATAATCCAGAAGCCATGAGTAATTAAATTTTCTTTTAACCTTTTCACTCCCGATTGAAGTACTAGGAAAAATAAAGTTTGCGTCTGGTTTCCAGAAATTGTTCAAATAATGAATTTTTTCTTCCTCGTTCGAATTTAAATTACGTGCAATTATATTATTTAAATCATTTATATCAGTACAATCCTGGGTTAAATCTTTATCTTCGAGATTGCATTCACAGTTTATTAATTTTTGTTCATGGTCTATAACACTAGTTTACAAATTTTTGGTTTCCGGCGAGTACCTAAAAGAAGAAGTGTTTTTTAGACTAATTTGGGGTCAGGGAAAACGAAAATGACAGTCATTTATTTTTCCAAAGAATCGTTTTCGAGATATTTGCAAAAAACCTGTTTTTTTGCTCTTTCTTCATATACTGGCATAAAACTTGATAACGGTTGATCAAATTAATATAAACTGTATATCGTTCGAAAGGTATGTTCTTCCGCTTTCCGACGGTATCTTATTTTTGTAAATCGGATTAAAATTCTTTGGGTTACAGGCGATGAAAGTCGGAAAAACATGGATTTTTCGACATTTTTTTAAAATCACTCATTTTCAGTTGTTTCATTGAGATAGAAAAAAAATTATTTTACATACTTTTAAGATTTCATATGAAAGATAATTTTATAGCAAAAAAACAAAGCCTGAGTTTGCTCAAATCGGACAAAAAATACACAAGTTATGACAGATTAAGTGATGTCAAACAATATTCGTTTTTCAGAAACAGGTTCATACTTTTGGTCGAAAATATGTTTTTTCATTTAAACTTCTCCGTTTATGTTGCATTGAATCGTCACGAAGTTGCATCCAGCAGTAGTCACTCATCATTCCTTCATCCCAAAAGCCTGTTTCGCTTTGTTCATTGCTCTCAGCTCCCAAATTCAGAGGAAAAGTCCAAATGTCTGTGCAGGAATTATATTTTATTTCATACATTTCATACTCACCAATGGCATGAAAGTTTTTCATCATTTTTTGGATTAATTGACGGATGTTCTGGTTTCTGTTGTTTCCCAGAAAATCCAGAACTACGTCCTGAAAAGCATTTCAAGCTTTCGTCTCGGTACTGTTCAAGCATTTTGTGAACTCGGTGTCATTGAATAATTTCTTGATCTGCGGACAAAAGAAGTATGCCCGCTTCAATTTTTCCCGTTGACAGTTTTGGGACATGCTCTGACAAAATTTTTCCAAAAAATGATGAAAAATTTTCATGCCATTGGTGAGTATGAAGTGTATGAAGTAAAATACAATTCCTGCACAGACATTTGTAATCTTTTCCTCCGAATTTGGGAGCTGAGAGCGATGAACCAGGCGAAACAGGCTTTTGGGATGAAGGAATGATGAGTGACTACTGCTGGATGCAACTTCGTGACGATTCAATGCAACATAAACGAAGGAGTTTAAATAAAAAAACATATTTTCGACCAAAAGTATGAACCTGTTTCTGAAAAACTAATGTTGTTTGACATCACTTAATCTGTCATAACTTCTGTATTTTTTGTCCGATTTGAGCAAACTCAGGCTTCGTTTTTTTGCTATAAAATTATCTTTCATATGAAATCTTAAAAGTATGTAAAATAATTTTTTTTCTATCTCAATGGAACAACTGAAAATGAGTAATTTTAAAAAAATGTCGAAAAATCCATGTTTTTCCGACTTTCATCGCCTGTAACCCAAAGAATTTTAATCCGATTTACAAAAATAAGATACCGTCGGACAGCGGAAGAACATACCTTCCGAACGATATACATTTTATATTAATTTGATCAACCGTTATCAAGTTTTATGCCAGTATATGAAGAAAGAGCAAAAAAACAGGTTTTTTGCAAATATCTCGAAAACGATTCTTTGGAAAAATAAATGACTGTCATTTTCGTTTTCCCTGACCCCAAATTAGTCTAAAAAACACTTTTTTTTCTTGGTTCATTTTTCGTGTAAACTAGTGTAATCGCTTCACTCTGATCATCAAAGTTCACTCGCATTTGTTTATTTTTAACAAAAAAATCTAACAAAGAAGTCTGCTGCCTTTTACTCATTTTGATATTTCCTTAACTTTTATTGTCGAGGTGTATCCATTTACTACAAATAATTAATAACAGAATATTAAAAAATTAAAAATTTCATATCATATCTGCAAATATATTTACCTATTGAAACCACTGTTCTATATAAACACTGCACTAGGCACAAAGTCACTGAATTCAAAGAGTATCTCCAACAATTTTTGCGAGTCATGATGCTCACGATTTAAAATAGACCTTCGTCTTACCCCGCCTAGGACCTTTTATCGATCGATGTGTGCTGTTACTTGTGCTAGCACAAACCCAATTCGCTTGGCTATAAGCCTAAATATGTTTTATTATTACGCATTCCAGATTAATATCTTTTATTATTAAAGAAAATTTAATGGCTGTTATAAGACAAATAAAAATAATACCATACATCAATTATCTACAAATATGCAGATATGAGTCTATTAATTTTTTAAAACACTTCAATTTAAACAACGAACTGTTTTTATCTTACATAATGTTCAAGTATTAAATAAATAACAAATGTCAGATTTGCCAAGGGGGGTGCATATGCACCCATGCACCCCCCCTGGTTGCGCCACTGTTCGGGCCTATTCTGTATCATTCACGTTAATATTTAACGTGTTAACGTTAGACGTTAAAAAGTAAATTTTAGCGTATGTGTTAACGGCATTACGATAAATGGTATTCTGTAAACCACTGCACTAACCTTCGTGTTAAAAATTAGAATTTAACAGGTCCGTTAAAGTATGTCGTGAAGACAGATACATGTGACGCCAAAACTTGTGCAAAACGTATGTCTTCACTTAATTCTTACACGATTTCGTAGCTGTCAAATGGTATTCATCGTGTTGTACTGCGTAAATAACGTGTTGTATCTTGTTTATTTTTTATTAAAATCGAGAATGGTAAGTCATATTTTGTAATACATATATGTGTAATGTAACCAGTATAATTTATCATTTAGATGATAATAATAATAGGGACAAAAAACGAGGATCGAGGACAACCAAAAAGCAAATTGAAATCCTAATTAATTTTATACAGGAAAATCCAGTAATGTTATCTGGAAAATTAAACCAAAAAGATCAAGCAACTGTTACTAAAAAATGGGAAGAATTAGCACGTATGCTGAATAATTCTGGCCAAGGAGCAAAAAAAAATGTTTCGCAGTGGAAGAAAGTAATATATGAAAAAGGAATAGTGATTGTGGTTATATGCGGACACTATATTTTAGGCATTTTCTGAACTCAAAACCAATACTAGGAGACATGCCAGAGAAATTTTCAATGCAAAGCACGGAACAGGTGGAGGACCAGCCAAAGTAAAAGAATTAACTGATGTAGAAGAAAGGCTTATGGGGCTATTAGCGAAAGTGACTGTGGAAGGAGCAAATATACCAGAACTTGGGTTATTAAGCACTTCGGAAGGAAATATATTAGTTTTTGAAGAGGTATATTTTATTGGTTTCATTATTAAATTGGTACCACGATAATATTTTGTTTTGTTAGTGCACCACCGTAATCGATGGATTAGAATCTGATTCCACATTAATAAATATGAATGGAAATATTGATTTAAATAAACAAACTCCAGTGACCAATAGAAAGGAACGACAAGATACGCGGAGTAATTTCGAAGCCGCTATTGACAAGCAAGCGCAAGTAACGGAAAATCTTGCACAATCAGTCAATAATTTGAGCGAAGCAATTAAAATGTTAGCTGTCGCTATTGAAAAACTGGCACCAAAACAGTAATTTTGCCAAAAAGCAAATTGTGATTTAATTGAATAGCATATATCAGTAGTTTTTTATGTAATGTATATATTATATATTAATGTTATTAAATACAATACTTATTAAATAGATTGTCAATTCACTTCACGTATTAAAGCATTACGGACTCGTACACCCTCAGCATGCCATTGTCCATTTTGAATGGGAAAAGCTGCAAACAATATACCTATATTCCCAAATAACTGTAATACATCAATATATTTCATTTTTTACCTATTGGTTGAATAATGGGTTGCTGAACGTTATCTTCATCAGCATAATTTTCTTCATCTGGCAAGTTAACTTTATAGCGAATTGCTATGTTATGCAGTACTGCACATGCATATATTATCAGTGCTGCTTTTACAGGATGATAGTTAAGAGTTCTGTGTCGTAATAAAGCTCTAAACCTGCCCTTGAATACACCATTAAATCGTTCAATACAGTTTCTTGCTGAACTATGCATGTCATTGTTGTGATTTTCTGGAGTGCCTCCTGCTGCACCATCCACTGGAGTCATCAACCATGATTGAAGGGGATAGCCAGAATCGCCTAAATTATTATAACAATTACAAATGCCATCGTCAAGCTAGTATAATATACAACCTATTAGGTACGTGTTGCGCATTCCATTTAAATATTGCTGTTGTAGATATGTTTTTATTGTAGATGACATCCAAATAGCTGAATCGTGTGTTGATCCGGGAAATCTGGCATTTATATTTGTAATGTTCAAATTTGCATCACATATCTGCACGATAAAAGAAAATTGTCAAAATTTGTTATATATTATTTTACCTATACGATCCAGCTTACTACTTGTGTATTTATACTTGTATAGCCCTTTCTGTTATAATATACTCGTCCTGGGTAGTTTGCATCTTCAGCAGATGGAGCAATAATTGCAATATGAGTGCAATCGATTGCACCCAAAATGCCCGGAATATTATATTTGTTGAAGAATCTAAAATATTATTAATACATATACAGATACTCAAATGGATTACTAGCATCTCGCAGGTTTCTATGATTTATTTTTGACAGATTTCTAAAATATTTGTATACTCATGTACATGTAATTATTATTATTATTATTTATTACTTTCAAAAATACTTACATTTCTTCCAATCTTTGCAGTTCTCGAAGTACAAATGCATTTATGATATTATTGACAGCCATTTTGCCATACTAACGGATCTGTTAAAATTTAGAGGCATGTAAATCGATGCCTCTAAAATTCACTAATTTAAAGATTGAATTAACGGATTTCGTTAAAATTTTAACGTGTGTGTAGTTACAGAATGCCATTTGAAAATTAACGGAACTGTTAAAAAGTTAACGGTCAAGGACGCCGTTAAATTTTAACATTTCAGTTACAGAATAGGCCTGATTATAATTTATATATTTGTTCTCATTCTAGATTAGTTGGCGGTTGAGTTACTGCACAGGTATTTCTTGTAGTTCAGAAAAGATAAATATGTTGTATGTATGTGTTTCTGAAAAATCCTAGGTTGGGCCAACTGAAATGGGAAGGGGCTACATAGATATTTTAAACATATTTTTTTCATTTTGGTTTCTTCAAAATTCCGTGATTTTTTTCACCTTAAACTATAATTATGTCAACCGCATCCTGATATTTATTTAATGAGATTTGTCCTACGGTTTCAAGTACGAATCAAAAACTAGGAATGGATACAGACATCCATGCCTGCAGCTCATCGACGTATGTCCAATTCTGAATTTAAAACAAATTATTTACCTAAATACACTTTTAAAATTGTAGGTGCCTAGGTCGAAGTAAAAACAACAAATTTAAAACAAGTGTGAAAACATTTTCTTCTGTTAACAAAAGCAAAGCAGACTAAGCCGACCATACATGGATTAATATTTTTTTGTTTATTTTTTAATTAAAAAAAATTTTTTTCTTCAATGGTCTTACATAATTTTTCAAAATAAAAAATACGAAAAAATAATGTTTAATTTCCTGCATCTGCAAGAAAATTTTGAATACAATTGAGTGGAAAATAAAGGAGAAAAAAAATAAAAACTGAAAAAATTTTGGAAAATATTTTTTTTCAACTACTAAAGAAAATTTTGAAAAACAAAAAGTCAGAGGCACAACTAGACTATAATACGCATTTGTAAAAAAAAATTCATTAAGATCAGTTGGATAGTCTAGAAGGAGTTAGTGGAACAAAAACCGTACGAGCGAGTGAGCGAGCGAGCGGACGAACGACATATTTACGGCCACATGTTGTAATAGTCATTTCGTGATCCAAGGGGTCTGTCCGGGATTTCTGCGCATAAATTTTTAAAATCGGAGAATGCTACAGACATCGTACCGAACACTATAGCTCTTCGACAGGAGGTCGATGAGCTAAAAACAAAGTGTGGCTTGAGGCACGGCTAAAAATTATCAAATCGTGCTCAAATTTTTATTATGTTTTTTTGACATCAAACGAAATGTTTTTAGCGCTTGCCGTGATATAAATTCGAAAAAAATAATTTTCTTCATATATATAAGGACCGGTCTAATATACATATACAGGGTGTCCTATTTAAACGGGCCACTACAGGGATCTCGGAAACTATAAGAGATACAAGATCGGTTAAATTAGACAAAAGTTGCACATTTATGGGCCGATGTTAATGGCGATTTAGTTTTTCCAAAATATGGCATGGCTCACTAGATAATGACAAAAATGTGATTTTATCGAAATTTAATTTTCCGTTATAACTCACAAAGTATAAAAAATATTTAAAAAAGTTTCAAATAAACATTTTAGCATACGTAAGAAGCTTTTCGATGAATTCTATGAAATTTTTTTTTAATAGATATCTCTGGAGATACAGCATGCAAGTTGAATTTTTTAAATGGAAATGATAGTTAATTTTTCTCTAACTAGAAAGCGCTATTTTTTCTGTTTACAATAGTGTATTCGTTTATATAAATATCTTTTTTAGTTTTTAAGAAAATTTAAAAAGTATGGCAAATAGTATGATCTTTGTAGTGTGCCATGAAAATTTGGTATAAAACAATTGCATGTAAATGTGTTATGTACGTGGAAAACAATTGAAATTCAATAATATTTGATAAACAAAAGATTATAGACAAAAAATAATTTATGTAGGTATGGCTTCATACGAAAATCTGTGTAATACTTTTCAGTTTACACAACGCATTTTGTTTTGTTTATCAAATGTTATTGAATTTCATTTGTTTTGCATGTACTATACATGTTTAGATGCAATTGTTTTATGTCAAATTTTCATGGCATACTACGAAAATCATTCTTTTTATCATACTTTTTAGTTTTTCTTCAAAACTAAAAAAGATATTTATATAAACAAATACATCATTGTAAAGAGGAAAAATAATTCTATTTAACTAAACTAAAATTAAATATGGTTCCTATTTAAAAAATTGAACTTGCATGCTGTATCTCCTAAATAAAAAAGTAAAAAACAATTTCATCAAATTCTTCAAAAAGCCTATTCTCCATGTTAAAATATTTATTTGAAACATTTTTCAATATTTTCAATACCTTCCGAGTTATAATGGAAAATTAAAATTCGAAAAAATCACAATTTTGTCATTATCTAGTGAGCCATGCAATATTTTCAAAATATGAAATCGCCATTAACATCGGCCCATAAATGTGCAACTTTTGTCTAATTTAACCGACCTTGTATCTCTTATAGTTTCTGAGATCCCTGTAGTGGCCCGTTTAAATAGGACACTCTGTATATATATATATATATATATATATATATATATATATATATATATATATATATATATATATATATATATAAAGCCTAACCTAACCTACATTTGAAATCAGTTATTTATAGGAATACATTCCTAAATACAATTGATTTAAAAAATGCTATAATTCAGGAATGTGATAAAATAAATATAAGACAGTTTAAAAATGTAAGAATTAATTTTTATGATAGACTAGGTTATTGTCTAGCAGAAAATGGGGGCTTATTTGAATATTTATTATAGGCATTTTTATGTGTATAAATAAAATAATTATTTTTTAAATAAATGAAATTGTATGTAAATTATTTTAAAATTAAAACAACTCTAAAGTATATTGGAGATTCGAACCATAACATTTATAAATTATTTAAATTACCAAATAAGCATCTTACCGTTGTGCTAGCAACGCTATAAATAAATTATTGGATTAATTCTCACAAGGGGAGGTCGCCACCGCCGGAACACGGATTTGGCTGAAATTTTTTTTGGAAGTAGCTGTCAGTGCATATTTTTAAGGGGTATATAAATGCTAAATCTTTAATGCGTTAACTTTAAAACCCTTTTTCTCGAAAAGGACAAAATAGTGCGCGCTATTAATTTGCCACTAAACACCATTAGTGTACAGCTACTTCCAAAAAAATTTCAGCCAAATCCGTGTTCCGGCGGTGGCGACCTCCCCTTGTCAGATCCAAACAATTCGAGAATTATTGAATCTGAGAATTAATCGTCTTAGCAACCGGGGATAAAGAGACATATTAGTTTTTGTTATGATATTAATATTTACCTTTATAACATCAATCGATTCAGGTTGTCTTTTATTATTTCGAAATGCAGTTATGGGTAAATAAACAGAAATACAAATAAAAATTTCCGAATACATCTGTTTTTTATGCATATAGTACCCGGCATGATTAGAGATAATCCTCTGTTAAGAGCATGCTGCGTTAATCCTCCAGGAATCACTTCTAAATATCTTCGAACGAACTATATGTGCGTGCATAGTAGACCACGTGGTCATGTAATGTCAGGAAATTGGAACAGATCCACGTGTTGTGCTGTATTTATAATTTTAATTAACTACTCCTATTTTTTTAAATTTTCAATAAGTGTTTCATTAACGAAACAGTACATAATTAAGATAATTAAAATTAAGAATAATACTCAGCATTAATAAGTATGATGAAGTATTATTGGTCACTCTACATTGCATCATACCAGTTCTAACGTGGTAGTGAGTACTTATTAACTTTCATTCTGATTAAAATGACTGAAAACTATAAGTACATTATAAAACCAGTCTACTACCTGTGTATACTGTTAACCATTTGGTATTTTCCGTTAGAAGACACGAACCAATCACATTTCTTTATTGTTTATTCTTTGTTTGTTTTAGTTGTAACTATAATTTCTGTTATATGTTTTTATTATACTTACATATCAATGAACGATATGGAATATGCAGTTTCGACTCAAATGATCCGTCTCGTCGAAGACTCAACCTTATACGTTATTACTGTATTATTCTTATTGATTATATTTCATAATATCGTGTTTAGACAGAAAATGAAATATTTCATACACAAAATTAACAATATTGCAAACTTTAGTTGGATTTTCGCAAAAAAACGTGTACACATTTTGAAGGAAATAATTATTATAATTTTAATTCATTCCGTGTTGATTTCAATTATATTACATTATTTATGGCGTGGGATAAAAGATTGGAATTATGTTAGTGGATATACGAATTATTTTCCTAAAATGATGATTTTTCTGAATAATTATGTTGCATTTGCGATATTCAGATATTTGAAACAAGGTTTACAAAATGTTAATCATAATATCACTGAATTGATCGTCTGTCTATCTAATATGAGGACCAACTATAAGGAACTGCTAAATTTAATGATTTTTCGTTGTAAGATAATAACCATGTTACATGAGAACTGTATGTTATTTGCCTTTCCGTTTCTTGGTTTCCTTGTCTATGTTTTGTTTAGCTACACGACTATACACTTTTTCAATGTACAAAGTATGGCTTACATTTTCTATGGCAAAAAATACGATTTGGATCTAGTGCTAATCAATACACTGAACATTTGTCTGTTACAACCGCAAATATTCGCAATAATATATATTTTATGTTCTATTAAGCTTAATATAACAAAAAATTTTATTTACCATTTATAACTTAGCATATTATAATATATTATTAACCTCAAAATAATTTCTATCAATTGCTATAAAAATACGGGGATTTCATGATAATAGCACAAAAAAATTCCTCGTACCCGATTTGCTCAATAGAGTAAATTAAAAAATGCACTTTTATACATATTGATTAATTAATGTAATTAATTTGAGATATTCTGACTACTAGAGCCCGTATGCTCAGCTCGCTTATACATCACTTTTCTAGAGTAGCGTTGTCAAAGGCGCTTTTTTGTTTCGTACGCACACCTCACTTTTCCACCGCTTTTATTTAAAATTTCGATTGCGAAATTTTGATGGAAATACACGTTTTGAGGTCCCCTGAATACGCTTTGACTATTTTCTCAATGATGTCTGTGTGTATGTATGTATGGATGTGTGGCCGTATGTTCATTATCTCAAAAATGAAGAAAGCTAGAGTAATGAAACTTTATATTTAAAAGTTTTTGGGTTTGGCGAAGAGCTGATTAGATTTACTAAAACAAATTCAGTTTAATTCTAACCGTTTGCAATGGCTGACGTAAAAAAAGATAATAAAATAGTGATATTAGATTTAAAAAAAATTAACATTTTAGAACAGTATGATAAGTTGCCGAAAATGAGTCAGCGGAATGCAGCAGCACAATTAAAAATTTTATGTTATGTTTATTTTTAGAATTTTTAATTCATTTCATAATTTATGTACGGTTTATGACTGTTTTTTTAATTAATTCATAAAATTTTGTGTATATATTTTTTTCGTTTATTATTATCAATCGGTTATTGTTATCAACTAGGAATGTATACAGACATACATGCCTGCAGCTCATCGACGTATGTCTGAATATATCACAAATTATTATTTATCTAGATTCACTTTTAAAATCCTAGGAGCATAGGTCGCAAATAAAACAAAAAATTTGAAACAATTGTGAATACATTTTCTTCTCTTAACAAAGGCAAAGCAAACTAAGCCGACTATAAATGCATTGATATTCTTTTGTTCGATTTTTAATTAAAAATTTTTTTTTTCTCCAATGGTCTTACATAATTTTTCAAAATAGGAATAGTAGGTTCTAAAGGAATGCTGTCGTGCTGCTGCTTCAATTGGTGGTAAAGATGCGAAATTGCAAGCACTCTTAGAAATAGATTTTGCGAAACACTGGAACTTGTATTCATTCAATGAAATATGATCGTCGCCCGCTCTATAGAGTGCTTTAATCACAGATTTTCCAACTGCCTCAACCAGGTCTGGAGACGAATCTGGGTCTTTAAAGATTCCAATGGTTTTTCGTAAATTCATATTTTTTTGAGCAGTTTGACGAATTTCTGTTTTACCTGTCTAAAAAATGCTGCGGTTGTATCGCACCCACAGAAGGCGTGAAGGAAAAGTATATGCTCCGCAACTTCTTCGGGATATTTGAACGATTTTGTCGAGTAAATTCTGCTCTCAGTTTTACCTTTCCCTGGTTTCAAGAGATAGACATTAGACAAAGATGACGCGAGACCTATTAATAGTATGAGAAGATCGACATCTTCACCCACTACCACTATGGAATCATAGTCTGGCGATAATTCAATCGCGGTGATGATTATAATAGTGTCAGCGTCTTCAGCAGCTTGCTTTACGAGAAAACCTACAGCCTGAAGTTCGCCTACGAGCATATAAATGAGCCGACTCTTGCTCTGGTCGTTGGCAGGGAATTTCTCCTGTGACATTGTTGCTGTCATCGTTTCATCAAACATCACATTAGCAGCGATGTGCCTCTGCGATCTACGTAGGCATTCAGCAGCTTTAGTACTTTTGTTGTTAGCGTCATTTGGATAGCCGTCGAAAACAACTATGCTGTTGACCTTGTAGTACTTCTGAACGTATTGTACGAACTTCGAGAGAATATGATGAAATGCCTTTTGTTGGTACTAGACAACACGATGGAGAAGAAATCCACCGTCAATAACATGTATCACGTTACCTGCATCGTCGATCGAATGAGCCATAGGAGAAAACATGTTATACAATGTATACAAATTTCTGCGTTTTACGCATTCCTGTTTCATCAAAAAGCGATAGTGGGTAAGGGGCTAGTTCGAAGTGAAAAGAATGTTGCAAATCCTGTTCCGTTTTCTTACTAATTGTAATTCTTTGAAATATTAATGAAATATAAACCGGAATCACCTCATTTTGGATGTTTATTGAAGAGTTTACTGCTCTTAACGGAATTACTCTTTTCTTCCGCTGGAATTTCACATCTCCAAAATTGCCGCCAATGATAGCTGCCATTGAGGACACGCCGACTTTGTATCCTTTGTAACAGTTGATTTTCACATCCTGTTGGACTGATAGACATAATCTCGAGGCTGACTGGAAAGAGATTGTGCGATGATAACCAATTAAAGATCTTTTCGAAGTCTTGTGCATCGCTTAATATTAGCGATACTCTGGCATCTACATGCTGTTCGGAAATAGCAAACGACACTGGGGGTCAATTTTGAAAAAAATTCTACACCTTTTTATTAAAATTTATGCAATATATGCTTATTCATATTTTTTAGTATCACCAGAACGAGTGAACCGTGGAATTTAGCCACCAAAAATCGATATTTCTGCAATTGTCAAAAATCGCTCAACTTCGCGCGGCTACTGTTTCGAATGTATAAGTCCTACGAAAAAATGTTAAGAACCTATTTTGTAGAGAATTGATTCGTCTTTAATTTCATATATGACCATTTTAGCCGTACATCAAAGAGAAAACGAGATATTACCGAAAAACCAAATTTTTGTACCTTTGCGGCCCCACGGTGATCGAAGCACACCTCGGGGGTATGGGGAAAACCTAGATTCATGCTAATGGTACCCTAATAAACCATTTAAAGCAATAAAACCTTTGTTAACATTTATTTACGGTTTTGGTTGAATTTATCGCCCTGCCGCCTGGCCTATTACATAATTTTTCAAAATAAAAAATATGGAAAAATATTGCTCCTGCATATGCAAGAAAATTCGAGAATTAAACCTCGACCGTGCAACCGGGCATAAGTGTTTCTACCGCCGATGGTGGAAAAAATAGTATATGCACCTCAGGAGAGACCACCGTTTTGCTCTCAGGAAAAATAAGGCGATTCTCTCCCTTAGTGTATAATGTACTATATTAAACCAATCTATTATTTGTGGAGAATTCTGAATTTCTGGTTCTTTACATTATGTAAGATTGATGAATTCTGTAACGTTTCTATTACACTGTAAATTTAGTGTTGCTTATAGTTTCTTATAATTTATATGAAAATTGAATATTATATTTTCAGTTTCGAAGTTCATCGTCAATATTATTAATAAGAAGTAATATGTCCGTTTTATGAACTCGTCAATTTTGGTTAAGATCACGACGCGTTTCGAACTCTCGTTCATTATCAAGTGATAAGGTGTGGTGTCATGTTGTGGTTTAAATACCTGCCATGTGTATTGGTATGTGAATGTTCAATGATGTGTGTTTTTGTGTAATTTTTTGAGTGTTGTGAATATGGCATTAGATTGGCTGTTTATTTGTATGTTTATTATGGGTTTTTAAAATTTTTCTTTGTATATCTCTAAGTTTTCGATGATGTTTAGTTTCCTACCTTTGAGGTGTTTTTCAATTATTTTCATTATGTCTTTTATGTCCCCTGCTGCATGTTTATTATCAAGTAGGTGGGCTCAAAAAAACACCCCAAAAGTAGGATTGAACCCTTCACAGCAAAAAATATATAAGGGATATATTTGTTTTTGTTATGATATTAGGTGTATTCTATTTGACAATTTGGATCGATCCAACTCACATATGTACGTTGGATCACTTTAGTAGTCATTCTATTTGTAAAGATCACTTTACCCCCACTCCAATATTTTGTGATCCAAATCAGTTTGAAGTAATCCACAATTTAGTAGAATCAGTTTGCTGAATCCGGATCATTAGTTAAAATGGAGGTTATTTATTTGGATTCTGCGTCTTCCATTTTGTATCTTAAATGTTTTACTTGGGTTATGTTTACTAAACCTGTCAGCTGTCAAATTAGTCAAGGTTATGGATCACAAAAGTTATTCTATTTATGCATCTGATCTGATTTTTCTGATCTGATCTCGAAAGTGAACTGATTTTATTGGATCGATCCAGCACTGACAAATAGAATACACCTATTAGTATTTACCGTAATAACAACAATCGATTCAGCTTGTGATTTATTGTTTCGAAGTGCAGTATGTGTAAATAAACAGCAATGCAAATAAAAAATTCTATATACATCTGGCTTTTTACCCAAATACACCGTCAGCTTAACGTACGTTCACTTACCATACCGAAATTTATGCACGCATTGTGTACGGTAAGTGAGCGCTGACTGTAAATATGATATCTAATATTCATTATAATGTAGCTAATATTATAAATTTGTTCTACGGAAATGAATTCAATATGAAATTGTTAGTTTGTTATGTCCTTACTGGTGTAATTTTCATTTTTATTATCATTCATAACGCTTCTTATACAGAATATGAGGTAAGACATATTTGATAAGTGATCAATAGTTATAAAAGTACTAATTAAATACATATGTATATTTATCTGTTTTTGTTTTGTTATTAAGTTTCACTTTTTAGAAGTACGTACGTAGTAATTTAATTGTTGGCATAATTTACGCAAACTTTACTGTCACATTATGCTAGTGACGCGCAAATAAGTGCCGCTATTTCTGTCCTTCAGACTCATAAATTCGACGAGTGTACCTAACTTCACAATGATGTTTTGTATTATTAAGCTTCGGTGTCCTCCAAAGCGGTGCCGTAATAATACTGTGGGTGACGTCACGAAAAACGGTGTCGTGTATAGCGATGTGGTTTCCTAAAGAGCGGTAGTGCACTGGAAACGTAATAGAGCGGTGCCGTCTCATTTAAAGCGGTGAGTCAGTACGGACGAAACAGTTTAGTAACGTTTTTTGACGGTGGAGTTCTGTAAAGCGGTGGACGTAGTACAGCGCTCCTTCGTATTTCAAGTAAATAATAATATTTTTATTAAGCACACCATGTGCTCGAAGCAATAAATTGCTATGTGGTCATCTAAATAAGATGAAATACTTATTGACTTTGTCAGGACACACGAAAGAGTGTATAATATTATAACGTTACCTACCCGTTACACTGGGCTCGGCTAGCTAGATGTGAAGGGGATAGAGCAGTCGTGGGTTCTTTTTAAATAAAAGTAACTACAATACCCTTTTTAACAAAAAGCACTCTTATTGTGGAAGAAAATTAAATTTTACAACATATCCGCTTAGCGGAATCAAGAAACAACAGAAAAATAAGGTTTTAATACTTATCTCTCTTTAAGAGGGCGCCACCTGCCTTAAGGCCGTAAGTACACAAATGGAGTCGGCAGGTACTCCACCGTTGGCTCAACTTATTACAATCAAACACGAGCTCACCAGGGACAGCAGAAGGGGGAGGTTAGCTACGTCCTCTTCTCCACTGACAGACAGTACTCACGACCGCAGACTCCGGTCGGCACAACGAAAAATGTACACGGGAAGGGGGGGCAGGCGCCTCCTCGCTGGAAGATGTACGCACAGTTTGACTGCGTACTGGCTCTCCAGGGGTCGGTCTCTCCTGTCTCCTCTTCTTCCCTGTGATGCTGTAGCGTGGGATGGAAGCTCAGCGGACTGCGGCCGGAGTTGTCTGCCAGTGCCTACTTTCCCTAAGCAGGTCTAGCCTGTTACAAAGTACTCGCACCTTCCACTGCCCAAGGTTGACTCGTACAACTCAAAATAAATACAAAACCAAGATTAGTTTATTGAATTATCAAATCTCTCTACTCAAAGAGAAAAGAAAGAAAAAATGTTTAAGTGCCGATGGCAGAAAGAATTATGACGCACAAGCGTATTTACATAAAAACAAAGTAAGGGTATTTAACAGTAATCCAAGCTTAATATTAGGTTCTTAAGGCTAATTTTACTATTAATTATTCTTGAAAACAAAGAAAAACAAATGACGGTCTGACGAACCAACTGCCGATCGTCTGAAAACTAAAAGGGTCAAAATAAAGAAGCAAAAAAAAACATACGCGCGGGCACAAAGCCACACGTGAAGCAACACGATTAAACAGCAGACTACTCTGGGTCAGCGGTGCTGGTACAAAGGATCGTCAAGGTCACAAACAAAAATGGACAGTAGCTTTCTAGACACTCCAGGCCTCTATGGCTACGTACAAAACAAATATTGAAATTTTTGATTCTAAAGGTTATTACTTTACAAAAGAAAAAAGTTTTAACTAATTATAGCAAATTCAAAGAAAAACAAATCTTACAAGAAATTTATACAACGTGGACGGCGCGGTTCGGGATGAGCATTAGCAGTGATCGTAGACATGAACAGAACAAAAGCGCGTGTTTGTTTTAAATCTCAGTATAAACAAAAACTCTGCAAAAGAAAACGTTCAGCAGCTACAACATTAATCGGAAAATTCAAACTCTAAACCAAAATGGCTCCGGTTCTCCGCGAACACGTGTCGAACAAAGCAACCGACTTTACTGAATTTTTCCAAATAACCAAAACTAAACCAGATTGTACTACTGAATTTTACACATCAGAAATAAAACAAACAATGATCACCTACGTTAACTTCAATTTCAAATTTGCCAAAGTGCATTATCAAAGAAAACGGACGGCTACATTACCTTGCTACAAAGAAAAAAAACACGTACGATCACTACTAAAGTCAGAACCCGAATCCCTAAAAATCGTCAACTCTCGTCTGACCTCTCGTCACCTGTCGCTTGACCTTCGGTCACCTGTCGCTTGGAGCGTTCAAAACTTGTCGCCGGGAGCGTTCAGATATGCACAAAATTGTGGCTACAGTTGCGTTAAGTAACGTAAAACGTTACACCACCCCCCTTCCGATGAAAGAAAAAGGCGCCACAGGCGATATTTTTCTTAGGGCTCTGCATCACTAGTATCATCATTACGCTCCGACTTCAGGTCCTTCACATGCCAGATCCCGATATTCTTACCATCCTGATCAATTAAACTATAAGTAAGGGCTGAAATTTTCTTGTGAACTGTACATCGTACATAACGAGGGGTTAACTTAGAAGAAAAATATTGAGAGGCATCAGACAAAGCGTAATTCCGTTTCCAAACTACATCACCTACACTAAAATGTAACGGTCTGCGTCACAAATTATAATGACGAGCGTTACGCTCATGAGCCTGAAATAATTTTGCTTCTACATCTTTAAATATGTTGACAAAGCTAGACAAAGTGTTTGCGTATACTTTATGTTGGTCAGATAGTATTTCTCCCGTCGGTAGCGAATAAAATAGACCGGAGGTCGGGACATGTCGGCCAAAATTTAAGAATGAGGGGCTATACCCCGTTACTTCGTGAACTGAGGTTCGGATAGCTTGCGCAATCTTTGCGAGATTTACATCCCACAGTCGGTGGTATCCTTGACATACGAGCGTATAGCGGTTTTGATAACTCGGTTAGTACGTTCCACAAAGTTAACCTGCGGATGGTATTTGGCATTATACCAAAGCTTTGGTACTTGATATCGAGACATCAGATCTTTAAATGGTTTGCTCTTAAATTGCGTTCCATTGTCCACCATAACCGTCTGAGGAACTCCAAACATAAGGAACACTTCATTCTCTATTAGCGAAACGATTTTTCCGACGGTCGCTTGCCGTAAGGGGAAAATTACTGGGTATTTGGTAAACCAATCGGCAACGACAAGTATATAACTGTGTCCAGACGTAGATCGAGGAAGTGGACCAATTAAGTCGATTGAGATAGTTTGCCAAGGAAACGAAACTTTCTTTGCAGTTCCCATCAAACCAGGAAGAGCACAAGAAGAAGCTTTTTGTGACAAACATGTTCGACATCTAGTGACATACCGTAAGATGCTGGAACGCATTTTCGGCCAGTAATAGTTTTCGGAAACACGATGTAGCGTTTTCAAGAACCCCATATGAGCAGCTAAAGGTGAGTCGTGACACTCGTGCAATATTTGCCGTCGAAAATCGAAAGGTACGACGGACTTCCATGGGGACAGATTTGGGGCTTCATGCCGAGCCGTAGGTACTAATTTATATATGTTCTCTCCTTCTACTCGCCAATCGGGATACGAACTGGGAGAGGTTGTTATTGCCTCCTTAAGTTGGAGATACCACTTGTCGGCAGTAGGCGAAAAAGAAACGATTGTTGCCACCTCTAAAGGAGCACGTGACAGAGCATCAGGCACCACATTGGATGTCCCGGGACGATGGATTAAAGAAAAGTCAAATTGTTGCAGTTTAACTGCCCAACGAGCGAGTTTACCGTTTGGGTCCTTCATACGCATTAACCAGAGCAACGAATAGTGGTCAGTAATCACGGAAAAATGAGTTCCTTCAACGTAAGGGCGGAATTTCTCAATCGCGAAAACAACCGCCAAACATTCGCGCTCAGTGACTGAGTAGTTTCGTTCAGCTTTATTAAGCGTGCGGCTTACATACGCAATAGCATGTTCATCCTGGCCTTCCCCTTGCGTAAGTACAGCGCCTATTCCGCAATTAGAAGCGTCCGTCTGAATCACAAAAGGAAGAGAAAAATCTGGACTAGCCAGAACTGGAGTGGACGACAACGCATTTTTAAGCGCAAGAAACGATTTCTCGGCCTCGACAGTCCAATGAATCGGAGAGCGCTTTCTCTTACCTTTTAACAAGTCGTTAATCGGTGAAGCTAAGGAAGAAAAATTAGGGACGAAGCGTCTGTACCACGAGGCGGTACCCATAAATCGTTTTACCTCCGTAGCGGTGGTAGGACGAGGATATTTCACAATCGCCTCAACTTTACTGGGATCTGTCCGCAGCCCATGCTGGTCTACAATAAAACCAAGGAACTTAAGGGAAGAACGACAAAATTCACACTTTTTTGCGTTAACAGTTAAACCGGCTGAATCTAAGCGGGAGAGTACTTCAGTTAAAGTTTTAAGATGATCTTCAAAAGTCGTAGTTACAATAACAATATCGTCCAAATAAACAAAAACTTTGGATTCTAATCCTGGGCCTAAAACACGATCCATTATACGCTGAAGAGTACTGGGAGCATTAGCTATCCCAAAAGGTAAACGAGTGAACTCATAAAGCCCGCGACCGGGAACTGTAAAGGCGGTTTTCGCACAAGAGGATTCTTCCAGCAGAATTTGCCAAAACGCGCTCTTCAAATCTACAGATGACAAGTACTTAGCGTCTCGCAATCTATCCAAAATGTGAGAAATATATGGCAAAGGGTAAGCGTCTTTCTTTGTTACTGAATTAAGCTTTCTCCCATCAAAACATAAACGATATTCGCCGCATGATTTTGGCACGAGTAATATGGGTGAAGACCACGGACTGTTTGATTCTCGGATAACGCCAAGTGCGATCATCTTATCCAGCTCTTTGTCCATATGGGACTGCATAGCGGGGGACAAAGGGTAGTACCGTTGTTTTATGGGTAACGCGTCTCCAGTATCAATGATATGTGTTACCAGATCGGTACGTCCTAAACCACGGGATCCGAGGGATTCATAAGCTTTAATGATTGGTTTTAACAAAGTAGCTTGAGAAGGAGGTAAGGATTCTAATCCTTTTATCGCATTAGCTGTGGCAATCTCAACAGGGTTACTACTCCAGTGATCAGTAGAAAAATCAATCTGAATTCCAAAGAGGCGGCAAAAATCAACTCCGAGCACGAGAGGATGTCTCATGGACGGCACAACAAGGACAGACAGCTCTTTATTGACACCGTTCAAACCAATCGTCAAAATGACAGAACCCAGCACGGATTGCGAAGCACCATCCGCGGTATAAACATCACAGTTCACTTCTCGCATAGGAGCAGCAGCAGACTCGAGAAGCGGAAGTCCTCGCTTTCCAATGACAGACACGGTTGCTCCAGTATCTAACAAAGCTACGAGCGTGGTTTGTCCCACATTCACACTAAGGAATGGTCGCGGTTCCATCCCCTTAGAAAAGAGAACTGGAGAAATTTCCGGTTTGTGTGAAAATTTAGCAATAGTGTTCATCCACGCCGCTAATTCGCTATGGTCAACCTTTAATGGGGTGAAGACGGTACGTCGGTTGACTTTTCGACCGCTGTTTTCCCGTTTTTTGTCCTGTCCTTACATTTGGGGCACGTTGGCCTGGTAACTCCGGGTTTCCCGCATGAAAAACAGTATTTTCCCTTTGGTTTTGGGCAAGAAATAGAGCGGTGGTTAGGAGACTGACAATTCCAGCATACGGATCTCAGATTTGTTGAAGTTTCTGCTTGGTGAACAGTATTACGTGGACGACGGTACGCCAATTCGGGTTCCAACAGTGAATTCGTTCGAGTGGGAGGGTTTTTAAACAAGGACATCCGATGTGCAGTATCCTCCATACTTTTACAAGTAGCTACTAACTGCGAGAGGGTGGTACTTTGCCGAACCAAAATTTCCGATTGAAATTTAGGCTGAAGATTGCGTAAGATAATTTGTAATTTCGCCATTTCAGGAACCGGTTGATCAAACCTACTCAGTAAATTTTGCATCACGGCCACAAACATCTCTACTTTCTCGTCTTGGCCCTGGGTACGTGCGCGAATTTCGTCCCACAACTCATATTCGTAAACGGAGGGTAGGAACGCAGATTTTAACCGTTCTACTAATTCTTTCCACGAATGAACTTCATGCTTGACAAAACGATACCAAACTAACGCGTTATCAGAAAATAATTCACCAGCTTGCCGAAACAGCTGCTCATGGTTAAGACCGTGCGACGCGGCTTTTTCTTCTATTCGCTCTATGAAAGCGTTGACACTTCCGTCACCGTTGTACTTAACGTTCCACCGTGAAACTTGAAGGAATTTATTGTACGCGTTGATAGGTGCTATGTCCACTAATGGACAAACGGGCGCAGGTGGAGTCGCGGGAGGAATCGAAAATGACGACTGCATGAGTGGCAGAAAGGGTGCGGCCGTAATCGGAACAGGTTGCGTAGATGCGGACGCGGAATTAAAACCTAATTGAAATACCTGATCTACAAAGGTGGCCTCCGAAGAGGGTTGGCCAGTGGCGGTCGCTGGCATTCGCGGTTCAGCCTCTTCCGCGGTAAGCAAATCACCGGTACGCGCCATAAGGGTAGTCCGTTTTGAGTTTAATTCGCCCATCAATTGAGCCCAAACTAATAATAATTGTACTCGCAAATCGTTCGCGGTAACTCGTAAAATGCGCCCTTTCAAGTAATCTAATCTTATTTTCACACTATCAACACTTCGGGAAGGAGTGGTTAACAAGGTCTGTACAATACCGGACAGTTGCTGCAGCTTCCGCTGACACACAGAGTACTCCGCGGCATCATCACTTGGCCTCGATGGTCGTACGGGAAACGCAACAGCCAGCGAAGTCAAGATCCCATTCAAAACGTTCCGTTTCTCATACACCGAACCCACGTCAGGTAATCCTCGGATCGTCAGTTCGTAAGTCAGTTCGTCCTCAAGTAGATGGGGTACGTAAGTCGGGTCCATGTTGTCCAAGTACCGAAAACAGTTGTTTGAAAGTTGAATATACAGGTAATATTACACAATTTAATACAAGTGCAAATTTTGTTTAACAAAATGTAAAAAAAAACAAATCTTTCCTTATTAACTAAATATATAATAGCTTTAAATAACCCAAAAAAAAAACAGACTTGCTCTCCACAAAAGCCAATAGGGCACCAAAATGAATTGGGCACAAAAATGAAGGCCACAAAAATTCTAGCCACAAAAATTCTGACCACAAAAATTCTGGCCCCACGTTGGGCGCCAAAATGTATAACGTTACCTACCCGTTACACTGGGCTCGGCTAGCTAGATGTGAAGGGGATAGAGCAGTCGTGGGTTCTTTTTAAATAAAAGTAACTACAATACCCTTTTTAACAAAAAGCACTCTTATTGTGGAAGAAAATTAAATTTTACAACATATCCGCTTAGCGGAATCAAGAAACAACAGAAAAATAAGGTTTTAATACTTATCTCTCTTTAAGAGGGCGCCACCTGCCTTAAGGCCGTAAGTACACAAATGGAGTCGGCAGGTACTCCACCGTTGGCTCAACTTATTACAATCAAACACGAGCTCACCAGGGACAGCAGAAGGGGGAGGTTAGCTACGTCCTCTTCTCCACTGACAGACAGTACTCACGACCGCAGACTCCGGTCGGCACAACGAAAAATGTACACGGGAAGGGGGGGCAGGCGCCTCCTCGCTGGAAGATGTACGCACAGTTTGACTGCGTACTGGCTCTCCAGGGGTCGGTCTCTCCTGTCTCCTCTTCTTCCCTGTGATGCTGTAGCGTGGGATGGAAGCTCAGCGGACTGCGGCCGGAGTTGTCTGCCAGTGCCTACTTTCCCTAAGCAGGTCTAGCCTGTTACAAAGTACTCGCACCTTCCACTGCCCAAGGTTGACTCGTACAACTCAAAATAAATACAAAACCAAGATTAGTTTATTGAATTATCAAATCTCTCTACTCAAAGAGAAAAGAAAGAAAAAATGTTTAAGTGCTGATGGCAGAAAGAATTATGACGCACAAGCGTATTTACATAAAAACAAAGTAAGGGTATTTAACAGTAATCCAAGCTTAATATTAGGTTCTTAAGGCTAATTTTACTATTAATTATTCTTGAAAACAAAGAAAAACAAATGACGATCTGACGAACCAACTGCCGATCGTCTGAAAACTAAAAGGGTCAAAATAAAGAAGCAAAAAAAAACATACGCGCGGGCACAAAGCCACACGTGAAGCAACACGATTAAACAGCAGACTACTCTGGGTCAGCGGTGCTGGTACAAAGGATCGTCAAGGTCACAAACAAAAATGGACAGTAGCTTTCTAGACACTCCAGGCCTCTATGGCTACGTACAAAACAAATATTGAAATTTTTGATTCTAAAGGTTATTACTTTACAAAAGAAAAAAGTTTTAACTAATTATAGCAAATTCAAAGAAAAACAAATCTTACAAGAAATTTATACAACGTGGACGGCGCGGTTCGGGATGAGCATTAGCAGTGATCGTAGACATGAACAGAACAAAAGCGCGTGTTTGTTTTAAATCTCAGTATAAACAAAAACTCTGCAAAAGAAAACGTTCAGCAGCTACAACATTAATCGGAAAATTCAAACTCTAAACCAAAATGGCGCCGGTTCTCCGCGAACACGTGTCGAACAAAGCAACCGACTTTACTGAATTTTTCCAAATAACCAAAACTAAACCAGATTGTACTACTGAATTTATACATCAGAAATAAAACAAACAATTATCACCTACGTTAACTTGAATTTCAAATTTGCCAAAGTGCATTATCAAAGAAAACGGACGGCTACATTACCTTGCTACAAAGAAAAAAAAAACACGTACGATCACTACTAAAGTCAGAACCCGAATCCCTAAAAATCGTCAACTCTCGTCTGACCTCTCGTCACCTGTCGCTTGACCTTCGGTCACCTGTCGCTTGGAGCGTTCAAAACTTGTCGCCGGGAGCGTTCAGATATGCACAAAATTGTGGCTACAGTTGCGTTAAGTAACGTAAAACGTTACAATATACAGTTGAAGGAGTATCGAAATAGTCAATCAAAACCGGAGTCAGGCGAAAATACTCTCTAAACATGGTTTCAATATGAAATAGATGACGACACACTAAAATTCTTGTTCTCTACGGTTTTTTTTTTTAATTGTTCAGATTCAGCTACTCTATTAGTCTCTTGTTCTGACTACACTTCTTCCTTTAATAAAATTAGAAGTGCGACGTCTAAATATCCCTTGTGACACTCCGACTTCAAACTTTACACTATTCTCTACCGCTATGACGGCCGTTCTTGCCTCAGTATTTTTCTGATGTCACTCACCGTATTATTACGGCCGTAAAATAACGGCACCGCTTTGAAGGAAACCGAAGCTTATTTAATATTTAACTATTATTTATTCTATTGGACTACTACTGCTACTCATTGTTCAATATACAAATCAGGCTGAGGGAAATTATATGTAAAATGATAAGATGAAACAAAACAAAAGCTTAAGATCATAGTTAACAGGTGATCTTAACAACTGTCAAAATGTACAGGAGAAATATAAAAAGAGACCAAACTCACAGTCTGGCGCACTTACAGGTGTGTCATCCTTTTCATAAGTCATCCGTGAAATATTGAGATTTTCATGAGTGAGCCGTCAGTGTGTCACTAGCATTTCATTTTCTTTCATTTCCATTACTGCGACGTATCACTTTCGTTATCTACATTGACAATATATTTCTACTTGTTACAGGCAGCCAAAACTGCATTACTTGTTCATGAAGTATGGAATAAGTATTCTGAAGATAAGTATATAGAACTTGAAGCACAAAATGTAAGTATTGACTGCTAAGCATTATTATTTTATAAAGTTACTGTAAGGAATGTTTGCTTGTTATCCTTACTTATTGTATTGGGCCCGACCTTTGAGTGTGAGGTGGATGGTTTTTAAAAGAGAATTAGACTTGGATGATGCACAATTTAATATAACACAATTTATTAGGATTACGGAAATTACAATTTATAAATAGTTACTTACGTTCTGATGGCGAATGGTTGGCCGAACTGCGTCGAGCGGTGGACACAACTTACAGTAGGGGTTGGTAGCTGAGCAGAATGCTGGACACAATTAATTACTGCTGTGAGGGTTGAGCACCTACACTAACACTGATCACTCCATGCTGAGCACATACTGCAACTTGCACTGCACTAGAAGAACTGGCACCTGAAGGTAACCCTTAGGCATTAACCAGCAGTACTTCACTTTATACTTCTTCCGTTGGAACTGACCCTGTTGGAACTCTGCTGGAACTCTCTTCAGGAACTCTCTAGCAACTCCTCCTCGGAACGCTTTTCTGTGCTCATGTTGCTACCCTTTTATAGCTAATTAGTTGTGTCTCAGCATAATTACTCCTTGAGTAAGCAATTAGAGATAATATTATCGCGGCCGATGGCGCTTCATTGTTGCACCCTGCATTTCCCATGCTACGCCACCGATATTGCTACGACGTGACCCCACACACGTAATATATTCGTAGAACTGTTAACCAATCTACTGATGACTGGATTCGCGACAATAATACCGCCCTTGATCCCGTTTCCGGCTGATGCAATATTCTTCTGCAATTAACCATGTGAATCTAGTGCTGACTTGTCTCTCGGCAACAATAGCACCTTATGCTCGTTTCCGGCTGATACAATATTTCTCTGAATCTGACCATGTGAATCTATTGCTGACTTGACTCACGACAATAATAATCTTTACTAAATTTAAACTATTAATAATATGAAACTTTGTAACGGATTTTTGTTCTCTTACATTACCATGTGATGAGCTGGAGTCGACTCGAAGCATTCAGGCGTTGATCATTTAGGGATTTTTGTTACAGTTTAAACTGATTTCCTTACAACTATTACACGGAAAACTCAAGTTTACCGCATGTGGCATGTTTCCATTAAATTATTCGTTACTTCATATGGTAAAATACAATTAATTTTTGTTTCATTGACTAAGTAAAGAAATCTTTATTTTCAGATTTTCCATACAGTTAGTACATATGTTATTATCTTAATGCAGTTTGGTAATACGAGCTAAATACAATACATTGTATATCCAGAAGAAGTAATCCATAAAGTATGACAAATACGTAATTATTAATGATAATAAAAAGAATAATAATAGTGTCGGGAAAGACGCCTGAGGTAACAGATGAAAAAAAGATATGTAATTTTGTTTATGAATAGTTGTTATGCACGACCTTCTCGATTGAGTGACAGTTGTGTACACTGGTGTACACTCTACGGCCTGTAAATACGACGAAAAAACAATAGGTTTTTTGTGATGACAGCTGCGGAGGATCGCAAAGTAATGGCGCTGAGAGTTGTACATCATGTACCGCACGTTGATTGGTTAATCTAAAAGCGTACGCTCTGGTCTGATTGTCAAAAATGACAGATAAAATTAAGAAAGGTTTTTGTACGAAAAATTTATTTATTACGACTGTAAAACTAAATATTACTGTACATAATTATATTAATAACGTGATAAAGAAGTGTCAAACATAAATTTGTGAAAAAACCATTTATCTGAAATGATCAGTTCCATGGTTTGACAGATTTGAATGCTAATTACAAGACACGAAAGGCGTAAATTAAAAAGAAAAATTAACATTATTCGGAAGCGTAAGAGAACAAATAAAGAATTAATAAATAAATTTCATTATGTTTTATATTTTAGATAGCTGTATTTTTATAAAAATATACCTTTCTTTTAGTGGTCACCACTAGCATCGCTACAGAATTTATGTTACAGAGTTGAAGTATTTTTTTGATTACTACAATATTGCAAATATACGTTATATTTTACATAGCACAAAAACGGCAGTGTATTTTGTTAAAAAAAAAACAATGAATTTGTTGCTGTTGGTGAGTTAATAATATCTTTGACAAATGTTAAATATTTAAGCCATTTATGTTACATATTAATATTAGACGGGAATTCGTGGAGTGAGTATTTTCCTCGTTGATTACAACACGGTACACTGCACTTTCTATACATGACTATAATACACTGCACTATTATACCATAAAAACCTACACTTAGAAATTAAAACACGGAATAATTAATATAAGAGTGTCAAATTAATAATACTAATAATAAAAACTAATAGCACAAAATTAATTAAGGCCAAATAACACAAAAACCACAATTTATGCATTACTTATAAGCAAAATATCTCAATATTCGTTATTAGAATGAAGATGGTTTGTTGATTGACAACCGTCAAAATCGTATTTTGTTCAATTGTTTCGCGTCACGCTGAAACTGGGCCTATTTACCGGTCGTAGTATAATCGAGAAGGTCGTGTTGTTATGTTTTGTAATTGTGACAGATTAAAAAAAAATGATTTTGGTTTTGATTTTGTACTAATAACTAGTATTCAAAGAATGGGTTAGTCACCCATGCCTGCAGCTCATCGACGTATGTGCAAGTCTGAATATATCACAAATTATTATTTATCTAAATTCACTTTTAAAATCGTAGGTGCCTAGGTCGCAAATAAAACAACAAATTTAAAACAAGTGTGAATACATTTTCTTCTCTTGACAAAAGCAAAGCAAACTAAGCCGACTATAAATGCATTGATCTTCTTTTGTTCAATTTTTAATTAAAAAATATTTTTTTCTCCAATGGTCTTACATAATTTTTCAAAATAAAAAATATGGAAAAATATTGTTCCATTTCCTGCATATGCAAGAAAATTTTGAATACAATTGAGTGAAAAATAAAGGAGAAAAAAAATAAAAACTGAAAAAAAGTTGCAAAATATTTTTTTTCTCAAGTGCGAAGGAAAATTTTGAAAAATAAAATGTACCTTGCACAACTAGACCATAACAAGTATCTGCAGAAAAAAATTCATAAAAATCCGTTGGGTAGTTTTGGAGATCTGAGTGGAACAAAAAATCTCGTACGAGCGAGCGAGTGATCGAGCGAGCGAGCGAGCGAGCGGACGAGCGACATACATACGGACATATGTTGTAATAGTCATTTCGTGGTCCAGGGGGTCTGTCCGGGATTTCTGTGCAAAAATTTTTGAAATCGGAAGATGCTACAGACATCGTACCGAACACTATAGCTCTTCGACAGGAGGTCGATGAGCTAAAAACTGCATTTTAAAAAGATCCTGAGTGTGTAATTATTAGCGGGTAGCTTTTAGTTACATACGACACAACATTTGGCGACCGTGACAGGACACGCGGAAGTGAACGTAAGTCAACGGCACGGCTAGAATTTGACTAGTTCGAATCTGTTTAAGTTTTCGTTCGCGTGGATTGTAGTTTTTATTACAAAAGATATTGGTCAGAATAATTTTCGTTATGGATGGACTGAAGAAGCATCGTACGGTACTTCGTAGTGCATGTACGCATATGGCAACCCAGTTCGAAGACGTATTGAATGCGTCAGAAATTGACATCTCTGAAGCTCGAGCTGTGTACAATATTTTTCAACAAAAAACGAGGAGATGTTCAATGCAATGATGACCGTAAATGTAAGTGAAGATGACTTCGTGAAGAAGATTCGTGGCACGACGCGGAAGACCACGTATTATTTACTCGGATAATAGCACAAATTTTGCTGGAACTGAAAACGTATTTCGTCAACTAGATTGGGAACAAATCAATATGTATAGTGCTGAACAACGAATATGTTGGCGTTTTAGTCCTCCTTCAGCTCCTTGGTGGGGAGGTTGATGGGAGCGGTTAATAGGGCTACCTAAGCAACTACTGAGAAGGGTTTTGGGACGTGCTCGTCTTAACGACGATGAACTATATATAGTTTTGTGTGATTGCGAATCTGTGATTAATTCGCGTCCATTGACATACGTGTCCAATGAACCGGATTATTTAATTCCACTGACACCAGCTATGTTCTTACGAGAACTTTGCGAAAGTGGCGTACTAGATTGTGATATAGCAGACAATTTTTCATTTAACAAACGTTTCCAATATCTATAGAGATTCCGTGAAGAATTAAGAAGAAGATTTCGGGTTGAATATCTGGGACAGTTACATCAGGCAGTAAACAAAACAAATACGCTTAGTATTGCCGTCAATGAAATCGTTTTGATAGGTAACGATAATAGTAAAAGACTAGACTGGCCATTAGGTAGGGTGGTCGAATTGTTGTCAAGCAAAGACAATAAAGTGCGGTTAGTCCAAACACAGCATGGGCAAGTGCTGCGTCCTATTCAACGCATTTATCCACTGGAACGTCAAATGTCTAGCGAAGCAGCTGATCCCAGCACCCAGGTGGTAACTCCAACTCCAGACCCATTGATTGCCGAGAATGTACAAAGTGATAAAATGTCGCATTATGGACGCAAGTTGAAATTGCCAGAAAGATTCATTCCGTAAAGAGTGCAAGACTGTTACGCATCACACATCTTTATTTTGTGCGAGACCTTGTCTTTGTATTTACTTAGGTTTCAGGTGGGAGAGTGTTGGGAAAGACGCCTGAGGTAACAGATGAAAAAAAGATATGTAATTTTGTTTATGAATAGTTGTTATGTTTTGTAATTACAAATACAATATTGACTATACGAATCAAATTCTAGACCCTGGAATATGTGATTTCACATTGAAAGATCATGGATTTGATTGCCATTGGATGTAACTTTCTACAATGGCCGGATTAAATGTATATGTTATAAAAATAAAGAGTTAGGGCTTCCCAGTGATTTTATAATATCTAGATACCTACATGCCATATAAGTCCTATTGCAGATCGTAATCCAAAATGTGTAACATAATAATTTTATTCTATCTCTTTCTATAGCATGTGCAATGGTATCTTATTGTATCTGTTGTGATTACTAGTACCTACTAAGGTTATTTTAAAAGGTGATCGCAAGTGAAATAACGCTATTGATATTTCTACACTATAGCCATAGACAACGACGACAGAATGTCTCTGCTATGATGGCACCACGCATATCTGTAGTGTTGGTATCTAGGTAAACATAAACGCACTGATCCTTCCTTACAATAGAATGAGTACACCCGACTTAAAGTGAAGAAATAAAAATTGAAATAAATTTTAAATTAAACAAAAAACCAACCTGAATTGTATGTAATATTAATTTATTTATAATTGTATTATCGAACAACATTACCTAGGTAATAAACGTTTTTCTCTAATAATACTACAAAAATACTGCAGGATTAATTTGTGCCTTTTTTAGCGAATTTACTGTCCTGCTTTTTGTGGAAAAAATTAAAAATTTTGATAGTTACTGTTATTGTGTTTTTAAGTAAACTAATATAATTTGCAAATACACACAAGCCTGCAATCAGTATAAATTTGATAAATAATGTTCAGTTATAACAACTTATAATAGAAACCAAATAGTAGGATATTAATATTGAACACTTATATGTTTTTTCTTTACGTCACTGCTCTCACAGTGTACTTTTAAATGTAAAAATGTCATGTTAAAGTTAATAAAACAAAGTGTATTGTTATCAAATATTCTAATCGTAAGTCAATTATGATCACATCAAAAATTAATTATAACACACAGTCGCAAAAGTAATAATAAAAAAATATGTACCATCCATTTGTAATATATTTACCTCAAATTTAAAAACAACAGTATTAAACTATGCATTCGTTCCGGAATAAACAATTAATTTGACTAAAAATATATTACAAAATATAGATATACAAAATTTCGTTCTAAACAAACATGTCAGTTTATTTTATGGAGAAGATTAAATACTTTCATTAATTATCACAATTCTTTGATATATCATTTTTCTCTTGTATGAATATGGAACACATTTTTGGTGCTAGGTACTTAAATCAACAAAATTATGTATGTATATGTAAAATAATAAAAGGGAAGGAAAAATATTGAATCCAAAATGGTTAGTTCAAGGTAATGTGAACTGTTTGTTTCAAAACTTAATCATAAAGATGATTAGATTGTAGATTTTCTTTAGTCAATTGTAGATTTTGAAAAAGAGAAATATTGAATCTAAAATGATTGGAATAAATGACTATAGTTCAAGATGATGACAGATGTACGACGTTTCGATCATATGGTTTTTGGTCATTATCAAGCAAAAAACAAAATTCTAGTTCAAACAAACATAAACAAGATCTCTTGAGAATTACACTCAAAAAGTACAAAATATTTTGAAAAATATTAGAGAATATTTTTGTTTATGTTTCTTACAACTATATTTTCCTTGAGAAGATGAATCTGAGAATCTCCAATTCTTTATTCACCATTACTTAAAGCTCTAACACCATAAAAACGATCTCGTCTACTATTCGATATATCGTCGTTCCCTAACATGTAATTCATGAAACGATTGTCGTTATCAAATTGTTCTGTTTTCTCAATTTTCATTTTGTGATCGTTATCAGATGATGATATTGGTTCTCTTGTTTTCACAAGTTCATTGAGGGGGTTGATACTAGGTTTCAGAAATCGATTTAATTCATCTTCATTATATGTCTGTTGTTTCTTAATAAGGTTATGTTTGCGACGTATTGCATTGCTAACATTTATTATTTGTTTAGTAATGCAGTCATTCGAAATATTTGACGCCATCTTTAAATATAACTTGAGGACGTTCTGAACATATCACGTTTCGGACGTAACTGATTACGTTTCAGAAGTGACGTTTTAAACGTCCGTGCGTGACAACGCTTGTTAGCATACTGAGGGTGTGGGGGATGATCTTGACTATTTAATTGAAATAAATGTATCAAACCCTTGTCTATAACGTCCATTATTTTTATCACGATCTTTATCAATCACTAGAAATCCATACCGAGCGTTCGTCCAGCATGTGGAGCACATGTCACGGAAAATTGAATACGTCATGTCTGTATTTACATGATCATCATATATGTGTTTTAAATTCATATAAACTTGTTTGAAGTGTATAAGTAGATTTGCATTGTCTCGTACTAAATGTTTCGGTATTCTGGTGTAAGTTTGACATAAATAGAAACAATCAATTTTCGAATGCCTTCCCATGCTGAAGTATGCCCGAATATTTTCTTGTTTTTCGCATGCAACATCATCAAATACAAACAGCGAATTTGGTTTAGCGTTATTAGGATGAACAATTTCTGCAGTATCTGTATACTGATGAAAATTTATTATGTCCGATACGTGAGCGAATACATTAGCTAAATACTGATATTTAGGCTGATTCAGCAATTTTGCAAACAAATATAGATTTTCAAAACGTAACCCGTTCGGATGTAGTATAAGTGCAAGCATTACGTTCGTTTTTCCACAATTAGATGGGCCGCAAATAATACAGTATTCGGTAGAAGTTCCCCATGTCGTCGATAATTCGTCTGACTATTATTATCAATTAAAACGTCAAAATCTTGAACTGGTAATGACAACTGATGTTTAATGTATTCCATCTTTACTCTTACTGACGAGAGATGAGTGTTATGTATAGATTGGTGATCTTATGCACCATCACCTCATTATGTGTACGAATATGAAAGAGTGCACACGTCATCGTCGTCCTCGTCACGGGCGGGGACTTCTAAATACAGTTATTAATAAGTTGCCATTTGAGATGCACTTTCCTGTCTATCAGTACTGCGGGCCGGGAACAAAGCTGAATAAACGTATCGTATTGAAAAAGCGCGGGAAAGGCTTCATTCAAGAGATGCTGGCTTAGGAGAAAAATCCGCTGCCTGGCTGGTGAAGAATGCGATGAAAACTAAGGTTAGATTAGGAATGGGCTTAAAATGAAAACTCCCTGTGAAACTGGCTCTAAATCAAGCTAAAACAATGTTACGAGAAACGAAAACATTAAATGATGATGATGGTAGTGTGAAAAAAGCAGTCAACATTTCATTGGGTGCTGCACGTAAAGTTGTGAAATCAAGAGGTGGAAAACGGCGATTTAAAAAACCTCGAGTGATACCGGTACCAAAGTGTGGTGGTATTTTACCATTAATACCAATTTTTGCCGCATTGGGAGCCATCGGCAGTTTAGCAGGTGGCACTGCTAGTGTTGTACGCGCAGTTAAAGACGCTCAGAATGCGCGTAAAGAATTAGAAGAAAATGTGCGACATAATAAAACAATTGAAGCCATTGCTCTTGGAAAGAAAGGATCCGGACTTTATATGAAACCATACCGTAAAGGTTTTGGTTTATATTTAAAACCACATAATTTTTTATAAATCTACCCAGGCGTGCTTTAACTAACATTGAACTGCGAAGATATTCACGTAAGGTGCTATATTTTCGCGGTGTTTTTATGAGAAATAATTTACCATCTCGCGTACGTTTAAACGAATGCGGTATTATAAACCTTGATGATAAAGATGGTGAAGGTACGCACTGGGTTGTTTATAGGAAATTCAAGAATAACGTCGAATATTTTGACAGTTTTGGTAATTTACGCCCTCCTACTGAGGTTATACAGTATCTTAGTAATTTAGATCCTAAAATAACCATTAAATACAATCATAAAATGTTTCAAAATTTTGATACAGTAATTTGCGGACATTTATGCTTAAATTTTTTTCATAAATAGCAATTTGTATCAGACAGTCACTCAGTCTCACTATGTCATCCCTGCTGATATCATTGTCTGGTAATCAGTCCATACTAACGGCAGATTTTTTCCCGCCAATTGATTTAAATTATGAATCGCAGTATGCACTGGGTCTTGTTGACTTTCAAGCGTTCAACTCTGTACCAAACATTGATAAGTATAATAATAAATTCTACGTAGAAGATGACGTCATTGAAATTCCTGTCGGATCGTATGAGATTGAAGATATTGAATTATATCTGAATCAGCAATTTAAAACTAAACAAGTTTCAATATCATTGAAAGCGAATAACAATACACTAAAGAGTGAAATTAAATGCAATCGAGCAATAAACTTTGAACCTGATGATTCCATCGGGTCAATATTAGGTTTCACAAAACGCACACTACAACCTAATATTCGTCACGAATCTGATTTACCCGTGAAAATTCTCAGTGTAAACACAGTGCGTGTAGATTGCAACATTACAACGGGAGCATATCATACTGGAAACCCGAGTCATACAATACATGAATTTTCTATAGCAGTGCCACCTGGTTACAAAATTGTTGAAGTACTAGCGAATGTTATCTATCTTCCGATCAGTGTTAGAAGTATTCCAACAATAACACTTAAAATAGTCGATCAGGATGGAAATCTCATCAATTTTCGAGGTGAAGTCATCACGATAGGACTACATTTGAAATCAGTCTAGTCAAAATGGGTATTCATTTTGGTGCTGTACGGAAAACGTATAAAATGGGTGTACCAATAAAGAAGCATATCACTAGTAAACGTGGTGTTAAACAGTTAACATCAGCAAATAAGCAGTTCCTGAAATCATTAGGATTAAAACTCCGGCAAAATTAAGTGGTTACGAAGATTCTTCAAGCGACATAAAATACGATACCGAATTATTTGTTTATTTTCATGCAAAATAAAAAAGAGGACGAAGACAGCAGTGGAAATTCTACAAATTAACGAAGAAATTAATTTCGCTAATGGAATAATTCGTAAGGAAGTACATTCACATCAGCCATATGCAACAACTACATTCAACAATAATGATGAAATACGAATTCCTGTGCAACAGCAAGATATATTTACTCTTCCTCATGAAAGTTTTCTATACATCGAAGGAAAACTAAAGCATGAAAGTGGGACAAGTGTAACACTAAGTAATAATTCTATTGCATTTTTATTCGATGAAATTCGTTATGAACTGAATGAAATTGAAATTGATCAGTCGAAAAATGGTGGTATTACTAGTACAATAAAATCGCTTCTATCTATCAATGATGCTGAAAGTAAATTTCTGGAAAATGCCGCTTGGAATCCTTATGATTACAGCAATCGAGTATTATCCACTGATGGATATTTCAATGTTTGCATTCCCTTAAAAATGTTGCTGGGGTTTACTGAAGATTATAAAAAGATCATTGTTAATGCACGTCAAGAACTTATATTAGTACGTGCAAAGAATGATGAAAATGCATTTATAGCAACCTCTGAAGCTAACACAAGCATTACAATAGAAAAAATTCAATGGCGTTTGCCATATGTACATGCGTCAGACAGTGAGCGTTTGACATTATTGAAGCATGTTGAAATGAATAAGTCTATTTACATACCGGTCCGAACATGGGAGTTATATGAATATCCATTGTTGCCCCCATCGCAGAATCAACTATGGACTGTGAAGACTACAACTCAACTTGAAAAGCCCCGTTTCGTCATACTCGCTTTTCAAACAGCACGAAAAAATAAATTGGAAAAAGATTCATCGTTATTCGATCATTGTTAGCTTACCAATGTAAAATTATATCTTAATTCCGAATGTTTTCCGTATGAAAATTTAAATTTTGATAGAGATCAGTATGCACTTTTGTACTCTATGTATTCGGAATTTCAAAAATCTTATTACGAACTAAATGCTCAACCACTATTATCACGAAATGAATTCAAAACCCGAGCCATGATAGTAATCGATTGTTCAAACCAAAATGAATCTATTAAAACTGGATCAGTTGATGTTCGTATTGAATTTGAGTCAAGCGTTAATTTCCCTCCGAACACCTCTGCATATTGTTTAATAATACATGATCGGGTTGTAGAATATAATCCATTAACCAATTATGTTAATAAAATTGTATAACCATTGTATTAATATGTATAATCACTTGTATGGAATGAACAAATAAAAGAAAAAAATTAGTTACACATAACTGCAGTTTTATTATTATTTAAATGTGTTTACATTTCACTTATAATCTGAATGTACACTTTCAAATAAAATCTTGAGTTTCCTGCTCGTACATTTTCTGGAACTCTAGTTTAGTAGTTCTGCAGACGTCCAACGGTCCTCGGCTGATCAACGCAATGTCTCCTTCTCGGTTAATGTTCTCAACCTCTTCGTGGCTGAGATCTGCCGCAAATCGTCGAGGTAGAAATACTTTGAAATCTTCCAATTCGGCAATTATTGCTCTGCCCAATTTGGTTTTAATTTCACGTAGTTTTATTATTTTATACACTCGATCAAAATCAATATCTTGCAATTTTTTCGTTTCCTTAAAATCTTCACAGACACCGACGCTTGTTAACTTCGAAACAATATCAGATTTGTCCGCAGCCATAGTTATTACAACGTCTCTTCAACAGTCAAATGGTGAAATGAATACTAAATGTATAGTGCAAGCTTAATTTATACTAATTTTCTGCAACGTTGGCAAATAAACATGATGAAATATTGTTCAATAATTCCAAGAAATGTTAACCTTCATAAGGTCTTCGGGTCAAATCTGACCCATTTTATGAGAAAAACTGTTTTATTTCTGAAAGTAAGTAGTTTTTATTTTTGATATTTTATGACTTTTATTTTATTTTAAATCTATACAGATATTTTACGTTTCTGAAAAAATATATTTAAAATATTTCCAGTTATAATTTTTTTACACATAAGGTCTTCGGGTCAAATTGGTCCCGGAGTAAAAACACGAATTTTTGTAATGCTGTCTGGAATAATTTGCGCAATAAACTTGTATATATCTGTCTCTTTTCCTCTTATCACACTAGCCTAACATTATATGGCATGAAAATGGGGAATCCCCGGGGTATTAGTTCGCTACAATCGTAGAATAAACACGTAACAAATAACACGCGTCTAAGGTTGAAAGTTGTGCCAGATATTTTTTGTGGGAAAATGACGGATAGTGAAATGGAGATCATGGCGAATGAAGTATCTGACGAGGAAGAACTATGTTCAGAAAACGAAGATTATCTAGAATATGCTGAACCATGTGATAGTTCTAGTGAGAGTGATAGTGAAGTTGCGCTTACTCAGACAACGACATCAAAGAATGGCCAAATAAGATACTCCAAGGAACCTTGTACGAATAGACATGGAAGAGCCCGGATGGAAAATATTATCAGCATGATGCCAGGTTTGACACGTTAATCTTGTTCGAGAATTACAAAGGAAGAGATCTCTAGTTTTCAATTATTTTTCCCACCTCCTGTAATGAATACTATTTTGAAATACACCAATAAAGAAGGTAAACGTGTATTTGGTAATGATTGGACTGATATTGACGACACCGAAATGTTCGCATTTATTGGATTACTTTTGTTGGCTGGAGTGTATCGGTCAAATAATGAAAGTACCGAAAGTTTATGGGATTCTGAGAGAGGTAGACCCATATTTGGAGCAATCATGCCATTGAAAAGATTCAAAATTGTTTCGAGAGTAATAAGATTTGACAATAGGGACACTCGAAGCGAACGACGAATGCTAGACAAGTTTGCACCGTTTCGTGAATTGTGGGGCCAATGGGTTGACATATTGCCCAAAACTCTATAATCCGTCTCAAGATGTAACAGTCGATGAACAGCTGGTAGCATTCAGAGGAAGATGTCCATTCCGGCAATACATACCGTCCAAAGCAGCTAAGTATGTTATAAAATTTTGGGTTCTTTGTGATTCTGCTACTAGTTATGCTTGGAATATTCAACCGTATACAGGTAAAAAAATAGGAACCATGCCTGAAAGAAACCAAGGTATGCGTGTAGTCCTTGATTTGACAACTGGTCTAAAAGGTCATAACGTGACTACAGATAATTTCTTCACATCTTATCAACTTGGACAAAAACTACTAGAAAACACGAATCACTTTAGTTGGAACTATACGTAAAAATAAGCTTGAATTACCACCAGAGATATTGGCAACCAAAGGCAGACCTATATATTCTTCATTTTTTTTGGTTTACTGAGGACACTACCCTCGTGTCTTACATTGCTAAAAAAAATAAGTCTGTGAATCTTCTCAGCACTTTGCATCACAGCTCAGAAGTTAGTAATCGCGAAGACAAAAAGCCACAAATAATATTAGATTACAACAAATGTAAAGGTGGTGTAGATACATTGGATAAAGCTGTGGCATGTTATACTTGCAAAAGAAAGACAAATAGATGGCCTCAAGTGGTATTCAGTAACATGTTGGATATATCAGCGTATAATGCTTTCATATTATTTACATCGGCTAATCATGGCTGGAACGAAAGCTGCTTTGCTAAAGGTCGATACTTTTTGGAGAATTTAGGTTTGCAGCTTACTACATGAAAAAACGAAAAACATTATCATTTTCACGAGAAATTGCAAAGAAAATACGTGATTTAGATCAACAGCCGTCCACTGCAACCAAAGCTGAAGAAAAAATAGCGGCCCGGTCAAAAATCCCACCAAAAGAAGTCGATGTCAATTATGTCCCAAAACAGATAATAAAACACCATTAGTCTGTATAACTTGTAAAAAATTTGTATGCAAACAGCATTCTAAAACGATTACTCTATGCAACCAATGTAACAACAATTGAATTAAAATTAAATTATAATATGTCATATATTTAAGTACATATATTCCTTGTATTAATTATGTAAAATCGATATAAATTTGAAATAAATGCCTATAAAAATACAGTTTATACTGAGTATAGCTAAAAATAGCAGATAAGATATTATAATACACTTTATTAAAGCAAATTATTGTCCATATATGAAATTTACTACTTGGGTCAAATCTGACCCGAAGACCGTTAACGTCAGTAATTTTGAGGACCTTATGAAGGTTAAACAAGTTTAGACAAGTTCGTTAAGAGGAATTCTAGAAATGCATCTTTAGCAGTATATATTCTTAGAACGATGAAAATAGGAGAGATGAAATTTTATTTAGGAAACTAGGAATTCTAAAAAAAACAGATATATTGGTTTAGACAATTTTTATTTCCTACATAAGATACATATATTCATAGGTACACATATTTTTTCACATTTCAATATATTGGCAGCGGGAACATTTGTAAATGGGTGGCGCAGGACCGTCTATATGTGTTCTGTCACTTGGTAGATTGTAATGATCGTAGCATGGCAGTCGCTTTTGATGGCAGCTTGTGAAATAAGTCTTCTAGCTGAGCACCTTCGAAACTCTTCATCAGTTCGATAAATTTAACATCATCCACCTCACCACGTCTATGCGCTTTTATAATTATTTCACTCATCCAGGTACTTAGTTCACCGGATTTATTCGTTAGACATGTAAATGTTTGTTTTATATTATCGACAAACGAAGAGCTGGTCTCACTTATTTCTTTTTCCATCATGAACCGCTGATACATTATTGAATGCATGTGATTATCAAACCGTCATTTATACAAAAGTTGCTAAATATAACTGCGCAATCAATTCCAGGAATTATGAAACAGGTTTGAACAAGTCCGTAATCATATCAATTCCAAGAAATAGGTTTGTAGTGGGGGAATCACAGAAATAGCTATGACGTAATCAGTGCTAGGAATTATGTGAAACAAGTTTGAACCAGTCAGTAAACAGGGAAATATTCTAGGAATGACGCAATAGTTGCGCAATATTGCGTAATCAATTCCAGGAATTATGAAACAGGTTTGAACAGGTTCGTTATCATATCAATTCCAGGAAACGGGAGAATCACTGAAATAGCTATGACGTAATCAATTTCAGGAAACAGGTTTGAACAAGTTCGTAGTGTGCTCGGGTTGCGCATGCGTCACCAGGTCCGTACTCCACCTAAAGAAAAACCTCCAGGTACGGCCTGACTCACTGGGCCACGTAACCCTTGATCCAGACCCCGTGACTCCTCCGAGTTCACCCCCTGACGAAGATCTCCAGGTACATGACCTTGAAAGAAGACCCATCCTGCCTGAAGAAGATCTCCAAGTCGGCCATACAACGGTACAGCCTGCCCCCCTGGATGACGTTACCCTTGATCCAGGCCCCGTGACTCCCCCGAGTTCACCCCCTCACCTGCAGGTACATGATCTTGAAAGAAGAGGCCATACAACGGTACAGCCTAGTCCCTTGGATGACGTCATCCAGGCCACGCCCCCCGATCACGTGCCCCTCCGCGCCGCCCCCACCTCGCAACGCCGTACTACAGTACAGGCACGAGGTAGGTAACCCGCAATGCTGGTCCAGGATGTACATTACTATACTACTCACGTGCCCTACAACATAGCCATCCCACGCTGGACCACGTGCTTACAACATAGCCATCCAGGGACTCGCTGACCTCACAGTCACGCCCCTGTCCAACGGTGGACCACGTGAGACACTACGCAGCCCTGCCAGGGACGCACTGATACGCCAGCCACGTCCCCTTCCCACGTTGCGACACAGCAGCCCAATAAGGGACGTGTCGGCTAACCACCAAACTAGGGACGTGCTGACCTACGCAGGCACCTCCCTGTATTACGGACAACGCTGGACTATCAACTACCTGATCTTATACACATCGGCCAGATCCACAGAAATACACGTTGGGCCACATACAACAACATGACCTACCTCACCTGGAGTCATGTAACGGAAGTACTAACATCGACACAAACACAATCCAGTCACTCACCCAAGGAGAATTGTTGTCCCGTGGAACACTCGTGCTAGACTGAATATAATCTTATTTGGAGAGACTTTAAAGTTACATGCAGTGGTTACGGATGCACCGTCACCCATAACTAGTGTTATAACACGCATTAAAAATACTAAAATTAAAACGGCACCTTACAATATATATATATATATATATATATATATATATATATATATATATATATATATATATATATATATATATATATATACAGGCTGTCCTATTTAAACGGGCCACTACAGGGATCTCGTAAACTATAAGAGATACAAGGTCGGTTAAATTAGACAAAAGTTGCACATTTATAGGCCGATGTTAATGGCGATTTCATATTTTGAAAATATTGCATGGCTCACTAGATAATGACAAAATTGTGATTTTTTTCGAATTTTAATTTTCCATTATAACTCGGAAGGTATTGAAAATATTGAAAAATGTTTCAAATAAATATTTGAGCATAGAGAATAGGCTTTTTGAAGAATTTGATGATATTGTTTTTTACTTTTTTATTTAGGAGATACAGCATGCAAGTTCAATTTTTTAAATAGGAACCATATTTAATTTTAGTTTAGTTAAAAAGAGTTATTTTTCCTCTTTACAATGATGTATTTGTTTATATAAATATCTTTTTTAGTTTCGAAGAAAAACTAGAAAGGATGATAAAAAGAATGTTTTTTCGTAGTATGCCATGAAAATTTGATATAAAACAATTGCATCCAAAAATGTTAAGTACATACAAAACAAATAAAATTCAATAACATTTGATAAACGAAACAAAATTCGTTGTGTAAACTGAAAACTATTACACAGATTTTCGTATGAAGCCATCCCTACATAAATTATTTTTTGTCTATAATCTTTTGTTTACCAAATATTATTGAATTTCAATTGTTTTGCATGTACATAACACATTTAGATGCAATTGTTTCATACCAAATTTTCATGGCACACTACGACATTCTATTTGCCATACTTTTTAATTTTTCTAAAAAACTAAAAAAGATATTTATATAAACGAGTACACTATTGTAAACAGAAAAAATAGCGCTTTCTAGCTGGAGAAAAATTAACTATAGTTTCCATTTAAAAAATTTAATTTGCATGCTGTATCTCCAGAAATATCTATTAAAAAAAATTTTCATCAAATTTTTCAAAAAGTATCTTGTGTATGCTAAAATATTTATTTGAAACTTTTTTCAATATTTTTTATACTTTGTGAGTTATAACGGAAAATTAAATTTCGATAAATTCCCACTTTTGTCATTATCTAGTGAGCCATGCCATATTTTGAAAAAACTAAATCACCATTAACATCGGCCCATAAATGTGCAACTTTTGTCTAATTTAACCGACCTTGTATCTCTTATAGTTTCCGAGATCCCTGTAGTGGCCCGTTTAAATAGGACACCCTGTATATTATATATATATATATATATATATATATATATATATATATATATATATATATATATATATATATATAAAGATATATATATATATATATATATATATATATATATATATATATATATATATATATTACGGTGGTGACCGCGACACATAAATATAAATACATAAAAGTCAAAGAATAATCATTTTTTTATTTATTACAAAGTAAACATAATGTGTACTCGTATTATACATATAGTGACATTATCAAAACAAAAGAGATTCAATAAATACAGACACTAAAGAAAATAGATACAGACAAGACAGAAAAATAATAGCAAATTAAATTAGAACTACTGATAAATCCAGGAAAAAATATAAAATACAAAAAAATACAAGACTCTGGATTGGTATGCGCCAAGTCTATTGATTTGCAGTTTTTCTTCCAAACTTAATAACAAGAAACGTTTTTCCACTAAACTATAGATTTTGTTCATGGTTAAAATGTATTGTTTATGGAACATTTAACTTTAAATTAAATTATAATAAAAAACGTGATACCGTTTATTGTCCCCTTACTAGAGGGAACGACGGTAAACAATTTTACAAGTATGAAATTAAATAACAAAACGTAAAATAAAAAAATAAGTTACCAAATATACAATTCCCGAATAACACTATAACTAATAAAACAAATCGTAATTTTCCTTAATCTACTTAACTAAACACCTGTTCTTCAGTCACGGTTGGTTCACTTCAGCTAGTTTGTCCAATGGGGGGGGGGTGCACGGGCTGCGCGAGCGACGATGACCAAATCACCACGTCCGGTGAGCGGTCGCGTGGCGGACTGTGGTTCCGTGCTCGTGCTCTCGGATCGTGCTCTCGGATCTGGCGGCGGTGCCTGAAGTGGACCGGCGGGTCGTTGGGCCTGGGCAGCGGCACGGGTCGGATGCGTTGCCTTCGTGCGCGGTTCCTCGTCGGCCTCTGGTACATGTGGTCGTCTTGACGGCGGCTGGGGTTCGGACGCAGGAGCGGGGCCCAAAGTGTCGACTTCACCGTTTAGTAGGAGCTGGGCTCGGAACTACTAAGTTAGAGCAGGAGCTGGGCTCGGACTGACTCTGCTTGGTACTGCGTATGCTGCGCCGTTTATACCCATGTCTAGGCAGACTCAAAAAGTCTCGTCTGCCAGACATAGGTTGGTTCTCGTTCGTTTCTGCAACAAACGCAGCTGTCTGATGGTTACGCAACTTTGTTTGCAGCGTGTCTGCGGCAGTCTGCCGCTCGTTGGGTCCGCACCGTTTCGTCGGTATCAAACGGTAACAGTAATTAGACCCACTATAACAGATCAACAACGAGGACAAAGAATCTCATACTATTTACATAAAACACACTAATCCACGTGCTTGACAATCAATGTGCGCTATGTATGCACGTGCTACGTGCCAACACAGTTTAATGGGCCAGTCAAGCCTGGCCCCGAGATAGGCGTTTTCGCCTGTATATAAAACACGATCGATACTGCGCGCGCATCATACATGCTCCGTGATACAAGCTGATATACACGTATACAATAGGGCCTGCTCCGGCTGGCCCCAGAGCCCGTACTAAGTCGCATTGTACAATATTGCCACAAATTACGACTGTCATTTTTAGCTCATCGACCTCCTGTCGAAGAGCTATAGTGTTCGGTACGATGTCTGTAGCATCTTCCGATTTCAAAAATTTTTGCACAGAAATCCCGGACAGACCCCCTGGACCACGAAATGACTATTACAACATATGTCCGTATGTATGTCGCTCGTCCGCTCGTCCGCTCGCTCGCTCGCTCTCTCGTACGAGATTTTTTGTTCCACCCAGATCTCCTAAACTACCCAACGGATTTGTATGATACGTGTTATGGTCTAGTTGTGCAAGGTACATTTTATTTTTCAAAATTTTCCTTCGTACTTGAGAAAAAAAATATTTTCCAATATTTTTTCAGTTTTTATTTTTTTTCTGCGTTATTTTTTGTTCAATTGTATTCAAAATTTTCATGCATATGCAGGAAATGGAACAATATTTTTCCATATTTTTTATTTTGAAAAATTATGTAAGACCATTGGAGAAAAAAATATTTTTTAATTAAAAATTAAACAAAAGAAGATCAATGCATTTATAGTCGGCTTAGTTTGCTTTGCTTTTGTCAAGAGAAGAAAATGTATTCACACTTGTTTTAAATTTGTTGTTTTATTTGCGACCTAGGCACCTAGGATTTTAAAAGTGAATCTAAATAAATAATAATTTGTGATATATTCAGACTTGCACATACGTCGATGAGCTGCAGGCATGTATGTCTGTATACATTCCTAGTTTTATTAAACAATAAGACGTGTTGAAAATAGATCAAAAAACTAGTATTCAAAGAATGGGTTAGTCACCCATGCCTGCAGCTCATCGACGTATGTGCAAGTCTGAATATATCACAAATTATTATTTATCTAAATTCACTTTTAAAATCGTAGGTGCCTAGGTCGCAAATAAAACAACAAATTTAAAACAAGTGTGAATACATTTTCTTCTCTTGACAAAAGCAAAGCAAACTAAGCCGACTATAAATGCATTGATCTTCTTTTGTTCAATTTTTAATTAAAAAATATTTTTTTCTCCAATGGTCTTACATAATTTTTCAAAATAAAAAATATAGTAAAATATTGTTCCATTTCCTGCATATGCAAGAAAATTTTGAATACAATTGAGTGAAAAATAAAGCAGAAAAAAAATAAAAACTGAAAAAAAGTTGCAAAATATTTTTTTTCTCAAGTGCGAAGGAAAATTTTGAAAAATAAAATGTACCTTGCACAACTAGACCATAACAAGTATCTGCAGAAAAAAATTCATAAAAATCCGTTGGGTAGTTTTGGAGATCTGAGTGGAACAAAAAATCTCGTACGAGCGAGCGAGTGATCGAGCGAGCGAGCGAGCGAGCGGACGAGCGACATACATACGGACATATGTTGTAATAGTCATTTCGTGGTCCAGGGGGTCTGTCCGGGATTTCTGTGCAAAAATTTTTGAAATCGGAAGATGCTACAGACATCGTACCGAACACTATAGCTCTTCGACAGGAGGTCGATGAGCTAATAATAATTACAAGAAATACATGTTTTAAAACTACATGTATTGGACTAGTTATAAAAATACAGGTGGGGCCCGGGCCCCAGGGCCCCTATAGACGAGCCGCCCCTGGTTATAACATACAAAGGAATTAGGATAAAATTAATTGTTGAATGTACAACGTTATGACAGCGGAGGGTGACATCTTACGAATGGAAGCGGAAACTAATAGCGTACATTTGCCGACAGAGATTTCTGCTATGATCGACAAACACACACATATGACTTATTATTCTTCTTACTTACTTGATATACAGAATACATGAGTTGTTATAAAAAGGTTTAATAAAATAAAGTTTACAGTGTATATTAGTAGTTGTGTGACTTCTATTAAATACATATTTTTTGTCCTATGATATACAAAGATACTCTGCAACATTCTAGTTACTAGATTACGGGAGCGCTTTCAGCGATAACGATATCAATTAATACTTATAGCGTGATCACGGTCACCATTTAAAAGCACGGTGATCGAAATATCATGATCACCAGGAACGACGTTCCTAAAATATCACCGGGTCGCTCAGCACTACTTCCATTACATTTGCGAATAAAAATAATTTTTGTGCATTAATTTTTTTAAGAACAAATTTTTTGTAAATGTTTTCAAATAATTATTTTTTATTATTATTTCAAACATGACTATAGTGATACTGGACTAATTCAAGCAGTACTAAGCATGGTATTCCTGTACATTCCATTTAAAAATAAATTTCGAGTTAATTCGTTTGGATTTCAATATTTTTTTAGAACCGAGTGTAAAACTAATTCCAAAGTAGTCGTAAAATTTACTTGTAATTAGACGTAAAATTTACTTGTCTAGACCAAATAATGACTTTTCGATCACAAAAAAGTTTTTACTAAAAAAATTTTATTTCAAATACAAAGAACAAATTTATAAAATAATTAATTTTTTAAGCAAACAAGGTGTCTCGATCAGCACTGAAAATCAAATTCAATTCTTCAAAACTGTTTTATAAGTATTTAATGAAGTATTGTAGTCATACAACTGCGTAAATACCACAAATATAACTACAACAATTCAATTAACTGAAACGGTTTATAATATTGGTAGTGTTCCATTATAACTGTCCAATGAATTCGTAACCATTTACTTTTGTGAATTTCAAGCTAAAACAAGGAATTAAACATAGCATCTCCGGGTTTGTTCATTATATTGAGTAAAATAATTATACCATTCAAATTTAACTTGAAATGGCGTCTTTATTTCTTATTATGTATACGCTATGTTTAAAGATATCCTGAAAATTTATTCATCATATTAAGCTTGAAAAATAGTCAAAAACTGCTTTTAAATTTACTTACTGTTTCTCGAAATGCAGTCTAGCATTAAAAATAGCTAGACATATATTTTGCAACGACTAAGTACATCAAGGGATATATTGTACAAAGATATATTTATATTAAGGTTCAATAGTCGGAATTATATATTTATATACATATAGAAGAAAGCAAATATTAATTTAAAACTTGCATATTTCTGTAAATATTTTGTCTTTATTTTGTTTTCATGGCATATTCAGTGTGTCCCAGCGACTACCATACATAGAGAAATTAACAATGATAACTACGAAGCAGATATTTTGGCAGCTGTCGAAGTGTGAGGGAAGTTACAAATAATCTCGGAGAATCACCGCACTCATAAAAAACACAAATATTACACGCTGTTATTAGCAGCAGATAGTGAAAAACGAATCACTTTTTGTGAATTAATGTTTAATAAATGTCATGCTGTAGAAAATATTTGGTTCACTGACGAGCACACATTTTACCTTAAATGTGGGACACAATTTCGTGACAGATTAAGCCACTGTCTGCTAGTCAATGGGAATACGTTTGAACATTTCATTGATTAGTACCTGCTAGTGATATTGAATTTAGTGCTTGACTGTTGTGTTTTGTTCGTTTTAGTTACATTGGTGAAACTATGCAATACATCGAAAACAGAATGTATCAACACAATTATCATTTAACTAACAATAACCTGGGTCATAGTGCTATTGTAGAACATGCCATTACTTTTAATCATTCCGTTAATTTCAATAATTACAAAATTTTACATTCTGAACAATGCAAATTCAAGCGATTGTTTCTCGAAAGTTTTTATATTAATTTAAACAAATCCTCTATTAACCATAAAAATGATTTTCATAACCTGTGTTTAAAAAATGCGCCGTCCTTTAACTTGTTATAGTTGTTTTGTTACCGCTAGATGACTTTGTTGGTTCTCATTTTGAATATCTTGTTAATTAATTTTAATTAGAATGTTCTAGTCGATTCCGTTTACTACACTAATTTTACATTACTTAACCTGTTCGGCCGAACATGTGGCTTTCAGAATTTTTACTTTCTTACGAATGTTTCTTTCAATGTTACAAATTGTTATTTAAATTGGTAAGATATATTTATTGTTAACTGTTATTTATTGTTAAATGCTGTTATTATATCAATGTATTCAAAAAATTGTAGATTCCTGAAGATGACCAAAACTCTGTCGAAACTAATGCTTTAATATATGTTCTGCATTTAACTTGAACTCGTTAAGAAGTTTAAATCCAGAGATTTCATTAGATTATTATTAATAACAATACTAGATTTATTATAGGGGATGGTACATACATTTACATTAGCTGTATCCGAACAAAAAATTAAATCTAAAATTCTGTTATCTACGTTAACATTTCCATTAAATTGTAGAAAATTACAAAAACTCATAGTGTTAATCACTTCTGGAATGTAGAGATGAATCGTAATAATTATCGACTCCTTTCCAGTAAAATAAACTTTCTAATTAATTTGCAGTAATCATTTGCACAGAAGTCAATGTTTATTCACTAACGCTCTAATTCATAATTATTGAAAACATTTCCACGCCGGTAGTAGAAGTCCACTTTTATATGGCCTTAAAATTGTGACAGAATAAAAGCATTTTTACTCCCTAGGGACGAAATAAGACAACAATTCCCCTAGGGGCGTTTTTATTATAGTAAATGTTTACATGTTGTCCGTGGTACACGTTGATCGTGAGATCGAAATGTTACTACAAACATGTACATAACGGATGCGTTATGTTTATACAGAGTGATCGAAATTAACTGTCCTTGCCGCATCTTTGTCATACTGACTAGGATTGACAATTCGCATTGGCGTACAGTTATTTTTTTCCATAGTAACAGTGTCAAATTTAGTAGCGCCGTTAGTATCGAGCTGTGAATTAGCGGTCATAACTTTTCTTGTAGCTTATAATTGTTGGCATTTTAAATTTATTTAACTTGTGAATTAACTTTTTATGTTTAAGAATCTCCGCAACAAACGGAGGAGAATAATGGAAGGAGTCGCAATATGTGCCAGTTTTATATCTACTGGCGAACTCAACATCATCGGGTTAAGAACTGGACAAAGGATTACATTACTAATGAAACTTCGCACTGGTATTGCTGCATGATAATTCGTTATCCTGGCTGGGTTTAACAAGGATGGCAAATAGTTAAAGTTTCCACAAAAGTATAGCGGGACGTAATTGTAAGTTATAATTTTTATTCAATATTGTTGTTACATTCTATTATTTGTTTTTTGATTCGGCTGCGTGTGCTTAGCAGATGGAGAGTTGTAGCATAATAATTGCGGTCGAATGCAATAATGCGGAACAACAATTGGGAAGAAATTCAAGTAAATGTAGTGAAGAAACAACGGGGCAAAGGACAATATGTAGTAACGGTATTCATTGTAAGTAGACAAAATCGAATAAAATTGTTTTTACACGTCCGGGAGTAGAAGTCGGTTTCTATGGCGTCAAACGCGGGACAGAAATGAAGCATTTACTCCCTAGGGACGAAAACACTTTTCGGAAGGGAGTTTTTATTATAACAAAGGTTTTTGTAAATAAATGTCTGTTGTCATGGTACGCGTTGCATGGAAACATTTCCAAAGGCTTCTAAATATTGTAATTTCGCTAAGATTTATTATAATTCATTATTTATGAAATTAAGTGTTTCTACTCCCGAACGTGGAAAAAATAGTATATACACCTCGGGAGAGACCACCATTTTTCCCTCGATGTATTTGTACAAACTACACCTCAGGAAAAATAAGTGGTTTCTCTCCCTTGGTGTATAATGTACTATTAATATTATTCCGAATGCACGACCTTCTCGATATACAGTGTACTCACTCTCTGTTATAATAAGCCTGGATCAATAATCAACTACAGTTTGCCAATAATGTGATTGTTTATATGGTATTAATTATTAATCAATAAATATAGTTCTTTTAAAATGTCACTAACTACATATGTACATACTATACTCGTATATTACAATAATAGATAGTATATTTCATCCATGAAACGGATTTCAAATGATATAAATATGTACGTATTTTACCAGAAAAAAAAACACCAACGGCCAATTCCATTAAATATTTTATCATGTCGATTACCGAGTTAGTTAGAATTAAATTTTCCAAATATATTTTTAAGGAATTTGACGCCATATTACCGTGTTAGATGTTCGATCTGATACCTGAAAATAATATATAAAGAATTTTACCTAAACAGTAGTTTGTAACTGGATTCTACATAGTTACTTATAATTCATTTCAATTAATCCTGTGTATTCCAGATATCGTGATCATATGAGCTTATCATCACATACACATCACGACCGATATACATCAGGATCGCACAGTACAGTAATCAACTGCACTAAGGTAATATTTTACATTTAAATAATATTTCCCGAGATTTCCTTTTCATGGTCATCCTTGAAAACTTTCACTTTGAGCTTCGATGAGAATTTCAGATAGAAATTTTAATTTTTCACGGTGTCGCCCCAGTGTTCTCAAAGACGGCAAGGGATATTTTTGATACAGAAATTCTTCATAGTCATTATTGCCACAGGCAAACTTTACTTTTAAAGAATTTTGTACAGGAGCGTTTGACCATTTCATAAATTTAGTTGACGATCGTTTCATCGCTGTTACCTGGTCTTCATTAAGGAGGCGGATCACCCGTTTAATATGTTTCTTGCACGTCAGATGTCGTCGTGAGCGTCGTGGTCACAAGAAAACTTGTTTTGCTAAGTGTGCTTATGATTTACAATATCTAAGCTAGGGCTAACTAGGACAATAAAACTATGGCTATGAATTAATGTATGCCGAAGTATACTGAATAGAAACGTCTCTGTTTAATAAAACGAGTTGAATCTGAACTGGACATGCATAAATACGAAATATATTAATATTCTTTAATTCATTGCGTTTCATTATGTAAGATTTTTTTCAGTATGTATTTATTTAATAAAATAAATATAAAGATTTTTCGAATTTATTCTTAAAAATATGAATTGATTATAAATTTCCGTAATGATAAGGTATTATCTATTTCATATAAAGTTGAATTGCCGCGGTTGAACCGCAAAGCGGATAATCGAGAGTCTAATGTACATTCTCAAAACTAAATTCGCAAAACACAAACTTTTTGAGTTGCAACGTGTTACAGTTTGTAATTTTGTTTCAATTCATAGCTGTTCTTATAAAACATGTAATTAAATTACAAATTAATTCATTCTATTACTTTCATTGAAATAAATATTCTATTACATGTTTCATCTCATTTAGACATAATCAGATTTCATACTAGAGTTAAAAATAAAAAATATGGACTAATATCAAGTCAATGAAATGACTATTTTATGTAAAGTATGTTTTCAAGAAACTTAAATTTTTTTCGTATTGGCAGAAAAATAAATCTCATTACTGCTTTAGATGCAGAATTAAATTCTGTACATTCTACAATATTTATATTTAGTTATCTCCTGTCTTTCCTCGGTTAGTCTAGAATGAAATATTATCATAGCCACGTTAGTATATATAAAAATTTTTAAAGTATTCTATACCAAAAGCTAGAACCATTGATGAAAACATTGTCAATAGAATAATCCGATAAATTGCCTGCCATAAAAGTACATTCCCAAAATTCTGGCAAGGAAAAGGTCACTACGCCACATGGTGCATTTTTCTGGAACTAAATTTAACAGGGCACTATAGGGTAATTTCGCGTTTTTTATAAGACGCAGACACTAGCGCGAATATTGTTAAAAAAATATGTTGGTCGTAAAAAGTGAACCACAACAGCAATGGATAATTGTTAAGGCGATATTGTCATTAGTAAACGAGAAAAAAATTATTTTGTATTCGTCCGTTCCTCGATTTGTAACAAAAATTGATTTTTCTTCAATTAATTGATGGTTGATCAAAAAATATATTATCCACTATTGTAGAGGACAGTTTTTGTTATTTTTCGCAAAAATGTAAAATTTTTAAACAATTCATATATTTACGAAATGGTTATTAGCTATAAGGTGTTTTGCAAAAGTGGAATTATATTTATTATTTTTAAAGAAAAATAAATGTTCGTTAAATCGAATATTAAAATTTCGCCCTGTCTGGCCAATACATATTTCTTTGCAACTGCAAGTTAATAAATACACCCCTGATTTATTTAAAATTTCAGTCATTGGCTGGGATTCTCTAACTCCAAACGGTAGTGAATAACGGGCAACTCCGTTTGGTAACTATGGTTATGTCTTAATTATAAACAAAATGTCTCTTGTCTTTCCCGCTAAGAGCATTACAAATTTACCTGAATACCGCCACTACTAGTAGTTAATGGCCTCTCCTGCTGTGAAGGGTACCCCCCTACCTATTAAGGAATCATGTCAAATTCTAATATCTATGGATGAACAGCCGTTTGTTGACGGGAGTTGTATGTGTCCCGTTAAGCTAACGTTTGATTCCATTTGATTATTAAAAGACGTTAATACGTAAATAATATTGTATGAAAGAGTGAAAATGTTTGATATTTGGATGTTTTACATAAAAATAATACATATTTTTTAGCAAATGAGCAATTTTAATATTGAATTGTAACGAAATGAAGTGAATACTGGTTTTATTTGAAAATTTGCGTCTAAATGTCTCGGGAAGAAGAGAATGTCTTGCGACTGCGTAAATATATTATAGATATGTCAGTGAATCAGTGCTAGGTTAGTTCAAATGTGATGTACGAAGCAAACAGAACATATATGTATTTTCAATATCATGATGTGATTTTCTGTAATTTAATAATATATGCAATATGGTAAAATTAAATAAATTTTGTATGTCGTATACGAATACAAGTGAAATAATTGATATTTTTCTGAAGGATTGTATACTTTGGTTATTACATGAACATGGCAAGGTAATTGTATCTGCTCTTCAACGGTTTCAACTTCAATTGTGGTTTGAATTTGAATTAACTGAGAAATTTAGTTTTACTGACTCCAATTTATATAGCAGCTGACAGTTTCGTTAAGATGTACCTAGAATTCCATTAATTTATATTGAAAACATGCGGAAAATGCATACATTTGCATTCTAATTCGAATTAGCTGCAAATTGACAAATTGTGATTAACCAATTGAATTACAGATGTCTGTGAAAATGTATATGAAAATTTTCATTTAGCTGTCAGATTTATTAATATTGTATAAGAAAGCGTAGTTACGGCACAAAAATACAGTGTTGCCGATGTGACAAATTCGACATGTTAACGGTTGCCGTTTCGTAACGATTGCCTAAACAGGAGCTGTTACAGAATGCCTGGGTTACAGTTCTATCGTTTATTTACTACCTGTATCTAACGTTCCTGCTTGGAAACGGTTGAGTTAGAGAATCCTAGCCAATATCTAAATTAAATTAAATGTATGAATCCTAGAGCGCCAAGATTATATGGATTAATAAAGAATCATAAACCAGATAAACCAATTAGACCAGTAGTATCCTTTACTAATTCTGTTACTTGGAAATTTGCAACTTTTTTACTAGATTGAAATTAACTGTGGTTCCCATTTAAAAAATTGAACTTGCATGCTGTATCTCCAGAAATATCCAATAAAAAAAATATTCATCAAATTCACCGAAAAGTTTCCTATGTATGATAAAATACTTATTTGGAGCTTTTTTCAATATTTTCAGTACCTTCCGATTTATAAATGATAATTAAAACCGAAAAAATCACATTTTTGTCATTATCTAGTGAGCCATGCAATATTTTCAAAATATGAAATCCCCATCAACGTCGGTACATAAATGTGCAATTTTTTTTCTAATTTAACAGACTTTGTATCTCTTATAGTTTCCGAGATCCCTGAAGTGGCCCGTTTAAAATAGAGACCTGTGTATATGACCGTTTCTAAATTTATAAATAAATAACGGAATTTCACTAGCAGTACGTACTGTGTTCATATTAATGAGTGCTACAATGTTCACGTTACAAGGTAGTCAATGTTAGAAAATACCTTGTTCACACTACGGAGCAGTTCACATTTACGGGTGTTCACGTTTACGCGATTGTACTGTATATTTGACGAGGAAAGCCAACAGTTACCCAATGACAGGCTTCCACAAATAGGTACACATGAATAGAGCATAATAATGCATATTACAATTACATATATAAATATATAGTACAACAATTAAATATCAACAAATGGTTTCATACAAGTTCAGTTTACAAGTTTTTACTTTTTTATACGTAGTATGAAGGAAGTATCGGGATCATGAAAAATTTCGATTTCGAGATTTTGGTGGAAATACATGTTTTGAAGTCCCCTGAATACGTTTTGACTATTTTTGCAATGACGTATGAGTGTGAATGTGTTTACATGTAGTAAACTGAATGGAATGCAAGGTGGGTTTTTGAATGAAAGAGAATGTGTGGATCAATTGTTTTCGCTTCGAATGATTGTGGAGAAGACATTGGACCGAAACAAAAAATTGTTTTGTGCTTTCATTGAGTGTGAAAAATTATGGTCTATTTTGAAGGAGTATGGTGTTAGTGGTACTTTATTGAGAGCACTAATGGCTTTATTTGAAAATAATCAAGCAGTAGTTCCCTTGGATGGCAGTTTAAGTAGATGGTTCAGTATTGATGTAGGGCTTTTCTTTGAATGATGTAGAAGATGTTGATGATGATTTATAACACTTTTGGACTTCCATCTTCTGTATGTTAAGTTAATAAAACTAGTTGTTACCAAATATATAAATAAATTTATTATTCAAATATGAAATAGATTCTTCTTTAACTTTGTAGTAATTCATAATATTATAATAAATTAATAAAAATTACATTGTTTTACTACTTTTATATTTTTTAAATGTTCTACATGTTTCGACATAATATGTCATCATCGGGAACAAAAATTACAAATTCAAAATACATAACAACCAGAAACAAAAACAAGTAAAAATTTTTTTCTTATTATTATTTAAACGAAAACCAAAGGCAACTAAATTTAATTTAAACATTTAAAAAGAATTGAATAATTTAAATCAGTTTGTTCATTTATCAAATTGGAATTTTGAGATTTATGTTTATATATTTCAATTGCTTCTAAATAATTTAATTTTTGCCCTTTTTCTTCAATATGTAAAATTTTTATACAATCTAAAAAATTTACTGTATGATTATTTACCAAAACATGATTACCAAACGTAGAATTTTCTGAATTATTTTTATTTTTATTCTGGAACTGAAAGACAATTAAATATTTTTCTAGATTTTTTAAATTCTATACATGCTAACATTAAATTTACTTTAGAAATAGAAAATGAATTTAAATCAATTAATTATTTGGATTTAAAAATTTGTCGTTATGTTAATTTGGATGGTTATTTGAGTTTTGATTTTAAAATTTTTAGGAAATCAACATATACAGACTCTATAATTCCTGCTGAATCATTTCATCCTTTTAGTCATAAAATGTCTACCTTTAGAGCTTTGTTGAATCGAGCTTTTGATTTGCCATTAAGTCAATATAATTTAGATTTTGAAATTAATGTTATTATTAAAATTATTGCTATTAATAATGGTTACAGTATTAATACTATTAATAACTTTATTAAAAAATTTAAAAAAGAAAGAATTCATAAAATTATTTATCCACATTCTTTCTCTAAAACTAATTCTAAATCTAAATTTTACTCATTAAGTTATTTTGGGTCGATTTCTGATAAAATAGCAGTTATATTACGTAAACAAAATTTAAATATTTCTTTTAAATCATTAACTAAATTACAATATATTATTTTTAATAATAAAGACAATATAGAACTTTTAAATAAATCTGGAGTGTATTTATTAACCTGTAATTGTAATGCTATTTATATAGGTCAAACAGGGAGAAATTTCAAAATTAGATTAAATGAACATTTAAAGGCAATTAAAAATAAAAATAATTCAGAAAATTCTACGTTTGGTAATCATGTTTTGGTAAATAATCATACAGTAAATTTTTTAGATTGTATAAAAATTTTACATATTGAAGAAAAAGGGCAAAAATTAAATTATTTAGAAGCAATTGAAATATATAAACATAAATCTCAAAATTCCAATTTGATAAATGAACAAACTGATTTAAATTATTCAATTCTTTTTAAATGTTTAAATTAAATTTAGTTGCCTTTGGTTTTCGTTTAAATAATAATAAGAAAAAAATTTTTACTTGTTTTTGTTTCTGGTTGTTATGTATTTTGAATTTGTAATTTTTGTTCCCGATGATGACATATTATGTCGAAACATGTAGAACATTTAAAAAATATAAAAGTAGTAAAACAATGTAATTTTTATTAATTTATTATAAATTTATTATTATTAATACACTTAATAACACAAGTCAAATATAACATTAATACACAACGTTTCGACAACTAAGATCAGTTGTCTTCATCAGGTGAACTGATACTGTTCCTTGAGTTCCTAATTACGGCTTTTATACCGTGTGTTGTAAGGGTGTGTAATGATCCGTGATGTGTGTTCAAGTGTGACGTGGTTATTATTATGTGTTGTGGGCGGCGTCTGTGTAGGTGATGTCCTGTCAAGCGTGTTGGATTTGTTGTGTGGTGTTGTTGGCGGTTTTATGGCTAGTGTAGGGTCCTTATGAATGAGCTTCTTCCAGACGGGTTTAATCTCGACACTCGGGTTGCTGAATACTTCTTTGTTGGTTGTAATGATGGCTGCTTCCCAGAATTTCCTTTTGAACCAGTGTTGTTCTTTCTTGATGATCTTGGCATCCCCCCATTGAATTTTGTGTTTGTTCTCCCATGCGTGGTCTGCTAAGCCAGATTTTGTTGTTTTCCCCCTCTTCGTGTGTGTTAGGTGTTCGCGAAGTCTTGTGTCTAATGGGCGTTTGGTTTCTCCTATGTAACTTTTACCACATTCGCAAGGTATTTGATAAATGCAGTCTTTTGTATCTGATGAATTCTTTGGCCTATTGCTGCCAAGAAGGCTTCTTATTGTTGATGTCGTTTGAAATACTGTTTTGATGTTTAATTTAGAAGCAACTCGTCTTATTTCTTCTGATATGCCTTTTGTATATGGTATACATAGTAAATGTTTATGGTCTTCCTCGCTAGTGGTCGCTCTGGTTTTAGTCGCTTTTGGTTGCATGATCTTCTTGATTATGTTGTGTTTGAAACCGTTTCGAAGTAGCGTTTCTTGAATTATTTTTCGTTCTTCTGCTCTGGCTTCATTTGTACTGCAGTGTGTGTCTGCGCGGTGCAGCAGAGATTTTGCTACCCCAATTTTTGTGCTTCCCGAGTGGTTAGATTCAAAGTTCAAATATCTGCCTGTGTGTGTAGGTTTCCTGTATACACTTGTCACAATGTTGTTATTTCTTCTTTCTACCGCTACGTCTAGGAAACTCAGTTTGTTGGCCTCCTCGATTTCCATAGTAAATTTGATTGACGGATGAGTGGTATTCAGATGTTTGAAGAATTTCTCTAGTTTATCCTGACCATGATTCCAAATGATGAAGGTGTCGTGCACATAGCGTAACCATACTTTGGGCTTTAATTCACTTCCATTAAGGGTGATCTTTTCAAAATCTTCCATGAACAAATTTGCTATTAACGGTGATAGAGGTGATCCCATAGGAAGACCTTCTGTTTGCTGGAAGAATGTTTCTTTGGTCTGGAAGTATGTTGTTGTCAAACAGCATTCTAGCATTTCCACAATATCAGGTATGGTGAGGTTTGTCCGTTCGATGAGTGACGTGTCTGCTCTTAATTTCTGTTCGACAATTTTTAACGAATCAACAACAGGCACATTTGTGAATAGACTTTCCACGTCGAAACTAACCAATATGTCGTCCGCTTCAATCCTGAAAGTTTTTGTCATTTCTATAAAATGTTGTGAATTCTTCACGAAACTTTCTGTTGAACCTGCTAGTGGTGCAAGTATTGGAAGCAAGAATCTGGACAGTGCGTAGCAAGGTGACCCCCGTGAGCTCACTATTGGTCTCAGAGGAATCCCAGCTTTGTGTATTTTTGGTAGCCCATACAGATGTGGTGGTTTGCTGTGGTGTGGAGTGAGATTGGTCCGCATTCGATCAGATAATGTTTCTTTGTGCTTCCTTATGATGTTGTAGACTTTCCGTTCCACGCTGGTAGTTGGATCTTTCTTCAGTTCCTTGTATGATCCTTTCTCCAAGACTTCTCCTAATTTCTTCTCGTAATCCACTGTGTTCAAAATTACAGTTGCATTGCCTTTGTCTGCTGGTAGTATTCTGATGTTTGAATTATTTCTAAGGATTTTTAATGCTGTCACTTCTTCTTTGTCTATATTTGGTTTGATTGGTGTCCTCTTTTCTAGGATGGTCCTGATTTTCCATCTGAGTTCCTCTGCAGCTGTTTCTGTTAATTTGTATGCTGTTGCTTCTGTTGCAGCAATTATATCTAAAGTCGGCACCTGCTTCGGTGTTATCGCATAGTTTAATTCTTTTTCCAGAACTTTAGTTTGTGCATTTGTCAATGATAAGGTTGACAGGTTGATAACTGTTTTCTTTATCGTTTTGTCATCGTGAGCTGTTGTATTTTTATCCTTTAGTTTTTCCAATTTCTTGTTCTGCCGAAGTTGTTGTTGTTCCGAGACTTTTTGGCATTGTCTCCTAATTTTGTTCAAGATTGGTGTGTAGTCCTCTTCCTTGGTTTTTGATGTTATTCTCTCCAAGTTTTCGATTGCCTTTTGATTTAATTCGGATTTCTGCCATCTCAGGTAGCTGATCCTCTCACGTACAAGCTTCCTGCTGGCGTCTTCTGTTATCTTGTGTGCCCTTCTTCCTGGTGTTGGAGACTTTATTCGTAATCCATTCGGTATGATGTTGCTGTTTCTTGCTGAGATTAGAAAAGTCAGATGACTCAGAATTCTTGTCAATTGAAGCTGGATTTTTTCGTAACTTCGGAACTCTAGGTTGATACCGGGTCCATACCGGGTGTACAACTTTTCTTTGAATGATGTAGAAGATGTTGATGATGATTTATAACACTTTTGGACTTCCATCTTCTGTATGTTAAGTTAATAAAACTAGTTGTTACCAAATATATAAATAAATTTATTATTATTAATACACTTAATAACACAAGTCAAATATAACATTAATACACAACGTTTCGACAACTAAGATCAGTTGTCTTCATCAGGTGAACTGATACTGTTCCTTGAGTTCCTAATTACGGCTTTTATACCGTGTGTTGTAAGGGTGTGTAATGATCCGTGATGTGTGTTCAAGTGTGACGTGGTTATTATTATGTGTTGTGGGCGGCGTCTGTGTAGGTGATGTCCTGTCAAGCGTGTTGGATTTGTTGTGTGGTGTTGTTGGCGGTTTTATGGCTAGTGTAGGGTCCTTATGAATGAGCTTCTTCCAGACGGGTTTAATCTCGACACTCGGGTTGCTGAAGACTTCTTTGTTGGTTGTAATGATGTAGGGGTTAAACAGGGTTGTGTGATGTCTCCTTGGCTCTTTAATTTGTACATGGATGTATTATTATGACGAGCGTTACAGAGTAAAAATGATGGTGTAAAGATAAGTGATTTCATTGTGTCTGAATTAACTGACGATGTGGTTATTATGGGTTAATTTAAGGACCAATTTACGAGAATGTTTGAAAGTATCAGCAATCAAGGAAAATGTTTGAATGCTCCAAAATGTAAGATATTAGTTTTTGAGAAGGATGAAGGTACGGAATGCAAGATTAGCATAGGTGGTGAACAAATGGAACAAGTTAATTAATCTATGTATCTGGGATGCATATTTTCGAGAGATGGACGGATGAATGCTGAAATTGAAAGAAGAGTAGTTGCAGGTGGAAAAGTTTTGGGCGCTTCTGAATTTGCTATCTACACACAAGCAGATAGCTCACATGAATCTCAAAACAAAATAAAACACCACTTGTCCTATTTTGTTACTATTTATATTACTGTTCTTTGTTCTACACAGACACACATTGCCTACCATTACATTCTCTCCTCTCTCCCTCTCACTGTTACCAACTTACTATATCCTAGTTTACCTAGCATTGCGTGGTACATTTGAATGTTGAATGCGTACACATATGTACATATTAAATGTTACAATTTGTTATCTATATAATATATGTGTGTGTGTACGTGTGTTTTATATAACATTTTTACAGATGATATTAATTAGTAATGAATTTTGTAGAGTAAAACGATGGCCGAACAATACCAGTGAAATGCTGCTATCAACATTGCATTTACCGAGCATTATCACTACGCCATCTCCGGGGAGACTCCATGCTGGACTTCCGTAACTGACTCGGATGATCTGCAGATAGTGAGAAGCTTTTCACCAGGACACCGGAACTCGGTGAGTTACATATACTCACTATTAACCACCACCACGTCGATGAGATCTGAGAAGACCTAAAATCTTTCATTCCACACCAATGGATAGCAATACAAATATAATATACACACACACGCACATATACACTGAATGCTGGCAATATAATAAATTACAATAATAGTGTAATCACTTATACAAAGATATTATTATTTGATAATATTATAATATAATCATATCTACACTACACTGTTTTTACTTATCTTAGCAACAAGTAAATTGCTAAAGTTTGTTTTAATTCAAGTATATTCCATTCACACAATCAATATTTATCAAAATAAAAATAATATTATTAAATCGAATGAATATCCTAGTATAGAGTTAGATTTTATTGTATATCTTAGGGCGGTGGTGACATTTCACTTCGAGTAACATCGGTAATTTTTTTAAGAACCGATTTTACTCGACGTAAAATTTACTTTACACAAAATTGTGTACTATTTTATTATTATTATATGAAATGGAGAGTGTGTAAAAGTCGGTTATTATTTTTGATTATTGATTAATATAAATGCAATTACACACTCACATACTCGTATATAATAAACTAGTAACTTGTTCGCAAACAAGAGTGTGTAAAATAATCGGATTTTTTAAAAATTTATTTTGGTTATTTTTTCATTTAAATCATTACCTTAACAGGTTCGTTAATGCAAGTAATTTCAGTATTTTGGCAGTTAATACAAATACAAATTGTTGTTCAATCGTTTCTTGATTGAAAACAGAGAAGAGAAAATAGAATTTTCTGCTTTTTTGTTTTACTTGTCTGTTAAACACTTTTAATAATAATAATAATAATACTGCACGGAATTTAATTTGTTTAGTATATATAAGTACAATAAATTTGAACGAACGAAATTGTATGTAATGAAAAATGTTGTGATTTCAATGACAGATTTTAATTTAAAAGATTATACACACCCTGCTTCAGACTAATATAAATACACGTAAAAACGAAGTAATATGATTGCATTGGAACTATATACGAACAGTTACAAGTATTTATGCAAAATGTAAATTCATGAGACATTCTGAAATAATTTATTTACATAGAATTATTTACATTTGCATACTGGATAACAATTTACAAATATGTAAAATACACACATCAAACAATACATTTACATTACAAAACTGAAAAATACCTAAACTACTAATAGCAAATTTGTGTTGAAATCTGATGCTGAAGGTTCTTTCTCCTTATTAAATTAACACGGGATTTTTACTCAACTTTAAATATATTTAGCTCTTATCCGCTGAAGGCAGATATCGTCTTACAGGTTCAGACAGATAACTTGCACTGTTAATAATTTCAGACTAATTGTTCAATATTTCCATGGGAATGTGATGACAATCTCTTCTAATTTCAGAACTTAATGAATGAATGAATGAATGTGTAAGGACACTTGGAGTATGTGGATGCGTAGATTCCGGTGTTAAAGTTGATATCCGTACGGCTTTCATACACTTCGGCAACTATAGGTGTCGTTGTGGAAACAATGTTGATATTTTCATTGAGGGTTTTACTTGTTGCTTTCAAATTACAGTCAAATTCACGTATTTATAACTTTAGATTCTTGCTGCGCGTGCGATGTTATAATAGGATTATCATTGGCGTTGAAATCCGGCCGTAACTCACCCGCTCTCATTCGAGTTGTTCCTCATTAACCTTGATAACGGAAAATGGTCCGTCGCTCCCTTAGAGTAAAGAAACTATAGGGGGAATATAACATTGATTTCTGGAGTAGGGGAATGAAGCTTTGAAGCGGAAGGGGGGAGCAAGTGCGCACAATGTTTGTATGATCTTAGTTTTGCTGGGCTTATATGGAAGAATTTCAATAAATTATAAAACAGATCCAAATTCTTGCTATAAAAAATCATTAAAAATACCATTCAATTATAGCATATAAATGAACAATATAATAATATTATATTTTTATATAAACACATACAAATTGAATAAAAAAAAAATGAAAATATAAAAAAGTACAATGTAAACAAAACATATTTATTAATAATAGTATATATTATACACCAAGGGAGAGAAACCTCTTATTTTTCCTGAGGTGCAATTTGAAATACAAACACATCGAGGGAAAAATGGTGGTCTGTCTCGAGGTGTATATACTATTTTTTCCACGATCGGGAGTAGAAACACTTAATTTAATAAATAATGAATTATAATAAATCGGAGCGAAATTGCAATATTTAGAAACCTTTGGAAATGTTTCCACGCACAGACATTTATTTACAAAAATCTTTGTTATAATAAAAACTCCGTTACGAAAAGAATTTTCGTCCCTAGGGAGTAAATGCTTCATTTCTGTCCCGCGTTTGACCCCATAGAAACCGACTTCTACCCCCGGAAGTGTAAAAATGTTATTATATTAATATTAGGTTGGGTAACAGCTAATTCTGTATATAAATAACTAAACACATAAATAACAGTACAAACAGTGCACTTTTTCAAAGTTCTGATTTTGACATGAGGTCATACAATTATGGCCGCCGCACTTCTGATTTGGTTTCACTTATATTCTTCTCAATAATTCGTTTGTTTTTTCATTACTTCACTCGTATATGGATTTGAATAGTCTATACATGCGTCCTATTTAATTTTACGTTCTTCTTTTTACATTTTGCAGTAGATATCGGCTTTCCCATGTACCCTATGACACCCGTATGGTCCTAGAGAGTATCTCTGCAAATTTTTAACGCGATCGGTCGGCGGGTGAAGTATTGCATAATGAACAGACAGAGAAACATAAATTGATTTATATATATATATATATACACATATATATATATATATATATATATATATATATATATATATATATATATATATATATATATATATATTATCACCCACCTTTCTCCGGGGAGTTAGGGTGGCCGGCTAGTCGGTGTCGGCGAGGGTACGAACTGGCGTACGGCGTGGGTCAGGTAACGGGAGCTCGTGGTGGGCGCCACGATACTTTGGACGGCGTAAAAGTATCGGAAAGTATCTTCACGGGATGTATAAATGTTAGGAACGTAAATCGTCACTCGAACGTACATAAATTAATCAACAAGCGTATTGAAGTTAAATTTGCCGGAGCATATTGTAACAAGACGGGATCCCACCGACTGGGCTAATTGTAACAAAAGTTACCGGGTATGGGATAACAAAATAAAAACCGACTGCGCCACTAATTTATTGTACAGATATTAGACTGTTAGTTGAAAAGAAGTGTGTATTTAATAATATTACAGAATTAAACAATAAAACAAAAGACAGCGATGAAATACAAGTTGTGATAACGCGTGGTCGTCCAGAGATGACCCAGTTACCACCACGAAGACAGAGAAGCGAATGAGCAAAGTTGCATGTGCATTTGCATGCTCCTTAAGAGTGCACACGCGGGAGAGGAGGGTTAACTACCCTTAGGAAGTGTGCCAGGCCATAAGCAGAATTCTTCGAAACGCCAAATATGGTAAGTGTCAAGCCCGGTCAGAAACAAAGAAAGATCTGCTAAAAGTACAGCCTTGTTCAAAAGACTCATTTGATATGTACCATATATGACGCGCTCCTTGTGACTTGTTACAATATATTGTGCCACAAGACTGGAGAAAACATATACGTAGATCTCGTAGATCTGACACAAGATAATAACAAAATAAATGGGGGCGGGGCGGACAAAGACAGTCCGGGAAAGGTTCGTAAATGAAAACTTAGTCTGATGCAGGCGGGCTAACCCGGTCCTGTCGGCGCGTAATGAAATAATTACGTGACGTTCCCAAACTGTCCGTGCCAAGGGTACACCAGAACAACATGTAAACAAGTAATAATATGACAAGAAATAGTCAACAATACTTAAATTAATCTTACAAACTAGTAATAGAGTGTAGGCCACAGTCAGTAGTAGCCTGGCGTGTGTCAGTACCGAAAAATTTAGAAAGGTGCAGGTGGGCTAACCCGGTCCTGTCTTCGTGCGAGTTAAATGACTTGACACATCCACGCTAACAGTGCGCGGTGGTACACTCGACAGAGGGAGGAGATTTTAACAACAGTGTCAGAACAGTTAAATTGATAGTAATTAAAGAGATTAAGTTAAATTTATAAATTAACAAAAAAAACAAGCGTTAGTAGAACTATAAGGGCAATGTTCGAAATACAAATGTAAGTGTCACAGTTGAGTATGAGTGGTCATCACAGCGTGATGGTTGTCGGGTCACTAACGGCACTAATTGAAGTAGACACGTTAAGAAAAGGGGGGGACTCGATCGTCTTCTGAGCGGACCACGCTCGGAAAGGCGAGATGGAACGAGTCGACAATACACGCAGGTTGTCACTAGTTAGCACGTAACGTGGTCGAGAACAAAGAAAAGTTACCTAGCTGCAGGTGGTGAGCTGGTTGTTAGGGTGTGGTTCACCAAATCCTCCACGGCGGGAGCGGGTATTTCGCCTGGCGGTAGTCCTCCAGCTTCCAGCGGGTTAGTTCCCAAACGAAACACGGTATGGCGAGGTGTGGGTAGGTGGCTCACGGAAATCCTCCGACTCGGGGTATACAGAGGTTACTCGTCCGGTACTAAACTCGACGATAAATTGAAAGTAACCCTCTGAGTTACCACACTACACTTTTCCTCTCTCACAACACTAACACTCACTCACTCGTCTGATAACTAAATAAAACTGCACCACGTCAAGTCAGATTGACGATCTCCAAACGACTCTCGTTCTTGTTCGTGCACAACTTGGTCATAATTATTCTGCTAAACTTATACATCGATACATGGCGCTATCTACTTCCAGTCTTGTTTTACAATATATATTACAATACAAGTAACTCACTCGCTTCCGTTCCAGTTGTTGCCAGACCTGTTGTGTGCAGGTGTAAATATCCATTCTGAGAATAAATTTCATAGCCGTGTGCTACGTGACATTGTATTATACTTATAATATTATACTCTTATATTCTGATTTCAATTAATGATAACAGATACCCACTTTATATTTATAAGAATATTATCATTGAACAAATTTGTCCATCTTGGTAACAACAGACAAGATTTCTTCTTCTGTGCAATCGTCATGTTAAATAATTTTATTCGTATATGTATTTCTTGGCCTGCTGGCCAGGATCGGTAAGATTAAATTATTAATTATTTATATTCTATTTGAAGCATCTAGCTGCGTTGTTTCACATTGATAATGCACGTGTAATTAATAGGCCTGTATGATACCGAAGGACTTATAGTTAGTTGGAACATCCGCGGGCCTGGTTGGCGACACTTTCAAGCTATCTCGAAAGAGAGAAATCTTTGCAATTACGGTTTAGAGTAAGCTATGCACACAATGATGTTTTTTCTGTTCAATTCTGTATACTTTTAGCCGCCCGTACCTAAGGAACCCTGAACACATATCCTCAAACCCACGATCTGAAAATCAGACGAATTAAATTGTGGATAATTTATTTTACAACAGTATTATTAAATTTATATTCTTCCAGACATAATATGAATATTTATAACTTCATAGCATTAGTCGTAATATACTAGATTATTTCTACAGGTGCATTGTTTTATTTACTGTCACGGATTGTTTTTGAGACAAACAAGTAGGAAATGAACACAACAATGCTGATTTGTAATTATTGACTTGACAATGAATTATTAAAGCACAAATGTACAGATTTTTCAATCATTTTTAATATTCAGTTGAAATTATGTTCTGTGACCAACATTACAGCTATTCATTATTGTGCGTCCTGTACACGAACTACCAATTACGCTAATCCCGAGACCAGCGCGTATCAGATCAGTCAGTAACATATATGTATACAGGGATTACCATAGTCAACTCTCTATACTTCGGTGCGTTTAAACCCATCCCTCGATCGGGATTGAAACAGTTGTTAATAATTGATGAGTATATATTTGAATGAGAAAATTATATTCCACGACCGGGATTCGAACCACGGATCAACTCTCTTGCCGGGACAGCGTGTTACCGATTACACCACCGCGGAACGTAATTTTCTCATTCAAGCCGTAGCCATATTTGTTGTAAGAACCTCAGCCGGCACGTACAGATTGCGTGCATACAACCAAAGTACACAACTGCATGGCACGTTACATGCTATTATAAGCGCATCAAGCGATGTTACCATAGTCAACTCTCTATACTTCGGTGCGTTTAAACCCATCCCTCGATCGGGATTGAAACAGTTGTTAATAATTGATGAGTATATATTTGAATGAGAAAATTATATTCCACGACCGGGATTCGAACCACGGATCAACTCTCTTGCCGGGACAGCGTGTTACCGATTACACCACCGCGGAACGTAATTTTCTCATTCAAGCCGTAGCCATATTTGTTGTAAGAACCTCAGCCGGCACGTACTGATTGCGTGCATACAACCAAAGTACACAACTGCATGGCACGTGCGAGGGGTAACTTTGAATCTAAAATAGGAACCCTAATTTTTTATTGCAGATTCGGATTCTACGGCTACAAATACGTACGATTTGAATAAAATATTTTGTTCGGTTCGCTGTAATTGACAAAATAAATTAAATAAAAAATCACGTTTTCATTGTAAATACTCGAAATTCATTGTCAAAAAATCACGTTGAGCGTAAAGAGTAACAGCATTATCAAGACTCTTGCCAGCTTCTCCATAAACAAGAACCATTTCAATTTTCTCTTGTGCAGTTAAATACTCCATTCTGAAGTTAATATTAACAGCCTAACGGAAAACAATGAAAACGCGATATATATATTACAGTTACAATTAAGTTTCCAGAAGGTGTATTGGTTTGGGAAAATATGTCTGCATATGGTGTAGGAAGGTTACATTTTATTGAAGGTACCATCAGTGCTTAGAAATACCTGGCAATTCTTGAAAATAACTTCTTGCCTTCGATACAAGCCCTATCACCCGAAGGAAATTTTATCTTCCAACAAGATGGCGCATCATGCCATACGGCCAAAACTACTAAAAATGGCTGAAAGATCACAATATTCTTCTTGACTGGCCTACATGCAGTATATATATACATATGTATGCAAAATGTACATTACAAACAACGACAGCCGACTATAAATGCATTAATTTTTTTTTATTTAGTTTTTAATTTTAAAATATTTTTTTCTTTAATGGTCTTACATAATTGTTCAAAATAAAAAGTATGAAGAAATGTTTCATTTGCTGGATATGTAAACAATTTTGAATACAATTGAGTAGAAAATAAAAGAGAAAAGAAATATAAACCGTAGAATTTTTTTTTTCTTAAGAACCAAAGGAAATTTCGAAAAACAATAAGTCACTTGTACTACTAAGCTATAATACTTATTTAAAAACAAAATCATCTAAATCAATTGGATAGTCTAGGAAGATTCAGTGCAATAATAAATGTGCGAGCGACATATATACGGACAGGACATATGTTGTAATAGTAATTTCGTGATCCTGGGGTCTGTCCGGGATTACCAACGCAAATATGTTTGAAATCGGAGGAAAATATACTAAACACTATAGTTCTTCGACCGGAGGAGTGGCACGATCATCCAAGCACGTGACTACACGCGCGAAACGAGTTCTGTAACAGAAAGGGCACAGTGAGTGTGTATATTAGCTAGGTAGTACATACATTCATACATACATATTTCATTATAAACACAACATGATGGATATATTATATTATGGCTAACATACTACTCACCTACAGAATTGATGTAAACAGTAATTTTTTCAGTCAACACCTTGCTACTACAAACATTATTGCATCAAATCTTCATTATCAAGATTGACCTGTTGCAGATAGATTTGATTATCATTGGTTATCAGCTATCATCGTATTCGAAAATAACCGTGATTTACGTTATGTGCATATATCATTTTAATGATATAAATCTACTTTAATACATGTGTGTACGAGTGTATATCGAATATTGTGCAAGTTCTGTAATAAATATATGATCTACTCACCGGAGGTGGGGCTGGAATCTCCGTCATAGGGTCAGCATTAGTAGCACACCCAGAAGCCGGTATCGGAGCACTTTCAGTATCTCGACCGCAGAACAGGTAGAAATACAATGGACAACAGATGAACATGTACACATCATTAGTACATTCATCATATATACACAACAGGTTAAACACTCGCACAGACGAATCCACACATCTTAATTCAAAACGGTATGCACCTACCTGCTGAACAATACGATCAACCAGCTACTCATTGCAAACATCAATTGAATGAAACATGTTCATCCACAAACACTTGCGATAAAACTTAGCATCAATCAATGTTTGTGTACTGAATAGTAAATCCACTTGAATCATCATTTGCATAGTGTCATAGACGATGTGACGTCACCATTGTAACCTAGGCGACCAACGATGATGATGACCATGATGTGACAACATTTCTGTGAGCGCTACACCTGACTGATGGAATCAGTATCGGGTCGGCCATTGTTCAGGTGTTGCGTCCACGATATCATCATCATCGATCGGCTCGGTCACAGTGGTGGCGAGATCGTCTACAACAGTACTACTACCGCTAGTATCCGGACCATGCTCACTCAAATCCTGTTAATAAGCAATGTCCAGCCCATTGTGCCCATACCAAGCATCGATAGTTTCGAATAGGGTGTCGATTCCCTCTAGACGATGTGTACATGATCACCTGTTACCTGTTCTATGTCCATGTCATAAAAGTGCTCCGATGCACGACCTGGGGGTACTCGGCTGACATAGTTTGCCCCTATGACGTATGTACCCGCCGTTGAAGTACCGGCGCGACTTGTGCCCGCCATATGCTCGTCTGAAAATACAAATATGTATAAGTAAGTACATCAAGAATTATGTAACGTCAAAAATTGGAACAAAATCAAACTAACGTCGTTCCGCCTATACCGGTACTTCAGCGGCGGCAGCCATATCATCTACTATCATCTACTAAACTAGAAATACGTTATTCATAATATTACAGATACCAGTACCACACACCAATCGTTGTACTCGTATATGCAGCCATATTCATTTCATCATATTTACAGCGATTAATGTGTAGTTATCTGTTGCTTTCCGGGATTATGATCATGTCACTCTAGAAATAAACAAACACAATAATAAGTGTCACACGCACAAACGTTTTTATAGAAAATAGTAAATTACCTACTCGTCCTGAGGCTCCACGTTCTCCACGGTGTTCACTAGATCTACGGCAGCGGCTCGCGTCTGTCTTGCTATAGATCCTAGGACATTAATAATAATTGGACCATCATCATGTGGACGGGTGAATATGCCGGTACTACAGGAACAGCAGGTGCAGGTTACAGATCTACGGGCGCGGGAGGATTAGCGAGTAATACGGGAACATCAACAGTTATGGGCATGGGTACGGGCAGGACAGCAGGGCCATCAACTGCGTCAGGAACCTCAGGACGACCAACTGGGACGGGAGGGCCTCCATCACCTCCACGTATTCCACGACGCCAATCAGTTGTGGCGAGATCGTCTACAACAGTACTACTACCGCTAGTATCCGGACCATACTCACTCAAATCGTCTGCAATGTCTAGCTGTCCTAGCGTATCCTGTAAATAGGCAATGTCCAGCACATTATGCCCATACCGGGCATCGATAGTTTCGAATAGGGTGTCGGTTCCCTCTAGTCGAGTGTGTAACGCTCTGTAATCAGTATGACGAACGATGTGTACATGATCACCTGTTATCTTTTCTACCTGTTCTACGTCCATGACATAAAAGTGCTCTGATGTACGACCTGGGGGCACTCGGCTGACATAGTTTACCCCCATGACATATGTATCCGCCGTTGAAGGATCGGCCCGATTTGTGCCCGGCATAGACTCGTCTGAAAATACAAATATGTACAAGTAAATACATCAAGATATATAATAATAATAACTTCTTTATTTAGCTAGTTTACATTCTTTATATGTCTTTTATACAAATAATTACTTCACACGTTTCGACCTTGCTGACAGTACATACTTCGGTCAGTAACCATGCATATGTCAGCATATTTCGAACATTGTGTGTTAATTATGAAGCGTTAGCTTAAGTTTATTTTTAAATATTTTGCTATTACTTGTACTTTTTAGCTCATCGACCTCCTGTCGAAGAGCTATAGTGTTCGGTACGATGTCTGTAGCATCTTCCGATTTCAAAAATTTTTGCACAGAAATCCCGGACAGACCCCCTGGACCACGAAATGACTATTACAACATATGTCCGTATGTATGTCGCTCGTCCGCTCGCTCGCTCGCTCGCTCGCTCGATCGCTCGCTCGCTCGCTCGTACGAGATTTTTTTGTTCCACCCAGATCTCCTAAACTACCCAACGGATTTTTATGAAATTTTTTCTGCAGATACTTGTTATGGTCTAGTTGTGCAAGGTACATTTTATTTTTCAAAATTTTCCTTCGCACTTGAGAAAAAAAATATTTTGCAACTTTTTTTCAGTTTTTATTTTTTTTCTCCTTTATTTTTCACTCAATTGTATTCAAAATTTTCTTGCATATGCAGGAAATGGAACAATATTTTTCCATATTTTTTATTTTGAAAAATTATGTAAGACCATTGGAGAAAAAAATATTTTTTAATTAAAAATTGAACAAAAGAAGATCAATGCATTTATAGTCGGCTTAGTTTGCTTTGCTTTTGTCAAGAGAAGAAAATGTATTCACACTTGTTTTAAATTTGTTGTTTTATTTGCGACCTAGGCACCTACGATTTTAAAAGTGAATTTTAGATAAATAATAATTTGTGATATATTCAGACTTGCACATACGTCGATGAGCTGCAGGCATGGGTGACTAACCCATTCTTTGAATACTAGTTATTTCTTCATCCAGGTCATTGAACATTACCATACCTTTATCGAATATCGTGTTTTTAGCAAATTCTGAATTCCTGTGGATGTGTATATCATTTCTATTTCTAGTAAAATGTGAATGTACTTTAATATTCTTAATTATTTTCGCGCTTAAGTATTCCGATGTTAAATTATTCAAAATTTTATATATAAACGTCATCGTATTGAAGATAATACAATCCCGAATACAAAGCCAATTCAAATCATCCAACATGTTCTCAATCTTACTATATCTATTCGCTTTTAAGATTACATGCATTGCTCTATTTTGCATTTTTTGTAATTTATCCATATATTCATTATTCACCAAAAATAGAACGGTATTGCAGTATGTAAAATGAGGTAAAACTACTGTGTTAAAAATTAAGATCTTAGTCTTTATACTTAAATAGTCACTAATCCTACCCATAAAACTTATTTCCTTAGAAATTTTTTTTAACAATATAATGCACATGATTTTTAAATGTTAATTTTGAATCTATTACTACTCCCAAATATTTGATTTTATCAACATAATCTATTCTATAATTTCCTTATATAACGTCAAAAATTGAAACAAAGTCAAACTTACGGCGTTCCGTCGGAACCAGTACTTCAGCGGTGGCAGCCCCATCATCTGCTCCTTCGTAACTAAACTAGAAATACGTTATTCATAATATTACAGATACCAGTATCACACACCAATCGCTGTACTCGTATATGCAACCATATTCATTTCATCATATTCACAGCGATTAAGGTGTAGTTAGCTGTCGCTTTCCGGGATTACGATCATGTCACCCTAGAAATAAACAAACACAATAATAAGTCACTCACGCATACACGTTATTATAGAAAATAATAAATTACCTAGTCGTCCTGAGGCTCCACGTCCTCCACGGTGTTCACTAGATCTACGGCAGCGGCTCGCGTCCGTCTTGCCATAGATGCTAGGACATTAATAATAATTGGATCACCACCATGTGGACGGGCGAACGTACCGGTACTATAGGAACAGCGGGTGCAGGTTACAGATCTACGGGCGCGTGAGGATTAGCGGGTAATACGGGAACATCAACAGGTATGGTCACGGGTTCGGTTACGGGCAGGACGGCAGGGCGAGCAACTGCGTCAGGAACCTCAGGACGACCAACTGAGACTGGATATTGAATATTATAAAGTTATTGCCCGCTTCGGATCCGGTGACTTTCTTCACCAGTCAGACCAAAGTCACGAACCTGTCCTCGAGATGTTGTGCAATTAGCAAGAAGTGCACTCTCATGCTTCGGGCTGACTGATGTAAAACCTACAATATATAAATATATATGGTCAATTATATCGGGAATTAGAAATCATAATACAAGTAACTCACTCGCTTCTATTCCAGTTGTTGCCAGACCGGATCCCTTATTAAATTGCCCGGCAACCTGTTGTCGAGCAGGTAACGGAGCATGGTCTGGTTTTCCTTCTCTGTATGTAATTACTATAGTAACAAAATTAATAAAGAACAAATTAATATCAGACATTAGAGACACTAAACAAGAAACTATAGTATAGACACACGCCATGCTGTACTGTAATGTTGGTCGCCGTACCCAGCACTGCTCAGCCGTCATATTCGACTTGTTGCAATCGATACTCAGCTCCACACAGTAAGGAAAATTCGCGTAGAGCATTGCACGCTCTTAAATATTTATCTTGTGCACCTGGACATGCAAAGACATATAGATTGTTTTCATCAACTTGAGCCCCTGCTCTGATTTCAAAATGAGCTTGACAGTGTTAACCTCATCAAGGCTCAGTAAAATAAATACAGATCTACTTAATTCTTCACGTAATTCAATCTTCATATACCACTGTGCCAGATATTGTTCAGCTGTACTAAGTGATTTATATAAATCGCTATGCTTATCTTTTTCGATCGTTATTCATTTATCGAAATCTGTTATTAAAAAACTTTCTATTTCTCCAGCTCGTTTTCTATTAAACAATTGAGTCGAGGTAAGGATACATTTACTCAATTTTAACCACGGTATGTACGAAAACCCATTTTCCAACTGCGTCGTTAATTTATTGATTTCCATTATTAAGTAACATAAATACCACTGCACATTTATATTGTAATAATTTTACATTTTTCTTGAAATAGTTTTGTTATGAAGTTATGAATTATTTAAATGTGTGTATTTTTAATATTTCTATTGTTATCTAGTTTACAAATGAATAATTATATGTAAATAAATGATTATATTCGACTATGACTGGCCGATTTGCCATGGTAACTAGTAACAGATTTGTAATTAATTAGGATTTTTGATATAAGTTATGAGTACATAATATGTATGTATTACTTGTAGTCTAGTGATTTTATACCTACCTAGAGATACCAACATTACAGAAATACGTGTTGCCGTTATAGCAAACACATCTGTTATGCATTGTCTTTGTGTAGAAATCAATATTAGTACGTACAGTTGCATATTGGTATCTAGGTAAAATCACTGTTATAATCTCTCTGTATAATATGTATGTATGTATGGTGAAACCAGATACAGTAAACTTCGCTTATAACGAACCCGCTTATAACGAATTTTCGGTTATAACGAACCAATCTATAAGGTACGAACTAAAGTATCATTAAATGTGTGTTATTTTTTTCGCAAATAACGAACCCGTTTATAACGAACTTTCGGGTATAACGAACCTTAATTTTTATTATAATCGCAAAAGTTTTCGGTTATAACGAACTTAAAACGGCATTTTACCAAATAATCAGGGGATTCTTCGAAATCTTTCAATTCCGCATATGTAGGGTCACCGTAACATTTCTTGCGGTACTTGTGTATATGTGATTAATTGTATGAAAAAAATATTATCGGACCTTCCCGCGATTGGAGCGGCCCATGTAGAAATTTCAGCATGCCCCACATGGCCTGTTCACTGTATTTAATGTGTTAAAGAAGTATAATTATGAGTTACCCAATTTTGAGGAAAACACATAAAACTCTTACTTTAAATAAATAAAAAATCATATAAAATAATAACAAATGTAAACAAAAGTAAAATAAACGTTTTTTTTTAAATAAGATTCATAAAAACTATTGTTAGTGTACATATGTATATGTATTACAAACCAATATCTAACTCAATTTTGAACAAATCTGGACTTGTCTAGTTTTGCAAAAGAGTTCTACATATTATACATCTACTTGAAACATGTACCTATACATTAACAAAAATAATGAATTTTTTATGTTTATCGTTTATTACGAACTTCGCTTATAGCGAACTATTTTCGTCGGTCCCTTGAGGTTCGTTATAAGCGAAGTTTACTGTATATGTATGTACATAGTAGCTTTAATGAATTCATATGGTCAAATGCTGTTCTTGTTCATATGTTCGGAGCATGTAGATGTCACAGTGTGAACGACATGTGTAGCTTTTTATAAGTATTGTGAATTGAAACAAAGTAATTTAATAAAATATATTATTTTAATAATATGATGCTTATTAAACGAATATATAATGTATTCACCTATTGCTGGATCCTAAATAATATTTAATTGTTGTTGTTGTTATTTATGATACATTGTTATAGAATTAGAACACAGGGCCTCCGAGAGGTGAGATGGGGCACGGGCCAGTTATGGTGTTGGGAGCCCTAACCTGATAATAAATCGTGAATGTACAAATTTCTAAATTATTAACATTTCCAGTAATTGTGTTCTGTGGCCAACATTACACACGTGTATTGCGGGTTCCCTGCCCTAACGAATAAACCAATTGTAGGCCCTACACTACTCTACAATAGAGAATTACCTTTTCGCATTTGTTATTATGTGTCTTGTAACGCTGCATTTTTCACTTAGAAATTTATTTCTAGTTTTCACGTGAGTTACCTATTGATCGAAATTACCTACAAACTGGAGTGTATAAGACAGGTAAGTGTATGGGTCAAGTCATTTCATTTCTTCTGATTACCTATGATAATTTCTGAGTCAGTAATATTGTTCTAACTTTGTTATATTATGCTATATTCGATTAAAATTTTGTTGGTTATTTAAATTTAAAGTAGTTTAACTTGGTTTACTTTATGTAAGTGAACTTATGTATTTTCCGTTTCTTTTCTAAACAAAGAACTTAAATGTAAATTCACACTTGACTCTAACATTAAGAAATATTCACTAATAGGCATCATCTCTCATCTCAAGTAGTAAGTTAAGTTAGTTATAAGATAATTCCGACCTTTACTTGTACATTACCGTTATATTTCTTTTTGTTGTTGTTTGTTTCAAATTTAACTTCACTTAATTAATACACTTACATTACATTTTATTTAATTTAAGATCATTTTAATTGAGAGAGATCCCCGTTTGTAAAGTTCCATAACTATTGCTGTAAATTATGTTTTCATGAAATTTTAAACTTGGTTTTCTCAGCCATGAAATGGAAAAATTAAATCACTTAGATGCAGAATTTAATTCTCCACAACTTTCATTTCAAGTATTTTTGTCTAAAATAATTTGGGAACTTATGCGGGGGAAAAACTGATTTCGCATGTTGAACGTCTACGGCCAGGTTTTTAATTATTTTCTAACAATTGCTCGTCAAATACTCCTATCCATACATAACTGTCTTGCCTCGTTAATATCCATACACCTTGTCATACATGCTCTCCTATTATTTCTGCTTATAATTTTACGTTCGCTTAAAACATTTTCTATCATATTCATCTATTTATACCTCGGTCTTCCACGCATTCGTGTTCCTTCAAATTCACCCAAATAAATCTTCTTAGTCAGTCTATCATTTGACATTCGTTCCACATGTCCAAACCAACGCAGCTGACTTCAAGTCACTCTTTTCACAACATTTTCACTAATTTCACATTCATCATACACTACTTTATTCCCAATACGGTCTCTTCTAGTCACTCCGCATACAACTCTCAAGAATCTCATTTCAACCGCAGTTATCCTTTTTTTATTCCGGTTATCCCATACCCAACATTCACATCCATACATCAACGATGGCACAAGTACACCATTATAAACACATAACCTAGCTTCTCTCGATACATTCACATTTCTAGCAAACATTCCCAAAGCGCTCAAAACTTTTTCGACCTGCAACTACTCATCTTTCAAATATAGCATTCATCCATCTTTCGAAAACATGCATTCCAGATACATAAATGCATTGACTTGTTCCATTTGTTAATCATTAATGCTAACCATGCATTCCGTAACTTCATCATTCTAAAAAGCCAAAATCTTACATTTTGAAGCATTCATGATCAAATTCAAGCATTTTCTCTGATTACTGACACTTTCAATCATTCTCGTCAATTGTTCTTCAAATTAACACATCCATATACAAATTAAAAAACCAAGGAGACATCACACAACCTAGTTTAACCCCTATGTCAATACTGAAACATCTACTCAAATTACCATCCACATGAACTGCTGTTTGATTATTTCATATAAAGCCATTAATGCTCTCAATAAAGTACTATTAACATCATACGCTCAATGAAAGAACAAAACAATTTTTTGTTTCGGTCCAATGTCTTCTCCACAATCATGGGAAGCGAAAACAACTGATCCACACATCATCTTTCAGGCAAAAACCCACCTTGCATTCCATTCAATTTATTACAAGTAAACACATCCACACACATACGACATTGCGAAAATAGTCAAACGTATTCAGGGGACCACAAAACATGTATTTCCACCAAAATCTCGCAATCGAAATTTTTAATGATCCCGATATTTCCTTCATACTACGTATAAGAAAGTAAAAACTTGTAAACTGGTATGAAACCAGTTATTGATATTTAATTGTTGTACTACATATTTATATATGTAATTGTAATATGCATTATTATGCTCTATTCATGTGTACCTATTTGTGGAAGCCTGTCATTGGGTAACTGTTGGCTTTCCTCGTCAAATATACAGTACAATCGCGTAAACGTGAACACCCATAAATGTGAACTGCTCCGTAGTGTGAACAAGGCATTTTCTAACATTGACTACCTTGTAACGTGTACATTCTAGCTTTAGCAATAATTTGTTATTTTTGTTAACTGTCTCTTGGAAAAACTAAGCCTGAACTTTAACAAAAAAATTTTAACATTATGTGAAACAGCTCAAATTTTGTCTGAACCACGGTGTGTATGATTAAAATCACGCGATTTAAATCAATTAAAATAACAAGATTTTTTAAATTAAAATCTGTTATTGATATCAAAATATTTTTCATTTCATAAAATTTCGATCACTTAAATTTTTGCGTCGCAAATTTAATAAACAAACTAAATTCTGTGCAGTGTAGGACAGCTATTAGGTTTGTTCCAACACACAGTTTTGAACCGATTCACGTATCAGTTCATGGATTAGATAATACGCATGCGCTAACAGTGGACTGGTTTAAAACTAGTTTGAAATTGTAGGTCCGTGAAGTTGGCGAATAGATGGACGGCACAAATTCTGAAATATTGTTCAATAATTAGTGCCTAATTTGTGCCTATTTGTGCCCTAATAATTAATTTTCCACCTTTAATAGTATCCGAGTTATTAACGTTTGAATAGGTTTTTCGCCAAATTCACGCTAGCACCAAATATTTTTTAAATTTTAAATATATTACTTTTTTATATTTTCAATAATTAGTGCTTAATATGTGCCTATTTGTGCCCTTAAAAGTAATCCTGTACCATTATTAGTTTTTGAGTTATTAACAAAAAATTGATCTATTCGCCAAGTTCACACTAGCACTAAATGTTTTTAAAAATTAATATTATTAATATTTTTATTTTATATATAATTTGTGCCCAATTTGTGCCTATTTGTGCCCTGGTAACTTTTTAATAATACCTATTCCTTACCTGAATAAATAACAAATACATTTTTGCTGTTGTGAAGTTGGCGAAATAATAATCAAATATTAAATATTTTTTTACATAGACAATTTGTGCCTGGTGTGTACTAATTTGTGCCCATATAATTTTTGGTGTTGTTTCAATAATAATCTAGAAAATAAGGAAAGCATTTGTAAGAATTTAACAATTCTTGAGTTCAAGAGTGGACCAGTTAGTCAGCTATATTAGAATACTTGCTTACCATACTGAAGATGCGAGCTGTGAATTGGTTTGCTATACATCGTGTCACAGGGAGTACACTGTTATTTAAAATGTACGACAATATCTAAACTAAAGATTTGTGTGGATACTGGGTAGGTAATAAGTTGTACTCAAAAATTATTATTCGAACATTAATTTATAATATAATTATACCCAAAATTATAAAAAAAATAACTAATTATGTGTAACAATATCTAAACATAAGATTTATATGTGGGTACTGGGTAGGCAATAAAGTGTATTTAAAAATTGTTATTACAACATTTATTTATAATGCATTTATAGTATATTTATACACAAAATTATAAAAAAATAATATTACATCTGGAGTAACATTATATTGTATATATGTACACAAATACGAGTATACCGGGTCCTATGTTCCAGATTTCTTGGGACATAGGAAATTAACATATAAATATGGAAATATTGCGATTACTTCTGAACAATACATATTAGAGAAAAAGTGTAAATAAAAAAGTTGTTTAGAATTAAAATCTGCATAATATGATGTTATGCTTGGTGCTCAAATATTTTTGTATATCGTGTAAAGCAAGTTTGAAATATTGCATTTTGATGACAGATCAGGGGGTCATGGAACAAAAATTGCAGGTTCCTTTGATAGTTACATCAACAAATAATCAAAACACAGTGTTTCTGTCCCATAACCTCTTAATCCGTCATTAAACTGCAGTATTTGAAAATTACTTAACGTTACAGAAACATATTTAAACTATACTATGCAGTTTTTAATTTTGAACAACTTTCTTATTTACACTTTTGCTCTAAAATGTATTGTTCAGACGTAACCACAATTATTCTATATTTACATGCTAATTCCATGTCTCAGATTTACTAGGACACCCGGTACCCATGTGACCTTACTTGAAAATCATAATAAAAATCAGGGACCCGGAACGAAATGTTTTTTCGTTCCGGTTCCGTTTCTGTTCCTTACACTCAATTTTGTTCCGTTCTTTTTTTGTTTCTGTTCTTTAAAAATTACGTTTTCGTTGAACGAAATAAAAATACCGGTTTTTCGTTTCGTTCATGAAGGGTGATAGGGGGAAGGAACAAATACTCACTAAAGCGCATGAGATATCGCTCAAATGCGCAACCTCTCCACCAGTGTTTCTCTTTGCATACACATACAGCGGACCACAAATAGTACCTGTACATAATTAAAATTAGAAAATATAGAGTATAGTAAAATAAAATAATGAGCTCTGTAATACGCTAAGGCAAAAGTGCGCGCGCGATTACAAATTTTAACAAAATATAATTTAAAATATAATTTTGACAATTACACATTGATTTTTTATTTTTGTTGAGAAATTATAACCTTGTGTGCCTACTTTTATGTAAACTACTGCCAATAAAATAAGTAAATATTAAAATACGAAATAAAATAAATGTTTTTAAACGGTCTTTATAAATGTCAAATAACTATCAACTACATATCTAACTATACTTTTATCTATTGTATCAGTCTACAAGTACGTTGGTATGCTGTTTGGCGCGATATATAATATTATGTGAGGAACGATATAATAACGGTTATAACCAGTTTTTATTTTTGCAAAATTTCGTTTCTGCTCAAATTCAAGATTTTTTAATTTCGTTCCGTTTTCAATTCTGTTCCTCAAAAATATTTCGTTATTTCGTTTTATCGTTTCCGTTTTCGTTTCGTTCCGGGTCCCTGATAAAAACAATGTTTACGAATCACATTTATAATTCTGGTAATATAGTGTCTATAGATTGTCAGTGTAATATATCGTCAACAGTAGAGATTATTTTTTGATATGCCAACATGCCTCAACATAGATATAATATAATATATGTATAACTATAGTTATAGAATTTCTCCAAGAATCAACAGGCATAATGATGATTGAAGAAAATGTTAATAATACATGAACTGTTAACAACTATAATGGTTTTATGCAAATGTCCACAAATTTTGAGAAAAATATACTTATATTTACAGGTAAATAATTGTGGACGTTACGCATCAAATGCAATACCTGCTCTGATTAAGATTATAGAACAAACCTGTCTTGAGAGGAGTTATCAATTATATAGGGAGTGGGTCGCCAGAACAAACTTCGATTGGACATTATATTGGTTTGTGCCGGTTTTTCTATGTGGAAAATGTAGAATTTATAGTTAAAATACGGTAATGCAAAAAAATGCATGTAATACCACATAGACCCGTATACACAACATAATGTTGTACTTAATTAGTTACTTTTTATAATTTTGAGTATAATTATATTATAAATTAATGTTCGAATAATAATTTTTGGGTACAACTTATTACCTACCCAGTATCCACACAAATCTTTAGTTTAGGTATTGTCGTACATTTTAAATAACAGTGTACTCCCTTTTGTTCCATGACCCCCTGATCTGTCATCAAAATGCAATATTTCAAACTTGCTTTACACGATATACAAAAATATTTGAGCACCAAGCATAACATCATATTATGCAGATTTTAATTCTAAACAACTTTTTTATTTACACTTTTTCTCTAATATGTATTGTTCAGAAGTAATCGCAATATTTCCATATTTATATGTTAATTTCCTATGTCCCAAGAAATCTGGAACATAGGACCCGGTATACTCGTATTTGTGTACATATATACAATATAATGTTACTCCAGATGTAATATTATTTTTTTATAATTTTGTGTATAAATATACTATAAATGCATTATAAATAAATGTTGTAATAACAATTTTTAAATACACTTTATTGCCTACCCAGTACCCACATATAAATCTTTTGTTTAGATATTGTTACACATAATTAGTTATTTTTTTTATAATTTTGGGTATAATTATATTATAAATTAATGTTCGAATAATAATTTTTGAGTACAACTTATTACCTACCCAGTATCCACACAAATCTTTAGTTTATATATTGTCGTACATTTTAAATAACAGTGTACTCCCTGTGACACGATGTATAGCAAACCAACTCACAGCTCGCATCTTCAGTATGGTAAGCAAGTATTCTAATATAGCTGACTAACTGGTCCACTCCTGAACTCAAGAATTGTTAAATTCTTACAAATGCTTTCCTTATTTTCTAGATTATTATTGAAACAACACCAAAAATTATATGGGCACAAATTAGTACACACCAGGCACAAATTGTCTATGTAAAAAAATATTTAATATTTGATTATTATTTCGCCAACTTCACAACAGCAAAAATGTATTTGTTATTTATTCAGGTAAGGAATAGGTATTATTAAAAAGTTACCAGGGCACAAATTGGGCACAAATTATATATAAAATAAAAATATTAATAATATTAATTTTTAAAAACATTTAGTGCTAGTGTGAACTTGGCGAATAGATCAATTTTTACTTTCTTATACGTAGTATAAAGAAAGTATAGGAATCATGAAAAATTTCGATTGCGAGATTTTGATGGAAATACACGTTTTCAGGTCCCCTGAATACGTTTTGACTATTTTCTCAATGATGTCTGTGTGTATGTATGTGTGTATGTATGTATGTATGTATGTATGTATGTATGTGTGTATGTATGTATGTATGTATGTATGTATGTATGTATGTATGTATGTATGTATGTATGTATGTATGTATGTATGTATGTATGTATGTATGTATGTATGTATGTATGTATGTATGTATGTATGTATGTATGTATGTATGTATGTATGTGTGGCCGTATGTTCATTATCTCAAAAACGAATAAAGCTAGAGTAATGAAACTTCATATTTAAAAGTTTTTCGGATTGGCGAAGAGCTGATTAGATTTTGGGTATAATTAAAAAACCGGAAGAGGAAGTTTACTGAACACAGAAATTATAAATTTCAAATTATTTTAAGAACAAAAAACGTTACGTAAAAATTTTTCAAATAAAAGTTGTAGCGAATATTATTATGAAGAAAAAATGTTGTATACATTATTCGTCTATCTTTATCCAATTTTGAGTAAAATGTATTTATATATTGGCATGTATTTAAAATATCATATATGCTATGAAAACAAAACAAAGACAAAATATTTACAGAAATACGCATTTGAAATGTCCACGACCTTCTAGATTCATACCGGCCTGCGACATTAGCGATAGAACAATAGATTTTTTGTGCTGACAGCTCGGCCAAATGTTGAAGTATTGGCGCTAGTAACAGTAGCTACTTGTCACTGTCAAACAATGTCACCTAATATTGTAAAAGGTTGTTGCGTAAGAATTATTAATTATAAATGCAAAATTAATTGTGAAATATATAGACATATTAATATTATCAATAATTATTAAAGAAATTTGATTTATAAAATTTCATCATAAAATAAAATATATAACATAGGTATACATTTACTGCAAACGATAAAAAAATATCTTTTATTATCTGATCCGCGATTTAACATTGTAGAAAAACTAACATTTAATAATTTGCTAGTACCAGTGTGTAAATTTATACCCTCAAGCCATTTATGTGTCATATTCATGTCTGATGGGAATTCTTGTAGTACATTTGTACCTTGTCGATTGCAGCTTAGTATATATCACTTCTTATAATGAACCAAATTACAATTATTCGTTATTAATTACATCACACCAAACTGTGTACGCTGCAGTTGAAAATGTTCCTGTAAAAACAACTCATAATGTTTACTAAAATGAATAATAACACCTATGAATAATAACACCGCAAATATTACACAAATAATTAATATGTATTTGCACCAAACGCATAGTTTATAAATCAATTTTACACAAAATATTCATGTATTAAACTGAATCACAACTGAATACTGGAGTTTGTTGATTAACAACTGTCAAAATCGTATTTTGTTCATATGTTTTCCTACTGTTACTAGCGCCAGCGGCGGCACGCCGAAACTGGGCCTAGTCGCGGGCCGGAATAGTACACTTTTAATCGAGAAGGTCGTGGAAATGTCAAATATGTGTCAATTTAAATCGAGTATAAGAAAGTAGTGTGGTGACCACACCAGATTTTTTGTTAATAACTCAAAAACTAATAATCGTACAGGATTACTTTTAAGGGCACAAATAGGCACAAATTAAACACTAATTATTGAAAATATAAAAAAGTAATATATTTAAAATTTAAAAAATATTTGGTGCTAGCGTGAATTTGGCGAAAAACCTATTCAAACGTTAATAACTCGGATACTATTAAAGGTGGAAAATTAATTATTAGGGCACAAATAGGCACAAATTAGGCACTAATTATTGAACAATATTTCAGAATTTGTGCCTTCCATCTATTCGCCAACTTCACGGACCTTGAAATTGTTTGTGTTGGAACGTCATACCATAATAAGTTCACATATTTTTTTTAAAATTATTTAACCCATATTCTCAAATTATTGGCGACGTTTCCAACTCTGCTTACATCTCTATCATCATCATTTTATTTTAATTTAATTTGTTATTAATTTTATTTTGGTTTTATTTTAATTATTTTATTAAATATTTATTTTAATTAAGTAATTTCTTTATATGAAACTATCAAAACTTGACAACAGTGAAATATACACCGTATTTGCTTTATGGCGCAAGTCTCTGACTATCAGTACATGCTCCAGACAAGAGTCTAGCCATCAGACCGTTTCATTTTCGAAGATACACGATGTGTGTTTACGAAATAATACGACGTGATACGAACATGCCTGTTCTTAGTTCGTAACGTTGTGCTAAAGTTGTGTGCAATACATTTGCTGTTAGTGAAATTTATAGATTTGGCTATTTTACCCTACCCTACTTAATAATACACGCCTATCCTACCCGTCGGCTAACCTACCCTAGCCTACCCTACCCTACCCAACTCCAAATGTAATATTAATTAATGTGGTTCCACGACTTCCCGATTACGCACATTTCGGACCTACTTGTTCGTGCGACATCGGAAATATAAATTGGTCTGACGACTAGACACTTCTCATGCTCCAGTCCGCAAACTGTTTTGACAGTCCGCAAACTGGTTTCAGATTGGCTACATGTATGTTGGAACGCATCGCCCAACAGTCCGAGTTCGCGTTTGGTGTTAGTTGGAACGCCAATTTCACACTGCGCATGCTCCGTACAGTTCTGTACCAGTTCTGAGCTATGTAGGAACAAACCTATTATTATAAAAGTGTTTAACAGACAAGGAAACAAAAATATTAAATAAAAATATTTTTTTCTTACAGAAAATTCTATTTTCCATTCTTTATTAAGAAACCATTTAAAAATAATTTGTATTTTTACTAACTGCCAAACGACTGAATTTACTGAATTAAAGAACTAGGTTAGGTAATATGATGGAAATAAAAAATCTGATTTAAATACAAAAATCCGATTTTTTTCCAAATAATCTATTTTTAGCACACCCTGTTCTGAACACAACAAGGAATATTATTAAAAACAAGTAATATGTCCGTATTATGAACTCGTCAATTTTAGTTAGGATCACGACGCGTTTCGAACTCTCGTTCATTATCAAATGATAAGGTGTGGTGTAATGTTGTGGCTTATATACCTGCCGTGTTCATTGGTGTGTGACTGTTCAATGATGCGTGTTTTTTGTGTAATATTTTGAGTGGTGTGAATATGGCATTAGATTGGCTGTTTATTTGTATGTTTATTATGGGTTGTTTAAGTTTTTCTTTATATATCTCAAGGTTTTCGATGATGTTTAGTTTCCTACCTTTAGGGTGTTTTTTAATTAATTTCATTATGTCTTTTAAGTCGCCCGCTGCGTGTTTATTATCAAGTATATATTATATTATTTATTTATTCATGCCTGCTGGCCTAGAATCTACAATATTTCTTTACATTTCATTTATATATATATCATTTATATTATGCCCATTTTGCTTATTCTTTTTATTCTTTAAATTTTCTACCGGTTTGGCCTATATTGTTTAGATTACAAGTGTTGCATTTTAATTTGTATATTCCGCTTTGGTTGTATTTATCTATGTTTTCTATGTTATTATTAATTTGATTTTTGAGGTTGTCTGTAGTTTTATATGCTATGTTTATGTTGTGTTTCTTAAAAAGTTTAGTTATTCTATAAGTTTGCTTTCCTATGAAGATAAATGTGGCCCATTGTTTAGGTTTTTGAATATTGTTAATGTCTTTGTTTTTGTGGTTTCTTTTAACATTTTGTTGTATTTTATTTACAGTATTAATGTTATATCCATTGTTGTTATTTGTTTAATAATGGTTAGTTCTTTGTTATAATCGCCTTTATTCATTGGTATGGTTTCTAGTCGGTGTATTAGGCTTTTAAAGGCTGCTAGTTTATGTTGTTTAGGGTGTTCTGATTTTGCGTGTATGATGCTGTCAGTTTGTGTTTGTTTACGGTATATGTTATATTTTAGGCTTGTGCAATTTTTAGTTATTGTTATGTCGAGGTAATTTATTTTATTGTTAACTTCTTCTTCTATTGTGAATTTTATATTTGTGTGTATATTATTTATGTAATTTAGTATATCATTGGTGTTTTCGCAATCGGTGATACACAATATGTCATTTACGTATCTTACCCATTGTTTGATTTTGTATTTTTCTTTTATCTTGGTCATGGTGTCTTCTTTCAGTTAATTGTTTTATGTATGTTTTGTCAATGTCTTTTTCTTTTAGCTTTTTACTGATTATGTCTATGGTTTCGTTTATTGGGATGTTTGTGTAAAGATTAGTTATGTCGAAAGATATTAATTTTGTTTTTGGTGTTATTTCTATATGTTTAGTTTTTTCAATTAGTTTTTTGTTATTTTTAATAGTGTATTTGTTGTTTAATTCCATTTGGTTTTTTAATAGGCGTGCAATTGTTTTAGATATTTTATATGTTGGTGCTTGTGTGAAGTTACCAATGGTCGTATCGGGGTGTTGGGCTTGTGTAATTTGGGTAGTGCTTTCAATGTTGGCGCTTGTGGGTTCATTTTTATTTGGTAATATGTTTCGTTAGATTTTATTATTAGTGGGTTTTTTTTGAAAATATGTTTTAACTGTAGTTGATATTTATTGGTTGGATCCGTATTAAGTTTTTCGCATTTGTTAGTGGTGATAAAATCTTCTATTTTTTTCTATATAAGATTCTTTCTTTATTATTACTATAGTGTTCCCTTTATCAGCTTTTGTTATTAAAGCATTATTTTCTTTTAATTTATTATTAATGGATCTGGTAACATATTTGTGTGTTCTGTTGTTTAAATTATTATTATTTTTAGTTGTTAGTAAAATTAACGAGTGCATAATACGGACATATTACTTCTTTTTAATAATATTGACGATGAACTTCGGAACTGAAAATATAATATTCTAATTAAAAATCATCAAATTCAAAATTTATTGCCGCTTTTACACAAATATTAACATTGTCTCTTATGGCAAAAAGTGATGTGCGCCTTACTATTTTTTGTTCTATTGTCCATAGCATCGCTATTATAAGACCGAGCGCTGAAAGAAATGCATCAAATATAAAGGTGTTTATTTGAATGTCATATGCAATAGTTACCCGATAGGAACAGTTTGAAAAAAGTCTGCCTCTGTTACAATCGACCCCCCAGGGTCGGTTGTAACAGAGGTTGGGGTCAGTTGTAACATTCCAAAAAATTAAAGAAATTATGTATTAATATAATTTTATTACACTTAAATCTCAGACAAGTTACATTATTAGTCTTTTATTATTTTAAAACTAACATAGGATCATTTTTTCCCCGCAGTTTGGTACTTTTTAATCAGTGAACAATATTAAGAGCATTACTGCTGCTCAAAACAAAAACAAATAAAGAAATCGAACAAAAACACCTTTTTCATTACGCTTAATAAAGAATTGATCAAATATAAACATTTTTAACGAAAATGAAAGCCTCCTGCTAGAAGAAAAAAAAACAATCGTTCGTACTCGTTTCTTATGACATCTTCAATGTTACAACGGTATCCACAAAAATTGTTACAACCGTACCCATCACCAGTTTTTGCCAAAAACAAGTCACAGTGTCGAAGCCAAATATTTAACACAAAAACTGATCAATTTGTATTAAGCTCTAAGGTCCATTTTATAAGGTAGAAACCACTTAATATACTACTTCTAATTTTCATTTAGTAACTGGAAAAAAACTTAGATAAAAAATACTTGCTTTTCTGCGTAAAAATAAAATATGTCTATTTATTCACAACAACAACGATCAAACCCTATGACACGTGTCCGGACGTGCATTTCGCCCCTATCTCCTCTTGCAACCCTTGGCCAATTACTTATAGTTCTCGAGTTATTAGCCTTGTTCCAATCGTAACTTGTTACAAACGTACCCAGTCTCCCCTATCCTTTTAATATACATATATTTTCTATTTTTTAATCAATTTTAATCTAATTATGTACCCGCTGTATTTTGTAGTTTTCAATTAATCTAATGTATAATAGTGATGATTTCAAATGGTGAAAAAACAATTTTAAAATAAATACTTGACAACCAGACACAGCTCTTCTTTAATGAAATTTAATAATTTATGAATAAATATAAATTATAAATTGATGAATATATTTGAATGAGAAAATTATACTCCGCGACCGGGATTCGAACCACGGATCACTCTCTTGCCGGGACAGCGTGTTTCCAGTTACACCACCGCGGAACGTAATTATCTCATTCAAGCCGTAGCCATATTTGTTGTAGTAAACCTCAGCAGGCACGTACGGATTGCGTGCATACAACCAAAGTACACAACTGCATGGCACGTTGCGTGCTCTCATGAGCGCATCAAGCGAAATATACGAATATCAACTCTATACTTCGGTGCGTTTAAACCCATCCCTGTAGCGGATTGAAACAGAACTTCTAAATTGATGAATATATTTGAATGAGAAAATTAAACTCCGCGACCGGGATTCGAACCACGGATCACTCTCTTGCCGGGACAGCGTGTTTCCAGTTACACCACCGCGGAACGTAATTATCTCATTCAAGCCGTAGCCATATTTGTTGTAGTAACCTCAGCAGGCACGTACGGATTGCGTGCATACAACCAAAGTACACAACTGCATGGCACGTTGCGTGCTCTCATGAGCGCATCAAGCGAAATATACGAATATCAACTCTATACTTCGGTGCGTTTAAACCCATCCCTGTAGCGGATTGAAACAGAACTTCTAAATTGATGAATATATTTGAATGAGAAATGAGTATAATTTTCTCATTCAAATATATTCATCAATTTAGAAGTTCTGTTTCAATCCGCTACAGGGATGGGTTTAAACGCACCGAAGTATAGAGTTGATATTCGTATATTTCGCTTGATGCGCTCATGAGAGCACGCAACGTGCCATGCAGTTGTGTACTTTGGTTGTATGCACGCAATCCGTACGTGCCTGCTGAGGTTACTACAACAAATATGGCTACGGCTTGAATGAGATAATTACGTTCCGCGGTGGTGTAACTGGAAACACGCTGTCCCGGCAAGAGAGTGATCCGTGGTTCGAATCCCGGTCGCGGAGTATAATTTTCTCATTCAAATATATTCATCAATTTAGAAGTTCTGTTTCAATCCGCTACAGGGATGGGTTTAAACGCACCGAAGTATAGAGTTGATATTCAAATATAAATTATGTTAATGAAACAAACGATTTACCAAGCAAAACACGAAATCGAATCTGTCAAAACTACTTTTGTTGATATTTCTGTGCGTCTTATAAATCCCCCCTAAAAAAAACCGTTCCATGTTCTACTCGCTGTGCTATTTTCTATGCAATGTGCTAACTAAAAATACCTGCTTTATCATATCATTTAACGTGTGTCTATTTTGTAAAGGAATTAAGTTGAAAGTAATGAGGCAGTCATTAAAATTGCAATTTATTTTCTTTGACAATACGTTTACAAATCGTTATTGAACAAGTTCTATACTAATAATATAGGTACTCTCTCTATCTTGGATTTCAAATAGGTGTTATATATTCCAATTGACTTCTAACGAGCGATTTATAAAGTAGTACCTGAGTTTTTTCGTTGGTAAATGGTTTAACGGTTCTTGGTACGAATCCAAGCAATTTATAATATTTATTAATTGTGAACGTAAAATTATAATCAGAAATAATAGGAGAGCATGTATGACAAGGTGTGTAAAGATAGGAGTATGTGGCGAGCAATTGTTAGAAAATAAGGAATGAAAGGCAGATTTCTGTGGTCAGAGTGCACTGCATTCCCGGCGAAAAATTAGTCTATCGTAGAAACTGCGTAGTGTTTTGTTGAATATTTAAATGTTTTTTTGAAGTATATGGCGAATGATTGTAGGGAAATAAAGAGTCTGCTATCCCAGTAATGGGATAGGCGTGATGTTATGTATGTATGTTTTAATTGTTTTATAAATGTGCTCATTGAATAGGAATTTCATGTTAAATGTAATGCTCAGGTCCGTATGGAATCGTTTTGCAATATGTTGCCATTTAAATGGTAATTAAAACGTATAATTATAATATTTTGGGTGAAACGTACAATATGGCTTTTGTCGGTGTTTAATAATAATTTATTCATGTAACAAAGTTCGTATAGCCTGTCCAGATTTTTCTGCAAGTTTATAGCATCATCATAGATCCGAATGCGTTTAAATATGTTTAGATCATCTGCGAATAATATAAATTGTAAATATTTGAAACAGGGAGATATTGAGTTAATAAAAACGTTAAATAATAGTACTATTATTATTTCATAAATCATTCATGAAATATTGTTATTTTCATGAGAGAGCCGTCAGGCTGCGTTCGAATTGGACTATTTAGTGCACTAATGTACCCCGTGGTTTTATAACATTAAATGACAAGGAGTTTAGAAATAGACATTAGGATTTGTAAAAGTACACTACATCTTGAATTGCATACCCTCCTTAAATGACCGCCAATATCCTAAAATCTTACTCTTTATAGAGTATTAAAATCCATATAGGAGTGACGTCATAAAAAAACAAACGAATTATTGAGAAGCTCCACCTCTTATGGCAATACGATGTGCGTATAGATTTATACGAGTCAAATTGTTAGAAAGAGATAGCTTGTTTTGTTTATGTCGTGAATAAAATTTATCTGATGTGACATCACTCCTATATGGATTTGAATATTCTTTTTTTATAGTATAAAATCACTGGTCGTGGTATGTACGTATGTACCAGCAGCGACGATGAGTATGTTTGTGTGTACTCTTTATAAATATTACAGGCAGGTTTAGATATGTCAGTATTAGAGATGTACCGACTACTGATTATTAGTCGATTAAGTCGACTATCCGGTCACTTTTCTAGTCAACGATTAATCGGCAAAAAAACCGATTAATCGGCTTTACATTTTGATAAACTATAATACCAATAATGTATAGCAATAAAATTTAAAAAAAAAATATATTAGCAAAATAACTACATGTAAAATATTTATTTACTAATTAATCGTATGTCATACATGTGATTTTTTCGAGACATAACAACCTTTACGGAGATATAATACACTCAAATGACTGAATAAACAGATATGTTCTGACAGGTAACTTGTCCGTATGGCGCACGACATACTTGAAACAAGCAAACATCTACATTGTATACTAATAATTATCAATTTAGAACTTTACCGCGACTTTTAGTGATGTTTGAAATTATTCGGCCGAAACTGACTAATCGTTTTTTAAAATGGCCGAATAGTCGGTTAGTCGGCCAATACCGTAGTGGGTACATCTCTAGTCAATATACATGTGTATGTTTGTAGGCATACCGGACACTTCCGCCATCATATCATCGGATATTATGACTGACGTAATTAATGAGTTCATTCCATGGCAGGAAGAATTCGAAGGTAGGTACTAGTATCTAGGGTTGCCAACTGCCCGGTTTTCGACCGGCCCGTCAGGTTTTCGTGTCAATTGGCCGGTCACCGGTCAGCATATCTGATAGCATAGTTTAATAGCCGCTCCGACAACAATAAAGTACAAAAGCATGTAATATTATTATTATATACCAGTGATGGCCAGACTTTTTGCAGCAAGAGCTCTACATAGCTACCTGAATATTGGCAGCCAAACCTAAAGTTCTTGGTATAAATAAAAAAAGTTTATTTCTGAATTATTTTGACAATTAGTATATACATATTTATTACATTTTTATTTACTCTTTACCAGTTGAAGGTTTATGTATTTGTAATGTTGAAATTAATTTGATGACAGATTTTTTTTTGTTAAAATTAAAATATTTATGTATGTATATTGTGATTCGGTGAAAAAACCGTACACGAAAAAACCGCACATGAAAAAACCGCACACGAAAAAACCGCACATGTAAAAAACCGCACACGAAAAAACCGCACACGGAAAAAACCGCACATGGAAAAAACCGCACATGGAAAAAACCGCACATGGAAAAAACCGCACATGGAAAAAACCGCACATGGAAAAAACCGCACATGGAAAAAACCGCACACGGAAAAAACCGTACATAGAAAAAACCGCAGGACTGGGTAGGGGTAGAGTATGGTAGGGTTTGCCAGGGTATGCTAGGGTATGGTTGGGTATGGTACGGTATGATAGGATATGGCAGGGTATGGTAGCTACTATGGTACCTAATAATATACCCTGCCATACCATACCATACCCTACCATACCCTACCATACCCTACCATACCCTACCATACCCTACCATACCCTACTATACCCTACCATACCCTACCATACCCTACCATACCCTACCATACCCTACCATACCCTACCATACCCTACCATACCCTACCATACCCTACCATACCCTACCATACCCTACCATACCCTACCATACCCTACCATACCCTACCATACCCTACCATACTCTACCATACCCTACCATACCCTACCATACCCTACCATACCCTACCATACCCTACCATGCCCTACCATGCCCTACCATAACCTACCATACCCTACCATACCCTACCATACCCTACCATACCCTACCATACCCTAACATACCCTAACATACCCTACCATACCCTACCATACCCTAGCATACCCTACCCCTACCCAGTCCTGCGATTTTTACTATGTACGGTTTTTTCCATGTGCGGTTTTTTCCATGTGCGGTTTTTTCCATGTGCGGTATTTTCCATGTGCGGTTTTTTCCGTGTGCGGTTTTTTCGTGTGCGGTTTTATACATGTGCGGTTTTTTCGTGTGCGGTTTTTTCATGTGCGGTTTTTTCGTGTGCGGTTTTTTCCGGTAACCGTATATTATATATATATATATATATATATATATATATATATATATATATATATATATATATATATATATATACCGGTGTCCCAAGAAATCTGGGATAGGGAATTAACATGTAAAATTGAAATAGTTGCGATTATTTCTGTATTATACATTTTAGAGCTCTGAAATTTGGTACAGATGTAGGGATAGGTTAGAAATTAATAAAAATTACATTGTTTTACTACTTTTATATTTTTTAAATGTTCTACATGTTTCGACATAATATGTCATCATCAGGAACAAAAATTACAAATTCAAAATACATAACAACCATAAACAAAAACAAATAAAAATTTCTTATTATTATTTAAACGAAAACCAAAGGCAACTAAATTTAATTTAAACATTTAAAAAGAATTGAATAATTTAAATCAGTTTGTTCATTTATCAAATTGAAATTTTGAGATTTATGTTTATATATTTCAATTGCTTCTAAATAATTTAATTTTTGCCCTTTTTCTTCAATATGTAAAATTTTTATACAATCTAAAAATTTACTGTATGATTATTTACCAAAACATGATTACCAAACGTAGAATATAAAAGTAGTAAAACAATGTAATTTTTATTAATTTATTATAAAAACAATGAATTACTACAAAGTTAAAGAGGAATCTATTTCATATTTATAGGTTATTAGCATTGACTGGTATTATTGAAAATTATATTAATGCTCACATTTCTGGTAACAAATGCTTTTAAAAAGTAATAATTAAAAGATGTAGCTTTAATACCATTTTTGCAAAAAAAAATTTATGGCGTTGCTGGCACAACGGTAAGATGTGTATTTGGTAATTTAAATAATTTATAAATGTTACGGTTCAAATCTCCAATATACTTTAGAGTTCTTTTTAAATTCTAAAATAATTTACATACAATATCATTTATTTAAAAAAATAATTATTTTATTTATAGGCATAAAAATGCCTATTATAAATATTCAAATAAGCCCCTATTTTTTGCGAGACAATAACCTAATCTATCATAAAAATTAATTCTAACATTTTGTTTTCTAATATTTATTTTATCACATTCCTGAATTATAGCATTTTTTAAATCAATTGTATTTACGAATGTATTCCTATAAATAACTGATTTCAAATGTCCCCATAAAAAAATTCAGGGGATTCAAATTCGGAGATCGAGCTGGCCACTCGATTGGTCCACCTCTGCCAATCCATTTATTTGGGAATACAAAATTTAAATATTCCTTTACCACACGGTCATTATGCGCAGGACATCCATCATGTTGGAACCATACCTCTATTTCGTTCGCTATTCTATCTATTTTTGACCCAATATGCAATTGCAAGAGGTCAAGATATTTCTGGCCTCTTAAAATTCCATCTATAAAATATAGGCCAATAATGGTCTTATTTAAACATTCCGGCCCATACATTTAAATTTTGTTTATACTGCGTTCTTGGGCAATATTGTACTCGTGGATTTTTTCTTGCCCATATTCTGCAGATTTGAGAATTTGCACCGGTGCAAGCATCCATAATTTTTAAACAAAAATCATATCTTCTTTCTTTATCTCCTTCTAATAATTCTTGGTGATTTGCAGATTTATAACTTTTATAATTATGACGTTTTAAAATTATATGAATATTTGTTTACTGTTTTCTGTTCCATATTCCGCAAGCTTGTTTTAGGTTCTAATTCTATTTTTGCCAATATGTTTTCTTCTACTGAAGTTAGAATTCTAACTATTTCTTGGTCCTTATGATTATCTGTTATACAACCAGATTTTTAAAATTTTTGAACCACTCGTGGTAAATAACTTTTTGATGGCATCGACCGTTCTGTATACATTCCCGAGAAAAGGTCACATGTTTGATAGATAAAGATATTTTTTCTTGTGCAGTAAAATTCATGTTTGCACAAATAAACAATTGCAATGTCACTTAACGTATTTTGTTTTACAAAACCTACCTATTTTTTTTTCGGGACATTTGAAATCAGTTATTTATAGGAATTCATTCGTAAATACAGTTGATTTAAAAAATGCTATAATTCAGGAATGTGATAGCTCGAGAACTGTGTTTTCTGATGGACGTGCCTAGGTACGCTTCTGAAAACAGTGACGCGAAGTGATTACGACTTAAACAAGTTGAAACAGTGTATCGCTGCATATACCCAGAGATCTGGTAAATGCGGCAGACGCAAAACACAACACAATTGAGACCAAAACAACTATAAAATCTAATATTAAAAAACACCAAGTTAGAAGGAATTTCCACCAACAAGACCAGTGACCCACAGCGCAACCGCAAATTGTGGCAGAGTAACGGCGAACAGTGTTAGTGCAGCAAACACAAATTATCCGTCAAATAGTGACAAAAATGAACACATCGAGACGAACAACATAAATATAGACAACATAATCATGAAGGGAAAACAAAATCCAAAAAAAAAACCCATAAAAGATAACATACCAAAACCAAGCACAAGCGCTATCAACACACACAACAGTTTTGAAGCACTAACCAACCTAGACGAAGAGGGAGAACCAGACGACATTGAAATAACACTAGCATTCAAAGAATGGGTTATTCACCCATGCCTGCAGCTCATCGACAGGTCATTAGCCGAATAACACAATTTATTTTGGTTTCTACTTGGTCAGTGTCACATTATCAAGGCGAACATATTATGTACAATGTAAATTAGCTTCAGTAATTTAAATATCATAATTTCAATATATATGTACGTTAATTAGCGATCTTGCCCTGACTTTGTATCACTGTTCGGCAAAGACCACGTGAAAGTGGAAACCAACCCTTGCCAGGATGGGATGGGAACCATAGGAAAATGAATGAAATGGTGTGCAGTAAGAGTTATTTCAAAAATATATATATTAATAAATGAAATACTTACCAGAAAATATAAAATTTTTACCTGACTTTCTTTTGTTTATGACGAAACACCTAGAATGATTTATATTAATATATATACGTTCTCTGATATTTACTTACCTGGCGGAAGATTTTCAGCCAAATACATCGCTATTCTTCTAAAACCTCTATGATTGAAATTAATTTCGTCCCTTCTTCTCGGTAGATGGCGACGATTAGCTGGTTTCGTGTAAAACCTACAATATAAGTAAAATATCAAGGTTCATGAAATAATATTTGTAATAACGTACATACTTCGTGTACATCTCTTGAATAATACGGTCATCGTGGTTTATGCATTGACCATGCAAATCCAACACCGTAATGTTGGAGTTGTTTTCTGTAATATTATTATTATTATTATTATTATTATTATTATTATTATTATTATTATTATTATTATTATTATTATTATTATTTCTTATTAAGTAATATTTCGTACACAACATATACATGTATAGTGTATCCATAGATATAAGAACTTGACTAAACGCAGCATGCTATTAACAGAGGATTATCCCAAATTATACGACACAGTAAATGAATAAAAAGCAGAGCTGTATTCAGAAATTTATAAATACATTTTGAAAAATAACAACAAAAATATGATATACATCTTAACAATAATAATACAAATTAACATAAATAAATGTAATATTCAATAAATTATTATTACGTCTTAATTATAGACAAAATGTCTCTTGTCTTTCCCGCTAAGAGCATTACAAATGTACCTGAATACCGCCACTACTAGTAGTTTATGGCCTCTCCTGCTGTGAAGGGTACCACCCTACCTATTAAGGAATCATGTCAAGTTCTTATATCTATGGATAGACTATATGTATGTGTATAGATAGATATATAGGTAACGAACCGGCCAAGTGGTTTATTGCCCAATTAAACTGTTGGAGCCTCTCTACGTGCACACTACTGTTTCGGTAATACAGAAGTGGCGGTATGGTAAGCCATACGACGTTACGTGCGCCCAACACTTTCACCAGTGATCGCAGTCCAATCTTAAACTCACGAACACTAACCAACTAAAACACAGTTAGGTTATTGTCAATTTAGGTATTACTTGCTGCAATAGAATGCTGTATTATACCTTTTTAACATCATTGGTTCCAGTGCACACAACCACATTATTGGACACTTCTGTCTGTGCCCGGCTAATTCGTCTGGTTAACTGACGAATGCCCTGTCCACTCACACACAGACCTACTTGTGCGCAACCTTGTTCTGAAATAAATGTATGATAAAATTAATTATATCTCGATGGATGTGAATTACAGAATATTGTTTGCATACCATTTTTTGCTGGCCTGGATTGCATTATCTCATTGCAGAAACGGACCATATTACTGGCTCCCAGTAATTGGTATCCCTCAAAAACCTGTAAATTAAGTAAATGTGTATATGAAAATGTAAATAATTGTACAAAAACAATTGTATACTCACAGTTGTATTCATCCTAAAACAGAAAATAGATGTATGTCTAAACCTAGAATGAATACAAAGATTAGTAGTATATATAATGAACTATAATAATTATTTTATTATTAAAATATTGTATTATTAAAAATGTGCTATATAACCGCCTATGTTTAGGGAATCTAAATGTAAACTTTGAATATGCATGTTCATATTAATTTCAAAACAACGGTATAATTAATTCATGTAACACAATAATACATTTTGGTTTCTACTTGGTCAGCGCCACAGATGTATATGTATAAATGGAAAAGTAAAGGTTTATATTCAAATATCATTCTGGTGGATTCTGAAAATGGACTCATACATTAGTGGAAACCAATTAATACTTCTGTAGCACTGTTCAGCAAGGACCACGGGAAGGTGGAAACCAAACCTTGTCAGGATGGGATGGGGATTCACGGGAATAGTAGGGACGGCCAATGCAGGGGGGAACAATGGAGAAATACATCGGTTATATTTAGTATTAAAATTACGGTTACATACAATATCATTATTTCCTTATAGATAAAATTACTCTGCAGTTTCTGCGATGGACTAAGTTTTCGCCAGCACGCCGCGCACTCCGTCCACAGAAGCTGCATTTCATTCAGTACATACATTTGAACTTATATCTAAGAAAGGAACATTATAAGATTACAATAATTTGAACAATATTCTACATAATTTACCATTATACAATGAATTACTGTGCAGTTTCTGCGATGGACTAAATTTTCGCCAGCACGCCGCGCACTCCGTCCACAGAAGTCTGCATTTCATTCAGAACATGTATTTGAACTTATATTTAAGGAAGGAACATTACACCGTCCATGGATAAAATTTAACATTGTGAACATTCTATTTTAATTTTTGCTCCAGTACTAATAAATATACATCATTTAAATTATTGGGAAAACTACATATTTCAACTCTGGTATCATTACAAGAATACCATGATGAATTTACATTCACTATACTTAAGTAATGACCAGAATTTCTACTTGCACCAAAATGTAAAACTGCCCCAACAGCACGGAATTCAACCGAATTTATTTTTACTGATTCGCAATTAAAATTCTCAATACATATATTTAATTTATCATACAAATTATATCTTATTAAGCACATTATAAAATATTTATCAAATCTAGAAAATTGTGACTTAATCATTGTTGAATTCCTGTGGCAATTTTGGCAACTATAATCGGGATTTTCCCTCCAATCATACAGTTGATTAAAGTTTACACTGGTATTATTTACATCAAAATTAATAAAATTTACAAGTTCTGTAGATTTTGGTCTATCATACGTATGACTGCAATGTATACATTTAACAGTATCATAATACTCAAATTCAAATATCATTTTAACATTTAAGTTTTCCCTATAAGCTAAATTGTTTAATAAACTCATAAAAAATTCACAAGCATCTTGTTGTCGATTTGAATCAAAATATTCACCGTAATTTGAAAGTAATCTTCGAACTTCATAAGTATTAATTGAAGCATTCGATAATTTGGACAAATTATAAGTATGTTGTACTGCTTCATGAAGTGGACCAAAGGAAATATTTCGCATAAAATGTGAAATCTCTTTCAAGGAATAAAATACTTGCAATACTGAATTACAATAACAGCCATTCCTGTCATTTATAAAACCACATGGTTTAAAATAGTTGTTGACATTTACTTGCTTGTCAATGTTACAATGAAGATTTTCATTCGCGTCGTTATTATTATCATCGGCGCTTTCACTAACTTCAGTGATGGTAAAATTTGTGGAAATATTAAAGTTAGGTAGTGAAATATATATTGGTCTATGATAACTATGATAACTTTTATATCATTGAAATTTGAAAAGCACCAATCAATTTGTGAATATTTACGAGTTGTTGATGAATCTGCAGACAAATTCGTATATAAACCAAAATATAGCAAAAGATTTACATATCGTCGATCGTAGCTTTTATCATTTAAATTAATATTCATGTCACCTACAAATAAAACATTTTTAGATTGGTTGCATAAACTTTTCTTTATAATCTCCTCCGTTGTTTCATATTTCGTTCCAGGTGAATTGTAAATGACACATACATAAACATGTTTAAATTCAAATTTCACTAATTCAACATGCCCTTTAGTATCACTTGCGCAATGCATTTCAACATTACGAATATGCGTTATTAGTGAATTTCTTACTAAACAATAAATTCCGAATGCAAATCGTTTATTTTTGCAATCAATACAGGCAATACATGTAAAATTAGGGAAATCATACTCGTCTTTAGGCAAAGTCCACGTTTCAACCAATAAAATAATGTCCGATGACATGAATACATTATCCACTATGATATCAGAATAATGTTTATTTAAACTTTGAACATTGTGATATATGAATCTAATAAAATTCGAATCATGGTTTTGTAAATGATTTTTTCATCACGTAATTTGCTCATTTATTTAAATACAGCATCATTCTGATTTGTTTTTGGAGGACAAAATTTTCCAACTATATACAAACCTTCTAATTTTGTCGCCCTACTACATGCTACATATAAATACGATCGCGGGAGAGAACGATTATTCGTATTTAATGCCACCTTTTCATAGGTTTGGCCTTGGCTCTTGTGAATAGTGATACCTTCAGCAGGGACCAAGGGAAATTGCCGTCTCAATATTTGCAAGTTGCAATTCTGTCGTTTCTTTATGAAACGCACCAGAGTTTCAATTGGTGTCCAATTTTCATTGAAATTTCTGCTTTCTGTTAACAATTTGCATGCAGTTCTACAATTGATTCCGACTGATGGTTCAGTAAATTCTAACCATAGCCGGAGTGGAACTCTTTTACCTAACTGGTTACTTCCATAATCAATAAATCGCAAATATCCGGTTGCTCCATTTACTAGACCATCAGACGTATCTACATTAATTGTTAAGATATACCGCATGCTAATTCGTAGTTGCAAACGGTGAGGCAGACCATATGTTTCCGATGTTTTACAATTGGCAATACTGTTTTAAAATATTTCTTTCGCTTTAGCCGAGCCGTCACCGTGCACAGAATCAAAAGAAACGGCAATTGCATACTCGGTTTGCAAAGAATTAATTTTAAAATCATTAAAATTGTCAACCTCAGCATTCGATCTAAATAAATGAATTGTCTCTGCTGGTATATCACTATTCTGTGAAACAACTCTACTATTAAATAAACCAGTATCGGTGGTAGTCATCTTACCTGAAGCCATATTATTTAGAGCCTTTGCAAATAAATAATCATTTCTCTGTCGCATAATCTCTGTCAATTCAAATAATTTAAAATGATTCCATAAATATGCACCGGCTATACATCTTAGTGATTCGCCGTGATTCACGGTAAATATCCATTTGTCACCTACAGGAGGTAATTGTCGGAAGTCCCCTACCACAATTACTGAAATGCCTCCAAAAACTTTATCTGTTTTAAATATCTGCTGCAAACGTTGGTTAATTTGATGAAACATTTTAGAGCCAACCATTGATATTTCGTCGATAATAATTAACTTCAAATCTTTTAATTGAGAAATGTATGTATTAAGGACATCACTATTCAAACCAGCCATTCTGAAACCACATTGGTTCACCGGTAACGAAAATGCTGCATGTAAAGTCATGCCCTTAATATTGAATGCAGCCTTTCCTGTAGGTGCACAAAGTAATATTTTCACAGAGCTGGGATCAATGCCCGGTTCGGCATTAAAATATCTTAATAACGTTTGATATAACGTTTCTATTAATCGGCTTTTACCTACGCCGGCACCACCACTTACAAATTCATATAGTGCATTTTGCTTCACAGACAAATTATACAATACGTGCAGTAGATATTCTCGCTTACGATTGTTTAGAGATCTACATAAAGCAAAATAATCATCATTAGCCATTTCATTTGGGAGTAAAAATGTTTGAAATTTTTCTGTTTGGATTTCTAAACCAGTTTGTGCCAGAATATCTATATCAGGTATATCCATAGCATAAGTTTTAAATTCATCATCAATTACAGTATTTGATGTTCTCTCTGGAATATCGGAATCATGATCTTCATTCATTGCCTCAATATACGCTTCATCCAATATTTCTGAATTCTCATAAATAAATTCACGTGAATTCATTCTTATAACAACTTGCATTGCTAAAAATTTACTCTCATGTTCGATGTTTTCCAATTCTTCAGTTTCATTGCGCCATGGCATAAATAACATTAATTTTTCCCGATAATAATTTTCGGGGTCTTGATGTAAACTATACCGTCTAAATCGAATAATTCTAGCTTTACGGCGTTTCTTTATTGTGACATCAGTTTCCTCATCCGAATTACCTAGTGTTACGTGATCGTCATTTTCATTTAATGATTTCTTAGTAATAATATTATAATAAGCAGCATAATAAGCAAGACAAATATTTTCCAACTCTTTCGGTCTTTTGATATATTTTTCAACGACACTGTCATAGAAAATATTTGTCGAACATTTTTCTAAATTATTTAACTGATAATTAGATTTAAGTAATCTAACACGTTCAGATGAGGGAGATGTCGGAATAAATACTTCGTCGCGACTGCAATTACTCAAAGGCAAACACAAAACATTATAAGCTGCTTCTTGGGCCGATATTTCTGAAGCGTTTACAAATTTATTGGCAATGAATTGCAGTTTCTTTCTTAAAGTTTTATCACCACGTTTCAATTCGTCAACTGTATCATTCATTAATTTCGATATTCCTCGATTTGATTTGTTAATGTAGTTGATTATATATGAACAACAGGCATAAGCATCCACAATAAATTGAATGTCCATGTTTGCTCCATGCAAGAATAAAATTTTTGGATGATAAGCATTTACCATAACATCTTCAGGTGACCTCTTTATAAACACTCTAGTGCGTTTTAAACTTGAACGAATTGCTAATAAGTATTCGTCCTCATTGACATTCAATTTATTTATGAATTCTTCATAATTCATATTACATGACTCAGATAAAATTACTTCCATTTTAATTAAAATATTTTTATATTTATTTTTCTCTGCATCTAAAATTTCATCTGTTAATGGTGAAAGTATTTTTGTCTGTCTCATGGGTGGCAATGGCATATTAAATCGGCAGATTCCTGATTTGGCAATTTTACAACTTCGGCTGTGTTTGTGTGTTTGGAAAGGAATCAAGTCTGCAATGTCACTGTCTTTACTGTTACATGAAACAAATTTATCTATAAAATGTTGACATTCTTCTTCTGATTTTTCTAATAAATTTGGAGCATTCTTTAACCATAAAAGACCATGTACATGTGGAGATCCACGATGTTGAAATTCGATTCTAAAATAGGAATCTTCAACTGCATGTTCTACAAATGGACCATTCGAATAATTCCATATTTGAAATAGACATCGAATTCGATGATCGAAATATCGAGCACATGTAATAGGATCCTTTCTGATTAGTCTTGCTTTCTCAAGAAACTCTGCACATAGAGCTTCTTCTTCAGACACATCCTTGCCATCCACGACTTTGTACAATATTACCAACAATTCTTTCCATTTCGTTTCCGCAGCAGATAAAGTGAAAAAAAAATGTTGGTATGCCTAATTGCCGAATCATTGCCATTACCTTTTTCTTTTAGTTTTCCCAATATGATGGAGAGCTACGAATCCCTTTTAAAATTTTATACCCGTCGTCATGTTGAATTAAATTCGACATAACATTCGAATCCAATACCTGCGCTGCAGTAATTGGACCCGATCCTTTTTTCTTTCTTAAACAAATTCCGATAGCGCCAGCTATTTTACTAATCTCTTGCTTCTTGTATGCATATAACAATTTGTCGACACGAGCAGCTCTACGATCGTACCTTCTAGCCTCCGATTTTGCAATATTATTGTACATTAATTTAGTACTCATTTGTCTTGGCAAACCACAATAAATACAAGGGAACGAAAGCTCTTCAGCATATTTGTCAAACACTAAACCTAACGGAGTCTGTCCTTCACCTGGTGCAATCGCAACATTTGTAACTTCCTCTTCATTGTCGATCAGTGTTTCTGTTCCTCCTGGATTTATGTTTTCCTCTTCTTCCTCGTCGTCATGTAATATTTCGTCTTCAAGTGCAGAAGTATCATTTTGTAGGTCTATAGGATCTACAACGTAATCCTGTACTGCAGGTCTATCATGTACCCAGGCATCGTTAATAGTGATTCCTTCCGATATATATAACGGGGTTCCTACCAAATATTTACATGCTTCATGTACATAATATGGCCTTATGGTTTCTAACATATAATGTCTATCATACGATAATTTTCGTTTCAGTTTTACCTGAATTGTCAACGTTTCATTAAAGTTACGTGGTAAAACTGAAACCGTTGTATCTACCATTGATGGAACATTAACAACATTGCCCTTTAAACCGCACTGACGCTCGTAACCCAAACTACGAATCTGCATAAAAGGAATTCGTGCAGCACAAAGTCTTTCCTCTAGTGGCGTTAAATTTTTAAGACATTCAGGTAGAACTGGAAAATCTAAACCATTTGACAAGGCCAAAGTAGGTACTTTTCCACACAAAATATTTTTCTTACAAGTAATACACAATTTATATGAACCACTATTATTGCCCGGTATATAGATGACTTTCTCAATAAATTCGCTACTAAATCCTCTATTTCTAATCATATCCTCTTTAATATTCGTCACGGATCTTCCAAACCACAAATTTCCACAACAACAACATATTTCTGTCGGACCACATTTCACATTATTCCTATACATGTCGATTAGTTTATTCCAACTGCACGTTTTATTATAATGACGAATTAGCTTTTTCCGCTTTTCCTCTTCTTCCCTAACCAGATCAACATTTCTACGCTCCCTGTGGGTATGTCGATCCCTGATTCGCTCCCTATTCCTGTATTCTTCATTCCTGCGTCGTTCATTCATGTCGTGCCTCAATTTATTTCTTCTTTCTCTTCTGTTCTCCATTTGTTCTTTTCTTTTCTGGTTTCGAATTATAGCATTTCTTTGCTTGTCTTGCAAATTATTATTTCTCCGCAAAATATTATATCTTTTGTTTTTTTCATTTTCTGCATGTCTATATAATTCATTCTTCCTCAATTTCTTTATGTAGCTACATATATTTTCTCTTTCCTTCTCACGGAATTCACAAAATGATCTCTTTATTGCTGCACGTTGACGGTCAATTGCCCGTTTATAATTTCGCACATCTTCATTCTGTAACCTACTGTGTTGATATATTCTATCTTTGTAGATTTTATATAATGATTTAATCCTATTTTTCATTTTATTTATATAACATAAATGATCCCTTAATTGCTTTACTTCTACATTTTCTTGAATTGTCATTATTTTCTTTTGGTATTCCCTGTCCCTTGATCTTTTATATTCTGCCTTTTCCTTAATTTGCATTCTCTGTCTCTGATATTGTCTATCATTTGCTCTTTTCTTATCAGCGTTATTTGCATTCTGCATTCTCTGTCTCTGATATTGTCTATCATTTGCTTTTTTCTTTTCTTCGTATTCTGCATTCTGCATTTTCCGTCTCTGTAATTGTCTATTATTTGTTCTTACCTTTTCTGCATTTTCTTTATTTTGCATTTGTTGTCTCCGATATTCTCTGTCTCTTTCTCTTTTCTTTTCCGCAGAATCTGGAATTTTCATTATCATACCTTGATACAATCTATCATATTTTCTTTTCCGTACAATTTTCACTTCGTCTGGTGTTCTTGCTTTGAGATATTGTTCATTTCCATTGTTTCTACTAATTACGCTGTCTTGATTTTCTATATTTTTTGGTGTAAACACTGAATCATCTGTATCCTCATTAACTCTTGATTCAGATAAACGTTTACTTTGCATATATAATTTTTTATTAACATTACTCATACGAGTACTTCTTTTAGCTTTCCTAGGCATATTTACTTATATTATGAATGTTAAAACTAGTAACTATATGAAAAGTAATTATATAATGTAATGTTAACTGCACCTAAACTATAGAGTGTAGACCAATGCCTACAATAAAACTAAGACTTATATATCCGAATATATTATTTGATTAAAATAATTGAGGATACTTACGAATTGGTCCTGTGTGCAATGAATTTTCAAATAAAATTTCCACTTGTAGTTTAAAACACAAGAATAATGGTTTATATTGGTAGTATTTTCAATAATATGACGAATCAAATTAAAGAAACACAACTTCACAATGTCACTTATTGTAAAACTTGGAAATGGATTGCATTCAAGTGAAATTTGCACTTGTTAACCCGACATGGAAGTCAGTGTCAACGCCGGGCGCTTGCTTAAATTTGATTGGTCCACGTACAAAACCTGTATTACAATAGGTAATTTAATTATATCTTCTTCTTTTTGTTAAAATATTAACATGAAAAGTATTGAACAAAAATATAAATATAAACTACAACAGTCTTTTTTATACTTTTATAATTTATTAGTTCGGTCACAATTTTACACTGTTAATCTGGAAAAATACTACTATAAGTTACTGTCTGCCTATAAGTCATTATTACATAGTACAAATATACACAAAAATGTAAAATCAAGGACCATTTAAAATGAAATATGAACAATAGTTATTCTGGAAAAAATTATTACAAATTAATGATATTTTAAAAATATTTTCTCATTGTTAATCATCAGAAAATAGCTTTATTTGAGCAAGAAATATTATTTCCATTACAAAAATACATCAGTATAAAATATAAAACGGATTTATTGTAGGATGAATATGGCACTTTATCCATAGGAAAATTTCAACTGTAGTAATCTTAGAACGAATTTTGGAAAACAATACTACATATTTGGTTCACAATACGATTATAGTGACTTGATAGTTACTATTAATTGTTACTTGTTAAGAATGCTTACGAATGCTATGCACTGAAGTTATTAAGTGATATGTCAAAATTCAAATCTGTAACAAAAATACACAATATTATAATTATACATTTTAGAAATTTATATTAATTGATATATACGTACCACTGTTAAAGTATACGGATGCCGTACATAACCAGTTACTTATTTTTTCCTTCAATTCGGGGCTATTCTGTACACCTATCGTTAGCTAAGAATTAAGCGATCGCTAGATCTGAAATGTGCGATTCTGTACGTTACTTTTTCGTTTGTCACCCTAAAAATAAACAAACTCAATAATAAATCACACACGCATACAAGTTATCATAGAAAATAGTTAATTACCTACTCGTCCTGAGGCTCCACGTCCTCCACGGTGTTCACTAGATCTACAGCAGCGGCTCGCATCCGTCTTGCCATAGATCCTAGGATATTAACAATAATTGGACCACCATCATGTGGACGGACGAATGTGCCGGTACTACAGGAACAGCGGGTGCTAATCTACGGGCACGTGAGGATTAGCGGGTAATACGGGAACATCAACAGATATGAGCACGGGTACGGGTACGGGCATACGGCAGAGCCAGCAACTGCGTCAGGAACCTCAGGACGACCAACTGGGACGGGAGTGCCACCATTACCTCCACGTATTCCACGACGCCAATCAGTGGTGGCGAGATTGTCTACAACAGTACTACTACCGCTAGTAACCGGACCATGCTCAATCAAATTGTCTGCAATGTCTAGCTGGCCTAGCGCATCCTGTCAGTAGGCAATGTCCAGCATATAATGCTCATACCGGGCATCGATAGTTTCGAATAGGGTGTCGGTTCCCTCTAGTTTGTAACGCTCTGTAATCAGTATGATGAACGATGTGTACATGATAACCTGTTATCTGTTCTACGCCCTTGTCATAAAAGTGCTCCGATGCACGACCTGGGCGTACTCGGCTGACATAGTTTGCCCCCATGACGTATGTACCCGCTGTTGTGGGACCGGCGCGACTAAACCAAAAATACGTTATTCATAATATTACAGATACCAGTATCACACACCAATCGTTGTACTCGTATATGCAGTCATATTCATTTCATCATATTTACGGCGATTAATGTGTAGTTAACTGTTGCTTTCCGGGATTACGATCATATCACTCTAGAAATAAACAAACAAAATAATAAGTCTCACACGCACACACGTTATTATAGAAAATAGTAATTACTTACTTGTTCTGAGGCTCCACGTTCTCCACGGTGTTCACTAGATCTACGGCAGCGGCTCGCGTCCGTCTTGCAATAGATCCTAGGACATTAATAATAATAGGAACAGCGGGTGCAGGTTACAGATCTACGGCTGCGTGAGGATTAGCGGGTAATACGGGAACATCAACAGGTATGGCACGGGTACGGGCAGGACGGCAGGGCCAGCAACTGCGTCAGGAACCTCAGGACGACCAACTGTGACGGGATATCGAATATTATAAAGTACTTGCCCGCTTAGGATCCGGTGACGTTCTTCACCAGTCAGACCAAAGTCACGAACCTGTCCTCGAGATGTAGTGCAATTAGCAAGAAGTGTTCTCTCATGCTTCGGGCTGACCGATGTAAAACCTACAATATATAAATATATATGGTCAATTATATCGGGAATTAGAAATCATAATACAAGTAACTCACTCGCTCTCATTCCAGTTGTTGCCAGACCGGATCTCTCATTAAATTGCCCGGAAACCGGTTGTCGAGCAGGCAACAGAGCATGGTCAGGTTCTCCTTCTCTGTATGTAATAACTATAGTAACAAAAGTAATAAAGAACAAATTAATATCAGACATTACAGACACTAATATTATTTCAATCACTTACGGCATTTTTACAGAAACAAGAAACTATAGTATAGACCAGTATAGACACACGTTGTTGGGAGTGTGATGATCAGTGATGATGTAAGCTATATTCAAAGCCAGGCAACCGGCCATGCTGTACTGTAATGTTGGTCGCCGTACCCAGCACTGCTCAGCTGTCATATTCGACTTGTTGCAATCGTAAGTCTTTTGTATGCAAAATTCTGCAACAACTTTGGTCAACTCTATTACACTTAATATTGCATCATTGAAATATTTATATTGACAGTAACTTGGTTTGATTTAAAGATAATTTCAATTAAAATTTACTGCACTTTAATAAAATATTAGGTAGAAGGCATCAAGTAACATTCGCGTGCGGTTATTAGACTTGGGGACCGGGTTTCTGGCTGTGTGGAGCGAGACCTTGACGTGGTTGCAGGACTTAACCACATCTCATGGACACCTGGTGATCTTCTTTAGAGATTTAACTGTTCATTAAACAATTTCTGATCTTTGTGTCTACCCATGTTGACAGTATATACTAAACTAAATGTTTTAATGCGAATTACGATAATTTCCCTTTCCGTTTTCTATATAAATACGGTACCTTTTGCCATTGTGTGACGGTTTTTCCACTCAAACTACAATTTATTATAATGTAAACGGACCTGCTTTGGAAGAATAAGTTTCCACTCTTACCATTATTAATACCCCTACCACCACCTGTGACGCTGCCAGTACTGTTCCAATTTTAAGCGAATATTCACGTTATTTGCCATTTTCATATGCTTGCAGATGGTACACTTGACAGTGTCAACACACGCTTTTGCCCATTTGCTAGTTTCCTCCGTGCCTCTGGCTTATTATAAGAGTGTGAATCCAAACATTCTCTTGTATATTCGTCACTTTTGCTAATACATACATACATACATACATACATACATAACATCACGCCTTCCCATTACTGGGGTAGCAGCCCTTTATTTCCTACAATCACTAAAGAAAAAAAAAAAATATATATATATATATGAAAAACTGCCTTTCATTCCTTATTTTCTAACAATAGCTCGCCAAATACTCCTATCCATACATAACTGTCTCGCCTCGTTAATATCCATACACCTTGTCATACATGCTCTCCTATTATTTCTACTTATAATTTTACGTTCACTCAAAACATTTTCTATCATATTCATCCATTTACTCCTCGGTCTTCCTCGCAATCGTGTTCCTTCAATTTCACCCAAATAAATCTTCTTAGTCAATCTATCATTTGACATTCTTTCCACATGTCCAAACCAACGCAGCTGACTTGAAGCCACTCTTTTCACAACATTTTTACTAATTTCACATTCATCATACACTACTTTATTCCTAATACGGTCTCTTCTAGTCACTCCGCACACTCCTCTCAAAAATCTCATTTCAACCGCAGTTACCCTTTTTTTATTCCGGTTATCCCATACCCAACATTCACATCCATACATCAACGATGGCACAAGTACACCATTATACACACATAACCTAGCTTCTCTTGATACATTCACATTTCTAGCAAACATTCCCAAAGCGCCCAAAACTTTTCTACCTGCAACCACTCTTCTTTCAATTTCAGCATTCATCCGTCCATCTTTCGAAAACATGCATCCCAGATACATAAATTCATTAACTTGTTCCATTTGCTCACCATCTATGCTAATCTTGCATTCCGTAACTTCATCCTTCTCAAAAACTAAAATCTTACATTTTGAAGCATTCATGATCAAATTCAAACATTTTCCCTGATTTCTGACACTCTCAATCATTCTCGTCAATTGTTCCTCAGATTCACCCATAATAACCACATCATCAGCATATGCTAATGCAGGCACAACGAAATCACTTATTTTCACACCATCATTTGTACACTCTAACGCTCGTCGCAATAAAACATCCATATACAAATTAAAAAGCCAAGGAGACATCACACAACCCTGTTTCACACCCACGTCAATATTGAACCATCTACTCAAACTACTATCCACACGAACTGCTGCTTGATTATTTACATATAAAGCCATTAGTGCTCTCAATAACGTACCACTAACGCCATACTCCTTCAAAATAGGCCATAATTTTTCACGCACAACACTGTCATATGCCTTCTTTAGATCAATGAAAGCACAAAACAATTTCTTGTTTCGGTCCAAACTCTTTTCCACAATCATTCGAAGCGAAAACAATTGATCCACACATCCTCTTTCAGGCAAAAACCCACCTTGCATACCATTCAGTTTACTACATGTAATCTCCCTTACTTTATTAATTAGAACACTACTATACAACTTACACACAACACTCAAGAGACTAATCGCACGATAATTTGTACATTCACTCATATTTCCTTTTCCTTTATACAGTGGAACAATTACAGCACGCTTCCAATCTTCTGGAACAACATTTTGCCGCAAGCAGAATTTACATAAATAAACTAGCCAAGCAAACACTTTTTCGCCACCATACTTTAACATCTCTACTGTAATATCATCTATTCCTGCAGCTTTTCCAGTTTTCATTCTAGCCAAAGCATTACTTACATCGTCTTCATTTATATCCCAACATTCATTTTCACCACAATCAAAATCATTCATATTATCATTTATAACACAATTATGTTCATATAATTTGCTAAAATAACTGCTCCATCGTTCCCTAATCTCGGATTCTTTCCACAATAAATTACCATCATGATCTTTAACTGCTTTTACACAAGACATGTTACCACCCTTCAGCTTTTTCACGCATGTCCAAAACATCTTTTTATTGAGAACAAAGTCATTCGTCAATTTTTCATTCTTCTCTTTCTCACGTTGCATTTTACTTTCACGCACAACACGCTTTGCATTCGCTCGCATACTTTTATATTTAAGCAAACATGCATCTCGAAAATCGCCATATGAATCCTTAACACTCAAAAAGCACAAATATGCTTCTTTCTTTAAGCGTATAGCCTCCTTCACATTATCATTCCACCACTCATCTTTCATTCGTACACCTACTTTCGATACACCACATGTTTCAGTTGCACACGTTACTACACAGTCCCTGAAAGTATTCCACTCACTAGCTAGATCTTCAAAATTCTCTGAGCAAATGGGTAAAACGTTATTCAATTTATTAATATATTGCAGTCGGACCTCTTCATTCTGCAATCTGTATGATCGAACACGTGTCATTCTTTCAGATTTCTTTACCCTAATTTTCCAGCCCTGAGCCAATTTAACATGGGATACAACCAAATAATGATCATTCGTTCCCAATTCAGCACCACGTTTTACTCGTGTATCTACAACAAGGCTTCTTAATCTCTCATCATAATACAATTAGAAAATACTGTCAATTTCTGTCAATATATATATATCTATAATATAAAAGGCAAAATGCGGATGTCTGTCCGTGGTGAGGGGTTAGCAGATGACGGGGGGATTTGAACAAAAGAAGATCAATGCATGTATTAGTATATACGGGATATAAAGTTTTCGGTGAATAGTCGGCTTAGCAACGGTAACAACAGAAATACGATGTTTCTGACAGTTAATTATGTTGACATTTGTGTTTCATATTTTGAATGTTCAACAACGATTTAGATGGTAATAAAATAATAAAAGTGATTTATTATAATTGTGTTTGTCAGTGCATAATATTGGCATTAATTAGTATTATTCTCTATTTCATTGCAAAGAATGTGTGAAGTTCTGAGATGTAATAAGTTTGCTTTGCTATGACCATTAACAAAGTACAGGCTCGGTCCATAAAATTGACGGGGATCAACTTACGAACCCCCTGCTTTCCACATGAACAGTTCTATGTTGCATGTTCTAGGGTCAGTTCGTCAAATAACGTATTTTTATTTGCACCAACTGGCAAGACATGTAAATTGTGTGCAGGGAACTTATAACTTGATATTAAAAATGTTCTACCGTACGAAGTACGGGAACGACTGCTAGTATATATATATATATATATATATATATATATATATATATATATATATTATATATATATATATATATATATATATATATATATTATATATATATATATTGTGACAAAGTTTTTTTTTTGGAAAAAGACTATTGTTCACAGAGCATTGACCGTTAGCGCACCAATTAACGCGGTCCGTTCTCGCGCTCCGGACGAACCCAGACACTACTCAGTCGAACTGACTAGTCGGGTACGGGGTTGAGACATGTGCGTATCACCGGGGTATAAATAGGCTCACCGAAATGCATGTTATTCAGTCAGTGTTTTGAACTCCGACTGCCGCTACATCCGAGCCGATTGGTAAACATTGTTTCCGTATTTTGATTTATTGTCTCGCCTGGTGCGACAGTATATATTGTGTGTTGCTACTGCACCGTTGCAGTAGTAACGATATTGTGTTCTGCTCGGGCGCCAATTTGTGACGCTCCCTTGTATCGCGGGTGTCGGATTGCTCGGGCGCCAATCGGTTTTAATGCCAGGATAGTTCAATGGAGATCAGGGTAGCGGAAATAAGATAACACAGTATATTCAATCTATTAGGTAGTGGCGTGCACCACGTAACGTAGCTGTGGTAGCCAGCGATTTTAATACCCACTGACATGAACAATACACTTTGCCGAAATACAATCGCCTAGAATACACGTGTACTTCACACACGTGTCACTCGAACATCAAATACAATTCAGTTAGAATAGATCGGGCATAGAACATAATCGATTATTACAATATTTAGCATGCATAAAAACAGAAAAATACAATCAGTTGTTTTACAAGTTTTTAGCATACATGAAATATGAAATACATTCGGTTTTCATACGGCATACAGGAAATACAAATCGGTCTTACAGTATTTAACATATATCACACAGGAAATACAAATTAATTCTTATATAATATTTTAGCAATGGCTGAAATATAAGCACCGGTTATTATTTAACATACATGAAATACGGATCGGTTACGGATAACTTGACAGGACTCTTGCGCATGTCAAGCAACCGCTGTAGTAACCACCACAGGACTCTTGCGCATGTGGTGTTACTCGGACGGTACGGATAACTTGACAGGACTTTTGCGCATGTCAAGCAACCGATAGTAGTAACCACCACAGGACTCTTGCGCATGTGGTGTTACTCGGACGGTCCGGATAACTTGACAGGACTCTTGCGCATGTCAAGCAACCGATAGTAGTAACCGCCACAGGACTCTTGCGCATGTGACGTTACTCGGACAATACTGATAACTTGACAGGACTCTTGCGCATGTCAAGCAACAGATCGTGCTAACCACCACAGGACTCTTGCGCATGTGGCGATAGCAGAACACAATATCGTTACTACTGCAACGGTGCAGTAGCAACACACAATATATACTGTCGCACCAGGCGAGACAATAAATCAAAATACGGAAACAATGTTTACCAATCGGCTCGGATGTAGCGGCAGTCGGAGTTCAAAACACTGACTGAATAACATGCATTTCGGTGAGCCTATTTATACCCCGGTGATACGCACATGTCTCAACCCCGTACCCGACTAGTCAGTTCGACTGAGTAGTGTCTGGGTTCGTCCGGAGCGCGAGAACGGACCGCGTTAATTGGTGCGCTAACGGTCAATGCTCTGTGAACAATAGTCTTTTTCCAAAAAAAAACTTTGTCACATCTCGCCATTGGGTACGGCGATATTGGGCGTATCCCGGGTCGGCGCACCACCACAGGACTCTTGCGCATGTGGTGTTTAGCACGATCTGTTGCTTGACATGCGCAAGAGTCCTGTCAAGTTATCAGTATTGTCCGAGTAACGTCACATGCGCAAGAGTCCTGTGGCGGTTACTACTATCGGTTGCTTGACATGCGCAAGAGTCCTGTCAAGTTATCCGGACCGTCCGAGTAACACCACATGCGCAAGAGTCCTGTGGTGGTTACTACTATCGGTTGCTTGACATGCGCAAAAGTCCTGTCAAGTTATCCGTACCGTCCGAGTAACACCACATGCGCAAGAGTCCTGTGGTGGTTACTACTATCGGTTGCTTGACATGCGCAAAAGTCCTGTCAAGTTATCCGTAACCGATCCGTATTTCATGTATGTTAAATAATAACCGGTGCTTATATTTCAGCCATTGCTAAAATATTATATAAGAATTAATTTGTATTTCCTGTGTGATATATGTTAAATACTGTAAGACCGATTTGTATTTCCTGTATGCCGTATGAAAACCGAATGTATTTCATATTTCATGTATGCTAAAAACTTGTAAAACAACTGATTGTATTTTTCTGTTTTTATGCATGCTAAATATTGTAATAATCGATTATGTTCTATGCCCGATCTATTCTAACTGAATTGTATTTGATGTTCGAGTGACACGTGTGTGAAGTACACGTGTATTCTAGGCGATTGTATTTCGGCAAAGTGTATTGTTCATGTCAGTGGGTATTAAAATCGCTGGCTACCACAGCTACGTTACGTGGTGCACGCCACTACCTAATAGATTGAATATACTGTGTTATCTTATTTCCGCTACCCTGATCTCCATTGAACTATCCTGGCATTAAAACCGATTGGCGCCCGAGCAATCCGACACCCGCGATACAAGGGAGCGTCACAAATTGGCGCCCGAGCAGAACACAATATCGTTACTACTGCAACGGTGCAGTAGCAACACACAATATATACTGTCGCACCAGGCGAGACAATAAATCAAAATACGGAAACAATGTTTACCAATCGGCTCGGATGTAGCGGCAGTCGGAGTTCAAAACACTGACTGAATAACATGCATTTCGGTGAGCCTATTTATACCCCGGTGATACGCACATGTCTCAACCCCGTACCCGACTAGTCAGTTCGACTGAGTAGTGTCTGGGTTCGTCCGGAGCGCGAGAACGGACCGCGTTAATTGGTGCGCTAACGGTCAATGCTCTGTGAACAATAGTCTTTTTCCAAAAAAAAAACTTTGTCACAATATATATATAAACAAATTCCCTATTTTTTTTTTATCGAAAATCGCTATACTTTTGGCGAAATAAATTATTGAAATTTTGATCATTTATCTTCGCGCGAAAACGTGTGCTACGTCAGAGTTCTGCAAGGCAGCTATAGACACTTCCGGGCGCACACACACAGCGATAGGTATAACCACGACCTTCTCGATTATACTGTACACAACTGTCACTCAATCGAGAAGGTCGTGGGTATAACTGAGTGCATCTGTCATCTGATGTCGGCCATTATGTTTTTTGACGTTTGGTTTCTCAGTAATCTTATATTTTGTGGTTATTAGTTCGCTATGTCTTCAAGAAGGAATTTTAAAACGTGTGTAGTACCAATGTGCAAAAATTCAACATTATCAACGCCAAATAAAAGCTTATTCCATATTCCCAGAAACCCCGATAGGCGAAATAAATGGCTGGAAGCTATCGGGTTGCATGTTGCAGATTTGCCACCCAGTGTACATCGGTACTGCTGTGAAGATCATTTTGATGTACAGTATTATTTTTATTTCATATTTTTCAATATTTAATTTTTATTACCTCGTAGTCATATGAAACACACTCGTTTTTAGTTACCAAATGATGGGGAAAATTGGATGAAATATTCAATGAAAAATGCAAAATTCATTTGAAAAATGTACCTCATACATTCGATTGCCAGCCTAATCGAAAGAGAGCAACCAGTACTACAGTTTTTGAAGATGCTACAAAACGTCAGCGTCCGGAATTTGTTGATGGAACCGCAAGTGCTTCAACATCAACATTGACTGAATATGCAACTCAAGCTAGTTCCAGCGGATATATGTTTTGCAAAACCAATATAGAAACCTTGAATTTGTATAATAATCCTTCAACATCCGATAATACTTTAACCCATAAAACCTGTGACATTGAATTAAATTTGTCGGACAAACCATTTGTTTTAAGCAAAGGTGTTCAAGTCAAACCACACTTTCGAAGCAAATACGTTCAGTGCACAAGTGTATTAAAAAATGCAAGTACTTCACCCCGAAAGGATGTGTCAGTTGATTCGATGACATCACCGATTAAGACATTTAAAATAACGACACCAATGAAGGAATGTCAAAAAAAATTGCGCTTTGATAGCCCAGGGGGCGAGTCCAGTACATCAACAGTAATCAGTTCAAAAGTAACAAAGCTAGAAACAACTGATTCAGATACTTCAAATAGTGAAGCAGGCAGGGAACAACTTCGCTTGCTGTCTTTACGTAGAACATGTTTACTGATTAAGACATATCCACGCTTTTATATAGGCGTCCCAAAAGATTGTTATTTCTTAATAAATATAATAACTGAAGTTTTAAACGTACCAGTAATTAATGTGTTGCTATGTTTGAAAAAAATCCGGACGAATAGCACATTTATTGAAATTGGTGATGACTTTGGTATGAATCTGTCACAGGCAAGCAGAATTTTTAAGAAAACTCTTCCAATGATTGTCGTACAACTAAAGCATTTATGTGCCTATATATATATATATATATATATATATATATATATATATATATATATATATATATATATATATATATATATACAGTGCGAATAACGTAAGACTATACATTGGCGACTTTATTTTAGCTTTAATCAATTTGCCCATGTCAGTAACAACTGAAATTACAATGACGTTTGTTTTGGTAAATGTCACTATTTTCAATATTGTGTTACTGATATCTCACGAGTTTGCGTAATAATTAGTGCAAAAAATGTACATCACAGAAGAAAAGTTTAAGATGTATTCCTGGTATTTAGAAAGGGCGTCTTTGCGAGAAATTTCTGATTATTTCAGCTTTGAATTCCCGGGCAGGGCTCATCACATGTCATCAAACGGTGGCAAATTTAGTTATCACCCCCAAGTGATTTTGGAAATGTACTGATACCAATTACAATTTCAGTACTTGAAGTGTACTTTTAATCCAATAACATGTAATAGATTTAATAAAATATTGGAATAAATTCTGTAAATGATTTAAATAAATATAGTAGTCTGTGGACTAGTGTCTAATTTTACATTATTCAACCATAATAAATTGGAGTTTTTGTATGTAATCACCATGGTAACATTAAGTAAATGCCCTATGTCTAATTTTAAATTATTCAACGAGTTGATACTAGCATGGGCAAATTGATTAACGCTAAAATAAAGTAGCCAATGTATAGCCTTACATTATTCGCACTGTATATATATATATATATATATATATATATATATATATATATATATATATATATATATATATATATACAGTGGCGAGCAAAACCGTTCGGATGTTTGTCACTTTTGCACTTCAGATGCTGTAAAATTCTTAATGTAAGTCCAAACACAACCAAATTTTTAGTGTTAATTCCTTTTTTATTGTAGAACAAACTCCCATACATGCAACAATTCGATAACAGAAAAAAGAAATACTAAACAAACTTAAACAAAATCATTCAGTACAGTTTTGCTCGTAACAGAATATATGTTTTGAGCCAAAATTTTCAGTATTTTATCCACTGGCAATGATCTTTAATGACATTTTTCACACGTCTCGACCTACTTTCAATTAAATTTTCTATGATTTTCTTTGGAATGCTCCTCCATTCGGTTTGAACTCTGCTCCATATCTCATCCATGTTGCCAGGCGCTGTCGGGTAATTTTTCATTTTTTTTTTAACAATAACCCACAACTTTTCGGTTGGTTCGAGATTCGGGCTTTGTACTGGCCATTGGATTAACTGGTAACATTGGCTATGCAACCAGCAAGTGAAAATTTTGGCTATATATATATATATATATATATATATATATATATATATATATATATATATATATATATATATATATACTGTAATTTAAATGAAAGAAGTATTGTCCGAACAATACTACGACAAGCATAACCAAAATGATTGAAGCCCATTATATATTTCCATCGTATACATTTAACAATATATAAGGAAAGTGAACATAAAAATAATTCCAAGAAACCGAGCTAACAAGCGGAGGTCGCCACCGCCGGAACACGGATTTGGCTGAAATTTTTTTTCGAAGTAGTTGTACACTAATGGTGTTTAGTGGCAAATTAATAGCGCGCACTATTTTGTCCTTTTCGAGAAAAAGTGCTTTAAAGTTAACGCATTAAAGATTTAGCATTTATATACCCCTTAAAAATATGCACTGACAGTTGATACAGCGTTGCCGCGTGGTTATATGTCCTATTTAACACGCAGTAGGTAGGCGTTCGATTCCCGCTTAAGTTGTGTTTTATTTTTACATTTTAATTATTCTTAATAAATTAAAAACTCTTTAAATTAATAATAAATTTATTTAATTTACACTCATCACTCTCGTCTTCCCGCGGAGTTTTTTTTCGTAACTTTTCGAATAGTAATCGTCATAAAAACAATTGAAGCAAAATCATAGTGAAAACTTGGCCTCCTTTATAAACGATACTTCTGCACGGGCAATTCAAATGCACGGATTATAAAAAACAAATGAATATATCTTAAGCAAACACTATTTAAATTAATACAGTAGTTTAAATGAAAGAAGTCCCATGAAGGTTATCTGTATCATATACGAATTAACGTATAGTTATATATCTATCTCTCTCATTTCAATTGTCAAACAGCACGCGCGACAAGGATGGATATAACGCGTTTGTCTTTAGAAAGTCCGAACAATACTACGACAAGCAAAACAAAATGAGGCTCGTTGTACTCGATACTATTGCAATAACGTACGTTGATTTCTTATTCCCTACACTACTAGCTGTCGCATAGGCGTGTAACGTCATTTTGCTGCATTTTCTGTCAATTTGTCTTATTTACCACTAATTAACACCAGTATTATGCACTAACACAAACACAGTTATAATAAATCACTTTTATTGCAACCACTGATATTATATCATTATCTAAATCGTTGTTGTAATTCAAAATGTGAGACACAAATAATAAACGTAATGAACTGTCAAAACATCATATTTCTGTTGTTACCGGTGCTAAGCCGACTATTCACCGAAAACTTTATATCTGGTATATACTAATGCATGCATTGTTCTTCTTTTGTTTATATCTCCCCGTCATCTGCTAACCCCTCACCATCGGAAATTACAGTATCTTATATGCCCCATTAAAAATTAGATAAACGACGCTACTGAATATGAGAAAATGGACGTGGTTAAAATCTAAACTCGTACTGTCCTTCAATGACCTTCAAGGGACTTCTTTCATTTAAACTACTGTACATATTTAACGCTAACTGTCAGTGGTAGCACAAGTTAACCCTAGAGTGGGACAGCCTTACGAAATTATGTTATCGGTACGCCAGGGTCATTACGACCCTGTAATGAAAAAAACGTTAAATTATGTACATAATTTTTATTTTATTATAAAATAATATAAAATAGACAATATATACGAAAAAATATGCCGGGTGTCCCAAGAAATCTGGGACATAGGGAATTAACATGTAAAATTGAAAATGTTGCGATTACTTCTGTATTATACATTTTAGAGCTCTGAAATTTGGTCCAGGTGTAGGGGTAGGTTATTCGCATTGATTGGTATTAATTAAACTAATATTAAGGTTCACATTTCTAATAAAAATGCTTTTAAAAAGTAATAATTAAGAGATGTAGCTTATATAACATTTTTGCAAAATTTTATTTACGGCGTTGCTAGCACAATGGTAAGAAGGTTATTTGGTAATTTAAATAATTTATAAATGTTATGGTTCGAATCTCCAATACAATTTAGAGTTTTTTTTTTAATTTTAAAATAATTTACATAGAATTTCATTTATTTAAAAAATAAGAGTAATTATTTTAAAAATTTAAAAAAAAAACTCTCAAGTATATTGGAGATTCGAACCATAACATTTATAAATTATTTAAATTACCAAATAAGCACCTTGCCGTTGTGCTAGCAACGCTATAAATAATTTTTTGCAAAAATGATATTTAAGATACATCTTTTAATAATTACTTTTTAAAAGCATTTTTATTAGAAATGTGAGCATTAATATCGTTTTAATTAATACCAATCAATGCAAATAACCTATCCCTACACCTGTACCAAATTTCAGAGCTCTGAAATGTATAATACAGAAGTAATCGCAACTTTTTCAATTTTACATGTTAATTCCCTATGTCCCAGGTTTCTTGGGACACCCGGTATATTATTTACAAAAATTAATTAAGATATTAGTCCTAATTCATTGCGCCAATTTTCGTTGTTTTTTATCATTCACAATTAATTAATTATTAAGAATAATTAAAATGCAAAAATAAAACACAACTTAAGCGGGAATCGAACCCCGACCTACCGCTTGTTAAATAGGACATATAACCACGCGACAACATTGCATCAAGTGTCAGTGCATATTTTTAAGGGGTATATAAATGCTAAATCTTTAATGCGTTAATTTTAAAGTCCTTTTTCTCGAAAAGGGCAAAATAGTGCGCGCTATTAATTTGCCACTGAACACCATTAGTGTACAGCTACTTCGAAAAAAAATTTCAGCCAAATCCGTGTTCCGGCGGTGGCGACCTCCCCTTGTAAGACATCTGTATTGCAGTTGTCCAATTATTGATTTTTCAAAAATGAGATATGAAACACTTATGCACATGGAATTACATAACGAAGTAAACACATCTTGTCAGAGTTTATTTTTAATAATACAGGGCATGATAAATTCGCGCACTTGCAGAACAAAGCTAGGACAAACACACGTTCATTCTGTTAGTTGTAATAAGTCATTATATGTAATGATTTACATAACACATTTCAACCGTATTGACTTGCGACATCTTCTAGTATTTCTCGTCTTCCGCTTTCAACGATTTTATCAGTATAAGATATGATTTATTGAAACTAGTCATAAATATTGACTTAGCACTTGTGAATTATCTAAGATATGCGTACTCGACACAGATATATATGTTCAGCCTGGACGCGTAGTACTAACTTCTAGCGATACTAGTCGATACAGTGATCAGCTTATTAGTGCAATTATTTTTATAATTTGATACCATGTCTGAAGCAAGGAACCAACAGATAGAGACTGCAGTTCTAATAGAGAGTGAGTGTATTATTTATTTGACTGCAATTATTAATAAGAAGTAAAATGTCCGTTTTATGAACTCGTCAATTTTAGTTAAGATCACGTCGCATTTCGAACTTTCGTTCATTTCAATTAGTATCATGTTGTGGTTTATATACCTACCGTGTTTATTGGTGTGCGACTGTTTAATGATGTGTGTTTTTCGCGTAGTATTTTGAATGGTGTGAATATGGCGTTAGATTGGCTGTTTATTTGTATGTTTATTATGGGTTGTTTGAGTTTTCCTTTATATATTGTAATGCTAATTTTTCTAAACTAACGTGCTTTACACGGCAACCGACTAGTTGCTAGTGGAGATGGGGTGGGTAAAGGCAAAGCGGATGTAATTTAATAAGGGCGCCACGTATTCTATCGGATGAAGGGACTGAATCTCAGAATACGAAAGAAACAGTCTAAAAGTTCTACGGATGGGGATGGACATCACTCAATTGCATCAACTACTTGAAGTAAAATGCAATGTAAATTTATTATTATTAAGTGTAATACCCTGAATGTTCATTTGCATTTAAATATATACAGAAAATAAATATACTAGAAATGTACACACTAAATACAATGGTAATATTCAAATAAAGCCCAGATTTTAACTTATAGTTAACTTAGTCACTAAATGGAATGATATGAGATGAGATGATATGAGACTTATTTCTAATTCACTGCAATTGTTCCACAATTAAACTTTACTAGTGAATATTCCTTAAATCTATGGTTACATATGATTCTACAATTAATGTTCTTGGTTTGCAAACAAAAAAAAGGAACTATTGGTCAACATACACAGAGCAACTAGAATTAATCTACGTTAAATTTCTACCAACAAACCACCAGGATCACTTAAGAACAAACATGGTGGCAATACAAATTTCTCAAGCGAGTAATTAGAAATAATATAAACTCGAAAATCAGAGATACAGAGAAAAGGGGTGATTTGACCAACACTTATCTGTCCCAAATTGATGCTGCACGGCCGATGACGGGGTTATGATGCAGTGTTGACGGGATGATGACCGATGTAATCGTCCTCGTGCGATTCGACACCACTTTCGTCCTCGCTGGTGTTCTCATGGGTGGTTTCCAGGCGTGTAGGCGACGATTTACAGGTTCCTCTGTGGTACGGACAGCGCCGACCCTCTCGATCCCTTATTTAATCAGGCTGAATTCAGTAGCAGTCACTACCTCGTGATTTCAGACAACCTTCAACATTGTAGCACTACTGAAATTTAGCACAGCACGTTACTTCTACTAAAATCCCCTGCATAATAGGGTAAACTCTTCACTTTGTATTTTTTTCGATACAAACTCACATTGAGCCTAGAAATGACTTTCAAAGTGAAAACAAAAATGTACACCGTACACGAAGTCGTGCTATAAGGTCGACGTCCGACAAACGACTCCCTGCTATTCTGTCTTTTGCCGTCGTGACACGTCCAGATACTCACAGACTTGTTCCAGCAAAAATGGAACGTTACAATATCTAAAGATTTTCGATGAAATTTAGTTTCGCACTTTTGGGGTGTTAATTATTTTTATTATGTTTATTTCTGCTATAAGTTTGTTTCCCTAAGAAATGTAATTGTTTCTAGCTCATCGACCTCCTGTCGAAGAGCTATAGTGTTCGGTACAATGTCTGTAGCATTCCCCGATATTAACAATTTTTTTCCACTCAATTGTGTTCAAAATTTTCTTGCATATGCAGGAAATGAAACATCAAAGAAAACATATTTTTTAATTCAAAAATGAACAAAAGAAGATTAATGCATTTAAAGTCGGCTTAGTCTGCTTTGCTTTTGTTAACAAAAGAAAATGTTTTGACATTTGTTTTTAATTTGTTGTTTTATTTCGATCTATGTAGGTACCTACGATTTTAAAAGTGAATTTAGGTAAATAATTTGTGATAAATTCGGAATTGGACGTACGTCGATGAGTTACAGGCATGGATGTCTGTATCCATTTCTAGTTATTTTTGTGTTTTCTTTTAATATCTTTTAATTTATTTACCGTATTAATGTTATATACATTGCAGGTGGCTCTTTGTTTGATAATGTTTAGTTCTTTGTTATAATCGGCTTTATTCGGTGGTATGGTTTCCAGTATGTGTATTAGGCTTCTGAAAGCTGCTAATTTATGTTGTTTAGGATGTTCAGATTTAGCGTGTTTGATGTTGTTAGTTTGTGTTGGTTTCATGAAATGGACATATTACTTCTTATTAATAAATAGGCTCTACCCGTGAGCACCGTGTGCCCACATTCGTAATTTCTATATAAAAAAATTTCTCGTTTCTGCGTTGCATGTACCTTTGCGTCTCCTAGTCGCAAACTCTCTAAAATATCTAGTTTTTATCTGTTTATCCATCTCTTGTGTCTTTCTCCATCGAACTGTCTTTATTGCAGTCGGATCTTATATTGCAAAAAAAAATATTTACTATTGCCGGGGGATTAAAAAAAATATCCCTCTACACGGAAGCGTTAATAGACTTACAAATAATGTATTTTAGATATTTTAAACATACATTCACAAACACTACGTGTGCATCTGTGGGATGTCAAAATGATGTTATTATTGTTTATTTTTATGGTGTTAAGGGGGGCCTGTTATTCATGCACTGTCATTAATGTTTCCTAGATTACGCAATTGCAGCTAACTTCATGCGTGACTGACAGACAAGGGCTTTTCTATATATAATGTAGACGACGAATTTCAGAACTGACAATATAATATTGAAAATAATTTCCCGGAGATATGTGATATTGTAATTATTAATGAATACTTCTGATACAGATACTGCATTCGGTGTGAACTTGGAGGTCGCATACATGGAAGATGGTCCATCAGCTGAAACGCGGACTCAAGGTTAGTACATAATAATAATTATAAATTTTTGAAATCACGTACATTATTTCTCAAGGATCTGATTATTATCTCGCGCCATTCGATTTTGAAAATATATATATAAGAACAAGATTATTGTACAAGTATTAAGTCCATAACCGATTAAGCTATAATTTTACATTATATAATTCTGTTACAATGTATATGTTAGACTGTTTGCATTATTTGCTGTAGTCGAGCAAACCGATGATGTGTCTTTGAGCCCAGGGTGCTTGTTTCAAGACTACGATAAAAACGATTCTATTGAGTAATTCAGTCAGTGCTAGCAAGCGTATTTAACAAATAATTCATTAACTGATAAATCATACATTTAGTTTTAATCACCAAAGTTCAATTCTCACTAACAGCAACCACTTCTCATTCTCATGGTCGGTGTGAATATAACCAGAATTCTCTACTGCAATTTATTATATATTTTTATTTTATTTATTATATATTGTAGATTTTATTTAGTCAAATGTAGAATCCTGAGATGGAAAATATTGAATCCAATCGTTGGAATCAATGATTATAGTTCAAGTAATTCTTCCCCATCATGTCTAGGTACATGATGCGGAAAGTTTCATTTAAATTTTTTTTAAGTTTTGTGTGAAATTCTCAAGAGTACTGTTATATTAGTATGCATTAGAAATTTGTTTTCTTGCTTGATAATGACCAAAAACCTTATGGTCGAAACATCGCTAAATTAGTTATCATCTTTATGATTAATTTATGAAAAAAACAGTTCACAACACCTTAAACAATAGTTATTTGTTCCAACCGTTTGGATTCAATATTATCCATCTCAATTTATTATATAAACGAGTTAAAATTAAAACCTAGCGATAATATTAATTAATTCACGTGACATGACGACACAATGCACGGTACAGTAGTAGGCGTCAGCGTTCATTCAAAACACTGATAACTGTAATTTCTTCCAGTGCCACATGTAGCTGGAAATTGGACTGACGAAATTGAAGAATTCATGCCAGGGATGCGGCGATTTTTTAAGAATATCTATGGTAATTACAACTATCATTGCTAATACACATTTTAGTACCAAATACTACTACACATATGTTCTCTAACACCATTCTACATACAATACAATATACCATCGAATGCAATGGATAATAGGGGCAGACTTTTTAATTTTGCTATGGAGGCAAACCTAAGCCGTCAAACATGTATCCTCCTACCTCAGGTGAAAAAATATATTTCAATTAAAATTCTATGGGGGCCAATTGATACTCTAGCTCCCATCAATTTGATCATGTAGCTACCCCTATTGCCCCCACGTAGTCGTCGCCTGTGATAATAATATGTGTGTATGTGTATGTGCAGGCGAGGAGTTATTAGCAGATATAGAGAAAACGTTTCGCCAGATATTACCACTCTGGAATATATTTCTGCAACTTAAACAAGGTAATATACGTAGATGGTGTCAGTACAGATAGGTTAGTGTCGCTACGAATACAGTGTGCATGTGATTATGTTTATAGTAAGTAAAGCTATTTTATAGGTTGACATAGAAAATAGCACAGCGCACAGCACACAGAAAATAACAAACTACGAAACAATCAAACACCTTCCAAAAGCAAAGAACAACACACAACAGCTGTCGATAGATTTATCTCTGTCATACATTGTTCTGCAGTCAGTCATTCGCCGTCACGAAAATCAACGAATATACACGAAGCACAAGAACATAGAACACAGCGACAAGAACATAGAACACAGCGACAAGAGCCTAGTTTGCAGACTCACGCAAGTAACCGAGCTCGTACGAACATATAAGTCTAAAATTTACGGAATCGGGAAATCATGGAACTGCATTAATTATTATTACATTTAGGGTTGGGTAGGGTAGGGCAGGGCAGGCTAGGGTAGGTTAGCCGGAGGGTAGGGTAGAGGAGTGTATTATTAAGTAGGGTAGGGTAAAGTAGCCAAATCTATAAATTGCACTTCCAGCAAATGTATTGCACACAACCTTAGCGCAACGTTATGAACTAAGAACAGGCATGCTCGTATCGCGTCGTATTATTTCGTAAACAGACATCGTGTGTCTTCGTACTTGCGTGAGTCTGCAAACCAGACCCTTGTCAATACAGAGCAGAAGAAATGAACATTGGTCAATTATGTTCTGTGCGCTGTGCCGTGCTATGCGGCTTGTAAATGCATATACGGATTCCCGTATGACCAAAGCGTTAAATGTTTTATGGTTTGTTATTTCTGTGCGCTGTGCTATTTTCTATGTCAACCTATAAATCCAGCTTAAATGTGTTATGGCTCATCACGTGCTACTACGTCGATAAGTACGTGGTGAGAGGAGCACATGCGACTAGTATACAAACCATACATTTATCATCTAAGAAATTCTCATCATTTACATCGGCTTGTAAATGCACAACTTTTGTCTAATTTAATCGACTTTGTAATCCACTACCGGTAACCTGCCATTTAGCATGTGAATTTTCTTGCAGATTAATCAAACTTTGTTCTCATGTATTGGCTGTAGGCCCCACCACGACTTTCTTATACACATGTTTACTGTATCCAGCCAAACAAGCAATTTATAGGCATCTTTTAGGAAAAACTGAACAAGCATAAATGTCACTACATATCTGTAAATATATTTTTAATCGACAAGTTATTTGTTTTTATTATTAATATGCACGAAAAAAATCATTAATATAACTAATAATTTAATTAGTTAATAAAAATTATTTTATTTTACTACTTTATTTTATTTATTGAATACAGTAAAGTCGCGATTTAGTGAACTCTCGATTAAATGAACAACCCGATAGAGTGAACACTTAAATTTTAGCATTGCGTCCCGATATAGTGAACAGCTGTAAACCCCGATACAGTAAACTATGGTATTTGCGATACTTCTCTGAGGGATCCCACTAAATATGAATCTAGATGGCACGTATACGAAAATACTTGAATTTAAAACAAAAAAATTAAATACTTAACAATTAATTAATAAAAATTACATTGTTTTACTACTTTTATATTTTTTAAATGTTCAACATGTTTCAACATAATATGTCATCATCAGGAACGCAAAAATTACACATTCAAAATACATAACAACCAAAAAAAAAACAAATAAATTTTTTTTTTTATTATTATTTAAACGAAAACCAAAGGCAACTAAATTTAATTTAAACATTTAAAAAGAATTGAATAATTTAAATCAGTTGAAATTTTGAGATTTATGTTTATATATTCAATGTAATTTTTATTAATTAATTAAAAACAATGAATTACTACAAAGTTGAAGAGGAATCTATTTCATATTTAAATACTTAATGTCTGGGTAAATGAGAATGTGTGACTGCGTTTTCTAGTAGAATATTGCAGTTTGCTTGTGTTACATGATTTGCGACAAAAATTAGTACAAATTAACCTGAAAAAAAAAACGTAAACAATCCAACATTACTTAATTTTTTTCGCTTCTGCAATAAATAACCTTTTATATGTATCTTCCTATTACATAATACACGTATACATAATATTATGTAATAGGTACATGTATTTTTTGTTTTTTTTTTTATTATTTTATTGTAGATTTTCTTTTGTCAATTGTAGATCGTGAGAAGAAGAAATATTGAATCCAAAATGATTGGAATAAATGACTATAGTTCAAGATGATAACAGATATGTGACGTTTCGACCAGATGGTTTTTGGTCATTTTCAAGCAAATAACAAAATTCTAGTGGAAAGAAACATAAACAAAAATATTCTCTAATATTTTTCAAAATATTTTTGTACTTTTTGAGTGTAATTCTCAAGAGATTTTGTTTATGTTTGTTTGAACTAGAATTTTGTTTTTTGCTTGAGAATGACCAAAAACCATATGATCGAAACGTCGTATATCTGTTATCATCTTGAACTATAGTCTTTTATTCCAATCATTTTGGATTCAATATTTCTCCTTTTCAAAATCTACAATTGACTAAAGAAAATCTACAATAAAATAATAAAAAATCATCTTTATGATTAAGTTTTGAAACGAACAGTTCACATTACCTTGAACTAACCATTTTGGATGCATTATTTTTCCTTCTCTTTTATTATTTTACGTATACATACATTATTTTGTTGATTTTGGTACCTAGAATAAAAGTTGTTTCTCAAAATATCTGAGTGAGACCAGAACCCCGAAAATGTAAACACCCCTATAGAGTGAACAGGCTTGGCCGGAATTAGTTCACTAAATCGCGACTCTACTGTATATAAAATAAAGTAATTTTTATTAATTAAATAAAATGAATTACTACAAAGTAGAGAAGAACACTATTTCATAACTAATAATGTTAATAAATATTTCAATTTAATTATTTTTCATTCGTTTTTCCTCAAATTATTTTTATTTTGATTTTTACTAATGGCAACGCTCAAACCATATATTACACGTTTATAGTTGACGTTTCTTAGCGGCTTATACTGTAAATGTGTTTTTGTGCAACAGAATATTGTTTTAATCCAATTTAGAACTCGTGTAAACGTGATTGAACATTACGTCAATTTTTCTAGTGATATTGATAAATTGGTTGTTTGGCTGGATACAGTATATATCAAAATTCATTGTAAGTACCATGAGAATCAAATCGATTTGTTCTATTATTCCAGAATTTCTGTATTGAACTGTTGATTAGAAAAAAAAAATACTATTCATCAGCAATAGTTTGGCACCTTTCAAAAGAAGATCCTTTTTATCGTCCGTCCAAACAAAGTTGGTGAATTTCCTCGGAGTAATTTTTTAAATATTTAATACCTATAATCAATAAATTCTACATAAAACTAGGAATGGATACAGACATCCATGCCTGTAGCTCATCGACGTATGTCCAATTCTGAATTACAAATTATTTACCAAAATACACTTTTAAAATCGTAGGTGCCTAAGTCGAAGCAAAGCAACAAATTTAAAGCAAGTGTGAAAACATTTCCTTCTGTTAACAAAAGCAAAGCAGACTAAGCCGACTATAAATGCATTAATCTTCTTTTGTTCATTTTTTAATTAAAAAATATTTTTTTCTTCAATGGTCTTACATAATTTTTCAAAATAAAAAATATGGAAAAATAATGTTTCATTTCCTGCATATGCAAGAAAAGGGTTTGTCTGGGATTTCTGCGCAAAAATGTTTAAAACCGGAGAATGCTACAGACATCGTACCGAACACTATAGCTCTTCGACAGGAGGTCGATGAGCTAAGAAATAAGAGATAAATTCTTCTACATTAGTTATATTCTCATCTAAATGACCATTAATGACTATTAATATTTGGCAAAATGTACGACAAATGTTGTGAAAATATAATATGTACGTACGAAGTAAAGGTGCGCGCGTATGTGCATGTGTTTGTGCGTTTGTATATTCTTCATGATTATTACGATTATGCCGTTTCAGCATTGTTCTAAAGCTCGGTACTGACTAGAGCATTCGTGCGCGCACGAAAGTGCGCGAATACCAAATTCACCCTGTACTCACTAGAGCAATTTTATGCGCGTGCGTCCGTGCGCGCACGAATGCTCTAGTCAGTACCGAGCTTAAGAACTAAAAGATAAGTGTGTTTATCATTGAGAATTTGTGAAGTCTCCAGAATTTTAATGGCTATAACTCCTCCACCCTAAAAGGGGGCTTCACTCGTTGAAGTTTGACAGTTTAACTGCATTTCTGTTTCTTCCGTGTTATGTCGTTTTTTAAGACATCTTATTTTATTCTTACATAAAATTAAACAAATAGTAATTATTACAATAATTATAGTAACAGAATTTATCAATGTGTGATCATTATTCTGAACATTTATTCCCTCTGCCATAGGCATTTCTTTGATTACCATATCTTGTTTGTTAACTTGTTTTAATTCAATGGTTTCATTGCTTAATTGTTAATTTTTTATTTAAAATTTAATATTTTCGAAAGTATTTTTTTAACATAAGTTACATAGTTTTCTAATTTATAATCGTTGATAATACAGATTTTATTTGTTTTATATCTATATACACCTCTAATCTTTTTATGTTTTACATACTCAGAACATTTAATATCCAAATTTCTTGCGTTTTTGCTTACAATAATAATAATGTTTGAGTTCAATAATCTTATGATAGTTACATTCTTTATTTGTATGTTTATTAACAATTTCATTCAAACATTTATTAGCTTCTACAATGTAGAACTGTTGTAAAACTAATTATGTAGAATCTTCATATTAATTAGTTTTACAATAAAAAGTTTGTCTTGTTTAACTACAATTATTAGTTAGCAATAATTGACCTTTCTCTTGCATGAAAAATTCTTTATTTTCGTTTAAATAAACATTTAATTTGGTTTAAACTGGGGATTGGAGTTATATGTAATAATTTCCTTTCAGAATTTCTATTCTATTTTACTATTACTTAATTTACAACGCCTTGAAATCTGCAAAGCAATTTCCCAAAAGTTTATTCCTGAATTAATTTGATTAGTTATTTGCTTTAATTCTTCCGTAGATATTATAAAACTATAAATTTGGTTTAAATTACAAAATGTTAAACTAGTTTCAATTTCGGATTTTTGCAAAATGGGCACCTCGTTCACTAGATTTAAATATTTGCGATTCCTTTTTATAAGGAAATCTAAATAATTGCACTAATAAATATCATATCGTCATTTATTTCTTAAAAAACCAGACTGCTAGATGACATTTTTTTATGAAATTCAGTGCGCGGTCCCTCAGATTTTATTTTTTTGTGCCTAAACCTTAACAGATATCAGTACAGACAACAACAACAAAAAAATTACTATTGAATGTCGCTTTCTGAAACTATTTTTTTGAAAGTTATTGGCCTTAACATAAAAAAGTTTTTGACTGATTTATGCCGGGTTACCCGTGTTTCGTACACTAATGGTCCACTGATAATAACTAATATCACCTTAAAAGATGACCTACATCCGTAAGAAGTACAGTACCGAATATTATCCAAATCGATTCAAGCGTTCTGTAGTTATGGATAAAATAACTTTTTTTTTAAAGAACTTTGAAGCAAAATACCAGCTAAACGAAACGTAATTGCATATAGGTAAGTTTAGTTAAATCGTCTTATTTTCGACCCAGGAATCTGTGGTTAAGCGATGTCCACGCATTTTAGGGACACCCTGTATATATATTAGTGATGTACCGACTACGGCATTGGTCGACTAACCGACTATTCGGCCATTTTAAAAGCCGATTAGTCGGTTTCGACCGACTAATTTCAAATATCATTAAAAGTTGCGGTAAAGTCTTAAATTAATAATCATTGGTATACAAAGTAGATGTTTGCCTTTTTCAAGTACGTCGTGCGCCATATGGACAAGTTAGACCTGTTTATTCCGTTATTTGGGTATATTCTATCTCCGTAAATAAGGTATTGATTGTGATTGTTATGTCTCGATGAAAATCACATGTATATGACATATGAATAAGTAAATAAATATTTTACATGTAGTTATTTTACTAATATTTTTTTAAAATTTTATTCCTATACCTTATTGCTATTATAGTTTATCAAAATATAAAGCCGATTAATCGGTCTTCTTGCCGACTAGTCGCCGATTAATCGTCGACTAGAAAAATGACCAGATAGTCGGCTTAATCGGATAGTCGGTACATCTCTAATATATATGTTAACAGCACCTACATCTAGAATGTTTACTCCAGGGTTGTCGCTGATTAATTGTAACTCTTCGTTTCCTTTTGTACAGGTACATCTGCAACAAGGACTCGGGGTATTTTAATCTTATCAATTTTATGTTTACCTTTATTAGTTACTTTAATTACACCTAATTTGGGGTTATATTGTTCAATTTTGTGGTTTCTTAAATTTTTTCTGCCGGGACATTTTCGTTAATTGTGGTGTGTAGTAATAATATTTCATTGTGAGTGAATTTAGTAATTGAATTAATGGAATTGTTATAAGCTATTAAAGCGAGATTTAATTTATTTTCAAATTTGGTATTTGAAAATACTTTATTTTGATTAATTAATCGAAGATGTTCGATTATCGTGGAATGAAACCTTTTAATTACTCCGTTGCTTTTTGGATTATCGACCCAAGTCATTTGAATATTTATTTTATAAACTTTGAGTAATTGTCTTACAAGGTTATTGTTCAATTCAGTTCCGCTGTCATGTATTATTCCATTTGGTATTTGATGTTTACTAAAACAACTAAATAAATCATCTGTTATATTAATAGCATCCATTGTTTTCACGGGATAAATTTGTGCGAATTCGGAAAAAGCGTCAATAATTGTTAAATATTATTTACGGCTATTAGCGCCAGCGGCGGCACGCTGAAACTGGGCCTAGTCGCGGGCCGATACAGCACACTTTTAATCGAGAAGGTTGTGGAAATGTCAAATATGTGCCAATTTAAATTGAGTATAAGAAAGTAGTGTGGTGACCACACCAGATTTTTTCTTCTGTATATAAATGATCTGTTCTATCTAATTTCAATCTCATCTGTGTTCGGTATATTTATATTATTTTTTGAATCGAAATATTTAAGTTTATATTGTTTGTTTAAAAGTGTAACATAATTTTTTGCAAAGTTAATACAGATTTTCAAATTTATTAAAGCAGGTATTCCAAATAAAACATTAAATTGTTTATGAAATAACATTTAATTTCTATATTTTCTATTTTTTAAATAATATATTCATATCCTGTATGTTCAACTTTAGCAGTTGTGAATGTACATTTTTCGTTATAAATTTTAAAATTATTTTTATTATTGTAAACATAATTTTTACTAATTAGATTAATTGATGAAACTGAATCTAATAATATTAAATAATCACTTACCAATCATACCATGAATGGTAATTTACATATTATATTTAAGATTTCTCCTATTTACTTTGCCTTCCTATAAAAAAGACTCACTGTCAATCTCAACGTTTTCTGTTTTATTATGGTTAGCTACTAGATTTTCAAAATTTTGTGAAAATTTGACGTTATCACTATCATTGGTTATTTGAAATTCGGTATTATTGAGTTCTTCGAATACATTATTAGGTTGTCTGTTATTCTGATGTGTGGCCCGTAGGGAAGTTATTTTTAGGCAATTGTTTCTGTGTAATATTTTGATTATTGAATACAGGGTTTTATGTAAAGATTGGTTGTTTTTAAGGTATTGAAAATCATTTTGTAGTAAAGTTTTAATTGCAATTATATTTTCTGGGTTTCGGGTGGCTAGGTTATTTCTGTAAGGATCTTCTACACTAGATATAAAATTATTTACTATTAATTTTTCTGTGAATTTAATAATATTCGTCCTTTCGTTGGCATTATTTTCTTCTATGCTTAAGCGTAATTTAAAAGCAAGGAATCTTTCTTTAGTAATCTCAAGTTATTTGTATGGGTTTTTATTATTTAATTTTAATAATTCGTTAATTATTTTAGTGGAAATAGTTCTATCTTTAAAATTTTGAATCATGTGTTCCTTGAGATCATACCAGTTATGGAGTTCTAAATCTTTTATACTATATAAAGCTTTATCAGTTATTTTGCTTTTAATATTTAAAAATGAAATTGACTTGTCAAAATCAAAGAGGTGGATTAAGTGTACCGAACAAATTTTGAACTGTTTTATAATTCACAGTAAAACTATGTAGACTGCGATGTTTCAAGTTGCAATGTTCATATGGTAAGTTCTGCGATAATTTATTTCTACTGCACTGCTCGGTGATGATCACGGTACTGGTTCTCTCTCTGCGGACTCTGCGTTCCGGAATCAGTAGCTTGTAGTTGTAGTTGTAGACATTTAGAATTGTGAAGACCTTGACACTAGCGTTGCTGGCCCTGGAGGTTCTTCGTAGTATTGTCCGTTTCCGGAATTAACGTTAAAACGACCGTGTTCATGTTTTAACGAATTTGTTATTTTGCACGTAACTTCAACAAATAGCACGTTACTGGAGTTCTACCGACTGTGCCACTTATATAATTTAATACAAATTATATGTTTTTAAAACATTTTATTTATCTTTATTCAGAACTACATAGATAGCACAAGCTACGCTCATGGGCTTACAAACAAAAATGACCTTCTTAAAATTCACAAAGGAGTTTTCTTAATCATCTATGCAGTTTCAGGATTGTTTTAAGAACTAAAAGATAATTGTGTTTATCATTGAGAATTTGTGAAGTCACCAGAATTTTAATGGCTATAACTCCTCCACCCTGAAAGACACCAGAATATTTATGGCTATAATGTGTACATGTATATTTGTAGATATTCGGAGCACTTCCGCCATCATGTCATCGGACATTAATGAAGATATTAATGAGTTCTTTCCATGGCTGAGAGAACGGCTGAGAGAACGACGAGGTATGTATTAATAGAACTCGTACTATATATACATACATCATACATACCAGATGGATAAAAAACGCATCGTGTTTGACGTCTTGGTAGTCTAGTATTATTACTGACAAAAACTCGACAATTGTAGCTGCCAGAAGAGTAAGTTGAAAATGCTGTAACATTTCGACGTTTTTTAAAATTTATTTCCTGTTTTGCGGCCGAATATCAAGATTTTGTGTTTTTCCATAAACATGATTTTGTTGTAATTTATTTATAATTGGACATATGTCGATGAGCTACAAACATGGGTGTCTGTGCCCAATCTAGTTTTTCTTAGCGGATACTGAATGATGTCTTGTACATAGACAGTTAATACAATAGTGATTAAATGTTATATGAAACTAGACGTGACAGAAACATACGTGTGCGTGAGTGCAGGTGCACAATGGACTGAATCCAATAAGGAATGGATTAAGAGATGGTTACCACGATGGCATATGTTCCTTCAGGCGCGAACAGGTAACAACATTGCAGTATATGATATTATTATTACTACTTTAGGCGAATAATATTTCCCTTATTGATTCTTGAATCATTTGTATTTCAGGCAAGTCACTAGTGACACCTTTGAATTTTTGTCTCACTGTCATGGGGTTAATATTGTACATAGTAGACCAGGGGTCTGATATCGGTACATCGATTTATTATACATGCAACGGACAATGTTGGCGGGCCATAGTAACATTGACAATTGTTTATGGTACTGTTATCATGCATACAATTCTAAAATTGATAAGGTATGCATGATGTATAGTTCGTAATACATTACATTAACACATTTTTCCATAATGTTACAGTGGACTGATACACTGCACTGGTTCAGCTGACCGGCTACGTTACGTTGCCTCGCTGCTTGTCAATTGGCCGGACGTGAAGCAATACGGGGCACTCTGTCTGCTAGAGTGGAATATGTGCAAATCTCCTGCGAAAAGCGCACGTCTGGTACCAGAGTGGCACGAGAGGAGTGTCAATGTAGCTATTTTGAAAGTTACGGAAGGTATATGTGAGGCCTGTCCGCAGGCCATTCTGCAACTCTGCCTCCTGGTACCAGATCTGTACGGGGACTGGACTTGGACAGGTAAGTGCCATCCATACAGACACTCGCACACACATGTGCGCAAACAAATCAACACGGGCCGATATGTTTCAGAATACCTGCGTATTGCTGCAGCATCAGTTTCGCTATGCACGGCGGCCGCTGCACTCGTGAATATGGAGAAATTCAACAGAATTTCGGGCAACATTGATTTGTCTTTGAGTGAACTAGTTGTGCTGCACGTGTGGGCGGTGCCGGTGACAGGTGAGTTGTGCACGTGCTTCCGTGCGTGTGTCGGCTGACTGTGTTGCTTGTTTGCAGTGTCCCGACTGTTGTCCGTGACTCTGTTACTGAGTGTACACCCGAACTGGGCTCTGGCTGGTGTAGCCCTACACCTTCTACTGCGCGGTGTATACTGCTGTAGAACTAAGGGAGTCGGCCGTGGACTAGCTGATGTTATTAATATATGCCTGAACGCTCTACTGTTCTTGATATCACCATTCGATGTCGCTGGCTCTATTAACTGTCGCCGTGTGTTTCACGCCATTCATTTCCTGGTTAACACTGCTGTGACGGTTATGTGGGCCCTCGGTACACCGATGGTGTGCTTACACCCCGCCCTGCACACTGCCATCATCTACTTCAACGCAGTTATATTTGCTGTGGGACTATTGGGCTGGCAATTACACGAGATGTACTGGCGTCGATAGACAGACAGAGAGACTAACATGTGAAACTAAATAAAAGTTTGTAAAAAACATGTCGTTCATAGCTCGATACTAACGGCACTAAGAAAGAATTATTTGTTCTAATAAATTGACACTGTTGCTTTTAACAATGCTATAAAAATACACAATTATTCATTGTAACAATGTCAAATTTAGTAGCTCATACTAGGGCCGTTAATATCGAACTGTTTTTAAATTGTAACCTGGATATGAATAAAATTGGTTATAAGTTCTGATATACAAATGATCAATTTATTAATAATGATAGCGTCCTTTATTTTGCAAAGATTGATTGCTTATAATTCATATAAATCTTTATACTGTAATATTAAATGATTATAAATGTTTGCATTGTGACACGAAATAAAAAATCTAATATCTTCAACCGTATAAAATTGTATAATTACCTGACATATACATATGTTTATACAGCATGTCTAGATATATATAGACTATATAACTGAGAAAATTAACATACGAACAACGGAATCCCTATTTGAAAATTGCTAGTAAGGGCGCGTAATTCAAGTTAAAATTTAGTAAACTAGTTCTTAAGTTGATAGAATGAACGTTGGTGTAAGTACTTTCTAAAATTAATCTTTTAAATTTATCAGTTTTTTATGTAGTACAGTGAAATCTATAGAAAGTGAAGAAGAAATAGCATGATCGACAATGGCACTGTGATTCGGATGTTTATACTTAAGGTGGTACTTATATTGTTTTATTTTATTTTCTATATATAGAGTATAGACAGATGGACAACGGCACAAGGGATGCTTTTAATCAGGCAAAAATAATGTTGAGACTATTTATGCTAATGTAAACTAGGGAGATCGGGATTTCCTTAAAGATATTACTTGAAACAAGCAGTAATTTAATCCGGGAAGGTTGGAATAATGACAAGAAGTTCTTGATGTGCAGAACGAATATATATATATATATATATATATATATATATATATATACAGGGTGTCCCTAAAATGCGTGGACATCGCTTAACCACAGATTCCTGGGTCGAAAATAAGACGATTTAACTAAACTTACCTATATGCAATTACGTTTCGTTTAGCTGGTATTCTGCTTCAAAGTTCTTAAAAAAAAAAGTTATTTTATCCATAACTACAGAACGCTTGGATCGATTTGGATAATATTCGGTACTGTACTTCTTACGGATGTAGGTCATCTTTTAAGGTGACATTAGTTATTATCAGTGGACCATTAGTGTACGAAACACGGGTAACCCGGCATAAATCAGTCAAAAACTTTTTAATGTTAAGGCCAATAACTTTCAAAAAAATAGTTTCAGAAAGAGACATTCAATAGTAATTTTTTGTTCTTGTTATCTGTACTGATATCTGTTAAGGTTTAGACACAAAAAAATAAAATCTGAGGGACCGCGCACTGCATTTCCTAAAAAAATGTCATCTAGCAGTCTGGTTTTTTAAGAAATAAATGACGATATAATATTTATTAGTGCAATTATTTAGATTTCCTTTGAATTTTTGCAAAATGGGCACCTCGTTCACCTGATTTAAATATTTGCGATTCCTTTTTATAAGGAAATCTAAATAATTGCACTAATAAATATCATATCGTCATTTATTTCTTAAAAAACCAGACTGCTAGATGACATTTTTTTATGAAATGCAGTGCGCGGTCCCTCAGATTTTATTTTTTTGTGTCTAAACCTTAACAGATATCAGTACAGATAACAAGAACAAAAAAATTACTATTGAATGTCTCTTTCTGAAACTATTTTTTTGAAAGTTATTGACCTTAACATTAAAAAGTTTTTGACTGATTTATGCCGGGTTACCCGTGTTTCGTACACTAATGGTCCACTGATAATAACTAATATCACCCTAAAAGATGATCTACATCCGTAAGAAGTACAGTACCGAATATTATCCAAATCGATCCAAGCGTTCTGTAGTTATGGATAAAATCACTTTTTTTTTAAAGAACTTTGAAGCAGAATACCAGCTAAACGAATCGTAATTGCATATAGGTAAGTTTAGTTAAATCGTCTTATTTTCGACCCAGGAATCTGTGGTTAAGCGATGTCCACGCATTTTAGGGACACCCTGTATATATACAGGTTAGTCAAAATTACCGGAACACCTAAATAATTCTCCAACCGTGAAGAATTTTAAAAAATGTTTCGTACAAAAGTTTTTTGGTTGTAAACAAGCTACCATTTAAGTATTTTTTTAATATACAGGGTGTTCATTTTATTGCGGAAATTAGGTAAACTTTCATTTTTCAAATGGAACACCCTATATTTTTTTACTTTTTTCAATTCTAAGATTAATTCTTAGTATTTTTTGTAGGACTCATTTTTTTTATAAAATGCATCATTTTTTAGTTATAAGCAATTAATCTGTCGTTTGAATGCCAATTGATTGATTTGTCAATTGTTTCATGAAGTAGTGGAGCATTATCAAGCAGGCAGATGTACTTTAATTTACATTTACTTTAATTTTATTTATTTAATTTGTTATTTTTTTTTATTTTGCAATTTTTTATTATCCCTTTGGTTAAAATAAACGATATGTATGTATGAAAATACTCTTCATTCGAAGTTCAGGAGTTTGGATTAATTGCTTATAACTCAACAATTATGCATTTTATAAAAAAATTATTCCTACAAAAAATACTTAGAATTAATCTCGAAATTAAAAAATGTAAAAATATACAGGGTGTTCCATTTGAAAAAAGAAAGTTCACCTAATTTCCACAATAAAATTAACACCCTGTATGTTAAAAAAATAAGTAAACGATAGCTTGTTTATAACCAAAGAACTTTTGTACGAAAAATTTTTTAAAATTCTTTACGGTAGGAGAATTATTTATGTGTTCCGGTAATTTTGACTAACCTGTATAATAGCAATGTTAAATAGCTGACGTTTCGACCATGCGATTTGTGGCTATTATCAAAGCGACAATACAAATAGTCAACAACATCTGAAAATTGCATGTAATAAGTAACAATATAAAATTTACTTAAACTAAAAAACAAATTAAAATATAAAGTTCAAATCACCTATCTAAATATCACATTTGTAAGAAATAACTTATATTTTTAAGATTATAGTCATAACCCTGTAAGGTCATGTTGGAAGACAACGTCAATCAAGAAAAGTAAAATGGTGCCTTGTGAAATTATACTAACAAATATAATGACATGATCTTTGTTAGTATAATTTCACTAGTGTTATATACGCACGACCAGATAGCTCACAAGTATCTCAAAACGAAATAAAACACCACATGTCCTATTTCGTTACTATTTATTTCACTGTTCTTTATTCTACGCACACAACTGCTATTACATTCTGTCTATTTGTTGCCAACTTACTATATCCTAATTTACCCAGCATTGCGCGGTACATTTGAATGTTGAATGCGTACATCCGGGCATCCTGACTGATAAATAGCCTCGATTTGCTGCCGTGGAACATAGCTACAATTTATTGTCTGTTCGCAGACAAGTTGGCAGTTTTCGATTTCTCCATGATACTCTCTTCCCCACCTAGTTTTCTTCGCAACCCTCCGCAGCCTCGGTTGATAAGAGTTGGTTAATCTCTTCATCCTCGCTTGATTCGCTTTCTTGTTGAAACGCTGGATGCGCGTACTATTTTATTTGGGAAAATTGTGCCGTGATGGTATACAGTCCTTTTTGGTCTTCACTGACCTACGCTACAGCATTGCAATGCTGTTTCAACGCCACGAAAGGAAATCATTTTTAGATCGAATTGTGACGATTGACGAAAAATGGATCTATTTTGAAAACCCAAAGCGAAAAAAATCGTGGTTTTCACGTGGCGAAATCGGTCCTTCAACACCAATGCCAAATCGCTTCGGCAAGAAGACCATGCTCTGTGTCTGGTGGGACCAGAGCGGTATTGTGAATTATAAACTCTTGAAGCCCGGCGAAACAGTTAATTACTCAACGCTATCGCCAACAAATCATTAATTTAAACCACGCATTAATCGAAAGACGACCGGAATGGGCGAGAAGACATGGCAAAGTGATTTTGTTACACGACAACACGCCGTCTCACACAGCAAAACCAGTGAAAGACACCTTAAAATCGGTTAGATGGGACATCATTCCGCACCCGCTGTACTCCCCAGACTTGGCGCCATCTGACTATCACCTCTTCGCATCAGTGGGGCACACACTCGCAGAGCAGCACTTCAGCAATTTCGAGGAAGTTGCAAATGGCTCGTCGAATGATTTGCCGCAAAAGACAAGCAGTTTTTCTGGTATGATATTCATAAATTACCTAAAAGATGGTCGAAATGTGTAGAAGCCGATGGCCAATATTTTGAATTAAAAAAAAATTAATTTCCCTAGAAAATTCCGAACTTATCAACAGACATGTTTAAAATGAAGTATTATTTAAATCAGCCCCCATATATATTTACTCGATATTATCAGATTCTCGCAGCTTTCCAATTATGGATACTATTTCGTTATTATGAACTGTATGCTCAGCGTGTGTTGATGCCAGCAATAACGGTAATCGATTCACAAGTTCGTTAGTAGCGTTCCAGTAAATGTATTCTCGTTTTAATGTTGTCACATTCAATACATCATTATTGACAACTCCGCCTGCTGAGACTGACATAGACTGTGAACGGCGGCGTGCAACAGCGAATGCCGGTTTTAAAATTTTCATCCATTTATAACTTTTATTACCTTTTAACTGTTCTGTAGCACAATAATTTTGTATATGTACATTCGAATCCTTTATTATTTCAATATAATTTTCTGTATCACGTTCAGTGTATGTATTAGGATTTTTTTAAATAAAAGTTCATAGAGAACTTTTGTACCCAAATAGAATTGTTCACCAACTAATATATCATTATGGACAATATTAACTGGCTTGTCTCCTATTTTAAAATTACCTTCGTCATCTTTTCTTATACCATACGTTATATCAAGCTCACTACTATCAGCGGTAACAAAATATAGCAGATAATCAGCCGCTATATGACCAAACTCATCTCTGTACTTTTCTTTTAATTCAATAATTTGTTTTTGGCTGTCAGGGGTTTTAAATACTGATTTAATCAATGATCTTGGTGAATGCTCTTCCTCTTTCTCAGGAATAACGCTCATATCAAGAAATGGTGTTGGCAGTTCGAAATTAAATTTTCGTGGTGTTAATAAAATATTTTGACTACTGCTGGGTGTAACCGGTGAAACATCCTCTTCACGTAGCGCTTTTATCTTCCTATTCTTCATTCTCGCTTTTTGCAGAAACATTTTGTTGAACCAGTTCTTTCAGTGGATTCGTAATTTGTTTAAATGTGTCAATAAGTAATTGTTGATTATCTGCATGCCCCCGTTTAAGAGCATTATATTTCTTCCGTATGACGTCACTGACTTGTATTATTTCTTGTAAAGTTTCTTTCTCTTTTCTCGTCATTTGGAAAAACTGTTGAGTGCCACCGCTGTTATCGCCACACAGTACAATGAGCCACTAAGCGATTCGGAACAATCATTAAACGATTTGTTCTTATACGTAATTGCAGTGCAGTATATCTATCCCGTGCCAGACGGGTACTCACCCTTCCGAACCTCCACTTACCGTTTCGTATTTTGCCTACCTTGGAGAGTACCGATAATTTTCAAAATACGTGGCGCTCAACTATATCAACTCTTGAACGTGAACCCGCTCCCCACTCCGCAACTGACTAGTCGGCACTCTAGCATCGAGCATAAACAACAACGCTCATTTAACAGCCACGAAAGCGTCATAATATATAATACGTTACTACATAAATAATAACGGTGGCTGCTATTATTATACTTCAGTAATCGCACGGAAACAGTCCATTTTAAGAAATCGTCAAACCCTCTTCGGTAACGTCCTTCTTGCTCACAGTCTTTGTTAATAATTAGGAAACCGTATTTATTACATTTCCAACAGTTTTCACATAGTTCTTGAAAGGCATATCAGTCGTTATATGGTCATCATACACATGTTTCAGATTCATTTCATCTTGTTTGAATAGTACAATTAAATTAGCATTGTCTCGTATCAGATGTTTTGGTATCCGTGCATACGTGTGACTTTAACAAAATAAATCAATAGCATTGTGACGTCCCATGCTAAAATAATCGCGCATATGATTCTATTTATCACAAGAAATATCATCGAATATAAATATTGAATTTTGTTTGGCATATTTCACACTGACTACCTCACTGTTCTCATGATGAGGAAAGTAACCCATACCTTTAACGGGTGATAAACATTGCTGTATAAACTGATATTTCGATTGATGTAAAGCCTTAGAATAAACGTAGACATATGCAAATTTCAAACCGATGGAATGTTGAAGCAAGCCCAGCATCACATTTGTCTTACCGCAATTAGACGGTCCGCAGATGATAGAACGTATACTATCAGGCAACAAATATCCATGCTTTTTACGTTTATTCTTTTGCTCACACTGATAGGGTGTTAGCAGAACAAGCTTGGAAACGAGTTAAATCTAAAGACGCATCCTTCAAAGAACGTGTAGCCGCCTGGACTGTTGCAAAAGTAATACAAGCGAAACGAAAGTTCGGTATGGGATACAAAAACAAGAATAAAGAAACTGCAAGTAATATGAATGTATTCAGTGAAGCTGTAAAATCAGCTCGTACTGCATTGAAAAAGTCAGACGCTACAGATGAAAAAAAGCGACAAAACAGCTTTAAAAGCAGCTAGAAAAGTATTAAAAAAAAAACATTAAAAAAAAACTATATCACCTCGTATTATACCGATACCGAAGAAGAGTGGTATACTACCATTATTAGTACCGCTATTTGCTGATTTTTCAGCAGCAGGTGGTTTAGCGGGTGGTGCGGCTGGCATTGTTAAAGCCGTGAACAGGGCCGCAGCCGCAAGAAAAGCACTCGCTGAATCTGTACGTTACAATAAATCTATGGAAGCCATTGCAATTCGAGGTAGACAGGGTTGTGGAATGTATTTAAGACCGTATAAAACTGGTCTGGGACTGTATATGACAAAACCGCTAAAAATTGCCAAAAAGGGCGTTAAGTGACATTGAACTGAGAGAATATGCAAAGAATATTCCATAATTTCGTAACGTAACGCCCCACCAAAGATACGTCCTGCAAAACATGAATGTGCTAAAGTAAATCTAGATGACAAAAATGGACCCGGTACACACGGGTAGCATATGTAAAAAATGATAATCGCGTTTCAGACTTTGACAGTTTTGGATATTTAGAACCACCTACCGAACTTATTCGATATTTTGGTCCAAATGTTAAAATACAATATAATCATAGACAATTACATAATTATAACTCGTATAATTGCGGTCATTTGTGTTTAAAATTCCTTATAAATAAATAAAACACCAAACGTTGATGAAACAAACAATAAGTTCTACTAGAACAATGACGTACTGACAATTAATGTGGGATCATATTAAGAAAACGAAGTATTTGCGTGCAGCGTTGGGAAATCAGAACGTGTCAGACAATAATGAAAACAGAGAAGATGAAGAAGTAAAGATTGTGAAAAATCTTGAAAGGAAGCTGTTAACACTACAATCAAATAATAATACGTTAAAATGTGAAATTAAGAGTTCATGTAAAATTGATTAACTGGTACATATAAAAATGAAAAACTTGTACATATAATACACGAATTCTTTCCAACTGTACCGCCGGGCTATAAAATCACTGAAGTGCTATCAAATGTTATTTATTTCCCTATCAACACTCGAAGCATAAACAATATTACACTCACGTTCATTGACTAAGACGGCCATTTAATCAATTTCAGAGGTAAAAGAATCACAGTTAGGGTACGTTTATGTTGGAGCTGCGAGTAGAGCAAAGAGTGTAGCAGCGGTGCGATGACGTCAAAGCGGCGAAAATGATTCTATGTATTACAACGCAACTGTTTATGTAGGGGAGTGAATTAGCGCTACTCTTCAAAGCATAGCAGCGATAATAGCGGAGAAAATGTTTTGAACCATTTTCTCCGCTCTTGTCTTTGCTCGGAGCATGCGCAGTGCATCGCAGACAACAGGTTTACAATTTTTGTTTGTAATTTGCAGTCTACTTTTTCCACTGTAAAATTAAATGTGCCTACCTTCATTCATAAGTATTAAAAAAAAAACGATCAGGATACGATATATAGTGTGGTATCCGCCAAATTCCCATCTTATTTACGTGGTCTATTTCGATTAACAAAATACCATTTAAAAAAAGACGAAATTCAATATCGAAATCTGAATACATTGTGTGAACGCGCGTCAGTAACGATAAAACTGACTCTTTAACATAAACACACAACGCGCTGTTCGAATCACTGCTCAGCTTTTATTCGTGGCCCTTCTACCGCGCTGCTTCTACTCGCAGCTTCAACATAAACGTACCCTTAGACTTCACCTGAAACAATATGGGTATTTGTTATAAAGATACTGCTGACAACACGAAAGTTGCCAGTAACCTTGCAACGTCGGCGGAGAATAGATTAACTTCTGCACCGTCAGCAGTGAACAGATTAACTCAAGAAAATATTTTGTTCTTAATATCGCAAGGCTTCAAAATAAAGCAGAAAAAACAAAATGTCTGCTGATATAATTAAAATCAATAACGATGTACGATATGATAATGCAATGTCACCTTTTAAAATTCAGACACATCAACCGTACGTTGCAACATCGTTCAATAATTCAGATGAAATAAGAATTCCTATACAACAACAGGACATTTACACTCTGCCCACTGAGAGTTTTCTGTACATTGAGTTGTTAAATCTGATTGTGGAACTAATCTTCCGAATGATGCAAAAATTGTTAACAATGGTATTGCTTTAGATACCAGTAGAAAATGTGAAGAATAAACTTGTCGGCAAATGTAGTACCATGAAAGCATATGCAAGTACTTATATTAGTTCGCGCTAGACATGATATTAATGCGTACAGGAGTATATCAGAATTGAAATTTAACATTGCAAAATTGCAGTGGTGAGTGCCGCATATATCTGTCGTAGATGCTGAACGATTAAATTTGCTGAGAATTGTTGAAAGTAACAAAACGTTATCGGTAGCATTTCGTAGCTGGGATTTGTACGAGTATCCGCTGTTGCCCACAACAATGAAACAAGCTTGGTCGGTGAAAACTACCACGCAATTAGAAAAACCGCGATAAGTCATTGTCGGATTTCAAAGTGCAAGAAAGAATATGAAAGATAAGAACATTAGTCAATTTGATACCTGCAATCTTACAAATATAAAACTATACTTGAATTCCACATGTTACGCGTAAGATAATGATAACCAGTATGCATTGTTGTATGATAAATTCAAAATTTTAAAAATTCCTGTTACGACCGCAACACGGATCCGATACTGAGTAAACAGCAGTTCAAAGAGTACGCGTCGCTAGCTGTAATTCATTGTTCGAATCAAAATGAATAATTGAAATCAGCATCTGTTGATATTAGACTAGAATTTGAATCAAATGATAATTTTCCTCCTAATACTACAGCATACTGTCTAATTATACATGATCGTATCATTGAATATAACCCCATGTCTGGTTATGTAAAAACCTTGGTATAATGTAATTAAATTTAAAACAAGTAGTAATAGTAAGAACAATGTGTGTATATTGTTTTAAAATTTTTTGAAATCAAATAAATTGCTATTTGTATATTGTTTTTTATTTTTATATGATATACACTTTTTACAAACATATTATACCATTTACAAATATTAACTTAATTACTTTGCATTTTCCGTATACTTATGTCTTCATCGCTGCTCTGCATAATTTCCATATTCACAGAATATATAAATTCTTTGAAACATTGTGCACAGTTGTTAATATGATCTGCACGAATTCTTTTAGTGTCTTCATGTTTTATACACGATTCGTATTGCTTGAAAGCAGGTTCTTCCTTCCATGATGCTGGTAATTTGTCCCAAATGTGACTAATTTCTCCACCACACTTATTTAAAACAAACTCTCTTGGAAGTGCCATTATGTCTTCAACATTCATTCTCGGTAAAATACGTAAATGGTTATGTTTTGCAATAGCGTAGTATCTTTTTAATGCATGAAATTCTGAACTGTGAACGTCAAAACGTAACAAATACTGCACGTCATTATTCAGAGTCGTAAACATTTTCTTTGTTCTTCAACAACTAACAGAACTAAACTGAATGTTATATATGAATAACTCGTCAATTTTTGTTAAGATCACGACGCTTTTCGAACTCTCGTTATCGTTCAGCATAGACCCTACGTATTTTTAAGCTAATTTTCAACATTTTCAAATTAATTTCTGCCGTTATAAAGCATGCAAAATTAATTCTTTTTATTGATTTTAATTAGAGATGTACCGACGACGGTATTTGCCGACTTACCGACTACCGACTATTCGACCATTTTAAAAGCCGATTAGTTGATTTCGGCCGATTAATTTCAAACATCACTAAAAGTCGCGGTAAAGTTCTAAATTAATAATCATTGGTATACAATGTAGATGTTTGCTTGTTTGAAGTGCGTCGTGAGCCATATGGACAAATTACCTGACGGAACCTATATGTTTATTCCGTCGTTTGTGTATATTCTATCTTCGTAAATAAGGTATTGCTTATGATTGTTATGTCTCGAAGAAAATCACATGTATATGACATACGATTACTAAGTGTAAGCTAATAAGTCCAATACTATTCGCGCCAGCGCATTAATAATACCTAAAACATAATAACAATATTATAAACAATTAATTTTCTTTCACGTGATTGCCGTTGCCCTTGGGTGCCTATGTCATCGTTCGGTAAGTATGTTTGCCGTGTAGCCTCGGTCTCGGACATGGAACTGATAGAAGAACAATATTAGACAAACGTTTTACACATAACAATCATAGATACTCACCCGGCCCTACCTGGCCGGTCGAAAGTCTTTCGCCAGGCCACCTTTGCCATTATCTTATGCTTTAATCCAACGGTGCAGTAAGTGCGGTCTTACAATTGACTCAACATACGCCCACCGCTCGCTGACTGTCCCACGTTGCAGTGAGTGCGGAGTACTATTCGGATGCCGCAGGCCCCGTGGGCCGCAGGCTCTCAGAACGACCACCCTAAGCTCACTGTCAACGACAAGCGCGGTCTTACATCGCTCAGCGAAAGCCTTCTCCTGCTTGTCGGGAGTCGTTGCGGCAAATGCGGTCTTACAATTGAGTCAAGAAACGCCCATCGCTTGCCGATTGTCCCACGTGGCGACAAGGCGGTCTTACATCGCCCAGCGAATGCTCTCTAGTTTGTCGGATACTCGTTGCCCCTAGAACAATAAAGATATCAGCAGCACACTGTGGCGTAGCTACTGCATAGCAAACGTGTGCAACGCATAGGGGCCCACGAGTGTAGGGGGCCCACGAGTATAGGAGGCCCTAGCTTTGGTCAAGTGAACTGAGAAAAAATACATAATATCATCAAGATAAAAGAAAAAATAAAATAAAAATATAATTAAAAATAAATAATGCAACATGACGTCATTATTATTTGTACAAGCGCGGGCTCCGGGAATCTTCATATTAAAATTATTCTTGCTTGCATAGGGGCCCAAAATTTCTAACTACGCCACTGGCAGCACAGTACATCTACACTCTCTCATGTCACATAACTCACTGGTACCTACCAGCAACGTTGCATAACTCTCCGGTTATGTCCCATGTACCTATTAAAACTAATACATTCACAACTTACCCAATGACTTTTTATTAGCCCTTTATACAATTGCCCAAATAACATACATTTATTAGTCATACCCAACATAAGTAAATAAATATTTTACATGTAGTTATTTTATTAATATATTTTTTTTACATTTTATTCCTACACCTTATTGTTATTATACTTTATCAAAATGTAAAGCCGATTAATCGGTCTTTTTGCCGACTAGTCGCCGATTAATCGTTAACTAGCAAAGTGACCGGATAGTCGGCTTAATCGACTAATCAGTACATCTCTAATTTTAATCCAGAATTTTATGCTCTAACATTTATTTGAAGCTTTTTCTCTAAAATAATTAGGGAAACAGGAAACTATAAAAATATGATTATACATGTCCTATTTTCCGGTGTCGGGGTCACCACCCGGTATATGAGTTCATGATACATAGTATACTGCAATTTAACATGTATTATAATAGGATAGTATACTTGCATGAAACATTTCTGGATATATCAACAGCATTACTTTCATTGCGAAATTACTTAAATAATTATTAGCATCACCACTTAACAAACAACATCACCAAGCACACTTGCTCTGGATATCAGCTCACTGAAACATCCATCAAAATCGATTGATAATAATACATTTAGGTAATACGTTACAAGTGGCTCAAGTACAAAACAATTTCCTTACTTGTCCAGCCGATAACCAAATTTCTCTATTCATACATTCAATTGAAATTGCTTTAACATTTTCTTGTATTGTATGGTAATGTAGCTTATGAATTCGTAAACTTTGGTATTCAACATTGTTTATACCTTCTAAATATCCCATAATTATATCACGGCATTGTAATAATTCATTCCAATCATTTGTATTGAAGTGTATTCTATTTTGTGAATTTGAATTTATTATATTTACAACAATAGCAAATTTTTGCAAGGGATTAAATACCAGCAGATAACCATTTATCAGCGGTATCATTTATCGTATATATATATATATATATATATTATGACGTATATTTTGCTTATTTATGCGAGCGCCGAACTTGTAGCGACCACCGGCTTAACAAGCGCATGTTAGTTTCCAGTTTAGTTCCGCAAAATACGTTTATTCTAGTAAGATCGGGTTAATTAGATGAAGAAAACAAGAGTTTTCAGAGATTCGTGTCCCAGCAGTGGCAAGAGAAGGTCGGGTTTTGTTTGGAATGGTGTGAGAGTCGCGGACTCGCGGATGTGAATACGTGGTGAGTCAGTCGCTTTGTTAGAGTGTCGTTTCTGTTCTTTCGCGTGGTGTAGTAGTGGTGGCCGTGAAGGCTTAAGGGTTAGTGATCCACGGAAAGTTACGTATCTCGTTTTCGAGGAGTTTTGTCGCGCTCACAAGGTGTAGTGTCGTGCCGTTTAGCGCTATCGTGTGAAAGACCACGTGCGTTACGGAAGTGTCGTGCCGTTTAGCGCTATCGTGTGAAAGACCACGTGCGTTACGGACGTCATCCCGCTAGGGGAGTTTTGGTCTACTGTCCACCCGCATCCACGTTTGCCATCTCCGACGCGACCCATGACCGTCGTCGATCGTGTCCATTCAAATTCACCCGCAGGCCGAGGAATACCGCTGAGTCAACGTATGGCGTAATACAGATGAGTACCTGTTCGTTTTAGTTGGTTTAGTTTGTGAGTTACTCACTGTGTTCGCGCATAGCGCAGTGCAGTTAGTGCGCCGTTTTAGTTACCGGCCAGTGTCGCCGTAATTTGGTGCGTTCCGACATTATTCAGCACGTTACCATACGTTACTACTCGTGCCCCTCTTGACAACCTGCCAACTGTACGCCTATGGCACAGTTCGGACACGAATCCGCCGTTGTGTTTCTTTGCTTTGTATTTTATTGTAATATTTGCTTCATATGTGAAAGATTTGTAACTTCAATTTGTATTGTATAACTTAGAATCATTTAACAATAATTTAACCTGTAAATTTAACTTCATTTCAGTAACACAACAGAATTTAACTATCGTTGATTGTTCAAATCACGATTTCCAATTTAACTGATTCTTTGTTGATACGAACGAGGGCACCTGCCGTGTTGGCACCCCCTCGCTTACGTATTTTGTTATTGTTCATTAGTTGTATAAGAATCATCTCGACACGCCCCCTCATATAGAATTAAGTTTTCACAATTGTATCAATCTCTTTAATTCATGTTAATTACACCGTCATTCTGATTTAATATTTTGTTCTAATTCTTTATTTGCTAAGTAAATTCATCCCTCCTACGTCGGTTACTCTGCGTACACCCAAACTGAACTACTGTGTAACTTCCTTTTCGTATTTTTGCATGAGCGGGTGTACGTAATTCAGATAAAATACGTGGCGCCCTATCCCCCCAGAATAGTATCCGGTTGTCTCCGAACCACCCCTCTCTCCGTGACTGGTATCTAGCCGGCAACAACCCTTATGACGAACCCTGACCAACCTAGTCCAACTTTTGTCACGTCATAAATTGGCGCCCAACGTGGGGCCCGTCATAATATACATACATACATACATACATACATAACATCACGCCTTTCTCATTACTGGGGTAGCAGGCCCTTTATTCCCTACAATCACTCAAAAAAAAAAAAATTAATATTATATATTATATAAAAAACTGCCTTTCATTCCTTATTTTCTAACAATAGCTCGCCAAATACTCCTATCCGTACATAACTGTCTCGCCTCGTTAATATCCATACACCTTGTCATACATGCTCTCCTAATATTTCTACTTATAATTTTACGTTCACTCAAAACATTTTCTATCATATTCATCCATTTACTCCTCGGTCTTCCTCGCATTCGTGTTCCTTCAATTTCACCTAAATAAATCCAAACCAACGCAGCTGACTTGAAGCCACTCTTTTCACAACATTTTTACTAATTTCACATTCATCATACACTACTTTATTCCTAATACGGTCTCTTCTAGTCACTCCGCACACTCCTCTCAAAAATCTCATTTCAACCGCAGTTACCCTTTTTTATTCCGGTTATCCCATACCCAACATTCACATCCATACATCAACGATGTATACATACATAACATCACGCCTTTCCCATTACTGGGGTAGCAAGCCCTTTAGTCCCTACAATCACTCAAAAAATTTAATATTATATATTATATAGAAAATTGCCTTTCATTCATTATTTTCTAACAATTGCTCGCCAAATACTCCTATCCATACATAACTGTCTCGCCTCGTTAATATCCATACACCTTGTCATACATGCTCTCCTATTATTTCTGCTTATAATTTTACGTTCACCCAAAACATTTTCACACAAGTACACCATTATACACACATAACCTAGCTTCTCTTGATACATTCACATTTCTAGCAAACATTCCCAAAGCGCCCAAAACTTTTCTACCTGCAACCACTCTTCTTTCAATTTCAGCATTCATCCGTCCATCTTTCTTTATCTATTTGTATATTTATATTCTAGTATTAATTGTTTTCGCACATCTTCCTGCTGCTGTACATAATTTGTAGTGAATGCTTGTGATATGACTTCCATTTCGGGTGCTGCAGGAATTCAAGCTGACTAGTTTTTAACCGGCACTTAGTTCTGTTACCATTTTTCATTTCTTCGACTCGAGTGATGTCTGCCTTATAATGCTACATATCAAATTTATAATGAAAATTAATATTTGAAACATAAACAAATAAAAATGTATCGTTAACTTACCGTTTGTGTGTATTAAATCACTTCAAAAATGTGTCTGAATTGCAATACTGTAATATTCTCACATTCAATGATGTTTTCCACTTACACGTCATAGTTTTCAATTTTTTTTTATACAATGGGTAATTTTTATCACATAATTTTTGTTAACTAAGCAATAGATCATATTCCTAACTCGTCATTCGTTGTTAACTACGCAGCAGACCATGTATATATAAATTTCTTGTTAACTACATCTCATATATCATCATTCACTACGCTGTAGAACATTTTTGTTAACTTAGCAAAATCTCAAATTTATTTCATTATTTTCCGAGAAGCTCATATATATATTTTTTTGTTAACTAAGCAATATCTGTATGACAATCTCGGTGAGACTATGATAAAATCCCCCTGTCTTTAGTCATATAACAGAAGCATTGTCAAGGTAGTCGTACATCAGTCTTACAGCAATAAATACATAGTTAGTTCATCATCTACAAACTCACTGTAGTTATTTCACCATAGTGCAGCTTAACAACGGTAATCTATATCTTAATTTGTATTGTTTTCAAATATATGTATTATATTGTATAGAAATAAAAATGGATCTAGATGCGCTGAATCAAATTGATCAACTGGAGAACGAGAAACCTGTGATCAAACTTACGGAGTTCATAGTTGATGTCCAGCATCATATTATTGCATGCGAAAGCGTGAAGACAAGATTCGCTCCCACTATATTGGTAACACTTGCGAAGCCTGTGACATTCTTACCAAAACGCTTCGCTGACCTCACAGATGAGCAGATGATGGAATTCAACACTGGCAAATATGCTATGATTTTCACGGGGATGGTGGGAAATTATATTTGTGTTAAATTCACCAAAATTGGTTAGTATAAAACATAGTATAGACAAAACAAGAATGGTCAAGAATTACGTAAAGTGACGTTAGTTCATCTATTAAACTTAATGATATTTACGCTTGTTTTCTCTGTCATAATTTGCATTTACCTTCAACGTGGAGTTTATTTAGCAATCAATCAATGCTAAATTAAATGTTAGTGAGAATTTACTCAAATGTTGTCATTGTAGTATTAAGATAACTCGAATATTCCCGCATAATAGTTGTAAAACTTAAAATTAATTTATTTACTGTTTATCTTCTCTATGATAATAACTGAAACATGTGGTGTATCGAAAGTAGGTGTACGAATGAAAGATGATTGGTGGAACGATAATGTGAAGGAGGCTATACGCTTAAAGAAAGAAGCATATCTGTGTTTTTTGAGTGTTAAGGATTCGTATGGCGATTTCCGTGATGTATGTTTGCTTAAATGTAAAAGTATGCGACCGAATGCAAAGCGTGAAAGTAAAACGCAATGTGAGAAAAAGAAGATTGAAAAATTGACGAATGACTTTGTTCTGGACATGCGTGAAAAAGCTGAAGGGTGGTAACATGTCTTGTGTAAAAGCAGTTAAAGATCATGATGATAAATTATTGTGGAAAGAATCTCAGAGTAGGGAAAGATGGAGCAGTTATTTTAGCAAATTATATGAAAATAATTGTGTTATAAATGATAATATGAATGATTTTGATTGTGGTGAAGATGAATGTTAGGATATAAATGAAGACGATGTAAGTAATGCTTTGGCTAGAATGAAAACTGGTAAAGCTGCAGGAATAGATGATATTACAGTAGAGATGTTAAAGTATGGTGGCGAAAAAGTGTTTGCTTGGCTAGTTTGTTTATGTAAATGCTGCTTGAGGCAAAATGTTGTTCCAGAACATTGGAAGCGTGCTGTAATTGTTCCATTGTATAAAGGAAAAGGAAATATGAGTGAATGTACAAATTATCGTGCGATTAGTCTCTTGAGTGTTGTGTGTAAGTTGTACAGTAGTGTTCTAATTAATAAAGTATGGGAGATTACATGTAGTAAACTGAATGGTATGCAAGGTGGGTTTTTGCCTGAAAGAAGATGTGTGGATCAATTGTTTTCGCTTCGAATGATTGTGGAAAAGACATTGGACCGAAACAATAAATTGTTTTGTGCTTTCATTGATTTAAAGAAGGCATATGACAGTGTAGCGCGTGAAAAATTATGGCCTATTTTGAAGGAGTATGGCGTTAGTGGTATGTTATTGAGAGCATTAATGGCTCTATATGTAAATAATCAAGCAGCAGTCGTGTGGATGGTAGTTTGAGTAGATGGTTCAGTATTGACGTTGGGGTTAAACAGGGTTGTGTGATGTCTCCTTGTGTTATTACGAGCGTTAGAGTGTAAAAATGATGCTGTGAGGATAAGTGATTTCGTTGTGCCTGAATTAGCATATGCTGACGATGTGGTTATTATGAATGAATCTGAGGAACAATTGACGTGTATGATTGAGAGTGTCAGTAATCAGGGAAAATGTTTGAATTTGATCATGAATGCTTCAAAATGTAAGATTTTAGTTTTTGAGAAGAATGAAGTTACGAAATGCAAAATTAGCATAGTTGGTGAACAAATGGATCAAGTTAATGAATTTGTGTATCTGGGATGCATGTTTTCGAACGAATGCTGAAATTGAAAGAAGAGTAGTTGCAGGTCGAAAAGTTTTGGGCGCTTTGGAGATGTTTGCTAGAAATGTGAATGTATCAAGAGAAGCTAGGTTATGTGTTTATAATGGAGTACTTGTGCCATCGTTGATGTATGGATGTGAATGTTGGGTATGGGATAACTGGAATAAAAAAAGTGTAACTGCGGTTGAAATGAGATTCTTGAAAGGTGTGTGCGGTGTGACTAGAAGAGACCGTATTAGGAATAAAGTAGTGTATGATGAATGTGAAATTAGTGAAAATGTTGTGAAAAGAGTGGTTTCAAGTCAGCTGCGTTGGTTTGGACATGAGGAAAGGATGTTAAATGATAGACTGACTATGTAGATTTATTTGGGTGAAATTGAAGGAACACGAATGCGAGGAAGACCGAGGAATAAATGGATGAATATGATAGAAAATGTTGTGAGTGAACGTAAAATTATAAGCAGAAATAATAGGAGAGCATGTATGACAAGGTGTTTGGATATTAACGAGGCGAGACAGTTATGTATGGATAGGAGTATTTGGCGAGCAATTGTTAGAAAATAAGGAATGAAAGGCAGTTTTCTATATAATATATAATATTAAATTTTTTGGGTGATTGTAGGGAATAAAGGGCCTGCTACCCCAGTAATGGGAAAGGCGTGATGTTATATATGTATATATGTATCTTCTCTATTGTATAAAATAAATAATATTTCCGCATAATAGTTTGATTATGTAAAAACTTACAATAATATACATTCTGTGCTATTCTCTGACTGATTTATGTATTACTCTTATTTATAAAATAAATACAATTTGTGTATGGCGCATTTGCAATAACCGACCTAGCGGTCAAAAACGAAAACACCAGTAAAGATCCCACACACATAACCTCAAAGTAGCACTCAGGTTTGAGCCTATACTCATTCGTATGTGACCTAACTGCGCCACCTGGCAGTCAAAAGTGTAAACATTACACCCCTCCAACAGTAGCACAGAGACGCAAACCAAAATTTGAATTTCATGCCCATTTAGTGAGACGCAACCCAAAATTTGAATTTCCCGCCAGCAACACCAGCGCCAAATCGGCGACTGGTGTCGATAATCAGAACTTATGAGCCAGACACAGCTAATACTATCTACTATCTTAAAAAAAAATGTAATGTAAGCGTATTAATTAAGTGAAGCTAAATTTGAAACAATCAAAAACGAAAAGAAATATAACGGTAATATACCAATAAAGCTCGGAATTATCTTATAACTAACTTAGCTTACTAATGCCTGGTTTCTCAGTCGAGATTTAAACCGAGAATCAAATGATCTCCACTCAATTTGATTCTAGATTTAAACCTCCGTTACGTTTCTCGGACGTGAATAAATTGCGAATCAGTTGATTTCGGATTAAGCGCCTAACAACTGTAAAACGCTCTTTTATTGGTTGAACCTTTTCAAACATATGACAACTAATAATTCTACAGTGCTTTGTAAATAATTCCAAGGTAGTTTGACTGCGAAGTGTCAGAGCAGAAAATTATAAATTATCCTAAATTACATTATCTTTTTGGTATTAATATAAAATTGATGTTTATTATCCATATTATCTAAATACCATGTAATATTTGTTGAAATACATTAAATACTGTTTTAACCTTAAAATGTATATTTATTTTACAATTGTATTCTTCAATTATAAAATATCAATTCAAACAACAGCGAAAGTTTCTTTTTTGAAATTCTAGGTTTTTGTACATATACAAGAGATTACTGCGAAATTTGCAGATTCTGGTTTCTGCAGTATTGTCAGAGAAATCAGAGGTTGAGTCGCTGTCAGATGACTGATATTAATCATAGGATGAGGAAGATGAGGATTCCATACTATGGAAAAGGATATTGCATTAATTTTTGATATACAGTCAAGTTATATAAAAGGAAAAAAGATATATCACAATGTGTTTCCTTTGGAGGTTATATTCGTATACTCAAAATATTCAATAATATGATAAACAGATAATTAGAATTGTAATTATGGTGTGAATATATTGTAATAATTATAAATATTTACTTTTTTACTCAATATGTGTGTGTGTATATTGAAATATTTCTTTGTAGTGAAATGACATTCGCTATTTATTATTTAATAATGGTATATTCAATCATGAACATCACTTGAATATGTGCCTACATACGTTAATTCATATTGAATTGTCAAATTTTATTAGTGTGCAGTATTTTTCATTAACAATTCTAATCATGAAAGTGAAGTGAAAGCATTAAATTCGCGACACAGTACATCAATGCGATATTCTGCATCAATTATTGAAAAAACGTAATATTATTTATAAAAACTACTTAAAACTAATCATGCATATATTAGTTATTATTCGAGTAGTGTAACTTTAGTTATTATATTATTTTTAACTATAAAAATTCTATTTATAAATTTGAAGTGATACCGGCTGATTTTCAAATCCATATGACAAAGTGACATTTACTTATATTTATTAAAATAAACTATATTTCGCATGAAAAAATACTTCAAAGTGTACTGACATATGTTAACTTGCATTTTGTTATTGTTCTTTTACGTTATCTATCACATTTTTCAGAAAAAATCAGTTTATTATTCTGAAGTGACAGCTTTTGATCCGAGAATCAAATATTTGATTCCCCAGTATCCACGAATCAAGTTGAGTTGCGGTTTATACCGAGAATCAGCTTGATTCTTGTTTTAGAAACACTTGAGCCGCCATTTGCTCTGAATCAGTTGATTTTCGGTTTAAACCTCGACTGAGAAACCGGGCATAAATGAAATGAGAGATGATGCCTACTAGAGAATATTTCTTAATGCTAGAGTCAAGTGTAAAACTACATTTATGTTCTTTGTTTAGAAAAGAAAAGGAAAATACACAAGTTCAATTATATAGAGCAAACCAAGTTAAACTACTTTAAATTTTAATCAACAACAAAATTTTAATCCAATATACCGTAATATAACAAAGCCAGAATAATATTACTGACTCAGAAATCATCATATATAATTAAGAGAAATGAAATGACTTGACCCATTCACTTACCTGTCTTATACACTCCAGTTTGTAGGTAATCTCGATAAATAGGTAACTCACATGAAAACTAGAAATAAATTGCAAAGTGAAAAATTCAACGTTACAAGACACCTAATAACAAATGTGAAAAGGTTATTCGTTATTGTAGAGTAGTGTAGGGCCAATAACAAATATGCCCTATAATTGGTTTATTCCTTAGGACAGGCAACCCGCAATACACACGTGTAATGTTGGTCACAGAAAGCAATTACATCGAAATTATAATAATTTAGAAATTTATACATTCACAATTTATTATTAAGTTACGGACCCCAACACCATAACTGACCCGTGTCCCATCTCACCTCTCGGAGGCCCTGTGTCCTAATTCTATAACAATGTATCATAAATAACAACAATAAAATATTGTCCCATTAGGATCAAATAACAAGATGTTAAATTGTTATATATTCGTTTAATAAGCATCATATTATTAAAATAATATATTTTATTAAATTACTTTGTTTCAATTCACAATACTTACAAAAGGTTACGTGTTTCGTTCACACTGTGACATCTACATCCTCTGAACATATGAACAAGAACAACATTTGAACATATGAATTCATTAAAGCTACTATGTACATAAATATATCTGGATTAACCATACATACATTCATACATATTATACAGAGAGATTATAACAGTGATTTTACCTGGATGCCAATATGCAACTGTACGTACTAATATTGATATTTCTATACAAAGACAATGCATGACAGATGTGTTTGCTATGATGGCAACATATATTTCTGTAATGTTGGTATCTCTAGGTAGGTATCAAATCACTAGACTATAAGTAATACATACATATTATGTACTCATAACTTATAGCTAAAATCTTAATTAATTACAAATGAGTTACAAGTTACCATGGCAAATCGGCCAGTCATAGTCAAATATAATCATTTAATTAGATAAAATTATTCATTTGTAAACTGGATAACCATAGAAATATTAAAAATACAAACATGAAACAATTCATTTACTTCATAACAAAACTATTTCAAGAAAAATGTAAAATTATTACTATATAAATGTGCAGTATTTATGTTACTTAATAATGGAAATCAATAAATTAACGACGCAGTTGGAAAATGGGTTTTCGTACATACCGTGGTTAAAATTGAGTAAATGTATCCTTACCTCGACTCAATTGTTTAATAGAAAACAAGCTAGGGAAATAGAAAGATTTTTAATAACAGATTTCGATAAACGAATAACGATAAAAAAAGATAAGCATAGCGATTTATATAAATCACTTAGTAGGTACAATTGAACAATATCTGGCACAGCGCTATATGAAGATTGAATAACGTGGCAAAATTAGGCAAATCTGTATCCATTTTACTGAGCCTTGATGAGGTTAACACTGTCAATCTCATCTTGTAACACAGAGCAGGAGTTCAAGTTGATGAAAACAATCCATATGTTTTAGCATGTCTGGGTGCACCAGATAAATATTTACGAGCGTGCAATGCTCTACGCGAATTTTCCTTACTGTGTGGAGCTAAGTATCCCCAGAATAAAATATTAAATTATGACATATAAAGGTATGATGATGAAATTAATAAATTAAAATTACCGCTATTATGTTTTATACACCGCATATAACTGAAAAATGTTCGTTTCAAACGGTGTGTACTTATTTTTGTTTTTAAACAGACAGATTGCGTGTGGGGAAAATACGTGTGGGAAAAATACGTCACTGCGCATGTGTAGCCTATTACAGTGGAGAGCCTATGCCGGGCACAAATCAGGCCGGTCCTTCAACGGCGGGTACATACGTCATGGCGGCAAACTATGTCAGCCGAGTGCCCCCAGGTCGTGCATCGGAGTACTTTTATGTCATGGACGTAGAACTGGCAGAACAGATAAGAGGTGATCATGTACACATCGTTCGTCATACTGATTACAGAGCGTTACACACTCGTCTAGAGGGAACCGACACCCTATTCGAAACTATCGATGCTTGGTATGGGCGTAATATGCTGGACATTGCCTACTTACAGGATACGCTAGGCCAGCTAGACATTGCAGACGATTTGAGTGAGCATGGTCCGGATACTAACGGTAGTAGTACTGTTGTAGACGATCTCGCCACCACTGTGACCGAGCCGATCGATGATGATGATATCGTGACCGCAACACCCTAGCAATGGCCGACCCGATACTGATTCCATCAGTCAGGTGTTGCGCCCACAGAAATGTTGTCACATCATGGTCATCATCATCGTTGGTCGCCTCAGTTACAATGGTGACGTCACATCGTCTATGACAATATGCAAATGATGATTCAAGTGGATTGACTATTCAGTACAGAAACATTGATTGATGCTAAGTTTTAGCGCTAGTGTTTGTGGATGGACAAGTCTCATACAATTGATGTTTGCAATGAATAGCTGGTTGATCGTATTGTTCAGCACAGTAGGTGCATACCGTTTCGAATTTAGATGTGTGGATTCGTCTGTGCGAGTGTTTAACCTGTTGTGTATATATGATGAATGTCCTAATGATGTGTACATGTTCATCTGTTGTCCATTGTATTTCTACCTGTTCTGCGGTCGAGATACTGAAAATCCTCCGATACCGGCTTCTGGGTATGCTACTAATACTGACCCTATGACGTAGATTCCAGCCCCACCTCCAGTGGGTATATATATATATATATATATATATATATATATATATATATATATATATATATATGATATCGTGGACGCAACACCTGAACAACGGCCGACCCGATACTGATTCCATCAGTCAGGTGTTGCGCCCACAGAAATGTGGGCATGTCCCATCATGGTCATCATCATAATTGGTCGCCTCAGTTACAATGGTGACGTCACATCGTCTATGACAGTATGCAAATGATTGATGATAAAAATTATCGCTAGTGTTTGTGGATGGACATGTTTCATTCAATTGATGTTTGCAATGAATAGCTGGTTGATCGTATTGTTTAGCACAGTAGGTGCAAACCGTCTCGAATTGAGATGTAGATTTATGACGTAGATTCCAGCCCCATCAAACCTCCGGTGAGTAGATCATATTACAGAACTTGCACAATATTCGATATACACTCGTACACACATGATAATCCTATTATAACATCGCACGCGCAGCAAGAATCTAAAGTTATAAATACGTGAATTTGACTGTAATTTGAAAGCAACAAGTAAAACCCTCAATGAAAATGTCAACATTGTTTCCACAGCGACACCTATACTTGCCGAAGTGTATGAAATCCGTACGGATATCAACTTTAACACCGGAATCTACGCATCCACATACTCCAAGTGTCCTTACACATTCATTCATTCATTAAGTTCTCAAATTAGAAGAGATTGTCATCACATTCCCACGAAAATATTGAAAAATTAATCTGAAATTATTGAACAGTGCAAGTTATCTGTCTGAACCTGCAAGACGATATTTGCCTTCAGCGGACAAGAGGTAAATATATTTCAAGTTGAGTAAAAATCCCGTGTTAATTTAATAAGAAGAAAGAACCTTCAGCATCAGATTCCAATACAAATTTGCTATTAGTAATTTAGGTATTTTTCAGTTTTGTAATGTAAATGTATTGTTTGATGTGTGTATTTTTCATATTTGTAAATTGTTATCCAATATGCAAATGTAAATAATTCTATGTAAATAAGTTATTTCAGAATGTGTCATGAATTTACATTTTGCATAAATACTTGTAACTGTTCGTCTATAGTTCCAATGCAATCATATTACTTCGTTTTTACGTGTATTTATATTAGTCTCAAGCAGGGTGTGTATGATCTTTTAAATTAAAATCTGTCATTGAAATCACAACATTTTTCATTACATACAATTTCGTTCATTCAAATTTATTGTACGCATATATACTAAACAAAATAAATTATGTGTAGTATTATTATTATTATTAAAAATGTTTAACAGACAAGTAAAACAAAGAAACAGAAAATTCTATTTTCTCTTCTCTGTTTTCAATCAAGAAACGATTGGACAACAATTTGTATTTGTACTAACTGCCAAAATACTGAAATTACTTGAATTAACGAACCTGTTTAGGTAATGATTTAAATAAAAAAAACCAAAGTAAATTTTTTAAAATCCGATTTTTTTACACACTCTTGTTTGCGAACAAGTTACTAGTTTATTATATACGAGTATGTGAGTATGTAATGGCATTTTTACACGTCCGGGAGTAGAAGTCGGTTTCTATGCCGTCAAACGCGGGACAGAAATGAAGCATTTACTCCCTAGGGACGAAAACACTTTTCATAAGGGAGTTTTTATTATAACAAAGGTTTTTGTAAATAAATGTGTGTTGTCATGGTACGCGTTGCATGGAAACATTTCCAAAGGCTTCTAAATATTGCAATTTCGTTCCGATTTATTATAACTCATTATTTATGAAATTAAGTGTTTCTACTCCCGAACGTGGAAAAAATAGTATATACACCTCGGGAGAGACCACCATTTTTCCCTCGATGTATTTGTAGCCCTCTGGCTTCGCCCTCGGGCTTCAAACTACACCTCAGGGAAAATAAGTGGTTTCTCTCCCTTGGTGTATAATGTACTATTATATTAATCAATAATTAAAAATAATAACCGACTTTTACACACTCTTCATTTCGTATATATAATAATAATAATAATAAACTTACGCATTTTTGTGTAAAGTAAATTTTACGTCGAGTAAAATCGGTAAAATTACCGATGGTACTCGAAGTGAAATGTCACCACCGCCCTAACATATACAATAAAATCTAACTCTATACTAGGATATTCATTCGATTTAATAATATTATTTTTATTTTGATCAATATTGATCGTGTGAATGGAATATACTTGAATTAAAACTAACTTTAGCAATTTACTTGTTGCTAAGATAAGTAAAAACAGTGTAGTGTAGATATGATTATAATATTATCAAATAATAATATCTTTGAATAAGTGATTACACTACTATTGTAATTTATTATATTGCCAGCATTCAATATCATTTGTAAATCAAGTGTTTTAATGACACCGATAATAATTATATGTTATTATCCTTTCCAATTGCGATACATATTATATTTGGAAATGTGGATAATCATTATTGAAATACGCAGGTTGCATTATTATAAATTGATATTAATGATCGAGTGTTAAAGAAAATATGTATCAGAAGAATAAAACGAAAAAACTAAATGTTTTGCACTCATTTTCTGATTTGCATGTAAGATGTTGTTTATGTAGTAAATCCCAGGTGTGACGTCATAGTAGGGAAACAACTCCACTACTGTAGGAGGTGTATATGTGCGTGTGTGTGTATATTATATTTGTATTGTTATCCATTGGTGTGGAATGACAGATTTTAGGTCTTCTCAGATCTCATCGACGTGGTGGTGGTTAATAGTGAGTATATGTAACTCACCGAGTTCCGGTGTCCTGGTGATCAGCTTCTCACTACCTGCAGATCATCCGAGTCAGTTACGGAAGTCCAGCATGGAGTCTCCCCGGAGATGGCGTAGTGATAATGCTCGGTAAATGCAATGTTGGTAGCAACGTTTCACTGGCATTGTTCGGCCATCGTTTTACTCTACAAAATTCATTATTAATTAATATCATCTGTAAAAATGTTATATAAAACACACGTACACACACACACATATATTATATAGATAACAAATTGTAACATTTAATATGTACATATGTGTACGCATTCAACATTCAAATATACCGCGCAATGCTAGATAAACTAGGATATAGTAAGTTGGTAACAAAGAGAGAGAGAGAGAGAGAGAGAGAGAGAGAGAGAGGAGAGAATGTAATGGTAGGCAATGTGTGTCTGTGTAGAACAAAAAACAGTAAAATAAATAGTAACGAAATAGGACAAGTGGTGTTTTATTTTGTTTTGAGATTCATGTGAGCTATCTGCTTGTGTGTAGATAACAAATTCAGAAACGCCCAAAACTTTTCTACCTGCAACTACTCTTCTTTCAATTTCAGCATTAATACATAAATTTATTATCTTGTTCCATTTTTTCACCACCTATGCTAATCTTGCATTCCGTACCTTCATCCTTCTCAAAAACTATCTTATATTTTGGAGCATTCATGATTAAATTCAAATATTTTCCTTGATTACTGATACTCTCTAACATTTCTCGTCAATTGATCCTTAAATTGACCCATAATAACCACATCGTCAGCTAATTCAGCCACAATGAAATCACTTATCGTTACACCATCATTTTTACACTGTAACGCTCGTCATAATAATACATCTATAATATAAATTAAAGAGCCAATGAGACAACACGGAACCCTGTTTAACCCCTACATCAATACTGAACCATCTACTTGAACTGCCACTACAGGAACTACTGCTTGATTATTTTCATATAAAGCCATTAGTGCTCTCAATAAAGTACCACGAAAACCATACTCCTTCAAAATAGACCATAATTTTTCACACTCAATGAAAGCACAAGACAATTTTTTGTTTCGGTCCAATGTCTTCTCCACAATCATTCGAAGCGAAAACATTTGATCCACACATTCTCTTTCAGGCAAAAACCCACCTTGCATTCCATTCAGTTTACTACATGTAAACACATCCACACACATACGTCATTGCGAAAATAGTCAAAACGTATTCAGGGGACCTCAAAACATGTATTTCCATCAAAATCTCGCAATCGAAATTTTTAATGATCCCGATACTTCCTTCATACTGCGTATAAGAAAGTAAAAACTTGTAAACTGAACTTGTATGAAATCAGTTATTGATATTTAATTGTTGTGCTATATATTTATAAATGTTATTGTAATATGCATTATTACGCTCTATTCATGTGTACTTATTTGTGGAAGCCTGTCATTGGATAACTGTTGGCTTTCCTCGTCAAATATACAGTACAATCGCGTAAACGTGAACACCCGTAAATGTGAACTGCTCCGTAGTGTGAACAAGGCATTTTCTAACATTGACTACCTTGTAACTTGAACATTCTAGCTCTCGTTTATATGAACACAGTACGTACTGCTAGTGAGATTCCGTTATTTATTTATAAATTTAGAAACGGTCATTTATGCAGGTGTATATTTTAAACGGGCCACTTCAGGGATCTCGGAAACTATAAGAGATACAAGTCTGTTAAACTAGAAAAAAAAAATTGCACGTTTATGTACCGACGTTGATGGGGATTTCATATTTTGAAAATATTGCATGGCTCACTAGATAATGACAAAAATGTAATTTTTTTCGGTTTATAATTATCCTTTATAAATCGGAAGGTACTGAAAATATTGAAAAAGCTCCAAATAAGTATTTTATCATAAATAGGAAACTTTTCGGTGAATTTGATGAATATTTTTTTTATTGGATATTTCTGGAGATACAGCATGCAAGTTAAATTTTTTTAAATGGGAACCACACTTAATTTCAATCTAGTAAAAAAGTTGCCAATTTCCAAGTAACAGAATTAGTAAAGGATACTACTGGTCTAATTGGTTCATCTGGTTTATGATTCTTTATTAATCCATATAATCTTGGCGCTCTAGGATTCATACATTTAATTTAGATATTATATTTAATCAGAAAGACAAAATTGAAAATTATAATAAATCCGGGGTGTATTTATTAACTTGCAGTTGCAAAGAAATATTTATTGGCCAGACAGGGCGAAATTTTAATATTCGATTTAACGAACATTTATTTTTCTTTAAAAATAATATATATAATTCCACTTTTGCAAAACACCTTATAGCTAATAACCATTTCGTAAATAACATGAATTGTTTAAAAATTTTACATTTTTGCGAAAAAGGTTTTAAATTAGATATTCTGGAAGCAATAGAAATTTTTATACATTAAAAAAAAAAATTTAATTAATTAAAAATTCTATTTTATTTAATTGTTTATTATAAAATTGTATTTTATATATATATATATATATATATATATATATATTATACATATATAATTAATTAATTATGGATTTTCACAAAGTTAATGAAAATACTATTTTATATTTAAATTTATTATTAATTTGTAATTAATTTAAACGGTTTTTCACTTACTAGCTATAATTAAAATATAAAAATAAACACAAATTAGGCGAGAATTAATCCTAGACTGACTGCGGGGTAGTCAGTTACTTTAACCGCTCGGCAAAGCCGAACCAACCTGAACCAACTGTCAGTCAGTGTCCTGAATGGTTATATAAAAGATACTATTATATTTAAAGCACTTTTTCTTGAAAAGGGCAAAACGTAACCATCTATTACTTTGCCAAAATTCATTGGTAGCGTAAAGCTACTTAAAAAAAATCAGCCAAATCCGTGTACATCATTACAAAGAATTATGAACTATCCCGCAATTTATTTATTTCATAGCATTTGTCTATATTAAGAAATAAATGTTTGAATATTACTAATTGGTCAATTCCGTTTCGATTACCAAGTGGTGGAATCAATATTGAATATTTTTTGCAGCACACAATAGCAAAAACTATCCTCTACAACAGTGGATAATATATTTTTTGATCAACCATCAATTAATTGAAGAAAACTCAATTTTTGTTACAAATCGAGGAACGGACGAACACAAAATAATTTTTTTTCTCGTTTATTAATGACAATCATCCATTGCTGTTGTGGTTCACTTTATACGACCAATATATTTTTTTTAACAATATTCGCGCTAGTATCGGCGTCTTATAAAAAACGCGAAATTACCCTATACTGCCCTGTTAAATTTAGTTCCAGAAAAATGCACCATGTTGCGTAGTGACCTTTTCCTTGTTAGAATTTTGGGAATGTACTTTTATGGCAGGAAATTTATCGGATTATTCTATTGACAATATTTCAGCAATGGTTCTAGCCTTTGGTATAGAATAATTTAAAAATTTGTATGTATACTAACGTGGCTGTGAAAATATTTCATTCTATACTAACCGAGGAAAGACGGGAGATAACTAAATAAAAATATTGTAGAATGAAGAGAATTAAATTCTGCATCTAATGCAGTAATGAGATTTATTTTTTTGCCAATACGAAAAAAATTTAAGTTTCTTGAAAACATATACTTTACATAAAATAGTCATTTCATTGACTTGATATTAGTCCATATTTTTTATTTTTAAGTCTAGTATGAAATCTGATTATGTCCAAACGAAATAAAACATGTAATGAAAGTAATTAATATTTTGTAATTTAATTACGTGTTTTATAAGAACAGATATTGAATTGAAACAAAATTACAAACTGTAACACATTGTAACTAAAAAAGTTTGTGTTTTGCGAATTTAGTTTTGAGAATGTACCTTAGACTCTCGATTATCCGCTTTGAGGTTCAACCGCGGCAATTCAACTTTATATGAAATAGATAATACCTTATCATTATGGAAATTTATAATCAATTCGTATTTTTAAGAATAAATTCGAAATTACTGAATGAAACGCAATGAATTAAAGAATATAAATATATTTCGTATTTTTGCATGTCCAGTTCATATTCAAAACTCGTTTTAGTAAACAGAAACGTTTCTATTCAGTATACTTCGGCATACATGAATTCATAGCCATAGTTTTATTGTCCTAGTTATTACCCCTAGCTGAGATATTGTAAATCATAAGTACACTTAGTAACGCAAGTTTTCTTGTGACCACGGCGATGACAACGACATCTGACGTGCCAGAAACAAATAAAACGGGTGACCCACGTCCTTAATGAAGACCAGGTAACAGCGATGAAACGATCGTCAACTAAATTTATGAAATGGTCAAACGTTCTTTTACAAAATTGTTTAAAAGTAAAGTTTGCTTGTGGCAATAACGGCTACGCAAAATTACTGCATCAAAAATATCCGTTGCCGTCTTTGAAAACACTGAGGCGACAACTTCAAAAATTAAAATCCCAACTAAGATCCCAATGGTGAGAATTAAAACTTGGGTCACCCTGCTGTTATTTTAGTTCCCAATTCCTTTTTATGAAGCTTTTATACTTGTATAGGTAGGTACATAAAATTTACATTTTAAGAAACAGGTATTACTATTTTAATATCCGTTATGTTTGTGTTATATCTGCCGCATATTTTCCGACATTCGTTTTGCTCGATATTTGTTGTGTTTATTTGTAAAATTTAAAATATAGATATAGTTGCGATAAAATATATTTATACAAACTGAGGAAATCTCGGGAAATATTATATAAATGTAAAATATTACCTTAGTGCAGTTGATTACTGTGCTGTGCGATCCTGATGTATATTGGTCGTGATGTGTATGTGATGATAAGCTCATATGATCACGATATCTGGAATACACAGGATTAAATGAAATGTAAAATCCAGTTACAAACTACTGTTTAGGTAAAATTCTTTATATATTATTTTTATATGGCGTCAAATTCTATAAAAATATTTTTGGAAAATGTAATTCTAACTAACTTGGTAATCGACATGATAAAATATTTAATGGAATTGACCGTTGGTGTGTTTTTTTTTTCTGGTAAAATACGTACACATTTATATCATTTGAAAACTGTTGCATGGATAAAATATACTATCTATTATTGTAATATATAGTATGTATGTCAATTTTGTCTACTTACAACGAATTCCGTTGCTACACATAGTCTTTGCCCCGTTGTTTCTTCACTACCTTTACTTGAATTTCTTCCCAGTTGTTGTTCCGCATTATTTCATTCGACCGCAATTATTATGCTACAACTCTCCATCTACTAAGCATACGCTGCCGAATTAAATATTAAAATGCATGGTCTGAAAATAGCAAATAATAGAATGTAAGAACAATATTGAATAAAAATTATAACTTACACTTACGTCTCTCTATACTTTTGTGGAAACTTTAACTATTTACCATCCTTGTTAAACCCAGCCAGGATAACCAATTATCGCGCAACAATACCGTTTGTTGCGGATATTCTTAAACATAAAAAGTTAATTTACAAGTTAAATAAATTTAATACGCCAACAATTTTAAGCTACAAGAAAAACTATGACTGCTAATTCACAGCTCGATATTAACGACACTACTAAATTTGACACTGTTACTGTGGAAAAAAATAATTGTACGCCAATGCGAATTGTCAATCGTAGTCAGTATAACAATGATGCGGCAATGACAATTAATTTCGATCACTCTGTTATAACGTTACCTACCCGTTACACTGGGCTCGGCTAGCTAGATGTGAAGGGGATAGAGCAGTCGTGGGTTCTTTTTAAATAAAAGTAACTACAATACCCTTGTTAACAAAAAGCACTCTTATTGTGGAAGAAAATTAAAGTTTACAACATATCCGCTTAGCGGAATCAAGATACAACAGAAAAATAAGGTATTAATACTTATCTCTCTTTAAGAGGGCGCCACCTGCCTTAAGGCCGTAAGTACACAAATGGAGTCGGCAGGTACTCCACCGTTGGCTCCACTTATTACAACCAAATACGAGCTCACCAGGGACAGCAGAAGGGGGAGGTTAGCTACGTCCTCTTCTCCACTGACAGACAGTACTCACGACCGCAGACTCCGGTCGGCACAACGAAAATGTACACGGGAAGGGGGGCAGGCGCCTCCTCGCTGGAAGATGTACGCGCAGTTTGATAGCGTACTGGCTCTCCAGGGGTCGGTCTCTCCTGTCTCCTCTTCTTCCCTGTGATGCTGTAGCGTGGGATGGAAGCTCTGCGGACTGCGGCCGGAGTTGTCTGCCAGTGCCTACTTTCCCTAAGCAGGTCTAGCCTGTTACAAAGTACTCGCACCTTCCACTGCTCAAGGTTGACTCGTACAACTCAAAATAAATACAAAACCAAGATTAGTTTATTGAATTATCAAATCTCTCTACTCAAAGAGAAAAGAAAGAAAGATGTTTAAGTGCTGATGGCAGAAAGAATTATGACGCGCAAGCGTATGTACATAAAAACAAAGTAAGGGTATTTAACAGTAATCCTAGCTTAATATTAGGTTCTTAAGGCTAATTTTACTATTACTTATTATTGAAAACACAGAAAAACAAATGACGGTCTGACGAACCAACTGCCGATCGTCTGAAAACTAAAAGGGCCAAAAGAAAAGAAGCAAAAAAAAATATACGCGCGGGCACAAAGCCACACGTGAAGCAACACGATTAAACAGCAGACTACTCTGGGTCAGCGGTGCTGGTACAAAGGATCGTCAAGGTCACAAACAAAAATGGACAGTAGCTTTCTAGGCACTCCAGGCCTCTATGGCTATGTACAAAACAAATATTGAAATTTGTGACTCTAAAGGTTATTACAAAAAAAAAAGTTTTACTAATTATAGCAAATTCAAAGAAAACAATTCTTACAAGAAATTTATACAACGCGGACGGCGCGGTTCGGGATGAGCATTAGCAGTGTAACAAGACGGGATCCCACCGACTGGGCTAATTGAAACAAAAGGTACTAGATGTGGGATAACAAAAATAAAAACCGACTGCGCCACTAATTTATTGTACAGAAATTAGACTGTTAGTTGAAAAGAAACGTGTATTTAATAATATTACAGAAATAAACAAATTGAGTAACGCGTGGTCGTCCAGAGACGACCCAGTTACCACCGCGAAGACAGAGAAGCGAATGAGCAAAGTTGCATGTGCATTTGCATGCTCCTTAAGAGTGCACACGCGGGGGAGGAGGGTTAACTACCCTTAGGAATGTGTGCCAGGCCAAAAGCAGAATTCTTCGAAACGCCACATATGGTAAATCTCAAACCCGGCCAGTAACAAAGAAGGGTCTGCTAAAAGTACAGCCTTATGCAAAAGAGACGTTTAATGTGAACCATGTGTGACGCGCTGCTTGTGACTTGTTACATCACTCCCCCCTTTAGATTCATTTATATCCTTTACAGGTGAAATTAATCCTTATAACTAACAAGTCAAAAAACAAAAGGATACAACGTATTGAACAAAATAGCAAAAACATAGGAAGAATACAGAACATAAATGCACACAAATGGCTGAAATTACAGACTCAACGACAGAATACATGATATTCGAATATAACATAATATCTATAATATAAAAATCAAAATTGCTTGATCCTCCTATAGCTAGATAACATATTATATGACCAAAAATTAAGAATTTTGCATGCAATAGGTCATAGTACACATAAGACAGACAAAACAAGAGAACGGTACATAAAAATGTTTTCATTTTTATCCACAACATAGATTTCTGTAGGGAATCTACATTTAAATACAACCATGAAACATAGTAACAAATAGATGTAATGAACATGACTTCATAAAAAGCAAAATACAAACGATGGGTAATGTCAATCAAATTTTTATCTATATACCACAAACTTAACATCGTCACAAGAATTACATTACACAGCACTACACTTAACCATGGTGGTACTTCTCCACCCAGTTGAACACGCTGGTGCTGGTCGCGGTGTAGTTTCTTCTTTCCCTGGTGAGCACGTGGTGTTGATAGCGCTAATGCTGACTCAGGAAGTGTTGCGCGTTTGACACAGGACTCGCTGGACAATATCGCTGCCTGTGATGTTAAATCGTCAGACGAGGCTGACGTCACTATATCGGCCACGTCTGCTCTCGGTGACTGCAACACTACGGGCGTTGGCGTCGATTCTAGTGGAGTACATACCTGCAGGTTTTCTTCTGCGTACTCTCTGACTTCTAATATCGACGGCGTCTTCAACAACTCAGCATTGTGTGATCTTAACTCCGTCAATGGCTGTACTTCTGAAGTTGTTGAGACGTTCGGCTGCTGGGATGAAGATGGCACCTGCTCGGATGACGCGGTATTTTTGTCCACGTCCCAGTCCGAGACTATCTTCATTGCGTTTGTATGCCGTGGAGATTTTTCCTGCTTGGATGTATTCTCCATAGCACGTGCTGTTTGCAGCGGAGACCGCACCTGCTCGGATGATGCGAGTATCCTCTCAGCGTCCATGTCCGAGGCCTTCTCCGTCGCTTCTATGGGAGATATCTTTTCATCGTCGCATACGCCTTCCGATGACTGCTCATGACGTTCTGTTACCGCAGTAACCGTGCCGAATTCTTTTAAGGCTACCTTGGCTACTGGTAACACTACTGGTCCCGTGAACATATTTATCGGAGCATCCATGTATGCTGGACGACGGGTCTGGTGACTTGTAGCTGCTGACGTTGTAATCAGATGATATGCGTACCCCGGTATCGACTGGCGAAACCAACCTTGCACTGGCCTGTGCCCTTGTGGAGGTTGCTGGTTAAGTCGGATTAAATGGTACGGATACCTCTGAAGCTGCGGTGCTACATACGGATCACGTAACGGCTGAAATCCCGGTGGTGGCTGAAGGTACACCGGCGATTGTGCTGGCAGCGGCCATTCTGCACTGGGATATGGCTGCTGGAACCCTGGTGGTGGCAACAATTCGCTTCTGGGGCTGAACATCTTTCACTCGTAAGTTCGATAGTCACAAGTCCATGTTACTTGAACTTTTACACTCGCGCGTGACTATTCGATTGACTGTTGCCGGATGCAACAAACGGACGAATACTACAGACTGTACCGGTTATACAGTGTAATTATACCGAATCCGCACAACACAACAATCGAGATCCTACCGACTGCGCCAATTGTAACAAGACGGGATCCCACCGACTGGGCTAATTGAAACAAAAGGTACTAGATGTGGGATAACAAAAATAAAAACCGACTGCGCCACTAATTTATTGTACAGAAATTAGACTGTTAGTTGAAAAGAAACGTGTATTTAATAATATTACAGAAATAAACAAATTGAGTAACGCGTGGTCGTCCAGAGACGACCCAGTTACCACCGCGAAGACAGAGAAGCGAATGAGCAAAGTTGCATGTGCATTTGCATGCTCCTTAAGAGTGCACACGCGGGGGAGGAGGGTTAACTACCCTTAGGAATGTGTGCCAGGCCAAAAGCAGAATTCTTCGAAACGCCACATATGGTAAATCTCAAACCCGGCCAGTAACAAAGAAGGGTCTGCTAAAAGTACAGCCTTATGCAAAAGAGACGTTTAATGTGAACCATGTGTGACGCGCTGCTTGTGACTTGTTACAGCAGTGATCGTAGACATGAACAGAACAAAAGCGCGTGTTTGTTTTAAATCTCAGTATAAACAAAAACTCTGCAAAAGAAAACGTTCAGCAGCTACAACATTAATCGGAAAATTCAAACTCTAAACCAAAATGGCGCCGGTTCTCCGCGAACACGTGTCGAACAAAGCAACCGACTTTTCTGAACTTTTCCAAATAACCAAAACTAAACTAGATTGTACTACTGAATTTTACACATCAGAAATAAAACAAACAATGATCACCTACGTTAACTTGAATTTCAAATTTGCCAAAGTGCATTATCAAAGAAAACGGACGGCTACATTACCTTGCTACAAAGAAAAAAATCACGTACGATCACTACTAAAGTCAGAACCCGAATCCCTAAAAATCGTCAACTCTCGTCTGACCTCTCGTCACCTGTCGCTTGACCTTCGGTCACCTGTCGCTTGGAGCGTTCAGAACTTGTCGCCGGGAGCGTTCAGATATGCACAAAATTGTGGCTACAGTTGCGTTAAGTAACGTAAAACGTTACACTGTATAAATATAACGCCTCCGTTATTTACATGTATGTAGTGACATTTCGATCTCACGATCAACGTGTACCACGGACAACATGTAAACATTTGCTTAATAAAAACTCTCCTAGGGGAATTGTTGTCTTATTTCGTCCCTAGGGAGTAAAAATGCTTTACTTCTGTCACAATTTTAAGGCTGCAGAACAGTGAACTTCTACTCCCGGCCGTGGAAATGTTTTCACTAATTATGAATTAGAGCGTTAGTGAATAAACACTGACTTCTGTACAAATGATTACTGCAAATTAATTAGAACTGTAGAATTTTATTCTAGAATACAATGGAATAACTAACTCAAGATTTGACAGTCCGAAGATCATTCAGACTAGATAACAACGACGTAATTGTTATTTAAACAGACAAGGTTATTCAAAAATTATAGAATAATATGAGTTTGTAATTTTATTCTGATGTTCTCATAAACTTTTAACGAATCAAAACATCTTAAATAAAATAGGTAATAAAAATTAGTTGGAAATTTGCAAATATATATGATTTAAAACTATGTATATATTCATTGTATATTTTCTTTAGTCTTAATATAATATTGAGAAGGAAAATATGTAATCCGTAATGGTTGGAATAATTGAATTAGTTCAAGGTGTTGTGAACTGTTTATTTCGTATAAATATCATAACGATGATCACAGATGATCAACAATATGCGACGCTTCGACCATAAGGATTTTGGTCATTATCATGCAAATAACATTCTAAAACCACAAAAACGATAAGTACTGAACAACAGCGGTAATAAAATAAAAAACATTTTTTTAACAATATTTACCTAAATCACAACAGTCAAAAGAACAATCTCTTGAGAATTTCACTCAAAACGTAAAAAAAAATATAATAACAGAAACTTTCCGACATCATGTGCATAAACATGATGTTAGAAGAATGAAACAAAAACAGAGTTAAACAAGCTGAAACCAACATCATGTGCATAAACATGATGTTAGAAGAATGAAACAAAAATAGAGTTAAACAAGCTGAAACCAACATAATGAACACTGACGGTCAATGATCGAGTTAAAAATTTGAACAACGCGGAAAAAATTGAAACTAAGTTATGATAATCTGTTTTATAATTAATAGAATTCTTATTTATGTTTATATAAACACTTTCTACAAACAATCTTTTAAATTTATTAGGTTCAAAATACAAAATTTTATGATGATCAAAGTCAATGATGTGTCTGGAATTTAAAGCATGATCAATAGCACTATGGTTATTATTTTTATTACTAAAATGATAATTGTGTTGATAAATTCTAGAAGCAATATATTGGCAAGTTTCACCAATGTAGATGGAATTGCAATCAGAACAGCTTAATTGATAAACGACATTACTAAGTTTGTTATTAGGGACTGGAGATTTTAAACGAGAAAAAAGAAAGTTTATAGAGTAAGCGCTTCTGAATACTAATTTAATGGGTAAGTTATTGAAAATGCTGCGTAAAGAATCTATAATTTTATGATGAAAGGACAAAAACTAGATATTTATGGATACCAATGAAAATAGAAGCATTAATTGCTGGTGCCGGGATAACTATAGCATTATTGTTAACATTTTAAGATGTATTAGTAAATTTAATCTGTCTATGACGACTAATTTTAAGAATTAATTGTCGAGGATAACCATTAGATAATAAAGTATGTAAAACGTAATTAAAATTTTTTTATGAAAGGAAGGATCTGGCAATTTTAAAACAAAGAAATACAGAAGTCGTGTTTTTCATCAGCAGAGGACATTTGGGTAACGACGAGTATGAACATCCGACCACCGAAATATTCATTTTTGTTGTGTTTCACACACATCTCACTGTGACAGAATTAGAAAGTTTATTTTACTGGAAAGGAGTCGATAATAATTATTACGATTCATCTCTACATTCCAGAAGTGATTACCACTATGAGTTTTTGTAAATTTTTTACAATTTAATGGAAATGTTAACGTAAATAACAGAATTTTAGATTTAATTTTTTGTTCGGATACAGCTAATGTAAATGTATGTACCATCCCCTATAACAAATTTAGTATTGTTATTAATAATAATGTAATGAAATCTCTAGATTTAAATAAGACATACTTTTACGTTTTTAGTAAATGTAATTATCAAGAACTCATCAGTAAGTATGCAACAATAAATTGGCAAACAGACTGAATGTGTATACTTATTATAGTATATTAAATAGTTTATTTCATACGTTCATACCAATGAAACGCAAGTCTAGCAGTAAATAACCCATTTGATTCAGCAAAACTTTAATTAAATTATTGAAAGAAAAAAATGAATTCCACAGAAAATATAGCAGATTACAACACTTTTTCCACGTTATGGCTAAAACCGGACAAGATATCTGCAATATGATTGCGCAGCATTTCGAGTTACATACTAAATATCTGAGTACTACAGCATTAAATCTTAATTCATTAACTCATTAATTTAGATACAAATATATGTTGTCATGCTCATTATTTGGTTACTCCATTAAAAATTATATTCAATCAATCCTTAAATACAGGTACATCTATAAATCTGTGATTATAAATGATATAGAAAACGATAGACTGATATCAGAATTATCTACATATGGAAAAATAGTGGAGAACCTAATTGTAAACCCAATAAAATTTCAAATAGAAAATATTTTAATTCCCGAACAACATGGTTTCTGCTCTGGAAAATCCGTGTTAATCAATTTAATTCCGTTTACAAATTACATTTCGTCCAGCATGGGTCAACGTACACAAGTCGATACAATTTATATAGATTTCAGTAAAGCATTTGATCGCATTAACCATAATACATATTTGTAAATGTATTGTCAAAGAAATTAATTTGCAATTTCAATAAATTGCCTCACTATTTTCAACTTAACTTGTTTACAAAATAGATGATATGATAACAACATACATTTTAAAACTTTTATACATTACTTTCAGTTCAATATTCCTTCAAAATCGATGAGAACTTTTTTTATAGCTTATTATTGGATGAACAAATTCTTATTTTAGCTCAGCAATTACGTATTAGACTTATGTACTGTTATAACGCAATGTTTTCTGATTTAGATTTGTATAATTTAGAAATTATAGGGTTGTTTGGTTTTCTTTGTCAGTAAAAAAATAAATAAATATTTGTGTTGATAGATTCTAGATTGGATATATGTACATATTGGCAAGTTTCAGCAATATATGTAAATGGAATTACAGTCCGAACAATTTAATTAATTCACGATCAACTGAGCTAATGATAACGGCGATTTTATATTGTTTAGAAGAGATGGGATGCCTGTACCAATTAATCAAAAATGAATTTATCTTGAGGATGTGAGTAATGACTAGAAAGTTGATAAAAATAAACTGTAAATGTGAATTGAAACTGTATTAAACAGTGTGTGAAAATACAGTGCAACCTCGATAATCCGAAGCTTCAGTAGACCGGATGCTTGAAAATGATGAAGATTTGTTACCATTCGAAGACATAGATGTTGCAAATGAGCACCAAGACAGTAGTGGCAATGAAAATCCAAAGTTAAATACAAACAAAGAAGAAGTACATGATGTTCTTGTATGTACTATAGAGATTCAAAGAAACTACTTTTATAATGAACCAACAATTATAAATTACTTCACAAAATAATATGATAAGTATGCATACTGTGTTACATAATTTACATATTTCACTTTCCAGTACAAAGCTAATACGCGTCAGTAATCCGAATTCTTTGTTAATCCGGATCACCGCGATTTCAGTTAGTCCGGATTATCGAGGTCATCCTGTATTATACTAGCTAGATTCAACAAATAATGAATGATGAAAGAATATTTACAATAACCAATGACAATCAGTAAGTAATAAGACCATCAACCAATTGAATATATTTGGAATTTGAAAAGCTAAAGTAGGTAGGATCTTTATGTAATAAACTTTGGTTTCACTATATGTATAATCTTCTCGGAGTAAAATAACTGTGCTATCAGCTTTAATCAAGATGAAGTAAGTTCAGTCTGAAAAGAAAGCGTTTAGCCATTTTGATATATGTTTCTGCATAAGACCATTTCAGAGCAATGTGTAAACTATTGTTATATCGAAAATATTTAATGATGTTATTATTATTAAGTTAGAACGTACGTGCAGCAGCTGGCAGTGAAGGATTGCCGACAAAGTGTATTGAATCAGTTATATATCAGTTATATCAGAATTCACTTATAACGAACCCGCTTATTGCGAACTTACGCTTATAACGAACCAATCTATTAATTATGAACTGAAGTATCATTAAACGTGTGTTATTTTTTTCGGAAATAATGAACCCGTTTAAACGAACTTTCGGGTATAACGAACCTTAATTTTTGTTATTATCGCATTTTACCAAATAATTAGGGGATATATACATATATATATATATATATATATATATATATATATATATATATATATATATATACATATATATATATATATATATATATACATATATATATATATATATATATATATATATATACATATATATATATATATATATATATATATATATATATATATATATAAATACAGTTTAGAGCAAAAGTGTAAAAAAATAGTTATTCAGAATTAAAAAACGAACATCCGGCGGATATATATGTTTATATATATATATATATATACATATATATATATATATATATATATATATATATATATATATATATATATATAAATACAGTTTAGAGCAAAAGTGTAAAAAAATAGTTATTCAGAATTAAAAGCTAGTATTATTGTAATATGTAGTAGTTAGTAGCATTTTAAATTAACTATATTTACTTTAAATGTTAAATATATTGTACCTTTAACTTGTATACTCTGTGTGTATTTATAATAATTGCTGTCCACGTCCCCCAGATGCATCTAAGAACAGTACAGTACGGCACGGCACTGTACTGCTTTTCCTCTTGAGTTATTTTAAAAAATAATTACCTCCCCATCACAGAATCCACCATTTTCCACATTGGTATACTCGCCCTGTAACAAAATATAAACCTCCTTATCTGTCATTAAAATGTAGTATTTTAAAAGTGAGATGGTCGTCATAAAAACATATATGAGCATGATATATACCATCACATCATGCAGTTTTTAATTTTGAACCGAATAATCGAATACCAAATATTCGGCCTAGATTTTCGCCGAAGCGCCGAATATTCGACCGAAGCATATAACATTTTGTAGGTAAAACATTAAAATTTAAAGTCTGGATAATTTGCTCAAAAATATATTTATTTTAACCAAGGAAAATTTTAAAAAAATACTTATTTTAACCAAAGAAAATTACATAAAAAATATAATTATTTGATCCAAATAAAATGACATGGAATACCTTATAATAAAGAATAATTATAGTAAATTTTATAATAGAAATCAAGTTTTGCTAAATTATGAGGTATGAGAAGTAATTGATCGGCATTCTTTGGGAGCAACCTACTTCTCTTCTTTTCGTAAATATTTCCAGCCTCTGAAAAAACTCTGATAGCTGGTAGCCTGTCTGTATGCTAGCAATAAGTTTTTTCGCTTCGGCCGGCCGAATACCGAATCTTGCTACTGCTTCGGCCGAAGCCGAATATTAAAAGAATACACCGAATCAGCCGAATAACGAAGCGAAGCCGAAGCTTCTCTACTTTTATACACTACTTCCAGTTCAACGTTCCTTCAAAATCCATGAAAACTTGCAATTTATTTTTTATACCATGTATTGGATGTACAAATTCTTATTGTAACTCTGCAATTACGTATTAGACTTATGTACTGTTATACCGCAATGTTATAAAGTTAAAAAGTATGATAAAATTATGATTTTCGTAGTGTACCATGAAAATTTACTATAAAACAATTGCATCTAAATATAAGTAAATGTAAACTAAAGTAAATGAGCCTCCTTGATAATGTTCCAATTTCTCCACAAATTCATGAGACAATTGACAAATTCTCATTTAAACGACAGATTAATTACTTATAACTAAAAAAATTATGCATTTTATAAACAAATTAGTCCAACAAAAAATAGTTAGAATTAATCTTAGAATTAAAAAATGTAAAAAAATATAGGATATTCCATTCGAAAAGGGAAAGTTTAACTAATTTTCGCAATATAATGAACACTCAGTATATAAAAAAAATATTTAAACTGTAGCTTGTTTTGTATACAATTTTTTTGACATTTTTTACAGTGGAGAATTATTTAGGTGTTCCAGAACATTTGACTAACTTGAATATTACTATAATTGATTGTTTGGCTAAATACAGTATAAGTGTATGATGAAATGTTTAATTATTGTGTCAAATAGTACATACCCCCCTTGCTGTATGCTGGCTTCAGTGACAGTTAGACTACATCATGCGCGCGTGTGTGTGTTGTGACATTGACGCAGGTAGCAGAGTGAGTGGTTCAATTCCAGTTTTTATCTAAAATGACGAATGAATGATTTATATAGTCACACAGTACTTTAGTCAAACAGATAAATACTAGTACATATTACCGGAGATACCCCCATTTATATAATAAACAATGGACGACCATATACAATAACGGAAACGCGCAAAAGATTAATTAAAATGAAAAATATTAAGGAAATGAACTGAAGTATTGTTTGATGAAATTATGTATATATATATACAGGGTGTAGAGAAAGTAATGCAACAAGGCTATATTTCTGTTATTATTGAATTTAGACAAAAATGTTTCAGACAAAAGTTACATGGTAAAAAGTACTTTATATTTCTGTGACCTTGAAATTCTCTTAAGTCATTACGCGCATGCGTTACGCTGTACAACTTTAATTTTTTAAATGGCAACACACCATTTTGACTAAATTTTTGGAATCAGAAAGACTTTTTACTTCCGGTAGTATAAAAATTTGATGGGTTACATAATCAAATTTGTAAGAAAAATAGGTATTAATTTAAGGTATTTATGTAAAACTTAAGGAATAATCAGTTTACCTTTGTTCGATTAACAAGTGATGTGACAACTAAACAATTAAAAAAGCTATGAAAATTGCGTTGGTTGTCACTTATATATATATATATATATATACAGTGCGAATAACGTAAGACTATACATTGGCGACTTTATTTTAGCTTTAATCAATTTGCCCATGTCAGTAACAACTGAAATTACAATGACGTTTGTTTTGGTAAATGTCACTATTTTCAATATTGTGTTACTGATATCTCACGAGTTTGCGTAATAATTAGTGCAAAAAATGTACATCACAGAAAAAAAGTTTAAGATGTATTCCTGGTATTTAGAAGGGGCGTCTTTGCGAGAAATTTCTGATTATTTCAGCTTTGAATTCCCGGGCAGGGCCCATCACATGTCATCAAACGATGGCAAATTTAGTTATCACTCCCAAGTGATTTTGGAAATGTACTGATACCAATTACAATTTCAGTACTTGAAGTGTACTTTTAATTCAATAACATGTAATAGATTTAATAAAATATTGGAATAAATTCTGTAAATGATTTAAATAAATATAGTAGTCTGTGGACTAGTGTCTAATTTTACATTATTCAACCCACGACCTTCTCGATTATACTACGGCCAGTAAATAGACCCAGTTTCAGCGTGACGCCGCTGTCGCTGCCAGTTGCACGAAACAATTGAACAAAATACGATTTTGACGGTTGTCAATCAACAAACAGTATTCATTCTGATTGCTAATATTGAGACATATTTCGTATTATATAAATTGTGATTCTTGTGTAATTTTGCCTTAATTAAGTCTATGCTATTAGTTATTGTTATTATAATTCAATTGTCATTATTATTATTATTATTATAATTTATTTGACGTTTTAATAGTATTTATTCCGTGTGGTATTATAATAAGTTCTAAGTGTAGTGTGTGTGCTGTGCTAATTGTAAATAATTATGGGTAGAAAGTGTTGTGTACCAAGTTGTGTTCAGCGAGGAAATTCTTCATTTCATGAATTCCCGTCAGATATTAATTTGAGACGTACATGGATTGAAAGCATATTATTGCAGACAGGTTTGTTCTTTATATTATATTACATTATATTATATTATATATGTATGTCTTGATATTTTTAGGAGAGGAGATTCATAATGTAAAGAATCCTGTATTATGTGGTACACACTTTGAAGAAGACTGTTTTCGCGAGACGTCTTCTGCGTGGCGGTTATTAAAGCCAGATTCTGTGCCGACATTGTTTATGGTATTTTTTATAAAATTATTACAATATCCACTCTTTTGTACTTGTTGTAAAAAATACACATTTATAATTATATTTCAGCAGTGTTGTTCTAATAATGTCAATGTTCCCTCAAATTCCTCTATTCCCGAACCTGATGATACTAACAGTATAAATTCAAATCCGCAGGATCTGTTAGAGGTATAATTCAGAATAAACAAATTTATGTATTTTAAGACTAATGGCTATATTCCTACACATTTTAGAATATTTCCTTGGTTGATCCTGACATACCTGTACTTCTATCAGAAATACCACTACATCCATTACCTGAACTCCAAATCAAAACCAATCCTACTCTGTGTTGCGTTGCAACACAAGTAGATATAATTAAAAGTGAACAGGTTGACATTGTAGAGAAGTATAGAAGAAAAATTAGAATGTTGCAAATGCAAGTCAAAAGATTGACGGAGGCAAGTGATGTTAAGAACAGGAAATTGCAAGAACTACAAGGCAGAATGGATAATTCACACACTAATCTTGTTGAGAAAATTAAAAAACGGGCAAGTGAGAATGATGCGGCAGCTGTATTTTTGTTGGACCAAATTTTAAATTTTGAAAAGAAAAAGCCAAAATGGTCCGAATTGACCATAAGAAATTGTGTTATGTGGAGAATAGCTTCTCCGAAAGGATATGAGCATCCCCGGTCAAATATCTTACGATTGCCATGCAGACAGACACTGACTCGGTATATTTCTATGAGCGGTGGCGTAGATACCGAAAGTTTAATTAAATGTCGACTGATGTCAGAGGCAGAAGCCATTACACCTATAGAACGCGTGTGTAGTTTAATTATAGATGATATGGCTATAAAAGAAAAATGTTATTACAGCAGGCCAGAAGATAAATATTTTGGATTCGACACTACTCAAGAAAGCAGTAGTAAAATTGGCAAAAAACCTGTATTAGCCAATAAAATGCTATGCTATGTAATACATGGTCTATCAACAAAGTACACAATACCAGCTGCATATTATTTTCATAAGCAATTAAAGAGCACACAGTATTTTGATTTGACTATACATATTTTAAAACTAGTTAAAGAATGCGGATTTACAGTCCTCCGCATGGTTACTGATAACCACAAATCAAATGTCGCCTTATTCAAATTGCTCGGTAATGGAAATTTAATCACGAGAATTTCAAATCCGGTCATGCGTGAAATTCCATTGTTCCTGAGTTTCGATTATTGTCATGCACAAAAAAATGCACGAAATATTTTTTTGGACCATGACATGGAATCAGAGGAGGGCACAATTTCGGCAGATTACGTCAGAGCGCTGTATAACATGCAAAAGGACTTAATTATTAAACCCGTACCTTTTTTGACAAGGAAGCATGTATTTCCAAGCAATTTTGAAAAAATGAATGTGAATAAGGCAGTGCAAATTTTTTCATCACCTGTTACGGCTGCGTTGGAGTATTTGGGAAAATATCCAACGTATGCAAGAGGCGATTTCTCTAATTCAAGTGCCACCGTAACATTCATGAAGATGATGAATATGTTTTTTAAAATACACGATGTAAGCGATAGGTTGCAGCATATCAGGCAACTGGACGAAACTCAGAAGAACGAACAGAAGTTGTGACAACTACAGTTCGACTAGGATGAATCAGTTCCGTTCGAATTACACACAATGTCGATACAGTTTACGAATCAAATTCAATACCTTGATATGTAATCTGTTCGAATCTAATACGACTTCAGCTTCATGGACTTGCAGACGCTTCCGAAGCCGCATATGGTACAAGTATATATATCAGGTCAACAGATCAATCGGGATACCATTCAGTCCGACTGGTATGTGCTAAGCTAGCACCATTAAAGAGTATTTCACTTTCACAACTAGAATTGTGTGGAGCGTCATTACTCGCCCAATTAGCAAGTCGAGTCATATGCTCAAACAACAAGCACATTGACATGATAGCTGGATAATCAAATCAATGGAAAACGTTCATTTCTAACCGGGTAACAGAAATACAAGAACTCACCAAGGAAGGTCAATGGCAACTTGTCAGCACACTCGACAATCCAGTAGACATCATTTCGTGAAGCATTACTCCACAACAGTTGAGAATTCACAGTTATGATGGAATTGTGCAGACTGGCTATCAAATCATCAACAGAACAAAAAGAGAAACAAGAAATCGCAGAAATACCAGATGCCAAAAAATGCATTTTAACATTCACAAGCAATGAAACGAATGAAATATTCAACAAATGCTCAAGACTACAAAGAGTCGTAGCATAGACTGACAAATTCGGACAATATGACCGGAAATATCCTATTGTAATACCACATAAGCATCCTTTTACAGTATTAATAGTTTCACATGATCACCAAAGACTACAACAGACCCACTGGCTGTATTAGCATCAATCAGAACTCAGTATTGACCAATGTGCGGACTCAACGCAGTAAAATCAGTGCTACGCAACTGTGTAAAATGCTGTCGAGTTAAACCTCAAGAAATTGTACCACTAATGGCCAATTTACCTGAACATAGAATCACACCGGCGCAGCCTTTCCAACTAGCGGTGTGTATTACGCAGGTCCTTTTCATATAAAAGAAGGAAAGAACTGGAGCACGTAAGTGAATCAAGGCATACATTTGTAAAGATACCATGTAACCACCGAGAGTATGGTCGCATACGTAATGACGAATGGTCTACCACTAACAAAGCATTTGATTTGCTTGGACAAGATGAAGGTCGGTTGCTCGGAATCCTAGATATGTCACGTCCAGGTCTTAGGGGAAGTGCTGTGTTTGAATGTAGCGCGTACGATACCCTGGCGGACCACAGAACAATTACCAACCGATCTACGAGCTAGTTCAGCGTGGCGGCCGGATAACAGTTGCCACCATTGCATACAGAAGAGTGTGTATTTCATCACAGACTTCTTCACGTACTACGAACACGCCCAACAATTTTCAACAGTAAAAGACAAACAGTGGCATATCAGAATACATACAGGGAAGCGTCCTTACAAGTGTGAGAAATGTCCCAATGTTACTCTCAAAAGTCTATATTAGAAAGTCACACAGAAATACATCTAGGAAACAAGTCATGTATGTAATTGCTTTGTGACAAGAGGAAGTGTGAGCGCTCATATACATTTGCATACAGGTACGACAATTTTACATGAAAACAGAACAAACAGTGTATATTCTGTTATATTAATAACTATTTATTTTCAGAAGTGAAGCTAGTCAAATATCCTATTACAGTTCAACTTCAATAGTTAATGAATGTTGACTCGTGAGACGCAAAATTTCTTATTGCAGAATAAAATAAAAACAGATAATAAATATTATTTGTTGTAGAGATGTTTACAATATTCAAGAAGGTATTTAAATACAAAAGGTGGATTCTGGCAAATACAATTAGATGAAGAAAATATTTATTTGATGACATTATCATTTGGCATTACGTTAGCACTGGAAGAACACCAACGAAGTGAAATAGAGACGCTTAAAGGACTAAAGCACTTCGAGTCATTGCCAATCTCATATTCTACGGCAAAGGTAATAAGGATGAAGCAAAGATTTGGAAAAGTTATTGCAGATTGCAGGGCTAAGGAGTAGCTTATCATGGACATTTGCAAATGAAGGTGTAACAACATAGAAGAAAACGAAATTAATTATAAGGAGTAGCTTATCATGGACATTTGCAAATGAAGGTGTAACAACATAGAAGAAAACGAAATTAATTATGGTATCATCATTGAGATTATTAACACACCAACAGCAAGAATTACATTGGGTTTCCGAACAAGAATATACACTGCATTTTTGTGTTATGTAAAATACAACAAATATTAATAAATATAAATATGTTGCACTAAAATCACGAGAAATACTCTAACTCTGTAACATAAATTCTATAACGATGCTGGAGATGATCCATTACAAGAAAGATATATTTGTGTAAATACAGTTATCGAAAATAAAAGATGCGTAATTGAATTGATTTATAAATTCTTTATTTGTTCTGATACGCTTTCGAAATAATGCTAATTTTTCTTTTTAATTTACACCTTTCATGTCTTGTAATTAGCATTCAAATCTGTCAAATTCTACAACTGACGATTTCAGGTAAATAGTGTTGAATCATATTACTACACATTTTTTTCACAAATTTAAGTTTAACACTTCTTTATCACGTTATTAACAATATTATTTATAATTACAATCCTAATAAATATTTTTTTCTAATAAAAACATTTTCTAATTTTATCTGTCAATTTTGACATTTACTTCAGAACGTACGCTTTTAGATTAACCAATCACCGTGCGGTACATGATGTACAACTCTCAGCGCCATAACTTTGCGATCCGCCGCAGCTGTCATCACAGAAAATCTATTGTTCTTTCGTCGTATTTACAGGCCGTAGAGTGTACACAACTGTCACTCTATCGAGAAGGTCGTGATTCAACCATAATAAATTGGAGTTTTTGTATGTAATCACCATGGTAACATTAAGTAAATGCCCTATGTCTAATTTTAAATTATTCAACGAGTTGATACTAGCATGGGCAAATTGATTAACGCTAAAATAAAGTTGCCAATGTATAACCTTACATTATTCGCACTGTATATATGTTTGTAGTGCGATAAAATATTTGTGTACGAGAATCGAAGAAATCTCTAAACTACTATTGAGGTAAAATTAACCCCAGTAGTCGACATGATAAAATATTTAAGAATGTTCATGGAATTATTGATTGATTGATTGCATTAAATACTAGGTATTATTGTAATATGTAGTATGTAGTATACATTTGAAAAGAACTATATTTACTGCATATGCTGTCTGTGGTAAACTCCAGTCCAGAATTTGGAATCGAGAGGCTGATGAGTAAGTAATGTGCAGAACTCCAATTGTAATGTTTATTGTAAATCAATAACATATCAGATTCTAAAATATTTTATTAAAAATAAAAAACCAGCAACATGTGCATGGAAAGAAAACTACAAAACACGTTATAAATGAATATAAAATAGAAATAATTTTTCTTACCAAACGTAAATTTTCTAATACAGAAACTTTGTGGAATTACAGTAAAAATGTGGATTAACATTTTAAAAACGTTTTGAAATAAATGTAAATTAATGTATTGAAAAGGGCCACACTAAAAAAATACGTGGTGCACACCGAGAATGTGGGCAAGTTGTGAACGGAATTGCAATTTTTACTCAATTAAAAGAATGGCAACTCGAGACAACTGGTTAACTAAAAATTAAACTTAAAAATGAAACAGAACTAGAAAAAGTAGAAAAGCGACATGAACGAACCAAATCAGCATTAATTAAATAAATTTAAAAGTGGCGCGTAGTTTAACGCCGCATCTTGGTGGGAATCTGTTTTATGATTAACAGCGGAAGAAGAATTGTTGATAAGTAATCTTTTGAGTTCAACAGCACTACTATGGTTGGAATGTTTATATTTCAGATGATAATTGGAGTTGTTTGATCCCATTTGAACACAACGGAGTTCGAAAACTAGATTATTTTGTTTCACTAAGGGATTTGCAGCTTTTATTATTGACACTGACAAAAACCAATTTAACCGGAAATTGTTTAAACATCTTGACAAAAGAAGAGACTAAGTTATGTAACTAAATATTTAGATTGTAAAACTAAAGGATTAATTGCAGGGGGAATGGCATTGTTACTGTTTGCTAAGTTATTTAACTAGGCCAGGCGGCAAGTAATTTAGACCGTAAAAAAATGTTAACAAAAGTTTTATTGTAGTTTTTAGCTCATCGACCTCCTGTCGAAGAGCTATAGTGTTCGTTACGATGTCTGTAGCATTCTCCGATTTAAAAAATGTTTGCGCACAAATCCATTGAAAAGTTTTTGACTGATTTATGCCGGGCTACCCGTGTTTGGTACACTAATGGTCCACTGATAATAACTAATATCACCTTAAAAGATGACCTACATCCGTAAGAAGTACAGTACCGAGTATTATCCAAATCGATCCAAGCGTTCTGTAGTTATGGATAAAATAACTTTTTTTTTAAAGAACTTTGAAGCAGAATACCAGCTAAACGAAACGTAATTGCATGTAGGTAAGTTTAGTTAAATCGTCTTATTTTCGACCCAGGAATCTGTGGTTAAGTGATGTCCACGCATTTTAGGGACACCCTGTATATATATATATATATATATATATATATATATATATATAAACTTCAAAAACCCATAATAAACATACAAATAAACAGCCATATTCACACCACTCATAATAAAAAAAAACACACATCATTGAACAGTCACACACCAATAAATACGGCAGGTATATAATACACAACATGACACCATACCTTATCACTTGATAATGAACGAGAATTCGAAACTCGTTGTGATCTTAACAAAAATTGACGAGTTCATAAAACACACATATTACTTCTTATTAATAACTAGGCTCTTCCCGTGAGCACCATGGTAATTTATATAATAAACTATTTTTGAACATTTTTGTTTCTGTGTTGCATGTACCTTTGCGTCTCCTGGTCGCAAGATCTCTAAAATATCTTAATTCTGTTTGTTTATCCACCTTGCCTGTCTGTCTCCATCTAACCGTCTTTATTGTAGCCGGATCTTGTATTGCATAGAAAAATAATAATATTTAGTATTTTCAGGGGTTTAAAAATATAACCCTCAATACGAAAACTTTAATAGACTTCGTAGAAGTACAAATAACGTATTTTAGGTATTTTAAACATACATTCACAAACACTACTTGTGCGCATGTGTCAGATGTCAAAATGTTGTTATTATTGTTTATTTTTATGTTGTTAAGGGAGGGCTGTCATTCATGCGCTGTCATTAATGTTGCCTAGGTTACGCAATTGCAGCTAACTGCATACGTGACGGACAGACAAGGGCTTTTCTATATATAATATTATTTTTACACGTCCGGGATTAGAAGTCGGTTTCTATAGCGTCAAACGCGGGACAGAAATTAAGCATTTACTTCATTTCGCTTTTCCCTTTACCTTTCGCAAGGAAGTTTTTATTATAACAAAGGTTTTTGTAAATACATGTCTGTTGTCATGGAAACATTTCCAAAGGCTTCTAAATATTGCAATTTCGCTCTGATTTATTATAATTCATTATTTATGTAATTAAGTGTTTCTACTCTCGAACGTGGAAAAAATAGTATATACACCTCGAGAGAGACCACACTCCTCGATGTATTTGTAGCCCTCTGGCTTCGCCCTCGGGCTTAAAAATACATCTCAGGAAAAATAAGAGGTTTCTCTCCCTTGGTGTATAATGTACTATTATATTTACTCAGTTTTTATTTATTTGTTGTTATGCAGATAAATTTTAAATATCATTGACGAGTGAAAAGAACTCGATGTCAATTAAATTGACGTTGGAATGTACAAGAGAGAGAAAGAGAGAAAATTTGTTAAAGAATTTTTTGTCGTATCTTCAAAGATTATACCTTACCAGTGATATGAGAATGAATATTGGTTACTTGCCTGTAAACAGGCTGTATATTTGCCCTCAATGTACAGAGCAAAATCACCACAGTTTTCTTACTTTCTACATTCAACATGAATTCTTTACGGGTCATCGTGAATGAGGGAGAGGATGAGGTTATTGCTACCTCAAGAATAATAGAATAATACAATAAATAACAACACAAATAATAATAATACAAAACAAAAAATACGTTTGAATGAATAGTTATTCAAACGTATTTTGGCTTCAATTTTAGAAGCCTGGCTGAAGTTTCATTGTCCTGTCTTTGATAGTTTTTAAGATAATGAACATACAGACACACATCCACACACATAGTCGTCATTGGTAAATAAAAACGTATTCAGGAGACCTCAAAACATGTATTTTTACAAGTGAAATGTACCAAATCTGGTACAATTGTACCACCTCTAGCAATACTGCTAGTAACTTGAATGTGTAAACCACAAGCAAAACAGCTGTCAAGTATAAATAAAGTTACAATTGTATTTTAAGGTAATAAATAGCATTTTCAAATCATTGAAATGTTACATATTGTATTCGTGATTAATATTGCTCTTGTTTATTATATAATATATTATTATATTAACTAAATTTCGTGCATTAGTGTGTTAATAATTAAGAAAACATGTCATAACCTTTATTTTTGTTAAATATATATTTATATAATAAATAGTATTTCTAATTAAATTGAAATTGTATTGCACATCACAAACATCTATAAATATTTAATGTGATTAATCATTATATAAATATATGTACAATGTACATATGTGCATCGAAATTGTGAAAATATTTCATAAATTTCAACAAAGTGACATTCACTATTAACTATAACCCTAGTTTACACGAAAAATTAACCAAGAAAAAAGTGTTTTTAGACTAATTTAGCGCAAGGAAAAACGAAAATGACAGTCATTTATTTTTCCAAAGAATCGTGTTCGAGATATTTGCAAAAACGTGTTTTTTGGCTTTTTCTTCATATACTGGCATAAAACCTGATACCGGTTGATCCACCTAACATAGACTGCATATCGTTCGAAAGGTATGTTCTTACACTTTCCGACGATATCTTATTTTTATAAATCGGATTAAAATTCTTTGGGTTACAGGCAGTGGCGTAGCTAGGAATTTTTGGCCCCTATGCAAGTGTGGTCGGAGGGCCCACGTCCCATGTTGGTCATAATTTTTAAAAAATACAAACTATTTATCTTCCTTGTTAATTTGTTCTTATATTTTTATTTTTTTTTATCCTGATATTACGTAATTCAACAACAGAAACCTGAACGACCCTCAAATAATCCAAAAAATGATGAAAAACATCTATGGCATTGGTGAGTATGAAGTGTATGAAGTAAAATGCAATTCTTCCACAGTCATTTGGACTCTTTTCCTCCGAACTTGGGAGCTGAGAGCGATGAACAAGGCGAGAGAGGCTTTTGGGATGAAGGCATGATGAGTGACTACTGCTGGGTACAACTTCGTGACGATTCAATGCAACATACACGGAGAAGCTTAAGTGAAAAAACATATTTTCGACCAAAAGTATGAACATGTTTCTGAAAAACTAAAATTGTATGACTTCACTTAATCTGACATAACATCTGTCTTTTTCGTCCGATTTGAACGAAATTAGGCTTCGTTTTTTTACTATTAAATTATCCTTCATATGAAATCTTAAAAGTACATGAATAATTTTTTTTCTATCTCAATGGAACAACTGAAAATGTGATTTAAAAAAAATTTTCGAAAAATCCTAATTTCATCGCCTGTAACCCAAATAATATTAATCCGATTTACAAAAATAAGATACCGTCGGAATGTGTAAGAACATACCTTTCGAACGACATACAGTTTATGTTAATTGGATCAACCGTTATCAAGATTTATGCCAGTATATGAAGAAAGACCCATAAAACACGTTATTTACAAATATCTCGAAAACGATTCGTTGGAAAAATAAATTACTGTCATTTTCGTTTTCCCTGACCCCAAATTAGTCTAAAATACACTTCTCCTTTTAGGTACACGCCATAAACAAAAAAATTGTAAACTAGTGTAATAAACCATAAAAATTAACAGTGCAGCAGAATGACATTCATATTTGCTATTGAATAAATGTAATATGTATTGGTTATAAAAATTACTTAAAACTAGAATTGTATATATTAGTATTTATTTTCAAATGTTAACTTTCGTTATTATATCGTTTTTTCTTTTCAATAAAAATTCCATTTCTTATGTCAAGTAACATCATTTGATTCCCAGCTAATTAGGGCCAAGTGACATTTGCTCATAATTATTGAAATATACAATATTCTGTTTGAAAAATCACTTTAAAATGAACCTACTGTTATTTATTTTCGTTTAATTACTGTTAAACGATATACAAAATGTATTTTTAAGAAAAAAACGAGTTTATAATAGTGATGTGTAGCGCTTGAATCTCGAATTAATTCGCCGTTAATCTCGGATTGTTTGGAATCGAGAATTAATCTTCGATTCGCGGATTTTTCGGTCCAAGCAACGGACACGACCTTCTCGGTTACTCTACGGCCGGTACATAGGCCCAGTTTCAGCGTGACACCGCTGTCGCTGCCAGTTGCACGAAACAATTCAACAAAATACGATTTTGACGATTGTCAATGAACCAATAGTATTCATTCCGATCACGAACATTGGAAGATTTTTTGAAGTAATACATAAATAAATAAATTCATTTTTTGCTATTAGTTTCATTATTTTTTTGACAATCTTATATTAATTATTCCGTGTTTTAATTTCCAAGTGCAGTTTGGTGTAGTATAATAGTGCAGTGTGTCGTCATCATGTGTAGAAAGTTCTGTGTACCGTATTGTGATCAACGAAGAAAATATTCACTCCACGAATTTCCGTCAAATATTAATATGAAACATAAATGGCTTAAATGTTTAACATTCGTCAAAGAGATTATTAACTCACCAACAGCAACAATGTCATTGCTTTTTTTCAACAAAATACATAATTTCTATGAATATTACAGTAGTTTAAATGAAAGAAGTCCCATGAAGGTTATCTGTATCATATACGAATTAACGTATAGTTATATATCTATCTCTCTCATTTCAATTGCCAAACAGCACGCGCGACAAGGATGGATATAACGCGTTTGTCTTTAGAATGTCCGAATAATACTACGACAAGCAAAACAAAATGAGGCTCGTTGTACTCGATACTATTGCAATAACGTACGTTGATTTCTTATTCCCTACACTACTAGCTGTCGCATAGGCGTGTAGTGTCATTTTGCTGCATTTTCTGTCAATTTGTCTTATTTACCACTAATTAACACCAGTATTATGCACTAACACAAACACAGTTATAATAAATCACTTTTATTGCAACCACTGATATTATATCATTATCTAAATCGTTGTTGTAATTCAAAATGTGAGACACAAATAATTAACGTAATGAACTGTCAAAACATCGTATTTCTGTTGTTACCGGTGCTAAGCCGACTATTCACCGAAAACTTTATATCTGGTATATACTAATGCATGCATTGTTCTTCTTTTGTTTATATCTCCCCGTCATCTGCTAACCCCTCACCATCGGAAATTACAGTATCTTATATGACCCATTAAAAATTAGATAAACGACGCTACTGAATATGAGAAAATGGGCGTGGTTAAAATCTAAACTCGTACTGTCCTTCAATGACCTTCAAGGGACTTCTTTCATTTAAACTACTGTATGTTATAATAGTTAATTCTTAGTCGTCAACTAAAGTCAAGTTAAAAAATAGTGCAGTTGGTTAAGATTTAAATGATGCATGTTACTGTATTACATCCTACATTATTATACCCTAAGTTATCAGTGATTAATGATGTAAGTTCTCAATAGTTTTGATTTATTTTTAGTTGATTTGCATGGTATAAGTCAGACTAGTGTTAGCCGGATTGTTCGGCGAGTATCTCTGGCATTGGCATCGAAATTGCATACTTCCCATACTTCCACCCGCAATGTTCAGAAGTCTTCAGATCGGCCTAAATATATCGCTGGACACTGTTACAGCTGCCATAGCTTCAATGGCAGGTATATATAATATTATATTAGATAATGATGATTACGGCAATAACACTGGTAATTACAAATTTTTATACAAAAATTTTGAATTTATAATATAATTACTACCATTTAATAATTAATATTAATAATATTTAATGTTTACATAGATTCTAATACATCCGTTTATGAACAAATTTATGCAATTCAGATGCCAATGCCGCAACCCCAAATAAAGTTCGCGGAACGCATTTCGTGCTTCGCCAAAATTAAGAATTTGCCGCGGGCCGCATAAAACGACGTAGCGTGCCGACGAAGAAGACCTGCACCCTACACCGCCGCCAAAACTGTATAAATAGCAAATATTCATGTACACCCAGATCATTCTTATTCTTCTCATCAGAACTACATCTATATAATTTTTATCTTCGAACAACTTGTAACTTTACTCCCAAATTAGAAATATATCTATATTCGAATAGATAAGTAAAATTTCGCTTTTTATTTCCGTGGCGTGACCTTGGCAATAAATTGACCAACCAAGTTGCACGATTTTGTCACCGAACCACTATCCGGTTCATCCCATAACAATAACTAATAATTCACGTTTCTTACGTATTATATATCTCACAAAACAAATTATCATAATTTAGCGTGAACGGTGACGTGAAAATGAAAATACTTATTAAACTCAGTACCACTGATAGTTTAAAAGTAATGAACTGTCAAAATTGAAACAATTGCTAATTTGACTAATACGTGATTCTGGTCGTTTATAGGGAGAAAGTCACTCGGAACGAGAACGAGTTCACGCCAACGTTTAACGATAACGGTGAAATTAAAGAATACCGATTTCACGCCCGAGCGTTAAATCGTCAACGTTACACAACCTCAGTCGTTGGTTAACGCTGAGTTTCAGAATCCCGGTGAAGTACTTAGAATTTACGCAACGCAAAAATAAAAAAGTAAGTAAGTTTGGTGTTCGTGGGTAAACAAACGTAAACCATTTATTATTTTATAATAAAGGTTTTTGTACAAACAAATTTGGATGATTTTCAGTATTATATAGGTACAACAGAAAGCTTAGGAGTTTGCATTTTGTAATGAATTAACGAAGAGAAACACAACAGATAAGTACTGAAAATTTAATAACACTATAGGCATTAATTAATAAATTAATGAAAATTACTTTGTTCAAATAAAGTAGTAAAACCAAGGAATATTAATTAATTAAAATGAATTACTACAAAGTAGAGGAGACAACTATTTCCTAATTAATTAAATGTTCAAACGGATTCCCATTGACTAGCAGACAGTGACTTAATCTGTCATAAACATTACAATTTACATTTCGTATTGTTTGAGGAGTTATATTAAAACATGCCTCCCTAATATAGTCCTTTAGTAATCCTAAATTTGCATGCCTTCGTGGAGTGTACATTTTTTATTTTAGGAAGGCCCATAAGAAAAATGCACGTTGATTAACAGTAACTAGGAATGCATACAGTCTGAATATATCACAAATTATTATTTATCTAGATACACTTTCAAAATCCTAGGTGCCTTGGTCGCAAATAAAACAACAAATTGAATACATTTTCTTCTCTTGACAAAAAACAAAGCAAACTAATGCCCGGTTGCTTAGCCGACTATAAATGCATTGATCTTCTTTTGTTCAATTTTTAATTAAAAAATATTTTTTCTCCAATATGGAAAAATATTGTTCTATTTCCTGCATGTGCAAGAAAATTTTGATTACAATTGAATAAAAATAACGCAGAAGAAAAAAATAAAAACTGAAAAAAATTTAGAAAATATTTTTTTTTTCTCAAGTACGAAGGAAAATTTTGAAAAATAAAAGGTTCTTTGCACAACTAGACCAAAATACGTACCTACAGAAAAAAATTCATAAAAATCGGTTGGGTAGTTTCCGAGATCTGAGTGGAACAAAAAATCTCATATGAGCGAGCGAGCGGACGAGCGACATACATAGGGACACATTGAAATCGGAGGATGCTACAGACATCTTACCGAACACTATAGCTCTTCGACAGAAGGTCGATGAGCTAAAAAGCTCGCAAGTGCTTCACAAACTGTTACCTGCTAAATTCCATGTTACCATTTGAATGTTTGCTTCTGTTCTATACACATTCATTGTTAAGTATTTTAAAATGTAATATTACGCATTTTAAATACATTTTGTTACGATTTATTTTTCCCTTGTGTTCTTTCTGTCTGATGTCTTATGTTATATTGTCTCCCGTATCTGTCATTCTGTGCCTATGTTAGTTTAATCTGAAATACATGTTTGTTGTTAGTTTACTCCTTCAGAATCACATTATTGTTATGTGTAAATTCAAAATGATTTATTTTACTTGCCTGTTTAAAATAGCACACGTGTTGTATTTTAGGTTAATAACAGATTCACTAACACGCCTGACGTTTACCATTAATTAAGCTATTATTCGACATTTTACTGTATCAGACCCGTTCACACTTATTCGTTGCGTAGCATATTTAAATTCTTGTTCACATTCAATTCTAAATGTTTTCAATAATACTGCTAAATTCATAGAGCTTGGTTTTCATAAATAAACTGCGTAATTAAATCCTTAATGATTTTTAATTCGCCTGTATTTCAGATTATTCCCTTGTTGTTTTGTGTAAATGTTTCTTAAGGCCCCGGGATCGCCCGTTTAAATTGTTTCTGGCACGTTAGATGTCGTCGTGATCGCCGTGGTCACAAGAAAACTTGCTTCGCTAAGTGTACTTATGATTTACAACATCCCAGTTAGGGGTAATAACTAGGACAATAGAACTATGGGTATGAATTCGTGTATGCCGAAGTACAATGAATAAAAGTATTTCTGTTTACTGAATCGAGTTTTAAAACTGCATTAGACATGGAAAAATATGAAATCTATATCTATTTTTTAATATATTGCGTTTCATTCTGCAAGCTTTTTTCAGTATATATTTATTTAATAAAGTAAATAAAGAGATTTTTCGAATTTATTCTTAAAAATACGAATTGTTTCTAAATTTCTGTAATTATAAGGTATTATCTATTTCAAATAAAGTAGAGTAAAGCAATGGTCATGGATTTTTAGCATTTATAATAATTGTTAATTCTAAGAAATTATATATATATATATATATATATATATATATATATATATATATATATATATATATATCTGCTATATTTAGTAATGTTACAACCTCTAAATTCTAAATTTGTAAAACTCCTTAATTTTGAATTAGCTATATTATAATCTGACATTAAAACAATAATCTGCATTACAGTAGACTCGATTATCCGCGATAATGGTGGCGAGACTCGACGCAGATAATCAAAAACAGCGGATAAACAATGTACACATATGCAAGCCAGATATACTGGTATAAACTGTATAACTGTCCACTAAATAGAAGATATATAAATGAACAAGAAAAACTACAAATGTTTAGGAAAAATAGTCTTTTATTGACTTCTGTTTCAATGACATGGCTTCTTTCTTCCTTCTGGTTTCTCATAATTTGCATAACACCAATTTATCGTAAAGCAGAGAATCGCTTTGTTGCTCCAGAATTGCGGTTCAACCGTGCACGGATAATCGAAAGTCTACGGTACATTCTCAAAACTAATTTCGCAAAACACAAACTTTTTGAGTTACAATGTGTTACAGTTTATATAGTTGTTTCAATTCAATAGCTGTTCTTATAAAACATGTAATTACATTACAAACTATTAATTCATTTTATTACTTTCATTGAAATAAATATTCCATTACAACATGTTTCATCTCATTTAGACATAATCAGATTCTTTTTAAATATGTAACAAAAACATACCTGAATTAAAAATAAAAAAATATGGACTAATATCAAGTCAATAAAATGACTATTTTATGTAAAGTATATTTTCAAGAAATTAAAACTTTTTTTAGTTATGTATTATCAAAAAATTAAATCTCATTACTGTCTTAAATGCAGAAATTAATTCTCTACATTCTGTAATATTTTTATTTAGTTATCTCCTATATTTCCTCGGTTAGTCTAATGAAATATCTTCACAGCCACGTTAGTATACATACAGATTTGTAAAGTATTCTATACCAAAGGCTAGAACCATTGATAAAAACATTGTCAATAGAATAATCCGATAAATTGCCTATCATAAAAGTACATTCCCAAAACTCTGACAAGTAAAAGGTCACTACGCCACGTGGTGCATTTTTCTGGAACTAAATTTAACATAGGGCAGTATAGGACAGTTTCGCGTATTGGATAAGACGCCGATACTAGCACGAATATTGTCTCAAAAAAAATATATTGTTTGTAGAAAGTGAACCACTACAGCAATGGATAATTTTTAAGGCGATATTGTCATTAGTAAACGAGAAAAAAATTATTTTGTCTTCGTCTGTTCCTCGATTTTAACAAAAATTGACTTTTCTTCAATTAATTGATGGTTGATCAAAAAATAAAATATCCACTATTGTAGAGTACAGTACAGACAAATTAGTAATATTCAAACATTTATTTCTTAATATAGACAAATGGTATGAAATAAATAAATTGCGGGATAGTACGTTCATAATCCTTTTTAATGATGTAGAAAAAATCAGATCTCTTAATAGCTGCATTAAAGAGATATTTGATTTTAAAACTGTTGTTTTTAAGCGGCATACGGCGATCCCGGGGCCTTAATGTCGACCTTGGCAACAATTGTCTACTTGGCGCAATTTTTTGATGTTCTTTCTTTGTTTCCCGACTTACCTTTTCTCTCTTTTCTGATTTTACGATTTAAAACTGGAAAATATAAGTTAAGTAAAGTTTTGACCTTGTTACCGTGCGAACCGATCAAGGACGTTGTCTGAACTACGTTATTTTGAAGATATTATCACGAGTGTAAGCTCAAGATATAGTTTTGTTTTCTTTCTTGCGCTTGTCAGGAGAAGTTGTGTGTATCGCTTCTCCAACGGGCAACCCTTACGGGGATTTATATGTGTGCCGGACAACCCTGAGTAGGGAACTACACCAGTTGCGGTCACGGAATCATCTCTACTCTCTCGTGGCGGAACGTAGATAGCGTTTGAGTCCCGTGCCAATCCGGAGGTAGTGTTAATTAATTTATTGTATTATTTTCTTGTAGATAGATAGATAAACTTTTTATTCTCGCCATGGGCTTTGAATCTACATTTTGTTTATACATTAATTTGTTATCCCCTGATATGCGTAATTAACTTAACATTACTATTGACTAATATATTAACAATAATTTATATACATTTAAATGAACCTCATTATCTTATCTAATTTCCTATGCTCTGTCTATTTTTTAATACTTCCATCGTCCATCTGAGTCCCGATCCATCATCGCCCATCAACACTTCTTCCTCGCGATCTTCTCTCTTCATTTCTCTGCAATTCTTCCTTAAGTGCGCTAAGGATTCTAGTTCTCTTCCGCACAGTCTGCAGCTTCTTTCTTCTTCCGTTTTCCAGAATTGATTTGCAACTTCTTCATTTCCACATCGGAATCTGGCTATAATTTTAACATTAACATTCTTCTCATGTTGTAGTAAATATCTGGGTATTGTCCACGTTTTTATCCTCTTGTAATTTATATTATATCGGGTCCTGTCTATTCTCGCTTCCTGTTCTTGCATTTGTAGTTCCATGTCTCTTGATGTTACCGAGTGTATTACTTCCATGCCTGAATTTCGTCTTGTTTTAATCTCAAACGTTGAAAATCCGTTTTTTTTCGTAATATTTCTTTCTCTTTCCTCCCCAATCTGTTAACCTTCTTGTTTCTTCATCATTTTTTTGTATTTCTTTCCAACATTCCACCATTATTTTGTTCTCTGAAAAATTTAATTTTCCTTCATATTTTATCGCTCTTTTCCCGGCTTCAAATCTCATTTTCCTGCGCTTAGTCTCCTCTAGCACAATGTAACTACGGGTTGTTTTGTCTAGCCCCAGCAGCCATTTAAGATATTTTAATTGTAGTTGTTCAATTTCCTCCCGTTCTTCCCAACCCCATATTTCTGCTCCATACATTGTCATGCTTTTTATTATTGAGTCGAACATCAAGACTCTTATTTTGTAATTATCTCTAAATTTACGCTCTCCAATCCCCCATATTTCTTTTGCAGCTACTGTCGCTTTTCTGCTGACTTCTTTTAGTTGTTCATCTGGTTTGTTATTTCTTTGGAATACGTAACCCAAGTATTTAAATCGTTTAACTTCTTCGATTTCCTTATCGTGCCATTTCCAGTTCTCTTTAGTTTCCCTTCCACCCCCCTTCTTAAATCTTAGAATTTTTGATTTTTCTATGTTTAAGGTAAGTTTCTTTTTTGTTAGATATCTGTCCAGTCGTGACATCAACGATTTCATTTCATTTGGCGTCTTAGCTAATAATACCATCTCATCCGCATAGGCAAGTGACCATATTTTCTGTTTGCCGATTACCACCCCGCCTGTCTGGCCCTTACTTAAAAAATTTTCTAGGTCTGAAGTGTAGATGTTGAAAAGTATAGGACTCAAGGGGCACCCTTGTATTATTTTCTTGTATTTATTACTTTGTTGTTTTTTTTGTTAATACACTTCGTATCCTCTGCTGTTTTTATAACAGCAAGGGTATTAATATATTCATATGTTATCATACTCATAGTTTCATATTACTCGCTTTCTTGTACCTTTATGTTTTGCGCCTGCGCCGTGACGTATTTGCGTTCCTAGCTATTTTGTGAGCCGACGTTGATCAACTAGGGCCCTCTATTTTGTTTTGTACCATCTTGGCTGGGCGCTTGCGCCACACACGTCGGTATTTTTGTATTTTTTTTGTTGCTGTTCAGAAACGAACATCCGGCGGATATATATGTTTATATATATATATATATATATATATATATATATATATATATATAACATCCTTTGTTAATTGCATTATTTATTATTGTTAGAAATGCAACTTAACATATTTAAATTTACCGCTCCTTTTGTCTTCAAGAAGCAGAGCCAATCATATCCTTTTGATTTTTGTTTTTGTTGTTGTTATGAAAAATAAATAACTTGTGTATGAAACAGTTTTTCCAAACGCTTGAATCAAATAAATGTTTATATTTATAAAACCTGATTTTTCAATTTAAAGCATCAAATCTCAACAATTATTGTTCTATCATTGTTATTACATATATATTTCGTTTGTTGCACTTAAATTATTATCAAATTACTTTACATAGCATTTCTTTTTCAAAGTTAATAATTCAATTTAATTTTAATTATTCAAATACTTTTGTTCTTTTCGTCCTTATCTCCTGCCACGCGCTGTGTCACGTTGTTGCTTCTTTTGTTACTGATAAATTCATTATGTATCGCGTGAATTGTCCGGACCACCATCGCAACTTGGTGCGGTGTAGGTATACCTCTTGAATTGCGTGGCGCCCTTTTACCAAGAACCACCACCGTCTCAAGTGAGAGGCCGGCAACCTCACCCCTTGGCGAGGATAATTGTTCGTGTCCCATCTGGGCACGCAACAATTTCCTCAAATAATTATGTAATATGAAAATTATTTGACAGAAGTAAATGTCTGTTTGTTTTAAATCTTTTGTTTTGGCCACAGAGAATGACGACCTTCTCGATTAAAAGTGTACTGTTCCGGCCCGCTAACAGACTCATGTTTCAGATTGCTACCTCTGTCGCTAATAACCGTAGGGAAACATTTGAACAAAGTATGATTTTGACAGTTATTAGCCAACAAACTATAGTATTCAGTTCTTAATATACAAATCTTTTATGTAAAATTGATATATAAACTGTGCATTTAGTGCAATTTCATATTAATTATTTGTGTAATATTTGCGTAGGTATTATTCACAGGTATTATTATTCATTTTACTAAAAATTATTAGCTGTTTTAATAGAAACTTTTTCTACTGCAGTATAGTTTGGTGTGTTGTATTAATAACGAATTATTGTAATTATGGTTCATTATAAGAAGTGTTATATACCAAGCTGCAGTCGATGAAGCACAAATGTACTACATGAATTCCCCTCAAACATGAATATGACACGTAAATGGCTTGAGACTACACACTGGTACTAGTAGTTTAATAAATGTTAGTTTTTCTCCATTGTTAAATCGCAGATCAGATAATAAAAGAGATTTTTTGCAGTAAATGTACCTATACCTATGTTATATATTTAATTTTTAATTTTTATAAAATCACATTTCTTTAAAAATCATTGATAATATTAATATGTATGTATTTCACGATTAATTTTGCATTTATAATAAATAATTATTATACAACAAACTTTTACAATAGTAGCTGTCATTTTTGACAATGACAAGTAGCTACTGTAACTAGCGCCAATACTTCAACATTTGGCCGAGCTGTCAGCACAAAAAATCTATTGTTATATCGTTCAGCTAGCAGGCCGGTATGAATCTGGAAGGTCGTGGAAAGAATATATAGCTCAAGGCAATAGTGGATCCTTCTATAATTTCGCATTATTAATTTTGCTATGTTTGGTTGTCACTGAGACACACTGTACATATATAAAATTTATTCAATTTTGCTCATCCAAGTAAGCAAGAAACAAATACAGTGCCCGCCGCTTAATATGATCACATTGGGACTCGAGGTTTTTGATAACAATAACCGATTGAACTAAAAAATCTAAAAATAAACATAACAATTTTTAATTGTGCGGCTGCATTCCACTGACTCATTTTCGGCAACTTATCATACTGTTCTAAAATGTTATTTTTTTCTTTTAAGCTAAGATCACGTCTCTTTTTACGCCAGCCATTGCAAACGGTTAGAATGAAACTTAATTTATTGTAGTAGTTAAGACCATACGCATTGACCAAGTTTATTTGTATTTACTGCCAACCAGCCCGGTATAATACAATAAACTAGACAATTAAATTTCTATAAGGTTCTTTGTAAAAACTACTTTATTGTACTGTTGCTTTTAAAATTTCTCGGGACAAAAACAATCCTAAGAAAAAATTGATAACATAAACCGATGTCATGATTACTATAACCGAAATTTTTTAATGTAGATGTATACGTTCGGGCCGTTCTTTGCGAAAGTGATAATATAACCGATTGATAACATTATCCGTGATTCTAATAAGCGGCGTGCACTGTAAGTCATGCTCAAGTTCTTAAATTTTTATATTTAATTAAATTCTTTTATATTATACTTGCCTATTATTAGCTTTTTATATCGGATACGAAATACGAAAACAAGTCCATTGTGCCACAGGGCATAATGAGCGGGCATAAATGTCATTATGCCCGCTAATTAGTAACTTTATTTTCCAACTTCCAGGCAACAAATACTTTGAAGACTCTTTCATAAATTTCCCTCGATTTCGTGGCTAATAAATCTTCAGTAGCTTTCTTAGCTCTGGTTAAAATGTCTTCTGACATACATATCATGAAAACACGTAATGGAATCGATGCCATTTTCAAGAATAAACTAATTGAATCTGTAAATAAATTAAATCAAAGTCTTAAGCAACTCATGTGTCGTAATTATTTTGAACTGTCACGAGCAATTTATTTTTGATAAAAATAATAGAAAAGTGTAATATAGTCTTGTATGCAGCACGACTGTTACTAGATGATGATGTCCATCGGGAGCATTGGCGGGCCATGGTAACGTGTTTATTTTTTACTTTATTTGATTTAGGTGTATGAACTATTTTAACTCTATTTTTAGTGTATTGTTTCACCACAATCACTCTAATACGTGTTAAAAATTTCATTTATTATGGCCTTTAATATGGAAAACCAAAGAAACGATGATGGTGGACTTACCGCCAAATCTAATTGCACTATAATTTTTTTGGACAGCATCCCCTGGTTGAAAAGTCACCGTCCGCCACTGATCGGGAGACATCCTTCCCTCGGGCCGGAGGCCGTCGGCCTGGAACATCGTCATCCTCCTGGCATAATCATTCTCGGTACCTAAATAACTATTTCTGCTCTGTGAACACGGCTGATGCGTACAAATTTTAGTCTTATTATGACTGGCAAGATATAATCTATTCTGTGTATTTTGGACACAAGAACGGAGCGTGACGTAATGTGACGTAGGTTGGTATTATTTGCTTTATGAATGAGGAAGACCTGAATAATATTGTATAAATATGTATACATATAACCTTAAATCACGTAATGTGTGGCGAAAACAACAAGAATTGCAATATCATAGAATATGATTCACAGTACTAGATGTAATAGTTAGACAAAATATTATCTAGTATTCACTGCAATGTTCCTATTGACGTTACACTTAAAATTGCCCTTGTTACATTTTTATTACATTATAATATTCAACGAGATATCCGTCTGTTCTTGGCAATTGAAAATAAGTCTATTATCAACATTTTGAGTAAATATTGCCCACTGTAATCGTTAATGCAGTGACTGGAAATAAACATATTTTTTTGTCTTATTGCAAGAGAAAATAAAATAATAAATTACTGGCATTATTGATATTTAATCACAGTTTGTTTGTTCTTTTTTAAGGAGATAATACTGTTTATGAAATTCATTAGCTCATCGACCTCCTGTCGAAGAGCTAAAGTGTTCGGTACGTTGTCTGTAGCATTCTCCGATTTAACAAAAAATTTGCGTAGAAATCCCGGACAGACCCCCTGGATCACGAAATGACTATTACAACATATGACCGTATGTATGTCGCTCGTCCGCTCGCTCGTACGTTTTTTGTTCCGCTAACTCCTCCTAGACTATCCTGCCGATATTGATGAATTTTTTTACAAATGCGCATTATGGTCTAGTTGTGCAGTTGCCTTTTTGTTTTTCAAAATTTCCTTTAGTCCTTTGCAAAAATGTTTTCAGGCTTTAATTTTTTCGCCTTTATTTTCTATTCAATTGTATTCAAAATTTTCTTGCATATGCAGGAAATGAAACATTATATTTTCAATATTTTTACTTTCTTATACATAGTATAAAGGAAGTATAGGAATCATGAAAAATTTCGATTGCGAGATGTGTGTCTGTATGTTCATTATCTTCAAAACGAGCAAAGACAGGACAATGAAACTTCGTATTTAAAAATTTATTGATAATATGAAGAGTTGATTAGATTTTTAGCATAATCGCACAACCGGAAGAGGAAGTTTACTGAACATCAAAATCAAACATTGCCAATTATTGGAGAAAATAAAAGAGATATGGGAAAAGTTTTGAAATAAAAGTTATAGGAAACAATAAGCTTAAGAAAAAATGTTCTATGCATTTTTGTTCTATATTTATCCAATTTTGAGTAAAATGTATTTATATATTGGCATGTATTTAAAATATGATATATGCTATGAAAACAAAACAAAGACAAAATATTTACAGAAATACGCATTTGAAATGTCAAATATGTGCCAATTTAAATTAAGTATAAGAAAGTAGTGTGGTGACCACACCAGATTTTTTTATTTTGAAAAATTATGTAGGACCATTGAAGAAAAAAATATTTTTTAATTAAAAAATGAACAAAAGAAGATTAATGCATTTATAGTCGGCTTAGTCTGCTTTGCTTTTGTTAGCAGAAGAAAATGTTTTCACACTTATTTTAAATTTGTTGTTTTATTTCGACCTCGGCACTTACTATTTTAAAAGTGTATTTTAGTAAATAATTTGTGATAAATTCAAAATTGGACATACATACGTCGATTAGCTACAGGCATGGATGTCTGTATCCATTCCTAGTTTTTAAAATACAATTCCCTGTGAAATTATGAACATTGTTAGTCAAGCTCACTTCATTTATATTATTAAATAAAGTTGTAGATGAATATAGTTTGAAATAGCTCTACAGATAAGGAGAACAAGATGGTATGTCAGCGGGACTCAAACACTTTTCAGGCACGATGTTTTAGTGCTTCCGCTGTAATTTTGAACTGGATCACTTATTAAATTAGTGCGCTATTTAAAATTCATTGTTATTTAAAGCGGCTGTTATAAAACCTTATGGCCATATAAAAAAATATGGCGTAGTAAATTATATTGAATGGCGCAAGGTATATTCACGTGAGGCCGGAGAATATGCTTTCGCTCCTTGTATATATATAGTTTTTCAGTTTTTTTTTATCCTGACGTTCATCTGATTGCGACGGGGACTCCTTGATTGGGCTGCAGCCCATAAAGACCATGCCTAAATCCGCTCCTGATTGAATGTTGCTAAGTGGGTACTTGATAAACTTACAATGATAAAGATTTCTATAATTAAAAACCGTGAAACACAAGATTCCGTCTGATTATCTATGAAGATTATATAAGTTTATATAAGAGCGGTTTATCGAAAACAATATCATTATGTTATTCACGCTTACATCTGCACGTACCACTCATAAATAATGAAACAACAATGAACATCATTTATTGAGTTCATTGGGGTTGTAGTTTGTATTTGCATGAAACTCACATACTTATATTATTGTCAAATACTATAGGGACTAGTTAGTCAGTTATTTTATTTGCAATTCTAACTTGTAACAACGTAGACGTGCTAAATAAAGAATAAAAGTATTTGTAGTACAAATCTAGTAAATGTTTAATTAAAGTACATAAATTTAAATTGGAAATAATGAAAATTGGTAAGTAGAATTTTGAAACCAACATTATTGCTAGTTTTAACGTATTTGCAATGTTTTGTTATTAATGTACAGATTTATCTAAATATTAAACAATGAATATTTTCAGAAAGTGCAACTTGTGATAATCCCGATCATAACAAACGATTATGTGTGCCTGTATCGAATTCTGTCGAAGTGAATCCTGATGGATTAGGGGTTGCGTTTTTAAAGCAAATGCGTAAAAATGTTGATAAAGTTGCTCAAGTAATACTGTCTTGTAAATTCTATGGAAAATTATACTAAAATATGATAAAACATTTTCAGATTGATGCAGTTACTGGCAAGACACAAACTTTTAGAGAATTTCTATCGCATAGCATTAGGATTGCTCAAAATTTGGAAATCAGAGGGTTAAAACAAGGAGATATACTTTGTTTCTGTACCTTGAATAACCTGGATTGTCATACTGCAGCCGTTGGTGGAATTCTAGCTGGTGGTATTTTTTCTGCACAGGATCCAGCATTTTGTGTGTGTACGTATGAACTATTACCATGTAAAAAGCTCAGGTCTAATAATTATAATAACTTTTTGTCTTAGCGGATACAACAACTTTTTTAAAACTTCTGAAACCAAAGTACATATTTTGTGACGAACCAGGCTTAAAACTAATCGAAACAGCTATGCAGGATTGTGACACTGAAACTGGGATAATCTTCTTTGGTGAAACGAGCAAGTATATCAAGTTTTCGGAAATGCTTGTTAATCAAGGTGATGAAGATAGTTTTGAAGCAAAGAAAGCTGCTAGTTTAGACGATACAGTGGCCATATTTTTTTCCAGCGGTTCTACTGGAACTAGTAAGGGTATATGTACGTCGCATTATAGTTTCCTGAAAACTTGTATGGCTCGCGCGTAAGTAGATAGCATAACTTAGTATCTTTCTGAATAGATAGGATGCATATTTTACTGATTTTAGTACACCAGTAGTGTTTTATGGAATAACACAACTCTGTTGGCTGACCGGACTAGCAATAGTGGGTTTAAGTATAATGTCTGGCAGCAGCAGAGTTGTCAGTAGTGATTTTAACGTAGAAGATATATACAGAGTAATCGATAAATATCAGGTAATGATATACTAGATCAGTAATTCTCAACCTTTTTTTTGTCGCGGCACACTTATAATGATTTCAAAATTTGACGGCACACAAAGAAAAATATAAGTTTAAAAGTTGTTTACTTTACGATAGATGGGGCAAGAGTTCAGTATTGCAATAGATGTAAACTCGCTTGTTTGGCGGATTATTTTTCGATTTTACTCTAAACTTGTTATTTTGAGTGGTGTCACTCTTGCAGCCGAGGTGCGATTATACATTTATAAAATTTGGCGGCACACTTTAAGAATTTGGCGGCACACAAAAGTGCCACAGCACAGTGGTTGAGAATCACTGTACTAGATAATGAAACATTAATAATGATAATGACGCAACGAATACAATGTACTGTGAAATTAAGTGATTTACTTTACTGCAGGTGTCGTTCATGTTTACTTCGGTACTGTACGCATATCAGCTCACTAAATACGCACATTACAAATGCGATACTTCACAACTAAAAGCGTTTCTGATGACGGGTGGACGTATAACTGGTGAACAGATTATGGCATTAAGAAAACTCTTCCCCAACGCTATAGTTATTCAATCGTACGGCATTACAGAAGGCGGTGGTAGTGTTTTACGTTTTACTAATGCCAATTTTAAATATATTCAAGCGAAGCCCAATTCAATTGGTTGTGTTCTAGAAGGATGTTGTGCTAAGGTAAAGAAAAAAAAAGAACGCGTTAAATAACAATCAGAACTGTAGAGTCTTGATTATTGTAGCTCAGTTGCTATTTTGTAATCATTTGTTTGGAAGGGATCAATATGATAAAACTGATCTGATTTAATTTCTTTGCAATGCTATTTATATTATCTATTACTTATTTTGTTACAGGTAGTGTATCCAGATACTGAGGAAGTCGTTGACGGACCAAATAAAACTGGAGAACTTCGAATCAAATTTGACAAAATGTTTATCGAATATTACAAGGATCCAGAAGCTACTTTGAAAACATTTGATAGTGATGGTTATTTCTGCACGGGAGATCTAGTATATTATGATGAGGATTACTGTTTTTATTTTGTTGATCGAATAAAGGACATGATGAAGTTTCGATCATTCTATGTAACGAATCATTTTATTTCTAAATAGAACTTGTATTTATTTATTTATCTTTAGGTATCTCCACTTGAACTAGAAATTCTCTTGATGTCACATCCAGAAATAGTGGAAGCCGTTGTAATTTCCATTCCAAATGATGAAGATGTAGACCATCCAATGGGGATTGTGAAATTGCTTGAAGGAGCCACAGTTACAACAGAAGAAATAAGAGAATTTATCGATAGTATGTATTTAGGAAAAAAAACATATTTATTATATAATATAATTTATATTATTAATGTTTCAAAATTTCCAGGCAAGGTTGTCGATTATAAACGTCTCAAAGGGGGAATTAAATTTGTAGATGACATTCCAAAAACAGCTTCTTTCAAGTTACGAAGACGGACTGTTAGAGATATGATCTTAAATGGGGAAATCTAATTAATTAACAATTATTTTATTATTGAATTTATCATGTATGTTTACTATTAAACATTGGAAATTTCACAATTAATGCAGGAAAACAACAGAACATTTTCTTGAGTCAAAAGTATAGAATAAATGATTTTTAATGAACATTAATTTTGAAAGTATATTTTTTCACGTTCTGGAGTAGAAATCGGTTTCCATGGCATCAAAATGACAGAAGTTAAGAATTTACTCCCAAGGGACGAAATAAAACAACAATGTCCCTAGGGCAGTTTTCTTATAACAAAAGTTTTTGTATACAAATGTACTCGTTGCATGGAAACATTCTCAAAGGCTTCTACTTATTGCATATTGCTCAGATTTATTATAATTCTTTATTTATGAAATTAAGAGTTTCTACTCCCGATCGTGGATATACACCTCTGGAGAAACACCATTTTCCCCTCGATGCATTTCAAATTACACCTCAGGATAAACAAGACGTTTCTCTCCCTTGGTGTATAATGTACTATTTATTCTTATGTGTATAAATATAAAATATGCCAATGAATGTAATATATTCTAGCTTATTTTGTTTTCATAAATTAAGGTTTATTAGAATTGTAACTGGCATATAATAGTCATTTATGTACCAAGGGTGTTATGATGATGATTATGTAAGGAGGTGTCGCACGATCTAAATTGACGACGAAGTAATTTTTCTTTTGTGACAGTGTATATGCCACATTTCCTAAAACCCGCAGTACGGTTGGAAACATCGCGACAGCCACTCCTGACATTTGCTTATGTTGTAGAAATCGACCCTCTACCCCCGTCTTCTTCTGGCATAAGAATAGTTCTCAGTGTATCACACAACATTGTCCAATTTTCGCGGTGGTTCGCGGGCGAACTTTTAAACACCTGTTTGGCGGAACCCTCCAAAAATAATGGTAACGCCACCACTTTTTGTAAACCGTCCCGTCCTTTTAACCACGCGAAAGCATTAAAATTGTCTGTTCACTCAGGCCAGTCCCTGATACTAAAACGATCGCACTGCATGTGAGTGTTAACGTCACAGTTAATAACGAATTCAAATCTGTTCCGTATATCTACAAAGTTCACTTATACACTTATATCACAGCTTGTCTTTCGAGCAGTATCTACCGTTTACTTGTCTCGCCGACTCTCGGTGTAGATTGATGGAGCCAAATGGTATCACCTACTGCATAATTTATAAATTGTAATTAATTATATACATATTTATATTATATATAAATAGATACTTTGTTTATTTTCACGTGCTTTATTTTATTTGAAAGCTACATGTTTCGTCGGCATTGCGACATCATCAGGCAATAACAAAAACAACAAAGAAGCATTTTTATAAACAACAAAACAATATTATATATACTAAACCTACTATAACAAAAAAATTAATATATAATATAACTAGGAATGTATACAGACATACATGCCTGCAGCTCATCGACGTATGTGCAAGTCTGAATATATCACAAATTATTATTTATTTAGATTCACTTTTAAAATCCTAGGTGCCTAGGTCGCAAATAAAACAACAAATTTAAAACAAGTGTGAATGCATTTTCTTCTGTTGACAAAAGCAAAGCAAACTAAGCCGACTATAAATGCATTGATCTTCTTTTGTTCAATTTTTAATTAAAAAATATTTTTTTCTCCAATGGTCTTACATAATTTTTCAAAATAAAAAATATGGAAAAATACTGTTCCATTTCCTGCATATGCATGAAAATTTTGAATACAATTGAATAAAAAATAACGCAGAAAAAAATTAAAAACTGAAAAAATATTGGAAAATATTTTTTTTCTCAAGTACGAAAGAAAATTTAAAAAAATAAAATGTACCTTGCACAACTAGACCATAACACGTATCTGCAGAAAAAATTTCATAAAAATCCGTTGGGTAGTTTAGGAGATCTGGGTGGAACAAAAAATCTCGTACGAGAGAGCGAGCGAGCGAGCGAGCGGACGAGCGACATACATACGGACATATGTTGTAATAGTCATTTCGTGGTCCAGGGGGTCTGTCCGGGATTTCTGTGCAAAAATTTTTGAAATCGGAAGATGCTACAGACATCGTACCGAACACTATAGCTCTTCGACAGGAGGTCGATGAGCTAAAAAGTTAATAAGTCTAATTAAAAATTAAATGTTAAATGTATGAATCCTACAGCGCCAAGATTATATGGATTAATAAAGAATCATAAACCAGATAAACCAATTAGACCAGTAGTATCCTTTACTAATTCTGTTACTTGGAAATTGGCAAAAAAGATTAATTCCATGATTCGTAATGTTACTAAATTTAAATCTGAAAATTCAGTTAGAAATTCTATTGAATTAGCAAATTTTTTAAAATCTATTGATTCTAACCAAAAAATAATTTTAGTCTTTTTTGATGTCTGCAGCATGTTTTCAAACATCCCACCACATGAATGTATATTGTTTGTTAAAAATCTATTAATTAATTCTAATGTAAACAGTAACTTGTCACATGATATTTTATCTATGTTAAATTTTTGTTTATGTAAAAATTATTTCCAATTTGATAATAAATTTTATCAACAAAATTCAGGTTTAGCAATGGGGTGTCCTTTAAGCCCATTATTAGCAGAAATTTTTATGAATAATTTGGAAAACAAAATTCTAAAAAATACATTATCCCAAAATCACATAATGTTTTGGAAAAGATATGTTGACGATATTTTGGCTGGTTTTATGGGAACAGAGAGACATCTTAATTTATATCTAAATTTTCGTAATACAGTCGATTCCGCTTAATCGGGACATCGGTTAATCGGGACAGCCGCTTATTAGGGACGAATCCTAAAGAACGGAAACCAAACCGAGGAAATAACACAAATTTACTTCGCTTTTTCGGGACAATATTCCGTTTAATCGGGACAGTAATCGTGTGTAAATTCCCGTGAACTCGGGGCTTCACACGTGAATATTTAGTGCTAGAGTGGAGGTTCTATTTGACATCATTATATACATTGTATAAGCGTATGGTGGAGTTTTCGTAAATTCAGTCACAAAAATGTAAATTGAGTATAAAGTGTAATTAAAATTAAACTAAGTAAACTAAAGTGTAAAGTGCGTCACTGATATAAACCTTATTAAGATGCCAAGAAAGGATTTGACACTTAAAAATAAAATTGCTATCTTAAATGAAATTAAAAGTCAGCCAAGTAACACTAGCTTTCGTCAGCTTGCTGAGATAGTTAATGTGCCAAAATCTACAATGACAACAAAATGACGGGATTCTTAGGTCAGCAATAAATATCTGTGATGATTTTGTACAACTACAATCTCGCCAAAACAAAAGGAAAACCACTTTGCACAAATTCTTCCAGAATATATAATTTAATTTAAGTTTGTACAACATATTTTTTCTTTAAGAATTTATTATACATACATATATGTTCAATGTACATACATATTTATTGTTTCAGAATTTATATTTTATATTATGTAGTACTTATACAATTTTTTTTTAATATGGATGCATATGTATAGTTTTGTGACTTGTTCTATTTTGTGCAATTTATTAAATAAAATACATTTAAAAAAAATCCTGTAATTTTTGTGGAACTTCGGATAATTGGGCCAGCCGCTTAATCGGGAAAAAATACACTAGTCCCGATGTGTCCCGATTAAGCGGAATATACTGTACTATACATCCAAATATTAAATTTACTGTTGAAAATGAAAGTAATAATGTGATTTTCTAGATTTAAAAATTATTCGAAATACTAAATATAATGGTAAAATTAATTTTGAGTTTGATATTTATAGAAAACAAACTTACACAGATTCGACTATTCCAATAGACTCATTTCATTCTTATTCTTATAAAATGTCTGCTTTTAGAGCCATGTTAAATAGGGTTTATAATTTACCATTGTCAAAAGATAAATTTAATTTTGAGATTGAAACTATTAAAATAATTGCAATGAACAATGGTTTTAACGTCAACATGATTAATAGCTTTTTTACACGTCCGGGAGTAGAAGTCGGTTTCTATGGCGTCAAACGCGGGACAGAAATGCAGCATTTACTCCCTAGGGACGAAAACACTTTTCATAAGGGAGTTTTTATTATAACAAAGGTTTTTGTAAATAAATGTGTGTTGTCCTGTTACGCGTTGCATGGAAACATTTCCAAAGGGTTCTAAATATTGCAATTTCGTTCCGATTTATTATAATTCATTATTTATGAAATTAAGTGTGTCTACTCCCGAACGTGTAAAAAATAGTATATACACCTCGGAAGAGACCACCATTTTTCCCTCGATGTATTTGTAGCCCTCTGGCTTCGCCCTCGGGCTTCAAACTACACCTCAGGAAAAATAAGTGGTTTCTCTCCCTCGGTGTATAATGTACTATATAGCTAATTACAACAAGAAACGGATACTCAAAATTATATACCCTATTACTACAATTGATAAGGATCCTAAATATTTTTCTTTGACATATTTTGGTTCAATTTCTGACAAAATTTCTAATTTATTACGTACAAATGGTTTAAATATTTCTTTAAAATCAACATCAAAATTAAAAGATATAATATTTAATCATAAAGACAAAATTGAAAATTTAAATAAATCAGGGGTGTATTTATTAACTTGCAGCTGCAAAGAAATATATATTTTAATATTCGATTTAACGAACATTTATTTTCTTTTAAAAATAATAAATATAATTCCACTTTTGCGAAACATCTAATAGCTAATAACCATTTCGTAAATAATATTAATTGTTTAAAAATTTTACATTTTTGTGAAAAAGGTTTTAAATTAGATATTCTAGAAGCAATTGAAATTTTTAAACATTTAAAAAAATTTAATTTAATTAATGAACAACTAGAAATTAAAAATTCTATTTTATTTAATTGTTTATTATAAATTTTATTGTATTATTTGATTTTGATTTTTATTTATAACTATTTTTAACTTTTTATATTATATATTAATTTTTTGTTATAGTAGGTTTAGTATATATAATATTGTTTTGTTGTTTATAAAAATGCTTCTTTGTTGCTTTTGTTATTGCCTGATGATGTCGCAATGCCGACGAAACATGTAGCTTTCAAATAAAATAAAGCACGTGAAAATAAACAAAGTATCTATTTATATATAATATAAATATATAATTAATTGAATATGGATTTTCACAAAGTGAATGAAAATACTATTTTATAAATTTTACTTTCCTATCATAGTAGACTTTCTGTCGCTGTGAGCAGCATTCAATCGTACGCGAGTGGTTTTATGTGCTTTGTCCAGTGAAGTGCGTAACTTCCGAATGAACGTATATAACATGTTCAGAAGTAGTCGATACTGTACGTCATGACGCGTCAGTGCGAAGTCTGATCTCGTACTCAAACATTAACGAGAATGGGGTGTATTTAGTACTCTCATGTTTGCTTCCGCGGTAAGCCACCATAACATGGGATAATTCTACAATTATGGTCTAAACGAAGAGGTCCGGGTTTTCCCAATATCGAGTAACCGGCACTTCTCTTGGAACAGTTGAGATTAGAACTACCGTCCTTGCGCTGAATGAAGGATATCTCGCGATTCATAGCGACACGCAAATTTAGCAACGAATACATGAGCTACAGGCTACAATTCCATCCATTTCGTGAAATAGTCCCCGATCACTCGGATATACTTGTTTCCGCGCACTGTAGTGGGTAATGGTCCCAATATATCAATAGCGACGCGTTCTAACGGCCGTGTTGAATTATCTGTGGGTAGGAGCGTTCGCGGTTGATACCTTACGGCGGCAACAATCTTTACAATAGCGATACCAACTTTCTACGTCACTTTGCATGTTGGGCCAATAAGAAAGGTCGCGCAATTTATCTAAAGGTCCTATTTACCCCTAAATAGGCACGAACGGCAGAAATATATCCGGGAACGATATATTGTTCACCAAAACTTTCGGCACAATTACGCGGTACTCACATGTCCCACTTGTTTTGTCCACTAAACACAACATATTGTTCCGGATTCATATGACATCCGTTTTATAACTGGCCCACAATATTCGTTCATCTATTTCAGTGACTTCCTGTGGCTTGTTTACTACGCATACCGACTACGTTGGTGAAATTTACTTTGCTCCTTTTCCTCCTCGATTCCAGATTGGGAGCAGGGACGCCTTGACAGTCCGTCTGCATTTCCGTGTTTATTCCCGGCTAGATGTATTACTTCCATGTTGTATTCGGAGAGGATTTCAGGCCATCGCGGACCTTGTTCACCTCAAACAATTACGATCTGTTTGTGCTACGAATCGGGCACCGATTAAATATCCTTTAAAGTGCCTACACATTTCTCATTGAGTGGCACCATATTGTCGTTCTAGTTTTGTCAACGCACTGCTATAATGGTGATAACTCTCTCGTGTCCCTCCTGCATTTGGCTTACCACTCTTTCAATTCCATTTCATCGACAATGAATTGTGCTTCTACTCTGGGATATGCAAGTATTGGGGCAATCAGCAGACAATTGTACTCGGTGATGACAGAAAAAATTTGTTCAAACAAACGTGTCTGCTTTGAAATGCAATATTACATTGCTATTCCATTCCTACAATTGGTTTACTAGTTAAATATTGCTAACTAATTGATACATAACATTAAGTTGTATTTGTTAACCAATATGTTATCTCCGATGTTCCAGGCATCCGTAACTGAAGAATCTACACCTGATGCAGACTGTAATATACCTGTAACCGAATCTTTTATAACTTTGTACTTGTCAGATTCGCATTCAAGATAATGAAACTGACTGAAGAATATGCACGTAACAACCCTGACAATAATTTAAAAATTAAAATGTTTTAATTAATAATCGCTGCAGATTCCACCGGAATGGGACATTCCGTGGCTGTGCACAGAGAAGTGGAATTAACGCCGAAGTCAGAAACAAACTCTCCGCTATTGATTGAAACATGCATGACACCGACAGCAAAGAAATTCTTCCAGAAGCAAGTTCGGGAAATTAAAACAGCCAAAAGGGAGGACTTCACAGACGAAAAAAATATTATGCTTGACATTATTAAATAATAGCCCGAGGTCCTATGACTTGCTGCAGAGAATATTTACACTGCCGTGTAGGAAAACGTTGAACATGTATCAAAAATGTAAATGTATGTATTGGAGCCAGGTATTTAGCCACCTAGTTGCTGCTACCATGCGTTTCGTAGCAAAACAACGTAAGTATTATTTAATTTTCGATATCAAACGCAATTAGATATTTTTGAATTTACTAATCTTGTATCGTAAGCTGACGGAACTGCCTAGATTCTTCTAATTTTCGACAAGGTGTTTGCTAGTGTCAATAGCAGCTCGTTTAATGTCGAAGGTAAGTCCCTCAGAGGTTCAATGAGAGATGGTTCTGCGCACGTCTAATTTTTTGATGAGGCAATAAAAGTGCTGCGCCGTATGGAATTTATAGATTCGGTTAGTAAGAGGGTAGTCAGACGACCGCCTTCTTTGACTAACAGGATCACCACGATCCGCGGCTTACAATTGATTTGAAGAAATTTACAAATAAATTAAATTTCTTTTATTAAGGAATTTTAATCAGGACCCGCTTGTTTTATCTTTCCGTCAATTCGTAGCCATGGTTCGCGAAATATCAATACGACACAGCAAGGAGTAAACTAAACTATGCCAGTTATACATGTGCCACCGCGTTCGTAACTATTAAAAAAGATTACGAAAATGTTGTTACCAAAATATTGTGCCAAAACCAATTTGTGAACACTGATTATGAAACATAACACATAAACATATGCGCAACATAAGAAGAGAATGAGGGACATATTTATACAAAAACACAGTTAGTTTTATTGGAGTGGGTTAATGAAATAAATAAAATTTTAAGTGGGAGGGAAATAATTCAGGGTAGCGTTCATTACATTAAAGAAAAAGCAACAATCATAATTATATATAATTTTTAAACATGTTTTGTTTTACATGGTACTTTTTAATACATTCATTATTTTTTTTTAAATTATATGTGTTTGTATAAAAATATAATATTTTTATTTTTTTATATGAGTGTAGTATTGACTCGTAGGAATTTATTTATATTGTAAAGGCTATAGGGCGAAGGAGTCTGGGGAGAAGAAAAACGGTTTTCAAATAATCCTTGTATATTTCGCCGAGTTTGTCGACTTCATCAGCAACTGCGTAGTAAAAAAATCGATAAAAAAATAATTTTTAAAAATAAGCTTTTATTAAATTGCACTAAAAAGAAAAAGCCAATAAATAAAAGCGTGGGGCGTAAATGTTCATATAAATTGGACATTAGTACATTTACGCCCCACGCTTTTATTTATTGGCTTTTTCTTTTTAGTGCAATTTAATAAAAGCTTATTTTTAAAAATTATTTTTTTATCGATTTTATTTTATTCTTTTTAGTCCATGGTAAGTGTGTAGTCGGATTAAAATTGAAGTTGATTTACTGTTTCGATATTCGGCAAATAGATACACTTTCAATAAATACGAAAATGACAAAATGTTCTTAAATTGGTCGATAAGTTTATTTTCGCTTACCATTTTTAACGCCATGAAGATCGGAATATTTTATGGACTGGCCCGGTGCTTTGTTAATGGTCATAGAAAAGCAATCTTATTACATCGCAAAACTTCACACATTCATTGCAATGAGATAGGGAATTACACTAATTAATACTAATGTTATACACTGACATAAACACAGTTATAATTATAAAAATCACTTTTATTGTAACCAATTTTATTTTATTAATATCTAAATCATTGTTGTACATTCAAAATGCGAGACACAACTGTCAAAAAAACGTCGTATTTCTGTTGTTATCGCTGCTAAGCCGACTATTCACCGAAAACTTTATATCTAGTATATACTAATACATGCATTGATGTTCTTTTGTTCAATCTCTCCGTCAGACAGACAGACAGACAGACAGACAGACAGACTGACTGACTGACTAACAAGTGAAACTAAATAAAAGCTTATAAAAACAAAATACATACATATAGTTTGACATGTGCAATAAAAGTGTTAAATATAAATGAATACTTATTTGAAATTATACAATATAGAACACGAAAATATGTATTGAAATACAAGTCTAAAATAACTCTTTATAACTAAGCTAAAATTAAATATGGTTCCTAATTAAAAAATTGAACTTGCATGCTGTATCTCCAAAATAAAAAAGTAGAAAACAATTTCATCAAATTCTTCAAAAAGCCTATTCTCTATGCTAAAATATTTATTTGAAACATTTTTCAATATTTTCAATACCTTCCGAGTTATAATGGAAAATTAAAATTCGAAAAAATCACAATTTTGTCATTATCTAGTGAGCCATGCAATATTTTCAAAATATGAAATCGCCATTAACATCGGCCCATAAATGTGCAACTTTTGCCTAATTTAACCGACCCTGTATCTCTTGTAGTTTCCGAGATCCCTGTAGTGGCCCGTTTAAATAGGACACCCTGTATATATATATATATATATATATATATATATATATATATATATATATATATATATATATATATATATTATAAAATTAAAATGATATATTCCTAAAAATAATTTGTATTTAGCATTGTTAAAGTTAATGTTGTATCTTCTGCTAAATATCTTTATTTGTTAATGCACACGTTATTACACTTTGAAAAGAGAACAGTTATATACATATACATACATATAGAAAAAGGAAAGTGACTTGCACACATGAACAACGTATAATAATAATAATAATAATAATAATAATAATATTTATTTAAATAGCCATGGCTAATACATTCTCGAAATATTTAACAAGGTATATGTAACATATATGTATGCTATATAAATTAAAATCACAAGAAACACCAGTAAACCAAAACATTACATCGTAAGTTATGAACTATAACCTCTATTGTACTTCCTAAATTATAAACTATAACATCTCTATTTGCAAAGTAAAAATTAAAAATTTAGCAAATGGGTAGCCATAGAACTGAAAAGAAACTCAGGTACTAATCTGTGCTATATAGGACTGTCTTAGCTTCCATTTAAACTGATTTAGTGTTTTCGTTTTCTTTAATTCAGTGGGTAACTTATTATATTGGTCAAGACCTTTATGGAAAACGGAATTAAAAGCCCTTTTTTTTGCTTCAAATGTATGTAGAAACATTCAACTTGTCTTGTGCTGTAATCATGAATGTCTTTGTGAAATTTTATTTTATTCTTCAAATACGACGGTACCATTCCATTTAAAATTTTAAAAATAAATACCATGGTATTAAATTCATACATTTGTTTCACATTTAACCAACCTAATATTTTTTGCATCTCTGTTACTCGCGTTAGTTTGGAACATCGTAATATTATTCTCATAGCTCTATTTTGTAATGTTTGTACATTCAAAATGCGAGACACAACTGTCAAAAAAACGTCGTATTTCTGTTGTTATCGCTGCTAAGCCGACTATTCACCGAAAACTTTATATCTAGTATATACTAATACATGCATTGATGTTCTTTTGTTCAATCTCTCCGTCAGACAGACAGACAGACAGACAGACAGACAGACTGACTGACTGACTAACAAGTGAAACTAAATAAAAGCTTATAAAAGTGAAACTAAATAAAAGCTTATAAAAACAAAATACATACATATAGTTTGACATGTGCAATAACAGTGTTAAATATAAATGAATACTTATTTGAAATTATACAATATAGAACACGAAAATATGTATTGAAATACAAGTCTATGTGTTAAAATGTAAAATAATTTAGATACTTACATTAACTTAAGCACTAACAATGAAATACACGATGACACTTGTGGCCATTTTGTGTTGGTGACAGAAGACAGAATGGGATGTCATGTGGTACCAGTTTTGAAAGAGTGTGGCGGGATAAGAGTGGGTTATACCACATTTATGCCCGTGCCATCATATCTGACCAAATTTTATCGGCCAAAAAGTGGGTAAGCATACGATCGCTTTTTGAGATCGCTTTTTCGGAGCGCTATTTTGTTAAAAGTGACGTGCGTATTAGATCGTTTTTACAACGCGCTTTTTCGAGCACGTTTTTGTTAAAAGTGCTGTAAAAGCGGGTGAGCATACGGGTCAAAGCCTCTAAATTTTTTTATGGGGATATTTAAAATCAATTATTTATAGGGATACATTCGTAAACACAATCGATTTAAAAAATACTATAATTCAGGAATTTGCTAAGATAAATATGAGGCAGTTTAAAAATGTAAGAATTAATTTTTCAAATATGCCTTTACCAAACGGTCAACAATATATGAATGAATTTTTATGATAGATTATTAGGCTATTGTCTCGTAAAAAAATGGGAACTTATTTGAATATCTATTATAGGCCTTTTTTATGTGTATATAAATTATATTAGAATTTAAAAAACATTATAAAGAATAGTCAAGATTCGAACCATATCATTTATAAATTATTTATATTACCAAGTACTCGTCTTACCGTTGTGCTAGCAACGTATTAAATAAAACTTTGCAAATACGGTATTAAGCTACACCCTGTGGCGTAGCTACTGCATAGCAAACGTGTGCAATGCATAGGGGCCCACGAGTGCAGGGGTCCCTAGCTTTGGTCAAGTGAACTGGGAAAAAATACATAATATCAACAAGATAAAAGAAAATAAAAAAAGAAAAATAAATAATGCAACATGACGTCATTATTATTTGTACAAGCGCGTACTCCGGGAATCTTCATATTAAAATTATTCTGCGTTACACTTTTGTAATTTTAATACATAATTGTTCGATTAAACGCCATAAGTACTGACTTGTCTCCTTTTATATACATATGTACATAGGTAAGTGATCACAATTATTGCAAATGACAAACAGCGTGTTCATTAAAAAATTAGAGACAACTTGATTGCAGCAATGTATAATTTGAATATTAAGTTGGCACAAGTCACAAGTGCTAGTTTCCCCTAAGCAAAATAAATCGGTGCTATTATCTAACTAGTAATGTAACTGTCAAAATTATAACAATTTATAAATTGTTATAATTTATTTATTATTGTTGTTATTTTTGTTATTATATTTGTTTTATTTTATTATTTCCTGGGATGGAATCTCGTAAGGGGTATGAAAAATATTACATTTTGAAGTTATGTTTATTTTTATCCACCAGTTCCTTACAAAATTATACAACATTATAATTATGGGAGGGGGGCCCCCCGACCATGCTTGCATAGGGGCCCAAAATTTCTAGCTACGCCACTGGCTACACCTTTTAATTATTACTTCTTAAAAGCATTTTTATCAGAAATATGGGCATTAATATCATTTTAATTAATAAGAATCAATGCTAATAACTTATCCCTACACCTGTACCAAATTTCAGAGCTCTAAAATGTATAATACAGAAGTAATCGCAACTTTTTCTTTTTTACATGTTAATTCCCTATGTCCCAGATTTCTTGAGACACCCGGTATATATATATATATACAGGGTGTCCTATTTAAACGGGCCACTACAGGGATCTCGGAAACTATCAGAGATACAAGGACGGTTAAATTAGACAAAAGTTGCACATTTATGGGCCGATGTTAATGGCGATTTAGTTTTTTCAAAATATGGCATAGCTCACTAGATAATGACAAAAGTGTGATTTTATCGAAATTTAATTTTCCGTTATAACTCGCAAGGTATAAAAAATATTAAAAAAAGTTTCAAATAAATATTTTAGCATACATAAGAAACTTTTCGATGAATTCGATGAAAAATTTTTTTAATAGATATTTCTGGAGATACAGCATGCAAGTTGAATTTTTTAAATGGAAACCATAGTTAATTTTACTCTAGCCAGAAAGCGCTATTTTTTCCGTTTACAATAGTGTATTCGCTTATATAAATATCTTTTTTAGTTTTTAAGAAAAATTAAAAAGTATGGCAAATACAATGATCTCCGTAGTGTGCCATGAAAATTTGGTATAAAACAATTTCATTTAAATGTGTTATGTACATGCAAAACAATTGAAATTCAATAATATTTGGTAAACAAAAGAACATATACAAAAAATAATTTATGTAGGTATGGCTTCATACGAAAATCTGTGTACAGTAGTTTAAATGAAAGAAGTCCCATGAAGGTTATTTGTATCATATACGAATTAACGTATAGTTATATATCTATCTCTCTCATTTCAATTGTCAAACAGCACGCGCGACAAGGATGGATATAACGCGTTTGTCTTTAGAATGTCCGAACAATACTACGACAAGCAAAACAAAATGAGGATCGTTGTACTCGATACTATTGCAATAACGTACGTTGATTTCTTATTCCCTACACTACTAGCTGTCGCATAGGCGTGTAACGTCATTTTGCTGCATTTTCTGTCAATTTGTCTTATTTACCACTAATTAACACCAGTATTATGCACTAACACAAACACAGTTATAATAAATCACTTTTATTGCAACCACTGATATTATATCATTATCTAAATCGTTGTTGTAATTCAAAATGTGAGACACAAATAATTAACGTAATGAACTGTCAAAACATCATATTTCTGTTGTTACCGGTGCTAAGCCGACTATTCACCAAAAACTTTATATCTGGTATATACTAATGCATGCATTGTTCTTCTTTTGTTTATATCTCCCCGTCATCTGCTAACCCCTCACCATCGGAAATTACAGTATCTTATATGCCCCATTAAAAATTAGATAAACGACGCTACTGAATATGAGAAAATGGGCGTGGTTAAAATCTAAACTCGTACTGTCCTTCAATGACCTTCAAGGGACTTCTTTCATTTAAACTACTGTAATAGTTTTTAGTTTACACAACGCATTTTGTTTCGTTTATCAAATGTTTATTGAATTTCATTGGTTTTGCATGTACTAAACATGTTTAGATGCAATTGTTTTATATCAAATTTGCATGGCATATTACGAAAAACATTCTTTTTATCATACTTTTTAGTTTTTCTTCGAAACTAAAAAAGATATTTATATAAAAAAATACATCATTGTAAAGAGGAAAAATAACTCTTTATAACTAAGCTAAAATTAAATATGGTTCCTAATTAAAAAATTGAACTTGCATGCTGTATCTCCAAAATAAAAAAGTAGAAAACAATTTCATCAAATTCTTCAAAAAGCCTATTCTCTATGCTAAAATATTTATTTGAAACATTTTTCAATATTTTCAATACCTTCCGAGTTATAATGGAAAATTAAAATTCGAAAAAATCACAATTTTGTCATTATCTAGTGAGCCATGCAATATTTTCAAAATATGAAATCGCCATTAACATCGGCCCATAAATGTGCAACTTTTGCCTAATTTAACCGACCCTGTATCTCTTGTAGTTTCCGAGATCCCTGTAGTGGCCCGTTTAAATAGGACACCCTGTATATATATATATATATATATATATATATATATATATATATATATATTATAAAATTAAAATGATATATTCCTAAAAATAATTTGTATTTAGCATTGTTAAAGTTAATGTTGTATCTTCTGCTAAATATCTTTATTTGTTAATGCACACGTTATTACACTTTGAAAAGAGAACAGTTATATACATATACATACATATAGAAAAAGGAAAGTGACTTGCACACATGAACAACGTATAATAATAATAATAATAATAATAATAATAATAATAATAATAATAATAATAATAATAATAATAATATTTATTTAAATAGCCATGGCTAATACATTCTCGAAATATTTAACAAGGTATATGTAACATATATGTATGCTATATAAATTAAAATCACAAGAAACACCAGTAAACCAAAACATTACATCGTAAGTTATGAACTATAACCTCTATTGTACTTCCTAAATTATAAACTATAACATCTCTATTTGCAAAGTAAAAATTAAAAATTTAGCAAATGGGTAGCCATAGAACTGAAAAGAAACTCAGGTACTAATCTGTGCTATATAGGACTGTCTTAGCTTCCATTTAAACTGATTTAGTGTTTTCGTTTTCTTTAATTCAGTGGGTAACTTATTATATTGGTCAAGACCTTTATGGAAAACGGAATTAAAAGCCCTTTTTTTTGCTTCAAATGTATGTAGAAACATTCAACTTGTCTTGTGCTGTAATCATGAATGTCTTTGTGAAATTTTATTTTATTCTTCAAATACGACGGTACCATTCCATTTAAAATTTTAAAAATAAATACCATGGTATTAAATTCATACATTTGTTTCACATTTAACCAACCTAATATTTTTTGCATCTCTGTTACTCGCGTTAGTTTGGAACATCGTAATATTATTCTCATAGCTCTATTTTGTAATGTTTGTAACTTTTGAATGTCATTTTGCGTACATAAATATGAAATTGTGCTACCATTAGTAAAATGCGGCAATATAATGGTATTATAGATTGTTTGTATCTTAAGGGCGGTTTCACACACAGCGGTTTCTGCCGACTCGTCAGCCGAGTCGGCTTCTGCTGTAACATTACACACACAGCGTGTTGTGCCGATTCGGCTTCCGCTCGACAATGACACACATAGCGGTTTTGAAAAATACACACCGATGCGTAGAACGAGTGTGCAACAGTCTGCAGTGAAGTTACAAAATGGACGACGATTTGCGATTTCTGACACTTGTGGCCCTTATCTATTTAAGATTAAAAAGAAAAATCAAGAGGAAGCGACGGATGTGGGTTCATCCTATTGTTGATAATCGTTTAAGAAAAGGACATTATTACACATTATTTTCCGAAGTAAGACAGGATGACGAGAAATTTTTTAATTACACCCGCATGTCAATGGCGTCGTTTGACGAACTACTTGGATTGATTAAAAACAACATTACCAAGGCAAATACACGAATGAGAAATTGTATTCCAGCAGAGATTTGGAATCTTGATTAATTGTAGTAATAGGGTAAATAATTTTAAATAACCGTTTCTTGTTGTAAATAGCAATAATGTTATTAATCATATTAACATTAAAACCATTGTTAATAGCAATAATTTTAATAATAATAATCAAAATATCTTATTTATTACGTAAATATGGTTTAAATATTTCTCTAAAATCAACATCCAATTAAAAGATATTATATTTAATACATATTTACTTATTCATTTTCAAAATACTAAACAGTACGGTGCTAATAAAACAATAAATCTAAAATATGTAAGTACATGTATAGGTAAAACCGAATTGAAATATTTCTAAACTCCATGTTTCGTCACAAAACGCGCGTAAAACCGATGTATGTGGAAGCGTTCATACAAAACAACGTTATCAAGAGTCGCATCAGCAATAAAAACGTGCGCGTTCCTTGGCATAAACGAGCTGTCGAGACGGCTCCTCAGCCGCCAGACAATACTTGCAGCAGTGTGTGCTTTGCATCATTTGCAAACACAGATACACGTGCCGATTCGGCAGAATACTCGACTGACGAGTCGGCAGAAACCGCTGTGTGTGAAACCGCCCTAAGTACTAATACAGTAGCGCACTCTAGCGCAGCGTTGAACCACACCTTATTGCGCTTGCGTCGCACATACAAAGAAACAGAATAGCGCGAGAACATTTTAAACTTTAATAAGCATTGGTCTCGTATTTATTGTTCCATGCATATGTTCCCAATCTGACGTCACAGTGCGCGAGAGAGATAGGTATAGACATGCTCGATAGCACACCATACTTCCTTACACCATGACGAATAATCATGACGATGTAAATCACTGGTTCCCAAACTTTTTTCATATTGCGCCTCCTTTTTGATAGCATTAAATGCTCACGCCCTCCTGGTAAATAAGATCAGGGGAAACGAGACAGATTCTTTGCGGCCTATATTCCATACGCAAGCACGAAAGATGCGGTAATATGGTAAAACATTCTAACTCAATATACATTATAAGGTGCAGTATCCTTCTTCCTGATATATAAATGCATAAGTTCATCTTCTTGGTTGTTATTATTTAGGAGCGTACTTAGTTAAGTTCGAAAGCTGAATTCGACCCAATTACCTTTACAATTTGACAACTAGCTATTCAAATTAAACCACATTATTAAGCATAATACAAAATCGTAATTATATACATGTGTATGTATATGTATTATTATTTGCCATCATATACGAAAAATATTTTGTTATTTAAACTCAAATATCCCGCTATTAAAATATTTCTCGGTTGACATGCCGTGGTATGTATGATTAGCTCCCTGAACTATAAATCCCCCACAACATTTAACCCGGGGGTGGCCGTACAAGTGTCTAGTCGTCAGATTAATTTGTTTTCACGTGCTTACACGAACATACATGTCCGGGATTTACGGAATCGGGAAATCATGGAACTGCATTAATTATTTTTTATTACAGGTAGGGTAGGATAGAGTAGCCAAATCTATAAACTGCACTAGCAGCAAATGTATTGCACACAAGTTTAAACTCAACGCATTCTCACAGAGAGTGCATGTGAACATAAAGTTATGAACTAAGAATAAATTAGTCTAACGACTAGACTCTTGTGTCCGTGCATTCTGCTCTGATATAGACATAAGGTGTATTCTTTTTACAATTTGGCTGACTGAGGTAAGAACTAAGCTAAGCCAGGCTAAGCTCACTGTATGTAAAAAGAACAACATTTTTTATTTTTCTCAGTTAGTTCACTATATTATTAAAAACAAGTAATATGTCCGTATTATGAACTCGTCAATTTTAGTTAAGATCACGACGCGTTTCGAACTCTCATTCATTATCAAGTCTTGATATTATCACTTGATAATGAACGAGAGTTCGAAACGCGTCGTGATCTTAACTAAAATTGACGAGTTCATAATACGGACATATTACTTGTTTTTAATAATATTGACGATGAACTTCGGAACTGAAAATATAATATTTAGTTCACTATACATGCGCAATGGCATATGTTTCAGCTGTCAGATTGTACGTAATACAAATTGGCAGCGCAGCGAACAGTAAGGTTATTTACATTAATTAAGTTACGATATTGCGAAAATTGAACATGAATGATTCGGAAATAAACGATGTGTTGGTAAGTAAATTATATATATATATATATATATATATATATATATATATATATATATATATATATATATATTGTGACGCTTCCTGGTAGTGCGGGTGTCGGGTTGCTCGGGCGCCAATCGGATTCGTGCCAGGATAGTTCAAGGGAGATCAGGGTAACAGAAATAACTTAGCTTGCACAGAAAGTTTGGTGTTTTATTGACGTCGTGCTGTTGTACTGTAGTACAAACTGTAAAATAAACTGACTTGCGCCACGCGACGTGGTGCAACAAAAATAACAACAGTGATTCACTAATCACTCAGATGAACAATACACGGTATTCCAATAGATATTCCATAAATCATAGCCATACACAGAAATGCACAATGGTCGTTATAACGGGATACTTTAGTAACGGGACGGAGACTGAACTTGGCAACAGGTCGGGTCGCAGTGCCAAGTAACAGGGGGGGACAGCCGCCCAGGTCGGGTCGCAGTGCGGCTGGTACGGGGGTAGGAACTGATATCTTGACAACAGGTCGGGTCGCAGTGTCAAGCAACAGTGTAGGACAGCCGCCCAGGTCGGGTCGCAGTGCGGCTGATACGGAACAGAAACTAATGACTTGACAACAGGTCGGGTCGCAGTGCCAAGTCACAGTTGGAAAATACAAGTCAAAAATGCGGCTACTTCTGCAACAGTGCAGAGCAACACTCAACAATACAAAGAATATACACTGCCGCACAAGGCGGTACAATAAATCGGAATACGGAAACTTTCTTACGGTTCGGTTGTAGCTGGAGTCACCTCGGAGAGCGGAACACTAACTGACTATCATGAAATTTGCTGGGCTATTTATACCCCCGAGATACACACATGTTTAAACCCCGAATTAAACCAGTCAGTTCAACGAATACTGTTTCAATCCGTCCGGAGCTCGAGCGTAGACCGCGCTAATTGGTTCGCTAACGGTCAATGCTCTGTACAAAAGTAATTTTTCACACAAAAAAAATACACTTTGTCACATCCCCTCCTTACTTTGGGGGGGGGGGGGTGAAATACAAAAACCAGACTTAGAACTACAGAAATTAAGCAAACTTAGAACTACCAAAGTAAACAAAGAAATGATATTACAACCCTACTTAAAGCTACTTAACTAACTTAACACTAGCACTAGCACTGTTCACTCAGGGGAAATTGTCACGAACACTGTCGTCTTTTCGGCGGTGAACGGCAAGGGGGGTAACACTGTCTCAAGGGGGGGAAGGTGGCTGGCCCGGAGGGCCGGAACTCCGGTTCCGGTGCTGGTTGGTCCGTGGCTCCTCGGTCCGTGGCGTGCTGTTCCATGGCAGCTTGGTCCTTGGCTGCGGCGCGTGGCCAGCGCGGACTGGCTGGCAGAAATCCTCCCTTGGCGGTACCGGGGAGTCCGTAGGGACTGCCACGGGGTGGTTGTCCGGTGTTGGCGGCTGGCTGCATCCAAAATCTATGGGAACACCTAATAGTTAGTGGGCTGGTTTGAGGTCTTTGACGTGGATCCGATAAAGACGTCGGCCGCGCTCGTTCCTCAAGTCGTATACCAGTCGAGACACACGGTTCTCGACTGTCCACGGTCCTGAATACTTGGGAGCGAGTTTGGCCGCGTATCCCCTGACGGCTACTGATAGCGGATGCTCCCGTCGCATCACGAGATCCCCCTCATGGCACTCCCAGTCGCGTCGGTGTCGATTAAAGTACTCGCTCTGGCGGGTGGCTGCGTGGCTGAGGTTGATCCGCGCGAGCTCTCGGGCCTCTTGCAGCTTCTGCAGGCGGTCCAGGTGATCCGGTGGCAAGACGTGGGGCTCGGGTTGCTCCTCGTCTTCTCCCTGCGTGGCTTGGTGGTACTCTCCCGGAAGCACGAGTTCATGTCCATAATTGAGATACGCCGGTGTGTACCCCGTCGACTCATGACGGCTGGTGTTGATGGCGGTCATCAACTCCGGCAGGTATCGGTCCCACGTTCGTTGATCCTCTTCGCAGTATTGTGCCAGCATGGGCTTCAGTACTCGGTTTACGCGTTCAACGAAGTTTGCCTGCGGCGTGTACGGTGGTATCAGTTGGTGACGGATTCCCAGCGACGTCAAGGTCTCCTTGAATACCTGGTTGTTGAATTCCGTGCCGTTGTCGGTGATAACCACCCGAGGGCATCCGTAACGGGCCACGATGAGTTCTCGGAACGCTGTCGTGATAGTTTGTCCAGTCGCCTTCTTTAACGGACGGCATTCAACCCACTTGGTTAAGCGGTCTTGGAAAGCGAGCAAATAAGCGTGTCCTTGGTGAGATCGCGGTAAAGGTCCTACTATGTCCGTGGCCACTGTGTCCCACGGACCGGCTATCGCTGGCGGTCGCATTAACCCCGGTGCTGCTTGTTGTGCTGGCTTGAATCGCTGACACAGCTGGCATTGGCGCACGTATTGGCTGATATCCTTGGCCATCCCCGGCCAGTGATATCGCAGTGCGATCCGGGATACGGTTTTAGCGATCCCCAGGTGCCCAGCATCCGGGCGATCATGGTTCTCCTGTAGAATCTGGCGGCGTTGTGGCAGTGGAACACAGAGCTTCCATTCGGTATCTTCAGCTGGTTCATTGAGGTCTGCGGGGTCCCAGAAGCGACGAAACAGGCGTCCATTAGTTATACGGTAGTCCGGATGATCCAGCGGTCGTTCCTGTACCTCGGTGAACTTACTTTCGTACCACGGGAGCGGATTTCCAGCCACGTTGAGTTCCGGACAGTCTGCCTCGGCTGTATACGGTAGTGGTTGTCGTGATAGCGCGTCCGCGACTTTGTTCAATGATCCTTTTCTATACTGTATGGTACAGCTGAACTGCTGTAAGAACAGTGCCCAACGTGCTAGTCGACCAGACGGGTTTTCGATAGAGTGTAGCCAGCGTAGTGCTTGATGGTCGGTCACAATTGTGAAATGGTAACCCTCCAGGTACGGTCGCATCTTCTGCACAGCCCAGACGACGGCTAAACACTCTTTCTCGGTAACGGAGTAGTTTCGTTCTGCATCCGAGAGTGCGCGACTTGCATACGCTACTACACATTCCTTGGATTCGGTTCTCTGTACGAGGGCGGCTCCCAAGCCGTAGTTGGAAGCGTCGGTCTGTAGCTCAAACGGTTGACTAAAATCCGGACAGGTGAGCACTGGTGCACTAGTTAGTGCCGCTTTCAACTGGTCGAAGGCTTGTTGTTGAGCGTCCTCCCACTTCCACGGTTGTGCTTTCCTCAGCAGCTTCGTAAGCGGGGCCACAAGTTTAGCAAAGTCGGCCACGAAGCGTCTGTACCACGAAGCAGCTCCCAGAAACTGTCGTAGTTCACGTATCCTTTTCGGTGCCGGAATATCAACGATGGCCGCTACCTTTGCGGGGTCCGTTTTTATCCCTTCTGCGGTGATTACGTGTCCTAGGTACTGGATGGAGCTCTGCGCGAACTGAGACTTCTCGGCATTGATTTGCAGGTTGGCCTGTCTCAATCGACGGAATACCTCCTTCAGGTGTTCCATGTGCTCGGAGAGGGTAGAACTTAGCACGACGATGTCATCCAGGTACGCAAATGCGTGTGGCTCCATCTCGGGTCCGATAACGGTGTCCAGTAAACGTTGGAAAGTGGCGGGGGCTGCGTGCAGTCCAAACGGCATGACTTTGAACTGGTACAGACCTCGGCCGGGTACGGTGAAGGCAGTTAGTGGACGACTCTCTGGTGTTAACGGTACCTGCCAGTATCCTTGCTTTAAGTCGATCGTGGAGAAGTATCGCGCTTGTCGCAGGCGGTCCAAGATGGCGGTTATGTACGGTAAAGGGTACGCGTCTTTCTCGGTTACGGCGTTGAGTCGTCTAAAGTCCACACAGAATCGCGGCTTGCCATCTTTCTTACGTACGATAACCACAGGTGAGCTCCACGCACTGTGTGAGCGTTCAACGATGCCTTCCTTCAACATACGTTCGACTTCCTCGTCAATAACAGCTTGCATTTTCGGATTACGGGGCTGGTATCGTTGTTTGATAGGTGTCTGATCGCGTAGCCGGATGTGGTGGTTCACTAGCTGCGTGCCGCCTTTCATACTCTGGAACTTCGCGAGCTCACTAGCTAGGAAGTCTGTCAGTCGCGGTTCCGTGGTTACCGGTGCTGGTGGAGGCGGGAGTACACTGCAGGTGCTCGCGAGTATGGCAGTCGGATAGCAGGTGACTTGGTTATCTCTGGCGTTTATTACCATTCCATACGCCCGAATGGCGTCCATGCCTAGTAACACGCGGTTGTTGAGTGTAGGTAGGCACATGAAGGTCATCCTTCGCCAGATGTCTCCGATCCTACACCCCACCGTGCATTCTTCTTCAATGTCGGTGGTGACGCCGTTTGCCATTCTCGCCTGTGTGAAGCGGGCGGGTCGGTACTCGGCACGATGGTGACGTAGTGCTGCAAATAGACTTTCATCTACGTACGAGCACATGGCACCGGTGTCGACGAGAGCAGGCCCAGTCCAGTCGCCAATGGTGGCATTCACGAATACCCGTCCGTCCGGGATCGGCTCTGCGTTCAGTGTGGAGATTGTGTTGCGGAGGGTCGGGGTGTTGCTGGTGCGGTTCGGCTGGCCCCCCTCCTTTACTGACCAGTCGTGCACGCGTTTCCCGACTGCGCAGCGCATGCGCAGTCCCGGGACATCACTCCATGAGTGCCACAACGCGAGCAGAACTTCCTCGGTGTCGCGGTACATTGGTTTCGCCAATGGCCCTCTTGTCCACACCGCCAGCATGTTCTCTTTGGATCATATCCTTGGCTCTGTGATTTCTGCGGCTCCGGTATCACACTGGCTAGGCGGACTGGGCTCGGTTTAGCCATGTCTTTCTGCAATTGTTCGTACTCTGCCATTTCTTGGTTCAGTGTACGAATATCGGTGACATCCTTGCGTCGGATACGCTGTCGGTATTCCGGGAGCATGTTTGTGTACAATCTGAACAGAGCTTGTTCAGCGGACATACTGCCGTGTCTGCGGATTAACGTTTGCAGATCCACCAGGTAGTCGCGGCCTTTTTCTCCCGGTTTCTGTTTCCGCCGGCTGATGTCTTCTTCCAAGCGTAGTTGGTAGTCAGGTGGTAAGAAGAACAGACGGAAGTCTGTCACAAAATCTTCCCAGCTTTCCCAGAAGCTGCAGTTGTTGCGGTACCATAGCAGAGTGGTACCCCGTAGCAGCTCGGGCACGGCTAGCAGCAACTGCTCTCCATTCAGTCGGTAACTCGTCTTTAATTCCTCAAGCCGTTCCAGGAAGGCGACAGGGTCGGACTTACCGTCAAAATGGACGTTCCACTTCCTTACTGTCTCGCAGACGTGTACCGGAGTGCGCAATGTCGGGGTCGCATAGTAATACGCCGCTGCTGGTGGGGCGAACGGTGTTTCTGGCTCAGCCTGTGAGCTGGCATCGAAGGTCTCGTTTACCGCGTGGTTCTCCATGACTTGTTGTGTCAATCCTACCAGTCGTCTGCGGAGTTCTTGCACGCCTCCTGTCGTGCTCAGCCCGAATCTACTGAGCTCTCTCTCTAGTGCCGGTCGCTGCAGTTCGTAAATCCAGCCGGTCTGAGCTGGTGTATGCGGAGTTCGGAAGGTTGCGGTCGGTGGGGTCGGTAATGGCGGTGGTGGCGGTGGTGTGCACGTGTTGTCAGGAAGACTTCCAGGCATGCTAATAGTTATTACGGTCCCTGTTCGGGCGCCAATTTGTGACGCTTCCTGGTAGTGCGGGTGTCGGGTTGCTCGGGCGCCAATCGGATTCGTGCCAGGATAGTTCAAGGGAGATCAGGGTAACAGAAATAACTTAGCTTGCACAGAAAGTTTGGTGTTTTATTGACGTCGTGCTGTTGTACTGTAGTACAAACTGTAAAATAAACTGACTTGCGCCACGCGACGTGGTGCAACAAAAATAACAACAGTGATTCACTAATCACTCAGATGAACAATACACGGTATTCCAATAGATATTCCATAAATCATAGCCATACACAGAAATGCACAATGGTCGTTATAACGGGATACTTTAGTAACGGGACGGAGACTGAACTTGGCAACAGGTCGGGTCGCAGTGCCAAGTAACAGGGGGGGACAGCCGCCCAGGTCGGGTCGCAGTGCGGCTGGTACGGGGGTAGGAACTGATATCTTGACAACAGGTCGGGTCGCAGTGTCAAGCAACAGTGTAGGACAGCCGCCCAGGTCGGGTCGCAGTGCGGCTGATACGGAACAGAAACTAATGACTTGACAACAGGTCGGGTCGCAGTGCCAAGTCACAGTTGGAAAATACAAGTCAAAAATGCGGCTACTTCTGCAACAGTGCAGAGCAACACTCAACAATACAAAGAATATACACTGCCGCACAAGGCGGTACAATAAATCGGAATACGGAAACTTTCTTACGGTTCGGTTGTAGCTGGAGTCACCTCGGAGAGCGGAACACTAACTGACTATCATGAAATTTGCTGGGCTATTTATACCCCCGAGATACACACATGTTTAAACCCCGAATTAAACCAGTCAGTTCAACGAATACTGTTTCAATCCGTCCGGAGCTCGAGCGTAGACCGCGCTAATTGGTTCGCTAACGGTCAATGCTCTGTACAAAAGTAATTTTTCACACAAAAAAAATACACTTTGTCACAATATATATATATATATTAATAAATTAAAGTTTTAAAACAACTTGTATATATATTAATAAATTTGTAGTATTGGGCCCTGGAAGAAGATACTAGTTCAAGTAGTAGTAGTACTACTACTACTTCTTCTAGCGATATTAATTTCATCTTGCTGTGATACTGGAATTGATGATATTGAAAGAAGGTCCAGGTGTCGTATTAAGAACTACATCGAAAATTTTGTTAATTCGTACGACGAAATCGAATTTAAAAACATTTTAGAATGTCTAGACATACTAGTGAATATTGTATTGGTAAGTGATGATTTGCGAATATATATAGGTATATGTATATATATATATATATATATATATATATATATATATATATATATATACAGTGCGAATAATGTAAGGCTATACATTGGCAACTTTATTTTAGCGTTAATCAATTTGCCTATGCTAGTATTAACTCGTTGAATAATTTAAAATTAGACATAGGGCATTTACTTAATGTTACCATGGTGATTACATACAAAAACTCCAATTTATTATGGTTGAATAATGTAAAATTAGACACTTGTCCACAGACTACTATATTTATTTAAATCATTTACAGAATTTATTCCAATTTTTTATTAAATCTATTACATGTTATTGGATTAAAAGTACACTTCAAGTACTGAAATTGTAATTGGTATCAGTACATTTCCAAAATCACTTGGGGGTGATAACTAAATTTGCCACCGTTTGATGACATGTGATGGGCCTGCCCGGGAATTCAAAGCTGAAATAATCAGAAATTTCTCGCAAAGACGCCCCTTCTAAATACCAGGAATACATCTTAAACTTTTCTTCTGTGATGTACATTTTTTGCACTAATTATTACGCAAACTCGTGAGATATCAGTAACACAATATTGAAAATAGTGACATTTACCAAAACAAAGGTCATTGTAATTTCAGTTGTTACTGACATAGGCAAATTGATTAAAGCTAAAATACAGTCGCCAATGTATAGTCTTACGTTATTCGCACTGTATATATATATATATATATATATATATATATATATATATATATATATATATGTATATATATATATATATATATATATATATATATATATATATATATATATAGAGAAAGAGAGAGAGAGAGAGGGAGATATTAAAAAAATATGTATTTTCAGATCAATTAGCAGCCGCTAACATTCTGTCGACTCATTCCTATGGAAGAGAAAAAGTTTCTCCCAAGAAAGCATTTTTAATGACGTTATGGTATTTATCAAACCAAGAAACGTACAGGCAAATATCTGATCGTTTCGATGTTTCCGAAAGTTGTAGTCTTACAATTATTAGAAAGGTTGTAAAATATATCGTCAGTGTAAGTCCTACGTATATTGCATGGCCTTCTCAGGAGCAACAAATTGACATTTCAAAAGAATTCGAAAAGAAGCAAGTACTGAAAGGCGTTGTAGGTGCCATTGATGGCTCACATATAATTATAAATCGACCGAAGAACGACCAAAATGTGTACTGCAACAGGAAGGGCACGCTTTTACAGCACTTTCCTAGAGTAGTGCCGTCAAAAGCGCTTTTTTGTTTCGCATGCACAACTCACTTTTTCACCGCTTTTATCTGAATTACTGTTTACGCAACTACGGTACGGCTGAACGTTAGCTGTCAGACCTGTACATCGTCAACGACCAATCAGATACAAGTAAGAGATTCAAATATATTCAAATTCAAATCTTTGTGTAGCATGGATATGAACAGTAAATACCAGTTTGTACATTTCTTTTCTATTTTAAATCTACAATATATACAAGTTTATATATTTCTTTTGTTATTTATTTGTAATTGTTATAATATAACTAATAGGAGTTTTCTAATTTAATGTAATTCAATCGATTGTGTGGTGTGTTATGATACAGTAAACTGTAAGTACATATAATGTTAAGTTATTTCGTTATGTTTATTTGGAAATGACATATTATTGATATGTATTGTAAATAAATAACGTACTAAATGAATGAATTATTGTAATACTAGATATATTAACAGTAATATCATCAAATGAACCTTTTATGGTATTGTATATGTCGAAATTACAAGAAAAGTAATTACAGAAGTGAAAAGAAATTGTTGACTGAATTTGTCGGACAATAAAAGTATACAGGTTTATTTAAGACTAGCTAAATCCCGTCTAAACATGATAATGAACTGGAACACAATGCTGCAATGCGAAACAAATAATGCAATTGTTTTGTCATTATTATTATTATGTTTCTTAAAATAAGTTCTCTACATCAACATATGTTTTTATTATATCTTTTATTATATTTATTATATCATATTTGCAATTAAAATCTGTCAAATTATAGTCAAACGATCGCAAATGCACCTATAAAAGTGGGTTATACCACTTTTATGCCCGTGCCATCATATCTGACCAAAGAGTGCACTTTTATCGGTCAAAAAGTAGGTGAGCATACGACCGCTTTTTGAGATCGCTTTTTCGGAGCGCTATTTCGTTAAAAGTGAGGTGTGCATTAGATCGTTTTTATAACGCGCTTTTTCGAGCGCGTTTTCGTTAAAAGTGCTATAAAAGTGGGTGAGCCTACGGGCCAATGTATCCATAAAATGTACAATAATATATCATTGACCTTTAATTATATAATAGGAAAAAAATAGAATAACAAACAAAAAAGTTATTACTCGCATTGAGCTAAAAAGAGAACTATTATAATGGTTATATTTTGTTTGATTAATCATTTTTATTTGTTCGTTAATTTGAACATCTTTTTGTTTAATTTTCTTTGACAGTTTTCAAAACTGATTTTTTTATTAATCTTATATATGTTCTAGTTCTAGCTAAACAAAGAATGACTTCGTAAGGAAACTTATCAGCAATTGTGCAAGAACTTCATCTGCCAATAGCTTAAAAACATGGGCTCTTTTGATAATAAATTGTCTATCATGCAAATTACTTGAAGTAAAGTCTCACTAGCATACATTAGTTGGCCTTTTGAAAGAAATTGTATCCAGTCTGGCTGTCTAGAAGAATCAAGTTGCTTAGTACGAGTTCCAAAATTTATATTTTTATATTTATCTTTAAACCTATAGGCTACGTAACCTGCAATATATTTCAAACCTTCGTTATTAATCATGATGGGGCAGGATATTTCGCAGTTAAATAATAAACGGTTTTACAAGTAGCAAACAACGTGTTGTATATTTTTGTAACATGCCAACAGTGACTATATACATGTAACAGTTGGTATCATATTTTACACAGAGCGGCTTCCGATATATCAGAAGCGCGGGAAACACATTTAAATTTGAATTTCTGTTTACAATTCCAACAAATCATATCAGAAAATTTTGTTTTCTCCAATGAATCCGAAAAATTTTCATAGTTCGAAGTTATATCACTGATTTCATGCTTCGGTTCAACAAACGTGAAATTATCAAACTTTGCATTTTCATTACTGCTTGTAGTTTCATTGATGGTGTCAGAATCCAAAGACAGAACCACATTATTTAAAAGTGTAAGAGAACAAAAATTCGTTACAAAGTTTCATATTATTGATACGGTAAATTTAGTAAAGATTATTGTTGTCGTGAGTCAAGTCAGCAATAGATTCACATGTTCAGATTCAGAGAAGTATTGTACCAGCCGGAAACGCGCATAAGGTGCTATTGTTGCCGGGAGGCAAGTCAGCACTAGATTCACATGGTTAATTGCAGAATAATATTGCATCAGCCGGAAACGGGATCAAGGGCGGTATTATTGTCGCGAATCCAGTCAGCAGCAGATTGGTCAACCATTCTAGGAATATATCACGTGTGTGGGGGTCACGTCGTAGCAATATCGGCGGCGTAGCATAGGAAATGCGGAGTGCAACAATGATGCGCCATCGGCCGCGATAATATTATCTCTAATTGTTTACTCAAGGAGTAATTATGCTGAGACACAACTAATTTGCTATAAAAGGGTAGAAACATGAGCACAGAGAGAGTTCCTGGAGTGTACCAACAGAGTTAAATTCCAACAAAGTTCCTGGAGAGTTCCAACAGAGTTAAGTTCCAACGAAGTTCCTGCGGAGTTCCAACAGGGTCAGTTCCAACGGAAGAAGTATAAAGTAAAGTGCTGCTGGTCAACGCCTAAGGGTTACCTTCAGGTACCTGTTCTTCCAGTGCAGTGCAAGTTGCAGCGCGTGCTCAGCAAAGAGTGATCAGTGTTAGTGTAGGCACAGACAAACTGTGGTGTAGGTGCTCAACCCTCACAGTAGTAATTAATTGTGTACAGCATTCTGCTCGACAACTAGCTACCAACCTCGACTGTAAGTTGTGTCTACCGCTCGACACAGTTCGGCCAACCATTTGTCATCAGAACGTAAGTGATTATTTATAAATTGTAATTTCCGTAATCCTAACAAATTGTGTTATCTTAAATTGTGCATCATCCGAGTTCAATTTCTTTTAAAAACCATCCACCTCACACTCAAAAGTCGGGCCCAATACAATAAGTAAGGATAACAAGCAAAAATGCCTTACAAAAGTGTTTGCGATATGCAAAACTCCTGAGCATCTGAATCTTGTCCAATATACTCGGGCACAAGCAGACAGGGTTCAGTACTTTACTCAGTATTTTGATTTTCTGTAAACACTGCCATTGCATGTTTACCAAGAATATACCAGCGAAATCTATATTTAAAATCAGTAGGAGATGGATGATCATTGGTGGCGCCCATTCCACGAATATAAGAAAATAAATTTTCTAATACATCCTGATTTAATCTAAATGTTTAATAAATAATCAACTTTATATTTGTCTTGTAAATATTTATGTAACTCTAGCAATGCATTATTACTTGAAACGATTCCTTTCTGAAATTGTATCATAATTTTATATAATTTTAGACGTTTCTTTAATCACATATAACTGCTTTTCAAAATCAGTACCAAAAGCATTGGCTGCCGGATGAGAACCGTATTTTGTTTTTGCATTAAAAATGTCAAACCAGCCATTAATTAGCTTCAAAAACTGGCTTGTTTCTTGCCAGGTAGTATTGTCTAAGAAATCCTGCATTCCAGACCATTCTAAGGCTTTTGAAACAGTGTTAGGAAATTTGAGCGGCAGGTTTAACCTTCTGTCGTTCATTTCCTTTAACATTGAAGTGATAGTTATTAATTTTGTGCGCTATTTTTAAATCATCAGTTTGTTTTGAATCCGTGATCCAAAAAATGGTTTATTGTCAATTTTAATAAGTATGGGACGTCTGCAAAGACAAAAATTTTCTGATCTGCATACAGTGGGTGATAAAAAAAAACAATTTTTCTCGTATCCTATATGTAGCTCTGGCCATAGTACCATATTTGTGCTTCCCATATCACTAGTAATTGAAACCACTGTATAATTAGCTTTATATAAATCTGCAATGATTTCCATCACTATATGTTTTTTCATTGCTGTGTCAAAACTATAGTACACTGGTTGTTTCCACGGAGCAAAAAGACCTCTAACCATAACTACTTGACAAGCTTTATGAGGACCTAATACTTGTTGGGTTTTTTTATCTATACACATTTTGTTTGAAATGTTTGGATTATTGAACTTCTGTTGATTGGAGTTAGGGCTTAAAATAATCGCTGTTGGTGATTCAGGAAATATAAAATTTTTAATATTACGTTTCGCTTCGGTTTTGAAGCATCCTCAGATACTAAAATATTTTTATGAAACTACAATTAGTTCAGGTAACATACAATAAACAAATTATTTGGTAAAATTACTTACAATTGTAACCACATGTAAAAACTTGGTTGGAGTTCGGAAAATAATTTACATTAAAACAATCGAAAGTTGTAAAACAATATTAAAATTAAACATATAAATTATCATATTGTAAAATTGTGTAAACTTGACAAATATTGTCACATGTTGGAATTAACAAGAAAAATATATTGAAAAATATATTTTTGTTTCCTTTCTACTGCTGCATTGTGTGTGCATTGAGTACACAGTATCCGTTCCCCACCGCACTGTAAACATCCTGGGCGATTCTCCCCTTCTACTGCTACCGTGTTGTGTACGTCCTGTCACAGCGTACCCCAGTATCCGTTCCCCACCGCACTGCGAACGTCCTGGCCGGTTCCCCCTTCTAGTGCTACTGTGCTGCGCACGTCCTGTCACAGCGTACCCCAGTATCCGTTCCCCACCGCACTGCGAACGTCCTGGCCGGTTCACCCCTTCTACTGCTAGTGTGCTGCGTACGTCCTGCCACAGAGTATCCAGTACACTCCCCCATCCCGGTGCTGCGCTGTCTTAGCAGCCCATTATTACGTTAAGTTTAGTACTGTTTTTACCTTTCTTTATTACTTATATTATTATCATTGCTTATAGTTAATTACAATATTCTTTTGTTGTTTCTTAAAATATTTATTGTTGCTTGTTTGGTTACATTTCTTTGGTACGTCCTGATAAATGAAAAACAGTTCAAGACACTTGTATCGTGCAGTGTGATTTCTTGGTACAACCCTTGTCACCACTGACCTGTCCCGGAATAAAAGCGATTGGCGCCCGAGCAAACAAACCGTCATCGCGCGGAACGAGCGTCACAGTATCTATTGATATTTTGTGGTTTCATAATTTTGCTATTTGTTTGATAATGACAAAAAACCTTATGGTCAAAACGTCGCATATCTGGGATCATCTTTATGATATACAGTGCACGCCGCTTAATGTGATCACATCGGGACTCGAGGTTTTTGATAACAATAACCGATTGATAACAATAAACAAAAAATTGAAACACAAAATTTTATAAATTAATTAAAAATACTTATGTGAAACACTAATAAACAGTAAATAAATTATGAAATGAACTAAAACAATAAAATGTTAATGTTTTCTTTTAAGCTAAAATCACGTCTCTTTTTTACGTCAGCCATTGCAAACGGTTAGAATTAAACTGAATTTGTTTTAGTAGTTAAGACCATACAAATGTATTGTCTGAGTTTATTTGTGTTTACTGCCAATCAGCCCGGTATAATACAATAAACTAGACAATCAAATTTCTATAAAGTTCTTTGTAAAAACTACTTCAAAAACAATCCTAAATAAAAAAATGATAACATAAACCGAAGTCATGATTACTATAACCGAAATTTTTTCAATGTAGTTGTATACGTCCGGGCCGTTCTTTGCGAAAGTGATAACAATAACCGATTGATAACATTATTCGTGATTCCAATAAGCGGCGTGCACTTACATAGTTATGAAATAAACAGTTCACAACACCTTGAACTATAGTCATTTATTCCAAACCATCTCGGATTCAATATTTTTCCTTCTCTTATTATATATAGAAATACAAAAATATCTCTTAAAAAACACTATTGATTACAATTAAATACAATTTGTATAAATTAATCAATAGATATGCGAGATATAGCAAATACTACAGGAGTGCTCAGCAACTACGTCACACATCGGGCCAGTAGTTCGCGTGTAGTTCCATGCTTACTAGTCCCACAGTAAACATAACTGCATTGAAGCAGATAATGGCAGTGTACCGGACCGGATGTGTGCACACCAGGAGTGTTCCGAGGGCACACACCACCATCGCAGCACTATCAACCAGGAAATGGATGGCGTGGCGCGCACGGCGGCCTGTGATAGAAACATCGACACCGAATGGTGATATCAAGAAATATACAGTGTTCGAGCACATATTATTAACTTCATCCAGTGTACGGGGGACTCCCACAGTTCTACACCAGTATACACTGCGCAGTACTAGGTGTAGGGTTACACCAGCCACGGCCCAGCACGGGTATATACTCAGTAACAGAGTCACGGACAACAGTCGGGACACTGCAAGCAAACATCACACAGTCGTCAGTTAGACAAGCATCTAGTCGTAAGACCAATTTATTTTCGAAGATACACGATGTCTGTATACGACATGATTCGAGCATACCTGTTCTTAGTTCGTAACGTTGTGCTAAACTTGTGTGCAATATATTTGCTGTTAGTACAATTTATAGATTTGGCTACTCTACCCTACCCTACTCCAGACTATACTACTCTACTTAATCCTCCCCTAGCCTACCCTACCTGTAATAATAATTAATGCAGTTTCACGATTTCCCGATTCCGTAAATCTCGAATTTGTATGTTCGTGTGAGCTCGTGAAAATAAATTGGTATGACGACTAGCAGTTTGTGTCAGTCAGTACACAAGCATGGGAGCACGTGCACATCTCACCTGTCACCGGCACTGCCCACACATTCAGAACAATCAGTTCACTCAGGGGCACATCAGTGTATTTAACAATTCTCCTATATTTCTCCCAATTCACAAGGGCTGCGCCCGCCGTGCATAGCGAAACAGACGCCGCAATAATACGGAAGTAATCTGAAACATATCGGCCCCGTGTTGGTTTGTTTGCACACGTGTGTGTGTGTGTGGATGGCACTTACCTGTCCATATCAAGTCCCCGTACAAATCTGGTACCAGGAGGTAGAGTTGCAGAATGGCCTGCGGGCATGCTTCACTTACACCCTCCGAAAACTTAAGTTGTGTTATATTGCCCTTTCTCTGGTGCCACTCTGGTACCAGATGTGCGCTACTCGTAGGTGACTTGTGCAGCTTCCACTCTAGTAGACAGAGGACCCCGTATTGCTTCATGTCCGGCCCGTTGACAAGCGACGAACCTATGTAGCGTAGCCAGTCAGCTGCACCAGTGCAGTGCATCTGTCCGCTGTAACATTATGAAATAATGTGTTAATGCAAGCTATTGTATATGAACTGTACGACATACGTACCTTATCCCTTTCCACACTGTATAAGTAATGACAGTAGCATAAATAATTATCAATGTTAGCATGGCCCGCCACCATTGTCCGTTGCTTGCGTATATGATGGATGTGCCGATATCAGACCCCGTGTCTGCGATGTAGAATATAAATCCCAGAATAGTGAGACATAAATTGCACCGTGCCACTAACGTCTCGCCTGAAACATACATCAAATGTAACATTTATAAGGAAAATAATAGTCGCCTAAACTAGTAATAATAACATCACCAGCGGTTGTTACCTGCTCGCGCCTGAAGGAACATATTCCATCGTGGTAACCATCTCTTAACCCATCTCTTATTGCCTTCACTCCATTGTTCACCTGCACACACACACGAATGTATATATATACAGTGAACTTCGCTTATAACGAACCTCAAGGGACCGACGAAAATAGTTCGCTATAAGCGAAGTTCGTAATAAACGATAAACATCAGAAATTCATTTTTTTATGAATGCATAGGTACATGTTTCAAGTAGGTACATAATATGAAGAACTGTTTTGCAAAACTAGACAAATCCAGATTTGTTCAAAATTGAGTTAGATATTGTTTTGTAATACATATACATTGTACGCTAACAATACTTTTTATCAAGCTTATTTGAAAAAATCGTTTATTTTACTTTTGTTTATACTTATTATTATTTTATATTATTTTTATTTATTTAAAGTAAGAGCTTTACATGTTTTCTTCGAAATTGCGTAACTCATAATTGTACTTCTTTAACACATTAAATACAGTGAACAGGGGCGGACAGGACATGTGGAGCATGCTGAAATTTCCGCATGATCCGTTCCAATCGCGGAAAGGTCCGATAATTTTTTTTCATACAATTAAACACATATACACAAGAACCGCAAAAACTGTTACGGCGACCCTACATATGCGGAGTTGAAAGATTTCGAGGAATCCCCTGATTATTTGGTAAAATGCCGTTTGAAGTTCGTTATAACCGAAAACTTTTGCGATTATTACAAAAATTAAGGTTCGTTATACCCGAAAGTTCGTTATAACCGAGTTCGTTATATGCGGAAAAAATAACACACGTTTAATGATACTTTAGTTCGTACTTTACAGATTGGTTCGTTATAAGCGAAAGTTCGCAGTAAGCGGGTTCGTTATAAGCGAAATTCACTGTATATATATATATATATATATATATATATATATATATATATATATATTAAACCTTTAACTGGCAGGGTAAATAAAAATGTAATAAATATGTATATACTAATTGTTAAAATATTTTTTTTTATTTTTATACCAAGAACTTTAGGTTCGGCTGCCAATATTTTCAGGTAGTTATGTAGGGCTCTTGCTGCAAAAAGTCTGTCCATCACTGGAATATAATACTAATATATTGTCGGACCGGCTATTAAACTATGCTATCAGATATGCTGACCGGTGACAACGAAAACCTGACGAGCCGGTTGGTAACCCTAGATACTAGTACCTACCTTGGAGTTTTTCTTGCCATGGAATGAACTCATTAATAACGTCAGTCATAATATCCGATGATATGATGGCGGAAGTGTCCGGTATTCCTACAAACATACATATACACATGTATATTGACTAGACATGTACCGACTACGGTATTGGCCTACTAACCGACTAACCGATTACCGACTATTCGGCCAATTTAAAAAACGATTAGTCGGTTTCGGCCGACTAATTTCAAACATCACTAAAAGTCGCGGTAAAGTTCTAAATTGGTAATTATTGGTATACAATGTAGATGTTTGCCTGTTTCAAGTACGTCGTGCGCCATACAGACAAGTTACGTGTCAGAACATTGGTGCGATTCTGTAACTCATAACAAGAGCAAATAACCGTTGGATACGTTACGTAACGAGAATAAAACAGTTTATTCCGTCGTTTGGGTATATTCTATATCCGTAAATAAGGTATTGATTGTGATTGTTATGTCTCGAAGAAAATCACATGTATATGACATACCATTAATAAGTAAATAAATATTTTACATGTAGTTATTTTATTAATACATATTTTTTTAAATTTTATTGCTATACCTTATTGGTATTATAGTTTATCAAAATGTAAAGCTGTTTGATCGGTTTTTTGCCGACTAGTCGCCGATTAATGGTTGACTAGAAAAGGGACCGGATAGTCGAATTAATCGACTAATAATCAATAGTCGGTACACCTCTAGTATTGACATATGTAAACCTGCCTGTAATATTTATAAAGAGTACACATAAACATACTCATCCTCGCTGCTGGTACATATGTACATACCACGACCAGTGATTTTATACTATATTCAAATCCATATAGCAGTAACGTCATCAGATAAATTTTATTCACGACATAAACAAAACAAGCTATCTCTTCCTAACACATTTGACTCGTATAAATCTATACGCACATCGTATTGCCATAAGGGGTGGAGCTTCTCAATAATTCGTTTGTTTTTTTTTATGACGTCACTCCTATATGGATTTGAATACTCTATAAAGAGAAAGATTTTAGGATTTTGGCGGTCATTTAGGGTATGCAATTCAAGGCGTAGTGTAATTTTACAAATCCTAATGTCTATTTCTAAACTCCTTGTCATTTAGTGTTATAAAACCAGTCACTTACATTAGTGCACTAAATAGTCCAATTCGAACGCAGCCTGACGGCTCTCTCATGAAAATAACAATATTTCATGGATGATTTATGAAATAATAATAGTAATATTATTTAACGTTTTTATTAACTCAATATCTCCCTGTTTCAAATATTTACAATTTATATTACTCGCAGATGATCTAAACATATTTAAACGCATTCGGATCTATGATAATGCTATAAACTTGCAGAAAAATCTGGACAGGCTATACGAATTTTGTTACATGATTAATAGTACATTATACACCAAGGTAGAGAAACCACATATTTTTCCGGAGATGTATTTTTTTCACGTTCGGGAGTAGAAACACTTAAATAATGAATTATAATAAATCGGAGCGAAATTGCAATATTTAGAAGCATTTGGAAATGTTTGCATGCAACGCATACCATGACAACAGAAATTTATTTACAAGAACCTTTGTTATAATAAAAAATCCCTTCCGAAAAGTGTTTTCGTCCCTAGGGAGTAAATGCTTCATTTCTGTCCCGCGTTTGACGCCATAGAAACCGACTTCTACTCCCGGACGTGTAATAGTACATTATACACCAAGGGAGAGAAACCCCTTATTTTTCCTGAGGTGTAGTTTGAACAAATACATCGAGGGAAAAATGGTAGTCTCTCCCGAGGTGTATATACTATTTTTTCCACGTTCGGGAGTAGAAACACTTAATTTCATAAATAATGAATTATAATAAATCGAGACGAAATTGCAATATTTAGAAGCCTTTGGAAATGTTTCTATGCAACGCGTACCATGACAACACACATTTATTTACAAAAACCTTTGTTATAATAAAAACTCCCTTATGAAAAGTGTTTTCGTCCCTAGGGAGTAAATGTTTCATTTCTGTCCCGCGTTTGACACCATAGAAACCGACTTCTACTGTACGTGTAAAAAAAATTATTATTAAACACCGACAAAAGCCATATTGTTCGTTTCACCCGGAATATTATAATTATACGTTTTAATTACCATTTAAATCGCAACACATTGCACGAAAAAGATTCCATACGGACCTGGGCATAACATTTGACATGAAATTCCTATTCAATGAGCACATTTATAAAACAATTAATACATACATGCATAGCATCACGCCTATCCCATTACTGGGGTAGCAGACCCTTTATTTTCCTACAATCACTCGCCACATACTTAAAAAACATTTAAATATTCAACAAAACACTACGCAGTTTCTGCGATAGACTAATTTTTCGCCAGCAATGCAGCGCACTCTGTCCACAGAAGTCTGCCTTTCATTCCTTATTTTCTAACAATTGCTCGACACATACTCCTAGCTTCACACACCTTGTCATACATGCTCTTCTATTATTTCTGATTATAATTTTACGTTCACAATTAATAAATATTATAAATTGCTTTTTGCTTGAATTCGTACCAAGAACCATTAAACCAGTTACCAACGCAAAAACTCTGGTCCTACTTTATAAATCGCTCGTTACTAGTCAATTGGAGCATATAACACCTATTTGGAATCCAAAATACAGAGAGTACCTATATTATTAATATAGAACATGTTCAAAAACTATTTGTAAACGTATTGTCAAAGAAAATAAATTGCAATTTTAATGACTGCCTCATTACTTTCAACTTAATTCTTTTACAAAATAGACACACGTTAAATGATATGATAAAGCAGGATTTATAGTTAGCACATTGCATAGAAAATAGTATAGCGCGTAGAACATAGAACAGTTTTTTTTTGGGGGGGGGGGATTTATAAGACAGAAATATCAACAAAAGTAGTTTTGACAGGTTAGATTTCGTGTTTTGCTTGGTAAATCGTTTGTTTCATTAATATAATTTATATTTATTAATAAATTATTAAACTTCATTTAAGAAGAAAGCCTGGTAGTCAAGTATTTATTTTCAAATTGTTTTTTCACCATTTGAAATCATCACTATTATACATTGGATTAATTGAAAACTACAAAATACAATGTATATATCATTATATTAAAATTGATTAAAAAATAGAAAATATATGCATATAAAAAGGATACACATTTTAAGATTTGGCAATAGAATAGTCCAAATCACGTGACCCGTGCAAAAAATAGTAAGGCTCCATGGATCTTATATCTACTGGATACGCGGAACTTGTTATACGTAGGATCAAGAGAGAGAGAACAGTGGCGAAATTCACAGTGCGCATGCGCAAAGTTGCAGCACGAAGATCGCGAAATAATTCAAATTTTAAAAGTTCAAGAGGTGTAAGTAAATGTAGTCCAAAAATATTTAATTCAATTAACCAATTCTGTATCAGTGTTTTCTCTTCACGACATTAAACCCATAGCTACTATTGGAACAACTACATTGATTTACTTTGGAATTGAATGTACCGGAAGAGATAAACCAGGTTTGAGGACACAAATAAAAAAATTAATGTAAGAAATGTTAGTGAATGATAGAAAAAAGAAAATAATTCAATATTTATTAGTTTTAAATCGTGAAAAAATAATATTAATTTAGTATATTTCTGGCGAATGCCAGTTTTATACTTCATATTTTTAGCTCATCGACCTCCTGTCAAAGAGCTAAAGTGTCTCGATGTCTGTAGCTCGCTCGCTCGTACGAGATTTTTTGTTCCACTCAGATCTCCTAAAGTACCCAACGGATTTTTATGAAATTTTTTCTGCAGATACGTGTTATGGTCTAGTTGTGCAAGGTACATTTTATTTTTCAAAATTTTCCTTCGTACTTGAGTCATAATAGATTTATTTAAGTCGAAATATAATATGAAAGGATTTATCCCCAAAGGGTTGGAATGATGACTTCAACTTCAGATGTAAAGAAGTTTATTCAAAGTTCATGTAAAAACTTATGCCGACGTTTCGACCTTGAGGTATGAGGTCATTATCAAGGCTACAACATTTGAATAACAACACATGTTAGATATAACAATTCAAAAAATACAATAAAAGCATAGCGAGCTTAAAATTACCTTATAGGAAGAAGCGAAGAACAATATTACCACGTGGATTTTACATGGAAGTAAACACACAAAATTGTGAACAAAACATGTTCAATACAATTGAACAGTGTAAGAAAAACGTATGAATGTAAATTTAAAGTAATAATAACAATAAAAACCTGACCATGGCCGTCAGAGAAAAAACGCAGAAAACAAGACAGACCACATGGTTGTCTTGTCAAGTCAAAACTTAAAATGGACGTCAGAACCAACGTACAAGAACCCTAGCGGAAAACACTAACATCATAACTTGTTTAATAAGGGCGCGTAACATGAAACACTTTGTAAAAAATCCGTTTTATGATTAACAGAGTTCTTAGTAGACTGAATATAACAACTTTCCAAAAACAAACGTTTAAAATTATTCTGTTCAGTATGCAAAATATTAACATTGATGAAATCTATATTGTGACCAGAACTACCAGCATGTTCAACAATAGCACTATGAGAAGAGTTCTTATTTTTTAAATGGTATTTATGATGATAAATACGGGTTTCAAGGTACTGCCGTGTTTCACCAATATAAGTGGCCGGACAATTATTACAGTTAATCTGGTAAACTACATTACTTTTTTTGTTTTTAGGGACTGGTGACTTTAAATGAGAAAATAAACTATGTAGAGAATTGGTACTAATGAAAATCAATTTAGTGGGAATGTCTTTGAACAAGTTAATTAAAGAACGGCTGAGATTATGATGAAACGGAATAACTATGTAAGGAGGAATTTCCAGATTAGGTGTTAATACAGAATTGTTATCAGATGGAACTAAGTCAGTGATGGCAACAGAGTTATTGTTGGTATCAGGCTGAGAAGGTAGAGTTAGTTTATTCTTTCTATTATTAATAACGCTAATGATGAGTGATTCAGGATAACCATTCGATTTGAGAGTATCAATAACAAATTGAAAATTCTTTTTATGAAAAGACGGGTCCGACAGTTTGATAACCCTGTCCGCTAAACTGATAATAACAGAGATTTTATACTGTTGGGGAGAGTAATCAAAGAAGGATAAATAACGTCCGGACGAAGTAGGTTTGAGATACCAGTCAAAAATTAATCTGTTATTACTACGTATGATAGTTATATCAAGAAAATTGATGGAATTAGAAGAATTCTCTAGTTCAAAGGTAAACTGTACATTACTGTTGAAGTTATTAAAAGCTGAAACTATTTTAGAAATACTATTTTCAGGTAAACAAACCAGAATGTCATCCACATAACGGAAGTAAAACAATAATTGGAAGTCGGAAACATTAAATACAGACTCCTCAAGGAACTGCATGACTAACTCAGCTAAGATCGGACTTAATTGCGAACCCATAGGAACACCTGAAGTTTGTGTGAAAAATGCTGAATTAAATTGAAAATAAGAACAGTTTAAAATGAAATTAATGCATTCTAAGAAGGAACTCAATGATAAAGTAGTACGTTTAGTAATCTCTGACCAACGATGATTGATAGAAGAAATTATGAGGTTATGTGGAATGCTGGTAAACAAGGATACCACATCAAGAGAAATTAACTTAAAATTATCAGGAACAAAATGAGATTTAATTTTATCTATTAGTTGGAAAGAATTCTCTAAGAAAAAGGATGAAGAGTATTTAAGTGGAGATAATATGTTTGCTAAATATTTGGACAACTTACAGTTTGGAGTATTGAGGTTAGAAACTATTGGTCGTAGAGGGGTGTTCAACTTGTGAATTTTGGGAAGACAATAAAGTTTCGGAGCAATAGCATTATGAATTTTAAGTGTATATTTACTATTGGCCGGTAACTGTGACAGATTTATCATTTTATCTATTAATTTATTATTACGGAGTTGAAAAGTATTAGTAGGATCCTTCTGAAGTGGAGTGTAAGTATTAATATCTGATAACAATTCTGAGGTCTTGGACATGTAAACCGATCTTTCAAGTAAAACAGTGACATTACCTTTGTCTGCTTTAGTACAAATCAAATCGGGGTGAGATTTCAAAAATGTTTTAGTAGTTTGTATATATTTAAGTAAAAGAATCTCTGAACAATGTAAACTGTTATTAAACTTATGTAAACGAATGTTATTGGAATGTGTTAAAAGCAACTGTATCAATTTAGTACGTAAATTAGCTAAACGAAACGGATCAAAATGTTGCAAACTAAACTCAATATTAGCTAAGGTGTCAAGTAAGTTGTTTCTGATTACATTGGAGTCCTTAGTATCAATGAAATGAAATTTAGAACCTAAAGCTAAAACGACAGACACCTCCACAGGAATATCAATGTTTGTAGTATTCTTTAACCATGACTGTAATTTAGATTTAACTATATTAATCAATCTGAAACCACCGCTGTCTGTCAAAAGTTTGTTAAATTTGTTAATGTTATGTAATTTAATGTTGAGAAACTTCTTATTATATCTGGAATATTGTGTGTTGATGAATTCTTTAAAAATGTTAGGAGGTAAAAGTTGTTTTAAATGAGATTTACAAACATTGATTTCCCTGTGTAGGTATCCAATCGTTGATTGTTCTTCGCTTCTTCATATAAGGTAATTTTAAGCTCGCTATGCTTTTATTGTATTTTTTGAATTGTTATATCTAACATGTGTTGTTATTCAAATGTTGTAGCCTTGATAATGACCTCATACCTCAAGGTCGAAACGTCGGCATAAGTTTTTACATGAACTTTGAATAAACTTCTTTACATCTGAAGTTGAAGTCATCATTCCAACCCTTTGGGGATAAATCCTTTCATATTATATTTCGACTTAAATAAATCTATTATGAATATCACTACCAGGAATCGAGGTAGGACTATGACCTTTTTTGAATATTACACATATGTGTTCGGATCCGAAACATCTGGATCCATGAAATATTTAGCCACGCTTTTAGGAAGACTAGCCAACTTCAACAACAGAAGAACCTTTTTAATACGTTGTAAACATTTCAACTTGATACCACGGTTTTTGCAAGTTAGTATGAATTATAACTCAGTACCTCAAAATTTTGCCAGATTTAATAAACTTAGACAACATTTTTCAAGAAAATTACTTATTTTAGAGATTGACAATACTGTAAAAACGATTGGATACCTACACAGGGAAATCAATGTTTGTAAATCTCATTTAAAACAACTTTTACCTCCTAACATTTTTAAAGAATTCATCAACACACAATATTCCAGATATAATAAGAAGTTTCTCAACATTAAATTACATAACATTAACAAATTTAACAAACTTTTGACAGACAGCGGTGGTTTCAGATTGATTAATATAGTTAAATCTAAATTACAGTCATGGTTAAAGAATACTACAAACATTGATATTCCTGTGGAGGTGTCTGTCGTTTTAGCTTTAGGTTCTAAATTTCATTTCATTGATACTAAGGACTCCAATGTAATCAGAAACAACTTACTTGACACCTTAGCTAATATTGAGTTTAGTTTGCAACATTTTGATCCGTTTCGTTTAGCTAATTTACGTACTAAATTGATACAGTTGCTTTTAACACATTCCAATAACATTCGTTTACATAAGTTTAATAACAGTTTACATTGTTCAGAGATTCTTTTACTTAAATATATACAAACTACTAAAACATTTTTGAAATCTCACCCCGATTTGATTTGTACTAAAGCAGACAAAGGTAATGTCACTGTTTTACTTGAAAGATCGGTTTACATGTCCAAGACCTCAGAATTGTTATCAGATATTAATACTTACACTCCACTTCAGAAGGATCCTACTAATACTTTTCAACTCCGTAATAATAAATTAATAGATAAAATGATAAATCTGTCACAGTTACCGGCCAATAGTAAATATACACTTAAAATTCATAATGCTATTGCTCCGAAACTTTATTGTCTTCCCAAAATTCACAAGTTGAACACCCCTCTACGACCAATAGTTTCTAACCTCAATACTCCAAACTGTAAGTTGTCCAAATATTTAGCAAACATATTATCTCCACTTAAATACTCTTCATCCTTTTTCTTAGAGAATTCTTTCCAACTAATAGATAAAATTAAATCTCATTTTGTTCCTGATAATTTTAAGTTAATTTCTCTTGATGTGGTATCCTTGTTTACCAGCATTCCACATAACCTCATAATTTCTTCTATCAATCATCGTTGGTCAGAGATTACTAAACGTACTACTTTATCATTGAGTTCCTTCTTAGAATGCATTAATTTCATTTTAAACTGTTCTTATTTTCAATTTAATTCAGCATTTTTCACACAAACTTCAGGTGTTCCTATGGGTTCGCAATTAAGTCCGATCTTAGCTGAGTTAGTCATGCAGTTCCTTGAGGAGTCTGTATTTAATGTTTCCGACTTCCAATTATTGTTTTACTTCCGTTATGTGGATGACATTCTGGTTTGTTTACCTGAAAATAGTATTTCTAAAATAGTTTCAGCTTTTAATAACTTCAACAGTAATGTACAGTTTACCTTTGAACTAGAGAATTCTTCTAATTCCATCAATTTTCTTGATATAACTATCATACGTAGTAATAACAGATTAATTTTTGACTGGTATCTCAAACCTACTTCGTCCGGACGTTATTTATCCTTCTTTGATTACTCTCCCCAACAGTATAAAATCTCTGTTATTATCAGTTTAGCGGACAGGGTTATCAAACTGTCGGACCCGTCTTTTCATAAAAAGAATTTTCAATTTGTTATTGATACTCTCAAATCGAATGGTTATCCTGAATCACTCATCATTAGCGTTATTAATAATAGAAAGAATAAACTAACTCTACCTTCTCAGCCTGATACCAACAATAACTCTGTTGCCATCACTGACTTAGTTCCATCTGATAACAATTCTGTATTAACACCTAATCTGGAAATTCCTCCTTACATAGTTATTCCGTTTCATCATAATCTCAGCCGTTCTTTAATTAACTTGTTCAAAGACATTCCCACTAAATTGATTTTCATTAGTACCAATTCTCTACATAGTTTATTTTCTCATTTAAAGTCACCAGTCCCTAAAAACAAAAAAAGTAATGTAGTTTACCAGATTAACTGTAATAATTGTCCGGCCACTTATATTGGTGAAACACGGCAGTACCTTGAAACCCGTATTTATCATCATAAATACCATTTAAAAAATAAGAACTCTTCTCATAGTGCTATTGTTGAACATGCTGGTAGTTCTGGTCACAATATAGATTTCATCAATGTTAATATTTTGCATACTGAACAGAATAATTTTAAACGTTTGTTTTTGGAAAGTTGTTATATTCAGTCTACTAAGAACTCTGTTAATCATAAAACGGATTTTTTACAAAGTGTTTCATGTTACGCGCCCTTATTAAACAAGTTATGATGTTAGTGTTTTCCGCTAGGGTTCTTGTACGTTGGTTCTGACGTCCATTTTAAGTTTTGACTTGACAAGACAACCATGTGGTCTGTCTTGTTTTCTGCGTTTTTTCTCTGACGGCCATGGTCAGGTTTTTATTGTTATTATTACTTTAAATTTACATTCATACGTTTTTCTTACACTGTTCAATTGTATTGAACATGTTTTGTTCACAATTTTGTGTGTTTACTTCCATGTAAAATCCACGTGGTAATATTGTTCTTCGCTTCTTCCTATAAGGTAATTTTAAGCTCGCTATGCTTTTATTGTATTTTTTGAATTGTTATATCTAACATGTGTTGTTATTCAAATGTTGTAGCCTTGATAATGACCTCATACCTCAAGGTCGAAACGTCGGCATAAGTTTTTACATGAACTTTGAATAAACTTCTTTACATCTGAAGTTGAAGTCATCATTCCAACCCTTTGGGGATAAATCCTTTCATACTTCGTACTTGAGAAAAAAAATATTTTCCAATATTTTTTCAGTTTTTATTTTTTTTCTGCGTTATTTTTTATTCAATTGTATTCAAAATTTTCATGCATATGCAGGAAATGGAACAATATTTTTCCATATTTTTTATTTTGAAAAATTATGTAAGACCATTGGAGAAAAAAATATTTTTTAATTAAAAATTGAACAAAAGAAGATCAATGCATTTATAGTCGGCTTAGTTTGCTTTGCTTTTGTCAAGAGAAGAAAATGTATTCACACTTGTTTTAAATTTGTTGTTTTGTTTGCGACCTAGGCACCTAGGATTTTAAAAGTGAATCTAAATAAATAATAATTTGTGATATATTCAGACTTGCACATACGTCGATGAGCTGCAGGCATGTATGTCTGTATACATTCCTAGTTCTACGTTATTTTATATTCAATTGTATTCAAAATTGTCTTGCATATGCAGGAAATGGAACAATATTTTTGCATATTTTTTATTTTGAAAAATTATGTAAGACCATTGGAGAAAAAAATATTTTATAATTAAAAATCGAACAAAAAAATATCAATGCATTTATAGTCGGCTTAGTTTGCTTTGCTTTTGCTAAGAGAAGAAAATGTGTTCACAATTGTTTCAAATTTGTTGTTTTATTTGCGACCTAGGCACCTAGGATTTTAAAAGTGAAACTAGATAAATAATAATTTGATATATTGAGACTTGGACATACGTCGATGAGCTGCAGGCATGTATGTCTGTATACATTCCTAGTCTTTTTCTATGATTTGTCATACTAAATGTTGTTGTACTTGTTACCACCGAATGAATTTTTTTTTTTTATTATAACTCTTAGTGAGCACAGCAATCTGCCCATAGGGCAATAAGCGTTTTGTAAGACATTGACTTGGAACATGTAGAGTACCACTCCAGTGAGTGATCTCTTTTTAAAAATTTAACTTAAAAATGAAGTTTGTAATGTTTTAGGTTTATGGTTTATCTTGGCCCTGTTGTTAAATCAGCCGGCAGTAGGCGTTTCAGCCTACGCACTTCATTGGAATCGGGCACATTTAATTGTTTGGCCAACACATTAGGATGCACTGACACTCTTTCACTGTAACTCGCACTAAATTTTTGAATGGTCTCTTTGACAGAATCCAGAGGTATGTCCCGCTGGATGATTTCGTTGGTAACGTAGTACGGCGCGTCGACAATAGCACGCAGTACCTTGTTTTGAAACCTCTGCAGGATGGCGATGTTGGAGGAGCTGGCGGTGCCCCATAGTTGAATTCCGTAGGTCCAAACAGGCTTTAATATAGATTTATAGAGCAATATCTTGTTGTCCAAGGATAGTTTGGATTTTCGGCCGATGAGCCAGTACATTTTACTTAGTTTGAGACCGAGTTGCTTTCGCTTAGTGAATATGTGTTTTTTCCATGTTAATCGACGGTCTAAATGCATGCCGAGATATTTGGCCTCTTCAGCCTGGGGGAGTTGACAGTTGTTGATTGTCACGGGTGGACACGTTTCTCTGCGTAGGGTAAATGTTACATGTATGGACTTTGATTCATTGGCCCTGATGCGCCATATTTTCAGCCAATTTTGGATCTTGTTGAGGTGAGTCTGTAGATTCCTTGAGGCCGCTGTGGGGTCAGTATGGGATGCCATGATTGCTGTATCGTCAGCAAATGTCGCTACGGTGGTGAGTCTGGTTGTTGGCATGTCTGCTGTATATAGGAGGTACAAGGTTGGGCCTAGGACGCTACCTTGAGGAACGCCAGAATTTATAAGGTGTAGATGAATGAAACACGTTATTTGTAAAGTGCTAAAATATATCTAAATATCTTCAATCCTGCAGTGTGAAATTATTCTGCATCCACTAAAAATTCAACAGTATCCTACAGTTAATGTAAACTTTTAATATCAATGTTATTAATTCGATTCTATGTGAATAAAATTTATGTTCATTTGTATTATGCACAAGATTATACACAATTCATTGTTTGGCACAACACGTGCATAGGAAAATGACGCGTTGTGACTCACAACAGTCTAGTTGTCAGATAACTCCCAGTACCCGAGCTCGCACGATCATATAAGTCTGAGATTTACGGAATCGGGGAAATCGTGGAACTGCATTAATTATTAATACAGGCAATCACACAATATTAATAAGGTGGGGGCAGGGGATTTACTACACCTACATGCACATGCATATTCGGCCAGTAGTTGAAATCAGGGCTTTTCGGTTAAGCTTCTATATCAGTACTGAATCAACGATGAAAACTTAAAATTCTGCATAAGGAAAATTAAGGTCACATACTATCGAAAATATCTGACTCTCGAAAATATAGTTTTTTTTTTTCGGTCCAGTTCCAATTCGTAGGCCTGATTGAAACAATAGACGTACACTGATGCATGAGGCGGGTCACAACCCACCTGTCTAAAGCGTGTCTTACACGGATACATTTATGTCTTAAAATTTAACGTGAAATTTGAAGACATCTAAATGTTGTGTAATACAGAAAATTTCAGCACATTTAAGATATGTCTTACGAGACGGGCTGGAATTAGGACATGCTCTATTCCAACCAATATTCCAACCCGTTTATTACCGAGTGATTCCGAATTGTACCGGACAACATCGAAGCGTATCTTGTATAATTTTGAATATGCATTATTTTGCATTGTTTCATATTGTTTAAACGCGTGCTAACGTGACAGCTAAGTACCCATTTTGTTAAATCAAAATATAATCCATTATAATATTCTGCAATTCGAGTGCTCAAAGTGTGTACGCAACATAAATTAGATATGTATTTTAAGATAAAAAAATCGTTGTTGATAACAGATGGATAACAGATGGATAACTGGGACAAATGAGCAAGTGGTCATCCTGATAGAGGAGTTCGAGAAGTATCCTGCTCTGTACACTGTTAACCACCCGGAATACCACATAAGAACAGAAGGAGTTAACGTCCACGCGACACAATATAACGGAATCGGACATCCACAAGAAATTTACTAGCCTCAGAAACGGCTATGCTTCTGAAAGGAGGAAATATGCAGATTCTTTCAATAGCGGATCTGGTGACGATGATGTCAAGCAAAGAGTAATTAGAATTAAGGTTTTGTTTTGTATATAGTTTGATATATAACCTAGAATAGTTTTCATATTTTCATGTTAGGTAAAGTAGGATAATTAGAATTACGGTTTTTTGTATATAGTTTGATCTACTAGGACTTAAATTAATACTAGTTAATAAATTTAGTTAACAAATTTCAATTACTCTCCCTCACAGTTATATTCCATCGTTAACCTTCAAATATTTATCTTTCAAATTATTATATACACTCTTGCAAACTTGTGGAACAAATATACTTATTGTGCTTTCATGGATTCTGGTAGCAAACATTAATGAGCGATGTTTCTCTTGTTGCTAGAAATCGCAGAGTGATTGCTAATCTGTAATTGAATATCATCATTTTCATTTCAAAATAACATCTTTGCACTTGTGAAAAAGTCAACGTAGCGCTGCCCCGCAGTGATGCATTGTCGCATATTCGTATGTTGCCGCTAATGTCATTTTCATCATATGAAGCAATTCATCGAAATGCTGGCCAAACATTCTCAAAAAATTCTAGTATGAATCTGGATCTTCCATTCTCAATACATTTTCCAACATACTCCACGACCTTCTCGCGTACGTAATAACCATTTGTATGTCCATAATCTACTTCCTTTCCTTTCCTACTTCACTTTTTTCGTCTTAATTAATAGTCAGCTATTTCACAATGTTTGGTTAAATTGGGTTAAACGAACTGTCAGTTTGACAGTCATAGCTGACGGACTGCTCATACTGCGCAGAATCACAGGTCAATTTGTAACGAAGAAATGTGCCCGTGTAAGATCTATGAATATGCATCAAATTTTGCGTGACAAATAAAATCAAATGCTGTAAAGTAGTGGAAATTCTCTACAAATCATATGATGGACCGAGTATGAATGAACGAGCGATTTACAAATGATTTAAACGCTTTCAAAATGGCCGTGAATCAGTTGAAGATGACGATAATGTTGGGAGATCCAGAACTTCAAATCAACGTGGAAAACGTTAAGAAAAAAAAAATTCTTGAGACAGTCGAAATACAGTTAGAGAGGTTGTTGAAGAAGTTGATATATCGTATGCATCATGCGAAGAAATTTTTCCAAATGTTAGGCATGTGGAGAGTGGCAGCAAAACACCAGCTCACACTTCATTGTTTGTTCGGGCTTTTCTGTCAAAACTAGCACTGTAATGATACCGCAACTGCCCTAATTTACTAGATCTGGTCCCGTGTGACTGTTTTCTCTCTCCAAAGATGAAATCAAAAATTAAAGAAAATTTTTTACGCCCACTGAAGAATTGAATCAAAATCGCCGGAGGCGATGAAGGTACTACTAAACTCTACATTTCAAAAGTATTTTGAGGACTGGAATAAGTGCATTATATCCAATGAGGACTATTTTGAAAGGGACAATATAAAAATTCACAAATAAAAATTGTTTTGGAAATTAAAGCTTTGCACAAACTTTTTGATCATACCTCGTAAGTACAGTAAAATATTTAGAGACATAAGTATTCTCATATTATTGTTTTTTAAATAAATTTCATTTAGTAGTAAAGTTAAATGTATATTTAAGTAATTCCAAATGATTGAAACAAAATTATAAATCTCATATTACAGTTAGTGATAATTTTTTAGCATAATACGCTCCTCTACTCAAATGTAACTAATTCACAGCGAACAAAACACGTGTAATTATTCATTAAATGAAAAACATAAATAGGTTATGTTTCTTGCAATGCTACCAACTCCCTTTTAAGGAGAAACCTTGAATTAATGTCTATAAATGGTAGTTCTAACTCTAACATTTGGTGTACTCAAATAAATATAGTGGGCGTTGATGAGTTAATAGCAGCTTACCAGTAGTCTATTATGAAATCGATTAAATTAGACAAAAGTTGTGCATTTATAGGGCGATGTTAAAATGATAAGAATTTCATAGATACTAAGTGTATTATTATTTGTATACTACTAGTATGTGCTGGCCTCGCCACGTACGTACAGATATAGCAGCACGTGACGGGCCATACCACTCCTACACACTAACAAACACAACTACATACACACAACACATTGCATTCATAGTGACACTGATCTACCTGTGCCAACAACATATAGATATATTACCTTGTACCAGATGCAGGAATGTATTCCAGTCTGAGAATAGCTGGCGATACTCATTCTCTCCAGCTGCCTGTAACTCCCTGCCTGCACATACACACAAAAACACACAAGTTATTATCCATTGCAATCAATGGAATGTTACAGTGTTTGGACAGTGGTGTTAGGGAACATACGTATGTGTAGTACGGTTGCCAACTCAATGTGTGAATTTTGCGGGACACGATTTAAAAACAGCATGATTTATAAATATGAGACGGGATAATTTTTAATTAACGATAAAATCATTTAAACATGTACACTACCACAAACACTAAACAGTTGAATAGCACCGGTTTGATTACAATAGGTACATTATGGCATCGCACAGTCGCGCAGACCTAGTGACGCGGGACAAACAGTGTCACGCCAATGGTCAAGGCGGGACGCGGGATTTCATGGTCTAAAAGCGGGAAATCCCGTTAAAAACGGGACGGTTGGCAACCCTAATGTGTAGCAGTGTCTGGTAGTAGTATGTATGTTAGAAACGGTAGAAGTACTTACCATGGATATTCTTAAAATATCGCCACACCACTGGAATGAAATCATCAATTTCGGCTGTCACATTTCCAGGTACACGTGGCACTGGAAGAAATTGCAGTTATCAGTGCCCTGAATAAACACTAGCGCCTGACACTATACCATGCACTGTGCCACCGTGTCACGTGAATTAATTAATATGTATTATCACTCGGTTTTAGAATTAACTCGTTAATATAATGCATTGTCATAGATACTTCTACTTAACCACCCCCCGACCCTGAGAAGTGTTTGTTTCTGTTACTTACCAGTTACAGATTTGTTGTCATCGGAACAGCAGGAGGATGCAGAAGTGAATTCGTTCGACTCAGGGGCTACAACAAAAACAGTTTTACTGTAACACACTCGACTATTAAAACTAAATATCTGATTTATCAGTTAATTAATTATGTGTCAGATACGCTTCCTAGTACTGACTGTATTACTCACCAGAATCATTATTATCGAAATTTTTAATCATAGACAACAAAACTTAAGACCCTGGATTAAATAATGTAAAATTATATCTTAATCAGTTATGAACTCGTAATATTTGATTAGTGGATTCGCTGATATTTGTACACTAATCTTGTTTTTTATTTATTTATTTATCTTTTAAATTTCTAATAGCGGCAGATAAGAATAAGATCCTTGAGAAGTAATGCACGATTATCTAATGTCGATAATCTATAATGATTACTTACGAGTTTCATCTGATGGACCGGCATCCATGTACGGGACCTCCAAGTCCGCTCCGAAAGCAGTATCTGTATTAGAAGTGTTCGTTAAAGCCTGTTCTACATTATACTTTTTCCTCATATTTCGATGCTAGAAAAAAGTCATATTTTGATACTAGAAAAAATATGCGAAAAAAGTATAGTGTAGATGCCCTTCTATTTCGATGCTATACTTTTTCCATACTAGAAATGAAACTAGATCCGATCCGAGTTTCGTTCGATTTTCATACTAGAAACATGCGCAGTAAGCGCATTCGCAGTGATACCAATACATTTTTCTGACAGCTTAAATATATTAGTGAGCGTTGGTGTAAAGATAAGTGCACAAATATTTGTTTGACTTGTATATTTTATATAGCAGCCACAGTTTATAAATTTTAACTAATTTATTTATTTTTGACATGATTTTAATATAACCTTCTTTCAATGTAACTGTCAAAATGTAAATTGGTTTAAGTTTAAGTTGGTACTGGTGAAAAAAGTCGAAGATAAAAACGAATATATACGAATGATCTGTTCGGATACTTTTTTCTAGTATCAAAATATGACTTTTTTCTAGCATCGAAATATGAGGAAAAAGTATAATGTAGAACAGGCTTTATAATTACAATATCACATAACCTGGGCCGTTATATTCAGATAAATAATACACTCACTGTCCATCAGAGACACAGTCACTTCCTGTAGATTCTGTACATCACACATGTTATAAATTTAGTAAAAATAATTCACTAATATCGATAAGTCGGTTACTCAGTGTTAACTAGTATCATGATACTATAACTTATAAGATAGGCTCACGGGTCGATTGTATTGCGTCTCTTTCTGGCGCGTGACGTCATTCAGTGACAACTGAAACCAACGATACTGTGCGGCGCATAGGCTCCAGAAATAAAGTTCGTTTCAAGTGGATTTGTTGTGCTTGATATTATCGATTTATTTAAAAAATTATTTATAAAATGGTGTTTTGTGCCGTTGTTGGTTGTTCTAGCAACAAAAATAAAAAGAGCAAGAACTATAACTCGGAGTGTCGATATTTTTCGTTTCCCAAGGATAAGTCTGTTTGCGATGCATGGGTGCATAAGTGCTACCAACAACAGAAATTTCATATATTTAAATAATAATATATAATTAATTATATATTAAATCATTATTGCCTTTCCTAAAAGATATTATAATCAGCATTACATCATTAAACCTATTATTTAAAGATTTGCAGACTGATTTCAATATAAAATATTTACTAGCATATAATTTAAATCAGGATCCGTTATTAGGATATTTTTCAATTATTAAGTCAATTGGAGGCCTGTATGATCTACCAACTGTCCTACAATTCAAATATAGGCCTAGAAATTATGTGATGGGGACAAATGGATTAAATCATTTCCGATTCTTCAAATGTGGAACAGGCATTAAATGATGTGCAAAACATTGTTTCAAGAGCAGACATGCATTTATTATATAACGAAAATGAAAAAAATAATGCAGTAGTTGTTTCCGGCCAAATGATGAGTTTCTTAGATATATCTGAACAAGAAGATGGGGATGATTTTTCAGTTGATGACTTTTCAGAGTTACAGTGGGATGCCTTAAAAAATTTAGCAGGATATATTGCTTTCAAGCTAAGGAATAAAGAAAATCTTGGATACATTTCAGACTCCACTGATTTATCAAAAGAAGCATGTCCATAATTTTGCGAATTTTGAAAAAATTCTTTTTGATTGTGAATCAGTACATCGAAATGTATATACCATGAATTTTTTTTACCCTTTTTTTAACACCCTGTATATGTATATTTCATAAAATTATTTTTTGTTTCTGTGCATTTTTTCCTGGGTACAATGTGAAAATTGTTATGTAACTAATAAATTAATAGGCAAAGATACATCGTCAAGTTCAAATTTTAATATTGAATTACCTATGTTCGAAAATAAAAGTGGACACTCGGTATATGTACCTACCTATACAAATACAATATAAATTTACAACGTAATAGATTTTAAGATTATCTTAAATAAATAAATAAAAGATATTCTTAAAAAAATATAAGAACTTGTTTATACAATCTCATGCCAAGTTTTGTCCTGTAATAACGTCATATAGAGTAGTAAATCTATCCGAAAATGGGTCTGCCCTATAGCTGCTACGGACTTGAATTGCTGTATTTGTCACAGACTGACGTCATGCGCGGCAGAGTCTAAAATGCGTACAGCAACTGAGCTTACCTTTATAGTTTTAGTATCATGACTAGTATCACTAGAAGTTAGGTCTACGTACTTATATATCTGTATCAGGTGGGCATATCTAATTGTAAGATAATTCACAAATGCCAAGTTAATATTTATGACTAGTTTTAATCAATCATATTAAAATAGGTTTTGCCAAATTTCAGTCTTATCACATGTTACTAGACAGTGAAAAAGTCGTCGAAAAATTAAACAGTCAATGCAGTTGACATATATTATGTAATTCATTATATTTAACAACATATTACTACTGGCAGACTGAATAAATGGATGAATGAGTGTATTTCTTAGTTATGTCCTGCAAGTGCAGGAATTAATCTCGCCCAGTATTATTAAAAATATACTGACAAGATATTCTTAGTTCGTTATGTAATTCCACATGCATAAGTGTTTCATATTTAATTTTTTTTAATAAATTTAACCATAGCACACATGCATTTAACAAGTACTTCAGGTGTCTTATCTCGGTTTCTAGGAATTATTTTCATGTTCACTTTCCTTATATGATATTGCGACAAATTTTATTTGTGGAATTGTGAATTATGTTCGCTATTCTGAGTTATGTTCAATTATTATATTCGGTATCAATTATTATTTCAAAGGTAAAACAAAACTCAAAAGATAAGACAAAAAATGAAGAGGGTAAACGTCTGCTATATTGGACGAAAGACAGAGGATGGAACATTCTGAATGAAAACGTTGTAGGAGAAGAACACGAAGAATATACTTACAACGGACCGAAAGGAGACACAATAATCGACTATATAATAACCATTGAGAGTGCAGTAGGAAAAGTTCAAGAATTTAAAATCGAGGAGAGAATAGAAATATACATGAAGATTATAGGAACCTCACGGGTAGAGGACAATGAGGACACTCAAAATAAATGGAAGACAAACTGGTCAACTAGAGGAGTGAAGGCGTATATGGAAAACATCACAAGAATAAGCTTTAAGGAGACGGAGGATAGATAAAATGACGAGATAACTAAACGAGACAGTGTACAGGTCAACCAGAAGGTACAAAGTAGAAAATAAGAAAATGGGCCAGAAAGTATGGTGGGACGCGGAATGCAGAGAGAAGAAAAGAATGGTAGCAAAGACCTTGAGGATGTGAAAAAATGGAATGGTTAATAAAGAAAGACTAAATAAGGAAAGGGGAGAGTACACGGAAATGAAATAAAGAAAAGAAAGACAACACGCAGAAAAAGAATAGCAGGAAATTAAACACAAGTCGGAAGCAGAAGTATGGAAATACATAAACAAAAAAAGAAACCATAAAAATAAAAGAAGTAGAAAATAAAAAAGGATCAATAGCTGAAGCATTTTATGTACCTACTAGACGGAGAAGAAGACAGAATCGAAGAAAGGCAGGGGCAAGAAGAGTGAATACAAACAGAAGATGTGTTTGAAATCACAATAGATCAGGTGTACCAAGCAATAAACAGGTTAAAAAAGAAGAAAGCAGTCAGGGAAGATGGAGTAGAAAGCGAAGCCTGGATCTATGCCACAGAGGCAAGGACCGAACAAATAACGAGACTAATAAACAAAATGTGGAAGGGGCTAGGATTCCCAAAAAGATGGAAAGACGGAATAATATGTCATATGCATAAATTGGGATCCATAGAAGAGGTTACAAACTGCAGAGGTAAAACAATGTTGATACAATCCTAGAAAGCATTCTACGGACAGAAGTAGAGAGCAAAAACATTCTACCAGATACGCATGCGGGATTTCGGAAAGGAAGAAGTACGATGGACAACATATACATTCTGAATTATGTAGTAGAACGATAACTAAGTGATGACACAAATCACGTGCTTGCAGATCTGCATTCTGATTGGTTCATTTTGTATTTTCATTTCTAAAGTGAAATCGATCATGAACCGGAGAAACTTGTAGAAATAAATTAGATAAATAAATAAATGAATTTCGTAAATGTAAATCCATCATAAACCAGCTTTAAATAAAAGCTTGTAATAATAATCATACTTATACATATGTATTATTATTATTTTTTTTGTGATGAAACCGTGTATATAATACATATGCAAATTGTAAATTACAATAAAAGAATAAAAAATCGTTGTAAAAATAGTTAAATAATTAGTTAAACAAAAGGACAATGCATGTATTATTATATACCAGATATAACATTTTCGGTGAACAGTCGACTTTGCAACGGCAACAATAGAAATACGATGTTTTGACAGTTAGTTATGTGGAACACATATTTTCGTAAATATCGCCAACGACAGCAAGCGGGTCAATTTTTACACAAAAAAATAAGCTCTTAAACCTTGCTCTCCTCAAAACACACTTTGTGTCAAAATTTGAGCTCAATTGACCAAGTAGTTTCGAAGTCTATAGGGAACATACACCGCATACATTCACTTTTATATGTATAGAAGATTGAGGGCCAATACCAGCGTCTGCATGGTAACGGGCGTGCCTCTAATGTAAATTCGTGCAAGAGTGATTCGGATTATCTGCTGCGACTATGTCGGTCGCACTTTGTACGGGCCGTACTACAATATAAACAATTGTACATTAATGACTTTCTAATTATATGAAACACAGTCCATGTGCCGTGAGAAATATTTCATTCAAAACACTTGCACGGTACGGTACGGCTAGGAAATGTCAAATCCTGCGGCGGCGGCGGCCATGATGGATTTTATGTAAAACTTGTGTGAATTTTGCAATTTTCACCGACTTCTAGACGATTTTGGGGAAAAAGCGCAAAAGATGAAATCGTTTTCATTTTTTTGCTACTTTCATTTGTACTCGTAGTTATTTTAAATACGGCGGAGGGTGGAGGGTCTAATGCTGGATCGACCATGGTGGATTTTATACATACACACCTGTTTCTCACGCATTTCAACGCATTTGAATATAACTTTATGCAGATCACAGTGCGACAGTAGGATGGGAGTTTTTACTGAAAATAACAGAAAACTGTAGTCACATGTTATACGAATGCTGTATTATATATATGTGATACTATACGTTTCACGTAACACGCCAGCACGACGGATGTGATTGCACGAATTCTGAGATAAGGTCTCATAGTGGTCTGATAGATGATAGCTACTGCATTCAGCCCCTTCATATTCAGTTCGTGCTTCTCAGATAACTATAAAGAATGATATATCAGTACTGGTTGCCTGTTACCAGAACAATGTCACATTTAATAATGATTTATATTTACGACTCCGGATGCCTTCAAGAAGCAGAAGATGAAGCAGCTAAGTTGTTCCGGCACAGTCATATTATTATTACTGAAAATATTGCACATTGAGGTAAATTACAAATAATCTCGGTGAATCACCGCACTTATAAAAAACACAAATATTTTGCTTATAAATATTACACGCTGTTATTAGCAGCAGATAGTGAAAAACTAATCACTTTTTGTGAATTAATGTTTAATAAATGTCATGCTTTAGAAAATATTTGTTTCACTGACGAGCACACATTTACATTAAATGGGGGACACAATTTTGTGACAGATTAAGCCACTGTCTGCTAGTCAATAGGAATACGTTTGAACATTTCATTGATTAGTACCTGCTAGTGATATTGAATTTAGTGCTTAACTGTTGTGTTTTGTTCGTTTTTTCATTACAAAATGCAAACTCTTAAGCTTTCTGTTGTAGGTATGTATTACTGAAAATCATCCAAATTTGTTTCTACACAAACTTTATTATAAAATAATAAATATAACCATATTATTTATCCCTAATTATTGTTTATTTGCAAGAATATTGATAAGTCAATGATAATAGTTGTATTGTATCAGCCACGACCTTCTCGATTAAAAGTGTTTTATTCCGGCCCGCTAACAGGCCCAGTTTCAGCGTGCCGCCGCTGGCGCTAGTAACAGTAGGAAAACATTTGAAAAAAAATACGATTTTGACAGTTGTTAATCAACAAACTACAGAATTCAATCGTGATACACGAATATTTTGTGTAAAATTTATTTACAACCAGTGCATTTAGTGCAATTATAAATTAATTATTTGTGTAATATTTACGTCGGTATTATTCTCAGGCATTATTATTCATTTTACTGCAAATTATTATGTGTTTTACAGTAACACTTTCAACTGCAGCGTAATTTGGTGTGTTATATTAATAACACATCACTGTAATTATGGTTCATGATAAGAAGTGCTGTGTACCAAGCTGCAGTCGACGAGGAACAAGTTTATTACGTGAATTCCCGTCAAACATGAATATGGCCCATAAATGGCATGAGAGTATACAGTTACACACTGGGACGTATATTATATTATATTATATTATATTAAATACATACGTAATAATATGTAATAAATTGTATACCTAAGTAATATATTTTATTTTTAAATATTATAAAATCAAATTTCTTTAAAAATCATTTTATAAATTAATATATCTATATATTTTATGATTTATTTTGTATTTATATTTAATAATGTTTACGCAACAATCTTTTACAATATTAGTTGTCATTTTTTGACAGTGACAAGTAGCTACTGTTACTAGCGCCAATACTTCAACATTTGGCCGAGCTGTCGGCACAACAAATCTATTGTTATATCGTTCAGCTAGCAGGCCGGTATAAATCGAGAAGGTCGTGGTATCAGCAAATTCTAAAATTGACAGCAATCTGACAGTTTTAAGTTTGATTAATTCAATTACCTACTGTTTAATTTGTGACAATCACATGTTTAGATACAGACACAGCAATACTTGATCCTTACATAATTTCCCAATGTTAATTTTCCTATGTATGGTAGTCGCTGGGACGCACTGTATATATTTGTATCAATATAAAATAATAACCATTTCATTGCATACAGCAATACAAATTAAAGTGCACAGTGTTGTTCATTTGCCGTTTTTCTTCAAAACTGAACGAGATACTTATATAAATGAACACATTGTTGTAAGGAGAGAAAAATAGTAGTTTTTAACTAGAATTAAATTAACTATGGTTCCCATTTCAAAAAACAACTTGCACCGTTGTATCTCCAAAAATATTCAATGACAAAAGCAGCGTATGTACGCTAAAATATGTATTTGAAGCTGCTTTCAATATTTTCACCAGCCTCCTCGTCCAGCTGAGCCGTGCAAAATTGCCAAAACCCCACAATCGAAATTTTCAATAACTCTACCTGCTTCCTACCATGTATAAGAAAGTAAAAACACAAACTACAGTTTGTAGAACATTAATTGTTCGCATTATTTTTAATAAATGTGCAAATACACAAATAATTATTTATAAATATGTTCCGTCTATCTCTCTCTCTTTCTGTATTGATTATAATTACACTGACGAACACACACATTTCGAACGTAACACGAGAATACATGACGCACTGCGGATGACTAAAACATTTCGACTACTGCACGACGACGGGAGGTGGGGGCGAGGGGTGAACAAGGCACACAAAATCACACTTCACACAATGTGGTGACACACGGTGGACACACCCCTGACAGTACAGGGCAGGCCGGAGGCAAAATTGTAAGCCCCTCCCCGAGAAAAAAAAATCTTTTTTTTTTGCAAATCTAGCTCCTGTATGAGATGATTTGATGTTTGTTCGGATTTTCTCAGCTGCCCCAAAAGTCAGAGGTGCGCAAGTAACAACTATTACATCATATACAGTAATTCATTACAGTAGAACCCCGGTTAACCGAGTCTGAATTAACCGAGTTCCGGGTTATCCGAGCCCAAATTAGCCCAACAAGATTCCGTATTATCCGAGGTTGCTTCAAAAGTGATCCGGATAATCCGATTTTGCGTAATTCTTGCGTGGGAATTCCCAATTTACATGCCAGTTCCCATCACTCGAAGCGAAGTAGACGCGTGCTTTCATATGTGTAGTCCTGCAGTAAATTCGAGAGCGTCGTGTCATGCGCATCGTGTATTATAAATGTCCGTTTCGTCAATGCGTAAAATAAGAGGAAAAGAGTTGTCATATCCATTGTTCGGAGTTTCATAGCTCATATTTTTCTGTTTGCGTTCACATACTTTTGTTAGAATTAAACCGTTATGAAAATTTCTATGCATTTCCTTTATGTGACTATAAAATTTAAGTACGCATGTATGTGTTGCATTTTACCAAAATCCGGATTGTCCGAGTTTTCAGTTTTCCGAGGTGGGTACCCCTCACATTACCTCGGATAATCGAGGTTACACTGTATTTAAAAAGTACTATTCTTAAAATACTAAAACAAAAACAACTCTTTCATCTTTGGTCCTACAAATATTTAGTGTTCAGAACCGCTGGTTTTTCGCAATTATTTCGTGCTTCTCAATTGTGGGATGGAGTGCAATAAACAAACGCCGGTTCATGTTTCACAGCCAACCAAGGTTGTTGTTATTTTTTTGCGTATTATGTAAATTATGCATTATAATTATATTTGTATGCATTTAGGAACAAACTATTTATTATTAAGTGGCGCCCACTCAAACATTTATTTCCCGAATGAAGAGCTACAATATTCGATACGATGTCTGTAGCATCCTCCGATTTCAGAAATACAATTCACTGATGTAAAATTACTAAAGTAATATTTATAAATAACTGAATGGAATGGATGATATATCAGAATCTATAAATAAAACGTGACCCTAGAATTGGTTTGTTTAATATCCATTTTTCACGAAAATGACTTGCAAAAACTTTTAATTTTCGATTGGTTTGTTTAATATCCACTGACAAACATTAGAAAATGTACTTCTATTTCGATCATTACAAGTACTATTTTGTAGAATGTCCGAACAAAATATTACCAGTTCATATTTATCTGTTCAACATCCGGATGTTGAACAGAGCTACACTGAAACTCGTAGTATACAAATTACATTTCTTTGTTCGATACCCCAATCTGTGTTTGTACTGTTTTGTTCAATATCCATATGAACCAATAATAAACATGTATTTGGTCACGAGGTAGTGAATTCTCGATTGAGTAAACTACACAATAGAGTGAACACTTAAATTTTATCATTGCGTCCCGATATAGTGAACAGCTGTAAACCCCGAAACAGTAAACTATGGTATTTTCGATACTTCTCTAGAGGATCCCACTAAATATGTGGATTTCATTTTGCTGCCTAAGTATGTAAACATTCGCATCTCATTGTCAGATCAGTGGTAAATATTGACACAGAAAGTACTAATTTCAGTTTTACAATTTATTCTCTAATATTTTTCAAAATATTTTTGTACGTTTTGAGTGTAATTCTCAAGAGATTTTATTTATATGTACTAAAATTTTGTTATTTGCTTGAAAATAACCAAAAACCATACGGTCAAAACGTCGCATATATGTTATGATCTTTATGATTAAGTTTTGAAATAACCAGTTCACATCACCTTGAACTATAGTCACTTATTCCAACTATTTTGGATTCAATATTTTTCCTTCTCTTTTATTATTTTACATATACATACATAATTTTGTTAATTTTGGTACCTAGAATAAAAGTTGTTCCTCAAAATATCTGAGTGACTCCAGAACCCCGAAAATGTAAACACCCCTAAAGAGTGAACAGGTTCGGCCGGAATTAGTTCACTAAATCGCGACTCTACTATATTTCTATTTACAGTACTAGCTATTACTGCCAAACTTCCATTTTCTATTTCGATTACCAAAAATGCATCATCAACTTTATGATATCCATAATTTTCGTTATTCTTATTTAAAACAATATTTTTTATACAATGATCAATTTCTACATAGTTAGTTTTACAAAAATAGTTATCATTTATTTTATAACAATTGTGTGTATTAAATAATTTATTTCCTTTTAAAATTACAAAGTTTTTCTCTTCGTTTGTAATAAACATTTGTTCATTATTTACGTTTGGTATAGGAGTTATTTGCAACAATTTAAAGCTTTTATTATTATAATACACGGGAATATCCAGTAAATATTCAATTTCATTTAAATTGCAAAAGGCTAAACTAGTATCGATTTCACTTAAAATTTAGACTTAATACAATTAATTGATTTAAAATATCTTTAATTTTGAAAGCTTTTTCCCTGTTCATAACCTCTTTCATTATATTATCAGTGTGCATAATTCTTGATTTCAAAACTAATTCGATATGTTGAATATTTTCAATTTGCTTATTAAATTACGAAATCATTTCTTTATTAATTCTTATATTTTCCAAATTTTGTTGTTGAAGAATATGTTACTTTTGTTGTGTCTTTTCATATAATTTATTGTATTTTTCTCCATCTTCTGAATCTAAATTCCCAGATATAGATTTAATTATTGTACCTAATCCATTAATTACACCTCTTTTCGATCGTTTAGAAGTGAATAAATTTTTTACTTTATCTTCTGATCTTAATATATTGAAATTTAGAATATTCATGTAAGTTTGAGTTTCTATTTCATAATAATTTGTTTCACTTTCAGGTTCAACAATTATTTCATTTATATAGTCAATTAATTTATTATATTCTAATTCCAAATTACTTATTTTATAATTATAATAGTAATAATATGAATCCTTATAAATATTTACTTTTCCTAAATCTAAAATGTTTATGCCAGGATTATCTTTTAGTCTGGTTAGTTCTTCGCCATTGCAAAGCCATCTGGAACATAAAGTCGTTTTCTTTTAATTTTATCGATTTTATGTTTCTTGTTTTCGTCTTTGTTATTCGTCCTAGTTTGGGGTTGTAAAGTTCAATTTTATGGATTTTAAATAATGGTTTTTTAATTCTCTGTATTCTTTTACCTTCTTTAATTAAGACAGTATTAAATTTCAAGTTATCTAAATTTGATCTTTAGGTTTCTGTTTTGAAAACCTTTTATTCTTTTCAAATTCAATATTTAGTGTTACTTCTTTCTTTAATAAATTTAATTTATCTTGCCAGTTCTGTAAATAATCTTCACTACAATTATTAAGTTTTTAAATACCGTTCTTTTAAAGCATCAGCGTTTGAATTTAAAGTTCATTTTTTGTATTCAATTTCATATGAATATTCATCTAAATTTATGAGCCATCGCATCAATTTTGAATTTGGGTCTTTTAAACTCATGAGCCAAGTTAAAGGTCTATGATCTGTTTAAATTTTGTACCATAAAGATAAGGTCTGAAATATTTTACAGCCCAAACGATTCCAAGTAATTCTTTTTCTGTAGTATGTACTACAATTTATTTCATGTTCGAGATGCATATGCTATTGGCATACCTTTTCCGTCCGTTTTTTTTTTTTTGCTTAAAATTGCACCAATTGCGTAATTATTTGCATCATTTGTAACAATAAACTGTTTTTCAAAGTCGAGGTATTGTAAAATAGGAGCATTAATTAATACATTTTTACTCTTTTCAAAACTCTCTCTAAATTCTTTATTGTTTATATTTACTATTTGACCTTTTTTCAAACATGTTGTCATTGGTTTAGTTAGTTTGGCAACATTTGAATTTTCTATAGTAACCTAGAAGTCCTTAATATTGTTTTATCTCTTTTTGTGTTTTAGGTATGGGAAAATTCTTAACGGCATCTATTTTTGAGGGGTTTGGTTTTACTCCGTCATTTGTTCCTTATCGACTGCAATTAGGTAACCCTTCTTATAATAAACCATAATTACAGTAATTCGTTATTAATATAACACACCAAACCACACTGCAGTTAAAAATGTTGCTGTAAAAACATCTAATCATTTTTAGTCAAATGAATAATACCTGTGAATAATACCAACGCAAATATTAATATTTTACACAAAGGTCCGTGTATTAAACTGAATCAGAATTGAATTCTGTGGTTTGTTGTTAACAACCGTCAAAATCGTATTTTGTTCAAATGTTTGTAGGCGGTTGTAGGCGGGTGTTAGCGGGCCGGAATAGTACACTTTTAATCGAGAAGGTCGTGTGTTCTTTAATAATTACAATTTACAATATTAAAATGTTTGCAACGTTCAATAAAATTCCACTTGCAAGTTTAATAATGTATATATTTTATATTTAAATGTATGGAACTAATTAAAATTAATACATCACATATCTCAGGGCAGTTATATTCCGTTACTACACCCACCGTCCATCTGACACATAGTCACCTCCAATTGACACCATACTTCAGACATTGTAAAAAGTATAAAAATATTTGCACTAATATCATCTATGGCCCCACCTTGGATTCGCCCCTGGTAAAAATGACTCACAAAACACCTTTTATCTCTAATAATATAAATGAAATCAAAGATTTATTATCTGAAATAGATACAAATATGTCGGAAAAATGTAATGATGATGGAATAATATTTTAAAACGTTTCAGATGTATTAGATTCTTTGAACAAGTATTAATGCTGAAGACGATTATGCAAGGGAAGATAACGTTATTTAAATAGTACCAAAGTATTCGTTTCCATATTACACACAATTAGCCAGCAGGCTTACAAATTTTTGAGACAGTCTGAAATACTTATTTTACCGCATCCAGATACAGTCAAATCTATTTGCAATTCTTTGTTAACTGATCCGACATATGAAGAAAAAAATCTGTTCCATACGTACGCTAAAATGTATTCAAGTTATTACGCGAACATTATACCGGGTGTCCCAAGAAATCTGGAACATAGAGAATTAACATGTAAATATAGAAAAATTTTGATTACTTCTGAACAATACATTTTACAGTAAAAGTGTAAATATAGAATTAAAAACTGTATAATATGATGCCATATTTAATACTCAGATATGTTTCTATAACGAGTAAATCAATTTTGAAATATGTACTACATTTTAATGATTAGGAGGTCATGATACAAAAACGCTATATATTGTTTATTTGTTGTTGTAATTAACAAAAATACATGCAATTTTGGTTCCATGACCTATTCATATGTCATCAAAAAGCAATATTTCAAACTTGGTTTACTCGATATACAAAAATATTTGAGCACTAAACAGAACATCATATTATGCAGTTTTTAATTCTGAACAATATTGTTATTTTCAATTTTGCTCTAAAATGTATTGTTCAGAAGTAATCACAATATTTCTATTTATACATGTCAATTCCCTATGTCCCAGGTTTCTTGGGACACCCGGTATATAGAAAAGCCCTTCTCTGTATGTTTGTACCCACGCAGTCCTGACGTCACACTGCATTTTCGCGCGAAGATATTGTGTCAAAATTTTAATAATTTGTTTCACAGTACAGCGAATTCGTTTTAACGTATATAGATTCAAAAAATAAATGGGAAAAAATGTGCAAGTTCCCTATTGAACATATAGTGAGAGCTATACTATCCTGTCTCACTTGTGTTGGTTAGTTAGGATAATTTTCCACGAAGTGTGCACAAAGTTTGCTTGACAGATTGAGACTTACAATAGTGGGACTTGAGGCGCTTTCCTTTCGTCTACCCCAGTAGGGGGAGCTGAACTGATCTGACCGGGGAGTTACCGAACTAATCCTCATGCGAAAGGAACTTACAAAATTGAGTGGGGTAGTTGACTAGCTTGATATTTTAGATTTCGCTACAAAATTAATTTTTGTCTGTTGGTAATAATTATTTTTTATGTTCATCTCTTTATTTATTGAAATAAATATAGAGTATATAAATAAAAATATTAACAGTCATTTCTGAAGTATCCGTACATATTTAAAGAACACTGATATCAAGCTGTTATTAAAAATTACGAATGCGAGAAATGAGAAAATGCATCGTGAGTATTAAATATAGATTACAAAGTATAATTTGTTTACTAATTATATAAAAATATCACAAATACCTGACAAATAAAGATACATTTTAAAGATCCGTTATTCAACTTGCTTGCACATATATAACAAACGCAGCTAACCGGGCGTGCAGTTCAGTTCGCACTAAGAATTTTTAGGTGCTCCGGGAGGTGAAGGTGGAAGTAACAGAGTAGATCAGATCGTACTACCCAAGGCCGAAAGGAGCAAAACTGTGCAGTTCAGTTCAGCTGGGAGTAGCTCAGAGTAGCTAGATTAGTCGAAAGGAAAGTGCCTAATGATGCAAAGTATCCTAACTCCAAAATCACAGGAGGTAGACTTTTCCTGCAAAAAATAAATTGTATAAATGTAGCCCATCTCCTGTAAATTATAATCAATTATTTTCCAATTACTGTTTTCAATTATTATTATAAATTAATAAGCAAATGTAAAATGAAAAAAGGTCATTTATCTCGAATGTATTAAATATACACTTAAACTAGTTCTGCATACAGGTAAACTATTTATGAATGGCAGAGCATTGTAATTATAATAATTTCTTGCACTATTATCACTCCTCTTAAGAATTATTGCGGTAAAGCTAAAAGCTAACAATAAATCTGCTAAAAGTTGTAACGATAGAAAATTAGGCACACATAAATATTATTTTATATAAATGTGGTTTTGCTTTGAAATTTCGTTTTGCATTAAAAAGATCGAATGGAGTGCGACTAAAGACTCAGTTGAGGACTGGCACCCTGTTACCACTGAAAGCCTTTCAAAATTTTATTGATATAACTAATATTTATACAGACGAACCCGCTTAATATCATGCTCTCGGTTCCAGAAAAAACTATGATATTAAGCGGGTCGTGATATAAACCAAAACCCGCTTAATATCCACATTTGTGACATTAACCGAAAACTCGCTTATTGTAATTATTCGTGATATAAACCGGAAATTTACTTAAGAAGAAAATCTTCTATGTATTACAAAAAAAGGAATATGTATATCTATAAGTTTGCATATGTTTTGATGGAATTTGTTTAAATAGTGTACTGAACTATATTTTCCAATTCATGTAAGTAATAACAATTACTTTAACCTCAAAAAATTTAAAAAATACTCCTAAAATTTGCCTTTGTCACACTTCGCTCAACATTATTTTCGATGATATTAACCGAGGAGATATTAAACGGGTTCGTCGGTAGTTAAAAATTCGTGCTACTACGATATAACGCTGCCTGGTCACGAAACTTAACCACCTACTTGTAGTGACGTGTGACGTCACGCGCCAGCACCGTGGCCTTGTTATATCGGTGGTAATGATTTAACACACAAGTATCTTATCTCGGTTTCTGGGAATTTTTTTATAATTAATTTAGCTTATTTTGCTAAAAAAAAGTGCATCAGTAATACGTTAACAATGTTAAATTTTATTTAAAAAAAAATACAAAATAACAATGTAATAATAAAAATACTGGTTAAATGGTGTGCCGACACTTCAACACACGACAAATAAACACAGGTCTTTGAAACACGCAATTGATGTATACTAATCCAGAACGAATATTAGTGGATTTCGAGACAGCTGCGATGTCAACATTTCAGGCACCATATTTATAGAATGTTTAAAAAAAATGATAATAATTATTAATATAAGAGTTTCACCTATCTAATGTACGGTAGGGTATGGGATTGTATTTTTAGGGTAGGAAAATAGAGTAGGATAAGATTAAATGTAATTATTAATTTAATAGTTTCACCGCATGGAGGAGGTGCGATGGACGTACTGGTACAAGTACAAGTTTCAAATTATTCAAATATAAATCTTTGTTCGGAATTATACAAGATTAGTCAAAAATACCGGAACACCAAGATAATCCAACCGTAAAAAAAATCAAACAAATTTTCGTACAAGTTTTCTGGATGTAAACAAGCTACCGTTCAAATATTTTTTAATAAACCGAGTGTTCATTTTATTATTAGAACAGCGTGTATATTTTTACACTTTTCAATTCTAAAATTTTTTTGTAGAAATCATTTTTTATAAAATGCATAATTTTTGAGTTATAAGCGATATGTATATATTTATTTATAATTGAAGCCTTCCCTCGAAGAAGGGTTTATATTATTTTTTGACTAATGACGATTTTAACGGAGAGAGGGTCTATGCTTATATACGCATCTGTGTGTACTTGTAAATTTTATGTGAGTGTCCCCATCTCATTTTCATATTGTATTGCATTTAAAAAGAATAATCACTGCGTTACATTGCCGATTTGCAAAAACAACTTATGTAATTTGTTGCAAATTACAAAGAGACTTCAGTCGAAAATGAAAACTGGAGTGATTAATCCAAAAGACGAACGTGGGAAGCATGCAAATAGACCACACGCTATTAAGAAGATCTGTAAGAAATCATTGATAAACATATCGATAGTTTCCCAAAAAAAAAAGCACTAGACAGTGAACTACATCATAGAAAGGCCTAAGCGAGATATGAGTTTTTAACTTAACTGATGACATTACTGCTAGCAAAAGAGATAATTCAAATAAACACGTAATTTGCATCGACTTATAAGTTTTGTTTTGCCCCACATTGAATCATTCGTCAGTTTTCTACCAACGTCAGTATTCGTGTTATAACTTTTGTATATCCAACAGTGGCACAGATGAAATTGTGGAATGAACTTATGGCACGAATTGTAGCTGCCAGGGGCTCGATTCTCGAAAGTCTGCGTGTCGGCCCCATACTGCTCGTTGACGTATGGCTCGAACACGAAGAGTACAATCAAGCTGTATTCTCCAACTCTTCGGATTTAAAAGCGTACACGAACGAGCGGCGCGTAAAGACCCTTCCCCATAATGTCTCACGACCAATCAAATTCAAGTATTCATTCGCGCTCACTCAACTGTAGACAGTGTTGATAAAGCGATTGTTTTTTTGTCAACCTCTATCTTATGTTGCATTTTATTTTAAATAGTTTCGGCTATTCCTATAAATTATGTGTTTACATAAAATATTAAGATATAGGTAAACACAATTTTAAACATTATTTACAGATATTTATTGATAATAAATAAATTATTCCGTGAAAAGAGCTTCATAACTATTACAAATTAGGCCAAACATCTGTTAACACAATGAAAAACAAACACTTGTGCGCATGACACGAGTGGTCTTGAACCACTCGTTGTAAAATACGAGTACTCGCCACGTACACGGGCGCTCGAGAATACAGTTTAGAACTTTCGTTCGCTTTTATACCCGGAAACGTACAGAGAACGTGAACGTACAGTTTCGGTAATTGAGCCCCAGAGACTCTGCTGAAATAGCTACAGCCTTACTAAAATATGTTAAAGATCATTATCTTATATTGGAAAAGGAAGAAGAACGTCAGCTAATCATTTGGTCGGACAGGTGCGTCGGTAAAAATACTAACTGGAAAATAGTTTGTCATTATTTGTTGCAATGTCGATATTTAGAGAATTAAAAAAAAGGTATCTCAAGTCTTTATTCCTGATATGTGGAAAGATGTATTCCAGAGTGCCCGAAAGTCAAATCATTTAAAAGTAATACAGCTCTCTCAGGAAGATATTAAAGATATATCACCTATAGAAAAAATATTGTCAGAAATCCTAATCTGAAAATCACCCAATATATGTGGTTCAGATACAGCCTGGATGAGCCGACTACAGTCAATGTTCGTTTCAGCCATAATACACTGCAGCCTTAGACCACCTTTAAATTTGTAATAACAGAATCATAAATCAAGCAGCAAATCTAAATTTACCATTACCTGATGGATATGGTTGACTATATTCCTGTACAATATGTCCCATTTTATGAAAATTTGTTATGTAAAGAAAAAACAAATTAATAATAAGAACTGTTAGGTTACAAGTAAAGTATTTTTTATGTCGTTTTTTCATTGTAATCCCTCCAGGCAAATTAATATATCACTGCATAAAGCCTTTTTCCACGGAACAAATTTTTAATGGTCTCTAGTTTTGACGCTTATTATATTTTGTTTATACAATGTTTATGTTTAAAATACACATTACTACTTAATTCAATATTAAAACTGAATTTATAACAAAAAAATAACAAATAAAACGTTTTTTTTTTTTTAATCCTTCTTCGAGGGAAGGCTTCAATTGTTATAATGTAACAAGCCTTCCAAATTATTCTAATTCAAAGTATTAATAGTCGTGTGTTTATATGTCGCGTGTTGAAATATCATGTACCCCTTCAACTGGCTTCTCGCCAGTATGGCCGCATGTGACACACCAAAATTGAAACATTTTTCACATACAGCTTTATGCGATTTCTCACCTGTATGTAACTGCATATGATGCGCTAAAATTTAACTAAAGCTTTTTTTCGAATCTAGAACAATTACACGGTTTTTCACCAACATATGTCCGCAAATGCTACATTAAACTTAATCATTAGTTGAAGCATTTTTCACAAATAGCACATTTATACGGTTTCTCATATGACGCACTAAATTTGTCTTCAGGTCAAAATATTTTTTGCATCTAGAACGCTCATGCGGTTTTTCACCAGTATGTATCCGCATGTGACGCACTAAACTTGAACGGTGAATGAAACTTTTTTCGCATGTATCACAGCTATATGGTTTCTCGCCTGTATGTTTCCGTGCATGAACGTCTAACAATGCTTTTCTACAGAAATATTTGCTACATGTTAAACATTTGAATATTTTTTTTGCTGCTGTGTTTAGTTCTTTCTTATTTGTTGAATGCACTTGTTTACACGTGAATTCAGAACAATTAGAATCTGTGACAGTAACGTGTATATTACTATTTACGGATATCTCCGAATCCGTTTCATTGTCGTTACTTGCAGTCGAATTACTATCCATCGGAGATTCTTCCTTGTCATCTACTTCTTTCTTGTTCCAAGTATCCTCTTCTTTAACAAAGATGAATACATCTTCTGTTTCTTCAATTATTGGACCAAATCTATATATTTCCTTGTCTTCTAATTTTATTTCGTGGACTAAATCTACATGTAATTCTGCCTCGTTATCGGTATTTGATATGGATGCAGTATTTAATTTATCCATATAACCTTGCAACAGTGCACTGTTTTTGAGACACGTGGCCAGAAATTGATAAGTTTTGCGTAAGCGTAGACAACATTCTTCACAAATCAATGCAATTCGTTTGGTTTTCATCCAGTCCTGAAATATAATATTAAATTAAATTAACAATAACATGTCAATACAGTAGTTTAACGTGACCTCACAAGGCCATGTTAAAAAAAATGTTGTGGCATGCAAATCATTCAAAAAAGCTAATGTAAACTGAAGATTAAAAAAAAATTAATCAAAGCCCGAGCTTTAACCGGATTTTTATTTATAATATATTAAGAACCTTTAAGGCTGATTTACACATGGCATGCCGGTGATAGACGAAATAATAATTCCATATACTTTTCAGTCAATTGAAACGTTAACAATTTGTAATATTTTTGTTTTATTAGAAAATTTCGTGCAAATTCATATTAAAATGAAATGGCCTTTTTAATTACTTTAAATTTGAATTAATGTTCATCTTACAATGTTGAATTATCAACATCAGTGCTTTTAAAGATTTCAATGTCGCAAACCCTAAAATATATGTGTTAACAGCTAAATTAAATGCAGTTTCATTGATGAAAGAATAATTGAAAAATAATGATATCAAATAACAAATCCTTAGCAACGGACGGGCAGTCATTTACTGCGTTTTTTCAAGAGTTTTTCTATTCCTTTTTGGTAGGAACTTGATTTTTCAAGGAGTATTGGTTACTAGCTACCATGATAAGTATTATCTCCCTTTGAAACGTCGATATTATACAGGCTGTCCCAAAACCTACCGGCAATATTTCGGGGATGAATTCCATAACTTATTTAGAATCAAAAACTATATAAACATATGTCCTACAAGTAACCGTTTACGAGTTATTTTTATTTCATAATTGATGTGACTAAAATTTGAATTCATCTAATTTGATGAAATAAATCTTTTTTAATATATTTTTATTACTTTATTTGCCAGAAATGTTCCAAATTATCTCCATTGTGTACGATACACATAGCTGCACGACGCAGAAGAGATCGCTGCGTTCTTAATATGGTTGCCAGGTTATTCCTAATGATATCGGCAGCTGCGTAATTGTTCTACCGTGTGCGCTTCAGTTGCATAAACAATCTGTTTCATGTGACCTCAAATATAAAAATCTACTGGAGTCAGATCCGGCGAACACGGTGGTCCTACAAAAGATGCGATCAGGGCAACTAGATCAGTATTTCAGAAATCCGTTGAGCTAAAATTTTAGTCATGAATGAAAATAAACAATAAACAATAATTCGGTAACGGTTATGTTTAGTACATATGTTTATATGGACTTTTCGACTCTAAATAAGTTCTAAAATGCATCCTTGAAATATTGCCGGTACATTTTGGGACAGCCTGTATATTTATTTATAAGTATTTTTAATTTATTTACATACGCTTTTGCTTGTTTGATAGTTGCTATTAGCAGCATTTTTTAATTAATATGTATGTTAGTTATATAATATTTATTACAGTTTTTCCGTTACAGTATAGCCTGGTAACCTTCTGTAACAAAATTTCTTCCCACCATTCGCCCTTTATCTATTTGTAAAGAATATTAGACAAATAAATAGAGCACGTGACAGACTTTGTGAGAGAAGATTTGCTACGTAGAATGTGAGAGGAATACTTGGAAATGAAAATGAGGTATTTAATGTTATGAAAGATTATGGAATAGATGTTTTAACAGTATGTGAAACAAAAAAGAAAGGATGCAGTGTAAATGAAACAAATGGCGTATTTTGATTATCGTCAGGTGTCAGTGAAAACATTCATGCAAAGCATGCTGTTGGTGTAGTTATTAGCGAAAGAGTGAAACCGTGTATTCGTGCGTATACATGTGTTTCTTCCCGTGATTTATATGTAAAAATGAAAATTGGGTTCCATAGAATATCTCTCGGATGTGCTTATGGTCCGACTGAATGTGAAAATGATTTCGAGAAGGAATGTATGAAAATAATTGTGTTATAAATGATAATATGAATGATTTTGATTGTGGTGAAGCTGAATGTTGGGATATAAATGAAGACGATGTAAGTAATGCTTTGGCTAGAATGAAAACTGGTAAAGCTGCAGGAATAGATGATATTACAGTAGATATGTTAAAGTATCGTGGCGAAAAAATTTTTGTTTGGCTAGTTTATTTATGTAAATGCTGCTTGCGGCAAAATGTTGTTCCAGAAGATTGGAAGTGTACTGTAATTATTCCATTGTATAAAGGAAAAGGAAATATGAGTGAATGTACAAATTATCGTGCGATTAGTCTCTTGAGTGTTGTGTGTAAGTTGTACGGTTGTATTCTAATTAATAAAGTAAGGGAGATTATATGCAGTAAACTGAATGGTATGCAAGGTGGGTTTTTGCCTGAAAGATTGGGGAAAAAACATTGGACCGAAACAAGAAATTGTTTTGTGCTTCATTGATTTAAAGAAGGCATATGACAGTGTTGCGCGTGAAAAATTATGGCCTATTTTGAAGGAGTATGGTGTTAGTGGTACGTTACTGAGAGCACTAATGGCTTTATATGAAAATAATCAAGCAGCAGTTCGTGTGGATGGTAGTTTGAGTAGATAGTTCAGTATTGACGTAGGGGTTAAACAGGGTTGTGTGATGTTTCCTTGGCTCTTTAATTTGTATATGGATGTGTTATTGCGACGAGCGTTAGAGTGTAAAAATGATGGTGTGAAGATAAGTGATTTCGTTGTGCCTGCATTAGCATATGCTGACGATGTGGTTATTATAGGTGAATCTGAGGAACAATCGACGAGAATGATTGAGAGTGTCAGTAATCAGGGAAAATGTTTGAATTTGATCATGAATGCTTCCAAATGTAAGATTTTAGTTTTTGAGGAGGATGAAGTTACGGAATGCAAGATTAGCATAGATGGTGAGCAAATGGAACAAGTTAATGAATTTATGTATCTGGGATGCATGTTTTCGACAGATGGACGAATGAATGCTGAAATCGAAAGAAGAGTAGTTGCAAGTCAAAATGTTTTGGGCGCTTTGGGAATGTTTGCTAGAAATGTGAATGTATTAAGAGAAGCTAGGTTATGTGTTTATAATGGTGTACTTGTGCCATCGTTGATGTATGGAAGTGAATGTTGGGTATGGGATAACCGGAATAAAAAAACGGTAACTGCGGTTGAAATGAGATTCTTGAGAGGTGTGTGCGGAGTGACTAGGAGAGACCGTATTAGGAATAAAGTAGTGTATGATGAAAGTGAAATTAGTGAAAATGTGAAAAGAGTGGCTTCAAGTCAGCTGAGTTGGCTTGGACATGTGGAACGAATGTCAAATGATAGACTGACTAAGAAGATTTATTTGGGTGAAATTGAAGGAACACAAATGCGAGGAAGACCGAGGAATGAATGGATGAATATGGAAAATGTTTTGAGTGAACATAAAATTATAAGCCGAAATAATAGGAGAGCATGTATGACAAGGTGCATGGATATTAACGAGGCGAGTCAGTTATGTATGGATAGGAGCATTTGGCGAGCAATTGTTAGAAAATAAGGAATGAAAGGCAATCTTCTATATAATATTAAATATTTTGAGGTGATTGTAGGGAATAAAGGGCCTGCTACCTCAGTAATGGGAAAGGCGTGATGTTATGTATGTATGTATGAACATATGCAAGTTTCAGTTTTAGAGCGGTTACACACACAGCGGTTTCTGCCGAATCATCGGTCGGTTTGGCTACCGCTCGACGATTACACACAGAGCGTGTTGTGCCGATTCGGCTTCCGCTTGATGATGACACACACAGCGGTTTTTATCAATTCAGCAGCCGGGCGGCTGTGAAATATACTTTTCAAATAAAATAAAAATATTTTTATTCAAACTAGAAGAAACTGAAGCCTGTAACAACGCTTGTCGTAATTATGCATGGGCGACCGCAGAAATTTTTCCAAAGGAGGGCAAAAAAATTTCAATGGGGGAAAGAAATTTTTACAAGGATTGAGAAATGTACATATGATAAAAAAAAAAGTAACGTATGCATATAAATAGCAAATTAATAATAGCAAAATCGTAATATTTGCCCGGCGATTAATACAAATATTTGACATAAACACTAATTAAATAGATAATTTCTTTATTTCATCTTCCTGGAGTGACAATTGACCCTCCCCCCAACCGGATGCCTACGAATATATCGTCGTTGGCAATGTAATATCTGCTATGTGAATTTTTGTCCATTTTAAGTTCTGAGTGGTACTGAAAAGTCTGTAATGTGCTGCGTCGTTTACAATATCTGCTTTGTGCAGTTTATTTCATCGAAATCTGTAAATGCAACATGTAATAAATGCTACGTTTTTTAGATGGCAGAAAATTTCTGCTATGTGAACACTTGTTACATAGCAGAAATTTCTAACTCACAAGTGTTTGCGCATGAGCGACTTGTAGGATACATAGCAGGTTATTCCTTATTTTCTAACCTAAAACAATTTCAAACCGGCCGTACAGTGTAATAATGTTCTATATTTTGTTAAAAGTGGTGTTCTTTAAAAGATAAATGTGATGCAATGTATCCACGAGGAAAGTTGATGGTTCAAAAAGCACGGGAAAATAATATTTCCGACATTATTTTAGAAAGCACTGGTAAGAACAGAAATATGAGTCTTATATTGGATGCCAATATATCACCATTACATTTTAGCAAAAACTAATGTCAGCAATACAAAATGTTTTTCTGATGCCAATGAATATCAAGTTTTGTTTGACGTTCCTTTGAAGAAGCCTTTTGAACTCCCAGAAAATCTACTACGTGAAATTAAAAATAATGAAAATTTGGTAACACTTGCCATAGATTCTTCTGAACAAAATGTAAGTGCGTTGTAAAAATGTTTAATGTTTCATTTTTTATTTGTACAATCATTAATTTGATAATTTTTAGAACTTTGACGATGAAAATTTAAATAAAACAATTGAAATACAACATGGGAAAAGTACTGTACCACTTAAAGCAAATTCATTAACGTTCCAACAAGATACTGACATTGCCGAAATAAATTACAATGAGAATGAAAATGAAGGTTCTGGTGAAGAACTATTACAATTAGACGATACAGCGGAATGTTTTGATGAAAATATTAGAGAAGAAAAAGATTCTGAGAGTGATTTTGACTTAAATGAGAATCACAAAAAACAAAGAAAGAGAAAATTGAATTATTCTAGAAAATTGAGTCAAATGAAGAGACTGCATGGTGAACAATATGTAGGCTATTCACGTTCTTCAGATGGAAAAGTTACACAAAATAAAAATCGCCAGGAAAGGGCCTTGAAATGCAGATGTTTACACGTGGCACCAAAGAAAATTACCCCGAGAACGTTGCGCTGTGCGAACATTACAGAAGACTGCCGAAAAAAATTATTCGAATTCTTCTGGAAATTACCAAGTTGGGATGCGCGGAAATCTTATTTGCAAGGTCTTGTAACATCTAGAGATATTATGCGGAGAAGAAATGAGTCAAATCATTTGTCGTCTAGAAAGTCACGTGGATACGACTGTTATATCCCTACAGAAAATGGAGAAAAACTTTTGATATGCAGGACAATGTTTTTAAATTCTTTGGACCTGGGAAGAGATACTTTTCAGCGCTGGTGTAAAACCTATCAGCATCAGGGGGGCGAAAAAGAAGACCTAGCTGCATCTGTTTCAAAAGCTACTAAAATTTCTAATGGGAAACAGTCTAAGAAAAGAGCAAGAAATTGGTTACAAATGTTGCCCAAAGTTCCTAGCCACTATTGCAGAGCTTCCACAAGAAGGCTGTATCTTGAATCGGTTTTTAGATCGAAATTACACATTTATCAGGAATACACACGATACTGCCAAGACAACTCATATTCCTATATTTCACGAACTTTATTCAGAACAATATTAAATGAAGAAAATATTGCTATACATAAACCGCGAAAAGATCAATGCGATACGTGTTGTTCTTGGGAGACTCACAATATTTCAGAAGAAGAGTATAGGGCACACATTGAAAAAAAGAAAGAAGCTGAAGCAGCAAAAAAGCTAGCTAAAGATACGGCTAGTAATGAAAAACTTGTTGTGACAATGGATCTGCAAAGTGTTTTACTAGCTCCCAAGCTCGAGGCCTCTGCCATTTATTATAAACAAAAATTACAGGTTCACAATTTTACTGTTTATGCATTGAACGATAAAAAAGTCGATTTATATGTTTGGCATGAAGCAAACGGCAACGTAACTGCTAACGAATTTACCACCTGCATTGTGAATTATATTAAAATGAGCATCGAAAATAAGCAATCGTATAAACATGTTGTTTTAATTTCCGATGGATGTGGTTACCAAAATCGAAATAAAGTCCTCTCAAGCGCCCTGTTGAATGTTGCAGTTGAATTACAAATTACTATTGAACAACTAGTGTTAGAACGTGGACATACTATGATGGAAGCCGATGCTGTACACTCTTCACTGGAGGCTTACTTCAAGCCTCCGATTTACGCTCCTAGTGATTACGTAAGTCGCATGAGGCAAGCCAGAAACCACCATCCCTATAATGTGCATAGTATCGACTACACATTTTTTCTTAATTATGAAAATGTACAAGGAAACCGTAAAAGCATTAGACCAGGAAGAATTAACAAAGTCACTGATTTACGTGCGTTGCTATATTTACCGTCAGGTCAAATACGTTACAAATTACGTCATAACGAAGCCGAATGGAGCGATTTTGAAAATAGTCAAAGGAATATACAAATGAATCCTGAGTTTAACCTAAGGCCCGTACAATTATACGCGAGACCCATAAAAATTTCGAAACAAAAATATCAGCATCTGCAAGAATTGAAAGTCGTCTTGGAACGTGATTATCATCCATTTTATGATAATCTTCCCCATCATAACTGATTTGTTTTTTTAAATAATTTGTAATAATTGTTTTTGCATTTTTTTCTAATAATTGTAGCGAATGTGCAATTTCTAATAATATAAATGTTTCTTATGTTTTGCAGTATGGTACGTTTATTTATTCATTTTAATTCCTCTTAACAAAATTATTCTTTATATCCTAAGCATGAATATCTGTTAGGTGATCGATAAATGACAACAAATATCTGCTATGTGAACTACAGTCAATTAATTTCAAAAATATAAATAGAGCTAACAAAAAATACTAAAATTCATAGAATACATTGAAACAAAACAAGCTTATTTAAATAAAAATGAGTGTAATTAATACAAATTATAAATTATAAATAAATTGTATGGTTTTATTCAGTTTCTGAAAAACACACATTTATCACATAGCAGATATTACATTGCCAACGACGATATGACAATAAATTAATATTTAGTCATTCACTTTCACAATCCTAAAAAGTAAGCTGCAAATAAAACAGTAAATGTAAAATATGTTAACACGTATTTAAGATAAAGAACGAATTGAAATAATGTATTTCTAAACTCCATGGTTCGTCACCAAACGCGCGAAAAACCGATGTGTGTGCAAGCGCTCAAAACAACGTTATCAAGCGCCGCATCAGCAATTAAATTGCGCGCGTTCCTTGTCCTAGACGAGGTGTCGAGACGGCTCCTCCGTCGCCGAGCAATGCTTGCCGCACTATGTGAAACGACTCCTCCGCCGCCGAGCAATGCTTGCCGCACTATGTGTTTTGTATCATTTGCAACACCGAAATAAGTGTCGACTCGGCGGAAGACTCAACCGCCGATTCGGCACAAACCGCTGTGTGTGTAACCAGCCTTATATTGTTCATGATTGTTCTTCAGTATATGGTAGATATTTTCCGTGTCATTGTAATAATGTAAAAATATTTGATACAATGCTCGGTAAGATGTGGTCCATTGAATTAGCAGTAGGTACTTCATTTGTTTCACCACACAATAGAGCAGTCCAACATGACGCCACAAGGTCATGTTAAAAACTAGGAATGGATACAGACATCCATGCCTGCAGCTCATCGACGTATGTCCAATTCTGAATTTATCACAAATTATTTACCTAAATACACTTTTAAAATCGTAGGTGCCTAGGTCAAAATAAAACAACAAATTTAAAACAAGTGCGAAACCGTTTCCCTCTCTCGACAAAAGCAAAGCAGACTAAGCCGACTATAAATGCATTGATCTTCTTTTGTTAATTTTTTTAATTTAAAAATATTTTTTTCTTCAACGGTCTAACGTGTTCTATCTGATAGAAACGTTATAACTTACCAAGTTAAATGGTAGATAACCTATTATGTGAATTATATCCTTGTACGCAGACAATGAGCTGTTAATATTAATTAGTGCTTTGTCTTTCTTTTCGAGACACACATAACACATATTTATTAAACAATACATTGCGTATAAACACTCAAACACCAAACTGCACCAAACACTTTTTTGCGAACGTCAGTACAGTAATATACAACACAGAGCTACCAACCTCTGTAATTACCAATATCACTAGTGTAATATGAAATATGTACAAATCAAAGGCTATATAGTTTATAATGCATTTAAAATATTTAATACATCGTCCAATCAAATTTTGCATGCGTTCTTTTTACTCTTAACCTGTTTCTATCAACCACTATTGCCAACTATCAAAACGTCTAGAGTCTTGCGATCTACATCTACAGTCTAGACTCTAGACTGTAGATGTAGATCGCAAGTTCATTTGCGAGAAGTATGGAGCGGCACAAAACAATCATATGAGAGCGGCAAACTTAATAGGGAACTTGTACATTTTTTTTTCTATTTTTTTTCTGAATCTGTATACATTAAAACAAATTCCCTATTTTTATTTTTTCGAAATTCGCTATACTTTTGGAGAAATAAATTATTGAAATTTTGATACAATATCTTGGCGCGAAAACGCTATGTGACGTCAGGACTGCATAGGCACAGCCGGGCGCACACACACACAACGAAAGGTCTTTCACACACATAGCCACATAGCTCAGTAGTGTGCATCTGTCAGCTATTTCTGTTCGTTCTGCGCATGACATTTTGATGGCTAATGACGTCACTTCGCTCGACCCGTTTTAGATTACGTCATTTTTTATTGAAAAATTGCTATTTTAAAATCGAGATTTCTGCAAATTGATAGACTTAAAATTTTGTTGTTTTCATATGATGTATTGTTTGAAATATGTACGTCGAATTAAGATAAAATTAAAAATATTAAAAATCTATGCAAGTTCCCTATTAGGCTATAGAATGACGTCACAACATCGACGTCGCTTTGGCTGAGAGCAGTGTTGCCAGAGGTGGTACAGTTGTACCAGATTTTGTACTTTTCACTTGTAAAAGTACATTGGTACTACTCTAACTGATTTGGTACTTTTTACATTTATTAAAAATATTATAAAACAATAGGTTGAAATTATTTTCTCCTATTTTTACTTTCTTATACGTAGTATAAAGTAAGTATAGGAATCATGAAAAATTTCGATTGGGAGATTTTGATGGAAATACATGTTTTGAGGTTTCCTGAATACGTTTTGACTGTTTTCTTACGTCCGTGTGTGGATGTGTGTCTGTATGTTCATTATCTTAAAAACGACCCTTCAGCCAGGCTTTTAAAACTGAAGCCAAAATACGTTTGAATAACTGATCATTCTAACGTTTTTTTTGTATTGTATTATTATTTATTGTATTATTTTTATATTTTGAGAATTTTATTTTGTTTCATGTTCAAGTTTTTTACGTTTTACAAATAAATAGATAATGGCTACGTTTACACCGTAGACCCAAATTCGACCTAAACACCAAATTCGACCTAACACCGCTTAGTCCAGTCGGTGTAAACACTACTGGACCAATTTAGGTCGGGCCTGATTTTTACTTGCCCCGACCTAAAATAGGTGAGCACTAAGCGATTCTTTCAACAGTGTAAACGGTCAAATACTTTGGTTATGAGAATTTTCACTAGATTTCACTATTTTCGAAATAGGTATGAGCTGGTTTGACAGTTTGCACTAAGATTAGTTATAGGTTAAAAATTGGTAAAAGATTATGTGACGAGATGAAAAAAATTAAGGGTTTGATTTTTAAAATTTTGTAATCACAAGAAAATAATAATGTAATAGACATTGGGATTTTTAAATCAAGAGAAAACGATATGAAAGAGGGCAGTTTTATTTTTCTTGCACTCCAATTAATATATATTTTTCTACATTCATAATTTTATTTTTCAATAATACATGCAAATACTGCCAAAATAATTTGCACCTAAATTTGGTCCGGCAAATTCTTAGTCCACTGCGGTGTAAACATGTTTCTTTTTGTATGAGGCCAAGCCTAGCTTGGTCCAGGACTAATTTAGGTCCTACGGTGTAAACGTAGCCAATAATAAATAAATAAAAATTATTTTCTTGGTTATTTTCATTAATATTGGTTGACTCCATTCGAATATCCTTGAATCGTATATTTTCTCAAATTTTCCGCTTTTTTAAAGTTGGTACTATGGTTTAAAATCTGGTATTATTTTTTGTTATTATAAATTTATTCTTGCCTAACCGGCCTGTAATCTACATGTTCTATTTACATATAACTTATTATGGTGTATGACGCTATATAATTCTAAATATTCACTTTATTTCAACCCTGTTTTTTCTTTACGATCATCCTCATCCATTTCTCCCCTGTTCCTTGGTCATCTAATAATATATTTTCGTCCCTTTCCTCCTCTTCTGTTTCCCTACACCGTTGTCTCATGTGTTATTGTTTCTTCCTCCCTGTCCCACAGTCTACATCGTCTTTCATCTGTGGTCAGGCAATATTTATAGTTCATTTCTTCATTACCACATCTAAATCTGCTATTTCCCTTATTGTATGCTAAGTAGCGTCGGATATTAGTGGTCTTTAGTGCTTTATAACGTCCGTTAAATCTTCCTTCTTGATTTCGGTTGTACTGCCCTTGTTTTTGTACTATTGTACTATTTTTTGTTAATGTTGATACAAAATATTTTCTCCGTCTGGTAACGCTGGCTGAGGGGACACACATCTGTTATGCCCATAACACCTATCGTACAGCATCATACAACGTCGTAGAAATTATGATGAAAAAAATCAGAACGCAGGTGTGTCATGGGCATTATGTACGAAAATACGATGAAACAACAGAACGCATCCGTTTTTCAAACCAAAATGGCAAATGTAAACCTAAACTAACGTTAAGGGAGACACCTTAGAGTAAAGTAACTAAAGAAAGGAAACAACGTAAAAAAGTTAAGCCAAATTTTAAATGCGGCGGCCATATTTGCATGACCTCATGTCAAAATCAGAATATTGACGAAGTGCACTGTTTTTATGGTTATTTATGTGTTAAGTTTTTCTTATGTAATTATATTGAACATTACTAACTTTTTGTGTAATTAGTTATTAGTTCTAGTGTAAACCCTTTCCTTGAACATTACAGACTTTGAGTTATTAGTGATTAGTTATAGTGTAAAACTTTTTCTTGAATATTATCAGCGCAGACTTTGTGTTAATTATAGTATTAGTTAAATTCATTATCATTGCATTTTGTAAAAATACCAAGTCGTGTCGCTTTCAGTTGTAACAAAAAAACTAGTATTCAAAGAATGGGTTAGTCACCCATGCCTGCAGCTCATCGACGTATGTGCAAGTCTGAATTTATCACAAATTATTATTTATCTAAATTCACTTTTAAAATCGTAGGTGCCTAGGTCGCAAATAAAACAACAAATTTAAAACAAGTGTGAATACATTTTCTTCTCTTGACAAAAGCAAAGCAAACTAAGCCGACTATAAATGCATTGATCTTCTTTTGTTCAATTTTTAATTAAAAAATATTTTTTTCTCCAATGGTCTTACATAATTTTTCAAAATAAAAAATATGGAAAAATATTGTTCCATTTCCTGCATATGCAAGAAAATTTTGAATACAATTGAGTGAAAAATAAAGGAGAAAAAAAATAAAAACTGAAAAAATATTTTTTTTCTCAAGTGCGAAGGAAAATTTTGAAAAATAAAATGTACCTTGCACAACTAGACCATAACAAGTATCTGCAGAAAAAAATTCATAAAAATCCGTTGGGTAGTTTAGGAGATCTGAGTGGAACAAAAAAATCTCGTACGAGCGAGCGGACGAGCGACATACATACGGACATATGTTGTAATAGTCATTTCGTGGTCCAGGGGGTCTGTCCGGGATTTCTTTTTTTTTTTTTTTTTTTTTTTAATTTGATGTTTACCAGTTCAACAATTCATTGTTATTTCATGGTATTGTTATCTTGTTCGAGATCGTTGGTTGGGTTAGTTCTTAGAACCCCCGTTGCGCTTTATCACTTTCGTATTTTTAGTCCAGTTCGTCTTCTGTGGTCAACAATATGTCCTGAGGTAGTCTTTTCCTAATTCTTGTTTTTCGTCTCGTCCTTTGTCCTAGTTTGAAGTAGTCTGCGCTAGTGCACATTGGTATTTTTGTGAAAAATGTTCTTGCCGTTTTCTTAATATGTTCTTGAATTGTCCTGATTCCTAGCTCACGATGTAGTTGGGCGTTTCTGATAAACCAGGGTGAGTTTGTTGCAATTCGGAGTAATTTGTTCTGGTACGCTTGTAGTTTTTTAATTTGGGTTTTTGAGGCTGCTCCCCATACTGGACATGCGTATGTAATTATGGGCCGCAGAATCGACGTGTATATGAGTAATGTGCATTCCTTTTTAAGCGAGGACTTTCTGTTAATTATTGGGTAGAGTATTCCTAGTCTCTTGTTAGCCTCTTGGAGTTTTTTCCCGATGTGTATTTTCCACGTTAGGCGACGATCGAGGTGCACACCAAGATATTTGATTGCTGAGTTTCTAGGATTCCATGTGATGTCTGTATTATTAATTATCAGATTTTCTGGATCTATTATTCTACGAAGGGTAAATATTTTTGCTTCGCATTTGTCTGCATTAAGTGTGATCTTCCACCTGTTCAGCCAGGGATTTAGTGTATCCAGTGCTGTTTGTACATTATTTCTAGCTATTTCCACGTTTGAATGCTGTCCTAATATTGCTGTATCATCTGCATACATAGCTAGGGATGAGTTCTGACATTCGGGTATATCATGCATGTAGATATTAAATAAAATTGGTCCTAATATTGATCCCTGTGGTACTCCGGCTCGAATTTTTCTAGTAGTGGATGTATTGCTGTTAATATTAACTTGAAATGTACGATTATTCAGAAATGATTGCAGAATGTGGAATAAATATGGCGGGGGATTCATACGTTTAATTTTGTGTAGTAGGCCATCGTGCCATACTTTGTCGAAGGCCTGCGCTACGTCTAGTAGTGCTGCGACGGTATGATGCTTATTTTCAAATCCATTTGCGATTATTTCTGATATTCTCAGTATTTGGTGATTTGTTGAGTGATTTTTTCTAAATCCAAACTGGAAGGGTGGGATGGTATTGTTGGATAGCAGGAAGGTATCTACTCGGGTTTTTAGTATTATTTTTTTTTTCAAATAACTTAGATAATGTTGGTAATAGGCTAATGGGTCTATAGCTTGATGTTAGATTTTTATCTTTGCCAGGTTTGTGAAATATTTTGATATTTGCGTGTTTCCAGCTTTTCGGAAAGTATCCTTTACGGAGACAGGAATTTATGATGGAGCTTAGGAAACTTAGCGCTTTTCGGGGGAGGTGTTTTACTATTAAATTTGTTATTTGGTCATGTCCTGGAGCCTTTTTGTTAATTAAGAATTTAATATGTAATTTTAATTCGGCTGGTGATGTTGGATTGATCTTTGTTGGTATTAGAATAGGATCTTCTATCGCTTCGAACTCTGCTATATCTACATTGCCAGGTGCTGTTTTGAATACTTCTTCGTAGTAATCTGCGAATGCATTGCACTTGTCCTCATCACTTGAATACGTTATATTTCCTTCTACTATTGTTGGTATAATAGTTGGACTTTTGAGAATTCTCTTGGTTGCTTGCCACATTTGTGAGTCCCCTGGATGTATTTCGGATAGATATCTCTGGTACGTATTTATTCTGTGGGTTTCTAGTGCCATGTGGACCTGATGAGTTAGTCGGTTGAGTTCTTGTTTACACTGTTTGTCGTGGGTTCTTTGCCATAGTCTACGTGCTCTATTCTTTTGTTTAATTAAGCTTAATATGAACTTTGGGGTAGCATAGTTGTGTTGCTTTATATACCCTTGTTGTATTGTTGCTGATTGTGTAGATTTGTGTAATGTTTTTGTGAATTTTAATATAGCTTCGTCGATGTCATCTATAGTTTTTAGATGTGCAGGTGGTGTTAGTTTTTTATTTATTTCGCGATTGAAAATGTCCCAGTCGATTTTTCCATAATGCATTTTATTTGGTGTTTGTGTCGTATCAGGCTGATTGGAGAAAGTCGCTATTATTGGTAAGTGGTCAGAGTCTAATTCACATAGAACATGTTGTGTTAATGGTGGGGAGAAATTTCTGTATAGTATTACATCTAGGATATCTGGTGAATGATCAGTACGGTATGGGAAATGCGTAGGTTCAGTGGGGGCTGATATTTGTATGGAATGTTCTGTAAGTATCCGGGATTTCTGTGCAAAAATTTTTGAAATCGGAAGATGCTACAGACATCGTACCGAACACTATAGCTCTTCGACAGGAGGTCGATGAGCTAAAAATCATACAATACATCTAATAAGAACTGTGGCAGAAAAATAAATAAATGTTAGATTACATTATATCGCCAAACAAAATGTTAATCATTCCCTCACCAAAAGGAACTTATTTAATAAAATCGTTTTTTACACGTCCGGGAGTAGAAGTCGACGAAAACACTTTTCATAAGGGAGTTTTTATTATAACAAAGGTTTTTGTAATTAAATGTGTGTTTTCATGGTACGCGTTGCATGGAAACATTTCCAAAGGCTTCTAAATATTGCAATTTCGTTCCGATTTATTATAATTCATTATTTATGAAATTAAGTATTTCTACTCCCGAACGTGGAAAAAAATTGTATATACACCTCGGGAGAGACCACAATTTTTCCCTCGATGTATTTGTAGCCCTCTGGTTTCGCCCTCGGGCTTCAAACTACACCTCAAGAAAAATAAGTGGTTTCTCTCCCTTGGTGTATAATGTACTATTGTTTGAAGGGCATTGAACATATTTCGCTAATATTAATATAATTAGCTCATCGACCTCCTGTCGAAGAGCTATAGTGTTCGGTACGATGTCTGTAGCATCTTCCGATTTCAAAAATTTTTGCACAGAAATCCCGGACAGACCCCCTGGACCACGAAATGACTATTACAACATATGTCCGTATGTATGTCGCTCGTCCGCTCGCTCTCTCGTACGAGATTTTTTGTTCCACCCAGATCTCCTAAACTACCCAACGGATTTTTATGAAATTTTTTCTGCAGATACGTGTTATGGTCTAGTTGTGCAAGGTACATTTTATTTTTCAAAATTTTCCTTCGTACTTGAGGAAAAAAATATTTTCCAATATTTTTTCAGTTTTTATTTTTTTTCTGCGTTATTTTTTATTCAATTGTATTCAAAATTTTCATGCATATGCAGGAAATGGAACAATATTTTTTCATATTTTTTATTTTGAAAAAATATGTAAGACCATTGGAGAAAAAAATATTTTTTAATTAAAAATTGAACAAAAGAAGATCAATGCATTTATAGTCGGCTTAGTTTGCTTTGCTTTTGTCAAGAGAAGAAAATGTATTCACACTTGTTTTAAATTTGTTGTTTTATTTGCGACCTAGGCACCTAGGATATTAAAAGTGAATCTAAATAAATAATAATTTGTGATATATTCAGACTTGCACATACGTCGATGAGCTGCAGGCATGTATGTCTGTATACATTCCTAGTTTTACTCTAAGGGAGACACCTTCATATCATCGAATTGCTGTGCGATGAAAATAGAGTAGCCGCTATTTTTCGTCGTAGGCGGATGCGTTCTGTTGTTTCATCGAATTTTCTACGATAGGTGTGCCATATGCATTACTCCTTATGCTAGTGACACACTGACGACTCACTCATGAAAATCTCAATAATTCACGGATGACTTATGTAAAGGGTGACACACTTGCATGTACGCCAAACTTTGAGTTTGGTCTCTTCTTATATATCTCCTGTACATTTTGACAGTTGTAAACAGGTGATTTTAACCCTTTTTTGTTTCGTCTTTTCATTTTACATATGATTTTCCGTAGCTTTATTTTTATATTGAACAATGTGTAGCAACAGTAGTTCAGAAGAAGAAATAATAATTATGGCTGCAAGTGTAGTAGCTGAATATAAAAAAATCTGGTGTGGTCACCACACTACTTTCTTATACTCAGTTTAAATTGGCACATATTTGACATTTCAAATGCTTATTTCTGTAAATATTTTGTCTTTGTTTTGTTTTCATAGCATATATGATATTTTAAATACATGCCAATATATAAATACATTTTACTCAAAATTGGATAAAGATAGAACAAAAATGCATAGAACATTTTTTCTTAAGCTTATTGTTCTCTATAACTTTTATTTCAAAACTTTTTCAATATCCCTTTCAGTTTCTCTAATAATTCTCAATGTTCGATTTTGATCTTCAGTAAACTTCCTCTTCCGGTTGTGCGATTATGCTAGAAATCTAATCAGCTCTTCATATAATCAAAAAACTTTTAAATACGAAGTTTCATTGTCCTGTCTTTGCTCGTTTTGAAGATAATGAACATACAGACACACATCCACACATCCACACTTCCACACATCCACACATCCACACACACAGACGTCATGGCGAAAATAGTCAAAACGTATTCAGGGGATCTCAAAACATGTATTTCCATCAAAATCTCGCAATCGAAATTTTTCATGATTCCTATACTTTCTTTATACTATGTATAAGAAAGTAAAAACATAACATCATTGTGAAGTCAGCTACACTCATCAAACTCATGAGTCTGGCGGACAGAAGACTCATGAGTTTGATTAGTGTAGCTGACTTCATAATGATGTTTTGTATTATTATGTTATTATTTAATTATTATTCCTTCTTCTAAACTACTACTGCTACTTATTGTTCAATATAAAAATCAGGCTGCGGGAAATTATATGTAAAATGGCAAGACGAAACAAATCAAAGGGTCAAGATCACCTGTTAACCCTTAGAGTAAAGAAACTATAGAGGAAATATAACATCAATTTGTGGAGTAGTGGAATGAAGCTATGAAGCGGAAGGGGGAGCAAGTGCGCCCCATATTTGTATAACTTCCGTTTTGCTGGGCTTATATGGAAAAATTTCTTTAAATTGTAAAAATATCCCAATTCTTGCTGTAAAAATCCCTTAAAAAACATCATACAAATGTAGCATATAATAGTACATTATACACCAAGGGAGAGAAACCACTTATTTTTCCTGAGGTGTAGTTGGAAGCCCGAGGGCGAAGCCAGAGGGCTACAAATACATCGAGGGAAAAATGGTGGTCTCTCCCGAGGTGTATATACTATTTTTTCCACGTTCGGGAGTAGAAACACTTAATTTCATAAATAATGAATTATAATAAATCGGAACGAAATTGCAATAGAAGCCTTTGGAAATGTTTCCATGCAACGCGTACCATGACAACACACATTTATTTACAAAAACCTTTGTTATAATAAAAACTCCCTTATGAAAAGTGTTTTCGTCCCTATTGAGTAAATGTTTCATTTCTGTCCCGCGTTTGACGCCATAGAAACCGACTTCTACTCCCGGACGTGTAAAAATGAACAATATAAGCATATTATATTTGTATATAAGAGCATACAAATTGAAAAAAAAATAACAATGTAAAACAAAACTTATTGAAATATTATATTAATATTAGCGAAATATGTTCAATGCTCTTCAAACAAAACTATTTTATTAAATAAGTTCTTTTTGCTGAGAGAGTGATTAACATTTTGTTTGGCGATATAATATGTTTGTTCCAACACACGATTCACGTATCAGTTCATGGTTTAGATAATACGCATGCGCTAACAGTGGACTGGTTTAAAACTAGTTTGAAATTGATTTGTGTTGGAACGTCATACCGGCACAATTTACTGAAAAATATTGAATTTCAGAATCATAACTTCATATATATTTTTTTAATTCTTTAACCCATATCCTCAAATTATTGGCGACAACGTTTTCAACTCTGCTTAAATCTCTGTCATCATCATTTTATTTTAATTAAATTTTTTATTAATATTATTTTGGTTTTATTTTAATAATTTTATTAAATATTTATTTTAATTATTTAATTTCTTTAAATGAAGTTCTGAGCTATGTAGTAACAAACCTAATGTAATCTAACACTAATATATTTTCCGCCATAGTTCTTATTAGATGTATTATATGAGTTTTTTTTTGTTATAACCGAAAACGACAAAATTTGGCATTTTTACAAAATGCAATGATAATTAATTTAACTGATACTATAATTAACACAAAGTCTGTAGTGATAATGTTCAAGGAAATGTTTTACACTATAACTAATCACTAATAACACAAAGTCTGTAATGTTCAAGGAAAGGGTTTACACGAAAACTAATCACTAATAACATAAAAAGTCAGTAATGTTCAATATAATTACATAAGAAAAACTTAACACATAAATAACAATAAAAACAGTGCACAATATTCTGATTTTGACATGAGGTCATACAATGGCCGCTGCATTTAAAATTTGTCTTCACTTTTTTTACGTTGTTTCCTCTCTTTAGTTTCTTTGAGTATTAACCAGTGATTGTAACAAACGGCTAATCGTCAGACCAATTTATTTTCACGAGTTCACACGAATATACAAGTCTGGGATTTACGGAATCGGGAAATCGTGGAACTGCATTGAAAATGTCGATAAATATAATAAATTTGAATGATAAATTCGACTATGATAAATTTCTGAAGTGCCCTTCCTTTCCTTGATGCCCTAAGCACGTGCTTATTACTTTCTTATACATAGTATAAAGAAAGTATAGGAATCATGAAAAATTTCGATTGCGAGATTTTGATGGAAATACATGTTTTGAGGTCCCCTGAATACGTTTTTACTATTTTCGCCATGACGTCTGTATGTATGGTTGTGTGGATGTGTGGCTGTATATTCATTATCTTCAAAACGAGCAAAGATAGGACAATGAAACTTCGTATTTAAAAGTTTTTTGATTATATGAAGAGCTGATTAGATTTCTAGCATAATCGCACAACCGGAAGAGGAAGTTTACTGAAGATCAAAATCGAACATTGAGAATTATTAGAGAAACTGAAAGGGATATGGAAAAAGTTTTGAAATAAAAGTTATAGAGAACAATAAGCTTAAGAAAAAATGTTCTATGCATTTTTGTTCTATCTTTATCCAATTTTGAGTAAAATGTATTTATATATTGGCATGTATTTAAAATATCATATATGCTATGAAAACAAAACAAAGACAAAATATTTACAGAAATACGCATGTGAAATGTCAAATATGTGCCAATTTAAACTGAGTATAAGAAAGTAGTGTGGTGACCACACCAGATTTTTTTGCTTATAGGGTTAATCCACCACTGGGTTGGCTAGAGGTGGGTTAAGTATAGTAGTGTAGTCTAGAACAGCGATCGCCAAAATTTTTTGAACACGCACCCCTAAGACAATACCCTTTTATTCGCGCACCCTTAGAACCCAACAGTAGACAGCATATTATACATGTATATGTAAATATATATATATATATATATATATAATATATATATATATATATATATATATATATATATATATATATATATACAGGATGTAGAAAAAATCCAAATAACAGTTATCTTAAAAGCATAAGGATTATATGAAGTCGTGAATGGTGAAATAATGCGCTTTCCTTTCGTGTTCCCCAGTACACCGGGATGTTACTGAACTGATCCTCATTCGAATGGAACGTACAAAATTGAGTAGGGTAGTTGACTAGCAGTGATATTTTAGAACACGCAAAAAAGTTATTTTTTGTTTGTAGGTAATCTTTATTTTTTATATTCATAATCTCTTTATTTATTGAAAATATAGGGTACATAAATAAAAATAGTAACAGTCATTTTTCAAGTATCCGTACATATATAAGGAACACTTATATCAAGCTATTATTAAAAATTACGAATGCTAGAAATGAGAAAATGCATCGTGAGTACTAAATATGGATTACAAAGTATAATTTGTTTACTAACTATATAAAAAAACGCAAATATCTGAGAAATGAAGATACGTTCTATAGAACATTATTCAACTTGCTTGCACATATATAAGCAGTTCAGTTCGCACCAAGAATTTTTAGGTGTTTCGCAAGGTAAAGGGGGAAGTAACAGAGTAGATCAGATCTTACTACCCAGTACTACCCAAGTCCGAAAGAAACAAAACTGTGCAGTTCAGTTCAGCTGGGAGTAGCTCAGGGAAGCTAGATAAGTCGAAAGGAAAGCGCCTAAAGAAACCTAAACCAGAAGACACCAAAGAAGTAGAGAAGTGGTTGCAGAAGGATGCGAAAGCACAGAAAGTAATAGTTAGAATCCTGGACAAGAAACCACTGATGCATATCCTCAACTGCAACTGAGCTAAAGCTATGTTCAATAAGATTTTTATAATATATCAAAAGGATAATGAACTGCAGAATGTATGTTATTACAGGAATTTTTTAACTACTCCTATGATAAGAATGGTAATATGGCTACACATATAAGTAAATTGGAAAACATCGCATTCCGATTAGTAACAGTAGTAAAAATAGAAAAATGCAAACATTTTGTAAGTGCACGGGAATCTATTCAAGCGAACGAGAAAAATCTCACCAATCTAACTGCCAAACTTCTTGCTGAGGAAAGACGCTGCAACACAGCGACTGATAAAAATGAAACAGTTGCCTTCAAGTCATTTGAGAAGAAATGTTTCATATGTAAAGGAAACCACATAGCGCGTTTCTGCAAAAATAAAACCAATACAAGCAGCTCAAGTGGTCGTTATTCGTGCAAAATATGTAAGAAAACAAATCATAATGAAAAGGAATGTTATATCCGTAAAAATATAGGTCAAAATAAAGAAGCGAATTAAAACAAAGTTACCTGCTTAACAGATACGACAGTTGACTCAAAAACTACATGGGTAGTAGACTCAGGATCGTCATAGCATATGACAAACCAGAAAGAAATAATGAAGAACGTAAAAAAATCCCCATCTGAAATAGCCGTTGCCAAGCAGTCACAATCCATGCGAGCTGAAGGAGTTGGAACAGTAGAATTCAGCAACTGCATTCTAAATAACGTCGTGTGTGTTCCAGAACTGAGTAAAAACCTGATATCCGGAAATGCAATAACACAAAATAGCGGAGAAGTTAAGTTTACCGCTGATAAAGTAGTAATATTGAAGAATCAAAAAGCAATACTAGAAAGTTACAAAAATAAAAATGGCCTGTACACAATTAATATTGAAACAAGTGTTAAACAAGAGGCATTGAACACTGAAAAAAAGAAAACTTGCTGAAGAATGGCATCAAGAACTAGGTCATTTAAGTGTTTGTAATATAAAGAAGCCAAGGAAGATATAGACACACTAAATGATGTATGTGAAACATGTACTCGTGCCAAACAAGGTCGACAAACATTCAAAGAAGACAGAACAAGGACAAGCAGACCGTTGAGCGTGCATTACACGATGAAGTTTTTCTTTTCAAGTAACCTTAAAAGTTTTCTCTCTCGCACAATTACGTAAGTGTAAGAGAGATAGTAAAGTCGACTTATAACGTAAAACTGCAACATGCACTACTTTTTCTTAAAAGTTCATTCAGGTCAATTCAAGTTCTGCTCGTGGGCATGCGCATTACTGCTTATTCTGCATTACCAACTTAAAGCGTGTTTAAAAGTAGCTTCCATTTATTTTCATCTGTCAGTTTGTTTTTTTATTTGTTTATATTGTTATGTATAAACTATAAAATGGCATATTGGAGTAGAGAATAAATTGAAATTTAATTTATTAAATTAAGAAGAAATTTAATTTATGTTGGTATGGCTGTTTGTTTGACACTTGGATATTTTAATTCACGTAAAACTTGATCGTGTAAATAAACTTGTAAGGTCACTTATAAAGACGCTTTTAAAGTTACTTGAAAAGAAAAACTTCATCGTGTAATGCACGCTTAAAATAATACACACGGGCGTGTGCGCCCCCACACATCCCTCAACATGGGACAATAAGAGTTACTTTAATACATTGCTAGACGATTACATTCATTTCTGTATGGTTACAATAAAAGCGAAACACAAGAAATGGTAAAAAATTACATCGCACAAGCTGAAACAAAATGGAATCTAAAAGTATTAAAGTTGAGATGCGACAACGGAGGTGAATACATTAACAAACAATTTAAAGAATGAAGTCGATAGAAAGAAATCATTCTTAATTACACAACAGTTGAATGGGAAAGCAGAAAGATTAAATAGAACTTTAATGGAACAAGCTAAAGCTCTGATTGCTGACTCACGTCTAGAAAAGAAAATGTGGGGTGAAGCAGTACAATCAGCAGCCTATCTGCTAAACAGGAGTCCCACCGAAATATTAAGAGTAACTCCAGCAGAAAAATGGAACAAGAAAAAGCTAGATCTTTCCAGACTGCAGGTATTTGGATCTAAATCCTATGCTAAAGCACAAGGGAATTTGCAAAAATTGGATATGCATATTTATAGGACACACAATAAACTCTTACAGGCTATGGGATGCGATTAACGAAAAAATAATGTTATCAAGAGAGGTAATATTTGAAAAACGAAGAAATGAATCGCAAGATCCAACCACAGAAATCCAAGAACCACAAAGTAAAGCAAATGGAAACTTCCAAGATAATACAGAAGACGAAAGTATAAGCGATGAAGACATAGAACAATCCGAAGAAAGAATGTAGATGAGACGAAGTGAAAGAAGTAAGAGATTACCTGAAAAATACAACGACTATGTATTACTCTCCTACGAAGAAGCAGTAAATGGATCGGACAAAATATAATGGTTAAAAGCTATACAAGAAGAAAACAAGTCACTTCATAAAAATGACACATGGGAAATAGTTGATAAAAGTGAAGCTGATAATAATAAAATTTAAGATTAAAGAAGATGGAAAATATAAAGCAAGGTTAGACATAAGAGGTTGTGAACAAAAACACGGAATAAATTTCGACGAAACATTTAGTCTAGTAATAAACAGCAGCTCTTTGAGAATAATATTTACATTACCTGCAAAGCAAAGTAAAATAATAATGAAATTTGATATAAAATCAGCATTCCTATATGGAGATCAAGATGAGAGCATCTATATGCTACCGTCCGAAGAATTTAAAATAAAAGATAGAATATGTAAGCTCAAAAAGGCTTTGTACGGCCTGAAAGAAGCGCCACTGAAATGTAACGAGAAATTCACTAGCTTACTTGTGAAAAAGGGTCTTGAGCCAATAAAATCGGTACAATGTGTGTTTAAAAATACGCACGCAATACTAATTCTAGCAATCTACGTTGATGACGGAATCCTAATAGGAGATAATAAGATTAAAATGGAAAATCGATTAGAAGAACTGAAATCAGAATTTGAAATAATCATTTCCAAACAACCAAAGACATTTCTTGGAATAGAAATCAATCACTTATCAGAAAGAATAAAATTAGCACAGACAAAATACTCAAGAAGGATCTTAGAAAAATTTTAAATGCTAGGTTCAAAACCAGCAGCAACTCCAATGATACTAAATAATGAAACGAGAGAACAAACCGATATACAAGGAAGCTATCCTTATAGAGAAAGTATAGGAAGCCTACTGTACCTATAAAATAAGACTAGATTAGATTTAGTATTCTCAGTCGGACATGGGAGTAAACATCTGGACAAACCAACTAAGCAGGACGTAGCAAACTTAAAACGAATGTTCAGGTATATAAATGGAACTCTTGATGATGGACTGAAATACTTCACCAACGGCGAAAAGGAAATCAGTGCATACTGTGACGCTATATATAAACTAGGAATGGATACAAACACCCATGCCTGCAGCTCATCGATGTATGTCCAATGTTGAATTTATCGCAAATTATTTACCGAAATATATTTTTAAAATCGTAAGTACCAAGATCGCATATAAAAACAACAAATTTAAGATAAGTGTAAAAACATTTTCTTGAGTGAAAAATAAAGGAGAAAAAAAAACTGGAGAAAATTTTGAAAATAAAAAGTCACATGCACAAATAGACCGTGGTACGTATTTATAAAAAAGAAAATTCATCAAGATCGGTTGGGTCGAGGAGCTAAAAATCTAGTGTGCTCACCACACGGCTTTTTTATACTTATAACAAACTTTATTTTACTATACTATTTCGTAATAGAGTACAACACTTCTACTCACACACAGAAAATACACACAAACTTAATATTCAGCAGAAATAACACAGGTCGACACAAGAACATGTGCTTGTCTCTTTCATTGTACTTCGTAGTACCGCACTCTCTCACACGATGTCGCGCACAATCACCTGTGTATGGCAAAGTCCACATTACACTATAAAATATCTGTTTCATACTCAATTTAAATTGGCACATATTTGACATTTAAAATTCGTATTTCATAGCATATATGATAATTCTGGAGCAAAACTGGTGGGGAGTCCATTCTAACTACTGATACATCGGTCCAGCGAGATATCGAACCAGAGAGACATCGTTCCAGCGAGATTTCGTACCAGAGAGATTTCGAACCAGCGAGATTTCGGGCTAGCGATACGCACTCTTCAGGGGACCTCAAAATATGTATTTTCATCAAAATATCGCAATCGAAATTTTTCATGATTCCTTTACTTCCTTTATACTACGTATAAGAAAGTAAAAAGTAGTATAACAAAGAAAAATATGTCATAATAATGTTTTCTGTCTACTATTTATTTACCTTTACTAGTTGATGATCCTTCATAACAATGTACATCCACTGGCAAAGTGGTATAACATGTGGAGTATCTGTACAAACCTTTTTTGTTGGTGGATCCTGAATTACAGCCTATGAAGTACTTTTTCTTTTGTAAATAGAACTTGAACTGGGTACGGCAGACGACAATAAACGTTTCGTTGGTCAAAATCATCTAATTAAAAATGTTTCGAGCAAATTACTGCTGTATCAGCAATTTTTTCTACATCCATAGAGCACGCCACTCACAGCGTAGTGCATCTTTTTTTTTGGCATCCTCTAATTAAATTATTTTTGTTCAACACATGTTTTATAATTTACCGACTTGTGAAATGAAAACGGTATATCCTTCAATTGTGGTGTTTTACACAGCAAACATTTTTGAACCATTGTCTCTAAATGATATTTATAACAAAAACTCAGCCTATACGTCAACACCATAGATTGGTTCCATAGATTATATATGATCTATATCTACTTCTTCGACCATTTAACCCCCTAGCTGGGTTCTCCCTTTTTTGAATTCCTTTTTCAAATCTTATCAATTTGATTTTGTTTTCGTTTATTTTTAGGCCCATTTTTCTCCTCTGTTCTTAGTCCTTCGACCATTTCCAACATTATTCCTCTATTTTTTGTTATTACCACTATATCGTCCGCGTGCGCCACTACCTAACCTCCTCTTGTTCTTAGCGTCCTTTTCTTTATTTTTCGTAGCACATACTGTAATGTTATGTTGAACAATGTTGCAGATAATGCATCGCCCTGTCTTACTCCTTTATCAATTTTGAATTCATCGGTTTCTCCTTTCTGTGTTTGGACACTTGCAGTGGTCGTTTTCATGGTCCTCCTAGTTCTTCTAATGCCCTTTTTAGTTCATTTCTGTTGATGCTGTCGAATGCTTGTTGAAAGTCTATGAAGAGTAATTCTATCTCTATTTTTCTCCTGTGTTTCCTGCTGTTCCTGTAAATTGCTTCCTATTTGCTCCCGTGTTCATTTCCTTTGTCGTTCGGTTAATATTGTCGTTTCTTAATAGATTTTTGTATTCCTACCATTATTTGCTGTACTTCTTATCATTTTGTTTGTCCTCTTCTCGTCCCGGTTCCTCCCTCCTTCATTCGGCGATCTTTCGCTAACCGTTCTTTTTGGTGGATTTATCTTGCTCTCGTGGTTTGTTTGTGCTTCCCTTTCTACCTCCACCGCTTCTTCCATCTGTCCCAGTGTGTAAATGTTGTCGTTTATTTTCAGTTTATTATATAATAATGTTGCTTCATGTCCTTGCGCTCTTGCTGTTTTCATATATTTTATTAATTCTCTTCGCTGATTCTGTATTTCTTCACTTATGTAGATCTCAGTTCCTTTTAGCTTATTTTTTGCTTTAAGAATTTCCATTTTCTGTTTTATAGTTCTCACTTCCACTAATATGGGTCTGTTGTTGTTTACTCTTTCTCTCCATATTCGTCTCAATTCAGTTATATCATTATTTAGATCTATTATTATTTGCATTTTACTGAAGACTTTATTTACCTTATTTTTTATTCAATCCTTGTCCTCGTTCTTTGTCTCATCTATGCCCTGTATGACCACTTTCCTTTTTCTTATCTCCCTCTCTAGTCCCTCAATTCTAGCTCCTTGTATCTTTGCTGTTTCGTTCAATTTTCGGCTTTCTTTTTTAAATCGCTATTTTCTTTCTTAATTTTACTTAATTCTTGCTGCATACTATCGATTTTGTATTCTATTCTGTTAGTTCCGTCTTGCAGCTCATTTATTCTCCCTAGTATTTCTTTTAGCATATCTTACATCTTCCTTATGCCGCCTTTGTGTTTCTTGTTACTGCACAGGCGCCAAGTCACGACTCCGGTTAACCAGTCGTAAGCAATGACCTTCTCCCGCCCAGCTGATTAATGCTGTTGTTCAGATATGTGTTTGTCTACTTACCTTGGATGTTTTCCTGCACTAGTTTTCATTTTAGACTAAAAGCATTACATCGTCGTCATGTATATCCCAATATTCATCTTCACCACAAACAAATCATTCATATTATCATTTAGTACACAATTATTCTTATATAATTTGCTCAAATAACTGCTCCATCGTTCTCGAATTTCAGATTCATTCTACAATAAAGTATTATCATGGTCTTTAATTGCTTTCACACAAGACATGTTACCACCTTTCAGCTTCTTCGCGAATGCCCGAAACATTTTTCTAATCCTGACAAAGTCATTCGTCAATTTGAATTTTTTTCTTTTTCACCCTGCATTTTACTTTCTCGTACAACACGTTTTGCATTCATTCGCATCCTTTTATATTTAAGAAAACATGCATCTCGGGTGTCACCAAATGTATCCACAACACTCAAAAAATACAAATATGCTTCTTTCTTTAAGCGTATAGCCTCCTTCACATTATCATTTCATCAATCATCTTTCATTCGTAAACCTACTTTCGATACACCACATGATTCAGTTGCACACATTACTACACAGTCCCTGGAAGTTTTCCATTTACTCGCTACATCTTCAAAATTTTCTGTATAAATAGGTAAAACGTCATTTAATTTATTAACAATTGCATTCGGACTTTTTCGTTCTACAATCTATATAATCGAACACGTGTCATTCTTTCAGATTTCTTCACTATCATTTTCCAGCCTTGAATCAATTTTACTCGAGATACAACCAAATAATGATCATTCGTTCTCAATTCAGCACCACGTTTTACTCGCGTATCCACCACAAGGCTTTCATCATACATATATTCCTTTTGGTGTAGGTCCAAGGAATTGAATAGGTTTGTATTAATATAAGAAATTACTAATGAAATAATCTCTGAAAATATATACCTATATTTTTTAATTCCTCGTAGGTTGATTATTCGGTCAAAAGAGCAACGTGTTAATTGTAAACTTCTTATTTCCCGTGGGATTGGAGTAAATGACCATTCAGTTCAGATGTAAAGAACTTTATTCAGTGTTCAGATATCAAAATTATGAAAATACTGACGTTTCGACCTTGATTAAGGTCATTTTCAAAGTTAAAGAGAAACAAAATTATAAAACATCTGGAACCAAACATGAGATAGTAATGCACAAACGCCAAAAATATACAAATAATAGTTTACCTTTGTTGGAATTGTAAACAGAAATTCAAATTTAAATGTGTTTTTCCCGCGCTTCTGGTATATCGGAAGCCGCTCTCTGTGTAAAATATGATACCAACTGTTACATGTATATAGTTACTGTTTTCTTGGCATGTTACAATATACAACACGTTGTTTGCTACATATGAAAAACGTTTATTTATTTAACTGCGAAATATCCTGCCCCATCAGGTTATGGGCCCAGTGAATAGACGAAAATAAGTGCAAAAAGGCGTGAAAATACTTCTACGGGAAGGACTCCGCTAGTATTTTGTTGTTGTTTTGTGTGCACGAGACGGTTCAAGACCGACGCGCATAACCTAACAAAAATCCCAGTAAAAAAGTGAAAACGTGCTAAGTTCCAATAAAAGAAGGAAGTCAGGATGACTTCGAGCACCAGTCAAGGACACCAGTTCGTCGAGAAACTAAAAGGAAGAGAAAACTATCCAACCTGGAAGTTTGCAATGCAAGCGTGGCTGGAATATGACGACTTGTGGGGATGCATAATTGGCACAGAAGAATACGTCAGCGACACAGCGAAGGTAACCAAAGCTAAATCAAAATTAATCTTGTCAGTAGATCCAGTCAACTACGTCCACATACAGGATTGCACTACTGCAAAAGAAGTATGGGAAAAAATACAAATAGCTTTCGAAGATTCTGGACTGACACGTAAAGTTAGCCTGTTAAAAACCCTGGTAACGACACAGTTAGAAAAATGCAAGGACGTAGAAGAATACGTAAATATAATCATAATGACTGCGCATAAATTAACTGGTGTTGGTTTTAAAGTACCAGATGAGTGGGTTGGAACGCTGCTTCTAGCGGGCCTACCGGACGAGTATCGCCCGATGATAATGGGTTTGGAAAACTCAGGAACAGCAATAACAGCAGACTCGATCAAAACGAAGCTAATACAAGATGTCAAATGCACGAAAATTGCCAGAAATACCAGTAGTGACACAGCGCTGTACACAAAAGGGGCAAAAACCAAGTCGAAGAGCTTACGGTGCTTTCGGTGTAAAGGATTAGGACATTTTGCAAGCAAATGCAAAGTAAAGATACCTGAACCGCATTCCACAAGCGGACAGGGTGAGAAAAAGCCGACGTCACATCAAGGTAAAGCGTATTGGGCCTTTTTATCGTCGACGGGAATAAACAGACGAACTTGGTATGTCGACTCATGTGCGTCGAACCACATTACAGCAACGGACGAAGGAATGTCGAAACAAAGGTGGTGCTCAGTCGGAAAAATAACCACAGCAAACAACCAAGGTATGTCTGTTAAGTCAATGGGTGATGTTAACCTAAATGTTTGCACACAGGATGGAATACAGGAGATTGCAGTGAGTAACGCACTCCACGTACCAGAAAGTTCAGTGAACTTGCTGTCGATCAGCCAAATGGTCAGTAAAGGATTGTCCGTACATTTTTCGCCAACAATCAATGAGATTCGGGACGAAGAGGGGCGCAATTTGGGGACGATGTCACTAGAAGGAGGAATATACAAACTCGACGTGGCAGCGGAGAGAACCTTCTATACGACAAAAGATTCGACGGCGGAGCTATGGCATAGAAGGCTGGGACACCTAAACTATCGAAGCCTGTCAGAACTCAGCAAGAGCTCAGCAACAGGAATAAACCAAAGACGTTTCGAGGAAACAGCTTGCATACCATGCATTAAAGGAAAAATTGCCAAGAAACCGTTTCCAAAGGAAGGGAAGCGTGCCAGCAATATATTGGAGGTTATACACTCAGACCTATGCGGGCCGATGGAGGTTAAGTCAATAGGAGGCGCGAAATATTTTATGACATTGATAGACGACTTCAGTCGTAAAGTATTCGTCTACTTTCTAGAAAACAAAAACCAAACAAAGGACGCCGTAGTTGAATTCAAAACGCTTGTCGAAAATCAGACCGGCAAACGAATAAAGTGTATCAGAACAGACAATGGACGCGAGTATGTAAACCTGGAACTAGAAGAACTTCTAAAGAAATGGGGTGTACGACATCAGCAAACGGTTCCATATTCTCCAGAACAAAACGGCTTAGCAAAGAGGATGAACCGTACCATTGTAGAAAGAGCGAAATGCATGATGTTCGACGCGGAGCTGTCCAAGGAGTACTGGGGAGAGGCAGTGGCGACCGCCGTCTACCTAGTCAATAGGTCTCCAACCAAAGGAAATGGTGGGAAGACTCCCGAAGAGGTATGGACCGGTTGCAGGCCAGACTTAAAGCATCTGCGTGTGTTTGGATGCAAAGCTTTGGCACAAGTACCAAAGGAACTACGTCAGAAATGGGACTCCAAGGCACGGGAACTTGTTTTCGTGGGCTACGATGACAACACAAAAGGATACCGACTGATCGATCCAGAAACACATCGCGTGTTCAAACGAAGAGATGTAAAATTTCTGGAAGAAGCTAATCCGAAGAAAGAAAAATCGTGTGAACAAGCCAAAGAGTTCATCGATGCCTCGTTCGGCAACGAGAACGTCAATGAACGCGAAGACGCTGAAGAAGACGCCGAAGAAGACGTGGTGCCGTCGACCACCACAGGGCGAACGGTAAGTGAAGATGCAGATTCTGTATATCTAACTGATTCTAGCGACGGAGAGTCAACCAGCGATGAGGCAGAAACAGCAGACGGGGACCAACAAGCTCAATGGACCGAACATGGACCGAGACGATCACAACGTGCCCCAAAGCCGGTCCACTTAGACGACTATGTAACGTACATGGCAGCAGAAACAAGTACCAAGGACCCGCAGACAGTAGAAGAGGCATTAAGCACACCCGACAGCAGTTCGTGGAAGAAAGCCATGAAAGAAGAGCAAGAATCGCTCATAAGGAATGAGACATGGACGTTGACGGACTTGCCTGCAAACAGGAAAGCTCTGGCAACAAAATGGGTCTTTAAAACCAAGCGTGACTCATCCGGAAGAATCGAGAGGCATAAGGCTCGGCTAGTTGTAAAAGGCTGTAGTCAGAAAGAGGGAATAGACTACCAAGAGACATATTCGCCAGTAGTCAGGTATGCTTCTATAAGATTTCTTTGTGCTTTAGCTACAAAGTACGGGTTGAAGATGGAACAGATGGATGTTACATCAGCCTATCTACACGGAGAATTAGAGGAGGAAATTTATGTGAAACCTCCGAAAGAACTCACTCAACCAAACCAAACAGGAAAGGTTTGGCGCATGAAGAAGGCAATGTATGGTCTCAAACAGAGCGGAAGAGCCTGGAATAGAAAATTGGACGGAGCGCTCAAGGAGATGGGATTAAAGCAATCCAAGGCCGACCCCTGCATCTACTATATGAAAAACAGAAACTCAACGTTAATCCTGGGGATATATGTCGATGATATAATTATCCTCGCGAACGACGACGCAACATTGAGATCAGTCAAGAAGAAATTGTCGGAGAAATTCAAGATGGTAGAACTCGGTAAGGCACAGCATCTGTTAGGTATACGAATCACAAGAGACGAGAAGAAAGGGGAACTGTACCTCGACCAAGAGACCTACATTCATGCAATACTCGAGAGATACGGCATGATGGACTGCAAGCCAGTATCTACACCATGCGATCCAAACCAGAAACTAACCTACGAGGACGAGCTCATGGACGAAGAGGAGACTGACGAAATGAGTAAAGTCCCATACCGAGAAGCCGTAGGTAGCCTGCTATACGCTAGCCAAGCCACAAGACCGGATATAGCGTATGCGGTGGGATTAGTCAGCCGATTTTGTCAAAATCCGCGAAGAATCCACTGGAAAGCAGTAAAACGGATATTTAGATATCTGCAAGGAACTCTCAACACAAAGTTAATCTTTAACAAGGAAGGCAATACGAAAATCGAAGGTTACAGCGATTCGGATTGGGAAAATGAAGCCGACAATAGACATTCGATATCGGGAAGTATCTTTAATTTCCAAAATGGACCTGTATCGTGGCAAAGCAAGAAGCAACGAACAGTAGCTTTGTCTACGACCGAGGCAGAGTACATGGCACTCTCCGCCGCGAGCCAGGAAGCGTTATGGTTACGATCTTTAGCCATGGAGCTGGATCCCGAAGCCGTCTCATCAGGCGTGGTGATTTCCTGTGACAACAAAGGAGCTATCGACCTCGCCAGGAATGCCGGATATCGTCCGAGGACGAAGCATATCGACATTCAACACCACTTCATACGAGATAGTATCGAAAGAGGTGACATCAAGGTCAAGTTTGTACCGACTGAGAAAATGATAGCGGACATATTGACAAAAGGCCTATTCGGGCCAAAACTACAAGAAATGAAGATTCAAATGGGATTGTTAAGTTGAATTTTTTGCTTGCTTGTAATTTGAATTGTCAGTTTATGTGGGGATGTTGGAATTGTAAACAGAAATTCAAATTTAAATGTGTTTTTCCCGCGCTTCTGGTATATCGGAAGCCGCTCTCTGTGTAAAATATGATACCAACTGTTACATGTATATAGTTACTGTTTTCTTGGCATGTTACAATATACAACACGTTGTTTGCTACATATGAAAAACGTTTATTTATTTAACTGCGAAATATCCTGCCCCATCAACCTTAATAGGTGTCAAACATAGTCACCTTAAATGAAGGATGATTATCCTAACATTGTGTTAATAAATAAAAAACATTTTTATATGTCAATCCCAAAGGGATATGACAACCTGAAAACAAAATGGATACAGATCAACAGGTGAAAACCAAGGACGTTTAAGGGAATGGACGAGACATGTCAATATAAAACACTTGCTTCAAAGTGAAAACGAAATAGAGACAGAGTTGGATTTATGGAAAGACCGTAAATTCTATGTCTACTTTTATTCCATACTAGTGCGCATGTGTAGTAGACTACGTAATTTTGATTTCTTACTTATGCGCATGAGTAGTACACCACGTGGTCGTGTGAAGCCAGGAAACTGCAACGGATCACGTGTTATGTTTGCCGTTGCCACTATCGCCATGCGGTACCTAAATGTTTTTATCAATTAAACTTGTATACAAAATTTGATTAGAATGTAAAATAAAAATATGAATAAATTGTAATAATTCAAGATTAACAATAATAATGTACTTAATCGTACATTTTAAGTTAGGTAAATATATTTTTCAAAATAAATATTTCACTAAATACAACAACTGATTGAAGACCACTGATTACGCAGAAGCATCAGGTAAAAATAAAGACAGACAAAATGGATCTTGCATAAGTCTGTCGCACTCTTTCTTTCATTTTCAGTAAAAGAGCCTGCATGTCTCGTCCATTCTCTTAAACGTCCTTGGTGAAAACCAATCCTGAACAAACCTAGCGGAAATTATCAGCGTTATTACAATTTAAAATGGCGGCATAATTTTGAATTAGATTACAGAAATCTGTACGGTAGGTAAGAATCTTGTTATATACATTTTTTTAAATTAATAATTTCAGGATCCCGTTTTGCTTTATTGGAAGCCAACGTAATATTTTTCCATTTGCTTTTGAAATTCAATTTGTAGGTTCCACTGTGTATTAGCAAGTCACAATTCAATTTGAACGCGGAAAATGGTTTTGGGTTAGGGCTTACAATCAGGAGTTAAGTTTTTTGCACTTCTGATACATATATATCTGTAGTAAATGTATCTACAATGTATTATGTTGTTAATATATTAAATTCCCTGTGGGGGATAGAATTAATTGACGATGAAATAGACGTTGTAAATAGAACTTTATTAAACGTGTATCAGCAGTTTAAAATATATTAAACTGTGATGTAAACGTTTCTACGGCCATCATCAGGACGAAAAAACGAGCTTCGAAAAATATCCTCTAGTTCCTGTAGTTCAACCACGTGTAATTCATCAATTGTAAAAATTAATAATACATGTTAAAAAGTTAAAATTCATATCACAACTTAATAATACCGTATTCAAAGCGTAAAAATTCATAATAATCACAATATATCACAGAAAAGAAGGTAGAAAATTATAAATATATGTATGTATCATGTACAAATGTGAACAAGTAGAAAGATAAACAAAATGGAAGCCAATTAAGTCAATACCCAACAGAGAATTTAATAAATTAACAACATTTACAATTTTTGACAATTTAACCTTTAAATTACAATGTATTATGTTACAATTCTTTAAAACTTCATGAATAAAAAATTTTCGGTTTATGGAAATATTTAATGAATTTAATTTTCAATTAAAAGAAGGTAGAAAATTATAAATATATGTATCATGTACAAATGTGAACAAGCAGAAAGATAAACAAAATGGAAGACAAATTAATTCTATCCTCAACAGAGAATTTAATAAATTAACAACATTTACAATTTTTGACAATTTAACCTTTAAACTACAATGTATTAAATATTATATTTTCAGTTCCGAAGTTCATCGTCAATATTATTAAAAACAAGTAATATGTCCGTATCTTTCCACATAACTAATCTTTACACAAACATCCCAGTAAATGAAACCATTGACATAATCAGTAATAGGCTAAAAGAAAAAGATATTGACAAAACATACATAAAACAATTAACGGAAATATTTAACACCATACTAACACAAAATTACTTCCAATTCAACAACCAATATTATAAACAAAACAACGGTCTCGCAATGGGCAGCCCATTATCCGGAATACTCTCTGAAATATTCCTACAAAATCTCGAAGAAAACACCATGAACAAGATAAAAGAAAATTATAAAATCAAACAATGGGTAAGATATGTAGATGACATATTGTGTATCACCGACTGCAAAAACACCACCGATATACTAAATTACATAAATAATATACACACCAATTTAAAATTCATAAACTAGCAGCCTTCAGAAGCCTAATACACCGACTAGAAACCATACCAATGAATAAAGGCGATTATAACAAAGAACTAAACATTATTAAACAAATAGCCGCCAACAATGGATATAACATTAATACTGTAAATAAAATACAACATGATATTAAAAGAAACCACAAAAACAAAGACAATAACAATATTCAAGAACCTAAACAATGGGCCACATTTACCTTCATAGGAAAACAAACTTACAGAATAACTAAACTTTTTAAGAAACACAACATAAACATAGCATACAAAACTACAGACAACCTCAAAAGTCAAATTAATAATAACATAGAAAACATAGATAAATACAACCAAAGCAGAATATACAAATTAAAATGCAACACTTGTAATCTAAACTACATAGGCCAAACCGGTAGAAAATTTAAAGACAGGTATGGAGTACACATAAACTCCTTTAAAAAACTTAAAATCAACTCCAACTACGCAGCCCACCTACTTAATAATAAACACGAAGCAGGCGACATAAAAGAGATAATGAAAATAATAAAAAACACCCCAAAGGTAGGAAACTAAACATCATCGAAAACCTTGAGATATATAAAGAAACGCGTCGTGATCCTAACTAAAATTGGCGAGTTCATAATACGGACATATTACTTGTTTTTAATACAATGTATTATGTCACAATTCTTTAAAACTTCATGAATAAAAAGTTTTCGGTTTATGAAAATATTTAATGAATTTAATTTTCAATTGTTGTTTCTGTATAGGGACTATAAATAATTATATATTTGCTAAATTCATTTATAATTCTATTTTAAAATATATTTAGCCACTGTCAAAAGATTTGTTGTTACACAAAATATAAATGGAACTGTACAAGTTATATATGCTCGTTTCTAAATCAATCTTAGCGTTTAACCAGGGTTGGAACGTTTAAAACAATTTGTTTAAAACAAATGTATAAAACATGTTTTAAACATAGACCATTGTTTAAAACACTAGTTTTAAACATATTTTAAACATTTGTTTTAAAATATAATTTGTTTTTTTTTATGTTTAAAACAGATTTTTAGGTATTAATTAAACTACAAATTTTCACTTTAAATTAGGAAAAAAATTATTCTAAATTTTTATGAAAGAATATACAAAAATAAATATACATTAACAAACGAAGTTCATAGATGGCAGTGCGTGCACCAATGTTTTTGTGTTTAAAACATGTTTTAAACATGTTTTAAATATGTTTTAAACATGTTTTATTGAAATTTGTTTAAAACATGTTTAAAACATTAAAAATATGATTGAAATAAAAAAAACATGTTTTTTTGTTTTTTTTTTTAAAAACATGTTTTTACCAACCCTGCGTTTAACCACTTGGAAGTTGTTTTTCATTTATGCTTGGTCAAATTATCATTATCAATTTAATGTTGCATACCAGTAGTGTTATCCTAGTGCCGAGCGATAGTTCAAGCTGTAGTAAATAAGTGAAAAACATCTTATCAGCCAAAGTGTATGTGAAATAGTGATTTTTAAAGATAAGGTGCTTTTTTCTCATATTCTAACTTTGAAATAAATTGCCAGTTGAGTAGAAGAAAATATTGTGAATTAATTTCTCGTATCAATAAGACAACGTCAAAATGTTGTGGTGGATTGTAGCAGTTGTGTTTGTGATACTTGTTTATACATATATAATAAAACCCCAACAATATTGGCAGAAATTAAACGTACCACATATTAAACCATGGCCACTTTTTGGAAATATGGCACCGTTTGTATTCCGTCGGAAAACGATGGCTGAATGGCTTCAGGACATATATAATTCTAAAGATGAACAAACGTAATTTTTATAATTATTCAATATTAAAAATTTCTAATAATTATTTAATTGTTTTAGTCGATATACAGTAAACTTCGCTTATAACGAACCTCAAGGGACCGACGAAAATAGTTCGCTATAAGCGAAGTTCGTAATAAACGATAAACATCAAAAATTCATAATTTTTGTTAATTCATAGGTACATGTTTCAAGTAGATATGTAATATGAAGAACTCTTTTGCAAAACTAGACAAATCCAGATTTGTTCAAAATTGAGTTAGATATTGGTTTGTAATACATATACTTACATATGTTTTTATGAATCTTATTTAAAAAAAATCGTTTATTTTACTTTTGTTTATATTTGTTATTATTTTATATGATTTTTATTTATTTAAAGTAAGAGCTTTACGTGTTTTCTTCAAAATTGCGTAACTCATAATTGTACTTCTTTAACACATTAAATACAGTGAACAGGGGCGGACAGGACATGTGGAGCATGCTGAAATTTCCGCATGATCCGTTCCAATCGCGGAAAGGTCCGATAATTTTTTTCATACAATTAACCACATATACACAAGAACCCCAAAAACTGTTACGGCGACCCTACATATGCGGAGTTGAAAGATTTCGAGGAATCCCCTGATTATTTGGTAAAATGCCGTTTGAAGTTCGTTATAACCGAAAACTTTTGCGATTATTACAAAAATTAAGGTTCGTTATACCCGAAAGTTCGTTATAAACGGGTTCGTTATATGCGAAAAAAATAACACACGTTTAATGATACTTTAGTTCGTACTTTACAGATTGGTTCGTTATAAGCGAAAGTTCGCAGTAAGCGGGTTCGTTATAAGCGAAATTCACTGTATTGGATTCTATTCATTTTTCAAACCTACTCTGTTGATTAAGGATGTAAATTTAATAAAGCAGATATGTATTAAAGAATTTGATCATTTTTCTGATCATCGAGGTTTCATTACGGAGGAAGCGGATCCACTTTTCGGCAGGAATTTGTTCAGTTTAAGAGGTAAATATTACATTATCTTGAACGCTAAAGATGATGCCATTTTATATCAATTGTATAGGTCAAAGATGGAAGAATATGAGGTCAACATTATCACCAGCATTTACTGGCAGCAAAATGCGAGCAATGTTTATTTTGATGAGCGAATGTGCAGAACAATTTGTAGATTATTTTTCAAAACAAGTGGACCCTAAGACACCATTGACCATTGAAATGAAAGATGCATTCACAAGATATGCAAATGATGTGATCGCTACCACGGCTTTTGGTATAAAATGTGATTCTTTAAATGACAAGAACAATGAATTTTACCGCATGGGAAATAATGCTACAAATTTTAGTGGTATCAGAGGTCTGAAATTCTTTGCGTATAATATTAGCGCTACATTAACAAAGGTGTTAAAAATTAGATTGTTCAGTGATGAAATATGTAATTTTTTTCGAAACATAATTGTGGGTACAATGGAAACGCGTGAGAAGCAGGGAATTATTCGTCCAGACATGATACATTTGTTGATGGAAGCACGAAAAGGAAAACTCAGACATGAAGAAACATCCCAGAAGGTGGAAGATGATGCAGGTTTTGCTACAGTTGAGGAATCAGATATAGGAAAAGATTCCAAACAAGCTTTAATTGGTAACAAACTAATTGCATATTTATAAAATATTACTTACTTTTGTAAATATGTATGTTGAAAAGAATTATCCGATGACGATGTGACGGCCCAAGCTCTTCTTTTCTTTTTCGCTGGTTTCGATGCAATATCAATTGAAGTTAGTCACATGTCATATGAGTTGGCTTTGAATCCAGACGTTCAAACCAAATTACAAGAAGAAATAGATGTCACATTAAGGGAATGCAAAGGGAAGATTAACTACGAAGCTCTAATGAAAATGAAATACATGGATATGGTTGTATCCGGTAAAACAATATTCTCATATATACCGGGTGTTCCAAGAAATGTGGGACATAAATAAATAACATGTAAATATAGAAAAATTGGGATTATTTCTGAAAAATACATTTTAGGACAAAAATGTAAATAAAAAAATCTGGTGTGGTCACCACACTATTTTCTTATACTTAATTTAAATTGGCACATTTCAAATGCGTATTTCTGTAAATATTTTGTCTGTTTTGTTCTCATAGCATATATGATATTTTAAATACATGGCAATATATAAATACATTTTACTCAAACTTGGATAAAGATAGAACAAAAATGTATAGAACATTTTTTCTTCATAATAATATTCACTACAACTTTTATTTAAAATTTACAATTTCTGTGTTCAGTAAACTTTCTCTTCCGGTTTTCTATGTATACCCAAAATCTAATCAGCTCTTCGCCAATCTCAAATAATTTATCCAATTTTGACTAAAATGTATTTATATATTGGCATGTATTTAAAATATCATATATACTATGAAAACAAAACGAAGACAAAATATTTACAGAAATACGCATTTGAAATGTCAAATATGTGCCAATTTAAATTCAGTATAAGAAAGTAGTGCGGTGACCACACCAGATTTTTATTATCAAAAAACATACAATTTTTGTTCCATGACCTGATCTGTCATCAAAATGCAATATTTCAAATATTCAATATTCAAAAATATTTGATCACTTTTCTTAATTCCGTTGACTTTTTACTTTCTTATACGTAGTATAAAGAAAATATAGGAATCATGAAAAATTTCGATTGCGAGATTTTGATGGAAATACACGTTTTGAGGTCCCCTGAATTGGTTTTGACTATTTTCTCAATGATGTCTGTGTGTATGTATGTATGTATGTATGTATGTATGTATGTATGTATGTATGTGTGGCCGTATGTTCATTATCTCAAAAACGAATAAAGCTAGAGTAATGAAACTTCATATTTAAAAGTTTTTCGGATTGGCGAAGAGCTGATTAGATTTTGGGTATAATTAGAAAACCGGAAGAGGAAGTTTACTGAACACAGAAATTGTAAATTTCAAATTATTTTAAAAACAAGAAACGATACGTAAAAATTTTTCAAATAAACGTTGTAGCGAATATTATTATGAAAAAAAAATGTTGCATACATTTTTCGTCTATCTTTATCCAATTTTGAGTAAAATGTATTTATATATTGGCATGTATTTAAAATATCATATATGCTATGAAAACAAAACAAAGACAAAATATTTACAGAAATACGCATTTGAAAAGTCAAATATCTGCCAATTTAAATTGAGTATAAGAAAGTAGTGTGGTGACCACACCAGATTTTTATTTAAACTTTTGTTCTAAAATGTATTGTTTAGAAGTAAACACAATTTTTCTAGATTTACATTATAATTCCCTATGTCCCAGAATTCTTGGGACACCCAGTATGTGTATTCATAATACATAATATTACATGACCTGATCTGTCATCAAAATGCAATATTTCAAATATTCAATATTCAAAAATATTTGATCACTTTTCTTAATTCCGTTGACTTTTTATTTAAAATTTTGTTCTAAAATGTATTATTTAGAAGTAATCACAATATTTCTAGATTTACATTATAATTCCCTATGTTCCAGATTTCTTGGGACACCTGGTATGTGTCAATACATGTATTCATAATACATAATATTACAGAAACCCTTCGAAAATGGCCAGGTATTTTTATGGACCGTGTATGCATTGATTCTTAAACCATACCATGATACTAAAACTATAAAGGTAAGCTCAGTTGCTGTACGCATTTTAGACTCTGCCGCGCATGACGTCAGTCTGTGACAAATACAGCAATCCAAGTCCGTAGCAGCTATAGGGCAGACCCATTTTCGGATAGATTTACTACTCTATATGACGTTATTACAGGACAAAACTTGGCATGAGATTGTATAAACAAGTTCTTATATTTTTTTTAAGAATATCTTTTATTTATTTATTTAAGATAATCTTAAAATCTATTACATGTAAATTTATATTGTATTTGTATAGGTAGGTACATATACCGAGTGTCCACTTTTATTTTCGAACATAGGTAATTCAATATTAAAATTTGAACTTGAAGATGTATCTTTGCCTATTAATTTATTAGTTACATAACAATTTTCACATTGTACCCAGGAAAAAATGCACAGAAACAAACAATAATTTTATGAAATATACATATACAGGGTGTTAAAAAAAGGGTAAAAAAAATTCATGGTATATACATTTCGATGTACTGATTCACAATCAAAAAGAATTTTTTCAAAATTCGCAAAATTATGGACATGCTTCTTTTGATAAATCAGTGGAGTCTGAAATGTATCCAAGATTTTCTTTATTCCTTAGCTTGAAAGCAATATATCCTGCTAAATTTTCTAAGGCATCCCACTGTAACTCTGAAAAGTCATCAACTGAAAAATCATTCCCATCTTCTTGTTCAGATATATCTAAGAAACTCATCATTTGGCCGGAAACAACTACTGCATTATTTTTTTCATTTTCGTTATATAATAAATGCATGTCTGCTCTTGAAACAATGTTTTGCACATCATTTAATGCCTGTCCCACATTTGAAGAATCGGAAATGATTTAATCCATTTGTCCCCATCATATAATTTCTAGGCCTATATTTGAATTGTAGGACAGTTGGTAGATCATACAGGCCTCCAATTGACTTAATAATTGAAAAATATCCTAATAACGGATCCTGATTTAAATTATATGCTAGTAAATATTTTATATTGAAATCGGTCTGCAAATCATTAAATAATAGGTTTAATGACGTAATGCTGATTATAATATCTTTTGGAAAGGCAATAATGATTTAATATATAATTAATTATATATTATTATTTAAATATATGAAATTTCTGTTGTTGGTAGCACTTATGCACCCATGCATCGCAAACAGACTTATCCTTGGGAAACGAAAAATATCGACACTCCGAGTTATAGTTCTTGCTCTTTTTATTTTTGTTGCTAGAACAACCAACAACGGCACAAAACACCATTTTATAAATAATTTTTTAAATAAATCGATAATATCAAGCACAACAAATCCACTTGAAATATCTTTTGGAAAGGCAATAATGATTTAATATATAATTAATTATATATTATTATTTAAATATATGAAATTTCTGTTGTTGGTAGCACTTATGCACCCATGCATCGCAAACAGACTTATCCTTGGGAAACGAAAAATATCGACACTCCGAGTTATAGTTCTTGCTCTTTTTATTTTTGTTGCTAGAACAACCAACAACGGCACAAAACACCATTTTATAAATAATTTTTTAAATAAATCGATAATATCAAGCACAACAAATCCACTTGAAACGAACTTTATTTCTGGAGCCTATGCGCCGCACAGTATCGTTGGTTTCAGTTGTCACTGAATGACGTCACGCGCCAGAAAGAGACGCAATACAATCGACGCGTGAGCCTATCTTATAAGTTATAGTATCATGACACTGCTTGTACAATTTGTCAAAGAAGTAAGTGAATGTAGAACTGTCAGAATACAATCTAAAATACGTACTAATACATGACGTCACAACCAATGAGACGTGTTTGCATGTGGTGGGGACATTTGAATTTTGAAACAAATTTCAAAGTGAATTTATTCAAAAATAGTTAACAAAAAAATAGTTTCTTTGCATTATATCACATTTTAAGTATGCAGGTTTATAATTTTAGAAAAAAAATAAAATAAAAATTCCATGAAAGTTGCCTAATGTGTTAGGAACTGTACAACATACGAACTGTAGCTATTTTACTACTGTATAAATGATGACAGCACCATAAACGAATGCTAATGTTACCATGGCCCGCCACCGTTGTCCATTGTCAGAATATATTTGTTCTTTATTATTGATTTTGACACTTCCTTAACTATCGCTAATACTTAAAAGGCAGTCCTTGAGTTGTCGCTTAAAAATAAACAAATAAGTGACTGTCGCTAGGAAAACAAGCAACAAAGTAACGTACGGAATCACAATTTTCTAGAGATGTACCGATTATCGAATATTAGTCGGCTACGCCGACTATCCGGCCACTTTTCTAGTCAACGATTAATCGGCGACTAGTCGGCAAAAAGACCGATTAATCGGCTTTACATTTTGATAAACTATAATAACAATAAGGTATAGGAATAAAATAAAAATATTAGTAAAATATCTACTTGTAAAATATTTATTTACTTATTAATCGTATGTCATATACATGTGATTTTCTTCGAGACATAACAATCACAAGCAATACCTTATTTACGGAGAAAGAATATACCCAAACGACGGAATAAACAGATATGTTCTGATAGGTAACTTGTCCGTATGGCGCACGACGTACTTGAAACAAGCAAACATCTACATCTACATTGTATACCAATAATTATCAATTTCGAACTTTTCCGTGACTTTTAGTGATGTTTGACATTAGTCGGCCGAAACGGACTAATCGGGTTTTAAAATCGCCGAATAGTCGGTAGTCGGTTAGTCGGCCAATACCGTAGTCGGTACATCTCTATAAATTTCAGATCTACCGATTGTTAGGAAATATGCGATCGCTAGTAGTTAACGATAGGCGTATAATAGCCCCGATTATATCTCTCCTGTATCCATTCTGCTGGACCTTTTCGACCAGATAAAATCATATCAATTTTTACAAAAAACAGCTATGGTTTTAGATGTGGTAAGTTTAGGTTTTTCCAATGCTGATATGGTTTTACAAAGTATTTGTAAAATAAATAAAACAAAAATCCGCCACAACATGTTTAGCAGAAATATCTATTCACCAACTGATATGAAATGTTTGCAAACTGTATTGATTATATTTAGGCAATGACATGGCGGTATTATTATCTTCACTGAGTGATCATTGATAGTTTAATTGATGTACTTATTTGCAAGTGCATAATAAACATTCGTCGCTTCACTTTCTTCTTCTACTTGTATTGTGACGCTCCCTGGTAGTGAGGGTGTCGGGTTGCTTGGGTGCCAAACGGTTTTGTGCCAGGATAGTTCAAGGGAGATTAGGGTTACAGAAATAACTTAGTTTGCACAGAAAGTTTGGTGTTTATTAAACGCTGTGACGGCATAGATGCTGTTGTGCTGTAGTACACACTATACAGAGTGTTAAAAAATAAGGGTAAAAAATTACATGGTATATACATTTCGATGTGCTGATTCACAATCAAAAAGAATTTTTTCAAAATTCGCAAAATTACTGACATGCTTCTAGAAGAGCACATTTCTAGTGCCACTGGTGACAGCACATTATTACAAAACGTCAGAATGAAATTAATTCATTTGTTATTCAACATCAGTTACGTGGTAAAAATTTATGTTGAATACCCGTACTCATTTGTTTAGTACCAGTGGCACTAGAAATGTACTCTTCTAGAAGCATGTCCATAATTTTGCGAATTTAAAAAAATTCTTTTTGATTGTGAATCAGCACATCGAAATGTATATACCATGAAATTTTTTACCTTTATTTTTTAACACCCTGTATAATACACTAGCTTGCGCCACCCAACGAGGTGCAACAATAATAGCAACAGTGATTCACTAATCACTTATATAAACAATACACAAGAGAAGTAATATGTCTGTTTTATGAAATTGTCAATTTTTCTTAAGATCACGACGTGTTTCGAACTCTCGTTCATTATCACTTGATAATGAACGAAAGTTTGAAACGCGTCGTGATTTTAACAAAAATTGACGAGTTCATAAAACGAACATATTACTTCTTTTTAATAATATTGACGATGAACTTCGGAACTGAAAATATAATATTCAATACACAAGAGTCTAGTTGTTAGATAATTCCCAGTACGAAGATACAGAATGTCTTACGAAATAATACAACGTGATACGAGCATGCCTGTTTTTAGCTCGTAACGTTGTGCTAAACTTGTGTGTAATACATTTGCTGTTAGTGCAATTTATAGATTTGGCTACTCTACCCTACTCTATCCTAGATTACACTACACCCCTAACCTACCCTACCCTCTCTGTAATAATAATTAATGCAGTTCTACGATTTCCCCTATTCCGTAAATCTCAGACTTATATGATCGTGCGAACTTGGGTACTGGGGATTATCTGACAATAAGACTGTTGTAACAATACACGTTATTTCGATAATTATTAAACAAATCATAGCAATACACAGAAATGCAAAATGGTCGGTACAACGGGACACTCTGGTAACGGGACAGAGACTGATAACTTGACAACAGGTCGGGTCGCAGTGTCAAGTAACGGTTGAGCACAGCTTCAACAGGTTGGGTTGCAGTGCGGCTGTTACGGGACAGAAAGTGATGACTTGACAACAGGTCGGGTCGCAGTGTCAAGCAACAGTGGAGGACAGCCTGAACAGGTTACAATCGCATAATGCTATTTAGTTAGTTCGAACACATACTCGTAGAACATACATACTTGGAACACACTAACGCACTGCGTAGTTCATAGAACGTGATGACATCAACACATGAAGAACATAAACACAAATCACCTTGTCAACATAAGAATCAGCTTGCAGCAGATACTTCTAAAATCAGTTTGTATAGCATCAAACCAGACTAGTGATCGAAATAAAATACATATATGTAGACATTTTCAATCTTGCATACAATTTTTCATCGAAAAAAAATTTGATAGTTCAGTTTTACTTAAAAATGTTCAATGATATCTAATCAACAATGATAAGTGAGTTGATTAAGGTCACATTGTTGCCAACGTAATGTTGTTGAATGATTAAGGCATTTACAGTTACTAAATTGGTCGCAAAATTAAATAATTAGGAATTAAGTTTCATTCAATACAATTTCTCACTGAAATATTTCATTGAAGAATTTATGTTCAACATCTTATGATAATGTCACAATTTCAACGCTCTGAATTGTATTACACTGAAGTAATTGATACGATTTTAATTTTATGTTTTAATTCCCGATGTTCCAGATTTTTTGGAATACCCAATACAAGTAAAAAAATAAATAACAAAATGTTTGTACGTAACTTGTGCTTCCTGTATATTTTATTATATTATAATAAATACAAATACAGTTAACTGCTTAATAGATTACATGGAATAAAAAACATATGCATAATGATTAATTCCTTAATTTAAGACCCAGCCAGAATCCTTTCTCCGCAGTCAGCGTCATTTGTGTCTTACTTATGCGCAGTGGCACTTGACTCTTCTCCACAATCACCAAACTAAATTTGCTCAACAAATAATAGAATATTATCTTGGCTTCCATTATCGCGAAACGTGACCCTAGAATTAGAATAATTTACGTCATTGATAGAATAGTCTTCAAGAAGATATTTATATACATACCAATACAATTCCGTGGACCAATTCCGAAAGGTAAATATGAATTTGGTTGTATGTTTCTCTTATTTTCATCGCTGAACCTTTCTGGATCGAATCTATCCGGATCCGGAAAGTATTTGGGATCTCTGTGGAGAGCGTACGTCGGAATCCAGATAAAATCGCCTTTCTTCATATTAATTGTTTGTTCACCCGGGTTTTCTGCTGGTATCGTATAAGAATCGAAACAGACGCGATCAGTAGCAAGAACTACCGGCCATTTTCTTAAGCTCTCTGCGAAGACAATATTGATTGACATGTAGGTATTTTTTGAGTACATACATTATTTTTTAGTTACCGCACACTACCATATCCATGTATTTCATTTTTGTTAGAACATCGTATGTTAATTTTCCATTACATTCTCTCGATGTGACATCTATTTCTTCTTGTAACTTCGTCTGGATTTCTTCATTTACAGCCAATTCGTGAGCCATGAAACTGATTGAATTTGATATTGATTCGAAACCGGCGATAAAGAAGATTAATGCTTGTGCTGTGACATCATCATCGGATAATTCTTGAATATAATGTTTTAGTATATAGTAATATGTTAGTAAATAATATATAAATCCTACCCTACCTATCAATGCTTGTTTAGTATCTTTCCCTACCAGTGACTCTTCAACTGTTGCAAAACCAGCATCGTCATCTTTATTCTTCGTTGACTCCTCATGCTTCAGTTTACCTTTCCGGGCCTCCATTAACAAATGAATCATATCGGGCCGGACAATTCCCTGTTTTTCACGAGTCTCGATATTACTTATGATTATAGTTTTAAAGTAATTACTCAACTCATCGCTGTACATTCTAATTTTCAACGCTTTCACTAAAGCAGGACAAATAGTATGAGCAAAAAATTTAAACGATCTTATACCACTGAAATCGGACACTTCTTTTCCCATCAAGTAAAAATCATTATTCTTCTCATTCAGCGAATCCAATTTGATGCCGAAAGCGGTAGTAGCAACAACATCATTTGCAAATCTTGAAAAAACATCTTTCATTTCAATGGTCAATGGTTGATTTGGATCAACTAGTTTCGCAAAATAATCTACAAATTGATCTGCACATTCGCATATCAGAATAAACATTGCCCGCATTTTGTTGCTAGTAAATGCAGGTGACAGTGTTGAACGCATGTGTCTCCATTTTTGCCCTAAATTATTTAATATTTACATATCATAATAATATATTCGATAATATAGACATATACCTCTCAAACTGAATAAGTTCTTGCCGAAGATTGGTGCAATATCTTCCGGTATGAAACTTTGATGATCAGGAAAATGATCAAAGTCTTTGATTCCAATCTGCTTGATTAGATTTAAATCCTTTAGCATTAGAATTGGTATAAGGAAAGAGTAAAATGCAACATAGCGCCTACAATTATATGAAAGTTAGTGTCATTATCTAGCGTGAAGTTTCACTTATTATTACTGTTGATCATCGCCAGTCTTGTATATATCTTGCATCCATGACGTCATATTCTGTCGCTGGAATATTATAGGTGCGGAACTTCCAAAAAACGGCCATGGTTTCACATGTGCAACGTTAAGCTTCTGCCAGTATTTGTGCGGTAATATTAAATACTTGTAAATACATATTATAAACAGGAATGCTACAATCCACCACAACATGTTTGCAATATTATCACTGTCTAATAAACGTATCTTGTTACTGTATGTTTCACCAATCACAATAATTTAAATCTTACATATAAGACCAACTAAACAACTAACCCGTTCCGTAGCTGACTCAAAAATGAATAGAATTGTGAATGACGCACAAACAATTATGACCTGGTTTTAAATTAAGGATCACCACTTAAACTGATACGATGAGTGAAACATATGGTTAAAATGCATAGCATATATTTCACATTTCATGTACAAATAAAATATTAAGATAAAATTGTGTATATCATATATATCTTATCGGTAATTATGTCATTCACTCAAGGACATATCTCATACTGATGTTACGTGTTACTGTGTTGGGAACAAGACAAATTAAATTGACCTTGAACTGATATAAACAAAAACAATTGAGAATTGAATTCATTAAATACTTTCATATATGTAAGTACATACATACCGGGTTTCCTAGAAAATCTGGGACATAGGGAATTCACATGTAAATATAGAAAAATTGTGATTACTTCTGAACAATACATTTTAAATAGCTGTGGTAAACTCCAGTACAGGATTTGGAATGTGCAGAACTCCAATTGTAATGTTTATTGTAAGCCAATAACATAAAACATTTTTCATGACGTTTCGATCATGGGATGTGGTCATCATCAGATTATAAAATATTTGATTAACAATAAAAAAACCAGCAACATGTGCATGGAAACAAAACTACAAAACACGTTATAAGTGAATATAATTATTTTTTTACCAAAAGTAAAATTTATGAAAATTTATACCATTCTGATAAAGAAACTTTCTAGAATTGCATTAAAAATGTGAATTAACATTTTAAAAAGTTCTTAAACTAATAAGTAAATTAATATATTGAAAACACACAATAAAAAAAAATTTAAGAATTAAAAACTGGATAATATGATGTTATGTTCCGTATATCGCGTAAATCAAGTTTGAGTTATTGCATTTTCATGATAGATCAGGTCATGGAACAAAAATTGCATGTATTTTTGTTAATTACAACAACAAATAATCAAAACATAGCGTTTTTGTTTCTCGACCTCTTAATCTATCATTAAAATGTGATATTTCAAAATTAATTTACTGGTTATAGAAATATATCTGAGCACTAAATGGATCATTTACTGGTCAAATCGATTAACTCAAAATCAAAAAGCGGAGAAATGTGATGAAATAATATACATTGATTTTTACTTTCTTATACATAGTATAAAGAAAGTATAGGAATCATGAAAAATTTCTATTGCGAGATTTTGATGGAAATACGTGTTTTGAGGTCCCCTGAATACGTTTTGACTATTTTCGCAATGACGTCTGTGTGTGCGGATGTGTGTCTGTATGTTCATTATCTTCAAAACGAGTAAAGACAGGACAATGAAACTTCGTATTTAAAAGTTTATTGATTATATGAAGAGCTGATTAGATTTCTAGCATAATCGCACAACCGGAAGAGGAAGTTTACTGAACATCAAAATCGAACATTGCGAATTATTGGAGAAACTAAAAGGGATATGGAAAAAGTTTTGAAATAAAAGTTATAGGAAACAATAAGCTTAAGAAAGAATGTTCTATGCATTTTTGTTCTATCTTTATCCAATTTTGAGTAAAATGTATTTTTTACACGTCCGAGATAAGAAGTCGGTTTCTATGGCGTCAAACGCGGGACAGAAATGAAGCATTTACTCCCTAGGGACGAAAACACTTTTCATAAGGGAGTTTTTATTATAACAAAGGTTGTTGTAAATAAATGTGTGTTGTCATGGTACGCGTTGCATGGAAACATTTCCAAAGGCTTCTAAATATTGCAATTTCGTTTCGATTTATTATAATTCATTATTTATGAAATTAAGTGTTTCTACTCCCGAACGTGTAAAAAATAGTATATACACCTCGGGAGAGACCACCATTTTTCCCTCGATGTATTTGTAGCCCTCTGGCTTTGCCCTCGGGCTTCAAACTACACCTCAGGAAAAATAAGTGATTTCTCTCCCTTGGTGTATAATGTACTATATATTATTGGCTTGTATTTAAAATATCATATATGCTATGAAAACAAAACAAAGAAAAAATATTTATAGAAATACGCTTTTGAAATGTCAAATATGTGCCAATTTAAATTGAGTATAAGAAAGTAGTGTGGTGACCACACCAGATTTTTTTAATTTCCTTTAAAATATAAATTCAAATTTACATTCTAGAATGTATAACTGCATATTTAGCTTTCATTTAACGGCACATAAAATGAATAAGATAGATTAGCATTCAAGTAATCGTCATTAATATTACAATTTTTGTGTGACTAACGAAGTTTATCGATTTGGCAAGAGAAGAAAAGTTATTTTGTATTTTGTTATTTAAAAAGTTTCTTATCATACTCGTATATTTTTTATTATACCGTTCTGATACAATATATTATGATTATTTGTTAGTGATTCAACAGCAATATAAATGATGTTTTCTTCGCCAGCTGTATCACAGTTTATAATTTAAAAATATTTTTTCTTCAATGGTCTTAACAAATTTTTCAAAATAATAGGTGTTAGTAAAATAATTTCGTTAAGATTGATTGGATAGTCTAGAATGAGTTATTGGAATAAAAAGCGGACGAGCGACATACATACGAACATAATATGTTGTAATAGTCATTTCGTGATCTAAGGTTTCTGTGATGATTTCTGCGCAATTTTTTTATTTGCATTATTGTAACAATTTACATTTGAGAATGGAGATAATCCGATTGGCTTCTGAAGTTATTAATTTTTCTCATTCAAAAATATTGTCATTTAATGGTGTTAATGTTTATTGTTAGGAAAATTTATTATGAGTATAAAAAGTGAAGATTCATCAAAGTGCTTTAACATTAAAATTAAAAAAAAAATATTTAAAATGTTAAAATGCAAAACACTTAATTTCTCATTGTAAGGCCTAACCAAAAACCATTTTCCGCATTCAGATTGAATTGTGACTTGCTAAGACGCAGTGGAACCTGACTTTTTTCCACAATCATTAAATCGAATTTCGACAGCAAATGGAAACATATTACCTTAGCTTCCAACAAAGCAAATCGGGATCCTATACAATTTCTTGGGCCTAAACCGAAAGGAAGATACGTATTAGGATGTATGTTATCCTTATTTTCATCACTAAATCTCTCTGGATCAAATTTGTCAGGATTTGGGTAATATTTTGGATCACGGTGTATAGCATGCACTGGGAACCACACGGCATCATCTTTGACCAACTTCACTGGTTCTTCGCCCGGATTTTCTGGTTGTGTGGTGTCATGCAGGGGGTAGTCACGCTTATGGACGCGCCTGTGACCACGTTAGATACAGCATACTTTTCAGTACTGTAAAACTGCGTTGCCTAACCATCATACTTATGGGGGAAAAAGTCAGATGGCACTAGCTGGTCACTAGCAAATAAGTTATTTAGGTCAGCCCGCTTGAAAAAATGTGATCACATGACTAAGCAAATGGTGTCTGTTGACAGTTATTTGAATGTTTCGAAGTGGTTAGTAAACGATTCTTCGAAGCTTGTGCTATTAAATCGGATTAAGTTTACTTTTAAAGAGATATGAGAATATATTTTCAGTTGTGTATCAGTCTCTAAATTATATACAGTCATTACGAATACATTACGGTGCAGGGCGATTTGTAAAGTGCTGTTTGTGAAATTTGAAAAGGTAAGCTTTTAAAAATGTATTTATTTTATATGAAGCATGTGAATATGATGCTGATATTTTGCATGTAGTATTTGTTATACATATATGTATTATATGTATACATAAATAGCATGGCAACTGTTATGTTAATATTATTAATGTTACTTCAGCAAAATGGTACGTTCAGTATGTTGTGTTCCTGGCTGCTCCAAGAATTCAACAGAGAATCCTGATTTGGACTATCACCATTTGCCATTGTCTGATGAACGTCGTACGAAATGGTTGGAAAACATGGGAAGATTAGACATGGCAGAGACCAGTACAGAAGTCCGTTGACCAAAAAGTTAAATATTGGAGCAATTTCAACTATTTTTGTGCATGGTACGTAAATGTATAGATATACATGCATCATACATACATTTATTCAATTGCTAATTAAGTTTTGTTTGATTTTACTATTACAACTTTAAGCTATGGAATTTATAACAGTGTTTATTTTTTATTTTAGAACCTGAAATTCCATTACCATTATCACCGACAAACCCAGCTGCTTTACAGGAGAAAGAGTAGGAAGAAATACCAACTATTGGTGAGTACATGACATGATAGAATAGAATTATGTTGCTAACACCTTTCCATTTTTTAATTTCAGAATTAACAGGAACAAACCAGGCATTCGATTTAAAGAAGATTATATCCACGAATATATCGAACATTCTGCGAACAGGATTAGGTGAATATCCAAATTTAACGGTACCTACAGCAGTAATTGAAACTCCAGAGTTAGAGGAATTTGTGGAAATACCAACTATTGTAAATATTGTATATATGCTTAGTTTTAATTATTTTATTAATGTAGTAAATCATTATTAGCAACTAGTAAATAAAAAATCTGAGACACAAAAATTAAATTTTTGTTAATAATTCCCTAAATACAAAATTTAAATCAATTTAAATATACCGCTGTATTCGCTGACCTAGCAAGAATACTCGTAGTGACATCTGACTTTTTCCCCCGGAACTATGAAATATGCATTACATACATGTAAGATAAGTTGCAGACTACGGTCACAAAATTTAACACTGCGTGTCCGCCTCCTGTGTACAAGTTTGAATAATATCTGAAATGGATAAAACAAAAATACGTAAAGATAAATGTAGAAAATATCGTACTGTGCCATTGTACAAAAACAATGGTGAAAAGAATCCGGATAAAATACTTTTTCAAGTACCATTGATACTGTCGAAAAGGAGATCGTGAGTGACAGCTACAGGACGAAGCTTGTCGGATTTTTCAGAGAAATCAATTCTATTTGTGTACGAGGATCATTTCAATGTACGTATATAGATATTTTATTTTGAATACATTAAATTATATAACTGTAACCACTATAATTACAGCTAGAAGAAGATATGGAAAATTATATTAAATTTAAAATAACGGGAAGCCAGAAAATTATGAAAGATGATGTCGTTCCTCATATATTTAATTGTTAACCTAATAGAAAAAGGGCACATTCAAAACAAAAACGGGAGGATGATATCAAACGAAGAAGAGAGCAGTTAATAGAAGAAGCGATGAAGACGGCGTCAAGAACTGAACAGTTCCATCAACTTCTACAGTGGAATATAGCGAGACTGAAGAAAGTATTTGTGTACAAGATAATGATCAAATGTATAAAGATATTGCTATTCAGGTTAAACCAAGTGTCAAACATAAAGTAATTCAGTGTAACATGAAAAGTAAAACTGTTGAAAAAACAATGTTCTTCCATAAAATTCGTACCTGTATGTAAACAGAATTATGTCTCTAAAACATGCTTTCGAAATTACTAATAGCGTACAAAGAATAATATACCACAATAACCAAACACAACAGTTAAAGAATAGATATAAATAGTTATACTTGACAACTGTGAAACGATCTACTAATACGTGACGTCACAAGAGAGTGAGGGAAAATTTCTTGGATTCTCAAAGGCGCGAACTTTTAGGAAGTTTCTTTAATTTATTCTGTACAAAATAAAACAAATAAAAAATTTAAAAAAATATTTTCGTTAATAAGGGTGCATGTGTGACATTTTAAGCGTATTTCAAAATTTCATGAAAGTTGCCTATTGCATTAACACATTATTGTATAATGTTTTAGCAGCGAAGAGATACACTGCACTGGTTCATTTGACAGGCTACGCTACGTTGGTTCGTTGTTCGCCAACTGACCAGACAAAACTATATGCAGCAGTTGAAAACGTTGCCTTAAACCTCCTAATAATATGCTGTATACTACAACGGAAAATGTGAAAAATCAGCGGAGAAGCATACACATCTGGTACCAGCAGGGCCGGCGCTACCATTAAAGCAAACTATTCAACCGCCTAAATAATAATAATACGATTTGAACTATTTCTTATGCAATATCAAGATTAAATATAATAATTATTTACTCAATTGCATTAATTGTATATGTTGGCAAATTAAAATTTTTGTGTTATTTATCCTTTCAAATTTAATCAATATTTTTTTCTATATTTAATTTAATTGAAACAAAAATATTGTCAACCGAGAACATTTCCAAAAATCTGCTTTATTTTTGACGTTTGAAAGCAAAAATAGTTGAAATTGCCACAATGGCAATGCTATTACGAAAAGTTCCAAATCAAATATGTACTACTTATTTTTAATACTGTCTTTTATTTAAATTCTTTAAGAGGTGACAAAACTGTGCTATTCCTATAAGTGCTTTCAACGTGCTCAGTATTGTGGCTTAGACAATACAGATACATTGACAATCGGCGATTGAAAATTTCTTTATTGTACCGTTCATATACTGAACGTATAATATAAATAATAAAATGGATTTATGTTAAACTTTATCTCCTTAACTAAATAAAACGATCTTGAAATTTCTATGAAGATCACTATCAACATATAGTTTCGATGGTATTTGGAAGGTTCTAATAGGCAACTTGCATATTGTTTTTCTATTTCTTTTTTCTGAATCTGTGTACGTTAAAACAAATTCTGTAATTTTTGTTTTTTTCGAAATTCGTTATACTTTTGGAAATATAATTTATTGAAATTTTTATCAATTAACTTCGCGCGAAAACGCGGTGTGACAACAAGAATTTATATGCAGCTATAGGCACTGCCGGGCGCACACACACAATGAAAGGTCTTGCACCAGTGGTGGATTAATCCTATAAGCAAAATAAGCACGTGCTTAGGGCATCAAGGGAAGGAGGGGCACCACAGACATTTTTCATAGCCGAATTTACCATTAAAATTATGAAATAAATTATATTTATGGTGGTATTTTCAGTGCATAAAGCTTGTGGTAATTTTTTATCGGTAAAGTTGTTACCAACTTAAAATATATTGACACGTATAAAAACCATTTAATAATAATGATTTATAAATAAATTTTTGTTTACCATATGTATTACTATCAGTAATTTTCTATAAATACAATTTTATGTTATGGTTTATACATACATACATAACATCACGCCTTTCCCATTACTGGGGTAGCAGGCCCTTTATTCCCTTACAATTGCTCGTCAAATACTCCTATTTATACATAACTGTCTCGCCTCATTAATATCCACACCGTCTCATACATGCTCTCCTATTATTTCTGCTTATAATTTTACGTTCACTCAAAACATTTTCTATCATATTCATCCATTTATTCCTCGGTCTTCCTCGCATTCGTGTTCCTTCAATTTCACCGAAATAAATCTGCTTAGTCAGTCTATCATTTGACATTCGTTCCACATGTCCAAACCAACGCAGCACCTCTCAAGAATCTCATTGCAACCGCAGTTACCCTTTTTTTATTCCCGTTATCCCATACCCAACATTCACTTCCATACATTAACGATGGCACAAGTACACCATTATAAACACATAACTTAGCTTCTCTTGATACATTCACAGTTCTAGCAAACATTCCCAAAGCGACCAACACTTTTCGACCTGCAACTACTCTTCTTTCAATTTCAGCATCCATCCATCCATCCATCGTTCGAAAACATGCATCCCAGATACATAAATTCATTAACTTGTTCCATTTGCTCACCATCTATGCTAATCTTGCTTTCCGTAACTTCATCCTTCTCAAAAACTAAAATGTTACATTTTGAAGCATTCATGATTAAATTCAAACATTTTCCTTGATTACTGACACTTTCAATCATTCTCGTCAATTGTTCCTCAGATTCACCCATAATAACCACATCGTTAGCATATGCTAATGCAGGCACAACGAAATCACTTATCTTCACACCATCATTTTTACACTGTAACGCTCGTCGTAATAACACGTCCATATACAAATTAAAGAGCCAAGGAAACATCACACAGCCCTGTTTAACCCCTACGTCAATACTGAACCATCTACTCAAACTACCATTCACACGAAATGCTGCTTGATTATTTTCATATAAAGTCATTAGTGCTATCAATAACGTACCACCAACGCCATACTCCTTCAAAATAGGCCATAATTTTTCACGCACAACACTGTCATACGCCTTCTTTACATCAATGAAAGCACAAAACAATTTTTTGTTTCGATCCAATGTCTTCTCCACAATCATTCGAAGTGAAAACAATTGATTCACACATCCTCTTTCAGGCAAAAACCCACCTTGCATACCATTCAATTTACTACATGTAATCTTTACTTTATTAATTAGAATACTACTGTACAACTTACACACAACACTCAAGAGACTAATCGCACGATAATTTGTACATTCACTCATATTTCCTTTTCCTTTATACAATGGAACAATTACAACACGCTTCCAATCTTCTGGAACAACATTTTGCCGCAAACAGCATTTACACAAATAAACTAGCCAAGCAAACACTTTTTCGCACGCCATACTTTAACATCTCTACTGTAATATCATCTATTCCTGCAGCTTTACCAGTTTTCATTCTAGCCAAAGCATTACTTACATCGTCTTCATTATGGTTATTTTTTATTATTGTTCATATTTGAATTATAAATGTATGGGGGCACCAAAAGTTTTCAGTGCTTAGGGCCTCTACGGGTCTTGATCCGGCCCTAAACGTGACGTTATATTTTCTAGTGATATTGCATAGATGCCATAAATTGGCTGTTTGGCTGGATACAGAATAAAACACACACAACAATAAATTTGTATCTTATAAAAGAATAATGATAAAAATTCAAATATATTACATATATGAATATATCATTAATATTTTTGTTTTTTGCTTGTTGCAATAATTGTTTATTTTTTACAATATACACGTATTTATAAAATTGCAAGCAATTCAAATCATAATTGGTTATAATATGCAAAATAGCGTCGGCAACTGACAGGCAACTTGTGCATGAAATCAGATTGTATTTATAATTTTCGAGTTAAGCGTGGGAAATTCGAATATTTATATGATGCGTAAATGCTATATTTGATAATTACTGAATAAAGAAACAAATGTGTAAAATCTGGCACATTGTGATGGGATGCGTTATCGAGCACTAAAGCACTTCGTGGTGGCAAATTCGGAATATTTTCCTGCAAATATTTAATAAAATTTACAGAATTCTTCTCATTATGATAATCCCCAGTTTTGATTGAGGTTTAAATATCAGCTCTGCTGCAGATATGATATAAATCCTTTGTTGCCAGCATGTACGATGATAAACCAAGTAGTAAACAACCCGATACACATAATTTTTTGTTGTTAATTATGAATTGCAGCTTGAATCTACAGTTCAAAGGAAGGGTCTTGGTAAATTCATGACACAGATTCTAGAATTGATGGCATTTACAAATAACATGAAGAAAGTAGTTCTGACCGTTTTAAAACACAATAAAGCCAGTGATTTCTTCAAGGCAATTAAGTAAGTTTCTATCTATGAGTTGTCGTCATTTGTTTTATTTACAAACAATGTTTGTTTTCTAGTTACAAGTTGGATGAAACGTCACCGTTAGATGATATTGATAATGAATATCCGTATGAAATACTTAGTAAAATCAACAAAAAGCTCGTTGTACCTTCGACACATGTTAATCACGTGCACAGCCATTGCTGTGCGGGACATCACTAAATAATAATCACACATTATATATCAATGCCTACTTACCCACGTTGAGGTCGCACGTTACTGACATAAGTATTTGTAAGTTAACTAATTATGTATCAATTTCATTATACATTTTTTTATTAAGGAATGAAGATCTAGTTTTATCGGATTTTTAGTAGTAACTATTATTATTTCTTTTTATCTTTACTTTAAGAAATTAAATGAGCACTGCCTTTTTACAACAGTTGTATGGAAATTGGAAAATAAAATTAGTTTCAGATATTCTGTTCTTTCTTCTATATAAATACCTTACACTGAATTATCTTTTCATGTATGTATTTGAAATATTAAAAAGAAAATCTGTACTTGATTACTTTTAGTATTTTTCATTTATGCTGTAGACCGAATCATAAATGTCGACACCAAAATTGTATTCATATTTTGTTTATACATTTTATTTCTATTTTTTTTTTTTTCATCATAAATAAATACATTTCTCTAATTTCTAGTTCAATATTTCGTAAAAGTATAAAATTCAAATAACAAATAAATAATTATATATGAATAAAAAGCACAGCAATGAACAAATAAATAAATAAATAAATATCAAAATCACATATCCGCTTAAAGAGCACTTAGTATATTAGATATTTGTAAACTAATTGAAGCATATTTCTCCGTCGTATATTTATTGTACGGTTCTCGAAATGCATAATTTGAATCTTGCACCATGTTCACAATGCGAAGTATCTTGCACTGTAGCGTTCTCAGCTGTTCAGGAGCATAATATCCTGGATACGATTCCACTATATTCCACAGTCTGACATCTATGTTTAGCAGCCGTAATGACATTAAAACAGCCGCGGCTGCTTGAAATGATATTGGGTACACGTTACACTCGCTGTCCAGTATCAGACAGTCCAACAAGTAATTGGAACAAATGGAGACGATCTATTGACAAATAAAATATACGTAAGTACATAGCCAGAATTATAGACAATGCAATTATAAAACACCTTTATAATTGTAAAGTAACATAGACAGATTCTGACTTCACGTAAACAATTAATTGTTTATACAGTAGTATAATATGCAGTACTTACATTACTGTCGTCCAATTGCATGAGATATATGTAATATCGTACAAAAATAATCGGTTCATCAACTACTATATCAAAGTGTAAATATCGCAATACTTTGTTTTCGATTTTCCACAATGCTTTAACGGTATAAGCATTGTTACACAACTGTAACAGTTTGGTTGCCTAGGAAATAAAGCGTTTGTTTTCAGTAACACAATATGTTGCTATAGAGAAAAGACAATGCATTGTTTCGTAGAATTTATGATACATGCATGTATCATAATGTACTTACTAGTGAACAATCGATAATATCACTGTATTTGGAAGATATCCAGTATGTAGCCAGACCAACAAGTTGTAGTAAATCAGGTGGAATTTCTGTTAACGAGAGCATTTTATCGAATAATCGAACAGCCATAAACAGCACGCTAGGATCGGAGCCCAAAAATTGCTAAAATGAAGATTATGTAACATTTGTATTGGGTAATATAAAATATTATATCATATATGGTATACCTGTAACTTAATGAGCCAATTTATTACAGCAGCTCTGTGTACGGTTCTTACATCAAATTTTGTGATAAAATATTGTTCTAGCATATGATTCTCTTGTTTGATTAGCAAGTTTTCTATGATTTCCTGAAAATTACCAAAAGTATTATTAATTAATGGTAGAAAAACCACAAGAATCTATTATTATATTCTAAACTTACAATTATATAATCGGGGTACAACACTAGTGGATGAACTGCAACAAAAACTTATTCAATTGCACAAACACAAATAATTCAGTTAAACGATTAGTAAAAATTTATGCCTTTTGTAACATGCGGATCAGTATTAACGATTCCCTTATACTCTGAAGATTTGCATACATCGCGTTTGAGTGTTTTCTTTCGCAATGACGGTATTCCATCGTTAATAATTTGACTATATTCTGACCGATCTGGAAATGGTGACGATTTCAACATAACCTGCCTTGAGCTTCGTGGTGCAAGATATCTCGCGCTCTCCTTATACGGTACAGGCATAAATGACTCCTCGTTTGCAGATTTGCACGTTAGCCACGCATCGTCCTCACTTAGTACCGAGTAAAAGGAGCGAAGATCATCGCTAGTTGTAAAGGATGCTCTACCCGATTCCAATGTTATGTTCTTCAACGATTCGCTAGTGGGAAATGAAATTTCCGACTCATTTATCGTTGAATACGGACTACGTGATGATGCCAGAGATAGTTGTGTGGATGATGCCAACGGCAAACGTTTTTGAGCTGTTGTATACGTTATTGGTCGTTGACTAGCTTTCGAAGCTGTTGTTCTGATCGAAAATGCACCAGAGACGTCATGCGCCAATGGACGCTGCTTAGCAGTACTAGTTATTATATTCGATGGGTATGATGATTTCTTGGCAGTACTTGTTACCATATACGCCGGTCGTTGTTGCACGTGTGAAGAATATTTTTCGTTCACATCAGTTAACGGTTGTCGAAGTTTCTTCGCACTAGACTTCTCTTGTGCTACAGACTGATAGTTGTATGTAGTCTGTTGACTAACCATTTTACTGTACGTTGTCGATTTTAACATCGTGTTAGAACTCGTTTCTTCTACAACTTGTTCTCGAACTATACGTGTTCTAGAAACGGGCAACGCATCTAGATATCTCTGAGCAGCAATTAATTTATTCTCTTTATCTGCATAGTAACTACTGTAACCTGAATCGCTACTCTCGATTCTTAGTTTTTTCCCAGAAGCTTTACACCCACAATTCTGGTTTCTACCACTCATTTTTATCAGCTTAATATTTAATAATTGAATTATTTTTATTTTTCTATAAAAAAAAGTATTTAAAAGAGATATTTGTTAGGTAAAATATTTGCTACTTACATTTTTTCTTGAAAGACCCGCATGTGAAAACTTGCTAACTGAATTAAACTGAATTAAACAAGAATCAAAATGCCGATAGCAAATTTTTGTGCAATTTGAAAATCTCCCCACTACAATAGGCTACACATGCGCAGTGACGTATTTTGCAAATACCTAAATAATTTAAAATAAACGAAAACATGTATCATTTTATTTAAATATATACAAATAAAACCAGCAAATAATTAAATTTTTCCAATTAGAATTCGTGTAATTTCTCATTCGTATCTACACAACAACTAGATCCATCTATTTTTCCCTTGTATGAACTAAATATATTGCAGGTATCCAAAACCACTCACAGGAGTGCCCAGTAATCTGTCTGTGTAAAAATCTTACAAGAGGTGTATTCTATTTGACAATTTGGATTGATCCAACTCACATATGTACGTTGGATCACTTTAGTAGTCATTCTATTTGTAAAGGTCACTACCCCCACTCTAATATTTTGTGATTCAAATCAGTTTGAAGTAATCCACAATCTAGTAGAATCAGTTTGCTGAATCCGGATCATTAGTTAAAATGGAGGTTATTTATTTAGATTCTGCGTCTTCCATTTTGTATCTTAAATGTTTTACTTGGGTTATGTTTACTAAACCTGTCAGCTGTCAAATAAGTCAAGGTTATGGATCACAAAACTTATTCTATTTATGCATCTGATCTGATTTTTCTGATCTGATCTCGAAAGTGATCTGATTTTATTGGATCGATCCAGCACTGACAAATAGAATACACCTATTATCACGACCGGAACACGGATTTGGCTGAAATTTTTTTTAGTAGTAGGTGGACACTAATAGTGTCAATGAACAGCTATATAAACACTACTATATTTTTAAAGCCCTTTTTCTCGAAAAGGACAAAATGTTTGCGCCCTATTACTTTACCACAAATCACTACTAGTGTCCACCTACTGCTAAAAAAAATTTCAGGCAAATCCGTGTCCCGGTCGTGACAATGTCTCCTTGTTAGAGTAAAGAAACTAAAGAGAGGAAACAACGTGAAAAAAGTGAAGCCAAATTTCAAATGTGGCGACCATATTTGTATGACCTCATGTCAAAATCAGAATATTGACGAAGTGCACTGTTTTTATGGTTATTTATGTGTTAAGTTTTTCTTGTGCAATTATATTGAACATTACTGACTTTTTGTGTTATTAGTGATTAGTTTTAGTATAAACCCTTTCCTGGAACATTACAGACTTTGTGTTATTAGTGATTAGTTATAGTGTAAAACTTTTTCTTGGACATTATCACTACAGACTTTGTGTTAATTATAGTATTAGTTAAATTCATTATCATTGCATTTTGCAATAATGCCAAGTTGTGTCGTTTTCGGTTGTGACAAAAAAAAATCATATAATACATCTAATAAGGCCTGTGGAAGAAAAATATATTAGTGTTAGATTACATTATATCGTCAAACAAAATGTTAATCATTCCCTCAGCAAAAAGAACTTATTTAATAAAATAGTTTTGTTTGAAGAGCATTGAACATATTTCGCTAATATTAATATAATATTTCAATACGTTTTGTTTTATATTGTTCATTTTTTTTGCAATTTGTATGCTCTCTTATAAAAATATAATATGCTTATATTGTTCATTTACATGATATATTTTTAAGAATTTTTATAGCAAGAATTGGGATATTTTTACAATTTATTGAAATTCTTCCATATAAGACCAGCAAAACGGAGGTCATACAAACAAGGGAAGCACTTGCTCTCCCCTTCTGCTTCATGACTTCATTTTCCTACTCCACAAATCGATGTTACATTGCCTCTATAGTTTCTTTACTCTAACGGTGACACCTTCATTTCAGTAAATTGCTGTGCGATGAAAATAGAGTAGCCGCTATTTTTCGTCGTAGGCGGATGCGTTCTGTTGTTTCATCGAATTTTCTACAATAGATGTGCCATATGCATTACTCTTTATGCTAGTGACACACTGACGGCTCACTCATGAAAATCTCAATAATTCACGGATGACTTATGAAAAGGGTGACTCACTGGTTAATGTGTAGAAGTCGGCCGCAATGGCGTCGTCATGTGATTTTCTGTACAAGGATCTGAATTCCCATACGTATAACACCAGGCCATACAATACAATACCCTACCCTACCCTACCCTACCCACCCAACATTGTACGCTATGAATTTTGCTTGTTCTATGGCTTTTTAATGTATTTCCAAAAAATTCGGCCAAACAATCGGCATTATACGTTTGGGAAATCAGATCCTTTTACAGAAAATCACATGTCGACGCCATTGCGGCCGGCTTCTACACATTAGCCGACACACTTGCATGTGCGCCAAACTTTGAGTTTGGTCTCTTCTTATATATCTCCTGTACATTTTGACACTTGTTAACAGGTGATTTTAACCTTAGCTCATCGACCTCCTGTCGAAGAGCTATAGTGTTCGGTACGATGTCTGTAGCATCTTCCGATTTCAAAAACTTTTGCACAGAAATCCCGAACAGACCCCCTGGATCACGAAATGACTATTGCAACATATGTCCGTATGTATGTCGCTCGTCCGCTCGCTCACTCGTACGAGATTTTTTGTTCCACTCAGATCTCCTAAACTACCCAACGGGTTTTTATGAAATTTTTTTCTGCAGATACGTGTTATGGTCTAGTTGTGCAAGGTACATTTTATTTTTCAAAATTTTCCTTCGTACTTGAGAAAAAAAATTAATTTTTTTCAGTTTTTATTTATTTTCTGCTTTATTTTCTATTCAATTGTATTCAAAATTTTCTTGCATATACAGGAAATGGAACAATATTTTTCCATATTTTTTATTTTGAAAAAATATGTAAAACCACTGGAGAAAAAATATTTTTTAATTAAAAATTGAACAAGAGACGATCAATGCACTTATAGTCGGCTTAGTTTGCTTTGCTTTTGTTAAGATAAAAAAATGTATTCTCACTTGTTTTAAATTTGTTGTTTTATTTGCGACCTAGGCACCTAGGATTATAAAAGGGTATCTAGATAAATAACAATTTGTGATATATTCAGACTTGGACATACGTCGATGAGCTGCAGGCATGGATGTCTGTATACATTCCTAGTTTTAGGTAATAATCATTCGGCTGAGATTTTATTAGCTAATTTACATATGGATTTGTGCCTCCTATCATTCTAGGACCCACCGCGTTGGGCGTACCGTAGTCCATGCTGCGGAGTGGCTGCATCACTTCCCTTTTTGATGACGTAATTTTTTTTACAATTTAGGTATTTTCAAACCCTATTTACTGTTAATTAGTTCATTTTAAAAATGTGTTCTTTGCATATTACGTATTAGATTTTATGTATAAATCGTAATAAATTAAATATTTAAAATCCGTGCAAGTTCCCTATTGGCTCATGTGTGAGGGTGATATATCGTTTATTTCTTTCATCTTATGATATTGCACTGTGAATCCTGCATCCCCCATCCAACCCTGTCTTCGTTGTTAGCACCAGAGGGCGGTAGCTGCTGATATGCTGCTGGTGTTTTCCACAACCAAGACTTACCTTCCTTCCTGCTAGTTTTGCGCACGCGATTAACGGGCAGCTGCTATCAATCATAAAGACCATACACTCTATTATCTTCCTGAAGACGATTTCCATTTGTGTAATCAATCAATTGTCAACTAATAAACTTTCAAGCAGGCCACGAGAGGAGGGTTGCAAACTACAGGGCTCATTCCACCCCGGGTTCACTAACCAGGTTCGTCATCTGTCACTTGGGTCTACCACCAGCAGCCCATGTCGATGGTACCTGCAGGTGAGCCGTCGTGATTGGGAACATTCACTGCTTGTAAAGTAGCTGACGTATGTGCAATTCTATTCGGAGTTGAACATTGACATGTTTCATGGTCTCTCTATCACGCTTAATTTACACTATCACAATTAACTAAACCGTGCTCGCTGTCCTACATCGTGGGAATACGGGTTGACTGACAATATGTCACAAGACCGACGGGCAGTCGAGTACTACCCTACACATAAAAACGAATCACTGGTTCACATTATGAAATGCGGGTTGGCAGGCGACATGTCACAACACCGTAGAACCAGCTGAGTTCGTATCAAACACATACATTACATAACAGAAGCGTAGAGCATTATGATTCATGTGGATGAACAACATCCTTACGAGTTTTGTTCAAAAGCTTTGTGCTCTAAGCCAGTGGTCGCCAAAGTGGGGTGCGCGCACCCCTGGGGGTGCGCGAGATGTTACTAGGGGGTGCGCCAGAAAAATATAAAAAGTTTATTAAATGTAAAAAATACTTGTATAAACTGTTCTAATAACATAAATATATTTATTTTATTTAATAATTGATGCCATGTTTACGTTATATATATATATATATATATATATATATATATATTAGGGTGGTCCTTAATATGGATATTTTCGAATTTCTTTGCTCCCAGGAGCTCAAATGCTTCCAAATTGATAAAAAAAAATTCTCTGAAAGTTTGAGCTTTTAATATTAACTTTAAGATAGTCCGCGCTCCAACCTAAGTTTCTTATGGAAATTACATGGGAAAAATTCCATTTCTTTTTTAGAATTTTATAACTCAGCGACAAATGAATCAAAAGTAATAATTCGCTTCATGTTTTATTGTAAATTTGACGCTCTACAAAAAAGGTTTCTTATAATTTTTCGTTAAATCTATTGGCTCAAGAGTTATTCGAGCTCAAAGTTTAATTATTATATAATTATTAATAACATCAAGTATAATTATTAAGTAAATACTTATTTTATAAAATATATCAAATTTTTGTTGTAAAATTTTTATTTATAACCAAAAAAAGCAAATAAGATGTTTGTAAGGCTAATTATCCGAAGGGTATCATATTTCACCTGTACTTTCATTTTTTTATCTTGAAAATCAGAAAACTATCTGTTTTATTAATTGAAAAATCACACATATTAATCACAATTCCAAGAATAACATTGTATTTGCTTTTTTCTATCAAAAATAAAAATTTTACAACAAAAATTTGATATATTTTATAAAATAAGTATTTACTTAATAATTATACTTGATATTATTAATAATTATATAATAATTAAACTTTGAGCTCGAATAACTCTTGAGCCAATAGATTTAACGAAAAATTATAAGAAACCTTTTTTGTAGAGCGTCAAATTTACAATAAAACATGAAGCGAATTATTACTTTTGATTCATTTGTCGCTGAGTTATAAAATTCTAAAAAAGAAATGGAATTTTTCCCATGTAATTTCCATAAGAAACTTAGGTTGGAGCGCGGACTATCTTAAAGTTAATATTAAGAGCTCAAACTTTCAGAGAATTTTTTTTTATCAATTTGGAAGCATTTGAGCTCCTGGGAGCAAAGAAATTCGAAAATATCCATATTAAGGACCACCCTAATATATATATATATATATATATATATATATATATATATATATATATATATATATATATATATATATATATATATATATATATATAGTACACTGTCCACAGTGAGGTTCTAGGGGTGCGCGAATAAAAAGTTTTGTCTTAGGGGTGCGTGATCAAAAAACTTTGGCGACCACTGCTCTAAGCAGTTGGATGTTCCTGATTTCGACCCTCACCTATGTGTGCTGTCCGATTTCGTGGAGCGTTGAGTATATAAATACATTGTGTTGCTGCCCAAATAACGTTAATGTGCAATAAAAACTCTTACTGCTAAGATTCTGTCTTTTATTTAGTTGTGAATGATCATCCTTCTGCGCGACTCCATATACTATACCGCTAACACAACGTAGAGTTTTCTAAAGGGTTCTTTTTGCGTTTAGTATGTAGATTTCGCGTTTTCAAGTACCTGTCAGTCATGTTACAAAATCTTTCTAGTGAACGCTTGGGCGGCACTAAAAAAGTTTTTACCATACCTCGATATGCTTCTGGTGCCATAAAATATAACGACAAACGAAATCTCTTAAATTCCTGACTATATCTTCTGCCTTTTGGCTTTTTCATAAAGTGTTGTACTTGGACTTGCGCGGATTCCGAAGGTAAAAACTGGTCAATTGCGGTCTTGAGGTTTTCGGCACTAACTTTTACTTTTTTTCTGTTCTATGAATTTTATTTTGTTTTTTAACCTTTCATTTTCTTTCTTCAAAACATCGATTTTATGTTTAAGTTTATCCTTCCTTGGAGTGCTCGAGGATAACTGTGGTGTTGTTTGTGTGAAAACATGTAAAGATGCAGTAAGAGATATAATAGTTTCATCATGTACACGAAATCTCCTGCGTTTCTCTATTCCAGAAAATTGATTTTCTGCTTTTCTTTTGGGAGTTGAATATGTAATTGGATGAATGATTGACTACGTGGATGAAAAACTTTCGTCAAATAGCGATGTACTCGATTGTTCTTGTTGTATAGATGAGGTGGTTTGCAAAACATCAACTTGGCGTGAAGGTAACATTTGATACTGACTTGTCGACGCAGAAAGATTCTGATATGCTGTTATTGCAGTATTTAAATTTAAATATACAAGGAATGGATACAGACATTCATGCCTGCAGCTCATCGACGTATAGCCAAGTCTGAATATATTACAAATTATTATTTATCTAGATACACTTTTAAAATCCTAGGTGCCTAGGTCGCAAATAAAACAACAAATTTAAAACAAGTGTGAATACATTTTCTGCTCTTAAGAAAAGCAAAAGAAACTAAACCTCGGGAGGGACCACCATTTTTTCCTCAATGTATTTGTAGCCCTTCGCCCTCGGGCTTCAAATTACACCTCAGGAAAAATAAGAGGTTTCTCTCCCTTGGTGTATAATGTACTATTTCTCTAATGGTCTTACATAATATGTATTTCAAAATAAAAAATATGAAAAATATTGTTCTATTTCCTGCATATGCAAGAATACAATTGAATAGAAAATAATGCAGAAAAATTTTTTCTCAAGCAAAATTTTGAAAAATAAAACGCACCTTGCACAACTAGACCATAACACGTATCTGCAGAAAAAAATTTCATATGCGTAGTTTAGGAGATCTGAGTGGAACAAAAAATCTCGTACGAGCGGACGAGCGACATACATACGGTCATGTGTTGTAATAGTCATTTGGTGATCCAGGGGGTCTGTCCGGGATTTGTTTGCAGATATTTTTGAAATCGGAAGATGCTACCGAACACTATAGCTCTTCGACAGGAGGTCGATCAGGTAAAAATGCGTATTGCATCAGAATTTATTCTTTTCTTCTTTTCACTGCAAAACATAGTAGCAGTGAAATGTTTGGAGTATATTCTGCAATTTTCATACAAAATTCGAGATTCTTTTCCATCTAGATCTTCCCGATTGCATGCGTTGATCCATAATTTAGATCTAAAATAATTAATTAATTTCATATAAATTTAACAAAAATATTAAATACACATGCCTTTCTGGATCTAAGGGAAAACGAAAAAAAGTTATGTCATCACGCCCGCGAAGTATATATGTTTTTACTGCACACGTCAGGGGCGTAGCAACCGGGGGTGCAAGGAGTGCGATGCACACGGGCCCATGAGCTAAAGGGACCCACGAGCCAAAGTGCCTATGGGGCCTTATTTTCATTATAACTTAAAAATTGTATTTGTTTATTTTAATTTTTTTGTAATAAATAAAGGACAAAGGAAACTAGGAATGTATACAGACATACATGCCTGCAGCTCATCGACGTATGTGCAAGTCTGAATATATCACAAATTATTATTTATCAAGATTCACTTTTAAAATCCTAGGTGCCTAGGTCGCAAACAAAACAACAAATTTAAAGAGCTATAGTGTTCGGTACAATGTCTGTAGCATCTTCCGATTTAAAAAATTTTTGCACAGAAATCCCGGACAGACCCCCTGGACCACGAAATGACTATTACAACATATGTCCGTATGTATGTCGCTTGTCTGCTCGCTCACTCGCTCGTACGAGATTTTTTGTTCCACCTAGATCTCCTAAACTACCCAACGGATTTTTATGAAATTTCTGCAGATACGTGTTATGGTCTAGTTGTGCAAGGTACACTTTATTTTTCAAAATTTTTCTTGGTATTTGAGAAAAAAAATATTTTCCATTTTTTTCAGTTTTTATTTTTTTTCCGCGTTATTTTTTATTCAATTGTATTCAAAATTTTCATGCATATGCAGGAAATGGAACAATATTTTTCCACATTTTTTATTTTGAAAAATTATGTAAGGCCATTGGAGAAAAACATATTTTTTTAATTAAAAATTGAACAAAAGAAGATCAATGCATTTATAGTCGGCTTAATTTGCTTTGCTTTTGTCAACAGAAGAAAATGTATTTACACTTGTTTTAAATTTGTTGTTTTGTTTGCGACCTAGGCACCTAGGATTTTAAAAGTGAATCTTGATCAATAATAATTTGTGATATATTCAGACTTGCACATACGTCGATGAGCTGCAGGCATGTATGTCTGTATACATTCCTAGTTTGTTTTGTTTTTGGGGGGTGGGGGCATTTATCAACTTTGCATCCCGCCCCACGGTATTGGTACGCCACTGGCACACGTATCTACTCCTTTTTTCTTTTTTACAATTCATTTCTAGTAATATATTTGTTATATTATAATTAATAGAGTAATATATTATATTTACTTTTTAAAAGTACAACCTCTAATCAAACCAAACAGATTTTGACGCGCCATACTTCTAGTCAAGGCTTCTAGTTTAGAACTACATGCGCACTGTATTTTCAGGACGGAATTTTAGCTGAGTGTCGCTACTGCATACTCATTTATACTGTGCCATTACTTTCTTCACTGTCGCTAGATTCAGTCTCTGTATCACTTTCTATGTCACTGCTTCACCCAAATTTATAATAATTCTACCCATTTCTTCATCTATGGTTTGTTCTGTCGCGGTATATTTATCTTCAATTTTACATACGTGAAGACATCTATTTGACCATTCCCATTCTTCATAAAACTTCTATGTGTCATTTAATTTAAATGTTACATTTTTAGAACCCATGCCTTGGTTCAATGATGCCCACATCATTTGTGGATTAAGGTCTGGATGATATGGTGGCAAAGCCGCTATTTGTCAGTAGTTTGTTTATTACAAATGTTTTATATGCAGCTTTATGTCTATTAATAATGTCGTATAATTGTGGTTTTAGCATGTTTTCTGTGAAATTAATTTAATTCGCAGCCATTCTTTCATTCCCGTCTTCTTAGAATTTGACGTCGGACATCTTTCTTCTTGCACATTGTGATGGCAGGCGTTATTTTCCTGCAAATATTTAATAAAATTTTGTCTTTGATTCAGATTTAAATTTCTGTTCTGCTGCAGATATAAATCCTTCTTTGTTGCCAGCATGTACGATGATAAGCCAAGTAGTAAACGGACATCATGTTTTGCAACCAGCAACATACTAGTAGTTCTCGTTTTTCTAAAACGAAATCCTAATTTCTTCATCACAGTTCATAAGCTTGATTGGCGACCATCATCATCAGTGGCGAGTGGCCTGTTGGAATTTCACCATTATCTTCTTCACTGTTGGAATAGATTTTACCTTTATAATGTAATCATGGATTAAGCAGGGTAAAACTCCTTTGATGAAACTGTCCATCTCAGTTTTTTGTTTTCAACTTAATCTCACTTTTTTCGGGATTCCGTAACTCGTACTGGTACCTTCGGCAACATTTCTTGCTTGCAGCACCATGCGTTGGACTCGATTTTGGACAGTCCTTATTGGAATTCCGGTAGCTGTTAATCCTTGTTCTTGAATTTTATTCAGCACCTTTTTGGGCCTCAACTGCCATGAAACGTAACACGTTCCCAACAATTTCTCTTGCTTGCCCAGTAATTCTAATATGTTTCAGTTTTGATTTGAAACTCATGCTGAACAACAGTATAACAACAAAAACACAAATAACAGAATCACACAAATTATAATGTAACAACGCGGAAAGTTGCAGCACAACTGAAATATTAAGAAACATTTTTTCTCTCGGTGTCAACCCCTAGCTACTTAACCCAGATGTATGCCAGATGTCCGGTGTTGTTTTGGGCACAAATTCTTGAAACTGTGGACAGTTTTGATTTACGACGGCTTGCTGTCACTTGGCAGTGCAGCGTCTTACTCTTCGTAAAAAAATCTGGTGTGGTCACCACACTACTTTCTTATACTCAATTTAAATTGGCATATATTTGACATTTAAAATGCGTATTTCTGTAAATATTTTGTCTTTGTTTTGTTTTCATAGCATATGATATTTTAAATACATGCCAATTTATTAATACATTTTACTCAAAATTGGATAAAGATAGACCAATATAATAATATTCGCCACAACTTTTATTTGAAAAATTTTTACGTATCGTTTTTTGTTTTTAAAATAAATTGAAATTTACAATTTGTGTGTTAAGTAAACTTCCTCTTCCGGTTTTCTAATTATACCCAAAATCTAATCAGCTCTTCACCAATCCCAAAAACTTTTAAATATAATGTTTCATTACTCTAGCTTTATTCGTTTTTGAAATAATGAACATACGGCCACACTGTTAGTTATTTGGTGAAAGGAAAGGTTGATAGATATAGATTATTACAACAAGATATGTATGTACTGATGAAGACGTTTTTATTGACAAAAAAACACTGTTTACAGAATATTGTTTCTCCTAGTTACAATATATTGCTTCTTGGATACGGCGGTTTGGCATATTTTATTCAACACTCCCCCTTGACGAACTCCGCCGTTTTCTGGTTTTCTACAATCTCGTATAACGTTTCCGGGTCTATCTTCTTAGTATAATCAATGGAATTCATCGCCTTCGAAGTTGGTCTCAGTCCAATGGCAATATTATGTCTTCTTGTCCTTGGACCATTTAGAATTTTAGTCATGATGTCGGCGTGATTGTCTGCTGTTGGCACATATTGAAATTTTAGCTGTTTTGCATCGACCTTTTCGCGTAAAAAAAAATGTTTCAACTCGATATGTTTATTTCTTTCAGAGGTTATTTGATTTCGGGCTAGTGCCATAGCTCCTTGGTTGTCAACTTGCAATATCTGTGGTGTTGCTGACAAGTCTCCTGCTCCCAATTCTGCTAAAAAACTTCGTAGCCACAGCACTTCTTTAGCAGCATGGCACATTGCTAAATATTCCGCTTCTACCGTTGACAAAGCTGTTGTTCTCTGCTTTTTGCTACTCCAAGAGATTGCTGTCCCAGCAAGCATTACAACATAGCCGCTAAACGATCGCCTATCGATCTTGTTGTTTGCCCAGTCAGCATCTGCGAAGACCTCCATGCCTCGTCCGCTTCTTTTGAATGTCAGACTCCAGTCTGTGGTCTGCCTGACATATCGCATGATATGTTTTACTCCAGCCCAATGCTCCTTACTTGGTTTATTATTGAACTGACTCATGTACGCTGTTGCATGAGCCAAATCTGGCCTAGTACCTCCTGCTAAGTAAAGTAATCCTCCAATTGTTTGTCTGTACTTGTATGTCAATTCCTCATTGCCTACTGTCTCCTCAGTAGCTTGACTGTACTTCATACCTGGATCCAATGGCGTTGCCGCTCCCTTGACCTGGTCCATCTCCATATTCTTCAGCAGCTCTTCTGCATAAATTGACTGATCTAATGTGAGAGTACCGTCGTTTCGTCTCACAACTCTCATGGAAATGATATGGTTGACCAGTCCTATGTCTTTGATCTTGAATGCCTTCCCTATTTCCTTCTTGAATCTGTCGATATTCGTCACCTCTTGAGCTATCATTAGCAGATCATCCACATATACTCCCACGATGAAATCTTGTTTCATGTTTACGTAAACACACGGATCTGCTTTTGATCTTATCAGCCCCGTTGACTTCAAGAATTCATCCAAACATGTATTCCATTCTCGTCCGGATTGATGCAGGCCATACAGACTCTTTTGTAATAGACACACATGATCCTCTTTTCCTTTTTCCACGAATGGTTCGGGCTGTTCCATATATATAGTCTCCTTGAGGGTTCCATTCAAGTACGCTGCTGTGATGTCCAGCTGGTGAGCTTCCCAGTTTCTTTCCACAGCCAATGCGAGCAGTATACGAATTGATTTTGTTTTCACTACAGGTGAGTATGTTTCCTTGTAATCAATTCCTCTGACCTGTGTGTAACCGCGTGCTACTAGTCGTGCCTTGTACCTATCGAGGTTCCCGTCTCCGTCGTGTTTCTTCTTGAACACCCACTTATTCTTCACCACGTTTCGTCCTGTCGGTCTTGGAACCAAAATCCAAGTCTCGCTGTTTTCTAAATTATTCAACTCCTCTCGCATTGCTTCTTTCCAGTTCTCTCCATCTGGTGCCGATATTGCCTCTTCTACAGTCTCTGGATCAGTGTCTGCTTGATGCTTTACAGTTTTGCAGCAAGTGCATTTGTTTTCCCATATCTTTTTATTTTGCAATCGTTTAGATCGTCTTTGTGTTTGCTCACCATTTTTCTTTTCAGATGACTCTGTTTCTGTATTTGTTACTGGCGTTGCGTTTTCTGCCTGATGATTCTCCGGACTCTGATGATTGTCCAACTGAATTTCATCTACTGGTGGAACGTCTGTCATATATTCTTCTGCGCTTCCAAAACAAATATCGGATTCCATATTGGTTATCTGGACTGCATCTCCCTCCTTTTCGATCACTTGCTCCTTACATGGGAATTGATCTTCCTGAAATATGACGTCACGACTTACGAAGAATCTATCTTTTTCTTTGTCCCATAACTTGTATCCTTTTACTTCACTTGGATAACCAATGAATATGCATTCAATGGATTTGGGGTCGAGCTTGCCTCGTTTATACCTTGCATTGACTGCGCTCCATGCCTTGCATCCAAAGACCCTCAGGTGATCTACATTGGCTTCCTTTCCAGACCATAAAGACTCCGGTAATTTATCATTTATTGCGCTGGATGGACATCTGTTTCTGATGTGGCATGCTGTATCCAGTGCGTCTGCCCATAGTGCTTTGGTGACTTTGGATTCAATTAACAAACATCGAGTCATATCCATAAGCGTCTGATTCATTCTTTCCGCAACTCCGTTCTGCTGTGGCGTTCCTGGAACAGTCAACTGCCTTCGAATACCATGCTTCGCCATGTATTGGTCGAAATCCTTGCTTCTGTATTCGCCGCCATTATCGCTTCGCAACATTTTCACTTTGTTGCCATGTAACTTCTCCGCCATTTGCCTATATTCATCGAATTTTTCCAAGACCTCGTCTTTTCTTTTCATTGGGTACACCGTCACGTGTCTTGAAAAGTCGTCTATAAAAGTTACAAAATACTTCGATCCTCCTTTCGAAGTCGGTTCAATTTTCCCAACTACATCTGAATGTATCAGCTCCAGTGGTGCTTTGGCTCTGGTGGCTCCAGTTCTTGGAAATGAACTCCGTTTCATTTTTCCAAGCACACATGTTGAGCACTTTGTTGGGATCTCCCCCTGCTTGTAGTTGCCTTCTTTGCTATCTTTAATCAAGTTCTGTACAGCATCCATGTGCAAATGACCCATTCGGCGATGCAACTTTGATTCACTAATGGTGTTCTTGACTGCACGTGCTGATGGTCTAAACTCCTCTACTGCATACAGTCTTCCCTTCCGTTTAGCTGAAATCAAAACTTCGCCATCTTTGTTGGAGACTGTTGCGATTCCATCAGCGAATATGACCTTGAAACCGCGTTCTTCTATTCTTCCAATAGATAGTAGATTGTCCTCAAGATCTGGTACGAACAGGACATCTTCCAATGTTACATTGAGCCCTCCGTTTGCTTCGCACAGTTTAAATTCGGCTGTACCGGTCCCCGTGACTTCTATAATATCCTTATTAGCCACTTCAACCCTTGAATTAGTCTTCTTAAAATTTGTCAATTTTTCTCTGCGGGAAGTCATGTGGTCATCAGCTCCGCTATCTAGGTACCACGTGCTATAATTTAATGCCAGTTCATCAGTATTACTTTTCGTTTTCGAACACAACGCCGAATGAACCATTTTCTTCGCTTTTGCATCTTTCTTTTGGTTTGACTCATCCTGATGCGTTGCGTCTTCTCCCTCTGGACAATTCTTCGCTATATGCCCAAATTTTCCACAACCATAGCAACGAATTCGTCTCCTACCAACGTCGTTGTCCTTTTGACTCGTGCTTTCACTCCGATCTTTCTTCCATGACTTGTTGGTGTTGGGTTTCTTGTCATCTTTCGCTTGTTTATGAATTCTAAAATTTCCTCGTTGATTCCGTGAAAAAAAAGAGCTTTCGACGAGTCTCCCTCATTGTCACTTAACTTCTCCTCCTCGCGTCGAACCTTCCTCTTCTCTTCGATGAGCAGCCTCGCTTTCACCTTTTTTGTTGATAGACTGTTTTCATCTTGCTCCAAATTTAGAATGAGAGGTTCATACGTTTCCGGTAATCCCATGAGCATTACTAACGCCAATTCTCTATCTGTGAATCCATAGCCACTGCTGGTCAGCTTTCGATGAAGTTCTGTGATTCTTCCCAGATAGTCACGCATTTGTTCAGTCTTCCCCATCTTCACATTGAAAAAATCTCGCATTAATTGTAGAATGTGTAGCAAGCCATGTTTGGAGTGGATTTCTTCTAGCGTCTGCCACGCTTCCTTTGCAGATAAGCAGCCTCCAATGTCATCGAGGTAATTATCTTCCACGATCAGGAATAATAGGGTCAATGCTTTGTTGTCCACCTTTTTGTCCGCTGCTGTAAGTGTCTTACTGTAGCCCGGATCAATCGCCTCCCAGATACCTTTCTGCACGAGTGCCGCCCTTGCACGAATGGACCACGCATGGTAGTTGTCTGTGGACAGTTTTGGAATCCTGTAATCTTCGCTGGAGGTCGCCATTGTACTACGTGTCGTCTTTCCCGTATCAAATGGTTGCACCCTCACTCCAACAAATGATTCACCTCACGTGTCTGTCAAAGAATCTCTACCACCGCTGCCGTACACAAAATTATCTTCTGTTACACTCTGTCCGTTGCATTATTTGTCATATGTAGCATAGTACATTATTATGCTAAAACAAAAAAATACTAGACGTGCAGATTTAATACAAGCGTATATTCAACCAAAAAATATACGAAAAATGATTGACCGTATTCTTGACACTAGTTGTACTATTAAAAAGGTATTCACTATAATCTTCTACCACCTTTCTTGTAGTCCTGGGCCCATAACCTGTTAGTTATTTGGTGAAAGGAAAGGTTGATAGATATAGATTATTACAACAAGATATGTATGTACTGATGAAGACGTTTTTATTGACAAAAAAACACTGTTTACAGAATATTGTTTCTCCTAGTTACAATATATTGCTTCTTGGATACGGCGGTTTGGCATATTTTATTCAACACACACATCCATACATACACACATCATTGAGATAATAGTCAAAACGTATTCAGAGGACCTCAAAACGTGTATTTCTATCAAAATTTCGCAATCGAAATTTTTCATGATTCCTATACTTTCCTTATACTATGTATAAGAAAGTAAAAATTAACGGAATTTGTTTTAAAGTACACAGATTCAGAAATAAAAATGTGCAAATTCCCCATTATACATGTAAAATAAGAGCGCGTAAATTATGCTTATGTTACTGCAAGGAGGAATAGGAGACGTCACTACGGGCCAGGGGAAAAATCTGTCATGGCTGATCATAGTGGTATAATATTATCTACATGCCGCTAGTTGGCTATGGCGCTGCTATCTATAGTTTTCAATAAAATTACGAAATTCAAAATAGTATTAAAAAAAAATACATAAATTTCGCCTAAAGTGTTTATTTTCACACATATTTGGTACGATATGTATATACATGACAGAATTCATTAGTTAGAATCCGACATTGCACCATATTGGCAGATAACATAAATATAATGTAACACAATGTAATATGTACATAGGTATTAATACAGATCTTAAAAACTAACACATAGTTTAATGTTGTGTGGCACAACAATAAGTACTCTTACACATATGTATATGAATAACATTATTTAAAAAAAAGAAAACTTGTTCAAAATATTTAAATTTCAAATAACAGTTGTCGAAAACAATATGCTAAAGAAAAAATCTGGTGTGGTCACCACACTACTTTCTTATACTCAATTTAAATTGGCAGATATTTGACTTTTCAAATGCGTATTTCTGTAAATATTTTGTCTTTGTTTTGTTTTCATAGCATATATGATATTTTAAATACATGCCAATATATAAATACATTTTACTCAAAATTGGATAAAGATAGACGAAAAATGTATGCAACATTTTTTCTTCATAATAATATTCGCTACAACGTTTATTTGAAAAATTTTTACGTATCGTTTCTTGTTTTTAAAATAATTTGAAATTTACAATTTCTGTGTTCAGTAAACTTCCTCTTCCGGTTTTCTAATTATACCCAAAATCTAATCAGCTCTTCGCCAATCCGAAAAACTTTTAAATATGAAGTTTCATTACTCTAGCTTTATTCGTTTTTGAGATAATGAACATACGGCCACACATACATACATACATACATACATACATACATACATACACACAGACATCATTGAGAAAATAGTCAAAACCAATTCAGGGGACCTCAAAACGTGTATTTCCATCAAAATCTCGCAATCGAAATTTTTCATGATTCCTATACTTTCTTTATACTACGTATAAGAAAGTAAAAATGTCTATCTCTTTCCCACGACCTTCTCGATTATACTACGGCCGGTAAATAGACCCAGTTTCAGCGTGACGCCGCTGTCGCTGCCAGTTGCACGAAACAATTGAACAAAATACGATTTTGACGGTTGTCAATCAACAAACAATATTCATTCTAATAACGAATATTGAGATATTTTGCGTATAAGTAATGCATAAATTGTGATTTTTGTGTTATTTGGCCTCAATTAAGTTTGTGCTATTAGTTTTTATTATTAGTATTATTAATTTGACACTCTCATATTAATTATTCCGTGTTTTAATTTCTAATTGTAGGTTTTTGCGGTATAATAGTGCAGTGTGTTATCATCATGTATAGAAAGTGCTGTGTACCGTTTTGTAATCAACGAAAATACTCACTCCACGAATTCCTGTCAAATATTAATATGTAACATAAATGGCTTAAATATTTAACATTTGTCAAAGATATTATTAACTCACCAACAGTAATAAATCCATTGGTTTTTTTTTTAACAAAATACACTGCCGTTTTTGTGCTATGTAAAATATAACGAATATTTGCATCAATATTGTAGTAATTAAAAAAATACTTCAACTCTGTAACATAAATTCTGTACCGATGCTAGTGGTGACCACTAAAAGAAAGATATATTTTTATAAAAATACAGCTATCTAAAATAAAAAACATAATGAAATTTATTTATTAGTTCTCTTACGCTTCCGAATAATGTTAATTTTTCTTTTTAATTTACGCTTTTCGTGTCTTGTAATTAGCACTCAAATCTGTCAAACCATAGAACTGATCATTTCAGATTTTCAGATAAATGGTTATTTCTCAAATTTATGTTTGACACTTCTTTATCACGTTATTAATATAATTATGTACAGTAATATTTAGTTTTACAGTCGTAATAAATAAATTTTTCGTACAAAAACATTTCTTAATTTTATGTCATTTTTGACAATCAGATCAGAGCGTACGCTTTTAGATTAACCAATCAACGTGCGGTACATGATGTGCAACTCTCAGCGCCATAATTTTGCGATCCGCCGCAACTGTCATCACAAAAAATCTATTGTTCTTTCGTCGTATTTACAGGCTGTAGAGTGTACACAACTGTCACTCAATCGAGAAGGTCGTGCTCTTTCCAATTTTGAGTAAGATATGTTCGTTGGAAAACAAAATAAAAACAAAATACGCATTTGAAATGTCAAATATGTGTCATTTTCGATATACATGTGTATAAGTATAAAATAAAGTGTGTAAAAATGAATAAAAAAAAAAGAAAGGACGGATGGACAGACAGTCGAGCTGGCAGCACAGCAGATAATTATTTCCTTCTTTTCAATGATTTGCGATAGCGTTCAACCGCAAGTCGTTCGACGCGATCCATGTTGGGACGAATACGCATGTCTTTCTCAACCAGCAATTTGTTAATATTCTTCGTCCAAAAATGAATGGTAAATTTAATAGTAAAATTAACAAACGCATTTGTCACATCATGGATCTCGCACGAGAAGGAAGGAACAACGTGATTGCTATTAATATACCCCTTGATCAGCTTCACGATCCCGGTTTTGTGTCCGTGTAGCGGTAATAGTCGTAAAGTCGGGTCCATAACGGCCGTACATTGTTTTGTAAAATATGTGTTAGGTCTAGTTAGTCGGTTTTTGAACAATTCCATGTCCGCTATGAAACTATGTTCTGGTAAAGTGTCAGTTGTCAACAATTGTGAAAGGCATGTTGTACAAGTCGAAACACCCTTCAACTTCATAAGTTTCCTGGCGACATAGCCAGAAACGTAAGCTGTTGGTGCTTTGTCCCATCGTCGTTGGTATGTTTTTTCAAGTACTATAGTCTCGTCTGAAGTCACGCTGGAAGTAGGCAAACCCGATACGTCTTCAAATAAAAAACTTTTCAAATTTGTCAACGCCACATCGTCATCCTGTTCACAATTTGCTCCCACGGAACGTACTGACACAAGGTTGTTAATACATAAAGTCCGGAACGAAGAGACAAATGAAGCGCACGTAGGATTTCTGTTAGCACCTAAATGACTTCGTATACTACCAAAGAAATTTACTGTCAATGACGCGCGGTAAAGGGAAAGAGGCCATCATTACCAATTTCGGTCTTTGCGCATGCATGAATAAGCCGCCACATGCCGCCACAGCAGCAAGCGTGAGGTGGACTCTACTTGCACTATTTTTACTGATTTTTACAGACAGATTACTGGGCGCTCCTGTGAGTGGTTTTGGATACCTACAATATATTTAGTTTATACAAGGGAACAATAGATGGATCTAGTTGTTGTGTAGGCACGAATGAAAAATTACACGAATTCTAATTGGAAAAATTTAATTATTTGCTGGTTTTATTTGTATATATTTAAATAAAATGATACATGTTTTCGTTTATTTTAAATTATTTAGGTATTTGTAAAATACGTCACTGCGCATGTATAGCTATTGTAGTGGGGAGATTTTCAAATTGCACAAAAATTAGCTATCGGCATTTTGATTCTTGTTTAATTCAGTTCAATTCAGTTAGCAAGATTTCACATGCGGGTCTTTCAAGAAAAAATGTAAGTAGCAAATATTTTACCTAACAAATATCTCTTTTAAATAGTTTTTTTTTTTATAGAAAAATAAAAAGAATTCAATTATTAAATATTAAGCTGATAAAAATGAGTGGTAGAAACCAGAATTGTGGGTGTAAAGCTTCTGGGAAAAAACTAAGAATCGAGAGTAGCGATTCAGGTTATAGTAGTTACTATCCAGATAAAGAGAATAAATTAATTGCTACTCAGAGATATCTAGATGCGTTGCCCGTTTCTACAACACGTACAGTTCGAGAACGAGTTGTAGAAGAAACGAGTTCTAACACGATGTTAAGATCGACAACGTACACTAAAATGGTTAGTCAACAGACTACATACAACTATCAGTCTGTAGCACAAGAGAAGTCTAGTGCGAAGAAACTTCGACAACCGTTAACTGATGTGAACGAAAAATATTCTTCACACGTGCAACAACGACCGGCGTATATGGTAACAAGTACTGCCAAGAAATCATCATACCCATCGAATATAATAACTAGTACTGCTAAGCAGCGTCCGTTGGCGCATGACGTCTCTGGTGCATCTTCAATCAGATCAACATCTTCGAAAGCTAGTCAACGACCAATAACGTATACAACAGCTCAAAAACGTTTGCCGTCGGCAACGATAAATGAGTCGGAAATCTCATTTCCCACTAGTGAATCGTTGAAGAACATAACATTGGAATCGGGTAGAGCATCCTTTACAACTAGCGATGATCTTCGCTCCTTTTACTCGGTACTAAGTGAGGACGATGCGTGGCTAACGAGGAAATCTGCAAACGAGGAGTCATTTATGTCAGTACCGTATAAGGAGAGCGCAAGATATCTTGCACCACAAAGCTCAAGGCAGGTTATGTTGAAATCGTCACCATTTCCAGATCGGTCAGAATATAGTCAAATTATTAACGATGGAATACCGTCATTGCGAAAGAAAACACTCAAACGCGATGTATGCAAATCTTCAGAGTATAAGGGAATCGTTAATACTGATCCGCATGCTACAAAAGGCATAAATTTTTACTAATTGTTTAACTGAATTATTTGTGTTTGTGCAATTGAATAAGTTTTTGTTGCAGTTCATCCACTAGTGTTGTACCCCGATTATATAATTGTAAGTTTAGAATATAATAATAGATTCTTGTGGTTTTTCTACCATTAATTAATAATACTTTTGGTAATTTTCAGGAAATCATAGAAAACTTGCTAATCAAACAAGAGAATCATATGCTAGAACAATATTTTATCACAAAATTTGATGTAAGAACCGTACACAGAGCTGCTGTAATAAATTGGCTCATTAAGTTACAGGTATACCATATATGATATAATATTTTATATTACCCAATACAAATGTTACATAATCTTCATTTTAGCAATTTTTGGGCTCCGATCCTAGCGTGCTGTTTATGGCTGTTCGATTATTCGATAAAATGCTCTCGTTGACAGAAATTCCACCTGATTTACTACAACTTGTTGGTCTGGCTACATACTGGATATCTTCCAAATACAGTGATATTATCGATTGTTCACTAGTAAGTACATTATGATACATGCATGTATCATAAATTCTACGAAACTATGCATTGTCTTTTCTCTATAGCAACATATTGTGTTACTGAAAACAAACGCTATATTTCCTAGGCAACCAAACTGTTACAGTTGTGTAACAATGCTTATACCGTTAAAGCATTGTGGAAAATCGAAAACAAAGTATTGCGATATTTACACTTTGATATAGTAGTTGATGAACCGATTATTTTTGTACGATATTACATATATCTCATGCAATTGGACGACAGTAATGTAAGTACTGCATATTATACTACTGTATAAACAATTAATTGTTTACGTGAAGTCAGAATCTGTCTATGTTACTTTACAATTATAAAGGTGTTTTATAATTGCATTGTCTATAATTCTGGCTATGTACTTACGTATATTTTATTTGTCAATAGATCGTCTCCATTTGTTCCAATTACTTGTTGGACTGTCTGATACTGGACAGCGAGTGTAACGTGTACCCAATATCATTTCAAGCAGCCGCGGCTGTTTTAATGTCATTACGGCTGCTAAACATAGATGTCAGACTGTGGAATATAGTGGAATCGTATCCAGGATATTATGCTCCTGAACAGCTGAGAACGCTACAGTCCAAGATACTTCGCATTGTGAACATGGTTCAAGATTCAAATTATGCATTTCGAGAACCGTACAATAAATATACGACGGAGAAATATGCTTCAATTAGTTTACAAATATCTAATATACTAAGTGCTCTTTAAGCGGATATGTGATTTTATTTATTTATTTATTTGTTCATTGCTGTGCTTTTTATTCATATATAGTTATTTATTTGTTATTTGAATTTTATACTTTTACGAAATATTGAACTAGAAATTAGAGAAATGTATTTATTTATGATGAAAAAAATAGAAATAAAATGTATAAACGAAATATGAACACAATTTTGATGTCAAGATTTATGATTCGTATTTATATGGAAAAAAGAACAGAATTTCTGAAACTAATTTTATTTTCCAATTTCCTTACAACTGTTGTAAAAAGGCAGTGCTCATATACATATCTTAAAGTAAAGATAAAAAGAAATAATAATAGTTACTACTAAAAATTCGATAAAACTAGATCTTCATTCCTTAATAAAAAAATATATAATGAAATTGATACATAATTAGTTAACTTACAAATACTTATGTCAGTAACGTGCGACCTCAACGTGGGTAAGTAGGCATTGATATATAATGTGTGATTATTATTTAGTGATGTCCCGCACAGCAATGGCTGTGCACGTGATTAACATGTGTCGAAGGTACAACGAGCTTTTTGTTGATTTTACTAAGTATTTCATACGGATATTCATTATCAATATCATCTAACGGTGACGTTTCATCCAACTTGTAACTAGAAAACAAACATTGTTTGTAAATAAAACAAATGACGACAACTCATAGATAGAAACTTACTTAATTGCCTTGAAGAAATCACTGGCTTTATTGTGTTTTAAAACGGTCAGAACTACTTTCTTCATGTTATTTGTAAATGCCATCAATTCTAGAATCTGCATCATGAATTTACCCAGACCCTTCCTTTGAACTGTAGATTCAAGCTGCAATTCATAACTAAAAACGAAAAACTATGTGTATTTGGTTGTTCACATAAATAATTTACTTTATTACCAATATAATACTTCATCGCCGTAATCTAAATCAAACCGAAAATGAGAAAAACCTAAACTTGTTCCTTCAGGAGAACGAGCAATAAGATACCAAGCCGCTTCATCAGTCAGTTCTTCCAGTTTCTGTGAATCTTTCCAACCCCACGAACACTGTTCATATCTATAACAAATGCATGTTAAGTTTTCCATGCATACGGTAACAACGACAAATCTTACTTAGTTTGCATGTTTTGCTTTGTAAGATTAAATATCCACGATTTCGTGCTTTCATCTAAATCTATTATCCGATGCACGCTAAGAGCAGCAGAAATACCATTTTTATTAAATTTTCTAAACACAGAAAATGGTTCCAATGGATCAGCTAGTTTATTAGCCTTGTCTACAGCTGCTTTAGATATGCTTAATTTCAATTGTTCTTCTTTGCGTTGAAGACGTTTTTCTTTGCCTTTTGTATTGTTTTTTCTCTGTACAGTTAAGAATATTATTATATTTATGAAACTGTAGACATAAGTCTGCCTTGTGCTTACCCCCATCTTAGTTAATTTCAATTCAATTTACGCAGGTGGAATTTAATAAAATTGTGGAAAATGCTGAAAAATAGGTTAAAATATTTGCCGCTTGATTGATTGATAGAACAAAACTTTAAAGATAGCAGTTCTATGAAAGTCGAAAGGTTTTATAACAACATGCAGTATTAAAAATAACTAGATACACATCAGTTAATATGCAATATACATTTAATTAAGATAACATTATCTAACTATAATTAAATAATGGATATATTCTTCTACTCTGATCATTATTAAAATATATCTAATTAAAATTATATACAATCTGAACATTAACTAATATTTTGAAATAATATTGGTACTATTGCGTCAGTAAGAATGATCTCAAACGTCATATACCCTGTAACCTGTCTTTTTTGACGTTTTGTGTGCATGTGTACAGGTCCCTGATTATTTCAGGAAAATTGCCTTTCACTTCTACAGAAAAAATGTCGAGTGAAAAAGTTGAAAACAATATTGAATGTGTTAAGGATACAGATGATGATATTGTCAATCCATGGAATGTAGTCAGTAAATCAGACACTGGCATAGATTATGACAAATTAATCAGTAAGTGTGTACATATGTTTGTTAAACTAATTGTATAACATTATAATGTATTTGCAGAGAGGTTTGGTAGCCAAAGTATTGATGCGGAACTTCTAGCCAGATTCGAAAGAGTAACAGGCAAACCTGTGCACCATCTGTTACGAAGAGGCATATTTTTCTCACATCGAGATTTTCATTTAATACTCAATGAATATGAGGCTGGCCGATCATTTTACTTATATACTGGTAGAGGACCCTCTTCACAGTCTATGCATTTAGGTCATCTTATTCCATTCCTTGTCTGCAAATGGCTACAGGATGTTTTTGACGTACCACTTGTTATTCAGCTAACTGACGATGAGAAATGTTTGTGGAAAGATTTATCTTTAGAGGAAGCAAATAAAATGGCTTACGAAAATGCTAAAGATATAATTGCTATTGGTTTTGATGTAGAGAAGACGTTCATTTTTTCAGACCTTGACTTTATTGGGTAAGATATGTTTGTGTAGATTATACACGTATTGCTTTATCTTTTTATCAATTTATTAATCATCGTTTACAATTAATTGTCGATTATCTTTTGCAAATACTAGTAAAACGTTATCCATTTGGTACTTTGTATAAATCATTGATGTTTTTGTTTTACAGTCAATGCCCCCAATTCTACCATAACATGCTACGAGTACAAAAATGCGTGACTTACAATCAAGTGAAAGGTATATTCGGTTTCACCGACAGTGATGTGATCGGAAAAATTAGTTTCCCTTCCATACAGGCAGCACCGTCATTTTCATCGTCATTCCCATTCATTTTCGGCGACAAGAAACTGCCATGTTTGATTCCTTGTGCTATCGACCAGGATCCGTACTTCCGAATGACAAGAGACGTTGCACCTAGATTAGGTCAGCACAAGCCTGCGCTGATCCATTCGTCTTTCTTTCCCGCGCTACAAGGCGCTAAAACAAAAATGTCTGCCAGTGATCCGAGTACTACGATATTTTTGACAGATACGCCAAAACAAATAAAAAATAAAGTGAATAAACATGCATTTTCTGGGGGGCGAGTCACAATTGAAGAGCACAGGGCATTGGGCGGAAATAGTGATGTTGATATCTCGTATCAGTATTTAAGATTTTTCTTGGACGATGATGAAAGATTGGAGAGTATTAGGAAAGATTATACCAGCGGTGCATTGTTAACGGGTGAACTGAAAAAGATTCTAATTGAAACAATTCAACCAATAGTAGCCAAACATCAAGAAACAAGAGCAGCAATTACGAATGAATTACTAAAGCAATTTATGTCGCCTAGAAAGTTAAATATTTGAATTTATCATAATTTAATATTAATTTATTGTTTTGTAATTTTTCAATATGCAAGTACATACAATGATAAATTAGATACTTAATTTTGTATAGTCATCATTGCATTGGACATGTTACAAATTGGCTTGTTCACAATAAATATTTGCACACAGACGTGTTTGATGATTTCTTAATTATGTTTACACAGTATTCATTGTTTTTTATTGATTGCTGTAACGATAATAACCGCTATTCACAGTTGGATACTAACAATTGGCATAGGTATGCTATAAAAATACACAATTTTCCCTAGTACCAGTGTCAATTTTATAAAAACATTTAGTAGCGCGGTTAGTATTAAGCTATGAATAGCAGTCAAAATGTCTATCCAAAATGATATGTTCATTAATACAGTGGACCAATGCCGTCGAGAGGATGTCCGATATAACCGAATATCCGTAATATACAAATACATTTTTACACGTCCGGGAGTAGAAGTCGGTTTCTATGGCGTCAAACGCGGGACAGAAATGAAGCATTTACTCCCTAGGGACGAAAACACTTTTCATAAGGGAGTTTTTATTATAACAAAGGTTTTTGTAAATAAATGTCTGTTGTCATGGTACGCGTTGCATGGAAACATTTCCAAAGGCTTCTACATATTGCAATTTCGTTCCGATTTATTATAATTCATTATTTATGAAATTAAGTGTTTCTACTCCCGAACGTGGAAAAAATAGTACATACACCTCGGGAGAGACCACCATTTTTCCCTCGATGTATTTGTAGCCCTCTGGCTTCGCCCTCGGGCTTCAAACTACACCTCAGGAAAAATAAGTGGTTTCTCTCCCTTGGTGTATAATGTACTATTTCTGAATAAGTTATTTATTAACTATCAAATAGAAATATATTATAAACGAAAGTATACATTCTAATTGCACTGTCGAATCATCAATAAATGATATTACATGCTGTCCGTTATATACGAAGTCTGTTGTATAGAGGTCCATTATATCGAGGTTTCACTGTATATTGTAATAAAGGTATATTTCCCGCATAGCAGTATTGTAAAGTAAATTGCTAAAGTGTAAATGGAATAATACACAATTCACGAAACCTAATTAATTATCTTTGTATCATTATCTAATTTCACAAAATCAACCTGAGTGTCCTCCTGAACTTTTTTATATTTGACACGCATCTGAAATGTGAAAATTATGTTTTTTCTATTCATTTTTAAATTACAGTAGAGTCGCGATTTAGTGAACTAATTCCGGCCAAGCCTGTTCACTCTTCAGGGGTTTTTACATTTTCGGGGTTCTGGTCTCACTTAGATATTTTGAGAAACAACTTTTATTCTAGGTACCTAAATCAACAAAATTATGTATGTGTATGTAAAATAATAAAAGAGAAGGAAAAATATTGAATCCAAAATGATAGGAATAAATGACTATAGTTTAAGATGATAACAGATATACGACTTTTCGACCATATGGTTTTTGGTCATTTTCAAGCAAAAAACAAAATTCTAGTTCAAACAAACGTAAACAAAATCTCTTGAGAATTACACTCAAAAAGTACAAAATTATTTTGAAAAATATTAGATAATATTTATGTTTATGTTTCTTTCCACTAGAATTTGGTTATTTGCTTGAAAATGAGTAAAAACCATCTGGTCGAAACGTCGCATATCTGTTATCATCTTGAACTATAGTCATTTATTCCAATCATTTTGGATTCAATATTTCTTCTTCTCAATTGTCTAATTGACAAAAGAAAATCTACAATAAAATAATTTAAAAAGAAATAAAAAATACATGTACCTATTACATAATATTATGTATACGTGTGTTATGTAATGCGAAGGTAGATATAAAAATTTATTGCAAAAGCGAAAAAAAATAAGTAATGTTGGATTGTTTGCGCTTTTTTTCAGGTTAATTTGTACTAATTTTTGTCGCAAATCATGTAACACGAGCAAACTGCAATATTCTACTAGCAAACACGGTCACACATTCTCCTTTACCCAGACATTAAGTATTTAATTTTTTTTGTTTTAAATTCAAGTATTTTCGTTTACGTGTCATTTAGATTCATATTTAGTGGAATCCCCCAGAGAAGTATCGCAAATACCATAGTTTACTGTATCGGGGTTTACAGCTGTTCACTATACCGGGACGCACATGAAAATAAATTGCAAAGATAAATAATTCTATAGTTCCTTTTAATTTAGATAAATCGTAGGCTTTCTCTTCTTATCGTAAAATCTGTTAATTAGAAATTAATTTTTCGATAAAATCTAGTTCCAAGAAAATTTCTATACGTATGAGCAAAATAGTAATTTGTACTTGGTACAATATTATAAATTATTTAAACAGTGTCACTATTTACATAGTTATAAAGTTCATTGTTCTTTCAATTGTTTCTGCGATCTCCCTAGCAACAAATGAATCAAATAATTGTATTATTATCAAATAATAATTCATAACGCAGGCTCAAGATTAAACCATGATAATAATAATGTAATTATAATTTATGATACAGTTTATATTTAAATATGTATTTCAGATTAGTTAATCCTTTAGATTAATTGATTATTCGGTAATGTTTACAAATAAATTATGATTCGTATGTTTCAATGGCCAACATTTTCGAGAATTTTATAAATCAGTGTACCATTGTTCAAAAATCAATGGGTAAAGATAACAGCGGAAAAATTTCTTTGAAAAACTTTATATAGATTGTAAATAATGTTACTCGTTTTCACAGATAAACTTTTGCGCAATTTGCTTATCAAACACACGCTGGCTATCTTTCGTATAAATATTACATCGTTGATGGAACGCTATCCCAAATATCATAGAAAATGTACGTTAAACGGTTGTCTGTGTTGGTAGTGCTCGTTACCCTTTACGGGCAAACCATTGGCCATGGTATGGTGATGGATCCACCAAACAGGGCTTCGTTATGGAGATTCGATCCTGGCTCTCCTATTAATTACGACGATAATGCAAATTTCTGTGGCGGACGAGCGGTAAGGATATATATATTAAATTAAATTATTTATTAACATTAATTTTTATTACAATAAAACTCGCGCTGTATTTAAATTACTTTATATGCGAAATTTATATATATATATATATATATATATACATATATATATATATATATATATATATATATATATATATATATATATATACATATATATGTCAAAATATTATAGGAAACTTAGTGATAAAAAGGAAATATATACCTAAATAGGTACTAGATAATATATCTTTGCTGCTAGGATTAAATGATTATATTACGTTGACCTATTTGCAAAATGTAGGTCCTTTTAGATTGCAGAAATCCCTGAGTAGCTTATTAACATTATTTTATAAAAATACTTAAATACATACTTATAAGATGATCTGTAAGACATATGTATCTAGCATAATTTCAAAGTTGCTTGAACATGTCAGCATTTACGATTTCTTAGATAGATATTTAATATAAATATCGGCATATAATTATTACTTGATGCAGTATACAGAACGATTATAAATATTTGCGAAACATTTTAAGGGCTGATTCCTGGGGTTATTTTGATCATAAAAGTTCATTTAAATAACTATCAAAAACGGCCTAGTTTTAAAGTTATAATATCATAGTGGGCTCTGCCAAAATATTTGTTATTTCAGTATTATTGTGTCAAAGCATTGGTTCATTAAAGTTTATTGCCAGCTTCTGTTCTTTAAAATGAGTTAAGCAAATGCTAAGATGTGCGATATGCATTATGTCACCTTGAATCACTAGTGTATACGACTTCTATTGAAAATGTTGATTAACTAAGAAATCGCATTGTTGCATCATTTGAAAAAATTCAGAACACCCCCGATATTTTTGAAAGTGTGCGCCATTCTGTACAACAGAGGACAGAAGATATTTTCAGTAATTTCTAAAGGTTCATTTTGTTTATTACCTACCTTTACTGTATTCTTAACTTATTATTAAACATCCTATTACTTTATAACTAAATCGTTTTGGACAGTTATTTATATAAAATTTTATGATTAAAATAAACCCCAGGAATCAGCCCTTAAAGTTTTTCGCATATATTTCGAATCACCCTGCATGTTCAATAAAACCTTATCACAAAAACTGTTTCGAAGATAACTATGAATACCTTTGTATTAAACAATCAATTAATTACACTGAATACTTGACTTTTTGTTTATTATGATTATACTAACAGTTTCAGATAAGATTAGTATTATCGAGATTCTGCAGAAAATCACTTGAGAGTCATAGAAAATGTTTTTGACAGTAAAAAAACAATGGATTAAAAAAAAACCAATGAGTCTTCTGTTTTGCGTAAATAATAAAAGTGAACTAGATATTTAATGAAAAACTAATCTTACTAATAATACTATGAAAAACTAGAATGGTTTTCCAGCAATCCTTGGAAGAATATGATTCACTATATTATGTTAAGAAAACATGGATTTTATACCTCGAAATTATGAATGCACTGAAATATGATTCTTGTGATACATGAATATGACAGGCTCTCAATGTGTGATGTTCGGATTTTACAGGTTCAGTGGGAAAACAACGGAGGCCATTGTGGTATTTGTGGAGACGATTACCGAATTGCCCAGCCTCGACCAAATGAAAATGGTGGAAAATACGGTCGTGGAACAGTTGCTAAAACGTACCAGCAAGGAGAAGTCATTCAAGTGAATGTTCTTATAACAGCGAATCATATGGGATGGTTCAAATTCAGTTTGTGTAATTTAACGAATCCTGATACGTATGAAAGAGAAGACTGTTTCGATGATTTGAAATTGGCCGATGGTAATGAGGTTTACAAACTACCATCAAGCGATACTGGATTTTATATCATAGATGTTCAATTACCTGAAGATTTTACTTGTGAAAGATGTGTGTTAAGATGGCATTATAATACAGGTAATTTTATTAAGAAACCGTCACCGCAGAATCTATGACGGACATTAATGTAAACTCAGTTTCAAAATAACTTTTCGTTGCCAACATACCAATAACATTTGTTTATTATCAAAAGCATGACGTATAATTAAGATGTGGCGTGATAGATAATAATCAATACTTAGAAGTATATTTTATTAATTGATTAATTTTGGCAAGAATGTTTCTTTGAACAAAATAATTACCTATTTTTATCTTATACTCTTATTATTTAATATCTAGATTCTGTTGAAGATATACTTTTTATAAAATTTGACATAATATGTCATCCGAATATTTGAAGGTTAGATTTTATAAAGTGATAATTTCAATTGTTTTTGCAGGCAATTCTTGGGGAATCTGCCCTGATGGCACTGGAGTTTTAGGATGTGGACCACAAGAAAATTTCAGAACGTGCTCCGATATAAGCATAGAATAGAATTTCATTCCGCTGATGATTTAAACAATGTGTACATAATATATTTATAATCTGTATTTATCATTTTATTTATTATTCCAATAAAATCTATTTTATTTATTAGAATGTAAAATAAATTTGGTGGTGGGAGAATTATAACAATTATTATCTATATTATTAAATCTTCTAAATTAATCCTAATTAATATTTTTATAGTTTTATTATAAATAATACAAATAGCGAGTAATAAATATAAACTTTTAAATTATATGAAGAATAAAAAATGATAGTAGACATTGATAAAAAATGAGAATAATTAAAATTGCAAAAAAGTGCTATGATTTTTGATGCAAATTCGTCTAGAAATGTTGTATATAAAAGTGACATAATACTTTGCAAATAAAAAATATAAAACACTTAAAATCTATTTGTTTTAGATTATTTGACATCCTTTATTTACATTTAAATTAACAATGATCATGTCACCTATTGTTCAAACAGTTATACATATAATACTGCGAACAGGTACTCTAGATTTAGATAATAATTTTAACACGTATGTCGCACTCAAAATTGGAATACCATATCTTATTCTCAGGGCCGCAGTAAGGAATTCTTGTGCCTGGAACCAAATATCAATTTTGTGCAATATAGTGTGTGTAGCATCTTTGAACTTTTTTGTGTGCAGAAATTCTGGACAAATCCCCTTTAACACGAAATGACCACTACAACATATGTCCGTATGTATGTTGGTCGTCCACTTGCTCATCAGCTCGCCCGTTCGCTCGTTGATTTTTTGTTCCACTCAGATCTTCTAGACCTAGACTATCCAACCGAATTGGTAATTTTTATTATTTTTTTTTCTCCTTTATTTTCCATTCAATTGTATGAAATAAAACAATATTTTTTATTTTTAAAAGTCCACTGGAGAAAAAAATATGATGAAATTAAAAACTGAATAAAAGAAGATCAATGCATTTGCAGACTAAACCGACTAGGTTTAGTCTGCTTTGTTTTTGTCAAGAGAAGAAAATATTTTCGCACTTGTTTTAAATTTGTTGTTTTATTTGCTACTTAGGAACCTAGGATTTTAAAAGTGTATTTAGGTAAATAAAAATTTGTGATATATTCAGACTTGAACATAAGTCGATGAGCTACAGGCATGGATGTCTATATCCTGTATTTATTCATAGTTTTAAGCTAATATTCGCCATTGTGGCGCTCTCAACTTATAATTTTGGCGCCCCCAATTAGAGTGCCAGGAGGCGATCGCCACCTTCGGCCCGGCCTTACTGCGGCACTGCTTGATCCTGACAAGTTTAATTTTAGTGATTTTTTGATAAGAATGGCTTTACTTATCAGATGATATTCGGAGTATAAATACAAGCTTTACAAATAGAGTTGAAATGTAAACAGTTTTTCAGTACAGCAAAATGGCAAGCTATCAGTTTGCAGTAACTTTGTTTGCTTTATTTGTTGGTCAAGCTTGGGGCCATGGCATGGTGATGGATCCCCCAAATCGCAGCTCACTGTGGAGGTTTGATACAGACGCGCCTATTAATTACAACGACAATGAGAATTTCTGCGGCGGATATTCTGTAAGTGAATCAATGTCTTCTTACTATTATTATTTTCTTTATTCAAATAGCAAGTGCTAATAATATATACAAAAACAAAATATAAAATTGTTTGCAAAAAGAAATATAAATAATCGGATTATATACAATATAATAACACCAAACGACAGCCATGAATGTGACACAATAAAAAGTAAAACAATATTATTACTTATTTACAAAATAACAAAGAATATACAAGCTATCTAACATTGCAGAAGCATATTTTCCTTTAATTTTTAAAATTTATTAATACCTTCATCATTTATGTACCCTTCAGTATTTATTTTTTGACTATATACATATTTGCATAGAATAAATATTTTTCCCTAGTATTATAACTATGTATATCACATTTCTCCTTTTAGGTTATCATATAAATAACTAGGAACAAGGCCATTAATAATCTCATACATAAAACAGATTGTATTTACTTCAATAATTCCACCCACATCTAACCAATTGAGGCACTTCAACATATCATTCTCACTAGTTCTCCTGTTACATTTCAAGATACTTCTCATGCTTTTATTCTGCAACTTTTGTTGTTTCGCTATCTGCGTTTTATTACACATAAACAAAATCGAGCTGCAATAGTTGAAATGGGGTAAAACAGTTATGTTAAATAATGTAAATTTTGCCCACTCGACAAATCACAACTTATTCTATTTAGGAAATTTACTTTTTTAAAAAATGACATATGAACATGGGTCGTATTCCATATGATTTTATAACTACAAAAGATCGAAGTTTGATGAATGTAGTATGTAGTAAATTCAGATGCGTAACAGCTTATTGCCATCTTAGAAACTACAAGAGATACAAAGTTGGTTAAATTAGATAAAAGTTGCGCATTTATAAGTCGATATTACTGAAGAATTCTTTATTTGGAAATTTTGCATGGCTTACTAGATGTGAGCAAAAATTGCTTTCCGAAAAATTAGCACTCATTTTTGTATACTTAATACGTCTGGACATACAACATGCAAGTTTTGATTTTTTAAATAGAGACAATAGTTAATTTAAATCTAATTAAAAAGTGATATTTTTTCTTTAGTGATGTGGTCGTTTATATATATATATATATATATATATATATATATATATATATACATATATATATATATATATATATATATATATATATATATATATATATATATATATATATATACAGGCTGTCCTATTTAAACGGGCCACTACAGGGATCTCGGAAACTATAAGAGATACAAGGTCGGTTAAATTAGACAAAAGTTGCGCATTTATGGGCCAATTTTAATGGCGATTTCATATTTTGAAAATTTTTCATGGCTCACTAGATAATGGCAAAAATGTGATTTTTTCGAATTTAAATTTTCCATTATAACTCGGAATGTACTGAAAATATTGAAAAATTTTTCAAATAAATATTTTAGCATAGACAACAGGCTCTTTGAAGAATTTGATTAAATTGTTTTTTACCTTTTTATTTTGGAGATACAGCATGCAAGTTTAATTTTTTAAATAGGAACCATATTTAATTTTAGTTTAGTTAGAAAGAGCTATTTTTCCTCTTTACAATGATGTATTTGTTTATATAAATATCTTTTTTAGTTTTGAAGAAAAACTAAAAAGTATGATAAAAAGAATAATTTTCGAAGTATGCCATGAAAATTTGATATAAAACAATTGTATCCAAACATGTTTGGTACATGCAAAACAAATGAAATTCAATAACATTTGATAAACGAAACAAAATTCGTTGTGTAAACTGAAAACTATTACACAGATTTTCGTATGAAGCCGTACCTATACAAATTATTTTTTGTCTATAATCTTTTGTTTACCAAATATTATTGAATTTCAATTGTTTTGCATGTACATAATACATTTCGATGCAATTGTTTTATACTAAATTTTCATGGCACACTACGAAGATCATTCTATTTGTCATATTTTTTAATTTTTCTTAAAAACTAAAAAAGATTTTTATATAAACGAATTGTAAACAGAAAAATTAGCGCTTTCTAGCTAGAGAAAATTTAACTATGGTTTCCATTTAAAAAATCAAAGTTGCATGCTGTATCTCCAGAAATATCTATTAAAAAAAAATTTCATCAAATTCATCAAGAACTTTCTTATGTATGCTAAAATATTTATTTGAAACTTTTTTCAATATTTTTTATACTTTGTGAGTTATAACGGAAAATTAAATTTCGAGAAAATCACACTTTTGTCATTATCTAGTGAGCCATGCAATATTTTGAAAAAACTAAATCGCCATTATCATCGGGCCATAAGTGCGCAACTTTTGTCTAATTTAACCAACCTTGTATCTCTTACAGTTTCTGAGATCCCTGTAGTGGCCCGTTTAAATAGGACACCCTGTATATATATCCTAAATTCTTAAATTTCTTGTAAATTGAAATTTTGCTCTAATCTAGTAAACCATGTAAAATTTTCAAATCTTCACTAATATTGGTTTACACATATTCAATTTTTGTCTAATTTAACCAACTTCATATTCCTTATAGTTTCCAAGATTTCTTAATGGTAATAAGCTGTTCAGCATCTGAATTTGTTAATACATTCATCATACTCTGATCTCTTGTAGTTCATTAACCAAATGGAATAGGACCCATGTTAATACTCAAAATTACCTCCCCAACATCGTGCTACACTCTTCGTGAGTCACTCTGTATACCCAACTCCAATTTTTGCTGATCAGTTTCATACTACATATAATGAATTTCCATTCAAATTATTATTCTTCAATAATAATTTAATTAATTTATTTGTACATTATAATACTATTTCTATAACAAATAGAATTCAGCTATTGAAAATATTCTGTAGTCTTGTTTCTATACATTCACGTAAGATTGGTAGTATATACAGCAGGCGCACTTAATTTGAAGTGTTTTTTAAACAGGTCACTACAGGGATCTTGAAAAATTAGAAATACAAAGTCGGTTTAATTAGCGACAAGCGTGATTTTTTTCGAACATTTATTTTCCTTTATAACTTAGAAGGTACATAACATATTTGGAAAATGCTTAAAAAAAATTGATAAACCAAAGATTAGGGACGGAAAATATTTTATGTAAGTAGGGTTTCATACGAAAATCTGTTTGATAATTTTTATTTTACATACCGAAGTCTGTTGAACCTGCGTGAATGTCCAAATCTGAATATATCACAAATTAATATTTACTTAAATACTTGACAAAAGCAAAGCAGACTAAGGCATTTATCAATGCATTCATCTTCTTTCTTTCAGAGAAATGTCAAAAATTCAACAACAAAAAATTTTCTTTTTCTATGATCTTTCATAATTTTTCTACATATTAAATTTTTTTTTCTCAACTACTAAAGGAAAATTTGAAATACTAAAAGTCACGTGCACAGCTAGACCAAAATACGTACTTGTAAAAAAAATTTCATCAAGACATATGTCGTAATAGTAATTTTCGTGAAACAGAGGGTTTGTCCAGGATTTCTGCGCAAAAATGTTTGAAGTCGAAGATGCTACACACTTGTACATCGCACCGAACACTATAGCTCTTCGGCAACGTATACATTAATACTTATTTATTTATAAATAAAAATTATTATTGAGCAAATACGTATATAGGATCTTCCATTAAGAGCTGTCATTTTAAATTACATGAAAAACGGGTGACAGTGAAATAAGCACAGAAATGTGCGAAAGAGCGATGAAAAATTTCCTCAAAAGAATGACCATTTGCAAGAAAAGCAGAGGCGGATATTTATCAGATATCGTGTTCCACATTTAATGGTAAAGTTTGTACTTTATATTGAAATCAAAATATTATCATCGTTTTTCATGTAATTTAAAATCACAGCTCTTAATGGAAGAACCTGTATCTCATTAACAAACTTATATTATATGGATAATTCAAATTATTTGAAACTTTCAATAAAAACACGTATAAAACTACTTGTATAAAAAGATCTGATTTAAATCGATTAAAAAAAAAAACATGAATTATATCCACCCTGGCAGAGCTGTGCATGTACTTAAGTACTAGTTATTAAAACTGTACTTAAATACAATTTTATTGTATTTGTACTTGTATTTAAGTACAATTTCGTAATGTGTAATTGTACTTGTATTTAAATACATTCTTTTTGGAATTGTACTTGTGTGTTCACAAGTACATGGACAAGTACTTTTGCACGTTTCAACCTGCAAAACTACGCACTAAATATACGTATATCCAGTTTACTCCAGTTTGTCTCGTATTTTCGAACTAAGCAGTGCGCTGTGCCTTTCAGTTTTAACTGCTTTTAACTATAATATTCATTTATACGGTACGTTTGTTTAATATATGATTTATTATCAAAATGAAAAAACACATTTTTAATTCCTTGATTGACCGACGTTGTTTCATTACAAGAGTCTAGTTTCCAGACCTCCCCCAGTATGAAGATACACGAAGTCTGTTTACCAATAAATACATGATACGAGCAGGCCTGTTCTTAGTTCGTAACGTTGTTCTAAACTTGTGTGCAATACATTTGCTGTTAGTGCAATTTTTAGATTTGGCTACTTTACCCTACCCTACTTAATAATACACTATTCTACTTAACCCTTCCCTAACCTACCTGTAATAATAATTAAATAAGTTCCACGATTTCCCGATTCCGTAAATCTCAGACTTATATGCTCGTACGAGCTCTGTTACTGGCAGAGGTCTGGAAACTAGATTGTTGTTGTTTCATTAGGTTGGTGTCAACTTGTTTCAACTGTAATTTTTTTTCATTTTTTCACATCTACGCCTAAGTCCATGATGTTTTCAAGGTTATTATTTTTTTATATTTTTTAATTGTTAATTTAATTTCTCAAAATGGTTTTGTTATTGATATGCGTTAGATAGTTAAGGTAAATAATTTTGTTTATTTTTTATATACCTATGCTTGTACTTATATATAAAACTGCAAGTACAAGTACTGTACTTGTACTTAAATACTTTTAAAATGAATGTAATTGTACTTAATTACATTTTTCAGCAAAGTACTTGTACTTGTACTTAAATACTTTTTTCTTGTACTTGTGCACAGCTCTGCACCCTGCTTGTATATGGGTTTGAATAGAGCATTTAGGTCGATGAACTACAGGCATGAGTGTCTGTACCCATTCTACTTTTTTTAAGAAATGTTAAAATAGCCTTGTCTAAAGGTCAGGATCGAATTTAGGGGAGTATAGCATTAATATTGACCGACAATTTTGTCTTATTTAACTGACGTCGGATCTATTTAATTTTCAAATTTTTTTATATACAGTTATTTGCGCTATCAGTACTATAATTCCTACTAGCTGCTCTGCATTGAATATAAAAATTTTATTAAAACAAATATTTAGATAATTAAGAAAATGTGAAAAGTCGTTTGAATAAAAAAATAATAATATGATATAAGTATCTACATTTAGAGTATGTATATAGTAAACATAAATTGACAATAAACATTTCACACAAATGTTTACACGTAGTTATGTATATATGTTTATTTAAATATTACAGACTCAATGGTTGGTCAACAATGGTTCGTGCGGTGTGTGTGGTGACGATGTAAGGTTAGATCGTCCTCGACCAAACGAAAACACCGGAACTTATGGGCAAGGAAAAATATCGGCGACGTATGAGGCAGGAAGCGTGATTACTGTCAAGGTGCTCATCACTGCCAATCATTGGGGCTATTTTAATTTCAGCATTTGTAATATCATCACACCCGGCGAGCCGGAACCAATTGAGTGCTTCGAACAAATTCAGTTGGCCGATGGTAAACTTAGCTATCACCTGCCCAGTCAGGACAAGGGATATTATAATATTGATCTGCAATTACCGGCAGGCTTGACTTGCAAACAATGCGTGCTCAGATGGCATTGGAACACAGGTGAGAAAACAATTGCACGGTTAGATGCAATCATCGTGCATGTGCTAATTTAAGTAGGTTTGTTTCAAGGACACTTTTGTCAAACATCTTTTTTTACAAGCTTTTATTTCACTTGTTAGTCTGTCTGTCCAGAATAAGGACTAGAAAGAATAACATAAAAATTTACTTTTAAAAACAAGCTTTTATTAAATTGCACTAAAAAGAAAAATATAAATAAATAAAAGCCTGGGGCATAAATGTCCAATTTATACAAACATTTGCAGCCCACGCTTTTAATTATTTATTTTTTTGAATATTGAATTATTATCTTTCATAAATGCGTTTGTGTACTAATAAGCAGTTGATGAAAAATGTTAAAACATTCACGAATCGCAAATTGAAGCAAGATATTTCTAGGTAACACTTGGGGCGTCTGTGAAGACGGATCGTTTGACGTTGGCTGTGGTCCGCAAGAAACATTTATGTCGTGTTCTGACATTGCCATTGTATAAACTATATCACGCATCAACAGTAGTTATATTGAATAAACAAGTTCAACTCTGAATACAAATGTGAATTAATTATGATCAGTTGTGGAATATTTTAGAATGTTAATATAAAAAATTTTGTTATTTCTACTTTGTAAATTATTTTTAATACAAACTATTTGACATTAAAACATGTGCGACTAAATTTTTTTACCAATAAATATTATTCAATCATTACAGAACTTGATAAACAGGTATGATATAATTCTAGTGTTAATTAATTAATTATCATTTCACACTATATATTTCAGATATAATTCTAAATTACCTTTTCATTCAATTTTATAGCACGGATGTTATGTAAATGATTCAACGTTAAGGTGCGACTTCATTCATTGTTTCTGGGAAATGCAACGGAAATACTGTGTTATATTTTTCTAGTGTGACTATTTTACAGAATTGATATGTTGAAATTCTGTGCATGGATAATTTGCTCATCATTTTTTCATTACTTTATTACGCAATGATATTGTTGATTCATTTAGACAAATTAGTACTATAAAATCAATTTTTATTTCATATAATGTATGTATGTATATTAAAAATTAAATAATACATACCAATACATATCTTTGTTATTACAAAATACAATATTGTTTTTTATTGAAATTCATATGAAATAAATCGGCAATGTGAATAATTTCTAAGATTTTAGTAATCATGGTATTTGAAACAGATATTTACATTTATTTTTTAGGGAACACTCACTTTGGCATTGTATAATTATTATTATAATGGACAGAACATATGTGAATCGAATATAAGACCTTGGCAAAGAAAAACTAATTACAGCAAATTGTTTAATAATTGTGTAAGTTTGCAATAATGTGAAAAAACACTTAACAATATACCAAATAAGAATACAAAGTAATCAATAACAAAGTACATAATTGATTGTCATAGATAGTACAATCAATTAATGTCAATATATCTTTTAAATAAAGAGTTAGGTTATCAGTATTTCTTGAGATATCATTTTATCAATCTACGCATCGTTCATGCAAAGTGTCCTTGCCTAGGAACATCTATACAGTCTATAAAACTAACAGGTACAAATATAATTACGTACAATTCTACAATACCAAGTACTGGCTGAAAGTCGGCGCATAGGGAATTATGTAATTTTAGACAATTCATTTCTTTCCTACAGAGCAAAAATACGTTTTTAATTCTGTTTTTAATCGTATTTTTTCTTAATATACTTGTTTATTGTAGATGTTTCAAGTTTCAGAGGACACCCAGTATATTTTGAATTATGTGAGTAATAAAAAAAAACCATAATTATACCGAAGGAAACCGCAGGCACTTTTAAATGTGACCTTGACAGATATGATCAGGTAAATAATATTATCCTTTTAATTTTTCACTTGGATAATAAATATTTGAATAACTTAATATTGGGGACAGCGTGATATTTGTATTCTTACCTGCATCTAAAAATTCAAATATGTATATCTTTTATTTTTTATAAAAAAAAAGATCTTTTCATTTTTATCAAATTAAATTTTTTTACTTTTTTATAAACAACAAACAAAATAATTCTACTTTAATTGACTAAATTTTTAATATTGTTTTCATGTAGAATTATTACACAAATTATGTCCATTATTTTAGTTTGATATTAAAAATTATTCCAAATTGTTTTGGTGACTTTTTTGCGAGCAAGTATTAATGATAATGAAAGTAAAAACAAAATTATGCCATGATTAGCAAATTTGTTACGCAAAATAAGAAAAACCAGTTTCGTAAAAAAAATAAAACTTGTTAAAGCACTTTAATAATATTTTCAGCTTTGAAGATACGAATTTTTTTTCATCGCTTGTATATATTTGAATATTAGATCTAATCATATAACTGTGATATAATTGAGAATTTTTGCACAATTCTATCTATAATTAAAAAGCTTTTATTGTTTCTATAGAATTAAAATAATGAGAAAAGTGTTATTATACGTAATTTGGAATTTATTTACAATAACAATGTACGTTTATCAGTTCATTAAATAATTAGTTTATTTGACACGCAAATAAATACCAAAAGCATATAATCTTATATAATGGACATTCTGTAAAATATTAAATCTTTTTATATCGCTAAAACTTATTATAAACTAAACAATATAAACTAATAATGATAATGAGAGAGAGTGTGAAGGAAATACCAAAATTCTACCTAACAGGTTTGAGGAGGAGGGAAACAATCATCTCTTTCTAAGGTCCCTCGGAAGGTTATCCAGTTCGCTAGCACCCTCCTCTAGCTTCTACATAGAATTTTGTTTTATAAACAATATCACCATCAATTGTTTCATCTCATCAACTAAACAAAGACAGAAGAATATTAAATTTATTTTTCAAATGTTTTTGTTTAGTTATTAAATTCAAATTGCTAGGATTTATGTATGCATGTATAGTCTGTACGTACATGTACATATGTTCGTGTGTGTGTGTATGTTACCTTGGCGTTAAACGTGGCCAGAGGCCGGTGAAGTGGCAGTGGAAGGAAGTCTAATATACCTACATAAAACAGCAGGTGAGAGCAGACATAACGAGTCCGTGTCAGTTTCGTATTGCAGTTCACGTTGACAACACGACACCAAAAGCAGACGCCATGAAAGTGCTGGCATTGTTGATTACTGTAGCAACAATCGCGACTCTTGTCACGGCGGTGTCCAATATTAAAAAGTGCGAAAGTAAGTAAACACAATATTAACTATTAAACGTCAATAAATGCATGGTTAAACTATTTCAATTGAATAAAACAAAGGGATAACGGGGTCGAATACTGTAAATGAAATCACTGAGAGTGACATTCTTGTAAGATTCCAGCTGTTTTCCAATAAATCTAATTACTAATAATCAGGGCTATTACGGAGTATACGACGTAACCCCGTGCTAAAATTTCAATGGAATAGCGTATATCTTCTGCTTTTTAAGATTTATCACCCCGCATCTCCGAAAGCCCAATACCCTCTGCATTTTTAGACTTCTCTACAGTATACCTTCTGCTAAATTTACAATCACATCCCAGCTAATAATCCTTCTTTAACTGTTACGTAAACTTCAGATGTTGAAAACTAAATTTCTCCGAAGTCTGTATATTACATAAAAGCTTAAAACAAATATGTATGTAACTATTAATATATTGATTTGACACAATTTCAGAACAAATTCATTTGTGTAATTGAATATTTTCTGTTTATGCAACATAAAATAACACAAATGAAATATATACGTACTTGCATGTAACATTTTTTTAACTTACTCAAGTGTTTATAATTGTCTGTGATTGGCAATTTTTGTTTTTCAAGTCTTAAATGGGTTATAGTGTCAACCGAAAAAAAAAATACTTAAACAATTATGTAAATAATTAATTAGAGTATTTAGTTAGCACATTTTAACATATGTATTCTCTTATTTCATCGCGACTGCGTAATTATTTTATCAACGTTAATTTATGTTAATTATTATTTGTTACAATTTCTTCGTGGTCAAAGGTCCATCAGTTAGTAAATTTGTATATAATTAAATTACCTAATAGCATGCCATTCTCACTACTGTGGTAACCGACTTGTAATTAAATAAAATGAATTCGCAGTTTATCATTTTTTTTTATGAATACAAAAATCTAGATTGTATCCTGAATGGGAACAACAAATAAGGTTAGTGTTATATTAGCTAAGAATACTAACGTTACGGTTTGCTTGGGTCCTAATCAGGTTCATTGACTTGTGTTTGGAAGTCATGGATTTTGAACATTTATAGCTGTATACTATCATGGAAACAGTATATTCATTCTACATAAACAAATCATTATCATAACAACTAGTATTTTCGACTGTTATTGAAAAGAAAACAGTATTTAAAGTGTACTTTCGCATTTAGTCGTTTATATTATATCTTTTTAAATACGTATTTAATATATTTACTACATTAAAGATTAAAATAACCGCCTTCGAAACAAAACAAGTACTAACGTACCAGTGTCACCGACCCATCAGAGAAATAATAAAAAATTTATGATATTTCATTAGTATCGTACAGCATGACTGTTTAAAAAGGGAATGTAAGATTGTAAAACATATTTTTGCAATTAAGAATGAACACACACGCAACCTTGATATTATTTTTGTTTGTTTTAGCGGCAAAAAAACCAGCAGATGAGGACATTAAAATTTCAACGTGTGAGAAACCACCATGCATTTTAAAAAGAAAAACTAAAGCTGATTTGGAATTTATGATTAAACCAGGTCAGTATTTCGGTTGAAAAAAACTACAAATAGAAAAGTATGAAATAATTTTCTCCTCTACTTTGTAATAATTCATTTTATGAATTAATTGTACAAATAGAAAGATAAGTAACTAGTAATAAAACAAAAATAAAAAAAATAAAATTTTAAAAATAAGCTTTTATTAAATTGCACTAAGAAATTAAATAAATAAAAGCGTGGGGCGTAAATGTTCATATAAATTGGACATTAGAACATTTACGCCCCATGCTTTTCTTTATTTTTTTTTTCTTTTCAGTGCAATATAATATAAGCTTGTTTTAAAAAAAAAATTTTATTTATTTTATTCTTTTTAGTCTGTGGTGAGTGTGTAATCGGATCACACATTCTTTGCAATGAGATAGGGGAATTAGACTAATTCATACTAATGTTATACACTGACATAAACACAGTTATAATTATAATAAATCATTTTTATTGTAACCACTTTTATTTTATTAATATCTAAATCGTTGTTGTCAAAAAGCCGTCGTATTTCTGTTGTTACCGGAGCTAAGCCGACTATTCACCGAAAACTTTATATCTACTATATACAGTATCAACCCGTCTTCGAGAACATCCACTGTGACTGGGGTTTTGTTCGGTGCATGTACATGTATTAATACATGCATTGACTTTCTTTTGTTCAATCCCCCGTCAGACAGACAGACTCACATGTGAAACTAAATAAAAGCTTGTAAAAAAAAACATTTGTTTTAACGAAATCAAATGCCGCCTTGAACTCTAGGCGGTAGACGCCCGAACCGGTTTTTCGCTGTTTATCGGTTGTAGCGTTTTATCGGTTGTTATGGAACACATTAATGCTCATGGAAGTAAGCACGGGACTGTTATTTCACCGCAGCCAAAAAAATGTAAAATGTTCTATTTTTCATGCAGTGCGACGATTTAAATATTTAACATTATCATATAGGCATGCGCGTAAGCAACCGCATATGTATTTGAGTATTTATAATCGCACTATTTTGAGTTATTTTGATAGTGAAAAAAATTTAAACGAGGTTGAAAATCGACCTGCACTTTACAATAAAATATAATGTGCGGCCGTGTAGTATGGAATAATTCATCAAATGATTTGATGCTTATTCTAAAAGGGCTATAGTGTTCAGCAGGATCTCAAAAACATTTCCAAATATTTCATTATTATTTGTTTTCCTTTTTATTTTATATTAAATTTTATTCCAAATTTTCTTACATTGAGCTGGAAATGATTGTTTTAAAAAATTTACTACGATGTTGGGAAGATCATTTTGAATACAAATTTCCATGGGTTCTATTCCATTTGGTTATGTAACTACAAGAGAAAAGTTTGATGAATGTACTAATAAATTCAGATACAGCATATTTCCATTAAGAAATCTTAGAAACTATAAGAGATATGAAGTTTGTTAAATTAGTTGCGCATTTATAAATCGATGTTAGTATCGGGGATATGCAAATAATTAATAAAACTGTTGTAGACTTTGACGCGGACTCATTGATCAACACTGTGTTTGCAAGAATCGCTGGGTTACCGCTGCCATTTATTGGCGTGGACAACACAGACGCATGCAACAGTATTTATAACCTCGAAGGGGAGAAAGTGGGATGTCCAGTCAAGAAAGGCGAAACCTATATTTACAAAAACAATATAAATGTACTGCAGATTTATCCCAAGGTAAAGTATTTTATCATCGTACAAATTACTTGTTTGCCATTATTTCTATATTAGTACCTGCATATTATTAAGGCTATTCTATCTCATTAAATTGTCGTTAAAAAGAAACTAGTCAACAATAATTTATTAGTTGTTTAATAATCAATGTCTACCGTGTTGTTTTCTCTATCACCATTGGTAATTTCACAGAATCATAATTAACTCTGCTTTATTACAGGTTTCCGTTGATGTACATTGGGCACTCACCACGAAAGGAAATAAAGACATATTCTGTTTTGAGATTCCCGCTAAGATCACATAAATACATGTATTTAATTAAGCATACAAATCTTGTAAATTGTAGTTTTTAATAAATACTTATTTCCTAATATATATATTTTTTTTGTAATTTTCAAACTTTGACAGTTCTAGTATTTTTAACGTTGGATTAGCAATTAATTTGAAATGATCCAGAAGTGATTGGAGATGATCAACATAAAGGTATTGTATATATGTAGTTATAACTTTTCTTCTGTCTGATTTGAAGCGAGTGAAATTTTGACACATGCAAAGGTTAATAACCTTCATTCACAAGTGATACGGATTGTATGTCCGCAACCCGCAGTACAAATACATACTACCCACAATACACAACTATTGTGCATGTCCGTGAACTATAAAATTCACATTATTACGATTTGTGTATTCTATACGATGATAAATAAAGACTAGAAAAATATGTATTTAGAAGAATTATTATTGTTGAAAACAAATTAATCTTTTAATCGATTAATAATAGTTATAAGCAGTTATAAGTAATTGTTTTAAAACAATAATCTTTTAGACTCTGAACCTGTCTGAAACTGCCAAAACCTTCAAAACAAATTTAAAAAAGTAATATCTGCCGTCAATAAATAATTAATAAAGTAATAATTAATAAAGTAAGGGAGATTACATGTAGTAAACTGAATGGTATGCAAGGTGGGTTTTTGCCTGAAAGAGGATGTGTGGATCAATTGTTTTCGCTTCGAATGATTGTGGAAAAGCGTTTGGACCGAAACAAGAAATTGTTTTGTGCTTTCATTGATTTGAAGAAGGCATATGACAGTGTTGTGCGTGAAAAATTATGGCCTATTTTGAAGAAGTATGGCGTTAGTGGTACGTTATTGAGAGCACTAATGGCTTTATATGTAAATAATCAAGCAGCAGTTCGTGTGGATGGTAGTTTGAGTAGATGGTTCAATATTGACGTGGGTGTGAAACAGGGTTGTGTGATGTCTCCTTGGCTTTTTAATTTGTATATGGATGTGTTATTGCGACGAGCGTTAGAGTGTACAAATGATGGTGTGAAAATAAATGATTTCGTTGTGCCTGCATTAGCATATGCTGATGATGTGGTTATTATGGGTGAATCTGAGGAACAATTGACGAGAATGATTGAGAGTGTCAGAAATCAGGGAAAATGTTTGAATTTGATCATGAATGCTTCAAAATGTAAGATTTTAGTTTTTGAGAAGGATGAAGTTACGGAATGCAAGATTAGCATAGATGGTGAGCAAATGGAACAAGTTAATGAATTTATGTATCTGGGATGCATGTTTTCGAAAGATGGACGGATGAATGCTGAAATTGAAAGAAGAGTGGTTGCAGGTAGAAAAGTTTTGGGCGCTTTGGGAATGTTTGCTAGAAATGTGAATATATCAAGAGAAGCTAGGTTATGTGTGTATAATGGTGTACTTGTGCCATCGTTGATGTATGGATGTGAATGTTGGGTATGGGATAACCGGAATAAGAAAAGGGTAACTGCGGTTGAAATGAGATTTTTGAGAGGAGTGTGCGGAGTGACTAGAAGAGACCGTATTAGGAATAAAGTAGTGTATGATGAATGTGAAATTAGTAAAAATGTTGTGAAAAGAGTGGCTTCAAGTCAGCTGCGTTGGTTTGGACATGTGGAAAGAATGTCAAATGATAGATTGACTAAGAAGATTTATTTGGGTGAAATTGAAGGAACACGAATGCGAGGAAGACCGAGGAGTAAATGGATGAATATGATAGAAAATGTTTTGAGTGAACGTAAAATTATAAGTAGAAATAATAGGAGAGCATGTATGACAAGGTGTATGGATATTAACGAGGCGAGACAGTTATGTATGGATAGGAGTATTTGGCGAGCTATTGTTAGAAAATAAGGAATGAAAGGCAGTTTTCTATATATATATAAATTATTTTTTTTTTTTTAGTGATTGTAGGAAATAAAGGACCTGCTACCCCAGTAATGGGAAAGGCAGGATGTTATGTATGTATGTTTGTATGTAATAAAACGAATTAAAGAACACGTTTTTTATGAGGTTGATATCTAATTTTACTTTCACTTTTTCAGACGTAATATTCTATATTTAGTTGCAAAAATGTTGTTTTTATCGCAATAATGCAAATTATTTATTCGTATTGAATATACAAATTCATAATTCATTAAATAATTAACAATAGTTAATAGTTATCATATAGATTATTATATGAATTATTTTTATCGTTATTAAATTGAAACTTTTAAAAATAAATTTGATATATATATATATATATATATATATATATATATATATATATATATATATATATATATATATATATATATATTCATCATTCGTGCGCTGAGTACATATATTTATTTATAGATATAGATACAAAAATAAATGAACGTAATACACTTGACTTGTTATCTTTCACATAGATAGTTTAATCTTCATTTTCTGAAAATAAGAAGCACCTACCTACATTGTAAAACATTGTTCGATATGACGCAATTTTGTAACCATTTGCATGATAGTAAAACAGTGATAACTGAACATTTTATGTGTATATTCACTTAATAAAAATCAAAGTATTAATACAATTATCTCGAAATACTTTCATGTAATTCACGTAATTACAATTCTCCGTTTTTAATTCTTTTAAAACGGATTAGATGATGATTATAGTTCAGAAATATAAATGATTATCGAATCAGATAAAACAATTGTTAGTTTATTGTTCTGTACGCTACTGTAATTTGTTCAGTACACAATTTTATTACGCACATTCTATAGAAATTTCAACTGTTTCAAATGAAGGCTCTCATTGTTTTCTTGTGCATTCTTTCGCTGACCTATGGTATTCCATTTCAGGATTGTGGTAAGTTATAATGGATATTAAAAAAAAGCTCACTCTTAATTATTTTTACTTTCTTATGGATGAGTTTTAGGTTCAGAATATAAGTTAAAGAAGGTGGAGATTGATAACTGTAAATACTTACCATGTCCTCTGTTCATGAACGACGAAACAAGAGTACACGTGACAATGGATTCAGGTAATTAAACAAAACATTAATTAATCTACACCCATGTTGTCTGTCAAATAATTGATATTTTTTTGTAGATACATTACTGTAATTAATTATTTATTGTTTAAAATCTAAAAATAAAAAAATAATTTACGGTATATTATATGGAAATTTGTATGTTATTTTTTGTAGGATACTATTCAGAAAGTTTAGAACAAGATATAACAATCTCCATAAAGGGAATTAAATTTCCAATCAAGTCCAACCCTGAACCATGTACAGAACACCGGCCCTGTCCTATTGCAGGTACAGATGCTTCATTCTCGGCGGCATTACAAGTTCCCGAATTAGTATCAGTAAGTATAGAACAATGAAATAAAACAATTATTGTTTTCAACAGAAATTAATCACTAACGAAATCTGTTCGGGTGGGAAACCCAACGTTCCTGCTTAATCTCAGATAATTATAATAATCCATGCAAGGTGTACGAAGGTGACTTGATTAGCAAGTTACAATGGCCTGTGCACCAATTACTAAACAACTAATTTCAATGAGTAATTGATTAATTATAAAATGTTATTTGCACTTTTTTTTTCATTATTCCACAATTTTAATCAAATGACACTCTTAAAACAATGTTATAAATTATGTAATTAAAATGATTTATCACCAGTTTCAGTTCAATGCAGTTCTCACTTGGATAATCAGAAACAACCAACAAAAAACGGTAATGTGTTTCTCTACAAATGTGATTTTATGTGAAAAAGATACAGACGATAGTAAATGTTATCATTAATAATTATTATTGATTATATACTGTGTATGTTTTTAATATAGACAATTTAAACTGACGTTATGATTGTTTTTTTTTATTAATCAGCCTACTGAATGCAATATTGCGTTTTAGTGTACGATAAAAATGACAGTTTTCAGTTTGATCAATGATGGGAAATCAATATCTTTTTATTAACGATTGCGTGTGTTACCCCTAGGTTAAATAAAATATTCGTTTTTTCCCTTGTAGACTGTCTTACAGATATTTATTGTCAATTTTGGAACACACAATGGTAGCATTCGCTGTGATATGCGGTCGTGGATACTTCTAGACCAGTGGTTCTTAAAGTGGGGGGCGCGACCCCCGAGGGGGTCGATAAAAATTTTTGAGGGGTCGCAGAATATTTGGCGAGTGATCCATTATTGCAACTAAACAAATAAATCTGCTAATAATAAAAACAATTAGTAATTCATTTTAATTAAACAAAAGAAATTACCTCCTGGATTTTAGTCCCCTCCAACATTTTTCTGCGCACACGGTTCGGGGTCCTTCAGAATTTTCAATTGTGAAAAGGGGTCGCGCGACCAAAAAGTTTAAGAAACACTGTTCTAGACTAAAATAATGTTTCTCATATAAATGTCTGTAAATACATATATGTTTTACGTTTATCTAATTGTAATTTTGTCTTGAAAGATACTACGATGTAATTTCTAAAGTACTGGTTGTAAATTTTGCTGATTTCTGTGTGAATTTATCAGCATAGACAAGGTTCAGTTACATTTTTAATAAAATGGGGGCCCAGTGATAGTTTACTTTCTCGACAAATTGTAATATATGTAAAAAGTGAAATGTGAATAGTTTTGTCCGTTTTTTCACGCACGTGTAATAACAGTAATTCAACTGCTGTTCCGCTGTATTGCATTATTTAAACGTTAGTTTAAGGTCGTATAGATTTTTCCAACATGTAGTATATTTCTCGTGTTCCCGTGAACAAGTCTCGTAATAATAGTGTATAGTTTCGAAGTTAATTTGTTTAAAAATAAACCGAACACTGTTTTACCGATACGTCATCAAAAGTTCGAAATGGCGCCTGCTATACATTCCTAAGTTTTTGTTGAACTACAATTGGCTGTCAAAATTTTTAGTATGATTTAGAAAATTTCTATAAATAATTTTTTTCACAATTATTTATATATTCTGCAATACTTTTTACACACTTAGGTAAGAAATAAATGCGTATTTACTTTAAATGTTGTGAAGTTTTCGTTCGGTAACCTAATTGTACATATGTTTTATGCAGCTTTAACTATGGAAAATACTGAAAATTCAAATAATGACAATTTGAGTATAGATAATTTAAAACAACGACTTGCAGAAATACCGTCAGTGCATAAACCTTCTGTCAGTGATGCGGAGCAGTAAGTACTTGAAATATTCATAACAATTCATAATTTGAGGGTTACAGTTGAATATGTCATAACGATATGCGTACGATAATAAATTATGAACTGATTGTCAAAATGTTTTTCTTTTTGTTATTTGCTGTAAATAATTCTCTAAATATTCAATGTACATAGTTAATATTTAATTCTCTAGAGATGAATTTGTTTTTTTAGTGTAGTACTGAAATCGGAGACAGTACGTGAAAGTAAGAGTTCCTACAATCTCCGTGATAACCCGGATATAGACAGTCTTAGAACATCTAAGTCTTCTATTGACATTCCTTCAGTCCATCAAATCCTTCCCAGACCCAAATCAGATAGCAAGGAATCAAGGTTAATATTCGTTCCAACAACTATATTTAAATTTTTTATTCTATTACCGCTTGTATTTTTGCTTATATGTATCGATTTTATGTAGAATTTTGCAGAATGTAGTACAAGCCTGTTAAAAAATATTCGCATATTTTAAACATCACTTTCACATTTATGTTAAGATGCAAAAAATATGTATTATACCCAATTAAATCATTAAACTAGTTTGTTATCAGTTAATAGCGAGTAATACTAATACTAATTAATACTACAATCAATAGACTCTCAATGTACTATAGCGTGTATCGACTGCATTATTAATTAAAATGTCATTCGGTTAATGTTTCGATCTGGTTCCAGTTCTGATTTTTTAGCATTGGAATATTTAAATTTCTATAAAGTATTCGTTTTGTAATTGGAAATGTACGTCAAATAAAACAGTTGAATTTACACAGGAGCGATGAAAATGAAATAATACCACGTGGTCTAATGATACCCACGGACGCCTGGCTGATTGGGGGCACTCTCGGATCGCGAAATAGCTTGCTAGTGTTCAGGAGCTGTGCCTTAGCGGGGGCCACACATGAAACTATTCGCACCAAGCCCGCACAGAAACTTCACATCACGTACAAGGTGATGCAAGCTGAGACGAAACTGTTGGCCCGTCTACTCGATTGTCACGGTGTTAGCGAAGTGACGGCCGACTGTAACGATTTCAATCTACTATGGACAGGAAACCATCCAAAACCAGGAATATTCAGATCTCTTTGTAGTCACCAAAGAATTAACCATTTCCCTAGATCCTACGAACTAACGAGAAAAGACAGACTGTACAAGAACATTGAGCGTATGCAACATTCGAAAGGAATGCGTAATTTTGATTTCATACCGCAGACATTCATCATGCCGGGTGATTTTAAAGAATTGTGCAGCGTTCATTATCGAATCCGTGGCCCTTGGATTGTGAAACCAGTGGCGTCCAGCAGGGGCAGAGGCATATTTATTGTAGAGACGCCTTACCAAGTTCCCCTAGACGAACCCGTTGTTGTAGCGAAATATATTGCACGACCGTTACTTGTCGACGGACATAAATGTGATTTGAGACTGTATGTAGCTGTTACCTCGTATGATCCGTTACTTATTTACATTTACGAAGAAGGACTCGTTCGATTTGCTACGGTTAAATATGATACTAGTCACAAACAATTGTGGAATCCTTGTATGCATTTGTGCAACTATAGCATTAACAAATATCATAGTGATTATATCAAGTAAGTTGACTATTTCTAACAAATATTCATACGTATGTATTTATGTACGGAATTTCTAGATCTGACGATCCTTGTGCTGAAAATGTTGGTCACAAATGGACACTGAGTGCTCTGCTGCGCCATTTGAAGTCACAAGGAAAAGATACCGTTCAACTGATGGCCCAGATAGAGGATATTGTTGTGAAAGCTATAATCACGTCTGCTAATTCAATCATTTCAGCCTGTCAAATGTTTGTTCCGAACCAGAGTAACTGTTTTGAGTTGTTCGGTTTCGATATACTCATAGATGAAGATCTCAAAGCGTGGCTGTTAGAAGTGAATCTTTCGCCATCGTTAGGCTGTGATAGTCCCTTGGATGTTAGACTTAAGTCCGCCATGTTGGCAGATCTGTTAACATTGGTCGGTGTACCTGCGGTGGATCCAATACTCAAGCCAGTACAAAATAATTCGCCCTTCAAAACGACTAGTATGTTGAAGATGAAACTTGGAACAGTCAGTAACATCGTATTTAAAAATGTTCTGGTATGAACGAAGAATGTATGATCATTGATAATTATAATTGCAGTGTCGTCGCGTTCATTCAGCTGATGGGTTGAGTCAGTCTGTCAAGAAACCAGCATCCGTTGGCCAAGGAGGTAGACTGACAACTAGTACATACTGCCTAAGTCCCGAGGAAACTCGACTAGTGAAACTGGCGAGGTCACAGTTTGAAAGACGTGGTGGTTGGGTACGAGTATTCCCCACTGCTGACAGTTGGTGTCGTTATTCACAGTACTTAGGTTAGGAACACGTATTATGTGTACGTACAGATCATATGTATATCTATTGCAATGCAATGTCGCCTCACAGATCCATTGTCCGGTATCCCGACATCAGCGATACCGAGTCTGACATCTAGTCATCTGGTTGTGCAACACAACTACAATCATCTGTTGTACACGCAACTGTTTCCGGATGTAGCGAAAACTAGTCAAGCGATTAAAGGTGCTTCAAATCAGAGAGCAGCTAATAATTCTGTAGTGACAGCGGTCGGTCAACGGCACAATCGTTACGAACGGCAGCTGGACAGAGGGCACAGGAACAGTCTGGATCCTACTAAGTCCACGCATAGCAAATCACAAGGCCATGAATATAAACAACAAGTATGCGATATGCTGAGGAATGGCAAAGTATTAACGTAAGTTCAATATTGCATGGAGACGTTTGAAGCTTATAATAAATAGAATATGTTTATTTGTTAACAAGATGGGCATACAATTAAATCAAACTAAATGGTGTGCGTTTTGTGAACAGGCAAGGAGAAGCCAGGCGAACATTCAGTCAATACCTGGGTTGCATTCTGCGACGAATATCAACAAACCAAGATGCCGATCAAGATTCGCATACTGAAGTTGTTTTGAAATTTTTACAAAAAGCTTCTGCTTATTTGCGTACGCCTTTTGTAGTTAAGGTGCGACTAAAAAAACGAAACACACAAATACGCAACGACAACGATTGATCAGTGTGTTAATATGAAATAATTTGTATTTGCAGATTCCCAGCTCAAAGTTGGCTGGAAAAGATCGTGCCGCTATTGTTGCCAAGCAGCTTAATGATTTTCTTTACTTGTACAATCGCGAAACCGATTTGTATAGTGATACAGTCGATAGACTCAATTCCGTTCCAAATAAATTGTTTATGCAGTTTTTAGAAAACGCTTCGTAAGTATGCTTTTTGAACCATCATTGTAAATTTAAACAGCTAGAAACAAAACCCGTGTTATCTCATATACAGAGTAATCGAGATTCATTGCCCTAGCCGTCTCGTTCTGATTTTTTGATTGCCTGACTACGATTGACAAATCGCATTGGCGTACAGTTAATTTTTTAAAAAATAAAGAATTAAAAAACCATATTAAAAAGTTGTTTATAATAAATGTTCAAAATACATTTATTAACTGTATTCTTAACATTAAAAAAAATATTGTTCTTCAATTTTTTGCTGCCCGTTTGGGCATTTTTCGCAATAGAAAGGGCTAAAAAACCTCACCAAAAAACCAACAAAACAATGTAAAAATTAGTTATTTATGTACCAAGAGTGTTATTACGATGATTATGGTGGATGGTGATGATGTTCCAGCACGAAGGCCTTTAGACCGAGGGAATGATGTTACCTGATACGCATAATCATCTAGTAACGCCCGTGCTGCATACAAGACTTTATATTGCACTTTTCTATTATTTTATCAAAAATAAATTGCCCGTGACAGTTCAAAATAATATTGACATATGCGTTGCCAAGGACTTTGATTTTATTTATTTACCCATTCAATTGGTGTATTCTTCAAAATCGCGTCGACTGCATTACGTGTTTTGATGATATATCAGAAGACATTTTAACCGGAGCGAATAAAGCTACTGAAGATTTATTACCACGAAATCAAAGGCAATTTCAAAATATTTGTTGACTGGAAGTTGGAAAATAAAGTTAATGATTAGCGGACGTAAAAGTCATTATGCCCTAGGGCATAATAAGCTTGTTTACATATTTCGTATCCAATGAAAAAAAGCTAATAATAGGCATGTGTAATATAAAAATCTTTTGCAGCCCCCAGCCCAAAATCTAAGCTATATACGGCCCCCGACTCAAAAACGAAGTTATATGCTACCTTTTATACATAAAAGGTTGTTCATCACTGCTCTATAGCATTCCGGATATTGAAAATATTTGTCAACAAAATGAAAACATGGGCCGCCACTGATTCAAAAACAAACGTGTTTGTTGAAATAGCGGTAACGTAGGCAACAAATATTAATTTTATTCCGGTGAGAGATAGTTTTGATCATAATACGAACTTTTTCAAGTCACATGACGGACAATTAATCTCGATCACTATGTACATAAAATCAAATAATATTCACAACAAATGAAATACAATTTGTCCAAATATGTATTTAAAATACATCCTGTGCAGTACGTGTGAAAAAATAATTAAATGTACGTTACAATTTTACGAAACACGCCAAACAAAGTCTGTACTAAATTCGATGTTATTACTGTGTATTTTTGGACCATGACCGGATGTATATACATAAATGTATAATTACTACTGTTTAGTAGTTGCATAAGAGATTTAAATAACTTGACCAATAGTCGAATAAGAAATAAGTTGTTTGTTTGTATGTTTTTCTTTTAGGGAGAGTGATTTAGAAGAGGTTCTCTCTCTACAAACGCTCCGTAACATACCGCATAAGGTAAACACGACGTGTGGATTTCAAGGTTTGCTAAAGTGTTTCCCCAATGTGACACTAACGACGTCCAAAAGTGTCGCTAACGGCAAACGAACAGCGATTAAAATAGCCAAACCATCCTGATTAAGAGTACAATGATGTCGGTAAAAATATTTTTTTTTTCAAAATGCCAACATCTTAATAGATTTTATTGTCTCGTTCACACTTGAAAGAAAAATTTTACTAACAGTTACTTATTTTTAATAATACTGTTACTCTTCAAATAGCTAGAGAAAAGCCCCGGCTGAAACGTTACGTAGAGCAGTTATCGTTACTAGCTAGAGACTGCTTTGTGACATATCGTCCGCGCGTGTTTACATACTTGCTACTGCATAATCAATATTTCTATACACACACACACACACACCATATTACATACAATTAACTGTAGATAGCTACTAACTAATTAACAAAACTACAAGTTCTACGCAATACATTTTATATAGCCTTCAGTATACATGTAATCGTTTTTGGTTAAGAGATACGCAACTTTTGAGCAATCATCTTTGTCTAATGTGATAATCGCAGTTTTTTATATATACACTTATATCTTAATTGTACGAAGTAGTCTATTGATATTTTTAGCTCGCAGAGTTTATATTTGATATACAGTATTTATTGATTATTTATTCTACTTTTCTTTATTATGTTTTTATTGTCAATACGTGTGCGCGTGTATGATAGCGGCGCACAAATTTTATAGTAATTAATATATACATATATTTTTCCACACTTAAGTATTATGGAGTTATTATTATTTTGTTGTTTTATCCGATGACTTTTGTGTTCGTTTGTTTTTGTTAACTAATTTATTATTACTTTTATTTTTACAATGTGGTGGCATTTAATATAAACAACTCAGGTTATTTAGAGTTCAGTGTTGTTACGCTAGTCATGTTGCGAAAATGATTTAGACATTGCACAAGAGCGTTTTTTGTATGTTTGTATAAGAATACATTGAAGATTATCCCTTATGAAAACCTAGTGTTTGATTTCATACAATATTCATTCTTCCTTATTGCCATTGTAAAATAACAACCGAAATAATTACAACTGCAGATTGTTGCCGTCCGTTTGAAAATGTTTTAAAAATAGATTTGACAATTTGAAATAAAACCGGATATTTAGCGAGCCTAATGTTGCAGACATTATTATAAATAAAGTGACTTTTGACAAGAACCAAAAGTTACTTGTTAAAAATAGATGAATTTTTACGATGCCACTGTTTACGTGACACGTAAACCTTGAAACTATTTTTAATCAATTTTCTTCAACCACTCAGCTAAATTAATAATCACGAACACGTTAACAGTGAACGCAAATACAGAGATCACCAACGTTGATATTATAATAATTGGTTGTAATTTATCGACGTTTTATGCGCATATAACAAGTCGCCTGACAAAAATAAATACGTAGTTGAAAGTAATTAAGCAAATCTTGGACCGAATGTACGTGCACTTGCACAAGAATGATTAAAATTATAATGCTGGATACAAGCCAGAAATAAGTCAATTCTGTCCTAGCACCTATTCGCTCTTTTGTCTTTTTTCCCCACAATGTTTATACGTCGTCGTGTTGTCTGTGCACTCGTACGCGACCTACAAATTTGCTATATGACATTCTGCGAACGGACAGAAAATGCACAGAGTTCTCAGTTTTCAAATGCACCACGGTGACGACCAGGGCTTCGAATCTGTCAGCAAACGGCTGTGTTGTAGTTTTATGTTCACAACGGCATTTCTGTCCATTGTCGGAGGTTAGTTGTTTACATGCACTTAGTATATTCAATGTCTCTTACAAGTAACTGGTGGTGATAACTATTTCAGGCTTCTTATTAGGACAGTACGTCACAGAAAGACATGCATTGTTAAAGGGTGCGCAACAGCCATGTACAGAAAAAGAAAAACGCATTGAACTGATAGATAAGTTGTCAAATGCGGCCAAAACATTGACAACCATTACGGAAGAACTGAAACCTCATATGATACAAGAACATTCGTCAGTGGCAGAGAAGTTATTTAACATATTACAGTGTCAAAAAGTGTCATTAATAGACGCAAATATATTCCAAGCAAACATCAAAGAGCACACCAACGAAATCTTGAGTTTACATCTACAGATACTAACTGATTGTTTAAATAATGCCACGGGATATATAAAACAGGAAATATTGATAGGTTATAATACGTCCAGTCGTCGCAAATAACGCTAGATCACTAGAATACAAATTTAGGTCAAATTACTGAAGAAAAAAATATGCACATCTAAATAATTTCGTAAGTGTGAATTATATATGTGCATGGTGTAACACTTTAAATTTTAATTGGTGTCCATTCAATTCAAATTCAAACAATGTACATATTTGCGATAAATTTAAATTTGCGCTGTGTTTTGCATCATGTATATTCATACATAGTTTTCGTACAGTAAATTTTAAAATGTATGATGCAAATTGAATTATCTTGTACATCATATAACAGGTATAAAAATAAATATTTTATTACAATAATATTTTCCTTCATTTACATTTCTCTTATTGTATGCTAATTTTGCAAACTAATCAAAATTAATTTAGGTAAATTTTTATATTTTCCTAATTTATAGTTTTAGGTTATCTAAGCGATTAACACATGCTGATAAATATTGACTAAGCCAATTGCTTGTAATTGCCTACACACATAGGCACTCGTAAACTTTTGGAACTATTAGCAACAGATAGATCTTAGGTAGATAGATCTGGAAATCCAAATATTTACTGTGTTAATTACAGTAAAAAATTATTAATATTGTTATAAAAGCAGAATCATGAACAAAAAGAAAGTTAGTTCTGGAATGGTGCGAGTGAAGAGTACTGGTAACATGGGGCCCATCGACGCAAAACCTGAGAGAAAAGTCTTAATTATTTATACGGGGGGTACCATTGGAATGATTCGTAATCAGGATGGAGGTATGTATTCACTTCAAAAATATTTATCCTCAAAAATAAGAGCGAAATTAAATGTTACATTTTTAGTTTTGGCACCTATCCCGCATATGTTAACGAAGAAAATAAAAACATATCCACAATTACACGATGAAGCTTATTGTTTAAAACGTTTCGGAACTGAAAATATACATGATTATCTAGTTCTTCCGTAAGAAATATTAATTAATAAAGTCACATTGTTGTTGATTGCATTATTTTTCAGTTGTTGTCAAGAGTCATGTAGAATTATTTACACAATTCAGGAATATGAACCATTGCTTGATTCGAGCAATATGTCCATGGATGATTGGATTCGAATTGCGATTGATATTAAAGTAATTGAAACACACGAGCTTCTCGATTAAAAGTGTCGTAATTTGCCCTTGAGAAGGTCGTGATCATTTAACAAAAATACAAAAACTAACTTAAATTTTTTGCAGCGCTGTTATCAAATATATGATGGTTTTGTTATTCTTCATGGAACAGATACACTAACATATACAGCATCCGCACTATCTTTCATGTTGGAAAATCTAGGAAAAACTATTGTTGTCACCGGATCTCAAGTAAAACATTTTTTCTATCAATTTACCAAACATATTTATGAGAAATTATTTTTTTAGATACCCATCTTTGAAACAAGAAGTGACGGCAAAGATAATTTTTTGTCGGCAGTTTTGTTTGCCGGAAGTTACGTAATTCCAGAGGTGACTGTATTTTTCGGAGCGAAATTATTTCGAGGCAACCGAACAATTAAAGTTAGTTCCAATAGTTTTCACGCATTTGCTTCACCAAATAGTTCTCCATTAGCTACTGTAGGAATTAATATTGAAGGTAAATATAAAATAATATGTTTGATTAATAATATACTATTAATTATTTATTAATATCAATTTTCAGTTGACTACAGAAACATATTTAGACCAACAACAATTGAAACGTTTTCTGTACATACAAAACTAAACCAAAACGTCGGATTATTAAGAATATTTCCCAGTATTACTGCAGAAACAGTTAGTATAACGTTTATGTATGTGAAATATAAAGTTTTATTGATGTTTAAAAATAATTTCAGATAAAATTATTTTTACAACCACCAATACAAGGTGTTGTATTGCAAAGTTACGGTTCTGGTAATATACCGTCGAATCGGAAGGACTTACTTCAAGTACTTGAAGATGCAACAGCTCGAGGAATTATTATGGTTAATTGTACACAATGTGCGCAGGGAGCAGTACAAGAAATATACGAGACAGGACAGGTGAGTACATACTTGATGATTTTCTAAAGGAAACCAATGTGTTATCAACTAACATTTATTTTCAGATTCTGAAGAAAGCCGGAGTTGTTTCTGGACTGGATATGACTCCTGATTCTGCCTTGTCTAAGTTATCATACGTTCTATCCAAAGATGAATGGGATATCGATACTAAACGTGAGGTACTTTTATTACTTTAATTCTACTTACAGAAATTACCTAATTTTATCTTATTATTTGGAATGAATATTTGTATGTATTTACAATTATTTTCATAGATGATGAGCAAAAATATTCGTGGTGAATTAACATCTGAATGTCTACCGAAATTAAATGATCTAGATCTAGTAGGTGCTGTGGCAAATACGTTGAACTTAATCGCTCCCGAAGACATTCATCAACTCAGATATGTGTTGTGTCCGGCGATGTTGATGTCGGCTGTTTCGGAACGTAGCATTCAGAAATTGGAAACATTAAATAATCTCGGAATAGATTTGTCAGCACAAAATACAGAACAACGAACTGCTTTGCATTTAGCTTGTGCCATTGGCGATCTGGATATCGTTAATTACTTGCTAAGGCATGGATGCAGTGTCCATATGAGGGACAGGTAAGTTGATTTGATGATTAACAGAAATTCGTTTAATCTTGTAAAGTGGAATTTAATTATAACTATAACTATTTAATTACATTTTAATATTACAGATTGGATCGAACACCATTGAATGATGCAATAGACGCGGATCATTATCAAGTTATCCGATTACTCATTAAATGCGGAGCTCATCTTACCGGCAGTTGCAGACTGGTAGGAGAACAACTTTGTCTAGCTGCCGCTAGAGGCAGCATTGTACGTTTACAGTCGTACCAACTTGCAGGCGCTGACTTGTCACAAGTTGATTCGTGCGGTAGAACAGCTTTGCATGTGGTAAGATACGATAAAAGAATAAGTCAAAGGATACAAATTATATCGTTAATAATTTTAGGCATGTTTACATGGACACGCTGAAGTTGTTGAGTATTTAATGTCACATGGTTGTGATCCTAATGCAATTGATTTAAGTGGTATAACACCCGTTTATCTTGCAGAATATAGACATGATGATAAAGTACTACAGCTACTGACTAATTTTAATTTTGAACAGCTTAGTTTATAAAATTATGTTATGTATGTGTTATTTAACAATTAATTTGATTTCTTGATAATAAATAATGCGTATCCTTATTTGCAAATAAAATCACATACGTTATGATTTACTCCATTGTTTATTTTTGTATAAAAATTTCACGTCAAGTATGAATTTCGGCACATCAAATTCATAATAATAGTATTGGTAATGGAATTCTTGTATCTTTTCGAAATTCTACTAGAAAATTTCGAATTTACCGATAGCAAAAAAGCGCCTGAATATAGAAATATCAAAACAAATGTTGTTTGTGGGAAATTATTCAATTTTATAATAGAACCAAAGAAAAATGAGTCGTCTAAGGAAACCGTTGATTTGTCGTTTAATTTGGGCAAATCTATACTTTTCCCGTCGACCACTGAGAATATATTATTAGAGATGGAAAAAGACTCATTACATATTTCTGTTATTGATATAAAGACTGTGGCGACGATTGGAGTAATTACTGTCAAATGGCCAGTACATTTTCTAAATGCAATCAAGGAACATAATAAAACTAACAAAATGAAACCAGTTCTGGAACATAATCAGTATGATATTATTGATGGCGGTAAGAACGTAGTGGGCAAATTGAGTATATTCATGCGCCTTAACACATTTGGACAGAATATCGAAATAGATTTTCAACGTATGGCGTCTACAATCAATGTGAATGAAATAAAATCTCGATTGAGAGATACTAACAGGTAAAATAACAATTTTTTTAATATAAGAAATTATTACGTGAATTTATTTAGAAGTGCGTGTTTTAATACGATTAAAAGAAGCATGTAGTGCCGTATATATATTAAATTTCTCAGATATTTCAATAAACATTTATAATAATAAAAAGTTCATTTAAATGAAAAGTACATTACAGAAAACTATCGGACAAATCTACCGATGAATTAACAAGTTGGAAACCGCTTTTCCAGTCGCCATTTATGGAAAAACACAGTTACATGGAATCTGGGATGAAACTTTATGCTGAAATGCAAGGTTTACACGCACCACCTACTGTAGGTGAAACGTTAACAACTGATTACATTAACAAGCACCTCTGTGGGCACAAATATTGTCCAGGTGCTCAAAAATTTAAAGACTATGGTCTAGGGCCGTCAGTACCTACAGGAGCCGGGCTAGGTACATTGGGGCCTTCAATAAAAATGACAAAAACTCATGGACTGTATGGAGTGTCTCAAGCATATGGTAATATGGATAATTACGGTGCATTTGGACTGTTTGTTAAAAATAGAAACAAACAAACTTGTGGCAGTCCAGATTGTCCTCATACAAATGTTCTCGAATATCAAACAAATAAAGTGAAGAATATGTCAAGCAACCAGAGAAAACAATCAATTAGCCCGAATTGTGGAGGTACCACGTGCCCGTACAGTGTACCACAAAGTACTACATACGAAAAAAATAATATTCATTGTGGTGGTACCACATGTCCGTATAGTGCAGAGCAAAACTTTACAAATTATAATAATGATGGTGGTACTAGTAGTAATTGTGGTGGTACTACATGTCCCTATAGTACCGAGCAAAATGTTAGAAAGGAAACAAATTATGAGACTTGTGGAGGACAAACTTGCCCGTATTCTATCAATCAAACGAAACACAGTTCTCAAAAAATGAACAAAAATTATGGTGGCATTTCCTCATACGCCGAAGTTCAGCAGAATAAAAATGAAACTAATTATATTCATTGTGGCGGGCAAGCCTGTCCACATTCAGCAACCCAAATGAAAAGCAGCTTTGATCAAATAAATACAGTACCTTGTGGAGGTTCAGCCTGCCCTTTTTCTATCAAAGAAAACAGTAGTGCAACGAATAATTGTGGAGGACAAACGTGTCCTTTTTCTACATTACAAAGGCAACAGAGTATTAGTCGCAGATCCGATATAAATTGCGGAGGTGTTACTTGTCCGTTCTCCGAAAAATATGAAAATATAATTGAAACAGATGGTAACCTTTATGGTGAGCAAAATTTTCCATTGTCAAATACGGAAAATTTGAATCGCGCAAGTACAACTTATACGTACACAATTACTCAAAATCAAATAATTGCCAACGAAATCATTGGTAATAATTATGACGGCAAACCTAATGAAATGACTAGTGATTTTAATGAATTGAAAATGGACACAAATGTTGTTCTTGCGAAAAAGAATTATCCACAAACATTTGAGAAGAAAGGTGCGGAAAAGAAACCGGAGACTGGTAAAACAGGTTCCACGAAAACTGGCAATACGAAGAAATATTGCAGCCGATTTGTTTATCGTGGCGAACGTTACCCAGGCACACGTATTGGTCATAAGACTTGTTATACGGCAGGTAAGAATGTCCCTTCGTATATGGGATGGCTATGGAATGTTGAACCGGAAGGAGTAGTTAAGGTTTGTACATGTTACTGTAAATGTCATATCTGTTTGTGAATAATTTCATTGTAATGTGTTGCTATTTTTTCCATAAAAAAACACACTTCATACATTCTGTAACATTTAAAAATGAACATTTCAAACATGTATTGTCTACTATTATATTTAACAATTCTTTTAAAGAGACGTAAAAGTTGGCGTCCTGGGTTCGTCAGTAAAATCATCAATGACCGCATAATTGCACGTCGTGAAGAACTCGGCATTCCGGAGCCACCAGCCTTAACAATGCTCGTAGCTAGGAAAAAAGTCAAATACATGCGGCCGCAAGCGTCCAACGACGACTTCTTCGAGGAACTCCAACCGAAACCGACGTTATTGGTTCATAAGAAAGATGGTCGTTATGTGATAACAATGAACCCATTGAAAGATCCAAAAACACTCGCTGTAAATGAGAATCCGTACATGGAATGTTCACCGATGCAGTTTATACTCGTGAAGAATAAACCGCCACGGAAACCTGCGATCACTGATACATCTGAAATGGAAGGAGAAGAAGAAGAAGATGAGGAGGAAGAATACGAATTAGGTTATGAAGCATCGGATGAGAGAACTATATACGAGAATGAATACACAGAATGTTATTGTGATGATGACTTGAAGTTATTGGATAATTGTAGTTCTAGTTCGTCAGAGAGTGAATTTAATCTTGAATTTACTACACCGGCTGGAATTATTATTCCGGGTGGAATGAAAAAATTACCCAATGTTGTTCATACACATACACAGTTTCAAGCGGAAGACTGGAATTGTACGGATTGTCCCATTATTATCCCGAAGAAATTTAAACATAAAAAGAAAGTTCGCCTACGCCTAAGATAATTTTTTTTATTTGCAGATAACTTCATTGAAAATAATCATGAACAACATTATTCAATTAAAATTACAAATAGAATAGAACTGAAGATATTGAGATCATACAAATTCTAATTACACATGTAAAAACACTCTATAAAGAAAACAATTCCATATTAATAATATATTATTTAATAATATTATGTTCAGTTCCCGAACTTTAAGTAACTAGAAAACTTCTTTGCAAAGTCTTGCATCGATTGTTGCGTAATTTTACAGTTCTTGTAGTGAAGTGAACAGTTATGATTTTCTAAACCTTTTTGAATGGCTGTTTGCATTGCGGAACCGTCAATCATTTGATTTAGCCATGGGTTCGACATCAGTCCATCAATGATTTTATCATGACTGGCCGCTTGTCCACTGTTTAATTTATTTCTGGAGTTTTTAGCGAGCCAACACATGGTACGCTGCATACATGATGTAGTGTCAATATTATTTTCTATTAATGCTTGATCAATGATTGTCATTATTCGCCAAGAATCATTAGGTTCATCAACTGTAAAAAAAAGATAACAGCATTATATACTTATCTGCGTTTTGTTGCAAAATTAAATTGGAATCATGAAAAGAATTATTTAAGAATATGTATATAAAATGTGTGACAGATTATTAATATACGGACACAACGGTACTATAAAAAATAGAAATAATATAAAGAAAATAATTTATGATTTAAAAAATTAAACCATTGTATTATAAACGGTTCGAATTACAGAGCTTTGTCAAGATAATAGTGTAAAATAACGGATTATTAAATGAGGATTTCTTTGTTATATTTAGCAAAATTAAACAAGAAAATGTGTTACTTGCTCGATCATTAAGAAAATAATAATTCAAACAGAGAGAGAAAGAGAGATACACTATTAACTTTAATCTAGATTCTAGAGCGTAGTGAACGAATGCAATTGTTTGCGATAAATGTAAAAAATTGTACCTGTCAAAAATGTATTAAAATTTAAAAGTAATGTTCATCTTACAATAACTAATATGACTGACATTCAAAATTCTGAAAATATAACGGAGAAAATTTCTAAAGATAAAAATTCTGAAAATATTGCTGAAAACATTCCTGAAGATAAAGCGAAAGAAAATTGCGAGGTATGCACAGATAAAGACTGTCCACCTGATGGAGAAAAAGAATTATGTGAAGGCGTTGAATGTCCTACAGTACAAACTAAGAAAATCGATTCTTTAAAGGAAGGCTTGGCTGATTTAGATAAAATATTAGCATCATTGCAAGGAATATGTGCAGATTCATTGTGTCCGTTTAGTAAAAATGCAAAGTTTGGAACGACACCAGATAATACGGGTAATAAAAATGAAACGGTTAAAAAAAGTTTTCAGTTAAAAGAAAATTCCGGCAGAGAAACTTGTCCAGATGTCAGAAAGGATTTGACAAAGAAAAAGGATGAATCCGTTCTCGGATCAGTAGTTCCAAAAGTTAATAAAAGTGCATTATGTAAAGGTCCAATATGTTACAGTGCTTATATGGGATACAAATATACACCGGTACAAAAAACTTTTGACTATCCCACTTCTTCTCCGCTGTCGTATAATAATAAAAATGAATGTTCATCTATGAAAAAAGATTTCAATTGGGCTACGAATGTGCCGTGTGGTGGCACTGCCTGCCCATATACATTGACAAACGTGGCGGGACCTGCATCAACATCTTACCCATTTTCTAGTAATGATAAATATGAATTTCAAAACAGAAACGAATCAGCACGTGCTAGTTACAGAAAGAACCCACCAGCAGATACAAATATGAGTGGATCTAATTATTTGAAAACTGAACAAGCTGATTTATGTGGTAAACCTTCGTGTCCATACACTTCTGTAGGAAATACCTTCAATCAGAATGTGCAAAGAAATAATTTGACAGATCGAACAAACAATATAAATTGTGAACAGCCTACGTGTCCATTTAGTAAAACTGTCGAAAACAATTTACTTACTGGCATGGCTACTGGCATATTTCCATCGGGAAATTCAACATGTCCTAACCAGACTAACACAGGAGCCAAACAGTATCATTGTGGTAGTCCATCTTGCACAAATTTGAATCCATCCAGTATGGTGTACACTCATTATTATGCGAATGACTACGGATTTGTACAAGAAGCAGCCAGACCATATTGTGGATCAGCCAGTCCATACGATTATCTCAGTTCTATAAATAATAAATACCCCAATGTTCTCGCTTCAAATTACCCTACATTTGACAATCGAAACTTTGCTGGAACCTCAGTGCCCTGTCCATATCTTACCAATCAAGATGGACGTACAAAAATGGACAAAAATGAAGATGATGGAATTTGTGGCGGAGGAAGAAATTATTCCTGTGATCATCCCGATGTGGAGAAGTGCGAAAGTCCAGATTGTAAAATAACAGGTAAAACAAATGATTTGAAACGTTTCCAATTTTGTGAAGATTGCGGTGGCGTTAAACCGGAACAAGAGGTTTCTAAAACAATAACATCTGCTGCATCTACATCGGAAACCACAAAGCCCATTGATCCTCCAGCAAATATAGAAAAAGAGAAAACGATGATACAAAAATTATCGGAAAAAGTTGTTATAAAGTCCAATGAATCTGAACTTGCAAATGAAAAAGCAAATGTGCATAATGAGGAAAGCATTACAAAAGTGTCAAAGAAAAAGGATAAGAAACCTGTTCTGTACACTTACCCTGGTATACAAATTGGACATAAAGATTGTCTTATAGACAAGAAACAAGTTCCTGGAAATATGGGTTGGCTATGGAATATTTTGCCACAGGGAAATAAAGAGGTAAATTCGAACTAATTAGGTATCTAGATAAACCAGTTATATTTCTTTCTTTTTTCATCAGCTTTGGAGAGGATATAAACCGGGGGCTGTATCCAGAACAGTGCATAGAATGATGAAAGCTCATAAAAAATCTTTAAACATACTGGATTCTTCAAGTGATGTCATTAGAAAGAAAAAATCCAAAACGAAAGCATTCAAACCAGAAGACATGAAACATTATGTCGAGCTGAAGAAGAAAGATGGCGACATTTACGTCACAGTGAATCCTGTACGTGACCCACAAACATTAGGGCCCGCTGAAAATCCATTTATGGATGTTACTCCTATGCTGTTCAAGATTGAAAAGAATCAAGTGGAAAAGGAAGAGGCTTATTGCCCTTGTGACGAAGTAAGTGATAAGCCGTGTCCCAGTTCGGCAAGCAGTGAACTGGAATTCGTTTTCTCACCTCCAGCAGCAATTCCACCAGTTAGAGTCAAGAAGAAGAAACAACTGCAAGAGATTGATACGCAGTACGATGTAAATGATTTGCCAGCCGAATTCCGTGAAAGCAGTAAAAATATAACGAAAAAGAATGCCGGAAAAAAGGGAAAGAAAGGTGGTAAAGGTAGTAAGGGCGGTAAGGGAGATAAAGGCGGTAAGAAAGATGTAAAGGCGAAAAAGAAGAAATAGTAATAACTAATTTACTCACTGCGCTGTTGTTGTGGTGCCATCATATGTTTCACGAAAAGTGATGTCAGCAATGGAACGAGTACAACTGCGCCAAATATCAGAGCTCCACCCAAAATAAGTGCACCAACATTGATATTTGCCAATCCATTCTTGTACACTCCCTGAGCATTTTCCATAGCTCTCTTCACAGGTATTGTTATAAATGGTACTGCAAATTCTAGATCAATCTATAGAAAGATATTACGTCAATAATGACTATGCATATGACAAAATATTTTATCTAAATGTTATAAAACTCTATTTAGATCGGACTACTGCAATATTTTTTCATTTACAATTAATTCGTATTTATAGCGGTGTATAATTGATACTTGATTTCTAAATTAAAATATAAAAACTATTTAAAAATTATATCGCCATTTGCGTTGATTACATATACATTTAATATGATTGTAACAAGTAAATACCGGCTAATTAATTTATAATTTCTGCGTAAGTATACGTATATGTATTTATAAAAGTGTACATAGATATTTTTATAATATTTACTTACTGTAAGGTCACCTTGCTCTGCAGTATGAAAAGTTAAAAACCTTGGATGATTTTTCAGTCCCTCGTGATGCACACGTAAATACTTATCGGTAAAATTGTCCGCAGCCACATAATTAAAACATAAACTTAGTCCAGTAAAAAGTACGATAACAAGTATTGAAACATGTCGCGTATGAGCAGATTTAGCTAGCATCATGACTGTCCGCTTAGTGTCACCTAACACAAATGAGATATTATGATATAGTGTTGTCCTATAAATTAAAATCTAGTAATAATAAATTTCATTTACACTGTTTTTGTCCATTTCTTGTGTTAAAGAGCATTGCATTATGAGTGGCAGAGTGTAAAGCGTGACTACAAAATTATTATGTTGGTCTATCTTTGTAATTTTACGCATCACGCTTCCAACAATAGAGAAAGTGATAGTCCATGTTATGCTATATGTGTTTCTGAACAATTTTCGTGATTTTCGGAACGTTGCGAAAAATATTGATATGTTTTCTAATAACAACTGTAACAAACCGTTAGTTAATAATTAAATCTAGAATATGTTTTATGAATCATTTAACAGTACATATTTCCTTTTGCTGTGAATGTGACACAAATGAAAAAGTTTGCTGGTTGTGTAAAAACTGATTTCAGTGACATATAAAAGTGAAACACATATGATTGCGTTTCTAACAATTATTTCAAGTCGCCATTGTTTTACTTTACTGTACTGTGACAGTTATCAGTATAAATATGCATTTTGTGACATTTGATCGTCAGTGTATCTTGTGGACTCAAGTAACAACTACCAATCATTCAACAACATGAAGTATTTTGTGTTCACTGCCATCGTTGCCGTAGTATCGGGTGCCATTTCTAGCCCAACCAAGTATGAGACGAGCGGGTAAGTCTATTTATATCATTTCATACATAATTCAAAACAAAAGCCACAAAGTTGTCTTGTTATTACATCTGGTGTTTGACACATAGGGCCGAATTCAGCTCTCGCACTTAACTAATTTCGAAACTAAATGACAAAAAAGATGAATTTATATGTTTTTATCTCGACCTTCTCGCGTCTACACACTGAATCGAGAAGGTCGTGGTCTTTATAATTAGATGAATAAGGATACTACACGTTTCCATGGCATTTAGAGTTGATCCTAAAGTTACAAACGAGAGCTGAATTTTGCCCATTTTGCCTAAAATTATAATGTATATATGTTCAGGGGATTCTTGCCAAGTTCAATGAGATATTACAATGAACAAGCATCTGCAAGAGAAAACCGCACATCGGATTCTCAACTAACTGACAGCAATAATGTAGAAACAAAAATTGGAAAAGATGATCGTCTCCAAAGATTCGGCGCATCCGGTTTCGGTACATCTGGATATCCAAGCAGTGGAACCGGAGTTTCCAGTTACGCACCAATGAAAATAGACCTTGGCGGAGTTGTTTTGGGAACTTTAATCGGTTTGGGCGCAATTTTGATTATTCCAAAATTTGCGCACCTGTTCTCTGGTGGATACAGAAGAAGTAATATTGATTATATCGACCAAAAATAAACTCCTTAATTAATAATTTTTCTGAAAATTTAGGTGTTGAAGGAGAAATGGAGTCTATAACTGATATTCTGTCTAAAGTTGACAAGGCCCTCGAAGAGCATCACATTGACAGCAGCATCTGTATGCAAAGAATTGTATGTTCTTATGTTCAAGAATCACAGAAAAATATCGCTTCAGGGCAGCCAAATACTTTGGATGATTTAATCTACTCCGTCACTAAGTAATACTTTGTCTATTTGTTGCTCATATTGAATATTAAGGCATGTTCTTTGTTTTCCTAGCAATTCTATGATGTCTTTCATATTGGACGGTACCGCAATCCAACAAGCCATCAAATTAGGAAAAATGAGTGATCCAGAAAGTTGCACATCACTTTATTCCAAATGTCCAATAAGTAAAGAAAATATTATGCAAGTGATTACAAGTTTACTACCAGCTTAATTATAAGAATTTAATAATCATAATTATCTGATATATTAATCAAATGTCGCTCCTTGTCTGTGTAGTTTCGATGCTATCCACATGATGGCGCTGTATACTATATTATAAGAAATGTCATTGACAGTGTAAATGTGTCAGATAATAAAAGTACGTGGCTTAAATAATAAAATCTCTGTAATTTGTAAATACATAATGATGCCTGCATTTTACGAAATGTGTGTATAAATACTTTCTAGTGTTCTTAAGTTAATAATGCGTATGTGAAACAAAATGGGGTTGTGCAAGTGTCCAAAGCGACGAGTAACTAACCAATTTTGTTTTGAACATAGAGTTAATGTTTGTGAACATTGCATGGTCACAAATCATCCGAAAGTAAGTTTATATTGTTTTATTAATGCCGGTTTACTAGAGGTAATTAGTATTTCTATTTGAAAGCAAAAGGTTTAGCTTTAATGAGCCGTTTGCGTACATGAATTGTATGCTGTCAAGTTGATGTAAGTATAAATCTAAATGTGTTACTCTTGTGTTTCAGTGCATAGTGCAGTCTTATTTACAGTGGTTACAAGATAGCGATTATAATCCAATCTGTGAACTTTGTACAAAAGATTTAAGCCATGAAGACTGTATTCGTCTGACATGTTATCGTAAGTTAATTTTTCTACCATAAATTATACCATCTTTATTGGTGAACTCGCAAGTTTTTGGTTATCTTGAATTTCAATACTTGGAGAAATGTTTCACTATCTAGATCAGGGATTATTACAATGGCATATCTTTTTGCTAAATAGTTCGTTTCATTTGTTTATTGTACACTAACCGTTAAATTTGATATAATTTATTGTAAGATAAATGAAACTTTTAACTTCATAGATGTATATCACTGGTCATGCTTGGACCATCTGGCCAGAGAGTTTCCCTCCACGACGGCACCTGCAGGTTACACTTGTCCATCCTGCAGAGCAGCATTATTTCCCGCTTCAAATCTTGTGAGCCCAGTCGCCGATGTACTCAGAGAAAAACTGGCGGGTGTAAACTGGGCTAGAGCAGGTCTTGGCTTACCCCTGGTAATTTAATATCCTATTTTTTCCGTAAGGTTGTCGCATTTATATGAAACCTATTGCATAGCTGTCAGAAGATCGAGAACAAAAACCATCAGAGAGTAAATTTGAAACGCCGACATCACAACCAGTACTCAATGCTACACCGCCTCCATCACATTCTGTAGTCCACGTGGACGACCATCAAGTAGCGTTCAGTCGTAGTGAAAACTTCCAAGGAGCCAGAAGGAGTGTGTTTCAGGATATGGACGACGCAAAAAGACCATTGATTGATCACGATGAAGATAAATACAAAAGACGACCAGCAGCTGAATTGGTTAAGCGTTGGTGGAAGTAAATATTGAAATTGTCTTTTAATACGACATTGTTAATTGGTTGAAATAATTATTTCAGAAATATGAGCGGCTTACAGACGAGAAATCGTGGAGGCGGTGGATTATTCAAACGGTACTGTATGGCTGCAATCCTCGTGATTGGTACGCTGATTGTACTGGGCATAGTATTCTCCCGTCTGGGACATTTGGCTACCGACAACGATCCCGTGTTTGATCCCATTAATAACCCGAATATCCGTGTCCAACATATGGACACGCCCTAGCACAAACTTTATTAATTCTTTCGACATTTTATATGGTCATTAGTTTTCACACAATCTTAAGAAAGAGAAATTGTTTTTACAATCAATTGCTTGGGCTAAGTTAAACAATTACTGCATTTATTCATTGTCTAATCATTGAACCGTTATTTTCTTTTACTTGTTATATAAAAAACTATACAGTGTAATAAATAATTCAAATTGTACTCTATGAAGATTGAAACAGAATTGAATGATAGTATATTAAGGAACAAATATGTACATCTATAGTGTATACTGCGAATAAAATATCGTTAGCAAAAGGTAAGTTAGAATGTATTAAATATCAGCTAGCCATGAAGAGAACATAAGAGTTACCGCCTGATACAATTTGACAGTTCACATAGTCGTTTCTTCTTTGACACATCGTGTAATAAATTATTTATAAAAATTGTATTGTTTTATCCATACTTTACTTTCAAAAATGGTGGTCAGGGTACCAGACTTCAAAGGTGATTTATACACAAAAGGTCGCGTAATTGTACCGTGCCATACGACGTTTAACCGGCGAAAAGATATATTAACTGAAGTTGCGTATTCTGAGGACAAATCTAAAGTGCAAGTTAATCAAATCGTATCGAAAATATCTAACAGTAGCGCAAGTAATGTCCCGGATAGTCTAATGGTGGACAGTGAGTACGAATTATGGAACAGACGGTTGAATCGTTGGTGGGGTTGGAATTGGCAGAGAAAACGGAAAGAATGTATGACAAAGTTTGGTCATCAGTTTGGAGATTTTCCAGCGTATAAGTTCGTTATTATTTAATCTACACAAATTACTGTTAGAAAAGTAGTTTAACAAAAATTTATCGTTTATAGTTCCCAGGATGATAATTTATATAATAACCAATGTCTATGTCAGAGTCTGTATAACAAATCTAACAAGGAAATGAATGAAACGAAGGTGAAAACTGTCCGCGACACAGAAACACAAACGCTACCGAAACTATTAGAATATACTTGCGGTTTTACCAGAGTATACCGCGGTCGACTTAAAAGAAATAAACATAATAATGAATATGAAGGATTATTGCCAGAAATTGTAGAAAATACGGACGTTAAAATAAAAAAGAAGAGACGTTGTCTACATATTCATTTACTAAAAGTACATTCGAATATTTTTTTAAATAAAAAGAAAACTATTATACAAACACACATAAAATCCAAAAATATTCTTCGCTCAGATCCTGATGTAGTAAGTTCTAAAATCGAGATAAATGACACAAACGTTTCAATGGAAACGAATGCACCTGAATTAACTTCTGCCAACACCGAGAATATTGTGCATTGGAAATCTGCCCCTTGCCTTTCGTCACGTAGAAATTCTGTTGCAAAATCATTTAAAAGTAATTCTTTGACGGATCAAGCAATTGTTGAAGATTTAAATCCAACCAATTCAAAGAAACATACAGATCCTTCCGAACATGAACCCGATTGGCAGAAAAATTATAACAAACTGAAAGAAGAACATAATGAATTGTTATTGGCTGTATGTGAAATATTATGTCAAAACTCTGATGGTGTTTCAAATATTTTCAACAAAACTAATTGTGAATGTCGCCCTGAAGAAAAGACACAGAATACTGAAAATATTGTCGCTAAAGAAAACAGTAAATAAAATAATAATACATTTTTGTCTATATAGATTTCCAAATAAATGTCGATCTGTAACATGATTATAAAACCCAAATAATCCAAATTACGTTCAATATTTTACCATACAATTATAATAAGAATCAAGTTTATATAAAATATAAATTATTCAATGAAAATGCCATTTAATACAATTGTTAGAAGTCATTTGTTTCGGAACGTAATAAATTCTTGATGTCAACTGACATGTCAAATGTTTTATTTTTGGTGCAAATTTAAATTGTAGATGACGTTTTCGTCTCGCATAATAATGTAGTGGTTGTGTATAAAATTCATCGTAATGCGAAAATCAGCTTAGATAGACAAGTAATATCCTATCGACCTGCAGAATCGTACTTGTTTTACAAGTAAAATGGGTGCAAACACGTCGTTAGTTGCATTTGAATTCGTAAACGACGTGCACATAGCCATGGGGTCCGGTGTTTTAGGTGCTGCGATTTTTCTTTACAACAAAATGAATACCGAAGTTGGTAGATCACTTTGTATTGGTGGTTTGACAGCTGGTTGTTTATATTACGCGTTTTTATCGAAAGATAATGTTATTGTAACCCCAGATAAGGTTGTTTTTATTACCGGTTGTGACTCGGGCCTTGGATATTCCATTGCACAGCACGCATGTTCTCTTGGCTTCACCGTTATAGCGGGATGCTTGAACACAAACTCGGTTGGAGCGATACAGTTGGAGAAAATATGTAACAAGCAAATTGTTTTACTACAAATCGATATAACGAAAAGTGAAAGTATTGAGAATTCTGTAAAATTCTTAGAAAATTACATGAACGAACATAAATATTCAGGTAACATTTGTACAATTGTAAGGTTATTATAAATCATCTATGAAATATTTCAGAATTATTTGCGCTTATAAATAATGCTGGTATTTTGGTGTTTGGAGAATTTGAGTGGAATACTGAAAAACTAATTAAGAAGATGTTCGATATCAATGTAATAGGAACGATGAATCTCACAAAAGCTCTCTTGCCAATGCTACGAAAGTATTCAGGTGAAATAACACATTAGTATATACTAGTTACATATTAATATAATTCAAAAATTCAGCGTTAATACTTGTATTTCTTTCGGGTGAAAAACTTCTATATTGTTCTATATTTGTGTGTATGGTTGTAGGTCGAATTATAACAATATCTAGTCATTGCGCAAGCGCAGCACTACCAGGGTTGTCCATATACGCAGCTACAAAATCCGCTCTACAAGCTTGGAGCGACGCATTGCGTGTAGAACAAAAGAAATATGGAGTTTCAGTGGTCAAGTTCATACCGGGATCATTTATACAACAGAGCAACCTTATGTCAAGCCAAAATGAAAACGTTTACGAAATGCAATCATCCATGACGCAAGAACAACTACAGTTTTACGGAGATTATTTTAAGGAATATAACGCATATTTGAGTACATTATCCGGTTATCGCAAACCGGCTAAAATTATCGATTGTGATTTATATAATATATTTGAAAGGACATTAGTGGATAGACAACCTCAAGCAACGTATATTCGAGAAACATGGCGATACAAAATGTTTCATACTTTGTTTAAAATTACTCCTGTTAGTTTGAGAGATTTCTTGGTAGTTTATTTTATCCAGATGCCCAAATGGAAACCAAAAAAAGAATACCAAAAAGTGTCGAATGTGATAGCATAAAATTTGTGCCATATTTTAATGTATTTTGATTATTATTAATTGTGTAATGTGTATTTCATTCGTATGTATTTATATAAAAATAAAATAAAAATGTCAATCTGAAGGTGTTATGTGACATATGAATATAACACAAAAATATAAATCTAGCCATGAACTATGTTCTTGGCTGTTTTACTTATATTTTCTTCTATCATTTCATGGTCAATACATTCAAATTTAATGTGTTATCAATGTACATCCAGTAGTAATGATACTTTGTCAGTGTGTAACACTGAATATTTTAAAGTTATTACAGAATTGGAAAGAAATAACAAGACTGTACATTGTTCAAAGAAATTCAATAATTTTTGCGTGAAAAAAATCGTTTCTCGAAATGGAATTACGCAAACGTATCGAGGATGTAAAGGAATATTTGATAATTTGAGCAATCAATTAAGAACTGGCTGTATCACATTTCAAGCGAAAAATGAAACAAATACAATTTGTCTTTGTGACAACGATCTCTGTAATTATACAGTTCAACTTACATCTTCAGTAACACTTATGGTTACAGTAATTACTATTCAATTAATAAAATAATGCATTTTGTCGTTTGTTTAACCATGCTCGTGTACCGCAACAGTTTGGTACTACTGGTTAGTTTGATGGTAAAAATTGAGGTTATATTGTAAGTGTAGGTCGTTTTTGTTGAACTTCGCATAGGTATATAAACGATATAAACATTTAACGAAAATGTCTAAAGCGGCGAATCGGTTAAAAACAATGAAAAAGACATTGGATAAAGTAGCTCATGGTAAAATGAGGACAAACATACCTGCGGGTATGGCAGCTGCTGGGCCTCCGTTAGGACCAATGTTGGGCCAGGTAAATTTTACTGATATCTGTGCTGAAAATAGACTAACATAAGTGTCGTATCATTTCAGAGGGGCATCAATATTGCAGCATTTTGTAAAGATTTCAATGAACGCACTAAAGATATTAAAGAAGGTGTACCGTTGCCCTGTCGAGTATCAGTTAACGCTGATCGCAGTTATGAGTTGGTGATACACCAGCCGCCTGCGACATTTTTCATTAAACAAGCAGCTGGTATACAACGAGCAGCAATGGAACCTGGTATGTTAAAATATAAATGCAGTCAACGTACAATTTAAATAATTTTTTCAGGGCGTGAAGTTTCTGGAAAAATAACGCTAAAACATATTTATGAAATTGCCAAATTAAAAGGATCTGATCCACCATTAGCAATGAAAACTGAATTTGAATTATGCAATATGATTATTGGTGTAGCACGATCTTGCGGCATCGAAATAGTTAAAGATTTAAATCCAGTCGAATATGGAGAATTTCTGAAGGAACGAAAAGTGACAGAAGAACAACAACGCAAGGAATTACAAGAAAAGAAAGAAGCGAAAATGTTGAGAACAAGTTAAACATAAAAATGAAATTAGTATTTTGTAAATAATTTTATTAAACAGTAGCAAAAAAATACATAAATACTTAGTCAATTTTAGTGATCATTTTCTTGAAATCCTTTCTCGCTAATTTCTTCGATTTCTTTTCAATGTGTTTTGCTAATTTTTTACTTTCTTTCAGTTCTTCATATTGATTTAAAAGATCCATAATCTTTTTCGTTGCTAGAAAAGAAATACGATCATGAAAAATTTAATCATAATTCAGGGGTGTTTAGCTTACATTTTTTCTCATATTCTGGTTTTTCTCCTTTACGTAATTTGTCTTTAATAATTTTCTTTTCTTTATTATCTCTTTCCTCTACCTTTTCTCTACGTTCTTTTTCTCGTAATTGATTATCCTAAATGGGAAAGTAATTAATAAAGTTAAGAATACCCATGTAATGTGTGCAATTTACCAATCGTTGTATTAAATATTTGATTTTCCTTTGCTTTGCCGGATCGTCTGTGTTCTTTAATTCATCTCTTAAAGCTTTCCGTTCATTTTCTTTGATATCATCAATGAATTTATAACTTTTCTTAAAATCACTTTTATCAAACGTACCGCACAACGGATCAAACCTTGGATCTCTCGGTATATTTCTCTTAACTGCCATCATTTCATTCACAATTCGAACAGGTCGTTTTGCACTCATTTCACGTGGTCTATTTTTATTCACTCTTTTGTATTCTGTTTGTTCTAGTTTTCGCTTTTTACTAGTTGTTCCATGAACCGTTTCATTGTATAGTTTTGCACCTAATTTCTCTTTCATTTTCTGTAATTCTTCAAAACTCATTTGTGATAAATTAGCTCGAATAGTTTCCTGAAATCGAGTTATCATAGCTTGAAAATTAATTTTATATTCATATAATACAAAATAATATATTACCCGGTCAATACATAATCCAGTATCCCTAGAATCTTCAATTTTTTCCATTTTACCAATATTATTTCTTAATTAATATATTACGAGGTTATAATTCTATTGACAGTAATGTCACAAAACACGTGTGTGATTAACATAGTTCACTAAAATTCCAATAGATGTACTTGAAATTTAAATGCGTTCTCTTGTGGTGAAATTGTTAATTTCAGATTGTTTCGTTTGACAGTAGAAACGTAAAAACTGATTGAGACATGTTAACAGGTTATCTTATTTAAGAAACGTAAAATTACTTGTAAACATGTCATTTAGAAAATTCATTCACAACAATTTAGTCGCAATCATAATTATACCAACAATTATTGGTGTTCACTGGGGTTGTAATAAAATACAAAATATGGATCAATTCGTTAGCGAATCAGAGAGGAAAGAGATGCCCATAATTCGAGTAAGTTATATATTTACGTTATACATACTGTGTACCACAACTTTATACCTGTAAAATGTTTTCAAAATATTTGATTCAGGTTGCAAAGTTATTAAGAGACCAATGGACAATGAAACTGAACAACTTAATGGGTAACAAGAATGAATAGTACGTTTTATTTAAACTAGTTGTTATTTAATGTAAATATTTACATATAATTATTATAACATTGCGTATTTATAGAGAATCATTTCAATAGTATTTCATTTATATCCTTTCCTATTTTTGTAGAAAAGGCAATTTTTGTCATATAGTCGGCAGATGGTCTAATTTGGAACGTGATTGACTTAATATTGGTTTAAATGGACTTTGAGGCTTCGTTAGTTGAGGTAGAGACATACCGTTATAGTTACCATTCTGGAATAAAACATAATTATTTACATTCTTCCCGCCACAAAAGAACATTAAATTTTTATTCTAAAAGTAAACTTGAAATATTGTAAACTGTTGTGAATTTATACATAATTCATTTATATTAATTTGTACTAAACATTAACATTACTTAAATGCCCAAAATTATATCATACAATTATTGTCTTGAAGATAATCCGTATTATTAAATGTATCACTAATTAATTTCATATTAAGCATCAACATTGATTAACTATTTATCTCATAATCGTAAAATAGAGTATTTCAGCATTAGATTATCATCAAATGTTTTAAATTGTTTTATTTTGTATACGCACCCTTGATTTATCCCTTGTTGAAGGTAATTTTTCAAAACTTTGATTTTCATTCTCTTCTATTTTAAAATTAAAATTTTCGAAGTAAATATGCGATAACAATAGATCACATGTCCATCGTTTTGCTGGGTCTTTGTCCAGACATTTCTAAAATAAATTACTTCTTCAAATCTGTACTCTCATGAACAAGGTAACAATTTGAAAACCTTTAAAAAATCTGTAACATCCGCTGCACTATGGGGTAGTTTCATGTCTAGTGGATATAATTGCTGAGGTGTTGGTAACGTAATGCCCTGGAAATATTCGTTTGTTTTAAATACATGCAAATGTCTGGGCAGTAAGTCTCCTATAGTGCATTGTATCTGATACAGTTGATCCACATCCGACTTTCCCGGCCAAAGTGCTTCACCTCTTACTAGTTCAGCAAGAACACAACCTAGCGAAATAATAGCATTAATACTGTTGCTATTTATTGTTTTATTGTTTTACCAATGGCCCAAACGTCTACTGGTGTACCATACTGTGTATCTCCCACAAGGAGTTCAGGTGCTCTGTACCATCTGGTCGCTACGTAGTCTGTGTAGTTTTCACCTGGACCTAATTACAACATCTAATATTACAATACCATAGAAAAAAGTTACAGTAATGTTCAATAATTAAATATCTTAGTTATCTGTTCATCTTGAACGGGCAAGCAATGGAATAAACCTGATCATTTTTTTATAAATCTTGCTACATAATGTAGGAAAATACATACATACATAACATCACGCTTTTCCCATTACTGGGGTAGCAGACCTTTTATTTCCCCACAATCACTCGCCACATACTTCATAAAACATTTATATGTTCAACAAAACACTACGCAGTTTCTGCGATGGACTAAGTTTTCGCCAGCAATGCGGCGCACTCCGTCCACAGAAGTTTGCCTTTCATTCCTTATTTTCTCAGAATTGCTTGCCACATACTCCTATCTGCTCCTATCTTTACATACGTGTCTCGCCTCGTTAATTTCCTTATCATACATGCTCTCCTATTATTTCTACTTATAATTTTACGTCCACTCAAAATATTTTCTATGATATTCATTCATTTATTCCTCGGTCTTCACCGCATTCGTGGTCCTTCAGTTTCACCCAAATAAATCTTCTTAGTCAGTCTATCATTTGACATTCGTTCTACATGTCCAAACCAACGCAGCTGACCTGCAGCAACTTTTTCACAACATTTTGACTAATTTCACATTCATCATACCCTTCTTTATTCTTAACACGATATCTTCTGGTCACTCCGCACACCTCTCAAGAATCTCATTTCAATCGCAGTTACCCTTTTTTTATTCCGGTTATCACATACTCAACATTCACTTCCTTACATAAAGGATTGAAGAAGTACACCATTATTAACACATTGCCTAGCTTCTCTTAATACATTCACATTTCTAGCAAACATCTCAAAGCGCCCAAAACTTTTTGACCTGCAATTACTCTTCTTTGAATTGTAGCATTCATCCGTCCATCTTTGGAAAACATGCATCCCAGATACATTAATTCATGAATTCAACTGTAGGAAAATAATGTATTTTTTTCACGGCCGGGAGTAGAAGTCGGTTTCTATGCCATCAAAATTGTGACAGAAGTAAAGCATTTACTCCCTAGGAACGAAATAAGACAACTACATATTTCCCTAGGGGAGTTTTTATTATAACAAAGGTTTTTGTAAACAAATGTCTGTTGTTATGATACGTTGCATGGAAACATTCCCAATTGCTTCTAAATATTGTAATTTCGCTCTGATTTATTATAATTCTTTATTTATGAAATTAAGTGTTTCTACTCCCGATCATGGAAAAAATAGTATATACATGTACACCTCGGGAGACACCATCATTTTACCTTCGATGTAAAATATTTATAGCCCTCTGACTACACCCTCGGGCTTCAAATTATACCTCAGGAAAAATAAGTCGTTTGTCTCCCTTAGTGTATAATGTACTATTTTTTTGTAGTGTTTGTTGTTGAAATAACCTTACTTAACATCCGAGCGAATCCAAAATCACATAATTTCACTACACCATTGGCTGTAATCAGTATATTTTCTGGTTTAATGTCGCGATGGATGCATCCGTGTTGATGGCAGTAAGCTACGGCTTGTAATATTTGCCAGATAAGTTGTCGTGTTAACATATCCGGACATCCTTGTGGATATCGCTCTAATTCACTGAGTACAGTCCGTTCACAAAACTCAAACACAAGATGCAATCGACGTTTCCTTCGGAACACCTCCATTAGATTAACTAGATTCGGATGTTTTAAGTTCTGCGCCAAACAAATTATTATCACATGTAAACATTGTTTGTTAAAATATTTAACTATCCAAATATGTACCTTAAGTAATCGTATTTCCCTTAATGCTATTTTTCTAATCGCTGGATCTTCTTCGCTCTCTGTAAACTTCTTAATGGCTACTATTTCTCCTGTATCACGATTGCGGCATTTGTAAACAGTGCCATAACTGCCTTCTCCCAATTTAGCAATTTTTTCGTAACGTTCCATACTGCGAGAAGCAGTTCGAGATCTGTAAAACATATTTATTAATATATCGTTCGAAAAATGGATAAATTAGGAATTAGTATTCATTGAATCAGCTTCGGTTTAGTTCACATTTCGTTACGAAATACAACTTTTGTATCGACGTAATTGATATTGAATAATAGTTATCAAACAGATTTATCAGGAAATCAATACACAAGAACATTAGAAGTTATTTTTTGTCCACCTAATACAATGTAGATTTGAAATGGGTAAAAGAACGTACGTATTTTGAGGTAATACGATAATTTCGTGACTATGAAATTACTGTTGGAACAGTTTCAGCTTTGACTAAAAACGTACAGGTACTTAGCATAGTATGGTGACATTTGACCTTTGATAATTTCTGTCGAGATAAATGCTACAGGTTATTTAGAAAATCAATACTTTTCCTTTTCAATTCAAATGAAATTACTTGTGTGACCATCGAAAACAAATATATTATTTATGACTTGTACAACACAAAGAAAATGGAAAACCATACATATGTACATACTTCGGTTCTATAGTTACACGATTTTATAATAGAATCATGATAAATATTCAGTATTTATTTTCAATTCCAATTACATTTATTCAAAATAAAGTAGTACCCGGGTCCATATTAAAGATTTTACAAAATTTATCTATTAATTTGTCATGTAAAATTAAATAATATGAAATATAATCAGCAAATCATTATATACTTAACTAATTTTAATGTTATACTAGAATTAGACAGTAATTTACATTATTTTTAATTTGAAAATGAGTTCGAAAAGAAAACATTATAACTAAACTATATTAAAACATGAATGACGAATAAGATTTTTTGATAATACGCTACAGCGTTTTAATAATATATTAACCAAACAATTATAATAAACATAATGTTATAGTTTAGTACAAAATATATACGTACGTCTGTACGGTTTAATTTATTTAAACTAGAAAACGTTACTTACTTTCTTGGTAAAAGTGGTAGATGGTTGCCAAATAACCACAATTTTTTATCATTGAACCATTTCTCCATTCGGTCTCTGCGCCGTAAACTACACGAATGTGCCAAACACTAGTGTTGTTTGTATTGCCTATGTATCAGGCGTTGCTAGGTAACCGAACATGCTGTAGTATTTCCTCAATATATATCAGAAATCATTACTTAAAATACCAATGGATGAAAAGTGTAATTATCTATGGTAGTGTGCCTAGGCTACTAATCGCAGAACTTGTATATGGCGAGGGATTGTAAAAAAAAGGTTCAGCTATTCTAGTAATGAGAAAGGCATGGTGCTATATACCGGATGTCCCAAGAAATCTGTAACATACGGAATGTAAATATAGAAATATTGTAATTACTTCTAAACAATACATATTAGAGCGAAAATGTAAGAATAAAGTTGTTTAGAATTATTATGAACTGCATAATACGATGCCGTATTCAGTGCTCAGATATGTTTCTGTAATAAGTAAATCAATTTTAAAATACTGCATTTTAGTGACAGATTCTGAAATCATGAAACAAAAATGCTATGTTTTGAATATTCGTTGTTGTAATTAACAAAAAAAAAACATGCAGTTTTTGTTCCATGCGCTCTTGATCTGTCATCAAGATGCAATGTTTCAAAATCGATTTATTTGATATACAAAAATATTTGAGCACTGAACGTAACATCATATTATTCATATTATAATTCTGAACAACTTTTTTATTTACACTTTTGCTCTAAAATGTATTGTTCAAAAGTAAACACAATTTTTCTATATTTACATGTTAATTCCCCATGTCCCAGATTTCTTAGAACATCCGGTATGTATGTACAAACTATATTTTCATTACTTTGCTTATACCCTTGACCGAGTATTTGGTATCACAACTTTTGAACGAGGACATATTTTAAAGACATTGAATGATTAACTTTGTTGTTTTTCAAAATGTCATTATCAGAAAGGAAAAAAAAAGCATTTGTTAATGTAATATATTTTTCTAATTATATTTTCAAATTAAACGGTTCGTTTATTACATTCTCTGCTTGTTTCTGATGCCATTTTCCAACACCAACAGCGGGCGCAGCCAATGTATCACGGCCAACATATCGTATCCGTTTGCCAATCAAGTTTTCGAAACGGGGTTTCACAAAACTCCATGCGCCCATATTTCTCGGTTCTTCTTGGCTCCAAATAAAATCTACAACAAAACGCATACATGATAAGTTTATTTTTAAATTCTCATAATTTTTATTGTCAAATGAAAATTTACATTTTGCGTTCTTATATTTCGCGATCTCTTCTTGTAAATACAAAGTGGGGAAGGGACACAAACTTTCGAGACGAACTATAGCAGTATTTGTGACTCCTAATGTGTTTCTCTGATCCTCCAAATTATAGCAATGGCGACCACTTCCTATTATTACTTTTTGAACTTCATCGGCTTTGACTTGATTGTCACCTAGAAATGAATGAACTTTTTTTTGTATATATTTCACTCGCTTTCATTTCAAGTTTTCCAAGAAGAAATCTATTATTTCTATATTTGCTACAATAATTAAATTTCGTAGAAATGATTATTTGTTCCAGAAATTCTATTTATTGTTTACCTATAACTGGCAAAAAGCTTGTGCCTGGTGCCATATCTCTGAAAGAGGATACTGCAGCGGATAATCTCAATAATGTTTTTGGTGCCACAATAATTAGGGGTTTCCTGTAGTTTCGTACCATCTAAAAAGGAAAAAAATTAACATTGCCTATCAACTGAATTTCTTATTTAACGACAAAAAATAATCGAAATATCTAAGCCAATAATATAAGGTATAATTCCACACAAAAACTAATCAGAATTGCCACAAGGCCGTACCTGTCTCCTGAGCAGATGGAAGTACTGCGCAGGTGTGGACGGTTGTGCTATTTGCATATTAACGTTATCTCCATCAGCACGCGATTCCTTCGAATCGGTCATCTGCAGGAAACGTTCGATACGGCACGAACTATGTTCTGGGCCTGCCCCATCGTAACCGTGCGGTAACAAACATGTGATACCACTTGACCATAACCATTTCGTTTCACCACTCGACACGAACGTGTCGAAAATTATTTGAGCACCATTAAAGAAATCACCGAACTGTGCCTCCCAAATGATCAGATTCTGTGGATTCTCAACACTCATGCCATATTCATAACCGAGAACAGCCTCCTCGGAGAGAATGCTGTTAGCTAACTATTGGAGAAAACACGTTTAATATATTTGAAAATTGTGATCCTCATTGTAGAGTAAATACAGTTGTCTACCTCCAAATGTGCCTTTTGGTTCAATCCTAAATGATTCAATGGTATATGTATGGTGTTTAACTTCTGGTCAACCAGCATGGCATGTCTATGTGAGAATGTACCTCTTCCAACATCCTGACCGCTGATTCTAATATTATATCCTACAATATTTATCGCATTAGACAAAGCATGACGGTATGGACGTTTATTTTGTTTATATATACCGTCATGTAACAAAGATCCAAATGCCATCGCTTCAGCCGTTGCCCAGTCCAATTTAGTGCCATCGGTAATTTTACTAATCCTATTTTGAACATGAGATTTTAACAAATTTGGATGCAGCGTCTGTAAATTGATGTATGAATGAAAGATATGGTCGATTCAATGAGACTCACAACTTACAAAATCGTTTGGATATGTTACTGATTGTACACCTAGAAATGTCAGAAGATTCTTATCAACTCCCGTATCCCAGGTGGTAACGGCTTCGGGTGCTTGTTCAATTCCAGTCCATTGTTTTTGGAAACATGGATCCTATAAATAGCATTAAAGATACTTAAGGCAAACAGCACATTTATTTTCTTCATCAATGTTTAACATATTATGATACATACATATTTGAATGCCATAATATACTTACTTCAGGTTCATAGAATTCAGCGGATTTTAGTTCTGAATTCAACCACTCCGTATGATCGCTAATAATTTCTTTAACTTTTTCCGCACTTAATAAACCCTCGTTGACTAGCTTTTCCGTATACTGGTCCGGTACAGTTCTACAAAAAAAAAACATTTATTCTTAAACTTATACTTATAAATTACCACCTGAAAATTGAAGAATTAATCGTGTATGCACGCATACCTTCGTGATCTTATAACGCTATACAGGACTGGATTAGTTATCGTTGGGTCATCAAGTTCGTTGTGGCCCCATTGTCTGAAGCAGTTTAAATCTATAAATATTTCTTTCCTGAATTTTCTCTGATATTCGAACGCTATTCTCGTGGCTTTCAATACCATCTAAAATGTAATGATTATTCATTTATTTAACAGATTACTGCAATACATTTTGTAGAAATATTTGAACATTACTCGTTAATGAGATATAATTCAATTACCTCTGGATAATCTCCATTAACATGAATTACCGGAGCTCCAATGATTTTTGCCAAATCCGTACAATATTTCGAAGATCTGCCTCTATTTGATGGCGTTGTAAACGCTACCTGATTATTGACAGCAAGATGCACGGAGCCCCCGATTTCGAAATGAGGCACAGAGCATAGTTCTAAGCACTCTGTATTCACTCCCTGACCGGGCAGGGCTCCATCGCCGTGTACTTGTATATTAACCACTTTATCACTCCACCTTCTCGTGCCCTTCGGATCATAGTCACCGTCTGCGAGAGTTAACTGTTTTGCACGAGTTTTCCCCATGGAAACGGGATTGACAGCTTCCAGATGTGACGGATTGTATAACATTGTCACGTGTAACGGATGTTCGCTATCCTCAATTTGCAAATCCACAGACGATACTAAAATATCGTTAAAGATTTAGATAAATTGTAGGTAATTTCTTATTTGTAAATCATGCGAGTTATAAACTGGCTTGATGGCATATCATAATGAGGTTGAATATAAATGATGTTATTGATGTCAATGACTTACTCAAATGACTGATTACATCGCCCGTGGCCTGAAAACGCTCCGGGAAATCCGGAAGTCCTTTTAATTTCCGGAATAACTTTGTCGGAGGCATATTTAACATACCGGTCAACAGGTTTAAACGACCTCTGTGCGGCATACCTAATACTATTTGTTCCACACCATCTACAATCAAATTTACGAATTTAATTAAATAATTTTTTGTTCATACGAAATTAGGTACCTTTAGTTGATAATTTAAAGAATTCCGCAAAAAATGCCATCATACTTTCGGCTCCCTCGCCGCCATATCTTTTAAGGCCGGTAAATTTATTCGCTAAGAAATTATCAAATGCTTGTGACTTTAGTAATTCTGTAGCAATGTTTATTCTCGTTTTATCGTCTAATGTCTCGTTTGTTGCTGACTCCATACGTTTAGCAAACCATTCACGTTCTTCTTCTGTCTTGAAAACAAAAATAATTAACATAGGAAATAGTAAGATAGTTCAAGCGCAAAATATCTTCATAAATATCATTTTGTTAATAATTGAAGATGTTACCTCGGCATGTAAAAATTCCGCAGTCATTGTATTTGCATAAACACTCTCCAGATATTCCAATGCATCTTTGACAGTTCCCTCGCTTTTTCCTGGAATATCCAGGATACCTTTATAGTTAACTTTATCCGATATTTGAAGGCCATATCTGGTTGGTTCTAGTTCTGGTTGGAAACTGTAAACAAATACGTTTTTAATCATAATAGTAATTATGTTTATCAATATTTAAGATTATCTTATCTCGTTGTTTTCTGACTTATCCATCATCTGATTTTTAAGAAACTTATCTTTTAATAAAATATTTGCAGTGATATAATACACTGTTATCACAAAATAAAGAAATATGTTTTGATGTATATGAAACATGTACGAATATACGTAATGTAATATGTTGAAACAAAAGCTTAGTAATTATTTTAGATCATACTTGAATATATTCGATTAATTAGTAATTTTCTATTAATTTAACGGTAATAAGTAATTTTATTTTATTTTTCAGTTAACATTTTATTTCAAATCGGGTAGTGCTAATTTCTTTGAGAATTAAACAATATAGAAAATGTTTGAGATACTCTGTATTTGTGGTATTTACCTATTCTGTTTATTGAAGGCCACTGGATTAATATCAGCCACCTTATGCGCATGCTCTCTGTAAGCTGTTACGAATCTGTAAAAATTACTTTCCTCATTCCTGTTTGCTAATTCCTCTTCAGTCACTGTAAACAATCGTTGCTAGGTGAGTATATGAATGTATGAACATTAGTAATTCAATAGTAAACCTTGATATTTGCTTGGAACTTTCGTTCTATATCCAAATACACCGTCCGTATGATAACAACTCACAAGTTTAGTTAAATGTTCACATTTTCTTACACTAAAAAACTGTTGATTCACGTTCCCGCGAAAATATGGCACAACGCGTCGATACATTTCACAGTATGTATTTGGAAAAACTAGTGTGTGAAAATTGGTTAGTGCTTGTGTGATGACATTATGTAAAGACTTTATCTCAGATGTATTTATTCAATTTCCGAGGTTATCTACTTCGAGTGATAAGAAACGAACCAATAGCATTTATTGTATTAATTATTCATTAAGGTAATTTAGTATTCTTGTAGCTATGTTCACAACAATATAATATATAACATTATACGGACCACATTTGCACTATAAATAATTTGTATCTAACGTTTTCAAACAGGCTAATAACCTGTAGAAAATGTTGTCTGAGAATGTTTGACTCTATTCGCATACTATTAATAGTAACTTTCATACCATTTGACCTCCAACTGAATATAATGCATATTAAACAGCAACGAATTAATCTGCAATACGTATGACACATATGCTATGCTGAAAAGTACACTATCAGGCGCAAAAACTCATACCAAATTACACAAACAAGAAACATGTAGCATCATATAAAAGTATTGTTGGTAATTTATTTTATAAAATCTTTTTATTAGTTAACAAAAAAATCCCTGTATAAAAGCTATATACATTTGTGCCAACATATCAAATACATATGTAAATTCGAGTAAATATTTTATAAAATCTAATTATAAATTGTTCTAAATGTAGCATTATATTTCTGGAAAGGCGCTTCCAATCATATTCTTGCCCCTGTATCGTATACTGTAGGTTCTTACAATGAAATGATTTCCATTAAGCTTCAGCGGGCAAATACGATTCGCTCGGAACATGTAACATGTTGTATATAAGGCCATTTCAAGTTCCGGACTCGTTCCGATAAACATGGAATCAACTGGCTTATCTACACCATTCAATTTAAAATGGAACTTCAAGATTGATCCTTTCTGTAACATACATACACAATTATAAATTCTCTTCTGTTAACTAAGTTATGTAACAAATATTACCTCGCCCAGGTCTATTTTCTTCATATATCCAAGATAATCTGCCAGTTTAATCATTTCTGCTTGATCGAAATAGACCCAATTATGTAATCCGGATACTTCATTCTTTTTCAACTCTGCCAAGAAGATATGTTCGAATCCGCTTGAACTGATCTTCCCGCCAGCTCGTGAGTACATATTGAACCAAAGACTTTTCAGTAGGTCTTTGAAATCTTTCGGATCTTTGGATAATTTTCCTTTGGAAATAAGGAAATTCTTCGTGTACTGCATAATTGGCGTTGTTAACATTGTGTCCAGCAGTTCGTTCTCTTCGGCTCGTTCCTGTGCGGTGACGTGTTCATTCTCGTTTACATCGAGAACGTAGTTGTTGTGGAGGAGTTTCAGTTTTGCTATCGTTGGGATCTCATAAGCTTCAGATCTAATTTCGAGAAGCCTGTAAATTACAATATATTATCAAACAATATAATTGTCTTTATTTAATATCATATGTTCAAGAAAATTTAAAATAAAAATATACCAAAGAAGATACAATTTGGGGTTGCTTACTTCTGTGGAGCTTCATCATTCTGTGACTGTGACGTTGTTTTCCCTTGAATATTAGTAGTGATATATTTCGCAGCATTATTGACATCTCGCCTCAGCAAAGCCTCGGAGAAATCCTTCAGTTCAATATCCGTAGGTCCTTCATCCGGTTTTGGTGTAGTAGTACTTCCTGGTGGCCCTGGAGGAGATTGTTTCGGTATACTCAATGGGGATTTGGTGGTAACACCGCCAGATACTTTCTGTGCGTACGAAAGTGGAGTGACACCGGTATTGGTGGAAGGATTTGGTTTCGGTCCGCCAGAATTTGGAAGGGAAGGAAAATCAAGTTTTGGACGGACCGTCACTGCTTGACCAGACCTTTGGGGTGCAACATAATCACGTACATTCGTATTCTGTTTGGGGACATTGGCAGCATTACCACTGGCAGCATTGGCATATGAAATTGTGCCACCTTGTTGATTTGGAGATGATGGTCTCGAATTTGTATTCTGGCCAAGAGATACTGAAGGATTCACATAATCCCTAGTAGCTCCTGTATTGGGCGAGGAATTCGGCTGGCCTATTCTGGATGGAGGAGAATTACTAGGGGAATTAGGATTGGTTGGCCGATTAGTTGGTCCACCTGATGCAGCATTAGGATTTACGTAATCTCGTACATTGCCTCTATTGCCAGCTGGTTGAGAAGACGAACTTTGTATATTAGGAGAAGGATTTCTAGTATTTTGAGATAGATTTGTTGGAGTGTTTCCCCGATTCGGTTGTGGCAATCCTGTGGGAGAGACTGCGTTCGCAGATCGCGAAGGAATCTGGTTGACAGGTTGTTGTGCAGCATTGACAGACTGAATGGGTGGAAGATTTGATTCCTGTTGTATCAGGGAAAGGGATGCACTACCTGCTAACTTGTGGCTAGTTACTTGGCCTTGCGGTGGTATTGGACCTATGCATACATGTACATATATATTTTTATTTGTCAAACTTTTTTTTAGATGGTTGTATGTATCCCATTTCATTTTGTTCGTAAACAAAGTTATAAATTTAACGTTAATGTGTACGAGACCAGTTCTCTGATCATTAAAAAACCTTACCAGCCGCTGATGTAGCTGGGAATATTCACAGATAAAATTAATTAAATCTACCAACTCTCTTAAAACGAGATTACCATCACTGATACGCCAATGACTACATAGCGTTCTTGTAAAATAAGAACACAAATATGTGTAATAAATGCTAATATCAAAAGGTCATTGATCGTTAATATGATTAATTACTAAAAATTAATTCATGTATCCACGTTAGTTATAATAGTTAAGTAATAAACATAATTACATTCAGTGTTTGTATTTTTGCTAGATATTTTGCAAGTACGGCTCTGACGTCAGGAAGATATCTTATCTGGCCTGAATACTTAATACTTGACAATATATGTTACTTACATTTTACATTCCATGCCGTTAACACAAAGATTAAAGCGAATATCACAGATTTGACATAAGTATCCATTATTTTACTGGAATGTTGTACACACTATACTAATAGAACAGCTGATCAGCGGTAGTTACATGTACACATACGAGTTTCTACTCAGTTATAACCAGTTATAACCTTGGTGCTTGTGGACTGCGTATTTCTTTCTCTTGTATTTTAATGTTTCATCCCACTTTGCGTTCGGTCTTGCGCGGTTCAGTCTGAAGTCAATACTCTGAATCCTGAACTTGCTGTTATCGAAATAAATGAAAAGTATATTTATAGTGTAGATATCAGTGATTTTATAAAATCACCAGTGGCCTAGTCAGAATGTTTTATATATGTGTTTGACTTGGAAAATTACATATGTATAAATTCTATTATCTCTATAGAGATTTTGAGTTTTAGTAAGATTTATGCCCATTTGGAAATAGGCCTTTTAATTTTAGGACTGAATCTTGAAAATACACTTAAACTTCCATAATTATGGAGACTTCAAGTTACAGAAATGTTCATCAAAATTAGCCAATTAGTTTAAAGATATTACAGTGGTTTAATTACACACGTTTTTATTGTATTCAAATCCTATAGGTACTACGAGTACATATTAATTTCAATAAAATATTTAGTAATTTTCTTCATTCCCGTTCATGCTCAGATTAACATAAAGCAGCAACCTTACAAGGAATAAATGTGTATGTATTCGTTTTACAAATAGGGACTTCCCCGAAAACTGAATACGAAAAAACGCAGTTTGAGGTAATGACGTGTTTTTGTGTGAGTGAGTGTTGCTATCTACCAGCTATTTTCTCATATCATACATTTTTGCACCAAAAATGACTATTCTACCGCTCTCACTTTAAATTTTTTTGGTTTACGTTGAAACGCAACAACATCTCGTAACAAGCGAAAAGAGATTCTCCGAATAAAATAAAACGAAAAGAACCAGGTTCACACAAAAAGTTTCCTCCACAAACAAGGATTTTCCTTGAAAATTCGACTTATTAAATGCACGTGCCAATTATTTTATTCTGGTTATGATCAATTCGAGTTGTTGACACTCGATTCATTTCTACTTATAGAAGTTCGAGTTATGGGTGTTGGACTGTATTAGTCTTATTAAACAAATCTTATTATACAGTGCGAATAACGTAAGACTATACATCGGCGACTTTATTTTAGCTTTAATCAATTTGCCCATGTTAGTAACAATTGAAATTACAATGAGGCTTGTTTTGATAAATGTCACTGTTTTTAATATTGTGTTACTAATATCTCACGAGTTTGCGTAAAAATTAGTGCAAAAAGTGTACATCACAGAAGAAAAGTTTAAGATGTACTCCTGCTTTTAGAAAGGGCGTCTTTGCGAGAAATTTCTGATTATTTCAGCGTTGAATTCCCCGGCAGGCCCATCACATGTCATCAAACGGTGGCAAATTTAGTTTATCACCCCCAACTGATTTTGGAAATGTACTGATAGCAATTACAATTTCAATACTTGAAGTGTAAAAAGGAATAAACTCTCTAAATGATTTAAATAAAAATAGTAGTCTATGGACAAGTGTCCAATTTTACATTATTCAACTCACGACCTTCTCGATTAAAAGTGTACTATAAATCGAGAAGGTCGTGATTCAACCATAATAAATTGGAGTTTTTGTATATAAGCACCATGGTAACATTAAGTAAATGCCCTATGTCTAATTTTAAATTATTCAACGAATTGATACTAGCATGGGCAAATTGATTAAAGCTAAAATAAAGTTGCCAATGTATAGACTTACATTATTCGCACTGTATAGTGTGTCCCAGCGACTACCATATATTGGGAAATTATATAAGGATCAACTATTGCCATGAGCTATATGTATATTCTTTCTGAGTGACAAAAACAAAAGATTTAAAACAAACAGAAATTTACTTTTGTCAAATAATTTTCGTATTAAATCATTATTTGAGGGAAATTTATTTAAAATAGTTAATATGACATTTACAAATATTTAACAATGAATGTGTATACAACAGAGGAAAAAATGTGTGTCTGTATGTTCATTATCTTCAATTAAAAGTCTAACAACATATTCAAAGGCACGTAAATTAAAATTTTTATATTGAAAGTATTTATGAAGTGACCTGCATTGAAATCATATTAAAGATATAAAATATCAACAACAAAAAGTTAATTAATATTTCAAATCGGATATCACTGGATTACGTTACTCAAGTTGTTTTTTTTTACATATCCGTAATTCATATTTTTTCGTCGTATGATGGGCATTTAACCTAGTCTATAATATAAATGGCAAAATGTGGATGTCCGTCCGAGGGTGAGGGATTAAGAGATGACGGGGGGATTTAAACAAAAGAAGATCCATGCATGTATTAGTATCACGACCTTCTAGATTACACAACTGTAACTGTGTACACCACTGTCAATCAATCGAGAAGGTCGTGATTAGTATATACCAGATATAAAGTTTTCGGCAAATAGTCGGCGTAGCACCGATAACAACAGAAATACGATGTTTTTTTTTTTGACAGTTATGTAATTATGTTGAACATTTGTGTTTCACATTTTGAATGATAATAGATGATAATAATATCATAACAGTAGTTGCAATAAAAGTGATTTATTATAACTGTGTTTGTGTCGGTGCATAACATTGATATTAATTAGTGTTATTCCCTATCTCATTGCAAAGAATGTGTGAAGTTCTGAGATGTAGTAAGTTTGCTTTGCTATGACCATTAATAAAACACAGGGCCAATCCATAAAATTTACAGATCGACTTACGAACATGGACAATTCTACGAGTATGTTGCATGTTCTACTGTCAGTTCATCAAATATCTTATTACTTTCTTATACATAGTATAAAGAAAGTATAGGAATCATGAAAAATTTCGATTGTGAGATTTTGATGGAAATACATGTTTTGAGGTCCCCTGAATACGTTTTGACTATTTTCGCAATGACGTCTGTGTGTGTGGATGTGTGGATGTTTGGATGTTTGGATGTTTGGATGTGTGGATGTGTAGATGTGTGGATGTGTGTCTGTATGTTCATTATCTTCAAAACGAGCAAAGTCAGGACAATGAAACTTCGTATTTAAAAGTTTATTGATTATATGAAGAGCTGATTAGATTTCTAGCTTAATCGCACAACCGGAAGAGGAAGTTTACTGAACATCAAAATCGAACATTGCGAATTATTGGAGAAACTAAAAGGAATATGAAAAAAGTTTTGAAATAAAAGTTATAGGAAACAATAAGCTTGAGAAAAAATGTTCTATGCATTTTTGTTCTATCTTTATCCAATTTTGAGTAAAATGTATTTATATATTGGCTTGTATTTAGAATATCATATATGCTGTGAAAACAAAACGAAAACAAAATACAGAAATGCGCATTTGAAATGTCAAATATGTGCCAATTTAAAGTGTGTATAAGAAAGTAGTGTGGTGACCACACCAGATTTTTTTTATTAGCACCAACTGACAAGACATGTAATAATACAGGGAAATAATAACTTAATATTAAAAATATTCTACGAAGTACGGGGTAGACCGCTAGTCTAATATACAAATGTAGTGACGATTTTGCCATACATCATCCATCTTTAAGAAGTAGTAAGGATTGTCCCCTCCCCGGAGTGCTTTTAAAGGTGACACTAGACTTTTATAATCATAGATAAATAAAAAATATGTATCTGGCATAGCAAATATTTATCTGTTTTTTTCTTCAAATATATTGAATTAGATAATCATTTCATGGAATAAGGTAAGCATGATCAGGTTGTATTCTATTTACCTTTAGACTGATATTGAAACAGTGAATTAGATAAAATGTATGTTTTATATACCGGGTGTCCCAAGAAATCTTGAACATAGGGAATTAACATGTAAATATAGAAATATTGTGATTACTTCTGAATGACACATTTGAAAGCAAAACTGTAAATAAAAAAGTTATACAGAATTAAAAACTGCATGATATGATGCTATATCTAATACTGAGATATGTTTCTATAACGAGTAAATCAATTTTGAAATATTGCATTTTAATGACAGACTACATAGAAGGGCCTGAAACAAAAACGTTATGTTTTGATTATTTGTTGTTGCAAACACGACCTTCTCGATTTATACACTTTATACACTTTATACTTTATTACACTTTTAATCGAGAAGGTCGTGGTTGCAAATATACAATTTTTGTTCCATGGCCTCCTGATCCCTCATCAAAATACAATATTTCAAACTTGATTTACACGATATACAAATGTATTTGAGCACTGAATATTATACATGTCCCAGATTTCTTGGGACACCCGGTATATAGTGATATTTATACTTGTTAGGTTTTCCCTAAACGATGCCGTAAATTGGTTGTTTACATGGATACAGTGTAGTAACGTGCGGCTAATGCTGCGTTTTGTTCTGCTTTACCATACACTAATAAAACGTCCACTAACTCACCGTCACTGTAATCTGTAATCATTCATTTTTGCTAAATATCCCAATAAAACAATAGAAATGATAGCAAAATTGAAATTTAAACTTGATAATAATAATAATATCAGTTACAACACTTTGACCCACTATCTGAAAGTGAACGAGTAGCACAAGTCAACGACATCTAATATTTAGATTAAATTAGGTATTGTATAACTTGTTCTATTACTTGCAGATTAAAAATTAAATACAATATTAAAATCTATTCATACTAGTGGCCCAAAACTGTTCGTTTAAAAAACAGCGATATTAAATTATCGAGTTTTGTATATACAGGGTGTTAATACTAAGTTGTAACACCCGAAAATGGCAGTTAGAACTCATTGAAAGAAACAACTTCTCTTAGTTAAAATTTTTTATTTAGAGCCCCAGTTCATAGTTATTGGCGTTTTTTTGTTTTTCGAAAAATCGTCATCACTCCCTTATTTAAAGGAATATTCAAAAAATAAAAAAACCCACAACATTTGCTTTCGGTTCTCTAAAATATTTGTATTTACAATTATTTTCTATTTTATCAAATAACAAAATGGCGACCGATCAAAAATTTGAAAACAAAATATTTTGAAAACCATTCGATCGATTTTTGAAAATAAAACATTTATAAAATCCTTAAACTATTTACATAACATTTTGTATGAAACATTTTTTTCGATCTGTCAAAAAAAGCTACTATTTGAATTGAATTACAAGATAGATTTTAACAAACTGCAACAATCATTTAAAACAAAGTAGGCGCCGAATATTCGGCCGATGTATATAACATTTTGTAGGTAAAATTTGCTCAAAAATATATATATATATATATTTATTTTAACCAAAGAAAATTATATACAAAATATATTTATTTTAACCAAAGAAAATTAAAAAAAATACTTATTTTAACCAAAGAAAATTACATAAAAAATATAATTATTTTATCCAAATAAAATGACATGGAACACCTTATAATAAAGAATAATTATAGTAAATTTAATAATTGAAATCAAGTTATGCTAAATTATGATGTATGAAAAGTAATTGTTCGGCATTCTTTGGGAGCAACCTACTTCTCTTCTCTTCATAAATATTTCCAGCCTCTGAAAAAACTCTTTCACTATATATGCTGGTAGCTAATAGCCTGTCCTTATGCCAGCAATAAGTTTTTTCGCTTCGGCCGGCCGAATACCGAATCTTGCTGCTGCTTCGGCTGAAGTCGAATATTAAAAAAATACGCCGAATCAGCCGAATAAGGAAGCGAAATCGAATCTTCGGTGCATCTCTACTTTTTACTACTTTATTTTTTTTTATTGTGCTCAGAAAATGGAAAATCATAATTTTTAGGTGGACAAAATGGTTTCTCTAGGAGCTCTTTTTTTCTATTATCGCTAATAATCTTTTGTTTACCGGCGTATAACCCTATGTCATTTTTATCAATGTTATTAGACTCATTAAATACGGAAATCGAAGGAATGCTCACGGTTTCTGCTTGTGTAATAACAGATTTTTCATTCCTTGCCGATTTTTTCACTGTATCAATTTTTGTTAAATTTTTTAATACTGAAGCTTTTTCGACTTTGATCGCCTGTAACCCAAAGATTTTTAATCCGATTTACAAAAATAAGATACCTTCGGAAAGTGGAAGAATATACCTTTCGAACGATACACAGTTTATATTAATTGGATCAACCGTTACCAAGATTTAAGCCAGTATATGAAGAATGAGCAAAAAAACACGTTTTTTGCAAATATCTCGAAAACCATTCGTTGGAAAAATAAATTACTGTCATTTTCGTTTTCCCTGACCCCAAATTAGTCTAAAAAATACTTTTTTTTCTTGGTTCATTTTTCTTGTAAACTAGTGTAATCATTGGTATATAACTTACAAGGGAATATTGTCACGACCGGAACACGGATTTGGCTGAACGCTGCACCAACTGTCAGTGTGCATTTTAAGCAGTTATATAAACACTGCTATATTTTTTCTCGAAAAGGACAAAACGTTGCGCGCTATTACTTTACCAAGAATCACTACTAATATCCACCTACTACTAAAAAAAAAAAAATTCAGCCAAATCCGTGTTCCAGTGGTGACAATGTCCCCTTGTTAGATGTTTGCTTGTTTTAAGTGTGTCGTGCGCTATGTGGACAAGTTAGCGGTTGGAACATATCTGTTTATTCCGTCGTTTGGGTATATACTATCTCCGTAAATAAGGTATTGCTTGTGATTGTTATGTCTCGAAGAAAATCACATGTATATGACATACGATTAATAAGTAAATAAATATTTTACATGTAGTTATTTTATTAATATTTTTTTAAATTTTATCCCTGTACCTAATTGTTATTATAGTTTGTCAAAATGTAAAGCCGATTAATCGTTGACTAGAAAAGTGACCGAATAGTCGGCTTAGCCGACTAATATTCGATAGTCGGTACATCTCCATTTATTTTACTATTTCAATCTCAAATTTTTATTATATATATATATATATATATATATATATATATATATATATATTGCTCTTTAAGTTCACTATATGCGAACCACCTGAGTAGATTGTCAATGAACGAATTTTGATCGGTCGCCATTTTGTTATTTGATAAAATAGAAAATAATTGCAAATACAAATATTTTAGAGAACCGAAAGCAAATGTTGTGGGTTGTTATATTTTTTGAATATTCCTTCAAATAAGGGAGTAATGACGATTTTTCGAAAAACAAAAAAACGCCAATAACTATGAACTGGGGCTCTAAATAAAAAATTTTAACTAAGAGAAGTTGTTTCTTTCAATGAGTTCTAACTGCCATTTTCAGGTGTTACAACTTAGTATTAACAGCCTGTATATATGTACATATACCGGGTGGTGACCGCAACACCGGAACATAGGACTTTAACATGCAAAATCATATTTTTATAATTTCCTGCTTCCCTTATTATTTTGCAGAAAAAAAGCTTCAAATAAATGTTGTAGAGCATAAAATTATACATTAAAAGCAATAAACGGAACTAATTTTGCATGCTTTATAACGGCCGAAATTCAATTCAAAATGTTGAAAATTACGTTCTGCTCTACAACATTTATTTGAAGCTTTCTTCTCTAAAATAATAAGGGAAGCAGGAAATTATAAAAATATGATTTTGCATGTTAAAGTCCTATGTTCCGGTGTCGCGGTCACCACCCTGTATATGTATATATAGTCTATCTAATTTTAAATGTATTAGTACCAATACAGATAAAATAAAAAGGTAAACATATCTGCCAAGATACAGAGCATAAAAGTTCAATATTTTATTAATCTATCAAATGAATATACGATTGTATTAAACTACATTTTGTTTAAATGTACTAATGTTTAATATAAAAATATACAATCTAAATATATAGATGACATCACATATTTCACATTTTATTACTTAAATTCTAGCAAATATTGTTGCGTTTAAAAGAAATGCCATTTCCTTACAAGAAATTCAACTAAAATCTTCGTGAAATGGAACATTACAATATAAATATTAAAAATGGTCAATAAAATTATAGTTTAAATGTAATACGTATTTTAAAATGTACAAATTCATCGGTTAGAACCGATACTTGTAATCACAACATATTCAGTTCCGATAACACTGTGTATACGATGATCCAGATGACAAACAACACTAGGAAAACAATGAGGATTTTATTATAGTTCTGGTAACACGCTCCACCAGATGCATCGGGTGGCAGAGCTCGCATGGCGCGCATACTCCGACATGGACCTTTACCGGAGTGTGCACAAGTTCCGGTGTTTCCTGCAGATACGACATTTACTTCAGATAGTCGCGTCTGTAGCGGAATACGAACTTCCTTTGGTGATGTGTCGGAGTCTTGAACATAAGCAGCATTGTCCATCTAGTAAAATAAACTTTATCATCATTTGCTCGGCTAATATAGAAGTTAATGCAATACAAATAGAATGGAAACGATTATTCAGGGAATTGAAAATCATATAGCTCAAGAATGCTAATATACATTTTGGCGGTTTTGATATTAGTAGTTAGTAATACTCAGAATGAGACAATAAATTGATATTATTAAAAACAAGTAATATGTCCGTATTATGAACTCGTCAATTTTAGTTAAGATCACGACGCGTTTCGAACTCTCGTTCATTATCTTGATAATGAACGAGAGTTCGAAACGCGTCGTGATCTTAACTAAAATTGACGAGTTCATAATACGGACATATTACTTGTTTTTAATAATATTGACGATGAACTTCGGAACTGAAAATATAATATTCAATAAATTGATACGTGGATACTGGAAAATCCAAGATTATATCAATGGTAATCTCAAGTAGCTGCTAATGTTTCGACATGCATTGAGATAATTTATTTATAAAATAACAGCCTTTGCTGTTAATTATGTAGCAACCAAAAATAAAATCTGTTGTATTTTATTTCTTTTGTGTGTAAATACAGGTTAATGTAAATGAATTAATGAAATATATTTAATTTTATGACAGGGTTTAATATATTGATGTTTACATGAAATAAACTTTATTACTATGTGTTTGACCCGTGTCATAATTATATTTTGTTTTATTTTTCATTACTCGTTGATAACTGATCCATTGTGATTAATATCTTATTATATAAAGCACTAAGGTCCGACTGCTACTGCTGCTCCGCGCCTGGGAGCGTTTTCATTGGGCGTTTTGTTGACAAAAGCAAAACAGCCTAAGCCGACTATAAATGCAAGAGACGATGTTTCGTTTATCTGTCAAATCACTGTTTTCTGTCATTGTCGTCGAACGAATTGACATTTAATTAATAGAGTTTTATTAAAAGTGTAACGACATATTTAAAGGCATGTAAGTTAAAAAAATTATATTTGAAGTATCTATGAAGTGACCTGCATTGAAATCATATTAGAGATATAAAATATCAACAAAAAAAAATTAATAAATATTTCAAAGGGGTTACATTACAAAAGTTTTTTTTTACATATCCATAATTATTATTTTTCCCTAGTGTAATAATAATAATCCATCTACGATTAATATAAAGTGTAACAAAATACAAGTTGTGTAACAATTGACAATCGTAACAGAACTTTGAACACATACTAATTCCATTGCTGTCTTGTCACTCTCCACTGGTGTATCACTGCTTACAGTCATGGTTCCTGTATCTGTATCTTGCGTAAGGTCAGGTCAGGTCACACACATTACATATTACATCTAACCGATACACACTGTGACAAAACCTTAACGTGGCCCGTCACTTGAACCAATGTTACTGATCAGTTTGTGACATATGAAAGCGACGATATTTATAAATAACACCGCAGCCGAAGATAAGAAAAGCACTTCATTCATGTAGATATACAGGACGGGATTGAACAAGAGTTTAAAGAATAGCAACATAACAACATAAAAATATTAAATTATGTGTTTTATGCAGAATTTGAAGGTAAGTGATTCTTTGTTTCTTAACAAGTGGGAATTTCAGGTTTTGTGACCTCAACTTGATAAGTTGTCTGGAATTATATTGCTTAGATTTCAATAATTTTAAATTTCAAAGATTCAATGTTAGATGTATTTAAATTTGTATCTAGAAGTAATTTCCGTCTTGTTTACTGTTTATTAAATATTGCAACGTTTATTTTTATTAGAAACGTACACGGAAGTAATAACAAATCGCTTTCACTGAATTAATTAATAAATACGAACAGTAATATTAGAAAAATATTACATTAAATATTATATAACTATGCAGCTATTTAAAGAGCATGTATACTACATACATATTTAGATTTTTTTTAACTATTGTGATGACATCCGGATTTTTAGTGATAAAAAATATTAAGGTCATCTATTAGAAAAAAAGCAAATTATAATTTACATGCAAATAAATTATGCATAATTCAGGGTTATACATAATAACGATTATTTTTTGACAAAAATTTGTTAAAATTCATATCAATGTTAATACAACAATGTAAATTGTTTTTTTTTGTGATTGTTAAATAATTAAAACAATACTTATAAATCTATAAAGAACGTTGCATTTTTATGTAAACAAAAATGATGAATTAAAAAGTGCATCATCATGTCAAGGTTATTATGCAACATTAATAATTGTCTGTCATTGGATCAAAATAGACGTGTTTATTTTCCTAGCTTATCACATTTTATGTTACATTCGAGTGTTATTTAATTTAAGGAATAATATTAAATTATTCTTCGATATTCCTATAACTTTATGTATTTTAAATAAATAAATCATTGAATATTCCAACAGGGAAAATATATATATTTAAATATTGATCAACTTTTCTGTTTATGTCAAATAACAATCCAGTTCCTCGGAATACTTACTTTTATTTTACAAGTATCCATCTGACACTACACAATCACAAAATAAAACTTGTTTAAAACTGAACTTGAAAGAAAAAAACTGATTGGCTAAAAGTAATTATTACAATGATTCACTTTTGTTTTGTACACTAATAGCATTTTAATATGTTTCAAATTATAGTTAACAATACTGATACAGTTTTGTAACAATGCTTATAGAATTGCGGCAGTGTGTAATGTTGTACGGTTTGTGTACGACTGAAAATCATATGTGTACATTAGTGGGTATCGCCTTGAGTGGGTACGGGAAATACCTCATTGTGACTCTCCAACTAGTAATATCATTATTTGCGGACTTTCACTTTGCCAGAGTAAAGATCACAGCTGGAAATCTCTTGGAGATAACTGACCCTATGTTGCACTGTGTACCCAATCACCGTTAATTATTAATTCGCTAGGTAATACCAAGTTGTTTTCATATAATGCAGTGTATTAACGTAAGAAATAAGAATAATAATATATAAGCTTCCATTTTTAAAGTTGTGTAAAAGATTGACATAAATATACAGCGTGTCCTATTTAAATGGGCCACTACAGGGATCTCGGAAACTATAAGAGATACAAGATCGGTTAAATTAGACAAAAGTTGCGCACTTATGGACCGATGATAATGACGATTTAGTTTTTTCAAAATATTGCATTGCTCACTAGATAATGACAAAAGTGTGATTTTCTCGAAATGTTTGAAAGAAAACAATGTAATAGAAAAAAATCTAATGTAGTCGGCTCACGACTTTCTGATACACATCGAAATTTAATTTAAATTAACACATATTTAACATTTTAAATGTACATATCAGTTAATATTTTGTTTTCATAGCATATATGATATTTTGAATACATGCCAACATATATTTTACTCAAAATTGATTAGCGATAGAACAAAAATACTTATAACATGTTTTCTTTAGAATATTTCTTTCTACAACTTTTATTTGAAAACTTTTTTCGTATCTCTTTTATTTTTTCAAATACATAATTAGAAATATTTAATTTTGTAGTTCAGTAAACTTCCTCTTTCAGTTGTGCAATTATGCCAAAAATCGAATCAGCTCTTCGTATAATCAAGAAAATTTAAATGTAAAGTTTAATTGTCCTATCTTTGCTCCTTTCTGAGATAATGAACATTCACACACACACAGGCATCATTGCGAAATTAGTCAATACGTATTTATGGGACCTCAAAACATGTATTCCTATACTTTCTTTATACTATGTGTAGACCGTAAAAACCGCAAAAATATAACATAATTTCAGGGTTGTTGTATAATACCTCAGCATATTTGAAAATGACTAATATTTTACTGATTCGTTTGACTTTTTTAAAAATATATTGCTATTTAGATATAGGTAATTTATTTCAGTTTTTGTGACTAAGTTCTTTTGTTCTTCTACAACCTTTCATATATAACATACAGACCCGCATCTAGGTATTACGGGGCCCCTAAACACAAAATTTTTATACCCCACCCTCAAAGGTTTAATTTAAAAACTACACCCTATTATCTCTTTTTATAGATGTATGGTAAAGTTAAAAATGTATATTTCTTAAACAATTTTCGGGGCTCCTGAACAAGCGGGGCCCTAAGCAACTGCTTATTATGCTTATACGTAAATCCGGCCCTACTAACATACCTGGTATTTTGGAAATTGTAAATATTATTTGTTCGACTAATTTCATGGACATACATTTACCACACTTGCCGCAAAGATATGAAACATTATCTGTGTAGCATTTTGAGAAAAACATAATACCACATTTTTATATTTATTGATAAAAAGTAAACGAACGTTTACAAATATATGTCAGTGATAAAAAAAGGAATAGTACAAAGGGAGAGAAACGTCTTATTTTTCCTGAGGTGTAATTTGAAATACATTGAAATACATTTCGAACGTGGAAAAAATAGTATATAACACCTCGGGAGAGACTACCATTTTTCTCTCGATGTATTTGTCAAATTACACCTCAGGAAAATAAGAGGTTTCTCTCCCATGGTGAATAATGTACTATTTTTCTGCGATCGGGAGTAGAAACAGAAATCGGAGCGAAATTGCAATAATTGCAGCCTTTGGGAATATTTCCATGCAACGAGTACCATGATAACAGATATTTGTATACAAAAACCTTTGTTATAATAAAAATTCCGCTAGGGAAATTGTTGTTTTATTTCATCCCTAGGGAGTAAATGCTTTACTTCTGTCACGATTTTGACGCCATAGAAACTGACTTCTACCCGCGGACGTGTAAAAAACATATTATAAATCAGATTAATATTACAGTAAAATTAAGAATCGATGCTATTGTTCAATTAAATACGTATTACATTTTCACCGCACTCAATATTTTATGACATACATACCGTTAAATCCTTATGAAATCGCTCTGGTATATTTTGTTAATAATATTGAATAAGTAATGCACTAACGATTGTTATAGATAACTACTGCATGACTGCACCGTTATGCAAAACGGTAAATATGTTACTGAGACAAATAACATACCATACTTGTTACCTGGTTGCAGAAAAGGACAGCAACATTTGTAAAATCGTCACGAATTTACTGATAAACACGTTTATTCCAGTGACTAAATGATAAACTATACCATTCACTAATCATACACATATTTTCAATCAAAACACATTTTGCACAATTGAAAATACTCATTAATATGTGAATACGTATTTTCTAATCATTCAGATTACGTGTAATTTCTGTGTTTTTACGCGCACAACATCGTCGAAAACAAAAACAATTTAAATTAGCGTAATATTTGAATTACCTTTTGTGTACATAGCCATTATAATAATTTACAAACATATTATGGAAAAGTTCTGCTTTATCTACACCATATTTATCTAACGTCTTATAGTGAAATCTTTGTAAGACAAGTTTGTAATTTCTTCTTCATTTGAAAATTTACATTTGTCAATTCTGGACGAAGGACTTCCTGTACTATGCAACCATTGTTTCCTGTAAAATTTACGTAAAAATAGTTAAACACAAACTGGAAAGTATTTTAGTGTTTACATATTTTGAACTGCACTCTCTTCGCCTTGGATATTTCCTTTAACGGTTCCATCGTGAGTATTCATACACCAACCTTTAACTCCCAAAAGTTTGCTTTGTTTCTCAGTATACTATATGCAACCAAACATACATTCTATATTTGCACGTCACATATCATACGGTCGGTAAATTTTTGAGGCCACAGGTAAAATAATATAAATGTGAACTAGAAAATTGTAAGTAATTATACTTACTTTACGGAAGAACACACCTGGAAACATAATATAAATGCTCTTAATAAAATTAAACTTCATTTGCTATTTTACTAACCTTGTACTACGCCAAATACTTCAAAATCGACAGATAACAGTTTTTTTCCAGACATTTTAGACAATATTCCGAACGTAAGAATGCCTAGAACGACGAATAAATTCAATAAGAATATTTGTTTTTTCATAGAAGATTGTCAGGGCAACAATTACGAGAGTTGTACATAGCAACTATATAAACAAGAGTCTAGTCGTCAGACCAGTTCCATTTCACGAGCTCGCACGAACATACAAGTCCGAGATTTACAGAACCGAGAAATCGTGGAACTGCATTAATTATTATTACAGGGCGGGTAGGGTAGGGTTGAGTAGTGTAGTGTAGTATAGGCTAGGGTAGAGTAGCCAAATCTATAAATTGCCTTAACAGCAAAATTTGCTAACATTTAATGTATTGCACACAAATTTAGCACAACCTTACGAACTAACAACAGGTATGCTCGTATCATGTCGTATGCAGACATCGTGTATCATCGGAATGGAATTTGTCTAACCAAGTCTGACGACTAGACTCTAGTCTATATAACTGTCATCAGAGATTCAGGTAATATTTTGTTAAAATAATGTATATTAATATTACATTTAATACGTAATATGATTATTTATTCCAGTGTATACTGTATAAACATTAAGCAATAAAAATAATGTAAAATTTATTATGAAACATATTTTGACAGCGCAGAGTGCTGTTTTATTAATATGGTAGTTTACTTCTATCATGTTAGATGTCTCGTCAGTACACGTGAATTTTTTTTCATTATTTATTTAATTTAGTTAATTAATGATTTGTACAAGTATATTTGAATATACAGTGGAAAAAGTATTTTAAACCGACAGTAAAGTTAAAATCAAGAGTGATAATAATATTTGTGTATAACTTATAAGATAAGAAAGAAAACGCACCCCACTAACGAAGTGTCAAATGACGTAACCTCTTCATAAACAAGGCAAAGCCAGATCTCGCAGATACAAAATGGAACTGTTGTTTCGCGTGTGTCAGTTTTGCTTTCGGCGTTATGGGTTGCGGATCTTGTGATAATAAATTGTGAGTAGTTGTTCGCAATAGTTTCTAAATTAGTGTGTGGAAATGGGCACTATGTCAACAATGTTAGTGTCGTTCTCAGAATTGTCGAATATTTTTTCCATCTTGGCAGTGCTCATATGTTTTTGTGCGATGATCTTATTTATCACAAGGTTTGTAAAATAAATAGAATATTTATTTCCTCCTAAGTACACGCCCACTAATTTTCTTTTTAGTTTGAAGAAATTACAATGATAACTAACCCTGTGTGTTGTCACAGAATGTTATACCACTGTAGATAATGAATACATATAATCTCTCTTTGTATTCAAGTACAAAGGAAAGATATTCAAAAATTGTAAACCATTTAAAAATACATGTATGTCTGGAAATTATCATCAACACCTATCATTTGGCATTCATACACTTTCGTTTTTGTGTTTTAGTGCGCAAATTTTCGGTATAATATTGTGTATGCGTATCAAATACTACCAAAACTATTCATATATTCATTCTTTATTATTTTTAGACAAGTTATTTTCCACTGTCTTATTTTTTACTTAATTATGGATAATGCTGGACGGATAGAGTCACGGATTCAAATTGTATTATATATTTCGTTGGTATTTGTTTCCATCAGCTTCTAAAAACATTATGATGTCAAGTTTCAGATTATTATGTTAGTACAGAGTTTGGTTGTAGTACAAAAATACTGACATGAATAAACATTTTAATTTTCGGTTATTCATTAAGTAATTCTATATGGTTTCGTTTCAAATACATCAATATGTACTACAATCAAACAAAAATTCTCATCCTTTATTAAGTAGACGAATTATTAATATATTGTACATGCTCTAATTATTGATTTGTCAATCAATGTTTTATTGTTGCCAGTATAGCTGAAGGAAAATTATAGCATGCAATCGGTTCATGATTTCTGAATGGTATTTTGATTAGAAAAATATGTGTTAAATGTAATACATACCGATGAAGTAATGAAATATAAATATATTTTGGATCTAAAAGTAAATCCAAACCAATACTGGGGAAGGAAATACTATAATGTTGTGAATCACTCAGAATTACTTTGAAAATTCACTACACATTTCATTACTCAAAACTTAGACCGCGACATTTGCGTAAGATTATTTATGTATAATACTAGTTAATTGTAAATAATAAACGATTACATTGACGTTTTATGATTGTATGTAGACTGCGTTAACAATGTATGTATAAGGAAGTACTTACCATGAGATGTACACAAGAAGATGTTATATAAATATTGTCATGTAAGCTGCATTTACTTACCACATCAAGCACGCTATGATATAAGTGCCCTTCTTCAAACTTAATAGTTCCTTAAATAATAAAAAGAATCGTGGTCATTAAATGTTTTTTTTACGGACAATTTTTTACTTTCCATTCAATTCTGTACATTAAATAATGTATAAATTAATTAAAATGTCGAATGATTCTTAGCAAAAAGACATTTACAATAGACACTAGATATGATCGATGAACATATAGTGGATACTAGAGTAAGCTTCAAGGTATAATTAATTACTTTGTAACTGATATCTCTTATAAATAATTAGAAATATGATGGTGCTGCGTATCCACGGTGAAGATCTGGTATTTCCAACCGCTCTACATCACCAGGTCAGCCCCCGGATACCGCAGATGAACATGATGAAGGTTCATATACCATTCACGTTTAAACTTGTTGAAACGTCAAAGTCATCGTACGCGGGTAAGTTAATAGTTTCAGTATATCAAGCTTGGCTCAGCAACATGTGTCGTATTATATTCTAATTTATCTACTCACAATAATCATCATTTCTATACTCACCGCCCATGTAAATAATAGTATTCTTCCTTTTTCATCCATTGTTTAAGTCAACAAGTATTGTCTTGTTTAAATATTTCATACTTTAACGGAACAAGGCCACTTGATTTGTCTGTCAGTAAATATAACCTGTGATATTTGCCACGAAAATACAATACATATATTTGCACTACGCGTTAATAACATTCCCTAAAATAATTATCACCGAATGCAATTCGTTGTTAAGAAAGTACACGGCACATCAGTGATGAGCGATGTTAGTTTGTCATTGTAGAAATTGATGGTATTTTATTACGAATTAAATTCGTATTATTTGCATCATTTTCAGTGCTCGAAATAATGTGCCCTGCATTAGTTGTTTGGCGTTGCACAAGAAATGAGCCAAAGTTTCTTTGTGTTGTGAAATGGGAAGTGCGGTAATCAGGTTTTTTCGAGAAATATTTGAAAGTATCGTCCTATTATAACTGATTTTTTTAGTAAAAAAGTTCATATTTATAATCTGCATAATCAGTGGCCGGGTAAATCTTGTATTAGCTAGTTTCACTTTGAATATCAACGTGTAAATGCTAGTTAAAATAAATTTCAATTTCTACTATTTGAGTACGTGAAACAAAATCCATTACCAGTGTGCCCGCTGTTCACGAACACCACTGGTATATAGTATGCGTTTTTGCACAACGCGGTCACAGTTATGCAATGGTAAACACTAGTCCACGGTGCGGCTTCAGTTCGGTATCACTCTCGCTATATCTGCAACCACGTTTTCCCGTTACCTCCTTGTGCCGGACCTGTCGGTGAAAGTGACTGTACCTTACGAGACTGGTACATTTATCTCAACATTTAAAAAAGTCATGCAGTCAACCTATTTGAATAATTATAAATTTCAATAAAAGCGTACATGCTAAGGTGCATAATTAAATATAACACACGCCTATCAGCATTGTAAATCATTGTGTTTTAGGTGTTAATTAGTATATCTGAGTATTATTTAATTAGTATGCAGGTGACAGTAGTAATAGTTATACAAAGTAAGAAAATTGTATTGAAATTTAAGTAATTATTTTCACTGAATTCGTGTTACGAAATACTTTATATTTATATAAAACTTAACATTTCATTTAATGTGGCATTAAATTAATTCTAATTACAATAAATTTCTCATTTAAGATTATATTTCTCTTAAATTCTAAAATGTTAATTTTTAAACGTGATTGTTATATTTTCTATGTGGAATTGGTTAAAAATGGATAGCAGACATTTTACGAAGAAATCTATTTTACTTTATGTTGCTATTGCCGAAATCAGATTGCGTTATTTTACAAGGAGAAAAAAATCTTAAATTGTCCTTCACAAAATGTGTTTTGTAATGTTTGCTCTAGTAATACCGATTTTAATTATTACACGGGATATTTCGTAAGTAATCAATGTTGTGAAAGTCGATATTTTGGATCATTCCATGAAGTTATCAATACGGCGGTTTCTGTAAGTAATTTTAATAGTTGACAAAGGTTAGTAAATCAGGCACATTGTGGCATGCATACACGGGCAAACTAACAGGTGTACAAGTATAACTATTAAGAATCTAAAAATAGTCATTTTGGAAATCACTGATTTTAATCATAGAAAATGATGACAAACCTGAGACAAGATTACAAAATTATCGTTTTTCCCCATGTTTTTTGTTTGTTTGTTTCTTTTCTTGTATAATAAATTCATAATTTTTTTATTAGTTATATAAAAAGGACGATGGGGTCATGACTTCTGAAACTCTCACAATTACAGTGGTATCCCCGCATATAGTGGAAACTCGCTTATAATGAACGTATCTGTAAGTCCCCACTAAATACATAACATACTAAATACGTTTGTTATAGTGAACACTCGCTTATAGTGTACCAAATTCCTGGTCCTTTTAAGTTCATTATAAGCGGATTCCACTGTATTTCTACTGTATTCACTATAAACGAGTGTTCACTATAACGAAGGTATGCATTTGTTTTTAAATTTTTGTCGTTATTAGCATATATTCTACTCATATATGTATGTTTATGAATAAATAAACTAAAATTATTCATTTTTAAGGCTGGTCGTTCAATGGTATTCGAACGAATTTTTATCGGGCCGCACCACAAATCGGCCCCAAATAAATAAATAAAATTCTGTAATTATATCAATTTTTTAATTTAACATTTAACTCTTGATCGCAAGAATTTTCCGTTTACAATACATGGGGTTTTGCGATCTTTGCCGTTAGTATTTTCATTGCAGAATTATTTATGGGCCTAAAAATTATAATGTTGCAGGAATTATCTAGAAGAAAGCTTTATGAAAAAAATTGCCGCCCTCTATTGTTAAAATTTTGTATGAATTATCTCATACCAATATGATATTTATTTATTTATTATATTGTTGCCCAAGAAACATTGAAAATATGTTTATCGATGTTAAAGTTTAACGTGATGAGGAAGTATCTCGTGTGTCATGCGAAAAGTAGCCAACATACATTAAATTCATTCATTGATTACCTGCTCGAGTTCGCATACAGTGAACTTAAAAAGCAAATTTAGTCCATTATATCCGAAAATTCACTATATTCGAGTACACTTTATCCGAATTGATTAACATTAAATGTCATATGTTGTTAGTCGGGACTCAGAGATACGTTCGTTATAAGCGAGTTTTCACTATATGCGTGTTCACTATAAGTGGATTCCACTGTATTACATTACGAAAATGGTATTGTTTTTAAATAATTTATGAAAATTACAAAATTTTCTCTACTCTATGTGCAAAAAGAAAAATATTTAATAAATTAACCGTATATTTTTTTTTGTGTAAGACAGGTATATTAACTAAATTGCGTAGAGGCCCCCATGCCTGTAGTTCATCGATTTGTTTACATGGAACATTTACTAAAAACTTGTATTGTTAAATGTCAGCATTACAAGTCCATGTTGGTTGTCGGAGAATGTCATATACTGAATGTGATAAAGTAATTGGTATGATTTGTTGGAAAAGATTGCTGCTTACCTTCTCTGTTTACTAGACGTTAGTTCAACGCACTGCGACCTTGAGTGCAATATTATGCGTGCAACGCGTACAAAAAAATATATCTGTGCAACCAGGGGCGGGTTTAGGCATGGTATTTATGGGCTGCAGCCTAGAACTCTGTTCAAAGAAGGGACTCCCTGTGCAAACCGGCTGAATAAAACGTCAGCCAATCAGCTGGCTATAAATACTGGAGAAACTATATACAGCAGACTCGATTATCCGCGGTAATTGTGGGCAGAATTGGCGCGGATAATCACAAACAGCGGATAAACAAAGTATACATATACAAGCCAGATATACTGGTATAAACTGTACACTAAATAGAGGAAGATAAATAAATGAACAACAAAAACTACAAATGTTTAGGAAAAGTAGTCTTTTATTGACTTCTGTTTCAATAACATGGCTTCTTTCTTCCTTATGGTTGCTCTCAATCTGCGTAATACCAATTTATCGGAAAGCAGAGAATCGTTTTGTTGCTCCAGAATTGCCGCGGTTGAGCCGCAAAGCGGTTAAACCGCGCGCGGAATATCGAGAGTCTACTGTACAGTCGCATGTAGTGGAAATATGCTTATAACGAACGTATCTATGAGTCCCAACTAAATACATAACATGCTAAATACTTTCGTTATACATTATGTACACTCGGTTATAGCTCGCTATAAACTGATTCCGCTGTATGTAGAAAACGAAAACTTATTCTCCTGATTTGTACAAAGTAGAACAAATTATTTAGTTATAATTTAATAACAGATTGAGTACATGAAGTAAGCATAAATACTAGTGATACTTATTTACTTTTGTCAACATTTGTCCCTGACAATATTACATCACAGATTTCGGCATTGTCCAGTAGGTCTAGTCTTGTTCTAATAATCAGTCGTGTATAGAATTTGAATACTGTGTGACCTGCGCATAACGGTACCATCGTCAATGCCATTTGTCCACAGTGCAAAACTGTGACAAGGTAGCCCTGCACACATGTGGTTGTTGTTGACAGAATGGTCATGTTTGTCACTTGTTACAACACGTAGCACGTACGACTTATTAACAAATAAATAAAGGTCTTTAAATAATTGAAGGCCATCATAGAGAAACAAATGTACTAAACTTGTCATTGGCTCTTCTATATGCGGCTCGAATTCGTATTATTATTCTTGCAGTCTTTCCAATGAAAAAAACATAAACGCTGTTTAAAAATAAAACTAAAATGATTTTATGTATTGTGCATGAATATTATTAGTTAATAAAAACTGATAATTAAGTTATTAACAATATTGTTACCGTTCAGTTCTAAATATACCATATACACTTTTAATAAAATACAATATAAAAAATATTCTAATTCGAAAATCTGCATTTATAAAAATATTTTTTCCACAGCCGGGAGTAGAAGTCGGTTTCTCTGGCCTCAAAATTGTGACAGAGATAAAGCATTTACTCCCTAGGGACGCAATAAAACAACAATTTCCCTACGGGAGGTTTTATTATAACAAAGTGTTTGTATACAAATGTCTGTTGTCATGGTACGCGTTGCATGGACACATTCCCAAAGGCTGCGATTTATTATAATTCTTTATTTATGAAATTAAATGTTTCTACATTATACACCAAGGGAGAGACGCGCCTTATTTTTCCTGCGGTGTAATTTGAACAAATACATCGAGGGAAAAATGGTCGCAATATGGAGAAGCCTCTGGAAATGTTTCCATGCACCCGAGCATGCAACGTATCATGAAAACAGAGCTTTATTTACAAAAACCTTTGTTATAATAAATATTTCCCAAGGGAAATTGAATAGTACAAAGGGAGAGAAACGTCTTATTGTTCCTGTGGTGTAATTTGAAATACATCGAAATACATTCCGAACGTGGAAAAAATAGTATATTCACCTCGGGAGAGACTACCATTTTTTAGCTCATCGACCTCCTGTCGAAGAGCTATAGTGTTCGGTACGATGTCTGTAGCATCTTCCGATTTCAAAAATTTTTGCACAGAAATCCCGGACAGACCCCCTGGACCACGAAATGACTATTACAACATATGTCCGTATGTATGTCGCTCGTCCGCTCGCTCGCTCGCTCGCTCGTACGAGATTTTTTGTTCCACTCAGATCTCCTAAACTACCCAACGGATTTTTATGAAATTTTTTCTGCAGATACTTGTTATGGTCTAGTTGTGCAAGATACATTTTATTTTTCAAAATTTTCCTTCGCACTTGAGAAAAAAAATATTTTGCAACTTTTTTTCAGTTTTTAATTTTTTTCTCCTTTATTTTTCACTCAATTGTATTCAAAATTTTCTTGCATATGCAGGAAATGGAACAATATTTTTCCATATTTTTTATTTTGAAAAATTATGTAAGACCATTGGAGAAAAAAATATTTTTTAATTAAAAATTGAACAAAAGAAGATCAATGCATTTATAGTCGGCTTAGTTTGCTTTGCTTTTGTCAAGAGAAGAAAATGTATTCACACTTGTTTTAAATTTGTTGTTTTATTTGCGACCTAGGCACCTACGATTTTAAAAGTGAATTTAGATAAATAATAATTTGTGATATATTCAGACTTGCACATACGTCGATGAGCTGCAGGCATGGGTGACTAACCCATTCTTTGAATACTAGTCCCTCGATGTATTTGTCAAAATACACCTCAGCAAAAATAAGACGTTTCTCTCCCTTGGTGTATAATGTACTATTTTTTCACGATCGGGAGTTGAAACGGAAATCGGAGAATGTAGAAGCCTTTTGGGATGTTTCCACGTAACGAGTATCATGACAACAGATATTTGTATAGAAAAACCTTTGTTATAATAAAAGTTCCCCAAGGGAAATTGTTGTGTTATTTCGTCCCTAGGAAGTAAATGCTTTACTTTACCATAAACCGACTTCTACTCCCGGCGGTGGAAACAATAGTATATACACCTCGGGAGAGAATAGAGTACACTTTCGTTATACCTGTATGTCTAGTTATATTCCGCACTTGTCAAGGCTAATTGGTACATTCACTGAAGTGCAATAGTTAATAACGCGATAACTGATATCCTTTGCAATATGTAAGAAATATGTAGGACATTACACATCACTGTAGATGACGTTATAGGCTGTTCGTCTATTCAAACACACTGCACCGTAAGATACCGTTATTTGTGACTACCTGTTTGAAAGGAACTAAAAAAAAAAAGAATTCCTATTATTGGGCGAATAAAATTATGCTTTGTGCAACAAAATTATAAACTGATGAGTTACTTTCCCTCTCACCAAATCTGTAGAAATACCGGGTGATCATTTAAAATCATAATTAGAGCGGGCTATGAATTTTAAATTAGATTGGCAACATTGACAGCTGATAGTATTATTTGAATTGTCAAAGTGACACTTCAAAATGTTTAATTTAGAATATAAAGTTTTTCTCACAGAGAGTTATTTTAAGAACTCTGAACGGCAAGAAAATGGTGAATGGAAGTATTCCATACACTACTGTGTAAATGATTTTCAAAATTATCAGGTTTTAAATTTGAAGTGTCACTGACAATTCAAATAATACTATCAACTGTCGATGTTGCCAATCTAATTTAACATTCATAGCTCGCTTTAATTATGATTTTAAATGATCACCCGGTATAATAAAACCGTAATATTTTCATAAAATACTTTTAGATATAAATCTATGTATAATATTGAACATTTATAGATATAAGGAAATACTGTTACTGTCAGAGTAACGTGAGGAGAGATATATACAAGGATATTTATAATTAAATCTAACTTTGTTATTATTTCAATAACTGTTTATTGTGAAATATATACTTGAAAATATAGAATTTATTGCTCACTAAATAAAAATATGTTTTACCAATAACAACAACAACAACAAAAAGCCTTTAAATTATAAGATTTATTAAAATTTTTCTTTATGGTATTTGTTATTTTATTATTCGAAATTTGTATACAATTTCATCATATATTCTTTAAAGTTTTGGCACACTTGCAATGACTTTATAATGTATATGTAAATGTTGTACTTTTTCTTTTTATTAAAATCCAAAGTGAGTATTTAGAAAACTTTGTGTCTGAAGAAATATATCGTTTTTTTCCTAACTTGGAGAGCTCAGCCACCTGATGACCTTGACGTGTATTTAGCAATGCACATAGCGTACAGATCAGGTTGTAACACTTTTACATTTGGTGTATTACATCAGGCCAGTGGCGTTCGTCACACACTGGCAAAATTACTTAACTCATTGGAAACTATATGCTCAATGATCTGAAAATAATTAAACCAATATTGATTCAAAATTAACAAAAACTAACGTCGCTTATCGCCATACTTATTATTCTGCATTTTCAAACATTAACAATTTATTATAAATTTCAAACATTTATTTGAAGTATCAAGTAAATTTATTAACGAAGAGAACTTTACATAATATAGAATGTTGTTTTGTATTATCTTGTATTGGTAAATTGAAATTTATTATTTTGTAATCTATGTGCATGTATAATTTATGAAAATAACTATTATAATGAGCAATAATTTTCATACGATAATAATAATAAAACTCTAATAATATTATTTGTTGCTTATTAATTTCTCGGTGCAGAAGTCCAGTGTTCCATCTCAAGTCAGGTGCGGTACTGTGTCTGTGCATTTTGGGGCGCCAGCATACGGGAGTTGCACGTGTGCTTGTGGAAACCGTGGAATGTGCTACGTGACACCTCTCTTAACGGAGAACTGCTCCAGAGGCATTGTCTACAGACCGGCTTTTATAGCGAGTACATAAAAAACAATTGCAACTTGATAACAATTGATAGAACAAGATGTGTATTTGTTTTATTTAGGAGAACCGCCCATTCAGATGAAACTATAACATTGTCGCTACCTGCTCCGCCATTAGAATTGGGCACACCGCCTCGGTTGAGGTATCCTCTTGTTATATTCCTCATGCGAACGGATCCAGACGAGCAAGTACATCCAGATGAAACTGTAAGTTACACTTAGACCTGCCGCGGTTGCGTTTGTGTTATAGCTTTCGGAAAATGCACACTTTTATCCATAACAAATGCGGTATGTGATATGGTTTGATCAATCTCTTTGTTTGCAGGTTGCACTGATCAATGTGGTACATATCAAGGACACTGTCTGTACACTTCCTACAAGTGTCCTAGCGCAATATCTAAAACAAGCCAATGGACAACTATCCTGTCTCAAAGTAATGACAATATTTGTTAACAATATTTCTCCTACCTATCGCTATACACAGGCGCTTTCCTTTCGTCTACCCCAGCTGGGGGAGCTGAACTGATCTGACCGGGGTGTTACTGAACTGATCCTCATGCGAAAGGAACGTACAAAACTGAGTGAGGTAGTTGACTAGCTTGATATTTCAGATTTCGCAACAAAATTAATTTTTGTTTATAGGTAATAATTATTTTTTATGTTCATCTCTTTATATATTGAAATAAATATAGAATATATAAATAAAAATATTAACAGTCATTTCTCAAGTATCCGTACATATTTAAAGCACACTTATATCAAGCTATTATTAAAAATTACGATTGCGAAAAATTAGAAAATGCATCGTGAGTACTAAATATGGATTACAAAGTATAATTTGTTTATTATCTACATAAAAATATCACAAATATCTGACCAATGAACATACGTTTTATAGAACATTATTCAACTTGCTTGCATATACATAACAAACGCAGCTAACCAGGCGAGCAGTTCAGTTCGCACCATGAATTTTTTGGTGCTTCGGGAGGTAAAGGGGGAAGCAACAGAGTAGATCAGCTCGTACTACCCAAGGCCGAAAGGAACAAAACTGTGCAGTTCAGTTCAGCTGGGAGTAGCTCAGGGTAGCTAGATCAGTCGAAAGGAAAGCGCCTCACATTACAGAATAATATAATCGTCGTTCAAATTCATTTCGACACGGATATCATATGACAAACGTGAATTGAAACTAATTTGCCGCCAGCCATTTTTGTGTAAGAGTAATGAAAGTGAACAATTCACGTTTATTTATAGTTTACAATTGTTTTATTTTATTGAAAGCAAGTAAAGATAAACAATTGATTTATAAGTGTTTTAGAGAAACTGCTGTTATATAGTATGTAAACATTGTGATGATGTCTTACAGCAGTTGAAACAAAACAAAGTATGTTTGCAGACTATTTACCTTATTTTTTCCTTGTTTGAAAGTGACATAATTTTATTGTTATTTAAACATCATTGACATGGATTGTTATATAAACAGCAGAGTTGGCTATCTTGTATATGAAACGCTTATAGTAAAATAGTAATTGAATGTTCCGGGAAAAGTAATTTTTATAGTTTGACATTAGTCTTAAGATTCGCGGAAGAACTTCATTGTTAACCTCGTATTTACTTATTATATTGATTATTAATAATGTGTGTTTTTCTTCACTAGCAACTGTATTTAGCAACGGGCAATTCAGGCAATTATGATGATGAATCTGCAACAGAAGTATCGTTAACTCTTGCGGAACCCGTTGGACAGGGTGGCGCAACGGACGGTCGAGCTCTGCTCTGCGAAGATGACACATCCGCTACCGGTGGCAGTGTTTGGAAACACGCATCCGAGCAGTTGTGCGTGGTTTGTCAATATTTTCCACTGTCCCGAGCACTCTTGCCTTGCCGGTTTGTAAATTACACAGCAGCACTTAGCTGTACAAATGTTAATTTTATTTGTTCTCTCACTTTGTGTAGACATACATGTATCTGTGCCAGCTGTTTCGATAAACTGGAGCGATGTCCCATGTGTCGAGGACCAATAAAGAGTTATTTCTGTATCAGGGGCGAAGAATACATGCCTATGCAAACGAAAAGTCCGAACAAGAACGTTCCGCATGGACACGGACCGTTGTATAACTGGTTGGATAGCTGGAATGATAGACTCACAGATTTTTTAGGCTTTCAACGGTAGCAAATTGATTGCATTTGTTCCCACTTTGAATATGTGAAGTTAAGAAGAAAGTGATACGACGAAACAAATTTAAATCACATTTTATTTGATCATAGAAACAAAACAATTATTGTTGATAAATTGGTTAGTGCTCTTGTCTTTTATAAGTTGAGATTATTTGAGAGTTTTATATATATTGAATTTCTTTTCCAGTATTTATTTTTTCCGTCTAATACGTAGTTTTAATTTGATACCGTAACTAATTATGAATGCATTTTTAAATGTTGAAGTAATTGATTTGTTTTTCATCATCTGCTCATTAACATTGAGTGAGTGCGATAGGATTGATGAGTTATTAATTACAATTATGGAGTACAGGTCACTTGTCAATATTCATGAATTAACATACAATTTTAAGTTTTTTTTTAAGTGTGTGTATATATATACGTATGACCAGGTGCGCTAAATATTTGAATAGTTTCATATTATAATTACGGAAATTTTAGTGTACGTTGATGATTATTTGATAGTTGCTACTATTTGTTTCCTACATTGTAATTACCAGTGGACGTAAACACTGTTTTAGATTCCTTTATACAATAGTTAGAGAGTATTTATATATGATATAGTCTGTGATACAAATGTAAATAAAATAATGGATGTTTTTTATATATTGTGTGCGCACGTGACTCTGCAGGCAGTGATTTCCAAATGACTATTGATATTGATCAAAACATAATAAATGTGTCATTGCAAAAAAAATATTACTAACTTTAATCTCAGAATATTTACTATTACAAGTTAAACTATAGTGATTATCAGAATGTTATGTAATAAAATTATGAAGTATAATTTCTTGTTTTATGTTTCGTTTTCTCTAGTGTAAGAACTGTTTTTACTATATACATATTTATTTAACATTCAATATAAATAGAGCAAGTACAAACCTATATTTAAATAAAACAGATATTAGACGGCTTGATTCATATCCTATAACCTAAGAGTAACTAATTAAATATGCAATCAGCAAATGCGACATAAGACTGGAATATAATTAACAACTCATATTTCGGTTTTGTCATTATCTTCAATAGTAATTGATATTTAAAATATACAGTTATCTGTTTATTAGGAGTATGTTGGAGTGCCTGACTATTATCCCCCCACTACATTACGAAATGACTTTTAGCCGTCTCTCTCCTGTCCGATAATAACGTTATTTCACATATCAAAGTTCATTTTCTTATCTAGTTAAGTTTGAGGTTCATATTCCTCGGTACCGCTCAGGCAAACTTTATATTAAATTTTTCCTTATTAATAAATTATTTGAATTTACAATGGCTCGTGTATTGGTTGGAGTAAAGCGAGTAATTGATTATGCTGTCAAAGTACGTATTAAAACTGGTAATTAATTGATTTTGCTGATGCTAATTGCATAACCAATGCAAAAAAGCTATTGAAATCATTCTCGTAACTTTAACCTATAAATTTATAGATTCGTGTCAAACCTGACAAAACTGGTGTTGTCACTGATGGGGTGAAGCACTCAATGAACCCTTTCGATGAAATCGCTGTAGAAGAAGCGGTACGCATGAAAGAAAAGAAGATTGCATCGGAGATTATTGCTGTTTCATGTGGTCCAGCACAGGCACAAGAAACGCTGCGAACTGCACTTGCCATGGGCGTAGATAAGGCTATTCATGTAGAAATTGCGGGCCCGGAATATGAAACTCTTCAGCCAATTCACGTATCTAAAATCTTAGCTAAACTTGCCAAGGACGAGAAGGTAGACATGGTTATTGTCGGTAAACAGGTATGTGCACAGTAAATATGAAAAGTAGGCCGCGTATTTTATAGAAGCTTGTTTGATAGGCAATTGATGATGATGCTAATCAGACTGCACAAATGACTGCAGCGTTCTTGGATTGGCCGCAAGCAACTTTTGCATCCGAGGTAAGTAGTTTGGACTTTGTTCGTCTTCATTTAACAATCAAGCTACTTGGTTACCAAGTTAATACGTGTATTTTTTTTCGTTAATTATTAGATACAAAAAGGCGACAAGGACATTACTGTCAAAAGAGAAGTTGATGGAGGTATGGAAACAATAAAATGCAAATTACCCGTTGTAATTAGTGCAGACTTACGTTTAAATGAACCGCGTTATGCAACACTTCCCAACATCATGGTTAGTATGAAATGTTAACTAGATATTTTCAGTTAAATGCATGGTTCATTTTTATAGAAAGCTAAGAAAAAACCAATGAAGAAGATGACACCAAAAGATTTGGGCATTGATACGGCAGCTAGAATTGAAGTAGTAAGTGTTGAAGAACCACCCGTACGTCAGGCTGGTGTTATTTTACCCGATGTAGATACATTAGTTGGTAAACTGAAAGAAGCTGGATTCGCTAAATAATTGTATTATGTCCCTGATGTACGATCAATACAATTTGTTTTAATTTCGTCAGTTTGTTTTGTACAGAGAATATTGAAAAACACCTCTTGCTTATATATATAACGACTAGTTGAAATATATTTTTTCTAAATATATATACAGTGAATTTCGCTTATAACGAACCCGCTTATTGCGAACTTTCGCTTATAACGAACCAATCTGTAAAGTACGAACTAAAGTATCATTAAACGTGTGTTATTTTTTTCGCATATAACGAACCCGCTTATAATGAACTTTCGGGTATAACGAACCTTAATTTTTGTAATAATCGCAAAAGTTTTCGGTTATAACGAACTTCAAACTGCATTTTACCAAATAATCAGGGGATTCCTCGAAATCTTTCAACTCCGCATATGTAGGGTCGCCGTAACAGTTTTTGCAGTTCTTGTGTATATGTGGTTAATCGGACCTTCCCGCGATTGGAACGGATCATGCGGAAATTTCAGCATGCTCCACATGTCCTGTCCGCCCCTGTTCACTGTATTTAATGTGATCAAGAAGTACAATTATGAGTTACGCAATTTCGAAGAAAACACGTAAAGCTCTTACTTTAAATAAATAAAAATAATATAAAATAATAATAAGTATAAACAAAAGTAAAATAAACGATTTTTTCAAATAAGATTCATAAGTGTACAATGTATATGTATTACAAAACAATATCTAACTAAATTTTGAACATCTGGATTTGTCTAGTTTTGCAAAACAGTTTTTCATATTATGTACCTACTTGAAACATGTACCTATGCATTCATAAAAAAAAATGAATTTCTGATGTTTATCGTTTATTACGAACTTCGCTTATAGCGAACTATTTTCGTCGGTCCCTTGAGGTTCGTTATAAGCGAAGTTCACTGTATATGACGTGTATAAACAATAAAAATACCAAAATATACAGTAAATAATCTTTTAGATTTAAAACGACTTTTGATAAATACGATTTTTATTTCACTAAATACAGTTGTATCTTAACAGTTTAAAAGTTGTAAATCATTCAAAATACATACCAGCATTTGTAACAAAAATAATATCTTACATATGATTTCTATTGCGTAGCTGACGATACTCTTTGGTAATTGCACATTGTGGAAACATATTCAATTTCCTTTTAACATTAGAATTCAACACGTTTATCGCCGGTTCAACGGCACTTTTAACGGGAGCGAAGCAGCTAGTTAGAAAAATGGATGGCATATTTAGTAATACATAAAGAATAGAATACGATCCATAAAGTAATACTTAATAGTAACATCTAAATAGGCGAGTGGTGTTGGGAATAAATTAACTTAGCAATATCTTCCAGTCGAATCTCTGATTATTGGAATGTGTTATAGGAGGACAGGGCGGCTCTAATAGTTCCCATTTATTTTCAGCGTTCTGTTCAATAACAGCGAAACTGCAGTACGGCACTTTTTGTATCAGTTTTGTTAATTCTTGTGGTGATCGTGGCTTTTCACCCAGTAATTCTCGCGAACAAACATCCAACGTAGCTGCATGGCCAACCAGCAATATATTGCCACGTTTCTGTTCAGTATCTGCAATAACATTTTGTACTACGAACGAACTTCGCAAATAGAATTGCTCGCAATTTTCCCGAGCTTCTTCTAATTCCGAAACTGATATGAACGGGTCATAATTTTCCGATATGTTGTAACCAGCTTTGGTTAATTCCTCTCTGGTCATCCAGTCCGGTAAAGACTCTGGATACCACACTAACCATTCAAAAAGTCCCGGTTCTATGTTTATAGGGATATTTTTGTTTGTCCCTAGGCCTTTCAGCAAGGCATCACAGGTCTGAATACAGCGCAAGGATGGAGAGCAGTATACTGTGTGAATTTTAGTTTTTGCTTCTTTTAGGGCTTCGCCCAGTAGTGTGGCTTGTAACAGACCTACGTTAGTTAGAGGTGAGTCTTTTAGGAATCCCTGTGGGCCTGCTTTCCGTTCAGGCACTGATCGAGGCATGTTCAAGTCTTTTCTTATATATTTCCCGTCATCGTCGAAACAGTACGGGATCCATGGGCCAAAGGTGAAGTCGATTCGTTCACCATGACGCATTATGTAAATCTGACGTGCAGTATTTGTTGTTTCATTTATATTCTAGACACAAATAAATATAGTGATTGAAATAGTATATTTTTCTAACGGTCAACTTGGCTAGTATAAAAATATTTACTTACCTCATCATTTTCGACAATTTCATCTTCTATTTCATTGACAACAGTCTGAAGTTCTTTGAGATTCTCGTACGTAGCATCTGTATGTGTTACGTCGGATGCATCAGCCGGCTCTGTTGTCACATCTTTCATGCTCACCGACTGTCCAACGTTGCTTGACTGTTGCGCTGTATGCAATGATGCAACGCTTTGTCTGTGACTTTGTTGGCCCGTACTTTGTCTAGTATGACTAGTACCTTCACCGGTCGGATTCGACGTAGTCAAACTGATTTTACGATGCAACGTCCACGCATCTGATTCGGCAGTTCGTTCCGTATAACTCTCCGGTAATAATCCTACCATGCCGGTTAGCCAAGAGGTGCCTTCCACCCAACCGTCTGGAGCTGCGGCTAGAGCATCACCATTAAGGTACACGTAATCGCCTGCTCGTAGTTCCAGTTCATCATACTCAGATGGCGTGTACGGATGTACGACCTAGTTCAATTTTGTTAAAATACACTTCTTATATTCGAGTGACAGTTACAAAAATACCTTGTGTACTTGTTTTCCACTAACTCGCGGATCCCGTGAGTACAGTCGAAGTTCCCAGCCTGCTATAGTGTTCGGGTCAAGAGCTTCAACGAGTGCTTTTAACGGAGTGTACTGTGCACTTGGAAACTGGTAAGCCAGCGTCAAGTGTAATGATTTGACGTGCGGTTCCAGACTTATAGCTGTCAAATAGTTATAAATTTACAATATAAAGAGACAAGTTCAATAAATCATATTTCAAGAAATGCTGTTAATATGAAAGTGCTACCAAGAACCAGACTACACTACTACAATGATGTTAGAGTGTACAAATAAGTATAGATGTATAAGTACAGGTGATAGAAACAAGGATATGTATATTGAATGTAAATATAACGAAAGAAAATAAAAGAATAACACCTTAGAGTAGTGACAACTGGCTTACATCGACTCCCACGTGGAATACAACGCGCTGTGGTGGTGGTGCACCACGGAAAGCAGGCTGTGAGTGCATCGAAGTGTTCGTAAGTATCGTTAATAACTGCAAGTATATACATATACATGTCGTGCATGTTAGTTAATCCAATACATTCAAAACCAGAAGAGAGACAAGTTATCTAAAATTATCCTACATTTACTGGTCTTCATTCCTTTCGAACAAGTCAAACTATCCAACCATTAAATATAATGTTCATTTAGGTAATGCTGTATCAGCAATGTGTAATATACCTGTTAGTATTTAAAATATGATCTACTTCAAAATAATCTGCATATTAACTATATGATTATGGAACAATTGACATTTATTTTCACCCGTTTTACTACTAAATACTATACAAACAAAAGATGCTTACTGGCATTCGAGACTTCTTTCACATATTGCATTGCAATCCGTTTCAAAATATCAGCATGCTGTTCAGCAACGAAAAATCCCATAAAATTGGGTGATGTGTACGTTTCTAACTTTAATGGTTCATTCAGCAGTGCCCCTTGTCTCTCCATAATGAGTTTCAAGGCTTGGGCCAAATGCGGAGCACATTCATCTGGTGCCTGGAATAAAATGTTTTTGTTTCGTCACATCATACTTAAATACGTTGTGTATTTTGACTCACTTTAAAAAACGACACTAACGTGATGTGTGGCGTAAAATTATGTGCACCATTCCATCCACACAACGCTAAGGATTTATCCCAAAAACTCTGTAGCTGTTCTAAAAATGGTCCGGTCGGGCACGCGTATAGAATGTATTCTCTGGTAGCGGTATCATCTAATGATGGATCATTGACGTGTGCTAATAACCAATCCGAAGCTAATTGTACACCCCGATTACCTGTAGCAGCTAAGGCCTTCTCGCTAAATTCCGAAATCATGCTTAATATAACCATAAACCTGATGCTTATAACAGTCACAGTGAATAAAACTTACACCCTATGTTTTGGAAAGCCCATTTGAAGAAGTATCTGTAATGGTGTCAGATGTTGCTTAGATATTTTAGTTGGAGTTGGATTTCTTCTAGGTGGTAATGCAGCCATCGTTTACATCAGGTTAATTCGACACATTTATATTTGACATTTAAATGATGTTAGATTTATTTGTCACAGTAGTTCACTGCGTTGTTTACCAGGTGGCAGCACCGAGAACTATCACGTGAGAAAAGTTTTGACACTTGTATGATGTGTGTAGTGTTAAGTATTCAATAGATCTTATTTCATTAATTATATCGAAATGGCTGGAGTATTGTTCGAAGATATTTTCAATGTCAAAGATATTGATCCAGAAGGAAAGAAATTCGATCGAGGTAGGAAGTTATTTTAAAATGTCTCCCGGCATTATATTTTAGGTTATGTGAAATGAAATCTACTTTAAATTTTTCTTTTTGATTTATCTGCTAAATAATAATAGCTCTTGTTTTAATATGCGTATTTATGTCACTTGTTTAACCTTTACTGTACTATCTTTTATTTAATTTGTTTTATTATTATGTTTGCACGTGTTAAGTAAGACGCCACATTCCTTAATATTTTCATATTTCAAAATGTTATGTATGCATCAGTTCATTCAAAGTTTATAAATTATACTAATTAGCAATTAACACCATCGTAATCTTAATACGCCGTATTAAAGCGTCGTTACAGCTAGACTATGTTATGTATGGATGATATAAAATATTTTACTCGTCATTTACGAAAATGGATTGAAACCACGTTTCAAATGACTGACATCAACTAGGTTATCTATAGACTACATGGATATTCATGAAACAAAATGTAGCGAATATCACTGTATCATAGAAATGGAAATATGAGATAAAATAGAAAATAAAATCGCGTACCATTTGTTTTTCTAGAATACAAGTGTTATTATTTTGGTCAGCTGTCAATGTTATCTACGCGAACACATTCGATTATCGTATGTTGACGGGGTAAGGGCTAGGGTTGGTTACACAGGCAGATATATACTTGTAATATAGCTGAATATAGCAAGTTACATTGACATCGCTATGGTGGTGGTGTATCAATTATTACTTATGCCACAGTGTAGAGTCCCTAGTCGCACATTACTGAGGCGGTCGGATCGATCGAGCGACGTTGTGCTCGCAAGCCAGGACACGGGGTCAAGGTCACACTAGTCTAGGTCACATCTCGCGTTGCTCCACACCTGCAAGGGACGCTGCGAAATGCCTCTCTCCCCCCGCAAACGCCGTTCCGTGATCGCTCTGCATATCAACAATCTTAACTCTTCTGCATCACTTCCACGCTTGAAAATACGTTTCCACGGCGAAGTTAGGTTGCACGCTATACACGAATGTCGTGTTGATTACTGTATAATTGGGCGTTTTAGAGATAATCTCCGGTTACAGAATTAAATGCTTTATACCTGCAACCAACATATTTTTTTTTTTAGAATTCGAATTAATTTGAAACTCAAATAGAAACTTCAACGTATACAATCTAATAAAACATTTCTTATTTAAAATATTAGCATTTTCTGACGTTTTGAATCTATAGTCTTGTATTTTATTTCTACTCAATGATATATGTGTATTTATATTCTAAATAATTCTTCATTAAGTATTATTTCTAACCTATAATTCCCATTGAGAACATAACAGCTGGTGGCGATGTTTGATAATTCAGTGTTGTCTGTTTGTGCAAACATTTACCAAACATTTGAAAACAATGACAACGCGTCGTGATAGCAAAAACTGTTTTTATCGGCAAGGTCGCGAGATTGTATTGATTGTAAATTCGGCACACATACTTGTCGGCGAGATAACTTTATATCTGGTTCATCTATCCACCTTGTAATCGCGGTGAAGTACGTTGTAATATTACGCAATCCGGTTTATAGATTTTGCCTGTCGGTAGGGACACCCAACGTGCCCCCTACTTTGCCTTGTGCGTATGTGCGCACACCGTGCCGAAAAACGGTGCGGTCTGCGCAGTACGTTTCGTTTCAAACATGTACATCATTTGTTTTCTCAAATTTTCTACACAAGACGTGTTCATTGGCTACGAATATTTTGTTTTTTGTGTTGAATTTTACAAAGACATCAGGTTGTTTTTTTTTTAACCATTTTCCGGCACAAATTCTTCAACGCCGGCTATGAAAAGGTATGTGTCATTTTGTGTTGATTTATTGCGCATTGCTTTTCGGCAAATTTTTGGCATTAATTGTTTCAATGTACTAGTAATTTTGAGTTCGAATTATACTTGGTGATTTGTAAAATATTTTCAAACATGTTATGCAGTGTTTTGTAACGTATATTTATGTACAAAACTGTTTAACATTTTGCTAAGAATTTTTAATCGTGAATTGACAGATCTTCTATTTGTGTCAAGCTTTAGAATCAATATTTCAAGGTAATTTTTACAATGACTTAATATTAATTCGCATACTAATTCATTCTCTTTATTCATATAAATTAATTATATGAATGTTGATATTCTTTGCTATTAATGTTATTATCCAAATGACCAATTAATGATAATTTTTTTTACGTTCTTATACAAAGTATATTTTTGTCAGTCATTCAGAATCATGTTCGATTATCTTACTGGGTTACATTCTAGATATGGAAAAAGCGTGTTGTAATTTGAAATATGATTAAATATGAGTAATAATATGGTGTAAATTATTATAGTCCCTCGAATTCATATGATAATTATTGTTAGTATTATTTGTTGTGTATGGTATCGCTGAAAATATCAGCTAGTACTGTGTACAAACAGGTCTGAACTTTGCAGTGAATCGCATCGGGATTTACCGAAATAGCAAACAAGTAATCAATAATATAATTTCTATTTTTAGAAATACCTATAGCAACTTTGAGAAAATATATATTTTGTAACAATATGGCTCCTTTATTATAGTACTTTTATCTGGAAGGATAAATATATGCTTTGGATGATGTTAGATACTTGTAAAATATGAATACATAACATGTCGATACTCGTTCATTCTGCCGATATATCTTTGTCGGCTTCGGGCATTTGTGGATATAAGCATAAGTGAGGAGTCAGCAGGGACGATGGGCACAAGAGCACGTGCAATTTCGAGTGGCAAAGTCTTTTTTTTCCCTTTCGTTTCACGTCAAACCTTGAACTTTGCAGGTTTCAAAACCGGCCCGCACTGAGCCAGAAACATCATTCCATTTTGCTCTCTCTAACAATTTACTTGGTTCTCGCTCGATCGTATAAGAACCGAAAATCGCGGCGTCCATAATTTAAAAAAGCCGGTTTAGTTATGTTTGAAATCACTAGCAATTATATAACGTCTTTTTCGGTAAATAACTAATGAAAACATAAAATATATGGAATTGTACGATTTCTTTCATATTTGATTCCTTTACGAATTCCCCGCCAGGGGAGGGGAAGGTATAGACCCACTATGGTTTCATTCATTGATTCTCCTGCAGAGATGCGTAATATCCTCTGTTGAAACCGGTTCGTGTTTCACCATCAAGTAGTGTTTGGAAATATGCATCCTGGTTTCGTATTTATGTGGGATTTATTTTCACTAGTAATACGTAACTGAGATATATAAAATCTGCTGGGAACACTCGCATATCTCTCAGGCGATATAAATTCTACCAGTTTGGTGTGAGCTGTCAACCCTTAACGGATGTTAAAAGCTAAATTATGTTCGATATTTCGGCTAGAGCGTAATGGTTTGTTTATCATTTTTTTTAAATAAAATTTAAAAACAGATACATGGATGGTGTATTCTGGAGAAAAAAATTAAATTGAAAAATTCTGGGTAGAAATTTCCTTATAAATTACAATAAACCACCCTTCGTTGCCGAACCAGCTGCGTGTAACCTTACCCTACCCCAATTTCGTTGTCAAGGGGAAGGTCGCAGGGCGGGGCCGACACAATAACGGCCGACCAATCGGTTTGTGTTTGTCGTGGGTGACGTCACAAGATGGCTGCCGGGGCACACATCGTAGAACCGGGCGGCTATTTTGTTTTGTTGACAGTTAACTACGGGGCTCCATTTTAAATAGTTGTTTTTTTTTCTGTAATCCAGCAAGTATGGTAGCCTAAATGATTGTTGACACCTGACCATGCGGTAAGCAAATGCGCCATTATTACACATTTAATATCATCATTGTATTATTTGTGATGATTTTCTCACCATTAAGAGTGACGTTGTGAAAATATAATTAATAATAATTGGTTAATGCGTCTTGAAAAATTCTCGGGATCGAACAAATATGTAGTTGGATATGTGTTGTTATGGTTCTAGGTTAATTAATTCGCATTTTTTAATTGCATCTGATTTTCTATTGTTATCGTACAGGTTGTGTAATTATTTGTATATATTTTTGAATAACTATATTACAGATTGATACTGGATTGTGATGCTTATAAAACATAATTTCAAATAGATCTATCATGCTACTGTATTACGTATTATTAAATCATGTAATATTGTAAAAAGCTCCTAATATTCTCCAACTCGTTTCGCTGTTGTTTTTATATAAATTATTTTCTTTAAACATTACATAGGTTCGTTATATATTATATTCAACCTTGTTTACATGCCTTGCAAGCAAATCGACTATATTTTCTCGCTTCGAACATGATTAAATGTGCATTTTGGTGCTAATAAAATAAAAACAAATATTTCCGTTGTGTCACGTAGTTCTGTTCCGGATGTGTAGCGGGGGATTGGGGGTGTGCGGGGGTTGAGAGAATAGCCGTTACTTATGTGATGCGCAGCGGCCGCAACTATGGTCGATAACGCCCTATTGCGCAGTTAGGGTACATGTGGACAATCGCTGGGTAAATTTGATGTATAAATGTTCTGCGAATTACACATCCAAATGATACATTGACTCGGTGAATTCTATCTATCATTTAATTACTTAGGGCCCAATTTAATCATCTAAGGGGGCCGGCAATCTGTGTAGCCAAATGTAAGGTTTTTTTGTGAAATAAATTTGATAAAAATGTATACCTTTTCAAGTAAATAAATCGATTTGTATTATGACGGTGTGTCATTAAGTTAGATATTAATAATAATTTGATCAGTGACATTGTTTGGATATTTTGAATGTGTAGTGTGCAAAATTTCAGGCCCAAAGTTTGGCTTTATTACGGTTACAAGTGTGTTATCATCAGATCATGTCACGCGATAAGTTCTACGGCCCAAACTCCTATGATCGTTTGCGCGAAACCGTTTTGCTCTCATAGTATTCAACATTCTTGGATTCGTAAATGTATTCGTGTCTGTCTGTAATTTCTTTCTAATTTCTCTGCTGTGAAATTGTTTGAAATATAATATATTTCAAGCAATTATATATTTACATACATACAATTAAGTTATTAATTGCATATTATGTAGTACTATATATATATATATATATATATATATATATATATATATATATATATAAAAGAATATTAGTCGTGTACCTACATATCTACGATATATTAAATTGTGGTTTCATATTTTTTTTTACTAAATGCTCTAGTTTTTGTATTGGGCCTCATATATGGCACGTGCTGACGTCACGTGGTAATCTTGCTTACGTCATCTGGCCAAGGGATTCCCACCCCGCTATTCCCTCTAGCCAGATTGGGCGTCGCATTTCACACACGCCTACTGCGACGGTATGTTGTGGTTTTAGATAGTCGTGTGCGGTGAGCATAAGTTCATATTTTTCAATTATATAGTGTTAATACAATGCCGCTGTAAGTATACAACATACATATGTATTGTTCTTTACTCATTTCATATTTTACATTTATCAAAGTACTGTTCAGTTTCGTAAACTTCAGATATAAAGTAACTCGTCATTAAAATAAACAGTTTACGAGAAGATATTTTCAATACAAGTTTATAATATTTATTAATATTGTTAGGATGGGGTATAGATCAGTCGCATACGGCCCGCTTTCAATTATTCACAATAGAAAATGAGCTTTAAAAAAGAAAAAACATCAGCCGAAAACGAAAAAAATACGGTAAAAAATCTTTTGAGGCTCTCGACTCAAAAATCAAAGTTATGTGTGGCCCTTTATGTAAAAAAAGGTTGTGCGTCACTGGTATAGATACTTGCTTGGGATTATTTCGATTTTAGAGCAGTGTTCAGTATTTAGGAAAGTTTTCTTGTATTAGGGAACATGCATCTTTGCGTGATGATGCATATGTCATTTTCAGCATTTACCAATTATTGTCCACACATGCAGTACAGCAAGTCGAGAGGTACTCGTTGGGTTTTGTTAGCATGTGTATGTTATCACTGTACTACGTAGCAGTCTATTGAAATCGGTAAAAAAAATTAGCGAAGCTGCTTTTGAATGAAGTTGCATTGAATATACACAAGCCTTTCTGTTATATTTTGTTTGACCTAAATATACTACTCTACAAAATCTGTCCATTTTGAATATTTTACTTTCTTATACACAGTATTAAAAAAGTTCAGGGATCAGGAAACATTTCGATGGCAAACTTGCAAATATTTGTGTGGCAGGATTTTCTGTTTTGTAATAATGCAAATAGTGATTTAGATAATATAATTTCGGTAGTTCATTTAGAGTTAGTATAAGACCTCCTGTCGAAGAACTATAGTGTTCGGTACGCTTTCTGTAGCATCTTCCGAATTCAAAATTTTTTGTCCAGAAATCCCGGATAGACCCTCTGGATCACGAAAAGACTATTGCAACATGTATGTTGCTCGTCCGCTCGCTCTTACGTTATTTGTTCCACTAACTCCTAGACTATCCAGCCGATCTTGATTAATTTTTGTATAAATACATATTATGGTATAGTAGTGCATGTGGCTTATGTTTTTCAAAATTTTCTTAAGTACTCAAAAAAAATCAATAAAATTTCACGTTTTTTTCTTCTATATTTTTACTCAATTGTGTTAAAAAATTTCTTGCATATGCAGAAAATGTAACAACATATGTTTCATCATATTTTCTTGTTTTCAAAAATTATGTAAAGCCATTTTAGAAAAAATAAATAATTTAACACTGAACGTAAGATCATTGTTGTTTTATTTGATAGCTAGTGTTCAGGATTTTCAAAATGGATTTAGGTAAATCATAATTTCGATATACAGTAAAGTCGCGATTTAGTGAACTCTCGATTAAATGAACAACCCGATAGAGTGAACACTTAAATTTTATCATTGCGTCCCGATATAGTGAACAACTGTAAACCCCGATACAGTAAACTATGGTATTTGCGATACTTCTCTGGGGGATCCCACTAAATATGAATCTAGATGGAGCGTAAACGAAAATACTTGAATTTAAAACAAAAAAATTAAATACTTAATGTCTGGGTAAAGGAGAATGTGTGACCGTGTTTGCTAGTAGAATATTGCAGTTTGCTCGTGCTACATGATTTACGACAAAAATTAGTACAAATTAACATGAAAAAAAGCGTAAACAATCCAATATTACTTAATTTTTTTCGCTTCTGCAATAAATAACCTTTTATATGTACCTTCCCATTACATAATATGTACACGTATACATAATATTATGTAATAGGTACATGTATTTTTTTTTTTAATTATTTTATTGTAGATTTTCTTTTGTCAATTGTAGATCTTGAGAAGAAGAAATATTGAATCCAAAATGATTGGAATAAATGACTATAGTTCAAGATGATAACAGATATGCGACGTTTCGACCAGATGTTTTTTGGTCATTTTCAAGCAAATCACAAAATTCTAGAGGAAAGAAATATTCTCTAATATTTTTCAAAATATTTTTGTACTTTTTGAGTGTAATTCTCAAGAGATTTTGTTTATGATTGTTTGAACTAGAATTTTGTTGATTTAGGTACAAGAATATAAGTTGTTTCTCAAAATATCTGAGTGAGACCAGAACCCCGAAAATGTAAACACCCCTAAAAAGTGAACAGGCTTGGCCGGAATTAGTTCACTAAATCGCGACTCTACTGTATTTAGACTTGGGCATACGTCGATGAGCTACAGGTATGGGTGTCTGTATCCATTCTAGTTAATTTCTAGTTGATAGTTGGTTACGAATATTCTATTTTTGTGCGTCTTATTTATTGTTTATTGTTCTTCGTTAGTATGCTGTAATCATTTACGTCGATTTTAATATCATTAAATGTAATTTGAACATGACACGTGTTTGCTGATGACAACGTAATCATGCGCTATCATCGTTAATGTATATTCAGATACTCACATACATACACACACACACCCAGTCACAGAGAGAGGGAAGTGAGTGAGTGAGTGAGAGAGAGAAAGAGAGATTTACAACATTTCCATACAGATTCCAGTTATTATTACATTTTACATAGAGTACTTACATTGTCATTATGTGCAATGGAATTCGCTTATGGTGGGCACTCGCTTATAATTAAAGTATCACTGAGTCCCAACTAAGATTTTTCGGGCCCGGGTACCCGGACCGTCGAATCCCAGGACAAATATTCTGACCCGGTACTCGGTTTAAGAATCGATAAGACTCAGATTTTTTTTTCTGAATAAAAATAATGGTTGTTTTTCGTACTTACTAAATAATGTTTTAAGTTTGATTTTCGTAAAAAAAATACATAAATATACCGGGTGTCCCAAGATATCTGGGCTATAGAGAATTAACATGTAAATCTAGAAAAATTATGATTACTTTTGAACGATACATTTTAGAGTTAATGTGTAAATAAAAAAGTTGTTCATAGTTGAAAACTGCATAATATGATATCATATTCATATAAATATATTTTATTCAAAATGGGATACAGATAGAGCAAAAATGCATAGAACATTTTTTTTTTTTAGAATATTGTTTTCTACAAATTTATTTGAAAACTTCTTCCATGTCTCTTTTGTTTTCTCAAATCGTTTGAAATGTTTGATTTTGATGTTCAGTAATCTTCCTCTTCCGGTTGTGCAATTATGCCAGAAATCTAATCAACTCTTCGTATAATTAAAAAAAAAACAACTTTTAAATACGAAGTTTTAGTATCCTATCGTTACTCTTTTTTGAGATAATGTACATATAGAATACAAACACACATCCATCCACACACACACACACATTTCGATAATAGTCAAAACGTATTCAGAGGATCTCAAAACATGTATTTCCATCTAAATCTCAAAATCGAAATTTTTCATGATTCATATACCGTGTGTCTCATGACGACCTACACAGGTTAGTTGCGTACGCTCTTGATCGTGAAATATTAATTTGATCGTTTTAGTTTTTTACAATCTATACAGTATAATTGTTAATTTTATAAAAAAAAATAGTCAGATTAATATTTTGATTTAAAAAATCAAATGAGCGCGCAACGTATCTATGTGTAGATCGTCATGAGACGCACGGTATGTACTTTTTTATACTATATACAAGAAAGTAAAAATATATATACAGAAGGTCTCGGACCCGACCGATATTCGCGGAATTGGACCCGGACTCGTCGAGTCCCAAAAAAAGCCAAGTCTTTTCAAACCCTAGTCCCAACTAAATACATAACATACTAAATACTTTCGTTATAGTATACAAAGAATGTCAAATGATAGATTGACTAAGAAGAGTTATATGGGTGAAATTGAAGGAACACGAATGCGAGAAAGACCGAGGAATAAATGGATGAATATGATAGAAAATGTTTTGAGTGAACGTAAAATTATAAGCAGAAATAATAGGAGAGCATGTATGACAAGGTGTATGGATATTAACGAGGCGAGATAGTTATGTATAGATAGGAATATTTGGCGAGCAATTGTTAGAAAATAAGGAATGAAAGGCAGTTTTCTATATAATATATAATATTAAATTTTTTCAGTGATTGTAGGGAATAAAGGGCCTGCTACCCCAGTAAGCGGGAGTGGGAAAGGCGTGATGTTATGTATGTATGTAGTATACACTCGCTTATAATGAACCAAATTCCACGTTCCTTCAAGTTCACTATAAGCGGATTCCACTCTATATGTATGTACATGTATAGTGAGAGCTCTCCTTGCGGACTGCTCTACTAAATGTGGATTTATGCAGCTACAATTAGAATTTACATTTACATTAAAAAGTTAAATGTATGTAAGTGTATGGAGTGCTTTATGGCTTTATGCATTCAGCTAACACTAAACTAACATTAGCATTAAACTAGAAAGATGACCAACTTCCAACTTTGAAAAGTAAATGTTAATTTTTTTCACTACTACGCAAGCTCAAAACGTACTGTCGATAGCGACGACTGTCAATTTTCATGTGCCTTTGTTTGCAAGGTTAGGTATTGAATTTATCGAGACGTGTTTATTATTAAATTTGTTAAAATTGATCGACAACAAGATTATATAAATAAAAACTAAGTGGTTAAACTGTTACATCGCATATGTCAAACTCAAAATTGTTCATTTGCGCACGCGTTGCGCAAGTCTGCATAAATGCTCCTACTTAGTTTTAATGTGAAGATGCAAATGTTAATTCTAATGTAAGTTTAGTTGAGGTTGCATAAATCCACCTTTAGCGGACGTTTCTCTTAAACGGACAAACTTCTTGGTCTCGAATTTTTTCCTGTATTTTCCTAGTAAAATACGCTCTGACAAGCGGACGCTCTAATAAACGAAAGCAGACACTATGTTACCCCCCGAAAGGGGGCAGAAATCTCCCGAAGATGGACATAAACAAATATATGTAGCGGTTCCCCATTTTGCTCGTCAACAAAAATTTGGATACATGTTCCCAGTTCAAATGCAGTAGTTGCTTACTGATTACATAGATCGAAATGCACGCGATCATTGAAAATTCTAATTTGATAAATACTTAGGACCAGCTTTAAAAATTTGTTATTTATTTTACGACATTTCAAGACATATGAAAAGGTAAGATAACGCTAATCGAGCAATGTAAATTTTGTGCAATTGACTACTGAATAGATTATCTTTGAATACATCTTTCATTATTTGAATTAGAATACATGTAATTAAGTTATGTTCGTTTTGTATTGTCAAGTATATGTACAAGTAACCCTCCTACAGCACGGTTTTGCGCTAGTATGATCAGAAATTTCCAAAACTCCTCTTATAACAACTGTACTTCTGTTTAATGGATTTAGAAATCTAAATTACACATTATGGGTATACAATACATACGTATACGTCAAAAATACTTTTCTTTTTATACAAACATATTTTAAAAATCGTGCAATCACTTACCGAGTGAAGAGAGAAAATAATAATATGTTGTTTATTTTCGTTTTGTGTTATACATACCTACATATGTTAATATTTTTAGTACGAACTGAAGTTATTTTTATGCATTAAAAAAAAAGTTTGTTTTAATAAATTTTCAGAACCCTCCTTCCTAATTTTTTTACTTGCTGTGGGTCTCATATGACACGTTTTCACTCGTCATTTTCTGGGAAACTATCTACCGTGTTATATGAGACTTACCTGTATATAATACTTATACTTTAAATACTCCTATAAATTAACAATTTAAAAACAAAATGTATTAATCATTTTCCTATAAATGGACCCCTCCCACAACCGGACAAAAAAGTTGTTCCCAAGATTATATATACTGAATGAAGATTTATAACAACAACATTTCGTTTATCATTTTACATAAAAAAATTGACAATATATTATTATAAACCTCTTGTACATTACATCATCCAAGTTGTGTATACGTAAGTGCTTATTGAGAGCTATAAATGTTTGTCACGTTTAATTCAAAATTATCATTAGCAAGTGTCCTGTTTTTCTATGTATGTATGTTGCGAATAAATGGGTCGATAAAGGGGCTGTGCTACCCTAATAATGGGAAACGCTGCGACGGTATATATGTACTTCGGTAAGTAATTAAATTGTTCTTTCCTGTTTGAAAATGTTAACGTTGTTTCGCATAACCCGTAGCAATATTGTAGACCAGAATGAAATGCAGTGGGATCCACTTACAGTGAAGTCGCATATAGTAGAAACTCGGTTATAATGAAAGTATCACTGAGTCCCTACTAGGGTTTTTCGGGCCCAAGTACTCAGACCCGGAGCCGCCGAGTCCGAGGACAAATATACAGATCATTCACTCGTTTATTTATTTCTGAACAAAATAATTAATGTTTACTAAATAATGCAATTGTTTAAGTTTAAGATTTTCGTAGATTCAAAAAAAATGTTATACAAAAATATACCGGGAATTAACATGTAAATTTCGAAACATTGAGATTATTTTTTAATGATACATTTTACAGCCAGAATGAAATACAGTGGAATCCACTTATAATGAAGTCGCATATAGTGGAAACTCGCTTATAATGATCGTATCGCTGAGACCCGACTAAATTTACTCTTCACTGATAGCTAAAAGAATTAAAAATTTTAGGCCCATAAATAATCTTCCTATAAAATACTAATTCCAAAAATCGCAAAACCCCATGTATTTAAATGGTCTTGTGGTCAAGGTTTAAATCAATGATGCACAACCTGCGGCCCTTTTTCAAATTTTTGCGGCCCTCTTGGGCTTTTTTTATAATAGAATAAGCTAAAAAAAAGGAAAATCTCAGCCAAAACGAAAAAAGTAGGGTAAAAAAATCTTTTCCGGCCGAGTCATATGCGCCCCCCGACTCAAAATCGATGTTATCTGCGACCTTTTATACGTAAAAGGTTGTGCATCACTGGTTTAAATGTTAAAATAAAATAAAAATTGAAATAATTACCGGATTTTTTTTATTTATTTGTCCTAATTTAAGGGGGGCGGGGTGGATAAAAATTCGTTCAAACCCCATTTAACGACTGCCCTAGTAGTACATATTTATTAAAAATTAGATAATCTTTTGTTTAAAAAAAAATAAAAAATTATAATTTTTATTTTGTTTATTAATAAACTTGCATGTAAGAGTAGAATATATGCCAATAAAAATAGAGAATTTTAAAAAAATGTGAAGATGTGTACTTTCGTTATAGTGAATCAAGTTTCTGGTCCCTTGATGTTCACTATAAGCGGCTTTCACTGTAGAATAAACGTTTATTTTTTAATATTTTTTTAATATGATTAATGTTTCAAAAACAATACTTCTTCAAGTATATGACAAGTTCTATATTATTTGTCTAATATGAAGAACATATTTTGCATTTTGTTTTTGCCGTTAAAACAAAAAAAAAAAACAATGTATTTCAGGTTAATTAATATGAACTGTCAACTACAATGATTATCCTATGTAATTATGATAGCGGCTTTGTTTTGATATTTTTGTGAAGACATTTGCGAAAACAAAATGAAAAACAAAGTTTATGCCAACAAATCTTATTCGGCTGATATTGACACTCACATTTCTATTCTAGATAATAACAACGAAAAATGTGAATTTTTCTTATTAGATAGTCACTTTTGGCAGTATTATTTCTGGTATAAAAATCTGATACCGTTGATTTCAACACTCCTTCTTAACTGCGATTCAAAATAATAACAACGAATGTTACTTTCGGCATTTTTATTTCTCGTATAATAGTGACTAAATATAATTAATTAATACTTTGCTTGGTTAATTACCCGCATGCTAATTCGAATTCTAAATATGCATGTGTAAAATTACAAACAAAATTTAACAATTTAGTATGATTTTGGAAGTCATACTGCAATATCTACATACGTGTATATGATTAATTCCTATTTCATTAGTTTGTGGTTTGGAATTGAAATGATTTCACACATACCTTTGTGTGATGGTGGGCAGTTAAAGTAGATTTGAACACAAATTAATTTCGAATGACGTAAACAGAGGTAAAGGCAGCACTTGACAACATGCAAACGTACGTACGTACACAATATGATCCAGCAAAGTTACCGCGTGTTGCCGCATTAGCAACACGTCAACCCAGTACTAGTGATTCACTCTCCTTGTGAAATTTGCGACAATACTGGTCGTAAAAGCAGTTACGAAAATCCATACGTTCGATTGCGATAAGATTCCACCAAATTAGGTATTGCAATCATGGATTGAAACAATAAAAATAACTGTTCAGTATTATCAACATGAAGGAATGGAAAAGTATTTGTAGATATATAAATAAATATTTTGCATTCTACTAATATGTATATATTTTCTAAGTCAGTCGCGTTAAGTACGTTTTACATCTATTAAATTTTCATCAAACGAACGTCAAATGTGTATTTACGTCAGTGATCATGGACTAATGGGAAATATTTCAAATTTATTTGTCCTTATTTTGATTGGTGAATTGTAATGATGAAGCGTTTAAAGCATTGTCCGTTTTTTCAAGGCCAGCGTGATCAAATTTAAATTTGTTTAGCAATGATTTGCAGTTTGACAGAACTTATAAAACGCATTTTAGGAGGTTTATTGAAATTTTTGTCCAATTCTGTAGAATATCGAATTAAGTGAAATCGTATGAAACACAAGAAACAATTGGTTCATCATAATATTTTAAACCACACAGGAAAGTTAATAAATAAGAGTGATAATTTGTTTATGTGGCAAAAAAAAAAACCACTAATTCATTCACTTGTTTAAGGAATATCAAGGTCTTCCATGAATTACTTATCATAAACGATTTTGTAATCCATTATGTAGCTAAAAATAACTAGTATTTCCTTTGTATTGCCTTTTATATATTTATTTTTCACGTTTTATATATTCTACAATAGCTTTAATGTCATGTGCAAATATCTATATTTTTATTCGCTCAGTTTTGAATGTTTGAATCATGATTATGTAACTATTTTTTTGAATATTAATTTGGATATTCAATATGTGGTGTTTATTGGTATTTTTTTTTTGTTACTAGTTCGACCTTGTAGCCTACTAACTAATGTTGCCAAACAATGATTTCATTATACAGTTTTGTGTTGCGGTGTTTCTCAGAAACGATGCCAACAGATGTCGTTGATTAGGTGTGCCAGAGAAAATATATTTCTCAGAATTTTTTATCTTTACCCCCAGAGTGAACTAAAAGGTTACTTTATTTTTGTGTATATGAAATCCGTGCTTATTTTATTTTATTATTTTTCTTTGAATATTATAAAATATTTATTAGAATTTTCACAATTGTGTTAGTAATAATCTATGCTTTTTCTTTAAGTCGTATAATTTCTGTAATTCCATGGTTTATATCATTTTGTTTCTTTGCAAATGCAAATATGAAACGACAAAATGCAATTGTTTAATTAGACGTGCATTGAAATACATTTTGTTATTATGATTTTGTATAAGATTGAATTTATATAACTGAATTTGTTAATGGTGAAATATTGTTCCAAATTTGACAGTACAAAATGACAGATTTCAATTATAAGATAACCATTCGTAACTTCAGTGGAATATCGTGGCCTGTGTATATTTACATGACGTCATTTGAAAATGCCCGATCTATATTCCTGCAGGACTGACAGGTTCTAGTTGAGTGCGCATGCGTCAGTTGGACTTCCCTTGACTCACACTATGACAACACACATACACACACTGTGTGAACTGTATCACATTGTACATTTATTTATTATTTTAAATTCAACACGACCCTTCAATTCATGGGGAGTTTCCCGTGCGCCATATGTTCTATATGGTTAAATGCCCGTCATACGATGGAAAAATATTAATTACGGATATGTAAAAAAATCTTGAGTAACGTAATCCATTTGAAATATTTATTAATTTTTTGTTGTTGATATTTTATATCTTTAATATGATTTCAATGCAAGTCATTCCATAAATACTTTTAATATCAAATTTTTTACTTACATGTTACACTTAATTAAATTAAACTAAATGTTCGACAACAATGACAGAAAACAGTGATTTGAAAGATAAGCAAAACATCGCCTCTTGCATTTATAGTCGGCTTAGTCTGTTTTGCTTTTGTCAACATAACGCCCAATAAAAACGCTCCCAGGCGCGGAGCAGCAGCAGCAGCAGCAGGACCTTAGCGCTTTATGTAATAAGATATGTTAATTAATTATTTCTATATATAACTACATGTATAGTATTTTAGTAACACGGTTTATTAAATGCGTTTTATATCTACCAAACTTCAAATTATCTAAATTTGATCATGCTAGCCTTGAAAAAACAATGGACAATGCTGCAAACGCTTCATCTAGGTAGGCATCATGTATTTAAAGTTTTGTTTGATGAAAATTTGATGGATGTAAAATGTACTTTACGAAGTAGCAATGACTCGTTGACCAAAATCAGCATAAACTTTTAAATACGATTAATTATTAAACAGATTATTTACTCCAACATGAAGTAAACTTATTGTACATGGACTTAGAAAAATGTATATGATGAAAACATAAATGCCTTATGGCTAATATCACGAAAGTACATAGTTCACAAAATAATGTTTGTATAATTTTTATTTTTATTTCATTGCAGTGAGCAGGCTACATTGCGAGAGCGAGTCCTTCAAAATGGACCTTATACTCGACATCAACTCCTGGTTATACCCGATGGAATTGGGTAAGTTACAGTTGCCGTGCATAATTCATTCGATATTGACTACACGTGTGTTACTTTATCGACATTTTCAACCATGTTTTACGGGGCAATAATATCAAATGTAATAAAACTGAAATTTGATACAATTATCTACTGGTAAGTTTGTAGAAAAGGTCAGCCGTAGAGTTTTTTGTAATATATTTTTGCAGGTATATAAGGAACTGCAATTCACAAATCGTTTTAATGGAAGATAATTTAATTCTTCACGGGCGTATTTGAAATCATATTATATTTGGCCGTATAATACTCTTTTGCGCTTCAGTCTTTCTTTCTCTATTTATCTCTCTCTCCTGGTGACCCATATCCGTGACCTCTGACCTTTGATGTTCCATACGTTTCCCTGCAACATCTCCCACTGTATCAGCAGTACTTAAACTACACATCAGTTTACCTTTGAGTCAGCTAGTCGGAAGCAAAATTGATGCGAATATTATAGTACAGTTTTCGTTCATTATTAATTCAACGTCAGTTACGTAAATACTCGAAATACATTCTCAAGCGTAATATTCTTGATTGCAGGAGGAACAAATATTAAATTTACATCTGCTCCCAAAGTAGTAACAATACTAATTTCTAGTGACGATTCTCAGACCTTTTCAGATACTTTGCAGTGAATATTTATATGTAAATTCATATTCTTTAAAGTTTCGTATAAAGGTTTAAAATACACAGGCAATATTTATTGATTATCTGACAGTGCATATATTAATATATACATGTTGTGTTGTCTTTATGTCGAATTTCAAGTTGGTATGAAAGACGACAGCAAACAATTTTAACACAGTTATACGCAGTAAACTAGCATAGAGCGTAGGCACATCTCCCTGTGTGTGTTTTTGGCACAATTTCGAATTATTCTATTCCACTAAACACGCAACTCTTGTGCCCGTCTTAACTGGTGATCTAAGTGTATTACAATGTAAACAAAATTTACACGTTTTCATCTTACAATTTCAACCCGTTTTGTAATTATTGAACTTGATAAGTTACATTTTTAGTTCAGTCTGACAACGTCTGATATGTTTTGTATAAAATCATACAGTGATAGTTATTTGTTTTTATTTACAATAAGCAGGAAATAACGTAAAACGGGTTAGACATAAACGTCTAGAAGATAACACATATCATGGACCTTGAAATGTACTCGTTATATGAAAAATTATTTTACTGCATTTATTAAAATCTTTCTATTTTATAATACGTTTAGTGATGAAATATTTATTTACAGGAATGTCATTATTTGCAAAGAATATGTATTTAATTTATACATCTAGTTTAAATTCATCAGAATAACAAAAACAGCATCGAATGATGTAATTACTGTTTGCAGAATAATATTATATATAAATCTAGTTTGGTGAAAGTTATGAGTGTTTATATGTAACTAGCAAAACTGACACATCTAGAATGAAATGGGACTAGTGGATGGATGATGGAACACTTCCTGTGATTGAATGTTGTCGGAACGAATGGAAATTTCACAGCGCATATAAGCGTTTACTCGGCGTCTGTTGGTCGCGTAATAAACAACATTTCGCCTTGATCTTGAAATAAGTTCCACGTGGTACTTTGCTTCCTGTATATTCACTATTAGAACTTGAACTATAATGCAGTCTCGCGCTTTCGCAGTACCGATAACGTCACGAACAGTGGCGTACCATCTGCAAACTCGCACGTCGATATAATAAACATTTACCGCGCCAATATTAAATTCTCCGTATTTTTTGTACATTGTTTTTATTGAATTATTATTATTCGTGATTCTTCTATTATCAGTTATTGTTTTCTTTAAGTTATAGTGTCGTGTTTCGGAACTGATTTCAGTTATATAGTATGTATGTTTTGTGTGTGGTTTTCTTCAAACTTACGTCGTACTATAGTGACCTATGTGGACCTGGTGGCAGGGCGGGTTCTAGGAGAGAATTGATCGTGTTAGGGTAGGTCCCGCCCGGGCTGTTGGATGAAGAATATGGAGCCCAGGCGCGCACCTATCGACCCGACCTGTGACTATGACGCATGCTCTACGTTCTTCCTATAGCCTAGCGCGCGCGATCATCCCATCCATCCATCCATAATTCGATGTACACAGCCGCCGCCACCGCCCCACCTCGTCCCCCCCGCCACTGTGTAATACTGTATCGTGCCAGTGTGCCATGACTCGGCATGATGCGCGTGCGCCACTCTCCCCGTCTACGTGTGTGTGTGTGTGTGTGTGTGTGTGTCGGCTTCACTTCACTCCACTGCCATTGCCAAGTTCAATGTCAAGGCCTGTGAGTGCGCAGTGCGCATGCGTGTACTGCATTGCAGACCGCCACTCGTCCCAGCCCGGGCCCCCAACACCGCCACCATGGTTTTATTGCGTAACATCACCGAGTCGTTTAGTCGTTCTCCTGTTCTGCTCGTCTTGCTGTTGTCAACATCTGCTCCACAACACTTCTACCAGCCAACGTCAGCCCGCAACTCTCTACTCGACTTGGTGATGGTGGAGTCCTGCTAAATCCGACCTGTCACTGTACAACTGGACGTTTACGATATATATACGTACGTACAGTAGCTACTTCTTCGCCACATCAGTCACGTCAGTGAGCACCTACCTCTCTCTCTCTCTTTCTCCCTGTCTAATGTTCGTACGTTTCGTTCGCTATTGTTCGTCGCGCGGTCAAAAACAGAAATTAGCTCTTCAGTTGTTCGGCCAAGGTCATTGCGGACCTGGCATGGCAACAACCAAACACACACACACGCGCGCACCGACGTATATTCGTACAGGTACACTACCCGAGCAAACATCGACAACCATCAGCCACGTATTTCATTTCCATCGGCAAATCAGTTGTCAGTTTCGTATACTCGCGAGGCAAATTAATAGTTGTAAAACATTTCGTCTATTCTAGTTCGCGTGTGGTTTGTGTTCATTATTATTTGCCATTGTTTCACGGTCTCACTCTTGTGTGCGTTTGTTATAGTTATGGCGTTTTTAACTACGTGCCAATATGGCGCAGTTGTGACGTGCGGACGTCATCAGTGCGCGTTCCTGCTTGACAGCTCCAGGAAAGCGTCGTGTTTATCTCTGGGCCAGCTGCCATGCTACGTAGCATCGTCGTCCAGTGCCGTGCGAGTGCGTGTTGGCCAAAATTAGCCTAATCTGTTCGAAAATAATCGTGAGAAGGACCCCGGTTTAATATTTGATTTTGCGTGGGGCCCAGATCTTACGTAGCTCAGGACCACAGACATCGTTGTGTATGTACAATCAATTCAGTAAACATTGCACTGCTTGCATGATCATTCTCATTCAATATAATGTAAACTACACGATATTTTTCATACAGGTATAACATTTATTTTGTTGTAACCAAGAAAATTTTCAATAATTTTTGTAATTTAACAAATTACGTGAATATTATTGTCTATATAATTTCTTATAAGACTAATAGAATTATTTTTGTGAACTTACAATATCTTACAAATATTCTGTTTCCAAAATATTTACGTGATATATCATCAGTCATTGTTTTTTTCTTATATTCGTATAGGTTATATAGTTACAATGGATTCAGTAACTTCTGATATATTGTTATGGTGTCAGTGTGACGCAGTGTAACGTTAGAAATCGGTATTTTTTATTCGTCCGCTAGTCACCGATATTTCCCGAGCGCGCTGCGTTCAACAGGAATCTTCTGCTCTGCTTACCATCTCTCCCTGCGGTCCTGTGCTTAAGCGCAAGCCCTAACACGAAACGCCGTTTATTATTGATTTCGCACAACTCAATAAGCATTTCACAACCGCCCAGTACAATATACGTATATATTTTTTAGCATTGTTAATTGCGGATGTCGCTAAGTTAACAGTGATTATGTAAAAGCTCTTTTTTGTTGTAGGTATACAGAATATAGTTTATTTGTGACTAGTAATTCTGCAACTATTACGCCGCGGCAAATAATTCCGCGAATTTTATAATAGTTTGTTTACATTATATTCCGAGCCAATCAGGGAATTTTTCCTTGTACTTTCCATGGAAATAATATTTGATATTAATCGGATTATGCAACGGAAAAAATGTTTTATTCCAGTCCGAAATTATTAGAATAAATGTGCAGAATGTTTTATTAAATACCTGTAGTACAATACAACTATGTATTACTTTAATTTGTTGACAGAATTGAGTGCAAAATATGTAATTTAATCAGTAAATACTTAGAATTATCAAGTTCATTATAATTTATGCAATTTTCAATTAATTCCAACCGCGAATTTCTTTAATAAAACAGAAACTAGTTTCAATATTATCGTGAAGTGACTTCTATCATAATACGGTGGAATCCTCTTATAGTGACCTCGCATATAATGGAAACTCGCTTATAATGATTTGAGTCCCAACTAAATACATAATAAACTAAATACTTTCGTTATAATGTACACTTGCTCATAATGAACCAAATTCGTGGTCCCTTCAATTTCACTATTAGCGGTCTCCACTTTATGTAGAATAAAATTAATATAAGCATGGAACCATGTAGAATTTTAATTAAATATTAATTATATGTTACTTTCTAATTCACAAATGTACGTAAGTACAATTTATTATAATAATGAACAGTACGTAAACAATTACATCAGCTAGTGATTCACTTCCATTATGAATGAAACGCTTTAGATAATATTCATTTGTAGTTATTTGTATTTGGTTACGTTCGAATGTTTCGTTATTGATGAATTAATTAATTACATCTACGTTTGATTATACATCCTGTTGGTAGATTGTTGTCTGCTGGTGGAATGTGCCTTGCTATGTACTGTTCTTTGATACGTGCTCTGTATCGACTGAACGAACAATTGAAACGTTGTTGTCACGGTATCCGGTTGCCACCGGCGATCCTATCATCGCAAGTCAGCCAAAGTGAACTGACGTTTGTTTTGTCCTTGCAAACAGTCACACATTTCAGATTACTGGCGAATCTATCGTCCATCATTTGCAACAATATCAAAAGCGAAATTCACTTGGCTATAACGTTATATAAAAACTATAGAGAAAACTGTTAAAAAAGCCATTTATTTTCGGGTACTCAATCCTGTTTCTGTTAACATAAACTGTTGTTTTGAGAAATCCGTTGTTGACAGATCGCTTGCCAAACATCACAATATATTTACCAGCGAATCTGCACTGTGTACAGTCATGCAGCAGGTAGTCACATGCAGATAATTTAATGTTTACTTTTTTTTACACATATCCTACTTGTGTAAATGTTGCTACGTGCTTCTGTCCCGTTTCTACCACCACCGCGGAGGTTTCCAGCGGACCGCGCCGCGGTTCTATTGATTTCTCAATCAGCTGTACCGGAGCCCCTGAACTTGTCACCATTTCCACATCCGTCGGACGGTGTTCAGCAGCGTACATTACACGTTCATACTCTAGCACCATGCGCACACAGTACATTGCACAGCGCAGTCGATAGTATGTTGTCAACATACTTCTCTAGATATTCATCATCACAAATGTCAAGTGAATATGTAAACATACAGTTTGTGCGGTCGTCGCTCAGTCGGTAATCAAATAGGTGTATTTTATGTCTATGTGTATATTTGACAGTCAATTTTAGTTACTGCGTATTTTCATATGTGGGTGAGTAATACACAAATTTACGTATTTAATTGTGCAACAAAGGTTATAGCTATCACCAAAGATCGGGTGAGTTCATGTTCAACACCGTGGGGGAGGTAATAATTTGTAGGTTAACTTACTAACAAAAAATCTACAAAGGTGGATATAGTTGGTTGCACTACAGTTAATTTTGTACTAAACGAAAGAATACGAAATCGAAATTGTCATTTTGTAATTAGAAAATGAAAATGTGCTATTTTTAAAGCAAACTTTTGAAGTGAGTGTAGGATACGCCCTACGTCTAATGATAATATTGTTGTTGTGTTTTCTATAATAATTTATGAATTCATTAGACATGTATTTCCAATTTATGCATTCATTAGACATGTATTTCCAATGTGCATTGCTTACGCATAACATTCCGTTACATTCTCCCATTCATTGATTCACATCAATTGCATACTGTTTTCAAACCGGATCTTATAAACAGATACTACTGTAAATATGTTCTATTTATATATAAATTTAGTTCATGTACCGAAGAAAGTTGAATTATACTTTTTACTAATAAATTATACGTTGTACCTTCAAGTATTTGGTTATATAGAATCTTCTAGAATTCAGTTTAGTTTTTATTGGTCGGAGTCCATGTCCCATATGTTTGCACAAATGCCAGCTCGTGACATGAATTGTTAATTCCAAAAAAATATCTTGCGAAAAATTTTCCATCATACGAATTCTACGTAGAATTGTTTATGCGCGGAGCTCTCGCAGTAGGCCAAGCACGGAGGCTCTATCCCTGACCGTGTCCGCGAAATACCGTGTGACCCACAACGGGCACGCATGCGCATTTGTACTCTCTATCCTGACTGCGCGGCCGGCGACATCACGTTCATCTCGGCGAGCACTGTGCAAACAAAACAAGAAATTCTCGCCATCTCCATTCGCTTGCTTATTTGCTAATAAAAAGAGATGGAAAGTATGCGTGTCAGTGTGTGTGTGTGTGTGTGTGGTTCTTATTTGAATTGAATAAGAGGCAAGAGGGTAGCCAAATGGGTTAAAGCTATTCGATAACCTTGATGTGTCATCTTCTTGCGATGGTTACGTAACCAATTTCAAAGTAGTAGACGAAATTCTCTATTATTGAAAGACAAACGAATCGTATTGGTTTCTGTTTATACAATTCTATTGCGTGGCAACATAATTATTATAATTATGTAAACAGAAATGGAAAAAACAAAATCATTGATTACAACAATAACAGCTCAATTTTTTTTGCATTTATAATAACAATTTATTGTTAAAAATAGAATAATTTATTTAGTTATTTACAATAAATTATAAGAGGTACTAATTCAGGTACAAAATTATTTTAGGGACTGTACTGTTTGTAAAAAGAGTCTGAGTACTGTTCTGCAAAAGATACCTAATATTTCTTGTTACAATTTAATAAAATCTAACGTGAAATTCATTCGATATTTTATTTTATATCTATTACGAATATAAATTCTTGCATTGTTGACTATAAGTAAATTTTTCACAAATTCAAGTGGAAAATATAGTATTCTACAACAGCAACCCACATGTCATTGAAGTTTTGCGGGTCCTGTCAAATTTATGTTGCTAATAACGAATTTTTAGAATGTAGTTTGACGTAACTCTCAAAACAAAACAAACAATATCGAAGTGATCAGAACGTTACTGGTAGATATATTCATTATTTGTTAGTTTTAACCTACAAATTCGGTATAAATATTCGAACAATAGCTATTTCAAGGAAATATGTATTGGAATTCTACGAATTATTGTTTCAAATAAGTAATAATTCATGGTATTGTTTTTAATGGTTAAATAAAATGCAAATCGAGTGTTAAAAGCTAGTATGAGATTATAAACGCCCATGATTTGCAAATTTATAACAGTAATTAATTAAATATTATTAATGTGACGCATAACACTTGGACGAGACTTGTTTTATGTGAATATGTAAATACTACTTGGTATTATCATACAATAACAATTACATGATCAAATCACTATGATAATCAATATGATTTCATATTTACGTCAGTGTATTATGCGGAAATTGGAATATTCTAGTTTGATTTTGAAATAAATTATAGTAATATATATTTTTAGGTCTGTACTACTTCCTTTAAGAATTATTGTAATATATATATTTTAAATATATAATTTAGGAAAGCAAAAAGTCAAATATATATTCACAATTAAAGTAATTTGAAAAAAAGAATTGTATGCAATTATATTGCATAGTAGAAATTCTTGCGCAATATTAAATGACTACGGAAGTATTATAGCAAATCCGAAATGTCTGGACTTTGCCTTGAGTCATAATCCAGTATCTGCATGTAGTTTGAACAGGGTTAGTCATGTTACTAGTGCACGAGATGCGACACGGCGTGTGTCTGTTGTGTGCAGTTCAGGATTGGTCGGGAAGTTCGCAGGCTGACTAATAGGTGTAACGGGTGCTTTACACGTCCGAACCTGTTCAGTACTAGTTGCTTTGCTCAACAAACATATACACGCGTAATACCAACTCGTGACAGTAGTGAGTAAGTGAATGATTGACACTTGTGCAAATTAATAACAACGTCTCTTATGAAGCGCATATATACGATAACATGTTATTATATTCATTGTTTGTTTATATAAAATGCCAGTGTATTAAGTTTCTAATATTACATTTTAATAATGTAACATTATGCGCCATAATTTAAGTACGCCTTAAATTCATATGAGTCAATATTGATTGTTTTTTCTGTCTGTACCATGTAGAAAATTGATAAGGTATTACTAGTTACTAGTGAATTAATATTTTATTAACTAATAACGATATAAATAATACAGTACTTATCGATTGTGATGAATAAATTACTCAGTGTAATTCCATTCAGGTATCTAATTGAATAATGTACTGAATTATACCTGACTTACATTTTAAATTATTTAAAATCACCATTTCATATTGTGTGTTTATGCTGTGGTTGTTTTGAATTAAATTATTAACGATAAAAAACATTAATAAACTTGACGTCATATAAACTACAGATATTTTTTTTTAATAAAGAATCTAATCCTCTCTTTCGCGTACTCGAAGATTTCTTCTTTGTATTCTGAAGTATGTGGGAAGCTGATTCCAGGGCTATTCTCTCATGACCGTCGGCAGTGTTTATTACGTGGTAGGGCACATTGTTCTCCAAACTTGAGCGTAGCATTCTCTCCCGCGTTGTCTGTTGTTTGTTGCTTGGTTAATTACATAATAACGGTTTGCTGTTAATTAGAATCATGGAGATGTGTCTATATCCGGCTGACTTCAGTGGTTAAGCCGACGTGTTTCTCTCTCATATGCTTATGAATTATTTATAAGTTAATTCTGATTGCCTGTTGTTAGTATAAAAGCTGTCCCGATATACACGGAAGTTGTTTATTTTTCAATAGTGATAAATAAATTATATTTTTTATTAGTAGTCTCTAATACAACACAGACTTGAATTTCAGGTTAGTTTAGATTAGGAATTTTCACGGTTTTTACATTAGTTATTAAAAGGTTTTTGTTTATTTATTTATTTATGATGCATTTGCAAATGTATTTAAACCTTAGTCTACAATATTAGGCGAGGTGTTAGTCAGCTATAATAGAGATAATAATAGATGTTAGTATGCATATGTATCTAGATGCAAATACAACCTCTATGATCTCATAGGGCTCATTCACAATTGCCACTAAATATAGCGTTGAACAAAGCACTGTGTGGATTAATAAGAATTTTTGTCCCGTGATCAACATGATTGAAATTTATTGCACATTGTGAAACGCCGTATAAATGTTCCAGTTCAGTTTATCGAAACTCCTAATATGGACAATCTATATTTAGAAAATTATAGTTTTTTCATTGAATGTTTTCTAATAATTATTTAAAATAGAACGCCGTGACATGGTGATTATTTTGTTGCCAAAAAATATAGTCGGTGCGTGCATTTGACGGCCTTGTGAACGTACGTTCTGTTAGCTGACCAATTGGATTAATTACCTTCGATGACCTTGAACGCTACTGTACCTGCGCACCATGTGAGTGGTTCCTTGTAGCATGCGTGATACGAACGCGTGTATCGGTGGTCACGCAGAAGTGCAGACTAGATACGAGAATTCTCGTCACACTCGAGTATAACTTTTCGGCAGTATGTTTGCAACAAACATACTTTTATACATTCTATAAAAATATAAATGAACAAGCACCAAGCAAGTTTAACAGTGTACGCGTACATGTATAGTGTGAAATGACATTTGTGTATTAAACATTTTGTAAGGTTAGAAAACGTAAGTTAAAATCGTGTGCCCAGTTCCGTTAAGATTTAATATTGCACAAAACAAGTGGATATGGAATTAAATCATCGTGCTAGAACGAAACAATTATTATATTATTATTAATAATACAAAGGTCAATGTTAAAATTCTAATTTGATATCTCTACTGTAATGTAATTTGAAAATTTTGTAATGTGATTCAGAGAACGAATGTCCAAAGTTCTTGCAGTGTGTCAAAAATATGTTTCTGGTTATTTAAGAAAAATGTACCTCACGTGGCCTTCACATATAAGGTTGAGAGTGATTAAGATCTCTTAATTTGATTTACATTTAAATATTACAAACGTTAAGCCTTTTTATATTATATTGTAGTAAAAAAATGCATTGGTATGCAAGGTTATTTATAGCAATATTAATAATATTCATTTTCCGTTGTGTGTGTATGCATAATTTTGAAAATATATTGCCTCTAAATATATCAAACATAACAAATATCTTAGATATGTTTATTACATTATTTTAAAATCTTATTCGGTATGATTAATTACATGGATTGCTATTCACTAGTCGATACTAAAGGCGCTACTAAATTTTTCTACTAATATTGTCACTGTTGTTATAGTATTGCTACAAAAATACACAATATTCCGTAGTAATAGTGTCAATTTTAGTAAAACAATTTAGTAGTGCCGAAAGTATCGAGCTGTGTAATACAACTTTATAGAGATAATAACTAAATATGACATTATTCTACAGGTGACAAGTTTCGACTGGTACTCGCCACAACATTACGTGAAGATGGCTATCCCGATGGTGGTGACTGGAATCCGCAGAGTCTGGAAACCGAAGGTTCCAGAGCGGACAGTTTCGAGTACGTTATGTCCGGCAAAATCTACCGTATTGAAGGCGACGAAGCAAATGTTGAACCTTCCAGCAGATTGTAAGTAAAAGTACGATTATTTCTTCTTTAGTTTGAGCAAAACTACTTATAATTATTGTGTACAGTTAGAGGTTTGTGGATATTATACAGTATAATTCATGTTCTAAAGTACTACTTATCTATAAGTATATTTCTACATGTAATGTAAACATAGCATGTTGATTTCATTATATCATGAATGTTAGTTCAGCGAAAATCAATAAAAGTAGATATAAACATGTATGTATAGCTATAAACAAATACAGTTACAGAATTATTATTTATATTAATATATTATGACAGCATTTAGCTGTAAATTTATAATATTACTACATATTGCGATATGTTTTTATGTAATATCGTTTTTTCGTTTTTGAAATGTTTTATTTCGAGTGGCTATTGGGCGCTTGTGTTTTAAGGTCGACTTTTGTCGATAATACCGGATCCCGTCGTTAGCAAGGTGACGGCCTTCACTCGCCATTTTGGTGACTATACATACAGTTGAAATAATTATGTTTTTTGTGTCCAATTTTTTTCTTCTTATGATTGATAGGTGAAATTATCTGGATATTAGTGGGGAGGAAATTAAAAATAGATTCTGAAATGTCACGATCGTGAGAAACCGTTAGTTTTGTAGATTTTTATTGTTGCATATTTCGTGAATTAGAAAGCGTATGAAAAATGAGCATTTACATGACGGTAATTATCTTATTGTAAAAATGCTTCTTATTGAAAGAAATATGAATAATATGGCTACGTAGATGTATTTTGTATCGAATGGTAAAATTAATCGAAATATATTTTTAACTTGACGCAATTAAACATTTCAAAATAAGTATATCGACGTTTCAGTTTGAAAGATGACAAGCGTAGAAGTTCAATATTTCCAACATTATTGTTCTCAGTCAAATAATTTGCCATATTAGACACTGAAGATTATGTAAAAGTCGCTGATTCAGATTTCTCGTTGCTTTGCATATGATGGCCTTGTGAACATATAAAGAAAAAGTTAAAAAAAATATGACAAAAATACCATTTCATGGTTTTGGAAAAACTGATAAATCTGGAAAAAAATATACACTAAACTCGCGATTATCCGCGGTAATGTTGGGGAGAATTGGCGCGGATAAACAAAAACAGCAGACAAACAAAGTACACATATACAAGCCAGATATACTGGTATAAAATTAACATCGTTAATCTTTTACGCAATAAAATCCTACTTAAGCTTACCTTTTGTGATGCAGGTCAATTTTCTATAACTGTACATTAAATAGAGGATACAGTCTTCACTCAATTGTATTAAACTAACATTGACTTACAATAAAAATATTCTTTAAAAATACATTGTCGCGGTTGAGAGGCAAAGCGGTTAATCCGCGTGCTGATAATACATACTGTATTATTTCGTCAAGTATAACAGCTGTTAACCATTAACGATGCGTTAAACAAATATGTTAAAGCGGTTCAGAACTAAAAATAAATTCTATAATTTGAAGTGTATACTCCATTTGGATATATGAAGAGATGGCTCTCGCTCTCCAATGAGATGGATGAAGTTGACCATATGGGGTGGGTGGCACTGGGAACCACCCTGGGTTCTCTTGATATTTGACATAGTGAACACAGCTGGTGGTATCTCAGTGTTATTGCATCCGTCGCAACATTACCACCAATAGAAGCCAATATTAACAGGCCGACAAATTCCCGGGTTTCCGAACGGAAGATACGAGCTAAAAAAAAAACTCAGCCGGATGAAAATTAGCTAAAAGAAAAACAGACGATTATATGCAAATGCTCCTTTGAGGAATTTTTTCCGCGACCCGGACCCGCTCGTGACGGCCTTAACTACTAAATGACTAAATCTTATTTAAAACAGATTAAAAATAAAATATTATAAAACATAATCTATTGATATTCACGTTTGTACCGGTTTTGTTTACAAATGTAAATCAAAATCATTAATATTTAAATCTAAAATGTTCATGCGGCAGGATACATTTCCGTACACACGCTATGCACGGGTGTTATGTTGGTTGCCTGCCAAGCTGATCACTATGTTTCTGCATTATTGTTCAGAAGTACTAAATACATACTTATAGTTTTTCTTTATCTCCATGCATTCTGCTCTTAGATTGTCTATATATAGAACAATCTTGATAATATGCTACAGAATGACATGTAGAATTACAGTTATTTGTAATCACGTGTACAATGTTGGCTGAAAACTTACAATCTTTCTGACTAAGTATTTAATTTAGGTCCGTTGACGTCAATATTTGGTTGTAACTATAAATAGCGTCTGTGTTGAGTCGTTTGTGAGTGGACATCATGCCCATTCACGTGGCGACGTTATGCAAGACAGGTTAATTATTATTTATAATCGCAGCCAAACTTGCAACAACTAATTCAGTGACATATGCAATACACGATCGCTTCCGTTAACGGTTCCTAAGATTTTCTGCGCAATATTCCCGCTAGGCTAATCGTTGCTGTAGTAGAGTATATTGTTGTACATCTTTTGTTTTTCAGTATGAGTTCATTGTTACAGTTTAAACAGTAGTTATTTGCATAGCGACAGATAACATGTAGACTGTTTTAGAATAAACCAACACCCGCTTATTTACATAACAAAACAACAATGTTGCAATATCTTAAGTGTGCCAGTATCTTTGTGTGTATACACAAACAAGAAACTAACAAAATGTTTTTGAAGATTTTCACATTTTTTAAATAATAAAATGCACACTATAGATATTATTATATTTTCTCAATAAAATGAACGTATTTAAAGTACACTGTTTTCTCTTTGAAAATGTTACAATATTTTTATCTTTGTTATTGTCTAATATTCAAATGATTGCATTCCGTACATCAAAACAATGCGATCCTGTTCGGTGGCGTCGTACTGCGTCAGTGGCTAGAACTAGTTTGTAAAATGCGCTTGTTTTGTTACGATTTCCGTCTCAAGTCGCATGCGCGCTACCTGTGACTTATGTAACACGTTTGAATGTAAACTAATTTGCATTTCACCTTTACCTGCCTCGGTAATTATTACATTTCGTAAGTTAACACGTCTTTGTGTGTTGCGAATAACTCGGGTACAGTTATAACTTTGTGTTTTGTATAAAAATAGCGGAAGTTTATTTCTGCAGTTTGCACTTTAGTTACCGAGAATCATTGACAATGGAATGTTGTGAAATAAAGTTCACATTAAGGCAATACAGTACAGCTCTAGTATGTATATACATACATATATACACAGCTACTTCTGCTTTGTGTGTATTTGAGTAACTACGTATATGCATGGGTACATGCGTTTTTGGGCCCTGTCCACACGAATATTGTGAAGCAATGCATGATGATCTAGTGCATGAGATGCACAGACACATATGTATTTATACACATATGTATGTTGCATTATGCAACTGTGAGATAGATACTCCACTGCTATCGGGCAGCGTCAGGTGTCCAATAGTCCCCGGAGAACTGGTACGACGTGCTGATCAAAGGCGGCCAGTTATTTTCGTTTCCGAGCCTCTCTCGTATGTCCGGCGCGACTGGCCGCGGACCCCAGGTCCCGTCGTCGTAACCGCAACACAACACAGCTGATCACCGTACTGTGAACATATTACAGTCACCTCAAACCGTCTCCTAACCAAGTAGGCTGGGTAACGTTGTACAACAGCTGTTACAACACATCGAACGTTATTCTCTGCATTCGATATTCGTCAACAGTAGTGGTGTATTGTTTCGATAGAAATTATCAGCCACAAAGCATGTTCCAGTTTCTTTTTCTCTCTGTTGGCGTTTCGTCAAATTTTCTCGTGTGCTAATTTTACACGACATAGTGCTTCTTCTGTTGTAGAAAACTAAATAACAGTGTGTGTGTGTGTGTGTGATTGATAATACTTGATTGATACGCTCCAGTAGTGTTTTGTAGTGTTTTCTCTTCTATGCTGAAGTGAATCTTTTTGTAGTGCACCGAACATAGAATTTTTCGAGAGAAATGTCGTTACCTAACCTCACTAATTGTGTCCAACTGCTCTATTTTTGGATGTGAAATTTGATACACTTAAATTTTTGACTAACATGTTAACGTAACTCAGGGTATCCAAAAGTTACGAATTGGAGGCTAATGATTGCATGGTATATTTGATTCAAGTTTTCCCTGTACAATTTTGTGACCTTGTTTATGAATATTATTTTCATGTGACCCAGATTCATATATTTCACGTTGGCTTTAAATGCGTTTTGCTTATCTTAAAATTAGATTAATTTTTCCAGCTATATAATTTGTTTGCTACAAAGCGAACTGTATTCAATTTTTTATCGCACATTTCTGCTTTAGCATTCATGTAATAACAATCCTGAAGTTATTTCATAATTGGAAAACCAAAGTGCAATTCACAGATAATTAATCACCATTTCGCCGTTTATACATTCTAAAGCTTGTTTGATATAAAATCAATTATTTATGGATTTCTACATTGGTTCCACCTTTTCTGAGGACTTTCTCATTTAGATTGCAAAGAAAATCTATACAATTGAGTATGACAATCCAGTACGGTGAATAGAGGAACTTGACATATATTGTTACGTCTGTCACGTAAGATATAAATTCCATAGTTCATTTCCTTGCAACATCTGATCCATGTAACACCTTAAACCCCCCCCCCCCCCCCCGCCAAGAATTGCATTCAATTGTATAAACATACAAAAAGAATTTATATCAATAGTAATGCATTACATAAAAAGAATTGTTCGAGAAGTACAATAAGTAATGCAATTTTCAATTTTGTAATTCTCATTCACCATAAACCAGCATTTGTTCGTATAAATACAAGAAAAAAGTCAATCAAGTGATCCCTTTCCTAAACACTGTTTATATTTGTGCTTGAATATTTGAATTAATCATTATTAGTTTATAATTTAAGTTCATCAAATCAAGTTACGGTTTAATTTCTTTCGAGAGTCATATTTGTATAACTGTTTGAAGAAACGTCAATTTGATTCCATCCTGTCATAGTTCCATTCCTAGTTTGTTTCCACATCAAACTTGTTGGAAGGCTAGAAGTCCTATGTTCAGACTGGACTTGGGGATTCTGCTCTTGTTGCTTTGGCATTTATGATTGTTGTTCGTCTGTCTTGTCACTGTCCGTCACGGCGTTCGCTTATATGGCCTGCAAGCACGCGAGCGATGTCCATTCTTTCACTGTCCGATGATGACCACGGGTTGAGGGCGCCCATCTCGCCGGCCAGAGGTGCTTATCAGAGGGGTTCTGGGTTGCGTGCCAGAGGCGCGTTTACACAGTCGTTACATAAGAAATCTGTAAATGCACTATCTGGTACGACATTCCAGGACATGCAAACTGCTCTGATCGTTACCTGTCGTCCATATACTTCTCATACACCACACACACAACATAAGCACTTGTCATTCTCACCAAATTCACTCATTTTCTGATCTCCGTTTCTTTCATGTTTGTTTATATAGAATCTTTTGCTTACCTTTCAACACACTTGCGCAACAAATGTTATCTAATTTTTAGTTATGATCGAATTGTTTTGCATATCGTGTTTGAAATATGTCACTGAATATGAAAATGTTATATATTTATATATGTACTTAGAATGTAAGATTTGAATATTGTTAGCATTAAAATCTCTTCTGTTTGTTTCATATTGTTTGTTTCATCTTTACCCTTGAATAGATTATTTTCTGGAAAACAAGTCGTATGGTGTATTACTTGCTTTCATAATGCATTCCGTAGTGTTTGATTTGTGTTTCATTTATACAAATTGTGAAACATACTTTATAATAAATGCAATTCACTTTATTTATAATAATAATTGGCTAATTTACCGCATTGGAAGTGAAAACAAACTAATTAGTAGATATAAATTACGGATAAATATATCGTAGACAACTGTTTCAAGCGATGTCAAAAAAATCGTAAACAGTTATATAAAAACCAGAACCTTTTAGAAATCATAATAAATCGTGGTCAAGTTTTGTATAGATTAGTTGGATCTGTTGACTACATCACATTAGGTAGATAATTACCGGTTACTGTTACCAGATAATAACGTGAAGATTGGTCGTTGTGAGTTAGGTATTAGTAGAGCAGAGTAAAATGATGTTTGAGTTGGCAAACGTGTAAAAATGACCGGCGCACAAACACATTTATAAATGTGTCACACGGCGGTCAACCCGTACGGTATGTGCCATTTTGGCATCGTGCCCTTTGGCGACGAGCTCTACGACCCACGTATCCCATCCCAATAGTTACAAACGATACACGCGATCAGATCATCAGCCAATGGCCGAGAATACAGTAATTTTTCTATTGCATTTTATGCAACCTATTTCCTATTTACAGTCATTAAGAAATACATAAAATATTTCTTTCTTTCATGGAAATAATTTTATTCGACGTTCGAAAGATCTATAAATCTTATATAGAAAATATAAGTCTTACGCAACATTATTGTTACTGATAAACAACGAAATATATTTTTTCCAATTAATTTATTTCCCGATTATTTTAGTGAAGCAATTTAATGTACTTATTTTGTAACAATGAACATTTAATTAGGTGGAGAAACGTTTAAATTTATGAAACAGTTGTAAAAATATGTTGTTTTCTTGTGGTTATTTTTATGTAAATGCTATAAAACTACTAATTACCTTAAGGTTATTTATTCGTTCGTGATTCTCATATATAATACTTTATGTTTTGTATATAGGTAATATGTAATAACTTGTTTAGAATGTTATTCATTACCCGTGAGTGCCTCTTTAGAGGTACGCCAATCCTACAGTATTCAGACGTCTCCTGAAACTCACATGACAGTGTGTCAACTCAAAGTATAATGTAGTATAATTTAGTTTCGTTATCATTTGTAACTTTTGGCCGTCAAAATCCATTCTTATGCAAATTAAATTACAATTAAAAGTTTCATTTATGTTGAAAATAACATTACCGAACAATTTTAGAAAACTCGAAACTGTTTTTTATTAAAATTAATATTTAGCGTGAAATTCGCGTTAGGCAAATGGTTACGACGTATTGCTATGATGGTTGCGGTACTGTATGCACCGTCAGTGATGTATTATACCAGGCTGATGGTTTATTTGGGAGTGGCTGGCGCACTGGCAGTGTGGTTAGCTGGTTGTGATATTAGAGCCACGGCCACTATCCTTACTGCCCATGCGATCGCTGCTCTATCGACTTCAACAAACCATCTGTCTACAACATTAATTATCGACGATCGGCATCAGTAGTAACAGTACAAAAAAACTTGAGTAAAAAATAATGATAAAAGAAATATCCTTTCATATATTATGTATTCATAGTTTAAGTAACTTAATATTAGAAATACTAGTTACAATATTCAGTAATACGTAAATAACTAATGCTTTTTTTTATTTGTTTTACAGAGCCGCCTATGTATCTTTCGGTGGATTACTCATGCGACTTCAAGGCGATGCGAATAATCTGCACGGATTTGAAGTAGACCAACACATGTATCTACTCATGAAGAAACTCGCTTTCTAAGCTGCAAGATTCCAAACGTCATTGATAAATGATTGAAGACAGAGAATGCAAATATATATCTTGTAATATTTCGAGATTAACAAGATGATGATTTTGTTAACCTTATTAGGTAATAATTTTGTACTTCGTTGTATGAACTGACATTTGTACATACAATAAAGATTTTATTAATATTTATGCCACTTTATTTAAAAAGAAATCTATTTAGTAGCGTGATACGTTTTACCCTGTACTTTCAAATAGATTGTGTTTTAGTATTACGTAAATAGTGTTACTGGTAACATGCATGGACAAGTGTTATAAGTGAAGTGTACAAATATTGTAGAGAAGAAAATGCAAAAATATCCTCACTCGTCCTGTTTAATATGTAGTACAATATTCGAAGGACCAACAGAAGCACTATGTATGTATTTTGGAAGAATGTAATGAAAAACACGAATAATTGTAATTAACTCGTTTTATTGTTGTGTTTGGTATCAACAACATTCACAAAACTTGTATGTTTTTTAACATTATTATTATGACAACAACTTTTTTGTTAATACAGTGAACTTCGCTTATAACGAACCTCAAGGGACCGACGAAAATAGTTCGCAATAAGCGAAGTTCGTTTTAAACGAAAAACATCAGAAATTCATTATTTTTATTAATGCATAGATACATGTTTCAAGTAGGTATATAATATGAAGAACTGTTTTGCACAACTAGACAAATCCAGATTTGTTCAAAATTGAGTTAGATATTGTTTTGTAATACATATACATTTGTACACTATCAATAGTTTATTTTACTTTTGTTTATATTTATTATTATTTTTATTTATTTACAGCAAGAGCTTTACGTGTTTTCTTCGAAATTGCGTAACTCATAATTGTACTTCTTTAACACATTGAATACAGTGAATAACTGACAGCGTTCAGTAGATTCGACTGTTGCGGCGACCCTACATATGCGGAGTTGAAAGATTTTCCCTTGATTATTTGGTAAAATGTCGTTTTAAGTTCGTTATAACCGAAAATTTGTGCGATTATAACAAAAAAAGTTCGTACTTTATAGATTGGTTCGTTATAAGCGAAAGTTCGCAATAAGCGGGTTCGTTATAAGCGAAATTCACTGTATTTGTTTTATACATTCAAAAGTTTTTTTTGCCTACTAGACATCCCGCCCACCTTGAAATAGAATATTTTAATTATTTGTTTTCAAAGGGTAAAAAAACATATTTTGTTAATAGGACGTTTCAAAATTCCTGAAGCAGTTTTTAGTGTAACTACACGAACTCTTCCATCTGAACCAGGTTGAACTTGAGTAATTCGACCCAATTTCCATCGTAGGGGATACATGTTTTCGTGTTTTAGTAACACCATATCTCCAACTTGTAGATTTTTCTAGTCAATGTTCCATTTGGTTCTTTGTTGAAGACTGTAAATATTCTGTGGACCATCTCTCCCAGAAGTGTTGAAATTTTGACTGGATCAATTGCCACCTTGCTAGTCTATTTATTCTTATTTCAGAGAAATCTGGTTCTGGTATTAGAATTATTGGTTCACCAATTAAGAAATGTGCAGGAGTAAGAACATCAAGACTAGTGAGATAATCATAAATCGGTGTTAAAGGATGTGAATTTATGCAAGCTTCTACTTGCGTGAGAAAAGTATACATTTCTTCATAAGTTAATATATTTTCACCAATTACTCTTTTGATGTGATATTTGACTGTTTTAATTCCAGCTTCCCAAAGTCCGCCAAAATGGAGAGCAGAAGGAGGTATAAAATGTCACTGAATTCCTTGTATGGTTGCAGCAGTAGTAATTTCTTCTTGATCATTTGATTTGATTAAAAAATTTCTCAAATCTTTTAATTGTCTATCAGCTCCTTTAAAATTAGTACCATTGTCGCTGTACAAATTTTTACATAAACCTCTTCTAGATACGAATCTTCTTAGTGCATTTAGAAATTCAATAGTAGAAAGACTAGTAACTAATTCTAAATGAATTGCTTTGGTTGCCATACAAATGAACAGTGCTATGAATGCATTATTTGTAACCTTTTTAGTCTTCCGTAAAATTACTGGTCCACCGTAATCCAAACCTGTATTTAGAAATGGTCTGGCTGTTTGAACCCTGGGAAATGGTAGATTCCCCATTATTTGTTGCTGTGGCATTGCATTTTGTTTCATACATACTAGACAATTGTGAATGATATGTCGCAATAAATTTCTTCCATTTATAGGCCAGTACCTTTGTCTAGAATTACTCAACAACATTTTGAATCCCTGCATGTAGTAATCTAATATGTTCATATTTTAACATTAACTTTGTTAAAATATGCTTCGAAGGCAATATTATAGGATGTTTCTGAGAAAATGTTAGTGATGAATACGATAATCTACCACCAACTATTAAAAATATTGTTTTCATCAAGAAATGGATTAAATGTTTTTAGTGTACTGTTTACTGGAATTGGTATTTTCTCTGAGTTTATTTATTTCTTCTGAAAATGTTTCCATTTGTGCCTTTTTTATTAGAAAAGTTACGGAATCTTGCAATTCTTGTGTAGAAATGCTGCCTTTTAGTCGGTTTTCTGAAGTACATCTAGAATTATTAGCAAATCTGAAACAATATGCTACTATTCTTTGTAGTTTTGTTACAGTTGAATATTTATTAAATATGTCGATACTTTCTATTGTTGCATGGTGTACAATAATATTGTTAATTTTTAGTTCTAGAATATCATCTGATATAATTTTTATTTTTCATTTTTGCTCAGCCATAATGGCCCGTTCCACCATAAGGTTGATTTAACAAGTTGGTATGGTAGTTGACCTCGAGATATTATGTCAGCAGGATTATCAGAAGAGTTAACGTGTTTCCACAAACTTGTGTTCGTTATTGTTTGAATTTTTGCAACCCTATTTGCGACAAATGTTTTTAATTTGTTTGGCGAAGTATTAATCCAATGTAATGTTATTGTAGAATCTGACCAAAATACCGTTTTACGAAATTGCAAATATAAGGCGTAGTTTGTTGATTCATAGAGTTCTGCTAACAATAATGCTGCACATAGTTCTAATCAGTTCTAATCGAGGCAGTGAAACCTTTCGAAGCGGAGCTACTTTGAATTTTGAACAAACAAGCTTTAGCATATAATGTTTGTGTGTATTTGTTGATCTAAGATATATGCAAGCTCCATATGCATTTCTGATGCGTCACAAAAGCCATGTAATTGTACTTCAGTAGCGTTATTTATTAAAATACGTCTTGATATTGTCAAGTTATTTAAAGAAAATGATTGTGTTTGATATTCGTGCCATAAATTGACAATGTGAGTTGGCACAGGCACGTCCCAATCTGTTTTTAATTCCCATAGTTGCTACATAACAATTTTTGCCTTAACTAGAATCGGACCAACTAAACCCAAAGGATCAAATAATTGTGCAATTTGTGACAGAATTTGCCGTCGTTAATGCAATGTTTACTTCCCTTGAATCTACGATATAATGTATATTATCTTCTTGTGCGTTCCATCTCAAACCTAAGGTTTTAACCGTTTCTGTACTGTCAAGTGATATAAGTGGATCATTTGTCACATTTGATAAATCGCTTGTTAAATTTTTATCATTAGATGACCATTTTCTTAATTTACAACCTCCTGCTTGCAACATGGAAATAACTTGATTTCTCAGCAATAAAGTTTGTTCAAAATTATTAGTTCCTGTTAAAACATCATCAACATAAAAATCTCTTTTTGTATTGCACGATGAGGTAAATAATAACCGCAATATATGTCGTCATTTTCTTCTAATTCCATGTGATTTAGTTCTAAATACTCGTTTATGAATTCATCATATTGTTCTTTTAACATAATATTTGAATTAAGCTTTCTTTCTAATGCTAAGAATCGTTTTAATGCTAAGTTATATGAATTGGCGAATTGTGGTTCATTTTCCTTAAATGGTAGTTTAACGATAAACCTTCCCGTGTTATCTCGTTTTACGTTGGTTTTAAAATAATTGTCGCATTTCAGTTCTTCCTCAGAATAGTGTTTGATATTGGGATATTGTTCTATTTCCCAAAATCTAGCCATTTGGTCTTGCAGATCGTCTTTGGTGGATAACAAACATGTTGAACGATTGTTATGTTCAAAATGTTTGATTCTTCCAGATAAGATCCATCCTAATTTTGTTTTTTGTAAAGTAGGTAAATCTTTACCTAATTTAATTTGTCCTTGTTGTAATAAATCGAAATATATTTCTGCGCCTATGAGCAAATCAATTTGTCGTGGCTCACCGAAACCAGGATCAGCTAACTGAACGTTAGGTAACTTTAATTTATTCTGATCTATATGAATTGATTGTAAATTAATAGTGATGTTATCTAACACTAGAAATGTTAATTTCTCCTTGTAATTCGATGTTGTAGAAGCAAATTCAAGATCTGCAGACTTTGTTATGTTAGTCTGAATTTGATTGATACCATTTATAGGCATTTGTATTGATTCCGTTTTACATTTTAATTGATTTATTAGAGATGTGCTCACAAAGTTAGATTGTGCTCCACTGTCCAATAAAACTCTACAACGGTGCCATGTTCCTTTTCTGTCAATTATATTAACGATAGCGGTTCCAAGTAAAATTTGATACTGACTATTTGAATTATATAGCGCAGTATTTAATTGTGTTTTAGTATTTGGTGACGTCCAATCTGAATGAGATTGTTCTTCGGTATGAATTAATGTGTTATGTTTTCGAGTACATTTTCTGCATGTACTTGATTTGCAATCCTTTACCATGTGTCCCGATTTTAAACAATTTGAGCAGAGTCCTAGTGATTTGACAGTTGATAATCTATCTTGTTGATTCTTTTTTAGAAACTTTTCGCATTTATATAAAGAATGATTTGCTTTACACAATTTACATGAAGGTAAATAGTTCAAACTTGAAGTAGTGTGTGAAGTTTTTATTTTATTTAAATCACTTGGTTTATCTGGATAATTAATTGCTTCTAAAGAAAAACATCATTGTTTTAGAAATTTAAAGAATTCTTCCATTGTTGGTAAATTATTATTTTCCCGTCTTAAATCCCATTCTCGTCTAGAAAATTTGTCTAATTTTTGTGCAGTGATATATATAATCATTGTATCCCATTGTTGAACAGGTAAGTTTATTACTTCAAGTGAACGTAAATGTTGTTTAGTTTCTGTAATAAGATTTCTCAATCCTAAAACTGAATCCTTTTGAGCAACTGGTATTTCGAATAATGATTTTAAATGGGCATTTATTATGTATTGTTTATTGTCAAATCTGTCAACTAATAGTTTGAATGCAATTGAATAATTTTCAGAAGTGACATTTACTGATTCGATGACCTTACGTGCTTCACCTTGTAATGATGCTTTCAAATAATATAATTTTTGTATATCTGAAAGTGTTTCGTTTTCATGTATAAGAGACTTGAAAATGTCATGAAAACTGTGCCATTCTTGATAACTGCCAGTGAATGTTGGCAAGCTTATTTGAGGTAATTTTACCTTAGGTAACTGACTGTGAGAATTACTATTCGAAATCGTCGTTGAACTAGATGTGATTACTGCGGGTCTATTAACTGACGTGTCATTTATGATTTTTTGAATATTAGCCTTTGTTTCATAATACAGTAGAACCCCGGTTAACCGAGTCTGGATTAACCGAGTTCCGGGTTATCCGAGCCTAAATTAGTTCCAACATGATTCCGTATTATCCGAGGTTGCTTCAAAAGTGAACCGGATTATCCGACTTTGCGTGATTCTTGCGGCCGGGGAAGCCGCAATTTACGTGCGCGTTCCCATCACTCGAAGCGAAGTTAGACGCGTGCTGTCATATGTGTATTCCTGCAGTAAGTTCGAGAGTGTCGTGTCACGCGCATCGTGTATTGTAAATGTCCGTTTCGTTATGGCGCAAAACAAGAGGAAAAGAGTTGTCATATCCATTGAAGTAAAGCTAAAGGCCATTGAAAGACTAGATGCGGGTGAAACAATCAAAACTGTTGCAAAAGATTACGGAGTAGGTGAAGTGACAGTTGGTGACTGGAAGCGAAACCGCACTAAAATTGAGCAGTGGTGTACTAAGCAAGCCTCCACGTCTTCTGGCAGAAAATCTATGAAACGCAGTGAACATGAACGTGTTGGCGAAGCGTTGTTCATGTGGTTTACAGAACAAAGATCCAAGGGTGTGCCACTTTCAGGGCCCATTTTACAGCAGCAGGCGTTGTTGTTTAACACACGATTTTCCGGCACAGATCAGTTTACCGCGAGTGCAGGGTGGCTTGATCGTTGGAAGAAACGATATGGTGTAAGACAACTGAATAGCTGTGGCGAGAAACTTTCTGCCGACGTATCAGCAGTTGATAATTTCAAGAAGGACTTTAATAAGTTAATAGAAGAGAACGGGTACACAACAGATCAAATTTATACTTGTGACGAAAGTGGTCTCAATTATAAAATGCTTCCTGCAAAGACATTGGCAAGTCGACAGGAAACTTCTACCGCTGGATACAAACGAAGCAAGGAAAGGATAACCATAATGGCCTGTGCAAATGCATCAGGTAGGCACAAAATTCCACTCATGGTTATCGGAAAGTCAGGCCGTCCTAGAGCTCTACAGGACATCTCACCCAAAGCCCTACCTGTTTATTATAAAAACCAGAAAAGCGCATTGATGGTCGGACATTTATTCACGACCTGGTTTAACGAAGAATTTGTTCCGTCGATAACCAGGTTCTTGAAAAGAAACGGTCTTCCCGTTAAAGCAGTGTTGCTAATGGACAATGCACCGTCACACCCGGGAGAAGAGTTACGAAACAATGACATTATAGTAAAGTTTTTACCCCCGAATGTGACTAGCATACTTCAACCAATGGATCAGGGTGTCCTAGAAAATGTGAAGAAAAATTATAGGCGACAACTTCTCGAAAACCTGTTAGACCTCTCAGAAACTGAATATCTTGCAAGTTGTTTACGAAACATTACACTAAAGGATGTTGTGTACTGGATCAGCCAAGCTTGGGATTCTGTGCTGGCGTCGACGATTCAGAAATCATGGTCAAAGTTGATTAGTTTTAATAATGACAGTAGTGTCTACGATGATGACCTACTACCTTTACATGAACTGCGTGCAAAGTTGATAAATAATGAAGAAGCTTCCTTCTCGAACATTGACACCGATAAAGGAAGAGATGAACCGAGTTTGACCGGATTAATGAGACAGTTGAAAGGTTGTGAGCAAGTCACAGACGACGATGTTAGACAATGGATAGCTTCCGATGACGTGATGGAGGGGACGGAGGAGATGGAGGATGATCCCGATGATTGCATCGTGGTAGCTGAACACCGTATTTCACACCAAGAAGGTTTTGCCGCCTTAGAAAAGGGATTGCTGTACGTCGAGCAGCAAGCAGAAGCTAATCCAGCAGATGTGTTACTAATAAAGCGGTGGAGAGATATTGCAGCCCGAAAAAGACGAACCAGTATGAAGTAGTCGCGGATCGATATATTTTTTACTGCTTTGTAGAGTTTACATAATATGTACACATAAATGTAAGTACATACATATGTACTACACATATTCAGTTAAGTTTTATTACGGTTGTTCGGAGTTTCATAGCTCATATTTTTCTGTTTGCGTTCACATACTTTTATTAGAAATAAACCGTTATGAAAACTTCTATGCATTTCCTTTATGTGATCATAAAATTTAATCCAAAGTACGCATGTATGTGATGCATTTTACTAAAATCCGGATTATCCGAGTTTTCAGTTATCCGAGGTGGGTACCCCTCCACATTACCTCGGATAATCGAGGTTCTCCTGTACTCATATATATTAAGTTATTATTAATAACAATGATAGAAAGGCAAGTGTACACAATGTTTACCTTTAAATATATATTTAGTACATACATAATTTACAAATGACAAAGAAATATAAAATTTTAGGAGTTTTCATAGCGAAACGCCGTTAACCGAGATGCTACTGTACATGAATGATCCAACATTGGTCTGAATCGAATCGTAAATGTTTAATATATTAAGCCAACGGCTGTCAAAACATGCGTTTAACCTAATCTAGTTCTGTACACCGGAGAGGTTAAAGGCACCAAGTGACAAATATGAAATTGCCCAGGAAAGCCAAATGAGTGTATATTCTTCGTTTATTATTCTATTAAGTATGCGTTAGGATGAATTTGATTCAAACTTGTTTTATATAATAATACTAATATTTTAAAGACTATTCAACATTCAACTCTCAAAGTTTAATAGCTACATGTCCACCACTTCAATACTGGTATGGCATGGTGCCATTTCTTACTAGGGATGGGAAGTCAGTAAAAAAATTGACTGCAGAGTCGGTATTTTTGATAATTGACTCACTCTTTTCATTAATAAAATACAAAAATACTGGATTGACATATTTATATTTAATTACAAATTTAATCGGCAGTAGTACGAAACAAACTATAGTTCCCCTAGTGTGAGAAATTGCATTGCTATATCGAGAACAAGCGGGTAAAAGTGTTCATCCGGCACAATGAAGTTTCGTTTGAAAATCAAAAACCGAAATTTAAGCCGCATTATTTGTTCACTAAAACGTTCTAGAATAGTTTCGTTAGTCTATCTTTTGCTGTATGTATAAAAAAATTACATTGCTGTTTTAATTTACGTTCTTTAAAACAATTCCGTCAGGGAGTTGATAACTTTTTCCCGACTCTAACTCCCATTTGACTAAAAACCTTCGACTTCGAATCCCCATTCCTGTTTCTTACAAACCAAATTGTGTATTATTAAGTGTAGGAGATAGTGCTTTATACCTCTGACAGAAGCACGAAAGATTGTACAATATGTCAAAAGGGAATTGTCGGAGAAAAATGTAAATTCAAATTTTATTATTACAAAATACAATTTAATAATTACTATCAGTACAACAATAAAGTATATGTGAACTGCTAATTGGAATACAATGTACACGATCTTCATAATTTAAACAATGTTAATTTTGATTAATATGGCAATGAAAATATAGGAGAAACAATTTATTTACGGTAACGTGTAAAAATATTTCAGTAACAATTATTTGGAACAGCCAGTATGTTGCTTTGCAATGAATGTAAATGTTACAAAACTATTTCTATTTACATTTTAAATGACAGTAGAATCACAAATTGTTTTCATGGACTGAAATCATCTGCGTTGTCTTAATGTTCGTGGTGTTAGTTCAATATCTGACGTTTCGCCATTCGCTTTCGGTGTATTAAGATGTCTATTTCTTTTCCTGGTTGGTGTTCGTTCTGGTGGTGTTGCATCGATGACGTCATCGTCATGCAATTCAGGAGTACTTGCTTTAGATTCTACAACAGTACTACTATTTGTCTTAGCTTTGCCTTTTCTAGTAGTGGCTTTGCGCGCAAGTATTTTCTGTTGTAATTTTAACATTTCCGCAGTGTACCCGTTAGTTTCACTTACAACTACCTTTCCTCTCCTCTTTGGTTTAACTTCCGCTGCTTCACTCTCGTTACCACTAGAATTTTCACTAATCTGTTTCACTTTCTTTCCCCTTGCCTTTGGTTTCTTTACTTCTACGGGTTCATTTTCTGTGTCACTAGAATTTTCCGTAGCTTTTTTGCCTCGTGTACGCGGCTTCTTCACAATTTCCATTGGTTCATATTCATTCTCACTGGACACTTCTTCAACCACTTTCTTAGGCCGTCCTTTTCGTTTTGGTTTCTCACTAGTTTCTGCAGCAGCAGTTGTCGTTTTTGCTTTAGTGTTCCGTTTAGCAGGACTCATTCTTGTACGTTTTTCAGGCGTCTGTGAATCGGGATCGTCCTCTGATTTATGCTTTGTACCCGTAGATTTGAAGTCTAACGGACCACTTATTGTACCACCAGCCGATTTAATACCATTTGTAAATACTGATCGGAGTTTTTTGTAATCAGGTTCAGTGTCGTACTTTAATTTGCGAGCGTACTCTAGGAATTCTGTCAAGCCAGCTAAAATATTTCGTTACTAAGGTAAATAATACGTTGTTACACATATTTTGTTTCTTATTATGATTGTTATTTTAAACCACGACATTCTCGATTTATACGACTACACTTTTAATCGAGAAGATTGTGTTTTAAACAATTGCAAGTTAAGAGCATAATTAGGGTGCTTTGTATACTGATATGTGTAAAAATATAGATTATATAACAAATGTTGTTAAAAAAAATCACAAAGATGTATGGTACGTATAAATAAACGAAATATTTGAATTATATTTTATCTGAAATTACCTGGAATTTTGTTGTTTCCAAAACATGTAGTTAAAAACAAATTAATGTCATCCATATATTTCTTCTTGCTATTCTGCACTTCCGTTTCGGGTGATTTATTTTCCCATGGCAACTTGCATCCCATCCATTGGACCATATTATAGGCCAGAATCTCTATGTCACCTCTTCTGGTAGGCACTGCAACATAACCACAAATGTAGACAACACAAAATGTCAAATACGTGTTCAAACATTACCTCCATCGTGTGCATCTCGGCTTGTATACTCAATTGTACCATTATGTGCTTTTTTCGGATCGGGTTTAAAATCTTTCTTGGTGTAATGTGTCGCTAGTCCAAAGTCAACTAGATACACTTGATTTTGAGTTTGCTTTGACAGGCCAAGCAGAATATTTGCACCTTTAATATCAGCATGTACATATCCATTATTATGAATATATTCCAGTGTATCTAACTGAAAGTTTTACATTTGTTAATTTGCTATTCGTGTGCAATGTAATCAACTATTATTTTACGATTTGTAACCCGATTTTATAGACAGTAGCAACTGGAAATTTTCTTTTGTTCTCTAAAAACACATGCCACAGATCTTTTCCATACTTGTCCATCACTAAAAATCTATATTTCTTTCCTTTATGTTCATGTGATCCTGATCCAAGATATCTTGGCATTCCTAATACTGATAGTTTCTTCTCGGAGCACCATGACTGAACTGAAATACATACATGATGAATGAATCCACATTCAGTAAAATGTTATTGACTTACTCATGTCTGGTTTGGCATTTCGCATAAAAAAATGCATTTCACAAAACAAAGGACCATTTCCATGGGGTTCCTGAACAGAAATTGCAATATAAGTAGAGTTATTTAAACATAGATAATATGCAAACTTACAATTTTAACTACATACTGATAGGAAGATTTTTTACCACCTTCGGTGTAATCACATGCCGAATATATTTCACCAAATCCGCCCACCCCTATTGATGGCCCCAAGCACCATTTCTTTTTTGTCATATCAGTTAATACTTCACCATTTGGCAAAGGATCTGGGAGAACTGTTTTATTATTTTTCTTGGGCATTGTAAAGTCAGGTTATATTACACACTGCAATAACAAATGTATGGTATTTTACTTCTTACTACGCTATATTAATTTATAATGCTATAAAACACAAGTAACATGCGTAACACTAGAAAAAAAATTATGTTTATAAGTAATAACTTGTTGCTTGTAATCTTTTACTTGTGTGCAACTGGCGGGAAAGTCGGTTAGTGTAAGACCAACGTCGAATGGATATAAAAAGTAAAAAATGTACTTTTTATTATACTGTTGATAGCGCAAAAACAAACGTATTTTAAAGAATGAATTGCAACATTTATATTTTTTCTACTGTTCCCATCTAAATATGTTATTGGCATAAGAATCTTTAAATGTTTCAAATCAATATAAATGGCCATGGTGTAACAGAATTGTAGTTATGATCTATACACCTAGATGTCACTTATTTTAATTAAATAATGATCTGTCAAAATGATATAGTTAAAAATCCTTTTCCTCTTCATTTGATATAGTTCAGTTGCCAGTGTGACAGCACTGCTGCGCCTGTAGAGACAATTTTTAATTTCACAATTTTTCAACATTGGTTTGCGGTTTTCCGGCAACGGTGCTGACGAATCAGAGTGTTGAAAAATGGCGGACAAGGGGAAGCTCAACGATGAGGTAAGTGCGATTTTTTATCAATTTTTCGTGGATATGATAACACAAGAATGATAGTTTCGATCTGGATCGAATGATTTTCGTGTTTTACATTGGATTGTATAATTGCGCGTGTGATGCATGATAAGAATTTTGTTACAAGTGCCAAAGTTGACTAAGGCTAACCGTTTCCAAGGCCACGCCTATTTATTGTTTTTATAAAGCTACATACCAACATAACGTTAAGATGTCAGGTTTACTACAATTCCTTGACACGATAAATTGGTCAAGTATTTTAATAAAATCCATCAGCCTATGACGCAGTGATGTATCGTGTTTATTTTCGTTATCAATTCTACATATCTCATATTTCGATTAGCTCCGATTATGCAATCATATTGAGAGATATTATGTTAATTATTTATGTTATGAGCGTACACGTTTTATGTGAGTTATGCGTACCTAATGTAACTAAAATTTTATAATCATACCGATGATGCTATTTCCAAATAAAATCTCTTTCATAATTTTGTTCTAAATAATTCTTAATCTTCGCCTGTAATATTTTGGCACACGGTTCATTTCGGCATTATTGACGTACGTGCCAAAAATATACATACCTAGACTGAAATATGTGTGGCATGATAGATCGGCCATCATTTTAAAGCCTATTTGATCTAATATTGCGATATTTGCAAATTATATTAAAAAAAAAAATTTAGAATTAATTTTACACTTTACAATGAATGTATACAACTCGAAACGTAATGTTGAATATTTGTGTTGTAATAATTTTTAGAGAATGCACAAGACAAGCTGTGGTGTAATGGTGTTAATTTGATTAAATCTTCACTAACTTACACTTAACACAGTTAGTAGAACTATATTAATTCTTACGGACGTAATTATTGTGTCTCGAACAACAGTACAGTAAAATCATATTTCACTACATTGTGTCCTCAATTGTTTGTTGTCCGTAACAGTAGCATGGTTCGTTAAAGTGATTTTTGCGCGCAACTCTAGAATATTCGATGGCTTCCTCATGTTTGTTGTTGAATATATGTTGCTAGGCGTTCGCTACAACATTTTGAACAACACTGTTGTAATCGATAATAACGTTTTCTATGCGACCAACACGTTGTACAGTTTGGTAGCACGAGATGAAAACGTTCCATTTGAAATGGTTAACAGTTCCAAATAGTATTTCCTTAATTATATGCCATTTACCTAATTAATACTGTGACTCTCCGTTACGTACATTGTAAGCCAAGGTCCTATTCGGGTGGGATACACACACATATACACATGTGTATGAATATGTGTATTACAATTACTTGCGCAATTCATCCATCTCACTACTACACATTCAAGCTATGTACAATTGTTACCGTCGCCATTGTTGTTTCTGTTTAGCATTTGCTTTTGTTTTTCATAACCGCTAATCAACATTCTTATTTACTGCTGTCAGTTAATAATTTAATAAATAATTGGTGAAGTTCCAGCAACAAAAAAAAACTTACAAAGACAATAATAACAATCATGAATTATTTATGGTGTATTTTAAATCGGCAATTTACATTAAAAAAAAGTGTATGCCTTCATAAAATGGAAAATAATTTCGTAATGTCATTTTTTATATTTATGTTACATAATACATGCATTGTTTTGAGCACTTTTTACATTTATGATCATGTTTAATTTGTTAGTTTATTATATACTGTTATGAAAGGAAATGTTCGTCTGGAATATGGCCAATTGTGTTGTTTGACGTGAGTGTACATCCTATACTTACGTAGGTATGATTCTGGTAGTTTTACTAATACACGTATTTCTTTGCATATTGCGTCATACTTTCAACAGCTAAACGGGTAGGTCGTTAAGCGTGCATTACACGATGAAGTTTTTCTTTTCAAGTAACTTTAAAAGCGTCTTTATAAGTGACCTTACAAGTTTATTTACACGATCAAGTTTTACGTGAATTAAAATATCCAAGTGTCAAACAAGCAGCCATACCAATATAAATTAAATTTCTTCTTAATTTAATAAATTAACTTAATTAAATTTCAATTTATTCTCTACTCCAATATGCCATTTTACAGTTTAAACAATATAAACAAATAACAAAATAAACAAATAACAAAACAAACTGACAGATGAAAATAGATGGAAGCAACTTTTAAACACGCTTAAGTTGGTATTGCAGTATAAGCAGTGATGCGCATGCCCACGGGCAGAACTTGAAGGAACTTTTAAGAAAAAGTAGTGCATGTTGCAGTTTTACGTTATAAGTTTTTCGTTATAAGTCGACTTTACTATCTCTCTTACACTTACGTAATTGTGCGAGAGAGAAAACTTTTAAGGTTACTTGAAAAGAAAAACTTCATCGTGTAATGCACGCTTTAGACAGACTTAAAATGCTATTGGCCTTTGGGTGAAGTTGATTCTGAGAATATCAAGTGATTTCCCCGTAACATACGTACGTATACGTTGAGATATATTATCTGTTGGCACCGGTAGTCGACAGCCCAGGTACATACTTAGTTCTGTTTGAATAAAGGACTTTTGCCATTGTTAAATTCTACACTCGATAACAGTATAACTTGGTATCATTTATGACGTAGTTATGAATAGAAGACTGGCTTGTGTTTACAATACAGTAGAAGCTCTCTAAACCGGTCTCAGATTAACCGGTCGCCATTTTAACCGGCCGCTTCCCGGAATGTTCTTCTCCCGAAAAACCCTGCCTTCAAGAAGACAATTGAGAAAAATATGGACAAATGAACAGACTTGTTTTAGGCCTGTATGTATATGTATTAAAAATCGCTTAATATGTGATGTATTTGTGTACATTAATTTTGACCGGTATTTGCCTATAGATATGGTTATATGTACTTGTGATTTACTCATCAGTCTAATTAACCGACTAAGGGGTCAGGTGTCGTAGTGACCGGTTAAGAGAGCTTCTCCTTTTATACCAGTAAATGTAGGCATAGATTCATAAAATTTCAGTAACTTCTTTTTAAATCTGTGAATTATAAACTATTTTTTAAAGCATTACTTTTCTGAGATATTAAAAAAAATATTTAATAAAAATATTACTTGCATAGTATACAAATATATGTACCTGTTTGAATATACTGGACTTTAAGTTTATTTTGCTGTAGGAGCACTATTTTTATGCGATATATTCGTTAACCTTGTAACTGGTGCTGGATGGTTCCAAGTTGAACGACCCCACCTGTCGGTATTAGTGTTCCTTCTACATGTTTTTTATTTATCGGCGTTATATAAATACATATTTATGAGGCATTATTTGTCTAACTAAAACGTTAGACATTAACTACCTACTGTCAATCATATATTGTATTTAATAATTAAACTGTTGACAATAGCAATCAATAAACAAAACATTACACTTTCTGTGGTTTGAGTCTGTGCTACTTGGCTCTAGTGGTCACCGCACACTGTGATGGAGTTGATGCATTAATTCATGTGGTACTTTACGTGTTAATTTGGGTATACTTTTGTTCTGTGCGTGTGTGTGTGTGAGTGATCCTGTTGCTACTTCCTTTACGTTGCGTCACCAATCACCCCTTTGCCGCACTGCCCCGTAACTTATGCATTTGAAACCGCCTCCACAACGGTTACTGTTGGAACCGTAACCAAACCATTGCCGCTCTCCTGAATTGTGTTACTGGAACGCCAACTACACGGCGGACTCTGCAATCAGCCCTTCAGTCAGATGCCTGGCGCCACCTGCCTACACGCCCCGTAATTTCGTTAGCCCCATTTAGAACCGGGCGTATAGTTGAAATATATTACCATCCGTAAGGAGATCGTTTAATTCAAGAGCCGTATCCAGGTATTTTCGTCCTTCAAGGACACATTGTACCCCTAAATAATTCGGGCAATTGAAATGTATTAAATATTGTATGAGCCAATCATGTAAATAATATCGAAATTAGTTCGATGAAACTGTTATTCATGTATTGTACATGATTTAGAAATAAAGAAAGTCATTATAGTTTTGCTGTGATTTCTAGATATAAATATAACCTAGAAGTGTAGGTTGTGTACATACTTGCTTAACCTTGCAATATTTGCTTCCCGGAAATTGTGGTAAGCAGGAAATTTTGCCGGTAAACTATTAAAACCTGCTCTATTTTATACGTTTCATATATTCTACTTTTTATTTTCCCAGTTACGTTAACATTTCCAATAGTCACAGACATTTCTCGTTCTTATCTTTGTTCTTTATCGTTTCTGTCAGATTCACCGACAATCATATTGATAAGACATAAGGGAACTATCTGAAGTTCGATAGAACTTTGAAACTGTTATCTCGTGTTCGGTCTCTTAATAGATGTGTTTTTTTTTACATTATTAAACATTTGACTTCTGTAAATCTTGCCGCAGTTAATGGCGGCATGTTCAGATTGGGTAATATAGATCTGTTGATGAGACTCCGTGCCTGTTACAGCGCGCAGCCTCCAAAGTAACGAATCTTTAACACGATGTGCAAAAGAGACAGAACAGGTCGACACTCGTTATGCGCATGCGCATTCACATGTGTTTGTATATCTGGTGCAGTTACATAACCAGATCCATAGACAAGGTCACCACACCTGCGTTACACTGCGCACCCAACAAATGGACAAGAAAAATAGGGATTTTTTAGTAGATTATAAAAATTACCTCCGATAAAAGATTTAATTCTGCTGTGTTTTAAATTTATTAAAAATCAAGTTTTAAATTACAAGTTTCTAATGTTGCGTTTTGTATATATATTTTTAGAATAATAGACATTATATGTGGTGGCTTTTGTACTATTTGTTTTTAGAATTCTTAATTGTTTATTTTTTCATCGTGATTTCTAAGAATTTGATTACAATTGTGACATCGACATGTAAAGGTCAACTACGAGCAAAATACAACTCAAATGTCATGACACTAATTACCTGTACAATTGTTTATTAATTATAAATTACTTTTCCAGTTAATTAAAATGTTTTCTTCTGAAGTAAATTACTATTTAATAGTTACAATTTAATTTGCAGTAATCTATCTTGACAAAAAAAAAAAACGAAACAGTTTATCAAAAATGGATATCTTAATTAGAAAATGTTCAAGGAATACGATGCGAAATATTAATTAGACATTTGGTCTTTGCCAAAACTAATTAAAATATTTCTTTTAAAACGTAAAAGTATTCTGGTTCTTTCATCTTAAACGTTGTCTCTATTTAAATTAATTAAATTCTCTGAAATATATATATATATATATATATATATATATATATATATATATATATATATATATATATATATATATATATTAAATGCCTACCCAAATTACGCCGTAATAAATTCTCGTTATTTACATCTTTCATTGCAATTTTATCAGCCGTTTGCGTCGTAATGCGATACGGTTATAATTTATATTGCCCTTCAACATTCTAAATGAACGAACATTTTGATAAAAAAAATCGTCAACGTTCCATTGAAGTGTTGGAAGAATTTCATAGTGTCAGCGCTGTGGGTCGCATTTCAGTGATAATCGGCCAGTGTTCACATACTATCAAATTCCAGAGCCTGTCCGTCTGCTATAAAGCACAGTTGCGCAATATAAATCAAACTATATGTGACCTACATCGACGGTAAAGTTACTATTTAAGACAAATAAATAACCATCCATCACCGAAATGTCTGGTTGTTCCCACTCTTACATGCTCAAACATCTGGCCAGTTCACGTTCGTTGCCAAAACAATTGTGTTTTTCAATCAAAGAATTTAGCCAGATTTTACTACAAAACAAAGCTTTAGATATGCTTGCAGTAATAATTAGTGAATCATCTAGTGAAGCTTGTTTAAGACTAATGAAATAAATTGTCCTACTGGAGCTAATAAAATTGCATGCTCACCACCGTTATCCGGTTGGCTGGTCATTGTTTCTCTCTTGCTGTTCGAGCAAATCATCGTTCGTAAATATCGTTGTTCTCAAAGCACCAGTGTGTTTGTGTGCTCAGGATTGGATTATCCTTAAGGGGGAAGGGTTTGGGGGGATCTGGTTGCGCGTATTACACTATCGTGCTGCGCGCAGCATGTCTTATTGATCGTGAGGCCGGGCGTAGTTCGCCCCGGGGGTAGAAACACCCGATGTTACGTCTTTTCCAACCTTGCTCCACTCTATACTCTTAATATGAATTATGAAAATGTATTGTTCCAACTGAAAATTGTAAATTTAATCTTCGAATAGGGAGTTTACTTGCAGCCATTTTACATTGGTAAAAAGGGCCAAATTTCCGTGGCAGATTGAGAAAAATATTTACCAGTTTATGCATCTTGCTTTTCAGAAAGTCTAATGGAAATTCACAACGCACTGGAGAAAACTAATATTTAACTATTTTGCTATCATGCATTTACTTTTACTACCTACTAAAATCACCAAGTTTAAAAATAGTATTCAAGTTTTAGCACACTCTACCTTTTCTATCCAATATTGTACAATAACTCTATTATTTTGTATAATTCGGTACTGGAAATTTGTACACCATATTTCAGCAAGTCTTCGAACTTCTATAATAAATTGACTTCACCCGGATTTCTACTCGAAACTCGTACGAACAGGCGTACCAACTGCGCACCTTATTTTTAATGTACTTTGTTGCAAAACTTCCCGAAGTGACCTAAATAAACTTTGCTAAAATATTGGGAACTGCTGAAATCAGATACATTGTATGTACACCCCTGGCCAGCCCTGTGCTACCCCTGGATAGATTTGCTAGTATGTAGGTCAGGACGGGGGCTTGGTCACATCTTCAGTTCATTCCAGCCTGCAACAAAAAAAAAAACCTTTGCCATTATAAGTAACCTGCTACTGTGTGTTCTACATTTATCTATAAATCATAATGTCCTGTGGAAATAATTTGTTTGCGGTATTACCATGACCAGAATGAAAAATATACTGCCTGATAGCCAGATTACAGTGCGTCCGTTCCAACATCTGCTGTCGTTTTGAATCGATTTATGCAAAGTTAATGCTATTTTGGCCATTTCCACATAAATTATCTTTGCCATACTAAATCAAATTTATTCGCTGCTTTATGGTGATCTTAAAATAAGAGCAACTTTGACCGAATTACAACCGATTATACAACTTTAACTCAAATTTTATTCAATTTGAAAGCCTGTTTACCAGACAAAAATGTAGGTGTATGATAAAATATATAAATTTAACGACTAAAAAAAGTATTTTTATGAATAAAAGTCTCGTTTTGTTTTGACAAATTTACAAGTTTTGATATGAATATAAATATTGCTATTACTTGACGTGTTTAATAGTAATATAATAATTATTCAAAAAAACAATATATCTATGTAGTAATAAATTTTGGTAAATCGCTTATTTTGCTTGCAGTCTCACAGCGCTGGCAATATCTTATGCCCTTTTCCGAGTTATGGATATGGTATCAATAAAAAACATCTGTCACAAAAATTTGAAATTTATTTTCAGTAAAAAATCGCGTCAGCTGCGGTTACTCTCCGTGACAACCAAGGCCACTTTGCCGATCGCTTTTGATGAAAAAAAAAAGGAAAATTGAAATGAAGTGTAATTTCTCTTGTTTGATTACTATTTTTGGTAAATTGTAGTGACATTTCACGGCATCCAGCTCGTTAAATAATTCAACGATCGTTATTGGCTGACATTGGAATTTTTAATAATTTTTTTCTGTCGTTCTCTCGCTCGTGTGTATTCATTACAACGTCTCCACGGCATTTTCACTTTTATCCAGGTATTTCTAGTTTTAACTGGATTTGCAGGCCATAGCAACTAGTCACTTGGTATTTTGTTGTTAATTTTTTTTATTTGTTTGTAAGAGTTGTTTGTTTACAAATAAACACGATATGCATATGTATGTAAGATTATGACATCATTTTATAGTAACTTATTACTGATATTCGCTCACTATCAATATTTTTGTCATGTATTTATATTGATAATTAAACTAGTCTCGTTACAAATATTTTCTTTTTAATATTCATTGTAATAATCAAAAAGTTTGGAAACATTTCTTCGAAGATTTATATTCGAAATGTTGATAGAATGTATTTTAATATTGCGTTAATTTGTGTAAAGTGATATAAAATGGCAAACACTCTAGTCTACATAATGGTCTGTAAATATGTTACAAGAATTTCAATGCAAAACATCAAAGTACTATATTTTTAGAATGTGCCCGAACGTGACAGGAGAGATGTCAGTAGAAATGCCAGATGACACATCTTGCTTCTTATTTTTTTTTTTGCTCATTTTGAAAACCTTGCTACATATCATTTGCTAAATTATTTGTCAATCTGAAATGCCTACGAGGAAATATTAAACATATAACCTCCAAATACGGAACGACATGTAAAATACAAAAACGTGCGTCTGAAATTGTCGTATTGAAATTGACTTGGTATGCTATGGGGCTACAGTTGAGGCATAAAAAGTGTACATTGTTGCTCCCTAGTACAATATGCCGCGATAACATTGGTCTATTCTTGTATTTATTAGAAATCCGGCAGTTATCTAAAGGTACCTACATACACCAACAACCTGACAGCCCTGACGCGGAGTTAAATACTTATCTGTGACGTCACAGGAAGTTGATAACACTCACACTTGTATAGTGTTAATTATTAACACACGAAAATAATCATTACACAGGCTCAGGGTTTTTTTTCTTTTTTGTATGCCTTTGTTAATTGCAAATTCAACGTAGTTGCAAATTGGAAACTTGTGTAAACAATTGATCACCGTTTGCTGCTCATGTAACTGTTTTAACTAGTATGCATGCACTTTGCGTTTTAAAAAATTATCTCGTTCCTAACTTTAGGATTGACCCTAATTTCCATGGTAACGAGTATCCTTGTTCAGCTAATATAAAAACTGATAAGTTGATCTTTTTTTTTTGTTATCATTTAGAATCGAACCTAGACAGACAATATTTCATTGGATTTCGCGTATATGTACGTATTCCGCAATTAAGTTTCAAATTGAACCAGGTCACGAAGACTGGATCGAAAACTTGCTCTATTTATAGAACTGGGGAACGTCTATTTTAATATTTTATTTAAAAAAAAATACATGCACTGGTACATGATATACGTCGATGTTCAGACCAATACCTAGGGCATGAAAATGAAGCTCGGAAGTGTCAGGAAGAAGTTACAATGTTATGTTCACAAATTAAGACTCTTCATTTCCACCACTCGGCGTAATATCGCCCTAGTTAAGCCAGATACATATTCGGCGGTTTCCTAAATACGAACTGGAATTCATAGCCACACATATTATGGCTTGGTGACCTGGTTTCAGAAGGCGCTCGCGATCAATAGTACCGGCGGATGGTAACCGCGGTCGCTGGGCCTTTCCGTTGCTATGTAGCGAATACGCATGCGCACACCACCGCCCTTCCCCGGTCAATAAATGAAAGAACCGAACAGAACATAACCTCCCCGTTCCCGGTAGTCCGCAAGAGATCTAAAGCTATCACGACTTTTTTTCCATACATCCCAAAATGTGGTCTTCGTTGAAGCTATAGACTGAGCTTCTTTGTGTTGCCAAGGATAACGGATGAATGTTTTATGCGATTTGTTTATCGACAAGGGAATGGTTGTTAGGGATGGTAAGAAAAATGTACGAAGCCGTTGAAGACAATGATTTGTTACTAGTTTCGATCATCGACAAAGTTACAAGGTAGCCTGCGATTTGGATAATTAAATACTTCAGTATTGTGAATCGCATGTTTTGTTCACTGAGTGGAGAATCTTCCTGAAGGGTATGGAAAGTATATCATGGAAGTTTATCGAAGAAGAACTGTACAGTTATCTGTCGCAAGCTTAAAAGCTTTAGAAATCCTTACATGCTAGCCTAGCACTGGATGAATTCCTAACTTTATATGCGAGTATACACATGGTCCGTCCATATACACATACATACAAACATACATACATACACCCTGTATACACCCTATTTATATATATATATATATATATATATATATATATATATATATATATATATATGCATATGCATGTCTGTGTGTATGTCTGTATGTGTGACGGTGACCACAAGACGTCCCACGTCTCCGGACACGGCGGGAGGAAATCGTACAAGATTAATCAGTTAAGGAGCCGGGCTCTTGGGACAGGGACGTTGACGGGACGTGCGCGGTAAATCGACCAAGTCCGGTTATTTTCCTTTAAGCACTAGGAATTGTTAGCGAGGTCACGAGTTACAGCACATCCCTAATTTAAAAAGAGAAATTAGCATTGTACAATGATGACGTACGTTTTCTATTGCTTTCCTACTCTAACAACCATACATATATCTATGTAGTATACACCTATTATATTCCCTATTCTCTCTCTAATCCGTGCGTGTGTGTGTGTGTGTGTCTTCGCATACACGGAAGTCTGTGTTCTATTCACCAGTAACATTGATTTTGGTCTATGTCTGCTGTTCATCCCAACGAACAACACATAACCACACATATATCTATGTACATGTTACTCGTACTTAGATAAATGTAACTTCTAAACGAGGACATAATTATCGAGTTTAACATATTTCGTGTTGTGAACGTTTTTAACACAAATTGCACCAGTTTAATATGACTCACATTAGCTTCCTCTCCCCTTGCACTGCCTCTCATCCTCTCCCGAACGAACGAATGAATTAAAAACAACTGTTTTATATGCAAATGTTTGTTTTCAATTGAACATTACACGTGCATCTAATTGAAATGATTTTGTTTTCCGGTATTTTTTTCCACACATGGAATTTGTACCGAATTTTCAACAACAGAAAACCAAACGGAGGTTCCATAGATATCTAGGATGTTTGCGTTAGAAATAACCAACATGGGAAAATGTTTTTGTAAGATAAATGACGATAACATACTTTTTTATATGCACAATATAATACTGTATCATGTTTCATTTCTTAAGGCTTGTGATTTGAGTCATAGCTTTCTTGGGATATAATGTATAACGCCAGATGTGATTTTATTCAAATATCAACTGAAATTTAATCAGATCATTTGTTAGCGGTCAATGAAATTCTAGTTTTACGTACTAGTTTGTCATTGATATTTTTGAATTCGTCTCGAGGTTATATGTATTACAGAATATACAGTATTAAATAATATCTGTTTCTATTTCTATGGCATCAAAATTGTGACAAAAGTAAAGTATTTACTCCCTGGGGACGAAGTAAGACAACAATTTCCCTAGGGAAGTTTTTATTATATCAAAGGTTTTTGTAACCAAATGTCTGTTGTCATGGTACGTTGCATGGAAACATTCCCAAAGACTATATTCTAATTTCGCTCAGATTTATTATAATTCGTTATTTATCAAATTAAGTATTTCTACTCCCGATTGTGGAAATATAGTACAGTCGAACTTCCACAGAAAAATATTATAGAGACTTCGAGTTATAGAAATGTTTATCAAAATTAGCGAATTTGTTTAAAGACATTACACTGGTTTAATTACTCACGTTTTTATCGTGTGCTACAAGTACATACTAATTCCAGTTAAAATATTTAGTAGTTTGCCCTGTTCGAGCTCAGATGAGTAAGTCGCCTTAATATGAAGCAGCAAATTTATAAGGTGTATGTATTCGTTTCACAAATAGAATACACTTCACCGAACAGTTAAAAATTCAATACGACCAAAAAGTGTATAACTTTTTCGAAAAAAACACAGCAGAACTTTGTTGTTATGCTTGATTGATCTTCCGTTTTCACTCTCAATTTCCCCGAATAAAATAAAACAAAAAGAAAATCAAGCACACACAAAAATTTTCCGCCACAAAAAAGGATTTTCCTTAAAAATTCGACTTGTGCAATGCACGTGCTAATTATTTTATTCGAGTTATAGAAGAAAATTGCATGTAATTTGCTTACTAAACGCTGTTGCCACTCGATTAATTTCGATTTATAGAAGTTCGAGTTATGGGAGTTCGACTGTATACACCTCGGGAGAGATCACCATTTTCCCTCGATGTATTTGTAGCCCGCTGGTTCGCCCTTGGGCTACAAATGACACCTCAGAAAAAAATAAGACGTTTCTCTCCCTTGTACTATTAAGTATTATTACGTAATGATCAATATGTTTAATATTATCTGAGATTTGAATGAAAATAGAATTCCGCGTCTCTCCTTTTTTTTGAAAGAAACTTAGTTTGGTGTTCACTATATTTCCGTATTGTGTAGAGAAGTGATGCGTAAACTTTTTTTGTGAAAAGGGTAACTTTTTATACTTTCGGAAGCCACAAAAGATTTTTTGCCCTATTTTTTTTTTCGCTTTCGCCTATTTTTTTTTTGCTTATTTTCTATTTTGAATAATTAGGCGGGCCGCTGGTTGTCCATCACTGGTGTAGAGCTTTAATTATTCAAAGTTATATATTTCCCTAACGCCTTTCTAACTAATCAACACTGGCTTACACAATCAATGCAGTAATCTCTCTAGTAATTTATTACACAGTAAAAATTCCACTAATTACATGGTACAAAAATTAAGAAGTAAAATTATTCTTGGGCCATCGCTCATAAATAAAATAAATATTACGCAAGATTAGTAATTGCCGACCTCGGTTTATTTATAAATTAATCAAAATTCATTTCGTTCATTATTACCGAACGAAATGTTCGTTAATTTATTCTCAAAACTGTTGTATTTTTCAATCAGTGTGTGCATGTTACATCAATCATTACTGGTCATATTCCTGAATATGGTCTTCGCTTGCGTCCATTTGTTCCGTTGTATTTTCGTTTGGCCAAATTAAAATTCGTCAGGTCGGTTAAGCAATGAAATTTCACTTGGTCTGCAATTGTTCTCTCATGCGAAATGAAATGCGCGCGGTCTCAAGGCCTAATTTAGTCGGTACACAGTGGCGTACACGATAGATTTTCTTCAAAAAAAAGTGCAGTTCTAGAAAATATTAAAATAAAACAGAATATTAGGTCATTTCGTATTTGCATATATTAAGATTGTTACTAAAATTAAGAGTAGAAAAAAAAACGTCGTTTAAATTTTGACTCATTCTTATCAAAACGTGTGTAAACGTCTTGATATCATATTCGCAAGGTCAAACTGTGACATTTGCTTTGCTTTCTTCAAATTCAGCATAATTGCGTTATAATATTTAACGATGGAAACTGCAGTTAGATAATTATTTTGCCTAAAGTCGGTTTGCAACATTAATTTCTATATACGGCAATGTAAATTACGAAAGTCTGATTGTATTTAGTGTAAGAGATATAGTGTTACTACTATCTACTTACTAAATATTATTAGTATCACTGTTACTTGGTCGCCATCATTGCTATAATTCGACACTTCCTATCGAAGTGTGTGTAGGCATCAGGAATGCGTTGCGAAAAAAAAAACACGACCGAAATTTTAATTTGAAAATGTTCCTTTAATATTCTCACCGGAAGATGTACCAACCCACAGCTTACATAAGTTACTAGTCTGGCTGCAAAGATTCACGTCCTAAATTTTACTTGCGTTGGCAGTTGAAGGACCATACGCTATAGTGTAATAGTCAGTAGTTTCCATTTTTGTAACTCCGCTAGCAAAGTACATTTATAAATAAAACACACTTGATGTATGCTTTTATTTTTAGTTTCATTGATTTGTATGTATGAACAATGAGTGAAGTATTTATAGGTTATGAAGTTTGTTTATTGACATATATAGTTTCATATTGTAGTACTTTATGTTCAACAGTTTTTATATACGCACTAATCAATTCAGTGTAAATACAAATTACTAGTTTATAGATATGTATAGGAAATATAATCGATGATATGGAAAATCCTTGAATTCTTCATATTAATTCACTATTCCCAGATCGTTTTCGATATTTACAGAAAGGTATATTTAAATGTCTTCTTTCTGGAATCCGCTTATAGTGAACTTGAAGGGACCAGGAATTTGGTTCGCTATAAGTGAGTGTACGCTATAACTGCAGTATTTAATATGTTATGTATTTAGTGGAGACTGAGTGATACGTTCATTATAAGCGAGTTTCTACTGTGTGCAGGTTCACTATAAGCGGATTCCACTGTATTTGAACAATGTATTTAAATATTATCTCAACGAGGCTTGTATCTGATAAAAAATGTAGTTATTTAGTAAATATACATATTTATAGAATCATATAATTTAATCTGACAAATAACATTGTAATATCATTAAATGGTATATAAGTCTTGTAACACGTTAGCACATTGCAAACAATTTTTTTTCTTGAATGAAGCGAAATCTTTTGTTCTCAGTTTTATAACGAAAAGATAAGGTTTTTGAGAAGAAGTGTCAGAATGGAGATTAAATTCTATTATAAAGGTGATTTTCACGTTAAAATTCAACATTATAATCACGAACAAAATTTTCCATAATTTGAATCGACGAAAAATGTTTCTCTAAAATAATCAACAATAAAATTTCGTGTGAATTTTGGACTTTCCTGATGTGGGTAAAACCGCGTTAATATTTTAATTGTTCGTTTATAGACTTTAGAATTACTTTACTATTATTAAAATTCAGAAGAATTATATTTTATAAATATAATTTATTTTTATTTGACCCTGACTAAATACAGTTGTACGATATATATTTTTAACTTTGTCGCATGCAAAATCTTATCGTGAGATTTCTGCCAGATATTTATGCTGATATACATGAAACGTTTTACATTATTTTCTTATAATGAATCACTTGAAAAATGCTGCAATATTTTCAGATATTAACTAAAAACATTATACATCGAAAACTAAAAATGTGTCATTTACATTTGTTAATTTTGTTCAGCTTGAAAACTGGATTCAAATAGCAAATGTGAATGCGTTACAAAAAATTTCATATCTGTTCCATAAATATTTTATACTAAATTGGCGTTAAATTTGGTTCCTTCTATAAAAATTTATCATCTACTAATAATAAATTTATCACATTTTTCCACGTGCCAGTTTTTGGATAGTTGGCTTTCAGATAAGATAATTAAAAAAAAATACAATGGAAATTTACCTAGTTCAAAAACGTTTTTATTTTACTGCTCGTGTAGAAATATTTATAATTACTCAGCAAAATGATCTAGGGGAATATACAGGTATGTCAAACTGATGACGTAATTAAGTGAGTACATTAGCAAATACTAATAAAGTATCAGTAATGAAATTGTACGATACCATGGGAGTTTGTAGTACATTTTCCTATTTAAAAACACTGGCTACTGTTTTAATTATGATTGATATGCATATTGTTCGACTTCTTCGCGGTATTGTACTAATAAATTCTTATTTTATAAAGGTTCCTTAGTGACATAAAACTACGGTATTGACATGAAACCGATAAGCACGCGATAATTAACGTTTCAATTGGACACCTGGTGATATTTCGGGCCTAATATTGGCACGTTGATCGACTGTCTGGCCTACTGCAAGAGAGAGTGACAACATTGTCTACTGTTGTTGTTGTACGTGCGTCTGAATGACGCCTACAGTTCGTATGATGTGTATTTTTTCTCTCGTAACGGGAACATCGGGTCAAGATGAAATGACGTCCGTTTCGCCCTAAGTCTCAATCCTGCGGATTCACAGTTATATTTAGTCGCAACGATGACGTCCACTGTGACGCTGTGTACACTGCTGCTGGGGCCTACGCTGAACTGGTCGGCTGGTCAGCGTCCCGTGCTCTTAGATAACGTTGAACGGATTGGTCAAATAGTACGACTCGAACGTAACACATGTCAAATTACACATTTGTAAATTGTTTTGTCTGGTCTATGCACACAGCTGTTACGATGTTTCGTCAAAACTTGAAAATGGTTTATTGTTCCAAACACCGGTTTCAAATATCGAGAAAATTCCTCGCAAATAACGGCCGTCCAACGTGGAATTTCTTAAACCACAACGGACGATCTAAACTTGACTCCACCTACCTTCCCGTTTGCTCGTTAGAACTCGGTTATTTGTCATTTAGCTCCGCCCCTTACTAAAGGCAATAACATTTTTGTTGAATATTTGTTTTTATTTCTCTGACATGTTACTTGGTGAAATATTGACTCTTTGCTAATTGTATAGGAGCAAGGCTGTGCTGCCTTCGTTATTAAAAGCCATTAATCATAGAAGTTTGTGGAAAATCCAAGAACTATTTACTTCAATCCTGTTCTCCATATTTCCTTTGTACCAAGAGTCTTCTTGAATTAAATCGATAACGTTGGTTGGACAAGTTTAAACACGTGAACACATACACATAGTGATCATATGGTTATAGGTTAGGATCTCACGCACACTGACGTCTCTTGTCTCGCCACGAAGTTTATATTCTAAAAATATTTCCACCAAAAACTTTCGCAAGCAAAATATCTGGCATGAACATTAGCGTTGCGTCTATTTCGAGAATAATTATTGCAATAGGCGTGGTTCATTTAACCACACTTACACAAACTTGACGTACACGCGCGCGCTTTGTAAATTAAATATCCGTCGTATAGTTCGCAGGTGCGCCCGATAGATGGCAGACGCAGTCAACATTGATTTTAGGTGCACGTGTGTACATATATCGGATGTTGGTGACAGTATATGTGAGTTTCAGTGAATGTAGAGCAACCCAACAGTTTGGATAAATGCTATTATCTGATGTTGGTTTATCGATTCGAACTTGGTTAGACTGAGACTGGATTATTTATTTAGATGTGCAAATAAATGGCTGGTGCAATTGCAGATTCTAAAACTGAATCGATAGGCATCCTACAATAACGGTTACATAATCTTCGTTTATCGTCAATTCCCACTATTTAAATGTATGTGAATTTGAAATGAAAAAAACAACAACCTGATAACCATGTCTATTGCTTATATTGTTCCATTTACAAGTATGATGTAAGAATTCTTGAACTCTAAATGATTTGAAGTGCTCTGCAAACTCTCGTGTTTACACACAAAGATTGATACATTATCTTAATGTTGTTTTAATTACAATGCAATTATCAGTTCTGCGATAATCCTTCGTAAGTGGAACTTATGAAAACAGTTTATCATTTGAGACATCGGTATCCGTTGTTATGAGAACTTGATAGACTCCGTTACCAATATCTATATATTCATTATTTTAATCGGCGCGGCGGTGTTCAAATATAGATTACTAATGTCATGTAAGTTAATACTTTCATTAATCTAACCTGGTACAGTTTCATAATTTTGTTAGCAAATAATCCATGTGCATAAAATATAAACTCTCTTTATGATGCCTTATAAAATATTATCTCTTGAACAATTTTGTTGAATACGAACAAATATCGTGTAATATAAAATTATACCTGTTAATGCTTTTGTTAAATCGTAGAATTACAATTGCGTTTATGTGTACAATGTTGCAACCAATCATTGACCCTATTCATCGAACCTGAAAGAGTGTATCAAGGTAAAATTTAAATACGTCCTACCATTCATAAAGGTGTAGTTTTGTTGACTGCATGCTTACCTTGAAATTCACTTGCCGAACGCGTGTATAAGCAAATATACAGGAGATACAGATTTGCAATGAAAACACTCGTCTGCGAAACATCTGGAAAATTCCGTCAACCTGACAAGCAGCCAGACGTTTACCATTGCTGGTATATTTCAACGTATTTCCTAAGACGATTTTCAACTAAATTCATGAGTTCATGGGATGATTGTGATGCGTATTTTGACGGAACCTACAAATTTGCATATTAAATGGAATATAATGCCCGGTGTGTTTAGGTTATTCGTTAATAACTTATTTTAGTGAGTGATAATTAGATTAGTGGTAGTGTGCTGTACAATTAGCGCATGTCCCTGAAAAAGTCGTGTGTGACGAAAGCGTATTTACGATACTTCAAATTGCTAGAAGAGACCAGATACGTGAATTTCCATTAGACGGCTTCCATAAAGGATGTCACAGGTTTTTCGTGAAATTTTACCCCCACCCACCCCTATGTCACACCATACCCCTGGCATTGACTGTCACAATTCCGCCGCCCCCCTCACGCCTTTAAAACCTGTGACATCATTTATGGAGGAAGCTGCCTTATCGACATCACTAATTATGATTCTCTTTTTGTTACCAGTTCGTCACATAAGTATATCGTCTAATATGGTTAATATTCCAATACCCTTATATGATTAATTTTCAGTTGAATATCATTTATAAAAACGGATGCAGTTTTATGGAAACAATTTGAAAGAACTAGTTCGAACTTGATAAATAATAGAAGCAAATATAAACTTGCTGGTATAGTGTATTCCACTTTTTATATTCCTGACTACTTGATTTGTACTAATTAGTTTATTGGGGGTGCTATATCCTAACAATACAAATTCTTTGAAATATTTCAATACATAATTAGCCCAAAAAAAAAATTGTAACCCAGTTCACTACTGCTCTCAAGGATGAATCCCAATAGCCGTACGGAGCGTACAGTATTCCATTGTATACCTGTTTTCGATCGGTATACTCAGACGTACAGTCACGGAGGTGGAGTGAGTGCATTTTGGTAACCGCTATTTATCTTACGAAAACTATTTTGACATACATTACTTCAATTCTAATTTTGTTTTAAATTAGCGGGTTTCACCCCTAAGGTATTGTAATTCTGGGAATTTCTGTAGCTTGCGGTATCTTGTAACTCGTAACGGATTTACGACTAACAAGAACCTGCTAATTTAAAACGTATCATATAACAAATTTAGAATTGAAGTAATGTATGTCAAAATGGTTTCAGTAATATAAATAGCGGATATCAAAATTCACTCACTCCACCTCTGTGACTGTATATCTGAGTATACCGATCGAAAACAGTTACACCATGGAATACTGTACGCTCGGTACGGCTATTGGGATTCATTCTTGACATCAGTAGTGAACAGGGTTACAATTTTTTTTTTTTGTCTAATAATGTATTGAAATACACTAAAACTCCCATAACTCCAACTTCTATAACTCGAATTTCTCCATAACTCGAATAAAATGATTGGCACGTGCATTCCGTAAGTTGAATTTTTAAGAGAAATCTTTGTGCAGGAATTTTTTGTGTGTGGTTGGTTCTTTTTGTTTTATTTTACTCGGGGAGTCCCTTTTCGTTTGTCACGAGTTGTTACGTTTCAGTGCAAAAAAAATTAGAGAGAGCGCAAGATCAATCACGCACAAAAACAATTCTGTTGTGATTTTTTAGAAAAGGTGGTACACTTTTTGGTGTAAATATGTATGATATGAGGAAAATAACTGGGTTATAGCAACACTCACTCACACAAAAACACGCCCATCCCTCAAACTGCGTTTTTTCGTGTTGAGTTTTTAATTGTTCGAGGAAGTCCCTATTTGTAAAACGAATACATGCACATTTATTCCTTATAAGTTTGCTGAGCCTGAACGGGAACGAGGCAAATTATTGAATATTTTAACCGAAATTAGTTTGTACTCCTAGTACACGATTTGGATTCCATAAAAACGTGTGTAATTAAAACACTGTAATATCTTTAAACAAAATCGCTAGTTTTGATGAACAGTTCTATAACTCGAAGTCTCCATAAGTCGAACTATTTTTTGTGGATAATGGTGGTTCGAGTTATGGAGGTTCGACTGTATTTATATTGTTACAATATAGCACCCCCAATAAACTAATTATTACTAGTCAAGTAGTCACTATAGTAGGGTATCGAATATTGTCTGTAGGATTTCAATAATCTTTCGCTACGAAAGTTTCGTATCTACCATAATCTTCAACATTATTTGTTCAGTTGAAAATCACAAGCATAATCGGTCTATGGCGTAGTTTAGTTTCAATACGCGTTTGTCTCATTTTGCTGAATTGTCCACTGGAATATTTGCAAAAGTCAGCATTGTTGAGGTTGGAGATAGGAGCGGGCGCTGATAATATAAAATTACTGCGTTGCGTGACTACACCATGCTATTACAGCATCCCCTGTACTTACTCACCTCTCGCCACCCTGTTGGACGTTGCACGACCTCGCGTAATATATTATCGACACTACCCTTTTCCTGTAAGGGTGTATGTGTTTTAAAAATTCATCATCATTGGTAAGTCAACACTATTTCTTTGCTGAGCTCGTATTTTGTCTCTACATCCTAGATTTAATTTTCTAGAGTTATTTATATCCATTAGTGAATTGCTTCGGGTCTAATTTATGCTTGGACACCCTTCAGTAAAACTGGTCTAGTACAGTGTTTCTGAAATTCTCTGACGTTACTTCTAAGTCAAGAATAACCGGTTTTGAACTTCTGGTTTATTTGAAACCCTCATTTGGTATACATAGGTATTAAATTGTCACCATCTGTCTATGTTACGACTTGGGCCTAAACTGTAATGATTTAATAAAGTTGTAGTTTATATAGGTATAGAATATATAAATAAAATATTTTATCTTAAATGCTTTTGAGCGGGTTTTAATCAGTCATCACAAATACAAATTGCGTTGCTCGTTTCGAAACCTAACTAATGAAATACATATTTATGAATATAAAAATAGCTTTTTAACACAATTTCCTAAATATATAATTGGTCCATTCCGTGGCCCAACATACGAACAATTATTACGTGTTGCAACAGAAGTATACACATGTATATGTAAAAAAAAAACACTCCGGTTTTATCTATTAACATACTTACAATCATATTAACGTCGGCGAGCACTATTCGTGTGGCAAATAGCTGCATGAGATAAAATTTTAATCGCTACGCCATCAAGTCTCCAACGTTACGTCGGGCGTCCATCCTTCCTGGTGGCGTCGTCGTCGCCCGCGTCCGCGTCCTCGATGTCGGTAGGGTTGTTTGGCGGTGGTGGGGGGGTGGTCGTTGCTGGAGTCCGCAGTGTGACGTCACGATAGAACGTGGTTCGATACGCTTAGGGGCGTACAAGGAACCGTACAGCGCATAACGCAGTTCTGTCCCGGCCGGCGTTCAGAACGGTACGCGTGTGATATTCAGTAGTCAGCCAGCGAGCCGCGTTCAACATCGGTTTGCACTGCTGCTGCATTGTTGCCGGGAGGACACCACCACCACCACCTCCAAACCATCATCATCAACACTACGAACGCACAACACCTCCTGTATCTCTATTTAGTAGTGGCGTGTGAACAAAACAACGGACAATAGTGGTTCTTATTTAATAATTAACATTGTGTGTGACCAAATTGGTACTGACCACCCCCGCTAAGAGGTTGAGTACCGCTAGGAAAAATGGCTGACAAGGTAAGTCCGGCGCGAGGCGTAGTTATTATTGGTGGACTACTACCACCTCCCATCCATGTATGAACATAGTTACTGCACCCTCTGACGCACCCTGCTATAGTTCAGGATATTCGAAGGTTTTCTGCTGAACAATCTATGTTGCATGACATTGTTTCTAGCATCCATGTTAACTAGATTAGAAATATTCACTAGTTCTACTAGAGACCTAATTATCTAAATCATTATGAAACACATTTAAAATGTTCATTCTCTCATAATGTAGGTTTAAAAAAATCGTTTCCTTTGCGAGTTCACAGTATAATGTAGAAAAATCAATGACTATGGGCGTAGTCCCTTAATGTCTCGGAAAGCGCTGGAAGCTGACGGTACCAGTTTACTCAAAATTACTCCCGAAAATTTGCGACAAAAGTATTGATTGAGTTTTGTCTATTGAAGCAGTACTCCAACTGCTCAACTTGAGCGTACCCTAGCAACGGGCATTATCGATTAAAACAACTGAAGCTGTTTGCTTTTCCAACTGTAAAATTAGAACAATCGATTCGTTTAAAATGGGCCTCCATTATATTTAGCGGAAAAAAGAGAATCTTTGAATTGGATCTTGGGACATTGTATTCACTAGAAAGGAATACGGTTTTAATTTTTTACTATAGATACAATTATATAGAAATATAATGCCTTTAGTCAATCTTTGATGGTACTTGTATGTTGTCTGTATGCATGCAATTGTGAATTTCAGCCATTGATATGATGTTTTCCAGGTACGTTTTAGTGCGTTTCCCGATATTACGAATATTCTTGTCACCGTTTCGCTACTTCATAATACCTTCTCAGCGATTTACAATCTGCATTCGACATATAGATGTTTGGGTAATTTTCAATAATTTAACGTTAAACTATACGAGATATAAAGAAGTCAGTTAAATTAATTAAATGCAACATTTGTTCCGATAGTCGACGTTCAAGCCGTATCATGATGACCTTGTATCCATTTTGCCAGTGTCAAGTTGGTGTTTAGTGTTAACTCATGTAACTGGCACCTTTGTGCTAACCGGTGACCTTGAATTAGGGCCGATAATTGCGACAACCGTGGATATAATCGTGCCGATTCGATATGTTACATAATAGACATGGTCGGTCTCACTCTTGCACCTATCGTCTCGCGCGCTCGGGCCGCCTGGATATATAAAATGTATTGATCGGCCAGCGCCGGCATACTGGTCGCGCTACCGAATTCAATAGGATTCTGGGTTTCTATGTGTGTGTATTGCGTCTCAACTGTGGCGCAGCCTCCACGGATCTAGGTCATACGATGTCATTTCCAACATCTATTATAGGTTTTTGTTCCGTACACCATGGGTACCGATAAATAGAAACGTAAACTGATGTTTGATTTATGCACTATTGCAAAAGTGTTCACTAGTAGTTCGAATAGTTCGATTTCGTTTGAAGCCATAATTAACGGTGGAGATTATGATTGATTACGTTATCCGATGGAAGTAAACCTTAAAAGGCGAACTTAAACACTCGACGATAAAATCGGCTTAAAATAGACTAGACAAATTATGTATTTTTGCTACAATCTTATGCATTTAAATATAAAATAGTATATTCATTTACTTTGTGAATAATAAATTAGAATGTATAAATTACTTCGTTTTTATGCATTGATATTTTTAAATTGTTTTAGTCAAAATGAATAATACCGACTATATTCATAACTAATACTAGCGGATCTACCAAAGAGCTAGTATTTGACGCTGTTGCTATGGTAATGCTATAAAAATGCACAATTTTCCATAGCAACAATGTCAAATTTAGAAAAAAAAATAAATAAATTAGTAGTGCATTTAGTATTTAGTTGTCATTGTTATTAATTTTTTGTTCGTAGAATTCATATATTTGTTTATCCCAATATAAATTTAATTATGAGAAATATTGGAGAATGAAAAATCCATGAAAGAAGAAAATAAAATTATATATAAATTTGTTTACAGAAAACAGACAGTTTCATTATAAATTAATTGCATTGTTTACTATAGAAACACGTATTCTGATTATCTCACAATGTAAAAAGTATAACTACTGTTTACAATCGTTTCGTTACGTATGCTCATTCGTTTGTAGTGTTACGCCATATTTAAATCGTGGAAACAGCCTGTGTATATGCAACACATATGACGCAAACGTATTGAAGCATGTGATACAAATTTTTTCTGAATAATCACTTTAAATTACTTGATCGTAAATTTTTACCTAATGACGTTCTTTTTTAAATAAAAAGTGTCAACCTTTTTGTAAATTTACTAGTATAGCTGTTACTAGTACGAAAATATTGAATGATTTTTTTTGCATTTATATTATCATCGAGAAAATCATTTCTTTGTACTGATACCAATGCTCTTCAAACGTCTATATGTTTACAACCTAAATGAATTTAATTGATATGCATTCTGGGATAAAATTAACGTAATATACCGGTTTCGACTTCTGGGAATAGTATTGAAGCATGTAATTATTAGAATTTTCCTGACGTAAATCCCCGTAGAATGAATTTATGCAAATCAAGTCATAAAACATTAAAACGAGATTGACAGCCTTGTTTTCACATTACAGTATTTTCTTCGAATTGTGAGAAATATTTCTTTTATATTTTGTATCATAGAATATAAATTGGTCAGTTTTAGTCAGGGCTCGGAACCGAAAAAAATATCGGTTAAAAACTATCCGATATTGCGAACGTTATTTTCAAAACGGTTTTGTTCAAACCCGTAATGTTCGTCACTGATTTGGGTTAAAAGCCCGGGTTTAAAAAGATTTTATTACCGGTTAAGAAACCGGTTTTCGAACAAAATTTAATGGATAAAATTTAAACAAAAAAATTGATAGATTGTTGATGGAATGAAAAATATTAATATTATAACGGTTTTTTGAATATTTTTATATATCATTAATACAACAGTTTCTAAGTTAAAAATAAAATCAGTCAGTTTAATATACTGTATATAAATATTATAAAAAGTAGTTAATCAAACATGACATGGTTAGTGAAACTTAGGTTAGGAAAGGAAGCAATCAGTAAAAGTTTTTATGAACATACATTTTTGTATTCTCGGATGTACCAATATTGGAGTAAAATTCATAATTATTGAACGAATGAATATTAATATTTTTATTTAAATAAATGTTTTGATAATCATTATTTAAAAACTCAATTAAATTAACCGGTTAACATATGTATATTTTTTTTCGGTTACCGTTTTTTCCATGTTTAAAAATATCGGTTTCGGTTAAAATGACGTCATGATAGCAAAAAATAAAGGTTAACCGGTTCCGAGCCCTGGTTTTAATTCGAAATATCAAAATATGAAGTTGTAATCTGTTATAGTTTAATTTAATATACACAGATATTGTTTTATCAGATTATTCACTACTTTTCCAAATAAATGACCACATGGGTTCATGTTTGCCACTGATAAAAAAGAAACCGCAGTTGTACACAATTCATTATTATGTAATGCAATAAATATGTGGATAAGAAAAAAAATACGTCATATATTAAATAATGCTTGTTTGAATAATACATAGCCATTATCTAGTAAAATACAATACGGTGACAAGAATATTAATATTTAAGTGAATGTTTTATTGCAAGTTTATTGATGTATGTATGTATGCGAGTTGAAGTGTATGAGGTCCATTGCTTTGGCCACGTATGTTGTGTAGGCATCCCGCTATCCATGTATTGTTACAGCATGGACGATCAGATTCGTACCGTGTGGCCACCATTCCAGCAACATATGATGACAACAAAACAGCTGATGGTAAAGTGAAGGTACACCGAATCACAGAATATACTTATATACCTACTACTACACTTTGTATACAATCTCACTGGCTTTACAACACCACTCTGTACATACACTGTATACTTCAACATCTTTTCAGGAATCTATACGGCTCTCTCTCACACTCTCTCTCTCTCGCTGGACACGTTGGGGGATATTGACGTTTGTAAAATCAAATAGTGGTTCAGTAAATTGTTCATATTTGATTTTACAATACTAATCATTTAATTTTACTAACAACTTTCATGTAGAATTTTCCATTACTAACACATATCTGTCCCATAAGTATACTTTGATTAGTTGATTGGTTCATGAATATAGTTGTATATTCAAATGTTACTTATGGGATCAACATATTTCGAATATCTAATGGAAGAAAATAGTCTCATACTTTTCATTACATATATTATTATAATAGTTTCATCTCATATTATTGAGGTATCTACTTTTCAACTGATGGGTTTAGGTATGGTATATAGGTGATGTGGAATGAATATTAGTGGGTTCTTGTTTGCATGCATGAATACTGTTTCCTGATTGGGTGAGCATTCTCTGCATGCATGTGCACTATATCCTCTTTACTACATTCATTCGTGGTTTTTATTGTAAGATTAAAAAATACAATATCCATAAATGAATGTGGTATTCTATTATTTATAAAAAAAAATATTTCTTTTCATTTTTCCTCACTTGGTAGTAGAATAAACAATATATTAATTGAATGTTATGTTTTCTTATAGTCGCGCAGAAAAGTACAGAAGAAAGTGCGAAAAGCAGTCGAGTTAGATGATCTAAAACAGGAGTTGGATATTGATTTCCATAAAATCACTCCGGAAGAACTATACCAGCGGTTCAGTACACACCCTGAAAATGTATGTTACACTTTTTTTTTTACTGAAGTATATGAATAAAGATTTTTGTTTGTTTGACTCTTGTGTCTTATATACTCATTTTATAGGGCCTCAGTCACGCAAAGGCCAAAGAAAATCTGGAGCGCGACGGACCTAACGCGCTCACACCACCAAAGACAACACCTGAATGGGTCAAGTTCTGTAAGAACTTGTTCGGTGGTTTCGCTCTATTGCTATGGATTGGTGCCATCCTTTGTTTTATCGCATACGGGATTCAAGCCAGTACCGTAGATGAACCAGCTGATGACAATTTGTACTTGGGTATTGTGTTGGCGGCCGTCGTTATTGTCACGGGTGTGTTCAAGCAGAAATATTTAAAATTTTATCCATTTTCCTATATGACTTTCAATATCTTTTAACGTTTTCTTTTGCTAGGTATATTCTCATACTACCAAGAAAGCAAGAGCTCGAAAATTATGGAATCGTTCAAAAACATGGTACCCCAATTCGCTACGGTGATCAGAGAAGGCGAGAAACTGACCCTTCGTGCCGAAGACTTGGTATTGGGTGACGTTGTAGAGGTGAAATTTGGTGATAGAATTCCCGCCGATATCAGGGTTATTGAATCGCGAAGCTTCAAAGTTGATAACTCTTCATTGACTGGTGAATCTGAACCCCAGAGTCGAGGCGCCGATTTCACACACGAAAATCCATTGGAAACCAAGAACTTGGCCTTTTTCTCTACTAACGCTGTTGAAGGTACCGCCAAAGGTGTGGTTATCAGCTGTGGTGACAACACTGTGATGGGCAGAATTGCTGGTCTGGCTTCCGGTTTGGACACGGGCGAAACACCCATTGCCAAGGAAATTCACCATTTCATCCACTTGATCACTGGTGTCGCTGTCTTCCTGGGTATCACGTTTTTCCTTATTGCCTTCATCTTAGGTTACCATTGGTTGGACGCCGTCATTTTCTTGATTGGTATCATTGTCGCTAACGTGCCGGAAGGTCTGCTGGCTACTGTAACTGTATGTCTCACCTTGACCGCCAAACGTATGGCTTCCAAGAACTGTCTGGTCAAGAATCTGGAAGCTGTAGAAACCTTGGGATCCACCAGTACCATCTGCTCCGATAAGACTGGTACACTTACGCAGAATCGTATGACTGTCGCTCACATGTGGTTCGATAATCAGATCATCGAGGCGGACACCACTGAAGATCAGTCTGGTGTACAATACGACAGAACTAGCCCAGGTTTCAAAGCTCTTGCCCGTATCGCGACCCTCTGCAACCGTGCCGAATTCAAGAGTGGCCAGGAAGGTTTGCCTATCTTGAAGAAAGAGGTCAACGGTGATGCTTCTGAAGCTGCCCTGCTCAAGTGTATGGAACTGGCTCTTGGAGATGTTATGGGTATTCGTAAGAAGAACAAGAAAGCCTGTGAAATTCCCTTCAATTCTACAAACAAATATCAGGTATATTCTTATCCGTTGCACTGATAACTATGACGTGAATGTGCTAAATTCATCAAATGTCATCATATTTAGGTATCAATCCATGAAAATGAAGATCCCAACGACCCACGTCATATCATGGTAATGAAGGGAGCCCCAGAACGTATCTTGGAACGTTGCAATACCATCTTCATCGGTGGCAAGGAAAAGGTTCTGGACGAAGAGATGAAGGAAGCGTTCAACAATGCTTATTTGGAACTGGGCGGTCTTGGCGAACGTGTACTTGGATTCTGTGATTTCATGCTCCCATCTGATAAATATCCAATTGGTTTCAAATTCGACGGCGATGATCCTAACTTCCCTCTGGAGGGTCTTCGTTTCGTTGGTCTGATGTCTATGATTGATCCCCCACGTGCTGCTGTACCCGATGCCGTCGCTAAATGCCGTAGTGCTGGTATCAAAGTTATCATGGTCACTGGTGATCATCCTATTACTGCTAAAGCTATCGCCAAGTCTGTCGGTATCATCTCCGAGGGTAACGAAACTGTTGAAGATATTGCCCAGCGTCTGAACATTCCCGTCTCCGAAGTCAATCCACGTGAAGCGAAGGCTGCTGTCGTACACGGTGGTGAATTGAGGGATCTGTCCTCTGACCAATTGGATGACATTCTGCGTTATCATACTGAAATTGTATTCGCCAGGACTTCACCTCAACAGAAACTGATCATTGTAGAAGGTTGTCAACGTATGGGTGCCATTGTGGCCGTAACTGGTACGTAATACATATATCACTCTTTATTCACATTCATTGAACATGCACTTAATATATTTGATCTCACCAGGTGATGGTGTAAACGATTCTCCTGCTCTGAAGAAGGCTGACATTGGTGTTGCTATGGGTATTGCTGGTTCCGATGTATCGAAACAAGCCGCTGACATGATCCTGCTCGATGATAACTTTGCATCTATCGTTACGGGCGTTGAAGAAGGTCGGTTGATTTTCGACAACTTGAAGAAATCCATTGCGTACACGTTGACTTCTAACATTCCTGAGATCTCTCCGTTCTTGGCGTTCATTCTGTGCGACATTCCATTGCCGCTGGGTACCGTGACCATCTTGTGCATTGACTTGGGAACCGACATGGTAAGTGCCGATTGCCACGCTGAGGCTGACGATTACTATAACATTGTTGTTGTTGATGTATCCGGCGCGGGTTAAGTTCCAGCAACAGCGCAGGATAGTTACTAGTCCTGTGTGGACATTAGATAATATGTCTAGTGTCTGCTTGTCCACTATGTACTAAACTGACAATATGTTGTTATATATGATATAAATGTTATGATTAAATTGAACAGATTGTATAAGTTAGCATATGCTCAGGTACCAGCTATATCGCTCGCGTACGAAAGGGCCGAGTCAGATATAATGAAGCGACAACCGCGTAACCCGTACACAGATAAATTAGTTAACGAAAGGTAAACACCATACTGCCGGGCATGTTTGACTATGAAACTTCTACGTTTTATTGTCTGTCTTTCTCTTGTGCACATATATATATATTATGATGGTCGTATTTACCGGTGCACGTCGGGTCGTATCTCTGATGCACGTATTGTTTATTATACGTCTACCGTTCTGTTATTACCGGTGTCCGAGATGCACCCGCGTGCCCGTTTGATTGAGACTGCCTTTAGTTGAGTTGAGTTCCTCCAGTATTTTATATACGTAGTTATACGTAACATTAATGTACGGTTAGTCCGTTGGGCGGACCCAGGAGGTACGTGCAACTCAAATTACTACTATTTACTATTACTCTATTATATTATACCTACTATATTTATGAGTTATTTTTATGATTTTACGTTTAGATGCGTTCCGTCCCATCTATACTGACACAGCTCTAGTATTTTTATTATTATATTGACGCTCTATTGTTATTGATTATGTAATATTTGAGTATAAATGAGTTTGACGCCGTGTGCCTCTAGTACTTTGTAGTTTTACATTTACATAGTCGCTCTCTTATTATCTATCTGTCGCTGTCTACGTTTTATTATTTAGGCCACATAGTGTGTTTTAGAGTTCTTGTAGCGTTTGACATTGCTGTTGTAACAGGTACCGGCTATATCGTTAGCTTACGAGGAGTCCGAGAGTGACATCATGAAACGGCCACCAAGGAATCCGTTCACTGACAGTCTGGTGAACGCGAGGTTATTATTCAGTTATAGTCATACATATCTATATTCTCGTGCTAATCAAACTAATAATGACAAATCAGCAATACTAACCTCTAAACCAAACTGGGCATATGTGTTTGTTTGTCTTACTAACTCTTGTCTCATATGTATTTGCAAATGTAATAACAGCTATGCGCGGTGATGGCCAGACTAATCAACTTCTTCTCTATACGTCCATATCTGCGGTTCTTACCTGTGTCTTGCTATATTACTGTATTTATTACCATTATACTTTACACCGTACAACATGATCAAACATAGCATCCTTTATTTCACATAACGCATAATATAAATCAATGTTTAGACTATACCTGTTTGAACATGTTTGTCGGTTTAGGTGCGCTAGATTTTATGCCAATTACACATACATTCACACTTAAAACTTCCTGATCCTCTCCACGGCTCGTGTGTCCATTGATTGGTGATAATAACTAGTTTAGCGCACATTCGAGCTTTGTCGTGCTATTCCATTAGACATATCTGTTTTGGCTTATTGACTTGGTGTCAGTTGAAACTCGGGACTTCGCGAACAACAAGTATGCATGGAGAGATGTATTAGACCGAGTTAATTTTCCCACTTAGTGGGTAAACTGATTCACTTTAGATACGCAATGAGCCTGCGCTCCTTACATCCAAACATCCAACGTGCCTAATTATTGTCTCCTCGCCATCCTGGTTTATTGTAATAAATATATAGGGTGTGCGCGTGCGCGGCATGTTACGTTGTCAATGTGTGCCACAACTCATATTGTGTGTTTCTGTTATATTCACCGAACGCCCCCCGCCCCCCAGTCCACTACGGTTTTGTTTGATCTTCTTGTTTGTTTGACCTTTCACTAGGTCCCTGCCATTTCCCTGGCATATGAAGAAGCAGAGTCAGATATCATGAAGCGACAACCCAGAAATCCTTTCTTAGATAAACTCGTAAACGAAAGGTAATAGTCTTTCGTGTGCACTGCCTCTTCTCTCTCTCTCTCTCTTGTCTCTCTGTTTCTTTTATCGCCTATTTTCTTATTATATTATTGCCTATTTTGTTTATGTATATACTGATCTATAACTATATACATATATTTTTTGCTCTTTTTATTATTGAATTTCTATAACTATCTTTCCAGTAAATCTGTATTCGCCGTGATGTGATGTCGATCTGTATTAATGTGCCCGATTGATGCGCCCGGTATATAAACGGTCTTGTTTCTCGTTATTCTCCATATTGTTCTTCTTCTTATATCATGTTTATCGTTCCATTGTCCTGTCCATCGTACACCATGTCTCTCATTCAATTGCGTACTTCTGTATCTTTCGCTAAATATCTCTCTGTAATGTGATGCTTGTGTCATGTCTATGTCATGTTCATGTATGACGTGCTTATGAAAGCTTCAGTTAGTGCCGGCCATTGTGATGGTGACGGCAGGTAAGTATGTGGAGGCATATAAGTCTGTCTGTCTGTCTGCCTGTGTCTGTGGTACGTACGTTAACGTTCATAAAGCTCTTAGCACTTCCGTTCATATTGCCGCACCGCTTGCTGGCCGCGAAATCCGTGCTCACGCCTATTTCCACTTCGATTCCACTAAACTCCCATTTATATTTCCACTCTGAGGGACGTTAACCTTACTCTCTCTTGTAACACAATCCAAGATGGCGTCATATCTTGTTCTGATTTTCATCGTTACAGTTAAACCAATGTTTCCAGTAATTATTAAAATTATTAGTATTATAAATTAATCTAGTTTCATATAATATTCAGCATTATTTCTTTGAATATTGTTGATAATTATGTTGATTGTCATCTGTAACTATTAGAAAGTAAGGTTAATACTTGTACCTGATTATATTTTTCTTACATTTTTGATTAACTTTACCCATTATAATATTTACCTAATATCCTGGTTCTGCTACAAACCACCACCACTACTACTACTACTCGTACATCTGTTACAATATACTCTCTATAGGCTAGTAGAGAATGCCAGGTACTATAACCACACTATTTACTCTATTTATTTATTTACTTACTACTAACCAGCGTGTCCGCTGCATGTCTCTCACACTACTAACTCTACTATGTATGCCGCCGGTCACTGTATAGGTGCCTGCTATATCTCTGGCTTATGAGGCTCCGGAGTCGGACATTATGAAAAGGCAGCCGCGTGACCCGTATAGGGACAACTTGGTTAACCGCAGGTGGGTCACAACTAGCCGATGTGTGCATAGAGCACTGTAGCCGCTGCACTGGGTGGCCTCTCTATGTATATATATATTATCTCTCTCATTGAACGTTATACGTTTCAAAACAAACATCTGTCAACATTCTACATCCTAACCTCCTTTACCACTTATAACAGGCATGCCCCACAACTCCGTCAGTTTTCTTCTCCTCCAAGTCACACTGCCCTGTTAGGATCGTGTAAATTGCCTGTCACGTGTACTTACTTTGAATTCACCACTAAGAACGCCGTGATGATGTGCAGTGTGTGATACAAATTAGAATATGGCACGTGTTACACAAACAAGTGTGGAAGAACTATTTCATATATCAATGGTTGTGGGTGCTATCATGTAAAATAGAACTTGTCTAGTGTGCAACAGTGCTTTTGTCATTTACACCATCTTAACAACAATCATCACCACCTTACCAAGTGTAAATTACTAATGCCCCCCCGATAGCTGTTGCCTTTGAATGTAATGTTGTACGGACGTGGTTGGCGATTCGAAATCTACGCGATTTATGTTACTGATTGAATATGAATAAATTTGTAAATCTTTTTTCGAATATGATTTCGCATTGTCAACGTGCGTTTGCGCACTGTAAGCTTGTGTTTTTAACAGTGCATGTTTGATAGTAACTAATGTATTGGGAGGAATAACAAGCATGAAGTGGATGTTTGTAAGTATTTTTTGTAACAGTCACTCTGGAACATTCGCTAAGAATGTTTAATCAACAAGTTTACCTAAAGTAAATAAAGAATACGTACGGACGTAAGTCTATGAACATGTAATTATTGTATATACATATAACTTACTAGTTCAGAGTGACTGTTTTCAACATTTAGCTTGCTGGGCACATATTCAATAAAACATATGACTATAGGTTGATCTCCATGGCGTACGGTCAAATTGGTATGATCCAAGCCGCTGCCGGATTCTTCGTATACTTTGTCATCATGGCTGAAAATGGTTTCCTGCCGTTGAAATTGTTCGGCATTCGTAAACAATGGGACTCCAAGGCTGTCAACGATCTTACAGACTCTTACGGACAGGAATGGGTACGTTCTCATCAACCTACGTCAACATGAATTCTGTGGTACTAATTGACTGGTTACACTTTGTAGACTTATCGTGATAGAAAAACTCTCGAATACACTTGCCACACTGCTTTCTTCGTCTCGATTGTCGTTGTACAGTGGGCTGATTTGATCATCTGTAAGACTAGACGTAACTCCATCGTACACCAGGGAATGAGGTATAATGATGACTTGTTACTCTGATATAAAATGTCTTAATACTAATGTGTGTATCGTCGTGTGTTTACAGGAATTGGGCCTTGAACTTTGGTCTCATATTTGAAACTGCACTTGCTGCCTTCTTGTCGTACACGCCCGGCATGGACAAGGGTCTGCGTATGTTCCCACTCAAGTACGTATCGTCTTCTTTGTTTACTACTATTTCTAAGAATTATTGTTTCATTTCACATTCAGTTTGTAGTTATGTCTGGATATTTGTCACATATATTTTTCTTTAATTATTAGTGTATTAATGATTGTGTTGTATTGTGTATAGGTTCGTGTGGTGGTTGCCCGCTTTACCGTTCATGTTGTCCATCTTCATTTACGACGAGACCCGAAGATTATATCTGCGCCGAAACCCCGGCGGCTGGCTGGAACAGGAGACGTACTATTAAAGATGGGGGGCGCACGCTCATGCCGGTCGCGAAACTGCCAATGCACTGCTGTGGTTCGGTGTCGTGGTAGTGCCACTGCGCGCTCCGCCTACATTTATATATACACACATATATATAAATTCATAACCCTCCAAGAATTCAACAATCACCAACCACAACCACACATCCTCACTCCGCCCCGCCCTCCTGTCAGCCCAGACCCGCCCTCATGCTCCTATCACATACTCCAAGTAATACACGGTGTCGTGTTGTTCGGACTAGTTTCGTTATCCTCCCACCACCGAAAGCCCCGCACCCAATCCGCCCCGCCTATATACATACATACATGCATATGTAAAGTATAGAAATATCGTATTTCGTTCTGTATACCTGTAACAACAACACATTCACCCAATCAGCCAACCAGTTCGACAACTGTGTATCTACTTCGCTTTCTACAACTACTACTACTACTACTACTAATACCCCACTGATATATACCATTATTATATGCTGATGGGGCATGATTTTTGCAAAAAAACAACCGCTCACCATTTTCACACATTATCATTGTTCAGATATAGATTTTCATTTGTTGGACGTAAGCACACTACGATGCGGATATTCGAATAATTTTATTTTATTACTACTGTATTACTATTTACTAATATTGTGTAACTACATACATACATACCTACATTACATACATACATACATAATGCATACAAAGTATTTCGTTGTCAGTAAAATTGTACAAAAAGTTGTTATTAATGTAACTCTTAAGCAAAAATGTTTACTTAACGTGTACGAAGTGAAACAACAAGTCACCACAAACAAAATGTTGCGCATTATTATTATTATTAAAAACAAGAACGTGAATGTTACACGTACGTGGATAAAATATCGTTTTATTAATTGCCGACGCTGCCGTTCAGTATAAATTCCCGCCTACCCCAACCCCACTCTACATTCACTACCAGCTACTTCGTTCACTATCCAAAATCACCAATAGCAGAAGTAAGCAGCAGCAGCAACAACACAACAACAGAGTTGAAACCCCGCCCTGTTCCCACTAACCGTATGTAATACCACGCCCAGTCACCCCACCACTTACCTGTATACTGGTACGTTCCAGCTTATGTGTACAGTCGTTCGGGGCGGTACGAATCTCAATGTGCTGCAATTGCTGTGTGCAGCGCCGCCCCCTTCTCCCACCCCGCCCCCATCTCCATCATCCGTATATTCACGATTCAACTACACCATTACTACGACATACGAGATGATTGAATTAGTAGCGCGCGTTTATTATAATTATATAAACGTTATAATTATTAAATAATACATAATTATTATTACATAAATATATAGTTGGTCTGAACTCCCCCTCCCAGTCCACACCATAGATGATAAATAACGCAATAGAGTTTTCTTCACATTCCAGTTGAAAACAGTTGCCTTAGTGCTGTCTCTTCATTTGTTTACCGTTTTAAACGTTAAATACGATGTAATATAATGTGAAGTGATGATTGAAATGTCCAGTAGTCTATACTGAAATATTGCATTATATTACATACATACATACAAAGCATACATATAAATACATACATACATGCAAGCAACATAATACCGAACATGAACTTGTGGTCGGGCCGAGAAGTATCACCACCACATTATTGTTCATGTGGTGGTTTGTAATCGTAGATGTTGTTCACATGATGTGCACACGCGCATAGGCCACCGCTACACCTCTCTGTCTCTAACTTTGATCGAGGAACGTGTGTGTGTGTGTACTGTATTAAGTAAATTAATTAATGAAATATCATGCTGTAAGCAGTAAAACGATGAATAAATTAAAAACGGGCGTAAATCCGGTTCCGTTTCTCGTTCTGTTTTATATTTATATGATGAAATAAATAAAATAGCTGCTATTCAGTTAGCTGTCAGTGTGTATGAACGAGCTAGTATATAGTTTTAGGCTTTGAACACTCTTTAGGTTTTAGCGACTAGAAGATGTAATTGTGTTGTTATATCGTGTTAAGTGTACAACAAAAATAATAATAACAAAACAAAATATTTCTGATGTTCTCAGAATAAATAAATCATTGAACTGGAGAGCTCTTTTATCGAGTGCTCAAATGGGACGCGTGCACTTTGTCGCGACTGACTGACCGACCCGAATATACATACATAACATACGTGTTACTATGTATTTGCCAATATATGTACCATATATGGAATACTGTATGCTGGGTTTACCACGTGACATCATCATTGTGTCTGCGTTCATCATTTGTATATAGTTATGATTGCTTATAAAAGTGTTTATTTTTTATTTTTAGTAGAATCGATAAGTAAGTGGGCAGGCCTAAATTCTTGTGTAAACTCGAAACACGAACTATATAGATAGAAGAACATCCATGTAATAATAATAATAACGATACTGAAACAATATAATAACGTGGCGCTTGTCATCCGTCATCATCATCGCCATGTATGATTCAGTTTAGTTAGTCAGTCGCGATAAGGGCGCCGCCCACCATCGAACGTAGTTGATTGATTGATTCATTGATTGTAAGTCAGAAAATGATGCTTGGGTAGAGCCATATTTTATTTATGATATGAGTAATTAATTAAATAAATTAACGCTGTGGTCTGAGACCAGCGGAACTGTTGAAAGAATGGCAAGTCCTGTATTGTTACTGTATTGTAAATATCTTAAGTAAATCACTCCATTATATTATTTTGCTTGTGTTATTTTCAAATTCATGTTTTAGTGAGTACAAGCTGTAAAAATTTGGGTTTTAATAAATTGGATAACAATAACCACTCGCTTGTGCTATATATACATATATTTCTAATTTACTACTGTACCTCAAAACAAACTCCTAACTCCCAATTCCATCATAATAAAAAAGTTATGTTACTTTTCTAGATAACTGATGATTTAATTAAACATATTCAGTATGTAGTTAACAAATATAATTCGATATTTTTTAATTTATATTAACATAATTAACTCCCTTGTCTACATAAAGCCAGCTACGCCACTGGTGCTGTTCTAGTTCTAGTTTGAGCCGCTTTAGCAAAGCGCTCGTGTTGCTGTCAAACTGACATTTGTTGTGTACGTGTAGTTTGTACGTGAATGTGATTATTAAAAGATCAGAATGTCTGAATTAGATTTAGTTAATATTGATACGGATAAATTATTTGAACAGTATACTGTTAGTGAAATTTTAGATATACATAAGAAGATACAAGTCGAACTGGACAAGAAACGACAAGAGTTACGATATATGGTTGGGTTAGTAAGGTTATATTCTAGTTCATTTCTTGTATAAATGACAATTTTATTCTTGCAGTGAACGGTATCGAGATGTAATTACAGCAGCAGATGCGATTAAGTCTATGCAAAATTCTGCAGAACATTTATACAAACATATTGGTGGTTTAAATGACAAATGTCACACATTACAAAGTACTATAAACGTTGAAGAGACAAAACCAGTGACTGTGGATAAGTAAGGATATTTCAATCGCATGCAATTTATTCACTGATATTTAATTTCTGTTTCGTAGGTTGAAAAATTTCTATCGTTCAGTTGCCATACAGATTAAAATACTGATATCTATTCCTGAATATATTTGGATGTGTTTAGATAATGGCGATTTTCTCAAAGCTGTCCATTTATTTTTATTAGCTATACACATACATACAGGTATATTTTAATTTTATATTGCATTTTCTATATTATACAGAATAATTTTCTTCTAGGGTTACAACTAGATACGGAACATAGAATAGCAGAAACGTTTACAATTTTATCTAGGTTGCGGTTATCTATAAATTCGTTTAGAAATAGAATATTAGATGGTATTCGGAAACGATTGCAAGCCGTTAATTTAGCACCAGAGGTACCGAATCGTGGTTGTGTGGTCCGTTATTTAATTAATATAGAGTAAAATTATTATTCCAGGAAGCCAGTAATCATTTATGTGCGTATATGCTTCTGGAAAATAAGAGTCAAGAAAGTGTCATATCCATGTTTATGGAATTACGACAAAATGCGTTAAAAGAATTATTGAACGAAGATATCTCAGTTCACAATGTTGTTCGTATACAAATTATAAATCTTATGAACTGCTTAATCTGCACAATTTCACTAATACGTTCCTGTTTTATTGGTATTGGTGATTATTATTTAAAATCTTCATGTTCATACAATGTAATATATGCGTACATTTATTTTTAGATCATGTAAATTCTGCAGATGGCTTAGTACAAATACAAATGAAACAAATATTAGCTTCCGACGCTGAAAAAACTTTGAATCTAGTCGATTTAGAATCATCATTGTTATTAGAATATTTACCATCGGTAGTTAAGAATTTCAAGTGAGTACTAGTTCGCGACGTACATGTTATCTAAATATTAATTTGTTTAATTGAATGTCTAGACCATCATGTACAGAAGGACAAAAGTCTTTAGTAAAAGAAACCGTGGAGAAAACTGTGAATTCCTGGTTGCAATCAACAACTGATATTTTGAACTTGAATTTGTCGAAATCGTTAGAATTAATTACTTCTGTCAAAACTTTACAAACCATAAGAGAAGAGGCATTTAAATTGGGTAAATAACTAACGATATCATTTATAATTTTACATTTCAAATACATATATAATCATTAATATAAATATATTATAAAGAAGTTTTTCAAGTTTGTTACAAATAATATTTTTTTGGGTCAAGAATCCGTAGACAATTGGAATATCATCTGTACCGATACTTATCTGCCGAATCATTTTACCGTTTGGCAATATTTCTTCCAACCTCTAGTGTCTAAAAGAGCAGAACGATTAATTTGCTTGAAAGTTGAAAATAGTATAAGTTATTTGTACGGAAAAATAGACAATGCTTTTGCGTCAGCAAATACAAGTGAACATTCGGAAAAAGATCTAAGATGGTACGTGTGGAGCGAGGACCAACAAGATTTGAGCAGAGATTCAAATAATCACGAAGGTAATTGAGTATTTCCCAGAAATATGTTGTATTTATTTGTCATTTTAATATATACCGCGTATTGTTAAATCAGGTTTAGCCATGAAAACCAAAGGCCACTCTGTCAGAGTTGTGTCTTTGTGTAAAGATATGGACGAAAAATATGCAGAACTTCTGCACGATGTTAATATTTACCTGTATGGAACACAAAAAGAAGGTACAACGAAAGTAAATGTAAGTTCTGAATCGAGTGCTGAGCGGAAATATTTAGAGAAACATTTACGAAAAGAAGCAAGTGCAAGTATAGAAAAGTATGTACACTATTAATTGTTATTCAACTTAATATTTCCTAAATGTATATCTGTACCGTTAGATTAGTGTCGTATGTGGAAAAAATAATACATCTAGAATCAGACACGTCCGGGAAGGTTACAAAATCTGTGATGGCCGCAAGATTATTACAAGCCGTGCCTCAGTTGTGTTCGAATTTAGTGAAGTGTTGTTCGTACAGTGACTGTCAAAATGATTGGGACCAAGTACATGCCACTTTGGTTAACCGCAGTCTACAGTTTTGGAATAACTGGTTAAATGCTACAAAGACGAGTGTTGAGGGAACACTATCGGAATTTATGATCAGTATACAGTATGAAAATATGTTACGAATTTTACCAGTAAGTTATTTATTGTAATATTTATAAAAAAAAATAGTGAAGTTACTGGTCTTTGAATTGTAGAGTTGGAATACAATTGACATTGAAGAACAAACCGATGACAAAGTGTTTACATCTCAAATTCACATTCCGTCGCAACCATCAGTGACCTTGCTAACCGTGTTGTCGGAGATTAGTAGCGAGTTAAATGGTATCCTGCCTCATACGTTGCCCAAAGTAGTACATACACAGTTCACAGAGATCACAGCTGATCGGATACTCAGCCGATATGAAACGTTAGCTGAGTGTGAATCGCTGAATCAGAATTTAGCATTACAATTCTTGTTGGATGTGAAGTTCTTAACAACAATGTGCATTCGACGTGACAACAAGGATATGACGAAAAAGTCACAGCAAATCTGTGATGCGTTCCGATCGAAAATCGATCCGTTTGATCTGGATGTATTCTATAGATATTTGCAGACAAATGTGAAGAGATCTGTTCTGCAATCACAGGTGAATATACTTAAGAATATATTTACTAACCTTAGGTATATTCTTCATCAGTACTAGTTTCATTTATGTTAGATTTTGCTTGGAACATTGTGATTTCAATTCATTGTTTATGTGTGTTTTGTAGACGTTTTTCGGATGTTTCCTACCAGCGCCTGCGCAGTTGGCTAGTTTAGGTAACATGGATTCAAAGGCCGTAGACAACGAACCCTGTATTGTCGCACTCAGCGTACCAAGTACTGAAGCCTGGTTTCCGTTACTGCCAGTGACGGCACCAATATTGAAAACAATCAATATTGCATCGATACCACCGTCAACAAATGTGCAGGTAATGAATATTATCCACGTTTAATTTTAAAATGCCGTGAAATTTCTATCTGGTCAACATTTGCATAGTATAAAGTGTATCTTTCTGAATTTCAGTGACATACCAAGTACACCAATTTATATAAAGATAGATGAATTATTTGATTTGGTAAATTGAAAATGTGTTTGTTGTTGCAAATATCATTACGTAACGAAAGTATTTGCTGACTAACGTATTAATATTGATTTGTTGATGACCTTTTATGTAATTGCTTGTGATAACAGTGAATATAGTGGAAATAATTTAGCATTAATCAATTTTAGCTGTTTCTACTGTAGTATGGTTTTTACAATTAAAGATAGTAAATTATTCGTTGATTATTTCAGGTAACAAAACGTGAACCTGTCGTAGTAAGAGACGAGCCGGAATCTGTACAAGGAACAACATTGAGATCAGGAGCAGCTGCACTTTTTGGGGCCATGACAACAGATTGGTTTTCATAAAGTTATTGAGAAAAATTAGTGAAAATATCAAGCAATATAATAATCTAAACATATACAGTTATTGTGTTTACGTATTCTGTACAAAATATATTTTAATTATTACTGTTATTATTATCTACGTAATTTTTTAAACATTTCAATAAACCCAACATGAAACATAAACGAGTTTTATTTTAAACATGATTGATTTTTATTAATTTTTATAAAAGTGTACGTACAAGTTATCCTAACAAGTTAGTTTGGCGCATGCATAAAACTATTAACAATTCAAGTAACAATTAATCTAGAATAAAACTTAAAAACAACAGTTAATGTGCTTTCACTTTGGTTTTACTGGGTGCCATGGATTGCTGGATTTTCTGCGGCAAATCGGTGAATATAAATGTTCCACCAAATACAAGAGATGTACCGATCCAGTGGGCGAGGGTGAATGGATTCTTGAAATACACAATCGAAAACAATAACGAAAAGAATTTGCGTAGCGTTATAACCAAGGTGACAGTAAGCGATGAACATTCCGTGGTTAAGACATACACTGAACTAATGCAGATATATTGTGTGAGTACATTTCCTAATAAATATACCCATAATACTGGTATATCCAGACCAAGAACAGGTATTTCATACGGTGCACTATTCGTAGAAATATTGATATGATCGTAAATATTGCTGTATAGCACAGCAAAACCAGGCAATGACATTAGATGTGTATAAAACAATGCTTCATCTGGATGTTTGCCATAATGTTTGTACAACCATTCCTGGTAGATTCCCATTCTGGCTGATACGAACAGAGCAATGGACAACAAACTGATACCCAGCACCCATCGTGTTTCGTATTCCTGGTTGGCATTTTCCTGCATTTCTGGATCGCAGTTCGTACATGATGCTGTTTTCGTTCCACTTGATACAATCGTACTTATACAAATGCCAATTGTTATCATCAGAACAGACATATACTTGGAGAATGTGTATTTCTTTCCCAGTATGATTATGCCCATAATCATGTTAGCAATCAGTGAACCAGCACGGAATATCATATGTAGTGGCACGGGAATGTTGAAATCAAATGCCATATTATTACATACATTCGTAATGTAAAACATTACAACGAGTAACAAATAATCTGTGAGTCCTATCTTCGGTTTCACTGTTCCACATTTTGCTGTGAAAATGAAACCATGTACAGCAATGAAAAGAAACTGCAGGAATGTCACCAAACTTCCAATGCCAGGTTCAGCCTTAACCAACAATTCTAAAAACACCATATTACTTGCACACCCCACGAAAACACCACCAATAGCCATCATGGCTTTTATGTTTAAATTATTTGAACTCGTCATTGTGAATACTTTTGCAAAACTAACACGAAATAATGTTTCCGTTATACAGTCAAACGTCAAGTTGCATAACCACACAATAATTACAGTGTTATCTTATCTTCATAATATATTACTTATTGTCGTTCGTGTTATTCAATATTTGTTCAATCAATGAATATATGTACTTTTTTCCTGCAGGCACTTATTTAATAACTATTTTATAAGATAATAAATTGATAAATTAAGTTTGATTGATGACCTTGTCAAATTCATAACCTCTATGCACTATTACATAACAATAAAAGAAACTTTCTATAATTTACACGTTATATTTTAAGAAATACAGACAAAATCGTGGTTAATAATTGTATATTGTTAGCGATGTGTGGTTACACATTGTGTATGTACGAAATACTATAGCAAAATAAAATAAAAATGTTCATAAATCGATACTAATGCTCCGAATTATCAAGAGACAGCGACGCTTCCCATGTGAAACTCTTTCTTTTCAAATAGATCTGATTAAATTATTATAAGCTGGCTAACTCTAAAATAATTTTTTATTTGTTGGATACTTTTTATTAAATGGTTGCATAAAATACTGATTTTTAGCATTTTTACTGGGATTCCCCGTTCTACATTTAAAGAAATCAGTGATGTAGGTGTATTTTTAGCTCATCGACCTCCTGTCGAAGAGCTATAGTGTTCGGTACGATGTCTGCAGCAATCTCCGATTTTAAAAATTTTTGCGCAGAAATCCCGGACAGACCCTTTGGATCACGAAATGGCTATTACAACATGTGACCGTATTGTATGTCGTTCGTCCGCTCGCTCGCTCACTTGCTCGTACGGCTTTTGTTCCACTAACTCCTCCTAGACTATCCAACCAATCTTGATGAAATATTTTTTGCAAATGCGTATTATGGTCTAGTTGTGCACCTGATTTTTATTTTTCAAAATTTTCTTTAGTACTTAAAAAAAATATTTTTCAAATTTTTTTTCAGTTTTTATTTTTTTCCTTTATTTTCCACTCAAGTGTATTCAAAATTTTGAATAATTTTCTTGCATATGCAGGAAATGAAACATTATTTTTCTATATTTTTTATTTTGAAAAATTATGTAAGACCATTGAAGAAAAAATATTTTTAAATTAAAAAATGAACAAAAGAAGATTAATGCATTTGTAGTCGGCTTAGTCTGCTTTGCTTTTGTTAACAGAAGAAAATATTTTCACACTTTGTTGTTTTACTTCGACCTAGGCACCTACGATTTTAAAAGTGTATTTAGGTAAATAATTTGTGATAAATTCAGAATTGGACATACGTCGGTGAGCTGCAGGCATGGATGTCTGTATCCATTTCTAGTTTATTATATAACATATTTATTTTGTAATTTTATTATTATTATTATTCAATAAGAATATATAAATTTAGTTAAATAGGAAAGGATTTTTGAGAAGATGCACAAATGAATAAAGAAAACAGTACTTAAGTATGTTTACATTTATTTTTTACTATCTATAGTCTAAACACTTACCATTGTTTAATCTACATAAAATATCACAATATTTACTTATTTAATACAAATCTCTTATTGACCATTTTTAGTATTCATGAAAATATGAATTACAAGTAGGTTCCATCATATCATCCTGCTATCATAATAAAAAATAAAACACACTGATATAAATATCTGTATATGTTATATGTTATATTATTTATATTTATTTTGAAGAGGTATGGAAATATAATTAAATAAATATAACTGTGGACCTGTTGGGAAATACATATGTCTCGTACACAGTAAAATGGATGATGATAATGATGACGATGACGGTACATTCATAGAGCAAGTGAGAACGATTCATTCGCTCATTATTTGCAAATGTGAAACAATACAGATTAAGTTGATATTGACAGTCGGATTACACTATCATATGAAACATCAAGACGTTGATTCTTTGTATCAAGAACCGAATATGACAGATCGATCTTACATACGTGTCATGGCGGATAATTCATCAAAGAAGCGAATCTGAAGTGACAGAAGTTATTAATGAAAAAGTGTGAATTGTTGAAGGAATAATTTATTTAGTTGATATGTTCCTCTAAAACAAAATAACTGATTAAATTTTTCTACTTCTGATATTGTCCACGGCAGATATAGAATTATCAACGGTTGATATGAATACGTTGAAATGGATCGTTTATTTTGCGCTATTTGAAACGGAATCTTACTATACGTAATGTATGTATGTTGTTACGTTACAAAATTAGAAATGGCGCGCACGAGATATGTATATGCATTATGCAATGACTGATGGGTAGGTATATACAAGTAAGTACACTAAAATTAGTTAACTATACAAATTTGATTTAAAAATATTCGACACATTGTTCATTGATCGATGGCGCGATTTAAGGAATTCCTTGTAAACGATTTATCTTCTTCTTTATCTAGGAAATAGACAACAATATGGAGAATAGACATACACGTTCGGTCTCTTTGCTGCAATCAATGTAGAAGTTCACTATTATGTCACTTATGTAATTTGTGGATATGGGCCAGGTTTGACGGTACTGTTATAGGAGATACAGATATGGTATGCAGAAAGCAGAAATGGAAAACACACGCACTACATACGAATGTGACGGCGCTTCATGTTATTTATGCACAAGTGTTCCAGAATGTCACTTATTTCACTCAGTATAAGCAAAAGTTATCTATATGATTGGTTGCAAAATGTATTATTGTTGACAATTCAGTAAACATCAATTTCAATTATTAATCTAATTTTTATTTTTGTAATATAATCTAAAGAGAAAGGAAGTTTAAAAACTTCATACTAAAAACAAAATATTTTTTGTTATATTGACAGGTACTAAATCTTTAAATTATGTACGTCCTTCATATTATTATTACTTAAATCAGAGAAAAAATGCTTTCATGTCTGAAATTGATATGAATATTAGTTTGTTTTATAGCAAAGTATAGATAAAGTTATTTAATGTATCACGAGTATTTGAAGCAGGTGGATTTATAAGAATTAGATGTATTTCTGAAATATGCCCAAATAACTTACATTTCCCGTGAACAACCTATAATATGTATGTTATGGTAGTCATATTCATTTATGTATAACTGAAACTGTTATTTCTGTATATAAACTTGTGTGTTTTGATAAAATTATTAATACATTTGTCAACCAATCATTGATAACTTCTGGGCGCGCGGTATAGGTACAGTTGGATGACACTGTGTTGTCACAGACCACAACAACAATGAAAACAACAGAGAGTCGTTCAAGAGTCCGATGACGCGGTGTGATGTGCACAGCGGCTCGAATGGACGGCGGGGCGGCTAGCGTTAGCGGTCGCTTTAGACGCAACTTTCTGGTAGCCGGTTCGCCATTAGCCGCTCCTTGATAGCGAGTCCATTCAGCTCTAGGTCCGTGGAACGTGCCACCGTCGCCGAACCGGTACCGAGACGTAGGTCCTTTGGACGGGAGTCTCGCGGATATGTGCCTACCATTGCTACTGGATTATTGTACTGATGGTACTGTAACAATGAGCATGAATATCAGCAAACAGGACACGTATAGTATCGCGAGCAAAGTATATATACCAATGGTTCCATAACAGGAGCTGGGCCTGGACTAATCCAGTGTGTTGTTTTGCCGAACTTGGCGGGACTGGAGAGGTCGCCTGTAGTTGCCAATGTGGATTGAGGCCCGTTGATTGTAGGCCGTGAGTTTTCAGCATCCGGAGAACCTGGAACAGTAGCCAGTCTGTGTCTGAATATGAAATCACTTACAAGTAACACATTGATTCCAACTGTCACATAATGCTTACTTTATATTGCTGATAGCTTGGGATTGTTGCTGTTTCCTGATAGAACTTAATAAATAATAGTGCTCAAAAATAGAAGAATCATTTGTTGATTTATATTTGTTTTAATCTATATTTTACATCAAGTATGTTACATATGATCATAACATAGCGTTGTTTATGGTAAATTAATACATAATACATATTCCAGATTGATTCTTGTATCATACAATTGTTACCTGCTTTTAAGATATGATATGTCAAATAATTATTCTGCCCATCAGAATCATGTACAGGTATGTTACAGAATGACGGTGCTTATCAAATTTAGCAGGCTATAAAAGTAGTGACATTATAGGACAAATAGTAACACTTTGTTATGATCATATTATGAGATATAAGTGTTTGGATGACATGTATATGACGAGCTAAACTAATTAGAAACATTATGTACACGCACATACACATGGAACTTCGTGTAGTAAACAAGTTAAATGGTGTAGAAACATGTTATGACAATGTCCACTCACCGTATTTGGCCGGTATTACATCTGGATCTTGTTCATCAACGTCCCGGGGTGACACGCTCCTGAGAAGTGGTTTCGATGTAACTCCCTGCGGTTCCTGAATTGTTTTCTGTTCATCCGTGTTCATCCCATTTTGATTACGTCTCAGACGAACGGCGACAAGTAATACGATGATAATCAGCGTGAATATAGCACCAATAACCATTCCTAGTAGTGGCGAAATGGCCAGGTCGCCATCTGATGCTGGAACAATTTCGTTTTTAAATAAATGGAACAAATCAAATAGGTTTCTACGTACTCCATTATTTTACAAATTTGCATGGATATTGGCAGTAATGTTTAACTATAATCAAACTCGAGTGTACCGAATTAATGTGCACTATTGGCTAATATACGAGTAAGCCAATAATTTAGTGCAGAATATTAGTGGAAGGAATGCTGTCTAATGTATCAATCTATACGCTTCAATTACTTTGTTACCTGTTACAGATAAATTATGTTAAAACATTACCAGTGGCAAACGAAGTAAATGATCAGGTCAATTTCGACAGGCGCATTATTATCTTTCAGCGAATGAGGTCAGTGTGTAGGTAGGTAAGGTAAGGTAAGGATAGTGCAGTGTAGTAACAGTAGGCTGCGATAATGGGAAGTGGCAATGAGCGAGAAGAAAGGCGTCATTACTGCCATCGGAAATAACACGACCGGTGATAGTCAGGGTACGGCCGGTGCACCAAGATAACAGTATACGTTCAGGCACGGCTCTCACACAAATTTATCTTTTGCATTCCACATCATTCGTAAAAGTAGCTATAGATAAAAAATAATCTTAACTATAAAAACAAACTGAAACAAATATATTTCATTAAATTAACTGATAATATTACATTAAATAATACGTCTTACATAATATATAATATATTTCTAATGTAGTATATTATGTCAGTAGAATATCTGAAATGTTACATTCAATACTAACTGTGTGTAAAATGACACACGTAAAGCTCGACTGTAACGGAAAATTTCACATACAATACGTGAACAGTTGAACTGCATGCGAATTAATTTTCAATGATGGCGGCTACAGGCAAACAAACACACACTCGAATAGAACAAAGGACGGGCCGTAAATTACTCGGTACAGTGTTTAACAATAACCGAACAGAATGATTTGTCTTTCGGGATTGTCGCGCGCGTATAATTTACTAGCTGTCACAACTTACTTTTATTTCTCAAATTAAAATAAAAAGTGTGCAGTTTCTGTACAACATTATACGTATGTGAATGAATAATAGAGAACTGTGTACTGGTTAGAGTGAATCTGAGCCGGTCCTGGTTGCACTTTCCGCTTCGAACACTAGTTGGTTCAATTTAAGAGCACCATCAGTTGGATGGACGCTTCGGCCTCTGATGGTGTCCGATAAGTGTTCCGACATCAAGTGAATTGTCGGTGCTATGGTTCGTACGTTTTTGGAAGACGAGATGTTCGGCGAATAATTGGAAAACGTGCACGGACAACGGACACACTCATACCAATTCTAACCAACAAAATTAACGTCACCGTCTAATTTCGTAACTAATTATTATAATAAATACTATGGTGTCAATAGTAGGAAGTCATGTTTCTCTACATATAATAATTAAAATAAATACTGGTTTAATAGCATTCGTGTATATTTAGATAAACACTGTTATGTTATTTGAAGTACAATGAATACTCCAAAATTGTATAAACTGATATTAATTTAGCTTACAATGCGATGGTTGTTATTTATGAGCTAATTCAGTGAGTGTATTGTTTTTCAACAACCGCTTGATTTGTTAGCGGATTTGTGCAAAAAAAAAACATACAAACGGTGAGCACTTAACACAGATGTGAGACGATTTTAATTTGTGTAATTGATGAGGGAGTTTACGCTTGTCCAGCACATATTTTCAACTAAATCCATTTACAGAGACATTCACCATTGACAGTGGTCGGATAAGTGGGGTAATATTGCTGGCAATAACTCGTCTCCAAATGGCAACTATTTGCAAAGATTGCCTGATTACAACTTAATATAAGAGTGTGGTACGAATGGAAGAGAGGAGTGGAGCGGGGCGAACACCTAGATTAGCGAAATTGGATTGGCGGTTTATCTCTCGCATTCGTTGAAATTTAAAATGCATTAATATCTTCCGATGGGACTACGACTGAACGTGAAAAATATTTATAGTCTCGTCAGGACTTATTGCTACTAGCGCGACATTAATGGATGTTACATGTATGCCTGTGTGGGAGCACTGGATTAAACGGGAGCTTTTTTATTTTATTGACAAATCACTGGCATTTATCAGCGAATAAATGACATTCAGAATCATGATTGAATATTCATGTAATATTCTCACAACATTAGTCTACAAAATGCCAGCATATAATTTGAGTGAAGAAATAAATTGGGGGTAAATCTGTTTAAATGACGTAAGATTATCCGTTAAACAGAACACGTGTGCTATGTAGATAATGTCAGCGACAAAACCTGGTGCTGGTATGAAAAGTTATCGCGGATTATACGCGTTACAGCAGACTGTGTGACACTGGGCTTATTTCATACAGGGGTATACGTATATGAGTCATGAAGTGAGCCGGTGGAATGAGAGATACCTTGAGATAAATCATACACATTACAAAGTGTTCACAAGAAGTGTACGAGAGGCATAGCGTGATAAATAATAATACTCATTCGCATGGTATTCATGAATTCAGTCACACAGTAAACATGGTTGATGAATGAAGATGTTGCCTTACGTTTGTCAAAGCTGTATGATGCTTAGACATTTATCGACGACGATGTGTGCGCGAGGAAGATATTTTACATCAAACAGAAAGAGGACTGATATCGAAGTGGGTCGGAGGGTTGGAGGTGAAAGAGTGAGTGAGTGGTGGTGAGATGATGGGTACCGGGTGAGGCGTGGTGTGCATAAATCCACCGGAACCATCCATCTTGAATTGTGCACTGTGTGATTCTGACAGCCGACATGAGAACGGAACGGAGACGCCACTGAATAGAACGGACGTACGTTTGATAATGCTAAATTCTATAATTGTTCTCTGAACGGGTATCCACGCCCTCCCGAACCCCCGTGGTGGCACGCATCACGACACCGTAGATTTGGTAAGCGTGATCGAACACAAGAAAAGAGATAATGAACCGGGCGCAGGGAGCAGGCATCACGTAGTAGCTAATTTTTCTCATCGTCATCCATTCATCATAATAAGTGATTTTATTGGCACGCAATTGTAGAATATGAACTATTTTTATACATTTCAACGAGTCATTTTTGAACAACACCGGTTATTAAATATGACATTACTAAATGTTGGTTTTCTTTATTCTGCTATTTTTGTCAAAATTGAATCAAGTACCGGTTAATGTTATTAATAAATTCCGATTTATGTTAACGTTATGCGTGAGTTAGAAATCAATTCACCTCGGAAGGATTATGTCTATAGAAATTTGAAACTTCAGTGAAACAATTTGAATTTTTAATGTGCACTGACGGAAGATGCGAGAATGACGAGTAATCGGATTAAAATATTGCAACAGTATTTTATTATTCGCCACTTGAACGGGCGCTTCATAAACAATGAAAGTCGTTTGAAAATTTAACGTCTTTGCAAACAGGAAGAAACAGTTCAGCATAAATTTATTGTTTTAATATTTATTACCGATAATATTCAAATGATGGCAAGAAAGAAAAAACAAAAACGAAAATCTAAAAGTATAAGCACGTACATGAACAACAGCAATTTTAATTGGATTGATTAAAATGTAGAAAACTAATCATAGGTTACCTGTTCTTTTCTCTGCATCTCGGAACAATACTTCTTCCGTTGGAACTCCATGGCTGCGTCCTTTGGCGTTAATAGCAAAAACAACAATACGAAACGTGACATCCGGTTCCAGATCGGTGAGGAGGAAATGTGGTTCGGTATTGGTGACGTTGTATCGTGGCACACCGGAGGTGGTCGTGTACAATTCAAGAACAAATCTCTGTGGAAGACCACCATCGAATCCAGCAACGCACGATACTTCAACTGAGGAGCTTGTCTGGTTGGATAACGTGCAGTTGCGTACTGGAAATGGTTTTCCAGCTGCCACTACCTGGAAAACAAAATTGTTTCTTTACTTGTTTTATCATTTCGTAAAGTAATCAAAGTGAACATTATATTATAATATATTTAAAGAAAAATATGCACTGAATAAAGCCGCAAATTTACTACTATTCCAACTCATATAGGTGTGACGTCATAAAAAACAAGTGAAATATTGATAAGCCCCGCCCCATATGACAATACGATGTACGTATAGATTTATACGAGTAAAATGTGTAGGAAAGAGATAGCTTATTTTGTTAATGTCGTGGATAAAATATATGTGAAATGACGTCACTCCTGTATGGGTTTGAATAGACCATAGTTACCTGAAACACACACGGTTGTTCCTGATGGCCTACGCTGTTGACAGCCCAGCAAGTGAGTGTCCCGTAGTCCAAGTCTAACATCGGTGTATATCGAAGTATACTCGTTGTGCCGTTACTAGTTTTCGCGAAGCGCTCTGCATCCACGTCTAGTGTTTCACCCGAGTTGTTAAATTTCCAGCGGTAACTGCGTGCTGGCGGATCAGCTTCCACTTCACACGCAATGTCCAAACTTTCGCCTCGACTTGCACCCACAACAATCACTCTGTCATACTTGCATATGGGTGCATCTGGGAAAATGTTTCACTGCATGAATACGGGAACGTGCATATAATTTTGTATAGCTATTTTCTAACCTAAACTACTTAATGTTTGGTTATGTTTTGACAAGTGACAGCTTGATTGATAGTATAATTTTGTGATAATACATAACATTATAAGATTTGTAGGTTAGTGGAGAGTGTTAGTGGGTAGGTTGCTTGTGATATTTGACGACTATGTTGTTGGAATGGTTGGTAGGCAGGTAGGAGCAGGTTTCACGGCTAGTGATTTATGAGGAGCGCGCTCTCTACGCGTGATGATAATACCTGTCCGTAAGTAAACCCGCCAAATTCCCGCATAACCTTTGCAACCCCGCTTGCCCGTCCCTCGTCACTGACGTACACCGGTGGCACTTTATAAATATTCAAGGTGCCATCACGCACACAAACAAAAGTCAGGGAGCGCCATTGTTCGAAGTTAATTAAACATCCGCACAGCAGAAACAAACTATGTACTGCTCTCACATAACGCAAGCAGCATCAACGCATCACCAGCGACCACTGTTCGTACAGAGAAATACCGTATAAATTGTGAGAAGAAAAAACACATAAATTATATTTGCAGCTGGCATTAACTTAGCTGGAGTTTACTTTGAATAATTTCAATGCTTTTATCAAAATAAATATAAATTAAATACATCGCAGTTGTGAGCTTCCCGAATTCAAAGTATACGTGCCGAATTTGCATTTATGTATTAACATAATTGTGCCCATGTTATTTAACATATTTCCTGGGGTGAGGGGGATCTGTAGGTTTAGAATAATTTACAAATAAGTATTTTTGAAAAAGAAAATTAAAAAATAATATATTTGAAAGTGTATGCTACAGTCACGCTACAGAAATAACCCATTTTCATTTGAGAATATAAATGTGTTACGAATTTTTGCGATAATGAAAAACCTTGAAAATATATTAGATTATGTGAAAATAAAGAATATATTCCATAATTTTAACTTGTCAGACTTCATTATAGCAAAAAATAGACAATAGTAAAAATAATGCAAAGATATGTGTGACTTAATTATGTTAAATTACGAAATATGGTGTATATATATTTAAAATATATACGGTCGACCGTTCCACTTACATATGCCGTAATAAATATGTGTAGATAATCTACTTAATTACCTGTAACGACTTATCTCAAGTTACGTGCGTGAACATGTACAATGTTGATTAACTTCTTTTTTTTTCGTTCCAGGTAATTTTCCCCACGATGTAATCAGTGTGTTGTAATTTTGTTGCAAAGTGCATTTGTACTGAGAGATTTTTTTCAAACTTCTTTTTATTATTTAGTATGAAATTATTAGTCCATTAAAGGTTACATATCACGTTTATAATTCCTATTGTAATTATATGTTATGGGTTTATGTACGTATGCATTGTTTTAATACATCCGCAAGTTATAAAATGAACTCAATCTTAAAACTTATGTGTATTAAAATACGAGGTGAATTACAGTTATGTATGACAAAGAACAGAAATATAAATATACTTACATTGTACGCGAAATGACAGTTCCGTACTCAACGTTTCACCTTCTGTGTTAACAGCCGAGCAAACATATTTGCCTGCACTTAATTTCGTTACTTTTTGTAACACAAGACTCTGGTTGGAACGTATGATTCTCGCAGACATATTATGATTTAGTACGAAACCCTGTAACATATACCAGTTGCCAGTCACACATCAATATACTACGTCGTATTTAACTAATTTATCATTTCATTTATAGAGCAGTCCAACATGACGTCTAAAAACTGGTAAGGCCATTTTCCCATAAGAGCTAATGCTAATTAAAGATTATCAAATTCAAAATTAAAGGCAGGTTTTCAGCTGAATTTTTTAATAATTTATTTCGTACCTTTAATCATGTATGTATCACATTAAAATTATCATTTTCTTTTTTTTACATCTTTTCCAAAGTCCGAATATTTTAATTTTGTTACCATGCATACCTGTCCAAAAGTTCAATAAAACTAAAAAAAATATTCTGTCACAGATGACATCGCAATAGATTTTTACACGAATATTAACATTGTGTCTTATGACAATAGATCATGTGTGCCTTACCGTTTTTTGCTCTGGTCACGTGTTCTGCACTGCTCTATTTTTCATTATTATGTAGCTGCACTCGATCATAGACAATACATCTTTCATACACTTTCATACCAACGCGAGAAAATGACATTTTGTTCTAAACATGAATATTCCATTTACGAAATTTATTTTTATTCTGCAGCACAAATGTATTCCTCGACTACTTTTAGTTTAATAATATTGTGAAAAGATTTCAGTTTACGTTTGAATAATAAACTACGTTCACGACGATATCGGACGAGGTTACTTACGTATTACCGGTATTCGTGACGACGTTCGTGCCAAGTTGGTTGCAAACTTACAGGGCGTTCCAGATGTTACTGTCAAACAACTAATTTATACATTAAGTACCTCTTATTTTGTCGTGTTTTACCTGTGAAATGTATAATTATTACTTTTATACAAATAAAAGTCAAGTATTATTTTGAATAACTATATGGTACAACATGTAATATTTTAATCAAGACGTTTTATACTTTATAAATATGTTGTTCTTTGCCACATAACCAACATGTTGGTAAGTATAGTTCCGGTAGTTGATTATCATGTTTGCGTACACAAGTACAACGCTGGTACACGAGTCCCTTGGCTCGTTACATCCTGAGATGATGTGCATTTCTTAGCGAGAGAACAAATTTGAATCGTAGCGTTGCCCCCACAATGCAACGAGGAATATGAACAGAAACAAGCGCTAGCGTATTCCCATTTCTTTCAGAAGAATGAACATCGTCGGGGCAAATCAAATCATACACTCGTTGAATTAGTATCTGTGCCGTTGCTTTGCTTAACAGACATTAGAATTACTGTTTTACCCATTCCGGAATCAGTGGCGTGCAATGCTAGAGTTTTATTGTTTGTATGTTTTCTGTTTCGCAAAATAAAAAAAAAAAAACTGTACATACAACAACGTTATGAAAAACCGTGAAAATACATTCTCATTTGCAATTATACAGATGTTAATGTTAATTATGAGCTTGGATTAGTTTTAATTCTACATATTATGGTACTGAAACTATTAATGTTATTATAAATATTATACTTCATAGAAATAAAATAAAAAAACTACACAAGTATGTGAATAATTATTGCTCTTTCAAAGGCAGAATCTTTGTATTGTATTTCTGTTATGTATATAGTACATATTTATATAATGCATGTATGTTGGAAATGTTTGGAATATCTGCGCCGTTGACTTCGATTTTGTCTTGTGTTTATTCGTACGTTGATTCATTTCCTACAGCCACAGAATAATTTCTTCAGACGTATAATGTTTCCCGTAAGCTTCCTTTTGATGATTCTCTAATTTAATACAAAATGGAAACCCAGGAACAGATATTTGTATGTGTGTCGTAGTGTTGGTACATTCGAGGGCTTTGTGGGCACACTTACTCGTAGCATTGTAATAGCTTGCTCATTTATAATCATTCAAGAGATGTCGCTAATGAACTTTAAAGCAGGTGCGAGTGGAAAAAGTATTGTTGCGTAAAATACCCAGCACCATCATGGTTTTTATTTGTGTTCCAAAATGCTTAATTAAAAGCAGCCAACAAACACAGTCCCACACACAGGCGTTCTTAATGTGCACTCATTTTTAATTATACTTTAACGTTATTGTTGTAATATTTCTCGTTTTTAACAGGAAATTTACCTTTTTATGAGAGCTGTGTTATTTTTTCAGGGGGTAGGTAATTTAAGCGGCAGATGATTTCGAGTACGAAAATTGAGTTTTAATGCAGCCCCCCTAAATTAGGGAACAGCGGGTTGTAGAAATCACAGTCGTATACACTGGTGGATCAACGAGAAATCGTACCTAACCTTTTTCTGAACGAAACGAAAATTCGTTTTGTTTTGGACTTTGGAACGAGTAGAACGGAAATCAAATTAACTTGGATTTATTCCGGGCGTGAACCGCGTGGGACTCTTTATTGTTGGCGTAAAAAGTGCATTGGACACGTGACCGATAAGCAGCTGCCAGTATTGGCTTCCTAGCTCGCTTGGTGTCTGGGGGAGCGCGTGTGACGGACGTGCACAGGCCTGGAATTATGTAGATACAATCCATCAAGCACAGTACAATCTCACAGTACGACTGCATATTCTATCCAAGTATTATTTTGTATCAACTCCAAGTCATTCACATTCTTTATCACAAAATTTCTTCCAATGTGAATACAAGTATGGCCAATAGATATTTCTAGAACAAACTACAATACGGTCCTGCACGACAAGAAGACTTGTACGTACGTATCTAATCTTGCCGGTCACGTGCTACTGATACTTTTTTTGTATACTGAAACTTTTGGTCTTTTTTTTAACGAGATTTCTTGTTTTTTCCTCTCATCGACGACGACGTCGTCGTGGTAACCGTAGGAGACACAATTGGAGCATCGTTCCCCCCACACATCGTGTCTCCTTGTCCAAGTTAATTAAAGATAATCCGTCTTTCTCCGTACGGACGCACAACGTACCTAAGTCGCGGATTCTTACCAACCCGTTTCAATTTGATTTTTTTGCGACGAGACGATTAACTGTATCGGTATTAGAACTAAGGAAGACGTGTGTGACTCTATTTCCGATTGCCTTCAGGGCAGCGATTATGGACACCGCGTCACCTGGAGACCATAGGCGTACATTTCTTTTTACCTCACATGTAAATCTTCCCATAATATCATTTTTCCAAGACTAGAAATATCAACCAATTTCGTCAGTACTAATAAAATGAATAATATCCAATGTACAAAGTCGGGAATTATACTGAAGCGAATGATGAGAAGCAGCCATATGCCTACCACATATATCTCGTTTCTGATTTTCTTTGCGGTCGAGTAAAATCGGACAAAGAACTTCTTACATGTAATTTGGGGAACAGAAAGGACCCACAGAGATGACAGAGTTGGCTGTGCTTTCTCTTCTAGATGGTAGGTCCTACCCACTAACGTTTCATTCTAAATCAATATCTGATCCTGTGTCCTTACTCCTGACATCAGCGGTTACAAAAAGATATTAGATAAAGACGACAAAAGCCACATATATTCTTGGTCACGAAGAAAAGACTGATAATTTCTTTTACTTTGTCATTCAGTAATGGTGAAACCCATAAAACGTTTTGTGTTCATCTCTGTGGAAGCGCTATGATTGAAAGAATTTTTTCTGCTTCATATAATATATCAGTTGTTTATTGATTGCGCACAAAAATGGCGGAATGGAATTGAAACATTAATCACTCAAGTAACGATAACGATACGGTAACAATGTTCCAAACTGGCCAAACTGTCGTTACGAAGAATTGGTGAATGTAGTAGGGGTGTCGATCGGATGAAAAATTAATGGTTGCATAGACCTTAGTCCTTTGGTATTTTACAGTTTATTAACTAATTACCTAAAATACATGGAAATGAAATTACGACCTACACGTTAGTACATATATAATAAACAATAATTTAAAACCATTTAGTTTGGCCAATAAAACATGAACGTAATTAACCAATTCGTTGTACTCAGGGCCTATAACTCATTTCAAATTACTTTAATTAATTTATATATCTCGAAAATATACACGGGCTCTCATGGCGCCTATTAGCCAGTTAGCTCTGAAACATTGGTGGTGTATGAAGCAGAATGTAACGTAATATAACGTTACGTTACGTAGGCAACGAATATCATCTGAGCCCCGAACGTATATATGCCTGTATGAGTCCATATTGACGACAGCCAGTTTAATTAAACGTTTGATAAAACGAAATATCGCCCGGCGACGTTATTGTCGTATTTTATTTCTGTTTTTATATTCACAAAATTTCGTTTTACATTTATGACTTCTTTTACAAATAAAAAACAAGTTCAATATAGACATGCTATATTGACTACAGGATCATTTAGCTATTGACGATTTTTCTAAGGTATTTGAAATGACAAAAACAAGTTGAAAATACGTAAAAAAAGATGTATGTCACCGGTAATAATCTGTGAAGTGATGCAAGCGATGAGTACACGGGAACAGGTCTTTGTAAGATTGCTCAGTGCAGCAGCAGCCAAGTACAGACAGACGGACGGAGCCCTGGACGACGATGGTTGGCTGTCTGCTTCAGCTAGCAGACGAGGCGGGAGAGTACATCTTATGTTCGCTTTCGATTCGGGACACACTTCATTAGGTTTCTCATCTCGGTCGCTTTATCAGTCTTTAGTCGTTGCTTATCTTCCAGTCCATGAAGCTTCGCGTATCATCTCTCCCCGACTGGAGCGATTATCCAATGGCCGACTATGCGATAATGATTTTTATTTGATTTCCGCCCAAAGAATAATGGTCTATTAATTTTTTTACTTTGCTGCACTCGGAGCGGGAAATGGAGATATAAATTTTAGACTGCCGCTTTTTTTTTGCACCGAAGAAAACGATTATAAGAGATGAGAATGAAACGATCTTTTTTTATTAAAAATGCTTCACGCATATGTTTCCAACAGTGCTTGGCTTTACGTCCGTTTATATTAAATAGCGGTTTGATATTGAGCAAGGAAACATCAAAAATATGAAATATAAAAGTATTAATAGTAATAGTAACTTATCATAATCTATTTTATGTTGGAAGCCATTAATTCTCATTCGATACCGTTGCTTAACAAACTTGTAGATGGTAGATGTTGAGAGGTTTCGTGAAACTTTCAGCACGGAAGCACTACAACACACAGGAGTGTAAAATCACCACACACTGCTCTTAAAGTTTTTTTTTTCCATCACACATAGATTTTCGATTCTTTTATTGTGTGTGCAGAGGACAGATGAGTTGCTTCTCATCTGTGTAAACATACTTTTATATCGTGAAGCACAATCGAAACGCATCAATCAAAACGAAAAAGTGACGTTTGAAGGTTATACGGAAAGCTGTCATAACCGCCAACGCCATCTACGACGACATTCACCCATTTTGTTTACTTCGTAAGTTTTGAGAAGTGCAGATATCAAAATGTCAACGAAGTTTTAGCACAAATGTTTTCGATGTAACCATCAGAGTGAGTGGAATGTTGTCGGCTTTGATTTTGTATCACGTTACTATGAACGACGTGAAAACTTCTAACGTGAATTTTTTTCACATTTATTACACGTAGAAAATAGCAATCAGCCGCAGGTAGTACTTACGTCAATAGTTTATTCATTCAATCTATAATCTATGCCTTGCTGCTTTTGACACTCGATTAATCAACGAATACTGGTAATTAGAACGTGTCGTAATATTTACATCTCAATAGTAAACCAATTCGAGTTTTTATCGTAATAGCTTTTAATTTTCAGGTTATAATCGTAGCAGTGTTGAGAGAAAAAATGTCATTTTCGTAATTTATTTTCTAAAATATAAATTAATAAATTTTCTAGGCCATTCATCCATTACTTTCATGAAATAAATCATTTATATTATATTATGACACACACATACACACTACCGACATCTATTTATAGAATTATTTGGGGAAGCCTGAATACTTAATTATACGGGTATTTGTATCATGTGATTCGCTAAATAATTCCACAGTATGATGCGCTCGTTCCCAAGGTGTTTTCAGTTCGGATCTGGTTGGCTAAGAGCATACGGACACCCGTGACATGTTGGGAGAGCTAGTACAGGTAGCTACTTACGTCATGTAGCCAGGTGAGTCGCCGCCATTGCGGGTTTGCTCTCACGTGACACTCAAAGTAAACGTCGTCACCTTCTTTAATATCGTCTGCGTTCAACGTGCTGCCTAGTTGCAGTGTCACTATTGGTGGATCTGTGAACAAACGAACTGTTTCAGCTTATCGCACTTATATAACAATATGTACAAGAGTACATTGTCTCGGTAAACATATGAGATGCAAATAGCTTAACTAACCTCTAAATGTCAATATTAAAACCGTACGAATTTGTTTCACGATGATGTAAACTAAGTGAACATTAGTTTTGAATCAAATAAGCTTTTAATACAATCAAAATGCTTTTAATATTGCTATTGATTTTAAGAGCAATTATTTGACACTTTGTTTGCAAATTGCCAAATGCATTTTCACCGCGACTAATCGACATGTTCCGTGTATCTTCGTCGCTAAATTACACGTATCGCACGCATGCGCGGACGAGTTAATTGTGCTACGTTACGTTACCAGTAACGTTAGGTAGGCACTAGAGCTTGGAACAGCATCACAAGTCTCTCTCTCTCTCATACTCTCTACGACCTCTGCAAGTAATTAGTTCTCATTTAGTGCAATTTCATTTATTAACTGAACTATATTCGGGAAGGAGTTGCTAATAAGTCTCGTAGGTATGAAGAGGTTGCGTTCTCTTTGTCAATTAATCACGTACTTTTCACGGAATATAATTCATGAATAAGCTAGGATGATTGGTTGTCTGCAAGACAAAGAAACTGAACGAGAACGCACACTGGCGTATACGGCATACGTACCTCATTTTAGGATGCGTTATTATTATAGATAAACAGACTTACATACTACGTCGATTTTCCAAGACGTCTCCAGGAACAAACCGGTGACGTTCGGGTTCTCTGCTCTACATGTGATCGATTTACCATCGTCTTCAGTCGTCGGTACGAAGCTCAATTCTGATATCGTCACATTCTCGTGGGTTTCCTCCTGCACAGGAAGCGAATAAATTCATAATGTGATATTGTGGTCATCCTAGAACCTAGAAGTTAATATGTTCGTTGGATTGTACGTACACATGCATTGTTCATTGCTGTTACCACTGAATTCAATCAATATACTCGAGCACTGGTATAGAACACTTTATAGCAAGTTAAATACAAGACAGCAAGATTGTGAATTAGTATACGACAGTTATAAGTTCTGATAAATTATTGTCCTACAAATGGATTGTCGCGAAGCGCACAGAGAGAAGACATTGCGCGCGTCTGGATAAAAATGGCCTCGATGCTTTTCGGCGAGGGAGAATGTGTTTCTGTGAATGGGATGGTACTCAGTATCTCTCGTTTCGTCTCTCTTGCTCTTTCGTCGTTAATGGTGATTTATATCGGTGTTTAAGTAACCAGTTTTTTGTGTTTAAATGAAAGGTACAAAATTGAAATGGAGCACATTACTGGGAATTGCGAGCAAACTTGAGATTAATGCCTCATTTCGGCGAGTGTTCCGGCATTACAAAAGCCGCACACCACCATTCTTCTCCTACACTTTCTTTATGTTTAATTCTGTACGATGCGACGGTTCATTGAAACTATATATTTCAGAACATAAATGTATAAAAGCGACGAACAACTGGAATTTCAAAAATTAACTGTAAAATGCATTCTGTTAAATAAGAAATTACTTTAACAGTTTATTGTGATCATTAAAAAGTAATAATCTTTTTATATAATATAAACCGTAATTGATAATAAATAATTTAATGGTAATATTTGGAATATAATTACGTTTAAATTAATTAAATTTTGTAATTATCGTTCATTAATATTAATTAATAGTAAATAATTTTTAATGACTTTTTTTCAGGTAATATTTTAGTTATGAATTATAAAATAATTTTAATGACTATTACACAGTTTCTGTTTACGAATTAGAATAAAAAGAAACTTATTATCTGTATATGTGACGAAAACCTATAATGACATTAAAAACCTATATAGGTAATTCTGAATACATGCATATTCTGCGGTCAATATTATTAACAATTTAGCAGTAAATTAATGTATACTAGTTCAATAGTTAAATTACCATACTGATGGCGCAACAAGCGTTATCCTCGGGGGCTGGTTGATTGTAGTACGTAGGAGGGGTGATATGGTTATTGGAATTGGGTAAAGGGTGGAGGCTGGAGTTACGAGTTCCGCTCTATCGGAATTTGTTACAACTGACAGTTATAAGTGGCCCCATAAATATTGGGCTTGATATTTGGCTGTTATAAATCTGTTTAACATTTTGTTTTAGCACTTGCGAAAGAGTGAGACTGGGACCTTTCCATCTGAAATGTCACACATGTTGCTATTCTATAACAGTACATATGTACATATATATATGTGTGTGTGTGTGTGTGTGCTATTAGGGTGGGTGGATGCGGATTTAATATCGATGTCTGTGCACAACGATTAATCGCCGCTGAAATGCTTCATTTACGACAGGGCGACGAGAGGAGGCGGGGGGTGGTGTATTTGCTGCGTAATTATACGCTGTGTGTACGTTGGAAGACGGCCATTGTGAGTGCGGATGATGTGCATGCGGTATCGCATCATTGTTTACCTAAGTAATTTAACGTGTCTGCTGACATATTGGAAAGGATTATTATTTTAAGCTAGAGTGGGTTACACATGCATGCGCGCTATCAGGTAATCGTCCTCTGTTGGCGGAACTGAGTAATATACCATGTATGAATAGAGAATTAAGTGCCGTGGAATAATAACCTAAGATTTTCAACATGTTTCAAATACGTGATTTTATCGCATACAAATATGGTTATATTCACTCTACATTGTAATATTCGCCCATTCAGTAAAGAATTGTACAAATATTGCAGATTGTACACGTACTTTTAAGATGTGTAGAATATTTTTGTGAAATGATTTTTTCATGTTTACGTAATAGTGGTGTTCAGTGTGATCGATTCCAAACTCGTTTTTATATTTATCTACGGTAGACCGCGGTGAGCGAACTGAAAGCGGATGTTCGAAGTGTGCGTTGCATTATTTATACGTACGAGAATACAGTTTCAGCGAACGTGGTTTTTCGACTTCTCTCACACGGAAACTAAATTTCATTTGAGACTCAGTAATTAACAGAGGACGTGTCAAGTATGCAGCAATGCATGGTGAGCTACGATGTTTTTGTCTGTAAATGTTGCTTGCTTCAAGGACTGTGTGAAACCCGACAATACACATTCACTGCGTTGGCTTGTTTTAGTTCCAACCAAGGCGACAGAATGCGGAGTACGTAAAAACAGGACAGAGAGATTGTAAAATACAATAATCATTAAAAGAACACATGATCTACAAAAGATCCAGAAACTCTTATAATTTATAGGTTACGTATTTATATAATCCGTTGCTTTCTACTTTGTTACAGGTGAATAAAAGGGAAACTATTTCTAACAAAACAAAACGTGAAACTGTCTATGTGCAATAAGACTACATACCTTTGTTCGTTTGAGTTGTCGTTTTCCTTTGTACCATGTTATAATTGCAGGTGGTCTTGATCCAGCCGACTCACACGTAACTTCGTACCTACGATCTGCCACCAGAGGACTCTGTGTTTTTAAAATGCGCACAGTTAGCGGTTTCACTGGAACAAATATAAAATAACCCCACTGAAATTATATAGAACAAAGGTTAGTATAGCGTTCTTAAATTAATAAGTGGTAAGAAAATTGTCTCAAGACATTCAAGTGTGATTCTTATTTGCAATGTAGGTCATTGTGAAAGATCAAGTCAGGCAGAGTACTCGGTGTCTTACATGCGGTTAGAAGAGATTTAGCCGGGGTATCAGGGAGAAAACCGCAGTTGAGATTAGTGTAGTAGTCGTTTGCGTGTGACGCAGCGGTATTGCGAACCATGCCTAGATAATGTCGAACTTGTTCGGTGAATGTGTACGAATTTACGGACCAGCAGATACGAGCAAATGTACGTAACCAGCCAATCCGCAACATGTCTAAACTTGTGTCTGTATATTGGCCACAGAACATATTCAGTAATTGGTACAGGATGCAAGGGGTGTCTTTGTGACATACATACCATGGCCCCGGAAGTACACAAGAAATGACAATTACAAATTGTAATAGTACAACATATACAATTGTAAATACAATACTTAGAAACATTGAAACTCTAGTTAATAATAAACATCTGTGTTCAGTATATCGTAAAATGACAAAAGCCAGCTGTTTTCTTTTAATAACCACGACTAGGGTACCAACTAATACCGGGTTATTACCGACAAAACATACAGTAGTAAACAGGGCAACAACTCTATTAGCAGTAAAACTGCATGGAAAACATCAACACACATGAACTGGCTTGGTAATACTTACGGTGAAGTTCTAACATAACGGTCGCGTCCTTTGGTTCCGTCAGTATTGTATTGATGGCTTGACACGTAAACACACTGTCCAAATCGCGTCGTGCAACAGCAGGCCACGTAAGTCTGTTCTCAATTACATCGCCCGCGTTGTGTTCATACTCTTCGTCCACCAGTACACCATTGACAAGCCAACGGACTTTCGGCTCAGGATGACCGCCCACCGTACGACATGTTAAGGTTACGTCATCGCCTTCTTGATGTGGACCCACGGTGCCGTTCAATTGTCGACCCCATCGATCGAGGATTGTCGGTTGTTCGGGAGGAACTGAAAAAATATTTAAAACATTTCTGTTATTATTGGATAACACGTAATACTCCTACAATTTTGTGTTTATTAAAACATTGAATACTGGTGTCACAGAGTTCTCCGAAAATTGCCTAATAATATTAAATATAAGAAACAGCGGGTCACAAAAAAGTGGAATACAAAGCAAAGCAAAGAAATATGGATCTGATATTGAATTTGTAATCAGAAGAAGTAATAAATATTTATGTCAAAGAAACAGCGCTGTGAAACTCTTTATGAATTTTAAACTTCCATATCGCGAAGATCAATCAAGAATGTAAAACAAATTCTAGTTTCCTGAAATGAACCGATTGAAATCGCAACAGTTCAATGTAGATGGCAGCAGCAGCAGCAGCATCGTAACGACAAGGGAATTAAAAGCTTGAAAGGTGTGAGTGCCGAGTAATGGTCGATGGGAAGAAGGTGGAGGAGAGTTGCTAAAGAAAAAAAAAGTTTGCGCCAAAAGATTAAGAATTCTCGTATTCTTCAGTTCACGTCCGTTTTTGACGTAGTAATTAAAAGTAGATAAATGATTTTTCGTCCAAGTTTGCCGTCATTTCTGTGGTTAACCCATGAAGGAGCAAATCAGCGTGACCCCTCACTTTGATAGATTAATACTCCGAAAAGGGTTGAGTGACTTGGAATGCCCTAAAGTCGAAATCATTTACGATAAAATATTACCCGAATCTTAGTTATAATTCAACATGTATCTATGTTTTAGGTTTCACTTAACAATAGATTTGTTACATATTTAAAAATGCCTTTTGTTGTTTTAATTTGCGTAACAGAATGTCAAATAAACTACTTACAGGAATCTATTAGGCGTAAGTATGTATGTAGACGTATCAATATACTGGAGTATATTGTACGTACATTATAGTGTACAGTTGTTTCTTAAACAAATGCGAACTTATATATCAGGTTTAAATGCTAAATGGTACTTTGTTTAGGCACCAGGTGCTCCTGGGATTCGTTATATCCTCCCTGTGCATTAAAAGCTACTCAAACAGCTCAATAAAGAACAGTGAAAAATTACGGAATTACCTACGCTAGGCTACGGGGCAAGTGCACGAGGATGCCTCACAATAGCTTTATGCTATCTACCTTACATCGACGTCTCACACACACACACACACACACACACACACACACACCAGTATGAACTTGCAACTTAACCACAACTGAACCATTTCTACTGCTTAGCAGATGAGGCACACCAAAACCATTTCCATTACGCTCGCATGTTGTAATAAACAAAGCTGGATTTCTTAGATTCTCCGGACCAAATTAATAATAAAGAGTTATAATCAAATAGCCTCTGATATTTTGTTACTAGTCTGAAACGAGTTACAAGTGCTTTTGTAATAAACTTGAATAAGGAAGTTGTTACAACATAGTGTAATTTTCAGACACGGTTTTATCGTGTGACAATCTGAATCATACTAATATATTATTTATCAACCGGAAGTGATAGAGAAATATCGCATCCGCTCGCAATTTTACACGGGGAAAGTGGGGGCTGATAGAGGGCGGCATGACGCCCAATGTATCATGCGTACATAGAAACGGGGTGAAACATTAATCATTGACTGAACGTTTTAAATAGTGTCAGAGAGAAATGATTCGGAATCATATTTTCATTTTTCCCAAACACGGTCATCCATCTTTCTCAAGCGCGCTCAGACCTGGTAATTCTGATAAATAGCACCGGATTAACTATAAACACGGAAATGCCCCCCGCCTGGAGCAATGTACGCCCATGTGCTATCCATCCACGGTACTAGATGCTTTTATAGACTACATAATATATTATATTCCATGATGGTGTACATTATATTTTATAATTATTAAATTTATTCGTCAATGCACCATATATGTATATATTTAGCCATTGGCCATTAAATATAGCGCGTAATTTAATTATTTTGCATGATGTATCTATAACAGATTTTAATATCTAGTGACAATCACGTTACCAAAAATAAATTATTCATCCGCATCCACAGGTTACAAGGTCGGAAATTGGATTTGTCATCAATGTATAAAATAAATTGTAAATCATGGAATAGGTTTTAATAATGATCAAACGTAATAATATCTGTCAATTCTTGTTTCGTTATAATGAATATTTGTCACGGATAAAGACACATTTTTTCTTTCTTGTCGTGTTGGTTGTGGAACGGGAACTGGGCGCTTGGTACGTACTGCGGTAACGGATTTGCATGAATTGTTTGGTGAAGTTTCTCCTCGAAACTCGTGCTGGCGGATAACGCGGACTATGGTCTGGTGTCGCTTCCGAATATTACAATGGAAATCCGTACGTACCATTTCTAACTGTATAACTTGTTAAACTCTCATTCAAATCTCTCCTACTTATATTTTATTTATGTTTTCCTTCAGCGCCATCCTGTTTGAAAAGTATTAGTGGACCATTACTAAAATAATACTTTAAACTAGGAATGGAAACTCATCGACGTATGTCCAAGTCTGAATTTAGCATAAATTATTATTTATTTTAATACACTTTTAAAAACCTAGGTGCTTAGGTCGCAAATAAAACAACAAATTGAAATTGTGAAAACATTTTCTTCTCTTGACAAAAGCAAAGCAGACTAAGCCGACTGTAAATGCATTAATCTTAATTTTTTCAATTTTCAATGAAAAAAAAATTTTTTTTCTACTGGTCTTATTATTCTATTTCTTGCATATGCAAGAAAATTTTGGAAAATATATTTATAAAAATATTTTTATAAATACTGTAAACGCTTATAACGAAACCGCTTATAACGAACTTTCGGGTATAACGAACCAATCTATAAGGTACGAACTAAAGTATCATTAAACGTGTGTTATTTTTTTCGCAAATAAAGAACCCATTTATAACGAACTTTCGGTTATAACGAACCTTAATTTTTGTTATAATCGCAAAAGTTTTCGGTTATAACAAATTTAAAACGGCATTTTACCAAATAATCAGGGGATTCCTCGAAATCTTTCAACTCCGCATATGTAGGGTCGCAGTAACAGTTCTTGCGGTTCTTGTGTACATGTGGTTAATTGTATAAAAAAATTATCGGAACTTCCCCCGATTGGAACGGCCCATGCGGAAATTTCAGCATGCTCCACATGGCCTGTCCGCCTCTGTTCACTGTATTTAATGTGTTAAAGAAGTACAATTATGAGTGACGCAATTTCGAAGAAAACACGTAAAGCTCTTACTTTAAATAAATAAAAATTATATAAATAATAATAAATATAAACAAAAGTAAAATAAACGATTTTTTCAAATAAAATTCATAAAATCTATTGTTAGAGTACATATATATATATATATATATATATATATATATATATATATATATATATATATATATATGTATTACAAAACGATATCTAACTAAATTTTGAACAAATCTGGATTTGTCTTGTTTTGCAAAACAGTTCTTCATATTATGTACCTACTTGAAACATGTACCTATGCATGAATAAAAATAATGAATTTCTGATGTTTATCGTTTATTAAGAAACTTCACTTATAGGGAACTATTTTCGTCGATCCCTTGAGGTTCGTTATAAGCGAAGTTTACTATAATATTTTTATAATAAATTTTGAAAAATAAAAAGTACCTTGCACAACTAGACCATAACACGTATCTGCAGAAATTTCATAAAAATCGGTTGGATAGTTTAGGAGATCTGAGTGGAACAAAAATCTCGTACGAGTGAGCGGACGAGCGACATACATACGGACATATTATGTTGTAATAGTCATTTCGTGATCAAGGGGGTCTGTTCGGGATTCCTACGCAAAAAAATGAGAATTGAAATCAGAAGATGCAACAGACACTATAGATTGTCACCTAGAAACACAATACCATCAATAAAACCAAACAATAATTCGAGCATTGGTGGTCATTTCAAATTGTGCACAATTAATTCTGAATTAAAATAACCACAAAGTTTTGTGTGATTAATTATTCGCAGTAGTGATTAAATTTCAATATTTCAATATCATCCATCCACATACGCAGATGGATTGCATGGACAGTTTAGGATGACAGTTGGTTTGTGATCATTTCCATGCACAATTGTTTTAATATTAATTAAATAAACACCACGATATAGGTGTATTTAAATATAAAATATTACATAATAATATCAAGTTGTTTGGCATGATATAAATCATTGCGATGAAAAATTACTTCACTTAAGACTGTTACAATGGCAGAACATAATTTGACGTTCATTATTAATATAAATAAATAACACAGACGAATATCATGTTTTGCATATTATTCTGTGGACCTTTGCAGATATTTTTTTATGAAAATACAGACCAACGTTTTGATGGATTGTTTCATTATTGTTGGACGGATGGACAGACGGACAATGCAGCGTATATGTGTGTGTATGTATGTGTAGATGGATATTCTTTATCACACAAGAGAACCAGCAGAGAGTATTATTATTACAAAGTTCTTAACGGGTGGCCGTATTTCACACGGCAGAACAATCATAATAACTTTTACATTTTTGTAAAGGAGCTCCCGAACCACCACGATCCATTAAGCTATAAATCAACGCGGTCGACAGAACGGAAATGCGTTAATGCTTATTCGAATCCCAGAGGGAAATCGCGACCGTATTTCCGGGCCTCCGCGAACTTTACCGTTACGCCTGATGGACTCGTAAGGTCGCATGACGACAACGACGACGATGACGTCATACCAAACTGAGTGATATCCACGCTTCACGCGACAATGTTGTCAAAAGTCACATAAATTCTCTAAGCACTATAGTTTGTATGTGGTGTTTCGTTCCCCAAAAGAGTAGCTCGATATTCAGTTCTATCAATATACTCTGCTGTTTTTGTTCCGAGTTGAGGAATTCATGGCTTACTACAGATGTGTAGTGTTAAGGTAAGCGTTCACTAATCGGCATCGTACGCAACGGAAATAGTTGTTTATGTACCAAGGGTGATATGACGATGATTATGCATGGAGGGTGAAGATGTAACAGCCCGAGGGCCCCTAGTAACACTCGTGGTGTATCCGAGGTAAAAAAGCTAATACTAGCGAATAAAATATATTCTATTCATTGTTTTATATGAACGATTGTTCATTATATCGCATCGCACGTAGCGGATCCCGGCAAATCCGATCAGTATTCTCCAGGAAGGGAATTTTTGCCGATGCGTTAGGCTGATTTCTGATTGATGTGTTTTCTCTATTGAAGTTGAATGTCAGTAAGTATACCAAGAAGAGTTGTAATTTTTTTTTCGTGTTATACGATATACTAGTGTATATTAACATCATCTACGAGATCAGGGAACAATATATGATATTCTCTATATTCCAGTCTTTTTTTCCATATACTATGCACCCAAAATCTTTTTCTTATTTTATTTTTCTTTTCTTCTTCACCAATTAGCAAACAACTAACGATTTATTTTTTCTTCACTTATACTCATTACAAGCTTTTACTTAGTTTCACTTGTGAGTCTGTCTGTCTTTCTGTGTGTCTGACGGAGATATTGAACAAAAGAAGATCAATGCATGTATTAGTATATACTAGATACAGTAGTTTAAATGAAAGAAGTCCCATGAAGGTTATCTGTATCATATACGAATTAACGTATAGTTATATATCTATCTCTCTCATTTCAATTGCCAAACAGCACGCGCGACAAGGATGGATATAACGCGTTTGTCTTTAGAATGTCCGAACAATACTACGACAAGCAAAACAAAATGAGGCTCGTTGTACTCGATACTATTGCAATAACGTACGTTGATTTCTTATTCCCTACACTACTAGCTGTCGCATAGGCGTGTAACGTCATTTTGCTGCATTTTCTGTCAATTTGTCTTATTTACCACTAATTAACACCAGTATTATGCACTAACACAAACAAAGTTATAATAAATCACTTTTATTGCAACCACTGATATTATATCATTATCTAAATCCTTGTTGTAATTCAAAATGTGACACACAAATAATTAACGTAATGAACTGTCAAAACATCATATTTCTGTTGTTACCGGTGCTAAGCCGACTATTCACCGAAAACTTTATATCTGGTATATACTAATGCATGCATTGTTCTTCTTTTGTTTATATCTCCCCGTCATCTGCTAACCCCTCACCATCGGAAATTACAGTATCTTATATGCCCCATTAAAAATTAGATAAACGACGCTACTGAATATGAGAAAATGGGCGTGGTTAAAATCTAAACTCGTACTGTCCTTCAATGACCTTCAAGGGACTTCTTTCATTTAAACTACTGTATACAGTTTTCGGTGAATAGTCGACTTATCACCGGTAACAACAGAAATACGACGTTTTTTGACAGTTGTGTCTCGCAACTTGAATGTCAACAACGATTTAGATATTAATAAAATGGTTACAATAAGAGTGATTTATTACAATTATAACTGTGTTTATGTCAGTGTATAACATTAGTATTAATTAGTGTAATTCCCTATCTAATTGCAAAGAATGTGTGATCCGATTACACATTTACCACAGACTAAAAAGAATGAAATAAAATAAATAAAAAAAATTATTTTTAAAAACAAGCTTTTATTAAATTGCTCTAAAAATAAAAAAAAAGAAATAAAAGCGTGGGGCGTAAATGTTCTAATGCCCAATTTACATGAACATTTACGCCCCATGCTTTTATTTTTTTTTCTTTCTTTTTAATGCAATTTAATAAAAGCTTGTTTTCAAAAATTATTTATTTTATTTTTACTATCTCTCACTATATGTACTGACTAAGGTAAAACTGGTGAAAATCCGTACGCTGTTTGATACAATCCGTATCAGTGGACGAACTCGGTAAAAAAAATTCGATGCGTCCGATACGATGCGTATGATGCCGATTAGTGAACGTTTACCTTCATATTCCAACTGACAAAGATCTTTTAGGTTATGTGTAAAGGTTTCGTGTTTTCACGGTTCAGTGCAAATTTTGTTTAATTTAAGCACTTTGCGATTAGTGATACAACGTAGCCATTTTGATGTTTTAATAGTGTATAATCCTTGAAATTGTTTTGTTGAATTGTGTTGTACACTTTCAATCGCCTCTATGTACTATTCATATTACATGTGTAATATGAACATCATTATTTCTCTTTGTACAAGTCAAGTTCTTGTTTTGTATACGCATGCGTGTTTAGACGAATACATGTAGAAAGTAACGAGGTAGAAGTGTGGAGGTGGTAGGATTAAGAACTGTTTCAATCTCGCGTACACTTCGTTATCATGAGAGCAGCAGCCGCCCTTTTTAATTAAACATCCCCTCCCGCTTTTATCCAGTCACCAACCTGGTATGGCTGAGGGTAGAGGGATGTATAGTCACCTACCCGCGACACCTGAGCGATCAGGTTGTCACTGTGATTGATCTGCTGCAGGGCTGCCACCCTAATAAAATTAGTTACCTCTATCTCCTTCCTTCTTGAGTATCATCGGCATGCCCCCCCCCCCCCCTCCAACCTTACTCTCTGCTTGCTTGCTTCTCTTGTCAGTATCTTGAAGCACTTTGTCGCTTGTGATGGTACGTAATTCATACTGAAGACTCATCCAACAGAATTGGAGTTTATGTTAGTCGTAATAAAAAATATGCAAATTTCTCCAATACACCTCGTTATGCAAGCGAAGTGTACGCGAATGATAACTTTATTTTATTCATGACCTCTCCATCCCTTTCAACGCTCACTGTCAGCCTAGATACACTGACGCAGAGTCCAAAGCGTAAGCATGGACCTGTTATTTCCGTGTTGCCACAAGACCCATCAGAATTATATTTAAATATTAAACAGATTGTGGAATTAAAACATTTGAATTGCGGCAAGGGTTGCTGGCGTGATTGTCCTGGTGATAATATGGAGTTTATTTCAAGTGTTGAGGTTATTAAGACCAGTGCAATTAGAAAATGTTTCAAATAAAAGTGGATACTAGTAACGTGCTTCAGGGACTCTGTAAATGATAATATGAAAGAAATTAACTTTATTGGAAAAACGGTATTTCTTCTACAAACTGGATGATGATTCCTGTTATATTATTTGCCATTTCTCTTATTTTGAAAACGTAGTATTTGTTCGTTACAAGACGATTATTGTAGGTAGATTAGGAAGATGTTGGATATCACTGGGTTGGTCTATATTGTACATATATGTTGTATTAACAGTTACAATAATGATTGAGTGATGCTGACGCTAACTCACTTTGTACTTAGTACCACAATCATTGGACAAACTATTTCTCAGCGCCATGGCAAGATTTCCTGCTGGCCTATGGAAGGGAAGGAGGAATGGTGCATTGGGCGTTTGTTGAATTCAGTCAAGAAGTTGCAGAACAATTTTCAAAGCAACAAAAGACCCTCGCTGTTTCTGCTTGGTGCTGGACTAGTTTTACGTCTTTCCAAGTTACCCGGGCACAACCAAGTTACATAGAGATGCTTTTATGGGATAGACATTTTCGTTATTTAATCTGCACGCCCATTTGAGATACTCGGTGAAATAAATTCTGCAGAAATAACTCATTTCATTCCAACGTCGTTGCACACCCGAGTTTTTTTTATTATTTCGTGTTACACATAACGTGCGTCAGAGTTACAGTATGCGAGGCAGATATGCTTTGTAGCGATATCTTTTATATATACGAGTGTCAGACGGACCATACTAATTTTCCACAGTACGGAAACGTTTTAAACATTTGTAAACTACATACGTACATAGAGGTAACATCCTTTATGTTGTAGATTAACGGGAATTTCGCATTCCGGTAATTACTCTAACATGTTTCCTCTTGGTGATAATAAAATATGAGCTGTAGATTCATTAGCAAGTTTCGCATATAAGACTAATAGATTATATTATTGTTATTTTCACTGGGGACAATCCAACATTCCTGGGCCTTACGTTTATTTGAAAGTTAGGGAAGAGTAGAGTAGAATATGATCTTCCTACAAAGTATATATGTTTGCACATAGATAGTTTGGTTATTCCATACGATTAATAAAATTGAACATGGCGATGGGTTGGTGCAGAGGGTGAAGGTAGAGCGTGCTAGTTTCCGTGGTGCGGCTGGTGCAGTACATCGTCGTTCTACAAGTTTCAGGAAGCCGTATTCGCCACAGCGTGCGGATAAATTCCGTTGGAATATCCTCTTAACTAGAGTCGGAAGCAGCATTCCGTGGAGAGGAGTCTATTTGAATACAGCGGAGGCATTACATATGAAGTGGCAATGGTCCGAAACTCGCATCGCCGATTCAACACACGTCCTGGTTCAATATGTACGAGCAAGAGTTGGAAATAAAGAGAACCAAGGAATAAGAATAAGGCACACATACACACATTCACATACACTAGGGTCCATCAGCAGCAGCAGCAGCATCATGAGAAGTGGCACCAACGGACACTAGTGTGGCATTCAAGGCAAGATCAATGTAACACTGGAGAATCTAGACTAGATTCGGTTACATGAATGTGAAATCTACTGTAATAGTAGTAGGCCAGGGCTGGCTGGATGCTGCTGATTTAAAATCGTCGGGATATAATTCAACTAGCTTCATTGAACAGCCACGTGAAATTACAATGAACAGTTCAATAGATACGGCCGTTGAATAGAGACAGGAAAATGTGCAATTTATTCACACCAGAGGTCAAATTGGTACTTGCAAAATTTATATGTGGCAGTGTTATTTAAGTAGAGGGAGTATTTATAATTAAAAAACTAATACTACAGTATAACTATTAAAAAGAATTGAAATAAATTGAGTTAAGAAATACACATATGTTCATCTATTTTCCAGTCGTTCCCATAATCGATTGCACAAAATTACAATAAATTTCTTGGGTGACATTTCATAAATTCTTTCGGTCAAGAGAAAAAGTGTAGGCAGTTTCGTTTAATGATACACTTGTAAATATTAAAATGTATATTCGGAAAACATTTAAATATATTTATGGACTGAATTTAAATACGTCTGTGCGTGTTTACTGTGTTTGACTGTTTGGGCGATAATAATTATGTTCCAAATTTATACAAACAACCTTGGAAATCTTGGCGCTTTTGTGATCGGTATCAGCAGTAATTTAACACAGTGGTACGACTTTGTAGTGAGTGTCAATTTTTTTATAGTAAATTAATTTCGATAAACGTACAAATACAAAAAAAGAATGGAAGATCACACAAAGTGTTTCTGATCAGCATCAAATTGTTGAAAGTATCAAACGTTACTTCCCCACTCAAGAAATAATAACTGTAGAAAATATAACGCAGCTTTTAAAAAAGAAAACAGAGTAAAAAGATTAGTAAGATAAAGAAGAAAAATTGAGGGCACAATAGAGTATAAAGTAGTATTGTTAGATGTCTTAATAAATTAGAGACAAAATTATTATGAAATAATGTTTTATAATGAAACTGTAGTATTGTGTAATGCTAGTTATATTGTATATAAACAGTAGGTATGTGTGTGTATGTATGTGTGGATTAGATTATATTTCACCTAGTTCTCAGAGTAAAGTTGTTGCAAATTTAAATTACTTCCAAGTTACACGGGTGCCACGATTTTGGAATTAGGTATTACTTAGATAAAGTATGATCCGGTATGACAAACTAATAAGAGTACGCAGATGTTCCCAGGCTAAAGTAATTATTTCACCAACTACAAGTTAGTTTAGCTATTTACATATGAATTAGTGATTTTATTAGTGGAAAACTATATGAACTTTAATCTACTATATTGCAAGGTTACATTCTACAGTGAATAAGGGATGATAGTATCTCTTAGGAGTTATGAAATTGATTTACGGAAAAAACCCTTTATAACATTACGGTTATTGATGTTAGTATGTTCGTCTATGTAGTTCACAGAATGTACACAGATAGTTTTTTGTTTTTACTCTAAACTCTAGAGTTATTTTTCATCCGAGAATCATAATACTTTTGTTACACCTAGGATGGTATACTGGCAGCCTGTTACGAGTTTCACTACTTCGTACTCGAGACTTGATTAACTAGATCTGTTTACATGAAACTCTCTTGCAACTTTCAGTTTTGTGCGCGCTTCAACTCTGGACTGGAGATGTGAAAGAATCATATTAACAACGTGCGATTAAAACTTGTGTAAGTGCAGTTCTAAACTGTTACTGTGTGTGCATTGTGGTAAATTATACCACGAGAAGCTCAACCAGGTTAGCTAGATCATAAAGCAACATGTAGTGAAACTTCATGTGATCAGTATATTTAGTAATAATCGTGCATGGGCGATATTTGAATCTTAATACGTTCCGTAGGTTTTGCTAGACAATTACGCGAACATATAACATATGCTTATCTATACTGACGTATTGATTGAATCGTTTAAGGGTTTCCGGTAATGTATCACGGGTGTATATTTGAGTAGGTATGAAATATGTAGCGGCTGGTTTAAAAGAGGACAATTCATCGTTTATATATCGCTCTGCCGATACTCGTGTATGTACAGGTATGTCTGTGTAGACAGACGATGTATTCGGGCGCCGGTACATGCGCGAGCTTCGCCGTACGAACATGCATAAATAATCGATGCAAAGGCGGCAGGAAGCTGGTGCAGGATTGATGACTGCATATTAACAACAGCGGAAGACCGGCAAGCGCCGTCAAGCGTATAAAAATAATATTAATAAGATGGCGGCTCATGTCACTCTTACCTGAATAAATAACATTCATTACGTTAAAACAAGATGAAAAATTGAATCGGACTTGGAACGTTTATGAATTCTTCATCCAGTCAAGTGGATTAACTCGTGACTGACTGACCGTGCCATGGCATGGGTACGGGGTGTAACGCACATTTATCCCATCCATATACTCCACCAATGATGTTAAACACAAGTAAGAAATCGAGACGTGGATTCGTAGGCGTGTTTTAATTGAAAAGTGTTTCATTATACGTTTTTTTGATGAATATTTATTTTTTTTAAGAGCTGCAGGCGTGACCGTGTAGAAATATATATGTATATATTTCTCTGTCGGTTCGCTTTCCGCTCTGAAAACTTTCCCAGATGTCTGGCGCCGGAATAGTGGATTTACATTTTAGGGAAATAAGCTAAATTATTGCAAGTTTAAAATGAGCTGAATATTTTCCACGCTATTCGCAGCCAATATTTTACCTGGTTGATGCAATACATTGTAAGGGTACGAAACCTGCCTTGCAATATAAAGTCATTTTTTTCTATTTCTTACAGATAAAACTTATATTTGGAATACTTATTTGCTATATTCATTTGTGATGTAAGAAATTAGGACATTTTTCTGACTTTGAGATCAAATAATATAATACATTCTCGGATCAATAATGCTGAAACTTACTTGTGTGAATTGATTGAAGTGTAATTATAATTTCAATGCATTGGTTAAGACGTCAACTATGATTATGTTGACCCGAACCGTTACGTACGCCCATGGACAAAGAGATAGTACCCAACGTACCTTACGCAGATCACAAAGCATCCAATTATAGGGGTTGGGGCATGTTCGAGTTTCAGTTGTAAACGCGCTCAAACAACCCATCGAGTCAATACGTCAAACAAATTCAATTAAATTCAACTCTTGGACGAGGAGGAATTAAATTTTATTGAATAGTTATACGACAATTTCGGCGTGAATCAACACTTTGTTGTTTTCCACGAAATACGGAATCGTGTCCTGCTGAAGATTCGTTGGAATGTACGTTCATTACATTGCATCTTGTAACTTCCAAACTTCCGGGCGAATCTAACACCATCTATGTGTGAATACCTATGTTCCTATTTTGACAGATCCATACAAAACATCACTTGGTCATTAGTTTGTTTTTAGTATATTATTATCGTCTATCCATTGTCGTCTTCGGTTGAGGACGTGTTACTTTCGGGAGCAAATTGGAATGTGTGAAATGAATCTTATAAATGGGTCTTTTTCAGTCGTCATTTTGTTTTATGTTTGCTACAGTTGCGAGAGATTGGTGTTCATTCGTTCGTTAGAGAACGAAATCGAAACGCATTGAAAATAACGAGTAAATAACTGAAAACACTTTGGGTATTTCAGGCACGTGTAAAAAGAAAGAATTGACGTGTGTTTCTTGATGTGAATCAGTGTCAACAACATTCAGGCATATGACAGAAACGATATGAATAACAAAACGTGTAAATATTTGCAAAGGGTAAACGTCGACAGAATGTATGTTTTAAAGTCTTTTGTTATTCATTTAAATATGATTTTGAAGAACACTGAAAAGCATGTTTCGAACAGAAATATGTGATTAGCGTTAATCGGAAGGTACTACATACTTATATATATGTCGGGATGTGTAGCTCTAGCTTTACCTACTGTGTATAATATTTTAGCGTATTACCAAGAATCAATGTCTCATAAATATGGACATTGCATATAATCCCTGTCGGATTCTCCGGTACGGCCGCATTTCGATGCGGAAAACCAGACGTTCCGAAAGCGGAGGCTGAAGTGGTTCCAGCAGTAGTAGCAGCAGCGTAAATCGGATTGTGTCATGCGGTTTGAAAGCAGTGGCGAACACTAACTCACTGTATTATTAGAACCGAGTGTGGTCGCGTTCTGGCATCTCGCGTTCTAATTTAATTGTACATACATGCAGCAATAGTTACAACTTTCATTCGAGCAATTATATAGAACCAACAGACTATACGACATCGTTCAGTTTCAAAATCTCTCTCTCTCTCTCTTGCTTATTACATTCGCAAAACAACACGGTTCTTTGGCCTGTGGAATTAAATTACTTTGTGCCGCGTAAACACAATGCTCCTAAACTGGAATTATTACCTGTTAACACAATATGTATATACTTGAATAACATTCCAACTTATCATTGCAGAGGTATAGTCAATAATTTCTACAGAAAGTTGCTATATGCAGATATTGCCAATTATATGTTCTGCTCTCGTAATTTGTTAGTATGCAATCACAGTAATTTCAGCTATTAATCAGTTATGTTTTCTCCCCTCAAAAAAGACAAATGATGATAGCATTTATTGCAGAAAAATATGAACGCACGGCGATATCAGACAGATTCATATTTTCGTCTGTCACAACACATTATTAATTTTGATTAAACTCTTGTTGAGATGAGAATCTGGCATTGCTCTTTTTCACACCAAGAGGGAAAGAGTGAGTGAGTGAGTGAGCATATATTTCCGCGAGTGGACTGTCGTCGTCGACTGCAATCGTTTGTCAGCTTTATAATATATTACTTCCCAGGATCTGTTCATTTGTCATTAGCTCCAATTTCATCGTTATGCCAATAATTAAAAAGTTTTCGTAATTAAATTATACGTTGGCCACACAAGCCGCATCCCGTGTACGTTGCTGGAATGTGTACATATAGGTTAGGTACCTACGTCAGGCAGCCAGGATACATAACCTAACAAATAACAAACGCAATTATGTTTTTAAGTGAACACGAAGAGGCGGTCGGACTGGTAGCAACTAACAGTGTGTGTGTTTGTGTGTGATGCTGAGAACGAGCGGAGAAGTTGGTCATTACGTTGCTTAACGTTGTATTTTGATTATAATATCTAATTTTGTTTGGTCTGTTCGGTTGGGGCTCTTTCGAATTTGTTAATTAAACTCGTTACTAATATCCGAAACTGTGTATGCGTCGACGCGTATGCCTATATGGTAGCTGGCAAGCACGGAAGATAGTAATTGTAAGCGAAACTCTGTGAATGTTACTCGCCTGGTAATTGCTGTTATTTTCAACTTGAACCCCTGCATAGTTTTAAGCCTCCAACTTGTATGTTTGATGTGTGGGCTAATTCGTGCAGTCGAGGGATAATATTAATTTATGTATAGCACGAACTAAACTAACACATCCACATGTACATATGTGAACAGAATAATTTCAAACGGTTCTATAACGGTATTACCACGTTATGTAGTGCGTCGGGTTTATTTGGAAATAACTGTACGTCCGTTTTACCTCGACTAATTAAACATTTTATATTGAAACACACCGTACAAAAGCAAGACGCAGTAATTCACATTGTATATACAACTTTATAACTGGTATTATTTAATTAGTATCTATTGAAGTGGCTTTATGTATAAAATATTCACCCCAATTATTCGGTAACGAAATCTGCCACGACGGTTCTAGGACAATTACGCCCTGAACAAAAACTCCCATACAAAAAATACCTGCCTCAATGGTTAAAAACAAAATTATTTTAATTGTTTATTTCTGTCACGTTGCTATGGCATTTCATTTGGTATGATGGTATATTAATGTGACTGGTTATAGAAATACTGTTTAGCATCTGTTGATAATGTATTAGTGATTGTGTATTCACAACAGTGTATGTGTAGTTTAGTGAGGTGTGGGGTAGCAAGAAAATAAATACAGGTATCAAATAAGACGTTACATTCAATGTATTACACGTAAAGATAGACAGATGGTGGCGGCAAGCAATGGCAATTGTAGTAGCGGTGTTAGATAATCAATGGGAGAATGTAGCACGTTTGCATCGTGAGATTGCCAAACCGGTAAATTCTGTTTCGAAACCATCGGCAACGGTTAGGTGAGCGTTGCACTCTGGGTAATTCTGTGCAGTGCGCAGAATGTGTGGCGTCTGGCATCCCCGTAAATCTAACTAAAGAAATAACGCGCGCACCAAGCGAGCACATACACACAGCAAGCGAGGAGGCAGGTTGAAACGAGCACGTATCACTAGTGCATGCATGAGGCCATTGGTAGGTACGTTTGCGCACAACGTCAATCAGAGAACTTTACAATCGCGCCGCATTGCGCTTCGAAATGGCAGGCTTTAAACTTTGTACTCGGAATGTAACCAGACAACTCTATTTGCGTTCGGAGAGAACCTTCATAAATGTTCGACTGCAACTACCGTTGTTGCAATGTTATCGCTACCACTGTCCTACTACGGTCCAGCGATTGGAGTTCGTCGTGCGAATTATTTATTTTGTTTTAATTAATTTGCAAAACCGTTCGGCGAAAAAATACGGTCTGTTGCACAATACATGCGAATCGGTGATAATTAAACATGTGGACTCGACAGATTTCTATGTGTATATCCTTCTTCATTTGCTCGCCATTGATAGTAACCAGTTTCAATATAATATTTTTTATAAAATGAATATATTTGTAGAGAAAATATCAGTTGGCATCGGTATTATTAGCTTAATTAATACTGTCAAATACACCGGTCATCTCTTATGCAACTGTATTGAAACGAATTACAGTTTCCTTGAAGGCTGATGTCACATATTTTAATGACAATTAATAATCTGTTAGAATTGTAACTGATGGTAAATTATATCGCGAAATGTAATAGTGTATATGTATATATTCGTATATCGCATTGACACACAGACTATATAAAACTAAATTTGATCAAAATACGGTGGCGATGACTTCTAGTGTAAGGTTGGAAGTATGAACGTGCACGAATTCGAAACGCTAATAACAAATCCTACGTCGCTGTATGTTCCAAAAGAAACGGGAGACTTCTGAACAGGCATAGTGTACCATGCGACAGCAGCTTACATGAGAATCAATGTGACTTCATTATTATCAGGATATTCACAGACGTCACAGGTTAGAAGTTCGATTCTAAGCTCCGTATCGCTGAATCCAATTTTCTTTCCAAAAGAATATTCTCCATTTGTAAGACGCGAATACAAGCATGCGAGATCTACACCAGCGCCACCACCGTCGTCACGGCTCTTCTTTACAACATACAGGATACTGAATTAAATTCAACGAAATACTTCTCTACATTTGGCGCTGATTTTCAGTGTAATTGATAACAGTGAAGTTGTTTTGAATGATGAAGAATAGTAGGATATGGGACAAATCGCTTGAGATGATGTTACTAACGCCACAATATTGTACAATGCATGTGGAACATTATGAAATATGTAATATACACACATGTGGTGTGACCTATATATTTCCTATTATGTAGTAACTGTGCGAGCATCACTCACCGATAACAGTCAGGTTATATCTGAAGCTCCTCGTTTGGGTGTTACGGAAGTCCACTCTGCACCTGTAGACACCTTCATCGTGACGCCGGATGTCTTGTATAACGAGCTGCGCAGGCTCAGCAGCTGTGTTGAAGTATGCCCGGGAGCCGAACACTTCCGGTGCTGACCAGTGGCGTGCCTGGGACATGGGCTTGCCACGTACATCGAAACTATAACAAACGAAACATCGTTGTATTCAGCTTTATATTTTAAATTATTCATAAAACGGACATATCACATCTTATTAATAATACTGACGATGAACTTCGGAACTGACAATATAATAATTGATTTAATTTAATATATTTTAAACTCAACTATGAAGTAATGGAGTTTTAATATAATTTATTTTACGTTCATTTAGTTGACAGGTTATTCATTTCTAGTGTATCTGTCAGCTGTAATAGACGTTATATCAACTGGGCAATGAATCAGATAAGAGGTATAATGGTTAATCAATTATTTAAAAATCATTACGTTCTGAATTCGAACACTTTTCTAGATAAATTAAAAATTTATTAAATTAAATCGTCATGTTTGAATTGTCACTGAATTTAAAATTTATAAACTCCAAAGTGGAGTCAAGTAGTGACCGTAGCATTCATTAAAAAAGTAGTTTAAATAAAATTAATTGTTTTGAAATGAAATTACGTATATGTTCGTACAATATGCAAGTACATATACATATGTGTGGATGTACAAGGATCATGGTCTAGAGAAACCGGATATTTGAAAGCTTGCTGACCGGTGCTATGGAAGAATTCCACAAACATGTTGAAATGAGGACCTTTTGTACTCGAAGTCCAGCGTGTACGAGCAGAACGATCTGCCCGAGGGGCGTTGCCATCAAAACCTGTGTTCGTTTGTTTCGTGCAGTAATTACCAGCTATTTCTCTTCTAATTTCGTTCCTCATTCGCAATCACTTTGGCCCTACGGTGAATGCCAAAACAATTCAACGTCTCCGTCCGTAGCATGACAAATAACATTCACGGAATTCTAGCTGTACGTGTGTACGTATATAAGTCTCTCATTCTCTCTCTCTCTAACATTGTCTCTCACCAGCCGACCCTACCACACGCTAGCTAATTAAATAACAAAACACAACAAAGATGCTCCTTGTTAGAATGTTAATATATGTTTGTATCACAATTAACATCCTGTTACACCTCAGTGTTTAACCTTTTCCGCTGACTGCTGTTTTTGTAACTGCAACCTGATAAACCCTTTATATGTGCACAGGAGAAAATCACAAAGCATCCTCCTGACAATATACACAAATTATTTCTCTTGTGGCGGTGTCGGTATAGTAGAAAGGACATTTGTCAAATAATACAATAGACTTATAATTCTCAACTTTTTTCATTGTTCATTTTATTTCGTTATTGTTATTTTATAAACAACTGTATTATTCAAAGTATTATTAACTAAGTATATATAAATTGCAAGCACCATGGAGAACGAAAAAGGCAAATGGAAAAATTGCTAACAAATTTCCCATTTGCTTTGCTGATGCGTTGATGTTGCGGTCGATTCGGTTCTGCTGAGGGTCTGGTAAGTTTTAAGAATTAAAGATGTAACATCTGAGTGCATGCGTGTGTGTAAGGGTGGGATGGGGGTGAGAATAGTTCCGTCATTAGTCACTACTGGTGGGGGGGGTGCATCATTTCCGACGTCCTGTGCTCATGTGGTGGCTGATACATGGTCTAATCTAGGCTTGCTACTAAGTTAGCGGTCGTCGTCTTACAAAGTACGCTATTAGTTAGCGGCTTGAGGTCTTGCTGTGTGGGCTTGGACCTCTATATGGGAACCATCCACCACCAATCATACTTGACCGGACAAACGCCAGTGGCAAATGTTACCTAGTTCAGTTTCCAACCAGTGAAAGTCCAATTGATTAATTATTTCTACATTTGTCTGTAGTATTGTAGTATTGTATGTCCCTACGTCGTCTTTTTTCTGTGTCAGTTTGCTGTTTGTGCTAAATCACCATAAATGTTTGATTTTATTAGCGAAAACTGGATGTGAATGTGCAGTATCAGTCGTACAGAACACCTGACTCAGTCGCTCAGAGACCTGTCAGACCCACAAGAGTCTAGTTTGCAGACTCACGCAAGTACGGCGATACACGATGTCTGTTTACGAAATAATACGACGTGATACGAGCATGCCTGTGCTTAGTTCGTAACGTTGTGCTAAAGTTGTGTGCAATACATTTGCTGTTAGTGCAATTTATAGATTTGGCAATTTTACCCTACCCTACTTAATAATACACTCCTATCCTACCCGCCGGCAAACCTACCCTAGCCTACCCTACCCTACTCAACCCTAAATGTAATAATAATTAATGCAGTTCCACGATTTCCCGATTCCGTAACTTTCAGACTTATATGTTCGTACGAGCTCGGTTACTTGCGTGAGTCTGCAAACTAGGCTCTTTTGTCAGACCCTACAAGTGTAGCTATTGCTATATGTTCCACGTCCTAGATGTATCCTTATGCAGAGTTACGATGACTGGCAGTGCAAGTGTGCAGTATACGGCTGGTTCACATGCGTCCCACAGCGGACGATATAAAATTTTAGTGCCCCAAATAAGCGGGCGGTTGGGCCAGGATTGAATGTTGCCATACGTGGGTAAAACGTACCGAATGCCATGCAAAATTTACATACAATACTACCGTACGCAGATTATAGGCTAAAACCCCTTTACATAACATAGAATTATGGACAAGTATCAGTTTATTACTTTAGCGTGATGTCGTACAATGTGGCAGTGAGTGAAATTGATTACAGATTTCCTAGTAAGGTGCTTGAACACACTGTTTTTGTTTTTTTTTTTTTTAATCAACAAGATTTCTTTTATAAACTGCATACTGTATAATTTTATATTCCACAATAAACAAGAATGTTCACTTGCCTACATTGAAAGACATTTGTTATTTGCGTTTTTTTTTTTTTCGTTAGTACTTACAATTAGACTTAAATGAAACGGAAAATAACTATTTTAGATAAACAAATATGATGGAATCAGAGGTAGACGAGAGTTTGAAACGAGATATTCAGACAATCTGAACGGAATAGAGAAATAAAATAAAAAATGTAATGAATATAAAGCAAGAAATATCAAGTAACATGGAGCGGAGAAAAAAAAAAGAATCAATGTAAAAGAAATACGATGCGAACAGCAAAGATTCAAGAGGAAAATGGCAACAATTTAGGAAAGAGAAAACACAAGTGAATCGGGGAGAGCTGGAAGACGGAGTGAGTGAATGAATACTAGAAGAGTGAAACGGTAAAAGAGAAAATCGTAGATCTAATTTGATATGCAAGTGTTACCGGCGATATATACTGGCGTCCATAGATTAGCGCCGTTCCATGTTCGAATCCCGGTCATGTGAAATATTCAAATATTCAATTACTGTCGGCGTCTGTTGTAACACCAGTGTGTTATTACAATCGGGGCGGTAGGATGAGGAGGATGGAGGGGGGGGGGCACGGGAACATTGTGGGCGTAAGGCTCGGGAGGTCGGCCAACTCGTATTACGTTACAACAGTGTTGCGGCGAGCAGGTCGGCAATTTGCGACCTGAAAGACGTCGGCACGCTAACAGCAACGCAATGGCTTCGGAACACGACAAAAAACATTCCGTGAATAAAAACGAACATTCAAATTTATTGGTATTTATTTGTGTTCTTCTCGCGAAAATGGAATCTGAACGGAGGAGGAACGAAAATGGCGAAATATCGGACCATTTCGCCGAAATATTTATATGACATATTTTTCGTTTTTGTTGTTGTTGAAACTTACTTACACAATTTCGGTCTGACAGATTTGTTTCCTTTAAAAGCTATGGAATATGAAAACGTTACAAAAAAAAAGCAAAACCTCCCCAAAGAGATTTCGATAAAAATAAAATCATTAGTTACAACATGGCGTGGCGTTATAGGTGGCGTTAGTGTTCTGTTCCATGACCTATATTCCTTTTAAAGGATAAGAAAGCACTGGTATGATACACTCGCTACAATAAATGCTATCGGAGTTTATATCGTCGCTTGGCAAGCAGTAACATGCATGTGTAGGAATGTGTGTCACACAGTGTGTGTGTGTGAAATTTCCTCTTTCTTTCCACATTTTCTACCACTTTATTTTCAATGAAAACATTACATGTTTCGTACCGGTGTTTTTATAGAAATTCAAGTGACATCGGCCATCGGGAAATTGCCTTTATTTTCACGCAGTCGACCGCGAAAATCTATCCATTTTAAAAGAGAGAAATACCGCCCCTCTCCTCCTCCCGTAGTCACCTAAGGATTCATGGAGCGAAGCTACCGAAATCCAGCAATAAAGAAAGAAACACATTAGGATACCTGCCGTATGTGTGGTACGTACACACATACGGACATTTGCCAATACAGGACTTGACATTTACTCGTCTGCCAGATGAAATAAAACACTGAAATGCTAAATATATACAGTGAATCTATCATTATTATTCTTTATAAAATATAAGTATTTCTAACACTGTTTAGTAAACTTACGTATCAAACCTCCAAATGCTACAAGACAACACAAAGTAGATAGAAGTACTAAATATTTTTGTTTTGTTTCGTTATCAGTACCGTATTTTTGCTCAATTCTGCCTTCCGGTACTTTTTGCTTTTTTTATCTCACCGTAGAAAGTGGTGGAAATGTCGTATTTTTTCTTTCTCCGTCGAGTAGACAGAGAACTCGAAACAACTATCGGATTGCAGAGCACATACATGGGAACGAACACACGCACACATACTAGGTTTCTAGGACTATGCTTAGACGGGGTGTTTCTGTCGTTGATCCGAGGATAAATTGAAAAGTTACCAGGGGTTCTTTTGCGCACTCAGCATCGGACGAAACGCCAGTGGTGTCTCACGCAGACAAATTGAATAGAATCTTTCACTGTTGACCTCCCCGTTGAGAAACAGACACAAAATGGTAGTAAAATGACGTTTTAGTAAACTCACAATTTAGCCAAAATACAGTTTGGTGGCTGGTTGGATAGTTTTGGATATGCGATTAAGCCTAATTTTGCGGGGCATAAAACATCAGTAAATTATGGGGGGATTGGCCTAGTGCAGTGCGAGATTTTAATTGCAGTCAGCTGTACATACAATTAATGCGATTCATGCGATGGTACAATTTAAACAATTATAGTTCGTACAATTAAACAGTATGCAATTTGTGAAGGTGAAATACTACTAATTGTACTACCATGTCGGGTAATTATAGCAAATTGGTGTAATCCTTTTCTAGCAGACGTGTTTATACGAATGTATCTAGAATATTCTTCAGATAAATGGAAAAAATAATTAAAGTTTTTCTGGTTTCCGTTTTAGTAGGTTTCATACTTTCTATATTTTTATTGACACGGAGAGCTATATTTATGCTCGATAGTTTTGTGAAATTGTAAATAGCAATTTCGAGTGTGAATGAGGAATGGTGTGCGGACGAGTCACCACTGGTGGAGAGTGTGTAGCACGTACTCTGTGTGAAACACGTTTTGATTAAGGGTCAACCGATCAGTAACTTCATCGGGGGGTCGATGCTCAGATGTTGTACATTTGTCGTGATGATTTGGGTGGACTTGGAGGTCATGAAGCTGATTGAATTTTCTAACAAGATTTCCCATATGTATTCATCAATAGTCTCGCACAGTATGCTATAATAAAACCTCTTTTCTCAATATAGATAATAATGTACTGATATTCCAGACTATTTGTTTCGATATTACATAGTTTCCAATGCTATGGTAATTCCAACATTGCGCATTCTACCGGAGTAATGCACAAGATTGGGGTGAATGTTTTGTTGGCTTCTATTATTATTATTAACGGAATGTACATCTACAGACAGTTGTATCAAGCAATTAAGTGAAATGAGGGCTATGTGTACTCGGTGTCTGAATCGTCGGTACTCTGCTCCTGGTATGTACATAGAAAAAAAAAACAGAAATGTAAACCACAAAACGAACATAAATATCAGGAATGCTGTGGCCGGTGCTTCATCCTTGGCACTAATGGTCACTTTATAGTGCGCACACTACGGACCGTAGCTTAATGCACATTTGTTTTCATTTGGGTCAGTTCTAGACGCGGTTAGCGTCGTTTTACTTGTCGAGAATGCTTGAAACATCTTCGCCCTCGCATGGATCCGACGAAACACCGACAAAATAAACATCACACCAGTGGGAAAAAATAAATCCTTAACAGGATTGTAACACTTGATAAGTGTAAACAGCTATTTCTTGTGTTTAACGTTCTGATTTCACAAATAATGCGTCTCAGCATTATCTATGAAATTTTTATTAAAATTATATCGTGTATCAGTTAGACTTCCGAGGGGTAAGTGCACCGTAAGATAGATTCTGATGAACACTGAAAAATACCATTCATTTGCACGGATTTAAAATGGCAGGGGGAAATCCGTTTGATGACCTCGATTTCGGAGGAATCTCGCAACTCGATTAATTAATTTTATGAATATAAAGAAGTATATAAGAATGAATCGCGCTGCAGTAGAATTTGTCGCCTAGAGATTCACTCTTCACAATTAGGGAAATTAATGAACTGATATATAACCAGATGTACTGAAAAACGGACGATTTCTCAAAAGTCCTGTTCGTTCTTTTGGTTTGCACAAATCTTCCATCTCACAAAACTAATCTAATTTCGACGATTTATCTTATTTAAATAATAGACCATTAATTACTACGATTCTTCTTATTCTTACATCTTTAATAGTTCCCAATCACCGACTGCAGTTTTATATATCTGAACCATTATCAACCAATTGTCAAATGAGAATCTTAATTTCTTTAACGCGAAGTTGCAATAGCCTTAGAATCCGAAGAGGAGCCAAACAAGTTTTGCGCTCTCATAACCGACATATCGGAACACGCTGAACTAATTCAGTGGTGTTTATTTTGCTGTTATTGAAATTCGCATGAAACGAAGTTGACGCTGGTGTTGGTTGTCCTGGTTGAAATTCTCTGGTGAACTCTTGGGGCAAAGTTTTGAGCATAGCCGCAACGTCGATGTCATTAGTTCTTGTGTAAACGATTTTCACACAGGACATTATACGGGGTGCAAGTTTTCAGCCGCACACCCCTAAAGCCAAAAGTTCGTTCTACGTACCATGTATATTCGCACTTGGACGATATGAGCAAATATCATCTCTCCTCTCGCCTTTCTTGGCCCGAATGTGACGGCATGCCGAATAGTTAATTCCTCCAACACCACGCTGCGTTACGGCGTCGCCACCATCTTGGCATGAAATCGCACAGACCGTAAGACAACGCAAAGTGAGGAAAGTTCTCGTGCACTGCACAATGAACGTTAACAATGGTCTCTGTAGATTTTGGTACCAATTTCACACACAATATTAATAATTGCCGACGAAAACTATTACGGATTTAATACGGTTGGGCCCCTCCATTCCATACGGGAAGTGAGTTATGACGCACCGGCATTATAATGGTAAAAACGGAAACGCGTCGAGCGTCCATTGTTCGAATCTAGAAACGGCACCACAACCTACTACCGCTTACCGAACGAACGACGGGCGCGCACTCTATGGAGATATTTCATAGGCAAACGTAAAGCGAGGCGATAGAGTGTACTTTAAGGCTGCTAATGTTATTGGTTTTCACATTAAGAGGATACGCTACACATATACAGTCAAGCTGAAAACATCTGTGAATATATCGGTGCGAGCATACTGTACTTAGCAATGTGAACCTGAGCAGATTATAACTAATACTATGCGAGATATGATAATGACTTATTGTACATGTATGGGTGAACTCGTACATTCAGAAAACGGTAGTTAATTAATTTTCTTGCCATATACAAAATAATACTACAGTGCTCTTCTCTCTAAAACCAAAACAAATATCAGGTACGATTTTGGTATGGCGCATTACACATATGTCTAGGATTTTATTTCTAAAATAATCAAATCAGGGAATACACAAGGGATGTCTCCAAATATGAAAAGAAATGCAAGAAGTGAGAAACTATTCGGTTCAGTAGTGAAACTTAAATATTGCCCACTGGAAATTCGACACAGAAGTTCCAAGTGTGGCGTGTGGCACTTGATGCATTATTGAAGACATATTTTGTCGTCTCGTGTTTTCACATCGCGAGGTTCAATCTTATAGCAATCTGCCGTTGATTGCCCCGTCCCTGTAACCCGTACCCGTTGCCGACCTCACCGCCGACCGGGGCGGTCCGTTCGGCTTCGGTAGTACCGGTTCGGGTGCTCGGCTACACCGGAGCGTAGCGCCTGCCGGTCATTTGCCGAACTGCTGCAGTAATGGACGTACAAATCGGTTTTTTTCTCTCGAAGAATAAATAACACCGGAGTACATTCGTTACGACGGCAGACGCCGGCTCCCGCTCCACACATATATCTTCCTTGGGCATTATTTTTATATTAGTGTTGTTTAGTGCTTAATTTCGGTGCCTTTTTAAATCACAGGCTGCGCTGGTTTTTTTTCTCGTTTAATTGTTCTTTGAACATCAGCGTCTGTTTCTCGTAAACGTATTACGAACAAAACGTACCGCCGATACACGATGTTGCTTCAGGAAGTTCTAGCAACGAAGGATTTTAATAATAAATGAATTTACATTTCATACATATACAATGCTTAAAACAATCACTTTAGGCGAACATAAATAAAGGGGAAATGGTTTTATTAAAATATTTACCGTTTACTGATATGCAAATCTTACATTCCAGGATATACTTTTTATGCGTAGTGTGTATGTGCTAGTTTATGATGAACAAATATCTTCATATTGAATTACGTACTTGTGTCGCCAATGAGACAAAATACAAACATACATTGTATGTACATTGTTTTTCTTGTAGCCGCCTAAGTTGTTTTGTTTGGTGTTGTACGATTCTCATGTATGTTGAAAGACAGAATGTGGTTGTGCAACGTTGCTCGGTTGTACGGAATCACAAAGCATGAACAATGTAGGAGCATACAAGCAGAAGCAAGTGCACAGGAGCAATGTCTTTGACATCGTCTCCAACGTTCGGAAGGTTAATAACGAAACCTGCATTTTTCCAGCGCATACTTGGACCAAGTTATGTGAGGAATGCGACGTGATGTTATTAAGCTGGTACGCCATTTTGTGTCCGTAAACGTCAAATTTTTATATTCGAGTGAATTCACGACACGACTTCAATATTGCACACGACGTCTTTACGGCACCCCGACGATAATAAAGTTGCGGGTGGTTTTACATTTTCACACGTAAAATAATGAGTTCCGCACAACCCGTGCCACAATATCATGAATCGTAATGTTATTCTTATTACATTTAATCAGTATTCATACATAAACCGAGTACTGACTGTGACACACCATACCATCAGTAAAGAGAAAAGGTTACATGCTACAGTTCCGTATTCATCAATAAACTAACAGTTGATCGGTAAGCAAACACATTGGAAAAGTATTGTATGAAACATTAATAACAACGATTCGCGTGTTACAAACACATAACCTTCAACAAGCAACCTGCAAGTCAGAACTTGTTGTTTGTTTAGAGAGTATGTACTGTAAACTTTTAATAAATTCCATTACTACAGTAATTATCCGTGTATCGCATCTTGAAACTTTAATTTTTATACAGGCAAGAGAAAATAAGACCGTACACACAATGGGAACCTCTCTTAAAATCGTTCCATTGTGTACAGTCAACGTCAGCAGTAAATGATGGATGAGGTGCATTTTACTCGGGTTGGTGTAGTGTGGCGTGCGAAATCCGTTGCATCGTACTTTACTATTTGTATACATTTACTAGACTTTACGTCCAGTAGTGCACAGCTCAGCACTGAAACACACACACAAGAGCGCGCGCACACGTTGCATGGTGACGTTTCTGTACACATGATTGAACACCAGGAGATGTCCACGTGGCCACGAACTTAGAATGTCACGGCTCACGTGCAATGTGCATAAGTACCCCGAAAACATATATCATTACTTCAACGTCACAGAACATGCATGCATTATAATACGAATAAGGTTATATTACTTAAAGAGTTCATACTGATAAAAGATTGAAATTATATAAGGTTTATTCCTTTATTAATCTGCTTTTAATTTCACTAACGGAACAGTTGAAAGAAAATATCGAATGTTTGTAATTATTATTAGAAGAATACGAATGACGTGACCAGAGACAGTTTGTAATCAGTGCAGTATTTTGGAAAAAAAAAGAAACACGTCTTTTGTCGATCCCGACAATAAATAAGAGAGCAACGAAACAAAACTGAAAATCGACTATTCATCATTCACGTTCTAATTTATCTTGTGAGAAAAAGCAGCGCTCGGTGTGATGTTGGTGCGAGGTTCTAAAGAATTTACTTAGCACAAGAAAAAGAAAAAAGGATGAAGCAAAATAAGAAGCGACGCTTCTTTGTTACGATACGACACAACGTAACACGTAGCGCGCCTCTAGTGGTAGCGGTTCGAAGACACTAATGTACAACGATACATCGTGTTGTTAATTGAAACAGGACGGTACAACATCGCTCCTTACCAGGGCTAAGAATGTACCATTTATTTTCATAAAAAGAAAATGTAACAAATAATTGCCTAACATGCAAAGACAATATTCTTACTAAACTTTCATATTGATTAGAATTTAGTTGGAAAAGAACAAAACAATATGACTAGTAAGATTTCATAAGATTGTATATAAAACGGAATAAAAGAAAACACGTTACTCTTACGTAGTTTGTTTTGTAGGTCAATAAAAAAAGTAAACAAAAAAGTTTTTTAGTCTCCGAAAACTTTCATAATCATATTGATTGTTTTATTTATAGTTTTGTCAGCAAACACATTTCCGATACGGCGAGTATTTAGTGGTATTATGTTATTTCAGGTTGAATGAGATATTGAAATTAAAAAAGTTTGTGATTTTTTTTTGTGAAGCAAATGAAATGAATAATAAATGGTACTTCTTGAAGTTTTGTCATTAATGAGGGGAAACTTTATTAAGCATTCATTATGCTTAATGTTTTATGAATGTGGGATGACAAAGGAATTTTCATTTAAAATACATCACATTGATTATTAGATATCATTTTTATGAACTCTTGGTAATATTCTCTGGTTGTAATCTGCGTATAAAATGAACTTCAGGTAGAGTATATTTTAACGAAAAGAATTTTTATATAAAAAAATATGGTATGCCATAAAAATTTTAATAAACTGGAAGTAGATCATCCATTTTGTGTGATATTTACACGATTTAATAAAAAATAAAAGAAACCTTCGTACGAGGGGGTTTGAAGTAAAGAGTGAATACGAGCTACAACGAATTGGATAGGTAGGATGAAACTCAAATTCAATGGTCAGACGAAGAATGTTAATATTAAACGGGTGTGTGGCATCTCAAAGAAGTCTTTGTTTGCGATCCCGTACCAACTCATACACAACTGCTCTGTGCATGCACTATTTTATTACACAACGCAACTCACTTTAATTACAAAATGCTGGGGGTTTCCGGGTGAGAGTGGCAATGGGTGTCGTCAACACACCCTGTACCATACCACTTCTACCCTCAAAGTAGTTTTTAATGAGTGTTCTCGAGTTCAAAGCGACCGCAATATTGAAAACGATATTAAAAACACGTGTTATCACCCCCTCACCAACGCCGATTTCATTATAACTATATAGAGAATGTCGCGGAGGTTTAATATTCAAATAATCAAACGGTGAACATCCGTCTATACAGGACTAAACTAGAAGCCATCGCTAACCGTCACGTGAATTAGGTAACATTTCCGGTCAGTGATTTTAAAATGGTACGTAATTATATCTCCTGTCGTGCTCAACTTGATTATTCTCGAGGGAAAACAGTGAAAACAACAACAGTTTCGTGGTAGATAAGAGACTTGTGAAATGTTATAACACAAATCTCACATTACAATCATAGCAATTAAATCAAAACCCTGGGCCAATCAAGATAAAGCAGTAGGGCAACTCGAAATCAGCATCGTTTAATTTTGATGAAGAGGTAGTTGAAAGAGAATGGCAGGATAGAGACATACTGGCCACTGTTTGTTTGTCCACTGGGACAAACAACGCAGCCAAATCATAGAAAGGTTACAATAACGTAGCAAATATTCATCAAGCAGGACGGAGAGAGATAGTGAGGAATGAAGAGTGTCAGATGTAGCAAGGGAAGATATATTTAAGACCGACCAACCGCCGAAATAACAACAAATATAAACCCGGGCGATTGTTACACAAATGTCGAGGCAAACATTAGTACTGTACGGTGGCCGGGGTACTACGGAACTTATCCCTCGGTGACCGAATCACTCTGTCCGGTACTAGTGGGCCCTTTGTGTTCGCCAGTTCCTTTTGAAGGTAGCGGACCATTAATGCAACAATGCTTGTAAACAATGAGCCTGGCGACACTGAATTAACAATGCACCTCGTTTCGGCAAAACAGAACAAACTCGAAACGGACTGGTAGAGCGACAAGCGTATATTGCGTCGAGTAGGTAGGTAGTGAAGTTAGCGTCGTTCCCCGTACACCAATAAGCAGCAGTTGTTCTAAAACCGGAGACTCGGCCTGCCCTGGTACTCCATTTCGCTTGAGAATGGCAAACAGGCAGGTAGGCGGCAGCACTTGACACGGCTGACCTTGGAACGTGTCGAATTTACACGCAACCGTAACGTGAGTCACGCATTTTATACAAAAATTACGGGAAAACTTGCCGTACATGAATAATTTTCCATTTATAATAAGTTATATGAAAGAAAAGTGCGGTAAGGATTTGTAAAAAAATTGAAACATTTTATAAGAAGACGCATGCACTTTCCTATGAATATTAACTTGTTTGATATTCACATGGCAAGTTTCATGATTATACATATGTATTAGAGAGAGAGAGAGCATTTGAAAGAGTTATAGAATAATATTGATTGCTATTTATATGCAGCGGCTGACGGAAATGTACAATATTTTCGTAAGTTTTCGTTCAGTTTGGCTACAAATTCACAAGCGCTTTGTTCGAAAAGTTTTCTGTTTATATTCAGTGCGCGTGCGCGCTTTGCGAATTGATGCCGTGAGTAGTTGGTAGGGGGTGCTAGCATATACGCACTTTGTCGTTTTGGTGTATAAATATTTCAGCATGACCTAAGTAAGATCCTGCTATCGACAACAACGTTGTACAACCATCGCATCTCCCGGGGAAAATATAAATAGATAGACGCATACGAAATTTAATAATGCGAAAGAAATATTCGACGATATAGATTGTAATTTTATTCCTTGACGTTGATGCCAGACATCACATTGTTTGATCTATGCCCCCAGGGGTGTATAGAGTATAAAATCATGGTAAAACTCATATATGTGGGAGGAGTCAGTCTGAAAACATATTTGCGCTGTTCTGTATACAATTTTGTTGCAATATATATTGAAATTATTGGGTACTGTATTTTTGCGAAACTAAAATCAAATATTTGTGAAATGAATTAACTTGTTGCTGGGAGTTAATAGGCATCTTGATATGAAAAAAAGGAACTAATTGTTATTAATTTTTGGTATTAGGTATGTGTGCGTATTTATGTTCTATTCGCACGCAATTCGTGAGCAATTTAAATTCTGGTGAGCTTATCGTACAGTAATTGATATGTACACCAAATTTCAGTTCGATTCGTTAGTATTCAATGCAGCACACCGAAAAAAAATTAATAACGCATTCATCATTTAAAATTTTCAAAAAAAACAACGTGTAGCTAAATGAAAAAAAATATTACGTGGTATATTCAATGTTTCAAATTAATTTTGTTGTTCTGTCTTACGCTAATAATTGGAGTAATCTGGTCACGCAACATTTTTTTTCTTGAGGGAACAAATATAAACAATATTCTAACCTGATTGTTCGTATTTCCATTAAATTAACAGTTGATACAATGACACTAGCCAGTGTAGCAGCTCTTGGGACGACAGCCCACATTCAGGAGAATTTTCTACAACTGCAGTATTCTTTTAAATGCAGTGAAATACATTTTTATATGCTACAAGAGCAAAAAACGGGCAAGAACAGAATATTACATATACGTATGCCAGACTAAAACTATACTAGTGATGAGTTCGAAATCGATTGGTTGATAAATTATACTTCTCCGGTGACTTTCTGGAACGTTCCAAGGATGCACATTCGTGCGTTTAGTGTCCTATGGAAAAAGGGGGTTTAAAATTGTGTGCTCGCACTCTGTACTTCTCTAACTTGTTCTAAAATGGATCTTGCGTCACATTTTATTGCTGTTGGGCGCACGAAACTGAAAACTGAGAGGACGAACTCGGACCCGTTCCCGTCGTGGGACCAGCGGTGTCCGTCACGTAGGCGCTCGCCAATCACATGGGAATCTCTTCGATCTCATTCTATTCAAGTCACTTTGTTTGTCTTCTTATTCGAATAAGCGAAGGAGGCTCCACCCATCCAGTACATGTAGTTGTTGATCATTGCAGGAGCAGGATTTTCCATTTCCGAAATTAAAAAGTTGCATTTGTTTAGAGAAAAATGGATGAGATCAGCATATCCCTGGATAATATTTGATCGATCATCTGTGAGATGTTTTCGTATAAAAAATACTTGAAATGGTAAAAATTCGAGTTGTAGTTTATAGAGTAGTTTTGCAACTGGCGATGGTTAAAGATACAAATATCTATAGATTTAAAGATGAATATCCAAGCAATTGGCCATATGTAAAATGGCCAGTCAAATACTGATGTGCTTTTGTCTGACAGCATGGAACATTAAAGAGAGAGAAAAAAATGACTATGGAGGGCGGCAGCATGCCGACGACATATATAAATGTGTGTGCCCGCCACCATACGTCGCTAGCTAGCTTGCATGCAAAGCAAACATTAAGAGTGCCAAGTCGAATTGAAAAATTGATTCGATTGTAGTCAAATCGACTAGAAATCTCTTAAAATAGTTGGAAATAAATCGCTAGAGCACGACAGTACGTAAGAGAACATGAAATAGGGCATGAAACTCGTTCAGTGTCGTATAAATGTATTTGTGAAATTGATTTCACGTCAGACGGGAGATGTATCGATTAGTCAGTCGTACGGTGGCCACCAGAAGGTGCTCCTGCTGCTGCTCCTTGGCCTACTCATCGTCATGGTGGTGGTAGTGTCTCTCCTCTTCCTGTAGTACCTACCCTACTTATTGCCTGTCTAATTCCTTGAAACAGAATGACCAATTACCGACTTCAACTACTGACAAACCATCAATTCTATTAACGCACCATGAGAAATGATTCTCCATATACGTTGGTGGAATACTGGAATCCAATATTTGAAACATTGATGAAAATAAAACTACTAACGAACAGATTACTAGTTGAACGAAGAACTTGCAGCAGCATCAGACTAACAAGACAAGTATATGTTCACATGTTCATCACAATTTGACATGTGCAAATAATGATTGCCCGACGTACGTATTTATTTGCAATCCTAGGCTGTACAAGTTACTTTAGAACCACAGTACAGTTTCCTCTTCACTATATCTCAGTTCGACAGCTAGTTTAACTTGCAAATAGATAAATCTTCGAAGCTTTGCGTACAAATAGTTTTCCTAGTCAACTTTACGCTAAAGAAGATATTGTCACAGAAAATTGCTTGCATTGCACAGTACAATGTTGTTTGACTACTGATATATGATTTCCTCGTTGTTTGTGTAAATATTGATCGATCAAGTCATAAAATATTTCTTTTACGTTCATAAATACATGGACAATGTGATACTTAATCGTTACAAAAAGTAGCAGTTTTTCGTTGTCAGATTAAGCAGTTCGTTTCATATACAATGTATTAGAAATGCAATAGACAAACATGTATGACAGTAACTGTCATGTTAATTCTCTAGGTTCTAGGAGGTTGGTCAGTCGTTAGGTTGGCAGTACTCTTTTCAAATATATCGATTAACCTGGTGGAGACAATTACTCGACAAGCACGCAATGTAAACAGAGGAATGCTGCATTACGCTTGCCATTTAAACTCATTTGTACTGATGGTCTAATTATAGACGGGATTAATTACTATTTACGTGGCCGTATATGTACTTCGGTTTTAATTTGTCTCCATACAGTTCCACCGTGACACATGTATGTACGAACAAATATTAGTAATTAATTTTATATAGGCTAGCTGGCTCGTTTTATGTTAGCAAATAAAACCAAATACTGTTGTTCTATTGAATAGTAATTAATCACTAATGAATTAATGATTATATATAGCATACTACTTTGTAATCATTAGAAACAAATCCGATAATAATTCTACTGGCCTAAAAATGTTGAAGTAAGATTATATCAAATTCTTGCTATTATTGATTTACCTGTAAATCTGGTACACAGTTGCATTATTTAAGCCGGGTGCAGTTGAATGATGAATTGTTAATCATCGAAGCAGTGAAGAGGTAACTTTGATGTTTGGCAGAGTGAATTCCGTGAGGTCTACGTGTCACGTTGCATATTTATGTTCCGTGTAATATTGAGGAAATTTGTAATTGCTTACCTACATACAAGTACATTGTATCGTATCCTAAAACGCGTTCAACAAATTTATAGCTGACACCGTCGCAAGGCGAAACATGCACTTGCTGTAAGAAATTATGAATTTCAAGTGTGAAATATACGTTCCAGTACCGTACTAGGTACGGGCCATGGTATTTACTATCCTTTCTCTCGCAGTGTGTCTGTGTGTGTATGTATGTGTATATCGTGCAGTTTGTTATATTATTATTCTTTGCAGCTTTTCTATTCATGCTATATTCGATCATAATTCTCAGTCAAATTTTCTAAAGAGTCACGTTATATGTACGTGTTAGTAACTAGTTATTTTTCACTATTTCATGTTGGTATTATTTTTGTTATAGTGATTGGATTAGTAATTGTATACGAAAACAGTATGTATTTGAATATATAGTACATGTATTTGTTTTTATTCCACTGTAGTAATATTTTTCTATAATAATTTGTAGAATAAAATTTTATGTATTAATTATTATCTAATAGTAAGAATATATTAGCTACTAGCTTCGAAAATACGTCACGTAACTGTAAGTTGCACATTTCGTAATATGTAAGTGAGAATAAAGTAGTTTAATATAAGATTCTTATGAAACTCGAAGGTGCGAAAAGAAATAGACCTTCCCTGTTCACCTCAGTCCCCCCGCCATTCGTTCTTATACAACTATTCGTGTTCTTACAGCAGCCGGTTTGAAATTATTGCAGCCAAGTTTCAAGTTGAAATTTTTCAGGAAAAAAAAACGGCACCAGAATAAATTACACTTGACAAGAACAGAAGATAAGGCACGGTACATTTAGATTTGAATACAGAATGGTATTTATTTACGTTCATACGGCGAATACTGTTTATTTCGGCACAGAGGGGTGGCCATTAGACAGCCACACTGGCATAGTCTTGTTTCCCAACCAGATGAATTGCTTAAATCACGCGTCCTACTCCCAGCGCTACGGACGCACTGGCCCTTAGAGAATTGCAATTTAGCGTCGCGGAAATTTAAAAACGTGCTCTTTACGCATCCGTTGTCTTTTTCACACAGCGCCCGCTCGTGGATGTTCATCCATAGCTTTATTAGCTGCCTGGGTTGGAAAGGTTTAACAAATAAGTTCAGAAAATGGGCTTTAGTTTTGAAAGCTTTGTTCATTATATCACATATGACGATGATGTTGGTTACCCATTTGGCATTATAGTACTCTACTATTAGTAAAAATAAAATGGAGAACAGTACTTTCGAAAAATATGTACATTAGAACAAACAAGAAAAAAAATTATTCATCATTCACGATCATGACCTGAAATAGCTTAAGTTAAAAATATGAAAATGTTCAACATGGGAATATATTTTTGCCCGAGTAAAAATAGACTTCGGGGAAAGTAGAAACGAAAATTCATGTCCCATCTGGGAGTTGGACTTCGGCCCAGGAGTCATCTTCTATTGACTGTCGGGATACATGGAGCCATACGGGCGAGGAGTGAGCAGCCGAGCGCGAAACTGCAAAGATCCGAAGCGCTGCTTGAACTCCCCGGCGATTTTCATTCTCCTTTTAATCATTTATGGGACCTTGTTCCAATTCCATCTTAATCCGTTCTCCGCCATGCTCCACTTGGTCCGCTGCTGTTGCTGCTGCTGTCCGGATATTTGCCTATTCTACATACACACATGCGCACATGCAGTAGCAACAGCGAGAAGGATCGATGGTCAACAGTGAGCTATTAAAATTGTACGATTTCCTATCAATGCCTCACCTTGAAGATACTAGTTAAAACAATACGCTGTTCTATTTACAAGTTAATCTATTGTAATGACTTTGTGGTGAACTGGAGGCTCTAGTAAATTCTTTTAATGAAGAGATTTAGTTACATGGAGAGCGCTAAGATTCGGGTGGAAACACGCACATAGACAAAACTAAATGATCCGATGTAATAAATTGGCGAGCATACGAGGCGGTTCCTGGGCGATAGGACTGAGCACCGGGACGCGACCAACAACACACGGGAACTTTAGATCGGGCGTGATCTCAGCTAGTTTCATTATTGGTAAAGGGTTAAGTGAGTGTGCGACCGATTCGAGCGTTTCTCTTCGTTCCAATCACAGTAAATCCGTACACTGTGCCTCTCGAGCTACCGTCGAACTTAAACTTTTGTTACTATTACTGCCTGAGGAACGGCTACTGAGTTCTTGGCGTGGGCGGTATGGATTTACAAATGATTTGGCTGTAAGAGGGTGTGGTGATAGAGACAGACCAATGTAGGATAATGGTAAGTTATTAGTATGAAAGGAGGTAAGCATCGTTACGAGCCGTACTTGATATAAAATAAATTACTCGCATTTTGTTTTCAAAGTACAATGAGACCCCTGAAATCCTATGGAGAGGCAGGTGCACGTCCAGCACGGGGCAGTTCTTAATTCGCTCCCGAGTATGAACTGGATAGGCCATTTTGGTATTGTTTGGTACCTACGTCAAATTTTCCCTAATTTTTATTTTTCAACATCACGATATTTTTTAAATTTTCGCATTTAATTCGATAATGAAATATAAAATTATAGTCTTTTTAATACTGATAATTATCTTTTTTTATAACATACGTAGTACTATTAATTTTAGTGCTTTATTCTGTAACTATAAAATCCCTATTACTATTTTTATATTTTCCGAAAAGGTACAGATAAAATAGAGTTATGTAAGCTAGGTAAAATTTACTGAGTTTTCAATGATTTACTGCTGAAAACCAGAAGTAAAAAAAATCTAAAAGACATATCAGGTTTTGCAGAGGCGTGTAACAGTGGAATTTATGATATACGAGTTTCGCAGCTTAAAACGAAAAGCATGCATGTTCGACATGAAAATTATCGTACAAGAAATTTACATTTTGCGGCCAGAACCGTGAGTAAAGAATATTAAAATATTTCTTTAATTTTGAAAATAAAATAAAATCACGCAATCGTCACTTTGAATTTCCATTATTTTGCATACACGTCTTCATTATTGTATTTATAATGCCACAATTGAAATGAAATCAATACACCGCAAACAAATGAAGCATGAGACTCAAATGTTATTCGGTATATGTAGTTACACGAATTAAGCAACAAACTACATACAATTATGCTAGTTCTCACTAATGCTCGGTATCGGTAACTCGTACGATATTATACACTCATGAATTATAAAACAATTTCGAAACAGATTAGGCCGTTAATTACCGTAAATGGCGACCATCAAATTTGATTAAATTTGCAAAAGTTGTGAAGCGTAAAATTACATCGAACGATTAACATGACGGAATGATGCTCGCCACACGAACTACCTAGAATCTACCGATCGAAAAACATGCACAACCGAAGCCCCCCATCCACATAACATCTATACATGATTACTAGAAGAGGAGAAAGGGCGAGTTTGAAAAATTACATGCAATAAATATGGATGGCACAGAAGAAACGAGATAATATAGTGCGTTGATACAATAGTGTGAAAACTAGATACTCGAGTATATTCGTTTGTACCCAGAAATCGATACAAAATATATTAAAGCGATATAATCTGCCATATTTATAAGTGTGCTAATGAATTTAAGTGGTTTATTTCATCTTTCCTATTGAATATAATATGTTTAGTCATTTTTATTTGTCAGAGAACATTTAAAAATCGTCCAGTGTAATTGTTATAGAGTTACATATACAGAAGTGTTATGGGATAGTGTATAATATTTGCTATAATATTTAATCAAATAAATTTAACCTATTTACAACTATCTAAAACACATTAAATAACGGTCAATGTTGTATCATTAAATATAAATTAATGCTAATGTCCTAATGCAAACAATTCTGTATGTATGAAATATTACATATTTTATACATTTAGTACTCTCGTAATGGATATTGCATTATTACTCAATTTTCCCCAAAATAATGCAGTTATAATATACTCCATATATATATACATTTTATGCAAATTTTCAACAATAGATTTTAACAAAGAACATAAAAATAAATTTACCAAATTTTTATTTGGATAAAATTGGAAATATTTTTTTATTTATTTTCATTTCGGTAATTTGTACAATTCAGGACAGGGAATATTGGTATAAATCACTTTTTATATTTCATAAAAATAACGAGTTTCTCATGCATGAAGGAACTTGATGAAATGTCGGAAACAATTCCAATATAATATTAAATGTATTCGACTAGCAGTTGTCACTTTACCAAGGCTTATTCTCTGATGTCTAATGAGTACGACATATAACATTCTTGGATCTTGAATGCAGAGATAAAACAAAAGACATACGTACATAGCAGAACCCGCATACCACTACCGCAGCCAACTTCATGAGGGTTATCCGCTTGGTCATATTTTAGAGGCCTTCATTATATAATGGCGACAGCAGGCATTGAGGAATTTCTCAACAAATGGTTAGGTTTTTGTCTTACGAGTCCTTTCGTTAAAAAAAAAACCGTCGGTAAGAAGTCAAGGAGAAATGTTCGGAGGATGTTACAGCTGATATATTGAGAAACGTAGGTTAGAGAATGGAAGGAAAACTGGAAATAGGAATGGGTGAGATGGTAGAGCACACTGGTGAAACTTTGTACTGCCACGGAATTTCTTACCACTGTTACAAAAAATTAAACAAAGAGCGCAGAAATACGATATTTAGGCGGAGAAACAGATCAATCAATATGGATGTTCAGTAAAGTGGAAATATAATGACAACTGAAATTGACAATCACTACAATATTGCACATAATTTATTTGAACGTACATTTTCATTGGGCATAAATGCAGTAACAAAATCGTGAAGCATTAAGAGTTTATCAAGAATAAAATGCAGCTTGTTGTTATTGCCAACGAAGCGCGATTTAAGTGATGACAAATGCTGATGATGATGATGAAGAAGAAGAGGTAACAGTTTCTCCTGCTGTTGCCGCTGCATGGTGAATATACGCGTAAACAGACATCTCCTTCTCCGTCTGCGACAGGCAAGCAGTGATAGCTATAGGTAAAATGTAAATTCCTAAATATCAGATCCAGCAGATTTTCGTCGAAACCGTAAATTTCCTCTGCGGCATTGCATTATTCATTCACGGAAGAGCAGAACGCGTATTGGATTTGTTCCGGTTTTAGCCTACGAAACGGGAAATTCTCCGAGCTTTCGGTCATAAAATCGTTAGCCCGTAACGTAACGGAAGCGTGTAGAAGAGGTCAGTTTGTAAGAACAAAAAGAAGGAGAATGGAGAATAGATTTCACATTCGAGATTCGAACGGATAGTTTGCGAAAGTCGAAAGGTGGTGACCGGGTGCAAAACGGAAAGTTATACGCACAAGGTGTGGAGCCGTGTGAACCAACATACGTAGTGGGGAAAACCCGTACAGTAAAGATAAATTGCGAGCAAAGGGTCGGAGATAACAACCAAAGAGAAAAGAGATCAAGAAACTGGAGGAGAAAATTAGAATGAATACCAGAGCTAGCCGGTCGGACACCTTCTAATGGACATCGGAATGAATGGCTAATGAAATATTGAGCAGATAAATTTATGGGACAGCAACGGGGAATGTAAAAGATGTATGGAAAGAGATGTGCTTGGTCTTAAATTAACCAATCACAAATCTAAGAATAGAAAATTTCCAAATGGTTAGCTTAAATGTTTGATAGAGTTCATATATAAATCATTGTGTAGTATTCGTGTCTGTATTTTAGTGTGCAGTGCATTTATATGTATATATGCATTTCACACTGGCGATATTTAGTTAGTAATAATGTAATAACGAGAGATGCAGAGTTAGACTTGCTACACGTACGTTATGCACTGGGAGTGGGTATTACACTGTATTATATGAGATATGTGTTTACAGAGTGACGAGAATGTGCTACTAGCTGCTAGAGCTACTAGTCGTAGCATCAGTTACCGGTGTGGACCAATTACAAGTGGATTCTATCCGTGTAGATACAATGTTCTTTACTTATACAACGAACATTAGTTGGATACATTCAATCCACTCGAACTTGGGCCAACCAACTTGTCTGACTTATGTTACTTGGAGCAAGTTGGTCTCAGTAATTAGTAATGCACACCAAAGTTATATAACGGCCGAGACCCATTATCAACTTACTGACCAATTTCCGCGTAACTTTCATTGTAATTGAATCAGTAAGCGAAGGGTGCTGTACGCTGTTGCCAACATACAGATACATATTGGACATGCTAACTTTACAAAGGCCTCCTGCTTGGACTTGTGTCACTTACGGTTATTATAATCACGATCAGAACAAACTAGTACATTAGATACCTGCAGGTTCCGATAATAATCAAAGTTATCAAAGGACATAAGTGCTAGTGTTTGTGTACAAATATGAATTTACGAAGAATTTAATATTACAATTATTAACAAATCAGAACATGTTTCGAGGATGGATCCACTGATACAAACCTAAAGTTTCATTCAAGAACAAGAATAGAGAATTGGTGTAATATCTATGTGAAATAACGTCACATGATCTAATATACTATTCCCCCTTTACATGGTAACATATCAGTTGAATGTTAAAGAATTAAACATGAGGAGGGGTTGTCACATTCCATCTAAGTTAACTTGACGACACCCCCCTTGAGATATTTCCCAACAAATTCCCCCCTATTCCACTGTAACGTGTCGACAATACAATCTTGTTACGCCACGCTTGTTTAACGCTATCACGAAACACATCACGAATTACAAGGAATAAATTTTGTACAAGTCATTTGATGAATTGATTTTAAATTAAACATTTCTTTACTTTCACGCCAGCGGCGATGAAATGTATTTTCTCTTGTCAGATTTAATTTTATAAACATGTAATTTTGACATGTAAAAAAAAATCAGATTTGAAAATAACTTTTGTAAATGCGTCATTTATAAAGTTACAAAATTTACAGTGATGAAATTAAAGTACACACATACAACCCTGCGTAATAAATCACATAAAAACACACACACAGAGACAAATATTAGCGGGATAATGTACGTTGGTACCTGTTCAGTTATGAAACAAATTGAAACTTTACTTGTTATAAAATTCGAAGCTTGTCTGATAAACGAATAAATGTACAGCGAGTTTGAAAGTATACGCATGTATTACGGATAGGTACATACAGGTATATTGTGTTGGTAAATTTGTACATCGAGTAAAAAAAAGGTACTAGAAGTGGTAGCATGATTCTTGTAATGCGAGAGACCAGTGGTGGAGTGAATGTACAATTGAGAGAGGGGCGGGCGATGGGGAATGACTGCAGAGTAATTTTAAAACCGGCGGGTTCAGCCCATAAACTTTACAAGTGAATTAAAACGTCGAGCATATTCTACATGATTCATAACCGTGAAACCGACATACGCGGCGCTGAAAAACTTCGCTATTATATTCGAGAACTGAACTGTGAAAAAGGTTCTTTCCGTTCCACAACCCCCTTCGCCGCTCCACTGCCGGTTCGCTTTATATTTGTCATGTTGTGCGTATGTTTGACTAGGAAAAACGAAAAGAAAAAAAAATTCTGATAGGATAGGAAAGAAAAAAAAGACCAGGCCAGAAATGGCAGAAGAGCAGAGAAATGAAAAACGTATGAAAGAAAAATGTGGATAATTTTGAATGGGGGCGAAAAAGGTACGGGCAATTCATCGTTCGGCTCTCTCTTCTCTTCCTTCCGTTCCGTTGTGCGAGAAACGAGTAAGCGGAGAAGAGATGTTGGTAATTTTTTAGTTGCGCGCGTGTTTTAAATAGATAAAGCGAAGATGAATTGGAAGGAAGCACAAAAGAGACGATAATAATGTTTGTAAAGCAATTTCGTGATGTGCCCCCTTCTATATATATGTATACTAGGCAATATTTTCTCCGCGGATATTTTCGTAGACCGTACGAACTGTCGCTCTATACAAAACTTGTCATATATTTATTATTTTATCAATTTCTATTTAATGAATCAATTTTTCATTCGTATAACATACTGTTGTTGACTTTAGTGAAGCAAACCATTCATGAAGACAGAGAATGTAGGAGATGAATTTAAGTAAAGAGCAAATGAAGAAAAACAAATAAACGGAATAGATTATATGTAGGTACTATTAGTACACGTTCGTAGTTCATGAATATTTGTGCCTTTATTTATTTAACAAACAATTAAATTGAACAGCTGCCTGAGTACGTTTGTTTACGTTAATAATCTGATGAATTCGCTTTGGTAAAATATATGGCTATTATTCGAGCCAAGGTAAGTTATTACTAACAAAAGCAAATATTTTTGTTTTAGACGATGGAACAATTTCTCGAGAGTAGACTTGACTTAGGCTATGTATTAAATATTTATGTACATATTAATAACCTAGCGAGTCTCTCTTGTTTATAGAACGTATAACCCTCGTCTAAAGTAAGTGCAATATAAAGATTATAGTTCTGAAAGCGCAGTTTGTTGCCGCGATGCTCACCGTGTTGTTCCAGAGCTCCAAGATCCAGAGGCGGTTCCATACATTGCTTGTGGCAAGTGCGAGGGTTTGAGGGGAGGGTTTGGTATAAAGTAGTACACACTTATACCAAGTACAGTGACAGCTGAGCAAAGCCAGATTCCCGGGAAAGTAGCACTTTTCCAGGCAGTAACAAGAACCAAATGCACTGCGAATACGCATGCATATTTCATTGTTTCAAGTTTAAAGTGTCAAGTCAAACGAAACTCTACAGCAACACTGAAATCCGCATGAAAAGTAACAACAACAGGAGCAGCAGCACTGGAACCCCGGATGATATACAGTGCAGTACACATGGGGAATCTTCTCCCGTGTCCCACGTGCAATTAACAATTCTCCTTTACGCACTTTGCAGTTACGTTATTGCTAATTCTTGTTGTAATGTATTATTTAATTTACTTGCTAGCTTGAAGAGCCATAAGTCTTTGCTCCCAGTGACAGAATATGTATTACTTGTCATTGTGAATAGCTATAATTATTATAACTAGCTATAAGGACGCCATTGCCTCTGTTTATATATAAGAGAGTATAATAAAAAAAATCTAATAAACAGCAAACTTTTAACCAGCACTTAACAAAATTACAATCAACATAACAAATGACCATTTCAGTGTATGTTATTAGTATTACTGTGTTTAAACTGTAATAAAACTAAAAGTCTAGCACCATTCTATGAACTGTAACAAATGAAATTCGCAAAATGGTTTATTAGAGTATGTAGCATATGTGTTGTAGATAAGTACAGATGATTATAATGTATTATAGTTAGGATAACATTGTTTAAATAATATTTGTAGTTTTCTCTACCATGGCGCATGCTACAGTATAAATAAACAGTAACTCTATTATTGTAATCATGAATATGTAGTTGTGCTTACACAAGGGGACGCGTGGTGGGGCAAAACCCCTGCACGGGCCGCCACTGGTGCTGGATGAACAAAGCGAACAGCAAGCAGCGAGAGTGTGCGGTGTCCCGCAATACCATCTTATTTGTATGTAAATCCTTGTGGAACCGACAGCGGCAAATCGCTCCGGGCTTATTACAGATTCATAGAGGACACACAAACGTACACTACCCCTCACACACATACATACATATATGTACATTGCATACATGTATGTATATATATACTTCGTACATGTTCATAGCAGTAAACCAACCAACAGCAACTCCGGTATCGGCCGACACACCAGTCACCGTGTTAAGTTCTTAATAAACCATGATCTCCTATTCAAAATCGCCTCAAATGCAAGACAGACGATCGAAATTCACTGTTCACACGTTACAAGTGTTGTAAAACTAATTAATTTCAATTTGCAACAAGTATATAGAAATTAAATTATTATTATAGACCCATAATAATACCAGAAATATATTTCATGCATCTAAAATGAACTATGTAGTTGAAAATAAATATATTCTACCTTTGCGCATGTATGATTATTGATAACGTAACTTATCGACTGAGGTAGTTTACATTCATGTATGCTAATACGAAAACAATGTGTATTTTGAATAACAGATATCTTGTTTATGTATACATTTCAAATTATGATAATATGCGAATATCAGAATTTGATACTATAGCTGTTTGTTGGTAAAATAAAGGTATAGCATTATATATTTTGTTTTATAAGTATTAACTAACTGGAAAATAACGATTATTTATCTTTTTAACAACGAATTAAAATACTGCTTTCTTGTGACGTGGGACAAAACGTAAAGAGACAAGATTACTACGAAACAATATCAGTCACCTGACAATGAAGCTACACAAGTGCCGCTATTCGTGAGGCACCTGTGATCAGGTTGTGTTGAAATCATAGCGAATTACATTCGCTAATTGGATTCGCGCAGACGAATTAGGCCCTATGTCCTACTCTTGTGTTTCATGAAAGGTACTTCATACATTACTAGTAGTAACGGTTACATTGTTAAATTGTCAAGGAAATATACAAATGAATTGTCAGTTGGCTAAATCGGTGAAATATTTTTTTTTTAAATACACCACATAATAATGTTATATATTACTCGGCCTCACCCAAAGCTCTCCAGCATATTTCAGCAACGTATTATGTACCCAGGATTATGCCTCATGCAACGAGGATTATTGTACTGAGTACCTTGTGATTTACACATGGTGATCTCTTTTGTTTTAAGTAGAATTTATGTCTATGTATAAACATTATACACGTGTACAATCTCAATAGTAACCTTTCAACTACAGGTAGAACTTATTATTTTAACAAAAACAAACGATATAACTAGACAATTTTCAACATTCTGTTGTTACGTCATATTGACAGGGCTTCTGAGATGTGAGATGGAGTTTTTTTTTTTTTTTTTTGCTAATAATCATACGGCTGATTTTTTCTTTTAGCTCATTTTCATTATTAGAGAGACCCCCACAACTTAGGGGCCCAAATCATTTGATCCTCCTGATCCTCCCACTAGTAGGGCCTCCATATAGATGATACATTTTTCGCTTGTACTGATACAATACAATTAATACATTTTCATATGTAATTATGGTAAGTAAATGTGATTGAATGTTGTACAAATATATGATTTCATATAGATAAATTTCAGTGCGTTTCTGTATTAAAGCTTTTGTGAACCAATAATGGTCCAGTGCCTTTTCAATGACCATGCATAAATGTAATTATATGTAACTGAAACTCGGTACGATAGAATAATAGATACTTGTACACATTAACAAATTATGGCAACCGCGATTACTCAAAAAGTACTCGGAAATTGTAATAAATGAACATGGATCTGTAAGCCTCGCAATTTATTATAAACCGTACAACAAATGTACGTTGTATATGTTGGTTATTAATTCACACAGATTACATTATTAATATGAACACAGCACAGAATATGTATGCATGTATGTGTGCATGTGTTATTCTACTAATAACTAATCAAAGCTCTGTATACGAATCTAAATCCATAATTTATTATCTAGCAGCTACTTTTCACGGTATAATCTACATGAGTGTTTAATTAGTTTGTCAATAGTAACATTCTGTACATGAATATGCAGATTGAATATTAACCAAATCCAATATTTAATTACTTCAATAACATTTTATAACTTTTATTTGCACATTTTCAAATGTACGAAAAAGGGAACATCATTTCATTAATATCATTTTATTATGTATAAAGAAAAGAAAGATAAAACAAAATGGTAGAGAATTGTTTTGTTTTCCCGTTTAAACAATTGATTTCCTCTTGTGGAACCGTAAACGAGCGCACGAGCCGCATATAATTAGCATTTGAACAACGGCAAGAATAAGTACGCATCTGGCGCTAAAATCATGTGAACCAAACACATTGCACATCGAGACAGCGTCAGGTTAATAAGCTTCGCTGTTACAATGCCGCAGGGCTAATTTAACATAGGAATGTTTGGGGATGAGTATAATGAGGGGAGGGGGACACTTACCTGCCCCTCAGGGCCAATCAACAATCCGTAAGAGTTTGTTGGGGCACAGCATTGGTTAGTATAGTGAGCACATAGCTGAGTACGATTCCAGTGCACATTTGCATAAAACTTAAGATGGAATCACATTTACCGGCGCGGCCCGGCAGCTGGTGTTTGTGGTTTGTGTGTGTTTTGTTAATATATACAGAAAGCATGAAAATTCACCAAGTCAGAAATATCAGAAACCTGTTCAATGCAATAATAACATTCTCGCGCAAAGGTATCTTTATCAAGCAATATTTATTATACTGAATATTTCTGTTATTGCTAAATGAATAATGAAAAATTGTAACAATTTAGAATGAGCAATATTTATGTTTACCTTTGCAGATGCATGTATGATTGTTTAATTGAAGTACAATTTGTGTTGCAGAGGTATAAATGTGTTTTACATTCCACTAAGGAGGTTGAGGATCACCAAATATTTGTAGGATGGTTTCATGTAATAAAATCTAATCCTTCACAACTAACACACACACACACAGAGTGACTGAGAGAGGAAGGGGGAAAGAGAGAGGACAATAACGAGATCCACGATGAATATCGGACGTATAAATAAAACATACAAAATAATTTCAAAATTAAAAACAGCCATCGAGGCGGTCGGCCCCGAGCCCCATAAATATTCCTCGCGGGACAAAAAACGGAGTTAAAAAAAAGAACAATTAAATTGTTTCCAACGGGCCATTAATTCAGTGTGGCAATATTTCGTTGCATTCAGCACAACGCAGATAAGTATGACGTTTCCTCGACAATTTTTGCATTGTTGAAAAATACAAATGATGAACGAATGTGATGCTTTTTTGTTTTTGTTAGTTGTCGTTGTTGTTGTTGGGTTGGTACTAGTGTGTTGTACGGAATGCAGTGGTGAAATGGCTAGACGTACCCGGCCGACTATTGGTGCATGTAAAATCAGCCGTGACGATTGAATAACGCTAACATGAAATATTCGTGTAAACGGGATATCCTGCTGCCGTTACAGTGCGAACAAAAGCATTGAAATGTTACTCGCCTCTCCAACCGAACTGTTTTGATTTCATGTGTACTACCTACCAATCGCAATGCTGCACTGCGCAATTATTTAATTACTGATTTATTAAAGTCTAACTGGATTGATTTATAACTGTAGCAGTGTAATCCGAGTACACTGTAACAGACAATTTCACAGACGATGATAACACTAGTTAGTGCAACATTACTGTTGAGAAAATATTTGAAACAATGATTGTTCTACGAGTACATGTAGATTTGGAGTATGTATGTAATTCAAACTAAGAGACACACTGTACATTGTTTTGAAAACAGCAGTTCAGTATGATGAAGATGCTAAATGAGATGACAAACCACAGGCAAGTACTCAATTAAATATTCTACAGCAAGAAAGAGAATTTAATTATTCCTTTGTTTCCAGTCACGGAGCAATTTTGTATTTTTAAAGAGAACGATGAAATTTATTAATATTAGAAATATGCTAATCTAGATGAAAACAGCAATTTAACATTCCAATTGTGAACACAATATAATAAATAGCAAGACCAGAATGATGTTGTATAAGAAGAGAGGAATTGTAGTTAGAGAAAGAATAGAGACAGAATGAGAGAGAGAGAGAGAGTACGAGATGCAGAATTGAAAAGGAAGAAAGGGGGTATTACTATTGTGGCTTTATGAAAAACCATGCTGAATTTGAATAATTTACACAACTCATGAAACTATGTTTAATGGAATTTAATTTACGACAGAACAACTGAACGGAATTCTCACTGAAATTTCATTTGAATGTCTTAATTGTTTGCCAGTGAATCCTTTATAAAACAAAATATATGTGTGTGTTACGATGAGTGGAATGTGCTCTGCGAATACAAACCAACAAGTTTGTTCATAATAACATCTGTTCAGAAGAAACGGAAGCAGCAGCAGCTTCTAGCTCCTGTCATCGCGGATAGCTGTACAACTATAAAACACCACCCCCGAATAACCTCAGTCATGAGTTTATCTTCTGTTTCACTTTTTTTACGGATTACTATTCTATGCGAAATTAATTACCTATAATATTTATAAAGAAACAATACAATACGCTTTAAGAATATTCTTTCGAACATGCAGTTCATTGTTATGTTTCTAGATTAAGATACCTATAAAATTACAATTTGTCCTGAAGCACTCTCTGTTTTATTCTTTGTGTAAAATTATAATAAATGTACTCAATTGATTCTAACAATGTTGAAAAAGCGAGACTTCAATGGAGAAATAATAATTTCCATAGATCAAAGAGAACGTTTCGAAGTGGTGGATGTCATACAATACTGTAACAAGCAACTTTGAAACACGCAAGCAACAGTTTTGTTGTGTCCTGTGGCACGGTGAAAATACACGAATATTTTTACTTTTGCTCGACGTCTCCTTTGGGCGGTTTCGTGTGCCATGGAGCAAAGGAAATTAGTAAACGCATCAAGCAATCCGTGACTTCCGGCCGCCTGTCGCAGGTCAGCATATCCCTCCTGTTATTACATTTATCGTGTTGCACTGCGCCGCGTGTTTCTATTCACACTGAGCGCATCCCTGTCAAGGGGGCTGGACTGATTTTCTCATTAAAATTTCTTTCTGTCAGGACAAGTAAAAAACAAAAGAATACTTTGTTTGGTTCTTCAGTATTAAACTAGGCAAATATGATGAACAGATTTCTGTTAGGCAATTATGATTGAAGAATCCAAAGATTTAATGTTTGCCGTTTATGTAGTGAAGTTGAAATTATGTGGATATTTCGTGCGAGTTTATGAAGGACAACGAGTGTGTGGTTATGTACATGCATATGGTTTGATGATCATTGTTCTTCATATATAAACTGTAATATTCCGGGTGTAACGAGGTCCAGTAAACACTGGCAGTATAACCTGCAAGCCAGGTGTACCATCATCACGGACTGATAGTTCTGTGGCTCGCGTGCTGTAATATTTTAAGCTTCCCCATGGGTCACGTACCGGGGGCTTGTTTAGGTAATTATATAATGGCGGGATGCGATTTCACGTTTTTAATACCGGGCACGAAGGAGAGACTCAAGTATGAATTTTCAGTCTATGACGGCGAGTTGCAACGAGAGGTGATGGTGTTGTAGAGAAACATTAGGCCAACACCAGAGTTTGATCCGGCGATAACGGTGTAACGCAGTTTTAATGTTTCGCCACCGAACAGCACTGTGGCGCTGGCTACCGAACGTTAAACAGCTGCAAATTGTTTCTGGCGACGAACTTTTTATCGAGGAAATTTTACGGTTTCGCGTGTTTACTTTAAACGATTTTACTCATCGAGGTAAATTTATAGCGCAGTAGAAACGTATGGCGATAATGAACGATGAGAAAGCAAACGAGAGCCATGGAGAGAGAGAGAGAGAGAGAGAGAGAGAGAGAGAGAGAGAGGAGTATTTGAAATAATTTATGCTGACAACGAAATGGACGCCTTGAGAACGCGGTAGAAGGTAAATCGAATCGGATTAAAAATAATCAGGGACTTTTTTTCTCTAACCATCTGTGCACACATGGCTGAGTCCATGTATAAATGTGCGGTAACTCTCTGCAGATTTAACTTTTCAATCAGCACTGATTGAAGACGGACAGTTGCTAGAACAAATACCTAGATGTATTTATAACTCTGCAAAAATTACTCTTCAAACTTTTAGACATCATCTAAAATTAAATGAAAGTATTTATGAAACAACAAATTTAAAATTTAAATTGCAGCATGAACATGAGAAGTAATTTTAGAACTTTTGTAAATATACGTACTTTTTCAATTATTTACTCTAAGAACATTTGACGTTTCTCAGTCGTGGAAAGATATCCCTAGAAAACCTGCATTCATAAGTGCAGTTCACCAACTTATGTAATTAAAATTGTAAAAATTGAAGAGCATCAAAGCATGAATGATTGAAAGACATGGCCACACTGTGTGTGTGTCAACGGTTGTTGTTTCAACAATAATTGTTGGTTTAGTATTCTTTCAAGAATAACCGCCACTTCAATACTCTATTTTCTTTTTGTCTGTTCATCAAAGTCGACTCCGGCGGCAACGAAGGATTTCGTGCATTTTTCCCGCTCGCTTTACACAGTTTGTAAATGAAGCTTTAATCCTTTCGCAAATCCGGTCTGTAGACGTAGACACGTGTTTGTATTTCTTTCTTTTTTCCGTAACTTTTATAGGGATTTCAGTCGAGTTGAGATTTGTCCGAGATGTGAAGCGATCCTGGACTCTTGAAGTCAGAATGTAATTTCGTCGGCAACGTTGGCGTCTCGACATAGCAGCAAACCAGAAGGGCGTGTTACTTTTTGCGTGATCTGGATTAAAATATAAAGAAAAAAGGAAAACCTCTTGGATTTCATTATAAATCTCTGTGTAGGATTACTAGTATGCTCATCACCATAATATAATCGGATTGAAATCGCGTTTCTGTTGTAATTTTACCAGTTACATAAACATGTTACAGTACGGCAATTCACAATGAATTTTCTCTAGCTTTTCTATCATTGATAGCTATGTGGAAATTGGTCGTTTATTGATTCTTATTTTCTCATTTAATAAACAATGAATTTTTTCCCTGAAGATATGCAATATAAAGAAGTTATAAGTAATTTCAATTACTCAATTCCATAAAGTATATATAATGTGTATATGTAGAATACATAAATAATTCCACCATGAAGATGGAATATTGCTGATATATTTTATTTGCTTCATCTGTCAATGTAAAATGTGATTAAAATTGAATAGTTGATTTCCATAGAGATAACCGAATATCAATATTGTGAAAAGTCGATTTCCTTACAATACCCATAATGCAATGTTCTGTTTTCTGTCCGGAGAATATTCTCCAATGCTTTTAGGAAATAATATAAGATACAATCTCTGGAAATCACTTTCAATATTTCATCGTATTTTACATTTAAACACAAGATCTAAATGTTCAACGGGAACACACCGAGGAGGAGGCGGAAGAGGAGAAATGATGTTGTTCGATAAAACAACACGCGTAAATATAATTCCACAAAGTATATACAGCGTAAACACAAAGAGATGTCGTCGTCGCCGAACCGAACCGTACCGTACCGAATTTGTACTGCTGCTGCCGTTATTTTTACTTTATCTCCTAAGTGAATAATGATTACGTTTTAATTAAAATACATAACGAAATAGCGTAGTTGTTCCGGGTGGATTCCAGATTATGAGGGGATATTTATTATTTTGCATCGTCTTGAAAGATGGACAATCTATGACTGTGCGGCTGTGTCGCTTGTGAAAAAGACGCTGTATTTCTCTATACAACTTCATCACTGTAAATCTATTGAAAACTACTAGCAAAGGAATTCAAATTTAAACATTAATATCATTAGCAAAAGAAAATATTATCACCAGAATCGAATAATGGTATATAAAAAAGAAATAAAAATGTACAAATTCTACGCTTTAGCAGCCAAAGCTTGTGAGTAATATTTTTTTCTTTCAATATGTTATTCGAATATCAAAGGACAAGAGTCCTGTGATTGGTGAACGAAAATTCAACAACATAATACAATAATGAAGTACAATGTCAACATTTACTATCTATCTATATGCATTTTGTTCACTTCTGCAATAAAAATAAACTTAACAAGTGGAAAATAACATTAACAAAGGACAGACGTTGCGAGTCTAAACAATAAATATGGCAGCAATGATAAGCAGACAAAATAAAGGAATAATTGATGTGAAAAGGATGTTGGTGAGACGTACCCACTCGCCCTAAATCAGAGGCTTTATTTTACAGGCATGCTTTCCACGAGCAATCAGCTGGAACTGATAAAACGGCAACGAATGTTTTGACGAGAGATAAAAAAAACAGCAACGCTGTTTTTGCCAACGGCGAGTGTCACTCTTTCTCTACCTCAACGGCCAATATCCGGCCATTTTAACTTTTTCTCCCATCGCTCGGTCGTTTTGCTTGCGGTGTGCAAGTAAGGACAGCTACAACGAAATGCGTCATCATGCTTTTTGTCAAACGAAGCTCGGTCAAAACTTTTACTGTATCTCTTGGAAACTGTAAACAATTATTTCTGTTATCATATTCAAACACACGTATCATCAGTACTTGTTACGGAAACTAGAATTATCATTTTACTTGTTTTCAACTAGAAATTCTAGTTATAAAAGAATACCGAACGAGTCAGATTATATCAATATTATAATGAACTGAAAGAGAATGTGGTTAAGAAAATTAGAAAACTAGAACTATTTAGTTAAATAGTTAAAATGTTTAAATGTTACGTTTTTTTCTTTTGAATGTAAGGGGATATTAAGCTCTGTTATCAGTTAGAATAGATAGTTTTATCTGGTTACGATGCGTTTAAACTGGCTCGTTATGTTGTTCTATATCCACAAATCGCTACTGTGCTAGCACACAGAACCAGAGCAGGTCATTGCAGAGTAATTTTCCGTGCACGATTTCATTAACATTCTCGTTACCGTGTATCGTTTGGTTTTAATGCAATTTTTGCGCGACGTTTCAGGACACAGGCACTAGAACTATGAAATCATCATTGCATATAACGCTACACGTACATGCTCAAGTGTACACACATGTATTTAATATAACTGCGCACACCAACACATCTGCACGTACGTTCCACATGCATGTTAGCAATTGTGGCAAACAGAATATGGAGATAACGTGGCCGGATTTTGTAAAAACGGTTTTAGAAACTGAAGGTAAACAATTGAAACGCGAAATCATAGGAAGGTGGATGGTATGAAAAAGGTTATCGTTAGTGATAAAAGATACAGAACAGATTCTAAAGGGCTGGTTGAATATGATGTAGGAATTAACAGATTAAAATGTTGATATCATGCTCACTTTGCTATACTGCTATAGCAACGGCAGAGCTGCTGATCTTTTTTTTTTCTTTCTGTCGTTTGTTCGAATGTGTGAAATCAGTGAAAAGTAAATGGAATTCAAGCCGGATTTGCATGGAAGCGTTGAAACGCTGAAAGGGTAACTGGTTGGAAAATTGTCCGATTGTCGAACGGCAACTGGGTGTATGGTATCCTAGTGCTCGCACACGTTTGCTTCTGTGGTGTTAAGGTAAACATGGCCAACTTCTGGTTTAAAACTAGCGCAACCAAAATTCTACAATTCTTGAGCATTTTTATCACTTTTAACTCGGTTTCATCTACATAATTTCTTGTACCAATTCTGCGTAACAGATTTGAAATTGATTTCCTTGAGACATGCATCGAAATACAATTAATTTGACAATGAGATATTAGGATAACATTTGAGCAAATTATAAATAGTGCGAAAACTACGTGAATCTACTGTTGAAAAGTTTTGAATAGAAGAATAAATAACGAACAATTTCGCGAAAATAACTGAATTCATAACGGTAATAACTTTGCATTCTTATATCAGGTTATAGTACAAGTTCACATATTGCATTTGGGGGGCAGGGCGGGGTGTATAGTACGTGCTGGCATATATAAGATTATTATAAAACCCCCCTACTGGTCTTGCGAAAGAAGCATCCTCTGTGCGTTTCACAGCGGTATAAAATACAGATATGTATATATGAAGAAAAGTATCCGGAGGAAGATAAGATTCTTGTATAGCGCGAGTCGATTTCATGGGCGTGTTCTATATTCACGATAATATTCGCACCTTGGCCGCGTCTCGAGCTAATCAAACTAGAATTTAATGCGTCATAAAAACGACGTAGGGAATACGTGCAGAGATGCGTATGTATAGCTGCTGTTGGTGGGCTGGATGTAAAGTCGGTAACACGTTGTAAATATGCAGGGATCGGGTTATAAACTAGAACCCCCCAGACTAGTCGTAAATACCGAAGTCTGCCAGCAAGATGATCAACACCACTGCTCCATGCATGCGAAAGGAAATATGAAATCATAGATACCAGCAGTAGCCAAACATATATATATACATGTTCTGTAGAAACATACGTTGCTACTGAGTATTGCCATTATCGTACTTTATGTATTTGTATATTTATGTACACTAGTGAAATATATAGTTACTAGTAAAACATTTTACATATATTAGTATTCACTAGTAGTTATATAACAAATATTGTTAAAATAATGGTTTGCGATAAAACATGTAAACTATTATTCAATAAATAACAAACGTCAGACATTTTTTTCTTTGTGTTAGAAACTTGAAAAATGAATATTGATGCGACACAGAATTAAATAAAATTTTTATATCAATATTAACATTGAATGTATATGGTATAATAAATTTAGACTATAAATATATATATATACCGGGTGTTAATTAAAAAACTGGCCATAGGCGTTTAACATGTAAAATCAGTTTTTCCTCCTGCATTAGTTACCAAATTACTTTAGAGAAAAATACTTTAAATAAAAGTTGTAGAGAATTAAATTCTGCATCTAAGTGAGCAATCAGATTTAATTTTTGACATTTCATAACTGAGAAAATCAAGTTTAAAATTTCATGAAAACACATAATATATAGGAATAGCCATGGAATTTAAACAAAATTAAAAACAATTGTATGACATTGTAACTGTCAAAAAAATTTGTGTTTCGTAATTTTCGTTCTATAACAGATATTTCTAAAAGTATGGAACAGTTTTCACATGAAGAAAAGCTTCAAGTTATAAAATGGTTCTATTCTGGACAAATTTATCTAAATATTCGTGATTGAATAATTTTTTTGACAGTTACAATGTCATACAATTGTTTTTAATATTGTTTAAATTCCATGGCTATTCCTATATATTATGTGTTTTCATGAAATTTTAAACTTGATTTTCTCAGTTATGAAATGTCAAAAATTAAATCTGATTGCTCACTTAGATGCAGAATTTAATTCTCTACAACTTTTATTTAAAGTATTTTTCTCTAAAGTAATTTGGTAACTAATGCAGGAGGAAAAACTGATTTTACATGTTAAACGCCTATGGCCAGTTTTTTAATTAACACCCGGTATATATATATATATATATATATATATATATATATATATATATATATATATATATATATATATATATAACCTCGCGAGCACTGCAAGATAAACTAGATTTTTTTTTATTTGTTTACATATTCTTTTGTGCTCATGTGCACACACATTTTTTATGAAAAAAAATCCTCCATCAAAAAGTATGTAAAAGAAAAACAATACTATAAAAATCACAAAAAATGAAAAACAGCGCAAGAATGTGTAAAATACTGTCAGCCGCATGTTATAAAAATTGACGCAGTGCAAAATTAGCTGGCTATATGAGAGCATCGCTGATTGTTTGAGTGCCACTATAAATGTAAATACATCAAGCAGTAGTACCAGCATTCGGTAGTGCAATATAGCGAGCTGTAGTTTATACGATGCCATTAAGCCGATGTGTTCTTTTTTCTACAAAATATAACAAAATGGCGTCTAGTGTGGATGTGTGTGTGTGTGTGTGTCAGGTGAAGTTGGGTGTTGGGCTCGGAATACGGAGCTGTATTCATAGCTGCTGCGCAGATAAAACTGATGACGACATAAAATGCGAACCCTCTCGGACGTCAAATCCGGCGTCTCATGTTTCAGTAACCGTAGTCGACTTGGATTATCATTGTTATCGTTGCGATATCCGGAAAATGACGACATTATGATTACAGAAGATGTGGACGCTTTCTAGCGAGTATTATTTGCAAGATAGTTTGTTACTGAATATGAACGTTCTTTATATACCAGCAACGCATACAATTGACAACATTCTATAATAAAATTAAAGGACATTCTTCTCAATATTTCTAGAATGGTTTTCCAAAAGTATGTAAGATAGACGGAGAAAATTTCGTAGACAAACATCTTAGATCCTACAGAGTATTTTCTTTCATTCATTTTGACAGATGCAAAAGTTAGTTGACAGAAGAGGAGGAAGAAAAATATTGACTTGTTCTGGTGCAAGGGCGTGCTCGGCATCATGTCATTAGAACATTCATATAAATCTAAATGTTTCTTGGTAGTTTTCTAACCAAACGGTGGCGAGTAATAGCTGCACCGGCACTTGATGTTTCCTGACGAGACCTGTTCGTGGATGAAGGTGGAAGTGCTTCTCGTGGTACTTTGTCATGCGTCCCGCCGTACAAATTGTGTACTTTCGTCGAACATAAGTCGGGTGATTACTCTTCTAGACATCGCCCCTCCCCCAAACAGGATGACGTATGTCCTGTGTGCGAACGCCGAACACAAAAAAATATACTTAAAAAATAATCGTAAGATATTGTAATATCGTTTGTGTAATGGTGCAGTCAATAACTGATCGTCGGAAACGAAATAACCGCAGCTTGCTACGCGTCTAACCACGAAACGTGCAATGTAGCCAACCGTTTGCGTGGAATTTAATTCGGTTAAAGTAATATATAAACACAGTGGCGTACCACTTGAATTTTGTCTCCATTCTGTGAGAAGTGGGGTCTAATTTCGTAACATGCGTATAGGCATGAACAGGAGACAGTTTGCGGAACACATAACTGGAAACTATTTTGATAAGAAGCACTTGAATTTATTCAAATTAAATTGTACCGTTCCGTGGAAGCTATTATGCTTTGCGTAATGTGATATTCCTTTAATGCGCGATGTAGTTTTGTTAGCTGTTCAAATGCGTACGACTGTGTTTCAATCTAAATATTTGTAGCAGGCAGTAGCAATATAGTATTCTCTACTTTATGTATTTATGTTTGTACTATGTAACCGAACAAATATTTAGTCAAATTACTAGCTGTACTAATTATTACTTTATTTTTGCTATACGAATTAAAAATTATAAGAACATATTACATGGCGTGAAAAATGCTAACACACTTAATATTAGTTATGTTGAATTGCAGTCTAATAAACAAACTGAAATTCTGTTAAATAAATACTTGCATTTGAATCAAATATCATTCAACACTTGCGTGCAAAGTTTGTCTAAATATTATTAATTCTAAAGGCATTGGTATTCTCCTACACTGAAATTCTTTTTCTTCTTCTTCTACATTTAATGGTCGACTAGCGTGTAACGAGAGTAAATTTTATAAATATATCTGTAGCAGTCGTGGTCTTATCTTTATGATCGCGTCAAATGGCTTAATTTGAATTTACGACGGTCGGTATGTTGGCAAATATTGGCGAGGAACAATGCGCGCACCTCTTCAAGCCGGTGATAATCGTGCTTGTAACAACACACATGCTCTACGAATGGCCCCCCGGTAATTGTGCAATTCGCAATGTTCACACTCGAAACCGGCACTAAACTAGCGGCTCATTTGAGAGCGACTCACCAGACCCCAGGTCGCTGGAATATTTCCCACTAGCAACCAGCAAGAACAACCGCTACCACCAGCAGTAGCAGCAATACCAGTAATAACTGCTAACAGCGACAGTAACCAGAGCTGAACCCAACTGTTCAGTGTAAAACACCGTTGTCTTCATTAGCTACACACCTATTCACAACTGGAACTGGTACTGAATAATGAAATGTACGTTTGTCAAAATGCTTGCTAGACATTTGTTATGAACAATATTATGTATGCATTCTACTACTGCAATCAGTAGGAAATTCTATTTGTGATTGAGACTTTTGCATTATAACCAAACATTTTCAATCTTCCATAGCATTGGATTATAAAACTGATTATAACACAACTCATCTATTTGTTATGCGTTTGATATTAAATTAATTATTGTTTTCTAATGCTAGAACTGTCATTATAACATTAGTCTTGTAACTATAATATTTGTTATATTAATATGGTCGTTCAAATTGAATTTCACGCTTACGAAGGCAGATCTAAATTAAAACAATGATATTCTTTTAATCTTTTATTCAAGGTTCTTAGAAAATCACCTGCAAATATACCGGAGAGTCTAGGGTATATTTGAACTGGTGGTTTCTTGAGTATCTTTACGAAAAACATGCAGACGCAAACACAAGTTAGCAAGAACGACGTTATACTATAGGAAATTAGGAAATATCAGTGGTTATAATTCGTATGTCGTGCGCGTACTGGCAAACGCACACTTGCACACAAATAGAGAGAGAGAGAGAGAGAGAGAGAGAAGGAGAGAGCGAAGGAGAGGTTGTGTATGTGGTGGAACTAGAGGACTGATTCAGCCCCAAAACGCTCATACATTGGTGTAATTGAGATAACAGAAACGGGAGGCTTGCCTTAGGATAGCACGAAGGGATCCTGCCACCCTTTGAGACCCATAAACACTTACTAGTTGCCCACAGTGTACACGTTATGTTACATTGTAGGGTTTACGCTAAGTTACGTTCAAGGCTACACCATTGTGGCCATTACGGCGGAAGCTGAGACCTCAGTTTCCGTACATCAGCGGAAAAAAATTAACCATTTAAATGTAATTTAAATTAGATTTTATGGTGAACGAATAGTTCATATTTTTAAAGCCATTTAACACTATCACATAAAAAAATAGGTTTCATTTTTAATGGATGAATTACCGATTCTATAAATTATGTCAAAATATGTAATGTTTTAAATATAAATATTATCAATACACATACATGTTATCAAAGAGTAAATATAAAATTGACTGTTTAGAAAATGTATGATATAATAAATAAATATGTCAACAAACAGAAAAAAAAATTCGATCAAAATATTATGACAGTTTTTGTTCAGGGATAATGAAGTGCTATGAAAATTTACAAAACGTAAAATAAAATTTTGTAATGTTTAATATTAAATTATTTTAATGATAAATATCAGTAATAAATTTTTAATATTGCTGTTTTGAACAATTTTTTAATAAAAGTAGTCTGCGAAAATTAATTAATTTTGTTGTCAGAATTTATATTAAAAGTATTCTTAATATATTTAGTAAAATCTGCTATAAATAAAATAACAGGTACAAGGTGAATATTTTAGTCTTTTTGTTACGAGAATGAAAAGTAATAGAAGTACAAAATATTGATCCGATTTTGGCTGGCGTTTATGCATCACAGAATACACAGAGTTAGTTTATAGAGCAAACTTTTGCTAAAGTGCAAAAGGAACGATATTGAAAAGTGCGAAGTAACGTTGACAAGGTGGTGTATAGCGTCGGGTGTCCAAAAAGTCTGTAAATAGTTGAAACAGTAGCGTAGGGTAGAAATGACGAAAGCGATAATACACACAGAGCGTGAGACCAAACGAGAGAGAGAGACAGAGAGAGAGAGAGGAAGAATGTGAGACGGAGATTGAGTAAGAAAGTGGTATATACCACCCAATGTGAGGTGTTTCCTTTGAAATCGGTCAAAACTTGTACATTACCACGGGGTTAAAGGTGTTGATTTGTTTGCATGTGTTCTGTATGAAACTTGGGCGTTCTAACCTGCTTCATCTGATGTCTGCTCTCTCTCTCTCTCTCTTCACCAATAGCATGTTCTTGAATATGTGTATGTGTTATTCACGTTGCTTGCCTGGCAAACTCTGCTACCGGAGTTCAATTATTGAGACAATTGTGCGCTGCTGCTGTTGTTGTTTGTTGTGCGAAAGCTACGTACATTCCGCAGGAAACGCGCGAACAACGTTGTTGTCGGAACACGTGCACCCTGTGCCCTTCCGCGTCACTCGACTCCTAGGACAACCCGGGCGAGTTTGCCACTCTAGTACTGCTGGTATGTCAAGTACCGGTACTGGTACACTAGTGGAGACATCAATGCACTACTAAACAATGAGCAAAAGTTCTAGCAAATTAGTTCCTGAACATTACTGAATTTACCGTAAATCTCAAATGAAATATCGAAAAAAGTTCATATTAGCTTATTATAAACTACAAGTATCTGTGAGTACAAATGTTGAACCATTAAACTTAAGTTTTAATGCATATGATTACTGATGTATTATGAATATATCTGCCAGTATTTCCAGTATTAGAGGTTAAAACGTTTCGAAGAGGGCCGTGAAAAAGTTGAAGATGACGATTGCCCTAGACCGCCCAGCACATCAACAACCGATGACAATGTCAAAAAAGGAAAAAAATTATTATGGACAATCGTCGAATCAGTATCAGAGATGTTGCTGATCATGTTGGAATATCATGTGGTACATGCCAAGCAACTTTTTCCAATGTTTTTGGCATGAGTCGTGTGGCAGCAAAATTTCTTCCAAAATTACGGAATATCGACCAACAACAGAGCCGAATGGGCATTGTTCAGGAGTGTCCGAATGAAGTCAACGACAATCCAGAACTGCTCAAATGGATCATAATTAGTGATGAAACATGGGTGTACGGATATGTAGATGAAAAAACCTTGAAAGGACGAGGTTTTGCCAACATTGAGGTGATACAGACAAAATCGCTGAAAAAGGTAAACACTGTACCAAAAATTGCGTTGCAGAAGTGCTACGAACATTGAAAACAGCTCTATCACAAGTGTATTATATCTAATGGGGAGAACTACTTCGAAGGGAACAAAATTAATATTGATGATTAAATAAATATTTAAAAAATAATAATAACTCCTGTTTATTGATCAGACCTGGAATATATATATATATATATATATATATATATATATATATATATATATATATTACTCTATTTTTGTCGTTTTTGGCTGAGATTTTTCTTTTTTTTAGCTTATTCTATTGTAAAAAATGTTCAAGCGGGCCGCAACAATTTGAAAATTTGGAAATGTGGGCTGATCTCCACAAATGAATGATCTTGAGAACCTTAGGGGGGCTTAACCTCTACAGGGGCGTAATAGCCATTTTAATAATAATATGTAACGGTAAATAAAGTATGAAATTATCTAAAAAATTAAAAATAAACATTAACATTGTTGCATTTAAATTTGAAAACATGTTGATACGTATGCAGTACATACATACAGGTATATGTAATTATTGTGTACATTTATAATATGTATATGTCTTTATTAGCAAAGAGAAATTCAAATTAAAAAAAAAATCATTCAGTTTTCTTTGTCTCTGATGTTATTAATAAAAATTTCATACGCGTAATGCGTTTGAAAATCAGATGACATCTGCTGCACACCTTGCCGCAAAACTTAGTTGAGTTAAGACTACTCAAACGCATTGTCCGAATTTATCTGTGTTTACTGCCAACCAGCCCGGCATAATACAATAAACTAGACAATACAATATCTACAAAGTTCTTTGTAAAAACTACTTTATTGTACTGTTGCTTTTAAAATTGCTCGAGACGAAAACAATCTCAAGAATTGGATAACATTAACCGATATTTTAATTACAATAAACGAAATTTTTTTTAATGCACTTGTATACGTGATTCCAATAAGCGGCGTGCACTGTATATATACCTGGAATATAAAATGAGGGGCACAAATTTTACAATTTCCATATAGCTTGCAAGCGGTATGTTATTACTGTTACCGTCAGCGACAAGTCTACTCAAGTCTGGCTCCTGGAGCAATGTGAGAGAATACGCCATGTCGTAAACGGCTTCAGTGCGATATAAAAATATTTAAGATAACACTGAATATTTAATTCGTGAGCGAGAGACGTGGCCCATTAAACCCGTTTATGTGGCAGTTGCAAAACTAAAAATATGTATAAAACCAGGTGTACGCCGTACTGAGAACGTACAGAGACGAAGAACGAGAGGAGTGCGCGCAGGAGTTTCATCAGCAACGCTGATGAAACTTTTCACAATAAAATTTTTAATTATGCACTTAATTCTCGTAGAGAAAACTGAAAAGTTTTTCATGCAGGTTTTAACAGCACAACGTGCTTTTAGAATTTCAGTTTACAACATTACATACGTACATATGTATGTAGTGTTAGTTTGTTCAAGGTAAGAGAGAGAAAGAGAAGCTCTACTTTTCACTCTCTCTTACAAACCCTCTTAAATGTAAATGCATCTAGAACGTAACCTGTGACATATTCTTTTCACATGCAAAGCTCACGTACAACTGACACATTCATACATATGCGTGTATTCTGTTGATGAACCATGTTCGTTTGTATATATCTGCTTGTATATTTACTTCATTTGACATTCGTGCTCCTGATGAAACGTGTATGGGCGTAATAAAAATCGTATATCGATAAAAATATAGTACACATTTCCTTGTATATTTCCCATTTTGCAATCATCGACGGAACAGTGAAAAGGTGAACGTGTGTTCGTTGTCACAGATGAAATGTGACAGGAGCAAGTTGACTTCGTACCGCCCCGTTGGAACTGAGATATTACATTTTCCATCCGGCTCTCTTGACTGACGGTTCACTCCATGATTGGACGTTTCCAAGTAAAATATATTCTGTAGTTTAACGTCTTTACTTTCACGTGGAATTTGTATTCTGTCACATACAGCAAGACATGGCGGTTGGAAGAAGAGCAGAGCAGAAAGAGAAATATAATATAATACCAAATGCAAAAACATATACGAGAAAAGCAAACATAACGTATATTTATCCATGTGTACTTTGGTTACGATAAGTGTATTAAGAGAATACTGCAACATTTGCTATTAAAATTCTTTATAAAAATACTCATCTACCCTTGTGGTATAAGCTACCATAACCTCTACATGAAATCTGTCATTTAGCTCTGCAATATCACACGATCTAGAAGACCTGGACCACTATATGCCCGCTAAATACCTGTCGCACCGGTACACCATTCCGAATATACAACATAACATATACAACGAACATTACCTATAAAACGACACGGTTCTTCCCCAGTTGGCTATGCACGAATGTTTAACATAAAACGAAATACGTTTGACTGCGGAATGTGCTTCCATCTAGCGATCCCTCGGTTAAATAACGTTCTGAGAAGAACGCTGGAAATGTCCAGTATGCGGAAAGCGTCGCCCGAATACTTACAAACGTCCGACAAGGTCCGACACTATGCGATGAGATACACGGAGTTGGCCGGTAGGATAAGGGTGGGGGAAAGGGAATGATAAGGTTTGTTCTATTTTGTTAGTTCTGGAAACGATCATGAGTTTCTACAAGTTACAGTCGTTAGACTTGTGTTTTCACAAAGTTGTTTGCAATTAACACAACACCCCCATGAAAAACATTTGTGTTGTCCGTTTTACTATACTGCAATAAAAATTCTTTGCTCAATATATTAAATTTTCATTGGGTGACAAGAATGCTTGGAGTATAATTGTGCTGCAAGTTTTCCTGCAATAGAACAGGCACCGTGAATTATGAAAATTAAATGAAATGCGATTGTAATGAAGTAGCTTTTGTAAATAGTTGTGCATTTTCCTCCTTTGCCTTAAGTTAATTTAAATGAACTGTTTATATTATGGGAACTGCACCGTGCAGTGCTGCTGCGATTAGGAACTATTTAAATATGATGTAATTTATACTGCTAAAGTTGTGTATAATCACGCCACATAAATTCTCAAATAAACAACATAATTACATAATCATACCTTTGCACATTTTGCGATGTCGACAGGTAATATTTTCTTGTACAGAGCACTGAATAAATACGTATTTCGTATTTTAGTACATGATGCAATGAATAAATGAAATTCAAATCACACCAGAACTCCTGATGTATATCATGCTAATTGTACATTAAGTCTACGAAATTTCTAAAAGCAAATATGAATAATAGTATCCTCAGCAAGTAAATACTAACTAGGTGTTCAATATTTGTAAAATTCCAAGTTTGGTATAATGAAGTGTAGAAAATTACACGTTTATGTAAGTTCGTCTTTCGTCATTTTACTATCGAACATACATCGCCAGAGACCTAGTACAGACTTATTTAGTGTAAAAGCTCAAAGCTTCCTACGGTTTTAGTGCTGTAGTTATACAGCAATACAGCTTTCCGGTGACAGACTTTTATTGGTTACAAAAAAATAACTTCACAGTAAAACATTTCTGATCAGGCGATATATTTTATTTCGAGATTTTTATAGACGAAGATCCTGTAGGATAATATTAACACTAGCCTTTATTTCACGTAGGAAATATGAAAGTACGTAGTAGCTACGCTTCAGCAAATAAAATTTTATTTCATTCTAATCTAGAACGGATGGAAATACTCGAAGTTTGGTATAAGTTTTAATTGAAATCGGGAACTAATTGCGTTTCTTCTCTCGCGACGTCACTTTAAAAATAGAATTCTGATAAAAGAATTTGTTATAATGGACATCTGCTTGATTCATTATGATCGTTGAGTCTTTTGTGATGGAACATAAAATTATTAGAAATGTCAGCAGTGAAATGGTGTATGAAAATGAACCATAAGACTTGCATGCTGATGTCCAACTGAGAGATGTATAATCATTATTTTCTTTCGAGATTTGATCATAAATATTATTGTTTCAAGATCAGGCCAACTTAGAGTACGGGAATCGTGTGTCGAGTAGTTTGTTGGATGGTGAATGAGGAATGGTGTAGCCGAATGTGGGGGGGGGGGAAGCTTGAGCGGTAATGAGTGTCCGTCGGGCAGACATGACAGGAGAGCCACAGTAGCGCCTGTGTGTGTGTGTGCGCCCCGTGTCTGGAGTGTATGATGTATTGCGAGGGCATTAGCACGGTCAGGGCCCAGAGGCATGCGCCACATAAATCATGCCAGAGGACGCCTCCGACCTCCAAGCGTCACACGCTGCCATCGTTGTCCAACACCGACAACCACTTCTACACCCACCATCAGAAGCTGGAGATGTAGCAGTACTTCGTAATCTCTTGATCTATCCCGGATTACGCGGGTCTTATAATGATAAATTCCGTTGTACACGAACCTGGGATCCGGCCAGTCAACCATTGGGTGGTCACCACCCCATCACGGTCACGGTGGTGAATAAGCTGGTATGCGAGAGGACAATGATTGAGGACAGGTCTGTGTGTGTGTGTGTGTGTGTGAAAGAAAAAAGGGAAAATGTGTACGAACTCTCCCTCGAGGTACATACGTCAGCCGGTAGAATACGTCCAAGAATAATGTATATCAGTGATTTCTATACATGTATTAGTAGAGATTGATGGATTTTCCAATAAGAATTATGCAACATACAACTAGAACTCAACATTCAAAGTAACCTTACATTTTCTTCCATGAATATTTTCTCAAAAACCAAATAGAAACTGATTAAAATGAAGCTGAGTACTTGTGAACAAATGATTTACTCCAGTTTGGAAGCAAGCACTTTCACATCTGCCAGCGAATGTCAAAAAAGAATTCATAACCTTATTTCGTACCCTTTTCACAGTGACTATAAATTTGATCGGAACGTTTACGGAATTCACCAAAGCCATTACCAGTTTACCGGTTCCGTTCTGCTGTCAGTGTGGTTACCGGTTGCGGTGCCCCCCCCCCCCCCCGCCCCACATGTAACGCTGACCGTGATGTTGTAACATGTGCATTGGCCACCAGTAATATGGTGGCACGGATGGACAGAGCAGATCACGCTGTCACGGAATCTCACGTGGCGTGCCCACACGCATTCACCTACAATCGTAATATAATACGGACTTCCAATGCATTCACTCATAGCCCGTACAATTACATGTAGAATGTACGTTGACATGCTCACCCTGCCGCTGCCTCTTGTAGTATCACTCAATCTAACTTTCCACACACGCCTTGCCGAGCAGTAACTTGTCGAGTGCACGTCATTTTACATTTTTATAAAGTCACACTAAACGAATAGGAAACTAATGGCACGTTAGAGCTTTCACACTGACCGCTAACTGTTGGTTGCAGGCGGCGGTTACGACCACGACCACTAGAAATGCACGGTTTAATTATTTTTCTAACGACAGATTTCAGATAAAGCGTCGCTTCACAGCCGGTTTACAGGTTAAATGTGTTTCGGAAAGTGAAGTGTTAGTCGTAAATGCCGTTTTAACGTCGAGGTTTTAGCACGGAAAAAAATGACCTCTACAATGTTTATAACGAAATGGCAATGTTTGAAAGGATCACGAATCGAGTCCTCAACAGGTTTTGTTAATACTGAAGGAATGAATACTGAAAAATAAATAGTAAACAGAAGGAAATGAAGGACATTTATATAGACAATCTTTTACACATTAAATGCGTCAATGCGTTTGTCATCGTTTGTGAATAAAAAATCATAGCAAATAAGTGTTTGGTAAATTTAAAATCAATCAACTAATAAAGAGAGAGAGAGTAAAAAGATAAGGTAGTTGAATGGGGTTGATTTGTCATTAGCCGAAGTGAGTCCAAAGCACGTCGCATTACTCGTCAATCTCAGCAACATGATAATAAGCTACTACTGCTACCGGAACAAACGTTAGCTCACTCTCGGTAAATTACCCATATAACTACCCTCCAATCTACGAAAATTACTTAATGCCACCCTGGTTCGTCGCATCTAATTTCTATTTTTAACCTGTGCCATTTTCATACGCGCCCCGCGGTCCTTAGGGTTAGCTAGAACGAGGAAGAAAAAAAAAACTTCGAAAAGATCGAAATACATTTACGTGGCAAGACGAAAAGCAAATGGGAAAGTCGTCGGAACGGAGACGTTATTGGTGGTGGAGGACGAAGGGGCGACGGCGGTGATAACATGAGAAGGGGGCAAAGGAAAAAACCTGGAGTATATTGGAATTTGTTTCGCGTCTCCGACACCAATTGATTTTCACCGTTGTTCGATATTGTATTTCCATAACGGCTGAACACCGATGGAGAATTGCATTATAGACAGCGGCGTCCGATGCCGAAGCCCGTAGCTGGCGTGCACGTTAAATTTACCGATATACTTCGGTAACCTTCTCAAAGCTCTATAGTCTGTACCTACAGCACGTTGTCGTCATTTAGGAGGAGCAGCGAGAAAATTGTCACGGCACAATACAATACAATGTGTAGGACTAATTTTGTCGATATTACCAGCTACACGAGGAAGTAAAATTAATTCAAATTATTAACTACAAATGACATTAATGTTACGCCAATTCTACACGTGAGTATTAAACTTTAATGCTTAATAAGTGATCATGTCTATTTTGTTCCACTTTTCAGACATATTCGACGATATTCTTGTTGATAAATCTAGTGGCACCTAGTGACATTAAAATATATCCCATACGCATTTAATAAATATAATCTATCATAATTAGGCTTCGTTGTCGTGTGACTGAAATCTCCATAATATGTTAATACGAAACATGCACCTTGGGGAAATTTCACGTGCACGTTAAATAGGTTGGTAACAATATTTCTAGCCAGTCATTTATTGGAAGTCCATAAATACTACCTAAATACCGTCCTGGATACACGGCATACACATGGGAGCATACGTGTGTGTGTGTATGGGTGTAACGTGTACAGTGACCTTTAATAAAGGCTACAACCATATATCAAAATGTAATATCTGATCAGGGTATGCAAATTACAGGCGAGCGCCCGGGAGTATTAGAAAACTGTTTGGCCGAGTTATTGTGTACCTACACCTACTTTCTGTATGTATACATCCTCACTAGTAAAGCCCCCTGTGTACAACTCCTGAGTCCTGATGTAGTAAAACGCTGAGGCGTGGTAGATACTACATCAGTAGGAAACAGATCTAATATTGTTTCATAAAATAACAGACTCTTCACAGGAAGGTTATGTGGAAGTATCGAATTATAACGAATAAAAATGTAACAAGAATAATTTTTTCCCCTACCTAATCCACATAAATCGTGATCTGATCTAATAAAAACAAGAATTTCCGTTTTAAAAAGCATGGTATTTGTGCGATTTTAGTCTGACTTTAAGAAAAACGGAAAATGCAAGTAAAGCTTTGCTTTCAGCGACAACAAACCAAGTTATTTTTTTCTCATTTTCTTGATATTCTTGCACGGAAAATAAACAGAAAAACAAAATACAAATAATGAGATTTTGGTTTTGCGAATATGGAATCTTGTAAAAGGAAAACGTGCAAGATTTGTACCGCAAAATAATGCTATAAATGTTTCGAGGAGTGTGCATGTAATGAGATTGTGTCTTTGAAAAATGTCAAAATAAAAGTTATAGAATTTATAAAATAACATGTTAAGTTAAAAGTTTATAAACCATTTAGAGTTCTATAAATGCTTATTAAACGAAATATATATATATATATATATATATATATATATATATATATCTTTAGGAAGCAAAAATACAATATAATATAATGCTTCAAATTCTTTTATTAATTTTACAATATAGTCTTAACTAGAAGAAATACCTATTCAGTGACTAAACAGACGACTAACATAAAATGAGAATAAATGGAAAATTTATGAACAAATACGTAGAATTAATAAAATAATTTTTAAATTTAAATGTCTTGAAAAATCGACTTTTTTGGAGAATATTAGATCTTTTGCTAAAACTTTTAAAAGGAAACAATAAAGTTGGTGTTTTCTATTGCGTATTATTAAATATGACCTGTTGATTTATTTGGGGCCTCTAAAAACATAGATAAATGATATATTTCTTTATATAACTGGAGTTATAGTACATTTAATTGTTAATGAACATGTCATTATTTTCATGACATATTCTATCAACATATCGAAATTTCTCCCGATATTAAAGATGTATTTTAGAAACGACGGTTTGTAAAATGATTCTTTTAAGTATTCCAAGGCTCGTTTACAACGTTATTTGATATGTGTTGTAGACAGGCTGTGCTGTTGGGAATCAAACTGTATATAAGAAATGTAACATGAAACTGTGTGAAAGCTGCTCTGGATATTGGAGAGAATTGAATCTGTTAGTTTCCAAGTACATGAAGAAAATAAGTAATTTTATACTGCCTGCATACGATGATGACACAACCATTGCTACAGTTAATGGAAGATGAAATGTGAGTTGGTTTTAATCAAATTACTCTATTTCACATTTCACACTGACGTATGTAAAATAGACAACTCTCGTTGAAGCAAGATATCGTAGAAAAGTGGAATACATTAGAATTTTATAATACAAAATACGTGACGTTTAAAACGTTCTGAAATGTCTCAATATTTCAACGTTACAAATTCTAGACGATTCTCAACTTGAAAAGACAGTAGAAATAAGAACACAAAAAACGCAGCATATACATACTTATAATGTTATATAGTAGGAAAAACTATCTATTCGATATTCCACTACGTTCTCAAGTGAACAAAATATGATAAAAATAGAAAATTCTTTCGAATTTGAACTTTTATGGATTTAGACTAAATGTAATCCTATTGTATGAATGTTCACATTACTAATAATCAAGGGTGAATCCTAGGTTGCTGTGCCGTTTACCGGTACAGCTTAATAATTGTGCATCTCAATTTAAAAAACAAATTATTGCAAAAACACCCATTCGAATATAGTCCAGTTGAGCAAGATAACATAATACGGATCAATGATCTCTCGAAATTATTATAATTTTTGCTAAATGTCTGAAATCCTTAAAAGTAAGGCTTATTCCGCAGTTCATGAATTTTAAACCTGTAATACTATTTTCGAAATGGGAGTAGGTATAAAAAAAGAAAAGAAAATGCACGAAATATCCACCAAGGCAATTTCTGTTATATGGCAAATTATTATTTAAAACAATTGTCAATGGAAACAGATGTTCTTCGAATGCTTACTCGACAACCGAAATTTTAATATTAAATGGAACGATAAAAAATAACAAATTGAAATATTGCTTTCTGCATTATTAACTAAGGTACAAAAGTTAGAAATTATTTTTATACAATTTTCTGTCAGATGATTGTGTTTTTTTGTTCTTTGTTTGTGATAAATATAATTTGAACTTCATTATTATTTAATGTATCAATTTCATTTTCTGTTCTGAGATAAAAATAAGTGTAATTGAATTCAATTCTGAATTATATTTGTTCATTATTCTATTCGATATTCACTTTCAGTGTGTAGAATGGGAAAAATATAGAATAGGAGGGAGAGAAATGTCTTATTTTTCGTAAGGTGCAATTTCTGTTACATAGAAACCGACTTCTACACTCGGAAAAAAATATATTTCGATACTCTTGTGTAAATAATGGTTGTTACTGACCTGTATAGGGGTATTCCAGCATCGTCCTGGAACCAAAATACCATGTAGACCTTGTCATGTCCCGGTGGAGTGACGTCACAGGGCAGCATCACACTTTTCCCTTCCACTGCTTGAATATCAGTCGGTATGACTGTAACAAACAATTCAATATAAATTCTTGACCTTTCTATATGTACATATATTAAATGAAGAATTCTAATCTTGCACATCAGCATTATTTATTATTAGTAGAGATGTACCGATTATCGTATATTAGTCGGTTAAGCCGACTATCCGGTCGATTTTCTAGTTAACGATTAATTAATAATAAATAAGGTACAGGGATAACATTTAAAAAAAAATAAAAGTAAAATAACTAACGAAACGTCAGCTTAACGTCTGAAAGTGTTTTTATTTCTGACTTTCCTGTCCAAATTCCGACTATTGAACCTTAATAAAATAACTACATGTAAAATATTTATTTACTTATTAATCTTATGTCATATATAAGCAATACCTTATTTACGGAGATAGAATATACCCAAACGACGGAATAAACATATAGGTTCCGACAGGTAACTTATCCGTATGGCGCAGGACGCACTTGAAACAAGCAAACATCTACATTGTATACCAATGATTATTAATTTGGAACTTTGCCGCGACTTTTAGTGATGTTTGAAATTAGTCGGCCGAAACCGACTAATCGGCTTTTAAAATGGTCGAATAGTCGGTAGTCGGTTAGTCGGCCAATACCGTAGTCGGTACATCTCTAATTATTAGCTATATATTTTACAATACATTTTCTTATTATAATTAAAGCTGAATACATTAATTTTTCATATTAATTCGTATCAACAAATAATTTACAAAGCCACTTTTTCAAATTAGCATTTGATATAAGTAAATGATACATGTAAAACTTAAGTTTGACTTGAATTGTTCTGCAACTTATCATGTTGATGCAGAAGCAACTATAAATAATATTAAGACAAATATTGTTAGTTTCGAGTGAAATATCTGAAGATCAGTGATGGTACTGCACGATGGTGACGCGAGTGGAACTTATGCCATGTCCGGTGGGAGGTCAAGAGTTTGTCGACAGAACCGCAGCAGCTTGTATTAATATTTGCATTTCATACGTTGAATCTTCAAATATCCGTGAAATTTCCTTGAATTGCACTAGCAGCAAAACAGATGTAAACTCGGGACTTGCTTCAGTTGCAGTGTTGGATGCAGGCATGCCAACAGATCTATAAATATTCCTACCGCTGTTGGTAATATTTAAAAATAAAAGCTTCCGAGTTATATAATATTGTTGAAAGTAAAATGTAAGTACTCTTATGGCTGAGACCTATATACCTATAGAGATATACTTATCTAAATAGATATAATAGGATTATTAATAAAAGGTAGAGTGGCTGACGCTAATACGACTTACCTCCTCTCTCGCTCTAGTTTCCTATAACAACATTCTTAACAAAGTAATATCCGTACAAAGTTGTTTTTACGCGCGGCTTTTATTTGCATTAAATTACATTTTATATAATACTCGAAGGTATAACGACGTTCGGAGGCTACGCAGGTATGTATTTGAATTTCATACAAAGCGCAACGCAACGAACCAACACTATACACCATACCCGGACACATACATACATATAGTGTATCCATAGATATAAGAACTTGACTAAACGCAGCATGCTATTAACAGAGGATTATCCCAAATTATACGACACAGTAAATGAATAAAAAGCAGAGCTGTATTCAGAAATTTATAAATACATTTTGAAAAATAACAACAAAAATATGATATACATCTTAACAATAATAATACAAATTAACATAAATAAATGTAATATTCAATAAATTATTATTACGTCTTAATTATAGACAAAATGTCTCTTGTCTTTCCCGCTAAGAGCATTACAAATGTACCTGAATACCGCCACTACTAGTAGTTTATGGCCTCTCCTGCTGTGAAGGGTACCACCCTACCTATTAAGGAATCATGTCAAGTTCTTATATCTATGGATAGACTATACATCCATACATAGAGAGCACAAGGAGTACAGAGTATAAGCACAACGATGCTTACTTTAATAACATGCTTTGCTTTAATAACATTACGAGTACTCGTTTTATTTTTCCTCCAGATAATATAATACAGAGCACAGGGGCAACGGTGGCATGTATTACATAAATTGTTCGCAAAGTTGTACAAAAGTTACGCTGAAACCAGCTAACGGTTCTTCTTTAAAGTAACGGTGAGTCGGAGATATGGCGTTGTCATCACGAGCACACGCATTATAGTGTTTGACAGTTCATTGCCATTTGGGTTTTACTTCAACTTACAATTACATCGCAGTAAGCATCGGTTGCTGACTGATATTCAACACGCTACTGTTTCTGAGTAAACTAGGACAAGTCAAGAGAAAACACAGCAGAAACTGCTAGCAAATCTAACCTCAAAATTAGAAATTATAGTGCTTTGTGAAATCAAGAAAGAGTATGCAGCAAGCGACATTCGCAGTGAGTGCATTCACATAAAAATATATCAAGCGTATATTACATGTGTACTGTACATGAACTGTATGATGTCTTAAATATTAAATACTCCGGGACTGTGCTTCAGTAGACTATATACCATTCAGGTACTACGTACTACGTACGAGTAGAAACTCGCGTTTATTTTGAAATATTTCCTTGTCGAGGGTAAAGAGGTCGTTAACAAAACAACACAAAAGGTGAATGCATAAAACCGAGATGGATGTCCAATATTACAAAGTTCTGCATGCGGACGGTAGAGTAGGAGGACATGTTTTATCCACTCTTGACTCGAGAGCTTCACTTTTCTATATATGTTATACATGAGTGTATATGTATTGGAGTGTGAGTGTGCGTCGTATATATGTATGTATGTATCGGTCGCACACCCGCTGTTGCTGCTACCGTCTTGTAATACACACATCTCCAGTTTATAGGGGATCAGCAGGAAGGTTTTATAGTTTTTCTATTTTGTTTCGAAACGTACATTTCTTGTGCGGCCGAATATCCACTGTGCTGTGATTATCAAACAAAGGAAAACAACATTTTAGAAAATATTCCTTTGAATTGCTCGTTCATTTCATCATATGAATGGAAAGATTCATTTTATATTTAAATCAGTGTAGCTACTAGTTTTCTGCATCTTTAAAATGAGATAACGGAATAGAACCGGAACAGCAGTAGTATCAGTAGTTAAGAAACAGAATATGTATGTTTTGTGTATGAAGAATGATTAAAGAAATTCACAGCTGACTTGAAATAAAGTTTCACAGAGTATTTCAATGACGCAAATCTTTCAACGCAAGCCATGAACTTGTAATGAATAAACTTTACGACATTCTACAGTGCAGATAGCATCGGCTACAGTTGAAATGCTTATTCAACACACTCAAACTTCTCAGAATTTCCATTCCATAAAATGGCGGAAAATATTCCAAGAGAGAGAAGCATGTGTCTTATTGCACAATATAATGTAAGAAATGCAATAAAATGTACACGGGGTTATAAACAAAAGAACTGCAAGTTATACATGTTGCAACAGGAATGTATGTGAATTATTAAAATATACGAAAATATTATTATAACAAAGGCCAAATATTTCCAGAGAAAATGATGTTGTTGTTTATGATTCAACAACGGGTAAATATGACATTTTGAGAGTCACTGATCTTGGCGAATAATAGAAATGGTCGGAAATGCAGGGAATAAAAGGGAATCTTGAAGAATCGACGGGAGACTTCATAAAAGGGAGTATATATTGCGGACCGGGAGGTGTATGTGTGTGCGAGTGTACTGTGCTAGAGGCCTCCTCTTTTGTTGCATTCAATATACACCGAGGAAAATAAAAGAGAATATTGTACGACCGTATGCCCATCTCATATACGAGTTTGCTGGTGTTGGAATCGTGAGCAACACTCCAGACATAACGTAGTATTATAAAACGTAACACAGACACACACACACATATTGTGACGTGTTATGTTTAAAGCTATATATGAAGAGTAAATAAGACACACACTTTTTCCTTTTGATTTACATTTAATCAAAAAAAAAATAAGTTGAAAGGGACAGCAGGCGCAAAGAACAAGAAAATATATAAATAATAATAAAAAAGAAGACGACGTCGTAGTTTCTATTACAAAGAGTATTTTTCAACCTTGAACGATGAAAATATTTTAGCAACTAAATAAAAATGGCCGCCGCACAGTAGATTCGTTTCACAGAAGTTAGGAAAAAAAAAGTAAAATTAAAACGAGAAAGTAATGAATTCGCGTTGAGTATTGAGAGAGAGAGAGAGAGGGAGAAAAGTAATCCTTAATCTACAAACGGTATGCGGGGGTAGGTACATTGACATAGACGCAGGTGACGGAAGAGTGGAGGGGGTTACCAGTTATAATTAAAGTTCTTAATTAAAACACCAGTCGTATAATATTGCTATGCATAATGTCTGCAAATGATAATACTGCTGCTGCTGCTGCTGCTAACCTGACTAGGCCGCCTTAGATATTCTGACATCCAGGTGTAACAGTGTTGCTGCTACTGTGAAATGTCTTCTCTCACTTGCGCAATAGCTTAATTAGTACCACACTGCTGGAAAAGTACTCACTCGACTGTTGTAGTTGTTTTCTTTTTGTTATTTTAATTATAAATCTGCATACGCAACACTTTTGCTAGTTACCAACTATTTGCTAGTTAGAAACTTTTACAAATTAACTAGTTGACAATATTAAATCAGCGTATGTACTCTTACCTCTTTATTATTGCTTACGAATGGGGAGGAGGTTTAAGCTCTGAGTCAATGAGGACAAAATTTTGTTGTTTATTTTTCAATGAGCCGTACTATTTATATCAGTAGGGTATATTAGTAGAACTTAAAGATAAGATAACAGTATAATATTGTATTTTAAATCTGGAAACAAAGTAGATACAATGTAATCAATAAGTACTGTTGCACTATACCGACATCATCGTTATAAACGAATACTTTGTGGTTTAGGTGAGGGGTTACGTTTGCCGGGCAGGCAGGTATAACATCCTGCCTGCAGGACAGAACATTTCCTGCAGCAGGAGTCTCGCTGTCTCTCTCTCTTGTAGGGCAAACGCTCTAATCTGTTACTATGTAAAACACATTTTACGACTGACGGTATTAAACCTGTTATCTCACACTCCACTCGACTCCGTTAGATGAACATACAAGAACTGTTTCGCTAAGAAAATAAAATTTAAACTGCTGCATCTTATTCCGCGGCTCTATCTCAAGGTGCACCGCGGCTCCAAGCACGTATTACATCTTTACTCGTGCAGGAGCGGATTATATATATTTTTAAGTAGAGCAAAAATGTTGCACTCGCATACTTCGAAAAAGTTTATTAACCAACTCATAGCGATGAAGCACGTTTATTTATTATTTTTGTTAATAATTTCAAGCTAAGTAAAAATGACTGAAGTGTTGATACAATGTAATTAGGGCATGTAGGGTAATAGCTTACAGATAATATAGGTAGATTAATAATTAATCATCTGATGGACAGCAATCACGCAACTTGAACACCAATGATGTAACGTCGGTTTCAACTAGTAACCAGTAGTTATACCAAGTTATACCTTCGATATCTTTTTTTATAGAAAATTCCATTGTAAAATAAATCATATACCAGTTTGGGTGTTAACTATGAATCCTCTGTAACAAAAAAGAAGAAGCAGCTTTAACTCAACCAATCGATAAATGAGACAATTCTTCTCCAGTCAAACGTTACTGGGAGGGAGTAATTGGTTGGCAATCCTTCGTACCTAAAACGGTGACGCTATTAAACGATTACAGTAAATTTATTCTAGCAGCGAATGAACTAGAATGGCAAGTAAATGAACCGGCACGCGATGATGCGAGGTGCAAGAGAGCATAAGGTGCTGGTGTCTGGTGATCGATCTCTAATTAGGATTCCGGGTGAGACACGGACACAACTGAAGCGAGACAGACAGCTACCTCACTTGCTCACTCATTAGTTAGAACACTGGTGTGTCTGCAGGGCTTTACACCACTTGTAACACAGTAAGAGACTTTCTCTGTTACATACATGTTAGCACAGGGATTGTGAGGAATTCGACACTTTATTGCAAAGTTTATTTGGAAACCGGTAAATGTATTATGTCGATTTACAAAACACTTTTCTGTGGTTTTTATCTATTTAATTTGCTCTTATTTCAGCTACTTTCTAAACGGAAATCAGAATATATTTCATAGATCGGATCTTGCCGCTGGTTTTAATGAATTTTCTCTCACAAATCAAAAGAGAAATCTATTGTGATTTGTGAATGCGTGTGTGGTTACATCATGAATCGTCACGTAGCCGTAAATTGATAAAAATAATTAATATTCGTCTGTCTGTGGTGGCTGTCACAGGATCCATTTGAAATGACACATTTAACAATTGACGGAATGTGAACGGACATTTGGCATTATCAGCTGATCAGTATGCATGTGTACGTGTCGGGTGATCTGTAGAGTGAACGCGTATTGCTCTCGTACGGGATTGATCGTGATCGTGGGAACACTCAAACGACGATTATTGGTTGACGTTTAGTGCAAGCACGTGACCGGAACTGGCAGTTCTGTGGCCCGAGTGAGCGCGCGACCGGAACTAACGTTGTCCGGAATCACGGATTCACTACATACATACACATGGAGTCATAGGCATGACGAGCGCGACCAGTTTATGTACAACACAACGTTATACACAACAGAGCAAGGAACGAGCACATCGTGCAGGATTATTGTAGTGATGCAGTGTCGTAGGAAATGTTGTGTGGTCGTCCGTACACGTTATACACGGAACCACCATTGCTCATAAATGATGAATATGACTTTACATTGTATTTTTATAGAAGATTTTATGACACCACTATTGTTATATGCTTTTGACGAGGAGACTGCGCTATGAAGCATACTGGTTTGATTCTGACAGTTCGGAATGTATTTGACGATCGTATGTTTGGATTATGAGATGTGAAATTTTTTATAGCCATTGACAGCAATACGCGAATATTAAATTTCGCTAGAAATGTTGTATGAACATTCCCGGAGCGTGTCTGTTTGGTTATTACATCACATATGTAACATCTAGATTATGATATCGACTTGCAGGTTTGTAAAACGCTTTTAGTATTCGTATGGCATAATTTAGGAAATCGTTGTTATTTCTGACATGAAAACCATGTGGTAGTGGTTCCTAGTGAAGTTGATTGAAATTGTGAAAGTATTGAAAATAGAATGACATTGCCTGGAAATTGTCCTGATATTTATAAAATAAATGGACATCAATTGAATGACTAGGAACGAAGGCTGAGAGATGGCGTATCTTATCAGGCGTATTCTCCGTTACGTAAGAACGTAATGGATTGGGCGTAGTAGGTATATTTAGATTGGGTTATGAATGTTATTGCCAATCGATGTTAAGTAATCTGGCTGTTTGGCAATGGCTGCGGTTGGCAGCAGCAGAGTTGCGGTATACTTTGGGGCCGAGCCCTGGGACCCAGCTTGACTAGCACACGAACTGTACTTGTCCCCCGCCCCCTCTACGTGCCCCTTTGCCATCAGTCTGTCAGTCACTATATACGACGTACCGATCAATCAATCAGATTGGTCGTTGTTTAAGTTAATCGTGATGCATATGCACACGGAACCCCAACAGCTAACAGTAAGAGAAGCGGGATTTTTTCATTGCAATATTACCGTACAACGATCAAAGGTATATTACACAGTAACATTCCACTTGTAATAGTTATTATTCCATAAAACCTTATTATACGATTATTATATTATACTATGTAATATATTATTATAAGATTCTTATTTCATAAATATTTTTAGAAGTACTATGCTTATTACATTTAGTAAAATGAGAAGTTCTATGGAAATTGGTTGATGGTATAGTGTGAACGGGAACTGGCGATGAGACTGGGCGAAGTGTGAAGTTGAGGAGCTGGAATCTTTGACATACATTATACATACGTTAATTGAGTCCTCACAGTTTCGGCAGCGGATCGATCACTTAACAGACAGGAAGCTTGGGAGCGGATATAACGGGGTACGGTGTACCGGATGTAAGGACATAAGCCACACAAAATTTCCCTTCTAGTCGGCGAGTATAACATGCGTGCCAACATTGCACAATGAAAATTAGATCAATCCCATTTAATATGCATACGATAATATTGTGTGAAACTTTGTTCAAAGTATATACACTGACCTTGAAGTCGGATGAAGGACGAAGTGAATTATAAATGACAAAGTCGACAGCTAATCAAGCCTTAAGCATACAATTTTCACGTTAAGATTAAGCGTATCAAAATATTGTACTCTTTCATTCAGAATAGAATGCTGAATAAATCAAAGAATTGAAAATAAAATAGAAATAAATCCATGTGAATTGAGTAATAATCAAAATCACATACAGATTGGTCTACCAACATTCGTGTACACAGTTATTGATTACCAATGTTATAAAACAAATGCGAATACAAATTGCTCTGCCTCAATGACTGTAATATGTAAAATATCTAATCAACCGGTACCATTACACAAGTATCAAAATAAACCAATCAGAATATATCTGAACCACTGTATCAGTATTTTCGCAATCTATTCCATGTATACAAATATAGGAGATATGTTTGTATACTAGCACTAAAATCAACATCTGTTCCCGGGTTCAATAAACAGAATGCATCAGTAGTTAGCGTGAATTGAGCTTGAATAGTAACTCTCAATGAGCGAGCACCCTGTATTATCTCAATTTCGAGTTAGTCGATAGCGCATTTGCTAATCCATGTTTGAAGCGAGCCTGGTTGGATTTAAACTCGGGGAATAAACATGAGCTGAACTGTGCTGAGATGAGATGAGCAGAGCACGCGCGTTTCAAAACCTCCATGTTACGAGGTTGTTCACTAATATTGAGCAGAGGAAGGATTGTGTGTGCAGAGAAGTCAAGTACAATGAGGAGGAGAATCGGTACGAAGGACGTGAAAGTCAACGATGTTCAGTGAATGTCATATGAGGAAGTCAAGAATAATAGTTCATTTACAACACGTACATGGTTAACGACATAAGTAAGGTGTGTCGTACGAAATGTTAACGATGATTATATCTGTATCTACAGAGAACCTGAAGAATTAATCGTGACACTCAATACACCAGACGGGCAATGAAGCTGAAAGATTGTGTTTTTATTTAAAGCAAACCTTGCAAATTTGTCAGTTAGCCCCGGCGATAGAGAGGGATGGAGGGGGGGTTTGTGTGTGTGGAATGAGGAAGAGTTGAGCGTGCTGGGCCATTTCGCCAGTTTAGTGCCTGATAACACGGCACTGATTGTCACGCGCCACACCATTGCACGCACGCTGTAATTTTCCCCTGATTTCCGTATTCAGCTCTTTAGTTATTAAAGTGCTCACTCACGTTGGGTGTCGCAACGGTGCAACTGAAATGTATCCACGCACGAATTAAATGGAACGAAATGTCGTACATTAGTTGAGTACTGGCTACACCCTCATCCATACTATGTACGCCATTATACATACACGAACACATACAGATATATACATACACACACGCACATAACCTATAATATGTGTACATTTAAAAGTATATGAGAATTTATATGCCCAAGTTGTAATCGTAAATGTATGGTGCGACAATAATTCAACATACATTTTATTTAAAACCCATAGCATCATAAAACTCATGATGATACAATTTAAACATAGGTTTATAAATATAATAAACAAATTATATATACTTTGTAACAGTGTGTCATTTTCATCTGGTGTCAAGGATTTCAAATAATTGTTGGTAATTTGACAAATGGCGTCGATAAGCTTGTATGATTTTTGTTTTGGAATGTTTCTTATACAATTTCTGTAAAATTATTTTTACTTAGAGATTCCGGTACCATTTATAGATTTTAAATGCGTTCGTAGAGAAAAATTTGTTTAAATGCTATTCAACGTTTCCAACTAGATATGCAAACTAGTTTTGCATGTAACCATTTCAATGGCGAAGACTTTTTCCATTATTTACATTCATACATCTTGTTCTACTCGACTTTCTACTCTTTATACGCAAGATCTTGCACTACTTTAAAACACCATCAATCTTACTAGCTTCCACTACTTCTTCAGATATATCTTCTAACGTCGATAGTCTCCGTATTAGCTTCTTATGTAGAGAGCTTGTGAGAATATCTTTATAAGCATTTTATTACTCAATCTTCCATCATTATTGTACTCTATCGAATAGAAAGAAATTTATTTATAAAAAATAACCAAATAAACTGCCGTAGCGTAGTATTTTAAGAGATAGCCTCAAAATGTTAACGCAACAATGATTTACCATGAATGCAGAAAAGTATCAATAGAATGAAATTGTCTTCCATTCCGTTTACAAGCTTGAAGCGTGTTTGAATTGAAAACTACGATTACTTGGACATTCAACAACGAAGAACACGCGTTTCAAACTCTTTAACTGTGGTGCTTTCATTTCGTCGTTCGTTCGCGTACTATTTAAACGAGAGAAAACACAACTTTTTCCATTGAACCAAACTCTTACAACGCTGACACTAGTTTAGCGAGCTGTCAACGGACGAACGCCCTGGGCGCAGGTACCAACTTACAAAAGCTTCAAGGTCCTGCCGCACAGTTGAATGACTGAAAAAAAACCTGAGAGCGTTCTCATTTCTCATAGTTCCGAGTCTTGAATCAATCTCAGTCATTGTAGATTCGTCTTGTGCTGGCTTTGGTGTACGTGCTAACCTCATTTCGTTCTCGCATTCATTCCTGTGCAGTTTAAAACGCAAAGCCATTTTTCTACCCGTTACCTGCATAATAGAAGACTTCCCTATGTTTTTTTTCCTTTGTTGCACGACTTGCTATTCTCATGTTGACATTACGTAGGGAAAAATACCATATTTTACTCTAGCTAGGATTACAGATAAGCTGATGTGAAAGGATAAAGAATGAAATTAATTTTAAAAATTATTGCTTCTTCATACATTGTGTTGTCGTTTGTATAACAGCAGGTTGCTGCATTACCGGGTAAGTTTCGTTGATGTTTGTTAACAGAACCACTATTGCTTGTATAGTTTTCTGGTTTTCTAGTGGTGATGGTAGTTCGTTATAGGGACGGGAGCTCGTATTTATCGATGCATGAGAATTCCAACGGCCCGTGGTGGCGGTACTCTCTCTCTCTCTCTCTCTCTCTCTCTCTCTCTCTCTCTGCGGAGCCCTAAAACGAATGTAAATTCGTGAGCAGTTGCACCGACAGTAGCAACACTGGCGGTAGGGTGTAGTAGCATAGTACACTCCATTACCCAGTGTACCGTGACAAACTTCTTTATGTAAATCGACCGAAATGTATACACCTCTCGCGTCAGTCCGTGCCCGGTCGACAGGCAGGCAGGTAGGGTAGGTAGGTAGCAACAGCATCACACAGATAGGTAGTAGGCAACGGGCGTATGACGAAAATGATAAAGTCCATCCGGTGAACGGGCGGGCGACAGACAAGTTTTAAATTAAATCGGAGACTTCATGCACACTTGCCCATTAAATTCAGCGTCAGACGCCCAAGGCAATGCCGAGTTAAACAAAAGACAAAGTGACGGTGACGTGTAGCGTGAAGACAAAAGAATGAGAAACTTCAACCTCCTCCTCCTCCTCCTCATGTATCTCTAGAAGTCTACAGATAATGGACACGTTTCAAATTGATTTTCACGCTGTTTGTCACTTGTTTCTCGATAGCAGGCAAGCCGTCTGAACTGGAACTTCAAATAAAGTAATTGTTATGTTAATTCTTTTCGCGGGGAAAATGATTTAGCGTTTGCTGGAATACCTTGTGCTGGATCAAACATTACGATAATTTCCCAGGAGACGGTGTCAACAAAAACAAGGATCAGCTTGGAGAGGAAATGAAAATCCATAACTTGGCTTCGTAGCTCCGGTGGAGTTACTAATATTACGGCAATGACACGAGCACACATCCATACATATACAAGTGTACACATACCATATCGGATGCCTTGTGAATCGAGAATGTTAGTTATTAGAGAGACATATTCCAATGTGCTTAAATCTTATTAGTTTCAATAGGTACGTATCGTGTCTAACCAGTGAATCTCAACATGATTACGAAACTCATGAAGAAGCAACATGATATGAATAAAATACCTAACCTACATTAATATACTGTTAATAATAAATGTTATATAAATACTATATAGGTAGATGGAAATTACATTTTGCCGTATGGTATTCGAGAAGTGAGTTGGTAGAATTCGTAGAAGTTCTATGTATAAGCATTTCAATTCTATTTACGTACGTTCATTTATTGTCTGAGTGTATCCAATCCTCGACTATAGGTTTACAGTTCTGGAATTTATCGATGTAAATTATTCATAACGTTCCATAACAAGAGGTACCTACACGTATGTATAGTGTATCCATAGATATAAGAACTTGACTAAACGCAGCATGCTATTAACAGAGGATTATCCCAAATTATACGACACAGTAAATGAATAAAAAGCAGAGCTGTATTCAGAAATTTATAAATACATTTTGAAAAATAACAACAAAAATATGATATACATCTTAACAATAATAATACAAATTAACATAAATAAATGTAATATTCAATAAATTATTATTACGTCTTAATTATAGACAAAATGTCTCTTGTCTTTCCCGCTAAGAGCATTACAAATGTACCTGAATACCGCCACTACTAGTAGTTTATGGCCTCTCCTGCTGTGAAGGGTACCACCCTACCTATTAAGGAATCATGTCAAGTTCTTATATCTATGGATAGACTATACTTGTTATACGAGTATATCAACAGGAAACTATTTGAGCCGAATACTTCAAAGGATACAGTTTTAATAATAAACCATCCGACAGTTAACTGAAGCGGTGAATAAAAGCGGCTGTGTATAGAGCAGAGGCAAGTTGTCAGTATTTTGTAGGTTATGTCATGTAGACAACAAGAATTATACACATTTTAATAACACTGTCATATGCATTCCCCAAACAGGCGTCAGAAAAAAGCCAACACAACCAAGATTGTATGCAGACAAGTAAACGAACATGTTATTCTTCCGTCTGTGCTAGTACGAATATTTCACATAAATATAGTGTATCCATAGATATAAGAACTTGACTAAACGCAGCATGCTATTAACAGAGGATTATCCCAAATTATACGACACAGTAAATGAATAAAAAGCAGAGCTGTATTCAGAAATTTATAAATACATTTTGAAAAATAACAACAAAAATATGATATACATCTTAACAATAATAATACAAATTAACATAAATAAATGTAATATTCAATAAATTATTATTACGTCTTAATTATAGACAAAATGTCTCTTGTCTTTCCCGCTAAGAGCATTACAAATGTACCTGAATACCGCCACTACTAGTAGTTTATGGCCTCTCCTGCTGTGAAGGGTACCACCCTACCTATTAAGGAATCATGTCAAGTTCTTATATCTATGGATAGACTATAACAGGAAACTAACTAATAGAATTATGTAGAAGCAGAACATGGTTATTTACTGCAACCATATGTTATTTACGAGCTTTGTTTTTTCCACCTATAATGACAGGCTTTTATACTATATATTATGTTTCTGAAGCACGTAGAATGTTGAAATATAAATTAGAGTAATAAGGAAATGCAGATTACAGGCTAATGTTTCATATGCAAAATGTTAATTAAAATTACACGGATATCTTTAATGAATCACATTAGCACTTTGTAATTACTTTTTGTACTATTACATTTCTGCGTGGCTTTTAAATTTTAGCTTCATGTTTTTTTTTTAATTGATTGATATTGAATGATAAGAATTGGAAAAAAATATTACCTTTTCCGTAGGAAATATAAAGAAATATTTTATGTTCGAATGACAAATGTATAAAGTAAATTATTATAAAATTATTCATGGGATATTCCATACCATAGTACAAATGTAAAAAAAGAAAATGTGGTGTACACAGGTAAGAGTATTTATCTAATTTATAGAGCTTCATTTAATGAAACATTTTAGAGATAATTTTTCCAACAAATTCTCGCTACAAGTAAACAAAACCTTTCACAGCGTTTGCAAAGTGGGCCAGGAGAATATTGCTCGGAATGTTGTGCACTTATTTCTTAATTAAATAATCTTGAACAGGAAATAAGGGTCGGAATCGATACTGTACGCAAAGGAAAGATAATCTAAAGGGATGAAGTGAAGTGAGAGGACAGAAGAGTGGATAAGCGTTTGTAGTGATGAAAACACAGTAGGTGTGTGTGTGTGTGTGTGTGTGATTGTGTGAGCGAGAGAGAGAGAGAGAGACAGAAAGAAAGTGAGAGGGGTTAAATTTCATTGGTACCATTTAACCGTCGAATTATCTACGTACTGAGTCGCGACAAGTGAAACTAGCGACAAGCTATCTGACGCGTATCATTGTTCTCATGTAATAATCAGATCTAAGACACCCTCAGCATGCTTTCAGCGTCATCAAATACGCCGTCTCCCTGCTGGTACTGGCGTCACATCCAACCGTGCGCAACTACAAGGGATGACACGTATACATAAACGTACCACCTAAGCAACCAGCACGAGTGATTGGAGATTTACTCTAACACCATTCCACTCGACTGATACTTTTCGAACAATATTGTTACTAAAAACTACACGCTGGATTTACAAAGTGTTTTACAAGTCATTGGTTGCAAAAATGGATTCATTTATGTCGGTTACTCTTGTATTATATGTACCAACACTGAATTTAGTATGTTAAACAAAATACAGAACATTGTTACAAGTTAAACATAAAAAGGCATACGTGCAATTATACGTTTCTAAATAATAATTAACAACAACTGATCTGCACAAAGGTACGCAGATTATTAAATTATAAATGCCAGAATAGAAAAGCGTAATTTGTAATTATGCAACTGGCCAGTAACATGACAATAACAAAATAAATTACATATTTCATTTCACATAAAACCTGCTGGTGCATTGCGAATAACATAACCACTGAATAACTACCTAATACGTAAACATCATCTAGTTGCTTGCCACTGAATATATTTGTCTATTTATGTATTTAATTCATCAATTAAACTGTTTAACTTAATCATTTAGCGTAAACAGTAGCGTTTCGGTAAAAATTTGTTATGATTTCTTAAATATGTCCAAAATATAGAAACAGATTCTTATAAGCAATATTTAGCTGTGTAAATGAACATTTATATATTTATATCTGCATTGGTCGTTCCTCTATGAGAGTGCATTATGAATGCGCCCAAGATTCGACTGAGTTCGCAACACTAGCGGTTCGTGGATTGAGCTTGTTCGTCAGGTGATGCTATAGCTTGTGGTGTGCACGTGCTCAGCAAACTGAATACTACCAACTCCGTAGCGCTGAATTCAATTTCCGATTTTTTCGTAGCAGATGCCACTTTGAGGGGCGCGAAGGTGGTGACGTACAGGTAGTGTATCTGTAAATTCGATATCTTCGTTTCATATCAAAATACAGTGATTGTAGTATCACATTCTCCATCGTATCTGTATTCACGAACGTTGCACTGAATTGTTTTGTTGCAAACGTGGCTCGATTTGACGCCAGTGCATACAGATGATATACTCATACGTACACTGCTCATCTACAGGATGATTCAGAATGATTGTCCATGCCGTTTCGTTCGCATTTTTTTTCCATTGCCGCATCGCCATGGTATTGATAATGAACTGCTTTAGAGAGATAATTCGAACTCTCTCCGGAATCAACCTACTTATAAAGACAGAAACTCAAAAATAAACACGTAACCAAACGTTGATAGGATCCGCATACTTGGATACCTATATAGAATTCAGTAGGGATTCGTTAAAAAACTTTGTTAGGATCTGAAGTTGAACTTTTTTTTTAACTAATGGTCCAATTCAACGTATTGTAAAAGCCAAACTTAAGTTTCTAAGTTACAGAAGTAAAAGTCAAATTAACAGCTGAAAATATTTCAGTGAATTTGTATGAAAACATTTTCTAACTTATCAAGTTAGGTTTTCAAATTCTATTTTCATTTAGAACTGTCATGTCGGTTAGATAGCAAATAGCGCACTGTATTTATTACATATAGATTTTAATTAGATTCTAAAATATCACAGACGCCAGTATCTACAGTGAAAATTACGTACATAATATAAATGTTGGATGTGTCTCAAAAGAAACCGTTTAATTTAACTTGAAATGAAGTTATATTAATAGCAGCGTCAATAAGTAATAAACAATTAATTTGCGAAAATGGTTAATTTAAAGTTAAAACCGTGAAATTTGTCTCGTCTCACCTTTGTCGTAATTCATTAAAAAACGTACAGAGCTAGGGATGATTAAACGTCACCTTTGAAGTCTTGAATTTAATGATAATTTCATGAAATTAAATAACGACCCACTCAGCCCTGACTGAATAAAGAAAGACAAAATGAAATAAGAGAGTCGTTGGGTACTTTAATACTTGAACAGTAAGCCAGACATACTCGTGTACACGTTTGCTGAGAGTTAAATGAAAAATGACGGCCGTCGCATATTCGTATTAGTCAGTGATGATGTAATGGCGACAAGAAGGGAAGTGGTAGCGTATCGTGGTGTAAAAGGGTTCACCAGTACCACTGATGATGAAAGAAGGGATACCAACACAAAGGACAAAACGACTTTGAACGCGTCAAGAGAAAGGAAGGTTGTACGTTGTGTACTTGACTTTGTCTTAATGCAGCCACAGCCAACTGTGAGTACCCTTCTAGATTTATTAGAAAACTAACAGGGTCGGCTCATGAGAAAATCAAATGGGCTGATGAATAATTTCGTGTTGTCAATTTGTACCAATTGGTAAATAATCAATGTGTGTGTGTGTGTGTGTGTGTTCTGGTTCTCGATTTGCACGGCAAATGTCATGATTTAGTAGCGTCGAGTGCAACACACTTTCTAAGTGGTAAGTATACATTTTTAATATCCATTCCGCCAAGAATAATTGATGTTGCTGCCTGCCTCTCACTACCGTCGTGCTTAACGCAAACAGTAAATCTTTTCTGCATGTTTAAGATGCAAATCTGAAAGATGAATAAATTATAACTTTTGGTCCGTTGTGTGCTTCTTATTTAATAGTTTTTTTTTTTAAACAGATTTCTTTCCTCGAGCTTTGTTGATTTTATTAATATTGTTACACACCAAACAAGTTAGAAACGTACGGACGACTCATGTCGCTAGGCAACCAACAATAAAACAAAAGTCATTATGCATAATCAAGTCTTTTTCTCATCGTTTAATGTGCAGAGAAGAAATTGTTAAACTTTAATTACGTAAGAGAGTCGATGATATTAGTACACGTATGTGTCAATTTAATACTGGATCAAATTTTGCGCCTTTTTGGGTTCAAGAAAAACCGCGTTATATCGAATCAGCGTAAATCGAGGTAGAGTTAAGCGAGGCCTTACTGTACTGAGATCGCTTGTATTTCTACATGAAACAATTGTTCTTAAAATAATGTCATTAACTGGTATGTATAACGAATGAAAACTAAATATTTTCACTGCTTCTGATTCGAAATAAAATGAGGCTTTAAAACTACTAGCTTTTTTTTTATTCTAAATAAACAAATATTTATCCAGCAACATGAAATAGTTTCCATTTGTTTGCAGACTGGGTGGTGCATGTATGAACTTGACTGTTGAGCATTTCAGGACTCATTACCAGCGAATAATTCTGTGGTGGTCTGCCGGCGCACATGTAAGGGAATGTGTGAAGTTAAGAATACGACTAATAAAGCGAGTTTATAATCTGTACAGGACGGTATAACGGGATTATAGGTCGTATACCTTGCTGAAAGCCTCCCGTTGTCCAGTATTGCGTTTTACGATGATGATGGGCGATGTGAGCTGGCGTTGCTGCTGACGTGGCAACATCGGTGTGTTTACACGAACGTAATGCACCAAACAAACGTGTGCGCGTGCAATCTCACTTTATGGTACTAACAGCCTGATGCACCCGAATTTATTACTTAATGCTCCTGCCAGTGTCGCCATCATCTAGAACCATCACCACAATTACCGAGGATTCTACGAAATTTGTGTCTTCATAATGTTCCGTCGTTTATTGTTACACCCTCGCATGTACATGTATTCCTGTCTGCTACGTGAATATTCTATCTAGAAATTTCACAGGAATTTCACTCGATGGAATTTGTTTTGCTGATCAAATTTGAGTACTAAATAACAAAGTTTGTGGTTATTGGAAAAAGTGGAAATTCATTCTACAGGATTTCTAACTAAACATAAAATGCAGCCTGCATCTTGAAGTACGGAAATAGAGGAAGTAAATCACATTGGAGAATGAGAAAGAGTTTGTAACAATGCGTAATGATGTATATATATACAATGTACATGCGTACACACACATGATATTGAAGCAGATGTGTTGTAGGTAGTCAGGTGGTGCCAACTAAAATATTAATTACAATCATACCCTGTTATTTCACGGCTTTCACGGGCTCTTAATTAAAATAGATAGGTTTTCTGTTCCTATAAACTATGATATATGTATGTACATACGATTCAATGTCGACATTCAACCAGCAACAGCACAGTCCCGCCGAAGATAACTGAGTTAAAAAATGCCATACTGTGTAAAACACGAAAGAAATTATTCATCTTCTTGGTTCTATAAATAGAATAACAGTGTTTTAATGTATAAGTTTTCTTTTTCGTAATGACAGTACTTATGTATAAAAGAGGATTTTCTCTTTAATTTTCCTATAGCGTGCATGAATGAAGAAGACTCTGGTAGGGCAGCCTGGTTTCTCAAAATTATAACCAAATACAATTCAGAATATATGCTAAATAATTCACCCAGACGGATTATAATATAAAGGGCGTAATGGAAAATCATTTACTTGGCTGTTTATTAATTCACTTTCGCCAAGATATTTCTGGAATACTTAACATACCGTTTCACGAGCTTGAATGTTTTGAAAAGCATAAATTGAAACTTAGACCTGTGTCTTGAAATAATATATGAATTAAAATACACGTAGATTATACAATATTATCGTGGTATGTTAATCAACTTGCAACAATTTCTAAAATACATAAAACGTTGGTACTCATGAGCAACATACATTATTAATTATTATCCCATAATGCATTGCTTTCGAAATGAAAAAAAAATCCACTGGTTACTGTGTCATTTGAATGTGGTTCATCTGCGGATTAGTAAAAGATTTGTGCATTGACCGGACCAGGTAAATATGAATCAGTGTGGAAAAGATCACGATGTTTTGCGAGCATTACGCAAATACCCTGGGCCGAAATGAAAACGTTTGTACCACATTTAATTTCCTCCGGCATTCGTGCATACACATATGGTATGTACGTGTTGGTACGTTATATCTGCTCATGTATGTATGTGTACGTTATATAGAAACGGGTGAGCACAGGTATGTATGGGCAAGGTTAGTTTGACGTGAGCGACGAGGCCTTACATCCGTCGGGAACGGCTGGATGGAAACTCCAGCAGGAGTGCCAGCGGAAATCCCCAGCAAGGGACGCGTGTACATTTCAGCGTATAAAGTTCAGGTTTCAGTAATTTACAGGTGAAAAATACCACGTCGGAGCACTTATGCACTTGTGGGTTACCGTTATGCTAACATTTATATTGCACAGGTAATACGGGCAAGAAAAATGTGACGCACAGACAATACACTAGACGATTTAATGACTACGTACGGGATTATTTACAACTGCAGATTGCCTCGCTGCTATATACATATATTCCTTGTCACGATATACAGTTAACATACATGTATGTACGTACGTGTGATAATGCACATTATATATTAGCCTTGCACACAAATTTCTAATTAAAAACAGAATGTGACAGTAGCAATATTTGTTGTATCATAATTTAGAATAGATAAGCAAAAGGGTTCATATTTTTCTTTACATACAATTATATACCGAGGGCGAGAAACGTCTTATTTTTCCTGAGGTGTAATTTGCAGCCCGAGGGCGAAGCTAGAGGGCTACAAATACATCAAGAGAAAAATGGTGGTTTTTCCCGAGGTGTATATACTATTTTTCCACGATCGGGAGTAGAAACATTTAATTTTATAAATAAAGAATTATAATAAATCTGAGCGAAATTGCAATATGTAGAAGCCTTTGGGAATGTTTCCATGCAACGCGTACCATGACAACAGACATTTGTATAGAAAAACCGTTGTTATAATACAAACTCCCCTAGGGTAACTGATGTTTTATTTCGTCCCTAGAGAGTAAATGCTTCACTTCTGTCACGATTTTGACGTCATAGAAACCGACTTCTACTCTCGGCCGAGGAAAAAGAAATATTCTCTTTTTAAATAAAAGTCAAGCTAACCATTCAAGACAAAATTCGTTTTAGATACACGGTATATTTCAATCGCATTTCATGGTATATCATATACCACGACCATCTCGATAAAAAGTGTACTCTTAATTAAAAGTGTATTAATCTAGAAGGTCGTGAGATATTACTCTCAAATAAAACAATGTACATACTTTATTTACTACAAAAAGCATGATTGTATATAATGATATTTCGATGGAAATTTTATAAACAGTTCCATCCAAATTCATTACATGCATCTTGTTATTTCAGCAATATGTTCATATGGAATTGACTTAGTATAAAATGTAATGATTAACATGCTCAATAAATATATTATTATTATTATTAAATATATTATTATTATTGATTAAAACATCGATATGGTGATTTAAAAGAATACAGATATTGGAAATTGTTGTTGACTGCGGCCCTGCATCATGTAACCCATAAACAGGAATATCTCATCTGACGCCATTCGGCCAGATGCTACGGTTTGCTACGTGTATGTACCTCGTAGCAAACATTAGACAGACACACACACACACACACACACACATTTATAGAAGTAACAAGGGTACAGGGACGTGGCGAGGGGGTAAAAGAGACGAGAAACGTGTGATGTTTTCACTAATTGCACTGGAGAAACACGGAACAGTGCACATGCGGCGAATATTACGGCCAGCAATTTGTAAATTGCAACTTTTTACAACCACCGAGTTTGTGTAGCTTTATAGATCATAAATGGCTGCGAACACGCATACATGCATACTAGACATACATACAGTCCTGCATACATACAGGACGTATATAGATATATGTATATAAACAGATAGGTACTAGTCAGCAATTAATGCTAGCGCGAATTTAAATTCAATGCTTCCAAAGATACAAGCATCATGTACAGTTATTAAAAGGAACATGTACATTCATTATGCAACTAGAATATTCTGTATTTAACCTTTAATACAAATAGATTATATTCGATAACTTATTGGAAAGCTGAAAGTTTTATTATAGACAAAGCAAATAATTTTGTAACAAAAATTGATTGTATTATGTTTACATAAGAATACCATAATAGTTGGTGAATTTAAAATGAAGAAACAAATAGTATGAAGTGTGCGTTAGCTAAAGTTCAGCCCAGTTTTTTTTTTCTGTTCGCTGTTGTGTGACCTTCAAAGTGAATATTTCAACATTTGTTCTATAGCTAACGACTGCGCTCTCAGCGTGCATGCGTAACACTTCTCAACAGTCTGCAACTTTTCTGCTGCTGAAACTTTGAAACTGCTTTTTGATTTTCACTTTCATAGCGGGTGCGACTGCTTTGGAAAGCGGTGCGTTCATCAAATTACTGAGTTTTATAAATCATGCTGCCAAGTTTTTAGAGCAGCAGTAGCCAATGACTTTCGAACATCTTCAAAGGGAAATTTATGATGCAGCAGTATTTATTAATCTAAGCAGAGAGTAATGTTTTTATAACGGGTAGTAAAGTGTACCTATTAAATTCTACACTTACGTATATATTTCCATAGTGGAACTTACGTAATGATGTCGAAGATACTTTTATATACTCGCGCAGTTTCGAATAACCTTTTTATTATCAGACCTAATTAAATTATTTATGCAAGATCAGAATATTCTTTCCATTATTGACTTTTATACTGTACAAATGTAAGTATTACAGTGTATTCTCGGTTAAATTGATACAAAATTTTAATGAAAATATTCTATTTTCAAACTTACATTTTGACACTATATACATTAGATATCTTTATGATATCTTCCTGCATATTTACAAAATAAAAATAAAATCTTGACAGAACGATTTCAATTTCTGTCTTCAAAGATATGAAATTCAATATTTACTGTAAATAAAATTCGAGAATGAAAAAATTCGGTGCAGTCATTTGATGAATTTTTGATTACAACGCGAAATGTATTCGTTTTGTTCTACAAGGAAAAAATCACTGATTTATAAATACGTTTTTTTTTTTATTTCGTGATATCAGAAAAAAGGTTTTAAAGGAAAAAGAATTTATATTGTTATGTAAGTTTCAATTTTATTACAAATCGTGTTACGCAATTTCATTCGACAGAATTGAAAATGGACACTGAATGAAATATAAATATATAATATATATTTCTCGTTGTTGCGTGGCGAGATCAAATATTGAGCCTCCAAATGGTACACTATTAATTTTGAATTAAACTTCTAGTTTTAGTGCATTAATAAATTGTTTTAATTTATATAGTACTTTTCACATTATTGCTGTCCATGGAATCGACAATTAGACTTGATTTTTAAGACTGAATTTACCAGTAAACATAATTTCAATTTAAATGATCTTTCAAATTTAGAAATAGGCGTCTAACAATAAATTATAATTGGAACAATACATGTACACATTATTATGTACAATATTTATTTTATTCGAATTTTAAAAGTAGGTAATCGATATGCTATTTAGAAAACAAATTAATTTTATTGACATTTTGCTATTCGAAGAGAAAACAGGCACCTACACAGTTAATTAATATAAAATCTAAAATTAGAAATGTTCAATTTGATTCTAAAATTACCTTAACGCTTATAATATGCTACCTACATGAGTTTAATTTATCGTACTGTAATATTTTACCTTAATTTTCGATCAGTGCTCTTCAAAATGTAAGTTTGTATTTATAATATACAGTACTAATTTGCATGTGAGTGTTACTGTTTGAAAACCACTGTATAACACTCAATTTTGATAGCTGGAAAACCTACAGTTTCGGGGTAAATTTATAATTCATTCCCGGCCGCACCATCTGTTGTTCATCCATAGAACTAATCATCGACATCTGTATTATTTCTTGGGAACGAGAAACCCTTCCAAATCCTTTTCGCTTCAAGTAATATATTCACGGTTCCTCTATAATATAGTCAATAAGAGATCATATTACATCCCAAGCAAAACACGGGCTACCTCCGTAGACACAGGGTTGTAACGATATTTTTGTTGCCGTGGACAAATTCATAAAATGTAGAACGGTTATAGCGACCATGTAAAATATATTCCACATCCGTTGTGATAATTGTATTTGTAAATGTGAAATCAGGGATGCGTACTGTTTTATATAATTGATTTCTTAACATTAATAATATTATGAACAACGGGTGAAATAATTAAAATATTAATTACTAAAAATAAACGTTATCTCTAAATAAAAAGAAACTTTAAAACCACGTACGTTTCAAAAGTTTTCGTATAACTTTGACAACTGTACCAAGCGAGTTATAGATTAAATTGGCTAAGTGTGAACGATCATTATTACATTTTCAGAAGAAACTATAACCTTTCAACTTGTATTAAGATGGCTGCGTGCCTTACAGCAAGGATTAACCCTTATATATTGGCGTATTAGATGTTGGTTTCCATCGTTCCGCGTAGATATTGGCTTGTTTCTGCTCTTTGCAAAGGCCTTTTTGTGCGAATCGTAAGGCCAATATATTGGAATGCCGTGTGTCGTTGAATGCTATATTCTATATTCTTGTGTATTCGTACCTGAATATTAAATCTATATTTGAGTGATTTTATTTTCAACTCTCGCAATATGTGTATGTATTTATTGCAAAACTTAGGACGCGGGCGAAACGTTTTTCTCATAAGATTTCTTATCGGGGAATGCGACATATGTTGTGCCGTTGTAGGTTTATCATACGAGATCAAGTTACATTCGAATACACCGTTGCACATTCTCAAATATCAACATCACAGTTATAAACTTTCAAAAATGTACTTGGCGCATGAAATATCATCGTGAACTTTGGACATTTTTACATAAACAAAAGTATTACCTACATCTTCATTTTTTATCGATGAAACGACAACAAATAGTAAATCATAATTTAGTTAAGATATTCACGTACTAAAAATGCTTCTGTAAAACATTTATACTTCATTTGTTTTATTCTGTAAATAAAATAAACTACAGTAGATAACAATGTGTTGTTTTACGGTAGGTACAGTCCAACATGATTTTAAGAAGGGGTGTATGGTAGTGGATTAATTGTTTTACTATATTTGCGCATGCTTTAGTCAGGCATAGTTCTATTTACCGAAACCAATAGCGTGATGTCAAAGGCACTTTGTGCGGTTATCACAATCTGATATCACAGTTCACTGACTTGTATTAACTTCAATGTTTGTTTTGACATAAACCATAACCAGTTACCGATACTGAGCAAGTACGGCCGACATGTTAGTATTTCCAATTTAAATTCACCAGGCCGCTTCCGTCGGAACTAGTTCTCAACGTAATCGACATTATATATACACACACACACACAGACATACATGTTTACATATGAACACACGGACTTAACTACTCTATATATGCACAAAGGACTTTATACGCAAATATAAACAAATGAAACCGATATATTTGTACCGAATCAAGGATCGTTCATTTGCAAACACAAAACGCTATTTGGTAAACAGTTTTACGTTTTAGTTAATATTATTATTCAAAATATTATCCATAACAGAAATTTACATAAAACACATTTATATTATAACAGCGATTATACTATCTATTATAATTTCCTAGTTATAAAAGCAAAATATAGATGGAAATGATAATAACAAAACCAGATGTTCGGAATATATTCAGTAACATGCAGAGATATGACAGGAGAAACCTAACCCCAAAATTATACATCCAATTATATATTACAATTACGTACAAATGGTGGAATGTGTGATCTGTATCTTCTACGTTCAAGCATTCTAATGTGCCGTAGGGGCTTACGTGTATTAAACTAATGCAGTTTGGTTATTAATCATGGCGTTGACTGTCACCAGATTGTTGATACAAAGAACATGAATTGTAGCTACTAATGACAATATAAAAGCCAATAATACATATTGTGGATGATTTCCCGCAATTACCTGACTCTATTTCATAATACAATACAAAAGAGAATCAGGTAATTGCCGGTAATCACCAACAAATACGTATTATGGGCTTTTATACCGTATTAGGTAAGTATAGTATTTTTGAATATTCGACATAACTGACTATTCAAAAGGAAGTTAAGTGGTACTACTTGAAATGATATTACATTTGGAAATGTTAACATCATCAGAAACCCCATAACAAAGTAGGCAGGTAGTCATGGAAGACAAAAACAGCAAAGCAAAGCTAAATGTCAAAAGGCATTCATGTTGACGAATAATACATTTTGCAAAAGAATCAAAGAACTGCTTTGATATGTTACCATGTTCTGTTGCTTTGATTTCTGTCCCTGGTATAGCATAATGTCGATTTGGTGGTTTTACTCATGGGGATTTTGAAACGTAATTGTCATATCATCTGCATAACCTGCACCAATACACAACAACAGCAACTGTAAAATCTTTTACGTGAAATATCTCAAGAGAGGTATAATCAGAGTGAACAGTTTCCAAACTACCATCCAGCAGCTATATAATTTCACACACACACACACACATTCAGTCAGTATCCTCGTAGCAGTACCTTCGCACCTGGGACCTGGGTTACTATTATGTTAATCTCAGTATATACGCGCACACGAGGAAAGAGTGTTGGGGAGTGAGCGAGTGAGAGCACAAAAGAGCACATACCATGATACGAAATAGAGCTTGAGGTAACCTCCTCCACTTCTACTCTTCTCAACCTGAGTCTCTTTCGCTCGTGTGTGTGTGTATGTGTTCTCGAGAGTGACACCATACACAGCTCGCCTAGCTTGACTACACCCGATCGCATCCATCGTTCAGATAAAGTGGTCCACAGTGGGGAATGGTTGCTACTGCTGCTGGTTCTCAGCTTGGCAGAAAACGGCGTGCGTCTCACAATCACGATCTGGTTTCGCAACGCGAGAAGATTCGTGCTGCGAATAGCTAATGACGCTTCGACACAATGTGCGCGCGCTAACCAAGTCTAAAGAGTTAAGTACACCGAGAACAATCGGAAAATCATCTTCTCGGGCTAAATGAAGCGAGAGAGGGCACAGGCACACAGCCGCTGTTTCCTTTCCAGGGTCAGAAGTGGAAATGGTGTCTTTCAAACACCGGCTTGTATGGTATTCTAGGCGTAGTGTTATTGGTTTCGCGTTGGAGCAGTAGAAAAACACAGTAGATGTGTTAGTAAAATGATGTTTAGACGAGTTCTAGATTATGATTCTGTTTGTTGGATAATGGTTATAATTTCTGTAAGCAACATATCTACAATGACTTGTGGAATATTCAAATATCACAGTGTAATATAAAAGTTTAACAATGAAAGGTACATTAATAAATAATGAAACATGATTCGAATTATTTGAAGCGTAGTTTATGATTGTATCATCAGGTTGTTTCACGGTTGCGTTGCGTAGTGTTACGGTGCTGGCGTAGTAGCTACCTACGTTATATGTACGTACACGTTTCAACATCTTAATTACTCAAGTCAACGAGTGGCAGCGTCCTTACAGCGCTTCACTGACTGTGAAATTGGAAATTACTGTAATGTGGTCGGGAGCCGAGCCGTACATAATACACTATTTAATACATTAATCAGTACTCTGGATATAGAACACACACACACACATGCATGCATACACATTTAGAGCTAGACAACAAATATACATACACTGTACAGATATAGAATAGAGAGGTAGAATACAACGCACTATAGCAATCGTGGCTCGTACAGTGGATACCCCAGACCAACCACTCGATTATCCACACCAGTATGCGTACGTGTTAATAAGCAGCTAGCAGAATTACGTATTACGGTAACTGTGTATATTTACACATGGTAACACATAATGACTGCTATTCACAGATCAATACGATCAACGCTACTAATTTTTTCTACTAAAATTGACACTGTCGCTATGGAAATGCTATAAAAATACACAATTTTCCCTAGTAACAGTATTAATATTAATAGGAAAATGTAGTAGCTAATAGCAGCGCCGTTAGTATCAAGCAGTAAATAGCAGCAGTCAAGATTACAAGTTAATTGTGTTAGTAACCAAGCAACAGAAAAAAATGCATTTAAAAACATGACTAAGTATGTATCTCATCCATATTGTAAACTTGCGTTATTGTTCTATGCTACCCTTCAATATAACAATGTTTTGTATAATTAGCATTTATTCTTTACCGGCTAAGGAGGAATAAGAACTGTGAAAGAAGCAAAAAACAAATATGAAAATATAACTGGCCCTGGAGTGTTGAACTAAAATGAGCATGTGATGTAACAGTCACTTAAAGATGAGAGAGACCAATTTCAAAACGGAAATTAATATCGATGATACCGAGACGAATTATTAAGTTCCCTTTGAAGGATATACTTATTTCATTAAAAGAAGCTTTCAAGCACAAAGTTGCAACATTGTATAGGTAAAAAAAAACTTAATAACATCAAAATTCTAAAGCGAAATTATAATATTCAAATATTACCAGTGTTCTTAACGTACTAGCGTTAAGAAGGATGAAAAAAAAAATTGATGTGTACCGTTTGAAATTGAAGTTTCCCCGTTTGAAGCTTAGCTCAACAAACGGATTTGAATTTTTTGTCTTTTTTAATTTACTGTACGTTAATAAATACAGGTACGCAGTATCTATAAATAGCAACAATTTTTTTTATTAAAGTAATAAAGAATATTAATACAAATTTCACAACAAAATGAATATTTCTGAAAGTACTTTCATTTTATAATTTAGATTTTATAAAATGTGAATACGTGTATATGTAAATACCCATTGTATCTACAATTATACAATTTATTGCATGCATGTACCATGAATGTTACATTTAAAACTAGTTCTCTCTCTCTCTCGAACGTAGTGCTAATGAGGAAAATCTAATATAATATCATGTATAAAGCACACACAGAAATAAAATTACAATTGTTCGTATCTGCATGTACGCATCTGGCCATAGGCACTCCGATTGTTTTGTTATTGTACCGGGAGTTTCTGTCTGATAAACAGATCATGTACAATGTTATTTTAAATTTCGTACTAGACTAAAATATTTCTATTCACGTGGTTCATAGTTTGAATACAGTTACAGATTAATATCAATTCAACTGAGAATGAATCAGAAGGATATTTATCACGAAGATAGATATATAAAAGGATCAGTAATTTAAAGTTTGATAATAAAATTATTGTAAAAGGTGCGTTTTACATCTATCAAAATTGTCGTCAAACAAACGTCTAATTCTTGTATCCGTCAGTGACCATGGACTAATGTGAAATACTTCAAATGTACTTGTCCTTATTTTGATTCGCAAAGAGCATTGGTGAAGCATAGCCAAATTTAAATGTTTTAAAGTTTGACAGATGTAAAATGCACTCTTAAAAATTACATAAATGTATTTGACGTACAGAAATATGACTTTCTAATAACGTTAAATTCTTGGTAAGGAATTCATCTGTGGTATGTGGCTGGCAAATTGACTTTATAACAACGGCTTCGCTGATTAATAATTTACCATCAAACAGCAATTTCAGTTACGGCTTGCCGAGTTATCGCTGTGTTGGTGATCGAAAATGAAATTACTTATTGGTCGCAGTCTGATACATATTAAATGGAACACGAATTAACTTGGAAAGCCTTTGGTTAGTTGGTTGTGTGTCAAACACAACAACGAAACAAATTTAATATTATTTTACACCAGGACAGCATAGATAACATGTAAATATATACGTATACCTAATATTTGCTACATAAATCTGTATTATTATTGCATAACATACAATTATAATAATGTTTACTTGTAACGCAACGCTTGCGGAAGCAATCCAAATGAAGCGTCTCATTGAAACAACAATCAGTTGAAGATAAACAGGTGTACGAACTCGAATCAATTATAGTTTATCCTTCATTCCAGCTATAGTGGAGGAAGAGCTGGTGGGAGATGTTTCCGAAACAAACCAGGGCCACACTAGACTGCCAATGTTAGTTGGTAGCTTTTTGTCCGTCATTTGAAACAATGTGGCAGCGTGTAGCGGCCGGTGCCTGAGTGACGTGAAGTTGTACAGCTGCTGAACACGGACGTTGTATAGATTATAGCGCACCAAGCCGGGTTTGACTGATTGCAGTTAATTTGAAGAACAGATGGGTTCTGACCGCACAGCCGTCCCTTGGAGAGAGTTACTGGTAGCGCGGCGGCGTAAGCAGCACGGCGTAAGTAGTAATCGTGCAGCGCGCGTCAGTGTGGTGATGTTGGAGAAATACCCGCACAGTGAAGGATATAGGCCATGTTGCGCACTTGGGCTAGGCAGTGAGGCGGGGAAGTTGATGTTGGTACGGATGGACGGACGAGCCGGGAGCGTCACACTCGGGTCGATATGGCATTATTGGCGAGCTTTCGCAACCAGTTTGGGTGTTCGTCAGACCAGGCATCCTAGTGAATCCAAACTTGGTTGTTCATTATCAACCTAACGAGAATAACGCACTGAAATTGCGTAGATTCCACGCGTGCTACAGAGCATTGGTAATTTATCGATAATTACGAGACCATGATTTTTGGCATCGGCTTATTGGTGATTAACAAGTTCCAGAATGTATAATTACGTTACCGGTAATTGTTATGAGTGAAATGAACCCTTCCACCTACCTATAGAGGAGTTATGTAGTTGTGGAAAGGTATTAGAAATTTGACATAAATCTGATGACATCATTTCTATATTTGGTTGGTTTTAACTAATTTGATGAACAATCATCGTACATGACTTGGTGCAAGCGTATTCATTACTCAACGTGTTAATTTTATCTAGCTGATTTCCATGAGGGGGAAGGGCGGTCCGATAATGGGAGATACTAAAATACCCATCAGCTAATTATCAAACACACAATGATGATCAGAATGTCCTTTTAATTAGAATAAAAAAGGTTCTTTACTTGACTGACATTAACAAATTAATACAATACATAAATCATGTGGTAATTATTATGCCACGTTAAATTATCAGTATCTGGAGAATGTATCAGCATGGAAACTAATTTCAAAATACTTCCAGATTTTGAATGAAAAAAGAAACAACAGTTTTAAGGCTAAAACAAGTTACGATATTTTAAATTATGACGTTTTATTTTACGATGATACTATACTTGATATTAGGATACAATGTTACGCTGTTATTAGAAAAAATATATATCATGGTTTGTTGCATGGACAGTAGTTAATAATACGGAGCTTGGTGCAAATAATTGGAACCAGAGGAAGACAGGACACGACATGTTTGAACACGGTGAGTGTATATATGTGTACGGGGCAGAGACAGTAGCGTCATTTGCAGGGCACATCATTCACAGACGTACCGGTGCTGGCACGTGACGGTCGACGTGTGCACGCAAACTGCAACACGTGCAACTACCATAGCCAATAAAATAACAATACACCAGCAGGCACACGCATCCACCCATCATCGCAACAACAAAAAAACAAACGAGCACAAACAAGTTCTAGTTGTGCAACAACACTTCACTAGCTGTAGATATAATGCTAGAGTTTTATATAACAAAATTTCGTGTAATTCAAGCCTTCTTCTTCTCCTTCTTCCCATTCACCACACTCTCCACTGCAATGGTAGAACTCTAGTAGAGGTCGTCTGATGAAAAACAGTCGTGCACGCCAGCGTCGATATCAATTAAATTTGTTTTCGATATTCCTATTAGTTGAGAACTTCATTTGAATAACGCTATTTACTGTAGAATGAAACGTAGGATTCTGATTAAAGAACTTTTTCTGCTTCACTCTTTGAAATGTACTTTTAATCTGAATTGCTTATCCACACGCCACGGCGATTTGGCGCGGATACATCGGCTTTTGCGAGCTGAATCATCGCTTTTGTTATTCGTGAATCTTTGCGCTGAAACTCAAACAATGGATGTTTTATGAAGTGAAAGCGTGCAGCAGCGAAAGTCAATGTGGTAGGAAATATTATGCTGAATGGCTTTTTAAGTTATGCTGTATGGAAATATATTTGACATTATGTTATAAGCACATTGTTTAATATAGGCTTAAAATAGCAAGCCGTAATAAACGTATGTGATGATAGTATTTTGCAGTAATTTAGTTGTTACTAGTTACTTGAATATCAAAGAGAAAATAGTAGTGGAATATTACAAGTTACAAGATTGAAATTTAAAAAGAAAAAAAGCCATGTATTTACGTAGCAAGTAAAAACATGAAAGTACAAATAAAAGTCAAACTAAATCGAGTTCATTATTGGAATCACAGCACTTATAATCAATGTCTTATAAATCAGTGTGAGCTGGGAACACGGTTTGGTTATATAGTATCCAATAAAATCTGAACAGGCATTTAATTGGCAGTGTTGAAGTGTCGCGAACCGAAATCTCGTCAAGAGTTTCTTTCTGTTTCGGTCGCATACAGTTTGTTTTTTTTTTGTCTTTTTGCTATCACCACCAACCATTGTTACTACAAGGTGCCGTGTGTTTGTGAGCGCTGTTACATCGCGTTACGTTTGGAATGTTCGACTGTTCCCTCGTTACCGAGTCAAGTGGCGCTATTCGTTCGTCTACTCGCCACACCAATGCCACGGCCGTATTGTAATGTGCCGGCCGCAGTTTAATTAAAGTCTACAAAATCCCCGTGTGCAACCTTCTCTCAACACCACCGTCACCGTTGATGGCAAACCGAGGCGCGACGAACCGAAAAGGATAATTCGGTGAAATGTGTGGCCGAAAACCGCATTGTCGTTATATACGTTACGTTTACGTTACACTATATGATACCTATATGTGGCAGGGGGTGAAGCGAAGGCGGACAGTATTCATCTGATCACATTGGCTATGTCCGCGGGTGGTTAGGATATACCTGGGTCTGATTCTGACATACCACACGGTTTAATAATTTGATTATTTTACGGTAATACAGGAGGACGAGTGTACCGGACCGATACAACAAACACACTCACACACATGCGGTACCTAGTAATTACGAGAATAACATGTCATCATTTCACCTGTGTAAGTATGTGTGTGTGTGTGTGTATTTAATTATTTGTGTTAATAATTCGAACGGAAATTGGACGATAAGAGCTCGAATTATTTAACGAATATATAATACTACATGTATGTATAGTAAACATGTAGACTTGTATGATCCTAAAAATAACCATCAATTATAGAATATGAAAACGGTTAAAAAACTCCTTAATATCATTAGAGCAAATGCAACCATTTCAGGTGACAAAGTCATTGTCGTACCGATAATTCAATTGTGTTTTGTTATAAGTAAGTCAACAAAAAAAACCTTTCGTCTCGCTTCTACTAAAATCATGTGAGTTAGGACTTTTTGTGCACATAAGTAATCATATTTGGGTTGGTCCCAGTGATCTGAGGATGGCGTTGGCTGGCCCCGGGGGGAGGAACGAAGCGCGTCTGTTGGAATTATTTTCACATGTTAGTGGATTGTGGTATGTGAGACGGCCGCTAGGGGCGACACGTGGCCCGGAGTGCAGAGAGTACGAGATGACATATGTAAATGACCTGTTGTATTTTCAAATCTGTCAAATGCAGCACAAGCTTCGAGCGGTTCACCGATGCGAAGAGCGGACGCCTTCTTATACGACCCGGACGTCGACTTATTTTCGTATTGAACATGCGCACCGATAAAAGCACTACAAATACACATATGTACACGCAAACACTCATACATGCGTTGTGAAAAAAAAATTCTATAAACTCTAAAATACTTTTGGTATATATAAACTTAAATCTTACGCACGAAATTTATATATATATATATATATATATATATATATATATATATATATATATATATATATATATATATAGGCTGTTCCGATTCAGATAGATATATTTGAAATATTTATCTTATTCTAGTCACGGTAGCACACATTTCATTCACCTTGATCTTTTTTAAAGTATCTTTGTAGTTTATGATCATACTTTCTGAGCAGCAAAAAATTACGATCACTACCCGTCCGCAGACGAATTTCATATTTGGAAAATTCGATTCCTAAAAAAGTTTATGATATTTTGCAAATAGAAATATTCACTATAAAATGTTTGCCATATACACACATACACTGATATTTCAATTTCAATTTCATAAAAGTAGATTATATATATATATATATATATATATATATATATATATATATATATATATATATATATATATATATATATACGTATATATGGAATATGTTATAACAAAAAAAAACATTTATTAAAACTTGAACTAAATTTTTTTATATTACTTATGTCTTATCCATCTGTCCTAAAGATATCAGAAGTTTTAAAAATGTGTAAAAAAGGCCAAGAAATAAAAAAGCTTTGCGTTTAATCAACGACATAAAATGTTGCAAGAAAATGTTTGAAATTCACTGATATGCATAATATAATTGAGATGTACAATAATGCTTAGGTGAAATTGGCAATTTAAATTGAGCAATCAGTTTCGTAGGTGACATTACACTAGTAGCCACGAAGTGGAACGTTTGTTAAAATGACCAAAAAAAAAAAAACTCGAAAAGCTTGTAAGCTTGAAATAACATTGTCAATTTAACGTTAGTCCAGTATACTTTTTCTCGATTAAGCTTGTAGAATGAACGGTTTTAATTGACGCCGTTGGCGGTGAAAGAAGAGAAGAACAAAAAATAGCGGCAACGGACGTTACGGTATGACTGGTTCAAACGTTGTTCTACGCCTCGCATCAATTAATTGCCGTGTGGCAAATTGTTATTTGAATCTGTGGACATACGCCACTGTACTTGATAACCGTCTCATTTTATGCTAGATTAACAACAACCCGTCTCATTTCAAATAATTCTACCACATATGTGTGTTATATATTCTTAACATGTTATTTTATATAGATGTATTTACTTTTTACGTTGCATTTAACTACAAATAACAATCTTCAAGTTATTTTCGTTTCATTATTGTATTTTAAAGAATAAAATTCGTTAGTTTTTTCACAAAGAAAGGAACTACAATATCTACTCAACGTATCACTTCTTTAGGAGTTTTTAAATAACTTTTACGATTCAGCAAAGTTTCAGATAATATTCTATTTTTTAAGTTTGCTTTTTACGCGCAAATTTTATTGCCGGATCTTATGCCAGATAAAGTAAAAGAGGCCATGAAAAATACTTAACGTTTCAAAAAAAATTGTTGTAAAAGTCAGATCGTAAATATTGATTATCTATAAGGATTTTTCTTTCGTGTATAACCGCATAAAGCTATATATTCTGTGAATTAAATTTCATCTGGTAGTAACTCTAGTTGAATACGTATGTGTTAGATATATGTACATATGAGCTAGTAATATTTAATTGAAATGATAAATAATACTACGAGTAAACATCAGTATTATCAAATTCTTATTATGATCCAGAACATCAACTATATATAAAATAGTTGTAAAACTTAAATAACTTATCGTCAACCACAATTTGCTTGTTCAATTCATATATGTACAATGTACATACATACATTCATGCATGCATGTTCCGGTATGTATCTAAATACACATATACTTAAAACTTGTTTAAACTTTGTCTAGAGTGGTTCAATAAATGTCCCCCAAAGGTGCTATAAACATGTTATAAAGCATTCACTAAAATTATATATTGTAAAACATTGCCAGCCCATTACACGACACTAGCCGTATTACTCCTGCTGGTCCTGCTGCTACTGTTTATGCATGAGCACTGACGCATGCGCAAAAACAAACATGCGCCCAGCGGACCTCCGTATAAACTATTAGAAGCGCATGGGTGCGCGCCATGAATATCTTAAGCCGCTATGCTTGTGTTTTCTAAATGAATTGGCCGTTTTAAAAAATGATTTACTGGGCCACTTTTTAAGTTGCCAAGCTCATAATGATGGTTACCAACGCCTTTTTTTCTTTAAATCTCTGTTTTCTTTGCAGAATGCAAAAGATTTACTGTCGGATGTGAAAAAGACTAATTGTTTTTATGTTGCATTGAATTAATTTGTTCAGAAATGCATTTCCTACATGAAATGCAGAATAATTAGTGCAGAATGTGGAACATGTATTTTTGCAGTTAGCTTTGTAAGCACGTATAAATGTTCTGGAGCATAGAAAAAAACATCGATACCGTCTACTAATGTGTAACAAAGAAAATTTAATTATTATTTCATAAATGTTTAATCCGGCAATAAACACGAATCAATAATTAGTACTCGTAGTAATTAAAGTACGATTTATCGAATAGTTAAACAATTAGTTTCAATTTAGGGAAAACAATTGGTTAACGTGAATACGGAACAAACATTTAATACGTGTTACAATTCCATGTCAAACTCATGTACCGCATATAGTTCGTATTTCGTCAGTGTCAAGGGACACTGATATCAACCATGACAGCTTAATAATTACCGGTTTCATTCAACATAGAATTACTCGATTGCGGTACACACCGGAATTGTAGCCTTATTAATTATTAATTAAATACACATGTATAATTGTAAACATTTTTAGCTAATAAAGATATGTGTGATTCTCTCTTTATTCACGAATAATGACTATTATTTTGACAGAGTTTTTGACGTTTATACAAAAGATAATTGTCTTGTTATGGTAGAAAACAGTACCATGAATATGTTGATATAATATTATGACAAAATCGATCAAGCAGTTCGTTATTTTTGTATTTGTACACATGAAATGATAATTTGAATTGTCACTGGAAGCACGCTACGTTCTAGGAAACGATGATATTAATATTCCGTCGTGTTTTGTAGGGTACACTAAAGTTTCCATGACCGGGAACACTGGACTAAATACAAAATGGCAATTAACTATCGCCAGACTCAAGTATAAATACATTTAGTATTGCAGCGCGATACTGCAATCCACGTCCGGTGATTACAGGTGGAGTAATGATAACTTCTTGCGCAAGTTATTTCAGATCTTACATTGCAACTCGCACACTCGATTTACTGTGTGGATATTAACTTTGTGTATTTGTGTGTAATAGCATTGTTGCGTGACATATGGGACAGTCAATTATGTTCTGCATCGTATGAAAAATGATATCACACAAACTGTGTTCTTGATTTATAAACAAACATGAAATTTATTTCACTACGTTACAAATATGTTTACGTTTTCCTTATAAAATGTTTTGCTAACAATTTGTATAGAGTCGTGATTGGTTAAATATTTAAAGAATATTTTTTGCATAACATAAACATTCGTTTATCTGTTTCGCTTGGATGTTTTCTCGTTTAAGTTTTGTTTACGTTGTGTGTGTGTGTGCTTCTAATATGGTTACATCAACTTCAAACATTGCAACCGTTTGCTTGCAAGCCATTGCCCACCGACAAATACAGAAGGACTGACGTTAACAGCTGTTTCCGTCATATACAGTCAACGTGGATTTGCGTTAGTGACAGGATCTCTGGCTGTGAACTCATAAAGATATCCTTGTTTCTGGTCGTACCTCCGTGACGTCAAAAGACCTAACCGTTCCGGACGCCCTTCTGAAACCCGTAGCGTTACGTACGGCCGTTTTCAGCCGGTCTTGTAGGGTCTGACTCGATCTTTTGTTACCATATATCCTAACAATCTGCTAAACTCAAGGTCCAGAACTCTGTTCCGAACATACACTAGCAGCAGCAATAATGCTATATGAAACATACTGATAGGTGGAGTCTACTTAAAGATGTGGAGAGGGGAGGTAGGCTGACTAGTACGGAGTACGGTCAGTTGTCTGGCATTGTTTCTATCCCGCAATACCGTCTTCACAAGGTCAACGTTCAGTGAATAGTTTTCCTAGACTAATAGTTACCGACATACGAGAATCTAATTTTGAAGTCCGTCGAGAGCTTGTTGCTAGGTGATAAGGGGCCTCTTTGAATTCAAGGTGAAATCGACTAAAGCTTCCGAACGGCCGTTGAGAATTTACAATTACGATATAATTCGTCTCCCAGTTGGAAACTAAATTAGTTTAGAGACAGTCGCCGTTCGCTGTTGAAATATTAATTGGTATAAACGTAAACTTTTCTGCAAATTATTAGATTATTATAGATCCGTTGATAATGTGAAAATAAAACATACGCACTTGTTTATTTTGTTGCTTAGTTACATGGAGAAATAACAACTCGCCCCTGACTAATGCAATTCGTCAACCTGCATGACTTACTTGTTACGCTGGTAACCACAAACAGAAAAATGAATAAATCGAATCCGCAAATTATTGCTACGTCCTTTGTATTAGAGAATACGCATTTTTTGTGTGATTGAGAGGGGAGTGGACTTTGTTAGTATAGAATTAAAACCGAAGCCGCCTACGTGCATACATTAAACACATTTTTATTCTTAATCTATTTATTTTTCGGACAGTGGCATAATCAACGACTCGTTTGTGGCCACACTCAATCAAACAAACGTACTCGCGCTTTGTTACAGCCAGTTTTTTAATTCGTTGAGTATTCGGACAAATATTTGCACTGGTCACACGAACTCGGAACACTTCGAGAGAGTGCTGCACTTTATCTCTCTCTTTTTCTCTCTTGTCATATACATATATGCAGACTCAATGTGTCACAACCCCATCTATTTGTATTGTTAATTAGTTAGGATTTTGTGAGTTTCCCCAGTGGCTGAATAAAAAAAATCCAAATCTGTGCAAAGAAAAATCATGATTTAGATTCTGTGTCCCAGTGGATTTAAAATATTCATTTCAACGATAGATTTATAAGCTTCTATATGCGATATTCTGATCTGGTATTTAATAATGATTGTTACTCTAAAATCTCTAGACTTTTAAAAGCTATTATTTGAAAGGGTTCTACATTCGTTTTACTTCCGGCATTTTTGTATATGTGAATTGTACAGATAAAGAAGTCGCACCCACCCAGATTGGCGACATAAAGAAACGTTTATGTGTCACGTAATGCTACGTAACGTTAGGTAACGGAGCTCCGCCGAACGAGAACAAATAAAATCACAGCATAGGCAAATATAATCAGAGTCGCAACGTTAAGCGATGAAACAAAAAATGATGAATATCGGAAGCAAGCGTATTACGGGTAGCAGCTTAAGTAAATAGGCATTCCCCTCTGATATATTCGAGTATTATCTTTAGTGGCTGACGTCCGTTTTCACTGCATCACTCTCTTGTGCAGAATTATTCTCTGTCGCTCTGCTTCTCTTTGTTTGGCACAGGAAACCAGCGGTTTCATGAAGGTAAACACAAAACAGAATCAATAAAACTTCACAATTATGTTGGAACACACACACACACATATAAATACACGTACAAATGGAAAACGAAAACAGAAAGCAATGGAGGACAAATTTATTGTTCGACAAACAAAATGTTCGGCATATTTTCTACCTGTGAGTATGATTGAACAGAGGATGGAGATAAACATGACGATTTCAAATAATAATAAAAATAGGATTGATTTAGTGGCATGAATGGATGAATGCATGTCTACATATTTATTTTAATATTTTATTCCACAATGCAAAGAACCAATTGACAAATCCCGAATGATTGAACTTATTGAAGCGAAACTGATTATAAGATTTTGAATTTATTTTTATTATAATTCAGTTAAAACCTACCAATTCAAAATTCAATAAAGTGATTTTAACTTTTTCATCAAATGGTACAACCATATTAAAATTTTATGGACAATTTCAAACATTTCTTTATTTAAAACTTTCAAATATCCAAAGAATGTTCATTTTTCCATAGTAGTCGCATATTTAGAAAATTTCCGTAATATTTTAGACCGTGATTAAAAAGTTATAAGATGCTCATCATTGTGTATTATATTATCACATTCGTATAGAGAGAATTCTATGTATTTAATCTATATATCAAACCCTTGCTTGCTTTTAAAATTGGTGAGTTCATTTCGAAATACGCCCCGGTATCAGAGAATGTGTCTGCGAAGCTCGACAGGCATTGAAAATCATCACTAGTAATCTGGAGAATTCATAACGGACCAACACAACTGCACAGTCGCGGGGAGTGATGATGAGAGGTACGGGTAGGGTTGGTTCGTATCATCGGCTCGTCGTTCGGGATGAAAGCGTGTGTACATGTGTATGTGCGCGAGCGGTGTAGTGTGCTGACAGGCCGGAATTGAACGAGACACGCCGCAGAAAAGGGGCCACGGAATACAGGCGACCACAGCCAGAGAAAAATACGACGCATCGCGACGTTCTCATTTCAGAGATATACAAAAAAACATGACGTGCTCTTTGTGAGAACGTGGGGGTAGTCAAGTGTGTGACGTTGGACGACCAACCAGCCAGACAGACGAGATGACGATGGAGGAAGAGGGGGCGCCCCAGCGAAGGGGCAATGCTGGTGGAGAAGCGTAGGAATATGGTGACGAATGAGTGGGCACACAAACTATTATACCAAATAGGATAACAACCAATGCAAAACGTAAGATGGATAAAAATATTGACAGAGAAATATTCAGAACGAATAACTTATATTTCCGACGAAGTATTACAATGGAACATTAAAAAAAAACTGACGGCTGGCTGTTGGCTATACCTTACCTGAATCATAGTTGGACACAGGTGTAGATATCAGGTTATTGGCATGTGATTTAATCCAGAATTCTAAAATATTGTTTTCGCTTGATTTACGAGCGATAGGAATTATGTATTACATTATGATGAAAATTCATCACATGATAAAAAAAAAGTGAAATCTGCTCAACTTTGTTAATATAAACAAATTAGGGAATCTTTAAATATTAATAACCAAAACGTGTTCATTTATTAAATAATTCCTTTATGAAGCAAGTGCAGTGAAATGTTTTATGATTATCGAATTCGTTGAACGGAATAGAGAACTCACATGTTTGGAGAATTGAGCAATAGGGGGTGGGGGCTGGTTCTGTGTGAGTTTGTATGTGTGCGCAAATGTACGAAACAAGCTATTGGAAAACTGTATTGTGTAGCGTCGGTCGCGCGATATGATGTTTCATTGGTTGCCCCCGGTGCCCGAAGGCACTTGTGGATGTATTTAGTAGAACAGATGGATACACGTTTACGGTCGATGTCATCCTTTTTATACTTCTCTCGCTTTAACTCTGGTTCTTTCGTGGAACATCTGTTTTAAATTGTCATATGCGGGGCCGTAGAGAAAGATAGATGGTTTTCGGATTTAAGAACCAGTGGACGATTTCAATTTACTCGTGGTCCATTGCTCTGGATGTGATTTATATCATTCCACCATACAGCATCATCTAGAACCATTTTTATACCATTTATATATGAAATAAATTATTATTAGATAAAAATATGGTAAATTAATCAAGATAATTGTATAGTTTTATTCTGACAGATTTGAGTAGATAGCTTTAGTAGCCGTAGACCTTTTAGAATGCACGAAACGTTTAAAAGTGAAGAAGACACTTGTCATTTATATCTGTAACCCGTGCTATCATTCTAGCTGGAGTAATAAAACAGCCAGGGCTGAGCGAAAAAAAATCTGACAGCAGTAATTCCCAAAGGAACAGTAGCAACGACCACGCGCGCTACCTCCATGCCGGTGTCGCTAACATTTGCATATTCCCACATGGTTGTATGTATGCACATGTGTGGGTGTGTAAACAGTTCTTGGCGGTTGGATACGTGCGTCGCCTGCTCTAACACTCCTGCTAACCCCGCTGGCATCCTGTCTTAACCACCTGGAAACAGCAAAACCAGTAGCTGAACGCCTGCTGCGTTTCAAACATCGTCTCCCCGAACGTGTTTGTTTAAACAAAGAGATGTTTTCGTTGATCAAATGATGGGTTGTGGTGTTCAATGATTAATGCGCCACATCTCCAGCCTTTGGTAATCATTGATGGAAGTGCTTCCAACCTAGATTCTATTCCATCCAATTAGAATACGCACTGTATTTGCCAAAATATAATGCCGAAGCCAGATTAAGATTATAAATGCGTTCATGAGATTTCTGTAAGTAATTTTCCTACAACACATGTAATGTAAACCCAATTTATAAATAACGCAACTGCCTAATTTGAGGTACAAATAAAAGAGCAACGATTCAAGTTCTAATATTGCATTCGAATAATATTTGAATACATTGATATCAGTAAGTATAAATAGATATGTATGAAAATGTTCCAATATATACTCGTTGGTACAGACAGATATATTGCTTCAGGCCCATATAAGATTGATTCTGGGCAATAGCTAATGTCCAAATGAATACATACGTTCTGTACAATTGAAAGAGACAGGTTTCGACGAGAAATGATTGAAAGCGAACATTTCAAGTTGATTGTCCTTAAGCTAAAGATTGATCCAAGTGAATTCCGTTTCGTAACGGTACCAATTGTGTTCAATACGCGAGATAGCTGTGTGCGCGTTGCTCTTTTATCAAAAGGAAAATATGTTCTCGTCATGAGCAATGAAACTCATTCTAAAACAGAATGTGCGTTATTTGTTCCTTTAAACGTTTTCTTTCTTTTGATTACCAATATGTTACATTGCACGATATTTCTCCATTCAATAAAAAACAAAGTGCAGAAAAGACGTAGCAGAAAATATGCAGGCAAATATGTTTTCCAGCTAGAACGTACATACTTTCTTTGTGCAGTTATTATAATTGGAAATGTAATTTCATTTATAAAATCCTTATTATCTATGCAAAATATTCTTTCGTTATTCAAGAACAGCGAATTAAATATAACAAATATTGTTTGATAATCCACAATGAATCATTATTGTGCAAACACGGCTGCTTGAAGAGATTTAAAATATTCGGCCAATATTAACTTAAAATTCAGTTAACAATGGATGGGCGAGGGATACTGAGGAACATTTAAAACGTTCATTATTATTCTGAAAACATTCACAGGTAGAATCTGGTAAAATCCTACCCAGCCCACACATCTCTTCACACTTCTAGACCATGTGGTTGGGTAACAGACGGCTCAACGGGCATTCCTAATGCATCACTCTGTATGCAAAACTTGAACGTGCATACATATAAATCTGCACTTATGATTCGGACGAGGTACGGAAAATTTGAAAAGTTGCTTTTCCACACTTTCAAGTTTGTACATTCGTCTTAACGACGCGGCAGAAACGACGGTACGCGTCGTACGCAAAGTAAAGCTTCCTGCTTTTCTACATCTTCCTGCATGCTACTCCTGCCTCCGTTACAAACATACGGACGGACGGACGTTGAATTAAAATTTAAAATCAATGCATGAATTATTGATGCTGCATGTTTTGATTTACGATACACGAAGCAGAGCTAAGAAATGTAAAAAGATACGATGTTAGAGGTGTGATGAAAAAATAAATAAATAAAAAATTCTAGCTAAGAGGAAATTGAAAAAAAAGAAACGATAAATAATTTTTTTTCGTGCTTGAATATAAATTATACAGAAAGGTTTACATTAATAAATACATTAGAATTTGGGTGATTTAATGGTTTTTAAATCAGTCTTGATGTGATGTTGTCAATATGAGCAGATGACGAATAAATTGTATGTAGCTAAATTTTCTTGCTTGTGAGAGGTCTGAATATAGGTCACATAGTACATTGTCTCAAATCACCCGTGCCTCATTAATATTTATAATTGTACAATTAGAGGTTATTTTAATATTCATACTTGTAATCTTAGTAACCTTAGTTAATTGCATTTTATTTTCTTATAGCATATAATATATTTAAGCAATTTATTTAATTCTGATAATCATCTACTACTAGATATATATATATATATATATATATATATATATATATATATATATATATATATATAAACAGACAAAAAAAGACATATAAAACTATCATAGGTATTTACTGGAATTACATGTAGATAATTTGAAATGATTCATCCTTGTCTACAATACACATTATAGAATAAATAATAAATAGTGTTGTATTAAAGTTTGTATTACTTGGTACACTTTTATTGATATTTTAAATCGTGATAGAAAGAAATAAGAAATATGCGTTATATAATCTTAAAAACTAGCGGTGTGTGTGTGTGTGTGTGGGGGGGGGGGGTTGGTAGGGGCTTATGTGCCAGTGTTTTTATGTGCGCGGCAACGTCAAGAATGTTCGTTCGTTTACAACATTTACTGACGCAAGCGGCGCTTCTGATAAGACAAAGTAAGCACGGATTTCAGCAGGAAAACGAGACCTGATTCCAGATTACATCCCTTCCTGCAAGAGGCGCGTGTACGATGAGCGAGCAGGATGTGCTGAGTGCAGGGGTTGGGGGGCACGCAGGAATAATATCTCAAGAGTCCTTGCAGATCTAATGCTCTCTGTGATTATCTTATCCACATTTGTATAATTGGAGAACGATGAATCGACGAGTCTAGTGGATTATAAACTTGAACATTCGGCGTTTGTCAGGTGTAACGGAGCAACGTTATATATAATCTGATTGTGCATCTGGTAAGTACAGGTTGGAAATAGTCTATATGATATTATTCAAAATAGATATTACAAGCTAGAGTATTCAAACATTCGATCAAATGAAACTAAATCCAAAACTGGTCAAATTGCTTCGTATTATATATATATATATATATATATATATATATATATATATATATATATATATATATATATATATATATATATATATATATGTATATATGTTACTTACTTTATCAGGAGTTAATTATTAAATCCATTAGTTCACAATATCCTATATTATCATTTTATGGATTACCTGAATTGATCATTACTTTTTAGCAAATGAAAGATCAAACTATTAAATTAAATATCACAATCAATCTTCAAATATCCACTGATTTAATTACCATAATATTTGAATCAGTACTTGCCAAACCACGATCCCAGCGAATCTCGCAGACCGCCATTTGAAGTCAGTGCATTGGTAACTCTAACAAAGGAGTCACTCCTGACAAATACTGTCGAATTAACTTCCTTCATTAAAGAAAATTCACTCAATTCATTGAGGAACAGGCCTCGGATGTCATAAATCTCTGGGGAGGCTTAGGGAGTTTCGTTTGCTGAGACGAACAATGCGAAGGAGTTACGGAGTGGGGCAGGGCGGAGAAGTTGGTTCGAACGGGAGCGCTAAGTTGGCGAGCAAAGCTTACCGGATAATCGTTATTCAAGGTTTGTACACCTACAAGTGTACACATCTAGCCGAAGAACTTGGCTGGAGTTATCAGATCGCGATCTGGGTAACAGCACACTAGCTAGAGAACTTGCGTCACTTAGACTGTGTTCAGCACGAGAACATGCTTTTATTGATATACAAAATTTATTCAATATCCTTTTTTATTTTTAAACAATCTTTCAAGAACAATAAAATGTTTGTTTATTGTTGGAGAATGTATAATCAGAAGTGTAGAGTACTTGTATTGCTGTAGACAGAAAGTAAGTACAGTTGTGTAGGTTGGAAGTACATGAGTAGAAAGTTAGGTTAGGTGAGTATTTATTAATCATCTGTGGGCGGAAACGTTAAGTTCACATGAGCCGGTACCCACGTAAAACGTAATCTCCTATCGGTGTAGAATCACTTGACAGCCGCCCGTTACCCATACCGGATATCAAGGAGATATCTGACATCCCTGAGCACTGGGTCCGTCATAAAACATTCAAAGAAGAGTTGCTGTTACACACCTTCCAAGCATTACACACACATACACATACACACACACAGAGGGAGAGACATGTACACACACGCACAGCACACTACCTGTATTTCCCGACTCAACAAATCGACTTAAGCATTTATAACTCGTGTGGTTACAACTTTTTATACAAAGTTTCATCTGGTTAATAATTTAAAACCTGCTTCCTGATTACTTAGACTTTGTTTTTTTAATGTTTGTTATTTTTTTTATATACATGTATATACATATATCGCAACGTTGAAGTTTATTCCCACGGCTAAACTTGTCGACATGTTAAGTAGACTCTGCATATCTCCAAGCGCACTTTTTAAATTTGTTTTTACTGCTCTTTAGTTTTTGTTTCCTCATTTATTATTGATAGCATGTACCGTAAATACATCATGCGATTTGGCCAGCATGCTTTTTTGTTAACAAAACATATAATACGTGTACAATGGATGCAGGTTAGAATAACAGAACCCTTGTAGTAGATGTATAACCTTACTTTCAGCAAGCAGTAAATTTTTCAGGAAGCTCGTTGTTATTTAATATATTATTGAGACTGTGTTCCAGTAAATCAACCAGACCAAACAATGTTTTAGTTCCTTGTTAATAAAAAATGTAACTTACAATAATGTGTTTGCACATAAGTTATTAAATACAGGAGGCTATATGCAATCCACATTACATCGATTTGTTGAGCGGGTTGCTGTAATTTCAAGACACTAATTTGTGTATACAATGCACATATCATTTAATGTTATATCGTTGGATTTAAATCACGAATAAAATGTATCTTCCTCAGGCTACATAAAATGGCGGATAATATTTCTCTAGATCCGTGGAAACTTTGACAAAATGCCGAATATGCGTTAGTTACTACCAATATCTGTGCATACATGGGTGTACGTATATATGTATATAAGTTACTGTTGCTGATAACGTTGTGTAAGCGCACGAACTAGCTACAGATTACCGGTAACACAATACGTAAATTACGGTCACGTAGCAGTATTAATTGTTAACATTTAGTGAAGTGATTTGCAACCGTTATTCAAAGATAACCATTATTTACTGCCCTTGGAGGAATTAACAACAAGCGAGCGATCTGGTGTCTCAATTAGCAGCTTCTGTATTCATTAACAACTAGTACTCGGTATTAATCACCGGTGTGAACATTGCGTCAAATATCATCAACGACAACGTGAGCAACGAAACACCAAACACATTCGATCATTTACTATTATACCAGCAGTTAAAATTAAATGTAGTCTGTTTTTCGTCAGATGGTAGTACACGTTAACTGGCTTGTGTTAGTAGAATGCTACTAGTATATGGTATATTATTCAGGAGATCTCTCGTTAATATCTAGGTCAAGTCGATTATTTACTAACCACCCATTTCCGGTTCTAAAGCCTTGATATATTCCAAATATATACACCGGATATACAATTTCACGACCTGAATATAACCATATCATGATTGCATTGAGCTTCTATTCCACTATCGGCATCTGGTTAAAGATGAATTCAATAATAATTATTATTATAGAAAAGTTTTCCTTAAATGGCCAAACATTCTACATTTGGTTTATACCCCCAAGGATATATCTTCAACAATTTGAGATTTTAGCTTCTCGAAAGTGGAAGATCGATGAAAGCTTTATTAGGTAATCAGTGGCATCTGGTGGTCGGATTCTTTCCACTGGGTTCATGGTGGTCAACATCTGTGGTTCTAGCGGTCGTTAACAAGCACTGTACTACGCTCTGCCGCCACGTTGTACCAGAGAATGTAAATACACCAACTCCTCTTCCCTGGTTCCCACACCAGCAGTAGCAGCGGGCTATTTATCTTTTGCTACCCTAACCACACTCTACTAACATTACTAGCCAATGTCTGTTCACCAAACCGGACGGCATCATTACAGTATCGGTTGATTTTAATTGGCTTTTAATAAACTCTACATACTGATAACTGCAATTGGAAATTTATAGGTGAATTAGCGGAAAATTTTCAAGCACAGCAGAATGTTTCTCCCCAATTGGAGATATTGGTAATAAATGAATTGGTATGCCTGCGGCATTAGTCCAACAACGGTCACGTGTATCTCCCAAATGTGGATGGAATATCCAGCCCAGTGCATAAGCAAAAAAGTTGATATTCCATACAATTCCATAAATCAGTACGTAAATGGAATGTTTGTCGAATTTATAACTACTGCAGTGTTTCATTGCAGATAATGGCTAATGAAAAGTTAATCACGCATTTTTTAATACATTTATTTGCCGTTATCATTACACATACACTGTTGTTTGTGTCTCTTGATAATTTGCAAATGCATCATTCAGCATGTTGAGTTATTTAATATTATTTATATGTTACCAAATAGATATGGCAAGTAATGTGTATACCAACAACAAAAAAACAATGTGATTGTTACTATTACCATAAAGATAAAAAATATAATTTACGATAATTCACTAGCATTTTCCTTGCATTATTTATATGTAATCTAATCAGAAACAAGCATTAAATCCATGTTAAATTAGGCAACGTGGTAAAAAAGGTTAAATGGCCTCGACTGATAAGATATGTCCTAATTTCAACCCCTCACACAATGTTTGTTCAACAGCAAGCAATGAGGGTGAGCAGCAGGCTAACGGCAACGGATGGAAGGAGAAACGTTCAGCGGGGAATGCAGGAAGAAGAGGTGGTTGGGCCAATTTTAGATTCAAACATAAACTGCTTGCATGTTCGAGCGATCTTTGTAAAAACTCTCTAGTTGCTGTGTGCTGTTCTTCCCGAAATCGCATGTGATGCATGATTCACTGCAATTTGGTTCGCCATAAATATCACGTCTCTCTCACTAACAAACGAACGGTGTTCTCCATTGCTTTGCTTAGAGTACGATAGAGGGCAGGCAGCAACCCGGCGTAGAGTTGGTTCTTATCTATGCTAAGAAATCTACTGCGAGGTACCCGCAGGAAGTAACCAGCGATCCGTAGTTCAGATACCCAGTGATTAATAAATACATTATGGAGGATTAGTGTAAGAATTTAGCGCTTGTCAAACGTTGACCCCGCGTGTCCCTCCACACGCCCCGTCCAGAGCAGTTGCACACACACAGCAGTGAGCACCTTAGTCTACTGGTAGTAGACTGTTAGTGCCCCAGTACTGACGCTCCTGGATGCCGGATACGCCGTAAGGAACGCTGATTTATTGCTAGGAAGAAGGTGGTGTCTTAATAACTCGCGGTTAACGAGCGCTACCGTTGTTAAATAATGAGTTAAATATAGGGGGCTTGTTTTACGGTTTATGTGTTGTGTGTTGAAATTTGTGGAGGTCCAAGCCTCCTCGTACCAAGTCGCACGTGAATTATTTACCCTCAACCAACGGGGATACTTTGTTATCAATAGGATGATGTGCGTAATTTTATATGCTCCCATTCTCTCTCTTTCTCTCTCTACCTATCTATTCATCTCTATCTCTCCTGTAACATTGGTGAAATTTACACGATTATATCGTAACGTTAGGTAGCTAACACAAATTCATACGTCCGTACTTTATCTTAATTTTATACGTTTACAATATCTTTCCATATAATTTATATAAATTTGTTAACAAAACAACGTTGCATTATCACTTAATTGTTTTGTATTCGAATACGTGTTATAATGAAGCGAAACACAATACGTAATTTTTCCTATTTAATGTGCTTTATAAATAAGGCAAGTCTGGTTCTTGCGCAATTTTCATTCTATGAAGAAATGCAATCTAATATGTATGTACAGGTATAATATCTGTCAGCATTACTGATAGTAAATGCACACTGTATCTGACCGTCCGGGTGTGCTGTACGGATGCAGCACTGTCCTCTGCGTCGCGGAACTCGTAATGGTGGTATAGTAGTCTCTTGAGCAACAGTAAAGGGTTCTACTCCCCGGTCTATATTAGATCGCGGAGTATCGTGCGTGTATACTGTGTGACTGGTTCAGGTCTCGCGCTGTTCTTGTATTCAGAACATGGTGTTGTACAATCGGCATCCTGAGATGCCTGTTATGTGATGTCTCAGCTAGGCCCGACCTACGTATGCGTTTATTGCGCACAAAGCTTGGAAGAAAATTCAACAAAGATGTGACCCTTGGAGAATTGACACCAACAGCTGAAAGTTCACATATATAATCGAGCACTGATCTACTTGATATGATTTTTGTTTCGAATGCGTCACCTTTAATGTGCTTTGTTTCAAATTGTGCACAAATTTGTAGAATTTATTGCGTTTTAGAAAGAATGAAGCAATACTATTCCGTACTGTTCGATTTTGATTTGACGTTTAAAAGAATTATTCCTGGAACTTATATAGGAATAACGTTGAGTGGTTTCGGTTGTAAAGTAATTTGAAAGAGTTAAGTCGATGACGTCATTACGGCAAAGTGCTCGAGTCTGTTTTTTCCCTCTCAGAATGAACTAAAAGTTTCGTTAAACTTTTTATTCCATCGTCATCTATTTTCGACAAAAAACGGTCTTGTGCTTACTTGCCTGCTCTAGTTTCAATATCCGTAAATGTTCAATAAAAATTAGTAATTTATTTTCAATCATAACCTATAAACATTTGAATACTGTGCATGAAATTAATAAAACGCTGTATTGATAATTTGTGACGCTTAAATGTACTTGTTTACGTATAATATTTCAAAAATTATTTATATAATATATACTATAAATAAATGTATCACAATACTCTAAAGAAGAGATAAATTAAGTTGACGGATTAAAACCAGATACTTTTGTTGTTGCTGGCTTGTTTGAAACTCAATTCTGTTCATACAACAAAAGCACACTAATCGACAATTTAAATACAGTTGGCAGGCCTGATATCACAGGAACTGTCCGAAATGTCACTAAACAAACTACACTGACAAGAATTAATGACATGGAACAGTATTTGTTGTCTGACGACTGCATCAAATCTGCTCTCTTATTTACAACGATATTGTAACAACAAGAATATCGTCGTTGATGTGAACTGAATATAAGGTTGAAAAGTGATGTTTGATGATCACAAGCAAAGTGTACAAGACAGCCAGGATGTTCCTTTGGGGACAAGAAGAATGCTGTTGCCTTGTATCATGGTACATCACAAGTGCAAAGTTATTTTATTTGACATTTTAAGGTTGACTAACAATTTAACACAGATTACATGCCGCAGGGAACGATAAATGATTTCATGTAAATATTAAAATGAAACAACAGAACTAACCACAATGATGGAGTATATATTGTCCTGTTTGATATAACAGAACTGTTACTATACCCTACCTTGACATGTTACTTTCAATAATTCTAACCTAACTATTTTATGATGCTATGATGGATATAAAATTGAAGAAACTGATCCGAGTCACGATATAAAAACATCTGAAATAAAGCAAGCCAGAGATCAAACGAAGACGATTCATTCCCCTATTATGGCACGAACTACAATAAAAACACACGGTGAATTATTTTTACACCGGAGCAAAGGAAGATAGTTGGAATCATTATTTCAGTGAGGGAAGGATGAGTATTTCCACGAGTCAAACGGAAGAGAGAGAGAGAAAAGTCCTCGATTTGGAAGGTACGTTGCGCACGTTAATGAAACTGAGAGAGGCCGACATTTGTAACATCATGTCACAAAAGTACCTGCTAGTTCCTGAGATCCGAACGCGACCGTACGCTAGAATACGTACACTGGATTGGCTACACTTTCATTTCAATCTTTTCTCGTTTTTAGAATAATTACAATTACCGGCGGAATTGTATTAACATGGAGCGAGGTTTCCTTTACGAAATGACGTCGTTGTTTTGTAGGTACACTTTACTTTGAAAGTATTGTCTTCACAATTTCATTCTCTTATATAGCCGTCATTATCTCCGATACTTGATTCTTTGCTATTGGACCTTCTGCCAGGCACAGTTCGTTCAGATAAATATTATTTGAATTACAGCAACAATTTCATCATTGAACGGTAATTAAATTTTATTTCTCATCTTTTTACAGACTCTGCGAACTTTTTAATACCGTACTTCATTATATAAATTTCAGATACACTGAATATTTTCATGGCTGCAATTTCGAAAACTTTTGCTGAAATAAATCACCGAATTTATGCTCTTTAGTCTTTAAAGTGGAATAATAAATTTCAGGGTCACATAAAAATGTTCGCAACATTTTAATTAACAATAAACTAGCCAAAAAACTGGCGCAATTTTCTGTGTGGAAAGTTTCAAATGATTTTCTGTGCGAATACGAAAAGAATTCAAAGTGACGTGGGACAGATAACGACGTTTTAAAGAAGTGAAACGGATGCCAAAGTTGCTTCCAAGCTTCTCTGAGAACGTCAGGAGGAGTGCCTAGGTTTTCTCATTTTACTCACCAACTTTCTCTCTACCACCCCCGTGCAACGACGAAACGAAGACTGACTGACGGTAGTTGTGAAACTTTCACCCAACTTTGTCCGTTACTCATTTACATATTTCTGTTGTTTGGTTTTAATATATTCCTGCACGGTACGGAGATTTGTTATTATTAGCTAGACCAGCTCACGTGTGTCGAGTTGCTTGTTTAACCAAATACCTGTTTGATATTTATCAGAAATCTGTTTGCTTTAACCTAGCATTGGTTCCTGTTAAACAAACAAAAATAGCGAACACGTATCAATATTATCGTGGAATCATGAAGGAATTTCATAGTTTTATACCAACCTGGCACCTGTACTGCCTATGCCAATTCGTAACAAGATAATCTAAAACTCGTTTACTAAATTGCACTGCCTTGGATCTTGACTCCAATACACGTAAACTTTTCCAAAATTTGTAGGCAACTTTTTAATTAACAATAAACAAGGAAAATGGGGCTAATTTCATGAAAAACTTGGCGTCTTAAACGTTATAGCGTTGTAAGATTCGAGGGCGGTGGGTACAGACATAATGGTAGGGTAGGTAAAGTAGTCCGTGCTTAGTCCTGGTATCGCTACCTTCTCTCTTGTAGTAGTAGTGCGGGCTACGGTGCCGAGGTGACTAATTATAAGTGCTTATTATTCTCCAGCGAAAAATCCATTAGACCGTTTCTCTCGGCATTGTAAACCGGATGTGGCGTTTTCTCTTCTCGAAAACGAAGCAATTAAACGTGCGCGGTTCGCATTCGACCTAATTAATGGCTCAATCAGGGGTGTAAAACAATTATAAAATCAAAATAAACAGAACTGCTGGGTCGTTGTTAGTTTCAGCTGATTACTACAGGTAGTCATTATTACTTTTATTGCTTTATATTATAATACATCTATACACATGTATACGGTAGATTTATTGCTTTTCCGTTTTAAACTAACAATAGATATAATGCTAACAATGACAATATTTGATAAATTCTGTTACACGGCGAGTTATATGCGTGTGGCGTTATTGTATGCAGTTGTTTTTTCTCTAGCATTCGAATTCACACGAATTTTAACATGAAATATTAGCAATGGACAGTAATAAAAATTACACCCGAACTGAAATTTGATTTAAAATGTTTGTTTTATATCTATACGGTAATAAACGCACTATGAACGCGTACACGGGCGCGCGCGTCTGTGTCAAACGTGCGATAGAACTGCAATCGTTGTCAAAATTAAAATGTAAAATACAAACTAATACTACTACCAACTACTACCACCACCGCTATCACTATTAGTTATTTATGTGAGTGACTGAGTGAGTGTATGTGTTATTATGATGCAGAATACATAACAGGTCTCTACAGACTAACCAACACGCTTCGACCGGTATTTGCAATGCGCATGAGTTAAGTGAAATTTTATAACTGACGCAAAAAGTACTAGGTACACTGTAAAAAAAACACAGCAAAAAATTGTTCGTGTTAAATAAACATTTTTCAATCTATACGCTAGTCGACGATAGGCAGTTATAATGATGGCGCATAGGATTTTTTTAGGTTTTTATTTCTGGAATTATAAATCGCTGAATTTTCCGCGAATATTTGAGTGCGGATTGATGCTGCTACGGCTGATAGTCTTCATAGAAGAAAGCGCGAGTGAAACGCGATGGAAAATTCAGAGTTCGTTATCTTTAATCTTTACTAATTAGTAATTAGGTGGTCTGAACCGCTAAACTTTGCGACGAATAAAGATAAGTCTTCAGAGTTCCGGACACACGAAATGGTCAATTAGTGAAGTTTACATTGAACAAATTAATATTACCGTTGTACGGTTGATTTTAGTTCAGCCACCTGGAAATAGAATAAAAATCATAGCAAGAGCTCCGACAGAAGCAGTAAAAATAAAATGTTAAACGTGAGCACACGCTCAATAACTGAACGATGATGCTATGGAACAGAAATTATCCTTGATGTTAGTGCTACCTGCACACAGACATGGTTCTGTTTGTTGATATTTTACGCTCTTAGTTGCAAATATTTGCCAAGCGCAAAGTTCTAACATTCCTCTGAATCTAAAGTACATATTTTCATCTTTCGTACCGTGTTTATATTATCAAGTTTCTTCTTTACTTTATTATTAATTACCTCTAAAGATAATACCGGTAGATACATTTTTAACTCGTGTACTTTTTCATCTCCTGGCAAAGAAAGATTTGTTTGCAAAAAAAGGATTTGTAGATTAATTTTTATTTTTTAATACGTGAACCTTGATTTATTTTAAAACACTAGCACGGAAATGATTGGTTGGTCGTTTGTAAGTAAATACAACAGTTGAATTGAAAATGAGGCAGTTTATTTAGGTCAGCAAATTCAATTTCAACGAGATTCACTGATTCAGTTGCAAATGCTGTAACTCTTACCTCTGGTTTCAAACCGCGTTTGCATTTGGTAATGTAATTAGTCCGTTCGTCTAGTAACAGCTCCACCAGCCTCAGAAGTCGCTTACCTGCAAATAGAGAAAGGAAAAAGTCAGTATTTAGTTTGTATACATTGGGGAAGAGTAACGCTGAGTTTTAAGATGGTTGTAATTTTGTTTGTGTTGTTTTTATTAGGTATTCTTTACGAGCAGACGTACCTACAGACACACAAACGTATAGTCTATCCATAGATATAAGAACTTGACATGATTCCTTAATAGGTAGGGTGGTACCCTTCACAGCAGGAGAGGCCATAAACTACTAGTAGTGGCGGTATTCAGGTACATTTGTAATGCTCTTAGCGGGAAAGACAAGAGACATTTTGTCTATAATTAAGACGTAATAATAATTTATTGAATATTACATTTATTTATGTTAATTTGTATTATTATTGTTAAGATGTATATCATATTTTTGTTGTTATTTTTCAAAATGTATTTATAAATTTCTGAATACAGCTCTGCTTTTTATTCATTTACTGTGTCGTATAATTTGGGATAATCCTCTGTTAATAGCATGCTGCGTTTAGTCAAGTTCTTATATCTATGGATACACTATACAATGACCATTAGGTTGCAGAAGACATGGACGGTGCTGCTGGTGGTATTCTGTCAAATTAGGAAACTTTATGTGTGACCACTCGGCGAACGGGAACGATCCAGCCTTAATTCATCAAGCCCGTCGCTTAATCCTGTTGTGTTGTGGTCCAGCGAGCTCTGGTACAGCAACGTTCTAATCTGAGGTCTGTAACGGGTCAACATGGCAAGACAATGCCGATCTAACGAGAGACACCGAATTTCCCGTCTCGTGTCTCTGGCTGTCTGCATGTATTGGAGAATCGGTTACGTTAGAGGTACTAGCGTCGGCTGCCGTTCGAATTACTATACCCAGATAGTGTAGTAATCGTGTACCGTAATTGCTCTATTGAACAACCACTGACACGAGTATTCCTTCCCCCGTCATCGTCTTACATGGGACAAACTCGCTAGCACAACGCACATCTACACTATTCCACCAACATTGGCCGCAGAATCGTGCCACAATTTCCCAAATTGATGGACACTTCATTGCTGTGCAAATTGAATGTCTTGGCGGTTACCTTGTGTATGTTATATTGATGTGCGGTTTGCGGTCAGGCAACTCGAGTTTACATCGGGACTTTCGTAAATGTCACTAGCGCAACGGCAACAAGACAGAATTGAATATACAAATTAATTCACCAGTAGTTTCCGTACCGCGTACACAAGCGGACACAAATTTGTGTATAATTAGGCCAGAATATTAGATTCTAGAATAATGTTCTCTTTTTTATGATGTAGGCTCTCGCGTATCTTCACTATTGTTTGAAACGTGTTTATACGACCTCCAATTTGGAAACACATCACCGTTCTCCCATTGTCACATCATCGGTAGAGCGATTAAGGGAGAAAATGAGTTTTAAATTGAAACAAAAAGTGGTCATTGTCATGGTAATTATTTACAGTGAATCAAATTGACATTTGCTTGTGATTCAGTGATACAAAAAGTAAAAATAAATACCCGTTGAAAGAGTAAGGGTACACAAACGTAACGTAGCGTGGTGGACTGGTAGATTAAGAGAGAAGGCAGTTTCCAAATTGAAATAGGAAGTTTGATTACGTATCAGAAACAGTCGTGCCAATCGATTACAGTGAATGAAACAGGAATTCGTGTAGTTTAGCGAACGTTACGCAAAATTCATATTAGCAAACACATTTCACTGTAATTACCGTTTCGCCTTACGGACTGCAATAGAACGTCAATAAATTTAACGGAAATCAACGACAAAACGAGGAACGAAAATTAACCTGCCGGGGCATCTCTCTCTCTCTCTCTATTGCACATGCGGAGGGGCGAGAGGATACCAACGTTCACACAATAGTACCCTGGCTCTGTACTGTACTGTACAACAGAATGAAATGGTTCAGCTCTGGTACTGACGTTGTCCTTGTCTTTCACTCGTTGCATGCCAACGCGAATCACCACCACCACCACGCATTTGAACAAAGAAATGTGTAGATTGAATTCCGAAATGTTCGTTGACTGGTTGGATGTCGGTATAACACAGACCCACATCTGCTGCTGCTGCTGCAAGCAGTGTACCATGTAAATTTGCTGGTGACAACCGGAATCCACCAAGAAAACGAAATACACCGGAAATGACGAGGTTGAATCGACGGGTTACCGGTGCACATGTATTGAACATTTGCAAATTAGGATAGTTGCAAACATGAAATCCAATATAACATAATGACAGACTCTCTCTCTGCTTATATATATAATATATATATATATATATATATATATATATATATATATATATATATATATATATATACACAGTGAATTTCGCTTATAACGAACCCGCTTACTGCGAACTTTCGCTTATAACGAACCAATCTGTAAAGTACGAACTAAAGTATCATTAAACGTGTGTTATTTTTTTCGCATATAACGAACCCGTTTATAACGAACTTTCGGGTATAACGAACCTTAATTTTTGTAATAATCGCAAAAGTTTTCGGTTATAACGAACTTCAAACGGCATTTTACCAAATAATCAGGGGATTCCTCGAAATCTTTCAACTCCGCATATGTAGGGTCGCCGTAACAGTTTTTGGGGTTCTTGTGTATATGTGGTTAATTGTATGAAAAAAATTATCGGACCTTTCCGCGATTGGAACGGATCATGCGGAAATTTCAGCATGCTCCACATGTCCTGTCCGCCCCTGTTCACTGTATTTAATGTGTTAAAGAAGTACAATTATGAGTTACGCAATTTCGAAGAGAACATGTAAAGCTCTAACTTTAAATATATAAAAATAATATAAAATAATAATAAGTATAAACAAAAGTAAAATAAACGATTTTTTTCAAATAAGCTTCATAAAAAGTATTGTTAGTGTACAATGTATATGTATTACAAAACAATATCTAACTCAATTTTGAACAAATCTGGATTTGTCTAGTTTTGCAAAACAGTTCTTCATATTATGTACCTACTTGAAACATGTACCTATGCATTCATAAAAAAAATTAATTTCTGATGTTTATCGTTTATTACGAACTTCGCTTATAGCGAACTATTTTCGTCGGTCCCTTGAGGTTCGTTATAAGCGAAGTTCACTGTATATATATATATAATATAAGCACAATGGAAAATAAAATATCACGCTACCCTCTGATTAAATATTTGTTAACATCTTTCACGGAAGTTTTGTATGGTACTTATTTTCTTAGGGTTATTAAATAAAGAACATATATAAAATATAATGCGAGTTGCTTGCTGCCTGATTTTATACGTATATACATATATACTTGCAGTACAGCGCCGCATATGAAATGAAATATACATCACCGGCAGAATTTAAATCAGTTGACAGCTGTCTTAACATTTTCAGATACGACGTTTGCTTTCGCAAAGCTGAGAGCTTAAAGTATAAGTATGGTACGATTCGTGCAGTCAAAACTGGTTATATATATATATATATATATATATATATATATATATATATATATATATATATATATATATACCTGCATACTTAAATGCACAAAGCTTCACATCACTTCATGTACATGTATGTAAATACGTACGTACGATATGGTAAGTGAAGCTCGTGCATGCGAATATTGTTTACAACTATGCCAGTTTAATCACGGGAACGTACTTCGACTGAGTAGAAATACTTGTTCATTATGTAAGAAAATATTTGCACTGTGCTATTCGGAATGCAAACATTCGTATGATATCGGCACTGCACGTCGATGTTCATTTCAGAACATGAAACATTTTTGTCTTCGCACTAAGTGAAAATTTCAAATAAACCCAGCAATCTGTCTCTATATTCTATAAATATTGCGGTATTTCTCTTTTAAAACAAGATGGCTTTTTGTTTTCGAAACATGTCACAATAATCTATAGAAACAACGTCACAATGTTTTCTACAAATGCAAACTGAATTATTCCACATCAGTGAGACTTGTGAATTAATTAACTAGATAAATACTGATTTGTGGACGGCGTGACAACCCGTGCACATGGAAGAATATAAAGAAACACAACTTGGCATAGGGGAAGTTATTTTTGTAGACGAATTTCGTGTGATCCAAGTTCAAAGTGGTGTGCAGTGTAAGATTGTTCTATCAACTCAATTTCCGATGCAAAACGCTTGAGGATAAGTCGATCTAAGTTGGCTGGGTGTGTATGTGAAGTGTACAAAATAGTTAATTAAGTATTTGGGTTTCATATTCGATCAGCTTTGACAGATGCGATACCGCAGAAGTACTATCAAAATACGTTGATGTAAACCATGAATATGTATTTGAGATGTAATCTCAAATATATGCTCAATACAATTTAATATTTCTTATATATATATATATATATAACATAGAAACAATCGTATTTTGCAAACCACACAAAACTGTTGTAATAATCTTCAATTTGTATCTACAAGTTATCAAGTATCATGCAAGTTAGTAACGTCTCTAAAAACTGTATAAACCTTTCATATAACAAACCCTTGTTCCAGTAACTGAAGTTTATTGGTGCGTGTGCGTCCCCTTTAGTTTCCAACTAATCCAGTAATTAACAGAATTTCAAGAAAGATAATAATTGGTTGTTGCGCAGTCTGCAGGGGCATGGGTTTCTGGTGTAGAGGTTGAATTTGGATGTGGTGTTAGGGTGTCGTGTGTGTACAGTAGTGTATATTGGATTGTTATGTTTTCACGTTAGTTCGGGTTCCACAGCACTTGGCCGAATTAATTGCGGCTTATCCAGTTTCACTTTGATCATTCGACAATGACGTGAAACGTACATATCAGATGCACAGGTATCTAATGGCTAACCAGTAGAGGAAGTGGTCAGTCTTTGAGTAACCATTGTACTTGTTACCAGACAACATACTATATACATCATTTACAACACAACTAACGCTACACGATTGATCTTGTCACGGATGCCTCAGTATATCAGTATGTAATCACTTGAAGAAATTCACCTCAATCATAGTTCTATCAAATAGCAAATAATTAATAATAACATTGTACTAAATTGATAGTACCAATTCTTAGAGAACTTTTGCAACTATGGTGTAGAAAATTTAGTTTAGATTCTTATTCTTGTAAAGTAGAAGTAGAAGAGGTAACTAAAAAAATTACAAACTCATTGTCTCTAATTAATTAACAATGTAGAGTAAAACGAAATAAAATTTCTACAAACAAAATAATTACCGTTGAGTAGTATAAGGTTTATGAATTAATTAACACAGAAAATTATATGGTCTGAGGGAGTACGAGCGGATCGGTAAAATGAAATAATATTACATAAGAGACACTGAGTTTCTCACCGCAAGCCACCAAGCGAGCCACAAATACCTACTGGTACCTATTTAATTACCATTTCACACAGAGAAATACGTAGATACACGTGAATAAGGGTATATATATATATATATATATATATATATATATATATATATATATATATATATATATATATATATATATATATATATGTGTGTGTGTGTGTGTGTGTACTGGAGAAGGGTGTGTTGAGGCTTTAAAAAGAAACAACCCCCGTCAGTTTGCGTCAGTAATGGAACTGCATCTAGTAATCTTTACGTCTAATAAAATCCTGCAGAACGAGCGTTTCCTTTTATTTCAATTACGTGCATTAACGTGAAAAAGAAAGCTTAAATAAAGGCGAAACGGAGAGCAAAAAGGAGAACAACAAAAATAGGAACAACGTACCGCGTGTTGAACGACTATTCCATTTCTACCCGTGAGGATACCCAAAGCTGCCTTGCTACAAAACTTCTAACCCACCACACACAGACAAACACATATAAGTGTAGGTGTATATACTCGTATGTGCCAGTAGTAATACTATATGTATTTCATTCTTACTGTTCAACGAAACACTAGTACTCTAGATATTTATGAACCAAGCCATCAGAACAATTTGAACAAAAAAATCATTGGACCAGTTTGAGTCGGGCCAATATGAACATCTAGTATTTTTTATAAAATATAAGAAAATATTATGTGTATTTTTATTTGTTCTGCAATATTATTAAACATTTCAATGAAATATACTAATGTATATACAACGATTTTGGTGGGTCGCATTCAGTAATTTAACTGGCACATACATAACAAAAGAAAAAAGTTTTAGTTCCTTTTTTTTTTCGAATTACATAATTTACATATCACGAATCAGAGTTGTTAAACAACATAAACAAAAAAAAAGAAATTCATATCTGTTACATTAAAAATACATTTCCTGATGAAATATTATTTCGAAACCTCGATGTAATATGTTTTTTTTTTACGGAGTACATTCAATACAATTTGCTAATGTGTGTTCCTGTGTACAATGATAGATTGGAAATAATACACACAGAATATTGACATGATATGTTTCAATATTCTGTTTCGATAATATAGAAATCAAATTATGTATAAATATAAATACATTTCACCAACAATGTCAGGCTATATTCGATTTATTTTATATATAGAATAAATATATTTTCTTGTTATTTTATTTGTGGCTTTAAATTTATATGCTGAAAAGAAATACAAAATATCTATGACGTTCTGGAGATTTTACTTGTGAAAATGATGACAGACATATGATATGATTACCGCTATTTTATATTTTTGTCAGCCTAATATCTCATTAGAATATTCATGAAAAATATCCTCACGCTGGTTAACGTGGTATAACGTTTATATCTAAAGTTAAAGAATAAATTAAAACTTTTTTTCGAACAGGTGATTTTTTCTCAGCACGCGAGGGAGTCGACAAAATAACAACATAAAATAACATTGTCAACATCAATGTTTAACTAGATAATAAGGTAAATTACTTTACAAATGAAAAAAATATAGAACTTCGAACTTGTTTCTGTATAGGGTAACTTTTTTTTCTAATGAGTCTATATTTTATATTATACAAAATAAGCTGTACGTCAGTAATGATTGAAAGAAATTTAATATTTATGATTTGCAACATATTAGAATACTTCAGGTAAATGATTCCATTGCACGAAAACATTATAGAAAATGACGTTTGTATTTATTTGTAGAATTACTAGAAGAACAATATTTATTCACAATTTCCCAGCAAGAAAACGGCTTTAACTTGAAGAATTAAACTCGCCTCGCCACAATAAATAGAATTTCGCTTTTGTTTGAGAGTAGTGAACATTCATCAGCATGTACAAAGCACAGGCAAAAAATGATTAGCTTCTTTGGAGGCAAATACAGCATTAAAAGAATCTGCAGTGGTGTGTGAAGATATATGCGGATCACGGGGCAAGCTTTGTATCATCTGGATCCTTTGATAAGATGCGCGCGCGATACAGACAAGACGAGTGCTGGCGCAAGTGAGGCAGACAGAAAGAGGAAAAAGTAAAAGAAAAAAACTAAAACAGCAGCAAGACTACTTAGGAGAAAAGAACGTAAATTCAACTAAGGGTAAACTAGTGACGTACATAAGCCATAGCAACAGCAATGCAAGCAACACTGCCAATTGAATTGAGGCGGTTAAGTTGGATGTAGTGAAGGACGTTGTGCGTTGTATACCGTACAAAGGAAGTCTTGGTTCCAAGTTAAGAGATATAACAGTGGCAATTTGCGCTTGATGACATAAGTCTCCTTCCTGACTCCAGGAAACGAAGGCGAGGGCAAACGTGCATGTTGTAAGAATTATTCGGGAAACATGTTTCCGGGTTTGCTATCGCGACCGGACACTTTTGGAAAAAAATTACCTCGCTACTTGTTTACTGAACAAGACGAGATGTTAATTGCAACCAGGCAACCATGTCTAAGAAACCAGTTCCAAACAAATTTAACCAGCTAACAACCACTTGAAGCGTTTGTTTGCATGATACAGCATGGAACTGCATTTGAATGGAACGTTAAATTAATGTTTCTAGATAATACTTGAAATATAGTAAAAACTAGAAGAACAATCAGAGATAACTATCGTGACTTTAAGTGGCAATGAAGTAGTTTCTGAAACGAAAATATTTCATCAATTTTCGCACAAACATTACATAGAATTGCTTTCAGTTGTGTGATGTACGTACGTACCATAGACGGACTCACAATCCAATGTAGACGTAACGCAATTGATGGAAATATCAATAATGCACTGGTGTATTACTGTTTGTGTACCTACTGACCAGTACTGGCCGATGTCATGGATTGTAAGCTAACGCCCTAAGGCTTGCAATTACCACCAGCTCTGGTACATTAAGCCCGCACGGTATACATATGCATGATGCTACGAATACCTGTTTGCATTTTTTATTATTCGTCATTTGTAAATATGTAAATACAAGTAGGTACATTAATTTTTCGATAGTAAATCACTCTCGTCCACACCAACTTATCTTTGTAAAGTATATGTTTTCCATATGCCATCGTAAATATTCTCCAGATACGTATGTAAATACGATATATTGAATATAAATCATTGTTTTATACATACATAACATCACGCCTTTCTCATTACTTGGGTAGCAGGCCCTTTATTCCCTTATTATCTTAACAATAGCTCGCCAAATAACCCTATCCATACATAACTGTCTCACCTCGTTAATATCCATACACCTTGTCATACATGCTCTCCTATTATTTCTGCTTATAATTTTACGTTCACTCCAAAAATTTTCTATCATATTCATCCATTTATTCCTCGGTCTTCCTCGCATTCGTGTTCCTTCAATTTCACCCAAATAAATCTTCTTAGTCAGTCTATCATTTGACATTCGTTCCACATGTCCAAACCAACGCAGCTGACTTGAAGCCACTTTTTTCACAACATTTTCACTAATTTCACATTCATCATACACTACTTTATTCCTAATACGGTCTCTTCTAGTCACTCCGCACACACCTCTCAAGAATCTAAATTGTTTTATGAGGAATTACAATTTTATTGTAACATTACGGGAAATATATTCACGAAGCATTTGATTCAGTACACTGGATAAATTCGTGGAGTTCTACGTAAACTATTGTTGTTAAGCTAACAAGCAAGATTCTTTAAAATCAACATAGATGTCCCCCAATCGGTAGGCGTGGTGGTTTGGTGGCATGTTTAACTAGTTGACTAAGACCCTAGTCCGTTGGGGGTCTTCGTAATCCGGGAGCCAAAGTTCACGTGACTCACAGTTCACCGCCATTTGTTTTCCAACTATTAATTCTGGATCTTGTCGAAATACGCAATTCCATTTAGATCCGCAAACCACTCAAAGTTTATCGTTTCGCTTAATCGGAAGCAAACTTAATCGCGCTACATTCCGCGTAACTCCGTACTGCGCCGCTTTATTCACTACTCCTCCCCTCCACACTCCGCGCCTTACTCTAAACCTAAGGTTTCACTATGTATGTCTAAATATCCCAGTGAAATATGTGTTTACTTTGATATTCGCATGTTGACTCGCCGATAACTAGATTTGTTATCTGAGAAAACCGACGATCTAGTTAGAGACTAACTATGTATGAGCTTCTTAGATTTGTTTACATCCACAAATAGTACAATAATATTAACAAATGTTAACGCTGTAACGGATAGCAATTAGTTCAAAATACCGATATACAAATGTACAATTGTTATCAATACTTGCCGTAGACAACTCTTTGTTCCATCATCGTCATTATCTGCTAGAACTTGGAAAAGCCTTTCAAAGCACCTGAAAGCCACTCATTCAAGATATGTTTACAGTTATACTCCCCATTAGGGTCTTGTTTGTTAGTTGGCGATAAAGATTTTGCTAAGGAGAATGACGACAGAAACGTTGAAATGTTACGAAAGCACCACTCCTCAGGTTTTCTTTCATAAAGTATTTTGAAAATAGTATTTTATTTGATATAAAAGTTGATATTATCATGAAGCAAGTTGCATTTTTATATTTATCTTCTTTAGTCACGTTTCACGTAGATATTTATTGATGATGCAAGTATGTGTTCATGCCAGTGCAGATTTCGAACATGCAGCGGAAAGAAGATTACCCGAACCAGGACACAGCACGTCACACCATGTGTATGCGCGCCGTGTAAATAACGATGTGTATAACACAGTGTTCAAGTCTTGTTATTGTAAAGTAACCGTCGATGACAAATTTGTTTTCTACTCGTTCGCTATGTGCATACCATCGTGTGCACCTGTCCATTTTCTCACGGTTGGAAAATTGCGGATGAACTACGCTATGTACAAAGCTACTACACAGGGTACGGAATTTATTGTATTCAAACAAAAGCGACCAACGACTGAAGTGTTTGGAGAGAGAGAGAGGAATGAAGAATATTTTGATAATCGATTACGATAAGAAAAACGGCTCTTCGAAACGTTTTCTGCTTTGGCAGGTAATCCATATCTGATGCTTCATCATCAGTTCTAAATCGCTCGAGGTAACAATCGAGGTGGAAGTGACGATGCAGCAGATTCAATCTGTTCTGACCTATCTCTTCTTCCTCTGTCTATGTAGCACTCTGGTTCCTTTTCCCTCCGCTCACCAGCATTCTCTCTTTCTTGGTCTGTCTGTAGTTTCCATCCGCAATATATTTGCCAGAGTTCGCTCACGGAATCCGCTTTGAACTGCGAGGAATTGTTCAAAGTTATACTGCCATTGCAGAAGTACGTATGTAGATGTCACATAACTTATATATATATATATATATATATATATATATATATATATATATATAGAGAGAGAGAGAGAGAGAGAGAGAGAGATAGGTAGCTAGCTTCACAGGGGCAGCAGCAGTAGTAGTAGTGATAATAGTAGCAGAAAGAGGAGGAGGAGATTTATAGTAATACATACACATAGAAACGAAAATCAGTAAGGCAAAGTAACAGTGATGTTTGACATCAAACGTATGTGAAATGGAGAAAATAATTCACTCTAATTAATGATTTCAATGTTGTAATATTACGTTGTAATAATCTGACAGAACAGTTCATTATTTCAGTAACATACATTTGATTAGATTACATATCCAGATACTTAAATAATATACCAAGACTTCAGACCAGTTAAAGCTGATTCGTATCTAGAAATTCTGCTATCATTTTTCATTTATGTACAACAGTCAGACGTGTCAAATACAAAGAAATAAATACCAAAAATTATACGTTATATAAATACATGAATAATGGTGGTTAGGATTTTGGAACCCAGATTTCATTACATAGACTGTTTAAATGTATCACGTCACGCGAATTTTTTTTCTGTGTGCTGGCATATATAGAGCAAGGGTAATATAACAACGAGTAAATTAAAAAAAAAAAACATTAATTAATTAATTAATTTTTTGCTTTGTCTTATACAAAACCTTTTTTGTGTGTACGAGTTTATTCTCTGTTACAAAATTTTTGAACAAGAAATTTAATCTATTGTTGAACAAGTTAACCGTGTTCATTAAAGGAGATAAAAATTAGTGCACAGATGAAAGCAAAACAACATTGTCTATATAATAATGGAATATTATAATACAATGGAATCTTACATTTACTTAATTAGTAAACAAACTATTACTGAACTGGTGTTACTACTCATTGCATTACGTTGCATCCATTGTTGTTTTATAGAAGAATATAGGGGTAAATTCCACTGAATACTTGATGCTCATTTTATACCGGCGAATGAAAAGATAAATGTGACCAATGTGATGTGAGACATGGTCACATATACGGACACCAACACACAGTCGGATACTGTAAGGTCGCACGTCAACTTTGGTAAGGTGATCATTGATAAGTGTAACGCAGTTTGTCGACATAGCCCTGTATTTATCTGCGAAGAACGATTGAAGATTCTGAAGTAGATATGAGGCTTTTGAACAGACACGGTCGCTTCTCAGAACTTCTCAACATTGCCGCACTTAAATGAAAACTTTTTTTTTGCTACTACTGCTTCAATAAAAGATGTTGCAGTTCACCGGAAGATACATTTGGCATAGTTCAATAAAATGAAGATTAAGAAGTGGAAAGACAACTTTGATGTTTTATGCGTGTTAACCTTTGTGGAAAGGTGCAGAGATCAGAGTTCTTAACTTATTTTCTTTTAAGGTCAACATAGCTTCGGTTTTCTAATCTTTCAATTTCGGCTGAACTTGAACGATGAGATATCTATTGTTCATAAATTCAGTCATAAAGGAATTTTAATGCCATTATGTAAATTACTAAAAACCCACGATTTTTTTTTTCCTGTGATAATTAATTTAAAGAGCACGTAAATCCTCAACAGGCTAATTGTTTTCTGTCAGTTTAATGCTTCATAAAGAAATGAACATATTATTTATCTTTATCAAATGGAACGATGAAAATAAATATTTAATTAAGAGGGCTCAGTTATTCGTTCTGCTTTATTACAACCTCTCTCTCTCTCTCTCTTTCTCGGAGCTAAATATAATATTAATCTTCGTCCATTACAGGCCTGTGTCTAGCTAACGGTAACCGTAACGAATCCAGCCGTGTTTGTTGTGATAGATAGACTGATTTAAGTTTTCGTTCTTTGGCTGATGCTATAGTGAATGAAGACGGCCAATAGGCCCCTTCCAGTAACAGCGGTGGTAGAGTAATATACTAGAATAACTTCTGACGGTAATAATATTCGCTCGCGCACAGATATATAATTCCCGAGATGGCCGTGCTGAGTGTAATTGGCGTCTTATCAAAACAGCCATCTTATAATGAAGATGGATGTATTCTGTGCGCAGCAATTGCACGCCCAGTCAAGCACGGTGGCCCGGAGAGTTTCGCTTCTTTAATTGCCGCATCCGAGGTAATTAAAAGGAATTACGAAAGCATTATTATCTTAACGGAATCCTCGGCCGAGCGTCAATTATTTTAACATATTCGTGCATCATCATGGTGAAGCTTATTTCGGTTACGAGTTGAGCTTTCTACAAGTGAACTGATGCTGGTGCTCGTGCTGGCGGTACAGGAGGAGATTGGGGAGTTATCATCAATGTTAGTAAGCCGTTGTGCCTACGGTCGTATCTGTTATCGTCCTGTCATTCTCTGCAATACCAGTGGCTTTACGGAGTAATCTCTGATTGAAGGTAACAAATCCGTAATTGTAAAATCTACCAAACGCCACAGGCATGAATATATATTTAGTATTGTAGGATCTGTAAACTTACAGAAATCTTATTACTATTTAAAACATTGCCTAGCGATTCTGTTTAAGATATTATATACGTACCTAAATATATTAAACCAATAGAATTAATATACCTATATTAAAACTGTCAATTAAATGAGGATAGAGATTTTAAAATTTTTGCAATTTCGAATCGACGTTCGTACAAAAGAAATTCTGTCAAATGATTTTCGGATTATTTTTGAAATTCTTATAACGATGGTACAGTAATATTGATAAGATGGCCGAATATTTAAAATGTATACTTTGTCCTTTAGAGCAATTTAATTTCTCAAAGCGTCTGAATGCAATTCAATTGACGTTGAAAGTTCTCAAACAACTATCCTATACATTGTCCCTGTTCTCGGGTGTCGCAGTGGACCTGACGACACTGGTGAAGAGATGAGCACCCATTCCTTGTGGAGCTTGTCACTCGGGCCTCTCCATATTCTAGCTGGACAAAGCGACAGGGCGTTGCCTTGAGAAATCCCATCACGTTTCGGTGTTTGCAGTTCGCCGGAATAAAAGCAATAAGTAAACTTTTAAATTTCTCGTAAAAAATTAAGTAAGTCGTTAAAAGGAAAGTTTCCTTATAAAATCTTCACGTGAACGAAAAAAAAAAAAAAAGAAACTGCTTCGGCTAGAATCACGTTAAAAAAATGAACACAAGTCTTGAGAAATACGAATTAGATACCGAAAGTGATTTTTTTTCCACGAAGAAGAATAAGCTACTCGGTGATCTCCTTTCTTTGCGCAGATCTCTGTGGCCACTTATCACATTCCTTTTTCCATTTTCTAACCTCACGCGCCCTAATTCTAATGAAATGAATAAGAATTATCCGGGGAAACGAAAGTGGATGTAAAAAATAATAAATAACACTGTGAATTATCTCGAGGGAGGGAAGTGATACTGGTATTCAGGTCAAGGTTATTACGAATTTTCGTTCACATGAGAAATTGTCGAGTGTCGAGGTATGTAAAGTGTACAATTCTCAGTGATGATTGTCAGTTTACAATATTTGTCAGAGAATTTGACGAATATGTACCAAGTTATTTAACAAAATTTAACGAGGAATATTCGAGTGGTTTGTACAAGAAAATGTAGGAACGGTAGGTACTGTAGCACGGGTACCGTTATTGGTAAATCTCGATAGTTCATATTTCCAAGGCACTATTCGTACATTTATTGAATATTACAAAACATAGTCGTTGTATTTGTCTCTGAAACGAAGTAAACGAGCATAAAAAGTAAATCTACAAGAGCATCCGCAAGCACTGTAGCAAATCCTATAACACTGAACATATTTTATTCAATCGTTGAGAGAATCTCAACCGAAACAATATAAAACTAGAAATACCTGTTCGAGCAATTTTAACGGATTACGAAACAAAATGATTATTTTCGATCGATTCTGTATGCTTATAAAATACAATTTTTCGTAAAACATCATAATTCCCAATAAGTAAATCAAAACTAATACACTATTATACGGATTGAATGAGTACTGTTTCAATATTTATACATAAAATAAGACGAACGAGGGAATATTTTAATGGAACATTGTTTTATGAACTAAATAACAATCAATATATTGTTTGTCCTTTGGATGATGAACCATAATAGATAAGTTTTACGAATCGGATAGTGTTTTATTTAAATTATTTCTTATTATTAGTTAGATTTGGGTGTGTGTATGTTTAAAAGACAGATGCTTAGGTAGGTCATGCTGGTATACGAAAACCTTTTTATTTGTAAAAATAAAACACTCGACGTACGTACTCTGAACTTGCACATTACGTTATTAAATTCTTTCATTGAAATACACACTACAAAACAAACAGACGGACAGACGAATAAACAAAATTCAGGTAAAGGCACCAGACTAGAATATAGTGGAGTGCATTTATTTATTGAACAATAAATACGATCATTCAGGGAGCGAATAATACATTTTCTGAGCAATATATAAGCGCTACATAGTAACGTACATTTAGATAAATGCTTTCTGAGTGCACATACAAGAGTCGATATTGCTTATGGACAAGCGGTGTTCGTGCTTGTACCAGGTCTGATATATTTAATAAGCTTGATAACGCTACTACTATACAGAGTTACCGGTCGGTACGTTTGTCTGATAGCTATTACCGACAGTGGTAGTGGTATTGTGACCAAAGTCGAGCACCGAACAACACGGACTGTGGGTTCCGTATCTCAGGCATTATTGAATGTAATGTTGTGTGATAATACCACGTAGCATATTAAATCTTGCTGATACCACACCGACATAAAATATTATACGGGCGACTCTTAAATTATTCATAGCCTATGTAATAGTTTCAAATTAACTTTTTTTTGCCTTTCTAATATTACTGTTATTTATAGTAACAGCGAGCAAGTTTTTTTTTTCCTAAACGCAAAATTCATTTATTTAAATTGTCCGTCCCTCAATCATATGTTTAAATAGTAAATGATTCGGATTTTTATTTATTTACGGTGATTCAATTCGAATAAATAGTGGCAGTTGTGTTGTGTATCTAGTATCAATAAATGGATATTTTAACCATTTTGTTATTGTTTGTTTGCATTAGGAAATTGCAATGTACAAACTATGGAATTACCAATTATCAAATAATAATATTACTCGTGTATTGCCAAACAACACTGTGTGAATTAGTTTGAAAATATTTGTTGCGTAGTAATTACGTTTAAACGTAATGAACTAGGGCCTAGATTTATTTGTGAAATGTGTATAAATAACTGAGTAAACTACAGAGAATACGACATCATTTCAACGTTGCCACTAACATACAGTTAGTAAAAAAAGTATTTGGACAAATGAGCGTCTTTTATTTAAATCAACTCAACTTATACCGAGACTAATTTATTAAATTAAAAATATAATCATAATATGATTTCTTGAACCCCCTCCTAGTAATATGTCATGAGAAAAAAATTTTAAAATCTGTTAAAGAAATAGAAAAAAATAGTTTTACATGTGTCAATAACAACGCAAAAAAGGATTTGGACAAAGAAAACAATTTTTGTAAATTACACAAAAATTTATTTTAATATTTAATGGCATTACTTTTTGAGTCATAACTTCTTTTAGTCCATTTGGCCAAGATTCCACCAATTTTCATTTTCGATTTTATTCCATTCTTCTACACATGTTATAATTTGTTTTTCTATTTCTTGAACTGATTTTTTTAAATTTTTTTCTCGTCGTATATTACAAGGAGAGGGTTCAAGATTTCAAATGATTCTATTTTTAATTGAATTACTTTGTCACAGCATTAGTTAAGTCAATTTAAATAAAAATGTTGACTTGTCCAAATACTTTTTTTACTAACTGTACATTCAAAAAGCAGTTCCGTGTCACGTCCATGCAAAACAAAGGAACAATATTCGAGAAATATACCTGTATACCGTGGGTCTCATGACAACCTACACATAGGTTAGTTGCTTACGCTCTTGATCGTGTAATATTGATTTGATAGTTTCTGTTCGCTACAATTTTGACAGTGCAATTGTCAATTTTACACTTATTAGTTTATTTTATTTGTAATATTCTAGTATAATTTTGTAACACATTCGGTGTAATAGCACATTTGCAAGGAATTTAAATATCAAATTGACAATTACACTGTCTAGATCTAGATGGTCAAATAAAAAACAAAAATAGTCACATCAATATTATGATTTCAAAAATGAAATGAGCGCGCAACGATCCTATGTCACAATATACGTATATATAAGACATTATTCCTTTATATATATTTCCACATACTTATTACATCATTAAACGAAAATATGATCATAAAAATGTTCAAAGAAGAGAAAAAACGAATGAAATATAGAAATTCCCCCACGCTGGCACACGACGAAATGCTTGAAAATGCCGAAAAAGAAAAAAGGATTATGTCACGAATAAACCATGTGGAACATGATTACAAATACACGTATATTTTCTCGGTTTCCTTCTTTTTTATTCTCGGCATTTTCCCCAGTTTTTCCCGGCGGCTACGTACGAAAGCAACGGTTGAAAATCGCAGACATTTTCATGCGTTTCATCGTCATTTTTTCAGCATATACAACGGAATTCAAGGTCAACAGAGCACAGGGGCCCCTTAAGGGTTGAACCGTTGTGTTTATACTTGATCCTCATGTGCTGCAGATATTGTTGTCATATTTGCCTTGATTCGGCTCAACCCTAATAAAGAGATGGTCCATTTGTGTGTGCGTGTGTATCTGAAGTATACAGTATCGATGATACTCAGAGTAGGAGCCCTAGTAGTAGTAAGTATGGCGGGTGAGATAGAGAGGAAGGATGACAGAGGAACGTGGGGAATTTGTATGCTCCAGTTTGCTTTTGTTGTTCTTCTTGTTAGGGAATTTCGTTGATGGAATTTGAAAGTATTGATTTTTGAGAGAAGTGCTCTAGGTGTTTTGCCGTCATGATGCATTAATAAGAAAACTTTTCAGCAATCTAAATATGATCAGAAAATTAATAGTAAACTTTTAGCAAAATTCACTATATTTAATACTACAAATATTCAAAACCGTTTACATTAATGAAGCGATATTTTATTGTGAATTAGATGGATGTATTTGAATAATAATTTTCAGTGAAATCAAATATATTTACAAATGTTTTTCGGACGCCGACTGCCGTTTACTTTTGCAGTTAAATCCCAAACTAAAGTGTTTTGTTTTTGTTATTGCAGGATGTACTGTGAATGCTATCTGCAATTCGTTGTCATGCTGTCTGTCAGTCGCGTTGCACGCGTAAACGTGCTATCGACTTGCAGAGTACAGTCGCGTGTGTGCATGTTCAGGCACCGTGTACGCGTGTAATGAGTTTAAACGCTTTGTTAAATTCACGCTACGCACGAATTTTTTCCACCACCGCCAATCAACACGTTAATGTCTGATACCGAAAAATCCGCGATTGTGATTTCAGTGATTTCAGGAGCGACATGTCACGTTTCAAATATTGATCTCGTGCGTCACGCAGACAGAACGCTCGAATGAACATGCCATAACACGCCCACACACGCACATAACTAAAATATTAGGGTCTGTTCTCCTTACGTTAACCCTACTTTTCAAAATGGCATACTGAATTATACACTTTCGTGCACCTATCTTCAAATACATACACCCATGTTACAATGAATTTCCAATTTACATCGGTCTTCATTTTGTTAGATTAACATTTGTAAGTTACAAATTAAACGGTCGTTTATAAAATGAGTGAGTATATTTTGTGTAGGCAAATGCTTATACATATTGTTGTAACTTTGATTGCGTTCACGCCAACTTTTCAATAAGGTTAAAGCGAAAACCAAAGTCAGTCAGGAAGTTGAAGCTAATATTGTTAGATATAGTTTGTATGTCAGCCACGACCTTGCCAATAGCGTTACTCGCGTGTAACTGTAACATATACAGAAATAGCAGGATTATACTCTGAATAAAAATATGGCTCCACGGTGTTGGTAGTTGGTTGTTTGCATTCAAAATATATTACAATATTTAAATATAAAGAAAGGGAAACATTTTTTTGACTAAAATTAATTTTAAATGCTTCAACTAAAATCATAATTAGATTTTAAATAGTACTTAATGGTGAAAAAAGTTATATCCTGCCACAAATGAAGTAATATCAGGTATTAATTAAACACAGGAAATGCATATTGAAATAATTTCCTGTTTTCTACATTGCTGCCAATATACACAATGTATAACGTACATACATGTACATTTTATTAAAGTGGCTCAAATATTTGCTAAACAAGATTACATTTTAATGCATACCAAGGCTCTGTCGAACTAAGGCAAATAAAATCTAGAGATCAATCGCTTTTATTCTTCAAAGAGGAGGACGAAGAAGAAGAGCTTCCAATTAGATTGATTCGGGACAAAAGTTAAAGGCTACGGGGTTCGGGTTGCACAGGCATTTGCATGTAATTAAAATTAGCCTGCCAATCTTCTGATCAGCAACAAGGAAAAATCTTTACCAAATTAAAGAGAATCGAAAGGCAGATAAAAATCGAACAATTTGTTTCACTTGAGACTTGATCGAATTAAGGCGTCGAAAATAAAAGGACTCTTCTGTTTTTAATTAGTTTTTATTCATTTCGAAGTTTTACAAATCTCAAATCCATTTATTACATAAAATGTAATGAGATGAAAATATCTGTGAAACGTGAAAATAAAACATGTAAATGCGTCGGAGGTAGGTGATTCTTAGTGCTTAGATTTCCTAGCCGTGTTTAACGGTGAAAAGAAATACTACAACACTGTTCCAACATTAATACTTGTCGTCGACTGTGTTCTGTTTGACAACTGCGTTTGGTCAGCATTGTTCACAGATCGAGTGGTAGTCTTACGTCCTTCCGTTCTACCCTTTGTCAACAAACACAACAACAATGTATTCAATTACTTTCTTTGTGTATGCAGCAGAGATTTCACTGCGTTCCATCCGACGCACCAAGATGAATAAATGGCCAAGTGAGAGAGAGAGTAATAGTCTTGGCGTGTGTTTTGACGTGCGCGTTCTGTGTGTGTTTTGTTGGAGAACTGAAAAAAGAAATTGTTTGGAATTTCTCCAAAGACGTGCGAGCCGCCATGGTGCGATTGTGCCCCTTGTGCTGGATGAAATATCGCGCGCGTTTTTGCGGAACGACGCGGCGGTAGCATGCGGGGCGCGCTCGCACGTCGCTTTGCACGGTATTTGTTTTGGTTTGAATTTAAACCTTGAGGGATTACCGCATATGTAACCGCGGACTGACACCGGCCGTACATAACTCTTCCACAACCAGGTCCGTCTTCTAACCTACACCACTTGGAATGGTCCAGATAGATTGTGTACCCAAACACTCAACGCTTACCATTACCAAAGCTATATATTCATTTCAGGTATATGGTCCAGCACATACACGCTCTCTTGGATTTATAAACTTCACCCAGTATGATATACTGGCTGAAGAATTAATGTATGTATGCAATTTGTATGCAAGTTTACAGTTAATGGTGTAGAAAAAAGCCAACAGCCAGCATTCTTTTGGCCAGTGTTGGATGATTTATAATAATGACTTTGACTCTATGAGAGATGGTTTGTGGAAGGTCTAACGGAGAAGCAATTCGAGAGCTCTGGAAGGTATATCAACTCAGTCACTGTGCTCTGTGCATATAAGCTCGATAAAGAACGCAGTCGATCTCATTCTTTGGTAGTGATCTATAAACTGACACTATTAAAAGCCTTACAGTATACCCGTAAAAATCCCAGTTGTCGTATCGTCCGATTCGACCTAATTTCGCAGATGTAATAAAAGAAGCGATGGAATCATAAAACAGCTTTTACAGTGATTTTTACGTTGGCCAATGCGAGTACGATTTTATGGGTGGCAACACTGAAATTGACATTTAAATTATTGAAACGCGACCTTTACTCGGTCGACATGAGCTACGGCATACTGTTTCTGCTTCTGCTGCTATTGCGGATTCACGATGTCATTAATTTCAAAACTAAATTAAAACCTGAATGTAACGAAAATGTTTCGTCTGTTATCGTCTGTACAAAGAAGTATTATTATCGACCACCTTATCGGACAGAATGCATTGTCGACTTGTTTTTCATAGGTTTTGCGGGAAAACATTATTATACTCTCGGAGACTTTTCTTTTAATTTGTTCTTAATTCAGAAAATCCAGAAAGATACTGTAACACGGATTCTTTTCACTCACTCTTTAAATGCTTTTCTATTTTCTCCGCGCTTGTTCCATTGAAAACGGATAATTAAAATCGGTTCAGTTCTTTACACAATTTTCCTCGAGTCATCACAATGTAATCGTTGTGTTGATGAAATTATTTATAGCAAATTGTTAACTGTTAGTAACATTTGATGTGAATGCAGCACTGCGCAACGTGTAAATAGGACAGTAGATATATGAGTGCGGAGTTCATTACCAGTCACAGAGAAGAATTGATGAGTCCGTACGAGGCGTGACTGGCTCGTCGGTACCGGTACGTGAGAGAGCTGAAGAAATCACCATTGGATTTATAGCTGCCGCAATAAATAAAACGGATTTATATATTACCAGAGTCTCCGAGTCTGTTTCCCAGTTGTTCACGACGGTATGCAAAGATCGTCTTCATCCGAAAACTTAATATAAAGTTTCGGAAAAGACTCTCCGACTCTGAGTCGCTGACTCCGTCTTATCGGTATGTATACATTCACACCAGCTAGAAGTATACTAATATGCTCGAGATATGTGTGTGTGTGTGTGTATGTGTGTGTGTGTTCTTCAGAATGTAACCTAGGTAAGATATCCTTCTCTCGCTCACTTGTAACTTTGTCAGAAGTTCCCTGAAATACGGGACATTTTTCAATTATAGTTGCATGAATAATGCGCGCAATTTTAGTTTCTAACAAGTTGGTTATAAACACAAGTCGTGATTAATAATAACACGACGACCAAAACGGTGCTTGTTAAACTCACTTGCCTAAGGGGGGTGGGGGACGATGTTCACTGTTATTTCTACAACGACAACTACAACCAGTACAGTTAATAGTTGTGCATGTTTATACAGTAGCAGCCTCGCTGAATCTCTATTTATGACAACTCTCGTATTATATGTCATATGTCGTAATGAAATTACATACTTACTGCTACAATTAAACTGTATATTGTGTGCATATGGAGCAGCAGAGTATATTTGTCATTTAAAATGACGATGTGAGGAGGATGAACATACATAACTGCAGAATGTGCAACCGGCAATATCGTTTCTGGCCTTGCAGCAATGTCCAGGCTTCTATAGGTTCTATAGCAGTTCGTTGGAAGTTCCACGGGCTGAATCGATTGGTAAGCGATGATCAAATCCTCAACGTTACATGGACGGTCGACTGTCGGTAACTGATAGGGCACATACATACAGGAGAGGCAGGCATGCGCTTGCCTGTACGTATTTAGTTCAAGCTGAGATTAACCCATTCAGCTTGACGTGCTCGTAAAAATAACAAAAACGAGGTTTTCGTATAAAAATGAACCGACCGTCTGCGAACGTTCACAGTGAATTACTTACAGGAATAAAATGTGAAAAATCGCTCGAAATCATGTGCATGCATAAATTCTAAAGCTTCGGCAAAAATTCAATTCGGAAAGGTAGGTGTATATATAGCCGTACGTACGTACTCCAATAGTGTATAAAAGGCTACATAAATGCTCTGGGAGAGGAAGCGAGCATGGCGTGAGGCAGGCGTGGTGTAACAACATGAGTGTTTTATATAGATACTTCCACATAGCGACACGTACAGATCCGTAGAAACCTACATTGTGTTCACAAGGTACTTCCAAAGTTACGTTATACTTAAAGACAGAATTAGATTATAATACTTCGGTAAAATACATTTCAAATGTTCTTTTTAAATAAATCAATTTGGTTGAAATACGATATACAATTATGGCGTGGAGCATAAAAGTGTTCTAGTTTCTTCTTCGTCTTAATCATTGCTACTTTTAATCAGAAAGAAAACAGTTCACAAAAATGTTTTACGTAAATTTTTTATATCAAGTTGCTGCGTGTCCTAGGGGAATCAATTATGTTCAAGTTGGTAACACACTACCACCATATTTCAGGTGCTTATTTCTTGGTTTCATGCTCAGAGGCCGTACAAAAAATGCGCCCTACTTGGAAATGTAGTTTCGGTGATTGAAATTCATCGGCAATTGAAGATGTTATGCGTACGTATGAACAGTGTAAGTGTTGTTACGAACGCACTCATGAACAAGTGCAAAATAATGGGGAAGGGAAAAGTATTTAATTATAATTCCTGTCTTGAGTAGAACGTACTACTTGAGAAAAAAGACCACGACATTAAATCCTTAGATCCTTCTCACACGAATCCTTTGTCATTGGCGTTCGAGAATTAGTCTTTTGTAAATTCTAAACACGTTAGAAATCCGAAGCCTAAAGAGGATAAGTACTATTGAAACAACGCAACATTGATTACCATTCGCGGTTAATGGGGCATTCTAAATAACAAGTCAATAAGGGTATCGATCGATTCTAGGGAATATATATATCAAAATAGTTAAATGGTAACAACACGTTAGAACCGGTTCTGAACTGGTAAATTAAAACCAGAATTACATGAAGCATATTTAATAATCACCACAATTTCGTAATTTGGAGACCAATTGAAGAAACGAAGCAATATTTACTGAGATTGAAGAAAATCACATAGCAATTACATATAAACATGTATGTGTGTGTGTGTGTGTTCGTATTGCAAGGGTTTTGGCGATGGCTTGGTCTGGTAACAAGGACGCACCACAGCCAGCTTCGCCTGTGGTGCTTAATGATAACGCGATTTGCTCGCTTGGTTATCGCTCTATCGATTTTCGATTATCGACACCACGCTATGATAGCATCTCCTCGAATACTTACAATACCTGTGTGCATCTACACCCCACCATTACCCGCGGCACCGTAATACAATGTCTTCTCTCTCCACCAATCACCGTTAGCCCCTTGAAGGGGCCTCACAAACAACGCAACGGGCTGCCGTTCAACTGAATTATCATACGCTTTTGTTATTATCGCTCGATTAGCGTCCATGTGTCGCGGCGCACGTAAATTCTACTTTTTGCATCCGCGTGTATTCTCAACCTCCACATCTCCCTTCACCATCCTGCGTATCATGAAGATTTTTTTAACGGTGTAACACTCAAACGGAAAACAAACAGCTTTTTAACTGATTAATATTAAATTAAATATCAAATAAAAAGGTATTGATATTCCACTTATTAAAAGTAAATTTTCAAAGAGGTTTAATAATTTATCATACTGTGAAAAATAAATAATTCATTGAAATGGTTCATATAATAGGACGACGTTTTTTTTTTCGTTAGAAAAGTATTAACAATTTTTAATCGCGCAATAAAAGCCAATTTACTCTTATTTGAAACAGAATGATTTATTTATAAGCTTTTATTATTCCAACGTAATTATCAATCAGCCATTTACCGGTTATTGTTTGAAAATATAATCAAGTAATTATGTGAGAAAATTAATCTTTTCAGTTATGAAAATATCCCGGGGAACCTGAGTTCACACAACACTTAGAATACAAAGTAAATGTATATAGATTGTGTAGTCGCCAGCAGAAGTTTGCTTTGAAATTGTGTAGTCGCCAGACGAACGGACGGATGGACGGGTATGAGCACACTCTCAGGGTCTAATATACGTCGCTAATAAAACCATAAAACAACAGAGCCAGGCGCAACGAGACTTGACATCATTCAGAGAATATTCTACTCTGCTTTGTGCTGAATCAACTGTAGAACCTGCACGTTACGCAACTGATTGAGGGAGTCTGTTTACAGTACACCGGCGTACAACACATTTTGAAGGGCGTATAATTTGGATGATTAACGACCAACTGAATGAATTATTAATTTTACTGTCAAACTCTTTGAAACAATGTATCAATTTAAGATTATTTTCATGATAACATTACTTTATTGTTTGTATTTCTACTAGCTGTTTGTATTTATTGCTACTGGCAATCTAATTTCACCCTGTCAGGACTAGAATAGAAACAAATATATGTGGATGCGTCATAATGTAATTATTGTCCTGTCAGTTTACGTAAAATGATTAGGCAGTTGAGTGGGTATTCTGAATTATTATTTCAAAAGATTTACTTACAACTACAAGATATATGCCTAAATATGTTGAAAATATATTATATATTGCATTAAGCTGGATGAATATTAAAACTTGTGCTCATTTAGTATGGATACTGATTAGATATGAGCTGAGTGTCTATTTTATTCCGAATACGGTAGACAATTATTAGCGCAATATATCATAATGTTAATATTACAAAACGGAGATCTGAAATTGTTCAATATGAATAATAGTATATCTACCATTCTATACGAAATAAATCTCATATTATCGAATATCTCTTCTTCCTTGTTTTACATTAACCAGTCCCCGAAGGCACATATATAAGTCACAAAATGAAATTGTTAAACAGAAATATTCGTTCCGAATTCAAAATGGGTTATCAAGTTAACATATATCATACATTCTATTTTATACGTATTCATCATTTTCATCTGGAAGTTATTAAGCAACTTTTTATTGGAAGTGTACAAAAGATATTTCATTTAGAAAATGGCGATAACACCTTTTAAAGAAATAATTAAATAAAGAACTTTGTGGAGTTTTAGAAATTACGAACGATAATAGTTTTAAAAAGTTATTTACGTTGACATTTTACGAATTGAGTTTTGTATAATCGGCTTTATTAAAGAGATATAGCATTAATTAGCACTGACACAAAATGGAGGCGCAGAAAAAGCAGAATATTGTTTTGATTAATACCGAGAAATCTAGTACAACAATGTATGTATGTGTGTGACTCGCTACAATGACAGAAACTTTTATAAACACTAACAACAACAAACATTAAAGTTTATATATGCATTCGAAATTCTAAATGTGCATATACAGAATATTATGCGACAAACATTTCATTTTAATAGTTTATACGAGTACTTCAGAATAATGAAGAGACAATAGATGTTTCGTGTTCTGTAAATGTATATTAAATATATACTTAGAATTTTTAATCTATGTAACATGTAATCTAAGTTTAAAATATATCCTAATTAAGAATCAAATTGGAAAATTATAAAATTAATTTAATAGCGAGATGCAACATGCACAAAATCTCTAGTGAATTAAGAAGTTCTTTTACGTATGAAGGAACCAAAAATTGATCAACAATACTCTAAATCTATATTTTAAGGAAAAATAAAAATTTCTATTGTTTATTTCAAACATTAGATAATATTTTATTCCGTATTCATTTTTAAATACCTGCCTTAAATGTTAATTGAAGTGCGTATCATCAAATATTCGCCTCAGGCCCAAAGTAATTCGTTGAAATATTATCTGATATATTCATCTGATACATAATTTATTATAGTTAATTATCTATAAAGTGATGCAGTGGAAGGTTTTTAATTATTTAAGTACAATGGAAACCGGAACCAGTGAACTTGAAGGGACCAGGGATTTGGTTCACAATAAGCGAGTGTACACTATAATGAAAGTATTTAATTTATTATGTATTTAGTTGGAACTCAGTGTATACGTTCGGTATAAGCGAGTTTCCATTATATGTGGGTTCCCTATAAGTGGATTCCACTGCATAAAAAAATCTTACATTAGAATTAATATATAGTGAGCTATTTTATCATAGTTTCCATTTGCATTCTACTCTTACACACTATATTTTTATTCGGAAAACAAGTGCAACCACTTCTTGAGAGAGAGAGAGAGAGAGAGAGAGAGAGAAAACAGTGAAGGCCACACTTTGCTTTTTACCAGAATGATTTATTTGGACAGCAATTGATTGAACGTGAAGCTTCGGTTCAGTGGCTACTAGCTTGGCCTTCCGATTTCACCACCATTGAATTTTTTTTTGGAGGACCACTTTGAATCTGTGCGTTAGAAAAATAATCCAAGAAAACATACACAAGAGACAAGTCAATAATGAATTTATCACATTATTTGTATTCGATATTCTTTAGATTTCCTTTTGGAGAGTGCATGGCGAATGCGATGCAAAGTCAACGAAATTTTACACGTGCATTTTTAGTTTGTGGTTTTTCTCGAAAGAAAAAGGTTAATTAAAGTGTATTCTCTGACGTAAAAAGGAATTTTAAATACAAAATCTACAGCATGCAAATATTTTGCGTTGAAAATGTGCAGCAAATGAAATAAAAGTGTTTACGGAAGACATCATATAGTGACAAATATACTAGCTGGTTAAAGAACAAATATTAAGAGAACATTTTAAGAGAATTAATTAATATTTTATTGTGTTTTCGCAAGAAGAATTTTCATTGCGACTAAACAGGCAAAATTCTAAGATGCAAATCATCATGTATGTAGAATGTAGAATATAGCATACAAAATACGGATTTTGTCTCTAAGTCCGATACGTACAATATATACGCAAATGCAATCAAATGAAAATGGAGGTCAAGCTTCATTTGTTTTATTTTTATTTGGATTTAATGAAATCTCCCAGCTTCGTTGGGCATGTTTGGGTGGCGAATCGTTGGTAGTGGTGGTTGGTGCGTTCGTCGGTTCAATGTTTTTATAAGTTGTGTTTTTTTTCATTCGATACACTCTGAACGCTTTTAGCGTTTTAACTGAGCTAATGCAAGGAACGCATGTCACAACGAACATTCTAAAACAACAGACTTGTGTTCGTTCAGTCGAGTAAACCATTTCTCGTTCAGCCTTACTGCTCTACTCTGCTCTATCCTTCACTTCATACCATTCTAGTTTCTGTTTTAGTTCGCCTGTCTGCCATCGCTAGTTTTTTGCGCGCGTTCGTAAGTTTTTAAGTAACTCAACATAGTTAGCTGAAAATCTTCAACAACTCCTTTTAATGAGGTGCTTCACTTATAGCAATGAAAATTTAAATGAACAATATTTTTTCTCCTGTTCTAAAACTTATACTTTGAAATTAATTGGACATTCAATGTTTTTTCTCGCTGCAAATAATACAGTTTCACTTGATTGAAATAATAAAATTCCTCTCTATAAATACTAATTAAAATACTTGTTTGTACTAATTAGAAGTATTAATGAAACAGTGTAATACATACCTTTTGATAGATAGCTAGTTACTCTCGATAGATGTTCAATTGTAACTCCGACAGTAATATGACGAAGTGTTTCGAATTATTTAGTAACACCAAGACAGATATCGTGAAATGATTATGTAAGCTTAATACTAACATTCGTAATTCAATCATAGATGTCACTACTTGACTCTCGTATGTCAAGGTCAAGAGAAGGGTACAAGGATTAGATGTAACGGGCTACTGGAGGGCTTAATCGACCGCTCAGTTAATTGATATTAACTTAAGTAACGACGTGCTAAACTATATTAACGAAAATTGAGAATGGCCATAAATCCAACGGTCCGGACGGTAGGTATATAGGCGCAGAGTAAAGAGCGACGTCTCCGTGCCCTCACATCCAACATTCCACTACCACCACTTACTGCTCCCCCCAGTCATCTAGCTGCTCAAGATTCCATCCTGACTTCTACCGTGGAACAGGTGGAATAGACACCCTCGTTTACCAAATTAGATTGAAATGGTTAAGTGAATTTGCACTTGGCCTATGATGATTACATTCTTTCTTCCCTTATATAAAGGGATTTTTTTGCACATAATTAAGAACGGACTTTTTTTGCAGGAAAGTAATAAACATTTTTGTAACTGCTGTGTGTGTGTGTGTGTGTGTGTTCACGGCGTCCATTATAATTTTTAACGATCGTCTCGTTACTCTACCTTTGCCGTTTGTAAGAGAAGTAGAGAAAATACAGCTGCGATGCTAAGTCTAATTTACGACAGACATACAGTGGAAACATACGTTCGCCACTCGGTCTCGGATATTTTTCTTCATTTTAAATATATAAAATTTACATTATACAGTTGCATGGTCTTAACGAGCACGTCTCGCATTGCAGTCAAGAATTCTAAAGCACCTTCCAGAATGTTGCACGTTTCAATAGTAAGAAACGTTTGTGCTACTATTACTCTTTCTTCGATAATTGCTAGATAATGAATTTGTTACTTGTCGTTTCGGATGAACGTATTACTTTTGTGATAACAATACCAAGTCATCAGACATTTTGTTGGCTTCTTGAAGCAGTTAGTACGAACCAGACATGTTTGCAAGTACATCGTGTTATTGAATAACCAGTTGATGCGAAACATTTACATATCATTGATAGAAATTGCAGTACCCACCGAACTGTAAAGCGAACGATGCACTGTGTGAACTAATACGTACATTGAATAGCGTAGGAAGAGTTACGCCAAGTATAAACTTTGGCCAAAGTGCTGTGTTTGACTCATTCGTCCGTCCATCCGGCTCCCGTCGCAGTAACAAGGTAACTTTTGCCCTTAATGACATTATGTGGTCGGAAAGTAAAAATAACAAACAAGTTCGGTAGAGAGTTAACCTTACACGACGCCTATACAACACACTAACAAACATGTTCGCGCATGCGTGATTCACATCGGAGGAGTGTAGAGAGTTGATCATATTTCCCTGTAATTTGCTCGTTCGTTTCCCTTTCATCTTTTGCTCCTTTTTCATTCGATTCGTCCGCGTCATCGTCTGATGCCAGTGTTATTAGTTCTGGTGCTTGCTGCTGCTGCAGCTGTTTTCTGTTTATGAAGTTTTTCGTTATTAAAGAGCACTTGTGAGTTAGAGCTATTCCAGGTGCTATTTGTGTCACTAGATGGTGGCACTGTGCACCCCTGCATGCTTTTCTACAGAGAAAACCCATCAGGAAATGTCACGCGTCACGAGATTGACAAGTGTTCAGCGTGCTCGCTTTACAAATCATTTTCTGTTACTGGACTATTTTTATTTTCTTCATGTTCGCAATCCAATAATGTATATTTTAGATTTTGACTTGGCTTGAAAAATATTACCTGTAATCAGTAACATTACATTTCCTATTATTATCAGATATACTGCCAACCTTGTATTATACTGCTTGTGATGTTATTTTTTTGCTGTGCTTTTTAACTTTATTGTCTAGATAAAAACGCACTTAAAACGAAAGCTAAACGACATTTTCTTTTTCCTGTCCGTAGAGATAATTATATTCATTTGTTTAATTTCTCATCCTGCAGAACAGAAGGCGATGCGCGTCATTTCGTTTTTTTCTTTCTTTTGTGTTTAAAAGTAATCTTCTTTGCGAGGGATTTCTTCCGTTACGCTTGCGTTACATTTGCGCAATTATTTAACAGAACAGTCCGACCATCTTGCAAATAGTGCATACATATCTAAACGAAGAGTGATGTTAGTAAAACAGAAGTGGAAGAATGGACATATAGCAATATAGAACTACAGAAAGATAACTAGGAAAATAAACGAAAATCAACATGAACAACTGTCTGTTGTTTCATTTAGTAAGCGATTTGTAAACACCCGTAACGATAGTAACCAGTTACGTTAGTACCGGTGCATGTCGCGTTACGTTACGTCATTGTTTTGAAGAAACAGATATTGCATCATGAAGAAGTGCAGGAGACGTGCGCTCGGAAAGTTTATACATGGAAGTTCTTAAGAACATTGATAAAACTTGATAGTTTTATTATTTTAAAATACTTTCCGCCATATTAAGTTTCTCCAAGAAGATTATGCAACCGTAGCGCGTCACTTCGGAACTGTTTTCTCATAAATGAACATATAAAACTTTTCTTCGCTGTTGCTTAAGACGCGCAAGATAATAGACATGTGTCTACTGTATGGAAATGTGATATTCTTGAACATATTTACGATTATAACGGTCATAAAATTCACAAGCATCAGAAGTGAACTAATATAATTACATATTGTCATCGTATGACGTAATAACAAAGTTCCTCTCGACAAAATCGTATAACTTATCCTGTGTGGTAAAATATAAATTACAAACTTCAAATGACAATTACGTATGATTTATCATCGTTCATGAAATGTTGACAAGTTTTTAAAATTATCCCAAGAACAATATTGTTTCATTGTATACCATTATAATAAAGTTTAAAAGGAAATTTGCTGCAGTTTTAATGCAAAAATGTAACGAAATAATCCTCATAGAAATATGTACGGAATAAAATGACAAATGAAGAATCTAGGGTTAAACATTTACGGATGCATGGAACGTATAAAATTGAATTCATTTCTATGTTGCGCATTTCTCTCCGACCGGGTTAGCCGGTGGTAAACTAATGATGCACGAGCTCCGAGCGTCTGTGTAACAGTCGTCCGGACTCAGTGAACCGCTCAGGGACTCCATGTTAGCTTGGTTAGTTTTTCTTCTAATGCTTTTATTTATGTATATATAGTCCTTGTACGAACTGGGCTCTCGAAGGAGTCAACTGATGTATTACTACACGACAAACAACAACAACGAATTTAAACAAAACAAAAAACATTTAAAACTTATTTATCTGACTTGTTTTAAGTAAGTTACAGTTTCATAATTCCAAATATAGATCTTAGTTTATCTAATAAATAAAACATAAGTACTAAAGTTATACATATAATTATAATAATATGTGAATTTGCACCAAGCTTACTGCAGAATGTAATCTATTGCTCGGCCACCTTTCTTGCTACAAATAAATCCAAAGATGGTTCTTTTTCGTGTGGTTAGATGGCGTGAAGCCCCGGCGAAAAAACAAAACAGCATAACTGTGAAAATCTCTTGGTTTATCTGGCAGTCAGTTCTGATTTGGCGGCGACTTGTCTGCCCGGCAGATTCCCCAGTGTATAATGATAAGTTTTCCCCGGATATAGGAAACGTGGCAAGCGTGGAGTGTTCACGCGCTTACACACACACACACACACTCACGCGCTTCACGACTATGACCGTCTCGGCTGGTGCGCGCAAAGAGGTATATCACGTGAATTATGGGCCATAGCGCTTGACACCCCAGCCGTAATATATGGAGACAGAGTGAAGATGAGATAACACCTGATCTAAGTCGACTGGTTGAGGTCACGCTACTTGCACGAAGAAGCTATAACACTACAACCAAGTTCTAAAGCTCTAGCTACACCACACCGACACGCTCGCTCGCTTCTGCCTATGAACCCTTTCATTTAGGAGAATGGTTAATTGTTTTGTGATAAGTATTAGATAGATTTATGACCGTACTGATGTCTTTATTTGTACGTTTGTATTTAGTTCATTTCATGCTCCCCAGTTGGATATATCAAATGTAATCACTGAATTTACAGCAAGGTTCAAATATAAAACGTGTTTTAACGCCTATTTTTTTCAGTGTTCAACTCATATTAATGTATCTTATTAGAAGATAGATATACATATATGTTTTTCCTTGTTACGTAATAACTGAGATTATTTAGTACAGCGAGTGAGATGGTGTTTAAGGGATAGACATTTCGAATTGAAACTAATAAGTTAGGAAGATCGTAAAGTAAGAAGTTTGTATGTGAAGTGCGAGGAGCTTGTGTAGATGACGCTGTCGTCAAGTTAATGACGAACCATCGCTTGAGATTACTCGAGCAGGTACAAAGGACATCTGCTGATAGTAAAATAGTTATGATCCTCAGTAACTTTAGTGTCAATATGGGCCGAAACATGTCGTTGCTAATTGAATCCATTTATTTAATATCTTACAAGCGAGCTTGTCATTCTCTTAGCACCTTGCTTATTGTCGCGTATTCCAGTGAAATCACAAAATCAATGAAATTATTGCATCCGCTGTTATTTATTCTCTCCTTCTTTCTTGCATTCAATTGCACTGCGATTTAAATTAAAACCAACTCATGTTTATTCTATTTTTTATAAACTAGAAACACGTGGAATAGAATTTACAGAAAATGTACCCGTTATTGTAGTATGTCATTATGAAATCAGAAGCAATTTACGTAAACTTTATGTTATAGAAAGTTTAGCACAAGTTTCTAGTTGGTAGACGTAAGACAATTAAACCATTTCTAATAATAACAGACGCGGTAAATACTAGATAACGTAGAGCAGGGCAGTGAAGCTCTGTCTGTACCTATCTACCTGAAATATTTCTACATGTTCACAAGCTGCGTTTATAATTTGCATGACGAGAATGAGGAATTCAGCAGTACTTTACAAGGGATGCTTATTCTGTTCACAGTACTGTACAGTACAGTACTGTTCCAGTGTATTTTGTTATCGTGCAACACGAGCTCATAATTAATACAACATCAACTCATTTCAACGGAACAGCGAGAACGCAAACTGCATAATTTCGCTGCTTTTTGTCAGTATAACCACATACAGCATTTCATTAATAACTTCCCTCCGACCCCCCATTCCTCAGGACAAACAGAAGTTTGGTGGCCACTGAGCGTGCGATATATGTACAAATGCTGGCAGAAGGGTTGCCCCCTCACATAGCTGGAATTGCACATAATTTAATAAATTACATCTGACAGTTCTACAGCATATTACTGGTGTACTAGTGACAGCAACAACACACAAACAGAAATAAGGTTAGCTAGCTGATTGGCTGTTGTTGATGTTGCGTGTTCAGTCTCAAATCAGTTCTAATGATTTTCTACATCAGGAAAGAATATTCATAACTTAGCAACACACACATACACACAAATAGTTCTCGCCATCATTCATTCTGTTTGTTAACAGACAGTTCCAACCGTTATTACTCGATACCGGAAAGCATGCAACGCGAATTATAAACGGAAATGAATTATCGGATAAATTTTTAGCCCCGGTATTTGTACATGACTGCTGCAAGTATAGCCAACGTTCTAGAAGTTTGACAGAAGTTGCTGCATTTCATTAAATTGAAACTAAAACCAGAGGAGAAATTAATCGTGATTTATATTCACCTCAAACAGTATTTTGCCGTTCAAATTTCAAGCAAGCATAATAGGAATTATTAAATACAAAACAACTTCAAGTAAACACAATCATGTATTCTAAATAATGATCGGGTAACGGCAAGATAGTTAACGGTAAATATGATTCCGTGAGACTAATATCGATCATTAATCGTTTTTCAAAACACAAATTCATTTTCGTTATCGACACTGACAAACACCGCACACAAAGCTAGTAGAGATTTATCGATACGGAAATAAACAATGTTGATGAAGAAAAATGTTTTTAATTACAGAGATAAAAGGAAAATAAAAGGAGAAAAATGTCAGCGGTCAGAAACTGAACCTACCTTAAACGAACAATCGATTTGGTCGATTAACGAACACTGTATCGGAGGGGGGGGGGGGGGGGAGCAAAGTCGATAAACAACATTTACACACAAACAAACAAGCAATGGAAGCAATTATATTAGTTGATTTTTCTTGTACATGTAGGTATGTATAATTTCGTAAATGATATAAGAGAAATAAGATATACAGTATATTCCGCTTAATCGGGACACATCGGGACTAGTGCATTTTGTCCCGATTAAGCGGCTGGCCCAATTATCCGAAGTTGCACAAAAATTACAGGATTTTTTTTTTAAATGTATTTTATTTAATAAATTGCACAAAATAGTCACAAAACTATACATATGCATCCATATTAAAAATAATTGTATACGTACTACATAATATAAAATATAAATTCTGAAACAATAAATATGTATGTACATTGTACATATATGTATGTATAATAAATTCTTAAAGAAAAATTATGTTGTACAAACTTAATAATTAATAATTAAATTATATATTCTGGAAGAATTTGTGCAAAGTGGTTTTCCTTTTGTTTTGGCGAGATTGTAGTTGTACAAAATCCTCGCAGATATTTATTGCTGACCTAGGAATCCCGTCATTTTGTTGTCATTGTAGATTTTGGCACACTAACTATCTCAGCATGCTGACGAAAGCAAGTGTTTCTTGGTTGACTTTTAATTTCATTTAGGATAGCAATTTTATTTTTAAGTGTCAAATCCTTTCTTGGCATCTTAATAAGGTTTATATCAGTGACGCACTTAACACTTTAGTTTACTTAGTTTAATTTTAATTACACTTTATACTCAATTTACACTTTTGTGACTGAATTTACGAAAACTGTACCATACGCTTATACAATGTATATAATGATGTCAAATAGAACCTCCACTCCAGCGCTAAATATTCACGTGTGAAGCCCCGAGTTCACAGGAATTTACACACGATCACTGTCCCGATTAAACGGAATATTGTCCCGAAAAAGCGAAGTACATTTGTGTTATTTGCTCGGTTTGGTTTCCGTTCTTTAAGATTTGTCCCTAATAAGCGGCTGTCCCGATTAACCGATGTCCCGATTAAGCGGAATCGACTGTATTTGTTTGGTTAGATGCCATGAAGAGTTATATACAGGGGAATGCGGAACCACAACACTTATCTATACAATGTGAATAATTCAAATGGCAGTACATGTAGTTGAGCACCAGGCACCCATACATCCACAAGTACTCAAATATATATTGGAGGTTCCAGCTTGGCCTAGGCTAGACACAGGACTCACAGATCCATACATTGTAAACTTAGTCAGTGACAGTCAAATCGATCGGTAGCTGGTCCTGTGAACTGGTAAACCTGTGGAAACATACGACGATGGTTAATGCAGACTGGTTATTGTCGACCGTTAAACTGTTCATTTCCAGTATGGTCTGGATATCACGTTCAGATGATGGTGGTTGGCATGGTGCGGCTCATAAAGCGTCTTGTCTGTTATCATTTATTCAGAGTCGAGGAACAAAAGGCCAGTGTGACCGCATCGTCCGCCCGCCAAATGCCAACGATACGTGCTTAACTCGTTTTGGCCGTTATCAAATGCGACTCGTCTCGTTACAGTTCGCTGGTTGTAGTCTTGTCTAAACTAGCAGAAACACAAACCGTCCCTTGCCTCACACACCAGGGAGACAGTTATCTGTTACTTGTTTGCTACCAAGAAAGTCAAATATTATAAATGTCACTGTATTCGAACATGTGGAATACTTACCCTAATGGAAATTCTAGATTTGCATAACCAGTAAATAATCATTATATGAATCAACACACGATTAATGTTTTAGTAAATAAATATGTATTTTTGGTTTAAAATTTACGAGAATTTGTGTACCATTAAATATGTGTTAGCGTCCAATTAAATATGAACACTTGTTAAACATGAGAATTCCTCGGTACAGACATATTTACATCAGAATTATTTTCCAAGAAAGTCAATAATATAACGTAGCGAAGAACATTTAAAATTAAATCCAGAGCATACAGAGTACAGTGCGCCGAGCCTAAGGCTGAGCCCTGGGCGTTCAAGAAATAAAATTATCTATCTCTGCATGGAATAAAACGTTACCAGAGATATAGACGACAAACTGAAATATATTACATTTCCCGTAGACATGATTACACTTCACAGCGTAACTAAATCCGATTGATATACCTGAACAAAGGTCAGATTAAATCATGAAATGCATACAAGACACAACCTGAACAAGAAATATAAAACAAAACAAACTTTTCATCGTTCACTGCAATAAAGCTTGAATGACGTACGTACATACTTACGAAGTATGCGAGATACTAATAATGTACTGATATTACATGTCAAATTATATTTCATGTTTATCAAACTTTCTAAGATATACGTATATCAAGATTGAACTATAATTTACATTTTACAACTGTTTAGAATATTATTCACTTATCAACGCTACATAATAAAATAGAAGACACGACACGTTCATGAAAAGAAAAAAATTTGTACAGACTAACACGAGTCTGCAATCATAGTTAGAATAACTTACGGTATATACGTATCTATTGAAATATTTCACAGAATTTCTATTGTTAATGTATAGCACCCCCAATAAACTAATTGTTACAAATCAAGAAGTCAGAAATATGATCGTGGAATAGGCTATATCAAGTATCATAGATACAAATCAGTATAACGTTGGCTATGAATAACAAAGGAGTCTTATGCAGACGATTCGAATCATACAAAAAATCGAGACAAAGCCTAAACAACCGAAATGTAACGAAGTAGTAGGCGACTCTGGCAAGACAATAAGTCAAACGCAGGCAGCAGTAGGACAACCACCACCAATTCTACCGGCAGTAGCTGCAGGATAACGAGCTGATGGCCCAGCAGGATACCTAGGAAATGAATGCGTTCCGAAAATCAAAGGGAATACGAATTAGCGATTTCCGTACGGCATGCGAAACGAACACAAATGTTACTTACGTATTGTTTTTCAATCTGATGACAGAACAACAATGAACGAGCTCACGGCAAGTGTGTATGCGACAGTTGTACGCACCGAGGAAAATTCACGGAAATAAAATAAATTCAGCCTTAATTAAAACCATTCGGTCGGTGGACGCTTGTAAAATATATAACTATATTACATGAAAATGTTATATTATATGAAAAGGGTTAGCAAAAAGAGAATAATTTTATACATTATGTTAAAGTACCTTAATTAAACACGTGTATTATTCAGGAAAAGACTACTTATCAGTTTGTTAACACTGGAGGTGTTCTTAGTGACATATGAAATAAAGGTAGTTTACGCAATAATACACTTTTATATCCGAAACCTTCGTGACATATATTTCAATGTGAATAACGAAATGCATAATTAAAAATGTCCAGTAATGTTATAGAATATCGGATAAACAGAACAACGACACTACATGCACACGTCAAATGCAATAATTGCACTGAACAGAAAACTAGTGAATACATTTAGTTACAACGTACACCGCTGGATGGAGTGATAGCGTTCTAAATAATTCATTTGATTTATCAACACTACTTCCAGTGAGTTTTTCACGTGTTAGGATGACATTTACTTGCATATGCATAAACATTTCACTTTATAAATCTACATAGAATGCAAACAGTCATACGTACTGCATACAGCAGTAAAAAAAAAACTATTTTTTTGCATTATTTTACATACAATTATTTTACACATATGTGAATAGTTATTTCATACAACAAAACAATTATTTCTATTTATATTCCAATAAACGATATTTAAAGTTACATCTTGAATACAAAATACGTAATTCTAAATCGATATCGTGTTATAAAATGTGCAATCGTTTTCTATCAAGTACGAAATGACAAGACGATAAAGTAAGCACCAGCAGTAATAGAAGAAAAAACAATTTATCGGAAAACAGCAACATCAATCTTTCAATAAAACATTTTTAATTTGTTCCGACATCTTACGAGTCGTTCTAGAAATCATCATTGTGTAGTGAACGAGAATGAAGGACGGGAAGACAAGTCGAGAGACCAGTAGAGTAGTAACAAGATAACATTGGAAGGGTCAAACAAGCGTAGAGCATCGTTATTTGTGCAATCGGCTGCACTTGTTTCCATTGCGAACAACTTTAATAAAAATAACTGACAGCGACGTTACAACAGCCGGCCACGCCTCGTTATTTACTTCTCCAATTGTAACTCGCACAACAACACTACAACATACAACTGTAGAACACACAACTAGCATGTCCAGCCACATCCTACGGTGTCGCCATCTCTCCGTCACACAGACACCGGAACTCGGAGCGATAAAAAATACTAGAAGCTTTGGTCGGTCATTGCTGTTGGTTTAAATTAATGGCGCTCAGTCTGATGGCCAATGTTGGAACTAAACGCAACCGACGGCGGCAAATAAGAAGCGTGCTGAGTAATAGTACGGGTTAAATTAGTGTACGGAATTTGGCGGTTTCATCCCCTACCGAAGATCTGGCGATTTGTTTCGGATGCAACGTCCCCGATTTTTTTTCTTTGCTGAGCGGAAATAGCGTAAAGTTTAAAGCTGCAAACTGTGGCGCGGTTAGCTTCAAAGTTCGAGTGGAATTAATGGCCAAGGAATTAGTTTGAATATTTAGTAATTACTAGTGTGTACCCGTTCGTAGATGGGGAATTGAGTAAGATTGAAGTGAAATGTGGTAATATTACCAAATGTTCAACTATTGATATAAAGCGCACTTCAATAAAATAGATTACACAAAAACAAATTACGTTTCAATGTAGTACTTACGCAAATACTCCAGTCAGATGATCCATGAAAATTACATAAATTGTAATTACCTACCTGAAAATAAAATACGTGAATTATATTTACCAATTAAATCATATTTCCATCGAGAATTCAAGAGGATTGTGTTGTCCGGAGTTATTAAAAATATCAATTAGTTTATCCAGTTTTTTGAAATGGACCGTAATGCTTGCGTTTCAAACTATTACAAGTTCATACTTGCAGAAATGGAGAAAATAAATTTCTCATTACTAGTACTATCGTGGGAAATACGTGCGGAGGAATCGGTGGTGTACATTCACGAAGAGGACGAATAAATTAGGCGAACGGCAGTCGGGGAGTACGTGTAGTGAGCAAAGAACGAACGTTGGCAACACATTGGACGCGCGAATGTGAATGTAGTGACGGGTGCATACGTCTAAGGCACGCGAGCATGCATAAGCACACAATGCATTAGCAAGCTGAACTTTCCTCCGTGTGCCAAACTACGACGACAATCGCCCGCTAAATACCACGTTTAAAAAGCTCTCATCCACAGATTATTTTTGAAGCAGCTACTACTACTGGTATTGGTTGGTAGAGGTATAGCCGTTGGCGGTTGGTTAGTTCGTTGCTTGTACGACACAATGCGGCCGAATCGCATACCGTGCCAAGGCCCGAGAAGCATTCATTATGCTTTATCGCCAACTGGAAATCTCGTAACGTAAGCCCCCCACAATCTCCGTCGGCAATCTCGTTACCTACTAATGGTCGACCAGACAAGGTGCTTTCTTCATTGTGACAACAGAAAGAAAATCCTCTAACGTTAAAGACTTATCCGTCCGCGAACACCATCACCCAAGGATGGACAAGCAGTCTGGTCAATCGTTATGCGTTCACTTAATTTGTTCTTTTAATTATAATCAGAATTTCAGGAGCCTGGAAATAACTGTGTAAGGTGTGGTTAGAAAGAGTTTGAAGCTTACATGAACACATGTATGGTTTGTGTTCTAGGTTACAGATTGAATAGTGTAGGCGTACAAAAGCCAATATCTTCTCCGTCGTCGTGTCAAGTAAGGTACATATTCTTCTCAAAGAAACTTTGCTTATGCCAACGGTAGTGCCCAACCGTTGGGTGATCGGTGCTCTAATTATGAAATTATCCGCAAGACAACGTTTAAGAAACGCGTTTCTTTCCCGCGGCTATTGGGAAATCTTAAACGAAACTTTGTTCGATGTCGGCACGGCATAACCGTCCTTGACTAACTTACATCTTCTGCCCCGCCGCCCGCCGCCCGCCACCCCTGGTTTTCGCTTGAACCATGGCTGAGGTAAGGCGATGGTTGGTACACGCAAGAGATATCCGAGGTAGATTATTTACACTGTTAATGAGAAACATGGTTTATTGGCTTAATTTCTTTTCACTTCGGGCACACCATGTTCCGGGCTGTCAGCCTCGGAAAAGTGGAATTTATTGAAGCAGCGTTATTCTCCTGCGGTCGGAGCAGCAAGCCTTTTTTGCTATTTATTTTGTTTATAAAATTTATTAGCGACGTTTTTACACCAACCACTAGCTGATGTAAACTGGTTTTTATATTTCATGGAATTTATCTACTGGGTAGAACGATTTTATTTGAAATTTTTTCTATTTAACACAACAGTTTTTATTGCCAGTATCTTGAGATGTTTCCTTTTTAGATTTATAAAAAAATGTTCGAAATTTAAGTATCGAAAAAATTCAAAAAACACATATCCAAAAATAAAATTGCTTCACTGGAAATATTTTTGCAAGCTACAGTTGGTATTACTGCTAATGAGTAACGGTGATAAAATACAGAACAGTGGGTTAAAAGACCCATTGAAATTTTTGCGCTTTTAACATAATTAAATTACCATAAGAAGATGAAGCAAGGGGTAGCAGCAATGAAAAGATACGCTAAAGAAGTTAAAGTGGATGCTTCAGCGTCCATTGTAATTCGTGGCAAACCTAATTAAAATTAATTTTTGGTAATTTTTATAAACACATTATGCATGGGAAAAGTGCAGGTTAATGTGCAACATTACACATAATTCTCGTTTAAACAATACACCAAGTCCGCCAATTTATCGAGAGACCAAAGCAACTGTTATCTTTCCTACCGTAATTACAGAAATGACTCAGGAAAATATCCTTCGTCTGCTCGACGGCGGCAGAAGTCTAACCCGTGCACCTTCTGACATGTTTCATTATTAATAAACTTGTATAAGAAGAAGAACAGTCTAGAATCGATAAGCGCGAAAGGTAATAAACATATTTTCACGAGTTGTACTCGTGATAAGTTGAATTCATCACATCTCCTCAAACTTTCCATTTTGCAAACTTAAAGATATTACAAAATCAGATTATAGAAATGTTTTACTACTAAGTTGGAACAGATGCTGTTTACGTTATTCAGCATAGGACATATGTTTACAATTCACTTTAGATTGTATGAAGAAAATGAAGATTTTATGCAAAGTAGTAATGAAATCAGGAATGCAAAGTGTGTGTATCTGGACTACGATGGTATATTATCTCAGCTGGTATGACAGACTTGTCAAGCGGATCGTACATAAACTAAGCGCGCGTACCACAATGTTTTGCTTTACGATTTTTAACTGTGCATATATCAAGAGCAACTGGCCCTAGGGTGGTTCTGCCAACGGGATAGCGTCAGACTCTGTCCACTTGTACTAACAGACTCGCTCTACCACCATTTATCTCTCGTTGGTTTTAAAACATTTCTGCATAACAAAGCATAGTAGTCGACAACTCAAACATCAACCTCCACAGCATATATTCATTTATTTTTATCCACATGGTTAATTATGTTGTTACCGGATGAAACAACATGTGTTGCGTGTATAATGAAATCACTGCATACATTTCTCAATTTAGAAACATTTTCCAAATGTGTTTTTTTTTTTCTAAAACAAAATTATCAATGAATAATGGAAAATATTGAATATGCTGACACGGTTTCTTGGTGAAATGTCATACAAACACTTTTGTTGTCAAAAAATTTATCGAACATCAAAACTAATTTCAATGAACATATTTTTTAAATATTTTATTAAAAGTTTTTGTTTTTTTCTACGTAATAATAGATTCGAACACTTTAACAATTGACAATTTCAATTTGAGAGAATTTGCAGATCTCATACATCATTCAAGCTCTATTTTAATAATATTTGAGTTCGATAATTTCCAGTCCATTTAGCTGTATACATATTTAAAGTGTTAAATAAATATTTCATTAAAAAAACGGGGTCCATATAGGGCTACACAGGGAATTACCTCTGCCCATCATTTATAAAACGAGTCGACTTTGCTATTGCATGGTCCACTAAAAATAAATATTAATTCTCGCCGTTGAATTTTTAATCCCAGTGGAAATCAATGAATATTTACGGTCATGAACGGCTTAAGACCAGAGATTACTGTAATCTCTGTGAGAGTTCATTTGGTCTTTTAGCACATTAAACCGGATTCGCGAAAGGGAATAATTTTTAAAATCTCTACCATGGCACACTGTCCAAAATTACCGTCCTTATGCTAAGTATTTCCAGTCGTTCTATCGTCCTATTCATTAGCGTTTATGTGCTAGTGGCTGACGTAGCTGTCGTCTCGACTTGCAAACAATGTTAGATCAAGAGAAACGTACACAACTTTAACCCCCTCGCTGGCCCGTCTAACGGTCGCAACGATGGAGGAGGTGGGGGCTATGATAGCAGAGCAACAGAAGAGGAGAAGATTTGTGTAAATATTCACTTTAACCTCCCTCTGATTAAGGAACACCGAAAGCTTTATTTTAAGTGGGAAGGTCGAGATTGTGACGTTCGGGGTACGGCGCTTAGCGATACAAGAGAAACCTCGCCGACAAACTTAACACTAATTAAGTAAAGCCGTCGAACTAGGAATGGCCTTATTAGTCCATAAAAGTTCGCGGCGTCGTACTAAGTACATAATGACTGACTCTGCACATGACACTATGGACTCGTCCATGCTTTCTTTGTAACGTCAAAGTCAAAAGAGCAGTAACTGACGAACAATTAAAAAAAAACACTAACAATTATTTGTGACTTCTTTGATTGTTAGAAAGTTTTGCAATGCCAATGAAATTGATATTTGTGGAACTGGTTACAAGCGGATTGTTTTCGAGACACAAAATCACAACATTGATTGCAAACGTAATGAATCGAACAAACAAACCGTGGTGAAAAATACAAAACAATTAAAGTGGTAACTTTGGCGGGCAAATAAAGACAGTTAAACGGAGTGAGGAAACGCACGGAAATTGGAAGAAAACGTCAACTTTGTTTCTAATTGGAAGTTGTGCGCACGAGACAGTATCCACATGAGTAAAGACAAGTCGGAGAGAGCCCAGACAGAGAATGCGGGAGATGAAGAATGTAGCGAATACAAGAGAGAGAACTGCGTTATAACGTGTACCCTCTTTTAGAATATGCGTGGCGAAAAACAACACGAGGAAGATTGTTTAAACGGAAGAAGAAGAATGAAGCGAGAAGTGTGAGGAACTAAGAGAAGTTTGTTGTAGTATGTTTGTGTGTGTATTTGAAATACAGAAGAGTTGACATGAATAATTGTGTAGGACGTCGAGAGGAGGAAGACGAGGCGAGTGTATAAAGAGAGGGATTGTGCAGTAGAGTTCCCTCCAGTCACTGCTACTATGGCTGCTGCTGCTACTGGTACTGATGATGTTGCCTCCTACTCTTCGTTACTTCGTCCTCTGAGTCGAGTCACGAGTGTTGTGTCGATAGGCGGGCGCGCACAAATAGCAGCCGAGCGTTTTATTATACAAATTAAAACATTATTAAATTAAGTTTTAAACTCGTAAATTACGGAGGAACGAGCACGGAACGAGCCAGAATTGCCGGCAAACTCGACGGGAGGGCACACGTACATCAAACAATAAGAACACAGACATTCAGAAAATGTCAGGCAATCGTACAAGCAAGTTTTAATCGTCAAACGTTTCACAATACATACGTACGTGCATACGTGTGTATATGTACACATACAGAGAGTATTCCATATTAATACTCTTTCGTTTGCGCGAAACTCTTGCACCATTTCATGCATATATAAAGGGAAAATGAAATTTTTATTATTGTCGACAATTAATTGCCACCGTTGGGCGTATAAATTAAACACTTCCGGCTCGGCAGATTTATACAGCGACGTCAAAATGAAATAAATAATTTCGTACTGCGCGTTTAGCTTCGGTCATCTTCTGTCCTTTCAACTTGTGCGTCCCAAATGATAAATCAGAACACCACCGCCCGCCCCGCTCATCCGCGTCATCAGCCACTCCTCTGAGCGTCGCCGTGCCGGTGGAAAGTTAACAATTTATTATATGGCCCGGCAAGTTGTGAGTGGGCGCTTTTACATACGTTTATATATGAAGTTTTCAGCAACGTAATTTGTACACCTGCTGGTTGTTGATCATTTCAAAATGTGTCATGAATTATATAGGAAACATTTACTACATAGATCACGATCATATGGTTGTCACAACCAAAATATAAACAATATACATATATGTAAGTAATGTAAATCACAGGTTTTATAGAAACTCAAATCGTAACATCCCTCTTATATCTCTGAGTCCCAACTAAATACATAACATACTAAATACTTTCGTTATAGTGTACATTCGGTTATAGTGAACTAAATTCCCGGTCCCTGCAAGTTCACTATAAGCGGATTCCACTATATATATATATATATATATATATATATATATATATATATATATATAAATATATACAAATAAATAAAGGCCTTCAACATTTCAACATCATAACAGACCCGGGTCTCATCTCACCGCTCAGAACTCCTGCATTTAACACGTTGAATGCCGTGACAGTCACGTATGATCCCCAGCGAGAAGAATTCGTTACGCATGATTACACACCTTCATTTATCTATTCTACATAACATTTCAACATGATACGAGTATGTAACCCATAATATAAGAAATTCATGCTGGCGTCACGAGCAAACCATGTAAATCAGCGCGGGACTGAACGTGTTAAATTATAAACATGTTTTGTTTTGCTCATACACAAAAATATGGATTTATGTATTCGGGAAACAAACAAGTACTCTGACTAAACATTATATTTGTTTTAAATGAGCATTCAAAAAATCCTGTTTACATGCATTCAAATCAAAAAAGCATCACGATGCATTTAATTTTAATGGTTAATGAAAGATAGTCACGTGTCATCCTGGTCTCGGATGAAACTCTACAATTGTCCATGTAACTGCGATCATAAAAGATTTTACGGTCTTTCCAGCAATTAACATAAAACTATCCAATTTACAAAATGGTAGGGTAGTTTCAAATCCACTTCTATTTTTCCACTACATATTTTACTTCGTCGCTTGGAGTAAAATTTTAGGGGGAAAAATGCTGGGTCGGGAAATGAAGTCTTTATTATTGTTGCAACGGAAATTGCTGCATCATTTTTCAGGTAGAATTTCGCGTGTGTTTGTTTTAGCAGCATATGAAGAAAGTCGCATGCTCTTGCAATCTACGCGGAACAGCTAAACTAATTGCAAACTAGGTAGGTGGAGCTGTCGTCGAGTTTTTGTTCCTGGTTTTAGTCCATCTGATAAACGTTCTCCGCTTCGCACGCGCTCATAATCATACGATGCATGGTGGTCCGGACTAGTGGTAATTTCTACGAACATCCAATCATAGAACACGCAGAGAACAACAACGAAACTAACATATACGAACCAATTGAACCAGCAACAACTCACTGTATATCCTAACTAACATTGAGATTATTATAGTTTGCGTTGTACACGAACTTATATACGTACAACATATCTCAATCCGGCAAGCAGAAAATATACGAACAGTTTAGTTATCAAGAAACGAAAGTTTACTTTGTAGTATGTTCTACTAAAGTACTAAGTACTCAATTACTATATGTATACACTTTCATTCACATATGTAACACCTTTCCAAACAAGTGTCATTAAAGAAAGAAAAAAAACACTAATTTCATACGATAAATGCTTTGCACGAAAAACATATATACCCGTTAGCGAATTCCAATTACCTACATTTTACACGAACAGTCGTGTTCGTTTAACGAAAAAAAAAAAAAAAAAACGAAACTTTAAATTTGACCCAGTTTAAAGGAGACAAAGAATTCCCTTGTGCCGAAGTCCGATCCTGCGTCGAGCAGTAACGTTTTTGTTCCCGTGAGGTAACAAGAAGTAGTTTGCCAACTGTTGTTCTTGAAGCGGTCCACGCGGCCACAACGGAGACGCAGGTTGGAACAGGATGGTGTTTGGAGGGGGAACAAAGTAAGGTGACGTTGGCAAGCTATAGAGCACAGTTGAAGTACAGCGGGTGGGGATGAAGGATTATACGTGTGTACGAGGGTTGGTGGGAGGTAAGGTTTGAGCTTGCTGGTCACGTGGTTTCCGGTGCAAGTTGCACTCGGCATCAGTTACGCATTGTTGTCACGTTCGCTTCCACGCAAACTTTACAGATTCAGAGACGATGGTGCGCATCATTCTAGCGAAAGGTATTGTAAACACAGCGATGCGTAATGTTGTACCTGCATGTACCACGTAACCATATAGTACTGATAGAAAACATAAGGTTTTTTGCACTATCTAAACGTCTGGAATTGTTTCATTCATTGGCGATATACAAGTTAAGCGAAACAGTGACAATGTGTCTGCTATAATGAATTGTCAGTAAATGTTACCGTCGCCACTTGTCACGGCACAATGGTAAATGTGACGCGCATTGTACCAGTTATCCAGTTACATGTTTAAACCTGAACAGTTTGACCAAATGACACTGGCAAGTCCATAGAGGATGGAATGTACATGTAGTTTGTCAAATATTATAAAATTCTTTGTGACAACTATATTCTCTGTAACAAATGCAAAAAAAAGAATGTAGATTTTAATATAGAGTGTGTTCAATATTAAGAAGACATTTTAGAAAATTAAATTCAACAATAAGTTCCTGGAACGGATAACAGAAATTTATTATTCATCGAATGCTTGTTGCAACGTATTATTTAGCCATTGTGGAAATACAAACTGGTAAAAACCGGTCCCTGCTGAACTGGTGTGTGCAAGTACAAGAAATAAAATATGTATGTATGGACCAGTACAGTGCAAATTGCTATTTTTAAACTTGCTTGTTATACGAAACTATGTGTGTTGTTTAACAATTTCGTCAATGATACACACAGAGAACAATTTTACGATATACATATATTTATTTCAATAAGAAATAGTAAAAGAGTTTATAGGATTCATTAAGAAGACGACAAACAAATGTAACTGAAACAGCCATAGAAACTACAATTGAGACATCAAGTCGATCCGAAGAACTCGGTAGAAGTACAAAAAGGTTATACAGACATTCTTACTTCCATTTTAACGGACTGTAAAATGCAAATCAGCTTCTATAATGACTTTCCGTTATCGTTCTAAACAAGAATTATGGCGCACAACAAAGTAATACGTATTACACAAGAACTGTATCGTTAAACTAGAGCATAGAAACTCGACATGCAAGGTTATACATACAGTTTTAACTAGCGAGATATATATATATATATATATATATATATATATATATATATATATATATATATATATATAATTGTACTTCTTGACATTTTATCTTTAACTGCGAATCAAATCAAATACATCTCTATTTGGCTCTAATAACACGAGCAATTATTTACAAATTTAAAACAGTATGATAAATACACAAACACAGACATAAAATAAACTAATACATTTATCAATGTGTATATTGATAAATATATTTTCCGGTTTTATCAAACCAGCCCTTGATCAATTTCAGTAGAGCACTTGAATAATTTCCCATTTGAGATACGACAACTGGAGCAAAAAAGTACTATAATCGAATATTCAGTACCTTCTATTATAGCGCATATTTTACCGGCGATCGGACAATTTACGACTCTCGAAAACGCGGAAATGAATGTCAAGGGAAGTGAGCGCGGTGGTGAAGGAGAGCAGTGGAAATGAAAATTCCCATAATCCTTATCATTATCATCCTCTCTTAAATTAGTTAACCAGCGGAGACATGGGCGACATTAAAAAGTGTCACTTGACATGCCACGTCGATAATTTAGTGGTTTCGCAGTGTTGCGTGCAGAATGCTGAAAGAGAATTTTTAGTGACTGTCTATGGAACGTTGGAATGGATGTTTGACAATATAGGTACGTACGTGTGTGTATGTCACAGAGGAGTCACATAATTTTACCTTACACAGACTGTATTTAACATAAATAATACGTATTTCATGTTTGACTTTTATTAATCACAATATCATCACCTGTAATTTACCCTGTTTACAAATTATACTCTTGGGAACTTAGAATTTAACTCCTCAACTTATCATAACTTATTCCGATGAGTATCATTACTATTAGATAATTCCACCTGGTTTATTACAATTTATAGAATTGCCAATAAAAACCTTTCTAGCTTTGAAAATCCCTAATAAAAATTATGAACCGTATCACATTTGATGAAAGTAGTTGACAGATCGGGTCACTAATTAGCAAATTTTGAGGAGAGAAGTGTCAATGATTTTGTCTTCAGCATCCTGTGATTGTGGATGGGATGAGAGTTTGGTGGGTTCCGGCTGGTTGAGAGAGTAATTACCGCCAATTATTTCCGGATGCTCGTCGACTGGAAGTTTTTATGGCGTCCCGGTTTTTAATTGCCGCGTGCGCATAAATACACACTTCATGCGCACAATTTAATTCATTACCGAAGAAGAAGAAGAAGCCGTCGCTGACGTTCTCTATAAACAAAAGGCTTGCGCTTAACTTTTAATATTCACATACAGTACGACTAGAGCCAACCTCAGGTCGAGGGGTGGTGCGAGGTGCAAGAGAGTTGAAGAAGCGTTATGCGGCAACGATATCATAAACTATAGAAGAGCACACGGGAACTAAGGGAGGAACACAGACAAGCCCAGACAACCAGCCAGCCAGCGTATTGAGAATATTGCCCAAGTTCTTTTACGATATACGGACAGCGTGGAAGATAATGGATTCCAAGGAACATTGCTAATTAGTTTTCAGAACGGCCCGCTGGAAGCGCTAGTTATACCACGTTTGTTCTATGCGATACCAAAACGGTGGTACCCGTTCTTACACCTCCCCCGAAACCCCTGCTCCTGCCGCACTACTAGTGCCACTCGGGAACTCTTAATGGTCTTCCTTCTGGAGTCGTCGATATATCATAGTTGGCCGTGCCCGCCCGCTGCGCTTTATGTGTGTTAATGCGATATTTTTGGCAGCGTCGCCCGTAAATTGGTTTTTACGACTTTTACTTCTTACTGTTCTGCTCGGTGATACGTGCACACGTGTATTGATTTGTACAGATTTCGCTCCGAAGGCCCTTCAAGATGTTATTTATAATCTACATTTATAACGTTGCACACATTGGTAGATAATCATAAATAATATAAAGATGTTCCCGATCAGAAACATTCGACAAAGTTCGTACAACAGAACATATTGTTGAACACATTCCTGTGTTCCGCTATAGATATATAAACAACTGTCACTTTACACTAACTTAACCACGTTAAAGATAGGTTATGTTGTTTTATATACATACTTACATAGAGAATAAAATGTGGTAGTATTTCGGATAACAACAAAACTTACAATATCTTGGTAAATTGCTCATCCAAGTGCAATTAAAAGAAGCGAATACATGCAGCCGATAGAACATTGTTTTAATTAATCAATGTGTAAAAGTCAGCAAGTGAGTAAAGTGGAATAGATTGGAGTGAAGTGAATGAGTGTGCAGAAGTAGCACGGAATGAAGTGTGGAGTGGTTCCGGTCGATCTGTTTACGTGGAAGTACCTACCAGTGGAATGGCGCGTGTCATCGTGCCAGCCGCCATTAGTGTCGTATGAATATTCAGAGCCGAATCGTAATTAATTTCTTGTGTTTGCTTCACGGTCTGATTGCCACTCGATAGCACTTGTCCGCACCGTGTGCTTCTGTCGCAGTGTCGCGACCTGTAGAGTGTTTCACCAGCACTACCACCACCAGCAGAACCATTCACAAGAGCATCTACTTCCCACCATGTACCCATCAAACATTCTCATTGGCTGGCTGCATCTTCTGTTATTATTATTCGCTCAAGTCACAGGATGTAATTCACATACTACATTTGTACGTATGCTCTTGCTATCTCAATCTCTCTCGCTCACTGACTTTGTGCATTCGTATTTCATTGCACGTATTTTTACAAAGAAGTTTCATCTACTTTTGTATGTTTCACAGCCTGCTAGGTGAATGGTATTTTTGGCAGATATGTACAGTGTAAATTCAACCTTCCGTTTACAAATCACGGGTTTGTTTACGTAAACAATTTAAATATGTAATTAATTTCAAGTATTTGCATGTTACGTCAGGTAGGCATGTACATAGGACGGGATGGACGCAGAAGTTATGCACATATTAATTTTGGTCGAGTGAAATACGGTTGATTTGGTGGTTCGATTTGTTCATTATTTGCTTCGACAGTGGTACACTTTGTTAATCAGTCACGAGCCAAATGAACGAACGAACGAAATGCATCACATTGTTACATTGCGCTATGCAAATTAGATAATTACTAATCAAATATTCGGCAGGATAACGCGGGGATACGTAAGTGTACCTGGCTGGGTACTGATACATACTGATCCATGGATCCTGGTACAATCTCGTTGTGGAATGTCCGAACAGACACATGGTACTACTGATTCGGAACCACATATGTGAACGGTGCTCCCGATGTATCCATTACTGCTGGTTGTTGCAATTACTATTTTTATCTTGATGAAATATGCGTACGGACCGCAACGAAATTCCATTCGTTAAATAAACAATGGTGTGCCGGCCGGTAGAATTTAATTAGTATATTTCACTGATATTCACGATTAAAATCTGATGCGTAATTAGCATATCATAAATTTAATTTTATCACATGCGCGTCGTTGTTCGTGCTCCCATGTAAACATTTGTTTCGTAAATAAATGAAATTATTTCTACATAATGTATTGGTGTTTGACATCGGCCACACGCAGTGTGATACTCTACAACTCTCAATTTATAATTTATGTGTACTCATTGATATGCCTCTGTTCCATATATGTATGAATACATGCATGTATACATACATCACATATCTCTTTCTCTCTCTCTATCTCTCTCCTTCACTGACACACACACTTTCTATACTCATCTATCTGTGGATACGTACCCAAAACATATGCACAGTATCAACACTTTTTAAAGAATATCATTAAAGATATCATATCTCCTTAAATGATATCCAAGTCTAGATCATACTTAAAAGATTTTTCAACTTCCAATGCTTATCATTCTATAGCACCAATTATGTATATCGTGTATTTATCCAAATAAAACGACATACTCTTCTCACTTGGCTGGAGGTTAACTCGTAACCAATGTAACGTGACACACCCGGTAGAACATAAATGAAACACGACACACAGTAGGGCGATATTTTGACCTGTCGCGTCCAGTGGTAGGGATAGTGGGGGTTAAATACAGGATTGGGCGGCGAGCATATCACACATAGGGGACACACACGCGAAATTCCAGCCGGGCCTAACAACGCACGCTCATTCGCTCGCTCGGCTGGACGCTGGGCCTGCCGACGAATGTGATAATGTAAATAAGGATATAAATCAATTCGGAGCAATTACGCAGTATAAATCATGAATGGAACGTCAACGAATTGAATTTTCATTCGGCTGCTCGGCGATACGCCACATCTATTATTAATCACAAACGGTATAATTTTTTTTTTGCCTGTGATTTTGCGCGTTTTATTTCGCGCATATGGGGGCTTTTGTCAGCTGTACCCATAATTTAAGCAAATTAACGGTAACGGCCCCAAAAATAAACACGTACAGGACATGTGACTGATTATAGAACATCTGACACTGACATTCTAATGTTTGATTTTTGAACTAGTTGTTGTTGTTGTTTAATAAATGATTCAACGTGAAATGTTTTTACAGTTTTGGTTTATAATAGTATACATTTTTTAATTTCATTTTACTTTTTGATTTCTGCTTGGTTTTGTTTATTTAGGAACGTAGATAAATGTATATTTCAAGCGCCGTCTATTCAGTTGCTTGTAATATCAGTTGTGTTATGTTGGTGGTATCATGTGAGTTCCGATAAATAAGTTTCTATGCAGGAATGTGCTTGCTGGTGTACTGTTCAGTTGAGTGCGTCTCACTTGTTCCCATTCTCATTTGTTCCCCGTCTCAGTTGTTCCCATTCTCATTTGTTCCCATTCTCAGTTGATTCCATGCACCTCCCACCACTTTTCTATATCACGATTGTATCACTTGTTCCCATGCAAAGTGTCTCACTGTTCCCAGTCTCACTTGTTCCCATGCTGAAAAATATAAAATCTCACTTGTTCCCATTCTCATTTGTTCCCAGTCTCATTTGTTCCCATGCACCTCCTACCACATTGTCACCGTTGTTTCATTTGTCCCCATCGTAGTGCAGTTATCCCGTTATTCATAAGTGTTTATTCGATTGCCTGATAACAAGGTGATCAGAAAGACGAAATTAAATAAAATTAAAAGTAATGTCCAAAATATATTAATATATTTCGATAAAAGTATTTAATACACATTCTAAAGAGGTTCATATACCTATCTGACCGTTTAAAATAATTTAATTTGTACCAAATTCCTTAAAATAGCAATAACAAAAAACGTCTTATATGTACTTAACTATCATTGTGTTTACTAATATGTGTAATGCAATAATTGTATTTCTAGTGAACTTTTCAGTATTTACATTATGTTCTGTAACGTTTAACTATCATTGAAAATTATTTTTAAAATTTATGTTAAATCTTAAAAAAGTGGGCATTGCTGCACAATATTTATGAATGTAATATGTTCATAAATATTGTGCAGCAATGCCTGAAAAGTTCACTAGAAATACAATTATTGCATTACACATATTAGTAAACACAATGATAGTTAAGTACATATAAGACGTTTTTTGTTATTGCTATTTTAAGGAATTTGGTACAAATTAAATTATTTTAAACGGTCAGATAGGTATATGAACCTCTTTAGAATGTGTATTAAATACTTTTATCGAAATATATTAATATATTTTGGACATTACTTTTAATTTTATTTAATTTCGTCTTTCTGATCACCTTGTTATCAGGCAATCGAATAAACACTTATGAATAACGGGATAACTGCACTACGATGGGGACAAATGAGACAACGGTGACAATGTGGTGGGAGGTGCATGGGAACAAATGAGACTGGGAACAAATGAGAATGGGAACAAGTGAGATTTTATATTTTTCAGCATGGGAACAAGTGAGACTGGGAACAAATGAGAATGGGAACAAGTGAGACACTTTGCATGGGAACAAGTGATACAATCGTGATATAGAAAAGTGGTGGGAGGTGCATGGGATCAAATGAGAATGGGAACAAATGAGAATGGGAACAACTGAGACGGGGAACAAATGAGAATGGGAACAGGTGAGACGCTTCGGTTCAGTTAGTGGTTAGGTAATCGGCCTACAGGTTTATAATATGCGCGTGAGAGTGTGAGTGTGTGAAGGTACACTATCTGTCAAATGAATATGGACACTATCGGTTGCTCATATCGCATTCTCTTTGTATGGGCAAATTATGCGAATTTTCCACGCTTGTCCTTTACTTTATACAATAAACTATGTACACTCAGGTTCATCCTAGTGAAATATAAATAAACTTCCGTGCAAGTGTAGGCACACACTCAGAACTACATTAAAATTATAATTATATAAGAGGTTATGTTATTCATTTACTTGTTGTTTTGTATAAATATCACATGGAATATACATGTACATATGTATGTATTTACAACAAGCGCCTTTATATTCCACTATATTTAAGCTCAATTACGAGAGAAAAAAGCAATCAATTCTTAATAGGAGTCTGGAAAACGCCATTTGTGAGATAATTCTTTCCCGAAAAATTTAAACTCTAGTGTTCATAATTTTCAATTTAAACGTTTTTAATTAAACCAAAAAGAAAATATCCACGGAAATAAATTGATGTTAACTGACAAAAATTAAAAATTTTGTTCATCACAAAAAAAAGTAAAGGAAAATAAAGCAAAAAAAAAAACATTGAAAAATACTTTGGTGACTGCGAATACTCACATCAAAGGGCCCGCCAGGCAACAATGGCTCTTTCCACAATCAACACAGGATTTTATTCAATGAATTCAAGAGCACAAAACGGCTTTGTTTGCATACATGCCGCGGTAAATCACTTCAAAGGTAACCCTCATCAGTTAAAATACTCATTTTTAGCTTTATGCATTGCGTTACGTACCCGTCCGCGGTCCCGGTCCCCGGTCCGTTCCGTTCGTGAGCGATTTGTTCGTTTCGTTTGCAATTCAGTCGAGTAAAGCTCATGTGAAACATAGAAATGGTTTATTGTACATAAAAACTTTCTCTATTTATGCCATTATCATTATTGGATGGACATTCGTTTGTAAAGTAATTCAGATATAATGTTATATTCACCTGAATCAAATATTGTTTTGAACTAATTGAATGATACATATGAAAAATTGAACTTTTACCTAATTAAAGTACGTACATCAGGTTTTAACCAGTTTTTTTACATGTTCAAACGTATTCCAGGAACCTAGAAACTGCAATTGACAAAAGGGTCCTAGCTAGCAATGTTTTCAAATGGTTTCACAATTACAAAAACCCCGAAGGTTTGCTGCTTTTCTATTCTCGTGGAACTATATGTGGAAACTATTACAAGCTGAACAGACCTGCACACACACAAAAATGCATTGACTGAGGATAGTCTGGAGTAGAAAATATTTAACCCTCTTACTGTAACGAACTTTTCTCAAAGCCAGTGAACATACATGCACACATACTCTTCTGCAAAACGTGCGCACGCGACTCAATCAACGTTAGCGAACCGGGTAAACGAAACGGAAGTGAACCGGGACTGGTTCACCGATTCGTTGGTCCGACCGTCGACCGTCCACAACGTGTACCATACCTACGTGGCTCATCAATGATTCACATCATCGATACTAGGAGAGTGTGTGTCTGTGCGGGCAGTTCTCGTGATGATACCCCTCCGCAGAATCATCCGGATATTGGATGCAAAGGAGTATTTAGTTGAATCCACTTACGCGGCCATTTTCCTTACTAGTTAAGACCGGCCACTACTATAGGGAGACATTATCACATTCTCTTTCCTCCTGCTCCTCGTCCTCTGCCCGCGTTTACATCTACTAAGTAGAGAAACTGTTAAACTTCAGGGGTACGAGAGTTTGTTGGTGGACATTCGACATTCTCGAACCGTGCTTTCTCAAGCACTTGGGGCTGCACACCAGATGGCATGACCACACTTTGAACAGTTTCGAAGAATTCTCAACAGTCTTTGTTGCCGAATTGGCCCTCTGCCAATTTCTATTTCAATTAAAAAAAAATGTTCATATGTTGATGCCCTGTACCGGATATTCTTGTGATACGAAACTTTTCAAATACTTTCTAACCTCCCGCTAGTTATTATATTAGAAATAAGGTTTCTCATGTGGATTTTGCTTATTTATAATAATTTACGTATATACCAATGAACTTTACAATACCAAGACAAAATAGGTGTTAGCCTATATAGTGTTTTTTTTTTGTCTGCAATGTACAATAATTAGCGAGTGGTGTACTAGCTGTATATGGCGTTTCTAATATCACGTTGGCTTCCATGTTAATTAATAACGGATCCGACCTGCAGACTATAAACTTCATAGCCTCCGTGATTAACGAGTAGTTATACCTACACTGGCTGGTGCACATATGTATGTGTTTGTGTGTGTGTGTGTGCGTGTACGTGCTAACATCTCAACAGTATTATCCCATAAATCAGCATAGCAGGGTGATATGTATAAGTGCACGTACCAACGCTCGTTCCATAAACAAACGCATAAAACTACAGTACGACCAGCACGTAATCACCACGCGCCCATTACCCCATATGCACGCCCATCAACATAGCCTAATTTTCACGAACACCACTGTTTATTACGGCTTGCACCAATGGAAATATACTAATTATTTTCATACATGATTATGTGAATGTCAACGGAATATGTAATTAATCGGTGTATATCACATATGGGACCATTCATTCGTCGTTCGTTTGGTGGTTTGCATCTGTAAAAAGGGCATTTGCATACGAGTGGTAATACTACACATAGTACCAGCACCCCTTCCTCTTCCGCGGACACACTACCCCATCAACATATATATAGTACTGCACTCAGGAAATAACTGGTGTAATTCTATTAGGTGCACGGTACTCGGTGAATACATATTTTAAACTTACGGTGCAAGCATACATACACACATAGCACTGTTTATCGTTCTGCTAATCTCATGCTGCGATTCTGAAATATTGCATTTTTTATCTACAAAGGTGTTACGTTATCTTGACAGATCTACGCGTTTATCATGCAAATGTAAAATGGTAAATATTATTTTCTAAAAAAAAAAAAACCTAAACAAAGCCACCCTGTTTTAAAACTTACGTTATTCACTGGATTTAATATCAAATAATTCAGGAAATACATTGTTTTGTTTAGAATGCACGGAATGACAGTTTAAAACGCAATATTAATTTTCTGTCATTATTAATTTGCCGAATTGGAATAATGTAATTTAATATATATAATATATATATATATATATATATATATATATATATATATGAAATTTTGTAATTAGTAGCAAAAAAGGGCTACCGAAATATTATTTCAATATCGACATTTATAAAAACACCAATATGTAAACAGATAAATGTTAAATATAATGTTAAATGAAATAAAAAAAATGAGATTACACCATTCGTTAAATACTGACAGCTCATTTTTTTTCGAACAAATTGCTATAACATTTTTATTTTATGTTCCATCATTTTTTACACACTTTGTTTGATTTGCATCAATAAAAAATAAAATATTTCACAACTGACATCTATTTTTAGACATTGATTTACATTTATAAATCGACTTCGACATTATAATGTGTAAATATTAGGTAAAAATCTACGCAGAAACTCATTTTCTATATTATTATTTAGATATATCTTTACAGATGTATGATACGAAATATATTGCAACGATGTGGCACTCAAACTTGTTTGTCGCGTAATCTTCGAAATGAGAAGGGTCCGACAACTTTTCGCAATAAACTCTAATAAAAAAAAACTTAAAAGCGTAATAAAATTAAAATGTCACCTTAGCCATATTTACATTCATCCCTTATAATATTTCATCACATGACATTCATTAAAACAATAAAATATATCTATAGTTCTTTTCACATTTAAATGCACATGAAATATAATTTTCATTCAAACTATACTTATCCCCCGATTTACACGGTACTTGTTTTACACGATTTCGGTTTTACACGGTTGATAAACTAACGGATTTCAAAAAAAATTCATCAACCATTAAATCAGAATCGCATCAAGAACTGATGAAAATGACATCATACCAAAATAGGAAGAAGAGACTGATAGTTCATGAAAGTGATGACAGTAGTTAAACTTATTATTAATTTTATTAAAGATCTTATATTTTTTGTTCCTAATATTATTAATTAAATATGTACTTATATTACCTACATATACAGGCTGTCCCATTTGAACGGGCCACTACAGGAATCTCGGAAACTATAAGAGATACAAGATCGGTTAAATAAGACCAAAAGTTGCGCACTTATGGACCGAAGATAATGGCGATTTAGTTTTTTCAAAATATTACATGGCTCACTAGATAATGACAAAAGTGTGATTTTCTCGAAATGTAATTTTCCGTTATAACTCACAAAGTATAAAAAATATTGAAAAAAGTTTCAAATAAATATTTTAACATACGTAAGAAGCTTTTCGATGAATTTTTTAAATGGATATTTCTGGAGATACAGCGTGCAAGTTAAATTTTTATTTTTCGTCCGATTTGAGCAAACTTAGACTTTGCTTTTTCGCTATAAAATTATCTTTCATGTGAAATCTTAAAAGTATGTGAAATAATTTTTTTCTATCTCAATGAAACAACTGAAAGTGAGTGATATTTAAAAAATGCCGAAAAATCTTTTTTTCGACTTTCATCGCCTGTAACCCAAAGATTTTTAATCAGATTTACAAAAATAAAGAACCTTCGGAAAGTGGAAGAATATACCTTTCGAACGATACACAGTTTATATTAATTGGATCAACCGTTACCAAGATTTAGGCCAGTATATGAAGAATGAGCCAAAAAACACGTTTTTTGCAAATATCTCGAAAACTATTCTTTGGAAAAATAAATGACTGTCATTTTCGTTTTCCCTGACCCCAAATTAGTCTAAAAAGAACTTCTTCTTTTAGATACTCGCCATGAACCAAAAATTTGTAAACTAGTGTTATAGACAACTAGGAATGTATACAGACATACATGCCTGCAGCTCATCGACGTATGTCCAAGTCTGAATATATCACAAATTATTATTTATCTAGACTCACACCAAAATCCTAGGTGCCTAGGTCGCAAATAAAACAAAAAATTTGAAACAATTGTGAATACATTTTCTTCTCTTAACAAAAGCAAAGCAAACTAAGCCGACTATAAATGCATTGATATTCTTTTGTTCGATTTTTAATTTAAAAATATTTTTTTCTCCAATGCTCTTACATAATTTTTCAAAATAAAAAATATGGAAAAATATTGTTCCATTTCCTGCATATGCAAGAAAATTTTAAATACAATTGAATAGAAAATAACGTAGAAAAAAATAAAAACTGAAAAAAAATTGGAAAATATTTTTTTTCTCAAGTACGAAGGAAAATTTTGAAAAATAAAATGTACCTTGCACAACTAGACCATAACACGTATCTGCAGAAAATATTTCATAAAAATCCGTTGGGTAGTTTAGGAGATCTGGGTGGAACAAAAAATCTCGTACGAGCGAGCGAGCGAACGAACGAGCGAGCGAGCGGACGAGCGACATACATACGGACATATGTTGTAATAGTCATTTCGTGGTCCAGGGGGTCTGTCCGGGATTTCTGTGCAAAAATTTTTAAAATCGGAAGATGCTACAGACATCGTACCGAACACTATAGCTCTTCGACAGGAGGTCGATGAGCTAAAAAATAATTTATGTAGGTATGGCTTCTTCTGTGTAATAGTTTTCAGTTTACACAGCGAATTTTGTTTCGTTTATCAAATGTTATTGAATTTCATTTGTTTTGCATGTACTAAACATATTTAGATGCAATTGTTTTATATCGAATTTTCATGGCACACTACAAAAATCATTATTTTTATCATACTTTTTAGTTTTGTGCGGAACCTATCTTCAGTGTAAATCGAGGGATAGGTGTATATGTAATATTTATTTTCACACAATCATTAAATATTTACGAATAGTATTACAAATACAATTTTTATATTTTCATTTGTCATACTTCCATTTGTAACTGTCATTTTGGTTTTTGTTCGTTATTCTTGATATAAAAATTTTAGAATTAGGTTTGAATATTTGCCATGCCCTGTGTAAAATGAATATTTGCACCAAATCACTGACATTCAAAAATGGTTTTTAGGGTAAACATAGAAAATTATTTTAAATTACAATGCAAAAAACAAATGAGCAACAATGCCGGGGTACAAAACGAAATTTATGTTAACATAACGATGCTTGTTAACAGTTACAACATTAATTCATTAACAAAAACGCAAACATTCACTAATATACATATGTAACATTGAATGTGGTCTGCCTGCACATACAAGTCAGTAAAGAACAAACACAAATACAAAAAACTATTTCAGATATACCCGGTAACACAATTCTGTTACGGTTGTAAAAGTGTATTACCATTTTAAATACAGTACTGCAATGTAATTCTCTGCAACATTTGAACATAAAGACGGGACATATCTGTTGTTTTCATATTCACTACAGCACTCGAAAACGTGGATTCACGAATATTATTCTATATATGGTACTTAAATTACATAATAGAGTATTATGATTTTATTGTTGTAATAAATAAAAAAACGTTTAAATTTTAGTTATGTGTTATATATAAATTAAATATTACATTTTAAATTTTCACTACATTTAGAGAATTGTCACATGATGCAAATATATTTAGGAAATAGACATACATTGCTTCTTCTAATCCAGTTTACTGAAGTGGATAAAATTATATACAATAATACAAGATTTCTCTTCGTGAAAGAATGACTTCTTAACAAATATCCATTCAAGAATATGCACACACTTTAATCTGCTTTCGTATCTAAAACGATTCGCGTTTCTTACGAGGATTTACAAAGACATTTTCGACGCTAACTTGGACGCTTTTTTTGTAGGGTATATATGTATTTGTATAAACCTCGAAATACTAGTTCATGTATCTGGGATGGACAAGAAACGGTTTGCGATAAAATATCAGTAAATTAAAATATATTTAATAAGTGAATTGTTTAAGTGATTCTAGGCAAATGTTATACTCCTATTATTATGTAAGCAGAACTTGTGTAGTTTAAAAATTAAATAAAGAATATATCATGTAATTACTTACAGCAGTGTTTTTGTTTTCGTGAACATGATGTAGCATGTTATTATTTGTAATGAAATTCGTCACGTACATAAAAACTACTCATTCATTAAAAATCACAAAAACCTTGTTTCTTTCAACTAGTATTCTATATTTCACAGACCTAGGGCAAATTATAACATTAAAATAAAAAAATCTACTACATTAACATTCATTATAAATATGGTACATTTCGTGTTTTACCGTTTAAACATAACATTTATGCAATAATTAATTACAGACAAATACCGCGAGCTATTGTCAAACATCAACGCCGTATTAAAATTTTGTAATAAAATTCAAAAGCGTCAATTAAATGCCAATAATGCAAATGAATCGTACAATATTTAATTAAAAGCACAATTTAAATTCGTACCTCAATTAGCCATTATGTTAATTTTACCATGACAAAATAATCCTGGCGAAAAAGTGTGGTACGGGGATTCTAGTTGGCTAATGCCGTTTTATCTGGCCAATATGGCGCAGATATACGTATGAATGGGCAATGGTTATGTGGGAAGATCAACCACGGATAATAAAACATTTGTTATGCACTAAATATAGTTTCTCTCTTGTCAAACGGTCAAATTGTTCAACTAAATGTTTATCCACCTTCACCACCATTGTTAGCCATGTTACAAGACACGTAGGGTGGGGTTGGGAGGAAATACGCTCTAAGTAGCAAGTAATTGTTGCTGATCGATATTTAGTATACTAGTTGTAATTGCTGGTTCTCTAATACTGTAGAATTTCTCTCTGATCTGCAACTAACTAATTTATTTATCACAAATTGCGTAAGAATGCGCATGCGCACGTATGCGTGTTTCTATCGCAAATACTCCTGAATTGTACGCTATAGATTATTAAACTGGTTTCACTCTAGTGATCAGGAATGCTAAAGTGCACGTCGAAACTGAATTGGCAACTACACTTGATCAGACATTGTATACACACATAACATTACGCCTTTCTCATTACTGTGGGGTTTGTATGAGCTCGATAACCTGTATTTATTATTAAAATACTGCAATTAATACACACTAACGAAAAATAAAAATTAAATAAAATTATTTTATCAAGATTTAAAACAATTTACATATATAGTAGAATCAATTTATAATTAACCCGCATATAGTGGAAATTCGCTTATAACGAACCTATCACACTTCAAGTTCACTATAAACGGATTCAAATGTATTTTTAACTCTCAATCCATTGACTGAAGAATGTTTCTATGAGGTCTAATAGAAAAAAGCATTTATGATATATTAAATTTTGCGTAAAACAATGAATGAATTGCTAGTACTAAAAATTGCACTTATAACGTAATGATTTTACATTCAACAGTAGAATAATTAATTTTGTCATTTCAATAATAACTGTTTACATTATTCAAACAATTTGTTAATTATGTAAATATTTAATTTTGATAATCCTGTTATGATAAACAGATCAAAGAACCTGTTTCAAATTTGTATCTATCATTTACTGTTTTGACATTTGACAAATAAATACTAACTGAAATTGAATATTTACTGTTTTTATTGTTAGGCAGTAATAATATTAGAATTTGAAATTATATAATAATTTATTTATGTTCAACATGATTTTCATTTCAGTTATTTTCCATTAAAAACTAAATCAGTTTTTCAACAATTGAATTGCAAAAAAAAAACGTATTATAAAAATGACAAAGAGATATACTGAATTCATCATGTCATGATTAAACATTTATTGTTAACGCTATTATTGGAATGTTTCCTGAAGAGTAATAATAAATAAAAACAAAAACGCATTAATAAAACAATTATAGTAACGGTCGCAATGAGCAACATTTGTTGGATTCCGAACATGAATTTATAAAGACCTAGCCATTGAACGTTTCATTTATAACGGAGCAAAACTCATCGTTTAAAAATTCATGAGCAAGCGAACGAACCAGTGCGATCACAGAGTTATCTTTCCGCAGTGAATGTAAGGTCTGCTTTTTTACAGGCTGGGATATTTCTGTCGCAAGAAGCAATAAAAATTACAAACTGAAGAATGAAAGAATTCATTTAAATATGAAATTGGCCAGGAGTATTTCTGTGCACATTATTGTAGTAAAACCTAAAAAAAAAAATGTATCATTGCAACTACGCTTTTTAGAACCGGTACTATAAGTTCGAGTAATTATTTTAACCGTATGACGTATGTTAATGTAAGGCAACGGCCATGTTGATTATAGATGCAAACTTAGTGAAAAATTATACTGATTGCTGCAATGTGCGCATTTCGCCGAGGTGTGAGCGTCACAATTCACGCACCGTTAGCCGTCGCGGCGACAGCCGTGGCGTCGCGCTAGTAATAATTACGCAGAGCACACGTCAGGGGCTCAGTCGGGGTTGCACTGTAGCCGAGGCGCGTGACGTGCAACAAATAAATTATATAAAAAAAAAAAGAATAAAAAAAAAACATTTTTGATTAGCATACAGAATTACAACGTTTTTACATTCTGTTCGGGCACAGCATAGCGCGCCACTGTGGCCAATATATAAAACTGAGAGAGTGAGTACGCGTGCACCGAAACGCTGCCGGTGTTAGTGTCCCCCTCTGTTGTATGAGTGCGCGAATAAAAACGCCTGACACTTTGACACGTAACATGCCTATTACAGGAACGACTGACAGCTACGACGGATTCACGTTTTTTTTTTCTAAAAGAAAAATAATGGCGAAAACGTTTTAGTGGAATTTTAAATGTGTCCCAGTCTGGGAATATACATTTATAGTGGCATCCTTTATCTTGGCCTGGTGTTCTAACAGACATAATATATGGATGTTGTTGTGCTGTGTTGTATTTAAGAATGAACGAATGTGAAAATATAACAGCATATTAAGAGAGGATGCACAGCTGCAGTTTTAATTTATTATCCAACGTTCTGACAGCACGTGTTACGCGTCGAATTAAAAGTTTCGCTAGCCCTAAAAGCATTCTAATTTAAACTAACGGAAACTGTAATACATTCATTATTGCAAGATGTGATCTGCGGCTGCTGCTTACACTACCATCCTGGCGTTCTATCGCGAAAACTTTGTATGAAGTGTAACCGTAGCACACGCCTCAGGACGATTTTAATTTAGAAATGTGCTAGTGAAAAAAGAACATGAACATACGTACGTGTACAAAGAAGAAAGAGTTTATAAACAAATGTCATTTGTAGAAGCCACAATGCGAACTTTATACACAGTATCATAATTATAATGGCAATACATTATTTTTGCCAACCTTACTACTACTATAGCAACCAACATCTCTAGATACGCTCTGGATTGCTATGAAATGCGGTTTGAGAAGAGTTAATATAATTGCGTTCATTAAAACTGCGATTTCAGGATTGTACTAACCCGTTATCCCGTTTCTGAGAATCCACTACTGTTTTCAATCTTGTTAAGTAAAATATAACAAATCTTTATTAAGATATCATTCGAGATTCGTAAAGTGCTAAATCGGTAATAAGCAGATAGAACGCAGGATTTTCATTTGTTTTTGCATACATTTTGTTAGATTAACAAGTAACATATGTGATAAGTGGTGGAAGAACTATAAATGCTTGTGAGCTATTACTTCACATGAACATGCACAGGTTTTGGCCCAGTTTGCGCTGGTTCACAGGGCCAGACGAACCCCTGAGCACCGCTGGCAGGCGTTGTTGTGTGACGGAAATGATTTTACACGAACTTGAAATTGAAATTCATGAATAGTTGAAACCCGAACGGTTACACTGAACTCGGCAACTTTTTGATGGGCAGTTGAAAGCATTCCTACGTACTGGATACTGTTCCCGGGAAACTTCTCCGTTTCACCAATGGTGGTGCACTCATTTCTGTTCCAAATGATGAGAGTAATGGAGAACGTGGAAGTAACAGTGTACTGCGGCAGGCGAAATAGGACAGGGTTTACATTAGGAAACTGTTTAATATCCTATCACACATCACAGGACTAAAGATTACCTGAACTTCCGGCACTATATACTGATTACTGCAACGGGAATCGAGATAAGTTCTTCAGAAACAGAAAACAAAATGGAGCGCCTCAACTTTCTTTACTTATATATTATTGTGCACGTCGCTACAGTGTTCCGAATACAGATGATGTTGGAACGAGTGAATCCCCTTTCCACTCGCATAACGGAGATTCCTTCAATCCCCTTGCAAACATACATATGTGAAAAACCAATACATATGTACATGAATACTTTATACTATGTGCAGGAGAAAATTCGCTGGTAAAAATACAAACATAACCACATATTTGTGCAACCACAGTGCAAATACGAAGATACGGACAATATAATCTTAATATCAAAATATACTCTTTCATAAATATATAATCTTTTTTCGCGTTTACTTTTGAAGTAATCAGTCATTTGACACTGAATTTATTCTTCTATAAATTTGTAATACACACAAATATATTTACAGAAATAAACAAACACGGTTATTAAAATACATACTGCAGAAATTGTAAACGCGAGAAATATGAATACAGCACAGTGATATGAATGATATTGATTAAAGGACCAAAAAAACAAAGAAGAAGAAGCACACAATGGATACAAGTGATGGCCAGCTTTTCGCTTTCATACATCGTGGGAAGCCAGGAACAACGGAGCAGCAGAAGCAGTCGTGTTGACTTGGTATATTGCCGTCAAGAGAGAGATAGAACACAGTGTCGGTGGCTTGCCAGTGTGGTGGGGCAAGACGTAGAGTAGAAAAACCGCACGCGATTTCCCTAGGGCTTGAGTATTAGCGTCCCTAACACAATATTACGCGTAAAGCACGCAGCTTTACGTAACACCGCGATCACAGTTGGCCAGAAGTCACGCATCACCGATATACGAACAACGAACCGGTCCCAGACTGCTCTAACACACTATCCAACACACGCACGTACGTACATGTGGACAAACGTTTCAGAAAAGACGTCCTGAACGTATATACGACTGACTGACCTCACGGAATATTTATGATTCCAAGTTTATGTGTTGCAATTTCGTTAAATACCAATTCTGACGTTTTTATTAACGTATATAATTACTCAATTTAATATACGTATATTTTATATACCGGGTGTCTCAAGAAATCTGGGACATAGGGAATTAACATGTAAATATGGAAATATTGTGATTAATTTTGAACAATACATTTTAGAACAAAACTGCAAGTATAAAAAAATTGTTCAGAAATAAAAACTGCATGATAAGATGTCATATTTAATGCTCAGATATGTTTCCATAATGCATTTCTTATTTCTGAACATCTTTTTTATTTACATGTAAAAATAAAATGTATTATTCCGGAGTAATCACAATATTTCTATATTTACATGTTAATTCCCTATGTCCCAGAATTCTTAGGACACCGGTATATAATTTTATTTACATTTGTTTTCCTAAAATTTTATATTTATATAAATAGTATATTTTTATTTGTATATACATGTATACTAAATATTCTTAGCGATGATGGAAGTGGACTGAAGTGGATGACGAAGTTACTGAACTCAAGGGCAGCATAAACCTCAGAAGACTGAAGAAAGAAATAAATGAAATAATAATGTACATTAGTAATTAGTCCAGGTTGTTATTCTCTTTTAAGATACATGTGTCTATCGGTTGTTATTTATTTAAGTTTGGGAATTTAATTAATAGTAATGTGCAGAAAAGAATATGTAAGATTCCAGGCCGGAAGGCAGGAATACACTTTATATCTACTTCTATCTACTAAATATTTTACAAGACTTAGAAATTATTTTTAACACCAGGAAAAATCTTGTTTTATTTATATTATATACGACAATATAGAACTCGAACAACAGATGTGAAGAAAAATAACGATTTTAGTCGTATTGAACCATTCTTATAATATCAAATCACAGAGCAATTCAAGTAGATGTTCCGGGTTGCTCCCGTATACACTAGACTTCAATTTCACACACCCACACATACACACACTGGTGTGGAAAGAACTCTTCATGTACAGATTTATATTCAAGACCCAACGGACGGACACTTCACACCCGCAACGAACCCGAACGAACCGAAACGGAAAACTCAATAATATTCAACAAAACTTCCAACGCCATTCACGTGTATCTCGATTTTCGTCAAATGGTCAGTCGATAAATTTTGATAAAAAATTGTCCGTCAGTGTTAGAAGCGCGTGGAGTGCGGGACCAGAGTGTGACCGCGCATCGCCTGTATAAGCGTGACAAGCGACCGCTTTATCGAGACAGATTCGCTCGGAACATTCATCAAGTGATCGGCGATTCGACACCACGTCCTATTCACTGTAATTATGTGGCCCACTAGCAACGTTGTACATCGAGACTTGGTTGTCGAAGAAACCTGAACAGTGGTACCAACCTTCAAACTAACAGTACACCGACCACAATTCGAGAATCCGAGTAAAACAATAATCATGTTATCTAACTGGTGCATACTTGTATAGAATTATAGAAATATATATATATATATATATATATATATATATATATATATATATATATGTAGCTACGCGTGGAATTCACTTATAGGCAACTCGCATATAATGGAAACTTAAGCTTATAATGAACATATCGCCCAACTAAACATACTACATATTTTTCTTACAGTTACAATCGCCCTTAGACTAAAATAGTGTAGAAAGGAAGATCTAAAACCTCATTATATTCTAATAATTTCAAATGATATTCTACGGTAAATATTGTATTGATAATTGGCGAACTACGTTGAAGTGTATTGATTCTTTTAAGTAAAAGTAATAGGAACACACAATTAATTCAATTTATTCTTTATACGTAGAAGAAACTCTCGAGGCTGTAATATTTGTTCATAATTTATTTCCAAGCTTGTGTTCATGTATGGGTGTGTGCAACCATCGTTTGATGACCACTGGTTCATAGTTTATCAATCACTTCGTGGCGTCTCGGCGGAGGGCGTCGCTGAGGTGGCCGACACGTCACTTTAGTGTATACGCGAGCGTCAATCGATGCCGAATCAGGATTACAGGCGTCGGAGTTGGCCTGGATCCAAAGTGATTTTCACAAACGTGAAGTTCGTATATACACGCATACACATATCGGCTAGTACATATTGCTGTTAGCTATCAGTCATTCACAAACATATACCCAATATTTTATAATTAAAATTACTACATACGAATTTATCACAATATAACTAATCAAGAGCACCTAGAGAAAATTATTGTATATGCTAATTTCATAAGTAAACGATGAATGTAAATTAAAGCATCTTATGTATATAATGTAATTTATAAGATTTTAATTTTCTTACATTTATTTTAATGTTAGTTATGAGAGTAATTTATTATCCTTATATGTTGATCTACGCCAGCAACCCAAATTACACATGTGTAATGCTGGTGGCTTGAACGTTATTCAATATTCTACGCACAAAATATAACCAAACAGCCGCTATTAATTATTAATGTACTAACAGTATAACCTGTCACCAAATGTACATAAATAAACTACCTGATCCAGTTCACAGTATCGCTAACACAAATACCAATATTTACTTCTCATTAAAAAGCAACAATTTTTCTTTTGTGAGAATCAATGTTATTGTAGCATAGTGTTTGACAAGTAAAACAAAATGCTCGTACTTTATGCAGTATTAAACAGTATGCTCTATTTTGTAACATCGTTGTAAGACACATCTATTAAAAATTATATAATAACATCGATTGAATACAAATCTATAGTTATGACTCAATAAGAAATAAAAAAAATTCGATCGGAAAGGATGCACATTTTTCGTAAAATTTACAGGAACGAACGAGACAGCTAAAGGGCACGGCATGGGAATTAGGACTTGGATAGGGATACAGGAAGGAAGGATAACACTACCTCGCCTGGTTACTGGTGGTACTTGTTCCGCGGGTCTGGGAAACACAGTTGCTCTGATTTTCTTTCCGTTCCCGGCACAATTTAACCGTGTTTCTTGCCTCTACACTTGAGAAAGACTTGATATATGAGAGGGCAAACATCAGCATAGCCCCCGAAGTCTCCACAGATTGGCACAGGGATATCGAGCAAACAAAGGATCACTGGTTTTATTATCCATCGTTTTCATACGGTTTTAACGTGCTATTCCGTATTTCAACTACAAGTAAACTTGTATGATAAAATTGTAACGGAAAATATGTTATGTTTATTACACGGATATACACTTAAACATCTAGGGAAATTTCCAGTTATAAAGGTGGATAACGTTACTAGTAGTAACTCACTAGCAGCAATTGCTCTATAAACACTTTTATACTGATAATTTACCAGGAAATTCTACATAGATATACGTAATTCTATAAATGTAATCGCTGATAAAATATTTCAATAAATGACAGTACTTACAATGAATAAAAAGAACTTGATAGAAATGATTCTTTTAAATAATGTCATTTCGTACAGTACCAGCGAATAAAAAATTAAAAGACTAAAAGAAAAGTTTCCGAACAAATCGAATCGGAAACAGTTCGTGATAATGATGCAGACCATCAGAAAGAACTTAACCCAAATCCATTAAACATCGACATCGCAATCATCTTGTGAAGATAATTCTAGCTTGACTTGGCGATCAACAGGGTTGCCAAGTGAGCAACACTGGTTAGCGGGAGTATATTTCAACTCATTTCCTGTCGGTGTACAAGTTCTTTCCTCGTTATAACCATGTATGCGCACGCAAGTGATATATTGGTACGCAAACTTTACTAAATCATCAGCAAGATTAACTCCATGCGCGTTCTGCTCGCTTGCTCGTTCGCCCGGTGTGTTTTCACCGCGAGTAACTTTAGCTTGACGTAGCACGCGCACGCGAACCTTTTTTTCCTGCGTTCTCTCTTTATTTATCGAACTTCTCATTATAGTAATGACGGACCCATCTGGAGCGGCGCCTACTGTGATCATTACAAACAGCCGTGGACACGGAACAGAGCAGACACCATGAGCAGTCAGTTGTAGAAAAGGAAACGGAAAACTGAAAAACCAGTTTCGCACACAATGAACTTTGCAAAACTTGAGGTGACGAGAAGTCGAAGCTTGACAAAGAGTCCAGATTTTTTTTTGTATTACAGGAGGTTTAGTAACGTGATTTTAATGGGGTGGAGGTTGAGTCTAAGGATTACATTACAACAAGAATTGGCTGTCAGATCGATATTCCTTTGGCCAGCTCCTTGGACAGGTGAGAGGTGTTTCGATACACATTTCATACATTTTACTTTTCCTCGTTGTACGTTCCTAGTTTCTCTTTAAACCACTACCCGCCCTTTCTTATCAGTCTGGATGGTTGGTTGTTTCGTAGGAATAATAAACATTATTTAAATTCATTCTATTTCTATGTTAAACAGTGAACCGGTAAATATAACGTGCTTCTTTTCTTTAAAGGCAATAAAATGTAAAACATAACAGCGGGACACCCGGTGCGATATAATGTCAAATGAACTTTATACGATTTCACTGTTGTGTTACAATATTATAAGTATACTTGTTTATTCACCGCCCAAAATCTAACGGGAATAAAATCTCTCTCTCTCTCTCTCTCTCTCTCTCTATATATATATATATATATATATATATATATATATATAAATAAAGAGAGAGAGTGAGAGAAATATAATAATGTGAAATGACCTGACATAGACTCCTATAATTTGAATAGTGCGTATACATGCAGGATATTAACGTACTTTATAGAGAAAGGGACCACAGGTAATATTACGATCGAACTTGCATAGTACTCGAGAACACGCAAATGGAAACGTACAGTGTATTCCACGATCATATTCCTGACTTCTTGTAATAATTAGTTTATGCAGAGTGCTATATACGAACAATAGAAATATTTCGATAGATAATATGACCCAAGCAAAATTGTAACCCATTACTGATCTCAATCATGAATTAATAGCCGTACCGAGCATACAGTATTGCAGTGTATAACTATCCATTCCAGGTACTCCGTAACAGAGATGAAATAAGTGGATTTTAGTAATTGCTATTTATATTACGAAAACCATTTTGTCATACATTTTATAAAATCTAATTTTGTTATATATGTTTTAAAATGCTGGTTAGTCATTCTGTAGGACAGATATACTTGCAGGGCCACAGTAAGGAATTCTTGCGCCTAGGGTCAAATCTGCGCCTCCAGTTGAAGTTTTTTTAGCTAATATTCATCCGACTGAGGGTTTTTTTTGCTAATATTCGTCATTTTGGCGTCTCTCCCCCAAAACTAGTGCGCCTGGGGTGGTCGCCCCCTTCGCTCTGGCCCTACTGTGGCACTGTATACTTGCTAAAGAAATTCATTATTATCATTTTATCTAGTCGCGCCATTTGCGTGGGTAAATCGACCAGTAAAACATCATTAATTGTGCGTATAAATAAATGTACGTACGTACATTACCGTTAAAGAATCATCCGCTACGTTCGTGATAAGCCACGCGATTGGTGGTTAGTTGTTAGACAGAAGTGACACCAGCGGTAGTGCTAGCTAGTGAGGAGGTGGGTGGTGCTAGGGGAAGAGTAAGGGTGACAGTGGTTAGGGGGCGGTGTTGGTGGTCGTAGTAGCGGTGTAGTCGGAGGCGTCAGCTTACGAAACAATTAATTGAACACGGTAATCCCGCAAGTAATTTAAGTCAATCAGTCAAGGGAAAGAGGAAACTTAGATGGTCAGCTTGTGGGGGCTACGCCACCTGGGAGAAGCACTACCACCTCACATACTCGCCACACGCAAACGTGCAGATGTACCGGAACAAGAAATATTAAAAAGTATAACTGAATATAATAAGAATGTATTGCTATACAAGTTTATTTCTAATTTAGAGAGTCAAACATAATTGAACATTGAGCAAACAAAAATACTACTAAAGAGCAGTCAAATTAAACATTACAAGAGATTTAGAAAAAGAAATAAAAATCTACTAGGTCACATTACGGTCTTGTTCTTGTTTTTCCGCCACTTGGATTTTTATAATCCTCATTTTAATTAAAGCTCACGAACCATTCTACTCGGGGGAAATAAAGTAATTTTGCATTATACTGAACATCTCTTGGCGACCTACCTATCGAAATAATTAACTACTTACAAACACATGTGTGTTTTAGAGTATACGTTGTTCAGAAGAAACACTTTGTCTAACCGCTTTCGTGAACATACGTTGCGTGAATATTTCTTTACTAAAATCCATCAGATAATGAAGCAGAGGTATTTAAATGTGCCCTTGCCGAAAATCGATATTGTAACAACGAAATTACAAGTCCTTACCGAATTAACTGATAGTAAATATTCATAAAAATTCAATGCAGAAACAACATTTTTCTTTTCTCTATTTTTCAATTCACTCTCGGGAAAAATGTCGAAAATTAAATTAAAAATGTAAACGTGACAAAATTTTATAATTATTATGTATTTGGAGAAATATAATCTTATTTCGTTTTCCCATAATTCCAAATCTTTAAATTATAATTAATTGATTGTTGTTTTTCATTATTTTTCTTAATAAAAATAATGTATAGATCGTCAGTTGTGTTTATATTCGAGTAATTCAAAAAGGAATATCATATTCACCTGTCATTTAATGCGGAGCTAATTCACAGTGTCCAGAACACTAATAATTCAAACTGACAATTAAATATGAAACAGTATTAATCCACAACTTGGTACCATACCGCTATAGGAATATTTAATTACATTGTTCATAAATAATAAGAACATTACTTTATAAATCCGATTAAATATAAAACCTGTAATTAAAAATAACTGCAAAATACGTAATCGTTAATCTAAAAAATATAAAACGACGTTTATACGAAATTTAAAAAAAAGATTAAATGACAACATAAAATATTATACATTAAATACTATATAATTATGCAAAATAACTATATTCAATACAATTTTATTTTTCTATGAATAATAAATGAAACATAAAATAAAAATCATAATTAATAAAAAGAAATATTGTATTTTTATTTATTATCCATAATGGCATAGCGAAGAAATTAGTTTATTTAAAGATGCATATCTATTAATTAGAAGAATTATTAATTAACTTATGCAAACAGCGTAACAGTTTCTTTGATTACACTGGCTGTGTCACCATCTTGAGTTAGAGTAAATGATTAACAAACAAATAAAGCAAAAGAAATGTCCAAACAAACCTTGTTTGCCTGCAGTGTGAATCCTCGCGTCTGTCTGGCTAAGTAACGATAATGCAGCAACAGGAATAAAGAACACTAACAGTCCTGCAGAGGCCATTGCACAAGGTGAAATGTAGATGAACTTGTAATCAAAACTCGGACACGGTAATAGTTGAACAAACACACACAGTCAGTTGTTCTTCAGCAGTTATTTTACATCAAACAACATGAGACACACTTGCAGTTTATTCTTCGTAAGAGTCATATGAACATACCAAGTTTTCAACACACTTAATTATTACCTATAAGTAACATCTAATATTTGATGATCTGCCAATCACCACTATTGAATGTTCAATGTTAGGACAGTCACGGACATTTCACATCAAACAATAAACCGACATCAATAATTGTTTCAAGTCCAATCTCAATCGGAATAAAATCTGAAGCATGGTTCAATTATTCCCCTAACCTAACACACTACAACTGCAGTAAGAAACCAGTTAGTTCAGATGAATGATTGTTGTAACTGTTGCAGAATGTCTTGTCGGAACAAGTTCTAGTTTGCCGGAGGACGCACGGATATGTATATGTAATATGTACAATGCGGCGAGAATGCGATACTGGACAAGGATGACGCGCACCGTTACGTTTACGTAACGGGAAACAATACCTTACCACACGACTGCCGCGTAAGGACTGCAGATCTGTCCGTGTCCGCGCCGTCGTTACCATTTGCGCAGTCGCAATGGACTGCGTACAAAAGTCCATTCTGAATACACGAAACCGCATCTGTTTTCTCGTAAAAAATTGTTTTTGGCAATAGCAATTTGTTGGCATTGTTACGATAACCAAACCAATATGTAGACGAAGGTAATATGTCCATTGTATTTGATAAAAAAAGAAAAATATGAATTTGTCCACTGTTTTATATACGAGAACACAAAAATATGTACACTTCTGGCAATGAGAATGAATGGTATTCACAAACATGTGACAGGACTTTTGGTTTCTACAAAAATGTTTACGAAATTAGACTATAGTTAATAAAATGAATAATAGACTATATAGAAATATTGCTAAAATACATTATGAAACGAACAAAATAGTATTTTATTAATGTTTCTGATAGTAGTATTTAGTAAAATGAGCTTTCATACATCTGAGATTGAATGAAAACAGCAATTCTGTTAATTTTTCCAGTGTGAAACTTCACCAGGGATTATGACACCGAAACGTGTGTAAATGAAGTCACAGAAGTCACCGATAAGTTTCAAATAAATGCATGTACCCCCGTCCGAAATTCGGCTAGTAATCGAATTACCGAGGGCTTAGAAACCAAACATATTGGTTTAGAAAAAAAAGTTCTAGTTTATTCATTTATCACTATTTATTATTTAATGTAATTCATACGTATTATTTTTCATAATTCTCCGCAAATCATTATTTATATGCATTTATATATCATATTTAATTATTACAAGTAATCAAGCTTTTAAAAAATATTAATATTATTAAATAAACAATTTGTTACAATAAATAATGAAATTGTATCGGACAAAATAAATTTAAATAATGTGAAATAATTTGTATTAATGTACCACGAATTGTGTGATAAGCTGATTACGTATTGTATTATTCGGGGAATTATGCAGAAATCTGAATTTCAAACATTTTATTTTCACCTGGAAATGAAATGTCAATTCAGTGGATACATTTTCAGAGATTTCATTTGAAACTTTCAACCGCCGAGTTAAATTGCAATTAATACATAATTTAATTTTGAATGAATCATAAAAATTCAATTGATTTCTACTGAATAGTTATTTCATATTCTCGAACTATAATAATTTATTGAAATGCATGACCGTCCAATGAAATAACCGTTACATATGACCTGAGGTTTCTTAATCATAATCAAGGACAAACAAACTTGCACTCATTTGTAAAATAACCGAGTTATTTTGTAAATATCAATATCTAGTAATGTCACTAAGCTATGACCTATATATTTGTATGTACACACATACGTTGGCTTAGATATAATGATGTAATAGCTGTTTTGACCATTCCGGTTGTAACTGGTTCGTTACGAATGTCGAATGCTCGTACATACGTATCTATTCATATACATGTAACGAGCAATGTGCATAATAGTAATGTTTTGCCTCGCATCATATACACGGTGGTTGGGAGAAGGGTGGGGGGGGAGGTGTGCAACGTAAAGGCAACACCGCAAATGGTAACTGTGCACGGCCAATAATGGTTGGTTGAAATCCCATTTTGAATTCGCTCATTACAAGTGGATGGCCCGATACTCAACCGGCTGATACGTATTTTATGGAGTTGTTATCTGGCGTGTAGCATGTGATGGGCAGAGCACAACATCACACCCCCAAGCCCGGACGATGCAGGAGATACACACACACACACACACACACCACACATCCAGGCAGATTCACACGATGCAGCTGTCTGTCCATCCATCCGTCCGTTACACTGTGAACAAGATGCAAAAGATAGATTAACCAACATACAAACGAGTGTTACCTATTAGAGTATTCGTGTAACACATACATATTTCAAGTACCAGTATTTGTTGCCCTTATATACACGAAAATGTATCAATAGTATCTAGTACCGTTCTGAAAAACTTTCTCAATGTTTTATTGCAAACAAATTCAGTTAGCGAAATGTAAATATAAAAAACAATTCAGCTAATATAGTAATAAAATGTATTATTTGCTAAATATACATATCTGAATCAATTTACACATTTACGTATTCGGGTAATTTAATTCCTTTGCACGATATCCGCCCGCCTGGAGGTGACTATTAATTATTTTATTAGACATAGCTGTCATTCGTCAATAGTGTATCGTGTTCTGAATTACCTTCCATCGCGTCAATATACACATAAAAGAGCGGACCAATAAACACACCCGCGGGACCTAGCTAGCTGATAACGAGCTACAAATGTTCACATTCCACACCCAGATATGAAATCCAGTTCTTTTTTTATCAACGAAACATTCATATTCACTACATTCATTGTTCAATTCCTTGAAAATTGGAATTCCAAAGTAAATCTACGTTTCGAGATACATCAAATAGATCATTTCAAACCACAAAATTAGCTTTTCAAACGCAGTCTTTACTATACGTCAAATCTATATACGAAAAGCATACATTAATCCAGAGTGCAGTTCAAACATAACATTTCATAAACCAATACAAAATACAGATAGAGCAAATGGTATTAATACACATTTAGTTAGTCCAGTGTCAACACCAAGTGCCTATCGGAACCGATATCCGGTTACATTGGGATTAAAGGCAAGAAGGTCGAAATGTGGACTTCTCTAATTCCATTCAGTCCGACATTCTAGGATAACGTGTGGAGTCTAGTTGTCGACGAGCAAAGTATGGTGAGCGGGAACGATGGTTGTGCAGTAGGGGGTTGGAAGGGAATACTAAAATAGAACCGGGTTGGTGATAGTGGTAGTGGTGACACAGGCTGTGTCAGCCATGAGCATTCGCCAGTTGTTCAACACTAACAATTCCAGTTCGTACAACGGTAATCCCACGCCCGCTCTGTATCCGGCCTGGTGCCGCGATCCTTGCTATATCCTTGTGATGATCAAGTGACCTTCACCTTACATTCACCACTTTCCCCTTCCACTGGTCTCTCTACTCAGACCCAACCAGCAGCAGCCGTACGGAGAACTACCCACCTAGTAGTCCTTCGATCGGATCAGTTGTCTGCGATTCGTGTGCTATTACCATCTTCGAGAACTATGGGAGGCATGTTGCGTTACGACCCCGAAGGAGATAAGAACAGGTTTCTTATTTATCCCGGACTGACTGAAATCTATCCGCATTCATTTCGAAGAAAAATGAAAGTGGACCAACGCCAACTATAGATTTCTTTGTACCGCGTGATAAATGGAGTTATATTTCAATATACTAATACTAATGCTTTAAATAAACGATCTTCAGTAATATTTTATTAACTATAACTTGATATTTTAACAAGTAAAAATAATTGTGAACAATGCCTGAATAAATTATTAAATGTATCATTATAATATTGAAATATTCCATCTATTCTCAGTAAGTTTTGTCATGTATAATGGTTTGATCAATTCAATTCCATGTGAATTTCATCCTCTGTATAGTGGTTGAAACTAAAAGTCAAACGATAATAAAACGGGGTATATTTACACATTAACTTTCAAACCATTTCACAGTTTCGAAAGTAAGCGTAATTTGTTTAACTACTCCACCATTTAACAGCTGACCAGTGACCGTTATATAGGTAAGTGCACGGTTATTCTCGTTTATGATAAAACTTTGAATCCAAACAAATATTTATCCAGTAGTAACATTCAAAATACTTGAACAGTGGGAACATTTCAAGAGTACATACATGACCATGTTGGATATAAGTATGCAAGTATGTACTAGATTGTTGCATGTTCGTAACTCGTATATATTAGGACATAGTTAGATAGTATGTACACATGTTCTAACAGTAAGTGTACATGTCCTTCTAGCGTGTTCCCCACTCCTTCACATATTCTGTATATGTATAAGATTAGGTCGAATGTGTTTTGGCCGGATCGTTACTGCTGACGCTTGTTACAGATCAAACTTAGGAAGTTTTTCGATCGCCCCCGGAACTGGCCATTTATATCCGAAGCTGGATTAGACAGTCTACTGCTGTTGTTGGTTCGAGATATATCCGCAGGGGTTTAGGCTACCGATATCCGAGAGGACACCTCCGGATAGTTTCCTGCACTGGAGTCCTCTACACTATATTTCCTGCTGCTCGAATTCTCTTTCTCTCTCTCTCTCTCTCTCTCCCACCCTCGTATATAGTATAGGCACTGCCTAGTTATATCGTTATAGCTTCTTTCTTAATGTAGAAGCTTATGTTCTTAAAAAGATACTGGATAGTGTTCCGTGTTAGATAGGGTCCGATACCTCACATATTGTAGCCCCCTTTTCCTAGTGATTTATTGTATCAATCTACCAGTGTAGAAGATATCATGATTTTAGTATAAATATTTGTAAATAGACGTGCAAATTATTGCATATTTGGTAGAATTTCCACTAGTTAAGCTATTTCACACATGAAGGCAGGTTTATAAATTACTTCTGGTACATAATTCGGGTACTGCATAACAACAACAACAAAAACTCACTGACATTATTTTATAACTACTTTATTCTACAAAATATGTAGCCAAAAAAAAATCTGTGCCCCGGACCATTACGGAATGCATTTAGCCTCAGTTGGTGCGATGCTAAATTCGCCAGAGCATAAAATAACATGGAACCGCGCGAACATTCGCCGTAGCAAATACAGATTATTATTACAAGCAGAACGGCCCAATTTCCAACCGTATCATGTAACGAATATTATTGTAATACCTAGTTATCTTAATGCACTGCTACAATTATTACACGTGTGCAAATTCACGCTATGCATATTGTTCCCTTCTATACCACTACACCTCTCGCGGAACCATTTGCCGCTACATCACAATATTCGCTTTGTGAAACAAACAAATATTTGTTCATGTCCACAGATAAAATACTATAATATTGAATTAATTACTACAAAGTAGAGGAGAAAACTATCTCATACCATAATATTGGATTGAAATCTCGTGATCAGTGGCGTAGCTAGAAATTTTGGGCCCCTATGTAAGTATGAACGGAAGGTCCCACTCCCATGTTGGTCATAATTTTTAAAAAATACAAACGATTTATTTTCCTTATTAATTTTTTCTTATATTTTTATTTTCTTTTATCTTGATGATATTATGTATTTTTTCTCAGTTCACTTGTCTAAGTTAGGGCCCCCTACACTCGTGGGCCCCTATGCATTGCACACGTTTGCTCTACAGTAGCTACGCCACTGCTCGTGATAGAATTTAATAATATAAAAGTTATACAATCAAATACCGTGAAAGCGGACAGCTTTAATTAAACGGACAAACTCCTTAGTCCCGAATGTTTTCCAATACTTTCATACGTATATAAAATACGCTCTGACAAACGGACGCTCTAATAAACGAACGGAGATATTATATTACCCCACAAAAGCGGGGGTATTGTCAATACAAATATGTACAACTATCCCTCCTGCAGCACGGTATAACACTATACTTCTACTCTGTAATGTATTTAGAAATCTGAAGTACACAATATATACGGGTATGTCAAAAATTCTTTTCTTTTTATACATATTTTAAAAATCGTCCAATCACTTATCGAGTTCTGGAGTAATTGCCATGTGCCCTGTACCGAGCAGTGATGAGGAAGAAAATGATTGAATTAAAATTTTTAAAATGAAAATAGTAATACATATATTTCTTTTCATTTTGTGTTATACCTACCTACACATGTTAATATTTTTAATTAAAATGAAGTTGTTTGTATGGATTAAAAATGTGTTTGTTTTAATAAGTTTTCAGAACCAAACCCTCTTCGTTTTTTAACTTGCTCTGGATCTCATATGACACGTTTTCACACAACACGTCATTTTCTGGGAACCTATATACCGTGTTATATGAGACGTACCGGTATATACCGGCCAAAAAAGTTGGTCCTGTGAGTGTCTGCCTAGGGGCTGTATATTATATACTGAAATTTCATCGTATTTTCTTTTGTTCTAATGATAGTTAACGAATTCAAATCTCGATTCAAATATTCTATATTTAAATAAAACGCATTTTCAAGTATCAACGTACGAGTATTTAAACAGTAAAATTGTTACATATACTCGTTATATTTATCTGTAAAAATATTGACAATTTTGGAAAAAAACAGATTTACTTGGCAATGAATTAAAAAAAAAATCATACTTCCAAATCAAACATTGTCAACAGTCCGTACCAAATATGAACTTCAAACCATCGTCAAATGTATAGTGTATCCATAGATATTAGAATTTGACTAAACGCAGCATGCTATTAACACAGGATTATCCCAGATTATACGACATAGTAAATGCATAAAAAGCAGAGATGTATTCCGAAATTTATAAATACATTTTGAAAAATAAAAACAACAAAAATATGAATATGATATACATCTTAACAATAACAATACAAATTAACATAAATAAATGTAATATTCAATAAATTATTATTACGTCTTAATTATAAACAAAATGTCTCTTGTCTTTCCCGCTAAGAGCATTACAAATTTACCTGAATACCGCCACTACTAGTAGTTTATGGCCTCTCCTGCTGTGAGGGGTACCCCCCTTCCTATTAAGGAATCATGTCAAATTCTTATATCTATGGACAGAGTATACGAGTAGTAGATTTAACTGACACATTTTCCAGTTATTTTACAGGATTTCCTATGTATATGTGTGTAGGAAATAAAACAAAACGACTGGATGATCCTGAGTCCGTCGTCCTTGTTCTGTTTATCAATGACTGCTAGTACAACGAGAGACATGTTGGATATGAAGAAATGGTACTATACAAGTACCACTACATACAGCTGTAGCTCTCTGTATATACGTATATTTGGTCTGTGGCACTGTACTATGTTCAACTAATGGTCTATGCGTGTATTGTAACGTTAGTGTATTGTGTACTGCCCAAACCAGTTTACATGTTGCAAAGTTAATCCTGATTGATTGCCACTGTAGCTTGCTCGATAGATTTTCGGCTGGGCACTACTAACTGAATTACAGCCGTATTCACAGTTAAATTTATTAGCACTGTGCATCAGTAAATTCTCTAGTGTTCCCGGTCTTACCTGAACGGTGCCCTGTCTCCTCTGAGCGACCACTAAGGGCCCCGATTCCTGCTTCGATCAACAACTCCCTGCCTACATGTTCCATCTAGTTCCAGTAGAGAGTAGACTAATCAAATCATTATAATTAATACAAGAGGATTTGTGTTCGCTATCATTATTTCAGTACGTGTGTTTGAGGCTAAATTTTTATTGATCAGTTGTGATTTATGAAAACCAATTCGTTCAATTAAATCATAGCATTTAGAATACACAAACCGTATTTGACTGTTACATATTGACAGAATAACGGCTAGAAGTTACAAAACTGGACAAACCACGTTTATAGAAATTTGTACATCAGTTTGAATAAATCTACATGCAACAGAACTGGCCGAGCTACAGTTGTGTTTGTTTTGCTGATGTATGTCAAAACGTTATGCGTATAATTGTATTTGGCCCGTCATTGAAATTTCGTTCCGTGAATAAATATTTTGCAAGTACGAAATTAGTTATTGTTGTTGTTATTAAGGAACGTATATTTCGCCATAATTTATTGTTTACGTATCCGAAATTACCTTCATTCAATTAAATTTTTCATAATTATGTTCACGGTACACGCCCGCCAGCTCACAAATACAAACTTGCGTAGTCCTCAGTAGGGAAACTAAAGACACTGCTCCAGGATTCTGGTGTATGTATAATTACGAATTATTAAAAATATAAACATTTACAAATGTTTCATGTATTTTTATTGACATACCTGTACGTATAAAAACATTTCATTTTGATATTATTATTTTTTTTTACATTAATCATGAGTGATTTTTCAATAATATTTAAAAATATATATTCATTGGCTAGTCCCTAATGCAGGCCTCCGGCTACTGAACGACATTTTTCATTTTTATTTTAAATTTAATTAAAAAGTGAATTTCATTTTGCATATTTGTCTATATTCGTTGGGTTATATTTTTATTTGTATCAAAAAATCCAAAATATGTTTCTATTATAAAGTATTGAATTAATTGAATAATATATTTTAAAATTGTTTTACTTGATATACAAAAAATATTTGAGTACTGAACATATCATCATACTATGCTGTTTTTAATTCTGAACAACTTTTTTATTTACACTTTTCCTCTAAAATGTATTGTTCAGAATAATCACAATATTTCTATATTTACATGTTAATTCCCTGTCTCAGATTTCTTGGGACACCCGGTAAAATTTACATGTGAGATTATAATACACGTTTTAGTATTATGAAGAATACCGAAAAAATATCAAATAAATCTGTTAGACATAGTTGTATAATGATCAAAGAAAGCTGAGGACACGTCGACATGATAATAAAAAAACGAAAGGACACATCATCCGGGTTTGAGGCCCATCAAACAAGGTTGAATCGTAACTTTTACGCAGACGAAAATATTTTTCATTTAGAGGTGACGGAACTGTGTCGACGCAATCTGATCCTGAACGAGGAGTCCCTAAATCATGACGGTGTCGAATGACACTGTTATCAAGTGTTTTAAGGGCATCTCCTTCCGGTTCCGAGAGTTGGCGCGTGCGCGCGCAGCATTTTAACACAGTGTTTGTATGGCTCAGTATTACCGTGATTTCCGCATCTGCAACGTTTCCATCTTCTTTAAAATTGTTTGAATTACAAAAGTGACGTCAGACGTATTTTACAGAGATGTAGAGTTCTTGGGATTCTTAATAAACATAAAAACAAGAACTGTGTGAGCAAATAGAAAGGTATTATACTGAGAGAAAGACTAGAGTTATTAATTTTCTTTAAGTTTGTGAGTAGTAGTCTGTATGTACGGTAACTTATGAAGTAAACCGGAATACGCGACGATATACGTTCTTGTGACAGCAACTGCAGCACATATTTCACAAAACACAGTTCAAATTGACAACAGCTACAACCGACAGCCGTTTGACAATTCCATTGAACGATTGTGGGTACAGGCTTGAGGATCGTCAGGAAACGGATCCCTGCCGATAGCTATACTGCGCGCATTCAGTTGTATAAGAGAGAGGAACTACAGACATCGCCATGATACTTGACATACCATTGCTATTTCCATCCGTAAATGTATGTCATGCAGCGAAGGTTTTATACATACAATAGTTTCACCGAATATTACAAGTGAAATACACTGCATTCTAAATCAGTGAAATGTCAAACAATTCCATCATCACACATATTTATCGCCAATTAAAATATTTAAAACTAAAAAGGTTGCTGTCAGAAATTTTCATTTGATTTAATTCGTTTCAACTGCGATTTTAAATTGAATATGATTGATACAATATGCCGTTAGAATCACCGCTTCACATACGTTGTCCAGTGAATATTTCAATTTTATATATTTAACTTTAACACCCAGTGAATACAAATAGTAAATAGTAAAATCGATGATGTACCACACAAAATTTAATATTTCATGCAAAATCAACGTAACAAATGGCGCGTCAACGCTTTGGCTACAAACATATATTCATATAAAATATACAAACAGACAGACACAGAGAGAGAGATGAACGGACAAGCGAACGAATGATGTTTGGTTGATTGTTGAACAGGTAGGGTGATCACGCATTCAATCGCGCTTTTAAAATTCAATCAGTATATGAATATTTAAACGTAAAGGTATAGTGAGAGGACACACATACATGGACGGACGGACGTACGCTATCAGCACGCGTGCTGTTTCGTAATTATACCTGGGATTAATTCCACCAATTACTGTATAGTTGCGTGTGCTCGTACCAATGTAAAGGTACATGAACACTACCTCCTATTCCTGGCACTAGGTGGCGGGAATGTTCCACACACACACATACACAGACTGTTGCCTTCTCCTTTCAGTTCCGTTGAACGCGCAACGGAACAACTATTGATTGCTATTGACAGGGCCAGCAAATTAACGAAAATCTAATTGTATCCTGGAGTGCGGGTGTTACGGGTCTGTGCTTGACATATATGTACAGTGTACACGTATCTGTATACCAGTACGAACTTGAATCACGTGATGTAAGATTATCCCGCGCATGCGCACTTGGCTACATTGTGGAAAATATTAGGTTATGTTGGTGAAAGTGAAACTGTTAAATAGAATTTCTAAACACGTGGCATAGAATCGGTAAATTAGTGTGTTAGTGCCGGAATATAACTACATTAAAACAATGTTTCTAATTTAACGATGAAAGGAATAAGTTAGTTGATACGTATATCCTTTAGGTAAAGTGTTTGCTTACATTACCATAACAAATCTGCGAAGTGAACGAACGAGCCGGGCGAACGTACGTACTGAACGAACGAGCCAATGAGAATGGAAACATTTTCAGATTCAGTTATTGTCATAATGAAACCTGAAGTATGTTATATCTCTCTAACAAATTTTAATCTCTACTGAGAGTGCGAACGATGCTTCTCGAAGTGAATGTTATTAATGAAATAATACTTAATTTAAACGGACGGCCGGACGGCCGAAGTGTATCAGGTAGCTCTAGGTAGAAAAGAACAGGCAAAAAGGAAGAGGAACTTTCAGCGTTTTTATTACCGAGAATCGCATTTCGTGAGTAAATGTTCGAGCAAAAAAACTGTAGAAAGACAGTTTACGATCGAACAAGGAGTGGTACCCAAACAACCTGTACTTGTATTCTCACGATATAGACGACGACCACTAATGGACCAATCACTTTCGACCAATCACCTAACAGTAATCATAATGCATCATTTTCTATTTCATCCGAACTTTAACTATTGACATTACGTAAGTTTTATGATCTTTTATAGAATAATATCTTTTATTATTCCGTAATTCTTGGATTATATTGTAGTTCGTTACATTGTAGGACTGGCTTCTGTTATTTCCTGTTCAGTTAACAATACCCATGTTACAAAGTTGAGGTCAAAATTAAACGTAACATAATAAAGGTAAGGGATCGATGATATCTTGAAACCGTAACATCATTTCCGAAACCTTTACGGCATGTGCTTTCGCGTGCAATGGCCCTGTCTGTTTAGCTCAATATTTACATTTATTCTATGAGGGTAATTAGTTAGTGCGCATAACACGCAAAGCATCATCCCTCAGTCTCTATTCACATTCATTAATCGATTCATCTTAAAAAGCCATTTCCAGTTACGTACCTCACGCATTTGTCATTCTTACTCAGCACACACACACACGTATATACGCTTGTAAAATAATCGAAGTAATGTAATTCACTTAAAAGCGGCATTGTCCTATTTTATATATATATATATATATATATATATATATATATATATATATATATATATATGCGTGCTTACTTTCCAATATTTCCTTCCTGATTATCCGTTCCGTTCAATTGTTGTTTCCTGCGTTTTAAAAAGTGTAATTGATGACACTAATATTCTTATAATCATTGTACGATTAGCAGTGGATATATCTAGTACAATGACTAATTAAATATTGATGGATTGTTGAAATAATCAACGTCAAAGGCACCGAGTAATATTGATTATCAGATGACGACCAGCACTCATGTGTCATATTGATATTTATAAATGTCTATAATTGTTTCATCATATACAATACAACAAATAAACTTTTTAGATGTGTCACATTTAAAACTATTTTGTTAATTCCTTCAGTTTCTTTATTATAATTGTACGTTTTAGTATTAATCATTATTGTTAAATAATTGATGATATTTTTAAATGCAATGATAATAACTGAAATTACCACATGAATATAAATGGCTTCATATAAATTCAACGAATGCAAATAGAGACACATAGTTAGAAATAAATTAAAATTAACGTAAAAAAAGTTTCGGGCTCACTGTTGGCAAGGCGAAAAGGGGCCGGTGGAATCCAGTGGTGTCGTTGAAGATTTACAGCTGTGCGGCAGTGGTGGAGGTGGTGGGCTTTACCGTCGCCCATGGGGGCTAAGCAAGTGTACACGTCCCCAATCATGCATGCCGAACGCAGGCACAATTCTCCTCACTCCCCACACTACCACCATTGCTGGTGGTCTTGTTTATATCTTCTTATACGCAACACACCGCCCACCGCGAAGATGGAACGTAATCTTCCAACATCGCGGCCGCGCATGAAGATTATGGCGTTGCAACCCCACGGTCAGTTCCGCAAAACTACCACCAGAGGGACGGTGCGGGGCGTTTCAGTCGTTCAGTTTCGAACGGCTCGTAAAATGGCAGGCTTCGTTTACTTGTTTTTATTTATTTATTTATTTCGTTGGCCATTCAACGTATTCGATTGAATACCTCCGATGGAACCGAGGTTTACTTAAAAACAACGACTGACTTGAGATTGGTTGACTGCTGTGGCTGTGGCTGCTTGTTATTCTGACTTTCCATCGGAATAAAACCGTAAAGCCATACAGTTCCATATATACTTACTTCTGTATAATACACACTCAACAATTCCGCGAACAATAGCTGTCCATGTAACAAAACATATACATTTTACATGAAAATTGTAGGATATGTTTTTAGCACGGCACCATGTTTATTTCATATTGTTTTAATTGCCATTTAATGTATGTATGTATTTATGAATCGGAATAAATGTATTAGCTTTGGTTTCTATTTAAATTTCTAATAAACTTACACAGAATGGAATGAATACATTTTGCAGTTTGTATCTTCGAGAAGATAGTACGGTAATTTTATACGAACGTGATGGGTGTTAACTGGAATCGTTAGTTGGCAGGTCGGGACACGTTCGTAATCTTGTCGAGCAATCGATCTGGCCGCCCCGCATCGGGAATCGAACGTTTGACAAATGTAGAGACATCAGTCCCGGCCACCTCCCGTTGTGTTGTGTTTGACAACACATTCTGCGGGCGGCACCGGGCTGGGCTCTTACCAGGACATGTCGCCCACATCGACACGACTCGACTCGAAGCCCCCGACATTCAGAAGGGCGAACACACACACACACACACACACTGACATGCATACATACGTACGTACGAACGAACGTCCTTTTTATGGGATTTTGTTGTTTGACAATGGCTACAGTGTTGTCGCATTCACACATTTCCAAGTATATATTGACGTCATTTTCTCTACACGTCTAAGGTGACAGTAGCTAAAAAGAAGACTCTACGTATAATACGTATAAAGAAAGTTTTGACACATTGATAGTCTGTTGAAGCAGCGGCTAGAGCACAAAATAAACGCAAACCTTCAGCACAAGTGTAGTCTAAATAAAACTAGACTTGTACGAAATGCTATCACACCGAAAGGTGGATTATAAATTCTTAATCAACTATTAAACAATCGTGATATTTCTATTCTATGAAATGTGTACACTATTTTTTTTTTAAAGAATATAACATTGACACGATATTGCAAACCATATTTTTTTTACGGGTAACATAAAAAATCCACTATTGAATTAAACTCTGATAAGCCATTGTTAAAATGAATTTTTGCTCTTTGTATTCGCAATTAAATTAGTGCTAAAATCAATATAATTAAAGCCATTATTTTAATGAACAGTTAATTAAAATTAATTAGCTTTGTAGAAAGCAACAGTTGTAGCGAAACGTTAATATTTCAATATGAACAAAGCCCTGATTGCAACTAATAATATCAGCAGTTACCTTTGCAATCAAATAAACGTGAATATAAACAATGTTAGCAGAATATTCATAGAAGACAGATTCATGATGCATACAGAATGCCCGTATTTGCAGTATAACCTCTTTAGTCCGAAATAATAATGCACTGGTTGAGCCGGATTATCGAAATATTCGTATTATCGAACAAAAGACAGAAATCTACGAATTTCAACATTCTTCCAATAAAAGGCTCTTTATTTTAAAATCAAAAATGAACACCTGTACTACATATCATATTTTGTTAGATACATGACTAAAAAAGTAAAAAGTAAATCTAAGAAGCTGTAAAGAATTGAGTGATTTTGCTTCGTTTAATATTTGTTTCTTCTGTCTTTTGAGCCATTTTTTTTTCATTTCGAATAGAATTAGAATGTGATGTTCCAATTCAGTATTATTTTTCGAAACTTCTGACTGCCTCTGTGTGTTGCCGTTGTTCGGATTAGCGCATGTTCGGATTAATTATTACGATAATACAATAATTACTGAATATCCAATTCACTTTTCACAGACTTATTAGATTACAGATTTATTATAAGGAGAACCCCGAATTTTGAGAAGAAAAAAATCTGTTCGTTTACCGTGTAGATTAAAACAATTCATCTTGTTTCGTCTTAGCGATATACTTTTTTTGTTGTTCTTGTTTCTTGTTGATAAATATTAGTATTGGCGCCAGTGAAGTGAATGTTTATCAAAACTGGTTTCTTTGTAGATAGATAGAGGTTCAAAGAGGGAAAATTGCTTTAAGTTTAAAGAAATCCCGTACACGTACACGTGGGAGAGAAAGTGGTTTTGTAATTAGTTTATTTTTTATGAGACGCCGCAACTCACCGCGTGCGCTTGCTAAAGAAACCGATAGAGATTACCAGGACCGTACCGCGTAGAAAACTTTTATCCAAAATATACTAAAATAAATAAAAACAAACTTCAGCCAAATACAACGAATGAACAACTTTTATGTCTCACGGAACAATTGAGACACGATAAAATGCAAACATTTCGACAAATCCATAACGACATATGGCAGATATCATTTCACTGTCAACGCAAATATATTGACTCATCAAACATGGGAAATGTCGTAAATATAATTCAAGATGATAGCACTTCAAATATTGAACGGTACTCGATATAAAATATATTATCATTTTCTTCTTGTTTTCTTTTAAATATACCAGCCACTCGTAACATCGCCCGTTGCCACGCAAAACTTAAACGTGTACGAAATGATCTGCGTCATGCAAATGCACGTACGTATGTTATGTATATTATATAGAGGCTTGCTATTGGTACACAGTAAACACTCTTTTCATAAATCCGCGGTTAGACTTATGGTTTGTTTGTGTTGATACACATGGTACAGTAAACTGTGGTGACACTGGAAACTGTGTTTTCAACCTTGCCCGTTAAGTGACATTGGGCGCTGACATCGTACTACAGTGGTGGCGTTTTCGTAAAAAAATAATAATGTTCTTACAAGGTAAAATAAAATCATCTATGATTGTTATACAAACAATATCACTGGAAGCAGTACTAAGTTAATGCTTTAATATTCAACGGATGTACGGAGAGAATTGAAGTTTTACATTTAGTAATGCGAGACGAAATACATATATCACGTTCTTATTCAATTCTGTGTGTAAATACTTATATATGCGAACCGTCGAAATATGTAAATTACCGTTGGTAATGTAACGTCACCAGGCCCAGGCCTACTTATATAAGTGGCATAAAATTTTAAATGTAAAACTTACCAAGTTTGTGTGATGTGACCTCGTTCTGAGTTTGGTTACTAGTATTGGTGGTGGTGGTTGTTTGAAAACTCACGAATTGGCGCCACTGTACCTCGGATGTTGCCGGTAAAATGCACACTGTTGACATTGAGGAAAAGACACACACACCAGCACCACACTACGTCAATATTATGCTTCAATCTTGGGCCCGTCACAGCTTCAGAACAACACGAGGCGAGTATATGATTTTACACTCCAACAAATAAGGTGTCACAACAATGTGTACGTGTGTGTGTGTGTGCGAGTGTGTGTGCACGTGAACCAGCCCAGCTCAGTCCTCCGCAGTAGCAACAAACCGGTGTATTAAACATGATATTGTTTATGTTCTCCACGGGGATATATTCATTTCCCTTTCATACAGATGCAGCATAGTGTTATTACAAAGAAAACAATTGCAAACTAGCATTATCATTGTGTGGCGATAATGTGAACCGTATGCAGTGCATTGTATGAAATGTTTAGTACCACTGACGACGCCAGGGGAACAATGTCAACGTTCAGAATGTAGAGAGAGAGAGAGAGAGTGAGATTAGCATGCAAGACAGCTAATACTGGAGCTAATGCTGCATCAACTGGTATGCATGTACATGTCGATTCATCCAATAGTTCCATTCAGAGTTACACTGCATCTCACTCAAGAGATAATTGAGCCACTTTCCTGTAAATGAGAGATGATACTGATACCATAAGACTATTTCTTACATTGTAACACTCGTATATTATAAGATAATTTGCTTTATTTTTTCAATAATCTCATAACTGACTGAAGATATTCTTTTCAATATTGCATTAGCATTCATTCTTCAGGGCTTCTATATAGAATGCTAGCATATTTCCATTCTATATATATAGAAGCAGTTGCATTGAAATAAATTTCGAATATTTTGCGCATAATTAGCCCGGCACTGTTACAGTTTCGAAATCATGTTTTATATAAATAAAAGCGTCTTACAATGATCGTGCTCTGGCAACCCGTACAACATGCTCGTTATACTGGCGGTGGTGTATCGTAGTAAATTCTAGAGAAACCAGCGCACGTAACGCTTGCAACATTTACCGATCACCATATTCACAATACATGCAACACAAGGTAACCATATCGTAATTAAAACGTACACACACATAAATGTATCGTAAGGCGTAGTCGTAACAATTAATAGTGGTAAAACACGACGTAGCAACGTATCAGGTAACGCATATGTAACTTAACGTTAATTACTTCACTTATTTAATCTAATAGAATGCAATTAAACAAGTGTTCTGTTCTCATTAGGAACCTTAGCGAGAATGGCGAATAAAACGGGTGAAAAGGAAAAAAAATCAGTTGGAAGTTTGCAATGTGTTAGGTTGGGAATTGGAGACGAGTAACGAATGGGAACGGATTTTATTTCATTATTGCGTCGTCTACTATATATGTGTATATAATCAGTAGCGTACACAACATAAATAAATATACAGGCTGTTCGATACAACACACTTCAAATCAAATAAAATAATCTTTACATTAAAAAACTATAGATTATTTTTTTTAATTTACATGTAGAAATAGAATTGATTGTTTTGTATTATTTTCTTACATTTTTAAATTTGAATATTTATGCAGTACTGCACAAATATAAGGTGATTAATAATAGCATTTAATTTTATAACATAAAAAATGTAGTAAATTAAATAAATATTCTAGTTTGTCGCACGCCAATGGAACAAGCGTATGTATGTGTGTACATGTGTGCGTGTGAGTTGCAGGCGTTAGATTGTGTGTGAATGCGATGTTATCGACTGGGTGACATTAATTTGCTCTGAATTGTTTGCTTCACTTTTATTTTTTGCTTTTAATTATGTTTAGATTAAATTTTTCGGAATTTAATCAATCGTTCTGCATGTCAAAGGATAATCTAGATGTAATACCAAACGGTACATTGGACGTTTAATATGTGTGCTGGAACTAGACAATGATGTTCTATGAAACGAGAATAATTATTTACTGCGCTATGTGTGACATACCATGGAATTTTTATAAAACATAAAAAAACCATTGAGATTGTTGTTATACATGTAGTCATAATTTCATTTAGTATATAATTCATTCATATTTAAAATTAAGTACATACATTTTAAATAGCATTACTTTCTATCAATTTTTTTTTTTTTAAATAATTACAATTTAATTTGTTGATTTCAGGGGGACACATTACATATTAGCCCATGTAAATCATCACAAATATGGAAAAAAATACTCAATTAATCTCCATAAAGAAAACAAATCAATATTTGTTTGTTCCGAGTTGAAAATTGGGCAAATATTGTGACGCTCCTCCTCTCGAACAGTTTCAGATACACCTACGCACAAACGTACATATACCAACTCATGCGAGAATGTAAATATCTGTAAAACAATGTTGTTACTGCATATAGAATGCCTTTAAACACACGCCTCCTCATCGTACATAGTTTAGGTTCAACTTTCGTTGAAAATTACACATATATACCAGACGTTGCTAAGCAACGGTGCTATACGATACAAGTGTAGAACAAAAGCAAAAAAAATTTTGTTCAGTTTTATAAACTTTTTTTTTGTTGTTTGTCACACTGATATCATATTTATGTGGGATAAATGGACGTGTTTGGAATGAAAGGTTTTTGTTTTATAATTACATGGTTTCATTTTCACCGAGAATTGTGTCCTGGCCGAAAGAAAACTGAATTAAATATTCATGAAAGTTTTTTTATTCAAACTACTTAACACTTGTCAAGTTTTGTATGTTAGCGATTAAAAGCAACGAAATTGTATAGAATATTGACCGGAAATTGGAAATATACGCGGAAGCTTGTGCAAATATTTATATAAATCATAATAGAAATATATTGCCAACCAAATTTAATTATTATATAAATAATAACACAAAACACATTTCCATATAACAGTATGAACTGAATGAGAATAAAAGCATAACAAAATGAATATCAAATAGTACGTTATATTTTTCTCTATTATAAAGAAACAATCATTACTTTGTACTCTCTAAAATTGTATGATTACCGTTAGTTATTTTTGAAAAATATTTACGGAATAATAATGATGTATCGTCCGTCGCCGATAATTTGACATTTTGCACTGGTATTTCTTCTTTAGATTCTTTTCATATCAACTTCAACGTTGCAAAAGCAGAATCAATCATGAACGAACACTCTGAATAAACTAACTGATTCCCGTATCGAACCAAGAGCCAAACAGAATTAGATACACTCCAACAATAATTTGAACGTCAGAATTATAAATGCTATCAGCAATAAAAAAAGCAGTAATCAATAGCAAATTACAGCTTGATCGAAGTATCATATTATCCGTGAAAGGGTAAACAATAACGAAACTTTGTTGGTATACAAAGCAGAACAATGAATTGGAAATATCGATTATCAAACACGAATATTACAATATTATTTAGTAAATTTGTTTTAAAACATTAACGTAAGTTTCTGAAATTGAAAAAGGAATTTACATTTTTAGCTCATCGACCTCCTGTCGAAGAGCTATAGTGTTCGGTACGATGTCTGTAGCATCTTCCGATTTCAAAAATTTTTGCACAGAAATCCCGGACAGACCCCCTGGACCACGAAATGACTATTACAACATATGTCCGTATGTATGTCGCTCGTCCGCTCGCTCGCTCGTACGAGATTTTTTTGTTCCACCCAGATCTCCTAAACTACCCAACGGATTTTTATGAAATTTTTTCTGCAGATACTTGTTATGGTCTAGTTGTGCAAGGTACAATTTATTTTTCAAAATTTTCCTTCGCACTTGAGAAAAAAAATATTTTGCAACTTTTTTTCAGTTTTTATTTTTTTTCTCCTTTATTTTTCACTCAATTGTATTCAAAATTTTCTTGCATATGCAGGAAATGGAACAATATTTTTCCATATTTTTTATTTTGAAAAATTATGTAAGACCATTGGAGAAAAAAATATTTTTTAATTAAAAATTGAACAAAAGAAGATCAATGCATTTATAGTCGGCTTAGTTTGCTTTGCTTTTGTCAAGAGAAGAAAATGTATTCATACTTGTTTTAAATTTGTTGTTTTATTTGCGACCTAGGCACCTACGATTTTAAAAGTGAATTTAGATAAATAATAATTTGTGATATATTCAGACTTGCACATACGTCGATGAGCTGCAGGCATGGGTGACTAACCCATTCTTTGAATACTAGTTTTTAATAACGAATTGTATTTTCTATTATGTTTATTGAATGTATGTTTAAAGTTTTATTGCTTGAGGCAAAATTTAATACAGAGAAAACAAAATTATTTACAGGAGATTTAGTCTCGAAAAGAGTTAAATAAAGAATTGAATAGTAGAGTGACCATACGTGTACATAGTATCTATTAACTATGTAATTTGGTGAATCTGTTGAATTTAGGAGGCACACACCCCCTACCGCCTCACAAACATACCACACCCACGCATACATATACACACGGCCGTATGTATGTACTAATTAAATTTATTCACTATCGATCCCAAATGTCCAATAATATCTAAGCGGATTGGAAACGTGTGCCTGGTTCAGACAATATGAAGTGGGAAAAAAAGGGGGTAATTGCACGGAGGGAAGAGGGTGAGTGAGGAGGTCATATTTGAAGATTCAATTTCCAGTTATAACTGAATGTTTATAATGTACGCAAACAGTAAATTTACATTAAAATGTAAACTAAAATAATGGAAATGTGATGTTCAGTGTAACAGAATATTATGTTTTCATCATTATCATTTTCCGAATGGCCTTTAATTAAATTCGTTAACGCGGTTAGTTTATTTTTTTACTCTACATATTCTGATAATTGGATCGACTCACTCGCGATTGAAAATATCCGCTAAAAATATTTTAAAAATAGATTTAATAATCTAGAAATATTGTTTATAATGTACGGGTACCTGAGGGTAGCTGAATCTAGTTTGCCTGGGTATACAATGCCATCTCTTTGTCGTCACATTAATTAACATAAACGAAACAATTAAACGGGAACAAAAGCCGAGCGCATTCGTGTACGAAGATTTAGTTTACGATTGCCGGTTATATATGTGATGTTAACACACGGACCACAGTTGTTTATTAACAAACGCCCCAGATTTAAATCCTGACTTATATGAACCGTTTTATTATATCAGCTTAATGTACTAAATATGTGTGTGTGCGCGTCTGAGTCTGTACAGAACAGGAGTATACTTGGTACGATGCACAAGCATGTACAAAATATGGCAAGGGAACATTGAAGTAGCAGTGCAGGTATATACCACATACAATAGTGGAAGCGCTGCATACCGAATTTCGAATGTATATTTAATATTAATTTCTGCACAAATGCTCACAAAGTAAGTACATTAGAAACACGTTGCTCTGGCAACAACGCGAATCACAAACAGCCAGAATGCAATCAAAGCTGCAAATTATTAAGCAAAACAAAAATACCTATACCATAACGAAATCTCATTACTATAAGAAATAATAGTTAAAATGCATGGCAGATTGTAGAAAGTATCTTATATTATTTAAATAATGTAAAATTTTGCTGACATAACATTTTAATTCATCTAATTAAAACTGACGTGATATCAGTTAAGGATTGTATTTATTGTAGAATGATGACTCTTTGATCATAGCACGTTATTTTTTACATAGAATGCTCTGTAGTAACAGGTTCGATCTGGTTTCCACGTATGTCCTATCATTACCCTAGCTACCTGTGAACCTTTAGTTTTGTTGTACAAAGAACCATGGTCTTTAATAAACGAATCATTGAGATTTGTTGTTTGTTTTCTTTTCATATCTTAATCTATATTTATTTGAAAACAATTTCAAGTAATATTTCCTAGTAAGGATTATGTATAATATGATGTTTTGATTGGGTGTTTTTTGTTGAACAAGGAATCAAAACTCCAAACTCGTACGTTTAGAGTAGGCAAAGTTAATTATATGGTCAAGTGTTTAGCAAAAAAAATGGTTTAGTAATCTGGTTTCTGCGGTAGAAACGGAAAATGGCAAAACAGAGATTGCTATGCTATTTTAATGAATTTCTTCCATTCCGCTTAATTAAGCTAATGTAATACGATGTTTCTACAAATGAAATTATTTTCCCTGTCAGATTATTTCCCTCGTATACACTGTACATACTACGTTGATGAAAGGATTACTCCAAAGAGAAAATATGTTTCCCTCGTTCTGAAAGATATATGTCATATTTTATATCCCATCATTGTAAAACCAATTGGCAATATATGTTTACTTCTAAAACAATATGGTAAAGTAATAGAAACTTTTATGTTTCACTTGAAGTAATATTTTCTATTATATCTGTTTTTTGTCGACCTCTCGTTTTTACGTAATGGTGGCATAGTGGACCAATGGTGACGTATGTACGTCATTGGCCAGTTTGCGTAGGTAAGGTCCATTTGATACATGGGTGAGCCGGTTGGTAGGAAGGTAGTTGTGATGATGCGTTGACTATCTCTTCCCTCCAACCACCCTACTCGCTATGTTGTCCCCGGTGTGTCCTTGCTAGAGAGTGAGGGGTCGACTGAGGAGTGAGAGAGTGTTTTTGAGGCTCACCCGGTCTTTTTGTCATTTTTACGGTCACTCGTTTTATGGGGTGAGATGATAACGTTAGTGACGGCTTTATGAACAGCTTCGCTCCCCCAACAGTGGCCGCGAAGTCGCTCGGCCGCATTATCTCTTATCACCGGGCGGGTTCAGGTCAGCCCCAACTCTGGCCTCCACCACCTCCACGTAGAAACCCTTGCGACGATTATATAGTGAAACGCACATTTGTCGTCCAGTGTGTTTGGTACTGGTGTGACCACTTATATACAGTTTCATGCTCCGTTCTTTCTTCTACTTCTTCTTTTTTACTTCTCCTAGTGACGCTTTGTTTTCGCAACAAAAAGATCAACGCTAGATTCTGACGTTGGTACACTGCCCGCCGGGACACCGCGTCGGACACCTTGCATTTTCTCTAACGTTTAACTGGAGTGGGCGCTGCTGACGTTTGCTCGACACACTGTTGTTATTTCATCCCGTTAACTGTATTTTCTCTCCCATTGTTTAGACAAGTGACATTTGTCAGACGACGGTCGTACAGGTTTCATACACTTATTACATTGTAGATCTGTTATGGATTTAGCAATCATAGATCTTACATTGGACATTAATTTGTACAGTAAGTATTCATATATGAAGAATAATAAGAAATATCTACTTGTGATGTTGACAATTGAGTAATAAAATACTCTTTTCAAGTATTGACATAATAATTGATATGTAAAATATTATATAAATTTATTATCTTTCAAAGGAAGGTTATTTCTATTAATAGAACTAGAACGGAAACGAGAAATATACATTCCAGTTTACATTACGATTGACTACCAAATGGCACAGTTGTCCTTGTATTGTTAGGTTATGTGAGAGGACCACGCTTATATACGTATGTGTGTGTGTGATATAGTGAATGTGTGTGTACATGTACAATCCATTTGTCATGCTGTCCTATCTGATTAGTTAATAATTCATGAGGAACTATATTATCGGAAAGATATCGAGCTCTCGCTTTCGAAATGATAATGTCAAAATTGCTGGCAATCATTTTTACGGCTTGTTATATATTAAGTTCTCTTTCAGTTCGCTCGTAAATTTATATGAATTTACTACATCATTTGAAATATATTCACAGTGTGTACTTTCATCGTTTGGCAACTTTACAAAATATTGAACGCTGATTCTATTTCAGCGGCTGGTATATGTATGCGTAGCTATTTTGATTGACAGAAATAAATTATATTATACATAGAATATGAATGTGAATAAATTCAGTTGACATATAAATTGATATTGTGGCAAGAATGAAAGGGTCCATGTTTGAGAGCCATTACATGGGAATTACGAGCAGTGTAGTAATCTGTAGTAACTTATTTTACTGCTATCAGATACAGGTTTTATTTCTTTCTTAAAATATAGTACAAAATAGCTTTATTTTTGTTATTCATTTTTTTCCGGTATGTTTGGCAAGCGTTCTGTGATGTTCAAGCGTCACTCATTTGTCTAGAAGAATGTACTAGTTGTATTATTTTTACTATTGATGAATGACCAAGCTTTGTGTAAGTTCATATATGGTATAGTCTGTTTCATCTTTATATTCCAGACTTTGTGATTTGTAATACTTTATTTATTGGGGGTGCATTATCTTAACAATACAAATTCTTTCAAATATTTCATTAGATATTTAAATCCAAACTGAATTGTAACCCTGTTGACCCCAATAGCGTGCAGTATTCCTCTGATTAGTTATACTATATTACCGTATTAATAGCACTTATTCCATATCTGTTACGGAGTATATCTAGAATGCACAGTTACACAATGGAATACTGCACGCTCGGTACGGCTATTGGGATTCATTCTTGAGATCAGTAGTGAACAGGGTTAAATTTTATTTGGGTCTAATTACCTATTGAAATATTTCAAAGAGTTGGTATTGTTAGGATATAGCACCCCCAATAAACTAATTATTACAAGTCAAGTAGTCAGGAATATGATCCCGAAACAAAATATACACTGAGACAAGACCTTCCTACTTACAAAGGATTAAATTAAAAACTTCATGTTCCTTTGATGAGATACAACATAAAATATAGGTACTAAGGCGCTAAAGTAAAAAAAATAACTTTTTCATAATTTAATTAAAAATTGTACTATTTTTAGCAAATTGTATATGAAATTTAATATAACGTAATTTAAATTTGATTAAACAACGCACAGTATAGCAATTTTGTTGAATTAAATATCAATTAATGAAGTTTGTATATAGTAAATATGTAATTTATATGATTGATATAGAATTTGCAAAAATATATTATTCCACGCTACAATTACATTATTATCTAAATATGCCTGTCATAATATTATTGCAATACCTGTGATCGAGTACTTCTCTTTAAAATTTTCGCGGACTGCGCCTGCATTTGCAGTCAATTAGACTATGATGTCGAGGGATAGGACTGCATTTGAAGTCACCAATGAAAACAACAATAGGTATGCACATGACTGCAAAGGAAGACAAATTTTCTATTTAAAATCATGTTGCTGGTTAGTCTCTGTTCTTATACATCTCATAGCGCCTAACTAATATATCCATGTAGGCTGGGATTCTCCTGTCTGTTATAATGAGGAGAATCATAGATACACGACTGCATTTGCAGACATATAATTTACTGTAGCTTACGCAGTAGTGTGTTAGTCGTTGTACATTGATTTCAGGGAATGAGAGCACATGAAAATTTTTTCATACAGAAAAAGGTAACGAATCCTATTTTTTATACAAATTAAGTTAAATGACGATTAAAACAGTATGCGTTTCTGTAAGGCCTTGCATCAAAAGTAGTGTCCGTGAAAGTGTTAAAGTTACATTGTTCATATCCTGTTTCCGGTAGTTACGAAACTTTGTAGGAGAAGAAACGTCAAACCATTAGTGGATGGGATGGTTACTGTTGGTGAACAGAGGAAGAAGAAGAATGTGAATGAGTTGAAACGTTCCCGATTGCTTTCAGTTTTCGTGCGAACAAGAAGCTGCAACATACGTACGTATATATGTATAGTCTCAACTTGAGCGACCGTTGTTGGGAGGCCACGACTCTCGTCATGATCCCGTGAGACGAGCGGCAGTGCTAAAGGTGAGAAGTTTTAAGTTGGTAGCATTGCCCATGCTACTCACTCAGGGGAGCTGTTCACATGGGGAGATTCAATATGCGAGAGTGACGGCTGTGTATGTGAGAAAGAAACTTTCTCAGTGCCGCTCCCCCCAACCACTTCGCTCTGCGGTAATCCGTAACTGGATTACGCTAAAGTTTTTGCGTAATAATGAACTGGATGTTTTGGGATTTGTGTATCTGAGAAGCAACATTGATACACACCTAGGCATAGCATACAAATAGAAATAGACCAAGGTATCATATGTTCTTCGCAAACTGATATGATAAAACAGTTTCAACGATATAGACGGATAGATGTCTAACAAATATTTATAGGATTCCCTACAATGTAGGGCCCACATAATTTTGTAATGGTTGTGAATTACATATTTATAATATAGTTTCATTCGTGTTATGATGATCGTTCCAAGTATTAAATATGTATGTATAAATACCACGTATTCATGTTTCATATATAATATCAAATATTTGTTTAGGTCGACAGGTTTATAGACAGATAATTGGATGAAATATCTAAATTCAACAACAGTAATCACACTGCTAATCTCTCATCTAATATTCAGTGTTTTGAATTTTCATTTGGTTCTATTCATTCGCATAATTGGAAATCACATTTCAATGCTGCTACCACGATGAGTTTGTTCAAATATTAATTTTGAAACAAAACGTTATTGCACGTTTATTGTTGAAAGATTTCAAGCAACTATTAAACTATATTGCAATTAATACTAATTTTATTCCATGATTTGTATTATTTAAAAATTAATTATTTATTGTATGTGTAAACGTACATTAAATTTTTAACTAAACTAACAAATATTCATTTTGGTAAAAATCATATTTGATAATCGTATTTAAAATGTTCGTATCCTGAGAAATGTTCCATATCCTCGGGGGCATCAGGACAGACTTCCTCTCTTTTTCAATCTACATAATGGTGTTTTAATGTAATTCTGTGACAAAACATTTCTCCTAAAATCATAGAAAGATCAAAGACGCTGTGGCTGCATTCGGCCGCGTTGCTATATTGTACAATATACATGAACAGAAAATGAACTCACTGTTGTTACATATGACAAATTTAAAAAAAATGCACGTCATTTTTCGTACGATTTAGAGCGACAATGAATTATCTCCAAGGTGTTAGCACCGATGTTTTGTAATTCTGCTTGTTAGGAAGTGAAATTCTAGATTGTTAAAAGTTACAATAATATCCATATGTATATTTTAATGGCTTACTCAATTAACTCCATGTGTACTACTGCAACCACTCCCTCCCTGTGTTGATCCGGAACTTGAGTGTCCGGAGGCAACAACGCGTCATTTTGTACACCATCATCCATTCGCGGGACACGCAAAATAATTTCAGAGACAAATTTCCAACGGCAGTTTCGTTTTAGCTCCGCAAAATTGGACACAGGAAGTGAGTGGATTATTGATTTTATCCGAACTGACTGACACAGTGTCTGTAGTCCTTTTTTGCGGCAAAAAACAATATTATGACAAAAACAAAACTGTGCTGTATTGGGACATCGCACCATAACAGAATACAATAAAACGTTACGCAAACGTAACGTAGCGTAGTGCGGATGACTGAAGGATTATAAATTCACCGCAAACAAATCCCGCGCGCGGATTTTAGGTGGCACAATGTGATAAGTCTGTGACGGAATATTCCGGGAAATATCGATTATTCATAAGTCTATCTAAAATAAATCTTATACTTTTGGAACAACCAGTCTCAACAGGTGCGCTTTATTGAGTGTGTATTAAATATAAAAACACATGTTTGTACCATCGCAAGATATATTATATGAAATTGTGAGTTATACAATAAAGTGACAAAGCAGGTTATACGAGTACGGTATATTGATATATTTATGTTTCGTTATACAGTATAATAAAGTATCCAGTAGGTACATATATGAATGTCGATTTGTACGACAATAATACACCGGACCGATTATATTGTGAAAAGAATCTTGAATGTGCATTCGATAGTAATAATATGTGGAAGAGCTTGCTAGCCGGATGATAGGATGAAACTGGTTTGTACCATTCGCAGGACTCTTAGTACATCTGCAGAGTCCAGACGCCGCATCCTGCAAATAGACCCACGCCATCTATATTTAAGCACATAAAATACTGTCGTAAAATAGGATTCGAAGAAATCGATGGGAAGCAAGTCAACTGGCACGTATTCATGTCTCGGTAGAGTCCACTTTATTAGAATGTTATTGGTAGTTACTTGTTCATCCACCGGAACACAAACTGCAACTATATCTCAGCTATCTCAGATATCTATGTGTGATATTTTCTAATGTTTTATTTTGTATAATAATTTAAACATGTTATTAAAATGAGTGACGGGAACACCTGCGATATCGCACATTGTGCGTGTGGTGTTTATCATTGATTACAGCATCCCGGCTGTCACAAGCGTCGAAATTCACAGGTAGAGCGCGAATACATCGAGAACGAGACGCCACCGCCGCCCGGCGTCTTATTAAAACGCACACAGTGACGATGCTTCCGGCGGCCCGTCGCTATATGCGACTAGATATTAAAAGTCATTAAGGTGAACGGGTACGTCTGGGCTTGGGAACGGTTCCAATTCTCACACGGTGCCGCTGAATTATGGCATTCATTAGGGGGGACGCTTCTCAAACTCACTTACTTCCACCATCACTACCAGGCAGTAACTTAACGTACCAACATACCTCTCCGTCTCTCACACTCTCTCTCTCTTCAACATTTAAATCTACCAGCAATGCCACCACCCAAATCATTGACGATAGTGTTTGGAAACTAATTTTCGTTTCGACGCTACATACAGTGCGAATAATGTAAGGCTATACATTGACAACTTTATTTTAGCCTTAATCAATTTGCCCATGCTAGTATCAATTCGTTGAATAATTTAAAATTAGACATAGGGCATTTACTTAATGTTACCATGGTGATTACATACAAAAACTCCAATTTATTATGGTTGAATAATGTAAAATTAGACACTTGTCCACAGACTACTATTTTTATTTAAATCATTTACAGAGTTTTTTCTATTTTTTATTAATCTAGTATTAAAAGTACACTTCAACTATTGAAATTGTAATTGGTATCAATACATTTCCAAAATCGCTTGGGGGTGATAACTAAATTTGCCACTGTTTGATGACATGTGATGGGTCTGCCCGGGAATTCAACGCTGAAATAATCAGAAATTTCTCGCAAAGACGCCCCTTCTAAATACCAGGAGTACATCTTAAACTTTTCTTCTGGGATGTACATTTTTTGCACTAATTATTACGCAAACTCGTGAGATATTAGTACCGCAATATTAAAACACAGTGACATTTACCAAAACAAGCCTCATTGTAATTTCAATTGTTACTGACATGGGCAAATTGATTAAAGCTAAAATAAGGTCGCCAATGTATAGTCTTACGTTATTCGCACTGTATGTATGGACGGTTGAATAAGGCCTCCTATTTGCTTTACTAGACTCTATTAGATCTTGTCTCTCTAGTAACTAGAGAGACAAATTATACATGACTTTGATGAAACAAATAATATAAAATATATATAGTTCATAAGTAATCTTCGGATAACTATAAAGTAATATAAATTCATAATTTGTGGTTGGTGCATGTATTTAAGAAATAAATATATCAATGGACATATTAACACGCTCACTGTAAATTTTCCTGCAGATTGTTATTAGCATGGAAATTCTAGACTAAAACGACATTGGCCTGATATACTTCTCTTCCATTTAGAATGACGTTAACCATTAGAAAGTTTCCAGTTCTGTTCCGTTTCCAGATGTGCTAGCTATTTTCCACTATATCAAAAATTCGAGGAAATCGGACCTAGAATTTTCAATATTCGCCAGCCATACTTTTTGAATATTAAATTTCTTCGGAACGCATACGTCAATAAGTGAAATTTAAACTGCCATAATTCAGTGTGATGATGTTCGAGGGGTGGATGCACGTTCTTTCCGTGCATGGATACGTGATTGTGTGAGTAAATGTAGGTGAATGCGATGCATCACATATATGCGAGTCCCTTTGGTGTTTGTACTTGCATGGATTGTTGGTCTGTGACTGATTGTTCAATGATGTTATGATTGATGCACTTGTCTAAGCATGCGTAAACACAGAGTCCGGCATCTCGGTTACATTTCATCATCATGAACCAGAGATGCAGCTTGTAGCATACACACATATAGCAGTACGATTTACATAACGATAACATCAGCGTTGTGTAGAAAATTGAAGGATAATTGGTTTATATTCCACTGGAATATAATAGGTAATAATGATGTACAACGAAGGACATCACAATTCCTGGTCTTTGTACGGAAAATTTCCCATTTTCTTAATTAAATTTCATGTCCTCTATTCTGTTTCGTTCGCTCGCATTCATTTGATATTTTCTTTTTTTTTTCTGGTCTCCAGCAGTGGAAACTCCGCAGAAACAATATATCATGTCTGTAGCTATATTTAATACATACCTAGAAGATATTACTTGTAAATGTATGATGGCGAATCCGCTGGATACTATGAAAATGTAATATGAAGCACACAGCTTCAGAATCCATTATTGCACTTGCATATAAATAGCGAAATTGGACAAGGTATCCATGTATACTTCGGCGTTATCGAGAAGAATATAACGTATAATTCACGTAAATTAGGTTTTATCCATTCCATTCTTTAGCATTACTAATTAATATTTAACCAAAAACAAAAATAATGCTTCAGTAATGACGAGGTTCAATTTGAATAGCAAATCAAAACGAACAGTATCGTATGATTCAATTCGAACCAGTCTACTATAATCGTATGTACTGAATAGAAACGTGCTTTAATTTGATGCTCGTCTTACCAACTCGGGAATTAGTTAAATTTCTTATACTAAATATACGTTGGTAAAGTGAAAACTTGTACAGTAACTCGTGGGTACATTTATACGTACTGTGCATACGCATGCATGTATGTAAGACATGAAATCGTGCACTGAGTGAATCGAGTGTGAGACGAGACGTCAACCGTTCTCAGAAAATAAGTCATTAGACCTGTTGAAATATTCAACCGTTGACGTTACACACGTTGAGATGGTGAAACTGTTATGCAAGTTGACATATAATTTTCAAAGGGAAACGAAACATATACACTGAATGGCTTAGTGTATCAAGGTGAACAACACGCAGCCATTACTTGCTGTACGTGCATACATACACAAGTACACACGTGACGTGCTTAAAACACGCTTACCAACTGTTAATATAAAATACTGTAAATATATTAAATACTCTAAAAATAAACATTTTGCAAACTGATTAAATTTGTATTTTATTCAAGTGAATCTAAGTGAATTATTATAAATTAATTACTTCGAATCAAATAATAGTACAAAATTATTTATAGGAAAAGTTTTTAGTTATGGTTATTTGTTAAATAAAATGTAAAATGATAAACATTTATTAAATCATGAATATCGTCAATAATATCTGGTTCACAAATGTAATCAAATTATTTATTTTTATACTATAATTTCAATTTATATAGGGTGATTCACGAAGAGCATAAAAAATTGTAACACGATGTTGGAGAGATCATTTTGAGTAAAAAAAATGTCATATGAACATGGGTCCTATTCTATTTGGTTAAGTAACTACAAGAGATCAAAGATTGGTGAATGTACTAATAAATTCAGATGCTTAACAACATATTACCATTGATATATATATATCTTAACCATAAAAGATATGAAGTTGTGGGTGATGAGTGTAAAAAATGTCATATGAACATAGTTTATATCTCATTTAGAAACACAACTATAAGAAATTAAAGTTTTATAAGTGCCTAACTAAATTCACTAGGTTATTTTTGCTCAAATCTAGAAGCCATTCAAAATTTTCAAAATGGAATTGGTCCCATGTTCATATTTTTGATATTTTTGATATTTTTTTACTCAAAATGACCTCCCCAACATCGTGTTGATTGACGCTCTTCGTAAACCAGCCTGTATATAAATATTTATTATTTAAATTGGTGCGTTGGTTAGCGAAATTATAATTATTTGCATTGATGTTTTTAACTACATACTTGAATAATTTTTTTTGTAATTTGATACGGATTAAAACACGATTTTAATCTATTTCGAAATATTTTAAATTACATTAGTAAATGTTAATTATAAAGTTCGTTATTAATTAATTATATCAAAAAAGTTTTTATTCATAATATAAAAACTATGACGTTTGATTTAAAGAATACCTAATATTGTCATTAAATGATCTGTTCTAAACTTGTGTATGTCATGACAATATTGTTCTTGTGGATGATTTGATATTCTTACATGTATCTGTCAATTGATTTCAGTTGTTTCTATGGTATAAGCCAATAAGCTACATGATGTGTCAATCATTTTCTCACACACACTACTGCACATTACAGATCTGGATGTTATCACACGTCTGAACGTGAATTATACACATACATACACCTAGCTAGTACACGTATACACGTAAATGTTCGTTCACACACGCACACGCAAGCCCGGAAGTGACGTGTGGCTTCCGCGATAGAGAGGAGACGCTCTCTCTCCCCCTCTCACCTTGGCCCATTCGCTGAAGTTAAGATGGGCAAGTTGAAACAAGACAGGCAAGGAACAGGTAAGGTAAGATACGTAACGTACGTATATTCTTCATATATAGGAACCGAGGTTAACGGTGAGTGACTGCCTCGTCACTGGCTTCATGTCAGTCCGTATTACTCTTCCTTCACGGCTTCACTCCAGTCAGCCACTCATCTTTATTGCGTCATGTTTCTCGTACGTGCCCGTCCCGTGTACGTTGTGTGCCTTCAAGATGGTGTCGTTCGCAGATGTCACTACCGTTGGCCACGGTGTCATGGAACTGTGTACTATAGTTTCCCGAAGGAAAAACGTTTTGTCGAACGCGGTTCGTTCTAGGATAGAAGTTCGTTGAGTCTGGGTTTTGTATTGCTGGACAAAATTTATTTGTTTTTTGGTTGTTACTGTTGTTGTTGTCCAACTATATAGTTCCGGGTTCTTACACAATGTAAGCAATCGATGTTGACAGATGCTTGGCAAGTTTTATCAGTTTTAGTGTATTGAAATCAATAAATATTTTTCTTTTTAGCCATATCCGAAATATATCCGTTGAGTAGACAAGAGTTATTGTCAAATTGTAATGAGTGATTCTGTTAGAAATTTCATATTATCGCTAGTCGAACCAACAAGGGTGCATGTTCAAACTATTAATTGCCAAAATGGAGGACCTAGTATCCAAAGACTTGCATTAATCTATAAATTGTAACAAGATTATTGCATACTCCATTTGATACACTGTTACGGATTGCACTCCTCTGCTTACTTCAACGCCCTTAGGTAATTGAATTCATTTTAAATCTACACGATTAACTTTAAACCCACTTTGTGTAATTTTCGAAGGTGGGTTTCTTAAAGGGGAGTGAATTAAACAAACTATGATTCCAAGTAGAAATGATAAGAAATACAATGGGTACATTTAGAGAAGAAGCCCGGAAAACTTTAACCAACTTATCAGTTTATTACGTCGAGTCACAGCCTGTCAATTACAAGCATTGGAGTCCTAGAGTAGTTTGAACAGAGAGAGAGAGAGAGAGAGAGAGAGAGAGATGGAGAGAGAGATAGAGAGAGTGGGAGCGCGTTCCAAGAAGATTGTCAATTTCCAAAGCAGATTTATAAAAGTCTATGTATGGTCTCTTGTATACGTACTAGTACTAGGACTGAACACACAGCTATGTAGAGATGCATTTGCTATGTCACCATGTCTCGTGCCGTACCTAACACTTGAAGCAGTGACCGACCATTGTCAGGTTCATTGTACTCCGGAGTCCGGAGCACCGTATGTGGCGGATGTACAGCATCAATCACACATGCAACAACACTTCCGGATTATATTCCTGATGAGCTAGGCCACGGCGTCATTGCTGTGCAGCCTCGGAGTCCGTGTATTAAACACGCACACTACCCTACACATAATATCTGTATGTGCGCCAACTTCCATTCAGGTACAGACAAGCACTCACATGTCTACGAACCACGTACAGCTATGCATATTTAATGTGTGGATGCATGAAATCGTTTTTAGCGTCAAATATGCATCGAATTCATGACTAGGGAACAATGACAACTTGTCACACCAATACTCCGGATAAGGTTTGTCATTTATAATTAAATCAAATAACAACTTGTCTATAGACTGTAGACATAAAAAATATGAAAGAACTAACAATCTTGAATAGTTATAACGCGTAAATAATCCTTTATTGTTAATTTCAAGCAATCCAGTAGCACATTGCGACAGGCATTGTATTGAACGTGTATGGGAACTGATTCCATTGAAAGCTTCGATAATCCTGTAGGTGTGAATCTAGTTACGCCGGTACTGACCAATAGGGGGCTTGCGATGGTGGATGGGTGCGGTGCGGGAAGTGTAGAGACGCATCCCAGCACACATATCTCTTATTTATCGCTCTGGCTGCCCGACCCTACCCATTGTAGTGTCCGACCGTAGTCTAATGAATATTTTCCTACTGACGCTTTGTACATTTTATTGGTTGGAAAGCACGGTTACTGGCATTGTGCGGCTCACGACAATGGGATTACACATTCATAATCTGTACGAGTACTTTGCGCACCCGCACACATACACACACACGTACAATACTGCAGGGTAGAACTCACCGACCAACCAACTGGTCATCCAATAATTCCTACCTACCATTATCAAATATCTCTTCGCTAAAAATTAGAGACACTTTAGCTTTCGATGATACTATATATTATCGTATATTCCAAATCCACTGGTATTAGTACGTATTTGCATTATTAATTTGATTTGTGCAAGGTTTAATTCCTGCCGCAGCAGCTGACTGCAACAGTTCCAAGTTCTGTCGTTGGATGGCAGTGGTTATGTGAGCACGTATCTATAAAATTAGTGGGACGTGCCGGCGACCAGACGTGTTCTTTTTGTTGCAACTGATGAATCGTAATAGCCGTGAAACGCGCATGTTAATTTCAAACTTTGCACCGAATGTTTGGCATAAGAATTTCACTAATTATTATTATGAGTGTTTCTTGCGCATATAATTACATTCAATTAAAAATTTATGTTCTTTCTTGGAACGCATATTAAACAGGAGACTCGACGCGTCAGACGAATACCAAGCAGTTAGAAAATTTATTCAGCAATGAAAATATCGCCTTCAGTTGTTCAAGGAATTGACAACTGCGTCTTAGAGAAATTTAGAAAAATATATCATATACTTTTAAATTGTACCCAACAATAATTAACACATAGCATATTTGTTATTTTCTTTTAGCAGAATAATATATTTCACAAATTATAGTTCCAAGGATCTAATAATCAGGCATGAAGACTATGAAATATACCTTAGAGAGTGCGGTCCTGTTCTGAATAGAATATTGAATTCGTATCCACCGTTGCGAAATAGCCAACCATTCTACTGACATGAAGGAACCTCCCCTTGTACACCGCCCACCACCCAATTCTGTAACTCTACATACAGTTCGTCTGGAACGTTTGGAACCACTGGATGTTATCGCAGAAAAGGCATTCCTAAATCATAACGTGGTTCCGAGTCCGAAGCAGCCTTTTATTGAAATATACCAATAAATATATTCAAAAATATAGTGTTTTCGCAATTGGATTGGCTCGCACCGCATCGAATCCCAAATAACGACGCAATTCCATTCGGCTTTTACGTACTAACGCTTACGTTTTATGCGCCAATACCCGGGCCCCCGTATTAGAATATAACATGCCGTGTAAATGAAATACTTCGCGCCTTATTTATTCACCACCATCACCGAGGCGATGCTACTGCTATGCCATCGTCTAGCCTCGCCTGGGTTGGGCTCGACTGAGTAAGATCACCAGTAACCCCCTTCCATACACGGCAATAGCATCGTGACCCATTTCAACTCACCAACGGCTTTGCAACAAAGATAATGTAACACTTTTATATCCATAACTTATACAAACACTCACTGTTTGAACATTGAAAAGATTATGTAATTATATGTACCTGCTACTCTTACCTTTCACTAATTGAAAGTCCCTAGTACGAATATGTTAATTAAAGAAAATTCTATAAAGCAAACTATGTAGCTATCATTTATTTATTTCTTTGGTCGAGACAACCACCGTATCGTAACGTATTTATCAGTATATAAAAAGGAATGAGTCAATGTCTTAAACAAACATTCTGTAGATCAAACAGTTGTCCATATCGAGAATGAATTCTCCTTGAGAAGACAATATCAGTAAAAGTTTAGTGTTTTCCAGTCTATGCTGGCTGTGCTACGCTGCGTTGCTCTGCGTTACGACTGAGGGAAACAGCGACAAGGTGCGGGGTGGAGAGTGAGAGAGTAAAGTAGAGAAGCTAGCTACTAGCTACAGCAGCAGTTTCAGCCAATCTCCGCCCCGACCATATCTCAAAACATAAACCCGAAAAAATGAAGTGACACAAGAGAAGAAGACTCAAGCCATATTCGAGAAATCGCTGACAAGAATCCACAACATCATCCTGGCCACATCATAAAACAATAAAAGATTATATTCCCTGCATCCTGGGGGCTAGCGTTCTCGCTCCGGGAACAACCGCACGTCCCGCGGGACAGATCCCCACGGAATCACGGACCACCGTTAAACCATGGCCGTCGGCCTCACATACACATCTACATCAATGCATACACATACGTTCATGTATGCATTTCACAAGTATTCTCACCGGGTTGTTATTCAATCGAATTCCAACACGTAATGCCCAATGCAATTCCGTACATTTCTCGACAATTGTTATAGATATATTTAGAATTACGAATAAATCTGAGTTATTCTTTTATATTTGTTCATTTATAGGTATAATCTTAAACGAAATTATTAAATAATGAATCTTAATATTCTATCACTTTTTATAGAAAATGCTTTTAGATAAACAAAAATATGATACGCCCTTGGTATGAACATGGCGATGAGCCTTTGGCGAGGGGTTAGTAGTAGTTTGTAGAAGCAAGAGGAGGAGGAGGAAGGGTAGGAGAAGAGTACGAGCAGAGAACGAACTCGTACGCCTGGGACCCCTTGGCACTCGGAATCCCCGATAATCTTGCTGAGGTTTCCAATCCGATTTGAGGCGTCCCGCAAGAAGCGATCCAACTACTAGCTCGTTCCTACTACAGGAACACGCCGAGGTCAATCATGCGGCTATACACAGGATTTGGGGGGATATTAATTTCTTACTATCCGTCTATATTTTACCAGCCATTACACATACACAGGCGAGAAAGTGCGCACGTTGAACGAGTCGACGGCTTATGATGCGTGACACGTTTATTATTCAACATAAGTGTTGCTTGCAGACTGTCATCTCTAGCCACAACGTTACAACGCCGACAGAAACAAGAGCTGCTAGATTTATTATTGATGACAAATTTCACGGTATTAGTTTCATTTATAATCGTCGCTTAGATGTTTCCGTCCTTCGTAATAGTGATCCGGGTATAATAATACGCGATGATTAACTAGTCAAATAATGACGGTAGATTTGTATCAGAGTGTAGTAAAATATTGCACCTTCAGTAATGAAAATTAATCTAATTATGACGTCTAGTGAATAGGAAATATAATCACGTAATTGGTACTTTTATGTGGAATTGCTGATCTATGAAATAATGCAATTGATAGTTTCATATTGATTGAATGGTGCCGGCAAGAAAATATGTGTTAGCTTTATAGCATAGTGTCACCTAGTACGTTGTTTCATCATCTGTGAGCAGAGAAGACTAGATGGGATTGGGAGAAAATATCGCGTGAAGCGGTTAGAAACTCTATGAATGAAGAAGCTAAGAAATGATCCGGGTGCATTTTATCTTGTACGCGGGGGGCTGCAATTCACCCTGATGGTGTGTACTTTGCCGATTGGATCCGTCCTGAAAAGAACCAGGATTCAGAATGTTATGATATCTTAAAATGTACACAAAATGTGATAGATTGTGTTCACAGTTCTAGATTTTTTTATCATCATTATGATATTTTAGTATCTAATTACTTTATAGTGATAGTTTCAAAAGAATTTATTCGTTGGTAATTTTATACTTTGATTTGGCAATTGTATTTTTTTCTGTATTTGCTTTAATTAATTTATTACAGGTACGTTTAATTCTTGCATTTTTATATATGATTTATTCCAGAAATAGACGTTGTATTATTAACACATTGTTATTGACAGACCGTTAATATCGGAATTCAATCGTCAGTGTAGTGTAATCTAGATAAGTAGTTTGTAGGTGATTGGATAAGAGTTCACTGCAATTGTGTTATTTAACGTTCGATACGTGTCAAACCCATACACATATACGTAGGTTATGAAAATCCCGTTTAAGTAACTTCATAAAACCGAACAAATTTCATAACAAGCATGTGCTGTAGGTCATAAACGTTGAATTTACACGGAAGATGGTGTCGTCACGTTGTTGAGTGTGTGCACCGTGTAGCAACCAATAACCATATCGGTGCAACTTATAGCCGCTCTTCGTATATCGTCCCGTGCAACACTATACACTGTATTGCTGCCGCTACTTCTTCTTGTTCTTGTTCTTCTTGTTCATCTCGGCGTGGCGACCGCCTGCCAAGCGTCATGTACACGAAACACCATCCATTCACCATTCGCGAACATCGAAACCTGCTGCTTTTATTCCAAACATTGTTTCCGCTAATCAGTTTATAAATTCTCGTACGCTCACGCCAGCTATCGCGAACGTAAATCATAATGTATTGTTGTTAATTTACGATGTCAGCTTAGGCTAAAGGTAAGGCGGTAGGTAGGTAGGCATTCAGATTGACGTCAGAAGCAGCAGTGTTCAGTTATATCGCTCATGCGTGCTACCTACCTAACCCAGAACATTGATGAATGCGAGCGTGTACCGCTTGATTTGATTCGCGATTGAAAGGATTTATTAATTTTGCAAATGAATAGACATTAATATTTGTTTATTGAGAGCGAACGATTTTTTTTAAATGATGAACCTTTGAATTCAAACTTTTGTAGTTTGATATCGATAATAAAATGTATGGACATTATCATTCATTAACTTTCAAAATGAATGTTCTAAATTCTCTGTATTAATATCGTATTTGTGTAGGCTATTGTTACGTTAAATAAACAATGAAAAGAGGTGTATTTGTTTCAAAAATCAATACTGTTTACTTCATATTATAATGTAAGCAGAGGTAATTGGAAAATTATTTATATTGATTTTAGATTAAAAACGACATCAAAAAGAATTGCTAAATTTCCGCTACGTTTTATTGAAATAATGATATATGATGAATTTAATCATATATATGTTAATTTTGCAATTAACCATCTTCGCATTTCGCGTTTACCACTTATGCAAATATAGTAATTCACGAGTAAATAATGGCAGAGTGGTATTATCTCGCATATATCTAGCGTTATTTTTAACTGCCACAATAAGTTAGTATACAAAGTTACTAATATAATATGTGTGATGTTTGGTATATGTTACTCTCAAATACTCGTACGTATATTTATATGTACAAATATGCAAACACAAATAACTAGGATGTGACAGCTGAAACTACATATATGCAAAGTTTCAGGAAGTGTGAAATGAAATGATATTGAAATTAACATTGCATAAACTAAAATTAAAACAGTAGATATTGAATATGAAACATAATGTTTCTTTTAGGAAGCAAATTATAGAATTTGATCATAAAATATTGATCGTTACGTCACGTGACGTACCACGATAAAAATTTGTGGTTATAAAATAAAATCTATATAATACAATAAAACCAAAATAATGTTGTATATAAAATAGCCGCATTTACGCTGGAATGGAGCTGTAAAATAAAGAAATATCTGCAGAGCAGGCAACTGAGGTTGGTGTTAAATCAGATTTAATGTTAAATGAAACTAATGCACTTGGTCATATTTAACTTTTCATTTTCCAAGACCATCGCTGATTAAGTTAACGGGTGGAGATTGTGTTGTATTGCGGTGATAAAAGCAACACATTTGTTGGACAAAGGATGAGGAGGGGTGAAGGATGATAGTACGAAGGCAGACATGGCAGCACGTGGCGTCGCCTGCGACTGGATGTCTGTAGGAAATGTGAGGGGTGGTGAGCGGTGTGACAAACCCCAGAGAGACGTATTCAATTCTAATAACTTCCAGGAAACATTATGCCAACTTGCATATTATAAATGGACTAGGGATCTTCATGTTGATAGCAAATTTATGGTTTACAGGAAGCACAAATAAAAGATAACGACGAATAAGGGAAGTGAAGGTGGTTGAAGTTTTGTGTAAACAGTAATTAGGGAGTTCAATAGCCTGACCAATACTATTACACATTTAATTTTAATACAAATATAATGTTTTACCCTTTGTGCATATATAAGCTAATGGGTAAACTCTAGCTCTTATTTTAACAACTAACCGGGCTTAGTGAATTCTCATATTACCAGAGAATTCACTTTTATTCGATAATGTTAGTATATTCCTATACAATTTCCGGGCTCTTACCACTAATGACAAGTATTGTCATGATTGATTTCATTTTTATTATTATTGAATAGACGTAAACTAGTATCATACAAAGTGAAGTTTGATAGATATTTTGTCCGTCACTTGTAATAAATTTCTCTAATTATGAATTCAAGTTTGTCTAATGGCTGCTCTTGTTTACCCGTCGTAAAATGAGAGATATACGTACCTAGTTTATAAAACACAACACCAACGTAAAGTAAATTTCAATCTCCGTTCTGTCATTCGTTGTTTGATGAAAATTCCATTTAACACGGTTACCCGTCCCGATTTTACCGGCAACCGAACCAAAAGTGTATTTTAACTAGTTAACGAGTATAATGAAAATAATGTTTATTTTTGTGTTGATAAGAACTGCGAATTTCTTCTTTCTGTGTGCATATTGATCACTTTTTAGCAACGGACAAAATTTCAATTTGCCAAAGTATACGGTAAAACTTTTATCTGGCTTGGTGCAAAGTTGGTCTTAGGTATCTCACTCACTATACCTCCCTTCCGTCGCTCTCATTTCGTACTCAATCTTATTAGCTCATCAGTCAATATGGCGACAGACATTCGGAGAAGGAGACTAGGCAGAGAAAACAGACACCGAAGGAGAACATACCGGGGTGGATGGCACAATCGAATCGCCTAGGTAATTAATCAAGCTCCCGTGTGCATGGAGCTCGTACACTCCCATACCTCATACCCCTAACCGCAGGTGTTTTATTGTGCATTTAATTAAAGCGAAAACTCGTTTCGCTAATTTCGAATGTAAAACAGACGCGTGGCCTCCCAAGATTACTTCATTAGCAGACAGAAAACAGACGGACAGACAATGTTTTTAGTTTGCCAACCAGATTCATCCGCTGCGTAATTAACAACGGTTGGCAATGACTTATCAGGAAGAAGAGAAAGAATATTGTATATTTGCCATGCTGATTCATTCAAACTTCTTTCTGCAAAATTAATACATTTCCACTTTGTAATATTTGTTGGAATTCAATGATTGCACAACATCGTTTAAATCTATATCAAATAAAAACAATTTTCCTACATAAATAATACTGCAAAATACATGAACGGAAAGAGGAAAAGAACAGTATGTAATCAAATAAAAATTTAAAATTCTCACAACTGATTCGAGTGATTCAAATTTAAATCGTGTACCATCCAGGCGGCAAGCGATGAGCAAATGAGAGGTGATTCAAATCAGACGTCATTCTCGTGACGTTCATTCTTATCGAAACCCGGCCGAGTAATGCAATTTATGTTTACACAGCAGATGTTCGAGTTAGTGCGTTAGTGACGTCGTATCGCGTGTAATGGCCAGCGTTTTTTGTACGATTTGGATTAAAAAAAAAAAAACTCGTTAAATACTTGATTTTAATTTAAATCCTTTTCGTTTTTCGAGGGTCTCATTCGTTTCGCCATTATGCATCATTCCGGCCGTGTAAATTGCTCATATATTTTGCAGACCTATGGAAAATCGTGTTCCAATTTTCATTTCAAAAGGTTGTCTCGCATGCGTGCATATCTAGTGTGAAAGTGAAATTTTCTACTCACTTTTCTAGACTCGAGTCCGTTGTAATTTTATAGAATATTATGCATTTGCATTTAAAATATCACGGAAAATTGTTTGCACTGAATATAAAACATTGGTTCTCGTTTTATGCGTCATCTCAATTTGTATTTGACCTTTGGATTCATCTGAAAGAAAGTTTAATAGCTATGGAATATGTTCTCGAGGAAAGAGGTCACCCAGGACTGTATTGAAACATTGATGTTTTTGTTCACCGTTTCATTCTTTGACAATATAATCTCTGTGCAATCTGTAATCCGTGTCGACAGCCGTAGTAGCGACCGCACGGCCCGTAGTCCTCGCTAATTTTGAACACAATGCATGAAATAACAGTTACTGTACGTGAATCCATACATATATTCACACACGTGTATTATGATGCTACTATTACATGTAATGCGTATACCTCTCTCGCTACACTTGCTACATGGCCGTGTGCGTGAGTCTGACAAAGAGACATCGAGCACACAGTGTTGTCGTATAGAAAAGGATAACATTACACGTTATAATAATTCTGTTTGTTATTACAAAGCCTGCGACCGTTGCCTCAGCTTCTATCTGGTCGTTATGCTCGGTTATTACATGGGTTCCTGCGATGACAAGACCAAAATGCTCCCTCCATCTACCGGATGCTAATTTGTTCAGAATATGTTTTTATCCCGTTTGAGAAGAATAACAAAAGCGGATAGCACACTGTATTGAATAACATCGGCAGGTAGTATTAAAAATTATCTTCATACTTTTTTTAATTGCATATAATAGATTTACAAGTATTATTTCCGAAAATATCAAATCAGTTTGCCATTAAAACTAATGCGTTAAAATAGAAAAAAAAGATGATTTAAGTTTGAAAGAGACTTTGTTCCAAGAAGAAAACGAAAGATTTTACAAGCAATAAACTGAAAGTAGTGACTGCTATAACGATTAAAATACAATCCCATTAGTTAAAACTACTCCCCCTCAATTGAACGTAGTTAATATGTAAATACTACAACGTCGTAATGCTTAACCACAATCCCGTATGTACTTAAAGTGCACAATCTCTAGTATAAACGACAGCGAATAACGTTTAGTTATTTTCGGGCTATTTGTAACAGAAAATCAATAGCAATACGATAACAACTACCTCATGAAATCACATAACGTGAACCGGTGTACGCGTGAATATGAAAATAAAATCTAATTAAAATACAAATTCTCAATCTAAATTCCATTAAAAGTAATCGGAAGCCAGCGAGAACGCCTCTGATATTCAGCCGACTTGATTAAAAAGAAATCAACGGGAATTTTGTACGATGAACCACACGAAGGGGGTAAGGATAGGGAAACTAGCTCTAACTTTGACCCGGGCGGGGGCTGGTTGCGGAAGAATAGCGCGTAGAATTGAGTTCATTCTAAGTTTTAATCAACATTGAAATAAATAAAGACAGACAAGTAGGAACATGAAACGCAAGACGAAGGACAATCAGTCGCTTTGCCTTTGAGTTTGGTGCGGTCCATTCCGTGGAGACGAATTCAATTAAAATACAATTATTTAATTCATAAATAAACGGTAGAGAAGTTAGAGGAGGGAACAAGGTTGAAGAAACTTCTGTTTTTGCACATAGCTTAGCTAAAATTATCCTAAAAAAGAGAATACGTTGAAATTTATGTTAATATTACATCTATAGATTTCTCTTGAATTGTACAAAATATAATCCTTTGTTTCTCTCTGTCAAGTGGAATACGAAATAATTTAAATATATTACAATTAAAATTAAATACGAAATACAGTTTTAATGAACATGAACATTTTATAGCCTACAGGTAGAGCGTCCTCGTGCGTAACCATGGTAATGTGGAGAATGACCCTGGTCGACCTGCTCTTCGGCCGCAAATTTGTACGAAGGTTTTTCAAGCATGAACTCAAATGGTTTGCACTTACTTTAAACTGTAGGTATACTAGCAACGCACATTAGCCAGTTTCCCCCCAAAATTGCGTTAAATGTTGCACATTCCCAAGGTCCCAGTCACGTGAGTATGAAGTGATAATTTGAACACTGTGGTTTTCGCACATGAACATGTTATTTAAATTGTATTTTTAACTGTTATATTTGTCACAATCGGTAAATAAAATATACCAAATTATCTTGTAGGTTATATTGAGCAATTCTCCAACCTGAATTAAATAATATCAAAGAACTTTGCTTGGAATGCAGTATTCAAATATTCAACCGAAATAACGTTAAATATCAAGTATAATTTAGAATTTTACGTTACAATCCACTAACTTAATCATGCCTTCAGAATGTCTGTATTTTTTAACGTATCTTTGAAACTTTGTGTATGCATATTATACAGTTAATATTATGAATTTAACAAAAATGAATGCAATTTTAAGCTATCTCGCATGCTGTAAGAGACATTTCTTTTATTTATTGGAATGTTTCAAAAGAAATGCGATGTCTTTTAACCTTTTTTTTATTTTCCGCAAAGAAGAAAAAATGAACCACAAATATAACAACGTTTAAATTTACAAAAGGACGAACGTAATAAGAATGGGATACAAAGGAAAGAAATATCTACGACAGCAAGATGATGACAGGATTAAATGAAGTTCATTTGTAAAACGAAGCGAATTCGTAAGGTATTTGTTTATTTTCCGTTTTGTCTTTTACGAGACAGCGGGGAAAAAACGGCGAGGTAAATATGATTTATGAAACTTGTTTTTCATGTCAAAAAGGAAAACAGAAAAAAATCAAAAATATTGAAAATAATTGTATCCGTTAAGTTGAAAAAATTAACAAAAACTTGTATAAATACATTTGTTAGCTTACGTTACTATTTTGAATCATTCATAGATTTAAAGATTGGTTGGTTTATTTGAAAGGGATATCAGGGTTTGAAAATTAAATGGCTCTCATTTTTCTTGTAGGTACGTAGAATGGAGGAGCAATTTGTTTTAAAAAATGATCACTCAAAAATAAATTGCACATCAACGGTCTATAATGCAGGTCAGTGAGTGCCTGAGATGAAAAGAAAAGAAATAGAAGAAGAAAGTTGATGGGGAACGCGCTTACAGTGTTGGACCTTAGTGCATGATGACAGTATGTGCGCATGCGTGTGTGTATGTCATATACCTATATATGTCGTATAGCAACGATATACAGTATGTAGACGTATGAAGAATGAGCAAGATTTTATCGCTAACGATGTGGTCTCGTTGTCGCTTGGCTCCTTCGCGAGTGATACAAGCAAATTCAAGAGCGTTTGTTCACTTGAGTACTTCTCCTTATCTTTATTGACATATTATACGCGTCTTTTATCCTGGTCACAGTTCTCTCCACATAAAGGACGTCTTGGCTTTACGGAACTTGATCAGAATTAACGGACGTCAAATGAACGTATACTTGTAGTCAAGCTACCCGTGCACACATCGGTACACTACCTGTTACAGCAGGCCATTTTTTTATTATTTATACATCATCGTCCATCACTTACCATTAGAAATAAAAGTAACATTCTAGTTATTCAATGGTTCAAAATTTTATAAATACATTTCACGAAGTTATTAACAAAAATACTATTAATAATAAATAACTTGTTTATACTAAATGTCGTTCTTCAGATATAATTGAAAAATTTGCAAATCTAACAAATTTCATTTGTTTTTAATTTCATTACTAAAGATAATAATTGTAAATTAGATAAAAATATTACTGCAATCTACTTGAAACTGTACATGCACGTGGAATATTGTACAGTGAAATGTGAAAATAACCAGGATAATCTTGTTACTAGGGATTTCGGAAACGAGCGAAATACGAGTATGTAGTGATAACTACGGATATAGCTGATTAAGCAGATTATTAGCTGAACCGATGGTATAATTGCTTAATTAACCATTGTATTGCATAATAAAATAAAACAGAGCTTATGCATTTTACACAGAATGCAATAATCGAATTAATAAAAAAAATTTAATCATTAAAATATAAACTGAATTCTTTGGAACGCCCGCCACTAGCACTCGCGGGGACCTGGAAAAGTCCAGAAACGGGCCTCTCCCCCCACAAAAAAGAACCCATAGAGTAAATTGGTAGTAATTATTGGCCATCGTTCATTAGAAGCAGCAAATATAGCGCAGAATCGTTGAAGAATTTTGAAAAATGTCATTGTCGTCAGAACGGATTTAGCCATGTCTCCGAATAGCAAGTTTAAACTGTGTGCTGTGCATAAGGAACAAAAAATGCTGTAAGATTTTCCGACAGTATTCTCCATTGCACGCCTTAAGCTTTGCTCACCATGTTTGCACCACTGCCATACGATTGGCTACGCCAGATATTCAGAGACAGTCCCATAATATTTAAGTGTTCGTTTAGTTTTCAGTACATTATCTAAATTTAAGCCCATAGTAGTTGAATGTTAAGTCCATAAAATATTCATTTATTATTGCTTGAGCCATTTGTGATATTTCTACAATACGAACGATTAATATTAGCTGCATCTTACGATTAATAATTTATCATTTAATTTTTTAAGCCATTCAATTAATAATTAAATATTAAATAAAAAATATTGGCAATGTTGAACAAAATTTTGTGCGTGGCGCGGACCGCAGGGCCCCTGACATCGCGGGGCCCTGTGCGTAGGCACAGCCCGCCCATACCTAAGGACGGCCCTGTTTTTTTGGAATTAAAAAAAGGAATATGTTTTTATAGAAGTCATATTTTTGAGATTTCGGTCAAAATAATATGGCTTTTAATTAGTAGTACATTAGTATTATAAAGCTAACACAAAACTACAGCTCTTTCAGAAATAATTTGAAGCCAGAAAATTTGATACTAATTAAATTACATGAAACGTTATTGAGATATTTGCCCAAAACCTGTACTACGTTGAAATTGGTTACCTATGGAATATACCATATTGGAAAATAACAAGAATGTTCACAACACATACATTGTTCAGATTCTCAACAGGTAAATATCTGTTTATGCTTATTCCCGCTGAATTTATCGAAACAACTTAGCTGTTTATGTAATGATGTGTACTACTTAAAAATATCAATGGGGGAAATCTCCTAATTTTCTCGTTCGGAATGCAGTTCCGAATCCTGGTACCTGTTGAGTTGCGGCAGCCGCCAGCACCGACAGGCCAGAACAGAACAACGAGGCACTCCGACTCGTCAAGTGTTATACATTGAAGTGCATTAACGGGTAGAGTTAGTGGGGCCTGTTGTACTACACTGGCACCATCAGTAAGCCTCACAGAAGTGAGTCGGGGCGGGGGGGGGGGGGGGGTTTGTTGTGAGATGGTGAGAGTTATTATTGAATTAATCTATTACACCTCCTCTTGGCTCTTCATCGTTCAACTATAGTCGGCACCTCATCAACCCTCTGCTTAGAGTACACTACACGTCTAGTATGTTTGTGCAAGAGTTTCCAACTGGTTTGCACTAGATATACACACCTAGTTCAACTTGGAGCAGTGACATACAATGGTAATGTGGAGGGGGACAGAGTCTGACCACTATTTGGTTTATTTATTAATGAGTGTAATTTAGCAGTGTATTAAGTGTTGGCCAGTGGTGTCTGTGTTGAAATATTTATGGCCATTTGGGCACGGTAATAACTTAAGTAAAGCCGGCCCTGTGCAAGCCGGGGAGACTGTCATGGTATGTGACCGCCTTTATCCGTCTGGCCGTGTCGGATGCGACAGGACACGCCACGGCGGACGATCCCGTGCACTAATGACTATTAATATTCGAGAAAGACGACCATTGCTCTCGAATGTACAGTGCAGAGGCCAGTCATTATAGTTCAAGATAGAACCACCACCACCACCATCATCATCATCATCACTAGCATCAATATTGTCACCTGAAATGCATACTCGTAGAAGTAATACTTGCACAAGATTGTAAAAAGTTATTTTATAGTAATGAAACAATGTAATCAAGTGTATAAATACAATTTAGAGACAGCGTAAATAAATTTCACGATTTATACCGTTACACAATACAGAGATATATATAAAATCTGTTTTTCATCGAATTCACCCTCAGCAACCATTAATCTAAGAATTTCCTTTAACCCATCGATTGGATTAATAAATTATAGTGATAACTTTTCCAAGAAAAACAAAAATCCATAAATCGCAGCGAGTTCATTACTTGAGAATAACGAAGTTGGCTTCGATTTCCTTCACGCCGAGAGGCGCCTTTGCATCCTGTCGACAAGACGACGACGCCCGTTGGAAAATCATACATCTAGTCGTCTGCGTTTTCAATTTACTCGTCTCACGACCTTCTAGATTCATACCGGCCTGCGACATTAGCGATAGAACAATAGATTTTTTGTGCTGACAGCTCGACCAAATGTTGAAGTATTGGCGCTAGTTACAGTAGCTACTTGTCACTGTCAAACAATGTCACCTAATGTTGTAAAAGGTTGTTGCGTAAGAATTATTAATTATAAATGCAAAATTAATTGTGAAATATATAGACATATTAATATTATTAATAATTATTAAAGAAATTTGATTTTATAAAATTTCATCATAAAATAAAATATATAACATAGGTTTTTTTTACTGCAAAAGATAAAAATATATCTTTTATTATCTGATCCGCGATTTAACATTGTAGAAAAACTAACATTTAATAATTTGCTAGTACCAGTGTGTAAATTTATACCCTCAAGCCATTTATGTGTCATATTCATGTTTGATGGGAATTCTTGTGGTACATTTGTTTTGTACCTTGTCTATTGCAGCTTGGTATATAACACTTCTTATAATGAACCAAATTACAATTATTCGTTAATAATTATATCACACCAAACTGTGTACGTTGCAGTTGAAAACCTTCCTGTAAAAACAACTAATAATTTTTACTAAAATGAATAATAATACCTATGAATAATAACACTGCAAATATTACACAAATAATTAATATGCATTTGCACCAAATGCAGTTTATAAATCAATTTTACACAAAATATTCATGTATTAAACTGAATTACAACTGAATACTGGAGTTTGTTGATTAACAACTGTCAAAATCGAATTTTGTTCAAATGTTTTCCTACTGTTACTAGCGCCAGCGGCGGCACGCTGAAACTGGGCCTAGTCGCGGACCGGAATACTACACTTTTAATCGAGAAGGTCGTGACTCGTCTTTTATTTATTTCAACGAGGGAGGCACTTTCAATCGAGTAGGCGATACGTGAAGCTTCGAGAATGAGCGGATATCAAAAGGGCAAGGTAGGGTAGGGAGGAAAGTGCAGGGTGGGTGGTGGATAGTAGTAGTGGGTTGGACGGATGGATGGAAGACAAACACCAGTGTCATTCGTCTCCACCCGCTCTCCGATAAATTCATATCAACGCTAATTTGATTTGTATTCAGTTTGCCTGATACGATAAATAAGGAACGATGGACGATGGATCGGTGGGCAGTGTAGTGGGACGTAGAATTTATAGACAAATTGCACGATAATAGTTTCTCTTCCATGTGCAATAACGATATAATAAATAGATGGATGAATCGTATTTCAACTAGGTAGGAGTGCTGATTTTTAATTTAATTTTCAATATACGTCTTACGTGCAAGAATACTAAATTCTGTGCATTTCTTGATTAGGTTATCCAAACAGAACAATATTTAATCCGAGAAAATATTAATAATAATATCTTCCATTGAATATTCCAACTATAGTTTACTAATTTAGAGAAAAGACATAACCGCAGTCTATACATTCAGTTGACACTTAAAAATCAGTTGATAGCACTTGTATGAATATTTCATACTTCCACAGAAGTCAATGTAGAAAAATCGTCCAAGTGATCGGAGAGAATGTCAATACTAACCGTATTGTAAGTATCGTTGATGGTCGACCCCTGGAGCAGCCATACCAGACATCTGAAAGTCATGACGTCAGTGTTGCTGTTGTTGGCTAGAGATACTTGCTGTTCGGGTCCATTGCGCCGGTAATGCAAAGCGAAATGGATATTATAATAGCGTTGAACGAATTTACCAGAGTAGTTACACCTGCGTCACATACATTACGATACACAGACGCCACCAGAGACCTCTAGCAACTGGCACCGTACTAGCATTCGTGCCAGAATGGAAGACTATATCGGGGCTTGAACGGAGAACAACTGATTCAGCAACAGATACGATAGGACGTATGTACGTTCTATGAGAGTTCAAGAATTGCTAACGGATATTGAGATCGGTGCACGGAATCATAATGATTATTGGAGTGGAGTTTTTGTATTCCACTTGCACTGAATATGACTTTAGTTTTAGTGTACTAAAGCTCAAAGTTGTGCACAGAGGTAGCATGTATTCTGAGATTAAAATAAATAGGTTCTAATGAAACTGCTTCGAATAATTGGCATTTCTGTCGAATTCTGAATTTTTATAACGTCATTATAAAAAGCACTTATTTTGACATAGATCCCGATCAGAACACTTCCGAAATAGCTTATATATGTATTAATATGTAGTGTATCAAAGGTTATAATTAACGAGTACATTATTAATCACCTGATATCTCGAACCGCTTATTGTCTGTCAATATAGATTGACTGGTCTTTATTGATCTAAACCGACATGCACGTATGTTACACTGGCCGTAAATTATATATGTGCTACGCATTACATCATAAGTTTCAATGTACTTTGCTCTATTTAGTCCGTTCGATATTAATGACAATTTCCATAATGAACAAAATAATTATTCATAGGAACCCATACACTCAATTATTACTTACATAGTTTAGTAAACAGAATGGACAGTGATATTAAACATTTACAAGTGGTTTGTGAGTTCTTGCACGCTAGTTTCATTTTTAGGTTAGAATTCTGACAGCAAAATTAAATGAGTAAAACATATTTGCCCACATTAACAGAAACAGTAAAATAAACTTACGTAATAGATACAATATCTTATCGTGCTGATCACAGATAAAACACAGCAATATGATTAGAAATATATGACCTCTTGGACAGCTGGCAGACGAAGGTAAATGCACACTGATTGCCGATGGTAACGCCCTAACGTCAAGCGTTGTTACTAAGAATACAATTAGTGAAGTTCGAGTCCGAGACAACGATAAGACGGTTCATCGCTCATCGATTACAAATATATTATTGTAAATGGTGCGGACGCCGACGTCTCTGGCGTCTAAAGTTAATGCAGGCCGTCGCGCTGCCCCGGGTCTCGAGTGAAATACGACCGTACCCGGATAGGAACTGTACCGACGCTTGGCGTCGGCTCCGACGTCTTTGGCGATGGGATGTCCTGATTACGTTTGCGCAAGAAAACTACGGCCACAGATTTCAATCATGTTATTACTCGAGGATTAACTGCGTTCGCCAAGGAGAAATGTTCGCTAGTGAAACGAACCAGTCTGGACATGTGTGTGTATGTGTGTAGTGTTCGAGGGGGAACTGTTCATTCGAACTTTCCTCATACTACAATGACCATCCCCTATACAGGTCGAGTGATAAGCAACGCGTGAAATTCGTACACGCTCAATGACTCGTAACTGACATTTGTATACAACTTTAACGACATAGAAGTACCAATTTTATTCAACAGACATTTTGAAAGAATAGTCTGCAATCAGTTTTAGTTTACAGGAAGTCAGTTTCATTTACTTTATATGTAGGGAATATTCTAACTAATTCATCCATTCAGAAATGCATGAATCATTGCCATATTAACTGACTGAATCATTGAATAAATCTTCTAGTTTTGTCAGTTTTCTGTGATTTAGAATTTATTTTCACATTTACATAACTATCAATTTTAATATAAGATTAATTTACGAGACATTTTAAGCTATAAACAAACAAAAAATAGTCTTGCTAATATTTCCAAACAATCCATTTGAAATTCACAAATATTTCTTCACAACAATACTGTGGTAACACGAAATGTATCCCAACAACAGCATAATTGAATACATAAATAAAAAGTGCTTTTAAAATATCACAAACTCTGATTGCTTTCGAGATATAGCAGGTTAGAAATTTACATTTAAATTGGTTACAAAAAAAAACAACTGAAAAATAATTAGTTAGAAAATCTCGGTATAATTTTTAAATGAGTAATTTAAATTAAAAATAACAGACAGTAGTCTTTTATAATATTTTCACATCAATATTCCATTTCTCTCGCTCGTCAACAACAATTGTCGGAGAAATATAGTACTAGCCAATATATTTTCAAATATTATGTGCAGGTAGCAACCTGTTTGAAGTGGGAGATATATAGAATATGATTGGACAATGTCACACACCGCTGTATATCAACGTACGTTAATAATAACCAACTCTAAATGCAATATAGTCCATTATCGTAATTATTTATTATTATTTATGATGCTAACGTAGTAGACAATGCATTAACATTTACCGTACATCCATGAAACAACAATAACAATTATGATACTAAAACTATACACTAAGTTATGCGAGGTTAGAAGTATGGATTTACTTCCATGCCATACGTAATGATGGCAGCACAGTCTTAACCTTTTTTCCAATCACGATCATTAATTTCGCTGTCTGGGAAGTTTTGTGGAGCTCTCGGTAAAATACAATTAGTAAATCAAGCCCTAATTGGACAGTAAAACATGAAGTAGCTCCCTAAAAATGGCCATAAACTTTTAACAGCTGCAATAATAGTAAAAGAAGAACGAGATACAGAACAACAATTAACTGTTCGGGTTTGTTCGCCACAAGATTCGGTTGGCGTCGGTTTAAAGCTTGACAGCATACCGAAAGACTGTTGCGGTTCTCTCGTGCCCGTTGCTCGCCATACCGATATAATCCAAATAATTAAATGTTCTCTCGGACACCCCCTCGGCCATTCTAATACAATCGTTTTTAACTTTAATGTGACATAATGAATTTAATGCTTTGTAGTACCGAGTTGGGTTCGACAAGCACCAACAATAGCAGCAACGGTAGACATAACGACACTCTACTACCATCGATTCATACATATTTCTTCTCTTGCTGGGGTTACTGCAATAATACTTGTATTCGAACTTCATTTCGAAAGCATTTCGTTACTCTTCTTTACTAATATTCGTAATGCGACATTGACAATAGCATTTTATAATTAATTTCTCATAATTTTTTTTTTAAATATGTATATTATTTACCATTCGAAATTTGAACTTTTGAAAATAAGAAACGTTCTGTTAAATGTATGCATGCTTATGGAATGTAAATCAATAGAAGGTAAAAGTCAAAACATATTTAGAAATTACATACAGATTGAACAGGGTAAATATGAAAATTTAATAAGGCTGCATATTTGTATGCGCATATCCGCATGCCACTCTCACAGCTCACAGTATCGTAACACCCTATAAATAGAGCGGAACACATCAGCGTCCGGTGGGTTGGGAGGGTCAAAGGGGCACGTGCCCCCTGAAAGATGATTAATAGGAAATTATATAATTATATTTAAATTGTGTTTTTGTCAAATATTTGTATTGATCGCCGGGCATATATTACGATTTTACTATTATTAACTTCGTATTTATATGTATATGTTAATTTTTTATCTTTTTTATCATATGTACATCTGGAAATATTTCTTTGCCACCTCTCTGGACATTTTTTCGCCCTCCCCTGGACAAATTTCTGGGGACGCCTATGGCGGAAAATACATATTTATAGTACCTAAACGCATGATTTTATAAATTACAGAATGCAATAAACAATTTAAACAACCAATTATTTATACGTAATATTGTTGCAGTTTTTAAATCAGTTTTTCTGATACAGCAGTGCACGATGTGACGTATGTAGACCACGAGAGCGACTAGTACGTACGTGTTGCGCAGATGTGGCATGCGAAGCTAGGTTAGGAATGCGAATTTTTGTCGTTGACGTCTCTGCTCGTGCATCCAGTGAATTCTTTCATATTTTAACTCCGGTTGCCGGTAGCGATGGAAGAGACTTGATGCGTCAATAAAGATGTCTGGCGACGTCGTAACGGCATGTCACTTCACAGGTAGATGAAATATTTCTAACCTTTGAACATACATTGCACACATATAATCTGAACATACATATATAATACAGAGATATGTTAGTACGGGATAGCTTCAAAGCATATATTCTCACTTACGTGCAGTTCTAAAAATTTCCATTTCCAAATGAATTTCTGTACAATATATGAGGCGTATTCGACTTCGACAGATAATACACCATTGCTTTTATTATTAATTATTTGTAATTACATTTTAAAACCACTTAATGTGAATTGTGCCTCTCAAATAGATAATGGACGTTTGAGTGATTTTCTCCAAATCGATTCGAATGTAATGATATTATTCCTTGCTCGATTATAATTCTATATTTGTATATAGAACGTGAGCGAGGTTACCAAGTTGGGGCAGATTCACAGTAAACTGACAACATAATTCTACCTGAGAAAACAGAACTAACAATGGAGCTGAGATGCTCATTGACTGTCGATATCGGCTTTGTTTCGGTATGTTAGCAGACACAAGTAGCCTTAGTAGGTTGACAGAACAACACATTCCCATACAATCACAACACAGAACAACATACGTACATGTATATTACATCGGATACAATCACACATACACAAACCTACCTTTATATGTGTGTGAGTATGTATAGTTATATTGTATCCTCTAGGTTGGTACGTCCGCCTCGATAACGAATGTCAACGCTACTGTGCGCATGCGTATAATTAACATGTTAGAACCGTAAACAGATACGTAGATGTCAACCTCCGTAATGTGTGGTTACGTTAATGCATGTTGTTAACATGCGCCATCTAAAATTACAACAATTTATACTTACTGCATTTAACCAAATTTCATTTCACGGTTACACCTCAAATTGCCAATTTCATTGTAATGTTGCCAGTAAAAGCATTGCAAATACCACTAAAGTAGACATGTCTGCTTCTAAATCCATTATAGTAGAAGAACACAATTGTAAATATTGAAATGTTTAAGATCAAATTATTGGAAAATTTAAAATCCATTCCCCAGGAATATAACCTAGTTAGCCCTTAATAATGGAAATATAATCTCCGAGAAAAAAGTGACAACTAAATATATGTATGTGAAATATAAGTTATCAAAATACAGTGCATTCGATTCGTAGACAGAACATATAAATATCATTTGTAAAAGTCATGTATTTTGAATAATTGATTGGTAAAGGCGCGTGGGAATTTCGACATACTGGTGGAAAAAGTACGATGGTAAAAATCGCCAGACCGACGAACTACTCGAAATCCTGAGGGGCCAACGAGCGCTGCCAACGAAGCGAAACTTACCCACAGAAATACATCCAAGACAGTGTGCGTAAATAGACCCACTATGATTTATTTATACTCGTACATATACCTACGAGTATAGGTAGAAAAAAAGGTAAAACTGGTTGCTCGTTCAAGTATTTAGTTCGCCTACCACCAACGTAGAATTACACTCAACGCAAAGTCTAGCATATGTTTCTTGACTTGTTCCGCAGTTCTTACAATTTCACACCGAATTGATTTTCCGAGCACGACCAACTTACGAAATGCGTCAAAACTTTTCGTGAGATAACGAAATTTTGTCTACATAATGCTAAGGTACATATTTCAGAATGACTCTAGTGCTTTTTGCAATTCTCAAACTCCTTTATTTCCTACCTCATGATTCCATGGAAACTTCTAGAATCTATATACTCGTAGAGGTTTCAAGAGCCTAGACAATATATATTATCGGATATTATGAACCAATGATTCGGTATTCTAAATGCAATGATTGTTAATCGCAAAAGTTATTTCTTCTTTTCAATTTTATACTGAACTTCTCATTCAAACTATAAATGTATAATGCACGTATTCAATCATTGACGAGAGATTAAAATGATGTAATTAATTTTAATGAACGTTGCCGTGGCATCATGGGAAGATAATAATTCGTGCGTCTATAGCGTATAAAATTCACGTTAAATCATTAAATTTATTTGATGATGCGATGGCAGCACGGATCCACGTGACGTATAACTCGCACGTCGAACCAGTATCACATAACAGCGTCGACGGGAGTTGATATCAATGTGGGTTCGTTCGGATGGTGGCAGAAAACGAGCAAACCAAAGAGGAACGGGCAGGCGGCTGTGAAAAGCGGTTAGCAGTGTCGGTGACGGAGGTGTGTGTGTGTGTGTGTGTGTGAGTGTATGTCACTGACAGATATTGAGTCGCTGCATTGTAAATGCGGAAATCTGTCTTACCAAGAATCGAACCAGCGAATAATGTTAAACCACACATATTTTGTTGTGAGTGTGTGTCTGAACACAGAGCCATCCGGCAGTGCGGACGAAATGATAACTTCGATCCGAAAATGGAAAAATTATGCGACAGAAATGGAAACGGTTCCGAAAAGCGGAAATATACGGGTGCTAGCGGAACAATTTGACTGGATCCAGGACACGAATTGGTGTTTTTACAAAACATGTATGTACCATCCAGTTGAAATAATCGCTGGATTTAAATAACGGAAATATTGTGTCATCATGGTGACTACATCAGCTGGCAACATAGTAACGTTTTCTTTCGTAAGGAAAAGCGGCATTCGTGGTTAAATCGATAAGATACGGGAAGTAGGTGCAGATTTAATAAACAGTTGTAGCGGATATATATGGAGATATCTGTGCAGATAACATTGTAAAAACAATATTGTAAATGAAAACACCTGATGTGGCAATGGAATGAGATTAGGATCGATGGGTTCATAGCGTATTATAGGAAATTAATTCCATTAACAGATACAATGGAAACAGGCCGCGTCCGTGATTCAAAAGTGATCCATCATGTGCACATTAATTAACTGCTATACACGTGACCATCTAACACTTTGACACATTATACTCATATGTACAGAGTAGCATATAGTCACACATACACCCACATGTGTAGATATTACATATGCATTACTGTTATTAGCATTAAAAACTAAGTATAAATAAATTAAACATTGTTCAATTCAAGGTAAATATCAAGATTTATTTATATGTATAACGAAACTGGTCATGGGAATGTAAATTTTCTAAATGTACTTTTTTGTTTTCTACAGACGCTTTTAAATACTTCACCCTTTTCAGATTTATTTTATTGAAACACAAAGTTAGCACCACAAGAATTATGTGCTGTTTGACCTCTGGTATACCGAAAACCCTTTCCTACTCTCCTATCTACAGATCTAATCCTTCAGCTGTGTTCTGTTAATGAGGCAATGTGGTGAATAAAATACAAACACGCCACACAAGAACAAATAATAATGATGAACGAGCCGCACAAGGCGCAGGACGATGAGAGTGAATATATAGGGTGCGGGAGGGGATCGGTGATTGGTTATATTGCGTGAAATGACGGGGAAGTTACTGGTCCTATACCTCTAAGCTAACTGAGTCACTCAGTGAATGAGTGAGTGTGCTAGCAGCTAAAACATACCAAATTGAATGATTCATGCGATCCGTGTAGATTCGCCGAAATAAATTCACGATATCTCAAATTTACATTAATACACGGTTCCGTTCTAATTTACGAGCAGGTTTAATTGTGTAGTGTATGTTGCTGTCTGTCGGTGGTAGGGCGTGCGCCCAGCATGGCCTCGGCCTCGTAAATCAGACGTAGTACCACCAACAGCAGCAGTAGTAGCTACTGTACTACTGCTGCTACTGGTGATCGTGTGCATACTACTCTACAACCAGTACCACTGCCAGATAGATACGTGAGTCAACAACTAACAACACGCATGTTACATGCACTCCTGCACGCACATACGACCTCATGTTCTCGTGATGGACACATTGCCTAACTGTTCCCGTTAGTTCCTGAATGGTAAATCATAATAAATAACTGTAAATAGTGATGTTTCAAATCTATCCATCTCTCTCTCTCTCTCTCTCTCTCTCTCTCTATATATATATATATATATATATATATATATATATATAAATCTAATCCTCACAAGAAACTGATAAATAACATCCCACATTTAACAACGATTGAAGAATCATTTTTCTTATAATACACAAAAGGCTGACCGATAAAAAGGAACAAGTTTTTCTTTTTTGTTGTTGTTCAGAGACCCGAAATACTAAGAAGAACAGAGATAAACGTACACAAAAAGCCAGGTGATGACACAGTGTCCTGAAATTGATGACGGTAGGACATTTCTCTACGTAAATAAATAATGCACGTTATATTTCACAGAACGAAAAAAAAAAACCTAAAAGCTGTCAAACGTTTTACTCAACAGCACAGCGTAGGTAATTATCATTTTGAAACCGGGATGTGAAACAGACACTAATTCCGCGCACGGCCTATGTTGCACACAAAAACATGTACAAAACCATAATTGGATGCATAATTATTTGTATCGCAAGAAATCTGTATAAACAAGCAGGTTTAAACACTTCTATACGTACATACATCGTTGTACCATATTTACCTGAATGTGTCTTCTATACTCGCGTGAGTGACTTTGATGCTGTTTTGCAATGCACTTTGTGTGAGATGAAACGCGTAACTTGACGTTATAATAAAGGTTAAATAATTCTTATCATTTATTTGTGGTCTACATAGTTTGTATTCATCGTAACTTCTGGTGCATTTTAGCCAATTTTCAGTTTGTGGTACAATTCATGAAATTATCGATTTACATGCCTGCCCGCATTTGTGGATGATGAAACGAAAGGTCACACACACACACACAGACATAGCAACATAGTATGGTCGCCTATTTCTGGAAAATGAAAAAAACGGGATCGTTTCCGCGCGCTTGTCAGCCGATACTTCCGGTACGGATGCGCGTACAGAATTGGAACGAGCTAGAGCTCTAGGTGATTCGCGAGTTGGGTCACGTGACTCGTAGACTGTGTTCTAATTGACTTAAACCGGTATTACCGTCTCCGAGTACATTGCCGGAGTGATGGGTTAGGCGGGGTTGGGTGGAGGGTATGGGTGCGCACGACCGTGTCTAACTTTGATAGAAATTCAAGCAAGGAACAATCAGATTATGATGGGTTACATCTCGTCTGGTCGGGGGGCAAAACTAGCATACCAACGTCGCTGTCGACATCGAAGACGACGGCATCAACAGCATCGATGAAAACCCCCTGCAAGCTTCTTCTTAAAGGTAGGATCACGTCTTGTGCCTGCCAAGACTGACGATTCTAAAATGCGCTTTTAACAGACGCACTTAATTGATGAAGCGTTTCGTACCTTCAAACTTTACCATGCATTTTCACCGATGTACATGTACACACCGATGCAAACATCATCTTAACAATCATAATCATTCTCTGTTGTGTAAGACGAAGAAATTTTCAAATTATTTAGTCAAACAACTCTGGATCCACGCAAGCCAGAGTAACTATGAATTATTTACGGACATCGTGTTGAAATGGAGTGCAAATCTCTCTTTCTCTCTCTCTCCCTCGCTCTGGCTATGTACGTGTGTTTGGTGAGAGATAGTGGTGAAAAGGACTTATAGGTATTTTCCGTGTCTAAGTACAATTACTCGAGGGGTCTGTGCGGACTATACGCTAATGATTATGTTATGTACGGGACCAGTCGGCGCAACGATCTACATAGCCATAAAGCAATCCACATCTGAAGGCCGGGGGCCAAGTACGCTCTACCAGTGATGTTTCACTTCGACGGTAACGCCACGGATTCACGACTTCTCCTTGGTCATTCGTGCCGATTACCACACGAGAATTATTACTTACGCGTTGCTCGGCTTTGCGAGCCTTTACCAAACACAAAGTTAAATGTGTTCTTCAGCTAAGAATAAATACTCGGCCGCTTCCCGTAATAAAACACTGCCGCTGTATAATGAGCCATTCATCCTAATTAAAAGATTTTTGTAGAAACTGTAGCAGTGAAAGTATATCCACCAATATTTCTGCAACATTCTCACTTTAAACACTCTTTATATAAGAATACTATGAGTAGACATGGTGGATGAATTGTTGGCATTTCTCTAATTGAAAGCTAGAAATTAACAATTTCCCTGTAGAGATACTCGTATAGAAATTGCCATTGTGAATCTACATTTTATTATATGCGCATGTTCACAATTTTCACTATGGTATATAATTTAATAAAATGGAACTATTTCGGAACAAGTGTAAACAAGAACGAACGAACGCGCGTGCATGAGTTACGCAGGCATTCACAAATTCCCAAACACACCGAGGAGTTAACAAACTGTCGTTTTAGGGCAAATCGTGGATTGTTTGTCAACCAGAGTAGCAATTTACGGCATAAATGAGCTGTGTGTATGTACGTTGTCCGAAATTAGAATGGCATTGTCACAAACAATGTATAAATGTTGTGTATGTGCGTGTGTGTATGTGTGTGTGTGTGACAACAAGTCCCATGCGCGCACACTAGCAGAAGTAGAGCACGAGCATGTGTGAGTGAAGTAGAAACAAAGCTTTATACAGGAAACACTAGATAGAGTGAGACACATCGTTTCAAATGGTCATGATAATGGTAATGGTGGTGGTAGTGATGATGACAATGATGATGGAGCCTATGTATAGATGACTGTATAACACTGAATCGGTACTGATTCATGGAGCGTCCGCTCACACTGCCACCTATTGACGGATGGATGCAATGGATAGCCAGCGGACGGCTGTGTTCATAATATTAACAGTAAACATTATAGAGTAACATGTCAATAAGCATAATAGAACGGAGTGTATAACCAGATACTGGTTAAGTGATTGGCACAGCGTTCAACATTGATCTTAAATACAATGGGTGTTTAACGATGCAGCAAACTGACCGCACATATCCACACACAGGACATGTGCACATACGTCACCAATGTTTCAATCAATGTTTAATATCACATTGCACATGTATACTGTGCTGTTTGTGTCAATATTGAATCAGTCTGCTAGCGAATTTATCGCAACGTAATGAGATTGATTAACTTTTGGCGAAAGTAATATATATGTACTTGTATAATACTTGTATAAGAGAGTAAATTAAAACGAAACATAAAATATAATTGTAAAATAAACATGAGTGATGTCGAAAAAATGTTGTAGCTAAAAAGGTGACAAATTGTATGACCCGCTTCAAAGTTATTTCATTTATAGTTTGATATGATTATTGCTGTGAATTATTTATCAAATGATTCAGTGTGCGTGGATGGTAGTACATAATGTCAGGGAATATACGTGAGTATATCTGCAGTGTCTATTTGCTCACAGGGTTGTGGGTAAGTGTCCATTTGGAACTAATCCGTGCAGTGCGGATCGAAACCCCCGCGTCCGTTCTATCTATCAGCTATTAACACCTTTGTGTACATGCCGGACATGCCGCGTACCGTTAGCTCAACCTGTATCTATAGTGTATCCATAGATATAAGAACTTGACTAAACGCAGCATGCTATTAACAGAGGATTATCCCAAATTATACGACACAGTAAATGAATAAAAAGCAGAGCTGTATTCAGAAATTTATAAATACATTTTGAAAAATAACAACAAAAATATGATATACATCTTAACAATAATAATACAAATTAACATAAATAAATGTAATATTCAATAAATTATTATTACGTCTTAATTATAGACAAAATGTCTCTTGTCTTTCCCGCTAAGAGCATTACAAATGTACCTGAATACCGCCACTACTAGTAGTTTATGGCCTCTCCTGCTGTGAAGGGTACCACCCTACCTATTAAGGAATCATGTCAAGTTCTTATATCTATGGATAGACTATACACCACTGTATAGTCTATCCATAGATATAAGAACTTGACTAAACGCAGCATGCTATTAACAGAGGATTATCCCAAATTATACGACATAGTAAAAGAATAAAAAGCAGAGATGTATTCAGAAATTTATAAATACATTTTGAAAAATAAAAACAACAAAAATATGAATATGATATACATCTTAACAATAACAATACAAATTAACATAAATAAATGTAATATTCAATAAATTATTATTACGTCTTAATTATAAACAAAATGTAAAACTTGTCAGTCTACACATACAACTGTGTCATATTCATCACTTTCACTCTCATCGCTCGATTCACTTATATTAATAATCAAATCCTTAACTGGTTCACAAATATTTATATATTGATTTTCAATACTTACAATATGATGCACACTATTTTCCCAATGTTTTATTGAAATATTGGACACTTCTGCTTTGATTACATTTATGACACATTCGCCATGTAATGGAGAAGAATTCTGCCGGCGAATATTATTTTTTAATTGACCCCATATTAATTCTATGGGGTTTAATATGCAGTGATATGGTGGTAACCGAAGCACTGTATGTCCCAGTTTCTCTGCCATGGTGTCACAAATATATTTTTTTTCAACCAGCTTCACTTGCACTACTTCCATCAATTCTGCTTTAGTGTAAGTCTCTTCGTAATATAAATTATTTTCATGCAGATAATTTATTATTTCTGCTTTTGTATTTCTTTGTGTTGGTACTATTGTTTCTTGGCGAGAATGGTAACTTGCGTTGTCCATAACAATGACACTTCTTTCCGGAATATTTAGTAATAGTTTATTTTGAAACCATTCTTCGAATACACTTGCATTCATATTGTCGTGATAATCAATATTACAGTCGCGAATATTTTTTGCTGATAAAAATAGCGAATCTTTTACCCATCCGTTTTCTGATCCTGCATGTAATATAATTATTCTTTTGCCACGCGATGCCGGCACGTCAATAGTACAATCTTTACTACTATCAGTCCAACTTTTGGCAACAGTATCGTGTGTGTCGTACCAAGTTTCATCTAAATATATAATTGGACGACAATCTTCCCGAAATTTTTTAATTTGAACAAGAAATTTATTTCTCCATTCCCGAATTCTGTAAGACTCCATAATAACTTGGCGTTTATCAATGTTTTTATATCGAAATCCCATAATTTTTAATAATTTGTGTAAAGTTGATCGACAACACTTAATTTCAGTATTGTCATCAATCAATCTTTGATGCAATATATTTAATGATGGCATTAATTTTTCTGCATACATGCTATACACTTTCCTTCGCACAACATCCATTTCAAATTCAGATACTACTTTAATCTGACCAGAATCATGTCGTTTTCGTCTTTTATTCACTCCAGTCTTTACTATTTTATATACAGAAGACAGCGGTACTTTTGTTAATTCAGCTGTTTTTTTCATAGGAAATTCTTCACTTCCACTATCTGTTAAAGACTCAAACACGTTTAATATTATTTGTTTCGCGTCACTAGATAAATGTTTACGTGTTTCAGTTTCCATCTCTACGATACTGTTATCTCCGCTCGTCGGTCCCCACATTTTTACCAATTTGCTGTAATTTAATAGTTCAATACTGACAGATAAATTACGACTAAAGATGTTTTGTTTGAACATTCTGTATTTATAGTAATCAAAGGTACCGAAATATTACCTGAATCGATTGTTGTTATAACGGTAAATATTAATATCATAAGTAAAACAAATATATCTGTTGTCTTTCCCGCTAAGAGCATTACAAATGTACCTGAATACCGCCACTACTAGTAGTTTATGGCCTCTCCTGCTGTGAAGGGTACCACCCTACCTATTAAGGAATCATGTCAAGTTCTTATATCTATGGACAGAGTATACCACATCTCACGTGCACCGGAACCATTCGCTATCATCAATGGTGATGAGCAACATTGCACACATTAACGGTCACATCATCAATGCGCATGCAACCTCTATGCAAACCGTCCCTGGTAGAATGGACGTACGCTATAGGAAGTTCTCTTGAATACACACGCATTTTAAAAAATACTCATTATATTTTTTGCTTTGCCTAATGAAACTAAATGATATTATTAATAAAATTACAGCAGTACTGTGGCAGCTCAGAAGTTCATGCAGCAACAAATAAAATAAAAAAAATTTCATTATAGGAAAAGCTTTGACAAAAGAAATTTTTTATTTTTATAAAAACGTAGAGATGTTTGCGAAGCGAGTTACAGGACCAAGGCGAGGTGTGTGAGGGCGGTTGAAGCGGTCGCGCATCCCTTAATTTACGGTGTGTTTCAGATCTTGAACTGGCGTGGTACGTCGACAAACGACAAAAAGAAAAACGCACACCACAATTCCGACATTGTTATGAAGGGCATAAAACATAATAAAAATTCGCGCTGACCCGAAAGACAGTTGACCGGGCAAGCGGCAGTGGCCCGCGAGCTTCAGTCGCCTAACGCGCAAGGGCTGAGGGGCACTGTCAGCGATTTACGGCAGTACGGAGTATAAACCATAGAGATGCGAGAACGTAGAGCGTGAATCGTAACTGAAACACTGACAAGAATGTTTTCCTTTGGTATTTTAATTAAAACAGACTCTTGATTTCAAACAGAATCCAAGATATTGATATTTCAGTAAGCTACTTTCTCTTCTGTTTTAATTTTAAGGCCAGAACAATTTCAGTGCATTTATAAATTCAATAAACAAGATTACTAGATTTTACGTAACAAATCATCAATTGTTTTATTTTATATTTGGAATATAAGATAATCTAGTCTGGAAGCCAGCTATATCTGTCCAACTGATTGACACATACAAATATAAAATAAGCCAACAAGAAGAAGATATAAAACATACAGGCTATTGAAACCCTTTCCGTCTCTAGATACATTTAAGTTCTGTGCGCGTAGTACCGTGGCCCGCGGCGTCGACACTCCGAATTCACGGAGCTCGTCGGAACGTTGATGTTTTATGTACTGAACTTTTTTATAGTTAGCATTGCATCCGTTCGCCCCTTTTTGAGCATTCATATAAGTTCGAATTTTATTTTCAAAGTTATCGCCGGCCGCTATGGGAATGGTATTCTTCGTACAAACGACTTGAGTCAACTCGTCTCTTCCAGTCAAGCTATGGCAATGTTTGGAAAAATCATGATGACAGTAAACATTAGATTCATCAGAATGTATGTAGATTTTATCGCAGTATAAGAGGAAATATTGTAAATGACATTATGTTATATTCATTGAGTAGTTTAATAATTCTTTGAAAACCAGTGTTGATAACATTTGTGTACAAGTAATAATTTATGCAGGTAGGAGTTGTTTCACGTTTATAACTTATAGGGAAGTCACTGGGGACGATTTTTATAACAAACTTTTTCAATTTCACGCTCTGTCCGAAGTGTACACTGCGCATAGCAATAAAACAGCACTGGCCTCAGTACCGGTACAGTCGTAGACATAGACAGTGGCACCCGTAGCCAGGAGTCTACAATTTCAGATTTTCTGCTTCCTACTGTTGCTGGTGCAGATCCAGGTGAGATTTATTGAGGAATTTCGCTACCCATATATGTAAAAGTTGAAGATGCGAGAACAGCGAGCAAAGTCTAGTCCCGTCTTGATACCAGAAGCAGATTACAGCACAGGGAAATATTATACTACAAGCTGGTAAATCTACCGAGTAGCTAGTTCTGTTATAGTCGCTGGGTACTGTTGCCATGCTCTTTTCACTTTACCCTCCTGTGAATGTGTTGTCGATTATTTAGATTCCCATCGCTGCTATACGGTAAACACACTCTTGCTTCTTTTCAATATGTACTCAATGTAGAATGCATTCATTTCTCGATCATATTACGATAACAAGAAGAGATACAGAAACGTGTTTGAATTCTACTTTCAATATTATCATATACTTGGTTTACATTTCATAATACACTATAGCCGAGCTCAAAGTATAAATTCCTATTAACTTTAGCGTAATTAATAATTACCTCTCTTATCAACGTATAAAGATACACCTACTAAATATTAATTATAAAAATAAAGAACACACTTTGTTAATGATCAATCCTGTTTCCCGTCAAACCTGATGCCGGCTCTGTGCAGTGGAAAAAAACTACTGTGGAAGTATAGTACAGAATGCACAAAACTTCCATTCTTTGCTTGTAAATCATTGATCTTTTAACTGTTTTAATATACCGCATCTGGTGTGTGGGTGACGGCAGTGCAGTAGCGAGCATCCGGGTTTGCCTGGCGCCTCCTTAGGTTCACTTCCCGTTTAATCTGCGTCCGGTGGTTGCCGAGAACGCGTTCAACATTCTTCTCATCCTCCGTCTTTCTTCTTGCAATGTCTGTATACGCTCCCATCCTCCTATCGTCCATTCTACATTCTCCTCCGGTTGAGCGTCGAAGTAACCGGAGCAACCGACCGCGGTAATAAACTTTATTAAAAATTCGGCACACTCCAAGTATTTAATCAGTGTTGCTAAATTGAGAATTAGTCAACTTTTGTAATATTTAAAGATAATTTGCGTGCTCAAGTCTTTAAGCATCACCGGTGCTGGTTGCATTTACTTTATAAGAAAAAAAAAATACCCCGTTCGCCGAAGAAGTTTATGAAAACTTACAGAACGAACACGTGGTGGTACAAAATCAAATAACAAGAGTGCTTATCGAAAGTATATTTGGCCAATTTTTTTTCTTTGCAACAAGAAACAAAATGACTCTAGATTTATAAAATACATATTCGATATTGAAAAGTAAAGGATGCTAATAATACAAAACATGACGAATAAGAAGAAAGAAAGAACAGTTCTGTAGTATATGATGTCGCGGTATTATTTGTAACCCGTTTTTATTAAATCCGGAATGAGAGATGCGGATGCAATTCCGTTATCTCTTTATACATCACAGATGGCGACGCCAGATCTAAATCATTTACGGGCATACACACACACACACACATACAGTGAGAGAGAACATTGCAATCTGCACGGATATTAAACTAAAGATTGAACGGATTTAGCCCGCATCCAGACAGAATTGGAAAACCGAATGATCGAGTTCCGGGGGGGGGGGGGTTCATTGCCGTTCTACTACTACTACCAACACAACTACTGCTATTGCTACTGCTACTACATCTGCACGGACCACGTAACCAGACCAACGATGACATCCACACGCCACGTCGGATTATTAAAATCCTAAATAGTTGGCTTAGATTTGTTGCCGCTAATAAAAACTTGATGGGCTACCCAGATATTCATGGCAACTCGCTTTTTATCTACTTTACTCTTACGAGCATTAAACAAAAGTCCTACTTTTCATTTGAAGATCACCGTACATTTTATTATGAAACGACTGAGTGATTCGTGTTCAGACGAAATTTACATTTAATCTACAAGTTTCAACTTTATTAGCCGTATCATTTATTCATTCAAATACCTCTGTTCTTCTGAAATATGAAAACGAACGTATTCTAATTTGATTTTATCCTTCATTTGGTTATTATAATTAACATTTACACTTCAATAAATAATTTGTTATATCTGATATAATCACATTCAATTCCTTATATTCTGTAATTAACATGAAAATTAGCAGGTGGGTTTTTCAAATGGAATTAGGTCGGCCAATAGGATAAACAACAGCACAAGGAGAAGACGAAGAAGAAAGTAGTGGGCGCGCCAGTTCAAACATGCAGTGCACAGCAGGTGCTCCTGTGCTATCAGAATCTATCGTACCGCCAGTGACCAGTGGTCAGCGGGCGCGCTGCTATTGGTGTTGATGTTGGATCGCGTGCCGAAGGAGCCTGTACACACTAGCAAACGCACATAGACACATACATTCACTGTAACACTCACACCGCGGGACTGCCTAATAGCCGGTTGTCACAATCGAGTGAATTATTTTGTTACATAATAACATACGCGGCACGAGCAGCACTGTTATTACGAGCAGGAGAACAGCTTTGTTGGGAAAAATTTACACAACTTTACGACTCTGCAAATAATAAGAAGAAGAAGCCGAAGAAAAAAAAACACAGACATTTCCTGTTTCCGTTTGCAGAGCGCCAAGTCACCGGAAGTGACGCAACATATTCGCTTGTTATTAAAAGAAGCTAACTTTATCGCTTCCTGTTCTAGTTTCGTTTGAATAAGGCAACGGTAAGAGAAGTGCCCTTGGCTTATAATCGCGTCTGCACCCTGCCCGTGCCTCAACCAACAGTGTAACGTTATGTTGTTCCCGGAAGCGAACAAGGAAGGGATCAATGGCGGACGGTAAACAAGACGTCCTGGAGACTGACAGAGTTTCAGTAACCGTGTACGGAACCAACAGCGCATTCACATGTATGTATATATGGACGAGTATGGACCGGCAAGCAACCAGTAGAACAGTCATGCAAAGAGCAAACGCCAAACACCATGTGATGCACATCTCACATATGCAAAAGGCGAGCTTATAAAAAGAATAATTACTTTACTACATAAACCTACACATATACGTAGAATATAGTAGTACATTATACACCAAGAGAGAGAAAAGTCTTATTTTTCTTGAGTTGTAATTTGAAGCCCGAAGGTGAAGCCAGAGGGCTCCAAATACATCGAGGGAAAATGGTGGTTTCTCCCGAGGTATATATGTATATAATAAATCGGAACGAAATTGCAATATGTAGAAGCCTTTGAGAATGTTTCCATACAACGCGTACCATGACAACAGACATTTGTATACAAAAAGCTTTGTTCTAATATGAACTCCCCTAGGGAAATTGTTGTTTTATTTCGTCCCTAAGGAGTAAATGCTTTACTTCTGTCCCGCGTTTGACGCCATAGAAACCGACTTCTACTCCCGGACGTGTAAAAAATATATTATTTCTTCCTTTTTCTAAACTAAAACTACAAAATCTTAAACGGAAATTACATAGAAATAAGTTTAAAAATATCAATAAAAACTAATATTTCTTTACCTTCATCCTATGTTGCTCAATATTACATCAACTATGCAATAACGGAACAGACACTCATCGAACTTTGGCAAAAACTCTTTGTACCTTGTAGAGAACTTATCGTACACATAACTTTCCTAACAAAATATTATTATTTGATCATAAATGTACAATGTATATGTACATATAACACAATAGGAAAACTTTATAACCTATATCTAATGACAGATAAAATTTCTCTTTTAAATTCATTGACACTATTTAAATAATTTCCGGTTTGTTCGTTTTGCTTTACGCATATCGCGCAGAAGTACTGTTTTCCCGCTCACAAATTTACATTTTCGCGTTGGTACACGGTATTTTTTGTCATGACAGCACGCGCCCTCTTGATTACATGGCGACACCTGACATTTTCTCAAAGTAACATTGCCTTTCATAAGAAATCGCTACGTCTGCTGTTTGTCAGTGCTTCATGTGAATATCTACTGTCAATGTATGAATACCCCATCGTGTATATGCATGTGAACACATGTAAATATGTGTAAATATTCTGCGTCAGCCCGAAAGCTTGACTCAACAAGTTCTTGTTTACATTTGGCAAACAGCAATACGCTCTTTCTTGTAAGGAAATCAACTACCTCTTTACGCTTTAATGGCTCCGTGATGTGGAGACAAACTGAACTCGGGCGGGCGGAAACTGACTCCACATTTCGTTCTTTCTCTGTCGCCATGCTCTTCGACGACAAAAAAAAGAACGAACGCAACTAGATAAACACCACAACCCGCTTGGATATATATATATATATATATATATATATATATATATATATATATATATATATATATATATACAGGGTGCAACTTTTGTCTAATTTAAGCATTCAAACTTCGGTAAACCTGTATATACCGAGTGTCCTAAAAAATCTCCGACATAGAGAATAATTGTATTTTGAAGACAGATCAGGAGGTCATGGGACAAAAATAGCATATATTTTTATTAATTACAACAACAAATAATCAAAACAGCGTTTTTGTTTTACAACCTCCTCTTCTGTCATTAAAATTCAGTATTTCAAAACTGATTTACTCGTTACAGACAGATATTTGAGCATTAAATATGGCATCATATTATGAAATTTTTAATTCTGAACAATTTTTGCTCTAAAATGTTTTGTTCAGAAGTAATCACAATATTTCTGTATTTACACGTTAATTCCCTATGTCCCAGATTTCTTGGGGCACCCGGTATACATAACAATTCTATTATTTTTTCGTAGAGAATTTAAAGTCACACGGTTGATTTAAATATAAGTAGATTGAGTGTGGATATATATGTACAATGTACATATGATCAACCTATCGTAGCGCTAGGGAATGAAAGAATATAAAACATACGCTTTACGTACACGATTGATTTTATAAAAATGTGTGTTACAGCTACACACCCAGATATTAGTCTCCAGTTTCAACACATTTATTTCTTTTCTCAAGATAGAAACAATCTATTTATGCCAAGTTTAAAATATTATCCACACAAAGAAATATGTACTTGTTTAGTTTCTCATTTATTATTATATTTCTGTTGTAAGAAGCAGCCAATAAAACAAAAAAAAAGCAAGACCAAAACTACAAAGAATAATTTAGTTCAAAGTATGGTTAGAAGTTTTGACATCTGTTATGATAAATAATAACTGTGAATGTTTTAAATAAATTGGCGCTAATTTTCAAATTTAAATATTCAGTTTTGTAATCAAAAATAATATACAATAATACATTTCACAATTCTATAACAATATGACAATTACAGGCAAGTAACATGCATGTTAGAATGAGATATGCGTTAACATTGTAACATGTACAGAAATGTGTGTTTGGGTGGGCAAGGGTCGAGTTGCTGTTTGACAGTTTTATTATTAATCACCATTACGCGACGCGTCCCAGTATTCGTCGGATTTAGGAGACTGGCTGTGCGCCGGTGGTCCGCACGCAAACCAAATCCCGGACGCGACCAACTTTATAGAAACATTTAATTGTTTAATCCCAGTTCTTGATAGCTATTTAGAATCCGTTTTCGTTCCGTATATTATGATAAATTACACGCTTCTACTGCTGGTGCTGCCACTTGCTGTTGGTGTTACAAATGGTAAGTTCACGTCCGTCGATACTCCAGCAACTTTAATCGATTCACTCGCCTGATAATCCAGCCGATTTCTCTAACGGCTTTTTTTGTTGTAATTATTTTTTAACTGTCAGATGATTTAGAACTTTTAGGATTAACAGAAATTTAAGATATATTAGTCGTCCATGTTTCAGATACGTACTTTGGCTTTGGTGCTATGGCAATATTTAAATTTAAACTAGACTAATATGAATGAATTAATGAAATTAGGCCCCCTCTTCCTCGGGGTACCGTTCTGTTTCGTATTATTTAAGTATAAATATTAGCGGGCAATTAGTATGAAAGTGGAGTTCGGAGAAACAAAAACAAATTATTATCAAGTACGAAAACAAGTTTTACATGGAAGTGATGTTAATGAAGGTAATGTTATCTAGTCATGACAAGTATAATAATACTTAGTAAATATGTGTATACGTACAGATACGTAACGTACCAGTGTAGCATAGATAACTAACGCAACACTACAAGTCAACGCGCGGGAACACAAAGTATGAAACTTGTTAGTGAAGCTCGGTTCTTTTCTCGTTCATAAAACAAATTAACTTAAATGAAAAGACCGGTTCGAGTGAAGACAAAAACGTATAAAACGTTTAATTACGTGAAGAGGGAGGAGGAAGAAAGAAAGAGAGAGATTTGCAATGTACACACTAAAAATGAAATAAAACGGTGTACGGAACTAGCTTTGCTATAGACATTGGCTGCTAGCAGGTTGACTGCAGTCTCTACTGCTACTAGACTCGCTGTTCTGCAGGCTGGAGTTTCTTCACGGTTCGTACAAGAAGCGTGAGCGAAATCTTTTTATTACTAAAACATTTTTGCGGTTTGGGCAATTTAATTAATTAAAATATTTCACAGAAGAACGACGTTCGTTGTGATCGGCTTGTGCAGTTCGGGACCCCGGAGTGCCCTGCTGCTGTCTGGTAAATCTATAGACGAAAGTCGCAAAATCACCGAGCAAATTAAATTCCACTAACTGTATAATAATCCCGCCCCAAAGTAAACATGAGCGTGCAATTTAACAAATGATACTACAAGACCAGTACACACATGTTGGTATAGCTTATTCCACGGTTATATTCCTGACTTCTTGATTTGTAATTATCAATTTATTGACGGTGCTACATCCTAACAATACAAATTATGCGAAATATTTTAATAGATAATAAAACCTAAACAAAATTGTAACCCTGTTCACTACTGATCTCAAGAATGAATTCCAATAGCCGTACCGGCCGTGCAGTATTCCACTGTCGGTCAGTCAGTTGTGCTCATCCATATTCTGCGAGGCTCCTCGCGTGATTTATTTGATCTTTGTTTTGATACGCACGCTTCTATCAATCATAACACCATTCCCCGTGTATTGATCGAATATTGGCAGTTGAGTCAATAAGTCAGGGGAGTACAACGAATCCATCGTAAATACGGTAGATACGTATGTATGTTTATTTAAATAACAGAAACAGAGAGATTTAAATGCTCATATTTTGTGTGATATAAACAGATTCACCGATGGTCAGCCAACTAACACAGAATATACCTACATGTATAGACAGATATTTTATAACAAAGGATTATGACTGATGGTTGATAAAACGTTTTTGATGTGCCATTTTTTTGCCTATTTTTCACACGAAATACGTAACACAACATATTTTTCGTTTACATACCGTACTATATCACTATATTTAAACATTTTATATTCCGAGGTAGATTTTAGTAGTGCTTCAGTTTAAGTTTGCATGATAACAATTTTCGTTTCATGTTTGTTTATTGTCAAATGATACTCGCTTTGTGTCACAAAAGAAAAGCTTTATACAAAAGGCTGTTGTCGTGAAATATGATTTAATGAATACCTTGCAGTAGTTTTAATATTTTACACAAACTTCTTAGCTTTTTTTGCTCTGTGCAGCGTCATTAGAAATTAATAATGATGGAACATTAATGGAAAAAAGATGGCGTCTGTTTGAATGTGCATAATTGGTATAAAAACAAGAAATACAGTTTGGAATTATTGCAATTAGTAGTAGCACATCCAGCATGCAGCGACAATATTAATAACAAAATCCGTAAACAAATGTACGCGAAAAAAGATGTCATTATTGAATCGTAAACAAGACTCTACCTCGGCCTCCTCTACTTAAAATAATAAATCAACACCTTTTACAACGATCACACACTATAATACATTTTAATCCGGCAGAACAAAAAAGAATCTCTTTGTTCTGAATTAATGATTCAAAAAATTATATATTACGAAAGAACGAAAGAAAAAAAAACGTGGTGAATTACGTTATGGAGAGAGAGAGAAAGAGAGAACGTACGCGACGCTGGACAAAAACAAACACCGACTGGAACGAGCGCCCCGCTAAAATATGGTCAACAAACAATGCGTCGGGACGGTGACGGTGGCCGTGCACTCGTGCGTCCTGCATGCACGCCCGGTTACGTTTTTATGTATGTCGTTCCGACGTGGCACTAGCTACGTGACCAACGGACAAATTAAAAACGTTATTTCTCAAATGTATTGTCCCCAGATCATACATCCCATACCCGCTTCCCAGTAACATTGCACCCATCTGCAAACGGTCATTCGCTATGGCGTTAAATTGCAATTTTAATTTCTTCTTCTACTATGGAAACCTCACAATTCCAAAAGCAACCTCTGACTGGGCCAATGTTTTTTAGAGTATCTATTAATTAAACTGAATTGACTACATACATACCCTAGATATATCGCTTCTCTTCCATTATTGCCATAAACGCATTGTGTGCGATGAGATTGACAAAGTTTCGTTACGTAAGATTGAATGTTTGAGCAACAACTGGCCAGCAGGCAGGTAAACGATAGTGCGACATATATTGCTCTCGTGGTGGTTAGTTAATGAACTGTAAAGACGGTTAATGACGGTGATTGTCTCGAAGTAATTAATGTTCACTAAGTAACGTCTGCGAGGGCGCATGGCACGCTGAGAGCCGGAGGGTAGATGCCACCGCGAGAATTTACTAGACTGACCGTGACCTGTGCCACACCAACACCACCACAGCTAACTTAACGTTCATGGATCATTGTTTAGCGATGCCGTAATGGATATTAAAATCAGGATTGGCTTTCACGCTTCAACTTTCTCCACTTAAGGGGTTTTTGTTTTTCACCCAGCCCACTGCATGTAACAATGGAAATTGTCGGATATAATCTATTGCATCATTTATTTTCTACGGTGCGTCACTTCGTAACGAAAGCATACATTCACTCAAGTAAATATGGAAAATATAAAAGCTATGTAATTATACTTAGTTTTCATACTAGGAATTCTTTATGACTATTTATGATTAATGCAATAACTTTCAATCAAGTAAACACGTAAACTTCGTAATCGATTGTAAGTACAGTTCAAGAAAAACCGCGCTATATCGAATCAGCGTTAACCGAGACAGCGTTATGCGAGGCTTTGCTATAGTTTGTAAGCTTGTATGTATTTATTAATATAAAATATTTCTAAACTGAATAATAGCTGATTGATATAAATTGTTATTTGTAGATTTGTCAACATTATTATTTACTGAAAGTACCCGTACGACTCTGTATCTTGGGTTCATTTATTCAAAAAAGAAACGTTGAACTTTCGAACTTGATATCATTTATAATCTTATAGGCTTTTCATAAGTTCGAAATGATTAATGTTTGTACACATAATATTTACTACAACAGATATTCGTCGAAAAAGTATTCACATTCTACTTATAAAAACTCGGTAAATGAACAGCAATGAAGTTTAACACGGCGTAATAGAGAATTGTACAAATATTACTTACATGTGACTGTCAGTTACGAAACAAATTATTGATTATTTGAAATCAGTGCGGAAATTTAATGTTTAGTGCACAATTTGTGGTGTTTAACGGTGAAAATGTAAAATAAACAAGGCGACGATTTAAAAAATTTCCCTGTGTCCATAATGGAGAGATTTACGCGATGAATTATGTTCAATTCCATTTATCAATTTATTCGTGCGAGTTGGAGCGGCGGTTAAATATAATGCATTTCGGTAATCCATTAAAATAATTTTTCATATCTGAACGACATTAGCGTAACATCCGTCAAAACAGATAAAACCTTTTTTGTCTACAAAACTAAACAATATAGTAATCTGTACTGAATTATTTTCACAAACAGGATTTTCATGCTGAGATTTAAAAATTGTAAACGAATCAGACTTCTGCATACATATGTATACTAGTACACACAATTGTGGAAATTTCGCATTTGTCATGTTGAATAATCATATACATATATCGTACAGTTTTTTAGTTATCAAAAAAAAAAAATTTAGTAAATAATTGAATGCATAATTAATAAGTTTTCATTGGAAATTATTAATAATTTATGAAGACATTATGTATCAATACAGTCAGTCGATATATTATTTATAGAATCATATTTAAATACACTCAATTCTGATTTTACATGGTAGATATGTTCCTGAAGAATCTGTGGAAAAAAGTGGAAAAAAAGATATAGTGCATATGGAAAATTAGAAGATTGGTTTCTAACCCAACACGTAAAATTAATAGGTATTATAATAAGCAAGTCATAAGATGTTAAATTCTGAATTTTGTTTTCATACATTATTGCATAAATATGTATATGTATTATAAGGATATGCAAAATAAATGTAATAAATTCTATAAAAAAAATAATAAACTTCGTTCAAACCAAAGTGTTTGTCTACAGACGTCGAACCTTCGCCTGTTGCAAGGCGATTTAAAATTTGAATTTTAGTATCCAAAGAGATAGCTTGTATTTTTTTCTTAACATATTATGTGCTAAAAAAGTTCATGTGACGAAGTATGGTAAATTAGAACTTACCTATTAATTTTATTTTTTATTTAATTAATATTTGATTTCATGCTTCCAAGTTGCACTCGATCTGCTACTGGTCACACTCAACACGTCGTACCCGAGTCGGGTATGTGTCTGACGCAATGCGAAATGCGCAACTTAGCAGAATACATACACTATTTGTAGACTTAACATTGGAAACAAAGCGAAGGGGAATCCCCTATTTGTAGATTTATTCTAGGCCGTATTAAATCAAAATCGTGTAAAAATAAGCCGTGTAAAAACAGAATTGAGTGTCTAGGTATTTTTCAACCAAATATATTTAAAAGGAAATGTTACATATTAGCAAAAATCTACAATATCACAAATAAGTGCGTTATTGTGATTATTATATACAAAATATTACATAGAACAATGATGCTTATATTTTCGTGTTTTACATGAAGCTAATAAATTTCACAACTCGTCTGACTAATTAATCATGTCAATGAAATGTTTGCAGTGGCATGAAGAAGAATACAGTCATGTTCCAACACAAGAGACATGAGAGTCTGGTGTCAGATGCATGCCCAAACTGGTACCGACCAGTACGAAGGCAAGGGTTGTCAGTGACATGGTAAGGGTATAGCAGAAGGACTGTACGAGATGTGATGACTGAGGCTGGCGGTGGAGTAAGAGGAGGAGGAGGTGTATGGTACGTGGTCGAGGACCTGTCCCCTACTTCCCAGTGAGCACGCGGACTTCCTTCCGGGCCTTGGATTTATGGGACCGTGTCCTGGGCGCATTGTCCAGCACAATACACACGACCGTCGCAATGCAGTCCCTCTGCACGCTACCTCACTACACTAAGTTGTACATACGAATAGAATATACGGTCCAACCTGACGTTAAGTCGTCAGATTGTGTTATTACGTGCAACATTCCCAAAAGTTGCAAGTCTACACCTGTAGAAAGTGAATGTATCCCCGTAGAAAAACATCAAGGCTTGTGTATGTTCTTCTACATTTCGTGTATTACATTTCAACCAGCAGTGGGAAACTGAACAGCAAGCGAATGAACCATACTGCCGGCGGTTATCAACGAAATCCATAACTCCAGCAAAAAAAAACTACAACTCTAGCAGAATGTAAACAACACGATACACAAACACAAGTACATAGTTTATTTATTTTAAACCAGTTACAGCCTGTAACATGGGATTCGTATGTACCTAGCAGTATGTGTGTGCTCACTACTGGTATACACTTGGCTCGAGTCATCGTTGCCAATGTACGAGACCAGCGATTTTTAATGGTTAGAAATCACATAACGAATTGACAAAGAAATAAACTACATTGTTTACAAATAATATTGTTATACGTGGATCGAGCAATCTACATTTATTGTCAAATCATCATAGTGTATCTACTTTTTTTTTGCGTTTTATGCATGTGTACTTTGTAAACGCGATTTTTAAAGTATTTTTAATACAAAACACTTGTTGTAACAAGTGTTTTGTAACACATAACTAAAATATGTACAATTAATGTTATTATTTGAATACAGCAATATTATATTAATAAATAAAGTGACAAGATGTTATAATTACTTACTAGAATAAATTTATCACTGCAAGATAAACATATTATTGACAATGAGTAACAAAGCACACTTATTTATTAATCGTTAAAATAACTAACGTCACAAACACGTTCATCACTCTTTGAACTGTGCACAACCAAAATCAGGTAATACAACAGCCACTAATTATACAAATCCAATTCGCAACCATTATGAAACATTTCGTAACTATAATCTATTTTATATTTAAAAAAAAAACGTTATGTAACAAAGAATTTAAACACCAAAAATATATTTTAAAAACAACATTCCTAACTGGCCTTGCAAAAAATATATTTCTTGCTTGGGCACACAATTTCGGAAACGCATTGCTTCATTTCGAAATAAAAAAAAGTGAATTGAACCGTTTGAATCACCTACAATGTTACTGTTGAACATACATACATGCGAGTACGTTATGCATGTGACAAAGAGACATGTATATATACCTAGTGGTGAATGTGTGAGTGAGATATGAATACAAGCTGTATAAGTGTGTGTATGTGTGTGCGAAGCGTCGCTCATAACGAGTTAATTCCACACGATGCGATTTTTGTCGTTCCATGTTGCGACGTATAAATTCGTGGTCGGAAAGAGCCTCGGACCGGTTCACGCGTAATATATGGATATTAAACGTCAGGGTCCCTGGGCAATTTATAAAAAGGATACTCAGGGGTGGTAACGCGTGTTGCCCGCCTCGACGTTACGCCGCGACGCTACGGTCCGACGCCGTCGACGACCCGTAGCTGCGCCGAATATATAAAAAAACGCAAAATCGCCCCGGTTCTTCCGTCTACATACGTGTATATTTGTTCTAGTTAGATATTTTATTTCTGAAGAATGTATGTAGCCATAAAAATTTGTTATTTTACGTTTTAATTATTATTTTATGCGTACATGTACATAACTATACAAAGTAACTAAAGTATTATGGATGCAACCAACTTTACAGGTATGATATACGTGTAGTATCTTACTTTTCCCGAGTTTATTGACCTTATTCATACATAAAATAATGTATTTCTTCAATGCTCGTCATCAACCTAAATTAATGCTAGTAAATAACAACATTTTTCTTTTATTTATCTAATTTTATTTTCGTAAGGAAAATAAACATTTCACCAATTCATTGCGCGATACTATTCAGAACACACGTTGCATTTTACAGTTTGCTTCAATAGTCTCAACGCTATTACGTTTATAACAAAAATGATAGAAAAGAACTACCCAAATAACATTGTTCTGGTATAATCGAATGAGATATTTAAAATAAAATTTCATGTGGTTGTAACTGATGGCATTTAGTTCGGAGCGTAGGAACAGACGCCGGATAGAGAAGACTGGCGTGTGCATTGAACTGATGTCTGCGGATGACGGGGAAGGACGAGAGATGCCGGCGCCACTGCAAAGAGGGGTTAGAGGGTTAGATGAAAAGCAAGTGGGGCTGTGTGAGGTAGTACGAGGGTGGTTATCGTACGCGTGATCCGCCGTTGTTAGCACTATTAAATTTAGTGTGCGCGCGCGGTGCGCCCAGTGGCTCGTGAAAACTGATATGAAAGCGGAAAGTCATGTGTTCGGAGGCAGGGTTCAACTCTGTACAGGTTCGTACTAGCACATAAGCCCAGTGCCCGTACTGCTATAGCCATACTACAGAATTTGTTTGATAACTTGAAGTAGATTTTTTTAAAAACGTAACAAATCGGTTTGAACCAGATATTTTATATTAATGTACTAGATGAGAAAATATAGTTTTAGAAGTTATTTGTAATTTCTATAGCTATATATTTTATTAATTAAATTAAACTTTGTTTATAAAACTAAAGATAGTTATATAAAATACTAACCAACAAACTGCAAATGAACATTTTTTACAGTTTCTCTAATTAAAATTGAAGTAGTAATACATTGTTTAGTTGTTCAGAAGCAGTAAATATTTGTGCATAGGCCCGTTACTATCACAATTAATAATGTCGCAACGTATTTGAACAACAAATATAACAAGGTTAAGGCTTACAAAAGTTATTAGAAATTTAGTGCGAAACTCGCCTGAACGTTTATGTGGTTTTTTCTTGTGTTAAAAATAAAACTAAATTCAGTTTCCCAACCGTAGCAATTCCCTGCCTCGAACACATTCTTCTTTTACCCTCATCTGAGTTGGCTGGGCGCCCATGAAAGAACGGGGGCGCGAGCAGCTTCGTGCAACGCCAAACAAGCCAGCCTGCCTAAGTCACCGGTCCCCAGAGGGGCAAAGGAACAAATTGATATATTTGTGAAACATTTATTCCCGCTCGACATAATGTCACAGCGAGTTAATCGAGTGATTCCGGGAGCTATATGTGCCGTTAACCGGTACATATACATGTATATATCACATGTGTACATGTATGTGCATGTGTGTGTGCGTGTGTGTGTGTGTGTTATATCTCTTCTTATTACTCCACCGCACTCGTACCACTTTATGCACTGTAATATGCTTACTATACGAATGTACCAACCCACGTATGTTACCCACATTGCTACCGACAACCTACAACTAGGAATTTTATATTGTAAACCGCTTACATGATGATATCTTGTTTTCCAGTTGATCGTCTTGTTGTCGTGGCTACGGTTTTATGTACAGACATTTACCTTCGCCATCCTTCTGTGGCCTGTACCCGTAAAGTCATGATTCTGACTCAGATTCTGAGGCCCTTTGCTGTTCTCTGTGTGTGAAAGGAATATCTACGTCCCGAGAGTATAGGTACCTACTTTGATCGTTATATCACTAAAGAGATATTCAAGTCGTTGAAATTTTCCACAGAACTTTAGAAATATCTTTACTGGGTGGAATTCTCTTTTGGAGATATTATTATAAAACCAACCGAGAGATATATAAGTACGTACGTACCAGTGATGCAGGTACACTTGACCTCGGCCGCACGCTCAGCGCTCTTCTTTTTTTTTAACTTGAAGGAAATAATGTTATTTTGTAATATTACGCCAAGATAAAGTACTTTAGAATATCTTATGATGCAGAAATAGTACGGTATAATAAACATTTCGTAGAACTTTTTCTGTTAATAAGCAACGTGAAGATCAGACACAATAATTTTGGGTTGCTTAGTTTTCTTAGAAACTACTATAGGTTAATATGTACACTGCGAATAACGTAAGACTATACATTGGCGACTTTATTTTAACTTTAATCAATTTGCCCAAGTTAGTAACAATTGAAATTACAATGACGCTTGTTTTAGTAAATGTCACTGTGTTTTTAATATTGTGTCACTAATATCTCACGAGTTTGCGTAATAATTAGTGCAAAAAATTTATATCACAGAGGAAAAGTTTAAGATGTACTCCTGGTATATAGAAGGCGCGTCTTTGCGCGAAATGTCTGATTATTTCAGCGTTAAATTCCCGGGCAGGCTCAGTGTATGTCATCAAACGATGGCAAATTTAGTAATCACCCCCAAGTGATTTTGGAAATGTACTGATACCAATTACAATTTCAATACTTGAAGTATACTTTTAATCCAATAACATGTAATAGATTTAATAAAAAAATGGAATAAACTCTGTAAATGATTTAAATAAAAATAATAGTCTGGACAAGTGTCTAATTTTACATTATTCAACCATAATAAATTGGTGTTTTTGTATGCAATCACTATGGTAACATTAAGTAAATGCCTAATGTCTAATTTTAATAATTCAACGAATTGATACTTGCATGGGCAAATTTATTAAGGTTAAAATAAAGTTACCAATGTATAGCCTTACATTATTCGCACTGTATATAGTTCACTGTGATTATTAACTATAGATAACTCTGCGTACACTGTAAACTATTCCTAACGCTAACTGACTAGGGGGTTAGTTTAAAACGTCTAGATGCCACGGCCGCCTTTATCAAACAAGTCCCGGTGTGAAACGTATACCACACCCCGAAGCGTGCATCCATGTTGTACGTCTAATTAGGTGTGAAGAGAGAATATCAAAGTGTCCGTTGGGCTGTGAACGAAGGCACGGGATAACACGCGGCCATTTTACATCAGACATACACCCACTCACATGTATACAAACATTAAGGGAAGGTGAGGGACTGGTATGAGCCCGTACATAGCTGACAACGAAACTATGCGTAAGGCACATACACACATGTATGTATACTGGTACAGACTCATACATTATGTGCACAGGGGTCTTCATACAGTGGAACCCTTCCACATAAAGCACACACTGTTCTAGCTAAGTGACCTGGACAATCAGATGGACAGTCATGAACTATAAACTGATTTCACTCCTACAGTTATATCCAAATCTCGCTTGTACGAGTATATTTACAACTGTAAAATAATTCAGTTACAATTATAGCTCAGTTTTATTGATGAATGATCCTATAATGAAAAAGAAAATGTAGAATTATTTTTAGTAAATTAATTCAAAATAAATTAACAAAAAATATATCTTCTTTTCGCTAATATTTTATCACGCGGGAATACATAATATAACATCACACTTTTTAATAATTAGAGTAGCAATATAAGACAGAGTATTGCATGGTATAAAGGAGAAAAGTATATGCATTTACACTTAATTCTGCTCGTAGAACCGGACACATATGATTAACGTCTGTGGTTACAGAATAACATGGGGATCGTGCGCGTTATTGGCAACTGGACAGGGTGCCGATCATCAAAGCGTACATCGGCTGTTTGATTCGCGCATATTAATTATCAAACACCAATGATATGATTAGTATGCGTACATGCAAGCTTTATTTGTGTGTGTGTCTCACAAAGCAAGAGAATTAAGTCAATGAAAGCCAATGTTGATTAAAGTTTCCACAACAACCATGAACAGCCACAGATACAGATACAAATAAAAGGGATAGGATACAAACATCAAAACCCGTATCATTCACTGTACCGAGATACTTTTACATTGCATCAATAATCAACCAGAAAAAAAAAAACAATTAGAGACAGATCTGGCGTAGGCTATATGCGATCTAGTTCGATTGCTAGTGGAACTATTACTGCTGCAGCTGATGGTGATGGTATTCCCGTTGCATGCTGTAATGAAGCCAATAGAAAGTTGTAATAAGGATGCCAGGAATGTTCTCTCGGTGTTCAAATTAGTTCAATAATAAAACATCTGTCATGAACACACCCACGCTACGTTGCCCTCGGCCGAATCCGATACGATATTCGGTTTTTAATAAGAAAATTCGGCGTACGAGATTTAATCTTGGTTAAACTTTACGAAATCAATCATCCAAAGAAAATACCACTACTCGATTTCTGATTAACTGTCAGCGACCACGACACTCTTCTAAACGATTCCGTTCCTCTACAAATCTTAATCAAGATTGGAAAACAGCTGTTCTGCTTCGTACATTCTGGCCTCTAAACTTACTTGGCTCAATATTGTCTGACTAGACGAAATCTGAATGCAATTTGCCGACAGACGTAATCATATTAAGACATAAGTTATTCCACCTTCTCCACCCAGCGATGTCTGATCAGATTGGAAAACCAATAAAAGTTAACAGACTACTCAGCTTTTAAATGGAACCGGAGAAAACTTTAACACAAGTCAATCGTTCAATTTTGATAAATTACATTTTGAAATTATACAAACGTTTACTGCATTCTGTCCGTAAGCGGTGGCATCATCATCCACTCTCTCTTTTTCATTCGTCCGTCCGCGCGTCCGTCTGTTCATCCGTCTGTCGGCTGACGGTGATTTCCGACTACATGAAGAGTTACTGGCAACAGTAGAAGTAGCAGAAATGGTATGCTCGTTATGAAAATACATTGGTTACCTTGCTTTTATGTTCTTTAAATCAAACGGATTTTTATTTAAATTACATTTCAAACATGTTTGTATTCATCCAACACTAGTGTATGCTAGTACTTACATTTTTAAAATATTTAATCGCATTTAAATCCGCAGTAATTTCATGAAAAATACATTTGAGAAAATAAATACATTCATTTTCAAAAGTTTCAAACAAAATTGCATAGCTGTAACAAGTAGTATAAGAATGTTTGTAATAAATATAATTACAAATACAACCGAATATCTAAATAAGAAATACATGTATATTTGAAATTATTAGCGAATAGATGTTTTATTTATTCATATTTAGCTAAAATTTTAAGAGTAACTGATATATTCAGAATGCATAGTACATTGTGTTGGTACGTATTAATTTAGTATCACTATTTTAATGCATTCATCATTTACCTGAAAACATGTTTTTCTGATGCGTTAAATCATGATGTAAATAAATTAAAAAGCCACTATATTATAACAGCAAAAAAAAAACACTAGTATACATATTGCAATACAAACATGACATACGCATTTGCGCGTAAACAAATTCATTCATTTCAAATATTCAAAACATTTTGTAAATTATTTATGTCAATGTAAAATTTACAAATAAAAATGCACGCACATCTAACTAAAAATGTTCATCATTCAGAATATTGAATCAGTGCATATCCTGTTGATTACATTATATATACCGGGTGTCCCAAGAAATCTGGGACACAGGGAATAAACATGTAAAATTGAAAAAGTTGTGATTAGTTCTGTATTATACATTTTAGAGCTCTGAAATTTGGTACAGGTGTAGGGATAGGTTATTCGCATTGATTGGTATTAATTAAAATGATATTAATGCTCACATTTCTAATAAAAATGCTTTTAAAACGTAATATAATTCCCTATGTCCCAGATTTCTTGGGACACCCGGTATATATATATATATATATATATATATATATATATATATATATATATATATATATATATATACCTTATAAAAAGGAATCGCAAATATTTAAATCTGGTGAACGAGGTGCCCATTTTGCAAAAATTCAAAGGAAATCTAAATAATTGCTCTAATAAATATCATATCGTCATTTATTTCTTAAAATACCAGACTGCTAGATGACATTTTTTTATGAAATGCAGTGCGCGGTCCCTCAGATTTTATTTTTTTGTGTCTAAACCTTAACAGATATCAGTACAGACAACAACAACAAAAAAATTACTATTGAATGTCTCTTTCTGAAACTATTTTTTTGAAAGTTATTGGCCTTAACATTAAAAAGTTTTTGACTGATTTATGCCGGGTTACCCGTGTTTCGTACACTAATGGTCCACTGATAATAACTAATATCACCTTAAAAGATGACCTACATCCGTAAGAAGTACAGTACCGAATATTATCCAAATCGATCCAAGCGTTCTGTAGTTATGGATAAAATAACTTTTTTTTTAAAGAACTTTGAAGCAGAATACCAGCTAAACGAAACGTAATTGCATATAGGTAAGTTTAGTTAAATCGTCTTATTTTCGACCCAGGAATCTGTGGTTAAGCGATGTCCACGCATTTTAGGGCCACCCTGTATATATATATATATATATATATATATATATATATATATATATATATATATATATACAAAATAGATAATTTAATTAGCAACTAATTTTTGTGTGTTCTTATTCGAATTCAATTAATAAGTATGTGATTGTAATTGGAATAGAAATAAAACAAGCAAATGAAAAGTATATTTTCTTTAATTAGATTTCCAAACTAAAATGTATGTTATCGTGCATCTTACCCGTTGAACTGCAAATAGAAAATATATTAAAATTTCCAACAAATGTCAACTAGGGACATCTAGACAGACTATATAAAAACTTTTCGAAAATATTTTCAAACAGTTTATATTAGGGTTAAACTAGTATCCTCTGGTAGCGAGTAGCCCTAGTGATTTAAGTTACAAATAATTCTATTTTAGGGTAGACTCTAAAATATAATTTTCTATTTTATTCTCTTGCACAGATCCATCTGTGTGACAAAAGTTCAGCTTTACTGAATACAGCAAGCTTCAAGATCGATATTGGGGGTTGTATATATCATTTTCAACCCTTGAACATAGATGTCTGCTGCTTTACTAAATACTCCTACAAGTCAACTTGTTTTCTTAGTAATTTTTATTCAACATATAAGAATTTATATTAATATTATTTTAGTCATAATTGAAATTTGTTTAAGTCAAAACTTTTTAATACGCATAGAAGAATTTTCTTCGCAGACAGGAGCTGGAATAAGAGAATGGGTTTTTTCTAGGGGTTGTAGAAAATATTTGTTCTTGAAAAACAATAGAAGAATACACAGTAAAACTACAATACATAGTGTCTAAAGGTAAAATATCTTGTAAGTTTTTCTGTGTTGTTTTCCATTATTAAGTTGCCCTTGATAATGACCTACAACTCTAAGGACGAAACGTCGGCATAACGATACCGTTTGTTTTTCAAGAATGAATATTTTCTATTACACCTAGAAAAAAAAATACATGTCTGTTATTCGAACCCCTGCGTGGGAAGAAAATCTTTCTACAAATATTATTTTAGGAAAGTATTTATCAGTAAAATATTACAAGATGGAAATTACAAATTATAATAATTACAAATATATTTTACAGACTACCCAAGGTTATTCAAATTTTTTACCAACCAGAATTCCAATTAAGTGAATTTATTTACAAAATAATTTTTTTATGTAACTTGTCTAAATTTTCACTATGATTTTTTTGTGTCTTTCAATTTTTCACTTACAAAATGAACCAATGAAAAGTTTGTTTTCCCATGGGAAATTGATAGACTAGGAATATTGTATACATTTCTTCTGATTATAATTATGAGTATTTTTCCAAGTATTCAATTGAAACATGAATTCCCAATGGACGATTATATCTATTTTCCATTGTGAAATTCATACACGTGTATCATATGACTTGCATTACCTGTATTATTGTCTAAATTATTCCAATTTGTCTGCATATGCTTCACCAGTATCAACCTTCGATTGATGTAACTTTGATGGAAACTTTCCTATCAACAAACATATGACATTTTTTACTCAAAATGACATCCCCAACATCGTGTAAAAATTTTTGCCGCTCTTCGTGAATCACCCTGTATATATATATACATATATGTGGGCGTTTTATTTACGAATTTTGGCCATCAAATTTAGTTGGACACTCTTGACATACAAGCGTGGTAATATTTAAAGAACTGTTTGCATTATCGATTTGATACCATACTAATTTTGTACTGACATATTCTTGCTAGCATCTTACTGCAAAAAGTAGCTTTTTTAGTTATATTGTATTTATAGCTAGGGTTAATCACAAAGGAATTTGTAAATTAATTACACCGTACCTAAGAGAAGCCTGCTCGATCAACCCACGCGCGTTAATTATTTTCAAGTAACTTATTATCAGGGGACAGAAAAATAGTTACACGCAATCCAAATCTTTGCGCAGCAAATGAGCAAAATAAATTGATAAAAAAAAAAATCAACATTCATAGTATATTTTTGTATAAAATAAAGTTCTGTATTATTTTCTGCATATGTAGGTATATTTTGGAAAAACTATTATCAAGTAATATTAGTATTTGCTTATTGTACCAATCCCATTCTAATATCTGTATAATACGCATACTTTCATGCACCCCTTGTCTGGACGAATTCAATTGCATTACGTGCCGCAAAGTTGGCGAAGAAAAAGTTAAAGGAAAAATTTCTGGCCGTGACGTGCGGCGATTTAATTTTTTTTTTATTATCTTCAGATGAGAATATAAACTAGCTATGAAAATTTGTTTTGATATCATTGAAATTTTGTTTATGTTTGTAAAAATAATTCAAATCCAATATTAATGTAATATATTAATATAATTTATATAATTCAAAATGTAACTGCGCAACAGATATACGATTTATTCAATACAAAAAATTATAATTCTTTTATATTTGAAACAAAACATATATAATTTAATAGCAAATATTGAACATAATTTTGTTTGAAATACAGATTTTAAATTCGAAGTGTGATATTAAAAATTTATAACTCATTAACATTAAAGTAGAATAGAACAAAACTGAAATTGTGTAAAATATTGAACAGTTTATGCTTGTTTAAGCAAATTTTCAACGATTATTTAATGCTGTATTATTAAAACTAGAAAAGATGACAGATTAACAAAAAAATGTATTTGTCAACATATTTTACATTGTCATACGAACAACGTCTTAATTAATTCAGTCAGAATATTTTATATAATATTTAATTAAAACTACTTCATTTTAAATCTGTTTTGAAAAAAGGAGAATTCCATGCACCATTATATTTTAATACCTGTAATTTAATTACGGCACAAGCAAACAAATTAGAATTTCGTGTTTGATGTTATTAGTCGTAATTACATTAAACACATAATTGAAAATTACTCTACACTGGTACTTTTTAATGAAATTTGAAAATACCGTAATTGTTCTTAATATTTGAATTTGATCTAATATAAAATTTATTATAATTTTATCTTAGACAAAAGATCAAAATTTAATACTGCAGGTAATGTTTAGCAAAAATATTTATTTATATTGATATGCATTGACCGAGAATCAATTATCAATAAACATGCATGTTTTGAAACGCATTCAATTCAAGGACAAATAAAAAATTCATTGATCCATATTTTAACAGTTTAGAATATTTAATATTTACATATAACTATTGTTAGGGAATCAGGTTACAATACGATTGTATTCGTAATGAATTTCCAATTTTCATTCTACATTATATCAACCATAAAAAATCTTCTTTGAATAACGAAAATATGTTTTTATTAGCTCATCGACCTCCTGTCGAAGAACTATAGTGTTCGGTACGATGTCTGTAGCATTCTCCGATTTTTAAATTTTTTTCGCAGAAATCCCGGACAGACCCCTTAGATCACTAAATGACTATTACAACATGTGACCGTATGTATGTCGTTCGTCCGCTCACTCGTACGATTTTTGTTCCACTAACTCCTCCTAGACTATCCAACCGATCTTGATGAAATTTTATTTACAAATGCGTATTATGGTCTAGTTGTGCATCTGATTTGTTGTTTTTCAAATTTTTTTTTAGAACTTGAAAAAAAAAATCTTTTTCAAAATTTTTTCAGTTTTTATTGTATTCAAAATTTTCTTACATATGCAGGATATGAAACATTATTTTTCCATATTTTTTACTTTGAAAAATTATGTAATACCATTGAAGAAAAAAATATTTTTAAATTAAAAAAATGAACAAAAGAAGATCAATGCATTTATAGTCGGCTTAGTCTGCTTTGCTTTTGTCGAGAGAAGGAAACGGTTTCGCACTTGTTTTAAATTTCTTGTTTTATTTGCGACCTAGGCACCTAGGATTTTAAAAGTGTATTAAGATAAATAATAATTTGTAATATGTACATATATTCAGACTTGAACATACGTCGACGAGCTGCAGGCATTGATGTCTGTATCCATTCCTAGTTATTCTTGTAACTACCTTGTGAATGTTGTAAAATTGGTGTTTCTATTTTAATTAAATAACATTGAATATACTACTTCAGGTATCAAATTTCTGATAACGGGTAGGCGTAAAAACATGAAATATATACGTGCAACCTTACAATGTACAATAAATTTTGATGACTAATACTGGTCATGAGTTTTTAATTATGTGTATTTCTTCGTATTCATTTGAAACTTGAACTATGAAACATTTGTTTTCTATGCTGATATACCAAATTTGTTTTTAAAAAATAACATTCAATGATGTTGCGAAATATGAACTAATCATAACATAACCCATTGTAACTATTATGAACGTTGAGAGCAAAAATAGCTTACTACGAATATTATGTATTAAGTAATAATCAAACGTTTTTTTTTTTTAATTAAAATAGGAAGGTAACTTGTTACGTTACTAATGAATACTTAATTCGTACAAGCATCATAATTAGTTAACTTATTAATACACTTTGATATGCAACAAAGTAATCAGAATGTTTTTGGTAATAATCATTAAACAACAAAAATAATTAAATTGATATTACATGTAAATAATTGAATAATTCTGTTGTACAAATAAGCTTAAATAGTAGTTATTTATGTACCAAGGGCGTTATGATGATCATTATGCACGGAGGGTAAATGTTGCTCGATGGGCATAATCTTCTAACACCGGTGGTGCTACAAGACTTTATATTTAATTTTTCTATTATTTTGAGGAAAAATAAATTGCCCGTTGCAATTTCAAAATAGTTACGACATATGAGTTGCCAAGGTCGATTACATTATGTGTTTTTGATGATATGTCAGAAGATATTTTAACCGGAGCGAAGAAAGCTACTGAATATATATTACCCACGAAATCATAGGCAATTTATGAAAAAGTCTTCAAAATATTTGTTGACTGGAAGTTAGAAAATTAATTTAATGAGTTGCTAGTGTAAGAGTCATGATTCCCTAGGGCATAATGAGCCAGTTTTCGTATTTCGTATACAAGGTGAAAACAAGCCCATTATTCCCTTGGGCATAATAAGCGCTTATTATTGCCTAGGACATAAAGTGCATGTGTTCGTATTATGTATGAAAACAACTAATAATAGGCAAGTCTAATATAAATAAATAAATAATCATAGTCCTTGGCAACGCATATGTCGTAATTATTTTGAACTGGCACGAGCAATATATTTTTGATAAAAATAATAGGAAAGTGTAATATAAAGTCTTGCATGCACCACGGGTGTTACTGGATGATTATATTCATCGGGCGATATCCTTCCTTCGGGCCTAAGGCCCTCGGGCTAGAACATCGTCACCCTCCGTGCATAATCATCGTCATAACACCCTTGCTTAATAAATAACTACTATTTAAGCTTATTTGTACAACAGAATTATTCAATTATCTACTGTACATAATTAAAATCTAACTGTGCAATAAAAACAATATTATAAAGCTCTCTGAGGTAAACTGAAATTATGTTATTATCATACGAATTTAATTAATTAATTTTATATGATTATTCGCAGTCAAATTAGTACCGGTACATAACTGAAACTATAAATAGATTTACATTGTAATTTATGAAATACAATTTCTAGTTTCTGGTTACAAAATCATTTGTATCAAATAACTATTATGTACACGTGGGTCGTATTGCAAATTGTCCCGAGAAAAATATTTCCGTGATCTGTACAATAAAAATGTCTATGTATCACGACGTATTCAGTGCTAAGTCATATTTTCTTATAACCCTGAATTGTGAAAAAACTCTCTTTTGTAAATACTACAAATAAGTTAGAATCTGCTTTGAATATCAAAAGAAATGCAATATAATTTTGTATCTAAAACAGGCATACAATCATATTCAACACGAAATATTAATGAAAATTTCATAAAAATGTCTTTCAGGTAAATTTTATAATTTCTTGTTTTATTTTAGGCGTATGAAATTTTGTGACGAAACATGAAATTCTGGTATATTTTCCATAGCTTTTTATACAAGAGGTATTGTGACGGACTAGGGCTTCTTCTCAGGGCTATAAATATTCAGAATGACACAACACAGTACGTTTGTAATTCTTTATTTAGTAGAACACAGCAATACATCCGCACTGTTTTACTACAGGTCAACAACTCAACTGTACAAAATTGTAGTATCACATGTGTGTATCTATTTCAATTTTTTTTATGCTATTCCTGTAATGAAAAACGAAATTTGTCTATATTACTTTGAATTTGTTAATACTGTCAGGTGTTAATTAAAAAACAGGACATAGGCGTAAAACATGGGAAATAAGTTTTTCCTTGTGCAAAAGTTCCCAAATTATTTCGACAAAAATACTTCAAATAAATGTTGTAACTAATTAAATTCTGCATCCAAGTCTAATTTTTGACATTTCGTAACTTAATCATTCAAGCTTAAAGTTTCTTGAAAACACATATGTACTTTATAGGACGGGTCATGAAATACAATATTAACCAATTTGGTACGTACGACGACTCGAAAATTATTAAAAAGAAGAATTATGAATCTTTCCATTGCCATTTTAAATTTTTTCAGAATTGACATTTTCCATATGTCTCCAAATTGCCCGAAGCACAGATATTATTTTTTTTTAGTCATTTCATCATCAATAATATTCTTTGTTCATCAGATCAAATACTAGTTTTTTTCCTTAAGTTAGGTAATTGCTGAATCATAAGTATACACCATAAAAAAACTCAATTAAAATAATACAATTTTGAATACCGACATCAATCAAAAGGTAACTAATTAACGGTATTATTCAAAATATTCAGTATTAATTGTGTCAATTAAACAAAACAGAAATGTATGTTGTTGTTTTAAGAATTCACTTGATCAATCATTCAATATAGCGTATTTTGATGTAGAAATATGATTCGTAAAATAAAATATAAATATTTATTAACTAGGTACGTAATTCAACAAAGAGCGTAAAGCACTTGCTTTATACTCTACAATATTAATCCTGTAAATGTAGTTTTATCAATTTCTTTGTGTAATTATGCGTAATTATCTATTCTTATATACAGTGATTAAAAAGGGTATTTTTCTGTGGAACGCAGCGCTGAAATAAGACCAGTCACCCTCTAGAATGAACTGACTGAAATAAGGTGACGCGCATGCGCCGAAACTTTTCTGCTCATCCGAAAGGAAGTTACGCCGGCTGAAACTCGTGTACAGTTTTGTGCGGCTCTGTCGTTAGAAGCAGTGTACCGGATCGTATTACTCTTCTATAATACATCGTAGACAAAACGTGTAAATGAAATAAGAATGTTATTTAATAATAAAAATGATCCCGGCAATTAATAGTGAGCTATAGTGTTCGTTTTTTTTTTAATCGTTTTCTATTTGTATTCATATATTTTGTTTACATTGAAGATTGTTGAATAATGTAAAAGTGAAACTTTATTGACATAATAACACATTTTCGTTCCATGATTATGACTGTTATTTAGTGTTAATATAAAATATCGTGTGTCAGTTTTGTTCTTACTAGGAAAGTAAACAAGTACATACATTGAAGTTTGTAAGTAAGTAATACATTTAACAAATATTTTTATCTACTTTTGTGTAAGTATCCTTTTATACTGCAAATAATTTTATCTAACTGTATAAATCGAATTATTACTAATTGAATGTTAATTAATTTAATATAAAACATATATATATATATATATATATATATATATATATATATATATATTATTTAAAAAGAATGATTGATTTCTCGAATTTAACGGCAAAATATTATTTGAAGTACTGCACGAATTTTCAAAAGCTGGCATTGCGCAACAAGTGTATGTACAAAGTAGCTATAATGCAATTATAATTAGATTTTTTTATATAATTACGTTTCTCTGATTATAATCAGTTTAACATGAATAATTATCCATGCAAACTACATGTTCCGAGTAAATTAAATTATGAAAAATTCGAAAATTATTAGGTGAAAGAAAAATTCTCATATATCACAGCCCTTTCCCGGGGGACAAAGCAATGGTACGTAATTGTTTTAATTGACCCCCCCCCCCCCCGTCCACCCTTACGTTACATGAAAATAATTGCGTACAGTGTCTGGGGTATATTATTCTGATTACGTCAGTAATATTGTACAAAAAATACTGTATAATTTATTTTGAAAGCCTTAATTTATAATGACATGTATAACGTGAGATGAAAAGAAAATTATTTTGATCGTTATTGTATATTAAAACTGAATAGAAAATACTACATGTCAATAGTCGAAGCCCTGTTTTAACGTACAACATATACAACATATACTTGTATTATTTATGGCACAAGTTTTTGCTCAACGGTTACAAACAATTATCAACTAATTTATTACTAATAATTCTACTTATCTTGCTAGAAATACATAGTCACAATCAACCTATAACTATGTACAGTGGAATCCACTTAGTGAATTCGCATATAGTGGAAACTCATTTATAATGAACGTATCTTTGAGTCCTAACTAAATAGATAACATACTAAATACTATTATACTATAGCGTACACTCGCTTATAGTGAACCGAATTCCTGGTCCCTTCAAGTTTACTATAAGCGGATTCCACTGTATATTTATAAATGAATCCTATATTTAAGGGTAATTAAAGAAACACTTATAGGTAAATAAATTTCAATAATAAATAACAGAAATTTAAATACTAATAATACATTTGGTGAAATAATTTTAATGGACTAGAATAAAAATTTTCGTAATTTACAATTGGCTTGGATTCAACATCAAATCATACGTATATTCGAAGTATGTATAAATTCTATTTCAATTCTATAAATCATAATGAAAATATTCCAGTAAGTCAAAAATGTTATGTCGAATGTCTGTGAAGCTTCTCCCCTTTCCCCATCATATTCAACCCTCACTCTGCGTATTTTTAACTGGTTCATATTTACCCCATTTCACAAGTATTTCAAAAATGATTTCGTATATCCACGTTCACTGGAGTGTTGACTCTAACACATTTTTAAATGACACGCAAAAAAACTCTGAGCATATATAGCAATAAAAAATATAAAAATGTACGTATGTAGTTTTGGAAATTCGACCGCAGAAAAAGAAATATTCCAGTCGATATTAAAAAATATACTCCATTCAACTGAATGAAATGGTCGTAGCATAATATAATGAAATCAATGTCTATATTGCAACGCACTTGTTGAAACATGTTATTGATTATTTAAATGTAAATTGAAATAGCAGACACGAAAGATATTTATGTTATCTAAGTTTAAAGTTTGTTAGTTTTGATTAAATTAGTTCTAAATTCAAGTTTACTATTATGTTAATAATGTTAAAGCAATTCCTAAATGAACCAAATTAATTTTGATAACGCTATTACTAATTAAAAACATTTATTTAACAATAATACCTGTTTATTAATTTCTGATAATTTAAAACCAAGATCAGGAAAAGATATTACAATGTTTAAGTTATTGAGAAAAGTTCATCATATACCGGGTGCTGTATTGACAGTAAATCTACTTCACTGTCAATCATTTCTTATTCATACCTGAATATCTATCGTCTTGAGTTCTGAAATTACGCTGTGGAGTGAATGGAGAATGGTCGCTCGCTATTCGTAATAACTAAATTCTCGCTTCTGACGTCTATATTCAGTGTATTTTAATTGTTGACTTCCTTCATAATTGACTACAATTAACGCGAAGATAGTGTCCTTGAAAGTTCTTAGTACCCTCGGTAGGCTATTGATTCTAATCACAAAAAAAGTGTAAAATGCGTTTTACATCTGTCAAACTTCAATTCATTTAAATTTGCTACAAACGCTTCGTCTCGAATCGAAACAAGGAGAAATAAATTTGAAATATTTCACATTAGTCAATGGTCACTGACGGAAACATGATTTGATTGATGTGAAACGTACTTTTATGTTATATTAGAAGTCCATGTGGCATTACAGCATTCGTATTCTGTATTTAATCATTTATTTAATTTTTCTTCTATCGCATAAAGCTTTGTGTCTTATCTTATTAGAAACAAATTCAGCCAACCAGAATAAGTAATCACATAAATCGTGTAATGTTCTTGAAATTGGACTTCAGCTTACCGACAGTGCTGCAGGCGTATCCGCCTCGCTAATTGGATAGAGATATTTCCGGAATTTACAGATCTTCTCATGGACTTCTTATTGTACAAAATGCACCTTATTTGTACAACCATTCTCTCTATATTTACATGGATACCACCGTGATTTGCAACACAATTGGATTAAGAGGTTCGCTAGATGCAATTTTCATGAATAAATTTCTCTCAGATTTCATTTCGGAACCGAGTAGTTTCAGAATTTAATTTTATGCCAGTTGAAGTTTGGGCGTAACAGTTAATACTTTTCAGCAATAATAGTGTTTTATGTTCCAAGGGTGTTATGGCGATGATTATGCAAGAAGGGTGACGATGTTCCCGCCCGAGGGCCTTTGGTCCGAGAGAAGGATGTCGCCCTGTGGGCATAATCATCTGGTAACAGCCGTGGTGCATGAAAGTCATTATGTTCGCTCATTATGCCCTAGGGCATAATGAGCTTGTTTACATGTTTCGTAAATTTCATGGGTAATAAATCTTCAGTAGCTTTCTTCGCTTTGGTTAAAATATCTTCCGACATATCGTCAAAAACACCTAATGTAATAGAGGCCAATTTCAAGAATAAACCAATTGAAATGGGTAAATAAATAAAAAAATAAAAGTCCTTGACAACGCATATGTCGTACTTATTTTGAAATGTCACGGCAATCTATTTTTGATAAAAATAATAGGAAAGTTTAACATAAAATCTTTTATAATAAATTAATAAAAATTACATTGTTTTACTACTTTTATATTTTTTAAATGTTCTACATGTTTCGACATAATATGTCATCATCGGGAACAAAAATTACAAATTCAAAATACATAACAACCAGAAACAAAAACAAATAAAAATTTCTTATTATTATTTAAACGAAAATCAAAGGCAACTAAATTTAATTTAAACATTTAAAAAGAAATGAATAATTTAAATCAGTTTGTTCATTTATCAAATTGAAATTTTGAGATTTATGTTTATATATTTCAATTGCTTCTAAATAATTTAATTTTTGCCCTTTTTCTTCAATATGTAAAATTTTTATACAATCTAAAAAATTTACTGTATGATTATTTACCAAAACATGATTACCAAACGTAGAATTTTCTGAATTATTTTTATTTCTAATTGCCTTTAAATGTTCATTTAATCTAATTTTGAAATTTCTCCCTGTTTGACCTATATAAATAGCATTACAACTACAGGATAATAAATACACTCCAGATTTATTTAAAAGTTCAATATTGTCTTTATTATTAAAAATAATATTGTCTTTATTATTAAAAATAATATATTGTAATTTAGTTAATGATTTCATATTTATAAAATCTTTTATGAACCACGGGTGTTACTAGATGATTATGCCTGTCGGGCGTTATCTTTCTCTCGGGCCACAGGCCCTAGGGCAGGTACTTCGTCATCCGCCGTGCATAATCATCGTTATAACACCCTTGGTACATAAATACCTATTATTTCATTCCTATGCCTTTGACCATTCATACTTTCAATAATTACTGTAATACCCCGCGTACCGTGGTGATATGTTGCAATAAGTTCCAATAATAAACGAAACGTCGGTAAATGAACTCATTTTCTGTAAATTGATCCATAATTTCCGTAATTTTGTGTTCATGACTTGCTTTATAACGAATCGAAAATTTAGTGCTTTTTGGGTTCAAGAGAAACCGCGTTATATCGAATCAGCGTTAATTGATGTAGCGTTGAGCGAGGCCTTACTGTATTACATAAATTTATTTCCTATATATGAAGTAACGAATGTTCTAGTTATTCTAGTATGTATAAATAGTAATCTTTAATTATTCTGCTTCCTGATAAATGATCACTGCAACACTGTGCATTTTAATGAAACGGTCGTGTTAATTTATGTAGATGTATATGGCTTGTACATTGTGTGATGTTCACTCTTGCAAGCATGTCGGATACTTTATCATGAACACCATTCATTATCAGCTGCCACAAGTTAATTGCATATTTAGTCAATGTGACAGTATTATAAGTCTGCGTTAAGTCTGCTCTCTCGCATAACCAGACTATGTAATTCACATTACTGATGTCTTATTTCAAGCTAATCGGAAGAAGAAAATAATTTCAATGGGCTCGAGGCAATGAAGCATAGCTTAAATATTAAAAAGCAAAATCTAATTTTACATAACGTGTTTTTTTTTTAATTTATGTTTACAATATTTTGTATTAGAATGCGACTTTACTTAATTGTATATATAAACCTGTATTTAAGCATTGGCCTCGAGATATGAAAACACAGTTGTATTACATAATTACAATTGACTGTCACAGTCTAATTAAATGATAAGACAAAATTGAAAAAACAGACATAGTGTGCAAACAAGATACTTAGAAAAGTTGATACTATAGTTTAAATATAAACAATTATGGTAAACAGATCAGACACTCTGTAATTATAGTTATTTACTAGCTTTTTTCTAAAATGATTCAATTTGTTATGTCTCAATATAATTTCATTGGAAAACAATTAATAGAAATATAATAGATTAACGTTGAAATGCTTTGTTCAAAATCCCCGAAGCTATCGATTCAGACCATACATGGTTCGATTCGTAAATATTTTCTGTAAATAAACTTCAATCTGACTACCAATGAGGGATCAAGCTATATTATATATATATATATATATATATATATATATATATATATATATATATATATTCCGTATTAGATAAGATATCTCTGCACAATTTTCTCGACGAATCCTAAAACAACAGAACGGGTCGTCTCGTTTCAGACATCTCATGTGAACATAACCATGAAATTGTGTCATGTTCCTGTCCGTTATCACAAAATATTAGTCACTGACTACACACGAGAAATAATGTTTTTGTTATTGAACTACAGTGAAATCCGCGTATAGTGAACTTGAAGGGACCAGGAATTTAGTTCACTATAAGCGAGAGTACACTAGTATTTAGAATTTTATGTATTTAGTTGAAATGATGAGTTTTTTCCCTGAAGTATTTGACTTTGAAAATTCATCGTTTGCGCTTTATGTAGATTTTTTATGCGAATTAATGTGAACACATATATTTTTCCCTTAATTATAGTTTATTTAAAATACAATTTTATTTAGGCGCTATTACAAAGGCACCGGGATCGCCGTTTTGTAACAATATTGGCGATAGTAAAAAACGCGAAACTTCCCTATACTGTCCTATGTTAAATTTAATTCCAGAAAAATGCACCACGTGGCATAGCGACCTTTTACTTGCCAGAATTTTGGTAATGTACCGTTATGGCAGGCAATTTATCGGATTATTCTATTCCCAATGTTTTCATGAATGGTTCTAGCCTTTGCTATAGAACACTTTGCAAATTTGAATGTATACTAACGTGGCTGTGAAGATATTATATTCTAGACTAGAACAATAGGAGATTCATAACTGAATAAAAATCTTCTGGAATGTAGAATATTAAATTCTGCAACTAAGGCAGTAATAAGATTTAATTTTTGACAATTGATAACTAAGAAAATCAAGTTTTAAGTTTCTTGAAAACATATACATACTTCAATGAAAATAATAGAATGAAGTAATATTTTGTAATTTAATTACAAGTTTTATAAAAACAGCTATTGACAAAATTACAAACTCTAACACATTGTAATTCAAAATAGTTTGTGTTTTACGTATTTAGTTTTGAGAATGTAATGTAGATTATTGTTTTGATGTCGAATTATAAGATAGCCAATTCAAATTAAGGAGTTTTATAATTCTAGAGGATATATATATATATATATATATATATATATATATATATATATATATATATATATATATATATATATATTCAAAACTCGTTTTAATAAACAGAAACGTTTCTATTCGGTATACTTCTGCATACACAAATTTATACCCATAGTTTTATTGTCCGAGTTATTACCCCTAACTGAGATATTGTAAATCATAAGTACACTTAGTAAAGTAAGTTTTCTTACGACCACGACGCCATCTGACGTGCCAGAAACAAATTAAACGGGCGATCTCACGGCCTTAAGGAAAAACTGCCTGTGTTTACATTAATTCGCACAATACTGTACTTTCGTTATAGTGTACACTCGCATATGGTGAACCAAATTCCTAGTCCTTTCAAGTTTCCTATAAGCGGATTCCACTGTATATATCACATTCGCCGAGTATCAGCTTATCTAACCGGATTTCTAGTCACTGGTTGATAGGTCAGTGGTAACTGGTTTTACCGGTTGCTAAATTTTGCAGTGAATACGTTGCTGGTTCGTGTATTATTGATAGCGCATAGCATGATGGAAAAGTTAATTTTAACCTCTGCTCTTTCTCGAATGTTCATTCAATAATATTCATTGGAAAGCGTAACTTTTTTTCTTGCATTTTATTTGATCGTTTTCTATTTTTAGATATATGTGTGTCTGCGTGTTTGAGTGCCTCTATTTTTTATATTATATTTCTTCTTATTTGCTTATTTATTATTCTTTCTGGTGCTCTATTTTTTTTATCTAATCAAAGCTGTGCATTTCACACAAATTTGAGCATTGCTGCGTAATTTTACTAACTTTGTTTACACACCATTATACCGCACTTCACGCATCCAAATTTAATTCAAAGTTTCAAACAAAACTAATGTAATTAATGCTATTTCAGCTGTGTTATTTACACCCGCCGAAACAGTGACATTGTCCATCTATCTCTGACACTTGCGACTTGATTGCTAATTTAACTGACAAGAAAGGTTTATATCGGCGATGAAAAACGTAACGATACCCGGTAACGTTACAATAACGATTCAATTACAATATCTAACGTAACGATATATTAATAATAACGTTATAATAACCAATAACGTTCCATAAAATTTATTTTGTAACGTTATTCTCTATGAATTAAATTTCAATATAATGTTTTGTAGTTTTGGTAGACAAAAAAGTAAAGGGCGCAGATGTGCCATGGTAATACAAGAAAGCGTGGTACTCATTTTATTTGGTACTACTCTTTAAATTTACACTCACATATCCCAAATATAATATCAGACGAAAATTATTTTCATAACGTTATATAACGGTATTTACGTAATGTTATATAACATAACAATTCATTGTTTAAATGTTATTTATAAAGTTAAATAACGAAAACAAATATTAAATAACGTTACACAATAACGTAACGTTTTCAACCGTTATTTCATATATTATTATTGCATGTGTAAATAGTTGATACAACCGTGAAAGGTCAAATATTGAATGTCATTTATGTTTTTGAATAATTTAGTTTGGAATAAATTTCTAGTACAATTTACATTAAAATCGTTTACATAATGAATTGCATATGTTATTCGAATGAATATGTTGCCGATCAACTCTTATAAGTTTCTAAATATTGTCAACGCTAATAATAGTATATAGACCAGAAGTTTAGCACACACAAAATGCAATTCAAATTCGAGTAATAACACTGATATTTTTTTTACCATACACTTACTAATACAAAAAGCAATTATGTAAACGAGAAACGTAACATTCATGTCACAAGGAGCAATACAACAATAATGGATATATTATGTTGAATTATTTAGACATTCACATTTATGGCTGCGTACCGGCTGGCTACAATAAGTATTTTAAATCAGAAATTCCGCTAGTCTTAAAATATGTTTTATATACTCTAATTTTACACATTTAAATTGTTATTTACATTACGATACTAACGGCACTTCTAAGAACAAATAATTTTTTCTACTAAAATTTACACTGTTGCAATGCTATAAAAATACGACATTTTTCCCTAGTAACTGTGTCAATTTTAGTACAAAAATTTAGTAGCTATTAGCAACGTGCCGTTAACATCAAGCTGTGAATAACAATCAATAGCTATAAAAATATTTTATATTCGTTTTTATTAGCAATTCAATGAAATAGATTGGAAAAGTCTTTATTTTGAAAACAAAGGAGATCAAAATAATACTGCTTTTTACGTTTTTATATATTGACAATAGCTACTCAATAGCTGTAACAAAAAATCTCTTCTGCAATTGAATTGAAAACTGAGAAATGTGGAGTACCAAAAAAAAAAAAAAAAACAGATTATCTGTTATAGAATTACCATACTTTTGTTAGATTTGTTCTTTAAGCTTCCAATTGAATTATATTTTCGATACTTTTGCATTAAACTTTTATTTGCACAAGGTTTATATTCATGAAGGTTTTGTTTAACATTTCAAGGACCACTTTAAATCCCCTACACGTTTTCTATATACCTGTATTCCAAAGTATAATTTTTTTCCTTTTATTTCCGCTGAACCCAGCGAGAATGCTATATTTCAAAATCAATTTCCTACCATAAACCTCTTCCTGGCGTATCTAAACGTACTTCAGAATATTTTCAATCTCCTACTTTGTGTTTAGAAACGGTTAAGCGTCTCAGTATTGTAGACACCACAATTGTCGAGGATCCGGGGCGGATATATCTGCAAGTGACAGGGTTGAGCACACTAGCCAGTACCATTAGCCCTCCGATAGAGTGGTAGCCGTGGGCAGAATAAATTAGTGCTCAAAATTGCTTGTAATTTCGTAATATACGCAAAACTCAATTCCACGTTCACGAATAAAGCCCCAGTAGCGACATGTTGTATCGCAGTTACCATCCGTAATTTTTGTTTCGAAAATATTCAAACGTAGCCGGAAATGGATTTATTTTGTTTAATTTGTATGTACAGTACGTATATAAATTTACAATTCAGATACACCATCATGGATGTGTTGGACCGAATGTAATACATCACATCCATGTATCGTGCAAAGTCTGCATGTTATTAAAGTACTTGACACGTGTAAACATGTCTGGTCTCGTATGTAAAGTCTATTGAATAGACTTTACATACGATCGTGGAATAGAGTTTATTCCATGATCATATTATACAAGTGACTAGATTATTTAAATTCGCCGCACTGTTTAAATGATTTAATATATTAACATGTGATTTAAATCACACACATGTCAATATATTTTCTATTCGGGTTGATAGATAACCAGAAGATAGTATAAATTTAAGTGAATACATAATAATTTGATTATAAAAACATTCTTACAATATCTAACAATCTTTGAAGAAACTCAAATAGCAGTTTAAAAAATGTTTATAACATAATCCTACTTTCGAAATGCGATGTTATAGTATATGTAATAATTTATTATTGAATATTATTGCTAATTTGTATGATGAAAGGTCAGATTCACATGTATTTTTTTTATTATTGTAATGGAAAACAAACATGTAAATGACTAGAATTTTAAATGTGTTCGTGGTTCTCACACTACAAATTTACGTAAACTTTGCTCATTTCCTTGCATTGTTAAAAATATTTTACCATCGCAGTTCCAGTTTTACAACATTAGGAAAACGCAAATTACACGTACCTTTCCTGCTTGCGTGATCAGAATATCTTCAAGTGTAGAAGTTCTCCAGGATGAGACACCGGTTTCAGCAGAATTATACTTCTCTATCCGTGGAAAGGAAAAGTTTCATTATTATATTTAATTATTAAAAAGAAGTGATATGTCCGTTTTATGAACTCGTCAATTTTAGTTAAGATCGCGACGTGTTTCGAACTCTCGTTCATTATCAAGTGATTATCACTTGATAATGAAAGAGAGTTCGGAACGTGTCGTGATCTTAACTAAAATTGACGAGTTCATAAAACGGACATATTACTTCTTTTTAATAATATTGACGATGAACTTCGGAACTGAAAATATAATATTATATTTAATCTTCCTTAAATTCAGTTATAATATAGTTTTACCGAAGTAATAACTCATGCAAACATAATTATTATAATAAAACTACAATACTACAAATACATGTTCTACCTTCGTTCCGTAACAAAATTATGAAAGATTACTCACTGTCAAGGATAAATGAAAAGCTTTTAACTTGAATTAGGTACATACGTCATTGTGAAAATAATTCTCAAGCACAATATTATATAAATGTCTATTATTTATAACTTTCCTGAACTGGAACATGACGGTAACGTATTTGTTATAGATGTAATTGCGTTTTCGATTAAAAGTTTTATCGGAAAATGATTTATTCATGCAATAAAAAATAAAACTCTTAAATTCTAAAAGGTTATTCAATTCGTTCGCGTGGAAGAGAATATTGTGCAGCAAAAATAATGTACGTAGCTACTGGGTATTATCTAGAAAATATTCTGATTACCTATACGATTTAACAACAATTATTAAACTAATATCGATAACAGACGAGATATGTTTGCATTGTACATTTAAATACAAACAATTGAAGAGAAAAATATTTTTAAACTTGCATTATAGAATTTCACTGCTGGTTCAAAGACTCGAATAAATAAATTCAGAATCTTGTCAGCTCAACTCTGAAAACTTCCCAAATTGGCAGTTATATTTTACAACAGAAAGGAACAACAAAGTGTGTACTTATATTTGAATGAGCTTCAATGTTTAGCATGCGTGACGTAATGAGTAATATTTTACGTGTTAATTATACATTAGTTCAGCCATTTACCCTTAGGGCCATTCCCCAAAACTCCTGCTAACCTGTCTAAACATGTGGAAGGTATAATCTGCCTGTCATTTGACATCAGCATTCCCCCTCGCTTTAACCACAAAATCATAGTAAGTAATGAATGAATGTACGTAGGTGTAACATTACGTGTTAAATGAGTGTCAACGTCATGAACGTTTCCAAACTAGTTCCAATTAAAGCAAAATACAACTCTCAAATTATACAAACTAGTAATTTACAGACTCGGCAATTTAAGCCATAATTTTGGCTAATTGAACTAATAGGAGTATTTTAGAATTGATGCATATTTCTTGGTGGTATTTTGATATTACCGAAACATTACTGATGTACTGTGTAGCACGCTTTGAACATGCATAATGTACGCAATCAATTTCGTAAATGTGCAAAGACAAACACCGTTCCAATGCTTTCACGCTAACCAGTGAACTTGAAAGAGAACTCCGGCATTTTAGTTACGGATTTCGACTACGGAATTGAGAAACGCAACCAATACATCACAAATCGATAACCAGGCAGCCACATCAAAAGTTCTATTCCGTTCTGGTCTTGTTTTGATCTACCAAGTAATCTATTTTGAAGTAACGTTCCTTTGATTATTGTAGTGATCATTATTGGGTATCCAAATCTTCAAGGTATATTCTAACTGATCGTGAACTATATCTTGTTCAACCTGTGTCAAGTTTTTCTTTTTTGTATGTGAAATCATTGATTCGGAAATATTATTAGATGTGACCTCTTTGACAAGTTCAGAGGTCGAGACATTAGTAAGTCTTCAAGTACACATTTTAACATAAGCTGTTACTTTTTTATTAATAAATATAAAAAGTTTTATGCTCCAGTAGTGTTAAGCAAAGCCAAACATTTTTCATGTTCTTACACATTTCAATGCCGTTCACGTTTCAACCGAGATAAAATTCATCAATCACAAAAACGGAGAAATTTCCATTGGTTTATATATATATATATATATATATATATATATATATATATATATATATATATATATATATATATAGGTATATATATATATATATATATATATATATATATATATATTGCACGCCGCTTATAAGAATCACGGATAATGTTATCAATCGGATATTGTTATCACTTTCGCGAAGAATGGGCCGGACGTACACAACTACATTATAAAAAATTGTATTTGTCCCGAGCAATTTTAAAAGCAACAGTACAATAAAGTAGTTTTTACAAAGAACATTATAGCGTATTATTATTATAGTCACGTTTATTTCATAATTATATTCACATTAGCGCAAATCGACACTGTGTATGAGAAATTCGTGTCAGAAAATGATATGTTGGTTTGGATTTTTTTGTCAGAGGTTTACAGGAAATAAAAGGGATCAATACATTACAGACGTAATGTTATATACAATAAAAACATTATTTGCCACTTTGAAAAAACGTAATTCGTTTTACTCATGAATATTACAAATATTTAGTTCGTGATTTGAAAATACAGTAAATATCGTTTATAACGACGTTGAAGGGACCCACGAAATTCGGTCGCTATAACCGTAGGTCGCTATATTCAAACAACATAAATACAGACATAAGTTAAAAAGTACATTATATATATGCTAGAAAAGAGTACATTTACATGAGTGCAAAAAGCTTAACCAACAAAAATAATATTCAAGTGTTACAAAACAAAGAAAAAAAAAAAAATCCACCTTATTTTACAAACAACTTAACACATAATTTTATATACGTATGTATGCATACATAAGTATTTAAATTTTAACAAACAAATCTGTCATTTTGGATTGTTTTTGTTATTTTTTGTTTTCTAAAAAGTTTCTTTCAATAATCTTTTCCAAATGTAGCAATGCAAAATCTGTTTTAGCTTCTTTGAAATTTCGTCGCAAAAACCGATATGTCGTTATATCAGATGGCGTTATAACCGATATCCACTGTATGTACTACTCAAATAAACAGTAATTACAAGAGACTTCGTGTTGTCTGTTATCATTTCATTGTTCTAAACTTCAGCGGTCTTGCCAAATACATGTTGAATACACTTGAACGCTTGTTTAAGTTTATTTGACACGTGTTAAGTCATGTATTGTGGTAGCGTATCAGTCTATCACCTCTGAATGGTTGCTGTCTAATCACCGTCTAGCCTTTGTTTGCAAAGATTTACTGAAAACCACATCAATAAGCTTGCATATTCATCAATGTTATCTAAAGTTTATGGCAAATATTATTCAGTATTAATACAGTAGAGTCGCGATTTAGTGAATTCTCGATTGAGTGAACTACCCGATAGAATAAACACTCAAATTGTATTATTGCGTTCCGATATAGTGAACAGCTGTAAACCCCGATACAGTAAACTATGGTATTTGCGATATTTCTATGGGGGATCCCCCTAAGTATATGGATTTCATTTTGCTGTCTAAGTATGTATACATTCGCATCTCAGATCAGTGATAAATCTTGACCCAGAAGGTAAAAATTTCAGTTTTACAATTTTTTTTTTAATCTAGATGGCAGAACCTAGAATAAAAGTTGTTTCTCAAAATATCTGAGTGACATCAGAACCCCGGAAAAGTAAATACTCCTAAAGAGTGAACAGGCTTGGCCGGAATTAGTTCACTAAATCGCCACTCTACTGTATACAGATAAAAATATAACATATGTTTGTAATTTTTTATTAGATTATTTTCATTATATCATCGTATCCTGAATGTTTATTTTTAATTACAGATTTAGTTTAAAAGTTTACATATGTTGCAGAAAAGAATTTATTTTGTAATTTTGAGAGCGCTTGGAATTGTTGGACCAATAGCTTTCGAATGATGAAACGCTAAATAGGTCACTGATCTGTAAGGATGGGTGGTGCTCTCACAATAATCCGATGAAATGTGTCAACATTAGGAATCCTATTTAGCTAATACGAAATTAAATGTCTACAGGCAGCTAATCCACACATGTTAACATATTCTTTACTACAGTGATGCACAACCTTTTATGTATGAAGGGCCGCATACAACATCAATTTTGAGTCGGCGGCCGCATATAACTCCGTTTTTGGGTCGAGGGCCGCAAAAGATATTTTTTACCCTATTTTTGTCGTTTTTGGCTGAGATTTTTCTTTTTTTTTTAGCTTATTCTATTGTAAAAAATGCCCAAGCGGGCCGCAAAAATTTGAAAAAGGGCCGCATGCGGCCCGCGGGCCGCAGGTTGTGCATCACTGCTTTACTACATATCTTTTGTAAACTTAACCTAATTTGAATGCCACTTTCAATCAATGCAAAATATACATATAGCACAGTAATATGTAAAACCTTCATATATATAAGCATGGGCGTCCGCGGAAATTTCTCCAGGGAAGGGCAAAAAATTGTCCTGAGGGGGGCAAAGAATTTTTTCCAGGGATTTTTAAATGTAAATATCGTTGGCTTAGTATGGCAACTGCGTAACACCATTTCATGCAAATTTGAAGGAGAGCTAAAAAACAAAAAAGGGGAATTCAAATTATAGATTTGTATACACAAAGTAAACTCGCCTTTTATATCGATTTTTGTCGTTGTTTCTTATAATTTTTGGAATATATTTTTTACACAAGATGGCATTAAAATCTATTTTTCGACCTAATATGGAGATACGCAGTTGACAAACTAATGCGATGATATGATAAAAAAAAATATAAAAAAGTTAACGTATCCATATACATACCTAGTTAATAATGGTAAAATCGTAATATTTGCGCGACGATACAAATATTTGACAGAAACATAATTTAAATTGATAATTTCTTATATATCATCTTCCAGGGGGGAGGGGGCACGTGCCACTGCCTTCCGGATGCCCATGTTTATAAGTAAACAATTGTAAATTGCACTGAAATTCAGTACATTTCCCAACATGTTAAACAAGTAATAACAACGTTCAAAAGGTCATTCGCAAACGTATGCAGTGATTATTATTCATTAAAGCAAGGTTATGTGAAATAAAATGGTACACATTTATATGTTGCGTATGTTAATGTCTCGTAAAACAATAAAGCTATACATTATTTATTTTCTTCTATTTGAATTTACAGTAACATGTGGAAATTCAAATCTAATTTTTCTTTTACAACAACAAAAAATAATGAAAAACAAAATGTAGATGAACAAATGCGGCGTTTCGTCTGCTTTTGTCGAATATATCTAGGGCGTAATTGTAATTCATTATTGTGGGATGTCAGTTGCCAAATATATTGGACAGAAAAAAAAGCTGTTATACCAGTTTTATTAAATTATATTTTCACCAATTGCAAATCTTAGTTTAACATAGATACGACAATGAACTATATGCATTGCTTTTTAAACACCGGAAAAGATGTTTAAAATTCAGAAAGAATTAAAGCCGGTATCCCACTGTCAAAATTTCCGTATTTATTTTCATAATTTTTTTTTTATAAAAAGTAACGTCCCATAAAAAGGATGGTTGCCAAGTAGGGGTATATCACATTGTAATAATTTTTTTATAAATTTTTTTAAACGAATGTCAGTGTAGTATAGTTTTTGAAGTTAATATAGTAACATCGATTGACAGATAGAAAATAATCAAAAACAAAAATTATTAACAGCGTAGGCTATAGATCTGCTAGGTTATGCTATGATAAAATAATTAGAATTAGTCCAGTGTCATAGAAGTCGTAGAATTGTTGAAACTGTCGAAGTTATTGGTGTCAGTTGTCCTAACCTAATCCAATACATAGTTGAGATCATTTTACCCTAAACATATTTTTCACAGAAGGAACAAAACGATTTAGTTCAGTTCAACTCGGAGTAGCTCATGCAGTTAAAAAGAAAACGGCCGTGCTTGCTAGTGCGCATGTTTTCGTCAACATCCAATGAAATCACTTCTCTCGTCAACGTAAATACAAACAGTTTGTATTAGCTAAATATTCTTACGTGACGTCACAAATATACAGACGCTGTAATTTTTTTTATAAACTCGTCAATATGGACCCTAGCACACCGTCACAACTGTTTTTGGCTTGGTTTGACATTTATGAGTGTTAAACGACTGACAAACCTGTCCAAAAGTGAAGACGTTATTTCCAAATATATTCTCTGGAGTCCTTGATGAAATTTCTACCCGAAACTTGTAAACACATTTCATGTTGAATCCAGTTTATTGGAGCGTATAACAACAGAAAGGGACTGTGCTGCCGTAGCGCAACCAAAGGCAGGGGTGCATATGTAGCCTTCCTTGTTAAGTCACATCGTTCTTAATCCTTGAACATTATCTAAGTCAAAAATAGTATTTTGTTATTTAATTTAAAGTGTTTTAAGAAATTAATAAACCCAGCTCTGCATATATGTAGATAATTGATGTACGGTAGAGCGTTGATTATCCGAACTAATTGGGATCAAGGGTAATTCGGATAAATGATTTTTTCGGAGAATCGATCTGATCTGATTCTGGTAAAAAATTAAAATAAGATATTCTGTTTCATTTATTTAATTAACATCCGAACCTAACATAACTACATATTTTGAACAGTAATCACTTAATTTCTTTTCAGTCAGTTTTTTCCTCTTTTCTTCACAGCCAAATCATGCATCCCTTTAAAGATAAGTAGTTGATAAGTGTTCGGATAAGCAACGTTTCAATCGTCGTTCGGATAATCGACGCTCCACTGCATATCAATCGAACAAAATTGTAAAAAATATTTGCTGCAACCAGCTTTCAAAATTCTTGTTTGCGTCATTGCGTGTGCGGAACATTGAAACCGCAACCAGTATATTCTCTGCAATGAAACTGGTAAGCTGCGTGGCCAACGTACCATCTGCAAAAACGGCTCACGAGATATTCAACAAAAAAAAAAACCCGAATAACACATGGTATCGCTTGGGATAAACTGTCTTTACGTAAATTCACAATATTTAGTTATACATAATCGTATTAACATGCTAGATTCTCTTTTTGAATTATCTGTTCTTTAACATGAATTTATTTTATAGCAAGAATTGAATGTAAATAACTACGAACAAATTTCTAGCAAAAGTCACACTTCAGACTTTTTTACTGTAAATCTTGTTATTTATTGATCCTTGTAGCTCCTTAAGGAGCTCAGGGCACCAAATGGCAATTCCTTCCTTCGGGTAATAAGTGACAAGGTTGCTAGCACTGTAGTGTTTGTTTGTACTGCACATATGTCTTCGACTATTTTCTTCCACTGTTTGTCTTTCGCGTTAACTTTGATGTCGTTCCACTTCCTTGTTGTATCGATATGTTCCTTATGTATTTGTCTTGTCTAGGTGGTTATTGGTTTTCCTTTCTTTCTCTTTCATTTAATAGTATTATCTAAGACTTGTTTTGTGATATCGTTATTGTATATCCTCAGTTTGTGCCCTATCCATTTCCATTTTCTTCTTTTTATCGTAATTTCCACGGGTTCTGGACAATATATTCCTAGTGTTCTCCGTAAACATTTATTTCCTAAGTCAGTTGTCTTTGTTGCCCATGATTCCGATCCATATAGGAGTATTTTTTTACATTACTGAGTTTGGTTTTTGTCGTTAATTCTTTTGTTCTCCACAGATTGCTGAGTGAGATGAATGCATTTCTGGCTCTACTTATTTTTTTGTACATATATGCATGATCTTCTAGGTTAAGTTCCAGCTTGATTTGTTCTTGGATATTTTTGTATTCCTTTCCTCATTCTTTCTGATAAGTATTTTGCTAGACGTACATTGTTTTCGCACTTAGCTTTGTCTTCTTTTTTGGTAGTTTGATGATCACTCCATTGTTCCATTCTGTTGAGACGGTCTCTCCATTCCAAATATTGTTTATTAAATGGTGCCACATATTCATCGATACTGTTTCGCCTGCTTTTAGTATTTCTGAGGGTACTCCGTCAATTCCATGTTATTTAGTTTTTATTTATTTCAATTTCTTCACTCTGTGTTTCGTTTTATTCTGCACTTTCTACTTGATTTTCTTTATAGATTTCTTCGAAGAATTCAATCCTTCTTTCAGTTGTTTCTCTCTGTGTTTTAAGTATTGTACCACTTTTGTCACAAATTTGCGTGGTTATTCTTTTCTTTTCCCCAGCCATTTCTTTTGTAATATTGTAAAGTGCGTTGGTGTAATTTCTGCTTCTTCCGCTTTTATAAGCATTCCTTCAGTCGTTTCTTGCACTGCTGTAAATCTTGATATCGAATATATTCAATCCGAAAACATGTACAACATAGACATCATTTGTACAATGAAGCTCACAAAATGAGAGCTGGTAGATTTTCAGCAAATATCGCCTATTCAAACGTCTGTGTCATATTTAAAACATTGTTCAGTTACCAACTGTAACAAGCATAAACCCTAGCGTCTTATTTATGTCATCTTTGCCGCCCCCGGTCTGCTTCCAAATAAGAAAACCATTACCCCAAATCTGCATGGAAATTTACATTACATCGTTCCAGACGAAGACAACGTAGGCGTTATTTACTTTCTTCTTCGTTATAACATGTCTATAAGGATTTTATTTCTGAGCTGTTACAGCAATAATTCTAGTCAAATTAATTCATCGTGGTAAATTAGTTTCATCAAATGAACCAAAAATAGCATATTAATCATTCTTCCAGTTTCTTAAATTGGTATTAAATTTTAACGTTTGTATGTACTAGTATACGCACTTAGATAAGATGTCTAGAAGTGACGGTATTAAATATAATTTTATATAAAAAAAGGCCAGGCTTGTTGGCGCTTTCTTCAATAGAGGTTTAAACTAGAGTAGTTACTTCGCACCATGTTTTACATAACATATAATCCTGATATTCAGTACAAGAAATTGAATTGTACAGATATTAATAAAGGAAATTGACTTTTTAATATCCCATTATATTCAGAGTGTCCCAAAACGTACCGGCAATATTTCAGGGATGAATCCCAGAATTTATTTAGAGTCGAAAACTTGATATAAATATTTGTCCTACACGTAACCGTTAACGAGTTATTGTTTATTTCATAATTGATGTGACTAAAATTTTAATTCATCGAATTTTATGAAATAAATCTTTTTTTAATACATTTTTATTACTTTATTTACCAGAAATGTTCAAAATTATCTCCACTGTGTACGATACACATAGCCGCACGACGCAGAAGAGATCGCTGCGTTCTTAATATGGTTGCTAGGTTATTCCTAATGATATCGGCAGCCTGCTGTAATCTTTGGCGTAATTGTTCTACCGTGTGCGCTTCAGTTATATAAACAATCTGTTTCATGTGACCTCAAATATAAAAATCTACTGGAGTCAGATCCGGTGAACACGGTGGTCCTAGAAAAGATGCGATCATGGCAACTAGATCAGTATTTCAGAAATCCGTTGAGCTAAAATTTTAGTCATATGAAAAGACAAATAAACAATAATTCGTTAACGGTTATATTTAGGACATATATCTATATGGACTTTTTGACTCTAAATAAGTTCTAGAATTCATCCTTGAAATATTGCCGGTACGTTTTGGGACACCTGTATATCTAGGCAAAAATATTGGAATTATATTAACAGATTTAAACATAAAATGGAATAATCAAACTGTACTACGAACTATTGTATAATATAAAGGATATAACAATTAAAATATCCTAAAATTTATCCAGCCTACAGATCGCATTAATTAGTGCAATAGACTATTGTAATTGCAAAACTGATTGAGAGAATTAGTTCTGATAATTGCATGATGTTTAAATCTCCAAGTAAAACAAAACGAACAAAAAATGTTTTTATAATGCAGAGCAGGTGAATATTAAAATATGTTGATCGTACGCTCCATTCTTTGTAAAAATTTAAATTAGCTTCGAAGATTAATTTTTTTTTTTCATTTTTAACTTCACAGTACACAGAAAAATTCGTTGACATTTCAAATAATAACCTGTGGTTAAATATCAGTGTTAAGTAATTTTTCATGTTGAAAAAAACATAAGTACATACACAATTTATTATTTTTGAACTTTTAGCTAAATAAAAACGTTTTTTGAGTTATCTTGTTATCATTGAGTTGTATAAAAGTTGATGTAAAAAACTTGTATTGAAATTTGTTCGGTTATTGTAGTAAAGTATGTTTACTCAAGTTTTGTTTACAATATTGAACCTTCTCAAAATATTTACTTCAATTCTCAATCTTTATGTAAAATATTTTGTGTAGAAAAGTTTTAAATAAATATATTTGTCTGATAAGTTTTTAGCATAAACATTTTATTGTGCTATTTCATGCGATAAAATTGTGTTCGTTTAAATTTGTCCTTGGCAATGGATCCGTCCATTTCCACAATTATTCCTATCACTTTATCAAAGTTATGAAATATGACAATGAAATATATTCTACAGATACATTATTTACCCATGTACCCAATTCCGGGATCATATTCCTGACTTTCTTGATTTGTAATAATTAGTTTATTAGAGGTGTTATATCTTAACAATACAAATTCAGAAAAATATTTCAATAGAAAGACCCCAACAAAATTGTAACTTTGTAAATTTGTAATGCTATTAGCGGAAAAGATATATTTTTTGCAATAAACTAATAATTACAAATCAAGAAGGCAGGAATTTTATCGTGGAACAGGGTATATCTATAATTCATTAAATAGTTACTGACTTTTTTGTGTCTGTTTTAGAAGTGATTCAAATTTATGGCAATGATAAGGATGTAACGTAATGTTGAACATCGTACCCGTCGTCTTTATATTCGACCCCTATGTCCTAATGGCCATACATAAACTCTAATGACCACTTCTATTTGTAATCATAAAATATGAATCATTTAGAACTGAAATATATAAACCGGAGAATGTAATAACACATCCGCGGCGATATACTTCTTGATAATTTATACATACATACATTCATACATACATAACATCACGCCTTTCCCATTACTGGGGTAGCAGGCCCTTTATTTCCTACAATCACTAAAAAAAATATATACATATATAGAAAACTGCCTTCCATTCCTTATTTTCTAACAATAGCTCGCCAAATACTCCTATCCATACATAACTGTCTCGCCTCGTTAATATCCATACACCTTGTCATACATGCTCTCCTATTATTTCTACTTATAATTTTACGTTCACTCAAAACATTTTCTATCATATTCATCCATTTACTCCTCGGTCTTCTTCGCATTCGTGTTCCTTCAATTTCACCCAAATAAATCTTCTTAGTCAATCTATCATTTGACATTCTTTCCACATGGCCAAACCAACGCAGCTGACTTGAAGCCACTCTTTTCACAACATTTTTACTAATTTCACATTCATCATACACTACTTTATTCCTAATATGGTCTCTTCTAGTCACTCCGCACACTCCTCTCAAAAATCTCATTTCAACCGCAGTTACCTTTATTTTTTATTCCGGTTATCCCATACCCAACATTCACATCCATACATCAACGATGGCACAAGTTCACCATTATACACACATAACCTAGCTTCTCTTGATACATTCACATTTCTAGCAAACATTCCCAAAGCGCCCAAAACTTTTCTACCTGCAACCACTCTTCTTTCAATTTCAGCATTCATCCGTCCATCTTTCGAAAACATGCATCCCAGATACATAAATTCATTAACTTGATAATTTATATTCTACAAAATACCTTAACCTGTAATTGCTTTAATGACTATATATGTATTCTATCTCAAGTCGACATGTCTTCAATATGTAACTAAAAAAAAGTCAAGTTCCAAAGATTGGATTTCATTCCAATGTACACTTTAATTATAAAGTTTGAACGGAAACAAAAGTTACAAAGAAATTGAATTTGATTTTAAAAAGTTCAAAACTCACAGCATAAGCCTGTCTTTATATAACAACATTACCTCAAAGGAAAAGGGTATTAAGAAGTAGATTAAAAAGATGTACCAGTTTTATTTTCCTACCAGTAAGATAGAAATGAAAACGTATGACATTCGTCACCATGATTACCAACTACAAAAAAATGAGACGTAGAAAGATGAACGAGTATTGTATATCGCAATTTTTTAGCAAAATACTACGTTTTTCACCGCATATTAACTTAGTCGATGATTAATATGTTTACTTATTGTTCGCAACAACAAAAGATACTTTTTGACAGTACGTTACCGCTTAAATGATTAATTATGATTACTGGTTTCAATCACATTCATAAATATTAAATAAGACCTTTGTACATTCATTGCACCTTCTCTTATCATCATTTTCATAGGTCAGGATTGAGCAGGCTACCCCTAAGTATTTTTAAGCTGATTTTCAACATTTTGAATTTAATTTCTGTCGTTATAAAGCATACAAAATTAATTCTGTTTATTGCTTTTAATATAGAATTTTATGCTCTACAACATTTATTTGAAGCTTTCTTCTCTAAAATAATATAGGAAGCAGGAAATTATAAAAATATGATGTTCCGGTGTCGCTTTCACCACCCGGTATATATACAGTCGATTCCGCTTAATTGGGACATCGGTTAATCGGGACAGCCGCTTATTAGGGACAAATCTTAAAGAACGGAAACAAAACCTAGGAAATAACACAAATTTACTTCGCTTTTTCGGGACAATATTCCGTTTAATCGGGACAGTAATCGTGTGTAAATTCCGTGAACTCGAGGCTTCACACGTGAATATTTAGCGCTGGAGTGGAGGTTCTATTTGACATCATTATATACAGTGCGAATAATTTAAGGCTATACATTGGCAACTTTATTCTAGCTTTAATCAATTTGCTCATGCTAGTATCAATTTGTTGAATAATTTAAAATTAGAAATAAGGCATTTACTTAATGTTACCATGGTGATTACATACAAAAACTCCAATTTATTATTTTTGAATAATGTAAAATTAGACACTTGTCCACAGACTACTATTTTTATTTAAATCATTTACAGAGTTTATTACATTTTTTTTTATTAAATCTATTACTTGTTATTGGATTAAAAGTACACTTCAAGTACTGAAATTGTAATTGGTTTCGGAACATTTCCAAAATCACTTGGGGGTGATGACTAAATTTGCCACCATTTGATAACATGTGATGGGCCTGCCCCGGATTTCAACGCTGAAATAATCAGAAATTTCTCGCAAAGACGCCCCTTCTAAACACCAGGAGTACATCTTAAACTTTTCTTGTGTGATGTACATTTTTTGCACTAATTATTACGCAAACTCGTGAGATATTAGTAACACAATATTAAAAACACAGTAACATTTACCAAAACAAGCGTCATTGTAATTGCGATTGTTACTGACATGGGCAAATTAATTAAAGCTAAAATAAAGTCGCCAATGTATAGTCTTACGTTATTTGCACGGTATTAAGCGTATGGTGGAGTTAACGTAAATTCAGTCACAGAAGTGTAAATTGAGTATAAAGAGTAAATAAAATTAAACTAAGTAAACTAAAGTGCAAAGTGCCTCATTGATATAAACCTTATTAAGATGCCAAGAAAGGATTTTACACTTAAAAACAAAATTGCTATCCTAAATGAAATTAAAAGTCAAAATCTACAATGACAACAAAATGACGGGGGATTCCTATGTCAGCAATAAATATCTGTGTTGATTTTGTACAACTACAATCTTGCCAAAACAAAAGGCAAACCACTTTGCACAAATTCTTCCAGAATATATAATTTAATTTAATTTAAGTTTGTACAACATAATTTTTTTAAGAATTTATTATAAATACATATACATATGTACAATGTACATACATATTTATTGTTTCAGAATTTATATTTTATATTATGTAGTACGTATACTATTTTTTAATATGGACGCATATGTATAGTTTTGTGACTAGTTCTATTTTGCGCAATAAAATACATTTAAAAAAAACAATAATCCTATAATTTTTGTGGAACTTCGGATAATTGAGCCAGCCGCTTAATCGGGACAAAATGCACTAGTCCCGATGTGTCCCGATTAAGCGGAATCGACTGTATTTATAGAGAGAGAGAGAGAGAGATATTGTATCCATACAAATGGAACTAATTCGAATTAGTTGTGTAAATATACCTTTATGTAGAATACATTATCATATAATGACCAACAAATAATATACTTGAAGCAATGATAAAAACAATGTATAACATTAGCCACTAAAGAGAACTAATTATAATATAATAAATCATTGAACATTGTACTGTAATTGGACTACGAGACATGTACTACACTTGTCAAATAACAAGACTTCAATTTATTATCGCAAATTCCATTGAATTGCATATTTACGTTTAAATATCTCCAACAATTTTATTGTTATTTATTTTACAAATGCACTGTTGCTGTTTACAACTTCAAGAAAATCAATAATTTTACTTTTCTTTGTATTGAACATAAATAATTTTACTTTTCTTTGTATTGAACATAAATAAAAACATTTCCTGAAACAATTGACACGCAAAATTGTCGTATTTCAGCGTTAAATTCATGCCAATTAAAACATAAAACAACACAATAAACGTGAAAGCAATTTGACACACGCATGCAATGAAAAAATACAATAAAACAATGATAAAAACTACGGTCAACAAGGAAAGAATTACGAGGTTACCTATCTGTACATGCAAATAACAACTTTTCAATGTAACACTCCAGTCTTCTCATATTATCAGTGGTTACTTGTGTTTTACAACAGTAAATGTTGAATTTTTAATTTATTTCTGTTAAAATATATTCTCTTTTATTTTATTTCTATCGAAATATATTTTATTTTATTTCTATAGAATTAATTTGCAAAATGACGTAATGAAATTAACATTCTTAGCACAACGAGAATATAATATGATAAATTGCAGTGTCAAAATTATTTATATCAGTACACTATTTACATTGCAAATTTTCAACTAATAGTTGTCATTCTTCATTACCTATCATCTTCGTCATAGTTCATATAGTTTTTGCAAGCTACGTGTCAAGCAATTTATAGTGTTAACATAACTAATATGCTTTTCACTTCAAATCTAAATCGTTTTACTTTCAAATTTTTGGGGAAAAGTTTAACGTTCCATTCTGCGGAAACGGAAAACCACGCGCTTCTATACAAAGGACATAGCAGTATTCCCATTGTAAATATCATAAAGGAGCTCAAACAAAAATTTCATTTGAAACGAAATTTTATGACGAAGCTTTTCGAAAAAAATATCACAAAGAGCTACATATATTTGTATATGTGCAAATTGTCAATTCTATAACCCGCTTATCAAACCCTTATGTCTAATAATACCAATTATATAAATCTATTATAATACCGGCGAATAATTATTATAATTAATAATCAACGTTGTTCGATTACCAAGTTTATCATAAATGTAAGTTCAACAACTAATTAGAATCAACAAATTTACAACGTCACTAGGGTAACTGATTATTCAAATTTCACCATTTGGAAATTCTAAACATTTCAATCTTAAGGTCTTTATCAGAAGTGCGTAGTAGTTTGTATGTCTAAATACAAGTGTCTTATTTCAGCACAATGTACAACATAATCTCTTACAAGAGGTTTATATTAAATAAATGAACGTTTGTGTACCAGACAATTCTCATTGCTAAACATATATTTGAATCTGAAATACTACTATGTTTGACATACAAAGTTACTACAAAGTAATCGTCGGGTTTTAAAATGATATATTTCAGAACGTATTACAGATATAATATTAAATGACATGTCACAAGACGGGAAAATGTCTATGTGTACTTTGCTTTACACATCCAAATGGCACCACGTTCAATTCAAAATGGCGAATAGGACGATTTTTTTATAGTAACTGTATATTATTATACAACCAAATGATATGCAAAAGCAAATAAATGAGCTGCTACTTTTATTATTATGTATTCTAAATCTTGACTCAGTAGTTTGCTACTATTATCCCCAAAGTATATCAATATATCGATTTTTTCATCATAAAGCTATATTTAAGTTTCCCAGCTTGCCTTGGTTTTCAAATCTTTTGATATTTCTTAGCTCTTGAAATTAAACTAGACCATATTCCTGCATCATACCTGCTGGTAATAATACAATGAATGCGAATGCATGCCTGTGTTATATGCCGTGTAATTCCATGACACTAATTAAATTCCCCGAAGGTAAACATCGTACGTTTCTCGATTCTCAATTACATCTTTATTCAACACCTTTTATTTTTAGATTTTTCCATATTTCACAACCTATTCATGCCCTATTTCTATCGTAATGAATGCATTCAATTTAATCAAACACGCGCACTTTTTTAATATCTCAATAATCTGCTTCGGGCTTTTTTACGCTGCATTGAAAATCTGGGTCAGTGTTTCCGCAGAAAGGAAAATCTACTTAAGCCCTTGGTATTAGGAAGTTACAAGACAAACAGCATGTTTCTCCAGGTAGATAAACGAGACGCTTATGAACTTTTCGTAATTTACAGGATTAATGAAACCAAAAATAATCCACCCAAACAATAATGAAAAAATGTTGCTCTCGTGGTTAATTATTAAAATTTAATACAATTCGCTAGACAGTTTATACCAAAGGGAACAGATGTGGTTTGATCATAGAACACAATATGAGTTTTGAACTAATACACTTAACTATTCAAATGCCAGAGTTTCATTTCATTGAAGTCATATTACCCTGGAGAAATATACAAGTTTAAAATGACATTACCATCACACATTTGAAAGTTGTCATATACAATTTTTAACAATATTGCAGCAATGGAAAACAAATTTATATGTTAGACAGTGTGATTATTTTGCTACGAAACAGGTGTTTAAGAATTCGAGAGTGATCTAAAGTACGTCTTTAAATAATTGTCAAGTTTATCTTAATTTGTATTCCAAGCAATTCGTTCAGAGGTAGCGAAATGTGTCAAATGATTTATCCCAAAAACTCACAGACCACTTAGCTAAATAAGAAATTTATTGGTACTTGGGTTCTCGTCCAATCCGGTTTACATTGGGCCTACGGATATTGTAATTAATTACTCGTTAGGTAGGGTACACGGTGTTTCATCCTACCAACATTGTCAATTTTAATCAATATTAATGGTACGCAACAAGTACTGTTCTATTACTATCACTAATTAGAAATCTGTGCCATTTCATACTGTTCATTAAGTTTCTGGTCAAATCGAACGAGTTTTTGTTACTCACTTTATTAATTGAAGTTTACATGTTGAAAAACATAATAAAATATTCAAGAAATCTATAAATAGTAACATTTCTAGTCATCTGAACAATTCACAATATGTATTATAAAAGCCATTTAAAATGACAGCTTTCGGTGTTCAAATAAGATGTACATATTCCGCATGTAATTAACTATCATAATTGTTATTTTACTTTACTGAAACTTCAACAAGTGATTTCATATTGTGTGTTTATATAGAATTTAATATTGTTTCGTGCAGAAGGAAGAACATGAAGTAGACATTACACGTACGTCACTTTATTCCTTCGAATTAATTAAACTCAGTCTTGTGTAATGATAGTATATACTAAGGTCAAACAGAATCTCACGCTGTCTTTGTAACAAAATTGCAACATCCTTTGTATACCATGTTCATCTACTTGTGAATGTTACAAACTAAAAATATTCACTAGAGCAACTTACTTGTTTGATATGCAAGCATGCAAGTGCCACAAACTTTGCAATTCTAGTTAGAATTTCATATTACAATACTCATAAAGTTGAAAAGTGCACACGTATATAGGTTATTCGTTGATATATCTCATGGTAACAAAGGCCTTGTGAGAAAAAAAATTAATTTGTTTTAAAATAATACAGTGGATTCGGCTTCTTGAAGGGACCATGAATTTGGTTCACTACAAGGGATTGTACATTATAAGCGAGTTTTCACTATATGCGAATTCACTATAATGCATATGGCACACCTATCGTATAGCATCGTAGAAAATTACGATGAAATAACAGAACGCATCCGTTTTTCTAACCAAAATGGCAAATATAAATTCAAGCTCACGTGAAATGAGACACCTTCGTTTCATCGTATTGCTTTTTGATGAAAATAGAGGAACCGCTATTTTTCGTCAAAGACGGGTGCATTCTGTTGTTTCATCGTATTTTTCTAGGAATAAGTGGATTACACTGTATATATTTGCTGTGTGTTTTCGGTCTAAGTGACATTTGCCTGATGATACCCTGCCATACCCTACTCAATCTTCGGCCCACCAAATCCCTTACTTTGTACTTAATTTCTGATATTAATCTTCTGTAATTGATGCCGAAATTTGAAATGATTAACAAATACTTGAGTGATCGTCATAGCATTGTATACAATTTTTGAGACAGCTGACAGAACTAAATAATTTAGTAAAATTCCAGTTTAGCATCAAGTATTCTAAGCTGTTTTATAAATATGCTCTTAGTAATTTTCTTTCTGTTTCTAATTTAATAAATTCTGTGATAGGACGTTACTTCTATTAATATAATTTGCAAAATAGTCATATTTATTTTCTTTTAACATATTTACTTTGATATTTGACGTAGAATACCAGATGTTCCTTTATAAGCGGGTTCGAATCTTAATCTACGTATATAGATGCCATCTCTAGGTGAACCTACAAAGCGCTTTTGATTTGTTCTCAGAAACAAAGCTTGTACCAGCAGAACGGTTGTCAACATCCTGTTACGTAACAGTGATGTCAGTTGCTCACGTTAGTTTCTTTTTCTTTTGTTCTCTATTCTGTTTACTGCTCGACAAGTACGTACAATATGAGCTCCTCAGTTTACAGCGTAAATGTATTTAAAATAAAAATTATTTACTTGAGAAATATTCAACATGACATTACAAACAGAGGTAATATTTAATTTGGCTAAATGAATAATTAATAATAATGAATACAGCCCTTAGAACTTAGATTCCTGTGTTCATACGAATATACGTGCTAAATTAACTCAAATTTTAAAACATCATTGCAATAATACGAAATACAAGAATTCGCTTCACTGTTCAGAAATTATTCCTTTACGGAACATACACAAAACTAAATTATTTCTTCAACAACACCCTGAGCTTATAGTCACGAGGGCGGTCGTTATGAATAAATCTGATTACACCTACAAAGTGGAAAAGACGTTATCCGAATTATTTCCTTGAAAATTCTTATCAGTGAATTGACAAAATAAAAAATTCACTCCGCCTTTCCAATTATAGATTAATTTCAATAGATATCCCTTTTTACAAGCTACCGCATGAACTGATTAATCGGGTTATTGAACATACATGGTTAGAAATTAATCACCGTACTGGCATCTCTTCGACATCATTTCAGGAATGTATTTCCTTCGTTCTCATATCTTCTTATTTACAATTTAATTCAACCTTTTTCCTACAAACTCTAGGTGTTTCTATGGGTTCACAACCAAGTTCTATTCTGGCGGAACGTGTTGTACACTTTATGAAATCATAATAATTGTTAAATTTTACTTGTCCATCGCTATGTTGATGATATTTTGGTCTGTGTTCCTGAAGACAACATCAATACCATACTCGAAATTTTTAATTCTTTTGTTCATAACTTACAATTTAGTTTAGAAATTTACTGTTCCATAAATTTTCATGATGTTACTATATTTCGTTGTTCAGATAAATTTAAATTCAATTGGTACCGGAAACCAACTTCATCAGGACGTTGTTTAAGTTACTTTGACTATTCGCCTAAACAGTACAAAATCTCCGTTATTATTAATTGAGCAGATCGTGTTTTGAAACTTTCTGATTCCACTTTCCACCAGCAGAATTTTGAATTTTTGATCAACACACTCAAATCGAACGGTTATTCTACGATACTAGTACGCAGAATTATTCCAACAGAATTAAACTCATTAATCCCACTCGGATTGACAATGAACCTGCCGGTGTCACCACTCGGGACAACCCAGATAGTACTCAGTCCATTGTGTTACCGTATTTCCATAATTTAATTCATAGCTTTAACAACATTTTTAAAGATATTCCCATAAAGTTAGTTTTTAAATGTAACAATGTTTTAAATTCTCTTTCTTCACAGTTAAAAGCATCAGTTCCGAAATCTAAGACCAGCAATGTAGTGCACCAAATAAATTGTAATAATTGCCCAGCTAGTTACATTGGTGAAACTATGCAATACATTGAAAACAGAATGTACCAGCATAATTATTATTTAACTAATAATAACCCGGGTCATAGTGCTATTGTAGAACATGCCATTACATTCAATCCTTCCATTCATTTTAATAATTACAAAATTTTACATTCTGAACAGTGCAAATTTAAGAGATTGCTTCTCGAAAGTTTTATATTAATTTAAACAAATCCTCTATTAACCATAAAACAGATTTTAACGACCTTTGTTTAAAATATGCGCCGCACTTCAACTTGCTATAGTGGTTTTGTTTACTGTTAGATGACTTTGTTGGTTCTCAATTTGATTTTATTGTTAATTAATTTTAGTTAGAATTTTTCTAGTAGGTTTCCGTTTCTTATATTAATTTACATTACTTGACCTGTTCGGCCGAATATGTGCCTTTCATATAGTTACTTATGTTTTACTTTTAACTGTTAAAAATTGTTATTTAAATTAGTAAGATATATTTATTGTTAACTGTATATGTGTAATGCTACCTGTTGTTATATCACTGTATTAAAAAATTGTAGATTCCTGAAGATAACCAAAAACAAGATCGAAACGTCGAAATATCTGTCGCAACCAATTTTCTGAATATATGGTCTACATTAACTAGATTTAACGTTAAATATGTCTTAAGAAATGAATTGATGCAAAGCAAATGTCTTGAAATTTCCTGTATTACACGGGCACATTTCTTCGTTTCAAATTGACCTGTGATTCTGCACAGTATGAGCATTCCATCCGCTATGACTGTCAAACTGACAGTTCGTTTAACCAAACATTGTGAAATGGCTGACGACGATGAATTCTGTTGTAGCAATTATAATCAAAATATTAATTAAGACGAAAAAAGCAAAGTAGGAAACGGAGATTATGGACATACAAATGGTTATTACGTACGCAAAAAGGTCGTGGAGTATGTTGCAAAATGTATTGAGAATGGAAGATCCAAAATCATACTAGAATTTTTTGAGAATGTTTGGCGAGCATTTCGATGAATTGCTTCATATGATAGAAAATGGCATTAGCTGGCAACATACGAATATGCGACAATGCATCACTGCTGAGCAGAGCTACGTTGACTTGTTCACAAGTGCAGAGATGTTATTTTGAAATGAAAATGATGATATTCAATTACAGATTAGCAATCACTCTGCGATTTCTAGCAACAGGAGAAACATCGCTCATTAATGTTAGCTACTAGAATCCATGAAAGCGCAATAAGTATATTTGTTCAACAAGTTTGCAAGAGTATATATAATAATTTGAAAGATACATATTTGAAGGTTAACGATAGAATATAGCTGTGAGGGAGAGTAATTGAAATTTGTTAACTGAATTTATTAACTACTATTAATTTAAGTACTAGTAGATCAAACTATATACAAAAAAAACCTTAATTCTAATTATCCTACATTACCTAACATGAAAATATGCAAATTATTCTAGGTTATATATCAAACTATATACAAAACAAAACCTTAATTCTAATTACTCTTTGCTTGACATCATCGTCACCAGATCCGCTTTTGAAAGAATCTGCATATTTCCTCCTTTCAGAAGCATAGGTGTTTCTGAGGCCAGTAAATTTCTTGTCGATGTCCGATTCCGTCATATTGTGTCGTGTGGACGTTAACTCTTTCTGTTCTTATGTGGTATTCCGGGTGTTTAACAGTGTACAGACTTCGTGTTATTACATTATTTGACTTAAGAATCGCTTACAATATAAATTAATAATTAATAATTACAGGAGGGAAGTGAGCTATTTAATTATTCTTTTATATTTATATTTAATATGTTAATTATTTTAAAATAACCTGAAATATTTACTGAAAATAATAATTTTTCTTGCTATAAAAGAAGAAATAATATTACAACTCAAGTGATATTTTCATGTTCTGTTTGTTGATTCACGTTTTCTCTTCTTATCACTGCCTTCTATTCGTATATTCTTCCGTCTTCGTGCCTTATCAACTATAACTGGTATTATTGTCCTTATTTACACTGAAACCATTTCTGTACAAAAGTACCCGTTGCTTACAAATTCAGAAACATTAAGAAAACGTGATGAGCATTACGTAACATAATTGTAAGTAGCTTAATAAACAGAATTTATAATCACGGTTCTTATATTTAATTATCGGTTTTTTACTTTTATTCTCAGAAAAAGAAATATGATGAATTTCCCATTTAACGGAAAAATTCGATTTTATAAACAAGTTTTTTAAAGTACTCAACTTTGGACACCTATAAATAACCGGATATTTAAGAAAGATAATATCGAAATTGTATAAACTGCTTTCTGCTAACTTGAAACTTTACAAGAATTTCTAAAAAGATTTATTTTATAGTATAAATTTATATTATACTATAAATATCATTTAATTGTGTAATAAATTTTATTCGCTAATTTGGAAAATAACAGATTGCAACAAAGTTGTTTCCTTATTGACCAAGGACAAAATGCAACACTTTCGTCTGTTAAAGGAAATTTATATAAAAAAATACTTGTTACTAAAAAGCAACAAATACCGGGGTTATCTTATAATTATAACATATTTATCATGATATGAAAATATTACATGTTGGCATATTATATATTATTTACATTATTTCCTTATGATATATTCAGTAAATAAAGAAATTTAAGTACATACATATTTTATTATTGCAATACTCATCTGACAACAAGCATGTTTAAATATGGAATGTAGTGAAGTAAAAATAAATATTTACCGAGTTAACTTACAACTTTAACCTGGTTCTGTTATTGGTCTTGTGGAGACCAATATTTGTTGTTCCGTAATGTTGTAATTGTTCATGGATTGGGTTGTGAATAATGAACAAAATGTGAATCGAAATGTCAAGATCCATGTAATACAAACTACATACATACAATAATAATACTGAATGTTTAACAATCCATTTTTGTCAAATAAAATATTTTCACTGAAATTGTAGACGTTTGGAAATCACAAGTATCTTCGGGAAATGTAACATTTTGTCGGAAACCTCTATTGTGAACATATACTTTGAAATAAATGTCAAGCTGAAGGTCAGATAATGTCACAGGATAAATTTATAAAAAGACGTACCATACATTTTTTAAGACAGCGATATAATGTGGTTACGTTGATTAAGAAACTAAATCTATTAACGCTAAATGTCAAACAGCACAAATAAACTTTTGATACACAATTAATTCTTACGTGAAATGACATATTAATTCAATAGTAAAACAACAATCATAAGTAATATTATATTGTAAAATCCCCAGAATAATATCTGGAATAATCTTCGAATGGACATTCATGAGAATTTCAAAATTTGCTACAGAAACGTTCACTTAAATGGTAATAATGATCTGTTTTGTTTAGGCCACAAAAAAGGAAACATGGCACATCGTTAGAAAGGAAAAAAATAAAAAATAAATGTATTACAAATCTCAAACATCGAGAAAAACTATAATGGACGTTGTTTACGTGCACGGACTCCATTTAACTGGAATGGGGAAACGAACTATAACAAGTATATTCTTACGGCATCAATTGCTACAGTTTTCAATGTTGATCACGAATTATCCTTTGTGAATATTATAATATTCACTATAATGACACATGAAGACCTGTTAGATTCAGTAACATTTGTTTCACACATGTGTTTAATGTTTAGTTCAACAAATGGAATATATAGACTCTGATAAAGTAGTCTGGCTGACACACAGGAAAACAAATGGATTTACTTGTATCCAGACATAAAGGACGATGAACGAAATACTATTAAAAGGAATGACAAAATCAATTAAGAACATTTGGTAACTTTGAACGAATGAACACAAAAAGATTAACGGCAAACATTTAATTAGGCGTAGGCCGCTTGTGGCCAAATTCTTTTAGATAAAAAAAGAAATGAACAAAAATAAATTAAAAAGACTTTACTGTGAGAGTATATTTCATAGTGTGCAAACAAAAAATGCTTTCTTATACGAGGTCTGTTAGAAAAGTATCAAAGTAGTCTCCTTGGGACTCCGCACACATCTCCCAGCGGTGCCGCCATTGTTGGAAGCATTCCGAGAAAGCCTCTTTCGGAATGGAGTTTAGTTCAGCTATCGTTGCAGCCATAATGTCCTCTTTTGTCTGAAATCGCGTTCCTTTCAATGGCCTCTTGAGTTTGAGGAACAGCCAGAAGTCGCAGGGAGCCATAGCAGGAGAGTAAGGAGCCTGTTGAACAACAGGAGTTTGGTTTTTCGTCAAAAAAGTCTGAATCAAATACGAGGAATGTGCTGTACCATTGTCGTGATGGAGGCACCAATTTCCTGTTGAGCACAACTTCGGTTTCTTGTGCCGCACAACATCACGTAGGCAACGGAGCACATCCCTGTAGTACTCTTTGTCTTTTGTTTGACTCTGTGGTACGTACTCAGAGTGTACCACACCGCAGGTGTCAAAGAAAGAAGTCAGCATCACTTTGACGTTGCTACGCACTAGGCGGGCCTTCTTTAGTCTTGGTGACGTGGAATGCTTCCACTGTGACGACTGGGATTTGATTTCCGGGTCGTACCTGTACACCCAGGACTTGTCTCCAGTGATTTCTGGCAAAATTTTGTGCAGTAACGCTGTTCCAGTCGTTGCCACATTTTCCTTGCAATGAAAAACCGACGAGAGCACTACACACTACCTCACTCAAATGCTGCTTGCCAGCAACAGACGCTATCGATAGGCGGGAAAAAATTTACACATGCGCACGAAGGTTCAAGGTCGGCTCATGCAAGCGCGCTTGATTCAAATCCATCTGATTTTCGCAAAAAAATAAAGTCGGATACTTTTCTAACAGACCTCGTATACAGCATAGAAAAAAGTATATATATATATATATATATATATATATATATATATATATATATATATATATATATATATATATATATATATATACAGTGCGAATAACGTAAGACTATACATTGGCGACTTTATTTTAGCTTTAATCAATTTGCCCATGTCAGTAACAACTGAAATTACAATGACGTTTGTTGTGGTAAATGTCACTATTTTCAATATTGTGTTACTGATATCTCACGAGTTTGCGTAATAATTAGTGCAAAAAATGTACATCACAGAAGAAAAGTTTAAGATGTATTCCTGGTATTTAGAAGGGGCGTCTTTGCGAGAAATTTCTGATTATTTCAGCTTTGAATTCCCGGGCAGGGCCCATCACATGTCATCAAACGATGGCAAATTTAGTTATCACCCCCAAGTGATTTTGGAAATGTACTGATACCAATTACAATTTCAGTACTTGAAGTGTACTTTTAATTCAATAACATGTAATAGATTTAATAAAATATTGGAATAAATTCTGTAAATGATTTAAATAAATATAGTAGTCTGTGGACTGGTGTCTAATTTTACATTATTCAACCATAATAAATTGGAGTTTTTGTATGATATCACCATGGTAACATTAAGTAAATGCCCTATGTCTAATTTTAAATTATTCAACGAGTTGATACTAGCATGGGCAAATTGATTAACGCTAAAATAAAGTTGCCAATGTATAGCCTTACATTATTCGCACTGTATATATAAATATATATTGTTTTACTATGTTAGATTTTCGTTGGTATCATATTATTCTCATACATTTCAGTATTTTGGGGCGGCAAATTTGCTTGCTGAAAAAACCTCAGTCGAATGAATATTAGCAAAAAAAATTCACCGAATATACATGTATATAAGAGCCATTTTCTTATGAAGATGATCGTATTATCATTAGTAGCCCACGGGCGCTAAATATCCCTGAGTATATCCACGGGTGAAAGTAAGCCGCAACTCTCCGGAACGCAGTTTTTGAAACACTCAGCTAATTGTGTCCCGATACTACATTTTTTTTTCGCCCCTGAGTATACGGATGATATTCATAACGCTTCCGCACGTCAGTGAACAGTGTTCAAATGTACTTAAATGTGAAATCATTTGTAACAGTCCGCAAGAGAAACCACGACCCCACAGACAATTACTCTTTGTTCCAGTTGTTTTACCGTCTACTGCGTTATCGTCAAATCTTTGTGCTATTTATTTAAGAACGTTAAAGTTCTAGTCAAAATTCACAGTGAAGTTTGAACTAATTATAAGGGAAAATATTATATTACAATAATGTTTTTCTTAAATTTGAATTAAAGTTAAAGTTCTAGTCAAAATTCACAGTGAAATTTGAACTAATAATAAGGGAAAATATTATATTACAATTATTTTTTACTTTCTTATACATAGTATAAAGGAAGTATAGGAATCATGAAAAATTTCGATTGCGAGATTTTCTTAAATTTGAATTTCAAAATCGATACGATTGATCATCAGTCAATTCGAATTTTCTTACTGTTAACAACTAAATACAATACAATGCAGGCAACCAAATATGATAAAGCGCATGGTAAGTTATAAGAAAACAAGAATTTAGAAATGAGACCTTCTGTTTTCAACAAAAATTCATTTATAACAAGAAACTTTTCTCATATCGCTCTTATTTTCATTATCCATAAATTTCAAAATTAAATCGGCTGTTTCTGCACACACAAGAATTTATATATATATATATATATATATATATATATATATATATATATATATATACCGGGTGTTAATTAAAAAACTGGCCATAGGAGTTTAACATGTAATATCAGTTTTTCCGCCTGCATTAGTTCCCAAATTACTTTACAGAAAAATACTTTCAATAAAAGTTTTAGAGAATTAAATTCTGCATCTAACTGAGAAATCAGATTTAATTTTTGACATTTCATATCTGAGAAAATCAAGTTTAAAATTTCATGAAAACACATAATATATAGGAATAGCTATGGAATTTAAACAAAAATAAAAACAATTGTATGACATTGTAACTGTCAAAAATATTTGTGTTTCGTAATTTTCGTTCAATAACAGATATTTCTAAAACTATGGAACAGTTTTCACATGAAGAAAAGCTTCAAGTAATAAAATGGTTCTATTCTGGACAAAGTTATCGAAATATTCGTGATTTAATAAATTTTTTTGACAGTTACAATGTCATACAATTGTTTTTAATTTTGTTTAAATTACATGGCTATTCCTATATTATGTGTTTTCATGAAATTTTAAACTTGATTTTCTCAGTTAGGAAATGTCAAAAATTAAATCTGATTGCTCACTTAGATGCAGAATTTAATTCTCTACAACTTTTATTTAAAGTATTTTTCTCTAAAGTAATTAGGGAACTAATGCAGGAGGAAAAACTGATTTTACATGTTAAACGCCTATGGCCAGTTTTTTAATTAACACCCGGTATATATATACCGGGTGTTAATTAAAAAACTGGCCATAGGCGTTTAACATGTAAAATCAGTTTTTCCTCCTGCATTAGTTACCAAATTATTTTAGAGAAAAATACTTTAAATAAAAGTTGTAGAGAATTAAATTCTGCATCTAAGTGAGCAATCAGATTTAATTTTTGACATTTCCTAACTGAGAAAATCAAGTTTAAAATTTCATGAAAACACTTAAGATATAGGAATAGCCATGGAATTTAAACAAAATTAAAAACAATTGTATTCCTGGGGTTATTTTGATCATAAAAGTTCATATGAATAACTGTACAAAACGACTTAGTTTAAAAGATGTTTAATAATAAATTAAGAATACAGTAAAGATAGGTAATAATCAAAATGAACTTATAGAGATTGTTAAAAATGGCTTCTCTCCTCTGTCGTACTGAATGCCGAACACGTTCAGAAATACCGGGGCTGTTCTGAATTGTCTCAAATGATGCAACAATGCGATTTCTCCGTTAATCAATATTTTCAATGGGAGTCGTATCAACTAGGGATTTAAGGTGACATAATGCATGTGGCACATCTCAGCATTTACTTAACTCATGTTAAAGAACAGAAGAAGAAACTTTAATGAACCACTGTTTTGACACAATATATTGAAATGACATATATTGGCACAAGTGCTAAGTGACAGTGGCAATTTTCATAATTTTTTTAATTGTTTAGTTGTCACTTATCACTTGTCAATCAAACAAAGGTAAACTGATTATTCCTTAATTTATTTAAATACCATAATTTTATACCTAATAATAGATACTACATAATACAAATTTTCAGAAAAACTTTCCTAAAATTTTTATTATGTAACCATCAAAATGTTTATACTACCATAAGTAAACAGTTTTGCTGATTCCAAAGATTTAAAAAAAAATACATACGTTGCCATTTGAAAAATTAAAATTGCATGGCCTACCACATGCGCGGAATGACGTAAGAGAATTTCAAGATCAAAGAAATATCAAGCGCTTTTTACCTTTCCATTTTTCTGAAACATTTTTTTCTAAATTCAATAATAACAAAAATACAGCCATGTTACATTACTTTTTTCCTCACCCTGTATATACTAAAAGGAAATTCAAAAGAAAAATATACAGTTTTTCCATTTCAGTTATTTCTATTTGCATATTTCATTCCATTTTATTAAAAAAGATTTAATTTTTTTCTTGAATTTAAATTTTCCCAAATCGAAACAATATTTCTTTAGGTTTTAATTTCTAATGGGATTCTTATGTTTTATTTTAATTAAAAAATTTTAATTGCAGGTATAATGGGATTGAACACCCAGAATGCGTGAAAAGAAAAAAAACGTAAGTGTAAACAATTTGAACCGCGAACAAAAACCATAATTACATAGTGTAAAATGATAATTGCTCAATTATACACACGTTTTACAGCTAAAACATCAAACGAAATGAATGCGTGACAAATTATTTTCAGTGTAATTACAGTTTTATTTTATGTTTTTTTTTTTTGCAAATGCACAATACAATAATTCGTATATACATTGGACATTTCCTGCAATTAAAAGTTTTAGTCTAAAACGGTGACATGTTCACTGAAAAAAAAAAACATAATTTACAATTAAAATTCAACTCAGTCACCTTCACAATTTATTCTTGTATTTAGATAATTATTCATCATCCAGTAATCCAATGAAACTCATTTTATATTTCTCGCACGTATATATTTCATTTCAAAATTAGAGTAGAAATGTATGAAATGGTTCATTAATATAAATAAAAACATTGACAAGTATTTTTATTTAAATAGGATGTGGTAAACTGCAATTCAGAATTTGGAATCGAGAGACTGATGAGTAAAGAATGTACAGAACTCCAATTAAATGTTTATTGTGAGTGAATAACGTAAAATTTGTTGTTTTCATAACGTTTCGACCATGGGATGTGGTTATCACCAGATTCTAAAAGAATTTTTTTTTATTCACAATAAAAAACCAGCAATATGTGCACGGAAACAAAAACTAGAGAATACGTGTATAAATTAATATAAAATACAAAGTACAAATAATTTTTGTTACCAAACGTAAATTGTGTTAAAAGTTATGACATTATGCTACAAAGACTTTGGAAAAATTACAGTAAAAATGTGGATTAACATTTTAAAACGTTTTTAAGATAAATAAGTAAATGTTACTTGGCTGCAGAATAGAATATAATTTTTACTGCAGTTGGTTATGGACCAGACATCATCTATAATTTGCGGGATGCTCTCCTCCACAGTTGGCACATTACGTGTTTCCGTTGTTTCGCGTGGACCTGCGCATTTTACACATCGGAAGGTTTTCCGGCAGTAGGTCTTGGTATGTCCAAATGCCTGGCATCTAGTGCATTGAGGTACTATTCTTTTGGTATACGGTGGTTCACATTTAATGATACTGTCGCCAAGCTTTTTTAAGTTATGTATATATTTGTTTATTATTTTCTTCGGGTTTAATATCGATGTAGAACATCGGTAATGGTTTTTTTGTAGTTCTGTGTTTAACGTTATGCATGTTAACTACTTCATGGCCAAACTCAAGCAAACTTTTATTTTTATTAAATTTATTTTTATTTAATGTGCAGCATAACTTATATAAACTTATAACAAGTTGTAAATTATAAATAGCATATTTTTATTAAAACACAAGGACCGTTAAAATTGGAATCTTAACTTATTCATCTGACAGCTTACAAGTGATTTGCCGCGGTTCTTAAAAGTTTTCCTATAAATTCTACAGTTACAATAATGGAAAAGTACAAAAATATGTAAAGGACGTCGTGCAGAGAAATTATGTGAATCTAAACTTTTTAGTATATAGACATTGTTCAATTTTCCAAGCACGTAAAAAAATACTGTATTTCTTCTCAATGATAATGTCTAAAGAAATCCTACTCAATACTAAAAAAAATTGAATATTAACACTATAATTAAATCTAAATTCACTTCCGTATTTCAGCGTAGACGCCATTATTTAAATTATAAGAAACGAACATTCTAATTTGTCTGGGAACTTCAATTTTCTTCCACTACATAGTGGGATAACTCATAGTGACATTCAGTGCATATTTTCGTTGGAACATTTTGAAATTTCTGCAGACGTAGCAAGTACATTTAATTTGTTTGTAAATAGAATGAATATGATTAAGAATACCAGACTCCATACTCTATGCATGGCATAGCATGGAAGTTGGAGGACATCGTTGTAGGCTATTTAATCCACAATTTAATTTTCTATCGCATTCCTCTCAGTATAGATGAATTAGGTCATTGTTACCAAAGGAATCTAATAAAAATACCACATAAAACATATACTCTCGCCAGCGGTTAAGTCCACTGGCGGAACCAAGAGGGGCATGGAGGCCCCCCTCGGTAATTTATCTTGCATACAATAATATTCACATTATTCTAATTGATAATTTTATTTAAAAATTTAAAAAAAAATTGAAATCGTCACCATCAAATTTATAACTACCGCGTTAAATCGTAACAGCTCTGAATGCAACCAAATGTCGTGTGGCTAGCTTTAATTTTTATTTATTTCTGTGGCCCTTCCGTTGAACTCTTTCTGGATCCGCCAGTGGTTAGGTGTATATTGAAGTGTCAACATACGTTCTTACGTTACGGTAGGGTTGATATAAGACTGCATCAAAGCACACGTAGAGCACTCTACCTATAAATGTCGTTGAATTCTGTAATAAAAAGTGAAATTAACATATAGTTCGCGACAGTTTTCATTCGAGTCTATACTTACTTGTATAGATTAGGATTAGATCGTAAACATGTATATCATTAAAAGCGAATGAGAATGTCAGCTAAGAAGTAACTACTCTTAGAAGAACTTCTTTAATTTTTCATAGATGTCACAGTAAATTTGCTACTGTAAAGTTTGCCGTGGAAACTCTGATACAGCAAAGGTACTTTCAGTTTTCTTTCATGTTATCTACACTGCTTTCATTATTCTACATTTTTTGATAAACATACTTTAAAGTATCGAGTATTACCATACACATGTATGTTAAATTAATTTTTAATATCATCTGAAAATTGAAAAACACAAGTAGCTGAAGAGACAGTCATTTTATCGTTGTAACATTCTTGACAGGGGCATAATAAAAAACTTTTCAAACAACGTCGGAAATGTTTAATAGTTGATAAACGAAATATAACATTTGACAAACTGCTCTCTGCGTAAATATTACATAAATCCTGCAATGTATATACAATATTAATCGATGAAAGTTAGAAATCTTATAAATAAATGAATCCAATTTACTATATCACTTCCTGATTTAATTTTCACAGAAATGTGAACTTTGCTTTAAATTAAATTTCACAACACTTCCTTGTTTTATTATTCACATTAAGTGTCAGACCTGAAGTGCACTGATATCGGTATGTATTATTGAAGTTTCGCAACAAAGAAAATAGCAGAGGGCGTATTTCACGAGTTTCCTTTATATATTGTTTACCTTCGCGAGAGTGTAAAATCAATTTGTATCGTCCGTGTAAAGATGCGTAGGAAAAATGGAAATAAGATTAACGTTTCCGAACAATAAAACACCCACATGTTTACTATAAAATTCTACTATCACATTGAACATGGAAGGTCATGTTACAAAAATAACATATACAATTTTAACGAATATCTTCTCTTAATTTTTATTTACCTAGATTAAAATTTTGCTTGCATGTTTATAATAAATGTATCTTTTATTAATGTGTAACAAATATAAATGTTAAATGAATATAACATACATGTATTGTATAAAAATGTATTTTTTTATAAATCTAAAAAACAGTTATCAAAGTATGGCTATCGTGTATTACTAGAAATGTTCAATCTTTTCTTCTTTAAAGTAAAGATATCACATCTATAGAACACAGCCCCGAAGGCTTTATAGCAAATTTAAACTTCCTTTTCACTGAAATAAGTACCATTTTTTCGGCGTTAGTTTAGATTAAATGAATTTTTTTGGCCAGTAATAAATAATTTATTTCGGATGCTTATCTTATTAAGTCCATACTCAAATGTAAATTGTTCCAATAACGCAATTCAAACGCAGCAGTTAAAACAAAAATGGCGCACAAATCTTGGATCACGAAATGTTTGTCGCAATTTTTATTTGACTAACTCGTCCTAGACTGTACTTTTTTTCACTTGCCAAATCGATTAACTCCATTAGTCACGCAAAAAAATAACTATTACTCTACTGCCTATGGCACACTTATTATACTGCGTCGTAGAAAATGTGATGAATCAACAGAACGCCGGGTGCCTACGGCGAAAAAGAGCAGCTCCTCTATTTTCACCGCACAGCAATGCAATGAAACGAAGGTGTCTCACAGCACACTTATCTTTTGCGTCTCATTTTACATTAGTTTGGGTTTATATTTGTCATTTTGGTTTGAAAAACAGATGCGTTCTATTTTTTTCATTGTATTTTCTATGACGCTGTATGATAGTGTGCCATGGGCATAAAGGTAGGTTCACACTTAGCCCGAACGAATAGAACAAGCTGGGTACCTATTTTGTAACTTAGAGCTAGCTCTAAAACGCCGGTGTCTATATTTATTGAGGGTATATATCGGAAACTTGGCTATATGACGTCATGTCAGGCTCTATCTGCTACACGGCGTAGAGTTATCTAACTGGGTGTTTCTATTACATAGAGCATTATCTCTATGTTGACATTTGCTAAAAAAGGTTATATTTTATTTAGAATTTTTGTGTGCGATTTTTAGTGTCAATTCAGAAGTATGTTATGAAGCCAAAAAGATATGAAAATTAATATGTATAATAATTAATTAATCATATTTAAGTAAATGGCTGCTAGCAGGATATTGCAACTAATTAATTGCAAAATTCAAAACTCTAGGGTGGTTCGAAGAACTTTGAGGGCATGCTTTTTCATTCAAAATCTTTCATAATTACTGCCAACTTACATCATTCATCATAATAATAAATTTTCTTTATATTTTTTACATTAAAATTTAAAAACGAATTTCCTTGTTTTCTGCAAACCAATCAATAACTTTTACATTATAATTGGTGTAGGACAACCTTGCTCTTTTATTGCTAATTGTTTTAAGTTTTAAAAACTTGTTTTTACTCGACATAAATACAGGTTGCCTATCAAAAATCCGGCCATCGAAAATCCGGATCCTCCAGATTTCCGGCATGAATTTCGGAGGTCATTTTCAAATTTACCGCCTTGGTGTGTCACTGTTTTCGAGGTTAAGGTACAGTTACAGGGTAATGATTACAATTCTGCGTAATTTTTTTGTTTAATTAAATAAAAAATTCAGTTCATTCAAATTCATTCTGAGCATATTTTTTGAAATTGTTATTTTGAGTGAACATTGAAATTTTATTTTCTTTTCATTCAGTGTTTAATTTCCTTTCTTTAAACGACTAAACAGGTAGTTATTTTCTATTAAATATATACAGCATATATATATATATATATATATATATATATATATATATATATATATATATATATATAACCTTTAAAAATCTGACGTTTTCGAAAATCCGGCTCTCCTCAGGTCTCGAGGTTGCCGGATTTTTGATAGGCAACCTTAACTTATATTTAAACAAACCCAAGTCATAAATCATGTAATGCAATAAGATAAACCTTAATGTACCAATACTTACTAAGTATTATACCAACCGTTATATTTCATACTAAACTTCACTGAACTACACTACACAACAAATTACTGCAAATACGAGCTGCATTTGCTGCAGCTCATTTCTATCTGTTTCTAGCATAACATTGCATACACCGATCTTATTCGATAGTGCACGACGTCTATCGAATGATGCTAGAAATGAGCTACATTTGCTGCAACTCACTCATGCTAGACCGGGATGTTGTAGATGTAGCTTGTATTGTATGCTTGTATTACGACTCAAGCGCAGTAGCGCGTATTTAGAAGCAGCAATATACGATGAAAAGCCGGGAGTGATTTTGTTTTTGGATAGATATATTTATAATTTACTTTTGTTCAATGTTTATTATGTTTAATTTATAATGGGGCATTTATATTTGTGGTGGTTCTGCAGTTCTGCAGCATTTACAGACGAGTCGCCACCGCGAGAAACAAACTTTCTGTTGAAACAAACAAACCTTACGATGGAGTGGAGCAGAAAAACTGCTTGCTGCTAATTGACGAATATGAAAAATTATTTTAATTATTTATTTATTTAATTACTATTTATTTATTATTAATATTATATATATATATATATATATATATATATATATATATATGTAGACTCCCGACTATCTGCGCACGGTTTGACCGGAGCAACAAAGCTATTCTCTGCTATTATCTGTTACGCAGATTGCGAGCAACCATAAGGAAGAAAACAGCCATGTCAATGTGTAGTTTTTGTTGTTAATTTATTTATGTTCCTCTATTTAGTGTAGAGTTATACAGTTTATACCAGTATATCTGTTTATATTCTGCTCCGCGCGTTCAATTTGTTCTGTACGTTCGGGCTAAAATGTTCAAGTGTGGACCCACTCTAAGGCTAATCTATCTTATTCATTGTATGTGTCGTGAGATGAAAATTAAATATTCATTTATACAGTCTACAATGTTTATTTGAATTTATATTTTAACTAGAATTGTATAAGCTAATTAATTTTATAAATGAAATCTAAGTCTACAGCTAAATGTTTTTTTTTCTTTATTAATTCACATGAAATAGGATTTCATGTGAATTGAGATGAGATGAATTGATATGAAAATGCCTGATAAATGTTTACAGATAATATGTAAACACGATATACAGTCTTATTTAATGTAACTATGTACATATCAAGGCAGGAAGGAAGGAGGAATATACGAATGTTTGTTCAACGTATGTGCAGGTGATTCAGAACCTCAGGTACTTACTTTAACGATATATAAAGAAATAATTTTTTTAAAATGGTATTTTGTTAATCGATATTAACGACGTAAATATAAAAGAAGGGAATATGGCGAATACCGCACTTTTTTTAATAATGATAATGACGGTAGGTAATTATATAGTGAGAAAAAAAAATTACAAATTACAAAAAATAAATTAAAACCTGTTGTCTGTGACGCACTTCGCATGCTCCGAGTGGAGAAAATATTTTAAACCATTTTCACATCCCTACATAAACAGTTGCACTGTAATGCATAGAATCATCGCACTGCTGCTACATTCTTTGCTCTATTCGCAGCTCCAACATAAACGTATCCTAATATGCAAAACCATATTCCAAAATTAATAATAAAAAGATAGCTATTGTGTTCGTGTATATGACGATACAGAAATTCTCAATTAACAACATTGGGTTCACACATAGACTAGGACATTATATAAACAATAATACCATAAACTAATAATCTATGAAAAGATCTACTATGCATCAAATGAGGAACCTCCATCCGAATCAAATGAAGACGACGAAATCGTCTAAATCAACCTCAACACCGCAGGTTACCAAATAAGAACACGGACTAGCTCTCTACAGGAACTAAACCGACTCGTAATCAAAGCAAATACTGAAAGACACGCATCAGCTACCACAGAAAGTACTCCTGCAACTAAAGAAAAAAAAAAAGAAGAAAAGCAAATACAGTTCTCACGGACCCATTAGACAAGTTACTAAACACGAAAACTTGCTCTCAATCGAATCCCTCCCAATCGATATCGAATGATCACCAATAGCAGCTAGCAAGTATTCTAAATAAATCAACTCAAATGACAAACCGCTCATCAATATTATTTTGGACCGTCCAAGGACTCAAGAACTTTTATTCAATGGATAACCGCGAAAATGAAATATTAAAAAAACATGCAATCATTTGCCTGAGCGAAAGCTGGGCTAGCTATACAAAAACATCAATGCCAAACGTTCTAGAACATTTCGATTTACACCAACAACCAGCAATCAAGGAAGTAAGCACAGGAAGAGCAAACGGCGGCTTGACCATATTCAAAATTATTAACTAAAGAACAACACTGAATACTTATAGAAGTAAATACAAACAGCTCGAACACAACACTAGAATACATATATTTCTCACAGTCTTACGAATTTAATACACTAATGGATACAATTGGGTAGACGGACTGAAAACTCTACTACGAAAAACCAAGTATGAATATATATGAGAAAAACAGAACCTGACACAAATCAAAGCAGAAAAAGGAGAACATAATCTTAACATATAAAAAAAATTGAAGAAGAAGACAAAGAATACTGAACTCATCCTACAGCACTTTATACAAAGGTTTAACGCCTCAGAATAAATATTTGGAATTAGAGCTAGGATACTTCGTCATGAAAATATTCAGCCAACTATATTATAAGTTCAACCATAAATTCAACACTCAGATATATTTGCAATTGATTCCCGGAGGATTAACGCAGCATGCTTTTAACAGAGGATTATCCAAAATTATGCCAGGGACTAAATGCAAAAAAAAAATAGAGATCTATTCAGAAATTGTTATTTGCATATCTGTTTATTTACACATAACTGCATTTTAAAATAATAAAACACAACCTGAATCGATTGATGTAATAAAGGTAAATATTAATATCATAACAAAAATAAATATATCTCTTATACATATATCTTTTCCGATAAGCACATTACAAATTAAAATTGTACCCGAGTGCCGCCACTACCAGTTGCTAATGGAATCCCCAGCTGTGAAAGGTTCCATCCTACCTATTATGAAGTCATGTCAATTCAAATTATCTTTGAACATACAACACCCAAGAACATGTACAGCACTTCATGTTCACTTGCCCCATTTACAACTCCAGAAGAAACACATACCTGCAAAAATATACACAGGACCTTATAATGAAACAACCCTCATCTATTTACTTAACAATGTATCAAAAGAGATAATGCACGCTGTATACAATTAGATAAACTACTCACTCAAACTCTGAGCTTTTGCAATGAAAATTTAAAGATAAAATATACTCCTATTGAAATACAAGTATGTACTTAACCATGTACCGAATTGTAATAGTACATTATACACCAAGGGAGAGAAACCACTTATTTTTCCTGAGGTGTAGTTTGAAGCCCGAGGGCGAAGCCAGAGGGCTACAAATACATCGAGGGAAAAATGGTGGTCTCTCCCGAGGTGTATATACAGTAAACTTCGCTTATAACGAACCTCAAGGGACCGACGAAAATAGTTCGCTATAAGCGAAGTTCGTAATAAACGATAAACATCAAAAATTCATTATTTTTGTTACTACATAGGTACATGTTTCAAATAGATATATAGTATGAAGAACTCTTTTGCAAAACTAGATAAATCCAGATTTGTTCAAAATTGAGTTTGATATTGGTTTGTAATACATATACATATGAACACTAACAATAGTTTTTATGAATCTTATTTAAAAAAATCGTTTATTTTACTTTTGTTTATATTTGTTGTTATTTTATATGATTTTTATTTATTTAATGTAAGAGTTATACGTGTTTTCTTCAAAATTGTGTAACTCATAATTGTACTTCTTTAACACATTAAATACAGTGAACAGGGGCGGACAGGCCATGTAGGGCATGCTGAAATTTCTACATGTGCCGCTCCAATCGCGGGAAGGTCCGATAATTTTTTTTCATAGAATTAACCACATATACACAAGTATCGCAAGAACTGTTACGGTGACCCTACATTTAAAGATTTCGAAGAATCCCCTGATTATTTGGTAAAATGCCGTTTTAAGTTCGTTATAACCGAAAACTTTTGCGATTATAATAAAAATTAAGGTTCGTTATACCCGAAAGTTCGTTATAAACGGGTTCGTTATTTGCGAAAAAAATAACACACGTTTAATGATACTTTAGTTCGTACCTTATAGATTGGTTCGTTATAACCGAAAATTCGTTATAAGCGGGTTCGTTATAAGCGAAGTTTACTGTACTATTTTTTCCACGTTCGGGAGTAGAAACACTTAATTTCATAGATAATGAATTATAATAAATCGGAACGAAATTGCAATATTTAGAAGCCTTTGGAAATGTTTCCATACAACGCGTACCATGACAACAGACATTTATTTACAAAAACCTTTGTTATAATAAAAACTCCCTTATGAAAAGTGTTTTCGTCCCTAGGAAGTAAATGCTTCATTTCTGTCCCGCGTTTGACGCCATAGAAACCGACTTCTACTCCCGGACGTGTAAAAATAAGTTTATACTTACATTACAAATAAATTATTATTATTAAACCACATTCCAAAAATAACCTTCTACAATAAAAAGAAATCCAACGTAAAAATATTATATTGTACATTGTGTTCGGAATTTTTTAATATTCTGTAGAGTTTGGAAATTGTTACGAACCATAATACATATCTTGACATACCAATGTATATCACAATATAACATAAGAATATACTGCTGTTCTTTCATAAATATTTGCTGCGCACTGAGATTTATCAAGAAGTATATTATATTGTCAAAATAAATATCGTATTCCAGATACCAGTACATATACAGACGAACCCGCTTAATATCATGCTCTCGGTTCCAGAAAAAACTATGATATTAAACGGTTCGTGATATAAACCGAAGCCCGCTTAATATCAAAATTCTTGACATTGACCGAAAACTCGCTTATTATGAATATTCATGATAATAACCGGAAATTTATGTAAGAAGAAAATCTTCTATGTACATATATCTATAAGTTTGGAATTTTTTTAAATAGTGTGCTGGACTATATTTTCCTATTCATGTAAGCAATGATAATCACTTTAATCACAAAAAATGCAAACAAAATATATATTAAAATTTGCATTTATCACACTTTGCTCACCATTATTTTAACATTACTATATCTAACATCATTATATTACCAAAGGCATAATTTAAAAAACAAACTTTGTATGTTGTATAACCTGAATGATGATATTAAGCGAGTGCGGAGTGTCAGAAACAAAATAAATTCATTATAATAAGCGGGAAATGGATATTAAGCAAGATGACATTAACAGAGTAAAAATGTGTTACTTTAATAGTGTTTGGCAAGCGGATTTTAAGTTTCAGTTATAATAAGCGGGGTCGTGATATTAACCGAGGAGATATTAAACAGGTTCGTCTGTAGATATATTTTAACAGTTAGAATATAAACCTAAGTGTATTTAATATAATTACATACTGTTTTATTTCACTGATGACATTATACACTTATACAGTATCTAAATGAGAGATTTCAAGAAATTTACACATCATAATATTACGTTAATATGCAGCTTGATAATTTGACATATTGTTTATATTGTTTTGTTCATTGTTTGAAATTATGTTTAAAGTATTTCATCATGGTCCATTTGTGCGATACTTTCCACTATGCGTTTCTTGTTTTTGCTGTGTCCTTTTGCAAACTTCTTCAGATGTCTCCGTATGTTTCCTAGTTTATATCTACCGTCACTGAATTCCACTAGTCCGGCGGCCACGGCTTTCTTCAGTGCAACATGTACATGTTTCATAACCTCACGTTTCGACCAACCGTAATCCATACATATAAGATTGCTAATACTGCGACACGAAGTGCTACCATTATTATAACGCATATTTGAAATAGCCCCTTCCAGAAATTTTTCGACACGTGCGGCACTGCGTGGTCGATGTAACGGACGATGTTTTTTAACCCGTTTATGCTTGTGCACGGACATTTTTTGTTCTTTATATTTTATTTGCCTTTAAATTTAACGTGTTACAACGACACTTGAAATTTGACATGAAACCAACTAAAATGTATGTAAACAAATTTGTTTTTAACAAAAATTTGTTACTGTTTTGTTTGTGTATCTCTAGTGCCCACACGACGTTCTCGATTTAATGTACATTTTTAATCGAAAAAGTCGTAGGAAAAACTTACATCAAAGAATTACTAGATTATAAAAATATTTTTAGTCTCATGACTTTTCATATGCATGGTTGGAAATTTATATTTGACACATATATTTTTTAAAATACATATACATATTTCTCTATTGTTGGGCTAATTTATCAAAAAAGGTTTTCAAATTCAATATTTATGTCAATCAAAAATTGTGTTATTTAACAAATCAGCTTTGTGTAAAACATAAATCTGCGATTAGTGCATGTTTGCGGAAATAAGCCAATAAAAGCGATAAATCCATTGTTATCAACCAAAATTGTTTTTTGTCAATAGTAAATATTTGCAATTAATCATATTTTACATAGGGTTAGATACATAATATATCTACTGAAGCATAAGATATATAAATATTGTTTGCTTTCATAGCATTTTTTGCAGATTTATTATTTGCTAGTGTAAAGACAAATTCATTTTGATACTTAATTTATAATAAATACATTGGATCACAAAGAAGAATATCTATGCCTAAAATTAAATAAAGAATGCAGTCTTATGTTTTATCAAAGAAAGTGTCTTTCTTTGATTTTATAATACTCTTAAAGTCTTCAGCTTATTTTATGGAAATGCCTTTTGAATGGAATGTTAATATTAAAAACATCTTCAAGCCGACTGGATCCAGTAACGCCAACGACTTTTATGTTCCGAAAGTTAAGCTTAATAGAACAAAAATTCAAAGAGTAAATCTCCATTTGTTTCAAAAACATAGCATTTTTACGAGTGCTAAAGCACTGAGATTACATCAGGCCCGTTTTGCCGATTTGAATATTTTCATAAAATGTTATTGGAAAATTAATTATCATATGCAGTGGGCATTAATAATTAATACAAAACATACATTTTATAAATATAAATTGGTAACTGCAGAAGCCCAATTATAGAATGAATAACATTCAGATTTTCAATATACATTGTACTTATAATTTTATTTTAATAATACTGTAACAAGTCACAAACAGCGCGTCACACATGGTACACATTAAACGATTCTTTTGCATAAGGCTGTACTTTTAGCAGACCCTTCTTTATTACTGGCCGGGTTTGAGATTTACCGTATGTGGCATTTCGAAGAATTCTGCTTTTGGCCTGGCACACATTCCTAAGGGTAATTAACCCTCCTCCTCCGCGTGTGTACTCACATGGGTCACAAAACTCAAATCGTCTGTTCCCGATACCACTCGGACGTCTTCGGTACATATGCCTAGATGTATTTCAATAACAGAACGTAGTTTTCTGTGATATGCTGTATTTCTAAGACATAATACAGGTGGAAAATATCTACAGTATAAGGCGAATTGTTATCCTTATGTTATAAGCTGAGTATTTAAATTCATTACGTAGAATTGTAACGATATATATACCCTTGATTATTATAAGTTTATAATTAATACCATCAATTTAATATTATAAGGTAATACCTTGACATAATGGCCTAATTCGTGTCTTCGGTTGTGAGTTAAATCCAATAGTGCGTAATATAATACAAAAATGACAAGTTAGCTAGTTGAACTATTTTTACTTATGTAGATACGTCTGTGTAATTAGAATTAACTATTTAGAAAAAGTGTTAATTTCACAGAAAAAATTCAATATAATCTCCTCGCTACTACACCTTGCAAGCGAGACCGCGGTGAGACCCGAGACCGCGGCTGCCTAATGTGAATGCTCGCTAAAAACGAGACCCCGGCAGGATCGAGCCCTATATATGTGAACGCAGCGGAGCATGCAAAAGCACATGCAATTTTGCTCATTTGCTTCTCTGTCTTCGCGGTGGTAACTGGGTCGTCTCTGGACGACCACGCGGTATCACAACTTATATTTACATCGCTGTCTTTTGTTTTATTGTTTATTTCGGTAATATTATTAAATGCACTTAAAACTAATGGTCTAATTTGTATGCAATAAATTAGTGGCGCAGTCGGTTTTTATTTTGTTATCCCATACCTAGTACTTTTTGTTACAATTTGGGATCCCGTCTTGTTACAATATCAACCGTTTTTAAATAATAAATTTAAATATACAGATGTACCAGAGATATTTTATTTAATTAAATAATTTTTATTTCTTTATTATTAATATGTTTTTATATCGTTTTGCTAACTTTAATAAACTTTCAATCAGGTACGAATTTTCTAGTATGTATAATCTTTTTATATTAAAAATCAGTAATATTTAATAAATAGTATATTTTTATTGAAATGGAAGAATAATAAAAAAGGAAAGTATAAATATAGAGATATGTGCATTGAATGGTTTTCTTCAAAATAATGTTATAAAAGTACAAAATATATTACTCGTAGCCTTCTTGAAAGAAAGCGATCAGAATCTACTGATATATCAGTGTAATGACTTTTCATACTTTTTTTCCTGCTTTTAAAGCATCGGGGTTCGTTTTTTATTATTTATTTATCTGTTACTTCCATATGCTGTTTGACAGTAGAGCATGATGTTGCGAATGGATTCTACAACAACATGCCATAGATCACGACTTCACATCAAACATAATATTTTCAGTTGAAGCAATTTTCACTTGAAATGGCATTGGCAATTATCATAATTCTCATCATTGGTCTGAAAAAAAAATCCACATGTTGTCATCAGAAGTCATTTACAGCATCGTTTTTCGTTAAACGTTTGGGCCGGGATTGTAAATGGCACATTACTTGGGAAAATACATATTTTCCAATTCGTATGAACGGTAATAATTATTTGTTATTTCTGCAGAACAATTTGGTGGAATTATTGCAAGATATTCCTCTGTTTCAGTGTGTCTGGTTTTTACATGATGGTGCACCTTCTCATTTCAGAAGGAATGTAAGACAACATTTGAATGAGGTATTTGGGGACCGATGGATTGGTCGCGGTGGTCCTGTAACTTGGCCTTCTAGATCTCGAGATTTGAATCTTTTGGACTTTTATTTTTTGGGACATTTCAAATCTGTCGAAGAACTGAGACAACGAATAGAAAATTGTGCTGAAATAATCAGACAGGAAAATTCATTTAGGAGGGCTTGCACCATATCTTTCATTCAGCGTGCTGCATTATGTGTAGCTGTGAATGGTGATAATTTTGAACAATTTCGGTAAATGAAGTATTGTTTTTATGACCAATTTTTTTCTTCTAAAAATTCACTAAATATGTTGTATCCAAGTATAATAAATAATTTTTTTTAAAAATATCATCTGTATTCAAAATATTGCATAACTTTAATTAATCTTATTTACGCATATTTCGTTGTGTAATTGCATAACTAATTAACTTCGTTTATTCATTCTAAAGAAATTATAGATCCAATGTTACTCAAAAATGTACTCTTCGGAAAACTATTCTTAATTTTGTGAATTTTGAAAAAATTCTTTTTCTACCGTGATCAGTAAGTTAAGTACTATATACTGTTAAAGTAAATACCTGATGTTCTGAATCACTCTTTATAGGGTGATTTACGAAGAGTGTAAAAAAGTAACACAATTTAATATCGAACTTTGATCTCTTGTAGTTACATAACCAAATGGCTAAAGACCCATGTTCATATGACATTGTATACTTAAAATGACCTCCCCAACATCGGGTTAAAATGCTTGTGGACCGTTAACCTATGTTTGTAGTGCAGGTTTCCCCGAGAGGCATATTAATGGTGCCACATATTCAGAATTTTTCGAAAGTACCTCTTAGGTGGTCATGGAAACCTGCTAATTTAAGACAAATCATTTAACAAAATTAGAATTTATGTAACGTATGTTAAAATAGTTTTCGTAATATAAATAGCGGTTACTAAAATGCACTGACTCCAGCTCTGTGACGCTATGTCTGAGTATACCGACTGAGTACAGTTATACAGTGGAATATTGTACGGTCGGTATGGTTATTGGGATTCATTCTTGGGATCAGTAGTGAACAGAGTTACAATTTTATTTGGGTCTAATTATCTATTGAAATATTTCAGAGAATTTGTATTGTTAGGATTTAGCACCCCCAGTAAACTAATTGTTACAAGTCAAGTAGTCAGTAATATGAAAATGAAACGTACCATATTGCATGTTCAAAGATAATTGGAATTGACATGACTTCTTAATAGGTAGGGTGGAACCCTGCATAGCAGGGGTGGCCATTAGCAACTAGTAGTGGAGGTATTCAGGTACAATTTTAATTTGTTATGCTCTTTCCGGAAAAGATATATAAGAGATATATTGGTTTTTGTTATGATATTAATATTTACCGTGATAACAACAATCGATTCACGTTGTGTTTTATTATTTCGAAGTGCAGTTATGTGTAAATAAACAGCAATGCAAATACAAATTTCTGCATACATCTCTGTTTTTTTACGCGTTTTCTACCTGGCATAATTTGGGATAATCCTCTGGTAATATGCTGCGTTAATCCTCCAGGAATCAATACCAAATATCTTTCAACGAACAATACACAAATCATGCCATACTCTTTTTATTGTTTGTGAATATTTTCGGGAATGTTATGTAGATTATTCTCGACTCACATCTCTAATAACGCATAATTTGCCGCAGGCAAGGAATAATACGCAGAAAATGTAGCTCATATTATACCTACTTGTATTCATCTACATACAAGGAAGTGTTAATTTGAATCTTCATTTCACAAAACCCCTTGGTAGTAGTAAGGACCAATTTGCAAATTTTATTATCCTCTTTGTAAATTATAATTCACAGGAAACTGAATATTAGAATTTTCATAACAAATAAGTGTTATTAAAATTTCATAATTCAATTTCACTTGGCACATATATCATTTGCCAGATATTTATTTTCCTCAGCGTTGTAAGATTTTAACAAAAGATTAAAAACAGCACATTGTATAAGAGAGAATTACTTGTGATATACATCATGCGAATCCTACTGCCATACATAAATTATCTGTATTCTGTGTAGCATCTTTTCCAGCTATATTTCACTCTGAATTCGCTGAGGAACAGTACTGTTATGTCCTTGAACAACAAAACAAATTAAACAAAACATAATTATACCTTCCTTCTATGCGCTGGTACACATTTTCTTTTGAAAATGTAAATATTTCTAGAAAATAAAATTATAATTTCAACGAACCAATAATAATAGTAATGCTATAAAACATACACAATTTTCCCTAGTACAGTATTAATTTTAGTAGAAAAATATAGCAGTAGTGCAATTAGTATCGAGCTGTGAATAGCAGCCATAGTTTTTAGATATTCAACAGCCGGTTTTATTCTATATATTCTATTTGATGGTCGGAAGTGAATTTCAGAGAACGAAAAGGAAACTGCGGAAGACCGCTATCAGTAAATGCCATTATTTACAGGAAATTCTAGTGAGCGAGAAAAACAGAATGTGAGAAAGAAGTTCCTGTAAATCCAAAGGATTATACTTAATTAAAACAGAGATTATCTCTCGCGCAATTAACTTTTTTTCGTCGTGCACGAATTTAGATTTTCTTGAAAATCGTATTTGTCAGTGCTCCCCCCCCCCCCTGTTAAATTAAATAAAAATTTATATAATTATTTGTCTCCAACCTTTGCCCCTCCCTGAAAATTTTCTGTGCACGCCCATGGTAATAGAATACTTTTCGTGGAAAAACCAAAATTGTTACGTAGGCCTTTAAATGGATTATTTTGTAATATGGTAATACTAAAGTTTACAAATGTATGAATAATTTATTTAACATTGATTGAATTTTTGAAAACTCGCTTCAACATATTCTCCTACAGCTTAATATACTGTACAAGTACAAAATGATTTTAAACCAAACAATATTAGAACAAAATTATATACGTATGTCAATAAAACATTGCATTTGCTATTAAAATAGAGAAAAAGGTCTTTTGAAATAATAATACATCCAAATTGAAAATCATTGAACAAAATAATCGAATGTTAGATTTTTAATCATTAGTGTTTATCTATAATGACTAGAACGATAATGAAAATCTCAAACAGCATATGCAAGTAACAGATAAATAAATACTGAAGAAAATACAGTAAAGTCGCGATTTAGTGAACTCTCGATTAAATGAACAACCCGATAGAATGAACACTTAAATTTTATCATTACGTCCCGATATAGTGAACAACTGTAAACCCCGATACAGTAAACTATGGTATTTGCGATACTTTTCTGCTGGATCCCACTAAATATGAATCTAGATGGAGTGTAAACGAAAAAACTTGAATTTAAAACAAAAAAAATTAAATACTTAATGTCTGGGTAAAGGAGAATGTGTGACCGTGTTTGCTAGTAGAATATTGCAGTTTGCTCGTGTTACATGATTTGCGACAAAAATTAGTACAAATTAACCTGAAAAAAAGCGTAAACAATCCAATATTACTTAATTTTTTTCGCTTCTGTAATAAATAACCTTTTATATGTACCTTCCCATTACATAATACACGTATACATAATATTATGTAATAGGTAGTAGGTACATGTATTTTTTGTTTGTTTTTTTAATTATTTCATTGTAGATTTTCTTTTGTCAATTGTAGATCTTGAGAAGAAGAAATATTGAATCCAAAATGATTGGAATAAATGACTATAATTCAAGATGATAACAGATATGCGACGTTTCGACCAGATGTTTTTCGGTCATTTTCAAGCAAATAACAAAATTCTAGAGGAAAGAAACATAAACAAAAATAGTCTCTAATATTTTTCAAAATATTTTTGTACTTTTTGAGTGTAATTCACAAGAGATTTTGTTTATGTTTGTTTGAACTAGAATTTTGTTTTTTGCTTGAAAATGACCAAAAACCTTATGGTCGAAACGTCGTATATCTGTTATCATCTTGAACTATAGTCATTTATTCCAATCATTTTGCATTCAATATTTCTCCTTCTCAAAATCTACAATTGACTAAAGAAAATCTACAATAAAATAATAAAAAATCATATTTATGATTAAGTTTTGAAACAAACAGTTCACATTACCTTGAACTATCCATTTTGGATTCAATATTTTTCCTTCTCTTTTATTATTTTACATATACATACATAATTCTGTTGATTTAGGTATCTAGAATATAAGTTGTTTCTCAAAATATCTGAGTGAGACCAGAACCCCGAAAATGTAAACACCCCTAAAAAGTGAACAGGCTTGGCCGGAATTAGTTCACTAAATCGCGACTCTACTGTAACTTGGACCTTTGGAAAAAAGTATAAAAAGTCATAAGATGTATGTATATACTAATATATCAGTCGATTCTGATCGCTTTCTTTCAAGATGGCTACGAGTAATATATTTTGTACTTCTTATAACATTATTTCAATTTTTAATTTAAAAAGATAATATTTGTAAATTCGTACCTGATTGAAAGTTTATTAAAGTTAGCAAAACAATATAAAAACATATTAATAATAAAGAAATTACTATTATTTGATATTAATAAAATAATAATTGTAAGTACACATAATGTACATATATTCAAAATCTAAATATTATTCATTCTAGAATTGGGCTTCTGCAGTTACCAATTTATATTTATAAAATATATATTTTGTATTAATTATTAATGCCCACCTGCATATGATAATGTATATTTCCAATAAAATTTTATGAAAATATTCAAATCAGCAAAACGGGCCTGATGTAATCTAAGTGCTTTAGCACGTGTAAAAATGATATGTTTTTCAAAAGGATGCAGATTTACTCTTTGAATTTTAGTTTCACAAAACTTAACTTTCGAAATTGAACATTAACGTCGTTGGCGTTACTTGATCCAGTCGGCTAGTAGATGTCTTTGATACCAACATTCCATTCAAAAAGCATTTACGTAAAATAAGTTGAAGACTTTAAGAGTATGTATTATAAATAAAGGACACTCTCTTTCAAAAAACATACGACTCGATTTCATTATTTATTTTTAGAGATAGATACTCTTCTTTGTGATCTAATGTATTTTCATATTATATATAAAGTATCAAAATAAATTTGTCTTTACGCTAACAAATAACAAATAATCTGCAATGAATTCCAGAACAATATTCATTTGTCTTATGCATCAGTAGATATATTATTTATCTAACCCTATGTAAAGTATGATTAATTGCAAATATGTACTACTGACAAAAAACAATTTTGATTGATAACATTGGATTTATCGCTTTTATTGGCTTATTTCCGCAAACATGCACTAATCGCAGATTTATGTTTTACACAAAGCTGATTTGTTAAATAACACAATATTTGATTGACATAAATATTATTTGAAATCCTTTGTTGATAAATTAGCACAACAATAGAGAGATATGCATATGTATTTTAAAAAATATATGTATTTGTCAAATATAAATTCCAACCATGCATATGAAGTCATAAGACTAAAAATATTTTTATAATCTAGTAATTCTTTGATGTATGTTTTTCCTACGACTTTTTCGATTAAAAATGTACATTAAATAGAAAAGGTCGTGGGGGCTTTTTGATTCACTAGAGATACAGAAACAAAACAAATTTTTGTTAAAAACAAATTTGTTTACATACATTTTAGTTGGTTTCATTTCAAATTTCAAGTGTCGTTGTAACACATTAAATTTAAAGGCAAATAAAATATAAAGAACAAAAAATGTCCGTGCACAAGCACAAACGGGTTAAAAAACATCGTCCGTTACATCGACCACGCAGTGCCGCACGTGTCGAAAAATTCCTGGAAGGGGCTATTTCAAATATGCGTTATAATAATGGTAGCACTTCGTGTCGCAGTATTAGCAATCTTATATGTATGGATTACGGCTGGTCGAAGCGTGAGGTTATGAAACATGTACATGTTGCACTGAAGAAAGCCGTGGCCGCCGGACTAGTGGAATTCAGTGACGGTAGATATAAACTAGGAAACATACGGAGACATCTGAAGAAGTTTGCAAAAGGACACAGCAAAAACAAGAAACGCATAGTGGAAAGTATCGCACAAATGGACCATGATGAAATACTTTAAACATAATTTCAAACAATGAACAAAACAATATAAATAATATGTCAAATTATCAAGCTACATATTGACGTAATATTATGATGTGTAAATTTCTTGAAATCTCTCATTTAGATACTGTATAAGTGTATAATGTCATCAGTGAAATAAAACAGTATGTAATTATATTAAATACACTTAGGTTTATTTTCTAACTGTTAAAATATATATACAGACGAACCCGTTTAATATCTCCTCAGTTAATATCACGACCCCGCTTATTATCACTGAAACTTAAAATCCACTTGCCAAACACTATTAAAATAATACATTTTTACTCTGTTAATGCCATTTTGCTTAATATCCATTTCCCGCTTATTATAATGAATTTATTTTGTTTCTGACACTCCGAACTCGCTTAATATCATCATTCAAGTTATATAACATACAAAGTTTTTTTTTTTTTTTTTTTATGCCTTTGGTAATATAATGATATTAGATATAGTAATGTTAACATAATGGTGAGCGAAGTGTGACATAGGCAAATTTTAATATATTTTTTGAGATTAAAGTGATTATAATTGCTTATATGAATTGGAAAATATATAACTTATAGATATACATATTGTTTTTTTTTCCTAAAACATAGAAGATTTTCTTCTTAAATAAATTTCCGGTTATTATCCTGAATAATCATAATAAGCGAGTTTTCGGTTAATGTCACGAATTTTGATATTAAGCGGGTTTCAGTTTATATCACAACCCGTTTAATATCATAGTTTTTTCCGGAACCGAGAGCATGATATTAAGTGGTTTCGTCTGCATATGTGCTGGTATCTGGAATACGATATATATTTTTACAATATAATATACTTAATAAATCTCAATGCGCAGCAAATATTTATGAGAGAGCAGCAGTATATTCTTATGTTATATTGTGACATACATTGGTATGTCAAGATTTGTATTATGGTTCGTAACAATTTCCAAACTACAGAATATTAAAAAATTCCGAACATAATATACAACATAATGTTTTTTACCTTGTATTTCTCCTTATTTTGGATGGTTATTTTTGGAATGTGGTTTAATAACAATAATTTATTTGTAATGCAAGTATAAACTTAATTACAATTCGTTACATAGTTAAGTACATACTCGTATTCCAATATATTTTATCTTTAAATATTCATTACAAAACCTCTGACTTTGAGTGAGCAGTTTATCTAATTGTATACATGTGCATTTTCTCTTTTGATACATTGTTAAGTAAATAGATGAGGGTTGTTTCATTATTAGGGTCCTGTGTATATTTTTCCAGGTATGTGTTTCTTCTGGAGTTGTAAATGGGGCAAGTGAACATGCAGTGCTGCACATCTTTCTGGGAGTTGGTGTTACAAACTGCACATGTTGAATTTATGGTTGAACTTATGATATACTTGGTTGAACATATTCATGACGAAGTATCCTATATATAGTTCCAAATATTTATTCTTAAGTGGGATTTATAATGAAGTAAGGTAGCAGGTAAGGCAAACAACAAGGTAAGCGATATAGCCAGAAGTAATGTAAGACATTCAAGTTGATTTATAATAAAAAGTAACGCGTATCTGTGAGCCATCAGAGATCATATTGTGCTGCATTCCAATTCCATAAAATTTGTGGTTAACTGAATTATTTGTCATATTAAACATGAACTCTAGCGATGATGAAATTGGCATGTTTACGATAATTCTTTTATAAGTAGGAAAATAAATATTAGCGTATTTCTATCATATATTTATGGTACAATATCTCATGTGTTTCCACTAATTCTATAAGTTTCATGTCCATTTGCACTTAATAATGAAAACAAGAATAAAAATCAAGATGAAAACTACACCACACTAATGACAGCTGTGGCTCGATAAAGCAGATTTCTGTATTCATGCCGAAGCTACGGGCTTCTTATTGGCTAGCGGTAGAGCAGTAACGCTGAAAGATGAGAGATCGTCAATTTCTGCGTTTCGCTTCCCGCGTTACTGCTTGCGTTGCAACGTTACTTTTCATTATAAAACGATACTTAGCTCGGCACTGGTTCAATTTCTGCGTTACCTTAGCGCAGTTGTGTTACCTCATACCTTACTTCATTATAAATCAACCTTTTGGACGTTAAACCTTTGCATAGAGTTCTGTAGGATTAATTCAGTATTCTTTGTCTTCTCCTTCTGCAATTTTTTTACATGTTAAGATTATATTCTCCTTTTCTGCTTTGATTTGTGTCAAGTTCTGGTTTTCTCATATATATTCATACTTGGTTTTTCGTAGAAGAGTTTTCAGTCCTTCTACCCAATTGTATGTATCCATTAGTGTATTAAATTCATAAGAATGTGAGAAATATATGTATTCCAGTGTTGTGTACGAGTTGTTTATATTTGCTTCTATAAATATTCAGTGCTGTTTTTTAGTTAATAATTTTGAACATGGCCAAGCCGCCGATTGCTCTTCCTGTGCTTGCTTCCTTGATTGCTGGTTGTTGGTGTAAACCGAAATCTAGGACGTTTGGCATTGATGTTATTGTGTAACTAGCCCAGGTTTCGCTCAGGCAAATTATTGCATGTTTTTTTTTACTATTTTATTTTCGCGGCTATTCATTGAATAAAAGTCCTTGGTCTTTCGAAAATAATATTGATGAGCGGTTTTTCATTTGAGTTGATTTATTTAGAATACTTGCTAGCTGCTATTGGTGATCATTCGATATTGATTGGTAGGGATTCGATTGAGAGCAAGTTCTCGTGTTTAGTAACTTGTCGAGTGGGTCCGTGAGAACTGTATTTGCTTTTTTTCTTTTTCTTTTATTGCTGGTGTACTTCTTGTGGTAGCTGATACGTGTCTTTCAGTATTTGCTTTGGTTGCGAGTTGGTTTAGTTCCTGTAGACAGCTAGTCCGTCTTCTTATTTGGTAACCTGCGGTGTTGTTGTCGATTTTGGAACTGTATTGTTCATGTTATTTGCTGCATCGGTTTTTACATTCCGCGGCTGTGATTTCGTCGTCTTCATTTGATTCGGATGGGGGTTCCTCATTTTGTGCATAATAGATCTTTTCATTAATTACTGGTTTATTGTATTTTTTTGGGGATATTAACGAGGCGAGGCAGTTATGTATGGATAGGAGTATGTGGCGAGCAATTGTTAGAAAATAAGGAATAGATAGCAGACTTCTATATAATATATATTAAATATTTTATGAGGTGATTGTACGGAAATAAAAAGCCTGCTACCCCAGTAATGGGAAAGCCGCGATGTTATGTATGTATGTATTTCAAAAACGCTTTGCTCCTTTCTTTTCTTGCTTGTTTTAGACGCGGCAATAGTTTCCTCCTTTCTGCTAGTACTTCTTAGGGATATTATTCTTCAACAAATATGTTCAAGCCTTTTCGTAATCGAGCCTTCTGCAGAATTTCTGTATTCATTTTCTTTGTGGATAATTCAACTAAAATTGGTCATGTCTTATTGTTTATATATTGTCCTAGTCACCGACAAAAACTATTAATAATCTGAATTTGTGAAACAGTAGCGAATTAGGCCAAGGTTATCAGGAAAAAGTAAATATTTTGTATTTGTTTTCGTGGATATTCAGACAATGGTGATATAAAAACCAATATTGATTAGGAACATGGAATATGGTGTTTGTATTTCCTGATGTGTGTACACATTGTTACAATTCACATATACCAAAATTGTTTTATTTTTATTTCAGAATGTAACGAGGATTTTGCGACTGTGTGACCGGCACACGCAGAATCCGGTACAATGAACAACGACAGCACGCCAGAGAATGTTACCTCAGTGTTCAAGAACATCACTGAGGTGTTCCTCGATCCAGATGGCTACGATAGAGACGAGGCGTTGGCACGCGTGGAGATCGCCACATTGGCTGTAATCTTCGTAGTGACCGTAATTGGTAACGGAACGGTACTACTGGCGCTAGTTACCAGGAAACGTTACGCCGGCCGTAAGAAACTATCCAGGATGTATTTCTTCATTCTGCATCTGAGCATAGCGGATTTGGTGACCGCGTTCTTAAGTACATTACCGCAACTCGGATGGGATATAACGTATAGATTTAACGGTGGCTTCCTGTTGTGCAAGATTGTTAAATACTGCCAAACGTTAGGACCGTACCTTAGTTCGTATATTTTAATGGCTACCGCGATAGATCGACACCAAGCGATTTGTTACCCGCTCACTTACTGCTCATGGACGTCCCGACGCTCAAAGGTTATGGTGTGGTTGGCATGGGCAACATCGTTAACGTTCTGCATTCCACAGGTAAGAAATTAATTGTTCATATTCCAGAAATTCCAGCTTCAAGATGTAAATAGTTTTGAGCAGTTCATTTCAATATGCTAGATAACATACATATTGCTCGCATTCACACACAATTAAATCCACGAAACAAAAAACGAACAATATCGAAACGAAACAATTATGAATCTATTACGAATAATCCTGCCAAAGCCCAAAAAATCAATCACTTGCCATATATGTCACGTACAAAATCAGTGGTAACCGTCAATCACGTAAATCGATGTGAATTAAATGGTGCAATTACATGTTCATCAACGAACCAACGTAGATTAGTTCGCATTTACAGAAAATCCAATACATCACAAGTGCCTTGATATATCAATACCTGTCAAATAGAAGGTACCGAATATCCGCCAATACAACCAATACATCGTTTATGAAATACAATTTCGTATTTCGATTCTATACTGACTATAGAGTCGAATATCTGCTGACACGATTATGAAAATTCAATAACAAATCTATATGGCCAAGCGTCACAGTATAACGGCAAAAGCAAAAGTTTAATAACAGATCCAACAGCAAAGATAGACACATTTCATTTTGTTCGCTTTCATTACACGTGTCAAATATTAATTCAATATTTTACAATTTCTTCTTTTATTTACGTAAACAGTAATATTTACTTTATTTTAACGACACCTTTGTGGTTCTCTTTGTTATGCCAAAAGCCAATTTTGTATGAATGGAAAGGTATTATTGATGATACTTATGTATACAATTCGGATGTTACATTTCGAACAATTTGCTCACAAATGATTTTTCCTTTTTACTACTTTACATATTCATTGAAATAATCATAAAAATTACAGTACATGTTGTTCGAGCTTTGAAGATAAATTATAAATCAACAAAGAAGAAATATAATACTTTTCAAAATGGCTTCTTTGTAAATTGCTCATAAAAGTAGGTTCTTGTTATAACGAAATATTATATCTAAAAGTCCATGTATTGTAGAAATAATTTAAACGGTCAGCATAATATTGAGCTTTTGGCTGGTCTGCTTTAAAAAGTTTCTGCCGGCAAATATAGCCAGTTGAAAGGCCACTTGTGGTCAACAAGTAGAACAAGATTGATCTGCAAACAATGTAATATTAGGCAGCTCTAAAGTTATATCTATAGCTAATTAAATACATTTGGAGCAAATCTTAAGTCACATTTTATTCTAATCTGTTTATTTTAATCTGCTAATAAACTAATGACTAACTAAATATAATATCGAAGAAAATAAAGTTAAATATTACCCTACCCTGCCCTACCTAATAATATACTTCCCCGCCCGCCGTGCCTACCCTTCCGTACATTAAATATAAGCTAAAGATCATCTGAAAATTTTAATATTCATTCATGAGTTGAGTGCGTCTCACCTGTTCTCATTCACATTTGATCCCCATCTCACCTGTTCCCAATCTCATTTGTTCCCATTCTCATTTGTTCTCATGCACCTCCCACCACATTTCTATGTTACGGTTGTCTCACTTGTTCCCATGCAAGGTCACAGTGACGTAGAGCGTTTTGCAGTGTGCACCAAACAATGGGATGGAGGAATTGTAGTTTATATGAAGTAAACCCTTTTATATAGCTCGCTTCGCTCGACTCTAAAGATACAAACTCCTGCTCACCGTGACCCGCCCGCTCCGCGGCTCGCATATATAGTACCCGCCTGCCTTCGGCGGCTCGCACCATTAGGTTTCAAGGGTTTGTTTGACAAGCACTGTGCTTTTTTCAACTTGGGAACAAATGAGAATGGGAACAACTGAGACAACCGTAGCATAGAAATGTGGTGGGAGGTGCATGGGAACAAATGAGACTGGGAACAAATGAGAATGGGAACAGGTGAGACGGGGAACAAATGACAATGGGAACAATGAGATGCTTCGCATGAGTTGTACATTTTGCTGCTGATCAATTTTATAATCCTGCTGACCAAGTAATAATTTTGTTTCACGAATATTTATTTTGAATAAACATAAATATTCAGCTGACCAAAGATGTGTTTACTTGCCTATCAAATTTGGTGTGTTTGCTAATAACGTATTGCAGCCTGATATTTGTTCACTGCCGACAAAAACAAAGTATGTCGAACAAATAATTTAATTGCTGTTTTTTCTTGCCAAGCAAATGTATAAATGACGACCCATTTATTTACTTCTCGAAAAAAATCACGGAAACCTTAGATATTTCAAATTTAATTAATTGCTGAAAATATGTATTTATAAGGTAATCATAAACAGCCGCTCTTGTATGATTCAAAATAATATTCAGGAACAATTCATTTTGTTTTGCATTGTATTTGACAGTTTAATTTTTTCTTCCGGATTTTGTTTACGAATTTTTGCGTAATCATCATTCGCATCTTGTATCTATTTATATACATTGCTACTTCGTACTACATTTATTTCAAAACATATATTCGCTTGTCTGTATCTTGGAACGAAATCAGCTATGTCAATATTCCAGCAACGAAATCCTATCTGAATCCACTGAAGCAGCTGACACAAATGTGTATCTGTAATTTATCATTCGACAGAAAACACATTATTAAACACATTGAAATAAATTCCAATATGAAACATTTTCATTTCACACCAGTTGCACTCAGCAGTACGTTCCAATTTGATGAATACTGGACAATTATTCGCATATTCAATCCCTTGAGAAACACTTTTGTATCCTTTTATACAGCACATACTTGTTTTCATTTTCGAAAGCATAAATTTCCCTCGGGGCAGGGCCTAACACGTTTTCAAATTAATACAACGCTTCACGTGCAAAATTCAATATTCGATGCATTTTTCAAATTCGTCCGGTATTGATCTGTACTTAATATTTACTTACATACACTGAATAAAGGGATGGAAAATGTATTGCTTTTACTTTTAAACACGCGTACGATAAAATATTTCATTTATTTGTACATTGAATGTTGGTATTAATTTGATCCACCAGCACAGCTATCGATAACTAGCGTTCATTAAATTTAGAAATTCATGAATACATATATACCAACGAATAATGTTCCTATAATTGAGATTAGCGAGTATTTAATCGAGAATTCAATTCATGCTTGTGATATTGGAACTTTTCAAATTAATGATTAGTATTTCGCATTATTATTACAAGTCTGGAATCATTATGACAAATTCACACACGAACGTTTCAATATATACGGCAGTAAATATTATTATAACCTGCTCTTAACAATAACTAAAAGATTTCATTATCAACAAAGGAACCTTTGAGATATAACATTCAATATTCTATTTGAAACGATAAGCCTCCTTTTCAAACTCGTATTTCATAAAGAATATAAATACGAGCAACATTATTTATTTGAATACATTTATTTCTATTAATATGTTACATATTTATCCTTAATAAATAATATTCTATTTTAGAATACTTTTCACTTCATTTTATTATAGATTATTTATATTATTTATTTAGTATTTTTCAAGTAAAAGTACTTGTCAAATATTGAAAATTCAATATGGTATGCAAAACAGAAACATATACAGTCGAACCTCCATAACTCGAACCACCGTTATCCACAAAAAGTTCGACTTATGGAGAATTCGAGTTATAGAACTGTTCATCAAAACTAGCGATTTTGTTTACAGATATTAAAGTGATTTCCCTGAACAATTAAAAACGCAATACAAAAAAACGCAGCTTGAGGTATAGGCGTGTTTTTGTGTGAGTGAGTGTTGCTATAAACCAGTTATTTCCCTCATATCATACATATTTACACCAAAAAGTGTACCACCTTTTCTAAAAATTCGTGATTGATCTTCCGCTCTCACCCTAATTTTTTACATTGAAACGCAACAACAAGTCGTGGCAAGCGAAAAGGGACTTCCCGAGTAAAATAAAACAAAAAAAAACCAACGCACACAAAATATTTCCTCCACAAACAAGGATTTCTCTTAAAAATTAAATATATACATTTATAATAGCACGACTTTCTAAATTCAATATATCTAAATCACTGACGCTGAATAAAACCAACGTTTAGAATAAATGGCATGTATATCGCAATCACAACATGGCAATAAAATTCTCCACAGTTCGTCCTTTCTAACACACTTCCAATAGCCTTCGTAAACATTGTGAGCTGAATGACGAATAAACATCAATGGAACATATGGCAAACGCAGAAATCAAAAACAAACCTTCCTTTGCTAATACTGATTTGTTTATTATGACAGTGAAAACCTTCCAATTGCATTCATATTATTAACATCTATTTCTTCTGGTAGGTCACAATATTCGCGTATCAAGAAATAGCACCTGGAGTCAATGATTGTTGGGCCACGTTCCCACAACCGTGGGGTGCCCGAGCCTATGTCACCTGGTAAGATACTCGTATAGTTATATTTCATCTTAATTATTACTTCTATTATTGTGTGGTCACAGACATAAGCCTAGCAAAACTGACCAAAGAAATAAGCATCTCAATGCGATTATGTAAACCGTCGTAAGTTCAGTTTTCACCACAGACTTACGTATGTGGTTCGCAGCCCACAATAAATTCTAGGTCGCAATTCCCTTGAAGCCTGCTATTCCCTGAAACTAACCACATTATCTTGACAAGTGACCACATGCTGTTGTATTTGTTTATTGATATCGTTTATTGTAAATGTAAATATATAAATTTAAACACATTTAGAATGTGAGTTACTAGGCCAAATGAAACTGGACTATCAAAGGTTTTCTACGCAACAAGGAGAAGTAATAGAATTTTTTCCTTCATCCACTTTATTCTTCCTATTTGTATTCTTCAAAAAAATATCCATTTCAGAATATACAGCTGCTCAGCAAGACACCATTTAGGCGGAAAAATGCTCAGTTTATAAATGGCCGTTCACTTTATCAAGTGTACCGTAAACACTGAAAATTGATTTCTTGCACATCAATTCAAGAAGTAATCCTTTCTTCCGTATTTCAATTCAATACAAATAGTGCTGTTTTGCAGTTACTCGGGAATTCTAAATAAGTAATAAATACAAATACAATAAAGAAAAGAAAAACATATTCCCAATAAAATAAATATAGTCACGTTCGATGAATTCAAATAAATGTTGGAATTGTACATACAAAAGTCACATTTCAAAAGTGCAAGGGAGCATTATGTACCCTACATTTCAACCTGCTTCCTGATATCTTTTTTATTCATATCCGTTTTATACATGGAGTGCAATGGAGTTTTCATATTTTACAGTGACATATGAAGACTTTATATCTCGTAGACTTTTCATTTCAGTAATTTGATATTTTCTTTTCGGGGTGTAGAATATATATATATATATATATATATATATATATATATATATATATATATATATATATATATTCACATTGTATTATATTAATATCCGATCCCAACACCTCCAGAGGCGGACTTACTCCCCTCGGGGCCCCTGGCGCTAAACGCATTGGGTCCCCTTCCCCGAACCTTTAATATATTAATTTGTGCTAAATAAGAAAATGTCAAATGAAGGTAGGTATGAAAAAAGTTAAATTTCGAGGGCAAACAGGCTTCGTCGTACCATATTAGGTATACATATGTTTTGCTGTGCTTTGTTTTATATATTGTAAAAAAAAAAACAGGGGGGCCTTCCCCACAGTGTGCCCCTGGCAGGCGACAGGTCCGACACCCGTTAAGTACGCCCCTGAACACAGAGGTCCCATGTTACAGACGAGTTATTCATTTATTTGTTAATAAAAGCATTCATTTATTTTATTCATCACATGTAATATAGAAACTGATTTTGCTACAAACATTAAATGTTAAAATGTAACAATTATAAAATTGTAATTATACTTTGTTCTGTTTCACTGTATCTCTTCCACAATATCTAGTTTCACTTTATAAAAAGCGAGTCTGAAGCTTTGGTTCAATTTCTTAATCTACGTGCAGTAGCAGGTGCGATTTAATAATTAAAGACCTATTCACTAAATGAATAATTTTTCATTTCTTTCGAAATTCCGTGTCAGACAAGCAATTATTTCAGATAACTTTCGCTGCTATATTTAGGATTATTTAGGGATAATTTTAGTAAAGATTATAAAAGCTATAGAAATACTAGAATGTAATTTGTTTATAAACATTTCTAAATTTATCTTAACGGTTCTATAAAGTATAAATAAATCGCAGTGGTGTTTGAGACTTCGTAATGCCTATGGCACACCTATCTTATAGCAGCATAGGAAAATACAAGGAAATACCAGAACGCAGCCGTCTTCGACGAAAAATAGCGGCTCCTGTATTTTCATCGAATAGCAATTCGATGAAACGAAGGTGTCTCATTTGGCACCTATCTTTTGTATCCCATTTCACGTTAACTTGAATTTATATATGTCATTTTGGTTTGAAAAACGGATGCGTTCTGTTGTTCCATCGTATTTTTCTACGATGCTATACGATAGGTGTGCCATAGGCATTAGACTATTCGCACTCGTGTGCATGGCTTTGTTACATTCTATTTTATATATCGGTAGGACTATATATTTCAATTTAAGCAGCAAGGCCGTGGAACGCAAGTTCTATAGAAAATGAACAAAACAACAGTAAAAGGTTAACCTATTTTTACCTGACTGTTTACTACGGTATTACAATATCAATTATCGTGTTATTTGCAACAACTAGTAAACCTAATTAGATACGTTGTTTATTTTCTAATTCTCTGATCAAGGCGGTGGCTTTGTACAACCATTGCTAAGGGGCTAACACGCCAAGTACCTGATACCTTTGCAGAACTACAGAATGTAATTTAATTATTCACATCGGATGGATTATACTTAGAGGATGAATGAATATATATACCGTGTGTCTCATTTAATTTTTAAAATCAAAATATTAATCTGGTTGTTTTTTTTTTTTTTTTGTAATTGTAATGTCAATTTGACGTTTAAATTCCTTGAAAATGTACTATTACATGGAATATGTTACAAAATTGTGCTTGGATATCAAAGGAAATAAAATAGTAAGCATAATATTAACAATTTATACTGTCTAGATTGTAAAAAAACTAAAACGATCAAATTAATATTTCACGATCAAGAGCGTATGCAATGTTCCTATGTGTAGATCGTCATGAGACACACGGTATATACCGTGTGTCTCATTTAATTTTTAAAATCAAAATATTAATCTGGTTGTTTTTTTTTTTTTTGTAATTGTAATGTCAATTTGACGTTTAAATTTTTTGAAAATGTACTATTACATCGAATATGTTTCAAAATTATACTAGAATATCAGAGGAAATTAAATAATAAGCATAAAATTAACAATTATACTGTCTAGAATCTAGATTGTAAAAAAAAACGATCAAATTAATAATATATCATGATCAAGAGCGTATGCAACTAACCTATGTGTAGGTCGTCATGAGACACACGGTATATACATACATATATACCGGGTGTCCCAAGAAATCTGGGACATAGGGAATTAACATGTAAATATTGAAATATTGTGGTTACTTTTGAACAATACATTTTAGAGCAAAAGTGTAAATTAAAAAGTTGTCCAGAATTAAAAACTGCATAATATGACGACATATTCAGTGCTCAAATACATTTGTATATCGTGTAAATCAAGTTTGAAATATTGCATTTTGATGACAGATCAGGAGGTCATGGAACAAAAATGGCATGTATTTTTGTTAGTTACAACAACAAATAATCAAACCATACCATTTTTGTTTCACGACCTCCTAATCTGTCATTAAAATGCGTAATTTCAACATTGATTTACACATTATAGAAACATATCTGAGCATTAAATATGGCATCTTATTATTCAGTTTTTAATTCGGAACAATTTTTTTATTTACACTTTTGCTCTATAATGTATTGTTTAGAAGTAATCACAATATTTCTATATTTACATGTTAATTCCCTATGTCCCAGATTTCTTGGGACACCCGGTATATACATCGAGTATATATGTAAAACAAACGTTTATAAAATATACAATAAGAAAAAATACAACGGGGTCTATAGGTAATTTGCATTTTAATAATTTCATTTGAATACATAACTATATTCAAAAAAATATCCATACTTCAATTTATATTTAGTTACATTTTGTTTCATAGATTTTCATTCAAATAGAATAAATTTAACCATATTACAAGTTTAATCGAAGGCAAATTGATCTAGACTAAATCTAAAATGTTACTTTCCATTCCACAGGGATATATCAATTTGTAAAGTAGTATATCTTGGCTTTAACTAAGTTTCAGTCAGCCAAAAGCACAACACTAATTGAATTATTAACAAGTACAAAGTAATATGCACTTGATACTGCACTTTGAATTTAACAAGTATGCTCCTTCAAGCATAATGCATGATGACACTGTATTTAATTATAACGCGTAAACAGGCAGGATGTGACATGAAACAGAATAATGACAAGCCGGATATAATTGAAAATCAAGTGTGTCGTACATGGGCGTCCACAGAAATATAATCCAGAGGGGGTAACTAATTTTGAAATCTATATTTGATAAAAAAGATAAAAGAAAATAACGTATGCATAGAAATAAGAAGTTATACGCCCATTGTGTCTTATACCGGGTGTTAATTAAAAAACTGGCCATAGGCGTTTAACATGTAATATCAGTTTTTCCTCCTGCATTAGTTCCCAAATTACTTTACAGAAAAATACTTTAAATAAAAGTTTTAGAGAATTAAATTCTGCATCTAACTGAGAAATCAGATTTAATTTTTGACATTTCATATCTGAGAAAATCAAGTTTAAAATTTCATGAAAACACATAATATATAGGAATAGCTATGGAATTTAAACAAAAATAAAAACAATTGTATGACATTGTAACTAGATCCTAGATGCAGAATTTAATTCTCTACAACTTTTATTTAAAGTATTTTTCTCTAAAGTAATTAGGGAACTAATGCAGGAGGAAAAACTGATTTTACATGTTAAACGCCTATGGCCAGTTTTTTAATTAACACCCGGTATATAAAAATACCTGATCCATTGAATTATTAATTTTTAATTAACTCTGAACAAAACGAAAAAATAGACAGAAATTACATGTGTCGAAAAATATGTTTTGTAAACGTGTAAAAAGAAAAGAAATCTCGTAAACATGACAGTAAATAATATGTTCGTATTACTTTTATTGATTTTGCAATCTGACACGAATTTCTTTCCCTGTGAAAATCGAAAGTGTACAACTAACGTTGGACGACAGCAGTGACACGAATATTAAGTGAGGTTATAATTTACATTTTCAGGTACAGCATATCTGTGTTTATCGTTCCCCTGTTAGTGCTGATCGTTACGTATGGTGCAATATGCCGAGTGATCTGGAAATCAGCCGGGGGTGAACTGGGTCTAAGGTCACCTCGTCTGGCGCCAGATTCACCACCACGATGTGCCCGCAGCCGACGGGCACCACTGATATCTCGTGCAAAGATCAACACTGTGAAACAAACGATCGCGGTCATTGCCATGTATATAATCTGTTCAACACCGTTCATCTGTGCCCAACTTTGGGCAACTTGGGATCCAGAGTCTACATTCCTTAATGGTTAGTAGTTTATATTCTACTTTTCCACACTTGTGAAGCTACAACATTTTACAAATTTAGAGTTAAATGAAACGTACCATCTAATGCTTATGTATGTCGAATTGAATATTCAACGACTTCTAGCTTCAACGTGAAATGCAAATCACTGGTAGAACCTAAATAATTCACCGACCCCAAATTATTGATTTTTATCTCGATCGTGTTATTAAACTTGCAAATGACCATAATTCAATGCATTTTTTTCTCATCACATTTCGATTAGAAACAATATAGGTTTGCGGATGAGAAATGTACCAAGGAAATTTTAGAATACATAATTATAAATGTTTTAAATATAAAATGTTGTCTCAACGAAAAATTACTAAGCAAATTGTACAAATATACTTATATTAAAACATTATACATTACTCTTGTCGTTACTCTACGAAATATTTAGAATTTCACGTTTCGAAAACGGCTCCGAAAGTTTCCACCATCAATGAATTTAATGGTAATTATGAAATTTGTTGTATAACTTTCTCTCTGTTAGGAAGAAACCTTTGTATTATACAATTAAACTGACAAATTGTATCATTTAAGCAAAGTTTCAACTTTTGAAAATAATAACAAACATTCATTTTATAAATATGCCTTTCATCTTTTAAATGTAGTAATAAAAAACTGTCTATTTTTTTCACACAATATATCACACATATCTTTTGTTATGTTTTGCTTGAACGAAATTTTTTATCGGGTTTTATTTATGATTTTTTTTACGTAAACAAGAACTTTGTCAACGCGGAATCTATGCCAGGAAAATTGTAGAATTTATAATTCGCATTTTTTTAAAGTTTGAAATTCTTTCATAACCTAACAATTTCACAAACAATTTGACATTTTTAGCAAATATTATTGTTTGAAATATACCATACGTAATATTTGTGTAACAATTTTTAAATTTACAGTCGTATTTGTTCAGATAAAGAATGTTTTTGTGTTTAGTCGAGATTTTAAATAGTTTGATATAAACACATAAAATTCAGATGGAGCAATATATTTTCGTTTTCAAAAAGAAAATTCCACAAAGCGTTTAGCGCGTAGAACAAAAGGTTTGTTTCTTTAGGAATTTTTTTCTTTTTTGTCGCAAAAAAATTCTCACTTCTTATGCCGGAGTTCAGTAAATAAATTATTTGAACTGGTGATGTATATGTTTCCGCTTCTTTGTTCACTTAATTAAGGTCACTTTGTTAAGAAAAAATAAAAACAAGCTTACACAGAAAAGTAGACAATAATTTTTTTCTTTTATGTTTTGACATTTTCTAAACGTTACCATAACAGTTACAGTGTGAGCATAATATATTTGTGAAACAGTAATAAGAATATAAAAAATAACCACCCAGTCTTATTCAAAACATAAAAGCACTGCTCTTGAATAGGATTATTTTGCAAGCAAATTCAACTTTATACCTTTCACAGAATCAGAGTTATAAGCGTTCAAATATTGGACCGAATAAAAGAAATATATAAATATCAAAGTATGCATGTTATATAACACTGAAATTTCAGAATATATTTACTAAGCCACACTTCTAATGTGTACCTTGGAAATTCATTTGTTAACACACGTCACAAACAAAGTAAAGAAAAAGACAAAAGTTATGTATTAAAAACAAAATTAGAGTGAACATGATAATTAAAAGCAAATTATGGTCAAAAGCAAATATTTAAAAGAAAATATTTCACTTACTGAATATAATTTTATCCATTCATTTCAATTTGAATTTATGCTATTTCAAAATTGTTTTTTACTTAGATTGCTATTTTCATTGAAAACTTAAATTTAATTTGAACAATACAAATGTTTATTCAATTTTCTCCAACATCTATTCTTGCAGGACAATTATGAATGTTGCTGCGTAGTATTACAAAAAAAAATGCCCGTCACTGCTTGTTAATTTTCCGATTCACTCCCAACAAAAGTGCGTTAACGAAATACAGAACAATAGTTAACGTAACAATGGTTACGACAACGAAAAGTGGAATACAAAAGAATTCTCCGAATTATCTCGATGATAAAAACGGTTTGCGTAATCACTCCAGATTCAATAAATGCTTTGATTAGAAGTAATTCGTATCATCCATTGCGTATCATTTTCTTGGCTCAAATTACCAGTCCTGTGGATTATAACGGATCAATGATTTCTAAACTTGAAAGCTTTCAGAGTCTTTGCAACATACGAGGGTAGTTTCGGATTGATTACGACTGGTACAAAAAGTGATTAAAAAAAATGATCTGTAAGAAAAAAAAAATTCTGTCACGACTCTCAGACTAATTTCATTTCATTTATTTCCAGTGATATTAATTGGTTTAACGAAAAAAACCTGATGTGTTCTCACATTTTTCCTTGCTTGTTATAAAGAATAACTGATAACAATTAACCTTATAAGATTTGCGGGTTATGTTCTCTATATTCAAGTTGAAGAAGCAAACGTCAACGCCAGTATCAAAGTTGAGCTGCTGGGAACAACCAGGCCGCAGACAGTGCAAGAAAATAAAAACTCCAAAAATTTACACCAACGAATCTCTTGAGTACCCTAAACCTTGTCATTCTTATTCCCTATGGTTTAGAACCATTTACATACGTACATCTATGTGCGTTCGTGTGTGTGTGTGTGGATTTCACAATTCACTGCTCTGTTCACAGGCGCGGCATACACAATACTCACTCTCCTGTACAGCTTGAACAGTTGCGTGAATCCGTGGATATACTTGGCATTCAACAGAGAACTACCACGGCTACTGTTGCGCCACTATGCGGCCACCAGTAAGAACTATCGATCAGCAGGAACCGGTATGAACCAATATAACTTCCGTTTTCATGTTATCTCTTCACTGAGCACAGCATACCATTCTTGACAAAGACATACAGATACAGAATTATATAAAGATATTACTATAAAGTTGAATATTTTATAGATATGAAAGTTTTAGAAATATAATCAACTAATGTATATAATGATAATATGAAGTTATTTAGAGATATATTTAGATGTTTATATCCAGAAAACATGCCGGTATTTGTTTCCTAAAAGTATATAAATATGAAACATACCTGGTACAGGGTTACAATTTTATTTGAAGCTACTTATCTATTGAAATATTTCAAAGAACTTGTATTGTTAAGATATAGCACTCCCAATAAACTTATTATTATAAGTCAAGTAATCTGGAATATGAGGATGAAACGTACTATAGTTTTCACGGGTACTATTAATTTACAAACATATGTCAGTAAGGCATCTAGTTCAGTATTGTCACAAACAATATTGTTTACAGCTTTGAGGACATTAACCTCACTTCTATGAAATGACTTATATTGTTAATTTTGGTAATTACTAATATATTCCTTCCACGTGTCGTGTGTACGCCTGAAATTTACTTGTATATTCTCGCTTGCTAGGAATATATCATAGACAACTCCCACCTATTCTGTAACATATATTTCTCATATATACTCTTGCTACGTGACGTATCATAGCAACAAGATATCAATCATGTGTTATGACGGGCAGCTAGAATTTTTATTTCTATTGTTAGCAGTTGTTGTGTGTTACAAAATTCTTTAGGGAATAAAGAGAGGAATATATCATATTGAATATTGAGAACAATATACAAATCTTGTGCAGATCTATTCAAACCCATATAGGAGTATCGTCATATCAGATAAATTTTATTCACGACATTAACAAAATAAACTATCTCTTTTCTACACATTTTGCTCGTATAAATGTATACGCTCATCGTATTGTCATAAGGGCTTACCAATAATTTGTTTTTTTTTATGTCGTTACTCTTATATGGAATAGACTTTACAATATGATACTAATGAATATTAATATCGAGTTCAATTGAACAACATTCGTGTTAAAATCGTAAATATGTGTATCGTCTCGATTTTTATAAAATCTTTTATGTTTATATTTCATTTCAAACATAAATATCAAAACTGGGATAAGGGTAAGGAAACGGGGCACTTGCCTCAGGAGAACAATTGGAAAGGGTGCCAAATGGGTGAAAAATTAAAATTAATATAATGCAAAAAAAAAACGAACTATAAACCCAAGGAGCGAAAATTTATCGTCCTGCCTCAAGTGAAAATAGCTCTAAGCCCGGCTCTGTTAAATATGCTTCAATCTGATCCTGATTATCCTCGGAATGAATGTAACGTATTCCGTCACGCGCAACGGTTATATTCAAGTAGATTTACATTTGCATAACACAACACACATCTCTAAACTAAACATAAATCGTATATGTTAGTGATTCAATTTTGGGCATTACGAATTTCAGTATGTACTTATTTTCGAATTTGTACACGTCTATTAAATTATATGTTATAGTATCCTAACAACAAACTTTCTGAAATGTCTGAACACTAATTCCATACTTTCGAACATGTGGATGTGTGTTGGTTGTGGTTGTTAAACTTTGACCTTGCCAACAACGATATGATTTAAAACTAAATGTAGCTAAGTGCAAAGTATGTAGAACATATCGACAGATTCAAACTATTGTATCTCATTAGTCAACTCGCATACCATATACATTATTGGATCAAACATGCACGCACAACTCATTTCATTTTCTAACCTAACTAAAACAGCATTCGTTTGTCAGAAGTTAGTACATTTATACCATCATATGGCAAAATAACTAGCAAATATAAGGTTTAATCGTAAAGTTAAATTTAATAGCGGCTTAATAGGAATTACATCAAAACCAGGCTCTGTAATATCGAAGCGGAATTAACATGCCTGTTATATATTTGTTCCAGTCTCCGGTTTGACAAGAGATCTCGCATTCCATATTGAAACAGCAAGCCTATTCGCTTGCGTCAGAAATGTTTTATTATATAACTTCAAGCAAAAACATTATGTCATGTTACCAAGTTATACGAGTATATGACACGTTACGATTATGTGTAAACTTTCTTTCTGAAAACAACATTGGCAAATATACCTGAAATAAATGCACGAATTTTCATGAAATATTTTGTACATTTGACATCGTTATTCAACAAAATCTATTTGACTTTTTTCCTTGTTGAATGTAACAAAAGAAAACAGTGTGAAAACATTTTTATTTTGCAAGAATTCCCATTTCTGACCAAGTTTATTATCTTATGCGTACAAAAATCTTACGGAGGGCCTTAGATAAAATATACCTAAGCGGATCTGGAAGAGTATTTCGAAACTCTCCGATAAACACAAAATAAACAAATCGCATATTGCTTTTATACGACCAACTTTTATGGAATAAAAGTCAGAAACTCTCGCAATAACAACTAGAGTCCTTGGCAGTTACGTACGGTGTCATTTAGGCAGTACGCAGTATACATACATACATAACAACTTTTCCATTATTGTACACCCTTTATTTGCCCACAATCACTCGGCACAAACTTCATATTAAAATGTGGAAATATACGAATTCCATAGCACTCCTATACAGTGGAACTTGGTGAAATATGTTTAGTACGCATTTCATTTTTGTTGCCATTGTTAAAATAATCGTAGCAAATTTTGTTTGGTTTTCCAAATAAACGTACTGACGTTATACGTTGATATCCAAGTTGTATAACAAAGAGCGAAGCGAATTTCTATATATTTGGCAACATAAACCTTTTGAAAACAATCTATTTGAAATGTGCGCTTCCTGCCACTCGACTAGGACTATACAAGTCGTCAACATGGAGTGATATGGGACCGACAATGGCGTTCTGCATGTGATGTACGACATCAGATATATTTCAATGCTCAAAACAGTGTGTGCTGTCTTCTGGTTTTGTTTATTTGCAAAATGAATACAGTTACATATATATATATATATATATACAGGGTCCCTAAAATGCGTGGACATCGCTTAACCACAGATTCCTGGTTCGAAAATAAGACGATTTAACTAAACTTACCTATATGCAATTACGTTTCGTTTAGCTAGTATTCTGCTTCAAAGTTCTTTCAAGAAAAAGTTGTTTTATCCATAACTACAGAACGCTTAGATCGATTTTGATAATATTCGGTACTGTAGTTCTTACGGATGTAGGTCATCTTTTAAGGTGATATTAGTTATTATCAGTGGACCATTAGTGCACGAAACACGGGTAACCCGGCATAAATCAGTCAAAAACTTTTTAATGTTAAAGCCAATAATTTTCAAAAAGATAGTTTCAGAAGAGACATTCAATAGTAATTTTTTTGTTCTTGTTATCTGTAGTGATATCTGTTAAGGTTTAGACACAAAAAAATAAAATCTGAGAGACCGCGCACTGCATTTCATAAAAAAATGTAATCTAGCAGTCTGGTTTTCTAAGAAATAAATGACGATATGATATTTATTAGTGCAATTATTTAGATTTCCTTTGAATTTTTGCAAAATGGGCACCTCGTTCACCAGATTTAAACATTTACGATTCCTTTTTATAAGGAAATCTAAATAATTGCACTAATAAATATCATATCGTCATTTATTTCTTAAAATACCAGACTGCTAGATGAGATTTTTTTGTGAAATGCAGTGCGCGGTCCCTCAGATTTTATTTTTTTGTGTCTAAATCTTAACAGATATCAGTACAGATAACAAGAACAAAAAAATTACTATTGAATGTCTCTTTCTGATACTATTTTTTTGAAAGTTATTGGCCTTAACATTAAAAAGTTTTTGACTGATTTATGCCGGGTTACTCGTGTTTCGTACACTAATGGTCCACTGATAATAACTAATATCACCTTAAAAGATGACCTACATTCGAATTGCTTATCGTAAAAAAAAGGTAATGTAATTGTTTTACTTTACAACACTTGGAGGCATCTTACAGGAACGTTTCGAGGAATTACTCCACGTTACACAGTTTAATAATGCCAATCTTTTAACCGTATACGGAACCTGTATTTTCTGCTGTGCTACCTGCGCAATGAGATTACAGGTGTACTTACGTTTTACGCCAGTGCGTATACTGCGATCATTTTGTAACACAGGTGGCAGTAAAATATAATATGTTGCTATAAAAAATGTATATCTTCATCTATATAATAGATGTCGTTGATAATATTCGTCGGGAACGTCCCTTGTTATTTCGATAAAAAAAAAATTATAGCCATCTACCGTCAGTACAAAATTTAAACAGATATATTATCAAAGATGGATAGTATATCCTTACGGAAACGGAATCTTGAGGCTTAGATTCCTTGGTGTTCAGAAATTCATTCAAGTAAAACTTTATTTGACGTTTCGATCATGGGTTTTGATCATCATCAGAACCAGTCAATGAGAACAATATATGCACTGTTTCTGTAAGTTTGAGAAATAATTTTTGCCATTTTTTCAAATGAATAATGTATTGATTTTATAATTTCTAGGATTAATAATGCTATAATTTTTGGTGTATCTATGCCAGTACAGTTTCATCTGAAATTTTCATTCGTGATCATATAAATATTGCTTTGTCAAGTGAATAGAAACCTCGAAAACAACATAAAATAAATAGTAATGCAGAAAATGCCCGAAATTACATGACTGATTATATAATATATATGTATATAACTAATAATACATCACAATATGAATCATAATTTATTTTAAATTGTATCACAAATTGTTGACAATTTATTTCATCTACATACATTAACAACACAAATGCTATTATTAGTTTACTGCGCGGTAGCAAAAAACTTAATTAATTATGTAGATTTAATTAAATATTCCGATGTTTATGTGTGATGTAATCCATAAACTAACTACAGAACCGTTCCAATTATAATTATGAAGGATTACGTGAACGTACAGAATTTTAAATTAAAACAAACATTTGGATTAACTGTAAAATCCACTGAACAACAGATTCCATTACAGTGAAAATACAATCTAACTGGACTACACTACACCAGGTTATATTTGATTATAATCTAACGAGAAAAAAGTTTAAACATACGCCCTACTACTTTACCGCCACCGTTGAAAATTGACGTAATTTTTTTATGTAATATCTGTACTGAATATTAAACATCTACAAACAAGATCTCACACATCTGCTGCTACTAGTGATTCTTCCAAAGTTTATGCTTCATAAATTCGATTCGTTTATATTTCTCCCATTTACACTAGACTGCCATAGCAAAACTAAAATTTGTTTCTCTTTTTTCTGCACGCTTCAGAGGAATGGTGTTTGGAGTGGAATACCGACAAAGGTATTGCGAAAAACTATTTGTTATGTAAGGTCCGGTATGTTGGAACGAACGTAATTGGTCCTAGAACCTCCATAACTGCATCGGTTCATTCTAGAATATTTTCCAATTTATGTGTATCTGTTATAAGTTTGGACGGTTGATTCCAGAAATAGAACAGCTCGTTATGGTTCGTTGTAGCAGCCTGATGTTATTGGTAATAATTATTGTTCGTTGTACCATACTCGACTATATATATATATATGTTTTCCTGTATTTTTTATTTCGTAGCATGCTTAGAGACAAATAATAAGTATTTACTTGTCAATTTTGTGCTTTCTTGTTTGCTGTTTTATGTGTTTATAATAAAGTTGCAAATTTATAAACTATAGGGTGTATTGAAACATTAAATGATAACTATTTGTAAACTGTACAGCAGCTATTGTTATAATTAAAGAAACATTGTTGCCAATCAGCGCGAACAGATTATAAACTAGAGTTATTGTTATATTTGTACAGAATGATTTTGGAAATGTTTATAAACAAATGCCGTAGTACGTATTTTAATTAATCTGCTTCTTTCCCCAATGACAATAACAATTAAAATTATTGAACGTAGGTATATACGCATCGTATAAAATATGTATAGACTCAGTGAGTTTGTATCAATGTACACTAGATGAGATATTAACGCACAAATGAATCATGTTACACCCAGTTATATGAAACAAAATGACTAATTTGAGTTTTAAAATTTAAATTACCATACTTCAACAGAAACACATCTCCTATTGTACTTCACAATTAATGGCAAAATAACGTTGAAACTCAAAATTTTCATATATAATTTGCTACAATATTCGGGGCCACGGATACTAAATATTTTACATTTTATTTTAAAAGTAATTTTATGTATTTACTATGAAAATGAAAAGCAAAAACAGTTTGTTTTCTTCATCACGATTTTTGTAATTTCATGCGAGAACGCTTGCTGTAGATTAGGTTTCATTAAAATTTATGTTATGCCCTAAATTCAGAATATCCTCGTTATTTTATTTTTATGATGCCTGTTTCTTTCTTAAATATTGTGTTTGCGTTAATTAAAAATGTCCGCTTGGGACTGTACTTTGGTTCGCAATCTTGGCCGGCATCCAACCTAGCACTGATATTTTTTTAATTATCAAATCTTCTCAAATTGATATAAGTACTGAAATAAATAGAACGACATTGGTTTCGAAATTGAACTGACAAAAAAAAACAAATACGCGTGTATCCTTGTTAGGACTGGCAATTCCCATAGAAACTTTTTCTAATTCACGTTTACAACTCTTCTTCATAGCAACTTGTTTCCTAGAAGTGGCTCGTTCTCTAGTTTAGAATTGTTACACCCCAGCAAACCGTGAACGAAATACTAACTAGGTATCCTAAAATAGAATTACAGTTATTGTTATAATCAAAGAAAATTCCCTGAATGTTAAAACTTCAATAAAATATCAAAACATATAAAACCTCATTCAAAAGTGATTGAACTAGATATACTATTTATATCACGAATATATTGTATTAATATATAAATTCCGTTTAGTTATTTAATTCTTATCGCTGAAATCAAATATGTTCCATATCTCTCCCCTTCTGTACAGAGCACCAATTTTTTTAATTTTCCTCACTTTCATATTCACAGATTGTATTTCATAGATTGTTCGGAATCGAATCAGCTTATTTATCAGACTCGTCGTATTTTTCCATACGTTATCCAATGTACTCTGATAAAATGATGACAAACACACTGGCAATTAACGCAGAACTGATACGGAACACGTATAATATCAATGTACGTCACATACAAATTCATTGCCTTTGAATGAAACGTCAAAAGAATCGACGTAATAGAACAAAAAAGGGGGGAATTAAACTGTCAAAAAAATCTAATATTAGAATGTACACATGTATATATTTAATATACATTTTTAATAATCACATCATTACTATTGTGATTTAATGCTTGTACGCAGTACTCAAATATGGAACTATTCTAAAACTGCATACAAGACAAATTCTCATCTTTCACCTTTTCATTCTTTACTTGAAGTGTTATACAATTCCTATTGAGCAATTTCAGCACAAAGTTTCTTTATTGTCAATGCAACAAGTATTCAATTTGATCTGCTTGTCATTTAATATTGTTTCTCTGTAGAATCGTCAGAAATATAACAGTTGAACAAAGCTGAATGAAGATGCAGCAATATGTAAAAGAACATTTTTTATGTTTAAATTCGTATATTTTACACTATCTCGTAGAAGAAAAATACGATTTTTGATTACATTAGTACAATTCTTTTAACTTATTTTAACGTTACAAGTATTGTGAATGTGCTTATTTAAAATTATTTATCAGATAGCCAGTCGAACTACACATTTCTTTTTTTCAAACCAAAGCCATTATTATAAAATATAGTGATATTCAGGTCGAACATATATCTGTATTATGATCCAACCTTTTCTGGGTCACTTTCCTCTAGTGCACCATATATCCATGTGACTAATGATCCTATTATCTCTATGATGATAATACGCAGCCTTCCTGTATCAGTTTTCAATCTTTAACTTGAGATTCATAGAATATGAGAATATCAGATTGTTAATTCATGTTATTCCTATTATCTTGTTATATAACAAAGTAATTTATCTGTGTTACCAAACAAAAGTTTATTAATTAATTTAGATTGTAAATAAAAGTATATCAATTAAATAAACATAATTGGTTCAGTAATATTTTCACGGCCAGTTACATAATTCTAATTACAACAAAGATTTACAGTGAAAGCTCTTCTTGCGGACAGCTCAACAAGCGGACAACTCTCTTAAACAGACAAATTTGTTCCTATACTTTCCTATGTAAAATACGCTCTAATAAACGAACGCGGACATTACATTGTCCGCCGAAAGCGAGCGAAAATCTCCCGAAGACGGACATAAACAAATAAATGTAGTAGTACCCCGTTTTACTTGCCAACAAAAATTCGGATATGGGATCACAGTTTAAATGTAGTCGTTGCTTGCGAACAAATGAATACATATGTATTCGTACGTACACTAATTACAATAGCTCGAAATGTATTCGATCATACAAAATTTTGATGTGACAAATCCTTATGACCAGCCTTTAAAATACATACAAAAATATAGAACCATTTCGAAAACTGTGTCATGTACCCCAAAAAGGTAAGATAACGTCAATCGAGCAATTTAAATTTTGTTTAATTCATTACTGAATAGTTTACATTTGAATACATATTTCATTGTTTGAATTAGATATGTAGATATAAATGAATGATGTATGTTTCGAATTATGCAATTGTATTGTCAATAATATGTATGTACATGTAACCTTCTTACAGCACTGTATCCTACAACACAATTTCGCTCTAACACAATCAGAAATTTTCGGAAACCCTCGTATAACACAGTACTTCCACTATTTAACGTATTTAGAAATCTAAATTACACACTACATATGTACATTGCACAATTCAAAAAATTTATTTGCTTTTTGTACATATTCTAAAAATCGCCCGAACACTTATCTAGTTATAGTGCATTGTACTTTGTACTGAGCAGGAATGAGGTCGAAAATTATTAAATTAAGGTTTATAAAAATGAAATAATTATATTTTATATCTTTTCGTTTTGTGCCTACATACATCTGATAATATGTTTTAATAAAAATGAAGTTGCTTGTGTGGATTTGTTTTAACAAGTTTTCGGAGCTAAACCCCCTTTTTGGAATTGCTCTGGGTCTCATATAACACGGTTTCATACAACGCGTCAATTTGTAGAAACCTATCTACCGTGTTATAGGAGAGTTACCTATATATTATATTGTCAGTTCCGAAGTTCATCGTCAATATTATTAATAACAAGTTATATGTCCGTTTTATGAACTCGTCAATTTCAGTTAAGATCACGACGCGTTTCGAACTCTCGTTCATTATCAAGTGCTACTTCAAAAAAAAAATCTTAATGCCACCTTCATATCTTACGTATTCTTCTTCCTGTTGGTAAATTTTATGCACAAAGTAAACTTCATTAGAAAATTAATTATTTCACTATTTATCTATCCGAATCACACACCATAATGTACATATAACAGAATAACAAATGAATACGTATACAAGATTCATTCTAATATAGTTGGCAATTCCCCCACTTTCATGTCGGAACAAACTTTGTAAAAGGAGTCACGTCATGTGACATTGAAGAAACACGTAATAGTTTGTTCTTTTTATATTTATAAAATAATTCATACTAATATCTCCCAGATCAAAGCAGCTTTTCAAAAAGGAATATATCAGACGGCATGTCCTCTATTATTAAATAAACACATTCCAAGAAGCTTCTCTAAGACATATCAATTCTTGTTTCTCTACACAATAGGAAAACATTTTGTTTACTCTGTGCTTTGGTATTCTTAGAATGTTTTGAGCAGACAAAATCATAGAAATAACGAAATGAAATCTTGAGACCTTTTAGACGACTAAAAAAATATGTATGTGAAAAGGTTTTTCGTGTTTCCATATATACATCCATATCTACTACCATATTACCTGATTGTATTTTCTATTCATAACTCAACAATTCCCCAAATGGCTTTATTCTTCTGGTGCAGAAGAGTCTTTAGAAAGGGTTTTTAGAACCCTCACGTGGTTGAAAAATGTTAGTCTACAGTACACTCTACACTACACATGTTCTACCATTTCTCAAACTCAATGTTCAGTTACCCAGAGTTACGTGACATCACAGAATAAAATCAATATCGAAGATTTTTATGAAATAATTAGTGATTGCGAGCCAATTACGTTATGTAACGAGAATTCAACAATAACGAATCGAAAATATCGTTAGTGTCACATGTTGTTGTCATTTCCAGACACGTTCTATTAAAAATGCGTTCCATACAACTTTTTTATACTTTATTTTGTTAACTAATGTTACATTCATGTAACTTGTTATTGTTGGTTCGTATCAATATTTACAACAAAAGTACTGATGGCAGATTCTGTGTGTATCGAATTTTTAATGACGAAAAACAAATGCAAACATAAGTTCATTAATTTGTTTTTTTTCCTATATCATTTATAAAAACTAAAATGTCATTTTATCTATGATCAAAAGCAAATAATTTAATCTTAAACAACACCTACTGATACAGCGACAAATATAGAAATTATTTTAAACAAAAAAATAATAACATTTGAGAAGATAAAAAAATCATAGTTTTAAAATTTTTTAAATTTCTATCCCATCAATTTTTTGTGGAATTTTAACCTTTAATTGCATACCACACGAATTGACTAAACAATTTTGTCACAAAATTTTCATTATAGAATTTCCAGCATGAGTTGAAATAATTGGAATTCTTTCGTAGTGGTTGAAGGTTTTTTTTTTTTTTTTTTGAAGAAAAAAATCCTGCAGACAGTAGCAACAGACCTCAGCAACTGTATATTTGTTCATAATAAGCACATTTATGTTAAGTACCACTATTACACGGATTCCGACGGTATAAGTAGACATTTCACGCTCGTACTATGACAGCACGTTACATTATTCTGAAAAGAAAGCATAACTTGAAAACTGTGGTAAATTCTTATGGAACTTACATTACGTACATTACGAGCTATATTTAATTTTACACAAGATCAATGGACAAACAGTTTTAATAATTACATATTTAATCTGATATAAAATCGAAATGTATTCCTCATAAATTAAAAGGTAAAATAAAAGTACGTAATCGAGTTAAATAATAAAGCCAAAAGATTATTGACTAGCGCGTTATACAGAATTGAAATGATAACATGTCATTTGTATAATGTTCTCGAACGAACTCCGATTTGCATGTACACATTTATGCATTACTGATTGCAATGTTCTCGTGTGAATGTAACTGTTTCTGATCACCGACAGGTAACAGCGCAAGCAACTCGTCGGGCGGCGTGGAGAGTACGTCGTTACGTCCGTTCTCAAAGTGGTCACTTTGCGCCAGTACCAAGTCAACTGCACGGTACATCCCGCCAGCGACAACATTCACTCGTGGACCAGTGCCACCACCAGCGCCAGTGTCGATCCGTCCGGCAACACCGCCAACGACACTGTTGTCACCGGGCCATGAACCCTACCTCGCCCGCTATCACGCCAAACGGTGGATCGTCACCACAAGCGCTTGAAACCGTCGTGCTGGAGATGACAATTGTGGATGTAAACACTGACACAATCAGCAGACAGAAAGTGAGTAACGGTGTAACGCATACACCCTAACGGGGCCTCCATAAACAATTGAAAATTTGTTTTTATCATATTGTTGATTTAGTGGTTATTAGGAAACAAACTGTGACACAGAATTGATTGAGGTTTGTTGTAAATAAGAATAGATGGTGCTAAGCGACAGTTAGGGGTGCGTATTGAAACAATATTTATATTTAAGATCAAAATATACGTTCTTTTAATGCAGCTGATATTCATTTTTCCTGTAACGAAACAGAACCGGTAACCATAGAAATGCTGGGTAAGAAGAAAACGACAGGCGGGAAACACTCCTCAATACACAGGATTTAATATTCCAAATTAAACTTCCTTGAATTGAAAACCATACAAATATTTTCAATAAAAACTATTTTATTTACTGGTACCTTACTTTCTATATTTGAACCCATCAACATCAGTTCCACTAAAATTGATGTCGCAGGAATCAAACAACGGAACGATAATGTACCTGTAATTCAATATTTTTTTCCGGAATCTTCTACACATTTACGCTAACTTAAATATCCTGTTTCGATACACAAGACAACGAAAATATAACCACTTATTGACAAATTCCAACGTCTATAAATAATCTATTGTAATTAAATGAAAATAGAGGTATCAAAATATTCATTTACGGTACATTATTAAATGCTCAACATAAAAAAAGGAAACAATACAAGCCTCCCCCCTCCAAACAAACATTTAACTCAGTTAGGAAGATTAAATTTTAAATGAAAAATAAAAGGGTTTTTTATTTCTATATATATAATTCACGCTGTTTAAATGAATGTGGGTAATGCTGATTAATCACTTTTATATCAAGGAAGCAAATCTTGCTCAAATATTTTTAATATAGTCGTACGTAAATTGAACCGTATGAAATTCTGAGCTTTTCGGAAATACGAGTAAGATCTATTTAAGAATTTTTTTAATAACTCCTCAACTTCCAGAGAATTATTTTCGTTATTTTATCGTATAGAAATAGAAATTTCATGTCTTTTGGTGAATCTACGTTCTGTCGAACATTCTATCGAAATAGACTCGCATATTTCGTAAGATTAACTTGACGTAGAATTCCCCGAAGACCTGTTGCAAAATCTTGACGTGTAATCCATCATATTCGGCTGTAGATATCGCTGAAACATATGATTCATACTCATGATCGACTGTGGCACAAAGTTTTCTATCAAAAAAGTGCGCTGACATCGCCATTATAAATGTGATTTATTTTCAAATCAATTCATAGTAGTATTAGAACTTACCCTGTGTATCTAGCCGGTAGATTCATCGAACGAAATCATATTTTTTGAAAATAATATATTTATATATACAGCATTTTTACAGAAGAATGGATGCGTTCATTACCACAGAAAAACGACCAAACTTTATTATATTTTTAATTAAAAAAGATATGGAAACTTGATTGTTAAATTAATGAAACTCACTTTAGGATATTTGTAATTTTTTTTGTAAAAGCTTATTTTTTTTTTAATGAGACCAAATGTGCTTACATAATTGCATACATATAACATTAAATAAAATAATTTTTAAAAACAAGCTTTTAGTCAATTGCAATAAAAAGAAAAAATAAATAAAAGCGTGGGGCGCAAATGTTTATATAAATTGGACATTACAACATTTACGCCCTAAGCTTTTATTTATTTATTTTTTTCTTTTTATTGCAATTTACTAAAAGCTTGTTTTTAAAAATTATGGCTAATTTACACGTAGCCTTCCGTGTCCACGTCGTGCTCATGTCGTTTCCCTGCCGATCACAGTCATGAGCATTTGCACATGTATACTGCCGTGCCGTGGTCATGTGCATGACTTCTAGAAACTTCGAGAAATTTCGAGTAGATCGAAATCGGCCGAAGCCACTGTCACGGCATAGCCACGGCATTTACGCATAGATTGCGGGCGACTGTTGTGCCCCTACCGTGCCGTTTGAAATATCTTTCGGGGCAAGAACGACTGCCACTGCCGTTGCAGGGCATGCTCCCGGCATAGTATGTGTAAATGAAAAAAATATCGTCCCATAGAAACTAAATACAAATGACAAACTAGCAACCACTGGCGACAAGGCATGATTATGTAAATCAGCCTTTAAAATCCATACGTGTTTTTAGCTTAGGCAACCAGACATACTTCCATGTATTCTATCCTGCATTCCGTAACTTATAATTAAATTTTTTGTTTTGCAAGTTTATAAGAATTTATAAAAATTTCATGAATATATTGTATTGTCATCGGTACGTCTATGTTCTCAAAGTTTCAAGTCGATCGGATATGTAGAAGTGGAATAAAATTGAATCTGAAAAGTGAAACTAAATAAAAACTTGTAAAAAGAAAGTGAAAATATCAAAAATATATTTTGACAAAATTTACACATTTAAGTTCATATATCAAAGAAGAAAGAAAATCTATTTTAGAAATGATAGAATAAATATGTACCTGTGTATTTGTATGTAAGTAAAGAACATATCACCTTGAAAACTTACATATGAAACACGAGATACAGTATAACATTACTAATGTCAACATAATGTTGTTTTCCAACAGACTTCCAATTACAAAGCACCGGAGTATACATAAACATTTCAAGTTCACCATTCATAGAGAAGTAAATAGCCTATGTACAGGTCCTGAATATTGCAAACAAGGTGTTCCACCGGGAATTACATTACATTCCCCAGTACGTCCTTAGAATACGCAGTTGACTGCTCCAAAATATCGCTTATATATATTTACTATTCTATACAGAAACAGAGTTACACAGGTACCTTCCCGCAAAAAAAAATAAATGTAATTTCAACATGTGAATTTAAATTTTTCTAATATTTGTACAATGTCTATATTTTCTCATCTACTCACATAACAGCAAATCTTCTTTCTTTGTCCCGTGACGTCCTTTCTTAACTCTTGCTAGTTCCTGCTGTTTATTATGTAGGTCGTACAGTTCATCACCCATTGCATTATACTTTCAAATGGAACAGGCAATTTTAGAAATGGTATATTAAATACATTTCATCGTTATTTTTGGACAACATCGAAACTTGAGAACTGCTGACGTTGAAATTTGTTTTCCAAAGCATGCACAAAGTATTTTGCAGATGAGACTCTAATGAAACAAATGAGTTTTACAATTAATTATACCAGATTACCCTACGAGTATTTATTTTATAGATTTACTGGCTTTATTCGACATAAACTTCTATTGCAATATAAGTAAGATAACCACGGTGATTTATATTAGCACGGAAGCAGATGTTTTCATTTCTAGGCCACCAGTAAACTTACATTCAACCTTCATCAATTTCACCATTATTCAACATTCAACCTAAACTAATAAATTAAGTTTGCATAGAGTGTGCACCGGTGGAAGTGGGTGTCCTTATAAAATCAATGGGCCACTGTTCGTTATTGACAACAACTTCACCGAAAATATTTATCACCCAAAATTTAGGTCGAAGATTATAGTTAGATGATAGATGGTTCTATATCTTCACAGTTCCCCGTTAAACTACCCAAAGTTGAGAACGGAAGTTAAAACTAAAAGCAAAGATGGATCTACATTTGCTCTCCTGCATATCCTGTAAATTTGTCACAAAATGACAATCCTTAAAAAAGATTCCCGAAAAAGGTACAAATCTTTAGATTTAATACAAATTTCCAAAAGAATCATACATTTTTCAAATCTACAATTTGTTCTTAACGATATCAACGTCGCACGAACACTTGCTCAAGATTAAACTGCCAAATTGCTGCAACAACACTACTGTCATAGACAGAAAACAATTTTCAATGACTGACTGATCCGCTCCGTTACTGCCACGTTCAAATGCCCACACGTACGTACACGCATCTTGATATTCCAGTCTTGTGTTCGCTCGCTTCTTCTTCCCTTTTCAGTCATAAACACTGAACCTTCATTTGGTAAAAAAAAAACTACGTATCCAATCCTCTATCGTAAATGATCGAGGTTCTTAGGTTCTGACACGTGTACTACTATTATTCATCCACCTTCGTGTATTACGAAAGCTTTATTTAGTCTACTAAAATAGATACAAGCTTCTGTACCTCCGTTAATATTGAACATATTTAACTTACCTGAATCCGCTGTTACAACTTTTCTCGTGTGAGAGTCGCATTATAAACTTAACGGCAAGTGGAAGGAGGCTGTTTCCGATCCTACAGAACAAAAATAAAATGGCTAATATACCGTATACATTTTAAATTAAATTAAATTAATTAATTAAAATACTCCTTGCAGACAATAATTGGCCAAGATTGGAAATTTAATATTCTGAAATTAATCAGATTGATGCTTGCGTAATTATTTTGATTATTTCTACAAATTAAGAATGGTAATTTATATTATTGACTTTAATTTAATTTACACACAAAAATTGCTTCGCGCAAAATTTTTATTAAAAATTATGTTACGCACTAATGTTCTATTTATTGATCACCGAACAGATTTAATATAAAGGCGCAAACGACATTCATTTTTTATTTGTTTTACTATCATATACACATGTTTGGTTTCCAAACTTCTAACACTTCGAAAAGCGATATAACTTTATTTATGATTGTGGACGAAGCCAGCCCGAGCACATTAACAATGAAGTTATTGGTGTTTGTATATTCCCCAGTTATAATTGAAAACATTGTAACACAGCCTATAAACTTTGTTATTAAAAATTCAGTTTGTTTGCCTACATATATTGTTAATTTCACGCTTAATATATTTTAATATATATATATATATATATATATATATATATATATATAACAATTGCCTGCACATATTGTTAATTTCACGCTTAATCTATTTTCCAGTTAAAACAATTAATTAATCTGCAAAATATATGTGAACCTACATTTAAAAGCTCATAGTATAACGCAGCACAGTTATCGTCTCGTATTGGAGCAACCATTTTGTTTTATTCTACCATCAAACATGAAATAAAATAAATAAATATTCGTAGCTTAAATTCACTACAAGTTTCATACGCACCTTTAAATTTTTATAATTCTAGTATAATTGAGAGAAGATTTTTCTAGAATTAGAAAGCTATATAAATAGATGAATTGTCATCTGAATTTCTACAATGTAAATGTACGTACATCGACAGTATACCAATTTAATATTTTTACTGTAAATTTTTATATTCTCATATAGATGTAAAAACTTAAATGATAAATTGTAAATATAGCATCACACAGAATGTATATAATTGTTATTGTCAAGTAAGTTAGATATAAGCACGTTGTTATCTTATTATACAGATATTAAATGTCAAAACAGTTAAACCGAATTTCTAATATTGAAACTCAATTAGTATTGTGCAGGGAGCAAACTACAATTATTGTCTAATAATTATAGAAAGTAAGCATCGAAACAGAAAACGATACATATTTTCTACATAACGATTTTTACGATTTAACATACATTTTGTTTGTTTGTTATTAACAAAATGGATATATATTTGTAAAATATATAACAATTTTTGTACAACCCAATATGTGTAATAATTAATGGTTACATTTGACGAATATTTTATACTACCTTTCGATATCATACCATTAAGTACTGATTCTTATTAATTAACATGAAAATTTACACAGTATTGTCACAGTACTGTCCAAGCAAACCATTGCTCTGAAAAATATTTAAATTTTATTTATAAAATTAGATAAGGAATCAGCACGGCACATGGTATATATTTTGTAAGCTGTTTCGTAAATAAAATGTTTTATAAAATATGATTGTTATTCTTAAGGATTGTCAGAAATATAAAATGTTATAGATAATACGCAAATATCAGTATTGAATAATATTTGAGCCGAAGGTATAAATTTTATTAAAAGTTTAGTGCATGAGATAATTAGCTATCACAGAAAGTAGGATATATTTTAAACTTTTAATAATTAAATCAAATTTAGTGAAAAATATAGGAAATTGTTGGCACAGACATTAAGCTGATTGAACCATTTAAGAATTATCTTTAAGAATTAAAAAGAAAATCAGTCGGCTCCTGCATTATTCTGCTACAAATATTCCTTGGCAGTTTATAAGTGTGTCTATGTGTGTTTTATTAATAGATATCTTTTCAAGAAACTCCCATATTATGTACTTAATATTTTCAAATATGATTCCTGTAGTTGTTTTTTTCTTCAATTCTTTGTATTATAAAATATTTACTGGAGTACAATGAAATTCAGGTGCGTAAAATAGTTACTAAGAAATGAAATGTTACTTAGAATGAATCTTTTTAATGAAATAAATGATACACTTTTTGGAATAATTTGAAAATTTCTTTCATCCATTTCAGAAACAAATTCAACATGTACCAAAAACAGCTGTTGGTGAGTAGGTTCGTATATTAAACTGTCAAATTATCTGATTCATCTTTGCGACGATGGAAATAAGTTTTTCACTAATATCTTGTGTTTTGACAAAATATGTATAAAAAAAAACTACGTTAGTTATATATAATACATTCTACATGTCTTTATAATAAACAAAAATCTCAGACAACAAGAGGATCGAGTTTGATTTTTTTTTCCGAGTACTCAAATATAAGATAAATATAAAAATCAGCTTTGTCAACATACCTAAGTTGACAGAACCATTTTTTTTTTCTTCTAAAAATACATTCATTACTGCATACTTTTCCATTTAGCTGAAATACTCAATAAGATTTTCTATAATGAACGTCGAAATTCAGATAATTTTTTTGCATTATTCTCTAAATTGGTATGCTTAGTTCAAATGTATGCAGTATGTATCTGTGTACTTTTAAATCCGCATTTTTTTATTATTACATTCACCGACTAATCGTATCAAAGGATAATATACCACAAGGGAAAACAACAATTTTTATATTTTTAATTCTGGTTCATAAATAGGTATACTGTACCCAGCCAAACAACCAATTTATCAATATCACTAGAAATTTTGACGTAATGTTCAATCACGTTTACACGAGTTCTAAATCGAATTAAAACAATGTTTTGCTACACGAAAACACATTGACAGTCGAAACAGCAACTATAAACGTGTTGTATTTGTTTTCAACGATGCCATTAGTAAAACACAAAATAAAAATAATTAGAGGAAAACTAATGAAAAATAATTAAATGGAAATATTTATTAACATTATTAGTTATATTAATGAAGTATATTAATAAAGAAAAACCAATAAAATTCCGATTAAATAATATATGTATTTACAAATATGTGTGATATTTATGCTTGTTAGGTTTTCCCTAAAATATGCCGTAAATTGGTTGTTTGGCTGGATACAGTGTACTGTTGGAATACGAAGCACAGCGGAATTCTGTATTCATCCATTGTTAATGAGAAACCTTGAAACTTCATTGCTAATACTCCAAGGAGACATCTGTTAATAAACAAGTCAACCTTGCGTAATAATTTTTCAAATTGAAAATATCCTCGTTTATCACGTCGTAATATTGATTCATCTAAGCACAAGGTAATGTGTTATTTCAACGCAAACTCCAATACCTACTTTTATTATATTTTTTGTTCAATCTGCGTAAACAAAATTTCGACAATATTTACGTAATTTACAATTTCACTTGTTCATTTAAAACAATATTTGCCTAACGACGAAAAAAATTGCATTACAAATTCTACGAATTCTGTTTGATAATTTAATATTTGGTATTATTATAGCATGTAGCTCAAATACATATTTGCATGATGTAATAAAATAATTTTAATTTTATTCATTTGTCGCTTATTAAATTAACTCCAAATTCAAGACAACAGTTTCACAATTCAAAACATTGGTGGTGCCCTGGAAATTAATCCAATTCAAATGCGAAAATCTCAAGTTGAAGAAGATCCCCAGTAACATTCGTACCACGATAGTCGCGGCCACGGCCGAAACGGCACTATACGTGTTCTTGTTTCTAATAAAATTAATTAAGCAGATATTATTATTACGCGCCACATGTTGTCACTTTATGTCAAAATGAAAATAGTAGGACATTGATTATTCTCATGTTGTCTCCGAGCACGTGGCCTAAACAAAAGCTTACTTGTTTGAATTTGTGTCAGTGATAGTTGTACATGGTTTCTATAGAGGAGGAAGGCACACACATGTCAATTGAAATAAGGATGTAAATATTAAGTATTTGTCCTTTATGTGAAGCACGACCTTCTCGATTTATACCGGCCTGCTAGCTGAACGATATAACAATAGATTTGTTGTGCCGACAGCTCGGCCAAATGTTGAAGTATTGGCGCTAGTAACAGTAGCTACTTGTCACTGTCAAAAAATGTCAGTTAATATTGTAAAAGGTTGTTGTGTAAAAATTATTAATTATAAATACAAAATAAATCATAAAATATATAGATATATTAATTTTGAAAAATGATTTTTTAAAGAAATTTGATTTTATAACATTTAAAAATAAAATATATTACTTAGGTATACAATTTATTGCAAAATATATCACTTAGGGTGTTACCATCATTATTAGAACAATTCGGCTGAAATACAATTTATTTTTAATTAGTATAAAATTAATTCAAATGAATACGTATAATAATTTTACAGAAAATACCATAAATAATGTAGGTAGAGCATCACGTTTTAATAGTTTTCGTGTACAAGACGTGTGACGAAAACAATCTTCTGCAGAGTGATTACTACAAATATGAGGGTTTTTCACGTTGCGAATCTTTTCCCCTGAACAAACATATTATTACGTATGTGTAACTACATACTCTCATGCCATTTATGTGCCATATTCATGTTTGACGGGAATTCATGCAATAAACTTGTACCTCCTCGACTGCAGCTTGGTACACAGCACTTCTTATCATGAACCATAATTACAGTGATGTGTTATTAATATAACACACCAAATTACACTGCAGTTGAAAGTGTTGCTGTAAAAACACCTAATAATTTCCAGTAAAATGAATAATAATACCTGAGAATAATACCGACCTAAATATTACACAAATAATTAATTTATAATAGCACTAAATGCACTGGTTGTAAATAAATTTTACAGAAAATATTCGTGTATCACGACTGAATTCTGTAGTTTGTTGATTAACAACTGTCAAAATAGTATTTTTTTTCAAATGTTTTCCTACTGTTACTAGCGCCAGCGGCGGCACGCTGAAACTGGGCCTGTTAGCGGGCCGGAATAGAACTCTTTTAATCGAGAAGGTCGTGATGTGAAGAATCTCCTGTCACATATACGAGTATCTCATACTTTCGGCACTGTTGCTTTGCCAAATACCTACTGCATTTGACAAATGAATTCTACATGATTTTCAAATGAGATTTAAATCTGTAATTTCCACTTCAACCGACAAGTCACCACAAGAAAAAGATACTTCTTCTCTTTAACTTATGATATTTTAAAAAGTAACACAAAACAAATGAACAATAAATGCGAAACATTCGTTTATCAGCTGACTACAATCTGTAATTTTCCAAATGAACTTTCCACTTAATTACACATCATCTAATGTTTATGAAAATGTTAATCCCTCCGCATGCTTTCACGGCTCATAAATTTTCATGGCATTATTATTTTCCTGTCTGGCTTGACTGTAAAAAGACCAAGGATTTTCTTGCGGATTGAGTTTAACGCTATATTTCACCCCGCAATTCCGTGAATATTCGTCAACACAAGTTACTCAGAATATAGCATCCTGTGCAGGCAAAGGATAACACTGTTATAATAATAGGCTTTGAATAATTTTTCTTCCGACGTCCCTATTTTAGAATAAAATTACATTCATTTTCTAAACCAACAATATTTCAGGATGTGACGTCAGGAATTTCTATGTAGCTATAGGTCAGTGATGGCGAACCTACAACTCGCGAGCACATTTTGGGTGACACGCATCGACGGAGGCAAAAAAATTGCATACGAATAATACAAATATTTGTGTTTTAATAAATAAATATACTCGTTTCTTTCTTATTATATAAAGCGCTAAGGTCCGGCTCCTGCTGCTGATCCGTGCCTGGAAGTGTTTTCATTGGGCGTTTTGTTGACAAAAGCAAAACAGTCTAAGCCGACTATAAATGCAAGAGGCGATGTTTTGTTTCTTTGTGAAATCACTATTTTCTGTCATTGTCGTCAAACGAATTGACATTTAATTAATAGAGTTTTATTAAAAGTGTAATATTAAAAGTGTATCGACATATTTAAATTTAATATTTTCTACAGACTGTCCATATGTTGTTGTGTTCTCATACCATTTGATTATCATTGTTTTTATTGTTATTTTTTCTTAAATGTACATTATATTAAGATAAGTTACTTTTAACTCTTTGTTTTTGATTTGTACAAATGCACATTATGTTTTTGTGTTTTATAATACACATTTTCCAAATATTTTTTACTTTGTTTTCTTTGCGTTCTTCATCTTTAAATATATAAAATAAAATATCAAAAATATAACTAGTTTTTACTATGGTTGCAAATATCAAAAAGTTATGAATATTTCTATATGTGACACGGCATCAGAATTAAGTTAGAATTTTTTCAAATTTTGACACGCCGAGCTCAAAAGGTTTGCCATCACTGCTCTAGGCCAGCGGTCGCCAAAGTGGGGTGCGCGCACCCTTGGGGGTGCGCGAGGTGTTACTAGGGGGTGCGCCAGAAAAATATAAAAGTTTATTATATATATATATATATATATATATATATATATATATATATATATACTGTAGGGTCCTAGGGGTGCGCGAATAAAAAAGTTTTGTCTTAGGGGTGCGTGATCGAAAAACTTTGGCGACCACTGCTCTAGGCTATAGGCACTGCCGGGCGACCGCATGCAACGAAAGGTTTTGCACCATCTTGCACAACCACAAACATAGCTAAGTAGTGTGCATCTGTCAGTTGACGTTAGCCGTTTCTGTTTCTGTTCGCGTGGATAAAGCATGCATTACACGATGAAGTTTTTCTTTTCAAGTAACTTTAAAAGTTTTCTGTCTCGCACAATTACGTAAATGTAAGAGAGATAGTAAAGTCGACTTATAACGAAAAACTTACTACGTATAACTGCAACATGCACGCTTTAGTGACCGTTTTTGCATATTCCATCGTTTTTATTTCGTATTCCTCTATTCTTTTATTAATCAGTTTAATACCACTATGTTTTTATAACTTATTTCGCCATTCCAATTTATTATATTGCAGTTATAAGCTATACAACATAATACATAAAAAAAACAGCAAGGTCAAAACTGTTTCGTCACCTCATTCAACTTCCTCTTTAGACGACGTAAAATTTAATTAAAGTCGAGATTTCTGCTAATTGATGGATTTGAATTTTTTCCATTGTGTATTGTTTCAAATACACACATCGATTTAAAATAAAATTAAAAAAATTAAAAATTCATGCAAGTTACTCGTCCACCCAGAAAATCCTTTTTATTTATTTAATTAAACAGGATCAGCGCTGCAAGCTTTATGTAGAAAAAGCTTCACAGAAAGCGATACCTCATGAAAGCACGCCTCTTGTAAATAAACTTTTACCAATGACTACTTGAATTTTACATTTCATATCTGTTACATTCTTTTGTTCGTTGAAATGTATTTATGATGAAAATTACCTGAGGTTTTACCAATGTAAATTTAACATGAATGTATAAATTAATGTTGTAGTAGTAGTATGTAACGTGAACAATTGCGAAACATCCTTCAAATAACTTTAATATTACATAATAGAGTGAATTATATATAAATATATCCCCGCTTCTGACGAGTATTTCATTTAAATCTTTCAAGCAACAGTATCTTGCGTCATAACTTTTATACGTAATGATTAAGTAATTTATTTCCCGAAAACACATTTCTGCAGTGTTCCATAAAGCCTGGATTTTCTGCTGGAAGAAATTTGTTCTTACTTATCAGCTGTTAAACTTCGTCATTAGAACGGAGAAGCTTTTAAAGCTAAAACCTGGAGCCAGACAAATTTTGTGAACAATCAACTATTTATTATCTTCCCTAGTACGAATAGTATCGCAGTAAGGCCGGCCGCCCCAAGCGCAAAGGGGGGTGCCAAATTGGCGAATATTAGCTAAAAAAAACCTCAGCCCGATGAATATTAGCAAAAACCTCAGATGAGGACGCAAATTAGATATTTGCCCCTAGGCGCAAGAATTCCTTACTTCCTAAGTACGAATGAATAAATTAAAATAAATACCACAGGAATAATTGTATTCAAAATGAAATGTGTTTATTATGATAATACGTATAATGTCATATAGTTATACACAAAATTAAATTTCGCCATTTAAAACCTTATCTCTGATAACTTTTCTTTGTAATTTGGTTGTAGCTGTTCTTGGGATATTGTCTACAAATTTAACACCTCCTCTAAGACGTTTGTAATCCACTACCTGATCTATAAATAGTCAAAGATGAGAAATGGATGTAAGATAGAATTTTAAAAAAATAATCCTTATACTTACTATCAACGAATTCCTTTATTTCTTCCAGTGTGATTGTTGCACCTTCAACCGTTTTCACTAGTGCCATAGGATGATACATGTCTTCGTCATGCGGTATTGCAATTACCACCGCATCCGCTATTTGTGGATGCGACAGTAACAAAACTTCCAAATCAAGTGGATTAACCTGAAAATAATTTTACTGAAATCTTTATACAAAATGTATTATTATCATCAGTTATTATTGAAATTGAATCCTTACATAGAATGATCTAAACTTCATCATGTCCTTTATTCGATCAACGAAATATAGATAATAATCTTCATCATAGTACACAACATCTCCCGTGCAATAGTATCCTTCACTATCAAACACATCAGCGGTTGCTACTGGATTTTTATAATATTCATTAAACATCCTATCAAGTTTTACTCTAAATTCTCCAGTTTTATGTGGACCATCGACTACTTTCTCAGTATTTATATCTACTACCTAAATAAATAGCATAAGTGAATAGTCTATTATCATCTGTATGAATCATTTCTATATTACCTTAGAACAAATTCCTTCCAGTACGTGACCCATCGATCCAGGTTTAGCTTGAATAAATGCCAGATCATCTTCGGTGTACGAAATGACTAGACCAGTCATTTCGGTAATTCCATAACTTTGGAGAACTACTGTATTTGGCAACAGCTTTCTTAATGACATAATTAGTTCAGCACTTACTCGACCACCAATCAATAAACACGCTATCAATTTTGATGTATCGCCAATGTATTCTGGTTGTGTAGTAATCTGATATCCATAATAGGCCGAAGTAATAACACAAGTTACCTATAAATATAAATGCATATGGACAAATACGGCGTCTACTTATAACTTGATATATAGACATTTATCAGAACTTGAGGTTATCATATAATTAAATTACCTCATACTTTTCAATTACTCGGAATATATCCTTGATATTAAATCGATGGCTTACTACCCAACTACTTCCCATTATTATAGAAGCCGTGAAAACTAACATTGATGATATCCAACACAACCGGGTTATGGGAAAAAACACGTAAGAGCCTCTAGAACTGAATATTCATGATAATGTTAGTATCGCCATTCAATAACATTACAATTCTATTCACCCCCAATCCGTGCACGATCTCAGGAGACCATAATGTGACACACATATACCCTTGCTTGTACCGGTAGACCCACTAGAGAAAAATATCGCAACCGTTTCGTGTAGATCATCAGGTTTATAAGCTTTGAAACTATTTTCATCCTCTCCGCTAACAAGCATTTCTGAAAACTTCATATACTTGCTCGTCTCGCCGAAGTAGACAATGGTAACCTGCTGGTTACAATTACCAAGCGCTGTTTCTATTAGATTTAAACCAGTTTCATCACAAAACACGAACTTTGGTTCCAACAATTTTAAAAAATTTGTTGTATCCTCTAAAAATATAATATTTTAATAGAACTTATCTAGAGATGTACGGTTAGAAATAAGTAAATTACAGATACTTACTAGGACAGAATAGTGGATCCAATGCTGAAAATATACCGCCAGCTAGAAATGTAGCAAATGCCGCAGCATTACAATCTGTTCCATTTAAACTGCAAACGCATACAATATCTCCCGATTGAAGACCATTGGCTTTCAAATTTTGGGCAATACGAATACACACTGATAGAAGTTCTCTATACGTTTGTAATTGTCCAGTTTCTGCGTCAATCTAAAAGGCCAATATATTTTAGTGATTCCATGTAATAGTTAATAAATAGATACAGACATTTCCTATGTATAGATATACCTGGGCAATTTTATCAGCATGTCTACGCATTCCTTCCATAAATGCAACTGCTAAGCCATCCGGATGCAGAGAAAAAGATTCAGCAGGTACACATAATTTATCATCAAGATGATTAGGATCTTCACACGGTAATGTTTCTAAAATATAACGTAATACTCATATTCAAACGAATTTTAACTTGTATTTTATTAATTTTATTTTATTTATTTTATTTTATTTTATTTTATTTATTTATTTATTTATTTTATTTTATTAATTTTAACATTGTAACTTACTTGTGTTCATATTGAAAATAATATTTCGTATAAGTATAAACTTGAAAATTATGTCTGCACAATACGAATTCGTAAAGAAAATGATTAAGTAATTTATCAGTTCATTTTATAACATCGATATCAATATAGAGATAATCGAAGAAATTAGCTACAATGTATTGACCAATAATAGGTCTTGGATCAATAGATTTCATTTCACCTTGAACTGATAATAACTTAACCATGGTAAAAACATGAAAATAAATAGTTTATACATTGCACAACCTTCTCGATTATACTAGTGTACACAACTGTCACTCAATCGAGAAGGTCGTGATACATTGTATTACGTAATCATGCCAATTCAAAACACCATTCGGAAATCAGTACTTTCCAAATTGTAAGACAGTAGTATTATATAATAAAAGCCTTTTACACGTCCGGGAGTATGGCGTCAAAATCGGGATAGAAATTAAGCATTTACTCTCTAGGGACGAAAACTCTTTCCGTAAGGGAATTTTTATTATAACAAAGGTTTTTGTAAATAAATGTCTATTGTCATGGTAAGCATTGCATGGAAACATTCCCAAAGGCTTCTACATATTGCAATTTCAGTCCGATTTATTATAATTCTTTATTTATGCAATTAAGTGTTTCTACTCCCGATCGTGGAGAATAGTACATTATACACCAAGTGAGAGAAACCTCTAGTTTTTCAGAGGTGTAATTTGAAGTCCGAGGGCGAAGCCAGAGGGCTACAAATACATCGAGAGAAAAATGGTGGTCTCTCCCGAGGTGTATATACTATTTTTTCCACGTTCGGGAGTAGAAACATTTAATTTCATAAATAATGAATTTTAATAAATCGGCCCGAAATTGCAACTATATTAAAGACAGTGTGGACAGACGTCAAAACGCCGCCATGTTCCTGCCAATGTCATTAGTAGCAAAAGAAGGATATTATCTTTATAGCTAGCTTTGCTCATGTTAGCAACAAAAAATAAGCGTTTTCACGAAACTAAATGAGTATATTATTTAATATTATACATATATTAGATGAATTAAAATATCAATTCACATTATAACAATTATTTATTACACACTACGAAATACACGAAAATATCTCAGAAAACAACAGAACAGATCACAGCTATCTTTCAATTCAAAACAATTTGGAATGAATACACTGGTGTCCACACTGTCTTTAATATAGTCACTGTAGAAGCATTTAGCTGTTTCCATGCAACGCGTACCATGACAACAGATATTTATTTATAAAAACCTTTGTTATAATAAAAACTCCCTCACGGAAAGTGTTTTCGTCCCAGGCAGTAAATGCTTCACTTCTGTCCCGCGTTTGACGCCATAGAAACCGACGTGTAAAAACCACCATTTATCCCTCGAAGTATTTGTAGCGTCTGGCTTCGCCCTCGGGCTTCAAATTACAACTCAGGAAAAATAGGACGTTTCTCTCCCTTGGTGTATAATGTACTATTTTAGCTCAATTATCGACAAAATATTTTACTGGATGTTGAAAATAACTCAAATAATTATAACTGATGCGCATCAACAATATTATGCGACTAAATACGTCAAGATTTGTTTACCGAATGCCATTCTTACAATAAAAGATTATTATAATTATCTCATTTACAAACAGTAAACTTGTTCTAAAATATTTGACCAAATAATCATTTGAAGTAATATGCCCGTGTCAGTGTATTCGTTGAATCTTATTGTTAGTTATAGTACATTATACACGAAGGGGGAGAAACGTCTTATTTTTCCTGAGATGTAATTTGAACTGCGCTATATAAAACAAAATATGTCAACGGCGTAAAATGATTTTGCGAACATTTTTACATACACAGTAAGCTTAACACTACCTGGATTAATGTTGATTCGATGTAACGCGGTTATTCTTGAACACAAAGAAGCGCTAAATTTACGATGATCCGTGATAACGCGGTTCATGAAGACATAATTGCAGATTCTGGATCAATTTATAGAAATTGCTCCAGTATTAAAATGACTTCGTATAATCCTGTTTCGTCCAGCCGTCTATCTTTAGGAACGCATATAAAACGCAAAACAAGGTCGTACTGTACATGTAATATTCACTTCCTCGTATTTATCTCGTATTTACAATGTTTTACATAATAGTCTGAATCTTGAGCTTTTTAATTTAGACATGAAAATATGTCAGAGTTTATCACATGTTTTATGATTTATTCATGTTTTTTTTTTAAATTATAATTTAAATTGACATTATAGCATATTTCCAACATTCCTTAATTCAGAACAAATTTGTATGATGTTTCTTTTGTAAAAAAAGATTGTAATTGTATTATAAAGAAGAACATAATCCAAAATAGTAGCCCCCCCCCCCACCCCTATTAAATCATATACTTTGTCTAACTTATGTTGTTTTTTGTCACAAACATACTTCTAGAACATTGTACAATGCTATACATTCTCTCTTGAAGCTACTAAAATAAAACATTGGCGCTGTAATTTGTAGGTTTTGTTGCCTCAAGCCTGTTTTCAACGCTTTAGTTAACATTCATTTCAAAATAGCTAATATACTTGTATGTTTCACCAATAAATAATAATATTAACGAGCTTTATTCCCAATCGGAATAAAGGGAGTAGAAGTCGGTTTCTATGGCGTCAAACGCGGGACAGAAATGAAGCATTTACTTCCTAGGGACGAAAACACTTTTCAGAAGAGAGTTTTTATTATAACAAAGGTTTTTGTAAATAAATGTCTGTTGTCATGGTACGCGTTGCATGGAAACATTTCCAAAGGCTTCTAAATATTGCTCCGATTATTATAATTCATTATTTATGAAATGAAGTGTTTCTACACCCTAACGTGGAAAAAATAGTATATACACCTCGGGAGAGACCACCATTTTTCCCTGGATGTATTTGTAGCCCTCTGGCTTCGCCCTCGGGCTTCAAACTACACCTCAGGAAAAATAAGTGGTTTCTCTCCCTTGGTGTATAATGTACTATTTTTTCAGTAGCCGAGGAAAACGTCATATATGTATAAATTGTAATTATTATACGTTTATAGTAAGCGCATTATAGGGTAAAATATGAATTGTGTTGAAAACATTCCTAAATGGCAAAATGAAGTTCTCAGTCAGAGATTATGACATGGGTTTCTGTCTGTCACGAATTGCCAAATCTTCTGAAATATATACGACAGACCCACGAAAACACAAGATAATATCATCCGATTTAAGTCAATCAAATGTCTAACTTTACAATATGCCTTGGGATAGAAGTTCTACATACATTTTCCAGTTTCTGTTTCGATCTGAATCATACATACATTTCAAATTTCAAGCAATAAGTATATTTTTTTTTTTAATATTTAAATTAATTTAATTATTACAGACGTATTATAATAGTTTGTGAATATAACCAATTGTGTTCTTATTGAATTACATGAATAATCATGACGATGTAAATCACTGGTTCTCATACTTTTTTTTTCATTTGGCACCCCCTTTTTGATGTCATTAAATGCTCACGCCGCCCCTGATAAATAAGATCAGGGGAAACGAGACAGATTCTTTGCGGCCTATATACCATGCGCAAGCACGACAAATGCGATAATATGGTAAAACAAGCTGACCACGCCAGTTCCTAAATTCAAATATTTATTCTAAACTTTTGTTACAACATTGAATTTTTATTCAAGAACAAAAATTTTTCTGTGCTCACGCCCTACAGTTTGAGAATCACTGATGTATGTGAACGTGAGTAGTACGTAAAATCGGTTCGTCGGGACTTCGGGATTTTTGCCGAGAACTGACGCACAAAGGGGCCCTGCGCCTTCATAGTTCTAACAATTATTGGCATATTTGTATAAAAAAAAAAAACTATTCAAATAACCTCTATATATTTATTGAAATATTTATATAATATCTCATGCTCTCTTTCCATTTTATTTTTGGTGGGCCTCGCATATAATATTTGCCCGAGGCCTCGCAAAACCCCCAGCGCCCCCTGGCAGTGCGGCAGCGTTCAAAATGTGAACATCGGTGGTTTACTGGTATCAGCAGTGTGAACTATGGAACAATGATGCTTGAACCATGATTTACAAAGATTCACACAGTATTTAATACTTGATTTAACTGTTTCATGTAGTATCCTTCTTCCAGATACATATATGTATACAGACATATAAGTTGATCGTCTTCCTTGTTGTTATTATTTAGAATCGAACTTAGTTAAGTTCGAGAGCTGAATGCGACCCAATTACCTTTACAATTTGACAACTAACTATTCAAATTAAAAAATTTTTCTTCGTCAGAAATTATTCCAACGGTTGCAAACCGATCACAAATCAATGTTAATCACAAAACGTGTACGAACAGCAAACTAGTAGATTGCTAGTAGATGGAAACTCTGATTTGTAAACGACATGCGCCTGATAATTTCAAACGGTTCATACTATTTTATGAATAAACGACAAATAATAATAATAATAAATAAATAAATAACCCACAACTTGCGCAGAAAACGTTCCCGGCTTTAAGCATACATATATAAGTATGCAGTAATGCATGGGTTTTTAAATAAAGTTAATTTCAATTTAAAAACAAATATTTTATTCAACAACATTGTGAAGCAATTTTTAAACAAGTAAAATCATAATTATATGTTTGTTTATATGTATTATTATTTGCCATAAAATTCCTATCATATACAACATTTAACATGGAGTGTCTTAGATCATATATATAAACTAGTAGTATATATAAGATCTATGGGGAGTGTCCGTGCAACAAGAGTCTAGTCGTCAGACCAATTTATTTTCACGAGCTCGCACGAACATACAAGTCCGGGATTTACGGAATCGGGAAACCTTGAAACTGCATGAATTATTATTACAGGTTTGGTAGCCAAATCTATAAATTGCACAAACAGCAAATGTATTGCACACAAGCTTAAACACAACGCATTCTCACAGAGAGTGTATGCGAACATAAAGCTATGAACTAAAAACAGGCATGCCCGTATCATGTCTTATCTTGTCGTATACAGACATCGTGTATCTTCGAAAATAAATTAGTCTGGCGACTAAACTCTTATGTCCGTGCACTGAAGCTGGATTTATAGGTTGACATAGAAAATAGCACGACGCACAGAAATAACATAGCATAGAACATTTAACGCTTTGGTCATAGGGGAATCCGTATATGCGTTTATAAGCCGCATAACACCATACAGCGAACGGAAAATAATTTAGCATAGCATAGGAATTCTGGATCTGTGTGATAGTAGACCTTTTAACCTTGAAAAGTTTATTAAAATTTTGTTGTTTCGTATTAAAATAGAAGTTTAATGTTTTATATACTAGCTACAATTATAAGAAAACTTAATTTATAAATAAAGAAATATGCTAGAAATATATTACATGTATTGAAATGTTTTGTATTTATACACATAAGAATAAAATATACTTTCAAAATTAATGTTCACTACTTATCATTTCTTCTATACTTTTGAGTCAAGATAATGTTCTGTTGTTTTCCTGTATGTAATAACTTAATTTCTAATATTTAATAGTAAACATACATGATAAATATAATAATAAAATAATTGGCAATTAATTAGATTTCCCCATTTAAGATCATATCTCTAATAGTCCGTCTTCGTAACTTGAAAGAAGCTGTTTTTGGAATATCATCTACAAATTTAATTCCTCCTCTGAGGCGTTTATAATCGACAACCTTGCCTAGAAATTTTGAAACATTAGTAATATAAATATATTATATATAAATAAATACATACTATCGATAAATTCTCTTATTTCTTCTGCTGTAACTGTGGCTTCTTCAATCAATTTCACAATTCCCATTGGATGGTCTACATCTTCATCATTTGGAATGGAAATTACAACGGCTTCTACAATTTCTGGATGTGACATCAAGAGAATTTCTAGTTCAAGTGGAGATACCTAAAGATAAATAAATAAATACAAGTTCTATTTAGAAATAAAATAATTCGTTACATAGAATGATCGAAACTTCATCATGTCCTTTATTCGATCAACAAAGTAAAAACAGTAATCCTCATCATAATATACTAGATCTCCCGTGCAGAAATAACCATCACTATCAAATGTTTTCAAAGTAGCTTCTGGATCCTTGTGATATTCGATAAACATTTTGTCAAATTTGATTCGGAGTTCTCCAGTTTTATTAGGTCCGTCAACGATTTCCTCAGTATCTGGATCCACTACCTGTAACAAAATAAGTAATATATAATATGAATAGCATTGCATACTAGAAAGAAATTAAATCAGATCAGTTTTATCATATTGATCCCTTTCAAACAAATGATTACAAAATAACAACTGAGCTTCAATAATCAAGACTCTACAGTTCTGATTGTTATTTAACGCGTTCTTTTTTTCTTTACCTTAGCGCAACATCCTTCTAAAACACGGCCGATTGAATTGGGCTTCGCTTGTATATATTTCAAATCGACATCAGTAAAACCTAAAACAGTACCACCACCTTCTGTAATGCCGTACGATTGAATAATTATAGCGTTGGGGAAGAGATTTCTTAATGCCATAATCTGTTCACCAGTTATACGTCCACCCGTCATCGCAAACACTTTTAGTTGTGATGTATCGCATTTATAATGTGCGTATTTAGTGAGCTGATATCCGTACAGTACCGAAGCAAACATGAACGACACCTGCAGTAAAATAAATCACTTAATTTCACATTACATTGTATTCGTTGCGTCATTGTCATTATTAATGTTTCATTATCTAGTATATCATTACCTGATATTTATCGATTACTTTATATATATCTTCTACGTTAAAATCACTGCTGACAACTCTGCTGCTGCCAGACATTATACTTAAACCCACTATTCCTAGTCCGGTCAGCCAACACAGTCGTGTTATTCCATAAAACTCTACTGGTGTACTAAAATCAGTAAAATAATCATGAAAAACTATTCAGAAAGATACTAAGTTATGCTATCTACTTACGCCTGAGCCATACAAGTTTTCAGGAAACTATAATGCGACAAACATATACCCTTGCTAGTTCCAGTAGAACCGCTGGAAAAAAAGATGGCAACTGTATCGTCTAAACTAGCAGCTCTCTTTGCTTCAAAACTATCTTCATCTCCTTGACTAACAAGCATTTCCGAAAACTTGATATACTTGCTCGTTTCACCAAAGAAGATTAACTCAGTTTCAATTTCACAATCCTGCATAGCTGTTTCGATTAGTTTTAAGCCTGGTTCGTCACAAAATATGTACTTTGGTTTCAGGAGTTTTAAAAAAATTGTTGTATCCGCTAAGACAAAAAGTTATTATAATTATTAGACCTGAGCTTTTTACATGATAATAGTTCATACGTACACACACAAAATACTGGATCCAGTGCAGAAAAAATACCGCCAGCTAGAATTCCACCAACGGCTGCAGTATGACAATCCAGGTTATTCAAGGTACAGAAACAAAGTATATCTCCTTGTTTTAACCCTCTGATTTCCAAATTTTGAGCAATCCTAATGCTATGCGATAGAAATTCTCTAAAAGTTTGTGTCTTGCCAGTAACTGCATCAATCTGAAAATGTTTTATAATATTTTAGTATAATTTTCCATAGAATTTACAAGACAGTATTACCTGAGCAACTTTATCAACATTTTTACGCATTTCCTTTAAAAACGCAACCCCTAATCCACCAGGATTCACTTCGACAGAATTTGATACAGGCACACATAATCGTTTGTTATGATCGGGATTATCACAAGTTGCACTTTCTGAAAATATTCATTGTTTAATATTTAGATAAACCTGTACATTAGTAACAAAACATTGCAAATACGTTAAAACTAGCAATAATATTGGTTTCAACATTCTACTTACCAATTTTCATTTTTTCCAATTTAAATTTATGCACTTTAATTGAACTTTTACTAGATTTGTACTACAAATTACTTGATCAAAATGAACAAAAAATTCTTTTATTTAACACATCTAAGTTGTTACAAGTTAGAAATGCAAATAAAATAACTGACTAACTAGTCCCAACAGTATTTGGATATAAGTACGTGAGTTTCATGCAAATACAAACTACAACCTCAATGAACTCAATAAATGATGTTCATTGTTGTTTCATTATTTATGAGTGGCACGTACAGATGTAAGCGTGAATAATATAATGATATTGTTTTCGAAAAACCGCTCTTATATGAACTTATATAATCTTCATAGATAATTAGACTGAATCTTGCATTTCACGATTTTTAATTATACAATTTATCATTGTAAGTTTATCAAGTACATATGTTTCAGACTTTCTGATTAATTTTTTTAGGGCAGCACTTAACCCACTTAACAGCATTCAATCAGGAGCGGATTTAGGCATGGTCTTTATGGGCTGCAGCCTAATCAAGGATTCCCCTTCGCCGTCAGCCGAACGTTTGGATAAAAAAAACTGAAAAAAAACTATATATACAAGGAGCGATAGCTTATTCTCCTACCTCACGTGAATATACCTCTAACTGTGTTAATCCCCCCAAAGTTAACGGTCCGTCCCTACATCCAATACAATGGAAACATTTTCTACAACTGTTTACATCAGTAATATTTGTTAATGCATCGTTCATCGCTTCCAACCATTTTGGAACGCTATTTTCATCACTTATTTCAACATTATGCCATGGCGACAATGTATCGGTATTGTTAACGATTTCATTTCGTTCGTAGTACATATATGGTAATACAAAAACAATAAAATACATTTATTTTCACCCAAACAACAAAGTCTGGCGCCATTAAATATAATGTACTGCGCTATATTTTTTATATGCTCTTACTTTCAGTCACGTATTTTAATAACTGAAGAAGACAAATTCAGACTTCCCTTACAATTCCATTCAAGTGACTTGTTTATAAATGCATGTCACAAAATCTCACACAAATAAATGTAATTACAAAAATTAAATATCAAACAAGAGGAATACATTACACTAGACAACATTGAGCACAAATTTATAAAGCATTGCACGAGTTGTATCAGAGTGAGTTGTATACATCAAGCTCAAAGATCAAGATCACGAAAACGACAGCTGTGTTGTGTCTATTGTTCTACCAGAATCAAATATACAGAATGATAACTCTAAAACATCGTACCTAAAACGGTGGTTCACAAAATAATTTACAAAATAGAACGTTATAATACAGTTGAATCCAATAAACTAAATATATAAAAAGGTTCTTGGAATATAAATTAGTAATTCTCTTAGATTCTGTTGTGTACTCTGTTATAATATCAGGAGAAATCTTATATTATATAAAAGTGTTTGAGTACCGCTCACATACCATCTTGTTCTCCTTATCTGTAGAGCTATTTCAAGCTATATTCATCTACAACTTTATTTAATAAGATAAATGAAGTGAGCTTGACTAACTTCAATTGTTCCAACCAAGTATTGTTCTACGCTACGTACATTTATTTGTTTATCTAAAACAGTATATTAATGAACAATGTTCATAATTTCACAGGGAATTGTATTTTAAATATGAATTCTTCGTAAACAGTATTATCTCTTAAGAAATGACAAACAAACTGTGATTAAATATTAATAATGCCAGTAATTTATTATTTTATTTTCTCTTGCAATAAGACAAAACATGTTTATTGCCAGTCACTGCATTAACGATTACAGTGTGCAATATTTACTAAAAATGTTGATAATAAACTTATTTTCAATTGCCAAGAACAGACGGGTATCTCGTTGAATATTATAATGTCACAAAAATGTAACAAGGGCAATTTTAAGTGTGAAGTCAATAGGAACATGACAGTGAATACTAGATAATATTTTGTCTAACTATTACATCTAATGTAAACATATCTACTTAATTTGTTGGTTCAATTGAATTACAATTGTTTTGACTGCATTCGTTTGTTTACACTATCTACATAGTACTGTGAATTATATTCTATGATATTACAATTCTTGTTGTTTCCACCACACTTGACGATATTTAAGGTTATACGTATACATATTTATACAATATTATTCAGGTCTTCCTCATTCATAAAGCAAATAATACCAACCTACGTCACATTACGTCACGCTCCGTTCTTGTGTCCAAAATACACAGAATAGATTATATCTTGCCAGTCATAATAAGATTAAAATTTGTACGCATTAGTCGTATTCACAGTGCAAAAATAGTTATTTCCAGAATAGTATGTTCCAGCCCGAGGGCCTTCGGCTCGAGAGACGGATGTCACCCGATGGACATAATCATCTAGTAATACCCGTGGTGCATACAAGACTTTATATTGCACTTTTCTATTATTTTTATCAAAAACAAATTGCCCGAGACAGTTCAAAATAATTACGACACATGAGTTGCTAAAAACTTTGATTTAATTTATTTACAAATTCAATTAGCTTATTCTTGAAAATCGCGTCGAGCGCATTACGTATTTTTGATGATATCTCAGAAGATATTTTAACCAGAGCTAAGAAAGCTACTGAAGATTTATTAGCCACGAAATGGAAGGCAATTTATGAAAAAATCTTCAAAATATTGTTAACTGGAAAATAAAGTTAATAATTAGCGGTCATAATGACATTTATGCTCGCTAATTATGCCCTGTGGAACAATGGGCATGTTTTCGTATTTCGTATCCAATATAAAAAAGCTAATAATAGGCAAGTATAATATAAAAGAATTATAAAAAAATATAATTAAATATAAAAATTTACGAACTTGGGCGTATGATTTATTTATTTCTTGCTTACTTGGATGAGCAAAATTGAAGGAATTTTATATATGTACAGTGTGTCTCAGTGACTACCAAACATAGCAAAATTAACAATGGGAAATTATATAAAGATCCCCTATTGTGCTGAGCTATGTATTCTTTCTGCGTGGCCAAAACAAAAGATTTAAAACACACAGAAATTTACTTCTGTCAAATAATTTTCATATTACATAATTATTTAAGGAAATGTATTTAAAATACGTAACATTACATTTTGAAATACTTAACAATGAATGTGTATATAACAGAAGCAAACATTTAAATGGTAACATTTAAATTTAGCAGGTAACAGTTTGCGAAGAACTTGCGAGCATTTTAGTGTTAATGAACGTGCGGTTTTCTTATGGGGCTTCCTAAAATTAACTAGGAATGTATACAGACATACATGCCTGCAGCTCATCGACGTATGTGCAAGTCTGAATATATCAGAAATTATTATTTATCTAGATTCACTTTTAAAATCCTAGGTGCCTAGGTCGCAAACAAAACAACAAATTTAAAACAAGTGTGAATACATTTTCTTCTGTTGACAAAAGCAAAGCAAACTAAGCCGACTATAAATGCGTTGATCTTCTTTTGTTCAATTTTTAATTAAAAAATATTTTTTTCTCCAATGGTTTTTCAAAATAAAAAATATGGAAAAATATTGTTCCATTTCCTGCATATGCAGGAAAATTTTGAATACAATTGAATAACAAATAACGCAGAAAAAAAATAAAAATTGAAAAAAAATTGGAAAATATTTTTTTTCTCAAGTACGAAGGAAAATTTTGAAAAATAAAATGTACCTTGCACAACTAGACCATGACACGTATCTGCAGAAAAAATTTCATAATAATCCGTTGGGTAGTTTAGGAGATCTGGGTGGAACAAAAAATCTCGTACGAGAGAGCGAGCGAGCGGACGAGCGACATACATACGGACATATGTTGTAATAGTCATTTCGTGGTCCAGGGGGTCTGTCCGGGATTTCTGTGCAAAAATTTTTGAAATCGGAAGATGCTACAGACATCGTACCGAACACTATAGCTCTTCGACAGGAGGTCGATGAGCTAAAAATGTACACTCTACGAAGGCATGCAAATTTAGAATTACTAAAGGACTCTATTAGGAAGGCATATTTTAACATAACTCCTCAAACATTACGAAATGTAAGTTGTAATTTTTATGACCGATTAAGTCACTGCCTGCTAGCCAATGGGAATACGTTTGAACATTTAATTAATTAGGAAATAGTTTTCTTTTCTACTTTGTAGTAATTCATTTTAATTAATTAATTAATTAAAATTACTTTGTTTTACTACTTTATTTAAACAGAGTAGTAAAACAAAGTAATTTTCATTAATTAATTAATTTAATTAATTAATACCTGTTAGTGCTATTGAATTTTTAGTACTTATCTGTTGTGGTTTTCTTCATTAATTCATTACAAAATGCAAACTCGTAAGCTTTCTGTTGTATGTATTACTGAAAATCATCCAAATTTGTTTGTACAAAAACTTTATTATAAAATAATAAGTGGTTTACATTTGTTTACCCACGAACACTAAACCTTACTTTCTATTTTATTTTTGCGTTGCGTAAATTCTAAATACCTATGCTTTTATACTGAATATTACTTATACAAGGTAATTACTATACCATATTATTTATTCCTAAATGCTATTTATTTGCAATAATATTGATAATTAAATGTTGATAGTGGGGTATTGTGTCAGCAAATTCTAAAATAACAGCAATCTGACAGTAATGTAAATTTGATTAATTCAACTACCTACTGTTTCATTTGTGACAATCACATTTTTAGATACAGAAAGCAATACATTTGCTATGTCTGGTAGTCACTGAGACACACTGGGCCTAATTCAGCTCTCGTTCCTAATTTTAGGATCGCTCCTAATTTCTATGGTAACGTGTAGTGCCCTTGTTCAGCTAATATAAAGACATAAGTTTATCTTCTTTGTTATTATTATCTAGGATCGAACATACCGGATAATCATATAAATTTAGAATTAGAGTGCTCTATGAATTTTAAATTAGATTGGTAACATTGACAGTTGATAGTATTTTTTTGAATTGTCAAAGTGACACTTCAATACTTTCGGGTATTGCACAGGGAAATTAGGGAATTTAAGTTTATTTTAATTTAAGGGTATTAAGTTGTTGAGCTGAATTCGTTCCACTGTATTTATGGTTGCTATTCATTTTTAAAATGATTTGAAATATTTGAAATGAAATACTTTTCTGTTGTACAAATGTGAAAGAAGTGAAATGCTATACTTTTATTTTATTGTTTTGTTTGCGCGACCTGCATCTATCCTTGTAAACTGCAGTCCTAAAAATAGGTATACAAAACCTAGAACATAATATTAAATCCTTTAACTTTTATTCAATTTAATTGTTTGCCGTTCCCTCAGCTTCCCGCGTATCACGGGAAGCTCCTTCTACAAACATATGTACATACGTTGTTCCGATACAATATCATTTCGAAAGCAATACCGTAACTATCATTGTTATTAAGTTTTGTTACTAAATCACGTAACATAGATATGGGTAATAGACGTGGGTTTAAAACAGATAATGTAAGTTGATAACCCCCCTCCCCATTAAAACTAAATACAATAAAACGCCTAATTATAAAAGCAATATACCTATGCTTTATTACTAACACTTCAAACGAAAGATGAAGATATTACGTTAGAAAATTAATTACAATGTTTCCAAAACATTTTTTACAAGAAAATCGTTCACATTAAGGAATAAATAACTATACTATACCTTTTAAAATGTATTTTGAAAGTAATAAAATGTGATATTATGAACCTTCTCAACTTCTCATAACTGAAATGGTTTACTAGAATTCTAAAAGGGAATATATTTTGAGAAACACTGACAGCATATAAAACACAGGCGTCAAACATTCTCATTGTCAGCATAATTATAAGCTCCAAGGCGAGATATATGGTGATGTTCACACATATTCATCCATCCAGACGTACTAATTTAATGTACCATGAAAAATTGCACAAATTTCATCGTTCATTTTGGCTAAATTTCAAACTAAAAGAACAATTAGTGTTAACAACAATAACATGTGCTATCATTTGTTAAATCCGGCATTGTCATTTATTATTTTAACGACTTGTTACAGTACCAGTGGCGTGCACATAAAGGGAGTAATTTTATCTTGCAACTTTTCCTAGAATAAATATACCAGGGTCTACATACACGTTCAATAATCGTAAAAAATGTTTATTTCGGTGTTTATTACAAAACACACATGATTTAAAATATAAAATCCATCAAAGAGTTTCACAAAAATGAACTATGTAGTCTATTCGAAAACTATTACACCTAATTTCTTTTGTAATACATATACAAAAATAGCTTTGAAAAATGAATACATATTTACGTAATGAATAGTAATTTTGAATATTTTAAAGTATAAACAAACAAATGTATCTCTAAAATTGGCAGGACATTGTTAAATGCCAGCCAAATTAATAATAATAATTTGGTGGTTTTGATCAACTTTAAAATGCTTTCTGCCGGCAAATATCGTCAGATAAGCTGCTACTTGTGGTCAGCAAATAGAACTAGTAGAAACTGAGTTCTATTCTCGAACGTGGAAAAAAATTATTTTATTCTGCTAATAAACTAATGACTAACCTACCTACAGTGATTTTATTAACATCGAAAAATATGAAAATAAAATAAAATATTATCCTACCATACCCTAGCCTACCTAATGATACATTTCCCTACCTCCGAACGCCCGCCCAGCCAACACAGCCAAATTTAAACTAAAAATCATTTGAAAATTTTAATGATCATTCATGAGTTTTAAATTTCATAATTTTGTTGCTGATCACTTATATAATGACTATTTATTTTCAATACGCACAAGCTGACGAAATATTTCTTTACTTGCTGATAAAATTTAGTTTGTTTGCTAATCACAATATTTTATCACTACCGACAAACAGATAGTATGACGATCAAATGATTTAATTGCTGTTTTTTCTTACTAACCAAATATATAGATGATGAGTCATTTAATTATTTCTCTATTTGTTTCTCCATCTGAAAGATTGATAAATGTTTTTTCGTTCAATTTCAAAACCGTTAAATAAAAGCCAATGAACATTTCTTATAAATGATTAACGATATCTGTCAATCACGTCTGTGAGACTTTTCCAGTCAATTGTTCCCTGTGCGTCAGATATCTGTCAAGTCTCGATTAGGACATCCACCGAGTGGAAAAATAACAGCGACATGTCGAATTCAGGTCACATCAGAAGAAAATCCATTGTAGGCGATATCCGTTTTCTTTTCTTTTTGTTTCCAAAAACGAATGATATTGAACACAATGAGAAACCATTTTAATATAAACGCCGTCGTAAACTCAAGACAAAGATTATCTTACAAAGCATCGAGATTGAACATTTGATATTCAGGTAAAATTTGTGCTTTATTGAACAACGGCGTTTTCGAACGGGAAAGTATCATTAGTTTCTAATATTCGATGATTTGAACATATGTGACATTAATAAAATGTATATCAATTTCCAATATCGATCGAGATATTTTTATTTATTGTCGTGTTTCGTTGTTTTGAAATGAAGAGATACAGCCGCGTATTTGAAATCTGTTGGACGCACGTGCACAAATACCGGGTGATCATTTAAAATCATAATTAGAGCGGGCTATGAATTTTAAATTAGATTGACAACATTGACAGTTGATAGTATTATTTGAATTGTCAAAGTGACACTTCAAAATGTTTAATTTAGAACATAAAGTTTTTCTCACAGAGAGTTATTTTAAGAACGCGAAACGGCAAGAAAATGGTGAATGGAAGTATTCTATACACCACTGTGTAAATGATTTTCAAAATTATCAGGTTCTAAATATGAAGTGTCACGTTGACAATTCAAATAATACTATCAACTGTCAATGTTGTCAATCTAATTTAAAATTCATAGCCCGCTCTAATTATGATTTTAAATGATCACCCGGTATTTAGAAACAAAATGTATGATTTATTTTTGTAAATACATATTACTTTACAGTGATAACACGTTCACCGTGTTAGTGTTCATCAAATAGTACAGTTTGTCACGTATGCAAAATGCTTTTAATTCTGAATTTACAACATAAAACTTTACTCATTAAATACAGCGTTACAATGAATAGGACCTGGCGAACATTATTGACAGTAGATACCTGACGCAATTCAATCTACTCTCTTGTTTACATGAAGGAAACTGCCTATCCGCAAGTTCTATCGTTAATATCTAACCCCAAATTTAACGTAGTTTGATTAGATTTTCCTTGCCAGATTGTTATTATTCTACAAAGCAGAAACTTCCGACAATAAGATGTTAGGACACTAATTAATGATACAGTATCCATAAAAATTATCAGAGAAACGAGCTTCAAGTGTTGAGCTTTTCAGGTGAAAAAGTACCACGTAGATATAACAACATTTATGAAGGTAGAAATATTTTATATAATCTTCTGGTGGTTTCCATGGTTTCTACACGTAACTGTCGGTAACTATCACCATCAAGAGTTGCTGGTTACAGAGTTCAGAAGCTGGGACCTATGATATAAAACGACACGATTTTTTCTATATATTTTTTTCTGAATTAATCATCTTATATATTTTTCTCATACTAAAATTGCCTTCAAGTTATTTTTTATTCACATATGTATTTTTTACACCATATTTCATCAATATTTTAATAAAAAAAAATGAATGCTTTTATTTGCCGTAAACAAAATATAAATTCCAATACGTAGCGGAATATATTGAGGCAAAATGCGAATTTAATTTTTATTTTCTGATGTGTGCGACAAAAATTTATAAATCTGAAATTTATATCTGACGTTTCATCGTTTACCTCATTATTTCGGATTAATCTGCATCATTGTGATCTCAATGCTATTTAATACAATGTTTTATTCATAATTTCATTAAACGATAATACTTAAAATTTGCTGAATAAAATTGCGATTTAAGAAATCGCTGATAATATAAACGAAGGGATATTTCTTTCGTACTGTGATCAATAACAAATTACTCGTTATAATTCTACAATTTGATTTGTACTTGTTGAATCAAATAAATATTTTAAATCGCTGAAATAAAGTGCAAATAGGATGGAAAAATAAATAACGAATAATGAAAATGGAAAGATAATTCTGTCAACGACATTTAAATTCTGGATATTCGCGAAATCCAGTGAGAAGTACTATTATTAATTCTCATTTGAATAATAATAACACAATTCTGTCAGAAATAACCTACCCAGTCTCACAAGCCAAGCTAAAGCACACGTAGAAATAATAAACTCACTAGAATACATAGTGCTCATGCGGTCGTTTAGATTTCTAAATTACACGAATTTATTTCATTTTACGCCTTCTCTTGTAATTTCTGTATACTAAAGAAGAATGACTACTACTCGTAACATAGATGAACCAATTACATTACTACAAACATACAAATCACCGGACCATGTTATTAAGTAGATCTTTATTTTCAGGAAAATTACCTGCAGAAAATAATTTTGAGTTCATTACATAGTATAGTATAGAATAATTTATATATATATTATATACAGGGTTAGTCAAAATTACCGGAACACCTAAATAATTCTCCTACCGTAATGAATTTTAAAAAAATTTTCGTACAAAAGTTCTTTGGTTATAAACAAGCTATTGTTTACTTATTTTTTTAATATACACGGTGTTCATTTTATTGCGGAAATTAGGTCAACTTTCTTTTTTCAAATGGAACACCCTGTATATTTTTACATTTTTTAATTCCGAGATTAATTCTAAGTATTTTTTGTAGGAAAATTTTTTTTATAAAATGCATAATTTTTGAGTTATAAGCAATTAATCCAAACTCCTGAACTTCGAATTAAGAGTATTTTCATACATACATATCGTTTATTTTAACCAAAGGAATAAAAAAAAATTGCAAAATAAAAAAAAATAACAAATTAAATAGATAAAATTAAAGTAAATGTAAATTAAGGTACATGTGCTTGCTTGATAATGCTCCACAACTTCATGAAACAATTGACAAATAGTCAATCAATTGACATTTAAACGACAGATTAATTGCTTATATCTAAAAAATGATGCATTTTATAAAAAAATTAGTCCTACAAAAAATACTAAGAATTAATCTTAGAATTGAAAAAAGTAAAAAAATATAGGGTGTTCCATTTGAAAAATGAAAGTTTATCTAATTTCCGCAATAAAATGAACACCCTGTATATTAAAAAAATACTTAAACGGTAGCTTGTTTACAACCAAAAATCTTTTGTACGAAACATTTTTTAAAATTCTTTACGGTAGGAGAATTATTTAGGTGTTCCGGTAATTTTGACTAACCCTGTATATATATATATATATATATATATATATATATATATATATATATATATATATATATACCGGGTGTCCCAAGAAATCTGGGACATAGGGAATTAACATGTAAATATTGAAATATTGTGATTACTTCTGAACAATACATTTTAGAGCAAAAGTGTAAATTATATATATATATATATATATATATATATATATATATATATATATACAATATATATATATATATATATATATATATATATATATATTTTGCTGTCAAAAAAAATATTAAATCACGAATATTTAGATAAATTTGTCCAGAATAGAACCGTTTTATTACTTGAAGCTTTTCTTCATGTGAAAACTGTTCCATACTTTTAGAAATATCTGTTATAGAACGAAAATTACGAAACACAAATTTTTTGACAGTTACAATGTCATACAATTGTTTTTAATTTTGTTTAAATTCCATGGCTATTCCTATATATTATGTGTTTTCATGAAATTTTAAACTTGATTTTCTCAGTTAGGAAATGTCAAAAATTGATTCCTCACTTAGATGCAGAATTTAATTCTTTACAACTTTTATTTGAAGTATTTTTCTCTAAAGTAATTTGGTAACTAATGCAGGAGGAAAAACTGATTTTACATGTTAAACGCCTATGGCCAGTTTTTTAATTAACACCCGGTATATATATATATATATATATATATATATATATATATATACTACTGAAATAATTTTTACATTTATATATACCGGGTGTTAATTAAAAAACTGGCCATAGGCGTTTAACATGTAAAATCAGTTTTTCCTCCTGCATTAGTTACCAAATTACTTTAGAGAAAAATACTTTAAATAAAAGTTTTAGAGAATTAAATTCTGCATCTAAGTGAGCAATCAGATTTAATTTTTGACATTTCCTAACTGAGAAAATCAAGTTTAAAATTTCATGAAAACACTTAATATATAGGAATAGCCATGGAATTTAAACAAAATTAAAAACAATTGTATGACATTGTAACTGTCAAAAAAATTTGTGTTTCGTAATTTTCGTTCAATAATAGATATTTCTAAAAGTATGGAACAGTTTTCACATGAAGAAAAGCTTCAAGTAATAAAATGGTTCTATTCTGGACAAATTTATCTAAATATTCGTGATTGAATAATTTTTTTGACAGCAAATGTCATATAATTGTTTTTAATTTTGTTTAAATTCCATGGCTATTCCTATATATTAAGTGTTTTCATGAAATTTTAAACTTGATTTTCTCAGTTAGGAAATGTCAAAAATTGATTTCTCACTTAGATGCAGAATTTAATTCTTTACAACTTTTATTTGAAGTATTTTTCTCTAAAGTAATTTGGTAACTAATGCAGGAGGAAAAACTGATTTTACATGTTAAACGCCTATGGCCAGTTTTTTAATTAACACCCGGTATATATATATATATATATATATATATATATATATATATATATATATATACTACTGAAATAATTTTTACATTTATATATACCGGGTGTTAATTAAAAAACTGGCCATAGGCGTTTAACATGTAAAATCAGTTTTTCCTCCTGCATTAGTTACCAAATTACTTTAGAGAAAAATACTTTAAATAAAAGTTTTAGAGAATTAAATTCTGCATCTAAGTGAGCAATCAGATTTAATTTTTGACATTTCCTAACTGAGAAAATCAAGTTTAAAATTTCATGAAAACACTTAATATATAGGAATAGCCATGGAATTTAAACAAAATTAAAAACAATTGTATGACATTGTAACTGTCAAAAAAATTTGTGTTTCGTAATTTTCGTTCAATAATAGATATTTCTAAAAGTATGGAACAGTTTTCACATGAAGAAAAGCTTCAAGTAATAAAATGGTTCTATTCTGGACAAATTTATCTAAATATTCGTGATTGAATAATTTTTTTGACAGCAAATGTCATATAATTGTTTTTAATTTTGTTTAAATTCCATGGCTATTCCTATATATTAAGTGTTTTCATGAAATTTTAAACTTGATTTTCTCAGTTAGGAAATGTCAAAAATTAAATCTGATTACTCACTTAGATGCAGAATTTAATTCTCTACAACTTTTATTTAAAGTATTTTTCTCTAAAGTAATTTGGTAACTAATGCAGGAGGAAAAACTGATTTTACATGTTAAACGCCTATGGCCAGTTTTTTAATTAACACCCGGTATATATATATATATATATATATATATATATATATATATATATATATATATATATATATGAAATAATTTTTACAGTCACTTTACAACATATTATTTAATGATTGGGTCCAATTTGGGGGAAATGACTCTATTCAAGTCATTTCCATTTTTCCATTCAACTCTACCGAACCATGTATTTACCGATAAACAGTAGATCAATGAAATGAAAGTGTAATATAGGAAACGTGTCAGTTAAAATGTTTCTGATTCTCTTTATTCCTTGGCCTGCTAATTAAAAGGGAAACTCCAAAAAAAAAAGTTGATTATCAAGCAATATACTGGTCACCTTAATTTCAAATTAAAAGGCAATATATTACAGTCGCCAAGATTAATATTCAATAGAAATAAAAAATGAGACTGATAACGAATACATTTTTTTGTTGCTATTCCACAAGTATGTATTGATAAGAAAGTTTTTACCGGCTGAATAATTATCAATAAAAGTTTGTGGCCAAGTTCAAGCAAAACCATGGCAGCCAACTGGAAATCTGTTAAACTGAAAGTTTTCGAATGAAAGAAGTTTCGACCTACGGTGTAGCAAGCGTTCATGATACTACCGAATTTCAGAATTAATCAGCTAGAAAACCAACTAAACTTTTAAAAGTAATTTAGAATTTTTTTACACTTGTAATACAGATCACACAGAAAAGTACGTATAATTAAAAGTATAAACATCATACATATGTATATTTTACGTGTTATTTATAATTTAAATATCAACTACAGTGAAATCCACTCATAGTGAATCTGCAAATAATCGAAACTCGCTTATAATGAACGTATACATTGAGTCCCAACTAAATATACATTTTACGAAATGTAAGTCAATTCGCATAAAATGAACATACATATACAATGGCGAATCAAGTTAAGAAACCTCTCATTAAGTTGTGAAAAAAAAGTAATTAATAATTTCATACCATAACATATTACATTAATTAAAACTAGAAAAGATACAGACACAAATCTAAATCCGTCGCTGTCCCTCATGTTTAAAGAACCACTTTAGTTTTGTGTTTGGGATTCAAAAAGACTGTTACGTTTTAGTTTTGTTTACTTTTTTAGTGATATTTTTTATTATTATGTTTCATATAAAATGTATATACAAGAAATCTAAAATATTTAAAATAACACACCCCCTTTGACAGAATATCAAACTGACCTGTATTTTTAAATTTTGTGTACCTTTAAATTTGGAGTGCCTGCATATAAACATGCATGAAAGGCAATCGCTTATATAAATGTAAATAATAAACTAAAATAAATATATGAACTACTTTGTATAAAATATATGCATTTATAAGGGACCCAACAGCATAACTGACCCGGGCCCCGTCTCACCTCTGGAAGACCCTGCCAGTAGCTCATCGACGTATGTTCAAGTCTGAGTTTATTACAAATTCTAATTTACCTGAATTCACTTTCAAAATCCTAAACACTAGCTGCCGGTTTCACAATGAAATTAAAATGTATTTATAAAGTGGCACTTTAAAATTTATTTTTCGTTTCATAATCTACTCCTTTTAACTAATAAAAGTACTTTACAGAATATTATTTAAGTAAGAGTTTAGCGAAAATGATCATTTCATTTTATTTTTAAAATGTCATCAGATGAAGAGATAATTATTATTATTAAGCGTAAAAAATATAGGGAACGTGTGAATCATTTATTTAAATGGGAAGACAAAGATTTTTTTTTTAGACAGATTTCGTTTTACAAAGGATACCGTTTTGATGATATTAATCAAAATAGAACATTTAATTAAATTACCTACAAATATATAAGTACATACATATATAATATTAAACCAATCGATAAATGATGTGAAGAAATGTTCAGTAATTTTATTTTAGAGGTGGATATATCCAACCGATAAATCAATTACTTTTGTCTCTACGCTTGTATGCTATTGGAAGTATGTATGTATATGCAAGAAAATTATGAATACAATTGAGTGGAAAATAAAGAAAAAAATTATAATCTTTTGAATTTTTAATTCTCAAGTACTAAAGGACATTCTGAAAAACAAAATGTCTAATGTTCTACTAGACCATATTACGTAGTTGTAAAAAAATCATCAAAATCGGTTGGATAGTTTAGGAAAAGTGAATGGAACAAAAATCTGTACTTAACACTATAATTATTCGACGGTAGGTAGGTCGTCATATTTTTACATGAATTTTCGTCGTGCTTTATTTCTTGCAAATTAGTTAATTCGGTTTAAAATTCCCTACTCTATATACAGAATGGCCATATTATTTAATTTTTCTTCTTCCATGGTACTCACTAAATAATTTTTTACACACCTTAAAACAGAAAACGATTTACAAAGTTGGTGATATTAAAATTGTATGAGAAAATAAGTTCTGAAATACTAAATAAGTGATATTAAATTTAAAATAATACGTTATCTTTTCTTCTCATTGTTAGACTAACACAATGTATCACAAAACACAAGATATCTGTTTACAAATTATAGACAAATGCATAACCGACTGTTGTGCAGTAACTAATTATCATTTACTACAATACTATAATTGTACCTTAATAATAATTTAAAAACAATGTTGTCATTACTGTTTTTCCGAATTTTAACATACGTCTCAACACATTTAAAAACAATATTATATTTATTAAAAGGGAGTAATGCCCGTTAACTGAAATTTATAAACATGATACGCACCACCACAAAAAAGGGAATTCCCATTTATTTCAACGAAAAAGTGATATAACATTATTAATATTATAGATAACCTTTTCATCCCGCGAGGACTAGCTCTGTTAGATAAAATCAAACATTTTCAGTTTCACTACATACATTTTTTTTATTTGGCATTCGATTAATCTCATACTTTAGGAATGCCTTGCAGACGATACTCCACGTCTTTTATCTATATTGCGGGCGGGGGGGATTGTGTCTGCAAGTCCCAGAGGACCACATGTTAGCAATAATCTAACACGCGAGCAATCACGTTTGCGACACATATTACGAAAAATGTTAGAAAAAAAAGGACCAAAATGTGGTTTTTGTCCCAATAGAAAGAACCGATTTACCAAACATAGATGCTGATAGATGCATCACATACAACATTCCAATATGCAAGGAACATACCACCAAAACAATTCTAGGCAATTTTAGGCACGACACGCGAGGTACTTCCTCATGATGTTAAACTTTAACATCGATAACCATATTTTTAATGTTTAATGTAATAAAAGAACACCCTTGCAAGCTGATTTCTAAAAAATTGAAGTTTTTAGGCCTTATATATAATAATAAAATACTAACTGCGAAGATCGCAAAACCCGATATATTTTAAAGCCTGGTGGTCAAGTTTAAATAAAAAATTGAACGAGACGGCCCGTTAAAAAAATTTTCAAACCCCATTTAACGACCATCGCAATATACATACATATTTATAAAAATTTAAATTATCGTTTATTTAAAAAAAATTAATAAGTTTTATTTTGTTTATTTATAAACATACATACATATATGAGTAGATATATGCCAATAAAAATAAAACGTGTACATGCTCTAGTGCTGTTTTTCACAACGGGTCAACAACAAATTTAAAAATTTTGTGCGGGCCGCATATAAGAAAATATGAACACTAGAGACTAGTTGATATACACAAATTATCTCTTTTTTAACATCTATGAAAAGACTTTTAATTGAACTTAAAAAACTATCACGTAACAATCAGTTCGTATGAATGCAAACGACTGTCACTATAAAACGCATGGACCCTTGTATGTAACTCGCTGAATCTTTGTAACACTACGAAGACAATTCTGTCGCGCTTGAGTCAATAGTATTAAGCCCAATTAAGCCTATTATTACAGTACATTAATTGTACTTTTAGCAAGCTATCGAATGCCATTATTTTAAAGCCAGTTCTCTTGATAGCATATTTTTATGAAATAGGATCAGCTTTAAAATATATCTATTTGTTTGTAATTTAATATAATTTTTTTGTAATTGAACACAGAAATATGTATATATTTAAAAATTCAATTCATGCTCTAGTGTACAGTCGCTTATAATTAACCAAATTTCTGGTCCCTATAAGCGAATTCCACTGTAATTGTATAACATATTACAAATAGTGATTTGAATAATTAAATATGTTATAACTGGGGTTGGATTTAACGCTGTTCAGTAACAAATCAGAAACTCATTGTGTTACGTATTACAATTTACGTTTAAAATATACCACAGAGATTTGATATAATCATTAAATTGTTAGTCATATTTGCTTCTTTGTTATAATAATCTATTCAGTTTTGTTATAATAATCTATTCAGTTTTGTTTTAGAGGTGTGGTTTCGTGTTTTATGTCGTGTTGTCATGTAGTGTACAACCAGCAATACGTAGCGTTTCGGCAGGTAAACATAACTTGAAATAGTAAAAAATTAAATCCAGAATCTATATTCCTTAATCCTGTTCATAATGAACGTGTGACAGTACATTATATCTCTAGATTAAATTCAATTTTAACAAATTTACACGAATAATGAAATTAGACATTGGTTTCTTATGAATATGGCAATATTTTATTTAAATGTACTAATACAAAACATACCCTTAACAGAATCACAACTTAAATAGATATAAAAGGTACAGATCAATCGCGGTTTATATTTAAATTTTCTTCAATACAATCAAGCATTATTTCTGTACCGTTGCTGGAACTGCTACTACTACTGCTGCTGCTGCTACTGCTACTACTACTACAGTCTTCTACTTCTGATTCATCCTCTGCTTGTTCTGAATGTCGACGTCTAGCGTGCTACAGATATAATGTTATATTAAGGCACTAAAGATCTAACAAGTATTAAATAACGTACCTCTAGAAATTTCTCGCGCGTTCTTGTTAATTGTTGAATTAACCTGTACTGTGAATCTAACTGCTCTATGCACGATCTGCAAATTGTTTTTGGAAGACTATCTTGAGGTTCAACCTAGAAAAGATGTACATTATAAAATGCTTATATTTAATAAATATTTTTACTTACAGATATCGGCATCAGATTGATCTTTTCTGCTAATTGCAGATCAATGCCTATATCACTATAAATATGTATAACATTTCTATTCAATTCAGAACACAATCTACATATAAACCCCGTCATCACAGCAGCATCGTAACTACCCATTTCAACAACTATAAATGATTTTAAAATTTTTAAATTTAATTTTTATTGTATCAATGTTTATTTATCTACGAGTGTCAAATGACAGGTTAGATAGCTTTTTAGTTATTTTGGTTAGAACCTTAAAAAACTTTATTTACTAGTTGGCAGTGCTGGAAAATAATGCGCAATTGATTAATGCGCATGTACGTAAATTTTTATTTGCTGTTATGTGACATATTTGGCGGTTATTATTTAGTCAATATTTTTATATTGTTTTATTATACAACAACGTTTTAACTTTAGCGATAGTGGTTAGTTTTATATATCTAATATGTGTTTTACAATAATCTATTTATTTAACTGTGTTTACCTCTACTGATAAGTTGACTTAAGAGCTACATAACCTGTAAGTTAAATGATTTTACTTGAAGTACAACATATTACAATATTTTATTACAGATTTATGCTGTATAGACAACCAATTCAGTATTTATACAATTTATCTTGGATTTCGCGTGTTTCCGAAAAAGAAATTGACTGACATCATTATTTTAAGTGATCAGTGTTACTTAAATGTATCAAAAGCCAATGAACTTTTACATGATACAACTTCAGCGTAATAGTTAAGATGCGCAAATCAAAAACCAAGGAAAACCAAGTGGGAAAAGGAATTATTAATATTACTGATTCAAAATCTATAAAATTACGTCATCGTGAACCATTAACAGATAAAACCAATAAAAATGTAACCAGTGACAGTAGTGCTACGAAGAAAAATACAATTAAAACAAAAACTATAGAAGCCACCACCATGAAAACGAGGAAAGCAAAGCATACATCCGCAATTGTCGGAACAAGAACAAGATTACAAGCTACTTCTGTTACATCACCAAAAACAAAACCAGCTACAAGAAAAGCAATTAGATCAGCTAACGTACGTACTATAAAATCAGTTGACAAATGTAAGCATGATGAGGACACGAAACTATCTAACAGTATAGTAAAACATATGAAATCTGCAAGAGTTATATTGACACGAACCTCCCACGTCAAAAGTAAGACTAGGAAATCGAAAAAATCGTTAGATACAACTCAGACTAATAATGCGATAGAAATATCTGATGATTCTTCGATAATCCGACAATCAGCTCGTATTTCTATGAGAAAGAATAAACAAAATAGCTTGGTTGTAGTTAAAGATCCATCGCCAACTAACACTTTTATAAAACCTCTTGCAAAATCACCTATCAAAGGAAGACAATCGAATCCACTAGCAGTGTATGAGTTTAAATATGATCCCAAAGAAGATCCGAAACCCATGCTAAAAAGAAAACGAGGACAGGTTAAAAAATATACGAGTGATTCGTCAGGCGAAGATGATAACTCAATGAAAGTCGTTGTAAAAAGATTACGAAAATTAGACCGAAAAGTAAAGAAAATAAGTGAACAAAAAAAACAACCTATCTTTGTCAAAAAAGCGAAGAAGGTTGCGACTGTTAAAGTTAAATCTAAACAAAAACCTATCGAAGTGAAAATACAAGAAATGTTTGAAGAAATTCGTGGTAAAAAGAGTAAAGTAAAGCAAAATATTGTTCCCGCACCGCCTGAGGTGGTTGAGAATGTCAACACATCTTGCTGTGTAGTTCCCGAAGAAGATGTAGAACAAATTAATACAGTTAAGAGTACACGAGAAGTCATAGAAGAAGTGGCAAATAGTTTCCTTGAAGATGATTCATCATCAGTTTTTGATGATTTTGAACCTGTTAGTCCTGCACCAATCCATATTATTTCAAATGTGCTCGTTCATAAGACGAATGAAAGTGTTGCCAAGCCGGTTATCACAGTAAACCAGAAAATATTTAACAGTACATTGTTGCATACAACTGCAGTACCTTCGTCCCCATGGAGACTAAATGTATCAACAATTCGCAAGAAACCACACGCATTTACAGTGAAAGACAAAAGTTTTATTCCATCGTATGATCAAGATATCATAGAAATTAGCAGTAAAGTGACAATTGTTGACAAAACAAGTGATAGCAGTGGTCAAACTGTACAAAATGAAAACAACATGAAGAGCAAAGAACGTGAAAAAGTTGTGAATCAAACCAGTATACTTGATTTCATTCAAAGTTCTAAACCACGACCAGTTGAAAATAAATCCGTTGGATTATTTGACGATGAGCCGGTTAGGAAAGTTGCATCACCACGAAGAGTTCTAGGCGAAATCAAGTACTCACAGTCGACGCCGTATAAACCAATGAACTCAATACGGAGTTACAATTCACCGAATATATCTATGATTAGTCCAAAACGAAGTGACACAGAAGACTGTATGTTCGGATTCTCATTTCTGAGCGACAGTGAAAATATAAACGATGGAAATAAAGAAAATGCGCCGCATAGAAAAAGCCCAAGGAAACAAAGAGATGATGCAAAGAAGAATATTCCTACAAGAATCTCGGTAAATGAAATTAAACATACTTTGGCAAAGGATGTACCTAAGCCAGGTACTGATAATGGTGCTGAAAAACTTACTGAAGATCCCAAAACTGTACGGTTTAAAACACCTGAAATTCCGGAACCCGCCGAAAGTGATTTATCGATTGCACTGTTTGAAGATCTTGAAGATTCAGTGAGGGCATCAAGGGTAATATATTGATTCTAATTATTTATAACATTATTTTATACCGAATGTCCCAAGGAATCTCAGACATAGGAAACTTACATGGTAATATTAAAAAATTGTGATTACTTCTGAACAATACATTTTATAGCAAAAATGTAACTAAAAAAAATTGTACAGAATTAAAAACCGCATAATATTAAATTCAGTATTGCAATATTTCAAAATTGATTTACTCGATATACAAAAATATTTTAACACTAAACATAACATCTTATTATGCAGTATTTTATTCTGAACAACTTTTTTATTTACACTTTTACTCTAAAATCTATTGTTCAGATGTAATCATAATTTTTCTATATTTACATGTTAATTCCCGATGTTCCAGATTTCTTGGGGCACCCGGTATAATTGTTCACAATAATTTTATTGATGTTTTATTTATTGTTGAAAACTAATGTTTTGTAGAGAGTAACAAAACAATACGTAAGGAAACATCCCAAACGCAAGCGATTACCGTCTGTCGAGTCACTCGATAGTGACAACGAATCTGATACAGAATTACCTGTTAAAAAGAAAACAAAAGAAACAAAACGGACAAAAGAAGAAGTAATATTGTCACATTATTCATCTGTCATACATTCAAAAGATAATTACATTTGTATTTTTAGGAAGAAGAAATTGAAAGACTAGCTTCGTTTTACAATTCAATGTTTGAAGAAATCGAACAACATCCCCTATGCATTGAATGAAGCATATTTTACATATTTTTTATTATCTTTTTTACAGATTTTACTCATTCGATGAATGGAATTTTTTATTGTTTTTATTTGTTTACTGAGCTATGACTTGCTTCTTATTTATATTACTTTTTTAAGATCTTTGTACAGAATCTCGATTTTAAGTTATATATTTATAATTTTTGCATGCCTTATACAATTTGTTGTGTGGATCAGAAGTTTTATGATCTGATAACAGTTTAATATCTTACAGTATTTTGCACATAATTTAGAATATGAATTTGTCTATTTTTAAATTGAATTAGAATATATTTGAGGTAATAAAACATACAAAAACGTATATAAGAATATTTTAAAATTATTTAAGCTTGATAGAAGATTGCAATGCGCAATATTCCTGCGACAATTTCTTGTTATAGTTTTACTTATCTTTTGTTTTGATTTTAAATTCATTCCAATCTATCTACTCACAAGTCTAATAACATACTTTATTTTATTATTGTCGCCTGTTAACAAAATATTATGATTCGCTAATCTTTGTTATGTTAAATGTAGTATATTATCTAACTATCAACTAGCTAATCAACATCCAACAGTTTTTTTAAATAAACAACGAAAGTTTTAATTATATCAAACAAAGGAAATATTTAGATTAACACACGTGTTCGAAGGATTGAAGCGTGCGTTGTATTGTTTGAACAAAGAACGAGAATCTGTCTTATCTCGCAATATTACTTCTTTGTTTTAGAGTAGAGACACATGTATGTATGTATATAAATTAAGGTGGCACAGCTGCAAATTGCATTACGCTGGCCAAGTGTGTACTGGTCTATATTTGGATTTCACAAGGTCATTACACTTGACAATAATTAGATGGTTTTTAAAACTATTTAATTCTTACATAAAGTCTAATTGTCATATATTATAGACAATGGAGTCCATTACATTATACTCTAAACAAAGTTCTTTTGCTTTTACATCAACACTCATTTATAATCATTGTTGATGATTATTTAGTAAAATTTGAAATATATCGAAATAGGAAACTATTCTATCCGGATGGGTTGGAATAATTGACTGCAATTCTAGTTGTAGAGAACTATATATTTGTATATATTAGCGTGATGATTTTGTTTGATGACGTTTCGACCATGTGGGTCCGGTCATTTTCAAAGCGAAAAATTACAACAAAACTTCTAAACTAAGTCAAACATCACAACAAAATTCATTATGAGAAAATTCTCAAAATTGTAAAATTATTATAAACACGTAAAACGCCATGCCTAATGGCATAGACAATGAGCAGAAACTCATTTATAATATCCATATTGCTATTTATATGAATTAATAAAATAGATATTTTAGTCTCAGTATCAATTTTAATAGCATAAACATTTGCTTAGAATTAATATTACTCTTATTATGAATCAAATATCGTTATTAGTCTTAATTCAATACATTTTAATCGCTGTGTAAATTTAAACGTTGTTACGTTAATGCAGTTGAGCATTAAATTTCTCATAACGCAACGTGTGCGTTTGCTTGTTAATACATGTTTATTGAGAAGTATGAATTATGATAACATGTGATTGGTAATTATTGTGTATAATATACACATGTACAGTAGTAGATCAGTGAGTCACCACCGAGTTCAAAGTGTAGGTGCAATTTAGCAACAAATTCATTTCCGTTACATATTGTTAACGACTACCAGGCACCACTGGTTTGGCGCCTGCGGTTTAGATGATGACTCATACTTTTTCTTAGAGGAACCAAACATACAATTTGCCTACAAGTAATTTAAAGTTCGCGCGGTTAGTGCTACGCGCTCATTGGTTGTGTACGGCTTTAGTCATTGGCTATTTTTAGTAATGACATCACTGGGCTGTGATTCTCAGAAAGGGCTTCCCCTGACACAGCATACAGATGAGTCATCGTAAGTTTTACACATTTTGAACACAAATTCGCAGAGTTTGTATTTTTTTTACTTGTTCTACGGTTGTCTGGCCGTTACCCTTGCTGTGTTGTGGGTTCATTTCGAGTCGCGATCTCGCATAGTGATATTCCGGAGTAGTGTTTGTAACATCTGTTGGTCAATACGCGCACAGTTGCCACATTCTGTCAATTACTTATTGGTTGTAATCAAGTAAAACCAATACAGTTTGTGTTTTCGTGTAGTGTTATATGTGAAATAACGTTTAAACATAAGTTTACTAAGAAATCAGCATCATGAAGGTGGATCTAAGTGACGGTTTGTCAAACAACTCTGACTTTTCAAGTGACAGTCAAAATTCTACAGACTTTTTGACTTCTGTGTCGAATTCTACAAGTGTTATCACACCAACAACAGTGAGTATTTGAGCTAAATATGTACTTTCCGATAAACTTTGTCTCTATTATCAATCACTTATCTCAACCTTGTTGCTTGCTTGCCATATATAGAAATCAACTTTCAGTCAGGATTTTTTGAGACATGACCATGTGCTGTATGACGCAATTAATTTTTTGCACAACTCAGCTTTAACTCCCATATTATGAAAGTGCCATGTCAAAATAAACTTTATATGCTTTAAAATGTGGCTGTGTAAAACATAATTCGCAACACTGTATTGGTCAGTTTTATTAGGGTGAATTTGCCACCCTCACATTTTGTCTCCCCTTTTGTAATAGACAGACAGGATCAATAGTGCATGGGTGCATATTAATGACATGTTGAATTCGTGGGGTAGTCCTAATCAATACATGCTGGTAAATATCCACAATTCTGCTTGTTATCAAATACGTTGAAACACTTTGTAACTGATAATATACTTATCGTTGTTTCCTGTTGCTTGCCTGTTACTCGGCTAGAATATGCGTTATGACGTATGGACGATTTGAATATGTAAACGAACAAAAGCTTTAGTGCAAGTGATTGAACCAATGGTGTACCTACTAAAAACAAATGCACCCACTGACAGACGAACCAGCTGACACCGTGCACGTGTACCTAAAACAGTGGCTCTCACTCAGTGGCGTCCGTTTAGAGAAAGTTATTTATGGAGAAGCCGTCTTTGTTTATTTTTGACCTTTCAATCGTAAATTTCACAGTAATGTGTGCACATTTATTCGCATTAACTGATATTTTACATGCGTATTATATTTTGGGCAAGTCATATATTTTAACAAGCGTTTTATGTTTTCGGCCCGGCTAGTAAAATATCTTTTGTTTATGTACAGTGTTGCAATTGTTATTTATCGACCAACTTTCCTGGAACGATTCAAAAATACATTTACAAAAGTTCATCTTGTTTAAATGAAATATTTATTATCGGTATAAATGTTGTTTTTTTTTTCAACATATTAACAATTATATATATGTACTTTAATATTACATAAGATTTCCTGTTCTGAAATATAATCAGTTCCTTTGATAATAATTATTATCGAAGGCTGATATATGTATGTCACGTCATGATTCTGTTTAACGATAACATGATAAACAAAAAAATCGTATAATTAATTGATTATTTTAAATAAATTAACAATAATCATTGGAATATAAAATATATATTTCAAGCATAATATTATTTGCATACAAAACTGGTCCTAAATTCTGTTCCATGAATAAATTATCGTTTAATATAAATTTCAAATTACAAGTATGCACAGTAAGATACGTTCCAATAAGTTCCAGCGTTAAACGAAACAGCGTTAAACGAAGAAATTTTAATACAGCGTCATTTTCTATAAATTGTTCCATAATTTCCGTAATTGTGTTTTCATCAAGGTCTTCATGAACCGCGTTATAACGAAACATCGTAAATTTAGCGCCTTTTCTGTGTTCAGGAAAACCCGCGTTATATCGTATCAGCGTTAAGCGATTCAGCGTTATGTGAGATCTTCGGTAGCAAAATCGAATAATTTTTTCTGATAAATGAAGAATAATAAAACAAAATATTTTAAGATATTATTACGAATGATAAATTAATGAATTAAAAAAATCCTTAAAATATATAGACATAATTTGAAAAAAATATGCTGGATATGTTAGGGACATTTTGGGTACCACTGTTGTGGACACACGCCCACTGCGGTTTGGGGTCGCAGACATTTGCACCATGGGTCAATCGTCGCGTTAGCCCCGGTTGTATTCTGACTAAGAAACCAATTCGAATATTTATTTGATAGTCAGCTCTTGTTACATTTGTCCCACTGCCGAATGGTTGCCCATGTACGTTTGTGTTCGTAACTAGCACTACCCATAGTGCACAAGAATTGAACATGTAATATTATAAGGTGCGTTTCTAGGAATGCGCTGTTTGTCCTTAAGCTGGTGTGACGTGTGTCGCATCACAACCACATAGATTAGTTACATAACGTGTGCAAAGAGACATGGCCGCGGAAACCGCAGCTGCCGTTCGACAAACAGACACCGGTAAAACATGCATTTATCTAACACACAAGCTATGTCCGGCAATATAAAACAAAGAAAACATCCATCGGACATTGAAGTCTAGTACTAAGCAAAATTCAATGCAAATTTTGAGTCATTTATATTCCAAAAAAAACAAACAGCATTTATACGCGAATTGTATTTGTAAATTAAAATAATTCAGATATGTTATTGGGATATTATAGTTTGCTGTTTATTATCCGAAAAATGACAGTTAAACCTAACCTATATTTAACCTCACATATATTGAACAGATATTTAAAACTAATATGATTTCTTTTCCAAACATTGATTATTCTTATTATAATGGCCGGTAAAAGGAAAGTGCATTTTCAGTGAACTGGTATATAATGAGCATAGCCTATAGATATTTTTATATGTTTCAACTAGATATGAGCGTCCACAGAAATTTATCCAGGAGAAGACAATACAATTTCTAGGGATTTTGAAATGTACACATGATATAAAAGATTTAAAAAATTAACGTATGCAAAGAAACACGAAGTTAATAATAGTAAAATTCTAATATTTGCCCGGCGATACAAATACAAATATTTGAGAAAAATGCAATTTAAATAGATTATTTCTTAGATGTCTTCTTCCAGGGGGGTACCCTTCTCTCCCCGCCTTCCGGACGCCCGTTGGACTAGGTGTAATTATTTCTGGTTACGTACTACAAATAATGTCTGTAAGCATCGGTATACTTGTAAGTTATTTTAAGATCTTTTGTAAGAAGTTAAGATAACGGAATATTTTGAATTCATTCATTCTTATTTTAAGATCATACCACGTACTTCTCCCACCGCCTACTTTAATTCGTGTGTATAATAATTTAACTAAACCAGGTGACATTTTTTTTTCTCACATCGAAATAAATGTGTTAAAAAAATATTTAACACAACTCACTTTCGTTCTCCATTTTTTCTTATTTATTTATACAATTTATTAACTCAAAATATTATTTTTATTGAATAGTTGATCTGAACAGAACAATATAAACTATACATTCAAATAAAAAACTGTGTAATAGATCTTGTTTGGCAAAATACTCTTGTTATAGATTATTAAATACCTTATCAAACCACTTCATAGAAATATCATAAATAAGATATGATTCATCGCACGGCAACTGGATGTTTAACGCTAATGTATTGATATAATTCACAAAAGCGTAATAGAGTGGTACCCATCCCTTAGGCCCTGATGTAATTATGAATGAAATCGCCCAAAAACAGGTAAAAGTTATGGTACAACCCAAAAATATGGTTCGCCTCTCCCTGAAAATGAACTTGACGCCTACTCAAAGAAGTTTAAATCAATAACGGTTCTGAATCACATGTAGAATGTTCCAAATGATTTGCGTATTTGGAAGAAAGCCAGGTTTTTTTTACTGAAATTCGTTATCACTATATAAGGAAGATTTACAGTAGATAAGATTAAATGAAGATACAAATTTCATAAAACATTTTAACAAAGGCTTTCTTTACAAAATGTACTCAAGCAGATAAAGTAGAGATTAAAAAATCGAAATTAGTTTTTGAAATTTGGTCGGTAAACTAAGGTTCAAATTTATTATAATATTGCAGTAAATATTAAATAAAACATTGCGAAACAGTAAATCACAATTCGATTTGTAATATTGTTATTAAATATTTTTATCGCTGTACTTTTATCGATGATTAACTGTTGATACTTTTAATATAAAACATATGCATTTAGTCACAATATTAGAATTTATTTTTATAATTATCAACCTATGATTTTATGTTAAAAGTATCCAATAATATTTCCTTTTTGCACAATAATATGTTTCATAGTTCAAGGTACCACTAGTTGATAACTGCTAACTGATTATTAACCAAAGACAACCAATAAAATTGCAATAACAATGACACCTATATATTTCTTAGAATTGTAATTAATCCATTACAAATATAAACAAACTGAATCAATACCTAACCAATATATATTATGCTTCGATTTATAAAATATTTATGTCCTTTGTATAATTTATTTTCACTCTTTTTTCCTGTTTTTTATTTAATTATGTCAACTCAAAATATTATATTAATTGTTCCTTTTAACCGCAAACATCACATCTTGACCCATTTATTTCGTAAAAGAGTTCAGGGGTCAATTAGTTATAATTCTAATTTTACACCAAGCAAAAAAAAAGAAGCAAAAAGAAATTTTTATGTCGGTTCTAAAAATTAAATGAATCTATTTTTATAAAAGCGTAGAATTGAGTTTTGGGTCAGTTATAAATTCACATACTCTATTACATTAATTGAGCATTAAACATTTATGAAGAAACTTATTTAAATGCTATAAGCTTTTAGTAAGTCGTATGTTTATTTTCACGTCAGTTCTTGAGATCTATACAGGCTATGTCACACAATTCACACTTCTCGCGTATTAACAATGAACTAGTCTTCGTTAAGAGTGCATGAAATTATGAACAAGCGAGCAGTGCTCCGGCACGGTGTATACTGTTCTTATTTTTAAGCCTGAAATGTGAAGAATTTGGCACGTATGTCGTCAGTCGACAAACAGCGCGTATTGGCGCCATACAACGCGTAACTGTTAATTTTGTGAAACGTTTCAAGAGACCGCATCGCGTAAGATTCATTCATGAATCGTACTTAACCACGTACTTTTACAGACATTCGCGGTAATTCGAACCAGCCAAGGCAACGCGGGTTTCCGTTGTCTTTTGCGGCTAGTTTGTTCTTTCATTCGTCCATACTGTACTACGACTTTCTCAAAATCTACCTTCACCTAGTCATTCTTGGAATACACAATTTTTCGAAGCTCTACTGTAATCAAGATTGGAACAGTTCTTCGCTACCACCCCCCACCACCACTTGACTTAACTTCCCGGTATCGTAAGTAGAAATTGTTGACGTCATCGCGCGCAACCAATCACGCACTGTACGACAGAGACGCGTGTAGCCGCGCGAACGTACATCGGAACGAGACGGAACTATACGAAGAACGACCTTGCTACAATGTATAAGCGACATTTGCGATCACGAAACTTCAGTTGTTGAATTGACGTCTTTCGATATTGTTGTCTTGTACTACGAGCGAGCGAGTATTGTCAAGTCGTTTGTGCATTCGTTATTTCTCTAATTTTGGTGCGAGGAGTTTCCTCGAAAACGTTTACATGTCGCAAAAAGTACCGTACTTGAATTTTGGATTAGACGAATCCTATATTTTGGACGATAATTTGTATACTTTTGGTGCTACTGACAAAATGGTGAGTAATTGTTTTAATTTATTTGTATTCTTCTGGTATCATAAACAGTGATTAATTTTAAATATACATATATAAGCAAAACAAGATCGAAGTGACATTATTTATTTGCGGAAATTGTATTACTATAATGCTATAACTAGAATTACTAAAACTTTTGCTGATATTATTCAATACTATATTATAGAAAATTGGCAAGTAAGTTTCGGGTGACGTTGTATGACGATATTCTGAAATGACGCATAACATGTTTTATATAGTATAATTCTATATGGTTTTGATAACACCTGCACAAGTTAAATATATACATTACTTTCAGTGTATTGTTTCAAAGTTGGAGTGTTGTTTAGTCATTTCGCGCAAACATTTGATAAGACACCTGCTAAACAAGCACGTGCTCTCTGTAAAATATGGTGACTCATGCCTTTCAGAAATTCTGCTACTTTTACAAACCCCGACTTAATCGGTGTTTTCTACGCTTCATAATTATTTGCAAACATTCAATAATTTTAAATGCCGCTGAAAAAATAGCCGACGAATCATTTTATTCCTTTGATTTTGTTTCGTGATACAAATATATGTGCTCGTAGTAGGCGTAGAGGAAATATTTTCCCGGTAATTTTTTTCTTCACATATTTTTCACTTGGAATATTATATTTTCCTGTGTTACTTTGCCTCGGAATTAATGTCTGTCCTGCATAATTTCTGTTTCACAATAGGTTATTGTGCATTTCATATCTTTTCCATATTTACCTGCATGACGTCATTTATATTTTTTGCGGATTCGCCTACTTATCTACTGGTATCCATAATATTGAGGTATTATCAGCGTTCGCCGATAACATTCAAACAGTAAAACGAAGTGAACGAATCTTTTTAAATCCGGTTCGAATGCTTGCCGCATAAATGTTGACTTTTTTTTGTTTGTTTTAATTTGAATTGCGGATAATATTAAAAGAGCATTAAATTTTGTTAATTTTAAATTATTATCACAGCTCGATACTAACGGATCTACTAAGAGCTACTAAATTTAGACACTGTTGCAATAGTAATACCATGAAAATACACAATTTTCCTTAGTAACAATGCCAAATGTAAGTAAAATTTTAAAATCTGTGAAGATATTACAATGTACTGATTATTTTATTACAAATTATTTAAAGACATATTTGATACAATTTAGTTTGTATCGTTTAATATTATTATGTACAGTTTTTTTTATAAAAACAATTACAAACAATGGCATGTTACGTTTGAGTAAACATAATACCTATATACAAAATGCGTGTTCATGTTATTTTTTTCACACATTATAATTCTGTTTCTATTCATTATATTATCCCGGGTAAAATCGGATCGTTATATTATTGTATTAAAACATCACGTTTAAATTAAAAACTGTTTGTCACTTTCTGGATCACGGTCACGGTTACCGGAATCGGATACACTGACGGAACTAGAATGAACATTCTAGAAACTAATTTGCGACATTTAATTCCAATAGAAATATCACGTTGTACTGTGTAATTTCAGCATAATACTTCACAAATTCAAATTAGCTCTTATACTAAATCGATTAAAGATTTTTTGATTCTATACTTTTCGTATTATATAAACTAAATTATATAACCAATTTTGTTCAACATAATTACATATTTTGATAGAAAGTTAATGAAAATGTGTAATTAAATCGTAACTAAAATGATTCTAAACATTCAATGAAATATTAACTTAATTTCTAGTTATACTTTCGAAGAAATAGATAATCGTTCTTATGTAATTACATATAGAAGTCACAGAAACCACAAATATTTCTGGTCTTCATTTAATAAGCATGAAATTTATGTTCAGAAGTGTTTATTAAGAGCAGTGGAAGTTCTAATACTATTATTTAACACACTTTTGTCACCTGGAACCGCTGGCTGCATGCCCAAGGTGCGTGGAATGCCCACAATCACGTCATCGCAATGGCTCTCTCATTAAACATGATGCGTCATAGTATCCTCTCCCACTCCGCCGCTCTCTTCTCTCACAAACTTGTACATATCCAAGAAATCTAACGCTTACTAGATACGACAGTAGTTCGTTTTTTTTTTCGAAGTTTATTTTTCAAACGATAATATTCATGTTTAAATACCGCTGACTCATGTAAGATTACGCTTTTGAAAAATCTGAAAGTGTATTTCCACTGAAATATTGCGAAATGTTGTTCGACGAAACTGTTTTTTGGATGCGAATAAAAATTGGAACAGACGTGTTCGGAAAATTGGAATTATTTTTAGAAAAAATTTTTTCCTTTGAGAATTATTTTATTTTTACCGGCCAAAAAATAATAACAAATACATTTTATCTGGCTTCGCCCTCGCGCTTCAAATTACACCTCATGAAAAATAAGAGGTTTCTCTCCCTTTGTGTATAATGTACTATTATCTTCTATATTAGTTATAATATATTGTAAACTTGAAATGAAATTATATTTAAAAAAAGAATTTGCTTAAAAAATACTATGTATTTTAAATGCTAATTCTGTAAAAATATACCTTAATTATTGACAGTTATAAGTTTGTATTTATCGCATAGTATATTTAATTTATAGACTATTTAAAAAAATATTTCAAAGCACATTATAAAAATAGGCGTAACTATCCGCAACCCACAAAACACGAATGCAATGCGGTACCACTGAGAAATTAACAACGAATCTTTATTTAAGACGCAATATCTACCTTACGTACGAAATACCCACTAACAGTAAATTATCAAATACATGTTATATCTATAAGGTAAATTCTAATCATGCTTACTTAATAAATTAATACCAGAAAATCATGTGTTTTCGCGGAACTACAAATAAAATAATACCGTTACTTCGATATATAACTTTGCGTCTAGACTTTCTGGAACACCTTTCTTTTTACGCTTGGCGCAATATTATGAAATCACATTGATCCAATCTTGCTACGAACCAAGGGCGTAGAATGGATTCGGCCCGAGAGAGGGCTTGGCCAGTTTCATTGTAAAACTAGAACGATTAATCTTGATTATGTGATCAATGAAATCTTATATCAATCAACATAATGACTAACCTATTGAATTAATATTGCCTAATAGAAACATAAAGATCGGTTTCAATGTGTCTAAAAAAATCTAAAAGATCTTTTTTACCCAATTAATAATATTTCGAAAATATTTGACTTTGCCTTTAAGTGAATATTAAATGCGAATTACTATTGATGAAATGTTTAAATATTAATCACTCTGTCTCCCTTGTTTAACGTGCGCTTCTGTACTTTGCGTGTTTAAACGTGTTGGTACGAGTCGCCCGGGTCCGCCGTTGACCAGACGGAAACCACTGGAGGCCGTGTGACGTCATCGGTCATGTGAATTATCAGTGTTCCTTCTGACAGCAGTGACAGCAGGAAAACAATCCTAGGTATCCCCGCGATAAACGCAAAACTTTTCAGTCACACTACGTTCTTCCTCAAGTATACATCGGTTGCATCTTGTCTCTGTGTGTGTGCGTGTGATTTGTGTTTGGTGGAAGTTTTTATTATTATTTTTGTGTAAGTGTGTGTGTGTGTGTGCATTCTTTTGTTTGACATCACATCGCCGTTGTTATTGGCCAAGGTAACTAGATACATATGTAGCATTTTATTTTTCCACCACGGAATGTAAGTTAGGTTAGTTACACTTTGTGACAGCGCGCATATACACATTTGTGGGAATGGCCTTTATTATGAACACGTGTTCCACGCTCAGTTGTCATTCGGTTCTCATGGTATTTGATCACCAATGGTAACTAGATGAATAATTACATGGCATTCATTAAGAGCATAGGTATTTCGAGTTACCGTTTATGGTAACACCTTGATATCTTTGATTATTTTTTATTTACATTACATTCTTGTTAATAGTTTTTTTTTTTTTTTTTTTTCATTATTTACATTGCAATGAGAGTTTGCTATCTTGTAAAGTATGTTGGAACATTATTTATTTAATTATTAGTTCATAATAAGTCTAGGATTTAAATGGAATGACTCCATGATGATTAGATGATATTTTTAAATGCGTTCATAATCACTTTATTATTTCACACTAATCAGTGTTTATAATGTTATTCGATTTGATATTGAATACATATGATAATTGATATAACAAACATTGAAATTATAAATTTATTTGTTGATACATTGTTGACAAGTATATTGAAGAAATATTATTTTAAATATAATAAACTATGTAACATTACCGATTATATTGCTAGAATTTGATATCAAATTGTACCAGTTACCAGTTATTCTGGTTAATCAAACTACGCATTTCATTTCACTGGAATTCCCTTTGTATACTAGCAACATATGTAACACATGTATAGCATATAAATCAATAGCTTATGTGTGTTTGTGTGCCCGCTTAATTGCTCTAGAACCAGTTTCTCCTCTAGTAATTAACAATTGTAATTATTGTCTGTGCATTATTTAACACCCAATAACGAATCATACATGTATGGAGTTATAAATTATTTACTGATTTATTATTTACATTTATAGATCCGTGTTACGACACGAATTGTATGGTTTAAAACTTTTTCGCGCCAAAATTAATTTCAACTAAGGAAAATTTATTTTTGTAATATTAAAACTATGCATTAAGTCAATTTTGTAAATAACTGATGATAGTTAAAAATAATTTTGTACAAAATGTGCAATTTTTATCATATATTCTATTCGCGGTATAATTTCACCAGTAATTACAAACGAAATGACAACAATAATAGTAAGTATAGCTATAACCAGTGTCTATAATTATAACATCTGTACTATTAATTACAGTCAATATAAAATAATGACATTTGCGAATGTGAATGTGAAAAATAAATGAAAACATTTATTTATTTGACAGAAAGTGTTTTAATAATTCACATTATGCAGACATGCATGCATAGAATAAGCTTAGTGAGCGGATATTTCTTTGTTTATATACTTATGGTCATGTATGTTTGCACTGGTGTCTTTATTTCGGTGGACACAAACACACACATATGAATGTGCAGGTCAGTCAACTCCATGCTTATGGACAAATAAGGTCCCTGTTGTCTACAATTGACACACACATACATGCTACATATCGAACCACACACATACACACGCAAACATAAAACCTCTTTACTTTTGTTAACTTGATGTGGTTTTCTCGCTCAAGGCACTCCTGATAAACATTCTTTCCTTTGTTCGTTTTTGTGCCTTTGTTAAACGCCTTATCAATAGTCGCTCACGATCAAAGTAGCTTATGATTTAGGGTTTCATTTCTGTGTGTGTGAAGCGTAGTAGTAGATAATCTAGTGACATTGGTATTCAATATGGCCGGCGCATTAAGTATTGTTAGGTTATAGTGCTCATATTTAACAACTAAAGTGCTTATTTCTCGTTTGTAATGCGATTTCTCAGAACTTCGTTTAAGAATAACGGTCACTCCTTCTAGTATGTTTCGTCACTGATTTCCTGGTACTACAATTTTTGTTTAATTAATTTTTTTAACGAAATTATCATACGATTTACGTTGACGCCCACCTTAGATAAACTTGCAATGGCTTATCTCTGGGCAAATATCGGAATCATTGTTGGAATTTTGCATTATCTTGTTTACATGTGTGTTTGAGTGTAAATACTGTATAGTTTTCTCGCGGTTCGTATTTTCCATTTACGTGAACAATTTATATAGCGGATGTCCCAAGAAATCTGGAACATAAGAACTTAACAAAACATATAAATATAGAAAAATTGTCATTACTTCAGAATAGTACATTTTAGAGCAAAAATGCAAATGAAAAAAGTTGTACAGAATTAAATAAATCAATTTTGTAATACTGCATTTTAATGACAGATTAGCTCATGGGACAGAAACACCGTACTACCAATTATTTGTTGATTTAATTAACAAACCTGCAGAATGCGATATTTCAAAATTGATTTACTCGATATACAAAAATATTTGAGTACCGAATTTAACATCATATTATGCAGTTTTTAATTCTGAACAACTTTTTTATTTGCATTTTTGCTCTAAAATGTATTGTTCATAAATAATCACAATTTTTCTAAATTTACATGTTAATTCCCTATGTCCCATATTTCTTGGAATACCCGGTATAAAGTAGCCTGTGTGTGTGTGTTCTTTACAAAAACTTGTAATATCCAGCGGAAGTCCTATAACCACAATAAACAACAATAACACCGCATATTAAATGTTATTATGATTGCAGACAATTACACAGGTACAGTTTTTTACTGATAAATTTATTTGATGACGTAGCCAAGTATCTAATATACAAACTTGAAAAACAGTTTAATTAGTTTCTATTGTTATAATTGTTGTTTAATTGCGAGGCAGTTGTAAATGTTACGAAATATTCCTATACTTTTATACAATGTTAATAAAATATAATACATATTATTATTTCAATTCGAATGAGTTTCGCATATACAATCAGCTTATAGCTGTGACCTTATAAATATGTTAGAACGCATTAGATTTTATCATCTTATGCACTGTAGATATAAAACAATTGTTTACTATTAATTTCGAGTTATAAACATACTCTACAAGAACAATACACTGTCAATGGAGGAAGTATTTTGATTACGATTGCTACACAGTAAAAATAAACACGGGACAGTGCATTTATAACAAATGTTTTTTGACAGTACTACCTTTCAAAACAAAAGTAACACTAGCCGTTTTATCAACGTTGTTGTGTAAAAAAACAATAAGTATATCACTGATATTTGAGTAAGGCTATAACTTGTCGCTGTGGAATTTCAAATGCGATAAGAAGTGGTCTCCTAATAACACTAGCACTTTAAAGTGACGTCCAATGCTTGCCACGAGCATGTGTGACATGCTAGTTACAAACAAGTCGGTAGCACACCAACCAACATTGACTGTGGCTGGTGTGTAATATAGTTGCTGGCTCGCACGACATGTATCGAGGAGGCATCTCAGGCATTTCCGAACGGACATTCCTGAGTCACGCTGCCGGCGACTGCCCCGTCTATAACACACAGTATTTGCATCCGTTCACGGGAACTATGTCGCCCATAAACGAACTCTTCGTCATCATCAATATGATTGTCGAAAAATCTGTTGGTGATATTCACGTTTTTAATTGTATTTCACATTGAAAGTCAATTATTTCCATTTCTAAATTAATTATTATTTTTATTTATTCATATAACATATCTGTTCATATTTTAAAATTATTAGTTTGAACTATAATGGATTTAAAATGAATGATGCAATTGTCTGGAGATAACTGTAACAATTAACGTATTTTCATTTATCAATCCATAGTTCTATGCATGGGAAATTTATATAACATAATTATCTAATTACAGTAAATTTAAGAAACTTTAATAAAGAACTATATTTGGCAATAATAGAAGTAGAAGATAGCATATTTCATATTAGATTCTTATTGGAATCTACATGGATAAACTATAAAAAATAACAAAAAAATTAATACATACATTAAATACAATTCAGTTTATATAATCGAAATTAATTGTACAGTATTAAAAAGCTAAGAATACTTTTTGAACGTCACAGATCATGGTAAAAAACTTACAAATTTTACTTTAAGCCACTGGTGACAAACCAATAAAACGGAATTGTATTAATATTCTGCATTGTATAAATTTACGATCATTTGTGAAACATACGATTCATTCGACCTTGAATCTGTCTCCTTGTCACGTGATCTGATCACAACTGACTGTGTACGTTCCTCCCCGGTGCCCCCGCGAAGGTCGTACCGCGGTGTGTGGGTGTTTGGTTTTTCCCCGAAGCACTTTGGTCGATTTGGCCGACATTCGGCCGAGGTCCACTCTTGCTTTATGCCGAAGAACCGTTGTCGTGGGCGAAAGGCGCCGAAGTTTTCAGAATTTCGAGCCCGCAGACTAGACTATCCCACACGGGGTACAGGGCGAGTCGATAAAAACAAAAAAGGGGTGTAGGATGCAAAGGGGTGACCTGGTTCCCCTTCGGAATATGAACTATTCCACATCAAAACATAGTGGGCAGAGAAAACAAAAAAATAATAACAGTTGTTGAAACGTAAATTAAGAACCAAATGAAAAGGTTTCAAATACCAGATTTAAGTTGAGAAAAGTTTAATACCTGCAGTAATTAATTGTAGAGAAATGTCACAAATCCTTGGTAGCGATCAAGTGTAATAATATGTAAATGTATATAATATAAATGCTTCGATTATAAAATCATTCCAAGGCCAGTACTATACTAGTAAAATTAACAAATGAAAATTTACACCCACACATATATACACAAGCGCGTATTTCTTGATATTGTACAAAAGGTTGTACACAGAATTTTGTTTACTACATATAACAGTTTAAAGGTACAATTGAACAATTACGTCATATATTTCTTTGTTTACCAAAAAAAAAACAATATTAACTGTTATTTTTTACGATATAACTTTGTTGACATTTTCTACGTTTCAATTGTTATTTGAGAATGAGCATTAACCGAGATCATGTTTCAATTCGTTGTGTAAGTGCAATGCATACGTAATTTGTAAACTAAAACTGTCTGTTATCGCTGAAAATAATTAAATAACAAAGTTGATGATTATGAATAAAATGCCACTCGATAAAAAGTTACTTCCTTGTGTGGACAAGACTGATTCATCCAGTCCAATTTGGACGTCGTATTGTTTGGACTGTTCAAACAATATTGAGTATGAAACAAAATTTTCTTCAATCAGCTATTTTCGATGACTTTGTTTGTAACTAAAACTAGAACCGAACTATGTCTCTCTCTCTCTCTCTCTCTCTTCGACTAATCGACTCGCCAGTTGTTTATTTTATTTGGACACTTCGGATTAACCATTAAACATACACGTGTTGGCCGAGGTCCAAGAACTGTCCGTTGTAACCGTTGCCAAATCTTCGAGAGAAGCCTCTCTGTCTACGAAGATTGTACGTTGCCAAGCAACAGAGAAAATCCCAACAAGCGAGTCAAGTTTCTTTTTTTATACTTCTCGAAATTGTCGAAACAGAAAAACAGGAACATATATTTCAGTTAACTCTAAGGATTATATATTTATTTTCTTTATTCTTACATGAATAGGTCGGTAAATTAAAATATAATATGTTATTCTTTGAACAGATCAAGTTGTTGATTTAATTAAAAATGTTTTATATTTATTTCTGAATACATTTACGTAGCAATGAGCGAGGCAATGAGGGTACCATGATGTCATTTCTATAATTGTTTCATATTTTCCTTATAATCCCACAATCATTCTGTAATTTATACTTGCAGCAAACAATGAAAATGTTTTAGAATTAATTTCGGTAATTTTTGGCGAATAACCGATTATTTTTTTTGTTTGGTTTATGTACATAATTTCGTAGGGAATTATCGTAAACACACACAATGTTTGTATTTAAGTTTACTAGGAATAAGGATGTTTGTATGTATTAGATAAACAAGGATCTTTGCATCATAGGAAAAAATAGCATCCAATAGTAGTTTCATTAATGTACGTCACACATTGTATCCATTTGTGTCTGCCGTTATTTACGTCTATAACTGATACATTTAGAACTTATACGTCCCATAAGTATCCGTGTCAATTGTAGACATTTCCCAAGTGCAACAGGTACAGTCGCGACGTCACCTGATTCCGGCACAACGCATGCGTATTGCCCTCCAGCGGACGCGCATGATTTTCTCGCATGCAAAGACATGCAACATGTAGAGTCGGTAGAGTGTATTTTTGTGTTTTGAGAGTTTGTTCCCGGCCAGCGGTACCGAACATGTGCCGATCACTGGTCCTGCTGTGTGGTGCACAGTACACAGGCGAAGTACGGGTGTCGCAGGATTACCTACGTTCTAAAAACAGACGACCGTGGGCGCGATGGTGTTCACAGGCTCTTCTATATTTCGGGTTGCGAATAATGCTCATTTGAAGGCGCCGTATGCCAGGCGACGGTTCTCCTGTCGCATACAGGCGTCCGCCGAACGAACGAATTAAACCAAACGATACGCGTAATAATCTGATTTAATAATAAAAAAAAAACGACGACATACATCAACAAATCATATAATCTCGATCACAAACCGTAGTGTGTTACTTCTTATATTATTAGTCTGTTGTTATTTGTTTCTTTCATCTTCTATTTGTTTCTCGACTTTAAACGACACGATTTTTCTTGTGATCCGAGATTCATTGTCGGTTGGTGCGTGATATTGCCGGTACGATACATTTACTACAACACCTGACGTCAAGTGTTTTCACCAAATAACTCGAATCATAACTGTTTTTATTTGTTTTTTGCGATCCGACACAGTGTTTTGTTTTTTGTTAATTGATTCTGTGCAAGAGAAACATCGTTACATTGTTTTATCTGTTGTTATTTTTTAAAAATATTGTTGAACAAGTGGAAAGCGCCATGGCCCTCTTCGATCAAAAAGAGATAGCCAACATTATTGCTCAAGAGTTTTACTCTCAGGTTGGTTACACCACTAACACTCTCAATTGTTTCGCTTCTATTGTTTTAGTTGGTTAGTGAGGAAGACAAACGCCGCTTCTATATTTGTACTTATGTATAGTTTGTTCCAATGTGCTATGTGTGTGTGAGTGAGTGCTAACGTGTTCGCGCCTTATTTCTACATTACACCGGCTATTATTTTTAGTATAAGAAACCTTCACGAGACATTATTTGGTCGAAAGCCAAACGTCGCCACCTGAGATTGTGAATTGCGCGCGCCCGTTCCTATCCTGTTATAGCACATTTCAAATGATCACAATCTGTACATATAAAATATTTTCCATACATTGTACATGATGTTGTTGTCATTAGAAGTAAGCGTTAACTTTTAAATAGCTACGCAGAAATCTTAAACGAAAAATTTCACTAAATGTGTGCGAGCAAATCTTGTCAAAACATTTCATAATGGTACACATTTAATAACAATTAAAGCAACATACTGTATTGTACTTTGTGTATTAATATTATGTCTTTTTCTGGGGAAATGATAATCAGTCTGGCTAAAAATAGCACGGAAAATCCTATTACGTTTTTTTCTACATTTAACTTCCTGTACAAATAAGAGACTTACAAAATGTAATATATATTTATAGTACAAACAAATGCTTTTATATATTCGAAAATTTACATGTAACATTTATTTCACCAATATGTGATGCAATTTGACACATAACATTTACCGAAGTAGTTTTCTTTGCCAAATTCGAAAACATGGATGTTACATTGGATAGCAACAAATATCTTTTTCATATAATGTCACTATTAGGTGGTAAATACTCTAAAACTCATCGTTTATTTATATTTATTAACACACCCACACATATTTTACAGATATCGTAAGTCCTTTTTATAGAATCTTCCTTATAAACTGACGTTTTATAAAATGACAGGCAAATGTATTTCATGTATGTATAACTGGTTGCAGATATAATAAGAAAGCTGCTGGATATGTCAAAATGAATTTGTTAGGTTATATTTAAGATTGTTAATGACATTGTTATGAATATAATATATTAATGTACGCATTTTGTTACAGTTCTTTACTCTGGATGGCTTGAACTCTGGTGTGCCGACGAAGACCACACCGACCCTCACACCAACAACCTTACGGAACATAGAGCAGACATTCATTGAGCTGCAGTGTGAGGCCGAAAGCCACCAGAACGAGGCCCGCTTTGTGCCACCACTAGTCCATTCCATTGGTAAGCATTAAATAATATAATTTGCGCCATAAATCTCAAAACTCGGGTCATTATAATATTCTACATCAGTCTAACAATGTTTAATGGCATATTATAATATCAAAATCACTGTTTAACTTACTTAATGGTCTATGGATAATTATTCGAAACAAAAATTGTTCTTATTCAATTTCATTTCGACCTTAAATTCTAAACTCTATGTATAGTAACATGTATGATTAATTTATTATAGGTAACAACCAATATATCTCAGCATCCGAAGCCGATAACTTCAGCATTAAATCAAATAGTGTCTGGCATTCGTCACTATCACAGAGCAGTTCGGATTCAAATAATCGTCCGACACCACCATTAACACCCGCGAGCATCTCTAACGAGTTGAACGGCAGCTCCAACACGGGACCTACCACAACCAGACGAAATATGGGCGGTCGGAAGCCTAGTAAACCGAATAACATCTCACCCGAGGAGGAGGAACGCAGAGTCCTGCGAAGGGAGAGAAATAAAATGGCTGCAGCACGATGTCGCAAACGAAGAGTCGACCATACCAATCAATTATTGGAGGTAAGCATCGTACAAAACACATATTTGTATCTGGCAAAAATTCTAACTTTTGTGAGTCATAATTAAAACAATTGCTTGCAAAACTACAAATATCTTTCATGTTCACAAACCAATATTTGTTATTACAGGAAACTGATGGTCTAGAACAAAAGAAACAACAACTTCAATCTGAAATCCTCCAACTACAGAACGACCGTGATGAACTCGAGTTCATTTTGGAGAATCATCGCGCATGCTGTCGTCTTCAGCAACAGACCGTTGCCTCTCGTCCCGTCAGTCCACCCGATGTGAAACCATACCAGTTCAGTAGTCTGCTCGAAAACAAATTCTCGAACGGCGAACCCAAAGTCAAGACAGAACTAGTCGACGATTCGCTGGGCGATAATCTGTTCTCACATCCGTCACCTGCCAAAAAGCTAATGCTCAACAACATGGCGCCATCTATTATGAGCAAACCGAACCGACCGAGCAGTCTGAATGTACCGACGACGTTTGGTATATCGCATAAAACGACATCGTTGTCGGAAGCGACCGGAGTGCCAATCTCAACACCTTCTACAGGAATCCCGTTCAATTTCGATAGTCTGATGGACGGTGGTACCGGTTTGACACCTGTATCAGCACCTCTAATTCCATCCTGCAGCAGTCAGCAGCGAAATCTTCCGGCTGTTGATCTCAGTTCACCGGATGCTGGTGGTCCGCCGAAACTAGTTAGCTTATAAAAGCGAATACCCCTCCCCAGGAGACTATCCAATACAATTAGTCAGAACTCTCGATTGAACACTGGTGCTTGATGATGTAATCGCAGTTGCAATGCTCAAATTTTATATAAATATTTAGGAATTATAATTATTGCAAAGTGTTTTTAAAAAGAATCGCAACCGTGAACATGCCTTTTGTAACATAGTTTTCATGATGTGTCTCTATTTGATTAGGTTTACTACCACACATATACATATTACAATTTATATTTGCCAGAATAAAATGTTTCAGATTCCCTCCAATATTGTTTATTATTATAATTACATTACATGATTATAATTGAATAATTAAGGCGTAAGATGCAATACATTTAAATACCTTACTATTATTAGGTAATCATGATTACCGTGAAAAAAGCGATTTGTGTTATTAATTCATAGGATTGATATAAAACATAAGGAGCAATATTAGTTACATATATATTTATAATTGAATTTTGATCAATTTTATATTAGCATAAATATCATGTCATTTTGTATTTATTTTACACATATTGATACAAATAAAAATGTATCTAAATAGAAAACGAAAAAACCTGAAATTTCTTTGGATCCTTCATTCATCCTCCACTCACCTTCTCATAATCGTTCTGTCATTGACGCAATTCAAATATAGTTATTATGTATTTCAAGTAAAACATCCATTTTAACTTAGAATAATAGTTTGTACTTACATTACGTCATGAATATTAAAAAAACTGTTTGCATAAGACGTCTTAGAAATAAAAAAATATCTGATCAGTATACATGGTCATCAACATTCTTGTACAGTGACTAATACAACTAAAATTTATTTTTGGATCATCACTACATAAACTACAGTTTTAGTTGCTTGTGTACTTTATCATCGAACTGACGATTGCTGACGATATTTGTATCTACATTTCGTTAAAAGATTTAAAATTATACACAGCAAAGTAATTTATTCCGTTAGGCACTAGTAACTAATAAAATAACGTCACGCCTACGGCTTGCGTCATAAACGTCAAAGCCTCACATTCTAGGTTTGGTGCAGTCGTGTTGTGACCTGCTAAAAGTGAAGATGCCGTCACCAATAAATAATCCCGTAAGTGTTTTCTATTATAAATAATTAGAAAAAGAAACTGCAGTAATATAAATATACAATTTGATGTAAAATGTGTGACCTATATTTTGTTTTAAAGGTTATTCCCCATCTTTCTGCTATTGAAGATGGATTGGGGCCAGGTACAATGATACGAATTCAGGGTACCCCACCCGCAACAGCTCAAAGGTTGTTTGACTATATTATTATTTATTTCACTGTAAATATTGTACAGTATAAAAAGATTATCAACTTGCCATTCAAATGCAAGTTACCTTACTGAATCTGTATACTGAAATTTGTTTGTTTTAATAGATTTAACATTAATCTGCAATGTGGACCCAATGTTTCGCCTCGCGATGACATTGCATTACATCTCGCTGTGAAACTTGCGGAGGGCTATGTTGCAAGAAACACACTCGATAAACAGATGTGGGGAGAAGAGCAAGGACAGGGATTTAATCCCATAACTCCAGGACTTCCATTTGAAATCTTAATCCTTTGCGATCAAACAAACTATAAAGTAAAACATTATTCTGTATTACAATAACGATATACGTATTCTGCTATTTAAAAAGTCGTAATTACCATAATATTCTTTAGTTTGATTCATTATTCTATTTAAACAGATTGCTATCAATGGTAAACATTTCTGCGAATTTAACCACAAAATTCCGTATCATCGTGTGACACATATTACTGTTGATGGTGACATAGAAATAAAGTTGATCAGCATTGAAGTTGGAGCTCCACCGAAGAATTCTCAGCCTGATGCACCGCTACCTAGTGGACCTGTACCCGCATACGGCGGTGGTCCCCAAATGTACGGCCCACCAGACGGTCCACAAATGGGTAACTATGGTCCACCGGGTCAGTATGGACCACCCGGACAATATGGTCCTCCAGGACAATATGGTCCACCGGGACAATACGGTCCTCCTGGACAGTATGGACCTTACGGACCACCACATCCACCGGGCCATAATCCGGTAAATAATTCTTATGTCTTTGCCGCTTTGTGAATATTGTAACTTTCTAATTTATGTGGCGTTTTTGCATTCAATGATAATTCACAATGACAACCAATAGAAAACAAGATTTTTGTGAGAGTTTTACACTCATTGTGAACTAACGCTGATGCAATATAATCGTCCAAATAATTACATAATGTTGCTGATGTATATTGCTTGTGTTTATGTGGGATACTAAACGTGCACTGTACTTATACATGCCCTGTTGTGTCTTGCCTTGAACATTTGTAGGATCAAGACAAGTCGGGTTCAGGTTTAGAAGGATTTTTGGGCCAAGCAGGCGCTGCTATTGTGGGTGCTTTTGGAAGTGCCGTCCTACAGGGAGCAATGTCAGGCAAAGTGCGTTTTTAGCAATGTATAGTAAAATGCTTTATGTATTTGTAAAATTATTTTATAATCAGCAACAACAGCAGCCGCAACAACAGCAACCCGTTCAACCCCAACCACCGCAGCAACAGGGAAACCAGAATCCATTGGCGGGTGGTTATGGTGGTCAGTCTGTAGGTGGTTTGGGTAGTATCGGATCCTTTTTAAGTAGCACTTTGGCTAACACCTTTGCCAAAAAATAAAAAGGTACGACATTGAAATGGGGTAATCTGAAATTATGTTATCGTGGTTCAAAAAGTTATCTTTATTTATCAAATAACAACCTTCAAAGTTTTTACATTACTCAATTTTGTTTATTCAAAATATGTGTGGTTATGTTGTGAACATAACCCTATTTATTACATGTTGGCCACGTGTAATAAATATGATTAAGCAAAATGTATTAATTATTATTCATTGGACGTTATTATGATAGATATATTTTAAATAGAATTTGACACTGTCATTATATAAATATGAGAATTATCATAGTTATTATTGCGACTTTCTCGATAACAGTGTCTAGTGTACGTTTAATCGAAACGGTCGTGGTTATTACTAATGTCAATTAATTATTTCCCTCAAAATGTCTTCACTTATTTTAATGTTATATTCCAAATAAAGTTTAGTTCTTGAAATAATGAAAATCATTTTTAAATAACAGATGACTTGTAATCACGATAATATATCAGGTGTAGTATACTAAACTAGTAATCCGTATCTAATGTACATTTTTCTTGTGTTCGTTTGCACCAATGAAGGAGTCAAGTGCTTTACCGCCATTATTGAATTCGTAGTTTGCTTATTAACAAAAACTAACACTGCACTAACATTAAATGTGAGATTTGTAGCTTGTAAACGTGTCGGATAGAATTGGTGCAAATGAACAGAACTGTTCTAGAAAAAGGAACACAAAGCAATGAAAAAAGCACAAAAGAAAGCCCAGAGGAATGCGAAGAAAGCCCAGAAGCATGCGAAGAAAGCACTGAAGTATGGTGGTGTCCCGGCAGCTGCAGGCATAGGATTCAGTGGGTATGCCCTTCACCAAGGATACAAGCACCATCATGGCTTCCACCATAAACATCATCATCGTCACAGCAATTCTTCCAGTAGCTCATCCAGCAGTAGTGATTCCGATTAACAATGATATACTCTGTGCCGCTACAAATCATGGCCTAAGCAGTACAATTACATTTCATTGTTAAACAAATTAATTAAATTATATATTAATATTATGAAATCGTTGCATGGATGATTCTAAATGTTTTATCATTATTAACCTACGTACTAACTTGTTTTTTCATATTACTGACGTAATGTTTATGTTTTTATTTATTTTTATACATGTATGTATTTTAAGTGTTTAGGAAATTGTTTTAAAAAGCCTATATTGTAAATGATTCTATAGTGCATATTACTGTATGAAATATAATTTATATTTGTTATTGGGGCTGAGTACGTTATTTATTATGAGTTTTATTTGTCTACAGCATGTTAGTTCAGATTAATTAAGGTTTATCTTATTGTTACGTCCGAATACATTTGATCAATTTCAAATAGTATATAAAAATGCGGCTATACAATATTTAAATAGTACATATTTCATATGTAACTTTACGTCTAATCTATTTTAAAGGTAACAGGTTTCCTTAAAACAATTGATAGATTATCATTGTTATGGTTATTTGATGGGCAATGAAAAAAAATTACTAATGTAATAATTACTATAGTTATCCAATAAATAATTAGATATAAGTTGACGCTCTGATTATATAGTCACACAGAACAATCATTTTTAATCAGTATTTATTTACACGATTATTCATAACTGAAATTGTAAATAAAATTACGTGTACAAAATGATAAAAGTGAAGGACGATATCCGATGAACTGTTGCACGCACGCCTGTGGACAGCTGATCATGACATATGTGCCGAGTGTGTTGCTGCAAGACTCCATCGCAATACATTTCTGATACGTGAGGTGTTGTTTTTGGTAGATTTGTCGGTTTATGGCCATGGCTGTGCCTTCGCCAATAAATCCGATTAATTATCTAATTAATAGACAATATAGTGATACATTATCCATTCGAAATGACATGTTTACACGGCGATTAGCGAAAGCGACAAATTTGTTTAGAAAAGACCTCTTGTCACACTATGGGTGTGTTAACGCCATCGAGTTTTCCAACGAAGGGGAGCTTCTTATATCAGGTAATTTAAAACAAACCATAATCTTATATTTCACACAATTATATGGCACTGACATTGTCTGACATCATACTAATTTTTTTCCAAATATTTTTATGTCAACATTTTTAACCCTTGACATCTCATGCATTTATTTTTTTATGTGTAAATATTTCTTTCGATTCTGCAAGTGATACATTTACATAACAGTACAGAGAAATGTGTCCCATATTTTTCCTATAAATAGCATTCTATTGTAATTTGATCTGCCTACATTTTTAATTTGGTTCTCTTATCTTTCTAATTCATTTGTAAAGTGCATATAGTGCATGTTACTGTATCATTTCATTGTAATTTCTAAACTGTACACATTTATTAATATGATAAATAACATTTTCAAATACGCAATAAGATGTTTTTATTGATGCCTACGCAATATTTACTAGCTGCACATTTTTTTTTCTATTCTACGTTTGAAATATGTAAATAAAGCTTGTTATTTTGCTGTCAATAAAGGTGGAGATGATCGCAGGGTGCTCCTTTGGTCAGTGCCCCATGCGATACTAGATAAGGGGCAACCAGTGGTGATGTCGACTCCTCATCTAAGTAATATATTCTGTCTTGGTTTTGATTCGACCAATTCGAAAATATTTTCAGCTGGCAACGATGATCAGGTTATAGTCCATGATTCAAGAACGTATGTTGTATTGCAATGAATTTGATTGTGCCATTAGTATTACATTTATTTTCACATTCCAGTGGTTATTTATTAACCAGTTTTCTGCACGAGAAGCCTGTTTACGGTTTAAGTGTCAGTCCACAAAATGACTATGTGTTCGCCAGTGCTGGTGAAGATGGAAGAATTCTTATTTACGATATAAGAGAACCGGCTACTGGTAATAATCGGTTTCAGTTTATTGAAAGTGTATCGTACAAGTACTAAATATTGTTCAATTTTACAGATCCTCTATGTTTAGCGAGACATAAGACTGCCTTTCATGCTGTGATGTTTAATCCTGTAGATCCCAGATTCGTAGCTACTGCAAATACAGAAGAAGGCATAGCCTTGTGGGATAACCGTAAACCGAAAGAGTATGTTTTAGGAAAAGATTTTTTAGCGGAAAATTTAAACTATAGTCTGCTAAAGAATTTTTACATATTGCATAAAACTTTACTATATTTGGCCTTGTGTTTAGGCACTTTATAAAATATGGCAACGGCACCCGTCAAAATAGCGGAATGAGTGTTCGATTTAATTCTCTTGGAACACAGATACTTGCATTACGTCGCCGATTACCGCCCGTACTATATTCGGTACATACAGAGAAACCAGTCTGTCAGTTTTACCATCCAGATTACTATAATTCATGTACAATGAAAAGTTGTTCATTTGCGGGCGAAAATGATGAATATGTGCTATCTGGGTCAGATGATTTCAATATGTACATGTGGAAATTACCCAAAAATGATTGTTAGTATGACATTTTGCAATAGGCTAGTTTCAAAGTAATGCAACTAATAATTCTACTTGATATATTGTTGTCGAGGTCGATTGAATTTCATATGATTTACTTCATATATGAATATTAGACCTCATACATATGTATTTCGTACTGTATGATTAATTCAAGAGGTCACAAGGAGAAATTATTAATGTATATCCTTGAAATATTTTTTATCTATTTAGATATAACCATATATTTAAAAAATAATTAATTTTATATCAAAACATGGTACTCGATTTAGATATATTTTAGTTGCATTGCTGATGAACTGAGATAGAAATATTTATTTGAAAATTATACTCATAAATAAGCAATTGTTTTAGCAAAATGGGGCACAATTCACATGGTACTTGTTGGTCATCGTTCAATTGTGAACCAAGTACGATATAATAGACAAAATAATATTATCGCTTCATCCGGTGTAGAGAAGATGGTTAAAGTAAGTTATTATACCCTGTGCATGCTCAATGACATTACGTGTAATATTATGTATACAATCTCTGATTAGTTGTGGAGTACAATTCCTGTTGGTGGTTGGAAAGGTTCACTTGTGCATTCGGTACCTGACAAGCCGCGACAAGTGTTTTCTCATGATGAATACATATCCCTAGTACAGAATAACGGGCAGGTTAGAACTTGTATTGGATATTCTCTCTGTTTGTGTTTGTATATTACATATACTGGTTTTGCAGTTGGTTTCACATGACTATAGTCATCAGTCTACGCAAGAAGATTCCCGTATGATGGCATTTTTTGACTCTCTTGTTCAACGAGAAATTGAAGGCTGGGTTATGAGTGATGATTCGTCTTCTGACAGTGATTATGATTCATCGGTAAAGTTGAATTTAACATTGAATAATTACGTTTAATAATAATGTGCTTTTGTTTATGGGTATATTGCAGTCAAATCTTAACTATTTATCACAAGTGCCATGTGATTATCATCGTACATTTAGTTGCGATCGAAAAGGAAACAGAATTGCACAATTAATTTATGAAAAAAGAGAAAAACTAGCAAGAATGGCTCAACAAAAAGGTTCCAGTTCTACACAGAGGTATCTATTTGTCGTCAATTTTTCAATACATTTTATAAAATCAACAATTATTTCAGATATAAAAAGCGTGAAAAGCAACGGAAAAGAAAGTCTTCGAAATTAAAATCGCCAATTGTGATTCGTAGCAGCAGTAGTAGTAGTAAAAAAGGTTCTTCCTCCAGTCGTAAAACATCAAACAAACACAACACAAGCAAACAATCCACTACCTCATCTACTTCTACCTCAACCAGCTCAACCCGCCGCACCAACAATAGTAACAACAGTACAGAGAGGCCTCCACCGTCACACAAACACAAGTACAAGACACGGTCGAATTCTGCCAGAGAAAGGGAAGAAGTACAGTCCAGTGAGTCATTAGATGTGCCAAGCACCAGTACCGGTATTACAGGTTCCAGTAGTTCAGTGTATAGAATCTACGATCAAGACTCCGAGGAAGAAACGAATGTTAACAATCGACCATCTCCAGAATTAGCAGAACAACCTCTAATCAATATATTACCGACTCCACTAAATGGAACGCACGATATGTATATAAACATTCTACAAGTGCCGGTAACTAATGGTAACAGTGTGATAACAGTGCGTAATGAAAGTGCCGTGTACGAAAATAATCCTACCGACGATACGGCATTCACCCGGGACAACAGGGACAGTGATAGTTCTAGTGCGGAAATGGACAACGATGATATCAGCACTCCTATTGGCAAATTCCACAATTGTGTGGCGCTTACACCGGACAGTGGCGTCGTGACTGGTCCGTGTTCAAGTTCGGGCAGTTTAAATAGTGTCTACTCATTGAATCGGCCCGGTTCATCAAGTGCTACAACTAATAGCAGACATTTACTACGTGACGATAATTCCGATGATGACTGGGCGTACGAGAATTTCAAAAGACGCGTGAAAAGAGCCCGATTTAATCTTAGAAATAACGTAGGCTGCGAATCAGATTCAAATTGAGTATTTTGTTATTAGTTTGTTTATGCTGGCTGCGCAGGAAATTACAGCAGAAATTTTACGTATTTATAATCACTAAATATGTTGGTTATATTTAGTGTGAATTGTATATAAAAGTACATTCAGTGTCACTGTACCACCCTCTCTCCTGTTGGTGTACAATAATTTATCATAATACTATTATATCTATATTTTAGTATTTTTAATTATCCATACTGTTATTTTGTTGTTCTCCCATGTGTTTAATTGAAATGAAAATTTAAATAAATATACATGAGTTTGTTTCACACTGAAATAGTTGTGTAACTGATACTATGGAACTATTTCGTCTTAAATAAAATAATCTTTATTTTGTGACATAGTAACATTCGTATTTTATTATACATATGATTACAAGAATACATAATTATTGGTTATTGTAAGAATACACAGGTTTCCGTTACCTAGTATTTAAGTTGTGGATACGTTGCTAAACATAATTAATTTTCTAAGCTTGCTTTATTAATTTTTTATCGATACAATTGTTTCTTCTTTACTTTTTAATTATTGTTTTTAATATCCTTTTGACTGTAATACAACGTAACTTTTCTTCTTTAATATTTAAAAATGATATTACTTGAAAGATAAGTAAGTAATTTAACTATTTTTGCTGTCAATCATTCAATTAAGTTAATAAACAATTGGTTATTGTTTTACTAGTACGTAGGTCTATTGTGCTTGAATTTCGCGCACGCGTTTGAAGGAAGTGTCGCTCCCCACCCGTGGCGTTTTACCGAAGTGTTGTCGAATGTCAAAACAGAACAAAACAAAGACTGCATGGATCTGCGTCGTGGTTTGTGATTTCCTTTTGAAAAATGCCGTGGTACGTGCCATGGTCAGAAAGTATAAAGAAAAGGGCTTGTAGATATCTTCTGCAGCGATATCTAGGACAGTTCTTTGTGGAGAAACTAACGTTAGATCAATTATCCGTTGATTTATACAATGGAACTGGTACTGTCGCGGACGTTAGCCTTGACGTACAGGTAATTTTATTTACAATACATTCATTAGAATTTTAATTATTGCAGTTTTTACAGTCCTAATTAATATTCATACTTTGTTCTCAACGTTTTGGTTTTCCTTGACGTATGACACATACGCATGTCGTCGTAAAAATGATAAGCTTTGATTACTGTAATGTGACATTTGACATTGTTATTTCACGTGTATTGTACGTTTCTTTGCATGACAGGCGCTCAATGAACTGGGCGAACAACAAAACTGGCCAATGGAGTTTGTTGACGGTTATGTTGAGCAAATGTCAATTTCTGTACCCTGGTCAGCTTTGCTTAAAGACTCAAGTAACATCGAAGTTCGGGGTCTTAATATTACCATTCAACCGAAACAGAGATCGGATAATGGTAAATTAGTAATTTCACCATTGTAACGAGAATCGAATAAAATAATACATTTACAGGAACTTCTATGTTTGAGTCAATGTGGAGTTCCATGACTAGCTCGATGCAATTGGCCCAGGAATGTTTAAAACAGGAGTCCCCAAACTCTGCAGAAAACTCTCAGCCATTAGAAGGCATTGAGCGATTTGCACAAACTATTGATTCAAGTAAACATCACCTTCAAGTCGTTATTTATGACCATATTATACTGACATTTATTTCTAGTACTATGCCGAGTAAAAGTTAAATTTATCAATACGGTAATTCGTTTAGAACATGTACCGAAAGATAGTAACAACGGCGTTGGACTGCAAATTAATATACAAAAGTACGTGTCATTATGTTTGATTCGTAAATAATTGTTGACATTTCATATTAAATAACATTTCTAGCATGGAATATTTAGATGAAGCGGGCAATGATCCGCCTAACGGACAAGCAACTGAACTTACAACTCAAGATCACAATAAAGCCTATATCGTCTCGTCATTTACAACAAAGAAATTCTATCTAGAAGGCGTGAAATTCTCCACGGATGAATTTCCGAGCAAAGCACGAACTTTTTCGCGGTCTGTAATGAGCCAATCAGAATTGAGTCCGAACGCTGAGTCATCGAAAATAACAGATGATGAATTTTTAAACACAATTATTGAAGATCACGCTCCAAAGCCCACTGAGAGAAAAAAGAAAATATCTGAGAGTGAATATTTCATGTCATGTACTGATTTAGAATATGAAAATACTGTTGACGGCAGAACACCCGTTAACGGGACACCCGAAGAAAAATCGAAATATTTATTTGGCAACTCGGATCATGAACCGATTTTATTCGGAAAATTATCTGGACGACAGGAAGTAAGAATAATGAAATATTCACTGGCTATTGGAAAATTGCATAAATGATTTTATAGGTTCGATTGAAATTGAAACAATCGGAAGCTGTGGTTGGCCCGAAAGTGACAATAGACATTACTCTTGGATCATTTACTGTGTTTTTATCCCCAAGACAAATGCATGTTCTAATGGAACTGGCAGAAGGATTGGCTAGTCCTCATCTTGAAGACAACAGGTGAATTTATTTATAATATACTAAATTAATCATGAACCTCGCTAATATACACTTTCAAATACATTATCCTATTTGTTTAATGCACAGTCACATATGTCATATGTTGGCTTTCCTTGTCGAAGATAAATATATCTGTTCTTATATTCAGTTCTTAGTTATGTAGAATATTGAAACATTCACATAAACTTTACATTTATTTATAGTTATTTTCAGTGTAATCTAAGTGTTGTTTTATATACAGTAATATGCCACAACGACAAAAATGTATGGAGAAACCAATGGGAGAATTGGACTTCCAAAGGGTTGAACAAGAACTGCAGCAACAGCTTAATCCGGTAGCGTCTTTGCAGCCAGCTGGACTACAGCACAGTCATGGCTGGTCCACAGCTCCACTAGGTAAATGTTACATATTTTATTACATTAATAAAGCTCTATTTTACCATATTGTTATGTCTGATATTCGATTGAATTCGTCTAGATTATGACGATAGCGACATTAATTTTCTACCAATGAGAAACGCAACTATGTCGGAAAGTGTTATGTCAACTGCGAGCAGTATGGAATCCAGTGTCTCCTCAAGCATATCTTCTGCAAGTAGCAGAAATAGTAGCCACATTCCTTCAAAAGCAAAACGAAGAGGTAAGATTATAATAACTAAATCGCAACACCATTTACATAATGAAGTAATTTTTGTCCAATTCGCTATGCTAGTACTTCGCGCTGGTAATTAATTCGTCATACTCTGGATCAGAGATACTTTACATCTTGTTATCTATATAGAATTATTTATTTCAACTGAATTTATTTATTTATTACTATTTAAACGTGAATATTCATTTTCTAGTGAGTAACGCAGAATTAGATCCGACAGCTGAAATCACACGATTTCAAATCCGTCTCGCATCGCTGGCGTTAGTGTTGTTGCACGAAGATTTGTTGTCAGTTTCGTCAAGCAACGATCACTCTTTAGTTCCATCTAGTGTCACTCAAATGAAACATACAGCAGACACATTCTTCAGCAGTCTTGGCTTATTTGCTGTTACTGGCTACGGTAACAAAGATTTTGAAAAAGCAAAAACCGCATTTGAGAAAGCCTGTCAGCTCAACCACATCCGGTAAACATTATTGACAAATTCATACAAGAAACAGTGTTAATAGTTCTTTGCTTTGTATATTTATTGTAGATTGCTAGCAGCACCGATTCAAATAGAAGGTGATGAAAAAACCACCTTATCATCAACCTCAATATCGGGAACTTTGACAGCCGCTCGTTTGGAACTCCTCGAGTGCCTCTGGAGTGAAGGCAAGGGTACAGTTGAATACGTTCAACTCTTGACCTTTAATGAAGAAACACCCGACTCTAGTCCAATCGGAGCCAAGCCATGTTTGAAAGTGTGTTTCAAACATTCTGAACGAGCAGTGAAAACAGGTCGACAGAAGATTACATATCCGAAAACAGATCTCTCGTATGTTTTGTGAACGTTTTCTATTTAATTCTGTTACGAAGTTGAAGTGTTATTTTGCAGAATACATCTAGATAATGCCATGATAGAACTGGATATAACTATAGTTGATAGGATATGTGCGTTACTCAATCCACAAGCGGTTTGTGTGAAAACCACCACACCTGTTGGTCTACCGGAAGGTGTTGGACCGCTTGGAGCTTTTAGTCAAGCTGCTGATTTAACATCTGCGTCAGAATATCGATATGACATCAAGGTTATGTCACCGGATTTGACAGTTAAGCTAAGGTATTTGAAACTTGCTCTTACCGGTACAGACAATGCATCAGATATGTAGAATATGGTTAATATTTATCTATGTAGATTTCCCGTGCCTGATTTTCGTCCAGTTCATGATATGCAACGTTCACCGTGGTGGAAACGCAATGTTCGTCCTGATTTTGTTACACTGAAGTTGACTGATGCCACAGTACAGTCTTCCATACACAGTAAACAGCCGTGTCTGCGCTATGAACTGCAATGTCGTTCTGCAGATATCTACTACACCGTATGTCATTCTTGTACCTAAATGGTACTCAATTAAAAGTAATAATTCACGTTATTATAGGAAGCAGATACAACTATCCCATTACATATTGGCAAAGCATCAGTTCATGAAAAAACCTGTTCGTTGCCTGATGGATTCAATTGGCCTAGGTTCGTATAAATTGTAACAAGCTTCATACTTCTCTAGTTGTAAGTACCGTATTTGGAACATGTTTTGCTCAGGGTTGTCATGGAGATATATCCGATACTAAAAATGCAAGTGCAATTAGAAGAAGGAGGTGTAGACAGCGAGACTGATATGGGACAGTATTCACTGGATGGATTTGGTGTACAGACTGTCAGGAATCCAAGTCCGTTTAGCGCTAAACGAATTGTCCATGAATCAGATACGCCACATACGAAACCGCATCAAGGTACATCTTAACAAAACTAATGTTAATTCTCATGTTGAATATTTTATATTGCCATTAGAAGATACCGAGGAACTAATCATCCCAGGTGACAGACAAGAAATGTCCCAGTTCATTGAACATTCTATTCGGTCATCGCAAATACGTCTTGACTTTTTCTTGCCATCTGTCAGTTTACAACTTGTGTCCAAACACGTCTATGAACTGTTGTACAATCGGATCAATACGGATTTGCTTCTGTGGGAGCCGAGCGCACCGAAACCAAAGTTTAACGTTGGTTTCGAGGGCGCCTCGTTAGGTTGTGATCTGCAGGAGAGCATTTATCCAACGTTTTCCATGTGCAAAAGTGGAATACAATATGGTAAGTAACACATTCGCGAATGCAAACCTCAATCTCACTTCAGTGTATCTCTTTATATTTGAATTTCCTTTTAGAATCGGAAAGTGAGAGCGATGAAGATCTGGATGCGGAGAATGAAGGTGTATTTTACTCTTTGTATGAATCGAAACACACCAAATATAACAAGCGACCATCGCAGACTTCAGACATGACGCATGGTCAGAGTTTCCTATCTCTGAATATGCATATTATGCAAGGAGTTTTGTTCATGCATACGCCAGCTAGGGTATTGTACACTACTTACATAAATTCTATAAATATAACATTTAAGTTATTGCTATATTTGTTTACAGAAATAACTTATGTATTTATATACTACCCATGCTAAATACGTATAATGACGTTGTTTGTTTACAGGATACAAGTTCGAATGTAATACCAGAACAACACGGTGAATTCTTGTTTGTTGTTGAAGATGCTTCCGTGTTTACTGTTAGCCAATACATGGGTAACCCGGATCTAAGTTATGTGTGCGTCCAAGGACGTTCGGCAACTCTGCATCATTGTGGTAAGTTAATTAACAATGATTGCAACTTGCATTCTGACATTTAACATGATTTTATACATAATATGTATTTTATCTTATATTTTTGTTACTTAGATTTAACAGCGACACCTAGTCAAAGTCCACCGCTTAGAGAGATCGGTTCAACACTACCGCGCAATTTGAATTCCACCATATACAAGTCAGAATCGGGAGTTGTCGTTGGTAATACAGCGCGAGCCGGTGACCGAGATATGTTATCCGTGGCCGTCAGGATCCAAGCTAGCCATGAGACACATCATGTCAAGACAATACGCGTGGCAGTCGGCATAAACAAAGCTACACTACGTCATCGAATGTGTGTCGAACCAAACAGCTGGTTCTCACAGATGGTGGATTTCTTCGATGTACTGGACTATCCAATACCTGGTTATATTCCTATGGGAGTGCTGACGGAATTACATTTGCATTTGTGGGATTGCGCAATTGACTATAGGTATAGAATATTTATTATCATACGTTGAATATTAGAAATCTCGATACAAGAACATTTATATCTCTTCCCCAGGCCATTATATTTGCCATTACGCTCAGTTCTGACGCTGGGCAGTTTCAGTATGTCTAGTCATCTGACTGCACAAGCGAATACATCCACCTTACGGTTCATCGCTGAAGATTGCGGCTTATTCTTAAGTGATCGGGCACCACCCAAAGTCGGTGTACCGTCCTTAGCTCCTGTCGACTTACGTAAGGATTATGTCAGCGTCGTGGACTTGAGCCTGTTTGAACTCAGTCTCAGATTAAGTGATAAGGTAAGGCATCACGTAGCTTTTGAATAGAAAATAAAGTGTCATATGTTTTCCGCTATTCTGGGACTATATCAGAAATTTCCAGACACTTTAACAAGCATTTTCTTAAATTCTTGTTGTTAATGTATGAAATGGCAGAGCTGAGTGTTTTTCATTGCGTTGTATGTTTGTTTAGAACAGAGGAATCAATCCTCATGTAGATTTACGTGCATCCAACAATGTTCTACACATCCGCACCTGTTCCGATACGGGTCGTGCTCTTATGCAACTCATCACTTACTTTGCCGGCGACGGAGACATTTCTGTTCAACCAGGCCTGGAGAACAGCTCAACCGGTAGCACGCACAGTACACCACGCAAACAGTTGCCCAGTGATCCAAGTGAACAGTTGTTGAGCGTCGATCCACCGCAAGATATTAGTAATTTGTCCAAGAGTCAACATCAGCACGTTAACGAACTGCTTGGCGAAGCGATGAAGGAGAGTTTAGCTGTCACCGCTACGGATACACCGCAAGAGATGCAGAACTCGCAATTGACTGGCGTGGATGTGTTCTTTTTCCCGGATGAAAATCAACCGTTGTCGACTGAAACTACGAGCAGTAAACCACCAACACCGATTGTGACTCATCGAACGAGTTCGGCGAATGTGTTCACCTCAAATCGAAGTTCCGATACGGATGAAGAATTTTGTTTTGTAGGCGATGAAGCTGGACTGGGAATAATGGTATGTTTCTAAGTAATATTTAGTGTCTCTAACTGACAAGTTGCTTCGCTTTACAGCCAAAAAGCGGTCTTCCAGAAATAAAATGGCTTACAGAAGACCCAGTACGCATTATCGATAATCATTTCACTGTGCCAGTTGGCAAGACTGATCTGTTGAAACCACCGAAACATTTCCCTGCTGCTGTACTACGGTACACGTTGTGTGAGATGACACTCATCTGGCACATGTACGGCGGCTATGATTTCAAGACTACAATTAAAGAAGAACAGAAACCGAACAAGAAAACTGTCAATTTCTCTGACGTATCACATGAGAAATTAGACGGTGGTGTAACGTATTCAACGAATGCACCGGGAGAGGTTAATTTCACTAGTGCACCTGAGAAGAAACATCAGAATATCAGCTGGCAAGTCAAGGGTGGCGTAGCCAGAGACCACGATGTACTGATGGAACTTCAGTTGAATAAGGTAAACACAATTTTTCATTCATTGATTTCTATTCTATAAACTGTACAATACAAATGAAAGATGTGCAAACATTTGTTAAAACTAAGTGGAGAACAATAATCTTTCAGGTACGGTTTCAACATGAAGTTTATCCCAACGATACAATCCAAGCATCCCGCCAAGTACTGCTCGTCTCTGAAGTGGAGATCCGTGATCGTTTAGCGTCAAGTCATTTTAACAAGTTCCTCTATCAACACACCAGCCAAGCCAGACCAAAGCAAAGCCATGCCAATATGGTAATTATTTGTTTAAACTTGCTTTACATCACATTCAGCTACAATGTATATTTGTTTTTTGCTTGAAGATTGTAATAAAAGCAACTCATATTCGTCCAGACCCAAAACTTAGTGCACAAGAATGCTGTTTACGCGTGTCTCTCCTACCGTTACGACTGAACATTGACCAAGATTCATTACTATTTCTCATTAACTTCTTTAACGAACTCGGTGGCACCGTGAACAAACCGGATGACGAAGGTATTGTGGCATCGACATCCCGCCATGTAACACCCACACATCAACCGCCCGTTATGACAGTAACGGTGGAGAATCAAGCAGAAATAAAGGAACAAGCACAGAAACTAGTATCGGATAACCTGTTAATTCTGCTGGAAGAAGAACAGAGTAAACAGGAAGAAAGTACCGTGATGAAACCGGTTCAAACAAATGCTGAAGATAGTCCACCGATATATTTCAGGTAACTTCCTATTGCTTGCATCGTTTTAAACATATGACACTTATGGTATGTAATATTTGTGTAGAAATTTAGTATTTTCACCGGAAGTTCCAATACGGTTAGATTATCAAGGAAAACGTGTGGATATGACTCATGGACCGTTGGCTGGATTACTCATGGGTTTGGGTCAGTTAAATTGCTCGGAATTGTATCTGAAAAGACTGTCGCATCGGCATGGTTTGCTAGGCATTGATAAACTATTATCCTTCGCCCTCCATGAATGGCTGCAAGATATCAAGAAACATCAGTTACCAAGCTTGCTTGGTGGCTTTGGACCAATGCATTCGTTTGTTCAGCTATGTAAGTGAATGATGGTTGACAAACAGCATCTAGAATGTTTTAATAAATGTCATTTGTAGTCCAAGGTATTCGAGACTTATTCTGGTTGCCGATTGAACAGTATCAAAAGGATGGACGACTAGTACGAGGACTACAACGTGGAGCAAACAGTTTCACGACATCCACAGCAATGGCCGCCCTGGAACTTACTTCCAAAATCATCCATTTAATACAAGTAATCAACTTGACGAAACATGTCTCAAACGGTAGTTTTAATGATTTCGTTATGATTTAGGCAACGGCTGAAACGGCATACGATATGGTATCACCAGGTCCTAGTGTTCGTATCAGGTCGAAAGGTCACAAGGGCCGTAGGAGACATTATAATCAGCCGCAGGATATTCGAGAAGGAATGGCTAATGCATATATGGTTGTCAAAGAGGTATGCAATATTTCAGTGAATGACATTTCACAAAAAAAGAATAAAGATTAAAGACTGTCAGTTTATTAAGATTAAAAATTCTAATTCTAAATATAATTACAGGGCATTGGCGAAACAGCTGACACAATTGTACGCGTGGCATCACAAGAACACGAACAAAAAGGTTACAGCGGCGCTGTGGGCGGAGTTCTCCGACAAATCCCGCCCACTTTCGTTAAACCAATCATAATCGCGTCTGAGGCGACCAATAATGTACTGGGCGGCATGCGCAGTCAACTCGTGCCGGACGCACGACGCGAAGCCAATCAGAAATGGCGAAACGAAGACGGATGAATCCGTTCAGCTTCATATAGTTTTTGTTATTGTGTAAGTACACTATTTTTTTAGTGAAAAACGGAACACTGCACTTGTATCATTACACCTCCAGTGCATTGGATATATTTTATATATGTATAAAACAAAATCGACTGGCTTTATCAACAAATCATTTTATAGTTATTTTGCTTCTATCATGTGATGTACAAGATCAATCGGATCTTCTTTCGTTTGTGGCCAAAAATGTAATCGAAGAAATGATTAGACCTAATTAATGGATTACTCTTCAATATTGAGGTCGTAATTACAAACAAAAAAGTGATAAAATATTAAGGAAATAAAAAGTCATAATTTGAAAAAATCGATAAAAAAAGTTAGAGCAGTTTGCATGAACTGGGATTAAATTTAAACATTTATTATATTATTGAATGAAACCTGAAGTGTTGGTGAATTTTTTTGAGTTAATAAGAAAATTTAAACAGTTTATTTAATTTTTGAAATTAAATATAATCTACGTTCATGCACAGTCAGAATTTTGATGATGAATTTATAATCGATAAGAAATCAATAATTTTTGTACCCAATTACAACATATCCTTTTAAACATATTTCATCTTGCAGCTTAAGCTACATTTTGTTTCAGTTTATGTAGTGACTTTTAACCTTTTAACTGATCTTTAGTAATTAACTCATTGAGACCCATTCCCATTGTGTCTGATTCTTATATTTATGTCCAAATATAAAAAATTACTCGTATTTTGCGAGGCAATGATAGCTTTTGACATAATTCGCAGTGAATATTGTTAGTTATTGAAAATTATATTACGCTGTTACATTTGTATATCATATGTTTTTGTATGAAGTACTGTCTCAATGGGTTAAAAAAATTCTTGTCTGGTTATATGTACTTGTCATTCGTTAAACCACAGATGTTAAACTGTACATACCAAGTATGAAACAGTTGCGAATCGTTTCTAGATATTTTGACGCAACGCACACTCTGGGCCTACTAGATCAGTTACAAAGTTAAAAAAAGTGAAGAGAATAATTATTGTGATGATTCTTGTATGATTGTAACATTGTGGACCATCAAATGATTCCACTATTCTGCAAGATTATTAATCAGCAACAGCAGCATGTTATCAAATATATATAAGTGATAAGTTTTTCATAATGATGTTTAAGTAGTATGGTTATTTTTATTATATATTGTTGTGCTGTGCAATATTTTCAATAATAAAGAATGTTTATGAGAAATGAAGTATTTTTATTAAAAATTCAGATATTTGTACGTTATTTAATTCCATTTACTGATATTATAAATTTAATTAGTTTATAGGAATTATTCAACACAAGACAACTATGTTTTATAAAAACGAATTAGTGATCAACGGTTTTGATGTATTTTATTGTAAAATATTTTGTGTTAAACATATTTTCTCATACATTTATGTATATACAAAATATTGCATAAAGCATGAACTTCATGATGAAATTTAAATATTGTTTGCAATGATTATTGTCTATTTTCTTCTGTTTTTATATTCTGTTTGAGAAAAGAAAGGATGGGAAACCAAAGATATCACAAAATATAGGTAAGTGTATTTTTTTATGCCTTATTTATTAAGTTAGCAAAACAATCGACTTTATATATCACATTTTACACGAACTAAACCATTCCATTGAATGCCGATTACAAAATTAAACCGGTCAATATTAACTTCAACACTGACTTTGACAATAACAAATGTTTAAAAATTAATAAAATAACAAAATAGTCTAAATATAAATTATTTAAAAAAAATACGTATACAATATTACTGGTATGATAGATTAATAGTTGATATTTAACTTCTTCAACAAGCATTTAATAGCAAACATTGAGTCCTGGAATGTTCTAGGATGCTGCTTGTTAATGATTCCCCAATCAGGCGTTAGTGACGGTGTACTGAATTTATTAAAACCATCACAATTTTGATTCGGTTTCTTCGCAGATGTTTTTGCGCCAATATTTGGTTTCTGTAATGTATTGGCTGGGGCTTTCTTAAGTCGTGATAGCATTTTTTGTTTGCGTTCACATTCTTGGTATGCCTTTCGTAGCATTTTTTCCGCATACTGTTCGTTCAGAATAACCTGTAGAACAAAAATAAATACGGTGGGTAATCATATCTTACATGTACTAATTATTACTATAACGAGCATATGTTACCATAACAGTTACTGATGTGAGCTTTGTAATTGTTTTACTTGTTCTTGTTTATACATTGAATGATTCTTACCTTACAATGAGCAGGATTTTGTGCTAAGAGCCATAACAGTGTACATGCATACGGAAACAGAAGTCCGTCTTTATTACTCCAGTGTAGAATTTCAGACAGTAGCGTGTCTAAAAAGTTTACCTGAAAATACAAATACCAATATTAAAATATATTCCACAATAAATTGAGTTAGCAACTTTGTTGAAGATTGTTAAAAATATTTAATTGTGCTACCCTCAATTAAGTTACGTATTGAATGAATTACAACACTGATAATAATTAAACAAATACCCGGTACAAAGATGTAACACGCTTACCTTCCAAACAGCTGCTGAAGTAGGTTTGTATTTGACTAAATTTATCAATACACTAACAGACAATACACAAGCGTCCATATCTGGTACCGAGCGGTTTGTATTCGCCAACATCAAGTACAGTCTCTCAACAATCCGATCACAGAGATCAATGCAAGCCACGGGAAACAGGCGAGTTGTAAAGTCTATGAACAAAAACATTGAACATTGCAATTTGAGCCCAAGTTTCCTGTACCGTATACCATGACTTAAAATAGTACCTAAAATTGTTAATGCACGGATAATTTCCTTCATAGATGTACTGTAATCATATGTTAATATTTCTATGGCTTCCCGATTCCTCTCGCCGGCTGTATGTTCTGGCAATGCCCGACTTGCAGCCTCGATTGTTCGTTGTCGTATTTGTTTCATCTTTTGATTTTCTACACTTCGTACTTTGTGACCACGCCAGACAGCCTAAATATATTATACATAGATTTGTATGTACGAAAAATATATTTGTACAAAAATAAATGATTGCTCACCTGAATTTTAGTCGCTGCCGCAGATATCTTTCTCGTCTGTTTCTTTTCTTCAATGTCAACAGAATTTTCCCGTAATGTTTTTAGTATTTTCTTGCACGTGATCATTCGAATCCACGACTGAATTGTAACGGCTGCTTTTAGTTTACGATTTTCTTGTTCAATGCGTCGTCTGTTAAGATACATTCGGAAGTACTTCTGAATAACTACAGTCGCATACTTTTGTTGCAAGAAACTAGACCTTTCCTGTTTCATCATTAAATATCCTCTGCAATACGTCTGTATTTTGATAATAGAAGTTTTTCTTTCAATGTATAATGTTCTTGTCATTTTCATTAGTAAATACGATCGGAAGTATCTTTGTATAATTAGAGTGGATTCTCTCATGTGTAAATACATTCTCCTTTGCTGTCGCATTTCCAAATATCCTCTGAAATAACGTTGCACCACGCAGGCTGATTGTTTTTGTAATAAATAATGTCGTTTCTCCTTGTTTGTAACAATTCTATTTCTAAACCAACGCTGTATAATTATAACACTGTTCCGTACATTTACATACTCTATTCTAGTCTTCTTCATAACTACATTAGCTCTAAAATGTCGCTGAAGCACTACAGCTGCTCTTCTCTGTCGAATGTAATCGTCACGCGCTTTCTTCATGGCAACGTTTGCTCTAAAACGTTGCTGAAGATTGATTATTGCGTTTCTTTGTTGCAGATAAACTTCTCGACATTGTTTCATACACAAGTTTGCTCTAAAACGTTGTTGAAGCATTATTGTTGCTTCGCTTACTTGAAGATACTCTGAGCGAGCTTGACGCATAGCTAGATTTGCTCTAAAACGACGTTGTACTGATATAATTACTGATCTATGATGAAGATAATCTGCTCGAACAATCTTCATTATCAAGTTTGCTCTAAATCGCTGTTGAACTACTTTTATTGCTCTAACTTGTTGAAGATATTCGTTACGGGTTTGTTTCATAGCCATATTTGCTCTGAATCGTCGCTGAATGATTATAACTGTTTTAATTTGTTGAATATAATTTTTGCGTGCTTGCTTTGCAGCCAGATTTGTTCTAAACTGACGCTGTATCATTATTATCGTTCTAATTTGTTGAAGATACTTTTTACGCGCTTGCTGCATAGTTATATTTGCTCTAAATCGTCGCTGAATCATTATTATTGCTCGGCGTTGCTGAAGATACTTTTCACGAGTTTCTTTCATAGATTGATTTGCTCTAAAACGTTGTTGAACAGTTATAATTGTTCGCTTCAACAATATATAGTCTTCCCTCACTTTTTTCATTAGTAAAAGTGATCTAAATTTTTGTTGTATTGTGATAATTGATGTTCTTACAAGAACATAATGTTCTTTGTTCATCTTCATCGTTTTCAGAGCTCTAAACTTCTGTTGTAATATAATACTGGCTTGTCTTTGTTGAAGATAATATTGACGACATTGTTTCATCAATATTTGTGCTCTAAATCTTTGTTGTAAAATTATAGCAGCTCTCTTCGTTTCTAAGAAAATGTCTCTTTCCTTTTTCATACATAATTTAGCTCTGTATATTCGTTGAATCTTTATTATTGTCTTACTTAGTCTCAAGTATGTTTCTCTATCATTTCTCATAGCAATAGTTGCTCTAAATCTTTGTTGAATAACTGTAATAGCTCGAACTTTAAGACAATACATCTCTCTAATAACTTTCATAGTTTTCATTGCTCGAAAACGTTGCTGAATCAATATTACTGCTTGCTTCTGCTTCACAAAATGTTCTCTTACTCGTTTCATTGCTACGTTAGCTCTAAATCGTTGTTGTATTATTAGAATAGCTTTTCTTTGTTTTAAATAATTTTCTCTGGTTTGTTTCATTGCTTGCGTAGCTCTAAACCATGTCTGTATTTTTATTATTGCTTGTTTTTGTTGAACAAATGCTGTTCTTGCTTCTTTCATGGCTAAATTTGCTCTAAATCGTTGTTGAAGCCTAACAATCGCTGTCCTTTGCTTTACGTATGTTTCTCTTGCTAGTTTCATAACTTGCATTGCTCTAAATCGTGTTTGAATTGTTGTGATCGCCTGCCTTTGTTGCAGATACACTGCTCTTGCTTGTTTCATTGCCCTATTTGCTCTGAATATTTGCTGTAACATTATGATTGTTTTTCTCTGATTCAAGTAAGCTTCTCTGTGTTGCTTCATAGCTAACATAGCTCTAAAACGTTGTTGAATTATTATCGCTGCCTGTTTCTGCTTCAAATAATTTTCTCTTACTTGTTTCATTAGTAAATTCGCTCTAAATTGTTGTTGAAGCATTATAATCAGCCTTCTTTGATTCATGTAAGTTGTTCTGTCTCGCTTCATTAATACTGTAGCTCTATAACGGCGTTGAATTGTTATCATCACATGTTTTTGCTGAAGATAATTTGTTCTGATTTGTTTCATAACTGTAATAGACTTGTACCATTGTTGAATGCTAATAACTGCTTTCCTTTGCTGCTGATATGTATTTTTGCATTGTTTCATTGCTAAATACGCTTTAAAATATTGCTGAATTGTTGTTACAGCTCGTCGTTGTTGAAGATACGCTTCTCTTGCTTCTTTCATAGTTTTGTTCGCCCTGAATCTTTGCTGTATAATTATTGTAGCTTTCTTCAGTTGTTCATAATCATTCCTACATTTCTTCATAGCTACGTTAGCTCTAAATCTTTGCTGAACTTGTAAAACAGTTTGCTTTAATTCTAAATATTGTTGTCTTTGCTTTTTCATTGTAATTATAGATCTAAAATATCTTTGAACTAGAATAATTGCTTGTTTTTGTTGTACAAATCGTGTTCTCTCGATTTGCATTGCTTGTAATGATCTAAAATGTTGTTGTATCCATATGACTTTAGTTCGAAATTCTAGATAAACTTTTCGTTCTTTCTTCACTGTTAATATAGCCCGGAAGTAACGTTGTATTGTCACGCATGCTTCCTTTCTCTGTAAATATTGTTTTCGCTCTGTGCGCATCAACAAAGTAGCCTTAAAATATCTTTGAATAACAATTATTGCATTTCGTTGTTCAGCAAACGCAGTTCGTTCTGTTTCAGCAAGTTTCCGTGCCCTGAAGATTCGCTGAATTTTAACTACTGTTTCTGTCAATTTCAAGTAATCACGTCTTATCTGCTTCATAACGAAAATAGATCTGAAATACTGTTGTATTTTTATAGCAGCATTCTTCATTTGTAAATAATTCTGTCTCTGTTCTCGCATCAACTTGATTGCTCTGTATTTCTGTTGGATCATAAGAACTGCTTGTCTTCTTACAAGATATTGGACTCTGTCTCTCTTTGCCAAGAACAAAGATCTGGTAAATCGTTGAATTGTAACAGCTGCTTGTTTTAATCGTAAGAATTTTGCTCTTTCTGCTTGCCTAAGTTTCCAAGCACGATAGAAACGTTGAATCTTCGTGGCAGCGTTAATTTTACGCAAATATGGTTTATATAAAATCCTTCGCTTGATTACAATGTTCAATGATCGCCACCATGTTTGTATTTTCATTGCTGCTTGGGACAATCTTGGGGATTGGAACTTGTAAATGATTTGCCACAGGAATGACAGTGTTTTCTCACGATGTCCGTCCACTATATCTTTCGCTGTGATGTCACCAGCGATTTCATAGCCTGCTTCCTCTAAGCTATCCATTGCAACTTTAACATTGTGTATTTTCTGTAGTCGTGAGATTGCAGGACCGCGCAGTTGATTCGATAGGTTCGGTTTGACTAAAATGATCTCCATAACTTTTGTCAATCGTATGCCATCGCGCAAGTCAACACCCAGGTTCTTCACCGCGTAATCAAATTCATCTATGTAACTTTGTTTATGTACGACTGCGTAACCAAGACGGCGTAAGAATTTCGTAACATCGCCAATAGCAGAGAGTAATTCTCTTGAAAATGACAACAGCAATTCCCTGCTCTCTTTGACGGGTGCATCTTTACAAAATAAACATGGATCGTGTGCGATCAGTTTGTTGATCTTTGCCTGATCGAGAAAATACACTAACATGAAGAATTTTTTCAAAGTAAATTTTTTAATTGATGTTCCATACGTTGGTAGATACATATTATGTACATTTGATGTTTTATTCTTCGGCATTAGGTACGGATCACGGAAAAACCGCAACACGATAAATGTACTTAATCCAATCACATCTGAATTTGAATCCAGTGGAATGGTTTCTCCATAAATCGTTTCCAAACCAATACGTAACCACAGCGGATTGTAACAAAGAAGCAACATCATTACATGAGACTGCAGGCCAACGTCCAAATGAAGATTTTTATCATCTCGTATTGTCAATTGTTTATTGCCGACTGCAAGTGCAACTTTTGATAACACTGTCTTCATTTCAATCGAATGGAAAAGTATCCGTGCAGCTTTACGTAGACCATCCAATCTATGATTGACATGATACAGTGACGAGACTTTTTCTTTGGACGGCGCGTATGTTAGATTTTTCTTCACGCAATCCTGCCACAATCTGGCCACGTCAACTTTCTTGCTCTCCGCGGACGCATTCAGCTCACTGGGTGGTGTTAACAAAGCATTAAGCCATTTTTTCAGCTCGTTCATTTGTTTATCCAGCCACTTGTCATCGTAATACAGTGAGGATGAAATAAATGGATCAAGTTTAGCTGAACTGGCTGTGGAATCTGAGTAAATAGTTGCAATTAAAAATGGATCACAGTACGAGGTATTAACACTTGTATTATTCGCGTCCGTTGATATCGAATGAACAGCCGATGATGTGTTTAAACTTAAACGCAGTGTTGATATCGGACGTTTTCTGGTTAAATCCGGTTTCACCAACTTTTTGCTCCAACTGGTATTTAATTTTCGTTGTACTGGAGATTTAGGTTTGATGAAGGCACGTTTCGGCGGTGATACTGTTTCGATGTGTAGCTCAGATTTGCGTTTAGATGCGGCTACAATACTCTGCGTACTCATGTTCCTAGTGGACATGAAACTGTGAGTATCAGATGTGAGTTCTTCTTCTGCAATGCACGAGAGTGCAGCACGAGCATTGATACCGCTAAAATTCAACATGTAATTCGAATTCATCTCTACGGGTGATGCTTGTGAAAACACCGATACTGGTGATGATGTATTCATTCTGTTACAACCTACTAGTTTATCACTTTCCGGTAAAACCTTATTATGAATGCCTTCTTTGAACTCGGGTGACAGTACTATGCACGTGCTGGAACTCAAATTGCCCATTATGAAAGTTCCTCCACTGATGTTACCTGTATAAGTGCCAGAACTGATATTCTGCATATCCGGAGATAATTCATAAGTGTTGTTTGCCTTGAATAGTGCTCGAGGATTGGAGAAATGTTCACTTACATTCGAACCGTTACTCTTTTCACTAAGTTTCATTTCTGTAGAACAATTTGTCGGATTAAACGGTGTAGTCGTCACTTCGCTTATATCTGACAAAGCGTCTGGCATAATTCGTAACAAATTGCGGGGATTTTTCGTTACCGGTGTAAATGCAAACGATTCCGATTGCAGTTTCATAAGAAGATCATCGCATTTGTTTGAGTTAACACTTCTTCGAGATGTGTACGATACTTCGCGTGGTGTATCGAAATTTAATTCTTTCACTTTCCGTTCCAGTTCCAGACTGTCATTGAAATTGTCTGCATTGTCAGAGAACGTTGGTGAAATGATCTGAATGACCGGCTGATAATGAATATTGTACGTTTCGCGCCGAACTGATGTTGGTTGTATATGATCGTCTTTGAAATTAATATTCGATGGCGATATAAATACAGATGAATTATTCAACTGGTTGATCTTATCGATAAACGACATTTTATTTAACGACAAATCCGATAAGTTTCTATCAGTTAGCGGGGATTGTTGGTACTGCACCGGTGAATTATGTTTGTCAGATTTTATTGTATAAGTGTTCTTTCGGCGTGGTGTGATTTGTTTGGAACATGGTGATAGATTCGTTGTAGAACTCAAATGATAAGTGGTATCACGTAACGGTAATTCTGAAGATTTTAAGGTAGTCGTTGTATTACGATACAACAATGGTGAATTTTCTTTGTCAGATTCTAAAATGAAAGTATTTTTCTGCTCTGACACTGAAGGCGACTTATGATAATAGCTGTTTTGTGGTATTTTAATTGGAGACCGTTTCTTTTTGATGTCTTTTGGTGACCGGAATTTCTTTATGGGTGATTTGATTGCTTTGACACTTATTGAAGATTTTGTTTTGCTTCCAACGGTCCGTTTTTTAGCCTGGATAATTATATTAAATACATCATAAAATAATCGCAAAATAGTTTATTAAGAATTATTATAGATTCACTTTGAAAGAATTTATCTTGACGAAATATAACGCAAAGTTATTAAAACATACTTTAATTTTCACAAACGGGTTGAATTTAAATTGTGCACTGACCTTTCTTGCAACTGATTTGAATACTATTGCAATGTCTCTCTTCACATTTCGACTATCCACTATAGAGAGAACATCGCGCCAGCTCCCTTCCTCTCTCGGTGTCCACGATAGTTCTAGCAGAACATCTGACTCTGGATCAACTTCTTTTTCAACCCACGAGACTACAACATTACGTTCAGCTGGTGGCAGCTTCGTCACTATTAACTAAAAACCAGCAAACAATATGATTAATGAGTTGTTTAGATGTGCATACAATAAAAATATTATATACGTAAAGCAATTTGTTCCATCTTACCTTATAACTAAACGAATTAGGGTTTGTAACAAGAAGTTTTTTCGTAAGACAATCACCAATTTTAACATCTTCAAAAAATAATTTAGGGTTGGCTGCAAATGGAGCTAATTTTAATTCCGCAATATCTTCTACTACTGGGACATGTGGTATTTGTTTCTTAACTGAACGTTTTGGCGAAACCGAAAACTATAAACAGATACATATTTGTAAATTAATACAAGATTCTTTTAAAATCGGTAACTACTTACTGCAAAAAACATTTTCACATATTATAGTTCTAGCGAATGATTTTAAAAACTAACTTATTCTTAAAATATTACACACTTGTTAAAACATGCAACGAATATTAACTGACATGGACTAGCAAATAACTGTCATATAAATTTTCAAACGAAAACAACATTAAACCGTTGGTATTTTCATCCAATGGAATTCGAATGTATATCCCCTCTCCTTAATTTATAATAGTAGGGTGTGTTCAGTACATATCAATTTGTAATTTTCATTTTGAATAAGCAACTGATAAATATGGATACAAATATGATGTAGAATGTGAATATTATATTTACGCATTTTAAATCGACCATTACGTAAAGATAATCAATTTATTTTAAATTCTTACTTCATTCTAATTCTACTGTTGCTCGATAGATAGCAGCATGTATACTTGTAGAAATATACTTTTATTTACTTAAAAATTATTAAATACACGATATATAAAAAAGCACGTACTGAATATTGTTATTTTTTTCTTTTCATTATCATTTTTATAAAAAAATTCAATTGAATTTTTTTTAATTATTAAAAAGAGAAAGAACATATAAGCTGTCATCTGTCATTTTTTTGCTGTCAGATGTAGTGTAACCAAAATGGTGAATTTTGGATATTTTCATTACTAAATATTTATCTTGTATGATTGTAAATTATTAAATTACGTGATTTTCATTGATCGAGTCTGAAATCAATAGAATTTAGGTAAGTAATGAACGAATAGGAGTTAGGTTACCATAACAACATTTATTTATTTCATTAATTTCACATAACTCAAAGTGAAAATGCCTCATAGTTAGTTTATCAAAATGAGTTTCTCGTTACCAAGATTATCCCGTTCTGATACACTTACTTCTAACAGTGAATATGATTCGGAAGAACCTGCTGTTAACATTACACCGACATTAATTAAGAAAGCTAACGATGATTTGGGAAAAATAAGTCTATGTTGGCCTAAAATTGACACACCGCCTGAATTTGAAGATCGATCAGATTTTCCTGAAAGCTATTACCAAAACAGTAACAAGGAGAAATTAACTTTATTGTATGCAGAAAATTTTAGACGTCAGTATAATCATTTTTATCCAGATCGTAAACAGTTGGTTTTGGTAGCTGAAAATGAATGCGGTTTACAGGTTCTTTCAGCATTCATTTGGTGAGTGATACGGTGTTATTGAATGTAACTGTTTGTTTCAGAAATTTGTGTGTACTACAATTCGTCCGACTTGTCTGCCGTTACGCGAACTGAAGAATTGGACTAATTGTGCACAATTTGTTGCTGACTTTATCGACTATGAACCTTTACAGAAACAAACAGCCGGGGTGAGTACAAACTTGATTAATTTTAGTGACACTGTCATGATAAATAATTGTAGTAAATGGCAGAATTTATCTATCAAAAGTATATATAATATTTTGATTACATGTCAAATTTAAAAAAATGCAACTTATATCTTATTTCTGTATTGCGGGATGCATAAAAAACATTTTTACATCATTAAAAACAAAATATGTATTTAATAAATCTGTAATATTAATTATCCGTATTTTTACACATTATTAAAATGTTGATAATTATGCGGAATATAAAATAACAGATATTCATTTGATTTGTGAAGAAAAGTATATGTAATACTCAACACAGTTCTGTCATGTTGGTTGCATAACGTGTGGCGTTTTAGTTCTGTTTTAAATTCGTCTCTCTTGAAATCTCTGACAACATAACACACACGCACACAGAAACACACACACACACAAATATGCGTGTGTGTATGTTACGCGACCTAATATTGTTTCTATGCATGTATGTGAGACTTTGGCACAAGCGATGTGCGGATGCGCGTATATATATATATATATATATATATATATATATATATATATATATATATATATATATATATATATATATATGTACTTTGACCGGCCCGAGCACACGGTCAAAGTTAAATAGCCCTTACGTCAGATACGCTTCCATTCTTGGCAATTAATAATTCACGCGGATCCCGATTCGACGCGATGTACCTTCTACCTGGTATTTGGTAATCCGGATCACGGTAGAAAATTAATGGCAGCCAGCGGTGTATACACCCAGCGCGTTCAAAAGTTCACCCAGCACAGGCACACACCATCTGTAACGGACGAACTGACGGACGGAAGAACGGCTGCTCCTATATTACATTCTCTACCTGCTGAAATTTACCTTTCAATAAACAGGTCCGAATAAGACAGTTTTCTCTGAAATTATCTATTTATATCGAAAAAATTATATGTTAAATTTTAATTTACAATTATTGTGAGTTAAAATATTATGTAACTTAAGGTTTCCTGTATTTGAGATTGTTTGTATTTAACAAATACATATATACATATTTCTATTTTAATGATACTCGTATTTATAATTCATATAAGAGAGAAATGTATAATGCGCCTGATTTCATGTGTAAACTATATACAAATTTAAAACTGTTTCTATTCGGATATCAAACAAAGTTATACCGAAAGTTGGTCAGTTCCATTAATTGAGATCGATACTGCCGTTCTGAAACTTCGGGTTAATTAACACGTCAATTAACTGAGCGAAAAATAGATAAATCACTTTGAACTGTGTACGCTGGTAATGAATACATTTAATATTAGATTTTTGTATGTTTTTTTTTTTGTGTTACCATATGATTTGACAATACACATGTTAACAATTACGTTCTGTGATAATATCTGAACGTTTACGTCACATCGACAGTTCACAAATGGTTAACATCCGGGAACACTGACTTCCGGAATGATGTGTGCAATACAACATATTTTACCCTCGTTGTACAAAGGGCACATCTGTTGCAACAGCTACTATTCGGTTGCGTTAAATCTCTACATTTAATGCGATCGTCTGTGAAAAAGATTCACTCTTTTATGTGGCCATACATTTGTACGATTTATTTCCAAAGTTTTGTCTTTTTTCTTTTGCAAAACTTTTACTTGCGTAGCGATATTTGTTTTATAACAAAATAATAAAACAATTTATTTGGTATGTTCTGCTTTCTATTAAATGTTTTGCCTGCTGTTTAAGACTAATTTACTCTACGCTGATATTCTAAAATGATCTGTCAAACGACAAGGAAAGTTATTGAATTATGTCGTTTTAATTTCGTTACACACGCCAACTACTCATATTTTCGTTCATCCACCCTTACATTCTTTATGATCGTTTGCGATCATTGTCAAACTAGGTCGCAAACTAGCTGGAAAAGAATCATTGCGTGAAGGATTTTTTTTACGATACATCTGACATCTTTCGCTTTCGCACATTGTCAAAAAAGGGCCCAAGCAAGAGAGAGGCAAGGGAATGTATAGAGTACCTTCTGGTTACCACCAGTATAAGCAACGACTTGTCTGTTACCAGCAAGGTCGTGCAGAAACGTTAGTACACGTCGTGAACTTCTCGCGTTACTCGACCAGGTACTTAATTCGTTTGTACGCGTTGTTATTGGATATCGACTGACTGGTCTTGCTGTGTCATCTCCGATGGTGTGGACTGTACACACGCACACACACACACACACTGTCCCTCTGCACGTGTGTGTGTGTGCGTGTATCCGTGACGCCTGTCGCTGTTCTGTTGCTGTTATTGCCGCATGTGCCTCTCTATCTGCTAGAGGTTGTTTACGAGAGAACGCGGCTTCCCTGCCAGTGCCTGCCTGCCACTCGGCTTTCTCTTACACACGGGCACACGTGCACGCACGTAAACACAGGCGCGGACTAAGGTCACACAGCCCTTCGCAATAAGTCTGGGCCACTAATAATATCTACAGTCGCGGATAACGAAAATAACAGACGTCCGCTGATAAATAAACCGAATGAACCTGTCAATATTAGAGATTATATAGTAAACTTTTCCACTGTCTTGAAATATGAAAGAAGCAAAATATTTTTGATTATTAGAAATGTAACTGCGTATGTATTCTATATAAATTTTATTACAAGAATATTTTTTAATGTACCATTTTATTTTCATTTTCAACAGTTCAACATCGATCCAGCATATTGAGTTATTCAAACTTGACCTGTAAAATTCTCGTTCAGATTATTACGGCTAGTTTAAATATGTATATTATACTAAATTTACTGATGCATGTTTTATTTTGAGACCTTGGAAGAAATCTTCTTCGTTTACATAACGGTACTTATATATGGTAGCCTAATTAGCGTCTGTAGTAGGCTGGACACAACTTGTTTATGAAAATCTGTACCATAATTCTTGTTATTGTATGGGGTGGATTTACTCAGAAATATATTACCACGGGAAGGTATTATAAATGTGTTCGTCACAGATGACAGAATTGTTATTTGTTTCATACTGCTGCTGCTGGTTCTAGGAAATATAATCACCGTCAAATCTATAGCCATTAGCAAGCTAATTATATCTATACTGATTTATGCATTATTGACCAGTTATACCAGTACATTCCTCTTGTAAAACTTTTGTCTATTTTAAACCACCTAATTGTCAGATTTGTTTCAGTTTAACGCTAATACTTCTGGACTATTAAAAATTGTAATAATAACTGTTATTATAACTGATTCTAAATCTATCAGTTGTGTTTGTAAACTTTGCAATATCGTAATACTACGTTTTACTGAACTGGTAATATGTTCACAAAGCACTTGGAGATCGCCTTGTGTCGATTAAATTGTTTTTTGCTAGTTACCCGATGCCCGGGTGCTTGATGGCATGTTCGTGTCCTGACAAGTTTGTTTCTCGTGTTCGTTGCGTTGCGAAATGCCCCCGGGTCCGTCCCTGATGCGGCAAAGTGCCCGGTGCAAGGGAGAGCGGACAACATTAACGCGACAGACGGAGATAGCGAATGAGTGAACCATCGTTGGGGCCCTTCTGCCATACCGCTCGGTTTCGCGTCCTTTGCGATCGGCCGCGGGTTCTAGTAGGTAGTCGCGGACCAGGCATAGCCTCCACACCCTCCCCGCACTGCGTCGCCTGCTCTCATACCCTCGTACTGCCACCACCGTTACCACCCTCTGTGCACAGTGTGCCTTGCTCCCCGCGCTCATCTAGCCCCGCATGTGCTGCCACTGTACTGCGCGCTAACGGTCACCCACTCGAGGGGGGCCGCCCAACTCTGGGGAGCAAGGCATCCGTGCTCGGGGGCCGCGGACTCTGCGGCCCACGCCGCGGACGATATTGCGATCGACCATACACGATGAGAGACCGACGGCCACGTTTACACGAAAGTACCTACGTCGTGCTGACTATGTACTATACTTGCGACCTACACAGAATCAACCCCCGGTCTACAGTAGCATGGTTGCTGCTATCTTGTGTCCTCGGCGCGTACGAACGTCTCGATTAGAAACCAACTAACACAAATGACCACCATCACAGCCCGACCTCGTGAACGACTGTAACAGCTTTTACAGAATCGAAATATTATTAATTAAAACACCACTCTGGGTTTGAAATGAATCAATAAAGAAAAGATTACATAGTCATTTGTAAAGCAAACATTTGTATTTGTACAATATCAGTTAAAGTTTGCAAAAAACAAACGGAAATAATATTCTAAATGTAAACAAGCTTACGTGTTATTAATATAATCATTGTTCATTTAAAACATCAATGTTATGCGACCGTATACTGTTACATGAGCAAGTATATAAATATTATCAGGTAATTGTAGACACAACAGTTTGTCTTCTACAGCTTTTAAAGATACGCTTCATTCCTAGCTTGTACACTGTGCGTCATTGGCAATGACGTATTTACCGAGGAAAAATATGTAACATACAGAATTATGTATTACGAGAAAACAAAAAAAATGTTGCACTGATAGATGAATATGTACTAGGGTGTTCTTCATTCGTTGTGTGTGTGTCCGTTTCGTGAAATGAGCGTCCAGTGCTTTGCGCGTGTAAATAGCATCTATAAATAACGTAGTTGAGCAGATTACGAGTGGGTCTTAATCTTGTTTAAATACTACGATGGACCTTTGCTTCAAACGGTGATAATATAGTACACGGACGCACATGTATGCAGATGCAAGTTCACGTAATATTTGTTTATTTAAATTGTATCATTGGCATACAAAGTTCTGTACATTCACCGGCCGCTTCTCAAAATGAGTAAACACATAATTCTGTACACCATGCATTGTTGATTGATAATGTTAAATTATTAATAAACCATCACAAGTACATGAATATTTGAATAATTAATATCGCGTAAACAATTACAGATTGGATGGCCACTGCTGTGTATCAAGTGTAACGTAACGCTATGTTTGAATAAGCGAGCGCATATGATTCACTCACATGACACACATATTCACAAGCCATACCTACACACACACACACGTGTTACTTGTTGTCATTTGTGGGAAAGAATTGTAAAGCGCGCGCACTACTGATATACTGAAGCTATTGCAACAGGTTGTCGTTTTTTAGTTCGTTATTAAACTCATATCGCGCGCACATCTCTCTCTCCCTCATTCAAATGGCCGAATCTCACCACGTTACGATAGAGTGCGCACGCTTTGCTCCACTTCCCTATAAACTCGGCTACAATCATAACAACAAATAACATGTTCGCACTGCCTTCTACAAATAAAACTGCGGTTGTTTGATCGCTGTCGTCTGTAGTGGACATTAAATTCTTGAAGTATTTTTAGCGTAATGTTTGTTCTTGATTTCTAGAATATATTAGACACGAAAGTATTATATTAAAAATACATGTACATGTAAAATCCTAGAATTCCGAACGTTATTTCGCATTGCTTTGAATCGAGAGCAGGTAATCTTTACGTTAGAATTTTGGTGGCTCCGCATTCGGTCGCCTGGTACCCCGCTTCTCCCGTGCCCCACGTGCTGGGTCATCGCGGGCATTAGAGAGACGCGCTAGGTTCACCCTGGCCCCTCCTCTGTCCGGCAACGCGTAGTGCGCGTCGCGGAGACGTCGCTATCTGCTGCGTTGTAAATCAGGCTGCTCGCGAGCACACGACGGTGGCTTGTCCCCCCCCCCCCCCCCCTTGTCTCCCGGCCGCCCGCTCTGCCCCTTGACACGACGGGTGGTGGTTAGGGCTCCTCGCGCTTACACACACTACGCCATATACTGTTGGAAGCGGGAGGGGTGGTGGTGCGGTGCGGTATGGCGGGGTTTAGTATATGCTACGGCATGGTTGGACGATGGTAACGGTGTGTGCGAACGCGCGCGGTATGGAGGGGGCGGTGTGTCACGTCAAGCCATCACACGGTCCCGCGAGCGAGGAGCCATCCTTGCCCCGACACTCTCCACGTTGAGTTCAGTCCTTGTGTTTGGTCCGTCGGTCGCTCTCGTCGTGTATTGATCGCTCGGACAAAGGAAACTGACCACCGACCCGTAGCACCAGTCCAGTAACCAGTGGTGTATGTATATGTATATATATCATAGTGGTAGTATTCAGTCCAAGTGCGCGGTCCGTGTGTGAACAACGACAACGACAGCCGGCCGGCACACATACAACTTCATAATCACTCGCATACGACATACGTAACAGCACATTGCTACTCTGCGACTGCTGCAACAGCTGATCATTTGTCTACACAGTGTTGTCAACAGCACGGGAAAAAAAGAAAAACAATAACCGCGCCTGCGTTTCACCGACTACTTTGATCCTGTCGTTCAACAGTCAGTCGCTCAGTGTATGTTTCGGTGTTCGAGTGTGCTGTGTATTTGGCAAACACTACGCAACGAACAATATTATTGTTGTCTTACAACTAATTGTGTATTGTTTGTGTAATTTAGTAACGAGAAGCGAGCGAGCGAGCGCGCGTTCTCGTGTTGCAGTGCAAAGTGTGCGTGATATATTTGTAACTTTTTGAAAAGTTTTTTCATCTGCGCACAACCGCATTACGTTGCCATTGGCGAGCGCATTGCATAAACATACAGGCCACGTGCTTCGCGGTTCTTTCTTGTAAAGACGCGCGTACCGAACAAACTCGCAACCGCGAGACAAACGGTTTCAATTTTAGTTACAAACGGATCAGCAACGAAACAACATTGTGTCTTCGTGTGTGTGTGTGTGTATGTGTACGCATTTAGTGTGGTCAGTTCGTGACGTGAGTGTTTAGTGTTTGATTCTGTTAATGTTGGTGTACTATTGCTGTTGACAAAACTATCCACGATGACTACAAAAGCTGCAAAACGTCCACTACGTTCACTGTCGGCGCACGAGAAGATGGAAGCAATCAGACGTGTGCACAAAGGCGAAAGTAAGGCGGCCGTTGCACGCGACATCGGCGTACCGGAATCAACGTTGCGTGGCTGGTGTAAGAACGAAGACAAGATACAGTACCTCTCACGTCAATCCACACCGGAAACGGATGATTCTGAACCGCGCGAGAAACGCCACCGATATGAGCCTGCACCAATCGAACCTGTGGTTGTCCATCAACCGTACAATCTCAGTGTACGAACCGACGATCCCGGCTCTTATTCGCCAACACTATCCACCGTGGAGGTCGCACCCGATAGCACACCGTTGTCCAGTCGAGTGCCCACGCTCGAACCGGGTGCTCTGAATCTTAGCAAACAGGAGAGTCCGAAGGATAATTCATCATCGGCTGCATTGTCCGAACGGGAAAAAAATCGCGCCGAATTGACGCGTCTCAGCATCGAGCTGGGCTTGAATAGACCGGAAATGTTCCTGCCGAACGCGAATATCGCTGCGAATTTGAGCGATCTAAGTGCCAGTTTCACGGCGAATCTTGGCTTAGTAGCGCAGTGGAACAATGCACTTCTACAGCAGGTTGGCCCGAAAAGTAACGCGAAAAATAACGCATCGACACCAACAACCACTGGTGGTGTTCCACAACAGTCAGCCACGCAGAAGACATCGAAAGCCAAGAAAGATCAACGGCAACAGCAGCAACAGCAACTTCCACCAGCCGATGGATCCGTTGATGATTCTGTATGGTACTGGCTGAAAACACAACAAGCCATGCTTGGCCTGGTACAAAACTCCAATCAGAACACAGTGGATCCAAACAGTTCGTGGTTCTGGAAATGGTACAAACAAATCGCGTACGGCCAACAAACACAACAGACCGCAGAGAAACCAATCTTGTACCAACAGTTGACCAAAGACGCTAACGCGGAGAATATCAAAACAGACGAAGATCTACAGCTACCAAAGCCTGCCAAAGTGAACAATAGCAATACCAAAGCGAGAGCCGTGCTCGATAACTTGTTGTTGAATAATAACAACAATAACGAGGTTACAAATGACAATGTCGGTGCCGGTAGTGATGATGTATCAGTCAGTAAGAAAGACGTTAAAGATGATGCACCATCCAGTCCGTCTGAAGCACTCGAGTATGGTGAGAAGTTCCTGCGATGGTTGGAACGATGCGGTGATCCATCGGTAACCGCTGTGCAAATACTTCAGTTCCGGTATCTGTTGAATAATGTTAAATCATCAGCAAACCGGAAAAACGGCACAACCGAACACAAAACCAAAGTGCGGAGTCGAAAGTGAACTGCTCCCGACAATGTTCCAACGACATTGGTTACTGTACATATATACTTATTACCTGTTATTTGACGTGGCATCGAAATGTTACCAAAAAAATGAAAATGTTTTTATTCTCAAGTCTCTCGCTCTATCTCATTCTATCTATCTGAACTGTACATATTAAATATAATTAGTTATAAATGCGCTAAAAAAAAAAACAGTAAAAATAATATTTGTAGCTGAGAACATTTATCGGTAGGGATATTGAACAGGGTGGTTTCTATGCCGTTTGTACATGTATAATATTTAATATATATTTACTAAGTTCGATATAAATATAATTGATTGTATTATTAGCTCAATATGTCGTACCTTTAGTTGAACATGATTACATGATTATCTGATTCTGTTTGACTTGTGTATCAGCATGTTTATGTAATCACTGTCAGTTAGAAATGTTTATATAAATAATTATTGTTTAAGTGAAACTCCTCTAGAAATGTATCGTTCACGTTTATATGTGGAATTGCGATATTTATGTTACCAGACAACTAACTTTAACATATATTTACGTTTAATTTATATACCTATACATATAGAAAACATTTTGACGCCGGTCGAATACATCGATAGTGATTTAGTCGATATTCGATGGCGCTGTGATCTTAAATCTGATTTTGCTCATTAAAGATCTCAACATTATTGATGGCCAAAGCTAATTTGTGTTCCTTTTTTGCCATATCAGGCACTTATTATTAATTATTATTATTTTGTAATTTTTTACTGTCTTAATTATTTAAAATATGGATCTCAGAATGGGTTTTTGTTTTGTTTTTTTTTGTCAAGCACACAATATGTTTGCAAGTATTTTTGTGATTCGTGTAAAAGAAACTGGAAGATGTATTATTTTTGTACTAAATATATGAATTCATTTACGTACGTATTTCAGTATAATTATCCTTAATCATATCCCATTGCATTAGTTATTACTATTCATTCACATTTATCGAACACAATCTTAAATAAATATTTAATAGTACATAGTAAAATTCTTAAACTTCTTATTTAATAACACTGATTTTTAGTTAATTGTTCAAAAGTGTTTTCCATCATTTGTTAGCAATTGTTCAGTGCACGTCGATTATATAATTTTATTTGCAAATTTCATATCCTTCAGTTTTCTTAATTAGGATCTAACTCTTTTGTTCCTTACGAGAATAGACTTCGTGTTGGTTTTTCTTATGCTTCTTTTTTTAACGTCAGCCGCCGATCAGAACGCGAATATTAGTGACGTAGGAACTACCCCACCAATCACATTTGCGACATGCCAGTACCCTAACCAGAGCCTACTAGAGTTACGCGTGTATGCTAAAACAATGTATGCATTATGTAGGTAATGGTTACCTACTATACGGTATATGTACATTGTACGTTGATATCAAATGAAATTATAGCGGCATTCATTTGTTCCATTTCCCTTTAAAAGAAAGAGACAACAGATATACAATCATGAATGGGAAATATGAATGAGCTCGTAGTAACCGTAGTAAAACTACAAAACAAATAAAAAAGCACTTGCTCTCTCCCCGTTACTACGGTCATCTCTTTCTAACACTCGACTACATTCCATCTCGCTTGATACATTTCTACACATTGTCATTTCATCCTATGTGCTTGTTTGCAATGTATTCTGAATAAAATTACTGTTTTAATAATAAATAAATTCTATTACAAAATCTGTCAAACCAAAATCGAAACTAAATATTAATTGTATCATTTAAAGGACCGCCATAATTAAATGTTAATCCTATTATACACATTTCACTTATTATATATTTATTTATTATTTGTTCTACGTGACGATTGAAATATTTGCTGTATCCTTATTGATTATTTTTACTTGTCAACGCATAGAATTCGCAGGTATAAAGCGAGGTGGAATGAACTATTTATCGACTTACAAAGTTGGGATAAAATAAACAGATAAATTGTATCTTCTCGACAAGTTAAAGTCACGTTTTAGTTTGTTTTTGTTTTAAACTTTTTCACTTGTTCACCTGACGTAACCACGCGCATGTTTCAACACGTGCCAATCGTGTTCCGATTTGTTTGCAACAAAGCTTTATTTCACAAATATATGTGACATTGAACGTCATTCATATGCTATTTATGAATGAAACATCGATATACTCAGAGTAATAATTGTAGCGATGTGATATCATTTGTTAATCTTTATTTCAAGCAATCGAATTAGAATTTTTAACGCTATATTAATAATATCCTGCAGTTGATCATAATTTCAAGTACTGTGGAATTCACTTATAGTGAACCCACATATGGTGGAAACTCGCTTATTATGAACCTGGCACGGAATCCCAACTAAATACACAATAAACTAAATACTTTCATTATAATGTACACTCGCTTATAATGAACCAAATTCCTGGTCCCTTCAAGTTCACTGTAAGCGGATTCACTGTAATTATTCCTACTTACATCAGTAATGAAATACGTGAAGCGTTAGATTATTATTCAATTGATATTTATTTTCAAAGTTAAAAAAATTGTTTTCTATGAAAGTCAGTGTATGTATCTGTGCAATTCACACTTGTAATCTTCATTTCTTGTGTCTCATCGAACGGGAACAAAGCAACGATCGCGCAAGCAAGTCGTCCGCGACTAACACGTGTAAAAATCGATAATTGTCCCCCTAGAAACACAGTGGGGGGGCAGTGCTGGTGGTGCCACTTTCAGTCCTGCAGGCACCAGCGAATTTTTTCGCGATTTCAACCGTTTACCTTTTGTAATACGTCGATCGGGTGACAGTGGAAAAACAAAAAACATGCAAACTAAATGACTGTAGCGGATAGAACAGTAGGCCGTGTGTGTGTGTGTGTGTGTGTGCAAAGGTATATCGAATGGACACAGTGACCTACGTACATACCATACATACAAGCAGTTGTTTTATATTCTCGCTGATGCAAACAAAGTAAAAATGAGGTCCACTATGTCGTCCAGTGAGGTCCAGTGTGTGTGTAGCGTAGGAAAATCGATATATCCGTACATGGGGAGAGTTAGTACAGTGCCCAATGTGCGCACACCACCTGGTTTCGCGGCTGCTGCTGTCCGTTTCGTCCTTTACTACGTTACGTGCTTGCGTTAACTCTGCGCGCACTAATTACCACCAACTGACGTAACGTATGGCGCAGACGTAATGGCCTAGCTATCGCCCCACACACACACACACACACAAAGAGAGACATAGTGGTCATTTGCATATTGCTTGCCTCTGTCCTGTCTACCAATTCAATGTTCGCATAGAACCTCTACAGAATGCCAAATGGACGAATTGGATGGACCTCGACGAAGTTTGACAGAGACGCGCCGAAACTTGATTTGATTTGCGCCACGGTCTGCAATTATTTAAACCGTAATTTTCACTGACGATAGAAGAGACGACACTCTCTTCTTTGAACCCCGAGAACATTGATTGATTCGTCGATAAGTGTAATAAAATTGTTGGAAATAGTTCAAACAGTTGGTTGATATTATCGCAATAAAATAAGGAGTTGTTATATTTTGCATTAGCGCGGAAAATTAACTGACTTTTGATTCGTTTTAATTGAATATTTGTCACCTTTTGATAATCAGTTAATATTTGTTTTGAAATGGAAGCCGAATGAATCGTATTTCGCGTATTTGGTAGTGAAGCAGATTTAGAAAGAAGAATTAACAGATGAAATTAATGTTGCTCACACTTCCACATGTATATGACAATCAATTGCTGTACAAATTATCAGCGTTAATACTGTACATACTTATATTGAGTATCGATCCAACCAGCTGTAAACAACGATGGCTTACAGCTATAGTTTTGATTATTTAGTAGAATTCGTAGCCGGCTAGATGACGATACATCTACGCACATACATACGTGCATTCTAGCTTGAAGGCATGTACATTTGCCGCTGGTACCAGAGTCGTTTGAAAATTTATAAGATAGATGTTGGTCTGGTAGTGATGTATATACGCACACCTACAAGGCATTGTTAGAAATTGGTTCGGTCCGGTGTACAAATTGTGAAGCCAACAGTGCGTGCCTACATCCATGCCTATATGTGTGTGTGTGCGCGTATCGTGACGTGACGCACGGCATGGCTCCTCCTGCATGTCGGCCACGCAGGCAAGTACAAGCACATAGGGTGGCTTGGGTCGGGCGGGCGGTGTCAGGGGAATGAGGTACTCGCGAACCGTCGCCTACCCGGCGCGGTCTTTGTTCGTCGCGCAGAATGTCTGCACGCCGCCGTGTGCCGTGTGATCTATCAGCAGCTGCCGCCGTCGCGGAATACAGGCCCGTACTCAGCACAATACACCACTGATAATCAACTCACATAGCCTTATATGTACCGTTTGTTATTTAAGAAACACTACCAAATATAATAACATTTGGTTCAGTGGTTATAAACAAATATATCTTTGCGTTAATTAAATGGTATAATAAATATCTTTGCTACTTTGGTTGTCATAAGAGAAGACAACATTATGTATTTGAAAAACAATCTTATTTAACTGTAATTTTTCACATACCTATACAAAATCGTCAACAAATGCGCGGAACATTTTGTGAATGAAGGAAATTATGTTTACATCATATTAATTTCTAGTAAAATAGGCTAATCGTTGTTATAGTTAGTGCATTGTTCTAGCATTGTCCTGTGTAATCTACATGTATGTTCATCTCTCCTGTATTTGTCAGTGATTTGATCGGAAATCGAAGGCCTGACCTTTTGTGGTACGTATTGTGGTACGTACGTCAGTCTGAGAGTATAGATTAATTATAGACAACCATGCCCGTGGTCGCAAGCGATTCTTTAGATACATGTTACACGCACGCACACACAAGTCACAATATCGGTGCATACTTTATATCTGTTCTCATTGATCATTTAAGTTTCCCGATGCAAAAAAAAAATAATAATTACCGCCTGCCTCGTGTGATTTCACCCTTTGTATTTTCCACTTGTTCCATTCTGTTTCAGTGAAGTGTGAATAAATTACTGCAAGGTGGGAGTACAAATCAGTAAGCGTATTCAAATGCCTTCAGTGTTTTTACAAAACACATGCAATTGACAATTATCTCTTTGCGTGTGATAATTTATAAAAGATATGTTATCGTATATCTACATTTTAATCTGATATATCACAGTGCTTTTTTTATAGGGGGCACTCAATTAATACAACTGGGGTTATGAACATATTCAGATAAAAGTCGGCATTATTAAACCAGTAGATTTACGAATTAATTTGTGAACATATTTGTAGTACTCGGCATTGATGTGTGCAGTTGAACAAAAGTATAGTTTGACTGTAACTTAGTTGCGTACAATTATTAGTAAATGTATATATTCTTAGTTGAGTATTTTATTAAGCTTCTTTTATATACAAATAAATACCTCCGTATATATAACTGTTATTCTATGGCGGGTTATTGGTCGGGGTTAGACTAAATTTCGGCAAGTACGGCTCTGGTATTGAGGCCGTGGGTCGACCAGTGCGTGCCGGCGACCGTGAGTCGCGGCGGTGCCCGTGGGAAGCAGATGGTCGGTGGTGCGCGACACAGCGCGCCCTTCGTGCTTCCCTACACCGCTCACACACCACCCCATCGCCCATATATAGACCCTGTGCCCTGACATGCCCAGTCGCCCGTATATATACGTCCATCACCGTACCAACCTGCACACACACACACACACACACACACTACATGTCCCGCTTACCCCGCCGATCGCAACACCCATAGCCTGCTTAGTCACGTAGCCGTGCTGCAGGTCGACGTATCACGTTACTTGGAAATCCTCCAGTTGCCGCGTTCCCCCTTCGACAAACACCCAACCATGATATTTTTTCTTCTTTTCATCATTACAACACTTACTTGCGCGTACATCCTCTCAGTTCTGCTCCTATGTTGTTGGTGTTGTTTGTTTACCAGACTGTACACAGTTCGCGGTCGAAGAATTGCCAGAATATTGACGGTGACCTTGAATTACATTACCTGCTCGAGTCCCGGCCCGTTAACGGCTAACAAACAATTTACGTACAATCTCACGTTCCCAAGTCCGTCAGTTTGTATCGTCAATATACTGTAACGATTATAACAAGCGGCTATATGACAGGCTTGTATAGTCTATCCATAGATATAAGAACTTGACATGATTCCTTAATAGGTAGGGTGGTACCCTTCACAGCAGGAGAGGCCATAAACTACTAGTAGTGGCGGTATTCAGGTACATTTGTAATGCTCTTAGCGGGAAAGACAAGAGACATTTTGTCTATAATTAAGACGTAATAATAATTTATTGAATATTACATTTATTTATGTTAATTTGTATTATTATTGTTAAGATGTATATCATATTTTTGTTGTTATTTTTCAAAATGTATTTATAAATTTCTGAATACAGCTCTGCTTTTTATTCATTTACTGTGTCGTATAATTTGGGATAATCCTCTGTTAATAGCATGCTGCGTTTAGTCAAGTTCTTATATCTATGGATACACTATACCAGGCAAATAAAAGATTCCCTAAGCCACTGACGGGCGATGTGACGTCACTAATACAGAGTGGTTTTAGGTTACCGTCAGTCACTGGTACAATGATGATGTTGTGGATAATAATTTAACTAGCAACCTCACAATGTAGTTTTAACCTCATTAGTGTATGATGTGATACCGTGTTAAATTCTAACGAATTTGACCTCATATTAACCTGCATCTATAGTATAGATTCTATACCTATACAGGAGATAATCATAAAAATCAAATATGTAGTTGCTTCATACTTAATTAGGAGCACAGAATTGACATCCAAAGCGCATACAATATCGAATCGAAAACAATAAGCATCATATTTGGTAACATTCATAATGAATTCTTTCTAATTTTTTTCTAAATGGCAATTTTACATTTTTCGATATATTATCTTATTTATTTAATATGAATACTATTAAATCAAGATGATTTCTAGATGTAACGAATAATAACAATATTTTGAAACATTCTTATGGACATAACTTTGCAGTTTTCATATTTTGCCGCTAGACTTTCTGTCATAAGTCATTATTGCAGATAAATATGAGCGTCAAGTATAGCTTGTAGGTAATAAACATACTGGCGACAAACAAATGAAAAATATTTGTAACAGAAGCCCACCCCTGAGATAATCTGCAACCCTTCATTACATTTATTATCAGTTCCATCGGTGACTCAACGGGGGCTGGTTGTCTCTTGCCCTCCTCTCGTGTGTCACCCATTACGGTAATCTCCAAATTAAGATTCTCCTGATCGATTCTCCGTACCAAAATCGTAAACAAACCGTACTTAACTCGGGTACAAAAGCTTGCCAATGTTATTCGCGTTTTGTATGAACCTTACTCCATATAAATTATGTACTCGAATTATGTAACATAGCTTTGTAATATCCATAAAGCTGAGTGCGATTTTAAAGAATATTTCTTAAAAAGCATATGTATGAAATAGCGTTTTAACTGATTACCTATCGACTAATACAGTTATACAATTGATAATATTTTTAAAACAGAATTTTGCGCACAAATGTTTTTTTATCACTTAGTTTAGAAAGTTGGTATTCATAGTTTCAAAGAAGTAATATGTATTTTAAAAACTAATGTTAAGATGCGGGTATGACTCTAATAAAACAGGTACATAAATGTGTTTTCTTTCAAGATCTCTCACTTTCTCCCTCTCTGATTCTCTCTGTCGTAAGACGTTCTTTTGCTTTTCTTACACCGTCGAATAATCTACGATAGTTGTCGACGTTGGTGGAGAAAAAATTATCGCGCGCGAACGACGCCAAAACACGAAACGCACATAAATCACGGACACGTACGCGTCACAGTGTGCCGTGACGGGACCCTTTCTCTCTCATACACACACACACGCTCACACATTCGCCCCTCTCGTGCCCCTCTCTCCCGAAGTCCTGTGAACGTTCCGTTCATTTCGCAGCAACGGACCGACGCGGTAACGGCGTAGTGCGACGCGACGGCAATAGACGACCAAACAGGGTTGACACAGGTCCGTATCAGTAGGAAAAAAGAAATGATACGCTGTTGAAGAAAATTGTATTACTCAATTTCTAAAGTGAACACTATATGTAATTTTTTTGTGTAGCGGACAAATTTTTAATGAATTATAATTTTTATATTATATTTCTTAATCAGACAATTTATTGTAGATTTATAGATTCGATTTTAAAATATATTATTTATTCGTAAGAGTAATATCGGAGAGTACGAAGCTGATTTTTGAAAAAATGTGTAAGATATATTTCGCAAGATTTCGATTCGTAAACTTTAAATCTAGATTTTAAAGAGCTATTAAAAATACCGTTGTTACAGAGTCGCGTATGTAAATTTTTTTTTGTAATAATCTTGAATCGCCTGTACTAGTTACTTTGAAGTTTACGTATATTTTTAACTTTTTAAATTAACAGTTAAAGATCTGTAATTACACGTATGTGAACTAGAATGTTTACTGATTTGGAATAAAATTTGTCGAAGCAGTTTTCTCACTTGGACTGTTTCTCGAATACCCGCTCGTAACTTGTATAAATACAGATGCAGAGAAAACTGATAGGACGGTTAAACTAGAATGTGTTTTTCTCGCAAGCAAGGCACACACGGTGACGGCCGTTACCTGGACGCGGACTTGACACCTGGCGAGTTGAACGCACTGGAAGATAATTCAGACACGGTGTACACGACTGGTTGGTGGTTGTTGTAATTGTGTTCATACGCAAGGTAAAGGTATCGCTCTTTGTATACGACAGAGGCAAGCACACATGGGACACACGGGTTTCAATACTTGCACGGGTCCCGTACTGTGTCCCGACTATTTTTCTAACCACATCAGCTGGTTTCTGGGAAAGGGTGTCTTTGATTTTTATCTTAACAGAGCCAGAGTACGCGTCTTATTTGTTTCATTATAACATTACAGTAAAGCTGATTCAATATGATGCGGTTTTTCTTGAACACAGGAAAAAGCGCTAAATTTAAGATGATTCGTTATAACGCGGTTCATGAAGACACAATTACAGAAATTTTGGATTAATTTATAGAAAATGACCCAGTGTAAAAATGCTGTCGTCAGTGCTTACTGTATTGTTCGAAATGCAACAATGAAATAAAGCCCAATATCTTGTGAATATTAACACGTGATATAGATCAATATCCGTAAATCTAATGTCAAATAAAATCCTGTTGTTATATAATAAAAAACAACATTCAATTAATATATTTATACATAAACTACAATTTTTTTTTAATGTATGGGTAATTTGAATTTCTTTGAACTATGTACATAGTTGGATATTCTTTAATAGAATACTGTTTATTTGTAACAGAAATAATATTTCAACCAAGATCAAATAAATATGATCGATTCAAATTCATAGGTTTAATACTAATTTGTAGGTAAACCAAGTATTTCCGTAACAATATCGTAACCATTATAATCTTGGATTAAATGTAATCTTCATTTAGTACAATCTAGATTACGAATTTCATTCCAAAGACGTAATAATTGTAAAATTAAAATAGATTTTTTTGGTGCATTCTAAATTGAAAAATATTTGTGGGAAAAATTTTTACGTAATACAGTTCTGTTCTTACAAATTTACCGCTTTATCCCGCTTTCTTTTTCGTCATATAAACTTTATTCGAATATCCTTGCTCTTTCAACACATTGGCACTTGTTTTAATCCAGTTTTCTATATTTATTCTATATTTGTAACAAATGTGAGACGATATAGCAAATTAGATGATCTACAGTCTCTTCTTAAATTCAGGTTTATTATCTTCTATAATTATGATTATTATATACATTTCTAGCGATGGAGAACTAATAATTCTCATATATTATTCAAACCATATAAAATATGCCGGGAGGGTAAAACATCGACTCCCCCTAACGAATTTCACACCCAGTGAATAATCAACGATTATATGAGCAATAATTCATTGTGCTTTTATGCTATTTTAAGTATTTCTTAAACCTGTTATACGCACTTGACTTCATTTACCATTGTTTTGGTAATTCACGTCTGAAGTTTTATTTATTTCTAACAAAATATAATTCTATTCCATTTCGAACTTGTGTATGTATGATAATTTAATATATTTGTTGGTATTATAACATTTGTAAATGTCATATTTGAATCTCCTTAGTGCAGACCTGACCGTCCATGAACTAGGCTAGCTCTGTAAACTTACCAACCCTGCCTGTGTCTCTGAATGTGAGTGTGTGTGTGTGTGAGTTGATGCGGTCCAGTTCAGGTCCATTCCGTCCGCCCTGCAAATGACAAGCGAACGTCCCTTTTCTAGGAACAGCGGCGTCACAGTCCGCGACACACCGCGTCATTCGCTGTCCCCCCCCCCTGCCCCCCCGGCAAATCCTTCCACCACCCACCACCTTGCCTTACAGTCCACCACCACCCCCGCTTGTCCCGCTTCTTGCCGGTAACCCCGCATTGCGTCCATCGAGTGCTGTCTGTCTGTTCTACGCGCGCGAACCCCATGTCGATTTTAATTTGGAATTCTGGAAGCCGTGCGTCTCTTCGGTCGTTCATTCGTTCGTCCATTCTCGCGGCTCGGCGCCACCAATGCCGCTGACGACGACAACATCGTCGAATTGTAAATGTGACGTGCATTCTCTATGTCTGTGTCTTGGACACGTACTTACGTTACCTTGCGCCGTAACGCATTAAGTTTACCTACTTGACAAAACGTACAAATACTTAAGCGGCTGCCGATATTAGGTAGTTTGTAAGACAATGGAATTGATTGATTTCATTCCCGCCACTAATTCGCGAACAGACGTAGTATTTGTAAAGTTGTGTCTATTTCGAAACCGTCGAACATGGTAATTAACTTGTTGTGCCTTTCCGATTGAATGGAATTTAAATACGGAAATACTACGAGATGTGTTACAAAACTAAGTAAGATTTATATATTTTTAAAGGGGAATTCTAAATCAGTATAATATTACAAAGACGTTGTATTAAAGACACTTTAATTTATCAAATTGTAATTAAAGATATCAAAACATACAATGAGAACTTGCTATTCATCGATTTGACAATTCATCGAACTTTTGACAATACTGCTTCAAATGTAATTAGCATTAAATCATTTTTTACCGTTTAAATTCTTCAAATTTTAGATAACATTTTAAAGATACCTAACTGATTAATTAATATTAAAGCTTCTTTAGAAGAAGAAAAAATAATTAACTAAAATGTTGAGAACAACGTGAACAAAGGATAATTGAAAATAATTCACGGGAAATAATGAACATGGAATAAAGCTGAACAGTTTGTGAAATGAATAATTATTCATAGTGCAGAATATCATTGAAAATCGTGGTGGCTCAATCTAGTTAACTATATTAAACATTTCGCCGTGTTCAAATCTGTGCAGTTTTCAACTAACTTATCCCGAAAGCGTACACTGGTATCGCCAATCATATGCATATTCCAATCACTCTGCATAATATTACAATCGTTTTATTTTTTCGTATTAGTACTGGCTTTTGTACCTACATGTAATGTGATGTAGTGCGTAGAAGAGAATGGTGTAAATTAATAACCAATATAGAGGCCTGGCCAGTGGATGGTTCGTTAGGTTTTTCCGTTGTCGGTCGACCAATTTTCGCTTGGCTGGGGGCCCGCGGTTATCTTCTACTGTGTACGGATCCTTCAGTCCCCCTCCCCCTCCCGCGCTCTGGAATGGTACCGTGCTGTGCCGTGTGCAGCCAGCAGGCCAAACCTAATAGCGCTTCGCGAGTACCAAACGTACTGGTTACACCGCCCCAACCCAGTGCATCCAATTACCAACAAATAACATATTCATTCGGGCTCATGAGAAAGTCGACTGTTAATTTTACATAGGAGTATTAAACTGTGTAGAAATATGGACACATGTCGAATTGAATAATGTTTAACTATCTATTATAATCTTCCCGATTTAATCTAGTAACAATCTCATTACATTAGTTTCTAAATATCCTGTGCGGTTTTGTTTGTGCTGAATTAAATAACGCGTATAATTGTTTATACTTAATGGTACTAGGATGTTGTGAATAGCAGTTAATTACTGCTATTCACTGCTCGATACTAACAGATCTACTAAGAGCTACTAAATTTAACAATGTTGCTATAGTACTGCTATAAAAATACACAATTTTAACATTGTGAATTGTAGAAGAAAAATTTTCTAGCACTTAGTAGCTCCATTAGTATCGGGCTGTGAATAGCAGTATATTGTAACTCATGGTCTCGGTATGTCTTGGTGGTATTTAGACGCACTGAGACGATCCGTGTCCCTGGCCATCCGCGCGCGTTCGTTCGCGTCCTCGCATCCGGCGCGCCCCGTCCGTTCGGTGGTTGAACAATTATCTCCGCGCGCTATACGGCCATCGTCCTCTCCTCCTCCAACCCCCCTCGTCCAAATTGCATGTGTACAGGCGTACACAGAACCCCCCAAGGGACAGCATCTAGTCGCGGGGCGGTACAGGGTGCCCATTTGCACGGTTGCATTCTCGGTGTCCGTGTTGTGTTTCGCGGACCCCCGATCGGCAAACGTACCATCACTGTACCTTCCCCTTTCCGCCGCGGTACCGCGCCATGTGCCAATGACACTGGCAGCATCACGTTTCCAGTGCTTCCAGACCCACAAAGGGAAGGTAACGAATGTGCGGTCGTCAAACTGTAGCCCAGCATGAGCCAACGTCACTCTCGTCACGCAATGACATGTTGAGAACGCATTTAAGGATGTACATTGCTTTTGTTAGCAAATTGTGTTCACTGTCCAACAATTTATATGACGGTCAACAGAAAATAAAGAAACCGTACAAATTTTTTGTACAAGATCGTACATTTTCCATTGTATGTACATGCTAGTTTGATGGGGGTACTTCAGAACCGAACAGCAAGTGAACTAGAAAACATAGTTGCAGTAAATCTTCAAGAAGTCTAATCTTAATATTCGCGTAATAGTATAACATGGATAGAATATGTAGGAATGTAAATCAGTTATTAATTAAGACAGTAGAAACATATTCATTGGATTTTTATCTTTATCTTTAGGTATAGATGTTACATTTGGAATTTATGGAATTCGAATCTATTGAAACCAGTAAATATTCTGTATAATATCAATTTATATCGTACAATGCAAATTAATATTGCGTTAATGTGAAAACATATGTTGAATTTCGTATTGGCGTAATAATATGTAACTATTACAATGTAATAATTAAATAGCGAATAGCACGCAGCATGTACATGGAAGAATTACGTTTTGTGAAAACTGTTTATCGGGTATATTGGTGAGATGAACAGCGATATGTGAACCAGTGCGAGGGGTAAAGGCGAATTCTAGTGATAGTGATTATCGCTTACTTTACCGAGAACAGCAAAGGTTCACGGGATCCCCAGCTTAACGGTCGCGTCCGTCCCTGGCGGAGAGGCGACCGGGCATTGGACAGCATTACCGATATCCGCGCGCGCGCTTCCAAAGTACGGCCGCCGCGGTGTGTTGTGTTCTTGGAAATGGGGGCGCGGTGGCCCCCTCAGGGCGGTTACCCTTATCTACACGGACGGACACGAGACAGGACAGCCTAACCCACCACCCACCGGACGAACGAACTAACGTCTATCTCTCTCGCTCACACACTCGGTGTTTGAATCCCAGAGGGTTCTAGAACTTGGTATAGTGCACGAACACGACATCCGAGAACGGACGCCAGACACACACACACACACACAGAGACACAAGTTCGTTCTACCAGGATCCCTCCACTAGATTCTCTTGTGCTCACTGCGAAACCTTCTTTCTGCAATCTGCCCATAGCTACTGGAATTTTCCATCCAATACTACTGTAGTCTTCAGTTTTAGAGACAAAAGAAAATTTCTATCCTCGCACTTTACAGAAGCTGTGTATCATTTTATACATTCCAATCTTGTACAGTAGAGTCGCGATTTAGTGAACTAATTCCGGCCAAGCCTGTTCACTTTTTAGGGGTGTTTACATTTTCGGGGTTCTGGTCTCACTCAGATATTTTGAGAAACAACTTATATTCTAGGTACCTAAATCAACAAAATTCTAGTTCAAACAAACATAATCAAAATCTCTTGAGAATTACACTCAAAAAGTACAAAAATATTTTGAAAAATATTAGAGAATATTTTTGTTTATGTTTCTTTCCTCTAGAATTTTGTGAATTGCTTGAAAATGACCAAAAAACATCTGGTCGAAACGTCGCATATCTGTTATCATCTTGAACTGTAGTCATTTATTCCAATCATTTTGGATTCAATATTTCTTCTTCTCAAGATCTACAATTGACAAAAGAAAATCTACAATAAAATAATTAAAAAAAAAATACATGTACCTATTACATAATATTATGTATACGTGTACATATTATGTAATGGGAAGGTACATATAAAAGATTATTTATTGCAGAAGCGAAAAAAATGAAGTAATATTGGATTGTTTACGCTTTTTTTCATGTTAATTTGTACTAATTTTTGTCGTAAATCATGTAGCACGAGCAAACAGCAATATTCTACTAGCAAACACGGTCACACATTCTCCTTTACCCAGACATTAAGTATTTAATTTTTTTGTTTTAAATTCAAGTATTTTCGTTTACGTGCCATCTAGATTCATATTTAGTGGGATCCCCCAGAGAAGTATCGCAAATACCATAGTTTACTGTATCGGGGTTTACAGTTGTTCACTATATCGGGACGCAATGATAAAATTTAAGTGTTCACTCTATCGGGTTGTTCATTTAATCGAGAGTTCACTAAATCGCGACTTTACTGTATTTGTGAAAGGAAAATGCTTGAAGTTATAGTTTCACTAGAATTAGAGAATTGAAGGCAATAAAAAAGCAACATAGTGTAGTTATCAATACGATATCAAATACTGAGAACTAACGTTACATATTTCTTTGAAAGATTTAGAAGATTAAATAAATTTCTTTATTAGAAAACAATGTTTACAAATACTGTATGTATTTGTAGTATTTGTAAAAAAAGTCCAGAATGTGTTAATTTATTTAACATTACAGATGTTCTTGATTTTATACAATATTTTAGATGAATTTAAGTTTCATCAAATACGTCATTAAAGACATCACAGCGTAAAAATGTAATGAATACATTTCAGCGTCCTCCATTGACAGTAACACTTCATCCAGTAACCAATTACAAACAGCCAATAAAATATTAATTGAAACATAATTACTACACGAATATTACTGTTAAATCTAAACAGTATATGTCCCTTAATTAGAACTTGCATATTATAATGTTTGACGCAGTTTAAACTGTTCATGAATTATGATACAAAATGCCAACATATCTAATAGAGTAATTTAATTCCCTACTTATTGCCTGTAATAACACAAATGTTATTTAATATTCCGAATTTATGTATGTGAAGTGGTGGATCAACCCCATGACCTAGATGATGGCCACCCCTAAATTGTGAACTGCTAACTTAACAGTTTATATAGATCATATACGGAGTCAGAGAGGGTGAAAAAAACCTAAGGGTCACTCCATAAAACACGACCACCCTTACAACACTTGACAACTGCACAATGAAGATGACTTTGTAATTGTATATCTGAACGGAACGGAAACAGTATTAAATTTGATTTTAATTAATTGTCCCTTTCAAACGCCCTATGATGTTTATTTTTATGTTGCGAACACACTATGTTACCATTAATTAACTGATTTTTATCGCATTTAAACGAACTTTTATCCGAGCTTTTTGTACCAAAAATAACCGGTAATTCGAAACGAATTTGCTAATTAATCTCTTTAGCGTTAATGATTTTTACCTGGTCAAATTCTATTGCAGATCTTTTGTATGAAGATACTTTTAGAAAAATACATGTAGATATAGTGGTTTCTGCTTATACTGTACTTGAAGGGATCAGGAATTTAGTTCATTATAAGCGAGTGTATACTATAACGAAACTGTTTCACAGATTATGTTATGTATTTAGTTGGGACTCAGAGATACGTTCATTATAAGCGAGTTTCCACTATATGCGAGTTCACTATAAGTGTATTTGTATGATTTCTAATTTAGGTTTTAGTTTGCATATGTATTTCACTCGAATTTTCGCCCTTTACAAATACGAAAATAAGTTATATGTAAAATATATATCAGGCACATCATCACCATCCCTTATTTTTATGAGTTTGTACAGTTTATATGTAATGTACAATTAAATGCGTGTTTTGATGTTTTCTAAAAGTTAGAAATAAAAAAAAACTTTCGGCAACGGTTTTCAATGAGACATGGGGCACTCGCTAGCCAACACACATACATACACACACACACACACACACACACGGATACATACAACGTGTACTGGCGCGTTTAATTTTTTTGTTGCCGTTTCCTGTAGCAACCGTGAAGTAACAAGTGACGACTGAATGTATACATCTATCTCTCACACACACACACTCTATGTGTGTGTGTGTGTGTCTACTTTATGCATGGACAAGTGTGTGCATATAAGTGGTTAATATGCATGTGTTTGCCTCTAAATTTTCATACACGTGCTTACAGTATTTGTATGTGTTTGTGTGAGTTCTGTATGTTTACTGAAAAAGAGAATCTTTGAGTGGTTATGTGTAATAGTTATTCATGCGTGTCTCTGTGTGTGTGTGTGTGTGTTTGTATAGTTCTATAGCTTACACACACTAACACACACACACACACACACACACACACACACACACACACACACACACACACACACACACACACACACACACACACACACACACATATATATATATATATATATATATATATATATATATATATATCACACACACACACACACACACACACACACACACACACACACACACACACACACACACACACACACACACACACACACACACACACACACACACACACACACACACACATATATATATATATATATATATATATATATATATATATATCACACACACACACACACACACACACACACACACACACACACACACACACACACACACACACACACACACACACACACACACACACACACACACACACACACACACACACACACACACACACACACACACACACACACACACATATATATATATATATATATATATATATATATATATATATATATATATATATATATATATATATATATCATACAATACACATATACAGAGAGGTAGGTACAGTTGTGGCGGATAACACTGGCGCCGTACCGTTATTGCAGCCTGCCAGCCTGCCCCGTAAACCTATACCCGCGCGATACTCTGAAACTAGGCAAGGGATTAAGTTCTGCCCTTGAGCCAGCAAGTTTACGCGATGCTGCCGCCACATGCGGGACCATGATGTGCCTTTGTGAACCTCTCACCGTTTGCCCTACCCCCTCGGTCACCCGCATCCAGCACATTTAGTTCGACCACCACCGTACACACACTGTACTCTCTCTGTCTCTCTCTCTCTCTCTCCCTCGCGCTATATTTGTCCGTGTCCGATGACGATGGCAACGGTTAGCGGACACGGACCGAGCGAGCGACCGTTCTGTTCCGCGAACCGAAAACGCGCAGCTTTGGTCGAACACGTCCGTCGTACATCCGTGCTCCAGCCCCCAAATTATTATCTTAAACGTTGTTTACCGAGAACTCAACTCTCTCCTTGCTGGGTAGTATGCGTGCTTGTTTGGCTGGAAGGAAAGGGGTGCCGTACATGGCAACGAATTTGCACCGAAGTATAACAGTGTACCGAAAGTCCAGTTCACTCAGATTTTGAACGATTCTTTTGTAGATTACAGAATATATCTGTATAATTTTAGGTACAAATACTAACGTCAAGTGAACGGCAAATGAAATTCAATGTGAAAACGAATTAACCATATATAGATACACATTTGCTAGTTTGATCAAATATTTGACCAAACACATCCCACCACTGACATTCCCATTAATCATACAGTTCATTACACTTGCATTACATTTCGAAAATTGTAAAGAATAAGCGAAGGAAACGTTCATATTGCTACACTTGCGGGAGTGGGTCTATTGGTAATTCGAACTGTTGGTTATCCACTCCTAATTTTGAGACCCTGCAGTTGTTCGCGGATGGTCACGGCCCTCTAGATTTGTAGCTAGGCTAGTCACCATCCACCCGGGTAACAGTCCGCGGCAATAACAACAGATAACTCGGCACGGTGAGTCATGCGTGATGAATGCTTCCGGCGACCGACCGGTGCTTGGTGACTAGCAGCAGTGCACCGCCTGCCCACTAGGGCACACAAGAGTCTAGCCGTCAGACCAATTTATATTTCCGAACTCGCACGAACATGTAAGTTTGCGATGTACGGAATCGGGAAGTCGTGGTTCTGCATTAATTATTGTTACATACAATATGAAATATATTATTCATTTGTTTTTTTTTTGTACGAAGCTAAGTAGCTGTGAAACAAAAAATTAAAAAAAAAACGCAGTTAAAAATACGAGGAAAATAAATTAATCATTTATTATAATATATTAAACAATTTTTTTTTTTTTAATTAACAAAAATATATGGCTATGTATTATATGTAAGTATAAAATATGTAGTATAAAATTATTACATGCTTTACAAGAAGTTACAATTATTAACTATGTAAGTATACATATAAGTAGTTTGTTTTTTTTAAGATTTTTTTATATTATATATATATATAATATATATATTTATATATATATATATATATATATATATATATATATATATATATATATATATATATATATATACATACATACATATTGCACATAACAAAAATAGGTAATTCTTAAAAAAACATTCTCTCTCTCTCTCTATAGATAAATATATATATATATATATATATATATATATATATATATACATATATATATATATATATATATATATATATAAAACTCTTTAAAAAAAAAAACAAAGAAGTTAGTTATTAATTACCTGTACTATTATTGGCAAGATGCAACAGATTGAAGGCTAATTTGTTCTTTTCATCCATCGAAGGCTGTTTAAAAATATGTGTTGCCTTTGTCCTACATTTCTTAGTCGGGACAAATTTTCGTTGTTGTTTATTTTTCCTTGTATGTTTCTCACTGCAACGTGGAAAACTCTCTAACTGCGGAGACTCCATAGCCGCTAACGTAGTTGCAAGAGGTGCTACTGCCTTGTGTAAGACACCACATTGCTCCATCGTCGTGGCTTTTGCCATAGCTGATTGAAATGTTTCATAAATTTTATCTTTATATTTATCTATAACGCAAATGTTAGTTTTTTTTTTTTTGAAGAAACAGTACTCGTAAGTTGCTTCAAAGCGTTTTCTTTTTCTGCAACTGTGGTATCACAATGAATATATATATATATATATATATATATATATATATATATATATATATATATATATATATTTTTGTCTTCCGAAATAAGAACGTTGGGTCGTGTGTTTGTTACACATATTCCACTTCACTGATGAATCTGGACACGAACATATATAACCATGAATGCATGTGTCACATTTCATACATTTAAGTTCACATTTACAGTTGAGATTAGCCACTTCAATTGTATATAGTTCGTGCCCAGATGCAGAGGACAAAATGCATTTTCCTACTTGCTCCTCAATAATGGGTTTTTCTTTAATTTGCTCCATATTTTGATGCCTTTTCCTCAATGCACTTAGTTTTGTTGATACTTTGCCTAAAAAAAGAAAACACATTGAAAAATTATAGTTTAAAAACAGTAATTGCTTTTATACCTTTATGTAAAATGATTAGTCTATCATAAAGTTTATCTCTCACCAGCGTCATAATAGCATTTATTGCTTTATCAAGTCGTTTTACAGTCTTGCCTTTCAAATAAATATATTTTAGAAGTATCAGTCTTTCCAGTGTCATCTTTCCACTTTTCAAATTCGTTGAAATTGTCAAATTTTATACATTCTGTGAATATTTCAATATCATGTTGTTCATTATAAAGTTTCAACACATTTATCTGAGAATCTTCGTAACGGCACATTGCACATTTTACCTTGTGATGTACTTGTGCTTTAGATTTGCTGTTAAGGTTATTTTTGTTGCATGTTGATGAATGTTTGGTTATGTCAAGTTTAGTGAGTTTTATAATGCTGTTGAAGACTGGGTTTTGTAGAGAATATTGGTTCACAATTGCTACAAATGTAACCTGTTTCATCCTTCATGTTTTTCTCTTCCATTCTTAACTATTGAGAAAAAATTCTGGTTAATTTTTATTCATTATGTAGTTATTAAACAATTACATACCTGAGAAAAAGAGTCAAATATATAAATAACAGCTACATATAACAACTAATAGCAAATGTGTTACACAAACCACTACACTGCACTTCGTTCCGTCATTCTCACAGACAATTACAAACAATCACAGACAATGTATGTTACAAACGATTGCCGCCAATTATGAACTAAGAACATACTTGCTCGTATTATGTCGTATTATTTCGTAAATAGACATCGTGTATCTTCGAATATAAATTGGTCTGACGGCTAGACTCTTGTACTAGGGCACACGCTCCTCACACACACACACACACACATGTACGTAATGGACACACACATACACTCATTTTACTGGGTGTTTTAGTACACATAAATATTTACTGTCCACGTCGTTAATATCTTTGTTTTTTTGACTATCGATGGACCATGGCTCGTAATATGACAAGAACTAATGTATGTTTATGGGTCAACAGAATTGAAAGGTGTCTTTATAGACAGCGTTGTGGGATATAAGGAAAACGGGCTTCTGTGCGCAATGAACTTTTGTTATCATTGGATCTAGATATTTTGTCGGTAGTAAACAGTACAGGTATTTAGCCTTCCATTACTCACTGAAAGTATTATCTCTAATGGTTCTTGTATTTTTTTCATGTCCAAATAATGCTTTTAAGTTTTGGTATATAATTGTAAACATCAGGGGCTCGTATTCAAATTTCTTGCCTAGTGATTATATTCGATAATAAACTGTAGTTGAAGCTCTTTTGTAAAACCCAAAAAAGCGGTTCGTGGAGACACATTTCCGGAAATCTTGGATCAATTTATAGAAAATTCGCGAGTGTTCACTATAACAAAAGCACTATTTAAAAAAAAATGCAGTAGCCTATATTCTACTTATACATGCACGTTTATGAATAAACAAACTAAAATTAGTAATTTTTAATAATAAAAGAATATCTAAATTTTTAAAAATATATGTGTACACTAGGACGGTTGTTAAAAGGGGTTTGAACTAATTTTACTAATCGGCCCCAAATAAATAAAAAAATTCTGTAATTATATACATTTTTAATTTTTACCTTCAACTTTTGGCCAAAATACATGGGGTTTTGTGATCTTTGCCGTTAGTATTTTATTGCAGAATTATTTATGGCCCTAAAAATTAAAATTTTACAGAAATTAGTCTACAAGGAACATTGCTGAAAAAATTGCTGCTCTGTAGGGTTCAAGTTTTGTATTAGATTATCTCATGCCAATATGATTTCTTTATGATATTGTTGCTCAAAAACAGTGAAAATATATAAGTGTTACAGTTTAATATCATGAGGAAGTGTCTTGCCTAAAGTTGCCAACATCCATTAAATTCAGTCATTGACAACCTACTCGATTTCGCATATAGTGAACTTAAAGAGTAAATACAGTCCATTATGTCCGAAAATTCACTATATGCGAGTGCACTTTTTGCGAATTGATTAACATTAGATAGCATATGTTTTTAGTCATTATAAGCGAGTATTAGTTTCCGCGCGGCGCCCATGTGCCTCGGTCACATCTGACACCGACCGGCCTGAACATGCTGTGAGAAAGACAGTGCAACAGTGCATGCATGTGAGCGAGTGAGCGCGGTGGACAGTGGACGATGGATGGCAGATAGCAGGCGGACCAGCGCGGACGGCATTTCCGGACCCGCTGCTATAGTTTGCCGGCAGGGATGGGTGAGGTGGAACACAACCATAGCACGCAGCCTCACCATCGGTTGGCGCGTTTGGAGCCTGATAGGAATGCGAACGTTGCAATGGATGTGTTTGATTACGTGACCCTCTCGCCCCTGTGATCCGCGCCGCAAATACTAGTTCACTCACTTAGCACTAGAAGGACTAGAGATGGTCAGTAGCATTTTGCACTCACTTGTAAATGTTACAAAGACTATTTGTTTTTATACTTATTCCTATGTTGATATTAGGAGCAATGTTCTAAATATGTAAAAATAGATTCCATAATTTAAAGTTGTTATCAAAATGTTACTTCTTTATTTTACTATCACGAGACAAATATGTCTTGTAATTGTAAGATGATGTTTGTTGATATCAAGTAACTACAGTAAACTTCGCTTATAACGAACCTCAAGGGACCGACGAAAATAGTTCGCTATAAGCGAAGTTCGTAATAAACGATAAACATCAAAAATTCATTATTTTTGTTAATGCATAGGTACATGTAGATATATAATATGAAAAACTCTTTTGCAAAACTAGACAAATCCAGATTTGTTCAAAATTGAGTTAGATATTGGTTTGTAATACATATACATATGTACACTAACAATAGTTTTTATGAATCTTATTTAAAAAAATCGTTTATCTTACTTTTGTTTATGTTTGTTATTATTTTATATGATTTTTATTTATTTAAAGTAAGAGCTTTACGTGTTTTCTTCAAAATTGCGTAACTCATAATTGTACTTCTTTAACACATTAAATACAGTGAACAGGGGCGGACAGGCCATGTCGGGCATGCTGAAATTTCTACATGGGCCGCTCCAATCGCGGGAAGGTCCGATAATTTTTTTTCATACAATTAATCACATATACACAAGTACCGCAATAACTGTTACGGTGACCCTACATATGCGGAATTGAAAGATTTCGAAGAATCCCCTGATTATTTGATAAAATGCCGTTTTAAGTTCGTTATAACCGAAAACTTTTGCGATTATAATAAAAATTAAGGTTCGTTATACCCAAAAGTTCGTTATAAACGGGTTCGTTATTTGCGAAAAAAATAACACACGTTTAATGATAATTTAGTTCGTACCTTATAGTTTGGTTCGTTATAACCGAAAATTCGTTATAAGCGGGTTCGTTATAAGCGAAGTTTACTGTATTTTCAACAAGGAATTTATATCGGAATTTCTTATTTAAATTCGTCTAAGGTTTTTTAAAATTTGAAAAGAAAATGCCACAGTATAAGTATGAACCATAACAATAAATGTATCTAAATATTTAATAATGGTTCTGTCAGCCTTTAAATTAGTATCGAACACAAATAATTTGTAGTGCTAGTTTTCAGTTCTCAGTCTGTTAAATAAATATTGAGTGACCCTAATAAATTGTTTATGACCTTCGAAAAAAAGAAAAACATCTGAAAGAAACATCTATTTAAATAGCAGTTAACATTGTAAATAGTTATGCTTATATTGGTCTGTAAAACTAAATTGTACAACCGTGTTTTTTTTTTTTCGATATAATTATTAGTAAAATATCTCTTTGAATAAAGTAATAATACATTGTAAAAAAATACTGGTCCAGTGTAAAAAAGAGTGTGCGCAAGCAATGTATGTACAAAGAATGATAGTGATACATGAAAACTAATTATCGGTTTTAACTTGTTTCAACCGGACCGCGTACATCGTGCGGATCCTTTGTTCTGGTGGGTTTTGTCCATGTGACGCAGCTCACTATAATAGGTAAGCACGCGCACGCGATAGCGAGTCTCGCGTTTCTCGTTAAGGGCGGCTGACGGTGGCGCTAAGGTCGCGTACTTGGGTTCGCGGGTCCGGTGCTCTGATATCCTCGACATTCTCCTCTCGAGTTTTGCATGAGTTTGCATTACAAACGTTGCCATGACGCTGAGCGGGACTTGTACAGGACGCGTTACGCTATATCGGCGGGTAATTAGTTACGGCAATGTAGCACACACAGACGTATATATCCAGCGAACGTGAAACTACTATCATCAAACGTATTTCTTCTCACTACGGATCACAATCGGGGATTACTTTAAGTTCTCTCTTCCTCACACGCCACACTATACTTAGATAAGATAAAAATGACTTTTTCCACTTGCAACCTGCAATCGTTAATGATGCCTTGCTGGAAAATAGTCTCCGTAGCACTTTCAGGGGTGGAATAAGAAAAATTGGATGTACTAACATCTCGCAAATTATAAACGTATAAATATTTCAAGTTAATTATGACGAAACATTACATTCTAACAGTTTTCTAATGCGCCTTGTAGTTGGTAGGCAGGCTACACGCAATACGTGTAGTATATGTTGGTTGCTGATGAAGAAATATGTACATATACGTAATATTTTAAGTAATTTTACAGAATACATACTAAAATTTTCACTGATTAAATTCAAAAATCTTCTACTAATAAACGTACACCAATTACATAAAATAGAAAGAGACAAAATTAAATAGCTGCTAATTTGAACAGTTAAAATGCAGTATCAGATATGAATAACATATGAAGCTTGACGGAGGACGAAATATTAATTTTTCAGTAATTACAATATACATACACACATAAGGACAAATAGATGTTATGCCATTACACGTGTATGTTATTATATTTAATTCTGGTAGACTAGATAATTAATTAAAGTATTTATGTGAATCTGTTTATCCTATACAGCCGGACCGTATACTCGGCCCGTGCACAGTGTTCAAACGTCAATCGGGTAATTCGTATGAAATGGCTATCGCATTGTGTTCACTGTTACTCGGTGAATTATACGATGCGTACGTTGTATCGGGCCACGCTATTCAGGATATCACCGAGAATATACGCATCCGAACTGATTGTCCAGTAAAACCAGAAGAATTAGAAGATGAAGAGCCGGTATGTCATTTAAATATATACATTATACTTCATTATGTATCTTCATGTAATGTCTGTATACTTATAATTTTATTTCCACAATCTGCAATTAAATTTTCGTCATATTATTAGGTGATAATAGAATCCTGATGTTAAACAAAACACACATATGCGTAACTGATAACTATGATGTTTTATAGGAAAAAACACCAACTCCAGTTGAACGAGATTCGCCTGCGGAATCTCCTAAGGATTCGCCTGAAGAATCTCCCGACGAAACTCCCAAAGATCCTGAGACCCAGGAGACCGAAGACAAGTATGCCCTGATACCGGTACGTGATTTGCGCAGTAAATTCCTGCTACGCATGGAACAAGTAGAGAAAGAAGAACGTGAACAGCAGAAACAAGAACAACTAGAAAAGGAACGTAAAAGAATAGAGGTACGTACTTATACTCTTTTATTCTAACAATTGTACTTGTTCCTTTAACATGTAATTACTGTCCTACTGCAAGAACTCTTCATCGTCTAGATTCATGCGGGATTCTAACATGAATAATAATTGAGTGTTTTTAAAATTAAATAAATTTAAAGGTTAAGATATTCAGTGTAGTTATATTACAGTATAAATGTAGTATATACGGCTACATATATATGATTGATCCATTTAACCAATTGCTAGTTACATTAACTTTGTCGATTCGCGGCCTAGAGAACGTAGCTATTCAGTTCAAAACATCGTCGCTTCTTTTGTCCTTCGACGGCCGTCAGCCCGTATCAGTCAAACGTGCACTAACCGTCGTTTCTATCCGTCTCTGACCGTTCGGTGCCGTCGTGTGTGTGTGTGTTGCGTTGCTGGCATGGCGAGACGTCGTGCGTCCAAGACAAATTACCGAGGTCATTAGCGAGCGTCGCGGCGTCCAGCGCTCGTCTCGGTAAAAAGCGACGGGTCGGTTCGATCGACAGGCAAAAAGAGCGTGTGTCGTTTGGAATTCGTGACGTTGGCCTTGTGTCCAATATCGGCCTGACAAAAACTCGCAACCACCACCAACAGCAATGTGTCGGCATTGGGAGAGTTGAGTGAGCGATGGAAGCCATTTTGGTCACTTATACCACACACACACGAAGATACATACATACACGTACATACTTGTATAACGTGTACACATACATGTATATTGTACATAGACAAATGCTCTTACAGTATTATAAAGGGGCGTCTTGCTTGACCACTATGCAAATACAATCGGTTAGTTTTTGGCACACCGAAATGTTCCTGTCGGGGACACTCTTCAGACCTATGGCTCATTATTTAACTATTATTATTTTTTATACATCACCAATATTGTCAAAAGAAAAGTTAAATCTAAATGGATCAGAGATTTTGTTGCATGGATTTGATTTGAGATTAGATATTGAATAAAACAGATTACAGCGAATGTTGTATTTATAGAGGAGATAATTCGAGTTGTTTATTTTGCTCTTACATAAAATGTGATCTCCCTCGGCCGGTAGATAATTACAAGACCTGACTGTAGATAAAGGAAAAATCTTACAACGTCTTTTTACGTATTTAGAGAACACTGTTCTTGTTCGTAAGTGCACTTATCTCATCCATGCTCAAATTTCACAAGAAGAAAGCTGCTTGATGTTGCTTGCTAGCACGTTTCCTTTTATTTTTGTCAGTCATTTCAGAAGTCTTGAATGCAAATATAAAGCTGATCTTGATTCTTTCAACAATGCAACTCAATGATGAAAATGTTTAAAACAGTTTTGAAATATTTTAAGTGTAGACAGGAAGTAATATTTGATAAATCAATCAATGATCATTGTGTACAGGAATTAGAGCAAGCTCCACCAGATGAACTGTACGGTTGGCGGGCACATGCATGGGTGTTACTTCTGCCAAATGACGATGACATCACTGAAGCAATATTCATTGAACCAAGTACTGGTGTGTCGTATCCTACATCAACAGATGTATACACCAGTGTTGAGAGTGTATTTAACAATATTAATTACTGGGTTAGTGCCGAAAATTAATAATTATATCTTATCCGATCATATATACTCCTATAATTTTATTTTCAAATCTTAATGTGAAACTTGTTACTGTGTTTCGTGATTAGGTGAATATACAAGACTGTTCCAATGGAGTTAGTAACATGAAATACGATTTGACAGATTTATCTTGCTGGGAACATATGTTAATAGGCGAACCATTTAAAAGTAGAAAGTTTTTCGTGGATCCAGAGGCAGAGGATGATAACACTGCTCTGGAAGAGAAACATCTAGATATGCCACCATCGTGGGTAGAAAAGTTCACTATACCATATGAGAGTAAGGCAAATGTACAATCTATTCAATTCGCCTACTGTAAAATATCACTCGTTATTTCAGGAGCTGTATAATGACGTAGAAATAAATAATATATTTCACTATACATGAACATATTTCGTTGATTATAATTCCTCTTTCATTCAGAGATCAAGATACGATACAACAACGGATTTAAATCAACAAACTATAGAAGAACAGTCTTGAATCAGTTCGGTGAATATGTGCAAATGGATGGATTACAAACTAAAATTATGCATTACGCTGACTTCGAATGTACAGAACTTATAACGGTGGAAGACGTTTATACTAATCGACAGGATGAGTTGGTACTAGCGCGTAGCGATAAGAAAGAACGGACTGTTACGGAATATTTCAAACGAGGCCGTCCAGACGCTTGTAGAAGTATGTTTGTACATTATATTTAAAATGTTACACAAAATAATATTTTTAAATTCTAACCAATCAAGCAAATCTTGAAATGTTATGTTATAATTAGATTATAAGCGAAATAAAATACATGCTAGAGCACTTAACCAGTAATCGAAAGGTCTCAGGTTCTAATCCCAGAGAACGACATGTATTTTTTTAATGGATGATTTAAATTAATATACCTGATTTTATCAGTTAACAGCTAATTGTTTTTAGTTCATACATATGACATGGATAACAATTATGTGGATGGACCGAGAACAATGGAATTTTACTACAAAGTTCGTAAAGACGGTTTGGAAAAATTAGAAGTAGATACTCTGTTTAAAAAAGAGACATATAAAAATAGATTCGATAAACTGTATTTCCGTCATATTGCTTTCAAAGAAGAAGAACCTGATGGAACCCTCGAAGGGCCTAAGAAAACTATCGCAGTAAGTTTAGGAAAACAACTTTCTAAATGTTGATTTTCAATTTAATTTCTTCGTTCTATTATAAAATTCTATCATTATATTATAAACTCTAATCAAATTCTATAATTTATATAATTATTTAATTATTATTAGAGTATTACAGAAAAATTCCATCGGAATCCTTCGAAAATTGCAATTGAAGATATAGCTGAACGTCAATTTAAAGTGGCCCAACACGAGATTTTTCTCCAATTCCATACTGCTCCGGGTTTTATCACTGCAAATACTAGGAAATTCTGGAAACCCAAAGATGGCGAAAAACTGGGCGTAGACACAGAATGGACGTCTGGTTATTCAGCAGACGTTGACGCAGATCCACCATCGTATCTACAGTTGTATTATTTATATGAAGCACAATTGAAAGCGGAACAACGATCTGTCTTCCATTTGCGCGAAATTGAAGATGAGGTATTCATATCTCATTCTGTTCATCATCTCAATTCAAATTCGATTTATTTGCGAACAATTAATAATAATTTCAGTTAATTTTTTTTTATTGATTTGAAAGTAATTTATTTATGCGACTTTTTACATTACAGCCATCTCAATTCAAATTCTTTCGATTTATTTGCGAACAATTAATAATAATTTCAGTTAATTTTTTTATTGATTTGAAAGTAATTTATTTAAGCGACTTTTTACATTACAGCTTTCAGCTTTTATCCGACTGCGTACAGTCGAATGTGCAATGCCAAAACTGCAAGTATCCATTTTCAACAAAGAACGTAACGAATCACTTAGACTGGAAATGTTGGAACAAGTATGTAAATGATCGAAACAGTCTGACAGGAACTTTTATTTATTTACGTGCATTATAGGAGGAAAAGGACATGGAAGACGAGGAATCAAGTGTACATGAAGGCACTGATTATTTAGCTCCGTACATCGCCAAACTTACTACACAGTTACCGTTGTCCAAGGACAAAGCCATGCTGGTACGGTCAGAATGTCTCAGAGAATTTCAACAACTGATGGTTTACCGAGCAAATAAATTGACACAACGATTTGAAGCAGTATGTATTACTGTTCATCTGTCAAAATGAATATGCAATGAACTAAACTATAATATGCGAGTGTCAAAAAATTGTAACTGCACAAACATTACACTATTTTTTATTAACTCGCATTATTCGTAGGAATACAATGACTATCAAAAGAAAAAACTTTGGTTCTCCGAAAATAAGAGTATGCTATCGTTCGATGTAGAAGAACGTGAAATTTCAAAACTGGCTGAACAAAAATACAAACTGCAAATATATAATATGAGACTGGACAGGCAACAGCGTGTAATTAAAAAACGGTAAGGTCAAACTTTATTTCATGATAAATAAGGGTATATCTTATTTATTTGTCCAATAATGTCATATTCGCATTACAGGTATGCAAATCTTGAACATTTTCTTGCAACAGACAAGAGACTAGAAGTTCTATATGAGTAACATTTTTTGTATAACAAAACTCCAAATTATATGTAATACAATTGTAAACAAATAAATATAAATCAGTGTAAAGAAATCACAATATACGAGTATTTTTGGTATCGTCTTCATTTGTATTCAAAACATATTTAATATGAAATGCAAATTACTGGAATGCATTTTGTGGTTACATATTCCATTAATTACATAGTGTATAATAGTGTGATGGTGTAACCTTTAAATTGAATAAAATGTCTTAATTTGTTATCAATAATTTGATACTAAACTATTCTAACATACATTCATTATTAGGTTTTGGCGAATTTTAAAAGTGCGAACTTCATCAACTTGGAATAAATATTGTTTAAATACGTGCATTGTAATTGTCTGTAAAACTAATTCTAATATCAGTAATTATTTAATCGACTATTATCAGTATAAAAATAACTAAAGAATCAATTACGCGTTGCATATTTCGGATAACAAATAATAACTACCTTTGTCATCGAGTGTACTACTATATGTAATGTTTTTTTAATAACCAAACGACCATGATCCCATTTGTCCAATACAGCGGCCATCTTCGTCAAAGGTTGCCAACGTCAGGCGACTCAACTTGTTGCTCAAACACGTCACAGGAGTCGTACTAAGACCTTGAGGTCCAACAGTAATTGGCATATGTACATCTACATTCATAGAAAAATCAGTTTAATTTACTATTTATTATAATAGTGATTTAGTGTAACAGTTACCTCCATTGCCAATCGAGTGATGATCGTTCGATCTGTCAGTTTCATCTGTTGTTGATTTCTTCTTCATCTGGTGTACGAAGCCTGCTATCACTTTATCCATCAGACCTGCTTGTTTGGAAAACACCTGCAGGATTTTTGATACGCGTGCACCGTTTTCCAATACCAGAAACTGGAGAAAAATGCATGGAAGACTATTTGGATCGTCTTCTTTGGATGGTTTGGCATGGTCCCAACTTAATTCTTCATATCGTAAACCTAACAGTAAAGTCTGAAATATGAATTCATCGTCACATTTTATTTTGTATGAGCGCGTTTTCAATTGCGATAACTTACACATTGTATCTCGTCTATAACATACACGCCTCTCGCATTCACAGCAACCAACACTGGAATATCTTGATGTGTCATTAGACTTGTCAAACCTCGTACCGGTTGCTCAATTTGTCCTTCAAAGAATGCAGCGCTGAAATCGATTTTCTATTGCAATTATTACCAATATAAAAACCACTACTATTTGCTATTTACCCATAATAAGGTAATGACCAGCAAAATTCAATATATTTTCTCATTAACTTTCTGTTAGTTGCCGATGTTGGTATTCGTTTAAATTGTTCTAATAAACGAACTTCTGCCGAGTTTTTCGAGCTGATCGGTAACCAAGTCCATGTGGAACTTTTTCTAACATGAACTGGCAAGTATTTGGCTTGTTCTTCTCTGATAAATATATTTACACAATGCAGTTATACTTGTAATCCATGCGGGAAACATGTAAACATACCTGAAGTAGTGTGTGGAATGTACTTGTGGATTATATGGTCCCAATTCTAGTCTAGCCTGGATACCCCCTAACATTATGTAATGTGCAGTTTCACACGGATATCGGCCCTCAAGTATATTATACTTTGCTTCTTCATATAGCAGTTCAATAATTTTTTGGTCCCTATGAAATACAATTGAGTAAATTATATGTGTAATAGTTTATACGTGCAGTGAAGACATACTTAATTTTTTCTTCCACCGGTTGAGAGAAAAATATGTTCCTTTGAAACGAAATTACCGGTTCATCTCTTTGTTTCTGATTTAATGTTCCATGACTGTACTGTTCCAGCAGTGACCGCCAACATTTTTTTATGTCATACGGTTTATGAGTCGGTTTCAGTTGTAACTCTAAAATCATATAATTCTTCAGTCAGAAAAAGTCCACAAGATTATACAGTAAATGAAACTAGAGCAATAATAATTGAAAAATTTACTGTTATTAACAAAAATATCTGAGTAAAATTTAATACGCCAAACTTACGTCGGAGCAACTACACTTCAGATTTTGTGAATACGTACTCGCATAGGCCAACATTATGTATCTTTAATTATTGCGATTTAAGTATAACATTGCAAATGTAGTTAATTAAATAAAAACAATGAACCTTAGTTTGGTCTGTGATTTTGTATTGAATAGATGCAACAGTTGTTTATAATCGACTTATGAGATACTGAATCTCATTGCCAATTGCCAATTTACCCAATATCGCCTCATGCAAAACATGATTGCATTACCCAACAGTGGACTGCACATCCACAGTGTAAATATCTGCGGGGCAAGTTGCCTATTAAGTCCCAGTTCATCACAGTTGACTATGGCTTGACATATGACATCGGCAGTGGCACTCGGCGTGTCCTCAATGTCCATGTGCAGAGCAACGCGTGACATTAGATACACACATATGGGTATCACTGATGCATTCGTGTGCGAATCACCGACATCGCCAACGGCTATATGGATCGGGGCGGCAGCGGTCGGAACCGAGTTCGATTCTAGAATAGGGAATTCCCATTGTGATTAATATTCACTATGGACTGCACACACACACGTGTGAAGTATCTTAATAACATTTGCATTACGATATTCATTGCACGTTTAATGCAGGCTAAATTAGAATACAAATCATTGGGATTTACAAAATAACTGTTTTCATATTCTGTAGATATTTTATGCCGCAAAAAAACGTGATTATCTTTTAGTTCATTTACATTCGTTTCATAATGTTAGAGAGAATTAAACAAATATTAACTGATTACTGAAATTTATAGTAACACTGTCAATTCTATAGCTGTATATTTCAACAAAAGGATGTTTTGTATACTACAAAACTACTGATAAACTATCACCGGGATCACATTGTTTCATTTCCCGTTTTTAAAAGATTGATACGATGTGGCATTTCCCGTGCTTCCCAAATTCTTGTCATGACTAATTCGGAAATGCACAGAGCTACCGGAAATGGTCCAGAGTAATATAGGAAATTTGTAAACCGAAAGATTTGTACCACAGTATAAAGTTCTTTATTGCGGTAACAGCGTAATTGTGGTAGCAATTTACAATAGTTTCAGTTAAGTTAACCAAACTGTCTACCTAAATCATCTTTGTGGTATTGTTACAAATTTTTTACGTAAATTTTGTTCAAAGTAATTGTTTTGAAACTAGTCTCGTGAACTGACCACAAACTACAACTTCTTATAAATGAACCTTGATTGCAAAATGCTACTAAATCCGTAGGTACTACGTTTAGAGAATTATTTACGCAGTAAAACAATATTGTATGAAAAATACGTACACATAGTACGTTATTATGAATAAACAGTAGCCATATGTTCATAGTAAATACAGATGTTTTATTAAATATGATATCCATCCATAATACACCTGTACTTATCAATAAACAAGGAAAAGGAAAATATTTTTACTATTATCTTTCAATCAATATTATCATCACACATAACGTAATAATATTTGCATATTGTATGCGTAGCTATCCAGTATTCTAAAAAAATAATCATATTCTAGTTAATATTGAGAAAATATTTTGAGTGAACGTAAAATTATTAGCAGAAATAATAGGGGAGCATGTATGACAAGGTGTATGGATATTAACAAGAGCGAGAGAGTTATGTGTGGATAGGAGTATGTGGCTAGCAATTGTTAGAAAATAAGGAATGGATGGCAGACTTCTCTGAACGGAGTGCGCCGCATTGCCGGCAAAAACATAGTTCATCGCAGAAACTGCGTAGTGTTTTGTTGAATATATAGAAATGTTTTGCGAAGTATATAGTGAGTGATTGTAGAAAAATAAAGGGTTTGCTACTCCAGTAAGGGGAAAGACGTAATGAATGAATGTATGTAATATTGAGAGATTATTTTAATTGTATCAACTGATATAAAATGTATTCCGAAAAAAAAAAGTATTTCATAACATAACTGGATACACCTATGTACATTTTATACATAGAAAATAAATATACTGCAGATAAGTCTCGTTATAAAACCCCTAATCTAAATTAAATACCCAATAATACAACTTTCGGCCATGTTTATAATTTGATAAAATATTTATGGAGTCGTTGTCATTATTAAAAATCTATCACAATATTAAACATAGATAACAAATCACATTCGAATATTATTTCAATATTAATATGAGCAAGCAAAATGATGCAAATAGGTGGATTATGACAGTTTGAAAACTTCGTAAATTTACTGTGTAATCACGGAATTTTTCCAGAATCCCTGTAGAACACTGCAACGATGAATGCGTAATAGAATGGTTTTTTTTTCTGTAAACATTACCAAAAAAATAAGATAATTTGTCACTCAGATAAAGACAGGAAATACGTTTCCAACCAATTCCAGCTCTATGTAAATAATACAAATAGTCAGTAATGTTCCGATGTTTTTTCAGTATTACTTTAGCTCGCTAACAATGCAGACGTACATTCTAGCGGATTGAATACCAATTATACACGGTTAAGTGATTTCGAAGACTTTGTTGATCATGGATCATTTAAGTAAATATTTCGAATATGAAGTGCGTTCAACTACAAGTGATGAATTCTCCTCGTCGTACTACGATTATGAAGATTTCAGTAGTTCAACAACGGAAAGTTATTTCGAATCAGTTGAACAAAGTTTAAATATCACAAAACCTAGTTTAAAAGCTCAGTTATTGTTGTATGATATTTTGATACCGGCGTTGGGAACGATTATAATTGTACTGAATTTAGCTGTTGTTGTATCCAGTGGACTTATTTTGAAAAAAGGTAAAACTCTACGCTTATGTCAGTGCTAATCATATACATGCGGTTAATAAATATAATTTATTGAATATGGTGCGGTAGATTATAAAATGTGGTATAACGTTATTTTAAAAACAGGTTTTTTGTTTATCATACATTTTCATGGTGCATAATTTATTTCAAAGAATTTTATAAAATAGTTGTAACTAAATAATCGCCTAAAATACATTTAAAATAATCAAAACTAATTTACATATTGTATACATGTAAATTGTGAGAACACGATTTTAATTTTGAACTAATTATTAGTAATAGTTTACAGTACGATTGGAATATGATCATATATGTTTAGAGTTTTTATAACTTTAACATTTTACTATGTATACAGTAGAGTAAACAAACATTTATGTCTGTTTCCGAATGACAGAAAATCACCTTGAAAGTTATTAGCGTAAAAACCAATATGTTAATTGTTATACTTGTATACATGCATTTCTTCTCAAAATATAATGCTATTATTTCATTATACAGATACACAAATAAGACTAATAGTTACCTGTATGCATATATACAATTTTAACAAATACATTTACGCGCGAATTATATTGTCAACGCAATATGAATCATAAATCAAATAAACAAATAATTTGTTGTAAATATTTTCAAACCTTGGCTACATCACTCTTTCAATAATAATTTCTTTTAATTTCTTTTTATTTATATCTAATTCTACAATCTTAAAATATATTTTTTTTTGCACAATTACCGATACATACTTCGTGACTAGACGTGACCGCCTATAAATAATTATATAATTTATAAAAACAATCGAACATGCATTTATAATAGCAGATAATTGAAGTATATAATTATTAATATTTTATTTATATTTTTAATATTATTTTTTTATTTTATATGAGGTAATCATTGATAATTTATGTCTTTTTTTGCAGGCTCACAACCTCGATCAACGTATTTATTTCTGGGGAATGTGGCTATGTGTGATTTAGTAACTGGTATTGCTGTAGTTTTTGGTCAAGTTTACCCAAAACACTCACGAACACAATCCATATGTGCTCTTCAGTTAGGTAAGGTCATAATAATATATAATTCTACAAAGTAACAATGAAGAAATAATCAACATTCATATTTTCTCGTTATCAGTAATTTTTTATAGAGTTTAATATTTATTATATTACTTTTTTAACTTCAGTCATTATACATAATTTGAGTTTTTCATATTTATATAATCAGAGTAAATAACATGTATCCTTGAATTCTGATAGATGAATCGTTTTATCATAATGCGTATATTCTGTCTCTCATAAAACGGAAATAGCATTATAAATAATAAAGTATGCGGAAATATTTTAATCAGCATTTTTGTTTCACTTTTAGGTATGATTGTATCGAGCACAGTAGCATCTATTTACTCTGTTGGATTGATTGCAATTGATAGATACTTGTACATAATCCATGGTTTACAATATCAAAGATGGGTGTATCCAACAAGAGCTCGATTATTAATTCTATCAACATGGATTATAGGTACGCGTAACCATTTACAGTGGAATCCGCTTATAGTGAACTTGAAGGGACCAGGCATTTGGTTCACTATAAGCGAGTGTACACTATAACGAAACTATTTAGTATGTTATATATTTAGTTGGGACTCACAGATACGTTCATTGTAAGCGAGTTTCCATTATTTGCGAGTTCAACATAAGTGAATTCCTCTGTATATTCTATAGAAACTTATCAACATGAGTTATGGTTAAAGTTAATAATTGTTTTAAAAAAAATGTTTACACAAGATATTCGCGCTAGTAAATAACGTATCGATAAAATTTATTTGTAAATTCTCTTATCACTTGGTTAAAATAAATATAAAACCAATAGTTATTTACACAAAATAGCATTGATCAATAAAAAGGCGGAATCGTTGCTAAATTCTAAAATAACATTGTAATAAATTCTTTATAATTCATTTAATTTCATAAAAACCCAGATAAATTAAAAATAGAAGATAAATATGTTTCCGTTGATAATTTTCTATGCAAAAACAACGTGTTGAAATTTCCCTAATTTCGATCATTTATCTGCAGGATGCATTGTCGGCTTTCTACCGATAATGGGATGGTCTGGCGATACTCAAAATGGCAAAGTGTGTTGGTTCATTAAACTCGTCCCACCTAGGCTCGTATTGATGACGTGTATCATCGCAATGATACCCATTCTAATTGTCATAGTCTTGTATTCAATCATCCTGTATCATGCTCTGAAGAAAATCATTCAACTGCGTCGCGCACGGAATCAATCGGGTGCAAATGCCAGTTGTGAAACGGGCGAAAATAAACTCAGAATATTCGTCGGCCGAGCACGAGCTTCAGAATCGTCAGACACCGAAGATATTCAAACTGGCGACACTGAACGCAAGGAAAATATGTTCAAGAAACTATTTTTCAAAAAGAAGAACACACCCATTGATCTAAAAGCACCATCGAAGGGTAAAGCGATCAAAGTTGTCTTGTTTGTGACGGGAAGTTTCGTTATAACTTGGGTGCCGTATTTCGTAGTAAGTGCTATATTTGTTAACTGTGATCCGAAAGTAACACCGGAAAAATGCAAGAGTCTTCAAGTACTTATCGCTAGTCCGTTAGCGATTTTAGGATTCTGTAACAGTTTACTGAATCCTATAATCTATGCCTGGTGGCACAAAGGATTTAGGACGTTTGTGAAGAAAATGATCTGCAAGAAAAATGTTACAAAAAGTCCTCCAAACTCAAGTGGAACTAAAAGTACTACTCAAAGTAGTAAGAAGAATTCGGTTAGTAGCATATCAAATCAATCAGAAAATAATGTTCAACTGGTCAGTGTTCAATTGAATACACATATGTAACGATTTATTGAGGTTTCAGCAGAATTTTTCAACAAGTTTGTGATATTTTTATACCTGGATTTTATAGTTTTAGCTTGTAAGAAAGTATATTTCACATTTGTGCCATATTATTAATACAAATACTAAAGTATGATTTATATTTTTTTATAACTTTGTGCACTATATACAATTTATAAGTTTATTTTAATCTGATTTTCTTTTGTAATTCCACCGTAACAGATGTAATATATTACTTTAGAGATGTTTAAAATTGTGTACAATTTTGCTATGTATAAGAATTACACTTTTTGTACCGTATATTACGAGTAAAATGTATATACAGTAATTATGTGTATTTTAACTAGACGACTTTATGTTATTATATTACTAACCTGTATTTTGTGCATCATTACCACGATCGTCAGCATTTCCCTCGTCAGCAGCATTTGTTCCCGACATAATGCGATCCCGTTCTCTATCCCAGTCGCTCCCGAGACTAGAAAATTCTCCTTCACCGACACACAGGCTCCCAAAATTTGTGTTCACGGAGGGCACATGTTGAGACACCGAATACAAGACTCCTTTACTAGAAGGCAACTCGTCTTTTGGTATGTATTCATCATGTTTTCGAGAATATTCACTACAAACAGAGATATTTGTTGACAAAAAGTGAAGCATTTTTCAACCAGTCTAAACACTAAAGTTTATATGACTAGAGTTGAAACATATTATTAAGAACTACTGGGTTTTAATACCTCACAAATGAAATATTATTATTTACCTATATTGATCAACCATGTATTCTGATAACGGTAATCTGTTACTATATTTGAGTAAATACTCGTCTGTTATTACTGTAAAATTTACCAATTTACATGCACTGTTTTGTATTATAGTTGAATCAGATGTTAACAACATTTCCTAATGAAAATAATTAAGGAATAAATAATTTTTGACGAGATTTTCTCATGATTAATACGTTTTTTATTCGGTTTTATTTATTTAACACAAACTTGACCTCTAATTCTCTATGACACTAAAAAAGAATGTCAGTTATATTATAGCAGCATATTAAAGTGTTAAAAACAATATGTATTTTTATGTTTAAATCTATAATTAAATTGTCTTATTAAACTTTGAAACTTTGTTTATCAAGGCGTCGCGACGACTATTGACAGCTATCTAAAATCATGACTACCAACATATAAACTTATAAACGCTTTTGAAATATTTATATTTGTGACTGATATAAATAAAAAATATATTGTTATCTTTACTTTGAAGTAGTATTTAACTAATATAAGAATCAATCAAATATTGATAAAATTTATTTCAGTATATTTTAATACGATATTTTTCCTTGGTGTGGTACCTACATTGCCAACATTTCTGCAACGTCAAAAATGATTTGATTGACATTTGAACCATACGAATAGGTTAGGATTTTAAAAAGAACGTTTTAAAAAACAGATAATTGGAATTATATTATTTGTACATTTCAAAAATGTGGTCGTTTTTCTCTCGTGATCCTTCGAAAGATTTTCCTTACGAAATAGGAGAACCTGTGCTAACTTTGCGTGATAGAAGTGTGTGGACTTTGCATAAAGCTAAGAAAAAGGTTTAATTAATTTGTTAATTATCCAAAACATTTTCGTTCATGTATCCATTATTTATAGAGTTCAACAGAAGAAGTGTCTGTGTTTGTGTTTGATATACGTAATGGATCTGAAACGCAATTTGAAATAGCAAAAGCTTCTTTGAAACGTCTAAAAACTTTGAGACATCCCAGCATTCTTACATATCTCGATAGTTTTGAATCGGATAAAGTTTTATACTTAGCAACAGAATATATAGATCCTTTGGCTAGTCATATGGAAAAGATGACCTTAGACGGCACGCAGAAAGATTTATATGTAGCTTGGGGAATTTTTCAAATTACGGTACGTTAAAACGCAATACAGTGTTGTGTTTTTATAAATTAATGTTGTTCTTCTGTAGAGAGCGTTATCATTTTTAAATAATGACGGTAACTTACGACATAATAATGTGAATATGTGGTCTGTCTTTGTGAATACTTCGGGAGAATGGAAATTGGGAGCACTGGAATACGTGGCTAATGCACAGGAAAATCCTGGATTTGCTGTTAAGATAATTCCAGGTTTAGAATTGTATGATCCTCCAGAGAAAAATGATTCTACTAAACAAAGATCTGTTACTAAATGGTACATAGTATTTTTTTTTTATTATTATTGTGATTCAATAGTTATATATCCTTGGGTACAGTTCTAGTGATATGTGGGGCCTTGGGTGCTTAATTTGGGAAGCGTTCAATGGACCTTTGCAACAACAATCGTCACTGAAGATTCTAGAACACGTAAGTTACGTGTTTATAATTCACAATAAGCTTTCTAAATAATTGTGTTGATAATATTTGCTAGATTCCAAAACAACTTGGTCCATTATACTGTGAACTTGTCGGAGCAAATCCCCAATCACGTCCTAATCCTGCTGACATCATTACGCGATGTAGGAAACTTAACGGATTCTTCAAAAATGATCTAGTCGATACTTTACTGTTCCTAGAAGAAATTCAAATCAAAGATAAGAACGAGAAAAACAGATTCTTTTCAAATCTTACAGCACAATTGGATAATTTTCCTGATAATGTTTGCAAACATAAAATTTTACCTCAACTAATAACGGCTTTTGAGTATGGCGATGCTGGATCTGCTGTTCTAGCACCTATGTTTAAGGTAAGAGTTATACTTGTCACAATATTAACTAACTCCATTTTAACTTGTTAGTTAATTTTCATATACATATTTTTTGTTTAATGTTAGTTGGGAAGATTATTAGAAGAAGCTGAATATCAAAAGAAAATAGTTCCTTGTGTGATAAAATTATTCGGCAGCAATGACAGAGCGACTAGATCTCGGTTACTTCAGCAGCTGGAGAATTTCATTGGTCATCTGCAGGCAGCCACTGTTAATGATCAGATATTTCCACAAGTGGCTCATGGCTTCATGGACACGAATCCTACCATACGCGAACAGACTGTTAAAGTATGTACACATACTAGTTTGATCTGAATCTGCACTTATCTATACAAAAATATATAATAGTGCAGAAATTTAATATTTAACCTTTTTCACTATTAGTTTCACATTAAATTTGATTTTTAATACTTCGACTTGTTACATATAACTGACAGTAACGTGTTTGTGTGTTAGTCTGTGATACATTTAGCTCCAAAATTAAACTATAACAACTTGAACGTCGAAGTTCTTCGGCATTTCGCGCGTCTGCAAGCCAAAGATGATCAAGGTGGCATACGAACAAACACTACAGTATGTCTTGGAAAGATTGCCCAGCATCTTCATCCACAAATTAGACAGAAAGTCCTTATATCCGCCTTCATTCGTGCGATGCGAGATCCGTTTCCACCTGCAAGAAATGCCGGTACAATTTTCTATTCGATATGTTTCTATTCTATTTGTCGTTAATGATTCGTAAATTAATTTATTTTGTATACGTAGGTGTTCTTGCTATGGCTGCTACTCAACAATATTTCTTGTTGACGGAGGTAGCGACTAGAATTCTTCCAGCTCTATGTCAGTTAACAATGGATCCTGAAAAATCCGTGCGTGATTCCGTGTTCCGTACTATTAAAGGTTTCCTAGGCAAACTGGAGAAAGTGTCTGATGATCCCAGCTTACGAGAGAGCATGGGTAAGAACGTTGTGTGAATTAGTTTAAGAGTTTCTTAATGCCATTTTTGTTGGTTGATTGTTACAGAAGCGGATGTCAATACTGCTACTCCGAGTCTCAGCAATGCAGCAGCAACCTGGGCAGGCTGGGCTGTTACAGCAGTCACAGCAAAGTTCTATCGCAGTCAATCGGATACAGTTAAATCGATTAATCCATTAGCGAGTAAGACGCTTAGTAAACCTGGCTCGTTAGGTATGCATTCAAGCTTGATTTGCTCAGTTCCCTATGTTTCTTTCCCGTAGAAATTGTAGCCAATTTGTAGCTTAATAGCTAACATTGTGCTAACATCATCCTACAATATTGAGAGTGTAGGATTGTTTTGTCAAAGTTTATTTTTCTATACAGAACAACCATCCAGCAGTAGTATTTCAACAACAACTTCAAGTGTTACATCCATGACATCATTGGAACAAGAAGAAAGTAAAGGCAACGATTCAGTTTCGGATTATGACTATGATCATTGGGATACAGAAAATTGGGGTGATATGGAGGTATATTATCAGTGACATCTATATAAAACACATAGTACAATATTCAACTTGAATTAATTTGATAATTATCATATGATAACTTTGACTGTTCTAATGTTACTATTGGAATTTCTGCTATAGACTGGTGCTGTGTTGGGTCAAAGTAGTTCGAATAGTGACCACAAGAGTCCACCAGTGAGTTCCAGTGGCGGCGCTACTAAGGGAACAGATGGTTGGGATACAGAAGAATGGGGCAGTCTAGAAGAAGAACCAGTTAGTTATATTTTTCATCCGTTGTTGTTGTAATTAATATACGCTTATTGAAAAGCATTCCTTTACCAGGCTGAACTCGCGTCTCCTAGTGAAACCTGGCAAGGTAAAGAATTCGCACCCGCCCCAGAGGACGCTATTAAACCTAACCACGTCCGTATCCCATGGAGTGACGGCAATGACACAAACGTCTCTCAACGGAAAGCTCAGCCATCCGGATGGGAAGACACAGAGTTTGAACCGTTAGAAGAAACGTTCGGTGTCAGTTGTAAGTTGGAAGACGCCAGGAAGAAAAGAGAGGAACGAAAGCTGATGCGACAGAAAGAATTAGAAGCACGACGAGCTAGTCGAACAACGGGTGGACCGATGAAGCTAGGTGCTAAGAAAATGTAACAGAGTAAGTACCAAGGAATCTAAACCTTCTCCGCAGATAAGTGAACATGTTCTGCAACTTGTTTCATTGCCACTGATTTATAAGTAACGGAATATCAAGTGACTTCCTCATACACACAACGGTTTGTTCCATTTAAACTTATTCAGATTTACAGAACAATTTAGATATATACAATGCAACGTAGAAATGTATCTGTCTGTGATCATACAGTATACTATTGCGTTGTATACATATAATAGTGAGGTTATATTTGCAATAATTTTCAATTTAACAAACAATGTGATAGAATAATTCCACACGTGTGCGAAAGACTGTGCATAGTTTGGGAGAACACCATCTCAATATTATTCATTTTATATAATAAGAAAATACTGGATAAATATCAAAAATAACTATGTAATTCATTCAACTACATATACCATTTCAATTTTTCTCAACTTTAATCATTCCAATACTGTAACATACATTGTTACGTCACGTAAGGGCAATCCAAATGAATAATGTATGGTGCAGCATTTGGGACACTAACATACATGAAAGTTTTTTCCTATAGGTATAAATTAATCATTCGCTGCCGATAGAAATTGAACTATAGTTTTGCCATAACGCTGAATAATTTAAAATAGATTCATGAAGCATTTTTTTACTCGAGACTGATAAGTCAGTTTTGATGCATATGATAATTATTTTAAATAAGTTTATCTTGTCTAAAAAAAATATGCTCAATGGATATTAAAGAAATTATTCACAAAAAAGCCGATGTATATTTCTATATAAAATATAAACTTTTTATATGATCTATGAAACTTAATGCTTCGATTATTCTGACATCCATATACAGCACAATCTTATGACTGACTAACTCTGTTTTACTGTGAATTCAGCCAGAAGGCACATGCGGATAATGATGAGTAGCAAGAGAACGGTGTGTACACGATCTTCTTGATTACTCTACACTGTTATCGAGAACGTCGTGGTTCTGTATGTGGATTTCAAGTCGATATAAAATTATTTACATAAATGTAAAGTGTCTATAACTGTATGTTCTTCTTATGAGATAAAACATAACACCAATGTATGATTTATCCTGAAACAAAAAATATTGAAGCTGAAACAAAACAACAAAAAACATATCTGTGACTGAAAATAAAACGATTTTTTATATCCTCGCCTAAAACAAAGACTTCTTAAATGTTCTTGATGGAAAAAAATCGGTAAAATGTACGTGTTGATTGGTGATTTTCAAGGCCAAACATATTTACAATTGGCCGAATCAATTATTCCTAAGGCCATTTGCGCTGTGATCAGTTTGCTACTCATGACAGCATCATTGATAAAAAAAAAACATAATTTGTTTATTTTTCATTTATTAGTGATCAGTTTCAGATCATTTGATTATCTTACTAATAAAGTATACATGATTTTTAATCATTTAAGTTTGAATTTATATTGGCTTTGAAAATAGCCAGTTTCTGGCCTTATATTTCGAAACGCTTCATGAAAAGTAATCAGTTTTTAAATTTTGCATGCTGTGTGTATCATATATGTACATATATATTTACCAGTAGTATATTTACTTAATACCTTTTAATTATTATATTCGAACATGATTACAAATCATTATTAATAATAATTACTGACATTACTGTAGTTAATGTTTATTTACTGAATGAAATTATGTACATAATTCTAAGTATTTTAATCATTGTCAAACCAAATTTCTGTACGACATCATTCTTTGTACGCATATTACGAAATATATACATTCAAGTAATAACAAAACTTTATTCTATTTCATGTCATTTCATCTATGGTACAAGTCAGTTGTTTCTCATATATGTTCAAGAATGTTTACATTCTTAAAAAAATACAAATATTTCTACCCATTCTTTATTTGAGTATTTATAATATGTGCTTTAAATGAAGACAAATCTTCTGTCATATATTTTATCCTATAGTTCTATAAAAATGAGACACGGATTGTTTTACTAAAGGGAAAAGAAGAGTACAGGTAACAATAACAAAATAAATTAGAATTTTAAATACGATCTTCTTGTTTAGAGTAAAGTATTACACTATTATACCGAGACGATCGTGATTTTGTATTTCCAGTTTTTTAAGTACAGTGCGTTCAAAATAATTCAATTATTTACATACATACATACATTTTTGTACAATATTATGTAGTATTTGGAGACGTACACAAAGTTCTCGCCTTTACGAATCAGTTCGATCTGAGTTCATAAAGTGAGAACTAAATGTTTACATAAGCACACAGCGCATGGAAGCACAACTTGCTTCGTAAAACATCAACACTCTGCTTGCTGTGTACGTTGGAATTCTTCAAACAATAATATAAGTATGTACGCATATAGAAATTCAAAAACATCAAGATAAATGGCGTTTCCGAAGCGCCCAGCTCCGGCCAATGTAAGCATCACAACAATCCAAACTCAAACACATTCTCCCGGAGATAATTCTCTAGGAGAACTGAAACCCTTCCAGACTTTGTACTACAACGAATACTGTCAAATGCCAATACAGTCAATTTCAATATCAAACTTTCCAAATTGTACACATTCAACTTTGTTTTCAAATAATAATTGTTTAATATTCAAGTGCAACTGTTCATACTTACCACAAACTGATTTTAAATATGTACTGGAAGCTTTACAATACTAGATACAAGTCTGTGATATGAAACAGACCAGTTCTATATTAAACTTCCAATGAGTTAATAAATTTTCGTTATACTTCTGATATTTAATGCAATATGTACAGGGATATTATTCTCGAAGTATATTTCAGTGCAGCTGAGTGGTACAAAAATGTGATTACGTATCAGGTATGCCGGGTTTTATCCAATTTTAGCATAGTCCACTCAGGCACACGAAACCGCGAACAAGCAGTTTATAATTACGTATTTGATTTGTTAGATAAATATGAACAGTTTTGCAATATGTCACAAAACACGTTGAATGAATAAAAGCTTCATACTTAGCTTATAGACATAAAAGGACGGAAAATAATTACAAATACAAAAACAAAATATATGTCTAAGCTACTAATAATACAGTATTTTAGCTTATGGATTACTATTTTGCATGAAGTGGTAGTCTAGTTCTACTGTTTGAAAGACACAAATGCCTTGAAGGATTTACTACTGTGTAGGAGATTCAAAGTTTGGATTTTGCGTTGCCAACATTGGCGGCTAATTGTCAGGATCCTGTATCGGGCTTGGACGGGCCCTCATACCGTACAACCATGGAGTTACTGTTACCCGGTTCACATTTGTAACCGAGTGTCTTGTAGAACGGTATCAGCGGGTCTTTGCAATCCAGCGACATCTTATAGCAACCTAGATGTTTGGCCAACAGTGAAACTGTCATCACAATACTAAAAAAAAACAAGATACAGAAAGTATAAATTAAGATCACGACCTTCTCGATTAAAAGAATAACAGTGTACACTCTACACTGTTAATGTGTATTTAAAATAATCTACCTTGACAATTAACAGTATGTATACGTAACACAGAACTAGGACACTTTTTTCTAATGATTAAATAAGCAACGCCTACTTGACGTAACTGTTGTATAATTAGCTCGTAATGAAATAAAATATGTACTAAGCATGCATTGGATTACGTGCTGTTATTCGATAATATGTAATTACAACAGTATATACAGATATATACAAGGCACTTACAGTTTACCAAGTTGTTTTCCGCGATACGTGTTATTGACTACAACATCTTCAAGGCGACCGCGCAATCCGCACCCGTGGATGAACTTGTATTCAGTAACCAGACTGGCTGCACCAATTATCCTATTACTTCTTGTGTCCTCGATCACCGTAATGTAATATTGTCCAGCTGCTTTCATTGTTGCAAATTGACCTGATGGAAGAATTTCGCTAAATAAATATTTTAGATAATCATACACTCATATAAATGTACATAACTGTGAATGTGGACATTTGAAAAATAGAAGCTTAAATCAATCAATGCAGAGTTTTGACTATCCCCATGTAGAAAAAAGTATGATCTGTATGTATTGAACGCAGGGCCGTCCCAAGATATTTGGCGCCCGTGGGCTACCTACAATAATGCGGCCGTCTTCATAAGAAAAGGACCCAAACATACATTCGACTGACTTTTTTTTGTCGCCCCAAAATAGTTGATGCCCCGGGACTATAGTTCATTTAGCCCTGTGGTTAATACGGCCCTGATTGTACGTATATATTAGTGAGTGGTTCTCGGGAATTCCCGCCCGAGAATTCCCGAGAATTTTTTAAATTTTTTAGCTCCCGTTTCCCGGGAATACTGAAAAATTTCCCGGGAAAAAATTAAACAATCAATGGCAATATTTTACAAACATTTTGCTATAATTGTTATTGAATTCAGAGGTTTTGTACTTTCGCTCTACTTTCATTGATATAATTATACTGCTACGCCAGAGATGTCGCTACTCGATATGTGCCTTACCTGATTGTTTCGTGAACAAAAACAAATTTTATGTCAGTCGTATGCACAGTATAGTTCGCCATGACTGATATAGGTACGCAATTTTTGTGTTTAAACGTGTGAAAATCAATTTCAAATAATATATATTATAGAAAAATCTGTTATAATCCTAGTATATAAAGTGTTCTTTCCAAATGTTTATACACACATCATAAATATACATATTGTAAGTATGTAAAAATATTTTATGGTTATTTTTTTCTATTTTTATTTTTTTGTAGAAAATAAACTTAATAAATAAATAAAACAATTACCATGGGAGATTCGGTGTGGAAATATTTCACAAAAGAAAAAGGAGCAGCTGATAAGGCGAAATGCATAATGTGTCCAAATAAGTTTATAAGTTGTAAGGGATCTTCAACTAGTGGACTATTAAGACATTTACACCATATTCACAATATAAATATATTGAAAAGAAACGCATATGACCACCAAGTTGCTGGTACAAGCAACGCAAAACAAATTGAGAATCAATCGCTTCTATCATTTTTTTCAAAAAGACAATCTATGTCAGAAATGGTGGCAAGACTTGCAGCAGTTGATGGATTTTCAATCCACGGAATATGTAAGAGTGAATTTATTCGGCAATCATTTCATGATAGGCAATATAATTTGCCAAGCACCAAAAAAAATGTCATGAAATTGATTCATGACTATTACAAATTAGCGCATGGTGAAGTGGTGCAAAATATCAAATGTCATAAAGATGTTCATGGCAAATTCAGCCTAACATTAGACGAGTGGACAAGTTTGCGAAACCGACGCTACTTAAATGTAAACATACATTTCAATAATAAGCAGTATATTAATCTAGGATTAATAAGAATTTTACGAAGTTGCACAGCTGAGGAAACGGTTAAATACGTCAATTTAAAGCTGCTCGATTTTGGCTTAGATTTATCTGATATAGTTGCATCAACCACCGATGGTGCTGCCGTTATGGTAAAGTTTGGAGGTTTATCTGGATACATTCATCAATTATGCTACAACCATGGCATACATTTAGCTGTGGTAGATGTAATTTATAAAAAGAATTATATTGATGAAAGTGAATATGTCTCTAGCTCAAATAATACTGAATCTGATAGCGATGAAGCTGATGATGAAGAAAATAACGGCGTGGAACAACGATGTGAAATGGAAGACATTAAACCTGCATTACAAATGGTGCGTAATATAGTAAAGTTTTTTAAAAAATCACCAAAAAAAAATTCAATATTACAAGAACATGTGAAGGAAAAGCATGGAACAGAATTAAGTTTGCTTCTAGATTCCAAGACAAGATGGAATAGCATTGTCACCATGATTGAAAGATTTTTAAAAATTATCGAATCGGTCCGAAATGCATTACATGATTTAAATTCCGCAACGTTATTAAACGACAATAATATTCCAATATTATTGAATATTTGCGATGCATTCAAGCCAATTCAACTAGCTGTTGAAGCATTAGGTAGAAGAGATGCTAATCTTGTGACGGCCGATGCTATTTTAAAATTCTTGTTTGAGACTTTACGGAATAATGAAGATAAAATTTCAAAAAGACTGTTGGAGGTTTTGTCGTTTCGCATTAAAGAGCGAAGAAACCAAAATCTCACATCATTAGCGAAATTCCTGCAAACACTTGATTTGCAATCTACCAGTACCACAACAGAAGATTTTCCTTCCTCGTCAAAGACTGCGATCATTCGTTACGCTAACAATTTATATATTAGATTATTCGAGAAGGAGGTCGAATCCGTTGAATGCGAGGAAATTGGAATGACAATTGATACAGATGATACTTCGCCTGAAAATATCTTGGAGGTTACTAGTATAAAAGATAAATTGGCAGAAGCTATAAGTGCTTCACTCAAAAAGGTAGAAACAAATACATCAGGAAATCCTACAAAAAGTCTTCAGAAAGAGTTTCAAATATATGAGAGTACAGGGAACATTACAAGCAATCTGCAGAAGTTGTTGGATGCTGTGATGACTATACAGCCCACATCCATTGAAAGCGAAAGAGTTTTCTCTGCTTCTTCAAATTTTTGTACAAAGAGAAGATCATCATTGAGCGACTCTTCGCTTAACACCCTTTCATTTTTAAAAAGTTATTTTTTAAATAAACAATAAATAATTAATAATTACATACTAGTTTTTTTCAGGTTTTGTATACTATACAATTTGAATTTATTTTTATGTTATTTAATGTTTTTGTTAATTTCTATACACTTCTATTTTATTGAATTATATTTAGTTTTTTTGATTAATTATTTAACTTCCCGTTATTCCCGAGATTCCCGAGAAAAAAAATTTATATTTCCCTTTTCCCGGGACCAAAAAATAACCGGGAAAAGATACCCTCTAGTATATATGTTATGCGAAATCGAATTTTAGATGTACCAATATTATTATTATTAATTTCAATATTAAATACTATGCATTTAAACAATAATTAATTAATAATTATCACATTTTTTAATATTCCAAGATAAATAACGTATTGTATTTTTTTTCAAATGAAAATTATACTATTAATCAATATTTTTATCATTAATTCAGAGATAAATAAACAAATTAATATATATATTTTGCAGGTATGTACTATGTACACCATATACGATGTAGTGTTAATGACCTTCACATTTTGCAAATTATTTTAAATTTGATGTTGACCTTTTTTGCAGACGACCTTCATACATAATTGCTTGTGCGAACATGGCAAATTGTAAGATTGTAACAATTAAACTTAATAAGTATAAACTTAGCAAAATAAATAAAATTTACATTAAATATATTGGGTCAAATTCAGCTCTTGAACTTATTGATCTTAAATAATAATAATAACAAAAAAGATGAACTTATATACACTTATATTAGATGAACAAGGATAATACACGTTACCATGAAAATTAGGATCGGTTCTAAAGTTAGGAGCGGGAGCTGAATTTGGCCCATTGTCGTTCCCCACTTTAGAAATAATCATAATTTCCGGAATAAGGTGTTTTGTTTTTATTCAGCAAATATATCTTGAAAATATGCTTGAAAATTAAAACTGCAAATATTGACTTCTTTATTAATTACGCTATATAAATACGAACTCTGATAGTTATCAAATTTTACGGATTATATATTCTCAATGTTATGTACAGTCAAGTAAAGAGTTCTTGGAAATAGCACGTAGGTGTCAAATAAAGATAAGAATGATTACTTACGTTCAAACTCATTTTGATTGATATTTCCTACTGCTGTAAGTTGCGTTAAAAGCTGTACGAATCCTTTATGAAAATCCTCAAGTTCAAGAGGCCGCACTAGCAGCCACGGCTCTCCAGGTTCTGTTGCCGTAATAGGGGGTGAAAATACCCCGACAAGAGATTCAAAATCCAAATTCTTCAACAGATTTGCATCGTACAACACATTATCTGGAACGCTAGAATACTGAAAACATTTTTAAAAATTAATACACTAAAAATAAATATGAGTTTAAGTTATACTTCAACTGTACGCGATTTACAATTTCCCATTTTTGCGTATTACCAGAAATGGTTTATTACGTACACTGACTAATCATTTTGACATGCCGAACTTTTTATCTGGACACAACAATGCAGTTTAAAGAAAAATATCTTATCTTACCTTTCTAGTCGCTCCCATTGTTTCTGCTATCACCGAAATACTGCAACCATATGTAATCAGGATTAATAAATCGCCACGTTCCTCTGTTGATACAAAACGTCACCTTGATTTTTTCACTTAATCGTACTTTCACCGAGGCACAGCCAAACGCATTCCTAAAATTTCTGACATTTCTCTAGTTTACCCCCTCCACTTTAGCCACAGTTGCTGTCACTAATTAATACACGTATTCCTCTGTAGATGGCTCTAGTTTAAGTATTTTCTGACTTGACGTATATTTCCATGCCAAAAGTGACGTGGAGGCTTCAATAAAATGTGTTAATTTAGTGTTTTAAATAAACTATATTCTTGCTAAAAGAATAATTATTAATATATTTCGCTATCACCATCAAGGTAGAGTATTTATTCGTCATTTTAACAGCATAATGTAGGTAACTATAGTTGTTTTAATATAACAAACATAAACTTTTCTCAGATGGCCACATACGAGGAGTATATTCAGCAAAACGAAGATCGGGATGGTATTCGTTTTACTTGGAATGTGTGGCCCTCAAGTAGAATTGAAGCCACACGGCTTGTGGTACCTCTGGGTTGTTTGTACCAGCCTATAAAGGAACGCCCAGATTTGCCACCAATTCAATATGACCCAGTATTATGCACACGAAATAACTGTAGGGCTATTTTAAACCCTATGTGCCAGGTTGATTATAGAGCGAAGTTATGGGTGTGCAATTTCTGCTTCCAACGGAATCCCGTATGTACTGGTTATTTTCAAACAATTCCGACAAACACTAATAACTTTCTTTTTATTTAGTTTCCACCTCAATATGCTGCTATTTCGGAACAGCATCAACCAGCTGAATTGATTCCATCATTTTCAACAATAGAATACATCATTACTCGTGCTCAGTGTATGCCGCCCATATTTTTGTTTGTGGTAGATACGTGTATGGATGAGGAGGAGCTTGGTGCTCTGAAAGATTCATTGCAGATGTCCTTAAGTTTAATACCGCCAAACAGCCTTATAGGTAACAATGTTCTTTCTTCCCTTTACACATTCAATGTTTACCTATGTTTCTGATTCGTCTAGGATTGATTACTTTTGGCAAGATGGTTCAAGTTCATGAGCTGGGATGCGACGGCTGTAGCAAGTCTTACGTGTTCCGTGGTACTAAGGATCTGCAAGCGAAACAGATCCAGGAGATGTTGGGTATTGGAAAAGGAGCGGCAGGTCCACAACAAGCTGCACAACAACCTAGAGGTATATACAATTCTATCAAACAGTAAACTACATATATTACGCAGTGTTTATTAGCATCAATTTACATACCCGTTACATTTACTTGTAGATTAATAAATGTTTATCTTACATAGGTGTTCCACCGGGTCAAACAGCACCGGCAGTGAATCGTTTCTTGCAACCAGTACACAAATGTGACATGAGTTTGACAGATCTCATTGGAGAACTGCAACGCGATCCGTGGCCGGTAGCCCAAGGTAAACGTCCACTACGCTCTACTGGTGCCGCCTTGTCCATCGCCGTAGGACTGCTGGAATGTACGTACCCGAATACGGGAGCACGTATCATGATGTTCCTGGGCGGTCCATGCTCCCAGGGACCCGGTCAAGTGTTGAACGATGATCTGAAACTGCCGATTCGTAGCCATCACGATATCCACAAGGACAATGCCAAGTACATGAAGAAAGGCATCAAACATTACGAAGGTCTAGCAATGCGAGCTGCTACGAACGGTCATTGCGTGGATATATACTCGTGCGCTCTGGATCAAACTGGGCTGATGGAAATGAAACAATGCTGTAACTCTACCGGGTAAGTTCATTTCTAATTTTATTTAACAACAATGGGCCGAATTCTTCTCTCGAATTTAACTAAATAATAACAAGAAAAAAGTTGAACTTGCTATGCTTTTATATTAGATGAACAAGGATACTACACGTTACCATGAAATATTTAGAGTTGATCTTAAAGTTACAAACGAGAGTTGAATTTGGCCCAATCGCTTTGAGATAGATTACCCGGAGAATAAGTTGCACTTTTATAATAACCATGTAGCAATATTTGTATGGAATTGAGTGCTACTTGATACAAGATCTAGTTCATGTTGATTAGTATTTGTTTTTATGTGCAGTGGTCATATGGTCATGGGTGATTCGTTCAATTCTTCACTCTTCAAACAAACATTCCAACGTGTGTTTGCTCGTGACCCAAAGTCCGAACTAAAGATGGCTTTTAACGGTACACTGGAGGTCAAATGTTCTCGTGAACTCAAAGGTAACATACTAAAAAAAACCTGTATTGCCATTAAAATCTCGCAATCTTTTTGTTGTGATTCTATGTATAAGAAAGTAGTAAATAATTGTAACAATACTCGTTTAATTTATAGTGTGCGGTGCTATTGGTTCATGTGTGTCTTTGAACATGAAGAACGGTGCAGTTTCTGATACTGAAATAGGCATGGGCAACACTGTACAATGGAAGATGTGTACACTGACACCTAGCAGCACAGTGGCGCTGTTCTTCGAAGTGGTGAACCAACATTCAGCTCCAATACCGCAAGGGGGACGTGCATGTGTTCAACTGATCACACAGTACCAGCACTCCAGCGGCCAACGAAGAATCAGAGTAACAACCATTGCTAGAAAGTGCGTAAACTATTTAGTTATTCATCCACTTGTCTCCTGAATACTTTTGCATTTGTCAATAGATAAAGTTTCGTGAAGTAAATTGTATATTGTAATGTTTATAGCTGGGCAGATGCAACGGCCAATATGCATCACATTAGCGCTGGTTTTGATCAAGAAGCAGCAGCTGTGCTGATGTCTCGAATGGTAGTGTACCGAGCCGAATCAGATGACGGACCTGATGTATTACGTTGGGTAGATAGAATGTTGATTAGATTGGTACGTATTACCTTACAGATGACATATGAAGACTCCGCCTTTTTAGTTATTCTCTAATACATTGAGTGTTGTTTCTAGTGTCAGAAATTCGGAGAATATGGTAAAGACGATCCAAACAGTTTCCGATTGGCAGAGAACTTTAGTTTATATCCACAGTTTATGTACCATCTCAGGCGATCGCAGTTCTTGCAAGTTTTCAACAATTCACCGGACGAGACTTCGTTTTATAGGCAAGTAACTTATAGAAAAAAACAGTACTAAACTTGCAAGACATCTGCGATTTTTACTAAATATGATTATTTATCACAGGCATATGTTAATGAGAGAAGACTTAACACAATCACTGATCATGATACAACCAATCCTGTACAGTTATAGCTTCAATGGACCGCCAGAACCGGTGTTACTGGATACTAGCTCTATACAACCGGATAGAATATTGCTTATGGATACGTTCTTCCAAATACTTATATTCCATGGAGAGGTATGTATAAGTTCAATATAAAATCACCCATAATACCTGTGTAACATAGTTGAATTCAGCGTGTTTCATCTTGCGGATTCGATTATTAAACTAAACCATGAAACTTGCTACTTATTATTTAGTTTCAAACTATATTATGTACTTTCATTTCAGACGGTTGCTCAATGGCGTGCATTAAAATACCAAGACATGCCTGAATACGAGAATTTCCGACAACTGCTACAAGCTCCTGTCGATGATGCCCAAGACATTCTGCAAACTCGGTTCCCTATGCCGCGTTATATTGACACAGAACAGGGTGGTTCACAAGCACGTTTCCTCCTGTCCAAGGTCAACCCCTCACAGACGCACAACAACATGTACTCGTACGGTAGTGTAAGTATCTCACAAGCAAACGTTTCACTGGTTTTGATTTTTGAGTGGCTAACCTGATTTATTTTATTTTTTTCATCATCATACAGCCCATGACGACACCAGCAGCGGTATAGTTTTTTTTTTTTTTATTATTTTTCTGTGACTGGTGCACAGCCTTCTTTGATACTTGACGTAATTTCTTGACACAATCTCTCTCGTATCTAGAAGGCCGTGACTAAGTGTCCGTTGCGTGCTTTAGGTGGCGGTGTATAAGGATGCTTTGCATTGCTTTTTTTAACATATATGTACATAGTCATGTTATTTCTGGTGTTGGTGAATAATTTTTGTTTATTTTTTAGGATGGCGGTGCACCTGTGTTGACAGATGACGTTTCCTTGCAAGTTTTCATGGACCACTTGAAAAAGTTGGCAGTATCATCCACTGCTTAGGCGTTCAAATATTACATTATACTTTAAGCTATAGGTTATGTGTAAACAAAGATTGTAATATTTCCACAACTAAGATACTTTTATTAAAATATTTGGTTTATGTTACAGCAATAAATTTTAAATATTATATATACTAAAAAATACACGTATATCACACTACAATCTATTTTATTTAGACTGTATTCTTCCTGTTTTGAAATACATTTAATTCAAGAACCTAATGCTCATCTTTTGTTCTACATCTGTACGCTGCAGTGCCTTACAGAATTCCTCAAACGAGATCATCTGATCGCCATTCTCGTCAGCCTCGGAAATTGTACGCTCAGCAATACTGTTCAGTTGTTCTTCACTGATATTTGCACCAACCATCATGTGCAATATTGCCAATAATTCCTCACGTGAAATCAAATCATCGTTGTCCAAATCGTACATCTTGAATGCGACTAGAGAAAATATATTAAAGAGTAAAATACATAAAGTATTTATACGTTACAACTATAAAGTGAATTGAGTTTTTACATCATTACGCTTACATTTCAATTTCTGTTCCCTGGAATTCAGTTTATTATCACGATTTTTCTTAATCGGCCTGAAATGAGCCAGAACTCGCATGAATTGACAGAAGTTCACGTTGTCACTGCATCCTTCTTGGAAAAAGGCATTCACAATCCTCTCTCCAAGTGGATTGATAGCAAGTTCAGGAATCCTTTGGAAATCTTCTCGACTCAAAGTACCACAGTCAGTACGATCCAGCGATGTAAATCGCGAATATAATCGTTCAATCTGATTGGGTGTAACTGAAATAAAATATTATAATACATTTCTACTCTACAATATTCTGTATGTGTAGTCTTTGAGAAACATGATAATTTTATGTACAAAACAAATGTTTAACCTTACTTACAGCCCGTTTCTTGTTGAATTTGTGCGATTTCTTCAGCTCGCAATAAAAGAGAAGATCTGTTACCCATTTTTCACTGAATTATGTACAGCACTTTATGATTTCACAAGTACTTCAACACAACACATACGTTTGACGTATGAACTGAAAATTGGTGACCTTCGTCTTGTCCTCGTCACGTTTTAACCAAGCCAAGGGAAAGTATCCGATGATCTTTGTACATTAAGCAGTAGCGTATCACGTGTTTTTTTTTTGGTATATGGCTAATAATTATAATACTATTATATTATACAAAAAATCATTATTTTCGTAAAAATTTATTTCAATGTCATTCTGAATAAAACCATATTACAAATTAATTTGTTTTTACTAGTGCCTCTTCTTGCAGTTGAAATAAATATTTGTCAATATCTTCTACAGTAAATTTTCGTTTTTTTAATGATGCTCCATTATCAGTACCAGTATTGTAATTCTTATTCTGAAAATATAAATTCTTTTATTAAAATATGTAATCAGTGGTTTGTTATTAAATATTTACCCAAAAGTGCGCGTATTCAGGTGACACTGATTCTAAATATAAAATCCTATCTTCTATTTGTTTTAAACGATGATAAATATCTGGAGCTACTGGTTTTATTATATTTAAATTGTTTTCTACTACTGCTATTCTTTGTTCTATTGCATCGGATATGAATGGTTGAATTACTTTGCCAACATTATATGGTCCATATGTATTATAAACACGTTGCACTAAAAGTGAGTTATAATTATTTTTGTCATCAATTTCAGAAATACCGAAACGATATTACATATCTTGATTGACCTATACATATTATATAAGTCGACATGGAAATAGTTACATGTCTATGCAACTTAACATTCACATTATTTGTAGATATGCAAACCATACTAACTTTCGTAATAATTATACCAAATTAATGGTATTTAATAGATAATATACAGTGCGAATAACGTAAGACTATACATTGGCGACTTTATTTTAGCTTTAATCAATTTGCCCATGTCAGTAACAACTGAAATTACAATGACGTTTTGGTAAATGTCACTGTTTTCAATATTGTGTTACTAATATCTGACGAGTTTGCGTAATAATTAGTGCAAAAAATGTACATCACAGAAGAAAAGATGTATTCCTGGTATTTAGAAGGGGCGTCTTTGCGAGAAATTTCTGATTATTTCAGCTTTGAATTCCCGGGCAGGCCCATCACATGTCATCAAACGGTGGCAAATTTAGTTATCAACCCCAAGTGATTTTGGAAATGTACTGATACCAATTACAATTTCAGTACTTGAAGTGTACTTTTAATCCAATAACATAATAGATTTAATAAAAAATTGGAATAAATTCTGTAAATGATTTAAATAAATATAGTAGTCTGTGGACAAGTGTCTACTTTTACATTATTCAACCATAATAAATTGGAGTTTTTGTATATAATCACCATGGTAACATTAAGTAAATGCCCTATGTCTAATTTTAAATTATTCAACGGGTTGATACTAGCATAGGCAAATTGATTAACGCTAAAATAAAGTTGCCAATGTATAGCCTTACATTATTCGCACTGTATAATTGAACTATTTTTATGTGTAACAGAAAATTGCTGTTATTTGCTAGATAAGATATAATTATGTGCAATTAAATATTATTTATGTTGAACATTTTGAGATGTGAAACATGACTTAAAAATTTGGTGAATAGGTATTTTTTAGCTGATTACATCTAGATATGATAGATTTCCAAATATATAATCCATATCGTCCAATCCAAGCAATATCATTTGTTATATAAAACTAGCAGTCGTTCCCGTACTTCGTACGGTAGAACATTTTTAATATCAAGTTATAAGTTCCCTGCACACAATTTACATGTCTTGCCAGTTGGTGCAAATAAAAATACGTTATTTGACGAACTGACCCTAGAACATGCAACATAGAACTGTTCATGTGGAAAGCAGGGGGTTCGTAAGTTGATCCCCGTCAATTTTATGGACCGGGCCTGTACTTTGTTAATGGTCATAGCAAAGCAAACTTATTACATCTCAGAACTTCACACATTCTTTGCAATGAAATAGAGAATAATACTAATTAATGCCAATATTATGCACTGACAAACACAATTATAATAAATCACTTTTATTATTTTATTACCATCTAAATCGTTGTTGAACATTCAAAATATGAAACACAAATGTCAACATAATTAACTGTCAGAAACATCGTATTTCTGTTGTTACCGTTGCTAAGCCGACTATTCACCGAAAACTTTATATCCCGTATATACTAATACATGCATTGATCTTCTTTTGTTCAAATCCCCCCGTCATCTGCTAACCCCTCACCACGGACAGACATCCTCATTTTGCCTTTTATATTATAAAATATATTAAACAAAAGATAAATGCCATACTTCTCAAATGACTTTTGGAGTTCTTTTGTCTTGTCAGCACAGCATCTACACGTGCACAACTATTCGGATTATTTGTCACTCCACCACAGTAATCTTGAATATTTGTCATGTTCACTTGTTCACGTTTTCGCTGAATGAACGTGTCAATTCGCCTCTCTAATTCTTCATTCGAACAATTGATTTGTACTAAATGTGATGAAAATTTCGTAGAATCAACATTGTGTTTTATTTCAAACGGTTTATTATCGACTTTATTTTCAGCTACAACAACAAATATATAACAATGGTAAAATTATTTATGTATAATAGATTTGTCAGACTTCTTTTGTAGATGCCTTACTTGACGACCAATCACATTCGGTATTTTCTTTCCATTCTGATTCACTGGTGTTATACACTTCTTTTTTCCAAATTGGTACTGATTTTTTCAAGGTATCAATGCACCACTGAGTAGCTTGCAAAGCGTCTGCTCTATGTGGCGATGATATTGCTATAATTACACTAGATTGTTTAACTGGAACTGTACCTAACCTGGAAGTTAAATGTATCAAAATAATCAGTTATGTAAATAAATATACGAAAGGCGAACAAGAGCGTTTACATAAACAATATAATTGTTTTAGTTAGGTAAGCGTAATATAAAGACCTTACAACTCTCAAGTATAGTATTTACCTGTGAAAAATTGCAACATTTTCAATACTACTCCACTTGCCTCTCATTTCGGTACAAATTTGTTTCATAGCCTTTTCTGCCATTGGTTCATATGCTTCATACTCCAACTGAACTACTTCTTTGTTTTCGAAATTATCTCTAGTTGTACCAACAAACAAAGACACAGCTCCACAGTTTGAAGCAGTGACAGAATCCAAAGCTTCATCCACAGACAGTTTATCATGCGTTAATTTTATAATATCCATCTTTTAACCTCCACTCAATGGTGGAATGACAGCAATTTCTTCGCCTCCTTGAAATGTAATCGTTTGATCCTCACTGCAATACTCTTCGTTTACAGCTAGTATTATGTTATTCTTTATTGCTTCCAATGAATATTCTTTAGCGATAATATTTCTTAAAATGTCGTATGTCAGAGTAGACGGAATTTGTAATGACGTTGACTGTTTACCAACAATTTCACGTGCTTTTGCGAAGAACAACACTTTGACTTCTATACCCATCTTATTTTCGAATAGAAATAGTTTATTGTAAATAAAACACAACTTTTATACATTTTAGCTTTATCATGGTGGCTTACTTTAAAAGCAAAAAGGTCATTTCGATAAGTTGATCACTTGACAAGTCACGTGGCTTACGCCAAGGACAACCAAGGAAGACGTTTACATGGAAAATATCCGTAGAACGTATATAATCATTTTATTGTTCAAAAATTTTAACTTTGCAAAAAGTAATTTTAAATATTTCGTATTAGCATATTCTATAGCAAATATTTTTTCACTGTAAAATGAATATTGCTTGTAAATTCTACGTCTAATAATCCATTAACATACAGTGTCAAATTTATAAATTTTGAGACTGGACAAATTTGCCTAACGTGCCGCTTTGCAATCTGTATTTATTTATTTATTTTTTTAAAAGTATAGTATAAATTTGATAAATGGTAGTATTGGGTAGAGTGGAACACTAAATTCAGGCGAGCGGTTGATAAATGTATGTATGTTGGAAAAAATTGTCATGAAAGATATTGTACATATATTGTAGAACCATGTAGAACGAACAAAACAAATTACGTGCGTTCTTGAACAAATTTTTATAACAAAAGTTTATTATTAAAAACAAGTAATATGTCCGTATTATGAACTCGTCAAATTTAGTTAAGATCACGACGATACTAAATAGTAAACAAGATAATAATTAGAAACAAAACTTATAATAATCTAAAAATCTTCAGTGTTCCCGTATAGGTATAATGACAATCAATCATTAATACAATTGTTGCTATGCAACGAACAGATTCCATAGTTACCAAATCTGTTTATCATGAATGAAAAATAATTTAATAACATCAATCTGTCAAGATGATATCTCTAGACAAGCCTCAGATTATCTGCCATATAGAAAATTCACTAAATTATTCTGTTTACGATGTAAAATGGATACCATCTTCAGCAAGATTTGTTGCTCTAGGTTCGTTACCTTCTGGTGCTGGTATCGTACAAATATACGCATTAAACAAAGGGAAACTAGACAAAGTAAATGAATTCTCGAAAGCAAATTCATTCAAGTGTGGTACATTTGGTGCTTCTAGTCTTCGTACAAGACACTTAGCTACAGGAGATTTCAAGGGTCGATTACAAATATGGTATATATAAGTTTTTCTCTAAAAATAAATCTTACAAACTTACAATATACAATAAATAAACTTATATTGAATGGTTATCTCACTTTCATATTGTGAAATAATTTAAATTTTAATTAATATAAGAATTATGTTAGGGATTTGGAGAACACGTTAAGTCCAATACACAGTTTTTCCATGCACAAGGATATTATAAATGCTATAGATGGTGTAGCTGGAGCCAGCATAGGTTGTGGAGCTCCTGAACTTGCGACAGGATCCAGAGATGGTTTGTAGTATATTTCAGATTTGTAATAAACAATCTATTATACATACAACAATGCTACTTAACGTACACAATATTATTACCCTGTATAATACTATGGAAATTAAGATTGTTCCTAAGTTAGCTGATGCAATACAATATGGTTATTATCTAGGAACTGTTATGGTATGGGATGTACGACAAAAAGACGAACCTGTTGCTAAAATGGAACCTAATGATAATGAAACTAAACGTGATTGTTGGGCAGTAGCATTTGGTAATAGTTATAATTCTGAACAACGTATAATATGTGCTGGATACGATAATGGTGACATAAAGATGTACGATTTACGAACTAATAGCATAAGATGGGAAACTAATGTGAAAAATGGGGTACAAACATATGTTACTTACTTAATTTGTTTTAGTTCATACTTGAATAATATTCGTTTATAGGTATGTGGTTTACAATTTGATCGAAGAGACATACCAATGAACAAATTAGTTGCAACAACTTTAGAATCCAAGATTCATGTCTACGATGTACGAACTCAACACCCGAAAAAGGGTTTTGCTAGAGTAACACAGAAAGGACACAACTCTACGGTATGGTTTGTGAAACATTTACCGCAGAACAGAGAGATATTCATGACAGCTGGAGGAAGTGGTTCACTTTGTCTCTGGAAATAGTAAGTACAACAACGATTTCTATCACTAATTAATAAAACATAACATTGTACTTTATACAGTGAATACCCAGAAAAAAGAGTTGAGAAAGATGGCGATGGAATCTCGTACGGAATTGCTGGAAACTTGAATCTATTGCAGAACTTTACTTTATCCACTCAACCAATCAGCTCATTTGATTGGTGTGCTGACAAGCCAGGATTAGCAGTGTGTTCTGCATTTGATCAGAGTATCCGGGTTCTGATAGCTACTAAGTTAAATTTACAATAACGTAATAACTATTTATATAATAATAAATATATCTTTATTTTTTGAATAACATTGCCGTAGTATAAAATATTTTTTGCATAAATAATATTAAGCACATAGAATATTTTGTTATACGCATATTATTTTCAGTTCAAATAGAAACTAACACTATATTAAATTATGTATGCCTACTGGAAGGCAAACAATGCACTGAAACAACAGATTTGTAAGATATGAAGTAATTATATAGAAAACAATAAATATAATAGACAAAATATATTGCTTGATTAATTATATAAACAATAGGTGTTATGTAACATGTATGTGTTCTCTAATCGACATGAAGTTTGCTAGGATCTGTAAATCTAGCTGTGAAAATATAGAACAATGCCGGTAGTGGAACTAATATAATAAGACTGGCATGTATCGCTGGTTTAGCTAGTTGTGTGATTGATATAATGCCATACGCATGCAGCGCCCAGTGTCCGAATAGTATAACAATATTCCGCTCATCTATAAATGTGGATACAATCAACGATGTTACTGACTGGTCTAGTTGAATTGAGAAGTGCGCTGCACTGGATATCACTGATAGAATTACGATTATATAAGGAAACGAGTAATCTGGAAGAAATCAATAAATTATCTTTAATTACACGTAAATATTAGTGGAGATTCTGAAGTGCATTATAAAGAACTGTAAAATAATGTATGATAATTCGATACATACACACTAGTCCACCAATGACGGCCTGTATGAGAGCCAAGACTGGCAGAAAGTACATTGCAGCATAGATTGACATTTTACTCTGCCGAGGTAAACATTTTCGACAAACCCATGGTCGTATAATCAACATCAGTAACAACGCAAATGCGTAAAATATAAATACAAGTGTATATCTAAAACATTCTTATATAAATATCATAGTATATATGTATCTCTATTTGCACTTTATATTTACAATGGATATACTGCCTCTTGAGTACAATGTAGTGCAGTTTCATAATTTGGATTTGGATTATGAAATAATGTGTACCAATCAGAAAATTTATCTATTGCACAACTTCTTATATGAAAACTACCAACTGGATCCGCAGATAAAAGTGTTAAAATTGATGCCAGACATATTTCAACGAATGCAGTAAGGTGTAGAATAAGTACTTCTTTAGTAAAGCTGTAAAATAAATGATTGTAATATAGGATTAACTGTTTGTGTTATTAGTTATACCTTCTTCGCATTGCAACCATATCGATAAAAAACCAGTGTAAAACTAGTGCCAATAACATCATAAATCCTAAGTATAACCAATCATAGAACGTTGGGCTGTCGTTACAAGGAAAACATCCTGAAAATTCTGTACTATCATTAACTCTGAACCCCCTAGGGCATGGCCCGCAATCACTCCAATTTTGATTTTCCAACAATGTTCTTCCACAATATAAACCAGGACATTTTGTCAACATTTCAATACACTCTTGATGTTTCTTTTTAGGTTAGAGAAATGTCAATAACAACACCATTGTAATGTGTCACTGTTGCCATATTTAATATTTTAACATTTATAATATTTTATTTACTAATATAATAACTACATTGTTTACATATTTCGTATTATCGGATACAAAAATAATATTTTATTTTATTATATATGTAATTTACCTTTGAGAAAAACTATTTGAGATTTTAAATTTCATTTGGCAACCATGTTAGACAGTAGCATATATTTAAAACAGTTTTTCGATTGGCTTATGGTATAATAAGACCTCACCTGATTGGTTACTACTCGGGAAACACGAAAGTCATTTTCTATCGTTAATTCTTGTATTATGTTAATAAAATTTTGTTAAAAGAACAATTTATTGTCCGTGAAAATTACTTGTAAATTTTAAATTTATTTTTATAGTTGGTCTTGTTTAATATGATTGCAAGTAAAATATTAAATTGTATATGATGGTTGCTGATTTGATTTATCCGTCTATTTTCAGCTCTAGGTAGTTGGACACAGCATCTAAATCTACTGTAAAATTATAGTGAAAAAGACGTCATACTTTATAAAAATATCAAGAAAAGTACTCAATAACGTAACAGTTGAATTATTTGTGAGATCAGTGATGTGTAGTTTAAGTGTTTGTGTCGATGGTTATCGCGAAAATGAGGTATTTGTTGCGTTGTAAGCAGCTGATGGCGGGTGAAATACAGGACAGCGCATTCATTTGCCAGTTTAGTGCTTGTTTCTCTGACCGGTTCGTCGTTTGAGAAAGTGCCCGGTGTTCGTGTACAAGTGCCACGGATCTGATGTTGATTTGTGCGCGTGCATGGTCCAAGTTAAATATCGAATTACCCGGATTTTTCCGGACTGTGGAGTCGGCCGTTGGGCGTGCACGACGGCTACGAGCATCTCACGTTCGTTACACTACTGATCGGGATTCTTATCTAGTTAATACTAGTAGTGTTATTTGTAGTGTCGATTGTTGTGTATCATTGCTACTATTATTCGCATCATTATCATCAATACCTTCATCGTCCTCCTTCTGTGTGCATTTCACACAACACGCTAGTAGTTAGTTACGTTATTATTAATCTGTCGTCTCTCAGTGTATGTGTGTGCCGCCGCCGTTGCTATTGCTACTTTATACACTTGTTCAATTGTTTTGTTAAATGGGTGCCGCGATCGAATTGTTCGCCGGTGGCCGAATGCAGCAGTAGCAATAATCGTTGTGAGGGTGTGTTGTGTGTCCTCTGCTCTACTGAGATGCTGAGTGTACTGTGCGTCACTACTACTACTACAGTGCGCTATTACTCCTAGTGGTAAATATTACAGTACAGACTGTGTACAGTCTGTGAGGAGTACTCTCCCGAGCCTAGTGCTCTAGTGTGTGTGTGTGTGCGTGCGTGCGTGCGGTGGTTAGTGCCGGTGTGACCAAGCGCCAAGGGCCCCCACGGTCACGATGTCGGGCACGTTCGTCGACCGCATTGACCCGTTCGCGAAACGTTCGCTCAAGAAGAAGACCAAGAAGTCGCAGGGCAGCTCGCGGTACCGTAACTCGCAGGATGTTGAGTTGCAAGCGTTGCCTTTGCTCAAAGGTACATTACAATGTTTCTAACCTAACCTTATCTATATGTGAGTTAACATGGCCTAGACTTGCATGTACTGTACAGACATATACACAAACAAACCTTGATTGCACGTTACAATCATTGGTATTGCGACAAGCACAGTGTGCTATTGCTGCTTAACTACATATGTATGTATAGTCGACCTTGATTATTGTTTCGTTCCCTTCTGAACTGAAACTTGACCCACCTACTGATCATCGAGTCGCATTCAACCGGCCTTCTTATTTACATCTCAGACTAGTCGCACATATCTCAACCTACTGGTGCATTTGCAAACCATTGTTTACTTATGCTTCACAATTCAACTTATCTTAAACCCCGCCTATTTTTATTATGATTACATTCCTTATCTGCAATATAAGTAACTGAGCTACTTCACATGTCATTTTTTTCGTACATAAACTCATATGTTAGATTAATCGTTAGTTTCGAAAATATTACGTTTTTTTTTCTCCTAGTAATGCTGTGGAATGGTGTGAAATGACGTTATAACTTATGATTTATTGGCGAATATGAAATAGTGCAAGAATTTCTCGCAAGAACTGCTGTTAGTCGTGTAGACGTAACGTAATGTGGCGTATTTTTGGAAAGGAAATCAGTGCTGTCGAGGCGAGTTCCGGATTCGTTTGTAAAAATAAAAGGAAGTAGCACGTCGCGATGCCACTGTACGTCAGTGTATGTGTGTGTACGTATTATGTAAGCATTCCTAACAGTATGTGTGTAAGATATAAATGTATGTACGATGAATGCATGCGGGGTTGCGAGAAATACGGGACTGAAGGATGGCAGAGAAGTATGTAATATGTATCAAGAATATATATATTTAGGTGTCAAACCGATACGGCGTCTTACTGAATAGCCGGTACGTTTGACGTGGACGCCGGCAGCGGGGTGGTGACGTGCGAGACGTTGTGTTTGTTGTGTCTGTTCAGAAAATTGCATTTACCAACATTAGAAGTGCCGGCTCCATAGTTGAATATATACGACTGGTCTATCGATTTTACCCTACCTTTTATTACATGTGACACTCACCAATTTCTGATTGTACAAACAATAGCTAACACTTGTTCGGTAATTTTACATATTTTTTGTTTTGCTATAACAAAACAAAATGTCTTAATATTTTCATTTGTCATTGTAATTGAATTTATTTTTAAACTCTACAAATAACAGTGTTTATGAACCTAGGAATGTTATGAGACACGTGCATGTTTAAGAAAACAATGAATAATCATTCATGTTGAGCTTCATATTTCCAATACGTCATAATGTTCGCTTAACCTAGGACAGAGGTCAATTTACAAAGGTTACTTGGATTATATTGCCTTATTGTTTTTTTTTTCACTACCAATAGTTTGGACATGTTTCAATAAAAGTAAATCCATCTTGGTTATTCATTGGTTTCATTTCAATTTCAGCATGTCATTGTATTACATACAGTGCTAACCTAATCTAAGTAACTACCACTCAACTCTATTTGCAATTCATTATTAACATGCATGTATATAGATTCGTCTGTTATAACATGTGTGTTTATATATATACCTTCTGCTACTATGCGTTTGCATGTGTTTGTTAGGTTATAATATATACCGGTTGGTTATTAATGAGTTAATGCACAGGAAACGTGTGGGAGTATTCGGAATTACATTCGCTTTGTCAAAATATAAAGATATTGATTATCCAGCAGAGCGGGTCTTCTATCTTGACGGCGCAAGGCGAAATGCATAACGTTACCCGTAACACACATGCACTGTGTACAAATCATACGTAACGTAAATGTATTCACAAACATGTGCGTATGTTCAATGTGAAATTCTGTCAGTTGAAAACAGCAGTGTCCGATTAAACAATGCAATAGTTATTAATATTTTTTGTTTAGAAATCTAAAATGGGAATATGAGATCTATATTTGTATTTATCAAACACATGACACTTATGTCTATCTATCTGTGTGTGTTTGTGCTAATGATGTTGATTACTTTGTTTTGGCAAACATTAAACACGCTTTCTATGTATTTTCTTTATTGATCTTTGACCACACAACCACGTACTCTTTCGTCATTTTCACGTTTCACTCTTCGTACAGTTTCGTTCTTTTATTTTACATTTTTATATTTTGTCTTTTTCATCATCCGTTGGCATCAAAAATGCAACGGTTACATAGTTGAATGGAAATATACAGTGTCAAACTATTCGCTTTGCTTTTGTTTAATCTCTAGTCTTGAACAAATAAATATAAAAGAAAGTCATTGATAGAGGTAAATACCTGTAATTGATAAAATAAAATATTAGGAAAATTCGAACGTCCATTCGTTTGTAATGATCTGGTTGCTAGGCAACGTGTACTGTAGGAACTATATAGTGATTTTGGGATCATCCCTGATTTTGCGCATATTGTTTGTCAAATTTATTACGAGATGATGAATTTAGTTTCTGAAATTAAATTAGCTTCGTACAGAGGCGAATTGGCAATGTCGGACAATCTGTCACTATTACGGGTCTGAGTCAGCGAAGACATTTTATTCCTAGCTACAAAACGTCGTATAATACACTGTAACATTTTCGAATGTATTAAACTCAATCATTACGACCTTCTAAATTCAATATTTTTTTATCTATTCATAATTAAAAGCATTTGGAAAAAAGTTATATAATTATATAAATAAGACAAAAAGTCTGTTATTGAAATTATAATCATAGCGTTTTCAAACCAGAGCGATGATACTATTTACATAGGTACTTGATTGAAATTCATACGTTCTCATTTTGTTTTTTGCCAATCGCCGTCAGAAATAGCACATTTTTATGCTGTACAACCACGGTAAAAAGTCAAGGTATGAATGTTGATTTCAAGAATGTCTGCAAAAGATTGCGATGAGTCGTCGTTGAGTGTGTTTATACGTATATATGTGTGTTGAATTTAGGCCGGGAGACGAAGCTAGCGAATATCGGACGGAATGGTCGCGAATTTCTTGGCTTGTCGTCATATGCAGACTTAATTTAACTTCACTTCACTAGTGAAAGATACACAGCTGCTGTGAAAATTGCGTCACAACGATACCTACTCGTTGCCGAGGTATTTCATTCAGTGAATTGCAAGCGAAGTATGCGCGTGTTCTGACGTGTGTATCCACGTATAACTAGTCACTAAAACCTGTGACGACACCACACAAACACATTCTTCCAAGTCGAGTAAAGTGTCAAGTAGTCGTCAACATTGTACTTGGTACACCTGTAGTCAGTAGCGTTGTTTCGTTGCAGATGTATCGTCCGGTGAACAAGAGGAACTGTTTATCCGTAAATTGCGTCAATGTTGCGTGCCATTCGATTTTATGGACCCCGTGGCCGACCTGAAGGGCAAAGAAGTCAAACGGGCCACCCTCAATGAGCTGGTGGACTATATCACTGGAGGACGCGGCGTACTCACTGAGCCCGTGTACCCAGAGATCATCAAAATGGTAAACATTTATATTAGTAAAACCAGTTTACCAAGTTTATGCTACACATCTATTAGCATAATTCTCAAGATTCATATCCCAGCAGACCGAAAGTAATCCCTACTCTTGTCTTCTCACGGACAACTGTTCCCAATAGACCCTAAATACATCTAAAAGATTCACACCACTCTTGAGCTATATTTATATACTTTGTCTACCCTACCCCACCGTACGATTACCCTTATCTATCAATATTATCTTCCCTTTGTACTTTCCCGTTCTACCTAATCCTGGTCTTTCCTTTTTAGCGAGAATACTAGAAGATGAAACACACCTACAGACTACTGGAAATTGGACATTTATTATGGTTCTACAGAAGATAGTTTCAAGTTAAACTTATGGTAGGACGATAGTCGATCTTTTGAGATGATACAAGCGGTTATTTAAAATAGTGGAATCTTCACATAATTGTGTATACAAATTGGACGCTCATCATTGATTGATTTTTGTGTTTGTAATGTATAGATATCTGCTAACTTATTCCGTACGCTGCCACCAAGTGAGAATCCGGATTTCGATCCGGAAGAGGACGATCCTACCTTGGAGGCGAGTTGGCCCCACCTGCAGCTCGTGTACGAGTTCTTCTTGCGTTTCCTAGAGAGCTCGGATTTTCAACCGGGCATCGGCAAAAAAGTGATCGACCAGAAGTTCGTGTTACAATTGTTAGAGTTGTTTGATTCGGAAGATCCCAGGGAACGGGACTTCCTCAAGACGGTACTACATCGCATCTACGGCAAATTCCTTGGCCTCCGAGCATTTATACGCAAACAAATCAACAACATATTCCTTAGGTGTGTAATTGTATCTAATATGAAAACAGTACTATACTTTTAAACTCACTCATTTCCAATTAACAAATATTGTTAACGAATATATTGAATAATATCAAACACGATGTTATTTCACTAATAGTTAATGTGAATTAACGTTTAATTTTGGAAATGCGACGTAATCTTGTCAGAAAATATTTAATTTTCAGTGATGTGTTTGGCTTTTTACGTTTGACAAGTATAAAGTGACACGTGTCAAATGCTGTCTGAACTTCATCAATCACAAGATACACAAATTATAAGTATTTTTAAAAAAAAGTACATGAATATGCAGTTTTTTATAATAAATAAAAACTATAGACATTAAGACAAGTTTATCAATAAACATAAATATCAACGTTGAAGGTTTGCTGACGCAAAGTATTCGTGTACTTTTAACATTATCACCCGAGCACAATTCAAGTAAAAAAGTTATTAACATGTCAATTTTCTAACATATTTCATAGCGATTATAAATGTATGTTTTGTAGGTAAGAAAGTATCTTCCACACGTCGCGTCGTCACTTGAGTAATTAGTAATATATTTTCAATTCACATTTGTCGTAATAATAAATGTAATGTGTTGATTATAGGTTCGTATACGAGACTGAACATTTTAACGGTGTCGGCGAGCTGTTGGAGATCCTCGGTTCGATTATCAATGGGTTCGCGTTGCCGCTGAAGACCGAACACAAACAGTTCCTGGTCAAAGTGTTGATCCCGTTGCACAAGGTGAAATGTTTGAGTCTGTATCATGCACAGCTTGCGTACTGTGTCGTACAGTTCCTCGAGAAGGATCCGACGCTTACCGAGCCGGTTGTACGTGGTCTGTTGAAATACTGGCCGAAAACATGCTCGCAAAAAGAGGTTATGTTCCTCGGCGAGATCGAGGAAGTGCTGGACGTGATAGAACCGTCACAGTTTGTGAAGATTCAGGAACCGTTGTTCCGACAGATAGCGCGCTGCGTTAGCAGTCCGCATTTCCAAGTCGCCGAGCGTGCACTGTATTTCTGGAACAACGAGTACATTATGTCACTGATGGAGGAGAACAATCACGTGATCATGCCGATCATGTTCCCCGCCCTGTACCGCATCTCGAAGGAGCACTGGAATCAAACTATCGTTGCTCTGGTCTATAACGTGCTTAAGACCTTCATGGAAATGAACTCGAAATTGTTTGATGAGTTGACGGCCAGCTACAAAGCCGAACGGCAAAAGTGAGTCCATATACATTTAAGTAACTTCAATGTCGTCTTAATAAATGTGTTACAATTATGTACACATTTGTCCGGTATTATCTGTTCAACGTATGCCCGTACTAATTAATATATTCTCATGTGTGTAACGCACGTGTTGAATATGCATAAATGAATTAACAGATTAATACAGTAAGTAATTACACCGCGTACACTGTCTCACGAGGCATTAACGCTAAAAGTCAAAGTATTGATCGATTCTCCCGTTGTAGAAACTATATTTAGGTATGGAAAACAGTGTCAATTAAATTGGTAAGCTATATTATTTGTACAGGTGTACAGAAAATACGTCTGAAATGCCAAATGTAATGATTACATGCTTGTTCTAGTGGAACATTTGGCATGGAATGCAATAACGGCTGCATTTATATACGTACCGTATTAAATAAACAAAAAAGTCCTGATTTAAAACAGAAGCGAGTACGTGTGTACTCAAAATGTGTATACATATACGAATTCCATTTCTAGATATTTGATTTCCTATGTTTTGTTCGTATAGAATGTAATATTTATTGTGTGTATGTTTAGAGAGAAGAAACGAGAAAAGGAACGAGACGAATTGTGGAAACGACTCGCTGAATTGGAGTTGAACCACAAGAAGACGGTACCGGCGCCCAACCACAGTCCCAGCACCAACAAGAAGTGATAGCCCCACCACCATCGCTACTAAATGCTAATGTTTTTATACACAACAACAACAACAATTAAACAAACATCAACAACTACCGCAAACAACATCATCTACAAATTATATAATGTAATGTTATAATAACGACATTTCACACCGTGTGCTGCTGTGTGGGTTACAACCCACTTGTCGTTCCCGCACCCACCGCCGTCACCCCCTCGACACCCGTCGTTGCCGAAATATCAACAAGTACTACCAACAGCAACAATCATTTGCTCCCGTCATCGTCATATAGTTATCAGTAAATAGTAAACACAGTTAGTAGAGAGAATAGTGTCCCTATAATATCTACACATAATAACTATCGGATGCGCAAATATGTAACAGGTTCCAATCATTAGTAGCTCGTGTTGTGTGTCATTGCGAATGATTGGTCTAACAAAACACGCGTACACTGCTGTTGTATTGGCACCGCGATACATACAGTGTCCCCGCTACTGATCCCAGCTAAGTTGCAATGCGACTCCTCTCCGTACCCTAACCTATATCCGTAATGTGTATTCACCACCGGCCTAGTCTATTTTAGCACTAGTGTTATGATTGTACTAGTGAACTTTAGACCTTGTGGATGGGAAGAATCGTACCCACCCCCCGCTAGTCTACACCTTTACGCGCTAGTCTTATCAGTGTATGCACCTCGTACTCCGAACTGAACGAACACTCCCCCTAACCTTCCTACCGTCCTTCTGCACTACTCCGACTACCTAAATAGTAATAATTACATCACCGGGTGAAGAACACACATGCGTGCATAATCTACGGACCCGTTGTCTCAAAATAAGAAAAATCAACTTAACTATTTGCTTAGTGTGCGAGAATTTAAAATGAAAACCCAATAAAACAAAATATCTACATACAATTATATATATATATACATAAAGATATATAAGAAAAATATACATATATGAATGATGAATACTACTAAAAAATATAGATATATTTGAGGTTAGGTGTTAGTTTCTAGGTTAACTGAACATAATTTATTTAACGTTTATTATTTTTTATCGAATCACTGTTCTTGAAAATGCCAATATTAACACATCGTGCTGAAATGTGAAAGAAATAAACAAAATAATAGGAGCAACTGTCAGTGTTCGTGATGTGTGCGTGTATGTGTACGGGCGGATTCAAGTTTTAACGGAAATCATGATAGAGTCACTGATGTTAGTTAATATAAATATGTTGTCTATCTGAAGTTAACTGGTGTCCAGTCGAGGATAGACAATACATGTTAGTCACAATCAAGATTAACAACGATTACGATTTTGGATTGTGTGCTAAGAGATATATACGCGAGTTGGATATATATAGCGCACGCATCACAGTACCCTGGCAGACGCCTTAGTTTTACGTGTATAAATATGTTTGTGATATATTCATTAATGTGATAGCGTTCATATGATGAATGTAGTACCGCTCTGCAGATACTTCACTCCACCAATAGCTTTTGTACTGTTCACCAAAACGGCACCGGAGATTTTAGAGAACTACAACTACTGTTATGTTGTGTAAAACAAACAAACAAAAAAGAGAAACCAGAAAAGATAAATGTATAAAGTATCAGCAGCCGTAACATAATCTGAATGTAACGTAACTTAACGTACATACATGTGTGCGGGGCGTGAGAGTGCAAGAAACGCGAACGAACAAGTAAGCAAGCAAGCAAAGTCATGTCATGTTAAGTTGAAATGAACATGAATGAACACTAGTTAGCACTGAGTGGGAACTGTTCACTGTTACAACACATTCTCTGTGTGGGGGAAAATCTAGATAAATGATGATGAAAATGAATACACTGATGGGGGACACTGTGTTCGTGTGGAGCTCACTCTTTATGTGTTTTGTGTACTTTGGAACTGTATATATACGAGTTTTAAACAAAATACAAAATGCGAATTACTTCTATCATTCGGATGGTGCCAATATACATATAGAGTTAGCGGATGATTCAAGCAAAGCCACTACTGTTGTTTTACAACAGGATCTAATCTAAATAAGTATCTATTACATACAAAAAAATACTATACATACATATACATACATAATGATAATATATGAAATATTATAAATACATACATATACAAATAGTAGACACACATACACACACAACTGAATGTTGTAGCGCCTGGTGATCCATAATAATAATAATAATATTAAAATTACTATAATATATATATAGCGTATATAATAATAATAAATAGAGAGGCGTGTATAATGAAAGAAAAACTGTGCGCGTTATGTTAATATAAATAAAACTTACATACAAAACAGAAGAAGTAAGAAACGGTGCAAGTTTTGTTCTGTTGCTTCACCAATTGATTATTACCAAGTCTTTGTCATGTTCATGCATGCATGTATGTGCGTGCATGCGTGCGTATCTGTCCGACTGACTGTGGCACTTGTATGTATGGGTTGATGAGAACATTGTGCGTGTGTGAGTGCGTCAATGAATGATTGTATATCTCTTATTAATGAATTCTTTTTAGCAAGGAGCGTTGCTCAGCTTCAGCTATTTGTACGTACTAAGGCTGTATGAATTGTACCATTCATTCTAACTTATTGCCCTATTGTTAAGTCTGTTCTTGTTGTGCAATCTGAAGAAAGGTCGAAAGAAACTGCGCCTGTTGCTTCTTGTTATTTTCAATATTATAATTTTTATTAATTAATTAAATCATTACATCATCTCCATTGATTGTTCTATTTTATGTTTGCACACATTTTTATGAAGTTACAACTGCTATGCTTATATATTCTATATACATATTTCGATTGTCAACCAATACTAAACAACCACAGAAAATGTTTGCAAAAGCCCGTGCTCAAATCATTGTTGTCGTAGATATACATATATTAGAGAATCGATCAATTATTATTATGATTATTACTAGTAGAACAGATCAAATCAATCGTTGATTGGTTGATTTCTTTCTTTTTTATTTGTGTCAGATGATGGAATAAAATATAATGATGAAAGTGAACGAATAAAGTGTTATTTTTACTTGGTACAGCTGGTACAGCCTTTCCAGAACTGTGTGGTCTGATTCTGATTCGGTCTCACAATTATTCAGATCATTTTCACAACAAATACCAATTTACTATTATGTGCAAGCAACTACAGAACTATATTGGTACAGCAGACCCGTGCAAATTGACTGTGAAAAGCTTCTACATATTGTGAGTTGAGCGCGACGAGGAACAACTCCACATCTCTACTAGTTCACGTTCATACGTGCAACATATTGCATACACGCCAAATCGACTACAAAGTAAATGTATTTCTAGTTCATAAACTGCCCGACAGTCGGTGCCGCTTTTACCAAAGAATTTTTATTTCATTTCAGATTGTAACAAGTACATTGTGTGAAAATGTCAATGCTTATGATTTCTGTTTAGGAATGGAACAGTATAAATGCGTTATTTATTAAAATCAGCGGCAGAGTTGGTGCAGTTCATGGAATGCGTTAGTGTTGCCTAGTACATATTTCATAATGTGTATTGATGTCATGTTTCACATGGTGTGTGCTGTATGCTATGTGCGTATGAACGTTTATCACCACTATCCCACACCCCCACTCCACTTGAGTTACTTTGTGCGTAACCAGTTATGATCTATAGATATATAAACTGTATCGTAAGGGTTGAATAGATGATAACATTGCATATATACGTACAAATATGTTTGTGTGTGTGTGCAAAGTTATGTACAACACCCCTTATTAGGTTAAATAATGATAATATAATAAAATGTAATATAATATATATATCTGATGAAGAATCACTATAAAACTTGTAGATATATATACATAAGAAATATATTGTTAAAATTTCTATTGTTTCCCTGGAAAATGATGATGACAAGTGGATGAAAATATGAATATGATGATGTAGACTATAATAATAGTAATAATAATAACTAAATGATACTGATAATATAATGCAAATGATGATTACATCAGGTCACAGCTAATTAATGATTCGTTGATTGATTACATACATACACCGTTATACATCATACATATATAGAGGCACTGTGGACCGCTCGCTCACACTTGTGTTGTTATTTATGGCGTCGGTATACAAGCAGACGGTATGGGCCGTCGCGACGCCAGTGTTTTGCCATGTAACCCGCCCTCTCGTAAACAGCAATTAAGTATTACATATAAGCATATTGTTCCGAAAAAAATATCTTCAAAACTCTCTTTCTTACCTGTGTAGTGCAGAACAATATTACTTTTGTATGGAGGCGGCCAATCCGTAATCTTCTCTGATTCTTTTCACCTCCCACCCCTCACATATATGTGATCGGTGGCGGTGAGGATGATTTGAAAGCAGAGAGTGACTGCGAAGGCCCGTGTTGTGTTGTCCTCACGCCGATTTGTGTGAGTGCTCGCGCCGTGCGACTAATAAAAGTTCTGGTTTTGAAAAAAAAATAATTCACCTTTCATTTCACTATATCACTCTTTACAACATTCTTCTGAAATACATGAACGATAAACGTCAATATTACATCAACAAAAACAATGTAGTTCACTGAAAGCAAGTAAATAATAATGTACTTTCAATGAACTAGATGTTTAAACAACACCATAATCACAGTGAAAGAAATCATCGTTATTCTTTAGTATCCTAATTTGTACTTTTTTGTATAATTTATTTTATATTTTTCTTTCAACAAACATCGAGACATTAAATGTAAGTAACTATTGTTTAATTTCAGTATAAAATAATTTTAAACAAAGTTCATAAATAACAAACAGTACCGAATTACTTACAAATGCTCGACTACAACTTAACGTACAACCTCTCCAGAAAACAGACATACCATGTTGCTTGTATGATTTCTTGATACAGTCTATGGTACCGTCATATTTGGGACATTCAGGATTGTCAGCCTGCAATCTTGTTTTAACTACGTCGAAAGGATTCACTGTCCCATTTGATACAACTCCTAAATGTCATTTATAAAATTATGAAAATGAAGAACAATTATTAAATCTGATTGAATCATTTGACCGGCAACTGAATACTTATAATTCACAAAACAAAATTATTTTAATAGGAAAGTATATACAGTAGACTCTCAATTATCCGAGGTAATGGTGGGGAGAATTGGCGCGGTTAATTAAAAACAGCGGATAAACAAAGTACACATATACAAGCCAGATATACTGGCATAAACTGTATAACTGCACACTAAATAGAGGAAGATAAATAAATGAACAACAAAAACTATGAATGTTTAGGAAAAGTAGTCTTTTATTGACTTCTGTTTCAATGACACGGCTTCTTTCTTCCTTATAGTTGCTCTCAATCAATTTATCGTTTTGTTGCTCCAGAATTGTCGCGGTTGAGGCGCAAAGCGGTTAAACTGCGCGCGAATAATCGAGAGTCTACTGTAAGTTTATTGTATATCTATGTACCTGCAAGTCCTCCAGCCAGCATATGTGAAAAGTATTCACCAATATTTTTTTGCATCAACCAGTAATCAACATTAACGTAAGTAACAATGTATACTCCACCAGTTGGCACGTCCCTGCCGTAGATATATACTAATAATTTTTTGGTCATAATAGAGAAAATAAAAATTTGTATACCTAAGCACTGTAGGAATAATCCCGTAATAGAATCCTCTAATGCCCTGTGTTAAATAAGTACCATGAATACATTCCCACATAGTTCTATGCGGGGTTTCAACAGATCCACCAAGTTTTCTAACTCCAGTCCGAGTTTGTAGTTTAATTTTTATTATTTCCACAGGATTTGTTATCAAAACTTGTACCATCGTGGCATAACAACCAGCCATGAATACAGGCATTCCCGAAAATTTACCATCATTTTCTGGTATATTATTTTTGTGTAATGTATACCGTAACAAATTTGCATACACCCCGAAATACACAGAATTTTGTAAACCTGATGTCAAAATAGGAAATCCCATTCCTTTATAAAATCCATGAAAACCTTCGTGCTTAAAAGTAGACTTAACTGCGGTAGAAAGGGATTCGTGATTGTGTTGATAACGGACTTTTAATGTGTCTAAAGGATGGCTCATGGATATTCCTGCCATTCCTTAGAAAATATATATGGTTATTTAAACATATACAAGATATCTGGAAATTATAATAATACCTCCCACCCATCCTCCAAGAAATTCTTGCCAAGTCAACATTGTTCTGCGCAAGGAAACATTTATAATCCCCGCCACAAGTGACGTTTACATATAGAAAAGGTACGAACTGTCTTGTTTTGACATTTTCTACCTAACCAAAGTTTTAAAATAGCGGCCAAGTTTCCTTTGTTGTGTTACATTGTTTTTATAATGTAATAGTAATCCAGCAATCTAAAAATGTTGTCCAGAAAAAATAAAGAACTTAAAACTATAAAAGAAGGAGTCGTTGGTAAATATGTTAAGAAAGATACGCCTCCTGAAATGCCAAGTAAGTTTTGTCAATTTGAGCACAAAAATTTAAAAAAAGAACTGTGTCAAATTAATTTTGACCAACTATTATTTTCTTTTTATTTTGGAAATGTTGATAAATACATCTGTGTTGAGGGTTTTGTTAACATGGTTTATATTCAGTTATTAATGTTTGGACCACGGAGCCAAAGAGGAAATTATTTAATCAACGAAGTTCCATATCGAATCATCATGCGATAACCACACAGGCTCAAAGTTCTACGTTACCACAATCAAGTAGTACGGCCCAGAAATTTGGCAATTTGAAAACTATGATCAACGAAGTGGGTTTGGGTTCTCATGAAGGGAAATACACTCCCAGTTCGTCTGTATCAAATCTTGCTACAAGGTAACGTCACACTAGATACACAATTTCCGCGTCTAATATGTACATGTTGAAGATTTGCAAGTCTGGGAACAAGGAATATAAATGATCAAGCCAGCAATTCTGTCAATGCCAACGTATCAACATCACACTCATACATTCACCCAGCGCATATTGGTTCTCATTACAACATTGACAAATCTGATGTAAGTTTCGGTTTTATTTATATACTGCAACAGGAAGTTTGAAATGTGTCGTCTTGTAGACAAACATAAACTACAGGGAGATTGAACAAGTCTATCAGTTACGTAATATGGTTGAAACTCCAGTTTCTTGTTATAAGGATAACGCTTACATGAGTGAATCGCCAATATATCAGAACACGGAGAGTGTCAACTCGGAAAGGAACAAGGATACGTCGCCTATTTATAGCAGTTCGCAGTCGGGTTATGCTAGTGCTATGTCGTATATTGGTCGATCAACAAATAACCAAGGTAAGTAACTAAATATCTTGTACGTTTCCAAGTGGAACAAATAGATATTTTAAGTGACATTTTATATGTTACAACATGACGTATTTATTGGATTCTAACTCGAAATTTTCCATATAAGAACTTTTTACTTGGTATAATTGATTAAATAATATTCGATATCCCTTGCAATTTCAAAGTTAAATGATGATTTTACATTTGTGCTTAGATTCATCCGAGGAACTACCGTTGCCACTTGGATGGTCTGTAGACTATACGCTTCGTGGTAGAAAGTATTACATGGATCATAACACTAAAACCACACACTGGTCACATCCCTTAGAACGAGAGTGCCTTCCGACGGGATGGCAGTGTATCGATTCACCACAGTATGGTATATATTATTTCAAGTAAGTTTATATTAGAATGAACAATAATATCTTGAATATTATCTGTATGTATACACACTTGTTTTCACATGAAAAGTTAATGTATGTACTATTCCTTTGCTAGTAATATAACTCGGCAAGCACAGTACGAGCACCCGTGCTATAGTTATCAACCAGAGGTGCGTTACCTGAGTCCGCCGCCCCCACGCCACACACACTATCAACCGCACAGTGTCCTGGTGCCTGCCAATCCCTACCTGCACGAAGAAATACCGTCCTGGCTTGCTGTCTATATGAAAGGTAACACATACACTAAACAATGTCACAAATCATAAATGGTATATTTATGTTTTACAGCAAGCACCCAGTTGGATCATAATTTGAAATGGGAAATGTTCCGTGCTCCTGAATTAGACTGCTATGATGCAATGCTCACTAGATTATATAAACAGGAGTTGGAAGGAATAGTTATGCGATATGAACGATATAGGTAAAAAATAAAACACCATATTATGAATATGTACTACCTCTTACTGTCAATATTTCACAGATCTGCCTTATTAATCGAAATAGAGAACCGTTTCCGAGATAACCCGGATGCATCCCGCAAAGTGCTATTAGGTCAGCATTGACTTGTTGAGTTCCTGCTTAAAGTTTTATTTTTGTAAAATGATGCTACACGATATTTTTTGTACACGACTGTTATGTTTTATTCACGTAACTCGTTATCTGACAATATTTATGTACAAGAATTAATTTAAATGAAATAAACAATCTATAATTCTTCTTCCTTCTTTTCTCTCACTATTTCCCCGTCTTCGATACTGTATTCCTGTTGTTTACGTAAACCTGAGAATCTGTAAACCTTGGCTTTTTCAATTCCTAGTGTTTGGATCCATTGTTGAGCTGTTAAACAAGATACATATATCGTCAAATAAATGTTTAAATAATAATTACACCCAATCCTTGCTATACTGCCTAGATACGTTCCGGAAAAGTTGGCCGTATAAGGAATCAAGCATTTTTTTAACGACTCACGCATTTTTGCCTGTATAGCGAGGACTGGGTGTACTATAGTTTATACTGTTTGATACTTTTCAAATGTAGTATACAAGTCAGAAATATGTTTTATGTTCTGTATATGGTTAACTAAATGCGAATTAAGAATATATTGAAACATCTGAACATCTGTCTGTTATGGTTAAAAACAATATTAGTGTGTACCTGCTGGCTTATTCGCTTCTTCTTCACTTTTCAAGCCATGATATTTGGCCCAGTCACCTTTACCTGTAAATACCATATAACATACGAAGCCAAATGCGTTCCATCCTACTAACATGTACAATAAAGACAATCGCTGTTTCCATGATGCAGCTTTATCAACTGGTATAGGATTTGTATACCTTCTCATTAATCGTCGTAACCATATTAACTGAAACAATGCCATGATTTTAACTGATAGGTTATGTTTACTTTTGACAGCTTGATCAAGTCAACGCATCAAGTTACATCAGAAAGCAGTGAATCTAAACATTTTAACTTGTACATGGTACAAAAGATTGGTAGCTACTGATTTTAATATTCAGAACTCTACTAAAACGATTTGCTATCTGTATTAAAAATCACAGTTAATATAAAATATTAAAATTTAATATACGAATGGATTAAGTACAATATTTAAGGAACAAAACATTAATCCAGGTTTCATCATTTGTTAAAATGTCATACAAACAATACACTGTGTACGATACTTTGAAACCTTTGCATGTGATTTCTAGAATATTCGGAACACATCATTCAAATTATTCTAAACCAGATTACGTACTGATACTTTGCAGAGTCATTTTGATAACGATTCTATTTATTTTCGGAACTTACAGCAATACAAATTTTAATATCGGACTATTATCAATTGTAGAGTATGTTTTAAATTACGAATCTATTTTTACATCAGTTACAATATTTATTTTGGGCATTATATATCAAAACAAAATGTATAGTATTATTCTTGAAATATACGATATAGATAATTTGCTAGTCATGCACTGTTTAAAAATTATTAATAAAAATGATAAATACTACGTAATATTCAGCCTAATTGTAGTAGCCCTTATGATTTTGTTAAATTATTTGGATGTTATTTTAATATTGTGTCAACATTTTTCTATATATTTGTAATGCAATATTTTCTACAATTATACTTGATATTTCGATAATAGAATGTTTAATAATAATATTTTTAACAAGGCAAAGGTTTAAATCGTTAAATCAAGGTTATACAATGACAAATTCAAATTTGAAATATATTAATTCGTTACGAGGAAAGTTATCCGAAAGAGACATTGATTTTTCTCTTTCGGATAACTTGAACTGTTTATTAATTCGTTACGTCAACAATTAGTGGAACTTACAGAAAGGACGAATAAAATATATTCATTTCCGATTTTATTTAAATTGTTTACAATGTTCTTGAATTCAATTAAAATTGCATTCTCAAGATGGATGGATTTTAATAATGGCAAACAAGTATATTCTTTATATAATGATTCAGTTTGGTTAGTGTACACAGTGTTCGGTTATATATCAATTACTTATTTATGTTCAAGCACTATGTCAGAGGTATGTATAATTGTATTTATTGCTCAGTAAAATTATTTATGTAATCATATTACCGCAGTAATGAAGTTCAGTTGCCTGCTATACATCCGTGTACAGTTGGTTGCCTACCTTAAATATAACTGCTTTTCTGCTTTTTATTATTAAAAATAAAATGTTTACAGGCAAATATGAGTGCAACAATAGTGCATATTTATAGATGTACAAATAAAAACCTTCAAAATATTGTAGGTGTATGTGTAAGAAGCAGGAATATGTACTTGGATCGAAAATAACCTACTGAATTTCTGGCTGAGATAGTATCTCTCCAAATGTATCACGGTAAATTGTCATTTACTATATGGAATTTTTTTCAACTAGATTTGTTACTTTTATATTCAGTAAGTTATGAAAAAAAAAACAATATGAAAATAATCTTAAAATCAAGCTTTTAATAATTTCAGGTTGTTGCAAGCACATCAACACTAGTAGTTATTGCAGTGCAATTATGTAATTGTTAAACTCTATCGTACTATATGTTTTACATCAATTATTCATTGAATGTATTATCGAATAATAGGAATTATATCAATGTTATTCTTTCGTCGTGTCATTAAGTATTAATACTTTTGTGGGTGTGTACAATTTCACTTAAACTGATTATTATCATTAGAGCATCGTTATATTGTTCAGTGTTTAACTTCTATTAACATAAAATGCAAGATTTACTAAACACGCTCCAACCAGCAGCGTATATTTTGCGTATTTTCGTAATTTGGACGTACCCGTTATGTGAAAATGGCAACAACAATCAAATAATAAATATTCTGAGAAACTTGTGTTTGAGTTTACCCGGATTGATAGTTTTGATTTACGTTTTTATACAAACATGTTTATCGCATGATCAGTTACAGTATAAAAATGCTACTACAATGCTTCGGTTAATTGACAAATTTCAAATATACGTTTCTATAATCGGTTATTTTATTACTGTATTTCATAGTTCGTTATATCGTCGTCGATTTCAAAAGTTATTAACTAAATTAATGTCGTATCAGTTCAAATATTTACCCTATCTTGATAATTGGGAACGCAGTAACTTAAAGCTTGCACTCACATTTGTATTAATGATTGCCTTAATCATATATGATTATTGTATTAACTCTTATTCATTTCCAACAATGCAACCTACATTTTACATTGGATACCAAACGCCAATATTTATAATGTTTATACATATACATGTAATGTCAATTTTACTAAATTATACTGAAACCGCGTTCAGAGAAATTAATAAAATCATTATTATTGCTATAAATACAGATTCTAACGTTGCAAAAATGAAAAAATCTTCATTAGAAGTTCGAAAACTTCTGTCAGATATTGCGAATATGCATTTTGAAATGTCTACTTTGAGTAAATTGCAAAATTCTGTACTTGGAATGATAATTATTGCTTATATTACTCAAATATTCGTTGCCAGTTTAGCAATGAATGCATACTTTTTTGGAAATTTTTATGCTTTTTTATTGCATAGACCATATGATTTGAATATAGGAGTAAATAATTACATCTGGTTTTTAATTTTTATTATGTACGTATATCGTATTATGAACATGTGGATAAATACGAAAATGGAGGTAAGTAAAAAATGTATTTAAACATATACGTATTTCTTTCATATTTGATTATTTAATTGCATATAATTTAATTTGCTGAACGATAAGATTACGAGAATACAAACAAAAAAGTTAATGTAGAAAAATAGCTATATCGATAGTCATCAGTCAATAATCACTTATCATATATCCATCAGTGAAACTAATAATTGAAATAAAATTTCATGATTAAATGGCTTATTATTGATACAAGTTAATGGAAATTAATTCATAAGTATGACTTTTAAAACAGTCTCTAACTGACAAGTGCATAAGTATGTAGTGAAACAGTTCATTTATAATTGCATGAAAATGAATAAATATTCTTTTTTCTACTATATCCGACCGATATTATATTTGTGTAAAATTTTATCGCTGGCACCATTTTCATTTCGCGATACACAGAATACAATGAAAGATAATGTAATAGATTTTATATGGGGCGTTCCTGCCCTTGTATTTATATTGGCATGTGCACGAGAAGAACTAATTGATTTTTATAGTTTTTACAAATACCTTCAAAATGTATCGATGCTTGCAGTTTTTGTCGTATTATTATTGTGCAATGTCATTTATTTATTCAACGTCATTTACAATTTCTATATTCGTAACAAGATGAAACGTATTATTCTTGATATATCTAAACTAGAAAATGATTACTGCATTATTTTCGAATCTAAAAAATATTTTAAAACACTAATTAAAATATTAACTTCGACTTTGGCAGTCGGATTACTTGATAGTTATATTTATTTTCATTATATGCCAAATATCTCATTATTAGTTTATTGGGGACTAATATCACCAAAGTATATAAATATTTTAAACATTGTATTCATCTGTGTCATTGTAAATAATTCAAAAAATATTCTTACGAAACCGAATGAAGAGCTAGTTAAAATCTTATACTACGAAAATGGTAATTTGAAAATGATTATGAATAAATTGTTTCGAATATTTGAAATGCATTGTGATGCATTAGAAATTACGCGAAGGCAAAATTCTATTTTTGGTGCTCCAACATTGGTATTCTTGACATTTATTTTCTCAAATTGTCTTGTACAAGATTTCTTCACTACCAAAAATTATCTATCTAACACACACAATTTGGATCTTACGTTAGGCAATGTCGTATGGTTTGGTGTACTTATTTTATTGTTGATCTTCATTATTCGATGTTGGAATTCAACAGAAAAAGAGGTAAGACTACAACATACTTTATTCTATATCAAAAATTCAGAACACCCCCCCCCCCCCCCCCCCAGCGCCACCGGGGACTACAGTTTCGGAATGACTGCTCTATCTTTCTATCATATCTAATAAAAATTTAATAATATATACGCATATATTAAGTAATGTGATCGTCACGTTGACTATTGTTATTATTTTGTTACGATAATAATCATCATCACTTAATGTACAATTAAGTTAACTAAAAGTAATTGTTTTTAATCGATGAAAAATGGAAACAGTTTGATCAAAATTTATTGCATGTCGTTAGTTCAACACGGAAACGTGTACTTATTAGTTTATCATTTTTATTACATTCTGAAACTGAAATGATTGCATTTAAATATTTCTTCAAGCCAATTCATCATTTTTGTAGATTTTTAATGATTTGGTATTTCCCTTTAGAAAATAAAGATAAACTAATGTTCGGTATTCTGTTTTATGCGTATGTTTTAACTGCTGTAATATTTTACGTTTACTGTTTTTATAAAACACATCAGACATTACAATATTTGCAATATATAAATTCAACGAATGTTATACGACTAGTGCAAAATGCAACGTTATATGTCCTTTGTTGTGTGTACTTATTCAACATCACACATAACTTCACACGTAGACATAGAATGAAAAAACTTATAGACAAAATAAATAACTTTGAAAACAACAGTTTTGATTTCCGCCAAGAACGTTCAAATATTCTGAAAGAAATAATCGCATTAATTATGGTTTTTACAACATTGCTCTCAATTTCGGTAATTCTTCTGTGGAATTCAATTGAAAATATTAATTTCTCCATTCAGTTTACATATTTTTTTCCTATTATAATTTGCATTGTCAATTTCTACGCAACATTTGTAACACTGCGATATTTGAAACAATGTTTACGAAGTATACAACAAGAGATAACTAATTTAATCGTCTGTAAAAGGAATATGAGAACAAAGTTTCGTTGTCTTGTCAAGTTAATGAATTATCGCGATGAATTGATGGAAATGTTTAAACAAAAGTGTTCGTTAATATCACTACCGTTTCTTGGTTATTGTGTTTACGTTTTTTGTAATTATACAACGTCTGTGTTCTATAACGTGGAAACAATAATAAATATATTCTATGGCAGAAAATATAACCTAAAAATATTCGCCAGTGGATATGATATTGTATTTGTTTTGATGTCACAAATATGTCTAGTACTGTATTCATTTTGTTCAGCTGAAACAGAGGTAAGAGCTTTAAAGTTTCATTACTGCAAATTATTTCTAAAGTGCGTTTTACATCTGTCAAACTTCAAATCATTTAAATTTGACCATGCGGACCTTGAAAAAACGGATAATGAATCAAAACAAGGACAAATAAAGTATTTTACATTAGTCCATGGTCACTGACGGAAATATGAATTTGACGGTTGTTTGATGGAAATTTGATAGGTCTAAAACGCACTTAACAATGAAAAGGTATGCGCGTGAAAACGTGCCATATTACATATATTGTTTTCAGTAGCATTGAAATACACTTTCCATTCTCTTTGTTTATTTGTAACAAGAAAGTGGTGTACTAAATATTAAATATTTACAATTCACATTCAATTTAGAGATTCTTATCATTTTCAATTTTCATAATGAAACATCAATATCAATACATATAATTTAAACCAATTTTTATACATATCGTATTTAGTCAGTAGTTGGACGTGCATGTTTTTACTCGAATTAAAATGATGAACAGTTTTAAATATCTTTTTAAACCGATTCACTGTATAAGTAGACTTTTACTAACTTGGCATTTTCCTTTAGAAGATGAAAGCAAAACAATATTTAATATAGCATTTTATTCGTTTGTTTCAATTGTGTTAATAGTTTTCATTTATTGTTCCTATAATGCACACCAGACATTACAGTATATGCATTATAAAAATTCAAGTAATTTAATGCGATTGTCAAAAAATACATTGTCATACATAAGTGGTTCGCTATTCTTCTTACTTACAATTCATAATTTTAAACACAGAAATAACATGAAAAACCTTATGAACAAAATTAATAACTTTGTAAACGATAACATTGATTTTCGTAAAGAACGTACAAATATTGTTAGAGAAATGCTTATTTTCATATTTATTTATACCATACTACTTGTAACTTCGGGAACGCTTCTGAAGTATGGAATTGATAATGTTAATATTTCAATACAATTTACGTACTTTTTGCCTGTTACAATGATTATTTATAATATCTACGCGACGTTTGTAGTTCTGAGATATTTAAAACAATGTTTACAACATATACACCAAGATTTAACTTATTTAATTTTATATAAAGCTAATATGAGGACAAAGTTTAATTGTCTTGTCAAGTTAATTAATTATCGTAACGAATTGATAGAAATGTTAGAAGATATGTGTTCACTATTTTCTTTTCCATTTCTTGGTTTTTGTATTTTTGCTTTTGCCACATTCGTTTCGTCCATGTTCTATAACGTGCAAACGATAGTAAATATTTTCTATGGCAAACAATTTAACCTAAAAATGTTTATTAGTGGATTTGACATTACATCTGTTATGATGTCGCAAATATGCATAGTTGTGTATTCATTTTGTACAGCTGAAAATAAGGTAAGAATTTTGAAGTTTCATGAATTATTGTTAAACAGTTCTTTGCTTGTTAAGTAATAATAATACAGTGTATGTTCTTGCATTTTTTGTCGATTCTCTGATAAAAGAGTATATTAGAATAGACAATTTTTGTTATAAATAATAAATCTAATACCTTGTAAATTTCATAAAGCAAATTTATTATAAAATTTCGTTGTTTGTAGTAGTGTCATCTTGTTGGAATCACACTGTCACACATTATTTTCAAAATTTGCGCGGAACTACTGAGCAATTTATTTCTTGATATGGACTTTTACATCTACACTTTTCCAATTCTGTATTTGTGAAATCTACTCAATATTGAGCAGTCAATTTGTAAACTGTAACATTTAACCTAATTAATGAGAAAACATTTAATAAGTAAATTGCAAACTGCCGAGACAAAGTAATTAATTAAATATTTTATATTTTCAAATGAACATAATATCTACGGACAACGTTGCATGTTTCACAGTAATACAAGTAATTTCATAAAAAATGGGTGAACATTCGTACGTGTACTGCATTCGGCCGATATTTTATATGTGGAAAATTGTTTCATTGGCACCATTTTCACTTCGCAAAACAAACAATACTATCAGAGATGATATAAAACAATTTCTATGGGGTGTTCCTGTTCTAACGTGTGTTTTATTCTGTTTCCAACGTGAACTAATTAGCAACACTTTGAAATTTGACGGAAATTTCGGTATCATTACTTTGATTGCAACCCAGTTAGTGACAATAATGTGTAACGTAGCTTATTTATTCACCGTAGGTTATAATGTTTATATTCGACAGGAATTAAAACAAATCATTCAAGATATTTCTAATATTGAAATGAAATTCTGTATAACTCTGGAAACGGGTAGAAAATTTTACAAAGCTGTAATCTGGATAGTGGTAATAATTGTAATGGCCGGTGCATTTGATACTTATACGTATACTCGCTATGTTGCAAATCTATCTCTGTTATATTATTGGGGCTGTATTGCACCATCTTATATAAATCTTATAAACGTTGCAATAACTTGTCTAATGGTGAATTCTTCAAAAATCGCTTTCCAAATATTAAACAAACAATTGATTCAAGTATTAGAAGCTAAAAATGATAATTTCAAAATGTACAAGAATAAATTATTCCAAATGTTCGAAATGTATTACGATGTATTAGACGTGGCACAGAGACAAAATGCTACATTCGGTATTGCGTTAAATTTGTTCGTAGCACTTGTCTTTACCGGATGTTTAATTGATAGTTTTTATTTTTTCCAAAACTTCTTTAATCTGCTCATACACAATCATTTTAAGTTCACTTTAACGTTAAATAGTTTCATATGGGCTTGGATACTTACAACAGTATTGTATTCTATCATTCGATGTTGGAATTTAGTTGAAAAAGAGGTAAGAAATTTTGCTTATATCTATAGCTTAACCTTTTTATTTACCGGTACCCCTCCCTGAATCTGAAATGATGTTCTTCCGCCCCCTTTAAATTATTTTATTTTAATTTTAATACGGTGTCCATTCGTCTAATTTTTTTTTCGGTGCCCCGTACAATCTAAAACTTTTCTCGTATCCCCACTTAAGAAACGCTAGTACTCCTATATAATATTAATTAATGCACATATTTAGTTTGTACTATTCGTTTCTCAGAACGAAAATATTTCAAGTCACATCTGATAATTGAAAACTTTTCTTATACAAAGTTACTGAAATTTAAAATAATGTAAGAAATAGCTATGGCAGTATTCCATCAGTCAATAATCAATTAGCGCTCGTCTATCAAGTGAAACTAATAAATGAAATAATAATTTTTGATTAAATAGCTGATATAAATACATAATGGACATCAGTTCATTATAAATATTACTTGTAAGTAATAACAACAAACATAAGTGTATAAGTCTTTAGTGAAACAGTTCAGTTATAATTTGTATAAAAATGAATAAATATTCTTTTAACTACTGTATACGACCGGCAATTTATTTGTGGAAAATTGTATCACTCGCACCATTTTCATTTCGGTATACACCGAATACAATAAAAGAAAGTATAACCGAATTTCTGTGGGGTGTTCCTGCACTTGTATTTACATTGGCATGTTTACGAGAACAAATAATTCATTTGTTAAATTCAGGCGAATATAAAAAAGATTTATTAATGAAGGCTCTGCTTGTACATGTATTACTGTGTGATGTAATTTATTTATATAAAATCAGTTACAATTTCTTCGTTCGCAATAAGATAAAAAGACTATTTCTTGATATATCGAAACTAGAAATTAAATACTATATTATTTTCGATTATGAACAATATTTTAAAACAATAATTATTGCGTTACTGTCGATTTTCGCAGTTGGATCATTTGATACTTATATTTTTTTTAAATATCAGGAAACTCTAACATTTTTTGTTTATTGGTCATTCATATATCCAATGTATATAAATGTGTTCAACATTGTAGTAATTTGTTTATTTGTAAATTCTTCCAAAATTATTTTCGTGAAACTAAATGCAGAGCTAACTAAAATGTTGCATTGTGAAACTGGGCATTTGAAAATGGTTATGAATAAATTGTTTCGAATGTTTGACTTGTATTGCAAGGCTTTAGATATCGCGCAGAGGCAAAATTCTTTGTTTGATGGCCCAATAATAGCATTTATGATATACGTATTCACAAGTTATATTATCCAGATATATTTCATTGTGAAAGATTTGATCGTCAGTACGCCAGATAACCCATACAAATTGGACTTTCTGTTAAGCAATATCGTATGGGATGCTGCACTTATTATATTTTTTGTTTACATTATTCAGTGTTGGAATTCTGCAGAAAATGAGATGAGACTATATACATAGCTATAGAAGATAAAGCATTCAGATTATTTTGTATCAGACATAAATATTGTACAAAATATCTCAAGTTATTATTTGAATAAATGCTTCTATTAATGTACATATATATTACATGAAACATTAATTAAATATTGCATACATATTTAATAACTATTATTGAACAGTTGAGAACTTCTGTTTTGTATTATATAATAATCTGTAGGCAAAATATAGAATTTATGTTATAATATTTTTCTGTGCAGATTGTCAAATATCTTTCATTTGTCAATCTCATTGGTTATTCATTTATTATCATTGTTACTTTCTTTTATACCTTTGTTATTTTTTCATATCACTTGAACAATGTTTAATTAAGATACATAACTAAAGCTGGTAATTAAAAATAATGTCGGAGTTTTAATGCGTACCTGATAATGACGTGCTAGTTGCAAGTGTGAAAATACCTATTAAAAAAATATTAGTTTATCTGTGCTATAACCGAAATTTTTTCAATGTAGTTGTATTCGTCCGGGCCGTTTTTTTGCGAAAGTGATAACAATAACCGATTGATATATTGATATATTGATTCCAATAAGCGGCGTGCACTGTATATATGTATATATATATATATATATATATATATATATATATATATATATATATATATATTATACAGGTTAGTAAAAATTACCGGTACACTTACATAATTCTCCTATCGTAAAGAATTGTAAAAATTTTTTCGTACAAAAGTTTTTTGGTTGTAAACAAGCTACCGTTTAAGTATTTTTTTTAATATACAGGGTGTTCATTTTATTGCGGAAATTAGGTAAACTTTCGTTTTTCAAATAGAACGCCGTATATTTTTTTACTTTTTTCAATTCTAAGTATTTTTTGTAGGAATGATTTTTTTATAAAATGCATATACAATCATTTTAAGTTCATTTTAACGTTAAATAGTTTCATATGGGCTTGGATACTTACACCAGCATTGTATTCTATCATTCGATGTTGGAATTTAGTTGAAAAAGGGGTAAGAAATTATAATTATATCTATAGCTTAACCTTTTTGGTGACCGGCACCCCTCCCTCAATCTGAAATGACGTTCTTCCGACCCCTTTAATTTTTTTTTGTTTTATTTTTAATGCAGTGTCCATTCGGCTATTTTTTTTTTTTTTCGGTGCCCCGTACAACCTAAAACTTTTCTCGTATTCCCACTTAAGAAACACTAGTACTCCTATATAATATTAATTAATGCACATATTCAGTTTGTATTATTCGTTTGGCAGAACGAAAATAGTTCAAGTCACATCTGATAATTGAAAACTTTCTTATACAAAGTTACTGAAATTTAATATAATGTGAGAAATAGCTATGACAGTATTCCACCATTAAATAAACAATTAGGGCTCGTCCATCAAGTGAAACTAATAAATGAAATAATAATTTTTGATTAAATAGCTGATATAAATACATAATGGAAATTAGTTCATTATACATATTACTTGTAAGTTATAACTACAAACATAAGAGTATAAGTCTTTAGTGAAACAGTTCAGTTATAATTTATTTAAAAATGAATAAATATTCTTTTATCTACTGTATACGACCCGCAATTTATTTGTGGAAAATTGTATCATTGGCACCATTTTCATTTCGCGATACACCGAATACAATAAAAGAAAGTATAACCGAATTTCTGTGGGGTGTTCCTGCACTTGTATTTACACTGGCATGTTTACGAGAACAAATAATTCGTTTGTTGAAATCAGGATATAATACGAAAGGTTTATTAATGATCGCACTGATTGTGAATACGTTACTGTGTAATGTAATTTATTTATATAAAATCAGTCACAATTTCTTCGTTCGCAATAAGATAAAAACAGTAATTCTTGATATATCGAAGCTAGAAACTAAATACTATATTATTTTCGACTATAAACATTATTTTAAAATATTAATTATTGCGATACTATCGATTTTGGCAATTGGAACATTTGATACTTGTGTTTATTATAAATATCAGGAAAATCTAACATTTTTTGTTTATTGGTCATTCATATATCCAATGTATATAAGTGTGTTTAACATTGTAGTAATTTGTTTATTTGTAAATTCTTCCAAAATTATTTTCGTGAAACTAAATGCAGAGCTAACTAAAATGTTACACTGTGAAATGGGTAATTTGAAACTGGTTATGAATAAATTGTTTCGAATGTTTGACTTGTATTACGAAGTATTAGAGATCGCGCAAAGGCAAAATTCTTTGTTTGATGGCCCAACAACAGCATTTATGGCATACGTGTTCACAAGTTGTCTTATCCAGAATTATTTCACTGTGAAAGATTTAATCGTCAGTGTCATAAATAACTCATACAATTTGGATTTTCTGTTAAACAACATCGTATGGTATACTGCACTTATTATATTTTTGGTTTACATTATTCAGTGTTGGAATTCTGCAGAAAATGAGGTGAGACTGTATAGAAGATAAAGCATTCAGATTATTTTGATATCAGACATAAATATTGTACAAAATAACTCAAGTTATTATTTGAATAAATGCTTCTATTAATGTACATATATATTACATGAAACATTAAATAAATATTGCATACATATTTAATAACTATTATTGAACAGTTGAGAATTTCTGTTGCGTATTATATAATAATCTGTAGGCAAAATATAGAATTTATGTTATAATATTGTTCTGTGCAGATTGTCAAATATCTTTCATTTGTCAATCTTATTGGTTATTCATTTGTTTCATTGTTATTTTCTTTTATACCTTTGTTATTTTTTCATATCCGCTAATCACTATCACTTGAACAATGTTGAATTAAGATACGTAACTAAAGCTAGTAATTAAAAATAGTATCGAAGTTTTAATGCGTACCTGGTAATTACGTGCTAGTTTCAGGCGTGAAAATACCTATTAAAAAAAAAATATTAGTTATCACTTTAAATGTGGATTCTATAAAATGCATGTTGCATAATTAAAAGTAGTGACACATAACTTGAAATAATATGTGTAAATAATTTATTTGGAACGAGGTCTTCTATTTAGTCGGTATCTATCTACTGTAGATACGTACACGTGTAGATAAACTACACGTGTATCTCGTTTTATTGTACCGCCTTGTGCGGTATTGTATATTGTGTGATATTGAGTGTTGCTCTGCACTTTTGCAGAAGTAACCACTTTTTTTATCCTCCCAGCCACACTGCGACCACCCTGTTTTGCTTCCTTTAGCTTGACACTGCGCTTGTTCTGTTGTCAAGTTATTAGTCTCCGTCCTGTTACCCTCCGCATTGCGCTTGTCCTGCTGCGGTTTTCTTATCATCCTGCCGCACGTCACGATCGTACCTTACACTGTCAAAACCGGAGCGCGAGCATCTCATTGCAGAAACGAAATTGACGTTCTGGTACAATGTTGTTACTTGAGTGATATTTATTTGTATCGCAATAACGTTGTATATATGTATGACTATCATTGTTGATATTATTGTTGCCCCACGTCGCGTGGCGTAAGCTAGTACATTATATAGTGTGTACTACGAACACCAGCATAGCAGTACCTGGCAGTACCTGTCCTATCACAGAATTGATAAACATTCAACTTTCTGTTTAAATTTAGTTATTTCTCTGACCCTGATCTTCACTGCCATAAAACCGACCAATCCGAGACTCCATGTCACAGTTCATTTGTTCATTTTGTACATCTGAAAAAAAGATAAGAATTTTGAAGTTTCACTATGAATTATTGATTAAATAATAATAATACAGTTTATATTCTTTGTCGATTTTCTGATAGTAGAGTATATTAGAATAGACAATTTGTTATAAATAATAAATATAACATGTTGTAAATTCCATAAAGCAAATTCATTGTAGAATTTTAATGGTTGCAGCTTGTAATGGTTGGAATCACATTACAGTTACACACTATTTTCAAAATTTGCACGGAACTATTGAACAATTTATGTATTGACATGGACAAGTGATGCTATGTAGAAAATGTATCTTTATTATATTATTTGGGATGTACACATATAGTATCATCTTATATAAATCTTATAAACGTTACAGTAACTTGTCTAATGGCGAATTCTTCAAAAATTGTTTTCTAAATATTAAACAAACAATTGATATTGATATTGGAAACTAAAATGATAATTTCAAAATGTACAAGAATAGATTATTACAAGTTTTCGAAATGTGTTACGATGTATTAGAGCAGAGACAAAATTCTGTATTCGGTATTCTGTTGAATTTGTTCGTAGCATTTGTCTTTATCGGATGTTTAATAAATAGTTTTTATTTTTTCCAAAATTTCTTCAATCTGTTCATACATAATCATTTTAAGTTCACTTTAATGTTAAATACTCGTAGTTTTATATAGTCTTGGATACCTACAATAGTATTGTATTCTACCATTCGATGTTGAAAAAGAGGTAAGAAATTATACTTATATCTATCGCATAACTTTTTTGGTGACCGGCACTCACTCCACCTGAATCTGAAGTCATATATGATAACTGAAAACTTTTCTTATACAACGTTACTGAAATTTAAAATAATGTGAGAAATAGCCATGACAGTATTCCATCAGTCACAAATTAGCGCACATCCATCATGTTTTAACTAATATAAGTACATAATGAAAATTAGCTCATAAATATTACTTGTCCCTACAAACATAAGTGCACAAGTCACAAATTAGTGTCTTTAGTGAAACAGTTCAGATATAATTTGTTTAAAAATGAATAAACATTATTTTATCTATTGTAAATTATACTTATATCTATCGCATAACCTTTTTGGTGACCGACACCCCTGAATCTGAAATTACGTTCTTGCACCCCGTTAAAAAGGTTTTTATTTATTTTTTTAACCCAGTATCCACTCGGCTAACGTTTTTTTTTTTTTATTTCGGTGCCCCTTAAAATCTAAAATCTTTTCTCGCATCCCCGGTTAAGAATGACTAATATTATAGTATATAATATTAATTAATACACATATGTATTTAGTTTATATTATTCATTTGCCAAACGAAAATATTTCAAATCAAATTCACGTATGATAATTGAAAACTTTTCCTTATATTTCGTTATTGAGATTTAGAATAATGTGACAAATAGCTATTATAGTATTTTATCTGTCAATAATCAATTAGTGCACGTCCATCATGTGAAACCAATAAATGAAGTACTCCTAATATCTTTTGATTAAATAGCTGATATAAATACATAATGGAAATTAGTTCATTATAAATATTACTTGTAAGTCCCTACAAACATAAGTGCATAAGTCTTTAATGAAATAGTTCAGTTATAATTTGTTTAAAAATGAATAAATATTCTTTTATCTATAGTATACGACCGGCATTTTATTTGTGGAAAATTGTATCACTGGCACCATTTTCATTTTGGGATACACCGAATACAATAAAAGAAAGTATAACCGAATTTCTGTGGGGTGTTCCTGCATTTGTATTTACACTGGCATGTTTACGAGAACAAATAATTCATTTGTTGAAATCAGGAGATAATACAAAAGGTTTATCAATGATCGCACTGATTGTGAATAGGTTACTGTGTAATGTAATTTATTTATATAAAATCAGTCACAGTTTCTTCGTTCGCAATAAGATAAAAACAGTAATTCTTGATATATTGAAGCTAGAAACTAAATACTATATTATTTTCGACTATAAACAATATTTTAAAATATTAATTATTGCGGTACTATCGATTTTGGCAATTGGAACATTTGATACTTGTGTTTATTATAAATATCAGGAAAATCTAACATTTTTTGTTTATTGGTCACTCATATATCCAATGTATGTAAATGTGTTTAACATTGTAGTAATTTGTTTATTTGTAAATTCGTCCAAAATTATTTTCGTGAAACTAAATGCAGAGCTAACTAAAATGTTGCACTGTGAAATGGGTCATTTGAAAATGGTTACGAACAAATTGTTTCGAATGTTTGACTTGTATTACGAAGCATTAGACATCGCGCAAAGGCAAAATTCTTTGTTTGATGGCCCAACAACAGCATTTATGGCATACGTGTTCACAAGTTGTCTTATCCAGAATTATTTCACTGTGAAAGATTTAATCGTCAGTGTCATAAATAACTCATACAATTTGGATTTTCTGTTAAACAACATCGTATGGTATACTGCACTTATTATATTTTTGGTTTACATTATTCAGTGTTGGAATTCTGCAGAAAATGAGGTGAGACTGTAGAAAATGAAGCTTTCGGATTATTTTATATCAGACATGAATATTATATATATATATATATATATATATATATATATATATATATATATATATATATATATATTATATATATATATATATATATATATATATATACAGGGTGTTAATTAAAAAACTGGCCATAGGCGTTTAACATGTAAAATCAGTTTTTCCTCCTGCATTAGTTACCAAATTACTTTAGAGAAAAATACTTTAAATAAAAGTTGTAGAGAATTAAATTCTGCATCTAAGTGAGCAATCAGATTTAATTTTTGACATTTCATAACTGAGAAAATCAAGTTTAAAATTTCTTGAAAACACATAATATATAGGAATAGCCATGGAATTTAAACAAAATTAAAAACAATTGTATGACATTGTAACTGTCAAAAAAAATTGTGTTTCGTAATTTTCGTTCTATAACAGATATTTCTAAAAGTATGGAACAGTTTTCACATGAAGAAAAGCTTCAAGTAATAAAATGGTTCTATTCTGGACAAATTTATCTAAATATTCGTGATTGAATAATTTTTTTGACAGCAAATGTCATATAATTGTTTTTAATTTTGTTTAAATTCCATGGCTATTCCTATATATTATGTGTTTTCATGAAATTTTAAACTTGATTTTCTCAGTTAGGAAATGTCAAAAATTAAATCTGATTGCTCACTTAGATGCAGAATTTAATTCTCTACAACTTTTATTTAAAGTATTTTTCTCTAAAGTAATTTGGTAACTAATGCAGGAGGAAAAACTGATTTTACATGTTAAACGCCTATGGCCAGTTTTTTAATTAACACCCGGTATATATATATATATATATATATATATATATATATATATATATATATATATATATATATATAGGACACAGGGAATTAACATGAATAAGTGCTTCTAATTATATGATATATATATATATATATATATATATATATATATATATATATATATATATATATATATATATACATATATATATAGGACACAGGGAATTAACACAAAAAAATTGTGATTACTTCTGAACACAAATATTGCATTTTGATGGCAGGACACGAGGTTTTTGGTAGTTACAACAACAAATAATCAAAACATGGCGTTACAGAAACAAATGTGAGTTTTCTGTACAACTTTTAGAATTTTGCTCTAAAATGTATTGTTCGGAAATAATCAGAATATTTCTACATTTACATGTCCCTATGTCTCAATCTCATTGGTTATTTATTTATTATCATTGTTATATTTTATAACTTTGGTTTTTTCATTTCCGCTAATCACTCTATCACTTGAACAGTGTTTAATTTAAATGTATCACTAAAAACTAATAATTAATAATAGTGTCGGAGCTTTAATGCGTACCCGATAATTAGATGTTGGATGCGTGCGTTGAAAATACTTATTAAAAGAAAATATTTTATCAGTTTCAATGTGCTTTCTATCAAACGAATGTTACATAATTAAAAGTAGTGACACATTACTTAATGAAATGATAATAGGTGTAAATAATTTAATTGAATCGAAATATTCTATTCAGTCAGTATCTATCTACACGTGTAGGTTTTCATTCTAATTCCCAAAAAATGAATTTTCAATATTTCTTTAAACCGGTTCACTATTTATGTAGACTTTTAATAATTTGGTATTTCCCCTTGGAAGATAAAAGTAAAAAAATATTTAATATAGCATTTTATTCATTTGCTTCAATTGTTGTAACATTTTTTATTTATTGTTCCTATGAAACACATCACACATTACAATATATGGAGTATAAAAATTCAACTAGTTTAATGCGGTTATCGGAAAATGTAATTTCATATATAAGTGGTTCGTTGTTCTTCTTGCTTACAATTCATAATTTTACGCGTAGAAATAAAATGAAAAATCTTATAAACAAAATTAATAACTTTGTAAACGATAGCGTTGATTTTCGTAATGAACGTATAAATATTGTTAGAGAAATAATTATTATAATATTTATTTATACCATATTACTTATAGCTTCGGGAATGCTTTTGAGATATGCCATTGATAATGTTAATATTTCAATACAATTTACGTACTTTTTGCCTATTACAATGATTATTTATAATGTCTACGCGACGTTTGTAATTCTGAGATATTTAAAACAATGTTTACAACATATACATCAAGATGTAACTTATTTAATTTTATATCAAGCTAATATGAGAACAAAGTTTAATTGTCTTGTCAAGTTAGTGAATTATCGTGACGAATTAATAGATATGTTAGAACAAATGTGTTCGCTATTATCGTTTCCATTTCTAGGTTTTTGTATTTTTGCTTTTATCAATTACATTTCGTCCATGTTCTATAATGTCGAAACTATAGTAAATATTTTCTATGACAATCGATTTAACCTAAAAATGTTCATTCATGGATTTGATATTACGTGTGTTTTGATGGCGCAAATATGTATAGTTGTGTATTCATTTTGTACAGCTGAAAAAGAGGTAAGAGTTTTGAAGTTGACTGTTTAACATGCTAGTATTTGCAGGAAATATTTATAACTTTAATTAACTATTGTTCTCAGTAAGTGTTTCATTAATGGAATGGTATGGAATTATATGGTATTAATTACTAAGCAAGTGTAATATAATATTCATGATCATTTATTACTTCCATAGTTTAGAACATAAGATAAGAAATAAGGAAAATATTATGCATACAATATATAATTTGATGAAAATCGTGTCCAAGTTGAATATGAAAAATAAGGTAGCAGGAAATATATATATATATATATATATATATATATATATATATATATATATATATATATAATATATAACAAATCAATTTTTGCACACTAGAATTGCGTTCTTTTCTAATATTCAAACCAAATACCGTACTATCAAAATTGTTAATTTTCTCTATTAAATGTAACATATGATTCCGTTTCAAAAAATTATAAACAGCCATTAATAAATACACAAGGGCACCGAATAGTGTAACATCATACTCAACATATTGAATAAGTCCTTTAGAAATTCCGAAATCTATATCATACATTGTTAAACAATTTTCATACAAATTATAAGAATAAACTATAAGTAGCACTAAATTTACTGTGTAATAAAAACCGTTGCAAAATATATCAGTCTTATATAATGTAAAGAACCAGAAACCAAAAATTCTACACAAATAATAGATTGGTTTGATAAAATATTTAAAATTATCCACCATTTTGACATTAACATCGAACGTTTATCTAATATGGCATATGGCTCACGTAATTGTAATAAACTGATCAAATATGAAATATAAATATTAATAAAATTAATTTTAATACATTACCTTCGAAGATGTGTAAATGTTTTGTTTAATATGCTTACTACTATTAGTAAATTAAATTCGTAAATGACATTATTATATTGTGAAGTAAAAAATTGTCGTAAATTGAACAGGTAGCAGGAAAAAAAACTTTGCTGACGTTTCGATATATTTTATATCTTGGTATATATATATATATATATATATATATATATATATATATATATATATATATATATATATATATATATATATACATACATATATATATATATATATATATATATATATATATATATATATATATATATATATATATATATATATATATATATATATATATATATATATACCAAGATATAAAATATATCGAAACGTCAGCAAAGTTTTTTTTCCTGCTACCTGTTCAATTTACGACGATTTTTTACTTCACAATATAATAATGTCATTTACGAATTTAATTTACTAATAGTAGTAAGCATATTAAACAAAACATTTACACATCTTCGAAGGTAATGTATTAAAATTAATTTTATTAATATTTATACTTCATATTTGATCAGTTTATTACAATTACGTGAGCCATATGCCATATTAGATAAACGTTCGATGTTAATGTCAAAATGGTGGATAATTTTAAATATTTTATCAAACCAATCTATTATTTGTGTAGAATTTTTGGTTTCTGGTTCTTTATATTATATAAGACTGATATATTTTGCAACGGTTTTTATTACACAGTAAATTTAGTGCTACTTATAGTTTATTCTTATAATTTGTATGAAAATTGTTTAACAATGTATGATATAGATTTCGGAATTTCTAAAGGACTTATTCAATATGTTGAGTATGATGTTACACTATTCGGTGCCCTTGTGTATTTATTAATGGCTGTTTATAATTTTTTGAAACGGAATCATATGTTACATTTAATAGAGAAAATTAACAATTTTGATAGTACGGTATTTGGTTTGAATATTAGAAAAGAACGCAATTCTAGTGTGCAAAAATTGATTTGTTTAATTATTTTGAACATCTGTTATTTTACTGTTATGATTATACTATTAGCACTAGAAGTGAAAAATGTTAATTTTGCTATTTTATATTCGTATTGTTATCCTCTTGCAATATGTTTTTTCCATACTTATTCATCGGTAGTGATATTTCAATATTTAAACCGCTGTTTAGAGTGTATAAATACACGTATAATATATTTAACAAATGACCTTAGTATAAATGGTTATAAATTGAAAGTTTTACAAAATTCAGTGCAAGAATTTATTGACCTGATTGATATACTGAAGACACTTGGATCATTTACTGCTTTTTCACTTCTGGGATATCTAATTTTTTACCTAATAAATATGATATCCAGTGTTCATTATAATGTAGCTAGTATTACAAATTTCTTCTACGGACATGAATATAATATAAAATTGTTAATTTGTTATGTTCTAATTTGTGTGATTTTCACGTTTCATATGTTTATTGTCATTCATAACGTTTCTTGTACAGAATATGAGGTAAGAAATAATTGATAAGTGATCAATAGTTGGACATATTTCTTTATTTTTGTTTTGTTGGTGTTCAATTTCATTTTCCAGAAGTACACACACATTAATTTGATCGTTGGAATAATGTAGCCTAACTGTACTGTAACATTAGACTATTGCTTCACATTCCATTTCATTATTGACAAGTGTCACTTTCGTATTCTGTATTGATGATATTTTTCTACTTGTTACAGGCAGCCAAAACTGCATTACTTGTTCATGAAGTATGGAATAAGTATTCAGAAGATAAGTATATACAACTTGAAGCACAAAATGTAAGTATTAACTACTAAGTATTAGTATTTTATAGTATAACCATGTGATGAGCTGGAGTTGTCTCGAAACATCCGGTTGTTGATTTTTGTTACAGTTTAAACTGATTTCCTTACAATTATTACACGGAAAACTCAAGTTTACCGCATGTGGCCTGTTTCCGTTGAATTATTCGTTACTTCATATGGTAAAATGGAAAAATACAATTTATTTGTTTCTTTTACTAAATAAAGAAATCTTTATTTTTCAGATTATACATGCAGTCAGTACATACGTTGTTATCTTAATGCAGTTTGATAATACGAGCTAAATACAATATATTGTATATCCAGAAATTATGACAAGTACGTAATTATTAATAATAAAAAGAAGAATAATTAATCATTGACGATATGCTAATCAAGTTCTAGAACCTGGAATATGTGATTAAACACTGGATATCATGGAGACCATCGCCATTTTATGTAGCACACCTGGAGCAATGCAAAAAATTGGAATAAATTTTCAATTAAACCGAAGATAAACTTGAGTTGTAATATTTATTTATTTATCATTGTATTCACTAACAATATTCTGTCTAATAAATGTTTTTCTCTTGATTAAGAACTATATGGATAGTTTATATAATTCTTAGTGAATTTCCATCCTGCATTGTGTGCATATTATTTAATTTTTTCATTACTTCTTCAGCTTAAACCTATCATAACTATATGCTTCTTTTGGTCAATTGGTGCAAATATAGATAGTTACTGTTATTCATTTTCTGGGGATTTTGTTTTTTCTAATACACACAATGATGTACTTTACAAATCTGCAATCAGTATACATTTGATAAATAATTATGTTCAATTATAATATCTTATAACTGAAAACAAATATATTAATACTCGTAATATGTCTTTACGTCCACAGTTTCAGTGTTTCTTAATGTAGTTTTAAATGTAAAAATATCATGTTAACGTTAATAAAATAATAGTGTATTGTTATTGCAATCAAATATTCTGAATCAGTTAAGATCTCATCAAAAATTAATTAAAACACACAGTAACAAAAGTAATAATCGAAAAATACATGCACGATTTCATAATACAGTTATTAATTATTGTTGCTGGTACACACTGCTAAACATGAATTGACAGTCAGATAATATAGTCAAACTTCCATAACTCGAACTGAATCGAGTAGGATCAAATTTACTTCTATAACTCGAACTTCTATAACTCGAATTTCTCTATAACTTGAATAAAATGATTGACACGTGCATTCCATAAGTCGAATTTTTAAGAGAAATACCTTGTTTATGAAGGAAATTTTTTTGTGTCTGCCTGGTTCTTTCTCTTTTTGTTTTATTTTATTCAGGGAGTCTCTTTTCGGTTGTCCCGAGTTGTTGTTGCGTTGCAATGCAAAAAAATAAAGTGAGAGCGGAAGATCAATCACGCATTAAAGACCAGTTCTGTTGTGATTTTGTTGGAAAAGATGGTACACTTTTTGGTGCAAAAATGTATGATATAAGGAAAATACCTGGTTTATAGCAACACTTACTCACACAAAACAACGACTTTACATCAAACTGCGTTTTTTTCGTATTGAGCTTTTAATTGTTCGGAGTAGTCTTTATTTGTAAAACGAATACTTACCCATTATTCCTTATACGTTTGCTGAACATTAACGGGAACGAGGTAAATTATTGAATATTTTAACCGAAATTAGTTTGTACTCATAGTACACGATTTGGATTCAATAAAAACGTGTGTAATTAAAACACAGTAATGTTTTTAAACAAAATCGCTAGTTTTTATGAACATTTCTATAACTCATTGTAGAGTTTCTTTAGTCAATTGTAGATCTTGAGAGACATTCTTCTCTCACTGTCATCTTATTAGATTATCGTGGTGAATTAATAGAAATGTTACAAGATATGTGTTCGCTATTTTCTTTTCCATTCCTCGGTTTTTGTATTTTTGCTTTTGCCACGTTTATTTCGTCCATGTTCTATAATTTAAAAACTATAGTAAATATTTTCCATGGCAAACAATTTAACCTAAAAATATTGATTAGTGGATTTGACATTACATCTCTTATGATGTCGCAAATATGCTTAGTTGTGTATTCATTTTGTACAGCTAAAAACAGTTAAAAGTTTCGAAATTCAGCATACTAGCGAGTATTTGATGAAAATACAGGAAATTTTTATAATTTTAATTAATTATTGTTGTTTTTTTTAAATTTTCAATAAGTGTTTCATTAATGAAATGGTACATTAGCAAAATAATGAAAATTATTTATAATGTCAACACTAATATGGATGTTTCATTAAAATTATTATTTACTCTGTGTTGCATCGTTCCAGTTCTAACGTGGTAGTAATTTTCATTCTGGTTAAAATGAGTGAAAACTTTAAAGATATTATAAAACCAGTCTACTATGTGTGCATACTATTAATTATTTGGTATTTTCCGTTAAACGACACTAACCAATCACATTTTTATATTGTTTATTCTTTATTTGTTTCTGTTGTAACTATAATTTCTATTACATGTTTTTATTATACGTTCATGTCAATGCACGACATGGAATATGCAGTTTCTACTCAAATGGTCCGACTTGTTGAAGACTCAATAGCATTCGTTATTACTGTAATATTCTTTTTGATTATAGTTCATAACTTCGTGCTTAGAAACAAAATGAAATATTTGATAAACAAAGTTAACAACATTGCAAACTTTAGTTTTGATTTTCGCAAGAAACGTGCACAAATTTTGAAGGAAATAATTGTTATAATTTTATTTCATATCGCATTCATATTAATTATATTACATTATTTATGGCGTGCGATAAAAAATTGGAATCATGTCAGTGGATATACTTATTGTTTTCCTAAAATGCTGATTGTTCTAAATAATTATGTTGCGTTTATGATATTCAGATATTTGAAACAATGTTTACAAGATATTAATCTCAATATTACTGATTTGATCGTCTCTCAATCTAATATGAGGACCAACTATAAGGAACTGATAAATTTAATGATTTTCCGTTCTAAGATAATAACCATGTTACATGAAAACTGTATGTTATTTGTTCTTCCGTTTCTTGGTTTTCTTGTCTATGTTTTATGCAACTACACGACTGCACTGTTTTTCAATGTACAGAGTATGGCATACCTTTTCTATGGCAAAAAATACGATTTAGATCTAGTGTTAACCAATACACTCATCTTTTGTCTGTTACAACCGCAAATATACGCGATAATACATATTTTATGTTCTACTGAAACTGAGGTAAGTAATTTTTAAGTTTAATATTATATATTTGGTAAGTAATTTTTAAGTTTAATATTATATATTTGCCATTTATAATTCATCATAAATTATAACCTCAAAACAATGTCAATTTCATTAAAAAATACGACATACAATAGCATAATTTTCATAATAATAACATAATTAAAATTCCCTCTTCGCCGATTTGCTCACTAAAGGAAATTAAAAAATTGACTTCTACGCATACTCATTAATTAATGTAATCAATTGGAGATAATATAAATAATTATAAGACATATTTGAATAGGTTAGTATTGTTTCTGACAGCTGTGAAAGCGAAGTGTTCAACATTTTCAAAATGATATACAATTTTTATTATTTCATTCAACCAATTTACTATCTCTGTAGAATCACGGGTATTTGGTCGTTTAAATCGGATAATAATAAATCAGTATACGACATGTTGTTTTACGTTATAACTTTAGTATTGTCCGTTTTCTATTTCCATTGTTTTTACGTAACTTATCAAACATATCCTAAAGTACAATATGAAATTGTAACAGAACTTAAACGATATGTTCATTATGCAGTGCTAGCTTTGGGTATAACTACTTGTTCAATAATTATTATTTATAATTATTTACACAGGGACGGTATTAAATTTTTACTAGAAAAAATAAATAATTTTCGAAAGAACGAAATAGGCTTTAATATTCGAAAAGAACGAAAATATATGCTTGTAAAATTCATAGTTTTATTTGGTTTATATGTCATATATACTACCGTTATTAATGTGTTATTTTCTTTGCAAACAAAAAATATGAATGTTTTTATTATATTCACGATGGTATATCAGAATATGATTATTATTTTACATGCACACGTATCATTGATGATTTTTCAATATTTAAAATGTTGTTTACAAGGTGTTAATAAAAGTGTAATGAATTTATCATGTAACACAATTTGCACGGATAAAATGTTGGTAAAATTAATGCAAGAATATTTCGAACTGATTGAAATATTAGTGACGCATTGCACATTTGCATCGTTTCCATTGGTGGGATTTATTATTTACTATATAACATCTATAACATCGTGCTATTATTATAGTATTGCAAATATTATAAATCTATTCTATGCCAAGAATTATGATATAATTTTACTTATAACTAGTGCAACTACGGCTACTACATTCATGTTGCATTTATTCACAATCATTTATGACTTCCATAATTCAGAACATGAGGTAAGAAATACGGAAATATAATTTAGAAATTTAATTTACTAATAGCAGTAAGCATATTAAATAAAACATTTACACATATTAAGCTCATATCTTCGAATGTAACCTATTATAATTAATTTTACAATACACCTTCCTATTAAGTCAAAATGGTGGATAATTTTCAATATTTTATTAACCAATCTATTATTTGTGTAGAATTCTTGGTTTTTGGTTCTTTACATTATATTAGTTATATTTTTTGTAACGTTTTCTATGACACAGTAAATTTAGTGCTACTTATAGTTTATTCATATAATTTGTATGAAAATTATTCTTTTTAATTATACTTCATAATTCCGTCTTTAGAAACAAAATGAGATATTTCATAAACAAAATTAACTATATTGCAAACTATAGTTTTGATTTTCCCAAAAAAACGGGTACAAATTTTGAAGGAAATAATTGTTATAATTTTATTTCATTCCGTATTGATTTCAATTATATTACATTCTTTATGGCGTGCCATATAAAATTGGAATGTCAGTGAATATACGTTCTTATTATTTTCCTAAAACGATGATTGTTCTAAATAATTATGTTGCACTTGTAATATTCAGATATTTGAAAAAAATATTTATAAAACATTAAATATCACTGATTTGATCGTCGATCAATCTAATATGAGATTCAACTACATATTTAAGGAACTGATAAATTTAATAATTTTTCGTTGTAAGATAATAGTCGTGTTATATGAGAACTGTATTTTATTTGCTCTGCAGTTTCTTGGTTTTCTTCTCTATATTTTGTTTAATTACATAACTATTCTCTTTTTACAAACTTTTATTTAGTTTCACTTGTTAGTTAGCTATTCTGTCTGAAATCTTCGGATTCAATTTTAACCAATTTCTACATATCCGATCGATTTGAAACTTTGTACACAGACGTAACACCGACGACAATATAATATATTCATGAAAGTTTTTTCTTAAACAATTATTATAACTTGCGTATCCCAAAAAAATCATTTGTAGTTTACGGAATACAGGAAAGTGTGTCTGCTTATCTAAGCTAAGCTAATAACTTACAATTATGTACAGTAACAGACCACTCAGACCTAAAGCTTCGGTTTGCTTGGAAGCGGTGCCGTCATTTTACGGCCGTAAAAATACGTGAAAGTTGAATATGTTGAAGTAAAAAATAAGGTAGCAGGAAATATACATATATTGAAGATATAAAATATATCGAAACATCGGCAAAGTTTTTTTTCCTGGTACCTGTCCAACTTACGACAATTTTTTACTTCATAATGTATAATGTCAATTTCGAATTTAATTTGCGAGTAGCAGTAAGCATATTAAATAAAATATTTACAATAAATATGATATCTAGTATTCATTATAATGTAGCTAGTATTACAAATTTCTTCTACGGATATAATATAAAATTGTTAATTTGTTATGTTCTAATTTGTGTAATTTTCACGTTTTATATGTTTATTGTCATTCATAACGTTTCTTGTACAGAACATAAGGTAAGAAATAATTGATAAGTGATCAATAATTGGATATATTTCACATTAATTTGATCGTTGGAATAATGTAGGCTAACTGTACTGTAACATTGCACTATTCCTTCACATTCCATTTCATTATTGACAAGTGTCACTTTCGTATTCTGTATTGATAATATTTTTCTACTTGTTACAGGCAGCCAAAACTGCATTACTTGTTCATGAAATATGGAATAAGTATTCAGAAGACAGGTATATAAAACTTGAAGCACAAAATGTAAGTATTGAGTACTAAGTATTAGTATTTTATAGTATAACCATGTGATTAGCTGGAGTCGACTAGAAACATCCGGTTGTTAATTTTTGTGTGATTTTTGTTACAGTTTAAACTGATTTCCTTACAATTATTACACGGAAAACTCAAGTTTACAGCATGTGGCTTGTTTCCATTGAATTATTCGCTACTTCATATGGTAAAATGGAAAAATACAATTTATTTGTTTAATTTACTAAATAAAGAAATCTTTATTTTCAGATTATACATGCAGTCAGTACATACGTTGTTATCTTAATGCAGTTTGATAATACGAGCTAAATACAATATATTGTATATCCAGAAAAGGTAATCCATAAAATATGGCAAGTACGCAATTATTAATAATAAAAAGAAGAAGAATTCAACATTGACGATATGCTAATAAAGTTCTAGAAACTGGAATATGTGATTAAATATTGGATATCATGGAGATCATCGCCATTGGATGTAACTTTCCACAAAGACCGGATTAAATGTACATATATGCTACATAAAATAAAAAGTTAGGCCTTCCTTACATTATTTTCTAAACGTCAATAGGTAAAGCACACCTGGAGCAATGCAAAAAATAGGAATAAATTTTCAATCAAACCGAAGATAAACCTGAGTTGTAATATTAATTTATTTATCATTGTATTCAGCTACAATATTCTGTCTAATAAATGTTTTTCTCTTCATTAAGAACTACATGGATAATTTATATAATTCTTAGTGAATTTACATCCTGCATTGTGTGCATATTATTCATATTTTTCATTACTTCTTCAGCTTAAAACAATCATAACTATGTGATTCTTTCGGTCTATTAATTTAATTAAGTAAGTACCAGTCGGTGCAAATTTTGATAGTTAATGTTATTCATTTTCTGGGGATTGTGTTTTTAAGTAAACGAATGCAATTTTCTAATACACACAGTGATGTACTTTACAAGCCTGAAGTCAGTATACATTTGATAAATAATTATGCTCAATTATAATATCTTATAACTGAAAACAAATATATTAATATTCGTAATATGCTTTTTTTTCTTTACGTTCACAGTCTCACTGTTTCTTAATGTAGTTTTAAATGTAAAAATGTCATGTTCACGTTAATAAAATAAAAGTGTATTGTTATTGCAATCAAATATTCTGAATCAATTAAGAACTCATCAAAAATTATAACACACAGTAACAAAAGTAATAATCGAAAAATACATGCACGATTTCATAATTCTGTTATTAATTACTTATATGACACCAGTTTTAAATATATTTACCTCAAATTTAAAAACAACAGCACCATAAAAATATATTCATTTTTGCATAAACAATTAATTTGTCTAAAATATAGACATACAAAATTACATTCTAAACAAAAAGTCAGTTAATTTTATACATTACATTAAACATTTGCATTATTTATCACAATTCTTTGGTATATCATTTTTCTCTTTGTATGAATACGGAAGAAAATATTTTGGTGAAAATATATTTAATTCTATCGGTAATTATGTTCATATATTTATTGTTGCTGGTACACACTGCTAAACATGAAAAATCTATAGTCAGATAATACAGTTAATCTTCCATAACTCGAACTTCTATAAATCGAAATGAATCGAGTGGCAATATCGTTTGGGGAGCAAATTACATGCAATTGTACTTCTATAACTCGAATAAAATGATTGACATGTGCATTCCATAAGTCGAATTTTTAAGAAGAATACCTTGTTAATGAAGGAAATTTTTTGTTATGATGTCGCAAATATGCTTAGTTGTGTATTTATTTTGTACAGCTGAAAAACAGGTAAGAGTTGAGAAGTTTATTCTTCAGCATACTAGCGACTATCGAATGAAAATACATATATATGTATATATATATATATATATATATATATATATATATATATATATATAATTTTAATTAACTATTGTTTTTAATTTTCAATAAGTGCTTCATTAATGATATAGTACATTAGCAAGATAATGAAAATTAATAATGTCAACTCTAATACATATGTGTGTTTTATTAAAATTATTATTTATTCTGTCTTGTATCTTTCCAGTTCTAACGTGGTACATAATAATTTTCATTCTGGTTAAAATGAGTGAAAACTTTAAAGATATTATAAAACCAGTCTACTATCTGTGCATACTATTAATTATTTGGTATTTTCCGTTAGACGACACTATCCAACCATATTTTTTTATTGTTTATTATTTGTTTGTTTCTGTTGTAACTATAATTTATATTATATGTTTTTATTATACGTTCATGTCAATGAACGACATGGAATATGCAGTTTCTACTCAAATGGTCCGACTTGTTGAAGACTCAATAGTATACGTTGTTACTGCAATATTCTTTTTGATTATACTTCATAACTTCGTGCTTAGAAACAAAATGAAATATTTCATAAACAAAGTTAACAACATTGCAAACTTCATTTTTGATTTTCGCAAGAAACGTGCACAAATTTTGAAGGAAATAATTGTTATATTTTTAATTTATTTCGCATTGATATTAATTATATCATATTATTTATGTCGTGCGATAAAAAATTGGAATTATGTCATTGGATATACTTATTGTTTTCCTAAAATGCTGATTATTCTAAATAATTATGTTGCGTTTGTGATATTCAGATATTTGAAACAATATTTACAAAATATTAATCAAAGTGTCACTGATTTGTTCGTCTATCAATCTAATATGAGGACCAACTATAAGGAACTGATAAATTTAATGATTTTCCGTTCTAAGATAATAACCATGTTACATGAGAACTGTATGTTATTTGCTCTTCCGTTTCTTGGTTTTCTTGTCTTTGTTTTATGCAACTACACGACTGCACTGTTTTTCAATGTACAGAGTATGGCATACCTTTTCTATGGTAAAAAATATGATTTGGATCTTGTGTTAACCAATACACTCATCTTTTGTCTGTTACAACCGCAAATATGCGCGATAATATATATTTTATGTTCTACTGAAACTGAGGTAAGTAATTTTGAAGTTTAATATTACAAAAAGCCATTATCGCAGAAATAAATTATTATTTACCATTTATAATTCATCATAAATTATAACCTCAAAATAATATGTTAATTTCATTAATAAGTACGACATTAATAGCATAATTTTCATAATAATAACATAATTAAAATTCCCTCTCCGCCGATTTGCTCGCTAAAGTAAATTAAAAAATAGACTTTTACACATACTGTTTAATTAATGTAATGAATTGGAGATAATATAAATAATTATAAGACATATTTGTATAGGTTAGTACGGCTTCTGACAGCTGTGAAAGCTAAGTGTTCAACATTTGCAAAATGATATACAATTTTTATTATTTCATTCAACCAATTTACTATCTCTGTAGAATTACGGGTATTTGGTCGTTTAAATCAGATAACAATAAATCAGTATACGACATTTTTTTTTACGTAATAAGTTTACTATTGTCCGTTTTCAATTTCTATTGTTTTTACGTAACTTATCAAACATATCCTGAAGTACAATATGAAATTGTAACAGAACTTAATCGAAATGTTGATAATTCGGTGCTAGCTTTGGGTATAACTGCTTGTTCAATAATGATTGTTTATAATTATTTACACAGAGACGGTATTAAAATTTTACTAGAAAAAATAAATAATTTTCGAAACAACGAAATAGGCTTTAATATTCGAAAAGAACGAAAATATATTCTTATAAAATTCATAGCTTTATTTGGTTTTTATGTCATATATTCCACCGCTAATAATGTGTTATTTTCTTTGCAAACAAAAATTATCAAATTTTATATTAATTTCACGGTGATGTATCAGTATATGATTATTATTTTACATACACACATATTAATGATGATTTTTCAATATTTAAAACGTTGTTTGCAAGGAGTTAATCAAAGTGTAATGAATTTATCATATACCACAATATGTACGAATAAACTTTTGATAAAATTAATGCAAGATTATTTCGAACTGATTGAAATACTAGTGACGCATTGCACACTTGCATCGTTTCCATTGGTGGGATTTATTATTTACTATTTAACATCTATAACATCGTGCTACCATTATAGTATTTTAAATATTATAAATATATTCTATGCCAAGGATTATGATATAATTTTACTTATTGTTAGTACGGTTACTGGTAGTACGTTCATGTTGCATATATTCATGATCATTTATTACTTCCATAGTTTAGAACATGAGGTAAGAAATACGGAAAATGTTATGCATACAATATACAATTTGATGAAAATCATGTGCAAGTTGAATATGTCAAAGTAAAAAATAAGGTAGCAGGAAATATATATTGAAGATATAAAATATATCGAAACATCGGCAAAGTTTTTATCCTGGTACCTGTCCAACTTATATATTTTACTTCATAATAATGTCAATTTCGAATTTAATTTGCTAGTAGCAGTAAGCATATTAAATAAAATATTTACAATAAATATGATATCTAGTATTCATTATAATGTAGTTAGTATTACAAATTTCTACTACGGATATGAATATAATATAAAATTGTTAATTTGCTATGTTCTAATTTGTGCAATTTTCACGTTTCATATGTTTATTGTCATTCATAACGTTTCTTGTACAGAATATGAGGTAAGAAATAATTGATAAGTGATCAATAGTTGGACATATTTCTTTATTTTTGTTTTGTTCGTGTTCAATTTTTTTTCCCAAAGTCACACACATTAATTTGATCGTTGGAATAATGTAGGCCAACTGTACTGTAACATTACATTATTTCTTCACATCCTTCCATTATTGACAAGTGTCACTTTCGTAATCTGTGTTGATGATATTTTTCCACTTGTTACAGGCAGCCAAAACTGCATTACTTGTTCATGAAATATGGAATAAGTATTCAGAAGATAAGTATATACAACTTGAAGCACAAAATGTAAGTATTGACTACTAAGCGTTAGTATTTTATAGTATAACCATGTGATGAGCTGGAGTTGATTCCAAACATACAGTTGTTGATTTTTGTGTGATTTTTGTTACAGTTTAAACTGATTTCCTTACAATTATTACACGGAAAACTCAAGTTTACCGCATGTGGCCTGTTTCCATTGAATTATTCGTTACTTCATATGGTAAAATGAAAAAATACAATTTATTTGTTTAATTTACTAAATAAAGAAATCTTTATTTTCAGATTATACATGCAGTCAGTACATACGTTGTTATCTTAATGCAGTTTGATAATACGAGCTAAATACAATATATTGTATATCCAGAAGTTAATTATTAATAATAAAAAGAAGAATAATTAAATATTGACGATATGCTAATCAAGTTCTAGAAACTGGAATATATGATTAAACACTGGATATCATGGAGACCATTGCCACTGGATGTAACTTTCCACAATGGCCGGATTAAATGTATATGCTATATAAAATCAAGAGCTAGGCCTTCCTTACATTATTTTCTAAACGTCAATAGATAGAGCAAACCTGGAGTAATGCGGAAAATTGGAGTAAATTTTCAATTAAACCAAAGATAAACCTGAGTTGTAATATTAATTTATTTATCATTGTATTCACCTACAATATTCTGTCTAATAAATGTTTTTCTCTTCATTAAGAACTACATGGATAATTTTTATAATTCTTAGTGAATTTACATCCTACATTGTGTGGATATTCTTTATTTTTCTCATTACTTCTTCAGCTTAAAACAATCATAACTATATGCTTCTTTTGGACTATTAATTTAATTAAGTAAGTACCATTAGGTGCAAATTCGTTACTGTTATTCATTTTCTGGGAATTTTGTTTTTAATTAATGTAATTTGCTCATACACACAGGGATGTACTTTGCATTAGCGAAGCATTAATGAAAAGTTATTAATTTATTATTTTTTTATCTATGTACTTAGATAAATTCAGAGGAGTGTCATTAACGGATAATTTATTTTGTAATTTAATTCATAAATTAAAATAACAATTTATTAATTACTTATCTAAGGGCATTTATTATGTAGAATCGAATATCCAAGGTGAACATTTAGCTTCAGTTTGTTTCGTTGCGCGCTAATACCAATACCAAGTATTATAAAAATAAATTTTTCCTTTGAAAATGTCCGTTAATTTTTTACAGTACCTAAAACCTGTACATTATTTTTCACAATTTTTCGGCATTTCTTTTTTCTCATTGCCCGAGTATGAAACGGATGAATGCGGTGGAGAAATATTTAATTTGATTATCGGGTTACCGGTGGTATCTATATATTTATACTGTTGCTTTAACACACTATATTATATAACAGAAATACAATCTACTAATAGGAATTCGTCTGGTAATTTTATGAAAATATTGACTGTCATATATGTTATTCAATTTGTTTTAAACTGTATCTATAATATCGTTTATAAAAATCAAATAAAAACACTCTTATACTCAATACACGAACGTATCACCATTAATTATGATAAAAAACGTACTATTGTGATTGTAAAAATAGTGTTAATATTGTGCATTTTTTGTGTGTTATTTTTTTATAACTTAAATGCATTATTAAACAAAGGCATATTTCATACTGTAATCAGATTTGGTGTGTTTTTTAATTTATTTACGGTATTTCAACATGTAATAATTATGACGGAAATAAGAAATGAATTTGCAAATATCAATGATAATTTGCTACAATTTAAAATCTCCGCAAACAACAAATACGGCAATATAAATGAAAAATCACAGAGATTTTCGCGATTAATTCAACTTGCAAAATCACATCAAATGTTTTCGGAAGTGACGAAATTGTTTTGTGATACACTGGGAATAAGAATGTTGACGCAAATTGCTTTTTATTTTGTACTTTTGGTTTTTTCCACCAGTCCTATGGTTCAGATTTGCAAAAATAACGACAAAAATTTAGTTGACTTAGAATGGTTAGTTTTTGCTGCAATATGGTGTTCGATGTTCATAGCTGTTATTGTAGGTATATGTTATATTCACAATGCAGTTATGGAGGAGGTGAGTCAGTTATGTTATTTGATGAAACTGATGTAAAGAATACATGTACATTTATAAATTCAAGTGCGTTTTACATCTGTCAAATTTCAAATCATTTAAATTTGACCATACTGGCCTTGAAGAAAACAAATAATGCTTCAATCGCTTCATCAATGCTCTTTATGAATCAAAATAAGGACAAATAAATTTCAAGCACTTCACATTAGCCCATGGTCACTGACGGAAACATGAATTTGACGTTTGTCTGATGGAAATTTGATAGATATAAAACGCAAAAGAAATACCAAGTAGTTTTCGTGCCTTTTCTAGGCAAGGAAAGCATCGTTAATTGTTCACGAATTTTGGAATGAACATGTAGAGGAATATTCAATATTCAGGATAGATGAGGTACATCTGCAATGATTTGGATATGTAATATATTATTCTAATTTCTTAAATGATTCTAGTTTCAATCTATCTCTCTTCAAATGCTTCATGGAAAATTACATTTCACAGCTTGTGGATTTTTCGATTTGGATTTTACATTATTACACACGGTGAAAATATGGCAAGTTTTATTCAACTATTTTATGTAAATAATATATTTTTCAGGTTATAGCAGCTATGGCTACATATATGGTTATATTAAACCAAATTGATGATATGTCCAAATAATGGTTTTAATTATATGATTTCTCAATATCACTTAATGATAATTAAGCTGTAAATTAAATTGCAATTGTAACATTATGCTATTAAAATAAATATATAGAATATGTTATATGGTTTTATAATTAAATATTGAAGAGTAATTTATATTAATTAGAGCAATATTAATTGAAATGCAATGCTGAAAATAATATTCAAAAAAGTCAATTAAAAAAGTTTCATTGAAAATGTTTTTAATCCATTATTTTGTAATTTGCTTAAGTATTGTCAAACAATTAACTAATTAAATGAATGAATTGTATTCATACATGAATTTACAAATTTGAAAAACACATTTACATTATCTTCCTTATCGGTACTGAAATAATATAAGACAACTCATAAAAACGTATCGTCAATAGTTTCTATCAATATAAATAAATATACGAGATATAATCATTGTATATTTAATAAACGAAAATGTGAATAATTTTGAAAAGAAACGTTACATATTGATTTTCAAAATAGTACTTATGTTAACATTATTCTGTGTACTGTTTTTAAGAGATTACGGAGGATTGTTAATATACGATACTCATATACATTATCATATTGTAGTGAGAATTGAGATTTATTTAAATTTCATTACTACATTTACACATGCCACATATATTGTTGAAATAAAAAAGCAATTTTCCAATATAAATGCAAGTTTGCGACAGATTCAAATGTCAGCTAGATAATAATCAAAGTATTGCGCGCATGAATAACTAGGAATGTATACAGACATATATGCCTGCAGCTCATCGACGTATGTGCAATTCTGAATATATCACAAATTATTATTTATCTAGATTCACTTTTAAAATCCTAGGTGCCTAGGTCGCAAACAAAACAACAAATTTAAAACAAGTGTGAATACATTTTCTCGTGTTGACAAAAGCAAAGCAAACTAAGCCGACTATAAATGCATTGATCTTCTTTTGTTCAATTTTTAATTAAAAAATATTTTTTTCTCCAATGGTCTTACATAATTTTTCAAAATAAAAAATATGGAAAAATATTGTTCCATTTCCTGCATATGCATGAAAATTTTGAATACAATTGAATAAAAAATAACGCAGAAAAAAAATAAAAACTGAAAAAAAATGGAAAATATTTTTTTTCTCAAGTACTAAGGAAAATTTTGAAAAATAAAATGTACCTTGCACAACTAGACCATAACACGTATCTGCAAAAAAAATTTCGTAAAAATCCGTTGGGTAGTTTAGGAGATCTAGGTGGAACAAAAAATCTCGTACGAGCGAGCGAGCGAGCGGACGAGCGACATACATTCGGACATATGTTGTAATAGTCATTTCGTGATCCAGGGGGTCTGTCCGGGATTTCTGTGCAAAAATTTTTGAAATCGGAAGATGCTACAGACATCGTACCGAACACTATAGCTCTTCGACAGGAGGTCGATGAGCTAAAAAATGTCAAAATCAGTGTAGATTTATTCGTATAGTTCAATTGGTTGAAATTCATCAAAGATTATCGGAAGTAACGAAGACAGTTTGTAAAACGTTGTCACCCAGAATCTTGATACAAGTTACATATTATTTTATACTGACAGTATTTGGCTCAAGTTCTACAATGAAAATTTGGCGAGATACTGATGAAATCGTAAACTGGGAATGGTTCAATTGGATACTGGTTGGACTGTCATGGTTCACGTCGTTTATGATTGGTGTTAATTTTCACGTTTCATATGTTTATTGTCATTCAAAACGTTTCTTGTACAGAATATGAGGTAAGAAATAATTGATAAGTGATTAATAGTTGGATATATTTCACATTAATTTGATCGTTGGAATAATGTAGGCTAACTGTACTGTAACATTACACTATTCCTTCACATTCGATTCCATTATTGACAAGTGTCACTTTCGTAATCTGTATTGATGATATTTTTCTACTTGTTACAGGCAGCCAAAACTGCATTACTTGTTCATGAAATATGGAATAAGTATTCAGAAGATAAGTATATACAACTTGAAGCACAAAATGTAAGTATTGAGTACTAGGCATTAGTATTTTATAGTATAACCATGTGATGAGCTGGAGTCAACTCAAATATCCGGTTGTTGATTTTTGTGTGCTTTTTGTTACAGTTCAAACTGATTTCCTTACAATTATTACACGGAAAACTCAAGTTTACCGCATGTGGCCTGTTTCCATTGAATTATTCGTTACTTCATATGGTAAAATGGAAAAATACAATTTATTTGTTTCATTTACTAAATAAAGAAAAAAATATTTTCAGATTATACATGCAGTCAGTACATACGTTGTTATCTTAATGCAATTTGATAATACGAGCTAAATATAATATATTGTATATCCAGAAATTATGACAAGTACGTAATTATTAATAATAAAAAGAAGAATAATACAAACTGACGATATGCTATCAAAGTTCTAGAAACTGGAATATGTGATTAAACACTGGATATCATGGAGACCATCGCCATTGGATGTAACTTTCCACAATGGGCGGATTAAATGTATATGCTATATAAACTTAAGAGTTAGGCCCGTTTTACATTATTTTCTAAACGTCAATAGATTGAGCAAACCTGGAACAATGCGGAAAATTGGAGTAAATTTTCAAATAAACCAAAGATAAACCTGAGTTGTAATATTAATTTATTTATCATTGTATTCACCTACAATATTCTGTCCAATAAATGTTTTTCTCTTCATTAAGAACTACATGGATAATTTATATAATTCTTAGTGAATTTACATCCTGCATTGTGTGCAAATTATTTATTTTTCTTATTACTTCTTCAGCTTAAAACAATCATAACTATATGATTCTTTTGGTCTATTAATTTAATTAAGTAAGTACCATTCGGTGCAAATTCGTTACTGTTATTCATTTTCTGAGAATTTTGTTTTTAACTAATGTGATTTGCTAATACACACAGGGATGTACTTTGCACTAGCGGAGCATTAATAAAAAGTTATTAATTTATTATTTTTGTATTTTTTTTATCTAAGTGCGTAGATAAGATAGGAGTGTCATTAACGCATAATTTATTTTGTAATATAATTCATAAACTAAAATAACAAACAATTTATTAATTACTTAACTAAGGGCATTTATTATGTAGAATCGAATATCCAAGGTATACATTTAACTTCAGTTTGTTTCGTTACGCGCTAATAACAATACCGAGTATTATAAAAATAAATTTTTCCTTTAAAAATGTCCGTTAATTTTTTACAGTACCTAAGACCTGTACATTATTTTTCACAATTTTTCGGTATTTCTTTTTTCTCATTGTCAGACTATGAAACGGATGAATGCGGTGGAGAAATATTTAATTTGATTATCGGGTTACCGGTAGTATCTATATATTTATACTGTTGCTTTCACACACTATATTATGTAACAGAAGTACAATCTACTGATAGGAATTTTATGAAAATAGTGACTATCATATATGTTATTCAGTTTGTTTTAAATTGCATCTATAACATCGTTTATAAAAATCAAATAAAAACACTCTTATACTCAATACACGAACGTATCACCATTAATTACGATAAAAAACGTACTATTGTGATTGTAAAAATAGTGTTAATATTGTGCATTTTTTGTGTGTCATTTTTTTATAACTTAAATGCATTATTAAACAAAGGAATATATTATATTGTAATCAGATTTGGTGTGTATTTAAATTTTTTTACGGTATTTCAACATGTAATAATTATGACGGAAATAAAAAATGAATTTGCAAATATCAATGATAATTTGCTACAATTTAAAATCTCCGCAAACAACAAATCTGGAAATATAAATGAAAAATCACAGAGATTTGCGCGGTTAGTTCAACTTGCAAAATCACATCAAATGTTTTCAGAAGTGACGAAATTGTTTTGTGATACACTGGGAATAAGAATGTTGACGCAAATTGCTTTTTATTTTGTACTTTTGGTTTTTTCCACCGGTCCTATGGTTCAGATTTGGACAAATTACGACAAAGATTTAGTTGACGTAGAATGGTTAGTTGTTGCTGTAATATGGTGTTCGATATTTATAGCTGTTATTCTAGGTATATGTTATATTTACAATGCAGTTATGCTGGAGGTAAGTCAGTTATGTTATATGATGAAACTGATGTAAAGAATATACATTTATAAATTCAAGTGCGTTTTACATCTGTCAAATTAAAAATTATTTAAATTTGACCATATTGGCCTTGAAAAAAAGAAAAATATTTAAATCGCTTCATCAATGCTCTTCGTGAATCAAAATAAGGACAAATAAATTTCAAGTACTTCACATTAGCCCATGGTCACTGACGGAAATAAGAAATTGACGTTTGTCTGATGGAAATTTGATAGATATAAAACGCAAAAGAAACCAAAAAACCAAGTAATTTTCGTGCGTTTTTCTAGGCAAGAAAAGCGTCGTTAATTATTCATGAATTTTGGAATGAACATGTAGAGGAATATTCAATATTCAGGATAGATGAGGTACATCTACAATGATTTGGATATGTAATATATTATTCTAATTTCTTAAATGATTCTAGTTTCAATCTATCTCTCTTAAAATGCTTCATGGAAAATTACATTTCACAGCTTGTGGATTTTTCGATTTGGATTTTACATTATTACATACGGTGAAAATATGGCGAGTTTTATTCAACTTTTTTATGTAAATAATATATTTTTCAGGTTATAGCAGCTATGGCTACATATATGGTTATATTAAACCAATTTGGTGATATGTCCAAATAATGGTTTTAATTACATTATTCCTCAATATCACTTAATGATAATTAAGCTGTAAATTAAATTGCAATTGTAACATTATGTTATTAGAATAAATATATAGAACACAAAATATTTCATGTACGGATTTATTTATGTTATATGGTTTTATAATTAAATATTGAAGAGTAATTTATATTAATTAGAGCAATATTAATTAAAATGCAATGCTGAAAATAATATTCAAAAAAGTCAATTAAAAACGTTTCATTGAAAATGTTTTTAATCCATTATTTTGTAATTTGCTTAAGTATTGTCAAGCAATTAACTAATTAAATGAATGAATTGTATTCATGTAAATTTGAAAAACACATTTACATTATCTTCCTTATCGGTACTGAAATAATATAAGACAACTCATAAAAACGTATCGTCAATAGTTTCTATCAATATAAATAAATATACGAGATATAATCATTGTACATTATAATTTAAATATTTTTACAAAATGATAGTTACTTTTATACAATATATAAAACCACTGACGTATGTAACTAAAATCTTCGGTATTACTTTTTTCTCTTTACCCGAATATAATATACAAGATTGTGGAGACGATGTATATAATTTCATAATCGGCCTACCGGTAATATGTTCGTATATTTATTGTGGTTGGCGCGCTGTATTCGATATAGAAAATTTAAAACCACGAAATAAAAATATTTCAAAAAGTTATATGAAAATATTGTGTATGCTATCGATTCTTGATTTTGCTTTAACCACTGTGTATAATATGATTTATAGAAATAAAATCAAATCAATCGTATATTTAATAAACGAAAATGTGAATAATAATTTTGAAAAGAAACGTTGCATGTTGATTTTCAAAATAGTACTTTTGTTAACATTATTCGGTGTACTGTTTTTAAGAGATTACGGAGGATTGTTAATATACGATACTCATATACATTATCATATTGTAGTGAGAATTGAGGTTTATTTAAATTTCTTTACTACATTTACACATTCCACATATATTGTTGAAATAAAAAAGCAATTTTCCAATATAAATGCAAGTTTGCGACAGATTCAAATGGCAGCTAGACATAATCAAAGTATTGCGCGGATGAATAAAAAATGTGAAAATCAGTGTAGATTTATTCGTATAGTTCAACTGGTTGAAATGCATCAAAGATTATCGGAAGTAGCGAAGACAGTTTGTAAAACGTTGTCACCCAGAGTCTTGATACAAGTTACGTATTATTTTATACTGACAGTATTTGGCTCAAGTCCTACGATGAGAATTTGGCGAGATACAGATGAAATTGTAAACTGGGAATGGTTCAATTGGATACTGGTTGGACTGTCATGGTTCACGTCGTTTATGATTGGTGTTACTACAATTTGTTATTCTTGGAATTCTATCGCACAAGAAGTAAGAAGATCGTTATACTATTTATGCTTGCATACCTGTATATACGTATATTTTGCAGACAAGAAAAACACCTCTAATAATTCATGAATATTGGAACGAGCATATAGGAGAACATTCCGTATATTTAATGCAAGAGGTATAGTGTATTCCACTTTCATATTCCTGACTACTTGACTTGTAATAATTAGTTTATTCGGGGTGCTATATCCTAACAATACAAATTCTTTGAAATATTTCAATAGATAATCGGTATACTCAGACATATAAATAGCGGTTACCAAAATGCACGCACTTCACCTCTGTGACACTGAGTCTGAGTATACCGATCGAAAACAGTTATACAGAGGAATACTGCACGCTCGGTACGGCTATTGGGATCAGTAGTAAACGGGGTAACAATTTTATTTTGAGCTAATTATCTATTGAAATATTTCAAAGAATTTGTATTGTTAGGATATAGCACCCCCAATAAACTAATTATTACAAGTCAACTAGTCAGGAATATGAAAGTGGAATACACTATACAACTGAATGATTACTAGAAAATAAAGTACTATATCATTTAATATTGTATTTAGTTCCAGTCTATTTCTCTACAGATGTATCATGGAAGATTGCATTTTATGGCTTGTGGATTCTTTTATTTAGACTTTTCGTTACTATATACGGTAAGAAAAACACAATAATTATGATTAATATTTGTTGAAAATATGTAATATATTTATAGGTAATAGCGGCGTTGGCTACATATATGGTTATATTATCTCAATTTGATGAAATATCGAAATAATTGCCAATATATAAATGTACATTTAAAATATTTATATATTATAATATTTCTTGAATGTGTGTATCTAAAAGTGTATAGCTCAGATTACTGTATAAAACAAATAAATAAATTTGTTTTATTGTAAATATACGAATACTGAATTAATTATTTATCTTTTTATAATGCAAAAATAATGACAATTAAACAAATGTAATTTTCTACTAATGAGACGAGGGAGATATAGTGGAATCCGCTTATAGTGAACTTGCAGAGACCAGGAATTTGATTCAGTATAAGCGAATGGACACCATAACAAAAGTACAATAAGACTTCGATTAACGCTGATTCGTTATAACGCGGTTTTTCATGAACTCAAAAAGCGCTAAATTTTTGATGATTCGTTATAAGTTCATTGAAGACACAATTACGGAAATTATGGATAAATTTTTAGAAAATTACGGAGTATTAAAATGACCTTGATTAAAAATGTTTCGTTTAGCACTGGAACTTATTTGAACGTATTCTCCGCGTTTAGCAAAGTCTTACTGTATTTAGTATGTTATGTATGTATTTAGTTGGGACTCAGATATGTTCATTATAAGCGAGTTTCCAGTAAATGCGAGTTCACTATAAGTGGAATCCACTGTATATGGAACGATCTTCCATATGTTTTGGCGAGCGATTGTAAGAATGATATGTAGACTGCTGTCGGCAGAAGAAAGACATTATATTATGTATCTTCTACCAAACACAATCAATTACTATTAATCAATTATTGTTTATTCAAGAACTAATTTATAAAGTGTATATAATTTATGAAATTATCAATTAATGTTTCTCTATAAAAAGCATTTGAAAATATTGTTTCACAATAGTATTATTAAAATTTTTAATCGAAGAAAAGATATTTAAGATGACAGTAACATTTATACAGTACATAAAACCTGTGCATTATTTGTGTAAAATATTCGGAATTTCTTTCTATTCGTTAAATGAAACAGAAAGTTCCATAGAGAAAATATTTAATTTTATCGCTGGTTTACCTGTAATATGCTTGTACATTTATTGTAGTTGGCAGGGAATAAGTGACATCGAAAATATGATACCGGAAGATGAACATATTGCACATAATTCTATGAAAATAGTAATATATGTCTCAATTCTAGATTTTGTAACCATTTGCTGTTATAATATTATTTATAGAAATAAATTAAAATCAACTATGTATCTAATAAATGAACACGTGAACATCAACTATGATAAAAAACGTTACATTTTAATTTTTAAAACAGCATTATTACTAACTGCTTTTACGGCGTTATTACTTAAAGATAAACGTAAACATCTAACCAATTACTTATACTATCACATCACGGTTCAGATTGTAAATTTTCTGAATTTCTTTGACACTTTTACTTACGTAATATGTATTGCGGAAATAAAAAACGAATTTACAAATATCCAGCAGAGTTTGCTACAATTTAAGAATACAACGGACGATAATACAGTTATTTTAGGCAATGGTAATAAGATTGAGGATCAATATAGATTTGCACGGATAATTCAGTTGGTAGAAAATCATCAAAGATTATCAGAAGTGGCGAACTATGTTTGTGATACATGGGGAATTAAAGTGTTACTGTATATAGCGTTTTATTTTCTAATTTTGGTTTTTGGATCGAATCCCATGATTCGAGCTTGGAAGAATGTAAGCGATAATTTTACATTTACGTCGTTTTCATGGATACTTATTGGAATTATATGGATTTCATGGTTATTTATGGCTATCACAGTTATTTGTTATTCTTGGAATTCCTTACTGAGCGAGGTGAGAAAAATTATTTTAATATATCCACTGAATTCCTACTAGAATCCATTTAGTTAGTATTAATATTGATACATACACTTTCATATATCCTTTGGCATTTCCTTAACCATAAAGCACATTATATAATTACCTTTACAGGCCAAAAAGACATCATTAATCGTGCACGAACTTTGGAATGAGCGCGGAGAAAACAGTTCTGTTTGTTTTATGAATGCGGTACGTTAACAGTTCGAAACTTAATAAATATCTATAATGTGTAATACAATTTCAGTTTCAAATCATCTCACTACAAATGCTACATGAAAGACAACATTTCACAGCTTGTGGATTTTTCGCATTCGATTTTACATTATTACATACAGTAAGTTTTTCCTAAAAATATTAATGAAATAAAATTAGTCATATGTATCATATGTCGTTATTTTAATGTATTTTCTAGATCAGTGGTCGCCAAAGTTTTTTGATCACGTACCCCTAAGACAAAACTTTTTTATTCGCGCACCCCTAGAACCCTACAGTATATTATATATATATATATATATATATATATATATATATATATATATATATATATATATATATATACATGACATCAATTGGCAGTCATAAATAAAATAAATATATTTGTGTTATTAAAACAGTTTACACAAGTATTTTTATATTTTATAAATTTTTATATTTTTCTGGCGCACCCCCTAGTAACACCTCGCGCACCCCCAGGGGTGCGCGCACCCCACTTTGGCGACTACTGTTCTAGATATTAGCAGCTTGGGCTACGTATTTGCTTATATTGAAACAGTTTGATGACATATCTAAATAAATACATCGATAGGTCAAATATATAAAATGTTTACTTACCATTCATATAATGATCATTGTAGATTTTATTTAGTTCAATGTAGAATCTTGAGATGGAAAATAATTGAATAAAAAGGGTTCGAATAAATTACTATAGTTGAAATAGTCATTTATTCCAACCGTTTGGATTCAATTATTTTCCATATCATTAATATAATGTATAACACTTTTTACAAGCACGAAATGTAATAAGCACAACTACACCACATGTTCAAAGTTAAACAGTAAGATAGAATTACGTAAAATTATAATCACATAATACTTCTGAACTTTTCTAAATTTATTAATTACCATAATTGGTCAATCTACAGATTGAATAACAATAATGTAGGGAATAAACTAATTCAAGGTTATATGCAATGGTTAATGACAGAAGAAATATAAGAAAGAAGTGTACATATTTTTATTTTTCACTCCTAATACTAGCCATATATATTTACAAAAAAGAAAATAATTACTTCACGTCTACCTAGCCACATTCTAGAATATTCTGTCTTCTTTTGAACAAATCACATTGACAGTAGTACAAACCTTGATTTTTCTCACTCTTGGATAAAAATACTTTTCACGTCTGATTCACAATTTTTCGTAAGGCCATATTCTTCTGGTACAACACTTATTCAAGATAATAATAACGGGCTGTGTAATCAATGTATTATAATTATATATAAAAAAAACAAATTATACATACACTTAAAAGCTCACACGATTGGACAGAGAAAGAGAGAGCAGATACAATCATGCGCATTTAATCAGTTCTGGGGAAAATAAATCTCTTGCAACTAGAATAAATTATTACGAAATGGTAGTCACAAACTACGTTTTTTGTAGAAAACAGTCACAGGAAATATTTCTATTAAGAACAGTTACATCTCGTAATAATTATACGAACTAACTCACTAAACATAATTCTGACAAGTCAAGTTTTAAGGTAAATACAAAATGGACGAAATGTCCATTCGCATAGTGAAAATGTTGAGGTTAGGAACAATAAATTCAAAATGAAGTGGTAACTAAACAATAATGCCTACCTTGAATTCATAAATAAAAAGCATATTGTTATTTGTATTTTTACAACTAGAATCTACTCGTATAATCGAATATACAGAGCTGGTTACTACAAAACGAAGTACTTATATATTAGGCAAACAATGTCACGGGAAGTTGTAACATTTATATCTATCAGTTTGTGTGTGTGTGTGTCGTACTAGTTTAACACTATATAAAATTGAGAATACATTTGCATGATTTCAATGAGAGATGCGTATAGGACTGTGGGTTTTATCGCGACAACAACTATTACAGGGAAGGAACTGTTGGTAGTGGTGTAATGAGATTCTAGTGTGTGGCTAGGTGATTACAATAAGAACTAACACATACAACAGATGTACTTACATTCGATAATTAATGTATTCGTGTTAGATCCTCAATCATTTTTACTAAATCGTCAACGGTACAATCTTGTTTCGTAATACCTTCACTCTCCATCTGGAATAAATAAAAACGCGATCGATAGCATTGAATAATCTCGAATCGTGTACTTACAAGTACATATTCAGCAGTAATATGTAGTAATATTCGCAGGAAATAGGAGTTCTTACCTGTAAGCCTTCTGTTACTTCCTTCATCTTGTCAGAATTTAAATCTAGAAAACTCTCAATCAGATCGCCATCTATGAAACCCTCACTTGGTTCGGTCTTGATGTCTGTGTTAAACGATCGCCAATAGCTGTGCTCAATTTTACCGACTGATTTAATAGTAGTTGTCAATCTATTCTGCAACTCGTGTAGAAAATCGTAGAACGTCGATGGTATTTGTGTTACTACACCTAAAACGAGAGAACGAAATATAAATGATACAAGAAGAGACATTTACAGTATGAGAGCAAACGGTTTATGAAACAATACAATGTTTGTACTTACCGATAGCACCACTAACTGTTCCAAACAACACGCATCCACTTGTCGGCGTTGACGTTTCACCTAAATTCTGCATCACCAACGATCCATGTCTAAACACGTTGATCATATCGCCCACATGAAACTGTCCGACTTCTTGCATCTGTTGTCGTTCTTCGTCCGTGGTGGCAGCACTGTCTTTCTGACATACGAATATATTGAACGAATTCTCCGCGCCCAGGAACATATCATCGTCCAGTATCTCAACGGCAGTCATCCAATTAGGATTATAATCACGTGCGATCTCTTCAAAGCTCCCCTCCATTGTTTTATACTGGAGCAACGTCATTGAACGCATCAAATCACCGACGAGTATGAAGTCGCCTTTGGTTTTCAAGTACAGCGCGATAATGTAATTGAAATGAGAGCACTCGAGTCGCAGTTCTTTCTCGGCAGTCCATTCAAACAGACGTACGGTATTGTTGATTGTTGCCAGTAATTTACCGTTGAATTCTGCTAACGAATAACATGCACCTAGAACATGAAAAATATTTTCATTTAACACACATATTTTGTTCCCGCCGAATTATCTTCAATATTTTCGCTTACCTTTGATTTCTTTCTCAGTCACTGGTATAAGTTTACCGTCCGCCCATTGGAAGATAAGGATACGTCCCATTTTCGGGTCAGATTCTTCAGCATTTACAAGTGCCGTGCCCACAATGAAGTACGTGTGTGGATCGTCACCCAACTGACATGATACCAGTGACATTGCATACTCTGTTTGCATCAGTTGATGCGAGTGCAACACTTCGAATGTATGTTGATCGATGATTAACAGATTGTGTACTTCAACTTCTTGACCATACTCCGGCACAACATTACCTGTGCCACCGGCCGCAGCACTAGCGCCAACAGATTTAGTCAACGACAGTGAACTTACACTACTCGATGCAGTTACCGATTGCGTCATTGTGGACGCACTCGGTCTGGAAGGATTCAAACCGGTAGAATCCTGAATGTCCATTCTCATTGTAAGTACACCAAATGTCTGGAAATAAAGATTTAAAAACGATGCGGAATCGTCTGATTTAGATAGAAGAAATATGTACCTGTGAACATTCTTGGTAAGCAATCCTTCGTGGTGATTCAAACAGTGGAATAGTACGAATATGTAACTTTTGGATCTCATCTATTGTACCAATAGTAACACTACTGTCCGTTGCCAGCGCCAAACTATAAATAGCATTATTTAATATCTGACTCACATCATAAAAAAATGTACTGATATTGATTCCAGTTGTTCTTTTACCTATCAGGGTAAGCTTCCGCATTTAATGAGCACATATGATTAACTTCCTTCATGTTGACATTCGAAAATACTAGTTTGTGATTGGATGAATAGATTACGGTCGGCCGATCGGAACAAGCGAATACGTTGGTCGTACTGAAAGAACGGAAAGTACGCAGTACTGTTGGTTGAGTACCCAATGTAACTTTCTTCTTATCAAAAAGGGCACCGGTATTCCGGTTCAGAGAGAAATAGAACATGGAACCATCGCCCAATGCGCATAGCAAGTAGTTGTGTTGCTCAAAGCATGTCATTAGTACAGATCGAGGTATAATTTCTAGAAGAAAAAACTTACAATATGGTACACTATGGTATAATGCAAGTACGTGATCATACCTCCGCCTAAAGCTTCTTTCATTACTTCAGTAAAGTCCGGTAATTTCAGAATGCGTGCCGAAATATCTGTCCATAAACCAACTGCTACAAAATCAGCTTTAGCAGCGCCTTCAACTAGTGGAGTCACATCTAAACATGCTACTTCGTAATCCAGCGTTGTATGACTGAAATTAAATACGTACAATTCGCCGTCAAGTTATAAAGATCAAATTAATGATGAAGCTACATATTTGCTTAATACCAACCCTTGCTGAATCAGTTCGTTTGGAAGAATTTCCAAGTAGTACATTTCAGAGCCAGTGGAACAAATAATCTGTGTTGTATTACAAGCCACTACGCTAATATTTTTATCAGACGGTGGTTTCCATTCGGCCAACATTTGTTTACTCTGCGTAGATATTAAACGTGCTGATACTGATGTTACCTATTGACAACAACACATTCAATATCTTACAGTATTTGTCAAAATGTGAATAAAAACGGGCAAATACATTCACGATATAAGAGAATTGTATTAATAATGGTTGATGATTTTAATACGGTACTAATCTATTAACGATTCTGATATAACTGACCTGAACAATTTGGTCATGCTGAACATTACCACAGAAGAATGTCTGTTGATCAGAAGTGAAACCGGGAATATCAGTTTCCTCCACTTCTTCACCATTCAAACTCAACACTCGTGTTTGTCCCACGAATGCGAGTACCAATGTGTTGTCTAATTTGTCACCAGATGCCACTTGCAGCGCCCACATGCCTTTAATACCGGGCAGATCAATGGACGCATGCTCTTGTATACCGATACCATTACGTATAATTCTCAGCGAGCCCTCTTTGAAAGCTCCCGAACACGTGACTAGCTGCCCTTGACCTTGGCGTTCAAGATCAACAACGCACATGTCAACTATAGGTGCCAGATTAGTGAATGTTTCCATCAGTGTCACATAGGAGCCACTGTCGTCAGCTTTCGAATTTAATTTGATCAATTGTGAGTCACCCAAACGAGATCCGATGAACAGTACACCATTGTCTAAATAGGTGATGCATTCGGGGATTGAAATTTCACCTAATTCGAAAATCGCAACAGTTAGATTTCAACAACGCAATACACATTGTTAAAATATAAAAATCATGTTTATATGTTTATTTACCTAATAGTTCAACTTTCAAATCTTTGACAACACCTGCATCTCCTTTCTGCTCAACTTCCAGGAACAACATGAACAGATGTCCTGCCATATCGCCAAGCAGGTAACGCAGTCCACTAGCGTCAACTTTGGCGTAACAAATGATTGTGCTCTGCTTAATAACGGGCGGAGCCACCACCACAGATGTGTTACCATCATGGTACAAAATGGACTCTTGACCAATGATAATAGCGCCGCAGAGTGGCGAAGGTACAGGGATAAGTATAGCCGCCTCAGTTTCTACATTGTCCTGGCGCCAAGGAATTTTCACAAACTCCTTGTCACGCAACGAGATCTCATGTGTTTTTACATGGCGACCATTCAAGTCTTGATGTATTAATATGAGTGTCGGATTCGCGCAACCATGAAGAAATTCTACATCTTGAACTTGAAGTTCATCCATTCTAAATGAAATTATAAATTAAGTCTCGATGTTTTCACAATGCGTGCAATTATTACTACTGAGTACTTAATAATCTTTATTTTGAATCTAGATCCAGTATGATTCCAACTTCCATAATCAGATTTCCTAATCATTTACGTAATATAATTGTTGATATAAACACATACCTAATACTATAAGCTTTAAGCTCACTGTTGTCTTTGTCCAATGGGATGATCTTAAAAAGTCCATCATACAATCGCAGACCAATAACACGTGCTTTCGGATCAATCACAGCCAATATACCGGTATCTGACGGTTTGCCAATACGATCAGACACATTACCGTGGGCTTTTGTTATAATTTCTAGATTATCTGCTTCACCAATGCATTCCAGAATCATTGCATTGTATCGCATAGTCACAACAAATAGTAAATCTTTACTTTCATGCTATAACGATAATATAGAGAATTAAATTAATATTTCCACTACTTATGTAACACAGACTAGTTGTGTAACGTTAGATACATTATTTACATACATAATATATAACGATAGTTAATACATGTCTGAAGCACTAATAACAAAACTAATTGTGCCTTACTTGAGGTCGAAACAATTTCATCACCGCAACTTTGCCATATAGTCCGATTTCTTTTAAAGGTCGCAAGCCCTCTGGAGTTACAAGGTATATTTCCAAACGAGTATTCTTCGCTACGATTAAATTCAAATCGCTTGGCGACGTAAAATTGCCTGAAAATTAACAATTTAGTCATACAAATTTGTTAGGTTAACCCTTGAAATACCTGTAACGCATGCTGTCACTGCGGTGGGTTTATGAGCCGTTACCACATAATGGTGTGCCATTGCTTTCATATTATAGTTACAACCACAATATATACGATTTGTTTTAGTATTTCAGTTATTTAGCACAACCATAAGCATCAGTTTATTATATTTCAAATACATACACAACACCCCATTAGTTTATTATTAAAAATTGATGCCAACATCGTATTCTAAAAATAAAATCCCCTAAGAATATTGCAGCCTGGACGCGGGATAAAAAATGTTTCCGGAATGGAAACAGATTAAAAATGCCCAGTGTAATTAATCTCGCATAAATTAATTAGAATTTCCTTATTTGAAAAGACTTATAAGATATATAAACAAGATGAAATGTAACGGTGAATAATGACCATGATACCGTGTACCAATTTAGAATTTCGTTCGCTCAACGAAAACAAAATGACCTTTGACAAATACGTTTCTAATAATGCAAACAACGACCTTAGTTCAAAGACAATATAGAATTACTGTTTAATATGCAACAAAAAAAAACATCAACACAATTTTCTGTATATATTTTATTACAATAATAAAAAACAATAGTGTTTATGTGAAACCTTAAATAATTATCACATTAAAAAACTAACAATAATAAGTATAATAATTAATTGTACAGCAGTATAACGCATTTAACAGTTAAAGTATTCAAGTGATGTAAAGGTGCATTTTAAATTAATTAGTTGAAATTGCGATTAATACGTTTTATGGTAATAGCTATATCAGAGCCATATTAAATGTAAAAGTACTTGCATATACATATATCATTTATCTTTCTTATTGTACCATTATTGGCACACTTCCTCTAAAATATACAGAGCACAAAATATACTCAATCAAATAAATAAACAAGTACATAACGATATCCTTTCTCTCATCAAATAACTAAATATTACACTATATAAAGCAATAATCTTTTGTTAAGGAATAAATGAAACCGTAACTAATAACTAGAAGTAAAATATAAATTAGAAACAACTAGGAATTCAATTCACAAACATGAAACCGAGCAAAATATTTTGGCTCTTTGATAATACAAGTCTATGCTACGGTGCTACAAGAATGTTGATTTTTAATAAAAATAAATTTGTTCTGATTTGAAGTACATAGTTCTAAAAATCAGTAACATCTAATCCAAAGTGAAGTCTGTCACCGACTCTAATATCGTTTCCTACAAAATGTTTTATAAAAATACTAGTACTATTTCCATTGCTGACATTATAAACGGTTATTCACCGATCTAATTATTACAAAATATTTTCTACATTTTTCTTTCTATTTGACACCGTAGTGCAGAAGACGGATAATTGAGAATTCTGTGAAATCATTATTGGATAAATACAACAGAACCATCTTAACTTGTTAATCTTATTTATTATTTACTTACTTTCTACTTCTGAATTATTTCTACTTTCCATCTAAGTATTTGAAAATAATATCTATCTAAGTAGGTACCACAAATATAAAAGTTAAATGTCGAATAAAATATTATCAAACAGAAAAACAACAATTATTTCACCTAATATAATATCAAAATTTATCTCACTCATATTCGTCGTATGCGGTTATATTTAAGCATATTCTATTCCATTTTTTTCAGAAAAATCTAGCAACCAAGCGAAAATACTTGTGTTAAAAGACGTATATGTATATCAATATATTTTTGTAAGATGGTCCAATTTTTACATTCTACTGATACAAAGAGTATTTTCCAAGTAGATTTTGTTTGGGCAAATCAAACTACTTATGTCCAGTTTCGTAGGACAAGATTCAACATTAAATTTCGAATCAAAAGTTTCAATAAAATTGAACGTCTCTGTAACTTTTCTATTAGTAGCTAAAACGAACTTTGTATTCACTAGTTCCTAAAATAAGCAATAATTTTCAACAATATATACAACGACTTATCAAAACTATCACTGGAAATAATCACAACATAAATAGTAATAAGAGACATTTATCTTTTATACTGGTAGGAGAGCAATAAACACTATTTTATATTACCATGAAACGTATTTACGGTGAAATGAAATGATTAAAAACGAGATGACGATGCGATCACAAGTACAGCAGCATTTTTCAAGCATACATTTAGTGTTTGTGTGTGTGTGTTCAGTGTTAAATTGCGGCAAAGTGTGCACACTGAGTTATTATATTCACAGCGACATGTCTCCGTATTGGAGGGACCATTTCTCGTAAGTAATGAGACTCTGAGGACTTACTGAACGTCGGATACGTTTCAGCGAGTCCAGAAAATCATCCATGGTGATGCTACGCACAGCGGCCGGATCCAATTGTCTTACCTGTTCTGGTTGTAACTCTGTGTAAAAAAGATCCAGATGCAAATATGAAAATGAAATATTAACAAACGAGAAAAAATATTGATACACTTACCTCTAATTGGTCCAAGAGCAGCATCTTTAGCTAAAGCTGTCAAATCACTTGCCGAATATTCTTCAGTAAGGGCTGCCAACCTTCCCAGATCTTTATCACTAAACAAACATCCCTGCTTTGACAGCAAACGTCGTAACATAAGTGCTCGCGTGATTTTATTCGGTAATGAGACATACACTCGCTTCGGGAATCTTCGTAAAGCGGCTTCGTCTAATTCTTGCGGCCGATTGGTCGCTGCCATTACGATGACACGATCGCTCTCCGGATTGGTTGGCAGTCCGTCGAATTCAACAAGGAACTCGGTTTTAAGTCGTCGGCTAGCTTCATGTTCGTTATTTGAGCGCTCAGATAAAAGTGAATCCACCTAAATTGACAAATAAGAGGTTAGAAGGGGCGTTGCTAGGAAAACGACAAATATTCTTACTTCATCAATGAAAATAATTGACGGTTGCAGTTCTCTGGCTACTGCGAATAGTGCTCGTACTAATTTTTCACCTTCACCGACATATTTGCTAGTTAAACTTGCAGCGCTTATAGAAAAGAATGTAGCCTACAAATAAATGCACACGTTTTAGTATTCATAGTATATAGTTGACTTTACGATATAACTAACTTGACATTCTGTAGCGACGGCTCTTGCTAGAAGTGTTTTACCGTTACCAGGCGGACCAAACAACAGCAGACCTCGGGCAGGCGAACGTAGGCCAGTAAATAGCTCAGGTCGTAATGAGGGCAATATAACCATTTCTTGCAAAGCTTGCTTAGCTGTCTCCTGTCCAACAACATCCTCCCACTGCACCAAAGGTCCTCCTGCAAATTAATAATAAAAATATACACATCGAATAGGCAAACATGAAACACTAACGTGAAATATATTACTACAATATTCTAAAACTATTTATTAAATATATGTACTAGAAATCTATTTTAACTGATTTCTATAAACTTTGTCATGCGTTCACACATATATTGCTTCGTCTGGAAAATATCTAAATGAAAACCATTGGCACATTGTATACTACTAAATATGAATATGTCTTACCTTCAACAATCTCATCGAGTATATTTTGGGCAAGCTTCGAGTCAACACCGCGTAGTGGCGTGCCTGATCCACGGTTTCCAGTAGACGAGGAACGAGCGCTGGTGTTTGGGGCGCTACCCTTGCGTACAGGTGAACTACTCGGGCCTGATAGTTGACGTTTCACCATCGGTGGTGTTGAGGTGGGCTTGTTGAACGGCCGCACTGATTGTACAGGCGGAGTCCGAGATCCCATCATGCGCGGTAACGTTTGACTCTTAGATATCGCGGTATTGGCGTTACGTTTTCCCGGCACCGTTAGTTTTCGACCGCTAGCTGTAAAGATACGTGGAACATGTAATTCTATATCATGCTAATACACTTAATTACGGATGAAAATCATTACGAAACTATGAAGAAAATCAAATAGGTCGAACATTTTTCACCACGATCTTCTCGAAAACATTGTGTACCCCATGGATTAAGATTAAATTTTAATTATCGGAAGAGTAAAACTATTCACGATTATACTATTCACACGGAGTTTGGTCATACCTACAAACCTACATCACGAACAAAAACATACAAACGTATACAATTTAACAACCATTATGTTATTTCAATTTACAAAGTTCAAAAAACTTCACAAAAATGTTTGTTATGTAATAAATAGAGCATCCATTGTTAGTTGCTTAGATCAATAGCAATACAATTAGTCTGTATAATAATGTAATTGAAATGTCCGTTATTTTAGTTAGTAATTTTACCTGTTTTCGTTTTTGTATTTTTGGGTTCGTTGACTGTTATTGTCTGATTTTGTGACACTGTAGTTGTCATTTTCTGTTTTGGTATCAAAGACAACGTTCCCATTTTTCCCAATTCCTCTAAGCCCTCTAGCGAAATGAAAAGAAAATAAAAGAAAATTTGATTCAGAATATATGAAACAAATAATAGACAAAATAAAAGAATAAAAAAAAAAATATTGATGAGAAATATTTCTAAATAAAAATGTGCAAATAAAGATGAATCAAAATAATATTATCTACAGATAAGAATATATAAAAGTTTCAATGATTTCCCGTTGTTTATTTGTTGTACAATTAAATTTCATGACTTCACTGGTATATCAAGGTCTTATTACGCAATGTCAAGCCGACGTAAATTACATACTATCTGATTTAATAATATATTAACTACATCTAAACTTAAAGCTAATGAACACTTGAAACTACTGAAAATTACTAAACTATATATGTAATTATAGAAAGATTTGTCTATCTACAGTAAATGTTAACTACTTTACTACTCTGAAGAAATATCTACAGAAGTATAAGAAGACACAGGAACATACCTAAGAACTGCAAACGGTCTCGTGCCATAGCTAAGTTGGTTTTCATCTTTTCGTGAAGGCGCTGCGCCCGTTCCCATACTTCGCCACGACCGCCCCAACATTGAACAGCAATACCTAGTTCCAGTTCCGTAATTCCTTTTTTATACAGTTCAATTGCTAACTCTTTCTGGCCTACAATACGACATAGATATAAAAATCTGTCTTGACGGTGCACAGTTTTCAATACAATCATCAAAACTCACCTTCATTTTCTTCGTCAATCTTCAGTGCTTTCGAGATAAACTCGAAAGCACGACGGTGATGATGTTTTTGTTTGGCAAGCAGCGGATCGCCAGGGCCAGGCCCTGAATGTCCGTTATTTGACAATGACATAACCGCAGTCTCCTCTGAGGTTAAAATTGTTTCTTCGTTGCTGAGATTACTTTCCAAACACTCGACCTGGTTTGGTTGTTTTATAATATAATGTACTGAACTATAATAAAGAAAACGTAAAATAACGAATATCTGATAGAGAAGTGATTTTAAAATATTGAATAGAAGGATTATTGGAAATGATACGATACATAAATTTCGTTTATGAACTGATGTCTCAAAATCTGAATTCGTATTTAAATGTTTTGAACATTCCCCATCACTTTTACGTGATTTTTTACTAGGAGACTTACTTGGAACTTTACGAACCATTCGTTACAAATATAAAAACTGTTAAAACTAGTAATCTGACAAATGTAAATAATTTTATTTCTCCCACTACCTACCGCCCACTTGTTTGACAAATTGATTATGCTCGAAAACAAATCCTTTGTTATGACAGAAATGGATTTGTCATTATTAACAATTGTAACGACGTAATTTATTTATAACGTTCTATATTTATTAATCTTTAATATTTTCGTGAATGAAATCACTTACATTTGTGCGACTTCGCAATAAATTATTATGACTGTTTTAATTCGAACCTTGTAACAAAAGTAACTACAGTAAAAGAAGAAGACACTAAAAGGTGTTGAAAGAATTGTTTTGAAAGTAAAATTATATTAAAAACTATGGCATTTGTTAAAAGATTACTTAGTTCGGTATTACATATTCATTCAGTTGGCACATTTCGTAATTTTTCTTTATATCCTCGTCTGCAATTAAAAGAAAGTGTGTAATTATGTAAAAGTTGGGTTAGATAGCATGTTCAAATTGTCATTGATATAAATTATAATTGTAGTTTACGAAAGACAAGAAGGATCAACATTAATTATTGAAGGCAAAAATGTTGAATCACCAAGGGAACCATATCTTCTAAATCATGTAGAAGATCATAGTGCCTGTCCAATTTGTACTACCGGTCTGAATGTGCATCACACTGATGTACTAATTTTGAGTCAATTTGTACGAACTGATGGTTGTATGCTTCCAAGACGTATAACAGGATTATGCAAGAAACAGCAGAAACGAATATCTAGTATGGTAGCGATGGCCCAGAAATCTGGTACGCAAAATTATACTATAAATATTTAAAGCTTATTGCTAGTAATCTGAAAGTATTGAACAAATAGTATTACAGCAACAGTATTAATAAAATGTTATTTTATAGGATTAATGTCAAATTTGACACCAGCAAACAGCAAGAAGGATCCGAAATTGAGAAAGAAATGGAAGAAATTTAATACGTATTTTGATGAATCAACAATTAAATGTTAATGACGAAATTTGAATTAAACGTTATGTAAATAGTACATCATTTTATTATTGAAGTTTTTTACAAATGCGGAAAATACGCAAGATATTTTACTAGTCTACAAAACTAAAACAATAAAAATTCAATATTAAATAACACTGACTGCTATTTACAGCTCGATATTACCGATCTACTGAGAGCGACTAAATTTGACACTGTTGCTATGGTAATGCTATAAAAATACGTCATTTTGCATAGTAACAGTATCAAATTTAGATGAAAAATTTAGTAGCGCCGTTAGTATCGAGGCATGAATAGCAATCAATTAATTTATGTAATTCACTGCTAGTCTGTTCAAATAAGTAAAATTAATCATTAAAATATCAATTATCAAACGCTGTTAAAACATGTGATTACACAAGCAACAAATTAAATATTACTGGTTATTTCTCATTTTCATTAACAGTTCAAATCTTCGGTTGGTTCTCACGCCCTTCAGTTGATCCCGTCTGTTGTCTCTATTCTTCATTAAGTTCTCCCCTTTGTTTTTGTTGGCAATTGCCAGTACGTCTTTTCTTTGAAATATCGGTGCTTTTTCTTTCTTACTCGGCATTCCAATGTCTTGTGACATCATTGACTTTGGTATAATTAATTTTGGTTTCAGTATATTTGTCGCTTTAAAGAACATTGTAGCAGCAGTAGTGTTCTCCACTTTCTTTTTCACGATTGGACTTTGTTTTTTTATTGCTATATTTTTAACTTTAAAACCAAATCTGTTATGGTCTTTCGATGCATTACCAGTAAAAAGTTCACGAGAGCTTTTCTTTTTTACATTTTCTTTATTTTCTAGAATTTTTCCACTATTGTTCATCAGTGATTTGTCCGTTGATAAAAGCAGTTTTGCACGTTGTCGTTTTCTTTCCGAATATTCTTGCAGAGATTCCATTTTTTCAAACGCTTTTTGGTGAATTAAAACGAAATTTGGCATAGCAGTTCGTTTGATTACACTCTTGGAAACGTCTTGTTTCGAAATAGACGTATTTTTGTTGACAGATTTTGGTTCTTTGTTAATTAATTTTGATGAACTGGCAAGCAAAGATTTGTTTCTTGCAAATGATTTTCGTGACAGTTCGTCTTTAGCGGGAAAAGGCGAACTATACTGTCGAGGTTTAGTATTTTGTGCAACTCTTGGTGTACTCGCGGTGGACTTTATCTGTTCGAGAACGGAATTAGCAGCTTGTGAATTTCGTGCAAATTTTTGCCACTTCTTCCGTGTGCTACCAGGTGTTAATACATTATTGGCCTCATTCAATAATATAACATTCTTAGCTGTAAAATTATAATCAAATGGTTCATCATTACCAGCAAATGTATTATCTGTTCCGAATTGCGTTTTATCCACATAAGTTTCTTCATTTATACTTTTAGCAAGATCTTGGACTTGCCATTCACCTGATTGGTTGCACACCGGCATATCGAATGTATCGCTGTTTTCTTTCCCTTCTACGTTAACGGATTTTGAAACGGTGCTTTCTTCCTTTGATACATTGAAAACATTTTGCTTCACACTTGATTTAATTGGTGTGTCATCGGAAATGTTGATAATTTCGTCAAGTTCCACGTCACTAATATCATCGAGGTTCACATAACCCTTTCTATTACTTACATTTTCAAATATACTGTTCTTTGATACATATTTTGAAGCAGGTGTTGGTTCATCATCGGTAGATTCATCATCATTATCCTGAATTGTCTGATGTATAAAAGAAGAAATGTTTGATTTAGATATTCTATGATTATAAGGAGTTTTATTAACTTTAAAGGCACTCCTATCCATTTCTTCATCATCTGCATTGCCGGATACAAAACCAACATGTCCTGATTTGTTTTTCTTTTGATTCTTTGTATTTTCTTCCACTTCAAAAATTCCATCATCAATTTTTGAACATTCTTCATGAGCGCTTCCGTTTATTAAATCACTGGATCTCTTTCTGTTCTTTGTTTTGAAACTATTTTCTATCTCAAACGTGCCATTATCTATTTTAGAATGTTCTTGCCCAGCTTTCTTATTTATTGCAATAGAACCACTTTTTCTTGATTTGATTAAAATTGAATCATCGACATCAAATGTACCGTTATTAATTTTCGAACATTCTTGGCCAATACTTTCGTTATTAACTATAGTCACGCTTTGTGCATTTTTAGTATTTCCACTTAGTTCGAAAGTACTATTGTCAGGTTCTGTATTTTTGTCATCATTATTGTGAATATCCAAAATAAAAGCATTTGGTCTAATTGGAGTTTTATTATTTGTAGTATCGAACGTGCTTTTATTGATTTTCGTAGAACTTTCCTGTATCTCAGTGTCAAATGTGGTATTGTCAATTTTTATACATTCGTCATTAGTTCTATCGAATGTAGCATGTCTGTTTGATAATACAAATACATCACTTTTACGCTCCCGCCAAGAAACTGATTTATTTTTGAAACTGTCATTAACTGTTTCAGAAGATTTATCAGCGTCAAAAGTTGTATTATCAGTTAAAATATTAGTATTATCTGTTATATTATGTTTTGGTGCCCTCACAAAATTATGTTCGTTTTGTGTATCCATTAATACGTTACTTTTATTCTTGGTACTGTTTTCGCTAATTTTCTGCTTACGTCGACCTTTCTTTTGCCGCTTTATTTGTTGCTCATTTGGAGATTTTTCTTTTGCAGACAAAGTATTATTCACTGGGCTTGTACAAAAGAATTTAATCTCTTTCTTTGGTTTCATTGTGGTTGATGTAATGGCACTTTCAAATGTTGGGCAGATATACTCGCTGATACTCTGCTTAGTCTTCCTCTTCTTACGTTTAGAATTGCGAGTTTTTCTCTCACCATCGTTATCATTTACTGTCTTCTGAGAATCGGTACTTATATTTACTTGATCTTCACAGTTTTCGTCCTTTTTGCCCACTGTCATACTTGTACGATTTCTTAATAAAACGAAGTTTCCTTGATGTTCATCTTCGTTAGTCTCTGATGTTCGTTTCTTGGATTTTTTCGTTTTAATCATCTTGGACTTTCTTTTCTTTTCTGGCTGTTCCATATTATTTGCTTCTTCAACATTGCTTGTTGTTGAAGTAGATGTATTTGAATCTTCAATTACTCTGGATCTTAGAGATCTCATGGTAGGAATACCTTTGGAAAAATCTTAATTTTTTAAAACTTGTCACGTGCAATAATTTATAAATAATAAACAATTTTTTTTAATTTCTTTCTTACACTGAATAGTATTCCGTTTTAAATATCAACACAGACCAAATATTACAGATCAACAGATTAAAAGTGTATATCTATATGTAATCCCTGACGTCTGACCGCACACACGGTATAAACAACAGTTGCAAATTTGAATTATAACGTTCTTCATATTTCTAATCATACGAAAAGTCCCTAAATAAATTTTGTTTTAAAAAAATATCCCTAATTTATTTTGGCGGAACTCTGATAATCCCTATCGAAGTTGAGCTTTGTCTCAGTTGAACCGAGCTGAGCTGAGTAAAGAAACTAAAGAGGGGAAACAGCGTAATAAATTTAAAAGGAAAACTTAAAAGTATAGAAACTACAGAAGAAAACATTGCTTTGTTTAGTAGTAGAATGAAGCCATGAAAAGGAAGCAATATAAGAATATTATATTTCTATATAAACACATACAAATTGAAAAAATAATGGAATAATAAACTGGAATAAAAAACATTCGCAAATTTGAAATATGACATTCTTCTTCATATTTTTGTATCATGCAAAAAATCCCTAAATAAATTTACTGTTAAAAAAAATATCCCCAAATATCCTTAATTTAGTTGGTGTGATTGAAAACTGTACTGTACCATGTACCGCGAGTATTACGTTTTTTATTAGTTATTTGCTGTATTAAATAATTATTTATACCACGATATAACTGTAAATAGTGTGAAAAACTTTCCGTAATACTGGAAATTTTAACATGCGTGCATAGAAAGTTTGTAAATCATACCATTTAATTAATATAAGTGATTAGTTATAGGTTAGTTTGTTTTTGTGTAATTTGAATGAAAAGTTAATAATGTCTGTACCAGGAGAAGAGGATGTAAGCTTTGGTGATTGGAACAATGATAACTTTGCCGGTATGTAATAGTATAAAATTGTATTCTTTAATAAACCAATTATTTAATATATCTTTATTTACAGCGGATTCAGTAGAAAAAGAAAAACAATTGCCATCTTTGTTAACTTTAAAAGTTGATCCACCTGACCAATTATCAGAAGGAAGTCCTACAGAAGTTGTTTTACCACAAGCGCTTGAAGATGTTTTAGCCCTGAAGAATCAGAGAGCATTAGAGCTCGGTACTGATGATATACCAGAAGATAGTGAAGCAAAAGACGAGAACGACTCAGATGATGGAGAGGAGGGTATGTTGGAAAACCGTGAAAAATCTGTTACTTCAAAAAGTATTAAGAACAAACGGAAAAAGAAAAAGAAGAAAAATCGCAATAGGCAAAAGAAAGAGGAAATAAAAGTGGACGAAATTAAACAGACAAACTTGGAAACAGGAGAAAAGGATGTTGAAGTCGAGTAAGTACATATTTGAACACGTGCCGTAGTATTTTACTTCGTGTATTAAACGAGTTATGTGTTTACTTAAGGTACATTCAAGAATCTCTTGGTTTACATGAACTGGCCCCACAATATCGTCAGTTCTATCACATATTTGAAGCATTCAAGATTGCCGATCCGAAACCGAATATAGCGCCGCCTGTACTTGCAACGCCCACAGCATTGGCGAGTGCCCGAGCAGCAATGCCTACCCTCGGTGATCAGTTTCAAGAAGAAGCCGAGGAAACAGACGAGGTAAGTTTATTTTTCATTCATTGAACCATGTTGTTTATTTCATTGAACATAACTCGACTATCAGCTCACTGAAATTCACATGAGTTAAATATGTTATGAGTATGTTCAATAAATTTTTTAGAAAAGGTTAGAAGACAAGTCTAAACTTTCAAAACGAAAGTTGAAAAAATTGACTCGTCTCAGTGTAGCTGAACTGAAGCAACTTGTACATCGACCTGATGTTGTTGAAATGCATGATGTTACTGCTAGGGACCCTAAACTTTTGGTGCAGTTGAAAGCACATAGGTAAGTTGTTGATTGCAAGTTTCAACTGCATGTTAAATTCTAATATGCAACTTGTTTTGTGCATTTATTACAGAAACACAGTGCAAGTGCCGAGACATTGGTGTTTTAAGCGCAAATATTTACAAGGCAAGAGAGGTATCGAGAAGCCGCCGTTCAATTTGCCCGATTTCATTAAACGTACTGGCATTATGGAAATGCGCGCGTCATTGCAAGACAAGGATGAAAGTAAAACACTGAAAGCTAAAATGCGAGAACGTTCCCGACCTAAATTGGGCAAAATAGACATTGATTATCAGAAATTACATGATGCTTTCTTCAAGTTAGTATTATATATGTGTAACAATAGACAATGTTCAAAACATTTCATATGCTTTTTATAGAATGTTAAATTTGCAAGCATATATGGTGCATTTTAAGATGCGTAATATATGTTTATTTTTCTATATAGATGGCAGACCAAACCGAAAATGACCATACACGGTGATCTGTATTATGAGGGCAAAGAATTTGAAACCAGGTTAAAAGAAAAGAAACCGGGTGATTTATCGGAAGAATTGCGCACGGCACTCGGTATGCCAGTAGGACCTAGTGCTAACAAGGTGCCACCACCATGGCTCATTGCTATGCAACGTTACGGTCCACCACCTAGTTATCCCAATTTGAAGATTCCCGGTCTCAATGCGCCGATTCCCGAGAACTGTTCATTCGGTTACCATGCTGGTGGTTGGGGTAAACCGCCCGTAGATGAGAATGGCAAACCGCTATACGGTGATGTGTTCGGTACATCAATTAGTAATGCCGATGTAAGTGTTTTAAATTCGTCCTTATATGATATTTATAATAAAGTAACTTGTCAAGTTTTTTACAGAAGCACATTCTTTAATTATCTGCTTAATTACAGGACGGACCGGACGATGTAACTGTTGATCGTTCGCTGTGGGGTGAACTGGAATCAGAGTCTGAAGAGTCCAGCGAAGAAGAGGAAGAAGGCGGAGCCGAAGACGGTGAAGATGCTGAAGAGGGCGGAGCAATAGGCGTGGCTGATACAACGGGACTGGTGACGCCCGCTGAAGGCTTGGTAACGCCCAGTGGACTTAGCAGTATACCAGCCGGTATGGAAACACCGGAGACGATAGAATTGCGAAAGAAAAAGATTGAAAGCGAAATGGAAGGGTATGTATAATTGTGTAGAAATATTAAACATCTATATTGTAAATAACAAATATTATATTGTCAGTTCCGAAGTTCGTCAATATTATTAATAATACGTTAATAATGCTATTATGTTTACAGCGGAGAGACGCCAGTTCTGTATCAGGTGTTGCCTGAACGCCGTAACGAACGTATTGGTGCGGCTATGATGGCATCTGCACACGTGTACGATATGACTGGCGTCGGTGCACCACCGCCCAGTGTGTTGACAGCTGGCGGACGCCGCGCTCCCACCGGCGGTACGGACCGTGAAGGCACTGTGGAATTGGCGCTCGATCCTAGCGAATTGGACATGGACAGCGATGCAATGGCAGTGCGCTATGAACAGCAGATGCGGGAACAGCAATCACAGCTGCAGAAGGAAGATTTGTCGGATATGTTGGCTGAACACGTCGCCAGGCAGAAGGTATTTATTTATATCTTCGACAAAGAAAGCCAACCGTTTCCCAATAACAGGCTTCCACATATTAGCTATTGATATGATTGTCTACTATTTATTTGCAGTAAACTATTACAATTATTAGTGCATATAATGTGACTCCACGATTAGTACTGAAACTATACCAATAATTTATAAAAGTTAAATATTAACGCCGTTTGATATAGTGTTTGGTTATGAGTAAATTCTTTATATTAAACAATCATGTAAAAAACTTTCTTTTTTCAGAATAAGCGAAGACGCCAGCAAAATATGGACAGTAAACAAAGCAAGAAATATAAAGAATTCAAGTTTTAAAATATCAATGTACATCAAGGTGTTTTTAATTTTTATATTACCCTTCAAAATAAACTACGTAGAATACTTGAGTTATATACGATAGAAAATTAAATAATAAAATTGACAAGAGCAAAAATATTGTAGAAATATTTATTTTCCTTATACCTAATATACAAGCGTAAATATACAGATTATGTCAAAAGTACCAAATAAAAGTGTTTATTTCCAAGATTTTAATACAGTATCTTTATAAAAAGTAAATATAAATAATCTAATTTATATTATTATACACAAATACACCACAGTACTTTTTCTATCTGATAAGTTCAGTTATTTATGTTGCATACTATTCTATATCATTGTCAGTATACAGAGTTGTATAATAAAACGGGAAAGTACATTAAAATATCTGTGTGAAGTCGTGTATAGTTAACAATGAAATATATGAAAATATTCATTTATGAAATATATAAATATGAAACAGACAAGATATTGTGTATTCTCTCTAGATTAGATCAGCTACATTCATCGGCATTTCGTCTATTTGTGTCGAGTAGTACTGTTCAATATCTCTTAAAATCCTAATATCGTCAGATTTAACAAAGTTAATGGCGACACCCTTACGGCCGAAGCGACCTGATCTGCCGATACGATGGATGTACAATTCACGATTGTTGGGTAAATCATAGTTAATGACCAAACTGACCTGTAAAATAATGTACCAAATTAGCAATATATTCTGATAAATTCACCTTAACAAATAATTAAATTATTTCGTTATACTGTTGCAACATTGGCAGTAATAATTTTTGTACCAACAAAATACATATACAGAAGTAATTTTATTGAATATCAAGTATTTATATTAGAGTTGAATGAAATTAGACAAAATATAAATTTCTAATTGGATTGTGACATGAGTGAAGATTGTCATAATATATTAAATTGACTTTTGAACCTTCTCGATTAGAAATGTAAAGTGCGTTTTACATCTGTCAAACTTCAAATCATTTAAATTTGACCATGCTGGCCTTGCAAAAACTGACAACTCTTCAAACAGTTCATCAACGATCTTCACGAATCAAAACCAGGATAAATAAATTTGAAATATTTCAGTCCAAGGTCACTACCGGAATTGTGAATTTGACGTGTTTGATGAAAATTTGATAGATGTAAAATGTACTTGACAGTTTACAGTTGTTAAATCGAGAAGGTCGTGATTACTAACCTGTTGTACATCGATACCTCGCGCCCACACGTCAGTTGTAATCAGTACTCTGCTCTGGCCAGAGCGGAACTCTTTCATGATATTGTCACGTTCCTTCTGTGGCATATCACCGTGCATACTGCTCACTGTGAAATTCGCCTCGCGCATCTTCTCCGTCAGCCAATCGACCTTCCTCTTCGTGTTACAAAATATCACAGCTTGTGTGATCGTCAGTGTATCATAAAGATCACACAATGTGTCAAACTTCCATTCCTCACGTTCAACGGCAACAAAGAACTGTTTAATTCCCTCCAGTGTCAATTCATCACTGTTGCCAACATAATAAAAACATATATCAACAATAGTTACAAACAACAGTAAATTCTATTTGAAGGTTATATACAATAGAGAAGATCCTTAACGTTTTGAACTATTGAACTTACCGTTTTACAAGAATACGAATAGGATCAGTCATAAACTTTGATGTGATCTCCAAAATCTCGTGCGGCAAAGTGGCACTGATTAGTACTACTTGCGTGGAAGGCGGTAAGAAGCGGTACACGTCATAAATCTGTTCTTTGAATCCCTTGTTCAACATCTCATCTGCTTCGTCCAGAACTAACATCTTAACTGATCTTGTACGCAGTGCACGTCTACGAATCATATCTACAACAAAAACATTTTATTGTCATTTTTTATTTGAATCCCTCTATATGTACACTAACCGTAAACTCTTCCAGGTGTGCCACTAACAACATGCTGTCCATAGTCCAGTTTCCTAATATCTTCACCAAGGTTGGTACCTCCAATACACGCATGACATTGTACATTCATGAAATCACCAAGAGCCAATATGACTTTCTGGATTTGCACAGCCAACTCGCGCGTCGGTGACAGACATAGCACTTGTGTTTCGCGCATTGTCAAGTCAAGGGATTGTAAAATAGAAATAGAGAATGTTGCTGTTTTACCCGTACCAGACTGAGCCTGGGCAATCACATCACGACCTTTCATAATTGGACGTATAGCACGTTGTTGAATAGCTGATGGTTTCTCAAAACCTATACAGAAACATTTAATAAGAATAAAAGTGCTAAGGAAGGTAAGATGTTTGTTTTACCATAAGCAAATATGCCGCGCATTAACTCTTCTCTTAATCCCATATTATTGAATTTCTCTATTACTTCTACCTCTTCACTCGTCTCAAATTCTACATTAGAGAGATCTTCATAGACGCCAGAGCGTCTTTCTATTGGATTCCTCGCAGCCATGATTGCAGAATACGAATAATCTACAAAAAATAAGTAGTACATTAAGTTAACCTCAAAAGTAGAAAAAATCTTGATTGCGTGGGATAAAATATATATATATATCAGTTTGTACGGAAAAATAATTTAAATTGCCAATTCTGCATAGCTTCTAAACACCATTTTATATTGAAAATAGTTTACCTTTCGTTATTTCCTTATCTATACGTGCACAATACACACCAAACAAAACCAAAAGAGAAATGGTGGCAAATGGCGTTTTATGACATTTTGGTATCCGTTCAGATTAATATTTTTTAAATCATTTTGCAGACGTATAATGAATTAATAAATATCTTTATGTAGAATTAATGAACTTATGGGGCATAAATAATTTTTTAACATGTGTTTTATTAAATATATTTTTATGAATATTAACATTCGGACAATTTTTTTTAAATTCCGCTTTCGATAAAATATTTTATTATTTGTCGTAAAGCGCGTGCAATTTACAAGAAGTATATATTCTTCACAACAATAATTTCCTAATTGTTTTATTTTGGATAATTACTTTATTTTAATACGTTTACAGAGTAGCACGTTTACCAAAGAAACTTGATATTATTGAAAAGGTTTTTGTAATTTTATACAGGTTTAATTTATTAGTTCATTAATTCACTAAGCAATGAAATACTTACTATACAATTATATTTATAATCATAAATGAAATTTCCATCTCTGCTTGAATGTAATAAATTGTTTGGAAAGTATGCTGTAAACGCCCGCGATTGTCGTACGAACAGTCTAACCAACGTAACCAACTGAGCAACCGTAACTTGTAGTTCATTACTACTTATCGGTTGTAAGTTGATTTTTTACTTATTGTAGTGATGGAAGTGTTGGGTTTGTTTAATATCATTTAATTATCGTTATGGTTAATTCTGGAATCTCTCAGCCCTTTATAAGATCTCTTTATCGAAAGTATGTAGGCTTTTCGTAAAGTGAAATCTTGAAACGGTTCATTAGTTACAATGAATTCCATAAGAATATTTCGGAGGTGTCAACGGGTGCGGGTGTGAGTGAAACAAAACTTTTCATTAAATATTTGAGAAACGGGCAATACAGAAAATGGTTCGGTATCGAAGTGAGGGCATTATTAAACGGAGTTTCATGTTATGAAATGCGTATCACGAATTCTCACCGGGGTCACAATACCAACTTGACAAAATGTACAAAAATGACAGAAGGAGAACACAGAATACATGGCATGAACGGAGTCACTGATAGCGGCAGCGCCGCCGCCACCAAGGAGGAGTGCCCCCAAACTTCCGATACGTATAACCTAGGAGGACGTCTTAAGTTCTTTAAAAGTACATAGTAAACTTTCATTCACTCATAAATTTCATTCTATCTAACATCATCTGTCAAATTTATATTCACCTGTTATAATTGCATGCACTAACTTTGCATAACAATTGAATACAAGTTATGGAAATATGTCAAATAGTTCAATCTTACTTTAAACTAATGAACCTGCAAGTTGAACACCTGTTCTTTGATTCCCCATTTGCTTACCGAATCTCCTCTTAATGTTTTTATACGTATATTGTGGTGCATTGAAACTGAATAATACATGAGATTTGCACTTCGTAATGTTCTCTATATGTTCTGTGCAGATGGTAGGTTCATTTTGGAGTTGGCAAGAGCACGTGAAGGTGAGAAGGTGGCTTGGGTACCAGTTCCAAAGAAAACATTTTGGCCACCACAAGGCAGCGCTTCATCAGTATCAACTTATCGACAAGAAAGTAGTACATCGTTAAGTGGTAAGTTATGTACAATGCAACATTCATTTCGACACTTTCACAATTATGTACGTGTCACAATTGTATTTATAAAACATAACAGCGAAAGAAAAAAAATAACACACACTTGTATGTACGTGCGTAGTACGAAATTATTGTTAAAGGAAAGTTCAACAAGGTTGTTGTAAATTAATTGTGTTATATGACAAGGTATGTGGAACTGTAGAAGTTACAAAGCATTTGTAACATTATGTGCTATTGTACTGTTCTCGCTACTTTACTTAAATGGAATTAGAGCATGAAATACATACGTGTGTTCTAAAAGATTTTTAACATTTCCAAGTGCAGTGTATAACAGGATTTTCTTAATATATTCGCTCATGTTGAGCATATTAAATTAATGAAATAAATCTGTACAAAATAATTATTAGTGAAAGATTGCTCAAGTTACTATTTTGTATGCTGTGTGTCGTATGGATACATTCTACATTATTTCGTGTTCCCTCTAACAAGTTCGTTAAATTATTGTTACAGTATCGGATGACAATAGTTCCGTACAATCTTCACCTTGGCAACGTGATCACACATGGAAACAGACAACGCCGCAACGTAACGCCTCCAATCACTTGAGTTTCTGCTACGCCCGCCGCCCACGGGCATCTCCACGTGGCGGTGTTGAGCACATGTGCTGGAGGTACCATGTGCAACGTAGCCCATACACACCGTACAACAGTGAACGGACCAAGTGCATCGCAAGTGACAACGACAAGTGCAATAGATGTGTGAATAAATGTGCAATCTCCTCGTCCGCTGCCGGCGTTGCTGTCAAACCGCGTCAATCGTTAATACACATTGTGCAAGTGTTGTGGAACAAATCGTTACAGGCTCTGAACAGTATAACAAGTCCACGGAAACGAATCTTACGGGAACTGGAACGCGTCACAATCGATGATCTCTCCTACAAACGGTGTCGCGGTAAGGTTCAGCAACAAACCGCCAACGTCAAGTCCGTACCGCCACCAGCTGCGAGTGTGGCTGCCACAGCAGTAGAGACAGTTGTGCCGGCCGAAGTGAATGGAACGGCAGTTATTGCGACGATGGATGAACAACGAGTGACCGCTAAGAACTGTAGTTACAGTATTACGTCGTTGTTAGGTGGTAAAGTCGATAGTCGGGATGATAAGTTGTCTAGTCAGTACGTGCCCGCACCGAAAATCACCGCTCATCACCATCACCATCATCACCAACAACAGCAGCATCATCGGACAACCGCCAACGACGATGGGACAACAGCAACGTACACTCAGGATACAGTAGATGGACCAGTCAGACCAGTAGATCATATGGTAAATATATCATCAGTAAACACCATCATTCACAATACGTATGTATAATAACTATAAACAGAAAATATTCTAATATATAACTTAAGAGTTACATTGTAAGCATTGTATAGCATACAATGTTACATATAACAATGTTATCAACATACTTATACATACATACTTGGCATTTTCTAGATAATGATTCATATTAGTTTCAAATGCAAAGCATATAAAAATGTTATCAGTTGTCTTTGGTTGCAAATCTACGCAATGTTTTAGCCTTTCTTTTAACACAAAATCTAGTGCAAGTTTATTCTATAAATGCTATGCAAACAGAATATGTATGTATTGTATCTCGCTGTTTATACAATAGTGTTTCATTATTTAGACTAGTAAAAGGTCACCTCTAACGGTGACCAGTGGTAGTCCATCGCTACCGAGTTCTCCAGCTGATCCATACCATCAGGGCTACCCAGCCCATCACCCGTCGTACGTTTCTCCCTATGCCGTGTACCCATCATTGGGACATCATGGCTACGTCACACCGTACTACAGCGCTGCGTATGGACGCGGCACACCCGGATACTACCCGACAATGGCTCATCCTGCCGTAGCACCGCCCCTGACCAGACACGACCAATCACCGTACTCGTGGGCGGTACCAGCCGCCACCTATGAACATGCCCTGCAGAGGGATGATACTATTTCAGGTATATACAGTATACACAGACATGCATTTATAGTTAAGATAAACTGCTAAATTATTTATTTGTTACAGATGTGCCATTAAATTTATCAAAACATGCAGACTGAAATCAATAGTGCCTTCTTTCAAAAAACCTGCTTCTTCTTTATTAATCATCTGCAGATCTATTTCAGTTGCGCCGCAATAATCTTACACAAACAGAAACCTAACCTATACATGTACTGTCAACTGATCATTAATACGTGAAACTAGTTTTGTATCAAACTTACTTTTAACCATACATTTATAAGAACTACATTTCATGAAACGTTTCCATATCATTGAAGGGTGTGAGATTATCGTGCGCGTACGTATTTTTTGTGTAAATAATCAGATATGTAAGTATAGTGTAGGGCCCATGACACATTGTCATATTGGAGAGATAATTCAAGTAAGCTAAAGTTAGGTGCGGGTTGAAAGTGAACTGAAGCTGTGCTAACTTCACAAGTGATACGCTACAGAATGAACGCAGCGGTTAATATCAATAACGACATACATCATGCATTGTAGCACATTTTAGTTGTATAAATATTTGTATTACATACTTAAGTATTAATCGAGACGATCAAATATAGCGTCCATTAATAGTATTTCTCATATTTGTTTATGGTTGAAAACCTCTACAAACTATAATCACTGGAAATCATTAAATACATGTGATACAATGCCTGAATGTCATCGACATACATTGCCGCGTCCGGTAAATGTTTATAAGATCATTGTATAGCTTTAATAATTTCGATTATTAAAAATTAATTTTTCATCGTTTTTAAAAGACTGTGAAAACAAAGTACGACTTTATTTTAGTTATTTATTTCATAAGTATTCGTTCATTTACTTTTTTGTGTATATTTTTCTTCATTTTATAATTGACATTCATATTTTAAGATTTATCTAATATTAATATATTTTAAAAATCTAACATTTAATATGTACTATGCTTTCTGTACATACATAAAAATAAGTATTCATTATCATCGAGTAAATCATTAATAACAAATATTTATTTATATACGCCAGCGAAACAGCTTGAAAATTCATTAGTTAATAGAAGAATTGAGGTGTATGCCTTAAGTTCCAAACATGGACAATTTTAAAATGAAAAAAATATATGCACAGTTCTAGCAACAAACTTAAAAGTATTTAATTTCATATTTGAATATTTGGTACTAACTTCAGCTTTCACTTTTATCTCACCAACAGACAACTTACAACAGTCATTCTAATATCAAGGTGCACTTGAAATGCATTCCTAATCATTTTTGCTCGACGGTCTGTAAACGTCCGCCCCCCACACACCTTGCGACAGTGGAAAGTGAAAATGTGAAGCTTTGTACGTAGAGTATACATACATAATTAATTAATTATGTTCATTATATAACAAGTGACAAAATGGAATATAACTGTTAGTATATTGTGGCAGATTCAATAACATAGTGTGAAAGTGTATAAAATAACCTTTAATTCGTGTGTATATATTAATTTCAGAATTACGTCTAGTATAATTGCATTTAATCGGGTTCTAGAAATATTGACAATTCATTGAATTATTTTAATGATATTCTGAAAAGATACGAAACGTTAAAATATTATAGTGATGATTAAAATCTACATCTACAAGACCCCCGTTGAAAATGTAATGTCATTTCAGAAACAGACTACTATACTATATAGTACTTACGAGGATATTTATCGTTTTAACTAATATGTATGTATTATGATGATATTTATATATGTGTAAATATGATTTTTGAACGTTATTGTGTTTACGACCGGACAAATTGTGTGATAAATTGTTTTTCCTTTCTCTTGTTTCTTTGTTTTTGTATATTGTATTATTTTTTTTACTTGAATCACACAGGGTTATTGAATGTACTGCCGTAATATGGAGCTAACCTGATATATGATTATCGCCAGACTAATAAATTTGTATTTTTATTATGAGAAAAAGAAATGTTTAAACTCAGTATTGTAAAATATTAAACAGATAATTAATAGTTTTTAAGTAAATACATATACGAATTGTAAGAAATTGTGTGTACATTTTTCATATTTTCTACCAGCTATTAACAACATGCAAAATATATAAGGTATTTTAATGTTAATGTTGTGAAATTATTACTTTATTTTATACATAACTAAATAATAATGAATATAAATTAAAACAACCCTTATACTTTTTTAAATTTTAGTTTTATTGTTTTACAGGACAGTTTTATGCTGCATTGACTATAATTTATTTTTGTTTAAAATATGACCTTACCGAGCTTTTAATCGGGAAGATCGGTGTTTATTTAAATAAAATATATATTCTACAGATGCTGGAACATGCAGGTAACTATAAATATAATTTAAAATAATAATTTGCAATATTGGCTCAATTAATATCTAGCAAGTTAATTTATACAGGGCAATAGATACATTATTGAAGAAATCCCGGCATACATTTCCTAAATAAATATAAAAATATCGATGTATAGATGATGTAGATAAAGCAAAATGAAAATTTATTCCTTTTAATATAATAAACAAATATTTTATTATTGTCATTATGATTCATTTGTTTTGCAGGCAACAGATACAATATTTGTTTGTGTTTAAAGGTGCAGATACATAATACAAATTTTGACAAGTATGACATAAATGTTAACCTCAAATTATTCCAGCTCCTCTGTTCAAAACAATAAAGTAAACGAGTCATTTATTTAGAAATAAGCAATGGAAGAAATAACAATAACTCCTGTAACTGAAGTGTATCTCGTATGTGATGATGAACAAGAAACAAATTCAGAAATACCTCGTGGATACAAAAAGAGACAATTGGAAAGAGAATCGCCAGAGCAAAGACAGAGAAGACTTGAAAGAGAACGACAGTATAAACGAAATAAAGTGGAAAATGAAAGTAATGAAGAACGAGAAACTAGATTACTGAAATCTAGACTGTATAAACGTAAGAAATTACGGAATGAAAGTCATGAAGAAAGAGAAATGAGATTGTTCAGAGAACGAGAATATAAACGACAGAAGAGAATTTTAGCAAAACATAGAGGAGAAAAAATATCTGTACGTCGACGTAAACTGAATGAAACTACAGAAGAAAAAGAGACACGGTTAAGAAAAGAAAGGGAATATAAACGAAGGAAAATACAAACAGAAACTCCAGAACAAAGGGAGCGACGATTACAGAAAGATAGGGAATACAAACAACGAAAACGAGCATTTGAAAGTTTTGAAGCAAAGCAGAACAGATTAGAGAAAAATAGACAGTACAGACGTAATCGGAACATAGAACCAAAAATAAAAATGGAAGCGCATCATTATGAATGTAATAACACTGAAACATATTCTGCACAATATTTTTGTAACATAGGCGAGATAAAACAGGAATTTTAATACCAATTAATTTGTAATATTATTAATATATTTCTCTAATGTACCTATTTAAGGAATGATATTAGATATAGCTTTGTAGTTATGCATACCAATGAATATAGATTATACTATTTTTATCGTTTTTTCATTAATATAATTTTCTATAATAGAATAAAGTGACAGATTATTTTAATAAATATGTTAACAATACAAATGTTAAAATTTACAATATTTTTTATAACAAAGATTATTTTGTTTTAAACAATTAATCTCAGAAATTAATATTTATTTAATGCATGAAATAGATAAATACCTCTAATATTATTGGTTTAAAATAAGAATGTATAATAATATATTATTTTGTTTTTATAGGTTATGGTATTTTGAAAAATACTGTCAAAAAAAGTATTCAAACTCAACCGCCATTTTTAGTGAGCGCAGTAGCGGACAGCGGCGCTTTTATTTTCAAGATGGCTGATCTCGAGACGCTACGAGCCGAATGTGTAACGTAAAGTAAGCGAGGTTTGATATAATGGCGTACGCGATCTATGCAGAACTTACGCGTGTGAGATAAAAACATGAACATCTTAAATGTGTCATTTCCAATGTGAACTGTGTTTACTGTAGTAAATAAGTGAAGTGCTTGTTTCATTTTGTGATCAAAGATGACAGCTAATATGTATCGAGTCGGAGGTAAGTGTATCTATTATTGTGGCCGGTGTTATTTGTGGTGCGAATTGTTAATTGTACGTGAACTGCCTAATATACACGGATCATTTGACAAAAAATACCCCCACTTGGACTGAATTGTATCAAAAAGTTCTTGTTTTACTTAACAACTGAGTGTATTTGTATGAATGTGTAAGCTTGTATGTTTTATACCAAATTTTTTATATTACTTTTGCATAAAACTTGTTATGTAGAAATTGCTCTGTTGATATGTACATTCATTTTGACAAGAATCCTCATTACCCAATTGGTAATCGGTTGATATACAAAACGTAGGAGCGCGTAGCTATTCTCGATATTTTAACCAATAAATCAGATTAGAGATAATATTTACAGATTACATAAAAATAGACTAGCGCATTGAATAATTCCTAGGCATGAATTTTAATTAAATTCGACTCTCTATGTCTGCACTCAACGGTCCCGGTTCATCTCTCGGTGGTGACATTTTCATTCATGAATTAATTTATGATCAAGCCAGCCAGCGTAGTGTAATTCAGCGAAACAAATGAGAAAGCCCAAAAACAACTGAAAACCAAATATATTTATTTTATGGCAAATGCATTTTCGTTGTCATGGTTATAAAGCAGAAAACACTTTTGTTGTTTTGATGAATATTTTGTTTTCGTTAAATTATTACCATCTATACAGTATTCTGAATATCGATAACTGTATTTGTGCAAATGCATGTCGATAAAAAAGGGGGGAAAAATCAACAACAAAAAATACTATTTAAGTTACAGATAACCTTGTCTATTCCATTATTTTTGCAATCACACGTATTTCTTTGTCATTAATGTCCTGGCATACGCGTAAATGTATTCCTAAATTATATACGAAAACCACCAAACTCTTGTTAGATATTTAAATTTTATTGACTATTTAATAATTTTTATATTATCATATCCAAGGTCAATGTATTATTAATCTACATATGTGTAGAGATAAAATAATTATTATATAAGGCTGTTGAACATAGCCTAAAATACAGAATTATATTTTTAAATTATATTTTGAAAATAATTGAAGACTTGTTAGACAATATATTGTATCTTTATTTATTATCTTTTATATACCTGGCACTGTTTATTCGATATATATATTATATATATATATATATATATATATATATATATATATATATATATATATATATATAAATATGTATATAATTAGTTTTTAATATAATTATGTGAGTCAGAAGTTCCATTTGGACCTTTATTATCAGTAAAATGCAACCGCCATAAAAGACTCGTTTTAAAACAAGTTTAATATTGCAATAACTTTTCTTTTGTTTTCATACTACCATGCATATATTGAGCAAATAATGGCAGATAGTTTTATATACATACGTACGTACACATATACTTTACAAGAAGTAATCACTGTAAAAGTAGTCATGTGGTTAATATCGTAACATTAGCTACGGCATAAATAAACACAAAATATAACTAAACATCAAGATTAAATTTATCTATCGTCTGTACAAATTGACACAGAACAGTTAGATTTCTCGCCCTGTATCTAGCTATTTTAATATCGATGCATTTCTATGCGAATTATCGCAAAAACACAAATTCTTGATTTTATATTTCGTATCGAAAGTAGGCAAGTAGATCATGTTGTGAAAATTATTAATTATACTAATTGATTGATTTATAACACTTTAGCATTACGAAAGATTCAGAAATACGTTTTGAACAACAAATAATATGTATTTATAACATTATATTGCACAAGTATGCAATTATATTTACTGAAATAGTCTTTAAAGAAAATAACGAATATTTTTATAAAATATTATATTAATGCTCAACATTTCACGCGATATTGTATACATTCCGTGTTAATGTGAATTAACACCGGGGTCGTTAATGTATATTAAAATAAAGGCACTTAAAATTATTCCTGTTTTACGTAAGGCCTAAATTAAATTTTGTCCGTCTATGTATAACTCGTGAAGCAAATAAGTTAGTGTTTGAAATGTACAATATCACATTAATCTTAATATTTACGAATTCAAATGAAACTGGAAAGAATGTTTTATTTCGTAATTTAATAAGTAAATGAAATTGTATTTTTTTTTTACATAATATGAAAATACACATATTTTGTCATTTACTGTACATTACAAAATCGTCTCTTAGGGCTCAAATACGTAAAGTACGGATATGTGATGGTACGGGAATTCTCTAAAAGCCTTTTATGTAATGCCCATATTATTTATTAATCCAGGTGTAATCAACCAAAAGGAACAGAAATGCATTCTAAATCAGAAAGTATAAACAAATACTTTTGTTAGTGAGTATTAACAAGATAAATCTGTGTGAAAAAATGTAACAAAGTACGTAATGTTTGGTGTTGTGGCATAAACTGTAATTAATTACCAAAAATATGCCTTGTTCCATTTGCGCCGAAACTTAAATGACATTTTTATGAGTAATACCTTTTATAAAGTTTCATAAAAAGAACATTTTATAGAAACTTTTTAATTACTAGGCTAGTATAGGTTTTTTCTCACTTGATAATTAAATATATGAAATAGAGAAGAAGTATGCACTATTTTTATTTTAATCAACTGTAATCCTATAGACCTACGGTACGCATTACATATCGGAAACGCAAGTTGCCTATGCAACAGGCGATATGATATTTCAGAATATACATTGAAATGAAATAAGCATATGTCAGTGGGTAGAATTCAATAAAATGCAGAATAATACGAATTTTGAAATATCAGTTGATAAGAATTGTGTTTCTGAATTGTCACACTGAACACGAACATGAAATGATAGATAATAACTGGGTATTGTATTACATTAGATTAATGTAATCAATTAGATATTGTTTATACTTTTATGTTAAAATTAATCGTGAATTGTAACCAAATGTTAAAAACATAAATGCTTCACAGTACAGGTATAATACCAAAATGTATATTTGGGATTATACAGAATAATAATAATTATTCACTGTAATAGTACGTGTTGGTTCTTAAACTCTAAATCAAGCGTCGGCAGCCCGCGAGCCACGTGCGGCCCGTTATATGTTTTGATGCGGCCCGCCAAGTAATAATCAAAGTACATAGTCCAAATTTAGACGAATGAATATTAGCTTAAAAAACCCCTCGGTGGAATTAATATTAGCTTTTAAAATAATCTCAAGCGAATTTGTATCAGAACCCTTTTCAGTTTGTTTCGGGTCTCGCCGGCCCGATGTGCGGCCCTCCTAAAAATATTATTGTTTAATTTGGCCCGCCATCTGCAAAAGGTTTTCGATCCCTGCTATTTATTAACTATATAGTTAATTACGTATAAGTTACAATCGTTTCATGGATATTGACGTATTTATATTTCAATTATTTGATATAATAACACACTAAATAAAACATTTAATTCGTTACTTGTACACTTAATATTATCTGATAGTAATTGTTTTCTATACCGATTAAAAATTCACTGATTTTAGTTCATGTGTGTGTGTACATATCTGTGTTTGACAGTTACATTAATTAATATTCGCGGAAGTAAATTTCCATTTACGGATACATATCCGGGTTCATAATATTTTATGGACACCGTTAGTATAGGTTTCGCTGTTTCTATACAGTTGGTGACAAATTTTTGCTCTAAAAATTATCTGTATTTGCCCTTGACAAGTACTCTCATTAGTAATATATATATATATATATATATATATATATATATATATATATATATATATATATATATATATATATATTATTGGTACCCGCTTATAGTGAACTTGAAGGGTACAGGAATTTGGTTCACTATACTCATACATGCATGTTAATGAATAAACAGACTACGATTATTATTTAAAAATTTTTATTTTAACATTTAGCTCTTGACCACACGAGTTTTCCATTTAAAATACGTGAGGTTTTGCGATCTTTGCCGTTGGTATTTTATTGCAGAATTATTTATGGGCCTAAAAATTTTAATTTTTCAGTCTACAAGGAAACTTTATGGAAAAAATACCGTTCACCTATCGTTAAGATTTTGTATGCATTATCTCATGCCAATAAGATGTTATTTATTTATTATATTATTATATTGTTGCTCAGAAATAGAAATATGTTTATCGATGTTAAAGTTTAACATCATGAGGTAGTAAATATATGTGAGTTCACTTTATGCGAATTGATTAACATTAAATGGTATATGTTTTTAGTCGGGACTCGGAAATTCATTCATTATAAGTGTGTTTTCACTATATGCGTGTTCACTATAAGTGCATGCCAATGTATATATTTATTACAATTAAAAATCAATTTACGCGTTACTAAAATTAGTAATAAATAAGTAAAAATATGTAAAATGTTTATCATTTCTATGTAATCTTAGATTAATTAATGGCAGTGAATAGATTAAATATGTGTTACATAGGGATTCAATGTTAATTTTACTTCATTTATGTAACACCCGATAATATTGGCTTCAATTTTTAAACGCAGTAAAACTAATTAATATTTTATAAATCATAAATTCTTTATAATCACTTGTAATTTTAAATAATTCATATCATAGTTTCAGCTTATTTTTAATTAGATTTTCTCTATATATTAATAATTTACTATATATTATGGTAATATACAGGATGATTCATATATGTACCTATATGTAGGTACGTATAGGTTTATGAAATGTAATTTCGATTACATTATCGTGCAACGAGAAATTTCAATTTAGATATGATTCTAGTTAGTTGTACGCTACATTAATATTGCTTTGTTAAACGTTTCATCAGATTTGGTTCCACTTGCTGCTTTTATACAGACCTGCGTTGTACTTCCGTCTATTCGTTCGTTCATATATACTGTGACGCTCCTTTCGCGGGTGTCGGGTTTGCTCGGGCGCCAATCGGATTTTTATTCCCGGATGTAGTCAGTGGAGTAGGGTTAAATGAAGATAGTCCACAGTGTCTCACAATAATACTCGTAGTTGCTTTATTTGCAAGGAATGGTTTAGTATCCAGCCAAGTAATGATAACAAGCAATATTATATTCAACAGCGAGGGAATATAACATAACAATCATAGCCAATCAATTTATAACAATTAGTAATACACGATACTATAGTTAATAACAAGAGAAAGTGGTAGATTATAACAACACAATCATAGTTAATCAAATACTAATAATATAAGCAAATAACGAAAGATATATTATAATTGACTATAAGAAAAAAAGAAAAGTGACAAAGTTAAAAATAAACAGTACTAAACTTAGGCCAAACGGATAATCATAATAATACAAGAATGGTAGTGCAAGTAACAACAATAATACTAACTTAATGTAACAATCGGCTGCTAAGGCAAGGCAGCGTGGTGGGGGAACGGGTACGGAACGTTCTGTGGCAGGACGTACGCAGCACAGTACAGCAGTGGAAAGGGAACCGCCCAGGACGTTCGCAGTGCGGTGGGGACTAGATACGGAGCACTCTGTGACAGGACATACGCAGCACAGAAAGGGAACCGCCCAGGACGTTCGCAGTGCGGTGGGGACTAGATACGGAGCACTCTGTGACAGGACATACGCAGCACAGAAAGGGAACCGCCCAGGACGTTCGCAGTGCGGTGGGGACTAGATACGGAGCACTCTGTGACAGGACATACGCAGCACAGAAAGGGAACCGCCCAGGACGTTCGCAGTGCGGTGGGGACTAGATACGGAGCACTCTGTGACAGGACTTACGCAGCACAGAAAGGGAACCGCCCAGGACGTTCGCAGTGCGGTGGGGACTAGATACGGAGCACTCTGTGACAGGACATACGCAGCACAGAAAGGGAACCGCCCAGGACGTTCGCAGTGCGGTGGGGACTAGATACGGAGCACTCTGTGACAGGACATACGCAGCACAGAAAGGGAACCGCCCAGGACGTTCGCAGTGCGGTGGGGACTAGATACGGAGCACTCTGTGACAGGACTTACGCAGCACAGAAAGGGAACCGCCCAGGACATTCGCAGTGCGGTGGGGACTAGATACGGAGCACTCTGTGACAGGACATACGCAGCACAGAAAGGGAACCGCCCAGGACATTCGCAGTGCGGTGGGGACTAGATACGGAGCACTCTGTGACAGGACATACGCAGCACAGAAAGGGAACCGCCCAGGACGTTCGCAGTGCGGTGGGGACTAGATACGGAGCACTCTGTGACAGGACTTACGCAGCACAGAAAGGGAACCGCCCAGGACGTTCGCAGTGCGGTGGGGACTAGATACGGAGCACTCTGTGACAGGACTTACGCAGCACAGAAAGGGAACCGCCCAGGACATTCGCAGTGCGGTGGGGACTAGATACGGAGCACTCTGTGACAGGACATACGCAGCACAGAAAGGGAACCGCCCAGGACGTTCGCAGTGCGGTGGGGACTAGATACGGAGCACTCTGTGACAGGACATACGCAGCACAGAAAGGGAACCGCCCAGGACGTTCGCAGTGCGGTGGGGACTAGATACGGAGCACTCTGTGACAGGACTTACGCAGCACAGAAAGGGAACCGCCCAGGACGTTCGCAGTGCGGTGGGGACTAGATACGGAGCACTCTGTGACAGGACATACGCAGCACAGAAAGGGAACCGCCCAGGACATTCGCAGTGCGGTGGGGAACGGATATTGAGAGTGGGGTACACAACAATATATCAAAACAATAAGAAAATGTCGCAACAGGTCGTACGCAGTGCGAATAGAAACATAAATTGAAGTTGACACTCACCCAGTGGTTTGGTAGATATCGGCGGACGGCTCGGAGTCGAAACACTGAATCCCTTCTTTCGATCAGATCCGGCCTATTTATACTCACTCGTTAGCGACGAGTCCGGACTGTCTTTAGCAAATTTACTTAATTAAACGGACCGGTGCAGCGTTCCCGTCCGAGCGGTGTGCGAGTTCGGACCGCTGAACGCGGCGCGTTAGCGTACGTTGACCTTACGCACAGCCGTTCTTGGCGGTATCGTCACAATACATATATTTATACGTTATTATATATTAAAATAGTGTATCCGTATTAATATTGTGATTAATATTTTTATTTATTTTTTTTAATATTCACAATTTCATATTGAAATTTTTCATTTATTTGTAATCCTTATTGTAAGTGTATTTTGCATAAATTTGTTATAACACCATGTATAATAATAATTATATCGTTAAAACTACGTATAGGAATTTGTTTGAATTACGTCATTCACTGAAGTTCACGTCATAGGAAATGTATGTTTTAGAAACTATATACAGTAAACTTCGCTTATAACGAACCTCAAGGGACCGACGAAAATAGTTCGCTATAAGCGAAGTTCGTAATAAACGATAAACATCAAAAATGCATTATTTTTGTTAATGCATAGGTACATGTTTCAAGTAGATATATAATATGAAGAACTCTTTTGCAAAACTAGACAAATCCAGATTTGTTCAAAATTGAGTTATATATTGGTTTGTAATACATAACATATGTACACTAACAATAGTTTTTATGAATCTTATTTGAAAAAATCGTTTATTTTACTTTTGTTTATACTTATTATTATTTTATATTATTTTTATTTATTTAAAGTAAGAGCTTTACGTGTTTTCTTCAAAATTGCGTAACTCATAATTGTACTTCTTTAACACATTAAATACAGTGAACAGGGGCGGACAGGCCATGTGGGGCATGCTGAAATTTCTACATGGGCCGCTCCGATCGCGGGAAGGTCCGATAATTTTTTTTCATACAATTAATCACATATACACAAGTACCGCAATAACTGTTACGGTGGCCCTACATATGCGGAATTGGAAGATTTCGAAGAATCCCCTGATTATTTGATAAAATGCCGTTTTAAGTTCGTTATAACCGAAAACTTTTGCGATTATAATAAAAATTAAGGTTCGTTATACCCGAAAGTTCGTTATAAACGGGTTCGTTATTTGCGATAAAAATAACACACGTTTAATGATACTTTAGTTCGTACCTTATAGTTTGGTTCGTTATAACCGAAAATTCGTTATAAGCGGGTTCGTTATAAGCGAAGTTTACTGTATATATATATATATATATATATATATATATATATATATATATATATATATATATATAAATACAGTGGAATCCACTTATAGTGAATATGCATATAGTGGAAACTCGCTTATAATGAACGTATCTCTGAGTCCCGACTAAAAACATATCCGTCTAATGTTAATCAATTTGCAAATAGTAAATTTTCGGATACAATGCACTAAATTTGCTCTTTAAGTTCACTATATGCGAACTAGAGTAGGTTGTCAATGAATGAATTTAATGTATGTTGGCAACTTTAGACACAACACACGAGATATTTACTACCTCATGATGTTAAACTTTAACATCGATAAACATATTTTCAATGTTTCTGAGCAACAATGTAATAATATAGGAGTAATAAATAAATAACATCATATTGGTATGAGATAATCCATACACAATTTTTAGAAGGGGGGGGGGGGGCAGCAATTTCTTTCTCATAAAGTTTCCTTGTAAACTAATTCCTGAATAATTCTAATTTTTGCTCCCATAAATAATCCTGCAATCAAATACTAACGGCAACTCGAACGGCAAAGATCGCAAAACCCCATGTATTTTAAATGGAAAACTCTTGTGATCAAGAGTTAAATGTTAAAAATAAAAAGTTTGTTCAAACCTCATTTAACGACCACCTAGTATACATATACAGTCAAATATTCCGGAATACCTAAATAATTCTCCAATCGTGAAAAATTTTCAACAAATTCTCTTACAAAAGTTTTTTGCTTGTAAACAAGCTATCGTTTAAATATTGCTTATATTAAAAAATGATGCATATTATAAAAAATAAGTCCTACAAAAATGTAAAAATATACAGGTGTTAGATTTGAAAAAGGAAAGTTTACCTAATTTTACCAATAAAATGAATACCCTGTATATTAAAAAAAATATTTATATGGTAGCTTGTTTACAACCAAAAAAAATTTGTAGGAAATTTTTTTACGGTTAGAAAATTATTTAGGTTTTCCGGAACATTTGACTAACTCTGCATATTTATAAAATTATTATTTTTCCTTCCATAAATAATCCTGCAATAAAATACAAACGACAAAGAACGAAAAACGCCATGTATCTGAAACGGACATACTTCTTGGTTCCGCATTTTTTCCTGTATATACTTTCCTGTATAAAATACGCTCTGACAAACGGACGCTCTAATAAACGAACACGGACACTATGTTACCCTCGAAAACGGGCACAAAATCTCCTGAAGACGGACATAAACAAATAAATGTAGTGGTTCTCCATTTTGCTCGCCAACAAAAATTCGGATACATGTTCCCAGTTCAAATGCAGTAATCGCTTACTGATTACAATAACTCGAAATGCACGCGATAATTCTAATTTGATAAATCCTTATGAGCGGCCGTAAAAACTCGTTAATGATTTTGCGGCATTTCAAGAGCCATTTCTCATCTCATGCACCCCAAAAACGGTAAGCTAACACCAGTCGAGCAATTTAAATTTTGTTTAATTGACTACCGAATAGTTTACATTTGAATACAAATTTCATTGTTAGAGTTAGATATGTAGAATTATGTTTGTTTTGAATTCTGCTTGTATAATATGTACATGTAACCATCCTACAGCACGGTATCCTGACACGGTTTCGCTCTACCACAATCAGAAATTTGCGAAACTCCTAGTATAACATTGTACAGTCAACGCTCACTTAACGTACACAATGCGTGCACAAATTTCGATACGATAAGTGAACGTACGTTAAGCGGATGGTGTATTTTGGGTGTATTTCCGACGGATTTGTGTGATGTGAGGTAAGTTCGTGCGGATAATGAGTACCTACTTAGACGCAGTAAGGACAGAGGGTCGTAAATAACCATGTACGTATTATCGAACATTCATTAAAAGGACGTACGTTAGTGAACACTGACTGTACTTCTACTATTATAATGTATTTAGAAATCTAAATTACACATTATGGGTACACAATACATACAGAATGTCTTGAATTAAACGGGAGCTTAGATCTTAGAAACTATAAGAGTTACGATGTCGGTTAAATTAGACAAAAGTTGCCAATTTATGTTGATGGTGACTTCGTATTTTGAAAATTGTCCGTGGCTCACTAGATTAGAGGTGTCCAAACTACGGCCCGCGGGCCAGACCCGGTCCGGCAGGTGATTTTATCTGGACCGAGAAGGTTTTTAAAAAATATACTATTTTTTTCGCGCAGACCCTTTAAACAACTTTAAAGAAATTCTTCAGCGAAAAAACACAGTTGCACTATTCCCATTAAAAGTTACATGACCTAATTTTCTAATTATGTATAATTCAGCCATGTTTGTTTAGTATTGGTGTATCTGTAATTAACTGTAAAAGATAAAATTCATTGCTGCCTTAGTCATATTGAGATTTTTTTAATTCACATATTCACGTGACCCGCCGCAAATAGATTTAAATCCCAATCTGGCCCTTGCGGCAAAAAGTTTGGACATCCCTACATTAACAAATTCTAATTTAATCGACATCGTAACTCTTGTAGTGTCAAAGATCCCTTAAGTGGCCCGTTTAAAACAGGCATTCTGCATGTATATGTAAAAAAGTTTTTTAAAATTAAAATAGTAATACAGTCAAACCTCAATAACTCGAAACACCATTATCCACAAAAAAACGACTTTTGGAGATTTCGAATCGTAGGACTGTTCATCAAAACTAGCGAATTTGTTTAAAGATATTACAGTGGTTTAATTACACGTTTTTGTTGAATCAAAGTCGTGTACTACGAATACACACTAATTTCAGTTAAAATATTGAGTAATTTGCCTCGTTCCCGTTCATGCTCAAATGAGTCGCCTTAACATGAAGCAACAAACTTATAAAGAATTATTGTGTATGTATTCGTTTTACAAATACGGAGTTCCCCGAACAATTAAAAACTATACGAAATATCGCAGTTTGAGGTGATTGATTTTTTGCAATGAAATACAACAATTCGTGACAAGTGAAAAGGGACTCCCCGAATAAAATAAAACTAAAAATAAAGCTAAAAGAACCAAGTACACACAAAATTTACTCCACAAACAAGGATTTCTCTTAAAAATTCGACTTAGGAATTCACGTGCCAATCATTTTATTCGTGTTACGGAAATATTCGAATTATACAAGTTCAAGTTGTAGAAATAAAATTGCATGTAATTTGCTCCCTAAATGCTATTGCCATTCGATTCATTTCGACTTATAGAAATTTCGAGTTATAGAAGTTCGAGTTATTGGAGTTTGACTGCATATATATTGTTGAAAAGTATTTCGAAAAATTATTCCAATAAGCAATACAGATAATGGATTATTCTACACAATTTTCTTTATAATGCAGGCCATTATCTTTTCAACCAGAAATGTCAAAAAATGTACATATTCCGGGGAAAAAATGGTAAATGTTAGACATGATAATGGCGCCTGTATTTTCGTTTGAACAAAAATGTACACAAATTTGAAGCAATGAACCGGTAATACTGGCTAGGTTTAATTCCATTTAATACCAGACAGTGTGTTATGTGTCCAGTGTATGTGTGCCTGTATGAATGTGCAGCATACGGGATTATTTTTTATATTCTTTATTATGCAATGCATTGTTCGCTACATAACGCAAAACAAATGACTATGAGAGAGCATCGTATTACAAAAAGATATACGCGAGATTAACCATGTATTTGTTACATATTCAGCATGTTTACATATTTATGATATACAGTAATACTTCGTTGAACGCTCAGGATATGTTCCTACAAGCGCTAAGCGAATATGCGATAAATATTTTAGTAAATCTCTAAGAAGTTTCTTCTTATTTTCAACATTACCGTCTTCATATGAGCTGCGAGACGAATAATAATTGTAAATTTGTGCTTATGAAGTTCCCAAATCAGCATTAATCGTTGTAGTGTTAAGCGGGGCGTCTTACTTTATATTGTCAAATAATGATTAAGAATATAAAATATTGTTTGCTGAATATTATGTATGTGTTCAGATTACGTTTATTTCGAGACTTCGTCCACATCACCTTACCAGATTCGTCGTATCGAGGAACTGAACAAAACATCGTCGGGCAATGTTGAGGCAAAAGTAATGTGTTTCTACAGACGCAGAGACCTTCCCGGAGCACTTATACAGCTCGCCGATAAACACCAGAGTAAGTACTACCAACACAACAAATATGTACACCTTACAAAGCATTCAACATTCTCTTACAAGTAACATATATTCATATATACATACACACATACACACACACACAATGTAATAGGAATGGACTGTGTATAATGAATATATATATATATATATATATATATATATATATATATATATATATATATATATATATATATATATAAACTCATTATGCATAGTCCATTACTATTATATTAAATATGACAGCAATGCGAAATATAATACACCTTAGATTAACTATACATAATATTCTTTTTGCTGAGACTAGTAGAGCAGAATCAAGTATATTACTTGTAAGAAAATATGATGCATCTATCATTATTCATTGATTTCTTGTATTTTCGCTAAATTTCAGCTAACCCCCGTTTTTACCTCCGAATATTTTATTTATTCTTACTTCATTTACTTTATTCAAGTGACTTTTTTCTTCAACTAGTCTATATTTTTATAACCAATTATATAATTCAATATAGGCGAACCATTTTCGGAAGGTTTCCTTACTAATGAAAAAAATAGTCCAAAAAGTTAATCACCATATACATATATTTGATAAATAAGGATAGCGCACGTTGCCATGGAAATTAGAATCGATTTTAAAGTTGGGTAAGAGTGAATTTTCGGTCCAGTGTTATACTAGAATTCTAACCAAACTTTAGAACATAGTAATACGATTGTTTTAAAAACAAAAATACTGCGTAATAAAATAGAAAAAGGCTGGGCTTTTTATAAAATGTAGTCTGTGCCGAAACCAGACAAATAAACAAAAACACTAAATAAAAGAAAACACAATCGGAATTAACGTTAATCCAGTGTGTGTGTGTGTGTGAAACATATAACACACGCGGGATAAGAGCAGTTTTAGTAATATGTTCCGTACCAGCATGACTCAGGATCCGCAAATTCCGTAGTAATTAACAAATTCAAATGAGAATGTATTTCGGTAAAGAGAGAAGATGTGTGAGTGAGTGCTCCTGCCGGGGGACGGAGGTTTGCCTTTGTGGGGGATACAGGCAACCAACACGGCATATATATATATATATATATATATATATATATATATATATATATATATATATATATATATATATATATATATATATATATATATATATATATATATATATATATATATATATATATTATAGAAAGATTCTGCACATATACCTATACTCAGTGATGAATGCAGGGGGGTGCCCCTCGAGAAATGAAATACCAACCCGGAGTGAAATTAACATTCCCCCCGGAGTAAACACTCTGGATTCATCACTGCCTATACTTATGGGTATAGTATAAATTTGTGTAGATTTCATGTACATATATACATGTGGCAGTTATTGACAAATATGTGTAAATCTGTGAGTCTGCATGAGAATATACGTACGCAGAAACGATATGTGTGCGTGTGTGTTTCTCTGGCTGTATAATTACACTGCAGTGTTTGCCTATATTATACATATCGGATGTCCCAAGAAATCATCGGGACATTGGGAATTAACATGTAAATATCGAAAGACAATAATAACTTCTGAACAATAGATTTTAGAGCAAAAATGTAAAATAATAATTGTTTGGTATTAAAACCTGCGCCAATATTATGCCCTATGCAGTGTTCAGATATGTATTTGTAACGAGTAAATCCATCTTAAAATACCGCATTACAGAGTCATGAAACAAAAAACCCTGTGTTTTGATTATTTGTTGTGTTAATTTAAAAAATGCCTATACAGCGGAATCCACTTATAGTATACTAAATACTTTCGTGTACTCTCGCTTATAGTGAACCAAATTCCTGGTTCCTTCAAGTTCACTATAAGCGGATTCCACTGTATATATAAATTTTATGTATGTATGGTGCGCATGTGTTTCTATAAGTATAAATGTATGTGTGTATACGTGAATACCGGTAGTGGAATTAGTAGGGTAGCGCAGAGGAGAAATAGTCCGGTACATGAACGCTCGTCTATGTGTGTGTATGAAACTCGCTCACGCGCCCCCTACCCCCACTCTCACCATTCTCTCTTTGTATATTCGTTTGTCTATCTCGCTCTCTGCATGTCTACATATGTATTGGTCTCTGTCGACTGACTACTGTATATGTGTATGCACGTGTAATATGTATATGTATGAGTAAGGTGTGTGTGTGTGTGTGTTTGATGGTGTGCGGGTGGGAGTAGAGGACAGAGTGGTAACGCGGCGGGTCCCTGCTAAAAACATCGGGCCCCCACTGGGCGAGTGGGCGGCTTGTCTTGATTGGCAGATCGATACCGCGTCGCAGACTGTACCTGTCTTGTTGTCTCACACACACACACACACATATATATTCATACGTATTTTCATTTTACACTGATGATATACAATACGCATATACATGTTGTTAACGGTAGATACCTGAAGATAACACGGTCTAACACTGCTCCTCGTGTAATAAGTGTTGTTGAGTAACACCTTTCAAAACCCAAAAGGTACCCGAACCATTTGCTCCACGCTCATAACATTTTCTGAGCTGAAAATTATAAATTCACTGGTGTATATCTTATTCTCTAAGTTGAATCTTTTTTTCGTTATACCGCTTGTATTTACTATAGAGTATTGGATAAGACCACTCACTTGCGATATATCAAACGAAAAACTTTTTTTTTTAAATAACATCTACAAAAAATAACGAAATGTCATTCGAACGATATACAGAAAATGATTTAAATTTAGTATCATGGGAAATGTGTACTTTTTCATAATGCCGTTACAGAAATATTTGGTAATAAAAGGTACTATTAAAATTACTATCTTTACATAATATTGTAGAAGACTAGAAATCACATTGCAAGTGTCATAAATGATGACAATCCAAATAATTACTCCTAATATTTAAAAAAGTATATGTATGTATTTATATTTTAATTACGTTTTTTTTGCCCTTATTTAACTATCATTACTAGTATTTTTAATTGTATTTTTATTCCTTTTTAATTGTATCACTTCCCCGTTTTTCCTTTGAAATCGACTCGTCCAAATCATCCATGAATTATGATGCGTTGGTGTGTGTATACATGTGAGTGTGTTGTGTCTATACAGTGGCCTGTAACAGTGACGAGTCGCCCGTGTCTGTGAAACTGAAAAAGTGGCTGAAGACACCAGCGAACGAGGAAAGCGGGACCGTCCCGGCCACGTACGACAACACTAGCTCAGGTATGTCTACTGGTTGGCACACACACTCACACGCATGCACACGCACACTTTACTACATATATTACTAACTTACAGCAGTGACAGACAAACAGGATTCTACAAGATCTACCAAAAACTGTGCAACGATTACTGGTAGATTATAAGTTATATGTATTCATGTAATTGTCACAAAATTGTAGTAATCCTTCAGAAGAATATTAGTAGAAACTATACCGAAACGAATAGTTGATTCACATAAGTAGATATGTAGTTATATTTTAGTCCAGATGGTAGTCTCAAAATTGCCAGTTACTGGCGTTCGATCGGCATAATGTGTAGAAATATTATGTTGGCAACTAGAATTTTAATAACTCGGGGCTTTCATGCTAAGATACTTTACCTAAAATAATAGATTACATATTCAAGTCTTGAAAATATTTGTTTTTTAATTAATATTTCGGAAAAGCAACTTATGCTGCACCGTACATAATTGGTAGGAATTAATAATTTGAATAGTTCCTTGATATAATATTAAATACATGTATAGATAACTATTATATGTACCACATATTCAATTCATTATTAGTTTTAATTTCATGATAATTGGAAAATAAATTCATGCCGAAAATATACATTGAGAACAGACTATGAATAATTTCATGCTCATCATCAACTCCATCTATGTTCAACGCCAGAAAAACAAACATCCTGAACGAATAATTACTTTGCATTTGTTTAATTACATATGACCTAAAATCAACAATACTTTGCTTGCGAACATACAAAATGCATTTGATATTATTCGTTTTAATCGTTTCTGAAACGAGATGAGCACAGAATGTGTGTTTTTAATTCACAATTTTGCTGGCAGGTGCCTTAGATGAAACACACGCGGGCAGTCCTGGAGCACAGTCCAGTGGCTCGAGTGAACGAGGGATCGCGGCTATCGGATCCATTGTTGGTGGTGGTGGTGGTGGTGTCGGCGGCGGCGGTAATGGTGGAGTAACAGTTACTGCGGTTAACGCTGCAGTGGTAAGTGGCGCTACTGGTGGGAACCCCGGTGGTGAGACCACGCTGAGTTCCAAACAGCGTCACCAGATGAAACACCGGGAATTGTTCCTGTCGCGACAGGTGGAGACACTGCCCGCAACACATATACGCGGCAAATGTAGTGTTACACTGTTCAACGAGACGGAATCGTTGGCCAGTTACCTCGGCAAAGAAGATATGTTCTTCTACAGTCTCGTATTTGATCCTACACAGAAAACATTGTTAGCTGATAAAGGCGAAATACGTGTCGGTATGTAGTTGATATATATTTGCCAGTCAAATACAAACTAACTTTATTTTCTCTAACCTCTAACTAGTTTGGACAAGTTACTAAACTTGTGTAGTTATTTAATAAAATATAAGTTTCTAAATAAGGAATGCCTCTATCTTGCATTTAGTTTTTACTTCATGTATAGTGAAAATAATCGTTCATTTTTACAGCGTATCATCATTGTGTGGTTTGATTAAAATGTTATTTGTATTTTACGTCGTAATAGGCAGTCGATACCAGTGTGATATAACACCGTTACTGAAAGAAGGTGAAGTCGACGAACGAAACCTTGCCGACTTGGAGACATTAATGTGGACGCCTGAACATAACCTCACCGATCGACAAATTGACCAGTTCTTGGTCATCTCCCGTTCCGTGGGCACTTTTGCCCGAGCATTGGATTGTAATTCCAGTGTGAAACAACCATCGTTACACATGTCAGCGGCGGCGGCGAGTAGAGATATCACCCTGTTCCACGCCATGGACACGTTGCATCAGCACACGTACGACCTGTCAGGAGCTCTTGGTTCTCTGGTACCGTTAGGCGGGCCCGTCCTATGTCGAGACGAGATGGAAGAATGGAGCGCCAGTGAAGCGAACCTATTCGAAGAAGCATTAGACAAGTATGGTAAAGATTTCAACGATATCCGTCAGGATTTTCTGCCGTGGAAAACGCTCAAGAATATCATTGAATATTACTACATGTGGAAAACTACCGACCGTTATGTACAACAGAAGCGAGTGAAAGCGGTAGAGGCCGAATCCAAACTTAAACAAGTTTACATTCCTAATTAGTAAGTATTGTCTTCAATCAACCTGTTAATGGAAAAGGAAAAAATATACATACACACTTATAATATGTATGACTTGAAAAACATATGCAACGAAACTAGTCCCAATGCTATACTTCATTAAAAAGTATTGCATATTGAGTGAGAATGGAATTAGTTTTCAAAGAAATTTGCTTTACCTAAAGTGGAGATCTATGAATATAGATAAGTGTGCTTTTGTATTATCTCATACATTTATTATTAGATTTCTTTCATTTTGATTTATTACATAGTTTGGTAGACAATATTATGCAATAACAATTATACGGCGATCAGTTCGTTGTACTAAAATATTTCCTGAAGATTATGTGTACCAATGAGTATTCATCAAATTGAATTAATGCAAACAAATTAATTAATGACTTTGTATTTGTAGTAATAAGCCAAATCCAGCTGCCCTAAATAACAACAAAACTGTTGTAAATGGAAACAACAACAGCAACGGTGAACCAACAGTACCACTGGGAGGCAAATCCTGCGAATCGTGTAACGGTAAGTTAGTTTATTTTCTATCATTTGTCTTCATTCATTCGCAGCTAAAAATATATCCGATTGTAATCTTAGATATGTACGTAACGCCAACCCTGAACAACTAGCCTTGACATTTAATATGTTTAAATTAGGATAATACGTTACTATAAATAGCGGACGATTTTTAACCTGAACTGTATTATCTTTTCGAAAGCTTATTTTTTAAATTTCTGAAGTGCTTTTTACATTTATCGAATTTTCATCAAACAAACGTCAAATTCATATTTCCGTCGGTGACCATGGACTAATGTGCAATACTTCAAATTTATTTGTCCTTGCTCTGATTCGTGACGAACATTATCCGTTTTTTCAAGGCCAGCCTGGTCAAATTTAAACGATTTGAAGTTTGACAGATGTAAAACGCACTTTATTTATTTATTTGACAAATTATTTCTTTTATTACAGGGACTATATCAAGCCAATGGTACTCTTGGGGACCTACACACATGCAGTGTCGATTATGTCAATCATGTTGGCACTACTGGAAGCGGTACGGTGGTCTTAAGGTGCCCACTCGGATAGGTGACGGTGACTATGATAGCATCGCAGCGTGTCCTGGTGGCGCTAAACGTCGCGCCGGCAGTGACGTAGACGACGATCGTCTCTCTTGTGCTGCACCGCATCGACCACATCGGTGTTCTGTCGGCAACTGTGGCAAAGAGTTTAAACTAAAAGCGCACCTAGGCAGACATTATGCTACCGCGCATGGTAAACAGCATGCACACATACATCATCTTATTCTTCTTCTCTATCTTTTATTTTTTGTGTTTCCTATTTGATCAACTTTTGAATATCGCTAGTTTATCGTACATCCAAGTTGAGAACGGGATTTTTAGTTGAAATTAATTTGTATTTTTTGTTTAAATATGAACGGAAGCGTTGTTTATCAAAGTACATTTATTTTTTCTACTCAATTATCAAGCTATAGTTTTTCTTCCATTCTTGACTTGAACTTTTGTATATTTTTGTTGTTTGTTAAATCATTCACAGGAGCATATTGTATATTCCATATATACATATTTCGATCGGCACATACAGAATTGAGGCCCCCGTAAAGTAAAAAGTTTTCTGTAGTTTCGTTGTTGATTAAATGGTTTTTCGTAAAAATAAATTGCAGGTATTGTCGTGCGTTCAGGTTCCCCACGTCCGATCATGAAGACCCGTACGGCGTTCTATCTGTGTACGACACCGCTCACCCGTATCTCACGTCGCCTGTGCCGCCATCTGATGCGGCCCCGCCACGCGGCCCGTTCACCGTTCTTCCCCATCAATATCCAAGCGGTGAAACAGGAGTGCAGTATCCAGATGGCAGGTATGCGAGGTGTCGGAACAAACACACACATACGTACACTAATATACACACATAATCAAACTATTACAAGCACTAAATAATTAAAACATCAATGACAAATGAATTAACATGGGCATTTTAACATGTACTGCGAACTATAGGATATATGTACACGTTTACGTTACGTTCTTACCTGTTCTTTTATTCAAAATACAATCTGTGCTACGCTTCAATTATGCAGACCTGAACTCGCACACTAGATTGCTGCTTGTTAAATCTTGCATTTCATTTTTTATGCAGACAACAACTGTATCACTAATCCGTAGTTATTAAGTGAGAAACTCACTATTAAGTATCTATTTACGAGTTGTCCGTACTACGTCAAACTTCATTTCTCGATGTTCTTCTGTTAATTGTGCAGGCAAATCATTGTTAGAACTAAAACAGCTGCTAGTGTACAACAAAAAGGAACGTGGTAGTGTCACAGCCATTGCCACGCGTCTCGGCAATCCGAATACAGTGGTACCAGCATGGCTGATACTCACCGACAAGGAGAACCTACCGAAACCGGAACGAGTAGCATTCCCTAAACCGCCCAAAGCACCAGACGGTAGTCTCATGTATGAACGTGTACCGAATAAACCTGACGCAGAGAAGGTGCCCTTGAACAACATGTCGCCATCGTTGAAACGACGGGCGTACGAGGAACTAAACGGCATCGATTGTAAGTTACAAACAAATATACGTTAAGTTTTGTATTGTTATTTAATTCCAGACAAAATACTCTCGTTTCTGCGTTACTTCAGTCATTTTGCTCTTTGTACATAACATTTCTAATTGAAAGTATTATTTTAACAAAATATTTGTCTTTACTGGCTTCTACTCTGACTTGGATTGGGACGATGGTAAGTTTCGTGCATTTAGATTTGAAGAGATCCGTACATGTTGTAAACAAAAAATATTAATAATAATAATAATAAAACAGAAATGGTGTACATGGAAGATACGTGTTTATACAGGTTCGGTGATGACGGGGCCACCGGCAAAACGGCCAACGAAAGACCCGATGCCTCTACATCGGCCCACACCGGATCAGTACGCGGCCATGATGGCAGCGGTGGCACAAGGACACGGGACACTGCCCCGACACATCTCCCATTTGAACGGGAAACCGAAGATTGCGCATATGACGCGCGGTGGAGGTGGACGTAAGCCGGTAATCAGCTGGATGGACGCACCGGACGATGTGTATTTCCGCGCTACAGAGGGTAGCAAGTAAGCATACAAGTATACGTATTCTCTAGTAGTTATAATAACATTTGCACGGCTGGATCTTACCATTGATAGTACAGTAACATCGAGAACTCCATACACACCATACATGGCTATTCGCCGGTTGACTGTTCTGTACAATGCATCCTTGTATTCTCCATTACATTTTAATTAATTTAATAACAGTTGATTTCAGAATCGAATCTAATCTAACGGGTTAATGAAACTGAACTACCTCCAATGTTCGTTAACAGCAATAACTAGTATTAAAATTTTAGTATTAGATGTGTTTTTTATATTGTATAAAACCTAATACTCTGTTTGAATGCAATTTTAGGATCATCATCATTGACCACTAATTGATATTAGATAAATTTGAATCACTGATATTTATATTGAATGACTAAAATCTACAATTCCAACAGAGTATTACGTTTATAATTTTAATTGGTTTAGGTATTACTAGTTAACAATTTTGTAGTTGCAATATTTTAAAAACGTATTTAAGATCTATTTATACCACTTCACAAAATGTAGATGTCGATTATTACAGAGTACAGTTTTTAATCAAATATCTGGAGTATTTCTTTAAAAACACCTCCATTGTCAGCAGTATTTTTGTGACTCTCTAGAATGTTAGATAGAATTGAGCATATCTCTGCTGTGACTGTGACGTTATTGTGTAAGTAATATTGTGTTGTGTGTTTTATAGGAAAATGCGACGTACCGTATCGTCAACAGAACTTCGACGAGCCGCTCGCAAACCCTGGCGAGCACTGGCCGTTAAAGGTGTTGATGATTTGCAAGTGGTTATACTGGACTGAAACAGTGTACGATCAGTCACCAGCACAAACTAAAAATCTGAGTGTTTTGTTTACGGCAATAATCCAATAATTACTACAAAAAATAAAATAAAATAGTGTTGTGAGTTTGATAAGGACGTGAACTAGTCTGTCAGCAAAAAAAAAGTACAAGAGTGTGTTTTATCTATGCAACTGATCATTCATACATACACTGCATCACTTGAATTAAGATGATGACGAAATGTTGTTACTGATTGAACCGCTGATAATGTAAATGTTGGACAGAACACTTGTGTGTTGTACAAGAATTTGGAACATCCCACACTACCACCGCCACCGACACCACCACCACCACCACCACACGGGAGATTACTTCAACTTGTAACATTTTGAGGTTAAAAGTTTGTTTGCAAACACAACTACTCATCATTACGATATTTCATTCTATCATTCGTAAAAAAAAATAAAACAAAATCATTATGACGCTCGGAAGTTGATCGCGGATTCACACATTAACTACATACGAATTCACATTACTTGACTTTCGTGTATGAATTAGCTATTGTGAATTAGTGTAAGAAGATTGTAAGTGGTAATTGTGTGAAAGTTCGTACAAATATTATGATTCTGTTGTCATACACAATTGTACCGTGTTGTGGGATTAATGTGAATTCGTACGTGACATTTTTTTTTATTATTATTTCAATTTAGTTTATTGTGATCCCGCTCTTGTTGTTCAATTTCTTCTATATATATATTTTTTCTTCATAACGATGATCGTGAATATTCATTTTAAACAAATTACATTCACACTATATCGTGATGAAATGATAACGGCAGATTCACATTTGCATTAGAGTATAAGTAATATTTACTATTACTACATACTACAAGCTGTAGTGAAATCATGAGTGTATTCGAATGTGAATCTGCCTGTGCATTTACATAACAATACACACACACACACACGTATACAGAATTAACTGTATCAATTGTAAACGATTTAGATTACAATTGTTTCCTTTATGTGACTTATGTCATCTGGTGAGTAAAATATAATAATTTATAAGAATGGGTTGTAAAAACTTTTTATTCACCTCTTATTCAGTTCAGAGTCTTTTGTTTATTCGTCAATTCTGAATTATGTAAATTTTTATAAAATGATTTTTACTTGTACGAGTATAACATATAATAAAACATTTTGCAAGTTGAATTATTTTTCCTTTCTCTATTTATTTTTGAACACTGTTGTTTCATAACTAAATGAAAATTAAACGATAACTGATTATACTGCCATTATATTGCTCAATACTTAAAAAAAATATTTTGTCCAATATAACATTTTGTTATGTTTTATTTAGTATAAAAATAATTCATAATAAATGTGCCAAAAAAATAAACATCATTTTTGTTACGTGCACTTTAAATAGTTCTTAATAGAACAATGGCAGATTAATTTGTTATTTATTTTTATGAAAATAATTTCCTTCCGTTTTGCTTGTTTACATAATTTATGATTCGTAAGAAAATATTTTTTTTTAAATTTAAAAGATAACTCAGAATTAAGAACAGATTGTATGAACAGTGCTGATGTTAATTAGTAAACTAAATGGTTTTATTTTAATATTATTCATTTTTATACTAAATATCGCTGTTCATAGAATTATTTTCACCGAAAACAATATTGTTATTTATTTTTGATCAAATATCCATTTAATTATTATATCTACTTCTATAATTTGTACTTTTGTATATATGCTTCATGATCATGAGTATGAATTTAATATAATGTCTTCTATTACCTCTTAAAATATATAAATGTTGTAATATTTCCAACTGTTTTATAAATAATTATGTTCATCATATTACTGTATATCGAATTTATAGTAATAATTACAAAATGTTCTTTTTGTTAATTATATTTTATGCGGCCATACCTATTGCCGAACACACTACTGTCAATTAAATATTTTTTATGAATCTATAAGTATGTATAATTAGAATTACACATATTGATTTATAATCGTTGTGTTTGCAGATAAAGTTCCATAATATGTTGTACCGTGTGATATATCTTATTTTTGAACCCCATGTATAAATAATCTTATTGCATTTTATGATAAATAAGTTATATTGATTTATGTTTGCTATATTTACAGGAAATTTGACCATCTTAAATGAGCTTTGCGATGAACCAATTTCGTTTTTTCATAAATAAAGCACTTTTAAAATAATTATGATTTTTATATTTCCTAGTATGTTTGAAAAAAGTTTTAGTGCCACACAAAACCAAGTGTCAAGAGTTGTGAAGCAATGGGTAACCTATAAAATTATATTAATTTTAAAGTTTTAGTAAATTAGAAATAAGCATTCTGCAAGTTCTGTACAAAATGGCTAGCGTATTTAAAGGACTTTATTCAACATTTATTTATACAAAACCTTTTGTACAACAGTTTTCAGTCTGTAGGTGCGTGGTCCATAACATAACAACGAGAACAAATTTGATATATTTACCTTATTTAGCAGGAAACATGGATTATGGAGAGCAAGTACAACAATTGATGGATGTAATAGTTACCATACGTCTAAAATATTTTATAAACGAAGAAAATCCAGTGAAGAACGAGTAATGTTAGGAAATTTAGGTTATCTTTAAAATATACCAAGTTGCTTTGTTTTTAGAAAGCTCCTAGGATAATCGAATTTACACCTAAAGCAAAAAATAAATCGGAACCCATAGGAATATGGAAAAATATGACTGTGACAGATTTAGCTGCTGCTATGAACAGAGATTTAGGTACGTTTATTGTTTTGCATAATACAATAGTGGGAATTTAAGTGTTACACTATTTATTAATATGTGTATCTTTAATAGATCACGTTTTCGAAGTTATGTTATATGTCGACAAATCAGACGAATATTCTGACGCAAAATCGAAGATAAGTAACTTGCAAGTTATTCAGGATATCATTAAAAAATCAGGAATGAAAGCAAAAATAGTAGCACCTCCGGAAAATAATACCAATAATAAACAGTGAGTAGAACAATTGTTCTATTAATTGTTCTGTTAAACTTGTGATAATGTAGTGTAGATCGAGATGCGGTACCCCAACCACCTGCTAACCCGAAAGACTTAAGACCGCGTCCACCTGTTGTCACCGTTATGGGACACGTAGATCACGGGAAAACAACATTACTGGATTCTTTGCGAAATACTTCTGTAGTAGACTCAGAATTTGGTGGTATTACGCAACATATAGGTGCATTTTCAGGTATGGAAGATTATATTAATCTGTATAAATGAAAACGTCATCTTATATAGGTATTGTAAATTTAATAATATTTCAGTTACTTTGGATAATGGATCTAAAATTACATTTTTGGATACTCCTGGGCATGCTGCGTTCAAAGCTATGCGTGAACGTGGTGCTCATGTGACAGATCTAGTGGTGCTTGTAGTTGCTGCCGATGATGGCGTCATGGAACAAACTGTTGAATCTATTCGAATGGCGAAGGAAGCGAATGGTAAAAGATATTTAGAAATATTTTACAGAAACAGTAGTTTAAATAATATATTGGAATATTAAAAAATTGGGTATTATTCTTGTAGTTCCAATCATCGTTGCTATCAACAAAATAGACAAACCTGAAGCAGATATTGTAAGTATTTTTATTATTTAATAGAAATAAATAAGAAAGAAAAATAATTACGAAGATAGCTGTAATAGATGCATGTTTAAATTTCAATATTAGGAACGTACTGCTCGCATGTTATCACAATACGGTCTGCAAACTGAATCCACTGGAGGCGATATTCAAGCTGTACCAATTTCAGCGCTCAAGGGTACCAACTTAACACAACTAACTGAGGCTATAGCAGTGCAGGCTGAGTTACTAGAACTTAAGGCCTGTCCAACGGATCTTGTAGAAGGCACAATCATAGAAAGCTGTGTTGATGCATATCGAGGGTATGTGTAGCCTTGCGTCATCGAGGAGATGGAAGAATATCAGTAATGCTTGTTGTTTGTAGGAAATTGTCTACAGTATTAATTCAACGAGGAACGCTATCAAAGGGTTCTATACTTGTAGCGGGTACAGCCTGGGCAAAAGTACGAGCTCTCTTCGATCATGATGGGAGAAATATTACCGAAGCACCACCGTCAACTGCGGTGGAGATGTTAGGTTGGAGGGAATTACCTGCTGCGGGTCAGCAAGTGTTGGAGGTAAACTATAATCAGATGATTCATATTACTTTTTGTCTATTAAATCACTATTAGTATGAAATTATGAAAACGTAATAGAAGTTAAGTAGATCACGATTGAAACTGACGTATAATTGCCAACATACAGTATTTTTCATGTATCACCGTTTCAAAGTAGTTAATAATTTGTGTACATAGGTTAGTAGTGAGAAACGTGCTCATGAAGTAGTTAGATGGCGTGAAGCTAAACAACTGGAAGAACGACGTGACAATGAAGCTGGCATTATAAAAGCCAAGCAAGATGTACATCTAGTGGCATACAGAGCACAGCTAGAACATAAACGGAAAATTGGTAGATATAGGTTAAAACCAGGCGGACCTAGAGAAAAAGAAATCAAAGAGGACACTACACCGACAGTTAGAGTCGTTGTCAAAGGTTAGATACATGTCAAACAAATATTGATCTTATCTTTGCAATTGTTACAAATATTTCCAGGCGATGTTGATGGAACTGTTGAGGCCATTTTAGATGTGCTAGAAACGTACGATTCAAACACAGATTGTAAGTTAGATGTGGTACACTATGGCGTTGGTAATATATCGGAATCTGACGTTGAACTTGCCACTATGTTTAACGCTATCATTTATGGGTTTAATATCGAGTGTCCACCGAAAGTAGAACAGGTGGCAGGCACAAAGAATATACAGATGAAGATGCACAATGTAATATATAAACTTGTTGATGATCTTAAAGAAGATATCAACAAGAAATTACCTCAGAAAGAAGCAGAAGAAATTTTAGGTATGACATATTAATATCAGTATTAAATTATTCAATAAACTGGTAATAATTATTAAGCTAGAACTTAAAAAAAACTAGAAATAATATTTATTTTCGACGTTCACTTGTAGGTGAAGCAAATGTATTGCAACAATTTGTTATTAATGAAGGAAAAAAGAAAATCCCAATTGCTGGTTGTCGTTGTGTTAAAGGAATACTAAAGAAACAAGCAAAATATCGTGTAGTTCGTGATAATGATATTATACATGAAGGTAACCATTCACATTTGTTTATTTTTAAAGGATAATCTCGGAATATGTGTTTTTTTTTTCGCAGGCTCCCTAGAATCCATGAGACATTTGAAAAATGAAGTTGAAAGTATTAAGAAAGATGTTGAATGTGGCTTACAGTTCGATGAAAGTACCTTTGAATTCAAACCTGGTGATACAATAGTGTGCTATGAATTAAAAATGGTTCCACAAGAAACACACTGGGACCCAGGATTCTGATAACAATGTTCAATAGGTTCAATTTTCTTCAATAATATACTTAAATTGTTACATAGTATTGTTGCCATAATATAAATGCAAATTTTTATATAAGAAATAAAAACCTGCGGTTACACTTTATTGTTTGATTTTTATATTTATGCAAATGAGTTTCTAGGATATTAAACTGTTATCACACGATTACGCATGTGCTGTAACAATGATATAATAATAGTCTAGTGTTGCAAACATAATAACTTGAATATTATAACGGTACACTTCATTATTTTGATAATGAATTCAATAATTATAAATATCGTACATAGAAATATAGTTAGAAATAATTTTATTGATTATTTACGGCTATTATTTGGAAGCTAATAATTTTTCCGATTTCTGACAGTGATATATTTGTACAACTTTAAATGTTAAGAATTAATTATTCTATATTATGGAAGAAATGTTTTCGTAATTTAAAGTCAAAGTAACAGGCAAAAGAAATGCGGTTGGTTTTGAAAAATATTAATTTACAAATATGTAAAATTATGTGATTAGGAAATTTTATTTTCATGCAGTTGGTGCACATGCATTTAATCAGTCAGTGTTCAGTGCACTATGTCGGCGGTTGGTGTTGTGACGACGAGCTGTTTCCTACCTAACAGAACCAAAGTTAATTAAAAAGCGACCGCCCATGAATGTTTCGAGACATTTTCTGGCGACGCACGCTGGGAAATGGCCGTTCAAATGGATTCTGGCGGCAATGACGTTAAAACGCAGTTCATAACTAGGGAAGGGACATACAGATTAATGACTTTGTCGGAATATTCCCGACCCAACAGAGTGGGATATACCAACAATCAGGGCTCCTCACAAGTCCGCGTCTCATTCGTCACTCTGCCCGATCCCACGGGAAACGGTGATCGTTTATGTTTCAATTACGGCAAAGAACTGTATGTGTATGTTTACAAAGGAGTTAAGAAGGTATGTTCCGCTATTTTACTTATCGTATAATGTAAACTTAACCTCGTCTAATATATGCCCGTTGCTATTGGAAGGATTCATTTCATTTTATTCTGTCAGAATGACACAGGATTTACTTTATTACTGATTTATTTATTAGTATTGTGTCAGGACTTGACGGGTACTCCAATCAGTTACTTGCAATCCTTTACATTATTTTATCTACCGAATATGTGTGCATAAGCAATGATAGTTCCTAACTATGCACTTTTCGCAAAATATCACTGCTATGTAAAGTGTTTGCATGTACATTTTTTTATGATAAGGTTGTATTTGCAATTCAATTTGATTACAAAAATGTTGGTATTTACTTCATATCACAGAATCTTAAAGGTATATTATAGAAATATATAGATGTTATCGGAATCAATCCTACCCTAATCTCCGTTACGTGTTTCGTTTGTTTATCAGCTATACTTAAATGTAAATGAGCTAAGGGTTGTTTTATGTTATCAATTATTTGCTTAGTATTCAATATTCTGTGCTCATAATATTAAGTTGTTGATGTTATGTAGCTATTTAACAAAAACGTTTCTATAAGTTAATGTTCATGACTAAATAAATGTGTGCTTATACATATTTTATTATTTCAGTAACACACATTACTCACTATGGTATTTATTGAAATAATTCTACTTTATTTCATCAGATAAGCAAATACTTGAACTGATTTAACAGCAGTTATAATTACGTTTATATTCAAGTGTAAAATAGAAAACATTGAACAATGTAACTTTGTTTTGTTATGGTTAATTTGAGATTTAATTCGAATCTAACATTGATGTAGAAATATGTTTTTATTACCAATATAAAACAATGCCATGTGTTTATAAGTTATAAATGCTTAATACGTTTATGTTTAGATTATACAAAATGACTTTGAATATTATCTTTTAGGCTGCAGACCTTACGAAACCAGTGGATAAAAAAATGTACAAGGGTACGAACCCGACATGTCATGATTTCAACAGTGCTTCTGTCACCGCAGATAGTGTATCGTTACTAATCGGATTTTCCACAGGACAAATTCAACTTATTGATCCCATCAAGAAAGAACTTAGTAAATTGTTTAATGAAGAGGTATGTTGACTTTTGTACGAAAATAATAATTATATATATATATATATATATATATATATATATATATATAAACAGTATCATAAGATACAATGTTACAGCAAAAAATCAATCAGTAATCCTTGTAATTATGAAACGAATTTGTAGAATAATTTAATAATATTGTAGTGCAAAGAAATTGCTGTTTTAAATGTCCCTTATTGCATTTCGAATATGCATATTTAATATGAAGCGTAAAACTTCATACGTTAATTAGAAATAATGTTAACTAATTATGAATGTCTTGTTACATCTGCTAACTATGTTCATTAATATCTGAGCGCGAAAATTATGATCCGTATCAATTGCCCCAGTGTTTAAAATAGTCATAATTGGTTAATTTTTAATGCACGTACTTCTAATTTTGGACTATCTCGTGACATACAAACTTCTGTTACGGATAAAACGGTCTATTTAAAAATGTATTATATTTGACATGTGCCAAAAACATGATATTTTCACATGAATGTACGCAGTTTTACTCGATATAAGTAAATAGGATAAATATAGAAAATAGGTATTTGAGAAAAAAACTTCTGGAGTTACAAAATAATAATATACATATTTGTAGGTATAAATTATTAATTCATATTTAAATACAGTTAACGCTCACTTAACGTACGTTCGATAATGCGTACATGATTATTTACGAGTCGCTGTCCGTACTAAGTACTCATTATTTGCACGAACGTACATCACATCACACAAACCCGTCGGAAATACACTCAAAATACACCGGGTACTGATATTTGTGCACGCATTGTGTATGTTAACTGAGCGCTGACTGTACTTGATTATATAATTATTTTTTTAATCGACTTATTTGATAGCTTGCTGCTGTTTTATTAAAGTTAACACATTTAGTTCATTTTATTACCAAGTGTCTTAATTACATTCGTAGTATTTCATGAGTTTCTTTTCATACTTGGTTTCCTTTTGTAGCGTTTGATCGACAAGACCAAAGTAACATGCATCCATTGGGTGCCTGGATCCACCAATCTCTTTCTTGTATCGCACGCATCTGGCCAACTGTACGTGTACAACGAGGAATTGATGTGTGGCACCGCCCCACCGAACTATCAACCGTTCAAACAAGGCGAGGGTTACGCGATACACACGTGTAAAACCAAGTCCACCCGTAATCCACTGTACCGATGGGTGATCGGTAATGAAGGTTGCTGTATCAACGAGTTCGCCTTCTCGCCGTGCGGCGCTAATCTCGCTGTAGTCTCACAAGATGGCTTCCTGCGTGTGTTTCACTATGACACAATGGAACTCATTGGACTTGCCCGGTCGTATTTCGGTGGTTTCCTCTGTGTATGCTGGTCACCTGACGGCCGATATATTGTGGTGGGCGGTGAAGATGATCTGGTAACTGTTTGGTCACTCCACGAGAGACGTGTTGTTGCCCGTGGCCAAGGTCATCGGTCATGGGTGTCTGTCGTTGCATTTGATCCGTATACAACATCGTACAATGATACGGAATGTCACGAATTTTCTGGTAGCGATGACGAATCACAACAGACGACGAACAACCGAAAGTACACGTCCGGCAGAAACTCTGGTGATTTGAGCGGCTCAGCTGCATGCTACAGGCTGGGATCGGTCAGTCAGGATACACAGTTGTGTCTGTGGGATATCACAGAGGACGTGCTGAATCAGCCAGTTTGTACGAAAAGTCGAACAAGTGGACAACTTGCGCATTCGGGTAGTTTCGTGCAAAGTCGAGCGGCCGTCGGTAAAACAACCGTTAAGAATAATGCGACCAATGAGAAGACAGTGGCTGTGAGCAACGCTAAAGTGAACAATGTGAACTCGGTGAAAGAAAATGCCGTTACGAACAGTGTTAGTCCAGAACCGGTTAGTACAGTGAATTCACTGACGCAACGCCTAGCGGGCCTTAGTTTCGGTGATAAGAAATCGTCATCGGAGAATACGCATAAACGAAATTTCAGTCTCGGTTCGAAAAGTTCGTCGGGTAACAGTGACGGGAAAACAAACAACAGTTTCGCTAATTCGGTAACGTTAAGGACTAAGAACAGCAGCAGTAATAGCAGTGGCGGTAGTGCGTGTACATCGGATATGTGTGATCCGGTCAAGTTAATCGGCACTGCATCATGTCCTCGGTTCGATGAGTGTCCAGTACTAGAGCCGTTGGTTTGTAAAAAGATCGCGCATGAACGGTTGACGGCGTTAGTGTTTCGTGAGGATTGTCTGGTTACAGCGTGTCAAGATGGTTATGTGTATACGTGGGCACGGCCCGGGAAGATGGTGAGTGATTGCCTTGTAAGTTAACCTTTTTATTTTCTATTTTTTTTTACTTTTAATATTATTATATGGTTTACATCTATTAAATATTGTGATCAGTTTGTCGAGCTAATAGCGTGTAATAAATATTAAAGCTTCAGATATGTTTCTCTAGTTTGATGGATGTACGCTAGTCTTATTTTGTCTCATGAATTGTTCATTGTAATGTTTGTTGTATTTGTTGTTACATATAGAACTGTAATGGCGGTGCATATCCAAGATCTGAACCAGACTGACGGTTTGAGCATCACTGTTAGTGTCAAGCATGATGACGAACATAGCGACGGGTGAGGAGCCCGGGAGGAAAGGATGTGAATCAAGTCACCGCCGGTGTGCAGTATGTGTGTGTGTGTGTGTGTGGAAGTGAGTGCGTGCACTGTGCTCGGGTTCCGTCGGACGCATACACACATGTATATTTTTATAAAAGCTATCGTTCCTGTGATGGGAAACTGTTAAACCAAAGATTGCATTTTGTCCTTCTTGCAAGTGCAAAATGACGTTTAATGCGAGTGCGCTTACATCGGTACTACCTATGCAGTGTTGCCAACATTATCACATTTCTTTAATAATATGATGAAATATTAATAAACAAAAATGTTACTATTTTTTTTAGATCTGCAATTATCTACTGCAATGTTCATATATCTCATGAATATTTGAACAATTATGAAACAATATTTTAATTCAATGTTTAGTTACTTTGTATGGTTATGTTGGCAGCGATGTACACGCACTGGCAGTGCTACCAACGTGCGAGCAGTCAGTTTCTTCCTGCACGCTCAAAGAAAGTTTGATTGTTCTATAAATATTGACTGTGATGTTTGTTATGTTCTGGTTGATAAGTCTTTCGAAAGAGTATTCGCCATATTGTAAAATATAGAAAACAAAAAGAAGGTACTAATTTATTAGCATATAAATAATTTGTTTCTCGATTATGTATACACACACATTTCATTCGTATTGTTTTGTGTACTCTGTATGTTGCGCAGTGTCAACAACAATCATGATTTATTATTTATGTTATTTAGGTGTATCATTACCATCATATACATATTTAATACGGAACACTATTTTAGTATAAATATGGACGCAGGGGTCCCAACTGTGTGAACAGGAGTTAATAAAATTAACAATATCGAATTATCTTCAAGTGTTATGTTGTTGGTAGGGTAATGTGTTTTCATTTTGATATTGTTAATTATATTTTTGGTTTGAATTCCATATAACACGTACCAGTTATAAAATTTATCTGGTTGGTATGATTGTACATACACCGTAAGTCCCCGCTTGATGCGAGCGATACGCTCTATCAAGTTCCAGCTCTAAACGAAACTGTTAATCAAGATCATTTTCTATAAATTGATTCATAATTTCCTTACTTGTGTCTTCATGAACCGCGCTATAATGAATCATCGTAAATTTAGCGCTTTTTGGGTTCAAGAAAAACCGCGTTATACCGAATCAGCGTTAGACGAGGCCTTACTGTATTACAAATATGAGTGATGACTATACTGTTCATGCAATTGAGACTTACAAGAACATACTTTCATACAACATTACGAGTATGTAGTTCAAACATTCACTTTTTAATGAGAAAATTATCTAGTTTTAAATTCTTCACTTTCAGTTGCCAGCCTTATTATTCATAGAGAAAAATAGTCGAAATTTGCTCCTGTACAAAAACATTGTTTTTATGTAGTAACATTATACGTTAAATCTATATACAAAATGTTAATCTTTATTTAAAAAATTCTAAATTCTCTTCAAAAGACGAAAATAATTGCTGGGAAGTGAAATAGCACATTAATAAATGATTGATCTATGATGCAATAGTTTAATAATGGAGAGCTTTATACATTTTGTTTATGTATCTGTTAAGTATATACTTAATTAGCTACCACATACTTGATTTGGTTGCCTTACAATGTTCATAAAAAATTGGTACCTATAGTAATATGCAAAAAAAAAACTGATTCAATTTAAATGTAATTCTAAATTTGAATTTGTAATCAAATATTTGGTAGATAATTAATAATAAAACTCTCAATTATATCTAAATAATTAATTTTATATAGGTACGTATGATTTCCCATTTTTTTCTGACATATATTTAAGCGAACAACGTAAAATTAGCAATGGTTACTACACATATTAGATATTAAATGAAAACTTTCTTTGTTATTTATTTAAGTGTATTTCCAAAACATATCTTACGGATACACACATACATACACTCAAATTGTAACAAAAGGCAGCTTACCTTTGTGTTTCATTAAAACAGTATTAATGAACTATCACTCATTGTTATCAATGCAACGTCCACAAGTAGCAAAATGTTTCGTTAATGAAAAAAATAATATATTAGAAAATCAAACATATAAATGCATATTAGCCTATACAAATTCATAGTACATTTCGTTTTTGGCATTAATGTGAAATTGTCGCAAAGATTACCAACATACGCTGAACATAATTCTAACCAATCAAAAACGAGTGTGTAACTATCAATTTTGTCCTTTTTCTTTTAGGTTAATCAAATGAAATATAGTAAATTATATATTCACTTTTATCAAAGTACAATTGTTTCCTATAAATAATTTAAATGATTCAATCATTTAACTATAGTATACGTACATATGTAATATTACTAGAAAGAGTTTATTTAAAAATATTAATTTTTTTCTAATGCCAATTAAAAGTGTCAAAACTATTTTAATAACTCTAAATTATTCTACAATAAAATTAAAAACAAATTATACAGAATATTAAAAAAAATTAGCCCACCTATAGAGATAAATGTGTGCTATTACTGATTAATTTAATAGCCATTACTTTGATCAAATAGCTTTCTTTTTTGGCACATTACAAAATATTGTTTTATTAGCGATTAAAATTAATATTTTGCATAAAATGCGAAATCTATTACGTATTTTTTTTTCTATTTTAATTTGTTTTAATCTGAAGAAAGATAATCTGATTTTTTATAAACATGCAATGTTATATATAAAAATATCAAATGAGCTATGCATGTTGCAGAATTCGTGTGAATATTGTAATTAATTTTCGAAAAAATACAGTAGGAAATGCAGTTAATAAATAAGTTTTGTAATTTCTTTCTATTTATGATACTACTATAATTAGATTTCGTTCCAGTAACAATAGAATTTATGCTTGATTGAAATATGAGTGTCATTGCTGTTTTATTTGAAATAGAGTACAATGGTGTGTAGAATACAATGCAGTCCGGTTCTGTTCTCGTAACTAAATACGATTGATTACGTACGTTAAAGTGCAGGGATTTATGAAATGAAAATTGGTCAAACTATTCAACTTTCCATCAAAATACAGGCGTTAGTGATGTAATAACATTTACAAATTAAATAATATCTTCTATATTCATACAGTTTGCTATGTTCATTATTTATACAGTGTTATAGAGAATGCAGAATATTGTTTCATTTGTATTCTGAAATTTATTTACTATTAATAACTGAAACAATTGTTAATATCAGCAATTTGTTAAATAACAAAATATTTGTAATTACTATAAATATTTAATAAGTACAAGCGTTTGTATAGACGCTTCAAAATAAATATCCTATGCATTTAACTATATTAGTTAATATTCTCTGTCTAAACATTTTGTGGATGTTTAAAAGATGACGAATAAAGATTTTGAGCACACATAAAATATATAAAATCTATTTAATTTAAAAAAAGTTTTCTATGCCATTAATTTTATAATTGTCGAAAGTTTCATATTTTAACATTGGCAACATTGTCTATCTAGTTTGAATCTGAAGCCAGATGTCGCTACTGTACATTTTAAAATTTAAACGGTCAAATTCGTTTGTTTCGCTTTTGACATGTCTCGGCATGTTGCATTGTGTTTGTAAAGTATATATAAAACGCGAATTCTGATTAAATATTTTGATAAGTGTGATCATTTGTATCAAGATGACTTCGAGTAATGATTTTGTAGCTGAGATTTTTACTCGTATGAGTCAAAAGACTGCCCTGTGTATGATAAGTTTTAAGGAGTCTTGTAAGGTGTGTAACGGTTATTTTCAAATTATTTTTTTTTGTTATTACTTTTGTGTATATGCAGGAACATTTTGACTGGTTGGAGAATTTTCACAAAGAAGTGTTAGCTTCATCGTTCGAATCAGAAGATGATTGTGATCGCCCCATATTGCCAAAAACCCCAGTGGCCAAATCAAAAAAGAGACCAGCTGCTCTTAGTTCTAGTGAAGATGAAGGTAAATGATTTTATAAAATCAACATATTTGTTTTTGGTTAATAATGCAGTGTCTAAAGGTGAGAACTTTAATTTATTATTGATACTTTAGCAAACCACATTTCAAGACAAATTACGGATAATGAGAATTCACTCAATTCTACTGGTAAACCTAGGCGAAATGCATCGAAAATGGCGTCTGCAAAAATTAATGTGCAAACCCATATGAAGCTCAATAGCAAAATGCGGAGACCCACTTCAACAGATAAAGAAAATGTACAAAAAGATATCTCTATTACCAAGGTAGATATATTTTAAATAATTCTCGTTTATTAGCAAAAATCAGTTAATTGTTAAATTGGCGGGAAGCTACTCTTTAATGAAATTCAATTTGAATCAATATAATAGCTCTATGGCAATTATTCTACATTATACTGATAACAATTTCAATTATTATAGAATATAATTGCTGTTAAAGTCGAGAAAGACCTAGTTCCAACAGAACAAACTCAAGTGTTGAATGATGCAACGAATGACATGCCCCCGCCCATGTTTAAACCGAAACGGGGACGAAAAAAGATTAAAAGCGAGATACAAGAATCTGCAGAAAGTGAAACTGAAACCGTACGAACTACGCGATCAAAACGTACCGTGAAAAAAGAGAAAGAGGATACACCAGTAGAAGTTAAAGTGCCTGTAGAACCTGTCTATCCTGATAAACCAAAACGTACCACGCGTACAAGAGGTCGACCGGATTCAGATGTTGTAATCCAAGAGGTACCCGTTACGGTAATCACAATTTCCGATAACGATACTGACCATGAAGAACCCACGAACAAACACACTGAACCGACGGGCTACGCTAGTAGCGCATTGTCTGAAGCTGAAGAACCTATTAATGGCAATAAAATAACAGACACAGAAGACGATGAGCCGGTGAAGAAAGGAAAGGGCAAAAAGAAGAAAACAACGAAAACTGCAAGTAAGAAAAAAATTGTAAACGAAGAGAAACCATCAAATGAAATTGAAGATAAACTTGTAGATTTAGTACCAGAAAAGGAAAAAACTAATAAGGAAAATAAACCTGAAGATCGGAAAGAAATAGATAAGGCTGTAAAGAAACCAAAACGAAAATCGGCACAAGATAATCAGGAGAAAATTGTTAGTAACATGAACTGTACTGTAACGCTACAAAAAGATATTAACGAAACGTATACGTCCGCACTTAATAGTACACAAGTAATACAGAAGGAAATCTCTTCTTTGCTCGCTGCTAAAGACAATGCGTCATTCAACACTACACATATTATCGAGAAAACGAAAAATTCACCGCAAATGGACAAGATATTGAAAGAATCCGGCATTAATTTCAACTGTACTGTTGTCCTCGACAAGATAAATGCAACTGTAACATTAAATGACGACAAGAAAACTGATAAAATAGTCAATAAGACTATGATTTTGTCTCCGAAAGAAAATAGTACCGCACATTGGGAAAAGAAAGACGTCCTGTTGCCTCCAGCATTGGATAATCTTTTAACGGACGATGATGATTCAATAGAGGTGAGTAACAAGAAACAAACACCAGCGAAGAAGGTCGGAACGAAGAAGGCTGCCAAAACTAAACCAATGTTCAGTCCGTATGCTAACAGTCCAGTGAAGAAACGAGTCGCCGCTTTCGAACAATTAGGCACAGGAACAGCAGATATGCCAACACGAGTTACACGTACCAAGACAAAAATGTTAACGGAAAAAGAAAACGAACTGAAAAGTGTCGCAGAAGAAACGGCGAATCGTATGAAATCCAAGTACATCACACCAATTATGAGTAAAAAAATACCGTCAATGATACCGCATACGGACGGTAAACAGTACCGTACGCAGACATTTACAGCGAACAAAATGTACAATACCAGTACAATGTCTAGTGATGTTTCCGTCAAGTCCGCCACTGCAGTGAAATCAACGAAAGCGGAACTCATCGAACGCAAAGCCGAAGAACAACGACGCAGATTAGAGAAAGAGGAAGATGTGAAACGTAAAAAGGAAGCATTGCTTCAAGCAAAGATCGAGGAACAGAAACGTAGACGTGAAGAAAAACAAGCGAAAGCACAAAAGGCACGAGAACAAATAGACCGGGACAAGGAAGAGAAATTAAGACTAATGTTGCAAGAAAAAGAAGATAAACAACTTGAAGAACAGCAACGGAAACGTGAATGGGCAACGAAGAAAGCTGCCGAGATGGAAGAACGACGTAAGATCGAAGAACAGATCAAGTTGGCGAAAATGCGAGAATATGAAGTAAAGAAGAAACAAGAGGAACTGCGGAAGGCAAAATATGGAATGAAACCACCACCGTTGCCCACGGATGATTGTGAAGATTCTGATAGTTCTTCGGAAAATGTTAAGCCAAGGGTACCAGGACCTATCTGGGGACAAAGTAAGTTTTGCAAATAATTCAATTTAATCAACTTTCTCACCAACAGTCTTACACTTTAAATTGAGAAGATCGTAAATACAACAATCATCATTTAATTATGTCAACATATTGTATAAATGTAGAATATGTATTTATTGTTACAAATATGTGATTTTTATTTTACAGAAAAACAACTAGCACCGCATTTGTTGATGATGCGACATGTACCGAGACAGTTTATTGAAACTTTCTTCCAAATGCAACCCACCACGCCAGATTTACGAGAAATTTTCGAATCAGTCGATGAAAGGACATTACGCCGAAACTCCAGCGCTGTTTGGCGTACGCCTCCTCGATACTCAACACTACCAAAATTCTAATTTATTTCTTAACAAATATTACTCACAGTATTGTGAAAATCGTATTTTTTATGTTATAGCACGTAAATATGTTTTATATAATTTTATACCTTAGTAATTAAAATGTTATGTATACTACGCACTTATAAATAAAAACACCGTGTGTTTGTAATTTGAATTGTTCATTTAAATCAGGAATAATGCAAAAATATTAAGACTGATCGAGTAGGATATGATTTATATCGACATTTGTTTGTCGATTGCAGCGCTGCTCGTGTGAAAATAATGAACAATAATCAAATATTTGACAGCAGTGGTGCGGGCGTGTTTTACTTTATTTGTATTCTGAATTTATAAATAATTCTTATATATAAAATTGTCCGTGTGACAGTTGATAATAATTGAAAGTTAAAGATTTTATTATCATTTGTATTATTAATTTAAGGTATTATTTTTTACCATATAGGTTATGTAAAACCTTCATTGTTAAACAAAATTAAATAATCATGAATACAAGAGAGATAGTATCACTTCAATTTGGTCATTACTCAAATTTTATTGGAACTCATTGGTGGAACATCCAAGAAACAGGATTTGATTATGCTGGTAATACCCCGTCTGAAATTAACCACGATATTCTGTTCCGAGAAGGTTTAACAAATAAGGTAGGTTAAATGTAATTTACTTACAGTTTTGCATACATATTTATTTGAGTATATTTTAAGGGCGAAGTTACCTATACACCTCGACTTTTGCTTGTGGATCTGAAAGGAAGTTTAAAAACTTTACCAGAACGAGGGAACTTGTATGAAACAGTTACTGAACCGACTATTTCTTCTGTTCCATGGCCAGATAATGCTATAGAAATTATAACCGAAGAAAAGCCGCCAAGAAATGAATTTCAAGAAGCGCTCGCTACACCAGAAACTTCGAATCTCAATAATGTAGATAGTGATTGTTTAGATGGTAAAGTGAATGTGTGGTCTGATTTTTTGTACAGTCGTTTTCATCCGCGTACGGTGAACATTATTCGTGATTATCAGCACGAGAGTACAAGTGCACCGTTTGACGTGTATCCTTTAGGAACGAGTTTATGGAAAGAACCACAGTTTTCCGATGATTTTTGTGATAAAATTCGAAGTTATATTGAAGAATGTGACAGTCCACAAGGTTTTCAAGTGACTGTAGATGCAGTGAATGCATTTGGTGGTTTGGCAACGTCATGTTTGGAATATATTAAAGACGAATACGATAAAAAATCTGTGCTTACATTTGCTGCCGTACCATCTTTTTATTCGGATTACAATTATAGTAATGGCGATGAAAGGGAGGAGTCGACAAAGAAAGATTCGCTTAGATTATTGAATTTAGCGTTGACTCTTGAAGCATTGAGTGAACACAGCTCGCTAACAATACCGATTTCCACTGGTAGCAAAGGTTGGAGACAGCCAGGACCGCCAAGGAAATTTAATCATGTTGTTTATAACGTAAGTACACAAGTGTAACGCAATAGTTAACAACTATTTCATCTGTTTATTAATATTTCACACAAATACCTGTTTAGTATCATCATTTAAGTATTAATTCGATTTATATGCATAACTTATTTCAGTCTGACCTACCATACCATACAAGCGCTATACTTGCGTCAGCTTTAGACACAGTGACAATGCCTTATAGGTTAAAGTCATCAGGATTCACTATGGGAGATTTCTGTAGAGATTTGTCGGGATATGGCCGTAAAATATCCGCAGCAAGTCTGTGCTTACCATTCGGTATAAACGCCGGTGCAGATTTAATCGACTGTCTAGATAACTGGGATGGTCCATTATGGCAAAGCATTACACCAAACTGTACCATGGGCACTGATAAATTAATGCAACTGGTCACCGCTAGAGGCATACCGGAAACCAGATTAAAAAGACCACCGCAAATAGCAACGAAACAGAGAGAAATGCCAGCGTATCGATGTGACAGTGTACAAGAAATGTTGAGCTTTTATTTATCCTGTACAGGTTATGCATCCGCCAGTCATGTTACAACATTATCAAAACCTTTACCAATCAAAACTCCGTATCCCAAAATATTTGACGAATATGTGGGAGCTAATGGAGATATTTTAGATGTTCCGAGAACAAAAACTGAAGGTACGTTCTTCATATTTCTGATTATTTAAGATCCATAGTAAAATGTTTACTTATATTAAATTTGTAATATTTAATTCAGATATTAACAGTATACCAGTGATCGCAGCCTGTCATGCCGGTTCTGGTGTTGGTAATATGTTAGAAACGTTACATCGAGAGGCCGGCAGAATCAAGTTAGGAAGATTCCACCAGTTTAGAACCGCTGGATTCGAATTGGACGAATACAACGAAAGTCTGGGCCGATTATTAGATTTACGAGAATGTTATGAAGAATCTTTTCAATAATAAATTGTTTTATAATTATTGTTGTTTTAATTATGTAATCATATTGCCATTGGGTAACTAAAAACAATTATATCAGTAATGTTTATGTATCGAAAAAAAAAAAAATATACTGGGGTAGGTTTGAAGGATATGTAGGATAGCAGAAGGAAGTAGGTATTTAAATGAACGATAACTTAGATAGGAACTTTTTATTACACATCCATTGCACAGTATAATGTGTAAATCAAAAATACTAACATATATTATTTGTAATCAAATAAGAACTCAGAAATTACATCACTAACTATTCGCTAAAAATGAGTGTGGATCTTAACTACCAAAAATAATTGCAGATTACAATATATGTATTACCTATATCTTGTCATCATCATCATCATCATCAATTGCCTATAGTAATTAGTAATCTATAATCATCTATATCGTGAGGTAGGTATTGCTATATACGTATAAAAAATTGTCATTCTATTCCTGTTTCAAATACAAGTATAGAATGCATGCATACAAGTAACAAATTTATATCAAAATACAAGAATGCATCAATAATTATCTATAATTAAAAGACGACAATATTTTCAAAATACTCAAGTATAAAATAAGTATTATTGAACGAAATTTTGAATTAGAAACACAATAAGTGTAAAGAAATATGAAAAATCGGTTTGTTTTTTTCCTATTTAGTTATATTATTTATACTATCATGTATTTTATAAATCCATGGCATATGTATTAAATTTTCTCTTTCAATTAATTTACTAATACTCCAATTCGAACTTTGATCAAAATAAACAATACATTCGGCACTGTTTATTTCAAATATGTCATTTTCTTGAGATGTAATTAGAGCATTAATATTTGTATAAATCTTAGTGTAATTAATTATTTTACAATTTATAATATACGATGTTACTATATCATGTCAACACGTTCTCAATTTTATCATTTAACTATGAACTATAATAATCCTTAATATTTATTTTAAATTCTAATAAAAATGGAATAATTTTAATTACTCATATTACACATTTGATGAATTTTACGTTAAACCAGTAAAGAGGAACTTTGGAAAATTACTTAAAATAATTTGTAGTGATGTGAACCAGGTAATATTTTGTTGGAATTTATTCTTTTTAATATAATATTTAAGGTTCGCATGTGAAATTCTGATAAAATTTACCATTACTATAACTCTTGATTTAGTTAATGTTAAAACTGGTCACATCACTTATTAACGCTTAGTTATAATTCATACATTGGTATAATAATGATCATTTAAGTTATCTACATTCTGTAGTTAGTTTCTTCATTTTATACAATTTTTTTAGACACTGGGACTCTTTGTCAACAACATTTTATAAAAGTTTCAAACCCAGCATTACAAAAATTTTAAATCATGTGATGATTACATTTTCGCACTGGCAATCCATATTCTTTTAAATTTTATCAAAAAAGCACAGCAATTTTTCACACAATCACATCAGGTATTATTGTGTAATATTATTTTTTTCAGTTTGTTAATAAACATTATAATTTTGTTCAAATTATTATTGAAATATTTCAGTCATGAAATCATCAGGTCATTGTTGGGAATTATTAGAATGAATAGATTAACCTTAAAATGCGCAGTGTCAAAATTATGTATGACACAAAATGACATACGATCTAGAAATAAGATGAATTTAAAATTCATCAAATAATTTTCTCTTGTGGAAAACTTAAGTAGCACCGACTGGCATTAAAGGTATATGGGTTATTTCACCAAAATAATTCTCTTCCTACACAACACTCTTCTTATTACAGTTCTCAAAGAGTCTATCAGTTGCAATTGAAACAATTATTATCTATAATATCTCGAGACACACTATGAGTAAAAACTAATAAAAGGTATATTATTAAAATTAACCAATAAAATAAAAATAGGTATACTGGTAACTTTGTATCTTACTGTAACTGTACAAATCAGCGGATCAGTCTTAAATAGTTCAGTTTGGATCAGTCTTAAGTAAATGCATGGATGGATATTATTGCAGTCTTTGTATCACAACCTTCATTCTGGTGTTTCAAATTTGTGTTTTTACACAATATCTTGTGCGAAACAAAATACCATTCGTACAGCATATCTTTATATAAATTAATTGTGCAGTCAGTCTTAATGTTGTGCGTTGCATTTTATGCTCAGAACAAAAAGTAAAATATTCAATTTTATCTATGTTGAGCATGTCAATTAATAATTGCTACTGCTTATAATATGGTATATGGCACGTCATAAAAAAAGTCTAGCTGTCATTTTAACATCCTAAAAAATCCAAAGTTACTAAGAAACTTCAGGTATAGTTTGTGCCAGAAAAATTGCATATTGACTTGGCTTCGTAAGGAATGTGAAAATCCATCATAGCGGGATGTTTTGTTATTTATGCATCAGAGTACAATTATTTTGATACAAACTATGCAAAACTTTTGTTTTCATTATTACTTTAAAAACTGAAATATTTAGTTTATTACACAATGTTATTATTGCTCGTAATGTAAAGTACCACTAAATCTATAATAGTTCAGTCTTGTACTAATCTCCGTTAAAATTTGTGCTATATAATATTTGTGCGCGTAACATAAATTGATAATTATGAGTAAAACAATGGTAAACATTAATAAAAAAAAGGAATTAATACCCAGATTCAATACAAATTGTTTGAAATTAAAATTCACTAACTTAATTCTCAAATGATTGAAATACATATAGGTATTTATTGAAAGTATAAGTTGATAGAGCAAGTTGAGAATTAAGTTTGAATCTGGTAAAACAAGTCATTAAATAATACTTAAAACTTAATGTTGCGCTTTACGAGGACCTTTGGCCCGAAAAAGCATATACTTGGCACTTAAAAAAGACGAAAAAAATATCATGTAACAAATATTAGATTTTAAAAAGTGACACATTTTTAATGCACAATACCTGAGATATTTCCCATCTCACGAAAAAAAGACCCTGAGATATTATTTTATGGTAACCAACATATGAAACAAATACTATGTTTACATCGATATTTCAATTCCCTTTGACGTTCCACCGTTAATTTATTTATATCCTGAGCTTGTGCAAATTAGAACATCCATTTAAACATAGTACTATGTATTCGCGTTTCCGTTTTAGAACAATTGTACTCGATTATTCCCAAAGTCTACCACGATAATTTGTCCTTCAGGACTTAGACATATACCGCTGGGTCTGTCTAGTTCTCCAGGTCCCTTACCTTGTTGCCCGATACGCCACAGGAAGTTACCATTCGCTTCGAACACCTGAATACGATTATTCCTTGAATCAGCGACGATAATATGTCCCTCGTCATCACATATAATACCTTGCGGACGCAAGAACTGTTTCATGCCAGCACCCTCACATCCCAAGAACTGTGCATTTATCAGTGACGGATCAATGATCACCAGTCGGTGATTATTGAAGTCCGTCACAATGATATCACCCGCTGGATTGAAGCAAACACCACGAGGTGAATCAAAATGTTTCCACATAGCTGCTGTTCCTTCAAATCCGTACTTGTTCAAGAATTGTCCGTCGGATGAAAACAGTTGTATTCGGTGATTTCGTGTATCAGAAACCACAATTTGTCCTCTACCATTAACCGCTACATCCCATGGATAGTTAAACTGACCGTTCCTGCAGCCTTTTTCGCCAAATGTCAACACGAATTTACCATCTATCGTAAATATTTGCACCCGGTGATTGTCTTTATCAGCTACTATGATCCGTGCCATTGGATCTGTTGCGATGCCAGCCGGTCGATCAAATTCGCCGGGAGCTGTTCCTTGTTCGCCGAATTTATGCGAAAATCTACCATCCGGATGGAATACTTGAATGCGATTATTACTTCTGTCGGCTACGATTATGTTACCGATTTTATCGCAACAAACACCCCACGGTCTGCACAGTTCACCATCGCCTTCGCCTTCATTGCCAAACATAAGTGTTGGTGTTCCCCGGGGCGATCGTACTACTACCGGTGTCGAGCACCCGTAGATTGGTCTGCCTTTCAGCATACCACGCAAATAAGTGTCACTAGTACCGTTTGTATGCGGAACCGGTAATGCCCTTGGTTCTTTGGTATATCTCACTGGTCGCGTGATAGTATTGCTTTGAGTAGACGTACCAATGCTGCCCATATGCACCAACGCCCTTATAATACTGTTGTCCGGTTGGTTAAAGCTTATATGCGCCTCTTCGCATGGTTTCAAGTTAGTGCGTACAGCTTTCAGTTGTTTAAGTTCCGTCGCAGCTTTTTCATTAGCAGCCAGAAGTTCCAATCCCGAAGAAGTATTCAAAGTTTCTGTCAACAAGTCCGAAATACGAATCAATCTGCCTAAGGCGACTCGAAGACCTTCCATTTGAATCATCAGCGATTTAGCTTTCAAGTGTCTTATTTGATCTACACGCGCCAGCAGTTCACGTTCGCGATCTTCCATTGCAGCCATCAGGCTACGTATTAATGTGCGAATCTCTGTCGCCGCTTGCGTGGCTCGTAATTCTACCGATTCCGACATTCGTTGGACGGCCTCAAGACCTTCACGTACTGCTTGAGTGCCAGCACGTGCATCTCCGAGTAACTGCAGGCTCTGACTACGTGCTCCATCGAGTGCATCTTGCAGATAGATCATCTGATGGCCGCGGTGTTCGCGCAATGCGCATTCTCCACATATAGCACCCGGACACGATTCACAATAAAGCCGTTGTGATTCATGGTGTAACTCACAGAATGCACCCGGACTATTAGCTGAACTGCATGGACTACCGCTAGCCTGCATCAAATCATTCATATTTTTAGAAAAAAACTTCGCATTATTAGTTTCATCGCTATGAATATTAATAATGTAAATTACTAACCTGAGAACTTTGTGATCCGCAAATTGAACCACTTGCAGGTGTTTCATCAGCGAATCGTAGTATCCGGTGATCTTTCGTAATGCGTACCCGTTGATGAGCTCTGACACATGGATCGCATAGTAGTTCACTGCAATCCCGACAGCGGGATGTTGCCGATGCACCTTCCTCACAACTAGTACACAATGCGGGTTCATCGCTTGTCACGGCTTGCAGCAAGTCACTGATGAAGGCATCCACGGATCGTGGTTCTGGTGAACCTTGTGGCAAGGGCAACGCGGAATTGTTGAAATTGGACGCTAACGTACACGACATACTGGTTGATTCACAATGCGATGGTCCTGTGCTGATGGGAGTTGGCGGCATACTGCAAGAGACACATGTCACAATAAACATATAAATACAGTAGCAACCTGATTTATTTCGTATCACCAATATTTTCTAAAAGACAGATTAATCGTATTTAATCCAGAACATGCAACAACTATCCTAATTACTATTTCTTTATATATTTTTTCGAGTAAATTATATAATACTTTTGTTTTCCTATACACATTGAATTGACTATTGAATAAATATCAAAATATTTTTTTCATATGATTTTTTTCAAGAAAATATAAATAAATAAACTGTATATTAATTATTATTAAAAGTTTCAAAAATTCTTATTTGTTGCAAATATTAGTTGGAAAAATATGATGTGGTACAGTTTGTTTTCGTAACGGAACTGCAAGAATTTGAGACAAAAAATAGGCTATTTAAATAAGTATAACCGGATGTGAGTTTCTTTTGTTATAGAAAGATCTACACAGCTTATGCACCCCTAGTCGACCTAGTTTCTTAATCAATTTACCCATAATGGCGACAATTATGTGCTTGACTAACGTTTTTCAATGTCGCTAATCATTTGCAAAAAGAAACTAATTATTAAACATATTCGCTATAAAAAAAAATAATGACGGCTATTCACAACTGTGAATCTATACTATTGCTATAATAATGCCATAAAAATTACACAATTATCCATAGCAACTGTCAAATTTAGAAGAAACATTTAGTAGCCCTTACTAACGCCGTTATTATCGAACTGTGAATATTAGTCATTTACCATTAACAATTAAATAACCATACGTAAAAAACAGGAATAATTACTCAATGATCACTTAGTAAAATTACTCATATTAGTAAAAGAACAACTTCTAATTGCACAAAAATTATGTAACGAACCACAGGAAAAAGCCTGAAAAAATTATACACATAAGTAGAAGCATATTTTCTCTGGAAGATTTTTAAACCCTTGAGAAAGCGAGAAGATTCTTCGAACTGAGAATGGTGAACAAAAAAACTGGATGTACTGTTACAGCACATTCTAGAACGGTGGTCCGCACAAGCAACGGGTCTAACGCAAGGGGGGTAGTTACAGGGTGAGGCGAGGGGTGCAGTGGCAAAACCAAAGATGTAGGGCCTTCGGCCAGCAGCAGGTAAAGGACAAGGGCACATCTTGAAAAGCCATGCTGGTTTTTAGTGTTCAATGAACTTGCCAAGGTCAAAACGAGCTTTTCAGAGATAAAATGACCGCGCGAACACACACACACACAGCCATATATAGAAGGGTCGGTACCGAAACCCCACAACCACCCTGTAAGCATGGGCGTGCGTGTCCTGTCACGTTACAGTAGGGTAGTGAAATCTTCCAATGGAAAATTCCAAATATATTATAGATTTTCGTCATGACCTTCGAAATTAGCAATGCATTTTTAACTAACATGATTATATTAGTAGGTATTTAAAATAGTTAATGTAATGTTTAGTGTTTTTTTTTTAAATATCTCTATAAAACACGTATTAAATATTAAGTATTCTTTATGTTATTAATTATTACATGTTTAATAGGTAATTGTGCAAGGCATATAATATTTTTTGCTTTGCTATTGATGTTTTCATAATTATGTATATTATAAATAATTACTATTCATTATTACATTAGTACATTATTATTGCATAATTTAAACATGTAATATAATATTTTTTTTTACGTTTATGTCTACATGCATAGTTTTAACTACATAATTAATATAATCAAATTATCAGTCCTACAGAAATTATAACTGTAAAATATTAAACTAAATTTAAAGGCACGTTTTTTTATAACTCACTCGGATACGAAGAATTTCATAATCTTTCATTATCTGATCGAACAGACTGGCATTTTAATTATAGAACTAGATTATTGGAACGGATTCGAATTGACTAAATTCGTTATTGGAAATTCGGCTTACTTCATAGTGATTTAATTTCTAAAGACAGTGCCGTGTACATTTTAGATGAAAACCGATTGTGCTAAAGATTAGTACTTGTTAGAGGAAGCCCTCATTTGAAACATGAGAATGCATCTGGTGCTAAGACAGATTAGGAACGCCCAGCATGTTTAGAACTTTTCGCAGAATTACTGCGTACTTGTGAAGCCCAGGCGATAACTCATGTTAATATCCTTAACATTTGTTAAATGCATACAAAGTATAGCATTTGTTATTTCATGTCGAAACTCGCAAGAGAAATTAACATAAAACTTCTTATGAAAATTGTATCTACAATTACAACAATATTTCTTTCAGTTATATTTTGTAAAAACATTTAATAAACATAACAGCGTATATGTTTAAAATTAATTACAAATTCTAAGCTACATTATTTGAAATAACAGTTTAGAAAAATTTACTTGTATGGATTGGCTCTATACAGATTTTAAATAATATCCATTGTATAGGTATATTTCAGTATATAATCTTTATTTCTTTAGAAGGTACATTTTTAGAAGATGACAATACAAGTACCTACAGCAAAATGGCTTATATTAATCTCTATATAGAGGTGCAAATACCGGTGTACCTGTTCTACTGAAGACTCAGGTAGACCTATCTATTAAACCGACCAAATCAACAGCACAGTACGGTGCTTCGCTACCTGTTACAAACATATTCCGCATCATTTTCCATACACCCGGTATATTCTTTTCACAGATTGGAAAGAATACGAAGAAATTCTTTTGAAATAAATATCGATATTTTCCAAAAAAAAAAAGTAATATTCACTATCTGTGGAAATATTTTTAAAATTTTCTTATATTCTTTAACATCAAATGGAAGAATTTTCTATAAACATTTATCTGCGAAATGTTGACCATAAAAATCTAACTTGTGCTATATTTTTGATATTTATTTTAACTAATACAAAATATGATTCAATATTAAATTATAAGTTAATTATTAGTACCATGTAACACTATTAAATTTAATCGTATAATTTATTTTATTATCGTAAAATAATAGGGTGGCTAATTTTGGTATGCGTATAATAAGGCCCTGGAAGCTATTTTCTACTCGAAATATAAGGGCGTCGTCACATACGCATGCGCGTCAGCTTGTCCTACCATCACGTACCGGCATATTGCGTAGGTCAGTACGGCCGTAAGCTGCAGATTATTCTCCCTTCACAACAACACGCATGCACTGGCCACATGGGCGTCGGTAAATATTTTTATCCGGCCGGGGCACACAAATGAAAACAACACAATTCCCACAGTTTATATAAATTTAGAATTTAATACATATTATTATTTTGTTAAACAAAATCTATTTTGTTGTTAGCACATTAGCTAACATAATAGGCGTTAATTCATATTAAAGCAATTGTTTACAATAACAAACCGTATAATGAAAAGTCAAATATAAACATAATTCTTTATAAATCATGCTGAATTTCAAAATCTGTTTATATTATTGTTTTGAATCGAAATTTTTTGAAGGATGTTGTGTAGCGGTATTCTTTTAGATACATAGTTGGGGTAGGGTACGGCTGAGCGTAGTTGGACGCCTATGTGAAGATTCTATTAGGACCGAATCGATTTTAAAAACCTAGGCCTACGCTTTCTTTCGAAAGGTTCTATATATTTATAAACAAAACTTGTTTATAAAGGTGAGAAAATCAAAATATACACCCAAAAATGAAACCAACAATTTGGAGAAACTATAGTTTTAATTGCAACATCGCACTACAAGTATCTATCATAGATAACCAATTTAAACGTCGTATTCATGATTTCATTTGAACAAAACAAACATAAATACAATTTGCAAATGAATATCTCAAAATTATTCTTCATTATCAAACGCTCTACTAAATATGTTTCAAATATAAATAATATTTGCAATATGATAAGACAAAATCCACAAATTGGAAAAAAATCATAACAAAATGTGTTATTACTTATGATTAATTTCTAAAGAATTGTGTATATGTAAACATTGCAAGAAACTATCGAATCTAAATGTATGAATTAATACTTTAAGGTTATACATGCAATATCATGCGTAAACATAAACAAGTAATATGTCACAGTACCTTTAGTAAAAACCCATGTATTTGTAATGTTTCTATGTGCCAACTACCGAATTTTACATCTTATTCGTTGCTAGCGCGAAACGGCGGTAGATTTTTGCACACTATATGTACTATGTTCGCTGTAATGTCACACTCACATTCACACCGTACGACTGTCACAAGAACTGAAGAACTACCCTAGCTCAACTGCAACCCTCCTAATCCACGTCGGCGCTTCTGGAACGGGATTGGACCTACACGAATAGTGACTCTTCGATCTGGGACCGGATCACGCATAGCTTTTATCACTCAACTTCCCCACTGCCATTCAGGGTTATGAATCCTTATAACCGTTTAGCAATAAAATATAACCATTAAGAAGGATTTTCTTGGAAACATATCTCTATAATACCGATGTTGCACCTGTCACCTGTCATGTATATAAAAAGATTACTGTACAAAATATACCTGTAATACTGAAAATATATTTTAAATATGATTAATGATAAACATTCTTATATGGTTACCATGGTTACATTTAAATTGCAAATGAGCTTCATGCATTATTTTAAAAATATATATTACTTAAAAATGTTATATTTCAAAAGGTTAAATAAATTAATATATACATATGTAAGTAAAAAGTTTATTGTATGCGAAATGCAAATTATTTTCATATAAATATATGGTTTCCAATCATTTGGGTGACACATTTTCAATGAAAGGTTATATTATTTGTATACAGTAAAGTATTGTAAGTTGCATACTATGGCAAACAAAAGGAAAGGAAATATTTATGCCGCAGTCTTGATCAATCAGTGACTATCAAAATAAAATCAAAGAATTATTTAAAAGGAATATTGAATAAAACGATATTATTTTATATTGTTACTTCTATAATTAATATCACTTCTACAGATTTATAAAAAGCAGTTTAGTTAATTGTTAGTCAAACTACAAATCAAGAAAATATAATGTACGAATAATTTGTAGTTTATTTTCTATAATATTTTAACATTAACAAAACTTAATTCTATCAAAGGTAAATAGGAAATATAATTATCTTTAATTTATAAAACAATATTTTGAACAGGGTAGATTGGGGTAGATGTTGAAAAATTTAATTTTTATTTTATAACATAGTTACGCAATTCAAAGGACTTTTTTCAAAAGTTAGTTTCATTTCGAACTAGTTCTACCCTGTTTCGTTTTAACAATACTTTGTAATATTACACATTGCTATATTGTTCCAAATATGCTAGAAATTATCTACATATAAAGAAATACAATTGCAACTATCGAAATCTACAATTTGAGTATTTTCATTAATAATAACGACTGGCTAAAGTCCATACTTTTATCAAAACTTTAAATTAAAAATAAATCCAATGTTAATTTATGATGAATTATGATTTCCTTACACACTTTAAAACTGATCTTAAGAGTACCGAATTCAGCCAAATAAAACATCTTTTACTTGTATAAAATTGCACATTTTGTATTCATTGCATAATATCGTCCATTTTATGCTATGTTTCTTTGTTCTTCTTTCGTTCAAAATATTAGAATCTAGCTTAAAATAAGATCTTATATGATTTCAATAATTTTGATCATTTTCATTTTTTTTATGTTGTTGTGTACTTAAGCAGTTGTTACTGAGATGAAAGCATAAGAACTCTTGAAAAATTCATCAATTTTGTAATTTATTTAAAGTAACTCGACGTGATGAAACTGTAATAAACTTGTGTTAAATCAAAGTTTTGTCCCTGACAGTTATTCTAAAATCTAGCAAACCAATTATGAAAAATTTCTCAGCTATCGATTGATTATTGAAAAATCTTTTGTTACTGATAATAAAGTAGAGAAATGTTTCAACATTTTTAGTAAATATCGTTGACAATATACATTTAAACCTTGTGAGCACCATATATTAATAATATATCTACAATAATCGCCCAATCACAATGACAGAATTATACAATGTAAGATTTCATCATTTTACATACAATTGAATTCCCCATACAACTTTTAAGATCAACAAATTACCTAAAATTTATAAATTATAACATTTGCTTGGTACACATCTATCAATTCATAAGTTATATATATACTTAACTTTTTTGTCCAAAATTCAACTATAAAAAAATCTACAAAGATATTTTACTAATTGTGATATAATACAAACGGGATATAGTCGAAGATTCTATTACTAAATTGTTAATATTTCGGTAGATTGTTTATGTAAGACAGTAAGATTATTCATATTTGTATGGCATTTTAAAATTGAGTTTAGCTAAAAATCAGAATTATATTTGAAAATAGATTCTAATTCAATTGCTAACTTATAATAGAAAAGTAATGAATAAAACTAGAATGTTTCAATTGAAGTATTATTTTGTAAATTTGAATGAAGTTCTAAAATTTGGCCTTCAATAATTTGAGCGTTAACATCACAATCAATATTGTCTAATATTCCGTATGAATGTTCTCGCTACAAATTTCCGAAACTATATTGAATTGATAATACACAAATCTACATTCTGATTACTACGTATTTATTTTATATACTTTGAAATTGTTACTAAACTAAATAATAAAACAAATACATATTCACTACCTGAGAAACGAATATCATAATTTGGAACAAGGAAGAGAAATTTACTAATAATAAATGGTATTACATATATGTTACACTGTATTTTAGTACTGTTATATATTTGCGTTGCTAGTTCAAATTTGATATCTAACTAACCTTTTAGAAAGGAATTAAAGCATTACTAAAGTAGTATAATAACGTCTAAATGTTGTGTTGTTATTATTGGCAATTATGAAAATATTAACAAAATTTCTTGTTGCTTTGTTCACATAATACCTAGTTCAGAATCACAGTGAACTATGGGTCCTGCAGCTATACTTCTTCATCCACACTGAGTATCTCGCCTTCGTGATTCACACTTGAACCTTCGCTGCCTGAAGCTTCTGTACCATTTGGCGGTCCATCTGCACGGATAACCAAAATGTTTTAGTTTAATGTTAAGAGAACAGATGCAACTGGTAATACCTTGGTTCTGCATATGAGGACACGGAGGTCCCTTGATTCTACACGTATTGTACGAGCCACACTGCTTACATTTCAAACCAACCACATGAAATTTAACGGTACTTTCCTGTAAGAACAAAAATAACAAACATGAATAAGTGTGTCTTCATAAACCGCGTTATATCGAATCATAGTAGATTTAGCGCTTTTTTTAGGTGTAAGAAACACAATATTATATCGAATCAGCGTGGATAGAGGTAGCGTAGGCCTTACTGTATTAGTAAAATACTAACTTTGTGACAATCTTTGCACAGAATATCGACCATATAACTCCGATATTCGTGCGGCATCGGTGTTCGGGTAACTTCGTTATCCAGATATTTCCACAGTTGCGTCATATCCAACAGTGATGTTTGACATATTGGACATGCGTAGTGTCCGGATTGGAGCAGCTGATCGAAACATGTTCGGTGAAGTAAATGACCGCAGTCTGGAATGTGGCACGGGATTCTGGATGTATGGATGTCTTCCAAACATACTGGACAGTTCGCTCTAGATACGTTTTCAACACACTAAAAATATTAAATTTTGTAAATAGAATATCACCATACAAGTATAAAACTTCGTACTACAAATCAACAAATAATTTAGTGTTCATTTATGCTAAAAATATACAATATTGTCGAATGTGCTAGTAAGTAAAAATGTTAAGTCTTTACCCTATGGCCATTTTGTAATTGAACAGGTAAGCACATATTACATCTTTCACAGTGAAAAAACTTATGTGCACCACCAATGCGACATATACCGCATCCAGAACAGTGATACTGATTTTTATCATCATCGTCAAATAAATTGCATTCCAGACAAGTATACTGCAAAGGAATAATTGTTAAATGTAATTCAAATCTTTATTTTGGGATGAATATTTACTTTGCCGAAACGAATTCCACAATTCTGGCATTCTGCTTGAACCTTTTGACGAGTTTCACAATTTGTACAAATGAGTTCAGTCACTTCTTTTCTGTTTACAGAGTGATCTTCATTTTCGTCATGACAAAATCTGCATGTATATACTTTACTACAACATGGTGTCTGTAAGGAAAAACATATCTAATAAGAACTGTTCATACATTTTTAAAATGTACTTGTATTATAACGGTGCACTTGAAAATGTAATGATAAAAAAGGAAAAAATCCAAAAGTAAGGTTAAGTTAAAATGACAGTTAATTTTAAGGACACAAAGAAAAGATTTACAAAACAATAATTCTAATAATAACACAAGAATCTTGAAAGAACAATATTTACTTCTAATAGAACTATGTTAACTGCGGAAAATAAAAAAATACAAGAATTAGTGATACAATTACTTACAACAAATTTTGACTTTCTTTTGTAATGGATACAACCCGCTGCCTTTTCTTTCTTCTCGGAAGATTCTTTATTTAATTCGGGTGCAGCTGCCACATCCATTTTTCGAGTTAACCTAGGGCCACGAACAGCCACTCCACTCAACCACTCTGAGAGTTGGCAAAATGGCAGCCAGCTGATGACAACTGTCAGTGGCGTAGTTCAAATTTTGGCTACAGGGAAACTGGGAATAAAATTTCTATAATTTTATAATTTTTATATGTAATTACTTCCATTATACAATAACTTGCATCGATACAAATTTTGTTAAACAAATGAATAACTATTATAGCCTTTGCGAACTATATTAACAATTTCAACTATTTTTTTTTAATCTGCTCCAGTTAACTTCTTAAACATATTTATTATAATTTTCGTTCACGGGTTTTTCTTTCGAACAACAATAGAATATGTTTAGCATAGACTGTAGAGTTAAGTCATAATTTCTCGACAAATGGGACATCGTGTATGTTCAGCAGTTTTGAAGCTCTCCAAACATTTCATATGAAGATAGTGACCGCATTTTGGAGCATGCAATACTTGTCGGGACGAATGCATATCATCATCCAAACATATTGGGCAGTTACGTTTCGTAGCGTCATCTACACACTGGAAATTTTAATATAAATACATTGTGCGAACTCGACCAAACTTATTATTAACATTGATTTAGGACACATATTATGACTTCTAGTGAGTCTGTAGCTGGTATGTGTAGACCAATAGAGATATTGTATTATTTATACATACGATAAATACCTTGTGAGATGTCATGATATTAATATGGAGGCACATATTGCACCGGTCACAATGAATATAATTCTGTTCACCACCAGTACGACACAAGCCGCAGCCCGTACAGTGGAACTGACCTTTATCTTCATCATCAAATATATTGCATATCAAACATGTGTACTGAAATAAATACGAAAATATAATAAAACTACTTAAAAACAAACGGTATATAAAAAGCATAATTAAGTTTTACCTTCCCAAAGCGAATACCACACTTTTGACATGTTGTACGAACTCTTTGAATAGTTGCACAGTGTGAACAGATCAATTGTTTTATTCCATATCTCAGAAGTTCGTGGGATTCATTTTCATTATGACAAAATCTGCAAGTATATATTTCATTGCAGCACGGAGTCTGAAAAGAAGAACAATTCTATAACATTTTGTATTCAGAAAGAATTATCTACTTACAATGAATCTAACCTTTCTTCTATAGTGTGTACATCCCAATTCGGAGATTTTATTCATTTTCGTATTTAGACCACTCCCAGTCAGTATGAAAAGTGTTACCGATAACCATAGATAATACTAGATAACACTAATTTAAAAATAATAAGAACAGTGCTGCCAATGCGTAGCTAAGGAAAACTAGTAATAGCCTTGAAAAATGTTGTTCGTTAGGGGAATCCCATTACGTAATGCAAACAATGCCAACTTCGAATTATGTAAATTAAACGCACAATGCATATTATATTTAAAAATTGTAGGATTAAGTACATGTACACATACAAATATCATAGTAATACATTTTTGTAAATTATAAACTGGTTAACATAAATACATTGAATAAAAATAAATTGTATTGTTACGTATAGATATTTAAAATAACTGTATATTATTTTACGAATACATACATGTATATAAAATGTGGATTATAAGAGCTCAAGAAACAATAATATGTATGAATAAATTTGTAGGTGCAAGTAAAACATATTATTTTGCTTGACATATTGGACACGCTGTATGAGCAGATGCTTTTAGTTGTTCCCAGCATTTCTTGTGTAGTAAATGGCCACATGCTGGAACATGTAACGGTTCACGAGACGAATGCATATCGTTATCCAAACATATTGGACACTGGCGTTTGGCAGCGTTTTCAATACACTGAAATTGTATTAAATGTTATTGTATTATACATATTAAGTTATATCAGCATTGTTTCAATCTGAAGACTAAATATTTTGCTGTTCTTATACTTGACTATCTGTAAACATATACAATACCTTGTGAGATGTCTTGATAGTATTATTGAGACACATGTTACATCGATCACAATGAAAATAATTGTGTTCACCACCAATGCGACATAAATCACATGCTTTACAATGAAATTGACCCTTATCTTCATCATCGAATAAATTGCATATTAAACATGCGTACTACAAGTAATATACAGTGAATTTCCTTTCAAATAAAAGAACTGTCAGTTTCAAATAGTGAAATTATTTACCTTTCCAAAGCGAATACCACATGCTTTACAGGTAGTCCGAACTTTTTGTACCGTTTCACAGAATGCGCAAACCAATTTGCCAATTGCAAATCTTGGAATCGGATGATTTTCTTTTTCGTCATGGCAAAATCTGCACGTATATATTCTGCTACAACAGGGAGCCTGTAAAAATAGTTTTCTTAAAACAACTTTCAACAATTTATCATTATGCACTACGCACAATTAATTTTACTTTTCTTTTATAATGTTTACATCCTGTATCCATGTTTGTAGCTTGAAACGAATGATCAAAACACAACTATAACACAAGTATTAATACCTGCTCTGCGTTAAGAACATAGATTAAAAATTAAAACACTGCTCAAATTGCACTATTAATTGTTATCAACGCAATGAAATATGTTGATAATGCAAAAAGTGAACAGTGTTGCCTTTTACCGATGAAGAATTTAATGCGTAGTTTTAACGAGGCTCGCATTGGGCTAATTTAAGTACTCTCTCGAAAAAAATTTTCTTGTTATAGTTGCAAATTTTGAAATTATTTAGTATCAAATTGGTACTGAAATTACAGATTATGTTTGAATATTTTAAACCCATTGTACTTCAATAATAAACTATGATAAAGCTGAACATTACTGAGAACTTTATTTCACAATTTCTTGTTATTCTATAAAATTTATAGTATAACGGTTGAGCGAGCGAGCGAACGAACGACATACATAAGAACATATGTTATAATAGTCATTTCGTGATTTCTGCGCATTTTTTTTACTGTTGCGTTTGAATTGCATTATTGGAATAATTTACATTTGAGCATGGAATTAATCGATTTGGCTTCTAAAATAAATTATATATTATTCACTGGCCAAAAAAATTTGTCATTTAATGATATTAAGGCATATTATTAGGGAAATGTATTATGTATATAAAAAGAGAAGCCTCAATGCTTTAAAATTAAAATTTAGAGAATCCAAAAAGCGGAGTTCATCGATTTGGCCAGTGAACGATTCAAATCATCATTAATGGTGCCGACATAAAACTCATTATGAAACCTTTGCATAAATAAATTTTATTCAGTATTAAACATTATTAGATATAATATAGTTGCTAAATAAACATTAAAAAATAGACATCAACAAAAACATAATATTATTCTCATGGAAAATGCTAATACGCTACGTATATGTATATAAGATTGTAAATGGTTCATCTATCTAGTTATGTAAGTAAATATATTGGTTTAGTATTATGTCTAGTATCACTAAGTGAGGTTATGATGCACGTCGGCATGAACGACGGTTTGTGAAGTACCGCGTTTGCGCAGTGTTTCGTCAAGGCGTAGTTGCTCCTGTTGCAACTGCAGACGTATCGCACCGAGTTGTGTCAGAATACCTTGATTATTTACACCTTCAACAAGTCGTTCCGTGCTCTTAATGATGTTCTTCTTTACGATCGGTACCTGTAACAAACGATTCAATAATTACATACACTTCTCATTGCCCACAATGTAGAATTTACAAATATATAAGCACAGTTAACAACAAAAGTAGAAGTAGTGGTTGATTACCTGCCATTTATCCTCCAATTTCCTCATGGCATCCGACGTTTTCGATTGCACGGCGACGGCATTCTTAAGCTCTTTGGCAACTGGACTCGGTTCTTTCAGAACGGCTATAGGCAACGATTCGTCTAACTTATTGGTGTTTATTTGCTGATGAACACGTTTCTGTGTACTATCTAGTTTCGTTGTCGAATTACCAATATCGCTATGGTTAACCAATTTCGGATTAGAATGTATTTGTCTCTCGACACTATCTTTAACGGGAAGCGAGTTCGAAAAAACGGAATTCGAGGCAATATTAAATGAATACGGTGGTTTCTTATCGCGTCTAGATGGCGTTGGTGAATTGACGAGGGAATGTTTCGAGGAGAATTTGTTTTCTGACGGCTCGGAATGATGTGTTAAACTGCTTTCCAACATCCGCGGTTTGTATCGTTTTTCAGTCCACCTGCAGGTTTTCGTGTATGGTTTCTCGGGTTTATTTTCGAATTCTTTGGAATTAACCTATAAATAAAATGTGGAACAATTTCGTCATACAAATAATTGCTTTGAAAGAAACATACTCGGTTTTGGATAAGACAAATACTAATGTATAATTCTTACAGGTAAATCTAAAGAATACGAATGTCCACCCAATAATTGTTTCTCGTCCAGATTCATCTCGCGCATCTGTATATCTAGTCTTCTCGTTTCTACGTCTTGTTCACGTCTCTCTTGTTCTTTGTGTTTCGTCACCAAACGCTGTTTCTCTTCGATTTGCTGTCGTAATTCTGATAAATATTTCTCTTGTCTACGAACTTTCTCTAACTTATCCTGTATAAAAGATTGTCAAATAAATACTAATTTATATGATTTACTTAGGAATAACTTGCCTCATCTTCAGTATTAACGGGTGAATAACCCATTAATGTTGGAAAGTATGAACTTTGTAAATCTGCCATTAATTTTGCTGTAACAGAAAGATTTTATTTGTTTACAATCTCAATAACGTAAGTGTAGGTTTGTTTAGTTGTATTGTTAGGTACAATGATTAATATAAAATGTAGTACCTCTAGGACTATTATCTCTATTTGAACCACTTCTATCTACATATCTACTACGACCTGGTATAATGATATTGTTTTGTGTTTCTATTTGTACTTTATCAATTTTCACTCCATGCCCGCGTGGAGATTTCTCTTTCTCTGCACTTTTGCGCGGATTTAAATCGTACTGAACCTTGAAACAAAAGCGAACAAAAATTTTTACAAATCCGAATAAGAAAAATTTAAATAAGTAACATACCAATCGACTATTAACATCTTGTATATCCGTTTGTACTGCCTTATCACGACTATTCGAAACAGGCCTGCTGTTTTTAAAGTTGTTTTTAATGAAGGCGCTATCTGGTTCTCTTGTATGTTTCATCTGAAATCATAGTCACCCTAGTTTTGCAGTTCAGAGAGAATTCTTCAGAATTATTTAATTGGTATACAAGTTATTTGAATACGAATTACAAGAATGCCTTCATAAAACAACATCTAAATGGTGAATTTTAATAAAAGTATTACAAATGCATGCTGGTGATTGATGTTTAATAATGATTCTCACTATATTATTATACAGTACAGTGATGAAATGAATTGAACAATACCTTCTGTGTGTATTGCTGATAATCTGCTTTTCGCTGTTGTGAAAGTAACTGTCGCGTTTGTTCATACTCTCCCAAGCCAAGATATGGTTGTGTGGACACTCGCATTTTCGGATTATTGGGGCTGTATTCGCCGTATCTTAGCATTGTGGATTCATGATCCTATATATAGAATTAAAAAAGCCCAGTATATCACGCTATTTCAAATAAAAATACAGAACTGTTATGTAAATGAAAGACAGTAATATTTAATGAGCAATTTATCACAGCCCCCCGCTATTTAATTATGTATAAATTTAGCAGGGTAACTGACCGGAAATAAAATGCCGTTTATAAAACTGTTACTTGCGCAAAATATTACAAGAAAAAATACTAAATAATAATTACATTCTGCCATAACGTTGTAATACCATAATATCCAATGATTTTCATGTATTTCTTTTGTAATAATTCTTTGAATTTCGAAACAAATATCAAAAGAAGTATATTCTTTACTGCAGACAAATTCGTCTAAAAAACATTGAATTATTTTATGTTTGTAATAAAAACTCAGATTACAAAGTGTACCAAAATTCGTTCTTCATACAGTTCAACCTCTCCACCAGTATTTAAAAATATATTATTTTCATTTATACAAGTTAATTGAACCAATGACGACGACGATGTATTTCTATTAAATTTAAACTCGTCGTCTGTTACATTATTTTCATTTAAGGAAGAATTCTCCTATAAGACATTACGTATTGCACTTTTTGTTTATCGAATCATCTCATAAATGCTATCGTTTTAATATTGATTCTGCATTAATTTAAACACACATACTTATGAGATGACCTATTTGATAATGCAATAAATCAAAGAAAAAACTATATGTATACCATAGATTCGTCTTCATTACATATGCTCAACTGCCCATTGTTCTTGCTAATCAAATTTTCCAAATGTAGCATTAATTTTTTACCAGTACAAGATTTAACTTGCTGCAAGTGAAAATAAAACTAATTTTTGCTAATTCAAAACTAAAGTCGTATAACTGATTATTAATATAGAAAAAAAATAATAATAATAAAAATGAACATCCACTTACCGGCAAAACTGCAGCTGATGTTGGATAATTGGGTATAGTATTTTCTTTTTCGTTTGAACAAATATTCTGGTCACAAATAATAACTGGTTTGTCACTGACATTTTTTTCTTCTGGCTATAGATCAAAACACAAGAATACATTGCAACATATTAGAGAACAGATAACAGCAGGTCTGTTGACTATAATTTATCGGACAAAATAATGATGATACCAGCAAATTATCATAACGTACAATTAAGTAATGTGAATAAGAGCTGCGGTGTCATCACGTTTAAGGTTGGGATAAAAATCAATATGAACAACGCACACACGAGTAAAATACCTTTTAACCGTGAAAATGAACGTCTCCCGTACATTCTATGTATATAATATATATTGATTTTACCATTAATTAAAGTTTTATATCTAATAGAATATTAACCAGTTACGATAATAACGCAGTACTACCATTACTCGTAAGTTATGAGAAACAAAGCCGAATATTTAGTATCTATTTGCCGGGTTCATTTGAAATGTATGATGTGACATGAGAAAATGAACACAGGTTGGAAGTGATATATAATTCAAAAATAAAAATACCCTACAAATAACAGTATCATTCGTGGTTATAATAAACCTTATCATCAGTTATAGTTTGCTGTTTTTACAAAGATATGAAATGTTAATTACATATAGAAAGCTTGACAGAATTTATAAATAATGTTTGAAAATTTCTTCTTTATATGGAATAAAAATATGAACATTTCTTTATTGGTTTTATTGCTCCACTATATAATAATCACTTTTGAATAAATTACGATCATCTCCATAAAAATGTAAAATAACATATTCATTCACTTTAAGGTTATGATCATAAATTACTCGTTAATTATATTTTAATAAATTGAATAAATATCAACAATCAAATTATATGTAAGTTCAATAGTAAGTACATCATTATTTATTCAAATTATTTAAATGAAACAGTAATAAAATATATGTTTACCTTCATGACTTCTATTCGTAATTTTGCCTTTTCTTCTTCAAGTCGACTTCGTTGTAACTGAATAAATTCGTTTATAGATTTATGAAACATTGTATTAAATAAAACACGTAAACAAATAATTTACAATAAATTACCTAGAAAACATGCAACATAAATTTAATAAAACAAATACACACAACTGTCAAATTTAAAACTTTCTCGTCAGATCACATAGCTCCTTATTGGACGATGTGCAACAGGTGTGTAGGGTTACATCATGCAACTTGATATTAATAAAAACCCTAAATGATGTTTTATATTAATTAAATTTCTAAAATATTCATGATTACTTAAATGTACATGAATTATTTAAATTGAAAACTGTATGCGATTCACGTCGATATTTTATTCAGAATAATTCTTTCTTGTTGTATAAAGTAAAGATCAGTGGCGTAGTTAATGTTATTGTACTCAACTTTCTATGCCCCAATGTTTAAATAAGATGTATGTAATGTTAGGAATATTAATGGTACTCGTGCTAAAACACTTATATCAAATACAAAAGGAATTGAAATACTGTATTTATTTATCATAAAAATAATCACAAAATGATTCGTACAGACAGACAGATCAAATGAAAATGCGAGTAGACTCATAATAACAAATAATTACGCTATGTTATTTGTTAGCATTTATATACAACTTCCTATTAAATTTACACAATTAGCACACAACGTAAAACCAATTATACAAAAATTATCATTTTTAGCGGAATGGAATCATCGTCAAGTCAGCTACCATAAGAGCTAAACCAAGTAAGTCATCACAATCAACTGACTTAATTTTACTTACTGACACTTGTCTCCTTAATATATTTACAATTTTAATTATATAAAACCGTCGATTGATAAATCATCATTTACATGCAATACAAAAATTTTCATTGGAAGTAAAATCAAAATGATATCAAACACACAAGATTACTAATATATAATAAAAAGCGCAGAGGGGGTAATTTCGAAATTAAACGAACTAAACCATGAGGGGACAGTGGGGGGTGGGGCGATTATGTTAGCTAACAACAGAATACACATTTCGTAAAAAAATAACATTCAATGGTAAACTGTTTGAATCACAGATTAGTGTAATAATTAAAACATAAATTTACAATAAAAGTTTTTACCGTTTCACTGATAAACACCAAACAGTCTTTAAAAAAGTCAAAAAAGAACATGCAACAAAATTGATTATGAAAAACAAACCTAAATAAATTACACAAATTGCCATACATCAATAATTTTGATAATTGATATTTTAAAATAATGATAGTATGTTCACATGGGCTTACTAGTACTGCAGCAGTACATACGAGTATCTTGGAACAAGTTCATTTGATTTCGACCAATCACAAATGTTTCATAGATAATTTCGACCAATCCTAATCGTTATTGCTAAAATTCAACCAATGAGAACGAGTCAATGAACTTATTCGTCGATACTGACAACTAACATAATGAACTAAACAATGTAATTCTTCCGCAAGGACAGTCAAAACAAATAACTAATATTTTGTCGATTGCTTTAGAACAATTAGCCCAGCTTATGTCTGTATCAATACATACCACATACATTTATAACTCGATTATTCTGTTATGATACTTGCGTCACCATTTACAGAGTAGTCCGTCTTACAAAATATCACTTTCAATTAATTTAATTCTAAATGAAAATTCTAATCACCTAAGCATAATGAAACTCGTGTTGGGGTTGATAAGGGAGGCGGGATACATTTTAACTCTTTTTTGTTTTTGTTTCTGTTTTGAAATAACGTTAGATAATCAGTCGAAAGCTACTAAGTCATTTTCGTATGTATGTGTGTTATGTTTAGAGTCATCAGGTGAATAGTTATGTAGTTTAGGTATAGTTCACTATTTTAGCCATTGCAGAGGTAGCTTATCAATGCCGCCGGGGATACTGTGCAACCAGTAGCAGCAGCCCAGACGTTTCATTAATTGTGGAATGAGAACAGCTGACAATTTGCTCCTAGCTTGGTCGACTGTACTTGTCACTGTTTTGTACTTATTGATATACTGTTTTATATTTATTATACAACAGGAAGCATTTCACCTTTTGTCAGGTTTAATTAATTATATAAATGGACACATCACAAGTTCAGAAAAACATGTTCTCAACAACATGTGCACACGCTTGCCGGCATTATTATAATTAACAATATCATCAGTCCGATATAATATTATAGATTATTATTTTAAGTTACGTTAGTTCACTGTATATATACATTCTTAGTTAAGTAGCCGAACAATAATACAAATGCTGTCTATTACTTAATTGTCTGTTTACATACGTATAACTTATACATTATCATCATCATCTTCATACAGCTGATTTCTAAGTTAATAATAGTTATATTATTTACCTTGCGTGAGGTTTCTTGATTAACAGTATGCATTTTATATTCGCATATTCGTCATAAATAAATAAACTCGTTTGAACCAGGTGAAATGCAGCAGCAGTTGGTATTTAGCACAGCAAATTGTATATTGTGATTGCCAGTGTATATATGTATTTGTGACTGTGTTATACTTTTCTGAACTTGATGATTTGTTCACCCTCTAAGTTACGACGGACGTTTAACACGTTATGTGAACGTACGTTGCCCGTCTGATGATACGGTAGTATATTTACATTAATACTTTACAAACAACAATCTTTGGTTAAACAAACATAAGCAACACCAATTCAGAACGACGTTGGACTGAATTCAATGCGAACGAACGAACGTACAAATAATATTAATTATAATAATAAAATTAACATATATCATTGAAATTGGCTAAAGGGGCACAGGTAATGAGGGCCGGAGCAGGGCGAGGAGCCAGGAGGGTCTGGAGGAATAGTTGGGATACATATTTGTATACCTATTATTATATATATACGTTATTAATTATTAAAAATAATACTTATCTATATAGTTGCCAGTTTTGGCATGAGATCGTGATTACACTATGTACACAAGTTAACATTAAAACGTAAAAATTAACATAAATAAAAATAATACCGGTTTTCTTTTTTTTTTTTCTCAGAATAATTGAAGATATAATAAATATTTGCTGGCACATTATCAAGGTACTTCGATACCTTTATAACAAAGAAATGCGCAAACTATTTCTTCGTTAATCAAAGTAGATACCCACATCTCTGTTTCAAATATACTCACAAACACACACACACACGTACGTACATTACGTCATATAAAATGGCAGATACTAACAATCAACTGAAGCTACATTTTCTTGCATAGAAACCATATATCACATGAAATTCAAAATGAATACGTTTTATTATCGACAAGAAGTTGGTATAAATTTAAAAATAATATCGATTATTTTAAACAAACTAAAACATTTCACTGACTATGCATTATGTTCAATCGTTTGAGGTTAAAAATGATGTTCAAGCACTATTATCATAAACAGCCTAATACTGAAATGGTTTACTTATATAAAATTGTATATAAAAATAAATTTATTTTGAGTATAAAAAAAGCTGCCAATGATTCAAAACGATCTCGTATCAGACACGAATGCAATATTTTGACCATCAAAATGGCAGACAAAAAAATAAATTAATATGAAAACAGACTCACACATTGTTCCAAAATTATTCCACTTCTGAATTGTTTTGTAACAAAGATGTAGGTACGAGTTGAAGTTATATTCCGTAGTATTAAATATTAAATAATTGCATTATTATTAAACGGTTTCACTGTTAAAACCAAAACATTAAAATGTATCAGCCAAACCTTTCTTTGACCAGGAACATAAGTTTCTTCTTACCTTTGTACGCAACTTTCATATTCTCTATTAGTTGCGTGAACTGCGCATGCCCGTCATGTGCTAGGATGAAGGTATCGCGGGCTTTCGTCAGGAAATCTATGAAATCACCATAGTGCCGGGGCGATATATGCGTTAGACGGGAATGCGTGGTGTTTATGTACGCGGCAACGGCTGCTTCAAGTAACTGCCGAAGGGGCGGCCGGTCGTACGAGAGAGGTTTAATCGGCGCCGCACAACCCCGGCTCCGGTGTGGATGCGAATGGTGTTTGTTCGAGTCTAAAGAAGCCGGGTGTGGACACGACATGCCCGGTGCAGTCATACTACACCGACGCAGTATGTCCGACAATACGGTAGCACATTGAACGTTCTTCACCAGCAGCGGAATCATATTCGTCAGCTCTGATTTGCCGAGCGAATGACTCAATGCGCATGCCCAGTGAATGTCATTGATTGCAGGATGCGTATCCTACAAATGTGAAATAATATTAGTATATTTTATACTTAATATGATGAAACTATATTTTAAATATAACAAAAATATAAATATATATGTACAATGTGTACCTGATTGTAGGCTAGATGTACGTTCTTCATAGCCAGCATGGCTAGTTTGTACGCTCTAGTCGGGTAACCACGGTGTTCCATATACCTGGCGATTGTGAACAGCTGTGATGAGGTCATAATGTGTGACGCGGCATCTATAACGATCTGGTAAGCCGTTTCAAACGCCAGTGCTTCGTTCTCACACAATGTTAGAGCATTCAAGGCACAATTTGGAGGATCCTAAACAACAACAACAACAACGAGTACAGTTAGTTAAACAAAACAACGATGATTGGTGTTTTCTATTTATAAATATGATATAACATACTTTTGTGGCACACTGTAAGGCCAATGTACGCGCGCAACCGGACAATTCTTCTTGTTGCGAGAATGACAGATTCAATCGCATGATGGTACTATGCGACATAATTGTTGTCGCAACGGGTCCGGTTGCTTCTGTGGCGGTGAAGAACTGGTACCAGTTTTGCATAATGGACATCAGTGCTTCAACACCCACCTCAGTGGCACACGTCACCAACCAACGTACCATCTCACGTCTACGCCAGTTCAATGACGACAATGTCATTCGCATAACCTATAAACACAGACATTCGCCATCTGGTAATACTTGACGTCACTGCAGTACGCGCTAAGTTACGACGAATGTTAATGTAAAGTAATGAATAGAATGGCAACAATTAACAGTATATAGTTATGGTCTGGATATTATATGTAATGTAATTGCATACCTGTAATCCTAATTCAAAGGCGACACTTAGTAAAGTTGGATGTCTAGGTCCATTCTCTGGCGTGGCAAAACGAAAGGCATCCTGTGCAAGTTTGAACAAGTGCGAGGAACTATGGATATGTCTTTGTGAAGATTCTAGAACTGTACGTAATCTCATCACTTCACCTGTAAACACAAACCATAATTAACAAAAGGTAATCATACAAATTATTAACTATAATAGTTGTACAAGTACACAAGCAAGTACATATTTTAAACCTGGAAAACGAAATGTTACCTTTGGCTGCACTAAGCATGGTAGAAGACAATGCACATTGCTGTGTCTCTATGTGTCCGAGGGTGAACCACCTAGGATACCTGCTGATTATCAACGAAGAAGAGGGGTTTCCACCCATCGGATCATCAGAGTCTTCGTGTTCTTCCAACACGGGCAGTCTCATTGCTCTCAGTCCGACCTCGTACGCCAAATCAGGATAGTAATTCAACAGAGACAAGAATAAAAACCTGCGAAACAACATATATGATATATTAAATTTTAGAATGTTTTAATAAATTGATAAAACTGGTGAATACGACTGAGTAATATCAAGTGTCTTACCTTGCAAACGTATGCATAGGAATACTTTCCGGGTGTATACCTAGTCCTAGACCACTTGTAGGCCCCCCTTCTAGTAAAACAATCGCCTGCCGCCTCAGCACAGCTACTAGACTATTATCCAAGTCAATTTCCTGTAGTTTAGCTATAAGACGATCCTCCTGTTTACAAGCTTTCTCCTGCGCGTACAGACCAACGGGCATAATTCTTTGTTGGCCCAGACCAATAAGGGCGACCTCAAAGGCCAATGTTAGGTACGTCTCAGATCTGTCCCTAGATCCTACCACCGGTACATGGTGGTACCTTGGCCTTATATTATTGTGTTGTTCTTCTAGGCCAATTAGATCTAGCGGAAACAACACACCTATTAAAAATATACAATTAAATTACAATCGATAACAAATGATAGTAGATAATATGTGACTGAATATATAGAACTGTAATACTATATATTCGATATGACACAAATAAGAATACATAACGAACTACTTACCGAAGTACGTTGGTGTCCTAGGTCGTTGATCGTCCGGTACAATGGAAGCATCAGCTAAAGTGTCAAACAGACATCCTATAGGATCCAATGGGTGCCCTACCCAACCGTCCGTTGTGGCCACACTTGTCAGTGGGCAGGAACTTGAACCTGAGCGTAGAACGCAATCTTTATGAAAACGATGAGGACATACATTCAAACTTAGTACATGTACTTTGATGGAGGTGAGGCGGATTATTTAATTACCTTGACCGATGCATCGTGAAGTGCACGGTGTCGGTACGGTTCGACTGCTACCGCACGACGTGGAGGAGGTGTTTGTAGAACCGCAACTGCCGCTTTGCTGACTCTCGTGCCATTTGCGTTGCGCGGACAATTGTTGTTGTTTCATGGTACGTACAACTGCTACGGCTAATCGTAGCGCTGCTTCCGTGTGTCCGTGCGAACGTAACGAGTCAACACGCGCCGCACACAACGGTAACGATTCTACAAATTATTAACAACAATTCAAATAAAAAACATTCATTTAGATTTAACAAATAAACATGTACAGTGTAGAGTGTACATTGTACAGTATGTAGTGAAGTCAGAAGTGTTTCAGTAAATACAAATTACAAACTTACCATGCCACAATGGTTGCCCTTGTGAGTTGAAACTTCCAGAACTGGAACTGTCTGGAACGTGCGAACAGTACGCATCACTGGACAGGATATGTTTCAGGTGCATATTATCCCAAGACATTTCTACTGCATCTAACGCTCTGAAAAGTAAAATTCTCTTTAAGTTGTCCACGAAATACAAATTACTATAGTTCATCGGAACATTAAAGAACACGCTGCATTTATCTTGGCAGTATATTGTAACTTGACATACCTGTGGAATACTGTCCTGGGTAGTACTGGCGCTCCGCCCTTGTACTGACACCTTGACATTCGCATTCTTTTCGCGCTACGGTGGCTGCTGTAACTGTTGCTATCACCCTCATCATCGTCAGACGAGTCGGATGAATCGTACGCGGCCACACGTTCCCGTTCTCTTTCACGTTCCCGTTCTCTTTCTCTATCGTTTCGTCCACGATCTCGGTCCCTATCGCGGTCCCGGTCTCGATTCCGGTTGTAATCCCTGTCCCGATCCCGATCGTGATACCTGTCTCTATCTCTATCACGATCTCTGTTATAATACTAGAGAACAAACCAAGCAGAACACATCTTTCAGTCATTTATTATCACCCATTTGCCTAGTACTTCTAAAATGTAAAACCGTTCAAATAAAAAGCAACATTATCTACAAAACATACTACTATCTATCATTAATTGTCAAGTTAATTATAGGTTAATTACATAAAAAATAAATATAAGTATTGATTTCATATAGAAATTTTCGTATTGTAGAAAAAATTAAGGTTCTTACCGAGTCCCGTTGCGCACCATGTTGTTGCGGCCTAAAATCGGGATCTTCCAACGGGCAAACATCAATTTTTGTCCACTTTTCCAACAGAATTTTCCATTGTTGTTTTTCGTTTTGATTGCACTGTGGATTTAAGACTATACAAACCCACAACGCTCCTGTAAAACAAGATAATTCATTGTAACGTGTACATGTACTCTGTGACAGGAATGTAGTATGTCGTTACTTAGTCCGCACATTAGTGACGTCACATTACACGTCACATTAGTGCAACCAATGATATATGTGTATAAGAAAATGTATAGTACCGAGTTGATCCCAGAGTTGGCGGCACTTGTCCGTCATTGGTGTGCCTTGATTCCGCCACATTTGTAACCGCGGATCGGACAGAAATTGTTCCGTGATTAACGTTAACATCCGTGCTCCATTTGAATCCTGTGCTCTCAACATTTCCCGTACCTAGTGTGACAAATCATAACGTGAGATAACCTAAAATTATAAGTATGTTGACATAATTATTATAAGTACTTATTTCAGAGCTATTCAATTTTAATTTAACTTTAATAACTGACTTAAGTTGCATCTAATATAGTAAATGAACTACGCTAGATTATAAGACAAATATTTTACGAGTTAAAATAGGTTCGAATTATTAGCAGTCTATTTTTCATAGGAAATGCTACAACTTTCAACATTCTTGTGGCATAGAAGAATGTTAAATAAAACACAAAGGTAAGCGTAAATGAAAAAGAGAAATACTCTTCAATTTGTATAGCAAAGCACGTACTGGATACGTTTCCATGTCGATGTAACACCAAACAAGAGTGATCAGTTTAGGAAGATAGATGTGTTACCTTTGAAAATAACGAATTGAGCTGTTTGTTCGCATTGTAATAGGTACCCTGTGACAGGTACGATTTGACTTGTTCACACACTTGTTCCTCGTCCAGATGCCACGAATGATCATCGTCCGCCGAGGCACCCGCCGTAGGGTCCGGTGCACCAGGTATCTGGTTTATTTCGGACCTTTGCTGCAGAATTTCGTCGGCTAGTTTCTGTGCCGTTGGCAACACTTCTGTATGATGCTCCGATATCAAATACTGGACGAACTTTTGTAACTGTTGTCTGTCCATTTGCAGTAATGTTTCTGAATAAAACAGGAGAATGAATTAGTAAAATTGTATGTTGCATTTTACGTAAGAGTGTAAGGACTGTTCTGTAAAGTAGAGTAAGAAATATTATTCATATAAGCAGTCAATCTTGTATACTTATAACACAGTTCTTAAATATGGTATAGATAAGCACTAAAACTGTAGTATATTTATCTTCTTCAAAGGATCAACTAAAAATATAAACGTTATTTACAAATACAGTCATAAGAGTGGCACCACAGTCCTGATTAACGAAACAGCCATGCGGTTCTGTTTACATTCACTTTCATTGGACAACGTATAAGTTAGATACTTGTACACTGTTAACATGATTCCGGGAATTGCTGCTGAACAAATAAAATATCAACAGTGAACGTAATTCTAAATAAAAATGCCTTTGTTAGAAATTAAAAATAAATCTACGTATGATTCATTAAATCAATATGACAATATGATAATACGTAGTTATAAATTACAAAGTACAATTTTAATTACGTATTTTAAACAAACAAAAGCAAATTCAATACATTAATTACGATAATTTCAATTTTAAATTATTAATATGTAATTTAAATTGTTAACAATATGATATAGATGAAAAACAGTATTTCAATTATATTTATATTTTATTGGACCTAGTAATTTGTGATTAATTATATATATATATATATATATATATATATATATATATATATATATATTTAACTGTAGGTACTGTGGTGTCACGTAGTATAAATATATGAAAAGTGTTAATTTGACGTTAGGTTATGTAATGACTTGTATGTACTTCGATGTCAAGTTGTGAAGTTAAAGATATTCGTTTTCCGGTTAAAATTAATTGTCGCGTCATAAAGTTGAAGGTATCAAGTGTTTCATTCCACGGGTATCCCTTCTGGTTCTCCTTCGACGACGCACAGATCGGTATATCGCCTTTAATGAACTGGTAATGCCTTTTCAAGCGCGCCACAATACACAAATGAAGAGTATTTGTGCATTGTAAATAGCTTCATCATTCGAACACAAAACGAACAAATTGACACAAAAGAGAGAAGAATATAACAGGCTAAAAGGAGTGGGGGTTAATTTAAATTTAATCATTCATTAATAATAATATCATTATATTATAACTATCAGATTACATAAATGGTAACCGTTATTGAAGCACCAATTAATTTTCCAAAACATGTTTTTTGTTGTTACTATTTTAGAAATTCTGAATAAATAGAAAAATTCTATTTGATAATAAATATATGCAACAAATATTTATTTGAATTCCCTACTTTTGTTCAGTCGTAACAACAATGCTTCATTATTTACTGTGTTAGAACAATGAAAATAATTGTTAGCTAAAGTCAACGAAGGTTATTATCAATAATTTACGAATAAGTCAAATATAAGCGTAGGTACCTACAGATTATATAAATATTTTATATGTTCAACTGAGATTGTTGACATTTGAACAACAAAATGGTTTGTTCCTTGAAGGTTATGTTACCAAAGTTCGAAGTAAAAACGAATGCGGCAAAGTAAAACAAAAGCCTTGTTTAAACGGTACAACAATAAACAAACAAATGTAACAAGAGTGAGGGAGAAATAATAATTTACACTGGGCAAAATAAATACGAGGAAACGGGAATTTAATTTAAAGCTGATAGAATCATCTGCGGCGAATACATGCGCACGATTCCGTTAAACATATCCAACTTTAGTCAAAAATTGTCATTAGTCTGAATCCCTTGTAAATCACATCGATTTAAACTTATTATTTTTAGTAAATTTTAACTGCATTCTAAATCGAAAATATTATACCAGAACTTTTGAATTTTACTCTACAGATTATAATAATTTGGAGCAGGAATCCTATTTTATAAATTGTAGTAAATTATTTGCAGCTAGACTAGGAATTTATGTGCCTAAATACAGCTTGATCATTCGATCCAGTGGGAATGTAGTATGGTGGAAATTTGCACTAGTGTTAAGCATCGTCGACTTAGTAGTCGAAGCGGATCGATACCGCGAGGCTCCCCGTTTATTGCAACCTTTGTAGTGTTATATTACAATTTTATGGCTAAACTTCATAGTTTTTTTTTTTCTCCTGTTCGCCAGGACCTCGCCGTCTGCTTACTCGATGGCTGCGGCACAGAAAAACCTCCGCGTATAATATAAAATCGTTACAGCGCGAACACGATGCGAGAACAGGACAGTGCAAAGCGGGCACCAACACTACGCTCGTTTGTATTTGCTCGCAACATTACTATGAAGTTCAGCCTCGGCAAGTGAAGTAATGAAAGAGAGGTTAGAACACTACACACGCACATGCATACGTACATACACACGCGCGTGTATGCACGTATATGTGTAATTCAATCAAGCACTCGGGCCGTGCAGGATATCGAATGGTTTCTGCTCGTCACGCTGTCAGGAAATAAATTAATTTATCATTTAAAACGGGATAGACCTCATCCCCGGGCCACTCTAACTACGTTCACACATTAGTTATTGACAGGAGTGTGCGCATGCGCGTGTATTAAAGCTCGTTTGTGTCAACCAATGAACTAGCATCCATTCCCCCACGATGTCTTACAAGAAACGTAGAAGTACATACAATGTGTGTGAGTGTGTGTGTGCTTTTGTGTGGGTACCTGTAGGGAATAACATATTCTGTCCGTAATTGACTGTTTAATTTTTAAAGAACACAATTTCTACGTCCTAACATAAATTCTGATTTATTTACATTGTATATGCACATGGAGTCATAAATGAAACACACAATTTTTACTTTCTTCTTACGTAGTATAAAAGAAGTATAGGAATCCTGAAAAATTTCGATTGCGAGATTTTGATGGAAATACATGTTTTGAGGTCCCCTGAATACGTTTTTACTATTTTCGCAATGACGTTTATGTGTGTGTGTGGCTGTGTGTCTGTATGTTCATTAACTTAAAAACGAGCAAAGACAGGACAATGAAAGATCGTATTTAAAAGTTTATTGATTATACGAAGAGCTGATTAGATTTCTAGCATAATCGCACAACCAGAAGAGGAAGTTTACTGAACATCAAAATTGAACATTGCGAATTATTGGGGAAAATAAGAGATATGGAAAAAGTTTTCAAATGAAAGTTATAGGAAACAATAATCTTAAGAAAAAATGTTCTATGAGTAATAGTACATTATACACCAAGGGGGAGAACCACTTATTTTTCCTGAGGTGTAGTTTGAAGCCCGAGGGCGAAGCCAGAGGGCTACAAATACATCGAGGGAAAAATGGTGGTCTCTCCCGAGGTGTATATACTATTTTTTCCACGTTCGGGAGTAGAAGCACTTAATTTCATAAATAATAAATTATAATAAATCGGAACGAAATTGCAATATTTAGAAGCCTTTGGAAATGTTTCCATGCAACGCGTACCATGACAACACACATTTATTTACAAAAACCTTTGTTATAATAAAAACTCCCTTATGAAAAGTGTTTTCGTCCCTAGGGAGTAAATGCTTCATTTCTGTCCCGCGTTTGACGCCATAGAAACCGACTTCTACTCCCGGACGTGTAAAAAATGTATTTATATATTGGCATGTATTTAAAATATCATATATGCCATGGAAACAAAACAAAGACAAAATCTTTACAGAAATACGCATTTGAAATGTCAAATATGTGCCAATTTAAATTGAGTATATGAAAGTCGTGTGGTGACCACACCAGATTTTTTGCTTAAAACTTATATTTTTTTCTTTATTAAAACTTATAATTTAAAAATAATATATCTATGTATGTCTGTGATAATTACTCACAGACTTAACATGGATAATTAAAATATTGCTTGTGCTATAAAATAGACATATGTATTTTAATCGTTTCGCCTACACAAATTTAGCTTGCACGTACAACTGAACATGTATAATGTTCGCTTTTTAAGCAATGCACTTACAGAAACTACGTTCTTCTGTATATTACTGGTTTTCGGTATAAATTAATCGCGTTGAATTAGTTCAATAAGAAGAAGAGATACGATAGGACGACCTCTTAAGAGTTTTACATGTAAATGTGTGTGACACGCCCGGCGACCTGAACATTCCAAATCAACAACATCCAGACCAAGAGGTCGATGGTCGTGTACACATACGTGTGGTGCTTATGTAGTCACAGCTATAACCAAAAGTTGTCCACTCAATCTTAACCATTTCCGTTAGTTTTCGTATCGTCCTACCAAACCGAAAAAATCAACACAAAATTTAACAAGTTCCAATAAAGTGTTGCTTCATTTCCATGCATATATTCAATGTAAACTGCAAAAGCAGGAAATGTATTTTATTTCATACACCCATGTTCACACACCTACCAACTGAATAACAATTTAATTTCCTAGCGCCTTTCGTTCCGACATTTACAAACACGTATAGCTATAACTTTTAACGCACAAAAAATCAGTGACGACAAAATATAAGGAAAAATCTTAGGATTTATCGTTGAAAATAATTAGCAGACAATTAACTATTGAACATACGTGCTTGTAATATAGACAAGTGTGTTAATGCTTCATTGTATATCCACGTATGAATGTATGTAGGTATGTATGTTGATTATCCTGTGCAGATATAAACAGCTATAATTGTGCGAATGAATGTGTAGAACAGTGTCACATGTGTGTGTGTGTGTGTATGTAACTAGGTATAAACATGCTGGTTATGTGTGTGTGTATGTGTCAAGTCGTGACATACCTGATATGGGCACCCTGAGTCGTACACTTTCTGCATTTCGTATCCTGTAGAGGGATAGCGCAACCACGTGCTGACACCAGAAAATGTCTTTCGTCTCGCAGCTGCATGTTACCGATGTTATTTTACACCTGCATCATACACACAAACGGTTAACATAAAACAGAGAAAGACAGAGTGTGCACGTGAGAGAGAACGCAAGATATAATAACTATGTGTGAGTTTAGATACATAAATAGATATAGTGTATCCATAGATATAAGAACTTGACTAAGTAGTGGTACATATATACCAGATGCTTGATGGTATAATACGTCACGTGGAAATATATTGTACCACTACAGACCTTGGTGTCAAGGCATTCTGTTCTAACATTTTTAGAAAATATTTCGTGGTTTCGTACAGCAAAATATGTACCATATAATTCGAAAACACTAAGGCAAAACAAGTGTTTCATTTAAAAACAAATTGGACTGCATTTATCTAATCAAACTTGTTGGATATAAAGTTTTTATTTCAATGTTGGCAAGATATTGTCCACAGTACTAACCAAAGACAATTATATTTTATTCTATTTATGGAACACGATTTCTAGAAAACGTACATAAACCATAATATCTTTAAAGTCAAGGTGCATTGTAAAATTTATGGAAGATAATAACACTTATATATATATATATATATATATATATATATATATATATATATATATATATAATGATAATTACTAGTTTAAAAATTGATTTCAATTTATCGAAATATCAGGAGACAAAATTAATTACTGGTTATAATCTCAAGTCTATAATTAACAACTAGTATAAATTGTCTACTATCTGAAGGTTTTATCTCTTTAGTCGTTTCTTGCATTAAAATTATGTAATAATAAATTGTAAAATGGTAGAATTATTAGCGAGGAGAAATCACGTATTTTCTATGAATAGTATTTATATAATAAATACAGCTGTACTGACCTGTCAAAGCTGACTGACACTTTGAACTTCTGATGCGGTAGTTCAGACACGCCGCAAGGTAGACTTGTACTGGTGGTTGTCGAAGACGCAGGCGCAGAACTTCGACACGCTGTCACTTCACCGCTTAGATGAAATCCTGCACGCAAATACAGAAAACAATACATTAATAACAATTATATACCAATTATAACGTCATTACAATTATACTGCATCTATCCACTATATTGTCTAATCATTATTCACCATTTACACATATCAAATTAGATTCTATGCAGTTATCTAGCAATATGAAATTACACAAGTTTCTTAAAATATATCACTATTCGAGGTTAAATGTTAATTTGTAATACACATTACGATATTATTATATATTGTAAGATTTTGTACTAACATTTAGAATCTAAGTATGTCTAATTGTTCGTTACGCTATATTTATATTAAATACATTATTAATCTCGATTTTTACTCATGCCAAAACAGAGTTAAATGCAGTACAGATAAAAGTTAATTTTCCCAAAAGAAAATAGCAATGAAATTTCAGTATCGAATTACACTAGGCAAAGAGCTATTAAACTTTATCAATCATTGATAAAACCGTCTATAGAAAATAACCAACGGGGTTGACGTCATACAACAAGCATTTAAAATAACGGAACATCATCGATAACACGTGTTTCAATAGATACGAATAAATATATTTGAAATGAAATAGCAACCATAGCAACAATATGTCTCTACATATATACCATTGTGTTTTACAACAGTGTATGTACATTGTTTACATGTAGTAAATCTTGTTTTTGCATGCGTGTGTGTGCAGACAGAGCCTGTAATGCACATGTGGATGTGTGTGTGTAGGTATGCGCGCGCACGTATAAAATGCAACAAATGAAAGAAGGAAGAATGAAGGTTTACCGACCAAGGTCAGCCAGTCAATAGTGGCTGAGATGACCAAAACAAGAAAGGCCCGGTGAATAAGGAGGATCCATCCGTCCTATACACAAACGCATTCATACATCGGGATGCATATATCGCCATGCGGGAGGTATGCGAATTGCACAGTCCAGGCCCGTAACGACATGGATACCACACACAATAGCAAACTTCACTGGAATTTTAAATATGTATTACATTGTATAAAGCATCTACGTAGAAAAAAAGAATGTGTTGTTCTAAATGTTATTTGTACACTTTTATAAATATTTTCCTTTATATATATAAATTATTATTGTTATTTATAAGCAGAAATATCGAAAATTTCATTTAAGTTTTATGTATGAAAAAAAAATATGTATCAAATACATATTAAAATCGAGGGTAAACCTGTTTAAAATGTAGTTGACGGGCGCAGCTTATTTTCATGTCAGATTCAATATACATGCTTTGACGAATTAGTTCGTTGACACAGAGAATAAGGGTTCGTGGAAGGGTGGAGTGGGGGGTTAGTGTGGGGTATATACGTATATAATAAGGGCAAGAGGCTATATGTAAAGAGCTGGCTCCCTTATATTCACTCCCCTGTGCTCCTGTTTTGTAAGTAGTCCTGTTACTAGAAAATTGGAATCATTCTCTTTGCCTGTTATGAAATTACGATGGTAAGGGGTTGCAGAGCCCTCTTTGGTCTTAAATGAAATTAACTACGGCTTCAGGAACACTCACGGATGCCGCATCCAATAGCACAGTGTTACGTAAATATGTAAAGGAAAATATCTAAATATAGATTTTCAATTTTCCAAAGAAACTTCCCCAATATACAGGGTGATTTCACAAAGTGTGTAAACAATTTTAACACGATGTTGCGGAGGTCATTTTGAGTAAAAAATGTTATATGCACATGGGTCTTATTCCATTAGGTTAAGTAACTACAATAGATCAATCAGATGCTTAACTATAAGAGATATCAAGTTGGTTATATTAGACAAAAGTTGTGCATTTATAAGTCGATGTTGGTGAAGATGAGGAAAAAATTTGATTTTCCCAATGTTTTAGATTCTTTTATAATTTCTTACAGGTGTAAAATTTTAGAAAATGTTTCATATAGATATTTTAACATGGGTAATCTTTGTGAAAAATTAAATAAACTTTGATCTCTTCCAGTTACAAACCAAATAGAATAGGATCCATATTCATATGACAACATCCTATTACATTTTTTCACTCTTCGTGAATCATCCTGTATATAATGAATATAGCTAAAAATAAAAGTGCTATTTCAGTACATAACCAATTCAAGAAAGAAATACAAATAAACATGCATTTTAAAACTTTTTCAAGTTGAAATTTTATATTCGTCGTATTGAATATGTGTCCTGCATGTCGATTTCACTAGAACCAATAAATGTAAAGGCGTGGAACCATTGTACAGGGTTGTACTTGGGAATTATGTCTAATTTAGTATTCATTACTACGGTACTGACAACTTTATTTACGTAATACTCCTATTTAATTAAAACAGATTTGAATACTGACTAAAGTTAAAGTTTGCAATTTGATCGATATAATAGATTAAAATAACTATAACAGACAAAATTAATCAATTACAAATTATATCGATAAAATACCTAAAAAAATCCGACTCCTGAATCAGTATTTTTGATAATTGACTCCGATTCCCGACTCTTTTCATTAATAAAATACCAGAAATATTGAATTAACATATTTATATTTAATTACAAACAAATTTAATCGGCAGTAGTAGAAAACAACGACAGTCCCCCAAGTGTCAGAAATCGCATTGCAATGACTGATATTGTTCATATCGAGTACAGGCGGGTAAAAAAGTGTTTGATCGGCACAAGGGAGTTTCGTATGAAAATCAGAAACAAAATTTTAATCCGCATCATGTGTTTACTAAAACATTGTAGAATAGTTTCGTTAGTATCTTTTGCTGTATGTATATAAAATGTAATTTGCTGATTTAATTTAAGTTCCTTAAAACAATTCCGTCAGGGAGTCGATAACTTTTTTTCGACTCCCGACTCCCATTTGAGTAAAAACCATCGACTCTTCGACTTCCAACTGTGACTCTCCGACCTGTCATAAAGTATGAAATGATTTCTACATTTACTTTATATTAATTCATTTTTTTAAATATTGTATACATAAAATTGCTTTGTTTTACTACTTTATGTCATATATTTATTTTTTAATCGTCATGTTTCGTATAATCTTCTGTCATCTTCCTGAAAAGTAGTAAAACAAAGAATGTAGTTGTATTTATACAATATTTTTAAACACGAATTACTACAAAGTAAATGAAGAAACCATTTCACGGGGTTTCATAAAATAGAACCTGTATCCCTTTATATTTTCTAGTTGTTGGTCAACAACCTGTCACGTCGTCTCTTAACAGAGGTCACACAATCGTGAAACATTCGCATGGTCTGCTCAGTTCATCGGTTCATGGTCACATATTTTAGAATTCACTCATTTGCTGATATCTCTGTTCATAATAATCCACCAAACACCGTACAACAGCTATCGAGAGGAAGAACCGGTTCACACACGGTTACTCCCACCACTCGTACAGCGCACGTGTGCGTGTGTGTGATGCTCTAATATTTTCATCCTCCCACTCACTTTCCCGTGTAGCAAGCGCCGCGGTCCGCTTCCGTCGTACCGCACTTCTACCGGCCCATGGTTATGGCACAACCTGTAGCCACCAGTGTCGGCGGAGAGTGCAGACCTTGCTGTGTCTCCCTGTTCTCTTGCCCCCACCAATGCCCTGCATCGGTGCTGCTACACTACAGCACAGCAGGCTGGGTTGTGACGTTGGGCCAACAGTGCTGTGTTGCTCAGGCAGCCTCCTCAAGGTTATATTTGTTTATATAAATCTCGGTAATTGTCACGTTCGAGTAGTTGAGCGCGGAACGGCAGTTTCTGTTGCTGCTCTGGCTGTTAGCTGTTGCTTACATGTACTACCATGGCGCAATTCGTTCTACATGATGTTTGCTGGTGCTTCCGAAACACGGATGCTCCTTCATTGAATGCTAAACATGCGTGTCTGCATTCTGAGTGATACAACTTGTTTGTTCTCCAGCCATATGAACAGTGACTTGTGATACAACAATAAATGTTCACGATATGAATTCGTTCTCTTGTGTATTCGTATTAACTCTGTAATGTGCATTGTTCATTGGCGAGTCTGGCCGACGTGCTGACGTGGCATATCAACAAGATAACAATAGTTCTTATTGGCAATTGTTCATTGTAGTTTATGATAATTCACAATGTGTCTTATACAGTAAAAGCGATTATTTCTTTACCAACATCTATTGTAAAAAAAATTGTCCACTGATTGAGAAAACAATTGTAATTTCTGTTTTAGTAAGAAATTTAGTTATATATTGCAATTCAAATAAAATCAGTTGGAATAGCACAGGGATTCAATATTTTGAATAAATATGTGTTTAGTAAAATACATTCAAAATTCCAACATTTCATATACATTAAGACAAAAGTCTTTCACAAGGCACTTAGGAATTCTTTAATATCCGCTTTTGTACTGTAACGAAGCCATTTTAGACGGCCGCTTGTCTTTATTATTTTAGTCGCAAGTTTTTCGACACGCTGCCTTCTAAGAATTAATGAGACCGTTTTTCCCGAACCGCAATATTCAAGTGGTCTTGTATATCATTGTCTTTAAAAGGTGCGTTGCTTATAAATACATAACGAACACTAATACAGGCTGAATGTGAGAACATACTATACGTATACATGTATTTATGTATGTATGCATGTGTACATGTATATACATATTTGTGTTCATGGTTGCTGAACCGAAGCCTACATAATTAAGTGCTAAAAATGTCTGACGTGGCATTGAATATCTACTGTCTGGTATTTCGTTTAAAACATGTGAACTGCATTTGCCTAATTAACAAAACGAAAGAAACATATTAACAATATGTTAAAATTCGTATTTAGTATGTTATAAATTTAGTTGGGCCTCAAAGATACGTTCACTATAAGCGAGTTTCTATTATATGCGAGTACACTATAAATGGATTCCACTGTACTTTTGTTATAGTGGACACTCGCTTATAGTGAACCAAATTGCTGGTCCTTTCAAGTTCACTATAATCGGATTCCATTATATATAAATTACATTTATTCCTAAGCAGCTATAATTGTAATAGATAGGTATTACATTTTGAAATAATACCATTATATATTACGTTATTATTTATAAATCACTAGTGTTATTCGCTAATGATATAATACTTGAAATATGTAACCATATCCCGTTATTGGAACTCATACATGTGTCAGCCAATGAAATAAACATTTGTAATTAGTCAAAATGACACCTACTCAGCGAACAGTTTGATTTCATCTCGATTAAATATATTGGTTGATATTTCCTACAAATACAATTAGTTTAAATATTAATTCTGATTATTCTATAATCATTCTAAACTTTTATTTCTATAAATTTTCTTTAAAAAGGTCATATTTATTTATTATAATTTGTCATACATCTTTCTATCAGTGCAAAATGTAATACAGATGATTTAATTTTCCAATGTTGTGTACAATTGTGTATGAGAGACACAGGAGAAAAGAAGATGGGACAGGTAGATGTAGGTAGGGAGTAGGGGCATGAGGTGAGTGTGTAGTAGTGACCTCGACCCAGACAGCGGAGACAACAGAGGCAATGGTCGGTCAGACATCAGTACTCGCCTATGTATGTGTGTGCTGCCTCCACCTTCCAACTCAGCGGACGCAAATTAAAGGGGAAGTGCCGCACTGATCGCAGCGCCACGCCCAACTCGCTCCAGCATCGGCGACTGCTAATAGTCGACAGACTACAGTCAGAGTCAACCTTCTACATAACATACATACATGTGTGTGTATGTTTTAATACGTTACGCGAATGTGAACTTTAAGATTGCAAGAAACAATTATATAAATAGTAATAGCGAATATTATTGACAGCAAATAGTCTCTGAATATAAACTCTGGACAATATTTAATATACAAACGGTCAATGCTTAAAGTTGTAATATGTATTTCATATTTAATAAAGAACGGACTAGAACTATGTAGTCCATTAGTACGTTTGTGTTAACAATTCAATAGATAAACAAATGTAAATGTTAAAATAACATAAAAGTACCAATTCAATAATTATTACAATTTTCTAAGTGTTAGACTAAGAAATATAACCTTAAATTTTATACTGTTTTCTTATTTATTCTTTGAAATTAGCATGATAATTGAAACAATTGTTTACAATTCTCTCGTATATGAAGGTTTTATACATTATCTACTAGTTTAAAACCTAATTATCTGGCATTTTTTTATTCATTTCATATAATTCCCTACATGCGACATGTTACTCTATAAATTGAGCTGTTCCGGTTGAAACCGGAAGCCAACATTTATATACACCGGTTACCCAATAAATAAATGAAATAACACCTATCTATATCAAATATTAGAACAGTAACAGGAAATGACAGTTTTTTCTTTGTATTAAATAAAAAATAAATACAAATTTAATTTGCTGCAACATTTTTTAATATTTTTTCTACATTTATTTGTTTAGAATTGCTGTGTGATTTGAAGCCGGTCCTGTAGTCTCCCGTGCACGGATGGGGCCGGACCGGACGAAATTGCTTTTTTTGTACAAATGATTTATGTTGAACCGACCGTGTAATCATATTTAATGCGGCTAAGTTTTTAATGAATTTCCTTCAAATAAATAATAGATTCAAGCGAGCGAAGATCTTTGCCTCACAAAGTATCTACAAACGACCGACTTGCACAGCCCTTGAAATGGTACTGCATCACATTGGAACAAATTATAGCTGCGCATAATTCATTATCCCGTCGATACAGCGGTGTATATTATAGAATCAAATTATATGAATTACTTGTAGCAATTAGAAATTAACGTGAAACTTGCAAACGACATGGTCCGAAGGCCGGTATTGTCATTATAAAATAGGCATGAAAACATGAAACATATATTGAATTAGTGGGTAACTAGCGACATCTATACATGACCATGTGATACACAGTGAAACGTTAGAGATGGAAGCAGATAACAAGCTAGTGCTGTAAGGAAGCAAGCCGAACCAGGACATATATATGAGAAGTAGTGTAGGGTACACTGTTATTACAGAAGAGAGGCCAAACTGGGAAGGAGTACGTATGTGTGATGTCTCTATAGGCCTTGCCAAAATCAATATAGCCAGGCTCTCAGTACACACACACACACACACACACGTGTATAAAATACACACATGCAAGTTTCTTACTATCTGTCATCCCCTTCCAACCTATGTACGCAAGTCACATACACATACACACACATACATACCCTCTAAGTACACACATGTATATACAAATACAAGGATATATTCGGTTTGCCAGTAAAAATATTATAGAACAGTACTCATAATAGGATATAAAATCCATAACAAATGAATGTTATTAAACATCAACAAATGAGTGTAAATAGACGTGCAATTTCGTACATTCAGAATTGAAATACAACAGTTAAATACAAGGTTCAACATTGTTCACGTAGGCAAACGTATAAAATATCTACCTAAAAATCCGGACACGTTCATTAAACAAAATACCCAAGCACATTATCGCTTCATCATTAAAAATTTACAGTTCAAGCAACATTCTAAATGAAGTTAACACCGAAATTAAATACGACAAAAAAAAAACATACAAATAAAATAGAATAACTACAAAATAGAATAACTCAACAAGCTTAACATCCGTTTTGTTAATAACAATAAATGAAAATATTTTAGAATACCTAAATTAACTATTTATATTTGGTAAAAGAATCACATTCGTTGAATACTAATTCTAACCTTAAAAATGTAACCAATCAGAATGCAGAACAATTATTATATAATGCGTACAAGTTCAGTCGATTGGAAATAAACACTTGTGTGTGTATTTAGAATAGTGAACGAGTGAGTAGAGTATAGAGAAAATGACAAAAATCATTCAGGCTATTGCACGGTTTAAAGGCGATATGTCATAATTAAAGTGAGGTTATCAAGTCGAACGACACGTTCTAACGGTAGTTCCCCTTGAAACACGCGAACGAACCACTACCACCACCAGCAGTAACCGGTGAAAGGCCGGTTGTCTACACTCTACAGGCACAAGGTGGATGAGCTGGGAGCACAGACGAACTATGGGCTGCAAGGGCTGGCGGGGAGGAAGTGTTTATACGCACCAATCCACTGACAGGTTAGGACAGGACAGCGGTAAGCACTAAACATTGCACTGTCAGATGGCACAGCCGTGCAACGTGGAGTTTAAAGAACATTGTGAATCGCTGGTTGCTGCATATTGTTTGCCTGTTGTTGTGTTGGATGTTTCTTTGCACTTTCCTGGATCTGCCCGGTGTATTATTGCATTTGCGCTTGCTTGCGCTACCTGGCCATAGTTCGTCCGTTGATGTTTGGCAGATTTCTCCGTTACCCACGCGAGTGCATGCACATTGCCCATGAAGCAAGGAATCTCAAGGTTATTGTTATTGAATTCTCCATGTGCATATTGTCAGTGATAGGAAAGTATTTATATATTCTAGCGGCAGGGTTGAAACATGAGATATTATCGTTTGTTGTTCGTACAACAGATGTAGCTCTACTGCGAGCAAATTCTGTACGCTCGCAAAAGATTCAATTACACTGAAGAATTCATCGAAAGGGTCGATTTATATACAATTTATTTTCGAATTTGTGTACCGACGAACAGAAGTCTTCGTGAAGATGTTAACTGTTAATTTGCTATTAATATTCTTTTCAAATTATACAAAGAAATGTAAACGAACAGCAGACAACCGGATCTACGAATCACGGCTTTTGTTACAACTGAATACATTCTCGTAACATCAGGAAAAAAAAAAACGTAAAACTTCACGTTTAAACATCAAGTTCCATGTTTTATTGTCGCGGTGCTCTGACAGTTATGTGCGAACAGAATTATTGCACAAAAATAAAATAATAAAGAACGTGCGCATTGAGAGATATATGAAGAGTAAGATGGCGTGGACTCAAGGGTAATACCTGACATCTATCGGTTGCCAATTATCCTACGTTATTTGCTATGCGATTCACGGAACGTGGGTGCCACGTCATCGGGACATTGTTTGACTCGTGCAGAGTGGCTCCGCTCTACACTGTTTGTGTGTATTGTGCGGTTGCAGAGGAAATACCTATCGTACGCATACATCCACATGTGACACTGGTCAAGCAGAAATGAACATGACGTCACCACTTATGCTTAGTGCATTCAACTTATGAATGATGAAACACACAACGTACAATGTTGTAGGTTAATTGTGAGCAACAGGATTGGTTAAATGAATACGTGAAAATAGAACCATATTTTCAAACTAGTTCATATAACCAGAGCCTTCTAGAGGTTTTTAACCTAGTATTCATTCGGCTGAATTCTTGGATGAAAATGTATATTGGGCCCCACATATCAAGGATCGGGGCACTCGCGACTTGGGGGAGAATCATTTCATTATCTTATTCCTTGTTCTAATAGGGCCTGAATATAATTATATAAATGAAGCAGCAGAATTTGCCAGAATAATTCTTAAAATAAATGTAATAATCTACAAAATAAAAGTTGAAAGAAAATATATTTGGAAAATTCCAAGAATGTGTACAATTGTATGTAACTCGAGGTAACATTTACATTTACAAAATTAAATTATACAAAAAAAAAACCTTTTAGTTCATATTTTACAGCGAAAAAAAAAATATGTCTACGAATAAATAAATGTTCGCGTTGGCTATTAGAAACTAAAATCATTTATAAATGAATTATTCTTTCCAAAGAGTATGTACTTGGACGTATATTCGATACTTAAAGGTTCTATTGATAGAATATTGTTCATATTACTTGCTATTCGCAATTTATCGCTTTCATCGTCAATTATAAAATGAGTAATTGAATATTCCAGTTGGTTAAGAGCTCACAGTGCGTCCTGGGGGCTCTCTGTATATGATATTGTTACCATTGCTCGTATGGTATTTCGTAATACAATAATCATTTTCCTGAAATGAGATATTTTCCGATACGATGCACGTATCAAATTTATGCTTGGCTCGTATTGATAAAATTTTATGTACGACCCGAGAGAAACGCGGGTTCGCTGGCCAACCGGAATGGAATATGTATGTCTGCATACGTCTATTAATCGTATATTACCTACTACATATATACCAAATACATATGTGTATGTATGTATGGGTGTACATATTCCTATGTAAAATGGCGAGCCAACAAAATTTGCAAAAAAGTTGTCGTTTTTTTTAATTAGTCATATTTTACATCTGAACTCTTATTCGTTCTACTCGAAACTGTAATATTTATTACTGCATTTTTTTGTTTTATTCAGAATTATTGTAATCAAACTGTAATTTATTTCAACTGATAACTATGTTTACAGAAAAATATTACAGGTTTATAGATTTTTAAAAACATCAGTTTTTAGAAATCAGCTTTAATAATTATAAAGTTAACATGTATACGAATATATGAAGTATAGTTGTCGATATAATATATAGTGCGTTTTACAACTGTCAAACTTTAAATCATTTAAATTTGACCGTGCTGGCCTTGAAAAAAATGTACAATGCTTCACAAATGCTCGTCACGAATCAAAGCAAGGACAAATAAATTTGACGTATTTCACATTAGTCCATGGTCACTGACGGAAACATGAATTTGACGTTTGTTTGATGAAAATATTATAGTTGTAAATCGTATTTAGGAAATTGTAGCTTCAGAGCAAGACCATGTTCTGAATCATGTTCGTATCAGTGTTTGTTAGCGTATCGAATCTAGTTGGCAGGGAACAACAACGCATCTGGGATCTGGCGCACCCCACACATACATACAATTATCTACGCCGCTGTTGGTTCAGAGAATTAAAGTAGCCGAGCACTCACTCACACTGGTACACATCTACAATCTACATATGCATTCGTATAACGTCCTCTGTCTCAGCCCTTTCGGTTAATCTCCTAGTTAGCATAAATTTCACACAGCATGGAGGGTGCTACTGATTATTAACGTCACATCTACATTCTCCAGTAATACTGTCGTTAGCAATAATATATATATATATATATATATATATATATATATATATATATATATATATATATATATATACGTGCAAAACCAATATACACTTTCACTGTATATGTATATGTACTTCCGCATTCGAACAAGCAAAAGTGTATATCTATTAATGTATGCCTATTCAAACTATATAAATGTTCTACAATCCGTATAATATTCTGTGAATGTGTTTGTAACTTGTGTGTATTATTCCATGAATGTATGTATGTGTCCCCCCTACTTATATGTATGTACGTGTATGTGTGTATATACAACTGTAACTGACTGTAACGTTCGCTACCTCTTTCTCTCTGTGTGTGTGTATGTTGTACTACCGCGACAACTCGTGCGTTTGTACATATTTATGCCTGCATGTGGATGTGTGTTGCGCATACGATGATGCGCGTGGACATGCGCACGCCTGTACGTCTACTCGTCGTGTCTTGCGTATTCATGTATTGATCCTCACGTGACGTCACCGCCAGTTATGAATGATCAACGTTACACACACACACAGACGCACGGCACGTGTGTATGTGTAGAGTTACACACAGTCCCACCTCCCATGCACCAACACGTGCAATACATGCGCACCGACGGACCAAGTTGCACACACTCGCGCGCATATACATGTGTAACGCATACACATGTGCTCAACGGTACACTTTGCACGTGTATACGGATGTGGGTGTGTGTGTATGTCACACATACACACACACGCGCTCGCGCACATGTACACACATCATTATTAGCATACAGCAGGTCCAAGTGCATGGCCTGCTAGATACATACACACGCCTTCAAGTATGGTACGTACATAAATATTAATTACAACATACGTACCAACGTATTTTGTTGATGAACAAAACAAGTGAAATAAAAATTTTAGCTAGCAAGCTTTCTATCTTCTTATTAATATTCTAATATATCTATTTTACTTACTATAATAGTACAAAAATGTAATAGAAAATAACTTTTTTAAATGTTTAATATTCGTTGTTGTATTATTTCTTGAAGATTCTATTAAATTGCACATCAAATAATATATAATTACAATTAAAAAAACTAAAACTATAGTAAAAACGTTAGCTGTCAATGCACAGTACCCCTCACATTGCGACCAAGAGTAATAAATTCTCCTTTTTCGCTACTATTTCAATCAAATGTTTATAAAAATTCACCAATCCAACGCATCATCTCAGTATATAATTATAAATTTCAACACATAGACTTATTAGGTACCTCCTTGTACGGATTAAAATCAAATCTGAATAAAATAAATAGTAAATGTAGAAAATCACTAAAACATGTTAATTGCAAAATTTGTTTCATTTGTAGAATTGGATAACTGTTGGCGCACCATGTACAATAAATAAATAAATATGTATGCTTCTAAAGAAACAAAAGACAAAAACAATTTGCCTAAATACGCATGTGTAAAATTCGTATTTGTCGGTTGGATGTACAATAATTTAAAACTCGTTAATAACAGCAGAGAGCAGTGTTGCCAACAGTACAGCCGGTATTTAACTAAACAAATAGTAATTATCGTTGATAGCACATATGTCGTATGATGTATAATATACGTAACACACATTCTTGTACCAGTACGTACAATGTGTGTTATACAAACATAACATAACAGAAAAGTTAGCTAGATATAAATATATAGTGTTGTAGTTATAAGTACAGTTGATACATACTTGCGATAAACAAAAAAAAAGTGTAATTGTGAAATTATTTACCAGTGACGGGTAACCGTCGTCTTCGGTTTAGTTGTGGTTGTGTCGTAGTATGTACACTTATCGTCGTCTAATTACAGATTACAAATACAGTAATAAACTACTTTAATTGCTGTGTAAGGGTGTGCAGGTGGTGCCTCGACAGGTGGCGAACAACACACACACACACACACACACACACACACACACACCTATACATATGTATACACGTGTATTCGGATATAGTGTATCCATAGATATAAGAACTTGACTAAACGCAGCATGCTATTAACAGAGGATTATCCCAAATTATACGACACAGTAAATGAATAAAAAGCAGAGCTGTATTCAGAAATTTATAAATACATTTTGAAAAATAACAACAAAAATATGATATACATCTTAACAATAATAATACAAATTAACATAAATAAATGTAATATTCAATAAATTATTATTACGTCTTAATTATAGACAAAATGTCTCTTGTCTTTCCCGCTAAGAGCATTACAAATGTACCTGAATACCGCCACTACTAGTAGTTTATGGCCTCTCCTGCTGTGAAGGGTACCACCCTACCTATTAAGGAATCATGTCAAGTTCTTATATCTATGGATAGACTATACAGCCGAATGAACTCTAATGTTAAATGCATTTGAACTCGGCCTATTTAACGGAAGAACAGTGCAGGCGACTATAACTGGCAATACCGGGACTAATAAACTAATAAATATTATAATGTATATATATATATATATATATATATATATATATATATATATATATATATATATATATACCGGGTGTCCCAAGAAATCTGGGACATAGGGAACTGACACGTAAATATTGCAATACATTTTAGAGCACAAGTGTAAATTTTTCTATATTTAATTCCCTATGTCCCAGATTTCTTGGGACGCCTAGTACATATATATATATATATAACCTTCCAGAGGTTTGTTAAGCTCTTATTCATTCGGCAGAGTAATACATACACGTATATTTCTCTTGAGATTAGCCTGTAAACACATCAATCAGAGTTCAGCCTTCGACTAAGTTTGATCTTAAATAATAACAGCAAAAAATATGAACTTATATTAGATATACAACGGTACTACACGTTACCCATTAGGGTTAAGTTAGGAACGGCCCATTATATAACTGAATGCCAACTATGGAAAATGATTCAAGATTAATGTATTGAAATCTATTACGAATTAAAACCTATATAGAAATTATAGTTTGAATATTCATAAGAAAATAAAGTCAATGCTAGTTTTTACAGTGTATATGTATTAATTATAAGAGTGCGGATATATAAATCAGTAAATTTTGTTATTACGATGCCCACATGTGTGTTTAAATGTGACTACGCCACTGGCAAGTGTACAAATTGAGTTCAACAACATATTGAACTATCCTGTATTCTATTAACCTCATCATTAACGGAAATTTACGACAATATTCATAAAATTATGGACGAGAAACTACGAATATAAAATTCGAAAAAAACTATTCAAATTATGAAGATTCTTCAAAAAAATAAAATATGGACAAGGGAACTTTAAATATACACTTTTTTAGTACCCACATGATATAAAAGCACATTTTAACGTATTCCACATTATTATAATAATAAGATAACGTTAATTCTAATTTACAATTCATGGGGCAAAGTAATTAGTAATTATTTTTAATTTTGTATTTTTTAATTAAGAGAATTCAGTACAGATAAACTCACCTAAAATAGACTTGTATACTTAACAGAACTGGTATTTGAATATGGACACTCACCTAAAACAAAATAATATATTTATAAACACGATATTATTGAATGTTTCAAGTTTCAACAAAATTAAATTCAGTACAGTGGTAAATTAAGAAATAAATATTTAACAAATACAAATAGTTGCTCCAAATTCTAATTTCTAAACTTTGACCTAAAGTTTTAGGAAATATATAATAATAATAATAAATTTTGTGAAATTCTTCTTTAAAAGTAAAATAAATCGTATACAGCGCAGGTCCAATTTTGAAAAAAAATATTACATTATGTACGTGGAAGTACTGTTAATTCAACTTTTTCATTTTCACTTTTGTTCTAAAATGTATCGTTCGGAAGTAATTACATTATTATATGTTAATTTTCTATGTTCCAGAGTTCTTGGGACACCCGGTATATATAGTTTTATTCATTAATTTTAATGTTGAAACTCTGCTACTGTCTGGTGAATATAAAAATAATAAACATTTCGATAAAATTACAACCGAAATTAACATAAATATTCAACTGAACATATTATCAGACAATTTGACTTGCATATTTTCCATATGGCATAGCTCTCCAGGAAATGGCTATAATTTTATACAGGAATGATTTTAAATAAATTTTCTTGTAATTGGTAACGTAATATTTTGAAGCGAGAATAATAATTTCTAAATGCTTAATAATGTACAATAAGGCCAAATATCTTTATGCAATATTTTGTTACTAATCAAAATATAATATATAATGTTAAAAGTTAGAATTTTTCAAACTTAAAAAAGAAATGTAATATTTATTGTATCAGCTATATCTCAGACAAATTGTTTATAATCAATCTGCTTTTTAACATCTATATTTTTGTTCAATTTTTCTTTAAAATCGAACGGTTTCTGAACTGAAAAATGCTTATAAAACATGCACAGAATTCATGGGGTACACGTGTCTAATAGCTATCGAAGTATAGGCAGGTGTTTGCTACAAAAAATGCGTACATTTCCCGTATAATGATGTGTGACATCAATTTGTGAATTGACGACACTTGTATATAATATAAACTACAATCACCCTCAATATTTATTCCATTTGTGTTTATTCTGGTGTCACATGTACATGCTGAATATATTCTAATTGTACTTGCTACAATTAATTAACAGACAATGCCAACCATATGGACAATTATATATGTATGGTAGACGCTTACGAGGAAACACAAATGAAGATACCACCTCTTTCCGGTTTTCGTTTTCTTTGTTCGTTTATAAGTGCATTAAGCACCGTTTACACCTAAACACGTGCCCGGACGTTAACGTACATTTACGTTCTTGCACGTTAAGTGTCATTTCGGTTTATCTTTTTACATATTTCTTATGTCCATATGTTTAGAACCGTATGTTCGTTCATAATTGTTGAATAAAATTTGCTTAAATTTGTTGCTACATTTACCAAGAAAACATTGTCGAACCATATGTGTGAAAAATATAGGATTGCTTTGTCAAGAACTGTTAAATTAATAACATTTCTTGGACTCGTCCTTATACTATGAAGTATCAACTTGTTTTATAAGTTCATAATGTGAGATAATACAAGAAAACTACAAAAAGTGGACATTCTGATGGCAAAAACTGTTCTAATAGTTCTGAAGGTAGAACGTAGATTTAACAGAACCGAATACCGAATACAAACATGAAATGAAAATTTTGTCGCATCAATTATTTGAACATTGTACTCGTAATTAGTTACATAGTTTATACGGTATAGATATTGCATGTAGCGTAAATAATTAACAGGAATATTGTTCCGAGAATTTGAACAACTATGGATAATTTAATGCAATTGATATTTTTGTTTTGTACAAAAGCGTAATGAACAAACAATTTGACGTAATTCAATTACCAGTGTAATCAATTATGCACGTACAAAGGGGAGGTACTTCAACTCGATAATTTTCTAATTTCCGTCGATGTTACAGGTAATACGTACGAACGCTCCCTGTCAATTAATTGCAACGTACGCCGCTGTCGGGGACGGACGCTATTGGATTGGACGACGGAGGCACAAAACCTCGTTAGCATCGACCCGCGGGTTAACATATTATGCACAAAATTAATAAGGAAGCGGTATTTAAAGTATTTAGTGCGAGAGTGCCGGTTGCTAGGTGACCACCACCACCATCAGTCGCTGTACGCTGTTAATGTCGGAATACCCGCCGACATACTTCGGCTCTAGCCGTACGAATATACCCGAACATGACTTACATCAACCGAAAGGTATAAAAGTGATTTTAGTTATGCATGTGTAAGCACAACATAGAGGCCGTTATATGAGGCAAAAAGGATACTATGAAGCAAAAGATTCTTGCTTATAAGTGTGATTATTATTCCTGTTTAGTAGCAAACCGAAAAAGAACAATCATTGTGAATTAATCGAAGCGCATAGCAATAATCTCTACAAGAAATACGATGTCTGAAGCAAAAATGATAGCTGAATGTGATGATTTTTAGCACGGAATGTCTTTTATAACCAAAACTGTTCTTTTCTAATCACAATTTCCTACTTTCTTAATAGCAGTAAAAGAAACTTAAATCGTTCGCCATCAGCGAAGACAATTTCAAAGCAGAGGAGAAAAAGTTTATCAAAACTTTTCAACCAGAGGGCCCGTATACGAATGGTAACCGGCAAGAGAGACCGAACGAACACACCGAGTGAATCTGAACGTGAAAACTCTAGAAGGGATGGTGGAGAAAAGAAGCAACAATGTAAGTGACAAGAAGATCGGCGAAAAACGAAGCAAGAATCAGTCGCTGGTGGAGTAAACACAAAACGGAACAAGCAGGAGAAAACACGAGAGGAAAGTGTATAAGACAAGGATAACAGCACCAAACATGGGCGGGCAAGATGTGATAAAAAGAGATAGACTCAACGGTAAAGTGTAGAAGAGTAGGGTGGGACATTTTATGATCGTGGCGACTTATGAAACAGAGAGTGAGCTTTCTCAGGGCACCGGGCGACATGTCAGAAGTAGTGGGGCACAGCTATTATCCACAAACGCGGCAACTTAAAGCTGATGTACCAGCATAGCGTGCGACTCACAGCGATTTCAACCCGCCAAACAGTACATCCCTCTTTAAACGTGTCTAATTATAAACCGAAGTGTTAACTGTGGGTCAATTTCGGCATTTAAAGGTCATTAATAAACGTACAGTGTTGTTGGAAGTAGCTAAGAAATTAACACCAACTGTAACTGGAACAGACGACGCGGTTATAACTTCATGTGTTTTTTTATCGTTTGATTGATTAACGGTTAGTTGATTTGCACATTTGTTTAACGGCGTATTCGGTGGAATCCGCTTATAGTGAACTTGAAGGGACCAGAATTTGGTTCACTATAAGCGAGTGTACACAACGAAAGTATTTACTATGTTATGGATTTCGTTGACATGTTCATTATAAGCGAGTTTCCACTTTATGCAAGTTCACTATATGTAGGTATGGATTCCACTTTATGTACGTTGAGTAAAACGAAATACTTGTTCTGGTAAATTTTTTAATTGAAGAATGACAAGTGATGCTCATTGATTTATTAGCTAATTACTATTTCACCGGATGATTAAAGTCCGTATCAACATCAAGATTCACGCTTATTTTGGACAAAAGAAAATTTAACAACATGAATATTTTTATTTTTGTACAAAAAAAAAACAGATTTTTAAACAGAATAACAAAACATGTTATCATTTTATACTTTTAGTTTTTAATAACTAAGCGCATATAAACATATTAATGTATATTTATTTTTGGAATATTTGCAGACCACATAATATATAGTATTCAGAAGGTTTACAATTTTTAACGAACCTTCAAAGTTGATAAGTACAGAAAATCCTGTTTAAAACGTATTCTTATTTAAATAAGGGAATTTTTGTAGAATTATCATGAAGACAATAAAGTATCTGAAATTACATAGATAGAATTGGATTCAAATATACTTAAGTTATGTACAAAGCTTCAAACGCTTCATCAATGCTTTTCATGAATCAAAACAAGGACAAATAAATTTGAAGTATTTCACATTAGTCCATGGTCACTGATGGAAACATGAATTTGACGTTTGTTTGATGAAAATTTGTTAGACATAAACCGCATTTAAACAAACCTTAAGAAGACGGAACAGTCATTTTGTTCTATTATAATAAACTACAGGCGTTATTTAAATATAACGACATTTGCAACTAAACAACTGTCCTGTCATACATTACAGTTGATATCATCAATGTATAATAGAGTTAAGAGTCTGTTAACAAGTCAAACACGGAACACACACACACACAGGTAATTATTACTTTTTATCGTACAATCAGAAATCATAAACTCAGCAGTTGGTTAATTCTTTGATATCTAACGAACATTCCGTGCGTGGCTCACGTATAGTTCACGCAGTATCCTTGCGTCACGCTATGCTACGTAAGTTTGTCATAACATTTCGTCGCCCTGATATCGTCTCTCTTTAAATTCACTTTTCGTTTCGCTCACAAGACTTAATACTCGGAACAAAAGAAACATTACTTTCTTTTGTTTCCGTTGCCTGGTTTTAATTGCTATATTTTTGAAAGTTTTTTTTTTATTTTTTCGACAATTTCACTTTTCTTTAATCACGGAGTACGAAACTTCTATTTTATAATACGTAATGCCGTTATATTTTGGCAAGCATAACAATGAAGAGCTTCTTGATTAGTTACTCGGAATATAATATTAGAATAAATTTGTAGGTTATATTGTTAGTTGCAAGATATACAGTTTACATTATTAAAAAAAAAAAGCTAGATATGACCCGTTTTACATTTGTGCAATGCAATGCAACACGATACGTATAACTGCAATTCCGACAACTTGCATTGCATGACTGTGTGCATCTGTGTAATACTTTTTGCTACAATTCTTTATTTAATACCAACCGTCTACTTTGACAGTTCTATTCTAACCAAATTGTTACACAGTATACTTCATCACAATGTTGCCATGAAGTAAAAAACTATTAGCGCAGTGATAATAAATAGTGCAGCATTATTATGTTCTAAAATAACGAAAAATAATCTACAATCAAACGTCAAACTTGCTGGTTATAACTCCACTGTGTTGGTACTACCGAAATAACCAAAAAATAACTAGGCTTGCACGCGCAATGCACTGGAAATAGCTCATGTTTTAATTTGGCAATGCAATCTTCATTGCATTGCAAGACCGTTTTACACTATGCAATTTGTATTGCGCACATGCGCAGTATACATCTTGCACTATGTATTGCATTGCACAAATGTAAAATGGCCTTAATAGTACGAACTAATGTACATACTTTGTGTAAACAAAATAGTGAAATATTTTATTCAGTACGACAAACTAACAATAATTACATATTAAATGAAATGACAACACAAATTCTTATGACTATGTAGAAAGAAAAAAAATGAGCATAAAATATGCAGCTGATTATTTCATTTTATATTCTAGCCAAATGGATTTAAACTATTAGGTATGCTATTTATTTCCTCGTGTTCAAACAGCTGTTCTGTAGCTGTATAACCTGTCCAACAACCTGGCACGAATTTCTATTGTTCCCTATAGATTGCCAGGTAAAAAATAAGACATACAGTCCCAAAACAATTAATGATACGGGCGAAAACAGTAAATTTTTTAAGATGTATAAAAAAAATTGCAGTTTGTAGTTTTTTCTTCCATTTAATTACAAAAGAAGTATAATAAAAATGTAACCACCTCATATGGACAAAATTATTTAGTTGGAATATTTAGCTAGCTGTCATATATACTCCGTTTGGCAATACTCGAAATACTCAAATAAATGTACGATGACGTTCCAAAGTATGAAACTTCGTTCACCCAAGATCAGATCACGATACGCGTATTCAATTTCCTTAAAAGTATAACAAAGTAAGAGTATATCATCATCACAGCGTCATCAAACTCCTACAGGCCGCGTCATCTTAGTATAGCAGCGTTGAGGACATCCGAGATACACAGACACACACGCACATATACATAGTAAACGTTAATCTTGGCCTATGGTGAATCGTAAACTGAGCCCGAGTCCCCTACAACACACGACGCTATCCCATCACATCCGACAGGAGCTAAAGCTATATATGTATACTGTGTATGTACTTCAATGCCTAGCCTATAACATCATATCGATCGGCCCGTAGGAGGGGAGAGCGTACAAACGCGTAAAACCTTCAAATAGAGCGCGCTTTACGAGCCCAGTTCCAACTTAAGCTTCCGTCAGCCAATCAGCGTTGGCCAACCGACCCCGCAGCCAATCTACGTTATTACCCAAGTACCCCCACCACCTATGCCCGACCAATCCGGGTGCGCCGTAGCGTCGACATTCACCGTGCTCAGTCGATAAGCAAAAATCCAGCAATTACGTTACATTGTTGCCGTTCCTTACATTTCTGTCTTTACAACCTGCCCGCTGGCCCCGGCAGATTGGGACGACACTACTGAATGCCTATGTTACAGCCCCCAACGACAGTGGCGTACGTGCTGGCTACAGCATAATGTGTTGTGCGGAATATTAGATTAATACTAGCATTATAAATGGAACGAAATGTTATCAGTTGCTTCACTTATGAAATAAAATATTTACGAATTCTAAAGCTGTGGACTTATAGACTATACTATTTATTGCTCTGTATCAATTGTGTAACATACGCGGTTATCGCGACAGCATTTTTATAGCAAAAATGCATAAGTTCAAGTGCATCGCAGAAATATCTAAATATAAAGTGCACGCGTTTGATTTCAACCAGATAAGATAACTAGAATTTGTGTTTCCATTGAACTACGTAATATGATCAAAATATCACAATCACATGCTCCAGTGTGAAATTAAATTTAGCTCCAGCAAAAAGTGGTCTTTCATTTCAACATCGCAGACACACACATATGGTACAAGAAAAACACGAGTTTATTCTAAACATTTATCGCTGAACGCGGACGTAAGGACATACTGGACCGTTTTTGGGTACAGATGCGTTGAATACGTCCCATGTGACCCAGGCATGATTGAGCAGAGCGGGCTTTAGGAGGCGTGTGAGGGGGAATGGCAGAGTGACTGGGTGCCACGCATACAGCACGTTTTAAATTATAATTTTATCACAATGGCTATCGGCTCCGGCCACGCAGAAATTATAAAACATTCAGTGCATTCGTCTGTCACAGGACCGTACAGCGGGGGGGGGGGGGGGGCAGTAAATGCTACCCTATCCTGTACGAAGCCCCCCGAGAGTATTTTTTATTTATTTATGTCAGTGGCGTACATTTAAAAAGTAAAATAATACTTACAAGCACAGAAGCAGAAGCAAAGAAAACTGTTTCATCTAAAGCCATGAACATTTTACATTTAAACAATGTGTTAATTAATAAATTTGAGACAATTAAAAATTATGTTTTAAACATTTACAACTGACTAGAGTAGATTCACTAGAACTTGTAGCAAATGTACAAAATAATCTTATGTTGTACTGTGTAGGTTATATTAAATAATAATTTAATCCCATTGATCTAGGTAACGAAATCTGTCAAAACAGAGAAGACTGCTCATTCGCAGTTCTGTGCTACATTACAGCAGGTCATAGTGTGCCATATTGTCCCATAAAGTAGCCCGTACCCCATGTCCTTTGCTCTTGTAAGGGGGTAATGTAGACAGGACACTGACACCGCACAGGATCCCGAGGGGATTACGGGAACGGGTCCAGTAAACAGGCATCACATGCAGGAACAGCAAATACAATTTCTATCGCATGTACCATACATACATATGTATGCTTGCATGTGTATGTGTGAGTTGGGTACACAATAAAGTGCATACATAAGTTATAAGGCGCAATGAGAGTGCCTTTATTGATTTCAGCAGCAGACAGCAAAAAATATACATTGATTAAGGCATGGAAGCCTTTTTGCATATTTTAATAATTTAAAACCGTGTGTTGTATTAGGATAAAGGCATTACACGGAGGGCAATGGACAATGGGCAATGCACGTTGAGAATGGTAGGTAAAGTAATCGTTGATAAACGTAACAAAGGGTTAGACTAATGTGTATGCCTACACATATACTAAAAATAAGAGAATATTCTCTCCAATTTTCAACTTCATTCCCTTTCAAGGTTAAAACAATCTAGGAATGCGGAAGCAAAACTAAAAGCAATATTGTAACCGTATTTATGCATTTAACTATGATTATTTATTTACTAAAATCAGAGAGTATTCTCTCTAATTTTCAACTACATACCCTTTCAAAGTTAGAACAGCCCAGGAATGCGGAAGCAAAACTAAAATATTATCCAATATCGTAACCGTAATTTGTGTTTTTAAATATGATTATATATTGAAATGCTGCAGAATTATTTATACTGATGTTCGGCATTTTAGTTCTATGTGCTATGGCGAATGCGGAAGCAAAATTGAAATAAATTTTGACACAAACAACCCGAACAAAAAAGAAAAATGTTGAAACCAAAGGTACATGAAGTACTGAGAATACTAATTTCCTTATCTATGTTTAATACGTCGTTTCCTGTAAATATTTGTAATCCACCTACACACAAATATGTATATTTGTTTTCTACAAAAAAAGCCTGATATCATATCATACAAATACACACTCAGCTATTACAGTTAATAGTCTTATCTGTATAAATAAAGCCTTATGTTTCTTGTGCTTTGTCCCGAATGCTCAAGTTTCACAAAACCCGTAAAATGTGTTTTGCATCTATCAAATTTTACACAACAAACGTCAAATTCATGATTCCATCAGTGACCGTGGACTAATGTAAAATACTTCAAATTTATTTGTCCGTGTTTTGATTCACGAAAAGCAGTGATCAAGCGTTTGAAGCATTGTCCATTTTTTCAAGGCCAGCATGGTCAAATTTGAATGATATGAAGTTTGACAGATGTAGAACTCACTTGACAAATTATCTCTATCAATATTTTTCCGAAATAAATTATTTGATTCTATTTAATTTTCCCCATAATACTTTTATACTTATTACTCATCTGTAGTGAACAAAAAATAAAGTAAAAAAATCAATAGAAAATAAATGTGTTCGTTGTCAAAACCAGTCTTCAGCACACATGTATAAATACACAAACTCGAAATTGGGAAACCATTCGCAGCATAAACAATACTGTTAATGTAAAGTAAATAAAACAACAGACACAATTGGATTTAACCAGTGTCAGAGGGTACGTTTATGGAGCGTGGCGGGGGGGGGGCTTGAAGGAGGGGGATATTTTGTCACCCACAGTGGTTACCCCGCGCTTCTCCGCAGCCTAATCGTGAAGTACTTTATGTGTGAAACGAGGGGGTCAAACAAAAGATCACATTGATCTCACATATACAACTTTCCACACGTATATCCATACATGATAGCGCGCGTATGTGTGTGTATGTACATGCATTATAATACATTTGTTATACGCTCATCCATGTACATACACATATATATATATATATATATATATATATATATATATATATATATATACTATATGTATATGTGCGTATGTGTATATCAGTACATGCCCAGCCCACAATGAGCATTTTGTATATGTATGCATGCAATGTATGATGTATGTGTTAGTGTACAGGAAAGGGTACACAAAGGGGATTCCCCTATCACAAATTCAACCTGCTGGGACGTCTGGGGTGCTGTGAATTAAATAAATAGTTCAATGACCCCTTTGCTAGCCACCGGACCAAAATGAGAAAAACTAAAATGAATCTCAACTAAAAATGTAAAAATTCATTTAGGAATCAACTCTTGCCAAGTTACCCAGCAATAATAGTCTATTCGCTTTTTTCTAATCATTTCAATGAAAATCACATGTATAAATTGTCTAAGTTTAATAATAAAATAAAATATTTGTTAAAAAATGTAGTAAAACTTTTAACAGCATAACATGCACTGTTTAGCAATGAAAAAAAAAACTGTATGCATATATTCCATTTGATTATAAAAGTGTCGGGATATATGTATGAGTACATATATAGTGTATCCATAGATATAAGAACTTGACTAAACGCAGCATGCTATTAACAGAGGATTATCCCAAATTATACGACACAGTAAATGAATAAAAAGCAGAGCTGTATTCAGAAATTTATAAATACATTTTGAAAAATAACAACAAAAATATGATATACATCTTAACAATAATAATACAAATTAACATAAATAAATGTAATATTCAATAAATTATTATTACGTCTTAATTATAGACAAAATGTCTCTTGTCTTTCCCGCTAAGAGCATTACAAATGTACCTGAATACCGCCACTACTAGTAGTTTATGGCCTCTCCTGCTGTGAAGGGTACCACCCTACCTATTAAGGAATCATGTCAAGTTCTTATATCTATGGATAGACTATACAGTTGACTGAAATCTGTATATTTCAGTTCACAAACTTCGTAACACGTTGCTTTACTGCGTTTAATTTTCTATCTATTTAATATTAATAAATTAAATTATTCGTCCGGGCCCCGTTCATTGAGTGGAGGGCATACATTATGCATTAGATTCTACATCTTTTAATTATGAGACACGGCTGAACTTTTCTTTTAGTTGGAAATTCAAGTATTTGTATTTACATATTAAAAAAAAAATATTTGCATTACTAAGTGAATTAAAATCTACCTAGCAAGGAATATTTCTACCTTGAAATTATAATAACACACGTGTATTTAGCTAGGCTAGTGTATTATCATTGCTCGGTACCAAATTTGAAGCATATTTGCCTTAGGTTATATTTGCAAAAAAAAAACTTCAAATGAGTTGTAATTATAGGACCTGAGCATTACGTGCCTAATATATTTCCTTAGGCCCACATTCGTTATTTATCTAGCTGTATATAAAATCATTTCAGTCATGGTCTTGCATAATTTTGTACGATCATTACTAAGTTACAATACAATGTCTAACTTATTTTCTGTATAGTTTTATCTACAAATTATGTAACTCCAATTTTCGCCCTTGAATAAGTAATATGTTTTCGAACATAATAAAATACAATAATAAAATTCCTTACCCTTGGAATAATAACGTAATACGCAAAACAATATAATAAAATGTTTTAAAAACATTAACTAAAAGTATGTTACCTGCAGAATAAGATATGCAACTAATAATATTAAATAAATTCAACGAATAGATTAGACTTGATGAATACTTCTAAGTGTATGAAGGACATTTTTCCAAAACATTTGTTGAAGAATTAGCATTAAAGAGGAAGATGAAGAAGTGTGCAAGTTCGCACGGCTCTCGGACAAGGACATGGACGGTGGCTGTGTGTAATGGTGACATGAGGGACGAGGTAGCGGCGCGACGGTTTCGGACGACACGCATGCGTCGCACGGCAATCCATACTGACTGCATATATAAATCATCAAAAGCCGGCAACTTCAGTCGTCGCGACTGTCGAGGCTCTGCGAGTGTGCTTGAATTTGTATATCATTTGCACACATGCATGATGCAAGTACCAGCATACCAAAAAGTTGTATCAATTGTAACTTTTACAACGGATAAATGCAACGGTTTCCGGAAAACTAAATAAACATGTGCTGTCTGCAACACGGTTTGTCTTGCACGATGTAACACGTTGTATTTCGTGGGAGCGAGATACAATAAGTCAAAAGATTCTTATAACGAACGCATTTGCAGTAGGTACTGAGTTAGCGGTGGTCAGGTGAGAGTAGCTGAGCTGAATATCTTTTCGCTAGATGAAAGGCAGCCGGTAGCCGGCAAGGATATCAGACAGGACTAGTCTGAACAGGACAGAAACCTTTCAACACACACACACACATGTGTGATATAATTGTACGTACGATAACTAAAAGAGTAAACAAAGCAACAGTGCCGATGTTGATGTTTCTCGTTATGATTCCACAGTCGGTATTGTACAATACAAACCATTATGTACTTGTGTTTGTTACCTGCATGAAACTACATATGTGTGCTGCACATATACCGGGTGTCCCAAGAATTCTAGGACAAGGAGAGTTCACATATAAATATAGAAAAATTGTGATTACTTCTTAACGATACATTTTAAGCAAAGATGTAAATAAAAAAGTTGTTCAGAATTCAAAACTGTACATGTTAATTCCCTATGTTCCAGATTTCTTGGAGCACCCGGTATGTATCTATGTATATCAACAGCAGTACAAATGCACGCGCATATGTGTGAATCTATTACCTACATATGATAATGAACGCTTTGACAGTTTGCCGGTAATGAAGTGTTAGAATAAGAGAAAGTATTCATGGAATACAGGCGCACTAGTATGATAATGAATTGTGTTAACGCAATGAGTACAGTTATATATAAACAAAGAGGACTTCTATCTCTATGGTTCAATATTTGTTGTTGATATTTTCGCAGAAATATTTAAACAACTTATTTCAGATCAAATAATAATAACGAACAAATTTTACTACATTACAGTCTATTCTACAACTACATAGTTAGACAACTATTTTAATATGATTTCAGGAATAGCATTGTAACATATTTTTCCTTTGCAATGTATAACTACAAGTTTGGCTACGATATAAAAACCGCTACGTCATTAATATGAAGTGTATGGGTTAAAACGTCGATGGTGGCGCAAATTTCTATTGAAGATCTCGTGACGTCATAAAATGTCTGCGGTTCTCAATCAGCCGCGATGAACAAAAAAAAAGTTAATAATAATTAATATAAAATTAATTGCATTACAAAAAGTGTCGCTCGCTATCATTTTACTCTTGTTATATAAATTACTTTGAAATTTATTCTTTCTGGTATTGCATTTCTTTTGTTAGAATGAGTACCATTGTTTTAGAATCAGCGATAGTTCTGATCTAGGGTTGAATTGACGGCTTCGCCCTTGAGCAACATCTCTTTCTCTTTTTTCTCCAGTAGTTAGATAAGGATGAACATACAATACAGACGTTCATCAATATCATCATCTCCTCACGAATGTAAGTGACAAAGACAGACATAGATATGTTTGGTTATTCTTGGTTCAGAAATCTATGACGTAGTAGGTCTTTATATCGTAGCCAAACTGTACATATGTATTTAAAAAACGACATGTTCAATTCAAGTCTGCAAACGGTATAGCCAGTAGTCAAAGAGTATTGTTATTGATGTTATCTTTTTAGGAATTAATAAGTATACAAGCAGAAAGAACCAAAGCGAAGATTTGCGGCATTTTTAGAAAGTTGTATTTATACATAACGTGCTAATGTTTATTGATACATGGGACAGACGAATATTGGGACGTGCTAGGCGCGTGGGCCACGCCGGCCCAGAGGACGTGACACGTGCCAACGTACGCACGCACATATATACACAGGTTTAACAATGTATCTCACGTATAAGACAAGAAGAAACACATACATTTTGCCTGAATCAATTAAGAATGTTTTCTGCGATATTTTCTAACAGTTTTCTGTGAATATTCTGTCATTTACGAGTAACAGATCAGTCAAACAAGATACAAGATAAGAATTCAGTTCTTAGTTCAACATTACGATACGAGAACATGTAGATTTAAAATATTGAACTCGCAACTAGATAATTGTCGTTGAAGTATAATTTATTAAAACTAATTTTTTAACATAACTCGCTTATAACATTATTCTAAAATACATTCTCCAGTATCGATCTTTCTTACAATAGTTAATTAAATTGCTGCAGCGCTATTTCCATTAAAGATACTTTATTGTCTTACGTTCAAACTAAAGAAATAAAATAAAAAGAAGTAATATCGTAACACAATTCCGTCACTTCTAAACCAATTGTCTGTAACGCTTATACCTTTTTTTTGTCGTAGCGTAGTAAATTCTTGTAGCTATTGATTTTATATTAAAACTATAATATAACCCCCCACAGAGAACTATGTCTGCAAGTGTCCGTTTGTTTCTTATTGGTATCGCGCTGTGCCAACACTGGTGGCGCTTGTGCAGCACACGATACTGCGGGGGGAATACGAAGTAACCTTCCCCTCGCCCCCGAACACACTCGTCCATGTCAGGTTGGTAAAGCTCAGGCCTAACAACCGTCTGGTATGTGGTTTTCATTCAATGAAAATCAACCAACACATCTGTACAAACATACACTTGACGCTGAAGAACAAAACCAATGTGGTTTAGAAACCGTTACGATAAATTACAATATTACAGAAAAATATATACTTTCAAAATCGAGCACATATTTTTAGAATACAAATAAATACAAAAAGGGATATAATTTTATTTCATCATTTTTCAGAAGCAGAAGTATGCAGCGATGGTGAAAATTTAATGCACATCATGTTCATCAGATATTTCCATCTAACTATGAACTACCACGACAGAATATATCCGCTATACTGTATTAGTCATTGGAGATTCGCAACTTCAATTTCACCGTCAACAATAATCCATATCTCAAGTATCAACCGGGTGTAATCTACAGTGAAAATGTCTGTAAAACTGTGAACTTTAACCCAATTACACAGCTGGCACTGTGGACCGGCCAACTCAACTAACGATATACGACGCGAACACAACTCTGGGAACTTTTCACTTACATATGTTGGCACAGCACACCGTAGTTCTGGATATTACATTCATCTTGTAGTAACATTCATGGTAGTCCATACAATATTGTGTCTGCATTCATGTGTTAATCTAAAGAATATACTGTACATATTTGTGTGTATAAGTGATCACATACATATATTCAATATAAGCGACAGTTCGTCTCTATAATCATCTTTGCATATTCTCAAATACTATAGCTTTTTGCATGTAGTCTTATATATTATAATATATAAAGGCCCTATTTGAGTGTTGGGGGCCAGGTCAATTTAATTTCCGAAATAGTGTGTTCATGAACCGTATTATAACGAATCATTGTACATTTAGTGATTTTTTTATTCAAGAAAAACCGCAACCATCATTAAGTGCTAGGCGAGGCCTACTGTACTATTTTAATTCTTCGTTTATGTATGTATGCGTATAACATGTAATTGTATATGTAACTATGCATGTGTAATGTATGTATATATGTATGTATGTGCGATATCTGACGTAGTTCCCGTCCTGACTTTAATTGCTCCAAACAAGAATGGAGTCGTCATGGTTGGTAAGGCAGGTACACGGTCGGCACTCAGCGTACAAGGCACATTGCTGTCAACTTATCAGATCAGATGTTCCTTCTATATACAACCAGCGCGAGTACACCATATATAACATTCACTGCTTCTAACCAAACATAACACTTATACTTTATTTGTAAGATCATTCGTTAGTAATAGATCCACGCGGCCACCAAACATAACACTTATACGTACTTTATTTGTACGAGCATTCGTTAGTAATAGATGTTTTGCACTCTTAGAAGCCATACAATGATTCATTCCTACATCAGTGTTTCTCAAACTGTGTACTTCTGAACACAAATTCCGTCAAATAAATACGAATCATTTTCTTTAAAATATAACTTCATTGTGTTAACTAAATTTGCCTCAAAAAGTGACCAGAAATATTCAACGTATTCGTAACACTTTCCAGTATTGTACAAATGTTTTAGGTACACAGTGTGAACCAGCCTTTAGTCCGATATAGTGGCGACCTGGGTCAGCGAGGTCACGTGTTTTTAAAGCGTTAATAAACAAAAATAATGAAGAGACCTAGCGGCCATTTTGGACTTTGGATGTTGTTTTTCTGGATGCCAGAACGTTACAGTTGAGATGGTGTCTTGGCGCAACGAAATATTCGGATAATAAATTACACAGAAAATCACATTTACATAATTTTACCAGTTTGAGGAAAACGTGATACACGAAGCAGTACCACTGTGTCATGCTGATGTTCTCAACTAGCACGAACATCTCGATAACACTTCACATGGTACCACGAGAAAACATGACATCACATCGAAATACCACTAGTCCTAAAATAACATAACGCGCGCGTGAGAATTCAGTCTATTGTTACGTTTTCTGTTATTATTGTTAAGATAAGTAAAAACTAAATTTTCCACGAAATTTATCCTTGCATCACTGAATGCGAGAAAGTAATTTTTGACAACTTTTTCTATTTTTTGTTGTCATGAATGTTTGCATACCGTAAAAACAATTAACAGATTTTAATTGACTTGTATTATATAATATTTTCTCTAAATGAAAATGTGAAATGTCAAAAGATTATCAAAACTGAAATTTGCATGTTTGCTGAAAATAATTCGTTGAGATGAATTTTCTAGAATCCATATTTTTATACAGAAACCGTATTTTTAGAACGTAGTATTCATATTTAGTATCAAATATCTTTTCTTTGATTTATAGGTTCTAAGATACAAGTTCAGAATTTATTACATAAATTTTCCACAAAAGTTACTGTTATCCAAAACTATAAATGACATACTTTTTGTTATTCAAATTAAGTAGTAAATATAACGATGTGTACAATTTATATAGACAAATATACGTATAGTAAATTATCTGAATTAAAAATTAAAAAAAAAAATAGAGTAATATATTATCAAGTGAAGAATAATGTGATACAGTTCCGATAGTACAACTAGCTATAGTTCATATCCGTGTAGTAGATGTATTAGGCAATAGACGTAGTGACAAGTCTGTTGTGTTTTTTATCTAGTGTTCATAGATAACCATCTTTCCGGGTAGTATTCGAAATGACAGAACAATGTGTTTTCCAGGAGGCAGTTTCGAGCAAAAACTGTGAAATATAAAGATAAAAAAGAGAGAGATGTTTTTATCTTTCCCATCCCGTGTACAATTTGTGTGCAAAGGCCCGAAAGAATTAGATTACATATACGTATGTATAGGCTGTTCCACGATCATATTCCTGACTTCTTGATATGTAATTAGTTTATTAGTGGTGCTACATCGTAAAAAATGCAAATTCTGTAAACTATTTCAATAGATAATAAAAGCTAAACCCCCAATTAGTTTTAATTATTACAAAGCAAGAAGTCAGGATAATAATCATGGAACAGCCTATAGTATAGAGTATAGCAGTAGTGTGATTTTCTACCATGGAATAGAATCGCGATAGTGACGGACATTGTAAAATATATGTACTGGCTTGTATGAAAAATGTAATGGCAACGTGTCAACAGAAACTGTAACAAAATATGAATGCACTACAGGAAGCTTTATTGAACTAGAATATTCAAATCTAGGTCAAGAACTGCTTGTCGAAAATATGAATTATTAAAATTCCTTTTTGTAATTCCAAAAAGAACACGCATTGTTATTTCCAAAATGTCAATCAATATTGTCCATTCCCGAAAGTTAATTAATATCTATCATTCTATTTGAAACGTCTCGAATAGTATGAACAGACATCATTATATCCCTTTTTTTTCGTCGATATGTAGTTGTAGAATATTGGCATTATTTCCAGAACCCCAGTTGCCAGATTTCGTTGTTTGTTTTTTGAATGTTGGCAATGCGTTGTTGGTACGCCCGCGGCCCAAAGGCGTACGCGAATATAAAAAATGAATTCGCAATCGGAGAACGTACAATCAATATATCATTTCGAATGATTACAATTAAATTTGAACGAAGGTTTCTTGGAAGTTCGTCGTTCGACTAATGATGCCTTTACGTTGGACAGAGAGACAAGTAGGCATTAAGATGAAGTACCTTACTGCGAGAGAGAGGGGTGAGAGGTAGGTAGTTAAGTCTACCATGTATAACAGCACCCAGCGTATATAGGTCTAGTTACATTGCGCTCGTATAAGACAGTTATTGATGACTTTCGGTATTGACGGGGTGGTATCAAATACACTTAACTGTATTCTAATTTTCTTCGGCAGCCAATTCATTACCTGCTGGTGCATTGCGCACATATAACTGGCTACCAAGTCAGCAGCGACATATTGCAAAGCACTAATGGAAAACTACAGGCTTAATATAATACCAATTATTAGTTAGAATGTCAACAAAGAACATTGTGCATTATATACTTCGATTTAAATGAATATATTTGATATTTACGCTGACAACACAATTTTTAACTATGTACATCATAAGAATAGTTCCGATATGCAGTACATATATTAACTATTATGCTATATTTCAAATGTACAATAAAATTCATTTATCCGGTTTTATCCTATTCTTATAAATTATGAAACTACGCGTATTTTCTAAATACAGTAGAGTCCGCTTATAGTAAACTTCAAGGGACCAGGAATTTGGTTCACTATAAACGAGTGTATACTATAACGAAAATATGTTATGTATTTAGTTGGGAATCAGTGATACGTTCATTATAAGCGAGTTTCCACTATATGCGAATTTCAAGTCAATGTCGTTCATTAATTTATCGGGGAATTTGGATTCATGGCATACAACGTTTACTGTACTCTGGAATAAACAAACGGACAATCGTGAAACAAAACCAGATCGAAATGTGAATCAAGAACAATTATAAATCGCAATCAAATGAACGGAGAGTATAAATTTAAAGGCCGTTTCACATATGGGGCACATTCGTACATTGCACATACCAATAACACATCATAACTCTGTCACATGACCAGTTGTAACACGTTGCTGCACAATCATTTTATATACAGCGTGGACGAGAACCAGAGAGAGAAGGAGCACTATTAGGTGTGCTCGTGGTGTGAGAGAGAGATAGTACACACATACATAGACAGGCATATACAATGTAGTAGTGCTATGTGTGGCACATTGTTTAATTCCCTTTATTACATGACACTGTAAAGATTTGCATGAAAAAGTAATTCCACATAGAACGCCCGGCTGAAACCTACCCGCTCCCTCCCCTGCGCCCAGGGGGTAGTAAATTCATTACGTACACGAGAGTTAAGGCCCATCTGTGTGTGTGCACATGGACGTACGTGCACACGGGGTGCATATTGCGTATATAACATTACACGTGTCATACACACGCACACCCCCACCCCGCACGAGGCAGACAGTAGATACAATCGTACTTTACCGAATGTGCATTCGGTAAAATTCGTCGCTGAATTTAATGAGGTTATAAATGAATATAGAATACACGAGAACTTGATTAAAAAATGCACGTTACATCAAATTTCAAATTTGAGCGTGCTGGCCTTGAAAAAACGGACAATGCTTCAAACGATTCATCAATGCTCTTCACGAATTAAAACAAGGACAAATAAATTTGAAGTATTTCACATTGTCCATGGTCATTGGACAGAAACATGAATTTGACGGTTTGTTTGACGAAAATTTGATAGATGAAAAACGCACTTAAAAATTAAGATCTATAATGTAAAATTGTTCATTTTTTTTGAAATAAAAAAATACTGGTAGGTAATGTCTAATCTACCCAAAAATTTTAAATTAATATTCCATTAATACACTTTTAGATAGTCTAGGCTAGTTTTCAAATACCATTTTCCACATACTTATTGTATTCACTTGGTTATATAATTGTAACGAACGTCACTGGTTTTTTGACTCCCATGTGTCGTACGCCGCTGTGGCGTCGTATGTAGTATTTATGGTCTGAAGTTAAGCTACAATGCACGGAGACAGAAGAGAGGGTAATGAGAAGATGATGGGCACGCATGCGCGTACCATACACACATTACCAGTGAAGAACAAAGGAAAGCGCAGTTGTTTCAACTAATTAATTAGTATAAATAAATAATTACACGTACGAGCGCAATGTTTTCTAGATGTTTGTACTGTCAACTTCAAAAAGACTTCTATAATATTTTTTTATACATCTACAACTAACATGATATATGTTAGTATAAAAGTTGAGAGTAACAAACAATGATGATGGCATTGTGACAAAGAATAGAACTATTTTAAACAAACAGAAAAATACACTGCTCAACATGAATTAATATTGTATAAAATACATATGCCAGGCATATAAAATGTCAAACGGTATTATGCTACTCTATAAGCGGAAATATGGTATAATATATTTATAGGTAACCTTACAAGATTACTTGTAATTGTTGTAGGCAACTTTCAATTTATATCTATCTATATTGAAAGTATAATACAGTTAATTTCAATAAAATGTATAATTATAATTCATGTGTTCCAACACAATACCAATATTTTATTCCATTTACATATTTTCGTTTAGAGAATTTCAAAAACGCACAATTCGCAGAATTACATTAATTTGAAAAAATGTAATCATAACGAGTGTGGTTTTTTCAACATTATAAAATATTTAGGGATAATGGTGCTTTTGGGGCTGTATTTTCAAATTTTCTTTCATATAGATGACATGTGTACACAAATATGTTTTACTCAAAATTACATTCCACATATGAATATATATTTGCGCTGAAACTTACCAATCAAATTACGGAAAATGTTATCTTATTTTCATAAAAAAACAGTATTGAATGCCACTTACCTAGAACAAAACGAAAAATAATTAGATACAAATAATGCACACTAAACTAAGACATATTAGTGCTAACTGAATTATTCTTTCATGTCATTAATTGAATCTAATCAATACGATAATGTATGTCAAAAGAATTTGTAATCAATTATAGACGTTTCACATCCAAACTTTATAGTTACTTGAAAATGCATTAGAGCAACAGTAAAATTGATTTAATATACATATACCAACTTAATGTAAAAAAAGTAATTTGTTTCAAAAAAATAATAAGTGGCGTCAAGATTATCCACCAATTCAGTAAAATTATACTCGCGGAATATTTACGTATAAATGTGGAAATCCATCTTTATAATAACGGTAATAGGTATGTTATTTTATAAAATCTCATTTTCGAAAAAAAAATAATAATCTTGGAGAAAATAATGGGCAGCCATGATTCTGACAAAATTATACAGGGTGAATTTATAAATATTTCAAAGGAGAAATATAATTCGAATGCGAATATATAGTTGGTAGGTTATTATAGTTACCGAGAGAACCAACCAATCCTGACTTCGTTCCAACTCGGGATCGCCCGAAGCGATGGTTTCCGAACTTACTATTGCACGTACTTATAATAAATGTAACATTACATGTTGCAAAATGCACATTTATCTAATAATAGTTTCTAGTAGTTTTTAATGGTTTCAAATTGCATTTAGGAACAGGATAAAACTGCTATTCTTTCTGCGGCTAATAATCAAGATGGCCGTCGCCGACTGACTGAATTCATCATCTGCCTTTCCATCCGCTGTTCCGTCCGTTCAATTATGTAATTTTGTTAATTAGCACAATTATAATTTGATTCATTTGCTAGATATGCCATTGTTATATGCTTGCCTGCTTCAAAAGAGAGGCTTGGTCTCGAGTTCAAACAACTGAAATATTAGTATGTTGATGATTTTTTGTATCATTGCTATCGATTTGTGAATCATATATAAAATCAATAGATAAAAAAATATAGTAAAAAATGATAATAATTTTGTATCTGATGCTGATCAAATTATGGCTATCGAGCGAATCCATCTAAATGATGAGCTAAACTTGAATTTGAAATGAAAACTACATTGCATATATTGCTAAACTTAAAGTATCATCAAATGTAATTTGAAAGTAGAATAATGTTGAATTAACTATAGACAAAAACGGCAATAAATGGACTAAATATACTCTGCATCACTATGTAAAAAATTTAATTATTGATAAACCGTTTAAATTGCGTTGTTCAATATTCTACTCATGCGCGTCTGCACGTGTATGGCTGAGTGTGTGTGTGTATGTGTTCCGATAGTTTCGTAAACAAATCATCATGAAACGTTTAACATGCGCGTGTGAGAAAGTAATCGAAGCTATTTGTTTGACCCGTTGGCGATATTCATTTGGTCAAATAGCTCGATAAAAACATAACCTCTGACCCCGCGCTCACGGTTTTTCAAACACGGAAAATCGATTTTATGTCAAAATCGTTGTCGTGGTGCAGTTTCCAGCGGCTCCCGTCCGTATGTCTACATTGTTGAACGTGTGCACAGTACATGATGTATAAACATAATATGGAATATTGTTCGTGGACCTCTCGGTATTTTACAGAGGCCACAAATGTTTTATAAACATGACACGACGAAACGGAGAGTTACCGAGAAATAGGAAATGTTTTCTTCACTTATATTGACAGGTCACAGACGGAATTACATTTTTATTTAGGCTTGTATACCAGTCAACAACAATCTTCCATCTCAACACATCAATATAATAAACCCTATAATAAATGAACAATGAATAAAATTAACTAAAATGTACTACTGAACAAGATCACCTTTTGATTTTATATAAAATTCATACTAAAATACAATATTTATTAAAATTCATTACGAAATATAGCTAATACAAGTTTTTGAGAGTATCCGAATGAATATGAACACATTATGCAGCTCCGAATAATTGATGAGCACAACATTACATAGCGCTGTTGGACATTCTTTGTCTATGCTAAATTAGAAGGTTTGGGCAGTAAACGGCTCGACTATCTAGTACAGGGGTTCTTAACCGGTGGGCTTTTCAAGGGGGTCGCCTAAAGGTATTTAAAAACCTCAACTGAAACAAAAACCTCAGTCGAATGATAGCTAAAAAAATATCTTCTCTTCTTTTCATGGAAAAAGTTGGGCGGGAATCGCACGGTTCTTGGCCGTTACGAAAAGCGGTGGCGACTTAGATAAGGTTGGGCAACACTGGTCTAGTAGTTAAGACTCTAGCTGGTAGCTAGCTGACATACACACACGTCCTATATTTAAGTGCACTGAAATGGTTAGTCCGTATGAACTTAATAATTCAGTAGTTCTAGTCTGCTAGCCCGGGGGGCCGATGGCCTGTTCTTCAGACTCACATCTCTCGAATTGCACCAAACATTGGCTGTTAGCCATCACTATGTACCTACCCTACCGGGTGCCCCGAAAAATGACTGACGCCATTTGATTAAAGATAATCGCCGGTGTCGGTGGGTAAAAACTAGCTTTGCACATGCATGTGTCTAGCCAAAGTTAATTATATGGATGAATGATTGAGTAGCATTCAGGTATATAACGGTGATATGCAGTCGATTATCGTTCATAGTCGATGATTTTTTTAAAACTTTAATCAGTATGACCGCTATTCACAGCTTCTAAATGTTTCTACAGAAATTGATACTGTTGTTGCTACATTAATTCTATAAAAATACACAAATTTCCCTAGTAATAGTATCAATTTTAGTAGCTCTTAGAAGCGCCGTTAGTATCTTGTATTGCTAACAAATTTCCTACACATTCATTTAAATTACACACAAATAGTTACGCGAATTATATTTATTTTATTTTTAATTTAGTGTAATTTTTCTTTGCTCGACATTAATGAATTTTCAAAAGTATAAAGTTCTAGATCTAGAATATACTTTTTTTCTACCTTGCGAATGTAACTTTATTCAGTTTTGTTGACATTTCAAACGTTTAATAACATTATTTTCCATTACTTTATAAAAAAAAACTCTCCTGAGTGCTTTTAAAATCTTAATTGCAATTATGATGGCAAATCAAATTATATTCATTAGCGTTTTTTTCTCTCTCTCCATAAATATACAAAAATAAAATATTTTCCATCAATACGTATATTTCTTGTTGTTTTATTTGAAATATTCCGAGATTTTTTTTTAGTTAAATTTCTTTGTATTTCTGTTTTATGTTATGTTCGTTCTTCGGAATAAATTCTTATTTTATTTCATAATCAAATGTGTTTTGTAAACTGTGAGGTTGCTGATTAAAAGATTCTTCAGATGAATCCCCCGGAGTTCGGTACATCTGCATATCGAAACACGCGCAATTAACATTTGGGATTTCATTTCGTCATCTGGGAACAGGCCCCCTAAATCCTCCCCATTCCCTACCGCCCGCCAGAGGTTTTATCTTCACCGTATATAACTGTGTGCATTGGGAATTGCATGCTAGTATTGACGTTCGTGATCTGTGCGCTGCATATTACATGTGAAACGGTGATCAGTACCGTATTGGGAAATATTCCGAACCAACGCTTGTCAATGTACATATAGGTGGATTTGGCAATGTCTCTCGTATGGTATGCTAGTATGTGAGGTATCATAGCAACCCGGGTTAATCGGTTGTTATTGATCAATCAACTAGCATCCCATATACATTACACTATTGGGTGGTGATGCTTTTGTCTACAAATGTGTTACAATACGTATGACATTTAATTAAAGTAAAACACAATGACTGCTATTCACACTAACGGAGCTACTACATTTTTCTACTAAAATTTACACTGTTACTAGGAAAAATTGGGTATTTTTATAGTATTACTATAGCAATAGTGTCAATTTTAGTATTTAGTAGTTTTAGTAGCGTGGTTACAATCGAGCTGTGAATCGCAGTCATTATTTTTTTATACAAAGAGCATGACTAGTAATTAGTGGCTTTTTCAAATGATGTAGCTTCATTTTGAGAATAATTCATCAATTTGACTAAATTTCTAAGAGAAGAATTCATTTCTTATACTTTTAAAAACAGTTGTAAAGAAATACAATCTCATTCTCTGATGTGTATAATTCAAGCAAAACTCTAGATTCAGCAGTTTTGCTTCTAGTTCTAGAGGAACCAAATGTTTATTAGCTTTATTGTGACAGAGACACATACGTATATTGTGTCCCCTCTGAGAGGGGTGGGAGGGTTGTACCCCTAGCTCGTAGGGGTAGTTCAGGGCTGACTGCATAATCCCGTGTAATGTTGCTCCATGACCCCCCTTGGGTCCGGTAACGTGGAGCACAGGGCACCGACGCCGGGCGTCCCGTACTCTGCGTGTGCTCTCGTGACGCGTACATGAGTCACTGCACCGCACGGCCACACGCCGGATTACAACTGACACACGCGCACACACGCACGCTTACAATATTGTTTATCCAATGGTGTTAAAATAGTAATGAGAAATATATCAAAATATTGCACATCTATAAGAGTTAGGCCAGCTGATGAATTATTCTATACCAGGGGTCGGCAATGTGCGGCCCGGCACATGCGGCCCGCCAAGCAATAATGAACATTAGCTAAATAAAAACCTCAGCAGGATGAATATTAGCAAAAAAAAAAACCTCATAGGACTCTGGGCGGCCCGGTGTTCGTCCGCCTGAAAATATTATTGTTCAATTTGGTCCGTCATTTACAAAAGTTTACCGACCCGCTCCTGTTTTATACTACTATTGCATTAACAAGAAATTAATAATTTAGCATTGTAGCTAATATTAGTATTACGTAGCAGTTAGAATAAGGAAAAGTATATAAGTGTTATACAGAATCAAATTGACAATACATTTCTTATGGTACAATTTGGGACATAAGTTCTTGAAGTGTATTTCCCAATGTTCCATATGGTACACAAAGACTAATTCTCATTTGTCAAATATCTAATATCAAACACACTCAATCTTTTTTACGGATTTATGATTTCCTATAAGCATTTATCTCTCGTGTAAGCTCAATACATCGAAGGATAACTTAGGTCCTAGATGCAAATAAACACAGAATTTGTATTGTTAGGTTATAGCACACTCCAAAATAAACTAACGACAAATCAAAAAGTAAGGAATAGCACCGTGGAACAGAGTATACCATAGCACTAGAAAATGATTATTAAATCAAGGATTCCTCTCTAAGCAAATCGTGGCCACCACAAAGCTTTGTATATCGGAATTTGAAATGTTAAGTTTACGAAAAGTCCTACATTTTCCAAGTGTAACTTTCTCGAAACGGCTGCGAGTGTCATAATGTTCGGAGCGAAGATAAATATCTCGAAAACGGTCAGTACGTGACCTAGGGAGACAGAGAACGACTTGGTACACATACATACAGACACACAGATGTTCAACTTTACAAAACTTACACAACAGATAAGTATACATGTATGTAATAGTCTAGGTACATATATATATATATATATATATATATATATATATATATATATATATATATATATATATACAATGTGTGTGAGTGCATGTATGTATGTACTTCTACCATAGTAGAGTCTTGCGATGTGAAAACTTAGTTTTAAATTTCGAACGTAAAAGTATGTAATATGAAATGCAAAATATTCTTTCTGTCTTTTCGTATTCCGTTCAGAACTCATGCTGCCTGCTGGTGCTTGTGCAAAAAGTTCTTCTATAACAAAGTTTCCCGAACACAGAACTCGGTACCTATTGCAAAGAAATGCATTAGTACTCTTGTGCATGATTCGTGTACCTTTGTCTGCAAAAAAAAAAAAACACAACGACCAAGCTCGAGGCGAGATGTGAACTCGGAAACAAGCCGAGACGGATGATGAAGATGTATTCACAGTAATGTGTTTGATGGACTCGGTGTAAAACGAACATGAATTCTACTGCAATTTATTTACTTATATTTACTATTATTAACAAATTTTCCAGAGTATTAATAAAGGTACAATAATTATTTATCAAATATGAAATAGATTCTTCTTTAACTTTGTAGTAATTCATTGTTTTATAATAAATTAATAAAAATTACATTGTTTTACTACTTTTATATTTTTTAAATGTTCTACATGTTTCGACATAATATGTCATCATCGGGAACAAAAATTACAAATTCAAAATACATAACAACCAGAAACAAAAACAAATAAAAATTTCTTATTATTATTTAAACGAAAACCAAAGGCAACTATTATGTCGAAACATGTAGAACATTTAAAAAATATAAAAGTAGTAAAACAATGTAATTTTTATTAATTTATTATAAAATTATTTATCACAGTTTAGAACAGTTTTTGTGTGTGTTATATTCCTTTATAAAAAATTAAACAACAAACAGAAAAAAATCTCTTATGTAGTTTCTTCAAGAACTTGAAAGAAATAATTGACGCCGTATATGTAGATTATTTGGCTTTGATTTACAGCACTTTATGTGACTTATTACATAATAAAATTGTACAGATAGTATTATATCTTTTGACATATAGTATAAGGACAGTAATTATGTGATTTGTTACAACTTTTTTTTCTACAATCATGGAACAAGTAAGGTGATTCTAAAAACTTCCTCAGCACGAATTGCAAATAACCTAAAAAAAATCGTTAACTTATCGACAAACGAACGATAAAAAAATATATAAGAACCAAAGAGAAAAAAAAAAAACGTGTAGAAATAAAATGTTATCGAAACCGGGCCTGTCACCTTGGCACGTACAAATATTTAGATAGCGCGTGTTTGGTCTGTGCTATAAAATAAATTTTCAAAACTCCTGCAGGGTCCAAAACCAGTCTGTTCTGTTATATGCTGCACGAGATCCATATACATATGCATATACCTTCATATGTGAGGTTAGGAACATACGTAATGGTTATATATATATATATATATATATATATATATATATATATATATATATATATATATATATATATATATGCGCCTGCCCCACTACACGTGACAACCCGGCATCTACATTTTTATTAGTTCACACGAATTCCGATGAAAATTTTTAGTCACTTGATTGAGGACAATTAAATTCTATACCTTCATAATACAAATCTGTATTTTGTAATACATTTTGATAACCAAATAAGATAGATTGTCACTCATTAAAATACAACTACACGTGTCCAATTATTTCAGTAGAATATTTCACACACTATATACTTTACACCGTAATCAGAAATGGATCTAAATGTCAATTATTAGTGTTATCTCGAACGTTGTGATAACACAACTAACTAACATGACGGAATAAAAGTACCTAGAAAAATATAACTTTCATATACGCAGTATCAGGTAAGTATTTGTTCAGGATGTTATCATAAAATGATATTTGTTATTAAGAGAGAGCTATGTTCCGTTGGGAAATTATAAAAACTGTACAATTTATAAAAAATTATGTCAATTATATACAAAGGCGGGTGTAATCATATCACTACGTAATTATTACAGAACACTCTGCTCCATCTAACCCCCCTCCCGCCCTTCTAAAGTGTTATACTGACGCAAGGCTACTTGATTTTTAAATCTTCGAAAATTGTTGAATTTCCCAACAACGAACCAAGTTAGAGTTTTGGCTACATTTAATACGTTAACCGTTTATAAATCTATTTGTAAATTTTGTGGAATGGCTGGTACTCTTTTTTGTCTATTTTCGCTGTCTATATGATTCTGTTTGTATTTTGTAGTATTTTTGGGGAAAATATTTATTTTAAAACTTGACATACAAAACATGAACAGTACATGAAGATAAATTCAAGAATAGAAATGATTCTATTGTTAGATAGTCCATACATTTTCCGTATTACCAAAATTAATTCTACACTTTTCTTCGCTCATCACGGTATATTTATATATTACAAGTGATAAAAATTTGTGTTCTATAAAATGAATCGACCAAAATGTATGAGTCATTTAAATATCACATATTATGCAGAGCCAAGCTGTCTGTGTATACAGTCTATTTAAATACGCTTATCAGTTGCCAGCTGTTATCAAATAAAAAGCTTCATTTTATCACTGTAAACATTTTCCACTATTTTTATCGTATTTTTACTAAGCTTTCACTTGATTCCAAGAACGTTTATCATTTACTGATAAACATTATAGAGATTTTAATCACACTTTCAGTTATTTCTAGATATTGTGAACACTTCTCACGAACTATTACTTCATAAATGATGTCGTAATACCTTTGCTAAAAATATATAAACATATTATATGATGAATTTGTCTAATAATGTATATTTTTCAATATTGATGCTTGTACAGAACAAATTAGCAATAATGAATATTATAAAATAAGGTAATATTGTTTCAATCTAGTAATCGAATTACATGCTATGTACATATTTGTTTGCATATTTTTTTTCAATTATTCATCCATGCATTATTATGACAATGTCGATTATCTACAGATACTAAATGCGCGTGTATGGTTCGGGTAGATTCGTTGTAATTTGTATATGAAACTACAAATCACACAGATACACGGCTCAGTTCGAGTTCACATTTGTAATAAATTAAATTTGCAATCCGCCCCAGAACGTTTTTACCGTATGATATATCACTTGGCGTTTCCGAATAAATTATCGATTATTAAATTCGAATGTGGCCCAGATGGCGGGCCCGTCGCCGGTTCGAAATTACACTCCTACAACTACTGCTATAGTCTATCTACAGCGCCAAACACAACTAGCGAACAAACTCTTTGCAACTGCACCAGGCAAGTCGAACAATATTTAAACTAACGTCACGTACAATCGAACCACTATTCATTCGAATGTGAACGGTGCACAGTGCGCGTTCGTTAGCAGCGAATTGTGAACGAGGTTTAGTATATAATATATAATGTATGTTTCGTAATGAATCGTGTGGTATCTGCATATATGTGGGCGCCCACACCATCAGAAACTACAAACTTATTTCATGTTATACATCTATCAAATTTAAATTATATAGTTTGAAGTTTGACGAAAGTAAAACGCACTTAATAGTTTTAAAGGGATGCAATTTTCAGTAAAGTAATAGTCAAAGTAATATACATGTCAGTGAACTGTCAGGTGTATTAAAGCAAAACACTGTCATATTGTATTCGAACCAGATGCCATCAGTAATATTGTGTAGTAGGCTTCTTCAATTACCGACACGCGTATAAAACAAAAGAGAAATTATTGTGCTACTGTTGGTATCAAATTTTTCGCATTTTATAAATAGACTTGTCACAGTGTTCCGTCTTTTGTATCAAATCAATATTTCAGTGTCTTTTATGTTCGACAAAATGGAGTTTTGACAAAGTCGGGGCAAAATTAAATTACACAGTTAAATCAGTACGAAATATAGTGCAATCCGCTTATAGTGAACTTGAAAGGGCCAGGAATCTGGTCACACTATAATAAAAGTATTTAGTATTTAGACTCAAAGATACGTCTATTATAAGCGAGTTTCCACTATATGCGAGTTCACTATAAGTGGATTCCACTGTATTTAATAATCTATTGTTACTTTTTCATATCAAAGTGCTACATTGTTTGCTTATTGTTTATAAAAAGGCTAACGAAATAGTGTGCAAAATTTATACAGGTTCCGACTTGTGTGTGTGTGTACATGTAAACTGGCAAGCGGGACACCTGTGCATGTACATGTGTGTATGTGTGTGTGTACTAGTTCGATGTACAACATGTACGTACGTGCCTATGTCTGGTGTATGATGTTGCGTATGTGGTACGTCGTTATGTTAGGTTAATTGAGTAATAACGTTGATAAAACTGATAACGGTGCATAACGGCGTGTTGTCGCTGTATATGCACATACATGCAGATACAATTCACACAGTTTCAGTCTCGATTAGCCTTTAATGGACAAACTGGTACGTGGATGCATTAATTAAATATAAACAGCGAGCAGAGAGGGTGGTATACACTACCATCGCATGTACTAACTGTACATCGTACGTGTGCGATATGTCCATACACGATTTAACTGGTCGGTAAAATATGTTTTTCACTTCCCAAATGCAACCCTGCATTCTGCAGGTGACAACTACAAACAGATATATTTCATGATACGCATGTATTTAATACTGTATAACGGAATTACTTCACAACTTTCTGTATAACATAAACTAATATTTTTTTACAAAAAAGTTTATAATAATACAACGATAGTAGAGTGAAGCGCCATTAAAGGTGCAACCAGAAAGTAACAATTGAGAGAGTGTTTGATATAATACAGAATGAAAATCTAGAATGCGATTATAGTATATTATTCACCAAGGGAGAGAAACCTCTTATTTTTCCCCAGGTGTAAATTTGAAGCCCGAGGGCGAAACCAGAGGGCTACAAATACATCGAGGGAAAAATGGTGGTCTCTCCCGAGGTGTATATACTATTTTTTCCACGATCGGGAGTAGAAACACTTAATTTCATAAATAATGAATTATAATAAATCGGAGCGAAATTGCAATATTTAAAAGTCTTTGGAAATGTTTCCATGCAACGCGTACCATGACAACAGACATTTATTTACAAAAACCTTTGTTATAATAAAAACTCCTTTACGAAAAGTGTTTTCATCCCTAGGGAGTAAATGCTTCATTTCTGTCCCGATTTTGACGCCATAGAAACCAACTTCTACTCCCGGACGTGGAAAAATAAATATAACATACATATTGCATGAATAATATGTACTTTGACTATGTTACTATCTCACTACAAATACAATTACTATTAACAAATTTATTTTCTGTTTATTACTAAGCACTTTCGGATTTTTTCTCGAAAAAATAATATATTATCAACACTTGTACCATTCGTGTATTTTATCAAAATACGTAGATATTGGTATCAAGTATTAATAAATTTAATATCTTGATATATACGTTATATCTAGATAACTAGTACTATACAAATACATTTAATTAGTCATATCATGATTCTAAGTTGTTGCTAGGATTTAATTATTTGTCGAAAATTTGTCTATACGTATACTTCAAATTGTCATCGTTTCATCATACTGAGTTTATTCAAAGATAAAAAGAAATGACTAAACTGTAAATCAAATAGAAAAAGAAATCACAAACACACTGATAAGAAGCTATCTACAAGGACGTTCCACAACAGACTCAACGAGGAAAGTAATATGTAAACTACAAAGCGCCATATTGAACCTCAGGTATATTTATATAACAAATCAGCAAATGCCTACTTAAATAGTGCGTTTTACATCTATCAAATCAAACAAACGTCAAATTCATGTTTTCATGGACGAATGTGAAATGCTTCAAATTTATTTGTCCTTCTTTGGATTCGTGAAGAGCCTTTGAAGCAAAAATTAACGAGAATGTTAAAATAATAACGAGTAAATCAAAACAAGGATACAAGTTACCGGTGTACCGGATGTGGCATCTGAAACACAAGCATCAGAGCATGTCCAGCACACCCTGTATGTAATAGCGCGTGCCGCGCCGCTCTCGTGTGTGTGGGGCCCGTGCTACAGGGGCCTAGTGTGTGCCGCGCCCCATCATAATAGGAAGTGGGCCGTGCCGACAGGTACACATTTTTGTGAACGAAATTACGTTCTTCCTGTTATTTTCGAACGTCTAATTTTCATACAAATTAATTTCTTATCTCGAACTTTTGTAAGACTTCTCTCCATACAGATGTAGGAATGTTAGAAAGTAGGTAATTATGCGTGATTGAAGACATACAGTTCGTGTATTGTATGCAGAATACCAGCGAATACATTTGTAAGAAATTTAAGTCATTTTTCGTCAGAATTATCATAATATTGTATCTTTTGAAGGATTTTATTAAAATTTTATTAGACTTTATATTTTTCTAGCTTAATACATAGCTCAGAATAGCAGTTTTATTTCTTTATTGTCAGTTTGAATTTACCAAAGAGTTTACAATACTGTAATAAGTAATGAACTTGAAATATAACCTGTCAAAAATATCGTTTGATGGAACAATAATTTCTAGTTCAATAATGGTTCAAGTCTTGCATACCTGGGACCTACCATAAACTAGACCAGTGTTTCCCAAACTGTGTTCCGCGCAACACTGGTGTTTCTCAAACAGTCACAAAGTGTTTCGCGAAAAATTATGAAACTGAAAATTAATGTTTATTTTGATTATCTAATATATCTGTTATCATTTATTAGAAATTTACTCTAGGTGTACCTTAAAATTTTTAGAACACTTACAAAGTGTTCTGCGGTCTGAAAAGTTTGGGAACCACTGAACTAGACGATGTTCCATAATTCACAGGACCCTTTATTACCTAATTTACTCACTATAGCACTTGTACCTTAAATATAGGAGGTGATAAAGGCTTTATTAAGGTGTTCTATTTTCGTTTTCATGAAAAGTTTAATTATTTTACGAACAATTAGGAATATGTACCTCCATTTGAGAAACATAATATAATTATTATTATTTTATATAAATTCTATAACTCTGGTCCTAAAAATAGAAGCAAAGATCGTCACCACTTTTTTAAGAAGTTAGGATTCCTCTATAACCTCCAAGTTATACTTTGGACCATATAAGTGAAACATTCTCCTGCAACGTACAAAATATTTGTTTAAACCAATTTCTCTATTAGAAATCATTCGGAAACATTTTCTAGCTGCTAAAACTAGCACTAAAACTTGTAAAAACTCATAAAACACCAGGAGAAAAGAAAGGAAAATTTCACGTAAAATCGATAACCCATCGATGGACGAGATATGGATGGTGTAAAGGCCTGGACAATTGGAAGTAACAAACGGAGACGATATTTAATTTCAGTTTGAAAAGGAGAATGATAGAAGAAAAACACCCACCCTACGTGAACAAATGAACAATGGGGAGTTCTGAACTCGGAACCTCTGTGTGGAATAGCAGGCCATGAATGCGGCAGCACCTTCACCTCTACCCTCCGCCCCTCTGAGTGTTAGGGCGTGTATCCCCCTTGCCGCACCACGTAGTTGTTGATCCTGCCATTGGGTTTTTATGAGACACTATACTATACCTTGAACCGGGCAGGCATATAAAAACTTCTTTGTAAGAACCAGATACATCTGGTCCCCCCCGAAATACACTTATAGTGAACCGTACATGGCGGGTACGGAGCACTGCCATGGGCGTCGATACCGGTAGATTTCATGGCGGGCGTACAGATAATGAATTAACACTATTGTTCATATGTTATCTTTCGAATAGCATCGATCCAACTTGTCTTAGGAGATAATGAATGAACTGTTTGGAAACAATAGGTTGTATAGTATGGATCGGAAAGCGGGAAATCAGTTTAAAATTCTAGATACACCGAGTGATACTGTCTGAATTCTATACTATAATAATGTATCTATTTTCTTTTATTTAAACTTCAATCGATGGAATATCAAGCTTAGTTTGTTAGATGTTTGTGTGCTAAATGTATTTTCTAGATAAAAATTATAACCTTCTCCGTTCGCCCGTAATATAATGTTATTAAAACACATTACCAAAAACTATCAACGTGGAAATTGCAAGCTATACATCTTCTGGTAATAACAATAACATTCTGGTAACATTGTGCACGCACATTCGGTCACAAATCTCTCCCGTCGTAGTCATTCGCACGATCACAGGTACATATATCGCCCTCCCGAGCTTCACTAATCCCCAGTGTCGACGGCTATGACAGAAAATAACAGGTCCTTTCGGTGACGGACGTTCGTTAAACTTGTGCCAGGATTCGGCGGGACATCTGACACTCATGGGCGTCCGCAGAATTTTTTCCAATGGGTATGGAGCAAAACATAGGGCATCCATGCCGACAGTGACTGTAATTTGCGACAGCGATTGGAGACGAGTTACTAAGGGTAAACCTATGAGTTCAGAAGATGAACAAATAAAACTATTTCCTTGAGGCACATCTGGGTTGATCCGCGCGCAGATTCATTAGCTCGCCGGGCATACAAAGTAACATTTTACAATAATGTGCAACTCTGAAATGTTGTCTGTAAGCTTATGATGTAAGATATTATACGCGACCGTGTATTTTATATTTCAGAAGGAAACTTTATATGCTCAGTACGGAAGAAATAAAACTTTATGGATGTACAATGTTTTGTTCATACTATGTACGTGCATGAACGTAATAAGCCCAGATAAAAGGGGTAGAAGAAACCCCCCCCTCGAACCTTGACTTTTTTTACAGTCTTACTGAAATTCTTTACAATGTTCTTATGATACCGAATTTTACATGTTTAAAGTTTTGTATTTGTGATATTTTAAGGAACTAAATACTGAAACCAAATTAGAAGTAAGAATAATAATAATGTATAATACTGTTTTATCAACATTTTCTAGTGTGTTTTTGCTAAAATATCAATCATAATAAGATTATTATCGATTATTTTGTGAGAAACACTTCACATTTCATCGTTCTGGTAATTGCTAACCTTATTCTATCAAGAATACACGTCAAATATTGATGTGAACAAAATCATCATACACCACCATTCACATCCAAAATAAACAAGAACATTTCGTTTCGCAGCTGTGTAAATCCAAGTTGGCTGTATTTTCGTACGTTACCCTGTTGTATGTACTTGGAGCGGTGGGACGGAGAGAGGACACGCAGAGGTTCGAGAACGAGTTCCTGAACATCAGTTGTAACTGTACACATTCGCGAACAAAACTTCACAATGAAAATGTATGTTAACATATGACAATGAGAAAAAAATATATATACAGTGGAATCCGCTTATAGTGTACGTGAAGGGACCAGGCATTTGGTTCACTATAAGCGAGTGTACACTATAACGAAAGTATTTAGAATGTTATCTATTTAGTTGGGACTCAGTGATACGTTAGTTATAATAAACAAGTTTCCACTATAAGCGGGTTCACTATAAATGGGTTCAACTGTATGCGAAAAAGCATTTTCAAAAGAATAGTTTTAAAAAATGGAACAAACTGGCGCAAAGTTCTATAAACTAATGTTTATAAATAAAGTTATGTTGTGTGTTTTTCTAAAATAATACTATCCCTAAAATAATCCTGTACCTACATTTTTTTTCTAAAATATTAGCTTTTACAAATATATGACCTGAATAAATATTTTTTCAACACAGGCACACAAAAATACATTACTAATTTTTCAAGCTTTAATTTTAATTAAAAATTCATTTGACATTTGAGTAAACAAGGACGTATTAATTTCCAAATACCTTTATTTTTAATCCTTTCAAGTAATTTCATAATAACGTCAGTTTGATTGACGTATTGTATTACAACAATTCAGCAACATTTACAATTCAATATAATTCGTGTAAATCACATTATCAGTGTGTTTATGACTGAGAAAAACAGAAAAATTAAATGAAAATGCCTTGCGTTTGACATTTCACTAATTCCAACAATAAACAAATAGGTTAGTTTCAATGTGAAGTGATGCCCATCGACAAGCGAAAACTATACTTTAAACATTTAATCTAACTGTTGGTGTTTCACGAGTATCACATCATTACGGGTGCAGTCACACACAGAATTGTTTATTTATACAAGTTTTTTGGTCATCATCGTAACAATCCGACATGACCACTACGTATCGCAATGGCACTGATTGGCGCGCCATCACACGTTCAATTTTACAACTAACACTTTTCCAACGCACACTGTTTTGTGGTGTCGATATATTGATGGAATTTTTGTTTTTAAATCTATAAATGAATAATTAAATGAGTAGTTGATATATGTGTGTGTGTGTGTGTGTGAATGATATATGTTCAGTGATTCTAAAACAATTTGAGAAATTTATTCTTTAAACATAAAAGTTCATAAATGTTTTATCGGTAGAGATAAAGAAAGAATTGTTCAAAATTTTTGTACGATTTCTTGGTAAAGTGAAGGAAATAATTTAGCATTCTTGGTTTTGACGGCTTTCAGAAGTTTTTGAGACAATGCCCGCTAGTACAATGCGTACGAATTGTTGAGTACAGCCATTTCTCAGCAGGGGGGCAATAGCATATAGGGTACACACAGTGGCGTACATGTATGTTTTACAAAATATAATTTATACAAAATATATAATTATATAAAAATATAACCCAATCAGTAATTACATTTCTAATATATTTAGTTCATAAGATAAACGACAAAAAAATATGCATTGAATTCGTTTAGATGTAATTCGCAAAGAAGAAAATAAAACTACAATTCCAACACGGAACAAATCCTCTTGAAAATCTTTTTCATTCAACAGAATTTCAACAATCTCAAACATTTTCAATAATGTCAGCCAGCGACAGGATACAACGGGACAGAAATCAATGTAAGAAAAACGAAATACAATTTGTACAAGATACAAATAGACTATGTCAAGAAAAAAATAATAGTTTCTGTACAAATAAATAAAATATTAACATCCCGTTATTAACGGACGCCAATGCGTGAATGTATGGTGCTGACAAAGTTCTGAATTTCTCCATTTGCACTGCTACACAGCCGAAGCAAAGAAAGTGAGTACAAAATAAAATGCAGTTGCACACATTCTTAAGTTCGGCTGAATGACCCGGTCTTTCTCGCTCGGTCTCTGAGGGGGGTGTTCCGCACCAAGTAAGGGGGGCCTGGGCCAGGTTGGTCCGTCAGACAGTGGGGAACAGGCACGGGAGGGGCGGTGGTGACGTACGGGAAGGGTAGAACAAAGCCCGACGTGGGGCCACGGCCATCCGAGGCAGCCTTGCCTCTCAGTCGCTTTATGTTTCGCCTATACACCGGCCTGAAAACGTCGGTTCGGGATGCACAGTGTACGGGAGAGGTACCAGGGGCACTATTCTTTAACTTGAGCACACTGAACAGTGTTCACACACAGCCACATGTGAGATGCAGTATGGTGCACTATGAGAAATATACTCGTATTACAAATATTATTACTGTAATGTTCATTCTGTAACATTATTGCGAATTACCAATAGCAGAAATGTAGCCTACAAATATGTAGGTACATATATGGAATTATAATCAAGTTGAAAAATTTAAATATATGTATATATATTAGATAGAAAGAAGCATATTTGGTATCGAATTCGAAATAACAACAATAAAAAAGATGAACTTATGTTTTTATATTAGATAAACAAGGATACTATATGTTATCATGAAATGAAGGTCGTCCTAAAATTATAAACAAGTCCTAAATTCGGATAAAAATATGTTTTAGTTTGTGAATTAGATCTAACATGATTTAATATAAAAATATGCATGATATATTTAACAACTAATTTCAATTAATACAGAGAAACATAAAGCCTAATAAAGTAAAGAACGAAACTACTGGTAAATACCACAATAAATTCTGGCAAACCCCAAGTCAAATAATTTATAAATTAGTACGAAAATGTCTAAAGTGCTTTTGAGATATGAGTAAAGGATATATCTAGGAAAAATAAAATCTTTGAAATTAAGAATTTACAAGAACTAATACCGTGTTGATAGCGAGTGCCTTTTACATTTATCAAATTTTCATCAAACAAATGTCAAATTCATGATCCCGTCCAATGACTAATATGAAATCCTTCCAATTTATTTGTCCTTGTTTTGATTCAAAGCATTGTCCGTTTTTTCAAGGTCAGCATGGTCAAATTTAAATGATGCGAAGTTTGGCAGATGTAAAACGCACTTTTAGCAAGGGTTTAAGCGCGGGTAAAGAATGCAAGCAGCCAGTATTTCGGTTTCCGGTTTTGGTGCGAATCTTTGTGTGACGTGGGCCGACGAACCGCGACAAGGTGGGACCTTGTGCTTATCGGAAATGATGCGGTTACAGGAATGACTAAATGGATTTACACGAAATATCGCCATCCCAGCCGCTGCGTGTAGATTATTCAGAAATTCCCGATATTTAATCAACAAAACATATTTAAACATCTCGCATTTATTCACACACATATTTATAGCTTTGCAGGTTAAAAATAAAATAATTAAATATTATTACAAAATATTTTTAACTCGAATTTCGTTTTAGAAATGCTTTTTTAATTTTTTGTTTTTATTTCACGGGTTTCACAGAAAGTCTATTTAAATTATTAAATTTTAATGAGATTAAAATTTTACTTTTGTTTCATTATTAAAAGAAAGTCTTAAGTGTTGATTTTTTTAAAGATAATAACAAACACTATTTATATTATTCAGAACGTGAAATATAAACATTTAATTCATATATTTATGTCAAATAAGTAAAAAATATTCAATATATATTCAATATTTCAATTATTTAAACCTTAACAGATATTTTTTCCCATACATTTTCATTACAAATGCATATTTGGATCTAAGTTCATTTTCTCCATAAAATTCGAATTATTTTGTAATTATTTCTATTTTGAGAATTTTAGGAATACACGTGTATCTGATACATGTATTTTTTTTTCAACAATTTGTCATACTACGATTATATGAATGTCTACACGTGACCATTCATAAATCGAAAATAATAATAATTATTCGTACACATAACACTGGTTTTATTATTAATGAAAATGATAGTGTGCCATGCATTAAGAATGTACATGTGTGTATGTGTGTGTGTGTGTGAGTTGTGTAGACATCATTGTGCACTATAAACACTGTCTACATACAGGGTGATTCAGAATGATTGACCGTGCCGCATTGCTGTGGTATTGATAGTGAACTGCGTTAGAGGGATAGTATTGGCGTATAGAGCATGGAATAAAGGTTTCATTACAATACAAACGCTCTCCGTTCATGGACAATCATTCTGATTCACACTGTATATATTATAATCTAATGTTGAATCAGCTCAAAAATAAAATCTCTTGCGTAACTTGTGAATATGCTCTGGCGCACCTATACCTAAGAAATATGATTAGAATTTCATTCGTATGTGTGTGTGTTTGTGGTTTTGTACAATGTATTTGTACGAACATTACGAGAATTTCGTTTTCAGTAAAGGTTTTACAAAGTAATTGTGGTTCGAATACACTTAAACATAGTGCAAGAACAAAAAAGCAAATTTGCTATGATATTTATTTCAAAACAGTTCCATTCCATCCACGGATATCCTGAACCATAATTATAAGAATAATAGTACATTATACACCAAGGGAGAGAAACCTCTTATTTTTCCTGAGGTGTAATTTGAAGTCCGAGGCCGAAACTAGAGGGCTACAAATACATCGAGGGAAAAATGGTGGTCTCTCCCGAGGTGTATATACTAATTTTTTCACGATCGGGAGTAGAAACACTTAATTTAATAAATAATGAATTATAATAAATCTGAGCGAAATTGCAAGATTTAGAAGCCTTTGGAAATGTTTCCATGCAACGCGTACCATGACAACAGACATTTATTTACAAAAACCTTTGTTATAATAAAAACTCCCTTACGAAAAGTATTTTCGTCCCTAGTAAATGCTTCATTTCTGTCCCGCGTTTGACGCCATAGAAACCGACTTCTACTCCCGGACGTGTAAAAAAATATTTATCTCTAAATCGGATATCTAAATATCCTTACATGTCAAATGAAAATAAATTAACTCTTGTAACTGGTACGAAATTACTTAATTTAATTAATTTCCTGTTTATAAATATATGTGTAAAATTATGCATGATGTCAAGGCTTGCAATATAAACGTTCAATAAAAAAGTAAAATTCGAGAAAATCATACTTTTGTCATTGTCCAGTAGGGCAAGCATTATTTTCAAAATATGACACCAATATCGGCCCATAATTGTGCAACTTTTTTTTCTAATTTAACCAAGATTGTATCTCTTATAGTTTGGGAGGATCCCTATAGTGGCCCGTTTAAAATAAACACCTGTATTTCAATTTAACAGGATAAAGAAACTAATTCCTTGATAGAAATTGAAGATGCTTTAAAGATTTAATATTGCACAAATATTAAAAAATGTCTTTATAACATTGTACACGTACTTCTTTACGTAATTACATAACAAGTGAAATAATTCGAACAAATAGAACCTATACATGCCACGTCCGTCCAAACATGAAGTAACTCATTTAATTTCAAATATAGCAACTATTAATTATTTACGTAAGAAGAACGTGTGGATCAATCAGACGGTATAATTGACACATTTACGTAAAATGGAAATCAATTTGTCCTTAATTTCAATGGCACGACTAATGGTATTATAGTAATTTTAAACATACATACGTATATATATTGAACGTCATCCGAACAGCAGGCCGGTTATTAAACTTTAAAGTTCATATTCCAAACGATACGCGTGCAAATGCAAGGTACAATTGCAAAAATGACCTTTAGCATCATCGAACGTAGCATAGCTAGATTTATATATACCACACTCAAAGTGAACTCGCATATAGTGGAACCGCGCTTATAACGAAAGAATCACAAAGTCTCAACTAAATACATAACATACTAAATACTTTCCTTATAGTGAACACTCGTTTATAGTGAACCAAATTCAAGTTCACCTTTAGCGGATTCTTTAAACTTAATTTGCTCAGTTATGAAATTGTCAAAAATTAACTATGATTGCTAATTTATATGCGGAATTAAATTCTCTACAAAATTTATTTGAAATATTTTTTCTAAATAATTTGTCAACTTTTGCATAAGCAAAAACAAATTTTCCATGTTATACACCGATGGCCAGTTTTTTAATTAACACCTGTATATACAATATATAAAAAAATTATAATTATATTGTAAAGCTATAAAATTACTAACAATTTATCTAAACCAATCGGAATTAGTCACTGCAATGGTAAACATGTTATATAAGTAATTTTCACTAAAACTGATGATTTCTGCTAGTGCGTAAACGTAAGGATAAGTAATAGTATTATAAAATTGGAAAAAACAAGATATAGACATTATAATCAAACTGCTTTACATTGCATATTGTATGATTGTTTTCCTTGTATCAGTGAGATTTTCTGGGAAATGTTAAATTATTCCCTGTACCATGATATCACTGATATTACATTTATAGTTTTCTCGTTAATGACAAACATTTATTGATGAATATTACAATTAGTATTGAGCAATAAATTACTATTAAAAAAAAAATAGAAGTACATATGTAACTTTCAAGACAGATTTTTTTTGTTCAATATAATTATATAAATAAATTAAGTTCTCGTTCTAGGAATAACGTGTTAGGTCGTTGAAAAATCTGAAATTTTTCTATTTATTTAACATTTTTTATGTTTAAAACAGTAACTGCTATTCACAACTCGATACTAACAGCACAACTAAGAGCTACTAAATGTGGCACTGTTGTTATAGTAATGCTATAAAAATACACAATATTCCATAGTAACAGTATCAAATTTCAAATAGTAGCTCTTAGCAGCGCCGTTAGTATTAATTTAGTCATATTTTTGTTAATTTAATTTGAAGTATTTTAACAAAATAATAGACTCAGATCTGCATATATGTAGATAATTTATGTTAATCGATCTTACAAAATTGTAAAAAATATTTGCTGTACCCCTTTCCAAAATTGCTGGTTGCGCCATTGAATAGGTATGATATCTAGATGAGGAAAGTGATGTCACATCACAAACAGTTGTGTTTTATTGAACTTGGTATATCCGTAGCACCGTATAATACACATACATATACACATGAATGTGTATGTGTATGGTGATTCATATATAGAATGTCTACGTACATTCTCATGTCACGTCACTAATTAATCAGAAAACGAAACCGTATCAGCGTGGGTGTGTAAACAGCAATCGTCACATACAAGTATAAAATAAAACAAAATCATTGACAAAGACATAACACATTTCATACATGCATATTATTAATAAGATGTACTAATTATGTTCGTATTATGAACTTGTCAATTTTACTTTTGGTTAAGATTTTAACTAAAACCAAAATGTTAGTTCAAATCTTAACTAAAACTAAAATTGACGAATTCATAATACGTACGTATTAATAATAGTGACGATGAATTTCGAAACTGATAATGTATTACGTACATTCATAGATAGAAGGCTGTGAATGCAGCTTTGTACTAGAAAAATACACATATTCCCGTTTATAGATAAAAAAAAAACTACGTATAATATAGGAAATAGACCTATATGGCAGACATGTATTATATATGAGAAGATACTGTATTTCGACCCTGGCATTTAAACGTATATCTTATGAAAGTGAATATTAAATATAAATGAACAGTTTTCATGAAAAATTCACAAGAAAAACTTAAATTTTTTGCAGTTAAATATATCGCAATTTTCAAATAAATTTATCTTTGCCTTTTGGGAAAATACAAGAATAATCATTTATAAATAATTAAATTAACATACATATAAAACTGTATAATTTTGAGGACACAAACAATTTAAATAAAATCATACAAATGTTATATCAATTAAGATCGTTCATTTGCATCTGATTACATTTAATCTCTATTTAAATGTAAAAGAATAAAAACTTATTCGTGTGAAAATCTAGTCATTTTATGTTACTGCACTCTACGTAATGATAGTTTCAATTCAAAAGAAATTTGTTCAAAAATAAGCTTCAAGATTATTACAAAGTATGAGCTATTTTATCTTACGTAAATTTTTAATACGAATAGTGAAAAAAAGATTGTAGCTTTTATTTATAATACCAATAAGAACAATACGGGTATATACAATACTTGATATTGTAAATTTTTGATATCACACAGCAACACAATTTGTGAAACATGGAAGTAACGAGTGGCACTTGTTTCGGCGAGAGCCAATGTATTGTACATGGGTAGTATATGTATCCCGTCGTAGATTTACATTTCAAGATATATTGACTACCCAAGTGAAATCATAGCACCCGTAGACGAGCAAAATGCACCCACACACACACACAAACACACGCGAGCAAGTAAAGAACGAGTTTTTAACGTGAAACGCATGAGGCCCCCAGTAGAAACAAAGCACAATCAAGGCAATACATGGGAATATTTGCAGAGAGACAGATTGTATTTGCATGAAACACTCACCAACTTGTAATACATGATCAACGCATCCCGACTCGAGTAGTTTTAATCCTTTGCAGAACGATAGATTTTGATGGTCACCACTTGAATTCACTGACGGCACTCGCGATAAAGAAGAGTACATGCAAATGTCACGTTCGTTACGTGGAAACGACCAAAATATGATGCGACGTTGCACTGGTTCCGGTATCCGATCATAGCGTTCTTCGATCCGTTGAAACGGTATGTTCTCGGCAACGATTTTGGCTGTGATATCGAGCAATGTATCAGGGGAACGATGAATACCAGTTGCAGTACGATATAGGGCACTGCCCGTACCACAGACAGTAGTACTCGTTGTATTATTATTACTACCAGTAGCTGTCTGCTGCTGAAAGGACAGATGATGTCCGCCTGTCCCCCCACCGGCCCGGGAACAACACAACCGTCTGGCCACTGCCATCGACAACGCACTCACACTGACTGACACGACAAGTTAACCTCGCACAACAGCGAACCGGTGTACACTGAGTCTGGCCGCGCAATACGCATGCGCACATCCCCACTACTGTACGTTGCTTGTTTCACCGCCCCACTGCTGTACCGCACACAACAGCTGATGCGACCCGCTGCACGAGAGCGTGCGTAACGTCGTTTGTTTATGTCCGCCACATGGTGTGCGTGCGGCGGGCAAGGTGCGTGTGTGAGAGCACTGTAGGTGCGGGACCATCACAGGGCCGGCTTCAGAACAATTTACAATAATTTAATCATTTTTTTTTTAATTCTCAATATAAATTATTAGATTGGTTGTTGGTTAAGGAATGTAAAATATAGTATTTATTAAGGTCTAAAAAATCTGAAATATTTCAAATTTTGTTTCATTATTGCAAGTATAAAATAGGCACATAGTTAAAAAATTATTTCATTTTGTGCCGCGGAATATTTCTTGAAATAAGTATAAATTAAACGATGTATGGCTTTTATAATTGTATAACACAGTTTTTACACAAAAATATTTAAATACGTTTTAGTGCTAAACGATGTCATTTTCTATACATTGATCCATAATTTTCATAATTGAGTCTTCATGAACCGCGTTATAACGAATCATCGTAAATTTAATATTTTTTGGGTTCTAGAAAAACCGCGTTATAGCTAATCCGCGTTAATCGAGGCAGTGTTAGTGTACCTATTTGTACTGAATGTGTCTCTGGTGACTATTTCATATCACACACGATTTCTCCGCCCGCCTGTCAGTGTATGCCGCAACGTTCCTCGCTCCGGATCGTCGATCCTTCCGAATTAATAGTCATAAAACGGTTTTACTGTCGTCCCGCGCTCCGAGTCGTCAACTACAGCAATAACAGCAGCAGCGGCGACGGCAACCGACCGACAACCAGCGAGCCAATGGTAGAGGAATACGCATAATTGAGGTCCAACATTGATTGGCAATACACTCGCATGGAAATGACATTACGAGCACCACCACAGGACCGTCGCCGCTAGAGAGGTGAGAGGGTGAGATCAATAGTCTTTGACTCTCATCGTTGACGCGGGGGGGGGAGGGCCTCTCTCTATACATATGGATGCAATGTTTATATATCTATATGCCTGTGTGTGTGTGTGTGTGTGTGTGTGTGTGTGTATCTCTCCTCCTGCCACAGCCTACTCTGACTCGCGCTTGTGATATGTAAAACGAGTCACCATAAAAACAACAGCAGCGACCGCACCATCGTTCGCAAATCGTTAATCAATAGAATACAGTCAGTTCAGTGTGTGTCTGTGACTGTGTGTGCTTTGTGTGTCAGTGTAAGTGTCCGTTTGTTTGTTGTTTATTTTTGACATTTTTCAATCATGATTAATTGGAGGTTAGGTTGGTTTTTTCCTCGACAGGAAATACCTTTTCGTCAGCTCTTTATAAATATTTGTAAATAATAAAATGCGATCGTTATCATACAATCCCGTTGTGGATGTTTGTAAAATATGTATAACCATGACTGAAATGTGTGCTTTTTCTGTTTAATTAATAAATATGACCTACTTACTAAATTTACACGTAAAAGTGACGATTGAATAATATTGTGTAAAGAATTTTTCCATTATAAAAGCTATTAAATATACATTATAATAAAATATTTATTTAGTGCATTCTTAACTGTGATTTCTAATATACTGCAAGCAAAGTGTGATTCAGTGCATTGTTTTCTATTTAAAAATTAAAAATATGCAACGTCGCAATTTTGATAGCTATGACTATTATTCACAGCTCGATACTAACTGCGCTACTAAGAACTACTAAATTTGACACTGTTGCTATAGTAATGTCATAAAAATACACAATTTTCCATAGTATCAGTGTCAAACTTAGTAGTCCTTAGTAGCGCGGATACTATCTGACTGTGAATAGCAATCACCTTTCATTCGTAATATAAAGTAATTTAATACTGTTACCTAAGCTTGACTTTCTATAAACCTGCGATTATTATTTAATTAGGACGATTTTGGACAAATTGGATGAAAGGAAATAGTACATCATTTTAAATTTTATACTATCTATTAAAACTTACATTACATACACTTATGCCATGGTATATTTATACCTATATAAAAATATTTCAATTTATAATCCTGCTCATTTCATTGGTTTACCAGCTATAGATATCTTTTTAACATACTAGACGATAAGAAATGTATCGACCTGCTGTTTCGGATGGACGAATAATTTTTACCACCTATAAAAAATTAACCAATTTATTCTATGGTGTTAAATTATCGTGTACTACTAGCGACATCTCGTAACGGCAAAGCGAACTATGTATTACGTTCGGTAATACAGGTCGCTTTACGTATTCCTTTATACATAATTATCGTAGTCGTTTAAAAATATTACAAACTAACTAATACTTTTAATAACAACTAATAAATTAGAAACTTTACCTGTCCACGTTTCAATCCAAAATATCTCGCAACGGGATCACCAGCTTGAATTCTCATCAACATATTTTCTTTTAATTTACTAAAATTATAATTAAGGACTAATACAAAAAGGTGACAATGGAAAGAACTCTGCTTTGAGAATTATTGGTTTAAAATTCAAAAGAAAAGGATACTATCTCGCTAATAACTCTTGTTTTTCCTCAGGTGTCATGACAACATGCTCAGGTACAAGTTCATGTTCTGTTATATTAATCAACAACTCTGATTCCAGGAATTGTTCGAGAATATATTTCGGTGCCATATCGACCAGAGATTGTTTAGCGGATGGGGTCATACCTTGCTGTACAACGATAATCGCTCGATGTATATTCTCATCCTGCATACGTTGACAATATGTTTTGATTGTTTTTATTCCTATTTTTGGTTCGTCAGGAAAAAATACGAACATTTGATCTGTCGGATCGTCATTGTGAGCAACCAAAACAATCAAGTCACCTCTGCTTGGTCGCTTTTCACTAATAGAAAAGTGATTATAAATAGTGTATTAAAGTTATTTGCGTAAAATTTCTACCTTGGTTTATCCCCAAACTGATCCTTAAAATCTTCTAACGTCTGATCCAATTCTTCTTGTGTCACTAAATAACCCCGATCGTGACAAAGCTACACAAATAAATTAAACTTTATTTTACAAGTTTACAATGCGGTAAATGTAGTTCTAGGTTATGTGATCTTACCTGCATAACAGTTTTACGAATTCTCCATAGTTTATAAGTTTCTGCTTCGTCATCCATTCTATAGATACCAGTAAAATTTTATAAAACCAATCAATGAAGTTTATTTTAGAAAATTTAAGAAATTCTAGCTCAATTTTCAAATCTGTCACCGAGAAACAAGCAAACTTCACTTCTTACGAAAACAATGTGCTCGTCCAGTGTTCCCAACAGTAGAATAAAATAATTTAATAATTGATTCAGGATCGCCATTCATATATTTATTTGTTATAACATTTTAAAAGGATTTTTAATATAATACAAGGGAGATATAAACCAACTCTGTTTTATTTATAACTGTTATACATATACCGATGAAAATACGTCAAAGTATTTTCAATAAAAACCCAAAAATAACCAACAATTGCAAAATATTAAAATATCAACAGAAATAGTTCGTAAATATCATAATACCTATATTACCTATAAACTATTGTTTTAATCCATAAAACTCTACCAGAAACAAAGTAATACATATTATTTGGTTGTTTGTAATAAAACTTATTTCAATTTTTACAAAAACGCCAATAAAATTCGTAACTTTAACAGAAAAAAAATTAATAAACAAAGGAAACATACTGTAACATTATACAATACTTATATTTTAATTTCAGTTGAAAATTTCTTAATTTTACTTGTTGCAACATATGTATCGCCGCTGTTTTTCTTTTTGCTCATGGCATTCTTTTGTTGCATCCCAATTAATATTGCTTGTTTAGAAAACACATTCATATTTGAATGCATAACCGTTTCTTGACCTGCTAAATATCGATTCAGTTGCCATATCCAAACTAAAACCATACATCGTACGCACATATTCACGAACAATTTATCCCAAATATGACAAGTGCTATTTATAAATGTAATATCTACATTAGCAAAAACATACGCTTTCAGCTCTTTGACTATATTTGGTTTATCGTACATTTTTGGTAATAATTGATTTACATGACCAGCTATTAAATTAAATGCTTTCGTAAAATTCGTATCATATAACCTCAAAGTTGACCAATTTCTATAACAATCAGTTTTCATGAAAAATATATTTTCACAGTCGAAACAATCAACACATTTTAAAGTGTTGAACATTTTCTTCGCTACGTATTTGTTAGTTACAGCGACTGGAAATGTTTTTAAGTTTTTATTGAATGTTGATTCGAATTTAAAACTTTTGTTAGAATTCAATACTGCTTCATATTTGACACCATCAAAGTATGGTGCTGGCAGTAACGTTCTTGGTTTCTTATTAAATTCCAAATCTAAATCCTTATAACTACTATCTGACAGTTTAATATTGAAAAAATGTTGGCACATGGACAATAGCAACGGTCGTGTTGCATCACATAATGGCAGACGAGTGTCAGGTATATTTTCAATTAAATCTTCAAAATCTCGTACAAAATTATAACAACTTAACTTTTGATTTTTCCTCAATTCATGATCGCTACACAATTGCATAAGAAATTTGTTTAGTACCTGCACTTGTAATGTTTTTGGTGCAAAAGATTTAATTTTCAAGTCTTGTAAGATATTATGCCATAGATAAATAACACCATGCAGTGTGGTAACCCATTGCACAATATAAGATGGTTGCCACTCGTGGCCATTTTTATCGATTACCTTTATTGTGTCCAGAACTTTGAGGTTTTGATTCCACAAATCTAAACGTTTACTAATTGCTGACACAGAAATGTCTTCGTTGAAACTATCAAATAATTGATTGAAAAGTAACAAAAATTTGCCAGTACCTTCCAAACCTTCATTGCCATTTGAATCAATATTAACAGAATTCAAAATACTCGTAGCTACTTCATAGGATAATATTTTCTTACAATTCTTATTAATTTTACTCGGATTTAAGTCATTCACAGTCAAATTGTGTTTAGTTAATTCTCCTGGTTTGTTTTTAAAATACGTTATCAAGTCATTCCAACTAGCGGAATAATTTTTATTATCAATAACAAATTGAAACGTAACCGTTAACAAATCATTTCGAATGGATTTCAAAAGAGACGGTGTATCATACAAAACAATGATTTTTTGACGGTTAAATACAAAACTATCATAACCTAATTCATCTTGAGTATGAGGACATTGATCATGTGCATCTAACTTCAACTGAGTCATCGCTTTGACATTAGATTCAGTTGGTTCACACAGTGTTGCTACTACTTTGAATCTTAGTAAAAACAGAGTGTGCACAACGTCTTTTATAGACTGAGTAAGAATGTCAGTGCTTGTTTCTTTCTCACAGAAAACAAACGAAATTGCTTGATTCCAGTTTGAGTACAAACCTTGGACCATAAATACTAACGCATGGTCTGCATATAGATTCGGTGAAGTCCCAGGACCATTCTGCCAACCTAAGATCATATCATGTTGCGCGCTGTACTTCAAATGAGGTTTAAGTGCGATTTTTGTGAATATAAGTACACAATATCGGTCTGCGGTGAACAAATTTAGGACTTCTTCTTTTAGAAGATTGTAGAACGGTTTGTTCACTACACAAGTTGCTGATGAAGGAACTGAATTATATTGTGCTACGCATGTTATTCTGGATTTTTGTCCTGAAATGTAATTCTTATATTATATGTACAATACAGAATACAATTAAATAACATTTACACATTTTCAAGTGCGTCTTTTCTAAATATTTATTAGTGTCAATATTAAAGAGTGATAATATTTATAAAGAATTTAAGATATAAAAATTGATATATTGTATAATAAATATTCCATCAAATGTGTAGCAAAAAAATAAGATAGATATTTAAATTATTAACAAAATAAATTAGGTTCTAATTTGAATATATAAGTTGTAAATTTATAAAAGAATGTCTACCGATTGTAACTTGTTTATAAATAATAGTTTAATTACCTGGTAAATTTAGTGTAGGAATAGCTTCTGGTAATAGTAAATTATTTACTATCGTTGATTCTTCTTTAAAACAATGATTTTCGAAATGATCCATGCATATACGTTTATACTTGTATACTTGACCGTAACGTAATTTTCGCAGAAAAGGATTTTTGATTGCCGAAACCCATTCTTTGATTTTTTCCATATCGCGTGGAAAACGAATAAGTTGAGACAGTGAATTGCACCCGGGTACACAACAACTATACATATTTAATGTATATAATATACACGTAATCACAAACTTGAAACTTTTCAATATTATCATAGAATATATTAGTTAATATATACTTGCTTTGATATACGTTCTAATAACAATTTTACACCGTTTACAGGGTAAATCAAATTTTAATAATGCGTTTTCTTTCATATCTGGCAAAATTATACACGAAATAACATTGTTAAACTTGTAGTATTCCGTCTGTGGTTTTAAAAGTGTTGCCAACTGTTCAACTCTGTGCTTTCATAAATGAAATAACCGGGAAAATATTTAGTATTCTACAAAGCAACTAATGTTTAAAGCACGGCCTGTTCGATTCATTCGAGTACACTTTTAATCAAGAAGGTCGTGGTATGCTTCTACGATGATCGTATTTTGTTTTACGATACAATGTACTCTTTGAAAGGAAAAACATTGAAAGACCAATATGGCCATTTGGTCAAAGCAGAAAAAATAATTTCCGATTCAAGTGTTGTTGCACTGTTCTTTTCAGCATCATGGAGCAAGTATTGCAAGGAACTTATTCCGCTATTAAAAGAAATTTATGCGGTGACAGATATAAAAATTATATTGTCTATTCAAAATATGACATTTGATAAATAATATCTCTGAACAGGAAAATGTCAAGTTGGATTATAACATTACAGTTATAAATGTTCCTTTTGACGAAAAGAAAGATGCAATGGAAGATCATTTCAAGACACAGGGTGATTGGTACACTATTCAACATGGCGACATGGTAGCTACGTATGTCTATGAAACTAAATCTTCTGTTCACAAAGCAATCATAATTATTATTATAGAGAACTTCAGTGGCATTTCAATATAACATTTATCCCAAATATTATCGTACTTGATCCTCAAGGAAGTATCGTATCCCGGAACGGTATTCAGGATATTATTTATTACGACAAGAATGTTTTAGTCGCATGGACGTAAGCGATTTTGTTATTGTTTCTAATTAATTATTGAACTTGAATCTTTATAGACGTTAATGTTTGAACCCGGAATGTCATTGTAACAAAATTCGAAGTCACTAAATATATATTACAAGAAAATGCTTCATACGTAAACAAAACAAAATATGAGAAATAGTAAAAATTAAACTATATAAAAGATATGTAACAAAATTATTCAAGCAATAAATGTATAAGATAATTTATAAAGTTGTTAGTACAGGTGTAAAATAAAGAGGATATATGCATGGTGGCGAAATAATACTCGAGTTATAAGTAAATGTTTTATTTATCAAATAGTCATTTAATCTTCTGGTACTTCAATGGATCCATCGTTGATTTCATCAATGACATCATGTGCGGCTTTGTTGTCAATGGTGCAGCCTACGGACTGGGCTGTACCGAGCACTTCCTTCACTGTACCGGACAGCTGACGAGCCATGGACCGGGGCCTCATCTGTTTGGCAATGGAGATGATGTCATCAAAGGTAATATTACCGCTGTGTTTAACTGAAATAAAACAATAAACGATGTTTCAATACTATCTACAACGTAGATGATGTTATTGTAGTCGTTGAGTATCAGTTATGTTCTTGTAGAGTCTACAAGAACATAACTAATGCTCAGTCTAAATATGCAGGGTATGCAAATAAATACAAATATCCTTTGATAAATATTGCAGAAGTTTACTATAGTTTATAAAGTAGACACAAGCGATGTGACCGTGCCATTTTCATATTAAACTTTTTATATAATGTAAACAATTCGTGTACTTACTGTTCTTCACCTTCTTCCTGTCACGTGGGGGCTCTTTAAGGGCCTTAATGATCAGGGAAGCAGCAGAAGGTACAACTGAGATTGTGGCTTGTCTGTTTTGGATTTTCAATTGTACCGTGATTTTCAAACCTTTCCAGTCAGAGGTGGCTTTGGCAATGTCATCACCAATTTTTTTGGGAGACTGGAAGTTAAAACAAAAATCACTTTATTAAAAACAACTCATCACTGATTATGGTGCTCACAATAATAATATTACACTTTCACATACACTGTAACACTTGGATTAAAATTCTTCTCAGAAATATACGATTTACTGAAATGTAATTAACTTTTCAATACAGGTGATTGACCACGTAAAACTTTAGCATTAGAAGTTGATCGACATGTTGCAACGTTTAGGTTAGAATACATATTATTTTTATATGAATTTGTAATATAATTTACTACTTACCAAACCAAGTGGACCAATCTTTGGGGCAAGGGATGATGTAGCACCCACTTCACCACCAACACATCTCAAGAAAACTAAAATACACAAATAACATAGCGGTCATAAACACATGATATTAACCTCATCAAAAAATTATATAAAATCAACTTACCGAATTTAACCTCAGTAGGATCGAATTTAGGAGGCATCGTAGATGTATTTAATAAATAATACTAAATAAAATATAGTTCCTATAACTGGATGTCGTAGGATTTTTATTCACCGTCCAAAACTCCTCAGAGCGGACGATATAGAAAAGACGTAAGCAACAGAAGACTGGTAAGAGGAAGAAGAACCGCCAACTTCACCTTGGCATACGTAACTAATATCTAGTCAGTCGATATTTAAAAATATTAATTTTTAAAAACTTTGAATTATATGTTGAAAAAAATAAAACATTCGAAAAGACAAAATCTAATTATATGGAATGGAAACTAAATTCAGGTTGAGGGTATTATATCTTCATTTAATGACGTCACTCATGTAGTACATGTGATGCATGACGTGTTTGACCTGACTGGATTTTAACACTTGTCATCTGTCATTCTGATAGTACAAAATGCAACGTGTGTTTGGTGTGCTCCTGTACTAGAGTTTACATGCTTCAAAATGAAATTAACTAGCGAATAATTGTATAAAAATGTAACTAATGTGAAAAAGTGATATTAAGTTTTCGATTTATATAGTTTGTGAAATTAGTATTTTTGTAATGAATAATAATACAGTGCTTCACCCGGGTGGACTTCACTGCGACAAGGATGCGTTGACTAATATGTTTGGATGGTTTTTACAAGTGTTGTTGGCATGTCTTGCATTCACTTGTTTAATAGGTTAGGAAAATAACAAGTGTCAAATGTGTTATTGTCATTTATTGAAACTAGTGTTTGTTTTGTGCAAGTGGTTGTAGGTACCTTAGTTACTAATATAATTTGCTTTAGGGAAACGGTTCTGTGAACCACCTTCGGAAAGAAGATCATGGTTAATATGGTTTTATGACACGTCCAAACAGGGCATGGGTGCTTTGGTAATACATCTAGCTAACGTATTCTTGGCTGGACAATTCCAAGGCGACCCTTGTACTTGGTATGACAGCTAAAATTACACATGTTCATTTGATAATTGTGTGCATTACTTGTCTCTTGTATTTTAGGTATCTAATTAACTTTTTATTGGACTCAACTGTTGGCCTTCTTATCATTTTTATTGGAATACGATTGTCACAGTACTTAGCTAGGAAAAAACAATGGGAGGAAATAAATTTTGGCGAATATGGTATTGTTAATATTATACATATTATTCATTATTCCAATTTTTGATAAACGCATAGATATTTTATAATTTATACTTCTTGCAAAATACGTAATGATTCGTTTAGGCAATAGTTATTATAGCAGAACATTTTCTCTTATTGCTTAATAATCATAGTACAATAAAAAATAGACAATTTCTCTTTTATTTCATCTGCAACTCACAATACATCACCTTGGAAATGTCAGAATAGAAATCAGTAAAATAAATTTTGTAGAAAATTAATACGTAAACTTACCTAGAAGAATGCATAATTTAAGATATATTATGATATATATATTTTTTGTTGATTATAGCTGCTATTTTTCATACTGCTCTCAATGTAGCCTTGGTTTATTATCTAAACGCGGCATAATAAATTAATTCACTTACGATTATTGAATATCTTAGTGGAATAATAAATATTAAGTAGCTTTCAATAAATATGTTACGCATGTTAAATCATTTGAATATGATGTCATTTCTAAATTATAAAGATTATTTTAAAACTATATAAACATGCGTACCTTTAAATTGAATAATTTAATTAATAGCACACGAATTTTCTAATATTTCATTTAATGATGCAGAGAAATTTACTTCTGTAGAAATAAAATGTTTGTTATAATTTAATGATACTTTCAACGTGCTATTTGAATGCTTGGATGCTATTCTTCTCTTGATTATTTATGTATGTTACAGTCAAAAGTGCGTTTTACATCTGTCAGATAAATTATTGTTCAAATCATTTGAATTTAACAATGCTGGTCTTCAAAAACGGACAATGATTCAAACGTTTTATCAAATTTGATAGATGTAAAACACACTTGAAGAATGTTCACTTATTTCCTGTATGTTTATTGCAGGTAAACCTCCGTCCATTAACGCCTGGTTGGCACAATGTTGTGTTTACGTCGGTTTAATGGTGATAGTTAAGATTTGTATAACATTATTGATACAGTTAGACTTTTGGGAACGTGTTAGAGTGTTCATAATGTCACCGATAAACAACCAGGATATCGAAGTATCCGTCGTCATGCTCATCATTCCATTCTTTATAAATGTAAGTACATTCAACTATACGTAATCTCTTTGGTTTTGTGAAATTAAATATAATAATCAGTTAGGTAATCGTATCTGTGAGAATTACACAACGTACAATTTAATGTAATTTTACAATTTGCCATTTTGTTTTTACAAAATCCTAAAGATATTCGTTTATATTTCTAGATGTTAATGTTTTGGGTTACCGATAATTTCTTAATGCATCGGTCTCCTACGGCTCGGTCCCGGAGAACCAGCGTTGAGAGAAGTTTATTGCAACGTGTCAAAGTACGTTACCGTTCCATTCGTGCTAAAAATAAAGTTGAAGACTCGGAAAGTGATGTGTTATTATCTGCCGACGAAGAACTATTAGGTTCACATGAAAATCTTCAGCAAAGACCTCACACAACTGTGGCTATCACGTAGTATACTCTCTGAAATATGAATAAATGTGATTTTAACAATGAATATCAATACCATTAGATTACCATTTTGTACATATATGTATAGAAATATTATCACATACATTTATTTCATTGACATTTGCACTATTTCATCCGTATGTCATCATTTATTTCATGTCATTGTCTTTCTCTCTAAAGTTATACGTTGATAACTCTAATATTAAATGCATGTAATCTTGTTCCTAAGTTCTGTTATCAAGAAACAAAAATAGTCAGGTTTGATACTTGATATTATTATGTATTCAGTAATAATATTTGAAGTTTGAAAAATGTTTTATACCTATTTCTGATAACAATAAATGATTGTATAATGTTAGAGTTATTATCAGTAATTTCAAAATAAATATATTTTAAAGGAATTATTATTTTTTGTTAGTTGTAAAGAATGAGAAAAATTATATTTTTTATAGTATTAAGATAAAATGACATCCAGGTTGAAAATTGTACGCCATTAATTTTCAATAAGACAATATACACAGAGTGGTCACGAATAAGGTCCACATTTATAAATATTATATTTAAAATAATTAAGATGACTTTCATCGTATAAATGATATAATTTGAAATTTATAATCTTGGGCCATTTGATGATGTTCCTGTTTTCTAAAAATGTCTCCACAGAATACAGTATTTGCAGCCAAATTTAGATACACAAGTGTTCATTTAATATATAGTCTGTACCTTTACATTTGATCAGATTTGTTCTAGTCAGATATTGAAAGTAATATTTTTAAAAGCTGATATATAATTCGCTTCCATTAATAATATACAACTTATCCAGTGTTTTTGTAAAGTCCTCCCGTAATGATATACAGTAGAATCCGCTTATAGTGAACTTGTAGGCTGAAGGGTCCAGGAGTTTGGTTCACTTTGAACGAGTGTACATTATAACGAAAGTATTTAGTATGTTGTGTATTTAGTTGGCACTCAGTGATACGTTTATTACAAGCGAGTTTCCACTATATGCGAGTTCAATATAAGTGTATTCCACTGTATTTAAAATTACCTTTTGATACATTTTGTAAATTGTAGTATATTGCTAAATAAATAAATAGTTGAACCTTAGAAAGCGTTAAATACTTTCTTTGGTTAGATTTATTCTTTAAAACAATGCCGTCTTAACGATGATTATGAAAAAATCCGTCTTGAGATTATATTTTTGAAATAAACTATTACAAGACAATATTTTAACAGTTAAATATTCTATGCGAATCTGTAATTCTGTGATATTTTAGGCAGGATTTCGGATTTGCTGTACATATTTGTAAATGTATTGTTTATTATTATTATACATTCTGCAATAAGTCATTCTGCAAATATACTCGCCATTCAAAACAGTGTTTAGTGTATGAATAGTTTATTTTGTAAAATAGTGGACAAAACAAATGAAACTGTATACTCAGAAATAAATATATTTATTTATAAATCTGTTTTGTTATTTATTGTTCCTTATTTATTTATTACAAAATGGTATAACTATTTTGTTTTTAAATTTGTTACAATTAAATATAAACTTATATATTGCTACTAATATTATAATAAATATATACAAACGATTTCAGTGACAGAATATTAATTTAAGTACAATTTTATAGACATTTGTCTTCGAAAAAAGGCTAATGTGAAATTGATTTATTATATCGGGTATTATTTTAAAAGCACCTTTGTTCATTTTTTTATAGTTTCACGTTCATTCTTAAGTTTTATGAAATATGTATAAAAATTTAAAATTAGATTGAAACATCACTGAAAAATAATATTCATTATAGGTTTTCTTCTTTCAGAACTGAAATACTTTCACGTTGAGTTGCATATTTTATTTTATCAGATATAACAAAAAGTAGATGTACTCTACTTTATATAGCCTTAAATTTATACATGTAGTGACTTAGGGGAGTATTTCTGAAAACTTTGGTAAACAGTGTGAGTCAGCATTTATATATTAAGTAATGGATAAGCAATAATAATATTAAGTAACGCATATTCTATTGTAAATGATAAATGTTTACGAGTATATATTTGTAATATTTATTTTTTTAATCTAGCTTTTTTCATAAATAAATGAATTATTGCGCCAAAATACATTTCAATGTTTTATGAAATGTCATTTATTTTTTTTTATTTGCACAGGGCCGGCCTTATTTTTGAGAATGTATCTTTTATAATAAACTTTGTTCTCATAAATATCTACTTTATAATTATGTTAAATGCCTATTTAATTTTCACAAATTATACTGTAAATAATTGTAACTTTCTTATATCATAACACATGCACAAAAAACCTTGGTTAACCTACTATCCGTTCGTTTACATTCGTGTAAGTTCGTTTTCAATATGGCGCACTTTATTTTTCTCGCACTTGTGTTTGATGTTTTTTCGGGGCAACATATTACATTTTCTTTCAAGGCTTTAGTGCGTGGTATTATCTCTTAAAACTTAGTTATGTTCTTCATATCAGTCAATTAAAATTTAATATATCGGTGATATTGCCAATTGTCTGTTTGAAATTTTGAGGTTAGAGGTCAAAGTTGCTTCTGTTGAGCTGTGTAACTTTAGATTGTAATTATAATGTAAATTACGTTTGTTGACAGAATTTCCAGGTAAGAACATAAATCCAGTCGGTCGAGAATCCAAATGTGTGTACATTTTACATTCCTGTAAATACGTTTCACAAAATAAGTTCATCGAAAATCAGTGAAATCATCACTTATAGCTCGTTAGATTATTTCTATCTAAACTAAAAGTAAATAGAATTAAAAAAAAAATGTTCCCAAATTCACCACCCAAACACTCACATCACACCACAATGTCATATATAAGATTGTTATTAGTGCGTCAGTTCACCACCAGAATATATATATATAAATATTTGTATTGTTCATGTAATATGTACAACAGCAAAACCGTTTGGTTGCTTCATTTTGGTGCATTATTGTAGTCAACATAAACTCTCACAACTTCACCTGAGTATTTGCGTTGCGAAGGCATGAAGTAGAAGTCTGGTTGCATATCGGGTGGGGCCCGGTGTCTTTCATATGCTGTCCTCGGTAACGACAAGGTGCTTCGCTCCTGCACTGCGACTGGTGGAAAGGGACCTCTTGGCCGTTGCAGTGAGCGTGTGTCTCCCATGTAGCCTGCTGTGCGTGGAGCAGCATAGCCGGGCGGAGGAACACTTGGTGGTCGAGTTGTCGGACGGACAACTTTTGAACTGTTTTTGTGCGGTAACGTTTCACTGCGACCGTTATGACCATTATGACCGTTATGACCATTAGGACCATTAGGACCGTTATGACCATTATGACCGTTATGGCCATTATGACCATTCTTCATCTTTTCTTCCGGTTCAAACGCTTCAAATGCATAATTGGTGTTTGCCGCCGAATAGTCTTTCCATGCTGAATTCGGTATTAAGTGATCCTAGAATGGAGTACATATAGTTTTAGCCGTACGAAGTTAGTGTGTGACAGATGAAGAAAATGTGAGGTTATGCAGTGAAGAATAAGCAGAAAGAGTTTTTATGTAGCGCATATATATTAGTGTGCATAGAGAAATACAACTGCATTTATATATAATATATACAATATAAATGATTGTTCAGTTATTAAAACTAAAGGGTAACATAGATTTGATAGTAAACATTGATAATACGTATGTACAACATATACAGTTGTACAAGATGTATATGATAAGTGAGTAATATTGTACGGGCAATGACTGAATATATCTAAAAATTGACCTTGAGATTGTGTACAAACATGCATTTAATTTCATTTTAACTTTGCCAAGCTTTTTAAGCTCATTTTCTCAGCTACGCATGTACATAATTTACCAATTTATTCTTTCGATCTTTCCCCGTAATAAAAATGATTGATATAAAATATATAACACAGTAAACATAACCTAAGTAAATATATAATATCGTATTATCTAACTAAAATTATTGATTTGGTAAATAATTTTTTGGCAGTGACCAACTTGTTTTAAATACTGGCCTTTTTGAACCTATATAGTCGATTTAATTCTGAAAAATATTGATTCGTCGCTTTTATTATTAACGAGTACGCATTTCGATCGTATAAACAAACAAATTTTAATAATTATATTATCCAAATATCAGTGGTAATTACCAAAAGTGACCTAGTATTCCGCGTCGGAGACACAGAGATCACAGTGATGTTACCTTGTGACTGGGTGACTGTCTATGCGATGTTTTGTAGATCGTGCAGCTCGCTTGAACGATCGCGACCAGGACCAAGGCGGCTATGCAACCCAACACCACGTACAACTTCACCGTGGACAAAGTGAAGAAACTGTTGGCCCCGTAGTTCTCACTGGACTCGTCCGGAATCACGTTAGATGTAACTAAAAAAATATTCGTTACATTATAAATTGGAAAATTCACCAATATGAATTTTAAATATTTTTAAATAGTCTATATTGGAGGCATACACATAAAGCTTTGAATTAGATCTTACGGACTCTTATCAAATTGTTTTAATAATTTAAACTAGTATTATTAAATGAAACTATTTTACAATCGTATTTCTATAGTTCGTAATGTATTATGCTGTGATATGATGCGCGTTTGAACATTTTCCAAGGAATATTGTGCTTCAAATTGTGAAAAATATTGGTTCAATCGATGGTGAGTGATATTTATTTGTTACTTACTACTTTGAGCTTCAAATGCGAAATATTCTGGGTCCACTCTGAGGGCACCGACTTGTCCAGTAACAACTGTGTCTTCTAGTATTTTGTTAATTTGATCAAAGTGTCCATTTTCGTCTTCCAATGATCGACCTTTCTCTACTGTTGCTTTATCATATTGAACATTCATTTGTGCTAAAACATTGTTGTTTTCCCTGAAATAAGAATGTAATATTAGCGTGTTAATTGGTTAATTCGACTTGTAGCTCTATATATGATTTAAATACATAAAAACTTACTCTACGAGATTTTCGACAATCAAATCTCTGTATCCAGGTACCTTATTAACAATATCTTTGAAATTATTTTTAATCATATCCGCTAAAACTTTGAATTCTTCGGTATCCTTTTTAGGTATTTGATAATTTTCGCCAAGATTTACAATGCGTACTTGTAGATTATAACCAATTCCAGGCGGCTCTGGTGTAGTCATTACTTCACTATCATCATAGTCATCTGTAAAATTGGTTTACATAATTTTACATGTATGTTGATCTATTTGTTTAAAGTTTATTTTTCTTACCGCCTGCGCATGACCGAATGCAAACTCTTTCTGGTGAAATAATTGGCGTAATACTGTGTTTACGTATTTTCTTATTGACACTATGGAAGTTTCCACCATGCACGGGGAACATCATGAAAAGACATTCACTATTTGTAAACGACAGATCCTAAATTGCGTGTAAAATTTTATAGTACTCGTAACTGGTTAGACATATATTTAAAGTAACTGAATGAGTATTTTATAGAAAGATTGTAACTTACTTTCTCGTCATTACTAATTCGTTTTCTAGTAAATGATAAGGTAGTTACACCGTTTTCAATGCGACCACTCGTATTGTATATGTCCTGTGAACCATCCAGTAATGGTTGATTATAGTCCTTGATCCAAGTATCCATAAGGAATGGTCTACCTGTTTTCTTTTCCACCCATCCTAAGATTGCATCAGTTTGAGTCTGTCAGAGAAACACAATTACTTGTCTTCCCTTTTTAATTCAACTAAATAAATTGTATAAAATGTATTTCACTGTTACGAATAGTATTTTAGAAAGCATTGTACGTACCATTTTTTCGTTCTTTGAAAAACCAATACCTGTCCAAGTATCTGTATGACTCGTGGTAATCGTGAATCGTATTTCGTCTTTACGATGCATGTGTTTCCATTGGACAGAATATTCACATGTTCTGTTCTCTATGGAACAGGACCGCGGTGTCTTCCATTGTCCCGTGCATACACTGGACGTTAAATCTCTGATCGTACCTCCAACAGGTGAACCTCCAGTTTGGCCTAGTTCTCCAGTATTACCTGCTTCTCCAGGCATTCCTGGATCTACCTTATTATCTTGTTCTGCAAATGGTATAATATTATATTGTTAGTTCCGAAGCTCATCGTCAATATTATTAATAAGAGGTAATATGTCCGTATTATGAACTCGACGCATTTCGAACGGAAATAATAGATATTTACCAAAGAAATTCAAAGTCGTCTGTCCCCTTTTCGCTCCATGTCCATGGTATTTAAGTTCATCTGCCTTATAGAATTCCTTTACACTTGCATTATCCTTCTCCACTCCTGACGGCGGTGAATGGACGTATTTACCCGGCTCTTGTCCCTGAGCCCAAATCACATGCATCAAATCTTCATCGATGGAATGATCTGACATTTCCGTCGCCTTGAGTTTCTTGCGGAAGACGATAGTTGTAATTCCGTCCTTTTCCCAGCCGAGTGCAGCAGTTAGATCATTCTTGCCACCCCAGAACGAATCCATTCGTGGAGTAGACCGATCCCTCGTATAGTAATCCGCAATACGACTGGCCGTACCTCGTGCTGAACCAATCACGATATCGGTACAGTCCATTGCGTTGAAATCATGCCGAGGGGTGTACGGATTTAATGGTTGTTGGTTCTTATCTAACAAAATAAAATATTAATTTATATATTTATTAAAATAGTAATGTTTATTTCACGTTGAGACTATATCCACTTATGTATATTTACATAAAATTACTATTTTCCAATAGTAAAGTACTGGATGAATAACCAAATATTTAGCAAGTATTTTATAAAATTGATTCCAATGCTAAAGAGAAATCGTATATTTGAAAGCATCTAGTTTATCTAACTACAAAATGTATGGGAATTGTGCGTCTACTTTTTCAAGGCTTGTTACCCGTTGGTACTTTAATTTATATACAGAATTTTTTTACATTTATATTTATTCTATTGCCTACAACAAGACCATAGAAGTTTGTAAAATACCTTGCGCTCCATCACTCGAAGGTGGAAGTTGAAGATTAGCGTGTGTTTTAGAACTAGGTTCAGGTTCTGAAGATGGTTCAGGTTTAGAATGTGTATCAGTTTGTGAAGTTGGTTCAGCTTTAGCGGTTGTACCAGGTTCGGAAGTAGGTTCAGAAACTGGTTCAGAATTTGGTTCGGAAATTGGTTCAGTGACAGGTTCAGAAATTGGTTCTGTTACAGGTTCGGAAACTGGTTCTGACACAGGTTCGGAATTTGGTTCGGATACCGGTTCAGAATTAGGTTCGGATATCGGTTCAGAATTAGGTTCTGGTGTTGCAGCACTAGTTTGCGATGTACCTCCTTGCGAAGTGGGTTCGGCTACAGGTTCTACAAAGAAAATAACAGATCCAACCACCATTATTACAAGGTTCCAAATTTTCTACTCCGTACTAAATACTGGAATACTGTATAGGAATACTGTCTAATCTAAAATAGATTTAGAGCTGTGCTACTTGCTGTACACATAATATACTTAAAGGTGCACAGTGAATTTGTATCTAAATAAATTTCTAAATGAAGCAAAAATATTTCTACAAATAATGCAGTAATTGTTGCAAAATACCTTTATCTGCTTCACGTTTTCGGCGACCTGAAAAAAGCCGTAAAATTACAAATTGGAAAAATTTCATTTATAATACCGTCGTTATAGTTAGTTCAATTTTAAACATGGTTTTATTCAGATATTTTGAAGTTATGGCGTACCTTGCTTAGTAGACACTTTGTACGATACACTTGTCTCTATTGCCTCTTCTCTATATGTAGATGTTGATATAGAAGTCGGCGCAGCTGACCTTCTAGCATACAAAGACTTCCTAGTGACTTCCGGTGAATAAGTAGTAGGTTCAGGTTCCGCATTAGGTTCGGCTGTTGGTAAATTCTCCGGTTTCGAATTGGGCTCGCTAACCGGTTCAGATGTAGGTTCAGCACCCGGTTCAGCTTTTACAATCGGACCGACGGTTGAAGTCGGTTCGGATGTTGCGACTGGTTCGGCATACGTGGCATTTTCTGACGTGTCCACAGGGTTGCCAATCAGAGGGAAGTTCTTGCAACTGCTGGTCAAGTTTCGTGGACGCCAACCAAGACCAACGTAACTAGTACCATTTACAATCATGACCACTTCGATCTCTTTACGTTCTCTAAGTATTCGCCAGTATAAACGGAATGTGTCGCTTAGTTTTCGAAAATTGTACAAATCAAAATCAATGTTCATAGTTTTAATTGGTGAACCTACGGATTAAATATATTTTTACACTAAGGTTATACGCATAATTTAACATTATTTAAGTGTAAAGTTACTTTGTTAGAAGTACTTACGTTTATTACAACCAGGACCGAACCAGCCCGTTAGGCAGTAACACTGTGAACTTGGTGCTGTTGTTGCTTTAACGTCCACACATTTTCCTTGACTGCCACAGTCGCTGTCCTCCCAACACTCTTCTCGGTACTGACAGTGAGGGCCGTAGTACAGACGATCACATTTACATCGGCCTACTAGATTCCTTCCATGTCCACTACATGTGTCACGGTATCCTTGTTCTGTAAAGTATCGACAAGTCATCAATGTTCTTTATCCTTTTGTTTATTATTCAAATGTATGTAATATATAAATATAATTTGAATATTAAACAAAAGCATACAAAACACATTTAATGACATTATCAATGGAAGGATTAACTGGGCAAAATTGTCTTGTTAAACTTTCGTGCTATCACTTGGTATATTTGTCAAAGAAAAATTATAACTTACATATTTCTTCCTCGGCTCATTGAATTTATTTATTAATGGTATAGGAAAATGTTTATGCTAAAATTACAACTTCAAAATAACAACTTTTGTAGATAAATGGTGAAATTGCAAAAGGTTTTGGGCCATTGCTGCGTAAAATCAACAATAATCGCTAAATCCTTGGCTAAATCAGTATAATATCGTATACAAACCACGTGTTTTGATCGTCACATCCGCACACGACCAGAATCTATAGTTGGGGCCCCATTCATTGGCCTGTCTCAGCAGTCTCATTGTACAGTCCTTGCATACATAGTCGGCAGGCAACTGTATTTCGAACGATTGTGCCCTGCAACACAATAGCAGGTGATTAAACTCTTTGCAATAATTAATTAACTCACTACGAAGCAATAACTTACGTGACATCGTTCGATACAAACTCGGATCCACCGATTCTTGGCGTTAGATCTAAAACAGGTCGTTCTAAATGATCCAACAGTTGTAATTTGAAACCTCCCTGAAATTAATAAAATTTAGTTTTAGAATTTGTTTTTATATTTAGTTTCTCAAATTGTTTTTATAATTCATTAGTATTACTTACTCTGTGCGGATAAGCAAGATGCCATGTTACGTTAAATTTTGATCCTGTAAGTAGAGATGTTCGTATTTGTCCTGGAACAAAAAAAAAAAATATATTAGTTTCAGAATTTACTAATATTCTTTTAGGTTAAAAATTTGTCATGTTTATATATCTTACATATGAATTATCTAATCTAAAATATAGTATGTTGAAATGATGTTCGCTGGTAAGTAAAATTATATGTTGTGATAACTTTCAGTTAAGTTCATTGTCATTTATGCATCAATCACAGTTTCACAGTTATGCCGGTTGCGTTTCACTTTCATTTGTTAATAGCCGGACGTGAGAGTGTAGAATAACATTTTCACACTTCACGAGATTTAGATGAAAATTACTGGCGTTCATTACAATTCTCCTACTGCTTTTAATGTATAAATTAAATTTAAATATTTACTATACGCCTTAGTAGTATTGTTTTGTTACAAATCAATAGTCATTTCATTATGACAATAGAACTAGCGTTAAATTAAAAATTTAGAGTTATATAATTCAGATATACCAACTATTGTTTTATATAATATTGTTTATTATTAGCAAACTTTAGAATAATTACAGTACAGTCCGCTGCTAAAGAACTTGAGGGGGGCCAGGAATTTGATTCACTATAAGAGAGTATACACTATAACGAAAGTATTTAATTTATTATGTATTTAGTTGATACTGAGTGATACGTTTATCATAAGCGAGTTTCCACTATATGTGGGTTTACTATAAGTGGATTCTACTGCATTATATAAATATGCTTGATAATGAACGAGAGTTCGAAACGCGTCGTGATCTTAACTAAAATTGACGAGTTCATAATACGGACATATTACTTGTTTTTAATAATATAAATATGCATATTATTTTAGCTCCATGTCCTTGACAAGAACGATTCTACATATTTAAATGAGACTATTTGTCTACTAGAAAACCAGTATGAATATTGTATAATTTCAATACATGATTTATTCATTATCCAATAATATTTTTAAACGTAAACATTAATTTAATACGTATATAATAGATCTGACAATTATAATTTATGAATATACGGAGGTAATTGAAAAATGTAATTAAAATACCTAGTTTAGTTGTAAATAATAGCATACAAAATAGAAAGAAATGAGGATATAAAACGGTAGTTGTCTGTGTAGCTAACACAAATACAATGCTAATTTAATAATCAGTTTCTAGAAAACTTCTTTTTCATTCAAAAGATCTGTATGCAGACAATAAGGAATCGTGCAGACTTTTTCTATTCTTTTTTTGATAACAATAGAACAAATACAAGTAAGAAGAAAACAAAAGTGACTTTTTCGTAATCCTATGCGTTATGTACGCATGCGTGTCCACTGAAACGCGTGCAGATCCGTATTATATTATATTTTAAGGGTTTTCTATTCGCTTTTTAATATTTTAACGCACATTTTCATAATAGCAGATATGCAAGATTAGTTATTTATGTACTAAGGGTGTTATGACAATGATTATACAAGAAGGGTGACGATGTTCGTTATTTGGTTAGTTAGCAAATATTTGTGATAAATATTTTCGTGAATTTCTATTTTTCAAATACGGCTCTGTACACAGTCGTGTACGGTGATGTCACATTATGAGTCTTGCATTTTAACTGGCCATTGTATGTCCATTTTAATACATCCACGATCATAGTATGTAAGCATCAAGTCCAGCCATGCTTTCATCGGGCTTCATCTGTTTAAATAAGAGAGATCTATGTGCAACTGTTTAATCACGTACGTGTATGTAAACACAGACGTGTATATCATACATATATCCATGTATATTCAGCAAGCATGAAGAATTACTCCTAGTGGAATCTAACGATTGATTTCACTAATGGCTCTTCTTGGAATAAACAATCAGCTACAGTGTCGCAAAAAATAATATATTTTCTACAGATTTAATCAATTTCAACTGAAATGGGATAAATTTCGGTGTGAAATTCAACGGGTATTATTGATTAGTTTCATTGAGTAATAATTCATCCAAAACATATTAAAGGTTGAAATTGCAAAATTGTAGTGTTACCTTGAACATTTTATGCTGTAATTTTGACTGTTAAATGTGGTAACTGCTTTAAATATACTTAAAAACTTATAAATATAGGTTTATAAACGGTAAGGTCATATGAACAAATGGATGTTAATGATTGAACGTCATAGATCTAATTATAAATACGGTTGTACAATTTGGGAAAAATGATTACGTACAAAACTGGATAATTTAGTCACTAGCATTAACCATATGTAATTATAGATAATTTATGTAGGTAACCTATGTATGTAACACAATAATTTAGGTTAAATATTGTAACGAATGTACATTTATGTTCTAAAATAACTTATTTATGCAAACAACTTTAAAAGTTTTAAATTATGGAAAAGAAAACAGCGTCTATAAATTCTTTATTTTAAATTGATTCCATATTAACTTTAGGTGTTGGTCGAAAAGTGCATATCTTGATGCAAATTTTAGTAATTTGTATAGGCCCTAGTAGCACTGTTACTAACGGTAAACATTGTTTTTTAATTAAAATATAAGTATTATACTGCCAATTCTGAAGTTCATCGTCAATATTATTAATACAATGTAATATGTCTGCATTATTAACATATCAATTTTAGTTGCAATTGCAGTCGATATCACGGCGTGTTTCGAACTTAACATCAGTTTAAGAACTGCAGTCAATTATTCCAACCCATTCGGATAGAATATTTTCTTATTTCGATATATTTTAAGTTTGACTAAATAATCGTCAACAATGTACAATATTTATGACTGGACGTTTTTGCCCAGGGAGCGAGACTTTGTTCATCTTACTTTTCAAACTTATCCAATATGACCCGACACTCTAACCCTTGATAGAACTTGACTTTTGTCGTGTGGCTTGCAGTACACTATACCGGACACAGTACACGGAGAGTACGGTTGTGTGGCGTCTTACAGCACGATGTCCGCCCACCACACCTTGTGCAACCCGAGCAATGCGAGCCGTTGGCCTTGGGCCGGTCGTGCATGGTGATTCACTCTCTACTACCTTAGCTAACATCCATACCAATCCATACACAACAAGGCATAGCACATACCTACGAACTTGTGAATCCTGTAGCCAAGTATCATACTTGTTGCTGTTTCGCTAGTTCATACCTGAAGCTAGTATGAACTAGCCTACGAATTATACAACACATATAGGAAATTATAAAGACGCATAGCTATGCAGAACTATAATTCACGTCCATTCCCTAGCCCTAAATACATATACACAACATGTGCATAGTTGCAGAATAACTCCACAACCATGTTTGGAAGTGTAAAATTACAGTTTATAGCATAAACACATGTACAATACTTCCACACAAAATAGGTTGAGTTCATAGACACAGTTCGATACTAAGAGCTGCTAAATTTTTCTGCTATATTTGGCATTGTTGCTCTTGAAAATTGTGTATTTTTATAACAATACTATATAGTAACAGTGTCAGTTTTAGTAGAAACATTTATTGCTCTTGGTAGATCCCTTAGTATCGAGACTGTGAATAGCAACCTTAGTATTTAATGTTTAGTCATGGCTAGTTTTGGCTCTCATCTGATTGTGAGATGGGAGAAAAAGATTACAAGTCGATGAGGTAGGCGTAATGTTGATTATCAAATGATTTTATAATGAATGAGTTCCGCAAGAACAGTGCTTTTTCAAAGCTTTGTTAACTAATACTTATTAATTCTATTTTTAGTGAATGATGGAATATTTTTGTCATGTATTATTTTTCTTAAAATTTTTCATAAACCAGTACCTACATTTTCAGTTAAAGTGCATTAAATGAAATCATTTTATGCAATTCTATAATCATACGTTAGACATACATATACAATTTAATAATAGTAAACGTGATAATATACCTAGTCTACAATGAATTTAATGTTTTCGTTTTCATAAAACGTGAGTTTTATGATTGAAAGCGTTAAATTAAATAAAATAAAATTACATATCGTATCAATTATAAAGACTTTCTAAACATACGGAAGAACGGACATGTGAGATTTCAGTCGGAATTAGGTCAGATGTGTTTCGTCCGTTATGTAATAATTGTCTACAATATTACTCATTCAAAATGTTACATTGAACTCTCTCTCTCTCTCTCTCTCTCTCTCTCTCTCTCTCTCTCTCTCTCTCTCTCTCTCTCTCTCTCTCTCTCTCTCTCTCTCTCTCTCTCTCTCTCACGTATCCATTAAATTAACTGTACAAATCCATATTTTATTAATTTGTGTATACTAAATGAATAATTACTAATTAGTGTCATACATAGCGTATTTTATATGGATATAGAAAATCGAGCAGAAATAATATATAATCGTAATGAACGTTAATTTCTAAGTTTATTTTTTAAACTATACATATTCATGTTTCATTGCATGTAACAAATGTTAAATTTCAACTAATATTGATTACACTATAAACTATAAAGCTGAATAAATTTTGTTTATGTACAATATAATATAAATAATACTTTAGCGATAAATGTTGCATAGTTTACAGCGTTATACAACAATAATAAGAATGAACTTATATGTCTTTATATTAAATGAAAAAGGATACTACATGTTACCGTGGAAATTATCGTCGATCCAAAACTTAGGAACGCGTGCTAAATTCGGCCTAATGTACTTTACATATCTGTGTATCCTACGCTGGCAGAGTAGGTGGTTCTGGTTCGATATTTCATATAAAAAAATGTAACCGATGTCCTAAACACTCTTATGGAAAATGACTTGCAGTATTGTTACAATCAGTGGAAATAATGTCAAAATCACGATGTCACTACTCAAGGGGACAATTTGTAATGTTTGGTAACTCTCACAGAAAAGTTTAAAGAAAAATCAGTAGGTACATTTACTTTTAGACCAGACTTCGTATGTGAATAAGTAACTCACCTTTGGGCATACCACACGGCGCCTTTGTCCGGGAGTTGTCCAGGAAGTCCAAGTCATATTTCCGTGCTGGTGGGAATGTGAGTGCAACGTGTGCTAGGGCGGGTGCGATGACCGCCGCCAAACACCAGGTCAACACGAGCGTCCTCTGTGACGGCGACATGACGTCACGTAACGTCTTAGGATCACCGCCTTAACCTCGTCACTACTTGGCAACCACACATTGGACTGGAAACAAAACATTCAATAAACAAACTAAAAACAAAAAATAGAAAGTGTTTGACACTCTTCTCTTTAGATTCAGTTGCAATCTTTAAGAAATTATTTCAATTAGGCTTAAATTATATAATTTAGTCACTTGTATGTGTTTAATTATATAGAGAGAATTCTACAATTAGAATAATTCCAAGATTAAATCAGAATTGTACACAATTTCTCTTATCATTTGGTAAATTCACAATGAACACTTTCACAAAGTTGACGGAAGTGTTGGTCCATAATTCAATTCTTCCTGACCAAATTTCACAGTGAACAGGTTCACGTTACCAGGTAATAATTGACGTAACCTCGTTATAAATTCAACAAAAACTTATTTAACTGAATCGATTTTTATTCATGATTGGATATGAAATCGAGAAAGTCTAGCTGTTTCCTAGTAAGTACTATTAGGAATGAAATATGATATTAAATTGCATTAATTTTAAATCTAAAATGTTAATTTAAAATTCTGATACATATTTTCAACTTGTAAGCAAATAATATATAGTAATTTCAGTATGAATGTATGTATTTAGAAATCTAATTGAATTTTATACATTTGTATGATTATTCATGTTTAATTTTCTTATATATTTCAGTTAAAACAATTTTTCTATATTTTAAATTCATTTAATTATTTTATGACAATATTTAAATTTCTGCTGTTAAACACGACTGTTATTCTAGCTTGATACAAACGGCATTCAAAGAGCTGCTAAATTTTTCTACTCCAATTGACACTATTGCTATAGTAATTTTATAAAAATACCCAATTTTTATAATAGTAGTAGTGTCAATTTTAGTAGAAAAAATAGTAACTATGTAGCGTCGTTAGTATGGAGCTGTGAATGGCAGTTTTTTATGTGTTTTACTATAATTACTATTTAATGATTAATTGTCATTATTTGTTAATATTTCTTCGAATTCATATAAATTGCCATTATTATATATTTATTACGAGTTATTAATTGCAGTGAAAGTTCGTTTTTCAATTCGTTTTCTAACGTATGGGAAGCAATTTAGTAATTTTATTTTATATTTAACACTTTGCCTGTAATTGTTATCCGGTATATTAGTGTGTATTTTATTTAAAAAAATACACTTTATTCTACTTTGAACAACTGGTATAATAAAAATATGTATATTGTATTATTTTTAAAAATATAATTCTTGATAGAAAAAAATATATCTAAACATTACATAAAGATGCAGATTTATTATACATCTTATATTTTATTTATTATATTGTCTGTTCTGTCAATATTATTAATAAGCTGTAATATATCCGTGTTATATTTATTATTGTTATTACCTGTAACATGTAAAGAAAGTACCTGCAGTTATATACGATATTACGTACGATTACAATTACATATTACAGACATTTATCCGCGTATTAATGTGTGAAAGTGAAACACATACACAAATAGAAAACTACAATTTTCTTGTTACTAGTTTTGTTGACTGTGTCTAAGTATGTATGTGACTTGTGTTAACTGCAAATGTAATCATTTAACATGGGATTGTTACGATGCGGTGGGAACACGTATCCGGATGTAACTGTACACGGCGTGCAGCGAAAATAAATGTTTGTTTAATTTAAGTACGAAATACACAGACTCGCCTGAATTCTTCTACCAGATTTATTGTACTAAAGAATTGTTGTACAAAATCGAATCAAACTTATAAGATTACGTTATGAAAATACAATATAAGAATTCATACCATTATGATTTTACAATGGTACCAGTATTATGTACCATGAAAACTGCAATTGTTTATTTGCATAAATACATAACTTCACAGTTATTTCTATTATCAAGATGCGAAATAACTCCTTTCCTCGTTAGCATTTATATATGAAGTAAATATTTGAGATACTAGTATTATATTTACTTATTTTTATAGTAGTATGGAAGCTCTATAATAATGATATTAATAAACGATATTTCTACCCCAGGAATGGGAAAGGCGTGATGATATGTATGTATGTAATAAATGAAATGTAAGTTTGTTGCAGAAAAAAATATTGTGCAACATACAAAGAATAATCAATGAAACTTCCAATTAGCAGAATCAGATAAAATGATCACTATAGGCATTGTTTAGATTGAGTATTTCGATTGTTTTGTTCCAAACAACCTTGTAGGTAGCAGTAGGATAATTATTAAGATCTAGCCGCAATTCAACCAATCAAAGTTTTATCGCTAAATAGTATCAAAACCAGATGAATGCATACAAAGGTTGAATTAATTATATATTTTTTCTTCTTCAAATGCATTTGTAGAATAATTACATCTGACTCATATACACTGGAATCCGCTTATAGTGAACTTGAAGAGGCAAGGAATTTGGTTCCTTATAAGCGAGTGTACATTATATCGAAAGCATTTAGTATGTTATGTATTTAGTTGGGGATTCAGAGATACGTTCATTATAAGCAAGTTTCCACTATGATAGAGTTCACTATAAGTGGACTTTACTGTATTTCAATTTCAAGTTTTAGATTGCGTTTTATATTTCACATGAGTTCTGGTCCACAGATATTTAAATTATGCCTATTTTAATAAATAGAGATAAATTAAAGAATTATTGTACAAAATCAAATCAAACCAATAAGATTAAGCTATCAAAATACAATGTATGATTTCATACCATTATGAGTTTTCAAAATGTTTAAACAATAATTTCCTTATCAACGTTATTAAGTCATCGATATGAATTGAACAGCAATTGGTCAGAATGATTCATGTAAATCATAAAATATTTCCAATTATACTGATTGGTTCGAGTAATCGAAAAACAATTTGCAGTAAATTTTTAACGATATGAATCATTAATAAATGCGTTTTACATCTAACACATTTTCATCAAACCTGCGTCAAATTCATGTTTCCGTCCAGTGACCATGGACTAATATGAAATACTTCAAATTTATTTGTCCTTGTTTTGATTCGTGACGAGCAATGATGAAGCGTTTGAAACATTGTCCGTCAAATTAAAATGATTTGAAATTTGACAGATGTAAAACGCATTTAAAATACACAATACTCTCTGACTAGTATTACTTGCAGTCTGAGTTCCATTTGTGAAGGTTCTGTTTGTGTGTGTGTGTGTGATGGCAACCAGGATATCGACATGTTTCATCAATTCGTTTCACTTTCATGTTGAAGACTATTATTGTGATTTATAAATGATTACAGTATCCTCACAGCAAGACACGTTCGACTAGATTGACTGTTTTGTTACAGTTTTATAACCTAAATGTTTCTGCAGATATTTCAAACATGCAATTCCTGAATAATTTAACCTTTCAACGTAATTAGACTGTAGCAATTATATTTCGAAAATTGCTGTTGCATTACCAGTATGCATACTTGGCTGTAGAATGTGACATTTAATATTTTCAAGTCAAATTAAATCCTATACCAATATAATTAAATGTAGTTATGTAATATTGTTACATTTTTGGATAAAATCTAGAGAAGTTATTCGAATTTAGATATAAAACATTACATTTGATAATAGTATAACTTATTACAACACATCATAAGTATATTTTATTGTATCATATTTTTATCCTATTTTATCCATAATATTTATAACGAAAAAGTTGATAATGAACGAAAGTTGGAAACTCCTCGTGATATCAACTAAAATTGACAAGTTCATAATGCGGACATATTATTACACGATAAACTTCGAAACTGAGATTATACTTAGAAAAGTTATGCACTGAAATACATTTTAACAGTCTTTCATATTAATGTTTTATTCTTGTGTGTTCTTGTTCAAGATGTATGTTTCTATTCTAGTTTCATTCACCTCGTTGGCAGAGCGTAATTCAATTTTAATGAGTTTAATTGCGCAGATACGCTGTGTTAATAACGACACGGTATTGCGGTGCATGTTGCCCAAGTCTCACGTTATTCTTCTCGCGTCCATAGTTACGATTGTAGTACACACACATACAGTATATCTCGCACATGCATACATATTCATGCGTAAGTGTATATGTATGAACCCATTATGTCAACTAGATCTACCTTCTCATGAACTCACGGAGTTACATTACACAATGCAGAACGTCTAGTTGTTGTTTTTGTAACAAAACAGCAGAAAAAACAAATTATATCGCGTAGTTAATACATGTCACTTCCAGCCAGACACAAGAGCAAAATGAATAATCTTTTCTGTGATAAAATACCCAAGATAAATATGAGAACATACTACGAACATTTAAGTATTTATATTTCATTTTACATGTAGTACCTATATCTGTAAAGCTTAGAATGTTCATACTACTTGCAAACCAAGTTAAATAATATTTATATTATGTATTTGTTGTGTAAAATATACCGTCAATGTTCAACCATGACTAATAACCATAGAATCATAACCGTACTATGAAAATTCCATATTCGTGTAAAATATTTTGATTCAATGAACTAACTGTACCAAATGCGAGAGGTCAACGTTCTATTTAATTATACATTTTAAGCTTCAAAGATTTTCAAATACCTTTCATATTTTACCACATTTGCACGAAAACTCGGCAGTAAGAAAAATGAAAGCATACATGTACATATCTACATGCACTGGATTTACCGTTAAACCAGTGGCATTAAAACAGCGGTACATTTACCCAACTCGTGACCAACAATAGCACATAGGAGATTCTGTTTTTTCTGTAACTAAATATAGGTTATATAGCGAAAATGTTTCAAACATAAAGCATAAGAGTAGTACTTGTCATATAAATGTATGTATAACTCCGTAACAGATATGGAATAAATGTTATGAATACGGTAATATGGAATAACTTTTCTTAGCGTGTCATTTTGTACGCATGCGCAATGGACTTGGGAAATACGTGCAGATATTTCTGTGCGTTCGCGTCAAGTGATCAACTTTCTCTGCACGCATCCTGGGGCGGGAATGTTGTGTGAGAATTAACGGTTCTGCGTGTGCACTAACTTGCTTCCAGAGGAATACAAATTGAACTGATTTGTAATCACAAATATTTCAAATACCATCACAGTTGGATATATACATAAATCTTGGGTGGAATTCGATAGAAAATGTCTTGTAACATCAAATAGCATCTTACGAAATCCTAAAAAAATCCTTTATAATTTGAGAGTAGGATTTAATATTGGAATCTATTGTGGTGTTGCCAGCTTATGCTGGGACGGCGCTAGTATAGTATGTGTCAAAATGTAAGCAAATGACTCCTAAAGACCCTCACAGCAAGCAGTTTCTTTAGCGGATTACAGGGGTAAAATTATTAGGCTGTATTTATAGTTTATTCTATAATTATAAACTGTCAGAGGCAGAATTCGGATACATATTCGTTTGTTTTGTCCTTCAACTAAAGTTGCGTCTTTCTTCCTCCATCAAGATAAAATATCTACGATCAGTCTGTATAATTTACACGAATAAATCACATTTATATGACGTACTGCTTGAACAATGTACATCAAGATATGTTTAATTACTCATCATGTATCACATCATATCTTTCCCACATTACAACTCAGGTATCAGAGCAGGTAGATCGTAAACGGTGAGTAATTAGTTATGCGATGCAATATCCTTGAAAGGCATTGCAATGTTCCACGGGAAGCAAAGACAAAAAAAATCTACACTTTCCTAAGAGAAATCAGTTAACAACCACCAACCATCATTCGGTATCTCACCACAATAAAAGAGTTACCGTTTCCGGGCAGTCACCAGTGATCAGGTGTACACTTCCGGTAAAAATCCATCACCATAGAGTCATGCTTCACCGCTTATTGATTAAGAAGATATGGTCAATGATCGGGCATAGCTAAGAACTTAAATTGTGCTGTAAAGCAAGTATTATTTCACGGAAATCAATGTGTAGATATTCTTGGGGAGTTGGAATAAAAGGCAACAATGTACTTGAAACGATACAGTGTTTTATATTCGAGTTTATTTAGTAACTGAAGTTGAGAATGTTGCAGTGTAAGCAATGTTGCGAAATTTCTTAGTCACATCTTACTAAAACGGACCGCAAACCACAAAGAGTGAAAGCGTCCAACGAACGTACGGAAATACAGATTATAATCGCACAAAAACACAGACACAAAAGATGACGAAAAAACCAAAGATCTAAGGTGGCATCTCATTTCGGGAAACAACCTTATTAGAGATACACAAGTAACGGAATAAGCAATACAATATCAAACAACCAGTTCTCAGTTTATATTTCTGAGTTATTATATATACCTGAATTATTATAGCTATTGTGCATTGTAGTATAATAATTAAATAAATGATACAGCTCTGAGCTCCTTTATCATGCAAATAGGAAGTAGGATTGATGTGAAATAAATAATGAACATTAATTCTTGCGATAAAAAGAGGTTTTTGCAATGTGTCCATGTCGATTCACAATGCATCTTATATCCGCGTAGAACGCTGTACAATTTACTTTTTCTTCCGGAAAATTTAATTAAACCATATTTATTTCACTTTATTCATGGTGATGTTTGCACTCTTCAAATATAAACATTCTCTATAAGGTTATTCGAGTTCACCTGTTAATTTTCAATTGTATTCACAGCTGATTCGTATTTTAATATACAAATTAACCATGCATATTATCCAATTTATAAAAGAAACTCGGCTATAATTAACGTGTACCTGAGTCCCAACTAAATATACCATATATATATAACGTATAATATTATATACTTTGCTTGTAGCATAAAGTGTATATTTTATCATGTACAAGATAAATTACCTTGATCATATGAATATCACTATGTATAATAAATTTTACCCTATTCAAAAGAAATAGTATCACGTTAGATGGACATCTGGAATGTTAGTGGTTGAAACAGTGGTTACTTTGTGGTCATTCTGGTAACGGTTCTGCTCCTTCCATGCATAACCGGCCACTGCTGTCTCGTCAGTGCAATTTCTCCGCACCTTAAATTTCCTTTTCCAAAAACGTTTTCGTACTTTCACCTCGGCAGTAATTTTATAAATGAATTATGCTTCCACTTGTTCATTATTTTGTAACTTTACTGAAAATCTGTCAATGTAAAATATAAACATACACAATAATCAACAGTTTTTTTTGGTATTTCTTTATGGTTTTGAGTCATGTATTAAATAACTTAGCAAGTATTAAATCAGGAGATATTCGTGAATTATGTCTATACAATTGCTAGTGAAAAATATACAAAACAACAAACAATAACGCGATTGAGATTCATTCTTGAGATCAGTAGTGAACAGGGTTACAATTTTGTTTGAATCTTATTATCCATTGAAATATTTTACTGAATTTGTATTGTTAGGATATAACATCCCCAATAAATAGTTATTACAAGTCAAGAAGCCAGCAATAAATCCTGGAATAGGGTATACCGTTATCGGTTGATTATAAAGTAACGAATCGCAGTTGCAAGAGGTTGTTTCAGAGTTTCAGCACATGTAATTTATAACAAGACAGTTGTATATGTCAACAGCGAAACGGACAACATCCGGTGAACTGGTAATCGTACAGAATTCTGTCACAAATAATTACACCGTGTACCGTGTGTTTTAATTACAAATGCTTAATGAGTAGCTCGTTATGTAATATATATATATATATATATATATATATATATATATATATATATATATATATATATCCCTCCCGTACATGCTTCTAACGGTATACTGATTATTAATATCACTGTAATGTATAAATGTACTGGATTCATACATATTTTATGCTAAAAAAAATTTCTGATAAGTTAATATTTACATGCAGCTTAATATAACTTTATTATGATTAAAATCACTCATTGAAACGAAAAATAAATTAGAAAATATTAAACAGTAGAATTAATAGAACATTTCTATATTTACATGTAAATTTTGACATTTGTCTGAATTTTCAGGTTAATCAAAATGTATAACAGTTTATTTCGCGATTAAGACATTCTCGTATTTCATATCGGAGTGGTAACGTTGAAAATCTGCATTTAATTAACAATTAAGCGTGGTTAAAGGTATGTAAGAGTAACCTACTTTCTGTAACCGGTAAAGTTCTGTTTCACTTGTAATTAAAATACTATTATAATTAAATTAATATTGTGCGAAATAATTACAATATTTCCGTTATACTTTGCTTGGATAAACTGAATTCGAAAACTAGAAATTCAGTGGTTGCAATCAGATAAAACAAAGAGTCTAGAAAAATTGTACAAATAACAAAAAACTAGCTGTAATATATGTAGTTCTCTAAAATCAAGTACACACGCAATTTTCTAATTACATTTTCTCATGTTTAACCTAATTTGATTTGCTTGCAATCGAGACTAATGAAACTCAAAGAAAATGTGAAACGCATTAGAAATTAATAAATTAAATTAGCTTGCGTGTGATAATACAGGTATAAGTTACTTTGTAGCGATAATTTTCACATTCACATAATGCAATCAACCGTGGAAAATAAAGATAACTAGTAATTATCATTGTAGGCAAAGTAGTGTGAAAATACTCACTCATGTACGTATAATGTGTGTATGTATGTGTGTGTGTGTGTGTACGTATATTATTATTATTTATATTCTTTACATGTATGATCATAATACTATGTTATTATTGTTAGGAAATTGTGAAACCAACAATTTTCATTTATTTCTCTCTTTGAAGAGAAAAATCCTGAGAACGTTATTTCATTCTAACAGGAAAAGAAACTTGCCTCTGGGCAAGCTGAAATGTAACATATTACGGGCTGTTTCGGTATGATAAGTCGTGCATTTCAAATCGATATGTTCCTGACACATGACTAGTGTGATTTTCGAAAGTTGAATATCAGTAGAATACAGTTTAGAATCTCAGTTTGATTATGTCAGAATCAACACTATCCAGTTCTAATTCTATGTATTACTAATCATTTCTATACATGAAACATGTAATTATGTATATCATCTGTTTTTATATTACCGGGTGTTAATTAAAAAACTGGCCATAGGCCTTTAACATGGGAACTCAGGTTTCGCTTATGCAAAAGTTCTCAAATTATTGTAGACAAAAATACTTCAAATAAATGTTATAGATAACTAAATTCTGCATATAAGTTAGTGTCAGATTTAAATTTTGACATTTTATATTTGAAAAAAATCACGTTGAAAATTTCTTGAAAACACATACTTTGTAAAAATAGCCATGGAATTTAAAGAAAATAACAAACAATTGTACGATATATATATTCATTCTTATAATTATTTAGTAGATTATTTTTTATGTATAAATAATTTCAATGTAAAAATACGGAATGCACATATTTTAAAGTCTGTCCGTAGATGCGGATCTGTGATCCACCTTGATCCTTGACAGCAACCTTGGCTAGCTAGATAATATTATCCGACAACTCGCGTTCATTTCCATTTTCATTGTGTACTTATTTATTGTTGTTTAAACATTAACCACACACTTGCATACCTGCATGCACTTGATTATTGTAATTAGAAGGGTGTTATGTCATAATTGTTTATAAATATTAATTGTGTATATATATAATTTCATGCGCGTTCATTTATTTCAATGTTCGAAATATATTTGTATCGATTGACAATTTATTTTTACCTCAAATAGCATAACAAAAATATCAATTAACATTTTGCAAATCTCTGGTTTACTCTCGGTCATGGTAATAATACTTGGAACCGGTATAAATAAAATAATAATATAATCATAATTCCTCGCAGTGAATACGCAATTAACAGTGTTTTATATTTGTGTTATATAGTGGGAACAGATGTTTAACACCTCTGGATGTGCAATAATTGCAGTGTATGACACCTGTACGTACATTTATAGGTGGTATAATTAACGTATCAGGTGCATTCTCGAAGCATTGCTTTCTGCTTCGCACCATATGTTCACATACCACCAGTATACCTGATGGTATGTTAGTTCCTTATTAGTTATCAACCACTGTTGGATAATTTAACAGCACAAGTATTATTCGCACAAGTATATACAGATTACCTTAACCCAAATACGAAATTGACAATCACTAAGCAAAATCTAATCTCATCAGTAGTTGAGGTTATGTTATACAGCGCGTGCGCAGACTGTACGAACAAGTAATTGACATGGATTCGTTGGGATTGGGAGCATGGCAACTGTGATGGCAACGTAAATTATTGTCATCAACGACATTATTAGCAGATACGTATATACTTACTCTCAGTAATATCATCAGAACACATTTATCTAGCAGAAATGTACTATTTTAAAGAATTTTTCTTAATATGCAAGTTAATAATAATGCATATTTATATTTGTCAACATAACTGATGAATGAAATATTATTAAATATTTAACCATCGGTGTATTTACAGCAAGGTCAAAAATAATTGTGCACCGTCGCACGTAACCTATTATCAGTCAACTAATTTCAGTCATATGACTCCATTCATACGTACGTTATTCTTCTTTTGTATTTCCTGTCATTTTAATCATCTGACGTTCCATTCCGAGATATCTATAGGTACTGCAAAATGCAACATCAAATATTGTATTTTATTAACGGAAATGTGTCATTTAGTAATCATCAAATTGTATAATTGTTCCTGGAAATAAATTGTTTGTAATTACTTTTATAAGTTGCGAGAAACTTTGTTGTGTAAATATTAAAAGATTGTATTTTTAATTTAAAACACTTTTCACAATAACTATTTGACAATTATATAATTTCATTATGAACAAACAAGCATATTACATAATTGGACATAAATTAAAAATTAGTGTACGTTATGGCTTATTAAAAGAACAGCTTACTAACTGAAAATAATTTCATATTTTCATTACAAAATTTATTTCCTACCTAAAATGTTCAGTTACCGCTTGCAGATGCATAAAGGAGCGTAATTTTACATTATTAAGTGTTAAAATAAATATTACTACTATTTAATTATCACATTAGGTGGCTACATTAAGCAAGGGAATCTTGCAAAATAGGATTGTTGAAAAATTTCACTACCAACAGTAAGGTTCTTTCATCAAAAACGTGCGATACAATCATATACTGTATAAATAAATATACAGTGTTTTAGATACGCATCTAAAACAGTACGAATTACCCAAACAGAATTGTTATTCTACGAAATAATACGGCTTTTACTATTCAGAAGCAATAGCATTGCCAACGTGACTGTCGAGATTCGTGTCAAATTCGCTCAAGTGTAACTGGTAACAATACTACAAGATATTTACAGGTTTTATATTAATTACCATTAATTAACGTTTGGATTTTTTAAATAAATAATTAGTTGCTTTTATACTTATAGTTTATAACTTTTTAGTACGAATAATGTATAAAGAACTACAATATCGCTTGATAGCAAAATAGTAATAAATTATTTTGTTCAAATATTTAGTAAGTCTATTTCATTTGTATATTGTTTAATTTAAAATTAATTATTCTGTGGAAACATGATTATTAAGATTTTATGACGAATATTTTTGCTATAAAACAATTTTGTTTATAAATATTTTCCTACATTTTTTAGTAGATATACTACATTGATAATCAAAAATTATATTATATAGCAACAACAATTATATATATATATATATATATATATATATAAATATATATATATATATATATATATATATATATATATATATATATATATATATACAGGGTGATTCACGAAGAGCGGAAAAAATTTTAACACGATGTTGGGGTGGTCATTTGGAGTAAAAATGTCTTATGAACATGGGTCCTATTCCATTTGGTTAAGTAACTAGAGGAGATCAAAATTTGATGAATTCAAATGCTAAACAGCATATTACCATTAAGAAATCTTAGAAACTATAAGAGATATGAAGCTGGTTAAATTAGACAAAAGTTGCGCATTTATAAGTTAAAGTTAGTGATAATTTCGTATTTTGAAAATTTTGCATGGATTACTAGATGTGAGCAAAAAAAACAGGTGAATTTACTTAGGCACTTATAAAACTTTAATTTCTTATAGTTATGTAATTAAATGAGGTAGGACCTATGTTCATATGACATCTTTTACTCAAAATGATCTCCCAACAACGTATTAATTTTTCTTACTCTTCGTGAATCACCCGATAAAAATTTTGCGCACATCTAGTAAGCCATGTAAAATTTCCAAACTATGAAATAATCGCTAACACTAACTTATAAATGCGCAACTTTTGTCTAATTTAACCAACTTCATAGCTCTTACAGTTTCTAAGGTTCTTAATGGCAATGTGCTGTTTAGCATCTGAATTTATTAATATGTACATTCATCAAACTTTGATCTCCTGCAGTTACTTAACCAAATGGAATAGGACCCATGTTCATATGACATTTTTTACTCAAAATGACCTCTCCAGCATCGTGTTAAATTTTTTTCCGCTCTTCGTGAATCACCCTGTATATATACATATATATATACAACACCGCGGTCTCCTTGACTGACTTTTATTACCCACAATGCCGTTCTTCATGTACAATTGAATTCATATTCGTTAGCTTGGCTATTCACAAAATTCATTTCGACATCTTCAAGTATCACATAAATATGCATGACAATAAAATAAAAAAAATATGTGTGGGCACTGTTTTATATATATATATATATATATATATATATATATATATATATATATATATATATATATATATACCTGTTCATTCATCGTTCAGTTTAGATTCCAAGTATTTATAAACTCTATAATTATTATATCATTCTCTTTTGCTGTTAACATTTTCTATTGCGTGTTTTCTCGTTTTTATTTGCTGTTACGTGAAAAACAACTTTTCTTTATGAAACCCCAGTTTAACGCATGCGCACATACATGTGTATTTACGTGCGCAAGCTTGACTATGGCTATTAATGTTGTATATTCGTGTCAAGTGTGTATATGTGTTGCCTGTTTACTTATATATTTATTTATTTATCACTTGTATGTCGTGTGTTAACTTCTTATTTAAACATATAAGTATGTGCGTTGCAAAGTCCCAGATGGCTACGTGAAGGACACCAAGCTGCTGTTTGGAATTGTTTCTTCGCATTCCGATACCCTGATTGTTTTCCACGCTTACGTCATACAGGTGAATGGACAGTGCCTCGTAAACTGTTTTTACCAATGGTTTGCCAAGATCAAAGTATTTTAATGAAACTGATAAGCTGTTTTATTTACTTTGTAAATAAACCGCTATCAATTGAATTTTTGGAACGGAAAAATAATAAAAAATAAAATTGAACAAGTCTGATTAACCTTTTTTCATTGTTAATAAAAAGTAGCGGTAAATTTATTGATACAGTTGTTTGCTTTTTAATTTATATGAGAATAAAAATTCTAGAAATATATTATACAATAATTTAGCTTTATTTAGAAACAATTTTGATAATCTTTAATCAACTAAAGATGGTTTACTATAAGACAATAAAATTAATAGAGAACGACTGAAAAACTAAATTGAAAGATAAGATAAGATAACAATATGCAAAATAGAATTGCAGATATTATTTATGCACGTATAAGGTATGTGACCACCTGAAGCTTCCGTGCATTCCTACAATTATAAACATAAAGATATACGCTCAAACCATACAGACATGATTCATGGGAAATATTTTAACTCGAAAGCAACTTTATGAGTGATTTTATGCAGTTATTCAGGTAGGCATTATGTATATCCGTGATAGAGGAATTACATTTGTTTATTGTATTTATACGCCTTTGTAAATACGAGTATGTACTGTTATATTAAACTCAAGAATAGTAACTTAGTTACAGTAATCTTAATAGAAAAATACTATTACAATTTAAAGCGATTGCTTGAATTTTCTGTAGCTCTGTTTACTTCCGAGTATAACTAACATGTTTCAACAAAGCTACGAATGTGGCAACTGTAGCATCCAAATAACTAACTATAATTTGTGTTAGAATATATGGTACAGTAAGGCCTCGATTAACGCTGATTCGATATAACGCGGTTTTTATTGAAGCCAAAAAAGCGCTAAATTTACGATAGTTCATGAAAACAGAATTAGGGAAATTATGGATTAATTTATAGAAAATGACCCAGTATTAAAGTGACCTCGTATAACGCGGTTTCATTTAACGCCCTGTCTTCAGGAACGCATCTAAAGCTCTAAATAAGGTCTTACTGTATCATAAGCTAGTTTGATGCTTCATCAGACTATGTAGAATAAAATACAGAATTCGAAAATTAACGTTAACTTCTACGTAGTTATTAATCTTTGCGATAATATTATTTATATATATATATATATATATATATATATATATATAATTATTAGATTAATTACATATCCATATTCTGTATGTGTGGTATTCCATGTAAGCACGTTGTTTTTTGTGCTTCAAATTTCCAAAACTATTTATCCTTGACACTTACGGATGTGATCTGGTTTCCCCGAAGCAAGTTTCTTCTTTTTGCAAAGAAGTGGTTTTTGTTTTTTAAAACCTGACTTTAAGAACTATAGTCTCAAAAAGCTGAATAAGAGAAAAGAATAAAGTTCGTATTTGTCTGTTTAAAAATATTTAAAATCGAGTGTAATACTAATATACTATTTTACTGAAATTATTATTTTATTTGAGACGTTATGCAGGTGTACATATCACGTGCATATAAATATACTATGATGTGTTCCCTTGCCTGTTTGTGTATGTTGTTTTTACTTGGCCAATCGGGTGACATACGCGACTTTCGAATGTTTAATATATTTGTTTACATTCGTAGATTCAACGGCACGACAAACCCACTTTCATAATTAAGTGTTAATCAGTTACAACTCTGGTCATAAATCCACAACATCCAATCACAAGTCTGTGTAGTCATCATCTTACGTTTGCAAAGTCATCACATGAGTGTAATAAATATTTTATAGACAGTCATTTTGCACTGGGACTTGCCTAGAATTCGAGATAGTCTGCCTAACATTATGTTTTTCCTAACTAGTTTTTTTTTTCTATTATTTTCTATTATTAATAATTTTTATGTGCTGATATAAAATAAATATATTTTGATTACAGAGAAACGTCATACTATCACTTATAGAATATGTTTTATATACTGGGTGTCCCAAGAAATCTGGGACATAGGGAATTAACATGTAAATATAGAAATATTGTGATTACTTCTGAACAATACATTTTAGAGCAAAAGTGTAAATAAAATAGCTGTACAGAATTAATTATTAATATAATTATTTGCTAAGATTCAGTTCTTGGTAATTTGAATACGAGACCTGGAATTACGGTAGAATGAATGTGCATCTTTATCGAGGTATAAAATTTCATCGGAGTGTTTGTATTTTAAAATATCATCAAATAATCTTGCATGCTACTATAAATTACAAGAAAGACAATTTCCTGAGTTAAAATATAATTTGTAGTAATCGTAATACTTTAAAACTCATTATAATTTTTATTTTTTCTAACATATATCCTCATCTGCTGTTATTTTTAATTGTATTAACTTTCAATGATTCAGCATTGCATGATTCACAGATACATATCATCCATATGTCAGCTACTGTCAAGTAGTGCACTCTATGTTTTACTAAATAATGATGTGATTTGCAATTACTTACATCACTGGTCAGTGTTGTTTCGGCCTCGTTCTACTTACGGTTCAAGAATTATAAAAAAGCCACAGCTGTACAAGAAAGAACCAGATTGCAATTAAAATCATGTTGTATACAAGAAATATCAGTGTTCATATTCGACATATGTTTATATATAAACCTATATCTTATGCATAAAATTAATTCTAATATAAACAGATGATATTCGATAAAATAAACACGAAAATTTCACCAAACTATTTAGAGAAATTTACTTCCCATTCGAATGTTTGTTTTTGTGTAAAATTCAGCTCCTTACGAGATTATAATTCTCAAACAAAAACTAACACTTTAATAATATATGTATTTCAGGATACGGGTCGCGTTTATTATTTAAGAATTATAATATATATTTTAAATAATTCGCACCTGGGTTTGAATTTTTGTAGAAACACTAAATGAACAATTTATAATTAATTGTAATATAAGAGAGTTATAAATTTGTAAAAGTTAAAGAAGAATTCATATCATAAACGAAAAATCACATAACCTTTTATAAATCAGTTGTTTAAATGCCATTGTATGTCTTGCAATATATTTTAACAGACATGACATATTACAGTGTTATCTGAAATGGATCTTGTGGGTACAGCGAGTCACCAGTTACACCCACACAATTGGCAAACTATGGTCAGATGCAGAAAACAGGATCATTTCATTTATATCTGTAATCATGGGTACCGCAAGAGAAATAAAAGGATTACGTAAATGGAGTTTGTTCTATAAATAAACTCTGCATCCATGAAGCATCTTTAATTTTTTATTAAAGATATCTAGTATGAATGAAAATATATCTTATCGAATAATCAATTGAATATGTAATTGAATAAACTAAAAATACATTCTAATATATTTTACAGTATTAGTCTGTATCTTATTGTGCATATAATAATGATTATCCTTTCAAATTGTTTAATCAACAATATGTTCAGCATTCAAAGTGACATAATCAATCTATTAAATGAAACTCCATACGACACAAACACTGCTTTAAAGATCCGGTTTAAAAAGTATTGTTTTCAAACTGTCTGAATAATTTAGAAAATATAATATAATAATATAGCAAATAATTTAGTATCACAGACCTGTCGGCAAGAATATTTTGCTTCATACATGTCAGGTACAATTTTGTTTTTTATCAAATCCAAAGGTACTATTCTAAATCTAAAACCGAATATACATTTTTGTCCATATCCAAAACAGTAATAGATTAATGATATATTTTATTACTGGTATTTACTAGAATATTTTATATGTTTAAATGAGCATAAATGATCTTTGAATCAAACTTTTTTCCCTTGATGATTTCATAACTTCGGTATGTATTGTTTTTCTTTGAATGATGTAGAAGATGTTGAGAGTAATTTATAACAGAATTGGACTTCCATTTTCTGTATGTTATGCTAGTAAAACACTAGTTAAAGATTGTCTTACCTTGAACTAGTAAATAAAAACTATTTCTTCCACTGATGTTCTTCTCTGTAAAAACACTTGTATAACAAAATATCCAATTCGCTTAACTTCGCGCGCACCTATACACACAAACAAATTTGTAAACCGTGGCCGAACCGCACATCTACGCAATAACTACGGCTCGAGTGTTGCTACAATCGTTTCTCGTAAGCAACTAACGTTTGTCATAGGTAAACTAAGGCTTGTTTGAATCAAAAGCGAGTTGAACAGTGCTACTACCATGACGACCTCGCTTGGAAGGGAACTCTCTGAAGAAAGAGAGAATGGAGTGGAGGGGGACACACACACACACACGCACACATAATATGCATACGTATATCTGTACAGGTGTACAGCATTCTAGATTATAGGTTTTAATATTGTTGAAAGATTCGATAATATTTATAAAGTTAATACTCCATTTATGAAACAGGCTTATAGTTATAGTTTTGTTTATCAAACAGTGAATTTTATTATAAAATTGTAAGAAAAATTATGGAGTTTTCGTAAATAAGATCATAGAAAACACCTAAATTTTCTCATTGATTTTTAATACTTATATTTTTTTTTATTTTAAGGATTGATATTACTTCAGAACTATATAAATAAATATGTATTCACGTTTACATATTTATTCTTACTTCAAGATATAAGTGTATTACATTTAATTTTGCATAATTGCAATGTAATAGTCAGCTAAGGTGGGAGAATTAATGAATTCAGCGAAGATGCTAGTACAGTGATTGGTAGACAGGTGATAGCAGTGATAGATCAAGCGTGTTACCCTCACAGTCTTTGACAAAGTTGGTTGTATACAGTATCATAAGCGCCGACTGTGTGGGGGCAATGATCAAATTGTTGGGGGTGAGAGTATCAATTAGCTCTCATAGAATTATACATATTTGATTTATGTATATATTTTCACCTAAGATACGAAGATACATTTTCGCCGGCTGACGTTTTTTTTAGCTTGGCTGAGATTATCGAAGCAATTTTTGCCTCCTTAGCCAAATTAAAAAATCGGCGCCTATGTACCTGTATGGATAATACTTGTGCGTAGTATATAGTAGTATATGGCAGTAGTGGTTTCTCTTTCTAACTGGTCAGCACGCAAGGAATGTTGACTAGCTGTGGGCCCACATAGTGTAGCTAGTGTAGCCACACACAAACATACAACCAACGGATGAACCACAGCACACTACACTTGCCTAGAATTATGTTCAATCTCGTGGAACTGATACGCTTGAGTACCAACAACAGAGATCTAATAATTATTTGTATTAACAGTTAAAAGAAATATTCATAATGATTGTTAAGACAAATATGTACAGTGGAATCCGCATATAATGGAAACTCATTTATAATGAACGTATCTCTGGGTCAAAACTAAATACAGAACATAGTACATACTTTCATTATAATATACACTTGCTTATAATGAACCAAATGCCTTGTCCCTTCAAGCGGATTTATCCCTTCCTCTTGCAGGCCCTGTATATCCGTCTAAGTAGGTAAGTAAAATACATATGTATATCTTACTTCATGACATATGTTAAATTAGAAACGTGGTCATTCGTATTGGCGTAACACAGTTAGTTAACAAAACGTGTATTACAACAATGCGAACACACCTGACGCGAAACAGTATGTAGGATTGTAGTGCGTGCGTGCGTGTATGTAAATACAAGATGGCGGGAGTGCTGAATGGGGCAAGGAGGAGCGAGGTACGGGTAGCTTTCTAGCACAGCACGCACTTTCACAAGTCAGAGAATTGATGCCGAATTCCGAAGTTAACCGAATACGCAGCTTCCCTGCGATCAAGGTCACGTAGTGTGTCTCATTTTTCCAAAAATTTAATATATATAAACGAATAAAACTTTTGCTTACCGGAATCCAATAAGTTGAATTTTATTCTAAAAATAATTGTAAAAATATAAACATTTTATACCAAACAAATAATAATACAGGAGTTAATTTAAATTTGTTTTGTATATTTCATTTCTATTCATTAGCCATTGTCCTTGTACTTAATTGTTAGCTATTTTTTTCTGTTTTGTGCGAATGAAACACAGTAAGAAGATTTTGAAACATGTTTTACTTTATTTTTTGTGTGTGGGTGTTCTGTTTTTGTATTTAGAATGCGATGATGAAATGATATTTTGTTAATGTTTACTTTTTTATTCGGTCCTATTATAAGAAAGTAAATAAAAAGTGACTACTTGTTTAGACACACTGGAGACTTTAACTTACTATGCGATGAGCGAAAAAAACTGACGTAAGTAAAAATTGCAAACGACGTTTTAAGTAATATTACCATTTGTATTCAAACTCGCTTCGGAATTGTTGCACAATTTATCTAGTTATGTCAATTAAATTTGCAATTTGAGAACGTGAAAAGAAAAATCATCTACTCATATAGAATTATTATTACAGTAATGAATAATAAATAAACAATTATTACGACTAGTAAGATTGCAAATCTTAGAAAATCTAACCGAATTTCATAGTGCATTAAAATGGAAAATACGTTTATATTTCATTTACTAAAAAAGTAATTATCTTGATTATTTTCACACAGACTATCATAATTTTTAAATTAATTTTTATAAGTTTATTTTAAGTGTGAAATTTAGACGTAAATCACCAATTTTCAATTCGCTCTCATATCAAAGGGACGCCTGTTGAATGAACAACTAGCTACAAGAATTATGGCCTAGGGCAGTGGCGAGGTGTTGGAAGAGGGCAGTGTACATGATCTGACCTGGTTATGAGCGAGTAAGATGACGCAATAATGATGCGACCACACCCGGACTCCGTTATAATAACGTTGCGAATTATATTTCAGCACATGTACCATCGTGCCTCAGACAGTGGCGTAACTAAACTCTTATTACCCATCCAGGGCCGTCCTAAGATATTTTTTCGCCCGTGGGCTACCAGCAATAATAAGAAAAGGGCCCATCCATATATTTGAGTTTTTGCTAATTTGCTAATATTCATTCGGGTGAGGTTTTTTTTAAAGATAATAGCAAGTGAAATTGCCGCCTCAAAATGGTTTGCGCCCCGGGGCTATAGCCCATTTAGCCATGTTTAAGGCGGCCCCTCACCCATCACAGCTATGCTGCTAGTATAAATTATTCCTTAAAACATAGGTTTCCAACTAAAATTATCTTATTCATTCATGAAATCGGAAAAAATGCGCAGGAAAAAGTAAAAGTACTTTTTAATAACCATGGCACCAGAGTAATTTTTACCTTACATTAAGTTTAGTTTTACAAGTGATATACATTATCATGTTAACAAATATAAAATATGTATAAAGAAGAAGTAATAACAACATTTGAAATCATTTTTGCAATTTACAACTTTTATTGTTGAGAATTATTCATATATTTTCATTTTCTACAAACTGCAGACGACTCGCCATCGTCATTAGACAATTTTCGTTTTGAACATTTATGTACGTAATCTCTGAAAGGTACATGTCCATTTACTGTAGCGATCATCAAGTTATCGGCGCACACCATTTTATTTATAAAAGGGTTATGTAACTCTGATACTTGGCAGGATGAAGCCGTAGATGAGTCTCCGGTCGATGCCAAATGGCCTTTCCAAAATTCGTTACCTGGCTGTGCATTACCATCCCAAGCATACGAAACAACCAACAATTTACCTGAAGATATAAAATATTTATGTAAAAAACAAAACTATCTCTTCCAGTGTGTTTAACGTTAGTGTCAAATTAAATGTTATTTATTAAATTAGTATCTAACTAACCTGTACCAATTTTCGTATACGGATCCCGACGAGAAACATGCAATTTGATACCACCCTTTGTATGACCAACTATTGAGATCGTTTCACCATTTTTCAAGTAATTGCTCTTCATTGTAGCGTCGAAATACGAGAAATGTACGTCCGACACATTATTCAAATTGCTTCCAAGTGTACTGAAAATATTAATTCTATATAAGCATATATACTAGCATATGAAATGAAAATTTGTAGAAAATACTGTACCGTATTCTTTGCAGAAATGTTTTAACGAAAACTTCTTCTTGGTGGGCAGAAACTTTCCAAACACCCAACCCGATACCAACTACATGAATGTACGCTGTTTTCTCCGCTTCTTTAGCTCGATGATTCGCTTCCAAAAGAAGCGTGTCAAAGGACAATGCTAGTCTCTTTGAATACACTACATTATCAAAATAACCAGCGTCACCCTCCAACTGTGTAAATCTGTCTTTCTTCTCTGTTTTTATCTCATCCACTTCATTAAATAAAAACGGCGGTTCTTGGTAAAAACCAGAGAAAACAGTATGTAGTGTGTCCGCCCGATTATCGCCATAACCATTTTGTGCAGTATTCTGCACTGGCGAAATAATTATCTCTTCATATTCCATTTTATTCGCTTTTCTAAAACGTGCTCCAATTAGGCCAATCACTATTCCTTCTTGTTCCAAATCGGAACGTGATTCGGCAACAACACCTTTATTTTTCCTAGTTCCATTATTGATGAAATAATTATACGAAGACACCGATAGAAACACGGATACCTTGATTTCATCATATGTTAAATAATCTTCTATAAGTAACGGTGGTTTCTCGTTCGGTTGTCCAATTGTCTCCCATTTTCCATTTGCACGGTGGCCATCTAGTAAAACATAACTATCCCATTTCCCCATGAATGTTACTGCACGCTTCTTTAACAGTCTGTCAACAAATTCAACCAGATTCATATTTTTATATAGTTTTTTCTCCTTTTCCGTGCCATTTTTCCGTTTGTGAATTAAGAATTGTGCGTACAAGTACAATACTGCTTCGTGCACTATTGGATATGATGATTTAATATTTCGTTCCAACGTTTCTTTTTCAACAGTTGACAGTAATGTTTTACATCGTACAGTATTGATAGGAAATTTAATTTTGTTTGAAAACTTATCGCTTAGTGTTATAATTTCATCTAGGTTTGTGTCCGGAATGGAACGTGTGCTGCTCTCTCGTAACAAAGTTAAACACTCGTCTTTCCATGTCGGTAATTCTGTTGGCCAGTTTGGAATTTCGTATGTCATGTTATTGTTTTATATACGATTCAAATAGTAAATAGTATACAATATTACGCAAACTTATTTTTAACTTTGAAGCACTCACATACACAGAAATACGTATAACGTTAACGGAGTTATAAAATATTAATTGTATAACTTATTATTTGCACATAAGGATAATACTTTACATTGAGCTACGTTCTTCTTCGTACGTTCTTTTATATACAAATATATGTTGTGAAATAACGCGCAAGTCGCGTAAGCTATATATCATGTGAATATCTCGTCCTTGGGTTTATCACAGTTTATCACACATGCGCATTTTATATTGTGTAAAATTTAAGTGTTGCCAATAGTCTGAATAAAAATTCGTACAAATCAGGGAATTCACGTATATATTATTCTACGACCTTCTCGATTGTGTGTAAAGTTCAGTCGGAGTTTACATAGCATAGCATAGGCAACTATCAATGTACAGGTATCCGTACAACACTTTAGAGTTTAGATAAGCGGCATAACTATACATAACTCAAAGTTACATAGCATAGGGAATGGTTATATTTTATTTCGCTATGCTGTGCGGCTAGGCATTTTATACAATTTATATTTGTAACGTATTGGTACTATTTTATAACTGTATTTGGCAGTTTACAATGTGCCTTTAAAACTTCTTCAATAGTGATACCGGCGACAGATGTTCCACCCCTAATCCGTTTAAGTACCACATATTATCGTACTATATTATATACTGTTGTTATTTTAATTCTCTATTTCTTTTTATAACAATTTTATACTTGTTAACAAAATATATACATACATATTTCAATCATTTATAAATATGTTCAATGTAAAACTATAAATATTTCAAGGACATCATCATGCATTTAATTTTTATTAACTATATCTGATAGTGCAGGTGTTCTTACGACCCATACATATTACATGCTTCTAAGAAATGATAAGAACCTAATTTAAAATAAAGATAAATTAATTCCGATATACAGTATACACACAATATATACATACATACATACATACATTCATACATACATACATATATATATATATATATATATATATATATATATATATATATATATATATATATATATATATATATGCACCTTATACGTACTAAGAAATGATTAAGATGGAATAGTTTATTATTTATAGGTGCACAAAATACAAAATAGATGTATTTATTCAAGGTTTGAATACATATGTACTGACTCAAACATTCACAATTCAATTACTTTTTTTCAGGTTTTATGTACATTATCAATATATTTTTGAACAGTAAATAAACCTTTATATGTTGCAATCTTTAGATTATCAGCACAAACTGTTTGGTTAATATGTGGATTATGTAATTCAGCAATTTGACTAGACGCTGCTGCAGCTGAATCTCCGGAGTTGCCAAGGAAACCTTTCCAGAATTCATTTCCTGGTAATGAATTTCCATCCCACGCATATGTGACCACTAGAAGTTTTCCTGGAATTAACAAATAAACCTATGTTAAATTTAAACATGATTGTTGTGGAACATAATTCAGCGATGGATGCTATTGTACATGTACATAAAAAATAATATAAATATAAACAATATTTTAAGAGCAATCCTCTGAATAAAAATACTATATTTTTAGCTCATATTATGACAGAAGTAAAACGGACTGCGGTTTGTGCATCACTGATATAAAGCACAGTGGAAGTCACTTATAGAATATATATACGAGTATATATAGCTCGGATATAGTGAAAACTCTCATAGATGTACCTGGTTGTGATAATTTGGTATTTGGTTCACGCTCTGATATATGTATTTTTATACCGGAAGCCGGATGGTCTGGTACGTGTAATATGTCACCATCTTTACAGCCGAAACATGTCAAGGTCCTTGGGAAGTATGCAAAGTGTACATCAGATACATGTTGTATGTTTGACCCTAACATACTGCAACAGAAATAAACTATTAGATCATTCACAATATTCTTAGTATGTTACGTCGCGAAGGCGTAACTATAATTATTTAATAGCGTTCTTCTGCAAAATATTATCCGGCGTAAATTTATCACAATTATTTCGAAAACATTGCCATAGCTTTAATATTTTATCTATGACAATTGTCATCAAATTTCTAATTCAATATTGATTAAATTCATCTATATTTTTACTAATTATCTACACTTTTCGAGCAAAAAATTACATTTAAAGAAACATTCCATATTTGATAATTTTACCTTAGTCGTTTTCCGAATGTATCTACAAAAACATCTTCTTGATGAACAGATAATCTCCATGCTCCCAAACCAATTCCGGCAACGTGTATATACGCACTGGTACCCTTTTCTTTGGCCCTATGGTTAGCTTCGATCAATAAAGTATCGAAAGAAATCGATAAACGTTTGGCATAAATGCAATTGTCAAAAATATCACCATTACTCAGTTCCGTAAATCTTTTCACATTTTCCATTGGTCCATAACGTACATTTTCGTACAAAAATGCCTTTTCGTCATAAAATTCGGCAAATAAATTATGTATATTTGGTAAACTACAGTCCCCGTAACCATTTAAAACTGTGTTTTGGTTTTTAGTTATCACAATTTCTTGAAATTCCATCGTTTCTCGTCGTTCTAATCGTGTGCCGATCAGTCCAATAATAATTCCTTCGTCTTCCATATTTTCGCGAGACGTACTGGGTATACCATCGTTATACCGTGAACCATTGTTTATAAAATAACTATAAGACGAAACGGATAGAAATGCCGAAATTTTTATTTCATCGTAACTTAAGTAGTTCTTCAATAAAAGTGGTTCCTCTTCCATATTCGTTCCAATTGTTTCCCAACAGTCCAGTTTATTGGTTCCATCCATTAAGATATACTGATCATTTTTCGTAATAAACATTACAGCCCTCTTTGTCAACAATCGTTCAATAAAACCGATTACATTCATCTGTTTATACAGGTCTTTTTCTATGGCTGTACCACATTGCACTTTAAATAATAAAAATTTGGCGCACAAATGGAAAACGGATTCGTGAATTACCGGGTATGCGGACTGAACATTTCGTTTCAGGATTTCATTTGGCACGGAAGATTGCAGTGTTTTCATGCGCATTGTGTCTATAGGAAATTCTATCGGGAAACTGTCACTTTTTTCAATAATCTCACCGATTGTTACGGATTTTATTGGCTGTAGAATATTCTTGGGTAATAATTTCAAACAATCCTGATCCCAGAACGATGAATTGTTTAACCAATGACAAATAGCACTCATTTTAACACTATTTTGCTGTTTGTTTATTGCGCGTAGATGATTGGTATTATTGGTGTAGGTTTATTTGCGTGGGAAAGGGTGTTTTGTTTACGGAAGCCAGTGTGTGACTGCACTTGACCTACACAATTGCAACTAAATTTATTTGCTGCGTGAATCACGCAGTCGTAAAGTCTGAAAACAGTTTTGCAAACTGCTTGGAAATAAAATACATAATCGTTACAGGATTTTACTACTAAGAAGAAAATAATACAAATTATTTTATACAATATATTCTTCACAAATGGATAGGACATACAAATATAGAAAATAATGACGAACAATTGTGATGTATATAAATAGTACATGTAGCTAAACATTTGCTCTTCACAATGCAATGTATGAAAGGAAAAGATATACATGAAAATACAAGTAAATATTAGTAATAATTTATCATCTGTAATAGAAGCATTTATTCTGTCACTACATAAAATATCATCTAAGTATTTAAATTGTGTTTTTGTAAAATATTTGTATTGATCGCCGCCAAATATTACGATTTTATTATTAACTTCGTATTTATATGCATACGTTTTTTATCACATGTATATTTCAAAATCCGTGGAAAAATATATTTTGCCCCCCTCCCTGGAAAATGTTTCCCACCCTTGGACAATTTCTGCAGACGTCCATGGATATAGCATGCAAATATATTTTAATACTGGTTTGTTAACATAACGTAATTGATAGAATGAACTATTCTACTTTAATTTCTGCTTAATATTTGCCACATATTCTTGAACTGGAACCAGTAGTCCTTCACAAGTGACAACCATGAGATTGCCAGCATTGACCTTTGGGTTGATATGAGGATTGTGTAGCTCACTAATCTGAGTAGACGAAGCTGTTGTGGAATCACTGGAATTAGTAAGACAACCTATCCAGAATTAGTTTCCTGGTAGTGAATTTGCATCTGCTGCATATGATACTACAAGTAGTTTATCTAGAATTATAAAATATAAATAGATAATCGCTTCAGTCAGTTATCTACACTTACCGGGTTCGGATAATTTAACGAATGGTTCACGATTTGAAATGTGCACTCTTATTCCCGTAGGATGATCAGCAATGGGAATTATATCTTGGTCTTTATATTCTCCGCAAACTTGTACACGAGGAATATAAGCAAGATGTACATCAGATATATGTAATAATTTTGATCCCAGAACACTAAAAATACAAAACAATACTATGAAAATATAATACTTAAATTAAGACATACTTTTGATTTAATTTTTTTCTTATTTTATTAATCATAAAAATGGATAGAAGTTAAAAATTGTCGGAAATCGGACAGGTAGTAGGATAAAATTTCGACCATCGATTGTCTAAGTTTTTCAACTTGGACACGATTTTCATAAATAAAAATGGATTTTGTGCATCCGAAAGTACCTAATTCGTTCTGCAAACACATTAGCGAATACTTGAGGCTGGTGACTTGCAACACGCCATACACCAAGTCCAATTCCAACTACGTAAACATATGCCATCGTTCCCTTTTCCTTAGCCCTATGATTAGCTTCAAACAGCAAAGTGTCAAAACTCACGATTAATCTCTTCTCAAAAATCGCGTTATCAAAATACTGCTCTGGCCTGTATTCTTCAAATCTTTTATCATTTTTGGTACACATCTTCACTACATCTTTATGTTCGAGGGCGGTTTCTCCATAGAAAGAAGACCAAACTTTCCTAACATTTCCGTTGTCAATTTGTGCGTTATTCTGACCAGGCGTGATTATTATATCTTGGTATTCCATATAACCTGGCTTATGTAACCGTGTACCTATGATTCCAATGATCACTCCCTCTGATTGTATATCATCTCTGGATGTTGCAACGCTTCCATATGCAATTCGCGATCCGTCATTAATGAAGTAACTGTACGATGATATTGACAACAAGGCGGAAATTTTCATTTCATCGTAACTTAAATAATTTTTCAAAAGCAGTGGTGATGTTTCATCACTTGTTCCAACATCCTCCCAACCGCCCATATTTAACGGGCCAGATCGTAAAAGGTGACTATCGCGTGGGCCCGCAAAGAATACAGCCTTTTTAGTTAATAGTCTTTGTATAAAATCTAATAAATTCATTTTCTTGTAGAGTTTTTTTTCAATTTTCGATCCATATTCACATTTAAACACCAGAAATCGTGCGCAAAGATGCAACGCAGATTCCTGAATCAGCGGATAAGCAGAATCGATATTTCTTTGCAAAATTGTCTCGGCAACGGTTGTTTTGATAGTTTCACATTTAATTGCAGCAGTAGGAAATTTTATTGGAAAATTTTTACTGTTTTTTATAAGTTTATTAACAGTCGGACTTGGTACGGGGTTATGAGTACCATCTATTAGCAGATTTAGTAACTTTCTTTCCCACACCGGCGACTCGGCCAACCAAGGAACCATGTTTGTTTACGTCAAAGATGGTCAATGTTTACGTGTACTGTAAATAAAGTGCTTTATTATTGCAAAATATTTCATCATAAAGGTTTTGATATTTTAAATATGGCAAGAATGTGTAACAGAAGTCTTCCTGTGCTTATACAAAGTATACGAACAATTTTAAAGAATGTAACGCATAGTTATTTTTTGATTAATGCAGGAAATAGGTGCAAAAATATAGTGGAACAATTGGAACCAGAAATTACTACAAGTGATTTAACTTCTCCAAAAATTGTGTCAGAATTCTGATATCCTTGTGTATCATGTTAAATTATTATCTTATTGTTAGATGTTAAAAATACAACCTGGCCCGAGAACACAAAACATTCAAAATACTATTTATAAAAATCAATATTTTTATAATAAGAAATTTAAAAAAGCTAGCACAATACTTACAAATGTATTACTGATTGTGTAAATTGCAAAAAATATTATATTTTACCTTCGCACAGTAATCAATGTATTTGGAATTGATGAATTGCACAACCTACCAAATTGTATATGGATAGTACACTGACCAGAGATAATATAACACTGATCAAGGAAGATAATACTGACAAACCGCAGATTGCAATCCAAACAATCATGTATGTATGACGTCATACTCAGATGTATTTTCTGTTCAGTTCATTTCGCAGAAAGCTAGGAAAAATTTGGAATATAAAAATATCCGCGTCACCATTAAGTGTACAAATATGTGAGAAATTATTTGCTACATCTCTAACAAAAAGACAGGACTTTCGGGATAAAATAAAAATATTAAACTTACAAATACAAATATGTATATTATATTACATTAGTAAAATCACAAAAACCACTAGTTTAATATATATAGTAATATAATAAATGTAGAATGACCATAAGAAACTATAAAAATTAAAATTAGGTACATGTTTCCTTAAGTTTTAATAATCATATTTTATAAATGACTTTATTCATTTTGACATTATCTCATTTCAACTGGTTTATATACTCCGATATGGAGAGTATATCGCCTTTGAGTGTTGCAATCATTAAATTATCAGCACACACCAGGTCGTTTATATGGGGATTGTGCAGTTCAGCGATTTGTGAAGCAGCAGCAGTAGCACTGTCTCCCGTAGTACCTAGCATTCCTACCCAATATTCATTTCCTGGTAACGCATTACCATCCCAAGCATATGAGGCTACCAGTAGTTTACCTGAAACATTAAAAATATCCACAATTTTATTCTGTAAATAAGACATTGCACAAGTTGTTACCTTCTTCACTTAATTTCGTAAATGGTTCTCGACGCGAAATATGAATTGTAATGCCGCCCTTTGGGTGACCTTCAATGGGAAATACGTCACCATCCTTGTAACCTGCGCAGTCAGTCGTACGTGAAAAGTACGCAAAATGTACATCAGAGACATTAGACAACTGTTTACCCAAGAAACTAAAACAAAAAACAGGATTGTACCCCAAATAATTATTATTCCGCATTGTAAAGAATTTTCATTTTCACGTTATCATATAATTGATTACATAATGTATTTTATTTTCATATTTTACCTTAATCTGTCTGCAAATGTTTGAACAAAAACTCGTTCTTGATGAGAAGATATTCTCCAAACACCCAATCCAATACCCACAACATGAATATACGCCATAAGGCCTTTTTCTCTAGCTCTGTGATTAGCTTCGATCAGCAGTGTGTCAAATGACAGTGCTAGACGTTTCGCATACGCGATATTATCGAAATACAATCCATCTTCCAGTTTAACAAATCTACTATCTGTTGAGTTTCGTACTGCTTTATAGGTGAATGCTTTGTCATCATAAAATTTAGCAAACAATTTATGCAAAGATGGCGATCCTGAATCACCGTAACCATGTTCTTCAGTGTTCTGGTTATTGGATATAATCAATTCTTCATATTCCATAACATCTGCCTTCTCTAAACGTGTCCCAATTAGACCTACGATTATTCCTTCTGGTTCTAAATTCGACCTATTTGTATCTACCTCGCCATTATTAGACCTAGTAAGAAAAGTATAATATTTAATAATTATTTATATCTGAAAACGTAACAGTCAAATATACGTATGTAGTATACTTAAATGTAGAAATTGGAAGTAAGCAAGTTCACTTTCAGAATCATACAGATAATTTAAATAATTACTGTCGCATCAATATAAAATACATATATACAAAAGAAATGAAATACCTTGAACCATCATTCATAAAATAGTTGTATGACGAAACTGATAAAAAAGCCGATAACTTCATCTCATCGTAACTCAAACAGTTCTTTAAAATCAAAGGTGCTTTTTCTTTTTTACTTCCTACAGACTCCCAACTACCCATTCCACTCGATTTATCCAACAACAAATATGAATCACATACTTTCATGAAATTAACAGCACGTTTTTTTAATAATCTCTCAATCAATTTTTTTACTGTCATATTTTCGTATATATTTTTCTCAATATCTGTTCCATGTTTTTGTTTGAACAATAGAAACATTGCGCATAAATATAAAATATTCTCATGAATAACGGGATACGCAGATTTAATATTTCTCTCTAAAATATCTTTCCCTGCGGTCGAAATGAGATTTTGACATGTATTTGTAGTAATTGGGAATTTTATTGGAAAGTTTTTGCTTTTCGTTATGATTGTTTGCAAATTTGAATCAGGCAGCTGTATGGTGCTGCCATCTTGTAATATTTTAATACACTCATCGTTCCAAGTTGGTGAAACAGTTGGCCATATGTCCATCTTGAATATATTCGAAGTAGATACCATTTGTTCTGCAAATGATTGAAATATTAGAGATTTAATAGTTTCATATAATTAATTATGCATACTACAAATTCTATGTTTTCGGAAATATATGCGGCAAAAAGAGAACATAACCTAAAAATGATATCAACTTTAATACATATTGTACGAATGTTATGTTACATGTTATACTTACATTTAACCTGCTGTTAGAAGTAAATGCGATGCATTTATTAAACAATGCTAATTTTGTGAAAAATACGAATTTAAAATATGTCGTAACGGCCAATATTTCTACTATTGTACAATTATTCTAGAAATGTATATTCGTTCAATGTTCATTTAATATTTATATTGATTTATATACTTACATTCGTTGATTAGAAGAAGTTTTGCAAATGTGACTAAATTCGATTTCTAAATGTGTGTTCAATTATAATATATTTGATATTATGCTTGTGTATTAATTACTTATCACCCCAAAATACATTAACAATTTTGAACAACTTTTCCTTAATAGTTTCGAATTTTTGTTAATAGATGACACTACATTTCTCTATCTTACTAAATTACATGTTTTTAGCTCATCGACCTCCTGTCGTTCGGTACGACGTCTGTTGCATCTTCCGATTTCAAAAATTTTTGCATAGAATTCCCAGACAGAGCCCCTGATTCACGAAATGATTATTACAACATATGTCTGCATGTCGTTCGTCCGCTCGCTTGCTCGCTCGTACGAGATTTTTGTTTCACTCAGTTCCACTCATTGTCAGATCTCCAACCGATTTTTATGAAATTTTCTGCAGATACGTGTTATGGTCTAATTGTGCAAGGTACTTTTTATTTTTCAAAATTTTCCTCAGTACTTGGGAAAAAAATATCCAATTTTTTTTTAGTTTTTTTTTTCTTCCTTATTTTCTATTCAATTGCATTCAAAATTTTCTAGCATGTGCAGGAAATGGAACAATATTTTTTATTTTGAAAAATTATGTAAGACCATTGGAGAAAAAAATATTTTTTAATTAACAATTGAACAAAAGATCAGAGCATTTATAGTCGGTTTAGTATGCTTTGCTTTTGTCAAGAGAAGAAAATGTTTTCACACTTGTTTTAAATTTGTTGTATTATTTGCGACCTAGGCACCACTAGGCACCTAGGATTTTAAAAGTGTATTAAGGTAAAAGTCAATTTGTGATATATTCAGACTTGGACATACGTAGATGAGCTGCAGGCATGGGTGCCTGTATCAGCCTGTATCCATTCCTAGTTACGTTATAGATAGCGCTAAATTATGTAAAATACAAGTATACAAACATATATAAAAAAAGATACCAAGAATGTACGGTTGATAAATATAACTTATTTGAAAGACGTTGATAGAGATTTACCCTATAACCGCTATAAGCCACATCTACAAACAAAAAAACTTTATTAGCTAGATATAAAACATGTAAAAAGCAAATAAATTTATTTGTTTCTGATACAATAATAACGGGTGTATATGAAAATCTTAACCAAATTACCTCTACATGAAAACTTATGAAAATTATGCTTAATTCACTCTTGTAAATTGAAACAAACTTTAAAGGTCATGTTTAACACGCATCATTTCCTTTTCCACCCATTGAAACATGTACTTGTGACCTCGACCTAGCCGGGATTCTCCCTTGAACATGACGAGGAGGTCATGCAAGTTCGCTGTTCGTCCAGGTCACGTGATGTTCGTCCTTGCTCCCGTCCGTGACTCATCTAGACAAGGCAGTGTTTACACCAGTGGTTTGCACTTCGTACACAATATATGTACGTACATATTTTCACAGTGAGTTGGTATCGCTTCAGGCATGCGTATTGACTTCAGTCAATGGTCAGACATTGTGGCGAGACTGGCATATGCTTATTGTTTACATTTCGGCACCAATAAAATGAGTGGTAAATGTTGTACGCACATATTAATATGATAACTTTGCTGATTGGCATTTTCTGTGTTGCATCATGTCATGCAATATTTTGAAATATATAAAATATATAGAAGGCAGTTATATAAGCGAAAATATGCGGTGTTACGTGTATATCATTTTTTAGATGCGTTCAAAAATATATTGTTTCAAATGTCAAAACAATTTATAAAACACGAATGAATGAAATGTACTGACTTCCAAAATGAACTACTAGAAATTTCACTGTTTATTTAGGTTGGTGTGTAGTTATGCAGCTTCAAAACCGGATTTACGGTACAGACATCTGATAACATTCTTGTCTTCTTTTTTTTTCATCTGCGCAATGTTATGAAATATTGTGTAATACAAATCTGTTATTATTTTATTATTAATGCATATATACGAGTATGTTCATAATTTATTACTGAATTTATAAAATATTTTTAAATTAAATACATTTGTTTGAATAGTTATGTTCTGCTATTGCAGCATTTCATTTGTTAATTTATTTACTTTTAGTGTATTTAGAAGAAATATCTGGGACATTGACGCAAATGGAAACTTTCGATTATTATATTGAAAGTAATAAATGCAAGTAGGTATATTTCAATACATATCTTGCACTATGTTATATCCATAATAAATATATTAATAACTGATGAAATAATCTTATGAACATGAATACATCTGAATATTTAATTTGTCATATTTGTTTCATATACAATACACAAATCAACAAAATAAAATCTTGTTAATTTCCTTCCATCACATGCGTACTATGGTTACATGTCATAGTTTCCTTTATTTAATATTAAATAAGAAGCGATAACACATTAACACGTTCTACTAAATGCTACAAAATTATAAACAATATGATTATCAACTATTAGCGCGTGAAGTAACACTTGATATGCACGCGTGAATATATTACTTATCGATTATCAATGACTGCATGCGTGTTAGTTTCCGCATTATACAACTTATTGACATAAAGTTTAATTGATTTTTCTACAGGATATTATTGAAAATAACCTAGTAAAAAACTATTTCTCTGTGGAAATACCTGCATGTGATAACAGGTAATGAATAATAAGAGTGCTTCATATACTGCATAAACAAACAATTTACATGACCTTCAATACAGTTCTTTAAACTTATGCACTACCTGTATTTTCCCACAAAAAAATATAGGTTTTTTACAAGCATTATATTCTATTAAATAAATGTATTATACTTAAATGAATTATGTTTGTAAAAAACCCTTTTTTATTTATTAATAGATAAAATTAATTTTACTACCATATAAATTAAATATAAATTAGACTTTTTTAAATACTATTATTTGTTAGCAACAGTAGAGGATATTTTTAATTTATACTTACGTAACTGGTCATTTGCGTGCGTCAAATTCAGAATATTTCAAGGACGTTTTTATTACAGTTTATGGGTCTGTTATGTATTATTATTTATGTTATAACATGTATCATAAGTAGTATAACGGTATTTACCCACACAATATCCACTGGAAAAAGGAGAAAAATATTTTAAATTTGATCGTTTTTCTTGTTTTATATTGTTAATATATTCACAATTCTAGTTTAATCTTTTTATCTATAAAATATTATCTCAATAATCAGTATTTATTTAAAAAAGTCCGTTTTACACCTATCAAATTTACATCAAACAAACGTCAAATTCATGTTTTCGTCAGTCACCATTCACATTAGTGAAATATGTACTTCAAATTTATTTGTCTTTGTTTTGATTCGTGAAGAATATTGATGAATCGTTTGAAGCATTGTCCATGTTTTCAAGACCAGCATTGTCAAATTTAAATGATTTGAACAATGATTTGAAGTTTGACAAGATGTAAAACACACGTAAGAGTTAATATACAAATGTTCTAACATTTTCAATTTGGGCCAGGGAATCATTAAGATTGCATCAGAAATTAGGACATATGCAAATCATTGAAGAGGGCACAGTTGTGTAGATAAAAATTGCGTTGCTGTTTATCTTATCTGTTATCAATATACACCTATTTTATAATGATTATATATATGTATATATACATATATATATATATATATATATATATATATATATATATATATATATATATATATAATTTCAAGTTGTTACACGTGCGCATTGGAAAATTTCCTTTGCACCTGTATGTCATAGGACAGAATGACGCAAATCGACATACACAATGTAAAAGGGGATTACTTCAGTGTGATTATTAACATTAATACATATCGTACACTGTATTGACATTTGGGGAGTAGCATACGAGATAGAGAACATTATTTTTCAACACATTTTCCTACATTTAGTCATACAGTTTAATACTGCTGAATCGTAATAAATGTAAAAAAACAACGGATGTACACAATTACACATCATTTATAGGAATCCCCATCGGCTTATCTAAATTAACGTTATCAGTAACATATTACGACTTTACGATACTGTTATTCACTACTATTATTCAGAAAACATAAATTTATCGTTGTGTACCATAGTTATGCTTTATAGCATATTATAAACATAATTTTAATTAAACAAATCGGAATTATAATTGAAAAATACTCGATAAAACGTAATAATTGTGTTATATTCATGGAAACATAGTTACAGACAAACTATATAGTTTGACTAAATGTGACTTGTTTCCTTGTTTGCAAACAGATTTAGTATATTATTTGTCAGAACTCTGGGAAACACCGTCCTCTTGTATGTTCAACAGATACACAGATTATTTACAGCTGTCCAGAGATTACAATATCCGAATCTTGGTTTGTTGAACACTTTCGGTATTGTCAGACACAAATACATACTGTTTTATAATATAATTCTGTATAAAAACTAAAAGAAATTAATTCAAATATAGTATATTTTTGTTGATTAACTAATAAATCACCTGAATTTTATATGTCCTTGTTTAAGAAAACAATGTAATAATATAATCTGTCAAGAAGAAATCTACTATTTTCAAAATGGACCTGACTTTTGTCTACGCCGTAGTTGTTTATTCAAACATGTATTTGATAGTTTTAATATGATTAGACCATGATATGTTTGTTTTAAAAACGTACATCTGGATTGGAATAACCTTGAAGATAATGATAATGAATTATGTAAAGAATATAATTCAAATGTGTCACGTATATGGAATGTGTTTTATCATTTTTCATCACAACAAGATATTACATTAGAAATTATCTTTTGTATCCATTCTGTTGATATATACATAATTATTTACGATTATAAATTCATTTTACGTCATCAGTTTTTTTTTTGTTTTTCATCGATACATTTTCCAAAACAATTTAACTGGCTTTACCGAATGAAATAAGAAACCGCTGTGCTAATAGCTGTTAATTCTCACAATTTGGCAAGTAGTGTTGTCAAGTCATGCATGTAACTTGCACGTTGGGGAACTCACGTATTCAAATAAACACATACATATATGTATGTACATGAATAGAACTATAAAAAATATTCATGTATTAGTTAGGCATGTACTGCTTGCACACACATATTGAAAGAGAGAAATTCCCCGTCAGCATATCAGACATTCCACTGTCGTCCGAAGAACTTAACGGACGTACACAGACTTGTACGGACAAGTCTGATACTTGGAACGAAGTAGAAACATTCCTGGTAACAGTAATCAATATAGAGCAGGATAGTTGAACGAGGAAAATGAAATTAAAATATTATATTCTACAAATTGAATATTATAGTTGCACTAATTATATAAAAAACAAAAGTTATGCGATTTTATTTTAATGTTGCATTTATTTAGAACATTTAGCCAGAGGTGTAGTCCTAAAAAAAGTAGTGCCGGGGCGCATAATTTTTTTCTTAGTATTTAATTTAATAAATGAAAAAGTTGTTTAAAATTTTCGGATCATTTATATAATAAAACATTTTACTATCAAATATTTAATTTTTCATTTTGTTTTTTAAAAATGTGGCTGGGCTTAGCCTCGATGTCTCCCAAAAGTACCAGGGCGGCGCCCTGGTGCGCTCTGGCGCAACTACAGCCCTGCATTTAGCAGCAAAATATTTTAACTTTCTTATTAAATTATGACTAAAAGTAAACATATTGCTACTGTACAATTTTCGATATTTAAACATCCGTTTCTGTAAATAAGTTCTGTAAAAAATGCAACCAATTCCGTGTTAAGATATAAGTAAAATGTTTTGAGTTTGGTAAAACCAGATTCATTACCTGAAATGAAAAATAAACCATCTCGAACTATATTTACTGGAACTCTCTTTGGAATCGCAACAATCTGACCGTTACGGAATCATGAACACGCAAGACCAATGCCATGTTTACTTTCTGTGTCTACAGAACACGGACCTAAGATCATATACAAGGGATTCGGGACTCTTGAATTTCCCCAAATACATTATACATGCGAGATGTAATATCGTACAGTAATGCCCTTGTACGTTTATGAATGGGTGTGAATATGAAAACCCCAGAGTTTTACGTTCATTACTTCTGTATACACTAGTCGAGTAATGCGTAGTCATTCTTATGTACTCGTAATTTACACCTGGTTATTCTTAGAACTCATATACATAACTGTACGTTTATAAATAAAATATCTAGACGCTAAATTGATTTTAAAATATACTAGAATCTAGAAAGAATTTTATTTAATTTTTATATTTACTTGTGTAATATTTAATATGGCATATAGTGTTGGCAATACCACAGACAAACTATTTTTATGCGTATCTATAATCTGTGAGCATATTTTGGTAACCTAAATTCCGTTTTACGGCTATCAAATTTTCAGCAAACGTCAAATTCATGTTTCCGTCAGTGATCATGGACCAATACGAAAAGCCTTCAAATTTATTTGCCCTTGTTTTGATTCGTGAAGCGCAATGATGAAACGTTTGAAGCATTGTCCGTTTTTTCAAGGTCAGCATCGTCAAATTATATGATTTGAAGTTTGACAGATGTAACACGCACATACATATGTTGTTGATCTGTGTAGTTGGTCTGTACTCTGGACCAATGCAATGTTTTGTTTGAAAACATGTTGTTGATCGTACTGGGACTATAGTTGGCTCGTATCTCGCAAATGTATACGATGATGCAATGTTGTGTAGTGTAGTCCCAGTATTTTCTCTGTTGCATGTTGTTATTTAATGTCAGATTCAGTATTAATGTTATTCAAATTATTCTACATAACATAACAATTCTGAGTACGTATAATCCTATTAGAGAAACTTTAGTTTCGATACAGATTTTGAATTACTTTTATTACTTACATTTGTGTCAAATGTGCTTTATTGCAATAAAGCTCCCGTTATACATCCTAATCGGTAAAGAGGATTACATTTTTATTTTCCCCTGTGGGGCGTGCGAACTTTTGACATTTACCGCTATTCCTAGATCCATTTTATCCTATTAAGCACTTACATTTCACAGAAACATTCAGATAACTTGTTTTACTTTCTACGTAACACCAGCTTTCGCAGAATAAACAAGTGAAAGAATTGATTTTCATTTAGCCCTTCACGTGAAGTTTATAATTTATTCACTGTTTTATAGAAAACTCGCCAGCTTTTCATATTCGAGTTATACTTTAGTTTTTATATTCTTCGTAGTATCAATATTAACCAAACACGAGAAATTCCGATAGGAAGACAGTTAATCTGTTCCTATGATAATGAACATTTAGTAGGAAGGACGTTTTGTGTTTATGGGCTTTGACACGAACGTTCTAGGAAATTGAACAAAATATTTTAATGTGTTTATAAATCGATACGTGTAGTATGTGATAATTATTTGTTTTGAACTGATACAGCTAGAGGAAAATAATACGGATTGGTAGAAATGAATATATTAATTTCATTTTAAAAAACATCTGTTTTTTTTGTTGCAAACATTCGTTTTATTTTTCCTTTTTGGCATTTCGTATTGTAACTTACATAACAATCATTTATAATAACCAAAATATAATATTATCATATTTACTACCTACGTAGTAATATTGCATCTTATAGTCATTTACACTAATAACTGATAAGGGATTTTTTTATTATCATATTTCATTCATTTTCTAATTCGCGTATGGGTACTTTTCCAATCTTCCAGGAACATTTAAGTCAAGTACTTTGTTATTTACAGATTAAATTGATATTACACAATATGTATTAATCACAATTCCATATATGTTCTTTCAACTAATATTTAATATTACTGTTATTAGCATAATCTTTTGATTTTCAAATACTAATACTAATCAGGTAAAGAAAATTCAAATAGAAATTACCATTATAAATATATGTGGAGCAGGTTAATCCCGATAGGGGTTGAAATAACGACTTAAAATAGGCTCGTACAGGCTCCCCCTATAGGGATTAACCTGCTCCACATCATCATATTGTGACTTAATAAAACAAATTCATCATTATGTACATTATAAATATTATCATTGAACAGTTTATTGTATATACTAAATTTAATACGATTTTCGAATGTTTCAAATGTTTAAAAATTCGCTTTAGACAAATTTTCATTGATATAAACTAGTACATATTTATTTATTACATTACAAATTATGTTACGTAATATTTCCAAATCATATCATCATTATGTTACCGTTAATAATATTATTGTTTGAAATATTTAATTATATAAACATGCATATATGACGTGTATCAGAACAAAAATAATACATACAAATGATAATATAGCTGGAAATAACCAGTCTAAACAATTTTATTTAAATTACAGACGTAATGTTTTATAATTAATTAATTGTCTTGATATAATCTATTCTATGTATTATTGTTTATTTGTTACAAAAATATCTCATATCGTCATATCAATAATAAACGTTCATTGTAATCTAGATTCTGTAGATATTAATAATTCGGTTGAATAGAAGGACATTTTTCTGGTGTATAATTTACGATTATTGCAACAGACAAAAATCAAATTTATTCGTGCTTTTTATCTGGCTGAATGTTTTAGTATGCACTTCATTGATAATTTTTATCTACTAAAACATTCACATTTGCAAATGGATTACTAGGTTTTTAGATTAATTTTTGAAATATACATTTTTGTATCTTTAATTGTTGGCATATGTTACAATTATAGTGAACTCGTATATATTGGAAACTTGCTTATAATATATGTATGTTTCTCTGAGTCCCAACCAAATGCATAACATACTAAATACTTTCGTAATAGAGTACACTTGTTATAGTGAACCAAATTCCTGGTCCCTTCAAGTTCACTATAAGCGGATTCCACTATATATACATATATATATATATATATATATATATATATATATATATATATATATATATATATATATAAAACACTACCCCCTGCTCTGTAAATAATTATCCTATTAACTTATATTCTTTTACCTGATACAAAAAATTTAATGTCTAGAATTACAAATTATTATATAATCCCCTGTAAGCAGACCTAATATATCACCGTTAATCCATAACTAAAAGTTTTATGTTACATTTTAAGCATTTACAATATATGTCACTGATAAACTAAAACAGATAGGGAAAAATTCTTCAAATATATTCTTTCCTTAAACTTTTCAAAATACACAAACAATTTCAGTTCAAGGTATTTTCAAGGGTAAAATAAAAATAATAAAAATATACATATATACGTACGGGTGTAATCAAATTTAATTTCAAATGCACGCATTAATAATGAATTATTTAATTATAGTTTTTGTTTATAGATATTTAATAACTTCATTCTTGAAATGATATTCTTAAAACATTAAAGCATTCATAAGGTCATCCTATATTTCAAGGAGAGTCTATGAGAAATATATTTTTTATTCTTATACAATTTTCCCACATTTACAAAAATTACTAAGCAAAATAATTTCAGCATAATTGTATATAAATTTTTATTTTTATTATTACAGGTATATCCCACATGAGAACAAAGTACTAGAAATGTAAAACTTTTCAGAAACTAACAAGTTCCAAAATTGTTTGGCTTATGTCCAGAGCAGGTTACAATATTCAAATAATTCTATTCTTGTATCTTGCATGAGACAGGCATGTATGATATAATTGTGTAAATTCTAGTCTCTTATAAACTTGCTTTAACTTGTCCGTAGGTCAGTTATATTGCCAATAACTTGTTCAGACTTGCCGGCATACCTGGAGTTACTTGTATTTAAGTTATGAACACCGATATATGAACAGAAATTACGTATATCTATCATGTATACCTATTTGTATTATTCATAAAACCGTATAGTATTCTTTTCTAGACAAATGTAAAATAGCAGCTGATTTATTTAAATAGTGGTTTATCCAAATAATTTATAACTATTTATAAACACGGGTTTTTTACTTCTATTATTAGTTACATAATTTGACTAGTGTATAAAATATTAGTTGATATAATTAGAATATTTTTCTCTGTAGAAAATGTTTAATTTTGCCGAATATGTTACTAATGTAAATTTAAGGTGTAGACTAAATATTATAATTTCCCTGCACTGACTATTTCTACGAAAGCTGTAAGTTTTAAATTTGTGTGCATTTGGACAACTTTGAAGAAATTTAATTATAGATGCACTATTTTTTGGCTCTGTTCTTAAATACAGATTGACTTTACATACCAAAGGTATGTATATCAGAAATGTACAAAGCTCAAACAAATACGAATGATTGAATTTTTTTATAACAATCGTAAGTTGTCGATAAATTTTCCGTTTATTCTCTTTCAGAATGCATACACATACACACACAAGTATATATATGTATATATATATATATATATATATATATATATATATATATATATATATATATATATATATAATTATAATTTTATAAACAACATGTGTACAATACGAGTACATATGTATACTACGCTTCTTATACTGTTTTTTTGAGATAGATTTTTCTTTAAATCTGTAACATGCATATACTTATGCTATTAAACATGTCTGAACCTGTTCAAAGTATACAAAGCGTGTAAATGATAAATATAACGTGATAACGTTATCATTATAGCGAAATATTGTATCTTCATTGAGTTAATCCAATTTCATTTTAATATCAGACAAGTGTGGACCTTGATTACTATGTGAACCTTGTTGCTATCTGAAAATAATTCGTATCAATATATACCGTGGAATCCACTTGTAATGAGCTTGCATATAGTGGAAACTCGCTTATAATGAATGTATCTCTGAGTCCATCGAAATACATAACATACTAAATACTTTCGTTATAGTGTACACTCGCTTAAAGTGAACCAAATTCATGGTCCCTTCAAGTACACTATAAGCGGAATCCACTGTATCTACATATGATTTTTTTTTTTTTGGAAATGATACATTCCATATGTGGAATAATAATAAAATTAGAGACTAATCCTACTCTAGTAATATTTTATTATTAATAAATTAACGCACTTTTGAATTTTCGTCATCAGAACTGTGTTTCACACATTTAAATTGTTTAAAGAAAGTTTTTATTTATCAATGTTAATAAAAACAATATTTTTTGTTTTGCTCAGTTGGATTCACGTTGAACTATAAACAAGGAAAAGTAAAAACAGGATTGTCGTCATTTCCTGTAACTTAGGATACATCCCAGATTTATAAATACAACTTTGACGTTTTTCTGTGATAAGACTTTTAGTCATTGTAGCAAATAATAGCTTACAAAAAAATCATGCGGTTTGATAACAGTCTAAAATTATGTTTGCGGTATTAAAATAATATATGATTCATTTTTTAAATTATTATTATGGAACTTACATAACTGATATTTACTTTATTATGTAAAATATACCATTTCAGTACAAATACATTATTTGAAGATTGTTACAATAATCTTTGCTTTTTTTACTGTTTTATTAATATATGTAGAACTATATAACAATATTTGCTAAGTCTGTAATGTATTTTAAATATATTATTAAAGTAAAATTCAATATAAACTAATGTATTTGTTGTAAATCTATATTTAAAAAAGGTACGAAAATTGTCATCCACCTTGACTTAGATATGATAAATAAATATGGGGCTTTGTTCCGTTTGTCACATATAAAATATAAACATTTTTTTTGTGTGCAGATATAAACAAAGTAACATTATAAACCTTTATCTAATGAATTTGGATTTATGCGTCTTTGTCAACATTAATTTACTTGTGCAATATGAATTCGCGTTTTGTTTACGGTTAAATAAAGAACTACGTAAATTCATTGGAAATGTTTCAACAAATATCTGTTTATAACACGACATGAATTCATCACGATCACGTTCGTGCAAGTTTTGGCGTGTTAGTTGTGTTATCGAACTGAATTGCAATGCGTGCTATGAAATTAACGATATCAAACAATTTATGCTCTAAAGTAAATAACAGATAACACATATCTTTCAGTAAATAACTGTAATACTCAATACCAAATTTGGTCATTCAACAATTTTCCAGTTAAATTTTTCACAGAATTGAATTTCTGTTTATATTTCACATGGCCGAATTCAACTCTCGTTCCTAACTTTAGGATCGACCCTAATTTCCCTGACAACGTGTAGTAAGTAACCTTGTTCATCGAATATAAAGACATATAAGTTTATCTTTTTTGTTATTAATTATGATCGAACTTAAATTCGAGAGTTGAATTTGGCTCACAGACGTTAAATCTAGAATAACACATATTCGAAAGAATTATCTAATGGCTAATGGAATACATAATTAGAATAATTGACGCTGAATCAATTTTACGTGCGTAAATATATTTGTTAGGTGAGAACATTAGTAGCGATAACAGTTAATGCGTAATTAAGAAAACATTGAAAGATAATTAACCTTGATTATTTTGCAACATGACATTGAAAATTTTTGATACTGTAGCATTAGTTGTAAATTTTATCGTTATATTAAATAATTTGATAAAAATATTACTACTATTTGATTTGTAATCATACATAACATTACAATGGGTTAAATGAATTTACATAAAACAATTTATTAGGAGTATATTATATTATTTATATATTATACGTATCATTATAGCAAAAAACATAGTGGTATCATAATTTGTTATTGTTTCATTAAAATACCTTAAATTCTGATAAACATCAACCTTTAAAAACAACAAACAAGTTTGTTGACATAAATATATTAGGAAATACAAAATTCAAAATAATTACAAAATTTCCTCCTGATTATACAATTTTTTTACGGCCAAAGCAGCATTTCGAAAAACCCTATCGCATATAGCAACAATTTTCCTGCTATCGTTATACAGCGAACAGCAATAAGCGCGAACGGGGTTTTCCTAGAATTCTCAACGACTGTTCAGCCCCCACTACTGCGATACAGACTGGGTATATAAACGCCGTGACGTGGCTTACGTATCATTGTGCAATTTGCTACGGTAGTGAGTGCTCGTAGTAAGGTGTGTTGGCAAACGTATACAATTGTTAATAATTGCAGTTAAATTATTGTGTTTTTATTGTTATTTACTGTGATACAATTGTTTATAATCTACGGACGTTGAATAACTTGTGAATCTCGGATTGTCTAACTGACAAACTGAATCCCAACGGTAAAATTACGGATCCCAAAGTGGAGTGTGCAAAAGTGGCTTCCCCTATAAATAATAATAATACTACATACTCTTCGATATTGAAAATGTGTGTTTCCAAGAGTAACGGAGAAAAATGCGAACAACTCGCAAAGTAAGTTGATTCTTTCATATTCATAACTAATTAATATTTCCTAAATGTCAATACTTAAATTCTGAATAAAATCAGATATTTCCTTATTTGTATCAAGTGCAATTAAAATGATTGGAATAATTATAATACTTTTATTTGTTGACATTGTAAATTTTAATTACATGATAAGTAAATTCTAGTTTAAATAAAGAATAGTTTGAAGGTTCTTTGGCTTAATTTCATTCATAACAACTAATTGTTTATTCTGAAGATTAAAGTATTTAACAAACGTTATATAGTAAAAAATTACATCATAAATTCTGGAAGTTACCCTTTTGATTGCAGTTTTGTTTTTCGCATAGTCATATTAGATGTTGTACAATGTACAACTATTATTTCATTATAGTTTAGTGAATCCCCAAAGAACTTTGATCTCAGGCAGTGGCCGAGGTAGTAATTAAAGATAACTGGTACGTAAATTACAACGTACGACGGTAAATACTGAAGTAAACAAAAATAAATTTGTTTACTCTCTACATATTTAAGCTGTTGACATCTTTTAACATTTCATTTAACTAGAATTGCTTTCAAGTAAATAATGTGTATTTAATCATATGCTGTTGTTTTTGAAAGTACGTACTCAAATAATTAAAATAACATTATTAATAAATATCCTATTTGTTTACAGAATACAAAAAGGTGGTGTATTGCGCGGGGTTCTGGCTTGTGCTAGGGCCGAACGCAGATTGATTTGCGGTCTGCTTTCATCTGCTGAACTTCTGGAGAACGATCCATACGCTGCGCTGTTCTGTGTGGTTGCTGAGACAAAACCTGGCGATGCCACAAGTCACATGCATGCTGTTCTTCTGCATGCTTACTGCTACGAGAATGATATACCTGTCATACAAGTAAGTTTCACTTCTGATACACAATAATCCTATAGCAAACTTCAGTGTTTACAATCAGTGTTCCTCCATTATGATTTACATTGCAAGACAATATATTGTTACAACACATTACAGACTTATTTAATCAAGTTGTTATTGGTTTTATTCAATATTAATTCCGGTATTTCTATTCGGAAATACCCAAGTTTGAAGAGAAAGTCCCAGTCACATAATTTGTTCAAACAGAAAGCAATTTACAAGTTTCAGATAACTACAATTTACTATTACATAATTGACACAATGTTTTGACCTTCGTAAAATGCGAATCACCATGCTAAACAAATTTACCTGCACTGTCATTGAATTATAAAATTATTCAGGGGAATTTTAAAATTATTAGAAACATATTTAAGTTCGGATCCTTTGGAAATAATGTTAAGTGTATGGAAATTCCATTTCTTAATGCAGTTTAGCGGTGAAATTTCGTTTGACGCAAGTTTTGACCTCCTTACGACGAATTCTTATACATACAAAACAGTTCGCCTCGACCCACTAAATTTCTATATAACTGTAAATTAATTCAACAGTGCATAGAATTCCAAAGAAAAGTATCTTGCAATATCGTTTTAATTTAGTACTAAAAATGAATTAGTTTTTGGACTGATTTCACGCCGGATTTTAATAGTTACTATGTATGATTTTGCAAATGTGTTCTAAACGATTCTTTCTTTATTGTTCCAGGTTGATAGTGCGGAGAAACTCACACATTTCTGCGGTTTACCGGCACGATCAAGTGAAATTATCGACTGTGCCCTTGTTGTCCGCCATGAAGACACTTCATGGGAGAATCCATGTCAGTCCGAAGGCGAGAAGACCCTGTATGATTTCCACGAATGCACGTTCTATAATTTCCCAAAACCAACCATCAAATTACCACCGCTATCGTGAATCACTCATCAATCAGAAGTGAACATCGATGGATAGGAAAAAAAATCGATAAATAATAATATTGATGCCACAGCTTTCAGGTCGTCTCTTCCATATTGGTGCTGTCTGCACATTTTGTAATGCGAAGAGACGGTTTTACGGACGTGTTAATTAATTGTTCAATATTGTATTGTAATGATGACGTGGAAGATGCACAGGCTGTCTTCCGAATGTGAATTGTCGATATGAAGTCTCTTATTGTTAGTATAACAACGAATTGTTACGGATAAATTGTTAGATATTTGTAAGGCAAGAGAAGATTATTGACTTCGAACGAAAACAGAACGGGAAAAGATTTGTTTTTGCAAAATGGACCCGTATATGCTGAAACAGAACTAAGAAAATAAGATTTGCAGTACGGCCTGTTTTACATTGATACCTTATTTAACAATATTTTTCTGTTGAAAATTGTGTTAAAATAGAACAGGCCTACTTTGTTAAAAGTTTGTATGAAAACTTTTAAAAATTGGATCAAGATTTTTATAAAATCTTGTATTAATAAATTTAAAAAATTAGTTGAATTAAAAAAAAATTAGTATTTTTCCAATTGAAATGATGTCTAGAACATAGTTTTAAAACTAATTCATATTGAAGAAGTGATGACGCAATAGTCAAAGATGATTACAAGTTACAATTGTATAAAAACAAGTTGATTTTGTAAGAATTGTTGTAAGAAGAGGTTTTATATTGTTATCATATTGTGAATTCAATGATATGATTTGTTGTATTTGTACAAGGAATATTGTTAGAAACGTATATTTTATTAAGTTATTATATAACTGAAAATATGAACATTGTGTAATTATTGATAATATAAATAAATATTACTTTACTAAAATATTGTTCTTTATTTAAATTTGTAATAACTATTTTGGGATAATTTTTGAGTGTAAATCCCAAAATTTTAGGTGCGCAAAAAATAGATATTTGTTTTTCATATTAAATTTTTTAAATTATAGAGAACCTACACAATTCTTTCTTCATTCTCCAGGTCAAGAAAATTTATCGATTAAATATTAAAAAGTAAGTAGGTAGGTATGTACCACCAGTTCCAATTAAATACGTTGTTGATTAGTAACAGTAGAAAGTTTTATGTAATCCACACTCTTAACAGGCTTGTAATGTTGGTTGCAGAATACCAGTTTGTAAAAATGTTACAGTACAAACTGGTACAAACTCTCTAAAGTCTGTTCTACATTATACTATTTTTTCATATTTATATAGTATAGATCCCCGTCTATTTCGATACTCGTCTTTTTCAATACCAAATACTACATATTATAAACATGCGTAATAAGCGCTTTCGCAGTACATACTACGTTTGTACTGACAATCTCTGCACTCAACATTTAAAAATGGTTGGTATTGATGAAAAAATTTGAAGATAAAAAAAAATACATACGAACGATTTGTTCGGATACTTTTTTCTAGTACCAAAGTATGACTTTTTCTAGCATCGAAATATGAGTAAATAGTACAATGTAAAACAGGCTTCAACCGGTCTCTGATCAACCGGCTGCCGCTTTAACCGGCCACCGCCCGACTCAGAGCGACAAGTCCCAACTTGTGCGTGTACACTAAGTACAGTTCTATACGTTTATGTATTGTTTATTATGTTGTTTAGTGGCTGTGTCACTGTGGTTTCTTTACTGTACTGTACCTGCATTTTGTGTTATTGAACTAGCTTACCTGTATTTTGTGCTGTGTTTTGTTTTTAAAATGAGTTTGTCAAAACGAAAACGGAATGTTGTAACAATCGGACAAAAACTAAATGCGATCGAACGAATAGATAAAGGAGAGTCTGTAAACAAGATTTGTAATGAACTGAATGTGGGAAAAAGCACAGTTAACGATTGGCGTCGTAATCGAAAATCTATTGAAGACTTTTACACTCAAACAGAGACGGAAAAAGTTTTGACAGAGCGACGAACTTTGAAAAAACCTACAAATGAGATGGTTGATGAAGCTTTGTGGCTGTGGTTTTTACAAGAGCGAAGAAGAGACACGCCTATTTCCGGACCTATTTTAAAAGAAAAAGCAATGATTTTGCACGCAAAGTTTGAAGAAAATACTGAGTTTGCAGCCAGTGATGGCTGGTTAGGAAGATGGAAGAAAAGACGTGGAGTCACTTTTGTAAACATTTGTGGAGATGCTCTTGCAGCAAGTGACTTTATAACCAATCTAGAAAAGATTATAAATACAGATCGACTTCTTCCAGAACAAGTTTACAATGTAGACAAAAGTGAGCTAAATTTCAAGCGCCTGCCACAAAAAACTTTCTCTGTTGGCAATGCGAATTCAACGTCAGGGTTCAAATTTAACAAAGAACGAATTACAGTTGCCATATGTTCAAATGCTTCGGGCACTCACAAGCTCCCACTTTTAGTGATTGGCAAATCTGAGAAACCACGAGCATTAAAGAACGTAAATGTTTCTTCACTTCCAGTTTTTTATCGTGCCCACAAATCAGCCTGGCTGAAGGATTGGTTCATAAATGAGTTTGTGCCGAAAGTAAGAAAAAAATTAAAGGACCGTAAATTGCCAGAGAAAGCAATTTTAGTCGTAGACAATGCCGGTACACATCCAACCGAACTTCAATGTGAAGAAGCACCTGGAATAAAATTGCTATTCCTTCCAGCTAATGTAACAAACCTCATTCAACCGATGGACCAGGGTGTAATTGAGTGCTTAAAGAGGCGATATCGGCGCAAACTGCTCTCGGAGATTTTAGGCAGGATGGAAACTGAAGAAATGGATCTTATATCAGCTGTAAAGTCCATTAACATAAAGGATGTAATTTACATGACTGCAAAAGCATATGAAGAAATTCCTAGCTCAACATTCATCAAATCTTGGCGAAAGGCTTGGCCAGACATTGAGAAAGAGGTCAACAACACACTTGACATCGAATTACCTCATTCCCATCTACTAACGGAACAAGATGACAATGTAGCGCTACTGAATGATTTGATGAAATTACTACCAACTTCTAGTGATGACGAAATTGTACAGCAGGATGTTGAACAGTGGATGACAGGTGATGACGACTTAGAGAATGAATTCTTGAATGATGATCAAATTGTACAAGCAGTTGTGGAGACGGAGACGCTTGAGAACAGTGTTGCAGAAGAATCGGAAGACGAAAAGCAAGAGGAAAAAGTAAGTCACGAGGAGGGGAAAAATGCTCTTCAGTTGGCAGCAATGTACATAGAACAACAGAACGAATCTACTGCTGCTGATGTAATGTTAATAAAAAAGTGGAGAGACTTTGCATTTAAGAAGACAGTTGAGAAAAAGACACAGAAAAAAATAACAGACTTCTTTTAGGCCTGAATATGTATTAAAATATTTTTAATATGTAACGTATTTACATTAATTTTGCAAGGCATTTGGCTATAGATATGATTAAACTCGTCATTTACATATCAGTCAGATTAACCGGCCAAATTACTATCCGACCAGCAGCCTGGTCCCCTAGTGGCCGGTTAAGATAGCTTGTACTGTATTCAGAGAGTCGAACCGAAATTAATTTCGTTCTGGTTTACGGTTACGTTCCAAGTAAATGATTTTCGCTCCAGTTCCGGTTCGTCTAAAAATTCCGATTCAGTTTCGATTCTGTTCCGGTTAAAATTTAATTTAAAATCGAGACGAACAGCTACCCTCTGCCGGTATAAATTTTGGTTTAATTTTATTTACCAAAATCCCTTCTTACTCTTTTCAGTTGTAAAATTGAAATTACAAAAGAAATAAAATCTAATTAAAATTAAAAAGTTGAGTATTTTATCGTTAAAAACGAAAACAATATACAATTTGGAGGAAAATACAAAAATAATTAATGACACAGTTCATATAATCACAATTAAAGAAACGAAAAATGTTAATAAGTAATAAAATCTTTTCTCTTACAAAAATAATAAATAAGAGTTCAAAAAACTATGCTCTTGTTACAAAAAAAATTAATCAGGGTTCATTCAATTCAAAAAATAATATTGAAAATTTAAAATGAAAATAAAATTAAAAATTTTGCACTGAAATTAATCCTTTTTTTCGTTCTAACCGAAGTTAACTGTTATTACAATTTCGTTCCGGTTTGGGTTTTAAAATTTAGCAATTTAACGTTCCGGTTACAGTTAGGGTTCTGTTCAAAACTTCGGTTTCCGGTTCGGTTTCGGTTCAACTCTCTGACTGTACAACAATCATTTTAAATATTGACCCACAATATATCCCGTTACTTTTATTAGTTAATAGACACACATAAATTTACATTAAAAATACTATTTTCTTTCATGCGTTTTACAAAAGCGAGCGTAATTGAGGAATTCCAAGTGCCTGTTTCACCAAAGTAGAAGCATCTATGGCACATCCAAAGCATAGAGTTACTCCTGCACCTCCATGACCATAGTTATGGACAACATTCAGTGTTTTCCCCTCTGCGGAGATTTTCTCCGCTTCAAGCCTCACTTTACTACGACCTGGACGCAAACCAACGCCATCGACGTATTCCGTGCATGTCTACAATGAAAAATATTTCAATAGTTATTTTGAGAAAATCAAATATTCGCATGCTATAGCACTAACTTACTTTCAATCCCGGTACTATCTGTTCACAGCCATCAAGTATGAAAGCTTTATCATCAAGATTAACTGATAAATTCTCATTACCATCTTGATGTGTACCACCTAAAATGACATCTGAAGTACTAAAATAGATGATAATAGATTATAAAAACTGTCACATGTACATTATTTATTATTATTTACTTTGGAATTATGTAGTTTCCATCTGGACATTCGTCCGAAATTATTATAAACTGCCACGGGGCTTTTACCTACAATATTTTTGTGTTAAATTTAGTTCAAAGAAGGGTAGAAATTTGTTTAATATTGCATTCTTACCCTACTGATCTGTCCACGTACAGCATATACGTCTTTATCATTTGTCAGATTCCTCGCTGCTAAACCTGCGCAGTTAACAATCACATCATAATCGGAAAGTTCGCTAAACTGTTCTACTCTCTTCTGTACCAAATGTCCACCCTTACGAAGGAATTCTTGTATCAGATACGGTAACATTTTCGTTGGCTCCACTGTGTATGTAACATAATGAGAAGCAGCACTGCAATGTTTATAAGTTTAACTGTGAAGTTTTGTTTTGTTGATTCTTCATTAACTTACGTGTATTCCTTGCCATGTTGTTTGCTAAGCGTATTCACTGTTTTAGATGACAACATACAAGAACCGTACGGCACATTTGCCCAGTCAGGCAGTGTAATATTTTTATCTGCATACACTCTCAACACTGATTGTAAACAGATTCCCACTTTCTGTGCAAGACCTTCTTTCCACAATTTCTCCAGATAATCATGAGTTACCTTGGACCATCTCCTAAACAGGTGATAATTATTTAAGTATTTTTTTTTGTTCAAAATGTACTATTTGATCACTTCGATTCAATATTGTTGAGCTTATTCTCACAATAAATGTAATTTCTTTTTTAACTTAAATGAATTATAGTTGGTAGTAATTGTTATTAGTTTAATGTATCCAAGATGACAATATTGAACGTACGTAACATCGCTTGCAGGCGTTTTCTCCAATAAGAATGGCGTCCAAAATCCAGCAGATACGTCACCTACTGTATAAGGACTCAGTTTCTCAGCAAATATAGTAACTTTAGCTGTTGGAATATCCTTTTGTATTTGAATGGCACTTGTCACACCAATCACACCGCCACCGATTACTGCGATGTTGTACATTTTTATTACGATTTAACACTATTTTATTAGTAGGGTTCACAGATATAAAGACTTGCAACTGTAACAATATGTTATCAACAAATTTATACCATATGACCTGCTCTTATCAGTACTAGAAGTCCTCCAATCAAAATTTATTCGTATTTGCTCTGAATTTGCACGATATCTCTTAATTACAAGATAAAATATATTATTAATATTACACGATATAATTCTATAAACCATATTTTATAATATACTGTAATTAATTAAACACACATTGTAATAAAAGAAATCCTGAAAATATTATTGTAATAATCGCGCCAAAATAGGTTCAAATTTGTGGTCCAATTAGGTGCCTCCGCAAAAAAACCTTTTTGCAAATCCCAATCAAATTTTTATTTGTATAAAATTCATATCAATTAAAATAATAATCTCCGTTGAATGTAAGAATCAACCATTTATGTAAACTATAGAGGGGAAAAAGAATTAAAATAAAACTTTTTATTAATTTTTATTTATTATAATAATACTTCACACATATTCTTATAAAATAAAATGTATTATTCATAAAAAGAACGTTGCACGGTAAATTCTTAGAAGAATAATACTTTCTTTGGTGGCGAAGATAAAAATAAAAGTATTTTAATTTCATAAATCTTATTTGTAATATTCGAATTAAATACGTATGGCGCAAAGAGTTCTTTGCTTTTGGCACAAAATGTCGTATAAAAATGCTTCATGATGAAGTTCATCTTTCAGAGAAAACTCAGTGCCACAAGTTTCGAAGTAATATTTTACCTGAAATTAACAAATCAAGGTACATGTAGTCTATCTATTTAAACTGTAACTGATAAAGCAATGCCACTTTATTGCTAATTGCTTACTTTAACCGGACACAGATCAGGGATGACTCTGGAAACTGTGATAATGAAGAATACAGTTACGGTAATCTGCGGTATAGGGTATTCTCTTGTAGGTAAGCTCCATATTACCTACATAATCCAAATATAAATGATAAATAATAAAGTTTCATGGGCACAGACAAAATATGTACAGAGTTTGTCTGTGATCATATAAAAGTTTGAATAATATTTTACATTTAATAATTGCTATTATATTGTCAGTTCCGAAGTTCATCGTTAATATTATTAAAAGATGAAATATGTCCGTATTAATAATAATAGGTTAGGTAATAGACGATGATGCATCTCACAATAATATAACCTTAGAAGTAAAATTATTTTACACACCTCATATTCATAAAAATCACAGCATGTATCAATTCGTAGCGTTTTATATTCGATCCAATACTTCCAATCTTTCGTCACATACCACGTGTTAACGTAGTTCTGAACCAAATCCTTCCCTAGTTCAGGTGTAAAATCACGAATTGTTAACGTAGGATATTGAAACACATTTTCTTCTTTATCACATGATTCATCAATCTCGGTCACAGTATTATAATATCCGGCACTTTCCCTAGGATCCCATGCTGGCTTTTTATAGTTCAAAGCACTATATCTTGTGGTACCAGCACATATTTTCTTAGCGTCGTCAAGTAGCTTATCAACAAACTGTATCGCGTACTCTCGAATACCCAGATATTCATTTAGATCTATAGATTCAACGTCTTCTTCCAATTCGCTACTATCAGATGAACTAGATATATCTGCATCACCTGCTTCATCTTCGCCAGCTTTTGAACCGTAATCTATTGACATATCACCCTGTTCTTTCACACCAGCATCGTCATCTGCATCGTGTATTTTTACCGCTTCATCTTTCTGATACTTATTGCACAATTTGCTTTTCATTTCATTACATTTACATCTCAGTTTCTCCAGAATTTCTTGAAGAGTCATGTTGTCAATAACAATATGTTCTTTAGAAGCATTCTCCGGCAATTTGCTATAGACTTCACTTATTAGTTCCGATACTATTTCAGTAATAAATTCATGTTTAGATTCTTTTCGCTCCTCTGATTCTTCATAGTTGCCATCATAATTAAAATTGAATGTGTATTCCTCAAATTCCAAACCTATCTTAAATTGAAATATTTTTTCCAAATTGATCATGGAACCCTCAAAATCTTTCAATGTGTAATCTGATATTTCCGCCTTATTATTTACATCTTCAGTACTCATTTTCTTTGCTCTTTTAAAACACCCGTATTTATACAATTCTACGAATAATATTCAAATAAAAACAGTTACATCTGTATTTAAACCAAATCTTATATTTATAGTTTTGTCTTTAATTGACATGTGTAAAATCATAGTTACTATAACAACGGTTTAACAAAGTTTTAAACCGTCGTATCAAAGGAAACTAACTTGACGCCTGCGTAGATCACCTGTTTTCCTATTGGTTGATTTAAGCACATATATTATTACAATAAAATTCATCATACATATTTCTATCCTCTGCTTTCCCCGAAACGAAAGTATTTCAAAATATATAAGGAACGCAGAATAAGGTACAGAAAACACAAATAAATAAGTAATATAATAGTGCAACTATCATTATATATTCATGTAAATGTAAACAAATACAAAAACTACAAAACTATTTAATGGTAAAAAAACGTGTTCTTTTATATCACAACATAAAAAATTAATTTAATCAACAATAGAAATTAAGAAAAAAAATAAGCATTTGAAATATAAGCAGGCATTTTGTGCTCTGCACAAATACGTATATGTATACTATAAATATATTAATCGCGATAATTATTTATTTTATCGCCTGAAAATACTCCGCCTTTTAGTCCTTGGTGGCGTCGTGTGATTCTGTAAAAGAGAAAATTATTTTCTTTTACTATAATTAACATAAAAACGTACTCATTCGCTAAACTTCAGCCCAAAACGGATTATGAGAACATGAAAACATTGACAAATGTCGCATCGAATGCATTTTGTTTTATTCGTAATGATCAATTACTCGACTTGACATTGTTTATGATTTCACGTTAACGCTAAACCGCATATTGAATCCAAAAAAATGCATGCAAATAGAACTACTACAACCAATGTACAGAACAAATGCTAAAGAAAAGCTAAATGTTAAATAAAAATGAATTTTGGCACATACTGAAATGGTATTAGATGTATTTAAATGTATTTACTTGCCATTTGTACAAACAATCACTTTTCACTTACATTTATGTGAAAAATCGCTATTATTTATTCAGCTCGCAATATTAACAAATTCAATTATGCATAAATTAAAAAGAAAAACTGATTTTAAATAAGCTTGTATATGTATTGTGCACTTCACTGAAGGAGATGAAAAAGCAAGTAAGAGTCACTTCATTTAAAAACTTTTTTAACTAAATTATGTGGCACTATTATCATCAACAACTTTTAAGATAACTTTTAACAACCTACATACCCATTTATTCAGAAAAATTCCACCACCAAATAAAATACTTTTGTGCAAAACCAGGTTAGGAATTAAAATTAAAAAGAATAAAATACAATATTTATCAGCTTCAGTATATATTTGTACATACTTACTTGAGCCATTGATTTAATAAGTATTACAAAAAGTTTTTTTAATTAATAAATCCATTAATATTATTATAATATCAAAGTTAAACTAATAAAATTAGTGTGATGTATTTCATATTATCATATAATAATTGTTCTTGGTAACAAAGTTATCACATAGGTCATTTGGTATAATATTTTCAGGGTTGATTTAAACATTTTAATGTCTACTTGTATATTGTATAGAAGTAACATCAAGTGAATGTCCGAATTATTAGTAGTAATATACGAGAAACAGTGGTATGAATATATGTGCTTAAGCTAAAAGGTGTAAGCATTAAAATATTTGAATTAAAAAAAGAGTTTTAGAATTTTAGAAATGTCATGAAAGCTACAGTGAAAAGAAATACTACTGTCATTTATTTACAAATGTAGTACGTTGATCATGCACAAAACTTAAGATGTGTTCCGAATATCCGTGTATAACGCAGTAATTTTTTTAAATTTTAACTTCACAAATAACAATATGTACTTAATAAAAAGCCACTAATGTAAGTTCACGTTAGTAAAGAATAGCTAAGTCTACGTATTGAAGCAAAGTGAAAATATAACGGAGTATGACAGTACATGGGTAGCTACATCAATCCAATTAATCGCGATTGCTTCTGAAATGTGTATATTCAAGTCCTCCAGTAATAGGAATAGACAAATGCTGCTACTATAATCAGTAAGGCCACTTGTATGGATGTGAGTGTAAAGTACTGTGGTCTTGCACAGGTGTGCGGTAAGTGATGGACGATTTGTTCTTGTTTTTTGGGCGGCTCTTTATGGACTAGGAGTGGGACTAGAGAATGGCCACAGTGCGCATACAGACAGTGCTGTTTGCGTTGCTGTTGATGATGGTGGTGATGTTGTTTCCCTACCTCTGTATCATTGTTACGCTGACTGCTACTGCTGTGGCTGCTTGTGTTGGTACTACTGCGCGTGAACAACGCTTTTATACGACCTGGTGTACTTATAGTACGGACACGATCCTGGGACTTCACGTTATCGTTCTGTTCACGTAACACGTCACGCGGATGGATTTCGTTACCCTGTAAGAAATATTCTTATCACATATAGATATATCTCATTTTACAAAACAAAATTTTCATTCAAATTCATTCACGACATGCTATTCAGCTGCACGTATTTTTAGTTAACTTATAAGATATATTTGAAGGAAAATAATTTAATATTCACTAGATTTAAACGCACGACATTGAAAGTGCTAAAATCCTTTCGGTTATTTTGTCCATTTGGCTTAAATTGCATAATAAATAAATAAAATATATTTTACTGTTCTAAGTTACAACAAATTGTAACTTACATCATTCAATTCAAACACATAAAAGAAGAGTTATGGATAGAAAAAGGAAAGAAGAATAAGAAAACAAAGAATACATAGTCATTTCATATAAAGTTTAATCAATACCTGCATTATGGTCGTTTAAATAACATTGAAAATCGTTGGTTGTGTTATATACAAATAAAGAAATACATTAAAAATATAAATAGAGAACTTTTTTGGTACTGCTTCATCCCCGACGGGAAATTATGAAACGCCTGCGATTCACGGATTTCCAGAAAAGTTATCGCTTCCGAAAAAATGAATACGTCGTGAACCACGGGTCTATAACATTTGGATAATAAATTGAAAGAAAGAAATCTATTAAAATAGTAAAAGATAAGAACTCCCCGTCTACTCTTTAGTTTGTTTTGTACGTTTTAACATATACCGAACTAACCAGTACAATTTGAAACACGCTACACACACGCAACTGACCATAAAACAGAAATGTGTATTGACATTGAGTACTACGGATCTAACCTGTAACGATAAACGGCCACCGTTCTTACTGGGTGTCGGAGGACCGGGTTTTTTGTAGAGTGTTTGGCCCCAGTCTTTCTTAGTACGCGGTTTCTCACCAGGTAGTAGACTGCTACTCATGCTATCGTCCAAGTCTACATTGCCCATCTGTTAACAGGAAAGACACACACACATACACCATATAGCATGCAACATTAAACACGTACAGAAAGGGACAAAAGACGAGGCACAAATAAAACAAGACAAAAACACAATCTGTCTTTAAATTGTCGACCAAATACAACCTTAGTCTTTGTTGCTACTTAAATCACCTTGACAAATGCCCAAACGAACAACAATATAACAATGAATGATTTGTAATATTCTCTATACATACCTTGATATCTTCTTCTTTGAACTGTCCTGGACTAGAGAATTGCGTCTCGGCCGGATAGGAAGACTTCAAATGTGGCAAACACATCGAATTACGAAACTGTAACTCGGACAGTCTGTTACTGCAAACAGAATCACGACCAGTCGATATTTGACTTGGTACACTACAACGGCCTGCCTTCAGATCAGCTAGGTACGTATTATTGAAGAATTCACCTTCTTCATCTTCCATTTTTAAGCCATGATCTGAAAATAATAACAAACATTCATGATATTACTAAAGTAGAAATACTGTTATTTATTAATCCATAGTACGAAGTTCTAAACGTCAATTTTCGCAAATAATTTCTACAAACCTAAATTAGTCGCCGGTACAGCATTAACAGATCTCCGTCGTGAGAAAGTGACAGATTCCTCAATAATATCCACAGGTTGTACCATTGCAGACGTCGCAGCAAGCTTTGCATCTCTCGGCAGAGTGGACATTCGTCTTTCTTCAACATCACGAATCGGTCGTCGTTCTCTCAAACTATTCACCGACTCTCGTGATCCGCGTATATCTTCCCTGACCATGTCCAGTGATTCAGAGCGTGAATTCTGTTTGAGAGTACGTAACTGTTCAGTTAGTTTCTCGTTTTCTCTTTTCATATCCACGTATTTGTTTCCAGTCACCCACAGTTGAGATTTCAAAGAGGCAATGGTTTCATCTTGTTGTACCTGATGATTTAAAAAAAAATGTTAATATCATTCTACTAAACAGAAGATATACTAATTTACTTGTTCTTGCTGTTTTGAAGTGACTTTTCTACGTTCTTTGTCTACTTCTTCTTTGTAGAGTTTTACCTGAAAATTGGTAATAATATAGTGGACAATTATATACAATATATCCAGTTTTTATATTGTTTTACGTTGAATGTAAATGAAGTACTACAATAATGGATACATATATGTACTTACTATTTTATCCTTCATTTTCCGCAACTTCTCCTCATACTCGTTACGAACTTCCTGAATCTGCGCATCAACATTCGTATTTCCCTTGTTTCTTTCTTCTTCAATCAATCTCTTGAACTCGTCCTTATCGCGTGTTCTCTTGTACCTCAGTGTATCCACTTCCATATTCACCTTGTTATTGTCTTCCAACAACTTCTCATACGCTTCTTTAACCAGCGACATGTCACTCAACTGTGAATTGCGGTCTTCGAGTGTTTTTTTCAACACTGTACAATCCAATTGTAACCGTGAATTATCGGCCATCAAGTTTGTATAGGCGGTACGCAATTTCAATAACTCTTGTTTCTCGCCTTTATCATGTTCCCGAGTACATTTTTCTGTCATAAATTTGTGTTGTTCGGACAAATCTCGGTAGCTCTTTGTCAAATGTTCGTGTTCTATTTCAATTTCAGTTAGTAGAGTCTTATATCGTTCAACATTTTGCTGAAGATTTGAGATTTCAATCTCCAACAGCGGTGTCTTATCTAATAACTCATTATAATTTTGTTTCCACACATCATGATCATCAACGGTTTTCTTCAATACATTTTCGGTATTCAACAGTGTTTGCTCGAGCTGAAGAATGTTATTTTCCGAAATTCCATGCGCTACTTTCAATTTCTCATATTCTTTTTGCACCTTGAATAGTTCTTCGTTCTTCTCCTTTAATACCAGTTTCTCACTTTGCAATTTCTTATATTCTGTTTCATTATCGTTAATTATTGATTGCCAATTTGCACATGTTGCTTTCATCAGTGACAATTCTTCTTCGTATCTTTCTTTTAAATTGTTGTGTTCTTTCAACGTATGCTCTTTATCTAATTCTTTATCAGACAATGTCTTCTGATATTTGATATTTTCCAACTGTAAATCGGAGAGTTTTGATTCAAGATCTGACATCTTAGTTTTCAGACTATTATTTTCAGATTCACATGTAGTTAGCAAATTATATTTCTCTTTCAAGGTCGCATAATCTGATTTGATTAGTTCGTAATTCGATAGTTCCGAGCATGTTTTCTTGAGGTTTTTAATTTCCCTTAGTATTTCCTCACATTCCTCATCAACGATTTCTTTTTCCGAATACAACAATTTTAATTTATCTTGCAAATTTGCCTCACGTTCTTTTAGCTCATTATGTTTTTCTGTAATCTTATCATTTTCGATTTCCACAGTGATTTCGTATAAATCATGTACATGTTTGTTACAACTTGTACACAGGGATATTAAGTCTTCTTTCTCGATTGACATTTCTTCTAAGCGTTGTTCTAAGAATTCAACTTTTTGCTTTTCAGCTGTAAGGAAATTTTCAAGTTGTTTCTTTAATTCGATTTCATTACTTTTTTCCTTTTCAACTATATTTAATCTATTAATAAATTCTGTTTTTAATTTTTCTAACGATTCGTGAGCATGAAAAATGTTTTGTTCTAATTCATTAGCAGCATTTTTCGTATCTGTTTCAAGTTCATCGCGATTTATTTTCAGATGTCTTAATTCTGATTTGATAATTTCTAAATTAGTTAATATACGAGATTTTTCTAATTCTAATGTTTGAACCTTTTCAATGGTTTCCATTAGTTTTATATTTACAGTTGAGATTTCTTCGATTTTAGCTTCAATATCATCATCTTTGAGTATTAATTTATTTTCTAATGTACGAATTATTTCAAGTTTGTGAGATTCCATATTATTCAACTTCGTTATACGTTCTTCTTCGAGTTCTAGTAGTTTTATTTCATAATTTTTAGTATCCTGTTCGTTTTTGTTTTCTAAATGTGTCATTTTCTCTCGTATTGTTTCCAATTCTACTTCCATTTTATTCTTTACACTCACAATATTCGTTATTTGTTTGTTTAAATTGTGCATTTCATTCTTAACGCTGGTTGTTAACAATTCTTTGCAATCTATTTCATCAACAAACTTTTCTTTTGTCTTATCGAATGTTTCCTCCTCCAAAGATAAGTTCACTATTGTATTATCTAGTTCTTTTTCTAATGTTTTGTTTGCGTCTTCGATCGTTGTGAGCATAAATTGCATCTTCTCCTTTACAAATTCGATTTCATTTAGTTTAGCTTCATACTTTTCATCGTTTTCCATTTCATGAGTTTGTAATTTTAACAAATCATCAGTCACTTCATCTAATTTAGTAGCCAGGATATTTTTGTCTTCTGACAAAATCTTAATATTTTCTTTTAGTTGATTATTGTTCAATTGTAACTTCTCTAAATGGGTTTGTTTTTCTGCAATAGCCATTGTATGTTCTGCACATAAAATCTCTTTAGTCTTCTCCAACTGAATCAAATTATCTTGAGCTTCTTTTAGCAAAGAAGTTAAATTTTCGATTTCCGATTGATATTTTTCAAGAGTACATTCATGTTGTAATTTAACTTCTGATAATTTATTATCACTAGCACAAATGTATTCTTTATATATTGTTTTCAATTCCTGTCTTTCTTTTTCTATATTCGTTAGTTTTTCTTTCAAATTCGACATTTCATTATCCCATTCTAGTTTCTTAGCTACATATTCATCAAATTTCGTCTGATAATTTGCATCATTCTCTGTCAACTGTAAACTTAACTTTTCTTTCTCAACTTGAGTTATATGGATTTTCTCTTCTAATTCATTATTAACTTGCTTCAGTCCTGCTAGTTCTTGGTACAATTTCTCCATGTCTGCTTTCAAACTATCCCTTTCTACTTTCAATGTGTTTATTTGTAAGTCAAGTTGATGTCTTAAATCTGAACTATCAGATTGTATCGTTGAAACTGTACATTCTAAATCGGTGCGTAGACATTTTTGAGTTTCAATTTCCGAAAGAGACTGTTCTAATTTCATAATTGTTTCCGAATGATTTTTCTCTAAATCTGTAAAAGCCTTGATTGATTCTGCAAGTTGTTTATTAAGTTTTGCTATTTCAATCTCATTATTATGTTTGATTTCTTCTTGATTTGTCAACGATGCTGTGTATTTGTCAATTGTCACTTCAAGTTCTTGTTTAACTGCAACTAAGTCAGTAGTAAGTTGTGTTTCTTTAACTTGTAGTTCTTTAAAATCCCTTTCTAATGTCATATTTGTTGCTTGTAACTGACTGATATTATTTTGGTACTTGGCAATGTCTACGTTATGATCTCGAATTAATTCTTCGAGCGATGCTTGTGTTTCAGTTAAGGCGTTCTGTGAAGAATCAAGTTTATTTCTATAAAATTCGAGTTCTGTGAAACATGTTTCATGTTCAAGTTGCAGTGTCTCGTATAATTTATTCAAAACGGCAATTTTGCTTTCAGAATCACATTCAAGTGATTTGAAATTCATTTCAGCATCTACTTTTACATTTTCCAAAATAACCACTTGTTTTTTCAATGCATCTATTTCACTATCTACACAATTTTTCTCTTGAATCAAATCAGTTATGTTTCCTTTTAATTTCTGCATTTTATTTGACATTTTTTTAAGATATTCTTTTTCTTGCATCAGCTCGTCACAATGCATTTGCTCTAAATTTTTCAAGGCTTTCAACTCTTGATCATTGTTCATTATGTCGTTACGTGTAGATGCGTTCTTAAGTTCAAGTTGCATCGTTAAGTTCACGTTAAGTTCTTCGATATTCAACTCCATTTCGTGTCGATATTCTTCATATTGTTTCTTGATCATTGTTAACTCTTCATTGTGCGCGGTTAGTTCTTCAATTGCTTCATTCTTCACGGCCATAGCGGTTGCAAGATGTTCTTTTAAAACAGATACATTTGACTGTAAATCTTTGATAACGTTTTCCGATTTTCTTAGCGAATCTTGTTGAGTTTGCTCTGTTCTGAGTGTGTTTTCAATACTCACAATTTCTTCACTTATACTGAAAATAGTTTCATTTAATGATTGTATTTGACCTTGTAACTTTTCTATATGAACATTTTGTTTGTCCATTTTACTAATCAATATTTTGGTGTCACAATCATGATCTTGCCTCATTTTTATAAACGAGTTTTGTAATTCTTCTTTCAGTGATTTTTCTGAAGAAATTTCGCTTTCCAAATTATTTACACGTTCATTTAGTGTGTCGATTTCGTTGTTCAAATTTAATTTCTTATCTTCTAATTCTTGAACATGATTCTCTCGTTCCAATGCAACCTCTTTCAAATCTGCACACATGTTTTCTAATTCTTCTTTGAGTTTACTAATGTCTTCTATTTCTTGTTTCAAACACTCTGCTTGTTGATGTACGGCAGACTTCTCGATATTTAAGTTATTAATTTCATCTTCTTTAATCGCTATCGTTTCGGTTAATTCCTGACAGATATTTTCCAATTTCACTTTCTCCTGTTTCGTATGTTCAAGTTCACAATTGACGATTTCCATTTGTTTATTAATATTCGTCATCTCATTTTCAACGTTTTTAATGCATTCTTCTTTTTCAGTTATCAACAGTTTTAATTTCACGTTGCAATGATTTAATTGTTCTTTTTGTTTTGTTTCTGTCAAAAGTTTATTTTCTAAGTTCGCCAAGTTTTCTTGTAAATCAACTTTTTCTCGTTCCAAATCCTTTATGCAGCCTTCCTTTCCAGTTATGTTTTCTTTTAATGTTTTACACGCGTTTTCCAGATCATTTTTAAAACTCTTCTCTTTACTGATATCATTCTGCAGAGCATTTACTGTTTTATCTAAACTTAGTTTCTCTTTGTCCAAATTTTTAATAAAATTGTCCCTTTCTATCAGGACAGTTTTCATGTTCTCCAAATCATTTTGGAGTTTTTCTATGAATTTCTTTTCGTTGGCCATTTCTTCTTCCAAATTATGAAGTGTTTCGTTTAAGTGTGATTTGTCATGTTCTAGGATGGCAAGATTTTCGCTTAAATTCGATTCGTTTTCTTCTAGTTTGTTAATATTTTCATTTAATTTCATCTTTTCACTTTCCAACGTTATAATATGTTTATCTTTTTCTGTTATTACATCCTTCAGCTTGGTAAGTTCAGTAATAACTTTACATTTTTCATCAATCACACTATTATATTCCGCAATAGATTTATCATAATTGACTACAATCACAGTCTCAAAATGTGAAATTTTATTTTCACAATGCGACAAGCATATTCTCAAACTTTCAATTTCATTTCTTGATGCAATTTCAAGCTTGTTCAATTTAGAGATCTCTCCTTCGAATTGTACAATTTTCTTTTTTAGATCTTCACAATTGTCCCGAAGTTGTGACATATCATTTATATCGGTCATATTTTTAATTTCAAGATCGGTTATTAGATTTTGTAACCGCAAGATACCATCCTCTTCATTTGTATCTATATCCTTACCTTTGTTTAACTGATCTTGTAATTTTATTAAACAATTCTTCAGATCATTATTGAATTTATCGAAGGTTATTTGTAACAATCCATTTTCGGATTCATATTTCAATGCCTTTTGTATTGTTTCATGCAGTTGGAGTTGCATGTTTTCATTTATTGATTGTAATTCTGTGTAGTTTATATTTTGTGTATTTAATTCTTTGTGTAAATTATTGTTTTTGTCGATGGTTTGTTTAAGTTCGTTCAGTAACTGTTCGTTGTCTTGTCTTGATACATTTAGAGATGTTTCTGTTACAGCTATCTTAGTATTTAATTCGGTGATACTTTCGTTCAAGCTGTTGGTAGTAGCAATATGTTCTGCTAGTTCGGTGGAACACTTGGTTAACTCATTCTGTGTGTTGGTAAGTTGTTTTTGAGTCTGTTCGAGCAGTAAAACCTGTAAAATATTACTTTATTTTAGTATTGACATAATTATTATTGAATTTCATTTAAAAATAACTGTAAAAATAAGGGTATGCCAAATGTAAAGGTAATTAAATGCAAAACTATAGCATTTAGAAGAGGAAATCATGTTTTTTTTTCTGCATACCTTTTCGTTCAAACTATCGTTACTTTCTTGTAAAGTATCATTTTCTTCCACGAGTATGTTCAGCCGACATTTGAGCGAGTGTATCTGATTTGATAACTCAGTACTGTTAAGTTCCAGATCAGTAAGCTGTCTTCTGAGATTTTTATTCTCTTCCTGCGCATCAAGAAGTTGCATATCGACTACAGTGTGTGCTAGACTCTCATTATCGATTAATCCTACAAAAATGTATTTATAAAATGAAAACTCTAACATCAATATCATCCAACAATATGCATATACTTGAAACATACCGGACTTATTGTGAGAATAATCCATTTGGCCATTATCCATTTCGTAACTTTCATCGTAAAATGGTTTTGGTTTCAATTCTGACAGCATGGCGGTCAGTTCTTCACAACGTTCACGTAACACTATCAGTTCCTCTTGCTGTTGTTCCTTTTCTTCTGTAAGTTTCGAACAATATCGTTCTATGTGTAGTGCTTTATTCTGCCATTCGTTACACTGTTCTTCTATTCGTTGTAGCTGAACAGAAATGATAGTAACAACTTAATACATGTAAAACCATCGATACATAAAAACTATTATCTTATATTAACATGTTATGTTATACATACTCTATCTCTTGCAGAGTCCCGTTCGGTTTGCAATTCCTCTTGTTCTTTATGGAGTATTTGCACGTACTTTTCCAAACTTACAATCTCATCTCGTAACCGTTTATTTTCCAAGCGGCCTTCTGTTTTGTTGCACGAAGGCGGAGTTCTACTCTCAAGTGACAACAGTTCTGATCTTAACCTACTGATTTCTGAATGTTTGTCCGCAATTTTCTTATCTGTAAAATAACACAACGAATTTTAGAGTAAAACTGTAGTTTTGAAGCAATACTATGAACTTATGTATATATTACCTAATTTTTTATTTTTCTCATATTGAAACTTCAATTCTTCCTGAAGATCTGCTTTCTCGAACCGTTCCAAGTCCAGCTGAGCAAGTAGAGTCTTCACTTCTTTTTTCTGTAACTCATAGTTCAACTGATATTTCTTCAAAGGTGTTCTGAAAAACTCCACTAGCGGATTAGCATTTGGAGCAGACAGTTTTGGTGAATTATACGGTGAACTACAGTATGGTTTCGTAGGTGTAGACGATGATTTATCTACAAGAAATGCATATATTATAAATGTTTTACTGTATAGGTAAAGTGATTTACTCACGTATACTATTAATAGCATCCTTGAGAACATCTCTTGTAATGTCATTTGCTGATTGGAGATCCTCTAAAAATGTCTTCACGTATACTTGTATTGTTAAACTTAAATTTTCACACAATGGACTTATGAATTCCGGTCGACAATCTTTTATACAACAATAATGTAACAAGAGAGAACACACATATGTTATTTCAACTGAATCCTGTACATGGGATGGTTCGTTTTCTATACCGTACGCGGGATAATGTTCTGAAAAACATTCACATACACTCAATCAATTACACACATGCACCATTTTAGAAACTCATGTTGCTAATTTGATTACAGAGAACAAAGTCACTGGAAATGCACTTACTTTTTAAGAAATCAGTAATGTGTGTATCACAAACATTACTGCAAGATTCTAGTTCTTGGTTTTGTAAGCTGAAACACGTTAAAAAATGTTTAATGTGATAACCTAAACAAATGTCAAACAAAACTTACAATTCTGCTAGTAACTTTCCGAAAAACTCCCCATTCTTAAGCTCAACAATCTTAGTTATTGGTTTCGATAAATTCAAACAATTTACCTACGAAATTAAATTATTTAAAAACAAGAATACAAAAAGAAAGTTAAAATGATTTATTTACCCATTCAACTAAAACACTTTGCCACTTTGATAATTCCATGTTTATTTACGTTATAACTAATTTTACGATTAACTGCGTCAACTTTAATCCATGGAACTTTGTACTTGTGTGTACCGGTCGTTTTTCAATTCATATGTCGTTACTACATGACACAAACAACATAAATATGAATTTGAATTTATCTCGTAATCGTTAGCAGACCAAACGATTTGATTGGTTCAAATTGGTTGTTGCCCAAAAATTCTTCTTCGTATTTGTCTTATTTTGACAGATGAATGCACTTCCGGCGGACATTCATTTTTACTGGTTTTACTGGCTATAATCTCATAATCTCGTAATTTAAATATAGCACACGTGTTATAAATACTGCAATTACTGTTTATAATACACGCAATCTGCATAAGCTATGTAACAAAATATGATAGTGAGAAGTAAATGCAAATAAATTGTATATATCATTTCTTATAAAATCATTTATATGAGTTTGCAATTATAATCTTGACCATGGAATAATAAATTAATTGCACGTAATCAGTACTACTTGTTTACTGTTAATAAATATCGCAATTGAATATTGTTGTTTACAATATGCTTCCGTATTGAATAATGATAAATGTAAAATTGCATATCATATATAAAAATTAAAGGAAGGATTCAAATATAACGGTTAATATTTTATAAAAGACAATTTCAATGCAGATTTTAATATAGATCAATAAAAAAAATATACAATCAATCAATAGGCATTAATACTAAATAAAACAATTTATATGATACAAAAATGCTTTGTAAATGTAAATAATACGCAATTAGTGTTTGAAATATTTGCTATCCTTCTGCCAGAGGTCTTCCAGGATGGAATCAATGTTGGATGATGGGAACCTGTCCACCCAAGACTGTATCATTCCTTCAACGGATGCATCGTACGTCTTCAGGCTGACAACACCATCTATAAAAGCAGAAAGGAATTACAAAGTCTATACATTCTATTCGTAATCAAAAGGTAAAGGATTTGTAACAGCACTTACTGTTATCGATTAAAGTATTTGCCTGGACAAATATTTTTCTCGGTTGCTTATGGGCCATTACAATATCCCTCCAACGGGACCATGGATGTACACCTTCTTCGGGTACTTCAGAGTACTTATCGTACATTTGTCTTGCACTGGCTATATCACCAGTGGATTTATACACTTGCAGTTTCACCAGGAATTCACCGATAGCCTTACGGCCCACAGTGTCAATCTTGGTTCGGTCAAGATACAACACAAGGTCCTCACCTGGTTTCGTCTCTACGATGCGTACGAGTCCTTCACCTGCCTCTAACAGAACTTGCATGATCACATAACGTGCTTGTTGATGAGCCTGGCGAAAAAATAAAGCAATAAGTCATTCGCACACCGTAGAAAGCCAAATAATAAACGTACTTGTAACCATTTTTTAGTAGATGGTTGATACATTTCTAATGCTTTACCCATTCCTGTCCATATCAAGCTTAGCCAATTAATGTAGATGATATCATCGGCTTCTTGTCCTTCGTGACCAAATATCCTTTAAAAAAAAACATCACAAGTTGTAGTTCCAATTTTGTATATGCATTAATTTGCTGATAATTACTTCAGAATGTCCTTATTAAGACTCAGGTACAATCCAACGGCTTCGGCTCTGCATTCTTCATATGACGAACTAATGGTGGTAAACTTGCCGTCATAAGTTTCACCCGGTTCATAGCACATACTGACCGGAGCGCCCGTCAGTGGGTTGATTGTGGTGACCGGGTCATAGTTTAAGTTACCGTTATCTTCACGGGTGAGCAATTTTCCACTACCATGGCCCAATAACTCATGCAGACCAACCTGACATACACAGTGTACAAAATCACTGACTGTTCCTTTACAATGTACATTTGTGTGCAAAGATTCGAGTATATTATATTAAAAAGTATTTTTACCTGTACTTCAAAAGCTTGTATCCTATATTTCTCCAGTAAAGCCTGATCTGCATCGGATAAAAATGGAGTATTGCTCTGTTTGTAACTTGCAGGAATTACATTACCCAATGAAACATTCTTAAATCCTTCCGACTGACGAATTTCATCATCTGGAATAAAATAACTCTAGTTACAACATTTATTATATACTACTAGTAGTAGATCTTTAGAATATTATTCATAAAAATGACAAATCAACATAATGTCACGTAACTCCTTTATCTGAATGTGAAAATTAATGTCCCTCGCTGGAATATGTACCCGAATCTACCAACCGAGCTGCGAGAGACATAGATAAATCTCATTCAGAACATGACCACATGATTGTCAGTGAAAGTAAAGTATTAAATCAAGCCAAGTATTATTATTATATTATTAGTCAAGTATTAAATTACGTACAATTCGGTATATTGATACCAGCAGGAATACCGCTTCCTGCAAACGTTAGAACATCGAGTGAGGTAAAGTCGGGACGCAAGAACGTGTCCTTTTCGAATGCTTGCGGCCATGGCAGATTAGTGAGCAGTGTTTCAGCTTTAGAGACTAGTGTAGAGAATTTCGATGACATCTCCTTGTTCACCATGGCTACGAAACCTTCGAATTCGCCGCGCATACCAGCAGGATCACGATACGTTTCAATGAAACCAATGTACGACTCAATAACAGGTCCCTTGTCTTTGATCCAATGCCTGGAGCCCTGTTTATGTTCATGTAGGCTGCCCATGGAGAAACTTTTAATATAACACTCTAACATATCACGTTCGTGATCATTCGCAGCATATTTGGCAGCTGCCTCCAAGTCTTTGCATACCAAAGATAGCAGTCCGGAGTAATCACCTCTAGTAACCTGTACAGAAAATACTTATTTGGGATATATTCCAAGCGAAAAAAAATATATATTGCCCCTCATAAAAGATAGAATACATTTGAATAATGATAATAATATTTGTACCTTAAATTTACAACCGTCAAATGTTTCTTCGTCAACAGTTAATCCAGACTGTGTACCAAAATCTACAGAGGCTAAACACACATCATACACCTTGGTTCCATCATTTTCTACAGTCTTAAATGTTCTTACATTGTAGCACTCGATATGTTTCGTTTTCAGCCATTTGTTAACTATTTCCGAATCTTCCATAGTACAGTTTGCTGAAAAATACGTTGTAACACCCTGAAATATTACAAAATTAATTCATACACATTCAGACGATGTGAATGTATGCGAAATGAGTACACACAATCAGAGTATAATTTATATAACGAGATTATAGTTATAGTACTCATTTCTGAATTTGAGAGTATAGACAGACCTTATCGTTCATACCTAAGCTCTTCTCGCGTTCGTCGAGAGAGAACATGGGCTTCCTGCATTTCTCCCACAATTCTTTTGCACAAAAATTGCCCTCAATAACAAGAGCGTCTATTTTGTCAACATCTATGTTAGGTACAAATTTGGTGTCTCCAAAACCTTTGTAGTTACCGGCATTAGCGAATACACCGCAAGCATATACTTGTATCGCCTAAAAGATTGCATATCAGTAAGTGTTACAAGTGTAGGTAAAACAAATTTTATTACACGTATGTCATATTTGAAGTAAATAAAAGAATTTTCTAAATATAGATCCAGTAAACTTGCACATAACAGGATGAATTGCCAAGTCATGACTAGGTTATGTTAGGGTTACTTACGGTAAAATCATCGTCGGAAAACCCGACTTTCGTTGCAAGTTCCTTTAATTTAGGCACAGGAAAAGCAGTGAACATTTTGTGAAAAAAAGCAAATATTATTGGTGATTCCGGGCTTGTTTGTACAAGGGTAATAAGCCCTCCATTCCAAGCCGCCCGACTTAGATAATGAGCGTAAAGCTTCTCATCATTTGTTAGATTGTTGAAAGCTGTTGCACAATCCAATTCAACAATCGGTTGATCGTTCGGCAAGATATAATTACTTTTATCTGTTGAATCTGCCATTCTGAAATAAAGATTTGTATGTTAAGTATAATCAATATATAACTGTTTATTTAAATATTTACTCAGATATTTATTATTATATGTACACAATTTCAGTAATGTGACACCTAATAGAAAAATTGCAGCAAAAGTGACAGCAAGTCAAAATGCAAATCACGTGAATGGTGTTAATTTAGTCAGTCACGTACGCACTGTTGCCAATAATGTAATACAAATATATTAATAATTTTTCTCGCTAGCTTGTCAACCTGCAATTTCACTTGTTCAAAATTCGTACAATTCGAAAAGTTTAATAGTCAATTTACTATGTATTAGTTATCATTACTTTTATGGTTAATATAACCATTTATTCCTTCGGTGGTTGTATGTACGTCATGAACGAACATAATGTTTAATATTATATACTGATTGTAATGCACTTGAGTATGACGCACCTAGGCTAGAAACGAATGCTGGATATACGTATAATCAATAAATTATTTACATTATTTTTATCTTTCAAACGATTTAAATTTTATTAAATATTAAATTAGGGAAAAATAATACCTTTTTAAAACTACCGTCATTTTCAAGCACAGATTACAACTTGACAAAAATTAGGTGTATTTTATTTGACAATTTGGATCGATCCAACTCACATATGTACGCTGGATCACTTTAGTAGTCATTCTATTTGTAAAGATCACTTTACCCCCACTCTAACATTTTGTGATCCAAATCAGTTTGAAGTAATCCACAATTTAGTAGAATCAGTTTGCTGAATCCGGATCATTAGTTAAAATGGAGGTTATTTATTTGGATTCTGCGTCTTCCATTTTGTATCTTAAATGTTTTACTTGGGTTATGTTTACTAAACCTGTCAGCTGTCAAATTAGTCAAGGTTATGGATCACAAAAGTTATTCTATTTATGCATCTGATCTGATTTTTCTGATCTGATCTCGAAAGTGAACTGATTTTATTGGATCGATCCAGCACTGACAAATAGAATACACCTACTGTTTATGTATCTAATCTGTTTTTCTGATCTGATCTCGAAAGTGAACTGATTTTATTGGATCGATCCAGCTCTGACAAATAGAATATACCAGGTGTACTATACACATCTCATTTAAAATTATACAAATTTTTATTTTTTTTATTTACGTCTATCTGCATATATAAATTTTGTCATTTTTTACAAAATAATCTTTTGTGCTTGACAATAAACTACAAATATTCGATAACGTTTGTTACTGGTTACCGTTCATAACAAACTGATAGGTTAGCGAACATGTCACTTTAAAATGAGGAAATTATTTCTCTTCTAAAAGCAAACGAAACATAGAAAATGTGTACATTATATGGGCACTGGCCATATTTATTCAGAGCTGATATATTACGCTTCCTGAATAGTGCAAATAAAAAATATTTAAGCATACTAGTGAACAAAACTTGTGAAAAAACTCAACATTGGTATTCAAATCATTTTCCGTTGAATCAACGTTTTAGATATTACAATGCGCTTGCAAGTGGATATTTGCCTAAACAATCATTTGTTGTCTCTAACAATCTTAAACTTCACCCTTTGAAACAATGTTTAAGTACAAATAAAAAAGATTCATTGTTCAATGCAGACAAGAATGTTAGGAGAAAGGTGTTGGAAAATGTTATCGAACACAATAAAGAGATGTTTAAAGAGACTGAACAAAAATTGCGACAGAAGAGTAACGTGTTAATGCAAGATATTAAAGCAACAAAAAATAAGATGAAGGAGAGAATGGAAGAAGCTATAGAAGTACGAACAGGTTAGTCAAATATATTAACGTAAATGTATAAATGTCTTTTTTTCAGAGAGAAAACATATATACGATACCAAATTTTCTATGTATATCCAGAATTGCAATGACACCATACCTTGGAATGTTAATTGTGCAATCAAACTTCGACTTGGCGTTGGCCTTACTTGGATTAGCAGCGCTTACGGATTTGGTAATGTTGTGCTGCTCCAAAACCAATTTGGTCATAAAATGCTTTTTAATTGCAAAAATATTGATCCAGTTTTTCACGATATAGTTTAGAATACGATATCTTAAATGTGTACAATTGTAAACACTATTCTGAAATCTAGAAGCATAAATTAACAACCAAGGTTTCATTATCTACAAAACAGTAACATGCAAACGATTAAAATTTGAAATTAATGGCCAGTAACTTTAGAATGTAACATTTGCTGATCTTTAAAAAATTATGTGTTAGTTTGCCACGGTAACTAGACGATAGTAAAAACTCGTGTTGCAATTGTTATTAAATTTTAGAAACGAAAATTAATATATCGAGAAAAGTTGTTGAAAGTTCTCGAATTACTAATATACCATGCAGGATATCTATGAACATTAAATAAATTAACTTTCGTTTTTAAATAAAGAAGATGGGAGTTCAAAACTGCGTTAATTTATTTAAACAAACATGTTCTAAATCTTTGAAAGTAACATCAATCAATGTTGTCGGGACAAAGGAAATATATACAGTCAAACTCCCATAACTCGAAGTCGAAATGAATCGAGTGGCAATAGGGTTTAGGGAGCAAATTACATGCAATTTTACTTCTATAATTCGAACTTCTATAACTCGAATAAAATGATTGGCACGTTCATTCCATAAGTCGAATTTTAAGGAAAATCCCTGTTTGTGGAGGAAACTTTTTGTGTGCTTGGTTCTTTTTGTTTTCGTTTTATTTTATTCGGGAAGTCCCTTTTCGCTTGTCACGATCAATCGCGCATAAAAACAGTTCTGTTGTGATTTTTTCGAAAAGGTGGTACACTTTTTGGTGCAAAAATGTATGATATAAGGAAAATATTTGGTTTATAGCAACACTCACTCACACAAAAACACACCCTTACCTCAAACTGCGTTTTTTGGTATTGAGTTTTTAATTGTTCGGGGAAGTCACTATTTGTAAAACTAATACATCAACATTTATTCCTTATAAGTTTGCTGAGTATGAACGGGAACGAGGTAAATTACTGCATATTTTAACAGAAATTAGTATGTACTCTTAGTACACGATTTGGATTCAAGAAAAACGTGTGTAATTAAACCACTGTATATCTATAAACAAAATCGCTAGTTTTAATGAACCTTTCTATAACTCGAAGTCTCCATAAGTCGATATTTTTTTTTTGTGGATAATGGTGATTCGAGTTATGGAAGTTTGACTGTAATTCATTCGGAAAAATTAATAATTTTCTTTACAGTTGGATGGCTGGATTGCACGTACATGGAAAAACCAGAGTACAACACTGGGTAGTTTCTTAGATCCACTAGCCGACAAAATACTCATAAGTACGTTATTTTTGACGCTCACATACGATGAACTGATTCCGTTTGCTTTAACTGCCATGATTATCACAAGAGATGTAATTCTTGTGGTTGCGGGATTTGTTATAAGATACAGATCACTGCCTCCGCCGGTAAGATAGTTTTACGCCCAACCTTCTCGATTAAACGTGTAACAGTTTACGCTCTAATCGAGAAGGTTATGACTTTATGAATTGATGTGAAATATCAACTGTTATTCATTGTTCCAGCGTACTCTCGCTAGATATTTTGATGCCAGCCATGCGACTGCTCAACTTGCGCCGACATTCATTAGTAAAATAAATACAGCAATCCAGTTGTTACTGGTCGGTTCAACATTAGCCGCACCTGTTTTCCACTACGTTGATCATCAACTTTTACATTGTTTATGGTAAATATAAACGAGAAATTGTCAATATAAGTTTTCCGTTTCCGAAACGAGTGTATAATCTATAGTACTGACATTTTGAAACTACACTACTTTTGTAACTACATATTTATAGTAAATTATCTGAATGGATATTGAAATGCGTTATATATATATAAAATTATTTATTTGACAGTGTTTAAAAAACTATTTTTGTTAATGACAGTTCTTAAAAAAATATTAAAAATGCATTTTTAATCGAGAAGATTGTGATATTTACATACATAATATCACGCCTTTCCCATTACTGGGGTAGCAGATTCTTTATTTCCCCACAATCATTCGCCACATACTTTATAAAATACTTTTATATGAAAGTTTTTGCGATGGATTAAGTTTTCGCCAGCAATGCCGCATACACCGTCCAAATGATGTGATATTTAATATTTATTTTGTTTTCTAGGTATATCACTGGTGCCACTACTATTGCGGCAGGTTTAAGTTACGTAATATCAAAGGACACTTACAAATATTTGAAGAAATCAACAGGAAAGTGACAATGGTTATGATGTATTGTTACCTTCTAGTTGTTGAGATATAGTTCTTAGAGAACCACGACGCCATACTGCTGCTCGAACAAACGTTACAGTTCCATTATACACTGATAAATGCACATGTACAAGTGCATGAATTCGTATAAGGACTTGCAATATACTGTGTTATACATTTTATATAAAAATTATTGGGTGATTTATCACACATTATTGTACATAGTTAAAAAAAAGGAAGAACATTTACTTTGATTGTTGGTTTATTATTTCTTGTATCCTTTGTAAGCCTTTTCTGTAATAAAATAATTATAGAAGATTTTTCAATGTACAACATTAAATAATATACAGATTAAGATGTAGTTCGTTACCTTAATGTATTGTCATAGCCAACACCACGTCTGCATTCAACTTTACTTATCGCGTCCTTCAAATAAGGTACCGTACTCTCCATTTCGACATACAATACAGGTATCAGTGTTTCAACAAGGCGGAACACACTAGACGAATAAAATGCCATATGTTTTTCCATAAGAACCGATACTGCATTCACAATTAATTCTCTAAAGAAAAATAAGTTTTGCGCAATTAGCATTAATAAAAAAAAAAGTTAAAGCTCTTACCGTATTTCCGAATATTTCGGATTTGATTTCACACATTCGATAGTTTGAAATGCAAGCTGTTTATTGGCCATATCCTCGTTAAACATGATTTGTTCAAGTAGGGCTGGAAACACTATTTTCAGCAGTAATTCTATTTTTGAAATGTTATCACATCGATAGCGAAACATTTCCAATGTGAGTTTTAATGCCTGTTAAAATGTCATTTATAATTTTTAACACTGAAAGACGTATTAATAATAACATTTTATATCTAAGCCACGCCTTCTGCAATGCTATTGGCTGTGCCATTGACGTAAGGAAGTAGGCATGCGCAGAGCAAAGATTTGCGTCCAATAGAAATCAGCGTTTACCTGTCTTGAAAATTCATGTGAATTCTTAGATTTGCACGTAATAAATGTGGTGGAAATTTTGTTTAAAACAAAACTGGTTACTTCATCATCGAATTCAGTGTCCAGACACCGAATTAACGGTGATGTGGACTCATGTAAATGTGGTACATAGCTACAAATATAAAACAACAGAATACATGACTAGCACATATTAACAGAGATTATTTATTAGTCATACCGGATGACCATATCTTTGAAGGTCCTCTCAATGTAGGTATCAGTTTTGAAATCAAGCCGGACGATGCCACGTACAAACAGGTGCCATGTTTTACTTAGAGCAGCCAGAATGACACTCGGCGGTTTCTTGTTCATAAGCACTGCAGCAGGCAGTAACAATGATGATGTCACTCGATACAATAAACATGTGCTTTTATTCTGAAATATTTCAAATAAAATGTAATAATTATTATTTAGATATTAAAAGTAGCTTGCAAATTCAAAATACGGACATTTAAATTACAATAATATTGCCCCATTCATAAATACACGGGTACGCCACTGATTAGTTATCTTAACATTCTGAATCACTCTTAACCGACAAAGTGTTTTATTAATTTGTTTGTCAATAGAAGATAAACCATGGAATTACATATACATCCATATATCTCAATGTTAAGGTTTGTATTATTTTATTTTAAAATATTTAAGACCGGTTTAAACAAAGACTGACAAAAACTTTCAAGGTTGTAAGAGCTAGAAAAAAGATGTATTTTGAAAATAGTGATTTCATCACGCATGAGGAAAATGGAGAATCCAATATTCTCCTTGAAAATAATCTTAAAAGGTAACGCAGAACTAATATCTATAATTTTTTATCTGTAATTGCTATATTTCAATTCACTGTTTCAGATACAGACAACAGCATTTAAATTATGAATATATTTACTTCACCAGTATATTCAACTCATAGTCATCAAGGTCTCTAAAATAATTGTTGTTCTATACCAGTTATTGCAATATTACAACAACAAGTATTAAAATGAACCAATCAACATTAGTATTGGATGGTTTGGGAGGCAACCACATAGATTTACTTATCAATATATTGAAAAATAACTGTCGAAAACTCAAATCAATACTACAAAATAATAAGTGTGATATAAATCATGTATTTGGTGCACCATTTGGAAAACCAGTACTGGAAATAGCTTGCCTTGAACTAGCATTCGAGACGAGGCCTCGTTGTATAAAAATATTACTTAAATATGGAGCAAATGCAAAAGATGCATTGTTTAGTGCAGCTTTCGGGGGTAATCCGAATATCTTAAAAGTAATTCTAAATCATCTCAAGAAAAATGCAATAGATATAACAAACAATACGGTGATCATATCCCTTATCAATTACGTCCACGATGAAGAGAAAGACGAAGAAGGTTATGCAGAATGTGTTAAACTGCTTTTACAATATGGTGTCAATGTGAACGGTACAGAAACAAAATTGACTTGTACTGCCATCTATCTGGCAGCTAAATATAATCTCAAACAAATTATTGCCGCAATATTATCAACGAATTTTGACATGGTGGATTTGGACAGTTGTATTCATAAAGAGTTTGGTTCGGCGCGGGATATGATAATTATGAACAAATTGTACGATGGAACGCTACCAGCTCCAATTTATTCGAACACGCAAACAATTCCAACAGACTTGATCACATTGGTGCAGTATATTAAACATCGGAAGGAGATGACGTTTATCGTGCAACACAGAATTATGAAGGCAGAAAATAGAGTCGACATAAACGGTGAATACGTGTTGCTACTGTGTGCAACAGAAGAAGGTTGTCTGAATGTCGTACGTTATTTGTTATGCATTGGCGTGAATCCGAACAGTTGTAACTCTTGGAACAAACTAACACCAATCAGATTAGCCGTGGTTAGAGGTTATCATCAGATACTGAAGATACTCATTCAACATTCAAATGCCAAACATATATCTGATTCTTTCGTAGCGTTATTACAAGCTGTTTGTCTCGATCACAAGTGCATGGAAACAATGAATATAAATCATAGAAAATGTTTTGAACTACTGTTACAATGTGATAAGTTAGATGTTAATTTCAAGAAAGGCGAACTATCAGATCCTGCTCTGCATTTTGCGATTAAAAACCAAACTCCTGATGTTGTGATGAAAATATTACGAAAAGGTGCATCCCTAGCATTATTACGGTTAAGTGACAAACCGTGGACTGTCTTTGTCAGTCCAGAAGTCCTACAGATACACCTGGACGAATGTATTACCATATCAAGAGTTAACGAATTCACGAATGAATTTACTTTGATTATTAACTTTTCTTCCTTACTACCAATTCAAAAAGATTCGGGTAAAAAAGAAAGCTTCTACAAAGATGAGTATTTTGAATTAGAACCATTTGTGCAACATTTTGAAGGTAAACAATCTAATGTAGTTTTGACTGACACGAAAGTTCTTGAATATATTTGCAATAAAACAGAATTTGCATCAGTATTACACCATCCACTTATACACATTTTTATATATTTACGTTGTTTAAAAATTCGTCATTTCTTTTATATTAATTTTTTCCTTTACCTCTCATTTATTGTTACTTTAATGGCGTATATATTTTTAGGTTATAACCACACATCGGGATTTCCTGTTGAAATAACTCAATATTTTTGTATACCTACGTTATCAGTATTACTAACATGTCTGATTACACGAGAACTAATTCAAATGTATATTTATCGGTACGAATATCTGAAAATGTACGAAAATTACCTGGAAATTTTATTAATAATTACAACTATAATTATTTTAACTGTAAACTTTGAAAACACGGTACTTTTTAATCAAATATCGGCATTGATTATAGTTCTATCAGCTATTGAATTGTTACTAATGTCGTGTCGTAACACGAATATATTGTTTACTAGTATCACAATGCTTACAACAGTATCGCTAACATTCCTCAAACTTCTACTGCCTTATTTCATACTTGTAATAGCATTTGCATTTAGTTTCTTTATACTGTTTCAAAATGGCGACGAAAATAATAACGATAAGGAAGAGTTTAATTATTACTCCATGGTTTGGACATCATTACTGAAAACGATAGTTATGTTAACAGGTGAATTCGAATCGGGAAACTTAGATTTCCTAACCTACCCGTACGCAAGTTCGCTCCTATTTCTGCTCTTTATGTTTCACATGAATATAGTTTTATTCGGTGTATTCACAGCTTTAGCAATTAGCGATACGCAAAAAATCAAAGCCGAAGCTGAAACCCAGAGTCAAATATTCCGAATAAAACATATTTGTTACTGGGAAAAGATTTTAAAATTGAATAAACTGATCACAAAGTTTCCAACAATAACACAAATAATGAAAACGTATCCACAAATTGAAATATTTTTGACAAAAGATTCGAAATTGTATACGAATAATTGTCATACTGGCAAGAAAATAGAAATCAAATTGAGTAAAAAAATTATAAGTGATATAAGAAAACTTGTCGAGAGGAAAAATAATACGCTTAGTCCGTTTTTCAAAAAATGTCCCGTACTACGCTATCCGTACTTAAATGATCGAGAGTATTATGTCATTTATAGACGGATAAAAACAAATATGAAGCACGATAATTCCTTAAATACATAAATAAATAATGTTGTGTACACTATGCAGATGAGAGTAACATTTCTATTTTGAAATATCATTTTTGAATAACTAACCTTAATGTACAGTGCAGGTGCACAATGTAAGAACAACAGCGCCGCACTGGTGTACAGTCTGAGTACTAACTGTGCATTGTCACCCTTTTCTGCTGCCAACAGTACTGGCGCCGCCCATTTATCCATTTTGCCGAAGTATGTTTCAAACCAACGTTTCACAGCAAATGTTTCTGTCATAGACTGTGCGTTTCGTACACGCCCACCGGCCAATCGTATTACAGCATACAGTGGGTCCTCTGTTGAAAGGACATCGAAACAACCAATGATATCTGGCCATTGTGGCAACTGAGACATTAACTGGGTGACTTCAGCCAGATCAGACTTGTCTGTGCTGAGTAATGCGATTCGTATCCATGTCTATAACAAATGTAATGTATAAATATAGAGTAAATATTATTGTACTTGAATTGTCTTTGATGTAAAAATTATTTGTAATTTTACATATTACAGGTATAACAAATACATGTATCTTACTTGTATTAATACGGTCTGATTCTCCGAAAACTGTTCCAGCATATTTAAGTTATCTTCTAAAAGTGATTTGAGAAACTTGATTGACAGCTGAACATGTACAGTGTCTCCAGTCATATGTTCGAGTAATGTTTTAAATCGACAAACATCAGCTGATACCAAAGCAGCTGCTAATTCTGTTACCTATGAAATACAAATTCAAGCTGTTATCTAACTAAATGTCAAGTATGTAAAGAATATCACAAGACCTGTTGTGGCGCATCCACATTAGTTGTTAACTGATTAACGGATGGTACTACATAACTTTCTAACATTGTCCACCAGTCTTGTTGCACACCCAGTGTTCGAACTTTTTCAACAACAGTTATTAAAATATCCAATAGATGGCAAGCATCCGCGTGAGAACACCAGCGAAGATAGCGACTTATCCAGTTGCCTAATTGACAGAAAATCAACTATGATTATATTTATACAGAAAAGATAGATATTAACATAAATGTAATGGATTATTATAGTAAGTACCAAATAGTACATGTCCTTGAAACTGTAACGCCATATCGTTATCAACCAAATTCTTTACGCTATCAATATACACACGCATTAGATGAGCACTCGTTCTGTCCGAGCTTACAGTCTGCACGGCCAGGTACATTGGCGTGCAGATCTCTGCCCCGCCCACTCCTTCACTCAAGCTCATGCCACGTTGCGCGCGCATCGATATCACTGACATATGCGCACACCATATTACTAAACTTCGTTCAGTTCGCGCAGCAGGCAATTGACTCAGCAAGGATTGTAGTTTGTCCATCTAGGAATAAAATGCAAGTACAAACATAAATTGCTACCATACAACTTATGTTTTATAATGTGAATTAACATTTAATCATCCGGACGATTAACATATGTTTATTCTTACCAGTTCATCGAAGTGAAGAATGTGGGCCAACACAAAAAACAACTGAATAAGATTTTGCAATCCAGTATCAGTGAACGCAGCCAGTTTTGGAGCGGATAGTTTTGAATATATTCTGCCTTTCAGTTTCGGCCATAGTGTAGGATTTGCGCGTAAATGGTTTCCCAGCATACAAAGAAAAATATCGTAACTAGAAGTTGTCGATGGCGTAGCAAAATCGTAATTCAGAATTGTTTCTGTAATCGTAATGAAGTCACAGGGAACTTGACTATAACATTAACAAAAATATAACAGTAAAATATGTTTACTAGTTTTTTTTTATTGATAGATTCGAAAAGTAAAACAATATGCACATACGAATGGTTGATAAAACTTCCAGAATCGTTACCAATATGACACGGAATATTGAGTCGTTTATAAAAGAACTCCCACAATATTTGTAACATATCAAATTTAGCATCTGTTGTCCACCAGGTTATAAACAAAGGTCCCAATATGTGCAAACAAGAACACAAAAGTGATTCGTCTATATTGTTCAACCCCGAGCCGGTTATGATTTTTAAACACTGTTCCACTAATGTGTAATTGGATACTACCTGAATAATTCACATAAATGATTATAACACAAGTGTTATGAGACGTAATAATTTCACTTACTCTATCATGTTCGGGTCCAATGAACATGCCTGATCTGTCATAGCCTTGTACATATGCAATATGGTACAACAACCATATACATTGGACAGCAACTTTCCCGTTTGTACAAGTTTGTAGTTTCAAGACATTTTCTGTAGCAATGTTAAAATAGTACCAGAAATCCTACACAAAATGTTGAACTTGAAAGTAAAGCCAATGTACACTGTAATCGAGAAGGAAGAAATTATTTTTATCTTACCTTACAAAATTGTTGTTGTTCTACATATAGCTGAATCAGTAACCACAATTCTTTAAAACAAGAACAGACGAATGGAGAATGTTTTGATAAATTATTATAATTCTGTAATAAAAAAAAACAAACTACAAACATTAAGTATAAAACAATGAAAGAAAATACTTACACTCATTCGTTCAAATGCCCGAATTCCAACATGTATGAGATCGGTTAACAAAAGATTCAAATTATTTTCAAATATTTCTAATTTTGCCACCGGGTCACATTCAGTGTGATGTTCTACTGTTAAAGATATCCAGAAAATATCAAGAGATAAGTGGATAAAATTGTACGATGCATGGTGATCCTAATATATATATAAAAAAATATATATTTTATTATAAATTCATCATGATTTTTTAAGAACGTAATTATAATATATATAGATATATGTACATACCAGATTATTAGTCCTTTTAGCAGAATTAAATAATACAAAATCGGGAAGTTGTTCAAATCGTTTTACACAAATGAACACTTTTTTCATAAGACGCACTAACTGACATTTTATAATCGACTGATCATGAAAGCTAAAAAAAGTAATTTTCATATGGTACATCGTATATTACAATAATTATATCACACCTTTTAACAAAATTACGACTAGCCAACCACAATTCACAGATACGTTTTCGAATTTCTGAATAATTGGTGGCTTCATGAGATGTTTCTGATATAGAAGCAACTTCAAGCTGCATTAGCCCTTTTCTAAGAATACAAGATGAATCAATAAAGTAACAAATCTATTACTTATTGTACAATACCTGGCAAAAAGAAACAGGGTATAAATATCCGAAATCCACAAAGAGCCCGCATAATCGCGATCAAACAATAAATTCTCATCGTCATCATTGGCAATATAATTTTCTACTATGTAACCATAATCTGGCTCTTTATATTTGATATATCCGCTAGAATAAAGGTCAAGTCTATCACAGTCTTCTGTTGCATTGCATTGAAACCACCGGAATGGAGGTTGGCTCATTTTTATTAACCTGAAAATATAACATGTATACTGGGCCCTATACACTATTGCATTCTATTGTTACCTGTTAATAACAATTCTGTACGTAATAATATGTAGAAATCACAGTGGTGAATTGTTTAAATATTCATTCTGCTCCGCATACATAACCAACCAAATTTATTTATGTTTATATATTGCGAAACACACACTTAATCCAAAATAAAAAATAGTGATGTAAAGTATTGTAACATAACACAAAGTATATATTCAATAAAAACACATAATAAATAAGATAAAAGTTATAAAAATACTTAATAAATAATTACTTGTCAGATGAATACATTTTACCAGGCATAATAAAGATTTGGCGCGAAAACTAAATCAAATATACATATTTTTCACATGGTTGCCATCTGAATAAAGTAAAATGTATAGCAGAAAACAACGAACTATGAAAAAAAAATTTCTCATACATGAGATTACGTTTGAGTTCAACATAGCTACATGTTCTTCTGTATATATAGTTATGTTATGTATAGTACTTAACCTGACTTAACCCTACCCTAATCTACTTAACTTAACACTACCCTACCCTACTCTACTTAACCCAAACCTATCCTGTTTTATGGTTTATATATAACCTATATTAAACAAGTAAATGAAATATTAAGAAAAAAAATTTGTTTAAAAATAATATATTTTCTGTATTGAATAATTTTTAACATAAATTCAGTCGAAACAGTTAAAACAAGATATTAAAACGCATAAAATTAAATCAATTAATACAACATACGTTATTTTTTATGACTTTTTATTCAACATTAATAGTTGTTCTTGAATTCGGCGAGATAATATTTTTTTGTGACTGTTTTGAACGCTCGGTGTCATTAATGATGCGTTATTATTTCTAGATATTTTCGGAGTACACAACATCGGAATACACTTTCGCATCTCATTGTATGTTCGTATTGCGTCATTCGAATCAGTTGAACTGCGTGTTTCATTGGTGGAGTCTGTTGTAGCACGATTGACTGTATTTATTTCTGTTACATCACCGTCTTTCTCACCAAGCAAATAATCGGAATCAAATCCTTGAAATACCGGCGATCCACAATCGTCGCTGTCAATGAATGCAAGCGATGTTAAGGAATTATTTTGTAACTGATCTTCCAACAATTCAAAATGACTTTTATGCAGAATATTCTCTGACGTAGCATTTCTTAATGTTAAATTTGTACATAGATCTGCATCCTTTTCTTCTATCAATTCCGTTGGTTTAGTTAAATTTTCGTTTTGCAATATGTTGTTATTAGTCAAGTTATCTTCTGCATTTAAATCGCCGGTTATTTCTTTAGTGTTACAAGTAAACACTGGAAACAAATTTTGTACACAGTTTTTATTGTCGTATTTTGTATCCCTTTCAACATTTTCTAGTATTTTATTGACAATCTGTGTAACGTTTTCAAAATTTTCTATATTGTTCTTAATTCCTGGAACGGTATTATCAATAACTTTTTCGGTATCATTGTTAGTAGTCTGCTTAATGCTTTCGGCTGCGTCTGTAATAATATTTTCTACTATTGTGTTATTACACTGTGCAATATTTTCTATAAAATCAACCGTGTTGTTTTCTCGAATTTTCACATTTTCTTGCGTTGTTTCTTGACTTGTCTCCTGTTTGCATGGACTAACTACACGATGACATTTGCTGCATCGATGGTTCTCTTGAATTAACATTTCTAATTTGTCCATACGAGATAATATTTGTTTCAAAACATCATGTACTGACTCGCTTTCAGTCTCATGAACAGTTTCCGATAAACTTTTATCATCACTGTCATTACACTTAGTTACAGTGATTTCCGGAATTGATTTTAGCGCGTAACTTTGGTGAATTGTCTGTCTTTTTAATTTGCTTTGTCCGACAGGTTTAGCTGGATTATTTACACTATTACTTTTAGTTTCCGAACCAGGTTTAACGGTAGGTTTCGCTAATTTACTCTGATACATAGTCTGCCGTTTTGCACTCGGATTCGTAGTAGTTTTATTATTAACAATAGATTGTGGAATGCGTAATGGTTGTTTTAGTTTACGCGGATTTTTTTCCAAATCTTCCAGGTCGATAAGCGGTAAAGTTTGATCAGCAGGATTGGTTTTAACCGTAGATATACGTCTCTGAAATGTTTGACAATTACTAGATACAATATTGACAAACTTTCTGTTATATACTTACAGATGTTTTCGGGAATATTGACTTTCTAATATTCTCTTTGTTAGCTTTTATTTTTATTTGTTCATTGCGCTTTTTACTGCCACTTTTCGGTACAGACCAGAGTTGTTTTCTGGCTTTGGTGACTACTGGAGACGAATCAAAATCTTGAAAATAAGTAATAAATAATTTTTTTTTAACCTTTAAATATGCATGAATGTATTTAATCGGAGAAAATAACAATGTATGTATGTAGTTACAAAAAAATTAATTACCAAATAATTTTAAAAAATCAGCCGTTTTCATCGGTTTTACTGCAATTTTCGATCCTGATGTCAGGGTTTTTATAGATTTTGAAGCACTTTGACCCTGTTGTAGAAATTCTAGAAAAAAATACATTTTCAGTATTTCATAATTTTTTTCCTAAATAAATTGACTTACCAAGTGACAGATCTAAATCTTGTATTCTTTTTGGCATTGGTAACGTAGATTTTTTCCATGAATTTAACATGTTACCTATAACAAATTAAATATTACTACTACCCAGAAATCTTTATATTAAATAATTTTTGTTGTGAGCAGTGAATATACCTACATGTTTTGTATAAAAAAAAAAATTATAAAATTTCGTGATTAGAAAACTATAAAGGATAATTGTTTGCTAAGAATGTAAAAAATAACATAAATATTACCTTTTATGCTATAAACGAAATGTATATCTTCTTTAAATTGAATTTGTACATTCTACGATATATAGAAACTGATAAAATTATGCAAGGAAGAATTATGACAGTTCAGTGGAAATTCTAAAGCCAATATAAGTAGGATTGGTTTTATTATACACCAATGAAAATATATCGTAAAAATAATGTATAGAGATATATATTACTTACCGATTCTTGTACCACTATGATTTCTAAATGCAATCTATATTCGTATTTACTTGCACCCAAGGCACCTACCAGCAATTACTAGTTATAACGGTTGTAGCAAATTTAAAATGATACAAAATAAAGTAGAAATGCATTATGGGAGGCTTATATAAAACAGTGTTGCAAACTTTGATATAAAAAATTACACTGTGTCCCACGTATGCAACATTTTAAATATAAATTAAATAATTACGTTTCAAATATATCTTATTTTATTAAAAAAATTATTATTAATTCGTTTTCAATTTACAACAATTAATTATAAAAATGATAATTTTATAGAACACTGGTATCTGAATTGGTTGCAATAAGATCCATTTCGATTGTCCCAGTTCCTATTCATAACAAAGTATTCAAAAAATATGTATTTCCTTAAAATGAATTATAATGAAGGTACCTTTTTTCCCAACTTTAAGGAAATAGTTCTCGATGTTGATTTTTGTCAAAGCTGGTCCGAATAAAAAATATCCTATTCCAGATCCCATAATTATCGCTATGAATATAAAGCCATTATAGGACATTACTGATAGCATCAAAAAGATCGCAACGAGTTGTTGTATTAACCATAAGAAAATTTTCACATAATGTAGACATCTGTTAATAAGAGCACAATTACTCCATTGATCAACAAATACCACGCATATACAGATTGTTAAAAATAATAAAGTGAAGGCCAGAAAGTATATAAAATGAATAACACGATAATATAATTCGATAACGTATCTAATTTCTTTAATTGTTTACTGTTTGTTCTAATAATAGCGCAGTACAATTCCTTAAAGTATCCTGTAAAAATAAATTATAATATACATACTTATATTTTCTAGTCATTACTTCTTCATGAATTATTTGTCGTTGATTCGTACGAAGTACACGTATTGTTGATCGAATAATTTTTGTTTCTAATTTTAACCATTCTAATGTAATAGAACAAATCATCAATCCCAAACATGTCGTTAAAAATATCATTATAGAAGATATATCGAATCCAAAGAACATGAAGTTCTTAAAATTGTAATCCCACCAAAACGTTAGGTGCATTTTGAATATGTCAACAAAGTATCTGCAAGTGAATAGACTTATAATATTATACCAATTATAATTAATAAATTAATTATATAATAATAATTATAATAATTAATTATATTAATTAACTATAATTGTACAATTATACTTACTTGATAACTTACACACTTTCTTGGAAACACTATTAGTTTCACAAATTCCTAACTATAGTTTTCTTGTGAATCATTAAATTTGACAGCACAAAGTTATTTGAAATGAAAACAAAGTGCATTATGGAAGATATGAGTACAGTTGCCAACTGCAAATTAATAGTTTTTTTTTGCTGAATATAAATACTATATAATGCCGTTTACTTAATATGTAGAAAATACTCGTAGTTTCCCAGTAAAACAGAATTACCAATACATGATAGAAATAAACTTATTAGTTTTTATTAATTCAATGAACATTTCGCTTAAAAAATATAATATAAAATACATGTAACAGAAATTATTTGAGAATTACAGTTTTTCCAGATTATACGCGACATGAATCGCCACAATCTTGTGATCTATAGAAGTAATCGTAGCCTACTTTTATTAAATACTGGAAATTCATATCATCTTTTAGTGTTCCTAAATCCGGATAGTTGAACAACATGTCAATAGGTGGCAGTAGTTCATCAGGTCTGGAACCTGTAATATTTTGTATTACAATACTACTGCTTACAATTTGAAAATTATACATTAGTTACCTAGAGTAATTGCAAGATCTGTCAACCTATAGAACATGGTATCTCTGAGTATTTCAACAGGTGATTCGACACTTCCTATCGGACCTTTCCAAGTATTATCTCGCAAGATGGCGGAACACCATATATGCAATAGCAGATCGTTACGTTGTTCACTATCTTGAACATACTGTGACAGATCTAAAGCCTTCTTATAATCATACTCGGTGGCTTCTTGATTTTCCGGGCATACGCATAGGTGTGCAATTGTTACAGGATCTAGGACTGGTTGATTAACTGTATCATACCTGTGAAAATTAAATAGAATACAATTCAACAAACACTGATGACGTGTAAAATAATTAGGAATAAAATAACTCAATTTGTAATGTACCCAAATGTAGATAACACTTCATCCGGTAATTCTTCCTGACATTGTATCAATTCAAGTTCTCTGTTAATATTTCTAACAAATTCTGTCTCAACGCCAACACCATTGGCTACAAAACTTGACAGTTTTGCAAAACTGAGCATACTCTTTTTTCTTGTAAGTAGATCTTTCTCCTCAGTAGCCAGACTGATTAAAGTTTGTGCGGTTTTTTCATAGTCGCCTACAAGAATTGCAATATATGATGATACTTGTATAACATATGCCAGTAGACATGTTTCTAACCTTGGAAAGCGTGTTGTAACCACTTCAGTTGTGGATGAGCACCCAAGAACTTAGTTAGGGATGTAGAAGAGGTCGATCGGGCTGCCGGCCTCGATGCGGCTTTACATCGAGCTAACAGTTTGCCTTGTTTTCCTTCACGCAAATACCAGTTGAACACGTGTTGAGCGAAATCTTCATCTTTGAATCGTTCCAGATATTCATCCAAACGTTGTTGGTTGTTTGTATTCTCGCAGATCACTACTAGCGTTGTAAAATCTAGATATTTCTCAGCAAGTAATGCAGCCCGTTCCCATTCACGATCATCAACTGCGAATACAGTAATTGATTACAATATAAAACACGTAACAATGCAAATGTTAAATAACCTACTCAATGGTTGTATAAGTTTGTGTCTCTCCTGTTGGTACTGCCTGAGCAGTGTATCAGCTCGTTGTGATTGTTGATCGTTGGCACCTCTGACACTCTCCACGTGACATTTTTTAGCATCGAGCATCACATCGACCAGACTCACGTACTGATCATAAAGACTGGCTCTTGTCGCTCCTTCCGTGCAAACTCGGGCAGCGTACCGTAACGTTAACGATTGCTACCGAATGTAGAATAAAACTATCATATACGAAATGAAGTAACTCTGGTTGCACTTACTTGTTTGTGCAGGGTATCATACAGGCCTTGGTCACCTGTACTTATAGTCCATGGTAAGTATTCTACAGGCAGTTGAGTAACTGAAACGGATGGAGAAAAGAATGTAGCTTTTTGTTGTCGAAACTGCATAACTCCAGATAAGACAGCCTGTAAAGCAACACAGAAGTAATCATTCATAGACTTTCTTCTTCATTTGCGATATTAGCACTAAAATTATCAATTTGAAGTATTACCAGGAGTATGTTGTTCGTTTCAGAAATCAATGCAATTAGTTGCGTAGGATCTGTGTCTGTTGTGCTGGCTTGCACGCATTTCTCTACGAGCGCCCAGAGACCACGATGTATTTTGGTTACTTCCCGATAGAATATATCCTGATTGGAGAGTCCTGGTTTCGGTTCTTCATACAACTCTTGTACAACATAATCTAATGCATCCTGCGTATGAGTAAAAAACAAATTCATATAAAACATTTCAAATACCAGAAGATGTAAAATTGTGTTGTTGACGCAGTGATAGGAATATAAATACCTGTAGAAGTTGGCTGTTTGTCGATGTAAGATTCCGTAGTTGTATAGCTGCTATTAGTAACTCGGCATGATCAGCTAGCACGTGTAGTGTAGCAAGAATGGAGTTGTTTACAGAAATAGCTGATAATCTCGACCATAAACCTAATAAAAATAAATTAGTTAATTAAATATATAAATATATATATATATATATATATATATATATATATATATATATATATATATATACGAAGTATTGAATCATAGGATGTTTTAGATTATACCGTACCGACTTGTTGCAAGAATTGTAAGAACAAATTGAGAGCTTGTTGTTTATCTTCTAGTTGATGTAAAATTTGCATAGAAGAAGAACTACCGAGACCGCCTTGTTCGTTCAACCATCTAGGATCCCCCACAGGTATATCATTCAACAATTCAGAACTAACACACACTGCTACCTTGTCTAATACACCGTCGATTTCGTTCTTAACTTCACCTTCTTCAGGAAGCAATTCCGATAGAATTTCCTGACATGATTGCTAAAATAAAACAATTCATAACCAAATTTGATTTGCTGGGAATTTGATCTAAGAACTATTGACGAATCATTTTTCGAATTACTGTGCAATTATACTAATTCTAGAATTCGGATAACTTACTTGTTGACCTTTTATATGGAATAAGAAAGCTGCTTTCAGCTGACCAACAGTGTCTTTTTGTGCAGTAAGCATATCTTCCGGTTCCAAGTTGTACAGTGTTAGATTGTTGGCTTGCATGGCGAGCGATTCGTTAAACTGCATGGACTTGTCCATACTTAGATCCATCATGGTACGGCTCATATCTTGTAGCGTTTGTTCAGCGGGATAAACAGCTAGTAGACCATGGTTTCGTGAAAAGAATACTGGCGTGTTGCAACATACTGATCCACCAAGCAGTTTGTCACTAATAGCTGAATGGATTAAATCATAAATAATAATCGACAAACATGATATGAAACACAAACAATATAGTATTGTATATTATATTTTCAGTTCCGAAGTTCATCGTCAATATTACTTCTTTTTAATAATATAGTATTGTGTTAAAAATGCTATAACAAACAAATATGCAAGTACTGATCAATTTAGGAAACTTACCAGCAAAATCCAGTACATCTGAATCTTGTCCCGATTGTACAATTGTAACATCTCTTTGTCTGTGTACAAACACATTATTATCGCACACCAACAATCGGTACGACAAGAAATCCGCCATATCATCTTCCTGGTACAGTCCGAAAAGTTTAAGCAACAGAAACTCTTCAATCTGAGCGGCAGTTTGTAATGTGTCTGCATCTAAGCGCACTAGCGCGTATTGTACTTGCGGTGACACGTGCAAGTTCACAGCTGCTGCTAGTACCATCACGCTGTTATTCAGTACTTGTACATCCAGAAGCCATATATCAATGTCAGCCGGATCCGAGCCGCACGATTCCCAAGCGGTGCACTGGTATGCGTCACGTATCACACGGCCAAGTTCCGCTACGTATACTAGTTGCTCGGGCTCACTGGATGTCATCAGCCATTTCTGTAACGAGTGACCAGCAAGCACGAAGACAAACCAGCAATCATCGTTTTGTTTGACACTTAGTACACGAACAAGTCTCTGTTGAACAAACATTTATATAAACAATTTATGGAACAGTTGCTGTAGACAATGTACTACAATGAAATAAATGTATCATGCACTTTTCATAATATAAAATATACTATGTATTACGGGCGTTTCAATTAAAAGTGTAACGGTATACACTGTTCTCGAAAAGGTCGATCTACATATATAATGCTTACAGTTTCACCACTTTGTTCAGCCGCCATAGGACCGAAAATAAGTGATGACATTCGTTTGCCAATGCCGCCGAGCCAACCTGAGGGTGTGCGTAGCGTATGACAGTGTAAGGAGTGGCGTCCACCAGCAGTGAGTCGTGGTTGCACCAGAACAACCGTACATGTGGTTGTGGCCAGGACACAGCCATCTACTCTACCACCCAGCGCACAGAGACTGTCGCATTCTTGTCCTTGCAAGTCGACAATTTGTTCTACAGAAAGGCCTTCGTGTGATACATTCGGCCAGTACCTAAAATATAATTAATTCATAACATACGCATTAATATTGGTCAACTTATCATCATTATTAACATATACAGTGAGGCTCGCTCATAGTTCAATTTACAAATATTAATATTAATTATATGCTCGCAGATTGTGGAGTGATTTAACAAAGGGCTAGCGCGAGCCTCCGCGAGACGCCTAGATCCCACCACTGAATATATGTAAACATACCTTATAACTCCTTCGGGAGACACCGCAATACAAGCCGGTGTATGATTGCCTGGACTCGTAAATACACTAACAAGCTCAGCCCGATGCGCCAGATCACTCTGCGGCAACGTTAACTCAAAACATTGCCCCCCTTGGGTTCTACGCTGCGGAGTTCCAGCCATCATAATATTATTTACACTCTGTTTATATTGCCAAACGAGTAAACGTCGTCCGCAAACAAGCCACGCATATCCACACTCAGAAATACGCACAGATACAACGGTATTACCTAAAGAAACATTTTATGCCAACATGATTTTATATAAGATCACGCAGTACTAGATTCTTATTTTTCTCATTCAGTACTTACGATCAGCAAATGTCAGTGCTTCTGTGATTATAACTGGTAGAGTATTGCCAAATTTTTCAGCATTATGAAAGGGAGTTTTAATAATAACTTGTGCTGTTTGGACCGACTTCCCTGAGACACTGAATCTTCTATACAATGTAATTAACAGTTAAGTATAATGAATATATGTATGTGTAAAAATAAATACTTACGATGAAGTTTTCTTCATAGAGGAAGGTAGAACAGGAGTTCTAACACCACCTTTCTGGCGAACTCTTGGGGAAAATGGACTTCTGGCTCCAAACGCCAATGGGCTATTTGTTGTTCTATCCATTTTTCATCAAATGTATTTATTTGGCGGTTAATGGTGACCGGTCTTTACGTTTATAACCTTAAAGTTAAATAAAAGATTGTTTAGAAAAGTTTGACACATAACACTTGTTAAGTAAATAACCTAACACATTCAAAATATTCTTACACTTCGGAATTAGAAACTAATAATAATATAACAAAACATCGAGATCAGTCCATACTATCTCAAACATATTTCAAATGACAATTACAAAAAGAGAGCATGGATTTGAAGCAGTGTTGCCACCATAGTAAATTTAACTATAAATTCGGATTTTTATTATGTATCATGGTATATTTATATTATTCTGAATAAATATATAAACATTTAGCTATTGATTAAAATAATAAATAAAAATAATTAATTTCGTAATTAATTTCATTGTATTACTGTAACTTATAAAAATGTATTTCCCTAAAAAGGGCGCGCTTTTCGGAATTATAGATTTTTTTTTTTTGTAGATAAATGAATTTACAGGTTTTTCTTAAGAATTACAAAATATTGCTAGTTGTTTCGTTTTACAGGCGCATATTTTTAGCAATATATTTTAGACTATCTATGATACTACTATATCATAGATAATTTGAAAAACACTAATTATTATTGACAATAAAGTAAGAATGTACTAAATTGTAAAAAGCTATCATAAATATGTTTCTTTTTGTTTCACAAAATTATAGATAAGACCAAAATACCTTAAATAAACAATAAAAAATAAACTAAAAATATACAACAGTACTATACTATGGACAATTTTATCGGAATCTTCATAGTAGCAAAGAAGACGAATAAAGATAATAACAAAATATTCTATACTCGTAACTGATAAGAAATACAAGGTGCGCGCGCATTTTTACGGTCAGACGATTCAAGTTACGACAATAAATTTTTATTTTGTTTCTTTTATCAGTACCTATCAGATATATGTGTATGCTAGTGTTGTATGACATTTTACTGTCACAAGTCGACTTTAGACCGAATCTCACTACTTCTTACCAGAATCTTTCGGTCGGAAGCCGCGTCATATGAATCTGAGAACGTATGTGTGGTTGTGAATGACCTTCGACCTCTGATGGAAGTGCAACAGGTGATGATGGTTGTCGGGCAGACTGCGGGGGCGTCCGTCATTGTACAAAATGCCGCTGTCAATATTCAGTCAACTAACGGTAAGTTTTACATAAATATTCACATACATAAATACATTTTCTTTGTTCAATTTGAATTTCAATTTACCATTGACAGAAATTAAATAACATTTAAATAGTTTTTTATGTTACTTTTTTTAAACAGCAATAAAACTCTTCTGGTATTATTGAATTTATGAGTAAATATATTATTTTTGTAAAAATAATTGTAATGATTTTTTTGTGTAAGTTCTTTACTTATAATTAAAATAATCGTTATCAGTTTCGATAAAACATCTCTCGAGTATCTTCGAATATTATCGGGGAATAAAAAAACGATAATTCATTTTGACAGTAACACAGATACGATAGGTAATAGACAATTTTATAGCACGCATTAAAGCGTTTTTACAATAACAACAATGCAAACGGCGAACAAACGAATGAAAAAAATTAAACTGCGTGCATATTATTATAGTAATTAAAAATAAATACATAGTTTTCACTGCTGGTCTCTGATAAGGAAATACGACAACTATTATTATTTATAAATTAGATATCTCGGGGTTATGACATGTAATTTTTATCTGAATTCAGTGGAAATTTCTTGCATGTCTGGTTTCTATAAAAAAAATCTGCACTGCAACCCGTCATACAATAGTGTTATGTTGGTTGCCGGCCAGTGTTACATTGAAAATTTTAATACAATTATCTGACTCAATTTAATTTAGATTATGAAAGATAATATTAATTTAATGTACATATTCATACTGTAAACCAAGTTAACAAATATTTAGAAATTAATCTCTTTATAATTCAGTCTTTCTTATACTCTTCCAAATATATTTATGTTTCATCAGAAATCTTGATTCAAAATAAACAAGATATGTAATTTTTATTATATTAAATACAGTCAAATTTCCATAACTCGGATCACCATTATTCACAAAAAAAGTACGATTTATGGAGACTTCGAGTTATAGAAATGTTCATCAGAACTAGCGATTTTGTTTAGAGACATTACAGTGGTTTAATTACACACTTTTTTATTGCATCCAAATCGTATACTAGGAGTACATACTAATTTCGGTTAAAATATTCAGTAAGTTACCTCGTTCTCGTTCATGCTCGGCAAACTTATAAGAAATAAATGTGTACGTATTCGTTTTACAAATCGGGACTTCCCCGAACAATTAAAATTCATAAATGATTGCACCAAAAATTGTACCACCTTTTCGAAAAAAAAATCGCAACAGAACTATGTTTTTATGCGTGATTGATCTTCCGCTCTCACTCTAATTTTTTTGCATTGCAACGCAACAACAACTCTTGACAAGTGAAAAGGTACTCCGCTAATAAAATAAAACGAAAGCAAAAAGAACCAAGCACACACAAACAATTTCCTCCACAAACAAGGATTTCTCTTAAAAATTCGACTTAGGAATGCATGTGCCAATCATTTTAATCGAGTTATGGAGAAATTGGAGTTATAGCAGTAAAATTGCATGTAATTTTCTCCTGAAACGCTATTGCTACTCGATTCATTTCATCTTTATAGAAGCTGGAGTTATGTAAGTTTGACTGTATCTACCATGGAGTATTTACAACGTGTACATTTTATATAAACAGAATTATATGAAATGGATGAATTACAATATCTACTAAGTATTTGATGATAATGGTTTTACAAAAATAAACATAGGCTGTTGATATGGAGAGAAGAAAGGAATATGTTTCTTTGTTATGCCGGGTTTTGTTTATATTGGTTTTTGTGCACTGAAGGCGGCTGTGGTACATATTTGTGTGAGGGATCTGTGTATAGAGAGGTTATCGCTGCTTGCTAACCTCCTGCTAAATCCCGGATATAATCATGACATGCAGTCTCCGCGGTATTTCAATAAATCATTGTGCTGTTACTAAATGATTCTTACGAAATTTTTAACGAACATATTTACGAATAGTTACAGTCAATCATATCTTCTCTTAGTTTCCGAGTACCAAATTCGTAAAAAACAGTAAGTGCGTTTTACATTTGTCAAACTTCAAATCATTGAAATTTGACTATGCTGGCCTTGAAAAAACGGACAGTTTCAAACGTTTCATCATATGAATTTGATGATTGTTTGATGAAAATTTGATAGATGTAAAACGCATTTAATAATACAAAACTAGTCTTTGAAATTTATTGGACGCCAAGATTGATTGAATATGACTGCTAATTTGTATATCGTAAGTACTATGTCATAAATCAATAAGTAGTTTGACCATTACTGACCTACAGAAATCAATCAGCTTATCTAGTTATCACATACATAATCAATTAAATCAAAGTTGAATTGATGTTTTCTATGTTAAGTTGTATGTTTCTCGTACTAATCTATTACATGACTCTTAGAATATATTAAATATGATAATTTTGCTTACTATTATTGCTCTTCTTATTTATTAATCACAAATGTCAATTGAACTATACCGCTGTTTTACAAAAATCAAGTAAGGTTCTCTAAATATGAACATGATTTATTTAATAAATCACATTTAATCTTCATGTGTACTGTTCCTTAGTCAAATTAAAGAAAATAAATAAATATTACTAATTTTTGTATTGGTTTACACGGTAATAGCATGTAGCATCCATGTGACTGGAAAACTATCGATGAATAATCAATATTTAATGCTCGTCGGCTTTACGTTACGAGGAACAGACAGTATTGAACAAATTATGTCCGATACCGATAACACATACATATAATGTCAAAGAGAAATGATAAGAGACTGAATCTAGTGAGTTTTGGGATTATTCATGATGACTAATTGTAAGTCGAAGACATGAGATACTCGAGTGGAACAATAGCCTTATATAAATATTTGCTGTGTCCAGAATGATGGTGTTTTGTTTTGACAATTGTTGGAGTAGCATAGAAACAAACATGTTTGTTCATTTACAGAGATAAATAATATCCTATATTGAATTGTTCACATTTACAAATCTATAACTGTAAAGAGAATTCACTATTGACTTAGTTTTACAATGAACAGGGACAGGACGGCTTAAATTTTACTTTAAATATACACAAAGAAGCTAAATTAAGCAACAGACATCATTATTGAACAATATACACTACAACTAGATATGTACTAAATATTTCGATTTATTATTGATAAATCTTGTTAAAATGAATAATGTTGTAAGTAACGTGGTTATATTATATATACATTATATAAATTTACATTTATTAATAAGATAGTTTTTAATTATTAGTTAAATACACCGACGCCTCTAGTATGTATTAAGAAGTCATTAGGACTCAGGGCCGTTTTTTCGCCTAGGCCATCGAGGCCATGGCCTAAGGCCCGCTTATATAAGGGGCCCGGTCGCTAGTGCCTCGGCCTCGGTTTAGTTTTTTTAACAATATGACAAAATTTTTAATTTAAATTGATTCATCCTGGGAGGAGGCCCGTTAAATACCCATGGCCTAGGGCCCTTACAATTCCTAAGACGGCCCTGTTACGACTGGTTACGCATAACCGCTTTCAGCAAGAGATAATGCCGATGATAAGCTAATGATTGGCAAATGATATTTGTTTTTCCAAACAATTATTGCAATAAGCCGAATGCAAAAAATTCTATATCAAATAATATATGAAATAAATTAATCTTATTTTGAAATGCATATCTCATTTCACTTGACAACAACAAAAAAAAAACTAATCAAAACTGGTATATTATTGAAATGTAGTATTTCTAAATATGTACATTGTACATATTATTATGATAATGCACTCTGTAAATAAATAATTAATAAAAAAATTACCCACTTTTGAAATCGTGGTACAGCTACAAATTTATCGTCGAAGTGACACTTTGTATTTATTTAACTACAAATTGAAAAATTATGAAATTCGGGAAATTGTAGAACTATCTACGAATAATCTTCTGATAGTAAAAAAGTGTAAAATACTCATTTATATTTTTTTAGATAATACGTTATAGATATACGTATCTTAAGGATTTCGGTTATTGATTATTTTTATCATATTTTTTGATAGCAGCGAATTCATAAATTTTGTTCTAGATTCATAAATGAACATTTTAATAAGTATATAAATTTTCCACAAACGATAATTTAGCTTAGCAACAAAATTAATCTATTATTTCATGATAATAGATATGATTATTATCAGAAAGAAAGAAAATTATAGCTACTTAAAATTATAACACTTAACTAAACAACATATGCTTATCTGGAGTATATGTCGGGAAATATTATTTAAATTGTCTGTTATTTACCAGCAGAATCTCCGTGCAAAGGTTAATATTGCAGGTTTTTATAAAATGGTATCCGGTAGACACAAAACCGATCGATAAAACATTTAAAACTAGAGCAAAGTATAAGTTTATGAATCATTTGTAAAAATAATTTATCATTTAGTATTTTCTCAAGGTGTATGTATGGAACATTCGTAGAACTTCAGTTTTCAAGTGTTTTTATTGATATTTTGCAGTTTTAAATAGTGTTGTTTACAGTTATTTGCTTTCGAAAAAAGCTTTTGATAAATACGTGAATCATTTATAAATATAATATAATATTTTTTTTTTTTTATAAATATTTTCTGACGCAAATATATAGCAAATTACAAAATATTAACATAATTTACAAATTTTACCTATACATACGTAAGTATGTAGTTAATTGTCAATAAATATAACTGTGAGCAGATACAGTAAAATGTAATTTATTTTATAATAAAACCTCAACTAACTTAAAAATTTTACATATGATTGCATCATTTCAGATATCGGTATCTATATATACTTGTATCACATTATGCAAAGATGCTCAATGTTAAATGTCAAGAACCTTTAAAATTATCTCGTAAATTATACAGTTTAACTGAAATTTCAATTTATTTCTCCAATTGACAGATTGACACATTCATATCAGTAGACTAGGCCTTTTGATGATAACTGTTATCAATGCTTTGTATGAAAATTATTGTAATCCGCGGTATACCATTCATGTGTGATAAAATCTGTTAAAGTTTGGACTTTAAGAAACAAAATATATTACATTATTAAAAAAAGTTTTTATATTAATTTTTGATAATTATGCAATTGTGGATTAGTGAAGGGGCTTTAGTATCATTATTATCTAGTTACGAGCTTTCTAAATTAATTATTTCAGTAGCATAGTAGGAGTATTTGTAATGATTTCACTTCGTATTTCCAGAAGAAAAATAAATATAAAATAATAAATTATTTTAGCTTTACAATCAGATACATATATACATATATTTACCGAAAAAAAACGGTAAAAACTTCGGTTACGATGACTTTTGAATAGCATTCAATAAATCACCATAATTAAGTACTACATATTACCATTTAGAAATTACTATTCGTTCTCTAACCTATTCGTATTAAGAATAAATTGAAAATCAGCATCCAAAAAGATGATTAGAGTAGATTTCTAGACGTGATAATTCGCTCGTACTGATAATACCAACTAATTAACAACAAAATCGATAAAAATCGTTTAATTCTTCTTCTGTAAGAGTTCGTTATCGTTTGATAATATAAAGTAATTTGTACAAATGTTTGTGACACACTGTTCTACGAGTGTTACGTGAAGCAACATGGCGTCTGATTTATTAGTGAATACGGGAACGGTGAACTGGAGTCCGGCACCATATCTCTATAACCGACCGGATATGTATAGTAAGTACAAGTGTTTTTTTTTTCACGTTATATTTAAATATGTACCTTATTTTTATAAACATTCTAATAGTGCTAATCTTTACAACGGTTTGTCAATTTTATTTTTGCAATTTTAAGTTTTATTTAACGATTTACATAATTTAAATATGTCTTAATTAGCGTCGTAGGTAACTTTTAGTGTAAACTTGTTAGCATAAAGTAGAGCCTTAAACAACACACTTTCGCGTGCTTCAATCAACCTAATTTTAATCTACTATCTTTTCCAACACATTTGTTATTTTCACACTGCATATTTAGTAAAATTAGAGAATTTCACTTTTGACCGAACATGCGTACTGGAGAAGAAATGTTTAATTCGGAATCACAGGGTTAAAACAATATTGTTAGCAACCATATTCTATTCTACTACTACCAATCAAGCAATTTAAAAGATTATTTTCATTGCTAGCTAGCGAATACTAGTTACCTGTAACATATGCAACCTGAAATACTTAAGTGTTAAACAGGTTATCTGATCAAAACGTAATACCTATTTCAGTAGTTTATATCGTTGTCTTAATAATTTTCTTATCATGTAATATGAATACAATTAATAATACAATACAATTAAAAAAATATTTTATAATACATATAATTTAAAATTACTGTACAGTAAAAAGTAATATAATAATAATAGTATATTTGTTTAATAGAAAGTCTCATACAAAGGCTTGACAATAGTAAGTACATATTTAGTTTGTGTATTGAGCAGTGCTGTTACATCAAATGTCTAGTATAAATATTCTTAGTTTTATTGCATTATTTATAAAGTAGGCGATATCAAAGAGTTTGTTTCCTGTAAACTCAGATAATGGAGTTTTATTGTAGTTAGGTGGGCCCGACTTGCCTAAATATTTTGTTATATACACCCCATGTATGGGTTCGAAGATTGGGCATTGGAACAGGAAAAGTTGTAGACTGATGAGAGTTGCACAGGATGAAATCTTCTTGTTGCTGAAAGTTATTAGAATTAGCTATAGGTAGTTGGCTTACAGTTTTTAAGGTTTTAAAAGAGATCTTAAATGTTTCAAAGATATTGTTGAAAATGTAGAACTTATAGTTGGGGTTTTAGGAAAAGTGCTCTTTTCTTGCTATGTCAGAGTTATAGAGGTGTTGATTACAAGCATTTAGAATATTTTGTGTTTGTCTTTTAACTTCTAGGAAGTTTTTATTTTTCCAAATGAGTGAGAAGTTTAATTTTTGTAAGTTTGAAGTTGTTTTGTCCAGTCTTTATATCTAGAATCATTCATTAGGAGGATTTTGTACCACCACCGTAATATACTTTTAATTATTAATAGGTTTAGTTTGTTTTGATTGGTTTCTTGTCTGACAATGTAATTAGGTGTTGTTTTTGTCCAACCCAAAATAGTTTTAAAGCAATATGTTTGCTCTTTTTCAAGTATTTCTGTGTGGTTGAATGCCCAAATTTCGCTGGCGTATAATAGTACTGGTGCCACTATGCTTTCGAAAAGTTTATTTATTGCCCAGTCAAACAGTTTAGCATTGAAAAAAGTATTTATTTCAAAATTATTGATCTTTTTAAATTTGTCCATTAATTTTTTTATTAAGACATAAATTATTAAATAATACTGTTATTTGAGACAGTTTTTATGTTGTACATTTTTCAAATGAGACATTTTAATCTGGAATATCGACTAAAATTATAAATTAAACATTTTAATTAAATTTAGGTTACTTAATGTGCACCAACTGATCATGCATATGAATAAATATCACATTTAATTGAAAATCCAGATCGTTATCATAGTGTAACGAATCATTAATGCACACAATCTATTTCCATTTAAGGAATAAATAGAGAATGATTGATCAAATAGTCATTAATTAATATGAAATTAATGCAAAATGCGACAGACATCTGGAAAACAGTTAAAACTATGAATACTGAAACACGTTTCCTCCATTTTGTGTTTCGATAAGAATAATTTCACAATGCGCACTTGCACATGTTATTTGGTGACCTCGACTGGCGCAGACTCCGCCCCGCCGTGATCCTGAATGTTATTATCCGTGTTTGATAAAATAAGAACATAAGAAGTTCAATGTAATACTTCGACTAGAATCAGTGGATAATGAATTATTATTAACTGGGGAAAACATATTTATTCAAAACAAAGACACATCGCGCAATAATAAATTATAAATGGAAGTTTATCTACAGAAATGGCAATGCAAAATATTCATATTTCATTAGTGTTTCAAATTTGTGTTGTGTTTTGATCTTGAGTTTCCTGTTTATAAATACATTATTGTTCAATTTTCATTGTATTTTGTGTCGTTTAATAAAGATCAAGAAATATCATATTAGTTACAAATTTAACATGTTTATTGAAATTTTCCATAATTTATATTACTAGACAAAATAAAGTACTACGTAATAAATATCAATAAAGCATAATCAGAATAAGAGATAAGATGATAATCGTCTTTACATGTATACATGATCTATGGCTATTTCTGCATTGATAATAATCTTAATAGTTATTGAAAATCTGCGTAGAATTTAAATTCTTACTCGTAATTATTGCGCAAACAAATGATAAACTTTACTACTTACAGTATTAAGACGAACAAGTCATTTAAAATACTACAGTTGATGGTATCTGCACCGTTATCTAAGAAATGATTTCGTTATTTTTGTGCAATAATATGATCATGTAATGATAATGTAAGTATTTTTAAAGGATAAGCTTAGTATTGTAGTATTAATCAGATATTAATCAGTATTATTTTATGTCAGCTGAAGGTTATGGTGAAATAAAAATAAATGTAAGATACTTAAATGTATAATAACCACTTTTATATTCGATATAACATTTGATATTTAAGGTTAATTCATTCTGAAAGTATACATGTAAGTTAAGTATCATATTGGTTCAAGAGTTAATGTATAAATATATTGTAATATAGAATTAATGAATAATTAAAGCTAAAAAGGTTTTTAAAGATTAAAATAAAATCGTATGAGTAAATATGAATCGAATATATAGCTAAACATTATTTCAAATCGGAAGAATAAACATTTTAATTTAGTCTAGCTCACAAGTTACCAACCGATAGGACGCGATCCCCTAGGGGCGCGCGAAGGCTTTTCAGGGGGGCATATATGAATAGTAACTAAAAAATCTCTTCTTTTCATGAAAATGTTTGGCGGGGGGGGGGGGTCGCACGCTACTTAGCCGTTAAGAAAAGGGGTCGCGACTTAAAAAAATATTACGAAACACTGATCTACCCTAATATTCAATAATAATATTATATTAAATCATTCAGATATGGATTTTTAATAATAATTATATTGGTAGTGATACTTATCGTAGCAAAACTTATGAACCAATATGAAAAATAACATACTTTATCAATAGATTAGACAAGTAAAAAAGATTCATTAGCGCAAAAACAAAGTGATTTTTCGTGTAAATGCCACGTGTAATCGTATAAATATCGGTAAACTTTCTTACTGCAATACCTGGTATTTTTACGTATATTTTAAACAGGTGGTTAAAATTAAATTAAAATTTTTAATTTCAATTCACTAAATACATGCAATGAGAATTTGGATTGCAAATGTAGGCACCGAAGGACAATTAAAAAACAGTGTTCAATTATATCGAATAACGAACTATTTTCATCATTCGTGCAGGTGATATTTTCATAAAAATAAATATTTTTACATTTATTTTGCATGTAATATTTATTCAGTAGTGTTGTTTCTTGCTGATAATAATATGTTAAACCAAGGCTGTTTTTCTTCTAAATATAGTAATTTCTCTTTCGATTGGCGGATTTATATTTATTGTATTGATATTATTTCTGCAACATTTACGCAAGCCGTAAGGGTGATTGTATTGACGTGTTATAACATTAAATGAGCACAGAAAATAAATAATTGCATCTTTCATAATATATTTAAGAATGATTCTGGCACAGTGTCATTTTATTTATATACCTAATTAATTTAGAAAAAATATAGTAGAAAAATAAGATCATTTATACTTGCATTCGACAATACTTTGAGTTAGTTATGGAAAAGTTTCACGTTTATGAACAGCAGGAGAGATGTCTGTTTAGAGGTAGTATATGTGTTTTGGTGATGCGCGTGAACTGATTTCTTATCTAGCCTAAGAATAATCTCTGTTGCTCGGCTGGTGATAAGACAGTAACATCTTGTTGATGAAGATTTGTCAATCCGTTTCGATGCTCCCCACCGCCAATGTTCGGCGACTTGGCTCCGTTCTTTAAGTTGTCACAGTACAGTATACACTGTGGATCTAAAACCGTGCAGTAGTTGGTTGGCAGTAGTGTCCTGTGTGGTGTGTATGTGTACAAACGATGTCTCTTGCATTGCACTGAGAGCTCACGGTATTACGACAGTGTCACATGAACATAGAACTACTAGTGTTGTAACTAGGTAGTTTTTAGTAAATACATAATATGCCGATCACGACAAGTCTCTCTAGTCCCGGTGAAATATCCGTTTCCGATAGTGAAGTAGAGGGAACCGATTACCTTCTTTCATCGACAATGCGATTGGACGACGCATTCTTTCAAATACTTGGTGAGTACTTTAATACTTACATAAACACACAAAGAACAGAATGAGGTTAGAATATTGTCAGGTTTTCGCATGTATTTGCCAGTGGCAATTGTTTCGAAATTAACGTAATTTTTGTATTTACGAACGACAAACAAGCGTTTCCATCAAAGTTAACTACTGCGAAAGGAAAAAAATAACTATTTTCAAGTGTTCATTCTGGTTGTTGTTTTTTTCATACTACTTTTTATAAATTTACAAAAAAATTAAAACATAGCATTGATTTTTTCATTATTAAATAGAATATTTACCAAGTCATTCGTTTACATAACGCTGACGAATAATGATTTTGCGAAATAATACTTATACAATTTAATTTTTGAAAAGCGAAATACAAAATTATGTTTAATTAATTAACTCGTCGAGCGAATTGGGATAAAAAAGTATTTAAAAATCTTGTCCAAATCTAACCGGTTTCAATGTCAATTAGGTCTGAGTTTTAATTAAATCAGAATATGTATGTATATTAACTTTCAAGTTATATAAGTGATGTAACTTACGAAAATTTGCGTTGAAATTGTTACGTCATATGGAGAAATGTGATTTAAATGAATTTTCTTTGGAAGGTAATTTTGAATAAAATGATAATAAAAGTTACAGTGTTTATTTGGGTTATGTAAAATATTGGATGTCATATTCCTGAGTATGTATGTTATATAAAGTGCAAATAATTTTTTTACCTTCGATTTGACATCTCATCCTTGGTGCTTAATTATTAACTGTAGGTATTTTTCCTTCAAGTTATCACTGTTACAAGTAGCGAAGCATGTTTTGTGAAATTATACGGTTGACCTTTTTTTTATAATGAAATGACGTTGATTATATCAGGAACGGTTATTTATAGCTGTGCTATGTCAACACATACACTCGCGAATAGGAAGTGCAAAACAAAATGTTGTTTTTTATCTATTAACTTTTTTGGATGAATATTTGTATGTAAGTAAAGTCGCATATAGTACAGAAGTAGGTGTCAAATAGTTCAATGTAGACTAATACGTGTGTTACGTAACTGTCAGATAGGTTGCCTAGCTCGACCATATTAGGGGACTGTCTACGTGGTAATTTAATATGTTTTAGTTGTATAAACTTTTTTGTATATTACATGGAAAAACCTCTGCGTTCTTCAATGGTACAAATAAAACCAACCAAGAATAATGACATTTGAAAATAATTTCTAATTTATAAAGGACGAAACAGTTTATACATACATGTACATTTTACTTTTACAGTAATACCCCGCACAGTACGGTAATCGGTTCCGCTTTCCGCAAATATCCTGTACTATTTGAATCCGCACTAATCGGAGTATACCAAATATACAAAAAATAATAAGTTTTGAAATGTGGCAATGACACCTTAATCCATTGGTTGAATCAAAGAAGTCATATTTTGTGGAAGAAATGCAATTTTTACGTTTTAATTAAGGTACTATAGTCTAGCCTTACTGTACGAAGTCGCACTGTGCGGCATTAAATAAATATCGGTAAACAGGCAGTTGATTGTTATTGTTTATATGCATTCATGTATATGGCTGCCTTATTTACAATTCAATACTTTTATAATTTATGCATTTCATAGATGATAAATTCATTATATGCAATTATTTTCTGTCAATACTGATAGCAGGTACGTCAGATATTTGTCTGTAAATACATACTTATGTGTGCAAAATATACTATGATGGGGAACAGAAATACAGTTAATGTTTGTTTCACGGGATATTAATTTCATACACGTACTTATTATATATTTAATATTATCCATTATTTACTGGTATTAAGGGTATATCCTATTAAAAAATATTTTTCATAAATGATAAATATACAATGTAATGTGACGTATTTTTAAACAAAAATGTGAAAATATAAAACTCAATATTTTGTGATAAATTAGATATGGTGTATGGTGCATTAAAAATAGTGTCATTTGACTTTATCAGTAGAGAAACTAATCTTCAATGACTTGGAATTATCTGGAAATTTTCAAGTGTATTTTGATTTCGAAAAAAGTAAACATTCAAAACCCAGAATTATATACTTTCTTGTCCAGAGAGTGAGTGAGTAAGAGAGAGAGATTAATAAAACAGTCAAGTAATGTACGATATCGAGTGATAAGATAACTTTTTCTAATATTTGTTACACCTGCCAATGAAGATAATATACTCTATACAAATATTGCATATAATCGTTTATAAATATATTTTTATCACATATTTCTCTATAAAAATATATTTCTCATAACTCATACGAAACAAATTTTTTTAAATGTAAATACACTTTTACAAATGACATTCCATAAGTCTAAATACATAATAGAACTAACCTCAATAAATAAATATTGTAGTGTAAAGATTTTTTCTGAAATATAAAAATCTTCATTAATAAATAATATAGAAAGCGTAGTAAACTAATAATATTGTTCTTTATTATGTAGTCAGCGAATATGGTATTTGTGCAACAAAGATTACAAATTACTAGTTAGCAATATCTTAAATACTTACTTCAATAAGGGTTTAGAATTATTTACTTAAGCTTTCCATCTATCTAATCCGTTTTACAGAATGTTCACAATGCTATATCTTACTGTTTGTTCCTCGGATTATAGATTATGGGCCGTAATACTAGATAAATACAAGGACCAAACAGTTGACATTATAATATGTTTTCTATAACGTTTATTATCTTTTTTACACGTCCGGGAGTAGAAGTCGGTTTCTATGGCGCCAAACGCGGGACAGAAATGAAGCATTTACTCCCTAGGTACGAAAACACTTTTCATAAGGGAGTTTTTATTATAACAAAGGTTTTTGTAAATAAATGTCTGTTGTCATGGTACGCGTTGCATGGAAACATTTCCAAAGGCTTCTAATTATTGCAATTTCGTTCCGATTTATTATAATTCATTATTTATGAAATTAAGTGTTTCTACTCCCGAACGTGAAAAAAATAGTATATACACCTCGGGAGAGACCACCATTTTTCCCTCGATGTATTTGTAGCCCTCTGGCTTCGCCCTCGGGCTTCAAACTACATGTCAGGAAAAATAAGTGGTTTCTCTCCCTTGGTGTATAATGTACTATTTATACCCGACGGCAGCCGTGATATATGCGTGCATGTATGTATAATGATTATACTTGTGTTATACATTGAAGATAATATTGTGTCATTACTTACAATTTTTGAGAGAAAAATTTATACATAAAATATATCTGTTGAACACTAGTCAACAAATAGTTTAGTTGTTTTTATTTTTACTTACGTTTAAATGTTCGACCTAGCTTTGTATTACCACAGACAGACTAAATCTGTTTAGTTTATCTGTGATATTACTATGTAGAAGAACATGCAACTGTTGGCACCACTGTCGCTATGTTCACAGCCCACTAACGAATATTATATATTATATTCTGAACGACATACACATTGACAAATTATTATTTTAAGATTTGAGTAGAAATGAGTTGTTATATTTTTAGTCGTCGAGGTTTAAGCATGTTTTATAATTCTTTTCATAAGCGAATATTTTATTTCAAGATTGGACAACTTTGTAAGTATTATATGTTTGACCTTCTGCGTGTTGTCCTGGGTTTACAATTTACAACAAAATTATAAATAATTGAGAACGTATAGCCTTTTTATAATTTCTCTCTCTCGTATGTTTGAACGAATTATAATAAATTGTTCTTTATTTTCGTATACGTACATATATGGGATGCTTCAAGGGCATTATATGATTTGCTTGAGATCTAGCATTATGGCTAAACAAAAAACTGACAGTAATCATTGTTTTGTTCATCCGGTTTTATAATAGTCCATTATACACGAGAGACGTTTCTCTCCCGAGGTGTATGTACTATTTTTCCACGATCGGGAGTAGAAACACTTAATTTCATAAGTAAAGAATTTGGAGTACACTTAATTCTGTTATTACACGGTAGATAAGTTCCTGAAAAATCCGTGTAAAGAAAAACGTGTAAAAAAGATACAGTGCATATGAAAAATTAGAAGATTGGTTTCTAACCCAACACGTAAAATTATTAGGTATTGTAATAAGCAAGTCATAAGATGTTAAAATCTTAATTTTGATTTCATACTTTATTGTGTAAATATGGATATGTATTATAAAGATATGCAAAATAAATGTAATAAAATTCTATACAAAAATAAATTTCATTCAAACCAAAATGTTTGCCTGCAAGGCGATTTAAAATTTGAATTTTAGTTTTAATTTTTAGCAGAATACATACACTTTTTGTAGACTTAACATTGGAAATAAAGTGAAGAGGAATCCCCTATTTGTAGATATATTCTAGACCGTGTTAAATCAAAATCGTATAAAAATAATCCGTGTGAAAACAGAATTGAGCGTATAATAAATCGGAGCGAAATTAGAATATTTAGAAGCCCATGGCATGTTTCCATCTATGCAACGTAGAATGGACAACAGACATTTATTTACAAAAACCTTTGTTATAATAAAAACTCCCCTAGGGAAATTGTTGTCTTATTTCGTCCCCAGGGAGTAAACGCTTTACTTCTGCCACAATTTTGATGCCATAGAAACCGACTTATACTCTGAGCCGTGGAAAAAATATATTTTGCAGCAATTTTAATCAGTAATGTAGTGAATTATCTTGGCGATAAATTATTGATAATAGTATTTTTATCTAGACTGATATGCATCACGAAAGTAATAGTACATTATACACCAAGGGAGAGAAACCACTTATTTTTCCTGAGGTGTAGTTTGAAGCCCGAGGGCGAAGCCATAGGGCTACAAATACATCGAGGGAAAAATGGTGGTCTCTCCCGAGGTGTATATACTATTTTTTCCACGTTCGGGAGTAGAAACACTTAATTTCATAAATAATGAATTATAATAAATCTGAACGAAATTGCAATATTTAGAAGCCTTTGGAAATGTTTCCATGCAACGCGTACCATGACAACAGACATTTATTTACAAAAACCTTTGTTATAATAAAAACTCCCTTATGAAAAGTGTTTTCGTCCCTAGGGAGTAAATGCTTCATTTCTGTCCCGCGTTTGACGCCATAGAAACCGACTTCTACTCCCGGACGTGTAAAAATGTAATTTATTGTGTACATTTTTATATGAATGTAATATAACGTTGATAATATATAAATTATCAATATATAAAAAATCTGTTATCAATTATAATAGATTTTATATCACACTTGCCTATTATTAGCTTTATTCACCTTGGATACGAAATATGAAAACAAGCTCATTATCGCCTAGGGCAGAATGAGCGGGCATAACTACTTTTACGCCCGTTCAGAATGAGCGGGCATAACTACTTTTACGCCCGTTCATTCATCATTAACTTTTTTTTCCAACTTACAGTCAACAAATATTTTGCAGACTTTTTCATCAATTGCCTTCGATTTCGTGGGTAATACAACTTCAGTTAGCTTTCTTCGCTCTGATTAAAATATCTTTTGACATATCTGTCAATAATAAACCAATTGAATGGGTAAATAAATAAATCCAAGTTCTTGGCAACTCATATGTCGTAAATATTTTGAACTGTCATGGCATGTTTTGACAAAAATAATAGAAATGTGTAATATAAAGTCTTGTATGCACCACGGGTGTTACTAGATGATTATGCCCATCGGGCGACATCATTGCCTCGGGCCGGAACATCGTCACCCTCCTTGCATAATCATCGTCATAACCCCTTGGTACAGAAATAACTATTTTTATATATTTATTTTTAGTTATACTTTTATAGTAATTGTTATTTGTTTGTTTTTCATTTTGTTTTGAACGAAAAGGATTGATAGTAAAATAAAAGTGATGTACATTCTCTTATTTAATTTGGTGGCTTCGTCATATGTGGATAATATGCATAATATGTAGAACACAAACCTTGCAATAAAATTACAATGTCATAATTACTCATCGTTTCATTGGGTCCACGCACAATGCAGTTTTGACAATGATTCATTTAGATTTTACAATTTTTGCTAATCGCGAAATGAGCCACATTTATGGATGTATCATATAGATAAAGTTTCTGTCTGTTTAATTTTATAAAAGAGTAACGAAAAATATACTCTAAAAGAGTAGCAAAGATTTGAAATGCAAAATGTATTACATTATATTAAAGTTTTGCGTTTTAGAAAAAAATAACAATTATATTTTTTTTTCATTTAGAAATTTTCGTTACTGTTTATTGATTTACATGTGTTTAGACGTTCATGACCGAATTGTAAACGTGCAATAAGGTCATGAAGAAAACTTAATTCAAGTGGTAAGTCTACATCCATCCAGTTTGTATACCTATGTGTCACTAGAACTAGAGTTTTGATAAGAAAAACGTGACTGCTGACTACAAAAAAAATTGTGATTCATGTAATCTTATTTATAGTACGATTACAAGACAAAAAATAATTAATTTTTCGAACAGGTTATTAAAAAATTTGCAGGTATATATGTTGCTTTTGTTATAATTATTAAAAGAATATTAATATATATATATATATATATATATATATATATATATATATATATATATATATATATATATATATATATATATATATAGCATATACGAAGATAATATTAACCTTTGTAATTAAAAGAAAGTACTTATATAATTATTTCCGAGATGTACCGCGGATTTAGGTAAAGATATTTTTTAACCAAATCACGTAGAAATTCGCGCTATGCACATCCATATATGTTTGCGGTGTTGTGTTTGTTCATTTCATTTTAATGGAAGTCTTGGCTTGCGGTCTAACTGTGTTACAGAGAATTCTGTAGGATTCGTTACTTCGCTTTGACGTCAGTGATAACAGACTACAAGAAACTTAAGTGATAAATGCAATTTACTTGAAGTAATGTGATATTTACGTCTGTAATTAAAAATATAGTGCTAGGAAATTAACAAATTTTTACATAACATTATTCAAATAGAATGGAAAATAAAATATTGCGAATACATTGGGGTCAAATTCAAACAACAAAAAATATTTTTAGATTTATATTAGATGAACAAGGATATTACACGTTACCATGGAAATTAGGGTCCTAAATTTAGGAACGAGCGCTGAATTTGGCCCATGTATGTGTATATGTGAAAAAATGTAACAAAACATTTACCTGTGGCCAAAGTTGTTTTTAATGAACAGCCATGCCCGATTTTTCAGACGAGATTGAATTCTACAATCAAAACAAATCATTTTATTCTAGAATTAAACCTTGTCTTATCAATCAGACGTAAAAGAATGCATGCTATTGTGAAAATCCAAAGGGGAATTTGGGAAAAAATAATAATAATCCTGATATCTATTTTTTTTTCAAATCATAAATTTCAAGAACTGATCAAGTGTTCCTACTATATCAGTAGTATTATGAATTTGAAGGAAATTTCTGAATTTCCAAGTAACCGGTACAAAATGTTGGACTTTGGAATTGGTATAGGAATACCATCGCGACTACGGTGATTAATTGTTTGATAATATTACTAATTACTCATGTATTTACAGGACTCTATTAGTTTATATTAAATTACTAATCGGTATAAAAAATTTAGTTTTTATTTGTATTTATATCTACCTATATTTAGAAATTTGTGAATAATTATATCTATACGCAGATTTTGTTTTGGACAATTCTTTTATTTGTTTTATACCTTGCAAATTGAGTATGGAAAATTCTGTAAGCTACTTATGTATATAGCAAAGGATTATACGCGTGTATGGTTAATAAGCAAATATTGATATAAATATAAATGGAAAAGAAGTGCAAATGAATCCCAAGGCAACGAGAGAAAAGTGCGAAGTATTCTGTGACCCTGGCAGTGACTGTACATACACGCATATATCCTGTATTAATACCGGCTTATTAAAACTATAAAAAATAAAAAAATGTTACATGTTAGTTGATCGAATAAACACTGTAATATACTGTGAAGTCGGAAAATAGGCATTATTTCAATATTTTACCTTATTTAATATGATGTATTTATGCTATATACATCCTTTACTTGTTGAATATTTTTGAAACATTTTATATTGTATTCATACAGACACTGTCTTTTGATTTAAATCGTGTGTGCTTTTAAGAAAATATGTCATATTGACTGTAAGTTTATTCATAAAGAGAAAAATATAAGTTTGATACTAGAATTTTACGAATAGTATGGTCAATATTCTTATATCTACAAGTGGATGTTTTGTTAATTATTCGAATTTTTATGTACTTCTATTGTAAAAACAAGTTATATTATAGAATTAGATGGTTCAAATTCTGTCCACGCCATCTATTTTACTTGTTTCTACATAAACGTCATTTTTATTATCCTCAATAATATAAAATATATCGTGAATATGGCTTAGAATCACTCCCACGCGCATGCGTGCAGTGTCTAACAAACTAAGCGCCACACGTTAGTCTGTCGTTATCAAACCTACCTTTCTTTTACATCAACTTCACGCCATCTCCTTCTAACGCATACGGTTTGCACATGGTACGTTGTGTGAGACAGACATACCAGCAGGTCTGACGCTTAGCCATGACTCGGCATATTCAATTCGAATATAACTCGGCGACAAACGAACATATACGACCGTACGCGTGTTAGCTTCCGAACGGAGTGAAACTTGGACAGCTTTCTTGTAATAATTTTTTTATTTTTAGCAATAAAACGCTTACCCGTCAGGGCATATTGTGAAAGTAAGATCCGGAAACGTGTCGGTGTTTGACTGATTCGATTTGCACATTACCGGAAGTTCTGTTTTACGAGTGTCATGAATGTGTTTGTGAATTAAGTCGTGGTTTAGACACTTACAGACCTGACGTACAAAGTGAGGTTAAATGTGACCAATATTTCTCTGGTGATATGGGATTGTTCCAAGGTAAATACTTATGTAATTTTTATCATATTTGAAAATTAATTACTTCACAATAACAATAATAAACGTTCTACGTTAAATTCATGCAGTGTTATTATTGAAATGATATAGATGTCTGTTCAGTAAAGTAATTATTTCGAACTGCGTATTATATCAATCAAATAATTAAATCAAGTGCGACTTGTAGTTTCAATTAGTACTGTTATTTCGAATGTTCTGACTTCGGCTACTGGTAAATTTCAACATTGGATCGTTTAGTGTCAGTAGAGCAACTGATTAACCTTATTATTAACCTTTGTATTTGCCAATAATAGAACGGATATTTTACTTTAAAATTTAATAGAATACTTTCTTGTTTTCTCAAAGTGCAACATATTATGTACATATGTGTATCTAGTTGGCAACCAATGAAAAACTTGAATTAGTTATATACACATACAAATTATATAAACTACTTACTTGCCTTTCCCATATTCAAATCAGGACAACCTTTGTACTCTTTTTATTATTTACTTCAGTAAAAATGAAAGTAATTATTTGTTTAACATCTATTTTTAATGTTTTCTAATAAAATAGTGTACAATCTGAATAATTGTTAAAGTGGTTCTTGATGCTAATGTTTTTGTTATATAAGCGTTTAATAAATTATTAAGGAAACATCCTGTAAAACATATTTTAGTCATTTATATTATTACAGATAAATGTAAGTAAATATAGTAATAGTTCATATTTTATAATTTACCGTTATTTGACGATAGTCTCCGAACCGGCTAGTGGAAATGTTTGATAATGGAAAATTTACACTTGAAATATCAGTTCTTTAAATACGTTATAGTTTTTGTTGTGTGTGTGACTCGTGACAACTACTGCGCAAGGTGGTCACTATTTTTGTAATTGAAAGGTCTCCAGTTCAAATCCCGCTTAGGGCAAGGATATTTGTGACGTATTAAGAGACAATTTATAGACTCGGCTATTTGGCTTTCCAAATACAACATTAAACGTAGACGCATAAATAACAGTAAACATCTCTATGCGAAAATACTCAATGAATATTTACGTGATTCTGTTTTGTATACAATACAAATTGTATTTATAAAATAAGCAAAAAAAATAGTGTAAACTGTTTTGTATATATTTATGTGAAATATTTCATTTATACATAATTTATTAATTACATATTACGTAAGGGTTCGTAGGGGTGTAATTCGTAAATTACTCTCTATCGACGCCATTGGCTATAAACCTGGAAAATAAACTACGGAAATACGCATAATTTATATAATTTTTGAATATTTAGATCGATAAAAACAACACAAGGCCCTTTTAAAAATAACTATTGGCCTCTTTCTTGAGCTATAAATTTTAAACAGTATTCATTTTTATAGCACAAGGTACTCTACGTAAATTGTTTTTATATAATTTTCTGTGCGTTATAATTTTTAATAAAAAAAATATGTTTTTGCTATCATGTGTGATCTGATATACATATGTACTTACAGTTTCTTTAATGTATTTGAAACCTCTGCATAATTGGTTAACATTTTCTTTAATCATATTTGAAATTATGTTACTAAGTTTTTCAATTCACACATCGATACTGAATATGTGTTGTTTTCATTCAACATACCTAGGCATTTAAATTTGATTTCATAATTAACGATTCTTGTTAATTATGGTATACTAAATGTATTCAGATAGATATCTGAACAAAAAAATACCTGATAATGTCATTTACTTTCTACATGATTTGGGTTTGTAATTAAGTCTGATTACACGATAAAAGTGTGCTTTCGTCTGAATATTTTTTATTTTCTATTTAAAATTCTGCTTATTTAATTTATAGAAATTATTGATGCTATTAGAAAAAAAAAATATAATCTTGTGTAAACTAAAAATTATAAAATTATTATGAAACATGAATATATTCGTATGAATTAGACATATTTATATTACCATTGGTAGAGAAATATTTAAATGCAAAAAAAGTTTCGATGTAAGTATGTACATATAATAAATCATTGTATGTTTGAAGTATATATGTAAGCTTGTCATGTGTGTGTGTTTATGAGTTGGTAACAACTGGTAGTTAGTGTCGATTCCTTGAAGAACATTGTATGTAACATTTCGTGTATTTCATGATGACAAGATGACTTCGTGATCCGTAGAATTGTATATTCTAGTTATGTAACGCGACAGTGATATGGTAAGGTAAATGTAGTATTACCCTCTCTCTCTCTCTCTCTCTCTCTCTCTCTCTCGCTGAATGTATGCATGTATGTGTTATGTATTGAGTTGTTAGCAAATGTCCTTGATTAACTATGTAAAAAACAACTGCAATTAACTAGCTTCGTTTCAATGTCACGTGACGATCCAGTCTTAGATTTATAATTTTACAATTTTCATATTGAAATATGTACCTATATTAAACATATGTAATTATTACGAGAAGATCTAGCAAATCTAGAATTTGCCGTTATAATAATTATATAAGCAAAACTGTTACTGTTTTTTTCTGAACATAACATTTAATATAATGAATTATTTTTTTTTAAGGTTATATACATACATACATATATATATATATATATATATATATATATATATATATATATATATATATATATATATATATATATATATATATATATATACATGAATATTCATGAATGGTTATACAATTTAGTATGATTTAGTTATGCTGGTTGCTCTAGATAAATGGATAAAAGAAGAACCAAGAATGATTACATTATTCGAATACGCTTGAGACAATGTTGAACAATTTTAGAACACTACAGTTCTCACGTAATCCGCATATTGTATGTTTACATAAATAGATAACATAACTAATTACAGTTTAAATAATCCAGGATAGAAGGTCATCAGTATGGATAAATTTTAACGTCAATTAATTAGACATGGTACAAAAAAATACATTTAAACTTTATTTTGTTTAGACTTTTTTTTTGGACAATTTGGCTTCTTGTTTAATATTGTGGACAACCTCGACTGGGTAATTTTTTTCATTTATATCTGCCAAATTTTTCTATAAAGTTGGCTGCAAGTACTAATGGCATAAAATATGTTTTTCTTTAATGTGATGCATGTTTTTGTTTTTTTATTAAGTTGTTTCAAATTGTTTTTAGTTACGTGAATGTAACTTTTTGGAAAACCTTCAATGATTTTCAAGAATTTTTTTATGTTACGAAAACCTGTCTTGATTTTTTGGAAATTATATTTACTCTAATAAGTACTGATTACTAATTAATTCAAGTTGCATAATTTATATTTTGTTTATCACCATCAGCTCTCGTTTTCTTATGAATATTTTTTTTTACTACTTTTTTGACTTCGTAAATTATTTATATATATTATTTAAATAATTGCCTATAATGCAAGCACATTGTGAAGGCCGTTTCCTAATAGTTTTGATTGTAAAAACATTGATTAATAATACTTGCTTATTTGTGATTAACATTTATTTTAATGATACGCATTTTCAGTATATATTTTTTAGGTTTCATTGTATATTATGATAATGAGAATAATTATTTCAAAACATATTAAAATATAAATTGGTTATCTGTCTATCTAGGATATTTCTTAATAAATAATGTGGAATATATATATATATATATATATATATATATATATATATATATATATATATATATATATATATCTTGCGTAATATTTATAGGCTGCCGATTTTGACATGAAGTGATAATATTGTTGGTTAGTTTATCAAGAATGTGCCAGTAAATTTGGAGTATTGCCACGTAACATTTGATACACAAGTGTGAGAAGTTAGGTGAATTTTGAAGGATTTTCGAATATTATATGAACGTTCCAAATAGAAACGATGGCTATTTTGAAACACGATGGAATAGTTTCGGTAGTGTATTTAGGGACAGTTGGATAGAGACGCGCTGTTTATAAATGTTTCACGCTACCTACGCAAAATATATTTGTTTGGTCGAACGGCAGGCCACAAAACAAACTGCGTGACAAATGTTTCACAAAACAGATGTGCATTCAACATACAATGTATTTAGGTATAATTGGTATTGTTAAGATGTATAGCATCCGCAATAAACAAACCATTGCAAAGCAAAAAGTTAGAAACTGGATTATGGCACAGACTATATCAGTGTGATGTTTTTATAAATATTTAAGCTTGATAAAAACTTTCTTACCGAAATATTTAACATTGAAAATAAATATATTTTATAGGAATGTATTAGTAAGCAATATTATTAATTAAAATGATTATTTACAATAGAAAAATTTAGATTACATTAATCTTATTTCGTTGCCAGTAAACATATTAATGATACACAAATTTTGTACCAAAACAGTGTCATTAATTAAAAGCAGGAAGTACATTTTTATGTTAATTGGTGATATCATACAATTCTTGTAAACATTGATTGAGAAATAGACACGTGCCATTGATTACTGCAGAAAACCGCGCAAAATATTTGCAACAAATTATTTTGCTGTGAATCTGACTCATTTATTATCTGAATTTTTGTGTATTCTATTTTGTAATAATTAAAAAGTTAAATGAACTTTTATTATCATATACGATTAATAAGTAATTTAAGTTACTGAATTTCAGTAATGAATTTCTATTATCTCTAGGTCTGTCATTGACCTATTCTTAAGAATTCAACGTGATTTTTCAAATATCAGTCCAATTATTCGTATGCTAGATAAAATTAACAGTACATATTTTTTTTGCTACATCACAACTTAAGTTAACTTTCATTTTAACCTGTAAATAAAACAACATTAATTTAATAAGACCATTAACGTTCGATGAGTTGTGACGTCGCTACGTACTTCACACTTTCTACACTGTAAAATAAAAGTAGTAGAAATGTTTGCAGCTAAATCGGGGATTCACGTGGTTTCTATCACGTTTCCAAGAATATCAAACTCACGCTTTTCTGCTTCACGTGATTCTGACTAAACTGATGGACAAATGAAAATATTAATCGAATGAATGAATATATTGACTGCTATTTACTGCTCGATACTAACGCCTACTAAATTTGTTTCTATAGTAATGGTATAAAAATACACAATTTTCTATTGTAAGTGTTACATTTGAAAATAAAATAGTCGATGTTTTTATATCTATTATAATTTGTTTAGATTTGCGAAATTATTGTATTTGTAAGGGAAACTTTATAAACTGGCCGTAATATTTCTAATAAAAAATCCTAATGTTGAAAAATGCGAACAAAAAATGTATAAGTCAGCCAGCCAATCAGATTGCATCATTCGCGCATGTCCATTGGGTGTTGTTGGCACGCGACGATCATAATCTCTAGCGAGAAAAACAACAACACATAGTTGACTTTTTAGTTTTTGATCAATTCTATACAAGAAATACTGCAACAATATGGTTGAATTTGTTCTAGCCAGGTTTTGGATTTACTGATGACTTATACTCTCAGGTCATGTGACCTTTTTTATCATGACTCGTTCTTTTGCGGCTAAGTCATGCTCGGGTCAAGATTTCTTTTACACTGATAATATATTGCGGTTTATTCGTATGACTCAACATTGTGTTTTGATCCGTTCAAATATTAAAGTATGAATCTGTTTACATTTGTTAGTAAATTTTGTTATGCAAAAATTTACTAGTCCTGATAGTCTTATTGGCTCATTAAATAGTTTGTATAATTTATTATTAATATATATTTTTTTTAAATAACTATTGATTTATACCGACTGGTTTTTTTTGTGTGTGTTTTATATATAATTAGTAACTGATTATATATTGTTATTGTACGATTTTCACTTTTATAAAAATTTCATGAATGTCATGTCAAGTTTATTGTATACATATGTGCAAAATATGTTATTTATATGTTAGCATTTTAATAAATAATGCGTAAATAACATTTCACAAGAATTTTGTAAATGATTTTTGCAGTTTTTCTGATTAAATCATAATTTAATCGATAACAGTTCATCTTCAGGTTATAGTAAAATTCTGTCTACTTAAATGAAAACTATTATGGTTAAATTAAAAGTTATTTATTTATTAGTAAGACCTATGTCTCAAGCTTGAAGTACACACGAAGATTTACTAATCTGTTTTCCTATTTAACATTAAATAAACTTTATTCTACTTCAAAGATTGGGTAAATGACTATATACATGTATAGTTTAGATTTTCGCTAAATGTACATAATGTTAAATTTCGGTTATGAAACTGACAAAATAGACACATTGATAATCTCCTGATCCGAATATGTTAAACTTGAATTAATAAAACCTGAGATGACACGCGTTACAATTGATAAACAATAATGAAGCACAAGATAAGAGAGGTTCTACATTCTTCTAGCCACGTGATCATAACATGTCACAGTAAGATCTACACGCATGTACAATATGTAGTTATGTTATCAAACAAAGACATGAGATTATTGCTGTATTTATACATAATTGTTGACAATATTCATGATTGTCACATGCTGGAAGAAGGAAAATACAAAATATGAAATGACAGTTGATGTTAAACTGTAAAAACTAACTACAATACTGCTAACTATGTATCTACTTATAATAAATCTGTTATTATTAAATATTAATTTTTTCTTTTGACACAAAAGTCTCAACAGAAGTCTCGGCAGAAGTTTATGTGCATTAAGACAGTATTGATACATACATTATGCTGTAAAAATACATCGATATAAATACTGTAATGAAAAAGCACTGGTTATTTTTACAGTGTAATTTGTGACGATGGCCTTGTCTATAGATATAGTTTTCCGTGGTAACAGAATTTAAACGAACATCTTTTGCAACATGAGAAACTATGCCATTAATCATTCATGAAATAGACGGAGGTTATGTATTCATATTTGCTCAGTAAAGTTAGAGAAGAAGCTATGAAATTCTTGAACAAGTGAACACGAAAATACTCTACGATTTTTCACAATTGATAAATGTAAATTAGTAGACATGAAGTATTATAATTCCAGGTATGGATTTAGTTGCAAACATTGATGGTATTAATTCTTTGGAACGGAAATAAATACATAGATTGTCAATGTTTAACGCGCGTTGAAGACTACGTATTTATCCAGTCATTGCTAATGTTAAGGTTGTTGTTTTCATTTTGTTACAGATTCGGATCTGCAGATGGCAGGTAACTCGACGTTAGCGGCGACGTTGAGCGCCGCGGCGGGCGGTACAACACCGCTTAGCCAACATTGTGCCATATGTGGGGACCGCGCCACCGGTAAGCATTATGGGGCGGCGTCCTGTGACGGATGTAAGGGTTTCTTCCGGAGATCCGTACGAAAAAATCATCTCTATACATGCAGGTACAGAATCAATTATTATTATTTATATTATTACATTGTATTGTCATTGTTATAGAGGAAAATGTCTTATGAATTCACCTCGGAATACATCGAATGTAATAAATGTTGTTTAGTTTTCCAAGAATTTTACAATATTTGTTAAGATAACATATATGTTATGACTGCAAATGATTTTTGTTTTAATATTCGTTGAATTTACTAACTGTACCAAGAACTCAAAAGAGTTTTTTGAAAGAAGTTTTCATACATGCAAACATACTAAATATGCTGTGCACAGGTTATATTTACAACTCGAATTTTATATATATATATATATATATATATATATATATATATATATATATATATATATATTCAGTTAAAAGACAGTGAAAAAAAAAACATTGATAAAGTTAAACACGCATAGTCATTTGTGGATTGTGTAAGTCATTTATATAATTATAGATTTTAAAAGCAAATAAAACGATGTGAAGAGACCTTCAGTTTGTTAACAAAATAATGATTACTATTTGATAATTGTAAATGTATGTGCACATTCATGATATTTTTAGTATCAGTCTACTGCGTGATTTAGTACGATTAATTTTTTGTTTTTCCAGTTGCTATGACGTACATATTTATGTGATATATCATTACCATAATTATACGTTAGATATGTTCAAATACCTGTCAATACAATCAACATATTTGGTACAAATATTTCGAACAATAAGTATTACTAAGAACGGAATTATTGGAAGCATGTACAATGATTTATAAATTATTTAGAATACACGAATTTGCATAACTATTCTAGCTATTATTGTTTTATTTTATATTTATATATTCCAATTCATATGATGTCAGTAGAAACTACACATACAAATATGAAAGTTTCTTTACTGATAATATTAATAATACTTCAAAATATGATTGGTTTAAGTTGAGAATTTAAAAATTATTGTAATTTTATTTTCATTGTTAGTTCTTTTATTATTCAACAGATAATGGTTATTATATTATTATTAGCTATAAATAATAATTATTAGTGATAACTGTTTGTATTTTTTTTGGGTAAAAACTATCATCGATGATTGCTAATAAATATTTATTTATATTTTGCGTAAGCCAAAGATGTTTGTATTTAAATAAATTACAGTTGTTTTTATTTATATTTTACAGATTTAGCAGAAATTGTGTCGTTGACAAGGACAAACGGAATCAATGCCGATACTGTAGACTTAGAAAATGTTTTAAAGCTGGTATGAAAAAAGAAGGTAAGAAAATACATATTTTCTATGAAAAAATTAATGCAATTGCCTAAAACATAGAAATAAAAGTAACTAATAGCACTGTGAAACAATTTGTCTCCGAAATCAATGTTGTTTTTGGCTAAATTATCATCAAATGGTACAGGTATTTGCCTGTTGAATGACCTACTGTTAGCGATATATTATGCATCTTAGATAAAATTAGCCACAAGTTAGTTTAAACGTCGCCAAGACATTAAATAGATACCGAAATAATTCGTTCCAGCGGGCATCGATCCAACAGTATCCATCTGTTACTTAAATAATGTTACCAATTGGTATTTTCCTCGGTATTTTATATAATATGAATCTCACGATTCATCTACCTTTTAAGTTATTCACATGTTTCAACCTGTTTAAAAAATTAGACTCACTCAAGCTGGAACAGAGATGAACAATAAAAAAAGAATTAACATCTGGCAATTTCAAAAATGTCACTTGTAATTTTATTGCTAGTTTGTACTTTTCGTTGGCAATGAATATCGCCTAGGACAATTACATGTGCAATGAATTTAAACATGGTTGCATAATGAGAGCAATGAATTTTACACATTGTATTTTACACATTTTGAAATCTTTTTTTACGACTATTTTACAATTTTGGCCTACATTATTTAAGAAACTACCCTCACACAATCGTTATTCAGTGTTAACCAAGAAATCATATATTAATTATCAAACTAGAACAGCAAAAATATTTGTGTGTTTATCTGTGCAAATATCAGTACCTTTGTTGATATATAGTGTTGACTCATTCTCAAATAACGGACAAGTAAGTTAACCATTGTTTCAAGCAGGGATCTCAACCGAAAATAGTTCGTAGTTTCGGTTTCTAGATTTAACTTTGTAATCTATGTATTTGATGATATTTATTGTATTTATAAACTCACAAAAAAAACACGTTCTTTAATACAAATACAAACATTAGTGAGGTTATGCAAGAACAAGTTTTTTTACTGCTCTGTTCTATGTCAAGGCCGCGCGCGCTCATCTCAAGGTTATGCGCTTGCGCTATTCGATGTACGATGTGCAACCAACGTGATTCTCTTACTTTATCTCATTAATAGATTAATTGTGTTAACATTTGATTACAACAAGACAAATGAATGTATTTAAAAATATTAATAGCATTCGGCTTAATCTGTATAGTTTAAAATATTTTTCAACAATATTTCTCTTACGTTATAACCGATATTTTTGTTTTAAAATCTACTTTTGTTTATTAAATTTTAATTATAAGTTCTAAATATGTTTTAGGGTAAAAAAGACGTACTTACTCTCGATTGATACAATACACTCTAATATTACATATTTGCGAAAATTGATTTTGCAAAAAAGTTACTATAATTAATGAAAATTGGGAAATACTTGTAGTTCAAATGTTTATGTTTTTGACCTGCAGCTGTTCAAAATGAACGGGACAGAATCAGTTGCCGAAGACCGAGTTACGAGGAAAACACTTCCGGTAATGGTTTATCGGTCAGTTCGTTACTGAACGCAGAACTACTTTCAAGACAAGTCGGTGCAGCATTAGAGGTAATTATTCCACAAATCACTTCCTGTCGTACATATGTGTTAACTATATAACTGTATTTCTTTTCTAGCAAATGGGTTCACCAGTTAGTGATTTCGATCTAAGTAACAAACAAATAGCCAGCATTAATGATGTATGTGATTCGATGAAACAGCAGCTATTAATCTTAGTTGAATGGGCCAAATATATTCCTGCTTTTACGGAATTGCAATTAGATGATCAGGTAAATAATTTGAATCGATGATTGAAATGGTACACATTTCCGGAATATAACATTCTTTAAGTCCAAATGAGAATCGATTTCGGAGAATCTGTAAAGGTTTTGTAAATTATAGTATTAAGTTTATTATTTTGTTTAAGGTGGCATTGTTACGGGCACATGCTGGTGAACATTTACTTCTTGGACTTGCAAGACGCTCAATGCATCTCAAAGACATTTTACTGTTAGGAAATAATTGTATCATCACTAAACACTGTCCAGGTAACTAGAATTTAACGTTATATTTATTGCATGATGTGTTGTATATGGTGAGTAATTTTGGGTATAACTGTAGATTTTGTGTTTTATTAACAGTTGTTGTTTTTATCATTTTCTATTGGGCATGGAACTATACAATTGAAAAATTGATTTCCGTTACGATGAAATTAGTTATTAATAAATTCTTTTGTTTGATAAATGTTTAAATTTAGAAATTTGAATACCGATATTAGACTTGCAAATAAACGTGAATAAAGTAATATTTTAATACATGCATAGCGATATTAATTTACATAATATTCCTGTCGAAACTGGTTCTTAAAATTGATACATTAATGTTGTGATTCGTATTTTTGTACACATATATGTTTTTCATGTTTTATTATAATCTAGGTGGGCAAACGCATGTTTGGATCCATTTTATATGTGTTGTCACAGTGGTTTCTCCTGCATGATTTTTCCTTGTTTCTCTGTAGTTTTTAATAATGTACGTACGTGTTGAATGGTTTGTGTGTTGAGACACATTTTTCACAAATCATTGTGTTGCATGAAGTGATTGTATTTTTGTTATAAATACATGGATATCGATAGGCAATGCATGACTTGCAAGTGTATCCTATTATTGTTTATCGTCAAGGTCTTGAAATTCTAAAGTAAACACGACTGATTTATTTAAATTGAATCGTTTTATGCTTATTTATAATCATAATAAACAAAAAAAAACACCACTGTGCAGAAATCATATAAGATGTGTGAAAAATATTGCGTTATACAATTATTAACAAAGTCCAATGGCAGTCGTTGTGTTATCAGATTCCCGAGTATCACCCGATTTGGACATCAGCCGTGTTGGTAGTCGCATTATGGATGAACTTGTTAAACCAATGACAGAAGTTCAGATGGATGACACAGAGTTTGCCTGCTTGAAAGCCATAGTATTCTTCGATCCAAGTGAGTCCATATTCAACTAACGTATTATCTAATACATAGGGTACTCTAAATTGTATGTTAATATTAGATTGGATTGGATTTCGTTGTTATAAATACTCAAGAAACCGTATCTTTATTCCATTCCTAACAGATTAATAATAAAAATGTTAAATTATATATATATATATATATATATATATATATATATATATATATATATATAAATGAAACTTGTAGTATACTGACCAAATTGTAATAATTAAAGTATTGTTTATTTTGTATATAGACGCGAAAGGTTTAAGTGAACCGAGCAGAATAAAAGCACTGCGATATCAGATTCAAATTAATTTGGAAGATTACATCAGTGACCGACAATACGAGAGCCGTGGCCGGTTCGGCGAGATACTTCTGACGCTGCCAGCATTGCAATCCATTACTTGGCAAATGATTGAACAGATACAATTTGCCAAGTTATTCGGTATGGCGCATATCGATAGTCTGCTTCAAGAAATGTTATTAGGAGGTGCGTTTCAGGACAAGCTTTGTGGTAACAATGGTTTATTATTTTTACTAGTACTATAAGCCTCTCCCCCCTAATTAATATCCAACCTATATGTTTCATTTATTTTCTTATTTATATTGACAGTGAAAAATACAATCAAAAAATAGTCGCTCTATTTTCCATGATGTAATATATTATGTAGAACACTATTTTGAAGATCATTTATTATTTATTTTAGTATATAGCACATTTGAATTTGGTGCAGATATTTAGTAGTAGCGGTCAACTTTGTTTTTGTATTATTTGCATTAGTTGGATATTAATTTAAATTTAAGAATTATGATTAAAATGCAAATGTTATTTATTATAAATTATTTATACCATGTATTGGTTCGTATTTAATGTTAAAATTTTGCATCACAGAATTACGCTTTTGCTTTTAATATATAAGAACCTAAAAAACTACTGTTACAGGTGCAACTGCAGAAAACGGTCAAGCTGTTACCAATGGTGCTCCGGTGGGACCGGGCAGTTACCAGAGTACCAGTGACTCACCCGATAGTCCCATGACACCGCCCGGTGCTGTTACCCAGTGCTCAAGTCCCAGCAGTCAAATCATCAGTACCAATTTGGCTAGTCCAACCAGTACCAATGAGACAGTGATGATCATGCGTGACATAACTATCCCGGATAACGACACGTACCGTATTGCCTTCAAACAGGAGCCGCTCATTGAAACGGAACACAGTTTCTAAAAGAGGAAATACTAAATATAACGGTTAGTCTGATGTTCCTGGGAAATTCAAACTTTCTTCGTATATTAGAACAATTGTGATTTTTCTCTTTGACAGTAAATTATATATGTTTATTTATATATCCTATGATATATTATAGAATGAGGAATGTAGCTCTTTGTTTAGACAAGGCATAACATTTAAAACGTGAAGTTTTACCACTCAGAAATGATCAGTAATTGTAACTTCAATTCTTGTGAAATTTGTGCAGAAAATAGTCTGTACGGATATTTCTGTTAAATTATGCCCCTGATCTTGGTAAAGAATAATTAGTATTCAGAAATCGTTGCATGTTGGTGAGTTTAAAGAAATATGACAAAATGAAAAATTGTGTAAGATTTGACTAACCTATAATTGCAAACCTGGTTTAGTATTCCGGGTGATGTCATAATACATAACTTTTGTTACATATTCTTATATACATTGTGGGGTAGAACGGAGAGTATTATTTGTTGATTTAGTTTTTAATTGCAGACTTCAGTTCGTGTCATCATTATTATAATCACTTAACTGTAATGTATATATCTGTAGAATTATAAGTTTGTATATATGAGTTCATATACCTACCTACGATAGACTTCTAATGAATACAAAGGTTTAAGTGTCATAATTAGTAGATAATTCTATTTGGTTTCTAGTGTAATCCATATTGTATAAACTAGTGTTTTTAGTGATAGTAATTACGACATGCTGATCAAGTGCCCGTCGACTATTCATTCCGAAATATGATGATGGATGACTGTTACATATACATTGTTAAGTTTCAAATATATTTAAATATTGAAAAGTTGCTCACGTTGACAAGGTTGTTATATATTATTATCGTAGATATATACAACAATATAATGTATATAAATAAATTTTATACGTTTGCAGGCTGTTAGAATATAGTTTTCCAGAGCGATTCTTTCAAGTGAAGCTACATTTAATACTCGATACGTTTCAAATGAATCATATTTAATACAGTATTAGATTTAGCTTCATTATTAAAGAAGCTCGTAGTTTTATAGAATATTCCATAGCAAATATTAGTTAGATATTTTATACTTGTGAACATTATCAATAATTCGTAAATGTTTTAAAGTGAATTTGCTCAAAATGTGTAGATTGAAAAGTGCGATTATATATGTAGGTCATAATTGAAATTAATACAAATACTTTGACATGTACATTTAAATATTTTGATTATATGAACAGTTATAATATTTATTTCCTTGAAGTCCTAATTAGGTGACTGTTGATATTGATATTTTATTTACAAATTTATAAGTCTGATTCGTAACAGTTTGATTTAACGATTACAATTCAATATAATGTTTTACTGTCCTATATAGTTCAGGAATTCTATGTGCATGGCAAATTAAATATGTATTTGTAACAAAATTTAATATATCAAGAGTTCAAATTATTAACGTCCAGATTGTTTATTTACTGCTTCTAGAATGTTAAACATCGCAAAATGTAGAGAGGCCATTTCAATGCAAACTATACAAATTGATTTAGAAAATTATTAACCTCTATAGCTGAAACATGATTTATAGATATTTCATTGATGAACTAAAGGCTGGCAGTGGCAATATTATGATTTGTTATTATTATTTTTTTGATATTTTGTGTAGTTTATTCATAATGATTACGTATAATTTAGGTGCTAAGATATTCAATATGGTGGACAGATAAATAACATACGATTTTATGTATATGAATCCCCGATGTTGTTATTTAATAGGAATTTATTATGACTTATAATTGTTGATATATATACATATAGTATGAATTATTTTATTATTGTACATAATACGTAGAAACAACCATTTATTTGATCATACATGGCTGTGTTCTAGAACAGTACTCTATGTACAAACAAAACATGACAATCATTTTATAACAATATGGTTACAAAATTATGTTATCATTATATTGCCAATTTTAGTAAATAAATTAAAATAAATGAATCATTTTAAATTCTGTTGTAACGTTATTTTGTATGTTAAATATATCGATAATAAAAGTTTTATTGAAATATACTTCGAGTTTAAATATACTTGGAGTTATTTTAATTTATCCCCACACTTGACACCAGTGTTACGTTTTTTATTTATTTGTAGGGTTTCCTGAAAAATATAAGTGTTTATTTATTTTCTGTGGTTTTACTCAGAAATAAATAAATATTATTATTTTTTTATTATTATTTCATTTATTTTACCACAATAAATACGCAGTGAAATCTATTACATAAATAGGCTACGCAATATTCATTTACACCAGATACTATCACAGTATACATTATCACATGAATAAAAAATACACGATTCACAGTTTATAATCTGTCACTAGTTACTACTCGAAGAAGTTGAATTGCCTCCAGCTCGCTCTGGCTTGTCGTACACACGAGATTATTTTGGCGTATTCCATACGTTTCCATTGTGACATACACACAAGAGTACTGTTGATATATACATTTCATTTTCTATTGTAAAAGATCATTAATTAATTTAGTAATTATCATTATTGTATTCATTCTTAAAATATTAAATTTCAAGTTCACTATAATAAGAAAAATATAATTTAATTATAAAGATCATTCATGAATTTGAAATTCCAAACCAATATTTTTAAAAGTAATATGTAACGATCAAAAATATTTTTAACGATCAATTAATATTTACCCGTATGAAAATACAGCGAAAGGAATAATAATTTCATCAAGATATTAATTGGGATAGTATATTTGTTTTCTCACTAAAATAAAATAACATAATGCTGGAAACCTAAACCAATACCATGTAAAACTTGCAGCAGATCAACAATTTTGCAAAAGTCCTGGTTTTCCTTTGACTACCTTCTGTTGAATTTTATATGCATCCTTTAAAACCACTATCTGTTACAAACTATTACTGTTTTATTATATTTGGTAAATAGATACTTACCAGATACGATAATCGACATCCTTTTGCTTCCATCTTTTTTACAAAATCTTGAAACAAATTTTCCTGGTTGACTTCCGCTTTAACAATGTAGTGGCAATTGCTTGCTGCATAATGACATGTTAATGCTCTGCGACATGCCTTTTAAAAAGTAATATATTCTTCAGTGCACTTCTAAATAAACATAGTTTTAATCCGATACATACCTTGGTGATATTTAGTCCTGAACCATGATATAATAAGGGATGATAGAATATAGTATCACCTTTCTCCAATTCTAAGTATACTCTAGGAAGTTTATCACCTTCTATTATTTCGTAAAATAAATCATTTGTCTTATTCTGTATTTCAATAATTTTTATGACAACTTTGTTTTTAATTTGACAGTTAGTTAATACTTTACCTTAGGATAATCGTGAGGTTGTAAAGGAGTTTTATGTGTACCAGGAAACACATATAGACAACCGTTATCCACAGTCACTTTCTCCATTGCTGTCCACGTGGAAACAATATTTTCAGCTGGACGAATTGGAAAATAATACAGATTCTGAAAATAATTTCATTGCAACAAACATATATGACGCATTAAATTATCATGAAATACCTGATGCACTAAATGAATTGCTGTCTGTTTTCCAGAATCTGGAGGTTTACTGATTAGCAATGAAGTAATAGCAGTAATATTGGATCCAGTAAAACATTCCACATATTTTAATAATGCAAGATCTCTAGTATATTTTTCGAATACATTATCAGATATTATGTTTTGGAGCTGAAATATTGTTGTAAATAACGATGATAAACATTTGTATTGCAATTTTACCATGTAGACTAAATATTCTCCTTGAGCATCAGTATCCATTAAAGATATTTCTTTCGTAACATCTATTTCATTTGTTTCAAATTTTCCATTACAAATGTCAAGAAAACGATCCCTTAAATAGTTCAAACCTAAACACTAGGCCCATAAACATTTCTATTGTTCTTACCTGCATTCATCAATAAGTTGATGATCAACTAAGCTGCGAATTATTAAGTATCCATTGTCATCATAAAATGATCTTTGCTCATCCGTTAACACATTATTATCCAGTGTATAAAGATATTTACCATTAGACGGTCTAAAAGAAAATTAATAAAGTAATTAATATGGTGAAACCTTTGCTTATAGGAATTGCATGATAACCTTTCCGGTAAAAATTTAAAATTGCCATGTAGATCATTTAACGACATATTTGAATAACTTGAATTAAAAAATGAATACTGTAATGATTCAGTGTATTCTATATATGCATGCGAGTGTATTAAACCTTGGACTAATAAAATATTTTATTAGAGCAAAAATTTTAATTTGCCATAACTCATACATTTTTAAAAGCTTTTCTATGTAATACATATACAGGAGCAGACAGGCAAATGAGATAGATGGATTAGAAAAATACGTAAAGATAACACCGTTGTAATATTTGATCGATTGAAGTCCATTGGGCCAGTTCGTCCCTATACGTATATGACATACGTCAATCATATAATATTTTAATGATGTGGTAATAACTTAATGTTTATCTATAAACTAATATCTTTATTAATGAAATCATTATTACCTGTTTTTATATGTTATGTATTAATTTTATGGAAATAAATTATCGTATATAGAACGTATTGTATGTGAAACGCCTTGCTCAGGGGGGGCTCAGATGCGACAATGGAATTGCCCACTCGCGTGTAAAAAATTACTTGCTATCCTTATACAAGTTACGAATTTAGAAAACTGAGCAGAAATCCTGTGGCAGGCAACATAATTTTTCGAAAAGAAGTGTCAAAACTTAATAGTCCAATAGGTCATAAAGGTCCTTATACCAAAAATAAAACAAAACTAAATATTAACTAAACAAGGTTTTCAATGTTAAGTTTATTAAGTGATTGACCACTTAATTAGGAGTTTAACTTCAAATAACCTCATTTTCAATATAAATGATGATCACTCTCTAAATATTATTACTATTTCTTAAATTTGCTTTTATTTATGCATTAAAGTTTATTGTTGCCTCTGAATATGATGCTTGTTTATCAGCAACCAGCCTACCAACATACTCTACGTATAACACGAGTTTTCCATCAATTAAAAGTAGAAAATGTAGGACCCCCGACGAGGCAAAAAGCACAGATATTATAAAAGGAGGAGAAATATATATATATATATATATATATATATATATATATATATATATTAATTAATATATATATATATATATATTACTGAGACAGTATGGGTATGTTTCAGTTTGATTGTTTATTTTTCTACTAGCACATTCATTACATTAAACCAGATTTATATATTTATCATATTGTTTTTAATGCTTGATAACATAGTATTACACATATAAGAATGATAGTGAGACAGTATGAGTTCTTTTCATGTTTGATGCAAAGATCCCGTCCTTCCATTTATGAGCCTCTGGCGAGATTTTAATATATCCTTGAAGAAAATTATCAATCATTGTTGTGTACACTAATTTACCAAAACATATATTCACCTGATATGGCAGAGATTCTCCTAATTTCATTGATTTTTTAATGTCCTTTTTAAATGTTCCTTGATTAACGTCTGGTTTATGAATGTAGTGACAATCGCTCGACGCATACATACATCCGATAGCTTTTCGAAAGTCCTGTGAAATAATTTGTTTGTTGTAATATATATATATATATATATATATATATATATATATATATATATATATATATATATATATATACATAAATATATAAATCACGCACATACTCTAGTCATATTTGGACCTGAACCATGGCAAAGTAAAGGATGCATAAATACAGTATCCCCCTTTTCCATTTCCAAGTGCACTCGAGGAACTGAATCAAATCCTTGCACTTCGTAGAGCATAAAATTTACTTCGTACTGAGAAATTTATAAATAATCATACAGGTAATATCCAATATTATTGTATTCACAATCATTACAGAAACATTGCATACACTATTTTGCATATCATACTTTACCTCAGGATATTCATGAGGTTGCAACTGAGTTTTGTGTGAGCCAGGAACGACGAACAGACATCCATTAACCACAGTAACTTTCCCCATGGCCGTCCATACGGCAACAATACGGTCAGCAGGACGAATTGGAAAATAAAATAAATCCTAATTCATTTTTTCATTACAATATTAAAACTTAATTTCCGAAATTTCCACGTGTCAAAGAATTTTTTTTTATTTTAAAATACCTGATGCATTGGATGCATTCGTGCTTGATTACTATGGAATGGCAATTTATTTATTATTAATGATTGAATAGCAGTAATATTAGGTCCAGTAAAACATTCCAAATATCTTAAAATTGCTGGATATTTTACATATTTTATAAATACATCATCATATAATAAATCTTCAATCTAAAATAATATTTTAGGTAAAATCATTATATATATAGTTATATAAAAATCAATCCACCTTGCTGATTAAATATTCTCCTTTGGCACCATTCTTTATTGCAGATTTCTCTTTATTTACAAATATTTGTCCTCTTTCAACTGTACCATTACAAATATCAATGAAACGATTCCTTAAATAGTCGTAATATAAACACTACGTTAATAAAAATATCCATCATTCTTACTTGCATTCGTCAAGAGTTTGGTGATCAACCAAGTTACGAATTATCAAATATCCATTTTCTTCATAAAATGCCCTTTGTTCATTTGTAAGCAAATTATTATCTAGCGTGCATTTGTATTTTGTACTTGATGTTCTAGAAATTAGTAATTTGTGTATATTGTGAAAATTGTACTTACCTGCAATATGTAAGACTCACCTTCTTGCTGACGGCTGCAAACTTCCGTGTAAATGATTTAAAATAATATTTAAACGAGAATGCATTTTAACTAATACCTGTATAACGGAAACAACATTTGTAATTAAACACTGCTTGCCTGTCTGCATGCATTATATGTATAAAGTATGAAGTGAAAAACTTATATTTATATGCCTTTTTTGTTGTCTACAAAGACATTTATTTTATTTAAGATAATGTTAAAAGCATTTATATGCTATAGGGAATTTAACAAATCACATTGCTCTTAACAAAAACTACATGCATAAATACTATGTGCCGTTTGTTATTATTTATCACCTATTTCAGAGTGGACATACCTTTGTCATATCTGATTCGGAAGCATGATAAAGTAAAGGATGAAAGAGTACAATATCACCTTTATCCATTTGCAGATTCACTTGAGGAGGTGAACCACATTCATGAATTTCGTAAAACAGACCATTTTCGTTATATTAAAATATTCAAAAAAAAAAGAATGATAATAGTTATTTCTTGTAATATATACATATAGTGGAATTGACCTTGTTGAAACACTTTTTATTAATTAAAAAAATACATTCATTTTATAGATTATTAAGCCAGTCAATGATTGTTGAACTTCAGTTGATTGGAGTTAGGGCTTAAATGAATCGCTGTATTCATTCAGTATATGTAAATTTTTTTTATTATTACGTTTCGCTTCGGTTAAACCAATAGAAAAATTAACAGTCAACACATTGTTAAACTTGTAAAACAATATAAAATTGAACATAATGATTGTCAAAATGTAAAATAAAGTAAGCTAAATAAATATCGTCACATGTTGGAATTGAACAAAGAAAAATCAAAAATCAAATTTTTCTTTGTTCAATTCCAACATGTGACAACAGGTGATATTGTACTCTTTCATCCTTTACTTTATCATGCTTTCGAATCAGATATGACAAAGGTATGTCCACTCTGGTATTATCAAATAATTATTTTCTTCATAAATGCTCTTTTCTCATTCGTAAGATTATTATTGTCTAGCGTATATCGATATTTACTTCTTGATGTTCTGCAAATATAATAAAGTTTCACATGAAAAGCTCAAATTGTACAGTACCTACATATGGAAAATACAGATTTGTTTTAAATCAACCTTTTCGTTGATATTTGCGAAAAAGTATGTAAATGATTTAAAATTACTTCCAAACGAAGTGAGGAAGTCATTTTATTATTTTAATAATATTATTATTTTACAATATATTATTACACACACAAGTAGAGTTTGTCTGCAGAAGAATTACTGAAACTAAACAATTAAGAAGTTTCATTTTAGTAAATATATACATATATGACAAACCAGTAGATTTAAAAAGAAAATATTGTTCCTAAATTATTGAAATATAAATGCAATTAGTCGCTTCGTTTTTACGTTCCATGTCTGGGTCGTTAATGGATAGTTAAAGTATTCATAGCATCTATAATATACTTACAGGTGTATGCATGTACGTATATTTATTCCATAAAACGTATATTATTTATTTATTATATATTGTAATACCACTCAATCTTATGCAACGTTAAAAGCATATTTACGTCATATGTTTTGTCCATTTAAACAGTGTTCCTATAAAATCTGTCTATCTAAAAAATTAATATGCATATACTTTTCATGTTACTCTTATATACAAAAATAACGACCATTTGATTTATTTTATTTTCAATTATCTCAAAAGCATTTTTATGTTATAAAGGAATTAACAAATCATATTGGTCTACATAAAAACTTCATACATCAATAGTAGATGTTAGTTGTCATGGGCGTCCGCACTCCGCAGTGAAAGGCAAACGGGGCACTTGTCCTTCCTCTGAGATCCAATACAAAATTCCGGAAATGTTCAGTAAGATTGTCCATTGTTACTCTTTTAATCAAGAAGGTTGTGATTTAAATTATTATTTTTCGTATAAAGAATTTTGTCATAAATATGACGGAATAAAAAAATAATCATAAGGAATGAGCATATTAGTGTGTAAGGTTTTAGTTTAGTTATTTATTTTTCCACTAGCTTAATGCATTACAATAGATTTTATATACCATTGCCATAACTATTTTTTTTGCTTGATAATTGAGGATTAAATATATGAAAATATCACTGGGACTGCATGAGTTCTTTTCACATTTGATGCAAAGATCCCGTTTTACCTTTTACTAGCCTCTGGCGAAATTTTAATATATCCTGAAACAGAACTGACAATTATTATTGTATCCTTTAATTTATCTAAAAAATGTACACACCTGATGTAAGACAGATAATCCTTTTAATTTCATCGATTTCTTAATGTCCTTTTTAAATGTTTCTTGATTGACGTCTGGATTATCAATGTAGTGACAATCACTTGACGCATAAATGCATCCAATAGATCTTCGAATGTCCTATAAAATAACTTGTGTTTTGTGTAACATATTTTAACTGATTTTTATTGGAGTATCACGCACATACTTCAGTCATATTTGGACCTGAACCATGGAAAAGTAAAGGATGTATAAATACAGTATCACCCTTTTCCATTTCCAAGTGTACTCGAGGAACTGAATCAAATCCTTGTACTTCGTAAATCATAAAATTTACATCATACTGAAAATTTACAAATAATCATACAGGTAATATCCAATATTATTGTATTCACAATCATTACAGAAACATTGCATACACTATTTTGCATATCATACTTTACCTCAGGATATTCATGAGGTTGCAACTGAGTTTTGTGTGAGCCAGGAACGACGAACAGACATCCATTATCCACAGTAACTTTCCCCATGGCCGTCCATACGGCAACAATACGGTCAGCAGGACGAATTGGACAATAAAATAAATCCTAATTCATTTTTTCATTACAATATTAAAACTTAATTTCCGAAATTTCCACGTGTCAAAGAATTTTTTTTATTTTAAAATACCTGATGCATTGGATGCATTCGTGCTTGATTACTATGGAATGGCAATTTATTTATTACCATTGATTGAATTGCAGTAATATTAGGTCCAGTAAAACATTCCAAATATTTTAAAATTGCTGGATCTTTTACATATTTTATAAATACATCATCATATGATATATCTTGAAGCTAAAATAATAATTAAAATAGGTAAAATCATTACATTGTTATACAAAAGTCAATCCACCTTGCTAATTAAATACTCTCCTTTGGCACCAGTCTTCATTGCAGATTTCTCTTTCAATATAAATATTTGTCCTGTTTCAACTTTTCCATTACAAATATTAGTGAAACGGGTCCTTAAACAGTAGTAATATAAACACTTGGTCAACAAAAAATCTACCATCCCTACTTGCATTCGTCAAGAATTTGGTGATCAACCAAGTTACGTATTATCAAATATCCATTTTCTTCATAAAATACCCTTTGTTCATTTGTAAGTAAATTATTATCTAGCGTGTATTTGTATTTTGTACTTGATGTTCTAGAAATTAATTATTTATGAATATTATGAAAGTTGTACTTACCTGCAATATATTATAAGAGACTAACATTCTTGCTGACGGTTGCAAAGTTCCGTGTAAATGGTTTAAAATAATATTTAAACGATGCGTACAATTCATTTTAACTAATTTAACGGAAACAATATTTGAAACTAAACTCTGCTTGTCTGGCTGCATGCACTATATATAAAGTATGTATTATAAATTCATAATATTAATATGCTTTTCTTATTGTCTATTCATCCTTCAATTTATTTTATTTTAGATAATGTTGAAAGCATTTATATGTAAGTAAAAGTAATGTACATGCATAAATACTAGTTTTATGTTGTTATTATTCATCATGTTTGTAAATGTCATTTACTTTTGAAGTCACCAACAGCGATTCTATTAAACGTTAATCACCGGAAATTATATTCACGGTAAGACAATTTAAAATTACAAATTCTGAATTATTTCATATATAAGACATAGAGCATATAATACAGATATTGAGTAACGCGAACTGCAACAATTGTTACGGGAAAGCATAAAAAATTGGAAAACATATAAATGTGCATTTTTCATAAGAGCGAGATTCCCTTTATATAGTTTATTAATCAATATTTTACAACCTTTTCATTATTTTGTAGTTCATAATAATTTATTTAAGTCGAAATTTGATATGAAAGGATTAATCCCCAAAGGGTTGGAATGATGACTTCAACTTCAGATGTAAAGAAGTTTATTCAAAGTTCATATAAAAACTTATGCCGACGTTTCGACCTTAAGGTATGAGGTCATTATCAAGGCTTAAAGGAAGAAGCGAAGAACAATATTACCACGTGGATTTTACATGGAAGTATACACACAAAATTGTGAACAAAACATATTCAATGCAATTGAACAGTGTGGAAAAGCGTATAAATGTAGAATTAATGTAATGATAACAATAAAAACCTGACCATGGTCGTCAGTGAAAAAACGCAAAACACAAGACAGACAACATGGTTGTCTTGTCAAGTCAAAACTAAAAAAATCCATTTTTTTTAGTTTTTTCACTGACGACCTTGGTCAGGTTTTTATTGTTATCATTACATTAATTCTACATTTATACGCTTTTCCACACTGTTCAATTGCATTGAATATGTTTTGTTCACAATTTTGTGTGTATACTTCCATGTAAAATCCACGTGGTAATATTGTTCTTCGCTTCTTCCTTTAAGCCTTGATAATGACCTCATACCTTAAGGTCGAAACGTCGGCATAAGTTTTTATATGAACTTTGAATAAACTTCTTTACATCTGAAGTTGAAGTCATCATTCCAACCCTTTGGGGATTAATCCTTTCATATTATTTTGTAGTAAAAAAGAAAAAAAAGTTTTCCAAGCCCTAAATACAAACCCTTATTCCATATATAAAATAATATCATATTTAGAATTTTCTGTAATCATTTTATAATTGTTGTAAAGAACCTGGTTTTCCTTTTATTAATCTTTGACGATACTTAATTGTATTCTATAAACAATACAAATTATAAATGAATACATATATTTATTTGTGATATACATACCCAATATGAGGCAAACAATCCTTTCGCTTCCATATTTTTTTTTAGATCTTTCTTAACTTTGTCTACACTGACATCCGTTTCATTAAAAAAGTAACAATCGCTTGATGCATAATGACATGCTATTGCACGCCTGAAACCCTTTATAATACATGTATATATTATAAATATAAATTAAACTTCTATACAGTACTTTAAGGCGAAATAATTTTTGCGTTAAAAATGTCTACATACCTTGGTTATATTTGATCCGGAACCATGAAAAAGCAGAGGATGAAAGAATACAGTATCACCTTTATCCATTTCCAAGTTCACTCGAGGAAGTGAATCAAATCCATGAATTTCGTAAATCAGTCTATTTTCATTATGCTAAACATTTACAAATAACAAACAATAAGGGACACTTGGATCAGACTAAAAATTTTTAAATAGTTTAAAAAATTCTAGTAATTTTTTTACCTCGGAATAATCGTGAGGTTGCAAATTACCCTTGTGTGAGCCAGGAACAACAAATAAACATCCATTGAGCACAGTAATTTTCTCCATGGCTGTCCAGCTTGTAACAATACGGTCAGCAGGACGAATTGGCAAGTAATATAAGTCCTGATAACAATTACTGTGTAACGCACATTGAAGTATTAAATCATCTATAAATACCTGATGCATTGGATGCATTCCTGATGCACCTACATTATTTGGTGGTTTATTAAATAAGTGTGAATGAACAGCAGTTATCTTGGATCCAATAAAACATTCTATATATTTTAATAATGATGGATTTTTAGCGTATTTTTCAAGTACGTCATCAAACAGTATATCTTGAATCTAAAATAATATTTTGTTAAAAGTCATACAAATATCTGTAGAAATTAACCTACCTTATTGATTAGATATTCTCCTTTAGCATCAGTGTTCATTAATTTTTTTTCTTTCATTATAACAATTTGGCCTGTTTCAACTTTTCCATTGCAAATATCAATAAAACGATTCCTTTAAGAGCGATAATATTAGTATTAATTAAATTAAGAATATATTATTATTACCTGCATTCATCAATAAGGCTGTGATCAATCAAATTGCGAATAATCAAATAACCATTTTCTTCATAAAATGCTCTTTGCTCATTCGTAAGCACATTATTGTCCAGTGTGTATCGATATTTACTACTTGATGTTCTGAAATTTATATTTGACAAGCTCAAATCAAATATTTAGAATACGAGAATGTTATTGGAACTTACCTTTTTGGTGATATTTGGGAAAAACTGTATAAATGATTACAAATTACTTGCATACGATGTGGTGAATCCATTTATAAATATATATATTTTTTAATTAATAGTAAAAAGTTATTTGAAATTTGTTCGCTGGCAAATTGCTAAAACTTTAAACAAATGAAAATGTTCACTCCAGTTAATATATAGAAAACATATAGATCTATAAATAATATTCCCAGATGATATGAAAACTAAGTTCCTTTAAAAGTCTACTAAAAGTTCCAAATTCATGTTAATTTTTTATGATCTGTCTCGTAAACTATCCTATCGTTAATAACAGTTTTATTTGAACACGATATGGTCTCGGAATTTAAATGATTTCAATAAGTAATGAAAATTTGTCACTAAAAATAGACGTGTGTACATATTACTACATTGTTTTTAAAAATAATTCTGTTTTATGGTCCTTGTTATTATGATTATGCTCTTTTTTGATACTGTTGCATTCAGTTTGAAATTTTAAAGACCTTTATTATCCAGTCTGAGTCAAAAACATTTAATGCAATAGATCAGCGGTACTCAACATACGGCCAAAGACAGGTTTATATTTCTGACCTGATCTCAATGACAGTGTAATTGAATTGTGGTGCTATTGTTAAAACAGCACAGCTTTTATGACGACTTTTGGATTAAAACAGGTTCTTACAAGCTTTAATTTTACTTCATTTGTGCATAAGATTGTTTGTTTTCTATATTTACGTTTAGCACATAAGTACGTAATTTCGATGACAATAGAATATTTTCAAGAACATATTTTTAGCTAAAAATATATTTACAGTAATGGAATACACTGAGGTATGTCTGGTTGCCTGGTATCAAGGCAGTAAATCTGCGTACGTAGGCGGATCCGAAGGTTAAAAAAGGATCCAGTTTAAAAAAAATAAATATACTAAAAAGGAAAAAATAAATAAATAATAGCATGGGTCTTAAATATTTTCTATATTATTCTCTGGCTCACTATACGTTACAAAATTAAATACGTGCCACGCTTTTTGGAACTTTGGTGACCCCTGTAATAGCTGAATTTGTACTTGATTTCAGAAAACTTATAGCATATAACTACGACTGAACGTAAATCGGTAATATTACTCAATATGTTCCCTTTTTTACGCATTGTTATTAAATTTAAAAACATTTGCATATGATACACTTCGTCTCACCCAAATAGTCTCCGTAAATAAAAATTAAAAATTACGCATTAAATGCCCAACCATAAACTAAAGTTATATTGTGATTAAATATAGTCATCTTTCTGAAATAATGCAAGAATAACAAACGTCAATTCCATGGCCGCTCGCAGCATAGGCAAGGGAGAGGGGCATTTTCCGTCACTATTCGGAGTCATTACTTTAAAGGGATTTATTTTAAAACTTTACGCTTTTTTATTCTCAAGTTTATCAATTTTTGCTATCAAATGTTACACAAATTTTAGTTAATGTGTGTTAGGAGAGCTACAATCAATTGTAAACATATAATTTTTAAAAAGAAGTTTATAAAAGTTTATTTAATAAATTAAGTATTTTCAAAAATATGCCCCTATATTATGTGAGCGCTCATGCTCATTTCTCAATCATGTGATGGTGATAATAATGTACATGTCTTAAAATATTATGTGTTTTTTTTTCACACGTTTCAGTTCAAAGCTGAAAAAATTTCTTATTTGCTATATTTTCCGTAAAAATTGTAATTATTGTCGCGTTCATATGTTTGTTTAAGAAAGATTTACCAAATGAGAAAGATACATCCCTGCATATCTTTCATAACACAATTTTGACTGGCATGGTATTATTTTCCGGATAGCGTTTTTAATAAATATTTTAAACATGCTTTACTACATATTCAATGAAATAAGTATGTAAAAATAAGTTAATCCTAAGTAAAAAGAATGTTGTTGCAATGAACCTTTTCGTTTATATTTTAGAAAAATCATGTAAATGATTTAAAATTACTTGTAAACGATGTGAAGAAGTCATTTGCATGTATGTCAGAAACAGTTAGAAACAAGTCAAGTTTGAGGAATTTCAAAAAAATATACAAAACCTGCATGATAACGTCTATAATTTATATAATGACTAAGTGCCATTACATGTCACTATTTCATGTTAAATTTTTATGATCTATGTGCTATAAAGAATAGTTTGATTTCTGCTTAATGTTTGCGTAACTAATTTTTAAATGATTTCTGCACTTAATTACATTTCAAGGCTTACACACATTAGTGTTAAAGAATATACGGGTTCTATATATTGGAACACAATTGAAATTTTTTTTAAATTTATTACACACACTATAAAGAAGTGCAGGCATCATGAAAATATCGATTAATAGATTTTAATGGAAATACACTTATTTATTTCCATATAAGACTAGAACACATGGCAAAAGACGGAAATTTCTTGACTTTTGGCCCTATATCGAAAAATTGTAAGCCGTAAATCGAAAAGTAATCATAATTATACAACACAATTCCATTATAGGGAAAAGTTTGTAAGTCGTACATCTAGTCGCAATAACAGAGTCTGCATTAATACTATTATCTATTCAGAAGAGATTAGATAAATAAATTTGAATTTAAATAGGAAAGCAAAGAATAATAACGCACAAAACCAAAGTTATATTGCGATTAAATCTAGTAATCTTACTAAAATAATACACAAATAAAACCGTATTCTCACACCATGTAGTGTAGATTGGTGTAGATGATACTGTATTTGAGAAATATATTAGAATATTACATATTTATTTGCACACTTTCCAATTCATAACTGTTGCAAAATCCCTGGTTCCCCTTTTATTAACATTTGATTCAATTGGAATATTTCCTGTAAAGCATACCAATTATTGTCACGTACATATATTTATTTAATAAATACATACTCGATGTGAAAGAGACTTTGTTTTCAATTTCGCAGCTTTTTGAACCTCTTTCATAAAATCTTGATTGGCATCCGAATTTTCAAGAAATTGGCAATTACTAAAGGCATAATGGCTTGACATTGCTTTCCTGAATCCCTATTTAATACATATTATAGATAAATATCCTTATGTAATATTCAGTTATATTTAATTAAAATATAAAATAAGTATGAGAAATCCTAGATTTCGATTTCCAAATAATACATTGTTAAAAGAACGAATTCAATTTTGAAAATTATATAATCTGCTATTACTTTATATTTAGGTTATAGGGTTATTCGTAACTTATCACTGCTTATGCTGGGTTTATGCAGAGAAAATTTCAACTAACACTAAGCTAAGAATTAACACCAAGAAGATAAAAGTATGTAGATGTATGAATACGTTTATGCGGGAAATTAGGAACTAACGAATTTAACAACTAAGCTAACAAGATGGCCAACTTTTATCTTCTTAGTTTAATTGTTAATTTTGAGCATGCGCAAAGCATTTCATTTCGACAGTATTGTGTGCTGCCTTGGTGTCTCTACTTGGTGTACTGTCAGATATTGGTCAGATATATATAGGTTAATTGAGTCTAAAACAATGGAAGACAGGTTTGACAGTACATTAATTGAAATTGTACAAAAATACTGAATACTGCTTGTTTGTAAAGGTTATGTAGGATGACAGCTACATGTATTTGGTGCGCATGCGCTACTTTAAACCTGTTAATTTATGTACAGGCTGCGTAAACGCCATGTCTTTACTCTTAATGCTAATATAAATTTAGTGTTAGTTTAATGTTAAATTAGTTACTAATGTTGTCCTGCATAAACCCAGCATTACTTTGGTTATATTCGGTCCAGAACCATGGAAAAGTAAAGGATGAAAGAACACAGTATCACCTTTATTCATTTCCAAGTGCACCCGAGGAAGTGAATCAAATCCCTTTATTTCGTAAAACATATGATTTACATCATCCTGAAAATTGACAAATAGTACGTAACAGAAAGAAACAAATATACATAGTTGATAGTTTACCTTAGGATAATCGTGATGTTGCAATATATTCTTGTGTGAGCCAGGAACAACAAATAAACATCCATTGTCCACGGTAACTTTCTCTATGGCAGTCCAGGTTGTAACCATGCGATCAGTAGGTCGAATTGGAAAATAATACAAGTCCTGATAACAACGACTATGTACCAAACACGTTCTGTAACACTATCTATAAATACCTGATGCATTGGATGAACTGATGGCTCATTTCCTTTACTTGGTGGTTTATTAATGAATTGTGAATGAAAACCAGTAATGTTGGGGCCCGTAAAACATTCCACATATTTCAATAATGATGGATTCGTTACATATTTTTTAAATACGTCGTCAAACAATATATCTCGAAACTAAAATAATATTTGAAAAAACAACTACACACACACACACACACACACACACACACACACACATATATATATATATATATATATATATATATATATATATATATATATATATGTATGTATATATATATATATATATATATATATATATATATATATATATATTATTCTACCTTGTTTATTAAATATTCGCCTTTAGCGTCACTATTCAATAATTTTTTTTCCTTCATTATAATTATTTGTCCTGCGTCAGCTATACCATTGCAAATATCAATAAAGCGATCCCTTTAACAAAGAAAATATTAACACTTATAGATAACGTACAAAATTGGTAATAAAAAATACAAATATACTTATGACTACGTTACGTACCGTCACAAACAGTACTTTCTACCTATTTACCTGCATTCATCAAGAATCTTATGATCTATCAACTTGCGAATTATCAAATACCCATTTTCTTCATAAAATGCTCTTTGCTCATTGGTAAGATTATTATTGTCCAGTGTATATTGATATTTACCACTTGAAGTTCTGAAAATAAAACAGATTTACGTTTGAAAAGCTCAAATAAAATAAAATACGAGAACCGAGAATACGACAACCAACCTTTTCGTTGATAATTGAGTAAAACCACGCAGATGATTTGAAATTACTTCTAAACGATGTGGAGAGGCCATTTACAAATATATTTTCTTTTTACCTAGTAATAAATAGTTATTCAATGTTTGTCCGCAGACGAATTGCTAAAATTTGGAATTGGAAATTCTTACTTCAGTTGTTATATAGAACAGCTGTAGATCATTACATAATGTTCTCAAATGATATGAAAACTAAAAGTCATTAGAAGTCAGTAAGTCATTAATTCATCTGAAGTTTTTATATGGGGTCGATTTTGTTTGAACATGATATGGTCCTGGAATATAATTGATTTCAGCACTTAATGAAATATCGAGAATTTGATGTGAACTTCTCACTAAACATTTACGTGTATACATTTGACCACATTTTTTTTAAAAAAATAATAGTTTTAATTAAACTTCCTTTTAGAAGATTATGCTTCTTTGATAGTGTCTGTATTATAACCATAAATAATTACAGTAATTCCATTAAAAAAAATTTATTAATACATATATAGCTTATTATTTTAAATTCCTTGGTACCACATATATTATGTATAAAGTACGTACAAATGTCGTTTTTTACATTCATATTCTAACAGAATTTCCAATAATAATTATCTCCGGCCCAGAATACATTTTAAAATTTCATATGTGGTTCGCTTTTCAATAGATTAGTGACGCCTGGAATAGATGAATTTGTATTTGATTTTGGAAAATTGATAGCTTTTATCTAGCATTGAACGAAAAGTAGTAATACTGGGTCAATACTTTCAACATGTTTCTTTTTTTACATATTGCTATTAATGTAAAAGCATTTGTATGTCATACATCTAGTTTCCTTAAAATAGTCTCCATAAATACTCCTATTATCTAGTACAGAATAGATAATAAGATGAATATATTTGAATTTAAATAGAAAAACAAAAAATATCGCACAGAACCAAAGTTCATTCAAAAGTAATACAAGAATTGTACACAAATAAAACCTTATTCCTTCACCATGCAGTGCAGATAATACTGTATTTAATAAATATATTACAATATTATGTGTTTTTTTTTGCACACTTTCCAATTCATATCTGTTGTAAAAACCCCGGTTCTCCTTTAATTAATATTTGTCTCAATTGGAATATTTCCTGTAAAGTATACCAATTATTGTCACGTACATACATTTATTTAACAAATACGTACTCGACGTGAAAGATTGATTCCTCCCAATGTCACAGATTTTTTAACATCTTTCATAAGATCTTGATTGGCATCCGTATTTTCAAGAAATTGACAATTACTAAATGCATAATGGCTTGATATTGCTTTCCTGAAACCCTTTTTAATACATATTATAGATAATTTTTTTTTTAAATCTGATGTAATACAAGACTAGGATAGGTAACTTATTTCGAGTTCCAAATAATACATTTTTTAAAAGAACAAATTCAGTTTTGAGAATTAATTAATCTACTATTACTTTATATTTAGGTTATAGGGTTATTCGTAACTTATCACTGCTTACTTTGGTTATATTCGGTCCAGAACCATGGAAAAGTAAAGGATGAAAGAACACAGTATCACCTTTATTCATTTCCAAGTGCACTCGAGGAAGTGAATCAAATCCCTTTATTTCGTAAAACATATGATTTACTTCAAACTAAAAATTGACAAATAGTACGTAACAGAAAGAAACAAATATAGATAGTTGATAGTTTACCTTAGGATAATCGTGATGTTGCAATATATTCTTGTGTGAGCCAGGAACAACAAATAAACATCCATTGTCCACAGTAACTTTCTCCATGGCAGTCCAGGTTGCAACTATGCGATCAGCAGGCCGAATTGGAAAATAATACAAGTCCTGATAACAACGACTATGTACTAAACAGGAGCTGTAACACTATCTATAAATACCTGATGCATTGGATGAATTGATGGCTCATTTCCTTTACTTGGTGGTTTATTAATCACTTGCGAATGAAAACCAGTTATGTTAGGGCCCGTAAAACATTCTACATATTTCAATAATAATGGATTCGTTACATATTTTATAAATACGTCGTCAAACAATATATTATGAAGCTAAAATAATATTTATTGAATCAAAACATTACTCCCGTTAATTGCCAATTGTGGGTAAACTTCTTTGCAATTTTGAGTGCTCATCAAACATTATTTTTTGCGGAAATGCCCCAAATGACTATTTCCTGTTTCCAAACCTAAAGAAATAGCTCGGCGCAGCGAATCAGCTCCAACAATGAAATCATCGCTTTAAAAAACGCCTATTTTGAAAATCTCGACAAATATTATTTGGACGGGATAAAAAAAAAATGAAGAAACATTGGACAAAGTGTATTGAGGTCAAGGAGACTACATTGAAAAATAAAACGTTTTTTGCCGAAAAAATTCCTTTTCATTGAAAAAGTCTCTGACTTATTGATCCACCCTCGTATAACTTATTCTACATACCTTATTGATTAAATATTCGCCTTTAGCATCACTGTTCAATAATTTTTTTTCCTTCATTATAATCATTTGTCCAGCACCAGCTATACCATTGCAAATATCAATAAAATGATTCCTTTAACAATAAAAATATTAACGCTTATAGATAACGTACAAAATTAGTCATAAAAAGCACAAATTCATGTATGTTTCAATACGCTATGTACCGTAGCAAAGCAGTAGCCTTATACATGTCATGTAATATATGGAATACATATTGCTAATAATGGGTTTTGCTACGTACCACAACTGGTGGGCTTTTAAAGCGTTTGAAACATATGCATTTAGGTTTTTCTATATGAAATACGTAAATTTGGAAAGTGTTATGCATGTTAGTAGTACTTATATGTCCCATACAAGTTATTTTTTATATTTATAATTGTTAATTCGGTTAAGGTTGAAACCCCCATTACCTGCATTCATCAAGAATCTTATGATCCATCAAGTTGCGAATTATCAAATACCCATTTTCTTCATAAAATGCTCTTTTCTCATTGGTAAGCTTATTATTTTCCAGTGTATATCGATATTTACTACTTGAAGTTCTGAAATTTCAATAAAATTTACTCTGACAAGCTCAAATAAAATATTCAGAAAACGAGTATACTTTTCCAACCAACTTTTTCGTTAATAACTGAGAATAACTATGTAGATGATTTAAAATTACTTGTAAACGACGTGGAGAAGCCATTTGTAACTATATTTTCTTTTTACTTAGTTATCAATCATTTCATATCAATAAAATATAGCACAAAGTTAAGTTTTACACGTATAGCTAAATCTTTAATCAATTGAGAATTTTTACTCCAGATATATACAAAATCTCAAGGTCAATTTATTAAATTTACATAATGTTTGTCTAGGTCTAAATTATTTCTGCAATTAATGAAATTTCAAGGATTTTGCGCACTAGTAAAACACAATGGACCGAATTCAGCTCTCGAAGTTAACTAAGTTCGATCCTAATGTAATAGCAAAAAAAGATTAATTTATCAGTCTTTATATTAGATTAATAAAGATACTACACGTTACCATGGAAATTAGGCTCAATCCTAAAGTTATGAACAAGAGCTGAATTCGGCCCATTGGGTCAAATTAAACAAGTCAGCTATTTTAATTAGCATTATTTCATTTACTTTTGGGGTTCTTTGCAAACAGACGGCAGAGGACAGATTATTGAAAACCCTTTGGACAACAACAACATTGTTATCCTTAATACAGGACAGTCTTTTTAATTCAAGATCCAGAAGCTTAGCACTTGATCTTGCCTTTTGTTCGCGAGCTATTGCACCACAGCTTACATGGAAAGTTCTTGACGAGCTCCATTTCAGCGACCACTTTCCTATTTTCATAAAATCTTCTATTTCTTCTATTCCCCATGTGTTGAGCAGAAGGTGGTGAGTTGATTTAGCTGACTGGGACAACTTTACAACCAATATAGTACCTTCGATTCCGTTTACCATGGAGAAGTTTGAAAATGCACTTAAGTATACTGGCAACACCTCTGTTGGCCCGGACAACGTTTCATATGCCATGTTACGACATCTCTCTATGGTAATGAAGGAACGAATACTGTTACCTCAATCGAATTTGCAAATATCCTGAATGGCGCGAATAAATAGTTATCCCTGTACTGAAACCAGGCAAGAACCCCTCTCAGCCTACCAACTATAGACGACCCATTTCTTTGACGTGTCACCTGTCAAAAGTCTATGTGCGTATGATCAGTCTGCGTTTGGTTTGATTCCATGAATCAAATCAGTGCATTGATTCGCGGCAATGTGGTTCACACAAGATGCACTCAACAACTGATCTGCATGTGTATTTCACCAACGCCATACAGAACACCATTGTGGAGCGCAAGCATCTCGTTGCTGTATTCTTTGATCTCGAGAAAGCGTTCGATATGACTTGGAGATACGTCATTTTAAGAAAACTCCATGACGAGTACATACTAATTTGCCTCGTTCCCGTTCGTGATCAGATGAGTAAGCCGTGTTAACATGAAGCAGCAAATTTATAAGGAATAAATATGCATGTATTCGATTTACAAATAGGGACTTCTCCGAACAGTTAAAAACTCATTACGGAAAAATGCAGTTTGAGGTAAGGGCGTATTTTTGTGAGTGAATGTTACTATCAACCAGCTATTTTCTCATATACATTTTTGCAGTGACAGAAGCAAGATAATTACCTCAAATATTTGAATTTGTTTTCAGCTGGCAGCAAAAAGAACGAGTAGACAACATCTATTCAGCACGAAAAATTAATGATATTTATGGAAGAACACTAAGATTTGGCCCATGGCAGGATTGGGGCCAATTCCAAAATACAATTAAAGAATTTGTTTTAGTCAAAATGACTCATTAGTTAATATTATTTAGTTCCTTATATCTATTAGCTTGTACCCACAGAGTATCTATATAAAATAAATCTGAATTGCAGTATGAGAATACAAAATCTGTAACAACATTTATTGTATTTGTGTTTATCCACCAATGTAATGTTAGTTGCACTTATGTATGGAGAAGGTAAATATTTTATTTTATTAACATAATTGTTTATAATACATACATACATAAATTCTTTTGAAAATGTCAATTTTCCAATTTCATATCACCTTTAGCATATTTCAATATAGCTGTCCCTTCAAATGATGCATATTCCAAGTGAAATAAATTGCTATTATATACACTATAAAATATCCATAAAAGAATTAATGATTGCCTCAATCCTTTCTTCATATATATATATGGTAGGTTATTATTGATACAACTTTGTCAAACTATTAAGAATTTAAACTGTTCGATTGCTTATTCGCAAATGTTACAAAAATATACTTAATAGTGAATATTGGATGACGCATTATGGTAGCAGTTTTATCCTTGCAAAGATCCAGGCGCTCCTTGAATCTGTCTTTGACGATATATCCATGTCTCCTAAAGGAACAAAATCAATCCATTCACATTGAATAAAAGTACTATTTTAAAACTATTATTATTTACTTTAAATGACACAGGTATCCCCTTTCTTGCTGCCATTTGTTCAATTTCTTTTCCAATATTTTCTTGTGTGGTTCCAGTTACATCAATGAAGTGACAATTGTTAGATGCGTAATGACATGAAATTGCTTTGCGGAAGCCCTATAAAATTATATATATATATATATATATATATATATATATATTATTGTTATATGTAATATGTTATTTTACTCCATTACATTGGTTATATTTGGTCCAGAGCCATGGAATAGCAATGGATGGAAAAATACAGTATCACCTTTCTCCATTTCCAAATTCATTCTAGGAACCAATTCAAATCCTGTAATTCCATGATAGGCCTTGTTTACGTCATTCTGTAATTTGATAATGAATTATAATAATATTACTATTAAATATAATACCATGACAGTTATGTTAGATTTATATTAAAATACTAGAATCTTACTTCCGGATAGTCATGTTTTTGCAAAGAACTTTTATGTGTTCCGGGTATTACAAATAGACAACCATTATCTACAGTAATCTTTTCCATTGCTGTCCAACTAGCCACAATTCTTTCAGCAGGTCGAAAAGGGAAATAATGTAAATCCTGGACAATAATATTATGTAATTTTGCGATTAAATTTACATACAATATGTCATACCTGATGTACTGGATGTATCGATGTTAGTTTACCGGAATCTGGAGGTTTGTTAATAAGCATTGAGTGAACAGCAGTAATATTTTGTCCAATAAAACATTCTACATATTTTAGTATTTTTGGATGCAGAATATACTTTGAAAGCACATCATCCCACACTATATCTTGTGCCTAAAATTGCAGATATTTACCAAGTATTGCAAAGCATTAGAAACAATACAATATTTGAATTTTTAAAAACCGTACTATAGCGAATCCGTACTGTACGAAGCCGCACTGTGCGGGATATTACTGTATATTAAAAAATACCTTATTTATCAAATATTCTCCCTTCGCATTAGTTTTCATAAGTGACTTATCTCTCATTAAAGTCATTTGTCCCTTGTCAATTATTCCATTGCACAAATCACGAAATCTTTCCCTTAAATCAAATTTGAAAGCTAAAATGTAGTATAATAAGCTTCTGAAATACGGGTAAGGTAGGATATTATATTTTTATTATATAACGTGAATTTTGTCGGAATTTGGACAGGAGTCAGAAAAACACTTCAGACTTATGTAGCTAACGTTTCGACAAAAATTTTGTCGAAACGTTAGCTACATAAGTCTGAAGTGTTTTTCTGACTCCTGTCCAAATTCCGACAAAATTCACGTTATATTCTACATTGGACACGATTGTTTTCATTGTTATTATACTGGGACCAGAGTTTGAAGATGGATTTCAAGTAGTTTCAAGCTGCAAAAGGTTCAGAAGCCTACAATACTATATTTTTCTCAGTACGAATTCCAATTAACTAGTATCTGTTATTTCCAGCCGAATTCTAATCAATTAATTTGTGTATGTCATAAATACTTTTTTTTTTTATAAATGTGTATTGAACAAACTGCTATGGAATGTCGATTATAGTCTTTGACATTTACACACATTTTTTAAACATTAAGTGGTTCGTATAAATTTAAATTACCGCTTGAATCTTTCTACGAGTTGGAACATAGCTAGCGCACAAAAGGCTGTTTATAACCCAAGTTATAACCGCAGACATAGATTATTTATAAGCTACACAAGTTGTGACAAGGTTCACTGTATCTTACAATTTGACATATTTCATCAAAGTGTGTTAATCTATTTGTGTTTGATTTTTTTGTTAATGAATAAACCTGCAATCATTAATTAATTTGCTTTGTAGGTATACAAGTGTGAAGTCGTGAGTCTCATTAAAATATTCTGATTGTGATAATTTATCTGAAAGTGTATATTGAACCATATCCATCTAGATCTAGATTATCTTTTTCAGATAATCAGATAAAGATTTGTGTATTATCGTTCGTATGTTAAAAGCACCACATCCAAAATTGTATAGAACCAAGAACAGCCTATTTGTATTATATGATGATATAGAATTTGAAATGAGGTACAACTTCTCTAAAGAAACAATTGAAGAACTGATGAATATAGAATATACGTATTTCTAATATCATGATGTGATTATCTACAATATAATACAATTAGTAATAAATAACGTGAATAAATCGTCTGTGACATAAAAATATAATAATATAATTGATTTTTTTTTGAAGAACGTTACTTTTTTCCATGAAGAAAAAGTTGGATTTAAGTTATAGTGTTGCATTAAGTTTCAGTAATATGATGTTGGTTTATATTATTCACACAGAACTGTACAAGATGTGTTTTAATAGCTGTGTTAACAATGTTGGTTACATATAAAGATACCAATGTATATTGTATGTTGAGGTATGAAAAATACAAAGTACAAATTTGTCTTGTCAATATATGTATAGCTATATTTATATTATCATACTTATAGATTATAAATAGTTGACAAAGTGAATTGTATCTGTTTTTCAAGGGCTTCAAATGTGATTAGAATTCACTAAAGTGTTTAACCACACAAATTTATATTTTTTTGAATTTACGAAAAGGTTTCATATGCTTTTTCCAGTTGTACGGTTGACATGATGATTTAGTTTTAGTACACTACAATACACTTTTATATTTGGTCGTAAAGTCAACCGATTTTTTATTTTCTAATATGCATACATATTAAAATAATTTGCTAATACATGTGGTATTAACATTGATTTTCAATAATTTATAATTAAACTGATTCAACCAATCAGCGTTAATATTTATGACGTCAGAGCACTATTTCTTGTTTACTAATAAAAGATTAAAAAATATCGGTACGACTTGCATTTTAATACGAATAAGCTTTTTAACAAAAATTATCATGATTAACTAATTTAATTACGGATGTCGGTGCAACTGGGCATTAAACTATTAAACTTACTTGCACTCATCAATTAATTTGTCATCAATTAGGTTAGAAATGACCAAATATCCATTTTTTTCATAGAAATCCCTCTGAATATTTGTAAGCAAATTGTTGTCCAGCGTATAAACATATTCATTAGCGGATATTCTAGAAATTTGTAATAATTCTTAATAAAATTCCATAAAGAATACGCAAAATTACACTAACCTTCTTGTTGACAGTTGTTCAGAACCATGATGCATATGATTCAGAATTACTTGCAAACGATGTGAAGATGTCATATTTGTTGTAACGCGATATCGCTCTACAATAGCACCAAATTAGGTAACTAGCTACTAAATAATGTTTTACAGTAATTTTTATCTAATCTTTAAGATACAAAAAAGTTATGAACAAAACAATTTATTATATTTACATTGTAGTTAATTGCATAGTCTTATCCAGATAATTTCACACAAGGTAGTGTTTAACACACTGCACGTAACCAGACATTACGTACACTAGCATCGAACATTTGTACTTTGATCAACAATTACAAAATGATTAGAAATATTTTTCTCCGGCTTTATCGATAACATGTGTACACTGTATTTGTGTTAATAGAGGTTTTACTTTCTTATACATAGGTTAAGTATAAAGAAATTAGAAGATTATATAAATTCTCGATAACGTGATTTTCATGGAAATGCAGTTTTAAGGTCCTCCTGTGTGCAATTGTCTCTAAATCGTGTACAGATAGAGTAATGAAACTGATTACATTTTGGTACAATTTCAAAACCGGAAAAGAAAGTTTACTGAACATGAAAATCAAACATTTCGAATTATTTGAGAAATTAAAAGAGATCAAAATCGTGTACTACGAGTACATGCTAATTTCTGTTAAATTATTCAGTAATTTGTTTCGTTCGTGCTTAGATGAGTAAGTCGTGTTAACATGAAGCAGCAAATTTATAAGGAATAAATGTGCATGTATTCAATTTACAAATAGGGACTTTCCCGAACAGTTAAAAACTCATTACGAAAAAACGCAGTTTGAGGTAAGGGCGTCTTTTGTATGAGTGAATGTTACTATCAACCAGCTATTTTCTCATATACATTTTAGAACCAAAAGAGTAACATCTTTAAATACATCTTTGACACAACTGTCACTCAATCGAGAAGGTCGTGATAAAAACCTTTGTTATAATAAAAACTCCCTTACGAAAAGTGTTTTCGTTCCTAGGGAGTGAATGCTTCATTTCTGTCCTGCGTTTGACGCCATAGAAACCGACTTCTACTCCCGGACGTATAGAGACCACCATTTTTCCCTCGATATATTTGTAGCCCCCGGGCTTCAAATTAGCGCTCAGGAAAAATAAGAGGTGTACGGTTACGTTCCAAGTAAATGTTTTTCGTTCCATTTTCGGTTTCGGTTCGTCTAAAAATTCCGGTTTAATTTCGATTCCGTTCCGGTTAAATTAAAATTTAAAATCGAATAAAACAATTTAAATTAGTTAAAATCGAGACGAACATAAAAAATCTACCGGTATAAATTTTGGTTTAATTTTATTTACCAAATACCTTTCTTATTCTTGTTTTCAATTATAAAATTGAAAATACAAAAGAAATAAAAGTTAATTGAAATTAAAAATTTATTATTTTTTTTGTTAAAAACAAAAACAAATTACAATTTAGGAACATATTTAAGAAATACAAAAACATTTTAAATTAATAAAATAAAACAAATTGGGAGGAAAATACAAAAATAATTAATGACACAGTTCATATAATCATAATTAAAGAAACGAAACACGTTAATGAATAATAGGTATCTTTTCTCTTACAAAAATAATAAACAACAAAGACAAACTTCTTTTCTTACAAAAAGAATTAATTACATTTCATTCAGTTGAAAAATTAATGTTGAAAATTTAAACTGAAAATAAAATTAAAATTTTTTAACCGAAATTAACCGTTATTAAAATTTCGTCCTGGTTTTGGTTTTTCGATTGAGAAATTTTATGGTTACGGTTACAATTACGATTCTGTTAAAAATTCCGGTTAATTTCGGTTCCGGTTCGACTCTCTGGTGACAAGTGAAAAGGGAATGCCCGAATAAACTAAAACAAAAAGAACGAAGCACACACAGAAAGTTTCTTCCACAAACTGGGATTTCCCTTAAAAATTCGACTTATTGGAATGCACGTACCAATTATTTTATACGAGTTATGGAGAAATTCGAATAATAGAAGAAAAATTGCATGTTATTTGCATTCTAAACGCTGTTGCCACTCAATGCATTTCGATTTATAGAAATTTCGAGTTATGGGAGTTCGACTGTATGGGAAATTTTTTCAAATCAAAGTTGTAGAAAGCCATATTTTAAAGAAAATATTCTAAACCTTTCTTCATATAAATAGTACCTTATTGATACAACCATGTCAAACAATTCAGATTTTAAACTATTCGATTGCTTATTTGCAAATGTTAGAAACATATACAGGGTGTTAATTAAAAAACTGGCCATAGGCGTTTAACATGTAAAATCAGTTTTTCCTCCTGCATTAGTTACCAAATTACTTTAGAGAAAAATACTTTAAATAAAAGTTGCTGTCAAAAAAATTATTAAATCACGAATATTTAGATAAATTTGTCCAGAATAGAACCATTTTATTACTTGAAGCTTTTCTTCATGTGAAAACTGTTCCATACTTTTAGAAATATCTGTTATTGAACAAAAATTACGAAACACAAATTTTTTTGACAGTTACAATGTCATACAATTGTTTTTAATTTTGTTTAAATTCCATGGCTATTCCTATATCTTAAGTGTTTTCATGAAATTTTAAACTTGATTTTCTCAGTTAGGAAATGTCAAAAATTAAATCTGATTGCTCACTTAGATGCAGAATTTAATTCTCTACAACTTTTATTTAAAGTATTTTTCTCTAAAATAATTTGGTAACTAATGCAGGAGGAAAAACTGATTTTACATGTTAAACGCCTATGGCCAGTTTTTTAATTAACACCCGGTATATATAGTTATAATATTTTTATAATATTTGATGACGCATTATGGTAGCAGTTTTATTCTTGCAAAGATCCAGGCGCTCCTTGAATCTGTCTTTGATGATATACCCATATATCCTGCAGGGACAAAATCAATCAATTTGCATTGAATTAAAGCATTATTTTAAAATAATTATTATTTACCTTAAATGATCTAGGCATCCCCTTTCTTACTGCCATTTCTTCAATTTCTTTTGCAATATTTTCTTGTGTTGTTCCAGTTACATTAATGAAGTGACAATTATTGTTAGATGCGTAATGACACGAAATTGCTTTGCGGAAGCCCTATAAAATTATATATATATATATATATATATATATATATATATATATATATATATATATATATATATACAGATTATTTTACTCCATTACATTGGTTATATTTGGTCCAGAGCCATGGAATAGCAATGGATGGAAAAATACAGTATCACCTTTCTCCATTTCCAAATTCATTTTAGGAACCAATTCAAATCCTGTAATTCCATGATAAGCCTTGTTTACGTCATTCTGTAATTTGATAATGAATATAATACCATGACAGTTATGTTAGATATATATTAAAAGTAGCTAAAAATACCCGGCGTCGCTCGGGGTTCTTTCAATAGTTGTTATTCTAAAGCTATTTGATAAACAATGTTTTGTGTTTTTCCATCCGGTGCAAATATGAATAACTTTCTTGGCGCACGATTTATTAATTTTGCACTGAAATATTACAATTATTTACATGTATAATTACTTACATAATAAATGTTAAATTATTACGTAACATTATTAGTATTACGTACATTTATTAAATTCAGATAGAATCGCTTGTCAACAATACAATAACAATACCTTCGCCATGGATGTAAATATATCTGAACAAATGGCTTACAATATACAATGTGAGTGATATAGTCGGCTTTGCATATGTGAACAAAAGAATAATACTGTACTGATGACAGTTAATTATGTGCATACGTCAAATTTAATTTTATGTCCTTCTTCCTATATTTTGCTGTAGATATCGGCGTTCCCATGTACCCTATCACACCCGCATGGTCCTAGAGGGTATCTTTGCAAATTTTTAACTCGATCGGTCGACGGGTGTAGATTTGTATAAGGAACAGACAGACAGACACACAGACAGACAGACAGACAGACAGACAGACAGAAAGAAATTGACTTTTATATAATAGATACTAGAATCTTACTTCCGGATAGTCATGTTTTTGCAAAGAACTTTTATGTGTTCCAGGTATTACAAATAGGCAACCATTATCCACAGTAATCTTTTCCATTGCTGTCCAACTAGCCACAATTCTTTCAGCAGGTCGAAATGGGAAATAATGTAAATCCTGGACAATAATATTATGTAATTTTGCAATTAAATTTACATATAATATGTCATACCTGATGTACTGGATGTATCGATGTTAGTTTACCGGAATCTGGAGGTTTGTTAATAAGCATTGAGTGAACAGCAGTAATATTTGGTCCAATAAAACACTCTACATATTTGAGTATTTTTGGATGCAGAATATACTTTGAAAGCACATCATCCCACACTATATCTTGTGCCTAAAAATTATAGATATTTACCAAGTATTGCAAAGCATAAGAAACAATACAAGATTTGAATTTTTAAAAACCGTACTATAGCGAATCCGTACTGTGCGGGATATTACTGTATATTAAAAAATACCTTATTTATCAAATATTCTCCTTTAGCATTAGTTTTCATAAGTGACTTATCTTTTATTAAAGCAATTTCTCCCTTGTCAATTATTCCATTGCACAAATCACGAAATCTTTCCCTTAAATCAAATTTGAAGGCTAAAATATAATATATTATACTTCTGAAATAACGGTAGGGTATTTATTATATTGTTACTAGTATGGGTAGGACCAGCTAGGACTGTAGTTTGAAGATGGGTATCACATTTTTCTCAGTACGAATTCCAATGAAACTAGTATCTATTATTTCCGGTCAGAATCTAATAATATTAATCTAGTAAACTTACTTGCACTCATCAATTAATTTGTCATCTATTATGTTAGAAATGACCAAATATCCATTTTTTTCGTAGAAATCCCTCTGAATATTTGTAAGCAAATTGTTGTCAAGCGTATAGACATATTTATTAGCGGATATTCTAGAAATTTGTAACAATTCTTAATAAAATTCCATAAAGAATACGCGAAATTACACTAACCTTCTTGTTGACAGTTGTTCAGAATCATGATGCATATGATTCAGATTACTTGCAAACGGTGTGAAGATGTCATATTTGTTGTAACGCGGTAAAGCTCTACAATAGCACCAAATTGTTACTAGGTAACAGTGGCAAATAAATACTGTTTTACAGTTATTTTTTATCTAATTTGTAAGATATGAAAAAAAGTTATAAATAAGACAATTTATTATATTTACGTCGTAGTGAAACTCATTTAACTGTAAATGTCATCATTATGCATTTTTATCCATATAATTTCAAACAAGGTAGTGTTTCACACGTGGCATGTAACCTGGGCAGCAAGGCCATGGTCTAGGGCCCGTTTATATAAGGGGCCCGTTCGCTAGAGCCTCGGTTGAGGTTTTCCTGCATGTAACATACATTACGCACACTTAAATTGGACCTTGATCAACAATTACAAATTGAATTAGAAAGATTTTTTTTCGGACCTTATCGATAATATATGCACACTATATTTTTTTTTAATGAAGGTTTTACTTTCTTATACATAGTATAAGTATAAAGAAATGATAGAATCATAAAAAATCGTGACAGTCCTCCGAATACGTTTTAACTTTTTTCGCAATGATGTCTGCGTGTAAATGGATAGATGAATGGATGTGTGTCTTCATGTTCATTATCTCTAAATCGTGTACAGACAGAGTAAGCTACATATTTAAAAGTTTCTTGAATATACGACAAACTGATTAGATATTGGTATAATTTCAAAACCGGAAAAGGAAGTTTACTGAACATGAAAATCAAACATTTCGAATTATTTGAAAAACTAAAGGAGATATCTGGAAATTTTTTTTAATAAAATCCGTAGATAGTAATTTTTTAAAGAAAAAGTTCTGTATAATTTGATATAAATACAGTAAATTTCGCTTATAACGAACCCGCTTATAACGAATTTTCGGTTATAACGAACCAATCTATAAGGTACGAACTAAAGTATCATTAAACGTGTGTTATTTTTTTCGCAAATAACGAACCCGTTTATAACGAACTTTCGGGTATAACGAACCTTAATTTATATTATAATCGCAAAAGTTTTCGGTTATAGCGAACTTAAAACGGCATTTTACCAAATAATCAGGGGATTCTTCGAAATCTTTCAATTCCGCATATGTAGGGTCACCGTAACAGTTCTTGCGGTACTTGTATATGTGTATATGTGATTAATTGTATGAAAAAAAATTATCGGACCTTCCCGCGATTGGAGCGGCCCATGTAGAAATTTCAGCATGCCCCACATGGCCTGTCCGCCCCTGATCACTGTATTTAATGTGTTAAAGAAGTACAATTATGAGTTACGCAATTTTGAAGAAAACACGTAAAACTCTTACTTTAAATAAATAAAAATCATGTAAATTAATAACAAATGTAAACAAAAGTAAAATAAACGATTTTTTTAAATAAGATTCATAAAAACTATTGTTAGTGTACATATGTATATGTATTACAAACCAATATCTAACTCAATTTTGAACAAATTTGGATTTGTCTAGTTTTGCAAAAGAGTTCTTCATATTATATATCTACTTGAAACACATACCCATGCATTAACAAAAATGATGAATTTTTGATGTTTATCGTTTATTACGAACTTCGCTTATAGCGAACTATTTTCGTCGGTCCCTTGAGGTTCGTTATAAGCGAAGTTTACTGTAGTAATTTTATTCCAGGGAGTTTTTATTATAACAAAGGTTTTTGTAAATAAATGTGTGTTGTCATGGTAGGCGTTGCATGGAAACATTTCCAAAGGCTTCTAAATATTGCAATTTCGTTCCGATTTATTATAATTCATTATTTAGGAAATTAAGTGTTTCTACTCCCGAACGTGGAAAAAATAGTATATACACCTCGGGAGAGACCACCATTTTTCCCTCGATGTATTTGTAGCCCTCTGGCTTCGCCCTCGGGCTTCAAACTACACCTCAGGAAAAATAAGAGGTTTCTCTCCATTGGTGTATAATGTACTATTATACCGGGTGTCACAAGAAATCTGGGACATAGGGAATTAACATGCAAATATGGAAAAATTGTGATTACTACTGAACTATACATTTTAAAGAAAAAATGTAAATAAAAAAGTTTTATTTAAATGTTTATTATAAAATATTATTTAATTTTTATTATATTATTTAATTTTATCTTGTAAAATTGTTTGTTATAGTATGTTTAGTAAATTTATAATATTGTTTCTTTTTATTAAAATGCTGTTGTTTTTTTATTATATTGTCGCCTGAAGATGTCACAACATTGACTAAACCTGTAGCTTTGCTATATAAAATAAAGAACGTAAAGTAAAACAAGTAATTTATTTATATATATAATAAGTGAATGAAAATACTATTTTATATTTCAATAATACAAACTAAATAGAAATTAGATAACAGGTATTAATTTATCGCTCATTTAAAAAAATAAGCATGATACGAATATATCAAACTTTTGTTTAGTCTTCAAATAATTTTCCACGGTTTCCTCGTACAAGAACATTACGCAATTTAAGTAATTCCTGAAAATATCAAAGTATGTATATATATATAACTAAGGATATTTTCTAATTCTATTTTCAATAATTACAATATGCGACAAATTAACTCCAACACGTTTGGCCATTCCTTGGGCTTCTTTTGCTATTAATTCCTGGGAAGTATTGCTGACATCAACATAATGACAATGACTAGATGCATAGTGAACCGATATAGCTTTTCTAAATCCCTGAAACATATTATCGAACTATATCACAGAAATACGTACATTTGTTTAAGTAAATACCTTGGTTAAATTTGGTGCCGAACCATGCAAAATTAACGGATGTAAGAATACTGTATCACCCTTTTCCATTTCCAGATAAACTTTTGGTGCATTATCAAATCCGCGTACGCCATGGAATCCATAATTCACGTCGTACTGTTCACAAAATATTAATTCCAATAAGTAACATTATCCGAGAACATGGCAGTAGTGATATACTGATGTCCATATTATGCACTGCAGCATATGAGAGTCATTATCACTAGGGTGAGCACCATTAACACAAAATGTCAATTGATAAAAAAAAAAAATTAACACCACGTAGGTATGTATAAATTGCATACATACATACATACATAACATCACGCCTTTCCCATTACTGGGGTAGCAGGCCCTTTATTCCCTACAATCACTCAAAAAAAAAAAAATAATATTATATAGAAAACTGCCTTTCATTCCTTATTTTCTAACAATAGCTCGCCAAATACTCCTATCCATACATAACTGTCTCGCCTCGTTAATATCCATACACCTTGTCATACATGCTCTCCTATTATTTCTGCTTATAATTTTACGTTCGCTCAAAACATTTTCTATATTTTTTGTAACTTATAGATAAAACGGATTCATGTAACATAAAAATGAGTGTGTCCATCAATATCTCCCAATTTCAACTTTTTTATTTTATTTTTACGTACTAATTAATGTATATTTACGAAACTAAAACACAAAATTAATGAGTTTTATTGTTTTGTTTTACCAAAAAAAATGAGTGTAAAAAAGTAAAAGTTTATGTTTGAACATGCTGTAGATTTGAATTAAATATTCTATTTATCTGCAGCTGAGCTTGTCAATTACAACGCTATAGTGTTATTAATTATAATTAAAATATAATATGGAATAAAAATAATATGATATGTCAGCATATGTATATTTTAAATATGTATACTGATTCTAGAAAACACAATACCTCTGGATAGCCATGATACTGCAATATACTTCTATGGGATCCTGGAACAACATGTAAGCAACCATTTTCTTTCGTAGTTTTTTCCAGCGCCGTCCAAGAACCTACTACTTTCTCTACTGGACGGACAGGAAAGTAATGCAAATCCTTAAAAAAATAAAAATTATAATGTTCTTTGACACTGTATAGCTGAATAATTCTATCTGAACAGTAATTTGCAACATCAATATGAAGTCAAGGTGAAGCCAGCACCTAACTTTCTTATACATTTGTATATAATTACTGCGACGTCCTTTATATCGATCACAAACCAATAAAATATCCATCTAAGTATCAATAAGAAAAACCACGACCTGCTCGATAATAATATACACATTTCACATTTTTTAATCAAAAAGTCCGTGAAAAAAAATTAAATTTGTGAACAAAGTCTTTAATTAGTTTTTTACACGTCCGGGAGTAGAAGTCGGTTTCTATGGCGTCAAACGCGGGACAGAAATGAAGCATTTACTCCCTAGGGACGAAAACACTTTTCATAAGGGAGTTTTTATTATAACAAAGGTTTTTGTAAATAAATGTGTGTTGTCATGGTATGCGTTGCATGGAAACATTTCCAAAGGCTTCTACATATTGCAATTTCGTTCCGATTTATTATAATTCATTATTTATGAAATTAAGTGTTTCTACTCCCGAACGTGGAAAAAATAGTATATACACCTCGGGAGAGACCACCATTTTTTCCTCGATCTATTTGTAGCCCTCTGGCTTCGCCCTCGGGCTTCAAACTACACCTCAGGAAAAATAAGTGGTTTCTCTCCCTTGGTGTATAATGTACTATTTTATTTGTTATTTTATCTTTTTTGTAACTTATAGATAAAACGGATTCATGTAACATAAAAATGAGTGTGTCCATCAATATCTCCCAATCGATTTTGTTTCATGATCCCTATTCTCTATAATGCTGCATTTAAGAATGTGATCCGAAGTAATGAAATAGAAATTAACACCGATAATTATCCAAAATTAATACATTTGATTCATTGACATTGACTCATATTATTTTATATTAATTTAATATAATTCACTTAATCATAGTTTAGTTAGGCATGTGTATACGTTTCAAAGTTTGCATGATATATTATAATAAAATATAGAAAATATTTTTCCTATGACCAAAAAGATGGGTTTTAAATATGCATCTAAATACCTGATGTAATGGATGAATAGAAGTCAACTTTCCAGAATCTGGTGGCTTATTAATGAACATCGAGTGGATAGCCGTAATATCTGGCCCAATGAACGAACCAATGTAATCTAAAAGTTTGGGATGCGAACAATATTTTACAAACACTTCATCCCAGAGTAAATCTGTAATCTAAATTATTCCTTTATAATAACATTGTATTTTAACTTTAACGTAATTGAAATGTTTACCTTGTTATATAAATATTCTCCTGTTGCAATGTTTCTCAAAGATTTATCTCGTAATAAGACCATCATTTTTGAGTCAACTCTACCATTACAGATATCGATAAAACGGATTCTAAAATAATGTTTACTTACAGAAAGTAAATTAGAATTTTCTAATGTATTTTATCAAAATTTACAAGAATAATAAATAAAAATTTACTTGAATTGTTCCAATAGATCATCTTCAATGATATTACGAATTACAATATAACCATTTTCTTCATAAAAATCTCTTTGTTCAAGTGTTAAAATAGTATTATCCATTGTGCACAGATATTTATTTGTAGATGTCCTATTTAAAGAAAAATCACTGTGGTATTGTTAAGAGCAAAATATTTTCTTACCTTTTCATTGCTGGATTTTGAGGTCCATTCATATGATTTAAAATAACTTGTAACCGATGAGGAGTTGCCATTTTCAAATACTGTATAACTACAAATTAGCAAAATACACAATTCGGCAGAAATATTTAAACTAAATATCACCTTACTTACAGTTGATAAATAATCTAAAACATTATTTAAATACTAACTTAACTACGATGCTAATTTAAAAAATTGACAGAAAAAATTTAAATTTATATCTACAACTATAAAAATGTTATATGTTATTAGATAAAAAAACCTGCTTTCAAATTAACTATGTTCAGTGTTGATTTACGTGTATGACAACAAATAACAAAAAACTACCCAATGAATTTAACGATATTTGCATTTTAAGTACCATACAGATGTAGTAACAATAATATTGCACATACGCTTATTTTTATAAAATTATGTTCATGTTACAGGCACTAGAAGTAAAATTGAAGTCTATATTTTTTTCCTCCGACAAAATGAACCGTAATATTATATTACATATACAAGGAAGAAAATCAACTATATTGAATTACAAACATGTAATTTATATGCATTCTTACAATGTTCTAATTTAGTCCCGTATGGGTAGTCTAAGGGAGAGAACATATTAAAATTCAGTCAATAATGTTTTCAGAAAACGGTCGAATACTGAATGACACCGATATTAAACAATGTGCTACATTGAAATTATCATGGAAAGATATTACTTTATGGTACTCGAAAAAAGTACATAAACCATGGTTGTCCTTCAGGCAAAAGGAACATGTTAAAGTTCTAAATAATGGTAATGTTTTTTATCATGTTTTTATGTTATTAATGGTTAATGGTTGTACAATTTATTTCGTTTTTAGTTAATGGGGTTGTTTATTCCGGAACTCTTATGGGCATCATGGGAGCAAGGTATATCGATTAAGACTAGTTTGTGATGATCTTGTTGTTTGTTGAAATTGCAGTGGATCTGGTAAGACATCTTTGCTGACTACGTTAAGTCAACGATCGAATGGTAAGTAAATAGAACTAGATTAGAACAATATACAAGGAAGAAACAAAGAAGTAAGAATGGTTGTATGTTGATCGGATAATTAATTTCTTCAAAATAAACAACACTTGTTACAATTTCTACTAATTATAAAGGTGTCATTGTTGGTGAAATCATGTTAAATGATAACTGCATAGCACGCGAACAAATGAAGCTGATATCAGGTTTCGTTCCACAACAGGAACTATTTGTAGGAGACCTTACGGTAACAGAGCACCTACAGTTCATGGTAATTTGACACACCTCTATGGTTTAAGAGAACTGTTGTGATATTCATTAAATTTCTAATATAGGCCAGATTAAAAATACATAAAACGGCAACCATCAAAGAAAGAAATGAAACCGCATTTCTACTTCTCAGTCAATTGAGTTTAACGGAAAGCATGCAAAAGAAAATTTCACTGTTATCAGGTAATTCAAGTTGAATGCGTAAATAATTATTTTACTATTACTCGTAGCTCGTATCTGTATCCATTCAATATTTTTACAGGAGGAGAGGTTAAAAAATTGTCGTTGGCAGTACAGTTATTAACAAATCCACCATTATTATTCTGCGATGAACCAACAACTGGTTTAGATAGCTACAATGCAGAATCAGTAATAAAAATTCTAAACAATATTGCCGAACTCGGCAAGATTGTTATTTGTACCATTCATCAGCCCAAGTCTGGAATATTTGATATATTTCATCAAATAACATTTTTATCGTGTGGATCTATGATTTATTGTGGCACAGTTGAGAACGTGTCGTCCTATTTCACATCTTTAGATTTAAAATGTCCTGAAAAATACAACCCGCCCGAATTTTATATATCACAACTAGCAATGATTGAAAAAAATGCCATAGCTATTCAACGCTTATGTGATTATTTTCAAAATTCTTCATTTTCCAAGGAAATGACGAAATATTTGAACAAGAAGCATAATTCTTCCAAGAAACTGCATTGTACATTTGGATGTGCTGGTCTCGTAAGTACAAAATTAACATTTTCGTCTTTACTTGCAATATTAACTAGCAATGTTTACAGGATACGGAATATGTCAACAACTATCCAAGGTAACTTCTGAATAATCTTTACAACTTTACTATTATAATACAATTTGACTTTTTTTAGGGATAAAGTTAAGTTTTTCGTACAGGTTTACTGGTTATTATGGAGATGTATTCAAAATATGAAATTAAATTACAAAAATATACTTCTTCGATTTTTCTTATATATGGTAAGTTTAAAAGCACGTGGATATACAAGCACGGAAAGTTAGGCAATGGTCTTCGTTTTTTTACTTTTTTGTCCTGTTTATTCATCACATGTTTGAATTTAAATAAATGCTACAATTACAGTTTATTGCTTCACTTTTATCAACCATGTATTGGAACTTAACAGCGACTATGGACCAAGAAGATGTACAAAATCTAGAAGGATTAATATACTTAATAATTACGGAAACTATTTTTACATTCACTTATTCCGTTTTGCATACATTTCCTAATGAACTACCTGCCATACTACGTGAGATCAGTGATGGACTTTATAACCCAGGTCCCTATTATATTTCTAAAATGGTTTCATCAGTAAGTTTTAATTAAATATAATCTGGTCCCATAATTGGGTGTGCCAAAAAGAATTATAGTAATAAAAAGTTATTTAATATATTAATTTAGTGAAATCAAAATTTATACATAAATAAATAGTTGCTCACATCTATAAAATGAAAAATGTAAATTTGGTATCTGACAGCATTACATGTTAATTATAGTTAATTATCATAACTTTTATTTATTACTGAATGTTGCGATAGATTCCATTTGCTATTACGGAAACAATATGCTACACTGGAATTATATGCTGGAGTATTGGTTTAAAAGGTGGCGTGTTTGGATATATCTATTTCTATTTACCCGTTCTATTTTGTGCCATTGCATCAATGGCTTATGGTAAGTATAAAGAATGTTAACATATATTAGATACATTTCAGTAAAGATGAACTATGTTTTATTTTACAGGATTTGCTCTATCAACAACATTTGAATCAGTAGGTACCGCATCACTTGTGTCAGTACCGATAGATTTTATAGCAATGATCTATTCGGGTATATACATAAATATATCTCGACTACCTTGGTATACAGCTTGGTTACCCTACATTTCGCAATTTTATTTCGGCTTAGAAGCAATTTCGGTAGCAGAATGGGAAAAAATAGACGCAATAAGTAAATAGAATTTCATATTTTTCGTCACAACATAGTTAATCCCTTGTTAATGTTAATACCTTTTTTCTTTTCAGATTGCGAAAACCCCAATTTACCGTGCATAACAACAGGCAAGAATGTTTTGGAAAAATATGGTTACCAATTTGATAACTATAGATCGGATTTATTTGGATTGATGATATATTGCATTACATGCCATGTAATTGGTTTCTTATCATTTCGTCGTAGGTGCACAAGTCATGGTATATATTAAATAAGGAATAATAACTTATAAAACAGATAAATAACTAAAGATATTTCACTTTTCTTATCAGTATATAAATTATATAATAAAACAACAAACAAAAAAAGTAAACAATTATTATCATAGTAATATATTATAGATTATTGTTTGAATTTATTGTTTTTCAAGACCCACTTACCTGTTTTTATCAGAACTGTTGTACCTTGTTATTTGTATGAAAAACAATGTTTTTTTTTTTTAATAAAATATATTTGGTGCATAGAGAAATGTATAAAAAGTAGTACAAATAAAATTAGAATAATCCTTCAATTACTCCAGTTTCAGTATTCAAGTCAATGTCGTAAATAGCAGGTCGGGTAGGAAGTCCCGGCATTTTGGTAATCTACAATGATTAATAGAATGTTTAGGAAATTATTTAGAAATGTGTTTTCATTTCAGTTTACCTCTCCAACCATTGGTACTACGAATCCAGCTCCAACAGATACAAACATATCGCTAATTGAAAGAGTAAAATCTGTAGGAGCCCCCTTGATGTTTGGATCGCCAGTTAAAGAGTTTGAAGTTTTAGCCATACAAACTGGTAATTTATCGTACCCCTAAAAGATAAAATATACCACTTGAAAACTATTGTATTTTTATGTTTGCAATTATAAATCCACAGATCTAATCTGCTTATCTCATAATCAGTCATAGTTTTGATTGTATCGCATCGCAAGTGTTATAAATGTACCTGTTTTTTATATTGTTCCATAATCTTCTGCACCTTTGGAGAGTATTCAATTTTTCCAGCACCGTACATTTCAGTTGCAATAGTCATGATCTTATCTTCTAGTGGCATACTTAAATCGTATAAGAATTTGAAATGAGATGGTTTATTACAGGCTTCAATAACTGTTTCGGCCAATTCGATAGCACCTGCACCACCTTCAGACCAGTGAGAACATACAATTGCATCGTCAGCACCAGCAGCAAGAGCAGTTCTCTTGATCAATGCAGTTTCAGCCGCCGTGTCCGTTCTAGATATTAAAATGTATTATTATTGAAAGATTATTACATAGAAATATTAAATAAAATATTCTACAAGATCGTCTAATTCACTGATACTTACGTCATTGTATTGATGGCCACAATAACTGGAACATTGAAAGCTTTAACATTATAAATGTGCTTAATCAAATTACACAGTCCTTTCTGTAAAAGTGTCAAGTTTTCTTGAACATATTCAGGTTTGAGAGGAGCACCGGGGGTAACTGGAGGACCGCCTCCATGCATTTTCAGTGCTCTAACTGTTGTTACAAGAACAACAGCATTTGGTACATCACCAGATGCTCTGCATTTTATGTCGAAGAATTTTTCCATCCCTATGATTTTTCACACGTTATTTCGCCGTAGATTTAAAAAGTTTTATTTTACATACCGATATCCGAACCAAAACCAGCTTCAGTCACTACAATGCCATCAGGCCCAACGAGTTTTAATGCTATACGATCAGCCAGAATTGAAGAACATCCATGAGCAATATTCGCAAATGGGCCAGCATGTACCAGCACTGGAGATCCTTCCAAAGTTTGCATCAATGTTGGTTCAACAGTATCCTTCAGTAGCACCATCAATGCTCCAGTAACACCCTGTATCATATACACAAATAAATCTTAAGTAAACTTACAATCTATATATTCAGATCTTACAAGGTCATCAGCTGTAACTGGGTTACCACTTTTATCAAAAGCAACCACCATGTTGGCCAAACGTTCTTTGAAATCTCTCATATCTGTGGCCAAGGCGAGTATCGCCATAATTTCACTAGCTACGGAGATTGTGAAATTAGTTTCTCTAAAAAGACCTTTTTCAGTTGGTGATTGGCCAATTGTGATTTTTCGCAAATACCGATCATTCAAATCCATTACTGGAAAGTTAAAAAGATAAAAATTCCATCTGTTTGAAAGACGAATGTAGCTTCATTTACCTCTGCTCCAGACAATATTATTGATATCAATGTTAAGTCTTGCAAATTTAACTTTTTCGTCGTCCGTCAAGGTACTAGGCTCCGTTTTATTAATACCCAAACGTTGAAGTCTTCTTAGTTGAATATTTGAAAACTTCCTTACACCATTCACAGTTGGTGTCAACCTATCGTATAGAGCTTTGTCTGTTTGAGTTGATTCATGGAAAATGCGAGCATCCATTTGTGCAGCTAGTAAATTATTAGCTGCAGATACCGCGTGGATATCGCCAGTTAAATGCAAATTAAAATCTTCCATTGGAATAACCTGAGAGTAGCCACCTCCTGCAGCACCCCCCTTAATACCAAATGTGGGACCTTGAGATGGCTGACGAAGACAAGCGAAAGCATTGACATTTTTGTGTGCTGTCAAAGCTTGTACTAAACCAATCGTAGTTGTACTTTTTCCTTCTCCCAACGGTGTTGGTGTAATTCTACAAGGAAGTATATTAAAATAATGTTCTTATTACAGACAAAAAAAAAACTATTACCCAACAACAACAACATATTTTCCTGGTTTTTGATTCTGCAATCTATTTAACACCGACAAGGAAATTTTCGCTTTTTTGCTGCCGTACTGTGAAAATTCTCCAGAGAACAGACCGATTTCATATGCTAATTGGTTGATGTCTTTGGGTTCTTGAGATCTTGCTATTACGATGTCACTATAGAAAACGATAAACATAAATTAATATTTTACACATATGCATATTACAATTTTAAATTAGTGATGTGTGTTAAAATCTTTCTAGCATACAATGAAAAGAATTATCGCATATTTTACATAATTATGAATTAGGTACTGATTTTACCTAGGAACGGGTTTTTGTAAACTCAGTGGCAATGGTCGCAAAGTCCAGGCGGATGTAAGTAATTTTTCAGCTGCCCTCTGAGCGCCAAGTACAGTATTGCGCATTAACATGGCTACAGTCATAGGTCCAACACCACCAGGTACAGGAGTTATGTAAGAAGCAACTTCAGCAGCTTCCGCAAAGCACACGTCACCCACCAGACGCTGTCCACTTTTCTTCGTCGGATCTAGATTGTTAAAAAAAATCTAAGGTACTCATATTTTATACTAAATACATACAAATTGCATGTGTAATTAAAGTACCTTACTTACGATCACAAATTTCGTATCAGTCCTGTATAACAGAATAGTACATAAAAATAATTTTTTTACAAAACTAAAATTTGTGTAATTTGAACAAAAAAATTCCACGCATCATATTTTTTTCTATAGAAGATAAAATTAATAAACATGTTTATTAGAAATTTGTTATCGCTATTTGATTTTTTATAAAAACATTGACGTTATATGCAAGTTTATGATGCAATATCACTAATATCTTCATGTCTTCATAACACATCAGCATAACAAGCGATAAACAAGAGTTCACTGAACAACTGATTTTACTTGTTATTTTTTTATAATATAACAAGTTTTGGACTGATCGCACATTTATATTAAGAGTATCTGTTAATTTTAAATTACGTCCTAATAAGAATTAATTATAATAGCACAAATAGTAAATGCAGTTGAAATAAACATTTTTCGTCAGATGTATTTGTTTAAATCTTTGAGGCACGGAATTTTAGAAGTTAAAATAGATTTATGTTGCACAGAAATATTATTTTTATAATTTAACAAAGTTATTTCAATAAGAAATGAACTTATACTGACAAGTTTAAAGTTGCTCATTTAAACAAATACCAGTTCGATGTCTGTTGTGAAATTACTAATTGGATAATAAATAGGCAAGACTAATCTTAAACTAATAATAGCTAATAGCATTTGTAATTTTCCGAGACGGTATAAAAATATCCCCCTACGCATTGTTACGTATCAGAAAGATTGGACACTTTTAATTCTGCCATGTCTCAAAGATTTAAAAAGATTTATATCTTCGTTTTTCAAAATTATAAATAGGAAACCAAATTAAATAATTAGTAATAGTACATACCTTAGTTATAAGTTAGTTGATAAATTTTTTGGTAAAATTCTCAACTAAACCAGTACGACTAACAACTTCTATTTCAAAGCAAATTTTGCAAGCAACTGGCAGAAGTTAATGTACTCTTTACCGTTTTGACTCTTATGCATAAATTAAATTATAAAAAAGGAACCTGTATAGTAATTTGTAATAAATTGCGAAAAAAATAGAATTTTTTTATTTGAAACAATAGATATTGTAGCCTTTTTCAAAGTTTGCGCAATGTTATTTTTAAAGTTCGTGCAATTTTTATGCTAAAATTATTAACATAATTTAATTAATCTCAATGTAAGTGAGAAATATCTGAGAGAACATATATTAATTTAAATACGGGTACATGTTTGATTAATGTAAATTTGTATAGATGTATGTTGTAAATATGTTAAGTATAAGATTTATTTATAAACATCACCTACCTGGAATAGCATTGATACCGCAATCGATAACAACCGCGCCAGGTTTGATCCAGGATCCTCTAACTAATTCAGGTTGACCAATTCCAACTACTAATATATCAGCTCTTTGACACTTTAAATAAGAATAAAAATACCAATAAAAATACAAATTGGTAAAAGATATAATTTCAATAACATACTGAAAAATATTTCTTACTTGTTCATTCAAATTCCTAGTTCTAGAATGACAGACGGTGACTGTCGCATTATTCCATTTGAGAAGTTCTGCGGCCGGGGTTCCGACAATTTTACTACGACCCAAGACAACAGCTTGCGCTCCCGACATAGAAACACCAGATCGCCGAATTAATTCAATACAACCGTTCGGTGTGCATGGTAAAAATCCTGACAAATCACCAATGGCAACGCGACCTTCGTTAATTGTATTCAAACTATAAACGTATTCAAGTATATTAACGAACAGCTGTGCATAGTGTTAAACGAAGTAGATTTACCCATCTACATCTTTATCGGGTGAGACTGCGTCCGTAATCAAATGAGAATCAATTTTATTTTCAGAATCTAGTGGCATCTGTACAATAATTCCATGAACATTCGGATCTGCATTCAGTTTGTTCAGTTTCATTAACAACTGTAAGTAATCGAATAAAAATTATAAGAAAACGCAACATTATAATTAAAAATGTATGCAAATATTAAACTTATTTACCTGTGCTTCAGTTGTAGATCTGGACAATTTGACATGTTCTGCCTTAATTCCAATTTCATCGGCAGCTTTAATTTTCATTCTAATATAAACATTTGAATCTTCACGTCCCCCGACTTGTACAATAGCCAACCCTGGCTGAAATCCAGGTAATTTTTGAGATAATTGAGCTACTTCCGCCGCTAACTGTTGTCTCATTTCCCTACAAAATATTCATATTTTAATTTCTCTTTCAGCATTTTCAATTTTTTTTATCTTACTTTGCAACTTCCGTCCCAGACAGAATTTTTGCTCTAAATTCTTCGGATGCCATTGTTCGAAAATATTCTGCAAAATATAAGATGTTACCGTACAGACACCACCAGTAAAACTAATAAAATTAGTATCGTCTTTTAGTTAAAATTAACAAGATTGCAAAAGGTCACATTCGGGTTACAATATCTAAGATCAAGTGCTCGAGTTTTAAATAAGGTCAATTTATTTACATTTTTTTTTATTGAACTACTATCAATATTATTACAACATACGTTTGTTAATACTTGTTATGTTAAAATAATAACCACATGTATGAATATGATTCACATTTTACCGTGAAAATGCCGTTTTCCTCCGATGATATTAATTCTAAGAAATAATAATCTCGCAGTTAACATTTAAATTTGCGAACATTACACGTGATGGCAATAATAAATAAAAGAATACATCGATTCAGTATTGTCATATAAACAGTTTGTGTTGTACTTGTTGAGAAAAATATCAAAGATTTCGAAATAATTCAGATAAATGGTAAAGTTTATCAGCTTAGATAGGAATTTCCTGGAATAACAACGGAACATTTATGAAAAAGGTCATATACGCATCAAATCTAAAGTTTCGCATTATTATATTTATGTTGTAAATAAATACATACTACTAAAATTTTATTAAATTTACCGGCATTTTTTAAATTTTCAAAGCATTTTTTCGTAGTTAAAGTATCTAGAATAAAATAATAAATATAGGAAGTTTATTACAGAGCTACAATAAATAAAAATCTTTTATATAATTTGATTTGTTAAATAATAAATAAATTTCAGTATTGTCATGTTAGTAATTATATAAAATTCTGTATAGTGCGCTAAATGACACAAACAAAGTTTAAACTAGAGATACAGTTGTTAATTTGACATGCGTAGTTCGCCGAATATCTACCTATCAAAGGGAAAAGAAGAAGTGCTGGAACTTCATTAATCCATAGTGGTCATCTGTGTAATTCTAGGTAAAGAATTTAATGTTTTTAACCATTACATATCACTACAATACCAGCAATACATTTCATTCAATATTTATATTTGTTTAAATCATATTGATTTCATTAATTAAATTTTCATGTCAAAGTCATATATCTGACTAACCTCAATGATTACATAAAAGCCTTCAAATTCTTTTCATGTTCCTACTAACATATTATTATCAATTAAATTTCATTGCATAACTACAATTTCTAGACTACGAAACGGGAATAATTATTAACTTATAACTGCTTAGGTAATATTACAATTTTATTTCGCCTTAGATCATTTACATAAAATGGGAGAAGATCCATGCAAAAAATCATCTGGCCAATCATCCAAACCAAATCCAAAAAATATCCTCAAATCTACAGCATCACTGAAAGAAAAGATTCCAAAACTTGATTCCATTCCCAAGTATTTCCTAAAATCCTTACCAGACTGGAAAACATTTTATAGAAAACAAATTGATGCTAGTTCTAATATTGTAAAAATGTGGATGTATCGAAATTGGTACTAACCTAAAATTATTCAACAATAATTGAAGATGTACTTGACGCATGTAAATTTTTAATTATTTTTTTTGTTTAGCGATTCCACAAAAATGGCAGACAAACCTGCAGGACTCCCGGCCAGGCCAATGAAATACCCATACACATTCAGCGCCAAATTCGCTCAGTTCCCACTGAGCTATTATTTCAAAAACCAGTGGATTTGGAAATATTATTTCCTGTCTGTTGCCGCTTGCGTTCCAGTATTCTACTCCATCCACAAATTGGGTATGAATATCTTAATGTGTTATTTTCATGACACGATATTAATGTGAATATTTTATGTTGCAGCCAACTCACCTGGTAATGTTGCAAAATGGGCTGAAATTAGGCGCAAGGAAGCTGCCGAACACCACTAAATTTTTTAATTGTCGCTAGTGAAATCGTAAACACCTGTATAGAGATGAATGTTATACTTATCAGTTAAATAAACTTATACACAAATATTAGCAAATGTATTTTATCATACCTGCGACATCAGTTAATGAGTTGGCGGTTACTCACTAAATGATTCTAATATTTCTTGTACATTTACGTGTTACTAATATTAAATTGTATTTAACTCTAATAACCTGATTTAGATGGTTAGATAATATCTAAATGCAATTAATATGCTTTTCGTTACGGTATTTAATAGAAAATACAATAAATATTTAAAAGTTTATTAATGAAATAAATTGGTACATACATTTTTATCAAAATACAAATAATATGTGTAGTAATAGCATTGGAAGAAATTAATTTACGACGATAAGAATTTATGTAAGCTTCTTGGTTTACACATTGGAACTGCAGGTCACATACGGCACAGGCGTATATGTAGATATTTTTCCCAACAATGGTTTTGCACAGTTTTGCATAATATTGTAAAAAAACAATATTGATCTTAATATAAAAAAATCAATCAAAGAAACAATCTTCTAAATTACATTAATCTTCAAATAAAATGACTAAATCTATTGTTTATTCAGTAATGTTATTTGAAAATATTTCAGAGTTTATTACATTTTATTCAATAATACATTATAGAATATGTATAACTAATAAATAATTGCCGATAATTCAGGCATGCGAAACATTAATAAAATATTATTTTCAATAAAATGAAGCTTCATTAGTAATAACTGTACAACTGTATTATTAATTTCCTATTAGGTAAAATATTTCTTAAATAAAATTCTTTACTAAAAATATGATGTAGCTGCAACAAAAGAATTAAGAGTATAATGTACTAAAACTTGTTTTTCGAGCGAGGTTAAACGACGTAATTTATGATCATATTAACATTTTAAATGAATGTGATAAAAACCAAATCAGGTATGGGCAAAAACCAACTATACCCGCGGAACAAAACAAACACAACACTTGGTAGTAGTAACAATTTATTCCCGACGAGGTTTTTTCTTAGCATGTCCCACACCTGGTGCAGGTAAGCAACAGAGAAAGTCAACTTTGCTTAAATAAAGACATCCCACTCAGTCGTAGACTCACTGTCGTGCTATTAGTCACACTACGTTCGAAATACACAATATTCAGCGTGTACCATACTATCCGCAGTAATAGCAAATTAATCAAATACATAATAGTTCAAGTGACCATTTTGTATTCGAATATAACAAGAGTGTTTAACAATATGTGATATTTGCAAGAATCTTTACCGCAACGCAGTTAATTAGTGGGATTTATATGTAATTAAGATCTTAATTAAATGGACCAGTGAGCTGAACAGCAGTGTTAAATCTTGTAGTGATTGTTATCGAAACTAATCTTGCAAAATGTTGTCTACAATCTGCAAGTGTTTTAAATATCAACTAACTGTGCAGTTTTCAAAAGGTGACTGAAAATGTAGCAACAAAGTTTTCCTGAAAATGGCCTTATTGGACACTTGTTTTTGCTGCAGCCTGGCTATAGCAGCAGGATTTATAGCTGTTTATTTATTGGTAAGAAGATCGTAACAAACGTTTTTCATTTGAACATTTCGCATTTAATATTCCAACGTGGAACCATTCGAATATCTAACAGATTTAAACGCCAACTTTAAAATGTCGCAATTAAGACAAAACGCAAAATCTACTTTCACTGTTTGGAAACGAACGCAAACGTATTGTCAAGGTAAAACCAGAATCGAAGTAGGCGCATATTCATTAATCGTGTTTTAATGTTGCTATAGACTCACGTGTTCATATTTTTAATCTTTAAAACACTTTCGATAATAATTTATACAAATATAAAATGCCAAAGAAGATTAAAACTAATGAAACAATCGAAAATAGTACAAAGAAACTATCCGTCAACATCCCGAAGTAGATTTGAAGAAAAGTAAACTTAAAAATAATATGTATGTTTTAAGTGTATTGAATTGAATTAATTATTTAATTCAACTCCTCCAAAGTTAATGAATTAATATATGCGTATAGTACATATTATCATCTAACAATCTGCAAGTACATCATGCGGATCCATTAATTAAAATTGTTTGAGTGAACAAAAAAAATGTTAACGAGTGAAATTCTAACTATTAACGGATACGCATAATGAATAATGCTAGACAATAAATTATAGTTATTACTAACAACATAATATAAATGTTTTAGCACAGTTGAAAATAGTGAAATTTAGATATATAATTATGTTGTCTTAAATTTATAACAATTATATTTCTGTTTACCTTTCTACAATAATAAATAAACATTTTCATGCATCAGATCATATATAATTTTCTAATTAACAATCAACAAATTTTTATTTTAATATGACGTTTGATATTATTTGATCAGATTTAAATGATTTAGTATACCAAAAAGAAGGGAAGCGAAAACGATTGTTAGAATTTCCAAAATTCCTACTTAAAATTCCAGATGGTCATGTTAAAATGTTATAATTATACCCATATATAAGAGAAACTATATAGTGGATTTTATCTACGTACATTAATAGCTAATATTATACACAAATTAGTTCCGATGAAATAAACGACTACTTATAGATTTGAAACATTAGCAACAATATTAATGAGTCTATAAAAATAATTATACCTTGTGCATTTATTGTTAGACACGTCATAAATAAATTTCTCTATGAGTTTAAAGGCTTGTTATCGTAATGGAATCACCCTATACATTTTACGGGAAAGTTTGCCATTTGCAAACGCAGGTTCCATGTGAAAGTGCTGTTCAAGTATGGAAAGTAAGACATGTGAAGTAAATTAAATATTAACTCTTTTCTCAGCCTGACATCTTATTGTTAATCGACTAAAGAGGCTTTGGCGTTGTGAATCACAGTCATTTAGTATTCAAGTGCAGAAACAAATACAGCTATGGCCATGTACGCACTGCATGTATCCAAGAGGAAATTGCTTTTCGCGCTTCCGATTTCAATCAACACGTTTTCAATATTAGCATCGTTTAGGTAGGCTTATGCATAACTATTACAGAACCCAATGAATTATATACAAGAATAAATATTTGACATTTAAATATGTATATAAAAATCGGCACTAACAACTACTATTTATCAAAATAAGATGAGACTTAATTTAAGCAATTTGTCAGACAACTCAAAATAATTAACGGCTAAATTTGATAGAGCCACTAAGCATATCATTCTTACATGTCTTAACTGCATAACACAAAAAGTAATTTCAAAATCGGATATGCTATTGTTTATTCTTCCAAGTTGACATTCAGAACGTTTTTGTTAGAAACATAACAGGAAAAAAAATAGCTCCAATTACTAGCCATTTCCTAACAAACAACAAACCTTATTATGCTTAATGATAGTAACTTTATTTTGTGAAAATTACGTGCTATATACAATGACAAATTAGATTAAAGAACCATATAAGTACTTCGGACATTGTCTACAGCGGAACTACGGGTACGTTGACATTGTGCCCTTTTTGTGCCGCAATTTTTAATTCAGACGCCGTAGGAAGAGAACTGTTATATGCCGCTATGCAATGTACTCATCCGAAATATTATTGAAGTCAACAGCTCCGGGCTGTGCCCCTTTTTGTTACCGATTAATTTAGTTTACCTTTTTTAACAACTATGAGATTTACATACGTAAGAGATAAGTTTCTAAACATTAACCTGTATTTCAAGAATATCATTTGTTTAAAACATAAATGTAATTTAATATGGGCATTGGTAATCAGACATTTACGCGAACATGCGGGAAGTGAAAATACTATGTACATGCTGCAAACTAGGGTACTGTGTTCTATTGTCTTTGTACTTATGTAAAAAATTTAATTCTTATGAATAATACGTTAGATTTGAATTAATGGAGTTTTCTCATTATGAATATTTACGATAAAAAAAATATCAAGCCAAAATACCACACTCTCCATTCATACCTTCAATCAAGTGAGCTAGTCATAAATACCTCTATTTTAAAACTTTAGTGCATGCTTAAAATTGCAAATATAATTGAATAAATTATTTCTAATTATGCGTAACAACTTAAAAATACACTAACTGTGTTAATTAAATATTATACAACCTGCATACTAAATGGAGTAAAATCTGCATATTATGGTATGAATTTAATTAATCCCTATTTCAAATAAAATATCTTAAAGTGAAGGCGTCAAAAAGACAAGAAATATTTGAAGAATTTACGTTAGTTCTGTTCAACTGGAACTTCATTTATATGCTAGACGCATGAAATAGCTGCATGCCGATTCGAAGCATATATCGTCTAGCATACATACAGCAAATCATGACAGAAACCTTATTTTTAGTTCGATTCTATAGAATGTAATAAGTGATGCTTATAAACAATTGCAGCCTGAATGTAAATGAAGAGGAATTCTTCCATTCACATTCTGAGATATATTTCTTATTTTGCATATACTACCTACGTATTGTACATTGTAACTTTCTATAATATATTGGAAACACGTTATTATGAAGAAAACAAATAAAACTAATGTTGACAATGTTTGTATAGACATTAGCAATATTTATGTTCTATGTATTGGATTATTCACCAATTCAAGGAATTGATGTTCAACAACATACATGTCATACGTGATTCTGTACAATTTATGACCGGCTTTACGGTCATAGTTTACTGGATTCTCTTGTAATTACATGCTTTTTTACAGATTGGCTACCTGATAGCATTTGCTTTCGAACTGCTATGGCTACTAGAGTCAGATTCAGGCCTGCCGATATCTGCGGCATTATTATGTGCCGGCTATTTTTTAATGGCGCTATCTGCTGCAGTTCTAGTTCATGGGTTGGCAACGGTAAAACATTCATTACACACTTTCAATACATATTAATAACCGTGCTTATTTTATTCAAACTTGTCGTAAGAAATTTTTGCAAGAATACAAATTTATCATTGATCCAAATTCCTGCATATGCAATTCTTGTTAGTATGTACATACTATGTTAACAAGAATCGTATCCATGATTCGTGTGGCTTTTAACGACAATGAACAATGTTAATTAACGTTAAATTTTTGAATTTCTTATCTACTATTAATATGACAGGTATATGTATACGATAATGTATTTATTTTATTTTTAGAAAAATACGTTCTGCCTCATTGCTTGGATGTTCACAGTTACCATACTCACTTTTCCAGAAGCAGGACTGGTCATATATATGAGTATACAATACTGGGTATGTTGTATTTACTCATCCGTTATACAATGATTGACACTATACGAAAAAAATAAATAAGTATCATTTCCTGTGAGCTTGTTTGTTTGTGCATAGTCTATATTACATATAGTGTTATTGCCTGAGGAATCATATAATTTTCAATAATCATAATTGAAGCACATTTTTTCATAATTAGGAAACCTATGACAGATAGTTAGAAATATTCATAAATAATTTATAATGATGTGCTAATAGACTATTTACAATAATGTTATCGCACATTCTTTAATGATGAAATGATCACAGCAACAATAACATTTTATAATTACACGTAGATATAATTTTTAATATATTGTAATTTATGTTTCAGAGTATAGAATCGCTATATGGAATGACAGAATTAGTTTGTTGGTTAGCAAGAGTACTTGCGAATGTATTTGGCGTGGTTATTGTTCAATCGTTGTACTCAACATGGAAAGAAGAGGAACTAGTAATGAAAAGATTACAACAAATGAATATGACATCAATACCAATACCAAGAGATCCAGAACTCAGCAGTAGTCACTTTCATAATAATGCATACGCTGCTTCTATTGAACATTTAGCTACAATGAAACGGTAATCATACATGTAGAATAGAATAGTTTCAATATAATACAATTCAAAATTAATGGTCGCCGATCACCATGCAACATTACATGATACCTCAACCAACATACCTCATTTCAGAACAAATTCCATACCAAATATATGGAGTGGTTCCTTACCAAACAACTTAGCAACATTCCCACTAAATGGTTTACAATTCTTGTCGACACAGAGTGAATTCAATGCTAGTATCTACGTACCAAATTTCATCAACAGAAGTTATGATACACCAGGTATATCTCACATCACCAAGCAATCAATTAACGCACTAATATCACTGTTATTTCTTAATTTACAGCAAAACGTGCACAATCATTAATGGATCTGCGAATCGCCAAAGATGATGTGATGCAAAATGACAAGTTAAATCAAAGTTGGTACCCATTCATGACACAATCCCTAACGGAATCGTCTACAGTGATACCAACCTACACGTTCAGTCTCGACAGGAAACTGAATCCGCGAGGATATTCAAAATCGTTAGAGAATCTGAATATAAACGGAAGTATTCGAAGCAGGAACAGTTTCTTTGAGGAACAACCTGATTTCGGATTACCAATTTATTATGGCCCGTTGCATGGACCGGATTTTCTTGTGTACAAAAAACAAGTTTCTAAAAACTCCCTAAGTAACACATCTGACGATCTACAGAAGTATAGGGATGTTGCATTATAAAAGACATTAGGTGTATTCTTTTTACAATTTGGCTGACTGAGTTAAGAACTAAGCTAAGCCAGGCTAAGCTCACTTGACGGTATGTAAAAAGAACAAGATTTTTTATTTTTCTCAGATAGTTCACTGGCATGCAATAAATATAAATTAGCAGAGTAGCAATTTTGCACTGTGGTTATATTGCATATTAATTAATACCATCGTATCATTAAATGGTCAACTATTTATTCTATGTATTTATTTATAAAAAGTATTTTTTACAAAACTAATGCGTTTGCTACGTTTTTGTTCATAATTATAATAGTGGCATCGTTTACATATTCGAAATTATCAATTTTTAAACAAAAAACAACAAAATAACTTGAAAATAACCTCACTATTACTCTTTATATCAAACTTTCGCGCGTACAAATACCGCATAGTTCATCTAAGCCCGTGTTGCGGGTAGTGCGTCATCGGTAAGGGGGAGGTTGAAAAACGTAGATAAAGTGAGCTACGACTTGTAAAAAGAACACACAAATAACTAAGCCACTGTGAAATAACCAAGTAATTAAGCCAGCTTAGGTAAAAAGAATACACCTTATATGTGCATAGTTTCACAAAACTTGACAGTATTTAAATAAATGTATGTGTCTGTATTCTCTACCATGTAAATAGCACTATCAAATTTTATACTAAACTTTCTATATTTGTATATTTTTGTACCGTCCAATTATACAACACATGAAATTAGGACAGGAAATATGAATAGATATATATTTATTATCATACAATTTTTTCAACCACTGTTATTGTAATATAAACCAATCACCATAATTATACAATATTGTTTTTAAATTACTTATAAATTGTACAAATTTGTGCTTTGTTACTTGTTGTGTAACAACAGATAATAAATGTTTTATTTCCGTTACGTGTAGATTTGTGATTTTGACACTTGTGTGATTGTACATATACAAGGTTATATTTGTTTCTAACTACGAGTTATTTAACTAATAGCAGTTGCCCATGGCGGTGTCATTGGCTGTGGATTTTGTAGATATGACATTACAACGGCCGAAATAGATAACATGAACGAGCTTAATATCTGTAATCACGTAAGATCAATTAATTAACAAATATATGTTACAGTGAGTCACTCCTCGCTTGAAGAGATGACTGCATCTGCAATGTTATTTTACCTGTTTTGTATCATCTGAAAGACGTGAGTTTGCAAAACTGATGCAGGAGCAATACAATGCTACCCAGGCACACCATTTCAGTCTCATCATCAACCCACACATGCTGAAGATCATACCTATAAAAAAACATAACCATATTAAAATATGTCTACAAGGGAATATACTTTACTACTTCAACAACTACAAGATACTGGTTTCTATTTATGCGAAATACGTAAAACAATTTCTAGAATAAACAAAATATATTTATTCAAATACCTTGCATTACATTTCGTGCACAACAAAACTTCTGCAAACATATAGGTAACACAGAAAAATGTTTAAATAACAGGTGCATCCATTAATAACGTCGCGTATATGAGATGACTATGTATTACATATGATAGGTACCTATGTAAAAATAACGACATTACTTATAGAATGACCTGATTAGTATACTTAAAAATATTGACATAAAAATACAAATAAATGTTTAACATTTATTTATTTGGATAAACAATAAAATCAATTATAATACAAAACACAAAACCTAAATCTAATGACTATAACAAGAAGAAAATATAATAACTATGTCAGACATTTATAAAATAGACAGTATAAAATCATAATTATTATGTTATGTTTATCAAAAATATTGTTTTGAAAAATGACATTTTTTGAGATATCTTTTAAAAATAAGTCAGTCTTTTCAGTATCACCGAAACTGTAAAATCACATGTATTTATTTTTTTCATTTATACGTATATCAGGTTGGTATTATATGAACTTTCCTTTTTACTTATACTTTTTATATAGAAAACATTCAATAAAATTTATAATGTAGTTTAAACACAAATATGTTATTTTTGGTAACACTACATTTGAAAATGCGTTTGAATATACATATTATTTATAAATCTTTTGTGTATTAATATTTCAAATAACTATATGTAGTAAATATATCTCTTGGCAAATAAAAACCATTAAACGTTATCTTTGTAACTATTTGGATTATCACAACGTCTTAGTAGCTCATTTTCATATTCTAGCTGGGCCACTCTTTCTTTTAACATCAATATTTTCTGTTTTAAAACGTTAACATCTTCGAGGACAGCAAATTTCAAATGTTTCTTTACCAGATCCATTAACGCTTCTATCTTAGTGTCAATGGAATTCTGAGCCGACGATTTATTCGGACTATCACCTATGATATTACCAGACGAATGTTGTTCCTCTAGGAATGAATGTACACAAGAGGATACATTCTGTGGTTGATGAACCATATTTTGAGATAAACCAGGATTCGACACGTGCTGTACCAGCACATTTGAGTTAACGCTTTGAATCTTCTTATTTATTACGGAATTATTTACTGCTTGTTCCGAGATTTTTGGCATCAAGTTACCGTGTTGCGATAATATTTGCGGACATAAAGGCACATGAAGTTGATTTGATATAATCGGAAATACTAACGAACTTGAGAGGTATGACGGAATTAAAACTTGCGAATCAGTCATGTAGTTGTTTTCGTTCAGTTTGATGTTAGTGTGACTGTTCGACTGGTTTGATACATTTGAAATGTAATGTATATTTTGCATACCTGGTGGACGAACTTGTGCAGGCACGTAATACTGATTAGAATGATCACGTCCATTACTAGACACGGTTTGATTTCCAACCGAATTAGTATTACCGTTGTTGTTAGCGATTGACTTGACTGGCGTATACTGAGGTGTGCTATTATTTACCGAATTGTTCAATTCGTTATTATTAACTTTAGATGGCATCGGTGACGGTATGGCATTATCACAATCACTTTTTATAATGTGTGTTTTTGATTTCATCGAATATAAAGGCGAATGAGTGTATTTTGTAAAGTTTTGTTCTTTCTCTTGACATGCGTTTACAGAAACATGTACAGTCGAAATATCTATGTTTGAATTTGGTAAATTCGCAATATTTTCGTTAGTATAATTGGCACCGTTAGAATTCAGCGCTGTGTTCAAGGCTTGTGAATGTTGATTTGGCATTGTTATGTGATTATTATTAATAAGATTTTTATTGATTGGCACTTGATTATTTAATGGATGTTGACCGTTTTGATCTTGGAAGTTTGTAGCTTGTTGGCACACAACTGGCGGCACAGATCCATAAATCTGACTATTCATGTTAAAATGTCGATGGCTGTCATTGTTAAACTCGTTATTTTTTGGTGTATTGCACGCTTCCGACGAATATCTGTGCATTGTTGACGTGTTATCTGTATTATTAGAAATATGACATGTATTCATTTGTTCTTGATAGACCATTTTGTTAATAGATGTTTGTTGGTTACCATTGTCAACATGAGATCCATTACGAACTCGACCATTATGATTAACTGACACATTGTTGTGAGTGAATGTTTCGTTATTCAACTGATCTTGTTGATGCTGTGAACATGGGTAACTGGAATTTTTGGCGACACTTGTATTCATTATGTCATTTTGTTGGACAAAGTGCGATTGATCACTTGACATGTTCTGAAATTTCTGAATGTCACGTTTAAAGTGACTATCAATAACATTTGACGAATGAACATTACAACAGTGCACTTGATTCAACATTTGCCCTTTAAATGGAAATGAAAACGGGTGTCTCGTGGTGTGTGAAACAAAACTATTACTGACCTGCGGAGCTACAGACATCGATTCTCTAGTAGCCTCGTCAATCATAAAGTTTAATTCCAAAGGGTACTTAATCCCAACTAAGGACGATGTTACCATTCCAGGCATTAATACATGATTATGATATGGTGCACGGTTGCATGTAGAATGTTGGACATTCTGTTCAAACGGTTGACAAACATTCGCTACGGACTGTAAGAAACTCCCTGAACGATTCATATCTTCCGCACTAACAATGTTGTTATTCTGTCTGTAAAACAGCTGCAGCATGGAACCATGCAAGTCAACATTGCATCCCCAATTTGCCTGTGACAATGCTCTGTGCAATTCGGATCGAAATGTGCTCGACGAGTGAAGATTAATGTTAACATCACTTGTCACTTGTCTGGCGACGGAATTATGTTGGAAAATTCGATTGTATGATTGATCTAAAAAATCCATGCACTCCCATCGACCACGTTTAAAAGGTTCTGCGCTTTCTATTTTCACTACTTTAAATCTATCACTACGACTATGAGACGAGTGCATGCTTTTTCTCTGTGGATCTATGGAATGTGTATATACTTTACTATCTAAACAAATCTACTATTAATATTGTGTACCAACCTAAGATATTCATGTAATCCGGAGTTAAATCCTCTCCTGGAGCTGCATTGTTGCTCGCTGGTGGTGGTTTATATCTCTGTTGCTTGTCTGGTCTGCGGGGGTCTATATTGCCTGGTAACATGGCTGAACTGAAATAAAATTATCATATTTAATACAATAATAGATATATAAACCTCCATTAATATATGCGACTAAATTTCAATAATTTATGCACAATACTAACGCAAGTTACCGATCTTCGTAATGTTCTACGACAGAATATCAGTTTACTCTTGAAACAAATGAAATCTTAACCTTATCTGTCGCCTCAAATTATAGTCAAAACATTTCAATATCAGCTTATGTTTACTTAAGTGAACATAACTATGCTATTAGTCATATTAATATAAAGTGTAACTATGGTAGTTAGTTGAAATTGCTTGAAATTACTTCATAAAAATAGTTGACGTATCATGCGACAGTTCTTAACCATTATTTACAGTCACCTTACAAAATGTTTATCATCTGTTAGAAAGAATTACAGTCTGTGATAATAAATAAAAAATAATATAAATACATACTTATTTAAATATATCTAAAATTAATTATAACATCCACTACACTGTTAACACCTTTAACACACCTTAGGGTAAAATTGTCTCTGGAGCACTCTGGAGTAAAGCAGAGTAAAGAAACTATAGAGTGAAACAAGAGTCTAGTTGTCAGATTACCACCAGTACGAAGATACACGATGTCTGTTTACGAACTAATACGAGCATGCCTGTTCTTAGTTCGTAACGTTGTACTAAACTTGTCTGCATTACATTTGCTGTTAATGCAATGTATAAATTTGGCTACTCTACCCTACCCTATCCTAGACTATTTTCAATTCAGTAAATCTCAGACTTATATGATCGTCCGAGCTCGGGTGCTGAGGGTAGTCTGACAACTAGACGGAAATATCACAGATTATATATAACACTGATTTGCCGAGTAGGGGAATGAAGTCATGAAGCGGAAGGAGGGGAGGAAGTAGGCGCCATGTTTGTATGACCTCAGTTTTGCTAGGCTTATATCAGCTTATATGAAAGTCAATCAATTATAAAAATTTCCAAATTCTTGCTATATCATAAAAAATATCATACAATTATAACATATAAATGAACAATATAAGAATATTATATTTGTATACAAACACATACAAATTGAAAAAATAATAATAATGAAAATATCAAAAAGTACAATGTGAAACAAAACATGTTTAAAAATTATATTATATTAATATTCGGTTGTGTTTGTAACAATTATTAATTAGAAATAGACAACCAATCGTGAAATATATAGACATATTCATATTATCAAAAATTGTAAACGAAATTTGATTTTATAGAAAAGAAAAGAAAGTATGTAATATAGGTATATATTTACTGTAAAAGACATCTTTTATTATTTTTTCCACATGTCTTCGTTCTGACTACTGTAGAAGTTTAATTATTTTCTGATACCGTAGTGTAATATGTTTTAACTGCTGCAGTAACAACTGTACTGAACTGTACCACGTAATCTAATGCATAACAACTCTGATAACAACGATGTTCTGTCAAATGCATCATCAGCGAAATGTGCGGTACAGAGCAGTTTGTTTTTGTTATGAATCTACCCAGGCACAGGTTTAGTCCAAGCACAACTAGGCATTTTTACAATATACTATGATAGTGTATTTAATTAATACATTAATTTACTCAGAGTCTGTAATGTTCAAGAAAAGGTTTTGCACTATAACTAATCACTAATGACACAAAAACTCAATAATGTTCCATATAATTATTATATTATTATTAATAGCACAAGAAATTGTATATATAAATAACTAAACACATAAATAACAATAAAAACAGTGCACTTTCTCAATGTTCTGATTTTAACAAGAGGTCATACAAATATGGCTGCCGCATTTGAGATTTGGCTTCACTTTTATTACTTTATATCCTCTCTTTAGTTTCTTTACTCTAAGGTAAACTATGACTGCAGGATCATCTAATTTTTACCGGACTCTCCTATATCGCTTTCCGCCATCCGCACTCCCTGCTAATTAGATTTGATAATTTGATTGGCAGTGCCATGTTGCGGGTCTTCAGATGGCATTCCTTGCAAGTATAGTTGTCTCTGAGGCATAGTGCGAAGTGATGTTTTGTTTTTTGGCCCCATACCCAGAAAATACCATTGTAAAACATAATATGGACGGAACATATGTACAAAGAATTTGTAAAGCCTACAAGTTGATTTTTTTTTGTAAATTCTTTACTAAAAAATAATTCAATTTCTGTTACAATTTCTACTGCTTTGTTGGTGTATTTTTAATCAATATAAAAACTATAAGAAGTCAGTTTATTTAATTAATTTTCCAAAATACCTTGATTGGAAAAATGAATATTGAAAATATTAAAATCGAATTTTATGTATGTATTTACGCTACATTATAACATTTATTATGAGATCAGTACATTTCTAAATCACTGGTAGTATATATGGTCTGTGATGATCTGTCTACTAGCTGTAATACATAAATATGAATACACAGCCACTGTAAAAAGTAACATAAAATTTGAAGAATTTAGGAGTCACTACGCGCTAGGACTGGGAATATATAATTCTTATTTATGATGTAATATATTTTATTAACATAATTTTTAACATTGTTACAGAAACACTGTGTACATTACATATTAATACTTTTTAAAAAATAATTTAACTAAATATAACACAAATGAACGCATTTTTAATATATCTGTGATTTTCATACTAAATCGTTCTATAAATTTTGTTACCAGAGTAATATACGTATATAATAAATATTTTAAATAATCTTAAATGTTAAATTTAAGCATGGGAAGATTTATTTATAATATTAATGATGTAAAAGTTCGTATATAAAGCTATTTACAAATGTTTTACAAGCAATTTTATTGCAATGTATTAAATACTCGTTTAGTATGTACCTACTACTTAGTTCATGAATGTATCATTTCAATATAAAAAACGGACTATAAAAATATCAAAAAATCAGAAGTGAAGCAGATAAATATTTTTCTTCTCTGTAACAGGAATGTGTTCGGGGTAATTTTATTCAAGTGGAAAATTGAGATTCGTACTTCTATCAAGATTACTTACTAGAGAATGTTAACAAAAAATAAGGCCATCTATAAACCATGAAACATATTATTTATGTCACACAAAATCGATGATATCTATGTGGAAATTTTAAATATGTATTTAACTACAAGTTCAAAGATCTTTTGTCAAAAATATTCAGTTTTTCTAGCCCTGTATCTCACATGCACAGACCAATGTAAATATATACTTTTACTTTCTGTTTTAAGGTATCTACATACTTTTCAAGTGATTGCTGTCTATAAATACATATATCTTCTTTGTGTAACTATACAACCACAAATATGTAGAGTGATCACGAAACTATAGTACACATTCTTAGTGATTAATTACTTTAAATCTGATTTATGTTAATTTTCATTTTGATTATGTTTGCAATGCAAATATGTTTCTTTTTTTGTCAAATCGTAATATTTTTTTATTCAATATGTCAAATTTGGTATTTCTTGTAAGTTTTAGTCGAAATTAGTTAAGAACGGGAATTTGTTTATATTCATATTGAAGATTGAAAAAGTTAAGTCAAATTTCATGATTAGAAATATGTAGAAGTATTTTTGGTGAACTATATATAAAATAATACTCCTATCTAGTATAATAACGTGAATTTTCAGATTTAGATATTTGAAGTCTGAATGTCGGTGATGACTAACTCTACTTTTCCGATGGCTCACCGATATACAGGCTGACCGCGCGTCATCATTTTCTCCGCACCACCTGTACCGGGCTGCTGGGAGGTGAATCATTATTATGTTCCTGTCTCATCGATCTTCGGGGTACATTTTTAAGATTATTTGACAATTTTTTCAGAGGACGTGGCGAAATGCTCGTTGATTCAATACTTTGGGATGAATCAGATGAATTGAACCAGACACCCCTTGATGAATCTGTTGCTAAAAGTGACATCAGACTTTTATAATTATTAGTTACTTAGTCTGTAAATTAAAATCATGCGATCTAGAAGCTTGATGCGAAAAAACCAAACCACCACATACTTGAAAATACAATAACAAAAACGTTAAAATAAATAGTATAAATAATGTACAGAAATATTTACTAGCCTAAAAAAAGTAAAGAAAATAAATACAGTAAAATAAATATAATTTATTTCCATAAATTAATAAATAAAACATAACTTTGTTGTACAATGGTTAACGATATCTATTTGTATGTTTGTTAATCTCCTGATAACTGACGTATGGACGATAAGAGCCCAAAAATATGAAGTACATGATTTTTCTTCTATTATATTTATTTGTCACGTCAAAATTGGTGTAATGTAATTTTATTTACGATGATGTTTTATTTTTGGAACCAAATTTCGGTGTTAATATTTGAAGAAACACAAATGCTTAAAGTAATATTGTTCGTTACTGGAAAACACATTTCAATCATTTAAATCAGAGCGTATCTATTCTAAAACTGTTACCCAGCATGCATGTTTAGTTAACACTCCGATTTATTGACATTAACATTAAATATATACTGTAAATACTATCCTCTCAGAACTATATTCCGAGCACACTTGTTTATATCTTGTATGAATGTATCTGGTACACTGCACAAGTTAACATATTTGATAAAGTAAAAAAAAAAAATGCAATAGTAAATGCATTTTGCAAAATACGGCATCCATTCTATAAATGTCACTTTATTGCATTTAGCATTAAAACCAACTTATAAATGCTGTTATTTAGCGTTTACATATAAACATATATCGACAATAATTATAAACAAGATTGTAAAAAAATCTAATTTTTCAGTAATGTAAAAGTTGGATTAAATTACATTAAGTTTTGCAATAACTTGAAGCAAATTATGAAACACCATTTAATGTTCAAAAATAATATTTGTATAAATATTGTACAGTTGAAAAGAAAAATGATGCTTATATTTCTATTTCAGTAAGTGCCGAAATAGTTAGTAGTTTTATACGAATGCCCGTTCCATTAGTAAACAATGCAAACAACATGCAAATATAACAAATAGTTAAATATCAGCAAAAACTACATAACACTGCTATAAATAATTGTACACAAATGCAATTATTCACACAGTGCAATCAAGTAAATGCAATACTCATTTTAGTAAAATATTAATCGTTTTACTAAAATACAAATAAAATTCCTTGATAAAGCAAATAAAAACTAGCTAACTGGAGGTTTCATAGTTCAATTATTGGACTGACCTCGGACTACTTTGTGATGATGTGAGTGTTGTCCTGCGGTGTGATGGTCAAGTAAGGCCGCTGTCAGTGTGGATGTAGCCGAAGCACATGATTGACCATCTCGCGAGCTGCCAGAAATACCGGCGTTCCTCGAACAGAACGGACCGGCATCCATGACAGGACTAAATACTTGCGCCACAAACTCTTCATAAGTGGTGCGATCTATATGCTTGTTTACAACAGTATCTAGTGATCGTTGACGCTCTTCATAACTGTAGAATGTAATCGAGGCATTAAACATATACAACCGTCAAGTAGAGTCTACTTTTTGCTAAATACGAATACATTAACCTAACTTTTTAGGTTTATACTTACTATTGTTGGTAGTATGGTAATGTTGTGCGTTTCGCACGGCTGGCTGATATCACAGTGGCTCGTATAAGACCAGGCAATACATTACTCTCTACAATAGCCTCATCAAATAGAGGACCAAAATATGGTACCTAAAACATTGACCGTTAGTAAATGAATTAAATGCATAGCTTTCAATGTTGTACCTCGGGTTTACAATTGATACAGATTCTATTAAGTTGATTGCCAAGTGGATAGATAGTAATAAGTACATCACAGAATTCTGTCGGAATAATATCACGCCTATAATCTCTATTATGTTCTGACCACACAATGTGCACTTCATCGTTGCCCAAATGTCTTGTCTGCAGAAATAATGTTGAATATAAAACAACTAGATATCAAAGGTATTATTATATAATAATAACTAACCTTGTTGAGGACAGCTTCAGGATTGTCACCTGGCATTCTAGTGGCAACATGGAAAATCATCTCTAGGAATGATGTGGCATAATACGGTGCAGTGTCACCCGTCGAACCTTGTCTCTGTAACCCGCCCATGAAGCCAGTGTGAGATTCTAGTTCTACTTCCCAGGCCAATCCAGCCAAGAATCGTTCATACGCTTGACTGCCGCTTTTATTCGACAATATCGAGTTCTTATCTTCCTGTCCAGGACCAATATAAACAACAGCAACTTTATGTGTTTCCCGACACCGCTGTGTATCCAAGTTCCGTAGCTCTCGCAACAAACGTTCAGTCTTTTCCAACAGGTACAATTGTTTTCGGTGATCCCAACTTGCAAGGCCAAGTTGGGAGAATAATAAACGACAATACTGGAATGGTGATCGCTGTTGTAGGGCCTCTGGACGTAACGCGTGGGGGCCGAGCATCGACGGTGAATTACGAACGTACATCAAGTGTTCGGACTCGGAATTTCGCTGACTTAATACTGCTCCGATTGCTTCTTGTTCGAGCTCGTCGCTGCACGGCGATGCAGCGGGTTCGTTCAGATGCGAATCTGAACTTTCCAGGCACTCTGGACTCGTATAACCCAAATACTGTAGCAACTATAATATAACATACACACATACGTCATTTATTTGAACAAATCATGTCATACGATGTAATTTACTGCTATTTAAACATATAACTTACATCATCTAATTGATCCAAGTCTGGTGCTGAATTTGACACCTCCGGCAATTGTCCTGGTGGTCTGTGACGCATCGCATGGTGAGGTAAATGTGGTTGCGCAGTAGACATGAGCAGACTCTCCGGCGCAGTATGTACAGGAGGTCGCCATGTGTCTGTAGGCGGGGTGATGATTCCGATTGGTGCGGGTGGACGGTATAATATGGAAGCGTCCCAACTGGCTTTTCCTGATTGGTCGCGTAATAGAACGCGTACTTGCCTGTCAGCAGTCGTCAAACCAGCTGTGACACCTCCACCTGGTAATTCTAGTGCTGGTAATTCAACCAGACTGGTTACCACGCTCGAAGTCAGCATTAGCAACTAAACCAATGTAAACAATAACGGTACACTATATTTCTATGTTTTGTTTTACAAAGCTAACCTGTATGTTGGGTGCAGAGAATATTGAGCTGGATAATTCATCTGCCATTAGATTAGGTACATCGTCGTGCTCGACGACAAGCGATGATAGTCGAGCAGCACCGATCGCCATAGGAAAGTGGCCCAAATGTGTGACAAGATGTGACAACACTGTATGGGCGCACAGAGTGACAGCCTGATGGTACTGCTGACTACGGGACGGAGATACAGAAGGTGATGGTTTGTCTAAATTGTCTACTGTTATAATAGGATCAAAGTCTTCGTGCACGTTCGGCTGTGTTAAACCGGAATCCGCTGTCGTATTACCCGTAATTAATTGATTTAATACCTAGTAGAAATATTATAATAGTGTATTAGTTATATTCTAAACAATAATACTTGGTTATATAGCTAAAGGCAGTTCCATGTTAATATTCTGTATTACTTTAACATGAAAACTCCCATTTTAAATCTTATCTTTTGTGTGAATAAACTGTTGTATAGAAACAAGTGGTGCTCACCTTGAATACTGTAAGTAACAAACATTCCCCATTTCTTCCATCGCCGCTGAGTTCCAAGAGACGACGGGGCCCTAATCGCATACACCACTCACCCAAGCACAGAAGTAGTGTAGTACCCAGTGCTCGATCCCTGTCCGACGCGGTCGAACGTAATGGTGCTAAACGTACGAGCGTGCATCCCAATGCGCACAATACTTGCGCAGCTAATCTCGGATAGTGTTCATGTAACACCGCTGCATATTCACACAACAGCATTAGCACATCGCTTGCTACTTGTGCTACCACCTTGTGGTTGAATTTCAAAGCTAACAGTAGAATAGTAATGGCGTCTTTTATTTTCGGATGGAAGATACCGTTTGACAGTTCTCGATATACAAACATACCAAGGGCGGAAAGAGCAATGCAACGGGCTACACCAGTCGGCTCATACCTACCTGCTTGCAGTAATATACCAACAACATGTTCCTACAAGATAATGAAAGTAGAGTTAATTAACATCCTAAATATAAAGATTAGTTTTATTACCTTTATATCTGGACAGCTCATAACACTTAGTTGAGATGGATCAGGTTGTAGAACTGAGATAGCTGACATGTCAGACGAAGCAAGACTGAGTAAATTAGCCAAAATAGACACGGCGTGGGTTCGAGGAGCAGCAGTTGAAACATCAGCTGCTGATAATATTGAATGGCACGCGTGGACCAAGTCTAACAGAAGCAGTGAATGTCCGGGGAGACGTAGAGATAAAAATCGTGGACCTAAATGTTGTAAGATGGTGTTCAAAGCAGCTCGATCCGTACCGCATAGACCTGTTTAAAAATGTGTAAGCATATTCTTATTATTATCTACATATCAAATGCTAACTATGAGAGTTTTATATAGTAAAAACTATCTATTTACCTGAATGTAAAGCTCGATAAAACTGCGGTAGATACACTCTATGTTGATTATCACATTGCAAAGTAATGGTGCACAATAATCTCAATGCGCACAGTTTGCCAGCCTGGTACTCTTGTGGTAGCATCATCGCTTCAAAACACCACGGTACAATCAACGTTAGTGGCGGTACTAACTCAGGTGGTTCTGGTGTACTCTGGTTATCACCAGTAACACCTTGGTTCTGTTTGATTCGGATCAGAGTGTCCGTCAGATGCACCAAATACTCGAATACTTCGGCATGTAGTCGTGGTTCAGTCAGCTGATTTACATCTCCCAGTGCCGAGAGCATTCTTCTCCATAATACAACGGCTACATCTGGTAACCAACCCTTGACTGAACCACCACATACTACGCCTCTGTGTTCGCCATTGTCATCTTGCACGGCACCGGCATCTGCCAACACATCGAGTTGTATCGGTGAATCTTTGATCGAGTTACTTTCTAGGCCTGAAGATGGTGCTGGACTTGGTGACCGAGTACGATCTGTTGATTCATTGTCAGTTAATGGAATTGTCCCTGGAAATAAACAAGAATATTTACAAATTTTCTATAAAATCAAAGTAATACAGACACATTAATCATTATAGAGTGTACATTTCTACAACTTGTTCTAACTTCCTCATAACTGTATATGTTTATGTGATCCCAACACTTACCTAATGAATGTGCTCTTCGTATTCGCAGCGACCGCTGCCGGCTTGATACCCTGGTGGAAATGACTCGAACATGTAAACTTGTCTCACTAAGACTTCTCGACAGCCCAGGCCGATGACATATTGTCGCTATATTACCATCTGGTACTGTTATTTCTTCCGGCTTGTTAACGGGTACTGGAATGCCCTCTTGTGAAACTTGCGGTGTATTATTTTCTGTACGACTTGTTCCACGACGTGTACGTTTGTTTTTTTGCTCGGATAATCGATCTAATGGAAGATCGGTTAAATCCAATCCATAAACGTGACGTGCTAAAACTCTGGTTAACGTTTCCATTGTTTTCTACAAACAAAATATACATTTAACTTGCATCGATATTATATTTGGATGAGAGAAAATTTAGACTTACAGCCCATTCTTTAACAAGTTCGTCCCATTTTGTCAAATCAGCGAGAACATGAAGAAATCTGTCCCACAATTGACGAGATACGGGTACATTTAAATTCGCTTTAATCCATGTAACGATTAATGTCTGGAAAATGGCAGGTGCTAGTTTTCCACCAAGCATTTGCATTTTCTTCTTGGGAGGATTTTCCGGAAGCACTAGTGATGTTATTTGTAGTAAAACTAGTAGAAGTTGTTCCCTAAAAGAAACATTACAACAATATCAGACATTATGCAACAAATCAAGTATGTATTTCGCATACCATGTACTGCTATCCATACGAGTATGCATCACCATGTATCTGTAGATATTGAGAACTCTTTTACAAGAATCTGTTTGTTCTTCAAGTAACGGTAGTGTATGTACGCTTATTTCTTGCAAGAATACGCTACCAGCATGTGTCATGAATATTTGTAACATGTTCTGAAAGCAAATTACCAACAATCTAACTTGTATTTAAGTAATATAACTATTTTCTAACCTGAAATCCAGCTCTAACGAGTATGTTCTCCTTGTGCACAGCGCCAATGTAAGAATCATTTCTTAACCGACCAGGCCTATGTCCGTCCATTGTCTCTTCATGTACTACTGCACTGCCATCTGGCGGTTCAAGTAAATACTGTGGGAACTCGTTCATCTGGATCAAGTCTTTGTAAAGTGCTATCACTCTGTGTATAGCACCTGAATGTGTAAAGTTTAATAGGAATGCTTGTCGGTACACTTCATGCATGAAGTTCACATTATCCCGTGAACTACAAAACACTTCTCGTACAATTTTAATTGCAAGTTCATCGTCGTTGACTGTTTTTTGCATGTTTAATGATATACCTAAAATATAGAAGTATGAATTTTATTAACCAACATATGATGCTTATTGAAATAATGTTTCCCAGTCAGATATCTATTATGAAATAATAAAAGGCCTTAGAATAATTCATTATAACTTACTTGAATCCAAACTATGATGCGATGATTCATGTTGTCCATCATCGTCTTGTAATTGGTTGGCACTATTAGGTGTTGAAGGTGCCCCAGAGTTTGAGGTAGACATGTCAAGGGTGGGCCCTTTCTTGGGCACGTTACCCACAATCCCACTTCTGTGCATGTACTGTGCTATCCATTTGATCAATGTAACACGGCACGCCATATACTCACTGTCGGCTTCTGGTTTACGTAGTGTAGGTAAATCTAATAACAAAATAAAATTAGATCCTGCATTTACTATTCCAAGATGAGCAAATAATTGTTATCTCAAAATGCAGTGTGATATTTACGCGTTTACTAACCTAACAACGGTTTATACAGCGATGTCTCGTAACAGAAAGCTGGACATATTCGAGGCAAATAATACGTTTTGAACTGCTGTAACAAGAACTGAAAACATCTGTGATGGCGGGCGGATTTGTCTTGCCATTCCAAACGGATAACAGTGGTGACCATATGCTGGAGTAGGGTCTCCAGAAACATTTGACTGCTGTTACTGTACTCTGTGCTACGTTCTCCACCAGACGGAGGTAGCAACGGCAGCAGTTCACCAGGTGTTACCTGAAAAGGTAGCAAACTTAAGTTTTAGACAATACAGTGATCTATAGTTACGGCAAACCTACCGGGTGTTGCATATTAGTGTCATGGAACACACTACTAGAGACTTCAGCTATGGGTGTTGCCGGTGCAAAGTCCGGTACAAGCGACGCAAACATATCATGAACATACTGTGGAGCATTGTCTTCCAATGCTTGATACCTATAAAGAAACGTACAAAATGTATCTACAGTCTATTCATAAATTAAGAATATACACATTTGGCAAAATAAAACGATTTTATACAACAATAAACATGTACGCACAAAATTAAAATTTATTATGAAATTAAGTTTGTATTATAGATTAAAATTAAATTGTTTTAGTTTTTTTTTTGTAGAATATAATAAATATTGCAACAGGTGGTTGTATCCATGGTAGCTATTTGAAGCTGAAAAGTTTCCTCACCACATTAAGAAATATTTGATCGCTTGTTTCCGTAACCGAATATTGTTTCCCGGATGTAAAAGCTTAGACAATATCCGTCTCAAAGAATGTATCTGCCATCGTTTGTGTAGAAGCTCCGGTACCAGAGCCAGAACGTTTTCCAACACCCAAAGAGCACATTCTAGTTCTTCCTTATGTGCTTTATGTACTGAAATCATACACAAACGTTAATTTGTAATCAAATGTAAACAATTATCAGAATGTTTACATCACAAACACTTACCCAAGTGAAATGACAGTTCTGTCCGCAACCATGACAAAGGAAAGAATTAGTGCAAGAGACACAAGTATATACAGCATAGCAGATATAGCAACATATACAGCATAGTACAGAGAAATAAGCCGCTGAAAAAACAGAATACTCACCTCGCTGCCGTAGATTTGTTTCTGCCTGAATGAAACTGTCGTACAATATGTTGTATACATGGCTGAAATTTGCCTCAAATAGACCCTTCGATTCTGATATATCGACATTTTCTAACGAACAAAACAAATATTAGCATTACCACACAAACATAATTATGTTTAAAATTTTAGTAGGCGGTTACTATTTTTAACTGCATTGGTCAAATAATATGATTGACACCTGTATCATAGCAAATATTAAATTACTAATGTAAGAACTGAAAAATAAACAAAGCAAAATGTATAGTCAAGCAATTATATTCACTCAATATTGTACAGTTACATGCAAACTGAATAACATATATTTATTACAGGAATAATTTATGCAGCTGACATCATACATTTTCTATGATTAATAATATCAAAATACTAATGAAAAATCGTAATATATATAAAGTAGGAAAATAGCTCAAATTGACATGATTTTCAGATGTTATGAACTAGAAATCCAGTTATAAAAATTATTAATAACTAGAATGTTTAGGATTGTAAAAGTAGCTATGAAATAATGTACCTAATATAATTTTTAAATGTTTAAGCCGTGTCGTTAAATCCTTTTTCGCATCTTGGATTTTTGCTGTTGATTTTTTAACGTCGATATGGGCCTTCTTGCTGAACATTTTCTGACACTACGTACACTTAGATATATTTACCGTAACACTAACTAAATAACACATTTTATACAACTAGAGTGTAAAAAATAGATATACTTAATAAAAAATATCACATTGCTCTTAAGTAACTTTATATTTGTAAAAACTCATATGAATGTTCAATGTTATGACAATTTTCTGACACTTCTTCAAAGTGACGTATGTATACAAATGGCTGCGTTCAAGAAACTGGATTTGCATATAGCGGGAAATACGAAATTAAATATAAACACAACATGATACAACATCGAACAATTTATGAATATATGAAAATACAACAAAACAATTACGTATTTATTATATTACTATTATACAATTTATACTATCTTTCTTCATTACTATTTTGAACATCTTTAGGGTCTTCTGACTTTTTGTCACTAGTCCAAGAATCATTTATATCCTCATCATTTGAAGGATCATCTATGTCGTTCATAGTGTCCATTTTAAGTAATGCGGTTTCCATAGAAGCAATAAATGGGCTTTCCAAATATTCTGGATAACTTGAAAAATCGCTTCAAACAAATAGCAATTAGAATAAATTAATATCAATAACAAAAATTAATCGTAAACTTACTTATAAATATTCAATATTTGAGATGCCGTTAATTGTCCAATTTGTGTGAATATGTCTAAATCTGGATAAATATTTTTATTTTTCTTTAAATTACTTGAACTGTTTGCGAGAATTAATTTTGTTCCACAACCAGGTATCCATTTTCTGCAAAATGTTTAATGAGCAAAATATAAATTAGCTTTAAAAGATAAGCAAATACTTACTCGAGGTTTGGTATAACCCTGTGTCTTCTACTAAGCATCATATGTCGAACAAAATACCATATATGCTGAAGCCTATCTGCAGGTACTGGTAAATTCTGTTTGAAAACTATTCGCGTTAAATACATAGAGTCTGGATCTATACCATTGAACTGTAAAAATGTGTATAAATTATTATATAAGTGGCACTAAGAAATAACATATCAAACGCACTTTATTCGAAACAGAATTAGCCTTAAATTCTCTCGTATTATCCCATGGAAGAAAAGCTTTTCTCGGCACTTTGTTCAATATTTGGTAATCACAAAATATTTGAAATAAAACAGAAGAAGCTCGATATAGGAGTAAACCAGTATCTGGTCCAGCTGTAAGTTGCTACAGAAACATATGCAATTAGTAATTTTTGTTTTCAATACAGATTAAATTACGTACTATATACAACGGTGGTGGTAGCACTACATATAATTCACACCGTCCAAACGTCATTACACCAAATTGAAATATTAAGCTTAAAATTAAATGTCTTATAAAGTTAGAAGTTGCAAGAGTTCCTATTATTGCCAGAGTTGGTTCTAAAAAAATAAAAATACTTGTCAGTTATTCATGTATCTACATAGTTTAATTATTTTAAGCATAATCTTTACAACAGAGTACACTTTTAATCAAGAAGGTCCTGATTTAAAATTTTTTTTACCTTGTGACCAGTCCCTATTTTCAATACCACTTAATAATCGTTTCACTCTGTCTCCATTATCATGTCTATCTTGATACGATAATTTCCAAATTGAAAAGAAATCCCTGTTAAATATTGTCAAGCATCCTGGGTACTCACAATCTAATCTCTATGAACAAAACATATTGTTATTTTGCTTTTAATTATGATCTATTTACTCACTATTATATGATCTCGAAAACACGAAGTTGATTCGTATAACTGCATTGGTTTTACACCATAATCTAATAGTTCTCTCGTGATAAATCCAAAACCTGGATTCGTTTCTAATATTGTCTTATTTCCACTTAAAATGTAAGGTTTAAGCGACGCTGCTATATTAGCAGCAACAGCAGAATCAACAAGATACAAATCGTCAGGTGCTTTACGATTTTTTCTTAAAAGTCTGACTGGAATATCATTCTTGATTTGTTTTAGGTGTTCATTAGATGACATATATTTATCCATATCTTTTTTATGCATTCGGCGGTTTACATCTTTTGAAGCTGGTTGCAAACATTGTTGAGAAAAATGTCTTAACCTCCAAATTTCAAGTTTGTGTATTTTAATTCTAAACAAATTATGTATAGAATGAACTGAACTCATTTTATAATAATCACTAATACAGCTACATTTGCATACAAGATATTTAATATTTACATTTATCCTAATGCATTATAACCATTATAACTTTAGTTAGTACATGATTGTAATCATGTAGAATGGTGTATTGTCAAGTAACTAATGACATTAATTTTCATTCGATAATCTTCAATAATCTTTAATGAATTTCGAATTGTTGTGATAGTAAGCTGAATTCCTTAAATTATAAAATTCATATATCACCTATCAAATATTTTTCTTATAATACATTTCCTACACCATAATTTTATATTATTAAATGAACGGCATATCATATTTTTTTTGTAATTTCGTTTGTCCTGTGTATATAGAGTAAATAATTTAATTTTGTCATGTATTTTTATTAATCATTTGATTTTGTTTATACTATAAGTCAATAAACCCCCGTGTAGATGGCATTTAAGTCTACGCTTTCAATTCTGGGACGTCTTTGAAATTTGAAACAGGGAGACTATTAAAATAATCATATTGGTGTTCTGACAATCAGACTAATTTGTGTATGTATTGAAAATTATGAACTTCCTTTAGTTAAATAACTACAGAAATATTATAATACATACTGTACTAGCTGCAATTTTATTAAAAAAACTAGTATTCAAAGAATGGGTTAGTCACCCATGCCTGCAGCTCATCGACGTATGTGCAAGTCTGAATATATCACAAATTATTATTTATCTAAATTCACTTTTAAAATCGTAGGTGCCTAGGTCGCAAATAAAACAACAAATTTAAAACAAGTGTGAATACATTTTCTTCTCTTGACAAAAGCAAAGCAAACTAAGCCGACTATAAATGCATTGATCTTCTTTTGTTCAATTTTTAATTAAAAAATATTTTTTTCTCCAATGGTCTTACATAATTTTTCAAAATAAAAAATATGGAAAAATATTGTTCCATTTCCTGCATATGCAAGAAAATTTTGAATACAATTGAGTGAAAAATAAAGGAGGAAAAAAATAAAAACTGAAAAAAAGTTGCAAAATATTTTTTTTCTCAAGTGCGAAGGAAAATTTTGAAAAATAAAATGTACCTTGCACAACTAGACCATAACAAGTATTTGCAGAAAAAATTTCATAAAAATCCGGCGCGTAGTTTAGGAGATCTGGGTGGAACAAAAAAATCTCGTACGAGCGAGCGGACGAGCGACATACATACGGACATATGTTGTAATAGTCATTTCGTGGTCCAGGGGGTCTGTCCGGGATTTCTGTGCAAAAATTTTTGAAATCGGAAGATGCTACAGACATCGTACCGAACACTATAGCTCTTCGACAGGAGGTCGATGAGCTAAAAAATAGTACAAATATGCTATCGCTAAAATAATTAAATGCGAATACTACAATGGTATATCGTTGGGCAATTAAGTATAAGCTTTACAATTTGAATAATAAATATTTCTGCAAATACCTGCATCTAATTTAGTTCAACGTTGAAGGTTAGTATACCTAAATAAACGATTATAACAGCTCCACCTTCTCTCTATGATCTGTATTAACACGAAATTCGTCGCATGTTCAGTATTCATTTAAAAAATTAAAGGCACAATATATACCTTTAAAACATTGCACAAAAGAAATAAGCAACATTATTCTTGATAAACTAAAATTACAAAAAAAAAGAAAAAAAGAAATATTTTTAATTTAACTATGTACTTACTTTTAAATAAAATTTATTTACTTTAATTAAATTATGTATATTGAATTATAATTAATCTGACATTCATAATGATTGTGTTATCTAATGTCAGAGTAATTATCAAAATAAAATGTTATTACATTGCAGTGCAAGAACAGACTTGTAATGTTATTTATTTGTTGCAGTTACGGAGAATACGTAAAACTAATGTTTAGTTATAAACGAATCCATAATTCTGAAGCAATATATTGTGTTTATCGGGGTATATTTATAAATAATATTGATTAAAATATAATATTGGTGCATAACATGTTTAGGAAGAATTGGTGACAATGTGTGTTTATAGTTATTGAAAATAATGAGTTGTGGTGGTTATATTTATTGGTAACGCATATTCTTCATCAAATAAAAAGGATATTGTTCCTTCAAAGAAATGAATAAAACTTGATTAATTCACCCTTCTTTTGGTAAGTGCATTTACATTTATTACTGATAAGTAATTGCAACATATGTTATAGTTAATAAATCTTAAAATATACATATACGAAATATATTGAAGACATGAATTGAAAAGAAAAATTGTTTAATCTATAATTATATAAAAAATATAATCCAAGTATATTGCACATATTTTTATTCTAATATTCGTATATAATACACATTTTTTATTGAATAAATGCATTGCAAGCAATTTATAATGTTTAGGTACATAATGAACACTCGTATTCTAATCTTTTATTTCATTGGTTACTTCGATAAAAACTTGTGTAAAAATGCTTAAAAAAAAAAATAAACATTTTTATAATGCATCAAGTGCTAATTTTAGATCGGCCGGTCCATCGTATCCGTTATGAGGTATGTTTTGTAAATATGTCTGATAGTAGTCTGGCAGATTCGATTCCCTTGCGCCTTTGACAATAGTATCCAAATATGTTTTGGATGGTTTGCGGTTTTCCGGTAATGGTTCGTTATGATTGAGTGGTGGCGGAGTGCTTACTTGTTGATATAATCGGCATTTTAACGATTCGCCTTCCGGTGTCTCAATATTAGTTTCAAAGGCAAAATAGATCTGTTGATCAACGCCTTCTTGTCTGTGATTTACAAAATACATTACTATTATTCTCTATCCTGTCTTAAGATTACGATTACAAATAATTTCACCTGACATAATACCTAAGCAAATATTACTCCGGAGATAAAAACTTAAATTAATTAAGTTACTATGAAACTTTGTGATCGCAAATAAAATAATCTTACAGATTTAAGATTACAGTGTAGAGGTACTTCTGTATAAATATTAGCAATTCTGATTTTAAATTCTGTAATCCCTATACAAACCAACATTTACGGTAACTATAGAATAAGGGGTCAAAGGTAATGTGCTTACTTATCCAAATAGGCCATATTTGCAATATCAATTTCCCATATTGCTCCCCAAACCGCCGAATTTTTTGTTGGAACTATGGTTGCTGATGCGCCCTTCCACCTTGTAGAGTAGGTGTTAAAATCTAGACGGTAGTCCTGAAGAAATAATATTCGTTAAACATCTAATAGAGCATTTTAAATACAGGTGTTAAACATACCTTCAATTTTCCGCTATTTTTTCTGACAGCACTAGGACTATTCATATGAATTCTATGTGCTAGCAGATTGCTGCCATACGCAAAATATAGAAATGTTTTAGACATTTTCAAACGTCAAAACTATTAAGAACGTAGAATTGTCAAGACTGAGCAATTGACATTCAGAAAATTCGCTTTAAAGGAAATCAGCTGATAACACTATTGTAGGTTGCGTTCAATAGACGTAAACAGTAATTTTGTGCGCATGAGCAATTGGTAAAATCTGCGCGCACTTTAAACTAATATAAAATTAACGCTACATTACCTATATTCAAATTAACTGAAGAAAATATTTCATCCCCAAATTTGACAGTATACTGATTTATTTATTTACGTGTTGGCTGATTCTACGTGCTTGTACAGAAACAAACCTTTTCTTTAATTCATTATACATTTTAAAATAACATCTGTTTTTGATTAACATATTAATAAAAATATGTTATGCTAGGGTTTATTGTATTTTCGAATTTTGCAGGTAATTAAATGAACATTACAATTTATTTCACATAAAAATATGCCAGGTTATTTGCATACAGCTGTTACCAGCTTTATTTTATAGTCATAGTTCAAGAGTTTGAGCACCATCATCAGCAGAAAGTTTGCGGTTAACGACTGGTTTATTTCTATCTGCTATAACTAAAGACGATTTGGCAGTTCGCGAGTGATAAAAATGTTTTTAGCGGAACAGCGACAATTCACGAATTTTTTACAATAATTTTGAGTTTCTGGGTCAAGCTATTTGAATTGCACGTTTAGCAAAAAGTTTAAACTAAAAGTTCTGGATATGTAATCCGATGTGAAATATGCAATTAAAACTTTGTTAACAAGTGCAGTATGTATAAAAGTGTCCGGACCAGACTAGTCATATGTATGTATATAGTAAAATGAATTTATTTTTCACATTAATTGCACTGTTTATGCCTGCATGCGATCATGTCTACTATCACGCCATTTCCAACTGAAAATGCAATTACAAATACATAATTTGTAAAACGAGACAATAGTCGTCAAGATTTGATAAACGAAACAAAATTCGTTCTGTAAACTGAAAACTATTAAACAGATGTTCGTATGATGTCATACCTGCATAAATTATTTATATACTATAACTATATAATATATGCGCTCCCTTCATCCCGGCCTTACCGCGGCACTGCTGGTCCCATGGCCTAGGGCCCTTACAATTCATAAGACGGCTCTGAACATTGAACACTATTGATTATTTTTTTTACATTAAAATTTCAGTTGCTGACATTGAACTTGTACCTTTTAACACAGTTTAAAATAACTTTTGAAAGTTGTTTGCTTTATATAAAATATGTAAATAAAAGAATGTATTGACAATGAATGGCCAATAAGTAATTAACTGGTATTTATTATTAACATATTAACAAGTTAAATTAATTAATATAAACATTAGGTTTGTTAGGATGATGCTTCAGGATTTATATCGCCTGGTCCTTCTTCATCTGCACATCGTCCTAACAAGGAACACAGAACTGCTGGTTCTATAGATGCCTGTGGTGGCTTCCTGCGGTCGCCAAGATCTACTTCTGGTACTGTTCGGTATCCATTACTGTCCGCTTTATACGACACTATATACGTTTTATTGGACACTATGTATGAATATAAACCAACGACTTCCATGGTGCCATTTTTGTTGTCACCCGTTTCTTCGCGATATGTACCATCACTGTTTTTGAACCTATATAAAACATGTTTTAACTGACTTGCATTATTTAACTATTTGGTAAAAGAAAATAATTATAACTGACATTAAGTGCAACGTTTTTCTTGAAAAACGCAAACACAACTATGTACTATTTTTTTATATTATACTAACATGAAATAATAATTTCCTGACCCGTCATTTGGACTATTTATATAACTGACAATTTCAGATTTATTGTAATTAGGTTTACAATTTATTGGAGTGACCGCAAGAACTATTACAATAAACTGAAACAATTAATGGTCACATATTAGTTATACTGTAATCAATATTAACATTTACATTATTGACAATGACAGTAATAAATTAATTATTAAAGTATACTCACTGTAGTAATTATTTTAAACATGTTTTTTATGATGTATTGAGTCAATGTACGAACAAAACAACTTTATTTACAAACACATGTGTTTATTGTAGTTACCGCAAGCGACTGATATATATATGTAAGAAGAATACCGTGAGACCGCAGATAGATTTTTCACCTTTCGGATTTGAAGGACTTTTGTTCTCATCTCAAAGACAATCTTTACGTTTATATAACATTTATCAAACGCTAAAAACAAGGCTTATTATAAGTTAATGGCCTGACATTTTGCAAACGTCCGTCGTGACCATAGATTTTTCGTTGATAACTACAAAACAAATACCAAAAAAGATAAAATGTAATAGGTTTTCTTTTTATACTGCTTTAAAGACAATTTATATTTATTTAAATAATATACATGTAAACGTAGAAAATATGTTATTACCTTGAACAGATGTTTTCGTTGTAATAATGTGAATTATTTTTTCGTATCACGTATAATTTAAATAAATAATTATTGTTAATTGGAACATTTTTCAACGAAAATAATACAGATTTGTTTGTTTTATTTTGTTTTAACTAATCAAAGGATTGATTCTATAAACTTTGAGATTCAAAAACTTTTTTCTAATATTTACCCGTTATGGATTCTGCGTTTCATATCTACTAGAAATAACTAGAAAACTTGTGTATTAGTTAAGTGAAAAGTTTTCAAAAGGATCTTCGTTTGCTGAAGGAACGATATTTCAAAGTTCCGTGCATTCGTACCATTTATGTTAAGTGCATTCTAGTTTCTAAGGTACCTACGCAAGTGACATTTTGTCGACAATTTTTCACATTTAATGCGAATATAAAATGCCACCCTTTATCTTAATAATAACCAGTTATGTCCGTGGAATTGTGGCAAGTATACTTTAATTAGTGAACATTTTATTTATTACAATTAAGCAAGCTACGCAAGCAACATATTACTAGTATCCTAGGGACATTTTTCACACTAGATGTGAAGTATTAATCGTTCACGCCTACTGAATGTAATAAATTCTAGTTAAACTTTTATTCCTGTCTCTTGTATAAATGATGGAGTACCGTTTGTTCATTTCTGCGTTAAATTAAAACTCTTTTTCTTTTTACTGTGGATGAAATTTAATTTCGTTTTGTCCACCACCAGTATGGAAATGTCACAATTTCCTGTTTGTTTTTAAATCGTTAAACGGAATGAATATTTGAATGGAATATTTATATTCAGTATAAACTTATGCGTTGGAAGTAAAACTATTAATTAATTTTTGAAACAACTATATTATATTATCCAAAACATAATCGAATTTAAGTGTTAATTGGACCTGATATTAGCATTGCAATTTAACTAAATTCACTTGTAAATAATAATAACAACGAGCCCCTTCCCATTTCAGTTGGTGAAACTTAGGATTTTTCAGATATTCGTCTTTAGGGAGCAAAGATACTATATAATACAATGCTTCAAATTGTTTTATTCATTTTACAGCATATTTAGCATGTCTTAATGAAGAGAAATGCCTATACAGTGACTAATCCGATAATTAACATAAAACAAATAAGTAAAATGAACAAAAAAATATTTTAAAATTTACCACTGGGTTACATCTCTTTTATTTATTATAATGGTCGATTATAGGGTTAACTCTTACAAAAATAAAAATGCGTTTCTGACTTGAAAAAATCGCCTTATTTTAGATTTTTTACTGAAACTTTTAAAAGGAAACGACAAAGTTGGTGTTTTCTATTGCGTATTATTAAATATGCCCTGTTGATTGATTTAGGACCTCTAAACAGCATGTAGTATTTATTATTTTTTTATTATGCCCTAACTGAAGTGGCGAGGGGCTCGTATACGTTGTCATGAAATTTAGGGAAATTTGAAACTCGATTCTAATTGGACTTTAGGTATTTTTGACATATCTATCCATAATCAATATACGGAGAAACATGTAAATAGGTACACTGTCATGCGCGTTGAAATATTTGTAATTTCCATGTTATTTTATGCTAAGAAAATCTCAAAAGCTTAGTTCAATCTAGTTCAGTCGAAGCCATGAACAATACAAACAGTTTCACTCCTTTACAATGGATAAACTTCTACAATAACGATAAACTACTTACGAAGATTTGGGTGAGAATATGATGAAAATGCAGTCTCGACGAAAGTAGTTAAATGCATGGTCACAAGATGTGAGAAAGTTCTACTGGCGTTGCACTTGATATACCTGGCACACAATTCTGGCATGAGCTTCGTCAGTAATACGTATTCACTTTGTCTATTCGCATAAGTTACGTACATGCACAACAGAACAAAGAATAAGACTTCTAAATTACTAGCACATGACAGAGTTTTACAAACGAACATAAAAATATTGTATTTTTGACGTCATTAAAAAGGAGACGTAATATTAATAGATTTAACATAGGCATTTCGAATAACTGCAATTGTCATATGTATTTTGCGAAATTCTACGTTAAGCAATGAAACAAATGTCTTTTGGATTAAAAACCTCCCAAGAATACGAATAATAAGTACTACTTCATTATTTACCTCATTATTATGAATACTTACTGAATGCATATTTCTTTATTTTATAAAAGTGTACCGACGAGGATGGGATTCGAACCCACGCGTGCAGAGCACATTGGATTAGCAGTCCAACGCCTTAACCACTCGGCCACCTCGTCACATTTTAGGTTTTGGAGGTTCTTTAATAACAAAAATTTGATTTTATTATAAGAAAATTCAATTTATAACCATGCAAAATCACGTTGCATAAAGAGTTCAATTAGAAGTCAAATTTTGTTATTCATGCTTACTTCAGACCGAACTTTAGACCATTATTTTTGAGGCTGGAAAGCATCGCATGGTTTCTTTTTTGTTGTTTTAAAATACTTCGACGAGGATGGGATTCGAACCCACGCGTGCAGAGCACATTGGATTAGCAGTCCAACGCCTTAACCACTCGGCCACCTCGTCATATTTCTAATATTTTACGTTATACGTGAATTTGTAATGTAATTCTTGAGCGACCAAGGGGGTCGCGAACCACCGGTTGGGAACCCGTGCTATAAAGGATCTTTGTAAGCTTCATGTGTTTTAAAGCATTCTGATTTCTACCTTGCACTACAAGAAGTTCAAATCTCGGTTAAGCAATATATGTGCCCCCCCACCCCCCAATGAACCACCATCCGGACGCCAATGCCAGTTATCACACTGTTCTTTAAAAAAAAACTCTTCAATACAAGGTCATTAATGACAATAAAGGTAGTGATATCAATTATATCATCCATAATTATCTTCAGTGGCTCAATAGTCTAGGGGTATGATTCTCGCTTTGGGTGTGAGAGGTCCCGGGTTTAAATTCCGATTGAGCCCAAATTTATATCTATTTGATATCCATGTTTACTTTAAGAATAAAGAATAATCGAGAAAATGGCTTACAACTCGACTGAGAACTCGACCGAACTCGACGTTCATGTTAATGGTTCCTCCTAGCTTAATTTTGATTAGGTTTTTGTAGAGAGAATGCCCAATGTATCCCATATCTAATGTTATAATCCTGCAAGTCTAGTAATGAAAAATAATAATTGTATCGGTAATAGAAAATATTGGGGAATCTGTATATGCTAAAACCATCTAAGCATCTCCATTTGCACATAATTTGCGTAGTGTTGATTTTAACATGTTTCATATTTGTGTAGCAGAGAGAAAAATACGGGCAAACTCCCATAATTCGAACTTCTATAAGTCGAAGTGAATCGAGTGGCAATAGCGTTTAGGGAGCAAATTACATGCAATTTTACTTCCTAAACTCGAACTTCTATAACTCAAAGTCTCGATGAATCGAATTTTTTTTTTATGGATAATGGTGATTGGAGTTATGGAAGTTTGACTGTAGTTGTTTATATTTTGCGAGAAATTTCTTTAGTGTGCTGGAAAAGCCGAGGTTCATTGAAAATATGATAATAGTGTGTTTATATTTTCAAATGGGTGTCCCTATTCGTGTTTATAATTAAATTTAAACTATAAAATAACCAAATAAGTGAATCGTCCATTTTGACGAAGATCTCTACTACGTGGTTGAACGATGCATCTAAATTGTCTTCAACGCAATAATTCTTACATAATGAATAAGTGAAGACCTATTTATTATTTCTCGATATAATTAGGGCATTGGCGTAAATTAATGATGAAAATATGTTCGTTCGACTATTGTAGGTGTATGTTCATGTAATTAATGGTAATTAGTAATTACCATAGAATGTAATAAAATAAATATGTCACCTAATGTTAATCAATTTGCATATAGTGAACTTTTGGATATAATGGACTAAATTTACTCTTTAAGTTCAGTATATGTGAACTCGTGTAGGTTGTAAATGAATGAATTATTTGTTACGTTGGCAATTTTATGCACGACACGCGAAGTACTTTCTCATGATGTTAAACTATAACATCGATAAACATATTTTCAATGTTTCTGAGCAAGAATATTAATATAATAAATAAATAACATCATATTGGCATGAGATAATCCATACACAATTATAATGATAGGGGGCGGCAATTCCTAAAAAAAATTGACTCATAAATAATACTGCAATAAAACAATAACTGCAAAGTTCGCAAAACCCCATGTATTTTAAATAGAAAATTACAAGTCATGTGGCCAAGGATTAAATGTTGAAATAAAAAATCGAAATAATTACGGGATTTTTTAAATTTATTTGTCGTATGTATAAAAATTTAAATAATCTTTTATTTAAAGAAAATTAATAATCTTCGTTTGTTTATTTATAAGTATGCATGTATGAGTAGAATATATGTCAATAAAAACTAAAAATTAAAAAGAAAATATGTAAATGAATACTTTCGTTATGGTGTACCAAATTTCTGGTCCCTTCAAGTTCGCTATAAGCGGTATATAACATTAATAATCTGACAACTAATCTGACAGTTATTTATTTATTTATCTAGTACGCACATAACAAAAGCACAAAATTCTATCATAAATTAAAAGCTTTACGTGGATAATTCAAATGTTATCTTGTGTACGTTGGTTCCATGCATTTTTTATCCTGAAACGCATAAAAATGGCATCGTACGTCGGATGTTAATGCAAAACCGATAAAATGTGACCGATTGTGCCGTCGGCCGCCAAACAGAGATTAAAGTATGAGCTGGGCGACTATATTTAGCGTGCTATGTGCTCTGTGTTTCTATGTTAGTGTGGCCATAGGTGCTATGCGTGGCAGCTGTGGACCTGGCTCGCGGTCTATATCCGTCTCTTGGGTCCCGCGTTCACCTGTCCAGAGTATCATTATAACTAGCGCCGCCGTACGAGAACGATCAACTAGTTCTCCTCTGTTCCAACGATCGCACGTGTTTTCTTGACAAAGTACTTAGTAAATTAAATACATTTACCTTCATTAACATGTATTTTGATTAACATTTAGATATAAAAAATCTCTGTAATTACTCTTAGGTAAGATTGTGAAAGTTACTAAGTACCAACAAGTATACAGATCTATCTTCAACAAGCGATGGTGGTGTAATGGTCAGCATAGTTGCCTTCCAAGCAGTTGATCCGGGTTCGATTCCCGGCCATCGCACAGTTTTTAGCATACATGCAAGGTTGTCAGTGACAATATAGAAAGTATCATCCATGATCGTCCTCATCTTCAGCGGCTCAATGGTCTAGGGGTATGATTCTCGCTTTGGGTGCGAGAGGTCCCGTGTTCAAATCCCGGTTGAGCCCACTTTTGTATGAATCTAGGTAAAACAATAGCAATAACAGAAAATATTTACTTCCACGTGGTTTTCGCAAGCGATGGTGGTGTAATGGTCAGCATAGTTGCCTTCCAAGCAGTTGATCCGGGTTCGATTCCCGGCCATCGCACAGCTTTTTAGCATACATTTAAGTGAAAGTCTTCTTAAATACAAGGTCATTAGTGTCAATAAAAAAAGTATCATCCGTGCTCGTCTTCAGCGGCTCAATGGTCTAGGGGTATGATTCTCGCTTTGGGTGCGAGAGGTCCCGGGTTCAAATCCCGGTTGAGCCCACTTTTGTATGAATCCTAGGTATGAAAAGGTTTATCCCCAAAGGGTTGGAATAATGACTTGAACTTCAGACGTAAAGAAGTTTATTCAAAGTTCATAACAAACTTATGCCGACGTTTCGACCTTATGGTATGAGGTCATTTTCAAGGCTACAACATGTGAATAACAACATATGTTAATTATAACAAATCAAAAGAGATTAAGTCCGATCTTAGCTGAGTTGGTCATGCAGTTCCTTGAAGAGTCTGTATTTAATGTTTCCGACTTCCAATTACTGTTTTATTTCCGTTATGTGGATGACATTCTGGTTTGTTTACCTGAAAATAGCATTTCTAAAATAGTTGCAGCTTTTAATAACTTTAACAGTAATTTACAGTTTACCTTTGAACTCGAGAATTCTTGTAATTCTATCAATTTTCTTGACATAACTATCATACGTAGAAATAATAGATTAATTTTTGACTGGTATCGCAAACCTACTTCTTCCGGACGTTATTTATCCTTCTTTGATTATTCTCCCCAACAGTATAAAATCTCGGTTATTATCAGTTTAGCGGACAGAGTTATCAAACTTTCGGACCCGTCATTTCATAAAAAGAATTTTCAATTTGTTATTGATACTCTTAAATCTAATGGTTATCCTGAATCACTTATTATTAGTGTTATTCAGAATAGAAAGAATAAACTAACCTTACCTTCTCAGCCTGATACTAATAATAATGTTGATGCCATCTCTGACTTACATCCTTCTGATAACAATTCTGTTTTAACACCTAGTCTGGACATTCCTCCTTACATAGTTATTCCGTTTCATCATAATCTCAGCCGTTCTTTACTTAACTTGTTCAAAGACATTCCCACTAAATTGATTTTTATTAGTACCAATTCTCTACATAGTTTTTTTGCTCATTTAAAGTCACCAGTTCCTAAAAATAAAAAAAGTAATGTAGTTTACCAGATTAATTGCAACAATTGTCCTGCCACTTACATTGGTGAAACACGACAGTACCTTGAAACTCGTATTTACCATCATAAATACCATTTAAAAAATAAGAACTCTTCTCATAGTGCCATTGTTGAACATGCTGGTATTTCTGGACACAATATTGATTTTATCAATGTTAATATTTTACATACAGAACAGAATAATTACAAACGTTTGTTTTTGGAAAGCTGTTATATCCAGTCTACTAAGAATTCTGTTAATCATAAAACGGATTTTTTACAAAGTGTCTCTTGTTACGCGCCTTTATTAAATAAGTTTTGATGTTAGGTTTTCCCGCTAGGTTTCTTGTACGTTGTTTCTGACGTCCATTTTTAGTTTTGACTTGACAAGACAACTATGTTGTCTGTCTTGTTTTCTGCGTTTTTATTCTGACGACCATGGTCAGTTATTATTGTTATCATTATTATTAATTTTAGTTTTTCACTCGTTTTTTCTATACTGTTCAATTGCATTGAACATGTTTTGTTCACAAATATTTTGTGTTTATACTTCCATGTAATATCCACGTGGTAATATTGTATCTTCGCTTCTTCCTTTAAGGTAATGTTAAGCTCGTAATGTTTTTACTGTCTCTTTTGATTTGTTATAATTAACATATGTTGTTATTCACATGTTGTAGCCTTGAAAATGACCTCATACCATAAGGTCGAAACGTCGGCATAAGTTTGTTATGAACTTTGAATAAACTTCTTTACGTCTGAAGTTCAAGTCATTATTCCAACCCTTTGGGGATAAACCTTTTCATATCAAATTTTGACTTAAATAAATCTACTATGAATATGAATCCTAGGTAAAACAATAGTAATAACAGAAAATACTTCGGAAAATACTCACTTCCACGTCGTTTCAGTAAGCGATGGTGGTGTAATGGTCAGCATAGTTGCCTTCCAAGCAGTTGATCCGGGTTCGATTCCCGGCCATCGCACAGTTTTTAGCATACATTTAAGTGAAAGTTTGTATGAATCTAGGTAAAACAATAGCAATAACAGAAAATACCTACTTCCACGTCGTTGCAGCCAGCGATGGTGGTGTAATGGTCAGCATAGTTGCCTTCCAAGCAGTTGATCCGGGTTCGATTCCCGGCCATCGCACAGTTTTTAGCATATATTTAAGTGAAAGTTTGTATGAATCTAGGTAAAACAATAGCAATAACAGAAAATACCTACTTCCACGTCGTTACAGTAAGCGATGGTGGTGTAATGGTCAGCATAGTTGCCTTCCAAGCAGTTGATCCGGGTTCGATTCCCGGCCATCGCATGTTTTGCATTCTGCCGGATGTAAACTGATCTACATGAAACATTCATTTTCTTAAAACTCACTATGTATTATAAACATATGTCAACATTATATGCCATGTAATATGATGTAAATATATACTTACGTATGTTCCATTAATCATCTTGCACATCATTCATAACTGACATTGAAGTATGATGAATGAAATAAAAAGCAGAATATATTTTACATAAATAGTTGCTATTACTGTTGTTCTGCGTAAACTGTGACATAAGACATGACAAGCACTTTGCCATGCATTCATGTACCAAATGTTCTCAATGAAAACCATCAGTAAAATATTTATTTTTAAATGTCGTTGAACGCATGAGTGCAGACAAAAAATATCGTGTTTAAGTTAACTGGGATCAGGGAAGTTGGCGTTGTGAAAATAGTTCGGAGCAAAATACATGTAGGCGTCGCCGTCTGACAGAACTAGAGTACGAGGCACAGTTAGAAAAATAGCTTTAAAATTAATATCTCTTAGTTCCCAACAACTTAGATGATAGATTTAATAGCGTCACAGATATATTAAGTTGTTAGTGAGATGAAATACTAAACAAAATACTTGCAATATTGCATTTTTACACAATAATTAAATACACATATTAAAGAATGTTTTACAATAAATTTAAGTTGGTACTGTGTACAGTGAGCTGTGATATTAATAAACAAATATTAGAATAAAGAGTAGGAAGTGAAATGAATTATTTGACCCGTGGTTATTTATATTAGTATGAAGTTTACTAAGTAATCCCACAGACAAATATCTGCAGACTGACTGTGTAAACAACTTATACATCATAGTTAAGAGTTACGTGTTGGTGATGATTGTACTTTGGCAATGTGACGTATATCAGAAGCGTCCTCTGTGTACGAATATTCGATTGCTAAATTATATATTCGTGATTTTTTGGAAGTGGATCATCTGAAAAGGCGAGGCCAGGCGACCTAACTGTCGTCCTAGCCCAGAAATGTTGGCAACGCGAACATATTGTACGATAGGCTCGTGCACAACTTGTCCCTAATTTAAAATTAATCAGCGCCGGCAAAAATACACACGCCTTGGACTTTATATAGACGTACGAACGTGTTTACGCGATATATTTACTTCGTTGTAGCTAGCAATTAGCCAGGCGGATACCTAAATATTTGTGGACATCATCCGTAGGTAAATATTGATGTTGGTACCTCCTTTAATATCGGTTTATCCGAACAATTTGTATTTCTACTATGTATCTGTCCGTACTTGCTCATATCTATGTATCTTTTAAATATATTTTCAATATTCAGTAAAACATGTGTTGGTTACGAAAGTGTAAACGTGTTACATACTTTTAGTAACTGGTAAAATGCTTCAATGATTTTAAAATGGGATTCATAATCGTAATAGTGATTTTTCATGTCTTCTTTGCTGCAATCCATAGTTTTGCGACTACTGTTTACGCCACTTGTTCGTTAGAAACAATCTTTCAACTTTTCCAATGAAAGCAGTATACAGATTTATATTAAGCAAGCGATGGTGGTGTAATGGTCAGCATAGTTGCTTTCCAAGCAGTTGATCCCGAGGGGCTGGCCACTTACAAAAATTGTGTACACCGTAATTCTAATTCACAGGCAATTCAAGTAATTCACAAGTAATTCGTCGGTAATTCAAGTAATTCTCTAGTAATTCAAGTAATTCACAAGTAATTCGTCGGTAATTCAAGTAATTCATGGGTAATTCAAGTAATTCTTTAGTAATTCAAGTAATTCACAAGTAATTCTGTGATCACTTTATAAAGAAATCCTGATACGCTTGTCACAAATATACGAAAAAACTAAACTATTGCACTGAAACACAACATACAACTGTTGATTTGCAATGAACTTCTACAATTGATTTAGTTAGATGTTCTATTCTAAACATATCTAGGAAAAAAAATATCATACAACTATAAATCGGTCACATTTTGTTTGCATAACAAACTCTTTTGGCAGACCCTTTTCAAGATCCTGCCTTTTGTTTTCTTCGTTTTGTGTAGTTTTCAATTGCATTAAATGTTTAAATAAATCAGAACAGTAAAAATATAAATATAATTAATTTTCATTTTCTAATGTTTGTAATGAAAATAAGAATAAATAATTTTGAAAATATAAATAACATACTTATATTTTTTTTAAAATGTGCATGAGACATATTGTCATTGCGATTATTCTAAAGGTAAAGTAAAATGTATTTAGTCAAAAAATGTATTTAGTAAAAAAAAGAAATGCATCGCGCGGGAATCGAACCCGAGCCGCCGAGAATTATTACAACAGTTTTAAACGTGTCAGTACTCGTATAAATTTTCGCACTTTTCGTGTTACAACGCACTCAGGTGCAACTGGGTATTAATTTCTTGCTAAGTAATGGATTTCCTTGTACTCCGTTCTGTATATTTGTGTTATTCTTATAAATTTTAAACGCATTTCACAAGTAATTCAAGTAATTCTTAGGTAATTCAAGTAATTCTTAGGTAATTCAAGTAATTCATAGGTAATTCACAAGTAATTCAAATAATTCACGGGTAATTCATAGGTAATTCAAGTAATTCCAGACATTTTGTACACCGTAATTCAAGAGTGGCCAGCCCCTCGGTTGATCCGGGTTCGATTCCCGGCCATCGCACTCTTTTTTATGCACATTCGAAAGTTTAAGATATAAGCGAGTATAAGGTTGTCATTAACAATGAAGTATCAAAATGTAACTTTGTCTTTAACAGCTCAATGGTCTATAAGTCTTGGGGGATTCTCGCTCTGGATGCGAGAGGTCCTAGGTTCAAATTCCGGTTGAGTACCGTTTCATATTAAACTCGAATACGCTTTGAAATATGCAAGTCGATTATTTTCATTTTATATAAGCATTTTAGCTCAAATATAAAACAATCATAACCTAATAATCTTAGTTATTTAAGAGGATTGAATTTGAATTTGAACTTATTATGAACGGAGTTTACTGGTATATATAATTAAAGGTATAGTCAATCATGATTACGTATTCATATGTTACAATAGGTCAATATTATATGACTAATTTGACATTATTAAGAAGAATTAGATGATGATTCATTTTCAAATCAATCATCGAGTCTACTGTAATATAATAAAGAATATCAGTATGAATAATGTAAAATATCACTATTAATATGTGTGAAACAAAATATAAAATTATGATTGCTTTTCATAAAATTAATATTATTATTTTGTACTGTTGAGATTCTGTTCGCAATACATGCTAATTTTTATAAATATCCACTACAAAATAGTTTACTATGTCTCTTTTTAGGCAGAACTTCTAAGTACATATATAATTCTGTTAGTTGTGTCAAGATAATATAAAATTTGCCGTTTTATTTTACCCAAAGTTAATGGACAGGAAGATAAACTCATAAAAACTTAATTAAACCATAAAATCACGTTCATTATGTGTACTTTGTCACTAGTGTGTAATAATATTGCATGTCTTTAAAAATTATTGCGTGACGCACGTAACTTCAATGCAAAGGAAAACAACTGCATATTTACAGCATTTAATGGGTAATTTATGAGTGCTTTAATACAATAAAAAGTTGGGTTATAAGTTTTAATATTCCCTGGTTATTAAACAGACATTTTTCTAACTTTCTTTCTTGAAAGTAACAAACAATAATGCACATTTTTCTAGTTAAATCTGTATTAATTAACAGAATATATATTATTTGCTTTAAAGAAAATTATGAATTCGTTTTGTTTCTGATTAAGGTACAGCAAGCTGACATTTCTGAACCTCGGAGGCACCTTTTAACTTTAAATTTAATTAATGCAAATGTAATATTCAGCTTGCTTCATGTCCGTTTAAAGTTGTCACAAATGTCAGTCACTTTTTTGTAGAAAACATATACATACATAATAGATAAAGAGCTTTTATGATTATTTAAATTCATTATTTTCAAATATTATACGTAACTTTGCTTGGCATTGATATTCAAATGAAGTACATTTATGATGAAAAATCTTCCTTGTATAATATGACGTGCCTATTGCTGTTTTGTAAAGTAGGATGTCAGATTTCACTCAGATTACTCATGTTTCGCGAGTATTTGATCAACAGTGAGCTGTAGGTATCTGTACAGTAAAATGTTTCGCCGACGACTGGAAAGATTGAAATGCAAAATGGAAATTGAAATTAATAAAAAAGTTAAAATTTAGTTCTTATTCCTATTTATTCCAAGTATTCTAAGAAAACAACAACTTTCGCTAAACACCTTCGGGTCAATAACCAATTTGTTAATGATATTAATTGTTTAAAAAATTTTTCGGGAAAAGGTGATACATTTCATATATTAGAAGCAATTGAAATTTGTAAACATTTAAGAAAGAATTTTACAATATTAAATGAACGATTAGACATTTAAAATTCAGTTTTATTTTATTATTTATTTATTTTAACAGTTTAAAATGAAATAATAATTATTTTATATATTATATACAGATTTATTTATATTTTTATTTTAAATTTAATATCATTATTTTAGATATTTAATTTTAGTTTTTTAAAATATTTTTTAAAATCTTCATTGTAATAGTTTTGGTACATTTTTGTTCAAGTGTTGTTTTATTTATAATATGCTTGTAATTTGTTTATATGTTTTTGTTTGTTTGATGATGTCACAATTTTGTGTATACTGTATCCAGCCAAACAACCAATTTATGGCATCTATGCAATATCACTAGAAAATATGACGCCACGTTTACACGAGTTCTGAAACGGATTAAAACAATGTTTTGCTACATGAAAACACATTTACAGTATAAGTAAACGCCTACTATAAGCGTGTAATATTTGTTTTCAACGTTGCCATTAGCAAAAAACAAAATAAAAGTAATTTGATGAAAAATAAATTAATAGAAATATTTGTTAAAATTATTAGTTATATTAATGATTTTTTGTGCATATTAATAATAAAAAACCAATAAAATGTCGATTAAAAATATATTTACAAATATATAGTGATATTGATGCTTGTTGAGTTTTCCCTAAACAATGCCGTAAATTGGTTGTTTGGATGGATACAGTGTACGAAACATGTCGCTTTAATAAACATTGTGATATTAAAACAACGTAAATAAACATATTTTAAATATTTTATATTAAACTATGAACTATCACAAAGTATGTGAAAATATTATTATATATTTAGAACAACAATAACAATGTAACAATAGCTAGCTATTGTTAATTCTATTTTAAACTCAAGAACACGTTACAGTATAACCTTTGCAACCAGAGCTTCTTTAAAGCTATTGAAAGAATTTACGTTAAGGTAGATACTTTTTAGCTCATCGACCTCCTGTCGAAGAGCTATAGTGTTCGGTACGATGTCTGTAGCATCTTCCGATTTAAAAAATTTTTGCACAGAAATCCCGGACAGACCCCCTGGATCACGAAATGACTATTACAACATATGTCCGTATGTACGTCGCTCGTCCGCTCGCTAGCTCGCTCGCTCGCTCGTACGAGATGTTTTGTTCCACCTAGATCTCCTAAACTACCCAACGGATTTTTATGAATTTTTTTCTGCAGATACGTGTTATGGTCTAGTTGTGCAAGGTACACTTTATTTTTCAAAATTTTTCTTCGTATTTGAGAAAAAAAATATTTTCCAATTTTTTTTCAGTTTTTATTTTTTTTCTGCGTTATGTTTTATTCAATTGTATTCAAAATTTTCATGCATATGCAGGAAATGGAACAATATTTTTCCATATTTTTTATTTTGAAAAATTATGTAAGGCCATTGGAGAAAAAAATATTTTTTAATTAAAAATTGAACAAAAGAAGATCAATGCATTTATAGTCGGCTTAGTTTGCTTTGCTTTTGTCAACAGAAGAAAATGTATTTACACTTGTTTTAAATTTGTTGTTTTGTTTGCGACCTAGGCACCTAGGATTTTAAAAGTGAATCTTGATAAATAATAATTTGTGATATATTCAGACTTGCACATACGTCGATGAGCTGCAGGCATGTATGTCTGTATACATTCCTAGTTTCTATGTATCCCGCTATATCCTAACTTTACTTGCGAAGACCATACACAATAAAAAACTACGAAGGAAAATTTTGAAAAATAAAATGTACCTTGCACAACTAGACCATAACACGTATCTGCAGAAAAAATTTCATAAAAATCCGTTGTGTAGTTTAGGAGATCTGGGTGGAACAAAAAATCTCGTACGAGAGAGCGAGCGAGCGAGCGAGCGGACGAGCGACATACATACGGACATATGTTGTAATAGTCATTTCGTGGTCCAGGGGGTCTGTCCGGGATTTCTGTGCAAAAATTTTTGAAATCGGAAGATGCTACAGACATCGTACCGAACACTATAGCTCTTCGACAGGAGGTCGATGAGCTAAAAATGTTACGCGCAGATTTTAAGTGTAGTGGTTAAAATTGTATATAAAACATTAGCAGAGCGTAGTTTCGATCTACGGACCTCTGGGTTATGGGCCCAGCACGCTTCCACTGCGCCACTCTGCTCATATGAGTACAGCTAACTACCCTTATATGTGAAGTAAGGGTTGAATTCTAGAATAATCTAGAAAAAAAAAATACAACTAGCAGAGCGTAGTTTCGATCTACGGACCTCTGGGTTATGGGCCCAGCACGCTTCCACTGCGCCACTCTGCTCATATGAGTACAGCTAACTACCCTTATATGTGAAGTAAGGGTTGAATTCTAGAATAATCTAGAAAAAAAAATACAACTAGCAGAGCGTAGTTTCGATCTACGGACCTCTGGGTTATGGGCCCAGCACGCTTCCACTGCGCCACTCTGCTCTTACTGTGTTGCTGATAATTTATCAGATTACATCATATTTTATGATATGATTTGTATTCTGATAAATATGTACTACAGTTGAAGTTATTGGAATTTGTCAAGTATTTCTCAGTATTTCTCGAAAGCTTCTTCTTAAGATACACTCTTACATATATAAAACATTTGCGAGGTCGCGATTTACGATCGACCAATGCGTTGTCGCAAAATTTTGTGGCACTGTGTCAAACATCGTCTCGGTTAACACGAGTTGTTCAACTTGGCGTAGGATGTTAGGTATTAACGCTGCTCAGTCTTCACATTTGACGTCACTACGATGTATTAATGCGGTCACTGCCAAAAAAACAATTATTTCATAAATTCCATCTAGATGCGATCCAGTGACCTGAAATTTTTTTGTATTTATATAAAAATGTATATGTGACGGTTGACAAACCAATCTGATGTTCAATCATTCGTGCTATTTAGAAAGCAGAAAGAAGTGAAAGTGTGACTGTATTTTTTAATAAATTAATTTTCTTGGTTATGATTCATTTCACTATCTATTATTATTCATCCAACGAGGTTTTTCTAAGTTATGTCATCTTTTATTATATCAATATTGTTTTAGATTACTTTCAGGAAATAAATGTCCACAATTCTGGTTTCGCGGTAAACTGCGGAAATGTATCAAATGAGTGACTACGGAAAAAACGAGTTTAATTTCCAGTTTGTGTGTTATAATTTGTTCCTTCTTTACCTTGCCGTGACGCTGTAATAATTAAATGATGACGATATTGAAATGAGTCAGTGTCGTGTGCCTGCTGCGGTTATGACATACACTGAATTGAACAGAAGTGTGTGGTAACTACATATACTAATTGCTGATGGGTGTGAAAAGGAGGAGTGTTCATATGTCTGGTCGATGGGCGATTCTGCTACAGATGGTGACGGTATTTCGGCATTAGCACGTGCCCGTCGGCCACTGCACGTGAGTGGGCGTGGTGGTGGCTGCTGCTTCTATGTTGTCATTCACCTGTGTACCGTTCCGCACACGCAACAGACGGCCGTCGGTCAGTGGTAGTAACCAGTCGTGTCTGGTTCGGTGGACTCACATCACTGTCCGTGCATCATTCAGTCACTCAGTCATCTGCGTGAAATCAAGGAACGTAGTATTGTTGTTGTAACAGTGCGTCGCTTGTTTCCTACGTCCCCTACCGCGCGCAGCTGTTGTCTGTGCCATAAGTTAGTGTCTCAATACTTTATTCCGGCGGCGAGCGACGCTTGCGCGACGCCGAGTGCCGGCGTTCTTGGGGGTTCGCCAGTTGCACCCCGACTGCTGTGTCGTGCAGTGTTTGCATTCCGGCGTCTCGTCTCCGTATCAACTCGTAGTCGTCGTTGTCGGGCCGGCTGTACGAAACCTGCTGCTAACAAGTGTGCGCGTGTGTGTTATGTTACTCGTGTTGATGTTACCTTGGTGCCCCTGTGTATGACCAGTGTCACTGCGATGGGTGCGAGACATTTGTTAACGACGTTCGCGCTCGTTTTGGCCGTCGCCGTCTACGAGACTCTGGCCCAGGAAACCGCCAACAATCATACGATACAGGCCACCAATAGCTCGAACACTACTGACAGACTCAATTGCGAGGATGGTCTAGTTATACCGTGTTGGCAGCCACTGGAAAATGTCCCTTTCGGTTGGAAGTTTTTACGCGGTAGTGTTTACTTCATATCGCTGATGTATTTGTTCATTGGTGTTTCCATTATATCGGATCGGTTTATGGCAGCCATCGAGGTGATCACGTCACAGGAGAAGGAACTCACCGTGCATAAGAAGGGTGGTGAACGGCAGATTATTGTTGTCAGGGTTTGGAATGAGACCGTTGCTAATTTGACATTGATGGCGCTTGGCTCGAGCGCCCCAGAAATTCTGCTTTCCATCATTGAAATCTGGGCGAAGAATTTCGAAGCCGGCGAACTGGGACCGGGTACGATTGTCGGTTCAGCCGCGTATAACTTGTTCGTTATCATTTCACTATGCGTGATGGTGATCCCTAACGGTCAAGTCCGCAGGATTAAACATCTGAGGGTGTTCTTTGTTACGGCCACGTGGTCCGTGTTTGCCTATGTATGGCTGTACATGATCCTGTCCGTGTTCTCCCCCGGTATCGTGGAGGTGTGGGAGGGTCTCGTTACCTTTAGTTTCTTCCCTGCAACCGTACTTACTGCTTACGCAGCCGATCGTCGAGTGTTGTACAAATACTTGAGCAAGGATTATCGAATGAATACGCGCGGCGTTATTGTCCAGGCAGAAGGCCAGGAGCAGACAATTGACGTTGCACATTATGTAAATGAGGATGATGCCCGTGAGGATGCCAAACACGAATATATCACGATCCTGCGGGAGCTTCGTAAGCAGCATCCTACCGCTGACTTGGAATCTTTGGAGAGGATGGCTCATGAACTGTTGTTGAATCGCGGTCCGAAATCTCGGGCGTTTTATCGCATTCAGGCCACTCGAAGGTTGATGGGCAGTGGTGACATCCTACGTCGCATATCTGAACGTGCTCAGAGTGATTTAAGCGAGGTGAAGGCTGAAATTCGCAGAGAATCATGCTCAGCCACGTTCAATCCTGTCATTGCAAGCCGCGTGTTCTTTGACCCGGGTCACTATACTGTATTGGAGAGTTGCGGTAGGTTTGAGGTGCGAGTCGTACGCACTGGTGATCTAGAGGAAGCGTGCATTGTTAACTATATTACGGAAGACGGAAGCGCCCAAGCAGGAAGTGATTACGTGGCTATCAGAGGAACTTTACGTTTCCAGCCGGGAGAAAATGAAAAGTTCATCACGTTGGAAGTGATAGATGATGACGTGTTTGAACAGGATGAGCATTTCTTTGTACGACTGAGCGGTACGGTACACTCTTCGCGGACCCTAGTTTCTCCAGCACCGGCCACTGTCGTTATCCTGGACGACGACCACGGCGGAGTGTTTCGATTTCCTGCGCAGAATCACGAACTAGTGGAGAGTGTTGGCACGTACGAGCTGAAGGTTGAACGATGCTCTGGCGCCAGGGGCCGCGTGCTGGTGCCCTACTGGACAGAGGATGGTACCGCCAAGGCCGGCAAGGAGTATGAGAGCAATCAGGGCGAACTAATATTCGAAGACAACGAATCAGAGTAAGTAAGATAAAGACACGTTATAGGTTACATGCAGAACAATATTGAATACAGATTAAAATTGTATGAAAAGCATGCTATTAGGTCATTATTTCGATATGTTAAAATTTGTTAGTAAGGAAAATTGCTATAAGGAATTAAAGTATATTTTTAGATTTTTTGTTTATCTGATTTTAGTTGACCTTTATACATAATATGCATATTTCATAAGAAAAATATGCACTTCAGTAGGTAACTTATTCCAATCAACTAAATCAAGTTACTTTACTATTTAATAACAGAGAAATCAGTTTGAATAGATAAACCAAAAGATTATTAATCATTAAAAGATCTTATTCGTTTTACACTTTTTTTTACACGTGTATTAAATTCTAACTTGTAAAAACGAGTTTGTAGAGATTACATACAATGTACGATGTACGAGTATATACTGATAAGTAAATAGTATTCCACTTGAACTAACCCGTGCGTATGTTACGTTTTCTCAAGCTAAAGTGGAGTTATTCGAAATATTCATGTCATTTATTACTCTTACTTTCAATGCCATTTATGTACGAGGAAACGGCAGCTAAACATTACTTTTACTTTCCATATGTCAGCCACTAACCATAATGAATGAATAATTTATTCTGGATAAAAGTATTATTTTGTTAAATTAGTTGTTAAATAATGTACAATGCAATACTACTTAACAGGAAAATATAGAGAAAGTATTTATGCTTAAAATATTCATTATTGACAAAAGCATCAGACATTATTAAACTTCGAGGTTTATGTATATTTATTATTCAAAGAGCTTATCAGTTATTTATAATATCAATATTTATAGTAGATTTTACGGTTAGATTTATTTTTAATGTGATGTATTTATTATATAGTTTGATATGCAATATCACATAATGCCGAAAAAGCAAATTAAATCATATTTTAGTTAAGACATAATTTAAAAAAAAAATATTCGAAACAAATTGATCTGAGAAGAGTAGGTATGTTGAAATCTTTGATTTCAGAAATGACAAATATTTACTGTCATATAATACTAATTATAAAATGAGATTTATTTATTTGCTAACCACCTGTGTAATATCTTGTCATTTTGCACAATTTTTATATAATTAATTTTATATATAAACACAGATAAATAGTTACTAAACGTTAATTGGTACTCAACGTTAATTAAAGCTGATCATTAATTTAAAATTACAAACAAATGAAATACAAAATTCTCGTGAAACATAATGTGCTTATGTATCAATATTCAAGTAATCTAAACATGATTCATAATAAATATCATATGATAAAATTAACTTGTTTGCGTTTTTCATGTATAAATAAAAAAAAAAGAAATAAAATATCTGAATTATTTTCGGTCAACATGAATCATAATCTATTTTTTGCTATGCAATTCGAAGTATCGTATTCGAGACTGTAAACTTGACTGTTATATTTAGCACCGATTGTTTGACAAAATATAAACTGACAGCACACATACACATGCCGTCAAATAACATATTCGCACGCGTTTGCTATTTTCAAATTACTCGGTTTGGCACGATCCGAACGAATTTCGCCCCAACATTTTGCAAGGAATTAACTGACTTCATTGTCGATTTACTCTTTCGAAAAATATGTAGTCACGAAACTTGTAATTAAATTAACTCGTAAATCTACGGATCAGTTTGTTGATAACTTTACTTCTGTAGATTTTTTACAAATTAATTAATCGTTTTTACCAGAATATCATTGTAGACAGGTGCTAGTCATAATTAACATTGGAGAGTTGCAAAAATGAAATGAAAAATGATTTATCTTGACTTAGAGATTTGAAAAGCCATATTTGACAATTGTTGTAATAAGTTGAATTTCCATCTCGGTAAATAAATTTTCATGCTAAAAGTGAGATCTCAGCCTCGTACATTGTGAATAATTCATAATATAAATAGCATATTTTTTATTTTGTCGGTGGAAGTATGTATATTTTTAAATTTTCTGCCAGTATTTTGCAGATTTATTACGCGTACACGTCGTACACATATTGAGGTTAGGTTGCGGTGTGTAGTTGAATTTTAACAAACACTACGAGGCGATGTTTGTATTTATATAAGTGAAAAACGTTGTTTGCCGTAGTGAAGATACTCAGACAGTTATGTGGTTTCATTTTGTGTTATGAACATTCCATGTGTGGGGATGCATGTAAGAATGTTTGTGTGTTACACATTTGAATCGATCCTGACACAACACTGTGGGTACTCCAGGACGGTACTGTTTACACCGAACGTATCCATATCTATGCAAATATTGGCAAATGTGCCAGTTGTACATTTCGCATTCGGCTTTTACTCATAATATTGCAAAACATATTTGAATTCAGTTTCCTTCAGACTGGACTAATATTATTTTAAGTATTTCGCCTTTGAACTGATGTTCTAAGTAATGTAATAACGTTGATGTACGATAATTCCACATAATAAAACATGTTATATTAATCAAAACCTAGATGCTACAAATAATTTAGCACGATCCACTGTTCAACTTTTAGTCTGACAATAAGTCACACATTGTAACAAAATATATAATTATGACTCATTTTAGTTTGCGTGAAAACATTTGCTTTATATTGGACAAGAACGAAACGAAATAAAATTGTTTATTACATGACCTACAAAGAAAAATATATTATGCACAACAATCGTCTCAGTTCGTAGGAACTGAGTAAGCAAACCATTTATTACATCATTTACACTTATGCAATATGACATGAAAAACCTTTTATTCACTGCACCAAACATTCCCACGTTTTTCCCTGTTCTTTTGTTTGATTTGACACAACAGACAAATGTCAACTTGACGGTTAATAAATCTTGTGTGTGTGAATGCTGTATGTATTGTTTGATAAACTACTGGGCTTACCCAAGTCAAAATCGTACCACATTTTATGAAATTAAACCCTTACAATATGAGAATAACCTGCCAAGTGTGATATAGAGTGCTTTGTGGGAATTGTACATTCCGAATTCATATTTGGGTTAGAACAAGTGCCAAGGGAATCAGTCCATCTAGCGATTGCCATTCTTCTGACAGTTGGCCCTTTGTATAAACAGGAGTTTAACATACAGATGGCATAATATAATACAATACAGGATTGTACAATTTTGCTATTCTGTTTCTGAAATAACGCATTTTAAAATGAAGAAGGATATGTAAAATAAATTTCTCATATTATAACTATCAGCTTGCCAAAGCTAATGCCTAAAGTTTTTTCAAAATCCTTCGTAATTGTATTTTTGATAAATACTCTGGTGGTTTAAGTCCCTAGTCAGTCGTCAATAGGCTAAAAAATTACTGTTATCCCATGGGAATTTTCCAACTAAATCGGATCACACATAAATATTTAATTATTTATTACGTAATTAATTTCAATGCATGGATACTCGTATATATTGGATATTGATTGTTCTACATTTTCATGCAATTTATCATTTCTATGGCATAGTTATGATGACCGGCTGTGAATTGAAATGCTGATATTGTAGATATTATGTGAGATATTGGGTACGTTACAGTGTTTGTGTGAATCGTACTAAAATAGTTATGACCGTCGCAGACCTTGGTCTCTGGGATTTGTTGGGTTGTCGACAGATTTATCGACGGTATTTATAGTTACTTCACTAACGCACATTATTAGCGGAATAAAAATATTGTGTCCATGAGACTGATTTTTAAATTTTCTACAAATACGTGCGCTGAATGTTGTAGATATTTAAATTTAAAGCAGAAGATCAAAAGTGACATTCAAATATTGTGTTATGCTGGGAGTATTTTCCAAGTTGTGGCAACAAAAATAATAAGCCGAGGAAATAAGTGCTTCCGTGAATTTTCTATACAATTTTACGTGAGAAATATTTCTAAACACAAACCTGTCAAATTTTTAAAAATAAGATGTTATTTTGAATAAAACTTCAATTTCTATTCTTATGAATAAGTCAACCGTATTTACTAAAAAATGCAGTACGGTGCTTATAGTAAAAATAGTATTACGTTTATTCATAGTTCTCATTTGTATTCCAATAGAAAACTATTCACTACCTACATGTTTTAATATTCTTTTGTTGAATTTATTTTTATTTCCGGTTATTCATTCATAAGCGCTTACTTGGAAAATATTCTTTTAACAAACATACGTAATATGTAATTTTATTCAAAAGTCAAGGACATTTCTATTTTATTCTATCTACTTATTTTATAATTTACAATTTTATGAATGAATAACGTGTATGGATGCATTTCATAGACAATTCTGATAAAATGAAACTTTTTAATAAAAATTAGAGAGTAAAATTATATTTGAAAATGGAAAATTGTCATTATAATATACTGGTGGGTAATTTCTTTTTCAATAATTATTTTTTTGTAATATAGTTCGGTGGAGTAGCAATAAAATATTATTACTGTTTTGTACGGATAAAGCAATGATAAAGAATAACTATTATTTATTAATAAACTACTAAGGGTGAAGAACGAATTGAAAACAGAAAACTCGAAAGTACAGTGAAGAAAAAGTACTTAATAATGTAATAAGACTTTAAGTAGATTTTTCAGACTACACATTTCAAATATTTTTACTCTTAAAGAAACTATGTAGATATTTGTTTCAGTAAACTTAAATGAAAATACGCTACAGTTAATATTGGAATAGTCGTTATTATTATTGATATTAGTAAAGTTTGATGTGAACTGTGCAAAACTGCTTCTGAACAATATATTTTGTTTGTTAAAGCTTTGGTTAAATCGATTGAGATGAAAGTCTACAAGTTGCGATGTCTTTGTGAAATATTGATAATGTCTATAGAGTCTTGTGTAATGTTCCGTGAAGTACATGAGGGCCTCCGTCGTATCAATATTGAGAAATGTCATGCGTTCAGTATCCAACCCATTCGTATAGCTGCGGCTAACAAATGTATGAAAGGATATTTGTTTCCGATGCCCTGACAGGCAAAACGAAAAAAAATACGTATTAGTTCAGAATTTATGTCCAACATCATCCGGAATAGATATGTATGTATATTTCCAGTATTGTTCAAACGGGAAAATATTGAAATGAAAGTTTGATGTATTCGTAACTGCCATTCACAAACTTCACGGTGCAAATGTACAATTTATTGATACATGTTTCAGTACTAAAAGAAATGTTACATACGTACGCTATACTTCAGGAATTCTCAGAAATTATACTGATATATACATTCAGTATTAATGTAAGTGCAAAAATATAAATCGGTAGTATACGTTTTAAAGAGGGTATATTTAAGTAATTTGAAGTACTTAAATAATATAGTATAATTTCCAGGTGCAAATGCAGGTTAAATTGTGAATTTCATCAAAGGTTTGTCGTAAATTCTCATCAAATCTAAAGCAATGCAATTAGATTTTCATTTGCCGTGTGCTAGCAACGCGTAGTACACTTATTTACCCGTGCATTTTACACTCTGACCGTGTCTTGTTGCTCCTCCGTAAGCTTGCACAGCATCTCATAATGTTCTTTCACCGCCATGTGCGTTATTTAGTTAGCAACGAATAAATTCCATTGGCACCGCGGATGTTACGTATTTACAAGAATCTCCGTAGTGCCAATTTTCTACAGCTAGGAAAACATACATTCCTCTTCTATGCCTGTAGTAATAGTTGACGCGTTGCGATGGTGACGACCTTGCGCGTGGGTGTCTGTTTCCCGTTACACAATCTGCGCGTAACTTAGAAAAACAAAATAAAAACGTCTGCTTCTGATTGTCTATGGTGGATTACTGAAAAAATAAGATATTCGATGTACCAAAGAAAATCCTTTGTCAGTTTTTAATTTATATTGACAATATAAGATAAATCCATAGTAGACGATTAAATAAATATAGTTATACGCATTTAGGATAAAGTTTGGAATTCAAACAGCCGATGGAAAGTGCTAACTAGGATGAGATGACGGTGAGCAGTTTAATATATTCAGAATAAATACAATGACCCAAATTCAGCTATCGCCTCTTTCTTGAAGATAACCCTAAAAAAAACTAAGCAAACGAAAGTTTGCTTGCATTAATATTTTAAATAAACAAGAGTTAGTAGAACTTACGGAAAAATGAAACTAAAGTTTAAAACAACTACACAAGTCAATATTGTATTGTGATACCACTGTGACATATAGTATGTCATCCGTCCTTACCATAGAATACTACAGTTTGTATTATTGGCGGTAAGATATTCTTGGAAAAAACAGAATTGTAGGGAAATTCACACTATATTTTGTCGTCGCTTGATGTTTTGATCTAGTGACTCATGTGTGTATGGGTTTACCCTAATGCTAACATTCTCTCCCTCGTATAACGAAATCAATCTTGAGGCTTGGACCCTTAGAACTTCCGTGTTATCGAGTCACGGCTAGCGTATCCAGCTGTGACTAACCTTCCAGCTCACGAGGGGATAGCTCTATAGAAAATTTCGTGTTACGCATCCATATTGATTTATACAGCAAATAAACAGATACCGTTGGATTTTACATAAATTTCTTTTACTTTAAGATGTCAAACCTGTGAATATTGTACTACTAGAATAGACAAAAATAGCTTGTGTATTACAATGTGGTAGAATTCACCACTGATAAGTAAAATCAAGTTTTATATTATTTAATAGAATATTCCTTCAATATTTTTTTATTATAGTTACAATAGTATATTATTTGTGTTCAAATTTTCTGTAATATCATATACTATATGCTATACTATATATGCTACATTATTATATGTAGATCTGATTGAGATAATACATTTACCATTGAATTAAATTTAATTATTTGGCTACATGGTATGATTATATTATTTGCGGATTTATATTATTAATAAATAGAACCATAATTAAAACAACGATAAAAGTATTTCAAATTCACGAAATGAAATGTAATTAAAATATACGATTATGTATATTAAATTATGCGTTATTCAAACGTTTTAAATACAAAGTTATATTTATAGAATGTACAGTGACATAATACTGTGTATTATCACGATCCAGTTTATTTTCTCTTATGTAACAACCTCTATATACTTTCACCTGTCAATTTTAACGTCTCGCCAACCCTGATTCTATCGTCACTCAGTGTGAAGAGCGTTAAAACGGATTGAAAAGAAACGTTCTCGAATATATTCCCGTTCGTAACAAATAAAATTCTGAATCATTATGCGTTTCGTCGTAGTAGCGATTCGACGGAGGTGGAATTTGAAATTTTCATCCCTTTATATTTTCTTTTAATATTCGCCGTAACACTAAAAGTGAAAAAGCAATAGCAGCTGAAGTGGAAAAAGAAATTTATTTTCACAGAAATATATAAAAACTCTTGAAATAAAATTGTGACTTTTTCGCATGGTTATACAGTGAAATTTCTAGTTTTGTAAAATTGTACTTTTCTCTGTCGTATCTATAAAGTTTATAGATTCGTTTATAGTATAAACGAATAATACAGTATCGTTTACTGATCTTTTTTCTATTATCTGTCAAATGCGTAATTTAATTGATTTGTCTGTGCATATCAAAACTTATCTGTGATTCAATTTATTGTAAGGTCGCCCGTAACTGTGCTACTGGACACAGGACGCTTTTCTGGTTTCGGAACGCTCTAGTTTATTACATCCAGGGACTTTCTCAAATCCCTTTTGAACCCGTATCAATTCTCCTGACAAGTACATCTCGACATTTTCAGATTCCGTATCCTAATCAGTTTTTTTTTTTTAATATATTTATTTATTTTTCATATGCTGGGATTTTAACGAGTACTTACGATTACGAAAACTATTCGGATCAATCTGTATAAATAAATAAAGCTAAAATTAAATAACGAATAAAAAATAGAAATCAAGATGTATTTATTTAAAGAGAGACTGTATGTAAACATTAAATACATTATCACACCAATTTCTAAACAGAAATTTGTTTTTTGAAGACTCCAGACGATCTTCTAACTTAATTCAATTATTCGTGTACTGTACCTGTCGAATATGTTATTATATGTTATTATTATAACGAGATTTTGGTAAACTGTATTGGGTGTCATCATTACTGTACATATCCCTACATATTTAATTATCGCCTGCACGTTTGTTATTATATGTTTGACATTTAAATATTCAGCCTATGCAAATGTGAAATATTTCGATCTATGTACACAGTGTTGACCGATATCCTAATGAATTTGTCAGTCTGGTTCACATATTCGAATATTAATTTAATTATCTCTAATTTCTGCTTAATTCGAATTGAATCTGTAGGCTCGTAATCACGGATCATCTCTATATAATTCGATGTTCATTTGACTATAATTTAATTATAATCATAAAACAATAGAGTCACGTTTCGTTACACTGATATTGACTAGTAGTTTGTAGTTTGAAATATACTCCGAATTCGAATATAAGTATTGGTGTATGTACAATTATTCTCGTGTATAAAGTGAAACTTCAGCCAGATAGAAGAGATACATCACATATGTATATGACATTATACAAAACGAATAGAAAAACTAACAGTATGATACAAATAGTAGAAAGTATCTTCCATGCAGCATGTGTCTAATGGAAGAATATATTCCATTTGTAGTGATGCATTGCGCTACCTTGCCTGTCTTCTAGAGCCTAGACCCTAGACGTATCCATGATTCATCATCTCCATTCTCCAACCATGGTTTAATCAACTCGAGGAAGTTTACTCGGAGTTATCCGCCTACATCTATCCTATCTTATGCCTCCTTCTAGACACATTCTCCTTTTTCGTTACTTCGCCTTTCCTGATCTTTGCGGAACATAGAGCAGAATAGTGAAAGTGTTCTTTTCCCAGAATTTTATGTGTGACGTCCAACAGCATAATATTCCCAGCTGCTTCATTGGCGGATACATAAGTTCTGATTAAAAAAGAACAGTAAAACTCTGAACTCTTTTATTGTAAATGGCATATTCGCATAATCGTGTTAGAACTTCTACAGAATACAGTTGACACATGCTAAATAACATAGATTTAGAAAACATAATGTTAATATCGATGATGCTATTCTAAATATGTTCTTTGTGTTACGTAGAGTAAAATGGTTATTCTATTAGTCAATAGAAGTTAAAATTAGATTCGAAAATAAGGACACTAATGTTTTCGTAAACATACATTAAATAAACACGAAGCATGAAGTAGCAAGAATAAATAGTGCTGGAGAGCGGGTCACAGATGTAATCGATTTCGGGTAATGTATTACAAAAGGGTGGCACAATCAGCACAATTTATTTGTTCGCTAAAAAATATATCTTAGAACTGGTCAAGTTACAATTTACTTTTCCCCGAAACTAGTTTGAATGAAATGAAATTGAATGCCCCCTGATGCGAAGTGAGATTTATTTTTTTGCGATAAAATCAACCCGCACTATTGATATTTACATTTACAATTCTATATGTAAAATATTTCAATCCCAATGATGGCGTGTCGGAAGTAAAATCAAACGGTGATATATTTATGGCAGACGCATTCGAAATTAAATTTTCAAAGCGATTTGAATTTCAATTTTCAATATGTGGAATGTAATATAGCCGACGGCTAAGCCTACATTTCAATTCGGAAACATTAATTTGGATTTAATTCGTTATCAGATTTGTCGTATTAACCGCTTGAATGGGCTGAAGGTTTTTGGGAGGTTTCTCATGTCAATACGGCAACCTTCGTTACAGGAACAGGATGTTTGTTATGCATTACTGACCCCTGTGCACGTGTGCTGACTTGGACGTTTTCAACTTGTCGTTCATTATTATTCTGCTCATTCGGGGCTTCCCCTCACGATAGGCTTCATATGGGTATAGTGTTCCACAACTCAATGATTCAGTGAAAAAAAAATCTATACACGCAACTCAGAACATGCAATTATAAGCTGTTAACTGTTCTAGATGACTTTTATAGATTCTTTTGAAAACATGTTAAATACGTTGATTTTAAGTGATGTTTCCGCATATAACATGAAATAAAACAGCCTTGTTCCGAGTGCTTATTACTTTATTGTTTTGAATTTAATACTGAATGTTTCTACCTCCACATAAGAATACTATTTTACTTTTTCTGCAAATACGTTTTCAGAAAAATTGTCACACCATGTTGTTGGTGGAAACGTTTACACGTGACAATTCTTTCGCTTCGTTCTATAACTGTGTTACGTGCTACTACAAGTTTCGTTTGAAATTTCATTTGCTGCGTGCCTGTTCAAACATTCAGGTGCCATGTGACACATGTGCAAGATGCTGTTGGTTGCTAGTGTTTACATCGTTACAACTGCTATTCGTTCGCGTGGCCTGGGGTCCCTCTCGGCACACTCTATCCTGTGTTGTATCCGCGTATACTATACTACTGTTTCTTTGCTACGGCGGGCGCTGAGCTTACTAGCGGAAACTTACGTGTGCTTGTTTGTCTCGTACCATCTCGTACTAAGACGTATGGCTTCGCTGCTATATATAGTGGGACACGGTTGCCTCACTAAAAATAGGACATTTTAAGTTGACTTGTTATAAACCGAAAATTATTTATGTCCCTCGTGACATAGTCGTCGCGAAATTTGGAATATGCGATAGACAGTAGGTATATGATTGGCACACATGTTTAATTCTGTGTTTTATGATAATTTATGTAAATGCTTGACATTAATGCATTTTTTAACAAAATATAATTGAGACTAGATTCTCATATTAATAGTCCTACCTGTAGATGAAATTGTAGACACATACTTTTTGGCGAATTAATAAAATATTGTTGAAAAAAATTATAATCAACACAAAAAATTATAATCAGTGCTGAATATACATTAACATTCATACACAAACTTTTTATAATAAATGCTAATTAAATTGATATACATATTCAAATTAATTTTTGTTTATAAGGTAGCTATTTGGCAGGTGTATATTAACTCATAAAATAAAACTGAATTAATATAGCTATATTGTAAGTGTTATGAGACATTTTGTAAACGTTTAAATGTCATTTAAATTTATACATATAATATTTATTGGCATGGCAACAAGTATAATATGACAGTGTTAAATAAATATATAGGTAATTCTCGTTTTGCGAATCTCCGTCTTTACGAATCAAGCTGTACTGATGTTCTCTTTGCAAAAGAAGATCGGAAAGAATTGATTCACAAAGGCGGGAATGAACTGTACATATAAACAATGTTCATTCATCTATAATATTTAAATCAAATCGTTTGTGCTGTATTCTAACGAAATATAACAGTTAATAATCAATATTAGTTAAAGAACGTAGTGATTTGTTTTAACATTTCATTTGAACGTCATATCAATCCGTTTCTAATATTAAATAATTGAATGTCTATAATAAATTTGTGCTTGAAAACAATTGCTTGGGTCAGTGAACAGTCAAGTATTAGTACTCTTGAGCTTATTGATAACTTTTCCTTTGAGCACCCACATTATGCACTCCATTACAGTTTCCTGCCCTAACAATACCGGACGGTGAACACGTAGTATTATTATTATTTTCAAAAGGAAGTCCTTAATAAAATCTATATTAATTCAGTTTTATATTCACATATTTTAGGAGTTACGGATGTATGTACTTTTGTGTCTACTATAAAAGTTAATTTTTAGTGTAATTAAATAATATGTCAGTATTTTTCTGAGCTCTGACATCAGGATATATCATTTTCCTCGTTATTAAATTTACCACCCGCATGGGCGCCCGCAGAATTTTTTCCAGGGGGGCAAAATATAGAAATATATAAAAACATAAAGTTTTAACATAAAAAACTTAAAAGTGCCAACTCGGGGGGTGGGGGTGGGGGGGCACCAGTGACCACCAGTGACCACCAGTGCATTCCATTTGATTATTTCATAACATGAATCATGTAGGTATCTATTGAATCACTGCATATTCCATTCTTCCTACTCAATAATTCTTCGACTATTTCCTCATTCTCGCATCACCGATAGAATCATATTTTATGCCTTTCAATCATGGATGACATATATGCATTCTACAGGATATTACGTAAATACTCAATATAGGTGTGTGATACACCTTATACATTTTCCTGTACAATAAAAAATAAATAAAAAATTCGAATTTATATCTACAAATTGAATTGCGGTCATGAGCACATAGATCTAAATTACTTGTTCGTGAAAAATGTCATTTTAAATATAAAAATTCAAGTCATTTCTAAAATGACATTAATTTTCTCGTAATTTGTTTTGAGAAAGTAAATTGAAATGGTTTTTTTGCATTGTTCCTTATCTGATTCTTCATTGTTTATGATTGTGTTGAACATCGTGCAGAACTGATAGTGTGTGCATGTAACAAATAAGTGTTAGTTAATTATAATACATGCGATTATCATATTCATATTACGGCGATTAAGTTCTGATGTCATTGTAACAGTTTACTGTTGCGTGTGTCATGCGAAAAATCTAATTTCATTCATGTGTGGTCCGTTCACAATGAGTGTAGTCAAACATATGCGTTACAACAAGGTCAGGATTACTGTATAAATAAATAATCACGTAAATAAATGATAGCAATCATAACTGACATGACAAGTGTTACTGAACAGAAAATATATGTGTAACACTTTTACGTGACAATTTCACTATATACAGTGTTCAATAAATGAAAAGATTATCAATAAAAAAACAAATTTTACCAAGGATGAAAAGTACATGACATTTATAAATATAAGCATTTTTTTTTATATTTGTATAAATTATTGATAGAGTTTAAAAGAAATGTATTTACCAAGTACATATTTTATATTCACAAGTATGTATATAGCTCATTTCATTTAATATTAATATCTTCGTGAAAGTAATAGTGATTTTTAATTACTTCATTTATTTCAACTATTTAAAGAAAATTTTCTAATTAAAACCACAAAGCAAGCGACGAATTTAAATGAAATTGAAAATGTTCTGTGCTGCAAAAAAAAATATAACTGGCGTGTTATAATTATATTGTAAGTAAATATGCAGTCTATTTTCACCAAAGCATTTTTTTGTGTCTGAAGTTACATTAATATAACGTACAAAGCATGAATGCAGATGGACATAAAAATGGTTTTAATTTTTAAACAGTATTTATGTCGTCTAAAAAGAAAGTTTCGAAGGTTATAATTCATAAGTTGCCCATAAAGTAACACGATTTGAAGATCCACATTCAAGATGGTAATAATTCAGTACGTCATAAATTTAAACCAACGGAATGTAGCAAATTGAAACGGTACAGAAGGTAACATTTTCCGTCCGAGATGGCGTTACCGTCAGAGTAACAAAGTGTGGTTCGACCGGGGAATCGTCGTTGCATTATTAACGTAACTTAGGCTTGTTTTTGCTAAGGGGACAGACACATGGTGTCCTTGCAGTCTGGCGAATCAATTATGCAGATAAGTTTATTTTATACTTGACGCATACTGGCATACTGCTTGCTTGTTCCCCGGTGTTCATGCCTGCATGCCCCCTGGTTATATCATCCGGCAAATGTACGAGGCTTGAGTTTTATTTTGATGAAAAAACAAACATGCAGAGGAATATGCTGTAAATATGGGACGCAGACTAGGTCACGGCTGCTTCACAAGGTGGAAATATTTTCAACAGGCTCGACAGACGAGTATTTTCCATGTACATTTTAAAGAAACTTTTTAAGTGTGAAATTTTTATCAAAATGTTTCGAACAATTATTTATTGGAGCGAAAATTGAAATATTAATCTGAACTCTAGACATTTATTATTTATATATGTAAATTAAAGCATAAAAAACAAGCTATACAAATGTTTAAAAAGTATTATTGAAATCCGCAATTAACTTTCATCATAAATTGAAAAAGTTTTGAAAATGATTTGTTTATTTCTGAAGATATTCATCATAACTGTTGCATTGCTAATTTCATTTTAGCAGGATTTAACGTGTTTGAACCTTAACAGAAAACTTTGCTCATTTGTCATCGGATTACGGAAATATTAAAATCAGAAACGTTGGAAATTTCATATTGCGGACGGAGGAAGAATTTAACATTAATGTTTGGTGAAAATGTATTATGAATTTTTAGTAGGATTTGTAATAATTGTATCTGATTTTTGCAAAAAAACCCTATTTGCATTGATACAAATATTGGGTAAAAAATACGTTGATAAGAAATTCAATTTGTGTGTATATTTTTAGAAATAATGAACGCAAGATATCAGTTTTCATATTATGCGTGTTTGTCAGGTTTAATATATTTTAATTGTCAAGTTGAATATATATATATATATATATATATATATATATATATATATATATATCTATAATATAAAAGGCAAAGTGCGGATGTCTGTCCGTGGTGAGGGGTTAGCAGATGACGGGGGTATTTGAACAAAAGAAGATCAATGTATGTATTAGTATAGACGGGATATAAAGTTTTCGGTGAATAGTCGGCTTATCAACGGTAACAACAGAAATACGATGTTTTTGACAGTTAATTATATTGACATTAGTGTTTCATATTTTGAATGTTCAACAACGATTTAGTGGTAATAAAATAATAAAAATGATTTATTATAATTGTGTTTGTCACTGCATAATATTAGCATTAATTAGTATTATTCTCTATTTCATTGCAAAGAATGTGTGAAGCTCTGAGATGTAATAAGTTTGCTTTGCTATGAAAATTAACAAAGTACATGGCCGGTCCATAAAATTGACGGGGATCAACTTACGAACCCCCTGCTTTTCATATCAACATTCCTATGTTGCATGTTCTAGGGTCAGTTCGTCAAATAACGTATTTTTATTTGCACCAACTAGCAAGACATGTAAATTGTGTACAGGGAACATATAACTTGATATTAAAAATGTTCTACCGTACGAAGTACGGGAACGACTGCTAGTATATATATATATATATATATATAATGAATGTTGATTTTCCCTAAAGATAATATTGTTGATTATTTAATTAACTACAAGAAGTGATAAGATATATGAGGACAGTGTGACTGGTATAAGTAGGACTACACAGTGGAGAAACTAACCTAAAAACAGAATTGTCAAACTGAAGTAATAGCATTTGTGGGTGAAGTTAAAATTTTACCTTCTAGACTCTAGAAATAATTCAATTTGCTCTCTGACAAACGTTAATAATGACTTTCTAACAACGTTTTTCGAAATGGATCAGTTGCAAATCGATTATTACCAATTCAATCTTTGTTTTTCGTCGATTACAAAATGTCACCAAGACAGAATTTGAAGGCAGTCATTTTACGGCAAGTAATTGAAACCGACCGAGATCGATGTTGATGTTTTTGAGAAAATTTTTCACTGAAGTTGACAGACTATTAACAAAATAAATTGACATACCGCATTTCAGAACGAATTATGTTTTGTTAATCGTGGTTATCGTGCAATGTCTACTTGATTTAAGAACATAATTTTCACGATTAATTCTACTGGCTGTATTAATATTTTCACATGGACTGTAAAGTGTTGTATTGCGTGTCAATTGCGTTTCAATTTGTAAACTATGAATCATTAATGCTCCAAAGTGATATTTGTTTTACGTATATTTATGTCTGTAGCTGTTGCTATGTATAACTCAAGTTTGAATTACAATATTTCACATGGAGTGATTAGAAGATATAAGTAATATGTTTATGCATTCTTTGTTTGATGTCCTTCTGCAAACATGTCAAACGCCTTTTTGATTCATCTGCTTATGGAGTACCATAAACCTATTCTTGGCAATCTAATTTTCCTTGTACACGTACACAAGTTCCGTTATTTTTAAAGAGGACCACCTCGAGGTATTTTACCCGGTCCATTAGTATACTATTTGCTACAATTTTAATTAAAATATCTTATATGTTTATAAATTGAAATCGAAATATGTTTTTCAAGTCTCATATCTTGTAATTTTCGAAGAATTCCGTAATCAGATTCGATGTTCTCGCGATGCGTATCTGCAATTTCTCGTAGCTATTTCGGGCGAGCGTATTATGAAAATGTCGCGGAAGAAGTAATTTGATAAGCATTATTCAGCAATGAAACATTTTTGTTGCTTTGAATTATAGCCTGAAGCAAATACTCGTAGTATGTGTGGGTGTCTGCTCTATACTTATATTAGTGCGGAGTACATTTCAGTTCCACTGGATGCAGCCAGCAATATCCATTACAGTAATGAAAATAAAACAGGTTAGTTTTCAAGGCGGAAACAAATAAAACTATGCTAGAACAAATACTTTCAATGAGTTAACTAAATAATAGGAACATACGATTAGTTCTGATTCGAATTCATTATCCGGGAAATACGCTATGTATTAAAATAAATGTTCATGGAAAATCGTGTTTCATTCTTTATTTCGTTGTAATTTTCTATTTAATTGAGAAAGAAAATCAATCGTCCGTAAAATATGAGTCGTTTTTATAATTTTGATAAATTTGATTCGAAATTCTGTAACTAGCTAGAGAAATAATAAAGAATTAGCACGTATTTCTACCGTCAGACAAAGTTTCAAATAGTTTTGTAATAGTCTAGTGCAATAGAACAGAAATAGAGCGCTCACAGTCTAAGTGATTTTACATTTAAATCTGTCCGATTCTCCCGGATGTACAGTAATTTGTTAATTTATTTTGCAATGGTTGCTGCAATTAGCAGTCTGCAATTAAAATATTTATCTTTTGTTTCGTTACTCCCGCCGCCTCGCCAACGGTATAGTTCATGTTGTTTTTATAACTTTTTTATAAAAAGTACCACTCCCGGCCACTCTACCAGTCAGACCTAATTATTCGAGCTTCTTCATTAACATTATATACTACAAGAGACTATTTTATGCTAATATTGCATTATTGGACTTGTAAAACTTTTTGAGACAAAATTTAACTTGTTTAAAATACTCTCCGTATAATATATTTTTTCTATTTCTTTATGCTATTGTATCTACTGTAACTTTTAATTATTAATATAGTATTTCCATCATATTATGTAAATAAATTGTATTGACTTAGCATAAACATGTTATGGTTAACATACTCAATAAATTTGTTATAAACTATTAACTATAACACTATTTATATACTAAACATTTTTATTCACTTATTAATATACAATGATATTCTTTATTGTTATGGTTTGCTATATACATAAAAATATATTCACGTTTTATTACACAGTAAATACATTTATCGTATCTCTAATATTTTCATTTCATATGAAAACAAATGTGATAATTATTAAGTAAACGTATAAATTAATTTTACGCGAGTATTCGTTGTTTGATTTGGAGAAATGAAATAATATGAGAAATGACCACCAATTAACAGAATTAATTTTCAAATATAAATAAAAAAGTATTCGTTAACTGATGGAATAAATTAAATTATTGCTTGCATGATAAAATATTAGAATTTATTTAAATGTGAATCGCTTGATTAATTCCAGAATTGTAGGATAATTAGTCACATGGCTTCAATGTTCATTTTTTAGTGGTGAGTTACCCTATGGGGTTTACTGAAGAAATTCACGTTGTATAATAATGTGACAAGGATTGTGGTGGTTGCCAATTGATACTTGTCGACTCTCCTTCCAATTCCAAAACTCGACTATCATACTCATTCTATCAGATTCGATTTTAATATATAGAAAATTATCCTGAATTATTATCTTCACGTAAAGAGTATAAACATTTTACTACGAATAAACTAAAGTTATAAAATTATAATAGTGATATGAAATAGTAAAAAGATTGCTATAAATTATCAAGTGGATAAGATAGAGCAGAAAGAGAATATGACTATAAACTTATATTGAGAATGATTCTTTTGATTTCGTTTTAGAATTCAGGCTAATATTCTATATTCATTTCAGATGATACTGCGTGTTTTAGTTTTTCTCAGAAAGATCAATTTAATTAAAACAGTTACTAAATATCGAGAGCTTTAAGTATAAAGGCCCAACTTATCTAAATGTATGATAAAAACGGCTGTACCTTTTGGCACTAGAACCATTTAAGCTTACACACACATACATACATTTGCGTCTAATTCATTTTCCATTAAATACAGAGTTTTTTCGGGGTAAAAGCTTGTGGCACTACCTGGATTGTGAATACCGACTCGCTGTAGGAATGATGGATTGAGGTTGAGTTCCATTTCACGGGTTGATAAAACCACGTCACTTGACGTATGCTCCATGTAAATCCAATTAAAGTGTCAGCCCACCTGGCTTTCAATTTAAAACTTAGCCACACTGAACGCATTACATACACATATACACACACATTTGCGTATGCATATTGATATAGGTTATAGGGATGTATTGACAAAAGTGCTCCAATCACGATTTGGTTGGGGTGGGCTATGAAAACAGCTGAAAAGCACGTACTTGGAAAGGACTTAACGAGCCGTACGATAGAATCCATCCATCTTGATAAGCTAGTGTTTATTTGCCGGATTAATTGTTTTATTTTATTCCTGAAATCTTCATACTACATTTTCTTGTAATGGCATATTGACCAAGATATGAAGATACACGAAAATGTACATGAAACGTAATATTTCAAATACATCAAACACACATATATCGGTATTTGTTTTGAGGAGGAAAAAGAATATTATTTGATTTCTCTTTATAAGCATACTGAGTATTCTCTGGAGCTCTATATCAAATAGTATGTTCCGAATCTCGTCGAAGAGATATGTGGAATAGAAAAATTGATATGAATCTAAAGATATCCCTTTTCATACTATAATAATTTTTTTTGCACACTGTAGTCCGAAGTTGACTTTTTATGTAAATATGTGTTTATATAACAGTTATTTATTACATATTGTTTATAGAATTCGAATGAGCTTAGATTCGAAATACATATTTGTGTACGTGTTCTGAATTCTCTCGGTCCGGCAGCTGTACATATTCCTATGTGTCAAATGGACTATCGATTCGGCTAGTCTGAACTTGTTCTATCTCATACGATTGACGGATACACACAAAGGCTGAAATCACTACAGTAACTAGTTCCTTTGTATTTCCAATGTGAAATTGAACATATGACAAGGATTTTCCTGTTTATTCTGATTATTCACCGTGAAACTGTGGTGGTACCTACAACTACTCTCCTCCAATGAACTAAATGTTTGTCGTTGTGCTGTTTGTCAACAAGTAGAGATATTTGCAGTATAAATGTGACAAATTGTTTATTTCTAAATGTAATACGTTGTTTAATAATTCATTGATACGTTCAATATTTATGCTATAAAGAGATTCATTGTTGTATGGATAGTTTTAAACTTAAAAGAAAAGAAAAACAAAGGAAAGATGAAAGTTTTCATAGCTTTACGTCGTAGAAGAATATCTTGAAAGATATCACCAAGTTTGTATCTCTTACTTTACAAACATTTTCCTCATTTTATTCCAGGCTTGGAATATTATACATTCACAATTTAAAAGAAAAAATATATGAAATTTATAAATATAGAATAATAAATAATATTAGTTATATTATCGATCATGTATGGTAACATTTGTATCGGATCATGTAAGTTTTTTTTGCAATAACGTAATCTATAACTAATATCGAATGGCATTATAGATTTTTCATTATCTATCATACTGGTCAGGGGATGGCAGACACTGTTTTTCATATTGGCATCGTGTGCCAAACAAAACACAATGTCGAGTCATTAATAAAAGTGAAAAATGTCACTGAAAAGCCCTTGTGAAGTTGCAGCGTTGAATATTTTGTGTGAAAACATCGTTAACGATCGCGTACATAATTTATTTCTTCGAGAAATTTACATATCGATAGCTGTTTGATATGGTTGTTTTGTAATAAACAAAAAATATTGCATGAAAATGTTATTATTGAAGTTGGGATCAAACTGATTTCAGAATCAATTAATATGTCCGTAGAGATGTTAATCTGGGTGTTAGTATTAGTGGTTTATGGGTAACATGTTGCTTAAGCAGCATTACATTTAATTAAGATCAGTATCAGGAGGATTGGAGCAGAAATACTACCGTTTAATATCGGAAAACTGTTTTGTTACTGATTGTACTAGAGATAAAACATGCGATTGTTTTATCTGTGCGTCAAAGTTGGCTTTTTGTATGTTTTTATATTTACTTAATCAAAGCAGAAATTGTAAATTCAATAACATACATTTGCTGTTAAATGTGCTATTAACAGATTTATATACACATTACTATTGTTTGCAAGACATTAGAAGAACGATAAAATCTAATTTATATTAAAATTATAACTTGTATATGAATGAAACTACTCAATTTTCATCAGATTGTCTCCTGTATAAATTAACCTGTAACACTTAACCTAACCTAATACCAGCGTCCTGTGGAATCTCATTGCTCGTAGTCCAATTAATTATTCCAATTGTCATCAGGTTATGTCAGATTGTGAAGATCCTTTGTGCATTGTAGTTTCGGTTACGCACGACTTGAGTTACCGAAATATTCACAGATTGAATTATATTGACATCCTTCATGTTAATGAAAGGACTCTGGTCCATATGTTGCACACGTATTTCGAACAATTAATATGACACGCACTTGTAATTATCTGCTTGGCTGGACATGTTTTAGAACATGAAAATCCTTGATGCAAATACGTGTGAAGTATGTGTAAGTGTTATTTTAATAAATGTCAACAGTGATATGAGTATAATTTTATACATAATCGTTACGCAATACATACAAACATGTATGCCGGAACTGAAAATTGCTCGTTCTTCAAGTTTTAAACCAAGTTAGTTTATATATTGTAAATTGCTAGATCTAATTGATTGATTTGCAATATTCTTAATTAAACTGTGTCACCAGTCATAATTTTTTTGTAGATATTCTATTAAATTTATCAACATCAATAAAAAGATATCTAGTTTTCTCGATAAATACTATATTTGAAATGTCAACGCTTTTACTACTATCTTTCATAATCTAGTCTAGATTAATCTTCTTCGCACAATAAATCAATCAATAAATATGTGCTTAAGAGTAGTAAATATGGATTACATCGTTGTTTACTTTCCCGGGTTTCGAAAGAAATCCTTGACAAGATTTCATATAGATTTACGACTACAGATGCGAAATGGAACATTCTGACTCTCGATCAGATGTGCATATGTATGGAAATGTGTACGGATGTACTTTGAATACATTGGTTATGGTGTAATGCACAATTCCATTAAGATATTATATGACACCACGCCCATGTTTAGACTAGATTCCGATACCTGATATGGAAGTAATGTGATCGTAATTCAATTAAAATTCCTAACCGTATGTGAACATTGAGGTACAGAAAATACTAATTTACAAAGACCGTGCACGTATATGGTCTACTCATCTGGGTATTGTGTATCGTAACTAGGTTTGAATTTGAGATAATCTTCAGTTAGAGTATGCTAGACAAAATGCATTATTGTAAGTGCTATACCCAGCTATACCTAAAGTGCACCATCCGTTACACGTATCCATACTAAAAATGGCTATTTTTACTTTGCAATGCTCGACTAACATGGTTCATCGTTAATAATTACTTTCCCTGTAAGTAATAACGTGTCTTGCGTGTCGATATTTTATATTTTAATTTTTTTTTTAGAATTGTTCTATTTTGAAAAATTCTATTGACCCAGTAGTAGCTAATACTGCCACCATACTGATCTCAAAATAGAAACGTTTATCCTGTTGATTAAAAACATCTCGTGTTTTCGTTATAATTTAATACAAGTGTAACATAAAATACCTGCAGAATGTTAAATATACGTAACTCCTTCCCGTTGCAAACATTAAGTCACATAATTAGTAAAACATACTGAAAGATTAAACCATGTATTATTAGATTTAGTTTACAAGATCCAAAAATAAATTCACTAAAATGTCACTAGTAAAAGAAAATGTTAAGAGGGTAAACAACACCGAACATTATTTCCGTCACGTAAATTTGATGTTTTATGAATGCACCAAAACGGAAATATTCACTGGAAATAACGTAAATGTGTTGCATGGTAAACAAGTACGGGTGTATAACTTGAATATTAAGCAGTTCACATTTTGTACGTTTGTATTGTACAAAATCGTTCGACCAACGGCAGTAATCGGTACCAACATTACGGGTTCTCACTTATTTTCAAATGGCTTTCATAATATTATTGTGACACTGCGAGCGAAGCTTTTGAACATGCTTTATATGTGTATAGAAACATTTTTCAGTGATTGCGAATTTAAAATTCCAATTTTAAATCTACCTTCAGTTTCTTTATAACCTTCGCTTAAAATGAAAACAGTTTTCAGTATGTTAAATATAGATTCACATACACATATATAAATACACAAGCAAACCTGACAGGAAATATATGTTTTTAATGATGTATTCTTAATGAGCGTGATGCATATTTATTAATATCAGTTGCTGTATCGATGCGTACAAATATCTAGAAGCAATTACAAAAGGATTACTGTAATAGTATGCACTTATGCTGCTGACAGCTCTCTATTGCAAAAGTTACATAATTATATTTTCCATCACTTGGCTCTGAAGTTTGTTTCGCTATGAAATAACAAGCAGCTACACTGTAAATTGTACAAATTAAATGTCTTGATGCTGACAAATACATGCAGTTCAAAATAAATATAATCTGATTGCTTGTTTCCATAAAATAAACGTGCTGATTAGTAATTCTGTTGATATTATTGTTGCCGGAAATGGAATTGTGAACATTTAGCCATGTCACGGATATAACTTCCAATCATTCCAAACAATATTTGATTGATATATCTATTTATGAAAGCCAATATGCATACAACATATGTGTCAAACTATTTATTGTGTACCTACATTATTTATTATATACGAATGTTTGTATCATGTGAGCACAATAAAGTTAATGTCTTCGTGTATTATTGAATATGATTATATCAAGACCATCGTCATTAATACATTATGTATGAAATATTACTTTAATAAAACCAAAAAACTATGCTGCGCATAAAAATTTATTTATATTACACTTGCCTATTATTAGTTTTTTTCACCTTTGATCCGAAATATGAAAACAAGCTCATTATGCCCTAGGGCAATATGCCTAATGACGCCCGCTAGTCATTAACTTTATTTTCCAATTTCCAATCAACAAATAATTGAAAGACTTTTTCATAAATTGCCCTCGATTTCGTGGGTAATAAATCTTCAGTAGCTTTCTTCGCTCCGGTTAAAATATCTTTTGACATCATCCAAACACGTAATGCAGTCGACGCGATTTTGAAGAATAAACCAATTTAATGGGTATATAAATAAATAAAAATCAAAGTACTTGGCTACGCATATGCCGTAATTATTTTGATCGGCCCATTTATTTTTGATCAAAATAATAGGAAAGTGTAATATAAAGTCTAGTATGCACCAGGGATGTTACTAGATGATTATGCCCATCGGGCACGTGGGCCAAGGGCCCTCGGACTAGAACATCGTCACCCTCCGTGCATAATCATATCACCCTTGGTACATAAATAACTAATATAGGAGTATAGATATATAGATTAATATAATAAAGCGTAGATAATGCAGGTGGATTTATATATACTGTTAATTGGCCTGCAATTCTGCCACTTCACGATATCATCGTACAGGTTTATTGCGCATATAAAATTATCAAAACACTTAACCATATCCCAACACCATAATCGCTTCATTATCAACTGAGCCTTGAGTGCGTGTGTGTGTAACCATTTCCATAAGCGCCCATATGTGAAACCACACACGTTCGTGCACACGTGCGCTTGTCATTCGCAAACCAAACACATTAAATTGTCGTGATTTGCATCCGTCGCACGACTCGAGTTGTTCGCGTCGCCTAAATGTATTTGCTAGGAAAATATTGAATTACTCTAGCAGAGGTAGGTGTCCCATATATGATGTATGCATGCATGTGCCTGCTATGTGTACTTTACACTCCTGCACGGACCCAGGGGCTGTAACGAATACGTACGTGCATAGTTTCGGCCATTGCGCGTGGCCGTGTCAAAAGACACAGCAGATGTACGGTGAGAAGGCGTTTGTGGAATGTTAAAGTGATGAGTTAATTACACTTTGTGGTTCAAGTGTTGCAAGCGGAGATGAGGCAAGTTTAGTTTATGCAACTTGTACTATATTTGTCGTGTTACACGGATCTTAATGATGACAATGCAAATGAAAACAGCGAACATTTATGTCCAGAATACTCTTCACCATATGCAAATATTTCGCTATATCTCCTTCACCCAAATAAAAAACATCTATTTAGAACATTTATATGATTAAAATTACAAAGTATTCTGTATATGTATTTATATTTTTCAATTACATATCTGTTACAAATATGTTCTAATTATTTTCTTTTGTTTTAGGTAAGTTCAACAATCTAATCCGTACCTGTGGGTGAGTGTACCCAGTTTTATTTATAATTTGTACTTTTGCTTTCCAAGATGTGATTATTTTTTAGCTTTACATATACTTTTGTATGCAGTAGTCTTCATTCTCATTCCATACGTTAATTTAATAGTATAATTTAATAACAGTTATCTTCACAGCCGTTAATTAAATTTGACGCAACCTCATTAATTGTAACGCGATGTAATTAGATCATCAAAGGAAACTAAATTAGTAAATGTAATTCAGTTAATAATCAAAACCGTTTTACCTATTTTAAGAAAATCACATTCGAAATTTCATTAATCATGACTCGAATATTTTCTGATGTAAATTAAAAATAAAATTCAATAATTCGTAATTAGTAGCGCTTCATTGAATAATCTGATATTTAAATGTTTACCAAATAACACAGGGATTTTTTTATATTTGCATCAAATTTTTACTTCTTATTTCTTTGTAAAAGTGAAAATTTGTTATTTACCCCAAGATGGTCTGAAATTTAGTAGTGGCTTATAAATGTCTCATAAATTTGTACTGCTAAGTACAGTCTATGCTAGGATGGTGGATGCGGATAGCCTTTAAACGTAAAGGAGACTGCTGAAAGCACTCGACACAATGTTGAACTGAAATATGTTTGCAACACCTCTAGCTCAGCGGTTCCGCGGTCTAGTATAAGGTACAGGCGGTTTCGTGGTTTCTCCTGATGAATGGACCGAACGGTAAATCATGGTTTTTGAAAACTGTTTTAAGTCTTTACTAAACCTTATATTCCCTGGTACTGCAATATAATATAGTAAGTAATATTAGTTAAAACTCCTGAAACATAAACTGACTGTGACATACTGTTTGGTAAAAAGGTCTCGTAATTATTTTACATCAAACATAAGTTCGATACGCCAAATGTATGTTCAACAATATCATATAAATCATGAAAAATGTTTATTAAAACCAATAATTTGCGGTGTTTTTTTAAGATATATATTTACATAACATTATTATATACTGATGTACAATCAGAATACATTTTTAATCTAACTTCACTTTATAACAAATAACTATCTATATAAATCGATAACAATGTTACAATCATAAAATTGGCATATACTAACTTATTACAGTTTAGCAAAAGTGATATTAATATTGATAATAATTGTTAATTGCAAAATATATAGGTTATGGAAACTGCAAAAACTTAATTAACTTTCTTATACAGTTTTTTTTTTCTCATTGACTGCTGCATATTTTCCTAGTTACTAATTAGCAGGAGTACAAAGTAAAATACAGTTTTCGTTTCATATAACATTCTTAATGATGCCGTAGCCACACCTCTAATTAATTTCGTATCAAATTACACAGTATACATGGAGAGTTACTAGTGCGTAATCAAAACCACTCTTATATACAATTAAATTACAACTTTATAATTAGCACCTTACAGGACTTACACATTCAATAACATTTCTGTCCGAAATTGAAATATTTGTTACTGAAATCCAACTGACATTCGATGTACGGTTTTTCAAATTTGGATTAATATCCGTAATTAAAACGGAAGGATACTAGGACATGGCGGCCACAGTGTTGGAAATGCATCATTTATAACGTTCCACACCTAGTAATGAGAGGCACCAATTATAACTGCGTAAATTATACCGTTCTGTTGTTCTGCCTTCGCACACAACTGTGCCATGCACCGACCGGTCTTTTGTCTACGAATGAATGCACAGCTTAAGTGCAAGAGACACAAGGACTTTATCCAACCATAGTTTGTCTGCACTGAACGAACAGAATTCTACTGGTACATGCACACAAACAGTAATATTCTATCTCATGAACAATGTACGTCGATGTTAAATTATCAAATTGAATAAGAAACTTACATACTAAAATAAAAGCGTAATGATGATCTTAAAAATATTTTATTCAGTTTATTTTCACGAAAAATATTTGCCATTCCAAAATCCGACAAATAAATGTGTGATGAAAATGTTTGAACTAGAATGAATTCATCCTGAATGTGCACTGGGATATGATGAACTACAGATACCGCAGAATCTCAACGGAAGCAGGAAATATTATTACCTGCAGTATTAAAGCTAGTTATTCGTAGAATTCATTTAAAAAAAACCGTTCAGTATGCGTACCGTCAGTCGTCATCCATAAATTCAACATTTCGTTTTCATTACAGTGTTGAACCTGGTTGAACCCAAATGTCATTTCAGCGATTTTATTAGATACTTCATGATTTTGCGCATTTAAATTTTATGCTAATGGTTTCGGGTTAGAATAAAATACAATGTAAATTATTTCCCTATAGAATGAAAGAACAGTTCTTGCAGTAAATAATATTTGTATTTTGTAATTTAGTTGGAAAAGGAGTCATTTATATTTTAATATAAAATGATGACTAACTCTTATATTGTGCAAAATTTTTGGAAACACACGCTCCTTTTTAAGAAAGGCGAGAAAGAAATGAAGGGAATTCTTTTATTCCGCAGTAATTATGCATCGATTGATGGTATTTTCTGGCGAACGATTTTCACCACTTCTTCACAAAAGCATTGTCTCCTAGACAGCGTTAATGACGTATTCCATCAGTATTCATTGGCCCGTTGGTTTGCTAAGACCGCCATTTCGTTTTCGGGATTAAACCGTCATTCCATCCGGTGATAAAAGCTCCCGTATCATCGACCGTCTGTCATGGTCTGTCAGTTTGCGTCTCACTAATAAGAACAATTCAGTATCTCCGCCATATTCCAGAATTATTGATGTGAATATATGATACGAGTACGTATATACGTAGATATTATATTCTAAATTAATTAAGTTCACCAAGTTTACTTTATAATGAAATCTTTTTGCTTTATTTCAGCTAATTACGTACATCTGTTGAATATGAAGGGTATTCATCAATGTGCCGCTCCAGGTAATTGGGATATTGTTATTCCGTGGAATCTAAATACGTTTTAATTTTATATGAACATTTTTTTTTTTAGCATAAAACCGCCAAAATATAGTTCAAAATTATCAAACATTTGATTGTATTTTAGACATGTTCGGTTGCCATGGCTTTAGTTTTACAAACGTTAGCGCATTTATACATATGAAAAACAAAATGAATACAGAGGACTCGTGTTTTTTGCTCGTGCTCGAGTATGTTTTTGAAAATTCGGTGATACGTAATTGGAACACAAAATATCTACATGTAAATGGATGCGCATATATACACATCAGCCTATCTGATTTAATAGTGTGAAATTAAATTAAAACGGTTAGATTTTAGGTACATTTCATCTGTTGCTAAAGTTGATTGAAGGTATCACGATGGTGCGAATTAATTAGTACATTGCAAAACTGCGATGGTAATTAAAGCATAAATTATAAATTTCATTAGCAAAATTAAATGTATTACAATAATAATGAACTTGTAATTGCATATATCAAATGCACAAATAGGGTAGTTTATTACATTTACTCTTGACGATAGTAAAATTAACAGAGATGCAGATGATCTAATTCATTATTTTTCATTTTAATCACCAGTTCAAATGTTAAGATGCAATAGGTAGGTTAACTAAACAGTTTTGCTGTAAATTGTAATTTATTGCTCTGAAATGCAGCAGGTACATTCCAATTGAATTATCAGGTAACCAAAAAAGTTCGTGCGATTTTTCTTATACAGAGTACCGTGGATATTTTCTTAGTTATTTATTGATAGCACTTGTTTATATACTGTCATTTACTTTCGTATGCATTCCTCTTTCATTTGATGCATACAAATTTTGTGACAATTGTTTAATTCAAAGAAATAATAATAATTTAAAATGGCCACGAACAAAACGTTAATTCGAAATTGTTTACTCTATGAGTACAAACTTGGCACCTTTTGAAACTTGAAGCTTTTCTTGATCGGTTGTTAACTTGTGACGAAAAGTGGATACTGTACTCCAATTCTAAACGATCTTATCATTGGTTGTCACCAACTGATCCAATCCCACACACTCCAAAGAATTTCTTGCACCCAAAAAAGATTTTATTGTGTGTTTGGTGGACATCACCCGGAATTGTCCATTATGAGTTCTTGAAAACGGGACAAAGCATCACTGCTGTGGTCTATTGTAATCAGCTTTAGCGAGTACAAGCAGCACTCATCCAGAAACAACCTTCTTTGATCAATCGAAAGAAAGTGCTATTCTTACAGGAAAAGCTAAACCTCAGAGTGACTCGTAAAAAAATTTTTGAGCTTGACTGGGAAATGTTACCCCTCCCACCTTATTCTCCTGACATTTCGCCAAGTGATTACCACCTGTTCCTGTCTCTTGACAATTGTATGAGGCATAGCCAGTTCAAAAGTCGAGTTGATGTTATAGATTCAGCCCTCCAATTTTTTAATTCCAAATCCGTAGATTTCTACAATACCGGCATACAAAAATTGGTGTCACGTAGGCAGAAGGTCATTGAGTGTGATGGTGATTACTTCGCTGAATAATAGTGTATTACTGGTTTATAATACATTTTTATATTTTTTCTTAAAAAACCGAACGAACTTTTTTGGTTACCTGATAATACATAATCTTAGATCTTAGCAATTTTGTATTTTACTAGGAACAGGCTTCAATGAATTAAACCAAAGTTGAAGACAGTTTTCCGGTGATACAAAAGTTTAACACTTGCGATTGTTTGTGTTTGGAATGTGTGTGTGTGTTGTGGTTCTCCAAATTGCACGTTTGTTTTCAAACCACAGAGGTGGCACGGAGACTCTCCAGTTTCCAGTAAACGAACTGGAAACAGTTACGTCTGCAGCATAGTAATTAACGCGTTTTGTTCTGCCCGTCCCTTGCAACAGCTTGATAAGTTTTCTTCATCGAACACTGCTATCTAAAGTTCTCAGTAACATTTTCTTGTTACGGATTACCAACATCAGAGTGTGCACACAATTTACCAAAAATAGATTTCAAGTGGATTTTGTATCTACCAAAATGAAAGTAGATTACCCATTTAAGTAAGTGACCAATCATAATTATAAATTCTCATAAATGTATTTTTAATTCATGTGTTTCCGAAAGTTTCAGATTATCTTTTCTTAAAGATAACAACAAATGTGTGTGTTTATTTGGTGGGATTTTCTAACTCGGCTTTCTTCTTCTGTCTCCTTGTGACCACAGTGTTATATTCGTATCTGCCACTCGACAATTTTCTGAACAATGTCAAGAAAAGGACATTGCAAACTAAGATGAAAAAGAAAAGTTCTAAGACGTTTGTTGCTGGACTAACTTTTGTTGATTTGTTCTTTCAATGTACTTTGCCACAATAAGTGAGTTAGTATTTTAAGGATTGGTACGTTTTTCAAGATATTACCGACAAAAACATCTAGTCTAGATGAACAAATAAGGTTAGGTTAAACATGTACTTAACTTCATATATTTATGTTTATAGCAGTAGTGTATTCCCGTGCGATATACAATTGCAAGTTACCGAACCGGTCGAATATATATATATTGTATGTGCGGAGAAAGGTTGTATCTTGAATTCTTTACATGTAAGTGTTTGCAGCGTTTATTCACTGGCAATGTAACATACCTCGGTCTACCTCCATGTAATTGCCAATAATCCTTCACGTCACGTTAAGTGGCCTATAAATAAAGGATGCGAAGGACACTGGTACCCCCAAGGGCTCGCACCGAGCCAGCCATGAACTAAGTGAACTTTCAGAACAGTAATGGATCTTCTTCCTTCTTCGCAGACACATGGAAAAGGTGTTAGTGTAATTTCTTTGTTGTTGTTGCTGGTACTACTCTGTTCCCGCCAAGAAAAACTACTTTATCTGTACTCAAACAGTTTCTTGTCAGGTAAAGTTAAGGAATTCCCTTCCCACATCCCTCTTCGGTGCGTTGTATAGAGTCGCATCGATTTTGTTTTTATTAAGTTGTCTGGTCAGGACTTTGAAACAACTACGGCATCTGTTAGCCTCGTTTTTCTATCAATAAGTAGTCGTTTACCAGCTGTAATGTGTACCAGTACGAAATGATATTTTTTGTGGAAAATAATTAATGTACTTCGCATGTATATAGACAATATTACATTATTCGTCTTAATATTATTTAATACACGAAATTCAACTACATAAATTTTACCAACCGGAATATATGTGTATTCATTTCAAATGTTTAACTTTACACTTATTCTTTTTATTACTTAAAAAACGCATTTAGTTCTGAAAGACCTGCTGAAACATTAATGTATTCCTTACGACGAAAGCTAAAATGTTGAAGGATTGGTCTCGTCATTTTTCGTCTTTTATGTTAGACAACAAAGCGTTAATCCAAAATTTGTTGACCTAAATTTGTTTCATTTGTTGATTGACCTAGTTGTAAAATCGCTCGGTCATAGTAATGTCTTCTTCTTCTTCTTCCTTCGCTGCCCTAGATAGAAAACTTGCTCGGATAAAAATGTATGCGCTTATATTATATTGCGTTGTGCTGTGTGCTTGTGGAATTATGAAAAATAGCGTAGAAATTCTTCTGAAACAAACTTAAATTAAAGTGACAGGTATGGAACTCATATTGAATTAAAGTTCTCTAACTAATATTAATTTTGCTACATATTGCAATACACCTTCCCTGAAAATTTTCCGGATTCTTTTCTGAAAAGATTTTTGTGGTTTTTCCCGAAATTCATCGTAATGAATTTAATTTCAAAATATATTATCCATATACTCTGCCGTCATATTCCGGAAAATTTAATGAAATTGGAGCATTCAAGGTGGAAATATATTTCATACCTTTCTCATTTCATCATAATAAAATTTCTTATTGTTCTCATTGTTATCCATTCTTCTTTATTTTGTACGCGTGGTTTTAAAGGATGAATGTGGTCAAAGCTTAATGTTTAAACTATTATCGTCATGAATTTCTCAGGTCGCTAAAATAGCTTTTTTCATTGTACGAATACACAAATAAACAAGAAACCGAAATGATTTATGTATTCAATAATGCACACTATAATTAATCATAATATTTCCGATATTCAACCTGCATGAAAAGTTATTTGAAATAATATAAAATATCTATCTACTTCTCTGAATGCCTCGCAGTTGTATTCCTCATTAACAGCTTCATAAAACTAGAGTTTAATTATACAGTCAATTTGCATTAATATTTTCTTGTTTGCAGTAAGCAATTGCTGCGTAAACACAATAATTGTTGTAATTTCAAACACTAAACAATTAACAATTTAATTGCGATGCGCAATCAGTCGATAACTAGTTCTTTGCTCAGCAATGCAATGCAAAACAATGGTCTCTTGGGAGTGTTCAATTGTCGTGTCCGTGCAATAGGATCTGGGTCACATTTTCGCGTGCAATGCATTTCATTCGATGTGTGTATTACGATCTGTTTTACGACTATCTTTCGGAACGAACATTTTATATAAGCTCACTCCTGTTTGCTTGGATGTGTACAATTTTATTACTTCATCCGATATCAGACGTAAAGAATTTGTCCTTTGTAAGGAAAAATCTCCTAAATAGGTTTTAATAAAAGTAATGACCTGCTCGATAATTGCAGTTAGAGGAATATAAAAAACTTTCAGAAACTTCATACATATCGGAACGAATATTCCAAAGCGAATACGTCCATTGTATAACTTATTCCTAGTTTTTCACGTTCTGCTATAAATCCAGTAGTTTTCTTTATGTCTGCGATTTTCTCCAGTTCTCAGATGAATATTCAAACCATTTTATGTAAGGTTTGACATGCTGAGATAATATAAAATGAAATATTAATTCGAAATTTTATTTCGCAAGAACCTAATATCAAAAATGCAACCAGGCACAGTTGACCTAGCCGTCAAGACAATGAATGCGGACAGTATAAAATTATTCCCGACAAGTTTTCTAGGAAATTAACTTAAATCTGTGATTTAAAATTTTTTCATGTTATGTATTTGGAGGATATTAACATGATATTTTATATTTGTTCAACCAGTGTATCTAAGGCCACAATCTATTAGGGACTTTATTGTGCCATTTACTGGATACTATAATTACTATATAAACACGACTAAAACTTTACCACTATATTTCAACCAGTGCTGCACAGTATGAACTGATACCATTACCGCTAACAAACCACAAGCGGTAACTCAGTGCAACCATAATTTGAAACAAAACCTAACAATAACGGTGACCACGTAAATATGTACGTAAATATGTAAGTCATGAATATCTAGAATTTTCACGTCATGCTTTCAATAGTAACATTTCTATCTGATAGTGTAAGAGTTGGAAAAGAAACGTGAACACATTCCCTACACGTTTCTGTTTTATATTCCTCCAGTGACATCGTGCGATTTCGTCCTAACTCGGTCCCAGGCCGATCCACGGCTTGGCAACGCTGTAATGAAACTACATCGTGATAAATGGCAACATGGGAAAACGACGTGCTCGAGAATTTTATCTATGAAATTTATATTTCCGTGTGTATTATAGCCGTCTAGTATTTTAGTGCCGATGCATTCCTCGTAAACGTTGAACACTGCTAGTATTTACAACTGAATTTTTTGGTACAAATATTATACGGTTGCACCATTTTATACAGGAGTAATAAAAACGAACATAACCTCTGTGGTTCGGTCTAGACTGAACATTCTGAAAAATTTAGAATTCTGAATATGAATACGTTTTGCTGCTATGCATTTTCATTTCATTAAAAATATTTTTAATACGTAAAATAACGATGAACAATGTTACAGCAGTGACGCAAAAAATATGATATTCTATTTTTTGTATAACAAATGAGTTGGAATAATATAATTTTTATGTATGTACTGATTTTTGTGTGATATATACTGTATCCAGCCAAACAACCAATTTATGGCATATGCAATATCACTAGGAAATATAACGTCACGTTTACACGAGTTCTAAAACGGATTAAAACAAAGTTCTGCTACATGAAAACACATTAACAGCATAAGTAAGTCCCTAGGAAACGTCTACTATAAACGTGTAATATTTGTTTTCAGCGTTGCCATTAGTAAAAAACAAATTAAAAATAATATTTTTAAACAAGTTATATTAATGATTTTTTCGTGCATATTAATGATAAAAGACCAATAAAATGTTAATTAAAATATATATATATTTATATATACATATACCTATGTATAATATATATATATATATATATATATATATATATATATATATATATATATATATATATATATATATATATATATAGGTATATATATTATATATATATATATATATATATATATATATATATATATTATATATAGGTATATATATATTATATATATATATATATATATATATATATATAAAGAGAGAGAGATATATATATATATATAGGTATATATATTATATATATATATATATATATATATATATATATATATATATATACCGGGTGTTAATTAAAAAACTGGCCATAGGCGTTTAACATGTAAAATCAGTTTTTCCTCCTGCATTAGTTACCAAATTATTTTAGAGAAAAATACTTTAAATAAAAGTTGTAGAGAATTAAATTCTGCATTAATTTTAATTTTGTTTAAATTCCATGGCTATTCCTATATATTATGTGTTTTCATGAAATTTTAAACTTGATTTTCTCAGTTAGGAAATGTCAAAAATTAAATCTGATTGCTCACTTAGATGCAGAATTTAATTCTCTACAACTTTTATTTAAAGTATTTTTCTCTAAAATAATTTGGTAACTAATGCAGGAGGAAAAACTGATTTTACATGTTAAACGCCTATGGCCAGTTTTTTAATTAACACCCGGTATATATATATATATATATATATATATATATATATATATATATATATATATAGAGAGAGAGAGAGAGAGAGAGAGAGAGATTTATACTTGTTAGGTTTTCCCTAAACGATGCCGTCAATTGGTTGTTTGGATGGATACAGTGTAGGACTGAACATGTTTCTTGTCTGTTTATTCATTCCCTCACACACCCCGATAGTTCAGTTGGATTCCAGAACTAATTAATAATAGCTCTTTCCATGTCAGGTCATTTCACAGAAACATTTGGCTAAAATATTAGCTGCATAATTAAAACTCGTCCATTTCCAAGGCATTCATGTGAAGATCAATGTTTTCAGAGCATCTCTTATCCTTGTCTGCACGGCTATGAAATGGACATAATCCAGGAAGGATTGTACGATTAAAGTAGAAGCATTAAAGTGAAGTGTAAGACCACATTTTCCACGAGAACAATATCATTCTGCTGCTTGAGAGAAAGAAAACTTCCGTATTTGCATACTAAACAAGGGTTATTGTCGCCGACTGCAGGACCTGGTCGGGAACAATGAACCCTGTTATCACGGTACTTTTCTCCTCTACCTTGATAGGACATTATCCCTGTCAGTTTTTTTCTCATGTTGCTCCTTAATTTTCTCCTTTAAACGAAGAACTATGTTATTATTTTGATACTCCGAATTACCACGTGGTTGACCTTAATATATTCGTATATTAACCAACTTTAACCTGCGTGTCGCTTATCGCGATTAGATTATACAGCATATTACCTTTTTAGTATGACCCCGAGATTAACAAAAAATAGCTATATGCGAGTAACATGAAAATGTTATTATGCACAATGCATTTTTGTTAGTCATCAACTATGAACTTATCGGTATTGCAAAAGAAAATGTATCGTTACTTGAAAATAAAACAAAATCGCTATTCCTCATTCGAAACATCGGCTTTTCTACATTTCATGAAATATTACACTTGTTCCTAATTTTTGACGTTCATAGTACTTAATTGTTCCAGTTAATGTAGAATGAAGCGGCGTCTAATGGAATACATTGCTGGCACCATAGTTGATGGTGTGTGTGCCAAGTATTTGGCAATATTTAATTTCAGGATGTATATAAACATGTTCGAAAATAGTCGCATTTCGGAAAATAAAATTGTTTCAATTCCTATTACATGTGCTACGATTACCATAATCTAAAACAGTGCAAGACGAAAACGATCTGCGTGGTTTTTTGCTTCAGTGATCTCAGTACTCAATGAGGATCAAGATTACACTGCGGTCGCCTTTGCTACCGGAAATTGCATTTTAGATACTGTTCGTTCCATATATTTCAATGCAACTGTGACTTTAATACCGGAAACGCCATGATAAAACTGCACTAACTACACTCGCCAGCTTTTAAATTCACATGCTCTTAGCAATTGTCAGTTCCTAAGCCTTCTAAGATATTGGAACACCAGGTGCAAACAATGAAATCGTAATAAATACTTTGTTCGTTCATTTTTTTTTGTTTCAGTTCCTTTTATTTGGTAATCTATCGCAGTTGAATCAATTTAAGTGAAAATCACCTGGTACATAAGAAACCTATTTCTCTTGAAAGGAAAAACCATTATCGCTTTTGTGAAATAAAACTAAAATAATTTATTTTCAAAGTAATTTTAACGTGATTGTTTTCAAAGCATATCATTTCATGAATAAGTAAAACATTTATATTTGAGATTCTTTATTTTATAATATTATGGTATTTTTATTGTATATGGTATTAGTTGTCGATTTGCATAATCGAATTTTCCGGAAAAGCTTTATATAATATGTAAAGAGGATCATTTTATAATTAATGAAGAACGTTGTCAAATGCTGTAATTTTGATCAAATTTTAGAAGATAAAGGCATATTATACATTTTTATATCAATTGGAAATAGTATGTGAACTTTTGAAAAAAGAAAAGTTATTTTATATTTTTAGAATATCTTAATTAAAACACCCATCACTGAAGTAGAAAATGGTGAATGTATATAGAAAATATAATAATTGTGCATATCGCTAAAATGTTATCTCATTTCTTAGCCATTTTTCAATCGAAACGAAGTAACTTTATTCACAAAATTAATTACAAAGCTTACAATAAATTCAATTGGAGTCTTCTATCTTTGTGATGAAATTTCTTGTTGGTATAACAAAAGCTGGTTGGCTTGTCCCTTTACAAAGTTACAAGGTTGTTTTTATTCAATACGCTGCCTTTGTTTGTGCAATTTACGCATTAAACTCGAGATACCAATAACTAACCTATTCGCCTATTGTATTATACATGGTACGCTAGTCAATTATCGACGCTTTACCCGCATAAATAAATTCGTCGAAGATAATTTGAACTCAACATCCGAATATTCACGCACAATATTGTCATGCATGAATCTATAGGCTACGGATTATGGTTTCATTGTGCCTACATACAACCCGCAACACACAAAAATATTATTCATTTATTATTCAGCAAAATATTGTAGTTTTTTGCAATGTGAAATTGTGAAACTAGTTTGAACATATAAATCCATTTTGCATATATTGAAATGAATTTTTTATGATATATCAATTGAACTTTCGCGGTTCGACTTTTTTTAAGTATCTGTCAGTGCCGAATTAGTTTCACATAACCTCAATTTATCTACGAATAATATTATACTTATAAATTACATAATATTATGAAAATGAACATGGTTTTCTTATGGTGACATCGGACTGCAAAAGATTAATAATTTAAATCAAAACAAGAACGTAAGGAAAAAGAATATTTCATCGCACGACCTTTTCGATTAAAAGTGTATTCATTTAATTGAGAAGGTCGTGTTTGATCGATATCACTAAATAAGGTAACTTATTACACAGGAGAATATATCTCATCAATTTCTGTGATCTTGACCGTATATTGTTAGTGTATATCTACGGAGAATAGAATTCCATGCGATGCTTTTGCGAATATGCTCTGCTGCTTGTGGCCGTAGCTTAAACGATTCTGTCTAGGCAGTTGCGTGCCCATAAATCGGTTGGCGACGGAGCCCCGCGCCATGTCTCGTCGGGACGCGCCTGTCTGGCCGTCGGCCAGCGACGCTCCGCCTGTTCTGCCTGGCGACACCACCGCGAATCAAACCGTTTTCACATCCAGAAACGAGTCTTACGGCCTTTATATGTCACATGCACATGTTATGACATAACCGCTCCTATGATTTACCTAAATATTTGAAAGTTATCATACATACATATCTGTCTATCATCTGTCATAACTAATTATTGACTTACACTTGTTTAACAAAATAGCCAAGGAACTATAAATTAACCTGGTGTCATATCGTCTACTAAATTCTAGAACAAATGCATTACGTCACTAGTCCTTGAGTAATATAACACCGGCAAGTTGCGAGTCAGGGTTGTGAAGCCATATATTCAGATTATCCGTATCATTTATAAATTGTCACATACAACTGCATCATATATACGTACATGTACGCAAAGTGACAGTACTCACAAGTTTATATATTCCTATCCTTAGATATACTGTTCATGATGAACATTTATACCTGAACAATCAAGATAACGTGAAACTCCCAAGTAGATAGTTTATTATCTACCCACAATTCAGAGAATTCTGTTAATTGTATGACCTGCTGTAACTGTCAGCTTTCATGTTATACCTAAATACCAGTTCATTCGTATGGATTTACATGAGGATACCGTTAAATTCATAAATTGTAGGAAAATATCCGAGCATTAGCAAAAATAATTTTCAGAGTTTAGAAAATACTTTAAGTTCACGCTGATTAAATTTCCGACCACATTAACCAGAATCAGATTAAATTCGTAAACTTTTAATTCGCTAGAATTTGATTAGTGTAACGTATCCTATCTGATTTAGATAAATTTTAACGGTAACCATTCTTTCCATCAAGTTTACTGTTTCGGTTAACTCGTTCAGATTTTATACCGGAGTCCTCTCATGAAAACAAAGAGGTTTCATGTCATTATCCTTGCAGGAAGGGTGTTTAGAGTAAAGTAATGAAATTTCGAAGTAAACGAGAACAGTAAACTTCAGATATGTTAAGATTTATTATATTAACCTTGCGCATCTAACCTAACAGTCGTTTCTTAATTCTTTGTACATGGTTGCACACAGACCAGCCATTTTGAAGGCTGGAAATGCGAAATCTCTATTAATAAATCAAAGGCGCCAACAAAGAGCTGGCAAAAAGACGTTAAATCGAAGCAAAGCAATTTGTCAAAATGTCAAGTTTACCACGGTAGTACGTCAGATGTCTAACTAGGACACAGTTGGCTGAATTTGTCCTGGAAATCACATCGCTTCATGTCCTTACAAAGTACAGCAAATCATCCATAGTTTCCCCTGTTTTGTAACTATAATTTCTAGTAAGATATGTTCATTTACGAAAAACAGCAGTCAGTTTATGTACGTGGAAATAATACGAGTACATTCAAATATTCATAAAGATGAAATACAGTCAAATGGAAACACACACTTCTATCTGAATATTTTATATAGTGGGTTGTCATATTGGTATCAAACAAATCTTTTTAGAACTGATATTTGTGTGTATTCATTTATCATCTTTTATTCACTCTTTTTCGAAGGAACCATTTTTTTCAAATCATTTATTTCATCTACATTAACTACCATCATCATTCAGTCATATACTCATCACTTACAATATAGAATCTGTCATCTGCTTTTTTCATTACATTTATTTACCAATCATATAAAAAGATTTCTGTGATATAAAGTTGTTATATTATCTTTCATAAAAACTCAGTTCAATTCAATTAATTAATATGAAGTCATATGTATTATATTCTAACAATTCTAACAGAAGATCCATATTGCGTGATACTTTCGTTACTATTTTTCCTCACGCACACACGTATATAATTGCTTCTTCATCTTTGTTTCTTATCAATAGATTTACTCATGCAGCTCTGAAGTATAGCAGTCATTACTGTTTTCAAACTATTTCCGATAGAAACTATTTTGGCCTATTTTAGCATCGATTTACGCTAGCTCAGAAAAGCAACAGAATTGTTCTACATATAATTATAATTTTAATAGGTACCCATTTTGAAAAGTTTACTGCAGCGACTGTTATTATATTACCAGTTACTTATACTGTAAAGTGAATATATATTTCCATTAATATTTGAACAAAGGAACTCAGGTACTAAAGTTAACAGTATACTAAGAATAATTAAATGTTAAACTTTATTTGAAAACTGTTCAAACGTGCATAAAATACATATATTATGATCTATAACAAATACATATGGTTTTCATTTCATATGTAGTTCGATATGCTTAATATTTGAGCAACACAGTTAAGTAACATCAGCAAAACAAATTTCAATTAGTTCCATCATCAATCTCTAATCTTGTCCGTGGTGTGTGTCATAGGAAGCGTTATCTAACCTACATAGGCGGCAGCACTTCTACAGTAAATGTCAACCATCACTAACATCGTTACGAATCCATTTAGTCTGAATTTTCGCAGTACATCATAACATGTCGTCGCCATAATTCAGATTATATCAGAACGTGTGTGTGTGTGTGTATACTTACGAGTCTTTCAGACCATCGTCACACTTAGGTACACATGTATAGCTACTCATTTGATTGCAAACTGAGAGGAATGCACATTTATCATGTCGAATTACCGTTAACTTTACATTTAAATTGAACGGCGGGGTATATATCAAGAGGCTTTTGAGGTGAACATTTGGTTCCAATCTTCTACTGAGTAGTGTTCCTAGTTGCCCTTAATGACGGTCTGGTTCTGCTGGTATCGAATATGACCACAGACTTATCTTAATTTGCATCATGCAAGAGGGTTGTGCTATTTGTATGCGGGAGTAGGACCGTACAGCAACGTACTTAGACAAATTGCCTGGGAACCGAATACTAGGGATTTCAAATGTTATCCATTAACAATCATGAAATACGAATAACTAATAAGTACCTAAATTTAAACACATAAACATTCTCTATCTGATTTTTGTATTCTACTGTTATTCTAAGTTTGGTTATTCCTAAATACGACTCTGACTTTAAACAGAGATAGTATTCAATTTCTTTAGGATTCGAATTCAATCTGCTAGCGGTATTTCTTCTTTGTTTACTCATAAATTTCATGGTTCGCCTTTATTTTTATTGAACGCTAATGAAACTTGTTTTTTTCTTGTTGTATTTATCTTGAATGTTTCTATTTATTTTAGTAGAAGTTGAGTATAAATTGATTATTTGTGTACTAATAATATTGTTATTTGTATGTTATGTTACAGAACGTATGTGATTGCTGACCAATACATAACTAGAGGGCCTAGGTCGTATGTATAAGGGTAGAATAGAGTAGGATAGTATATTTCCTTTTTTTATTCTCTATTTCTTATTCTTTGCTCTGCTATCCTACTTTGCACAATCTTAGTCTACTGTATTCTACCACTTATAAGATCTATGCACATAAATATATACACATACATATACACACATGTACACAAATATTAGTACAACATTATGAAATGCTTCTGAAATCTCACAGTAATTAACTTTGAGTTTCAATGTGAAAACCCTTACAGTATTACACGAATACATAATGATATTATTCAATGCTTTACTGTTTAGAATTTCAAATTAGCAATTAACATTTCACATTTGAGAATTTCATTCATATTTGTTGATTGGTAGTAATAAACTTATGTTCAGTTATACCGGTAGATTTTGTGAAAAAAAAAATTAACAAATACACGTATTACTTTAACCAAATATGTAAAAAAAATCAGACAATATTTATATTCATTCGACAATATAATCGTAAAGAATAGTCACATCTTCGCTAATACACATTACGCCGAGTAAATCCATCTTATTTAGGCCATTAGGACAAAAAGAAACCTGGACGAGCGAATTGTCCTGTTGGCGTAGCATAGCTGGGCGTGGAGGAGTGGATATTAAAGCGTCCTCGGTGACTGTATGGCACTCTGGTCGTTATTATCTTTCCGCACATTGCTCGGGTAAATAGCCCGGACAGAGCAGTAGCTGTCTCGTACTAACCAAAGATATCTACACACCACATTAATTATTTACATGGCCACATTATACCTGTATACGTGCCTTGCCTGTTTAAACTCGTATATTGTTTTTACATATAAAGTTATGGATACGTATATACTTTACTTAATTGCCACACATAAACATTTCTAAAATGTGTAACACACGACCGTTAAACATTTTATTGATATTCCATACTAATTTTTATTATTCTCGTCTGGGGAAATGGAATATTTCATTATACGTTTAGTTGGTGAAGAATTTTCACCTTCAACTACCGGGTAAACAGTGTATATTATCCACGATTTTATAAACTTATGCATGTAAATTTAGCGCATGCCTGTATGTACGCCAACAAACAATTACCTATTTCCTCTTTCAGTTTATTTTCACATCCATCAACGGATAGACATAAACTGTGTTCTTGAAATGGCATCGCATTGCTAAACTTTGACCATTTGTTCGTTATTATTTGAACGCTGTACTCGAGATTATTCCCCTGAATTCGCTCGAAGTTGGCGCGAGTTATTTCTAGCGGAAACGACCAGCAAACAAGGTCTATTGTTAGTCTTTTTGATCAGCGACCGTGTCCTACTCATTTGGCGTCGTAGGCAACTGAAACCAGTCTGGATGCGTCATTGCACGCAATTATTAGGGGTGGTCAAGAGATGTTAGCCATTCCAAGGACAGCTATTCATATTGATTTGCACAATATCTAGGTTAGATACACCAATCCATCATTCGTGAGATACGTATGTTTATATTTTAACGAATTTAGCGTTATCCGACGCAATGAAATTGCATTGTGATTGCAATTTGCATATTAGATTATAGACCTATATCTATGGACCTATCCATTTTGCACATCACGTTGAATATGTGATGCATCAGAAATCAAATAACAACCAGGTAAGATAGATATAGTGAGATGTACCACCATACCTTAAAGAATCAGAGAAATATTTTGTTGGATAAAGCAGTACACAATGAAAAATATTGCAATCATCATGTAAGAAAAGATATATGGATTTGCGTGTCGAATTCGCTCCATTTCCAAATGTCCGAAAGCACTTCAGTAGATTTCTATTAAATACACTTATCCCAAAAAGATTGATTCAAAAACCTCATATCATTTTGTAATAAAATTAATGTTTCCACAAAAAATAAAATTATTTTATTGCATAAAGTTTTGATTTTTTTTCAGAAAGAAACAAAAAGTGTAATGAAAAAATTCACAGTTTTGTTTGTGTATTTTTTATATCCATTAAGATCACAGCTTGTAGGTTTAAACATTCAAAATTAATGCAGCGGAAAAAATAAATAAATTTACATTTCAATTCAATTTATTCTTCCCGAAATCCACCACAGGGGACATTCGTTATAAAAACCGTCTGTGGGTGAGGTAATATTTTCCTCCATTGAAACATCCAATCTGGGTTTTTCATTACTGCTTTCAGAAACACTCTGACATCTTTAACGCGCAAGCCGCGTAGAGATTTCAATTTATAAGACGCAGTTACAGCGCATCATCAGTGTCGACAAGGACGCACGAAGTTAACAGTAGCGATGCGCCATTACAGAGAGAGGATACAAGATTAAGTCGTGAAGAATTAATTGGTGTCGTTAAGAACCCACAAGAGATGCTTGCTAAATTACACGGAGGCAACAAATCGTCATCTCCTTCGTCAATCCTAGTTGACGTGATATTGCCACCTGATTGTAAAGCTGGTTTACACAGCTCTACTACTGCATCAAATGACTTCTGCAAGTTATTAAATTCTAATAACTGGAGTCTGGTTGGCACGTGAATTTAACACGAAATTACAAGCATTTCATCAATTACGTTTAGCAGAGTGAATATTAGAAGTGAAACTTCATGCTTCGAAGTTAGATAATTACAAGTTGAACGTACATATGTATGTTAAATATGTAAACTATTTAACATGTTAAATTAAACTAATTTCAATAAAACCCAGTTTATGAAGAATGTTACACGGTGTAGTGTATTCCACTTTCATATTCCTGACAACTTAATAATTAGTATATTGAGAGTGCTATGTACTAACAATACAAATTCTTTGATATACTTCAATAGATAATTAGCCCCAAGTAAAATTGTAACTCTGTTCACTACTGATCCCAATAATGAATCCGAATACTCAGACATTTAAATAGCGGTTCCTAAAATGCACTCACTTCACCTCTGTGACCCTGTGTCTGAGTATACCGATCGAAAACATTTATACAGTGGAATACTGCACGCTCGGTACGGCTATTGGGATTCATTCTTGGGATCAGTAGTGAACAGGGTTACAATTTTATTTGGGGCTAATTATCTAATGAAATATTTCAAAGAATTTTTACTTTTTGAATATAGCACCCCCAATAAACTAGTTATTACAAGTTAAGTAGTCAGGAATATGAAAGTAGAATACACTGACATCTTGTTAACTGATCTTTATTGTAACGCCTGCGACCAGCTTCCATGACAACATCTCAGATGTGTTATAAATGACACAAAATATTTTCCGTACTCTGTGGGTGTTTCATCGTCAGTTTCATCTTACAGTATGCTTCATTGTCAGATAATTAATTTTAATCTAGGTAAGTTGGTTAATCTTCACCATCTTTATGTATATCGGGGTAAAAGCAAACGAACATGAACGTGCGAATATTGGTTTATGCTTTGATAGAAAGATAAAATAATGAAGTTGTAAATAAAATATAAGCGTAATCGTACGGTGGTATTGCAATTCAGTGGTTTATCACTTAATTAAGAATGGATAAATTGATGAGATTGAAACTGACGATGTTTGAACTGCAGTTTTTATTTCATATATAAAAAAAAATTAGTATTAGTATCGTTACTTCCATCGCTGGAAGGTGAACAAGAAAATGCAGTATAATATTTTATTACAGCGGAAATATAAAGTCACTAAAAATATGTGCAACATAAAAATTCGTTTTAATATGAAAAAATTATTACTTTTCCACATAAAAATGAAAACTCAAGTGTATTCATTAAAATGTAAGTTTTATACATCAATTGCATAATATGTATTTGGAAATTCCTCTTATAAGCTGTGTATGATTATATTGGCATTCCTTTCACAAATTACTACAGACATTTTTGACATAACATATTTGGGTCAATAATTTCATAAAATCTAGTGGTTGTGATGATATACAGGTTAGTATATAAAATTACCGGAACACCTAAATAATTCTCCAACCGTAGAGAATTTTAAAAAATGTTTCGTACAAAAGTTTTTTGGTTGTAAACAAGCTACCATTTAAGTATTTTTTTAATATACAGGGTGTTCATTTTATTGCGGAAATTAGGTAAACTTTCATTTTTCAAATGGAACACCCTATATTTTTTTACTTTTTTCAATTCTAAAATTAATTCTTAGTATTTTTTGTAGGACTCATTTTTTTATAAAATGCATCATTTTTTAGTTATAAGCAATTAATCTGTCGTTTAAATGTCAATTAAATCACTATTTGTCAATTGTTTCATGAAGTTGTGGAGCATTATCAAGCAGGCAGATGTACTTTAATTTACATTTACTTTAATTTTATTTATTTAATTTGTTATTTTTTTTATTTTGCATTTTTTTATTATCTCTTTGGTTAAAATAAACGATATGTATGTATGAAAATACTCTTAATTCGAAGTTCAGGAGTTTAAGATTAATTGCTTATAACTCAACAATTATGCATTTTATAAAAAAATTATTCCTACAAAAAATACTTAGAATTAATCTCGGAATTAATAAATGTAAAAATATACAGCATGTTCCATTTGAAAAAAGAAAGTTAACCTAATTTCCACAATAAAATGAACACCCTGTATGTTAAAAAATAAGTAAACGATAGCTTGTTTATAACCAAAGAACTTTTGTATGAAAAATTTTTTAAAATTCTTTACGGTAGGAGAATTATTTAGGTGTTTCGGTAATTTTGACTAATCCTGTATAATGATTTTCTGGTGAAATCCGTCAAAATATAACTGATATTGATATCAATCAACAAAACAGCCTGTCATAACATATTTTCTCTAATTCATTGATATTGGTAACAATAATACTATTTAATTCATGTAATAAAAATTACACATACAAAAACGAATGGAATCATTTAACAATAGGTTTATAATTCTATTGGCTTTTATCATGTAAATTTCCACATTTAGAAATGATATATGATCTAAAAAGTAAATTTCCAATTGACCTAATGGAAATACCATTTACTTGATACATATTCAATGTATCCGATTCAAAGAAAGGGAGAATGTGGGTTATTTGAAACTCTGGAGAGTTTGTCTAATTTTCTCCAATAATGTACACGTTGGTATTTTAATTCCGTGAGTGTTAGAACGTTTGCTATGTGACACTTGTGGTACACCAAATTCGAATCGCCAACCCCCGTAGACATCGTCGCGGTATACCACACAATCTGATCCCTTCTAAACTATGTAAATGCCGTATTAAGGTGAATATGTTGAATACGGAGAATACATTATTCTACCAAGCACATACCAAAACAAACCTTACTGTGCCATCACGTCAAATTGGATTTTATTTTTTCATACCAGCACCAGTGGAAGATTCTAAAAATATAAAATATGGTACAGTGCAAACGGAAGGTTCTTTGAGAAAGCAATTTACATCAAATATGGTAGTTGCATATCTGGTTCATGCTCCTTCATATTTGATCGTTATGATTTTCTAAAAAAATCCACTTGGCACTGATAATCCCTACAAGATGCTCGAATATTTTCACAAAGCCTTGTAAAGCCTTCCGCTTATAGATCTGAGAAGTAATTTCCCCCTCTCTTACATCTATCCCGTTTTTTCCCCTGATATAATTTGGGAAAGAATGCTTTTGATGGATGTAACCCATTACTGTTGCTTACAGAGACAATTAAAGACCAACATTGGTTGTTTCACCCTCACAAGTATGTAATAAAATAAAATTTATCAACCACACGTGTGCCTCAGGTCAGAACATTACCCCAATTTTTACATTAGTCTTTTGGAATTGTAATTGTCCATTAAATTTAAGTTTGTTGTTTATTTGTCTAGACATGCAAGTATAATGCCCTACTTCGCTTTTATGGCATATTTCTGTCAGACGTATTGCATTTATTAGACGCCATTTAAAATTATGACCAATAACTGAACTTTACAAAGTCACAATGAACGAATGCATTTTACACATAAAACTGTTTTGTCAAAATATTCTCTCAGTTCAGTTTGATTTTTACAAATAATGTTTTCAACATGGTTGCTTAGAAGTCTCGTACATATTATAAGATTTTATTTTTAAAATGCCTTACTTTTTTGAACTAATCCATTTATTTCTACAACGTGCTTTTATGAAATTTCCTTGACGGTTAACTTTCTTGCCAAGTTTACCTTTGACTTATTGTGTTTTTCTAAGCTCTTCCTTGTGTACAATTTAAAAGAAGTCAGTGTCAGAAGTAAAAGAAGAAGTAAGATACGTCTACCTGACATAGACTACATGTTGTCATAAATATATAGTTTCATAAAATTCGTGCTACAAAAAAAAAACGTCTTGATACTTTTCACATATTTTTTTTTACTTCTTACTTTATTTTCCACAATATTTTTTCCGCTTTCCTCTTATAGTAGAGAACATTCAACAAAAGACAAATCCCGCTAAGCTCCACGCGCGTATATCCTTGTGTTCGCAGAATCGTATTTTCATATTTGTTGGGTGATTCTCTCTGCATCTTGGAGATCCGCACCACAAGTTATGTGATCTGTATTATAATCCGTATGTCAAGGACTTGACTGTTTTTCTTTTTGCACGCCTTGTTTCTTGGAACGGTTATGAATCACAATACAGTTTAACAGAACTTAATTTTAACTGAACATGTTTGTACATTTACACAGCTGCTGCTAAATTGGCGTAACACTTTGTTTAGTTAAATAATCATGTACATCTCTTGATATATATATACCGGAATGAACTTACGAATTAGAAATTTCATTTATTCTTAATTAAAGCGACAATTTCTAAAGTAATGAAACCAGATTGTATTACGGTACATAACAGTTTCTTTTTAATTAACACAAATATTGTATTCGAATACTAAATAACACAAGAAAAAATGAAATATAATATTTCAATGAACGAGTAATAGGATATCTATCATGAAATACCAACCATTAGCATCATCGACGTCACCCAATTACCAACGAAATACGTCAAACATATCGATTACTTTGTTACTTGGCAATATCAGAGTCGATACTTCAAATACAATCGACACCCGTATATTTCACGTCGTTGGTGGAAATAAGAAATATATTGTTTTAGATTTTCTATTTGCGTAAGAACCAGAACACCAGAAATTTAAACTTTCGATATTAATTCTTAATTCAGAATTTGTTGGGGAGTGATTTAACAAACACTTCACTAATTGTGTAATACAGTCTCAATAAAAATAATTGATGCATTGAATCTGACAACGAGTGTAAACTAAACAACTGAAGCATACAAGTCTTTTGTTACGTAAATGATGATTCGCACAGTTTGGAAATAGAAGTGAACATCTCAGAACAAGACCAGCCGGTAAATAACTAATGGAATCTGGGAGTTCTACAAATACAAACTGAAAAGTTCCGGTGGTCGACTTGGGATTACTAAACGCATGAGCAATGTTGTTTCGTTATTCGTTCCGGTAACATTAGACATACTACATTACATTTTTCCCGATTGTTCCTGTTAGAGAATTAATTTATTCCCAGAGCTTAACAATCCACCATGTTCAAGTGATAATTTTTTAATGGATCTGTGATTTACTGAAAATTATAACAAAAAAAGTATTATCAATTATGTACACGCAACATACCATTTTCTATTACTTGACATGTAATTTAAAAACAATAATATGTATTTCTATTTAAAAATATTCGTATGCGATTATTTTGACATCATGCACTATTTTCATTTCGAAAATAATAATTTATTTATGTAAATTGCACTAAAAGAGTTGACTTGTAGGGTCAACAATTATTGTATTATTGATCAAATATGTAGTTGTTATCGATAATGTAAGTTGATATTATGTTTTGCATTTATAATAACTTCATTCTCCAATGTTTATACGACATTTTTAGTATTTAGTTGGCATAAAATTATCATAAAACATATTCTTGTCAGTCAGCATTACTGCATGGGAAATATTTTCTATTCATGCAACTTTTAAATCTCTTTCTTGTTGCACTAAAAGTTCACAGTTACAAGCTTTGGAGATTATATTGCTTTTTTCTTACCCCCCTCTAGAACCTAAATATTTACTTACGCTTAAGAAAACAATATATGTAGTTCAACTCGCGTAAGCTCCTCACCAGAGTTTTATTAAATGTAAACAATTGAAGCCTTGCCATCGTCTTATGGGTACAGAAAATGTGTGAAATGTTAGAACTATGTATTTTATGTTTGATCTACCAGAAGTTATCTCAACGAGGTGATTTGAGAAAGAAAATTCATACCGAAAGAAATCATCCAATTTCCCGTTCATTTAAGATAATTCTTAAATGTTTTTTTGCTCGTTTTGCTGATCTACACTTCTTTCTAAAAATTCTTTCCTTGATCTTGGAAAAATAGAAGATTTTTCCACTTGATATTGATTTTCACATTATTAACATAAACGCGACGAGGCAAATTCTCAAATTAAATTTGTACATTTTTTGCCCACATACATAATTACATTATAAATGTCTGCCTAGCAAAAAGAAAACAAATATACAACAGTCATTACACGTGAATCAATACCTATTTATAATACGAAAAATTACCGATCAAGGTGTTCAATTATTCACAGTTTGTCATGGTAAAAATCTACATTATCTAACGAGGGTAATATGACGGTGCTACATGTAGTAAAATGGTTGGAGTATTATGTTACATTATGCATCATAATGTGAATTCTACCATTTAATAATATCATTGAATCGAGAATAGTTGATACTAAATGTCAGCGAAATGTTCAAATAAACAGCTTACACACCCATAAATAACTGGGCGAATATGTGTCGATATTCCGTGACCCAATAGTCAACCAACGAGAAACTGGTATCCGTTTGCTGAGCTATAAAAACACCACGAAAATTCACTTCCGTAGAGCCACACGAATTCTTTATCGGACCTGAAAAGGTAGCCGTGCGATTTTATCCAAACGGAACGGAAAGATAAAGAAGCACTGTGCACGGCGTATTCCCGATTCTTTGGGCCCTTTGTACTGTCCACCGCAACGATAAGATTTGATCTAAATCTATAAACTTTTTCAGCACAAGCTGATTTCATGGTTCTGTCATCGTTCATGGTGCGATAAAAGTTCCTTTGCTCCATAATAAAATCCTCTTATGTATACGGCGTAAAATATAGCCATCAACGGCAGACTTGGAAAAACCTTCCGGTTAGTTTGCCGTTCACGTTCCTCGTCAGACAAAATGGAACAAGGTGTGGTCTGCAAGAGATCGTTAAATGCGTCATCTATACGCTGTTGAATGTATGTACCTACCATACATACTCGTACGTACAAAGTCGTAGCCGACGATATAAACCATGTTATGATGACAATCCACCAACGGACAATATGACACTTATTTTCTGATAATAAAATCATTTCGTTGTATCGATGGCGCCACACCCTACGATGGGAAACTTGAACCAAGCGTTAAAATAACAGAAATAAGAGACGTGTATTTCTACTGTTGTTACGTGATGTTATTTGTTGAGTTTGTGCAGTATAGCGAAATGAACGAGCTGCCAAAAAAATATTACATATTTGGAAACAAGACACGAAATTTGACGATTGGATTATAGATAAAGTATCATGTCAAATAAAAAACGAAATATCGAGTGACACATAGATATTATGCTTTGTTGAATCATCTTATGGATAAGAATGAACATTCGTAGAAAATTATTTGCTATCTCAAACACTGTCAAGTTAATTAGAGAAATGACAGAAATGTATTAGTACGTTATTTGCATTTTGAAGTGCTGTAATATTCTAAATATGTGTCACTGGAATGTTCTCAGTAGGTACATACAATGTTCTCGAAACATTACATGCAACTGTATGCAACACTTTCAGAGAAGTATACTGGAATCGTACAAAGCAAACTTCGTAAATTCTAATAGCGGAAAACTGGGTCGTTATAACCAGTTAGATCGAGTTTTCTTACCACAAACTCTGCTCTAATCATTACATTTTCACTTCAATAACCATCAACATGATTTGATTTTTTAATTAAAATTTACTTTACGCTTTATAATTTACTTTTAAAAAAAGAATTCCATAAATCTCCCTCAAAGTACAACAATACTAATTCAAGTGTTGCGTGATGAATATAATAGAAGCAACTAGTTCACGATAATTATGTTCGTTTTAGAGTCTTACGAACATTGGCAATTATTTTGCACGCTTTGCACATATTTTTCCAACTTTTTGTTTGTATATAAACTTTGCCGGTTAAATTAAATGCAATGTTTAACTTGTCAATCAGGACTGTTCTGTTTATCAACCAATGAAAACACCGCCATTTAAGCTCGAAAGCTCTTTAATTATACCGAAGTTGTTCACTCATTACACGATATTATAGTCGGAAATTTGCTGAAATAACATGTGTTGTACGAGGAAAAATGTAGATGAAACCTTGACATGAATATTTCTATAAATAACTCACGTAATATTTCTATAAAAGGGCGAAGTTTAATGAAATTTGGTTCAGTTTTTTATGATTATATATATATATATATATATATATATATATATATATATATATATATATATATATATATATATATATATATATTTCTAATTCAAAGGAGCTGAATTTTGGACTTGGTGAAATTTATACGTGTGATAATTAAGTATTCCAAAAGATTTAGCATACAAATTTGTAACAAGCATGCAATAATTACTTTAGCACGGTTTGATTTCAGTTCCATATTGAAAAATTAAAATATTAAATTTGTTATTTTGTTCCCGATTTTCGAAATAACAATTAGAACTAAACAAACTACATTCATACAAAATGTACATAGCAATTTATTTCATATAATATTATTGAATATTAAATGAAAGTATAAAACATTCCTTCTAATAGTATTATCTATAATGAACGCATTACTAAACTTTATTCTTATAAATAAGTTTAACTTATTATTAAGTTATACCGTAAGTATATCGTTTGCGTATGAAATGCTACTTATCAATTCACTATTGAAATCTTTCCTACAACAAACTATTGAAATCGATAATATTATATTCCCGGAATCAATGTAAAATAAAAGAGTGTAGGTAGGTAGACCTTTGCATTTACATGGATTTTATAATGAATGACATCTTTCATGGCGGCTGTATGACGTGTGGACTACATTCGTGTTTTAATGAGAATCGCTCTTGAAATATTTAAATGGTCATTTCGCGGCTTGAAAAGTTAAGAGAGAACATGTGTACTGACATCACGACCACTCTATATCGTGTCTGCATCGGTGAATTCTGGAGTTTGTTAATGATGCAAAAGGGGTTCCGTGACGCCACAACCAGTCAACGGACATAATATGTTTAACGGTTAATGTGGATTTTGTATTTGCTATGTACATATCACAATTGGACCGGTACCGCTGTGCTGTCGAAACTAGATTCTATGGATTTCAAACGTACAATTTTAACTAGCTAATTTGGACAACTAATTCAAATGTTCTCTTATAAAATACATCAACCCCAGTAATGGAAAAGACGTCATGTTATGTATGGTTTTCCATTTGCCAAAATTACTGACAATTCGTTAGCCCCAACTATTGTTAATTTTATCTAACCTCAAAATATGACATATTTCGCTTCATTCATTATGAAACGCAATCAGCAATGTTAAAAATTATTATATTTTCGTTAATAAGCCAACGAATATCATATTTGTTTACTCTGTAATAAAACTTTTACATTGCATCAAACTTTTTAATCAGGAAAGTTCCACGTGACGGCAAAATAGAAGTTAGCATCGACATTACAAGACCAGGAACGCCTCCACTACTCATTAACCTTGCGCTGTATAACAAATTTGTTCTCTCGGCATCTTCAATTACTGCAAAGTGCATCCTCCGTATCCTGGTAAAACCGTAACGTTTCGAACTATGTAATTAGTCATTGCCAATCTTCGAAGAAATTATTTCCCGGGTTCAATTAGTGAATAGTTATAATTTCCCGAGTCCTGCCCCTGCGGACACCTCAGAGAATTTGGACGCACATACCTGTTGTTTAGACATGCAATCCTATCAATTTCACCTGTGTAGCACCAAACTTTAAACTTCCAAATCCTCCAATTAAAGTCATGTCAAGAACATACTTGTCTGTACAGTTTAAATTTGTTAGAACAGCATTCGTTATTAAAAGTTAGCTTCGTTAGAACACTTTATTATTCATGTTAACATCCAACTGTGGAATTTTGTAGTCATATTTGCATAATCCTAAAGCTGAGTCAATTCAATTAGAAGTGTACCTTGCATCTGTTAGTTCTACTGATTATGGCTTGACGTAGTCATCCGATATGTCACCTGTTCTGCATACATTTGCAACTGAATTCATTATTATAAAATCTGCACTGAGTTTGCATTGTAATTAAAATTCTATTTAATGTGGAATAATACGAACCCGTCTTTATGATTTAAAATTCATAAAACTGATTTAATATGTCATATATAGCAGTCTACAAATGCACACAAACAACAAATAAAACTAGATATTTCAAAACAATGCGGACATTACGACATAACATAAAATCTAAAACTCACATTGCCATTCACAGTTTCATGGTTTATTTTGCACATAAATTGTGTCTGTCAATATGTACTGCAATTTCCAACCGTTATTCCTCTATTAAATGTAGAAATAAATATGAAAAATTACAGCGATATTAAACGCGAATTTATTGAATAATACTACATATTTCAGTTTCATTTTTTTACAGTTAGTAAATAATAAATAGTAAATAGTATAATTTAAAATACATTAGTTATTTTCAAACTTCCAAAACATTTCGAAGCTAATGACCTAAGTTTTGGTCTTGAAGAATTATTGTATTGCAAAAAAAAGTTTACCAAAAACCCGAAAATGCTTCTTGATATATAGTACTTCAGAAATTTCATCCCCTACTTTCGCGACTAAAGTTTTGTTGTCAAAAATTAAGTTGGTATAAAGTTTAGAGTACCTACCAAATATGGGACGTGGAACGTGGCAAAAATATTAGCCTTTTTGCGGTTTATCCTACATTATTATGACTTGCCTATCGTAAGTAAAACCATTGTGTAGCGGATTACATCGTTTCCTTAGGTGCCATGATAACTGAACCTCTAAGAGCCAAACCCCTTCCGCTCTATATCCATCACAGTTGATGGCATAAGTCACTTAGATCATCATCGTAGACCCCTTTATAGTAGCAAAAAATCAGTATCATCATTGAATACAAATATCTCCTATAAAAAAATAAGAATTAAAATTGTACTGTAGAAATTTCATCATTTTGTTATACATATTTGCTTTCATAAACAAATTTTCATCACTTTATCCCTCATTATGTTGTTCCTCATTTAATATTCACATTAACTGAATGCGACTGTGTACACTTTATTCTATCCATTGTTTATCTTATTAAGATTTTCTTTTTTTCATATATATTTTTTTTTTTATAAAATACTCCTTTAATACTTGCCAAAGAACATATCTCTTCTCGATTCGTGATTCAGTTGTAAAATGGATTAAGGCCTCACGGATTTCATGTTATGTAAGTGTAACATCATATGTCTAGAATGAAATATTGCCAATCAGTACAAGTATCATTTTTCCGGGTCAAAGGTGGCTTCGATTATTGATCTTTATCACGGCACATGCAACCTCGTATATCAAGAGACCGAATGCGTGAATTTATCTATATGTTTGTAGGTGTGTACACGTGTCTGTAGTGTTGTACATGTATAGGGGAATGAACGAACGTCAGATTGAAATACAGGAGCAAACGTTCCCTGAATTCTTCAGCGTCGAGGCTTACCATTGTGTGAGTGAAATTAATTTTTGTTTCGCTTCTGTTGTCCGTTAACGTAAAAAGGTAATAAACCTTCGAGTGTGTTACGATTGCATTCTTGAAATAATCTTTTTATACTGCAGATGAAACAGATTTTTTTGTAAAATGAAATATATCTGTGAAATACCTATTTAATGAATTTTGGAGTCGACTGTCTCTTGCTATTTTATATGTATAATTTGGTTTAACAAAAGTTATCAATAGGATAAAACACGGCTTTGAACTTCTGACAGACATTTCATAAAATAACAACTGTGAACACAATGCTGTTTCATCAAATACAATGTACGAGTATCTCGACGACACAATTACGTCAACAAGCGAAATAAAACAACAGATTTGATATCAGAAAATGCTGCAACAATTTCAAGCAGCATTGTTTCCGACAAGATAATAAGAGAAACTATTGTACTTGAGAAACTTAAGTGAACAATTCGTTTTATTTGATATCATTTGTACAAACTGCTACTCGCTGTTTTCGACAGTTCTTGTTATCATCAGCTAGTTTGGAACAAGCCAGTTTTGTGGCGCAAAAATTCCATGCATTCACCACACTTTTGTATGTCTCACCACGATGCGACTTTTTTTCTACATCGTTAAGTGCTAGAAACGATTGCCTTTGAAAACTTTTATTGAAAAACTTTTGAAAGGTATAAACTTTAACTCACTATTTACCTAGCATTCCCACAAGGCAAATTATGTGCTCTTGTTTTCGCTGTTTTGTGTTGATAAGGATCAGATGGAGCTTAATGGATATCGGTTCGATAATTATAATTAATGATGTTGATGATGTAGATAAGTGGTCCTCCTGGGATATTTCGCAGATACACCGAATATACAGCTGTTTGTAGTCTTTGCAGCCGCTAATACACTTCATTGAAATGTTCAAGGTTAATAATTAATTATGGCACAATTAGAAAAGGTACTGCTCTATTCATAGAGTTCATACAAATTTTATACTTGTGCCATTACACTAAACTGTAATATTAGAAGTTGAGAAAGTGGGTTTATAAGTTTAGTTACGAGAGAATATGATCGATATTATAATTTGTAATTTTTTATATTCATAATACAAAGATGTAGCTTGTTTCAAATTTTAATGCTTACCATTTAGTTTACACTGAAATTTAATATAAATGAATGACATTTATATTATTTCGTTTTGTGCATTTTCAATAACAAATAGTATTTTGCATTAATTAAAATTTTAATATCAGTTACTAAACACAATTCAATATTGGAAAATAAATGTATCCAGGTAACAATACAATTCTATGTTTTTACACACGTATACAGGTTTCCGATTATAGTATGCATATAACTTATTTGATTTACATATTTTGAATGTTATTTTAATTATCCGATTCAAATATTACTTTACTATAATTGAAAAGCATTAAAGTAAAACTGATACACAAATACCAATTAGTTTTTAAAAATTGTATCCTCCTGCATATGAATCTAAAATAAATATTTAAAATGTAAACCAAAAAGTCATTTGTTGACATTTAATATTTTATCTAGAGATGAATGGTTTATTTTCGTAAAAATATGAACAAAATTATTACCGATATTTGACTTCGTATTTTGTTCACTGAAAATATAACAATACATATCTGATTCAAAATAAATAATGTAAAACCATTTTTGTAATGGTAAAACTAATATTTATTCGTTATTTTATAATCATTTCAAATCTACTACTAGTTCCTCCATGTGCTTCCATGTATGTTTTAAGTGCAGAATATTTGACACATACTGGTTACATCTTGCTTAGAATGTCAGGTTCAAGACAAGCTGAGCTATAACATACATTTATCAAGTACACGACTACTTACAACAATTTGCAATTTAATAAACCGGTTGAAATAGCAGTCTATGTGATGGAAACAAGTCACTCATCTCATCTAAATTTATAAGTAAAGTAAATATTAATAATGTAATTTAATCACGGATTATAAACAAAATCGGTAACACTGAACACGTGCCTGTAAACTTGAAATGCCGATGAAAACTATTCATAACGATGATGTTTTAACGATAAAACTGTAACTTTACCATGATTCATCACGATGAACTATGAATTAATGCGTAAAGTTACTGAATATATCTAGGGAAGTGAAGCCATTCATGGAGTACTCTAAAACACGAGTATCATTAACATAGTTAAAAGTAGTATTTATGATTTCTACACGGTTTCTTCCGTTCTATTGTAACACAGAATTTGACATTCTCCAAGTTCACATTGTGTAATAATTCACAGACATGTAGAATCTTGTTGACATCGAAAGTGTAAGCTTTCATTCCTTGAATTCATCATTATTCACCCTGAACTACGTATATGCTATGATGTTCCGTTGAGAATTACACCGTTGACAATTAATTTGTCACGTCACTTTATTCGGAGGCAAGATTCCGTATAATATTATTTCCTACCGTGCTCTCTATGTCTCCATTATCGCCCCAGCCGCAACTTTACTGTCTCATTATAGAATTTCATAACCGTAAAGTGTAAAATGAATTTTCTTTACCTTTATTGTGTTACAATGCGCAAGAACACAATATTAAAACTATATTCAAGTAGCGTAGGGTAGTGTAATTCAAGATCAAAATAAACCATATTGAAACGGAAATGTTCTGTTTACCTACCTATATTAATACTAGATACACTAATAGTTTCATTTGATATCGTACATTTTAATCTGGGATTAAATATTACTAAATCCTTTTCGTGTAAACGAGATCTCATTTGAAATATTCACCAAATGAGAATTTGCAATGTCTAAATTAATATGCTATCTACGTATATCAAAAGTTAATGAGAATAAAGTACAAAATTAGTCTAGTCACTGTCAATAAACATATGAATGGTATTATACACTTTTTGTAAATTATGGATATACAAAAACCCACGAATTCTGAAATTCTCTTCTTTCAAAACTGTTATTGACTTACGTACGCATCCTAGATTAGCATATGGTTTATTGTGAATGCCACTAATTGAAAAGAAATATTGAAATGTTTAGTAGCGGCTCGAATGGTGGACCTCGAAACAAATGTGCCAGATTACCTAGTAGTGGTCGAACCAGTGAAGCCTTGTTCCCCAAACATTGGCAGGCTTGTTCGCAGCGCACTATTAATAGATGATTTACTCGTGCATTTACTCATTACGTAAATATTTGTACATTTTTATATAAAATAAATATCTATCTCTCGCACACCATTCACGTGTTTATGTGATATATCTGCACAAGATGGAATCCAGTGGTCGTAGCCCCATTATTCACGGGCGGGCGTTCGTGTTGAATCCAGCGTGAAATATTGTTAAATTTATTACGTTTTTGTGACGCTGAATTTTAATTTGTAATGGAATAAAGTTGTATGCTGGCCTATTGTGTTTTTATAATTGAATAGCAACCGAATGTGTTAATGTATTTTGCGAAATTCGATTTAATTAACCGGAATTTAGCACTGATATCTCCAGTAAATATATACTATTAACGACATTTCGTTGAAAATAGTTACACCTGAATAGTGTATATATTTTTTTATTCTTTGTTCATTTCTTGAAGCTTAATAGGTAAATACAAAGTATGTATTCAGGCAACTCGGATAAAAAGTTCTCTAAGTTACGCCTTCGAATAAATATTAAATACTTTGTAAGATGGATATAAATTTCTCCGACGCTTTAATAATTTTCCCAACACTCAATAAGAATTACGACACGTATCCGTCATTAATTATTTACCAATGGATTTAATGATCCATCAACGAAGTGCCGGCGTTAAGAGCTACGTGCAGTGTAATTAATATTTCAGAAGTAATTCAACAGGATCCATCTTAATTACGTATAGCGTGTGCATGATAATACCGCAACTAATTTTAGTATGTTTATTAAAACCAAGTAAAGCTACGCGTTTATTCTCAGAGGATCTGTGAACTTTATCGTTAACATCAGCTGCAGGCATGATGCAACCGGCATCGTTCCATATCATATTAGTTCTTGGAGTACCATTACTGTTAAGCTCGTCCGTGTAGACCTCTGTAGTCATGTACGGTAAACTACAGACTGCTTTACATCATTCATATACAACAGATAGTCAAAACACTTGTGTTACAAAGTCATACTAACAATAATTCTAATTATGAGAAGAGCTTTAATATTTCAATATAGCGAATAGAAATGATAAATCCTTTACCAGTTATACACTGAAGTTTTGCTGGTTGCAGTCGTATCGTTAATTTATAAATATACGTATTACATACATACATACATACATAACATCACGCCTTTCCCATTACTGGGGTAGACCCTTAGTCCCTACAATCAAAATATTTAATATTATAATACAGAAAATTGCCTTTCATTCCTTATTTTTTAACAATTGCTCGCCAAATACTTCTATCTATATGTACAATTTACTCATTTCTTAGTTGATATATAATTTAGTACTTTGTTCTATAAACGTTTAATTACACGTAACCAGATTTAGTTCACAAGTAGTTCAGTGATATATTGATTTTAATAATGAAAGGTATTGTATGTATGCTGCTTTCGCTAGAAGATAATTATGAATAACACTGAAATATTATTACCCAAACAAATTTTTGTCTTTTTTCATCTTGATTGCCCTCGGCAATATTGAACGTGAATCCAATTTAACAAATGCTCGTACACATGTGCAGTTTCGGAAATGATCCCAGTTTTTGCTGATATTTTCTGTTTCCGTGGCGATAGTATCTTCGTGATTTATGCTTTGCTGTGTATTTTGCTCATCGGTTCTACCAGGTTCTACATTCTGTAATTGCCTAATTTGTATTCCAGAAAGCTGATCTCGCTGTACGTCAACGAAGAGGACAGTTACGAGAAGGACGTGTTGTTTTACGTACAGCTTGGTGAACCCAAAATGGCCGACGGTGAGTTAACATTCTGCGACACTCATTTATTTACACAAAAACAACATACACGTTATGTACAATTGTGAACACCAGGACTGTAAATATACAATGTATCTATTTCTTCTTTTAGAATTACTATTAAACTAAGCCTGGATTAGATATGCTAGAAACGCTAAAGTAATTCGAATTTCTTCTTACAAATGATAGTGAGTTATTAATAAAAATCTATACTTTTTTTCATGACCATTCTTCTTCGTAATAGTGTATGAATCAGGTAATAATTTCGAAAGTTTTTTATTTATTTTTTAAAAATTTAACTACGTTATGTTTTCATAGTAATTGCGTAATTAGTTTTAAAACATAATTTGTTGTCAAGAAAATTATTCATCAAAATAATAATCGTTTTAGCATATCCTTCTTTGCATATTAAATGTTATCCATTAGATATTAATGTATTATATAAAAGTTTACACATTAACATTACCCTTATATAAAAATACGTACATACTTATATGTACAATTTACTATTAATTCTGATATTCGTATTGATCGCAATTGTGTCTACAATACTACCAGCACGTTTCCAGTACAATTAAAATCGTGACCGTTTTTGTAATTAGTAGCGCTTTTTACAAATTATCACACCAGCGTACACCAGTAATTATCGAAATTGAACGCGTTAATTTGAAAAATATAATACATTTAATTGTAATTAACAAGGGACTAGTGTAATTTCCGCTAAATTACCATATATTTTTTCTTGTTTTATTGGGATGTTTGGAAAACGGTATTTAATTTATGAAATAAAAAAAAATGCAAAATTATTTTCGTGTATGGTTTTAAATTTGCATTAGTTTAAATTTTAAAAAGCATTTATACACTATACTGCAAATTTATATAAATTCATTTGCTACAAAAATCCAAAAATTAAAATAACTTTTTTACCGAAACAAAATTTTAAATTATAAAACACACCAGTAAAATTATTATGTCAGATTAAATTCTCTGGAAATGGTAATATTTTTAGTCAATCTCCACTTTGAATATTCTTATACATATATTTATTGTTTGTAATGAGTAGAAGATGCAGTGAGACTGGTGACAAGAGCAGAGAAGAAACCACCAAATATGCGTACGGAACAGGAGAAGATAGCGTTGATGGGTCGTCCCAGATTGGGAGACGTAATTCGTGCACAGGTTCGCATTAAGGAGAGTAAAGAATTCAAGGTGAGTGTATCTTCGTCTTTGTCACGGAACTTTCAAAGCATATATCACTGTCAGTCCCAAGAATAACGTCGAGTTTGCAAGTTTTAGCGTAATGAAAATTTCTCTTCCAGAAAGAAAAGTTTCATTTGGAAATGCTTTCTCGTAGATTTCTCTGTGTTTTACATTTACCAATCATTGCTAAAGAATTGAAACTCTCACACATATATGTATGATATGTTGAAGAATAATTTCAGAAATAGTAAATACAGTAACAAGACATAATATTTGTAAATTCCATAACTAGATATAATTGATTTAAACTGCCTTAGTTTGGTTTTCAATTGACTGAAGTTTGAAATAGGTAGTTATTTTTCAGTCATCCATATTTTTGATAACAAAAGCAAACATACAATGTATACTATACATTTTTGTTTGTTACCAAATATTTACGTTGTTCTAGACGGAAACTGTAAACAAAGGTAAGTTTTATTACGCTGCCTTTGAAAGTTGATGAAAAATCTAGAACTCGCAGTTGTCAGGCGTGTAAATACGGCTCATAAACGTTTATTGTACGTTTAAACAGCAGCAACGTTTAACTGGTGTGAAGTTCTGTTGTATATCGTCACACTGTTTGATCTTAGCTGGGCTGTTTCTTCGCATACTAACACTTCTTTAATCTCTCAAATACACCAGACTAAAAGTACACAATTCTAAAAAGAGAAAAAAAAGAATGTTTACAAATACACCGCTTTTATATGTAAACCAGAGAAGGAATTATGTCCACTTTTTTTTTTTCTTTAAAAATAACTCTTGTCTTAATTCTTACTTTACACATCCATCCACCAAATGAATTCTTAAACCATTTGCAGAGAAATTAATATTCAGAGTAATATATACATATATTGTACATATTGAAATGTATATTTGTTTGTAGTGAATTTGTTCAATAAAAACACCGATTTTTATATACCGAAACGACAGATGGAAACTTGATAAAAATCTAATGTTTATTTCGTTCAACCACAGAATTGCAAACTTGTGTTAGCCCACCAAACAAGTAAAGTTTTACGGCCGACTTTAAAACTAGGTTTAGTATTAGTTTACAACAGCGCATGCATAAATGTAAACCTGTGTTTCGTTTTACTGCCTGATTTGCTTTGTCTCACATCTCCCGATAGCTATAAAGAGATTTAAACGTGTAAGCAATCCAGCCAATTAAAACTATCTATTTCAGTCACATTACTGTTTGTTCTAACAGATTTTATATTGTTCCCGTAAGGATTTTCCGAAATTAAAGAAGGGTGAATAATGTTAGTTTTATATTTTCGTTATATTTCACAGGAAAATATAAAAGAAAAATTAACATATGTCTGACCATTTGCTTGTCCTAACTTCTAATGAGTATTACTGCTTATATTTCAAATATTATCAGTAAAATTCAAAAGTATTTATGCAAGGGATAATATGTATATAGAGTAATAATATGTATCAAAATATTTTATTTTGCTTTCCATGAAAATACTTCCGCCTTACTTCTTCAGTACACTTTGAAATTGAAAGTTTTATTACAATATTGCTAAGCGGCTTACCGAAATTGAAATGGTGATCTTCGAGACTTGTTTTTATCAGTCATGTTGAAATATAGATCAAATACGGTTTATATCTGCTGAATAAGATTTAAATATATATATATATATATATATATATATATATATATATATATATATATATATATATATATATTATTACAATCAGGACTAAGGATAAAGCTGAAAATCAATACGAATAAGAACACACTAAAATAATACAATCAATAAAACAAATATGTATTTCATTATTGAAGTTTTATTGGCATTGACAGGTTTTGATATTGTTCCAGTCAAACGGACAGGACTCACAAACTTGTCCACATCGAAATATGGTAAAAAATACAATGAAAAATCACCTTGTGTGGGCACAGAATTCGTGTAGTACAAACAGATATAGCACACCTTTTTGTTTTCCAGTTAAAACTTGTCAATATACGTACGTACACATTGATGTATTGATAGAAATTTATGTCACACGTGTGTGTGTGGGTGTGCTAGTGTAGAACCACTCCATCAATTTTTCCATGATACATCGTCACCCCGTTACGTGAACTTTATAATTCAACATGATAGCGTTACATCATGGCCCGCTATCTATCATTCATGTCGTCAGCCTCACCGTGCATATAACAACGTTAACATCTTCTTTTCATATTGTAGAACATGGTGGATAAGTTGGTGCAACGGGCGAACGCATCCTTGCTGATCGGCACATCTTCCTGGAAAGAGCAGTTCGTCGAAGCCTTAACTGTAAATCCAGGCGATGATGATGAAGAAAAATCTGCGTCCTGCATGGACTATGCGCTGCATATCATCACACTATTCTGGAAGCTTATATTCGCCTTCGTACCGCCAACTGGTATGTTATTTATAAACGTATGTTTCTTATCAAACACACATCCTCCACAACAACAACAAAATAATGTAACATAACCGGGTTTCTAGGACAAGGTTCAACTTCACTCTCGGATAAAAATGATATCGAATCTGTCTAGTCGCATTAATGTTATTTAATAAGTAAACAACGTAGTTTCACTTCATTATTGTTGATTTTACTACAAGGATTAAGTTTGACCTTGTCCTAGAAACTAGACATTACATGTAGAAACATAATTGAATTTTCTTCAGTTCTTGTACAACAATCGAACACCATATATGTATTTATATTATTTTTTTGTTAGAAACCTGCCATTTTATTTTCTAATTTTACTTGCGGTTCTTTCTCAATTTCAGTAAATTGAGGAAAACAATATTTAATAATAATGGCAACATGCGAATTGTAATGGTCTTGCATGTAACACAAATTCGTGTTTGATCAGCAAAAGACGAACACCAGTGCAATGAATTAATGAACTTTTATTGTTCACTTTACTAATTGACCAGAATTGTACGTGAATTACAAGTTGAAGACGACCGTGTACAATTCGCAGAAAAGTAATCAATTCTATCTTGTTTCTGACCAGTTAATTTACAAATCTTACTTACTATAAAAGCAACAGCTGACGTACATTTTATCAAAAGTTACTTTGTTCAAATTTTATAACTTATTTCCTCTGCTTCCATATATATTTAATAACGCTGAACATAAATACATTTTTAGTATAGTACACCACATAATGTGATATATGGAAACAAATAGAATTTTTCATTGCCTTTATATTACTTTCATAAATATAATACTGACCTTCATTTCAATTTTGAAAAGAAAATCTATAACTGGCATAGAAACGTCAAAAACTTTTCATCAACTTATTGTCATTTATCATTATGTATATCATTTATTATAAAAATTATCACCAATCATTCATTACAAACTCATTAATCTGTTTTTTTTTTTTCGATACACGTCACTTGTTGATTAATGAAGTCTGGTCTTAATAAAATTTCTGGAAGAGATAAATGGGTTTACTTGGTATAATTAAACATGTCTGCATACTTTCTTAAAACATCTGGCGATACCAAATTCAAATGAAAAGGTTAACGATCTGATCACATTGCAAGAATGCACTTGATTTTAATTGTAATTCAGTATTAGGTATGAATTAGATGACAGCGATACCAATCTAACACTGCATATTTAATATTAACTCTCTGTTGTATATGTTATAGATATCGCCAAAGGCTACCTTTGCTTTGTGGTATCAATCCTGTGCATTGGCGTCGTCACTGCTGTCATTGGTGATGTTGCTTCGCATTTTGGTGCTACTCTCGGCATTAAGGACAGTGTAACCGCTATCGTGTTCGTAGCTTTGGGTACCAGCATTCCAGATACGTTCGCCAGCAAGGTGGCCGCTATCCAGGACAAATATGCGGACGCCAGCATCGGTAACGTAACAGGAAGTAATGCTGTCAATGTCTTCCTTGGTATAGGTATCGCCTGGTCCATTGCTGCCATATATCACAGTGCACGTGGTGAACTGTTTGTTGTTGATCCGGGCAAGTAAGTAATGATATAGTAGATCTATAGTCTATACATATGTACATCATTCTGTATACTTCTGTATATTCATAGTTTGGCATTCTCCGTGACGATTTTCTGTTCGGGTGCCGTGCTCACCATCATGGTAATGATGATACGAAGAGTTCCGTTTGTCGGCGGAGAGTTGGGTGGGCCAGTGTGCATCAAGTACGTGACCTCCGTGTTCCTATTCTGTCTGTGGCTGCTCTATCTCATCCTGTCCACATTGGAGGTGTACGATATCATTCCAGGATTTTGATATGGCAATTTGTGGAGCACGAAAGGACCTGCCTTATACACAGTTATTGTTATTACTCGATTATTCCTGAAGCAGAAATCTCATTCTTTGTCAGTGCGGGCGATATATTCAGGTTACATATCGGCCGTCATATTTAAGGTGAGAGGTGAGCTAGGTGTGTATTATTGACATTGTTGTCTGTAATATCAAAGAAAAATACATTTGAAATATGTAATTAGAGTTCGCATATTGAACACCTTGTTTAAACGCAAATGTTTATTGTTATAACAGATTATTAGATTGATATTTATTATAAATATAATAAAACGAAGAGCTCCGTGAGAGCGAGTAAATGTGTGTATGTGTGTCAGTATGCAAGCAAGTATGTATGCGATGGAGAACGCGTCGTATCATTAGCTAAAGAGTATACAATCAGCAATACAATCAGTGGATAAATACGATTTTTATACAGTTTTCACCATAGTATTTATTTGTTTATTTATTCTATTTCTTATTATATTAACTAATATGTACATTGGGGATATTCACCCATACCACTATGATTTGAACAAGCAACATGTAGGTACAGTTTATGTTTGTGTATTCGTGATTTCGAACATATATTCAATTTCTTCTTCGTTTTAGGCTTCATTGCAGAAATCTGTTTAACATTCATCGATGCTTCATTACTCCGCTATATTGATCTAGAACCTGTAGATCACATGTGCATTACTTTTCTTGTATTATCAGTTTCGTTCAACATTCCAGGTGAATGTCAATATAGATGAATAAACACATACATTTACTAATAACGTAATGAGACATGTATGTACGTATGTATGTTCACATATACATACTTCGTTGCTCCCGCATAATTCACTCTAAAAACCTCTATTTGTCATAACTTCTGCTATCTAGACAGACATTTATTGTTAATGGCTCTACATGTAGATAATATAAAATAAATTCATACTCGATATACACATAATAAATATAATCGCTGGTCGATAAATGATAGTACTTATCTCTACTCTATATGGATAACTTTAATGCATTGCTATTTATACATGTTTTAAATGTTGCCATCACTGATTTGAATTGTGATTGGAAACTCAAATTTCGTAATTTTGAACGGATGATATCGATAGTGAACTTTATATTTACAAACAATCGTATTGAATTGATTCGTGCAATACAATTTACATTATGTATTTGAATTTGTTAAGAAGAGACCATGACATTTACCGCATGTACGAGAATAAAATTATTTATTATTCATGATTCATTTACTGTCGAGCACAAATCACTAGACATAAGTATATAAAAATGTTGTGAGTATATAGATGTGGAAAAACGTTTGTAAATTTGAAGTTCATTTATCTGATATGCCTTGTGTGTATCGACGGTAAGTAAATACTATAATAATATACTGGTAATTATTGTTGTTCTATTAAATTAAATAAATAAAAAACTGTAATGCCATTATGTTTCATGTAAAAACGCCGGCCATATTACAGCACCCCCAAAGATATTTTTTTATATATTATATGTAAGTTAAGAGTGCAATGTGCGCATGTGTCATTTGTATTGCTCCGGAATCGTATGTTCCGTTTCATTCGACGTAGAAATGCTTCCGTTTACACTACTCTGCTAGAACAAATTAATGACAAGAAACAAATAAAAAATTAATACTAATTCAACTATAATTAATAACAAAAACACATCAACCAAACGAACCAGTAATAATACGAAATTCTCATTCAGAAATCATTCGAATCCATAGTATCAAGAAGTCATATAAATATCGTTACTTATAATTTTGGACCAATCAGGAATCAAGGAAAACAAAATTCAACAGATTTCTTGTCTGTTGTTCTACTCAGGTAGACCAGTGCCTAAAACATTTTATTTCATTTTTCTTTTCGACATGCACCGATCATTCGAACTTTATATCTTCCATTTGTAGTTGCATGAAAATTTCAAATAAATATATAACTTGCTAAAAGTCTGTTATAAATATTGTGTTCTGTCTAAATATTAACTATTAACAGACTGAAAAGTAATTTAAATATTCAAATTTAACATATTCCGATTCGTAAAATAATTTATGTAGAACTTCTATATTTTATATCTATAACTCATTTACTGTAGTGTTTGTAATGTGTACAATAATTAGAGACCGTTATTAGTTAAACCGAAGAGAAATTAAAGACCAAATTAATTGAGACCATGATGGAATAGGATGCTGATAGGCTACTCTGGTACCAAGTAGTAGAAAATAGGAAGAGAGTAGCAGAAAAACCAGTAGCGATAGGTAAAATCATATCGGTAGTTTGAATGATTCATTTCCTGTAATCTTCTTAATAGATTTCTTACATTTTCTAAATATATTTAACGTAATAAGCAATATGAATCTTACTCGCATTATAAATGAAATTTTAATACAAATAATTTTGTATTTGAAATTGGATCTGTATAATAATTATAATAGTAATATAAATAATATCTTTAGCACTTGATCTCGCTCAGTTATCGAATATAACTTATATTATACTAGTCGATTAGTGCAGTGGTATAATTACAGCACTGTTTTGTTATACATTTAGTGCTTCCAATTGCAACCGGATCAGTACAAATGTGTATGTATGTTTGATTAGTGGCTGATTGTGCAACATTGGTGCAGCATGCAAATCTGTTTTCTGCAGTTATATATTTAAGACGTTAAACATAGTAGTTATTTATTCAAAATGTATCCTAATTAAAGTAATAATTAAGAAATATTATTTTTGTGTAACACCGATATAGTAATCATTCATAATATGTATAAAATCAAAAACAAATGACCTAAATAAATGAAATATTGTCCATTCTTAATTTTTTTAATAATTCATTATTTAAATGATTAGTTAATTAGTATAAAATATCAGGTATTATTTGTTATAGATAGAAACTATACAAATAAATATGCCCCACACATCCTATTCATCTCTACTCTAATGCACTGTTAGGATAATATGCATCATGCATATCAAATTTCCGGATAAAATTGTTTCATTTAAATAATGAAATGATTAGGAAATATGAATATTTAGGACATTTGTTTTTTTTTTAAATTAATTTGAATGCTAATAAATACATGTTGTCTTCCTCTATTTCTTTCTTCAATAGTGAATTATAAGTATATTCTCGTTAATTTTAAACCATACAAAGATATTCAATGGAATACTCTAAAATGTTTCTAATCTAATTTTAAGTTTTTTTTTTTTAATTAAGTAAAATTTTGTGAATATGTTCATAATCATGTTTTTGAATGCAGTGTACCATGGTTATAAAAATTGTACAAATTGCATGTCATGTTTAGCTGTGACAACTGTGTTATGAATGTTTCGACTTTAATTCTGTATAATTAATATGACGTAACGTTTAGAAGTCAGAATAGTCTCAGAACAGCGAGCAAATTACATCCATTTTATTATTATAGACCTAAACATGTCAGACATATTCCGAAAATTTAACATTTGTCTATTTTATTTATCTTCAATTTCAACAGAAAACATCTTTGGGGCTGAGATTATTTTACCGTTTTTCTATTTGCCTAAGTAGAATTGCTTATTTCTCATTTCTATTAAAAGACATCTATCTCTATCTGATACAATACATATATCGCTCGTAAAATGTCAAAATCATAGCTTTATTTTTATTCTTACATATATTTTTGTTTATTCTTCATTCGTAAATTGGTTTGTATCGTACGATTTTGACAATTTTACAATACATAAACGTGTAACTCTAGTCATAAAACATTATAGAAACATTTCATTGCAAATATGCTACTCAAAAATTCTGCATAATGGCCTAAAATGACCGAAAATAAAACCACAAACTCATTTCATTGTTATGTTGTTATGATTGTAAAAATCCATGAAATGTTTAGCCTACTGTAATCGCTTATTATTGATTGTAGTGTTTTTATTAAAGAATAAAATGGTTTGATTAAGTGTATTTATTTCTGAAATTATCATTATCATCTGTATGTATTCCTTTTTTTTTCATTTTGAGTATATGATATAAAGTACACATTTCAAAACGGCGCCACTAGCAAAATAGCAGTGCAGTGACTTATCATTTGATAGTCACTGTACATAGCAGTGTACGTGGCGCCATCTTCCATTGCAATGTGGAAATCTATTTATTTGTAAAATTTATTCATTACAAAGCATGTGTTATGGTATATCTATTTTATTTTTTTATAATGATTTATTCCGGAAAAGTTATATACTGTAAAAATATTTATACTACTTTACAATCGAATAAAATGTGAATATTTATGCGACGTCGTCAGTCAAAAACAGTTATCTGTCATGGTTGCCAATGTAAATGTAAGAATTTTTCATTACTTCTCTTGTTTTCCAAATTAACAATTCTGTATCAGTACAATCAATTTATTAACTTATAAATATCAGTTTTTAATGTGATTGGTTATAAAATTAACTAGTAAAAGAAGAGTTACAATTACGTATATAGTAAGAAATGTATTGTAATTAAAATGTATGGTGTAAGTTGGCAACTTTCGTTTAGCTTCAATATTTCCAGTAATCCAGTTCCAGTAGTACTTTGATATGTTCTCTTCGTTATGAACAAATTGATATGAATATTTTACAATGTACATATGCATTAATTGTGTTATATTGATGTAGTACACATTCGATAAGTGACAAATAATATATTTCAAGAATAAACGAGACAATGCGTTCGTGAGAGTGTGTCTATAAGTGTATTATGTTTAGTTAAATTATGCAAAAGAACGGCAAGGTACCATTCTCATTATTTGCCACAGTATTACTAAAATTTACTTAAAAAATGTACAAGTATCTGACGTCGGCGAATATACTGTTATTGTTTGTCATTAAACAAGAATTCGTTTAATCAATATTTGGTTTAGATATATTTATGTTCATCATCATTGGTATACTTCATGGTATTTTCCATCAGTATTGTAAGTTATCCATTTTCCATTTTATACTAATAATTGTTTGTTATGCAGGATACAAAAAGCAAGTCGGAGAAGAAAAACGATGACAATGACAGTGAGGTAAGCAAAACTGTTTATGCCTTCAATGTCATCATTATATTAACTGTCATTTAAAGACCAGAAATAGGAAATTGATGTTATAATGAAGGAAAGCATTCATTTTGCATTTCATATCACAATTTGTACAAGTGTCATGTCGATTCTGCAATAAACTTATTTACCAATTATCCAATTAAAAGTACAGTGACACGAGTTTTACAAAGACTGTAAGTAAATTACTTTAGAATTGTCTGCTAGTAGCTTCTTTAACATTATTGTTATTCATAAAATTGCTTTATTATTTAATTGAAGTATGTTTTTTTTTTCAAGTAGTAAATATATACGTGTAAAATATTTTTGATAGTTGTATAATAGAAACTCAAGTACCTTCGTTAATATTTATCGGTCATCTACCATACAAAACCGCTATCAGATAAAATCAGTTCTTTTTCCTCTTCAAATGCCGATTTCGTGTGATTAATCAGTTAGTATTCTCATATTTTGTCGACGTAGAAGATAACTGATAAGAAACATAAATAAATATGATATAACATTCGCTCTTTGATAAACAGGTTAATTCTGGCATCGCCAAAATATTATTTCTAGTTCCAAGTTTGATGTTACGGTTAGTATTTATTTTTTTAATGCTGTGACTGTGACTATGTAACCAACAAATTCGAAATTTTATGTACTAGATAGTATTTTAATATTTGGACGTGTTTATTTTTCGCAATTTTCACCTTGGAAAATTGTAATTTACAATGAATTTCTTTCGGCCAACTCATTTACGTCTATATTTTGAGGTTAGGATTTATTTCATTCTATAAATATAGGAATGTACTTTTAATATAGTAAATATTTCACTGTCAAATAAACGAGTTGCCTCTGTATCGTGATCCAAGTAGGTTTATTTATGTAACATGTCTAATTTTGTTGTATTTGCGAGCACCAGGTCTATTGTTATCCTATATGAAATCAGTGTTCTGTCGTAGTCTACATAGACAAATTGCTATTCTCCGTCGCATTATAATTGAACAAAGTTGTAGTGTGACAGGTCATAAAATACGTACATTACACAGTGCAGTCAATACTAAACGTTTCAATTATTTACAGGCAAAAGCCAAAGCGTTGGGCGGCGCTCCGCCACCCACGCCCCTCAACAAAACGAAGCTGAACTCGGGAACCGTGCAGGGGCCCCTCATCAAGAAAGACAAACGACAGTCCAGTTCCAGATTCAACGTCACCCGGAACCGGGAACTTGAGGTTTTACCATTACTCAAAGGTACGTACGTACGCATATAAAGCTTAATCTTGCGGAGAGCGTATTTATAAACCACGTACGTATATCCTGACATTAAACATTCTTCTACTCACAAACGACGCACTACTTTCATGCATCTGTTGTGCTACCATCAACGTGTCATGTTTGATCGATTTTCAATCTTTTATAAATAACATTTGAGTTATTGATCACTTTCATACGTAAATAAACATATATTGAAGCGATTGGAAGCCGATTCCGTCGATATATTATGAGGTTCAGTTCAATTTTCTAGTTTAACTCAAAGTTATAAGATACTATACATGCCATTTGGAAATATCAGCAGTAATTATGTGTAATAATGGTACATGAGCTAGGAATTATGTATTATTATTCTAAGTGCTTTAGATTATTCAAGTGTGTCATAATTTAAATTGAGTACCCTTAATTTTAAATAATTAACATTGTTGCATAAACCTATGTACATATAATGCATAAACTTTTTATTTGTAAGTAATTTAAATGACTTACCATTAAAAAAAAAACACTAATGAATGTTTTATTGATTTTGTAACAAGTTAATTCGTGTCTGGAATGTCAAATGTCTGTTCTACAAGTGTCCTTTGTACATTAGGTAAATATTAGGTAATCAGTATTGATTATATGTTTAGGTATATTTCATTAGTATGCACACAAAAAAAATAATTTACGCGTGGAGAGCCTTGAACGTTGAAAATAATTCATAGCTATATGTAATATCAACGGAAAAAAGCATCTTCATTTTGTTAGAGAAATGCGTCAGTATGTAATTGAAAATAACCGAAGCAATGTATACAGACACACGCATGTGTGCACTACAAGTGCACTGTGTATGTACCCAACGTACACACATAAAACATTTGACATTGAAATAGTTTTGCGACCATAATTAAACGACTTAAAATCTAATCTTTCTAATTTTAGATTCCGCCTTTGCAATTCATGGCCATAGGCGCAATTAAAATAATATTATTGGTGTGAAAAACATCAGTCATCATACGACGTGCGGAAAATTTTTTACAAATATTCACATGCTAACAAATACATTAATTAATTGTGTACGAGTTTTCACTCGTGATAAAGTTTAAAGTCCTTATATTCGTGTTTGTATGTGTTTTTGGTTAGCGCCTGATGTAGCGCTCTACACCAGACTGCGGTGTATTGTTGGCTGTATGCCAACAGGCGGCGGACACCCACATGTCAAAACACATTTAGGGTGTTCCTTGTTCCCCCTCACATGGGGGTTGTAGCGGAATAAAAGGGATGGTTGAATGTTCGATGGCCGGTCTGAAATCTAAAAATACTAGAATTGGCGCAACATTCTGATCGAACGTTGACCGAGGGGTTTCTTGTCTCATTTCCTCATTTTATATAAAATTATTCACATACAAATCGTTCAGTTATATAAACAAGTAGAACAATAATAGCCATTTTAGAAATAATTATTATTTTCATTTATAAATAACTGTTCTTTATAAGATAAACATATCTACAAAATTTTTAAATATGTTAACACATTATTCATATTGAGCTTTGTATTAAATACATTGTCATGGTACAAAGTTAGGGCATTTTCCGAATGAAACTTACGTATCATGACAAGTTTACAACTCGTATTACAGAGACAAGATAACATAGCGGGAAAATTTACATCTGTTGCAAATAAACTTATCTTACTACTGTTGTGATACACAGAATTGACATTTATTTACCGCAGATACATAATTTACGCAATATATATTATACAGTCGCATATTTAATTTTCGATTGACATTTAATCGAGAACTAAATTACCTTCGATAAGAAAATATTTTTACAATCGTGAACCAATTTGATGCTGAACGGAAATAATTGCACGTTTCATTTTAACAAAAGATAAAATCAATTTGGATGGTTCACTTACGCTGCAAAGAAAAATTGTATAGACTTTGTGTTCGATGCAAAAAAATATGTTATAAAGGTGAACAAAATTGCAAACTCTTGTATATATATATAGATGCTTATTAATGGGAACGATAAAGTAGGAAATGATGTAAATGTTAACAGAAAAAAGTAAAGAAAAACATCAGCGTAAGCGCATTTAAACTGATTTGTACAGCGAAGGTCACATTTTTGTTCTACTGAAGAAATAAATAACGCGAACATTTTCCTGAAAATTTCCTGCATTTAAATGCAATTTAAAAAGAGGGATTTTTCTAGGCGTTTACATAACGCTGAAGCTGGGTTATATGCAGCTAAGGAAAAACGTCACAGAATAGAATGTTGTGGACGATCGTGATGTTTGCGTGAGAGTACGAAAACATGTGAACAGACTGTATTGAAGGGGAGAATGAGTTGAGGAAAGAGGGCGAAATGAAAGAGAATGGCATGGAGAGATGAAGTTGGGAATTGCATCCCCTTTCGTCGGTGTAACAAAGACGTCGATACTTTAGAAATCTAAATGGCCACTTCTGTAGAAGAAATTCTCTATAAAAGAAATGAAAAAAAAAATATTACTCAAAACATAAAGATATAAACTTTCTGTGTTTAGTTTTTTTTTTATATAAAAGCAAACATTACATAGTTAGTAATTTAGAAACTTGTTTATTCTGGTGACATTTATCAGTTAAATAATTGAAAATCTTGATGTAGGTAAATGCGGAAAATGTGTGCATCGAATAGTGGGCTGTGAACGTCCATGCCTTTTGGCGATAGAGGGCTAATATCGACGACGCTGGCGACCGGAACGCTTGACAAACAGACAGACCGGCGACGACGACGACGACCAAGCGTCTCGGGAAACGTTGCTCGGTGCTGTGGCCTGTTGAATCGAACACACTTTGACGTTTTCCTCGCGTATGAGCGACTGTGCCTGCACATGCGCACTAGTCCCGTTCCCTAATCCACCATTAATCTATAATATTCGTCGGTGCACCGCTTTTCTCGTGCCACCGTCGTTGTTTGTGTACGAAATGTAACGTGTGCGTGGATCTAGCAGGCATCCGTGTTTGCGTGTATCTCGCCTTTTCAATACGACTGCCGTGTGTTTTGTGATATTTTCTCGTCGTGTCTCTGTCCGTGTTTTGGCCCGTTTTTGTACTCCATGCTGGAGGTTCCCGTCACAAGTGATGTGACGTCGCCGCGATCGGTGGAAAAACTATGGTGCATTCGACGTTCGCACAGGGCCATGTCATGGGCTCCCGTGAGCCGGGAGCCCACGGTGGTATCCCTAAATCACCATCGTTCCATAGCGGGCTTGATCTGGCCGCTTCGGCCAGCGTGGATTCACTGAGTGCCCTAACTATTGCAACACCAACAACTGAAAGACTGCTACTGTATTCAACCGAACAGCACCAACAACAACAACTGCAACACCACAACCAGTACCAGGGCAGAAGCCCCCTATCGGGAATTGCCAAGTTCGTGCCTGGAGAACCAATACGGAGTCTCTACCAACGAAACGGCTTACCGATGTCTCCACATATCATACTGCCATTACCGAATCTATCAGGTTGTTTAATGTTTTTAATTGAATTATTGTCGTACAACACAAACTTGATCAATTATCAAGCATGAAAACACACCATGGTATCGTCTATATCGTCTATAAGTTGATTAACTTACCATACATAATTTTGTTACATCAAGACGATGTAGCTGTTTTCAAAGAATATACACGAATTTTCACAGAGAATTAATAAATATTTTACTATAGTTCTATATTGTTGATTTGTTTTCCTTGTAAATATATAAGCAATATATAAATACAACCTTAAATTTACCTTCTTTCGAACAGACAGCATGCATGAACACAATTTTGACAGATATTTTAGCATTTGACTACAATATTGATGTAATATATTTACACCTATACAGCTTCTATTTACATCACAAATTTTACTAATCTAATTCCCACGAGAAGTCTATCGTCAACAACATGTATAAATGATAAAGCCATGCTCATTTAGTTCTTCTACTAATCATTTATTATTTAAATGTTCGTGCATATAAGCCATAGAATTATTAAGCGTTATTATCACATAATTATTTTCAAAGTTACAACATACAATTGTATTCCATGTGCTTGTTTTTACACGGAATAAATATTACCTTTTTTCATAAACGTGCCTCTTGTTATATCTCTATTTAAGTTTTCTTTTTATCATTAATTTCAAATACATGCTAATACAGTAAGCTACCCGCAGCCGACAAAAAATAATTCACCAGCATTTAATTTAGTCTTATTGTGGGGTAGCATATCCATTAATTTAATTAAAATGCAGGGGTCGCTGCATACCATACTCGCCTTAGCGTATTTTAACTTCATATTAAACTGTTCGTGCACACACATTTCGAGCATGAATAAAAATCCGGGGGACCCCAGTAATATACGCTGAATAAATGGCCGTTATTATTTTAATAAAGGTATATAAAGAAAAACGAAACCTCTGTTATGAAAGACATTCAATATGTACATGCAAAAATAAATTGCACACAGAAAATATAAAAAATATATATGTGATAATTTCACAAATAATTTAATAAGTCAGTTTAATTTATAAATTAATAATAATAAACATGATAATAATATCAAAATAAAAAAAAGGAAAAAATGGTGCTTGGGTTCAAGTAATATAAATAGATATGTTATAACACGTTGACGCTGCAAATGTGACTAAAAATAATAATAAAAATATCCTCTTTTGTTTCTAATTATAATCCAGCTGGACTACGCAAACTGACAAAAATTGTCCTCCCACGAATCCTACTGTTGTCTATTTTTATACTTCATAATTTTTTTTGTACTAATATTAAAATGAGCAAATATTTTTACACATTTACAATGGAGTATTAAAATAAGGGAAATAATTTACATTAAAAAAAAAATACAGTAATCGTTCAACACCATCATAATAAATAAACAAATATTTACCTTTTTCAATTTTAAATGAAAGATAAATTATTAAATAAATATTTTATGTTGTATATAGCCATATATAAGTATCATGTTTGATGTGTATGCATTTGTATGAAAAGTAAATGTAATGGAAACAGAAAATAAAGTGGATGTGTAGGAACGTTAATGATGCGTGCAAGATTTACGTGATTCAGAATACGTGAAAGAAGATTGATAAATGATATGGTTCTGCAGGATCATTTCTTTAAATGTACGCCACTATCTTTGCAATTTTTATTACACCAAGTTTTCAAATTACTGCAATTTACGCGAATGCAAAGTGAATCGAAATTGTGAACTGTAGTTGCAAAAAATATTGCAGTAAAAAAAACCTATTATCCCGACCGTCTCGTTTAGCATACATCATTTCAACTGCTTATTGAATTAAAGATACCAGTAAATCAAAAGGGAAGATCACATTGTAATATATTAAAACAAAATACCGTACCGAAATCGCAATTCACATCCACCTGTTTTGAATTAGAAAGTGTTCATATTACAAACTGTGATATTGTGTATGACATTACACGCTAGAGGACAACTGAAATCCAATAATCTATAATTAATTTACTCATTTCGAATGGTGCAGCAAATTCTGTTGTTTGTCGACTAATCGAGTCTAACGTAACGCAGTCTTGACTCACGAGAGACAGAAGCGTAATTTACAATGCTATCGGTATTTATCTTGCGATGTCGACGTAAAGTTGAGAAGACATTTTCAATTAAGTCATTCATTTCCCTTTGCAGAAAGCGAAACGTACTGTTTGCACACGAACAAAAGCTTTGTTTAACTTGTCCGAACTTTGTCTTTATCATTACAATCGGTAAGCATCTCGGTTTCTACGTAACAAGAATACCTACTTCATAGTTTATAAACGTAGCAGTAATGAAGTTATGAACTAGTATTTGTATTAATTTTATTTTATAATATTCAAACTCATTTGTGCTGTCAGAATACATTTCTGAACATGGAAATACATTCAATTAATCAAAGAACACTTATTTGTCTTCTTACAATGTTGGTGATAACTAATTTCCTTTTAAAACCACTCTAATCTTATATTTCATCTACAGATACTTTACGCTACGTAATGATAAAGTATTTTAATCAATTCAAAAGTTATGCTGCGTTGGTTGAAAATCTTTCTGGAAAATTACCATGAAAACGTTATTTTTATTCAATGGAGTTTTCATGTTCGTATTTAAATAAGCAGACAAAAGATACTAATCTGATTCATTTTCTACGAGCACATAATGGATACGTGTTAGCTAAAGATTTATGAAAGAACAGTTTCACAAAAAAACAATATATTATAATTATTTGCTCTTTATATAATACATTTTGTTGTACATATATTGATATATTTTGTTTATACGTTACTAGTAGATATTAATTTTACATTAATAATTTTTTAATGCTAATGTGAAAATACAGTTATTTTGTTTTAATATACGTATATAGAGTTAATTAATTATGATAAACTATTATACAATATTAATTAAATTAAACATTGTTACATGATGGGTATTTTGATGAAAAATTGTTAATGGACGTTTGTAAATAAGTGATATTTCCGATAAATAAATATTTGTTCGCTTTGCAATTACAGATGCAGCACCCGCCGAACGTGAAGAGCTTTTCATCCAAAAGCTCCGGCAATGCTGCGTGCTGTTCGACTTCGTATCAGATCCACTGTCGGACCTCAAGTGGAAGGAGGTGAAGAGGGGAGCCCTGCATGAGATGGTTGAGTATCTGACGTCACAGCGAGGAGTCATCACCGATTCTATATACCCGGAGGCTGTGAACATGGTATATATCCACACACTACACTCCTCTCCTCTCTTTCTGGCATTGTGTAAACCTTACTTACAGTTTTAATAAACTTCATACATTATACACACTTACGCACCCCACACTAACACTGTGAGCGTTCATGTTTGCACGATACACATTATAAATATTCATCAGCCTGATCAATTTTTAATAACTTCAGTCAACCGTACGGTATTTGTAACGCTAACTTTATATATAGGATAATTTATGTAAAGCGAGTTTAAAATTAAACTTCTGCAATGTGATATAAAACATGTATTACATTTCACAATCTATTTTAAATGTTGCACGTAATATAAATGTATAGGTATTATTTTGGAGCTCCTGGCATTATCCTTTAAGAGCCAATTGCTGCATTAATATTTAACATGTAGTCATTAGTTTGCAGTGAATCTATTCCGGACATTACCGCCATCGTCCAATCCGAATGGTGCGGAATTCGATCCGGAAGAGGATGAACCAACACTGGAAGCTGCATGGCCGCATCTGCAACTTGTGTACGAACTATTTCTGCGATTGTTAGAAGCTCCCGACTTCCAACCGAACCTTGCTAAACGTTTCATCGACCAGAAATTCGTTCTAAACCTGTTAGAACTGTTCGATTCGGAAGATCCGAGAGAAAGGGATTTGCTGAAGACAACATTACATCGTATCTACGGGAAATTCCTCGGTCTTCGTGCGTTCATACGCAAACAGATAAACAACGTGTTTTACCGATTTATTTACGAAACTGAACATCATAACGGAATTGCAGAGTTACTGGAAATCCTTGGCTCGATTATTAACGGATTTGCACTACCGCTGAAAGAAGAACATAAAGTATTCTTACTTCGCGTATTGTTACCGTTGCACAAAGTGAAATCGTTGTCTGTCTACCATCCACAATTGGCGTACTGTGTTGTACAGTTTTTAGAGAAAGATCCATCGCTAACGCAACCCGTTATTAAATGTTTGTTAAAATATTGGCCGAAAACGCACAGTCCGAAGGAAGTGATGTTCCTCAATGAATTGGAAGAGATACTGGACGTCATCGAGCCGGCCGAATTTCAGAAAGTGATGAAACCATTGTTCATACAACTTGCTAAATGTGTTAGCAGTCCGCACTTTCAAGTAGCGGAACGTGCACTGTACTATTGGAACAATGAATATGTTATGTCGCTCGTGTCAGAGAACGCCACGGAAATTCTACCAATCATGTTCCCCAGCCTGTACCGGAACAGCAAGAGTCACTGGAATAAAACTATACATGGTTTAATCTATAACGCGCTGAAATTATTCATGGAAATGAATCAGAAATTATTCGATGATTGTTCACAACAATACCGACAAGAACGACAAAAGTAAGTTATCGTATTTCTATACTATAATATATATATATATATATATATATATATATATATATATATATATACATATACATATATATACATATACATATATATACATATATATATATATATATATATATATATATATATATAAAAAAGGTTTTGTTTGGTATCGAATGATGTAATATTTGTAGAGAACGGGAACGGCAACATCATCGTGACGAATTGTGGTTGCGTGTAGAATCACTGGCACAACAAAGTCCTGCTTATGAGATGATCAGACCTCAGCTGATAGATTCGAACAACTCGTCCGAGAGCCCTGAACAAAATGAAGAGCTCACTTTCGAATCTCTGGAGAAAGAAGCGCAGGAGGTATGTAGCTAAACGCACTTCACTATTCACATGTACCAACGCATTGTTGTTCATTATGATTACTATTATTGACCATTATTTATATTTTATCTCTTAGCCGTTTCGGATCTAGTGAAACATTAGTTCTTCAATCATCCACAAGCACATACACTGTCTTGCATTGTTAAATACACACAATAACGTTTACAACATAATATTTATTATTAAAGGTGGAATTGCGGAAGGCAGAAACATTGAAACGTATCATAGATTATTCGGCAACAATTAATAAACATGAGTTAGAATGTTTAGAAGATATGTATAAGAAAATGTCACTGGTCGAAAATGACACATAACACGGAAAAGTTTGATTGGTGATTGAAGAACTAGTTGAAACTAGTTGTGTATCTCTAGTATTTGCATGTTTCAGTTCATTTTAGTAATTCACTGTCGTTCCATCACCTACTACTCCATTACTACCTGTTATACGTCCCAAGCCATACATAATTATCATCCATCCAAAACAAAATATCCATCCATGATTGGGGAGCGTATGAAGATTGAAAGAATTTGTAAGATTGTAAATGTAGTTTAACATGTTGATGTTATGTTCATTATGATTTCTATTGAATTTGTTCGTTTGTAATTTATTTCTTAGAACTGTTCTCTGTTCTACAATAAATATTTGTTTGTATTTAAGATATTTTAACGTTTGCAGTTTTTTAATTACAGTGTTTATAAACATGCTCAAGTCCACCAATTGTGAGTTTTAAAAACCCCGTTTGATTTCTAATCCTCGTTATTATTATTTTTACAAAAACAGAAACCTGGTTTATTAAACCATCATAATACACGCACATCATTCGATAAATACATTAACTGTTACAAATAATTTATGTATGTAGAAAACATGCATATTACATAATATACAGTCACCATTTACATGACACTGCCTGTATCTAACCACAGGGCATATCATATATTCTAGTTAAATATATCAATGCCATCCGAGTTGTAATTAGCTTGTGCTAAACATAAATATACCTCTGTTCAATAAACAACTACACTATTTTTATAATCAATTATGAAAGACTGCTTTATGAAGCAAGTGTTACATAAGCATATACATATTTCATTTTCAAACTGCTGGTATATGTATCTGACACTAGTCTAGTCTAGTCTAGTGTAGTAAATGTAAATATACATATTATAATAACAGAATACATATTAATATTCTTCCTAGATACTAAGTACTAGAACGATTAGATATAAATATCTAGTTTAGACATGTGTACATTCTTTCTAGTATGTATTTCATATAAATACAATAGTACTGCATGGGTCTCTATTTCCTATTTGATTTTTAAAGTGGGACCTACTGGAGCATGTCGACCACCATCATATATAGTAAAACACGAGCAACAGACATTTTATTTTATTAGGTAACCAAAGTGTCTACTAACAAAGGCAAACCTTTGTTACGTCGGAAATCCGAATTGCCACAGGACACGTGCACGGTGAAAGCGTTAAATGACCACAAACGTGCCGACGAGTATCTGACTACGCCACCAGATGTCAACAAGTGCTAGCCCTGAGACCCAAATGCAATCGGTCAACTACTGTCAGTCTATTTTCATTTATGACACGTGATGTTTCACTAACAACACACAACACAACAATATGTCTACATATAATAGCCGTACATATATAATTGAATTGAATATTATACAGTTGAGATTGTTTTAATTAGTTTATTCTTTTCACAACACTTTTTGGAATATTTTTGCCAAGTTGCCATCAGGTATGTTTGTTTCGACGTAATATACCTAATGTTTGACGAGAAATATGGCCGAATATTACAAACAGTGTTGACACTAACGGCCGTGCCGTGAATATATACATATTTCTTTATATTGAAGTGAATGCATGCATGCATATATTTCTATTGTGTTATTTTAGTTTTTCCAAGAGGAAATGTATACCTTTTCTTATATAGAATTACGATAAAGCCAAAATGATTATAGGTGTGAGTACTTGCAACTAGTTTTGAGGCAAGCACTGAATGTGAATATATACACAATACCTATATCTCTTGTGCCAAATCTTTATTTTTTTACTGTTTAACTATAATGTTTTGTTTTAATGAAGTAATTCTCATTAAAGTGTTTAATTTTTATTTCTACTAATCGGGTATCGTTTCCTCTGTATTATACCTTTTATTATTTACTAACTTATTTTACACATTTTCCGCCAAAACCATAATCATGAAAATATATAGAATTAATTTTCAGTAAATTTTATTACTTGAAAAATGTATCTGCACGTTATGTATTTTGAAATTGTTGACACTATTGGAATATTATACATTTTGTCTTAATTTCACAATTTTCCTGTTTTTATTAAACTAAAAATTTATTTTGTATTTCTTTTACCACACTCAAAATTAGTAAATGTCGCTAGGCAAATAGATATTGTTGTATATTTTCAAATCCTATGCCAGCTCGCGAATATAAATGAAATTATTAATACAAAACTTAATTACAATTATTTATCTATTTTTATGATAATATGACATACAATTTACGGTTCAGTCTTATAATTCAGAATGTTTATTATTACCAATTATGTGTATTTCATTGTAATCGTATATTCAGTTTTCCCCCCAAAGTATTAGTCTCTTCTTTGTATATTTCATAACCTGTTATAATCAGCACATTTACGATATATTTGACAGCAATTACGTCACTTTTACCTGTTTTGTAATTCAATTATAAATGATCTGGATGATAGAGCGCATTATTATGTTTGTCGAATACAATCGATACAGTCAGCTGGTATCTGAATTATTAGATTCTATGTACGGAATACTCAGTGAAATACACAAAGTATGTCAGTGCTGCTGCTTCTCACCTATGTGTAATTGTATCGTAGAATATGAAGCCATTATAAACATTGCATTACATAACAGATTCGATCAATGTCGTAGCAGAAGTTAAACAAACAGATATATAAAAAAGCTACTTGTGATAAAAGAACATACATATTTTAAATACGTACATCAAAACAATGAATATCCATTCGTCATAATAAAATTTAATACATTTTTTCGTAACTATCATAAGACAAATTATTTCTTGCTACGTCATTGGTCCACAAGACTCATAAATAAGTAATAAAAACAAAAATTAAGATTACGCGGTAACCTGTTGGAGTTCATTACATTTTACATACGCGTACACAAATATATTTGTAGTATTTCATACAACAAAAGGAATTCATCCTGTTCCATGGTGACGTTTAGAATTTCCACAACAAACTAGATGCTAATATGTCTGTCTGTAGATGAGTCTAACAAAAAAATACAAACTTTATATTCTTAGCTGCGTTTTAATTGTGCATTTAGTTTTAAAATAATAATATTGTGTGTAATATTTTGCAAAGGTATTTTTTTAAACAGGGAAGTTACAATTATGAGTATAAAATCTGTTAATAAATATTGTATAAATATAAGTATTACTTAGTATGTATCTTGAAACGTTAGAATAAGCTACTACTGATAATAATTGTTAAATGAGTCATGTATTTCAGCAAGCAATGTAGCATTTCTGAATAATTAATGCTATAGTATAGTATATACACTGTAATATACATACATATATTTACAAATACTAAACAAATGTTCGAAAGAATAATATTTCGCGGGCAATGGGCTGAGAATTTACATTACCTGTGATGTAAATAGATTATAATTTCAATCAAAACACTCAAAATTGGCTCAAAATAAAATCGCCTTACAGTGAAAAGTTTTGTTGGTAAACGGAAACAGAAACATTTTAACCAGCATTAATTGTTCAGATGGTGCACTTTTTCAGATATAATTTTGTATATCCGAGCTATAATTATATACTTTTCTTTTACAAACATGTAATTTTATTGTTTAAGTTACCTTTAAGCAAATAATTGCAAACAGGTTTAACTAAAGTGCATTTACGACACTACATTCGGGCAACATATTACTCAGCGCTGGTATATAATCAACACATCTGCGCTTATCCCCCGTGTTAGAAATGATGTAACAGTTTTATATTTTTTGTATGTGAATGCAATTAGTTATTAAAATAATAAGTAGATCTATATATCTGCATATTTATTACATAGTTTAGTGTTACACAATTGCATCTTTGTTAAATAATTCGTACACAGAAAACAAAATTTATAACGTCCGAGCAAAAATGAAATATTTCATGAAATAAAATAAATTATCCAGATCAACATATATGGGTAAGTCATAAATTAATAGTAATGTTTGTATTTAATTGCAAAAGAAAATAATTACATTATTAAAGTGATTATATATTTATATACATACTAATTAATATTTTGATGTCACAAAAAAATACAAAATATTGAACTTGTCATGTGATAATAATACGCGCATGCGTCAAAATTTATAACCAAAGAATTCAAATAAAACCCTTGCAAACTGCGTTGGTACTGTCATTTGCGAGTATGTGAACTAAATAATACGTAATAATTTATGAAGTGCTAATTTTGTGTTATAATGTCAAGACAATTTTGTGCCAATACCCGGAAAATTTATTTAGCTTCGTGTCTCTATGACTGCATCGAAGATAACAATATTCGGTAAGTCAAGTACGGATGTAAACAACTTTACATTTTTACTAATTTCCATGATTACTTCACAGAGCCGTCGAGAAATTACTAACTGACAATGGAGCTAATCCAAATATTATCATACCTGGTAGAGGTATAAGCCCGTTTCATTTAGCAATAGGGAATGAAATAGAAAAAACAGCTGAAGAAATAACTAGGTTATTTCTTACTCACGGTGGTAATCCAAATGTCAGGTAAATTGAGTCTGTCGTAGAAATTTTAGTATACTTTTTAATTGTATAATGAAATTATGTTGTTATTTGCAAATTGCATATTTATAATTAATTAGCAGTCTTTTATTAATGACGAGTTGCACGAGTAAAACTAATGTTGTATATTACTCAGATATGCTGCTTTTATTTGCTTTTTTATTAATTATTTTTGTAATACAGTATAAGATTTTTCTAAACGACTGCGTGTTATTGCAACTATAAGAAAATTTCATCATTTTATCAATATACTTAATGATGCAATTTCATTCAAGTTGAAGTTAATCCGTAAGAAAATATAATACAGTATAAGATTTTTCTAAACGACTGCGTGTTATTGCAACTATAAGAAAATTTCATCATTTTATCAATATACTTAATGATGCAATTTCATTCAAGTTGAAGTTAATCCGTAAGAAAATATAAGCACATAAGTTTTAGAATATCCTTTTTCATATCAGTGGTCGTCACTTGTTAATCTTACGGACCCGCTACTAATTATTTAGTCAGTGACCTGAACATTATAACATGTAAACTAACAATTATGATAAGAATTCTTTAAGGTCATTAACATGTTTTAATAACATTTTTCATATATCATCTTTGCGCGTATTACATTATATACATTTTTTTTTTTGTTCTTGTTGATTACAGATCAGATGAAAAATTGACCCCTTTACATATTGCTGCAGCATGGGGTCGTGCAAACATTTTGAATATTTTGTTAAAATGTGGCGGCGATCCAACACTCAGAGACGATCAAGGTAACACTGCCCTGGATTATGCAAGAGAAGAAGAATATTGGGATATTGTTGAGGAACTTGAAAATGATTTAGAACCAGAAACTCAGTATGACAAGTTACCGTATGATATGACTTTAGGTATGTTTCTTCTTTATTATATGCGTCACCAAGTTACGCATAAATAATACAACTTATCGATTACAAAACTAGTATAAGCTGGTAAAATACACAGGTCAAGTTTTACTGTCCTCAAAATAATTTAAAAGGAATATCAATGTTGTTTACATGATTTATGGATCAAAATAGCGTCAAATTAAATATTGTGCCCAATTATTCATAGTTGTAAAATCAATTTAATTTTTTTAATCACTTGTTTTGTCTCATGAACTTTACTATCAGTACTTTTAAAAAACAATTTCATTCATATTAAACCATTAAAGTAAATAAAAAATTTATTTGCAGATAAAGTTATAATCAACAATGGCGTCTTAGTGGCGGAGTACGGCGTATCCGGTATTGATGACATCCATAGAACTTTGCCCCATGACCTGAAAACTGCTTTGGTGCCTCTTCCTGAAGAGACTAGCAATTCATATGTCGAGAACTGGTGCGTGAAACACGCTGACATGATCCACGATGATTACACTGTGTCGTGCATAAACGATCTATCAAACGACAAATTAATACATAATCGACCTCATTCATTGAATTCATCGGACAGCGACAAGGACAGCACGAACTATTTCAATGAAAGATTGAATGAAAACTATGTATCCATGCGTAAAAAAACTAACTGTAATGTCGACCAAGCAATTACCGAACCCAAAATACCTAAGAAGAAATTGAACATTTGTTTGGACTTTACTAGTTCCGATGAGAATAATTTGAATCAGAAATATGAAACCTCGCCTGAAAAAACAGAGCCGTACTTACTTGACAAGCATGTTATTGAACATAACCAATTGAATGATTCTTTTAAATACATTTCGTCAGAAGAATCAATGGTACACAATAGAATGTGTAAAATATCAGGCATTCATACTTTACCCAGTGATTCATCACATATGACTAGTTATTCAGTGAAAGACGAACTAAATGTGTGTGTTATAAATAATTCGGATGATAATACAAAACGGTCGTGTAGTAGTAGTGAATATTTAACATGCGAAGATGCAAAATCAATCAACAGTCTTGAAAAAAATATATTAAACTCGATAATGACGATGGATATTACAGACAAGTTCCCCAATGGACAAAATAAATATCCAGATATAACTTTAGACTTATCGCATCCTGTAGAAAATACTAACTGGACTAAAAATCATTTAACAAATATTCCGTGTCAATTGTCCGTACTACCTGATGGCCCTAATGAAACCTTGATCAGCGTTGCTGAAGAGTATAAATACATTGATAAAGAAGAAGGTATCGTATTGATTGAAAAACGAATCCTTACAAATCAAAAACTGTAAGCTGAATTAGCTGTGTTAGTTGGGAAGCTAGTCTAAAGGTTGTTTTACTATTTTAGGGAAGATAATAAAAGTACGACATCCACAATTTCATGTGCAGCGTCCAAAATATCAAGTCTGCCATCGGTTTTAGATTATGATACTGATACGTTAAGAAAAGAGTTAACAATTAGAGGAGAGCCACCGGGACCAATCACTAGAACAACAAAAAGGGTTTACCTTAGACAATTGAAGAAACTCAAAAAAACTACAGTATATATTCCACCTGTCAAAATTGAATGCACTAGAGGTAAGATAATATTTATTTTTTAAGCCAACTTAGCTTCACAATATTCATAATAACATTTGTTATTTTATGAAAATGAGTTGACATGTCAAAATCAAATTAGTTATGTCATTTTTCAAATTAAATATTTTTCAAATTATTTGTCGTCAATATAGTAAAAGTATGTGATTATAAAATTATTATCTTTATTTATGCAATAATAATTGTATATTGTAGTTTATTCCGTGGAATTGGAAAAAACTCTTCGTAATCCAGACTGGTCAAATAATCTAACTGCATTTAAAGAGTTAGAGCAAATGGTCGTACAGCAATTTAGTAATCCAGAACCGACAAAACGTTGGCGGGAAGGTCTTACTAAAACTTCATTTACTTATCTGTTACTTGATCCGCGTATGACAAATAATTTGCCAGGCAGATCTGAAAAATTAAGTTTAGAAGATACGTGGAAGACATTTTTATCGTCCATATTTTACGTTGGCAAGGGTAAAAGATCAAGACCGTACTCTCATCTGTATGAAGCGGTAACCTATTGGAATAAAGGCGTATCCAATAAAAATAGCAAAAAAGTAAAATATATACTCGATGTTTGGAAAGACCAGCACGGTGTTATATGTTTACATATTTTTCAAAATGTTATACCAGTTGAAGCATACACCAGAGAGGCTGCCATGATAAATGCGTTAAAATTGCAGAATCTGTGCAATTCAAAAGCAGGCGATTTCTATGGAGTTAGCGCCACTTGGCCTGAAAGACAGAAAAGATTATTGGGCGTTTATTTATTATACAGAGCTATGTTGATCTTCTTAAATGAAGGTGAACGACAATTACGACCAGACGATATTGGAAAATGAATAAAAAAATTACTAATAATTTATGTAAAATTATTATTTTGTGTGTGATTTAATTATATATATATTTTTGCATATTTGTATATTATGTACCTGTTAAAAGTATTTTTGTATCTAGTCGACGATATTTGTTATGCTCTTCAAATATATATTTTACAATATTTCTATCACGTTTATTTGAGTGTTTATAAACATGACTCTTGGCTTTGTTACTTCAAGTACCACTTTGCCAACCAAAACAGATAAGCAGCAAAATAAGAAATAAAAATGAATGCAAGTTTTTTCATGCCAGTACCTATACAAAGAAACATAATAAACGGAGTCAAAATTTGAATCATTTGCCGAGCCAAGCTAGCCAAGCTTGCTACGTATTTGCCATCCCTGATCTTATATGAACTTTTCCATTGTAAAAAAAATCTGAGTCTTGTTTTAAACAAAAAATAGATTCAATAAAGCAAAAAAATACACATTAGATTTTGAATGTTAGATATTATTCGTAGAATTCATCATAGATTGATTATTATAGGTATTATATTATTCAATGTGTTAGAAGAATAACATACAAATAAGTTTTGCTAAGATATATGCAACATAACATTACATATCACAATCACATGTTACCTACTATAACCGAAGAATGAGTCCGTGATTTTTGTTATAACAAATTTTTATCAATACTTCAATTGACTTTAATGATACTAGAAAATAATAACAAATCATTCTAATGGAAGGTTTATATTATTGGCAAGAAATTTGTACAGATAAAATACGTCAAATAAGCGTATTCAGATTATATTTTGTTATGATTATGATTAGATGTTATGAACTTTTAAATTTTTATCAATATCATGCTAGAATCATAAGGTGTTCATTCACCCATCATGCAGATTTTTGCTATCATAAATCAAAAATAATAGATATTTGTTTTGAGTGCAGGAATTTACCTATCAAATATTATCTACAATACATTTAACATGTTTGTTCATATTCAGCTAATTAAGATATGTACTTAACGGAGTAATTTTTATTCAAAAAATTCTGTATAAACATCGTCAGATTTGTAAGAAGGGTACAGTTGTGAATTTATCACAGGTAAGTGTAACACAGTATAAATCACGACCATCTCGATTAAAAAAGTACATTGTTATTGAGATATAAATTAATATTCTTTTACAGGAAAATCTTAACAAAATGTTCCGACTTTTATTTATCGTAGTAAGCTGTGCTTTCACGGTTTTTGCGTTAGACAATGGTTTAGCGCGTACTCCTCCTATGGGATGGTTATCATGGGAAAGGTTTAGATGTGTTATAGATTGTGATTTGTACCCTAATGAATGTATCGAGTAAGTTTTATATTAATATTAATCGTATCTTTGCAAAATATGTACAATTTGTAAGATCTATTAACCCATGTATCTTCTTTTTAATACAGCGAACAATTATTCAAAGACATGGCCGATGTGATGTCGTCTGAGGGATACCTGGAAGCGGGCTATGAGTATGTAATAATTGATGACTGTTGGTTAACAAGTGAAAGAGATGCGGATGGAAGATTACAAGCAGACCCAGAGAGATTCCCTAATGGTATTAAAGCACTGGCCGATTATGTACGTTGCAAATACTTCCGTTACACTTCTTATTACTATTAATACATTGCGTCATATTTCAGATTCACAGTAAAGGATTAAAATTCGGTATTTACGAAGATTACGGCAGCCATACTTGCGCAGGATATCCCGGAAGTCAAGATCATTTAAAAATCGACGCAGACACATTTGCAGCATGGGGCGTAGATTATTTAAAACTTGATGGGTGCAACTCTAATCCTGCCGATCAAGAGAAAGGTAAATTAACTTTTGTTATATTTATTACCATGATTCGGTATTTGGTTGATATCGTAATTCTTAAATGGTTTGTTTCACATACATTTTTCGTGTATATTTTCCTTGTTCTTATCTAGAAGAAATATTGTTTTCATAATAAATTACCGGTATCTTTTGAAACAACCATTAGTAATGTGAAACATTAATAAAGCAATCAATATCATAAATATGTATGCGGTTTTTTTTCGAGCACAGCATAATAAATCCATCAGTGTATAGTTTTTTTTATTTTTAATGGAATTTCGTAATATTTTAACATACATATATTACACCAGAAAACATATAAAATTATATGGTATTATTAAAACTAATAGGAAAAAAAAACTAGATTTCTGCGCAAAAATTTGTAGTCCGAAGATGCTACAGAAAATGTACCGAACACTAAAGCTCATCGACAGGAGGTCAATGAGCTAAAAATGATAGAAATATGGTTTTGTAAATTTTAGGTACTGCTGAATTAGCTTATCATTTGAATGCTACCGGTCGCCCTATTCTTTTTTCTTGTGAATATCCTCTGTATGAAATGCAAGGAAACATCAAGGTAATTTAGGCATTGCAATTTAATGTTTTTAATACATATTAATTGTACTATTTCCAAAAGACAAATTACACGAAAGCTGGAGAAATTTGCAACATGTGGCGTAATTATTGGGATGTACAAGACTCGTGGGCAAGTGTAGCAGATATTATGACTTATTACGGCGAAAATCAGGATGATTTCCAAGCAGCTGCCGGCCCTGGAGGCTGGAATGATCCTGATATGGTAAAATATTTGTCTAGGTAACCAATGATTTGTAACATAGTAATTTCCCCTACATTTTAGTTGTCAATTGGAAATTTTGGTCTGAGTTACGATCAGAGCAAAGCACAAATGGCTACCTGGGCCGTGTTAGCATCTCCATTAATTATGTCCACCGATTTGCGTACAATTAAACCAGAATTTAAAGAACTGTTGTTAAATAAAGGAGTACTTGCTATCAGTCAAGATTCATTAGGCATTCAAGGTCGTTTAATTGCGAGCGTAAGTACATTGAATTGCATCGCTTTAACTGACTTTAATGTGCATTGGAATACCTATTTTAGAAAGATAACATTGACATTTGGAGACGACCAGTTACACCAGTGGTCAATGGTAAAACGTCATATGCGATTGCGGTTGTAAGTCGAAGAGACGATGGTAGTCCATTTTTGGTTAACCTTGATCCAGAACAACTTGAGATGGACAATTCTGCCGGCTATGACGTTCAAGTAAAAACTAAACAAAATATTTTAAGATGCGGATCCCAATATTATTATTGTTATTTAATTTTTCTGTTACAGGATATCTTTGACCCCAAGCAAACATTTCAACTGAAAGATCGTAAAGCATTCAGTATCAAAGTAAATCCATCTGGTGTAGTACTACTTAAAGCAACACCATCTTCCGCTTAACTTAATTATTATCTTCAATTTATTATTAAAAATGTGTTCATGAATATGATACAAATTAATTAAAAACTATATATTATTTAATAAATGTAATGTACTTTAATTAAAAATAAATTAACACTAACATTTTCAATAAATGTCATTAATCGAGAAGGTCGTGGACAAAATATTTTTGTTGTTAACAAAAGCAAAGCATTATAAGTCGACTATAAATGCATTGATCTTCTTGTGTTCAGAGGAATGTCAAAATTTATTTTTAAAAAATACTATGCTCTTTTATATTTTTTCAAACTAAAAATATGGAAAAAAATCTGTATCATTTTCTGCACAGGCGAGAACACAATTAAGTGGAAAAAAGAATTGAAATCGGAAGATGCTACAGAAATCGTATGGAACACAGCTCTTCGACAGGAAGTCGATGAGCTAAAAATATATGGAATATACAGAATGCAACTTTACAGTGTTATATTCTAATATGATGAAGTAAGGTGTAAAAAATAAAGCTTGATTCGTTAGAAAATGCTTGATTTCTATACGACTACGGCCAACTTTTCCGGAACGTATCTAGTCCGTATAACGAGGGTTGGGTGTACTGTGTATAAAATAGAAAAAAAAGTACGTAAAGCACTTTAAATCGCTAACTATATAATGCATCTATGTATTTTGTTCTGCTTCATTAAATAAAATATATGTTAAATGAAAATATAATACTCTACAATTGTTTATAGTCTCATTTATATTCTAATATGATAAGGAACATAATTCATTTATCATGTTCTTCATGATTATTATCTACACAATATTTTTTCTGCTTCATTAAAGAAAATACGAATACGTTGAAAATTTAAATAATTTCACTAACACATGGATGCAAAAACATGTGATTTTAAAACAGTTCCAAAGTTAATATATCTATTTACATCTTATAGTACTTTTATATTCATTTGATCGCAAATAACTATTAGGCATACTTAGAATACATCCAATTAAAAAGTTTATTTCATAGTTGTTATTGTGGAAAATAATTTTACACGTGAACCACTTAAAATCATGTAAAATTGTTGTTGGAAAGTTATGTCGCTTTTTACTAGTATTTTTTAATACTTCAGTGACATTCGAAAATAATAATAAATATATGATTTGAAATATTCTAATGGAAATATTATGTTACTGACAAGGATGTTTGTTCCAGATAACAGAAAATTTAATAATTTTTTATCATGATCAATCCTATCTTTGGTATAATTTTAATTAAATATTATGATTTGGTAATTAAATACTTTATCGATATCATGTTTAAATCATCAAGTTTGCATTCACATAACATGCAATTTTTTTTCGCAATAATCCAAAGAAAATATTTACCTATAAAATATTATCTACGAAAAATTGTACATATATTTCTTTACTTTTGGTAGATTACATTTTCCTATTGATACTTTAGAATTATTTTTTATTTAATAACTGTATATACATATATGGTAGGATATGGAAGAAGCAGGATATATCTGTAAATTTTCCCATAGGTAAGTGTATTATTTGTATCAGTAATAGATGATGTGTTGCAAATCGCTCTATATCAGTACACTAAACATAATATTTAACAAAATTACAAAAAATATTACTTTGTTCTACTACTTTCATTGAAATAAATTATATATTACATGTCTCAATGACATGAAACATGTTATAATTTAACATTTATTTCAATTAAAGTAGTAGAACGATGTAATATTTTTGTGATTTAATTAAATATATATGTACTACCAAGTCAATATATTATATTTTGTAACACAATATTTTTTTAGGTTTAAATACGAAATATTACCATAATGCTGCGACTACCACTTATTATCTTAAGCTGTGCTTTTACGGTTTATGCGTTAGACAATGGTTTAGTCCTTACTCCACCTATGGGATGGTTGTCATGGGAACGATTTAGATGTGTTACAGATTGCAAACTGTATCCTAATGAATGTATTGAGTAAGTATTTCCAATATCCATGTGCTGAATTATTTTTCTATACATGTGATTCTGGCGTTTTTATTAAAATATATTTATTCGTATTTCTTTCTTTTTACAGAGAACAATTATTCAAAGACATGGCCGATGTGATGGCTTCTGAGGGATATCGGGAAGCGGGCTATGAGTATGTAATAATTGATGATTGTTGGTTGGCAAAAGAAAGAGATGAGAACGGAAGACTACAAGCAGACCCAGATAGATTCCCTAGTGGTATTAAAGCACTGGCTGATTATGTACATTCCAAATACTCTTGTAACTTTTCTAACTACTATTTATTCATTGCATCATATTTCAGATTCACAGTAAAGGATTGAAATTCGGTATTTACGAAGATTACGGTACCCACACCTGCGCAGGATATCCCGGAAGTCAAGATCATTTAAAAATCGACGCAGACACATTTGCGGAATGGGGTGTAGATTATCTGAAAGTTGACGGATGCAATTCTCCTGCTGCCGTCCAAGAAAAGGGTATTTATTTTTTCATATTTATTTATGATACACCGTATTTTCTCGATATGATTTTTAAATAACTTGTTTAACAATAATATTTACCTACTTATTTTGCCTAAAATAAATTTTTGTTGAAATACATACGTTCATCTGGAAAAAATTATTATTTTATTCATGAGATATTTTGTTATATTACATTTGCATACTGTTTTAGACATGTAATATTAATCTTTGTTTTTTTCTTCAATACTAAAAATAATTTAATGAATAATTTAAGCTATATATTTGGAATAATTAATGACTAGCTCAAGGACTAGTCTCTAATTTAAGATGGAGCGAACGAAAAAAAAATTATAATAATATGAATCTTAGGTACTGCTGAATTTGCTTATTATTTGAATGCTACCGGACGTCAGATTCTTTTTTCATGCGAATTCCCTTTCTACGAATTACAAGCAAATATCAAAGTAATTGAAGAAATACAGTAGGTACAATTTTTCCAACATAAACTAATTACGCTTTTTGTAAAGACAAATTACACGAGAGCTCCAGAAATTTGTAATATGTGGCGTAATTACTGGGACGTTGAAGACTCGTGGGTACGTGTAAAAGAAATTATGGACTTTTACGCAAAAAATCAGGATGATTTCCAAGAAGCCGCCGGACCTGGAGCCTGGAATGATCCCGACATGGTAATTAACTTTTTTTTCTTGATCAAATTAATTTACTATTTTCTGACTTAATTTTAGTTATTAATCGGAAATTTCGGTCTGAGTTATGATCAGAGTAAAGCACAAATCGCTACTTGGGCCGTGTTAGCATCTCCATTAATTATGTCCGCAGATTTGCGTACAATTAAACTAGAATTTAAAGAGTTGTTGTTAAATAAAGATATACTAGATATTAATCAGGATCCATTGGGCGTACAAGGTCGTTTAATTGCAAGCGTAAGTAACATTTGTTTGCGGAAGGCTACGAATATTAAATAATTCCTATATTGAGCACATATTTGCTTTCATATTTTAGAGGAATAACATTGACATTTGGAAAAGACCAGTTACACCAGTGGTCAATGGTAAAAAATCATTTGCGATTGCGGTTGTAAGTCGAAGAGACGATGGTAATCCGTTCTTGGTAAACCTTGATCCAGAAGAACTTGAGTTGGACAGTTCTGCCGGTTATGAAATAAAAGTAGAGTACAAAATATCTAACGTTAAAGAATATGGTATTATTATATATATATTTTTTTTTTTTTGTTACAGGATATTTTTAATCCGAAGAATTCATTTCTACTTAAAGATAGTGAACCAATTAGTATCAAAGTAAATCCGACTGGCGTAGTATTGCTGAAAACCACACCATTATCTAAATAAAAATGTAAAAAATAAAATAAAATCATTATACATACTAATTAAAAGTTACCGTATTTTAATTTCCGTAAAATGTAACTAACAAAATAATTCCACTTTCCAAGTCCATTCAAACTTATTACTTCAGAATTATGAAGTTTCTCTGTACATCTAAAATAAAATGTTTGACACATAGTAAATAATAAAACTTAGTTCAAGTGCAAATTAATTTACTTTGTGTAGCGTCAATTGTTTACATCTGAAAAACATCTATGAAGATAAATCATTTTGATTGTTGCATATAGGTCACTGATTGCATTATGTTTATCTTTTTTTATATTTGTCCGATAAAACTCATCCAGAAGTGAAAACAAATATTTAATCAGTGCAAACTCAAGTGATTTTTGTATCGATTTATTGTTTATATCTGTCGATATTGTTACTATGCCCCCTTTACTTATCTTAATTTTGTACAACACTATTGGAAATTGCTATTTGTATTGTTATAATTATTTATTGATCTATATATAATTATCTTGAATTATCTTTGTTAGATTTTTATATAAAATAGATTCGTCACAAAATGATGGGATCATTCGTGATTTTGATATTTGGTGAGTTGAAAGAATAGGTAATTGTATTGATTATAATAATGAATTAAATATTTTATATGTATTCACAGGTGCAGAATGTTGCCGATATTATTGTTCATTGCGGGGCTAACCACCCCTATTTACAGTTTAGACAATGGTTTAGCAATGACTCCACCAATGGGATGGATGCCGTGGCAACGATTCCGATGTACAATTGACTGTGTACAGTATCCAGATGAATGCATAAGGTATATACTTTATTATTTTCTCGGTACTGACTCACATCAATAAATTAACTTATTTATGCATACATTTTCAGTGAAAAAATGTTTAAAGATATGGCGGATGTTATGTCTTCTGAAGGATACGGAGAAGCAGGCTATCAATATATTATTATTGACGACTGTTGGATGGCCAATGAGAGAGATGAAAATGGAAAATTACAACCAGATCCTGATAGATTCCCAAGTGGTATTAAGGCCCTCGCTGATTACGTATGTTTTTATATAAAAATCATCACTATTCTTCTACGTTAACTGTTTAATTTTGTTTAACAGATTCATAGCAAGGGACTCAAGTTTGGAATCTATGAAGACTACGGTACACATACATGCGCTGGTTATCCTGGCATCGTGGGTCATTTGGAAACGGATGCAAAAACATTTGCCGAATGGGATGTAGATTATCTTAAATTGGACGGTTGTTATTCAGAATTATCTGAAATGGTCGATGGTAATTATTATTTACATTAATTTAAAACTAAAATTCACTCATACATAAATCAATAATAAGGAAAGTAATGTGTCACAAAGTTTAATGACGAATGTCGTTTTAAATTGTGTTCATTTAATTCAGTATGACTCAAAAGTTAATTATAAAGTCAGTTTATAAATTACAACGGACACAGTATTAAAATATTAAGAATAATCTTTTATTATTAATAATGAAAAAAAACAGGATATGACAATTTCGGAAATCTATTGAATGCAACTGGGCGTCCAATTGTTTTTTCATGCAGTTATCCGGCATACGAAGAAGTTAATGGAATTCTGGTAATATTGTTTAAAATAAATTCTATTTTTGGTTTCTAATTAAATAAAATATCATATTTATAGTCCGATTATAAAATTCTCTCTGAAAACTGCAACTTGTGGAGAAATTATTACGATATTGATGATTCCTGGGCCAGTGTTGCCAATATTATCGATTACTATACCATACACCAAGACAGATTTGGACCTTTTGCTGGACCTGGACATTGGAATGACCCTGATATGGTAATATATCGCAAAACAGATATTTTATCTACACAATATAAAATATGTTTCATTATTTGTATTATTATAGTTAATTATTGGTAATTTCGGATTAAGTTTCGAACAAAGCCGAGCACAAATGGCCTTATGGGCAATTTTTGCATCACCACTGATAATGTCAGTTGATTTGCGCACAATCAGGCCTGAATTCAAAGAAATTTTATTGGATAAAGACGTTATTGCTATAAATCAAGATAGCCTTGGAATACAAGGAAGAAGAGTTCTGAGTGTAAGTAATTTTAGTTTACATGTAACTACATAATTTGTCTTCAATTACGTTACAATTGTACGTCGTTAACAGTAATATTTCATTAGGTACATTCCTATTTAACTGGATTAATATTATGTTTTAGAAAAATAACATTGACATTTATACGAAACCAATTCAACCAATTGTTACTGATAATCATTCTTATGCAATTGCTATCCTAAGCAAGAGAACAGATGGTATGCCGTACAAAATTACTGTTACTCTTAAAGATATCGGCTTGAATAACAAAGGGGGCTATTCAGTTCAGGTAATTTGGAAAGAAATATATTTGTTTATATTTGCAATAATGAACTGTAACTAAAGTTGTATACAAAGATAAAAAAGTGATTTATATTTACGTTGTTCTTGCAGAACGTGTATGAAAAAGATAGTTCAGTGTTTATGGCTTCTACTTCTGATATCACTGTTCGTGTTAACCCAACAGGTAAATATATGACACATATTTTATCATTATTAACTGGCGTTAAATAATTATTATATTATGGAAATGTTGTTTTTTCACGTAGACATACAAAAACACAATTCGTTTTATCATGTTAAAAACGTAATATAACAAAAAATCATATTTATTCCAGGTGTTGTTCTGCTCAAGGCGATAGCACTTTAACCCGATAACAATAAGTTAGAAAATAGAAGAATAAATTATGTATGTACATATATAAGTTTACTGTGTGTAAAAGGTGAGATATTCAAATTTGCTACGCATGCAGAAAATAGATTCTTTGAAACTGTATCGTGTATATATTATCAGGGAAAAATCATATTTTTTAGTATAGATTTTGTTAAGGTTATACAAATATTTATACATACAGTTTCCTTGAAATGCAAAATGTTTATGTAACTAGAATAGATTGCTCATAAATAAAATATCTCTTCCGCATATGGCCTCACATATTTCATCCTTTTAGAAATATCCATATCCATTGATATTTCTTTATACAAACTAGATAATACAACTAAAAAAAAACATCGACATATTTTTCGATATGCTTTTTAATAAAATATATAATAATACACTTCCAACTACATAACATTTTTAAAACCTCCATTTTAAAACTTAAAATAGTGAATAAATAAATGTATAGTAACGAAATATATTCAACATAATATAATAAGAGAGAAGTTACATAATTTTGCTTTCACCAAAATAAAGTAAATAAATACTCATAACATTTTTTTTAACATAATTTTCCCATTATTTGTAGCTACCACCAAAAACTACCAACCGTAATGGTGCCAATGTCCGCTAATAAAATTTACTTCATTTAACATACATAAAAGGTATAGAACTAAATTAAATACTTATACATGTTAGTTACTCGAATCAATAAAACATTCCTTGATTAACAGTTCGTGTTTGGATTTAAATTAAAAGCACTGATTTGAAAAAAATTATAATATTCAACAAATAATTACTAGTTTTGCCCTAAAAATTATTCAACAAAAAAAAAACGTTTCATTGTATTTCATAATTGCCTACTTAAAAACTAAATAATTTGCTAAGATTATTATTTGCCTGCAGCATTCCTGAGGCGTCTGACTTAAATCTTAACAATAGTAAGTGTGTGTATTTATCCAGCCGTACAAGAAATTTATAAATATATGATTTCGTTCTAAACCTGTGTTTTAAGAAGGCAACTTGATCCAGTAAATGTTATATTGTTCCATTGGCATTAGCGATGGGAACTCGCTTGTAAACCCGTCGATGCATCTCGTCTATACTCTCCAAGTAGTACGTACCAGGGAACAGGGTGTCAATAGGGCTCTCCGGTTTGTACGGTGCACTGTGACCGTGTTTTTCACGAATTTCCATTACATTAGAAAATTGTTCAGGCAGTACTGACACTCGTTCCTCAAGTAAAGGTTTTATGTGTGACAGATTAGAGACCAGTTTAAACAGTGATGAATTTCCACTGGCATCTTTCGACACAGTAATTGAGAACATAGACGACGCTAAGCCTGATCCATACGAGAACAAACATATTTTATTTCCTGCTAGTTCAGACACACTTTTGCTGACAAGTAAGGAAACTAAACCACTGTAAACAGATGGTGTGTACATATTGCCTACTTGATTCGCAATAAGCAATGCTGGTTTAGTTTTCTTCTCGAAAATATCTTTACTAGCAGTCAAGAATGCTTTCTCAACGTCCCGATCGAAATATGTATTTTCTAATTTAACGCCGGCCATACTTTGCAACGTTGGAAACGACTTTGGAATATTTCCAGGCGGAGTACGTACAAAATCATTCAAGAGCAATCGGGCCAGTGACTTTTGAACTAATTTACAATAAGGCGAATGGAACAATACAGCATCGAAATTATCTAAATTTACCGGTATATTATTCAATTTAGAAGATTTCTTACAGTACAACTGATAGCAATTGTCCAGTGCTTGTAAATAGCACTGTATAGAAAGTTTTCCATCGACTGTGGGATATTCTGATGCCAGGTCAGGTTTGTAGAAATCGTAAGCATGGCGCATGTACGATGCACGTACACCCCTATCAAATACAAGCGGTGCATTTGGTCCTACCAATATAGCCACAGCACCAGCACCTCCTGTTGGTCTTGCAGAGCCCTTGGCGTACACTGCGATATCTGCAGCCACTGCTAAAGCGTATCTGCCATCCCATGCCGATGATTCGATCCACGATATTGCATTGAATAACGCTGCAGTGCCCCCGTAACAAGCGTTCGTAGTGTCGATCCCCTCAATGTCCGTAATTCCATGTGGTTCAAATAGTTGCATCAATACACTTTTAACACTTTTTGATTTATCAATAATAGTCTCAGTACCCACTTCCAATCTTCCAATTTCGGAGTACTTGATGTTATGTTTTTCGACAAGTTTCTGAACTACAGTGAGGCACAAGGAATGAACATCTTCTCTATCGGTACAAAATCCCATTTTATCTTGACCTAAACCGATGGTATATTTTCCTGCAGACACTCCATCATAGGCTTCTAGGTTTGTTTGGTCCACGTACTGGGAAGGAAAAATTAACTCCAAAGCAATAATGCCGACATCATTTGGCCAGGAACCCATTGTATAATTGTTGAATCACAGTCGTTTGATATAGCACACTATTTTCTAACTGTTGCCACTGAGCACTTAACCGGTTAAGATTATTTAATACACTGACTCCGCTTTAATGTAAAACTTCTTTTTATTTTACGTGCTGCATGCCGCACATGTAGATACATATACATAGCTACGTTTCCAGTGCTGCGTTATGCGCACGCATTCTTTGTATGATAAATGAATAACTAATTTTTGCAATAAATTTCAGTCCCGTTAGAGATAACCAATCAGAGGTTTATTGAATAATTACAAGATGACGTCAATGTATGTAAATAGTACACGTACTTAAATAAAAAAAGGAGGTTCCTATGTATATATTTAACTACCGCGTTATGTTACACACGCAGGTAAGAACCTAGCTTTAGGTGATCAACAAGACGAGACGGGGAACTGAGGATGACCCACTAAAAAAACCCACATATATAAAGCTAATGACAGTCTATTAAGCGTTCAACTTTCTGTTCAGAGGAAAGTGTGCCACTAACATTTTTCTGTCAAATTTTTAAACGCATTTTTAAGCGTACATAAGTCTTATAAATACATATTTTCTATTAAATTTCTCTAAACAATGACAATCATTCAATTATAATTGTTCTAAACATATTTATAAATCACACAAATCTATTATATTAACATTACAGTAATTTCACTGTATAATATGTAAATAAAATCATAGATATATACTTTGATCGGTGTCACCAGATTCATCACTTATTTACTATGTTGCATGTTTGTCTTTTATTGAATATTGCTAATAAATTAATATAATTATTAATATGTATATATATATTTATAAATTAAAAATAAATTGATATTCCAAAATTACAGAAATAGAGAATTTTTATATTTTAATATCGTTAAATATGCATGCTCAGTAAAAATATACAGTAGTAAAGTTATAAACAATTTTAGTTTCAAAAAATTTACAATTGACAACGTTGCTTTGGTCTGTCAAACGTGCTCAAACGTCAAGTATCGTCAACAATAATAGTTTCTATTGTATTAAGCATGGATCATTCACAAGAGTTAACAGAAAATGAAATCAATGACGAAAAGTGTTCTGATGAAAAGAAAAAAGAACATTTACAGTGTAAAAAAAGTGGCGAAAGTGAAACCGAGTCCGACAGTTATTTCGATTATAACCTAAAATTCGAAGCACAATTAGCGGATAAACCGGAGGTTTTAACATTTATTATTCGTCTACAAGAATATATTAAAAGGCAAAAAAAGAAGATTAAAAAACTTAAAAAGTCTTTAAAACGTTATGTATGCGATAATACTTTCTTTAATTATGGAAACCCTTGTATTAATTTTTTTATTGATATAGGGATCAAAAAAGAAAAAGGTTGATATTTCCACACAAACAAACGACCCTGATGATATTGTTAAAAACAACGAACCAAAATCAGTTACAGAAGAAATCAAAGAAGCAGCTGAAAATGCTTTGTTACAGACAGGTTTTGTATATGAAGCAACTTCGGGAATGTATTACGACTATAATACAGGATATTATTATAATGCTGTAGGTTCTTGAATGTACTTGCAACAATAAATGTTGATCATTGGTGTTCTTGTAGGAATTAGGCTTGTATTATGATGGAAATAATGGCACTTACATGGTGTATAATAGTGAAACAAAAACGTACGATTATCATTCGCAAGTTGATGTAGTTTCAACCAAACCATTGCAAGTAGAACAACAAACCAAGAGAAAGAAGCAAATTAAACATAAAAAAGTAATATTTTTTTGACATTGCGTAAACGAAATATTTTAGCTATAGATTATTATATTGAATTTCAGGTAAAACATTATTCTGTCGATGGTCTACTGCGCAATTTTTCTCAATTAAGCATAGATCAATCACGAACAAATGCTTTAGGTATGTACGCTGTATCTTATTCAGTGTTTATTGTAGGATACTAAACGTGCGAAAATCAAAAATGCTGCTAACAGTGACACTATATTAGAAGAGGGAGAATGTTCGCTAAGTGAAACTGAGGATGACAGTAGCCAATCAGAGAATGATTTACATAGTTCCGACGAACATGAATGTTGTGGTAAATGAATAACTTGTTTTAAAAATAACAGTATTTTGAAACTATTAAAATCATGTATTATCCTTAAAGAAAATTATAAAATGTATCCTATTTTAAAGTAACATTGAATTATATCATTTTCTGAAGGCGTATTTAAAAGTTATGCAAACAATGAATACTGCATGTCTTTGTTACAATAAAAACTTTTCTTTTTTTCCAGAGCTATCCAAGTCATGGCCACCTTGCATGCGTATAATACTGAAAGAGACAACAATTGAAAAATTAAAAATCGGTTCGTTGTACATTATAACATGTGATGGAGGCACTTTAGGCCGCGAAGGCGATCATTCAATAATAATTCCTGACATAAACGTTAGCAAGGTTCATGCAAAAATTACCTATGACAAAGATTCAGATAAATACGTTATTGTTGATCTGGGTTCACAAAATGGTACAATATTGAATGGTAAGAGAATATCTTCAGCGAAACAGACGAGTGAACCACAAGAAATTGTACATGGCAGTATTATACAGTTGGGCACAACAAAATTGTTATGTCACATACATGATGGACAGAAAACATGTGGCCATTGTGAACCAGGCTTAATTCAAGTTGAAAACAATGTACAAGGTAAAACAAATATATATTAACAGAAGTGTTACATTTGATCGTAACATTATTTTGTTTATTTTTCACCATAGAAATTGAAATTATAAAACCGGCGAAAAAAAGCACACAGTACAAAAAAGAATTGCGACGTTTAAAGAAGAAATTTGGATTAGAAACACAAGATAATAGTTCCGAAGCCAGTTCAGAATATGTGGACAGAGCAAAAGAAAGAAGAGATCAATTCGGAAGCCATAATGATCATGAGAAGACACAAATGGCGTCCGTCGATCAGTACGTATATTCATTTACTTCGTTTTTGATAGAAATTCATTTCATTTCAATATTTCAGGTCAATCGCTGCGGATAACAAAGGTTTCAAGATGTTATCAAAGATGGGTTGGTCAGAAGGACAGGCTTTAGGAAAGGACGGATCTGGCCTTACTGAACCGGTAAGTTATTTTCTATTAGCTGTATGTAACGATCAAGGCATCGATATTGAGATGTTTGTATACGATATTGTTAAGAACAGTTTGACATAATTCCAGCACTAAACTAATAGATGACGCTAGTTGTACTATTCCTTTAAATTTTGAACGTTCTAAATATTGTGTAATATTTTACATTATTTATTTTTGCATTTCCATATTATATGGTTATCAAATTTTATTTATTTCAAAGTACATACATCAAAAATATATCATATTAAAAAATACGTATCGGTATCATAATTTTATTCTAGATTAATTATTTGATTCCGCTTTTAAATAACATATTTTTTTCTGCTCAAATAATAACTCAATGTTTAGTCACCTTTAAGTACGGCGAAATTTCACACTTACAAGAAATAAAGAAATGAAATCATGCAGGCGGTATTTTTTTTTAGTTTTCGTTTATTATTTTATGAAAAAGTAAATAATGCGGTTGTTTATCTTACTGGTTGCTCTGTTCATTCTTAATCTTTTTGCAACTTCTGAAAAGCGAAAAGAAGTAGGTACCGTGTTTTTGAACAAACAATAAATATGCATATAAAATGACGCATACGATTTTTGTTCCTTTTTTTGTGTGTATTTCGCACGTTTGCAGACAGACCACAAAGATAAGTAAATTTGTTTTGGCGATTTTAACATGACTGTTTTCGTTTGGTTGGCGGACTTTTGCGCCGTGCAAAATGTGCACGGTACACCATTGTGGGCGATTGTTTATTCACCGAGATAGTGTTATAATCTTGGTTCGAACGATCCTTTAAGTGGACCGCATCGTAAACGGAGAAATAAATGGTCCTGACTTATTCACAGATTTGTCCGTGCATGTAACCGTGCAGTTATGCACTCGTGTGTATGTTTAAAAATTTACACTTTTGGGAACGGTAATTGTGTTTATGCGACAACGCTTTAATTAAATTACGCGTGGACATCTTACAGTTGTCAAATATTTACCAATTCACACGACAAAACAAAACACAATCGCTATTTACATAGTACCAGAATGTTTAAATTTTAATCCTCATATTTAAGTAAGCGAGTTGAATAAATAATATAGATGTCCTGTAACAGTTGCATTTAAAATGGTCACACCATCTCATATATTTTTGTAAGAATCATAATTTTTATTCTGTAACAATCATATTCAATTAGACAAGAATGTCCGCAATTGTAAACATTCAATATAGTGCTGTGTGTTATTTAAGATAATAATCGATACATGCTATTGACGCTGTGAGATAACCCATATGTATAAATCAATCATATATACACGTGTGTGTGCGTGTGTAATTATGGTACAATCAAGGCTTTCCTAGAACAAAAACGTTCGTGTTGGCCGGGGAACTAGGTAATGCATGATTGTCTCATTATATTTTCTTTATTTTATTATCCTTTCTCCATGTTGTGTTATGTCCGGCGGTGTTTATTTCTTACCGCTAAGATCTACTGACCTCCCTCGCTTCTTTCCTAACGGAATTACCGGCAAAAAGTCAGTGGCGGCTCGTCCACCAATATAATTAAAATCTATTACGTTTTTTTGTTGTACCCGAGGACTGTCTGCTCTAGAAAATGACAAAAACTGTACTACTGCCTACGCTATTCTTCACTTGCTTCAGCTTAGAACATTTTCTCTTTATTCGTGTGCGTCGTGATGGTTTCTTCTTTGTTGGCGAGCGTCTATAGAGCACTGTTGGATTTACTTGTAAGCCGGTAATAGAGACATTATCATTTTGTAGAATGTAGGGCTTTTAGCCATGGCTGAGGTTTAAACTCGTAATGGCTGCTGATTATATATATATGACCTACATGAAACTCTATTGATATACATTACCCAAGGTATAAACTGTGTATAGCGAAATCTCATTTACTTATGAACTGATAAAATAAAAATATAGTAGTATTTGTTAAAATATTTTATTGAAATTCATTAATTCACAAGAAAATAACAGTAATAATTTTGTACTATTAAACAATTAGGAGTAGACTCACACCGTCACCATACAATCTGTTGCTGAAAATATTTATTTTCATATATTCGTTCATTAATCTCTTAATAAATTTGCTGTTACACAATACATATAATTTATTTATTACTATGACTTCGCAAATGTGTACGCAATATTGACTTTTTATTAAAATATTCATCACATATTAAACATTTATAGGAGTTTTCATGAATGCGCATGTGTGTATCTAAATTGATTTTTATAATAAAACATTTGTCACATATTAAACATTTATATGGTTTATCATCAGAATGAGTTCGCATATGTTTAGTTAAATTTGATACTTCGGTAAAACATTTCTTACATTTTGTACATTCGTGCGGTTTCTCGCCGGTATGGATTCGCATATGTTTAGCTAAACCTACCTTTGCACTGAAACATTTGTTGCATTGTAAACATTCATATGGTTTTTCATCAGAATGGATTCGTACATGTCTGTTTAAAGCTGATTTTTGTGTAAAACATCTATCGCAAATTGAACATTTGTAAGGTTTTTCACCGGTATGCGTCCGCATATGTAGATCTAAGTTTAATTTATTCGCGAATGATTTACTACATAGCGAACATTCAAATGGTTTCTCACCAGTATGTATCTTAATGTGTCTACTTAAATTTGCTATTTCACTGAAACATTTGTTGCATGTGTTACATTTGTATGGTTTTTCGCCCGTATGAATTCGTATGTGCGTATCTACATGTGATTTCGTCTTGAAGCGTTTACCACACATCTCACATTTATACGGTCGCTCGACAGCTTGTGACTCAGTTATATTTACATCTTTCGTGGTTGATATATGCAAAGCCTTGGCTATTAATTTTGATTTAGCATCGTCAGTGCTTTTATTATCACTATTACGCACATTATTATGTGATAATGTAACCGATTTTCTGTTGTCTTCTTCAGAAGTTTCCGTATTATGTTCTTGTTCTTCGTTTGCTTCTTCACCTTCCCACGTTTTCTCTTCTTTAATTATCATTTCTGGTTGACAGAAATCCGCTAATGTTTCTTCTGAAGCTTCAGTTTGTTCGTGTTCCATAACTGCATTTGCTATTTCTTTATTATTCCACTTTTTAGCATTCACTAAATTTACACTGAGTTTTGTTTCTACATTTTTATCGGAACTCATAGAATTATCTAAGACAGATACATAACCTTGTAATATTGCACTATTTTTGCGAAAAATTTGTAGAAACTGGAAAGTTTCTCTTAGTGTTGAACAACATTCGTCACAAATCAGTATATAATGCTTGCTTTTCAACCAGTTCTAGAATTTAACAAAGATATTATTAACATTAACCAAACAACTATGTAAAATTATTAAAAACTAACCAAGTTAAATGCAAAATCATGAACTATTCGAAGAAATATTTCGTTAATTGAATGTTGACTTGAGTTGTTGATATTATTTACATTATTCGTCTCTTTTAGACACACGTAACATAATTTTACTTCATAATAGTTATTAGACTTCATAGATTGATCCAAAAGAGATACATAACCTTGCAATATAGTACTGTTTTTGTGACATATATCCAAAAACTGATATACTTCTGACAGTCGTAAACAACATTCACGGCATGCGAGTATACAATGTTTCTTCTTTAAGTAATTCTGAAATTTAAAAGTATATTTCAATATTCAAACAAGTACAGTCAAACGTCAGAAACTAACCAGGTCAAACCCACAATCGTTAATTACACGAACTAATGTTTTTTTAATAGAATCTTCATTTGTATTGTTCACACTTATTAAAGTATCCTTGTTATTGAGACATAAATAACAAAATTTTGTTAAACAATACATTATATTTCAATAAAACAAATTAACAAAACACAAACACATATGCTTGCAGCGTCAATGTTGACAACTTGGCATACAGAAATCAAAATCAAATGTAACCAACAGAATGTCACTAAGTAAGTCAAGTTGCGAACATTGTGTTAAAACGTGGCAAATAAAAAATTGTTCATGCATTTACTATAATAGTATATTTAAAACTGCTTTATTTATTGATTGTAACTTGGTAAATGTGGTTATGTAATCTGTATTCTTGTGATCGAATTAGAAATGACGCAGTTAGTTCGTAGAACTGCCACTGTGGCTCCACAGTATACGCAGTGGCGTATCTAGTGTCGGTAATGCGGGATGGCCTATTCAGTGGGGGCCGCTCTAACAGCAAAAATACGATATTTTGTATGAAATGTAGGAATAATTAGTTTAATTTATTTATTTTAGACAAAGAAAAACATGTTTATATTTTACTTTAAATTAGGCACGAGTTGACGCTTCTGATATAGGTCATTTTTTGTTATTTTACAAAATAAATACAAGAAATGGAAAAAATAAAAGAAACATAGTATGAGATTTGTAAAAAAAATCTGTATCTTTAAATATGAATTATAAAACCGAAACAAATGAAACATATTTCATACTTACAAAATAATCTCATCATGTTAAATTTCATATTACAGCGAATGGCCATATCAAAATAGAAAATTTTGTTTAGTATATATTATATAATACAAAAGAGTTATTATATAATTTTATTTCTTATGCATATCATTTTTATTTTATATATAAAAAAAGTTTATTTCAATTACATATTTGTTTTATTTTTATTTGAATTTTATATTTCACACTAATTATGTCATTAAAGCGATGACAGGTCAAATATAATTGTTTCCAGGTATTTAGCACACTTCCGTGCTAACATTAAGTTGAATTATTAATAAAACATTTCTAGAGAACACATTCCATTGTCTGTAGTGCACAATGGCGGATAATAGTTTAAAACAAAAACCAGTCTGGAAACTTTGGAAGTATCTTGATTAGTTTTGCTTTTTGTTTCTCAGTGTAAATTGAAACGGAACTTTGAAAAACAAGTGCACAATTTGCATATAATACTTGCACAATCATCCTGCATCATTTCAATCATATTATTAATTATGTTTTTCATACTTGACTATGATGAATTATCTACTACTCTATACAGGTTTGTTCTATTCGTTAAAAATGATCTACGATATTTTTATATAACATGTAAGTTTTTTATTAGTATTCAAATATCAAGTTTCCTGCTATCATTACATTACTAATCTCTTCGTAAAATTCGTTATTACTCGATGCTAATCCTCCTTGCGAATCTTCGTATGCCTTTTCGGTTTCTAAGAAGTACGCCCTAGAATTCTTTTTATTGTTGGTTCATGTATTTGTCCAGCTGCACTTGGTTGCTGGATTTTAAAGTCAAATTTCAGTACTAATCACCGAATATGACAATACATACGTATATGCTTATATACTGTCGTAGTGTGCTGTGCCGCGAGCTAATATTTACTCAACAACACAAGAACACAACCGAATCTTACGGCGTCCGGCTGGCGGATACATAGTAGGCCCTGGGCCAACTCATCAGCATATACATACATATAGCATATATATAGAGTTAAGTCCAAGTAAGTTAGAGAGAGCGCACGTACGGTACGTACCAGCAAACACCACGCGAGTTTTGGAATTCCCGATACGGACGGCGACAGTCGAGATATTCTGAAACAGTTAATTTCCAAAAGGCCGAGTGTGTGTGTGCGCGCGCATCGTCCCACTCTCACATTACTCGGATGATATATGGCGGCGTGTTTTGGCTGCAAGCGTAAGACCGGTAGCCGAGCCGATCACCTGCCAACCGACCCTGTCACTGCTGATAATGTGTGCATATGTCCGTACACTGTACGGAGCTCGTTCTGGCTGGCACCGGTCGCTCTTGGACCGGTTAGTTCGGCTTGCCGGAGCCGATCCACCGTAACACTGCGACACACACACACACACACACACACACACACACACACACACACACACACATACATACATACACATCACGTACACACATACTCTCGCACTTAATACGAATGTACATGGAGTTTTTACATTGCACGCGCACAAATGATATTGACGCAGTCTGAATCCTGAATGTAAATCAGACAATTCAGAACAGAGCGGGTTCGTAATTTTAATTATGCGTAAAAATACTCAGCCCCCCAAAACAAAGTAGAATGTTTTCTTAATGTTGTATACGTTTTGAAACTGTATCAAAATTACCAGAATATAAAATACTTTTATTGCAGAACACGTACAGAATGAGTTAACTGAAAGGAACTGAAATCTGTTTATGGAAAGAAATAAAATCTAAAGGTCATGTAAGTTGAGAGAATTGCAGATCTCAGTGTGGACAGTCAGCTGCGAAAAGTATCTCAGAAATTCATGTCATACTTCACGACAACGATGAAATAAAATGTAGGGTTGTTTACGATTGTGGGCTGAGGACTGATTTCAGTTAAGCAAAAGCCGTGTGCGTAACGAAACGGCATAATCGTAAAAATACTCCGCACGGAATGACAAAAGATTTTTTTTTCTCTGTGAACAAGCATACAATTTCTTCGTGAAAATCTTGAAGTGTCTTGAGATGTAATGGACACACGAAGTACGTAAAATATTTTTTTTCTACAACCACAAGATTTTTATCAGTTTGCCTGTTTAAAGAATGTCAAAAACCAGTTGAAATATGATCTAGTTCCGAACGTTTATGGACATAATTCAGTTATTTTTTTAGTTATATTCAGAGCAGAGCAAAAAAAAAACAAAGAGTGTAATACTTAATAAGCGCGTCAACGACTGCAATGCACGTTCCACTATCTAGATGCATTTTTATGTGCACCAGGTGCAAATCTGGCATGCACAGACCTGCACGTTGTCGTTCAATGTTGCATGTGCTGTATACCTTTATTTAACAACCCCATAACTTCACTGTAGTAGTGTGCATCGTACAAAAAGCTCATGAGGATTATACAATTGTGCCTGAGCCAAAATGAACTGTATTTTAGTTAAGCAATATACGAATATTTCTCTCCACCATGAGACAATACATTTCGTAGGTTGGTGTTGTTAAGATTCATTTGAAATTATTATTTTCTGTTGGCATGGGATATTGTAGGTAAACATTTTATCATTCGTTCAGCATCATCCATTTTGCATAATCGTGTCCGTGTCTCTGCATCAAAACAACAGTCCTTCACTTTTATTATCGGTAATTCGTGATGCATCCGTGATATTCATCAGCTTACGTTACATTCATCCGTATGTTACGTTATTACGTTGCGGTTGTGCATTTGCCTGATGGTCTGTCTGGATACACGTACGTACGTGCAAGTGTAACGTTATTTGCATGCGTTCGTGTGTAGCTTGTTCGTTCTTATTGTTCATGTTGGACATGCAGCTCACTAAATTACCGGTCGACGCCGCTGTAATTCTTCATGTACGCGTACCAACCGAGTTCTCGCTCCTTTTTCTCACTCTTTTTATTTCCCGACAATCGCATCATTTCGTTGAGATACTGTGTGAAGATAGTTCATGCGTAACCAGGATGCACAATTACAAACACTATCACTATAAACAGTCAATCATACATTTACTCTTCGGAAATCTATATAAATTTCAAACGTACCTATGTATATATTAACGGTCACATAATGTATAAGATGTACATATATAATATTAATCGGATAAAAATTTTCCACAGATGCGGCATTTAAAAGAACATGCAATGCTGTAAGAATATTGTTATTTTGATTTGTCGTTGTACGTTACGTATGTGGATGTTGAATGTTCGCTGTCGGGACGGCACATGTTCCTTGATTTGTGTACTGCGCTCGCACACTGCAATTCCTCTTGCTTATCGGTCGGACCGATGGTGCGGAATGTTAGTTAGTGGCCGGGATCTGCACCGGTAACTTTCGGTTTACCTGTGCACCCGCAGGATGTGTTAATATGGTCATAGCTCATTCATTTACCCATTATAACCTGTAGAGTACATACACAGAGTACAGCCATTGCACATACTACACCTACATACGTACGTACGTACCTTCTGTTTACCGACAGAAGTATGAAGAAAACAGTAACTGTAGTATATATATATATATATATATATATATATATATATATATATATATATATATTACATATATATATATATATATATATATATATATATATATATATATATATATTACATATATATATATATATATATATATATATATATATGTATATATATATATATATATATATATATATATATATATATATATATACATATATATATATATATATATATATCAATGTGTAATTTCATTCGAAACCACACTCAAAAAAGAGGAATCATTAATATTTGTTCCTGCACCAAATTTATCGCGATAGCATCAATGTCTGCCCGGATGTCCGTTCGACTATCACACAATGTTGCATAATTCAAACACCTAATTGAAATATAAGCACACGTAACACATATTAATAAAAGTGCGTAAATGCTCTAGGTGTTATTCACTGACAGTAAAATCATTTCAAGTACACACTTCTATATTTATCACTTCATTGATATTCTGCAAGGATTTTAAATTACGATTTTTTGCTACTGATGCTTACAAATAGTCTAGGAACATTTGTTCTTTTTGCGGCGAACTACTAGTCAAATTATCGTTATGTTCAGGACGTGCAAATTAATTGTAAGACTACAATTACCAAGTCTTAAAACTTTGTTAGAGTTGTAAAAAGTTTTCCAAGTAGGACAATGGAAATGTTTCTTTTGTGGGAAAGGAAACAGCAACTGTAGCGAGGTCTAGACGCTGTCTATGCTCAATTAATTTGCTCCACCTCTGTACCGTGTTAGAACTGCGTCATGCACTACGCAATACAGCATCGGACTATCAGCATTTTACTCTATAATTCCTTGTGACATAATCGTAATTACAACTCTACAGCTCTGTTTCATTCGAGGCGAAGAAATCTTGGTAAGTTTCTTCTAACTGAATGTTCAGTGAGCTGTGTTTTTCTAGACTGTCACAGTGTACAACAGTGCGGAAATAAGTTTCTAGATCGATTCGTGGTCATTGCGGTTGTCAGTTCGTGGTGAACTCGATATAAGTCGAGATCGTGCTGGTCAGTTTTTATTGAATTATAAGAGAACCATTGACTTAGAAACAAAATAACGTCTTGTCTTGTCTCTATTCTACATTACTTGTAATATCTATTTGCATACATATCGATAACTAACAATTGTGTTCTACATCATTTCTCCCGCTCCCAGTCGCACCTTGTTCCAATTTCGAATGGTTGACCTAGGCCCTGGCTGGCCCGGTCCTGTCTATTATATTCATTCGTGCATCCATTCCGCCGCAGACTAATGCTGATTTTTTGCGAGTAATTGCGTAACCATTTATCTGTCTGCGAATTCTGCAGACAAGTCATGTTGACCTCCGTGTTCGAAGTGAGAGAGCAGGATGTTAGGCCCCACCAGACTGGACGGCGTGTACCCCGCACACTATTAACTGCCCACTTTACGTCCCGTTTGCCGGTGCGGGTGAAAAAATAAGCCCCCACGATGATGAGGTAGACGCTTTCGGCTATCGTCTGGCTGCGGTCTGGATATTTGGGTCACCTGAATCGTAGGTACCTACCTGTTAATTGGAACCCGACTCCAAGTCAGCCTCCCGAACTCACAGGCTTGGACTCGGCCCAGCCACCGGAGACCGGTGAAATATGACAAATGACGCTCGTTAAAAAACAACGGACCTACGGCAGATGCTGGCACGTGGGCGTATCGGATATTTAATTTCAGTAGGGGGCTGCCATTTCATGTGTATTTCTCGTGAAACATTCCATATGTGCAAATAGGGAATTCAATTAACCGGTAGTAGCTGTTTACATAAACAAAATAAAAGTATATTCCAAAGAGACAAATATACTCCTATGTAATTATATGTTAAAGTTTGTTCGTCATCAATGTAATGTCCTTTTGTAGTCCTTGTCTGACATTATTTATTTAGTTTCGCTCGTAGAATATATACAAGAGTAATTTACAGTACAATTGATAATAAAATTATTCTGTTTCAAAGTACACAGTCGTAACTGTTGCAAGCAGAAAAAAATGCAGTTTTGCGACCTTGGCTGTCGCAAACTATGGTTCATATAGCATCATGCAGCAGATGGTAGTGACTATGCAAAAGTAAAGATATTGCCAAGAGGACGGCTGTCTAATGGGATTCATCGTCAGCAGACGCAAATAATGACTGCAAAAAATGTGTGGAGATTGTTTTACAATTACATGTACATACGTTGCAATGATCGTTTCAAGCGTTCATTCTATACTTACGTCATCCTCTTCTAGGATGTACTTCTTTCATAGTTCAAGAGGTAATTAAATGTATTTTACAGCGCCATTTTGTTTTTATTCGTCAGATGATTGTGGAATAGTGTTTGTTTTTTCTTCAATCTGCACTTGAAATTTTTCCTAATCATTGTAAGAGAAAACAGATTCTGTAACATAATCTAACTGGACAGATTCACTGAATAATTATTAATATTTTTAGAATCAGTAAAATAGTATTATCCGAGCATTCAGGAATTAATATTTTCAGTGGAGCATTTGTTATATTAATTGGTCACACTCGCTCCCGTAGACATGCTTACGTTATTTGTCAATATATGAGTCAAACTTTTTTTTCTGTCGACAACACGAATACCTCAGTCCACACATAATGGAAACCTAATGTACCACATTTCCTTCTACGAAACGCAGTCAAGGACGTTAACGTTTTGACGGAGAAATATTGATTCATCCTTGAGCTCGGGCCGGTTCAGTCTTTATAAATGTCTTCGTCGAATGTTTTTCAACAGAAATAATATCCAAGTCGATTAAGTGTTGGAATCCGTATGTAACAGCTCATAATAGAAGTTACATCTATCATTACTTTAGAAAATTACTTTGTTTGTATCCGCTGTGTGTTTCTTTTGCTTCTTCTTCTTTTCCCACATTATGTTTCTCATTCATGCATGCATAGTACGCTCGTCTATTCATTTTCATTGGAAAAAAATCAGCAAATTGAGCACTAGTGAAACACGATCCACTTTTCATATAATTGTATCCGATGATGCATCATCCGTTGCGAAGACCATCGATCAAATCTGTGGAAAAATCCCATCTGATGATCTCAAGGTCACACTTGTCTACCATCCTTGTTCAACCCGATCTGCCCTCCTTGTCATGTGCGGAAACTCTTCACCTGTCAACCCGCCGATGCACCTGTTGCTATCCATCGGTACCAGCTACCAAGTGTGACAAAGATCAGACGATGGTACACGATCATATAACGTTCTGTAAGCGGGAACGAGACAGACATATACAGCAGAGGATGCTGTATGACGTAATGCCGGTCGACTAAGATCCTACAACGATCAATAAGTCTAGACTATCTGTACCACTGGTTCTCAAACTGTATTGCTTGCGTATTCCGCATTTAGCATTGGTGAGATATCTTGTCACTTTTGTTTGAGGGTCATAGGTTTTTATAGATTTACCTAGTAGGGAAATTGATATCAGCTTTGAAAGTTGCTATTAGAGAATTAAAATTCATAATTCAATATTGCATAATTACGGTTATGCTACAATAAGTACTTCAAAAATCATTTGAGGCGTTAGAAACTATTTGAAAGTACAGGCCCAAAATTGAGGTAATATATTATTTTAAAAAGGTAAAATAAGGATATTTATTTTGGGTCTCATTCGTAGCAAGTAGTGGTAATACTTATTATTTAATTATTTAAGAACTGTTCATTTATTATAACTTTGCTCTTAAGTAATTGGTCAATATCTACAATTATATTTCTATAATACAATAAGTGTAAATCCTTCTGTCTGTACCATGCTGTATGTGGTCACATTTTGGGCACCACAGTGTCAGACAGAGTGTGTATTTGGCTATATGCTCCGTCATCCCCGCACGACGTCCTTGGCCAGTGTGTTCGCCGCAACAATACACACACACATCCATTCATGCGTGTATGTGTGTACCTGCTGTTAGTGTATTTGTTCCCCTGTTATATTATGTACATATACAGATGTGTGTGCATGTGTGTGTGCATTGCATGCCGTCAGTTTTCGACAGTGTGCCGTGCCGAGTAAGCACCAAGGGCCCGTCGGTCGCTCGCGAAGGGCGGACGTAATGTCGGCGGTTTCTCAAGGTCAAGGTGTCAAGTTCACGGCAATTTTCTTCCTCTCGCTCACATACATGCATCTCGTCACCTGCGCTCTCTCTCTCTCTTCGTCTTTCTCTCTCTATTTAACTCATTCATTCGCTAGTTCACTCGTGCTCATGTACCTTCCTTGAGGATGTCAGACGCGGAATTATATATGTACGTGCGTACGTTCAGTGCTGCGTGGCGTAGCAGATGATCGGTTGCCATTCCTGTGACGACGTTTCTTGTCGCTAGAACTTCCTGCTTCAGACTACACGCTACCACGCACTAAACCATGTGAAATAGCACATTTAGTCCACTAAATTAGCGATAATTACCCAGACCCGCACACGTTTCTCCCCTTTTATGTCAACGTCATTGTGAGCGCTTGATTGGTCAACGGCAACTACACATTTGTTCGCCTACGTATTTTATAAAGGTAAACTATCATCACAACCTATTTGTATTTAAAGCAATGCAGGTTTCTTTTTAAACCGTTGTTCGCGTTATGTAAGTAAATTTGTAACAAATATGTTTATAGAAATTAACATTTTATCAAAACATTTGAATGCATATTCCATAATAAAATAACGGCGTGACCTTTTATGGGTAAGATATTTTGAAAAGCTATAACTTTGTAGGACTGATATTTGATTGGAATAACATTCACATTTTATAGGTATTATTAAAAAATTTAAGCAACAGGTATGGTGCAATGTCTATGGACGGAAAAAAGTGTCTTTTTCTTCATTTACTGTCTACCTGTGTTATCTTCAATCTTTATGAACATGTTTTCCACTCGGTGCAACCGAATGTGGACGATATATCAAACCGAAATGACCTCCCTATGTCGCGATATATCTCTTTTGTTTAGATTATTTTGTTCCCCGTCCTTTTTTGGGTGACTTTTAAAGTTAACGCAATAAAAATGTTGGATTTTTTTATAGTGTGCACCTTTATAAAAATTTTCATATCCCCATTTTATGATTTGTTGTCTTAACTTTATCTGAAATGTGAGTTCTGCGAATTGAAACGCGATGCAAAAATGTTGAATCATCATTTGCGCTATGGTGATAATAATGTTTGGCAATTAAATTATCGTCAATTAATTTTATTGTTGCAGAAAGGTTTCTTTATAACTCTGGGTAATGTTGCATCTTCCCTGAATTTCCATTGCCATTATTCGATGATACTAAAAATATAAAACATTCGGTGAATTCGTTTTTTTTTTTTTTTTCAAAAAAGAAGTTTTATCTGCTAATTTTTAATCAATCTGGCTTTTCCCACTGATATAAAAATATAAATCCAGACTTGTATTCCTTATAATTTGTATTGCAGAAATTACTTATACGTTAAATTTCAACTTTTTTACGCTTAAGAAAAAGAACTCATTAGTATACGGCTATTGAAAGTACATAATATTTATTAATACAGCTGTTTCAAATAGTCTCATGGTTTCATATGGTTATATAACATGCAAATAGCAGAATTATGTGTGGTGATTTTCAAGGCTCCTTCAAGAATTCGGGCAACAACATATCTGGGAAGGTTCTTAATTGGCATGCATTACTTTTGCTTGGTTCAGCTCAGCAATCTATGTAGGAAATCAAGTATCTGTTTGTATATTTATATTATGTCTGAGAAGGTATGGTAGCTAAATCGTAGATTGTCTTATTTGCACCGTTAGGCAGACTGACTTACAATAACGCCACATGTGTTGCACCGATAATGTAACATTGGGCATTGTTAAAATCATATAGCGTGCGTGAGCAGTTGATCCGTGGGCAGACCAATGGCCGTGTGTGTGTGTGTGCTCTGTGCTAGTGTATATTATTTATTCCATATCACGTTACATTACACATCTCCTGTTGTGCATTATATCATTCGGGCAAACAGACACTGGGAGCCATAGAAGTGAGCTGAGAGACTCGTTCTCTGCGATCCGCCTCATCGGCCCACGCCCTCGACAACATCGATACTAGATCCGCAAGTTTGGGATTCCACTGTGGGCTGTACATTGCAGACACCATGATTCTTTCTCCAAGAGAGAGACTTGTTTACAACCAAAACACAGACCACGTCCACCCGGCCGATTCCACATACAACGGTCTTTTGCAACGAAATCCAACTTTCGATTCGCGACATGCACGCTTTACAACATGTCATGTGGGCAGTAGCATAACCGTGCATATAGGTAGGACATTCGGGGCAATTGTTCTAAAAATGTTTTCAATTAGAGTTATTATGTAACAGTGAATATGAATATCATGCAATGAATTATATCTTTTTAGAACATTTGAACCAAATGAATATGTAATTGTTACAATACGGGATGTTTTCAAATTTATACTTTTAGGTTATGCAACAAAAATACTTGAGATTTCTAGCGTAATTCTTAGAAATGTATCGCATAGATTTAATTGTGTGTGTATTGCTTTGGTATACATATTTGCGAATTTGACATTGAACTTGATAACTTAATTCACAACGAAACAAAAAATATTGTTCATTGATTTAGCTAAAAATCGTGCATGATACTTGTAATTCGATCAGTCTCGTTCCGGTATAAGTTACAGTGATGTAATACATTAGTTTTTACTACCGTAACCATCCCGACCCTTATTCGACCTCTATGGCGTGTTATACTACCTGTCTAATTTAAAGTTTTACCTTCCACCAAAAAAACGAAAAGTAAAACATCACTTGTATTTTAATTAATCGATCTTCAGACTTATTTGTCACATGACCTTGACAATTCTATGCTAAGGTATTTCTGTGTCACTATGTGTTTGTGCACCTTTTAGCTTTCAAAACTGGGAACTACTGCTTTTTTAAATCTATTTTGTTTCTTTTTTCAAGACAATTTGTCTTCCAAACAAATCATACTGAATATTTATGAATTGTTTTTTTTGTTGTTCTTCTTGTTTCATTGTTTTAAAGTGTTTATCATTTTCGTTTTCGATTTCGCATCATTGGATGCATTTTAGTAAATGGCATTTAGCTTTTGGAGGCGGAATCATTAGTCAGCGTTGGTGTGTGTGTGTTATTTTTAGATTTATTTCGTTATTATTATTCGAATACTTTTAAATGTTTTCGAAATGTTCAGTTTCTAAGAATTGCTATCATTATTCATGTATCTGTCAAGTTTTTCATCCCATAAAATTATGGTAGCCTGCTATGATATACAAAGTTGCAAATTATTTATTATAGATAATTGGTTTTGCTAGATTTTAGGTTTCCAGACACATTTTTTTTCTCACCCTGTATAGAAAAAAAAGTGAGAATTTTTTGTTAGTGTATATTTTTGATTTTATGCAAAGCAGAAGAATCACATGTGAAGCAGAACTAGATCGCATGTTTTAATAATTAAAATGTTGATTTAATTCTGATTTAATTTGATATTTTTCGATCGTAGATCTACTTTTTTTCAAATTAGAACCACAAATTTTAAATTCCAATATGTATATTGTACATACACACGCGCCACCTAGTATAATACTGTTTGAAGAATGATTGTTTTGACGATATGGTATGTATGTAAATATTACATGCACATCACTCTAATGAGTACCTATACACTTACACACACATATATACATATATTACGTACCTATTCTTTGCATACGATTTTATCCGTTAAAATCTGTACAAACACTCAACTGGTCATCCATTGCCAAAAATGTGTGCAAATAAGGAAGTTCGTACCACTGAGTTTGACCACGCATCGCGTATACGTTACGTAACTTTCAGGTGTGCACATGTGTATATTTTTTTTGTTTGATTTTCTGTTCTCGTAACGTGATTTTTGCTCGTTTTGGTTCGTCTAGGTTTCGGGTTTCCGCTAAGCCTACGGCGCCAATTCTGAAACAATTACGATACATTGTACGGCCAGTAGGAAACAACGACGAGAGCAAAAATAACACAAAACGACAACGTTTCACAGTGTAATTATACGTTAGATGGCGGTTACGTAATGCCGTTGTCTGCGATGAGAAAAAAAAAACATTTGGTCTGTAGGCGTGCGAATTTTTCTTCGGTTTTTATTTTCTCGTTTTTGGTGTTGTGTTTAATCCGGTTTCAACGCCAAATTAGATGTAATAAATTCAAAGGAGATGCATGATTCTGTTTATTGTGATTAACTGGTCATATAATAATTGACAAGTGTGTGTGTTTACAAATACGGATTACGATCTACAAGACAGAAACAGGATGTTTCAATTTATAAATGTCTATGTGTCTATGAAACCCAAAGATGTAGCGTAATTATTTTTCAATTTTCGGACAAAAAAATAGATTCGTTCAACCACTTATTCCAGTACATATTAGCCATAACTGGCGTGAAACTGAAATGTCACATTCCAAAATTAAACAAACGTGCCAACGATAACCGTTATTTTTGTTTTTTTTTTTCCGAAATAGCAAGTTTTAAAATGTTGGTTGAAAGAATTGTAAACATGTAATAAAACGATTTAATAGCTAGTTATATTTTACTGCACCATATGTCCATTTTATTAGAAACTGTCAAAAAATCTACACGACAGTATGCGAAAATCTACTACTAATAACTTACATTTACAGAAAAAATGTCAAATTTTTGTCTTGTAAAACAAGTTTCATGATTTACTGTCGTGCATATTTGCAACTTTTTCTGTATAAATGAATAGTCGGTAGCTGCTTATTACCATTTTGAAGACAGTTTATGATAACTATTTATAAAATTTATCGCAAATAAAAAAAATAAAACAGAATACTAAATACATACTTTGAATACATATTTGGAATACAAACATATTCTTTATGTTGTTTTATTTATTATTCTAATATTTTGCTAATTTTTTTAAAATATTTTATATGAAATTAAAAATATAAAAGTCGTTGGTGATTGTGATTAAGCTATTATGAAATGGACAGTTAATTATGTATTACATTACAACGCGCATATATATATATATATATATATATATATATATATATATATATATATATATATATATATATATATATTTACAGTATATTTTAGATGTAAAACTGCAATATGGCATTGTTAACACGTACATCATTCCCAGTAACGAGGCAGCACCGTCCATAAAGGATTAGTAGTTAAACGGTCTCCGTAGGGAGAAGTTGGTACGATTTTGTATCACCTTGACATGCAAATTGTCCGTGGTAGAATTGTTTCACATTAGTTATGTTATGTTAGCCGTATAGTAGCGTATCCTTACTGGCTGGATGCTAACTAACTGGTTATACCCTGTTCAACTCCATACGCATATGTACGTATCTACATTGGCTCCGTCTCACTCTGTTCACTTCGTTACAGGTAATTTATAGTTAGTATTAAACACGTCTAGGGCTCGCCAAGTCCGAAATATCAGCATCCACAGCGTCCAACTCGCGAAATGCAAATTTAATTTGGTGGACCTCGTTCGGTTTTATATTTCGCCCCCTTGACTTTATAGGTGCTATCGTTTACGGCATTTACGGCCGATATAAAATCCACGAAAAATGTCCCCTCGCACTGTTTATCGTGAAGATATTCCTCGGTTCGCCGTCTCCATTTCACTCTCGCCCGGCCCGGCCAGGTGAATTCTTTATTAACTTTTCGGCAAACGCGACTCGTCGACCAGTTGTTCGTAATTTCGTTTTGCTTGTTGTCGCTTGATGGCGCCGGTTTTGATGATTTGCCCGTAAATTTAAATCGGCCGTCACTTTTATGTAGCTTTAATGGCACCCCTGATGCCTCTTGCTACACGACCCTTAACCGTCTGACGTTCCCAACATCTACTTCAGATCTATATGTTGTTAACTTGGTCGCCTCTGAATGTCACTCGTTAAACCAAAATATCTACTGACATATTTCTCTACTAGACGTTACCTTTTGAAATTCTACATAGATTGACAGCTTGTTATATAACAATACATAATAAAACTAAAGTCATTTTATTATTAAAAGTTTAATAACTACACTACTGTAATTCATTTATAATAACACTTATTTCTTACCGGAAAATTCACTTTGTTTTCATTCCTTTTCTTCATCATAACGAAAAACAAGCAGCACATAGTCGACTATCTCATCAAGAGCGTCAAAAAATGTTGGTCTTTTTTTGTCTTTAGACTCACTCGGAAAGGTGACGACCTACAAACGAATGCATGACGATGATTACTGTAATATCTAACATTGTTGTTAACTACCGGCTTCTTTAATTTCTTCCTGGAACAAATTACCACTCTGCACGTACTTTGCAGAACATTGTTTATTTGTTCCACGTGCACTTTATGTAAAACAGATGATGATGTGATGTTTACGTTCGGTCTATGCATTTTTTACCAACTCGTCGATTTCTTGTTAGATAGAATATCAAAAGTTACATCGATGATTTGCGGTAAAAACTTAAATATATGTACATATATTTATGCACTTTGCAAGAGATAAAATAGATACATGCGCAGTATATGTTTGTCAAAAACGCTTTCAAGACATGAGAAATGTACATAGCTAATGAAAACTAAAATAGATTTAATAGCGGGTTTGATTATAATAATTGGTATCACATTTTATACGATGTTTTTAGCAAAGATAATGTTTTATTTCGAATATTCTGTTCTTGTTACAGGTGCAATTGATTAGTAACGAAGGTACTACTGGTTTGGGAAGTTCTGCACCAGGCATTCCAGCAGCTAATCCATCAGCGATGAAGAAGGCAAATGTATGGAAGAAAGTCCAGCAACGTTACCAGTGCGCACGTGAAATCAGTTTAGAAGCATTTAAAAATTCGTCATCGGATGAAGAATCGTAATATAGAAAATAGTAAGTAAACTTCATTAAACTTCAGTAAACACATATAAGCACCGAATTGCAATATTTACTTTAAACTCTACTTTAGAGTAAATGAATAAAAACTGACATAAAATTGCACATAGTAAGTTTCACAAATATGATGTGAATGATAGTTGTGTGTATTTATTTGTTTATGCAAATGCCGAGTAACTGAGATCGTAAATTTTTCGTTATCTATGTGAGTTGACGCATATCGAGTGCGGTGCGTTGGCCGCAGGACTGAACTTCTCCTGCTATATATCACCTCGCTTCACTTGCGCAGATTGTTTATTACACAGTGTACATTTATCAAAGTCAGCCCTCAGAAACCACTGGATGCTTCTGCACACTATACTCTGCACTATAACACCAACTAACTATTGCATTAATTACGTGTATGAAAATGCTGACATGCACAGGGGCTGATCCTAATTGTACAAGACTGCTACTCAAACATTTCTATAATTATTTTGCAATTATAACAGCGAAATGAGCAGATTATAACATATCTCTCTCTGTGCTCGCAACAATTTATTGTATTACATTTTGTGGCACTGCGACTAATTCAATTGGTCGTTAATTTATTGCTGTATGAACTTCCGGAAACAGACACGTGTATCCGGTGGCTTCAATTCCGATATGCGATATCGCGTACATACATCCCGTAGTACCTGGTCGGTTGGCTCGCAATATATTATTGCGCGCAATGTTGCTGGTGCGAATGAATACGATAAATTTGAAACAATGCTGCAACATTGGCCGGTGAAGTATGGCCAGCTTCGTGCACTGCTCCATCTATTTCCACGGAGCTTAATTAACTCGGGTGCGAGTGAGGGGGCGGGCGGGGTGGAGGACGGCGTCCAGACGGCCGTCTAGACGTTGTGCGAGACCTAGTTTCACACTGGTAACCTCCCCATATATCACTGTCAACACACATACATGCACACGTACAAACATGTCGCTTCCTTCCTTATAGTGGTTCCGCTACAAGTGTGACGTCACGTCTACCTCCAGCTATTGGTTTTGTGTTTGACAAATTCACATATACATTCGTGTTCAGTATACTTAAATACTATCAACATGCTTACAGGATTGAATTATTTCTGACTGTACAATGATTTTCCATAAATCCTCTCATACATGTATGGAAAATAACTAAGTTGGGTGTTAAACTGTTGAAGACATATTTACTAGAAAGTGCCTTGATTAACCTATGTACGTATATGAAACACATGAAGTATGTATGCTTGTATGTATGTATGTGCATAGCAGACACCATAAATTCACAGCGAGTTTACTCAGACACGGTGTAATCCATCTTCCGCCTAATTTATGCTGCATCACCTGAGAGAGTCTTGTCCGCTCGAGTAATTTAATTCATGCGCTTAGTCGAGTTTTTGCAATCTCAGCAGACTCCGATCAACAATTAATAATAATTAACAATTATTCCAGCACCTAATTGATGATAAATTTCATTAGCTTCGCTACAATTTATTGAGTTTGTAACAGTTTCTTTACAGTATATGTACGTACATTTACTATACGTACACTATCATACTTTATATACTCTTCAGAATTACACAAATATTCTACAATATACTCTTCAGAATTACACAAATATTCTACAATATAATTTCTTTCATTTCATAATTTTCAGTATTCATATTGACATTTAGGTGTAAGAATTTTATTCGTTCTTTTATTTTATTCTTCTAATACTAGGATCATCTCTAATAATAAAGAATCTCTAGTTTTTTGCAACATAATTTATATTTAAGTAAATCGTACTTATTTTACTATTTTGAATTACACTTATTTCTGCTTAATTTAATAAATAACATTTCTAAGAACATAATGTAGGTTATTTCATGTCAAAATACATGAGGAAAATTGTCAACTACCTTTCTACAATTCCCGCTGTGCATCGTACCATTTCCCGTGCATTTTGTCGCATAACAAGTGACACAGTTCCTTCCTCGGATGCCGCGGCCAGTCTGCCGGACGTCTATGAAAACCGACGCTGCACGGTGCTCGTGGACCTGGAACGTCATGCGCCTGTGCCGGCTCCGCCTCCGACGGACAGAGGAACGCCCGTTACCTGTTTCACTTGTCACTTTGTGTTTGAACGCTCGTCGTCGTGGACACACGGCGGTGTTCTTCCCGTAAACCCAAGCGGAACACATTTATCGCAACAATGCACCTGTTCCTCTATGCATATTGGGCAGTTACAGATTTGAGTCAAATTCCCCAATAATGACATATTTCTTAGACTGCAGATCAAAGTATAGTTATTAATAAACAATTATCTTAGCTTCCTTGCTAACCTGTAAATACATAACATCACGCTTTACCATAAATAATCGGGTGCTTCTTAATTAATCATATTAAAATTGTCTTTATGCTAGTTCTAGTTTCAAACTTTTACATAATTCAATACATATTAAGTTTTATATTTCTTCGGTTGAATAATATTTCATTGTGATTTTTAGTAAAAGTATAACGAATCTATCACAAACACTTTTGTAACATTCTCCCAGCAGGCAGATTTTATTGTGCAGACAACATAACAGCAGAATGCTCGCTTTGAAATGTTTGACACGTATTTAACATAATTTCATATACATACCTACGTACTTACATATGATTGTGGCCTGCAAGCACAAAATACACACGGCGTGTATTTTAATTTCTCGGAGAGTTATTTGACAGTAATAAATTCACACATAGTCAAGTGACCGGTGGACTATCTGATCATTGTGATGGAATGTTCATTTCATAATCGTGTCCGTACGTTATAATGCTGTATTACGTCATCACATGTGACGCCAGCACCCGCCGCGGTGCACGACAAGGCGCCCGGCGCCAACACAACAACACGCATATACGCATACATATATATATATATATATATATATATATATATATATATATATATATATATATATACATCATGCATACCTACATGTATTATATATACAAATACAGGTACATATATGTATTTATACATGTGTGTTTGTGTGTTACTGTTGCCGTTATAATTGCCTTGAAGCGCCAGACCGGATAATCCGTTAATGCCTCTCCATAACAACGCAGAACAAGAGATTAAAATTGTTTTATTTTTCTCTTTACACGCCGTCTTCTTTCCTATTGGTTTCGATTTGGTCGCAGCTTGATGATTCTCAGAATATTTCGATAATTTATGAAGTATGATGCAAATTTGTCGTAGACAGGATTAATCTTCTTCCACGTCAGCCATCAAATGTTCATAGAATACCTTTTTGTAAAATGGTGCACAGTGCACATAATAGACCATCCGAAAAGTTTTCGCTTTGGTTGTAATAATAAAAAGAAAAATTTGTGTGCATTTTTCACTGAATGTCATAGACAAATTATAGAGCTTTGTTTCGTTACTCTACAGCTTACAGCATCATTTATTATGTAGAATATTGTTTTGTATTAATTTTGATAGAAACTACACTTCCCGAAACAACGTGTTCTTAATTGCACAGATACGAGTTGCTGATTATATCGTATCGTGACGATTTCTGGTGAAATACTTTCAAATACTACCTGTATTTAGCGGCTGTGCAGTGTATGTTGTTGTTGTTGCCAGACGCCACGTTGACCCCGTTACTATACTGTGTTGTTTACTACAGAGCGCAATCTGCATATACATCGTAATTACGCTATCCGGCGCAGACTGGCTCATCACATCCTGCTGCATTTACACACCACACACCTGGATGCGTGCATACAAACTCCACTTGTACACAATCACGTTACGATAAGGCGGATATTGAATCTTCACACGTACCGGAATGTATATTTACAAATACTACCTTCGTGTGCATGACAATTCTTTTATTATTGCACAAAACAATAACTTTATACAATTTTGTTTTCTTTTTGAAGTAATTTTGTTTTTCAATCTAAAACAAATGCATTTCTAATTGAATAATAAGCGTAAGATTTAAAATTGGGTTAATTTATTTTTAATAACCTGAAAATTGTTCGAAATCATTTTAAGCCTGAATACATGGTTATGATTTAGAAAATAATTTGTTTTAGATATATACCTTACGCAAGGGAGATTGAAAAAAAAAAATGGAGATTTATAATTTGGATGCATGCATTTTGATCGAATATTATATTTTTTTTAGAGCAGGTAGAACATAATGAACAGTGATGATTTATTTGAAACACGTAAATGTATGAAAATTGTCACGATTACTGTCTGTGTACATATGTCAACATATCAGACCAACGCAATCCAATTGTGACACTGATTTGACTTACATCGGTTCTTTTGTTTTTATTTGCGTCGAGTTAATTGAACGAAATCAATTCCATTGCACTAATTTCGCTGAGGGGAAATTCCATGCAGACAGACGGTCGCTCTGACATTGTAATTTACGAAACTGCTCATTCGATGTGCAATGTGCCCGGCCGTTTGGTTTTTACTTTTGACCAACCAGACTTGGAGCAGGACATCGGCAAGTCCGTAATTCGACTTGCAAATGTCATAACAACATTCGTCTTGAATGCTGCTGGCTTCGTTGCCTTGGCTGGCTTGCTGGCTGACTGGTCTCCGACTCATGATGAATATCGTCAAGTATCGTTTTACATACGTACATTCACGTACGTGGTATAAACACGTGCACTACGTTCATACTACGTATACGTATTGTCCGTGTTAAAGTTGACGTGTAAGAATGCAGTAGGCGTGTCACGAGTATGTATCTTAGCGCGAATCATCTTTGCAACATTGTTGCAAATTGCCAGTGTTGCTGTCCGAGTACGTATCAGGAGACACGAGTATACGTTCACTCACTATAAATCGGTAATTATTGTTTCCGTTTCGTTTCGTGTTGCGCTACGTTGCTCTTACACCTTGCGGATACGTTTTACGTTACTCGTCCGTTGCCACTGCCGTGGACAACGTGAAACCCATCACTCCATTATGTTCGTACGTATGGTACGTTCATCTGTCTGTAGTAGATACGTCTGTTCATTCGTGGTGTTCTTCTTCATCCTATTCTTCGCTTCACGTGGATGAGTCAGTGATCCTTATCGTGTGCTGTTGTTGCTTTTTCATTCGTTTGTTTTTGCCCGTTGATTGGTGGAGAGTGGCGAGGCAATTGGACTTTGAGGTTTCTTGGATCATCTACGATTCACTGAAAAACAAATTAATGTTTTACAGCTACTGGATTTTTCAATCGAATCTCATTGCAGGAGCTTTAAAATGAGGGAATATACACGTACAAAACGTTTTTCCATTCCTTCCCTTATCTGGATTGTTCCACTTGAAGACATATTGAAATCACATTTTTTAACAAATAACAGAAACTATGCTATATATTCTATGCATGTTTGCGAATCTCGAGATGGCACATCATTGCGGTTATCAAAAAACGTATTAGTATTTCAAATCTGATAGATGCATTCCATCTTTGAAGTCGTCGTTCTGAACATGTTCATTTTCTATTATTTCGCTCAAAGATTAACTTTTAGATGATTTAACACATTCGACAAAAGACCATGTAACATTTCCGTGTAAAAGGGTAAATCTGCGGAACTATTGTCATTGCATGCGGTTGGTTAGTTTCATTCGTAAATCGTCGCCTCCAACTCTCAACTGGTGGATGATGTGTGGATTTTCTAGTAGAGAAACGATCAGCCATCTTGTTTTCTTTGTCCATCATTACTTCCACCGACAACATTAGTGTAATAAACGCGAACGAACGCGTTTCACAATGGCCGTATATGTATGTATGTGCAACGGTGCACAATGCTGATGCAATTTGCACCCCAACTACACACACACACGTACACATGTATGTATGCATACACAGTTGGCCGTCGTCGACAATAAAACCATTGCAACGTATGTGCATTCTTCACAATGGGTCTCTATGCGCTCGCTTCTATATGGCTGGTCTATGACCTAGGATGCTAGACATCATAGAAAACGCTTCGTGTGTTCGTTTTGTATTAACAATTCTAGTTGCTCGCGCTTTGCTGTTACCGTCGTTGCCTGTGCTCGGCTGATGCAGCCAGCAGTCTTCACCTCCACTATCACGTTCTGCTAAGCTGGCGTTGGCCGGTCAGACCGCGACGACGATCGCAGCAGCAACAGCAGCACCGGCGGTGGTGCAGGGTACGAGGGGGTGAGACACACCTGGTGCTCTTTGTACCGGGGAGCTCTTGTACCATACATTCATACGTACGTACCTATGTACTCAAATACAATACCTGCATATGGTCGTGTGTGTGTATGTGCGCAATGTGGATCAGACCACTAGAAAAATACATAGAACGACGATGACGACAAGCAGTAATATATTTCTAGTTCTACACGTATTCATGCTACTAGGTAAATGTTGCATATAGAATCCAGCAATGCATTGGCAACTTTGAATGACCAAAATATATCACCGTTTCAGTATTAATTCATTGCAAAATGTATTGACCAACCTTACTATTTATTTGGGCATTACATTATCTGAATATTAAATGATTATCCATGAAGTGGAATAAATATTTACACACCGTAGAAAATCAACGCTATATTCTTTCAAAATATCAAATCTAATTGATCCTAACGTAATATTTTTACGTTTAACTGAATCAGAATACATATTTTGTAGTTTACTGGTTGAAATAGGTGGATGCATGTAGTTTTCGCTTGTAGAATACTCCTGATTACACTCCTGTTGCCAGTTGGTTGTGGTGCTGGTGGCATGTGTGTGTATGTGTGTACAGTGCAGCTAGACATGTTCCTCCCCTGTCCGCTCGCCTCGTCCCCGGGTTGCATAGCTGCAGCCGTCTTCGTCTGCAGTGTGCAGCGGCTGATTGCCGAGTGCATTGGCGTTGTCTCGCTCGCGGCGGGACACAGTGCACGCCGCGCCAGACAGCGAGCCCTCTGAATCACCGTCCCGTGTCCGGTCATCGTTTCCAAGAACTGGTCGGCGCGGTGTGCCTCGTAGGACAGTCTGGGATGCACGCCGTCTCGCATGATCAAGAGCGTTCGAAACATACATGTTATGTACGTCCGTCCGTCTGTCCGGCCTAGCTAGCTCACTCAGTCGTCCTTTCGTGATGCATCGCGGCCACTTGCCTGCCCGTCTGCTTCATTTGCTTTATTTACTCTATTTCTTATCTACAACGATTTTACTATGCCCTACTTATAAGAAGTGTACATATCAGTAGTAAGAAATACGTACGGACTCACAAAATATTCGAAGACAACGAAAATGTGGGATTTTATACCGATTTAACCGTTTCGACTGAAGTAATGCATCGAATTGTACAAATATTATGTATTATTCAGATTATTGCAAGAATACAATTCGTGTTATATGCTGCCTTCGTTAGATATATTTATATTGCAAAAATTACTTGCTTGCACGGTCTTTTGTTACTCTGTTGACTTCTTTGAAGTTTCCCGTACACATTTCTCTGATACTTTTTAAGATGTTGGTACTCTAGTTCCTCATAAACCCCCTCCAAAATCTATTCTTATACTCGAGTGTAAAATTACTCATACTCATCAGAAAGGCCTACTGCAATCTCTTCCGTTTCCTTTTTGATGATGGACTCGTTTTAGGATAGGTCAGTATCACATCTCGATTCAAACAATAGAATTCCCCCAACGGTCTTCCATATATTAAGGCCTCAGCCGTGCCAGACCACCATATTTAAGGATATTGTCGTGGTACATCTGAAGATTATTATTGCTTCTGAAGAAATTACCAGAAAGAAATGAACAATTTCATAGTATGAGACCATCGTTCATGGAAATTTATATTTAATCATCCAAGGAAATGGTTTTCTTATCTTTGAACTACTAAAATCAGTAGTATGTTTTTCGCATGTAAATTTATAATTTACCGTGTTTATGATTCTGTGAGTAAATGAAAATAGCAATATGAAGGGTTGAAAATCTTGCTTGACAAGGAACTACTTCTTTTATCATTGTCAGTTGTGTATGCTTTGTACATGTAAGCTCCAGTATGACTTACAGACGTATATTCTGGCCGTCGTTATTCGCAGGCGTAGTTAGTTGATGGTTGGTTAGTCAAAGAAACTGACCGGTTGATTTTACACTTGTGAGTGCGCGCGTACCGCGGTGATCCGCACGTTTCTTGGTCATTACGCGGACACAAGGAGAGCACTCGCGCGAACAACAATGAACAACGCGGTTGCCTCTGGTGCAACCCGTAGAGAGGCTAATCACAGTCCAGCTAATGGCTTCCGGTCTCTCTCACTTGGCTCGACGTCGTTGCACCACAAAAGGTTCTTCACTCTTTACACTCGATTCCCGTCGTTGGGCTCAGCAGCCATTAGTGCATCCAGCATACAATACACATGTACCGATTACGTACATGTACATACAAAACTAGCATGCACATAACCGCTGTCCGTACGTGTATGAACAGGTCTATAAGTACCTTCAACCTAGCCTAGATGCATTGATTCATATACCGTGTGTATGTGTGTACCTAATCACCGAGGTCAATCATATGTGTCTGGACAAGATTGAAAAAAAAACGAACAAGGAAATGAAAGATCTGTACTAGTCGACTTTCTTCACCAAGGGTTACATTTCATCATAGAATATTTATAATTGTAACGGTTCCAGTAATTTATTTACTCATTGATATTTCGTTATTTTCTAAATCATCATCAGCTAGAAATGATAAGAAAAACACTTGCATACAGTGGTATGACAAACGGCAGTTACAATGCTCTCGTGCACAGATGAATCTGTGTTATTTCATTGAAATGTTTCACGTTTCTGTGAGTACGAAAGTTCATTTGAAATAACATAGAGGTCGCTGAGCAGTGGGCGTACGTATGTATGTAGTGTACATACTACATACTTACATAGTGGAACTTAGAACGTAACATAACGTGAGACGGCGGTGCACGTTGCGCGTACTCTGTGATCTAGGGAAGGTCGTAGTCACGACACAACGTGTTATTTATGTTTAGAAACAAACGCACGGTGATTCCATTGAATGAAACTGCACCGTGCACCGACCACATCTGTATACACACAGACAAGGAAGCGATCCATTGCAGCAGATACGCGCCCAGAATAATATTTATAATATCTATATACACGACCTCGGACCTCGAATACAGAATAATAGTCTCCACGTGAATAAGAGATACATACACAAAACTATAGTTTATATATGTACTGCAAATATATTCGCTCGCCAAGTAGTAGTTGGCGTGGCAAGGAAAGATCACGGGATAAGCAAATAAATGTGGAAAACAAACGAAGAGTTTCTACGTAGCGTATGAGTTATAGGAATCTCCAGCAGGATAAAGTGTATGTATGCAAATGCAAAGAGAAATACTTGAATACACAATTATTTATATTCGAATGTGCAACTACAGATGTAGATGTGTTAGTTTGAATATTGCCGATCCAACAAATCAATTACTTTGCATCTTTCTCTCTCTCTCTTTCTTTCGCACACGAAACAAAGTAAATGTTTTAACGATTTCTTCTTACATGGTATTGCGTCATGGATCTTAATCTTTAATAGCTACTTCTTGAACAAGTACAATGCACCTATAAAATATTTTATGGCTTGTACCAGTGTAGCATTTTGTGTCCAGTGACGAGATGTATGTATTATCATCTTACTCACACACATATACGTATGTGTACAATATTACAAATCTACACATGTGTCTGTGTGTGTGTGTGTGTGTGTGAAGTGACGACTAGTTACTTAATATTCAACACTGGAATTACAGATAATAGTAAAAGAGCCACTTAGACATGTGAGCTGTGTGTACGACCTGAAAACAGATTTAACATGTACAAATGTGTTCCGCGGAGATCTCTTATCTTGTATTTGTAAGAAAATGCAAGACATTCTCTAGAAAATACGCTGAAATTATTGGAAACATAAGAAACCACAGTATCTACGATCATATTGTGTACATTTTAAAACGAGAACTAAAACATATTTTACTTTTTGAAATTGTCAAAACTATTTACATGAAATAATGTATTGTTTTTCTCGTGTGTTAAAAAGATTCCCCCAATTTTAATAAGAAAAATTAGGCTGTAACTTTACATAATAGACGGTACAGATTTTTTTTCTCACATACAGACTTTTCGATTCTGAATGCAAGTGTCATCCACATTTTACTAGTTCTAAACGGGCTATTAACGTGATATTTTTGCCTAAACACATTCACTTATGTATGTACGATGCGTCGGGTATGTGGACGGGCCGTGTTTCCACCGGGTAACTGTGTGTGTGTGTGTCTGTACCTATGTAGTATTCGTGATCATGCATTCCGGACATCATGCAAATGTCTGGCGCGTAACCAACAGTCGTCGGGTGATTTATCTTGAAATCTCGACCATAAATCAAACCGGATCGAATCAATACAGGAACTAAACACGCTACCTGATCTAACAAATACATGTTCAACATACGGCTCGCCAGGTACACGAACGCAACAACAACAACAACAACAACAACGCACGCGGCATAGACAGGAATCTGCACATTGCACTGCAGAAGATGCTATACAATGTTTATGATAGACTTGTACACACATGCACTTCCATATATGTACACAAATGGAAGTGAACTCCGATATGTTACGAGCCGGCTTGCATTGCTATTTTAGATTAATGCAATAATAATATATTTGTTTGTTTGTTTCAGATAGAAATATACATAGGTATACGTCGTCAATAAGAGTAAGTAAATTATATCATACGGCTTTCTATAAATACAATCTGTATCAGATACATACATACATATATATATTTTTTCCTCATTTCATAAATAAACATATCTAAACCACATTGTTCTACTGTATATTCAGAAACCAATCCTTTCTGTCAAAACTGCAATGTCGTGATTACACATGGTGATATAGGTGTAATCATGTCTAACTTATTACATGTGTATATTACGCATTTTGCTGCATTGTGATTATATACATGAATAGTTCATATTGTCATCGATACCAGGAAGTATGTGGAATTGCAAAATCAGTGTAATAAGTTTCTGGAATTGTGCAAATCATTTAATCACTTATAGACAATTACTCGTGTATGAGTTGCAGCTGTCAGGTGTCAGCGAGCACCTACTGTATGTAATGTGAGCTGGTACACACACACACTCACTCACTCACTCAGTTTATGGTAATTTCAGTAGCCGATTGTTGGAAATGTAGATCGTGTAATGTGCCGCTATTGCTTCGCTGCTCCTGGCCTTCTTGGAACCCTGTTAATAGAACCAACGATAAATACGTACGTGTGCAATTCGAACACGGAAACCAGCGCAGTCTGTCTGCGAGGAATATTTGTAATTGGTTGCAAATAAAACAATCGCCACGTTGTAATTGTGTTCTCTTGGCAAATACAGGTCCATTATTTACGTATATTGAAGGATAAATACCTGTACTGTTTCAGTGTAAAGAAACTTGATTGTCAAGTAGCACAGACACGAATCCACATTTTATCTTAGATTAAAAACAACATATATCTGTGTAGAATCATTCTTATAGTTATATTGTAGGTGTTCATTCTGCTTTTATATTGTTCAATAAATATTTTATTACGACTATACGAATTAAGAAACATACATATTTTATTAAAAGTATATGCAATATGAACTTAATTATTTACTAAATTTAATTTCATTATTGATAATCTAATTGCATGTATAATTAGTTACCATTACTTAACAACATAGTCTCTGATACTTCAGTTATTGTACGAGCTTGGTCCTGTATGTACTTATAATCTATTTGAATTCTTTTGGAACGGCACGTGCTCAAATAAAGACTTTAATTGACACTGAATAAGTCGTTTAGGTTGAAGCTAATTATTGTCATTTTTCAAGAACAACAAAGTATGTATTTTTCGTAAATTACACTGAAAACTCAATTCGTTATAATGTCATGTACTTTAAACAAAAATATCTTCCATAATTAATTAACGATTTTCAGTAAAATAAAAGTCCATATAAATAACGATGGAAATCCTGTTTAACAAATCGTGATCTTTCGTTTTAAACATGTTTTAATTTTCAATAAAGACATTTGACTGTAAAATAGGTTAGTTTATTGTTTGTGGTAGAGAACAGTGAAGTGAAATTGGCAGTGCTGGTGGTTCCAAGAGATGGCGAGTTCGTAGAATACATTTGCGGTCTGCAAATGCCCCATAGGTATGTGAACTTATGTTTTCTGCTATTCAATTAACCGTATTTTATTTAAAACTAACATATCTTTACCTACATGGCTAATGTATGTTATTTAGAGTATATTTCACCTCTTGCGGAGATATTCGAAACATCTGAATATGCAAGTAATTAAAATTATTTTCCAACTTGCAGCAGAAATTAATGTGAAACTTTACTGGAAATAGAATATGTTGAATGTCTCTCGTAGTGAATTACACCGGTCCGGCCGTATAAGTATAGATGCATACACTTGCTAGCGTCTTCTGCATACTGGCTTATCTAGATGATGGAAACTATAACTGTAAGATTACTGCGTCCAATAGCACGGCGATCATTTCAAGCAGATCGATTACTAGACTCCATCTTTAATACGATTTACGACCATAAACATGTAATTTTCAGGCTAGATAATATCAGGGTTTGGCCATGTGTAAGACCATAACACATCGCTCATTTGTCAAAAATTGATGCCAGAAGATTGTTTATGAGCTTGGGCCGTGACTTGTGGTCGATGTACGAGACAGTCTCACTTTTTAACGCATACGTTTCATCGGTTCATTTCACCGATTTCGAAATCGAAACAATTGCTTTCTCAATTACTGTTCTTATCTGTTGGGGTTTTTTTTTTCCTCTCGTTTCGACTTCTTCGTAAAAGAATCCTTTTATTATTAGTTAGGCATCTTTGTAAAATTTGCCCTTCATGAAAGTTAAATCTGTAATATTTGGAAGATATGTATGAAATAATAACGATTTAGTTTGTGTTGGCGCTCATTGCAATCTGTAGACTTTTGTGGTCGGTTTTTTTTTTAATGTCATGGATTCGGTGTAGAAAACAAGCACATTACACGAATTTATTACGGTTATGAAAGTTCGTCTGCAACATTAGTTTCACACCAGACTATCATCTACGACGCTAATGTCTGTTTCCAATAGTGCTTCACCACCATCAACTACAAAAACTGTTAAAAATTAAGTACTGACCTAAAAAGACAAACAATTCTTTTATGTTATAGTCGACTTAATATGATATCGAAATTGATGTTATTTGTTTCAAAATACTATTAATAACAAACATTGTTTTGTTGTTGTACAATTCTGGTTTGTTTTCTCGTGTCTTCGGCCAAAAAAATTGTCTAATGAGCTGATTACGTACAAAAAATTGTGTGGATTTGAACTTCATTTTTACTTCGTTATATCTTATTATTAAAGGAATAATTACACAGAACAAAATGAAGAGAATTTGTACTAATTTACCAAATATCAGTGGCAATAAAGTCAAATTGTTACCGTATGAATACAGTTAGTAACATTAAAATACATTTCCACTTGGCCACATCATCACTTGAACCCCCCAAAAACAAATCGTTTTTTAACACTGTGTCACTTTGCTAGTCTAATGCAATTCGGTCTCGCTAGCAAATTGAATAAAAATATTTTTTATCCGTCGTCATATCTTTGCGGTCGAATGAATCAGTCTGCTTCGGTATCCTAGTGTAAAAATAAAATACTGCAATTCGGTTCGCATGTCTGCCCCTTGGTATCATTGAGAGATCTTGTCGCGTTATTAATCAGTTGTTCGTCTGGTGTGCACACGACGTATCATCATCGCGTGGTGTTTTTCGAGATTTCGCAGTCACCAACGATTCGGGGGTTCACGGTGCGCGGGTATTCGGGGGTTTGGTAGCTCGCTCTATCGAGGTGACCTCCAAAAACGCCACGCTAATGACGCTACTCAGACATTGCCAATAAAACCTGCAAGTGTGTCTACGTTGTGACACATGACAGAAGATCGGACCGTACCATGCATACATGCAGCCAGTGGACTATACCACCCTCTACTATCTACGGTTGCAGAGTTGCGGTCCCGTAACGTACCCGTAACCAATGCTTGTGGTACAGTGGCGTAACCACAGGAGGGGGGCATCACATATCCACACTAACACATAGTGTATCTACATTCAATAGCATCAGTTGCAGTTTTAAAAATATCAACAAAATAAACGTTCATATGCAAAGTTCAAATCATAAACAAGAATAAATCTGCATACTAAACGAACATCATTTTGACAGACATAATTGTAAAAGCCATGTTTAATTACTCATAAAACATACATTAGTTTAATTATCTGTGAAATCTGTTTTTTAACGTATAAAAAATGAAAAATTAATTATCCGACAAAAGCGTCATCATACTTTTCGTTTAGGGGACAAAAAATTCTAATGACTGAGTCCTGTCACACTTGAAAGCTATAATTTTATTTATATATTTCTGCACTCATAATAATAAAATATATAATGTAGTGGTTATTAAAAGAATACAGTATTTCCAAAATCTCGCAATATCATCACAACGATCTGTTTGAATGTAAAACAATGTGCATAATAATTAGTTTTGTCTGGTTCTCTAATTTTATGAACGGTTTTATTACCCTACATAACAGTATGCTTTAACTTATGTAAATATACTATGTGTTTTGAAAACATTTAAATAATTTGAATCCCATTTAAAATCACGGTGATTTCGGTTTGTTTATGTGGAAAATTGGAATAATTTGTTTAACATCTGTAATATGATGCCGTTGACAAACACAGATGACTACGTAACATAAAAATTCCTGACTTGTTTACCGAGATTCCCAAACAGAAATATGAATCTCGGAATTAATAATCAGAAAAATTAACATAACACGACACTTACAGTAACACTTTTGACATACCTTAATCGCAACGTTGACCCAATACTAATAAATAAACTGCTTATTATGACATTAAAGTGTAGATTAAATTCATATTTATTAAAAAAAAAATTGTCATGGTAGAAAAATTTACCCGGAAATAGAAAAACTGTTCTAATTTTAATTAACAGTATACTAGTAATTAGAATTTTATAATTTGTCATCTCCTGGTTTCTGTTATTGACTATGAACCCTGCTGAGAATATTTCGGTGGGACGCCTATGGTAAAGGTTTCCATTGCCAGACGATTGTTATTGTCTGCTATGATGTGAGATATAAAATGATAGTGTTTGCTTAGTGCATAGTAGTGTATCTTCTGTCTGATTTTTCTTATTTCTCGTTTTATTTTAAAACGACAATTTGGATAGTTACAAATTTGCGTTGGATTTCGAGGCTTGTATTCTTTTGTGTGTTCGCAAATGGATATAACTGTTAGCCTTTTCTGGTCAAACGTAATTTATGTTTGACTTCTGTCATGTCAAATATATTTTTCTGCTATTGTAAATATTTACAATACTGAATGAATGTTTACGGTTTTGTAGTAAATAAAATACTATAATTTAATGTTCACATATAAACAAGATAAACAGAATTCTGTTTATCGTTACTTCTATAACTATCCTTTATTATTTTTCATGTAAATATTATTCGATTTGTATTATGTAATATTGATGAGATCAATGATGATTTATGTGTAAATCTATCTGTCTGTTCAACTACATAATAGGATGATCACATACCTTTTGTCAATTATTTATTACATAATCATCAACGATGTGTATGAATCCGAATGTGACGGCATAGAATGTTTATATAAATTCTAAAATGAATTTGTTTCTTCTAGCATGTTGCACAGTGTATTAAATTAAATAAATATTTTATTAACTATATCTGACAGCGACTAGCTTTAAATTATAATATTCATTCGCTGTAAGGAATTTTTAAAATATTCCTTGTAAAAAAGAATCTTTTTATTTTGTTTCAGGTAATTGAAAATCCAAATTGAACTTTCCCTTTCTTGCAACTATTTGCTGTACCCATTTAATATTTCCTGTCGCATGCGTCTATCTGTGTACACAGACACACACATATATGCACGGAGCATTGATTAATAATTACTTGTAATAAATCATTTTATATTCACACCCACATGCTACAGGCTTTATCATATAACGTCCCGGAATCTATGTAGGACATTAATGCATAATCTTTGGATTACAGCGCGACTTATAAGCATGTATTTAAAACAAACGCGAAATCTGACAAGTGACATACGAGTTGGGGATCAAGTAGACTGAAATACATAATCCTAACTAAATACCGTTCTCTCTTGGATGTGAAATTATCACTTCTCCCCAAGTTGATGGTGGGTACGTCTTGTTAACTGCACCGTGCAATGTCTGTATAATAATAACACAATGTGTAATAAAAATGAAGGTTTTCCGTTCATAGAAACCATGCTAATTCTATAGATATTATCATCTTCCAGTTACGTCGGAAGAAGCGGGAACAAAACGACACAGTGTTGAACAGGAAATCCTGTTCACAGCCCAACCGGAAATGCATTTTTATTCCGTCTTACTTTGACTGTATTTTCTTCTGCAATTGCACTCTGTGGCTGTGTCTTCATTAGTCGCATTCATGATTGCCAACCACCGTATGCATGGCAAAAAAAAACTATTATGTTTCCGCACTGGTTTTATATGTATGTCAGAAGGATTAGGTTTCACTTGCTATTCACTCACTTCTTGATCTACTTGTACGTACGTATGTTATTATATATATATATATATATATATATATATATATATATATATATATATATATATATATATATATATATACAGTGAATTTCGCTTATAACGAACCCGCTTATTGCGAACTTTCGCTTATATCGAACCAATCTATAAAGTACGAACTAAAGTATCATTAAACATGTGTTATTTTTTTCGCATATAACGAACCCGTTTATAACGAACTTTCGGGTATAACGAACCTTAATTTTTGTTATAATCGCACAAATTTTCGGTTATAACGAACCTAAAACGACATTTTACCAAATAATCAGGGGAAAATCTTTCAATTCCGCATATGTAGGGTCACCGCAACAGTCGAGTCTACTGAACGCTGTCACCCGTCAATTATTCACTGTATTCAATATATTAAAGAAGTACAATTATGGGTTACGTAATATCTAAGAAAACACGTAAAGCTTTTGTTGTAAATAAATAAAAATAATAATAAATATAAACAAAAGTAAAATAAACGATTTTTTCAAACAAGATTCTTAAAAACTATTGTTAATGTACATATGTATATGCATTACAAAACAATATCTAACTTAATTTTGAACAAATCTGGATTTTCCTAGCTTTGCAAAACAGTTCTTCATATTATGTACCTACTTGAAAAATGTATCTATGCATTAATAAAAAGAATGAATTTCTGATATTTATCGTTTATTACGAACTTCGCTTATAGCGAACTATTTTCGTCGGTCCCTTGAGGTTCGTTATAAGCGAAGTTCACTGTATATATATATATATATATATATATATATATATATATATATATATATATATATATATATATATATATATATGTATGTTTGTACGTTGCCAAGATTTATTCGTCCTATGTTTTATTACTGTGTGTCCTTGTTACGTTTCAATCTATTTCAGACAATACTCACACGCTTTAAATACGTCGCCTACGGAATCTTTAAATACATTATTATGCCGAAAAAGTCAATACAAAAGGAACCGTTGCCAATGAAATTTTCTCACGGAATCTGTGTCACTGCACCGAGTTTCTGCGAAACACTTTTTGGAAAATACTGATCTAAATATACATATCCTGATGCATTTCCCAAATAATATGTTACATGACTTGAATGAGCCGCGAATGACTCACAAACTATTCAACAAAAACTTTAAATCTTACGTCATTCATTTCCTGGTACATCAGTGTCATGATATAATATTTGCATTTCTGAATATTTCTGTAATATTGTGAAATTGTTTAATGATTTTGCGTTGTTTGTGTGCAGTTGTATGATTAATCTATCTGTGATTTGTTTGTACGTTTCCCTTGGCCTTGTTCTAAAGCATATCATATGCGTGCACATATTCTACAACACAGGTGTTGTTGTTTCATCATTGAAGGCTGGCTACAGTACTGAGCGTACTTCACCGTCATCGTTGCTATGCATGGAGTAGCTACATAGTAAACTAAAAAACCACGTGGAAATCCACAAAAGGCATTTACACAGTGGCAGTGAGTGATTCATTTACTATATACGCATCCAGCCATTCGTTTGCCCTTCTCAAGTGCATCCTGAATGATGCTGCTGCTGCTGCTGTTGTTGTTGTTGTTTTACGTTATTTTTTTGTTCGCATTTCGTTGCAAGAGATGATGCATCCGAGAATTACGTAAATATACAATTACCGCATCTGTTTTATATGCAGATGGCTTTTTAATTGCATGTTTCGTTTTTAAGACGGATTAAAAAGTAATTCAGAAGTTACAAGCGATATGAAAACGTTCAGGGATAATTTTGGTAATTTAGTTTTGTATTTGTTGGCTTTTTTCCGAAACGGACACGCGTAAAACCTTTCATTTTGAATGAAAAGAAAATTTATTATCTACATATTTACGTACACGCTATAGGTTTGGCAGTTACGAAAGTCTTTCCATTACGGAAGATATGATCTATGCAGTCCGCACTTCAAATGTGCAATTATACACGACTAACGCATCTTTAGCGGCGGAACTAGTTGCGTCAAGTTCGCATACAGGTTTTATCTTCAGTGAGTTATCACGTTACAAAATGTTAGTCATTTTATTTGAGTTAATAGCCGGCGCTAATGGATGCATGTGGATATGAAATATTTTCAATTCTACGTTGTTTTGTGCATCGTTGCAGGCTCGCTTGTACAATTGACGGTTGATCGGATAAACTCCTGCTGTTGCTATTGCTGCTGATGCTGGTCATGGTGAAGTATTCTATTCATACATCGAGTAAATGCAATCCAGCGCCTGTGACTGTACTCTCAAGTCTCTGCTAAGGCTAAGCCCCATGATCAAGGTGCACTAACGTATGCCGTTAGCACATGTCGGAAGCTGATTCTACAATATGTTTTAAAAATATTGACAGATAAACTAATGAACCTAACTAACGCTGATTGGCATCCAAGCCTAGGTCGTTCGTTGCTCCTCTCATTAACTTGACTTTGTTGCGAACCTGAGATAATCGTACGTGGTTGTAATTTCAATTCTGTTTCGCCTGCATTTGAATATATGACGGATTTATACACATCAAACTCACTGCTTGTATATCTGCATATTTATTCACCATATCCCCGCTATTTTTCCTCTTGCATTCTTGCCTCTTAATTAATTTCTCAATGTTTATAAAAATACCGATATTTCTCGCTGGCATCGTTGGCTTTCTGATCACGACTGACTGCATATATTAACTAGCAACGCATAGAGAACACTTTATAAACATTTGAACACACTTTTATATACGTACGGAGAAAATATTAATACTGATTAATGCTCGGTATATTCTACGGGCGGAGTTTTAGGGCCGGTAAGTCCAGTAGGCATTCGTCAGTGCCTGTGTTGGTCGCGACTCAATTTGGGGCCGAAGGGAACTCGAAATACTCGTTTATTAATTGCAGCGTTGAACGCCAGACGAGGCAGGGGGTGACTTCCAAACACAAAATCTTGTTTGTAAGCGTATACGTCGAGGACTTGTACTATAAATCCTATATCTACGTACGTATGTACCTACATTACACCTTACCAAGTGCATGTTGCGAGTGTATCTGCAAACGTGCACTGTTGTTACAGGCCGATTAGAGTCTGCGATGCGTCCTGTCTGATAATCTCCGTCGTTATGGTACATGGGAGGAGTGGTACCAACATTGTAAAGATAACTGATCACGTAATGTACCTACCACAGTAGCAAGCCACGATGTATCGTTAAGTATATTTTTATTTATACACCACGATTTTTGGTTTCCGTCTGAAATGCTACCTCCAAATCCGGTTACCATTTTTAATATATATATATATATATATATATATATATATATATATATATATATATATATATATATATATTACTCTAATTATTTGTCATTACCAAACTTATCATAGATCATTTTAATATTATATTCAATGTAAGTATGTATTAATTTTCATTCATCGGGAATTATCCTTCGACTTAATAATTAATCATTGTCAGTTGAATATCCATTTCCGTAATCTCTGATTAATTCAAGTGAAATTAGCGCATATATCCGTGTGCACAATAACTAGGAAACGTTATGAAAGCAACCTTAGTGATATAACAATCGCTAAAATTTCAACAAAGGAAAATTGTTATTTACCTTGTCACTCAATAATCCATCGCGGTTCCATACAACGTCTTTATTATACTTATATCCTGATAAAAAAAAAAAAACGTACAGAAAACTTTTGTCCATGGCACAATGCTTTTCAGGGCGTCTGTCAACCTCAGCGACTGATAACGTTTAACAACAAAAGCTGTCTCGTCGCTAAAATGTTTTCATTACAAAAATGAGTTTAAATAATAAATTCCCCTGCATAATGAACGTGCCACCCCACAGCGGAAAAAAAACTTCATTTCTGTCTCAAGGTCTTCCTGAAAATTGTCCGCTCACAAAAAGCTTTGCTGCTCGCCCCTTATTTGCGAAATGTACCAAAGTGTGAGTACATGAGGGTAGATTTTTTATTATCGTAGTACTTATTAACTTGAAACGTCAAAAATGTACAGAAATGACAGGGGGTGGACTCGTTTCGTCTCTTTTTTTCTATATCACGGAGGGTTACAGCCCTCATTGGTAATAGCAACAGAGCGCTCCCTTCTGATATTAGTGCTTTCTACGCCGTTAACAGTAACCTACCTTCCTGTCGCACTCTCGCTCCTAAGATTTTGCATTATTCATTTTCAAGACACTCACTATTTAAATATCTTTCCTGAACAAGAGATTCAAATGTTGAAATGTTGTTGAACAGTGAATAGAACACAGAGTACTGGCTGCTATTAGAGTTAAACTACATGTGTCTGCTGCACGTATTCTCAATATGACAGTCAAAAATCTCTGGAACGGAACATGTAATAAATGAAATGGTAGCAAATACTAAGATTAAGTATCTGTGCAGATAGACAGGCCAACATTCCAAGAACAGTTAACAACGGCAGAATTTCTAAACAACAATTTGCCGTCGTTGTCGCAATAGAACAACACTGCAGCAACAGCAAGAGTGGAAATGATAAATGAACTAGGTATATCGATAAATTTAACCGCTGGTTTTCTGTCAAGAACTAAACGGTGTGGGCTTTTCTTATTTATTATGTAACTCAAAGACGTACCTGGACGTACCTACAATTAATTAATTAATTAATTACTCTATTCGAATCAGCAAGTTGTATATCTGATCGCAGATCACACTTCTCGATAAAACTCCATCGAAAATCACAGACTGAGAGATGTTCAGTTATGCTAGGAAATAATAATGGTTGACTTGTCTAATTCTTGTTGTACTTTGCTATGTTCCATTTCATTTCACTAATTCTATGTTATGTCAATGGTTTTTATATTGATATATATATATATATATATATATATATATATATATATATATATATATATATATATATATATATTCAAAATGGACCGCTCAGATTTTGTATCGTTGAGTGAAGGAAATAATTTTCATTATTTTAATTCGTTCATATATGCATTAAGAGAAATTAAGAGTCTGGTTAGTAATTAAAAGTCGAAATAATGGGTAACGAAACTACTTTCAGGTCGCCAATGAATAGATTATTATCAATATGATGGTGTTCTAATGTCACGATAAAATTATCCACCGGAATTTCCTTACCGCTTAGAACCAATTATTACTACTTAAATAGGCCATTTAGGCACTAATAGTCGTTCAAAATGGCAGTGAAGCAATACCATCTAACCCAAAATAGTTTCTCAATAGGCCTTAATTGTTATTTGTTACAGCAATTATAATAATTTTTTACTGACACATGAAAATGTAAATCAGTAGTTTGATGGTATGTATATGTATCTATTTAATGTATTATACATACATTTCGAACTAACGAAATACTCGGATCCGTGGTGTTGATTTAATGTAAACGACTATTTTCCATTTCATTTTTAATTAGAGAATTTTCAAGAGAAATGTATACTATAAAATTTTACTACTACCATATGAAATTATGTAATAGAGTTGTTTTCATATGAATATTAATGTAGTGTACAGTGTACCAAAAAAGCCTTGCTGGCGTCAACAACTCTACGTATGAACAATTTCAAGTTGTAATTACTTTATTACCGTATGCTAATAGAATATTTTCATTATTCGTTGTGCCAGTTTGTAGAGAAATAAAGAAATTTCCATTTGCGCGTTTTTCCTGTGGTAACATGTGCCTTGTCATATTGATAATTAGCCGGGATAATGAATAGGTTTAACGTAGTTTGTCAGGTGCATTTGAGACTTGAGAATGGAGCATTGTAAGGTGTGAATTTAAGTACCTACATACATACGTACGCACAAGTACAAGGCCGGTGATTTATAAGTGTGACCGCGATGTTCAACGGTTTAGAACTAATTTCACAACGCTTCAATTCAGACTAGAGTTAGTTTAGAACATTAAGTTTATACCTAGAATTCACTTAACAACTCGCCAAGCTCGTAATTGAATTTTCATATTTTTTGAATTCTTAAATAGCAAAAAAATCTGTTTACCTGCTGACAAATGTGGTTTCAACCAACTGTCTATTATTAATTCGGTAATGTTTCTTATGAAGTCGCCTTTTAGAATGTTAATCAACGGGTTTAGAATGCATATTTGTGGTTTTCTCGTCTCGCAAGATTTGAAAATAATTATCATATTTTAGACTGCTAATTGTTACAAATTTTTCGTATTTTTTATGTATATTCTACTAGCAATATTATTATTGAACAGAATTTTCTTAAATCTAACTGTATTCAGAAATGCGGTTGTATTTTAACGTTGCATGTTGCTAATAAATTGCTCGATTCAAAGAATTAAAAAAAAAAACAGACTGATATTGTTAATATTTATTTAAAATTTCTATATTACTGTGGAATATCTTATGAAAGGTACATTATTTTCAAACATCATCTCATTTTATAAAATGCGTCAAGTATCAAAGTTTGGTAATACATTTTCCACTTTTACGCATCATTAAAGCATCAAATATACTGTACTTCCTTGAAAACGAATAAAACATTACCGAACAGTAATTATCTTCATGGTTTAAAATGCACACGTCATCACTACGTAATTCAAGCAAATATTACTAGTAATCAATATGCACATACAAGTGTGTACAGGAATGATTTCTCAATGACCAGTTGATTCTAGTTGTTGGACGGATAGTGTGTGTGTTGGCCGCAGTTCAAAGCAGTCCAGTGCACTGACCATTGCTCTATTCGCGCGGTACCAGGCGCACAGCTTGTCGAGAAGGTGTAATGCTTTGGTAGCGCGAGACTGGACGGTCCATGACTTTAAATCGCCGGTCAATTCTTCCCTCCCCTTAAACTTTATTGCAATAGGGGAAGTTTGTAGCATGTAATACAAACAGGGGTGTCCACTTTTACTTGTCATTACAATAAATATATTCCAATGTGATAACATTCTGTTACTGATTAATAACGAAGAGTTTTAATTCAATGTAAATTAATGAATTTGAAACAGCTCTCTTCTATTTCATTTTAAATGTGCGTATATAATTATTTTAAAGTCAGCTTTTTAATAATCATTTTGTAATAATATTTATTTGTGTTTAGCTTATTTTATTTATCATTAAAATAAAATAGTACATGTTTTAAATACAATGAAATGTTATTAAATAATATTAGTAACAACGGATAATTATAGATTGGAAAATACAATGATAAAAACTCAATAATCTACAGGTCGGTTTTTGTAATCAGTGCTTGATAATAAATCACCGATTATATCTATTGATCTATGTTGACCCTTCAGCAGAATATAAATGCTATTCATGTTATGTGCTGCGTATGTAAAACGGTATAAACGTCTGTCGGATTTGATTTAAAGTATGCAGGTGATAGTGTTAGTGCTGAGTTGGCCGGTGCATTGACATATTTAGTGTCCCAGCCATAGCAGACAAACAGACAGTACACTGATACATATTGTTACTTGATAAGGTCGAAAGCCGGCAGTTCTAAACAAATGCTTTATCACTGACTCATACGTGTATCACGTACTCGTCGTAGGATAACATACATGGCTGTTTTAAATATTTTTGGACTTCAGATTATCACTGTTAATTCCCATAATAAGCGAGCCAAATTCCATATTAACGAAACAAATAAACATTCTGTATTATTTCCACAATGAACTACTTTGGAAATACATAAATGCGTGTAATATTTCTTCCATAGTTTACAATGAACATGTTCATTACGGCTTATATACGCAGACACTAATAAATTGTTCGACGCTAATGAGGGAGAATAGACTTAATATTAGATTATTTTTACATTGTCGTAAATTAGCAACGCAGATAATATTATCACACACATGTATGACATGTTGTAAAATAAATAGAAATTGGAATAATTACTCTCGTGGCAAATATTAACCTAACCTACAAATGTCATAAGAATGCCAAAGTTCTAGTGTCATCCGTATTGGCCAAAATGATCAGTGGCCTGAGAGGAGGATGTATATGTTACAGGTAACACCTATTATCTTCCTCCTGACAGATCCATGAGTCAGCTGAAACTGTGTGGAAGCGTGCGGGGCGTAGCGGAGCAGGATGGATCCTACGTCGGTGGCCCATAAATCTGTAGAAATTAATTCCGGAGGCTGTCCGACTCGTAAATCGAGAGCACCGACTATGTTGTGTTGTGTGTCTTGTTGCCCGATACTAGGAAACTGATCGCTACCCGATATTTAGGCTTGTAACTGTCAGAATCGATTCTCGTAAAAGATAGGTTCTCCTGTCGAGGGATGCTAAATCTTTTGTCGGTCACAGCAACGATCCCACCGCCGTGTCACTTTGAAGTCTGACGAGAGAAAAAGGCAATAAGGGTGGTCTTTAAGGGTGGTTTCGCAGATCTCCGTACCTTTTAATTTTCAAAGCTCCTCTTGCCCTCTTGTGGCTATTAGCAATGGGATATTTTACAAAAATATGGATTAATTTTCCCTCGAGAATGGAATTTTGAAAATCTATTAAATTTTGCACGCAACACAATTGTCTGCGGTAATAATTGGAAATGTTTCAGTTGGAAACGCTTGGTTGATGTCTGCTATTATATTTTTCTATTATGTTCCATCGATTTTGGCGTTGATTGATTATGAATCTCGGATTAAATTCCTGGAAATGAAAACTTAGTGTTTACTTGATTTTACTATATGTAATATGTTTAGAAAATCTATCGTCGCAATTCTTACGTATCTACGTATTTACTAAAGTAAATATCTAAACAAGAATATTCCGTACAAATAAATAGACTGTCAATTTACACATTGGAAGCAAATACTGTTTCACGGCCATTGCATTGTTGTTGTTTATGTTTTCTTTTTCTCTAACTCTCTTCTAGTCGATTCGTAAACTTTGTATCACATTTCTCCACACTTTCTCACACACACATCCAGACATTGCACATTGCTAGATATAGTTATGACTGTGTCACACCATAAACACATACTCAGTAACACTATTTTAGGATCAACATGAATGTTATTATTAGAATATTCTGTGAACTTCAGCGGAAGAGTAATTTGGAAAATGTTGGGTTAGTTCATGCATTCTCAGGGTTCTGATACTAATGTCGCATTGTGTAAAATAATTTTATATACTTCAAATAAACACATTTATAAATAAGAACATGTTCATTTGACCCACCGGCAGTAGAGCAGACGCTGTACCTGCTTAGAGTCTATTTCCGTACACAGACATTGTAATATAAAGTTGCTGTTGACTTTCGGAACTAAATTAGAAACACATGAGTGTATTTACAACAGTGTATTATTGAATTATATGAGAAGGTAGAGAAATATATGCATGGAATAGAGAGAGACCGAAACATTATTACAAGTGCCAGGCACATTAACATGGACTTGGCGTGTTTCAATTATCTGTGGCACAAAGACGTTTTAGAAATGCGACTATGTAAGACATGGTAATATACATTATGTAGTTAATTTTAGGCACTATCATGTGCGGTGTGCGGTCTCCGAGATTTATTTTATATTTTGAGATTAATTCTGGCTAGTGTCCAATTATGTCTGTATTTATAGTGTCTTGCTGTCGAACTTACACTATATTTGCATATGATGTCCCTGTCAGTTACTGACACATCGCCTCTCCACCAGTGGCCGTCAAACGGTGCTACACCCCAATTATATTAAAAATCATCAATAGACAATAATCTACAGATTACAAAATATAAATTTGTTAATTTTATTATAAAATGGTATATTGCCATCGGATTTCAATAAAAAGTTAATTATATGTGAAAATCAAATGATTCGAATGAAATCGTTCAATGGAATCAATCAAATGTATAATAATTCTTTATTTATTCGAATTTATATTTATATAATTGTCTATTTCGCAAAATAAATATATGTTTATTAAAATAGACCATTTCTTGTAATAAATAAATTCGCAAAGTTTGATAGATTCAAGGAAAATTATAACATTATGTAGTTGTTATTTAACAAATTGTTTTATAAATAAGTGTGACTATTTCGTATCTCAACAACTTGGTTCAATTGATATTATCCTCTGACATTATACATAAACGTTCGGTGTAATTTACTTCGTGATTTATTACAATGCAAGTATTAATGAGCTAGTTGAAATGTTTCAGAATGTTTATTGTCGCACTGACATTTTGCCACTAATTTGTCACTGTTAAATGTTACCTGCATGTTGAACAATTAATATAACTCATATATTGACATCAAATCTCTATATAATTATTCACATTATAAAGTTAGCAAACTATATCTGTAATAATGTCATAAAAAAGAAAATATCCCAAGAGAATAATTGGCATAAAATATGATTTATATGTAATCGTTGACTTTGTGCTTATATATATTCTTTAGAAATATTGTTTAGATCTTTAAAAAAAACTCACATTGTAATGTCTGTACCTAATGACCAGGTGAAACATTTATTATTTCTATTTTTTAACCAAAAAACTTTACTTGTAGACTGGAAAGTTTAATAACAAAAACTTTAAAATTTCGCAGACAATGTCAAAAATATCCTCTAGGCATATTCATGTATTGTTTTGCTTGAAATAATTGCAATTTTTTATTGTCTTGAAACAGTGTATCATTCATTATTATATTATTTTTCAATAGTAAAAAAAAAATAGTCTAGTTCAGATATGTTCTATTCAAAACAAAAAATATTTACTGTCATTTAATTATTTTTCTATAAGAGCATTCTTCAGACTACAGAACTATAGTCTTTAAAAACTATTTTGAAATACCTATGTTGTTTTAAAGAGGACCTAGGTCTATTTTGAAACTCTCTTAACCTACTACTCATATTTAGCAACAAAACCTTGCCTAAATCCCCACCTGGTTACTTTCAACACGGTGACGTAATGTATAACTAACAAATGGTTATAGTTGAGATGTAGGTACACACATACATGCATAGGCCCCTATGCATGCACACATACACACATGTTTGCGTGTGTGTGTACGTAGTATATGTTTGTATGTGTACAAGTTTGTGGTCTATATTTGAACGCGACCTCCGTCAGACCTGGCGCATCGTTCGTCCAGTCGTCGGTTTGTCCGTCCGACCGGTCGTATGCAGCAGATGTGCAATGTCTGGCGACCACCACCACCGCCACCGCCGCCGCCTCCTCCTCATCGTCTCTGCCACCGCACCCCGCCACACTGCGGCCCGTCTCGTCCTGGTTGTGTCGCCGCCCCTGGTCGGTACATGCACCGAGAGCAATTGACATTCCGAATGCAAACACCTGGACGCACGTTATTTTTGTTTCGTACGCGCTTTCGTACGTTTCGTGAATGTCGTTTCGTCGATGATGCATTGTTATTGTTGCTACTTGGCGTTCGTTCGTTTGTTTTTTATTTAATTTTTTTTTTTTTCGGGGATTTTCGGGCCATTGCATATTGATGTCTTCGTGGAGGAATAATACAAAACGTGGAATAATGTACATAAGTGATTATTGCACACAATTTTTGCTGGCAAGGAAAATTATCAGAAATTATACGTCATGATTTCCATGGATTTAAATTTTTGTCATTTCTGTTTAAATTGATTTTATAACATGCAAGTGCATTTTATTCTGGGAATACATAATACGTTTTTATTATTAGTATAATATAATTTTGGATCTAGAATGTGTTAAGAAAAGATTAGCAGTGACAAAGTTTGATCGTTATTCCATGTTTACAATAGACGATGATAGAATGCACAATTCTGTCAGTTGTGTCATAGTAATCCTTGATGATTTTTCCAGAGGACAATGTCACCTAGTTTCTTCAGCAAGAATCTCGTTATTTATCGTTTGTACATCCGGTTTTTAATTGTTTTATTAGTGACAATTACTAGGCAGCCTTGGCCAAGTTGGCTTTTATTGTAAGGTAAGCGTAAATGGTAGATACGTGTGTAAATGCACTTTAGTTAGTATTGTTGAACTGAATTCGTAAAGAAGTGAATGGTGCTGAATTATTAAAATGTTTGTTTCACATTATGCCACAATGTGCCTAATTGTATTTTTTGTTCGGCTGCCGAAATAAAAATACAGAATATTATGAATACGATTAATAATTATATAGTTATAGAAGGTTTATAACCTGCATTGTCTGATGCGGATATTTGCAATTTATTGCATAGATTTAATAACTCAATTTTGATTATTTATTTCAAATGGTTCATTTCCTGGACTGTGCATAATGATTTAATTTTGTAACATGCAGTTATTAATTACATAATCAGTTACATTATGTCGTAGGTTTTGTTTTAAATAATTATACATATTTCAAGGTTAGTTGATGATATTTCAAAATGTATTTAATGATTTCCCACTGGTGAAAATGAACAAAAATTAAATTGTTTTACTTATTATGTATGTCATATTATATTTTTCGAATAGTGGATTATTCCGCGTGGGCTTGTGTATGAGTTGACAAGTAGCTGAGTGACCAATGAGTGTGTAAGTAGGGGTTCTACCGACGCCCTATGCACGTACGTGTCGGTGGTGCGTCGTTGTGTCCCGCGCGTAAAAGGGGGCCGAGCAGCAGCATCGCAGGTGCAATCACCTGCAGGTTCGCGACATGCCGTACGCTGGTCGAGTGGCGCGAAGCAAGTCGCGGCCCCACTAAGCCTGATGCTTTTTTGGGTCGTTGTCTGTGTTAGCTAGTCGAGTCCACGGCGAGCGCAGTCGTCTCGTGTCTAGCTTGCAGTGTAGACGTGGAGTGGGTGCTGCTGTTGCCTTTCAATTGGTGCGCGCGTATTGTTGCCATCATCGTCCGCGCATAACCTAACTTTCTTCACTTTACCAACAACAACACCAACGCTAACATTCACTCACTCATTGAACGATTGTCGCGTGACACTTTACACCGAGAGTAACGTGTTTTTAGGCGAGCATACTAGCAGTACTGTATAGTAGATACTCGCCACTTTGCTCTTTATTGACGATTTTGTTCTATCCACCCCTTGGAGTCCCGGTACTACCATGTGACACGGCTCACTTGATAAGATGATTTCCATTACACGTGGTCCGGTAGACGTAACCACGTGCATTCCGCTCCACCAGCACCGACACCTCGTTCCGTTCGACAACTGCACCAGCACGAGCCACACAACATCGTCTCTGTCAAGTTTTGTTGTTAATGTTATTGCTACTACCGTTGCCACTGTCACTGTTGTTGTTGCTGCTGCCGTTGTTGTTGTTTTGAATACGAGCAAGTTTGTCAGACGAAACCACCACTGAACTTTCCTATTCAAGGGGCACAACGATCGCGATGTATGCTGTCTCCGTGGACGTGTGTTCTGTTCGACTTTTCATACTGTTCGCGTTCATCGTCACGTTGTTTAAACAGTCGCACGGTGAGTTTTATTTCTATATAGTTGTCAATATTATTGTTATTCTCTGATATTATCCTCTTTACAAATGTATGTACCGGACAAACTAAATATCTGTCATCTGAATTCAACAAATAAGAAAATTCACACGACCAGGATGTACATTTCTTGAACATTCATAACCATTGTAAGATCAGTTAAATACCAGAATTAGTTTTTAGACTTACTGTATCAGCTGGTCATAACTTTTTTTTACAAAATAGACCTGCTCAGCTGTTTTGTACAATGAATACAATGTTCAGATACAAGTATTTATTAAGTAGAACAATTATTTATTTTGCGTCGATAATTTTGTATGTAAACGATTTGTTATTCATATAATCGCTAGGTCAAATTTGTTATTATGACGTAAACAGGAATATGTATGTTTTTAACATGAATTTACTTAGAAATGTTACATCAAATAGTACATATATGCATGTGTGCAATTATAGTTTAAAAACATCCGCAACAGTAAGAGGAATCTATTTAAAAAGTCTCTGCTAAGTTAAATTATGTTTTGTCTAATAGAACGTACATATCTACTTGCAATCGAAATATCATATATCCTATGTTATTATATTACAACGTACGTCCGTTGTAACGGTGTTCAAAATAACAACAATCTGCATTATAATTAATATCAAGTGACAATTTAAAAGATGCAGTTGTAATCATTGTCATGCATAGATTTATTTGTTTACGCGTGAACTACTGCGAGCTCGCAATGTTTCCGATGTGTAAAGCCGGTAGTGAACAGTTCGCAACAGGTTAACATGTTGTACGACGCGGCACAAACAAGTGGTTGTCCTGTGTCACGTGCTAACCTACGGCGGGCGTCGGTGCCCGATCGCGTGACGATGCTGACGACGGACGACGTTACATAACGCCACGTCCAGTCCGGCAGCCGCTGTCACAAGTAACGGCCGACACTGATGCAATGCAGAACTACGTGTATACCTAGCCTACCTTGATTCCTGCTGTCTGGCGACTCAAATGCCACATTGTACATGCACGCGTTCACTTCAAATTGTCAAGAAAATTATCATCACCTATATTATAGTTGACGGAAAACGTAAAGTCATATATTGTATATTATCTTTGTTAAATATATCTATATATTATGTCATTTTGGATAGTTTGAACAAGAATTATATTTAAATTAAAATTAGCAAAATCAAAAGAAAATATGTACCTGTATATTTTGCGTACATAACAACAAAACAACGTCAGCAATAAATAATGTGATAATATTTCAATGTTATTCATTTTCAATTATCCATACATCACAGCATTCAACATTAACAGAAATGCATAATATATTAATTAATTCACGGTATTGTTGACACCTTTTTAATGTAACTATTTACGTTAATTACGATTAAAATATCCCATATGGTTGAACGAAATCATTAATAAACATTTCTAAGGTTTAATTATACAATGATTTAGTAAAACGTTCAATTGATGACGTAAGTCAGGTGCAGTTTTTTATTTGAAATAAATTCGCGTCATTATATAAATAGATTGTGCATTGTTTACTGCAAAAAATAAATTGGCATTGAATCTATTTGCAGTATTCATAAGTCAACATTTCAGTTAAGCGATGCATTCATAAGTTTGCTAAAGACATTAAACGAAGTTTAATATAATTAGCGGCATACATAACATTATAGGATTTGAATATGTAAACAAACATATACACTAATATGTATACGTGCATGTGGAGATAATTTGGCTGTGCGCAAAATCGTAATACGTTAATTGTGAAATACATATTTGTCGGTTTTTAAAACTACGCGTTTATAATTGAATCTGGCACTTGACGCATTCCCGTGAATTTAATGTGTAACTATTTTTAGTTTATATTACTGCATAGCGCAAACGCTGTTTATGATGAAATATCAACTAGAACGATATGGGAATATTGAGAGATTTTGTTGAAAACGATGTGACGAATTGTCCTAGTTCTGTTTACGTCCGTGCGATATTTTCTTCAATCTCATCAATATAAAACATATTTCTTTGTTTTTCATTTTGATAAATGTGTTTGCTTTCTTGCTGACCATAAATAAAATTATCTTTCAACATTTTTTTTCACTAATTTGCTAAAAGCTTCTGATAGGTTGCTGTCAACTGAATTATGTTTTCCGTTACAAAAAAACGGATAGTTAATCAATGAATTTCTGCCAATCAGTAAGATTTGTAGAGTTATATCGTTGTGTGATTGGCTGGCGATGCGATGCGATGCAGTGAAGCGTTTTTAATAAAATTATATGGAAGTCATCTGTTCCAAGGATGGGCAAATAACGTTTAATTTATAGTTATATACGCAACTGTTATAAGCAAAATGTAATTAAATTGCTATAATTGCAAACTGCACATGGAAACAAAGTAGTAACTTGTAATTAGATTTTCTTTGCTATTTTCTAGTAATATGTTATTTATTAGACTACCAATTAATTTGATTGCAATTGATTGTTAATTGATTAATAATGCAGTTATAACTTTGGCATTTTTTTTTTTTTTGCTTTGAACGGTTTGTTTCAATTATCGCCTTAATCAATAATTATCCGTTTTTCTACTTTGTACCGGCGATTATGAAAGTTATTTAATAATAATTACCAACCCGCTATTCAACTTTATCTTGTTAAGGGGGTTCTCCGTTAGTCCCATAGTTTCACCTGGGGGGCAACGGTTTGGGACGAGGTAGCCACTGGGCGGGTACAATTTGGTTCCCCCACTATTTAAAACCTGAACCCCGAGGCGTGCTCATTTGCATATGTCAGTAGCCCAGTATCCGTCGTAGGGTCACGTTCGTTTAATTCTTTCATTCTCTATAACCTTGAGTCATATCTTTGACAATATTTATGCTAGCCCTGACAGATTAATGGATGTCAACTTGTATAATATAAATAAAATCTTGTGTATGCCAACACCGAAAGAATTGGTGAGCGTTAGTAGCTTGTACAGATAGAGATAAGTAGAGCCCTGCATAACCGCGGTTATCCGCGGTTTATCCGCGGATATCCGCAATATTATTGCGGATTCGGATATATTTTACATATTTTTAGCGGATGCGGTTCGGATGCGGATATAACATGTGCGGATGCGGATCGGATGCGGTTAGTGGACATATTATCCGCAATCCGAAAATGTTTATCTTGTTTTGAAACGTAATGCTTTTTTGTAGGCAAGATCATAAATTAATACTCCTAGTAAAAACAAAAGTTTGACAGCCCGTGCTTGCTTTGTGTTTTGAAGCTATTTAGGAATAGTAAACAAAATATAAATTATGACATCATATTTTAACTTTCGAGTATTTCTTTATTGAAAATATGTAAGGGAGAGTACTTAGTAATGCTAAAGATTTAGTGTTATTCTATGTCATAAAATGAACACTACGACAGAAATAAGCGTTTAGTAAGTGAAAACGAAGTACATCAGTGGCGGGAATGTGCTAGAAAAAGCAGTATGGAATATATATATATATATATATATATATATATATATATATATATATATATATATATATATATATACCGGGTGTTAATTAAAAAACTGGCCATAGGCGTTTAACATGTAAAATCAGTTTTTCCTGCTGCATTAGTTACCAAATTACTTTAGAGAAAAATACTTTAAATAAAAGTTGTAGAGAATTAAATTCTGCATCTAAGTGAGCAATCAGATTAAATTTTTGACATTTCCTAACTGAGAAAATCAAGTTTAAAATTTCATGAAAACACATAATATATAGGAATAGCCATGGCATTTAAACAAAATTAAAAACAATTGTATGACATTGTAACTGTCAAAAAAAATTGTGTTTCGTAATTTTCGTTCAATAACAGATATTTCTAAAAGTATGGAACAGTTTTCACATGAAGAAAAGCTTCAAGTAATAAAATGGTTCTATTCTGGACAAATTTATCTAAATATTCGTGATTTAATAATTTTTTTGACAGCAAATGTCATACAATTGTTTTTAATTTTGTTTAAATGCCATGGCTATTCCTATATATTATGTGTTTTCATGAAATTTTAAACTTGATTTTCTCAGTTAGGAAATGTCAAAAATTAAATCTGATTGCTCACTTAGATGCAGAATTTAATTCTCTAAAACTTTTATTCAAAGTATTTTTCTCTAAAGTAATTTGGTAACTAATGCAGGAGGAAAAACTGATTTTACATGTTAAACGCCTATGGCCAGTTTTTTAATTAACACCCGGTATATATATATATACCTAGTTACTATTTTCCTATCTTTCCTACAATTGGAAAATTGAAAAAAATGTGGCTTAAAACGCGGATGCGGTTCGGATGCGGATTTTATACCTGCGGATGCGGATCGGATGCGGTTATTCGTTTACAAAAATATTACGGATGCGGTTCGGATGCGGATATAATATATGCGGATGCGGGTCGGATGCGGATAACAAAAAACTTATCCGCGCAGGGCTCTAGAGATAAGTAAAGATCATTGACTATTTTACTCACTGAATATGTATGGGTAATACGTAGATTATAATGCATTATTTGTTGTTCAGATATTTAAAAATCACTTGTAAAATATATGTACTAAAATAATTTAATTGCGGTTTTGTGAAAGTTCATTATTTTAATAAAAATATACTTTGTGCTACTATTCTTCACGTATTAAATATATATATATATATATATATATATATATATATATATATATATATATATATAAATCTCTTGGCTTAAGCTACGTCCTCATAGGCCGCCATGGGTTCCTCACGGCAATTCATTATATATGGAAGTACATGAAACAATAACATAATTAGCATTTGTTTTCAGATATAATCACTATTTGCACTTACATGGTCCCACGGACCTAGCTCGCCTCCTGCTGACCAGATGCAACTACTTCTCTCTCTCTCTCTCTCTCTTTCTCTCTCTCTCTCTTTCTCTCTCTCTCTCTTTCTCTCTCTCTCTCTCTCTCTCTCTCCCTTTGTCTCTCTGTCTCTGTATCCTTACTGTATGGACTCATTATATACTCATCTTCACGGCTAATCTAAAACAGACAAATTCACACAGGACCTCGATTCTCACTGCCGGTTACAGCCAAATCTTTATTTGTTATAGTAAAACTACAATAATCGACAATAGCATGTAGATTAAATAATTAGTAGATTGATCATATTTACCAAAAAGGGTTCTTTGATGATTCTTCTGACAACACTACACGTTCTTCCGGTTTTAATATTTCGGAAGTATTATTCCTACGTGAGAGAAAGGTGCAATGAAAAAGCACGCGGCATCGGTTATGTAATACATTATAGTCATAAATTCAAATATGTAATACTATTTTCCTTTAATTCGTGACAATATGTAATAATAAACAACAGAAAAATAATTCTAGTCAATGACCAATATGTCAATAATGCAATTGCCCAAAAAATTTCTATTGTAAACAATACAATGAATAAATAGAAATTAAAAATTCAATTTCATTTAATGGTTCATAATACCATATTGTTATTTTATTTTAGTTTATCTATTTCGTAGTTTTTTATTGCTGCATTTTGGTTTTATTTTTTTTTTTAATTTATTATTAATGTAATATTATTTCATTTTTTAATCTATATTTTGTTGTCGTACAAACTAGTGTACGAATCATGTAGCAATTTAATAAATATTGTGATTTAAACAAAGCAATGACATATATTATTTTAGATATCAATTCGTTTTTGTCATACAATACATACCAACGTTTTTCACTTATTCTTTTCATACGTCCTTTAATATTAACTTTTCTTTTCGAAGATAAATAACATTTAACTTTTCTATCCCCTCGGCCCATTTTTTTTTTATTTCAGCGTTTTCGCAGATACACTTCACTTGAAATTACACTGCTGGGGTCTAATGTTTGTGTTTTTTATATAAGAAAACTGCGCAACTTAAATATATTTAAGGCAGATGAATCGTACTCGAAGGTTCACACACTTCTAACGACTAGTACAAGTCTGACAAATTCTTGCTGCACATTTTTACTATTACCGAAACATCGCAAGATCATAAATATCTGCTAAAATACAGTAACTTGACCAGTGACAATTCAAGCACAGAGATTCTGTTACAAAATACCAATTTTTGGAACGGCACATGACTGGAAGGTCGACGCAATATTGACGGATTTATGATTTTAAAGTTGAAGGGTAGTCCCTTGCATTCTTAGGGGGTCATTGGACCGTAATTACAACGAACTTGCTAAAAAGGGTAGGAAGTAATAAATAAACACTTGGCAGGAGGTCAAGCTTAAAATCACCCATAATAGGAGAGAAGCTAATTCTAAGCATGTGTGGGGCTCAAACAACTATTCACACTTTTGTCATTTTTTAGTGGGCCATGCAATGTTTTCAAGATATAATATATGTATATAGTATATATACTTGTATATAAAATATAATATATATATATATATATATATATATATATATATATGCATATAAACCGCTCAAAATAAACGATATAAAAATCTTTTCATAAAGCTAACCTCAAGGAATCATGGATAATCATATATGTTATGTAGCTCGTTTGTTTCTGTTGAACTGCATTTCAGCTTCAACCAAGTCTGGTTCCAAGATATAAACATCTACCAAAACACTGATAACTCCATGCAATCCGCCTTCCCCGCGAGAGGTGCCCATCGGAAAAATCTGGGCGGAGCTAATCACTTGAAACTCATTTGATGCCTATCACGCCACCAGTGTATGAAGTTAAGAACTACAAAATATGATTTTGTTTTTCGCATTTCATTCTTCAGGTGTTGATTTCAAGATAATTTTTATTATCGGAAATGAAAGTTTACATATTCCTGTACACGAATATGCATCCATATGTACCAATTTATCAATAGTGCTATTAGAATATACGTGACAAATATCAGACTTTTTCACGGTTTTGTGGCATACATTATTTACGTTATTATTAACAATTTTTAGAATATCTATCCATATTCGCATAGTCTGCAGTTTATACTTCCTAACCGAACAAGAAAATCTTGTTTGATCGCAATAGGTTTCAAATGAAATAACAAACCGTAAGGTATGTTTTAAGCACTGTTTGTACGAGCAGAGAATCCCCTTAATCAAATGATAGATTTTTTTTAATGTCTATAGACATTTTAACTTCCATATACGTTGGGCACTTAATATGATCTGATTATTCGCAATTAATTATTTGTGTAATATCAACTATTTATTATATATTTTTTGCGTGTTCAAATTATTTCGCGCTGGTTACATATTAGTAAAAATTAACTTTTTTCAGTTTATTTAGTAATTAAGGTCGAGACAAAAAGTAATATCTATTACTGCTTATTCTCGGAAATGAAACGTATTTTCAGATATATTTTTATAGACACATTTTTTAAATTCCGCACTTTTTCTTTAATTTCCAAGTAGCACAGATATTACTGCGTATTTTCTTAATATTGTTTCTTCGAATAGACTTATTTTCATTTAGAACAATTTATATAAATAATTACTCTTATTACATACAGATATTATTAACTATTTGATAGGATATGAATGATTAATTTTACTATAAATGAGAAAATATAAATCTCGGTATACATTGTGTTCTACCGATAATAATTTTGAAAATTTGTATGTTTGTGTTGTCTGTTTCGTATTTTAGAGCTAGTTATAGCTTATAGCAGAGGCCACAATCGTTAAACCAACACATCCATGAATGTCCTGTATATCAGGATGTGTCGCGTTGTAATAAAAATGGAAATCATTCGATTAATTCCCCCTTTTTATGTTGTTATACATAAAATTAGACATAATTCACATTTTTATGTTCAATTAATGTTAATTATGAAAATAGATTTTGAAGATCTCGTACAGATCTTGGTTTTAATTATATTTAATAGCCGCGGTTAAAGCATGTTCCAAATATATAACAGTTCAGCTGTGGAATTCTTTGAACTTTATTTTATTGCTTTATATAGAAGTGTAAATTAATATTTATTACCCTTATGTCTTGAGACGTTATGTGTTCTCCTACATAACATCTCTAAAACCTAAACAACTCGTTTCGTCTACAGAACTATGAATATTTAATGAACTCTGGTGTTAGATATAATAGTAATAATACATATTCCTAGCCACAATACACCTACTGAACATAAGCTGTTATATATTGAAATATTTTGCTAATATTTTCCTACAAAATGCATACTTTCTATGTTTATTTTACTACACAAACATAATTTGAATAATTCCCCAGTAGAATTTCATGAGTGAGTAACATTTTAATTTTATATGTATTCGGTAGAAAACGATAGAGGTAGTTAATTGCGAGTGGAACGATTGGAATGCATTAAGGAAATACTATTAAGAAACATACATAAAAATTCCATATGAATTAAAGGAGTGCAATTTATTTTTATCATCTCATTTTCGGAAATTTAAATGCTCAGTAAATATAAATGGAGGTTTGTGTATGTGTGGAGACTACTAATCTAGTAAATGTTAAGAATCTTTGAGAAACTAGCCCAATATTACCTTTATATCACCAGTTAGATTATACAATATTTGACTAACGGATTCCGTGGAGAAATGTTTATACGTGGTGGTGTCTCCTGATGGTCTTTGTGGGAGAATATCATGCGATAAGGTGGAGTTTCCAACGACCTCACCTCTTTCTGCATAACCTGCATTCTTGTCGTGTTGTGTCTGGAGACGTATCTTTTCATCTGCTGCTTCGTATCCATTGGACAGAGACAGTCAAGGAACATACAGACAAACCGTACCCCATTTGCATGGATTCACCGTGATATTGCAATGTTTTTCTACTTCTTTTAACACTAATCACATAATTTTACATTCACAACATAGTGTTTTGAAAATGATCACCGATATGATTAGTATCTGTCATACGGTATATCTTATATCTGATTCCTTGTCTCTCCATAGAAACTACATCATAATACGAATCTATATAAGTTGTCTTCTACAGGGAAGCTGAATCAAGCTAGTCTACCAAGCACCAGACACAGTCATCCTTCATTTCCTCTGATTGTCGTGCCTGATTGATTGTTGATATCGAACTGTCCTGAATTGTTGTCCCGGTACGATGACATTTTGTTTGTTTGTTGACGCGAGACACACTTGTTGTTTTTCCGTTGCTAATTTATTTTGTTTTTGTTTTTACGGTTTTTGTTTTGCTTTTACTCGATGCTTGTTGCTCACCGTCAGTGCCTTGGTGCTCGTCTCAACTGAACAGTTTTTCTGCACGTAGTTTTGAATGGACCAGCGGACGTATGGGTTGTATGGTGCGTGCTTGCGTTTATAAATAGATGGCTGTATATTTGTGTATGTGTATATCTTTTACCCGACTAGTACATACATGTATACACCACGTATGTATTGGCTGGCGATGACGCGATTTCTTCAATCATTTCCATGTGCATTTTTCAATTGTCTTTCTTTAATGGACCATTCTACTCATTCTGTTTTATTTGTTTATTGAAATGGAGAAACAGTCATCGTACTTCATAATCGTATTAATAAATAAAACAAACAAAGCCATGGATATATATACATATATATATATATATATATATATATATATATATATATATATATATATATATATATTACACTAATATGGACTTACTTTGATAGCATAGAGGTAATACATTCTTCTTCTTTTTCATGATTTATTGTCAATTATTTGAAAGTTGCGAAAAACACAATGTACCTACTTTCTAAAGCATAAAAAGATGCCGATGACAAAAAGATGACACTTTAAACAATAATTTAATGTTAATGTTTAAAGCGAGTTTATTGCACTTTTGTTCTAGATAATTTTCTTTTTATAACTATTGTATCCTTTATAATTAATTTCTTCTGCTACCTTGACAAGCATATTTTATCGTCGTTTTTTTTTTCTTCGTTACTAAATTTTCTTCATCATGACACATTTATTATGACAGTTAAATATAGCGAGATATGAATTCTAGAAATATTTTCAGTCAACATTTAACAATAATTCTTTTTGTACTACATTAGTTATTAAAGTAATGATTGGATAACATTTTTTTTCTAGAAATGCACCGATTCGTTTTGGTTTCATTTAACGGTTCGTTTTGAGTTTCTATTTTATGTATTTATATACATACATTTAATATTTGTACAGTTTCGCAATTTGCTCCATTTCACGGTGAACATATCTTGAACTGGTTGTCACCTAATTACTCTTTGATCTGATTCAAACAGCAGCTTTTAATAATATCAGCGTTTATATTTGGCGCGATGCACTTTTAGCTCATCTAGTGTGCGTTTGTACGTGTATATGTAGTGTTTGTTCATGTGAGTGTGTGTGAGGACGGCAAAGGAAGTTACGCAGGTGGTGGGTTAGTTCGTTTCTTGGTCATAAAACATCACTAACTCGTTGACAGACGGGAACTCTGTTGAACACGGCCGGCAATGCATGGTGCCCAGGTCAATATTCCGATTTGGAGGCGGGCCAACAATTCAAATAGATTAATAATTCTAGTTGTAAACAGAAATAACCCGGTACACTGCGTTACTTAGCTACTGTGTTACTATGCAATGTTGTACATCTGTCGTTACAATTATGTTCTTGCTCAAGCTTTCACAGAATTTGTCGAATATCTAATTATGTGCAACTATGTGACACATATCTTATAAGATTATGCACCATGTATGTTGTCATCATTAATAGCACGAATGAAAATCTAGACATATTTCTATACTGTAATACCTATATTAAATACAGTAGCTGCTCCGAATTAGACATAGTACTGAATATTTTCCCAAGATTTGTGTCAAATAAAAAAAGTATCAGATTTTAAAATTATACAACCTTAAGCCAATCTATTGTGCTTGCGGAACAAATAGAAAAAAGTATATGTTTTAATAAAATGTAAGATTTAATTCTAAGCATCTGATTATAAAAAACCATATGAAGTTTCCCAGCAGCTTTTTATAAGACCATCTCTAGTAACGTCAAATAATTCAAAACATTAAAGTGACACCTTTCATCTTTAGGGGAATCTCGGCAATAAAAATTCTTACAAAAATACGTCATCAAAAATTAGCTCCGGATTAGAATGAATAGATCGACTTAAATAAATGTGCGGGAACGGTTTCCTTGTGACTATATGTCACGTGAAAAAAAGAAACAAAGAAAAACGAATGAAAAAGTAAATGTTACGAGTGCGTGTCTATGTTCGCATGAAGAGAGGGCACCAGGTACCATCATCACGGGCCACTACTGTTACTATATTCTTTATATATACGTGGAGGAACTTGTCCGCGATGCGGTTACGTTACAGGTCTTCGGTGACTTGAATATTCAAGGAATTTTTTCGTTTCAAACGTCCGCACAACAGGTTGTCGTTCTCTTTTAACATCTTTGGCTATAAATCACCTGGTTTTACGATCATTTGGCGCCAAAATAACCTCTAAATCGTGCGTGCACTCTTCCGGCATTCGTGAATTACGCGACTAACCGCGTGATCTTCTATCTCATAACGAGTCCATGTACATCGCTCACTATGAATTACTCTAGATTATCGAGAAACTAGTTCAAACAATTACACTCGATTTTATTATTGCATATGTGTACAATGAGATTTGCCAATTAAAAAAATTAATTTATAGAGTGTACAGACATCGTAAATAACGCTATTTGTCAAAGCAATTGATATATTGTTTTTTCGAACTCTGCTATTACATAACTACAAGTTTGTTCTTTTGGCAAATGCAACACTCCGCGTGTTTTATAGATCATAATATGTATTTATAGAAAAAAAGTTACTATAAAAAACACGCATTTTTTTATTGCAAGGTTTGAATTTATACTGAAATATACAGAGTCCATATATACAGATATTGTTTTGCCAACACAAATATCGTCATGTGTTATTATGTTCTTTTTTTTAATTAATCCTACAATGATGGACACATTTATAAACACAATTTAAAATAATATATTAATCTGTTGATACCAACATGGTTGCAGTGTCAATTCACATAAATTTATCAATGATTGCGAGTGTTTACCAAGAATGTGACATCATAAATACAATAATTTATCCTGTTGGATGAAAACACTTTGCCAGAAGCAGACTTCTATTGGCGACAACACGTCCCCCCATCCTATCAAATACGATGTCGTCGCCAACGTACAACAAGAATGTCTGATTACTCGTACACATTCACACGTCTTGTTGTCTTTCTGCTGAGTGTGTGACTGCTTGATTGACGCGTGTGATCTTAGAGTAGTAATTGTTACTCGTCCATGGAAAATAAAACAATAACAAAACAATAATCATTCAGATTTAACTTGATTATGTTGTTTTCAAACATGAGAACAGTATGTGACAATCATATGTTGCACGTTTATTTAAAATACATACAACGAAAAAGAGAGAACAGTATGTTAAAAATGTCTGGATATATTTTTAAATCATTAACTGTTGCTACTGTTAATAATCATCCAACGAAGACACCAGAATGAACACTGTCTGAACAGATACACATCTCTATGCCGAACGACACATATGACTAGAGCCCTGCGCGGATATGTTTTTGGTTATCCGCATCCGATCCGCATCCGCACGAATTACATCCGCATCCGAACCGCATCCGCAATATTTTTTAAATGAATAACCGCATCCGATCCGCATCCGCAGATACAAAATCCGCATCCGATCCTATCCGCATCCGCTATTTGAAAAGATAATTTTTTTTCAATTTTCTAAATCTTTATTATAAAGGATATAATGGCAAATACTAATTACATGTTACATGTTAATATACATATTTATCATTAAATATCAAAATATATGTTTTGTCAAATATTTCTTAATCTAATATAATAAACTTATATATTATATAATAATATAGAAAACTGCGATCTGAAAAACAAAAACATAATATATAATAAAAATTTATGTTTAATGTGTTGAAAATAACTTACCATTATTTATCAATATTGCTGTGAAGAAATAGTATATCATTCACTGTTGATGGGGCCAGACTTGTCCTTCGATTTTGAATTACCAAACCTGCTTGCGAAAAATCACGCTCAGATGGTGCACTTGTTGCGGGAATGGCATGGATGAACGACGCTACTTTTGACAAAGTTGGTAAAATAGTTGACTGATGTTCCCACCATTGAAGTAGATTAAACTCATTCGTTTTTGAAACTCTTAAGTCTAAATATTTTGATAATTCATCCTTTTCGATTTCTTCATCTGAATCTTCAAATTCGGATAAACTCAATAAATGTTTGACTTTTTTTGTCGGTGGTTCTATATTTGTACTCGTATTTTCTGCAGTACTATTTGATTGAGATTCGGGTGCTGAAGTTTGATTAAATTTGCACATCAGTTTTCTAACTTCTCCGTGTATATTATTTTCTTCGTTCATATTGCAAATATCTTGTAGTGTTTGTGAAGATTTTAATTTTGGGTGTAAAAACACTGCTATTTTATGCAACATATTAATTTCTAATTTTGCTTGTAAGAAGTTTTTAGCGTTCCGTTTCATTATTATTGATAGGTCAGAGTCCATGGTAATCAGGGTGAGATGATTCAGTAATCTTTTATAATTTACTATAACTAAATATAAAGTGGGATATGTAGAGCCTTCTAATTGGTCACTTGCTATTTTAAATGGTTTTAAAAAATTTATTAAAGTATTTAAAATATCTTTATCGATATTATTCACACGTTGCATTTCCTCTTTTTCAGATAAAATATTTAATATTTCATCCCACTGGTCAAATACAGATGAAAACATTAATAATTTGCTGTTCCACCTGGTCTCTGAATCCCCTTTCAGAGTAACTTTCAGTTTATTTTGTAACCCTGATCTTTTAAAATACGTTACTAATGCACGAACAGCAACAATTGTGTTTTCCACTAAATTGGAAATATGTCCCATATTTTCCGGACGCATTGTATGTTCTAGCACTGTGTTTAGAACATGCGCTGCACAATTTAACCTGCTGTATGATTTTAATGCTGCGATTATATTTGTTCCTCTGTCGGTTATGAACACAAGATTTTTAATACTATCGTATATGGCAAATTCTCGCAACACTTGTATAATTAAATTTTTAATGTTTTCTCCAGTTTTTTTTAAATTGCTGTCAAATTCCGTAGTGCAAAGTACTCGATCTATTAATTTAAAATTTTTGATGTAATGAACAGTCACACCTAAATAATTTATTTTCCTGTAGTCATCGGTCCACATGTCAACAGTTATAGCACCTCCAATTTTTTCGAACACATGTTGTAATTCTTCTTTTATTTTATTGCGTAATTTATCCGCTAGTGCCTTTGTATTTCTGCTTATTGTCGTTGGGTGTGGCAATAAATCTTGAATCTTTATATTTCCGTATTTGACACCAATATCCACTAAGCATTGAGCAAAATCAGCCAGTCCTTCACCTGCCACTATTTCAAATGGTCTGAGATCCTTCACAATGAAATTAACACACTTTTCTGTTACTAATTCTTTCATGTATGTAGTAACTGCCGCGGATTTATTAAACTTCTTTACAAAAGTGTCCATAGTGTTTTGTTGTTGAACACATTTATGTTTCAATAAATTTGAAGTTCCACTTTTATGACTCGAATACGGATATACTCTCTTGCACATCGAACAAATCACAAAGTTTTTTATAATTGTACCCTCTGCGTCTGAAATTTCACTAAATTTTTTCCACATTTCAGATTTTCCATTCTTCTTTTTTAGCACATACTCGCCACTGATGCATTTCGCTTTCACTTCTTCAAAACTTATTTCTGTTGTAGTGTTCATATTGAGATATAGAATAAAACTAAACCTTTAGCATTACTAAGTTCTTTCCCCCACATATTTTCAATAAAGAAATACACTACAGTTAAAATATGTTGCCATAATTTATATTATAATTACTAGTCTCGAATAGCTTCAGAACGCATAGACATAGTAAGCACTATTTTCACACCTTATTCTCTCCCCTACATATTTTATATAAAAAAAATAAACTTAAGATAAAATATATTTTGTCTACGATTCCTGAATGGGTTCATATTTTAAATAAAGAAATACACTGGAGTTAAAATATGTGGCCATAATTTATATTTTGTTTACTATTCTCGAATGGAGTCAAAACGTAAAGTCAGCGCGTGTCAAACCAATTTTTTATACTCATAAATTGTGACCGTGCCTATACAAACAAGCATAACGTTTCAAAATAATATAAGCATTTTCGGATTGCGGATATGATCACCAATAACCGCATCCGATCCGCATCCGCACATGTTGTATCCGCATCCGAACCGCATCCGCAAGAAAATATCTAAAATATATCCGAATCCGCATAAAAATTGCGGATACCCGCGGATGAACCGCGGGTATCCGCGGTTATGCAGGGCTCTACATATGACAGAAGTAAAAAAACACGAGGAAGATAATGAGACTTGAATTTGTGACATAATAAACAAAGTGCTTAAATATATCATGTCAGTCCGCACTTAAAACAAACTAACTTGTGTAATGGGCCGTCCGGCTTCCCAAATTTTCATTCACGGTCTGTATAAAGCGACCTTGTCTTCCTGCCAAAAGGATATTCAAACAAATTATCTACCTTTCTATTGAAAAATCATTATTTCCTTTCTGATTACTCACATTGAAACGAGTTCCTGTAAAATTGTTTAGTTATTTATTTATAAATCTATGCATATGAAAACAGTGTATATTTTTAAATCGCCTGTAGGTGAATGGTATAACTCGTTATATTATAATAAATTTTTACGGCAAAATAATTGATGCAATTTGGAATAGAACATGACGGAAATTGTCACGAATTTAAGTCATCATTATTAATTTTCTTAGTATTTCTTTCAACTAAACCAAGTAATTTTACAAATATTAAGCTTTGGTTTTGTTTGCAATCTGCGAGTTTTGAAATGGACTATATTGATTTATACTCACCGTACGTATTGAGATGATTCTTAAGGAAAGGAAGCGATGCAGAAAAACTTGCTTCGCACAGGATGCGATATTTATTGCGCGGCCAGGTTTTAGGCTACTGTTTTTTTTTTATTATTATTTTTGACCAGGCTTAATAGCTACTTAATAATACAGCTCAGGTATTCCTTGGCGAAAATATACTCGTTTAATGGACGGTTTGGTAGAGAAAGGAGCTGTCATAAACGGAATCATTAAACAAGTGCTGGTGCTTAATTAGAAATTTCCGTAAACACTGTTATTTTTGCAAATGTAACGTCTACGAATATTTCTACATACATCATATTCAGAAAACAATTCGTACTTGTGAAATATTCTATTAATAACTTGTTCGCAACGTAGGCTGTGATTCATGCTTTACAAATGACGATCTGAGTTATATTTCTTTTTCATTCTTTCAAATCAAAATTAGGTTACAGAAACAGCGACAAACAAGTCACAAATTTTGTAAATCGTTAAAGATAGAAACGAAAATATCAAATGGCATATTACAAATGGTCCTACAAACTCGATATTTATTTATTTTTTATTCCGTCAAATATATTTGTTCAACAGCTTTAAAAAACTAATTTCACACAGTGAGAACATTCTTCTAAAGTTCAAGTATAATTATATTTGCATTAAAATCCGTAGCACGGATCATTATAACGTATGTAATTATTGCAAAATTATATAATATATAGTTCTTCCATATACGCAAAAGTGTTAAACATTCAAAAGATTTGACCACTGTATTGCGAAGCGTGTTATAAATTACAAGAATACATTCTTTAAATATTTTCATTTAAATTTTTGGAGCCTTCCTACCTTACACTTCGATGCTCACAAGAAATCTCAACTTTGTTTCATGTCAAAGTTGTTTACGTAAAGTAACATTCTTTAATACAATGTTGTACGTGACAAATATGAACATTTCTCTCTGATATTTTTCAATTATGTCAAATGATTCACACATATACATGCCTTGATTTCTGTCTAAAAAAATATTTACCTTTTATATTGCAAAAAGGTGATAATTCTTTTACGTCAATTTCATATCACAAGTTTTCTTCTATTGCGAAAGAGGAATTTCTATCATTTATATAAGGAATATAATTCTTAAGAACTTTTTACTTGATATAAAATTTTACGTAAAATTTGTCTACAAATATTACGTGCAGATACGATTACAAAAAGATAAAAATTAAGATTTCGTAATTAAATGTTTATGTTATTTTTATTAGTCTGTACTTTTCAAAGCACAGCTAATTTAATTCTATATTGAATAAATAAGATTCTATTAACGTTAGAATATAAAATTTGCCTTCGTAACACTGCTTAATACGTAATATTACGTTATACATAAAATTTAATTCCGAGTAAAGAATTAATTTTAATTATTTTTCTGAAATGTAATAATGGACTGATATTTTATGAACAACAGTAAATACGTATAAAAGTGAAAGTTGTAGTCTGCGATTACAGTGCAAATTAAGTATTATGTTTATTTTTATTCATGTTGTCAGTAATAAATACAGATTAACAAGAACATATGTATCGAATCAATTTCAAAACATAATAAATTTCGTATGTAATTATTTTCTGTAATACTGTAGCTCCTATCAGTAAATAATAAATTTTATTATTCCTCGTATAATATGCATGAGTGCATAAAAATACTTAATATGCCTATATATATTTTGATTTCTTTACTTCTCTGTACTGGCAAATGTTCTTCTAACCTGAATACCTATATAAAATTGTCGATTGACTGGTGACATATTTAAAATTAATACCGTGTACGAAAATTCGTAGGGCCGTTGAAAGAAGCGGAATGTTTATGAAACTAACCTATTGCCATAGATTGACAGCTAAGATAATATAAAACATGACAAAATAAACTCCGGTAGTTTTCACTTGGGCTATTTTTAGTGAGCTATGCCAAAAGAAAAACAAGTTTTAAAAGCTCTCCATCAGTGAAAAACGCATCTTGTCAACGGATGGAATTTTCTAACATTCCAACATCGGGAATCTTGTCGTATTGCCGAGATCATATGACCAGATTCCAAAGTGTTAATTGGGAAAATGTCATAAATTAATTCAACAGTAATTCCAATTAGTAACTATGTTACACATTTCTATATCGGTATAGTTTCGAATTCAAAGACAATACTGATTATTTGTAATCTCATGTAGGCATGCAGTTGATTATGTGTTAATACTGTGATTGAATGTTATTTGATGTTTACATCTTTGATCAGTGTGAGTTCATCACCTGTAATTACGGAGTCCGTGGGCATCTGGCGCCGCCTCAACATTCTCGGCGTCTGTTGTGTGGCGTCCCGTCGGACGCCGTCGGCACGCTTTGCATCCACACACATACACGCACGCACGCACTTCACACTACGTTAAATCCTGATGTTTTCTCTATGTTACCCGTCTATAAATAAGTTGTCAGTTCATTTGTCAAATTATTTATGAATACTACCTAAAGATCTGATCATCTGCGTGTAACTTTTGTACATTCAGAAATAGAACAGCAAAATAGTATTTGTCAAATTCTACGTGGTTTGACAGGAATTTCTGTCGGACGTCAGAGTTTCCGGCTAATTAAGTATGGCGATCTTTTTTTTAATAAATACAGAAAGTTTCTTGTGACATTACAACATGGTCTAATTTTGTACTATTCAGATTTTTAGTAAGAAAAAATTCTGTCCGGCTAATTAATTAATTCTCACTGTATTTCCTAAAATAAAAAGTTATTTAAATTCATTTGTACGTATATGAATACGTTGTGTTGTAGACTTGTTTTTTGTTTCAAGGATAACACTATGAAATAAATAAATACCAGACTGCCTATGGCAAATGTATGACTAATACGAAACAATTGAAAGCAACACTTGTTGTAAACATATTGTGCATGCGGTGCAGACATTTCCATTATTATTATTATTATTTGTTACAAAACGAACAGTTTTCCCATTTTATGCATTGCAACGTGACGTGCACAAGGACGAGGAAATATAGGTCGCCCAGTTCTCATTGTTTGTTCATTTTCACATTTCATATCGCACATGCTATTTCCGTTATATTCGTACTATGTAGGTACTATAACGTATATATTTGTACTATGAAAAGTAGGTACAAACACCACGTGTGCTGGTGTACATCTCAATTACGCCTCACAAACAACCCGTTTCCCAGGCAATGGCCTTATTCATCACAATATAGTGACGCTGTACTCGTTCAGACTTGTGCATTGTGCATTTGTTTGTGTGCTATATTGTGTACGTCATTTATTCAGCATTGTTAAGGGTCATTTGATTCACCTGTCTGAGTCTGTTGAATTCTGATCTATTGTAACACTGAAACTAGGTCATAAACACATAATCGTCAACATGTTTCTACATCTACGTGTCTGTGTATTTGTATCCTTGCTTTCGTCCAGCCATGAGCCAGTCTGCACTTTGTTTACAACTTCCTGTAAAAGGAAATTTCTATCAGTTGATTTTATGTATATTGTCCAGCTTACAATAGAAGTAGGTTGAAAAAGAATATTAAATATGGACTTCTGCTAATCTACTTCAATACTATAACCTTACTTTCGCTTCGAATGTGATTTTTTTTAGGTTTTTGTGTTAAATTTATAAGGATTTAGATCATCATTATATTTGATGATATGAATTTAATTGTAATTCCAGTTTATTTATTCACTAATACATTACAAGTGTATGATTGACGTTTACAAATATACATGACGGTTGGTTGTGTGTGTGTGCGCCATCTGTTTAAATGTTATTATCGGATTAATAACACAATGCAACGTGTGTTTATGTATTTGCGTGTTTGTGCTACATTCACGGCTATTTTTCATCTCGTATAATTACTATTAAGATAATACCTAATTACCGGATGTGATGAAGTAGAATTGTGTAACGTGCAATTTTGATCAGGTGAGTAATATTTGCTGCAAGCAGGAATCTACTTATTACGCATGATTAATTATGTGGAAAAAAGTTAGCAATTATTTACTATAAAAAATCTAGTGTCTGGCGTGAGAATATTTACTACGTAATACTCGTATGCTATACGCACACATACATAGACGAATGTGCTAGTAATTCAGGTCTATTCAAAATAGATTTTTACGTTTACCTATTCAACATATAATACAACAGACTGTTCCGCTGCAATGGGGCAATTGTTTATCATTGTTGATAATTAGTTGTGGTGATTTTAATGATTGCTATAAAGATACAGGATATTAGACAATTTTTTTTGTATGTTTTTATGTGTATTGCGAACAAGAATATTACAATTTTATTATAATAATACCAGCTGGAATAAAATATTACAAACATTGATGGTTATATCGAGATAAAGATATATAGATTATATGTTCCTCGTCTGATAATAATTGTTTAGGTTGATATTCGGATATAATATAACATATAACTATAGACTATAGGAATTAAAGATTCGGATAGTCTGTGTCGTGAACTCTACGAGTGCGTGACATCTCAAGGCTGCACCATGTATTTCTGTCTCCGTTCTTCTTACACACATGTATACGTGTACAACTCTAGTCTGCATGTTGCCATGGTAGCCATCCATTCATATGGATCATTTCCCGCCAAATTATACTCGACATGACATAGCAAATACCTACCTTTTTCTAGACGTTACATTTTTTTGTTTTGTTTCTTTACTAATTCGTTTTCAATGAATTATTATAATATAGTACGCGGTACTTTGTTTTGGTTGGATCTAATTAGTATTATTGTTAATTAAATATTTGATCCGAATGTATTTTATATAAGTGTACATTTGTTTATTTCATGTTAGTTTCAAATTTTCCATTGATTTGTTGATGCGGGAGTTCATTAAATTTCATCTGAATCAGGTCCTGTTATAAAATTCTTGAATAGAGGAAGTCACATGGCAGTTGATTATTATTCTATGTCCATAATTTGTCTTACTTCTTCCGCCCTTCGGGGAAATTTAACACTGTTCTTCCTTTACTTCATCTTCATACGTCTGTTAATATGTTAATATGTACAGGCAGCGCTCGCTTAACGTACGCAAATTCCTGTACGGTAAAGGTGGAAATACACTATTGTCACTTCACGTGAACTCATGTGCTATCATGGTAACTCACGTCACGGGAAAAAAGTGTGCAGTATCGTTTTACATGGTATTTAAATGACTGAGAATCACACTGAGGTAACCTCACGCGTATCACGTCGTATCATCAACCTCACGCATGACAGCACGTTTTATTTTTCTGTCTATTTACATATTTGTAGCTCACGTGAGCATGCGTTTTGGCTTGTTTTAATATTACTTAGCGGTTTTTATATTTCATTTTTGTTTAAATGGATGAAATATTGATAAAAAAAGTCAGAGAACATGAATTTTTATACAATTCGCCCAATTTTTCTCTTTTTCTGTTAATATCATGAATACACAATTTTCTTGAGTTTTCACTTTCTCCATTGACAGTTATAAAAGCAGCAATAGTTTCCATTCCTTCTACCCAATCCGAAAAACTTGTTGAACTAGCCTCCTCCATTACTTAAAAACAAAAAAAACATTATTATTATTATTTACCCTGAAAAAAACATGACAGTAGTGTACTTCTAGGCATGATATCACGTTTTCAATTTGAGAACGTGACAGCATATGAGCTCACGTGAGGTGACAATAGTGTGTTTCCACCTTAAGTGAACGTACGTTAAGCGGACGGTGTATTTTGGGTGTATTTCCGACGAATTTGTGTCAGCTTGTGTGATGTGATGTACTTTCGTGCGGATAATGAATACGTAGTACGGACAGAGAGTCGTAAATAATCATGTACGTATTATCGAACGTACGTTAAGTGAGCGGTGCCTGTAGTTTCTTTCTCTGTGTAAATAAATTAGTTATTGTATAATTGTTTATAAATATTTAGATATGTTTGTCTATTGTAATGGATGTATATTTCAACTGACTTTTAATTTGGCTGTTGCGCTGTGTAATATTTGTGCAAAACTATTGAGTACTGCTGTTTGAAAGTTGTAGAATCCGTTGTCGTGGGCAGCAAGCACTATGCGCATGCGTCTATGCTATAGACACGTAACCGTGAGTGAACACATGTATTTATTTGTACTTGAAATAATTGCTAGACGGTGATTATTGTACGCGTGTGTGTGAATGTATACAGTATGATGTAATATGTCTAACAAGCCATTTTTTTGTCTCACGGCGGGTTCTAGTGGGCGTGAATCTGTATATTAATTTGACAAAAAACTAACGACAAAATAATCTACAAGTGTAACCTTCGTTCTAAAGCTACTGTTTGTTGTGTGTTTGTTACACTTCCTGTCCAGGCGACAAGAAATCCAAATTGCTTCATGTCTCTCTTCTGGTATAATTTAACGGCAGCGGTTTGTTGGAAATACCGCTACCGGTTAATGTCAGGTTTCACGCCCGGTAAACGCATGTCTGCCTGCACTCGCGATTCAAATTACCGGTTATGTTGGAATATCAACTAATTACATTACCGTATGCAACTGAAAATTATGAAAATGTTATAATATTTGCCGACATTAATATGATGGTGACTCACATCAAATCAGCATGCATGCATATACGTATATATATATATATATATATATATATATATATATATATATATATATATATATATATATATATATATATATATTGGCAATGTATGTAAACACAAAGTGATTGATTAGTTGTGACAACTACCGGTATATCTATAAGAGAGGATGCGAACTTCAAGTGGTATATTATTCGTGATTGGGCTAACGTTTCGTAGTTATCCATGAATTGATTGCTGTCCATTTGTAATCCCGATGCACAACCTAGGCAAATGACCGCGTGTACATGACAAATAATGCAATTTGGCATCAAGTTACTTACATTTTGGCGTGCATATCGTCACGTTTCTAAGAAATCCCAGTCTCACATCCAAATCATAGTCGCAGGTGCTTTATTAACACATTTATGCAATGCCAGTAGATCAAATAGTACAATTTATAACATTGTACTTATGTACACGATGCATTCTTCTCCCAACTTCATTTGTAAAATAAAAGATTAGTTTGGTACATTGTAACTCATCCGCTTAATCTTTTCAGTTTATTTTTGAATGTTGGCAATTCTAAGAATTGGTTATTTTATTCCACACGTTTAACTCAAGTGCCCCGTTGCATTATTTTGCAATGTAGTTGGCGTGAAATCTATGCTGTTTTCTTGATTCGTGTGACAACTGAAAAAAACACAAATATTTTTAGATACAAATCTCTTTTTAAACGTGATAGAAAATGTTTACATTTTTCGCTCTAAATATCACAGTTTTGTGTTTACTAATAATCTAAAAACAGAAGTAGCAGATTTTATTCTAGAACATGTTCTTTGATTTGTTTATTAGTAATTTTCATTTATAACCTATTGCGGTATTATTAGTTTAAATGTTTAGTTATATTATTTCATTTCTTCTGTGCAAATGTATCATTGTTACTCTGTGCAATTTCATCACGCTATTACTTTTTTTTCCACAATTTTCTCTATTTAAATTACGCGTTTTAACTCTGCAAGAGATTAAATTTTTCGTTGGGAAAATGCATAGAATACAATTATTTTGGTAACGCAATTCTACGCGACTTTTTCGTTCGTCAATTATCTGCACTATTTATATGCAAATGCGGTGTCTGCCCGACTATGGCGCATACATACACGTATGCACAGAAATGCCAGCCAGCGGTGACGGTGACTGTAAAGCCGTTTGTTTGTTTAGTATTATGTATATAGCCATGTATGTCTGTATGTATGGCGTGCGGCCGTAGGCCCCCGATAGATGGATGGATAGATGCCACGCGCACTAAACCAGCCAAACGACGATCAAACAACCTATCGAATGATGACGATCATATAAGCGTATAAGCCAGACTAGTTTTAATTAGCTTTATACGAACAACAAAAAAAAAAAAAACGAACGAGTGCTATTTGTTCCGCGTCTGAGAATTTTTATGATCGTTTTATTGGGTATTAGATGATGCAGACATAAATAACGACTTTTTGTTGAACGATGTTGTCCGGTGCAACCCGATGACGTGTGGGTGCAATAATTGCATTTATACTGCTGACAATCATATTGTTTTTGTTAGTGTTGTTTGTCTTTGATTATTTTCTTTGTAACATTATTGTCGTTTTATACCAGATGTCATACGTTTTTATATATGTACATAATTTTAGATTATATCTTTGGTTGCATATTTGTTGAATGAATAATAATAAAATAATTATCTGATACAATCGGTGATGAATATAATTTTTAATTCTTTTTTAAGTTGAAACTTCTGTTTTGTGTCAATATCAGCGCATAATAATCTTCAATAAAATGCGTAATTCAGAAACGACATACAATTATGAATAATCTGTGAAATTTCAATAGATTTTATTTAAAATCTGACTTATTATATGTATATAAATTAATGTATATGAATTATGTAAATATTTTAAGTTCGTTTACATACCCGCGAAAATATAAATTCCTGTACCAATTCCTTTTCCGTTCAAGGCAGTTTGCTTCTATAACCAACATCTTCCCGTAACGTTACAGAACACAAACTTTAGCTGCTGCTCCCAGATTCTAATCGCGATTTAATATAATTACATTGTAGAATTTATGTATCTATGCAACACCATTACGGCCCAAGTCTATTAATTAAACATTACGCGTTTGTTGGCAAAGTTCAAAGTTGAACACTACGTGACACGATGCATTTATACAACGACAGACACAAGCTAGCCGCTTGTTGTTGCTTGTGTCCAATGCATTGTTGGTTTATGTCATTCGTTTCTGGTTCGGGCTTACTTATATGTATATGTGTATAGGATAAATATATGTACATACATGTGTGCTGTGTGTGTGCGTGTGTGTGTGTGTGTTGTATTGCATCATCGATGTGTGTACGTACGTATGCATGTGTATGTGTGCGCGAGCGTGTGCCTGACTGCATGCGGTGCGTGCCGTGGCCTTGTGCACGGACGTGCGGAGCGTATGGGTGCGTGAGTGCGTGCGAACATGCTGTTATGCACCTGTGTGCCGGTCCCGTGCACAGTGGCGTACCGTCGCTCACAAGCTCGTCGCCCGCTACTAATTATTTGTATTGAAACATTCTGTGTGTTTCTGTGAGCAAAATAATAACACAATCAACAGGAAACGCAAAGCAAATTGCAACGATTAAAACTCGGGTTTTGTTTACAGAGAGACATGAGTTTAAGTTAGTGTATTTTGTTTCGTTCTCTGACTTTACATGTAATATATAGTAGCGTAACCTTTTAATTATCGTAACATTGTGAGTTGGCAACAATTCATTGTACCTCGATATATAATACATGCATTAACATTTGCCATTAGATTAATCACTGCATTATTACTAATGATTTTGGAATTTTAATACATTTCAATGGGGTTCTACATTAATGGTGTTCTATATTACGGGATAATGACTGTAGTTTAAACAATTTCAATGCATATTAAATTTTGACAATATTAAATGAAATTGTTGCCCCCTTGTGAACGAGCCGTTACTGTAAGACAGTTGACCACGGCATGCACTTCAATAGGAACGGTGTGTGTGTGTGTGTGTGCTGTCGTAGCTCGTGCGGCTGTTACCTTGCGCAACGGCCGCGTGATCTCCTCCAACCTCCGCCGAACTGACCGCCCCTTATCCGCCGTCACTGGTTGTATTCGGTCGGACCGTTCACTTTGTGTCTCGCTGATTTAATACTAGCACAACACACACACACATACACTCACATATATGTATGCACTTACGTCTGAACACTCTGTTCAACTGTTTCACGAAGCCACGTGCGCGAATCAGAATGATTGTTGTCGTTCCTTGCTGGGATATACGATTAGAATTTGTTTTCTTTTTTCCCTTTCGTTTCTACATCTAGTGTGCAATAGTATCGCGCTACTGAGATATGTAATAACAACGGGTGTGCTTACAAAAAGAACGTTATGAAATTAATAACGTCGGGCAATTGGTATCAAATCGAATAATACCAATAATAACACTGTAATAACCTTGTACCATTAATTAAATTTATTAGTAATTTAACTTTTTACAGGAACATAATAATATGAGACATGTATATTGTAATAACGGATTCAGAGATAAAATTCTGAAACTGTTTTACAATTATTTCGATATGATACTAAAAGTGTATATTTGTTTATGTTACAGGTGGTAATTGTTGGTCCGCAATGGATCGAAATGGCCGGTGTACGGAGTTGTTGAGTGAAAAAATGACCAAGGAAGAATGTTGTGCTACGAACAGTGTCGCGACAGCATGGAGTTCGGAGGACCTAGACGCTGGAGCACTGTTCTTCTGGCGGGTTCTTGGCGGTGGCGTCCCCTGTTACACCTGCAAAGGTATGATTCATTATCCTGTAACTTACTTCTAAACCATTCTTCATTTATATATTTTATTAAATAAATATACATCTTTATAAAAGAATAAAATCATCACGAAATTTCAAATGAATACGTCTTCGATATCTTCTAGAAGTTCATTTGCCCAAAATAAATTCGACAATTTCCGGCATAAAAATGTTTCCTGATAGACTAAACAAAGTATAGTATATTTATCCACACTGAAAAAAGAAATGATGCATATTAATCTGACAGATTTAGGAACTTTCCATATTTTTTTTTTAAAGAAAACATCCGTTGTTACAGAGAAAATAAATAATACCACGCATATATATATATATATATATATATATATATATATATATATATATATATATATATATATATATTCCTAATTCAGTTCGTTTATTTGCAGAATCTTGCAGTGGCGTCCAGTGTGGTTCTGGTAAAAAATGTGTGGTGCGCGACGGTCGACCAAAGTGCGTTTGTTCGCCTGATTGTCGAGCGAAATCGAGGCACCCGCAGGGCCCTGTGTGCGGCACAGACGGCCGCTCATACCGTACGGTTTGTCGACTCAGGAAACGTGCATGTCGGCGGAAGTCCAGTACCTTGGCGATCGCGTATTACGGACAGTGTCAAAGTAAGTACCGGTACATTAACTACTACAAACCCCTTGACGCATTACAGTCACAAGGTTCTAATGTATTATAACCTAACTTTATCCAGAACACACACGTATTTATATAAATGTCAGCTGAACACTTTAGCATGGCCAACTACTACTATATATGATAATAATGTAGGAACTATTTCACACTAGTATCGGCGGACGGTTTAATTTGTTTGGACGGCGCAAACAAAATATTGCCTTAGCTTGCACGTTATTGAAAATTATGTGTGCCTAGCCTAATTATAGATCGTTTCATGTACACATACATGTAACACGTGTAAACACATAACGATTGCATCCTTACCTACCTACCAGCATGCCATGAACATTTTGTTCTATTTTAAATGCGACTTAGAAATGAACATCAGACGCAAGCAACACAGGAATTCGGCAATCATAACAATCAAAAAATTAGTTCTAACAAGAATCCATAAACAATTTTTGCACTGTTATTTTGTTTAGTGTAAAATGCGTACATACGTGCAATGTAAACGTATACGTTTGTGGCCATTCTTCGTAAATGTATGACTTTGAAAATATTTACACAATAAATATGTCTGAGATGCATTCCTCCTGGCGCCGCGGTGCTCATACGACGCTGTGTATCGCCCCTCCAAACCATTGGTGGCGATTTAGGTGGGGCATAAAGGAAATAAATGTTGATACACATAAGAATTATTATTTATAAGCTAATTTTGTGTACAGCATTTAAACAGTAAATCGCAGGAATAAATGAAGATTTGATAACTCAATTTAAGAAATATACAAAAAAATTAAGAACTCTCTCTACGCCACTGATAATTAACAGCCGAATGGTTGCATATTACATTCATATATTGAGGTTCACGTGCGTGTTTATGGTTTTGATTTCGGAAGGAATGCGTATGTGTTATTAATAAATTGATGATGTTTTTTTTCTTTCGTTGTTCGTTCCGTTTTTATGGGTAATTCAAGTAATCTGGACAGTAAAATGGTTTTACAACAGTATTTACTGAATGTGCAGGCGAGTAATGAGGTAAATACGCAATTCTACTTCGTAGAACTGTTCATTACTTTAGTCTGGTATGCACATACATGCATATACAGGACGGCGTCTTTGTACAGCAATTAAACGATATTGTTGAATCGCTAATTGCATTAATAGTTTTATTGATAGAGTTAATTACGGCGTACGCATTTAATTCCAAGCCATAACAGAAACGTTCAGTGCAGTTGTATTCACTGAACTGTGCAATTGTATACATTTTTACATGAAACATTTCCTTATATAGATAATTTATCACAAAACACCTACTTCTATTATTTAAATATACACCTTAGAGTATTAATCTATATAGATCTACTTGGATTCTAAATAGATTTACAATGGGAATGGCTGTTTGTGTTACAGGTTCTTGTGACAAAATCCGTTGCCCAGCGGGCAAACATTGCCTGGTGGATCAAAACTTGAAGCCACACTGTGTACGATGCTCCCGACGCTGCCCCGCGCCGGTACCCGGGAAGCATGTGTGCGGTGCCGACGGAGCCACGTACCCGAGCGCCTGTCACCTGCGAGAAGCCGCCTGCAGGAAGGGCAAAGCCATCCCTTTCGCCTACAAGGGCCGCTGCAAACGTAAGCCGCTCCCGCATCACCAAACCGCGGAGTGGTATTTTCCACTGTTTATTTTTATTTTATTATGCACGCTTCTCTCTCTCTCTCTACTGATTTCCACTCATTTTTAATATATATATATATATATATATATATATATATATATATATATATATATATATATATATATATATCATCAATTTACTTTCTCAAATTCTTCCACTTTCAATTTATACATTTATTTCTGTTGCCACGTTTTCTTCTGACTATTTTAAGTGCAGAAACATCAATTACATTATTCAAATAACCGGCATTTTTTCCGTGATTGCCAATTTCGAAAGTGCTAAGATTTTAATGAAATAATGAATTTCATTTATATCGACATCCGTTACGCGACTGATAGCAAAGTTATATTCACGATTTCAATTTTTTTTTTCAATACGTATTTTTATCAAACCGGTTTTTCGCAAATTGCAGATATTATTCGCTATTAAAAATATGTAAAAAATTTAAAAATGAACGGTTTGAAACTAGTCATTATATTAAGTAATTCTCAGTCTTTGTATATTATTGATTTAAAGATAATAGTAGGTTTCATTGAAAAATTATAGTATTTACTTGGGTTAAATGTTTAAAGAAATTGCTAAATTTTAGAACTATTTTTGTAATTTTTTTTATTTATTCTTGGTAAATACTATTTATTTGGCGATGGAAACTGTGAATGAATCACCTATAGGTGGTAATTATATAATTATAGATGAATTGGAAGTTCTTTTATGGTGATGAAATATTTATTATTAAGTAAACATTTATTCGGATAGATATTTCGTAACTGGTGAAATTCGCATTCGTATACATTATGTATGAATAAGATCATTCATCGTTACGGAATGCGGTGTTTCGTGAGTCCACGCCCGTGAAGACGTTCACCAGGTACACGTTAAGGTCGTAAAGAATCGAGTTTATTTCCTCAGTTCGCCACAGAATGCACGATTGCGTTTCTGTGTAGCGTGGGGGATCCACTCGTTCTAAAAATACCCAGCGACCTGACACTGTTATCCGGTTGCCAATTCGGCCTTCCTGCCCGTTACCGCGCGCCCCCGCCTGTGTCCTCAACAACCACCGTCACTTGTACAGTACCACGAACCATACCGTCCGAAGAGCTACCATATATCGTATGTATTTATCTTTTACAGTGAACGAAGGATTTTCATTTAAATTTTAACAATAAACAATATATTCAACTTGAGTTTGATTATCTACTTGTTCTTTTAACTTCTTCACTATCAGGCAACTACATTAATTTCGAATATAGTATTCGTCGTTCACCATCCATATCAGCAAGGTATTCTATAGCATTTGGAATTATATTTCCTTTCAGTTAAATGCAAAATGACTATTTATTTTCAGTGTTTATCTGACTGATATAAACCTCTCGTCTATACCGTATATACACGTGTGTTGTACATTAATGATAAAATTTGTACGGTAGCTTTTAATTCTGTTAGCAATTTTCCTTTTATGAACTCATTAATTATTTTTTTATTTGCGACGAGAGTTAATGCGCAGTTTCTTTAGTCTTTAGTAATGTTTTCTTTTTAAGTCAACGACAGTGGAAAATAGTATAATTATGTGGAGAAATTAAGATCTTCCACGGTTGTAAAATGAACTGTAAAAATATTTGCAGGAAATAATTATGAAGATATTAAACTGATGCACCATAAAACATGGAAAATAATGTTGTTCCAAACACTAAAAAAACTTCTAGTAGCATTCCGTTTTCCGTTAATATGTGCCGTCATGCAGGTGGACACGAGATCAAATTATTCATTAGGATCCAATACAATGTTCGTAATACATGAATTATGTACACTTGGTCCCATATGTTTGGAACGTCTGGGCACTATACAAGGTAGCTGATGAAAGATCAACCTTTCTGCTTGCTCTCTTTTCAAACATCATTCGCTCATCAAACATATTTTAGAGTCACATAAAACATGCATACAGGAAGTGCTAAATACTAAAATGACATATTTTATTATTTTTCTGCCATGTAAAATGGCTATTTAAGCATCGTACCGTCCATACGAATGGCCATGCACACCATAAAATATGGGATCAAATCTCCAACAGAGTCGGTAGTTTGCCATTCATCTGTTTTCCTTTACTGAAATCTTTAGTAAAGTATTCTATTTTTACATTCAATTGAAATAAAGGACAAGTTTGAACACGAATACGTAAATTGTTTCCTTTTTTTAGAACTTACGGTAGTGAATAAACTTATAATTTTCAATACTTTACTTGGCAAGTAAAATCTAAATTATTACCTACACAAAAATGAAATTGTTCTTGTTTTAACGTAATATTCATTTCAGTAAATACAAATGTGACGTTCTCAGTTTATTAGAATAATGAAATGTATTACCGAAAATAATAAAATTTAATTAAAACCCGGCCCTAATTTCTGACCTGTGCCATTAAACACATTTTTAATCAGTGACAAAATGAGTGCCGAAGTCCACGTTGTTTTAACGAAATCTTTTAGTACGGTTCTGTTTACTTTTAATTAAAGTCGGTTTATTATCGGGTTCCACTAATAAAAGTAACGTTACAGTAACGTGAGTAGCAAAAATCGAAAAATCGTAAATGAAATTAAAAATGTAAATGCTGATACATTAGACGGCTATATAGGGCAAATATATTATATTGCTGCTGGTATTAATGTGAACTATAAAATCTTTGTAAAAATGTTTTATGTGGAAACTGTTTTACCTAGAGCTGCTCCATGTTGATGATGATGATGATGATGAAAGGGAGCAAGTGGGGAGGAACTATATTACGTAAATGAGAACAGATACATGCCGGTATAATATGACGGATGTTAGTTATATACGCCGTGATTGGTGTACCTTATATGACTTGGTATATTAACCTGTTGTTAATAGCCAACTAGATACACTTGTAACATGTACATACTGATTTCGTCTTCCTCCTCTAATATACCTTCGTGGCTATGCTCTATGATTTTACGCTTGTATAATGAACGTTGATTATCAGCATGTAACAAAAGTTGTAATGAACCATGTGAGCACAACATGCGTGTCACACAACTGCTTACACTTAATGACAGATAAATGAAAATCTTCTCTCCCTCTGTCTCTCTTTCTCACTCTTTCGTTACTATGGTTTGTTGTAATTATACAACAGCTACAGGCGAAGATAGATTTCCTATATTTCTCATTTCATGGATCGTTGGAAGACAAAGTTGGAATTTGAAAAAAATTGATACTTATCGTTTTTCTAAATCGTCTTGCTATTGACTATATAAATACGATTCAATATAATTATAACAGTACGTAAATATATATATATATATATATATATATATATATATATATATATATATATATATATATGAATATATTTCTGATGAGTTTGTATATATACATATTGAACAAGTGCTTGTTAATATTTGATTGAATTAAATAATTTCGCTTGTTGTTGAAGAGAAACACAGGCTGGCAAAGAGGTAGGCGTACTGAGGACTGGTTGATCGCGATACAGAGAGCGAGACAAGACAGTTGCCGGTCGCGGGTACGCTGTTGGTTGGTCTGCATGCCGAGCAAGTACGTATGTACTGCACAATCACCATTGTCAAGTGTACCGTGACTTGTGCCGCAGACACAACAATGCAATACGCGCGATAAGTGCATCCACCTCAGTGCCATAGACCTCACACCGATAGATTATAACTTTGCACGAACGTGACACCAAATTCACTTACAGATATTCTTACGCACTCTGAAGGAACTATGCGCGAGATTCCACATTGAGTTTCTTAATTTCTTGCAGTAGTTCACATTTATTGGCTAGTTCAAAACGTAATAGATAATACTACAGTTCTAAAAAATACAGAAATTATTACCTAGGCATCCTGTATAACTTAGTTAATTACAACGTTTCACTAATTCCACCTTGCTCTACAATAAATACTATCTGTTCTCTTTAAATACTGCTAAACGTAATTGACAAAATGAATACTACTTGTATGAACGCTATCAGATACAATCGAGAACGTACTCTATTTTTCATATTCATCGTAAATATCACAAGCCATTATGCAAATGCAGCCCCGAGAACAACATCAATTAATATCCCATCGTGCATGTTACATTGGCCGTAGCTAAGCGGGACGAGCCGCCCTGTAGATAATACATACAATGTATATATGTATGAATACACACGCGCGGGTTCCGCGCTTGCCGTAACGACGCAGTCTCCAGGCGTTACACTTGGAGCGCCGTGGTTTGGCACGATTTTATCACAGACTGATTGCAGTTCGCCTCGGGATTCCACAGCACACTACAATAAACTGTGCTCCATCATCGGCCGAATGCTCGGTCGGCACTCTTCCATCACGGTGTTTAGTAGATTTGCCCAGACGATGAGTCCGCAACTACGATGTGCTTTTAAATGAACAATTGATGAGAGTGCTTCTTTGAATTATGAGCACTGCAATATTTGATACGCGGAATAACACAATGCTCTCATTATTGTACAACTTGACTGATGGCTTCTCTTCTTCATCATCATCATCGTCATCGCCGTCGTCATCGTCGTCGTGTTTTTCTTCTCGTGCTTGGCGTGATGCTGTTTGCGCTTTCATTCCAATGCAATAATCCAACTCTTGTAGTTCAAAGTGGAATGTTAGATTAGATTGGGTTAGATGCAGTGCTGTTGTTGCACTTAGGTTAGGTTAGCTATACCATTATCGTCTATTGATTCTGTTTTAATTCCACTAATGTCAACATCTATTGCTTTATATTGTTGATGAGCTATACGTGTTTTTGTAAACAGTTCATTTCAATTGAAATGTATAGAATTCTAGAAAGCAATGTTGTTCTATCAGTAATGAATGATAACATTCAACTGACGTTGCCATTTTTGCTCGTTATTGCAACCAACAATTTTTAAATCGAATACATATTCTCTACACGTGTCTAGCGGAATCATTTCATGTCATTTGTGTCGAAATAAATAGCAATGAATTCAGAAATACTAACATTATGTATGTCTCTTTTTTATGATACTCCGTGTGAGTGAATAAATGAAAACATCTTTCTGTAAGTTGTGAGGCATGGTAAGACTTGATCATCTGTCTGGTCGGGGCCGCGGACACAGAACTTACCTACCACTATCGTATCGTACCATACCGTGTTACAGCGAGACACAGACACACACACACACACTCACGCTCACACAACACATGTACACATGTTTGTAGGTATATGGCATGCAAGACACTAGCCTCCCATATACCGATATGTTATTGTACACAAATCAGCCGGGCTTATGGCGCAATGAGGTGCCGGACGTGTGTCCGCGGCGTGTCCTTGGTACGTCCTTGAGCACCGAGGTCATTAACCAGCGGCGTACGCGCGCGCGAGTTCTCTCTCCAGAGAGAGAGTCACGGCGGGAGCAGCCATCAGCAGCACACGCCACCGTCACCGTCGTACCAACGTATGTACCATTGGTAACGTAATGTAACATAACGTAAAATACAACTCACCCGTCATTTCGTCACTCCCCTTATTTGTTCTTTATTATTAATTAATAAGGTTGAATATTACAAAAGAAAAACTATCTGTAATATATAAAAGTAACAATTTCGAACTAATATTTGTGAATTTCTAACGAAATCTTTCATATTACAAATAGCGTTGAGTAGTTTAGTTTTATGAAATGATTAAGAGTAACATTCCACTACCATACAGGTTAGTACAAATGACATAAACAGTATAACAACAACATTGATGGATAACCTTTATTTTTAAATCTGTTTTCTAAGATATGTATCAAAGGCAACACTAACGTACGTAAGAGTGTTATGGTAGGTCGTAAACAAAAGTAGTCTGGCATGCGGTATGACATGTGGTATAGCATATGGTTAACAATGCACAGTGGCATGTGGTAAAACGGTATTTCTTAAAATAAAAGCTGGTCTGGTAATTAAAAAGATTTTTATACATAAAAATATTTATACTCTGCATCGTTGGTCTGTTCTGTTCTTCATAATTCATGTTCGTTCCAATTTACATCCCAAACCTTCAGTATAATGTGGTCGAAATACACGGAGTATTTGTGTATTTTCATTTCCAAAAACGGAAGGATATATGAATGTATACAAATCTGAATTAGTGCGTCATCCAATTCATGTCAGCACTATTCATAGATAGTTTATAAGAAATACTTCGTTTATTTTGCTTCTCATTGAAACGGGAAATTGAAGTTGGCTGTGTTTTTGATACATAACCTACATATACGCAGCGCAAGAAATGTGTCATACCGATGAAGCTACTGTTCCTGATTCAGTTGAAACGTTCGGCGAATCGGGACGTTCTGGTGCGTTCCGGGAATCAAAATAAGCGTACGCCTCGTTGCCCCGTACTCCTTTTTACTTGGAATTTCATACGCTCCATCCATTCTTGGTACATGTAGGCATGCAGAGAGTCAAAAATTTCGACGTCGTGTCAGCATCGTTCATAGACCTTGCACAGATATACAACTCTCTTGTGCTGAACCATTATTACTTATCGTAAAATATATTTCATCTTGTAATAATTCTTTACTCTAGTTACACATGCAAACTGTATGAAATAAGATTCGCAATAGAGTAATATTTATTCACAATGGGGAAATCGAGAAGTTGCATACTTGCATGTATCTGCGATGTGTTAATTTTCACATATAAACGAGAGTACACAACACTATTTTCTTGTAACGTTGCTAGTTATTTCAAAGTTACATAACTTTGATGTAGTAAATTAGCATTAGAATGTTTATTATTTGCAATAATGCATTGCGTCTTTGCCTTGTATTTTACGCAGAATGACAGCACTTGTGAAATACGTACCACTTACTTATATACGAGTATATGTTTCACTGTTTTATGTATACGGGTGTAGGTGTTTATTTCACATATGTAGAATGTATAATATAGGTTGAGAAACGTTTTAACTGAATATGGTATGCAAAGTAGCTATGCATATATTGAAAATGCAGAGTAATTCTCCCTTTTTCAGACAAATATTCGACAAATAACGTATTGCCAAAAATTAGCACCGTCAAAACATTTTCAATTCACAACCACTGCCAGAGACTTGGCAGTTCTTAAAGAAAACAAATAAATCCATGCACCTTAAAAGTGTTAATAGCCGGACAATAAATGCGAAATAATTTTCGAGTGCTCTTGCAGCCAAGCAACATTTTTGTATAATTTTCTCTTTTGCATTTATGCACATATCGTACAATGCCCTCTGCGCAATACATACATACACGTACATATGTATGTATATATGCAGAAAAGTGTCCCTGTAATTCGGTTGGCATTTTAAGCGAGTCCATATGTGAATTTCAGTTCATTTGGAAGAGTAAACAGTGCATACGAAGTGATGATACAAAATCACTGCCAACTCGGTTCAAAATATACGCATCACTTGTCTCGACTATAACACTTGCACATACATACACACAAACAATACCGCGAAGGTCAATGTTTGTTAACCTCTTGATAAAGTTCCAAGAAAATAAATGATTTTTTTTTGGTTGCTGTTATCTCAGGTTGTAACTGTCAAATAACAGTTTCACGAATTATATTTACATTAGCGGTGAGAACTGTCATTTGTTTTTATTCACGTGCGTTCTTTACTGTGTGTTGTATACACACAGTGTGTCACGTTATTTGTCATTTCCGCACAGCAGACAAACACTGATATTGATTTGATAAAATACTGTACCACATATTCACATACGAAGCTTGCAGATTTGTTACGTCTAATATATTATCCTTCAATTTGTTACTTTAACAATCTGTGTACTTATTTGAAATAGAATATAGAAATAAAGAACAGATAACATATATTACTATATTAGATATACTTCTTGTGATATATAATTTTATTATCGAATGTAAATGCTGAACAAAAACACATTTCACTTATGTAAATGATGAAACGCGGGGAAACATGTATACTCTAGGACAATTGTAAACACAGTTGACAGGTGATGCATACATGTAGACGTGGAAAAAGAAAGAAAATGTGAGAATGTAAAGGTGGTGGTACATACATACACGTATTATACGAGGTGTCGCTGGTTCGACAATTGGCGTGTGGAGTGTTGACTGGACTGTCGTTGTCGAGTGTTGGACATACATGGGGTGTGCTGGTTCGGGACCCGCTCATGTTGACACTCTGACACTTGTCACGTGTTTGTTTTAGCACCACTGGTGTTTGTTCAACGGTGTACTCTCTCTCGATATATAATACAACGAGGGGACAAGGGGATGTGTTGAAGTGCTGCTATATACTCTACTACATTGCCGTTCGATACTTGACTTTCGATTACAACTGACTTTTTTCGCACGATTTTGTTAAACTCTTGTCAGGTATCTCATTAAAGTGATGACTGCGTAATGTAATATTTACTTTAGTATTTGCACTGTAGAAATTTATTTGTTTGTTTTTCATATGCAGTTAGCTTTAAAACAGGTGACGAACGGTATAAAACAAATCCGATCGAACGTATTTGCTTTCATTTATGTTATGATGACAGTTGAATTTACGATATTGTCTGCAAGAACTACTTCTCAATAACAGTGTACTCAGTTTACACTTTTAATCGTGATGGTCGTGGGTGTACCTGTACTAAATTTCATCATCACCATCGTTAAGTTCTGTGCAATTAAATTACGCAATGATACTGAACATTTATTTCAGTGTGCGCAATTATTATCCTAGTTTTAATAAGATGTATATGCGAACAGCTGACGGGTACGTTTTATTATTCCGTTTTCTTGTCAGACACTCGGCGACGACGACGTGGAATACAAGACGTACCAGCAATAAAACACACCTTAAATGACAGCTGACAGTTTATGTTAGGTATAACAAAACACTGTCTAATTATGTTGTGATATATGTATGTAGTTCCGCACCCTTCCACCTACACATTAGAAAGTACCTGTCTACACCTCTGTATGTGCACATTACGATATTAAATGCTACAAATAATTGTACATAATCATACATACTACACTTATGTACGTACGTACGTTCGTAAGTATTTTTCTTTTTCCTCATTATCCTTTCTCTTTTTCGTAATGTTTCAGGCATAATTATTTGTTTGCTCGAGCTTTGACCAGGCATGTAAATTTACTTAAATTTATTACCCATTTGAGAAACGCCGGTAAAAATATCTGTGTTTACTGCTACTATAATATGAAAACGGTATTTCTTATCGGTTCAATAATTTTACGTTGATTTTACCTACATAAATGACATTATCAACTTTATGGCTTTTGCATAAAAAGGAAAAAAACTTCACTATCGAACATTCTCTCAACGTGTTTAATGTTCAATTACATGAACAGCGATTATGCGGAAAATTATTAATATCGATTTAAACTACTGCTGTATACGTTAGCGATTTATGATTAATAAATAAGGTGATTTTATTTCGATACTGTATTATTACGTTACTTGATCAAATTGTATACTAGTCATATTTTGTTCTATAACATATCTATATGTTTGCACCCGTTACCACTATAAATGATCTGTTTCGGTTACAATTCTAATTCCATCTTACTATAATTGCCCTTTTATTGATAGAGAATTTATACATACTATTTAGACTGGACATTACGAACATAAATCACATTAAGTATTCACATTAGAAGTGAGATGGAAAGTTATAATTGTTTAGTCAATTGTTTTGTATGACATCTTTCCAAATGTATAAATTATATACCAGCTGCGTTACATAAACGTATTGCTGGTTGCGTAAACACACGCTGTGAGCGGGCCGTGTGAAACTGCAAATATTTGTAGGGAGTACAACGGTGCAAGGCGGCATGTAATTTTACGTTGTGAATCCGTTTTGCTTAGCAACGTCTGAGTTTCATCGTTACAGACGTGCTTTGCAGTCGTTATTTTTAGTGATTTGTTTACGTTATTGCCGATACAAGTTGCGAGCCGTTAAATGGACTGTTTATATTTACAAATTCCAGTGCGAGTGCATCGCTGTTTCAAAACCAAGTAATTCGCCAACGCCAGGAAAATGCGCAAACGGTCGCCGAGTTTTATGTGTTGTTGAAAGAAATGTCCGTTCGTTGCTTGGCTTGGTCTGTGCCTGGCACGCACTCATGATCATCGTGCACATATAAATTTAGGAGATTCGCTTCCCGCAATTAACGTATTTGTGTTTATATAGATTTGCGAATCAAATGCACCAGTGCTGTCAGTTAAATTTAGACGTTAACTAATATCATTCTAAAGTTATTTCTTAATGTACAGTCTTACTTAACATCAACTGTAGTTATTAAATGATCTTCTCTTGACTTGAATGGTTATTGAATGTAATTATATGAAATATATTTATATAACTCAGCACCATCTATATCAATATACATATTCTGCTATATATATTTAGTCTCGGTTGTTTGCTAAGAATCAAGTCGACTTGTATGATCCTGTTGGATCGTAATGTTCAGTTTACAACTCTACATGCAGAGTTATGGCTAGCATAGGTGGGTAATTAGTTGACGATGACTGATGATGGTATTGGTTTGTTTGTGTTGCAGAATCGGCGTCATGTGGTAGCGTCAAGTGTAAGGAGCGCCAGTCGTGCCTGAGTGAACTGCACACGGGCGCACCTCGTTGCGTGACCTGCAGCTACCGGTGCCCGCGGCCAAACTCGCCGGCTGGGGCGCGCCGCGAGATGGGCGGCCCCATCTGCGGCACCAACAATCACACCTACCACTCCTGGTGTCATATGCTCAAGGACGCCTGCGCCACTGGCTACGTCATTGAGACCAAACATTCGGGCACCTGTGAACATTACACACCTGGTATGTATAGCACTTTGTAGCCAATATGTACCTACAAAACTACTCCAATCTTAGAGGGTGAATTATCCAAATCGGTCACTGAGTGAATCCTTAAAAGTTTCTCTTTGGATGACAGTTATTTCTTCTGTAAGAATGAATACATGAATTAGTGTATTTATTGACATAGTGTATAATATTTGAATCATATAAAGTATAATAACTTTATGTCTTGCAAGTGTGACAATATTCCCGATACATACATGTGCAGTTAATAAAGCTGATTGAATAAGTAGTTTCTGTGAGTATGTCGCGGGTATAAGGAGACAAATGTACATGCGACAGAGAAAGTATCGAGACACATGACCCGTCCCGAGCCAGACACTTTAACCCGGTTTTATTGCAAACTGGTAATTGGTATCATTTGCGGTTCCAATCGAGATATTTGCGTGTCAACTTGGAACGCGACCAGTGATATACAACTCAGATCAGACACAGTAGCGTAGAAATAAAGGATCGTTCGACATGTGTTGAAAGCTAAAATAATAATAGTACGATAACAATGTATTATGTACTGTTACAGGTGTATCCTTGTCAGCCAGTTCCAATGCAGTCATAGGCTCGAATGAGTTCACTGGGGACGTTTCTTAGCCGTGAGCTGACATCGCTACATCGAATTTCCATCATGAATAATTATTTGTTTGTTTTGTTGGTGCTTCTGTACCGTTGTTTTGTGAAATTTTAGTTAATGTGACTCTATCGTTGATTATTTATTTTTGTGAAGAAATATATTGTTATTTGTCAGCTGTCATACGTTATATCGAATACAAATTCATCCATAAATAGAAAAGATCGAAATGAGGAAACAACTTAATTTGTTAACAATTTATTTACAAGTTTTTGTGATCTAACATCTGTTAAAACGTAAATATTATTTAAGGATAACCGAAACCGAATGACGCTATATGAACAGCAACAGATAATATAAACTGATTATATGTAAAACACATGAAATGACACCATTTTAATGATGATTCTATAAGTCTGTTAGATATAGTTCATATAAATATTTTAGTTACATGTATATGTATATATTGTATATTTTAATAATTATTTTAAGTCGAGAAATTATAGCACTTACTGAATTTATTTTATTATATATTATTTATTTGCCTTTATAAATAAATCAAATTGAATCTAGTTTTAATAACAAATCAGTTATTTTCTTACACTAACTCTCCGTTACAATGGCATGAGAAATAATATTAACATTATCCAATACAATCTTCACTGCAGATCAATACTCTAATGTGATTGTATTCTAAAATGTTAATACTAATTGTTATGTAAGAAATAGAATTAATTATGTCGTTGTTGTTGTTTTTTTTCTCACTTATGCATGTGTACATATATACTATTTTATGCTGATAAATTTAAGACAAAATCTATTTTTCTTTAATTATTTATTGATCAACAGAATTTAACATATAATAATTTATTTAATATCGTTCCTATCTGACAAATTCGTATTTGTATTTATATAATTGTATAGATACCATAATCATATATACATATAATACTAGTAACACGTCCAATAACATGGATCGATTAATACTAACTAATGAATTAATCAATCGTTGTTGATTTAGGCGAAAGCTAAACGTTGGTACTGTGCGTGCACACGTACGTATTCAGTACATAGAGGAGGTACTGAGAACTGATGAATTACTACTATACTACTGTTATTAATCTCTAATAATACATATTAATAACTGATTGATAGAATATAGGATGTACTATTTTACTCTGGCATGTGAACGTATGTCGTTAGGAAAATAATTGTGCGTGTCTCTCGTAGAGTAATTTTAATTACGATGTGTTCATTTAGGATAAACAAATCGATAACCTAATTACTGATTAATTAATGTGTTAACTATGCATGTGAAGTTTAAATGTTATTATGCTAGGGTAATTATTCATATAGTCTAATGCCTGTAATTTTATGTGTAAAATTTAATGTCAGAAATCAATGTGTCAGTATTATCGAATGTAGATCTCAAAACATCTGTACAATTAATTACTTAATTGTATTGTAGTTTATTTCATTTATAATAACTAATTAGAGCTGCACTATATACATACGTACGTACGTACATGCATATATATGTTGTTCATTCTGCTTTATTATTAACAACAACACTGCAACCAGTAATAATCATGCTACTGTTTTGTTTCACTTCTGAACTTGTCTGTAAAATTCTATGCAGTTGTCCGGATGATATTCCTTGTATGATATCATGTTTAGTACATATTTTTAGTAAACGAATGTGAATATATTCAAATATTGTAACAGGAAATGGGTACACCTCACATAAACCTTATAAATGATGATGAAAAGTTAATGTTTAGTCACAAATTGTTGCACTTTGAGTATTCTTATGTATAATAAAATGCAAAGTAAATATATTCAGATGATCCATGTTTATTTATTATTTGTTTTTCTTACTATTCTCTTTCCCTCTCCGATTTTCCTCAGATATAAACTACATACTAGGAACGTTAATACAAGCCAGTCATATTATTCAGTAGCACTTACACATATTTATTGTTCAATATTTATTATTTTATTTCATATATTTTCTAAGCACTACATAGGTGGAATGTAAATCTATACAAATATATTGTTCTCTGACAAAATGAACAAGTTATGATAATAATTTGGAAATTTCACCATATTGAAATTAGAAACGACATTTTCAAATAAGTTTTAAGGTATTTACATTATATTACATATATAATACATGTCAGTTTAATTAAAATATGGCATAATTTTTGCATGTAAATTATACATAATCGATTATTGTACAGTATACGGGAGCTGCTCATTATGGAAAAACAAGTCAAAAGTCCGGTTGCAGTAGTGGTGTATAATCATTAATAATATGATGATTGAAATATATGTAAACTTATATACAAAGTCAACTTAAAGATTGTTTAACAAGCATTGTGCACAATGTCAGATTCACAATAAACTTCACACCTTATTATCATTATTTATAATACTATTTAAATATTTAACAATCATTTAATATCATCAACAATTCTGAACAGTTACGAGAGAGTGTGAACATCCCAAATACAGACTGCAGCAACGAAATACAATTATTCTGACATGAATCCAACATTGTGAGTAGAGTAGGACATAATGAAAGATAAATAGATAAAAGACTGGATAAAAGCACAAAGTAATGTAATGTAATGAAAAGTAAAATATGTTAATATCAATGCGTATGGTAAATATTTTGTTATTGAATACACATGGAATAACAGTTTTCTTGAAATATTTCTAGGCTATATACATAACAACAGATAAAGAATACTGTCTGTTATTTAGTGCAACAGCTGCAATAACGTTATTTTAAAAATATTATACGATTGCACAAATACAATGAACATGATTTAACCTCACCCGATACTACAGAGCTACACTCACAATTAACAGACAACAATCAATAATGCCACATTACACTTTAGCATCGATCATGTCAATATTTAACTTATAGTACACGTACGGATAATAATCGGATTGTCCGAAACCAAGGCCAGCCATGTCTACCGTCTGTAACATCAGAAACACAAACAGCTGTCAAAATCACAAAACATTGTTAGGTTATGTGCGATGAACGTACGTCAAAGTTAGCGGAACCTTGCAATGCACTGCTGTCCAAATGGCCGTACAGCTGGTTCAGCACGTCCCTTAAACGTTTAGTATTCTTCTTGTTGGGGTGAAGAAGTACCGCTTGGAAGTTTACTGGTAGACCGTATCTATAATACGTGTAAAAATATGTACATATATACTGAAGCAACTATTCTTCAATAACAAATGAATACCTTAAAACAGATTCAACAAAAACGCGCAGCGCTTTAACATGAATCCAGGCACAGAAACATTCACTGAAGTTCACTTTCAACCATCGCACCAAAGGACCCTGAAATTATTAAACAGCGGCAATAAACATCACATTATTTAAAACATTGTTTCGTAATACATACAAACTGTTTCTTCTTGTCTGTCACCAACTTGGTGATTTCATTCTTGCCAGCAGCAAGTTCTTCCTCGTTATATGTGAATTCTCTCACAGAGAACTTCTTTTCCCTTGCATGCAGTTTGAACTCTTCTACTACCTTCTTGAACAGCGACACGGAGTACAGACCGTATTCTTGGTCCTGAGAGATCAAGACAGTTGAACGAGGAACAATCATGTCGGTAATCTTCTCATAATTAGTATTCCAGTCATGGAACATTGCTCTAAAAGAAATTTGATATGAGACTAAGCTCAAATATATAAAAGATAATCATTACTTGGGCACAATCACCAACAAGGTTGTCAAGTATTCGGAATCCAAAATGAAATGTTCCTTTTTCACAAGATCAGCGAGGTTGCGAGTTAATAAACTTCCACTGCAAAGAAAATACTTCTCTTATTGTGTATACAAATAGAATATGATTGTTATTGTTTAGTAAACCGTAAACGTCAAAACTATAACAACATGCATGTTGATCTTACGTTTGCTTCTTCTCCAAGTTCTGTAAGCTGCCCTTCAAGTTATTGTAAGCGGTAGACTTGGTTTTCAGATCGGCATCGATCTGGCCGACCTGTTTGCTTATAATATCAGCGATATTCCTGAGCGATTGTTTAATGGGATACTTGGCGATATCCCACTGAAATCGTGTGATGTAAGATGGAAGATCACCTGCAGATTAAATAACTAATGGCTTATCGTGTGTATCGGACACAGACGTTAAGAATCACTAAGTCTGAACATGGTAATGTCAATAGTGAATGAATATACATGTATGTACGTTACTTGGATGTGCAAGCTGAGATAGACAGAGATACACACATATAGAGAAAGATAGATAGTAAAGATAAGAATAACAAGCTACCACCGATAAAGCGGACTCAGACACATTGTGAGTACTATAACAGATCGTGGAATGAGAGGAACGTGAGTATGTGTGTTTGTATTCGTGATCCCTGTGCAGAAACACACACACACGCTATACTGCACCATCAATCTGAAAATAAACATCGTATGTACACAGCTGGGAAACATGTATACAGCAACTGCGGGGTACAGATATAAATCAAATGAAAATACTTTTAGAATTGTCAGGTCTCGGAGATACTAAACAAGAATGCGACAGCAATAACTACAATAATAATCAACTTATCCGTACGAGATCAGTGTGACAACTGACTGTGAGTATACTACTACAAAATATAGGTCCAAGTACAAACATAACCTTAATTGTTTACTGTGAAATGACATTTATAAAAGTAGAGCGTACATAATGTTACATTGTGTTCATTGTTTATACAAACTACCATTCAGTAAATTTTCATAGTGGGATTAGTTTTGTTTTCAGTGAATGAAACAGTGGATAAACAACTCCGAGATCCTGTGAACTTAAGAAATAAAAAGATGGCGAGGGCGGGGTTTCATGTGTTTGTACAAGCGCTTCCTGGTGGACCACTGACCTGGCCCGAGAGGAAAGTCTGGTACACGGGGGCTTGGGGAGCTTTCAAGGGACAAACTGTCGTTGCAGTTGCTTGAAACAGGTGACGCTAGCGGCGTAATGGACTCCTCCGAGTCCAGGAAAGAACTGTCGGAGCCGGAGCGGGTGTTCCAGTTAACTGGCGGACACGTCGCGAATTCTGGAGGGCGACCACCAGCCCCGAAAGGCAAACTATCCTCTGTTACTTCATTAAAATTGTTAATTACTTTGTGACAACTGATGAAACACAATTAACGGGACAGATAAACCACATAGATATTCACTGAAATTAGAGCAAAATACGCAGCGTATATAAAGCAATGAAATAAACAAATGAAATCACTTACGAAACACAAAAGCTCTTGAATTTTCACTTTCACACAAATATAATATATGTAAATGGTTTCAATTTCTGAAAATGCTATTTGTTAAACGAATCATATATACAAGTCACAGTCTTCTTGAATAAAAGTGTAATAAGTATTTTAGTTTGCCAGTATTTATGTTTTACCACATTCAGACTTACAGTTTATAATTGATATACAGAACCACATTAGAGCACTTACTGTTATTTGCCATCAAATTTTCATGAAGTTTATCACGTTGGTCTTCCAATACTTCACCCAAATAATTCGCTACTTTTCTAGTTACTTGCTCTACAAATGCATCTAGCTTGCCTAGATCATCTGACAGACCGACCAGCTGATCTAGAGTACCGACCTAAAATAAAGTTAATATTAATATTTCTCTACTTGTAACATCAAAACTGCATAGATCATTGCTTAACCAACTTATAAATGAAAAATAATAAGACATTTTACACATTTGATAACATAAAATATGTGATTCTAGGTCACATGACTTTGCTAAGTATCATGAAATGGAGTGGTCCATTACTTATCTGTTTTACTTTGCACGTTTCTACCTTTTTGATATTAAACTAAATATCTACCAAGCAAACGACATGACATATGAATGATTAGGCGAAAATATAGACTGTTACCTTCAAGTCTGGTATATGGAACTTATAGTTTGCAGACAAGTTGTTCTGTTTGCTTGTGGAATTGTTCAGTGATTCCCATGTCTGCTGACAGGTCTTGTCGCCAGGGGCTGATATTAACCAGTATTCGGTCATTTTCTGACGATTTGATCGACTCTGCGAAGAACACATATTTCTTATAAATGAAATATAGTTTAACAATCAATTGCGTTAGCTTTGACATTTCAGAACATCCCTTGTAATATTGTGACACCAATTATATAGGGGTTTGCTATGTTATACTTCCAATAACGTTCTTTACATGTCTTATATACCACAGCAATCTTTGATCGATTTAATTATAAAAACAGTACATACCTGTTGCTATTAATTATTAAAATTCGATTGTTATTTATATATTGTAATCAATATCTGATTAATTTTTGGTAAACTACAACCACTCCTCTCTAGACCATTACAATTTTCACGTGATTTGGTGCTACCAGCTGGTGCCAAAAATTAGAACGATATTACTACCAAGATCATTCACTGGAGTGAAGTGGCAGCTGATTTCTATCAGCCGATAGACAATACTATTAATTGTGAACGGATCATACCATATACGTACCTAAGGCCAACTGGATACAGCAATTCTATGTAATTAACATTTTTAGCAGAAGAAATGAACAATATGAGCAATATTTATTGTAAAATATTGTAGGGATCTAACAACAATTCAGTCAATAAGGCGCCAAATACAAATGAATAGGGTGGATCATTACGTTGCCGAAAGGCGGAGGGGTGAAGGTGATCATAGCGATCATGGAACATTTTTGAAGCGCAACACATAAGATGGCTCTGCATGTATCTCGACTAACATGTAGTTAATTCTATCTTACGACGGCAGATGACGATGACGGCAAAGTCGCGTGTTGTCTCTGGTCGCGTACGTGTTTAAAAATATTTAGACGCTGAGTTTCAAACGAATGTTTGTTACGTGGTCTTGTTGAAAACAAGCAGTAGAAGGATACGTCTACTGCTTGTTTTCAACAAGTAGTGTAGTAGTTAGTGTAGTTGTAGTAGAGAAATAAACCAAAAATTTGTAATTGTTAAAAATGAAAGATATGTACGCACGTAGTAATAAATATATATTAAAATAAAATACTTTTAATATTACTATAGTTTTAAAGGCGAACATTAAGTAGCTTAATGTAAACAACAAAATGGCATCAGACTGGATGTTTTATTTTTCCAGAAACACTAATACTGAAGATGACATAGATGCACTGACATAACTTTCCAGCTAACATAATTCTATATGATTTGTTTGAAAATATTATTCAGTACGTTACTGAGCTATAAATGGCGCTAAATAATGTAAAATAACAATATTTTCAGCTACTATCGTTTATAATATAGCCGTATACATTCTAACAATGTGTTTCTTCCGCGTCATTATCGTCGTGTGCTGAATTACTGTGTACATATTGGTACATATAAATTAGTTGTGAAATGCACCATGACAACAATATGCGTGTGAAGGTCAAATCTAAAATAAAATTCGTTCTATTTCAAATGTTATCTCATTTGCGCACTCACAGATGCACTCGATGTACTTGTCCTTGTCGTCAGCACAGATCATATCGTCAGTTTACATCTAGTAATGTGGCTGTTCGTCTCGTTAGCAGTGATTCTGGTGGGCCTAACCCACTGGTTCTTGAATGGAGCCTATGGCTACTGGAAGAAACGGGGAGTGCCCAGTCCACCCACCAAACCATGGGTGGGTAATTTGGGACAATCGATAGTACTAACCAAAACTCTTGGACAGATTTATGAAGATATGTACAAGTTAGTATTCGTTCGACATAATATATATCGATTGCAAATATACTTAATATACTCAATAAGTCGAAATGTTTCAGTAATTACAAGGATTATCTCTACATTGGTTTCTATAAAATTCAAAAACCCGGCTTACTAATTCGAGACGTGGAACTTATCAAAAGTGGTCATGATGAAAGATTTCTCCAGTTTCCACGATAACGACATTGAAGGTGACGAAACGGTTGAACCAATATTCGGAAAGAATCCATTTGTATTGAAAGGACAAAGATGGAAGGTTGTCCGGTCACAGGTTATATCCGCTATCACAACGGGAAAAGTATACACACATTTTTCTATTGTAAATACTATATAGTAGCTAAACGAAAAACATTGCCGCTTTTTCAGATTAAAAACATGTTTAACATCATGACGAATGTCGGTCAAAATCTGGTAACATATTTGGACAACAATCCCGAAGCAACCGATAAAGATGGCCTTGAGACTAAAGAATTGGCAGCCATGTTCACAACGGATGTAGTAGCGGCGAGCGCTTTTGGACTAGAAGGCAAATCTTTCATTGATCCCGAGGCGGATTTTCGAAAAATGGGCAGAAGATTGTTCAATCCCACTTTTTGGATGGGTCTAAAATTCATAATTATGCTTATATTACCGGGGCTGACGAAATTCTTCAAGTTAAAGTAAGTTCTATCGCTCGAACGATACAGGAGTGCATACCGATAATATACATTTAATTGGTTGTATTTAGATTCATGGAGGATGAGGTTGGTGATTGGTTCATGGGAACTCTCAGCGAGACAATCAAGTATCGGGAGAAGAATCAAATAAAACGAAACGATTATCTCGATATGATGTTATCGTTGAAGACAAAGCCAGGCGAATATGGTAATACGGAGATATAAAATTGAAAATGTCAGAATCTGATCGTTGTTGACGGTTACGTATTTAGAATTCACGGATCTCGACGTAATGGCACAGGCCATGACCTTTTTCGTAGACGGCTTTGAGACGAGTTCAGTTGCACTGAGCTTTACGCTGTACGAGCTTGCCAACAATCCGGATATCCAGGACAAACTCAGGCAGGAAGTGGACCATGTGCTGGCAAAACACGGAGGCGAGATCACTTATGAAGCGGTACAAGAAATGCGTTATTTAGACATGGTCATATCCGGTAACACAATTCAAACTGCCCTATTAGGAATATTGAGAACTAATGTTAGTTAATTTTAGAATCCCTGAGACAGTATTCGCCAATTATGTTCTTCACGAAGCTCTGTACCAAACAATACACGTTCCCAGCCCCGAAAGGTGAAGGCTCCGGGCCGGATGTGGTAGTTGAATGTGGAACGCCCATAGTTATACCAATATACGCTATCCACCATGACCCAAAGTTCTACCCGAACCCAGATCAATTTGATCCGGAAAGATTTACAGACGAAGTAAAGAATGCTCGACCCAAGTGTGCATATATGCCGTTTGGTGAGGGCCCAAGAATGTGTTTAGGTATACACATACCTATATTATATCTGTATAACCTAGAAAAATATGATTAAATTTTGGTTTCAGGATTACGTTTTGCCCTGATACAAATTAAGGCTGCTCTCGTTTCTGTCATTTCGAATTTTGAAATCAAAGTCAATCCAAAAACAACACCTACTTTCGAAATGGACCAATACTCTTTTTTGTTTGCCAAAAAAGGCGGGCTCTGGTTGAACTACTATAAGAGAACAAAACAATGACTGTTACTTTTCTTAATGTATTATGTTGTTTCCGGTTCATTAAAATGTTTGCTTACGTTTACTGTAAATTAGCCATAGAATTGTTTTGATTTGTTTTAAGCTAGTATTATCCGATTCTTTACAAATAACATTAATTATTAGATAGATACTGTCAAAATTAAAAATTATCGATACTTATTTGAAGATATACTTTAACTGATTGATAAAGTCACGACCTTCTCGATTGTACACAACTGTCACTCAATCGAGAAGGTCGTGGATAAAGTGTATTCAAATCCACATAGGAGTGATGTTATAAAAAACAAACCAAGCCCCGCCCCTTATGGCAATACGACGTGCGAATAAATGTATACGAGTCAAATGTGTAAGAAAGAGATAGCTTGTTTTGTTTATGTCGTGAATAAAATTTATTTGATGTGACGTCACTCATATATGGATTTGATTACACCATAGCAACACTCACACAAAAACACGCCCGTACCTCAAAGTGCGTTTTTTCGTATTAAGTTTTTAACTGTGCGGGGAAGTCCCTATTTGTAAAACGAATCCATATACATTTATTCCTTATAAATTTGCTGCTACATGTTAAGGCGGCCTATTCATCTAAGCATGAACGGGAATGAGGCAAATTATTGAATCTTTTAACTGAAATTAGATGTACTCGTAGTACACGATTTTGATTTAATAAAAACGTGTATAATTAAACCACTGTAATGTCTTCGCCAGTTTTGATTAACATTTCTGTAACGCGAAGTCTCCATAAGTAGAATTTTTTTTGTGGTTAATGGTGATTCGAGTTATGAAAGTTCGACTGATATGTAATTATAAAATGTAGCAATAATTACGTAATAAAGTAAGTTCTACAACACTCATTGGAAAATTATTATTGCAAGGTGGGTGAGGTATGTGTCGGGGTGTTACTTAAAAAGTTTGGCGATGAGAGAATGTCTGGTAAACATGACATTGGGATTGTTATTGTTTGTACGGATCGTTTATACGTTTGTATTTGGCGCTTATTATGTTGGTTTTCAATTATTTTAAATTGCACTATTTTAGATATGTTTTATTTATGATAATTTTTAACCTACAATATTTTACAATTAATATTTAATATATTATACATTTCTTTTGCTTGTAATATGTATTATTTCAGTATCCCGTAGGTCATGGTTACACATAGTGCATGATCTGTTCACAGCTTATCGACAAACAGAAATCGGCTGTCAACTTCACTGACATCACAAACATAAATATGTTAATTTGATTATATTAAATTAAATGATAAAAACGGATTGATAACAGTTGACTAAAATATTTTTAAATTATTAACATTATGACCAATTATTTTTGTTTCACAAATATGGGTTTTTTAACCAGATTTTTTTACATTTTCTAGATAAATTGATAGAGAATTATAACACGTAGGCTTAAACATTTATTGGTAGCTCTTCGTTAATAATTATTACAAACTAAAGTTGTTCATCGCGTATATTTTTTGCCACTTTAATTAATAAAATGTCAAATTTCGAAGCTAAAATTGATTTAGTTCGTAACGCAATTGGTAGTTATCCAGATTTTCCAAAACCTGGAATATTATTCAGGTGTGTATTCAGACGAAATAACTATAAATCATTTAAATACATTATTGTTGCATTTTAGAGATGTATTCTCCGTTTTGAAAGAACCAGCAGCTTTCAAAGCCCTGCAGGAAGTATTTGTGGAACATGTGAAATGCTTATCTCCACCTGTACAGGCAATAGCGGCACTTGAATCACGAGGATTTTTGTTTGGTCCTCTGTTGGCCTTGGAATTTGGCATTCCATTTATACCTATTCGTAAGAGGGGCAAATTGCCGGGCAAAATTGAATCGGTGTCATACGAGTTGGAATATGGCAAAGTAAGCAAGCACATGGTGTTTATTTAATAAAATATATTATAAATAATTTACTATATTTTAGGATACATTTGAAATACAAATTGATAGTTTAAAAAAAGGTACAAAAGTCTTAATAGTAGATGATTTACTAGCTACCGGGGGTAGTATGAGTGCTGCGTGCGAACTGCTTAAAAAAGCTGGTCTAGAAATATCACAGTGCCTTGTCGTAATGGAACTACAAGATTTAGGAGGCCGATCGAAAATTATTGATCCAGTGCATGCATTCATACAATATTAATTACTCAATTATTAACAGAAACATTCCTCTTCTCAGGATCTATTAGTGCGTTTATGTAGCATTTATACGATTGTGCGAATTTTCTGTGTTTTATATTTCACTATTGCAATAATACTCCGGTGGCGTGTCAACAACACTTGTCATTTTCACTTTTATTCTTAATAATTGCTTTTCTCTTTCTATCAATTCCTTTCTGTCTCCAACACTATCATTTAACTGAGACATTATTTTACTTGCTTCGTGTACTTTGACATTCGTAAATTTATTCAACAATCTCTGCACGTCTTTTTCCAATTCTTTTGTATCATTTTCCATTTTCAAAATCTATGTAGAAAAACACTAAATATAATAAAAGCAATGATAATAGATAATAAAATAGTTATTAACCTTCAAATTTGCATGTTGCTGCGTAAGGTTCTGTTGTTTTTGTGCCATTTCTTTTGCTGCTGCGAATTCTAGATTTTCAATTTGATCATTTAACACTAAAATACTCATAGGCACTTTTACTTTACTCGTAATTCTGCTTTGTTGAATTTTACGTCGGATCTGAAATGTAAAATAGTTATTTTAAGAAACATTAAGCAGTACTAATACTTAACGAAACCATATGAAACATTTTATGCCAATTTACCTCATCTAATTCTTTATTCAATTGCTGTCGCTGCTGATCTATGATTCGCGATTTCCTAGATAGAATAGATCCTTCTGCATTCGATTCCAATAAGAGACTCTCAAGTTGTTCTTTTTGTTTCAACAGTTCCACATGGTGTTTACTTAGTTCCTCCTCAGTTTGCTGTATTTCGAAATCAGCCTGAATGTGACTTTGGTCAATATCGTTCAACATTTTACTCAGCTCTCGTTGTCGTTCTTTTAAATTAATTTCTTCTATTCTTTTTCGCGATATTTCCAATGATTCGGCTTGTTTTTCGTGCAAACTCGTTCGTATTCGAGATAATTGTAATCTTTGCTTATCGATTCTCTCCTTTTCTTTCAACATTTTTTCTTGATATAGATCTTCTAAAACTAAACATAACATTATACTTAAATTATTTCAGTTATAATATGTTATAAGAGTTTCTGCCATCTGAAAAAAACATAGATGAGTTTCTTACGTTGTAATCTTTTAGCCTCCTCTTCCCGCCTTTCCACATCTTTCTGCCGTTCTTCCTCAGACACTTTATATTTAGATACTTCTTCTTCTAGTTTCATCAAGCGATCTTCAGTTTCCATGACATTTTTAAAACTATTGTCTTCGCATTCTGTCACAATTTTTGGAAAACCATCAAAAACAGGATATGATCCTTTTGGTAAAGGAGTAAAATCTTTTAAATATTGCCTTGGATGATTCGACGGACTCGTGTTATTCAACAAATACTGGGCTTTATTGATTAGTTTTTTCATATTTGTTGGATTTTGTTGATGGTAAAATAATTCAAACTCTTCTATTGTTGTCATTGAGAGTAAAACAGATCGAGATACAATGCTGTATGCTGCGACAACCATTAATATAAACGATGGTTCATTTGACAGTATGTTATCCCATAACACGCACCATTCTTTAATGCTTAATACTTCGGAAAACGCCACCTCTAATAAGGGCCAAGCGTATAAGTGACTGGTAACGTTATACTTAACGAAATGCGCAATTAGTTGGGGATCTTGATCCTTCAAAACACTTTCAATCATAACTAGTATGTTCATTGGAGGATATGGAATGTATTCAAACCAATGTTGACACCAATTAACTAAAAATAAACAATATTAAACTAGATAATCTTTCGAAAAACAACATCCACTTACGAATAATAGTTATCACAGCTTCAAAACAATTTAGAGGATCGTTTTCAAAGATTTTTAAAAACGGGAATGCAAAAAGTGGTATAAAATCTACATAATAGAAAATGGAACACCAGTTGCCAAGATTCGACAGAAGTCTTTTCATATTTCTTACAGCCGATTTACTCATTATTGGATATTTTTGTTCCAAATTCTTGAAATGCGTACTAAAACCTTTGTTACTGAGAGTAGCGTAACATTGTTGATTGTTTGGTAATTGTAGAATTTTACTCCAGATCAAAGATCTATATGATTCAGGATATTCTCCATATTCTGTGAGAATGCCTCGTAATTTATTCAAATCTAAATCCGTTGTCTGGTAAACATGAGTACATTGTAATGTTTTTATATACTGACTTATTAATATTTCACTCTTAGATAGAATTTAAAAGATCCTACCTGTTTTTGTACAGGCAGAAATAACCTCAAATTCCCTCTTGCTGCCTCAACATTTGTACTTTTATTAGCTACTTCCATTTGTTCAATATATTGTGCTACTTTGTACACATTTACTTCACCTGAATGTAACACACAAGCCAAATGAACACCGTTAGGTGAACATGTGAAAGAAATAATCTCAACTTCTTTCTGAATTTTGCTGACCACAATACTATTCTCCATATCGAGGAAATAAATAACGCCATCGGTGGATAATATAATGAGAAACTTATTCGCTCCGCCATCATGTTCTTGCGATATAAATTGTATTGATTTAACACTGTTAATTCCAGCAGGTAAATTCAATATTCTAAGTATTTGCCAGGTATCTAATGAAAAGACAATTAAAGTAGATGAATATCCTGCTAATATCATTGATGTTCCATTTCTAAAACATTATTCTAGTTATGTAAATAATATAATGGTGAAACAAAAATATAATTGATGTTTTATTAAATCGAAGCATTTACCTTGTAATGGCTATACATCGAAGAGATATTTTATTCCATTCCGTTGGTAATATTTGTTTATATCTTTCAAAAGTTTTAGATTTCCATACATGAATAAAGTCATCACAAAAACATATAAGTATATCGTTAGTTATTGGCATAAACGTCACCTGCAGAAAAGAATAAAAATCCAGAATATAAGTATTAATTAAAATATATTTAGTGTAGCACACAGCATTTAGTAATTTAAACTATAGGGAATAAAGACAAACTAGTTTTGCTACTTATCTTTACCTGCTTAAGTGCAGTTTCATATTGCAGTGAAAGTTCATGGACTTTAGTATACGTTTTCAGGTCGAAAATAATCGCTTCATAAACCGATGCAGTAAGGCACTGTTCATTTGCAAAAGAAATATGCTTCACAGGGTAGCTATGACCATCTAACGTTCCAATAATTTCACCAAGATGAATATTTATTACGTACAAGCTACCATCATTAGTTCCAACTATTAATTCGTTCGAATTTAAATTTGAAAATGATATGACAGAGCAAGAGTTAAAATTTGTGAGGAGCCAAAATTTATTACACGAGAAATCAACTACAAAAATATTCCCACATATATCCGCATTTACAACAAGCAATCCAGTTTTATCAAAGGCTGTATATAAGAATCGAATTCGACGTAGTTTCCCTTTATCTCGAACCGTATGATGAATTTGTAAAATCAACCTAAAATTCAATAATATTAAACTCGTTTTAATATTTATAGCTGCAACATACCCATCTTTACAAATTTGTTTCGAATTAAATACACTTTTCTTTACTTGTTTTGATTTGTAGTCATCAGAATTCACGTTCATAATATTTTATCACAGAAAACTTTGCGTGTAAACAAACCATAACGACCAAGGACAACATTTCTGTCACCTTCACCTGTCGATTTGACAGTTTAATACTAGTTACGAGTACTGGCGGTAGATGTCTCTACGTACATCAAAAAATGATTATTAAGTCACTATACAAAAAACTTAAGACTGGATCTATAATTATAAAAATTTGTATTGATTATTTACATATATGTTTTTATTGTAGTACGTAATATAAGTAATGCTCAATATTAACCAGTTGTATTACAAATTTATAATCTGGTATTTGTGAAGAAGTTACAGTTATTTTTTTTAAATGAAATGTTAAAAAGTTTTTATGCAATTTTTATTATTTATTTATTATATTTAAGTAAATCCAACGATCCTGGTTTCTTTAATTACTTGATTTTATTTAGGTTCCCGCACTATTTACTGTTATACTTTTAAATACATATCTATATAACATTTAAAAGAAAAACATATTAAGTACATATTTATCTTAGAATACGTTTAATTATATATGTAAACAAACTGAAAGATAAAGTAAAATAAACATAGAGCTCAAAAATTGCACCTGGTTAACAAATATAAGTATCAATGTAGTTATCATTTAACTGTGTGCGCTTATCTAAGTATAAAGAGATTATTCTATTTACACTAGCCAATTTCATCTCGCCGACAACTCGTGTACGGTTACCAATATAATTATTCAGTCTGTGCATAAACTATGAGTGAAGAAGGTTGTTTAATTCTTCAGCCGGGGGTCGATATACGACCGAAGATTACAATAACTGACAGTCAAATATTATTGGAATCGCTGTATGGTGTAAAATGTAATACAATAGTTGAGTTAAACGCGTACGACGATAAAAATTACAAAGTTACTCTTAACGAAAACTATGAGAATGAATTTATTCCGAAAATAAACGAGCATGGATACGTTTTAAAAATAATGAATAAACTTGATTCACAAAAACTTGCATTTGTGGATGCGCAAAATAAAATGATGTTATATTTAGGTAAATTAGAATTTGTATTCGTAAAACGGTTTTCGCTTAGTTATATTGTATTCATACATTTTGTACTGATAATTAAATAAAGGTCACCGAACAATAACATCCATGACCCGTCGTGATTAGTTTCATAAACAAAGTTCAAATATATATCTGCTCCTTATAAATATATATTCGTTAATAAATAATACGTAATTGTAAAATATGTATTGGACATTTTATTATTTTCTAGGAAATAATAATATAAAATGTCCGAAACCAGTGTTAAACAAAAGAGGCGAATATTATTCGTTAGAAAAGTTAGAAGGAAGCGGTGATCATATTGTAAGATTATTAGAATTTATACCAGGCAAAATATTTTATGAAATTTCACCGACATCTGATTTATTATATGATGTTGGTCGATATGTTGCTAATTTGAATAAGGTTTTAAAGGTAAATATTCAACCCGTCTTTTGCAATATTATTCTTATTTACGTTAGATAATATTAATAAATTACATGTTTACAGAATTTTTATCACACAGCATATAAATCACACAAATCATTATGGATGTTTGAATCCGTGCCAGATATAAAACAATTTTTATACGTGGTAAACAACAAGGAAGATAAACAAATGATAGAAGAAATTATAGACGAATTTGAAATAAAAGTTTTACGTAACATGGGTATTTTAGAAAAGGGAATGTTGCATGGAGATTTTAATGAACAAAATATTGTTGTACGTGAAACCAAAGACGGCTCTTGGAAAATTGACTCAATTTTGGATTTTGGGGATAGTCAATATTCGTGTTTGCTGTTTGAACTCGCTATTGCTGTAACGTATATGATTCTACAATGTAAAGAAATTTATATGGCCGGACATGTTTTAGCCGGATATTCATTTGTTCGGCCCGTGCCTGAACATGAATATAAATTATTGAAAGTAAGAAAATATTCTGCTTTGATGATACTGAGACTAATTTATGACAGAGATGAATATATTTTTTTCCTGTGTAGGTGTGTGTTGCAGCCAGATTATGTCAATCATTAGTACTAGGTGCATATTCCAGTTTACAAGATCCAAACAATAAATACGTTCTTACAACTCAAACTACTGGCTGGACTTTGCTAAGAAAATTATGGAAAGAACCTGAAGAAATATTATATGAAGAATGGAAGAAGGTAGCAGACGATTGCAAATAAAGCATTGATGTATTAAATAGTGGTAATTATTATTATGATACAGGAAACAAGCACATAGTGTTATGTAAATAATAAGGGGTTATACATAATGAAATACACAGAAAGTTTATATATTGTATCCATCATTTATTGTAAAATAAACGATCATAATATTATTTAACATAATAACAAGATCATGTTTGCCGTTTCATTTATAATAATCTTATAATCATTGATCATCAAATAACGACGAGAAGATCATGTGAAATGAGCATATACGTATGTTTTATACATATCAGAATGAAACAATGTCTGTAAATCAGTAATAAACAGGAGAAGTCACATGATCTTAACGTTTGTCCATTCTTACGTCAACATTGAATACTGTTCTTATTGGAATGTATTGCAGGGGGTAACACAGTTAAGATACCATTAGCTACATAGCTTGATATTTAAAATAGCTGTTTGTTTATTTTAGTTTTCAATTGCATCAGGCAGCATATCATATTCACGCGCAAATATAGTTTCAATTAGATTTATCAGGTAAAAATTCAATATTTGGGATTCGGTCCACAGAAATATATATATACTATACAATACGTTTATAAATAATACTAGTAGGACGATTTTTAACTCTTACACTACTACAAAACGAATAATAATCATATCATATACGTTACTGTCACTTAGAACTCAGTCACTGGAATGTGGTATGCAAAATGGAATGTATGAATGAAAGTGCACGAACGTAATCATGAATAATAATATTATATAGTCACATCGGCAGTGAGAATTCTAAACTAACCAACTGAAATTGTATAAAATATGAACTTAACATTACACTAGTTATGTCATACGTAGAAAATAAAAACATAAAAGATATATCTAATTCCTAATATTGGTTATTGCTTTCCATGAAAGTTGAAACGATATTACTGGTATATTACATTACATTTATATATTATAATAAAATATATCCAACAATTCAAAGAGTTTGGTTATACCATCACTTTGCCACAGCATTGAAGTCATTCTTTCATGGAATTACATCATTAAATCTATAAACTATCACAAGATATTTACAAGTGAACTACATGTTATCAACTAAAGAAAATACTCGTACATAAATCAAATCTTAATGAATAATGAACAGCAAAACATATACATATTTGGTGGTAACTCAAATCTAGAAAAATATCTTTGAAATAACAGGCACGCCAGTCGTAATACGGATTTGGTTTTCTAACTCAGTGGTTGTCAATAGTACTGGAGTTTCTTTTGTCAAGATTCGATTTAACAATATTTTAGTAGCAGCGAAAAGTTTACCATCCGATTATTAATTTATATATCAATCTTCGTTGTCAAATGATCGTTCTTTTTCGATCTGCAAGGCAAATATCATTTATTTGTTTACTTATTTATTTTATTTGTTGAAGTATTGTTAAATAGAATCTTAACGTCATTACTTAAACTACATATATTCTGGTTTATTAATATAGTACATATTAGCAGTTTTACGGATAGAAATTACCACACAGTAAGATTATCTATGCAGTAATACTGATATTATATTTGCATTGTTACACTGTAGATTGTTTTGTAAGGTTGTTCTACACATATTAAAAGTAATAAAATTTAATTGCAGTTAGTTTTGAACCCTTGCATATAACAACAATAGGGATAATAAACATGTATTACTGAAACAAGATGTGAATCATTTAAAGTTCATTCGATAAAATACTTGAAAATTCTTACTAACTGTTATATTAATCTGTTAAACTTTAACAATCCCATTCGTTTAGACCGCCGGCCGCGGTATTACTAACCTTGTTCAATCTTTTTATTACTTTACACATTTCCTGCTTACCTATTTGGAAATATATTCCGTAAGTAATGTAAATTCGAGTATTAATTACTACATGTCTTATGTCAAAAATTATACTTAGTTTCAAGAGAAAAACTAAATTAAACAATGGATTTATAGGTTAGGTAGACAAATGGCCGCTTTGACAAAATGGCGACTTTCAAAACCATGAATATAATTTTACGTTGAAGTAAATAGAGAAAGTAATTCATATCGGTTTATTATTGAATAAGAAAATCGCCAATTTATCAAAATGACTTTTAATCAAAATGTACGTTATGTATGGTTGATTAACTCTTTAGATAGGTATTACAATGAACGAAAATACTAGGCCGGGGAATTTTTATAAGGCAAGAATCCCCAAATAATTTTCGGCTTAATAATTTTATCAATTTGCAGTTGAAGCTGTTGAGTCAAAAGTACAAATCAGTTAGGTTTTGAGTCATTGCCGTTATTATTTATTCATAATAATAATAATATTCAAACTAGTATTATAACTATGAGAAAAAGGAGGCCCTTAACTTAATATAGTTACTTCATAATTACAACATTCAGTCTTTTTGAATACGTACAGCATACCGCTTTCCTAAATGTTCCAGAATTCGATAACTTTTCAACAATTTCCTATAGAATGAGCACTGTTTGGTCAGACGTCTCGATCACACGCACTCTTTCCTTCTTTCTCGCTGTTTCTCCATCATCATACGTACATATTAAGACCACGTGGTCGTAACAAAATTGTTTCTATCTATTTCAGCATTTGTTTAACCGGTGATGCGGCAGGTATGGCAACACTGCTGCTGATACCGCAGCACTCGACACATGTTCATCACCTTCACATTTGGGCAGAATTTCGAGTAGTCTTTGCAGTCATTTACTGTACAAATAAATTAATGAATAATATTCGTTAAGGGAGTTCGTAACAATTAATCTCACTTCAAAACAATACGTACACCAACCTTTAGGACACGGTGGACCTTTGCATGTTTTCATAACGGCAGGTCGTGGTTGTTCCCGGCAAGCATTTCCAGCTGGTTTCTTTGTTCCGTACCAAACGCACTGTAGAATTCGATATTTGACACCTTGAGCTTCACAAGCCGCTGCGCACTGTTCACAATAAATGTTTTATACCATGTATGTTACAGATAAAATATACATTGTAATAGTTAAACATTTGAATACTGCGCTTACTTCAGACCATTCTCCAACTTTCCACGTGCCTTTGCACTTGTCATTGTAACATTCTTGTCGATGTGTTGGCCGTTCGTTTTCATCGCACAGAGACCCATCAACGTCGGTAGAGTTGACAATTTGACAGGCAACTTCACGCCTTTGCATGGCTGCGACAGAGATATTTTTATTCCAGTTGCTTGTTTTTGTCGTTGAACAATTGTGTTTCATAAGTGCATATATGTGATAGACTATTCAGTAGCAATAAGGCGATAAAAGTTTCTTGCCTGTGTTCCAGGTGAAACAACGTGATTCTTCACAAGGAGTCCATTCTGTAGCGGACCAATTGGGGCAGTCATCCGTACCGCATTTGCGAATGGTAGGAGGCGTTGCCAAACCAGCATCCTCGCACAATGTTGCGTCAACATCTTGTGTAGTGTTATGTAATATTACCTATAGCGTCAAATAAAATTATAATTACTTTTAATTTTACATGATACCAGCAAATTTCGATAAATTGTTACCGTTGAACAGTAAATTACGGTTTTAATAAATGTACTTGTTTGTCATTTTGACAGTTTATTAAGAATTTCCACTCATATGTATGAATCTAATATCGGTACACAAATATGTGTATCGAATTTATGCTCACCATGCAATGTGCTCCGCGCATTTGAAATCCATTTCCGCCGCAAGATTGAGAACATTTTGACCAATCCGTTATCATCCACTCGAATTTCACGTTGTCCACGGTCCCTTTGCCGAGGATGACTGCATGACCTACGTCATCGTCATCGTCTTGTGGCAGGTCCGGGAAATCGGGAAACGGTGTTTCCTCCGTCGTTGCAAGTTCTTCATGGGGGAAGGCCACCATTCGATGGCCCCGGGAATTAGTGAACGTCTGGAACGGCCAAAGTTGCTGTGCCTTTGTTATTGTGAATGTTACTATTAGCACGTAAGTGTGATTGTCATAATATGTACAGTGTCACATAGATCACTCTTGTTTAAACGAAATTATCGTAGAAGAACACATAATATAAATTAAGAATATACCTAATTGTTCTTTTCTACAAAAATGTAATAAACAAAACGAACCCAAAGGAAAATTACTACATATAAAAAATAAATCATTGAAAAGAAACTAGTATGTTTGAATAATGACAGTAACGATTTTGTTGAATTTTGAGCATTAATAATATAATAAAGTGAAAAAAAGTTCATAATATGTACAACATCAATCTGCTATCCAATTATTACTAAGAATACGCCAGGACATCATTCATGCTTTTGACGGAAATATAATTTCATAGTCATATCTTTCTGATTTGATTGATCATTCTAGAGAATATCACGTGATAAATAATGAATAGATTCATCAAGATGCAGTGGGCGTTTCCAACAAGACACCGTGAATTGCAATTTGTCATGCATCCGGGATGGAATAAAAAAGAAATTGTACGAAGGATGATAACAAGGAAGGTGATGAAGTAATGAGGAATGATGCATTACCAAGTGTACGCAACCGTCAAAGCCATGGGAATTACTCTTGCAGTCACGCAAAAATAGATATTTGAATAATGAGACACGGAAGAAAACAGAAAATAACGTTATTATGATTTTTGCAGTAAACTTATAGAACTCTAAGTCTTACATTGCCATGCTGAAATGTAGATTTAAATAAATGTTCCACTTATATTTATGGTAAAATCCTGCACATTTTCTGTTGTTCTGTATTTCACAAGTTACCGAGTGAAAGTGACAACTGTTAATAAAGTATATGAGTAATCCTCGTGTGCTTTGACAATGTACATAGCTCTTATGATTAATTGCTGCAGTAACGCCAAGCTGTAGTTTCCTTCACTTGTTACATGGATGCAAGAGAGACAGTCCCCATTATATTATTCGAGTTAAGTGCGGGTATGGAAACAGCAAGAACACACGTGAAACAGACAGTGTATTATGTTCATCGGCATATATGTAGTGTCGACATGAAACAGGACATATGGATATGCATAATGTGATTTGTGACAACGAAGGCTGTATGTACGTACATATGTACGAGATGAGAAACATTCGATGCAAATGTCATGAGATTTCCTATTAGGCGTGAGCTGTATATGGATGATGAAGTCGATTCAAATGTGGACGCATAATTTTCGTACGCCTTTTTTTAACTTTCTATGTGAAAGGGTTCAGCAAATGTGCGCCTTGATTTTCTGTATTCAAATCCCTCGATGTAAAGTGAAGTGCTAACGATGGTATATGCAGAGTTCAACTTTTTTTTTCACTCGTGTATTTGCTTTTTTTCAAAGGGTTACAACGCAAAATAATAGCCTAGCGGACGAGTGTAATAATTTATTTCGTTTGCTTACGTGAAAAACAAATTGTACGTAGTAATAAATAATTAAATTCCCTACTGAGTTAGGGGGCTGAAGCGATTAAAATCACATGAATTGTTCACTGAAATTTAGTGAGATGGAAAATTTTTTTTTTTTAAGTATTTAAATTAAAGTAATATATAGCAATCTCCAACTATTACTGCAGTTGATTTAGATTAAACGTTAAGATAATAATTTTGTTTTATGAAACTAAATGTACAATCATCTATTCTTATGTAATATTCCAATCTTTCCTTAATAAATGAAGTGTAACAAGATAAATGCATTCGTAGTGTTATAAATTTATGATTACAATGATTTAACTTTCCTTGATTGTAATGAATGATAAAAACTTTATCAAAGTATCATCATAAATCTTATGATTTGGTTTCATATTATTTTCTATATTATTTAGTTAATTACTTATAAAAGTCCTTTATAATATTTGATAGTTAAAGTACTGTATATTTAGAATAAGATTGCACACAAACTTTAAAGTTTAAGTTTCATTTTAGAATTCACATAAACCCAGAACATTTTTGCCATTAATAGATTTCAACTATCACTATAGAATTATTGCTTCAAAACAAAAGTTTTAAAAATGTAACACAACTTCTGTACGATATTTTTCAAGATTTTAATACAGATTTCGAACTTTCTGGATCACTGAAAGTCGTACGATCACTTTAGCGTCGAATGATATATCCGGACAATTTTGTGTACGATATTCTTCCACGGTTGCACATTTCGGGATGCGCTCGTATATTCTGCAGTCTGCTTATATTCTCGCGATATGCGAATGTAGTTGCACAATAAAATAAACAATTTTACGCTACAATATTGAGTTATATTTCGTACCAACAGAGTTGGGAGTTCCTTCAGTTTTATTGAATATAGTTTGATATTGAAATCAAATTGAAATATCAGCGTATGAAAAATATATTTGCAGTACATTGGATCGGGACAATATTTCACGTATCTGCTGGTAGCACTTTATACAGAATTTTATTTTCGTGTTGCACATACAAAATATGAAATTTTAAATGCTATATTCGGTTCGGTTACATTTTGCCCCTGCGAATTATGGAACCAGATTGACAGTAATGTAATGAAGAAGAGAATAGGTATAATTTCATTGGATAAATTACGCATGCGTTGTTGAAATGAAGGTCAAACAGTAATGTTGTATAAAATCAATTCAAATTTTGTCTAGATGTTAATTAATAGGAAACGTTACACTTACTGAATAAAAAAGTTTTATAGTAATTGTTCAATTCTATTTGATTTTTAGATAGATAATTAAATGTACTACTTGTCTCGCTTTCATTTTAAATTACTATAAACGAACGAGGTGGAAGTACTTCGGAATCAATGAGAATTTAAATCTACGAAATTAAATCTTCTTGGATTCTTGTGGGAAGTGAATTATCTTATCCTTTTGTGCTTTAGAAATTAGGACCGCGTTCGGGAAATTTATGAGCTTCCAAAGGCAGCATTCTAAATGTTCGAGGTAGATGTTTGTGGGGGTTGTATTGCATGTTCATTTTCCAGCACTTACAGTAGAAAATGTGAACATTTTTACTGCTGTAAATTATTTTGTATAAAGGTTGCGAAAATGATTTTATCATGTATTTTCTGGAATGTTTTTTTTAACGAATCTTTTGTTGTGAGTTATTAAACATGAAAAAAAAATGTATGTACATTTACGTTTCCTGTTTGTAAAAATCTATATCTAGTTATACGTACTACTGACATACTGAAAAAATAAAATAATACCGGTACGAAATAGTGTTATAAAATAATAATAAAATGGAAGCATATATAATGCCTTTAATTAGAGCATTTCGGTAGACTGATTCCACAGTTGTAATTTGTAATTTCAGTTCCAGTGACACGATGGTACTAAGGTATTCACATGAAAGCAGAATGAGAACCGAGAATTATTTAGTATTCTGAGAATTTCAGGTACTGCGAATCTGAGATACTACGAATTTCAAACATTGGAATCTTAGGAATAAATCTGTAGGTATAACGTCACGTTACCATTCATGTCAAAACGAATATTTCCACTAGAAGGCGATCTTTTAATTGAACACGTTACATTATATGGTATTATTATATCACTGATAATAATACGAATGAGTTTTGAGAATAATCACGTTCCTGTATGAATTGTTTCTACTGTGAAATATCAACTACTGACATGCATTGATTATGAATACGGACGAGCGATGTCTTCAGTGTGCGGTGCATATTGACGCATGAAAACATCGGATAGAACTGTGTCCGACTCACCTTTATGTTAGCAATAAGCTGTTGGAAATGGGGCATAGGTCTGGAGGCGGCACTGGCCGGTACCTCCGCCATCAGAATGGTTCTCTGTGATCCGGAGCTTGCCGGCAATTGCGACGGCAGCGCTCCGGCACCAGGGTCCTTGCAGCGTGCAAATAGGCCAACATAATGCGCATTTGTTTATAGACACATGAGTATTTTATTAAGACAGGATAACATTTCTATTCAGCGCATTTCCCTAAAGTTCTGCCGAGATGAACTTGTGACATCAAAATAAATAGTTGTTTATTTATTTTGGTAGCAGTTACAAGAAGTATATTATTTATTAACAATATTGCTCATATGCACAATTAGTTTTTATGTTAAATATTTACGGGCATTAAGCATATTTAAAAATATAAATAAAACTATAAAAAGTAGTAAAAACTTCATTGGATTATGGAAAAAACTTCTGTCAAATCGAATGTTGCGTATGCCAATGATAAAAGTAGTATCCTGCTGGTTTTGTTTGATTACTCTGCGATAAATTAAAAGAATATTAGTTATAATCCAAGTACTATATGCAAAATGAAATGCAATGAAGAAATTAATAAACGTCTAGCATATTTCTGACTGCAAATGAAAACTAATATTTGAAGCTTAGTTTAGAATGTAGGTACATATAGATAAGAAATGAAAACCCTAAATATGTAAATTTAAATTTATTCTTAAAAGCACTTATATTGAGCTTTCGCTTCAAAGCTTTTTTTTGCTTGCCAAATAGCACGCATGGAAGTTGTTATTTCCAAAAATCGTCTACGACTACAGAATATAAAATAACTAGTAGTTGAGAGGCTTCCAAAAAATGTTGGTCACGATTTTGTATCTGAAGTCAACCATGTTGTCTACATACACCAAATACACACACACACACGCACAACAGAACCGCACGAGTGACGTAAGAGAAGATTGATGAGCACAGAATTTGTCAGTGTAACAGATTGACTGGAAATATTGAGTGAAATGTTGCTTGGAATTTAATAAATGGAACATTCTTAATTCGTGATGCGCGCTCAGGCAAAAACAGAAAAAGAATTTGCCATGTTGCTATCTTTTCTCTGAACTTAGAATTATTGAACTTTTCCGTAACACAGATAATTGCACGGAAAGTTTTCCCTTATTTTTCCAAAGAAACAATCGTTTACTGTATTTGACATTTTTTGCTGAGAAATTCTGAATCACTATAAACTGCATTAATATAAATAATTGTTACATACATATTTAGTTCATATTATACAAAACCTTTTTTTTGTATTTGCTTACTTTGAAAGATATTCAGAATTCAAATTTTACTAACCAGTTTCCTTTAGTTATCAGCAAGAGAATTGTAATAATTTATGCAATTACGTTAGGTTCGTCATTTGTAAGAAGTGATTCGTTTGTTAAAATATTAACTCATTATTCTTACGATAAATATGTAGTAATAGTGAAAATTCCATGTTTAGTTTACCGACGTACCACAAAGAATATCTCAAATGGTAGTCGGTTTTTGAATGCAATCCACATGAAATGAAATATCTCATTTATGAGTGAGCGTGTGCGCTATTTTCACGTTATACTGTAAGTTATTTCATAATTAAATTGCATACCTGTTCTTGGCCAGACATCAGCGTTGTGCTGGAATGAGATGGGAAAGCGTCGAGACGATTCACGTTTACCTCTCCTCTATCCTCACGCGATAGACTTGGTGGCATCGTAGGTCTAGGTCTTGTACTCTGTGTTTGTTTCTTCGGTAACGGTTTCGGCCCTTCCCCCGGTCTCTGTTCGTGCGAATGGTCATCACCAATTTCGAACGGCCGATGATGGTCGTCACTTCTACTGCTACTGCTTATCGAATCGTCCAATCGGTTTCTTCCAACTTGATTAACGTTTTGCTTTTCTATCTCCTCGGAACTTGGAAATTCACCGGGTCTCGATTTAACAATAAGTGTTAAATCTGCTGAAGATCGACCTGCCATACATGTATAAGTTCCGCTGTCTCTGTAAGAAAGATTCTGTATTCTTAAGGCTCCTTTCTTAGATATCTTGAACTTCTTAGACTTTGTTAATTGTAAATGATCTTTCGCCCATTGAATTTTCGTCCGATTGTAGCGTTTCACATGACATTTGATCTTTATCATTGTGCCGTAGAAAACTGTCGCAGATCCGCCAATTTTAACACTGATTTTCTTCTTTTTCGGATCGTGTTGGATGTAAGAACTGTTGGACATGACAATTTCTGGTTTATCCGATTCCAGCACGCAACTTTTTGTGTTACACGGTCTACGTTCGAGTGGTTTCGATGATGGACACATTGACGTCGGTCGATCTACCACGTGATTTTGTGCCATTACTTGTTTACACTCGACTTTCCGTTCTTTTATACCGCTGCCACAGCTTTTCGAGCATTTAGACCAATTGGACACATGCCATTTGACGGGACAATCTAGGACATTGCAGTACTGCCGATCTGGGGGTGATGGCTGCGGACACATGTGATGTGGTACAATTACAGGATTGGTTCCTCCAGCTGACACTTCATGGATACAGGTGACATCTCGCGTCTGAATACCGATTCCGCAGGATTTGGAGCATGGCGCAAAATCCGAGTAGTTCCATCGTGGTGGACAGGAGTGTTCGTTGCACGTTCTAACTATGATTTCGGGTTTCGTTTCTGGAATGCACATGTATGGAGATGATACTTTTTGATTGTCATCCCGTATACAATTGACTATAAGCTCTTGAACTCCCCCCAAGCAAGAAGCGTTGCATTCAGTGTATCCTTGTTCTTTCCAAGAGTAAGTGGTCTTACCGGGGTTTCCTGTACGCACTCGAATTGTTGACGGTTGATCTTCTTCGTGTTTGGGATTGTCGGCCGTGTAGCCGAGATACTCTAATTGTGCCGGATCTAATCGGTTCGCTAATGAACAAGGTTCGAGTATGCATCGCTCTTTGTCGACCGGTTTCGGGCCGGAACATTGCTTGTCGGGGAGTTTAGCGATTGTGCGCGAGAATTCCAGGAATATTTTACAGTGTACCTCGCGTTTGCGTGTGCCCTCACCACATGTGACACTGCACGGACCCCAATCGTCCGCGATGAACCTGGAAAACAAGAGCAGGGGGTACAGGATACTCGTGTGTATGTGTAGAACGTGTCATGCCTGTTGGAAATATCAAGATGCTTTGTACTTTGTACTCATTCCGCCACAATGCATCTCTGAAGTATGTAAACCGCATGCAGTGGTGCTCAAACATCATCGCTTTGAGGACCACTATTTGCAAGCTGCAATTTAAGCTACTTACATATATATACCTCCCTCCGGCAATTTCCGTATTGCTTTCATCGGCAAACATCGATTATCTAAATATACACCGTATACGAATCGTATTGGGGTCTCGCAGTATATATTATCGAGAGCACATATTGGTTGTCAAGGGACAGAAAGTTCACATACAATCACCTAGCAGCCGATACATACATACATACGATACGAGAATGTATGATGTGGTCTTACACACTTCTGCAATGAGTGACCTACAGGACAACTGGAGAAGGAAGAGGGATTAAAGATTGGAGAAATAATGCACTTATACACAAGAACACACACACATACACACTTATACAGGGTGTACACATATATAGAATATCTATAGTTCAAAGAATCGGTCAAATAGCGTCGCGTATATGCTTCATGATAAGACTACGATCACCAATGTTAGCTACAGTGATACACAGTGCATGTATTCACCGGTGTACACAGTGAATCCATTACCTTGTCAAATTACAGACAATTAATGCAATTCAGTGACTCTTTGATTGACGTTTCAGAGCATTGAATATTTATGGGATGTTCGGCTTCAATTCCAGACAGCAGTCAGTGGAATTGGCTTGCGTGCCGCAAGGCAATGGGAGACTTCTGTCTGATTAATTCACAAATGAACACTTGCCGACGACGTTCATCGATAAATTACCTGCTGATTTTCGAGAAACAAGCTATCAACAGCAACCCCCCGTTACTTGGTACGTCTATATGCTTTGTACATCAAATGTTCTGCGTGATTATGTTTCGTTTGCGAAAGGTAGTGTTCTGTGATATCGTATAATAATAAACAAATATAATCAACCGTTCGTTACATATAGGATTGTGGTGTCAGAACCATGTGCCAATGATTTTACCGTTCATGTCGTAAAGTTATTTTATATGGATTGGGGGAGTTATAGATTTTGTAGTATATAATAATAGTTTATGTTTGTTGCCAAGCCGTCATCATCAAGTCATAACTAAGTTTCAGAGAGAGGTGCACAAGCTAAGGACAAAAACAAAAATACGTGTGTATGTGAGTGAGTGTGTGGATTGGTGCAATGCGTTTTCACACACAGAGAGAAAGAGAGACAGATAGACAGATAGATAGGGTTCTGTTCTCGTTAGTTGAGTGACAGACAGTGAGGCGTTCATAACATTAAGGATGCTATAGTCATTTGTTCGCAAGTGGAATTAAAGTGATACGGGCGACGTTCCGTACGTTCAAATTGTTATACGTTACATTACGTTACTCGACACTTTCCGTCTATTGTTATGACTTTCAAACGAACTAGATTCGTAGGTGAAACTTTACACATACTCATCCGTAACAACGTCAATTTGATATCCATCCATATATACAAATGAAACAATTTTAGGAGGCATATGACGAATGTGTTTTTGTATGTGACTCGCGTTACTGTTGAATGAAAATTGAAAGTATGTAACAGTTGTGAACATAGATAGTTGTGTTCAGAAGTGAGTCAGGTTAGGCAAATGTAGCGGAACGGACAACAATTTGAACGAGATCGAATCGTCCGCACCGCTTAACGTTAATAGTGTCATTTACTACATACGTCCGACTAATATAAGGGGTCGTGAGTTTCAGTGAAAGCATCTAGTTGTACGTGAATGTGCGAGTGAGTGAGAGAGATAGTAAATATCGGTGCGTGTGTCATATTTACACCTGACTAATGTACTCATAGCTATGACCCATCAAATATAATTAACATCAACTACATGATTAACAAATAGAACGGAATTAACCAAGATGGATTTGTTTGATTCTTAATAAAATAATTTTATTTAGTTTTATTGTATTACAAGAATTTTTTAAATATATGTTGGCAATTAAAAGATGTAATCAAAAAAATCATGCAGTCTGATAATAGATCAATAACAGGCAGTAAGAAATATAGATCAAGTTATATACAGGCATAATTTGAATTAAAATTTTATGGCAAAATCTCTAATGTATTTGAAGGTTTATCATCAAAATTATTTTCTGCATTAATCTGTTTAGTAATAGGCATGCATGTATTATATGAAACCCATCTTAGTGTGCTCTGTACTATTTAACTGACATCGAGAACAGGTCTTGGCGATGAGTTTATAGTCAAGATTGTAAGTGTAAGTGAGTAAATATATATAAAGAGAGATATATAGAGAGACAAAACGATGAAAGTAAGTTGCAGTACCTCACATACACCCAACCGCAGGCAAAGTACACTTTGAATTTGCTGAAAACACACAAGGCACACTCATAGCGACACCAAAATATCAAATATTTATAGAATACTCTCGTTTGAAACCGAGACATAGCTTATAATGTTCTGCAGATGCGTAGTGTACGCAACGAACACAAGAAAAGACGCGTCTAGTGAGCTTCACAGTACAACAACAAGAACGAAATTGTGTATAATTAGTCATACGAGCGAGATAGACAGATAATAAATGAATGCACAGAGAGAGACAGAGGAAGAATGGAGGAATATGTACACATGATGATGAACGAGTCGACGAGATATGAAGGCATGAATATCAGGATATGATTTCCGAATTGAATAACTGTTGCTACTAGACAAATCAATACGAAACTTGCATTATTGTTTGAATTCAATTGATAAATGATTTCCAAGGATCGCTTTGCATGTGCCAATTATTAATGTAGTTAATCAATAATTATATTGAAATATTCTGTTTGAAGGAGCATAGCTCACTTCAACTTAATTTTAACTACCATTAAGATCTACTCATCTAAACTTCTTTTATTAAAAGTAAAGCAAAACAAACTTAACGAACAGTTCACTAACATTTAGGTAGCTGACTATGGCTTAACCTTTCGCAAGAAATTAAATTAATTGCCGATTTATTTAAATAACAATGAACGTTAGTATTAACGTTCTACAATATTGGACATTTATTAATTTTGTTTTTCATAAAAAGCGATGCAAAATTATAAGCAACTATATTATATTTTATACGATTGGCACAATTATTATTATTATCAGAAAGCAATGCGTAGATTTTCTACCTTAAGCTGACACACTGACAATAGAAAAATACTTATCTGGACATTGTAGAAAATACAAATTAATCAGAGTATATATTAAATAGGGGGACTATATTGAATTGATATGAAATATTGTTGAAATTACTAGCACATAATGTCAATATTGTTGTTCGATATATGATATACATGTAATATAAAATGGGTTAGTAGTCTTACTGTGATGTCCTTGTGTTATCCAGGATGTACTTGAACAGTAGATGTGTAGACAGACATGTTGTGCTTCTAAATAAATTGAATTTAAGAAAGAAACTTCAACGAAATGCAACTAAATCTAGGATTTTAGTGCTGTAAAGGAAGAATGTGTCTTTTTGTTTCAATTTTTTTTTTGTATAGATTGCAAGTACAAAAAAAAATACATACCAGATATATTTTATTATTGTGTCACGAAAGTCGATTGAATAATTTTTTTTTTAATTTGCTATGCATATGAATATACGATGACATGCTGAACTCAAAATGAATATCGTGAATTATGACGAAAATATTAGAGAGAGAAAGTTTTTTGTGCTTGCATGTGTTGGTGTTTTTAATGCAATTATTAGTGTATGTGTATGTTACAATATAAATTATTGGCGGAATGAAATTAATAATCATATACTACCTTGCCAATTATATAACTAGAATTGTAAATTTATTCTAGAAACAAATAATCAATGCCAATATTTTGTTATTTACAAGTGCCAATTATATTTATTTTACTTTAGTTTTTTTTTGGATAAATATTTCAATTTCTTATAGTTATTAAGTTAAAAAGCAACGCAGAAGTAAAATGAAACGAACTTACGTAGATTCGGATGGAACAACTTGTTCTCCAATTAGCCTTTCAGCTTTCGCCGGTATGGGCGGGTATGGTTGCACTAATGGTTGCGTATGGTATAAGCCTGGGAGTAATTCATCCAGATGGTCGGATTCCTCTTCCTGTGGACACGATATTCCCGTAGAACATGGCTGGGTTAGTGATGGTTTGGCGTATGGTTCGCACAGAACACTTGGCAAGTCACGATTATCGCGACATTCAACACCACGAACTTGTACTCCTTCACCACAGGACACGGAGCACTGAAATAAAGAAATTGTTTCATTCAATACTTATCATTATGACAGTTATAGATCAGGTTAATTACAGTAAGTTACATTTTCTATGATAGAACGTAGTTTAAACTAACTGTTCTACAAATTATTACTATAAACTTAGGTTATGAAGCGTAATATTTAAACAGGCTCAATATACATGTACACTATTAGGTATAAGATAGTTTGTTAGTTCACTTTTAAACAAGTAATTCGAATTCATAATAGAATGTTAACAGCCCCGTACTGTACTGCATCTCTACATAATGGATGGTCTATATCTTTATGATGTCAGAGATATTGTTTTAGTACTTACCCCTGACCAGGGTGAAGTATGCCATTTCGGACAGTCCATTTGGTTACAGGGTTCCTGGTACCTGGGTCGGTGTCCCCTGCAGTTGTGTTCGCTGACCTGAAAAACAGAGCAAATAAAAATCAATACGACCCTGTAAATCTGAAGAAAAATACGAGCAGAAAATTCACTAAGTCTCTACTAAGTATCTCGAGAATAATTTTCTTGTTAAAATTGATAACCGCCTTGCTGAACAGGGTAGATGATTATGTTGGTTTTTTTTTTGGGGTTTAGTTTTTAAATAAATTTCTTCTCCACGCCGTTAATTTCTTCTTTATACGTTTTCTGGTCGTTAACTATACTGTCGGGAGCCGTATAGTCATTAGACGATGAAATTGGGCAATAAAGAGATCGATTCACGAAAGTTAGAACTACATCGGTAATATTCGCACTCTTAACAACTTTGCACCACAACCCACGTTACTGAACACTTTAAGATGTCAAGTGAAGTAATAAAGATTAATTCTTAATTATGTTCTACACAATTTATATTTAACCAATAATGAAATATAGTTGTACATAAGTATTCAGTTTAAATACGAGTAGTATTACACTCTGATATGCATTATTTAAAATGCAGGAAATGAGTTAAAGCTGTAAAGTTAAAACTACAATAGTTTGTTCTTCCAAACCGTGCTAGTAAAATATATATTATAGCAAGATTACTTGCAACTACATCGTAAGCAAAGTTAAAATTAACAACAAGACATATTACAATAAGTTTTAATTTACTTCCGTACGTTATAACCGAAATAATTTCTTCCTCGTAACATCTGGTACCTTCAACTTTAAACTTTTCATTAGAATTATCCGTATAAAACTTATTTTACGCAGTGCGTTTTGCGGAGCTCTGAAAATTTATGGTAGCCCATACTAGCACCCGTAGTTTGTTGAAGAAGATGTTTATCATTATTACGTACATACACAGCTTTATCTCAAACCAGATTTGGTCCCTGGCGGGAGGAGACGCACAAATGAACGAATGACATCGTCATGATGTTGGTTTGTTGCTTGACTGACCTTGCTTTTATGTTTCTACTGAAATGCGGTATGGCATTTTATTTTATATGTCAAACATATATACAGAGGTCCACGATAAAAAAGTAGGTCTTTAGTTCAATTAATTTTGGAAATGCGTAGTTTGATATTTGCAACTGGTCCGAACTGGTGATATTGATTATAGTAAACTGCTGTAAAATGGAATGTTCTCAATGCGAACAGTATGAGATATTGGTATGTATTTTCAATCTGTAGTTTCGCAGTTGTATTTCGTGAGGAATGCAATCGAATCTGTTTGGTGGATGTTCACTAAGAACCAATGTGATATTTGCAAACAATATTACTCTAAAAAAATTATTTTGTAAGGAAATAATTATCACTGTCATGAATAGTATTCCCCGTAGTATGTATGTACGTGTATGAGCATGATGTCGAATATGGCGATAGCATTATATAATGGCATTCGTGAACACCACGAGTACCCGGTTCCCTGTTATCCTACGGGATTACCTTCGTCCTGGTGGAGTTAACTTCCTCGACGCACTGCACCTGACGCAGTCGGGATCCACCGCCACAACTCACTGAACATGCTCCCCATTCACCCGTCGACCACCTGCACAAAATTAAAAACACCCGTCTCGTTACATCACAACCATCCGGTACATTTATATACTTGCTCATAGGGTTACCCAAGGAAATCTTTTAAGCACTATCATAATGTAAGATTTATGTATGTATGTCCTGCGCATGCAACCTTCGTATTCACTGTATTCTTTTACTCTTTTTCTGGGGTTTATACCTTTTTTTAATGAGCAATGGGGTTAAAATATAAGTAACTAGGTATCTAGTACGTAACTAACAATGTTTGTAATAATTTTTGTTGCAATGTGTTTTATAAATTGGGTCAACGTGGTATAATAAAATTATCTTTTTAATTCAAGTACGTAATTACTAATTAAAAACCCGATTATAATTAAATAAAATATTTACAAAGTATATAAATGTTTAAATACGACTTGTATTTTGTAGTAACGTTCTGTCTAGCATAGTCTTCCTCGTACATTATAAAGTTATTGTCATATTATCTACGCGATATCTTAAACTATGAATGATCGATTGTGTACAAAGTTTCGCCTTCGTCTTGTCATTGCTACTTAGTTCAGTATCGATGCCTGTTATATATATATATATATATATATATATATATATATATATATATATATATATATATATATATATATATATATATATACCTTGGTGGACACTTGTGAGTGTTGCATTGAATCACATTAGCCTCTGGTCGCTGCGAGGCGTTACACAGCTGCTCCTCAACTTCGATGCCAGACACGCGGTTCTTGCACACGGGTCTGGACATTTTGTAGCCTGTAACACACAGAACAGAGAGACGGAGCCGGGTCAGTAGGTTGATTATAGATGCAAGCAACAGAAGTGCCAACCTCCGCCGCACGTTGCCGAGCACAAGGACATGGGGGTGGTCTCCCAGTGGTACAGCGGTTGGCCACATGATGTTCCATCTCCACCACATACACCGCAGCCGTCCACCTTCTTAGTGGAGCCGATACGCAAGTCGCAACCAACTCGCTGAAACCAAACAAACAGTTATTCGAATTAAATATGTGCAAACACGGTTGACAAGTTATTTTAGAACAATTTTACACAAACATAATAATATATGTAACTAGAGAACTACAGCAACGTACCTTAGTGACAAGTAAAACTAAATTATATGAGCATTTCGTACATAATTTAATAGAAAAATCAGTATCTAGAACATTCGCTGAAAAACCAGATGAAACTACATATTGGAAAATGTTTGATTACAATATATGAATTTTACGTTGCAACAAACTGATAAAACACTATAAAATTCTCTACTCGAAGCGTAATAAATATTTAATTGGCAATAAACCAGTTTGTGATAACATTGAATTGGAATTTATTAGAAATTGTGAAAATAATTATACGAGAAAAGAATGTAATTCGTAAAATAATATATCCTGATGTTCGTTCTTTAAAATGTAGTAAAATAGAAGGAAAATGTGAAAAGTTTCAGCAAGCACGGTGGATGCGGTAAATGTACGATTTTATAGCACAATCAAAATACAAAATTTGAAAACTTCCGCGTCTGGCATTCGGGAACACTGTACGTTGAACTGGGTCGAAGATGATGTTATTCTTTCCTAAACATTCATCTCCGACCAATTAAATGTTCAGCAACTGAAGAAATCTTACAAACTAAGTCAATTATATAATTTAACGTTATGGTTCAGTTCATAATTTAGTATTATCCTACACAGGATAATAGTAAGTCTATCGAAAAAGTATATATACATTAATATAAAATACAACACACTGTTGCTATTAACATATTATTTTTATTTTTCAAAGTAGTTTTCAGTTATTATTTATTAAATTTTATTTATTTACGAGTATTGACTACGGATTAATACATATAAAACAATTTGTTCATTGAGCGGTCTGAATTAATATGTGCCATATTATTTTGTTTAATTTCATTTATTGATTAAAATTGTAACATACGTACATATGGTAGGATTAAGTTAATTACTGTACCGGTGGATATTCGAATTGAATTATAAAGGATTACATTTGTGAAATGTAATTGTGCTCTAATGTGAATAACGATAAGTTTGACATATACATATGCTGTACCCTTACACAATTAAATTAGATAGTACGGCCTAATATAAACCAATTTCCTGCATAATGAACAGATAATTCAGCAGTCCATTTATATAATCATATAACCGCAGTATTAATTTCATTTTAATAATCAAAATTATATTTTTAAACCTATTATCAGTATTGAAACTGTGACCTACACGGAATAATTTATTGATAATTACGTTAAATTATTTCATTTTTAATTATCTAATATGCAATTTCGTTACCCTAAATTAACTAAAAAATTGTATGTCCCTTAGAGTAAAATATAAATCCTACGCCCCTGGACTGCGCACTGTCTTCGTTTCTCCTTTCCGCCCATCGCTCTGATAAAAATTCAACATCTCGGTCACATCTTCAACCCCTTATTTTCAACTCTCCACTTTTCTTAACAGTATTCCTATGTCTCGCGGCAGAGTTGGGGTTCATTCTGTATGATGACACCGGCGTGTGGTGATAAGTACGGCGACGCAGGATCCAGAACTCGCTCGTCCTGCGGAGTCGAGAGAACTGGCAGTAGCAGCAGTAGAAGCAGGAATAAATTTACAGCGGCAATTTCACTGGGATCTCTTGAAAGATACCTATGTACCGTTCTAATTTATCTACTCGGATTTTGGGGTCGCAGTTAACTCAATGCGCTTGCTTGTATATCGACTTGTAACTGCATTTTATACTCTGTATTATTTATAATACACACGAGAAATAGTTGTCGAGCAAGTTTTTAATCGTCATTGTAAAATATGCGTCAAAATTGTATAGAAAACTATTTAAAAATGACAAAGATAAGTTAGAGGTTAAGTTACTGCAATTCTTCAGCTGCAAGTAATTGTGCACGTTAAATGTAGTAAAACAACAGCTTTGAAGCCATAATCATGACAAATAATTTTAATAACTTTTCATTCATATTTGTATGATGTTAAAGATTTCAATAATCTGATGTAATACGTTGCCAATATGCAAAATAAACTTGCCAGTAGTTATAAACATAAAAGAAAACAGTTTTGAAAACAGGAAATAAAACTCAGCAACAGTGTTGTACGAGGATGTGCAGATATTGCATGTCTACGCAGAAGTATACCACTGTACTATTATCATCCATAGGCGAATAACAATGTTAACATAACTCGGAATGCCAGCATGCGCGCGCAGCACTAGTATCAGACAATTGGCCGCGTTGCAGTTCCGTAATGTGAGTTGCCTGCATATCTTTCTCATACGTTTTACGACTCCATAAAATGTATTTGAAACTGGTAAATAATAAAAATTATGATGTCATCATGTTTACGGTTCAAAAACATCAGAAAGAAATAATAATCATAATGTTCGAATGTATTAATAAATCAAAAGGATTTATTATTCTGTGGTTTGCAAAATATGTAGTTACAAATTTGTAATAGAAGAACTATGTGTATACATTTTCGGACCATGCACTTCTTATTACTAATATGATGTAGAATCATATTTCGCAATACAGTATATATATATATATATATATATATATATATATATATATATATATATATATATATATATATATATATATATATATATATATGTATATATATATATATATATATATATATATATATATATATATATATATATATATATTACGCTTAAGTGTATGTAAGCTTAGAAGTTTTGTTTGTATTTTAGTTTTCATGTATGTTCGAAATTGGGAGCACACATGTGTGTGTATGTATGTGTGTTTGAGTTTGAACGTTTAAACATGCAAAACTTTTCAACGTTTACCATGGAAATTCAGTTTTAAATTGTTTTATTAAATACTCGCGCATTTTAAACAAATAAAAAGTACTGTACAAAAAATTAATTTCACGATCAATATTCAAATATCAACAGCTATGCATATTATTTTCAACAAGTGAATTCATTTAATTTTCGATTAATTTTATAAATATTTACATTTGTAGTGTGGTTATATTAGTGTGGTTATATTAGTGCAATAACAGACGCTAGGTAAATATTGTTTTTATCTAGTCTGAAACGCAGATAAATTCGTCGCGTCTAGCAAAACAGAAAAGAAGAGCGAGAAGAACCGGAGAAAACAAATTTCGGTTTTGTTTACTTTCACTTAATATTTCAACCCGATGATGGTTTATCGCGCGCGCGCGCGCGCGCGTGCGTCTAATGCAAACCACTCGTTCATTCAACCGTCACCCGTTACAGTTATAGCGCTTGGTGTCTTGCCGAGGTATGTTTTCGATCAACAATTTAACGCAGGAATAAATGCAATTAATTTGACACCGTTGCTAAGAAAGTGTGCTCGGTGGCCCGACGTTGATCGATGAAAATGAATGTGTGCGTCTTGATTGCTCGCGGCGGACGGAAAACAGTAGCGTTTGTTTTTTGTTTACTCGGGAGTCTCCTTGAAAGTGGAAACAGATGCCACCTGCCGCAACCGACGACTTCGTAGTCTGAGCGACTTTCTGCACAGTCTCGGCTGTAATATTTCATTGACTACCTACTGCTACGGTGTGTGACTTAGTCACTCAGATGGCATTCGGCTTCAAGAGATTATTTGACATTGTTATTGTGGCTAGTATAACTAACTTGCTGCTGGCAGGAATTGAGTTAGTTGTTCCAGAACTAAATTGATCACATGTTGAACTTGTAGTATACGATATATCATCCCGGCGAATGATTGTGTTCAGAACGAAGACAATCAAAATGAGAAAGTTATCTGGATTAATTTATATATCTATTTAAAAACTTTCCAGAAACAATATTGCAGCTATTATTTCTTTGAAGCCTAGGCTTATAGAATATAACATTCTTATTTGTAAAGCATAAAAGTATTAGAACAAAGCACATACTACTGTATTATACGGGCATTAGATATCTCATTTCGTTTTGCGATTATTTTTTCATAATCATGTGAGTAGAAAAAGCAGCTTATGAGTATCTCGTTTCCTCTCGTTGGAATCCCTTTAACAATATCAAACTAAGCTCAAGAAGGTATAATCTTTTAGCGATGGTATGTGAAATTAATTGTTTGAATAGCACTGGTGTGGATAATACGGCAATGTTCTAGAACCGCGCGGATGGAAATCACAGTGGATTCTGCACTCCCCTAGATAAGCACTGATGAATAAATGAGAGGCATGGAGTGCATCAGTAATAGGGCTGGCGATAGCAGCGGCTCTATCTCGCCCATTTTATCTCCTCTCGCGACGTAAGTACTCACCTCTCCCTCTCTGTAAATCAACACACAACTACTCACGTTACAGAGTCCAACCATTTTTAGTCTACCTACACTTTTAACTTGCGTATTTCATTACAGAAAATATCTGTTACAAAAATATAAATATCAACTTATAACAGAACGTATAACAGACCTCCAAGACTTCTGAACTTCAGATAATCCATGAGATTAAAATGTCACCGTATTAAAAGAAAAGTTAAAAAAGCTCGAGTATGTTTTTAGGTTTTAGTATGTCAAGTTAACTATGTTAATGTCAAAAGTTTCCATCATCTTGCATGCTTATCCCGTACCGTGTGCTCCTTTTTGGCATATCTACATTTCGGGAAAAAAATAAATATAAATATCTGATGGATCTAGAATACAGGTATGAATTTCCATATCAGATACACGACCTGCTCTCACATAAATAATGTAAATTCGTTGTAACTTTTGCGTCCCGACGGACAACAGTATCAAATGCATGTTTATTTATGCAAACCGTATATATAAATATATCATTCATGTCGCTCTAGATGTAAGAGTCGGCCGCAAAATAAACTACATGCAATGAGGCTGTCCATTTCACTTAGTAATAAAACAAAAATCTAAATAAAACGTTTATAAACTGTAGTTCATCAGGATGCTTCATTAGCTGGAATAAAAAATACAGAACAATCGCATGTATACATTGTACATGTTAACAATTCGCATTCCAGTGATATACTATTCATAATTAAACTATTGTTTACTGATAAAATGATTAATACATACATATTAGCATATTACATTGTACTATTGCGCAGTAAAATATATAGATTGATAATTTGATTGCCATATCGGAATGTTGAAAGTATCCACTCATTTTTATCTATTACGAGCTGTATAATTAATATAATCAAATATTTGTTAATCTAGAATATGTTTACAATTCACATTGTAATTGGTTTTTAAAAATTGGTTGAAAATATGTATATTAAAATTACATCGACACTATATTCGTAAAAATTAAAATATGTACCTATTACTTTAGACTTCATATGTAATTCTCTGTAACAGTGTAAGACGAGAGAGTACGATTGGATTTCACGCGGTGGTCGTGTGACAAGATAGTTGGCTGTGTGGGGTTGAAGCGAGAAGATGAACGGAAGGAAACGCAGCAGGAGGGTAAAGAGTACGGTGAAGGAGTAAGGATTCACGGAGCGAGTGACGCATTAACACTCACCCTCCCGTTTCACATAGATTTATTTCGGCACACGCATCACAGTGGAGACGGCACTAAACATTCAGTCGAGGTAAATTTTATAAGAGCGATACACTCAAAGATGGTTTGGAGAGGCTTACAAGAAAGAAAATCTACTTCTGTGGATGTTCATTTTTAGACTTTTCACAAATCATATTTTCTTTTTCCTCACCAGCAGGTAAATGTATGTGTGTGATATTGAATAAATGACATATGGTTAAAGTGTTGGGAAATATTCAAGAGATTTATTGAAGAATAATAATAAAATCAACTCACCCTGCATTTTCCTTCAATGCACATATCCAAACTCCCAGGTCGACACCTGGTACCATCGTGGACCCTCTCAGCAAGGCGTGCTACAACGACAAGTCCCTCTTCTTCCGCTTGGAGACCTTCCTCAGAGATGAGGTTCTCCATGACAGCTGGTCGACCTCTGCAGGTCAGTGCACAAGTTTCGGTATCCTCGTAGTGTGGTGTCCATTGGAACAGAGCTCCTTCATAAGGTATATCGTTGAATGCAGCACACTGAGTTTCGCGGAAGTCATGAGTTTCAGGACATGGCTGCAAAGAAAAATATGGTGCAATAGAAATATAAAGAATGTCCACTATATTATGTTACAGTACTAACATAAACCATTCCATACGGTACTATTTTATATTTTTAACTATATACCTTTTTCACTTTAAAAGTTTAAAGTGTGTCTGTTTCACAATCAAGTAACGTGCAACACTATTATATCTATAGTCTATGTAACACAATACTAACATAAGTATGACACCTGAATATTGTATAAAGAAATACATAGTAAAACATATGTCCAGTACACATCGGCTATCTATTCTGTGCAATGGCTATTTTGACTCATGAACGATTCCACAACCGCCATTTGTCTGGAATGATGGCGTAAAGTTACGAACGTAGAATATAAAATGTCAATTTTTACTACCATACATATTTTCCGAAATCCGTATGAAAACTCACGAACGTACATCGCGGTAAAATTATCATAGTCTTACACAGTACGAATAATAATACTGCATCCTGAAAGATTTCAGCGAGATTTCTTTCAAATCTTCGTACCAGTTTACAAGAGACTTTGAAAAACTTTTGCATTTAAAGTTTCGCTTGTTTTATATTTGTCGGAGTAAAAAGGAAATAACATTTTAGGAAACACAATTTGTGTTAAAGTGAATAAAAAAAAAACTTCATGATAGCATCTGCTGGTTTCGTTTCGTGGAGGTCCTTTCTGTGCCTTACTCCCAGCCATATAGCAAGCTAGTTGGTTAGCTCTCTATCTGCAAGGCCCAGTTTACAAGGGTTCTTTGTTCGATTTCGGTAAGGGATGTTTATCTTGCCTAAGTTAGAGCTAAGTTACACACAAGCCTAGATTAGTTCACCCTCCTTGCGCATAAAGTGGACAGTAAATGTTCCCCGCTGCCCGTCCGAACCTCCTTCACCTGTCCACTTCCTTAAGACCATCCCACACGTGCACGTTGCGGCGGTCGAGTTTGTGTATCTTTGTGACTATGTCGAACGAAATTCACTACCCTTTTTATATCCGCTATTTTCTTTGATATACTGCATTATAAAGTATTATTTTATGTAGATGTTTTTTGTTTGACTTGCAGACAAGTGAACATTCAGAACTAATATTATAACATAGAATCCATATAAAATACACACATAATTACAATTGCCATAATTTAATTTTCTAGATATAGCAATTTAATATTATTACATCATCAATTCGATTTGTTAGAGCATTATAGAATTGCATATTATACATTATGGATTTGTATCCATAATGTTCGAAAATGAAAATGTTCGTTGTGTTCTTAAGTAAAATGGTGTACATATTTTTCACTGCTGCTGAAAAGTACAACATTGGAAAAAATCATTTGATATTAGAACTCCTATACACGTTTTTATATTTCCTTTTGTAGTTGGTCTCCACTCAAAATAGAAACAGAACGAGTAGAAAAGGAATTTTCCCTTTGGGATAGGAAAAAAAGGAAAGAATCCAGTTAACCATTTTCGAAAAAACGAGCCAAACAGCACAAAACATTCCTCAGCAGTTATCACGCAACGTAAAGGTTAACCGCACACAATGTTTCTGTTACGCTCCGACTTCTGACATCGTTATCTAGTTGACTGTGGATAGCGGTTCCTGAGAGCTGCGTACCCCAGGATATTTCTATTCTTGTATTTTCCACCGCCTCGGGCCGTTTGTTGCGCGTTTTGTTTGATGTGGTCAGAGTGTGGACGTGAAATGGTCGTGATGTTTGCTATCTACCTACGTTTTGAAAATTGTTATGGTCCGTCGTATTTATGCGGCAGAGGTGACTTCGTATACAAGTAGGCCATAGTTCGTTCGTTCTGTCGCATGCCCCGGGGCCTGTATTTTTTCTTTCGCGACGATTCTTTTTTTGTGAAATTTATCTGCAATGTTCTGATAGTTAAAGATGTCGTTATTGGAGGAAATGGTACGTTGTTTGTTCAGATTTATGATGAAAGTTGATGTATAACTCTAGAATAATATTGTTTTCATCTCACATTATTGAATTTGCTACATGTTGATATAATAATATGAAAATATTCCACGCTAACAGTTATTGTAAAATACACGTTATAATATGTACCAACCAAGTTTCAATAATGTAATTTTGAAAACCAAATCATATTTTATACAAAACTAGTTTATTAATTTATTTAATAAATAGAACGAGAGGGAATTACAGGTAAATAAATAACAATATAAATTATAGATGAGTACGGATTTCATATATAGAATATATACACTCGTATGTATGTGAATTATATTATTTTAATACACGAAAGTGTTTTTAAACATGAATTTAATATTTCATTGGTATATTGTTATATAAAATATACAAACATGTTTAAATAACAAACATAATTAATTATTGTTTTGCACTGCAAAACGAACATAGTTATATGTTTATAAATGAAATAAATTCATTAAATAAATAAACGAGTTTGTTGAAAATGAAATGTTATATTTGTTTGGTTAACTTGTTAATAGTTTTTATCGTCGTGTAAAACTTGAACTAGACAAGGTAAATGGTGTTTGTTAAATTCTCTTGACTATAAACTTCAGTTATGCATGATTAAGTTTACGAGTTTTGACAGTTCCGAGATCGAGAGCTCTAGCTATTGATGTATCGTTCAACAATGTTCAATATTTCGCAAATGGTGTATACCTTTTTTTTTTAGTTTACGACTAAATAATCACATATACTTTGATTTATTGATAAATTAAAGAAATTAGAAAGTTTTATTATAGCTCTATTCTCGATTCTAAGAATAAAAGTGGAATATAGTTTAATGATGATAACAATTGGCTTCTAATACATTCTCCTTACAAATTTTCGGTTATTATTAAAAATATTCGTTCTAAGTAGAAATAATTCACGTTTAATTCCAAACTAATAAACGTTTGAGGGAGATCTAGTTCAGATGTTTGAAAATACGAGTATTTATTGTAAAAATAATTTTATATTCAAAATTAGTTTACCTGCTTGCTAATAGTCTTTCATACCGTTTTCTCTGTTGCACTTACCAGTTCATTATATTATAAACAGGGGCGAAAAAGTCCAATTACAGACCACTCAGTTTTCTGCATTTACCTTTAATACGTATCTCTCCTCCCATTGTCCCTTTAAAGTACCATGCAATCCCTTTCATAACCGCAATGACGACAATATAGCATGTGCCTTTCATGTACCCATTTCCCACCAATTTTCCCGTATGATGTAATAAACTTGAAAATATTGGCATCGTGCTATCAGATCAGACTTGGCTGCGTTTGTTTCATCTTCTTTCATTCGCAGTTCGTGCTTTGTCCGCACTCACTCTGTCTTGTGTTCGTCGTTATGGCGATAGATCGCGCTCGCACTGTACCATCTCTCTGTTGGAGCGCCGTTGTTTTATTTTATATTCGAGCGTTACTTTTTTTACGAGATGGTTGGAATCGAGTGGGCCTCTCGACACACAGACACGCCGATAGAGAAAATGAAGGAAGAGTTTGTTCTCGCCTGAGTTGCTTGTTCCCTGTACTCTTGTGCTCAGTGCCTGCAATGACTTCATGGAGCGTTGAGGAGTGGAGACGCCAAGACAAAATTTATTCAGGGTCCCAGTTGGTGCCCGCGCCGAAAAGATATATCTGCAGAGTTGCTTGCTTCTAAGCGTGCGTGCGGGTGACGGTATTTGAAAGTTTAATAACGGTGCCGTGAATTCATTAAGTTATTCCGGAATGGAATTAAAAATTTTCAAGGATTCTTGTTCGTGTTCGGAACGTGCTTCGCTCATTCGATGCCCGACTTAAAACTTAGATTAATTATAAATTTCGAATTGAATTAATGAGTTTACAGTGATCTAAGAAACACGCTGGAATTTGTGCCCATTTCCTAATAACCATTTGTTCATGACATAACTATAGTAGTCCAATGTGAATGCTGGTTAATCAGACTTCTGGTCTCTTCGAAAGTAACGGTAACCGATTCAAGAACTGTGAGCTTTTAACTATCGGGTAACCGAATCTTTAGAAGCAAAACAACAGAAATCAGGAACAAAACAGTTCTGAATCGCACGCAGGCAATAATGCGTTTTTGAATAATAAGACCTGATACAAATTTCTGAAATTACAAAGACCACGAGTAACAAAGCCGGAGATCTGTTGAGCAAGACAAATGTAAGGAAGACGAAGAAGCAAAGAGGCTAGACCAAAAAGAAGAGGTCATAAGAATACGGTGAGTATGACGGAATTGCATGCTCAAAGCAAATCAACCATCACCACGACGATCGACAAAAGAATAATGGGCATCACCTCGGACCAATACACTCGATATTGTGTTACGATTCCCGACGGAAGGAAAGTATTTTATGGCATTCCGTTGCTTTTCAGCAAGCGGACGTCTACGTTACTGGGACCGTCCGAACACACGGTTATCACTTTACAACCGAAAAATATCCCCGTCCGTTCCATCTGAAAGTGTCTACGAGTCAACACTCGCCAAAGGGTCAACAGCATCAAATCGCATATACGTTTTACTTACGAACTCCTCAAAACTGGTAAACAAACGTTACATTTTCAATTTCCACTCACGCTCATCTTACACTGCTGATGTGTCTCGATGGAACACTTTATATTTATTGCCAATTACTGTTTATTTTTCACAACACCAACACAATGCGAAGAATTCTATGTAGAATTATATCAATACGGTATATGAGAAAAGTGAATAAATTTTGTAAACTATTTCAGGAATCTAATATATTCTGTACATTAAATATTCAGACGAGGCTTCAATATATGATAATGCTATGCGATATTAAATATTTACAACATTTTCTTACTAAATTCTGTATCACAGAATCACAAAGTATTTCTTTTACAATAGTTTTTTTTTCTTCTCTGTCGCAAAAAGGCAGCGTCACTGCTCGATCGTTGTATACGTACAGAGTGAAAAAAGATCTAGGAGGCTGGCGTAAGTTGACGGTATTGAGTAGGCTTTAGAGTTAAAACTTTAGTAAAGAACATTCATAAATCATTTGCTTTCAATGCGATTGTCTGGGCAAAACACGTTCAAAAGTTTTACTTCTATCACTTTGGTGCAGATAAATCAATTCGAATTCAACGTCAGGCGTGTGTAGTGGTAGTATTGCGTTACGATAGTGAACAATACACCGAAAGTTCAGACAGAGGAACACCAACAGCCGCAGTACGAGTATAGTTAGCTGGTGGACAGCTCTGTAAGTGCACCAGACTCCGTCGTGCAAGTCAATTAGAGAAGTTTGACAGTGGAAATAATTCATACATGGATTCTTACTACTGCTGCGCGAACATCTATTTTCTTCCATACCGAAACTCTAGCGTGAACCATGGAAAAAAATTAACGACAAGCTGTTTCTTGTTCCGTGTAAACGGTTTTCTTTTTGCAAGTCGGAAATAGATACACAAACTAATTAAGCAAGTTAAGTTGCAGGAATGGATGGAGAGCCGTCGCTACTGTTGCTGATGTTGGTTCATTACAGGAAAAAGAGAGTCGTTAATTTAAACATGAGTAATAGAGTTAATTAGTTCATAAAATGTTTGAAAGGGGTGCAAATTAGTTGTTGTTAAGTGTGCGAATCATTAAAGGTTTTAAAAAATTAGCAACTTGTTTCAATTTATATACATCTTGCTTAGAATATCTTTGTTATTAATTCTCAGTGTTAGTATAAGAATTTAATGCAAACTAGACTGATGAAATAAATTATTCTGCTTGTCCTATATATCAGTATAAATGATGAAATTTGAAGTTTGAAAACACGAATATTAACAGCAGATATATTTTTGTTAAATTCGATTTGTGTGTGTGCGTGTGTGACAAATCATGTCCAACTTGGGAAAAGAAGGCTAGTCTTTCATTCGCCAGCAACGACTACGCTATTGAATAAAGGACGTCGATTACTCCAGTGCCAAAGGACTCCAAGGATATCGATGCGTCAGCAGAATTTTCGCCTTCTCCAGCGTACATCATTAGGTGACCGAGAAACATAAGTTCGAATATCGCTGCCATGAGAACGACATGTTTCCGTTTTGGGTTTGAATAAATTCAGGATTTGTATAATAAACGGATTTTCAGACTAACTTAGCGACCGCCGCAAATGTTTCCCCGAAGAATCTATAAGCCATGTATAAACAAAAAGCGAAGTTTCTTAAAGCTGTCACTTTTGTTTACCCTCTCTAGATTCTGTGAAGAATTTAATTTCCGAACTGAATAAAATATCTACCTGGCCGTACTGCGGTGTATCTGCTTTGCAGTATAGGGAGAGATATTTTTAGAAGACTGTAATATTTATAAATATCTTACCTGCATGTTACATATTTTATATCGTACGGGTTCGCCTCTACAGCCAGCTTGTGAAGTGCAACGTCTCAGTTGATAGGTGACACCACCGTCGCATGACCTGGAGCACGTTGACCATTCCGACCACGTTGTCCATCCAGTAGACCGTGAATCGACTTTCCATACTTCAATACGCTGAAACAAATACCAATAGTAAACTTAATAAATAGTAGTCATAAAATGGTTTGATTGATATTCTTCATTGATTAGAAGAATTATGTTCGATTCAATCGTGCGTGAGTCCAACTGGAACTAGAATTAATCTCCGCAAAGTTTTCAGGACAAACTAACCAATGGCAAAATGAGTTTTCTCTAGCCATACCAGACCGTATTTTATTCCTAAAGCTTTGCAATGTTTTGAAAACAAAAAAAGAGTGTATTATTTATTGTTATTCGTGTCAAGACAACGCAACATTACAAATAATTTCTGGGATAATTACAGTAGAAATTTGCATCTCTTGCAGGCAACACTGTTTTCCCGGTTAAAATTTATAGCACGTAGTCATTTTTAAAACGCAGACAAATTCACAACTTAATTATTTTTCGTAATTTATTACCTCGCCGGGTTCAAAGCGAACCAAACAGTACATAACCACGACAACCATTCTTTAGTACCTACACCAGTCACGGTATTAAATGCGCATTAATAAACCTACGTCCAGCATAAAGGGCATACAATGCTGCCCTTGCCATTCGGTTATTGTGAAAAAATAAGCAATGTTCGAGCACGGGTCGATAGGTACAGTGATTCCAAAACGGAAATTTCACCAAAAGCACGCTTGTTGCTCTAGTGGTTTATAGATTTTAATTTCTAGCTAACTAGCTTCCAAACCACTATCACCGAAATGTACTTTTTAAGTTGTTTTCATATTTCATAGATTCTGTTCTAATTCTCATAGATCCATGTAGTATACAATTGAATTAATTATAAACAAATGAAATCAGTACAAGGTTATTGAATTTATTCAGTAATACAAATAATCATTTTCTAGGAACCTAGTATTTTGTAGTCAAACACCTTGAACACATTTACTCTTATGCAATTAGATAACTAAATGAATTCTAATTAGTAACAACTGATTTATTTTATAAATATTTATGATAAATAAATAAATTTTTCAGAAATAATTTACTACAAAATCGTCACTATTGTTTTTTTCTAGAAGTTCTTTTCGAAAACTGATTGGTTGCCACAGATTTATCGGTGAAATACTTGAGGGGTGAGAACCCCTTTACGCTTCGTCATTCTTTCACTATGATACCTCCCCTTGTACATTGTGCCCTGTGCACCACCCTTTTACATCATTAATTTCGCCGAGTAAGGACATTACCGAGCCTTTGAACCGCGCACTGCTAAACGTAGATTAACCCCAAGATGCTTTTGTTACGATCACGTACCGAAACGCGTAACTCCTAAAAACGAATAAAAAAAAAACAACAGAAAACAAGGGATTAAACTTTATACTGATTTAAAATGCCAGCGCAACTTTTGTTCGTTTTTCCGGCGTTTGAGAATTTTTTTGTGTTTCGGCCATCGGATTTGTTTTGATGTAGGACCGGCGGTGGAAGGTATTGCAATGTTTGGACGCCGTCGTTGTTTTGGTCGAGGTACGAAAAGTTACAGTCATAGCAGGAAATATACAGTCGGATTCGGAAATAGTTTTGTGTTGACGGAATAAATTTGATACTGTATAGTATTGACATAACATTTTAGAAAATTCTCTATACAAAATCTTATACAATTCTTAATAACATTGATATAATCCATATAAATTTGAACGAAAATGCATGCTATAAAATTATGTTCTAATCCAGCGACTATTTGATATTTTAGTAATTAAAAATAAAATATTGTTACTAAATTGTTTGATACAAATAAAACATATATTCATGTATGTTGGGAGTATTTAGTAGAACATGTGGAAAATTAATAACAGTTTAAAAATCAATTACACATTTTCCTCTTACGTAACATTACACATAAAGCTGTACATATCCACAGGGCATTAGCCGGAGCTTTAAGTCCGGAAGATGATCCGGGCGCCGGAGCAAGGACCTCCGGGGCCGCTTAATATACAGAACGAGTTTGAAGTTTAAATCGCAGCTTATCCCGTGGGATGCGAACCTTGTGAGATGGTACAGGCTCTTGGCCGCGTGAAATGGTAGCAGTAGCAGCACGCATGTTAACAGCAACACGCGCACGATCACGTGCCATCCTACATACTGTACGTGTCACGCTCTTGGCTCGTCCGCACCATGTCACGTTGCTCATGCGGTAGTTTTTTTTTACCAAGTTGCGGTAAAATTAACTTGAGAAAAAAAAAACATAACATGTACCCACAAAATTTGTTGAATTTTAATAATGGAAGTACGAGGGAGATTTTTGATGTATATCCTGATAATAGTCTACCCGGTTTCTCAGTTCTTTTTGTACATATATTATGGTAAAATAGTTCATTTGAAAATTAGTAATAACAAAGTTGAATATTAATTAAAAATTACTCGCGTATTATTTACAATTGGCTTCAGTTACAAAGCATTTTTTTTCACTTGTAAAACAATAGCCTAAATGTCTGACGAATAAAACGTTTTTATGATTGATTTTATTGCTGTAGTAAATCGTGTAAAATATGTACAAGTAAAAATTAATTTTCTACTCGATTACATTATTACGCGCATCAGTCAGTGGACGTTGTGAACCAGTAGCGTAGATTATTGTAGGGATTATAGTGCAGGATGATAAACCAATTACGCACACACACACATAAAAGCGGAATGAAGATGAGACGCCGTGGGACGGGAAAAGATGATAAGAAGTGATGGTTCCGAGAATACAGCAATAAAAGTATGAAAGAGAGAAGAAAAAACCACCATTGTGACTTGAACACTAGGAGGCAGCTATGAATAATTCAATATTGTCTCTGCGGAATGGATGGCGGCGCTGAAGGGTTTCACTACGTCATTGTGGTGGTGGTAGTGGGACGCGTGTGTAGTGACATGCGTGCACGAGAAAGTAACAGCGGCCGCCAGATGACAAGGACGGGGCGTTACGAAAAATGACAGTGACGAAAACGTGCTGTAATTTAGGGATATATGATCTCATGATTATATGACAATGCGGGTCGCCGGAATATAGGGCGTATACGGACAAAACGGAAGAATTGTGCTCACTACTGCCCTGGAGGACGTCGACAAATGTTTAGTCATGCTACTATGGCCAACTGGGAGTATAGACATTTTGTATTTTTTATATAAATAGTAATTCAAACAATAATTTCAATATGTATATGAGTATTTCGCTAAAACTGTAGTATTGGAATACATATTCTATATTTAGCGAATTCACTAATCAGTTCTTAGCGTTCTGCGGTAAAGTTTACAGGCACGTATATGTTCCGATTGTGATATTGATAGGTACTATAAAGTGCACGAGGAGACTTTGGTGTTTGCAGTTAAAACTGAACGGGGAACTGGAACTGAGAGTTGAACTTGCGCGTGCTAACAACATAAATACATTTTGAAACTTTCCAAAATAACATCAATTACCGTGCATTCAGCTGTCAATGTTCGGCACGCGAGTACTGTGCATCGGAATAATCTATACAACCTATTGTGTTCTGCACAAATCGAAAGCTTATTGGATTCCGATAAATATTACTTCTGAATGAAGCACGCGAAACCCCCTCCCGCAACCATGGTTCTATCACTCGTTTCACCGATGTTTTCATAGCAGTAATGGATTGCTGCTAGTACGATACATACATACGTACATTACGAACGAGTATCTAAAGTCTGCAATATACGTAAGTTATTTATGAACCCCACATGTGGTAAATAGACACCTAAAACATGTTCATTTCACAGCGAAAATAATGGACCCATCCAACCTATTACGATCGGTTTATATTTACGACATTAACAGATTACAGTGGCTGTAATATTTATGAGACTTGTTGAAATCTTTCTGCAGTCCTTGGATTGTATTATTTAATATAATTTAACAAATTACAAAATTTATAATAATTATATCAATACTTTATTTTCAATGAGTAATATTATTACGGAATCCATTACCTAAACAATGAAATAGGCGTGATATGTATATGGAATATTAGTAATAGCACTTTATATCCATACTCTTTTTTCTAATAATGCCTCTTATAGTGTGTCAATGTCACCGTACTATATCGATTTGCAATCAATTAGAAAATGAATAAAAAAAAAATCCATGTGTACATTTAAAAAAAGGTAAAAAACGGCAAATAAATCTAAAAGTTTGACGTTGGAGGTCGTGTTCGTAAAAAGTGCGGTGATTCAAACAAAGGAGGCGTGCTTGCATGTAAATGTATGGTGAAAAATTGTAAATATGCGAATGTAGATTTATGAAAATGTACTACATGTACACACATATATAAGCAGTGAATTATGGTTTAATTTATAACTACAGCATGGTATACACTCTTAAGTAATTGTGCTTACTGTATTTTCTATTATTAATATGAATTATAATTATTAATAAATATGTTACATTTCTCAATGTTCGTCAAGTAAAAGTATTTATGTATGTATTCTAATATGTACGGTATTTAACAAGTATATAAATCAAATGAAAGGAAGTTTCTATCAAGTAAATTACTGCCGAGTTACTGTAAAACTCGTTCATTTTAATATTGTATAACAACTTTAGCAAACTTTTAATCAAGAAATTCCTTATTTTGGAATAGCCTAAAACACACTTTAAATTATCCCTAGAGCGAGACAACTCATTAATTTCCACTCCATCTTCGGCGTAATCAAATTAAGTGAGCTGCAAAATAATATCAAAAATATGGCCGCCGTACCAGGTATACACGGCAGAGGTGCATTATGGCACGTTTTATGGAATAATACAACATTAAGGTGGTCCTGTAGTAAACTTATAATCACATTACTTCCCGATTCAATTTCTCTTACAGAAATCGGATATGATTTTAAAATTCACTAAGAGATGGCGCGGGGAGGTGTGAAATGACAGCCGTAAAAAGACACAGTTACATTTGGCGCTGCGATTCTAACCTAAAAGAAGTTTCATTTCGCATCTTCCTCTCCAGTGCGGAATCTGCGTTATTGGCAAAGTGGAATCAAATATTAGTTTTAATAATACCCGTGTTGGATGCAGTACTTCCAGTGAAATTGAGGCGAATATTGGATAAGAATAAATAATCATATTTGTGATTGGATTTTCAACATTTATGGTGAGATACTTGCAAATTTAATTAGGTCGTACATTTTTAAAATTAACATACACGATTTGTAGGTACTTGTAATGTTACTAGTACTGCATTTATAAAACTTTTTTAACCAGTAGTTTCATAATGGAACTTCTCAACTCTTGATCAATATTTACCCTGCAGGGATGTGATATTACGTGCTTTCTAATTTTGAATTAATAACTAGTGATTAACTTTCGTTTAAAATTGCCTATAAATGACCTATTTTATAGTGACCTACATCTTTCCTGTTTATAATCAATAACTCCATGAATTATGTTGAAGTAAACAGATGTATAACTATTGTAACATGGTGTAATATGTTAATCAAAACACCATATAGGTTATGATCATTCATTAATCATAAGCTATGTGCGAGGAAACAAAAAAAAAATTGATCTGTGTAACTGTTCGAATTGTTCTCTAATTTTGCTTGCTCGATAGAAATCAAACAGACTACATACAGATGCTTTCTGCTAACATCCCTTTTCCATTGAACACACATCATTCTCTGTTTGTGTGTGTGTTTATTCACTGCTCTCTGTCATTTATACTTCATCATTTCTCTTTCTAGCATTCTCACATCGTGCGGTCGTGTCGAATAACAACTTTACAAAAAAAAACATCGCATATGGCAGAAAAGACTAATGTGGAAGAGGACAGAATGACAGGAGAAGAAGAGACGAACGACTTCGACCAGTTTGCACGTCTGCACGAAAATAAAATCATGACCCCTGCACCGCGAACCGTATCGTATTGCGAGAGAAAAAAAAACTGAAACGACGTAAGATATCGTAAAGTGTATAGCCCGCGTCGGCGTCGTGTCGTAAACGTGCCCGAGTGCCATCTGACGGACGGACTATCTAACCACGGGACACTATGTGAAACCCTTAAGCTAGTCTGGTTCAGGCCGTATATACTGCCAGCGACCGACGGGACGAACAGATGAAAGCTAAAGAATTATTATTGTTCTGTTTTGCTAGCGAGTTGAGACAAGTCGATAGCCACTCGTTCAGTTCAGCAGCAGCTGAATGTTGTATACAAAAGTTTAATGATTTCAAATGTTGTTTTTGTAGTTTCCAACGAGTGTTCTCTTTTTTATATTCATGTTTCAGTGAAGAATATTTGATTACATTTCCTTTCGAGAAAATAATGAGGTACATTTAATACTTGAATTACTATTGGCTCGAATTGCGCTAAATTATGAGAATAATGAATGGATAAAAGTTTGTTCCCGATCATATAGACCATATTGCTGCAACAGAATTAATTAATAACTATAACGAAGCTAAATTCTAGTATAGTTAGTTGAACTATTAGGTTTTATTCTACACCGTATTTCGTTTCATATTATGAAAAACATATTGGGCCAAACTCAGCACACGTTCCTAACTTTAGCATCGATTCTAATTTCCATGGTATAGTATCCTTGTTCATCTAATTTATAGACATACAAGTTGTTCTCTTTTGCTGTTATTATTTAAGACTGAACGTAGTTAAATTCGAAACGTGAATTCTGCCTGTTATTCGTCATAATATATAACATAAATTTACTACATTATTCAAATATTACTCCGTTATAATAAATAAAAACGCCAAGAAAACGTAATACTAAAAGTATACAAAGGCAGGAATAACAACAAACAAAGATGAAACAATAATTGCGAAACATGGTTAGGACGTGGACGGATAATAAAATTTTTGTCAACATAATAACGTAGACTTTTGTTTTTAAGACAAAGGGAATAGAGAAAAAAAAATATGAAACGAACTCGGTTATAACATTTAAGCTTCCACGAATTACAACCATATAAAACCATAACGTTCAGGGGTGCATTTAGGAGGAAGACATTAAAAGTTAAAAGAAAATAAAAAAAATGTATACGAGTATATTCGAGTATGGCGTGTGACTTATGAGTATAATAAATGTATTAAGTTTTTATAGCCTCCTGTGGGTATTTCGACACGATTAATGGCCGCTTCGTTGTAATGGTAGCTCTAACTAAAATTATTATTCATTAGAGCGTACTAATCAGGTACTGCTCACGCACCGTGATAAACTGTTCGTACTCGTCGTTGTCACTTTGGGAAATTACAATAAAAATTTACATTTAACCAGTTGTTCTAGACAATATGTACGGTGCATTTAAATGTCAGTTGTAATTACACATATAGCATAAAAAAAGACCTAGTTCATAATGCCAACCTTTACAAAATATATTTTTAAAACATGTATAATTTATTTTACTTATTATACATCAAGGGTGACATTTGATAAATAAAATTTCGTACATTTCATAATTATAATCTTTAAGAGAGTGGCACACTGTGATATGACGGGCTGATAAAATTAGTTACAACCCACATAATACGTGATAAACAGACGACAAAACAAAAGTTGTAAGGCTGTCAAAAACTTATGGAGGTGAAGTAATCCATCAGAAAGAAAAGGTATAAAATCCGACAGCGAACGTTTCTTTAAGCTGATCTAGTGTAGCAAATCTGAAAAGGATAAAAAGTAGGACGAGAGGGTTTGACACAAGTCTGTACTCACGCGAATTCTATATATATATATATATATATATATATATATATATATATATATATATATATATATATATAGTATATATATATATATATATATATATATATATAGTATATATATATATATATATATATATATATATATATATATATATATATATATATATACAGAAGGGTGTTGCCTAAGGTATTTAAACATTTAGAAAGGATTGGAAACACTTCCTTCTGATCTCAAGTAAAGTATATACATTTACAAAAGTTGATGATAGATCAGAAATGGCAGAAAAAGATTAGGATGATAATAAAGTTTAACATTTTTACAAACCGATTTTTGATATTCAAATTCTAGGACTGGTTCAATGTATTCATTACATTAATGTGATTACTGAATGTAGCAACAACCAAAATGATACCCGTTCAATTCCAAACATAGAATGTCACAATGTGAATATAAATAAAATTCATTGATTGTTTTATGAAACAGCAAGCTTTATTTTGTCCAGCATAATGATTATTTCTAAATTGCGTTTTTATTTGTCCATAAAACAAAACCACAGGTTTTTGTTTAACATACAAGTAAAATACATATTTTCGAAACTTTTAAACGAATTTTGTGTACATTTGTGACGTTATGTTTACATTGCATGTTTGAAAATGTTCAACAAATATAGTATTTTAAAATAAAGCATAGGACATAATTGAAAAAAAAAAAAATTAAATTGCCTGAATTATTAAGCATATCAATTACTACGCAAAAAAAACTCGCCAGCTAATCGATCGTCCAATGCAGTGTTCAATCACTCAAGTTTAAGTTGACTGACAGTGCAGAGCCTTCAGTTTTCCCTTTGGCGTATCTAACGGTCTCTCGATGCAAGGATGCACAAAGTGGTTCAAGTTCACAATCCATAAATTACATATACAGTATAAATAGTAAAATTGTTTTCGTATTACACAATACTTCATATTTCATTACCTACAAAATATTACCAGACGATACTGTATTTTACTACGTACAATTTCATACTCTGTACACCCCTGATTTAATATAATTGAAAAGTGTCTAAGCGTGCTTTATCTATGATACGCAAAAAAAATCTTGAATGAAGAGGAAATTAAAAGAAAAATGTATTTCTGAAGATTTTTTTTTTAAATGAAGCTATTATCACGTCTTCAGTGTAATTACAATGATATTGTGTGGGATGTGAAATTGAAACGTTATAAAATTACTGAACGTAACGAAAAGAAAAAGAATCTTGCTCTACATTAGATAGGTATATTAAAACAGTGTGCTTTGTTTTGTGAAATTCAACGTTCGTAGTGGTCATCTCCAAGCACAAAGTGTCCGCAGTGACGTAAGTACTTTCAGAGATAATAACAACGGACATAAAAAGCCACATTAAAAATAATTATTTCATCTCACAGCCGCCCTCGGGCAGTGCACAACATTCTCATTAAAGCGACGCTATTTCAGTATTAACATATAAAAGGGAATGTATTCATTATTCGCCTGAAAGATCCACATACAAAGCAACAAACAACACACACATCCAAATAGACCAACAGAGATGACAGAGTCCCAGAGAGAGGGAGATGAAGAGAGGAAATGAAAGAGAGACGATTGAGGGAACAATCAGACGATACAATGGGTTTGGCGTGTTTCAATCATCTTTTGCGAACAAGGTACAACCGGAGTTCGTTATAGCAGGGGAAAAAACTTTCTATGTAGTAGAAACAAAATATCCTTTGTCGGGAAAAAGAAAACTGAATAGCGCTGGATTTAGACTCATCATGGTGCACGCTCCGTTTAAATGAGTTGTTCGCGTTTTTTTAATAGCCCATTAACCGGAAACTATGGGAGTTACCGAACGGAATGTTGTAGAAGAAAGTTAGTTGCTTCTAGTAGGTAGGGTAGCGCGCACTAAGCATGGGGCTGGTTGAATATAACAAATCTCCACCTACCTGATCGCTTTCGGACTCGGAACTGCTCGTCGTCTCTTCGGTATCTTTCGGGGGTGTCGTGTGCTCCGTGGCAGCCCACGTGATAACGGACAATAACTGCAAGGAACAGAGAAATAAACGTTATATAGTCTGTTATTTTACACCGTATCCCTGTGCATGTAACAAAGAATAATCACAAACATAGTGCAAACAAATTAATGTCAATTATAATTGCATATATAAAGTTTACAGGAACCTGCAAGCTTTATAACCTTAAAACATACGTTATCGGGTTTACAGGAACCTCAATAACAAATGAGATATAATGCAACACAACAAATTAATGAAGAGAATATTATTATATGGAAAATGATTTTAAATTATTTGTTGCAACAACCTAGAAAATAACCTTATGACATTTTATATTTCGTGTTAAATTTCAATGATTTGCAACCTAAAGCTTTCTCTGCATGATGTGACTGGTTCTGATGACAAAGCTTCAACATACGACTCCACCGCCTTTCTCCATTTACTCGCTTCAGGTAGAAAGTAATTTGACAGTACCCACGAATACATTTTGGAAAAGTCAAGAGTTTTACCTTGTGAAACATGTATTCATTATCATTTTACGAACACAAACACTGACAATTCAACGCTATAAAGGAAAGACAGTCATATTCAAAAATCTAGTTGGCTAAGTTTGACAGGTGTGCCATTTTTCAGCAACTAGATACGGTTAAATAAAAAACAACGACAATGTTCTGTATTGATAAAATGTCATTGATAATAATACATTATTTACATTTCCATAACTTCGCCACAAACACACCGGCATACTGAACCAAAACATTTCTCTGTTTAAACTTGAAACAAAACGTATTCTATATAACTTCTTCTTCGTCTTCGACTTCTGTACATGCAAATATACATAGTGCGCGAGACACCACTACCGGGTTTCGTGAGAACGTACGTGTCGTGTTTATTCACACAATGTGAAGTTTGTCGTAGCGCCGAAGTGTACCCACTGTTTGAGTTAAAACTTTTCTTATTACGCCGCGAAAATTATTTCCAGAGTCAGATTTACGAGCTGAATTTACTGGGAAAACGATTTGTGCAGTCGTTGACTTGCTGTATAGGCAACTTACTTAACATTCAAGTAGTGCTGGTCCTGCTGTTACAGCCACCGTACCACACTCTTCACTGCCGGCATGTTTATAAACTGTTTTAAATTATCTTTCAACGAAACGGTTTTGGAACATACTATTAAACTTTAACAAAAAATAAAACAACACTGTCTGTTTCGGAATTGTCGAAATTCTTTTGTAGAAAATGTTCTGATGAAATTTGTTTCCAGTCGTTGATATTCAATTTCAAAATGCCAGTAGCACTGTTTTTTATTTCAAAATATGTATGATAGTACCGGATTCTTTTAATCATGAAATATCAAATAAATATCAGAACGATGTATCGTCTGTTTAAAGAACTTTTATTTATTTTTTGTTGAAGTTCAACTTGAAACATATGCATGCATCATTTTTGGAATAATTTAATTTGAAACTAAATTACATTTAGAGGTAAATTACGGAAAGATTTTCCTTGCAAGGGATTATTCTAATGATAAATTTGTAACGATAAACATCAAAAGGTAACTTTATGGTAGCGTGACATGGCGCAAAGTACGTTGCACTAGACTAGACTAGACTAGACTTGTGTATAAATTAACAAGCGACACAGGCGTCAGTGTAAATTAGTTAGAAAATCTTAGCTCGCGGGCACGTGTTCAGCAAACGTGAAACCTCACCCGAAGACAACGTGTTTAATGTCTCTCAAACTACACGATACAGTGGTTAAGTATTTAAACTGTAACAAGATGTCTCCACTGGAGTTAATTCTGCATGAGAGCATTATTAAAGACAGCAAACATAATTAAACATTGTACCGCAGACAATAGTTTATTGTCGTAATGTCGTAAACAAAGTTACTTTGATATTGTACGTACCAGAGGCTATGATAAGAAATAATCACTGCATTTGTGTGTCGTAACGTCCTGTTGCTGTATTATGAAATATACGATATGTAATATGTGTGTCAGTTGTTTCAAGTTACATTATGTTATTCATTATATAATTCTTAAGGTTATTGTGTTTGTACAATTTTGAAATATTTAGTTGTTCTTCATTGTTTACTATATGGATTTTTCTATTAATTCCAGCATTTATGTTTAGTACGTAGTTTTGTTCACGTGGTGTTTGTTAGCTGTAGATCGATGCAGCCCTTTGCGAAGATGACTATCCCATCTTTAGATCATTGGTTAGACTAGCCTACAAAACTGACAGATGTATCGAAAAGGTGAGCGAAATTTCAAAGATTTTTGGAACATATCACTTTCAGACTTGCTTCGGAACATATATGTACATATGTATGCTCATCCTAATTAATTAATTTTTAGTTACCAAATTTCCGTTTTTCAAAATGTACAATATATTACAATTCATATATTTCTTTCAAAATATTATTAATCATACATTTTTGTGTCCTGTTATTACTAATGTTTTTTTTTATTTGTTTCAGGTTGTTGCTGTCTATTTTATTTATTTATTAGTACCGGTACTATATTGTTATGTATTTTGTCGTTGTTTGGCCAATGTTTTATTTTCACCTGATCCGGATATAAAATAACAAATTGTATATCTGTCTATGTTTTCTCTTTTTGTTTGCAGAACTCTTTGCGAAGTGGAGAGGTGCCAGTGCTTAAGTTAAGATACTGGGATGGAACTAACATCTCCACAGAATAATTGATAACATTGTTAATTCTTTTCTTTAAACATTTGTTTGGATATTTACGGATATATTTATTATTTTGTACATAATTTGTTTTCCGCTAATAATATTAAATTTTGATATTTAATATCCGGTGAAATTTGAAATATTGTATGAAAAGATATATTTGTTTGTGGTCGTATTTCTCATTTTATTTATAATATGTATATTTGCTTATTTCGTTCGCTGTCGCTTCCAAAATCTGTGATCTCAAATATCAGAGATAAGCTAGATCCCACTGAGGAAATAAATAATAAATGTGTAAAATCAAATTCAATTTCACCATGACCTTTTCCATGTCTGATTTTGTAGTTGTACCATTCGTTGAATGATATATATCCTTTTTTTGGTTAAACTTTTTTCAATTTCATGATAAATATATAACAATAAATATTTAGTTAAATCTCTTCTTGTGAAAGTACAATACAATTGTGTAGAATATACACAATGGGGGTGGACCTCTGGAAATAGTACGAACTTTGACATTTGAATGAAAGTAGACGCACGGACGTGTTTCTTTGGCAGAAGAGGTACATCCGTCAAACGCATAAGGATAACTGCAACACGTACTACTTTTTAACGAATAGTTCCACACAATCTAGTTGGCAAGTCGTTATTTTGATTGTCGCCTCGCACAGAGACACTGTATACAATTCCATTACATACGGCGCAGGCATCTCGATAAGTTGCAGTGAAAATTCCGAATCGTATATAAAGTAATAGTAATCCATTATTTACCATTAGGTACCATTGCAATACGAGTATACCTGCTACATCATAAATTAATATCTTCCTATTTATTGTTTGAATATGTACAAGGATTTGTTCGTAGTACTTTTCGCAACTTGTATCGTATTCAAAATTACTGAACAGAAACTAAAATATAAAACAAACTAACGATAACCAAACATTTGTACCAATTACTCTTATTATTTAAATTAAACACACATTGACTATCGGCAAACGACTCGAATAAAACATGCATCGATGAAAACATTTCAGTATGCAAACATGAACATTACACACAGTGACATTCAATATTATTATAATAAATAATAATAATAACTCTTGTTGAGTGAACACTTTTCAGTCAACTGAACAACTTCCAAAAGTTTTTGAAATTTACAAAAATATTTTTTTTCTTTAGGAACAATTAGATTCACAATATGTACGAATTTAGCGAAGCGAATACATACCCCTATTTCAATTTTAGAGACATTTTACATTTAGTTTGGGAACTTATCATTGGGATAATATTCTTTAGGATCCAGTTATCTTAATTAGATTAGAGTCTATATTATATTATTTGTTTGTATGTGTGAGTGTATATTGTATATTGTATTTTATACATTGTATCTGGGGGTTGTTATTCGAGCTGACGTCATAGTGTAAGTTGACATGAAATGCTCTGCTGCAAACAAAAGAGATATTTAATACTCAAATGAACATCAATGTTGTAAAGAAGTTGCTAATTTGAAACATCTCAGACACAATATCTATCAAAAGATATTCTAAGATTTACATAACTTTTCCAGAACAATTTAAATTGTATTTATTCACAGAAGTAGAAGAAACCTTTACCACAGATAAAACAACATTCAGTTAAATAACATGTCACTTAAATGAACATTTTTTTTTCACTTCAGTGATATTTATTCTTGCCTTTTCTGTCTGGTTCATAAACACATAGTATAAAATATTTCTTACCTATAAGACTAATAATTCAAAACAAGAAAATCTGAAGTATCATATTTGTATATAATATTGATATTATCCATCTAATCAAACATTAATGATTAAATGTATACATCAGAAGAGTTATGACAAATTTCGCCCCCAAAAAAATCTAATTAATATTTCCAGCAAAACATATTCATACCCATTAGCATTCTGTCGAAAAATAAGTAAATTCCGTAATAATCCCCTTTCAAATAGCCTGAAATTTACGATGTAAATTTTCACTTTGATAAAATTATGTTACTAAACACATCAGTTATACCGTGTAGGTTGATGTTCACGTGAGATAGTGGAATTTATTGAACGAACGTCCTGCGAACATAACAAAAATAGAAATAGGATCACTATTCTATACAAATAACAGAGCCGCGTGGTGGGGGGGGGTCTTCAGTACGAAGGACGATCAAACATGTTTTAATAGCTCTATATTCCTTCCATAAAACGGGTAAATTTCACGAAACTCTGTAGCACGCATCATGATACTGAATACCGAAGAGAAGGATGAAAAAATTATCAGAACGTGTCCGAAACAAGAATGGTGATAGCAGGAAATACAATGGGGGGCGCGGTACAAAGTTATGGGATTCCGAGTGTGTACGTACGTATGTTAGAAAAGAACAGATAAATGTAAATAGCGATATCCCTTTGCGAAACGGAAACACTGTACAATGATAAATGGCACTGATATTGATTTAAGCAAGAAACAAATCAATTTTTATTATGAACACAATACGTGCGTAGCTGACTTTATATTTTAAGCTAAGACCCATAAAATAGACCCGCTGAACCTTTTTCTCTAACCTACACTTGTTTCAGGATTTCAAAACATGTGTCCGTTTTTTTTTATACTTTTTGTTTGTTTTATTCCTTCACTAAAATAAAATAAAAAAATAAAATGGATTTTGATTTATGGGGAGAAACCTATTGCTTCTGTTCTATGCTTCTATTTTCTAGAACAATTCTGTGTTTGCTGTTTACACAGTTATTCGATGAGTACATATTGATACTGTTGGTCTAATTAACTATGTTCATGTTTAGAAACAGTAGTTATGGTTATTTAACCATTTGCAACTAGTTTATACAGCGTTAACAGTACATGCGCAACAAAAATTAATGATTCGGAAACACTTAAATAAGCAGGACCGTAAGTTATCAAAATCTTGCAAGAAATTTCGTAAAGTAACCGTGAACAAAATGGGCGACTCGATAAGATTCGTATCCGGCTAATTGACCAAATAAACAAACTGTAAATGAACTGAATGATTTATGTTCGTATACATCTCCTCTCGCACGAATATCCATGAACAGACTCGCTTCAACGCGAAATTCCAATTTGTTTGAAAGAACAAAAAATCTCTATATCATTTGTGCTTTTACAACGTGACAACAAAACATTGGAAACAAATGAATGAAGCAAATAAAAATGTATGCATTTTTCAAAGGGAACAAATCTATCAAATAATATTTTGTGGAGTACAAAAAAAGAGGAATTGAACATGTCGTACATGCAGTTGCGAATTGTTAAATATATGAGAATATGACATGACATACAAATCAATGGTATTTATTGTTTTTGCAGACGTGAATAATGTCAAAAGAATATAGACTAGGGAAATACAATAATCGATAACTGCTGGTGTACCGTTATATGCCATACGATGGCGCAGCTGTACAATTAAAATGTAATTATGATTCAATTTATGAGTTTCAAGCGGATCTATTCACTTAGGTATGAATTCACAAATTTTGTAGCGTTTCAGAGGTATTTCGTCGAGAAAAGTTTAAAGAATTATGTCTTAAATTTGAAAGTGTCAAAACGGCACGACAGCTTAGATGAAAAATAGATACAGTTTAGTATCATAACCAGACAATGGCATGACAGATCTGTTTTTTAATGGCAGTTTACTTGCTAGTTACTAGAAGAAAAAAAGCGCGCGCACACTAGTGACAGTTTAAAACTACTCAGAACGACGGAAGAGCTCAGTCAGACTGATTAATTTTACATAAAGTCGATTTCCGCTTGTTTAACTATTTACACTCAATCCGTGCTCGCCTGAAATGCGAGCGAAATAAATTTATAACGTGACTGCTTCTTAATCCTTCGGTAGCTTGGAGCTTTAGCTACTTTCGTATAATTAGTAGCCGTGACGGGCAATGGACGAGGTTGATGGGGGGTAATGGCGGGAGGTAAGCGAGGGTAGAGTGTGAACTAGTGTCGATGTCGATATTGGAACCTTGTACTTTGCTACTATCGTAATGGCTACACGCTAACTCCAGTACACTAGCCCGCTAGCGAACTAGTAAAACAACTATGCCAACTTATAGACACGTCCCATGAATTAATAACAGACCTTCAGCCTTGTTTGTCTGTACGCCGCATGTTTGTGCACCAGCCACTGCGCTTGCGCACTCATTGGAGATAATTTAAAATGTTAGGTTAGAGTTTCCAACTGACAGATCCATTTGCTGCACCCGGTTCATGATTTTTTAGGCGAAAAGGAACAAGAAACTAACAACGGAAACTGTGTGAAATACTATTATAGTTCATGTTTAGTTCTCTATTGAACTTAAATATAGATTTCAGAAAATATCCTGTTCAGTGGGATAATATACGAGATTATCAACATTTGCAGTATTCATCGTTGTATTATTAATGAATATGTTCTTTCATAATATAAAATGTTTATGGGAATTTCTTAAACTGGTTTCTCACTCACATACTTTCCATTTATATTGAAGCAGAAAGCGAAATGTTTGCCCATAATATATGTTAATATTTTTAGAAGTACACATTGTTGGTGTAGGGAATTTATAATAGCAACGAATATTTTTAGTTATATCTTTAATAAAACTAACCACAAAGGCACATATCAACCCACGGTACAGTATATTCTCTTTTAATTAAATTTTTAATGAATTCTACACGTAACAACAAAACACAGAGGCGAGAATATTTACAGTACTTTTAATCAAAATTTTACTCAACTACAAAGGCAAAATTTACACTTTTAAGTGTCCTTCGTGCATAAGATAGATATCAGAGGTGTTATTTAATTACGATAGAGTCTAAATAAATTAGAATCCAACATGCTCGATACCAAAAATAATCAGAGTATGATTTTTTTTAAAAAAATCCAGAAAATTTTCACGTAGTTTGATCAAATTAAATTCCGTATCTACTGCAGCATCATCTGTCACAAGTCAAAGCAATTTAATACATAATATAAAACTCAACATTACGTCATATCCAATCCATCATTTATTTTATTTTTTATTTATTTTTATCGCAACTCACATCAAAGTATAATTTGTTTCCAAAATGGGGATACAAATCTTTGTTGTTCGTTACTTCCTTATGTCCTAGATGGCCGGCTGGATATTTTTATTTTTGTAGGCCCCATTTCAGTAGCACTGTGTAATATTTCATTCGTGTCGTTTTCAAAAACAAGGAAGAAGAACAAAAAAAGAATGAGATGAAAATGTCCAAGACCATAGCATTTAAACAGAACTACACATATACGCTGATGGTATATGTATGTATGTGTGTGTATGTTTTGTTATCTGTAGTTCGAACGAGTTGACGGCTCGAGGGTCCGAAGCATCGTGTGCTCTTTTTCTGATAAACTTACCATCCGCCAATTTGACCGTTCGTCTGTCTGTCCGTTGCGTCGGCCGCGACCCCATCAAGATAGCGATAATTTCATTTTCTCGCACTTAATCACAAGACGAAATTACTTCGGTTTGACAGCAGATTGTTTTTGTTAAATAATAAAGAAAATTACTACGAGCAAAAAGAAGCAGAAGAACAATAGTTATTTTATTTATTCTAGTTTGAATTGTTTGTGTGCAAATGAATGATAAACATCACTTGCTTTATATCTTACGGGTACAGTGTATTTGTTTTTAAAGTATTTTTTTATTTTTGTTTTATATAGGTAATAATTAATAAATGAAATTTGAAACAATCAAAAAGTATTTTTACCAGTAGACGTAGGAATTTATTGGACGAATTATTTTTATTTCCGGAAAAACAATTGGAGTAATTGAAAGAGGAAATGAAAAGTTATTGGAAATAAAACGGTTCAAATAAATAGATACACTGGAATTTAATAACGCAATTCTTTTGGAAGTTACCAACCGAAAAAAAAACAATAAATAACTAGAAAAAATATTTTAAAAATTTTAATCGGTAAATCAGAAGGAAATTTGTGTATTAAATAACAGCACCATTTTCATTATTTGAACTTGTAAATTACATTGATTTAGTCATAATTACTGATGATATTTTGACCGAAAAATTGTCAATAAAATGCCGTTCATAATTTGAAATTTTAAGCAAGCCAAATATCATTAATATACTAGCTTGGTAATATGAACGTATGGAATAATTCAAATATTCCGTGCATTTGGTAAAAGTTAATAATCAATATTGGCAGATGGAAGCTACCAATATCTAAAAATAGTTGATTAAAGTCAAATATTTGATTTGAAGCGATTTTATTCTAGTACGTGCATGACATGAGAACAGATTCTCACTGAACATATCATGTACATCATCAGTAAATATACATGAGTATACTTTAAATGTCAGTTGTTTATACGGATTTTAGGAAATATCCACTTGAATGTTAAGTGAATACTGTAGTCCATTTACTGGTTAAATTGTTAATGTTCAGGCTAGTGAACCCGGAACGCACGAACACGAAATGTAAAGTTCCGGCAGTCGTTACGAATATTTACTCTAATTTAAACTCGGAACTTGGACTATTAGTTTGATACGTCACGTCGGTACACTATCATTTGTTCGATACTTGCTGCATTTAAATCACGAAGGTGGTGATGTTGGATAAATTGATACGAATCTTATTCAACTGAAAAATTAATGAAAACCACTGACAAATTCAGTGTAAATTAATTTTAGTATTAACATGCGTTTGCTTTGACCAGTGTGCATATGTAATATGTGAAGGTAATTTAGAAATGTAATTAAACAGAACTACATGATGCCATTGTTGTATTCCCTGGCGAGTAAATAAAGCAGATTATTTAAACAAGTCATTACGGCATACAGAACAGTGTTACACAACCAGTTCCATGTGTGACATCTCGTGTCATGTATGTATGTTATGCAATATAAATTAATTATGGTTTAACCTATATTACAGTTCTGTATAAACATAAATTTAATAAAATTATTTGAAACGAGCATATTATTAAAATGAATGACTACTATTCACAACACGATACAAATAGCAACTAAATTTTTGTTCAAATTTTACACTGTTACAATGAAAAATTGTGTAATTTTATTGCATAACTATAGCAACAGTGTCTAATTTAGTAGAAACATTTAGTAGTTCTTAGTAAATCCGTTAGTATCGACCTATAAATAACAATTATTATTATTAACGGCAATTTTAAAAATATATTCTCTCGCGATAAAACAAAATTTAGAATTTCACATTTAGGCTTTATACACAAATTCTTTCATAACACTGTGAAGTTAATTAAATATAAACATGTACATTATTTGCACAATAAAATATAACATTCAATAACTTTTTAATCAACGACTAAAAAAAGTTCTAGCAATTATCACACTCATTATAATCAATTCTAACATTGAGAATAAACACTTTTAACAGTTACTAATCTTAATCTGAGATCTAACTGAAACGATTACAAAAATTACATGATTCAATGTTCCACCACGTAATTTTGGCAGGTCATTTAACGTGCCCAAGGACACCGTTTGCGAAGTTAACTCGTTCAAGGTCACTTGAGCGACTGCAGGAAGCCGTCGACGTTATTGAGAGTCAATTAAGAGTTGATTTATTTTATAAACGGCTAGGAAAACGAACGCCTCAGTGAGTTTGGTGCGTGTTCAAAAGGGCCCACGTCTTCTTAATTTGGTGCTTGCGTCCCCCTCCACCACAGTTCACTCGCTCCCTTAAAGATAGGTACCGCCCTAATGAAATGACGGTCCCGAGTTTGACAATCTGTTTAAGCACTGTAATATGCTTGTTTGGACCGAAATTAAGGCAATTCACGTGGTCCGTAATTAATTTAGGGCGTTGACATTGGAATTGAAACATTAAACTACACCTTGAGGGATAGTGGATTACGCGTATATTAAATATAAACAATACACTGGAAGTTTAAAACAGATAAATTGTGCGAAATATTACGTTGAATTATAGTTTACAATGATAACATATTTTCAGTTGTAAACACATCATGAACACGATAATTTCTTTTCAATAATATAGTTCTAACCAATTAATACTATATCGATATTTCTAGAATACTTTGACAAACGAAAAGATGAGTATAATTATTCACTGCTATACTTTGGAACTTGTGGTACAGTGTATCTGACACACTGTCAACATTCTATTCTAATTAAGTGCATTCGTACCTAACATATTAATCAGTGAATGACACATGACAACATTAATGATTAGTTCGAGATAATTCCAAAAGCAATGACGAGGATTTATGTGTATGATGTGAACAACAAATATCACTACATCTAAATGAACTACGTATGTTAATATATTAGCAAATCATTTCGTACAAGTTTGATATTTTCATACTCGTGATTTGATGAATTAAGCTTTTACTATACATATATACAGTGACAGATCATTTTTCAATAAAGAATCCTTTCACAAAATATACATGTCATGAAATTTGCAAGCCACGAATACAAGTTTGAATACATGTTTTTACAGTAACCTGAATATAAAAATATCTGCATATTTCAGAACATAGTTAATAACAATCCCCAAACAAGGCAACCGTTTTTATTGAGTTCCATGTCAAGACGTGTACTGGGAAACTCGTGCCAGCGGTTTGAACGTGCATCGATGTTCAGCGCGCAAAGATTAATGACACTGCGGAAGAGAACAATAGGCTCGGGCCACTGTTACTGTTCGGTTCATTTAGGATGCGAATGCGTACTACCAGTAGCTGGTAGCAGTAGTAACTGGTAGTTTTTGCTCCATGATTATTCATGATGCAGTACGTAAGACATGTAGTGGTGGTGACTTGGTGTTTTTGTCGCGGTAAAGTTGGTAAACTCGGAACGTATAACCAACCACAGCAGTAACTTAGTGAAATCTGGTAAGCTAATGTTACATTAATGTTCTATGCATCCCCCTGGCCTATTTACTGACTTGGAAGATATTTATCTTGCCAGTATCACCAGGTCTTATGTAAGACACTTCTGCCGCTGTGTATAAAAAGACATGAATATATAGAGGGGGGTGACTGGGCACGTTGATAATGTTACTTGTTTTTACACAATCACACGGGAAAACGACCTGGATTTATGGTTACTATATCCACGTTTAAATACTGAAGTTAAATTGACTTAATGGGTGTTGAAATTGAGTCGTCAGTGGAGTTAATTCTTTGAATCCTTCACGATGTCCTCTCTCAGTTTAAAGTCTGTGGATTCTTGGCTGCGTAGAAATATGTAAACATGTAAAGGAAGATAAATCAATCTTAATTAATTTAAAATAAGAACTTTTAATAAATCATCTATTGCGTCAAAGATACGTATATTATAAATTAACCAATTACTAGTAATATTCTTTAGTTAAGTAAATTGTTTAAAAGAAACTGAAAGTAACGAATATGTTTCTCACAGTGCGGCACAGAGATAATTATAAAAGACCTGGTATAATTAAATAAATTATGGTACATTTATTTTAATAATTATTTCAATAAAAAAAAAACTAATTTAAGTACCATTTCTTATAAAAACAACATATGTACCGGTAATTATATAATATAAATATAAAGAAGTAGTCGACTATACTTAATAGATAATTAAATTAACGTTATAATTAATTATAAATTAAATTAATAATATATAATTAGGTGATAAACTTCATACAAAATCATAATAGATACATAGTCCTATATGAAATGACAAAATTTTTACTTTGTAAACTGTATGTCAAATAAAGAATTCGTAAATTAATTATTCTCATAAATGGTTATCGTGATTTTGTTACTATCTATTCGTAATGGTTCCTGTGTTGGAACTAAAGACGGTATATCAATTGTTCATATTTTTAGAACTGGAATTAATCGTAAAGTAAGTGAGTTAGTAACGTGTGTGTGTGTATCTTTGCAGATGTGTAGATGACCCAATCGCACACCTGTTCTGAAAGTGCGTCAGCATCTTTGGCGGATGTTAAATAGGGGTAAATCAGAGGTTGTCCGTTGTAACAAAGCCGAGGTTTGTAGGAGAAACGAGCCGTGAAGGGTTAAACAGCGTGACTATCATCAACTCACGGCCAACATCAGCACCAACTGCTGGTGCTATGTTCGCCTGTCCCTGGGTCAACTGTTGGACCGATGCCGGCGTGTGAACTGAACACCGGGTACAGACATCGGAAGTGAAAGTACCGAACATGGACTCAGGGCAAATTCTGACATCGACATCTACTCATCGTCATAGAACGATACCTTGTCGTACCTATATACATAACTGACGTAATAGTTAATCAAAGGATTCTGTTTTCTATTCAATTTAATACTACATATATAATATGTAAACGTAGTAATCTTTGGTTTAAATAAACTTTATATTATATATCACAATTAGTTTTTTCGTAAGCCTAATGTGAGTCACACTATTTTTGTTCTAGCTAAAACAGCTGCTTAGAAACCAATTCTGTTTTGTAACAACATTTGAGCAATGCGAGTAGTTTCAACGAACATTTTTTCTAGTGTGAACTATTGATGCTGGTACAGTAAACTGGCGTGTGATTTAATTGCGCACAGCTTTTTTAGTCCAGCTGTGTCTGTTCGTTTCTCTGTCCATCATCAAGGATCGTTTTAGACCGATTACACTAGTTTACAAGAAAAATGAACCAAGAAAAAAAAGTATTTTTTAGACTAATTTGAGGCCGGGGAAAACGAAAATGGCATTCATTTATTTTTCCAAAGAATAGTTTTCGAGATATTTGCAAAAAACGTGTTTTTTTGCTCATTCTTCATATACTGGCATAAATCTTGATAACGGCTGATCCAATTAACATAAACTGTGCATCGTTCGAAAGATATGTTCTTCCACTTTCCGACGGTATCTTATTTTTGTAAATCGGATTAAAATTCTTTGAGTTACAGGCGATGAAAGTCGAAAAAAGTGGATTTTTCGACATTTTTTAAAATCACTCACATTCAGTTGTTCAATTCTGATAGAAAAAAAAATATTTTACATACTTTTAAGATTTCAGATGAAAGATAATTTTATAGTAAAGAAATGAAGCCTACGTTTGCTCAAATCGGACGAAAAATATAGAAGTTATGACACATTAAGTGAAGTCAGACAACTTTAGCTTTTCAGGAACATATTCGTACTTTTGGCCGAAAATATGTTTTTTTCACGCAAGAACTTATTTTGTTTAATGTTTAATTTTGTTTCCTGGGAAACACGCGTTATGCGGAAACAAAAGCAGTGCGCTAAAGTGGCAATTGTTAAACGTCAAAAGTTTATGAAGTTTATATTCACTTTGATTAAAGATTTACAAAATCAATTAACAAAATTAAAATGTGCAAACACTCACTGGATAAGTTTTGTTTTGTTTGTGGTTCATATATATTTAACAAAAGTGCCCCAAAAAAGTTGACTCGAAACTTTTTAATTGCTTATAATCATTATTTTGGATTCCGAGCCAGATTTTTGGATAAATCATGGACTCCAAACTCAGTATGTGCCACGTGTTTTGTAAGATTAATTGAATTTGGCAAAGGTATGAAGAAGTATTTGTCATTCGGAAAGCCAGTTGAGTGGAGAAATCCGATTGATCATGTGACTGATTGCTACTTCTGCTTAACCAAAATACGAGGAGGAAAATTTGGTAAAGCTATTTATCCCGACATACAATCAGTTACAAAAACTGCACCACATTCTTCTCGGTACCCAAAACGAGAGCCACCAGCACCGAAAACAACAATGGGCAGTCTAGAAGAAATTCTAGATTCGGATCTTAGTTTCAGCAGTTATCCGGAGATAGAAAGTCAAAAACTGAAACTGATGGATCAACTTGCACTGAATGATTTATGCCGTGATCTAAACTTATCCAAAGAGAAATCTGAATTGCTCGCTTCACGTTTGCAAGAACGCGGATTTTTAGAATCAAAGACACGAGTCACGTTTTATCGAAATCGCAACAAGCAATTTGAACAATATTTTTCGAAAACAGAAGACTTTTGCTACTGTAACGATGTGAACGAGTTGTTTGCTGCATTTGGAGAAAATCACGATACTAACGAGTGGCGCCTTTTCATCGACGGCAGCAAATATAGCGTAAAAGCTGTCTTACTTCACAAAGGGAACAAGAAACCATCAATTCCTGTTGGTCATTCCACAAATGTTAAAGAAACGTATGAGACAATGAAAGAACTTCTTCGACTGCTGAACTACAATCTGCACAAGTGGAAGATATGCTGTGACTTGAAGATCGTAGCTTTACTTACTGGTCTGCAGGGAGGCTATACAAAACACGGCTGCTTTTTGTGTCTCTGGGATAGTAGAGCAGATAACAAACATTTCACTCAACACGATTGGCCACGGCGTGAAAATCATATTGTAGGGAAGAGCAACGTTGTTGAAAAAGCTCTTATTGACAAAGAAAATGTAATTATTCCACCGTTGCATTTAAAACTGGGGATAATGAAAAATTTTGTCAGAGCGTTGGCAAAAGATCCAAAAAATAAAGGACTTCAATATTTGAAAACGAAATTTCCCAAAATGTCACCGGAAAAAATTAAAGCTGGCATATTCGTTGGTCCGCAGATTAGGAAATTATTCAACGACACCGAGTTCACAAAATGCTTGAACAGTGCCGAGACAAAAGCTTGGGATTCTTTTCAGGGCGTAGTTCATGGTTTTCTGGGAAACAACAGAAACCTGAACGACCGTCAATTGATCGAAAAAATGATGAAAAATTTTCATGCCATTGGTGAGTATGATGTAAAATCAATACATTTTTGTTATATACTAAAAAACGAACGATTTGATTAACCTTAGGTGCGCGCATGTCATTGAAAATGCATTTCTTGCACAGTCATTTGGACTCGTTTCCTCCGAATTTAGGAGCTGAGAGCGATGAACAAGGCGAGAGATTTCACCAGGATATAGCTACAATCGAAAAGCGATATGAGGGTTTTTGGGATGAAGGTATGATGAGTGATTACTGCTGGATGCAACTTCGTGACGATTCTATGCAACATAAACGGAGGAGTGAAAAAACATATTTTCGGCCAAAAGTACGAATATGTTCCTGAAAAGCTAAAGTTGTCTGACTTCACTTAATGTGTCATAACTTCTATATTTTTCGTCCGATTTGAGCAAACGTAGGCTTCATTTCTTTACTATAAAATTATCTTTCATCTGAAATCTTAAAAGTATGTAAAATATTTTTTTTTCTATCAGAATTGAACAACTGAATGTGAGTGATTTTAAAAAAATGTCGAAAAATCCACTTTTTTCGACTTTCATCGCCTGTAACTCAAAGAATTTTAATCCGATTTACAAAAATAAGATACCGTCGGAAAGTGGAAGAACATATCTTTCGAACGATGCACAGTTTATGTTAATTGGATCAGCCGTTATCAAGATTTATGCCAGTATATGAAGAATGAGCAAAAAAACACGTTTTTTGCAAATATCTCGAAAACTATTCTTTGGAAAAATAAATGAATGCCATTTTCGTTTTCCCCGGCCTCAAATTAGTCTAAAAAACACTTCTCCTTTGAGGTACTCGCCATGAACCAAAAATTTGTAAACTAGTGTTATCTGCCGGTTTTGTGGCGACTTTTTCCATCGTTCACTTTGATCGTCGACGCGTTAGTCGACTGCTGATGCTGCTGCGTTTTAATCGAGTTGATTGCGACTTTTCAGTGCTCGTTTGATCATCTGTTCAGTGTCGATTCCGCCCGTAAACACTTTAATAAATCGTGTGACAATGATATTTGACGAGGATAATGAGCACAAAAGCGTTCTGGCGTGTTCATCTTTCATCAAACTATTCGCGGACAATTACTGAATTGCGAATTAAACAAAGTGTGTTAATTGTTTTATATGCAATGAGAACAAATTGTAATTAACGGCGATTATTACAGTAATAATCTTTATATATTCAGCTCGAGGAAAAGAAATTAGGTTAAACTTAATCTAGTGTCGTATAGATGCCTGAAATTAATGTTGTAAATATACCAGAAATCACTAAAGCATATGATGAAATGATACAACTTTTGCATCTGTGTTCCGTGGGCACCGGAAAGAGAGTTCATGATTCTCTTTCACGTGGTCTTTTATTAAATCATTTTGCTTTCAGTGTAGCCGGCGTGTGACCGGCACCAATAAATCTCGTCACGTCCCGGACCACGCATCCTCGAATATGATTTAAAGTGCGAGAGAATTCCCGTTCCGAGACCGCACACGTATGTACGACACATACCATCCACGCACCGTCACCATCCCCATTTATAATGAACACAATGTCCTACTTTTTCTATATAAATACACACACATGCGTGTCCATTGTGAGAACCACAGTTAAAAGTATGAAGACAAAGCCGTAGTCCTATAGGTTTATGCAGAATTATGTACATGTGAACTATGTTATTGAAAGTTAGACTTCATCATCTAGACTAGAAGAAGTTCAACTTTATGCAGTTTTTCACAACGATATTTAAATCTGATGGATTTAATTTATATTTTTTTTAAGATTTAATGTAAGTTTTATTCCGCAGACGATAAGTCTGATTGTGAGACTCTAAGGCTTCGAGCCTTATATGTTGAAGTGCAGAGGTACATTTTAAACGTCATACCCAATTACAAAATACGTAATATAATTCCAATGTTTACAAGTTTTGTTAATTGCGTCAAGCTACTTGAAACAACAGTTTGTAAATTCGATTTACTACATTTAATTCAATTTATATTTTAATTTATTTAATTTAAATTCAATAAATGTCAAAGGAGAATATTTTGGGCGAGTGGTATACGGTAAAGCTATACAAACAAAATTCATTCAATTTCAATTAAGAGTTTTCCAAATTTCCTTTCAACGAGAGAAACCATTTAAATGAAGCTAAAAATTAGGAACAACAAATACATTTCCAAATTACAATAGTCTTAGAACTGTGAACGGACCACAAATTCCTTTTTATTATTCTACAGGAGGGAAAACAAAGTTGAGTATGAATGGAAAACAAGAACACGATGTGTTTTCTCTACCGAAACAGGCAAACAATAAAAGTCTTCACGTTTCTGGTAACTAGGGCTGAAATGTTCGGAATTTACAATTCAGTTTTAACGGTTAAAGCCATATCACAACATATTCCCCTCGTCCTATTTAAATATTATGCTATCGAATCAGAGATTTCCAAACTGTTGATCAGGTATGATTTCCATTCGATGTAGTAGTACATCAATTCTTTTTTTTTTGGGACGAGCTGTGAGAATTGAAATGTTGAGAAACGTTGGTCGAGTATTTTTATACGCAAGACATTAATCATTCGAAGCGACCCCTTATGGGATCGTATACCATTGCAGAATACCGTATCCCAATGCCATGTGGTGGAGCAACTCTTCCATATGCGCGCCCTCTGTATATGTTATCGATAAACGATATATGCGTTAGCGTAGGTAAAATACACGAACAAGCACGTTGTTGGCGGAAGAAAATGAAGAGATACAACAGGTTTCATTTTCCCGCTGCCATCGATGGCAAGAGGAGCTTCGTCTTGTATTATAAAAGGCTTTGCAAAATTGGATTGCCACGGAAAAACTTGTAAACGACAATACAGATTGAAAGTAAATTTTAATCAATTTGTGTTCTCCTTTTAAGGTCGCGGGACTAGATTTTCAATCCACATGATATGAAGCTGTATTCAACGTAAATGTATTACAAAAATAGGTCATATTTATTTCGATGTATGTATGTGATATATTTTGTACAATAATATATAAATGATTATGTGATATTGATAGTTTATGTTATGGATTTCTGACATGGTTTACACCAGTTTACACGGACTGATATATTTTCTTCGAAACTTTGTAATCAACGCACTCTAAAATATGAAATATGTAAATTGCCAAGCCTTCAGATGTAATGTATTCAGGCAAAGAGTACGTGATGTATATTGTTATAAAATTTTAAGCAGTTTCGCAAATCTAGAAAGACAAATAAAATGTTTGATTATAAACAATAACAACAAAGTTTACATAAGCAGTTAGTATTATACTAAACTTTTGGCCCATGTGTAGTATTATTTTACGTTCAGTTCAAAACTTTAAACTCGTTTTCAAGGTAATATGGTTTGTTTTGTCTCAAATATATAAATAATATAAACATTAAGATGGTATAAAATAATATTAAAAGCATTTAAGCTTAGTTAATATGTTATTATTGTGAAGAATTACGTACATGTGTACTGAATATGCTAAATATTATTCATTTCAGAGAAAATAGCAACTGCATAGTACACAAAGAGTAATTAATATATTTTAATGGCCTTTAGAAATACGCGAAATAGAAATTGTATGCATTTTATTCGCAATTTTAATGGAAATGTAATAGTTTACTTACAACAAAATGTAAGTAAAGCAAAAGAAGGTAAAGAAACATACTTTTTGTAATAATATTCTCTACGAAATACATGTAATTGAAAACCGTAATAAAAACTGTAAACTAAATGATAATGAAGTATTTTGTTTGTAGTACATCTAATATTATTACAAATTATTTTGATTTGAATGTAATTTAATAATGACGAATATTGCAATAATAATTTAGTAGAATATACATGTATTTGTATATGTTAGTACATATATAAATATATTTTTGTAGGTTTACCTATTTAGTATACGTGTAGTATATATTGGATGTATGTGTTTGGATTACTGTTTTGTCTATGTATATATATATATATATATATATATATATATATATATATATATATATATATATATATATATATAATATATATAATATATGCGTGTGTGTGAGTGGGTGACAATTATTACAATGTTGCCGATGTTCCCTCGAATTCAAATTTGCACGTGTGAAATAGGCCGAAATTTCCATATTTGCAATTAAAAGCATTCACTAAAACAAGGTCCATTCTACTGTACTATATCATATCTATACTGTATACAATATTACGTACATATATACACGAACAAGTGAAGTGCACAGTACATACAGGGTGTTAAAAAAAAGGGTAAAATAATTTCATGGTATATACATTTCGATGTGCTGATTCAGAATCAAAAAGAATTTTTTCAAAATTCGCAAAATTATGGACATGCTTGTAGAACAGTACATTTTTAGTGCCACTGGTAGTCCACAAATGAGTACGGGTATTCAATATAAATTTGTTACCACGTAACTGATGTTGAATAACAAATGAATTAATTTTATTCTGACGTTTTGTAATAATGTACTGTCACCAGTGGCACTAAAAATGTAGTCTTCTAAAAGCATGTCCGTAATTTTGCGAATTTTGAAAAAATTCTTTTTGATTCTGAATCAGCACATCGAAATGTATATACACTGAAATTATTTTACCCTTTTTTTTTAACACCCTGTATAACAAACATATACACCTTCGACTGTATATTAATGAATTAATGTTTTTTGTCCAAGTTATAAAAAAAATTACGTATTGATATTATTGGACTTTTTTTCTGATCACAAAATGTGACAATGTCATAAGTGATTTATGAACCTTTCAATGTAATTGAATACGTATTGATTCGACTAGTAAAAGATACTGGCAATATTAATTTTATGGCGAACAATATTTATCTATAAATAAAATGTAAGTGACAGTTATGTAGAATTAATAGCACATTCGTGTGATGTACGTTAAGTGTGTTCTAGAAATATTAAATTATCTGACGTTAACATCAGTTTATAAAATCACCAAATCACTTACTGGCCAGACTAGTGACGTTTCATTGCACTTCGTTACTTTCGGTACATCTTAAACTTTAGTAAAAGATGTACAATTAGGGGACACAGGCTAGCAGGAATATTCCACCTGGATTTATGCAAGTTAGAAAATTAAAATAAAAAATTTACGTACCTAAAGTAAAGGTGGCATGGTTAATTTATATTTCCACCGAGGGAAAAGCTCATTTCTTCTTCGGTTAAAATTTAATGTTTCATTAACGTTTTGCAGCAGACGGGAAGACAATCTACTTGCCTTTACGAACACACACAAAAAAAAAATGAAAGAGGGATTTTTTAATAGCTTCTTTTTTCCCCTTCTTTTTGACGGTTGAGTTCGCTTAAACTGTCGCACATTTTAACAAGCGACTGATATTTTAGTAAGTATTTAATCGTTTAAATACTTCAACACACTTCAACATAGGACGTAGTGAAATAAGTTTATTTTTACCCGAAAGCTTCTGAAATGTTTAAGACGGCTTATAAAACATTTTCGCTCTCATCGAGCAGGGGATTATATTGTGCTAATTACATTTAAATAATTTGTGGAATTAAACACGTACTTTCTTTAAAAAAAAACTGGCAGTAACGAAATTTTCAACTTCATATTTAATTCATTAATTCATTATACATTTTTAAACTGGCTTATCATGAGGTTACATAAAAGAAATTAAAAGCCAGATATAATATGCTTTTGTGGTCCGAATTGTCAAGATTTTACTAAACATGACGCTTAGATTGATAGATAAATAGATAAGATGAGTAATAAATATTGATCTCTGTTGCCCCGTTTACAATTTAGTTTGGACAACGTCCATATATGCAAAGTGTATTTGAATAACAGTAATAATGCTATGGATATGACCGGCGAATCGTATAATAATACTACAAGTGGTCAGCACTGGCTAATCTAATGGTCATGCTTTGTTGTAAATTATGGCACGGTACTGCGGTACAGTAAGCACTGAGGTACCACTTGACTACGATTACTAGGTCACTGGTGCAACATAACACACACACACACACACAGAGAATTGTAACTGCACAACATTGTATTGTTGAGTCGAATGTCACCTGAACCTTTATGCATAACCATTTCACACTCATGTTCCTCTCAATTCATGTATAATTCTAACTGTATTAAAAGATTCTTTGAATATATAAAAAAATAATAAATAATTGTATTACAATAGTGTGATAATGATAAATTGTTAGAATTTTTGATTTATAATCAACATGAATAATAAGCATAAGATGTGAATATTGAAAACATAATATATCAATGATGTACTCATAAGTGCATAACACATGTGTTGGTGTACATACATATATACATAAATTACAAAAGCCAAGCAGCATAACATTATTTACATGCATACAAACATCAAGCTTTCATGTTTATAGAAACATTATATAAATCATCAGTGCTGTAATTGTCGTTGAAACATTCTAGACATATGTTTTTGTTTAGAACATTTTATTAATACTTTCCGCCTACTTACCGCCTTGGTTAAAACTATTATATTTTCCCAGTGTGGTTCTTACTAATTCAAACTGTTTAGTTCTGTCCCTTAACAAGCGCGAGCGGAACATTGATTCTATTTTTCTGACAACTGTATCATTCGATTACAGTTTGAAACTTATGCAAGGAATTTTTAAATTATTATTTGTTAGATTGGAAGAAATTTGATGTATATAATAAACAAATTGAAATGTACCTAAATCAACGTTTGTTAATACTATTGTTGATATATCTAATTCATAGTGAGCTACCGCTTGGTAGTTATACGTACAATGACTACTAACATTTCCACCTACAACAATACGAGGCATTTAACGCTTGATTCATGATGATAAGCTCTCAGTACATCAAGTGCAGATATGGCTGCCGTATCTCGTAACTGATACTACCTTACTAACGGTAACGCAGCAGTTAAAACAAACATATAGATATATAGTCTTCATAAAAAGAAGAAGAAAATATAGCTACTACCTGTACTTGAAAACACACATTATATTAGATATTAACATTACGTTCGATAAATATTGCGTAAAAATAGAAATTTTGTGCTACATATTCAGAAAAATAAATGAAACGCTATTTGCAGTTCAATTAAAATTGTTTCAAGCAATTTCAACTTTAATTTGAGAATTTAAAATCAATGATGGTATTTTAGTTTATTTTTTAAATTTCAATTGAAACCCTGCTGTCCTTTTAAATGATTTTCAAATAGAAAAAAATTGTAATTTCTGATTTCAATTATACAACTGTTACATTTTCGCAATTCGTGTAATAGTTTTTGCTGTATTACGCAATTAGAAAATATAAGCGTGGAATTTAATTTGAAGAATTAATTTGCTCATATACAACTAATAATACATATAATGAATATGTTTGTTCTGATCAAACTTGTACATCGTTCTAATATTATTATTTACGTATTTACGTCAAGGAATATATCACTTTTATTGTTTTATTCATACAGTGATGATATGACCCGTTTCTCTGGCGAAACGTTTTTCTTTTCTACCGAATATAAATAACAGATGCGGTATCCACGCACTGCCATACAGGACTATATACACAGTAGATCTATCACAGTGACACGAAACACAGAACACTCTTAAGGCCCCGGGATCGCCCGGTTAATTTGTTTCTGGCCTGTTAGATGTCGTCGTGATCGTCATGGTCACAAGAAAACTTGCTTCGCTAAGTGTACTTATGATTTACAACATCCCAGTTAGGGGTAATAACTAGGACAATAGAACTATGGGTATGAATTCGTGTATGCCGAAGTACAGTGAATAGAAGCATTTCTGTTTACTGAAGTGAGTTTTAAATCTGAATTAGACATGGAAAAATATGAAATATATATCTATTTTTTAATTCGTTGCATTTCATTCTGCAAGCTTTTTTTCAGTATATATTTATTTAATAAAATAAATAAAGAGATTTTTCAAATTTATTCTTAAAAATACGAATTGATTCTAAATTTCTGTAATTGTAAGGTAAAACTCCTTAATTTGTAATTAGCTATCTTATAATCTGACATTAAAACAATAATCTACATTACAGTAGATTCGATTATCCGCGATAATGCTGGGGAGACTCAGCGCGGATAATCAAAAACAGCGGATAAACAAAGTACACATATACAAGATATACTGGTATAAACTGTATAACTGTACACTAAATAGAAGATATATAAATGAACAACAAAAACTACAAATTTTTAGGAAAAGTAGTCTTTTATTGACTTCTGTTTCAATGACATGGCTTCTTTCTTCCTTCTGGTTGCTCTCAATTTGCATAACACCAATTTATCGTAAAGCAGAGAATCGCTTTGTTGCTCCAGAATTGCGGTTCAACCGTGAACGGATAATAGAAAGTCTACTGTACATTCTCAAAACTAAATTCGCAAAACACAAACTTTTTGAGTTACAATGTGTTACAGTTTGTATATTTGTTTCAATTCAATAGCTGTTCTTATAAAACATGTAATTAAATTACAAAATATTAATTCATTCTATTACTTTCATTGAAATAAATGTCCCATTACGACATGTTTCGTCTCATTTAGACATAATCAGATTTTTTTAAATATGTAACAAAAACATACCTGACTTAAAAATAAAAAATATGGACTAATATCAAGTCAATGAAATGACTATTTTATCTAAAGTATGTTTTCAAGAAACTTAAAACTTTTTTTTAGTTATGTATTATCAAAAAAGTTAATCTCATTACTGTCTTAGATGCAGGTGTTAATTCTCTACATTCTGCAATATTTTTATTTAGTTATCTCCTATTTTTCCTCGGTTAGTCTAGAATGAAATATGTTCACAGCCACGTTAGTATACATACAAATTTGTAAAGTATTCTATACCAAAGGCTGGAACCATTGATGAAAACATTATCAATAGAATAATCCGATAAATTGCCTGTCATAAATGTACATTCCCAAAACTCTGACAAGTAAAAGGTCACTACGCCACGTGGTGCATTTTTCTGGAACTAAATTTAACATAGGGCAGTATAGGAAAGTTTCGCGTTTTTGATAAGACGTCGATACTAGCGCAAATATTGTTTCAAAAAAAATATATTGTTTGTAGAAAGTATACCACTACAGCAATGGATAATTTTTAAGGCGATATTGTCATTAGTAAACGAGAAAAAAATTATTTTGTGTTCGTCCGTTGCTCGATTTGTAACAAAAATTGATTTTGCTTCAATTAATTGATGGTTGATCAAAAAATAAAATATCCACTATTGTAGAGGACAGTTTGTGCTATATGTTTGCTGCAAAAAATTTTCGATATTTATCCTGTGAAGAGAATCTTATCCGAAACGGAATTAACAAATTAGTAATATTCAAACATTTATTTCTTAATATAGACAAATGGTATGAAATAAATAAATTGCGGGATAGTACGTTCAGAATCCTTTTTAATGATTTAGAAAAAATCAGATCTCTTAATAGCTGCATTAAAGAGATATTTGATTTTAAAACTGTCGTTTTTAAGCGGCATGCAGCGATCCCGGGGCCTTAATGTCAGCATATATCACTCAAATCTACCTGCTCGTATCAAAATGGCACTGTTACCCATTATTTATCAGCGGATAAAACCGCCTGAATAAAAGATTACCACCGTGCTCACGGTTTGGCTCTAGACTGGTGATAGCTGTTGTAATGACTGGTACACATACAATAAGAATACGACAGCGAAATAAGTTTCAATTTCACGTTTTTTACGTCGCGCAAAGACCATTATGTTTTAGTGTGAAATAACGCGGGATATTGGACGCAAAACGATGAGACAAGATATCTATAAAATGCAACCGAAGTGAAATTCAATTTGCTGCGAAAACGTTGCACTATAGACTGTGAAATTGTTCTTGACTGTGTTCCAAGTCTAAACGTAAAGAGTCTGTAATATAACGGGGTTTTTAGTTTTCGTCGCCGACACAAAATAATACTATTATCTAATATAAATACAGTCAGCGCTCGCTTAACGTACACAAATTTCGGTACGGGAACGTACGTTAAGCGCACGGTGTATTTTGCGTGTATGTATTATCGAACGTACGTTAAACGGACGTACGTATTTCTTTGAATATTTTTACAAATAGAAGAACATATGTTAGAGAGGAAACAATAACACAACAATAAATTCCTATGTTTAATAACAACCAGAAGTTACTTGTACAGTAATAGAGTGTGCTGCCGTAACTTTCTATTAAGTTATATTATTTCCTACAATGTTACCAACCACAAAGCTACAAACAAACATGTTCTATTTCAATTTACTGGTTGTGAATTTTGTGTTACGAATTAATAATTATATAACATCATAACATACAGACTACTTTATAATTAAGATATTTCTTACTAATGAATATAAGCGCTTATTAACGCTGCGATGTGAATTTAATTAATAAATTCGACTGTTGAATAAAACAATTAATCTTGCTTGTCTATCTTGCAACTTTTTCTAATACTTGGAAGGGAAAAAAATTGAAAAAAAAACAAAGGGGTTCTGAAGAGACCAGAGATAAGTTGACTCCGATCACAATGAACCTGGGGCTCGAAACATAGGTGATATGTCACTTAGGGGGTCTCAGACTTGGGGGGTGGGGGGCGCTGTGTAGGCGGAATCGGCCGTTTAGAATCTAATTGATGTAAGCTTGGTCTACACCACAAACATGCATCATAGACATACACACACACAAACAAGGGTTTTTATCTAATCTCGAAAAAAAGTAAGCTTTGTCATTCATTTAATTTACTCTATACGAAGATATTATTTTCTTTTTTAATTTAAATGCAAAACACATCGTTGATATTGTGTTCTAAAGTGTTACATCAATAAGTATTCGTACAGACTGTACATTAACTCCAAATTCTACATCTTTTTAAATTAATATACAGCAAATAGAGCAACGTGTTTGTGTAATATTATTTCTCTTCAAGTGCAATGTACAAAAACGTGTTACTGAGTTGCAAGAAACAAATTCGACAATTTGAACTTTGAACACAAAATATTTCACGAGTTATTTGTCAATGAATCTCGAAGATGGTACGAGGGCAAACATTCAACTAACGTCAGCTATTTACAAGCGAAACAAAACAATCTAATGTTATACACGATGTACGGGGTTTGGAAGTAGATTCGCAACTGTCATTAAGGCGAAACAACAAAACAGACTCCTTGCTCCCGACATTACTAACATATATACATGCATATACAGTCACAAGAACATGTAGCAACACAGTAGCAGTTGGGCATCGTCGAAACGAACATTCGGACAGACGGATGGACATGCGGACGGACGGACAGACGGTGTAGAAACCGCATTAAACTTCTGCGCGTACGAAGCTCACAAAACGGAAGGTCAAGCACAGATATATGCCGTGGTCGGACTCTGAACATGGGATTTCCGCGAGTTGCCGGGCAATCTAAACAGACAGCTGAACGGACGGACGAATGAACATTAATTAATTATTAATTCAAGTACGGAGCTTACATATACACAAACAACGTTGCTCTCGTTTCTGAAACAAGCTCATATTTCATATCCACACAAATATGTACACACTAAACACTATAATTAAAAGCACCACTTGACTTTTCAAAGCGTCGTTCTTACTTCTGCCTTGTTAGGTTTTATTTAATATATTTATTTAGGCGCAAAATTCGTCGTGAAGAATAGTGAAAATTATTTTCCAAGGCAAGAGTAAAAAAATAAACGAATAGGGAACGTTTCAGAATGCAATATAAGCAGAGGAAATATCAGATGCCGATACTGTTTGACCAAATTCGAACACGAGGCACGTCAACGTGTCGAACTGTTAATTAAAATGGGCGAATGGATGATTTGAAAGCGTCCAAGCTTCACACAACACAAGCAACAGGAACACAACAACGCAAGTGCCGAGGGACATCTTGGTATTACGTGATCTATGCACAACTTTACCAGATGGTGTAACAGCCTGCAGATATAGATGTAATACATATGCAACTATGTAAAACAATTTACTCGACAGTTAATCAATAACTGTGAGTTCTGTCGGTACTAAAATAAACGTTATATATTACACAATAATCTCAAATAATTTTCGCCAGATATTATTAAATTCGTAACGTATTAGTTTAAATGTTTTCGAACGCTAAAAGGTACGATTTAAAATGATTTAATTTAATGAGAACATGGTATACACAGAGCATGTTCTTTGTAATTTTAAGTAGAAATACAACATAAGTTGACAACTACGTGTAGACGTAATTAAACGTGTATTTCTTTGACAGAACACAGAAGCGTAAGAATAATTACATAATTCTCGCTTTATTGTTTACTGAATTTACCATGCTTATTGTATAAAATATTATACTCTAATGAATTTAATTAATTTTACATACAATCCAGCAATAAATATATTATTTAACCAATAAGTAATTAATTAAATTCCTATTATAACATCTGCATGATTGAGAAGCTTAAATTTACCATTTTAATTCATGCGAGTTTAATAAGTTATATCTGTAGTTCTGCTTTAAAAACACAATGAACAGTTTCTAATTATAATGCTGTTAATTTTAACAATACTCAATTAAAAATATTTCAATATGGTCCAGTCCATGTTGCAGTGTATTGTATGTGAAAAGAGAAACATTTAAGTACAAAGTCAGAGAAGAAACAAATTCTTTACAGTAGACAACGATAAATTTCCGACTGCCGTAAATTTTAAATCCAAGCCCACTTTTATCTCACGACATATAGAAAATAAAATAAAAAATAAACCACTAGAACACAAAGAACGAAAACCTGTACACTGTCTCCATAGCTCACTCTGTTCCCCACGTAATTAAAACAATTAATAAAACAATAGCGAGTGCGTCCCGGGTTGAAACAACAAACCAGCAGCATTTCTAACAGAACCAAAGCCAACGGTGACGTGCGAGATAAATACGAGATAGAAACATACATATAGTTATATATACACACATACAGTTGGCAACAATTTCTGTTAGAGAGATAAGCAATGAATATCGTCTTCCGGATCTGGATGATTTCCAAAATGGCAGGCCACCAGTAACCCCCTTCCAGAATGGAATTTTTGCCTGGAGACATTGTGGCGTATTCGACAAACACATGCAGTAAATGCAATCGCGCCTTTCAGAGAGATTACGGAACAGAGATAAACACATTATCTCATCGAGATTCTGCTCCATTCTGTCACACTCACCCATATTTTATAGCATTCATTTAAATATGTTATCAGAAAGAAAATAACTACATACATTATATTTGTCTGTCGTAAGATGGAGCCAAAAATACATGTCTTTACAAGAATATAACAGTTAGGAATATGCCAGACTGATTCGTTACCTACCATATTTGTCGTTAATTGTGAAAATGTTGACATTAATTAAATTATTATTTACGTATCTTCCAGCGCACATTAATTAAAATATTCTCAACATTTCCGCGTTGATGTGAGAGAATGTCAGGGTAGTTAATAAGGGAAGTCATTCGCTTGCCTAAACTTATAATAATACGGTGGTTTATTGTGTTTCGAAATGGATATTTATCAGTGCTGAAGCCAGATGCAAAAGTCAATGTATGGTTTCCAATACGCAGTGTATATCCTTTCTATATATATATATATATATATATATATATATATATATATATATATATATATATATATATATATATATATATACCACATCCACCGTATACATTGTCGAACATCTGCACAGTACTAAACTTTCTTATATACCAGTTGTAATTTAACTTTCCCAAGCAAATATTATACTTCTTCTAACCCCGAAACGAAATATCTACGTTCTGTTTCATTTCCAACTAATACAGGCAAGTATTGTTTTCGACGGGTTTATCACTACTGAATACGAATAAAATATGGAACGTTCACTGTTCCGTTCGTTTACAAACTCTAAAAGAACACACGTGAACATAAATTTTCTGTGGAAATTGGACAGTGCAAGATCGAGAAATGAAATTAGTATGAATTGCAAGGATTTCAATGAGACAATGAAAAATGTATGAAGCTTTTTGACACAAGATTTATGTTGGCACACTTGCTGGAAAAGGTGTGAGGGTTTCGTTACGAGTCCGCATGAATATGTGTTAGGATGCAAGCAGTCACGGAACTGTATGAAAATATATGTTCTATCGGAACTGTAAACCTTAAAATAGTTGGAATATATCGAGTTTCAAAATAATCGTTATTAAATTTCACATTACAGGTTGTAATTAGAGGAGTATAAATCACAACGAGTCTATTTATATCGAGGCATTACGTGATTCGGCAAACAGGTCGAGTATTTCCGTGGCGATATTTTTGACGTACGTACACGAACATAATACACCACATAACCTACATTTACATTTAGTGTCGGATAGTTTTTAAAACAACAAAGACAGTAGATAGTAGAGTTTTTATTAATAATCCTATTCCGCTGCAGCAGCCAAGGAGCAAAAACACACACACACACACACACATACAAATATAACGTAATAAAATTATGATCATAAATTGTAGTAGTCATAACGAGCCCGACACTCTAATAAAAAACGGCTTAGATTTCAACACGGTGCCAACAGCTAAAACAAATGCATTTCCTCGGGGCGAAACAAAACAATGTGCCTCGGGCGTGTACGGAAAAAACCGAAAATCTCGAATGAAACAAAAGTGCAACGGGGTGAAAAATTGAAAAACAAAACACGAAAGCGCAATGTCCACTTAGCCATGTCGCCAAACTACGAGTGTTTTGTCTTCGTCTTACTAGTTAAAACAGTAGTGTGCGCACTCTGTCGCCGCTCGTACAGGATAATGTTTGTGCTGCAGTCGTTTATCACTGTTCGCCGGTAACCAGAAAATGTTTTAGTGGCAAACACAGATGAGAGCATGCATGAAAATATGTACGGTATATAAACATTCGTGAAATATATCTGTACACCAGAAATGTATACGGTCGTGTATGTATATATCCATGTAATATTGCGCGACATGGTCCCACTTTACCATTGTCAATTTCCGGAGTTTCCTTCAACACATTTGTACGTAGAAATCTATTATAAATGTAGACTACGGTAAATAGTGTTGATAATGATCTACCTTTCTATTCCAACTTTTGCTGGAAAGGTATAAACATTCAATATTCATTTGTGTATTCGTTTCCGTGTTCGAGAATAAACAAATGAACCGTAAAACAATCTAAACATACCTTTCTGAATCATCATCAATTTCGAACAATTCTTGTTCGAGACTATATACGTGTGTGGTACGTACCTGTAACAAAAGAAGATCAAGATTAGGGACAAGATCGACTATCTTAACGATCTGTTAGGGGATTTTATTACTGATAATAGATAAAGGGTTTCGTATGTTCTATTCGGGCGGAATTCTAGGAACACCAAAGGATTACGTAGTCAAGACTGTAAAATAATCAGTATTTTACATTGATTTTATCCGAGATTAATTTTATTGGGAATGTTGAGAAATGTTGATTGTATTCATATGATGAAAGTTAATGTAAGTTTACGAAATAAATATTTATAGGTACATAAAAAAAGGTGTATGAATCAATAAATAGAATGTATTTTAAAATTTAAACAGCTATTTCTGGCTTAAATAGTATGAAGTCAGTATAGTCAAGTATTCTGCGACGCCCAAGGAAATATTTTCATGAAAAGAAGAGAAGATATTTTTTAACTACTATTAATTCGACTGAGTTTTTTTTTTAGCTCGTCTGATACGTTTGTGGGACTCCCCTGAAAAGCCTTCGCGATCCCCTGGGGGTTCGCGCCCCACCGGTTGGGACCCTGTGCTTTCGGAGGTCTGAAATATACCTGTGATACACCTCAGACGCTACTTCCTATATATATAGAAGATATTTCGTTCTTTGTGCTTTAGTGATCCAGTAATCTATTGTACTGATATCTACTAAATATTTTATGTACTAAAACACGCTCATGCCGTACCAATTTGCTCCTAAAGCAACATTTATCAAACGGTTGATTCTGACGTAAAAGAATCGCTCGGCAAAGCTAAGGTGAATGTTTTTCATCTTCAGGTAAAAAAAAAATAATTAAATTTTCTTCCATCACGTCCGTCGGAAAATAATCTAAAAATGGGTTAAAATCATTTTCGCTCTGATTAATTACGGTAGCTGGCGAACGCATTGGTAGCGGAAGTTGGCCGGGAGAGAGGTGGGGTGTTACAGGTGTTTGCGGAAATAGAGAGAGAAGGAGATAAAACGAGACAGAGTAGTTGAACGAAATACACTTAGGATTTTCTTTATATTCCAAGACAAGAGATTAATTTTCCACTGCTAAAGCAAGCAAGTTATTACAACATACCACGGATCCGTGCGCTATTTTACGAATCCTATTTCCATCCGTGTACCGAACAGATGCACTACTGGCGTTTCTAAATGACCCAGAAATGGTTACCGAGTTATAATTTGTGTATACGCGTACCTGTTTTCTCACGAATTATTGTTGTCTGTTTTGTTGGAAATAAATTGTCACCAGAATATTGTTCTAATGCTTTTATGCGATAGGAAAATGTAATACAAACCGACTACATCATAATACTAGTGTAATTTCTTACGTAAGAAATGATGTCAGAAAGTTGAAGATTCCTAATTTTCCTGTTTATATAATAATAAACTGCTAAAATATTTTATACGAAAGAAGATAGAACTACAACAGTGTACTGTGAACAACAATTACAATTAGTATTTTGTTTATTAACGCACTTATGTACGTATATAATAAAGACATAATTCTTTGACGGCATGGTAGAAGCATTAAACTACTATTTACACTGTAAAGTATCTACACTGTTTCATCCTTTCATGATCCGGCTTATTTAATATTACAACAGTACAGTGTGCTTTTATACTAGCCGCTTACATACCCGGCCATCATTTCCTTTCGACGTAATTATCCCGAAAGCCATAGGTACATTCGACAGCGCCCGAATTGCCACAGGTAAACTTACACACAAACTCGTATACACAATAAGTAAGTAGTTAGGCAACCGGTCCGAATTTACATTGTAACAATTAATAATTGAGTTGATTTAGTATGCATCGTTACGCGGCGGCATATGTTTACATAATAACTTGTAAATTTATGTTAGTAATGATGTGGTAACAGGTAAGTATTCATCAAATATTAATGGCTACTTTTGTTTAATTTCATGCGCAGATAGTTACAATTATGATTTATGTTTGCCGTAATTCAAATGGTCACATATTCGTATATAAACCAATTATCCCATTCATTTTAAATACATACAGGAATATATGAAATATATTGGTTTACGAACAAATAAATCCGTAGTTGTACTATGACAGTTGAAGTTTTGTCAAGCCACTGGACACGGTTTAGAGTGAAAAGAGCAAAACACATTTGGAGGTTAATAGTTTTATGAAACTGAGTTAAGAGTACGTCAGCCGGATGTTGTCAACGAACACAAGCTAAATTGAGTCCATTTTCAAGCTGTCACGATTGCAGAAACCGCGCCAGTTAAAGGAGTACATACATACGTACGAACGTACTTGTGTATTATGTGGTTGTACAGTTCACGGAGCTGTCATTGCTTAATGTACCGACACATCTTTAAAATCCCTCGAACAGCAGCGCCAACAAAGTAAAAAACAACAACAAAAACTGCTAGTCATGGCCGACTAGATACGTACAATGATGATACACCCTCTCGCTATATACGATATTATCCGAATAGCCGGAAAATAACCGTACAAGGAGAATGTTACGTGAACATGCAGTGTTTGTTGCTGAACTCTGCAACTGATGGCAACTGTAGATGATCTCGACGGAGTTTTTCTTAACTTTGAAATGTTTCTAACAAACTATAATATGCTGCTGGTGTTGTTACATATTTTGATCAACCGTTAGAATAATATGAGATGATAATTTTACATGGGTAGATTGAAGTAGAACGAGTATACGTAATCAGTCAGGTATGGACGGTAAAATCAGCATCAGGAATGGCAATAATAGAACGTAACTTCTGCATGAACATTGCAGGTAGACCTTGTGAGAAGTCCGTGCAGTAATAATAAACGGATGGTAATGCAAGCGAGGAAGTATGACGCGCAAGACTGTTGCATAAACCAGACCGGCTGTATCTGCCACAGGAAGATAATTACTCCCGACAGTGCAATAAGGATAACGTCATGACTACAGGATCAAATATGGCCGCCAACAACGTCTTACAACATTGTTAAATACTTGTTAGATATGCAAGAACTTCTAACGTCTAGCTGGACTAGTGAATATAAAATTCAAAATAGCATAACATAGTGGACGAGCATTCAAATACCAACCATCTCTGTTATAGTATAATTAAAATCCAAAAACAATACTAACACAATTGTACAATTGAAGTGAATATTTAAAAGAAACTAATAATGACTCGGTTGAAAAGTAATTTCGTTCCCTTTTGTTCCGCAATGCTGGAAATGACAAAGGATTCTGAAATAACTATTTTAGTTTCCTTCAAACTGCAAGTATAATCACTTTTTTTACATTATAATATTGAAAATTAAAAATTGTTATTATAAAAAAATATGCAATTCCCGTGAGCTAAATGAAACAATACGTTTGAAAATAATTATTCATTCAACGTACTATTCTGCATACAGTTAACTTTTAAATAAAAAAAAATCGTTAATTTCAATTCGTTCGGAAATAAAATAAAATCTGATTTCTCTCCTGCTGTGTAACCAATCATCGCGCTGTAAACTAGCAGGAAAAAAAGAACTCGCGTACGCATTCTTGTCGCCGTAATGACATTTATTCAAAAAGACGAAATTCGAATTTCCAACTTTGACGGACGAAATTTAATTAAATTGCGGTGTGGACGTAAAGTTGGCTGTGGTCGTCTTTCTCTGTTCGTTTGGCGTCGTTTCGAAAAACAATTAAAAAGTCTAGGAACAAGTAGACAAGCGGGCGGATGTCAAACACCACAATTAGCTAAGTAATTTGGAGAAGCTGGTGCTGGTGCTTCTGCTACCAGGACCGCGGACAGTTAGGGGGCCGATGTTTGCTCGTTAACTCACTCTTTAATTACGGATGATGCTAATTTATACACCATGCGGTAGAGCTGAGGAAGGATTGAACACGAAGGGGGAGAAGGTGGATGCTTAAAACTTAGAAGGCAGCCTAGTCCTGCCGATGTTGCTGGTTGGTAGTGTCCTACAATACTCAATACAGACACAAACGTCAAACTATCAACAAATGCAGATAAAAACGTTCTTTACATAACTATTTTTAACTAATATTAAGCATCTCATAGCTTTATATTTCAAAGAAAAGACAACTAAATAAAGTAAATCGAACAGAGTAAACAAACTGAAGATTGAAAGACGATGTGGAATTCATGGCTTGCTAATAAATTCCAACTGCTATTTGAAAGGTTACATTGCAACAGTATATTTCGTCTTCTTTCATATTTTATCCTACGATTACTGAGATATTGCAACAGAGATTGAGTTCTTGGGAAAGCAAATCGTCGATGACGATGCGTTTTAAGAAAGAAAGGTACTCGTCGTGATTTTCAATAATTAGTTCGACGTAGCTGCATTTGGCAACGTTGCAAGTGGATTCCAACAACAAATTTTTCAACATTTACAACCGTTCAACAATACAATAGTCATATTTTAGTATTAATTATAAAGACTCTCAGTGATATCAAGTTGGAAATTATTCATCGGTAAAATTAATTGCTTTAAGTGCTTTTAAAATAAACATGTTTCAGTGCAAATATCTAAAAAGAGTAGACAAATATGATGAATACATTATACTGGTAATTAATTAACGTATATAACATAAATATTTACCTAATATACATGGCATACTTGATACAGTTTACATAATAAAGCACTATATATGTTAAATATGTATGTTTCCAATTAATACTATAATTATTTCTCTCGCATCAACCTCTGATTCCTATGTGATGTTATTTTCCACTAGATATTTACTTTTAAATGTAACGAATTAATTCTATCAACAGAAAGAAGATTCTGGAACATGTTTCAATATTCGCTCAGTGCGATGATATTCTAAAAAGTTAATTTCCTCGATGAAAATAAATACGCACGCCCCTGCCACTGATGTTGGATGATAATATACGTGGGGAAAGGCGAGGGAGGAGTGGTAGTCCAAGGCATCTGCAAGTGTATATCCGTTAGTTTCCGGCCGGTCCAATTTCCTCTCGGCTTATCGAAGTAACCACTGGTGGATGCTTGCAAATGTTATTATGAATGCGTGGATTTTATGAATATTTTTGAATTATAGCTGTCATACGCTCAGGGTTCGTAATCTAACCGCTAAAACTCCTCTACGAGATGTCAGACAAGTTTTCTTTTTTATTTATGTTCGTTGTCCGTTTTAAGAACTAAATGTCAGCAAATTGTCAAAATTATTGCTCGGTCTTTTAAGGTTAGTCACATACTTTTCGAATGAACGGTCTTTTTTTGAATATTTCAGGGTTGAAGGCAAAATGGATCGTAAATCTTTGCCAGCAAACCAAAATATAAGTCAGTTTTATGAATAAATAAAGTTGGATTTTACATGGTAAACATAAAAAATGAATACTTATTGCATGTTGATACATTTATACTAAAATATTACAACTATAAATGAAAATATACAAAATATATCGCGTTATAATTCATTCGTGAGATCAGTAGTGAACAAGGTTACAATTTTGTTTTGGTCTTATTATCTATTGAAATATTTCACAGAATTTGTATTGTTCCGATATAGCACCTCCAATAAACTAATTATTACAAATGAAAAAAATGAAGAATATAATCGTGGAACAGAGTATACAACATGTTTGAATACAATCCCGATTCAAATAATTCACATTCACAATTATAAACAGAGAAAAAACAATTCATTTGACTCATGAACCCGGCATACCACAAAGCGAATTCTTAACATTTGCACAATAACAAAAAAATAAAATAAAAGCCGCACACAAAAAAAAGGACATAAAAAATTTCAAACTCCCGGATCACGTTCGTTGCAAACAAGGCGCATTTATTGATCTCGGCATTTTTAAAATTCGTAAAACATCAAATAGTAGCAATGAGTTTTTAATTGTCGCGGCGTGCTTACAAAGCGGAACTATACGCTGTAAACAGACGTCGAAACAAGAGCGGCGATAACGGGTTAATGATACCAGCATGGCTGGCTGCACACTTGCATTATGGGATAATAACAGTGCGCCCTGAACTGGAGCACTGTGTTTTTATCGTTTATATTCCTTCATTGGAAGAATTGCTTTACTCTTAACTACGCGATAATTGCTAATGACCATAACAACTAATATTACTGAACGGTTTAAACCGTTCTGTTCCGTCAAAAGCCTGGTATATGAGCATTCTAAGTGATTTTAGTTGACCCAATAACCGGCGAATGCTTCGTCAACTACATTTATGTCACATGTTTGTAGGTTATGTATGAACAAGCGTATACGTCAGTATGTATGGTAGGAATGAGCGAATTTTGTACACTGCGCGCCTGAGTGACACTCGGTACAGTAATTAGTGGTAAAATTACGTGCAAATACAGTAAAATATTTAACTAGTACCGAGTTTACAAACTCAATATGTATATATGTACATATACACTGAAGTGAGTATGACTGTGTGAGTATGTAATGAATAATTAGATTACTGCACTCAGGTACGTTCGTGTGTGCATTATCGTTGTGCATTATTTCATTAGAATTTTTAGTTTGACATTATCATGGACTGAATAAAATTAACGAATACAACGTATAATGTTATTTCATCAGGTTTGTATATAAACCCATTGGAATGAAGGACTGTCATATTACCATTTTGGCTTAAAGTTAATATTAATTCGAATAAAAGTACAGAAAATTGATAATACGTACTAAGATATATTTATGTAAATGATTAGCTAGTATCATATGGCTTTAGAGATACATCTTTTCAAACTGGATTCACAGTATGCAGTTGATTTATTGAACTTGGTCTACTGGTAAAGTGAATTTTCCGCTATATTGACAAATAATGTCATAACAATCTGACTGGTAGCTCTGACCACTAATGTTACTGCTGTCCCTTGTGCGAGATATCGGACACGCACTCTGACAGAGAAAGGGTGTGAGAGAGAGAGAGAGAAAGAGGCTTGTGACATTCAGAAAACAGAAAGCTCCTGCTGTCGTCTGGGCAGAGCAGGTCACACAGAAACAAGAACGATCCGACCCGTTTCTATTTTGTGACAGCTGAAATATGGTAGATAATTTATAGTTTCAGACTGAGGTCCACCAGAAAATCTACCCTCGCCCCATCCGTACCGAGATATTTAACAATTTACTTCTGCTCATGTTATCGTGAAACTAAATCTTTAATTAACTAAATGAATATTAATGATAGCGTGTTTAATCAAAGTGTCGCGTAAAAAATAATATTTCATTTGACATCATTAATTATACGTGTAATAAAAAGGTCTGTAAGGATTTAATTGAGTAGGAATGCAACAGAAGTACGAAATGGTGTTATAATTAAAACTTGCTTTCACGTGAACCAAGCTGTGAATTTTCCCTCAGTGATGAATAATTTTCCTAGAACTAGTTAAGAGGATAAGGGGGCACAATTTATTTTCTTTTCAAAGCTTGCACCGCCCTGTGTCTTACAGTGCATAATGTACAGAGTGAAATAATCCACATGGCACATGGGAATGTTTAATGAAACAGAATAACATAGGTATGATAATAATTCAGTTAAACAACTGATAACAACATTGCATTTTGGCAAGCGACACATGACATAAAGCTGATGACTTAAAAACGACAGGACAAACGTTGCAACTCGCGGTATTAATTATAGTTAACAACTCATGCTATCGGAAATTAATGTCCACACACATATATAACCCAGGAAATTTCGCTAGCCGCTATTCACGTATTTTGAATTTTCCGCAACGGCACTAGGCGTAATGAAGCTTATCACAGAAAATTCTGGTTCGTATATCATCATTACGCCGACGGCATATCCCAAATTATATGCTATTATATGCGTTTGTTAGCCCCCGAGCAACGCACGATATTATACGAACCATTCCGAATGCACACGATGCACTATTATGTAATACGATGTTTTACGAGCTATCAGGACTACGGTAAAACTCCACACAGTACGGTTAATCGGTTCCGCTAATATGCCGTACTATTGGAATCCGCACTAATCGGGGTATACTACATATACTAAACATAATAAATTTTAATTGTCGCAATGACACCTTGATCCATTGGTTGAATCAAGGAAGTCATATTTTGTGGAAGAAATGTAATTTTTACGTTTTAATTAAGGGCACAGAGACCATTTGAATGACCTGAGCATTATAGAAACCGTACTATAGCGAATCTGTACAGTACGAAGCCGCACTGTGCGGAGTATTACAGCATTTTCATTTCGAATTTGCGGAGAAATAACTTTAAAATATATAGAAAGCCATAAAAACGATACCTTACTCATTCTGGTAATGTTTATATAAACGTATATTTGTACTAACTGTAAACTATTCATATAAATAACTACGTGTATTACAAGTTATATCCTCAGATTAGTGCACAAGCAAAACGTATACGAATACAACATATTCAACTAAACAACCATTTACATATAGCAGTTATTTATATCTATACTCGTATGTACATTGCATATAACATCATCTGTACTTCCAGTCTTGCTGAATCTTAGACGCAGTATTTCCTTCCAACCTTCTAGATTCTAGAACATAATATGTTGCACATCGGAGACTATAATAGCCCATCTTAGCAGACATTTCGCACGACCCTCATACACCGATACGACCGTGTACAATTCTCTCTATCGTACGCCTGTCAACTCTTGCCTGGTGTCACAACAGTTTCCGATGAGGAAATTTAATTTTGTTCGCACACGTGAAGACAGCGATGAAACAACTATCGTGCCAGACAAAAACTAGGTATGTTGTGAAACGTACCATTTCGTGTTTATCTTCGTCTGTGTGTGTAAATATTGTTGAAATTGTTGTTCGCTATTTGGATTGTCTGATGTACGACGTTTTTGTTACAAATCTACAGAACTATTCAAATGAGATTGTTTTAAGCTCGTTATTGTTCACGTAAATATCAGGTAACCAAAAAAGTTCGTGCGGTTTTTCTAATATAGATTGCCGTGGATATTTTCTTAGTTATTTATTGATAGCACTTATTTACATACGGTCATTTACTTTCGTATGCATTCCTCTTTCATTTGATGCATACAAATTTTGTGACAATTGTTTAATTCCTATTATAAATAAATAATAATAGTAATTTAAAATGGCCACGGTCAAAACGTTAATTCGAAGTTGTTTACTCTATGAGTACAAACTTGGCACCTTTTGAAATTTGAACCTTTTCTTGATCGGTTGTTAACTTCCGACGAAAAGTGGATACTGTACTCCAATTCTAAACGATCTTATCATTGGTTGTCACCAACTAATGCAATATCAAACACTCCAGAGAGTTGATATTATAGATGCAGTCCGCCAATTCTTTTATTCCAAATCCGTAGATTTTATAATACCGGCATACAAAAATTGGTGTCACGTAGGCACAAGGTCATTGAGTGCGATGGTGATTACTTCGTTGAATAATAGTTTATTACAGATTTGTAAAAATTTTTATATTTTTTCATCAAAAACCGCACGAACTTTTTTGGTTACCTGATAGATCGCATATTGTTTTGCAAAAACGAACAGAACTACAGTTACATAAATATGTTTTTCTTCTAATAACATTACGTTCATGATAATTATATCAAAAAAAATCTTGCTTAATATAATATTTCTTCTTAGAATATAAATGAAATCCATAATTATATTAAAATTGCACTACATTTTTTACTAACTAGTGTCAAAAAAGATACAAAAAATCTTTATTCACGACAAAGTTTTTCTTTCATATTTACTTTTCATACAACAGCATATTTCTTTTTGGTTTTCTAATTAACGAATCAACATAATTAACGACGACAGAAATATAAAATTTCATCTTTTCTTGCATAGAAGATCCTAAGGCCATCCTTGATGAAAGGCAAACAAGTTTTTGGACAAAAATAAATATTAAATTCACATTTTTTTGTATTGCTGACTGTGTTTTCATCAAATAAAAATAGTGAAAACCGTATGAAAAATACAAAGTTGGCAAATTTAACTAACTCCTTACAATTCTACTTTAGAAAGAAAAAACACATTGTTGAATTCACTCACCACCAGCACCACTGTTACCATCTTTATATAAAGAAAATGCATTAAAAAATAACTTTCGTCAGACGAACAATTAAAACTTTTTACAAGCAGACGTTTCTCGATAAAAGTAACGAACGAATCTTTCAAAAGTTTCACAAAACTTTTTTCTACACTTAAAACGATTTTTGTATAACGTGTATAAAATGGAGAACGTCGCATCCGTTTCTAACATTCTTCTTAAGATGTATGTATTACATCGTGATAACTCGTACATTGTCTTGTAACATCGTATGGACGAACGATAACCTTCAAAAGGTACGTCATGTTTGTATTCTACGGTAAATCCTTGTATTATAAGATAATAATTAACAAGATGACGCAACTCAATGGAAACACAATAATTTTAAACAAAAGCAACGCGCCAGTTTTAGTTCGTTACCGGATTGTGCAGGTGGAGCGGAAATCAAACAAATCCGATTGCCTCGCCATCTTCCGGGTACGTAGTGCCAGACATATAATTCATAAAATCCCTATAATTCAAATGCACGAGGTCCATGGTACGTAGCAGTTTTATTTGAACCAGGCAAGTGAGCGAGAGAGGTTAAGATAAGGAAATTCATTATACAAACAGATTCGACTTAACTAAGCATGAATAATGTAAGATATCTGCAACGTGAAATTATTCAGTGAAGTTAACGACTCGGCGAGAGATGAAAAAAAAATCACCTCTAAATTTTGCAGCTAATCTTGAGCTCGAATTAAAGTAAACACTGACATGTAATATTAGTTTCAAAATAACGGTAGACCAAAAGTTAATCCACAGAAAATAATGGGCGCGTTTGTGAATAAATAGCAAAATACACGTGTAGTTTAACTCAAATATAATAAACCAACTACAATATCACTTCGTAGCACAGTAATCTAAGAATCTATACCACACTATTTATACATTTGCTTCAGAAAAACCTAACAAGAATGTGTATTTTCTACCGTAATATTACAATACTATTGAGTGGGAACAAAAGGCCAACCATGTATATACCGTAACTCATACAAATCAGAAATAGAGTCCCAATAGGACAAAACAGAACAGGGAATGCATTTCGCAAAGTACCGTTTACAGGGAGAAAAAATAACGAAAATTTCTCAACGAATTTGTTTTCGCATTGACTTCCGCATGGAACGTTTCCATATTGGCTTTCTTTTGTCACGAATGGGAAAGCATATTGTTTGTCAAACAATACACACACTCACACACACATTGTCTTTTGATACGAAACACAAACTCCCGTTCACGCATATCAACTTGGTTTGGTATTCAGTTTAAATAGCCGACGAAAATTCGGTTTCGTGAAATGGATTATTTTACGTTCGCCATCTGAAAAACATTTTTCACATTCGACTTTAAAATGTACGATCGAAATTGGAGACCTGGTTTTAGAACAGGCTCAATCATGGTAGTTGATGAAAGACGAAGTGGAGGAGGACGGAGTATGAAGGAAACTAGCGAGTGGTACGGCTCAGTACGGAACATTTTTGAACCACGTGCAGTAGTGTTGACTCGTTTTCTATTTTCCATTTTCTTAATAAATTGGCTTCAATTCCCAGAAACACTATTTCTAAACGGAATTGAAGTATTTTGTCATGTGGGGCAATATATTTACGTCGAATATATTTAACTATCGCGTTGCTCGTATATCTAGATCGCTTTACAAATACAATGCGGAAAGCACATTGATTCTTCCATAACAAAGTGTGTAAATAAAATATGAGTTTATTTCTTAATCAATAATATATGGTATTATTGATTTCATTGTTTGAAGATGCTTATTTTTAGGAACCAGTATTATTATTCAATGAGCGTAAACCACATATTGCAGTTGGGAAATATTTCATCAAAATTTAATTTTTATGTTGCAAATAAAAATACATATGAAAACTCAATCAATCTAATATAGTTTACACTCGAAAACTGAAGTATTTTCATCACGAGTTGCTACCGAATTTACCCGTAGTAGCGGCATGGTATTGAGGTGCGACAAAGCGATGTGGCAACCAAGTTGAATCGAACGATCCGACACGAATGTTACGTTTACTACTCAAAACGGGAGTGGGAGAGAATGTCGCACTGAAAACTGAAGGTGTTGAAATCAGAAATGATTGGCGAACCGTGATGTTCTATTTGATTGCATTACCGTACTACTGAAATGGTACCGTATGAACATAATTCGTCCCACACACAAAGCTGTAATTCTTTTATTTGTCCTTTCTAATTATAACTTTTTTATTGTGAACTTTCTTCGGGTGCTTTTAGCAAAACTTTTTTGGAATATTCGATTTATTTTTCGTAAAAGCTTCATTAAAAATAAGGGATTATTTTGCCTTTTCCTTGGGCAAAAATATATTTATTTTGATTTCAATTTGTAAGAAAATATTCTTTTACTTGTTCTCATTTAATGCGTGTATTTCAATTCGTGGTTCCATTTTATTTACTGTACTGTGCATATTAACAAAAGACGAATTTAATATAGAAGACGTAATTGTTCAGAATATACAAAAAGAAAATGTTTAAGGAAATCGAATAAACAAACAAAAATAACAATAATAAAATGTGCTCACGACGATGTCGAATTGCTCTATTTCCATAAGAAACTAAGCCATGCGACAAGAAATATAACCATTGAATTCTATGTCCTTATACATTTCAGCAAAAAAAAAATTACGCAAGGGAATAGAAAAAAGTATGTGAAACATCGAGAAAGCCATGGAACAAAAAAAAAACATATATCATGCATACAAATTTCTTTGATTTGCACATTGTCTACGTGGCATCAAGACAGACAAATATCCTTTAAGTTCGTAAGCAAGAGTGATGCTTGAAAATGGCGATCTACAAAGTGTAGATGGATGTCAAAGAAACGAAATTTAATCTGAAACGGTATTTGTGTGAAAAGACAAATGTGCCAATGCAAGTACAAGTATGTATTGAAATACCTAGAGCAAAGGGTCAAAGTCCATCTAGAGCTAGCTGCATCCCTAGGTACATCCTATTTTATGTGGCATAAGGAAAGGTAAAGCCGAACTAACAGATATTCGAACAATTTATACAAATCCAGATAGGAGATCCATTTCTCTTGGAACAAGAGGCCACGGAAGAATATATAGGTCGGTTTACACTGCAGATTTACCGACCAGTCCCCGTGGAGTTCTTCGGGCTCACGGAATATAAAGAAACAAAGCTAGATTGGTTGTAACGGCAACGAACTAAACATTTACTTCATACATCAAGTCCGGTCTCTGGGTACAGTTTCCGTCCAACGGTCGCGCCCATCTTTCGCCTTTAATTCGGACTTTGTTTAACCGATGGCCGACCCGAGCCCTGCTCTCTACGGACTGTTTTATTTCCCCACTAATATCTGCTATATTTGTTTCATTACGAAGAAAAATTGTTTACGTGATGTGGATGAGATACGAGAAGGAAAGACGTCTTCCGCGGGCAGTAATTGCACGGAGATAATTGATGGTGACGTGGAAAAGATGTATCGTACGTGAAGAAGCCAGAGCAACTATAACTGATTGAATGTAGAATGAATGTCGGCAAGGAAATGATTACTTTGGATTGGGTAAACTGATAAAGAACAGTACCTAATACCGTATAGAAATACTATTTTAAATTGGCAGTTACATAAGATTTTCTAAAGCTGGAGTAATATTTTGTGTAATTATTGCGCAACATTCGTTATACACGAATTTAGATAAAATGAAAAACATTTAAAGTTGGACTGCCGACAAATATAAATGGCTTCTATATAATATTATATATACCGTACAGATTAATTTCATCATAAATAATTGCACGCTAATAAAATACATGAATCAGTTTCAGATATTTTCGGTACCCTACCTGTATAATATGCAATTCGTTTTAATGATTTGGAAATTTGATAAATTACATATTATTTGTAACGATCAGCAGAAAATCGCAATTGTGTTTTTGCTTAATATAAATTTAAATAATAATTCACTGTCAGAAGAATTAGCGTGGCTTGGAACTATTTATTAGATTTATGTTCTACATAAATGGATATAAATAAACGTGCCAGCTGGCCTTCCATATCCACTGTTTTATTTTTATTTCTCTCAATTTATAAATCAGATTATTAGTTTAAAAGTCATTTACCGTAATAATGGGAGTTTCAGTTTTATATACCTAAATAGCAACCCATAAAATATTTCGCAATTTAACCTTCACTAATCCGTTATTTCCTTCGGTTCTATTTCCGTTAAATATCTGAGAGAAATTAAAAATATTCCAACCGGCCAATTACCGAAACAATTATATTTAGAAACTGTTCCGGTTACAGTTAGAAGATAATTATTTGAACTTTGAAAATAAATAGTAGTATAATTTCATTGTCCAATGGAGCGGTGAGTAAATTATAGATAACAAGTTTAAATAATAATAATGCTGCAGCATATGTGTAAAATAATAATATTGCCGCCATTTGCCAAGCACGGAATCATGGGATGTAATAATTAGGATCGCTCGTATCAGCAACATGTGATCTAGTATGAACATTGTTAATTTAATAGAACATTGTTAATTTTGACGTTGATACAAATCTTATAATTTATACTAATTGAGAGAGGTTAAATATCTTCATTATTACATTGCGTCTTATTAGTAGCCGTTCCATGTGATTAAATTCAGTGGAAATTCCAGTAATTTGTGAAATACTGGCTTGATTATTACGGACAAGAGCCGTATCGATATCATCTATGGATCTAGGTATCACGAGTAGCGAATGAAGGGTACCGTAGATTAATGTCTGTCGTAATTAGTATGTGCGTGTAAGGCGTACAGTCATTATTAGTAATTAAACCTGCCTAGAATACGATTCAACCTTGACATTACAATAACACACACACAACGTAAATTCATGCAGCAGCATGAATTTTAACTCACATCCAAGAAATCTACAAATATCGAGCATATACCACATAAGACCTATTTAATTGTGCACATTAATTCCAAATACTGTCTTATAACGGATTTTATTATTTAATATCACATTAAATATTACGGTTCGAAATATATAGGTACCTACTTGAATTTTCCTGTTCAAATCATAAAAATTCCGGACCGTACGACAAGCCATTATAAAAGGAACGGACATAAAAATATAAAACAGTAAGGTAGAGAGAAAAGAAACGAACAAGAAGAAAAAAAAAATCAAATAAACCATGTCAACATAACTCTGAAAGATTTAACCTAACCCACCCCTAACTCCGTTAGGATACACGTATTTCCTTCCACATTTCGACAAGGTCATTCAGTGCGGAGGCAGATCGACATTATCCACTTTCTACGCGTACACGTGTATGTATAAATCCTAGTGGAAGCTCTAGTCATCGGATGTATATGCATATAACAGGAGGCACGCTTGCCAATACAGTGAAACGATAACCTTACATAACTAAAACACACCCCCTTCCGAGTCGACCAATGTTCCGCCCCTGGTAGCATGTTCCACCGGGAGATTATGGATTTTGTTTCAATTACAGGAATGGGATTTATAGATATGTTTCGTTCTCTTGTTCTCTCAAGCAAGCGAGAACCGTCTGAAGACCAACACTCTACAACAGCAGTGGTACGTATATATGGGTGCGTGTGTATGTTGTATACGAGGCGTCTGGAAGGTAAAGGTTGGGCTACAGGAATAGAGAAAGTGTTCCGTTAACGCACGGTTTCGCATTAAGCACGTGTTGTGCGAGTGGCTGTGACAGAAATAGTTATTTATTTATAATTACAAGCTCAGCGGGACTTGGTTATTAAATCGAGATTGACGGTAAAGGACTGTGCACGCTGATTTATATAAAGGATAAAGGGGGTTTGTTGCTTTGAGACACGGATAATTGTGTAGAGGAACGGGAGCCGCCCGGTGTTGAAATGTTGCGATTGTATCGGCCGCAAATGAAACAATACTACGCTTCACTTTCTCCGTTAGCAATGAACAATGACTATTGTATTTGAAATAGGAATGTATCGTAGCATGAAGTGATAATTATACTTTATACTTTCATTATTCACTATAAAGCTATATAAATAAATCGAAGTATTAATATTACATAAAGCTTAACATATTCTTAAAATTTATTAAAAAAATATAATACGCTATTCTGTTGTATTGCGGGAAAAGAGCAATTTCTGAGTCTAAGCACATAACTCCTTATTCCTATATTTATTCCATTCTTCTCGCCATGAATATCAGCGAAAGAGAATTTATTTTATTACTTATGTAAGGGAATGTCTCAATCTCGGAACTGAGTATTACAAGAAACGACGTTGTTTATATATTCCAATGTCAGCCTATAGTTGGTAACAGATAAATTCAAGCAAAAAAACTGGCCAAAAAAAAACGAAAGAAAATGGGGTATAATAACTGAAACAGTAGTGGATATTGGGCCGGACCAGTCGCTAAATGTCTGTCAGCGCTATAAGTAATGAATTGTCAGTCCAACACAATTACTTGATTGCTGTGTTGTTTGGTAGGATTAGTGCTATGTTATACTCGTCCTTTAAGACGAAAAAATACCAGTAATGTTCCTGGCGGATTCAAAGATTTATCACTTTCGTTAAATGCTTGTTTTTCTATGTTCCAATGAGGTCGGCTGAACAATTCTAACCTTCCGATCATTTGTGGTTGACAACGGACTGAAACTGATTCGAATCTACATTTTTGACTCCAGATTCTTTAATCTCAAGTTAACATTTTACTTTAACAAGACATTATAAATACACTGAACTTATATGACAACCCCTTTTGTACATTTACGCAATTATATCCGTAACACAAAACAGCAGCAGTAACAATAAAAGTTTCTAACAAGACTCATTTTTTATTCGGACATTATAACAGTCTGATTGTAATCGCGATGACAAATATATCCTGATAGGGAGGTCAGTTTGTTTGAAAGAGAGATAGATAGATAAGTGTATGTAATAATGGTAAGAGAAAGAGAGAGAGAGAGAGAGAGAGAGAGAGAGAGAGAGAGAGAGGAGATATAGCAATAGATGGACGTGCTGTGCAATGCTGTGTCCATTGGACTGGACGGGCATGGAGTGGACAACGGATGGACGACGAGGTCGGTCGGTCACAATACAAGGATCCACTGAGTGTGAATAATATAGACGTCACTTACGCTTGACTGCGGGGAGTCACGAAGTGTTGGTCCTTGTGTTCAACGATCCCTTTCTCACTATCTGTTCTCGACATCGCATTGGAATGTCCAGGTTAAATGCGATAAATTAATTCCGATACACGCGGTACGGTAGCATTGTTACCTGCACTATGAATCGAAACGGACGGACAACGTTATCTAATGGATTCACCTTGTTCGAATGTCTCAATTTCATCCTCCTCTTAAACTTTAACATTAAAGTGTACATGGGTGCGCGTGCGTGTGTATGTGTCAGGACTTATTGGAAGAGATAAGATACTTATAGCTGGGGAAACATGAAAGAAAACAGTTTAAGGAAAGCATAATGGCATCGACATGTTAAAACGATACCTATAACAGTTTTACAATTGTTTACAACTATACTAAAGGAAGAAACAGAACAAATAAATATTTACTAGGTGGGTAATAGTATTACATTCAAATACGTAACATATTATTAGCATTTTAATTCGAAAAACGGACAAGACATTACATAATCCCTAGAGCTATGCCATTGTACAAGATATAAGACAAGCAACTTTCTTAATTTACCAAGGGGAAAAAATGTGGAACAGAAAAAGTTCGAAGAAAGGAAGTCAATTTGTATATTCCGTCGTTCTATAGGTTTGCCGACATTGCCGGATTCGGAGGAAGTCTCCCCAGTAATAGAATTAGATCTGCCGACTTCCGAATTGTGGCATTTTTCCTCGTTTTTTGTTTTTAAATTAAACTACAAGAACTCGATTACGACATACATTTAGGGAAAAGGTTTTTTGCTGAACGAAAAACAGAAATGTGTCCATCTAATTTTAATACCAATACTTTTGGATATTTTCTGACATTATATAAATCTATTAGACATTAAATCAGTTTTGTTTTAACCCTTCTATTCACGAGGATGTCTATTGGGTATTTGACACTTTGGCAAGTTGAATCTGTTCAATGTTCACGCATATATATTCGCGTGAGAGACGTATGTTCTGATAGTAACTGTGGTTGCGCGGAAATGCGATTTGAATCTTGTATCCCCGAGAGACGCATAATAAAATATTAACGGTACACCATGAACCGGAAAGTGCTCTCTGTATCCCATTTGACTATTTCATCATCATTCTCCATAACAGCAACAATAAAAACAAAAATGTAACATCAATCATTGCTCTCGTAAGTAAGTAGAACAAACGAATACGCTCGATGAAATAACTCTGTTCGTTTGCAGAATATACTAGCAACAACAAAACTTAATAAAAACGTACAATAAATCAAAACAGTTTATTTATGGCTACCTCATCCTAGCAATAAAAATCAATTCGTTTTAATTACAGTAAAATGAAGGGTTATAGTAAATCTTTGCAGTGTATTGTTCTTAGACAAGATTTAACGTGTGGTGAAATGAAAATTGAGAAATTCCACAAGTATAAATCTCATACGCGGTGTAAAAGCGTTAACGCATTTCCATTTGTACCAGGGAACACAAAACACATATTTACATAAATGTAACACTTTTCGGTGTCGCCATGTTGCACACGTTAAGTCTAGCGGCAACCGGGGTTTCGTCGACGCATATATTTGTGGCGCAACACTACCACAGGCAATGTAAAACATAAATTCTTACTGGATGCGGCAAAGCCCAGATTTAGAGTGTGCCGTCGCTAGCCACTCCATCTTCCGTTTCGAGGAGAACTAGAGGGTAGTGTGGTGCTTGATACTAGTAGTACCGGTGGTACCAGTAGTATCTCCCCCCCCCCCGTAACAGACCTTGGGTGCAGTTACTCTGACAAGTCACTAACTCTTTCGGAAATAAAATATATGCACGTGTGAACTGCACACTAACACTTCTCTGTGGATCTCCCAGGCAGAAGTTAAGCAAGGATTGTATTTGCATAGATGATGCACTACTAGCCACAGTATATTCATTTCTTCTAAATTCTACTATCTCTTATTCAGAATTTGGATTTATTTTAATACACCTAGTCTATAGTATAGTGCAATTAATATGTCGCAGTATCAGTTCATATTATAAAGTTACTAAACAATAATCTAATAAATTATCTTAATCGATAGACCTGTTCAAATGAGGCAATGAATTTAGTCCTTTACAAAATGATTTAGTACAAACTGCATGCGAGTATCGAACACATGTAAACAGTTCACAAACAAAACTATATGTAGTTGATGTCAGTAGTAAAGAAGTCGGGGTATCACAACATAAAATTTAGTAAAGTTTCCCCTAGATAGATGTGTGTGTGTGTTTTGTGGTACAGTAGATAAATAATTTGGTATTCGGGTGCGGTTGTTGCAGGCGAGTCCTTTCTACTGGCACTGGTCCGGCTGCTGTTGACGGGCCACATGTCCCGAAAGATCCATTACACATGAATTATTCTACAAGTTTCTTGAGATGTACCCGCCACAAACCGTGAAATATAAATAGTTTATTAAATGGGCGCGTCTACGGTTGTACAGACATACAAGTACTGCGAACTAGTCGTCATGTCACTGTCGCATACAACGTGCAGGCACGAACATGTAAATGGTATGTCTGTTAAAGGTGTTCAACGTCGTAATCAGAGATGTCCATTTGCATACATATGTTATAGTATGTAACTATTGCTACCAGCAGATCGGAACAAATATTTAGTACTTTAGATGTATTATTTAATGCTGTACACATACTCACCAAAGGAAAGAGAACTTGTACAGATTATTATTGTCGAGGGATTCTACGGATTAGAACTATAGTAGTAACTTATACGACGATCTTACGACGCTCAATAAAGCAAGAACATTCACGATTTTAAGTAATTGCTGCCAAGTTCTAGACTAAATGCAATCAACGTTCAACTATTTGGTCATCGAATTCGGTGTTAAAAAATTGAGCACGTCGTATTTTATATCTGTTTTGGGCGGCCAAGCTAACGAGGTGGTTCCGTAGCCCCGTGCACATTGCTGACAAAGGTAGTTGCAGGAAGTCTAAAGGGGGGAAATGTGCAGAATGAAATCCAGTGTGAAGGCGCGTGCCGGATGTCCAGTTAAAGCCAAAGTAACGTTGAGAAAAGCTCTGGCAATCATTCGGACTGGCTCCTATTGATTCTGGAACGGACGCGAACCCGTCGCGGTGTCTGCAACGCGCGCGAGAGAACGACGTTACATTAGGAGGGGTGGAGAGGCAATGCGACACGCTGGCGTCACGGCATGGACGCTCGCGCACCCCACCAACATCACCGCCACCGCCGACGTTCACTGCCAACGTCCCCTCAACCCCACGTGACGGTCGAGTGTACGAGTTACGACGAGACGACGGAATACCGCAAATGCCCGATGAATTCGAGGACGTACGGCATCGTTCTGCCAAAAATGCTTGGGTTACCTTGCAGTTTAACACTGACATTTACAAATCAACGCGCAATGCGAACAAATCAAAATACGTTTGAAATGTATTTCCCAAAGAATATATATCTTTGTTAGCTAATTCATGTTTATAAACAAGGATATACTATAGGAAATACATAATAAATATGCTATTGATATTTGAAAAGGGAAAGAGTAGGTATATAACAAAAAAAAAAAAAACTTATATTTATATCTTGTAGATTGAGAAACAATTATATTATTTTTATAGTTGATATAAGTGGAAAACTTTTTACAAATGATATTCATTTTAACTGAAAACCTCAGAACTCATATTTTTGCGGCAAACGTAGCAATTGAAAACAGTTGAATGAAAAATTAATTAGAAACAAAGAAGTACAGCGGTGATAGTTTGAGGTCCTACAAATCATTTGATGAAGCCAAATATGTACTTCATTCTTCGTCAGTACGATTCATGTATATTTTGACTAGGATTTCATTTAATATACGACGGTCTAGTTTTCACAATCTTCTGTACAGCCTAAAGGCTGCTCTCCTGCAGAATATCTAAAAATAGCACACGCCATTTCAAAAGACGACAAATGAAAAAATGCATGCTGCCTTTTTTTTGAAAAGTTGCTAATGAGAGAATCTCACCTACCATACAAATAATTGTACACTGCGGGAAAAAATTAAATAAAACTAATTAATTACGCCACGCTTATTTGTAACAATTAAACATACCAATAATCAATTGCGGTTTTGTTAACTTACTGCAAATTCTATATACAATTGCACAATGAATATTTAACCTATATTGAATCACACATTTTGTAAATAATGAATTTCATCAATGATTATAATAAACATTCCTATCATTGTTATAAATAAATATTAATATATTTTTCTTGTGTAAATATACAAATGAAATTAATCGCAATTGCGATATTTTATTTATATTATTTTGATTAATTAATTTTCACTGACATAAATGTTGCATTTATGATGTAAATAGATTATCACAGATAAATATAAATTGTATTTGTTATTATCAAATTATATAAATTAATGCATATATCATTTGAAATGAAATGAAAAATATTTATGAAAACAACATTACTTGCCAAATCAGAAAATATACTTTTGCTTATAGGTGTGTTTATTGCAGCACGGTGAATAATGTATCGAATATTAAGTTACGAGTTACGAAAAACACTTTCAAGTTTAATTTCCGAGAAATATACCATACGTAAATCTTTAAAAATGTTTGGAAAGCAATTAAAAACTTCACGATTATAATCCGAAAGCTTTAGCAGCTCGAAAATGTTCTGTACTTTGCCATTAAAACACAAAACGGTTCCCTAAAAGCCGATAACTCCTGTAAATTACATTTCCAAAATAGAATTAATCTCCATGGAACGAAATAAATATGTGCAACGGAAGTGTATTACCTTGTAGATTTTCTTAAGTAACAGTAACCCCGTGCGATGTGCTGCTCCAAGCAAAGTAATTATTAGTAATGGGTTGAATTTTCCAACGTTCTACTAGTTCATAAGGTGGTCACGTTTGTAGCTACCAAGTTATACGGTGTATATAGATTACGGTATTGGTATTTGGAAGGTATAACCGCGGTAGAGGTCTGTAGAAATCTCCCCAGTTCATGTAATGCATACCAGTATTTACACAAGACGGTAACCACTGCAAGTTGCAGACTACTGAAAACTTCTGGTCCCAATGGTCAGTGCAATCGAGCGAACTAGTGTCCACCAGAGTCGCAAGTTCATCGGGTAACTGCCGGTAAAGTTTTAAAGGGTGCTCGTTTGATAAAGTGTAAATTCGTTACTCAAACTGATTCAGAACTGTAGGACGCATTACCGAATATATATTTCATGACCAACTTCAAATGAATGCACCGGAAATCATTGGTAAATACAAATTGAGAATCCTTGTAACATCTCTATCAGATATTGTAGCGTAAAAGAAGAATATTTGTCCTGCAAATAATAAAAACAAGACGTACACCACAAATATGTTAATATTGAAATTAGCAACAAAAAATTTATAATTTCGAGCAACGATTCAACGCAGCAATTTCTTGTTTCATACTGTACTTCAAAAAGTTTTTAAACAAATCTATATTTCTTTCGGTTTTCGCTAGTTTTTAATTTAGTTTCAAGTTGGAAAGGAAAGACGCTAAAGAAAAAGATTCTCTTAAAACAAAATAATTTCTTCGAAAGAAAAGTTATTAAGTTGATAACGAAATACTTTCATCTGCATTTGCAGTTCATATGAAAAGAGCAGCTAAATTTTATATTCTAAATGAATGATTTTTCTACCTGAACGATTCTTGAAAGTTCTAAGAATCCGCTTAATATTTTTATCAACTGTTATCCATAAACAGTTACTCATAAAAAAAACTTATTCCATACTTCACGCCATACTATCTCAGATAGATTCTTTCTCCCATACGATTGTACAAAATCCCTATTCTCGGACAATATCTATAATTCACGTTTCAATTCACTAATCATTTCTCACGTTGGATGTAATAGCTTCTTCTGAAAGAAAAGAACATAAAGTGCTAATTAACCAGATTTATTAACGACCCAGGGAGCAAACGAAAAGTCGGGAACTAAAAAGTATTCAAAATCTAGTAAAACTATGATGCGCAGCACATGCCAAGAAAAACAATCAGAAATTCTTCACAAAAGTTTTATTATAATACCAACAAGTTGGGAACTTATATCGAAAATCTCGCGCTGCTTATGCAGAAGAGGAATTTCAAAATCTGCCAACAAAATCGACAAAAATAGAAATGAACAAAAACTGCAAAACACGACGGGCAGTTACGTTGGCACACACATACGTTCGCATTAACATTCTCTTACAATGGATGAAATGCTGGTATTTATAACAGAAATGATCTGCGTCCATCACTCAAAATAGCGTCTGGGAAACTTCATCTGCAGATTAATCTATCAAAAACGGACAATTCCACGAAAATCCGTGTGAACGGACCAACAAAAGAGCGAACGAACGAGACGGACGACGATGCAATGAAAATAGGAGCAAGGACATGTTAAGACTCGGTCATTCATAACCCTACGGTTTTTACAATAAGATTTCAAAAACTATTGAAATGATGTTAACAATAGAATCCAGTCTAATCGAACTGTGGATTTTGATGTTTTGAAAAATTACATTTTACCGAATGACTATTGCGGTTGTTGGGATAATGGCGATAAATGAGGCACAAATAAGGTAATGACAATGAAAATACAGCATATAAATGCGAAAGACAGTTGATAAAATTGTGTGTGAAACGAACAGAAGAAAATAAAGATCTAATCACCGTCAAAGACCAGAAAACACAGGTAGAAATAATGAACCGCAAACAACGAAAGAGAGTGAAAGAAAGATATTGAAGAGACGAATTTGCCGCAAGGTACAGAGAAAAGACGAAAAGAAAATGCGGCAACTACTAAGAGGTAGAAGTAGAAGAAGAAGAAGAGGAATACCCGCTTAGCGAAGCGTGTAATCCAAACGGGTCGAACTGGATTTGGTCGTAATCTTGTAATGTATAAACGCGTAATCTCCGGATTCAGTTGGTAACATTGTAAACACGGTTCGGTGTACGTGTTACGTGATGCACACGGTAGAACAGGGGTGATATTGTCACAAGGTTGGCAGTAATGTCAAAGACAGAGTTTATATAACTTCGGTCAACAATATGCGCTGCCCGGCTCAGTGATAGTACCCTGTCGGTCTCAGTCATAACTACAGTTATACTAGCAGTGGCAAACAAATAGTGTTAGACATATATGTATTCGGATAACTTATTTACATGAAAATGTTTCCCACCACTAAAACTTTGATACTTTGATCGAACAGGTAATTTGTGAAACTTTAAAACTGATTAAATATTCTACCTAACCACATAGAATATATAACTTTATAAATTAACTAATATTTTACGTAACTTTCAGTATTAATTATAATTAGATAGGTAAATTAATTAAATAACCAAAGTGCATTAAAATCCATGTCAACAAAATGATGTTCAAGTATCGGGATAATAAATGTGAACCAATTTGTATTCAATTAATCATAGTTAAATGCAAAATAACCAGTAATATGAATAAATGGTTGACACATTTCAATGAAATATTATATATTATTGTACGTATTCAAATACATCACTTCAATATTTCATATTATACAAATTGGAAACACCTTAAATCGATATTACGTTATATGGAATTAATCATGCCATGAAAAATGTACGGGCCTTAGTGACATTGCAAGGTCATATTAGGTGTATTGATTTACCAGACATTTAAGTGGATGTGTCGTTACTGGTCGGTGCATTTTCAAAATGCCACTTTCATTAAACTGTAAAAACAACATTTCAAGAATGTTAAGAATGGAAAACAGCGCAATAGATTTTCGACTCTAAGTGTGTAGAATAAATAGTAGTGGACTTAGTATACTTGGAAAATATCTAGTTATTCCTTCAAATATACGGCGCGACAACAACAGAACTTAACATGTAATACACAGTTTGTGCAATATATCTGTCACGTACACGGTTACTACCTACGACTTACAGTACTGAAAGGGAACAAACCGTTTCCATACGGACGCTTTACTTTCTGTAAACTGCAGCGCAACGTAACGCATTGCATGTGTCGCGGGTGAACTTGTAAATTCTACGTACGAATAAAACTTTCTACACAAATAAACATCAACAACAAACAGAGTGCAGTAACAATCAAAGTTTGTCTGTCAGTTTTCTCATATCTTATAATAATATAAATAGTGATAGTTTTTCCTCTTTAAAAATAAAATGAAACATATCAAGATTTTAACTTATAATATGGAACAAAAAGTTACTATTTTTTTTTAATGTACATAAAATACTTCCGGTAAATTTACACTGAAAGAAATACAGACATCTTACTGGGTAGCAACCGTCCCGTTTCGGTTATTTTAAGGTATATTTATAAAAGATTCAAAGCCGTTCTCGTTTAATAGAAAAAATACGCTTAAGTAAGCGTGTAACAAGCTTACACCTTATTCAGCACGGTTCACAACTGGCAGATGTGCCGGAGATTTCTAGAATGAACGTGCACAACCGACTGACTTTCTTAATACGAAAATATCAATTCCGTACAGGTAATAGCTGTTATTTTATAATACACTACCCACTTATCACGCAGTATCAAAGAAAATAAGAGGTTACTATGGTTTCAGAAATAATTGACAAAAGTATATTTTATTACCGCTAGCATATAGAGCACGGTTTGATATTTTAAATGTCAAATGTTCAATTTTAGAACACAATAATATACAACATGCCGGATGAACATTGCATAACGCAATTTCATTCCGTGCAGTGTAAACACAAGTACTATATACATGTAAATGTACAAATTGCAGACAATTATTTATGTAAAATTATCAAAATAATGAATTTAAATTAAATTATCGTATGACTGAACATTGTGTAAATAAAACTCGAAATTAAATTTTATACAAACAATACATATATTTGTAGTTTACAAAAATATCTAGCTAATAATTATCAAATTTTGGATTGCACTCTAATAATGAGAATATTTCCAATACGTGTCATATAGGAAATCTAATTAGAGTAATTAACATATTTCCTGACGCGTTCATAATCCAACTAAATTAAATTATCACCTATCTGCTCGCCAATCATCGTTGCGCTTATATTACAACTACCGCAATCAGTAATCTCACAAATTTACACTGTTCAATTATCATTATATACGGTATATGCCAAGCGACATCACTAAGCTTTAATTCAATTAGTTAAAAACAGAATAAGCGCAGGGTTGCGCTTGTATCACATTATACATTACATCGTCTTCGGAACAGTGTAATCCCTAAAACTGTCATCACGGTAAACACGGTCAGGGTCCAAGATGGCTGACTGTCGTGCGCAAAGTCCCCACCACAGGTATTGACATTCAGATTAGGTTAGTTCCCTTGGTTGCGCTGAGACAAGAAGCGAATATTGTAACCAAGATAAATCCCAGACAAGGGTATTTATAAAGATCTCTCTTCGCATGTACGTACGAACCAAGAGTAAGGATGGTGTACGGCAAATGGTGAAGGATAAATGACAAGAAGCACAACAACAAGAAGCCAGACATGAAAGGAGATGGTAGACAGAAGACGAACGGACAGCGTAAGTACAGTGTGCGTAGAAGGGTTTCCAAGGGAAAATATCTAAGGATACACTTAGTTCACAGGGCTTATACTTTGCAAAGTGCGGACGACAACTATGTCTGCGTAGGACCTACATTGTAGATTATTATCATTTCTAGTGAGAAGTTTAAAAGCATTTAGGTCTGTAGGTAATAATGATTATGACTTTGTAAACATTGCACCAGCACGGTATATACATTAGCCGATTAAACTATACAAATAAATGTATATTACTACATAAATATAATGAAAATAAATTTCACTTAACATTTATTTTTACAGTATTAAACTCTTCTGTATATAAACGTGTTACTAATTACTGGAAATAAATTACTACGTATTATATGAAGAAAGTACAGAGCAAAGAAATGTACACGTGGAACATGAAAGCATGAGTCGTTCAAGCCAAAATTACAAACGCAATAAAAATGAGTTAGCAAGTTTGTAAGAAGAGTCGTTAATACCGTGTACCATTCTTGCAGAACAACATATTCCGACATTATCTAAAATCACGCTGTTAATAATGACAGAACGAGTCAATTAAGTGTGCAATCCGCCCAACCATGGTTCCTCTGGTCGCCGAGGCGCGGCGTTCTCGTGCCGGAACACGTAGATTACCGACAAGATCCGTACAGACTCAAGAACAAACGACCAAAGATTTTCCGCCCACAATTAAATGCACATCACGACGAACATTCCCCCCCCCCCTCTCATTCTCGCCTGCTACCCTACTCTGACGATAGTCCATTGTCATGATACTGCAAAAAGCTGACGATCTGGAATGCGAAATGATTTATTTAATAAACGAAAGTATTACACGCGCGCGTTTGCCAGATTCCTTGCATTTAAACAGGAATGGTCTCTTGAAATGAGCCCGATTAACGAGATAACCGGAGTTAAAAGCTTGGCAACGGGAAGATAATTGTAGGAAATTTATTTTCAGATGCCAAAAGTAAAGGACCTAGTTGAAATTTTATATTACACGAATTTATTTAACGTACAATTAGATAATTCTATGCAAAATGTATTGTTCAAAGAATGAATAACTTTTATTTGAACCAGAAAATGAAAATTTATAATTTTAGTATTCATTTTATTATCGTTCATCTTTGCTATATAACAAATAAAATGTTTGGTGTTATGTATTCGTCTATTATGATTTCACAATCCCAAATAAAATCATATATTATTCATCTATAAACCTCAATATTCTATCGTATCAAACCTTACGCTTTTAATATGATCTTATTACTATGAATAAAATTTTATTATTCATGGCATACTATAGTACGAAAATTATAAAATGCTACAAATATGAAATTTGAAAAGTCATGTTTCAAACAAATGAAAATCATATACGGTAAATATAAAATTATTCATGTTTTTTTTTAGGTTTTATCATTTTTAACGATTATTGAACGTTATCTGAATTTTTTCTGTTAGTTTTACTTGCGCAAATCGACAAAAATATATTCCGCCCGTCTGTAGAATATATTCAAATATCACAGTGTTTGTTCTGGGTCTCACAGCCAGACAAGAAAATGGAACAGTGGGATATTTGTAAAAATGTTTTCAGTCATGTTGAAAGAATATTAATGACTGCAAAACTTATAGAAATATCTAACTAAGCTCAAAACCAACACAGAACTGAACCTGTTATTAATTCAATATCAAGAATAAAGTATAGTGTTATATTTTAGAAAAAGCTAGGTTAAACTGGAAGTAATTTTAGGTTAAGTTGACTGAGTGGAGAATAGGGAACACAGTAATCAACATATTCATCCGATACTTCACCACTTCAAGTTCTAAAACCCACAATATTTCTGTGTCCCTGTTACTCAACGCATTAACCATTACATGGGGTTATTCTAATGTAAACTAGGTGGGGGGGGGGGGGGCTCTGGTGTCTGTGCGTGTGTAATAAAATGAACAAAGGTCTCCGACAGCTCAGCCATAGTTCATTAAAGCATTGAGCACATTCCTAACTCGCTTCGTATTAGCATAAACGACAATAACCTTTTATGCGCATACAATGTCAAAGTGAACCAACGGAATTTATGTTTAGATCCTCCCCTCATGGCAGAATTTTAATTCTACACCACTGCTATCGAATAAGTATGTGTCTATAGTCGATCCGTAAATAACATAGTCCTTAAGGGAACGTGAAACACCTTTTTAATTGTGACATTATTGGGTGTTATCCGATAAGAGAGATATAAGATACGGTGAAATGACTTTTTCAAGAGTGTATTATCAGAAAATCCAATCGACTAATGTTGTAACACAATCAACATTGGAACCACAAAGAATTTGTTCACGTTCAACATACCTGAATCGACCCCTACAGTTCAGGAAACAGTGTATATCAAAGGATATACAAAATCGTCATTGAGGAAATTAAATATTGCTTGCTAAAGAGTACATTCCAAAAATATTTATTGTACTTACAAGTAGAACAATTTTTCGAACATCATATTTTCGCGTCCGTAGTATTTATACCAAAGTAACTGGAGCATACGGGGGTTCGTATATTTACCAGTTAGTGGCATTATGCCTACACTTACAGCGCCAAGTCCCTAGGAAGAAGATCTGGCAAGATGGACGCCATTTGAAGAGCGAACAATATGTCAAGATTTACAAGCACAGCCAGCTAAGATCCTCGGTGTCATACGTCGCTCTTTGCGCGTCTCCGCGGAAGACAAATGCGTAAACCGAAATGAGAAATACTGTTTGACCGTCATATTTTATTGTATACAAACGTTAGTCCCGTTCATGTGACACAGCCGTTTGTCAACAGACAAGCACACGGCGAACTCCAGTCCAAAAAAACAACACGCACACACACACACATATACAAGTTAAATTAATGCGGAAACGGAAGTACCGATTTCGAAAACCGAGCACTGTTATATAGTGCTAAAGTTTGGTCACTAGATATTTATTTTCTCTCTGCAGGATGACTATTGTTTTTTTTTTTTCTAGTTTGTTCATATGGTGAATTATGGAGTGGTTTTCATCTAAACTACTTTTATATAGAATTAATAATTACAATTCCATTAGTTAGTAATTTAGAAAAATTATAAAATGTTGAAAATTATAGATGACCTGTTTTTGTGGAACGTTTACCAGCGGCAAATATAATTATCGCTGTTGGTGAATTAATGTACTTGACGAGCACAGCTTGAAGATATACCGTACGAGATATGCATAAATGCAGAGAGTTTCAGTACGTTACGTTATAACGGTCCGATATCGGAGGAAATAATTCGATTGCTATTCGTGCCGTCGATGTCTAATAATTTATTGGGCGTTAAAAAAAAATCCATCCATAATTCACATACAAAGCGAGCAAAAAAAATATCGAACGGACGTTGTACAGCATCCCGCTGAATTCTGTACACATTTCTGATTTATTGGATGCACTCTCGACACACGCCCGTGAATTTGGGGGGGTTTCAAAACAAAAGGCAATGATGTCATATTTGACAATTTTTGTTCTTTTTGAATTTGCGGTTTCGGTATTACATTTCATTAATAAATATTTTATTATTGGTTTCCAATGTATGTCGGTATTGTTCCGATGATGTTTAAATTGGCTTTATTTTTTGTAAAGGTTTTTAATGAAGTTACATGTGATTCAGAAACGTTACATTATGAATTATTATGATATAAACTAAAACCTAGATAATAATATTCTTTTATTTTTAACAATATACAAGTAATTCTAAAGATACAACTTCATAGCACAAATATCAATTCATATGCAACCCACAATTCGCACGTGCCGGGCACAAAGCGTTTTTATCCATTCATTTACGCACACAAATATGTACGTTTTTACTAATTAGTCATTTTCTTGATTTTAATAATTATTCACTAATCTCCTTTTTATATTTTAACGAAGGGATATTCTTTATTACTAATTAATTAATTATGATGAATACAATTAATTAAAATTTCGGAATATAATAATGGTAGTAATTGTAAATATAATTAATATTTTAATTCGTTGAACAGTTTTAACAGTTCGATACTATTGCAAGGTGCAATTAATTAAATTGTATAATTTTATAACATATTTCATTCATCATTATTTTATTTTAATATATATTAACTTCTTATTATAAACCTTTTCTGTCGAATGATTGTTTAGTGAGAGACGAATATCTTGTAAATTTTTTACAGTGTACACTTGTTTAAAAAGCTGATAAGCTGAATAAAAGTGTGTGTGTTTGCAGGTTGTATGTCCGTACGTGTGTATAAACTAGTACACGATGTCGAGTCAGAGTGCTGAAGGCGTAAAGCGATTCCGAGTTGTGCGCGCGTTAAGTCTGTAATTATGTCACCGACATTTCAATATGCTGATTAAATCTCAGTACAGCTTGGTGAGTTAAAATTGAAAATTATACTACTCGTACGACGTACATCTCGAGTGAACAACTTGTATTACACGTACTACCATCGATGATAAACATTTATTATTCGTTTAGTGGCCTGCGGTGTAGTGTAAACCAACCTGCATCCGAAACAACTGTTTTAAATATTCAGATCAGTAAACAAATCGGACGGTTCATTCCATAGCTGCCGTTGATGTTCAATTTTATGACATTATTATGCGTGGATTGGGTGGTAAATGTTTTGAATTTTTGATAAATTTACCGATCACATGCACTTGTGTACGGTATTGTGTGAATTAATTGTGCATTGTGAGGCCGGCCTACTATGTAATTTAAATTGTTCATCAATAATTTAACCTATATGACAAACGTGCTCAATTAAGCAGCCATATTTATTTAGCCAGGAATAACGTAAATAATTAATAATAAAGTTGTATCTTATGGTTTCACACTTATCAATGTAATGAATTCTGTAAGTAAAATCTGTGTGTACACACGGCAATAAACATAGAAAATAGATAAGCTAGCAATCAGCAGACTAACCGCAAGTTATACATTTTAGCATAGACTACAACCTCACGGTAGTTGCTACAGCTGATCATAGAGAGTTCTGCGGTTCGTTACAGACTACCAGGGCTAACTAATTGTGTAATTGGTTTACAGCAGGCAATGATACCTCAATTATACCGCATGCTGTAATGTTGTTAAATATGCAAAGTATAAACGTCATTATTATAACCTCATTTTCAATATTCTTTACAAAAATATTAAAACATCTTGTGGAATTACAAAAGATATAATGCAAAGAAATATACACATTACAGGTTCTTGTTTGATGCGAATGTACGATTTGTAATGCGTATAATGTGTGAAAGCTCATAGATGCATGAACAACCAACGGAAATGTAGCATTGATTAGTTAGGTAGATGGTGGGTTATAGAACCATAAAGTACATGGAACAGATGATGCAAATACAGGGTGTATGTAATGTAAGGCCACGTTCAGCATTGCTCATTCGGATCGCGACGGCGGCGCGCAGAGATAAGTCAAAACACGTGCCGCGCGTTTGTCAGACGGACTCCGGCGCGTTATCGGCGTCCGTGCATCGGCCGGGAAGGGTCGAACCGGAAGAAAAACGTAAATTAGTCATGAAGGGAACAGGAGAGAATGATAGAGAGCTAGAGGAAAGGCAACCGAGAAAACAGAATACATAATTAGCCCCTAAATACACAATGTGTACCAAATAACGTTCTCTAAACAAATAAATTCTCTCTTAACTAGTGTATGTTATCATGGATTTGAAATTTTGTTGTAGTGTCTAATAAATATAAAATTCTTTATATTCTAATCTGTTCTAACGTAATATTCAGCTCCATTTATTTAGACAATTGACAATCGTATTTCCAATGTAAAACGAGAACGTTTCGGAAACTACTAACCAATCAAAATCAGGTAGAAATTTATACGAAACAATCTCGCGCCTGTTTCATTTCAGACATCAGAACCGATCGGTGCCGTCGTATATACGATGTTGCCGAAACGTTCGTGCCCCAAAATGAACGCACTCAGTGACAGGAGAAGAGCACGGAATATAAAACAGGAAACAAAGAACGACACACAGATACACTTTACGTTCAGTGTACCGGAATGCCGGTGTTAAATTTAATCTTTATTTCTTATTATGTTTGCAGTACTGGCTCGACGATATGCAGTTCGGAAATTGCCACAATCTATTTGGTGTGGCTGGTTCAACGTTGCTGTAAACTATACCGTGCAATACTATGTAATACGCAACGCAATGTTCGTCTTTTCTACTGGCCGAAGCGCTCGCGACAGCCAAGGTCGTGCCGTAATGATTCCCGTAAATTACGTTGAACTCATTTTCAAAACGGAAATTCGTAAAAGTGTCGGCAGATACGAGAAGCTACGTTGTTTATTGTGCAATGCGGTGATGTGCGTCTGAAGTGCTTATGGACGAAAATGAAACCGTAATTCTCACGCTAATAAAAATAAACTTTTGAGGTTAAATGAATGTCGTTTCGTACTAACCATTCATTTATCTTACAATATCTATTTGTATTAAACATTGAGGAATAGACAATGGTTCACTGCTGTGTAATTTTACACATCGATCAGTATAATTAATTATAATTTCAAAAATATAAAACTTACCAGTAAAACTTGAAGCCTCATACCGGAGCTGCGTTGAACATTGACTGATGATGAAACAGGTCTACAGTAATCCTAGATATGTGGCGCCACAGATGTCCTTTTTGCCCATTAAAGAGATCCTGAAATAAAAAATGTTATATATTAAAACCACAATATGTATAATACATATTTATTATTAAAAGAATATTTAGTAAATTTCACAATACTCGTATTATTGATAATTGTTTTTATTTTCATATGCATCTAAAATCTAGGAATAGAATATTCGTGTCAAATATGAGAATATATTGATATTAGCACACGATGGGACTCGCCGAGGTTTTAGGAATAATAAAAACTAGCCATAAAATATGAAAATAGTGATAAGTAAATGCACACGTAATGACGTAATAAACACATACGTTTCATCAGAATCCACGCTCGTTCTCATCAAAATTTACACTTCGTCTAGAATAAAACTTTACACCGCGGCTCATATTTATTCAAAAACAGGAATCTTGGCGCTCGTCTGTGCAAATTTACAACCGTACTTTGCGGCCAAATCACAATGAAGAAGTGAGAACCGGAAGTTAACGCGCTACCAGGTCAGTACCGTATTCAGGTCGAAATTCACAATCATTGAAATTTACTTTTAAAAATACATACATACATATATGTATATTTTGCGTGTTTTATAAATTAAATCAACGAATTATATGGATAAAATAGTCAGTCAGAAATACTTGCATGATTCAAGTGTATGCACTTGATTTGATGTAATATTAATTACAATATAATTACAGTTCACGCCAAGTCTTATTACGAGTATACCACGGCTCGTGCCGACCAACAATTTATACATGTAGCATTACATGCTAGATACCATTTTCAGTAAAATAATATAAGGTTAAACGCACGTTAACATAATTTATCGTTATCTTTTTCTAGCTACAGCAAGTAAGTGAACACGACAAAGATAATATATGAACGGGGTAACTCAAGACATACAATAGCTCCTAGTCACGTAAAGAAATTTATATACTTATATCAATAATGTTAAAATATTCATAACATACTTTATTCTAACCAGATAGATCAATAGCTTATTTTTGAATAGATAACATATCATTTTACTATTATGTACTTCCAAGTATTTTCGTGTTAATTACTGATTATAGTTTCTGAGAATAAGTAAAGATTTAATGACATTTGAAACACCTTAAGATATTTATCATGACGGATACGTTTTACGAGAACTATTTTGTATTAGTTGGTAATAAATTTCTGTTGCTACTGCATAAAAACTGATCGATAATTCCGTACTAGTCAGCTAGAAATGGGCGAGAAGCAATTATATTCATTATCAGATTTCGTGCATCTAACTTTAGTTATATTAACCAACAAAAATACACATGCTACGCTTTTGTCAGTTACAGTGAAACATATTTAGTTTCGGCATTACACCGAAATACATCATATTGTTATTTAAAAAACAAATCAATGCGAGTTCATGAAATATATTTATAATACATTTTAAAACCCGATTATTCTTTTATAAGAACACTGTGTTCTCATTGATAATGATACTGTTCTTTTTGACAGAAAATCAGTATATTGTACCAGTTGATTCATTATAAAAGCTTATATAAATACTGTATCATGCGAACATTTGGTAACAGAACATGAAATTGGAAAAAAAATTCAATAGGCTTTTTAATTCAATAATTAATCTAGATTTTAATTTCCGTAAAAACCTGTTCACAGTGATAATTTACATTATTTCGATGAATCATTTAATCCGAATATATACCTCGTATTTTTCAATGAATATTTGAACATTGGTGAAAATTTAATTAACTCATATTTGAGTATTAAAAGTTTATGTTTTCATTGTAATTACGTAAAAAGTACAACCTAATCCATTCCAATCTGCAACACGAATTCGATTATTTCCATTAAAATAATCTTGAACCGCTTTTGGTTTTCGTAAGGAACAAGTCTAATATCATTTCTAATCATGATCAAGCGTAATTTTATGTGTGTCTCTATTTTCATAACATTTCTTATACATATTTTATGTCTGAATAAAATTATTCAATTGTGCTGTCTGCGACGAACTTTACAATATATAAAGTAACCCTTAGTGCAGCGTTATGTAAACGTAACATATCGTAACGTAGCTACATTGTGACGTAGAGCGTAATGAGCGTCGAGTTGTGATGCTTAGACGCGTGAAACAAATCGTCACACACGGCACTGCACTTTCTGCACAAATGCGTCGATGATCGAGCACGTTCGAACATGTGCGAATGATTGTACATTGTGCATTGTCCGTGTGTGTGTGTGAGAATATTCAACAGAAAAGAAATCATTCGCTATACACGATTCTGCTGTCCTATTTTACGCCATTTACGGCTAGTGCGAAAGACTTACGACTTTTTAGCAATGAAATAGAGTTTACGGAACCCTGTGAACTGCATATGTGATATTGCAAATGGAATATGTATGATCTAGGCAATTTAGAAAATGGTTTTATACAGTTTAATTCATAGTACTACTTACACGCGTGACTTATGGGTAATTTAAAGAAATACTTTATATATTATTACAAAAAACACGAGATACTTTCTTATATACCACATTCAAAGGTGGGGTGGGGGGTTCAACCGCCAAGTATTATTTAGGATCATGTTCAGCTGAACTGAATGCATGGAATTGTAAATATGCTAATTAGAAATATAAATTCTATATCTGAAGAGTATTCCAATTCTATGTAAGGAATTTACTTATTTAATTCCCTGTTAATTGGCAGACATGCTTTTGTGCGAGTTTAGCATTTTTCGACGACATTTCAGTTTTAAATTATACGACTTCGTGAGTTTCAACTTTTCACGGATCGCCGAATATTAGAATAAATAAGTATTAAAATTTCCCCCAGATATTTTATTCATAAATTCACAACAGAACTGAGATCTGTAAACATGGAATATATAATTCACGAAATTAAAATGTTCATTTGCATATTGAGCGTGGCAAACTGAAAATTGTGTTGAAAATTTAATAGCGTTTTTAATTGTTTCAACTCTTCCCAAAAAAAAGTCAGAAGGTACTCCAGGTTGATTACAAATGTCCGAATTATTTTATCAAAACAATAAAAAAAAAACTAATCTTATACATGATTAAAAAAAAAGTACTTTGAACAAAAACAAAAATCATTTTTGTGAAACCTTTAATAACTAAAACAAGGACTACTGAGAAACATATAAATACGATAAAATGTTCTTTATTTAAATGAACATAATATGATTCTCAGAAATATTCTTGTTTATTTCATTCTTGTTATATCACTCGTACCCCTAAAAACATCGTCATCTATTGTTGCCTAAACACTTATTTCAAGATGCTTTTGAAATAAATTTGTACAACAAGAAAAAGAGATAAGTTAGCCTCATATTTTTTAAAACTTGGTGAATACCGACATCCCTCCCGTGGCCGTCTCGTACCGCTGTTCCGTCCATGAGTCAACCAATCAAAACGCACACACACACACAGGGGGCGCCCTTTAGAGAAGACGAAGAATAAGAAGACAGCACGGTCGGTTCGGGACAACGTCAACGTCGACAACGTTCGGGCGTTCTGTATTCAGATTTCGCGGCATTGTGAGATATGATGTTCTCGGATTCTGAGATCTGCGTGATTTGAAATCTGCCAATACAAGAAACGAGGGTATCCCGTGTGCACTGCACACTGGATTGAGATGCTCTCTTCTGTCGGTGACGTCACTTTACCGGTTGATTGATCATGCTATCCATGGAAGTGGCTTGAACATAACAAACCAACGGACATCACATCTGTGCACTGGTCGTGTAGTTGTAACGTATCTATATAGGCATCGGGAAAGATTACATACCACTAAGAATAATATAACTGACAGCTTAGAATTTACGCAAAACAATCATAGATATATTAAAGGCTAAACTAGTGGAATTATACTGAGGTAAATCTATAATTAGATAAATATCAAACGTTACCTGTATGTGCATTGAAACAGATTAAACAAAACATATAACTTCTACAGTGTAATTTGCTCATTTTTAAAAGTAGATCTATTAAACGTAAAACCACAGTTTTAATATAGTTTTTATTACATATTTAAAAAACCAAATGCATAAAATGCTTCATATAAAAATATATTCGTATTCACAATTTTAAAACCAGAATAATTCTACTAGAATTAGGTAGTGTAATTTTCGTTCAATTTTTATTTCAAAAACTAACTTTAAATCTCGTAGTTGTGTTCTTAAATCGCGCTTGGAAAAAAAAAACAAAGCTATGAACGTATAAAATAAGTCAAAACACATATATTTTAATTGCTGGCTCGTAAAAGTCAACTGAACTGTAATTTTAAAAAATGAATGGCTCATAAAAATAAATATCTTATAAAAACTTCCGATAAAATTATACAAAAGATGAAATATTCTCGGACACTCTATCTGCTCCATACTTCTCGGGGATTTACAGTTAAAATATTTAAATATAAATAATATTAATTACACATTAAACAAAATATATTTCTATCTTGTCACTAGCATGATAAAGTGTGTATTATATTTCGAATTTATCAAAATTGTCTGTTAAATTTACTGCTGTCAAAAAAACACTTTCAGGAAAAAAAACTAAATAAAATCGCAGCGAAATATAACAAAAAAATTGCCAAATTTAAATCATGCTATAAAAAAATACAATTTAGTCATCCGTGTTAAATGATCTATTTGTAGCGATCGTTAAAATTGCCGGTCAGTCTTGGCGATGTCAAGTTTCAAGAAACTTTTTGTTTCTTTTTTATTTACTATTCAGCACCAACAGCTGGGTAGGTAAGTTTCGTACTTAATTCCTCACATGTTATGAACTGACAGTGATGCTGCTGCGTACGCGAAAAGAATTTTAAATTTTGGTTGAAAACAGGATTAGCAACGGTGAACGGATAACATGTCTGTGATACATGTTACGGGGGTTTAACTTTCAAAACCGTGGTGAGGACATCTGACAGTATGGATTAAATATGTCAGACGGTAAATACCAACGTTACAGTACGCTACCTAGGACATGAATTCTGTCATAACAATCATAAACTTACGTACATACATCGCTTATAACTTTATACCAGTAACGACACGTTTGACCGTCGTCCGTGTTTTTGATAGTGCACTTTCTTTTCGTTTATGCAGTTTTGTTTTTCTCGAATTTGCGTCGCGTTTATAACGGTTTTGTTCATCATTCCATTGATGTAATTTTTCGTGACAAAATTGTTGAAACTAGACTTACAGGTGCAATAAATCTAACAATGTACACATGTTTGGTGGCACTGATACTGTTATCCGCATATACCATCAACCCTGCTACCCTACTCATGGCCTCTTGCTCATAACATAGGCATCAGGCATTCCACTCATGCTCGGGAAAGGGAACGATTCTAGAGTGTCACCATAAAGTGTTGTCTAAATCGAACATTTACTAGGTGCGTATATGTGTGCATAGTGGTGGGGGAAGAGGCGTTACTGCTACATACCACCCCCACCCCCCTCTAACCGATCCCCATCAGTGGGGGTAAACTGCCGGCACGGCATGTGTGCTTTAACGAGAGTCGTGCGTGATATTGCGGCATTAAGCTCGTTATACACAACCCGTCTTATTTCTGTTCAATTACGAGCACACTTACTGCTCTGAGCAGATCTCTCGCTCACTCGTCTAATAGTAACAACACAACTGACCATAATTTCGACAATGGGTTTCAATAAACGACGCCATACAGCCCCACTTACACCGCGTGCGTTTATTATCTGATTAAGAACATTTGTTCTTCATTATGAACTTCTTTTTTCTTGTTCCAAGATGTAAGTGTGTTTGTCATATACACCATTGACGTAATGCTTCATTTATTTACGTATTTGCAGACGGGTTTTTTTTTCTTTCAGGTAAGTTATAAAAGGTTAATTAGTTACGCTTGAAGTAGTTATAATTAAAAAGTAGAACGTCAACTTATGGATGCTATAGGGGTATCTTTGTCTACGTTTAATATTTTGCTAAAGAATTCATGTCTAGTCGGTATTGTGAATGTATTATTTTATTACATGATACATACTGTATGTGTGCGGTGGGACATTTTAGATGGCTTCACTTATATGTTATACAAGTATACATGCTATCTAAGTTTACTTGAAGGTAATGGCATGGGTGTAATTGTATATGTGTGTCAGTGATTAACTACCTTAGATCAAATCTTTTAGATTTATTTCATTTCACACTGAGAACAATTTAAATTTAGAAAATACTGGTAAATGCCTTTTAACCTTCAACTCTATTACTTTTATAATTAAGTAACTTTACGATATTAAACCGTGATAATTCCGTAAGTCAACCCACAGACGAATAAAGATCAAATCTAAACATTATTTCTTATATATTACAGGCATTACTTAATTTACAATAATATATTTCAATCAGTTTATTTTTAAATTTAATAATAATGCTACTACGATAGTTCAATTTAATTTGTAAAATCACGAGGCATAATTAAAATTAATTAAAAAAACTTACCGAATCTACTAAATTACAATAAATACATATTTTACAAAAACTATAATAAAATAATATTAAATAAAAAATAAATAATAAACCAAATAATTTAGATCAGTTAGAAAAGAAACATGCAAAATGCCGATAGGAAATGTAGATATATATATATATATATATATATATATATATATATATATATATATATATATATATATATATATATATATATATATAGTATGAGTTCAATTAATTCTCCTCCTATAACTTTGACCAGATTTAATTCAATCTATTTAAATAAACAGATCAAGATTGAACAAAACTGAATGCCAACACGCAAGCCATTCGGGTTCATATCTCAGCAACGATTCGATTCGGAAGTTTTTGAGAAAGTTTCGAACGGAAATTGGATAAAAAAAATGGGAAAAAATCAATATGATTGCAAATTGTAAGAAACATTTTTGTAAGCAGAATGTTGAAGAAAACTTGACTAGCACTTACTAAAAATTAATTTTAATTAGCAAACTGTTAGGTACTATAAATATCTAAAATAAATATTCGTAAATTAATACTAATTTATAATTATATAATCAATTGTATAAAATTTGTAAAATATTTATTTATATTCAATTTAGTCTATGCACTTCTGTTTATACCGCATTTAACTGATTTAGAATTCCAAAAAAGTGATACAGGCGTTATGTAATTATTTATGGGCGGTACGTTTTAAGCCGCACAAGTACAAAACACACCAGCATAACTCAAACAGTAATTTTCCTGTGTAATTTTTTTGAGTGCACTTGGAACAATCCATTAAGATAATCTACATAAGCGTTTTTACCACAATTAATCTAGTCGCAACGGTGGATATGAGGTTAAGGGCGAGAACGCGTATAGTTGGTTTATCCGCACGACCGCTAGAGGTATCTGAGATCTGTAAGTACGTAGCTAATCCCTCCCCCGGCACCTCTGTACCTTGGTGCGTTTAGCCTACGTCTGTCCTTCTTGTTCTAACTACGGGTACTGCAAATGTAGCCAGGAGATGATAGCATCAGTACTAACCGTGCGAATCTCCTGAAAGGTAATATATGTGCCGTGCCCTTGGCCGCATCATACAATGGTGTACGTACACTGCGAGGTGTTGGGGTTTTTGTGTCGATTCGGAACCACCACCGTGCCCAGGTCTCTTCTAGGGGGGGGGGATTCGATTTGGTAAACGTGATGGAAAACGAATCTTAATACTGATCATAAATGCCCGTAGACATGTGAAATCCTCGAAAAAGGTTCTTCTCTGTTTCGACAAACCGATATAGATTTTGATATAGAGTGGATTTATTCCTACAAATTTTTTGATAAGATTTTCTCGAATTTCCGGAAAATGGTTTCTACAGACAAATATACTGTGATCGAATTTATTCGACTAAAAAAGTACTGAACCCAATGAATATATAAATTGATTATTTGTATATTTATTTTCTATATTTTTTCTTTGCAAGTACATACCAATTTACGAATGTAATGTATTGGCAATTCTGTTTTATAATAAAACTTTGAACACAATTTAACCATTACTTTGCAGTACATAAATTATAACGAGCAACACTGGAGACGTTAATTAACTGCGTGATAATTTATTAAGCGCCCTAACATTTACACCTGATGCATTTTCCGATAAATATTACGTCGACCAGTTTTAATCATGTAGTAAATCGTAATCAGGAACCATGTTCCGTCTTAATAATTTCTTAATAGTTTTTTTTTTTTTCGAATACTTGGAACATTTTCCATGTAATTTCCTCCATGAATAAAACATTCAATTCATTTTGCCAAGATCGAATGAATTGTGGGTTTATCGAATCGAATTTCATGATGAAATGGCATATTGTTAAGCGGGTATTAATTAAATTTTTAACTAGCGTGATGAATATTTATGAAATTTACTTGGCCATTAGAATATATCAATATTTATTGAAACATTTTTTGGGGGAATTTATTTTTAAGATAATATTCGGTTAAATATAAAAATACTTTATGCTTGCAATTACTAGCTTTATATACAACTAGTATTCAAAGAATGGGTTAGTCACCCATGCCTGCAGCTCAACGACGTATGTGCAAGTCTGAATATATCACAAATTATTATTTATCTAAATTCACTTTTAAAATCGTAGGTGCCTAGGTCGCAAATAAAACAACAAATTTAAAACAAGTGTGAATACATTTTCTTCTCTTGACAAAAGCAAAGCAAACTAAGCCGACTATAAATGCATTGATCTTCTTTTGTTCAATTTTTAATTAAAAAATATTTTTTTCTCCAATGGTCTTACATAATTTTTCAAAATAAAAAATATGGAAAAATATTGTTCCATTTCCTGCATATGCAAGAAAATTTTGAATACAATTGAGTGAAAAATAAAGGAGAAAAAAAATAAAAACTGAAAAAAAGTTGCAAAATATTTTTTTTTTCTCAAGTGCGAAGGAAAATTTTGAAAATGTACCTTGGACAACTAGACCATAACAAGTATCTGCAGAAAAAAATTCATAAAAATCCGTTGGGTAGTTTAGGAGATCTGAGTGGAACAAAAAAGCTCGTACGAGCGAGCGAGCGAGCGAGCGAGCGAACGAGCGACATACATACGGACATATGTTGTAATAGTCATTTCGTGGTCCAGGGGGTCTGTCCGGGATTTCTGTGCAAAAAATTTTGAAATCGGAAGATGCTACAGACATCGTACCGAACACTATAGCTCTTCGACAGGAGGTCGATGAGCTAAAAACTGTCAATTCTGAGATGACCTTTCATTGACGATAATAAAATAAAGTACATATTTATATCTCCATGTGCATCAGAAAAATAATAAAATAATTTCGTTGAGTCTCGTTCGTTCAGATTCCAATTTACTGCACCAATAATGAAACGTGTTTGTATCTAGAAGTCCACACTTTAATTCCACGAATTAAAACAAATGAAAGACTAACCAGAATGCGACTACTAAAGCATGCATGAACTTGCACAAGGGAGAACAATAGAAAGATAGAGAAAGACAAAACTGTTTTGCTGTTTATATATAGATACATAGGTTACATATGTTACGTATAATGTTAAAGCGTAACAACACGCTGTGAAACAAATCCGGAGGTAATGAATAATAAACATTACTAAATAAATAATTAGTGTTAAGTCTGATTTGGAAACTGTGCAAGCGGCAGCAACGGGGTAATAGAATTTTCGATTAGTAAGCATGTTGTTTGCTTGTGTGTATGTGCACTAGCAAGCTACGGATTTGGAGAAATATAGAGTTGTGCGATGTCTTCGGCCATTTTGCTTGGAATGTCAAGCACGTGGTGCGACGGCATTGCCAACTTAACGTCAGTTCCATTCAAATAACACCAAACAATGCGCCGACTGAATGTTCACTAGCAGTGCAGCGTTGGGGATTGTTAGTTGTGTAAGCACTATGTGTATAGTATGTGATAGTGTTAGTAGTAGTACTAGTAGTTCTATACTATCAGCCGTGTTACACTCTACATACATACGTACATGTGCAGACACGTAGTACAAAATGGCCGTGTCGAATGTCGACGTTATACAATTATGTGGCTGCCGGGATGCCCTCGAAAATTGAACTTTAAACTAACTTCACTGAATCTGCATTTGTCCTTTGTGGAATATCTAGATTTGTTTCACGTTCACGGACTTCAACTGTATTCATGAGACCTATTAACTGACCCAAGTGCACTGTGCACTAGATTCCAAATGGATTCCATATTAGATTCATACGACTATTACAAAACTTGCATATGTATACTGGTATTATCGCGGTTACACATTCTATTTTCATTAGTAAATATACTGTCTACACGAAATGTATACAAAGAGGAATTGAATCAAGGTGTTTCACTGGAAATTCTGAAACACACAATGCTATAGAAAACATGTGCAAAGGTAGTATACAATTACTAATTTCATTATTATCCAAATATGAAATAACAAAATTAGTTCGTAACAAATAATGAATGTGAAATTCAATCTGTAACTACCTAGAACAGTGAGTTTGTGTGTTCTATGAATAGTACGCACCTTTCTACATTTCAGACTAATTGTTTGCGTGAGACTGTGATTAACTGACCCTTCTCCGTACGGACTGAATTCCGTGTGGATTCAAATAGGGTTCTAAATTAAGCTGGATTTGGTGGAAATCAGGTTTAAAGTTCTATAATATTCAGGATAATAAGATTTTTGTCTAGACAGTGGAATATATAATATATATATATATATATATATATATATATATATATATATATATATATATATAATATATATATATATATATATATATATATATATATATAATGTACATACACTCATATAATTACCATTATAAATTACTGACATGTCAGAAATATAAAGAATTATATAACCGAATATCGTTATTGCATAGTTGAAATACGACTTTTAGCAACAATTTATATAACAATTACTGTGAATAAACTTCGCGTACAACTTGAAATAACAACGATGAATGTACGTCTGGTTAAAACTAACAAGCAAGCATATTATTTACCAAGTGTAGCTACTGAATATTCGTACACTTGGAGTTTCGGAAATGTAACGCAGCATAATTTCATCTGGAACATCAGGACAATTTTGAATTCCTGCGAGTGTAAATCTGTGTGTGTGTATGTGTCTGTATTTGCTTGGAAATATCTGAAGCTACTAGTTCTGCGCACCGGCTGTTGACGCATACGTATTCCGTCAGCAATGTCTCGTGGATTCGTGTCTCTCAGCAAATTATTCCCACGAAACGGGCGCCCCCGTGGTAATTTGCATAAACCTGGCAAACATGGATGTATGTAAAATTCATATCCCAAAATTTATAACGTATCCGCACGACATTGCTACGGCCACACATACACACACGCCAACGGACACTATGATTAATAACATAGTGTCGAATAAAAGTGTTTCTACCCTCGGTAGCAAACAGAGATTTAATTTATTAATTAAATTAATAGTATAACTTCTGCCACGCCATCTACAACACGTTATCATATTATATTCAAGTGAAATCACACAGTGTGTTAATAATTTTGCATAGAATTATATTATTAATTTTCTTGTAACGATAAAATATGTATAAATTTTAAATATTTTATTGTCAGTCCTTTGTCAATATTGTAAGATGTAATATATCCGTTTTGTGAACTCGTCAATTTTAGTTTTAGTTAAGATCACGTCACGTTTCGAACTTTCGTTCATTATCAAGTGATATATTACGTCGTATTAATAAGTTTATATTTTACCTTAATATAAACACGCTGATCGGAAATTGTATATTCAAAATTAATTACTAAAATACTACACACTCACACAAACACGTATATTTGATGACTAAATTTTATTACGTATTTATAATAAGGTTAATTATTTTTATCACCGAAGGCCACGGATACAAAGTTCTTACTGATGAAACAAATTCAAAAGAGACAGTTGCATTACGTAAACACTAGTCAGTTCAATTGATATTTAAATCATGTATTAAAACTACATTGAAACGAACGAATGAAATATTTCGCAATGAACTAGAATATTGATACAAAATAATTTCAAACAAAAATCACTGTATTCAAAACATCTATGGAAGATTATAGAAATCAAAACTTACTTATTACGTCTGTTTAATTATTGAATTCTAGATACAAAATGTGGATGAATGCAGTAATACTTCTGAAGAATGAATTATGTCTTTGTTAAGTGACAAGTATTAGTATACGATGACAAACCATTAGGACGAGAGTGTACTTTGTATATAGATACAACAATTGATCATACACATAGCCATGCATGTAGCATTTACATCTGTCACAATGTTGAATATTTACAGTGGGATTTCAGCGAAACAGACATGTCCAATGGTAATATAATTTACGTATTGTCGAGTATGTTCTCTCTCTCTCTCTCTCTCTCTCTCCCTCTCTCTCGTGGTGTGTGTGTGTATCTGCAAGTGGCTCGTAAACATAGAGACAGGGGACCTTGGCTTGGCTTATTGTAGTTAATATTTATGCAAACGTTGAAAGTGCTTCTTGGTAAGTAACACCAGCAAAACCGACGTCCATTCTCACATCATTCTATACCATCGTCTATCTCTATTTCGTTATCACTATGCTACACTATGAAATTCACAACCCGTATACGGTTTAATTCGGCTTATACAAACACCGGTCATCATACGAAAATTGTTTTAACCAACTAACATAAGCCTGTATCCTTTAATATTAAGGTGAATTTTCACTGCGAATTAGAGTATTAAATTAAACAATATGTACTCAAATATAACCGCGGTGCATATTAAATATGTATATTGTTACTGAGAGTTTTTTGAGACGTACGTATGTGTATTACAATTTGATCTAGACAAGCTAGGGTTATGTCCGGACGAACACGAATTGTAACTGAGTTACGCGAGACAACAGACTAGAGAGTTGATGTTTGAATGGTTGGTACTGGTGTACAGTTGGTACAGCTGTACACTATATGCAAGTGCATAGCTGCAAGACATCTCCCGGAGGACACACAACATGATATGAGTAGAAGCGGACACAAGCATAGACGACAACACACTCGCTTGCTTGCTCGCACTTGGGGCAAATGCACTTCGTCGGTACGTGATGAAATTGGACATGCTGCTATAGCGGTTACTGACATACTGTGCTTCCTTGCACTACAGCTGCACCAACGGAAATCTCTACACTACAGACTACACGTATAAACACTTCTGATCTTACATACATTCAGTAGTTTTCATATATGAATTTTGTCCCAAAATTAACTCTACACCAAAATCAATGTTTATATGTGTAGATTAGATTTAAAAACAAAGAATAGTGTACCTTAGCAACAGGCATAGCACGTCACAAGTAATATATCTTTCCAAACAGATCATAAATGTCAATAAAATTCGTGGTCTTTTTTCTGCTTGCATATCTCTAGCATATATTCGAGTACAACCAAATCTGACACCTGCAGAAGTACAATTTTGAGCAATATTTCTAACAAATTTAAGCACTCTGATTTATTAAATATTATATCACACCGGGGCATTAATAGATTTTCGATTTTCTCAGGAATGCAATTTTAGTCATGCGTTCGATTATCGATTGTATGTATTCGAGCATTGCAAAAGAAACAACAACCAGTAAATGAACACTAATGCGCGTACACGATCCAAGTTCCCGAAGAGCGTTTTCCGTTAGACAAGATGAACTACGAAACAGTACACTATTTCCCCTGGCGGATGTGTACTATCGTCGTGTATTGCGACATTTAAATTAATTTGGCCGAAAGTCGTGCAGAGTGCAGTCCAAGCGCTGGTACATTATTGTGCACTCACCAAACTCGAACGGCAATCAACAACGAATAGAAATTTACACATGCAACGCGTCCGTTTCTCTCATACATCGTCAGACTTACGAATTACTTCAACGTTTCCAAACGAAACAATCAAGAAAAAGGTTTCTTTTTTCTAAAACTACATCAAGGTTTAAATGAAGCGAAATAAGATGTCACTGATATAAATTTCTAAGAAAAATGAATAAACGAATTCATTTATTGACAGTAAATATATTTTGCTGTCGACATATGCTTCTTCTTCATTTCTTATGCTACAATATTACTTAAATAATTACAGATTGGAAATAGCAATCTTAATGGTTATGTCAATAGTGTTATTCGGAAATTGTTTTAAGGTTCTAGTAAATTTGTCGAAATACGTGGCACACTTTCTGCAGAGATAAACAAGTTTTAAAACTACCAACTAGTTTCAACACGTAACAACAATTTATTTATATCACACAATTACTTTACCGAAACAAAAATCAATTTCTACTTTAAACAAATCTTTTACGAGACATGGAAATTAAAACACGTAAAAGCTACTGTAAAATATTGCTGTAGTAAACTAGGAACTTAAAAACATTATGCATGGTGAATACGAATACAATTGCAGTATAAACACACGTAAATATATGATCTTGGTAAGGAAATGTCTGCCTTGGAAAAATAAAATCTTAAGAATCACTTAGCAATAAACAGAAGTACAATCTATAACAAATAAGACACATGTACGTATCAATTTAATTATTTCTATTATGAGTGAATGTTTTTTTCTGAATTCTCAATATTTTGTATAGATCTAAAACAGTATACACATTAAGAACAAATTTATCTAAACAAAGAAAGTATTTACCACGCAGTAATCTATCAAATGTCGAGGAATTTTACTTTGTTTGACTAACAAATTACTCTGTATGTTACACAAGTCAGACTAAAACGTTCTATTCACGTCGTCATACTTGAGATATTTTAAAACACCACGCTAACTGTTATTTCGTAAATATCTTTTCATTCTCGCTTCATACCTCAATTTATTTTCATCATTAGTCATCGTCCGCCCTCTACACAGTGCTTTTAACTATTTCCATCTTCATAAACATGCAATGTCATAAATACCGACAATCCACCGGTATATTTCACTCATTGTAAATATGGACGGAACATTTTTTTCCCCCTGTAAATCAAGGCACAGGTATCGTAATGAGCTTGGAGTGCATCTTTACGAGCATTACGTAACGGAAACAGTTCAATATAGTGCGCGGTCAGTGTTGGATGCTATACCATCATGAGTGGCTGTGGAATCTCATCCGCGGCCCACGCGAATTACAGCAGCGCTAACAATTACATTCGTGGCCGCAAGTGAAATCACCCGGGTAGTTAATCAACCGCATAAGGTAAACATTTCCCAGTTTAGAAGAGATTTTACAATCACTTCACTTTCTAACGTTATTTATTGAACATCTTCGGACAATTCTACATGTGGAAATTAAACTAAAAAATACTTCAACTTCAGGCAGTAGTCCACCACAACACTTATACCTATCAAAAAACCATTACTCAATACTGGTACAGATCAATAAATATCTACGAGAACTATGTACGTGCATTTGTATATGACAAGTAGGTAACTAGAATAATAGACGCACGAATTTAAATGTAATATTTAGTGAAGCCAGGAAGATTCATTTCACACCATATAAGGTATAAAACCATTTCATCCCAATAGTAGTCCAGAAGTAGGAATGATATGAAATGAATATAAAACAATAATACTGCCCACTCAAGATAAAAAAAAACCAAAGCAAGTTTGAAGAAAGTACTAAAAAAGCTGTCAGAAAACTGCATGCATATCGCATTACGCACAATGCAAAAACACTCGACATGATTCACTTCCAGAAACAAATAAATAAAAAAATAATAGAAAAGAGTTGCCGATATCAGAACAACAGAACGATGTCACTGTCTAGTGGTGTCTAGACCAATTTTTCAACGAACGCGATGGTGAAAAACAATTTCGCATGAACTATAACTCGTCTTCTTACTCTTCTTTAACGCGAAGCCAAGTGTAATTATTTTCTATTCGCGGTCTCATTAACGGATCACTCACATTTATTTAATGAGCACCAATAAAATAGAGATTAATCCCGTTCGCCGCACAGGTCGGACCGATAAAGAATTGTCGAGAACGCAGAATATCATTAAAATTCGCATCGAACAGAAAGAAAAAAACACTTCACTTGAAACTTACCAAGGTTCCAGATTATGCGAAATCGATAATTGTAATTAGATTATTTTTTTGAGGACTGGTTTTGTGATCGCTTTTTCGCTCCGTTATTATTATGATCTCTGTTCAGAGAAAAATGAAAAAGTTTTAAATCCAAGATTATAAATTCCCTTGGATACCAAATATTGGATTGAATAAAATGGAGACGAAATTGTTTAACATGAATATGTTAGTAAGCAATCTTATAAATTCAACTACTTCAGTTTTCGTTGATATTCATAGATTTATTGTCTATCCATTTTCCATTTGGTCTGTGTATATAAAACTTGTATGAGGACCATTATTGAATTTGAGTCCACAGTACAAAATACACTTATCGAACCAATATCTTAAACAAATTTGCGCATTACGAAAAAACTACATTGTAAAATATTTATCAACACACACACACATACTGAATGAGCAACCAACCAATCTGCTATACGAGAGATGCATGCTGAAAGCAGAGCTTTAGAGCTACGAACTTTCTCCAATACAGATTTCCTTACCATCTCTCCATATTTCGACATTTCCGGATCGCGGTGTCAGTTAAATTTCAAACTAGTATATACAAAGGTGCGTGTATGAAAGGATCGTGAACAGGACACTGAAACCGGCCAATACCCGTTCAAGAGAAATCATAATTTACGAACGTGTTTACCGACGTTTGCCGATTGGCAACGAAAACAGGACAGAACGACAGTCGAACATATACGTATATAGGTACCTACACGGTATGCGGCCATTGCAAGAAGATAAAACATTTTCTTTGTGGAAAGAAACCAACTCGCGTTCCCATTGTATTACAATTCTGTGCAGGTCCTTTCGCCGATAGGAAAACTTTTTCAGTTACTTTCCAAACTCGGACTGCAAAAGACAGCTCGCATAGACGCTGTTGGGTAGTTTCGTTTCGTTCTTCCACTGAAATACAACCCTTCTTGCCACGCACACACACACACTTACACAATGACAGTTCTGTCATTTCACACGGATCCCTTCGTTCCAATTGCTACTAATTTTGCTTGAAACCCAAAACTGCTCATTTATTAACGCACGTTCCAAATTCGTATTTCACCATGATTATTATCAATTCTAGTATTTAACAAATTAAATTATAAATATATCTGTGTTTACTATCTCGTCCCCAATTTGTTTTAGCCAATAAAAACGTTTAAACCGGCTTTCAGTGAATTGAACCAACAACCATTAAAGTTCCACACGGAGTTTACAGTGGCGGAGCGACTAACTAAGGCTTATCACAACTACCAACCGTAATCAGAAATTACAAAACTACCCTAAAAGTGTCACAGCTCGCGTTAGTGTTACGATGTGCCCATGTCACGTACCTGTGTTGGGCAACGGTATCACGTCCGCGACGATGTATCCTGAATCCACCAGGCAACAAGATCAGCAGGAGGGATAAGAGAGTCTGAACAAGGTCACCGTATGTAACTGGTCGCGGGACACGCCGTAAGACCACGCCATGTTATTGCGTATTATTGCCAACCAGGGACTTTTGTGACTTTACCGATTCCACACAAATTATAGTTTCGACCGACGTGAAATCCAAGAAAAATATATATAAAATACACACATACATATGAGCCCATCGAATCCGAACCAAATCACAGAACCAAATCCAAAAAGTATGAAACGTAAAATCTTTTGTTTATGTCAGAGGAAATTCTCTTTTCGTTTCGTTTTGTTTGTGCGTTTATATGGGCAAAGTTTTGGTCTGCTGTATGGAATCACAATGACCCTACCCTAGCAGCATCATGACTGCCAATATCTATAACATTTTCTACCGACACGGAACCTACATATTGACCTTTTCACAGTTATTTTAAGGGTGCTATACGGTGTAGGAGAGGATATGCACTCTAATGTATGTATTAAGAGTTTAAAAGCTATTTAATTGCATTAACCTACTGCATTGAAATATACGAACAAAAATCCATTCTGCGAAGATAAACTTATTTTCTAATCAATCCAAAATGAGTTATTACAGAATAGTAATGTAAAAAATGTAAATATAATGAACGTGGATTATTCTTTAAAACATATCTTTTAAAAGCTTATCATAAAATTACTAAAATAAAGAGAAAAAATGTATACTTAATGGAACATTTAAAAAATACCCTGATATATATACATATTTTCTTTGAAAATAATGATAACATTATCGGCTTTTATTTAATGTAAAAGAATATACGTATAAAAATATACAGCATTACTGGCAATGTGTGCTTACGTTTTAAGACTACATTATGTTCGTAACTGAAATTAATTTTGCTACAAAAAACACGTTTTCAAACTTTTTACGTAAAATATATTAAATTTTTACATACATACATAACATCACGCCTTTCCCAACACTGAGGTAGCAGTTAAATTTTAAATATTTGAAATATTTCGAATAATAATAATAATAAAAAAACAAATTATACTGAGATTTAAACGAAAAGCAAATATCTCCGTCGTAAACATTATTGTCCCATCACCAAACTGCCTTTTTCCGGATATCAACTATAAATAAAAGTTGTGACAATGCAAATGACAAAGTAATGAAGTGTGATGAAAAAAGCCGCTTTCATTTTGCATACCGCAACTCGCGAGGAATCGATCAGCCAATTTAAATTCAAACAATATAGCGGTTAGTTCGTTGGCAGCTCTGATTAAAATGCAGACCTCGTCCATAATCAGAATCCTCAAGCGATTCCGGAACCCAGAGATGCTTTGATTACACGCTAGTTTTTACGATTCGAAGAAAATATACGGTAAAATACTTGACGTTCGCATTATTCTAAATACTACAACTCACAATTTCAATCGACTAAAACATTGATAAAAATATATTATGTACATCTGTCTGTTGGATGATCGGAAAATTTACTAAAAACTTTATGAGCTAAATATAAAAGTATATATTTAATTATCCACTAGTAAAATATATTTTTCACGTATTTAAAAATTATTTTTATTCTTAATTATTATGTAATATAATAACACATGTATGAAGCATTATCTTTACATTTTTCCATACTTACAACAATGAATAATACATTAGTTTACAACATAATTTAATATATAAGACTTAAGGCATAATTTCAGTTTATTCATAGATAAAAATATGTAAGATTTTTGTATGTTATTTTGCTTTAATAAAAATTTTAACGTTCATTTGCGGATTGGCCCATATATTCTATAGGATATAAAATTGATATGAAATCGTTGAATACACAATGCGGTATTCCAGTACCTTTAATAATCGCATAATATATCCATAGAATGCAAATTCGAATTAAATGTGAATATAAATCGTAAGTCATAAAACATAACTACATTATTTGGATTAAAACAAAAGCCTGCAGGAAAATGACTCGATTCCTTAATCAGCTGGGTGCATATTTTCGTGATCATCGTGAATAAACATTTTAACTGAACTTATGTTTAATGTGATACACATCACAAACATTCTATAACTGTATAATCCAATAAGAAAATATTGTATTATATATTATCCAGAGATTGTGAAAACGAAGTGCGAATTTCCCGATCCGTAACCTGACACTGTAGTGTTGGTAATGGTCACTAGGAGAGCGTTGACGTCAGTTAACGATGTGTTGTAGGTTACGTCAACTGTGATCACGTTTTGTGCCACTTCTGTGCGAAACTCAGGTGCTACAACAGTGCATATGTGAATGTGTGGTTTGAATGAACACGCACACATACACAATGTATAAAGAAAGCTTGAAGAGCATAGTCGTTATGTTCGCAGAACGGAAATGAAAAGTGAAAAAACCTCAAATATTTATCTGTGTAGGCTATGTAACGGCCGTTGACGCAATATAAGCAACACCCTCGGGCAAACAAGAGAAAAACGAAAAGAAGCTACTGTTTGTTTGTTAAGGTGTAACAATTCAGGGAGGTATTGAATTCCCTTGACTTTATATATATATATATATATATATATATATATATATATATATATATATATATTACATTTTTCTGGTACAATTTTTAAAAATATAATATGTATGTAAACAATAAATGATAGTAAATGTACATATGATATATAATTAAACTGGATAATAATTTTGTATAATATTTTAGGACCTATACTTTCTTACAGCATATAACTGATCGTTTATCATTACTAATCAATTTATTTCGAAACATTAAAATCAACTATCAGAATTATTCACGTGTCATAATAACATTATTGCGTGCAACCATTTTTATTTAATATATTTTCAATCTCATTTATTACTATATTTTCAAATTACCAACATTATTTATGTAAATAATAATACTTTTAGGAATGAAATGGATTATTCATACAAATATAGAATAATCCAGCACTAATTGAAACGACACATTTTCACAACATTTATTTAATATTTCATCTCGAAAAATTTCTACATCAGTTAGATGGAATTAATTAATTTAGCCAATATTTGTATAATTTCATATGTCGTGCTTCAGATATCACACAAGTTATTATTGAGTGAGCCAAAGTATCGAAATTTCGTGTTTACTGGGTCATTATCAAAAGAAGGAAACAGCAAACAACAATTCACTGAAAAACAAAAATCGCGTGTGATAAGGAACGAAAATGTAAAACATATAACATGCAGGATACAATTACAAACGCCGTATGAGCGTGAAATTGTCGCTAATATAAATTTATAGCAACCTTGAATGATTGAACAACCAAATACTCACATAAAAAAAAAACTTCTAAAACGACATATGTAAACGAAAAATAACATTCTTCAACTCCTTCTAAACGCGAAGGGTTCCGAAATAGTTCACTACAAAAGAAAATAAATAGTTCCGAAAAGAAACATAATTTATATCCAGTCAAGTCATTCGCCAATATAAGAACAAACGCACTCAGAAATTCAATGCATCGAACTAAACCATTCACTTATGAAGTACGTCGATACTTAGTACGGATGAACTGATTTGAAATACGTATACACCACCACTATATTGTGCTAGAAAAATCAATCGTCAATTCTTTTATGTGGAAAATATTGCCGAATGTACGTTGACCATATTAATCATTTTTGATTGGTTCTATTCAGAAAGATTTTTGAATAAAGCTTTTCTAAAAAAAAGCCTGATGTTTTGAGGGTTCATTTCTTTTCAGAAAATATCTATAATGTATGCGTGCGTCAGTGTGTGTGTGTGTGTTTACATGCCGTAGTATGAGTGAGTTGCTTTTCACTGACATCGCTATGTAAAGGAATATCCAAACTAAATTAAAAAGTTAATGGTAGTTTTACACATCCATTAAATGGCTTTGTATAAAATATACGTTGCCAATACTTATGCCAGATTTATAACAAACAAAAACAGAAAATGTTTATGAATATATATATAGTTCTTGTATCCGGTAATAATAACTAAACTTTGGAAGTAAAAAAAGAACATTTTACATTTATAATATGTAATATTTTATGTTTATTTATTATCCACTCATTGTAGAATATTTTCTTCTTTCCCAATGTTCTTTTATTTTACATATATAGCTGTAAACGATCATAAATATCACCAATATTCTCCAAATGTATCGGAAATAATCTACAAAACTACATTTGCATCTTGACTCCTATCCAAATCAAATAAGAAAGTAAAAAAAAAACACCGAACCTTGTCTCGGAAGCCATTAAATAAACAAAAGAAAATTGTCTTTCTTCTCCGATGCATTAAATTTAAAATTGTTTTCCGTCCTTACAAAATTTATAAACAGTCGAATAGTGTTCGGTTCGGTTGCCAAAACAAAATGAGACTACAACGCGTAACCAATTGTTTCAGTGCTGGGGAAACGCGTTTCGATAGATAGAACAAATGGATTATTATCTTGGGATATTCCACACTATTCTGCACAGCAGCAAAATTTAATACGATCTACATCTTCACAGACAATAATGCCACGAACTGAATACAACTTGTTTATAATATCGATTTCATATTCATACTAGCGGACAAGAAGTGCATGTTAAGATTTAGAAGTTGACAGCTTAAAAAGACGGTATTCCGCGTAATCAGTGTCAGAGCATCAGATTTTCCACGTCAGTTTTGTATGTAAAGTTTTGTAAAGTTCTCAAATGTCATGTAGTTAGTTACTTGGTGAAAATCTTGTGCACAATGCCATTTTAATACCACCAGAACACTTTTGTTTTTAATGCCTACTTTACACTTTATTTTCGACTACAACATAAAACGCTTTTAGAAAAGAAGCCGAAGAAGAAAAAAAAGGCTGTCGGAAGTTCATTAACAAGAATAAAACAAAAGGCTGAAAACTTTATAAAGATTGACGATCGTTAAAGTGTAAATCGGCGAGAGTTTTGATTAAAGACAATAAAAAAAAAATCAGTGAGACTAAAAAACAAGAAGAAAATGGCGAACAAATGACAAGTAGATAAACAGGGTAACGAGATTAAAAGCTGTGCCGACTGACACGTCGTAAAGGGCATACTGAAAAACGAAAGCATAACTAACGTAATTTAAAAGTTTCAGAAAGTATAAACAGAAACATGAGAACTATGATAAACTTCTTGAAGAGGGGAGTAAATAACTAGGATAACGAGGATTTTGTCTCAACGAACACAATAGTAAATCACGTACTTCTAGTTGAATTAATAAAGTTCGGATTTATTTTCGAATAAGAAATCCATTACGGAATCTGGTTCCATTACGGCTTTACGTCGTTCCATTATAATTTTACACAAACTCAATTTATTTCTATTCTAAACATACATTCTCCATCTACTAGTACGACAGTAGTAGTAGTAGGAAGTAGTAGAAGTAGCAGTAGTAGTAGTAGGAAGTTGTTGGTTAAAGAAAATACGAGCAACTCCAACTGGAGTAGAATCATTTCCCACAAGAGCACTTCAAAATACACGGTGTTTGTTCCCAATGTAATATTCTGTAGGTACACAATATAAACGAATGATTCAAGATTAAATTAATAAGAAGAACATAGAATTGTTCCACTAAACTAAATACATTTAGTTCCCGTTGGCAAGTGTTTTAATTTGCCTCGTTATTAAATAAGAACTACGCTCGTCAGTAGTTTCTCAATAATTAATATAAATTCCGATATTACGACAAATTAATTTAATATTACGTTCACCTGAATGCATAATTTAAAATATTTGTCTGTGTCAGGAAATACTGGCCCAACCTATATACAACTATACCGGGTGTTTAAACAGAAACACGCAGTCCTTCTACCGATGTTAGACAGTGTGTAGTTCGCAGATAACAAATGGAAATTTTGCGTGATTTAATTTGGAGATCAGAACAGATTATTCAGAACTTTTGCAACTCTCCATACGGCCTCATTATCTAGATTATTCCAACATTATTCTTAATTAAATTATAAATAGAATATATTTGCATACGCCATTATAATCTACAGCAGGTTTGAGAAACGTCGCCGATTGTTTTAATTGCGAATAATGATACAATGAAAGCATCAGGAAATGTTTCAGCAACTTGTGTTTCTAGATTCCATTTCATACCATAATATGTAAATACCGAGAATATAATCCGCTAGAACTGAAATCGTGTAAAGTCGTATGTTGTCGTAATTGACGTAATTGGACATTGAACAAATTCAAACCCTTCTCATCGTGCCACAGCAATAGAGAAAACTGCAACAATGGAGCAACACACAATGCAACACTGTACATATGCACATCGTAGGTAAATGATAAATAACGTGCAGTGCCATCGTGAACGTCGAGATAATTAAGCGTGTTCGTTTTATTTAATTGCAGGCGAAATTGTTAACTGTAGCGTTAATTGACATCCCTAACCGGTCCCATTCGGTTATAAATCATAGTATGCTTTGCCAAGGAGAATGTCACACTAACAGCAGCGTGTGCACTGCAGAGACACACGTTGTTTTTTACAAAGCAAATTATTTTAACCTCACAAACACACTGACGAGAATACTTTGATAACTTTTGTGCAACACTGCGTTGGTTTAAAACCAAATGCTAGTATTTTAATTATCGTAGAACATATACATCAGTTTTTGGCAGCAATTAAATTGAACACACAATCTATGTTTGCAGTTGATTTGAAAAATTAAACGGCAGAGATGAAAATAATAAAAATCTGTGAAATACACAATTGTATATGGACTGGTGTGTTCATTTAAAAATTACTTATAGATAATATGATGTTAAAATTGTATTTAAATAAAGCTTGATCAATGCCTTAACTCAATCAAATATATTCTTAATGGAAATTAATATGTAATATTTTAACATTTTAGCGCATTCTAAAACGAACATGTGGTATAAATGTATATGTACTTGAAAATTGTACTAGTTGGGTAACTATTTCCTTTGCCAACTTTTATCGATCATTTCCCCGAGTTTAAGCTCTAACGCGTTCATCATGGGTAACGTGCCCGTTAAGGCATTAACTAATGCTGTTCACTTTGAACCCAGAGTAAACGGTTGCAAAACATGATAATTCAGCGGAAAATGGCTGTACTGAGCTGCGCTGGCCACTAAGGATGGACACAGAACTGTTGCCCGAGCGACATACAGAATTACAGCGAGAGAGAGAGGGAGAGAGAGGAGTATGAACTACAAGTTCCAGTGCCTGCTAGTGGCGTAATTACCGATGTTTCTCTCGATCCTACAAAGCAGACTCCTGTACAAACAAAAAACACGAGATACGGAACCACACCGCGCGCTAAACACAGTATGTAGGAGACCGAATTGCTGTGCGGAATCAGCAATTGTCCAATATCTACTACTAGTTAATGTGTGGTCACTATCATGGCTTCCTAACTAACCAACCGACCCAGGTTTTGTGTGTAACATGCAGAGGTATTACGAATACGATAACTCTACAAAACGACGCAAGTATTGTGAAATAATTTTAAAAGAACAATTTACGTTTATAAACCGTAGATATTTTAAAGAACAGTAATAAATCTGTTACAGATATGAAATTGCATTGCCAAGACATTAGGAGCAATAAATAGTTAATGCGTTGACCAAGTGATTTTCGGTTAAAATTGAATAAAGCTGAATATAATAAGCGGCCTGTGGACAAGTTGCATGTTACATATTACGTACGATTAGGCGACAGCCGTCACCCTGCACAAATTGCTTCAAAGTCGCCTGGTGCCCGGCAACAAATAGGTCGCTCAACTTGCATGCACGCACCACATCACATTTAATACATCACACACACACATACACACGTATATATGTATACACAAACTATATGGACACAAACGCACATATGACAGATACACATAAACCCACTCACCCACATTCATTAAGGAAATCTAGTGCTGAGGGTAATTATATCCATAATTAATTATATCCGATTATAGCGCATAATCACTTCAAAGATAACTAATGTCGGGTGTACATGTATTCATGTGTTACACGTGTCAACAGCTCTTCACACAAACACATATGTTTCATTTAACATTTGATGGCAGAGCAATGAAATATTTATTATTTTTTACTTTAGCAAATGTGGCTTTAAGAATTGACATTGACCTGTAACTGACAGAAAGATATAATGTTGGAAAATATCTACCAACCCTTACATTAGCATAATTATATATATATATATATATATATATATATATATATATATATATATATATATATATATATATTAAATGTTACTGCGAATGAAATATATGTCACAGAATATCACAGGCTGCCGTGCAACAGAGTGACAGTTCATTATTAATTGTTGCTCGCCTTATGTTATCGTGCAACACAAAAAAAAGTAACTTGATACAATTAATAGCCAAATAAAATACTAACATCGAAATACTTTCCAACTGAAAAGTGTCACAACTACTTCTGCTGTACAGAATACACATGTAGCTAAAGTACTTTCCAAACGGAGAAAATAACAGATGAATAAGAAGAAAACATCTAGTCAACATTTATCTTTCGTGAAAAATGAAATAAATAACCAATTTTCAATATAACTCCTAGATAGAAACGGGAAGGTCAACTTATAATAAATAAATACAACATTCACAGTCTGACAATCTATTATTATTTTTCAATTTTAATTAAGTTTATTACAATGGAAAACCAGTAACTTTCCTCTCATATTTGCTCAACAAAATTATTACAAATACTGGATATTTTTACTCAGTGCTGTTTTATATATTTATATCTCATGAATACATCTTATTGTTTTTTTTTGCTTTTAAACTCTTGCTGACACAAGAAATATTTTCTACTTTCAATTTACCAATTTATTTTTCTTAATAACATCGTGTTGACGCACACGCTCTGTTCAGATTCCATTTACTTATAAAAAGATAAAAAAAAAGTAAATTTTAATATAGACAGAAAAATATTCCTCTCGCATTTCAATTAAAAATAATAATTAATGAAATACCCAATTTCATAACGCAACGTAAAAAAGAACACGCAGACGTCGGTAATTCACTTAGAAATCAATACAACTCCAAGCGAAAAATAAATAAATAACAGCAATAATTTAAATATTAATTCAGCAGATTCGTTTTTGCGCAACAAAATGTTCTGTTGAGTAACGAGGAGCTTTTTATTGTAAACATTTGTAAACATATGTATCTAGTGTAACTACTGCGAGTGTGTATGCATACATAATGCATGTATGTGTGAATGAATGCCTGCATATTCACGCACAACATGTTGATATTTGTATATATGATACTGTACAGTTCAACTATGCGTGTATCTCTAAATGAATACTCGCAGGTTGTGTGCGTTTAAGTGAATTATATGATACAAGTATATACGTGCATAGGACTGGTTGAATGTGTGTAGATGTGCGTCTATGTGTGTGTGTGTTTGATGTGGTAGAACTTGTAGCAGGCAGCGGAGAGCCTGATCTAATTAAGATTACATGGCACGCTCATAGACCGAAAACCTCACGGAATCTCAACACAAGACATGACTGTTCCAGTCTCACGTTCACCTTCATGTAAGGACGTGCGTCAGATAACTGTGTAGTGGCATTTCACGTTCAATAATTAGTAACGTCTGATAACGCACTGACACAGTGATAACACACTGTATAGTTCTTTTGTATTCGAATGCTTAATTCACGAATATCAATGAGGACGAATAGAATTGTTTGATGCTTTATCAACATGAAATGTAGACGTGATGATTCGAAGTTATTTCGTGCTTTAAAAATAAATATTGATGAGGAAGAAAATATAATTATAGATTCAGTGCAATCGTAATAATATACAAATATAGCTTGATATATAAGTAATAGTTTAAATCCTCCAAATCTAACAGGCATTCATACAATAATAAATCGAATAATCAACTCGTGTCATTACGTTTGCCATTGTATACAAACACTTTGATTAATAAATGGCCGAAAGAACGATAGAAAAGAACAAATAATGGTGAATTCGACGCAGAAAGTTCCGCGCCGAACGGAATATAGATTAACTCGTATTTTGAAAGGAAATTAAAAGTGTGAACGGAACAATGGTACGATGGCGAAAATAAACAAAAACAAAAGATCAGAAAGCCGTTTGTTGTGGTTCGGCTTTGTCGAGTAGATATTGTACGCTGTTCTATGTATTATTTTCGTTCCTCTGCTACCCTTGTTTACTTTCCACGTCCGTTTATTTTCACAATTATTTTACCTACCATAATTAACGTCAAACACTTTTGTTCTTTTAGGATCCCGTAAGTATATGTAAGTATATACAGAGTGGCGTGCCGAAAGCGAGATAAACTTTCCATATAACAATTAATAAAAAGAACACAATAGAAACACAATATTATACTAGCTAGCGCAAGTTTATTTATAGAACAATGTTGGAGCAAAAATAGAGCGAACCAAACTTATTAACTAAACAAAATCATTATAATTTAACCAAGGTAGGTAATATAAAAACGAAATACATATCACCCTTTGAATGGAAATTCTTTCTATGTCGAAGTTTTGTTTTTGGAGATTCAATATTTGCTAGTGTAAAAGAAAAATGTAACAGTTGCTCATTAACTTAACACGGATATCCCCTTGGTGTATTTAATTTTTTTCATCTCGCGTGTATTTACTCGTAACTTTTGTCTATGTATATGTGTATGTGTGTATTTTGCCTGGTTACATGATACATGTAAACATACACATATTTTTATACGAATATACGTTTGGAGAGCGATGTTACGAGAATAATCCAAATTGAAGAGTTTTTTTTTTCCACGGTAAAATAAATAATTTTACATTTCTTTATGAGAGCAAGCTTCAAATTCATTTATCATTTTATTTTTACCGTCGTTTTTCGCACAGGGAACTTTACATTTAAATAATGACCTATTTTGTCAAAGCTGTCATTAGTTTCAACATTTATCAACCCGTGGTACCATTTTTACACGCTGATGGTCGAAAATATAGAATTCGGTTCATTCCATTTATATTATAACGGATAAAATGTTAACACTCTCCGATATCAAAATTTATTATGTTAGTTTGACATTTTTTTTTCTTATTATTATTTTATTATCCCTCCGCTAAGGGGACTGTAGGTAAATGGAAATAAATGGTAGTGGATTAACGCTTTCTAAAGGGACGCTTGGAAGGGCGAATAGGACTGATTTCGTTCTCAATGTATTAATATCGAGATGGCCTTTTTGGACAAAGGTTAAAAGCACACCATTAGAGACCGGGTATCGGTAGCAAATGTGTGATAAATATGCAGCTTGTTAATAATTCCACGCGCTAGTTATCAGTGATCAACGACTATGACCTGCATTATGAAACAGACGATAGAGAGAGAGACGAGAATTGGTTATAATCGTTCGACTGCAGGTTCGTACCCACATAATATTCCTCCCTCGAATAACTATTATTATTTATATATAACTACGAACAATAATAACTCCTGAAACTTTGCGTGTCCGGACAAGTCTGAACGCAACAGTGACCAAAACTACAGATATAATCATTTTTTAGCTCCATTACGTGCCGTCCATAAAATAGTGAATTACTATGCACCGGAATTTTACTTAGTCCATATTCTATTAAATATTCTCTTCTTATCTCACACTTTACAACAATGTTGCTAATTTTACGAATTACGAATGAAATTAACTAAATTTCCTTCCGGAAAAAAACCCAAATAACGCTATAACGAGGAAGGCGTTCTACTGTACGTCTTAAAACGTTTTGAGAGTTAGCGAAGGCAAACAAGAATACACGAGTATTATTACGAAAAGCGACAACACGGAAATTGTTCTGGTCCGTCTCTGGGGAGTAAACAAGGATGCCCTCTGCAGTTGGAAAAGGTCGCGTGTAGTCCACCGAGTTTGGAGGAAGAGCTTGGTACGCCTGTGGCTATGTAGCTTGTACTAACAGCAGTAGAGACACGGGAGTGTATATGTGCACAGAGGCTAATCCCATGGCCCGCGTCCTGGCCTAATTGCGTTAACAGTTCCACGCGCAAGGATTGAGACATAAATTGTACGGATCCTAATTACTTTTGGTTTCAGTCCAGCGTGCGTACGTACGATGCACTGAAACATATACCACCAGAGGCCATGTAAATGGAGTAGTACATTAACATGAGCTAAAAAAAAGTATTTCTTAGTATGAACCGATTGATATCCATTAGAAATTCTTCCGTGCAACGGAATTTTCTTCTAACCTAGTAGTAACATCATCCATTACACCAGAATGCACGCGAACATTGCAATGAAGTTAGCAACTGAAATTAGATTACGTTCACTTTCATGCGCACAAATATACTCCCTGTCAAAGGTAGTGTTAGTGCATACTTTCACGTAATTTATGCAAATGAATGCCACAGATACGTAGGAAGTTAGTGGATACGCAAGCTGACAGGCACGCGTGTCTACGGCATCGAGTTCAAGTTGATGAACATTGACAAACATTGTAATATATCATACGTTACGTTAACATAACAGGTGCCACCGTTACGGATTTTAATTAATCTAGACGCGTTTTACTAGTTCAGAAACAAACATGTATGTGACACTGTGATCTAAAATAAAAGCATACATGCATAATAATACTACACAAGTTTGAAGAAATAAAACAAACTTCTATTATTTTCCAATAAAACATTATACGTTTTATATTAATTCTGAAATGGCACCATTGTAAAGGCAATTGGCAATAAGCAGAATTTGAATTCCTCTTGTCACTGCTCGACCTACCATATTTGCGGTTGTAGAAACAAAACCAATTTCTCAAGAGGGTTGTTTTTAAAATATTCTAAAAAGAGTTATGGATGTGTTTGCCAAGAAAACTATGCATTTCCAACCGTTCTGGCCGCAGTCCAATAACTTTTACTACAGGATTTCCGTTCCAGTTCAACTTACATCCCCATCAGTTTTTTCGCATTGTTTATTTTAATCATCACAAGCATTGAACGTAAATGCATGCCAAAATCCTCTAAGCCAAAACGATAAAATAACCTAATTTTTGTGTGATATTTTTCCATGAAACATACGCTCGCTCCATACTGTAGGACAAGTAAAAAAACCGTTAAATCCCAACCTCCAAACGGAGATAGGAAACATCAACATGGTACATATTGCTGGCTGGCTTGTTCCATATGTCGCAGCTGAACGGCAAACGGCGATAAAGCAAGATAGGAAAATAGCGACACAAAATGAGAAAGATGAGTTACACGGACAGGGACAGGACAGTGTTGAAGAGTAACGAAGAGAGAGAAATATGAACTACAAAGCCATCAAGTAGAGGCTACTGGAAATGGAAGAGAAAGAGCAGTAGCAGCAGCAGCAGCAGCCACTGGTACTGTTGGGCAGTTAATGCCACTGAAAGCCCAGAGGCTACAGTAAATAAATGAGTACTTAAACGCCGTCCACTCGGAGTCCAGTCTCGGCAACACACACCACTCCATTGGCGTTCGTCGACGGTTCTAATCGATTAGTTTCCGCTACGCAAACTACCCCTAGTGTGGACACGCTTTAACAGGCGTTCCAGTTCTTTGCCAAGTTTGTTGTTCGTCTCCTTCACCAGTTTATATAGGTTATGCCACACGGAGCAGTGAGCATTCGCGGACGACCGACGAATCTCTCGTCGCACAATTAATCATGCGAAATAATTGATGGATGGGGGTGTACTTTTGAAGAAGGGCCCGCTGGCTGTGTACATATTTTTCAATCATAATGATGCAACCAAAGTTAAGTGATTTTGTCCCTTTTTTGTTGATGGACGTGAGTATATTCCGTGCGTAATTTCTGTTTAAAATGAAGTCTAATACAGTCCATAATTGATTACTAAAGTTTTGAACACATGGCACCATCAAAGAGTGTTCCTGGGAATTTTCAATATGTCAGTCCAAAGAAGATATGCACTAACATTGTTAGAAACCAACATTGTTCTACATATAAACGTTATCATTCAAGACAATACTATAAACCTACATATTTTCCACTTTTATCTGTTACATATGCTTCAAGCAATAGATAAAACCAACATTTTCATTTTCTAGTTGATATGCTCCAGTAACAAAAGAATGTATTTACACGGAGATAGAGAACTATCTAGATCATTTCCATAGTACATAAAATATAAATAAAATATACGCCTAACGGAACAATACAATTTCATCTCATATTGTTCTAACCGAACTAAATTACAATTGAAATACCTGAGATCACCATCATTCCAAACCAACCAACAACCTACAGTTATACACTGTCTGTCGTATCTCGACATCCGAAATACATCCCATCAGAATCAAATGCACTGAATTATCTTAATCCTTATCGTATACAATAGGAGCGAAGATGTTTACATTGGAACGATGTATCATGTAAAACCAGGTTCAAGGCTAGCTGCGATGGCTCTATATGTCACGTATAGATTTAAATTTAATCTTATCGGGAGTTATTTCGGTGTCAAACGACTGATTCATTGGAACGCACGAGTCAAATATTGAAAGTCAACATTGTTCACGTTGAATGGAGCAAGATGACTGTGTTTGTTATTTTCTTTATGTTTGTATAGTTATTTGTTTAAAATGTTTTTATGTAGGTGTGAATCATTTTACTAAACATTCTTTTGATAGCATTTATCATCAGTGGTGGGTTCTATTGGAAGGGGCGTTTCAATATTCTAAAAATTAAGGACAAATGATGATAAAATAATAGTTTATATTGGCTCATTTGTGATAGTTAAATAGTTCTGTATGCACAACATAAGTGTACATAATTTTGACCAGATAATAATTACAGCGGATAATCATTTATACATTTTGCAAATACGCTTAACAGATTAGTACAAATACTGTGTGGAAAATGGGTCATATGTACCTAACCTCAATATTAGTCCAAGGACACCAGCTCTACACTTGACTAATGGCCACCTGAACTTCCCATTATTTACAAATAAAACCACAATTATTCAATAACACACCAAGGAAATTTACATTAAAAATGTAATGGCTTCTAGCAAAAAGACAATATGTACTTGGCAACTATGCCAGCCTGAATATTTAACGAAAAACGAAGAGTAAACAAAAATCAGAGCGTAGAATGGAATCTCATAATCTATGCAGGTGTGTAGTAGTGCTTGTTATTCGTAGCAGCTTCCTTCTTGCGAAGTTTAAACAGCGTTTCTACAAACACTTGACTGTACATTTTTCAGTTTGCCTTGGATTAGTCTTTTACATTCGTCTGTCTGTCTCACGACCGGAAAGGAATAAAAGGAATGCTTAGCATGGAGAATGTGTCAGCAAAGCAAATATCGGTAATTCTCAAAAACTGTTCTTTTGCACAAAATCTTATGATTTCTTCTTCTTTCATATTAGTTTTACTAGTAATAAGACACAATTATTTAAAGAAAATTTAGCAGAAACAGATGTTTAAATTACAGGTACACTGTACACTTTTTACATGATTTTTTTGTTTTTAACTTCATATAGTAAAAATGCTAGCATCTGTTTCGTAAAAAATTAATGGAATATCATATTGACTGTAGAAGATTATTACTATTATTATTTATCAATGATTATATTTCAATAACGAGCCTTTTTTCAAATATGGCAAATTATCACCATATATGTACAAAAATCCAATGCAATTTAGATGTTTACGTAAATACCGAATAAGTTCGAGCTAAATATGCTGCAAACTACATCAGTTTCATGGTTAAAAATGTTAAAACTTCACCTGAAATTTATGAAAGAATAAAAATGTAAACATTTTTTATTGTCCCTTATAACAAAGCTATTTAAAACAACAGATAAAAAAACCTACTACGCAGTTTACATATGTATGCTAGAGGAAAAAAATTAATCATTTGATGTAAAAAAATCTTGCGGCGATAAAACATGTTACGATTTAATGTTACACGACAAATACATCTGACAGACATCACTAATCAACGCTTATGATATGTCTAGTAGCTTTAGGGAGAAATCAACCCATAACATCCACTATGGCACAGAAGAGGGGGTCTTTGCCATAGTGGTTGTTGTAAATATCGCACTAAATTTACCAATGAGATTAACATCTAGTTCAGATTAAAACAGCCGCTCACGTGATGAACAACTGTCGTTATTGTTCGTTTCATACATGTCAATAGGGACCATTTGGTCCATTTGATAGGTTTGATGGATAGTATATTGGTTCCATTCAACCTGTCACAAAAGGTGTTTTTCAATTATTATTTACTGTATAGAATATCAGTGAGAAGATACAAATCATGTGGCAAATTAATTCGATCAAATGTATCGTATCGAAATACAAATATTTATGTATAATTTATTCGGTTCTTTAAAAAAAACCTTCCACAAAACTTTAGATGTTGTTTTTAAAGTAGACCTAGATATAGTATATTCCACGGTGTATTATTGTCGGAACAGTTTTCGACAAAACACAATGAATAAACCATCTATTAGCCGAGCACCCTGCGGCCCACACTAAATGGTAGACTAATTAACCTACAAACTGTACCGTACACAGGAGTGATGTTAAATGTTCGATTGAATGGAAATATTTCAAAAGCATTTGGAAATAAAAGCAGTCGGTACCAAAAGAGGTATTGTTACCATCATTCTCCTTGAACAATGTGAGCTTACAATAAAAAATAATCGTCCGTATGTTAGTTCAACATTAAGGCCGCAGCGTATCGCGTTAATTGCCGCATTTTACCACCAGGTCGGCGCTGCTATCGCACCGACACGGGTTATAGAATGTTCGGCATTTAAATCCCGATATGGGTTTTTATTCACGCTGTTTGTGGACCAGCAGAGATTTTAATGAATGTTGTTGAGCTAATAACGCGTGGGCTACACACTGAAGTACGTACGTACCATCCATGCATACATGCATATTACATGTGCGTGTATGTGCGGTTGGTAATAAAGCTCGCAGCGGAGTTACCGACCGAGTACACGGGACGGAGTGAATCATGGTTATCTCTTAACGGTTTGATTTTAAAATAGGTACAGCTTGTTCACCTGCGCTGCAGTGGAAACATCTAGCAATCTATCTTCTTCAAATGACCGAACCGAGATGGAACACGACAGAATAGATACAACACACACACGTACGCACAATTACTACGGGTTTCTATTTGTTTTCTTCCGTCGTTATTCATTTTGTTCCTAACGTTTAAGGTTATGTTTTCTGTTTAGCGTTAAAAGGTGTTGATTTTATCTGATTCAAAGTGATTATTTAGATTATATCGGATACACGTTACGATTAACCTACTACGTTAAGTTACGTTTTAGTATTTAAATTATAATTTATATTCATCAAACTTTTTGTTATTGATATTTTATTTTCTGAACTAATTAATTTGTAGTTTTTAGTTTTATTGGCTGGCATATTTGGTATATAATGTAATATATTAACTATGGAATAAATATTAACAGCTTCTATGAACTTTGAATATTTCCGTAGGGTTAATAAAAATTAATCCTTGAATTTGTATTCAATACGTTAGTCCTGGAGCACAGCTTGTGTGAAAAGCGTGCCTTACGAGCTAAACGAGGGTTTTACACAATTTAATCTATAGATTTTTTTTCTAAACTAGGTAATATTCTTTATATTTGAAGGTAACATGTATTATTTTTACATATTACGATAAATTATGGATATGAAAACCTGAACGAATAAATTATTGATATTGGCTATATGTATATATTAATTATTATTAAAACAATCGATAAGAATTAAAAGTTGAACTAATACAGATATATATATATATATATATATATATATATATATATATATATCTGTATTATATATTATATATATATATATATATATATATATATACATATATATTTTATTAACTGAAATTCCACACATATTAACAAAAAAAAAAAACAAATTTACCACAGATTTAATATTTGTATATGTCACAATATTGTTCCCACTTCATTCACTTCCAATTCTGATTTGTATCACAATATGTAAATACACACATACGTATGTAACCCTACATTTGACAAGTAAAAAATTTATACAGCTTTTTATTTTCCATATTTTATCTGGGACATGATAAGATAAATTCCCCAAAACGTTGGGAATCAAATCCCTTATCCGGAATTCCGTATCGGAATCGCATTATTCAATTCTGATCGACAGAGGAACTGAACGTGTAGAGTAGACCATCCATGGGATTCCATCATAGACGTGCGTTGGTGGCGGGGCGCAATGTGAAACAATGTTTCGAATGTTACACCATCCGAGGTAGGATAGGTGTCGAGTGAATAATTCACAAGTTTCATACGAACAAAGAACGCGCGCGCCCTGGAATCTAGTTCGAGAACGCACTAAGGAAGAGGAGAGAGAGAGAGAAAAAAAGAGAGAGCGAGAGAGAGTATATTTAAACAGTAGAGAACTTCAAACATATATGTTCTCAAGTTTTAACAGAATTTTGCATGTATTATAATGCAAATAAAACAAAAATGTGTTGTGCATAATAAACACAAGAGTGCAGTAGGTTTCTACTTTCGGAAGAGAAGCGTTTACACTAGTTTTAAATTTGTTACACCATGTTGCAACATTCTTGTGATTTAGCAACATCAGAAAAAGTGACACATACATACAAATATCATTTCAGAAATTAACAGTTTGTATCTAAAGTCAATAGTTAAGTAGAGATATATAACTATTAGTTAAAGGTTTGAATTCAGATTCCAGTTCCATAACGCGTACATGTTATATTATGTTTCCGTGTATGAAAATAAAACAGAACAAAAATACCGTTCCGTACTACGGAACGAAAGATAAAATTGCAGCGTAAATCAAATATATCTGATTCCCAGCCTGTGCGCATTTTCTCAGTATAGGTCATAAATTTCATACTGGGTACTAAATTTTCTAATGATCAAGATTCGTACCATTAAAGCCATGATGACGTTCTCAAGGCGCTATCAAATGTGCAATGAGAATTCAGACTATTTATAAATGGTGGTAACCAGCGGGAAATGAAAAGAGAAGTATTCATTTTATTACACGATATGTAGGTACTGTATACCTAGATATTCTCTAACTACACAAAAAAAATCATTGTGTACAAGATTGAAATGGAAACAATGTTTATTTGTAGGTTGTTGTTTTTAATAATAATTTAAATGTTAAAATTTCAAAAACATTATATTATTATAATAAGAAAAAAATTATAAAATATTGCACATTTTCATCCATTAAATGAAAGTAATTATCATTCGAACATATTTATGTTTTTTTACTCACATATTTTCATAAATTTCAATCGATAAATAATGCATACACGTTTAGACAGTAAAAATAATATATCTGATATTTTCCGTTAATTTATATAAACATTTCATTGTAATGAATACTACTTAGGTAAATATCGCATTTCCATGAACTAAAAGTATAATAACAATTTACAAAGAATATATATGCAACTCATAGTCTAAATAAACGGAATGGAACAAATGTTTTGAAAATATATAAAACTGAATATTCTGTTTTATGTTTAGTCTATAAAATTAATATTGATGCTATATTCACTTCTTACATCAACAAAGAGTAAAAATTTATTTTGCGTTCAGGAAATAATCGTATAATGTTTTATGTCATTGATACTGAAACATTCCTGTTGATGACAATAAGAATGCAGATCGAATAAATACATTTATTTTTACTGCTCGATACTTATTACATGTTCAAGTCAAAATTGCGTTCAGTAATAATATTAAAATCGTAATAAAAATGCTGCAATATAAAAGCATCAATGATATTTTATTCATGTCAAATTACTTAATTCGGTAAAAATTCGGCATCAAATATTATTTATGACTTCGTCGTAGTTAAAAATACAAATTTTCAGTTTGATATATTATTGTATGGTTTATTATAAAAATCAACAATGTAGTATGTTTTAACAGTGGGAGTATATACGCGGATATTGAGTTACATACAACAGAGTGTTGGTTTAAAACCATAGATCCTGGACAATAATATGTTTGATAAAGGTACAAGCTACGTGCTGCTTGTAAGTTACCCATGGCAACACATGACGCCACAACGCTTAAGTGGTCAGTGAGGATCACACGTAATGGACTCGGAGTACCGCGTCAGTAGATAAAAAGACGATCTGAACCTCCTCTCAAAAACAACGGCTCTCAAACAATATTTTCAGTAATACCTTAAGAGATATGGTTATGTTTCTTACGCTTAATGAACATTAGTAATTAATAAACTATTAAAACAAGTACCTCATGTGATTATAGATACACGAAATGAAGCATAATTTTGCTTAATTTATACTACCATACATCTTACTGCTTCCACTTGAATTAATTTATATTTTAACAAAGAAAATATGTAACATATTAAATTGTAAAATCAGAGTGGTAACTTAAACATTAGTAGCAAAAATTACACACATCAGGAACACACAATATTTTACGTATTACATTCCGTAAAGATTTTTTTAAAAGAAAAGTTGTGTAGTTGCCCCCGCAAGCACCGGTACAAAAGGAACAAAAGGTTTAATTCTGTAAGTCTTGGTTATGTTTCGTGGAACATGCTGAACGGATGTGTACATACATACGTAGAACAACGGGCATTTATACACGTGTATGTAAGCAAATATATACAAGAACATTAACTATTCAGGTCGAGATGCTGACGTACGTACGAACGTTGGAAACTCTGAGGGATTCCGCGTGTGGTTGGACGGGGAATTCACATTCAGAACTTCTGTGAACCTAACCGTATTAATTTTTGTGAACATGTTAGAACCACAGATAAAATGTGGGCCATTCGTTCAACTTAAATTTAATTTTCTACTGTACAGGCAGATTCATGAAGAGTGTAAAATTTTTAACACGATGTTGGGGGGAGGACATATTGAGTAAAAAAAAAATTCATATTCTATTTGGTTATATAACTACAAGAGATCAAAGTTTTTACACTCTTCGTGAATCACCCTGTATAATCTGAAATTTAAGACTCGGATTTCGTATATCTTATACATGTATTAAAATTTATATTCAAAGAATTTAAATGATTGATCACAAAATTTCAAATCGATGAATCAGTGCTGTAAGAAAGTTTAAGAAATGTTAAGTAGTCTGCGATTTTTTTGTTCGACTCAAGAACAACAGAACTGTTGGGACAATGACAAGTAGCTCACTAAGAAGGTTCGCAAACAAGCAAACACTCATGCGTACATATACGCATTTCGTTCCTACAGTACAACTAATAACAGCAGCAGCTGGGCAGCAGTTACTATTGACTTTGCAATAAACCCAATTTTCTATTTTTTCAACTTAAAATGGCTTCCAGGAAAACTATTATGCCGGTGACAACTGAGACGTAGTATTTATTTATTCAAGATGTTTGCACAAGAATTGTATTACTTACGTGCAGGGTAATCATTTCAACGGAAACACATTGTTTACATTTTATTCTCATAAAAATTGCATAAATGTCACAGAAAATGAGCACTGGCATACTTTGCTGGATAAATATGAATATATAAACCTAGATATGAAAACGGTTAGTCAGCTGATATGCAATTCTAATAGATATCGTATGTATAAAACGAAATTATATATATATATATATATATATATATATATATATATATATATATATATATATACATATATATTCTGTTAAGAAAAATTGAATTGAATCGAAACCAATATAATTGAAAAGACAACCCATTTTTTTGGAACCAAAATTGTCTGTATACATCTTTGATATAAACAAATATGTATATTTACTTGGCTTAAATAGATTCACCGAAATGTATATTTGATTATCCGGTATTTTTATCTAACCGGCCCACTCCTGATAACATATACGGCCCATACGAAAAAAGAATATACTGCCGAAGAACATATTCTCGTTTCGAGTATTTACATATTTTCAATTTGAACTACCTAAATATATTTTACCTACCTACTTTAAATTCCATTTAAAAATAAAATAAAGATACAAGTCCCAAACAATCCGGTTACCTTTGGACCGGAAGGGGCAGAGGAGGAGATGGAACAATTGAAACACTTGTTTCGTCATCCCAATGACAAAAGGTGTACCGTGTATTGTGTTATGCAGAGCAAGAGAGAGAATTTCCTACAAGCAATGGTATTAGAACATTTAGGCGTCAATTAGTCTCAATTTAATACCCTATAAAGGATAGAACAACGCATCTTACAAGTCACCAGCGATAGCAGAACAAAGAAAGACGAAAAACAATCGAATTACACGATCCATAAACAGTCAAAAGGGATATTATTGACATACGCATACAAACAAACGCATCGAAACGAAAAAGTACAATTTTTAAATAAATAAATATTTTGTTTACAATGCAGGGAGACGTAGTTATTTCATTATTTGTTTTATTATTATTTATGTGTATCACTCGCATTTTTTATATTTATTTTTCAGGATGAAAAAATGTGTCATTTACGCAAAATCAATGACACAGTTATACATCACAATTTTTCATTTTTAACTTATTAAAACAAATGTACCGGATAGGTGATTTATTTAATTATAAAAAGCATCATCAGTATTTTGTGCTCGAGTCAGGTTTTAATATAAATATATACATTTCTTTTATTATTGTATATATGGATGATTATCTATAGATTATGAAAAAGAATTCCACAATCCTCAGTTATTACAGTATGCAAATAAAAGTAGACATCTATCGCAATTCCATACGATTAAATATGTAAATTAACGAGGTAAATTACATATTATATACATTATATACAAGTAAACGTTAAATCCAGCATATTCCTTGATTATAATAAAAATAGACCAGCTTGACGTTTACAATTGTCAATACGAAGATTGGAATATCTAAAAGTTTCCAGATAAAACATTCTTAGAACACTAAATCCCATAAATACACACAAATAAAAAGTCAAAAAAACCGCCACATAAAACCGAACACATAAAGTCAACAGAATTCCACGAAATTCAAATAAAACTAAATCGGAATATGTCCGATAATTGTGTAGAGTTCAATATGACCCCATATTAGTGTATGCCAGATATACATATGTTTACATCAGTTGGTATATAATCGGTGAATACCCGTAGCCCGCGATGTTTGAAAAAAAATCAAGGTCGCTTAGCGTGCAACATAAACGACAATCAGTGTGTTACTGTATATAAGCGTGTTAAATACACTCGACCTTATACAGTAGTTGTTTGACAAGTAACGTAACGCAGTGCATTGGTAGTTAGTGTACGTTTGCCGCACGTAATTTGCCTGAAACAATACAATGAAATCCTTCATCATCGTTGCCATTTTGTTAGCGGTCAGTGTTGCCGTCAACGCAAGTAAGTAATTTAATCTGTTCATGAGATCTTGTCACACGCACACATTCACGACGTTCGGTTTAAAAGCCAGCGGTCGTTTGAAGTATCGATTCAGTCGTCGTCCGCGTAAATAATTACGGCGTGAGTTGTGTGCAGATTGGAATTGGTGTTACGGCACCCAAGGCACTGCTTACAGACTGTATTTCTGTACAATTACTTTTGAGTTTAAATCATGCGAAAAATTATTTTACACTACGTGTATTCACGCCGTTTCTGTGTAGTGCCACATGTGGCTGTAATTGTTTTCAAACAATTCACACATTGCGATGGGTTTTAAAATTAGAAACAAACAAATTAAACAACTTTAACCTTAAAACAATACATGTCATGTTAACTCATTACGATAAATATGTATCGAACTAATGACTTACTTGGGCTTATTTCACGAACTATTGATTACATTTTAATGAAAGCACGAATGGTTTGAAAAAATATAGGGGTTGTGTTGTACATTGTATATTATTGTCTTAATGAAAACGTAATATATCAGATATATAATGTTATGTAATAAATGTTTAAGCTAATATTTCAATTTTTTATTTAAACTAGATCTTCCGGCAGTCTGTAAAGATCCTGAAAGTGTTTACAGCCATAATGCCGGTCATGTATGGGATATGAAAGCTACCTGTGGCAGATATAGGTGCAACGACTTGGGTTATGTTCAAGAAGAAAAGTAAGTATAATTTACCATATAATAAAGCACGAACTTTGAACAGAAAGTAATCACCAAATTCTAAAATCAAATTTATTATTTGAAACAATGCACCAATACCATCAAATGGTTCACTAATCAATCCACTACCAAATAGTACATATCCAAATTGTTGTCCACAATATATATGTTAGGTTTGCGATTAAACATTTGTTAAACAATATTTTTAATTTAAAACAAATTGGCAAAATATTTTCAAAGTAATTCTTCATAATAATTTATACTAGTATATTATGCGCTGTTTTCTTTTAGATGCCAAGTAGTTCCAAAAAATCTTCCGTGGTATTGCTCCATTGAAAACCCAATACCTAATGCTAAATACCCGTTTTGCTGTGAACAAATAAGATGTACAGTTCACTAAATAAATTATAAATATTCTGTACATTCAGCAACATATTCTCAATAATTGAACATTATAAATAATTTTATAACTTATAATGAACAAAATGAAAAAGCAATTTGCGACGATGGCTTTGTATTCTAAAATATGTTTTTGTAAATTAAAAAAACAACATTGCAATCGAATTAGCGTTATGAATTTGTACAAAAAATGTAATAAATGTACATACAAATTTCATACATTTTTGTTAAAATAAAGAATTAATTAATGATATCCGCTTTCCATAGAAGCATATTGCCAGGAACTGATTGTTTCAATAAATACTTATATTTGTGAAACGAGTGTATTTCAATCAATAAAACTCCAATAAATATAATAAAATAAACAAATTAATATTCATAATTTAATGTCAGGTGTCATAAAACAATATTCAACGTAAATGTCTATTTAAATCCAACATTGAAGCAAAACTATGTTAAATAATAGTAATTCTAAAAATTCTATATTGTTTTGATTCGAAGATATTCGTCGGTCTCAAAAATCCTGCATTAGTGATATAATAATAATTTCTGTTTTTTCAGATGTCCCATGTATAAACTTCGAGAAGGATGCCACATGTCACCTGAAGATAGAAGCAAACCATATCCTCAATGCTGTCCCCAGCCGGTATGTCCTTAATTAGACCCCACAACGAAACCAACACAGACAAGTCTCCACTGAATAAAACTTTTTCAGGATAAAAGGAAAATCTTGCCACTAAAATTATCCAAATAAATTATCATCAAAATTAATAACTGTGTATATTTTAAAATAAATTAGTTTCGAAACAATATGTTTCTATTCTAACATAGACGCAGATACACAAGTATATAAACGCAATTATTCAACGATAATATATAAATTTTCTTCAAGTTTTCTACCAATCACGGTGAAAATTACTACCATTTTGACGTTTATCTAAGAAACCATGTTATTCATTTGTTCGCCGGGCAAAACAGGAAGTGTTACATATACGCCAGTGTAATTTCGTTGAAAGGTGATGATTTGTGGCGTATCTGAGACTGTGTAATCTCATAACCATGGCCTACTACCATATTATTATCGAACCAATTTCAGACTGAAGAGTACTCCGGACGTGTTTTACGATCGCAGTTGGCGTGGTTATCTCCTCACTTGTTAACGTATTTTTGTTATAGTCCTAACGTGTGATGATATTGTTATTTAAAAACAGTGAAATCGAACGTTATCTTTTATTGTGTACACATACGATATGTATGCTTAGAAGAAAGTGTTTGTATTTTGGTATAAATTACTGCAGAAATTATTTTAAATTACATGTAATTATTGTTTGACAGATACCAATTTCAACAACGAACATAACTTAAAGAGAAAGTGATTGAAATAAGTTAATATGATGAAGCATAGTATAATACTAAAAATTATTTTACAAACCTATACTAAAACAATCTATTTTAATATAATTCTCTTTTGGAATTCTGCAAATTTGTCACTACTATTCACGTGCATGCGAGTATATTCTTGGTCAGATTTATTTAATAAAAATATCGAAGACATATTTGTGAAATAAATAATGGGAATCCATAAATTCAAATACGCTATCTGATTTCAGCGAGAAGAATGTATCATAATTCATTTGAAAGCCGGTGCTGGTGCAACGGCCGTTGGTCACTGAATGCAACGAAGAATTGCAACGATTTTTTAAAAGCTTGTCCAAATGCGGACATCGTCGTTTATATCTATTTCTCGACAATACCCGATCGAGTTTAAGCGAAATAATTCACTGCCAAAAATATACGACGATAAAAAAATATATACGTCTTGAATGATTGCCAAGACACACAACGTTGTCTGCAAATAAAATATAAATCATCTCAACCATGCCGAGGCGTTAGATGGAGGAGTTACGTCAGTTTGAGAAAGAAACTAATAAGTTAGTGGAGAAGAACGATGACATTATACGCCAATGGCAACTCTGATTAATCTCATATATTGCACAGTTAGTCTTCTGTATTCACTTATGAATATATCGACATACATCTACAGAATACATGTTTCCTACTTTTATAATACAAGTTCTAACTCTTCTCTAACTACTTACATGGATCAAACTTTTAATATTTTAACTTGATGCAGTTAGAGAATTTTACCAGTTATGCTTGTTATTACTAGTTACCAATTAGAATGACAACTTTACAGTTAAAATTTTGTACACTACAAATGCATTTTCAAAATAATGAAAACGCAAATCGCATTGCCATGGTGTAACGAATAATTGTCCTACATTTATTTAAAATACATCCGCATCGAAACTAAATAATCCTCCGCATACATTTCATTTGCAATTAAATAATTATCCTGTTGTTACTTAATTAAAAACTAATTCTACCAATTAAATTTTACAATAAATCGCACAGGGCATTTGCCAGTTATCAATAGAATGAAATTTAATTAAATTATATATAGGTTATACTAAAATTTAATTCGTCGTTAATTTTAAACTAGTTTATTACCCATTTACGATTAAAAAAACTACAGAACTCACTGGTAAATAATGACATCATTTAAAATCATAATCAGGTTACGTAGATTTCCGACCAATTCGTAAAAATATAAAACTAATAGAAAAAAAAACGGAACAGGGATTTTTCAAATTGTTACTAAACTGTTCTAAAATCAGGTCATGCTATGCAAACTATGCGCACATTTGTTCTAAAAGTGGCGAGTGAAAGAGTTAGTAGAGAGTCATATGTGTGACAGATGAATAGAAAGAGAGACAAACACACATACGTACAGACAAATATCCACATGAAATAATTTACGTGCGGTTTGCCTTTGTGCATAGGTATTTCGACATTTCAACGTGTTTGCCACATGTCATTGGTCATTTCATCGTTGTAGGTAGGAAAAAAAATTAAATACACGTCTGTCCAAAGCTATTTAAAGAATTCGTACATTTGACACAAAGACTACCGGTACAATTGAATGTGACATATGAATGGTAGTCGAAAATTCCAATGAAAAATATGACTTTTGTTATGGCTGTTTTAAAAAAATGCCAAATGAGATACTAAAAAATTACACACATGTAATGTGTGTTGCCAACAAATTGCAAACAAATAAAAATACTGAAACTAGAATCCTGCTCATAGAACTAGGAAGAGAATATTTCGTTTTAGATAAATACTTTCTCTGTAGTTATTTGAAAGTAATAGCAGAAAACAAATATTGGATTACTAATCTTTTAAATATTCTCTCCAAATATAGACAATACGAACAAATACAAATAGGCTGGCGTCAAAAAATTGTTGACATACTTTAAAATGTTTTTTGTAAAAACAAAATTAATAATATATGTTGAATTACGACAAACACACAGATATCGAAATCGGCTTGAATGGAAAATATTTTGAAAATCAGTTTTAAAAAAAAGCTAAAACTAGATTGAAATTGTTAGTCGTGATGCAAATATTGATGTAAACGATTATACAATATGCAGTTTGTTTATTCACAATACAGCGATTTGAATTTCGATTTATACAACATACCCATCTGTTGTCAAACTAGCAGAAAAATGGACGGATAACTGGTACATACCTGTAAAAGAAAATACAAAGTATTAATATATCATTACATAATAGTAATTTAACTCCAAAAGTATCCATATTTAGCAAATGTTGATACAATACAGAGACTTAGGTATTGTATTTGTAAGATATAATATTAAAGTTTCCAGAAATCTAACCATACATAACAGCAGACTCGTGTTATGTACATATATTTTCAACTCACGTTTCCAGCGAAATTCACGCTAAATTCTCTCACATTTACAATCATTGCGTTAACGGGTAAAGTTCTAAAAGTGTTAATTTCCATTCGTGACGAAAACGTCGGCTTAAAAACAGTTAATAATATTCCTCCACCCTACACTACCCTACCCTACCCTGCTTCCAACTTATCGTAACACCAACATATCGTCATCCAGCAGTAGTAGTAGAACTGTTGGTTCGCCCTCGGCATATCCTTAATTAAAACTTGTTTTAACCGCGGCCCGACAACGTAGGCCTTGTTTGTGTTTACAATTCGCGTGCACTGGTCGTATTGTTCTTTCGATTTACCGGCACAATCTACACCCGCCGACCCCGCACCTAGTGCGTGATTAGTCTCGAACTAGGAATTTTAATTAGGAATCTGTCACTTGCAGATTTGTCGTCGTACACACGTCATGATTGTAATGTGCCGCAGAATAACATATTCACCATCATCATTCAGAATGGGGGGGGGCTTATATTTGTTCTATAAATACACACGTACCATTTCTAATAGTGTATGAGAATTTAATCTTGTAATTTACTGTAACACTCTATGTACAGAAACATTTACATTATGTAATACAGTAAAAGACTATACGCATTTCATCCGTAATCATTCAACATCGTTCTGAATTTGTCTTGCATTCGTGTGAAACACATGGTGTGAAGCGTAAATATTTTAAGAGCAATTTTTCACTTGTCCCAGTGAGTTTTGTAAACCTGGTTCTCTGACAATCCCCCACTTGGTATTCCATAGAAAATAAGTTAAAATTTTCCGAAGACAAGTCAGGTATTTCGGGTCTCCCGTTCGTTGTCATGAATTTTGTTAGTAAAATGTAGACATTTGTCACGGCATTCGACTGAGCTGAAATGGTTGTGTGTGAACGGACGCAGAATAATAAATCAGTAGAAAAGTTTGTTTTTTTTTCTGGTAGGGTGGAATAGGTAGTGAGAGATTCTGAATTTGTAGAATAGAGTCAAATAGGCAACAAGATGTATGGAGGTGAATGATAAAAGATAGAATTATAGCTGACAGATGAGAAGTGAATTGAATAAGTCTCCTTTACAATACAAAATATAAAGTTAGTCTAATATTCTCCGATCTAGAATATGGTAAAATAGTATGTAGTAGCAAGACTTCTATCAGAAGAAAATACTATCAAGTCTCAAAAATCATTTGGTTTTATTACATTTTGAAGCGAATTAATTTTACAATACAAGTTTACATCAATCGCGTGAATGAAAATTATTTATTGCCGGCTATTTATCCTCTAACGGTAAGCAAAACAAAAAGCAATCGTTTTTAATTAACTCGATTAAATATGCCAATAATGCTGATCATTCATATATCAGTATGGCCAATTACAGTGTCAAAATGAATTACAACAAAACCTGTGTAAATATACAAAGTAAATTTAGCACAAAATATTGTTATTATTTGCATAAATAAGTACGTACGAGCACTAAAAATATGATTCATGATTAATGTTGTTCGTTGCACGGATGTAGAACCATGTGTATGTATGTTTCGTACATGTAGATACATATTTGCATTTGACTATATTGTCAAGAGATGGCAGTGGTGTTTCCGCAGTGCACGTGACAGCGTAACATTACATGGTGAGTGTCAGTTAGGTACCAGAACCGTCAGTGCCCTAGAGCACAGCCCTAGAGCAAGTCCCACACATGTGCGATGTTCAATTTGGTACTGAATTGTCAACTTGTCACTCGGCAGTACAGTTGCTAACCGCAGCAAATCACTAGAACTGAAGAGCAGCCACTGTAGCTTTACACAGTTTCATCACCGGTCTATTTCACCGGTCCCATTCCATGTGCATATTGAAAGAAACATACAGTATATGAAATTATTCTTATAAGAATCATTTTCAGTTTAAGTTTGACTAAATACTAGATTTGCAGATATCAGCAAAGGTAATTTGTAAATTAAAAGAAACCAATAGAAGATTTATAGTAGCGCACTCGGGGAATACGTAATTGTTATTCATTAACCGATCCCACTGAACGAACACTAATCAGGTTAAAATTAAGTATCAATCGCATTTAAATCGATTCGTTACGTATTCCGTTTGAAGCCAAACGTTTTGCATTTGAATATCAATGAATAAATTGATTGAACTCGTGTTCATCAAATATGTTTCTAAACTGTATCTAACAGGAAATAGTAGGTATCCAATGATAATTAACACATAATTACACTTCTTGTTTCAATCGTTATAAAATATAGATGATAATAACTATGGATGTATTCGGTTCAAGGTGATTATCTACAAAATTATAAAGTAACTTTGTTTAGAAATCTATTTCATATAGATGTACCAAATAAAAATGAAAGTAATATCTCTGGATTGATGAGATTTTAATTAATATGTAAAATAAACAAGCTGTTAGAAATTAATTTTGACAGGTGCACGCTACATGTTAGTGTAGCAAGTATTAATAAATGCATAATCTTGTAATATCTACCATGCATAAAACCTGTCTCACAAGCCTGTGCCTCTTCCCACGCCAATCTTAAATTACTCGCTTGATGTCTATACACTCTCTCATTAAGCATTCTATTAGTTAACACATCAATATTAATTACCCATTAATAAGATCTATCAACTATTGAGCATTATATAACGTAAGATGATGAAACGAGAGTCTTCATATGTATATATATATATATATATATATATATATATATATATATATATATATATATATATATATATATATATATATATATATATGCTCTGGATTAATATGAAACTATTATAAACTCACATATTACTGATTACATGTCATAATACCGTAGTTTCTAAAATTGTTTACGTTTAAATTACACAGTGTGTTGCAACATGCAACCGAGTACAATCGCACTAATTGGAAGCAAAGAGATTTACACTATAATCAGACTAGATAATACAGGTTACACTGCATCGAGTCAAAGCTACAAAGCAGAGTCTATTTCAATTTTCATTACATTGCATCGGTTCCGTTATTAACTAAAGCCAATGAAGATTACATAAAACATTAGTAGTTACATGTATACTAAACATGTAGAAACATCATGATATATCTCTCCCAAGAGCCACGTAAAACTAACCACAATTAAATAATGATCACAAACAACAATACAGAATGATCAGTTTAAAATAACATTACTGAATTTGTAACTAGGAACTTTATTCAATATTGATAAACGTGAATTTCTTCTTAGTTGATTTCATTAGCCAACTGCTGATCGACAAACATGCCTATTCAAAATGCGCAGTTGACAGAATACATCAAATATTTGCAGAAAGAAGTTAATGAAAAATTAATATGCACACAGTGAGTTAAATATTGGCACGGCAAAGAGTTGCGGGCAAATGTTGAACTAGTGTGTACAGAGAAAAAGAAGAGTAACGCATTGGTGTAATCAACATAAATTGAAAATACGTGCAGAAGTAAACGTTTCAGCTTTTAGCAGGAGTTTCTGCACTTGACAACACAAAAAAACTAATTTGCAACAAAACTATCCGGATGTTTTGTTTAACTATGGCTACGTGAACAGCTTACGAGAAACTATTCACGCTTCGGCGTATCGAACACTCAAGTTTCATTTAGATTTCTGTTATTTGTACTTTTGAAATTTACGTAATCTGCACTTTTTCAGCAAGAATGTGTCCGTTGGTCTTTATTGGTAATTGAAAATGTGTACATTGTACAATGTTAAAGAGAGCAAGACGTTCTCTATAGAATTCCTTTGCCGAGATCTCATATTTCAGAATAAAATTCGTTTTTGTTTTATTATTCTCGGTTTAGATTATTTCTTCTTTATACGTCCAAGACGAATATGTTTCACAAAAACTAAACTCCGATGAACCGGAAATAATGTGTATTCTATGTGTATCAATAAAATTCTGTCTGTATTGTAAAAAATTTACGACGATATAAAACCTCGCTTTTCATCATGATCTTACGAACAAACAAATGCATCTTCATAGAGTCTGGTTATTGTGTACAGATCCGTAATCGAGAATATTGTGAATTTCATTTCAAATAATCAACTTACTGTTATATGAGACGAGTAAGTTTAACATTTGGTAAATATTTTGTTAGTACTTTTCACTTATACTATTATATAAAATAAACTTAATCCCTTCCTGTGGCCATTCACCCCCCATGCACTGGAGGGTTGTAATAGTGCCTATAACATCTCGAAAGTCGTAATTCACTCCATTAGGATAGCACACAATTAGTCGGTCATTCATGTTCAGCGGCCCGGGACAAAGAGGTAGAAAAAATATCACCTGTGACGCACAATAGTTTCAAGGACTGGGTACCACGACCGCACTCAAATCACAGCAGACCCCGGGCCAATGTGACCGCGGAGCTCCCTAAAACATCCCCTTGGAGACGGTAGGTAAGTGTTACACCTCATAGTCTGGTAAATATATTGCTAGGTCTCACAGACTCGACATATCTACACAGTAACACAATAGGTACGATGCGGCACACAAGAATCAGTGCGAGTGCTTTTTATATTTGATCAGTTTTTAAACCTAAGTTATTATTAGAAATTATTATGAATACATCAGTAGATTATAAACTAAAAACGGATACAATTAACAGAATCAAAGCAAGTAAACTTTGATTATGTAATCGTGAACAATGTGCTTGTAGCTTAGCATTATGATGCGGATAGCCCGAAGGTGGATTATTAGCAGCAACGCAATTTAGTACGTTTCATGTAAACTAATACCATCACAAGACACAGTAACTAGCACATCGTAAGCCTGTCAAAACTTGGTTAGATCTGTTAAAACATCCACATAACCTACATATCAATGAACTATTCAACATCAAGTAATAATTATTATTAGTACAGTAATCCAGAATTGGCGAATAATTACGAAACATATTGTTAGATTAAAACCTATATATCGATAGATCGCGGAACGACAGAAATATTTTATTCTTTTGTAAATCAAAACCGATCACAATATTCGTTACATGTATGTCATGGAAAATAAACATGTTGATGTAATTTTTACCTTAACTACATTGCAAAATCCACTAATGATGTTTACATTGCAAAGATTTCAAGAAGTGCCCTTTGATGTTGCATTGATATATGATAAACGTGTACATGCATGTTCGTTCAGTATGCGCATATAGACGCACTTGTCCGCTTTTACAGTACACTGTTCAATGAGTATTTGCGGGTACCGTATTCATTGGAAAATATTATTGCGTATCCATTTGCATTGGCCGGCAATCATTAGTTAATGGGTACGTGATCAGATCGTAATATTTATCTTTACAAATAGGCCGTAAGTTTTGTCATATTGTCCATCGACTGATAGTGCTGTTTAATCATAAAATGCTGCATAGAGGACCTTGTGGTATTTTACCGAAAGGTCAAGTTTTTGAGGGCATCCATTATTACAGCGTATGATTATATTTCATTCAGGAACACATTACTATTATTATTATATTAATAATGTATGAAACAGATTATCTTGTATGGAAATACGATAATTAAAATCATACTTTATTAATAAAACAAAATAAGTACTTCAATAATATAATATTATTTTCATTGGTCACAATGTACTAAAATAATACATAACTGAATGTCAACTATTGTACTGTTATTATGTTGAGTCTGGATTGCGTGAAGGATATCAATGTTATTAAAGTAGTTCAAGAGCATAGTAGAATACTCCAGTAATACAGCGAGTATCATGAGTACAGTTTTCCGTTCAATAATTAACCTACTATTACTCACCGTAAATAAATACCTCACAGCACTCTATTCGCGTGAACCCGACAAGGACACAACTAAAATGTTACTTTAATTTGTTTTCCCTAAAAACAAACAGACTAAACCCCATATGTCAGATGTTTTAGGTGTTCGCATTCGTCGAAAAAACAACCCACTGACAGGTAGAGACACAAAAAAATATACGTCAAAAATGAACACTTAAAAAAGCATTGTCTGGTCTTCTCGGTTTTATTTTTGCACGCGCGCGTGTCATCTGTTCCGTTCGCACAAGCATTCACACGTCTAACATTATATTCATCGTTTTTCTAGCTGCGATATTCGCCAAAACACCATTTTTATACATGAAGTGACGAAGAAAATCCCTATAGGAAAATAAATGAATGCCGCAGTATGAAATTTTATCATCAATCTTTCATTAGACGGAAAACGTACATATGTAATCCAGGTATGGTTTTGTTGTTAGGTATTTACATATTTTATATTTTTCTAGATCTATTCTATTGTATAGCTGTTTGTAAAATGGAATATATTTTGAAATCCAATGAATATTTCCATTTAATCCGTTATAGATGTATTACTTGTATAGTTTTTATTCAATGCACCAGTTTTATACACTGCGTATCGATTAGTATTTTAATTTTATGTACAACTGAGATTAAAAAAAAAACTCTAAAGTATATTGGCGATTCGAACCATAACATTTATAAATTATTTAAATTACCAAATAAGCATCTTACCGTTGTGCCAGCAACGCTATAAATAATTTTTTTGCAAAAATGATATTTAAGATACATCTTTTAATTATTACTTTTTAAAAGCATTTTTATCAGAAATGTGGGCATTAATATCATTTTAATTAATACCGGTCAATGCTAATAACCTATCCCTACACCTGTACCAAATTTCAGAGCTCTAAAATGAATAATACAGAAGTAATCGCAACTTTTTCAATTTTACATGTTAATTCCCTATGTACCAGATTTCTTGAGACACCCGGTATATCTGTATGTATGTATGCATGCATGTATGTATGTATGTATGTATGTATGTATGTATTTAAATGTTGTTAAAACTTACTCTAGCTTATGCGAAATGTTGAAAACTGCCGATGTAATATAGACGTTTTGAAATACAACGCACAACTTCACTCGGAACGTGCCTTTTTGACAGTAAATCCAATACGACAAGAGTCAACTACGTTCGTCATCACAGCAAGCGTGCAATTGACATGGATCCAGAAAGCTTTAGCGAAGATGTTAAAACCAGCCAGCATCCCTATTACCAGTTTTCTATACATACAATACGTACCACTCATTCGATCACCTTGCGTAGTCGAAAATATTTTTCCTGAATTTCGAATCGACTCAAATTTACGAATCATATTAAGACATAAAAATGGATCGCAAGCAATATTAGCATAAAAGAAACATTTTATCTAAATTGCATCTTTAACAACACATTTTTAATAATGGGCCTTCGTGAAAACGATTTATCATGTGAACTTGCCTTCTCTAGACCACAAGGGCAGTCTAGATTTATATTAAAAATGTGTGTAATTGTTTTATTATTGTAATTTCTAAAGTGAAATCATAAATATTTGTTATACAATGAAATAATACATACGTATATTGTCAATGAAATCCCAATTTAAACAGGTCCGGTCCACGTAAACAATAAACGCATCAAGATGTTTAAAACACTGAATTAGAGATTACCGAAATGGGTGCGAGCGCATCTTAATTTTCGAACGTATAATTAAGAAACAATAGTGTACGCCCAGACTGAACGACAATAGGAACACCATTGCATTCTTAAGGCGTAGGCGCCGAGAACCTTCCTCTTGTTATCAGAAATCTTCATTCATTTCCATTCTGCCAACCGTTGCGGAAAATACGAGAAAACAGAAGAATTTCCGCACAGTGAAATATAGAGCACATGCAATACGCGCATTTGCTTGACGCAACGGATAATGTAAAATATTTTTGTCTGACATTTAAGAAATTATATATATATATATATATATATATATATATATATATATATATATATATATATAATTTTTTTAATAAAAACGCTTATTAAAATAACAAATGTTTGTTCTTGTCAAAATGCTTTTCTCTAAAAACAATTTATACATATTTATTAACATAACCGCTCAAGTAATATTGATAGAAAGTGGTGAAGAAATTCTTAATAGAATAATTTCAATATACAATATCTTACTGAAAGGCCCTACCAGATCACTAGATCTACGCGATAGAAACGCGGCGGTACCGAGAACAGTGCTAACGTAAACGAAATCGAAGCAAATTAAATTCTCTCTGTGATAATATTTACATTGCATAATGAAAATCAATAGTTTCTGCTCACTTTAGTACCCGCAACTAAACTTAAACACACTTTCGCAAGTTTTACTCGAAATGATCATTAATTACTCGGAAGTCAATCGCTTTCATAATTAATAGCACCGACATAATATTGCTGTGGTAGTATGCTGTAGCTACCATTATTTACAAGAAATGAGTCAAATATTCTAATAGCAGTATATATTGTAAAATAAAACTGTATATATAGTTATTAGCATTCAATAGCCAGTATATATTGGCAATAATTTTGCACGGTGAATATTTGTTCACTTTTTATTGAAAACTAAATATAACAATTATTCAATATATTAATGTACGCGACAAATCAAATAACGGAAACATCGTACATTACGCATTTATAAGCAAACATTTACACGAGCAACCGTGATAGAGGAAGTGTCAATATCTATTCACTGAATGAATCGACGCGACTGTGCGTATTCTTTTGCCGCAAACCTACGATTATAAATATCGATACTACTTGTATAGAGAAATAAAGTGTATGAAATGAGGTCGTCGATTGAAGTCTAACACAGCGTAAAATTAATAATTAAAACTCGAACATGCAATGCCACAACATATAATATTACATAATTGCGTATAATTACAAATTATTTCATTCCCTCCACGTTTGTATTTAAAAATAACCGTAAATTATTTCTATTCGTTTAAACAACAATGTTGTCGGTAAAAATCATAAGTTACTCTTTAAAATTTGAAAATAAATTATCCAAATTGATAACATACATTGACCACGAGTTTCAAAATTATCAGTGATTTTGAATGTAGGGTCTATACATTCAAAATCACATCATTGGTTCCATGAATCAATGGAGAAAAAATTAAAATGTTTCAATTAATGTCACGCAATTTTTCCGACGCAATGCGTCAAAAATTTTGAATAATATTTGTTTTACATCGTTATAAAAATTAATTTATACTTTCTTCTATAAATCCTTAATTATATATTTTAAAAAGACATTCAAGAATGAACTAACACTTTATAATGGAAAGAATTGACATACATTTTTTTTTATCAATGTTGGTACTTCTGTTCACGTGTTCATTCAGGTTTGTACATTACTTTCATTACAATTGCCTTAGAAACCAAGTTATTTAAAAGCACAGAGCTTCGATAATTACTTCTCAAAACATTTGAAATTCAGACTACGATACAAATTAATTAACATGAATAATTGACTAGCGCGTAGAGACATTCGTAATTATGATTTATTATTTATATGATGTATTACATATGAACAGAACTATTTCAGTCGAATAAATGCAAAAATTGTTGAAAAAAAACAATAAAAATACAGAATAATTTAACATGGAAAATGTAAGAAAATAAATCTAAAAATTACTTGATAATACTTTAATTTCATCTTTAGACTGAACAATATTCAAAATAATCTACTAATTACAAAATTTAAGAACAGAAAACTCGCAACAATATTTCAACGAAACAAAAAATCCGAGTTAATTAACACGCTGTAGAACAGCTATGTAAATAAGGCCGCCCACATGAACATATTTTGTCACCCCCTTTGAAAGCACGCGCGTTTCAGAAATTACATTTTCACCATCCCTATACATACATCTTCCATAAAGAAAATTAACATTTTTCCGAGCACGCATTATTATTATTTTTTGTTAAACATATTTTTATCATTAAAAGTAAATTTGAAAAATTCCTTAGCCATGTTTAATTAAATCAGTACTATAGTAATAATTGATTACACATTTAGAACACAAAATTAAATTGTTAATAATGCCATGCTTCCTATAAATAATCAAAATTAACATGCATTTTTAATTTCAAAATAAAAAAATATAATATGAAAATAATAATCAAAATTAACATGCATTTTTAATTTCAAAATAAAACCATAATATTGAGTCATAACACTAAAAGATTTCCGCTGAATTACAAATTTAAAATAGATTTTAATAATCGTATTTTTTGTATTATTTTAAATATTGTTTAAATTAACAAACTGAAAATAAAGCTTACTTATTAACTACACAAATATTAAGTAATATAAAAGTTTATCAAAAAACCAATCTGACCTTATTTATTTATTTCCAAAACATCAAACCACAAATCCACTGTCTTGCATCAAATCAATGTGAAAAGAAAAACAGTTAAACATCAAAAAGACAACAGTAATTTTAAATGAAATGCACAAAAATTGTCAATCGGTCAATAATAGTCACAGTATCTTCGCATTCACAAGAGAAAAAAAAAAACAACTGAAAAGCGCGTTCTGTCTGAAAGCTGCACAACAATTCACTTTGCACGGAAACGTCAGAGTTGTTGTCGACTGCGGAACGCGTGACAGTTTCGGAGATCCGGAGCAGACACAGGACGTGCACACCACCCGTCGGTTACAGAACGAATGAGAGACTCTGGAATCCGCGCGCCGCAGAAGCGTACAAGCAAGGCACACAGTGCGCCCTCCGGACACTGCGTACATACACACGCCACCACGGCACACTACAGACTTATCGACCACATACTTCACCAATTGTTTTAATCAAACACTACACTACACAACATATCCTTGTATAATTTTGTGTCACTTATAACATTGCTGTTATTTTCTGTGCTCTATTAAATGTTAAACTATTCATTTGTTTTTGTAACTAATCTGTGATATGTTTATATAGTTCCGATCACGTATGAAATATGACGATTTTACAGGAAATGTGACTAGACTTGGTAAAATTAGAATTGATAATATACTGTGTCTTGTACGATTTTGTCTAATACCGTTAGATGCATTTTTCGCTATTTGCTGTATGACGCATACACAATAATCACACATAATGTGACAGCACATCACACAACTGTTGTGGCAATTTACTGTCGCCTCATTTGCAGAAAATAACATCGTTGTTGTACGTTGTGTTATAAATCTTCGTATTCTGCAACACTAGCTGTACTTATATCCACTTCAATATTATAGTGAATCGACAACATTTCATATAATGTATTTAACAATTAATGCTGGCAATAGCAACTTATATAGTTTCTTATCTATTACGGATATAAAATGTAGTAAAAATGAAATAATTTAATTACACAGTAATGGGTATTTGTTAATAAAACACCAGTGTTATTTACGTGCATATCTCACATACGTAACAATCATGCTAACAATAAGCAAATAAGTACTTGTTCATACAAGTCGGTTAGAAAGAGTACTACTACTACTTGTTGAAATCTCTAAAGACCTGACCGGTTACTTGACGACCAACTTACCGGTGACACGGCGAGAGATTCTGTATCCGATACGTTTAATTGGTGATTGGGATAGATGGGCTACAATCATTCATGACATCGATTGCGTATAGATTTGTTATTTCTCACGAGTAGCTGAAGAGGGAACACGATATAACGTACAATACATTGAATCAGAAACAGGAATAAATTATTGCCAATATTTCACATAAATTATTTATAAATTCAATTCATATTTCCGTGGAACGTTTTACGAAATATTTGATTAATAAAATTAAATAAAACTTGAAATATAATTGAATATATTAATATTATAATAATGTACGTAATACATATATTTAAATTTAATATAATTGAAAAGCATTATTTCATTTAGAATATAGTTCTCAGGTAGTCTCAAAGTTTGTTATAAATTCGTTACGTTTAAAAGCCGGTTAAACACTATAGAACTATTGCAAACATTTGAAAATGTGTATTAACAGAACACCGTCTGTTGTCAAACTATAGGCAAAACGCCCGGGTTCTACTGGTGGTTCGAAACGTGTGAGTGACAGCTACAACTGCTCAACCGCGGGCGCAAACTTGTTTTTCCTACTTCAAGGATTGTCGACATGAACAGCGAACTGGAGTTCGGTACAGGTCAGCACCGTGTCAATCCAGTTTCACTTCGGAAACACATTATTCACGTATTGACTTGTTCAAAATTGTGAATAATCATCATATCATAGTTTGTCCATTTAAAAAAAAATAGTATTAAACATTTTATTATGGAATTTAGATTCAAAATTTTAGCATGACTAAGATTGATTTTACAGAAATTCTTAATAGAAATAAAATCGAATTGTTTCCTGTCTCATCCAGCATTGATATCTAGTTTATAAAATCTATGAATAAGCAACCAGTACTACATGAAAGTATTGCGGGTTGCATATTTGATACAATTTATAATTTAGTGAAAAAATAATCGTAAGTAATGTACATCTAGAACTATAAAGAAATAGTACAAATTTTCTAGTATAAAACAACAGGTGCACAACACAATATAACACTTCATCAATCACAAGTACGTATAGTATGATGAGGTTATGTATATATGTTAGATTTTCTTTGTCTTATGTCCGCTGTAAAAAATCACGTATTCGCTATTATACTTTATCGAGGCCGCCAAGGGTTATTTAAGAGCTATATTCTTTTCTCTTTTATTAAGGGTTTCCCCATCGTAAAAAATCACGAAATCTCGAACACCAATGGTAGACGTTACGAATTGACGTAGCGAATATTTTATTTACCATAAAATGGTGCCACCTCCTAAATACAAACTAAGGTTTAATTTTATAGCCTCGATCAGCTTCTCAAATTTTATGCTTCTCCGCAGAAATAAATATGGTGTTTATGCGAATATTTTAAGGGGGGTTCTATTCAATATAAGTTTAATACAAATAATTTAGACATAAACAATATATTATTAAATGAAACTACCAACTTGACGAAATAAAACGTCTAAAAGATAACAATTCTGTGCAATTTTTGTTAGCGTTGTGATTCTTTAAATAAAAACATAACTTGAAGCTTCTAGCAAAATGAAACCAAGTGTGTCATATACTATATAGTACGCGACCCACTTTAAAAAACGCATCCATTTCCAGACATGATAAATTATTAATCTTTTTACGATCTTGCGACGAACCACTGAAAATAATTGATGATATTCTGACCTTGCTCAAGGAAAACTAGAACATTCTACCACAAAATTTCGGTTTTCTAAAAACCCGTACTGAAATACATAAAACTTTTTGAATAAATGAACATTCGTAAATGTAGAATGAACATTTTTAATTAGAAAACGTCAAATAAATATTAATTTTAGCCTAATAATGCTTCCTGCTTTGGTGCCCCCTCAAAAAAAAAGTTTACGAACTACTGATACCCACATAGTAACGATTTGAATACAGCGCGTGTAATAAATAATTTCGAACGGATCGTTTTGTAAGCGGTCCAGCAGTGTTTAATCTATGGTTCGGAGAGACTTTAATACTCTATGACCTACATGCGATATGGTTTGTGTGGATAGACTGCAGTGAGCAAAGGACTGTTTGTATGTGCATATCTCATAGCATAATATTGGCACTGCATGGAAATAGTATTGACCAGCAGTAGTATATGACCTCAAATACATAGTCATACATGTACAAATAATATGACAGTGTTAACATTTAATTTGAACCCAATAATTTCCGCATACCGAATCTAAACAATTGACTTTACATTTAGAGACGTAACTATGACAATAGTTAGTGATCTGTTATTGGTAGTATGGTTTAATACAATATTATCTACCAACTGGTGTTTGCTTAAATAACGAACAATATTCAGCTAGTTGTGAATAGGACAAATAAATATTGTTCTTCTTCAACATACCTATATATATATATATATATATATATATATATATATATATATATATATATATATATATATATATATATGTGTATATATATATATATATATATATATATATATATATATATATATATATATATTCGCATACCTTCCGAATTGTATTTGTAACAAAACATCTACATTAATCCTTTCGTAAAACTGTCACGTCTTTGTCATATTATCTTTGTTCGTGTCAAGAGCAAACGGACATTTTCACTATGCTTACTACAAAAATCCATTTGTTTTCATTACGCACTTACATTTCTCAAAATGCTAATCCCTTTGCACAAGCGGTCTCAATAAATTTCACCGGTGACACTCGACGCTTAGAGTTGTAGGTAGTACAACGTATCGTCTACTGCTCACACTACCAATGTTCAATTTGACAAAATTCTACCATGCGGTAGTTCAAACATTTTCCTATAAATTCAAATTAATCATTTACTGCAATTGACATTGCAATTGTGCACAAAAGTTATTATAAAATCTATCAAATGTAAAAGCCTTTTGTATTTTGAAACTTTTTAACTCATATTTAATAATTAAATACAGGTCAATGGATAATTGTTCTGGTGTGCTTCCATTCTGTTTTCATAGCGAACAAAATAAAAAAAATAGTGTGAAATCGCTCCGGATTATGAAAAATGTACAATTAAAATATCCTCTGACTTTTCCCGTATGTATGAACAAAAAACTAATTACATAGTTTCACCAATTAACCAACTATATGCTTCACAAACAAGCGTTCGCGCATTTGCACCGTTGAATTACAAAAAAAACGTACATCGCTATGGATAAAAACTATTAAAATTTAAATAATTACAGAGAGAACGTGAGTGATAGTAGTGCTGATGAAAACGGTCGTATTTACACTAGTTTTTACACGATAAATCAACAAAATATAAACATGATAATTAGTTTGGAAATCAAATAGCAAAATCACCGAAAGTAAATAATTTAATTTCCCGAAACTCAAACAAACGTGTGAATTGACTTCTGTCGGTTTATATAACGAACACTTCGTTACAATCAACGTTCGGAAGCGACTACTAACGCCTCCATTCAACACCAGTTTAAACGTAACACACTGCATCGAAATACCAATTCATCTAATGCCCTTGCATCTCACTAAAAAATCAAAACTTATATGAATACAAACGGTGTACTACTCATTCTACATTCTACACTTTTGTTAACCTATAATTTTATTTACTTCCGCATTGTTCATCATGATTCGTTAGTTTATTTAGATTTCCGGCATTCTCCATGAAACTTCTTTTTTTCAATTCCACATACCTCATTATTCGCTTCATTGATCATTAAATAAATTGATTCAGAATACTTCCTTGATATATCAGACTTGCCAACTTAATTTCTATTATTTTTAGTCTGACATTTCGTAACTATACCACTTCACTGATTCTTGAACATAAAAATTGTTTCAATTTTTTCTTCTTCTTTGTATAACTGAATGTGATTGAACATTTATTTCTGTAAACTTACCAGCTAATAAACAAATATTCAATTAGTTATTTACTTCAGTTGGAAACTCTGAAAGTAGAAAATTCGAAATGATATTTATACGCTCGTGAATTCGTACCCGTATAATTAGATGCAATGTATCGTATCCATATGAAACTGTATGTTTGCTCGACTGGTCCCGCGGTTGGTGTAGGTTTGTATGGCAACGAAGGGGGTTGGAGGGTAGTGGCACACGATCATCGATTCGTAAGCGAACAGCGACACACTGTGCGCCTCGGTGCCATATTAATTAACTCACAATTAAAGCATTACCATTTTAATTATAGCACAAGCAACCGCACACGAACCTAACCTATTTGCGGAAACTTGTGCACGATGCTGGTGCCATCTATATAGAGTGGTTACCATTATTATGAAGTGTAAGTGGCGTCCGCTTAGTGTCGCATTCGAATCAAGCCGTTATTACTATTATCTTACAAATTGCTTACTTCAACAGATTATATCGTCAATTAGAAAATATAATGCTTGGAGAATACTGTATGAAAATAGATTTGACAACTGCTAACATCGACTACAGATTGGAATATTTATTAACATTAACTATGCGCGGTAGATTGGTAACTTACTGGCTAAATCTAAAAGCAATATTCCAATTTGACAGTAGGGTACGAGCCATATATCATACGAACAATAATAATTATCAATGCGCACCGTTTCACATTCGCCAGAGGAAATCATTCAAATCTAACCATTTATACAATACGTTTGCCGTACAGAAGTTACGAAGCCGCAACTGAAATTTACCATCACGTGTTATTCTACACAATTAAGCCCGGTAACCGCAGAATACGACCTAACCTAACGTACGTATCTCAATGTGGAGTTGCTGCTCGCACTACACAAGACCACAGCACCTACCCTTCACCCCACACTCAATCACTATTGCTACCCCCGCTCCAGCCAAAAGTACTACTAGTATGCCCGGAACGTGCTGCAAACCGTCCGGAATCAGTAGACGTGAATGCCTTCAAGTTTGACAGTCAATACCATATCCGCGACACACTGGTGCCAACCGTCCAAATACTGTCATTAGCCGTCTTGGAACAAGTAAGAAAAATGTATCTATTTATTATTACTAGTACTATTATATTATAAAACAAATGATAAACAATGATATTCTGAACAGTATCCAGTTAATATAGTATCTACTCATATTTTACATAGAATATATTGCGAAATATATATTTCTATTCATCCCTTCAATGATTCTTCAGTTCTAAATAATTTAAATGTATGCCAAGTGCTGAACTGAGAATTCAGATTCATCGTGAATTTTCTATGCGAGACCCCCGCCTAAATTGCAGATTGGAATGCGGCGAAGCTTATAGACTATTCAGCACGTGGAGATGCTACTGTTTGCTCCGTTGTGAAGCACGTATGTTTTCGTACCCTGGGGGGCCTACTAAGATTCGTCGAACGCTAGGAAAAAGGGCCATTTTATATTTGTCCTTGACGAGACAGACTGTGAATTATTTATAAATGAAAGCGGCACGAAAGTTTTCCGAAATCAAAGAAATTTGTATTAAACGACTAAGTGTAATGTGTACGTTGGGTATTTGGAATAAAAATTAGAATATTCTAAAGCTAACATTTACGTACAGTAAAATTACAATATGGAAACTCAATTTTTATTCGTCTTTTTTTTATATAAATATTTCGTTTCTAATACTTCGTATTTTTCATGTTAGCTACAAATTAAAATTAGTTTTACAAAACAATAAATTGATCTAAAAGTTTTATTTTATACGTATTGAAGAAATATGATTTTCTTTTAAAAATTAATAACTACCATCAGCGAGGCGAAGAATTCACGAAAACATTGTAATATTTTATTTTAATCCAGAATATTCTATGCGGGCGTGTATTGTCATTCAGCATAATAGAATGTACACATATGTATAATATCTATGTGTATATGTATATGTGAACATGTATGCTATAGAATTTCCCTCTGATCTCTCGAATAAAGACATAAAGAAACGAAAGAGTAACGCCTCGGCTAGGGGCCGCCCTTTCGTGTCGTCGCCAGAATTTGTGTCAAGCCTGAAACATAACGATAGACCAAGTTTGACCCAGATAGGTTACAGCGCCAGAGATTCAAGCAATTTATTGCATTTTCATCTAGATTAACAGTCTAAACGAAACATCAATAGTTTCTGTGTTCATTTCAGTACTTCAAGTGTGTGTTGAATGCATACCCATTGCACTTTGCGATTTCTATTCGTAAAAACTTAATCACCAATAAATAAGACTATGCTATGGGTCTCTCTATATTGTAATTATATGTAGATAGATAGATACATATATACTCGTAATTTATTCGTGCCTTTCGGCTTAGAATCTTAGATTTTCTTTTGTGCACATTCCCATTAATTGACTTAAATAAATGACAGCCTAAAGATGCATATATGTTAAATCTAATATATAATATCTATCTACATTGCAACGATTTTTGTCCTTTAAAAACGAATAGACACACTTTAACGTTGCATATCTTTTAATATTATCTTAAAAACCTATTCCATAAAGTAGTCCGTAAATGGAACAAGAAACTTAACTTCATAAATAAAGATATTAGGATAAAAAAATTCACTTAAACCATATTTAAATTCATCATAATTGCCTACGTATTCGTTGCGTGTCAATATTGACTATAAAATAATAATTTCGTCCATCAAACAGACAGCTCAAACAAATTAAAAAACAAATATAAACACCTTAGAAACCTGAATAAATAAAATTACAAATTAAGTAATGAAGAACCGTAGAGAAAAGTAATTAAAAAGAGATAATTGGATTCAAAAGGAATTTTTAAACTGCGCGTCGGAAAATATTAATTAATTTTTCACGCCGTTCAAGTAGTTGTGAAATGTTTAAAAATCTGACAGATTATCTTCGCGTCTGGCTCAAGTTAATTTAGCTTCTCTCGTCGGAACTTCTTTGCGGCCTAATTTACATAAATTTCTTTAGAACTCTTCGACTTACTCTTGGATTGACTCAGTGCTGGTTTCACTTGTGAACATTACTTGATGCAGTAGAATATCCTTGTAATTAGGAATATTCCATGGATTTGTACAGGAAACGGAGATCGTACACCCATCTCTTCGATTTTGTGTTCTTCCTCATGTTACTCTCGCTCATCTATGCAAAGTTATATCTGTCTGTCTGTCAGTTTCGGAAAACAATTTTTCATTCCTTCCCAAAAAGTTCTACTCATATTGATGGTTTTTATACGATGTCTTGATAATCCTTATACAGGAGTGGTTTCAGTAGAAACTAATGTTAAATTTATGGATAGCAAAAAGAAAATTGTTTGTGTTCTTCAATATTATTTATACACACATTTCTATTCTTGTTGTCATCGTCATTTCTGTGAGACATTTGTAGCTGCTAGGTGAAGTTGTTTTTAAAACTTATTAATATACAAGTCACAAGTAGATATTTTCTATTAAATCTTCATGTCAATATTAATTAGAATCGATTTGTTAACAATTACCTCGAGCTGAACATGATATTCAGGTGAACGTCGTTGTATCGATGCTTCTGTTTACATATATAGTGCACTGTTCCTAAGTAAACCTATGTAAAATCAATCTGCTCCAATCTGTAGAGTAGATCTAAATAAATTTAATTTCTAGTCTGATCCCCGATAGCATACTGTATACCATCATCACCATACACAATATAACTTGCCGTGTCCCTGATTCTAATTAAATTACCTAGGGGAGACACACCCGATGACCTGGGGGTTCCCAACTATGTCCTGTGCACACTAAAGCACTATATTGAAAGGATCCTCTGGCATCCTGGACTGCCAACATACCAAACATTCAATACTATCTGCATTGTTTAAACCCTAGCACACTACATTATTCCAATATTGCACATTAAACTCATAATTTAGCTCGTGCCCAATTCGTACTGCTGCGATGTGTAGAATGTTTATGAAATCTTTACGAAGTGAATATGTTATTTACATTGTATCCTAGCAATAATCTATCATGATGATTCTGTGTTGTGGTATGTGGTAAAAAAATCTGTGTTATTGCACTGATGGCGTATACGATGTGCATGCATTTCAGCAATGCAACACAACCAGAGGATTATGGGAGCGAGACTCCGGTTGAATCCGGATAAAGTTTCCCCGCTGCCGATGTTCGGAGCCAGTGTGTCGGCCAGAGTAGCGTGCGTACACGCTCCTTGCAGCATCACTGACCTCCCTTCGCGTCCTCCATCCCCGCGTCAATGAACCACACGCGACCACCAGCGACGACTCGTTACTCAAACACATGCTTATGATTTTTAAACAAGTTGATTCTCCAATATGCTTATCGCTAACATGTTAAACTACGCTCTCCTTCCTAACTACTGTTTATTTTCATTGTACTGTATATTATCTTTCCGTATTTTCTTATAAAAATATTAAATAACTTATTACGCAATGAATATGTAGCCTGCACCTATATTACCGGCAATGTCACAATTGCAAATATTTATTTGTTAGTCAATAACTGTTTGGACAGTTTGGTATTACATACATTTATATCTATAGTGACGAGTCGCCACTGACATGCAAACAGTCACAGATCGATGTTGGTGCATTCACCGCTTACTAGAGATCTTTACTACTACGGTCAATCTAGTGTCTTCGGGATGTTCTTGGGTGAGTTGGCGCGTCGCGCAGTGTGCATTTCGCAATGGTTTGCGCCCGCAGCAGACCACACAGGGGATGTACCATTGCCGAGGATCAGCACCCGGACAATACCGGTGGATGAGGATACGGAAAAAGGGTGCGGGAGTGCAAGCTATGTAACCGACCGTGGAACGAGCAAGCGTCTCCACAGACGAGGAAGTTTAGCAACAGGAAAATAAAAATGACAAGAAATCATGACGGTTAAGTGGATGTTTCTGACGGGGAAACTTTACTCCAATACTATGGGCATTTCACAATCAAATGCGATGAAGAAATTTCGAGAATTATGCAAGCAACAAGAGATAATATAATAAAATTAAAAATAGATTCATATCATTCCAAAATTAACAGAATTGTATATAAGTCAAAATTAATGTTGTTTTCTGATTAATATCCTGAACAAAATTATAGCAGATTATATGGTAGATATACATAGTATACCGGTACAGTGACCAAATAGTTGATCAGTCCATTAATGTGTACAGTGGATTTACACTCCATAAAGTATTAGGATCGCCGTAATCGCTATCAACAACATATCGGCCATCAATTATCGCTTTCATCGGGCGGGAACCAGTAACAACAATGAACAGTAAACTGACTAAAACTCCCACTAGCTAGTACCGGTTCATGTTCATACATTTCCCTTTAAGCCTTCGCCAATAAACTTATATGTAATCAGCTTGGCTTGGCATAGATTCAATCTATTTCATGAATATGCAAGTAGCGAAGAATATGATGTACACAGTAGTTACAAGACCCAGTTAACATCATTAAAATATACAATTAAATGTTGTTTTTTTTCTGTTATAACTAATTCTCCATCTCGCTTGCATCTGTCAGTTTCGACGACTTGAAATGTGTAATTTTATTTACTATTATTATCCAACGAAATAACTATGCGAACCAGAACTATTTATTTTGAGTATTTTAAATTTTGTGAACTGGATATGAATATTCTTTTTAAGAAGTAATTATATAGTAATGTAGCATGTAATTTTGACTTACGTTTTATCATATGAAAATATGTACAAACTTCTATTTTAAATAAATATCAGAATATAAATAGGGTAAGTTAATTTTTTAATAGAAATATAATTAATTTCTGCGTGAATTATATAAAACTATAAACTAACGTCTGCATATGGTAAGAAAAACTACTCGCGTGTCTAGAGCATTCAAAACAGTGAAGAAAACTTGAAGTTCTTAGTGACAGAGCTTCATGGCACAGTACAAGTTTAAAATGTCCTGTCTCTAGGTATTTACATTATTATGTGTCGGCAAGTTACAGTGCTTAGAGTCCGGAGAACATCTAATGCCAGTCTGATCCGGGTTTGGCTGCGACCCCGGACTACGGTATGTAATGGCGCACATTCAGAAACTCGATTTAGACCAAGATGACGACAGTAAAACTGTGTACACCCTGCATCCTTTACCGCACGAACAGCATTCTTATTTCATCAACCTGATCTAAATAATAAAATATTTCATTTTAAATTTAATCCAAGCAAAGAACAATAAAATGTTTAATTCATTTCATTCTGTTTCATAGTAAATATAAACAAAAACAGATTTTTTCGCTGAAAAATGTCCAAGAGAAAATATCTTCTTGCGCAACTAATTGAAAACGTATTTTTTAATTTTTAAGTAATGCAAAAGTTATAATATGTACAGGTGATAGGCAACGCGCAGTACTTCTACGTAAAACTGGTCAGACATATAGAAATTTGTAACATGCTATCAGATGAGTAGAACAATTATAAAAGTTCAACAATATGAACGTCTGTTTTCAACAGATAAAAAAAATATTTAAGATAAAAAATATTAGAAGTTAGATTGGCAATTTGTATGAATTGAATCTGACATATTGCAATCAATGTCATACGATGATTAAATTGTTTGCAGAAAAGAAAAGGTAGACGTCGTGTATTGTAAATGTTAAAATATTAAATAAACTCTCCTCGTATTTATTCTAACATTTCTTTTACAATTTAAACAATCAATATGAATGTCTGATTTAGTTATTTATTTCATTTCAAATTACATATATTTCTGTTCAAATAAGATCTATATTTTTTAATACGCTTTTTTAAATCGTAATTTATATATAAAAATAGTAAGCCCATAGTCAAAATTATAAATCCACTTCTGGTACCACAATATAATATAGTCGAGTTGGCATATGAGTACATGGGCGGGACTAAATTATGACGTCATTACACATGAGTACCTCCTGGCATTCTCTTGTAATGTAAAATAATTGTTATTGTGAACCATGCTTACAGTACTCCGTTTTTTTCTTGGTCTCGACATGTTATAAATTGATCTTCCGACGCCAGATAGAAAGAAATATATACTATTTCTTTTCATGACAGGATTTTGCATTGCGAAAAATTGTAAATAATATTCCAGTGAATCAGAAACAAAAAATATATAATTTTAAACTTGTATACAATTACACTAGTTCGCACTAAATAATTAAATCTGCCCACAAACCTGCTCAATTATTGTTACAATCCATAGTTACCAATTTGTATCATAAATAAAACCGTGTATCTAATAGTAATATTAGCTAACAGGATAAGATTATTTTCTTTTAGTATAAAATGTTTAAGAATATTTTTATTGACATACCTTTGTATAACTTCATTGAAACACTCCGTTTTAACGAACAAAATTCGCACAACTTCTAATCTTATTACACTGTATTAAATAAATAAATTAAAATGAATACACTAGTTGCTCACTACACAGTTTATCACATATTATGTTCGACTTTGTAGCATAAACATCACAGCAGTATAAATATAAAATATAAACATGCGTGCAATGGTCGACATAAAATAAGTCACTAGTATGTTATAAAGGAGTAATACGCAATAAATAGTATTTCTCCAGCACTTACGTCAGCGCCCGATACCTGTATCCTGTTCCAACTTGTAACAGTGACGTAATGTTATACATCTATATTTTCAATTATACAATAAAAATGTAAATACTGTTAACTCGTAATGACTTTTTAATGGACAATCATTTCTTTACAATGCTCGTAGAATATTTTTATAATTTACAGTGATTAGTATCCATGTATTTGTATTCATTTCTTTTCGAATGACTACTACAATAACACAATATAAACAAATACTACACATACAATTATTTTACATGTTTATTTGAAAGTTTATTAATTAACAAATACAATGCTTAATACCAATATGTTTTGGCTGGTACTCGATCCTCTTTTATACCCATTTGTTCCATGACATCCATTTCAAATGTCTGTAACTTTGGTGTAAAAGTAATTTGCTCGACAACTTTGGCTACAGTGTCTTTGTCTTGTTCTTTATACGTCGCTTTTGTTTTATAATCTTTCGTTTCCTCAGTAGCAGCAGGAACTGGGATAATTCTACCTGTACGTGAAGATACACGAACCTTCTCGCCTTCTTCAGTATATCGCCATTCGATTGGAGTAGGTTTTAAGTCAGCAGGATCAACCAAAGCAACCTGATCCGTAACCAACAATGGTGATTCAGATTTAACGATGATTCCAGGAAAATTCTTATCTTTACCAACTCTTCGTAAATGGGTATTTAATCCTTCAACTATTATCCAATTTCTTTCTTGGATTACTTGTACGACAAGTCCCTGTTTTCCTTTATCTTTACCAACCAATACTTCAACCCGATCACCTCGGAAAAAACTCCAGTCTTTGATTGGTTCGATAAATACTTTCTTGCGTCTTGTTCCTGGATAATTCTGTTGATAAAACTGTCCTGTCCATGGTCTATTTGTGGTGAATCTGAATGTTTTGCGTTGAACTGTTCTCGGTAAATATTGTGGCAAACCTCTTGGAGTTTTCCAGTATACTTGTTCTATTGCCCGCTTTATATAAGATTCAGGAAAATTCGAAAACTGCTTTGTCCATTCTCCTACTCTTGACAATAACAACTGGGATAATCTCATTTTTTTTTATTTGACCAGTACCTATTCAACACAAGTATCACCAGCATATATTTTCGTTAGATGTCGATTTAACCTCAAATAATCACATTGACATTTCAAAGTACAAATTACATTGTACACAAAATAAATATCAGAAGACAAAGAAGAAGTGTATGTCATCAAAATATAAATACAAATTTAAATAAATTTATGTATTATTACACAAAGAATATAATCCAGTACAGATAGCATAGTGTTATTAATATAAACATGAACTAAACTGCAAAAATATTATATTAAATTTACTAAATAAGCCTAAAGCCTGAATTATACTGAATTTATTTAGAAAATAAAAAATGTACACCAACTTATTTGGTCGGTTAAGCTTGGGCTATGATGGATTTACGGCATTTATTAAGAAAACATAAACTGTACTGAAACCCAGGCCAAAGAGGCCATGACCTAGGGCCCCGTCGCCAGCCTAGGTTTTTTAAGCTTATAGTTTAGCTAACTTGATATTACAAAAAAATTAAATGACAAAATTATTCATTTGGAAGGGGGCCCGTTAAATACCAGTGGCCTAGGGCCCTTATAATTCATAAGATGGCCCTGTAGAAATCCATTTGCTGGGTTATGATGGGTTTATGAACATTTAGGAGTTATACTGGATTTGGAACATTCATTTAATATCTCCTTCTCGCCGGCTGCCTGGGTTATACTGGATTTGCGACATTTAGAATATTTAAGCGAATCAGTTCTTCTTACTCTTAGTCACTCTTAGTTTTTATTGTAGTTCACAGCTATCGAAATATTGTAATTTGTGTAAATAATCTCTTGTGTTTTGCGATATACATAATATATATATACTGATCAATATGGCTAGTAACAGTGATAAATGCAAACAGCTACCACGTAGTAAATAAATGTTTTTCATTTCCACGGTGGCATTTTAGGAACTAAATATTTAAGGCATTTTCATTTGGAATATAAAATAGAATTGTATTTTCGCAAATTTCCAAAATTTTCTAAATGTTCATAAGCTCATAAAAACCCAGGAAACTGGTTTCTGATAGTTTATATTTTTTAAATAAATGCCGTAAACCCATCATAACTCAGCAAATGGGTTTTTGTACAGTTTATATTTTCTAAATAAATGCCGTAAATCCAGTATAACTCAGGCTTTATTCTGGTTAGCCTAGATTTGATGAAATTATAATATTACAGTAATATTATTATTGTTAGTTTAATTTTAATTCAATATAATTATTGTACAATATTTTGAGTTATCTAACACCGTTGCCATGGGTACACTAAACATGTTTATAAATCGCTGCAGTTGTAGAATTGAAAGCAATTTAACATTTATATATACGGTAGAAAAGTGCCATTTATTTATTGTACTGCATGAAACGGATTTCGAACAAAAACCTAAATTTAACGTATTTTATTAATGTTTAATACTATGTAACATTCAGTTTTTATTAATTCAATCATTCAATTTATCATATGTATCAGGCACATAGCACAGCCCAAAAAAATATAAATATAAAAATCTTATAAACCTGTTTGAAATAGAAATATGTGTCATTTATGGTTAAATAGGATTCCCAACTAATTATAGATATAATACGAATTACAAATGCAATATTAATTCACCTTGACTATCTCACACTTGACAGCATTTCCAATCTTACTGGAAATACTTTGTGGGAATGCCAAATTATGATGGAAAAATTCATCATCAGCCGCATAAGGCAGACACAAACCACTTTTAACTAGCATAAAATCACCCAAATCATTACTGTAAATGATTTTAAATTTGTATTTATTCTTATTCTGTGATCCAATTACTCTGCAGTTCCAAAAAGTGGTTTGTGAATTATTCTCATACTTGTAACCGATCTTAAATACTTGATCGTAAGCAATAAGGTATTCGTAGTTAGTAGAATACATGTAGAACTGGGTGCCATTGTAGGTTAGTTTTGTCTGATATGAACTACCGAGCTTGTGCACCGTCTTCAAGTGATGCAACAGCTCGCAATGTTTACCTTGCCAGGTACAAGCGGCGTTCTGAATCAAGCAACTGTATGTGCGTAGTTTGCATTCTAGTTCATGCTTCTCTATGAGTGAGCCGGGCATAACAACGTAGCATCCGAACATACGATTAATACATGGATACTTGGCTTTGGCACTGACAGATTCAAGTGCATAGTTACGTGTGTTCTCGATTCGGCCCCTGCATGTCGGGCACTGGCCAATCTTCGGACGACACTTGCAACATATGTTGTGACCAGCAAGGCATTGATGAATCGGTGGCAACATGTACATATTACACACTGGACATTCCAGATGTAACAGAAGACTTTCATCCAGTTCAGTCACAGGATCACCACCCAAAATCTTTAGTTTAGCTGTTATTGAACCAGCACTGTTGAAATAAATCTTCAAAGGTCCAGTTTCAATATGAATGGCACGATCTTTATCCAACATTGACATGAAACTTTGTGACAAAATAGCCTTTTTTGAGTCATGGCGGAAATAAAAGCTGGCTTTATATCCAATTTCCTCGATCAAGTACTCATAATTTGATGTTTTATCTTCATTACCAATGCAGCAAACCGCACACCACAAATTATCATTTTCTATACGCAGTTGCAGCAGAAAGGTTTCTAAATTGGACAACAACAATTTGTGGCTTTGAAAATTATTCAGCGATAAGTCAATGTCAAATTCAAACGTCAATGAATCAGATTTAAGTAATTCTGAAGGATGAAATCCTTCGTAATGTTTCAGTAGATTTGTTAAAGAACCAGACCAGAAGCAACCTGTCACAGATGGACACATATATTGACGATACGAACAGCTTTCTTCATGGCGCATCATCTCATCATATCGAGCAGTTGTACTACAACCTTCTGGTTTATAACGGCATGGTATTTCTAAGATCCTGATTATATTTTCCAGAGATTTGTTACGAATACTTCTCACATCTCTTCTCGGTTCTTGTGCATAACAACGGCCACATATGTTACCCAGTTCTTCAAACAGAATAATTGGAAAATTTAGGAAATTATTGCACGAACTACAATACAAATCAGATTGTTGCACCAGTTCGTTGTTCAAGTTCATTTTTAGGTTATATGGAGAAATATGTCAAATCTGTATAAACAAAAATAAATATTATAAACTGTAATACTATATTATTTTACTAATATTACCTTATTTGCCAACATCAGAATACAACTAAAAATAAAAGCAATTATCAGTTTATGATAGAGATAAGTTATCGTAATTCACTCAAACAAAACAATTGTGACCAATTGTGACGCAGTAAACAAGTACAGTACTAAACAAGAACGTACATGTAAATACGTAAACTGTATAAAATAAAATGTATCTATTTCAATTTAGTTATAATTATTTAAACATTATTCTAAGTTTTTTTTTGCTATTTACATATACAATGAGTAATTCCCCCGATTTCTTTCATTTATATTATAGTAAAAAATGTCATATGAAAATAAGTTGAACCTATTAGATAAATACTAGAGACCAAAGTTTGATTAATGTACTGGTAAATTCACAAACTTAACAGCACGTTATCACAAAGAAATATAGGAAACTAAGAAATATGAGACCTGTTAAATTAGACAAAAGTTTGAGAGATCTTAGTAATAACATTTTTCAAAAATTGTACATGTCTTACTTATATGCGGGCAAAAATGTTATTTTCCATTTTTCTTTTATGTTCGTTTATAGATTCCGGCCAATGTATAAATAAAATGTTCACATCGGGGATTCCCCTATCTTTATCATGTGTAGTATAAAACCGCGCAACAGAATGTAGGAGCACACAGTCTGAAATTGTCTATTAGTGAAAATGTGGCAATTTATATTTGTGCTGATTTTTACACCAGTGATTTATGCCAAAGAAGAGGGAATAACGTAAGTGATTCTTCAGTCATTTTAACTAATTAATTAAATTTAAATTATTAAAAATCTTTGCAGTTTACCTCTGTTTCGACAAAAAACCCCTCGAGAAATAGGTGTAAATATAAAAAATATCGAAGGCATTAATACCGATTGGCTAAAACCAGACCCTGGACCAACAAATGATTCCGTTGCTCTTTACAGATATTTAGATGTGCGTACATATGTATTATTTATCATTTATGTTATATTCATTTAAAATATATTTCGTATTTTGAATTTATGCTTGTAATTTGAAGCTTTTGTCAATATTAATTTATCATAATAACCAATGATTTGAAATATTTTTAGAATGAATTCTACGCCGTTATACAAATTGGGAAAAAAGCTAGACCATTTAACATGGTATTGGACACTGCATGGGGTGATACTTGGATCATGTCAGAAGACTGTCCTTACACAACCATCGGCTGTTGTAATTAATTAACTGATTATATTTTATTTTTCTCATATGTTATTTTAAATAATTTATTGATAATGAAAAATTATCGGCAGGGTTTCACAATAAATATGACCACACCCAGTCATCAACTTACAAAGAAAATGGAACGGCTGTCCGTATTAATATGGATTCCTATAATTTTACAGGATATTATTCGGAAGATACATTTCACGTAAGTTATGTTTTTATTACATATTTACTCCAATTCATTTTACTGAGATATAAGAAAAGTGTGAATTGAAAATAATATCCATAAATCTAACTGAAGCAAATTTTATATAAGGCACAATAGTGAATGGATTATTTTATGAATATTGCAGTTTTAATATATATATATATATATATATATATATATATATATATATATATATATATTTATTTATTTATTTATTTACCATGTGTTTTCAGCTTGCACAAATGAATGTGACAAATCAAACCTTTATTGAAATAGATAAAGTGCCATACATATACATATTTTTCAAAGCTGACGGAGTTTTAGGTTTAGGGTACAGTTCACTTGCAAGGGGTGTTAATCCTGTATTTTACAATATGATCAAACAGGGACGCATTAAGAAAGCTCTGTTTTCTATTTATTTAAACAGGTACAATACATATTATAACAATTGGACTGATCTACGAGTACGAATATTTTGTTACATATGTTTCTGTTACAAAGGGATCGACAGTCGAATAGAGGAGGCAATGTATATTTTGGTAGAATTGAAGATCGACACATACTTCAGAATCATACAATCACATACCTACCTGTCAATCAAACCGGATATTGGCAGTTCAAAATGGATAAGTATGTGTACAATTTACATTAAAAACAAATTTAAACACTTGAATATATATCCAAAAAGATTATAATGAAATAGTAAAGGAAATTGAGAATTTACAGAGAAAATATTTCGTTAAATTGTATTGATTTACAGAATAATTGTGGACATTGCCAAAGACTCGTACTCATTTTGTGAGAACGGATGTCAAGCTATTGCAGATACAAGTAGCAATGCAATATATGGACCAAGCTTTGAAATTAAAAAAATTAACAAACTATTAAAAGCTCGGTACTTGATGTTTGGTCGATATCAGGTAAATGAAAAACCACGAAAATAATTTTGAACACAATATAATGGATGTTTTATGTCAGGTCAACTGTGATACCGTTAATAAATTGCCAGTCATTACTTTCGTTATTGGCGGAAAAGAATTTTCTCTAAAAGGACGGGATTATGTGCAACAAGTAAGTTTCATTTATATTTCAATTAAAAGTAACAAATTGTACGTTGACGAAATGTTTATTTTTGTCAGGCATATGTCAAGTTTGTTAATTGAAAATTGTTTTCAGTTATCCTACAAATCATTTACACTATGTTTATCGGCGTTTATGGAAGCCAAAACGTACGATTCCAATATATGGGTTCTAGGTGGTGCATTTCTTAGCGAATACTACAGTATCTATGACTTGGAACACAATAAAATTGGTTTTGTCAAAGCTGCTTAAATTGTATACTTGTACTGAGTTTTGATTAACACTGCAATGTCTTCACATCACTATTATTATTTTATTACATCAATATATCTTTTTTTATCAGTTTGTATGTGTAACCTAAATAAATAAACAGCAAAATGCATTTTACATTCTTTTATTAAAATGATAAAACCTTACATTATAACAAACATTTAACAAAGAAATGTCCAGTTTGATGAAATCAATATTCCTGATTATGCCAATACGATACAATTTGTACAAAAGTGGATTATTCATAAATGCAATAGTATTTTCGTCCAATAGGGCAAGTAAAAATTTAAGTTCTTTCATGAAACTGAACACTGGACTTAAAAGTAACAGTCACAGAGAAAGGGTAGTCCTGGCTGTTCATTGGCTGACGGAATAGTTGAGCATGTTGCCATGCGCAGTCACCTTTGCCACCTTTTAAGTTCGCCTTGATTAGCAGATAGGTGCTGCCGCTGAAATCGCTGGTATCCAGATGCTGCGTTCCACCTTGAAAATATAATCAAATCTTATCGTATCTAGTAAACAACAATTACGTGTACACAAAATAGCTTTAGTTACAACATAACTTATAATAAAAGCTTGTAAAAAGCAGACTTTTAGACATTTTAAGTCATCCATTGACCACAAATACCAACATATATTTTCTAAGGAATTCTGAGATTCCATATGGCAATAATGGTAATTTTAAGCATTCTAATAGATTCAAGAAGGTAATTATGAACAACACCATATGAAATGAAATTAATACATGTAAATGAATAAAGAGCAACACTACGAACTAATGATATTTGCTAATTGCTATTTCTAAACATACTTGTCAGTTTAATGCATTTATTTTCTCCACATAACTGGACGTCGATGTGTCCGTTTTCATAAACTGCATGGTTGAAAACTACAGAAACATTATTAATTACATTCCCTGATTTTCCCGAATCGAATTTCCATTGGACTTCGCCTTCTGATGCAGTTTCTAAATGAAAATGACCAAATACAGTATGTCCCCTAACATACATACACTATCATCTCACAACTGCTAACCTTGCCTACACAAATAAACTATTTTCCAATCTTTCTCTTCCTTCCTAAAGATACAGTGCGCACTGAATACACCATTATCCCATCTATCTACTGTTTCGACCACATGATCTTGTGGTGATAGTCTTTCGTATCGATTTAACCTTGCTGAGTAACGGATGCTCATTTTACCGACGGACAATTCATGATTGGTTGCTGACCAAATTTTATTCTCCGCTATTGGTGTTTGCGTTTCGCCTCTTTGCAAACGCCAAACCAAGGAGCCTGACGTGCGACCTTGTTTATCGGCATCCGATGCTTCTCTGTAAATTGCCGGAAAACATATTTTTTAGACTACCGCCTTAAATGATAAAACATACGATAAAAATGATGACCTACTTCTCAAACATAAATTCAACTAGTTCAAGTACGGATCTACGCGTGAGATAGTTGCTTCGTGCTTCACTCAACTGTCTCTGCTTATTGGCTCTGAGGGTGATCAGAGTTTGAACGAGTTCATTTTCAGAACATTTGTTCCTGTTAGCAAGCAATTTAGCATGGGCAGCAGAGTAACGCCAAGTCACGTCTTGGACTTCTTCATGTGAAAACGCAAGCACGTAAGACAGGTTTGTTCCCCAGCCACATTCGTATATCAATGGATTGTCACATACATTTTCACACGGGTCACAATGTAACCACCGTTTTTGCGCGATAGAATAGACTTCTGTCCAGACGTGGTCTGTTTCGCTACACACCCATCTCGCGTCCCAGCCCATCGCCCGACACAGAAGAGTGAACATATCGGCCCATTCGCCACATCGGCCGTCGCGCGTTTCTAACAGCATATTAAGGTCCGTGTATCTCCTAAACGGTGTATATTGGGAACATTTTTGACAACGGTGCATCTAAAAAAGAAGCAATGCACAATGTGATGATTCTAGGTGTGCTTACGATTTCCGATTGTGACTTTTTATTCCGGGACAAACCTCAACTCTATTAGCACCAGCTAATAATATCGGATCAGTGCTCATATGCGAGAATTTAGTATCAGAGAAACAGTAATCACATTCCGGGCTGTTAACCCATTCGAAAAAGCTCTCCTTGAACCAAGCCAATAGTTCCATCAAGACCAATTCTTGTATGCTTATATTCAAGTCATCCGTTACGCCTAGGGGAGAACAACAACAACTATATGGGATTTGATCCGCGTAGGGTCGGGAGGAAATAGAAAACAAACTGACATACCTTTCTTAACGTCTTTTTGGAGCATACGCATCCTTTCTTGAGCTCTCTGCTCAAGAAGAAGGACCGGTATAAGACTTAACGCTTTGGTTTGGATGTTCTTATCTTCATAGCGATGCATTGAATGAAACCGTCTTTCTACCTCCTTTAAAAAGGCATTATGCTTTTGTGTAATCTACGAAAAATTAATTACAATCAAAGTGTTATCAATATTCACCATCAACCACTCTCAGTATTAAGGAGAAATAATAATGGCTGTTAGGAAAATGATTTAGAACTCATCATTGATTGCCAATTATCGAAAGTGAAGAGAATGCTGTATGATTGATGAATAAGTGAGTGAATAAATTACTTATACATGTGGACTTGGTCAATATAAATATAAAAACCGTTCCTTTGGAATAGCTAACCTTAGTGTGGCACATACATTGTTCAGTCAATAGTGAACTGTTCACAATGTGGAAGAGAAAAGCGAAGAACGTCAATTGTTACAAGTCCAGAGATGTGTACTACAGTATTGAACCGTTGTACGTGTGCACGTTAGCCATGGGACTGAGTCCTTACGGATATAATCTAACCACTGGCCAGCACACGTATCGCCGGTCAAAACTTGCATTGGTCTACAGCTTACTTGTGATCATATCCTTTCTTGGTTAGTTCACAGTTACGAATAACGCACAATATATTTACCAACTACAGTGACACACATACATGTATCTCTAACATCTAGATATTTACCCTAGCTCTCCATTACTTCGGAGTCAATGTAAAAGTAATCGAAGACAAGTTTACACTAATCGCTATGATAGACAGATTTAAAATCTACTCGAACAATGCAATGGCTATATTATTAGTGATATTCAGTTGGCTGCAGCATAAAGACCTAATACATTCCATTGATCACATTGACCAGGTGGATAAAATACTTATCCAACTCGGATTGAAAAACAATTTCGTAAAAACCAGAATCTTCACTTTCGGCAAGTATTTCCTATGTTTTCTTTGCTCTAAACGTAATTTTATACAGCAACCATTGTATTTAAGGTTATATACTGTTAACGTTTCTTGTGGTCGCCATTTTGGAGCTAGCCAATTGTGACGTATCGGTATATACACAGGTCCCTTTCTCTACACTTTGCTGGTTCCACTGTTACTTTGGAGTAATAATTTCATCTTTAATGGATTTTCAATTCATCACATTTATTCTACTGTTAAAGTGTAGATTTTCACTGTTAAATGGCCAATTGGTAAACATGAAATCAGGAAATATTTTCCAAAAATTACAAGAGATCCCTCGTGATAACCAATGGAATTCGTCAAACGTTAATATTAAAATCATACAGCAATGTCACATCAAGCTTAGCGAAATATACAGATCCATAAACGATATATATTCGTTACAATTGTTGTTCAGTATTGGACTTATATTTGCACACAGCACAATAAGCTCTCTAAAAGCTTTTCAAAAGTTCAAAAAGGACGAACAAGATTTAGAAATGTTTACATCAGTAGCTTGGGCATCTTATTACATAGCGAGATTGTTTTCTATATCGAAAACTTGTGAATCGACTACCAACGAGGTAGAATTTTAACAAAATCACATTAACATGAATTACACATTAATTTCCTTCAATTTTAAGGGAAATAGTACGGGGTACTTATTACATAAAATTGATCGAATTGACGGTAATATGAATAAAGAAGTAAGTATGCAAAAATTCATTAAACAAGTACATATTTTTTAGGATGTGAATGATATAAAATCATTTTATTTTGCAGATATTAATGTTTTCAAAGCAGATCATTCACAATAAGCTAAGATTCACAGCTTTTGGATTTTTCTTCATCGATATGACTTTATTTTATTCGGTAAGTATCCATATGCTTATATTGTAAACACAATCGATAAAACCGTTTTATTATCTATAAGATCACATAAATATTAGTCCTCAAATATATATTTTTCAGTGATTATATAGTACAGAAAATTCTATATGATTTTATGAACAATCGCAGTCGAATTTTATGTGCCCGCAGTTGGTAACCTTGTAATAAAATATCCAAAATTAGCTCATACTCAATTCCATTAACAAGAGTAAGAGACTTAAAAATATTCATCGCAAATAAAAATCTTGTTCATATTGAAAATTCTATACTTAATGCTACTACTGTTTCCATCCATTATACAGTGAACACACTGTATCCAATTTTAGCATTAAAATTAGCATTTACAGAAGAACTTTATCAAACTTTTACATTATGATGCTGTGTAAATAGCCTACCATTGTATATATATATTGCATTATTCGACTTTTTAATTTCCAGTTATAATTATAACAATTAAACTCGATTATATTTTATATGGATTACATAAATGGTAACATCCATAAATTATAAAACACGTAAATATATTAGTTAATATCATTGCACAACCGTCAAGCACGGATATTCTTAATTCATGTTCGATTTGATTCATGAATCATACATAAACGTTGATGTACATATATTTTGCGTTATACAACAATAATAGTTCGATTTGTTTCTATTTTAGATTATAACCGCTGTTGCTATTTACTTATTAATATTAGTTCAAATTGGTGTACCCTCGTCTTCTGGGACTACAAATAACAATACATTCACAACTGACATAGCTAATGACCTACATGTAACATTATTACCATAAAACAAAGTAACAACTAGTCAGAGCTTCCTAATCTAAAAACCACGACAAGTGATTAATCCATTGTTCTCACATCATTAGTGAAAAAACGTATTAATATTTATTTTTAATCAACTGTCACATTGTAATGATTCATTTGTTTTAATGCGAATTATTGCGCACAGCTGATAACATTTAAAAATGTTTATTACGCATTAAAATCCGTACATGATTTTAATACATAATTACGTCATCTTTAAAATAAGTTATATTAGAAAATTTAATAATAATTTAATTACGAATACATATTACGAGTGGTGCACTAATAATTATATTTTTAGACGTCGCGAATTAGAAAGATTGGAAAGCCCTGTTTGTACATTAAGAGCAAAAACACCTAAATACATATCTCTAACATGTATATTCAAATGAATTTAAATATATTCAAATATGTGTGCCTTTATATTTTCTACCTTCCACATCTTAGTAATTGTTATCAGGGTTTTGGAGATTTTTTCTGATGCTGGAAAGATTCCTTAAAGTTTCAGTAATGGATAACAACTCATGTTATCTACTGTTTTCGGCTTTTCGAATTTATGTTAAATGATCTGCGATTTTTTTCATAAAATACGACTTAATTACAGGTAAATTTTTTTTTACAACTGTATCATACTTTGTTGATGTTATTAACAGTTTCAATTAGATTTTCGGTTGACCTTTAAAGTAAAATTAATTTCAGTACGATTAGAGCAGACACAATTCAAAAATTTGATTGCTCCAAATCCCTGATTCTTCTGACAATTTTTCCTCTTTTTTATTTTCTTATATATAGCATAAAGAAAGTAATTTATATATGGTATAACATTTACTCATACATTTATTTTTTTTAATAGATATTATTTATTTTTCATAAAAGTTTTCAATTTAACAATTTAGTATATTTTAAAACGTTTCCTTCGGAAAATTTCATTTTAAATCTAGCATAATTGCAAAACAAAACAATGTATGCAATATTTCGTTTTCTTTCTGTTCAAACAATTTTCGTAAATATTTTTACTGTTTCAATTAAATAGTGAATAAATTCTTTATGATATTATGAATAATGAAATACAACAAAAATTCACAAAACAGGATATAAGGGATGAATAACAAATCAATGATCAGTCTTACATGTTTTAGATAATTAATATTTATTAGAAACGATTATTATAAACAAAATGACAGTATGATTATATGAAAACTAAATTTAAAAAAAAATAAGAAAAAAAAATGATACGATCGTCACAATTTCGTTAAAATTTCAGTTATTTTGTTATTAACCAAACTTTATCTCTCTGATATATTTGTATGTACACATATTTCATGTTACATTTGCTTTGTACATCTATTATTGATAGGAACATCAATATAAATTGTATTAGTATGATTTTGTATAAGTTAACATTAAGTTAAAACATATATTTGTATACACAATTTTTTTGGGGGAGAATTTACACTTTGAAATCACCAGTATGGTTCTGTTTTGTTTTGTATATATTTAGTTTTGTATTACGCTTATCGAAGACATTTAACAATGAATAAAATTCAATGCGTAAGATTTTGTTTTGGGGAAGACATTTAATACATTTATTAGTATTGATTTTTAATGATTCTAGAATATATTTTCTGGAGAGATTTATCAAACATTGCATCAGAAAATGCGCATACATAGATTGATTATTAGTTCATTAAATATGAAATATTCCTCACAGTGTACTGAATTAATTCAGGATGAATAGCAAACATTTTGAGATAATAGTATTGTTTAATTCGAGTACAAGAAGTTCATATACACATGTGTTCAATTCATAATGGATAGAGATACAACTGTTTGAAATTAGGTCGAGATTAAATTTAAATCTCGAATGAGCTCGAAGCTTATCAACTAAAATTAATGTTGTGTAATAGGTAAGCAATGTCAGAGCTATAACGTTAAAATAGTCCCTAGCTGTATCTCGTTAACTATTGGGAATTAGATCTTTATATGAACTTACTTGCTCAAAATAATAATTTCCATAATGAAGCAAAATATTTACTATTTCTCTTGAATCACGCTGCATATATAAGATGCAAATACAGTATAATGTCCCATCAAATCTAGGACATAGGGAATTAACATGTAAATATAGAAAATTGGGATTATTTCTAACCAATACATCTTTGAGCAAAAGTGTAAATAAAACTATTATTCCAAATTCAAAACTACATTATATGATGTGGTTATTCAGTGGTAAATATGTTTCTCTAACGAGTAAATCAATTTTCAAATGCTACATTTTAATGACAAATTAGGCCATGGCGCAAAAATAGCACGTTTTAGTTAAACCAAAACAACAAATAATTAAAACATAATGTTTTCGTTTCATGGCCTCGTGATCTGTCATCAAAATGGAATATTTTAAAATAGCTTTATTAGATAAAAATGTTTGAACACTGAATGACATCATATTATTCAAATTTTTAATTCTGAACAATTTTTTTTTTCATTTGCTCTGAATTATATTGATAAGAAACATTTTTTTTTTTAATATTTCAATGCAAATTATCTATGTCGCAGATTTCATGGTTAATGAATTTCACTAGTAATTATTATGATATTCATTAGTAATATATATGATAAAAGTATATTACAAAAAAGTAAAATTATTTTGAAAAAAAAAATGGGGTAGGCAATGCATGACCGCCCTCATCCTCCCACTTTTCATGCATTGCCAGAATTTTGAATTTAGTTCTTTACTCATGTCAATGTTAAACATGTACACTTTTAACAATTTATCAAAATTTACAAAATATTCAAACCAAAATTGTTACTTACAAAAATTATAAATATAAAAGATATTTTTAGGTTAGTCATAATGAAGCAAGTATAATATTAATTGGTTATAAAGTATTTAAAAAAAAACATTGTACTGATTTATGCAATTAGTAATGCAAATAATACGAGTTTGACTTTCAACGCCCCTAGTATATCTTGTGAGTACCACCTCCTCCTCCTCATAATATTTCATCGTCTACATTATTTCTTATAAATCTTCGCGTCTCTTATCTTCATATCGCGGCTGTATGGTCTTACATCATACATTTGCATCAATAATTTGTATTCTAATCTTTATAGACTTGAGAATTTCCTCTAGTTTTTAACAAACAAATATGATATACTTGTCCAAACAAACAGTTCAAAAAATTCTATCTCTTTGTAAATATAATTTGAGTTACTATTTCAACATTAATTAGTATTCAAACGGTTTCTAAATAGTAATTAACAGTTTGTCGTTTCCGTAACTTGCATTGGATCTTCAATTGCAAGGATAAGTAATTCTTGAAATGAAAGGAAAATGTGAAATGAGACAGTAGAAGGGTAGAGTAATCTATGAATTCTTCTTATAAGTAATATTCTCTCTATGATCAATATGTCGGGAATTATCATTTCCTATTCGTCAAAATGTTAGTGGTAAATACTAGTCGCATTATCAATTCTCTTCTTAATTCAGTTGTTCGAAGAGGTGAAGTACAGGAACACGAGAGAAGACAGTAAAGTAGACTGGTAGAATAATGAAAAAAGGGTAAGTGAAGAAAGGTGTGAAGTGTGTGCTGCAAGTACTTAGGAAGATTCTTCAAACTGTAATAGAACTCGTCCTATATTTCACCCCATTTTAGTAATTTAGCATCATTGTTTCTTTTTCTTAGCATTATTTCAATTATAATATCTTCCTTGTTCATAACTTCTATATAGTTTTCACGGCCGCAATATAATTTTCTTCTATTATCGATTTCCGTCATATATTTAATTCTTCATAATCATATTTTCTTATATAGTTTCAATGTAAAAATAACACTTTGAAATATATAATATTTGCGACAAATTTTGCTCAACAATACGTTTAAAAATGAAAATATTTATTCGAGGTAAACAAGTACATATTTCGGCGATGTTAATAATTTTGTTCAATAATAGTATACATGTCTGACGAAGTATATCGGTGATAAAATAGTATAAATCGAAGACAACGTAACATATTAACGCAAATAGCTGAAAGGAAATATGTATGTGTTAAAAAACAATAAAATATGCATAGGTATTTGTCATTTGCTAGCTAACTTAATGTTAAAATACTAGTATCGACACATTTAGCTAAATCGGGTATAAAATCATTTTCGCAGCGGTTATTAGCGGGCGGTAACAGGTCTTATACGTAGAATTCCAAAACTTTTCTTACTACTCTTAAACATTACGTAAATTATAACGAAACGACACCTTGGTTAGGTAGGCTTATTAACTAGAAAATCAGAAATAGGTAGGGCGCTAATCATATATGTTATTGTCTCGCTTTTGCGATGGTAGAGCGGTCTGTATCTTCAGCATCTTATAGTATGATAGACTGTTATTGTCTTGCTAGAGAGCTTAGCAGTTAATATCTTCAGTTTCGTACTTAAATATCTCAATAATTAATAAAAAATAATATTCTGAAAGGCAACACACACGTTAGTAAATGCAATCAACAAATATAGGCAAAAAAAGCCGATGAAAATAGACGATAAGTGTAAATATGCTTAGAACTAAACATGGCCCTACCTAGTAAATATCTAAGAAATATATAGTCGAATAAACATAGGTACTTATACGGCGATTGAGAACTTATACTAAGCATGTATCCTACCTAGCACATACTTAAATCAATGGTTAAGGCCGATTACTGGTCATATAAATGTATATATGTTCTGTTTACCTCATTGCTAGAAAAAAATTTATTAAGTTCATTGAAAACCCTAGTGAAATTGTAACAAAATATGTCAGCAAATAATATATATTCTCAAAATGCGCAGTATTTTTCAATATTTCGGTAATAGTCTCTTAAAAAATGTTATTTCGTAGTTTGTATGCTCAGTTTCATTTCTGTTTTTCATTTTCCGCAATATCTATTTGGATATTATTTATTTATTTTCGTATATATTCAGGAGCGGGGGTGAAATATTAAGATCAATTGATAACTTGATATTCAATTATATTATACTGACTTTATATGACCTCCCCAACCGCCCACTTTTCATATATTGTCAGTATTGATTATAATATTTTTTAATTAATTGTTTTCGACGATGTAACCTCCCACTTCCTCCCGCTTGAACTAATTGCAAATATTTTGCATTAACTTTAAATTTGTCCGTAAGTATTTTCATTATTTTTTACTATTAATAATATTCATTTCATCTGAAAAAATGTTACAATTATTACATATTTCTTACAATTGTAGCGTATTTTCTTGTAATGTATTCACGCTATCTTTTTCGCGTATTTTTCGTAGTATTTTTATTTTACCTTATATTTCTTGGTACCAGAAAAGCTTTTAATTCTGTACTTACTCCTTTGTAAACGTTGGATGTGAAATCTTTCAATAATATGTATTCGTTATTTTATTATTTAACACATTTTTGTGGCCTCATTTTTCACCTTTTCTTGTTACTATATCGTTAGTGTTATTTTTATAATTCAATAATTATTTTTATCGACGAATCCTCCCTCATCCTCCCACTTTTGTTCATTATTTCAGTGAATAGCCTTATAGCATTTCAATTCTGTTTTTCTTTCAAAGGTACTGCGGTAGATTATTCTATTATTTGTAATGCCAAATTTCATTAATTTATATTTTTGTAGTTGTATGATGTTGTAAAGATTCGTTTATTTTTATTTTGTTTCAGAATATTCTGCAGTTGAAATGTTTATTTTTTGCGAATAGATTTATAAACAATTTGCTTCTTTCGTAGATAGTTATTTATAGTAAGTCTTATTTGCGCTTATACCTAAAATACTTATTTTCATTATACGTAGGTATGTTGCCGATGTTATGCAAGTATATATTATAATGTAGTCACAAATCCCTATCAATAGTTTAAATCTTACTCATTTATACATGTAGCTTTCTTAATATATGCATCCTTCAACTATCAATAGTTGAAATCTTTCCATCATAGTTTTATTTATGTTTTGTAGTTATTCAACATTCAATATTCTCTATTAAAACATGTATTCTATTTGTAGTCTTATGCATAATCTTTATGTAAATTTTATTCCATAGAATGTTCAAATTTCTCACAATATTTGACATATTTAAATAATAATTGTTTTCATATTTGCGGGGACAAAGGATTTATGTATTTGTGGCGCTGTAAGTGAAAGTAGTTTTTCAAGTTGAATAGTACATATTATTCAGTAATAATATTGATTGTTTGTTGGAATTTACACTTGCATACCAGTATGCAGAGGTGTACCAATGTATTACGGGTGTCAAACTCATTTTAGTATCACTTATCACATAAGTTACAGGATATATACGCTTTACATAATGATAATTGCAATTATGGGTAAGCATTACGAGGTAAAGGACATTTCCAATGATATTCACTCTAGTTTTTAACATTTATTTTTTATATAGGCCACGATAAGTCAAGATGACACTATTTTTTTGATGTCACCCTTAAATGTATTTACGGTATGAGGATATATCATTGTATTTTGTAATTATTTATGTATTTCAAATACATTATTCATACACCTAGCGACTTAATTTAGTTTTCTAAAATGCGAATTTTTATAGATATTTTCCTGATTAGAAATTTCATAAAATTACAATATTGTAAAAATATTCATCCAGAATTGTTATTCTTAATAGAATGTATTAATGACGTACCAATTTAAATAAATACTTGTTGGTTTTAGTTCTTGCATAATTCCATAAATTTTTTATTTCTAAAATGTTATAAGACGTCAAAGTTAAACATCAGAGTACGAGTCTCAATAAAATAAGATTTCATTTTCTGCCTATTACATCGTAAGGTTTCAACATTTTTGCTATAGCGGTGACATAAACACATAAATATTTTGTACTATTATGAGTTTCCAATTCTACCCAAATAACAATAACAATAATCGATATTTAAAATAAACCTACTCATATATGCAAATACAAGAGATAACTTAATAATAGATCAGTCAATATTGATTTAAAACGAAATTGTATCATGTAAAAAATTAGAATTATCTGAAATTGTTATTTGTTGTATTACTAAGGAAAAACGCAATAATTTCATCGATGTTGTCAGTAAGATTTCATATGGACTATAACGTATTAGAACGTTTTGTTTTCGTTTCAATTATGTTTAATTCGCAAAACGTATCCTTTCTTTCAAACTCAATACCTTAAAATATTTTAGCTATAACACCATTTAGTTATATAGAAGAAAAAATATATTAAAAATGTATGATAAATTGTCATGAATATGCCCAGAATTAATATGCATAGAATGACATTTGAAGAAATGCGTATTTGTCAAAAAAAAAACTTTTACGCGTAAATTAATATCAATAAATATATTTCATCAAAATTTCTGTAATTCTAATAATATATGACCTAAATAATATTCTCAATTACATTTCGAAGTACATACTTTTAAATTAGTTAATATTAGTCGTTTATTCATTCCGAATAATAAATTTATTATTGTGACGCATTGTATTTTTCTATAACAATACAATTTTATTTAATAAATATTTAGTATCAGCGAAAAAGAGTTTATATTTTCATAATAATAAAAAGCGGCGCGTGTGTATTGAAATGTTAAATTGTTATAATTTGTCTCATATTACTAGCAATAGTTTCAGAATATTCATATCATTATTGAAGAATTTTATCATCAAACGTATTGTATTCTAAAATAGGATAGATTTGATGTTATATTTGTAGTGTTATAATAATTAAACATTTTCACACTGTTGATCATATGCATTTATGAAAATATTATTTATGAATATCGATGAATTTCAATGGAATATGCGAATAAAATTATGTATATTTTTTAGTTTTAAAAATCTAAATGGAATATTATATTAAAATATTATTTGCGAATATCAAAATATAGTTTTCGGATCAACGATAGTAGTAAATTTTCAATAATTGCAATATACTATTAAGTATTCATTTTAGTATTCTAAATTGTGTTCTTCATACCTATATCTCGATATATAAAATTACAGTAATTTCGCAAAAGAGATGATTGTATAGACGGTCACGTACATTTTCCTTAAGATTTTTTATTGTTTTTATCAAGGGAAGATTTTAGAATGTATCAAATGTTATTATTTTATTTGCAGTTTAATACAAGATGTTCCACAGTTTTTTTTTTACCAAACTAATGGAAGTATTCTATATGTTGGATACAACTATGAGAGATATCAGGGAAAGTGAAGAAATTGCAGTTGGAGATTAGTAAAAGGTAGATATAGTCGAAGTAGAAATGTAAGGAAACAAAATCACAAAATAACACTGCCACACACAGACATTTTGTTACGAACACAAAACACAATTTGCAGAAACTCATATTGAACCATGAACAATAACTCTTAAAGCACTATTATTGATTGATTCTCTCCGCACGATGGTAACATATGTTATTAACCGTTATTTTTAAAATATTCCACACCATTACTAACACGTTTAAAAATTATCGAATAAATTAATATACACTTAATTAGTAAAACGTCTTCTGCGAGACACAAACAATTGCGAATTTAAAAGTATATATTGTATGTTTAGTTGTAAGTAAAACATGTGTTAATATTAATTTAATTATTTTATGTGAATTATTAGTAAAATAATTTTGTATACAATTATGTATTGCGTATAAATATGTTTTGTTGTATAAATTTGTGTTATTAAAAAATATCTTCCTTTGGCTGCGATCAAAATTGAACTATTTTTATGTAATTTATTACACGTATGTGTAAATAATTTTAACAAAACTCAAACTTCTTGCAATCCGTATAACAAACACTACACAAAATGGCACACCATAACCACACTGAATTGTTGGTCTACTTATAACGTGAGAAATGAACAAAAATATATCTTTTTATTTTTTTACAGCGTCTACGCCGATGTAATTTTCCAGTTCTTTTTTTTTTTCAAGAATACGTTTCTACTGTTGAGTGGCTCCTTTTTGCCCAAATATCATCTGGGATTACACTACACTTCAATATATAAACTCACAAGAACTCTCACAAACTCGGTGGGATATTCGTATATATAAAACTATTTCTTGTCAATGCAGGTTACGGGTTGAGAACAAGAAATTCTAGAACTCATAATTCTTTTCAAAAGTAATTATGTTTTCAATTCGATCGATTTAGTTCTGTATAGTAATACTCTAAAGATGTTTATAATCGATATATATTTGAAAAGATAGATATTCAAATTTACAAAATAATAAGTATTATTCATTTCATCAAATCAATCACGTTTTGTGTTATGTCCGCAATTTGTTATTATACAATAATGTGAATCCACTTAAAATGTTCGTATTAAGTACATTATATAATTGTCAATATGTATTTATAATAAATATCATACCACGTCCTGAAGTAGGTCACAATTTTCACTAAATTATACTAATTTATATAAGGAAATCACATAAATATGTTTAATGAACAGCACATTTCTCTCGCTAATTTCATCACAAAATAAAAATCATTTGTTTTCAATATCACTGGGAATGTTTTAATTTCATTACTTTGTTTGTCAACGCGCACTAAATACTTCTAATATTAAAACACAATTTTGTTCACACTGTATTGTTTAAATCACGACCTTCTCGATTACACAACACACTGTTACACTCAATCGAGAAGGTTGTGGTTTTAATTTATTTAAAGAAACTGTAGATGGAAGTTATGTGTATTAGTAAAAATTATTGATTAGACTATTTGTAAATATTGCAATATAGTTTTAGCTCATTGTGTTGTTTATATATGTACTAACAAAATTCAATCGTTTTTCATATGCTTCAAAAATAGTTACTGTACCATTATTAAAACGATATATGCTTGTAAAAATTACGATACGAAATTTTTAGAGGAACTTACAGCTCACATTGTACACCTAAATTTCGCGAATTCACAATCACAACTGCAATCCCTACGCAAACGTAACTGGAACACATTTTTACCAAGTTAAGATTAACCTTCAAACCAATGCAGACAATAACAGAACTCAACTATTTATTAAAATTCTCAGAAACAACTCAGCAAAACAAGCATTGCTCTAACACAAACACTACCTTTCACAACAAAATACGAACCATCCATCTTTTCTTTCTAGACAAGGGTTGCGCAAACTTGACTATGTAAACCAAACATCATACTAGTTCCCGCAAATAACAACAGATGTCACAATACGCTAGGTGCCCTTTTCTTATTTCATCAATCAACTGCTTATGAATCACATGATCATAATTACTATTACACACAAGGTCAAGATATTTTATAAATCAAACGCACAATTCATCATAAACTGCCAATTCAAACCAAACACTCTAGTTTCGAACAAAAATAATAGATGCCACCACACATCAGTATCCGCATTTTGACAAGCAACTGCTTCAAACCACAGGATCATACGAATTTGAGAGAAACAATTTAAATAAGGAACACATTTTTTCAAATATCCGCACATTCTAGCAAAACCAATCATTTACCATACTGCGTAATTATACGATACTCACTGAGCTCATACCTTGAAGCGATGAAATTAACACCAATTCTTGCGCAAACACAAAACCAATAAAGAAACCTTACGAATCATTAACTCAAACATCAGCTAGATTCTTTCATCATAAAGCAGTATTACTGGAGATACTCAAAAGACACAAATTAAATAATCTGATATCATACTGTGAACTACACACATTTAATTACCAAACATTGAAACATAAACTAAGTTATTCATAGGTCACTATTCGAATCAAGTACATATTAGTTCGTACTCCAAACCGTGCACACCTAATTCAAATGGATACTATATGAATTAATTCTAAATTCGAACTTCAACGTCACGCAATTTACTATATGAAATCAATTATAAAATTCACTCATGATACTATCCGAATCAATTCTAAATTCATACTTCAACGTCACGCAGAATACTATACGAAATCAGTTCTAAATTCATACTTCGTCACTCACGATACTACACAAATCAGTTCTAAACTCATACTTCAACGTCACGTAGAATACTATACGAAATCAGTTCTAAATTCATAATTCAACGTCACTCAGGATATTATACGAAATCAGTTCTAAATTCATACTTCAACGTCACGCAGGATACTATACGAAATCAGTTCTAAATTCATACTTCAACGTCACTCAGGATATTACACGAATTAGTTCTAAACTCATACTTCAACGTCACGCAGAATACTATACGAAATCAGTTCTAAACTCATACTTCAACGTCACTCAGGGATATTATACGAATCAGTTCTAAACTCATATTTCAACGTCACGCAGGATATTAGACGAATTAGTTCTAAACTCATAATTCAACGTCACTCAGGATATTACACGAATCAGTTCTAAACTCATACTTCAACGTCACTCAGGATATTACACGAATCAGTTCTGAACTCATACTTCAACGACACTCAAGTTGCTACACGAATCATTTCTAATCGCACACTTTAAACTAAATACAATGTATTCAAATAAAACCGCATTGTGGATGTGTTCAAATTAAGAAACAATATTGCCTGATTTATCTATAAGACACCTTTCGAATCAAACCAGAACTCTTACTTTCAACTACGTACACTTTACTCAAACATCACTTCAATATTGACGATCAACTATTCAGTTCGTAATAATCAAACTTGTTCAATTCTAACAAGCAATTTTCTCAAAACACTAACAATTTCACCTATCAAGCATACCTTCTATTGTTCCAGAGAACGAATATTTGAAATAAAATCACAGCCCAACATAATGAAAATATAGACTTCTAACACAAAATATACATGAAAATTTGCAAATATTGGAGTAGCCGGATTTTTGGCGTCACTTGTGTCGTATAATTCGAGATAATTACAAACGTTTTTTGTTAAAAATTTGCCATGAATATTTGCTGAAAATCTTAAATATTTTGTATTGCTTTATTGTCAATTTATTGAAGTAAGTTTATTTTACATTTGACTACCCCTCAATATACAACCAGTCGTAAATTGCAAAGTTCAAACATCAAAAAGCTCAGTCGTTAGACAAGATTCGCCAAGAATGAAATTTTCCGTTCGTAGTAAGGCATTTTTTAAATTTCGATTTGTCAGAATTTACATTCACTACAAATCTTATGTTTTGTTTTAAACTAAATAAATAAAATATTCATATTGCAAGATTTCTACGAAATATTAGATTTAAAAAAATCTTAAGGAAATTCCATGTACGTGACATAATGATAATTAGTGATTAATCTCATTCTACACATATTCTGTCATTAGATCCTAATTTTATAAATTATTTTCCGAATTCAATTAGTCTGAATTATAGGGTTAGAATATTTATTTTCTATTTAAGGTCTTTGTAATGCTTTGTGGGAATGTGTTCTTTATAAATATAACGCAATAACCTCAACTTTTTGTAGAACTACTATATTTTCAACAGTAATAATGTTTATTGTAAGAAGTACATAGTATGTCAAATACGTTTTAAATGCGTTATACATATCTGTCTTTTTTCATCTATTTTATATGTATGTTTAACTATACTTTTCACATAAAATGTGTCAGTTATCAAATTATTATATATTCGAGTCTTTGAGCGCAATATAATGTTTATAGTAAATATCAAATACGTAAAACGTCACAATTGTGACTATCTTTGGCGCAAGCATTAAGAATAAATTATCTTAACGTCTACAAGTCTTTGAACTTATACATTAACACCTGTATCTAGCATAACTCACAACCTCCTAAATTTGCTAACATATATAGTAATTTTCGATAGAAATGTTGTTGATTTGGGAAAATACTTTATTAGAATTTCTGTAGCGTAACTCAATATTTAGGTCTCGCACCTCAAACTAAAAATGTTGGTAATTCTCGTTAGACACGATGGAAAAATAAAGTACTTATTTCACTTTAGAATAATCTTAACTCTAGATAATTAATCTATGTACATATGATTCTCATTAATGATGAATCAGCGATGGCTGAAGATGTCACAAAATGCGACCGAAAATTTGGGAATTTTTGTATTGAACTCTAAAACATGACACCAGTTTATCGTTCTTAGAATCTAACGGACTGATTCAATTATGAATCTAGGTGGCGTACTTCCACAAATGCAGGGGCGTAACAGGGAGGGCATACGTGGGGTGTTGTGGTTATGAACATATTCCAGGGAGGACATTGGTAGTAGCGTAGTGACTGGGAAATGTCAAGAGTCAATAGATTGTACATGTAACGAATTTTCAAAGACATAGGATTTTGTTCCGGACTTTAGGATTTAAACTTTAGAAGCCTACCAACTGTCAAAAATTAATTATAAAGAGTTTTGAAGGACGTTCAAGATTCAAATAGTCTTAATACTACCAAATTTGACTTATATTTAAGCAACACCAAACATGTATTACAATCCGTAACGCATTTGTTATCTTATAAATGTAGAAATTACATGTATATCCTTAAAAACTATAGATGTTAATAGTATGTTCTGGTAACACGGATCCGGGTCGAACTATATATTTATTTATAATTGTTGACTAATTAACCTGAACCCAAGCATATATGAAATATACAAGTTGGTACTGCAATTATTGACGAATACCTAAAATTAACAATTATATAGTAACTATTCAATAGAATCCAGTATATTCAGTGGCGATACCTTGATACTTTCACTTACGATTTCGTCATGTATTATTATAATTATACTAATTAGTAATTATTGTTGGACCCTTTATGATTGAATCTGACCATTTTATCAACAGGGTGTGGAATGTTTTTTTTTTTTTAATTTCATTTAGTATAATTTCAGATCTTTAATTCTATTTTTCCTAATATATTTATACCAGCGATTCCTAATCATGTTCTAAAGAAGAAACAGTCGATTAATTTAATTATATTATATTTTACATAGGAATACATTCAGACATGATTGTTCATAAATTTTATAGCAGAAGTAGCAAAATTCTTAAAATTTATTGTTTAGGAACTGCTGGTAATTTCAAACTAGCAAATCACTAATTTCTATTGTTTATAACTGTATCTAAAAATAATTTTTCATGAATTGTTTGCCCTAAATTACATAACAAAAAACCTTTGGATCACAGTACTTGCATAGCATCATCGAAATGTTAGAATTTTATAATAGTATATAGTTATTAATTACATAATATGTTCGTATGTTCATATGTGTGCACGTGATAAACCAATAAGATAATAAGTTTCGCTTCTGCTAATTGTTGAAGGCTATCTATTCGACTATGAATTATGCTAGATCTATTTTAACGCAATTTATTACTATTTTCATGTCTCTACTTGAACTAATATACTAAAAGTAGTGTTTTTTTGTGCCAAAGTAACAAATATCAACTATGATTTTTGTTTTAATTAGAATACTTTTACACTCAGGTTTTGAATTTATTGTTATATTTTTGAAATATTTCGTGCTTTTTGTTGAAATTTACAGTGTACTTATGTCTTTTGTAGTGGTATGTTTTAGCATTCACAAAATCTGTAAATTTTATCTTCATTTTCATATCTAAAAATTCTTTCTGAAGAAATTGGCGCAAGTAACTTATTTGAAATATGTATATTCATTAATGTTTTTACCTCAAGTATTTCTTATTAATTTTGTAGCCGCAAAATTTATTTACTTTTTATTAAACTTTTAATTTGTTAATAATTTTTTTATGTGGCGCAAAATAAGTTATGAGGATTTCATATAGAACTGTCGAATATCTGATGATTTTACGTCGTTTACGGACTTGTAACTCTAGAATAAAGCCTATGAGAATATAAATTAATTTTATTTCGTAGATCTGAAGATTCAATATTTTTAGTAACAATGTAGGTTTATTTAAATTGTTTTACCTCTATTAAATACATACAAATGTCTAATATTTTCAACTGTCGACTTTAAATTCAGGATGAACATATCGAAAATAAAGTATTATAAACAATTAGTGAATTAATTAATGAAAATAAATATATAACAGGTCATCTATAGTATAAAGACGACGGTTGATAATGTTGAACTTTTATTTTCATTATTTCCGGAAAAAAAACCTATATAGATATGTCTGTATATTTTCTTTTCATTTTCGTTTTGAATGTTGCACGTTTCAAGTATTTATTACGAGTCATTATTTAAAGTTGAATATCAAATGGAAACCTCTTCAAGACGCATTAATTTTCATATTTGTAATATACATTTTTATTTCGTGATGTGGTAAAATTCACAATTTTGTAATTACCAAAAAAAAAGTATCTTAAAAACTACTGTTATCTACTTTGGTGGAATATTAGAACTGTCGAATCCTAAACTGGCACAGTCCAAATCATAAATAGCTGCCAACTGTCGAATTTAGTTTTTACCAAATATTCGTTTTGCTGTGTAAGTTTTGGTGCGTTTTTGTGCGCTTCTCCTGTGCGTTTCTTTACCAATTGTGCGATACAAGAACAAAAGTGCGAAGACAAAATAAGGCGCATGATTTTTGGGGAAAAGAAAATGCAAGTGTCAGAATAATCTTAAGTCTTAAACCTCATCATTTGTTTTTGTTTACCCGAGACAAAAATAAAAAGCTTCAAGTATTATTGTGTATTCATACATACAATAAATATTACTTCTAATATCGTGATGGTATAGTTTCGGTATTTCTCTAGAATAAGATTAGAATTATCTTAATTATTAAATAGTGTGGAAGTTTCATTTTAACCGCTTAATTATGTGTAACATTTTGTTGCTTTATTTGTTAATATATATAAACACTCTAACGAATAAAAATTTTTTAAATATTTAGTTCACTGTAGTTCTGTATTTTAGGCTCTTAATATTTTAATTAAATTAAATAAATTTTAAAGGTGGTTATCGAGTATTATTTTACGTCTTTTATAAAAAACATTTGTTAAAAAAAATTATGAAATAAGTATATTTAAATTAAAATATTAATCAGGTACCTACATAATATACGTTGCATTCGCATTTATTCACCACATGAAGACAAGATTCGTACTTAATTTTTCTCACACGCGCTAAATAATGTCACATTATAATATTTTTACAAGAATTCATCATGGTTGTACTTAAATTATTACTTAGAAATAATTTCGAAGATTTTTACATTTTCTTGTAACTAGTATATGTGAAGACTATTGACAATCTTTATGCGAATAATTTTACATAGATTTAAGATCAAAAATATATGTTGTATCAGGAAGGTTTCTTCACTATTTAAAGCTTCAACTTAATATGTTCTATTCGTAATATTTATAAATAAAACATGTATTCCGTAGCAAACTAGAATAAATAAAGTAACAAATATTAATTTCACACTTTTCACGAAACAAACTTCAATCTCAAAATGTTTATCAACCTATAAAACAGCATTAACGAATCGTTGCTTAATTAGTCATTTTCGGATATTGTACATTTGAAAATTTGCAGAAATTTTGGGACTTTTTCTATGGTATCCATCCTATTCATTCGCATTTTGTATATTCATCACATCACTTAAAATCTAAAGATGGACGCTAATATGTTTTTACTTGCAAAGTTTTTAATTCTACGAGAAAAAGACACTTTATTAATCTCTAGTACTTAATGTTACCGAAACGCAATTTTACCCTATAATAATCGGTGGTATAATAAAAGAAATATTTTCATTTTACTCATATCGATATCAACGCATACATTCTGCAAATCTAGTTATTAATTTTCATTATATCAAGGTTCATTAAATTATCTGGGAATATTTTTTGTGACGTTAAAATTATTTTCCGTTATGTTCTGTCATTGTGATGATATGCATTAATATTAATGTGGGGGGTTCGTAGTTATATTACGTTTATATATTTTCCAGGATTTTGTAACAGTCTACGACGTGTGTTTTGAATAATAATTGCCGAATACTGTTTTGATATTTGGTTTTCTGTAGTTCTGAACATATTCAATGTTATTCGTACTGATATAATCAATGTAATCACAATATATTTACGTAGTAATATTAAAATTATAAAATAATATACAACCAGTTCTTTTGCTATACGTATTTATAAATTACGTCATAAAAATGCGCACTGATGTCATGTGTTTTCGTTTTTAAATTTAACTGTCGAAAATGTAAATTTGGAGCTTGCATTTATTAAAATATTGTATTTTTGTACCAAATATTCATATTTCGCAGTGGGACAAAATCATATTTACTATTTGAGAAGTTAGCGCAAAACTAAATTCTAATTTACCTAACTAATTCATTAAAATATCGTAACCTTAACGATTTAGTGTAATGTAACTAATAATAAATGTATTAATATCATAAATCATTGGTAACTATTTAAAAACTAAAAATAACTAATATCATATTACCACTAACTATTACAAGAACCTATCATGGTTTTAATTTAATATTTTTCATTTCAGTTTTAATATTCGAAATATGTATCAATTCAAAATATGGGAATATTGTAGCCTAAAAATATATTTCCTTTAATTTTCATTCTCGAAATGTTGATTTTAATGCATATTAAATTAATTACGTGTAATTGTTAGATCCGTGTATATGTTAACGATATATTCGCAAGAAATCGGATGGATATTGATTACGTATTGATGGACAAGATCATATACTTATTCTACAACCTTTAATTAAAACTATTTAGTACAGAACTAAACTAAAATTGATATGTATTTATGTCTATACGTTCCTAAACGAAAGATAAAAGACACAATCAAAAACTAAATTCTAAATATCTATAAGTAACTTTTTATTAAAACTTAAACGATAATAAGGTTTTTAACATGTATTTCAATCTTTTTGCAACTTAAAAATATGTTTATTTACTTTTAATAAATCCGAAATAATAGTAACCTGAATTACTGTTCTTTTATGTGTTACTTTTAGTGATCAAATGTAAGTTCGTTTTTAGCAAGTTAAATACAAAACTGTATTATTCAAATGCGCTATGCTATTAAGAATTAATATTGTCAGTAAAAAAATATTTGTTGTTTATATGTTATGTGAAACTGACCTTTGCGTCAAACACCTAAATATTTAATGTTTATGAGCGAAAAAAATTGTAGAAAGAATAATTCCAAATTTTAAATGAAATTAGTTATAGTACTAATGAGAATTTTTACCTGATTTTCTAAAATTTCAAATTGTATTATCACCATTTCATTTAGTTTTATATCACAATAGTATCATTGTGAACCGGATAAAATTATTAATTTTTGGTAGTGAATTTGTTACATTTTCCGACCATAAATATGTTTAGCGTGAATATTTATTTATTGGCTGAAGACATACTATTGTACTTCACATGTAAGTAATTACTAAATATTTATAGGCGCCTAGATGTTGTATTTCATTAAAATACTTAATAATTACTACAGGCAAATCTGTTTTGCAGTATAATTTACAGTTATTGTTGAAACATAATTTTTATACTTATCATCCGGAATGTTATTTTGTGTAAATTCGCATTAATATTATAAACAATTTTATTAGAACCTACATATCAAATAAATTATTTTCCGTTATAATTAAACACCTTAAAAATTGTTTATTTTTTTATTGAAGAATCTGGATTTGTTCATTAAGTTTTACACTTTCTAATTAGAATTTTATATTTGCAATTGCGTATATGTTTTATAATTTGAATACCTCATATTTGAAAAGTGTATATTTTATTGACAATTCATGTTGAATAACCTATATCATATTTTTGTTTCTACATAACATTTATCGGTATTATTTTTAATGAATTTGTAGCTGTAAGTATTATATTTTGAATTCTGATACTAAACAAAACGTGCTTGATTTTCTATTGATGAAGCATCAGACGGAATAAACTGTAGACTTATTAATATTAAAAACTAAAATCTAAATGTAAACCTATTTGTTAAAATCAATCCACTTACTCTAAATATTGACTGAATGAAAACATAGAAATAATTCGTCTTTATCCATAATTGTTTATGTCAGTATAATAACTATAAATCTTTGACTTATGATATAAACGTAATATAAGTAGACATGTTATAGTAAATACATATAAATAACTATATAGCGTCATCGCTGTTGTCGAAAATATTTCAAACATTTAAATTCATTTGTTGGCTTTCCGTTTAGTTCAAATACATAAATCACTGTGATTCTAATATATTGATATAATACACTGGATATATTGTTAGATTAATTCTTTTAGTATTTTCCTAACTGTTTCTTTTTATATACCACCGAAGCTGACCAAAGGAAATTTTAACAATCTCGCCGGATTAAATATGATTTGACGCACACATATATTACAACCAATATTGTCAATACTAATATATGCTAAGCATACTCTCAAAAGTTATTTTAAGTATGCAATGTATGTATATTGGTGTGTATGCATGATATTTGTATTATTTTCCTATTATTTTTTTGTTATTTGTATAAGGATTTTGTTCCTATAGGATTAAGATACAGTCTTAGGAATATGTAAGAAACATCTTAAACGCTAAACTTGAGTGTTTGTACTATAATACGTCGAGCAATATTTTTTCTAATGTCATTAAAAAAATTTCTATACCAAATATATCTAAAGATAATCCGTCCTGCCGGAAATAAATTTTGATTCAATTTGTTATCGGAGTTATTTTGTATTAATTACGCTTTCATTTTTGGATTTTGTTGTGTTTTTATCGGAAAATTAACGTTCTTAATTTACAAACCATTAGATATACATATTAATAATATATTTATATAATTTTTATGTGTGGATTTCAGTGAGTTTGTGTTTCGAAATTAAATATAGTCCTGCCTATTTGATTTCATATTTAGTGCGCATATTTTTAGACGTATTTTTTAAAATAAACATGTTTGTATTATAAACTATCTAATTCTTCAAAATAATCTGTTCGTCAAATAATTATGCTTACAATTATAGCTAAATTTGTTGATTTTTAACGGTTTGATATTTTCACTGATGATTTAAAATTAATTTTAGGACCTAATATATTATAGAAACTCTTTGTAACCGTGCATGTAGTATTTGAATTACTTTTAAAATAATCTGTTTTCATGTTGATTTTCATCAACCCGATATTGTGTAATATATTATGAACTTGATTATTCTTTAATCCGCATAACACAAATGTATTCAATATTATTTCTATTTGTTTTTACAAATAACCATTTTAACCGGTATTGTAGAACGTATTTTGTATATGAATCAAGTAAAAACTGTTTTGTCGATTAGTGATTTAAAGATTACATCATAAAGTATAGCGTATTTTATCGCAATTTACATGTCAATACTTGTTTGTTAATCGTTCATATTAATTTAATTCATATAATCGGAGAAAACATCGCTCGACAATTTTCATTTCTCTTAACATTTAAGGTCCCTAAACCTATATGTCTAATTAATATTACATGATCATAATGCCTAATAGTAAACACTGATAAACAGGTATTTTAAAAAATCACGCATGCAATATAGTCGGGAAAAAGTTAAACAGTTAAAGTATGTGAATAAAAGTAAAACATAAGGAGATTCGAGAAAAACATGTAGAGCAAGTGTTAAGAGAATTTGTCAAGAAAAATATCTAAATATAAAAGATATATTGCCTTAAGAGTACATTGAATGTATGTGTAATTTTTTAAAATCATGCGTGATCAATTTTAAATAAGCCCAAATATATATAACATACAGTGCAACAATCCAATGCTTGTTTTAAGAAACGATGGAACATGGCTGAACGTTAAAGTTTATATTTATAAATATATACGTATATTATACATAAAAGCAAACAATTTGACAATATAAAAATACAGTAAATGAAGAACCCTGTTTTTTTTTATTAACGTACACTTCTACGCCAAAAACGTGTACATCAACTTTCACTAAACACAAGTGTAAAACTAACAAAACAGAATTTAGTATCAATTCACATAGAATAGAAACACATGAATAAGCCAAATCTACATATGTCCGAGCATTCCAATTGTAATCCAAAAGGCGATTATGTGAGGCAAAAATACGACAATATTAAAGCTGAATGTAAGTATTATAATGGTACATACATATCCGCACAAACATGTAGAATAATGTTACTGAAAACTGTGTGAATAGTGAAATGAAACTACAGTGATTATTAGAGAAATTTAGACTTAACAATAAGGTTTATTGGTCCCTATTATACACTGTGCGCCCCATTTTTATTTTCAACATATTCACCGGCCGAAAGAATCCCATAAACCTCGTTTCTTGTACGTCGAAATTCCGTTTTAATATTAGTAACGTACGATTTTGATGCGAAACATTTAGTGGAAAGAACTATTCGTTCAATTGTTTATGCGCGCATGCGTCACGAAAGTGCGAAACAATTCAAACTATCCACCAATCAGAAGCGTCTGTCTCTACCGCCAAACAACCAATCATATTTCACCTACCGTTAGTTTAAAACTGTTTAGCGCGCATGCGTCACGTGCGAAACAATTGAAACTGACCAATCGGAAGCAGTTTTGCTGGATGCCAAATGACTGCCTAACGCCAGGAAACGATGTTTAGGCATAAGTGTACACATGGATGAACATTCCGAAACACCAGTAATTTAGTTTGTGGTATATATTATTAGGGGTAGGGTAGGTATTTGTATAAAATGCAGCAGAAAAAACTATGATATATATATAGAACATTCGAAAAATGAGCAACATACACGTGACAAATGCATTGAACGCATCACATATACTTTTGTATGGTTAACCACCGAATAGCCGAAGCAATCACCATGCCGAGTATAGAAATATATGAATTAATCATTAACCATATACGTATAGAATTATTATTAGCATATTTTATACACGAATTAAGACTAGATCCATCGGTACACTGTAGTTAGTGTACGGCCAAAAATTACCTACGGTTAAACATACACTAAGCTAAAAGTTTTCAATTGACATTTCATTAAAAACAACGATATTTTTATACGTATTTTATGTCTTATGCCTAAAATATATAGTTAAACATAGAAAATCACTATGTTTTTTATTTAGTCCGAAATAATTTATTATTATCATCAAAGCACAATGGCAATATAGTGTATTTACAAAATCGGAACAAATCTTTAGAATTACTATTGCTTTAAATATTGAAACACTGTCAAATTAATAAAAAAAAAATTAAAATTATTACATTTTTCAAGGGGGCAAACAGGTAGAAGACGAAGTATTAATTAAAGCGATTTACAAATGGCGTAATTTAATCAAAGACCTGAATTCGATTTTCCCAAAAAAAAAAAAAAAAAAAAAACTCGCAAGAAACAAAAACAACTATTGTCAAAAATTATGTAACGTTTCCTAAAAGGGCCTCCTCTGAACCGATTACGGGCCTGTGTTTAATGTCTTACACCGAAGTAACTGCCTATATAAAGTACAATTTTTATTTTTATTTTTTTGTAATTGAATGTAGCAAATATGTAAATATAGTTAGTTAATAATTACAAATATATTTACAATTAATATATGTCACTCACAACAAAGCACAGTGCTATAAAAAACACAAACGTGTCGAACAATAATTTATAGAACACAAACAAAACAAAACATTTTAAGTATCGAATATATTTCGTTGCTATTTTGGTTTAGTTAAAAAAATATAATTTTTTTTTTATTGGCGCACAGGTATATTAAGAATAATGCACGAAAATGCATTGTACAAAATATAGCCGTCTGATTGTCAAAAAATTTGGGACAAATGATTTGGATGTTTCTGTTTTTCAAAAATGTATTATACCTAGTTTATATTATATCACATGTAATACTTATACTCTTCAGATTTCTGTTAAAGGTGGTTGCTAATATTCTTATTATTTTCCAGATTTTATGAGTAATTATCTATTAACGAAGTTTTCTTTTGTTTTCAACAAATTTACTGCCATGTTTTTCATGATTCCATTAATTTTCTAACGTGTATTGTCGAGGAATGTAATAAGTATAACAGTATTGTAGTATGATAAATATTTTCACCACAACGTAATATAGATATTTACTTTCTCGTTGTCCAAACGTAATTGGGGGCAAATTTTATACTCGCACATACTACATCGTCGCTTAGCAACCTTAAGCCGTAAAATAAACATAAAAAATAATCAGATTTACTTATAACTAACACAGCCGTTTTACATACTAGAAATACATTTTTTTTGTTTCATCCGATTTCTGCTGTTTTTTAATTCGTTTATCCATATTTATTAAATGCGTTGATTTATTTCTTGCCCTTTCGGTAATTCCAAAATAATTCTTGTTTTCTAGTCATTATTTACCTCAATATTATTTTTTTGGTCAAATCTGATAACTAAATTACATGTTAATTCTCAAACTATTATTTTGAAGTATCATTAAATAAATATATTAAATTATATTGGTTAATTTCTTACATGTGATGAGACTAAATGTGTAATTTCAATTACTGCGTCTATTTCACAAAGAATAATTCTAATGTAAATATATTTTACGAAATTCCGTAGATGAATTAGGATCGTTACAATTTTTCTTGAAAAATTCATTTTCTCTGCGTGGGTAACTGTTAATGCTTTATGAATGCATCAGTTTTTGTTCAGAATTTGTTAAACATTTTAATCGACTGATTTCAAATCTGTTTTTGGCATTCTGTATCTATTATTGAGATGGCTCAATTTATTGTTAAGTATCTAGTTGTATATTTGTAGTACCCCATTTTTTTTTTTCATTATTATTCAGGACATACATGGCGTCGAAAAAATTCTTCTAACTTCATTTCCAAATTTGTTCTTATTCTAAATAACATTCATTATAGCTGATTGAGAATTTTTTTCTGTTTAAGATATAATTACATCAACAATTACGTTTAAATTCGTTGTAAATTTTCGCAAATCTGCTGATAAATGAAATTACCTTTTATTTTTCTTAATAATCAGGATTTTGAGTCTTCTACATAATTTGCTTCTAAATTTCCTTTGCTTCAGTAAGATATATCTTCGAAATTTATGTATCTGATATTGTAAACCATTACAAATTTTTTTACTAATCAATTAGTATTTCTTGATTATAGAAGTCCAGTTATTTGAATATTATTCATAAATCTTGGCCAGAATATATTTTCTCTTTTGTTAATTTTTGTAGTTCTTCAAAATTGTTGATTTTCATTTATTCTTGTAGAATTTTCTGATAATTTGACGAAATTGTATTTAAGCAAGTTTTATATAAACTAGAAAGAAAATTTAAATAATTTAATGTGAAAACAAAGTATTGTGTGAATGGCCAGACACAATTATTCGTTGTCACATTTAAGAAACCCAATATTAATTAGTTGTTATTTTCAATGTGAATTTTATAAATATTATCTTGATTTTAAAATAATAGTTAAATCAATAATGTAAGCAAACAAAGCAGATTATGTGATTGAAATATTGTTCTAGTCGGTTTTATTTTTGTTACATATCGGCATTGTATTATTATAACATAAATGCGACGCAGTATGACACACAAACACATTATAAAATGCAACATAAAATACCTCAAATGATTTATCATTTCCATAACATTAACGTGTAAACTCTACAAACACTAATATATGTATATCAATATTAAAATGCATATAAAAGCAATGCAAATGATTTACTAGTTTTTATTCAACTGCTTTCCACACATACATATTATGTACTTGTATAAAAATGCCCCCCGTGCAAGTACGTCTATCTACGCGTTCATTATAAATTCAACAACAACCAACACCAAACAAGCTTCATAATATCAAATATTTAAAGGCGACAGATGCTATCGTTTTCTAATGAATGTTTTGCGTGTTGAAATTGTTAAGATACGGGACAGACAATATAGTATTTATACACTGACATGTGCGAACTCCGTACTAGTGCATAGGCGCAAAAGCATTACTGCGAATATAGTACCAATTTCGACAAGTTTACTCACAATGGTGGTGTAGTAATTGTGTATGAAGCAAAACGTCATCACTCATCAGTATCAAACAAACTCGCATACTTATTACAAACAATTCTCGTGTATCTTTAGAGGCAAGATTAGTGTGCAAAAGAGCGAAATTTAGTTTCAAACATTCAATAATTTGTTTAAGTATTCGGCATATTAACAGTAACCTGACATAAGCATCTACAGTATTTTACTCTAATACATAATGGAAATATTTAAGTAAAAACTTAAAATTAACAACGCTTAAAAGTGTTAATAAGTAAAAAATAAACATAAACATATAAATTACGTAAAGAGAAGTAAATCTTACTGAAATAAAACATCGAGAATAGGTAAAAGCTTAAAGGTAAAATAATGTTCCATCGTTTGTTAAAACGACAACAGTCAATAACAGATTTGCACACGGCATTAACACCATTATTGAAATCATGTCATGCATCAGGGATATTACCAATAGCAAACATACGATACACAACAGGTATACATATGAATTGTTTCTAGATTAGCGGTCACGTACTCGTCAGTTTAACATTTCATACATCATAACAGTGTCATACTTTGCATTTAGAAGCACATTCACAGCGATTGGAAGAACAGCCGTCCTTATCATCATCAAGCATTACGAATTTAGGTTAGAGGATATCAGTATTTTTCAAGTGTCGGATTGTGCACTGTATTCCTAACAATTACTATAACACGAAGACTGAAATTAGCGCGGTTCCTCAAGAGTGTACATCTAGTCACAACAAGTTTGATGAAAATCGGAGTGAAATCCTCCTACGATAAAACGTATTTGTTATTTCACTGTCAAATAGTGATAGGTATACTTTTGTGCGTGATTGTGTCATACTCGACCACCATCTTTACCAGGGATAAATTCACTAATTTTTTCGCTCGTCTAATATCGTCTTTAGTTGTTTGTTTTCTTGCATGTTTGTTTGCCGATTGTTTGCTGTTAATGTACCAAAGGTTTGCGATAATTAACACTAGAATTAACATAATATAAGGTCAGGTAGTAATAACGATAGTATTTTGGATGAAATAAGAGTTCTGACTAAGAGATACGCTCTGTGACGGAGCTGATTATGTGAATGATGCTTTCATGTTACAATTGCTATTCTTTGTGCTGGTGGTCTTTGTAACTGTATTGTTTACTGCATTCAATAACATAAAAGCTATCTACACAACTACACCAATGGATGATGATGACGTCAAGGAATTGATAAGACAGTATTTGAACCATTTATAATTCTGCAATTTTAATCATAATGATGATGGCCTGTACGTCAACTTGTAATCAAGTATATTCTGATAAATAAAATATATATTTGTTTTCTTTAATGTGAAACTTAAATAGATTTTATCCTCAATTTACAAAATTTTTGTCGTCTTTTAAATGTATTTCTAAAATAGAAATTTGTCAAATACAGTTAGGATTGATAGTTAAAGAAATATTCCTAATTATTGTCTTTAAAAATGCCTAAATATTTTTTTGTATTTTAATGATGGACCGTCACAGAAAAACAAAAACAAATTTCATTTCTTAGTTCTTAATTATCTGTCACATTAGCTAATGCAATTTCGAGTCTAAATATTATTGTACTGTATGGTATCCCTATAATCGATCTTTTGTTTACATTTTTATACGCACCCATCTCTCGTCGTACGCCTAAATAATTATTTTTCACACTTCAGTCGATCAAGAAATTTTAAAATTTGTGCGAAAAGACAGTATATCCTACCACTATTTTCGAAAAATTATTTTCATTAAAATGATGTAATTAAATGAATTTCTTGCAAAGTATACAGCGCCAGATCTACTAAATATTAGTATTTAAACCTAGTGAATTCATTAATTTACTTAGATTCTAGTATGTTTCGTTTATGCCCGCTCTTCAATGTGTACCTTTCCAATATTTTTTTTTGAATTTTTTTGTTTTTTTTTTGTTTTATGCCCTCAAAAGTTCTTAATTTTAATCACAGTCTTGTTTTCGAAACCGGATGTTTTTTGATAAATATATCTAATCTGTTGTATGCTGTATATGTATTTACAGATATTTGTTTTTTTTTATCAGTGACAACGTGTTCACACAAGAGCGTCATCCCGTTGAAATGTTTTTTTATTGCTAAGATGATGAATTGTTTCAGTATGTTACTGCGTGAATATCCATGATGTTGTAATTGCGACATCGCGCCGCACTAGTTTGTTCTTTGCGTTTCTAAACTTAAGTCTAAGGTGGTAATTGTTTAGGTGTATACGCATCCTTAAGTCTACTTTACAGTACCTGCCTGCCTTGGTACGTTCGTTCGTTGCTAGCCCTTACATTCTATAGACATAAAGCTGAAAATTCAATCAATGCCCCATGCTAAATGGTTGGAAAATGTCTTATTACAATAATAGTTAGTAAAAGATACATGTGAAATATATATATATATGCAATAAAATATACTAGATAATATTATTTTATGTTATACAAAAAAATTCGAATATGAAAATTCAAAATGTGTACTTACTCTTTTTAAAGACATCACGGCAAATATAATAGCTGAAATATTTTTAATAAAAAGAAATACCAGAAATTTTATTATTACGATTGAGAAACAAGTTTTATAAACCAAATACTGATTATTATTGTACATTAACAAAAACGTGCTGGTACAAAAAAAAATTGTTATTGTAGCACAAACTACCAAAGTGATATTACGTTGATACTGGTTTGATTAATTAAAAAAAAAAAACTAAACACACTATAGACAACCTGAAATTTGGGAATTTAAATAACAATGAACAACAACAACAACAAACACAAACTAGAAGATTAAAATTCAATCCAATTCTGTTTTATTATCGTCAATTTTCTTTTCTGTATACAAGAGAGAATTTTCATGGTTTTTTTTTTCGAAGATTTGTGGATAATATACCAATTATGCCTTAACTGTAAAAACTTAACTTAAAGAACGTCTCTATCAACAAATATAGAATGCAATGCAAAACGGACTTTAAAAGCCTGCCTACCATTCTCTTCATAACAAAATATCAATAAATAAATGGTACAACAATTAAAAATACAATGGATTATAAATAAAGAGAAACTCAATGCGACGAATTAAAATATGTTACATAATGCACAGTAAGTGTTACTGTTAGAGAAACGGTGAAAACCGCATTCTGTTCTCATACTATATAAACTGATGGTAACTGACTTGTTGATTTCAGTTCTATGATCCACTATGTAAATACTAGTTATCTGTTGACTTACACACAAGAGATACACGTCACACTAATCGAATAGTCATCCCACATCTGCTAAAACGTCTCAAATATTCTGCGAACTATCTACTATTTGTTGTATCGAATACCAAATCGAAAGTCTCTCTCTGTTTCCAAATAGTGTGTTGCTAATAATAAAACTGTTTTTTGTTTTTTCTTTCTTATAACATAGCAGATATTCATGTGCGAGCAGTACGCACGCCATGTTGATAAAAACCTGAACTAGTAGACATTAATTAAAGATGGCGCCAGTTTGCACGGTACGGTCGATAGGTAAGCTGTGTGTGTGTGAGTGTGCGCCGACCCTATCACACTTGTGGACGATCCCAAAAACCAAGGACGACACCGTTATTGCAAGGGGGCAAATCGATTTCTCTCTGTCTGTCTACTGATCGAATTGTACTGTCCCTATCGTTACTCGATCTGTCTCTATACGTAACACACACGAGCCAGACTGGATGTATAAATGCGGTTTTCACGGGACTAGCGACCGTGTGTATACACGTAGTAGTTCGTAGATTAGCTCTGAAATTAACGATAATATTTCTAACAAGACAAATGTTAAAAGTTAAAACATTTAGGCTAGCTTAACGGCAATGCTCAAACAAATTCACCAAAAACCAAGTATGTAGGTATATATCTATCTATCCAACAATCATCGCGCAGCATCCATTCCAATGAGTGCGACCTCATTTAGCCACAACTGTAGTTATTGAAAACGTGTTGTTAATAAATCACATACTAGTCACTCTAAACTCTGCAGCAATATGGTAGGTACGTATAATTATTGTATGTATAGCAAAATCGCATTTTCGCCGTGTGGAACGAACACGTTCAAATAATGCGTATGGATTATATTAGTTCAACTCACAAATGGATGATAGAATTTCGAAACATATGGCGCGTCCATTTCTTTTTTCAGACTACCAAACCAAAAACTAGTTTAACTACTTAACTTGGCTCCAAAAACGGATGTGATTATTCATGCAACTTATTTAGGAAAACTGCCATGAACGTTATTCGTAATCTGAGAATACACAGGTAACGCAATGCGATAAACTGGCTGACAGAATCCGAAACAGGAATTTAGTGAAAGCAACGAATGCGGATGATGACGCGTCACCAAAATGGCTGACTACTACTTTCCATTCGAATGTACAATTTCGTGCCAGTTGATCGCATTAACGCAACAAAACAAACAAAATTAAGATACAAATCCTGGTTCAGGCGAGCTGAACTATCGAAGAAAGGATATGACTGCCGTGGCCATCCGGTCTCCACCCCACGGTAAACGGCTGTAGGAGCTGTTCATCTCGAAACGGACTGCACGACGTTCACCAAACAACTACGAAGCGCTGTCCCCACCTTTCCCTATTTATACCCACGGTGACGCCATGGAAATTTCCAGAACGGCAGCAGTGCAGAAAGCACTCCGCTTCGCCCCACTACAACCCGCACTAACCCTGGTACACAAGTATTGACGTTTCCCCCACCAATCCGTAACCCGCGCAACAACAAAACGTACACCTAAAACTGGTTTCTAAAACCCTGCCAGCATCAGCGGTCCTAAAAATCGGGAACCTTTTTTCAATGAAATGCACCTCAAATCAACCGTGAGAAATATTGCAGCACATATTATTACACACATGTGAAGTCTAAACAAGGGCGAATGAGTTAGTTCACCTCTCGTTAATGTCGAAAGATCTCCAGTAAATTTATCTATATTTACTACTCGTTCTACGTGACCTGAGCCACGCCACACCAAAATACGACGCAATTCACAAAAATATTGATTCTCTCAGCAAACATTAACAATTGTTGCACAAGGATAGTTCTGACAAAACCACGTATTTGTAAAACAGTGCTAAAGTAATGACACTGTAAATTTTACTAGGGAACCGATGACTCACAACATTTTCATAATGTTACGTCATGCAATGTCATGATTTTGGTAAAACAGACAAATAAGCATAGTAAATTAATTCTAGCATGTGATTATCTATTTTTAAAAGTAAATCTGGGAACTACAATCACATGGTATACAATTATAAGCAGATACTCTTGTACAAAATTAACTGATAAGCTGAATAAGGTAAAAATAAAATGTTTTTCCCCGAGATTATGAATATGTGACAAACATCATTCGACCTTGTAACGTATTGGTGGTAAATTTTATTTTTAAAGCAGGCTATGTCAGCTGTGCGGTCCAGTCAACAACAGAATACATTAAAACGCTCAAGGACCAACTGTTTACAAAATTATGACATTGCATGGATTGTTGCTTATATAAATAATCAGTAATTATATATAAAATATTTATTTCATTCATAATTTACCTTGAAATTAATGTTATTATTTAATGGATCTTTGGGGGAGGGGGGCTATATTTTACAATATGTAGGTATTTCGTTTGGCAAATTATAAAACTGCAAAATAATTCAAATCTGTAGCTTGTAAATTATCTATCACGTACATATTTTATAAATATTTATACCATTTCATTAATTAATGCTGATTTAACCAAATGGCATTCATTCATTAATTATTCACAATTATAATAAGTGAAATTTGAAGTCATTGTCTGTAACTAATTACTATGCCTTCTAGATGTTTTCTACTAATATTAATACTGTTAATAAGTTGGAAATACGTATATTTATGTAGCAATAATTTAATAACTTAATAATTTTGACAGAAACCACTACAAGACTTCTTAATATTGATCCGTAAAAATTTGCAATTAAGTTTATTGTTCTATTTTAGTCAAATGACACAGGAAAACAATCCACAAACTACTGATAAGCGTCAATGATAATAGAGCAGAATCAAATAGTACGAAAATAACATCAGTACTTGGGGGTTGTCAGACAATAATTTTAGAATTTTATTTTTCTAGCGAAAAACATTTTCTCTGCAAGTGATCCACCGACGCTTACAATTCCATGCGTGTGGTATGTTCACATTTGACTACATCTTGTTATTTTCAGTCTGTTTATTTTAAATATTACCTTAAGGAGAAAGGTATATGTATTCAAATGAGTTCTTTCAAAAAGAATCACACGGTTTATTATAAAAATAACGACACTATGGTTTTGGATAAAATCTTATTTTGGAAAACTTTAAATAAGCGCAAGAATTCTACATGAAAAATGTCTCCCACAAAGGGCACTTTAAATATCGAAGTAATTTATCTTACAGTAATGTAGTTATTGAGATATTGCACTCTGTAACTGGGACATATGTTAACCAGTTAATACAGAAAATATAAATAATTATTGATGTAATAACACAGAGTACATATTTGAGATAATTCTGAGAAAAAATAACATTTAATTTCTTTTTGTACCACATAAACCTTGAACGAAATGAATAAGTATTTGAAAAGAATTTCTAAGCTTTTAGTTTCATTATAAACCAGGCATAGGGGGCTTTTAAATACAATAATCCCACATCTGGGACAGCTGTATTCTATAGGTAAGATAGGGAAGCACCCCTCACTAGAATGGAACCTTCCGGAACAATAGTACAGTTAATACATATTCCGAACAAGATGCTGTGTACAGTTTATTCATAAATTTCTTGTTTCACATCAGTACATAAATTATTTGTAACTTTATGTTTTGGGATTTTTGTCAAATAAATGTAAAATAATATATATTTTCTACTAAATTATTCAGTTTAATGGTGTATCATATTGTTTGGCGCATACAAAAATTACAGATCCATTACGAGTAACATTACTTAAGGATTTATTAAAATTATTATGATACACATAATGTTATGTGATAGTTTACTAAAACATAGCAAAGTATCTATTGGGTAATTTTTCTTCAAGCAAGAAGCGAGTCACATGAATTCAGCACGATATACATATTATGTATTCATTGCAATAAAATTATCGCCGCTTAGATACTTTTTAATGAAGTCTTAAATCTCATGTTGTTTACTACAAGATCATTAATGTTTTAATATATTACGCAGTATTTCAAATGCTGATGTGTCAGTTCCAAGCGTTGAGAACCACTGATCAATAAAGGTATTGCGCATTTTACAAAAATGTCATGTACAGTAGTGTAGTTACCCTAGTCCCGAAGTTTCTTGGTAAAGCCATGTTATACAATAATATCTATAGGGAATTTCAGGCTTAAAACCAAGATAAATATCGAATAAAAATCAGTGAACACATTTTCCATATTTCATATTAACATTTACCTAAAACTTCTACATTGTTTCATAACATAGAAAACAATTTGTTAATTAACTTAGTATAGGAATACCAAAAGATATACCGTAAAACCTAATATGTACATATGTATAAAATATGCAATATTATTTATAATTTAAATTTTAATCTAATTTTTCTGCTTTTAGCTAGTCGCAACCGGGTCCACATATATAGTAATTTTAGTACCATTTGATCAAACCAAAATAGAACAACCTTTGTCTCAAAACAACCCAGAAAATATTACTTTTCTCTCTGGATCTGACATAATATAATAATATGAAATTGTAAATAATTATATACTATTAAAATTCAAATATTGTATTGTTAATGAGAAGTAATATGTCCGTTTTATGAAATCGTCAATTTTTGTTAAGATCTTAACAAAAATTGACGAGTTCATAAAACGGACATATTACTTCTTATTAATAATATTGACGATGAATTTCGGAATTGAAAATATAATATTCAAATATTGTACTCTTCATTGTTTGAATTAAAAAGTAAATAAATGTATATATTAGTTTAAATAAATAATATCAACATCTATAGCATGCTTAACACTTGTTGGGAATTCTCTGATCTAATACCGAAAAAATATTTATTATCTGTGTACTATTCCCTACTCAAATGATTAATTAATGATATTATCGAAATTTGCACATGTCGAATCTCTACATCAATTGTAATTTACCAAAAAATATTAACACAACTGATCTAAATTCGCCGCTAAATAAATCATAAGGGGATAATTATTCAATTATTACTAACATTCCCCTAGATATATAAAGAAAAATCTAATTTGAATCAAATAATTTGAAATATGGTTTACAGACCAGAACATTTATTTGAAACAATGAGGCCAACAATAATATCCGCACTAACGGGCACATTACCGTTCCATTTAAGCCATAAAGATGGTAAATAGAGTCTGGCTAAAACTGTGACAGTGTATTACATGATATTTTACACAATGATTGTGGACGCATTTACAACTATGTATATGGAAAAATCCTTATTTTCCATCAATCTATCAGAGATATTCTGATTCAACTGAGTATCAAAGTCTTATGCAGTTGCAACGGAATTTAAAATATCGATAGATGTTTTACTATCGATGTATAAATATTTGTTCCGGTATTAGAACACTGCTTGTGACAGTTGCTTTACAATATGCGAATGTAAAAGCTTCGGGTTTTTCGATGCTTACTCTCAGCTAGAGAATGGTACTTCCTGATGTTTTCTCTCCTAATTATAATCACGGAAAGACAGTATACTTATTTTGCGATATTAATCAGCTATAGATTCAAGTTTACTAATAAACAATTGGGCGTCATAAATGAAAACAATAAAGTTATGTTATCCAAGTTTATTAACGTTGTGCCAATATCACGTAAGTAACAATGAAACATATTCAAATAAGATTCTAATCTAAACGTTTACCAGAATTTCCTAATTATTATTACCAATACATTATTTGATTTGTTTAAGGTGGTTTAGCATCAAATATGCAGCACCCAGTCCTATTCAAAGGCTGGATACATTGATGTGCTTATATGATGTAACAGAAAACATCAACGTAACCTATGGCCCCGAAGTTCTTATATCAATCGCCCTCAAATTCATTATATCTGTCTAGTATATTTTATTGCTACTGGTCCAAAGTGGTGAGAACCTAGCAAATCTTACAAAACAGCAATGATATTTGATATTTTAGTCCAAAATAGTTTTTACTTTATTTCATATATCTCTCAACTGATTTCTTTATTTTGAATATCAAATACAATTGCAAAATGTAAAATCTACATTCAAAACCGATGTCTTTGTTAGGTAAAAGGCCGAACGTGGTCTAGTGTGTTTTGGATTATGTGGGCAAGTTACAATTTATACGAACTACTCAATTTATCAGTAGCATGTCAAAGACCTAGTGCAGAGGTTGGTATTTGCATTGTAATAACTAATAAGTTACAACAGCATATAAATGTTGATATATATTTAAAAAAAAAATGTTAAATTTCATGTTAAGCTCGGCGGACAGTTACACATATACATTAATTATTGTTAAACACAAGTAATGCATCTTTAAAAGAAAAGATAGCACCGTTCACGATTTATACGACTTTTTCTTTAATAGTTCATGTTTTCAGCTATGCACTAATTCAGAGACTAGCGAAATTTACTGCTCTGGAATTGTTTACAATTGACGGCACTTTACTTCTTGCTGTAAGTATATCACATTCAAATACAAATTCATCGTTTCTAATTGTTTCTCCCATTGATTATATCGACAGGTTCCACATATTTAATTATTATGTTCCTCTCTCAAGAATCAACAGAAGGAAATAAACATACAATACTGTCAAACACAGCACAGTTGGCGCAAATATAATTACAGAAAATTCTACAACATCTGCTTATTATATAAGTTTATTAATATGAAAAAAATTAATGTTGAATGTATTTTAACTATGAAATATAGATATTCAAAAACTTACTGGCCTCTGGATCGCCCCAAATTGCGAAAACGACATTTTATTCTCGTTGCAATTACAGTTTCCTAAATAAATAAAAAACAGTTAATATTAAAGAACTGAGAAATACAATTACAATACATATTTACCTAATATTAGGATACTTATCAATTTATGTTAGGTTAGGTTGACACTTATTACTTGGTGAATTTTGGTAAAAATATTTTGATTACAATATATGTATAAATAACTGAATTATTTAAATATCTAAACATTCTTTTTTGGCCAAACAAATAAAGTATTTAATATGTATGATGAAGAATGATAAATTATTTACCGCGATTTTCAAATTGTCAACCCAAGTATTATTTTGCAACTGCTGAAAATTTAAAAAAAATAACTGCTTCATATAACAAAAAAGAGAAACGAAAGTTGCATTACAAATTTATTTATTTTCAAGCAAATAGTTTAGTACATCAAAAAACATCAGTTATGTAACATATCCTTTAATCAACAAGTTGTGGTTAATTAACTAGCATAGAAAAAGCAATTGAAGTTTTCTACATAAGAAAAATAAGTTTCAATAGTACAGAGTACATAATCTGGAGAATTATAATTCAATTGTTACATTTACATATCAATTGTTTTATAGCGGTTTTTATAATTTGCATCAGACCCTCAGCCAGTTCCTCTGCTGAAAATGGTTTATTCAATGGAGGAACATGAACAAACATTGTTTTGTTACAATCGATGTGTAAAGATTTATAAAAGGTGTATTCACACAAATATCTGTAAAAAACAAATGTATAGTATTAAATTACTTTATTGTTTAATATTTCATATACAAACCTTCCAGCATCATCAGATGTACATGCTATAATTTTATTAAAATGTTCATTTAATTCTTTACATATTTCTTTTGCACCAATTCCACAATGAATTGTTTCAAATCCTTCGTTAATTGCACAACAATTACCAGACGGATGTATTTCTCCCAAACAATCTCGTCTACAGTAACCACTTCGGTTTGCTTTGGTTTCTATAGTAATTTTGTCGGCAAAACTAGATACACCAACGTGGATTACTAACTACAAATATAGAATTCAATTGTGTTTACAAATTTAAAACTAATTTTATCCATCTCACCGTTGGTTTGTACGTCTCCCATAATATTTTTATTTTTTCATCAACATCTTTATATGAAACAGGAATTTCCTCCACAATAAGTTCCACTGAATTTTTATTTAAATTTGGTAATAATTTTACTGCCTCCCAACTTGCATTTATTTTGTGATCGGCAAATGGTCCAAAACCAGTGACCAATACCTTTTCCATTTCCATATTAACTATGATTTTTACAAACTGAATAAATAAAATGAATCTTTTATCGTATTTAAATTAGATAAGAAGACAATGATAATAAACAAAATATATGCACTGTGAATACAGCACATAATCAATAGATATGTATATTTTTAAAATTCCCTCTCTAATCTGACAGCTAGTGACCTGACCTCTATAATAAATTATATATTGACATACGTTTAACGAACTTTAAACCTATCACAACAAATAATTTTGATTTAGTACGATCTAGTACTATTTAAGCAAATTTTAACATTACTATTATTAAGTTTGGTGAAGTTACTTACTGATCTCCGACTATATTTTTTACCATTGTCTTGCGGCCGACATCTGTGAAAGGTATCCTAAAATTGAATAATTTGTTGCAGGTATATATATCAAGGAATACACATATTGTAATTTAAATCTGATTCAATGTGTGTGATGTATTCGTTATCGTAAACAATAAAAAATGAAATGCATTCATTTAAATATACGCGGTGCGTCGTTTCTTATACTTGCGGTTTTATTAAATGGAGTAAAACATTCGCAAATGGGTATGGAATGAAGTTGAGTAAAAATACAGATTAGAAAATAGATCATATGTGATTTTAGCGGATAATCATATGGATATATCAACAAAGCATACGCCAGAAAAGAGTTTGAATGTAAGTGATGATATGCCAAATACCATAGGCGAAGATAATGAAGATGTTACACTAGCTTGTCCATCAAACATGAATTGTAACGAAATGCAGTATCCATGTATTTATTGTGAATTGAATTCTTCATGCATTTATGGAGAAGAGATGAATACGACATGTAGGGTTAAAGCAGAGGTTAAGTGCAATGTGAGTCAAACATTTTGTTTAACTTACTCACAAATTTTTATCTAAATGATTGTCATAATGAAAGAAAGAAAGAAAAAAAGCATTTATATTTGTTTTTAGGGAAAAGTTGAATTTCAACGGTCACTAATATGTCGGTATTGTTATCAAACTGAACCTTGGGAACACAGTTGCACAATGAAGGCTAACTGTAATTCTGTAGCAACACCAAGACAATTCTATCGCACAAATTGTTCTGTTAGAAACGATATTATATGTTTAGGTAACAACTAATATACCATTGGTTGTGAATATGTAATTTTATAATATATGCTTGAATTTGTAGGTCGAAGAAATTTTCTTAAAAAAATGATATGTAATTGGACAGGAGGATATCGTTGGACTACAGCTCTGGCTCTTAGTATAACGTTGGGCGGCTTTGGGGCCGACAGATTTTATCTAGGACATTGGCAAGAAGGAATTGGGAAATTGTTCAGTTTTGGTGGTTTAGGAGTGTGGACATTAATAGATGTTATTTTAATATCGTTACATTATTTGGGTCCTGCAGATGGATCGTTATATCTTTAAAAAAGTTACAAAAACACTAGTACAATTTCAGAAAAAAATATCAATAGCTATCCTAATTATTTTCAATATACAAATATGCTATATACATTCAATAAATTGTGAACATGACAAATACCTTTTAGACTTAATAAAAATAAAATGAGTTGTGTTTCATATTTTATTATGTATAGTTTTATTTAAACATTACTAATTATTGGTTGCTTTATGAACTAGAGATAATGTTATGTATATGTAAATATAACTATGTTTAAGGTACATATATTCGTTTCAATTTTCGTTCCACGTATTTTTCGACTTCCAATTGAGTTAGATCTGCTATATCGTCTTTATAAATCTAAAAAAAAAAATAATATATAAAAATCTATCCCAGCTATATACAATTGTATACGTACGATTAAAATAGTTTTGCCAAGTTTTTTCAACATTCGTAGTTTCAGGCTCATTAGTCCGTGTGGTATTAATTCTTTATTTTGTACTTTCAATAAATCGTCAATTAGTTCCACATATAAAACAACTTTTTTCTGTTTATTATAGCCAACTATTCCCACAATATTCAAATGTGGAATGGACGATGAGTAGTCTATCTTTGCTATGTCAAATTTTGTTGATAAATTGCTTAACGCACTATACACTGTTTTCAAATACGGTCGGTTTCTCATTTGAGCAGTCACATTCGGTTCGACCGGATCACTACAATGTACACGCAGTTTTGAATACAAATCTTTATTTTCCCACTGAATGCATGTTAACAGAAGATTTAATCTGGCAACAAATCGTTTTTTTCTTTTACCTAAAAAGTAATTTTTTTACATTTAGGTATATTTATATGTAGATTTGCAATAGTTTATTGAAATATTAAATATAATCTTACCGTGTATTACCGAAACAGTATTTTTTGTAATAATACTAGAGAATAATTTAATTGGCGGTTGATGTCCAAATATCCACATTGACAATAAACTGTCAATAAAATGTTCAATGTTTTTGTCAAGTTGTCCCAGATTGATATACGCTTCCAACAGTGGTTCCAGGTAGTTAGAGATTGTAGTTTCACTTAAATTATCGTATCCAATGTAGCTTAAAGACCACAGAAATCTAGCGATATCCTTCACTCGAATCTGTTTAGTGAAATGTTCGTTGCGTGATTTGACGGATTTCATATCACTCAAACACACCACACATTTGTCCGTCAGTAACTTGAATAGATTGTCATCGTAGTGCAATGTATCCGCATATAGTGCTAGTATATGTGTACACGCTGTGAAATTGTAGTATTTGACTGTATTGTTGAAAAATATTGTATGCGATATCGTCGATAATAGTTCTTCGCTCCGATACTTGTTGTGCCGTAGTGATTTAATTAATGTCACGGATACTGTAGCGTCGTTAAAGATGGAAAGATTGTTGTACATCGTATTTACTATCTTATCAATTATTCTTTGTGATTCTATTTTGGTACTTGTTTTGTATGCAGAATTACACAGTATTACCAAATCGGTCAGGTTGAGATCATTCAAATGTGTTTGATTAAATTTTTGTAAACATTCTCTCAAAATAATCTGTGATTCTCTGGATTTTTTTTGTAAACCTACATAGAAACATAGTTCAAGCAGCTCTATTTTCGAACAATGTTCAATAAAAAAGTTCATCCTCTGAAGGACTTTGGTATAAAATGTTAATCGCGTGATAATGTGTGGTATATAATACATAAAGTTATTCAAGTAATTAAATATTTCAGGTGTTGTTAACTTTGGTAATCGTATGCAACATTCTTTGTCGAGATTATTGATGCATATTCTAAAATCTTTTCGTTTCAATTCGGGTCTTGATAAACACAAAATTAAATATGCTAATTTATTATTGTCCACTTTACTTAAATTATCTGCACGATAATCATTCAACGTGATTGAATGACCCTTGAATTCAGTCTTATCACATGTTATACATTCACTGAAATATTTTAAAATTCGCGGTTGCAAACTATTTTCGTCTAACCTCACTATTTTATCCCCCGTTAAATTTTGATGCAATGATTGTTTCGGTATTGGCCAAACGAGGAAATTATTGAAACAATTGTAAAATATTTTTTTACAACTGTTTTTCGTAATTAAATACCGAAACATAATTTATTTAACTTGGCGAAAAAATATTGATGTCAGACACAACGTGACATCCACTGACATCTGTCACTCCATTGTCAAAACTGGACAAAACGAATAGTGTTTCGCTTTTGCTCCACGGTTTATTCCAGTTTATTCAGTTTTTTGCCGCTTAATTGTGACAGTACATTGCAGTACATGTGTGATTTTTAGTTTGTTGTTGCTAGGTTAGTATACAATTATTTAATTCTATAGTTTACAGTGTATTTATGCACAATAGCTTATTGTCATATTAAAATAGTTATATGGTCATATTACATTTCATACTGTGAATTGTTCTAGTGTTAAAGTTATGATTCATTTCGTTACCGTAGTCCACAGCCATATTACTAGATTGTAAACAAGCAATATTTTACTTATTTTACAGAATAATTACTGATCATGTCCAAACTTATGCGGATGCAATTGTCTGGTATTCGAAGTTTCGGTCCAGACGAAGATGATGTACAGAACATCAGGTTTTACACACCATTAACTTTAATCCAGGGGCAGAATGGTTGTGGCAAGACAACAATTATAGAAGCAATAAAATTCGCCATAACAGGTGACTTACCAGGTGGCACTGCCAAAGGACAGGGGTTCGTTTACGATCCAAAATTAGCAAGAAGTTTTGAAACGCGTGGTCAAGTAAAGCTAAAAGTATCAGATGCCAGAGGAGAGTCGGTGACTGTCACAAAGTCGGTTTGTGTCTCGCAGAAAGCAAGTAAATTAGAATTCAAGCGTTTAGATTCATCTATATCTCGTGGGACAAATAATGACGCTGATCACCTCAGTGGTAAATGTGCAGATATCGATAATGAAATGTGTCTAGTACTGGGCGTTTCTAAACCTGTGCTTAATAATGTTATATTTTGCCACCAAGAGGATTCAAACTGGCCGCTGGATGAGTCGAAAAAGTTAAAAGAAAAGTTTGATGACATATTTGATGCTACCAAATACAATAAATGTTTAGAAACTATTAATAAGTACGTTAAGAAGAACGTTGAAAAACAGAAAATTTTAAGAATAGAAGTTTCTAATCTAAGTGATATTAAGAAATATGTGGAACAAAAACGAGATTCATTGAGAGAAAAAGAGACAAAGCTAGATCAAATAAACAAAGAAATAGAGGAAGTTATGTCTGAATTTCAACCTCTAAATAATCGTATTACCGAACTTGATAATTTAGAAATGAATTATAATAAGCTGTATACAGATATAGTGTTCAAGAAAAAGGAACTGGCACATCTGAAAGAACAGCAGGAAGAAATTCTGAGAACTATTAATGAATTTACTGGTTCAGATGAAGAACTTCAGAGCAAAGTGGCCACATTCGAAGTAGACCTGTCGTCTCTAGTCAGTGATATCAACGTATTAGAAACAAAGAAACAAGATATCGAAGAGATTGAAACAAAGTTACGATCGAATATTAACGAGCAAAATATGAAATTAGGCGAGTTACAATCAGATGAAAAACAAAACGAATTGAAAATTAAAAATCGTTACGCGTTGTTAAGTAAAACTGTAAAAGATTTTGATTTAAAGAATGTCTCAGTACATGCAGATATAACCAATCAGCAGGCTAAAATTATTGTTGAAGCTTTACAAAACAAATTAGATACTAACAAAAGTGACGTTGTTAAGCTGGAAAATGTAATGGAAAGTGAAGAGAAAAATTTGCAGAACAACATTGATAAAATCAGAGAGAACTGTGCAAAGTTAAAACAGAATATAGATTCGAAAAATAAACAGTTGAATGAATTCAGATCTGAAGTACGACAAGTTCAACATAAAATGCAGGAATTGAACTCGGCCGATGATCAGTTGAAACTTGTTGACAGTAAATTGACTCGTATTGATAAGGAATTGAGCTCGTTACAAGCATCTGTTGACACGGATGCATTACGAGCAAGTATTGAATCAGAGAAACAGAAATACAACAAATTGGACGAACGTCTATCTGTTGTAGATGGTGAAATTCAGTCATTACAACATTACACAATGTTACAGACAGAGCTTGACTTGAAAAGAGAAAACTCAATAAACCGGGAAAATGAATTACAGAAACTACAAAACAAACATGAGACAAAATTCAAGCATATTTTCCCAGACGGAATTCCATCTTCAGATTTCAAAAACAAAGTGGAAACTTATCAAAAGCACCAAGCACAATGTATTCGGGATTTGAACAAGGAAATAACCGATAAGCAGCGAGAAGTTATGAAACTAGAAAGTAATTTAAACGTACAACGTGATAAATTAAGGGAACAGGAATCGGAGTTAAATACAAATAAAATGGATATATCGCTCCAATGTGAAGAGAAACAATTAGAAACTGTAATAGGAGAAATAAGTGGACAATCGGAAAAATTGCAGAACCAAAGAGGCGTGTATTTTTCATCGTCATATTTGTACCAGAAGTTTATTGCTAACTTCCAAGTTGATGATCCAAATTGTCCCATTTGTAAACGTCGGGTGGAAGAAAAAGAGTATGCTGTTACGATCATTGAAGATTTGCGCAAGAAGATTGAAAATTTTCCCAGTAAAATTCGCAAAATGGATAAGGAAATCTCAGAAAACAACTCCAAGTTTCAGAAACTGCTGGCCTTGAAACCTGTAAATGAAAAAATTAAGAAACTAGAAGAAACCGTTCCGAAATTAAAGGAAGAGGTTAGTTACCTAGAATCACGTGTGTCAACAGCGACAGAGGAATTAAAAGATCTGAAAAATAAGATTTTAATGCCACAAGAAAATGAGGTATTGGCAAATAGCGTAATGGGTGATGCAACGTTAATTGATCAACACGAAAGGGAACTGTCGAAAATTAGGCAAGAAATTATGTCATTGTCTTCTCGTATTCCCCATAACGAATCTTCGCGCGGCATGCAGGAAGCGATAACAGAACAAGAATCACTGAGAATAGACATACGTACAGCACGAAGCAATGTGGAGTCGCAACGAAACAAGCTGTCGCAACACACCGAACGATTGCAAAAACAAAAGGAATTTCGTAACGAACTGATTTCACAAAAACTCAACATAAGGAAGAATCTGCAAGATAAAGATCATTTGGTTGCCAAACGTGCTGAATTAGAGAACAAGATCATTGAAGTCGAAGACGAATATAAAAATTTGCAAACCCAGGTAGAACCATTGAAAAAGAAACTAAACGAAGCGATTAGAACGAAAGATGAAGAAAAAACGGCGAACAGAAATAAGTTGGAGCAAAGTCGTTCTCGTTGTAATAATTTGAAAAGGCAGTTGGATGACATTATTAGTCTACAGACTGCTATTAATGATTTTCAGTATAAAAATATTGCGCAACAAATAGATACGGCGAATGAACTAGTAAATAAATATAAGGACGAACTAAATATGTATTCGGAGAAAAAAGTTATTATACATAAAAGTGTAGATGACTTGAAAGTACAAATTACAAACAGAAAAGTGTACTTCCGTGAAATGCAAGATAATTTGAATCTACGAGAAAAAAGAAAACAATCTGCTGAACTGGAAAATGAGTTAACGGTTCTTAATGGGCAACTGGGTGATAAAAATATTGCAAGCATAAGACGAGACAGGATGAAACTCAAAGAGAAAGAGGACAATTTACAGAAAAAGAAAAACTTTGCACAGGGTAAAAAAGATCAGTTGAAAGAGAGCATTGCAGAAGTTAGTAATGAACTATCGAAACCGCAACATATGCGGGCATCGTACAATTATAAGCGCAAATTTCTCGAACTGAAATTACACGAACGAGCTTCAAATGATTTGAAGGAATTCGTGAAAGGTATGGACTGGTCCCTGATGCAGTTTCACAAGCAACGAATGATACAGATAAATAATATTGTGAAGGAACTGTGGCGTAGCATCTATAAAGGAAACGATTGTGATTATATTGAAATTAAAACGGACGATATATCAGTGTTGGGCACGGATAAGCGTAAAGTATACAATTATCGTGTGGTGCAGGTGAAGAACGGTATCGAACTAGATATGCGCGGCCGATGTAGTGCTGGCCAGAGGGTGCTGGCGTCACTCATTATTAGAATCGCTCTAGCGGACACATTCAGTACTAACTGTGGTATCCTGGCGTTGGACGAACCAACCACTAACTTGGATCGAGAGAATATTCACAGTCTCAGTGAGGCATTGGTCGATTTAGTGACGCAAAAGCGGCAACAAAAAAATTTTCAATTATTGATAATCACGCACGATCAAGAATTTGTTGATCGACTGACCAGAGTTGAAAGTTTGGATCATTACTATGTGATTACAAGGAATGAGTTGGGAAAGTCAACTATTTCTACGCATAATCGTTAAGAATTTATTCCATTGCAAAGTAAGAAAATACTTTATAATTATTTTAATACTATGTATTTGCTTCTTGTTAGCCATAGTTATATCTATATCATAGATGCTATGTTTAATCTACAAACAGTTACTGGAAGGAAATTGTTTAATATGTTATTTTTGCATAAATATTACTCGTATGATCTGGTTTTAATACACATTTACTGTTAATAAATATTATAAAATATAATAACATATTCATTATTATGTAGTTACTATTTCTTCAAGCGGTATCTTCTCTAGAAGCGGATTCAAAATTGATAAAACTACTGTTTCCATAACTTTGTTAATAGATGGAACTGTTTCTTTGATAACAACCTCCGAATTTTCATTCAGAAATGAGTTCATCTGGTTACCTAGAACGTAAATCATTATTGCAGCTAAATTAAATTTTAAAGTGAAATAATAAATAATGATTATACTGAAATAGCCGATATGTGGTTAACACTAATAAACACTTTGCACTTTCATAGAAATTTGTATTACGTGATTGTTAATTATTGGTTATATTTCTTTAACAAGAATACTTACTTATTTGCTTATTATTTAGAAGATTACTAAATTGGAAATGTGCTTTTGCATTTAAAAAGTCTATTGTAAAGTTTGTTATTTTCATATATTCCTTGTCTTTTCTGCTGTATACATCATAAATACAATCCACTAATATTTTACAATTATCTGAATGAAAGAAATAGTTAACAGTATTATTTTCAATAGTTACGTGCATAAAAGTACTTACAATGTGTATTGTCCATAAGACCTGTTCCTTTCAAATTCACGATTAATATACGACCATCTAAATTATACTGACCGATTACTCTCATCTCTGGAAGAAGTATTTGAATCTTGATAATTTTACTGTTTAAGTTCCAGCTGAAATTTGAAATACTCAAATGCAGTGAACCACGCAATTATTTTATTTACACGTACTCTATATCCATTAATTCACCAGATTTTACTCCAGTCAGCTGGATGTCTTCTGCATATAATTTAAGACTGTCACCACCTTGCAAACTGATTTTATCTAATTTTAATGGATCCAAACATGGAATGTGATATTTAGGATCACCTTTAATAATTCAACAATTAGAAATGAACTTTGATTTAAAAAAAATGTAAACTTACCCTTTACTATACTTGATAGTGCTTCTCTTCCATTTTTAATGGCGCATTCATTAAAATTTGGTTCACTTTTATTACATGGTTTTATGTAAGGAGCTGCAACATTAAACATTTCATAGAAATTTTAATGAAATTTAATTTAAAAATACAAATTTACATTGTTTAATTGTAACTATAAACTAATAAAATTGTTATTAAAATCGAATGTTGTGTAACAGTACTTACGCAATTTCGATATACCATGAGTAGTGTGATAGACAAATGATAACAGCAAAACTATTGTTAAATGAAACATGTTGTTTTCTTTGCGTAGTACCTTAAATTGCAGACAAGCGTTGGATTATTTCCTTTTATATGTGCTGTTAATTATAGTTTTTTCATTTTCTAATTACAACCTTGAGAATTAGCCAGTCCATTTGTTTAATATTTTCCATGTTTTCTTGCGTACGAACATGACTAGTCCATATATGAAAACACTGAAATGTATCATGATAGCATTTTTTGTTTTTAATGACTTTCTTTCAATTTAGAAAATCATTGGTTAGGAGTTATTTTAAATTTATAGAAAAAGCGTAATAGCGTCTAATGCAGAATGGTATACAATTTTCTACTGAAAAACAAGTGCGAAGGTTGAACGAACAACTAGGGAAGAAAATATGCCATTCATAACCATCGCGAATTTGCTATATTGTACAATTTAATGATACTAATTGTCATATTAGTAAATCGCGAATTTATAGTGCAACAAAAATGTCGACAAATATCTTTATAATATTGCATAAATATGGGCTCAACCGGGATTTGAACCCGGGACCTCTCGCACCCAAAGCGAGAATCATACCCCTAGACCATTGAGCCGCTACATAATACAATGTTGTATTCAAGATATATCAAGTATGTGACAACTTATCATTTTGTTTCATTAAATATTTCAAAATATAATTGTCATATATGTCAAAATTATGTAGTGTAAATTATAGTTTCAAAATTATTATGAATGTTTGGAAATATTATAAAACGTAATTGTGTATTTTGAAAAATTAAACCGATCGCAAAATGAGTAGATTAGTGGCACCGGGAACTAGACTAGTTCCTTCTAAAAGTAGAATTGCAAAAGCAAGTTCTCAAACCTCAAATGTTGATGCTCGTGGTACGGTAGCTTCCGGTTCAAGAAGTTTAATTCCACCGGGAGCAAGTAGACTAGCACGTCCAACAATTAGTAAAAAGAGCAGTTTTAGCGTAATAGTAGCTCCAGGTAAACAAAATGTGTAACTTAAATCAATTTTGTAATGTAGCTATAAGAATCTATTTGTTGTGCACAATAATCGACCGTTATTAGCTCAAAAATGTCTGTCTGCGGATTGAACTAAATGCGTGACTACAAATATCACTTATTACTATATTCTCGTGTAACCTTTATACTTTCATATGCCCGGAGTTTTGCATTCTGAACTTTGACAGATGTGTATTCATGTTATGTTTTCCTATTCAGATAAAAGTGTAAAACTGCCGGGTGCTCAGTTTGACATGGCATTAGGTCTAAGTAAGGTACAAATCCCATCGGCGCCTGGTGTCAAAGCTGATGCAATAGCAGATATAAAAGAAATAAAAGGACCCAAGGGAATTCATTCAATGGCAATTGGTGTCGCCAAAGAAGTAGCACCCGATGCCAGCCGAATAACGAGGGTAGGTTTAGGCAAACTCAAAGCACCTCGCTTCCAAGGGGAATTTCAAACGGTACAGCAGAAATATAAAAGTGCAGATGTAGTTGGTATGAAGGGTATTAAAGTTGTAAAGGAAACGGCACCGAATGTTATCAAGGAAAGCACAAAATCGTACGGTGTACGTACCGAAATGACACCGAGTATCACTAGCAGAGGAAAACAAGCTGCACCTGGTAGTTCACGCAGTAGAGTACCCAGTGGTGTTACTAAAGGTACAGGTGCTCTTGCTGGTACAACCGGAACAAGCCGGTTAACATCCATTAGACCGGCATCTTCTAAAATGTCTACCAGTGGATTAAGGCAACCAACAGTCGCTGCCCAAGGATCCACAAAGCCAAGTTCAACCAAAAAAGAACAACGACCTTCCGCCTTAAAGAAACCCAGCAAGCTGAAACCGAAGACCGAATCAGCTATTAAAAAGTAACTATTATTTAGTTTAAATGTATGTCATTATTATTGTCATGTCGTTTATCATTATATGTATGTAGTTATGTGAAAATTTACGACCTTCTCAATTAAAAATGTAGCAATGCATATTGTTATCAAGAAAGTCATGTGCAAATCGAATGACGTACATTTGTTTCGTGAACATGTACTTCCTTTTATGACGCATTATTTATTACAAGAATTAATAATTAGAGACAATATAAAAACGTTTCCCATGTAAACGTAGTTAGGTATATTATTAAATTTCTATTTATTGCCAATACGTTCTTTTTAATTACAATATGCACACGGGCGGATTTAGGCATGGTCTTTGTGGACTGTAGCCTAGGACCCCGTTTAATTAAGGCCCCTCCTTCGCCGACTGGCTCCCACTATACATAGAGGCGAAACCGAATACGCATAATTTCGAAGATTTTCTCACTGATGAGAAACATTTATAATACACGAGTTTACTTTGTTTTAAACATATTATTGCAATTATTCGATATAAATTATAATTCTCAGAGCTATAATTTAGAAAGTGCTTATAAAAATACAGACTAAATTTAATTTATATTTTTGTACAGATTCGATCGATTAGTTAGCGAGGAACTGAAACGTCGCCATGATCCTGCAAACGTTCTAGTGGGAGCAACAACAAGTGACGTTAATCTTCTTGAAGCCGTGGATCACCTGGTGCGTGCTGAAGCTGTGGATAATTTTGCAGGCACTGTGCGTGCTGCTGAAGAAGCTGCCGCCTCCGTACCACCAGAACTCGCCGAGGAAGCTGCCGTGGCTGCAGCGAAGGATTATCAGGTAATTTTACAGAATATGTATGTACATTTCTTCTACCTCAGTTCTATAATCCTAACTAGGTATAATGTAATTCAACAAATGTTATTATTTATGACAATAATTAATGTAATCTAGTAACTGACAGGTACATATAATAATATTGTAATACATGTATCTATGTAATTAATTACCGTGTAGTTTCAATATCCGTGATTATGTACAGATGTTCTGTGCAACTATTGATTAAAAATATTTTCATGTAACTGCCATGAGTAGTTTGACGTTTTTTTTTTTAATAGTATATATATATTTTTTTTCTAGACTAAACTTACCCATGTGGCTAAAGAAGTTGTATCAGGTGAAAAACCAATACAAGTAATTGGTTATATTGGTATCACTAAACCGAAGAAACCTGTTCGATAGAAACGAATATTTTATTATTAAATTTAATTGTTATTTTTACATACAGTATTACATAAATGATGAAAAATACAATTATAATATATGTACATTATATAAAATAGTTTGTACTGAAGTTTATTCCAGTTCTGTAACATTCATTGTTACGCATAGTAAGTGTTGCGAGAATTTTGAGATATTTTGTTACTCTCACGAAAAAATATAACTATACATATATTAACTAAGTATGCACTTATAATTATAGAAAACATTCTTATTTTATGACATAACTGAAGTGAAAATTAAGATGTTTGAAAATACATATATGAAATTCTCTTATGTCCTTCGTTTGTTGTTTCCATTAAACAGGAAAACAATTGTTATCGAAGACAACAAGATAGACGATCACATAATTTAAAATTATGTAGTTCTAAAATATAATTACCAAAGTGATATATTTACAAAATATAAATAATAACCATCCAACAATTAAATATCACGTTGTTGCAGAATCTGTTGTGTTTAAAAGTTCTAACTCCGTATGAGTGCTGGAACTCTTTTTAAGCATTCTTTTTTGTTTAATTTTCTTCTTATACGCTTTTATAATGAAGAAAGTCTTAAAGCAGATGTAACTAATTACAAGTACTAATATTAAGTGGTAAAGTGAATTATCTGGCTCATTAGGTTTTTTATTTTTCAAATTGTTTTCAAGTAATTCAACAACTTTTTTTAAATGTTCATCTGTTGACGGATTTTGGTAAAGTGAATTAACTGATTCATAAGGTTTTTTATTTTTCAAATTATTTTCAAGTAATTCAATTACTTTTTTAAAATTTTCTTCTACTGACGGATTTTTAAAAACATCATCTACTATTTTAGGAGCTGTGCTTTGTTTTATGCTAGTAACTTCTGGCTTTTTTGTTGTAATGTCAAGATCACTACTGCAGAGAATACCTTCAACATTTTCTCTGTCATAAAGTTGTGGAACATTATTATCGTTATAAGAAATATGTTTAGTTTTAAGATATTTTAAAATACTAGTCAGTTTTTTACAGGACCACGGCATTGCAGACAGATACAAATTCCGTAATTCTCTGAAATGCGAAAGCAATGAGTATGGATTCAAATCGGTAATTTTATTTCCGCCAATATTTAACGTATTCATACTTTTTAACGGATACAATACTGTTTCATCAATGAATTCGATATTATTGTTGGACAAATCAAGAGTTTGCAAATTAACGAGTGAAGAAAACGTACCGATTTTAAGGTAGGATATATAATTCATACTTACATTTAATTTCAATAACTGTTTCAATGGTTGGAAAGCGCAAACAGATACATTTTCAATATAATTGTTATTTAAATTCAACTCTTCCATAGACTCGTGATCTGTCTGGTCGAAAATGTTACACGAGATATTAAGTAAATTGTTGTATCCCAAATGCAAATAGCGAAGATTATATATACCACTGAACGATTTCTCTTCTAAAGTATTAATATTCATGTTTGATAAATCGAGAGTTGTGATTTGTGACAGACCCGCGAAACTCATTGATTTTAAACACGTAATATGATTGTTCGATAAGTATATATTTTTCAAAGTATTTAGGCCATTAAAAGTGTCTGAATTGATAGTCGATATATTATTACTCTCCAAATGTAATGTTTGAAGAGTGTCAAGACCAGCAAATGCATATGTCTTTATTTCTATGAAACCAGTATAAGATAAGTCCAGATATTCCAATCGAGATAGTCCTTTAAAGAAATTAGGTGGTAGGATTTTGATATTTTTTAAAACTGCTTTAATATTAAGCGAATTTATATTCTGAAGTCCTTCAAAGGCACCAATTTCAACTTCACGAATATCATTGTCATTTAAATTAAGGTATCGCAAATTATTCAGGTCTTTGAACATGTTTGAATAAAGCACGGATATTTTGTTAAACGAAAGATTCAAGTTGGTTAACGAATGCAGTCCATTAAATGCTCCAGCTTCAATGGACTCGATATTTTGATGCGATACATCTATAATTTGTATATCTATCAAGTTAGTGAATGCCCTTTCTTTTATTATCTTGATTGTACTGTTTTTTATTTCTAATCGTTGTACTCGTAATCCTGAGAATACATTTGCGAAGAGTATTTCAATATTTAAACCGGATAGATTTAAACTCTGTAATGAAAGACCATCGAAGGAATTATTTGACAATGATGTAATGGGGTTGTTTTCTATATTAAAAATACTAACGCTGAGACTACTAAATGCATTTGCCTTAATTTCTTTAATGCCACAATTATATAAATTTAGATTGTAAAAATCGCTTGGCAGTCCTTCAAACGTATTACCTTCTAGTGTGCTAATATGGTTGCTTCTTAAATTTATATATTTAATATTTCCTAGACCTTTGAATGCTCCAGATTTGATTACTTTTATTTGCGAAGACGACAGATCCAAACTTCTTATATCAGACAGTCCATTGAAAGCTCCACTTAGTAGTAAAGTAATAGAATTCTTACTTAAATCTATAGAACGTAAATTATTTAAACCAATGAATGCATCGGCTAATATTTCTCTTAAACCAGAATTGGATAAATTTAAATAATTTAAATTTTGTAAACCATTAAAAGTATTAGCCATCAGTGTGGATATATTATTATTTTCCAAATTTAATCGCCTCAAATTATAAGAAACCCCTTTGAATGCTCCAGGTTCTAATATTTTTATTTCTAGATTTGACAAATCTAAAGTACGTATATTCTCAACAGACAGTCCATTGAAAGCTCCACTTGATAGTAAAGTAATAGAATTTTTACTCAAATCTAAAGATTGTAAATTATTTAAACCAATGAATGCATCGGCTAATATTTCTCTTAAACCAGAATTGGATAAATTTAAATAATTTAAATTTTGTAAACCATTAAAAGTATTAGCTTCAAGTGTGGGTATATTATTATTTTCCAAATTTAATCTCCCCAAATTATAAGAAAGCCCTTTGAATGCTCCAGGTTCTAATATTTTTATATCTAGATTTGACAAATCTAATCTATGCATATTATAAGTAGACAGTCCATTGAAAGCTCCACTTGATAGTAAAGTAATAGAATTTTTACTCAAATCTAAAGATTGTAAATTACTTAAACCATTGAATGCATCAGCCAATATTTCTTTTAAACCAGAATTAGATAAATGTAACTCAAGTAAATTTTGTAAATCATTGAAAGTATTAGCCTTGAGTGTCGATATGTTATTATTTGCTAAATTTAACCATCTAAAGTAAGAAGAAAGTCCTTGAAATGCTCCAGGTTCTAATATTTTTATTTCCAGATTTGATAAATCCAAACTTCTTATATTATGTAGTCCATTAAAAGCTCCATTCGGTATCTCACTTATAGAGTTATGTAATAAATTTAAATCTACAAGATTGTTTAAGCCCTGAAATGCTCCAGATTCGATCACTTCTATTTGTAACGATGACAAGTCTAAACTATTTAATGATGAAAGCCCATTAAAACCCCCCCGTCGCAGAATTTTTATATAATTTCCTTTTATATTTACATCATATACATTATCCAAATCTACAAATGTATCAGCAAATATTTCTTTTATACCACAATTGTATAGATTCAAGGATCTCAAATTGTGCAAACCGTTAAATGTGTTGGATTGGAGAGTTGTAATGTTATTATTCTCAAGATTTAAACTATTAATATTATGAAGATCTTGAAATGTATTTGGTTCTATTAGCTGTATGTTTAAATTTGATAAATCTAGCTGTTGAATACGAGAGAATCCTTCAAACTGTTTAGATTTTAGTACATGAATATCTTTGAAAAGCATTTGGGCATCAAATGATTGAATATTATTCATTCCCACAAAAGCCCCCGGTTCAATTTCTTGTACATTATTCATTGTCAAATTAATATAACTTAGCTGAGTTGTATTAAATATGTGCGAGCGAAGTATTGTGAAATTATTCCCTTGTAAATACAGGTTACGTAATTCATACAGTCCATTAAATGCCCCTGACTCAATATCTGTTATGTCAAGGTATGATAAATTCAAAGAATTAATATTAGATAATCCTTCAAAAACACCTTTTTTAATCACTCTAATATTTCTAAATATTGACCTTTCATCAATTGTATTTAAATGCTGCAATCCGATAAAGGCCCCCGGTTCTATTTCTTGTATATTATTTAACGTTAAATTGACAAATCCAAGTTCATTGAATGTACTAAATACGTTCGACGGAAGAACTGTCAAATTATTTTCCTGTAAATATAGGTTATGTAATTGGTGCAGACCATTAAAAACACCCACCTCCAAGTCTGTGATTCCAAGATTTGACAGATTCAGCGATTGCACATTTGATAAACCTAGAAATTGGTCTTTTCTTAGTACGTTTATGTTGTCGAAAAGTCCATGTGCATCAAACGTTATTAGATTCTGAAGGCCAACGAACGCACCCGGTTCAATATTTAGAATAGGATTCCCTGTCAGATTCAAATGAACAAGTTGACGTGTTTCATTGAATGTACAATAATGAAGAATAGTTATTTTGTTGTTCTGCAGTGACAAAGTATTTAACGAGAACAACCCATTAAATGCACCACTTTCAAGATTTTCAATGTTCATACTTTGTAAATCCAAATCATCTAAATTTTCCAATCCAATGAACAGATTCCGTTTTATAGTTTTGATTTCATCAAAAATCATAAAGTTGAATGTTTTTAAATTTAGTAATCCTTGGAATGCTCCTGGCTCTAATATTTTAATAGGGTTTCCTGCTAATTCTATAGACATTAAGTTTTTAGTTCCATCAAAAGTAAATGCCTCAAGTTTTGATAGACTGTTATTTTCTAAATTTAATTCTTGTAAAGACTCAAGACCATTGAATGCGCCTTCTTCAATATGTTCTAATTCCATGTTGTTTAAATCTAGTTTGCGTAAATTCGATAAACCCATAAAAATGTCCGATTTCAAAGTGTTCATTTTCGGTAAAATCGTTCGAATATCTAACTGCTCCACATTGCTTAAACCAATGAATGCACCCGGCTCTATATCAATTATATTATTCATAGATATATTTAAAAACTGGACACCGCGTGTCCCGTTAAACGTGTAAGCGAGGAGTTTCGTTATTTTATTATTTTCTAAATGCAAATATTTCAATGAATCAAGTCCATTAAATGCGCCCGGTTCAATAACTTCAAGGTTAAAATTTGACAAATCTAATTTTTTCAGGTACGATAACCCTTCGAATGAATTTTTCCTTATTGTTTTTGAATTGACAAACAGAAAACTAGTGTTAAAATTTTCCAATTGTTTTAATCCCGAAAATGCTCCTGGTTCTATAGTTGTTAACGGATTACCATCTAGTATCAACTGTTCCAAATTGTCAAGTCCAACAAATGCGCCCGATTCAATGATTTTTATATTTGAATTCGACAAATTTAGAACTGTGAGTCTGTGTAATTCATAAAATATGGAATCACTTAATTTCGTTATTGAATTACCGTTAAGTGCAAGTGTGTGCAGGTTTGAGAGACCAGTAAATGCACCTGTTTCTATTTCCTGAATGTTCAATTCAGCCAAATCCAAATAGAACAATTGCGTCAGATCATCGAACATATCAGATTTTAGAGTTGTTATACGAAACGTTCGCGTATCTAACTCATGCAGATTTGTTAAACCAACGAATGCACCTGGTTGAATTTCAGAGATTGAATTTCCAGTTAGAGTCAGCGTTTCTAAACTAGATAAACCCAAGAATGCATTAGAATGAAGTGTTGTCATTGAGTTGTTTTGTAAATGTAGATTCTGTAAATTTTGAAGTTTATATAAGATTCCACCGGATACATCGGTAATTTTATTAAACGACAAATCAAGCGTGATTAAATACTGTGACAGACTGTCAAACGTGCCTGGTTCTATTGTTGCGATATTAGTAAATGATAAATTTAAATAGCGCAGAGTGTTGTAGTGAAAAGTGTTTGGATCAATGTGATTAATAGGATTGTTGTTTAGATATAATGTTGTTAATCTTGTCATATCTACAAACGTCTGGCCACCAATAGTCCGGATATCTAGATGAGACAAATCCAATACCATTATATTACGCAAGCCATTGAAAATTCCATTTTTTAGTTCGCTTATGCCGGTGAAAAATGTTCGCGGTTCAATATACTGAAGACTGTTTAGATCATTAAAAGCGCCTGGTTCAATGTTTTGTATTTTATTATTTGTCAAATTCAATAGAACGACATTTTGTAATCCGATAAATGTATTCTTTAGTAGTGTCGTTAAATGATTGTCTTGCAAATATAGAGTATTCAAATGAGACATTTTATCAAAAGCAGCTGCATCGATTATTTGTATAGCATTACTTGATACATCTAGTTCTTGTGTTTGTCTCAAACTGCTAAATGTGCCATTCTCCAAACGAGTTAATTCGTTATTCTGCAGGTAGAGAGTTGTCAAATGAGATAATCCGAAGAACACGTCACTTTCCAGGGACTGAATCTCGCGAAATGATAAATTTAACGTTTGCATTGTACTTAAACCGTCAAATAAACCACGTTTCAGATGTTTCATATACTGGCATATCCGACTGATATCGAGAGTATTATTGTCCGGTATGTTTACTAGTGCATGTGGTTCTGTTTCCATTATTGGATTATTCTCCAAGTCCAACAGCTGTAACTTTGGCAGTGCGGCGAACGTCCATGCTCTCAATATTGATATATTGTTATTATCCAAGTATAAAGAACTCAAAACATTCATACCCTTGAATGTGTATCCCTCTATTGTTTGAATTCCGAAATGGGAGAAATTCAACGTTTGTATATTTGCTAATCCATCAAACATACCCGTTTTCAAGTGTTTAATTCGTTGGAAAATGTCGTGGAAATCTAACTGACTTATACTAGTCAATCCGGAAAAAGCACCAGCCTCAATTTGACTAATTGCATTATGTGATAAATTCAAGTCGCGAAGACTATGTAAGTGTGCAAATGCATCTGTATTGAGAATAGTAATATTATTATTGTTTAAATACAAACATTCCAAAGATTTCAACCCTTTAAAAGTGTTGGCCTCAATAGACTGAATTTCAAAATGTGATAAATTTAAGGTACGAATGTTGCGCAATCCGTCAAACATACCTGCTTTAAAATGTCTTATTCTTTGGAATACATCTCGAATATCTATTTCAATCATGACTGATAATCCAGAGAATGCACTTTCGTTTATTTTACTAATGGGATTGTTCGATAAATTTAACTGGTTCAGATTGAATAAACCAGCAAATACATCCGTGTTTAGACTGGTAATATTGTTATTGTCTAACAAGAGAATCTCCAATGATGATAATCCTTTGAAAGTATTTCCCTGCATGCTTTGAATTTGAAAATGGGAGAAATTTAACATTTGAATATTGCTTAGGCCATTAAATATGCCGGATTTAAAGTGTTTTACTCTTTTTAAAATGTCTGGGAGATCTATTTGACTGATCCCAGTTAATCCAGAAAATGCTCCTGAATCAACTTGGATAATAGGATTGTTCGACAGATTTAAACTTCGCACATTCGATAAATTGGCAAACGTATCACCACTGAGTACAGAAATGTTGTTATTATTAAGATATAAATATTTCAACGACGGTAATCCTTCGAAAGTATTGCCATCTAGCGACTGAATATCGAAATAAGATAAATTCAAACTATGCATACTGGAGAAACCGCTGAACATTCCCCTTTTCAAATGTTTAATATTCTGGAATATATATCGTATATCTATATCAGTGACGTGAGACAAACCGGAAAAAGCATTTGCCATAATGTTATTAATCGAATTATTGTGCAAATTCAGAGCATGCAACGATCTTAGTCCTGCAAATGTGTAACTCTGAAGTACGGAAATATTGTTATTTTGTAACTGTAAGTCAGTTAATGCAATTAAATCGCTGAATGTTTGAGGTTGTAGTGAAACTATATTATCATTGTTCAAGTGAAGTATGCTTAATTTATTTAAATACATAAATGCGTTGGGTTCTATTTCTGACACTGAATTGTTGCTCAAATCTAATTCCGTTAATGCTTTCATATTTCCAAACATGTTATTGTATAATATTGATAATCTATTATTCCGTAATGACAGTTTATTTAAACAATGACTATTTTGAAAATATTCGTAATTAGGGGAGGATCTACAATCCCTTGAATAATAATATTTGTTATTATCTAGTGTTAATATTTGCGAAATTATATTATTATTTAAATCAAGTGTTCTTAATCTGGGCAATAGTATAATAGCTGCCATAGGTAAAGTTGCTATATTATTGTTACTCATATTAAGAGTTCCTAAGTTGTCCAGTCTATTGTTAAAAAAATTTAAATTCGTTATTTTATTATAACATAAATTTAAGCTGTCCAGCCGACTGAAAGTATTAAATGCTGTATTGTCAATATTTTCAATCTGAGAATGACACATATCTAAATTTCGAACATTGTAACAGTCAACAAAAGTATTACTATTTATGGTAGTTAATGAATTATTATTTAAAGTTAACCGATACAATCTTTCTCGACGATAACAATTAATATTTAATTGTTGAATGTTGTTATTTGTTAAATCTAAAGTAGATAATTGCCTAAGCGGTTGAAGAATTTCCCCATTAAATTGTTCGATATCGTTACCAACTATTTGTAAATATGTTAACTGCGTGAATTGTCTGAAACTATCGCTTGCAATTGTTCTAACGCCACACTGTGATATTGTTAAAAATTTTACATTTGCATATCCGTTATTTATAAACGTACTACCTTCTATGATTGATAGATTTATTTTAGTAATTGTCAAGTCATGGACGCGTTTTGAATCGACGATAACATTCATTTCTAACTGAAACTGTTCCGCAGTCATATTATCACAGTTGTATCGTAAACCGTCCGGGTAACTTCCTGTTTTTGCACACCGAGCAGATACTTGTGGCAGCAGCATCAAGTTTATCAGCATCAATGGCACAGTCCATATTCCCAGCATGATGACACCGGATTCGAACTAAAACAATTATTAGCAATCGTTAATAATATAGACACTTTCAATTGTTATACTAGATATGATTATTGTTGAATATATTCAATATTGTTGTACAATATATTGAAATATCTCTAATTGTAGATGGTTTAGCATTTAAAAAATCACATTTAGAAATTTTACTAGAAATTTTGTATTTAATTTCTTTAAATTGGCACTACTTTGTAAATAAACATTTGAGAAACTACACAACATGATTAAATAATGCAGATAATGATTTCTTATCAATAATAATACATTTGAAAAAATAATTGATATTTTGTAATTTTCATATTTTAATCGTAAAGCAACTGATCATTATGTATATAGATTTAAATATATTTTCAGTTCAATGTTAAAAGATTAATAAGAAGTAGGTATGTATATGCTAGTTAATATTACGTGTCATGCTTCTAAACAATTAATTAGTGATCACTGTAATGTAAGTTAAATAGTAATATAAATATTTACCTGGTACTAAGTTATTTGTTGAAACTAGCATTCACCAAATTCTTCTTCTACTTTGCCTACTAGTATTTTCACAAGCTAAAAAATGTATATAAATGGTCAAATATTATAGTTTCAATATATTTTTATATTAATTTTATCGACACGCAGCAAAATTAATTATTTTTTTGTAAAATAATAGATATTTTTTTTATTTTTTCTAGGCATATATTATAGTATAATAAATATAAAATACATATTAAAATTTCTGATAGCTACGTTTAAAAATATATCTGAAGTACGTACCTACTGATTAAATATGCGATACAATCACTAATACTGCAGTAGTGCACATCACAAACACTGTTAATTGCGTTTTATTAACGAAATTTGCCATCAAGCAGTTTGTCTTACAAAGGAAACATACAGATTGCACTACAATACCGATGACACAGTCTCATATATGAGTTTTCAGACATTAAGGGGAAGCCCCTTTGTTCATGCTCATATAAATGATAAATCATGAATACTACAAATATAGCAACATCAACAATCTTACATACACACTTCACTATCAATAACAACCAGAGCCGGACTGGTGATGAATTGTATTGCGGAAGTTTAAATAACGAGACGAAATATATGTTATCACCGCGTGTACGAAGCGGAACACAATTTCTCGTCAAACATGATTATGAGACAAACATTACACATTTAATGCAATGTTACTGTGAACCTATTCTAACGAAATAGGTAAAGCCGAAGATCAGAGCATTGTCATCAATAATGAAATTCGCCAATTTTGTTCTGATACTAGTAATAAAATTAAATACATAAATCTATGCATTTCAAAGTTGGCCAATAAAAATAGATATAAAATTTAGAAAAAATACGTATTTTGTAATAAATTTTATGTTATGTATCAGCGCCCCCTGGTGCTCTCGTTCCTTCATTTTCCTTGGAAGCGACACTGCATAATAATACTAGTCACAAAACTGAACGATGTAATTTGAAAACGTGCTATTAGGTATCTGTAAAATGTTTATCTAGTTAAGGTTCTTATTGAAATCATTAAATAAATAAGCAGATAAAACTATATTTTATTTGTGATGTTACTTTAATCTTATGTAATCTACAAATACTACACAAATCTTTCAAATTTTGTTAATAAAATAATCTTTAAAATTCTCTGCTAACGACAGAATATGTGTATACGACAATTTACAAAATTATAAATAATCTGTCAATTATTTATTATTACTTTGTAAGTGTTTCTTATATACAGTGAATTTCGCTTATAACGAACCCGCTTACTGCGAACTTTCGCTTATAACGAACCAATCTGTAAAGTACGAACTAAAGTATCATTAAACGTGTGTTATTTTTTTCGCATATAACGAACCCGTTTATAACGAACTTTCGGGTATAACGAACCTTAATTTTTGTAATAATCGCAAAAGTTTTCGGTTATAACGAACTTAAAACGGCATTTTATCAAATAATCAGGGGATTCTTCGAAATCTTTCAATTCCGCATATGTAGGGTCACCGTAACAGTTATTGCGGTACTTGTGTATATGTGATTAATTGTATGAAAAAAAATTATCGGACCTTCCCGCGATTGGAGCGGCCCATGTAGAAATTTCAGCATGCCCCACATGGCCTGTTCGCCCCTGTTCACTGTATTTAATGTGTTAAAGAAGTACAATTATGAGTTACGCAATTTTGAAGAAAACACGTAAAGCTCTTACTTTAAATAAATAAAAATCATATAAAATAATAACAAACATAAACAAAAGTAAGATAAACGATTTTTTTAAATAAGATTCATAAAAACTATTGTTAGTGTACATATGTATATGTATTACAAACCAATATCTAACTCAATTTTGAACAAATCTGGATTTGTCTAGTTTTGCAAAAGAGTTCTTCATATTATATATCTACTTGAAACATGTACCTATGCATTAACAAAAATAATGAATTTTTGATGTTTATCGTTTATTACGAACTTCGCTTATAGCGAACTATTTTCGTCGGTCCCTTGAGGTTCGTTATAAGCGAAGTTTACTGTATATATATTTTTTAATTAAAACACAATTTCAAAAATCATATTAAATTGCAATTTGCACAAATTAAGTAAATGATATTATAACATATACACATTTAGTTAAAAACTATTGTCCATTATTATTATCAAATTATTTTTCTATTTTTAGCCTAATTATCAAAAAATGATCTATAATTTTACGATTATTGTTTTAATAAACAACAGGTAACATAAATAGTAAATGAAATATCATAGAAGGGTCCACAAAGCCAAGTTCAACCAAAAAAGAACAGCGACCTTCCGCTTTAAAGAAACCCAGCAAGCTGAAACCGAAGACCGAATCAGCTATTAAAAAGTAACTATTATTTAGTTTAAATGTATTTCATTATTATTGTCATGTCGCTTATCATTATATGTATGTAGTTATATGAAAATCTACGACCTTCTCAATTAAAAATGTAGCAATGCATATTGTTATCAAGAAAGTCATGTGCAAATCGAATGATGCACATTCGTTTCGTGAACATGTACTTCCTTTTATAACGCATTATTTATTACAAGAATTAATAATTAGAGACAATATAAAAACATTTCCCATATAAACATAGTGAAGTATACTATTAAATTTCTATTTATTGCCAATACGTACACTGTAGCCTAGGGCCCCGTTTAATGAACGAGCCTCCTTCGTCGATTGGCTGACAAAAACACTATACATAGAGGCGAAGCCGAATACGCATAATTTCGAAGATTTTCTCACTGATGAGAAACATTTATAACACACAGTTTACTTTGTTTTAAACATATTATTGCAATTATTCTATATAAATTATAATTCTTAGAGCTATAATTTAGAAAGTGCTTATAAAAATACAGACTAAATTTAATTTATATTTTTGTACAGATTCGATCGTTTAGTTAGCGAGGAACTGAAACGTCGCCATGATCCTGCAAACGTTCTAGTGGGAGCAACGACAAGTGACGTTAATCTTCTTGAAGCCGTGGATCACCTGGTGCGTGCTGAAGCTGTGGATAATTTTGCAGGCACTGTGCGTGCTGCTGAAGAAGCTGCCGCCTCCGTACCACCAGAACTCGCCGAGGAAGCTGCCGTGGCTGCAGCGAAGGATTACCAGGTAATTTTACAGAATATGTATATACATTTCTTCTACCTCAGTTCTATAATCCTAACTAGGTATAATGTAATCCAACAAATGTCATTATTTATGACAATATTCTCTTATTTCTTTCGTTTATCTTATTGTCTTATTATGTTATATAAATAACATTGCATTCAAACATTAAACAGGAAAACAATTGATACCGAAGACAACAAGGTAGACGATCACATAGTTTAAAATTATGTAGTTCTAAAATATAATTACAAAAGTGGTATATTTACAAAATATAAATAATAACCATCCAACAATTAAATATCACGTTGTTGCAGAATCTGTTGTGTTTAAAAGTTCTAACTCCGTATGAGTGCTGGAACTCTTTTTAAGCGTTCTTTTTTGTTTAATTTTCTTCCTATACGCTTTTATAATGAAGAAAGTCTTGAAGCAGATGTAACTAATTACAAGTACTAATATTAAGTGGTAAAGTGAATTATCTGTTTCATTAGTTTTTTTATTTTTCAAACTATTTTCAAGTAGTTTATAATTTATTTCAACGAGTTTTTTTAACTGATCATCTGCTGTCGGATTTTTAAAAACATCATCCACTATTTTTGGAGCTAGTTTTATGCTAGTTACTTCTGGCTTTTTTGTTGTAATGTCAAGATCACTACTGCAATGAATACCTTCAACATTTTCCCTGTCATAAAGTTGTGGAACATTATTATCGTTATAAGAAATATGTTTAGTTTTAAGATATTTTAAAATACTAGTCAGTTTTTTACAGGACCACGGCATTGCAGACAGATACAAATTCCGTAATTGTCTGAAATGCGAAAGCAATGAGTACGGATTCAAATCGGTAATTTTATTTCCGCCAATATTTAATGTATTCATACTTTTTAACGGATACAATACTGTTTCATCAATGAATTCGATATTATTGTTGGACAAATCAAGAGTTTGCAAATTAACGAGTGAAGAAAACGTACCGAATTTAAGGTAGGATATATAGTTCATACTTACATTTAATTTTAATAAACGTTTCAATGGTTGGAAAGCGCAAACAGATACATTTTCAATATAATTGTTATTTAAATTCAACTCTTCCATAGACTCGTGATCTGTCTGGTCGAAAATGTTACACGAGATATTAAGTAAATTGTTGTATCCCAAATGCAAATAGCGAAGATTATATATACCACTGAACGATTTCTCTTCTAAAGTATTAATATTCATGTTTGATAAATCGAGAGTTGTGATTTGTGACAGACCCGCGAAACTCATTGATTTTAAACACGTAATATGATTGTTCGATAAATATATATTTTTCAAAGTATTTAGGCCATTGAAAGTGTCTGAATTGATAGTTGATATGTTATTACTCTCCAAATGTAATGTTTGAAGAGCGTCAAGACCAGCAAATGCATATGTCTTTATTTCTATGAAACCAGTATAAGATAAGTCCAGATATTCCAATCGAGATAGTCCTTTAAAGAAATTAGGTGGTAGGATTTTGATATTTTTTAAAACTGCTTTAATATTAAGCGAATTTATATTCTGAAGTCCTTCAAAGGCACCAATTTCAACTTCACGAATATCATTGTCATTTAAATTAAGGTATCGCAAATTATTCAGGTCTTTGAACATGTTTGAATAAAGCACGGATATTTTGTTAAACGCAAGATTCAAGTTGGTTAAAGAATGCAGTCCATTAAATGCTCCAGCTTCAATGGATTCGATATTTTGATGCGATACATCTATAATTTGTATATCTATCAAGTTACTGAATGCCCTTTCTTTTATTATCTTGATTGTACTGTTTTTTATTTCTAATCGTTGTACTCGTAATCCTGAGAATACATTTGCGAAGAGTATTTCAATATTTAAACCGGATAGATTTAAACTCTGTAATGAAAGACCATTGAAGGAATTATTTGACAATGATGTATACGGGTTGTTTTCTATATTAAAAATACTAACGCTGAGACTACTAAATGCATATGCCTTAATTTCTTTAATGCCACAATTATATAAATTTAGATTGTAAAAATCGCTTGGCAGTCCTTCAAACGTATTACCTTCTAGTGTGCTAATATGGTTGCTTCTTAAATTTATATATTCAATATTTCCTAGACCTTTGAATGCTCCAGATTTGATTACTTTTATTTGCAAAGACGACAAATCCAAACTTCTTATAACAGACAGTCCAGTGAAAGCTCCACTTGGTAGTAAAGTAATAGAATTCTTACTCAAATCTATAGAACGTAAATTATTTAAACCAATGAATGCATCGGCTAATATTTCTCTTAAACCAGAATTGGATAAATTTAAATAATTTAAATTTTGTAAACCATTAAAAGTATTAGCTTCAAGTATGGATATATTATTATTTTCCAAATTTAATTGCCCCAAATTATGAGAAAGCCCTTTGAATGCTCCAGGTTCTAATATTTTTATTTCTAGATTTGACAAATCTAAACTATGCATATTATAAGTAGATAGTCCATTGAAAGCTCCACTTGGTAGTAAAGTAATAGAATTCTTACTCAAATCTATAGAACGTAAATTATTTAAACCAATGAATGCATCGGCTAATATTTCTCTTAACCCAGAATTAGATAAATTTAAATAATTTAAATTTTGTAAACCATTAAAAGTATTAGCTTCAAGTGTGGATATATTATTATTTTCCAAATTTAATCGCCCCAAATTATAAGAAACCCCTTTGAATGCTCCAGGTTCTAATATTTTTATTTCTAGATTTGACAAATCTAAACTATGAATATGACTAGGCAGTCCATTGAAAGCTCCACTTGGTAGTACAGTAATAGAATTTTTACTCAAATCTAAAGATTGTAAATTAATTAAACCATTGAATGCATCAGCCAATATTTCTTTTAAACCAGAATTAGATAAATGTAACTCAAGTAAATATTGTAAACCATTGAAAGTATTAGCCTTCAGTGTGGATATGTTATTATTTGCTAAATTTAACCATCTAAAATTAGAAGACAATTCTTGAAATGCTCCAGGTTCTAATATTTCTATTTGTAGGTTTGACAAATCTAAACTTCTTATATCAGGCAGTCCATTAAAAGCTCCATTCGGTATCTCACTTATAGAGTTATGTAATAAATTTAAGTCTACGAGATTGTTTAAGCCCTGAAATGCTCCAGATTCGATCACTTCTATTTGTAACGATGACAAGTCTAAACTATTTAATGATGAAAACCCATTAAAAACCCCTCGTTGCAGTATTTTTATATAGTTTCCTTTTATATTTAAATCATATACATTATCCAAATCTAGAAATGTATCACCAAATATTTCTTTTATACCACAATTGTATAGATTCAAGGATCTCAAACTTCGCAAACCCTTAAATGAAGTGGATTGGAGAGTTGTAATGTTATTATTCTCAAGATTTAAACTAATAATATTATGAAGATCTTGAAATGTATTTGGCTCTATTAGCTGTATGTTTAAATTTGATAAATCTAGCTGTTGAATACTAGAGAATCCTTCAAACTGTCTAGATTTTAGTACATAAATATCTTTGAAAAGCATTTGGGCATCAAATGATTGAATATTATTCATTCCCACAAAAGCCCCCGGTTCAATTTCTAGTACATTATTCATTGTTAAATTAATATAACTTAGCTGAGTTGTATTAAATATATGCGAGCGAAGTATTGTGAAATTATTCCCTTGCAAATACAGGTTACGTAATTCATACAGTCCATTAAATGCCCCTGACTCAATATCTGTTATGTCAAGGTATGATAAATTCAAAGAATTAATATTAGACAATCCTTCAAAAACACCTTTTTTAATCACTCTAATATTTCTAAATATTGACCTTTCATCAATTGTATTTAAATGCTGCAATCCGATAAAGGCCCCCGGTTCTATTTCTTGTATATTATTTAATGTTAAATTGACAAATCTAAGTTCATTGAATGTACTAAATACGTTCGACGGAAGAACTGTCAAATTATTTTCCTGTAAATATAGGTTATGTAATTGGTGCAGACCATTAAAAACACCCACCTCCAAGTCTGTGATTCCAAGATTTGATAGATTCAGCGATTGCACATTTGATAAACCTAGAAATTGGTCTTTTCTTAGTACGTTTATGTTGTCGGAAAGTCCATGTGCATCAAACGTTATTAGATTCTGAAGGCCAACGAATGCACCCGGTTCTATATCAATTATATTATTCATAGATAAATTTAAAAACTGGACACCGTGTGTCCCATTAAACGTGTAAGCGAGGAGTTTTGTTATTTTATTATTTTCTAAATACAAATATTTCAACGAGTCAAGTCCATTAAATGCACCTGGCTCAATAACTTCAAGGTTAAAATTTGACAAATCTAAATTTTTCAGGTACGATAATCCTTCGAATGAATTTTTCCTTATTGTTTTTGAATTGACAAATAAAAAACTAGTGTTCAAATTTTCCAATTGTTTTAATCCCGAAAATGCTCCTGGTTCAATAGTTGTTAACGGATTACCATCCAGTATCAACTGTTCCAAATTGTCAAGTCCAACAAACGAGCCCGATTCAATGATTTTTATATTTGAATTCGACAAATTTAGAACTGTAAGTCTGTGCAATTCATAAAATATGGAATCACTTAATTTCGTTAATGAATTACCGTTAAGTGCTAGTGTGTGCAGGTTTGACAGACCAGTAAATGCACCGGTTTCTATTTCCTGAATGTTCAATTCAGCCAAATCCAAATAGAACAATTGCGTCAGGTCATCGAACATATCAGATTTTAGAATTGTTATACGAAACGTTCGCGTATCTAACTCATGCAGATTTGTTAAACCAACGAAAGCACCAGGTTGAATTTCAGAGATTGAATTACCAGTTAGAGTCAGCGCTTCCAAACTAGATAAACCCAAAAATGCATTAGAATGAAGTACTGTCATTGAGTTGTTTTGTAAATGTAGATTCTGTAAATTTTGAAGTTTATATAAGACTCCACCGGATACATGGGTAATTTTATTAAACGACAAATCAAGCGTGATTAAATACTGTGACAGACTGTCAAACGTGCCTGGTTGTATTGTTGCGATATTAGTAAATGATAAATTTAAATAGCGCAGAGCGTTGTAGTGAAAAGTGTTTGGATCAATGTGATCAATAGGATTGTTGTTTAGATATAATGTTGTTAATCTTGTCATATCTGCAAACGTCTGGCCACCAATAGTCCGAATATCTAGATGAGACAAATCCAATACCGTTATATTACGCAAGCCATTGAAAATTCCATTTTTTAGTTCGCTTATGCCGGTGAAAAACGTTCGCGGTTCAATATACTGAAGACTGTTTAGATCATTAAAAGCGCCTGGTTCAATGTTATGTATTTTATTATTTGTCAAATTCAATAGACCGACATTTTGTAATCCGATAAATGTACCATTCTCCAAACGAGTTAATTCGTTGTTCTCCAAGTCCAACAGCTGTAACTTTGGTAGTTCGGCGAATGTCCATGCTCTCAATATTGATATATTGTTATTATCCAAGTATAAAGAACTCAAAGCATTCATACCCTTGAATGTGTATCCCTCTATTGTTTGAATTCCGAAATGGGAGAAATTCAACGTTTGTATATTTGCTAATCCATCAAACATACCCGTTTTAAAGTGTTTAATTCGTTGGAAAATGTCGTGGAAATCTAATTGACTTATACTAGTCAATCCAGAAAAAGCACGAGCCTCAATTTGACTAATTGCATTATGTGATAAATTCAAGTCGCGAAGACTATGTAAGTGTGCAAATGCATCAGTATTGAGAATAGTAATATTATTATTGTTTAAATACAAACATTCCAAAGATTTCAACCCTTTAAAAGTGTTGGCCTCTATAGACTGAATTTCAAAATGTGATAAATTTAAGGTACGAATGTTGCGCAATCCGTCAAACATACCTGCTTTAAAATGTCTTATTCTTTGGAATATATCTCGAATATCTATTTCAATCATGACTGATAATCCAGAGAATGCACTTTCGTTTATTTTACTAATGGGATTGTTCGATAAATTTAACTGGTTCAGATTGAATAAACCAGCAAATACGTCCGTATTTAGACTGGTAATATTGTTATTGTCTAACAATAGAACCTCCAATGATGATAATCCTTTGAAAGTATTTCCCTCCATGCTTTGAATTTGCAAATGGGAGAAATTTAACATTTGAATATTGCTTAGGCCATTAAATATACCGGATTTAAAGTGTTTTACTCTTTTTAAAATGTCTGGGAGATCTATTTGACTGATCCCAGTTAATCCGGAAAATGCTCCTGAATCAACTTGGATAATAGGATTGTTCGACAGATTTAAACTTCGCACATTTGATAAATTGGCAAACGTATCACCACTAAGTACAGAAATATTGTTATTATTAAGATATAAATATTCTAATGATGCTAATCCTTCGAAAGTATTGCCATCTAGCGACTGAATATCGAAATAAGATAAATTTAAACTATGCATACTGGCGAAACCATTGAACATTCCCCTTTTCAAATGTTTAATATTCTGGAATATATATCGTATATCTATATCAGTGACGTGAGATAAACCGGAAAAAGCGTTTGCCATAATGTTATTAATTGAATTATTGTACAAGTTCAGAGCATGCAACGATCCCAGCCCTGCAAATGTGTAACTCTGAAGTACGGAGATATTGTTATTTTGTAACTGTAAGTCAGTTAATGCAATTAAAGCGCTGAATGTTTGAGGTTGTAGTGAAACTATATTATCATTGTTCAAGTGAAGTGTGCTTAATTTATTTAAATACATAAATGCGTTGGGTTCTATTTCAGAGACTGAATTATTGCTTAAATCTAATTCCGTCAATACTTTCATATTTTCAAACATGTTATTGTATAATATTGATAATCTATTATTCCGCAATGACAGTTTATTTAAACAATGGCTATTTGAATATATGGTAGAGAAGGATCTACAATTCCTTGAATAATAATAATAATTGTATATTGTAATTGTAATATTATCTAGTGCTAATATTTGCGAAATCATATTATTATTTAAATCAAGTGTTTTTAAACTGGGCAATAGTATAATAGTTTCCATAGGTAAAATTGCTATATTATTGTTACTCATATTAAGAATTCCTAAGTTGTCCAGTCTATTGTTAAAAAAATTTAAATTCGTTATTTTATTATAACATAAATTGAAGCTGTCCAGCCGACTGAAAGTATTAAATGCTGTATTGTCAATATTTTCAATCTGAGAATGACATATATCTAAATTTTGAACATGTTGACAATCCACAAAAGTAGTACTATTTATCGTAGTTAATGAATTATTATTTAAAGTTATCTGAATCAGTTTCTCTAAATAATAACAATTAATATTTAATTGTTGAATGTTGTTATTTGTTAAATCTAAAGTAGATAATTGCCTAAGCGGTTGAAGAATTTCCCCATTAAATTGTTCGATATCGTTACCAACTATTTGTAAATATATTAACTGCGTGAATTGTCTGAAACTATCGCTTGCAATTGTTCTAACGCCACACTGTGATATTGTTAAAAATTTTACATTTGCATATCCGTTATTTATAAACGTACTACCTTCTATGATTGATAGATTTATTTTAGTAATTGTCAAGTCATAGACGCGTTTTGAATCGACGATAACATTCATTTCTAACTGAAACTGTTCCGCAGTCATATTATCACAGTTGTATCGTAAACCGTCCGGGTAACTTCCTGTTTTTGCACACCGAGCAGATACTTGTGGCAGCAGCATCAAGTTTATCAGCATCAATGGCACAGTCCATATTCCCAGCATGATGACACCGGATTCGAACTAAAACAATTATTAGCAATCGTTAATAATATAGACACTTTCAATTGTTATACTAGATATGATTATTGTTGAATATATTCAATATTGTTGTACAATATATTGAAATATCTCTAATTGTAGATGGTCTAGCATTTAAAAAATCACATTTAGAAATTTTACTAGAAATTTTGTATTTAATTTCTTTAAATTGGCACTACTTTGTAAATAAACATTTGAGAAACTACACAACATGATTAAATAATGCAGATAATGATTTCTTATCAATAATAATACATTTGAAAAAATAATTGATATTTTGTAATTTTCATATTTTAATCGTAAAGCAACTGATCATTATGTATATAGATTTAAATATATTTTCAGTTCAATGTTAAAAGATTAATAAGAAGTAGGTATGTATATGCTAGTTAATATTACGTGTCATGCTTCTAAACAATTAATTCGTGATCACTGTAATGTAAGTTAAATAGTAATATAAATATTTACCTGGTACAAAGTAATTTGTTGAAACTAGCATTCACCAAACTCTTCTTCTATTTTGTCTACTAGTATTTTCACAAACTAAAAAAAATGTTTATAAATGGTCAAATATTATAGTTTCAATATATTTTTATATTAATTTTATCAACACGCAGCAAAATTAATTAAATTTTTGTAAAATAATAGATATTTTTTTTACTTTTACTTTTTCTAAGCATATATTATATAATAAATATAAAATACATATTAAAATTTCTGATAGCCACGTTTAGAAATATATCTGAAGTACGTACCTACCGATTGAATATGCGATACAATCACTAATACTGCAGTAGTGCACAAACATCACAAACACTGATTAATTGCGTTTTATTAACGAAATTTGCCATCAAGCAGTTTGTCTTACAAAGGAAACATACAGATTGCACTATAATGCAGATGACACAGTCTCATATATGAGTTTTCAGACATTAAGGGGAAGCCCCTTTGTTCATGCTCATATAAATGATAAATCATGGATACTACAAATATAGCAACACCAACAATCTTACATACACACTCCACTATCAATAACAACCAGAGCCGGACTGGTGATGAATTGTATTGCGGAAGTTTAAATAACGAGACGAAATATATGTTATCACCGCGTGTACGAAGCTGAATTTAATGCAATGTTATTTTACTGTGAATATATTCTATCGAAATATGTAAAGTAAAAGATCAGAGCATTGTCATCAATAATTAAATTCGCCAATTTTGTTCTGATATTAGTAGTAAAATTAAATAGATAAATCTGTGCATTTCAATGTTAGCCAATAAAAATAGATATAAAATTTAGAAAAAAAATGTATTTTGTAATACATTTTATGTTATGTATTAGGGGCATGGTACTCTCGTTCCTTCATTTTCCTCGGAAGTGACACTGCATAATTATACTAGTCACAAAACTGGACGATGAACTACATATGTAATTTGAAAACATGCTATTAGATATCTGTAAAATGTTTATTTAGTTAAGGTTCTTATTGAAATCATTAAATAAATAAGCAGATAAAACTATATTTTATTTGTGATGTTACTTTGATCTTATGTAATCTACAAATACTACACAAATCTTTCAAATTTTGTTAATAAAATAATCTTTAAAATTCTCTGCTAATGACAGAAAATGTGTATACGACAATTTACAAAATTATAAATAATCTGTCAATTATTTATTATTACTTTGTATGTGTTTCTTATATATATATATATATATATATATATATATATATATATATATATATATATATATATGTATATATATATATATATATATATATATATATATATATATATATATATATTTCAATTAAAACACAATTTCAACAATCATATTAAATTGCAATTTGCACAAATTAAGTAAATGATATTATAACATATACACATTTAGTTAAAAACTATTGTCCATTATTATTATTATCAAATTTTAATTTTATTTCAGCTGTTATATGTCAATTAAATTAATTTAATTCATTCTAGTGGCATCTGTGGTAAAAATAGTAAACTATGCTTGTAATATTTATAATTTTAGTTGTGTAACATCGGTTGTCGACATTTTGAACCATCTGTCATTGTCGGCGAATTGCACCAATGGTGGGGGTAATTTCTACATTTTGCCTCAATGTGGATCTGGATTGTCGACATTTTGCCTCGTCGAGAATTTGCGTTGTCTACGGCGCGCCATGCACCGCCAACAAGCTGAACCGAAGACCGAATCAGCTATTAAAAAGTAACTATTATTTAGTTTAAATGTATTTCATTATTATTGTCATGTCGCTTATCATTATATGTATGTAGTTATATGAAAATCTACGACTTTCTCTATTTTTTTCTAGATTAAACTGACCCACGTTGCTAAAGAAGTTGTATCAGGTGAAAAACCAATACAAGTAATTGGTTATATTGGTATCACTAAACCGAAGAAACCTGTTCGATAGAAACGAATATTTTATTATTAAATTTGTTATTTTTACATACAGTATTACATAAATGATGAAAAATACAATTATAATATATGTACATTATATAAAATAGTTTGTACTGAAGTTGATTCCAGTTCTGTAACATTCATTGTTACGTATAGTAAGTTTTACGAGAATTTTGAGATATTTTGTTACTCTCACAAAAACCATACATATACATATATTAACTAAGTAGCTATGTACTTATGAAAATTATAGAAAACATTGTTATTTTATAGCAAAATTGAATTGATAATTTTTGCAAATCTACAATTCTCTTAATTACTTCGTTTTATCTTATTGTCCTATTATGTTATATAAATAATATTGCATTTAAACTTTAAACAGAAAACAAATCTACAATTGTATCGAAGACAATAAGATAGACGATCACATAGATTAAAATTAGTTATAAAGTGGTATATTTACAAAATATAAATAATATTAATAACCATCCAACAATTAAATATCACGTTGTTGCAGAATCTGTTGTGTTTAAAAGTTCTAACTCCGTATGAGTGCTGGAACTCTTTTTAAGCATTCTTTTTTGTTTAATTTTCTTCTTATACGCTTTTATAATGAAGAAAGTCTTGAAGCAAATGTAACTAATTACAAGTACTAACATTAAGTGGTAAAGTGAATTATCTGGCTCATTAGGTTTTTTATTTTTCGAATTATTTTCAAGTAATTCAACTACTCTTTTTAAATGTTCTTCTGCAGTCGGATTTTTAAAAACATCATCTGCTATCTTTGGGGCTGTGCTTTGTTTTATGCTAGTAACTTCTGGCTTTTTTGTTGTAATGTCAAGATCACTACTGCAGAGAATACCTTCAACATTTTCCTTGTCATAAAGTAGTGGAACATTGTTATCGTTATAAGAAATATGTTTAGTTTTAAGATATTTTAAAATACTAGTCAGTTTTTTACAGGACCATGGCATTGCAGACAGATACAAATTTCGTAATTGTCTGAAATGCGAAAGCAATGAGTACGGATTCAAATCGGTAATTTTATTTCCGACAATATTTAATGTATTCATACTTTTTAACGGATACAATACTGTTTCATCAATGAATTCGATATTATTGTTAGACAAATCAAGAGTGTGCAGATTAACGAGTGAAGAAAACGTACCGATTTTAAGGTAGGATATATAGTTCATACTTACATTTAATTTTAACAACTGTTTCAATTGTTGAAAAGCGCAAACAGATACATTTTCAATATAATTGTTATTTAAATTCAACTCTTCCATAGACAAGTGATCTGTCTGATCGAAAATGTTACACGAGATATTAAGTAAATTGTTGTATCCCAAATGCAAATGGCGAAGATGATATAAACCACTGAACGATTTCTCTTCTAAAGTGTTAATATTCATGTTTGATAAATCGAGAGTTGTGATTTGTGACAGACCCGCGAAACTCATTGATTTCAAACACGTAATATGATTGTTCGAGAAGTATATATTTCTCAAAGAATTTAGGCCATTGAAAGTGTCTGAATTGATAGTTGATATATTATTACTCTCCAAATGTAATGTTTGAAGAGTGTCAAGACCGGCAAATGCATATGTCTTTATTTCTATGAAACCAGTATAGGATAAATCCAGATATTCCAATCGAGACAGTCCTTTAAAGAAATTAGGTGGTAGGATTTTGATATTTTTTAAAACTGCTTTAATATTAAGCGAATTTATATTCCGGAGTCCTTCAAAGGCACCAATTTCAACTTCACGAATGTCATTGTCATTTAAATTAAGGTTTCGCAAATTATTCAGGTCTTTGAACATGTTTGAATAAAGCACGGATATTTTGTTAAATGCAAGATTCAAGTTGGTTAAAGAACGCAGTCCATTAAATGCTCCAGCTTCAATGGACTCGATATTTTGATGCGATACATCTATAATTTGTATATCTATCAAGTTACTGAATGCCCTTTCTTTTATTATCTTGATTGAACTGTTTTTTATTTTTAATCGTTGTATTCGCAATCCTGAGAATATATTAGCGAAGAGTATTTCGATATTTAATCCGGAGAGATTTAAACTCTGTAATGAAAGACCATTGAAGGAATTATTTGACAATGATGTAATAGGGTTGTTTTCTATATTTAAAACGCTAATACCTCGGAGATTTCTAAATACATTTGCCTTAATTTCTTTAATGCTACAATTATATAAATTTAGATTGTAAAAATCACTGGGCAGTCCTTCAAAAGTATTACCTTCTAGTGTGCTAATATGGTTGCTACTTAAATTGATATATTTAATATTTCCTAGACCTTCGAATGCTCCAGATTTGATTACTTTTATTTGCAAAGACGATAAATCCAAACTTCTTATATTAGACAGTCCATTGAAAGCTCTACTTGGTAGTAAAGTAATAGAATTCTTACTCAAATCTATAGAACGTAAATTAATTAAACCAATGAAAGCATCGGCTAATATTTCTCTTAAACCAGAATTGGATAAATTTAAATAATTTAAATTTTGTAAACCATTAAAAGTATTAGCTTCAAGTGTGGATATATTATTATTTTCCAAATTTAATCTCCCCAAATTATAAGAAAGTCCTTTGAATGCTCCAGGTTCTATTATGTTTATTTCTAGATTTGACAAATCTAAACTATGGATATTTCTAAACCGTCCATTGAAAGCTCCACTTGGTAGTAAAATAATAGAATTCTTACTTAAATCTATAGAATGTAAATTATTTAAACCAATGAATGCATCGGACAATATTTCTTTTAAACCAGAATTAGATAAATTTAAATAATCTAAATTTTGTAAACCATTAAAAGTATTAGCCTTCAGTGTGGATATATTATTATTTTCCAAATTTAATTTCCACAAATTATAAGAAAGCTCTTTGAATGCTCCAGGTTCTAATATTTTTATTTCTAGATTTGATAAATCCAAACTTCTTATATTAGGCAGTCCATTAAAAGCTCCATTCGGTATCTTACTTATAGAGTTATGTAATAAATTTAAGTCTACAAGATTGTTTAAGCCCTGAAATGCTCCACGTTCGATCATTTCTATTTGTAACGATGACAAGTCTAAACTATTTAATGATGAAAGCCCATTAAAACCCCCCCGTCGCAGTATTTTTATATAATTTCCTTTTATATTTAAATCATACACATTATCCAAAACTACAAATGTATCACCAAATATTTCTTTTATACCACAATTGTATAGATTCAGAGATCTCAAACTTCGCAAACCCTTAAATGAAGTGGATTGGAGAGTTGTAATGTTATTATTCTCAAAATTTAAACTAATAATATTACGAAGATATTGAAAGGTATTTGGTTCTATTAGCTGTATGTTTAAATTTGATAAATCTAGGTGTTGAATACTAGAGAATCCTTCAAACTGTCTAGATTTTAGTACATGAATGTCTTTGAAAAGCATTTGGACATCAAATGATTGAATATTATTCATTCCCACGAAAGCTCCCGGTTCAATTTCTTGTACATTATTCATTGTTAAATTAATATAACTTAGCTGAGTTGTATTAAATATATGCGAGCGAAGTATTGTGAAATTATTCCCTTGTAAATACAGGTTACGTAATTCATACAGTCCATTAAATGCCCCTGACTCAATATCTGTTATGTCAAGATATGATAAATTCAGAGAATTAATATTAGACAATCCTTCAAAAACACCCTTTTTAATCACTCTAATATTTCTAAATATTGATCTTTCATCAATTGTATTTAAATGCTGCAATCCGATAAAGGCCCCCGGTTCAATTTCTAGTATATTATTCATTGTTAAATTAATATAACTTAGCTGAGTTGTATTAAATATATGTGAGCGAAGTATTGTGAAATTATTCCCTTGCAAATACAGGTTACGTAATTCATACAGTCCATTAAATGCCCCTGACTCAATATCTGCTATGTCAAGATATGATAAATTCAGAGAATTAATATTAGACAATCCTTCAAATACACCTGTTTTAATCACTCTAATGTTACTAAATATTGACCTTTCATCAAATGTATTTAAATGCTGCAATCCGATAAAGGCCCCCGGTTCTATGTCTTGTATATTATTTAACGTTAAATTGACAAATCTAATTGTAAATTCATTGTATGTATTAAATATATTTGACGGAAGAACTGTCAAATTATTTTCCTGCAAATATAGGTTATGTAATTGGTGCAGACCATTAAAAACACCCACCTCCAAGTCTGTGATTCCAAGATTTGATAGATTCAGTGATTGCACATTTGATAAACCTAGAAATTGGTCTTTTCTTAGTACGTTTATGTTGTCGAAAAGTCCATGTGCATCAAACGTTATTAGATTCTGAAGGCCAACGAAGGCACCCGGTTCAATATTTTGAATTGGATTCCCTGTCAGATTCAAATGAACAAGTTGACGTGTTTCATTGAATGTACAATAATGAAGAATAGTTATTTTGTTGTTCTGCAGTAACAAAGTATTTAACGAGAACAGCCCATTAAATGCACCACTTTCAAGATTTTCAATGTTCATACTTTGTAAATCCAAATCATCTAAATTTTCCAATCCAATGAACAGATTCCGTTTTATAGTTTTGATTTCATCAAAAATCATAAAGTTGAATGTTTTTAAATTTAGTAATCCTTGGAATGCTCCTGGCTCTAATATTTTAATAGGGTTTCCTGCTAATTCTATAGACATTAAGTTTTTAGTTCCATCAAAAGTAAATGCCTCAAGTTTTGATAGACTGTTATTTTCTAAATTTAATTCTTGTAAAGACTCAAGACCATTGAATGCGCCTTCTTCAATATGTTCTAATTCCATGTTGTTTAAATCTAGTTTGCGTAAATTCGATAAACCCATAAAAATGTCCGATTTCAAAGTGTTCATTTTCGGTAAAATCGTTCGAATATCTAACTGCTCCACATTGCTTAAACCAATGAATGCACCCGGCTCTATATCAATTATATTATTCATAGATATATTTAAAAACTGGACACCGCGTGTCCCGTTAAACGTGTAAGCGAGGAGTTTCGTTATTTTATTATTTTCTAAATGCAAATATTTCAATGAGTCAAGTCCATTAAATGCGCCCGGTTCAATAACTTCAAGGTTAAAATTTGACAAATCTAATTTTTTCAGGTACGATAACCCTTCGAATGAATTTTTCCTTATTGTTTTTGAATTGACAAACAGAAAACTAGTGTTAAAATTTTCCAATTGTTTTAATCCCGAAAATGCTCCTGGTTCTATAGTTGTTAACGGATTACCATCTAGTATCAACTGTTCCAAATTGTCAAGTCCAACAAATGCGCCCGATTCAATGATTTTTATATTTGAATTCGACAAATTTAGAACTGTGAGTCTGTGTAATTCATAAAATATGGAATCACTTAATTTCGTTATTGAATTACCGTTAAGTGCAAGTGTGTGCAGGTTTGAGAGACCAGTAAATGCACCTGTTTCTATTTCCTGAATGTTCAATTCAGCCAAATCCAAATAGAACAACTGCGTCAGATCATCGAACATATCAGATTTTAGAGTTGTAATACGAAACGTTCGCGTATCTAACTCACGTAGATTTGTTAAACCAACGAAAGCTCCAGGTTGAATTTCAGAGATTGAATTACCAGTTAGAGTCAGCGTTTCTAAACTAGATAAACCTAAGAATGCATTAGAATGAAGTGTTGTCATTGAGTTGTTTTGTAAATGTAGATTCTGTAAATTTTGAAGTTTATATAAGACTCCACCGGATACATGGGTAATTTTATTAAACGACAAATCAAGCGTGATTAAATACTCTGACAGACTGTCAAACGTGCCTGGTTGTATTGTTGCGATATTAGTAAATGATAAATTTAAATAGCGCAGAGTGTTGTAGTGAAAAGTGTTTGGATCAATGTGATCAATAGGATTGTTGTTTAGATATAATGTTGTTAATCTTGTCATATCTGCAAACGTCTGGCCACCAATAGTCTGAATATCTAGATGTGACAAATCCAATACCATTATATTACGCAAGCCATTGAAAATTCCACTTTTTAGTTCGCTTATGCCGGTGAAAAACGTTCGCGGTTCAATATACTGAAGACTGTTTAGATCATTAAAAGCGCCTGGTTCAATGTTTTGTATTTTATTATTTGTCAAACTCAATAGAACGACATTTTGTAATCCGATAAATGTATTCTTTAGTAGTGTCGTTAAATGATTGTCTTGCAAGTATAGAGTATTCAAATGAGACATTTTGTCAAAAGCAGCTGCATCGATTATTTGTATTGCATTACTTGATAGATCTAGTTCTTGTGTTTGTCTCAAACTGCTAAATGTACCATTCTCCAAACGAGTTAATTCGTTATTCTGCAGGTAGAGAGTTGTCAAATGAGATAATCCGAAGAACGCGTCACTTTCCAGGGACTGAATCTCGCGAAAGGATAAATTTAACGTTTGCATTGTACTTAAACCGTCAAATAAACCACGTTTCAGATGTTTCATATACTGGCATATCCGACTGATATCGAGAGTATTATTGTCCGGTATGTTCACTAGTGCATGTGGTTCTGTTTCCATTATTGGATTATTCTCCAAGTTCAACAGCTGTAACTTTGGTAGTTCGGCGAACGTCCATGCTCTCAATATTGATATATTGTTATTATCCAAGTATAAAGAACTCAAAGCATTCATACCTTTGAATGTGTATCCCTCTATTGTTTGAATTCCGAAATGGGAGAAATTCAACGTTTGTATATTTGCTAATCCATCAAACATACCCGTTTTAAAGTGTTTAATTCGTTGGAAAATGTCATGGAAATCTAATTGACTTATACTAGTCAATCCGGAAAAAGCACCAGCCTTAATTTGACTAATTGCATTATGGGATAAATTCAAGTCGCGAAGACTATGTAAGTGTGCAAATGCATCTGTATTGAGAATAGTAATATTATTATTGTTTAAATACAAACATTCCAAAAATTTCAACCCTTTAAAAGTGTTGGCCTCTATAGACTGAATTTCAAAATGTGATAAATTTAAGTTACGAATGTTGCGCAATCCGTCAAACATACCTGCTTTAAAATGTCTTATTCTTTGGAATATATCTCGAATATCTATTTCAGTCATGACTGATAATCCGGAGAATGCACTTTCGTTTACATTACGGATGGGATTGTTCGATAAATTCAACCGGTTCAGATTGAATAAACCAGCAAATACATCCGTGTTTAGACTGGTAATATTGTTATTGTCTAACAAGAGAATCTCCAATGATGATAATCCTTTGAAAGTATTTCCCTGCATGCTTTGAATTTGAAAATGGGAGAAATTTAACATTTGAATATTGCTTAGGCCATTAAATATGCCGGATTTAAAGTGTTTTACTCTTTTTAAAATGTCCCGGAGATCTATTTGACTGATCCCAGTTAATCCGGAAAATGCTCCAGAATCAACTTGAATAATAGGATTGTTCGACAGATTTAAACTTCGCACATTCGATAAAGTGGCAAACGTATCACCACTGAGTACAGAAATATTGTTATTATTAAGATATAAATATTCCAACGAGGGTAATCCTTCGAAAGTATTGCCATCTAGTGACTGAATATCGAAATAAGATAAATTCAAACTATGCGTACTGGAGAAACCGTTGAACATTCCCCTTTTCAAATGTTTAATATTCTGGAATATATATCGTATATCTATATCAGTGATGTGAGATAAACCGGAAAAAGCATTTGCCATAATGTTATTAATTGAATTATTGTGCAAATTCAGAGCATGCAACGAACCCAGCCCTGCAAATGTGTAACTCTGAAGTACGGAGATATTGTTATTTTGTAACTGCAAGTCAGTTAATGCAATTAAATCGTTGAATGTTTGAGGTTGTAGTGAAACTATATTATCATTGTTCAAGTGAAGTGTGTTTAAATTCTTTAAATTCTTAAATGCTTTGAGTTCTATTTTAGAGAGTGAATTATTGCTTAAATCTAATTCCGTTAATGCTTTCATATTTTCAAACATATTATTGTATAATATTGATAATCTATTATTCCGTAATGACAGTTTATTTAAACAATGACTATTTTGAAAATATTCGTAATTAGGGGAGGATGTACAATCCCTTGAATAATAATAATTGTTATTATCTAGTGTTAATATTTGCGAAATCATATTATTATTTAAATCAAGTGTTTTTAAACTGGGCAATAGTATAATAGCTTCCATAGGTAAAATTGCTATATAATTGTTACTCATATAAAGAGTTCCTAAGTTGTCCAGTCTATTGTTAAAAAAATTTAAATTCGTTATTTTATTATAACATAAATTTAAGCTGTCCAGCCGACTGAAAGTTTTAAATGCTGTATTGTCAATATTTTCAATCTGAGAATGACACATATCTAAATTTCGAACATTGTAACAGTCAACAAAAGTATTACTATTTATGGTAGTTAATGAATTATTATTTAAAGTTAACCGATACAATCTTTCTCGACGATAACAATTAATATTTAATTGTTGAATGTTGTTATTTGTTAAATCTAAAGTAGATAATTGCCTAAGCGGTTGAAGAATTTCCCCATTAAATTGTTCGATATCGTTACCAACTATTTGTAAATATGTTAACTGCGTGAATTGTCTGAAACTATCGCTTGCAATTGTTCTAACGCCACACTGTGATATTGTTAAACGTTGTACATTTGTATATCCGTTACTTATAAACGTGCTACTATCTATGACTGATAGATTTATTTTAGTAACTGTCAAGTCATAGACGTGTTTTGAATCGACGATAACATTCATTTCTAACTGAAACTGTTCCGCAGTCATATTATCACAGCTGTATCGTAAACCGTCCGAGTAACTTCCTGTTTTTGCACACCGAGCAGATACTTGTGGCAGCAACATCAAGTTTATCAGCATCAATGGCACAGTCCATATTCTCAGCATGATGACACCGGATTCGAACTAAAACAATTATTAGCAATCGTTAATAATATAGACACTTTCAATTATTGTTATACTAGATATGATTATTGCTGAATATATTCAATATTGTTGTACAATATATCGAAATATCTCTAACTGTAGATGGTCTAGCATTTAAAAAATCACATTTAGAAATTTTACTAGAAACTTTGTATTTAATTTCTTTAAATTGGCACTACTTTGTAAATAAACATTTGAGAAACTACACAACATGATTAAATAATGCAGATAATGATTTCTTATCAATAATAATACATTTGAAAAAATAATTGATATTTTGTAATTTTCATATTTTAATCGTAAAGCAACTGATCATTATGTATATAGATTTAAATATATTTTCAGTTCAATGTTAAAAGATTAATAAGAAGTAGGTATGTATATGCTAGTTAATATTACGTGTCATGCTTCTAAACAATTAATTAGTGATCACTGTAATGTAAGTTAAATAGTAATATAAATATTTACCTGGTACTAAGTTATTTGTTGAAACTAGCATTCACCAAATTCTTCTTCTACTTTGCCTACTAGTATTTTCACAAGCTAAAAAATGTATATAAATGGTCAAATATTATAGTTTCAATATATTTTTATATTAATTTTATCGACACGCAGCAAAATTAATTATTTTTTTGTAAAATAATAGATATTTTTTTTACTTTTTCTAGGCATATATTATAGTATAATAAATATAAAATACATATTAAAATTTCTGATAGCTACGTTTAAAAATATATCTGAAGTACGTACCTACTGATTAAATATGCGATACAATCACTAATACTGCAGTAGTGCACATCACAAACACTGTTAATTGCGTTTTATTAACGAAATTTGCCATCAAGCAGTTTGTCTTACAAAGGAAACATACAGATTGCACTACAATACCGATGACACAGTCTCATATATGAGTTTTCAGACATTAAGGGGAAGCCCCTTTGTTCATGCTCATATAAATGATAAATCATGAATACTACAAATATAGCAACATCAACAATCTTACATACACACTTCACTATCAATAACAACCAGAGCCGGACTGGTGATGAATTGTATTGCGGAAGTTTAAATAACGAGACGAAATATATGTTATCACCGCGTGTACGAAACTGAACACAATTTCTCGTCAAACATGATTATGAGACAAACATTACACATTTAATGCAATGTTACTTTACTGTGAACATATTCTAACAAAATAGGTAAAGCCGAAGATCAGAGCATTGTCATCACTAATTAAATTCGCCAATTTTGTTCTGATACTAGTAATAAAATTAAATACATAAATCTGTGCATTTCAATGTTGGCCAATAAAAATAGATATAAAATTTAGAAAAAATACGTATTTTGTAATAAATTTTATGTTATGTATCAGCGCCCCCTGGTGCTCTCGTTCCTTCATTTTCCTTGGAAGCGACACTGCATAATAATACTAGTCACAAAACTGAACGATGTAATTTGAAAACGTGCTATTAGGTATCTGTAAAATGTTTATCTAGTTAAGGTTCTTATTGAAATCATTAAATAAATAAGCAGATAAAACTATATTTTATTTGTGATGTTACTTTGATCTTATGTAATCTACAAATACTACACAAATCTTTCAAATTTTGTTAATAAAATAATCTTTAAAATTCTCTGCTAAGGACAGAATATGTGTATACGACAATTTACAAAATTATAAATAATCTGTCAATTATTTATTATTACTTTGTAAGTGTATCTTATAGCTATTTTTTTTAAATTGTCCATTATTATTATCAAATTATTTTTCTATTTTTAGCCTAATTATCAAAAAATGATCTATAATTTCACGATTATTGTTTTAATAAACAAGAGGTAACATAAATAGTAAATGAAATATTATAGAAATTTTACTTACACATAAATATTTTGTTATAAACGTATTTTTGTACTGCAAAAATAGCACATCCGTTGCTGGTTTGTATTATGTAATCCGATCTTGCTGAATAAGTTATTTAACTTTCAACTAAGCCGAAGCATCGCAATGTTCCCATTCTCATTTGTTCCCCGTCTCATTTGCTCCCATGCACCTCCCACCACATTTCTATGTCACGATTGTCTCACCGTTCCCACACTTTGGATGGGAATAAGTGAGACAATAGTGACAGAAATATTGTGAAAAGTGCATGGGAACAAATGAGACGAGGAACAAATGAGACGGGGGACAAATGAGAATGGGAACAAGCGAGACGCACTCGACTAAGCAGCATACGATTTTCAACTAATTATGGAAAGAATATTCGAATGTCTATACCGATAATCTTCAATGAGCTTACTTTTACTGATTTGTTTATTTTCTCTTTTTAAATTAAAATATATAAACAGTTTTTACTATATTATATTATTTGTATAAAATGTATATTTATTACATTATATATTAATCAAATATTTTATTTCAAATGCAAAAAATAGATAACTTCTTTTATTGTAAAAAGTACTTGAGACGCCCATGTCTGTATTGATTTGATTACACGCATGCGCATTTGGAATGTCTGACGTAATAATCGACTTTCGGATATCACTGGATATCACCTTGACAGCTGCAGAAAAGGAGCGTTAGTATTGTTCAGTGCAGCTTGGTAGTCATTGCCTTGTAAGAAGGGCGGTTCCAGTTATTCTGTCACAGTGGCATCATTAACTAATTGGACCTTGGAGTGAATTAATTCAATTTGTGTAACAAGCTTACAATAGCTCTTCTATATTATGGAAGGCAATAAGCTTGAAATTTCCGGCCGAGTGACTGCAGATCCACCACCTGCTTCGTACAAACAAATCCCTGATGGTGATGCTGGTGGTAAATTTCGCACACATGTATAGCAGGTTTACGATTACCCATGAATTCCAATTATTTCAGATCGAGCGGCGCAAAGACCGAAAAGTTTGACTAAATCTCAGAAAAGTAATTCTGAAATGGATGGAGCTGATGAGCAAATGTTACCCACAGACGAGAAAAATGCCATTGTCGCGTTAAAAATTGACATGGAAGAGGTAAAACTAGGATCAAATGAAAAGCAAAATGGTGACGCAAAACTTGACATAGGTGAGTACAATCAATATAAGTACTGTTTGCCATGATTAAAAATTACATTTTAGGTGAAACAACATCTGCATTTGTTGGTATGAGTAAAGAAGAATTGATGAAGTACGCCAATGATCCATTTTGGGTACGACTACGGTTGATCTTATTCATTGCTTTTTGGTTGTTGTGGTTAGCCATGCTTGTTGGCGCAATTATTATTATAGTAGTTGCACCTAAATGTTCTCCACCGGCACCGCGCACATGGTTAGTACTACGAATTTTTTGTAACCACGATAAAAAATTTTTCCTTCCACAACAATTCCATTTCATAGAACGTGGTTGTACTAGATTTCCTTATTTAGATTATTTTCCTCGTAAAATCCAGCCGCCATAATTTTTATCAAGAATTTAAGAAAACATTTCATAACCGCAATATTTTAGGTGGGAACAAGGGCCTTTGACGGAAGTATCGCACAATATACCACAAAACAAATTACAAGAAATAAAGGAGCATAAAATTAAAGGTGTCATTGTGCCAAATCCAATTGACAGTTATCATGCTGCAAATGATTCCACTGAAGTTATAAATTTCATAGCACGAGCAAAAGAATTGGAAATTAATGTTATTGTGGAGCTTGAACCGACCTCTTCTGAATTGTGGTTTGAAAAATCCGAGAAAAAGGAAGAGCCATATAACGATTACTATATTTGGCAGCCTTATAAATCTCCAGATAATGGTTCCGGAAGCCCTGTACCACCAAATAATTGGGTAAGCTGAATTATTCCTGTTAATATTTAAAACAAGATTACGCGAACGATATTTGTAATAATTTTATCACGACTTTCTCGATAAAAAGTTACCGAGATGGTTGTGTTTGGAAATTGACAACAATGCATTAGAATATTATTTGTAAATTGGCATATGAATGTATTTTCTTTCATAGCTTTCACCAAATGGCGGTTCTGCTTGGAAATACTCTGAAATTCGTGAAGAGTTTTTCTATTCGCCACATAATTCACCGCACTTGAATTTCCGTAACCCGTCCGTTGTGGACGAGTTCTCGACTATTCTACGACAATGGATTGAGTCTGGTGCAAAAGGCATTCGTCTTAAAGGTGCTCCATTCCTATTGGTAGATGACAAGTTTGAGAATGAAAGTATGGGTTCACAACCGGGTTTCGTACATACAGATTACGAATTCTATAAACATTCCGCTCACACCGTTAACGTAGAGGGTATTGGTGACATTCTAAAAGAATGGAGAACTATCGTACGTGACCACAATGATAATATGGGTAAGCACTCATTTAACAACTGACAAATTCATATTCATTATCAAACAATTGTAAATTATAATTTTGTCGTCCAGGACCGCTAATGATAGTAGAAGATTTAGTATCGCTGGACTCGTACTTTGCAAATGAAACGTTATCTATTGATCTTCCTCGACATTCGCATATGTTCTTCAGTAATGAAAAGTTAAATAACGCAACGCAGATATTTAACAGTATGAAATCTGCTTACAATGTTCTTAAAGACTATTGGCCATTGTGGCAGGTGAGTTATTTGTGGTGGAATCGAGTAAAGTGTCTTTATTTATTTGTATTTTGTGTTCTTAGTACAACACCACACTGACTGCATTGTCTTCTGATGTGTTGAATATGGTTACTATGTTACTGCCGGGATGTTCGCTAGTATCAACTGACACGCACATCGATCCACAGTTACACCAAATACGTGAAGTACCATCAGTTATGTTTGGAACATGTCACAGGCAACTGCTTGCAAATGATTCTGTATTTGCTTACTTAAGGTATGTGTAATTTCAAGCTAGTAGTTTTGGAGGTTAACCACAATACAAATCTAATATGATTTAGTTTAAATTTTATTGTCGGTAGTGTAATTTAATTATAGAAACTATAGATTGCTCTTCATTTTATATATACATAAATTTATAATCTTAGCGAAATAATTATTTTAATTGCTATATTTTTCTTATTGCTTACGATGACAGACAAGGGTAAGACAACGTTTGGAAAATAAATAAACGCATTATTTTAAACTATAACTAATGATTGATTTATCTATAGGGTCGCGCCTGGTAACCCGGGATATTTGGTAGCCTGCAATCCGAGTGAAAAACTAGTGACTGTAGACTTCACCGCTATGCGTAATGTATCAGAAGAAGTTACGATACAAGTATTGAGCAACAATTATACAATACCGGATATGAAACAAAAGTAAGTGCACTAAATACTGAATTATCTCATTTAGCAGAGGTTTTATATCATTAAATGTGAAACTAAATTGATTTTCCTAGGAACATTGGTATGCATGTCTTGAATTTAATATTAATTATATGATATGTTTGTTTCAGTTACAAAATTCCAGCAAATGCAGTCGCCATGCCAGCTAAATCGGCAATTGTTCTAACATATGTGCCGAAACCTCCCGAATAAAATACAATGGACTAAACCTCGAGTGACACTGACGTTGACATTCTGAACTACAAACATATTTGTGCTTTTATTATTGTAATACATACCTAAATGAATTCTCCATTCGTTTTATTCGAATGCGTCTGTATTTATTGTGAATTATTTTATGAATTAAAACTGCTGCAACTTGTTTCTTGTTTTGTTACTTAACACATTCCACTAGCTCTTGAAATTGTAAGAGTAGCTTATGTAGTATAAAGTTAATATATTGTGATCGCAGTGAAAGAGACTAATTATTAATTTTTGTCAAATGCTATGATTGACCTAGTATACATACATCCAAGTATGGTTATTATATGAATGTCTAATTACTAATTTAATTCATAGTTAATACCTTCTTGAGTAATACTACAATAAAATTTAACGAACGAAAATGTTTAATTAAAATTTAAATAAATTTATAGTTTTTGCAAGTTTGTTACTAGTTCGTGTACTCTCGGGCATCTTCGTGATTTGCCGCTAAATGCTAACAAAAATCATGTGGTGCATCAGTCGTGTCATTTAATACATTTTTGCATTATTTACTGATTTCGCATATATATTACTCCTAATATTTTGGTGATCATTGACAATGGGTGTTCCAGCATTTTTCCGATGGTTGACCAGAAAATATCCTTCTGTAATTGTTCATTGCATCGAAGAGAAGGTAAGATAGGTTATGCTACATTCATTATCCATACGTTTATTATCGATGTAATATGCATTATTGTAAATAATATGAATAGATATTTTATTACCTATAATATCAGAGTTAAACGCCATGTAGATACATAAATTCAAAAATGCGCGCTAGTATATTTTTATTTTTGCTTCAAAATATTTTAATTAAGTAAATTTGTTATAGACTGTCGACTTAAGTGGCACTCAAATTCCTGTGGATTCATCGCAACCAAATCCGAATGGAGTAGAATTTGATAATTTGTATTTAGACATGAATGGTATCATACATCCATGTACACATCCAGAAGACAAGCCTGCGCCACGAAATGAAGATGAAATGATGATCGCAATATTTGAATGCATTGACAGATTGTTTCGGATAGTTCGACCACGTAAAGTGTTGTACATGGCTATTGATGGTGTTGCACCAAGAGCTAAAATGAACCAGCAACGGTCACGTCGTTTCCGTGCGTCGAAAGAAACATCAGAGAAAATCCGTGAAATATCTAGAATTCGATCTGAGTTATTAGTGAAAGGTGCATATCTGCCACCTGAGAAACCCAAGGAAGAGCATTTTGATTCTAATTGTATCACTCCCGGTACGCCGTTTATGGCTAGATTGTCCGCTTGTTTACATTATTATATTCATGATAGGCTTAATAATGATCCCGGTTGGAAAGGAGTTAAAGTTATCTTGTCCGATGCGAATGTGCCTGGTGAAGGAGAACACAAAATCATGGACTATATTAGGAAACAAAGAGGTTAGTAGCGGTCACATATGGGCTAACATGTAATATAGAATCGTACAACGCTTAAGTTTATATTTGTCTCTAGCACAACCTGATCATGATCCCAATACCAGTCACTGCTTGTGTGGAGCAGATGCAGATCTTATTATGTTAGGGTTGGCGACTCATGAGCCTAACTTCACTATTATAAGAGAGGAATTTAAACCAAACAAGCCAAGACCATGCGATATTTGTGGACAATTGGGTAAATTTTATAATTATTTCTACCTCTATGATTGCATAACGTTTATAACAATTCCAATAGATATATTCTCTAATTACTTGAAACTATTAATGAAACATAATGATAGTAAGGTTACTATTAATTTTAGGTCATGAAATGAAAGATTGTATCGGAGCTGAACGGACTGCAGAATCTGATACACCCGATTTTGGTTCAGAAGGAGATTTTATATTTGTCAGATTGAATGTTTTGCGTGAGTATCTTGAGAAAGAGTTACAAATGCCAAACCTACCGTTCAAGTATGATTTCGAGAGAGCCGTGGACGATTGGGTGTTTATGTGTTTTTTCGTGGGTAACGATTTTTTACCACATTTACCAAGTTTAGAGATACGAGAAGGAGCCATCGATCGACTGGTGACATTGTACAAGGATTGTGTATATAAAACAGGAGTAAGTACTAATTTATCATTAAAAAGAAGTAATATGTCCGTATTATGAACTCGTTAATTTTAGTTAAGATCACGACGCGTTTCAAACTCTCGTTCATTATCAAGAGATCACTTGATAATGAACGAGAATTCGAAACGCGTCGTGATCTTAACTAAAATTAACGAGTTCATAATATGGACATATTACTTCCTTTTAATAATATTGACGATGAACTACGGAACTGAAAATATAATATTAATTTATCTGTGCCCCTATAACTTCAGTGAAAGATTTCAGTGGTATTTTTATTGTTAATGTATCCATACGCGATGTTTGTATTTGTGTGTCTAGACAACTAACCGTGAATTAAGTAATTTATTTTGTTGTGTTGATTTGCGATCGATACAAGCTATAGTTTAATATTTCTCGTGAAGGGTTGGCTTACGGATAGCGGTGATGTGAACTTGGATCGAGTGCAATTGATCATGTGCGAACTGGGCAAAGCAGAAGATGAAATATTCAAACGTCGTCAGCAGAACGAACTGAACTTCAAGGCTCGCGATAAGGCGAAACGTAGAAGAACAGAAGGATTCAATGAACATAGACCGAACTTTAATCTTATAAAAAATACACAGTTTGCTCCGAAGGTCAGTGTGAACATTTACTTTACTGTTGAATTGAGCCTTTCGCAATATATGTATATATATATATATATATATATATATATATATATATATATATATATATATATATTTTACACAGTTTGCTCATATATATATATATATATATATATATATATATATATATATATATATATATATATATATTACAGAAATAAGATTGCTAAATAAAATATGAATTGTTGCAGGCGATTGGTCAATCGGCTCAACCTGTTGTTAATGCTAGACAAGATGCGTACAATATGCGCCGTGCTGCGATGCACACGTCAGCCAATCCACGGCAAGGTTTGGAAGCCATGCTGCGACCCGAAGGTTCAGAGGCCGGAAACAATGATCAACAAGAACGGAAAGGTGTAAAACGGTCACATGATAAGGTCAGCGACGAAGAAGACGATCAGAAACACGATGAAGTACGTTTATGGGAGGACGGCTTCAAAGATCGATATTACGAATCCAAATTTGACATTCCTGCGGATAATTTGGAATTCCGGTATGTTAATAGTTATCAATCGAAATAAATGTTGTGTTTTATGTGTTGTTCAAATTTGCGTAGGTATTCTGTGGCCTTACAGTATGTAAGAGGTTTATGCTGGGTGCTGCGGTACTACTACCAAGGCTGTGCCTCATGGAAATGGTATTTCCCATACCATTATGCACCGTTTGCATCAGATTTCATCAACATATCAGGACTTAGTACCGAGTTTGAATCCGGCACAATACCAGTAAGTAATAAAATGCCCAACGTAAATGTATACGACGTTAATTTATCTTCATTTACAGTTCCGTCCATTGGAGCAATTGATGAGTGTATTTCCCGCAGCCAGTCGCAAGCACGTCCCGGAACCATGGGGTGAATTAATGCTGGAAGAGGTAAATATAACGTCAAAAACATACACGCTGTTAACATTACGCATGCGCAAAATATAAACTAATTTGCTGTATCAATATTTGTGTAAAATTTTCACTTTTCTTTTTACAGGACTCGAAAATCATAGATTTCTATCCGGATGACTTCAAGATCGATCTGAACGGGAAGAAATTCGCATGGCAGGGTGTTGCCTTATTGCCTTTTGTCGAGGAGGATCGTTTGTTCAAAGCACTAGAACCTTACTATGACAAACTTACACCGGACGAAGTAGCACGGAATATTCGTGGAGATGATCGGTTGTACGTAGAGCCACGCAACAGTGGTTTCATGACGATTAAGGCACTGTATACGAACAGCATCCCCAAGGATCAAGAAACACCGATAGTTATTGACGGAATGCAAGGAACAGTTCTTGTTGCTGATGATTGCGTCAGTGAAGGCGGGTGAGTCATTCAGTATTTTTTCATTCGATCAGTACATTTTTGTACACATTAGTATCTAATAATTTTTATATTTCTTCACTGGGATTTGAACTCGGGTCGTTTCATTTACCAAGTTGGTACACTAACCGATACGCCAAACTTTTTGGTATAATGAATGTTGATTTGAATACATTTTCAGTGTTCTACCGTCGCCTGTGACGGGTTTAGACTCGTTAGATTGTAACATGGTGTGTTGTATCCGATACCGTGATCCGACTTACCCCGAGGGATTCATATTCCCGGCCAAGCGATTACCAGGAGTTAAACCTCCAGCCCGGGTACTGAAACCGGGTGATCTGACGCCAGAGGCAAACCGTAATTGGCGACCGCAAGTAGGTAAGAATACATTTGTACGTTCCTAATTTATATAACGTGATTATGTATGTAAATCATAAGATATTAATAAGTATTTTCAACGAAAGATGTAATCAAATGTAGGTCTAGTACCACAAGAAACAATATCGAAACTATTTTGTACTGCACATGTATTTCAGACAGATGAAGCGACTTGATTTTGTTATGATTGACTAGATCAAATATGATGCCTGTTAATTTTAGGTTTATTTTTATATTGTCTTTGATAGGCATGGCTCCTGCTACACAACGAGCTAACCTAGGCAATGCCGGCTTCCGAATGTTGGGACATCACACACCGAATCAATCGTACGGACAGAATGCGTACAATTCTGGGGCACAATCCCATGCAGCAGGGCAATATTCGGCTGTTGCACCACCACAATTCGGAGGCAACAGGTCCGGCTATGGACAATCAGGTAAGATCATCAAATTAAAACCTCACTTTTCATTAGTTTTAAATATTAACAGAGAAGTAGCAAGGTAAATATCTAGTCGAAATGTTAAATGAATCATGATTGTTATTGTTTGGCGAATTGTACATTTTTCAATGCTAATTTAGATAGATATACGGTACTATAAATTTAACCTTCTTGTAAAAATCATACAAAGAATAATGTAATGGAGGCAATTAATCGGTTCAGTTTGTTGTTATTAAGTCATCGGGCATGCGCACTTCAAATCTCCCCCCCCTAAACATACGTATATGAATGCAAACAGAGGTAATTATAGGTGTGCAATACGCACGTCATTATTTTTCCAAGTTGGCAGCAATAACAACAGAGCAATGGCGGACGTGATTGACGTCACGTGACACACGGTAACAATGGCGGCCGGCCTGGTCGTGTGCTGTGTCGATTGTTTGTTTTAATTGTTGATTGTGGACACGCGTCCGGTCGCGTGGAACATTTGAACTTGTCAACTCACTCAAGTGAAGTGAGCACGTACATTCACGTATAGTGGGGCGTTGATGCTGTAATTGGTCGACTATAATTGGGACCACCGGATGCCAAAAGTGATTCGCACACACAGGAGAAAAATTATTTTATAAACGTTGTTTGAAGAAGACCTCTCTTGATTGACGGCTGATGAATGTGACTTTCCAGTTTTAATTGATGTGGATTTTATTTTGATATTCAGAATTAATTGACAGAGGAGCTTGTTAAAAATTGAGATGGACAAAATGGTAATGTACAATGGTTGCTTCTATACTTTTATAGAATAAAATAAAGAAACCAGTTATTGAAGTACCTGTATTTAATCATACATTTAGTAGAGGCGGATCGTAAATATATGATAACCAACTATCCATTTCCAACGGCACGCTCATATACATAGCTCTCAGCTAACAAAAATAGTCCACATCTTGACAGCACGTTAACATACCGCCCTCTTTTTCAATACCAGCACATATATAGTAGAATCGAGCACCTGTGCATCCACACAATACAACGGACACCTTTTGATCAAATCACAGATCAGATAGCGAACAATATAGAACGTTTGGGGAGTATATATTATATATATAGCTTCCGTCGTGCTTCTGAAGAAAACAGGCCGAGTGAACACTTAACGACGTCGGTTGGGATTTGTAAATTGAATTCACGAACCATTATCCGAGATTGCGTCTGTATGCCATGCACAACAACGGCAACGAGCCGTCTCTTATAACGGTGAAATTGAATTTCGTACTTGCCTGTTTTGCTTATTTTGTGTTTCAGGTTACGTTTGTTTTACGGTGAACGTAAAGAAAAACTTGTGTATTCTTCCTAAGTAGTTTGTTGTTTCACGGTGATTGGTAAAGACAAAACCTAGGAGATATCAAATTTTTATATTTGCAAATAAATGGAACATAATTGTTAATACTAACAAATGTATAAAACATATTTTAATATTTCTGTTCTTTATATTCATGTACCTTTAATATTTATAGTATTAAGTTGATTACATAGTTTCTGGATCATCTTAAACCAACTAGTTTGTAGAATTTCTCTGCACCGATGACAAAAGAACGGACAGCTATATAGTCAGGGAGGGTCTGTGCCATATTAAGTTCGGTCAGTGGTCAACGGTATATTGGCAATCAGTGTACGCGATCAACCGTATTATAAACTCATCACTTGTGTAGACTTGTCTTGTCCAGTTGAGCCTGCGATCCGTAACGGCTGACCAGAGTTCAGACGCAGTATTAAAACTCGCATCCAAGTCAAGAAATACAAACCCAAAGCTACGTATATTATTGATTGTCTTGTGAAAAATGTACTAGATGCAATTACTACTTATATGCGTAAAGGTATATGCTCTGCACTTGATTCGATACTCGTAGTGCACACCCTCTCCTCGTCCCTCACGCCCTGTTCTAGTGTACCTTGCACACCCTCACATCACCAGGGTGAAATTAGGCGTACTAGCTGGCCATGACGTGCGCACAATAGTCCGTAATTACTGGTGGCGGCGACGCTGCTCCGGGCGCGTGAGAGCGTCACGCGCCCCCCTACCCCCGCCCCACCCCCTGCATGCACTCAGCATACGTGCCCTATTGTCACGAGTGACGCGTACAAACACAGACGGAGTACAATGCGTCGACTAAATTGCTTGTTTCGTCCAACCGAAGAGAGAGATGCGTCAACTGACGGAATGTTTGTTTTTGTAAATTATTATTTGCAATTTTAAAATGGTTGGCACGGGAATGTTGTTGATGCTCGAATGTAATTGCTGCACACTGATTTAACCGGAAACATGCATATTTGCATGAAATAATAATAGGTTTGTGTAGGTATAAATACTAGAAGATTGTGTATTTGATCATGCAAGTTTATTTCATGACTGTATTTCTATAATTCTGCTGCTGAATAAAAGGCACACTCGTAACAGAACTGAATGGTAACGTTGATTAAGATATAAAGTGCTGGTATTTACGCACCAGCTCTAGTGGTCCGGTAACGATTCATAGTGAAAGAAACATGCGCTTGTGTGTTATAAATGCTTTCCATTTCAAGTACACTGCTGCGGTTCGGGTACCTACTCTTTCAGCATGATTATCTAAAGTCCCATTGTTGGGCGCATTAGAAGAATGTTGTAACTTTTAAATATGTTTCACGAGCGTTAACGTTTTGTGCCGAACTTGAACGAAAACTCAGTATCATTTGTTTGAGGGATTTATTACTTTGTTATAAATGCTTTTAGATTCGTATATACAGCTACTTGAATTCATTTAATTACTTACGGCTGCCTTTGTGTAAGAATTCAATATCAATGGAATTCTATTGTTAATTTAGTATACAGAAATTAATTTTCTTAAATAAATTTATTAAAATTTAAAAGCGTTTTAATGCCACGAAGTATTGTATGAAAAATATATCTCTGGCTAGTTCATAATAAAATTGTATATTTATTACAGGTTACAACAGTGGTTATAACCAGCGTCAAGATCAACAAAACAATTACCGAAGTTACAACACGGAAGGTTACCAACAAGGTAATCGTAACCGCTATCAACCGTATTCTACAAATTCTTATAACCGGGATAGACCGGAACAAAACAACAGACGCCCACCGGGACCGCACAGGGATAGATACATACCGGGCAGACAACAACAACAGCAGCCGGGACAACAACATCAGCAACAAAATGGTTACTCGAGTAACCGTTACAATAGACGTTAAACTAAGAATATTTCTCTAGTGTAATTCAAGTTTTTACATGAAAAATATCTAGATAATACTATCTAAATATATACATTATGTTTTCATTAAACATATTTTAATATTTTTTTTTAAATAACGATATCAATATATTTGGATTTTTATAATTATTTATTAATAAATATGTTAGATAATTACAGTTTTATTATAATACAATCTTAATGACAATTAATTGCGACTAGAAAAAAAAATGGGTACAGATATAAAATAAACACAAAAAATATGAGGATTATGTTTTGTAACATATAAGTGTAATATTTATTTTTCTTATAATATATTTGTGTAAGCAGATTATTATTGTGAAATGAATGAATTCGTTGCATGTTTTAGTTATTATTCCGTTGTGTGTAAGTATAATTATGTATTTTATTATACACTTCAAGTGTTGCCTGGACAACAATGAGAAATGGTACAAATATATAATAATATTGTCATACAATACACCTGTTGTTTGTTATTGTAACAAATCGATTTGGAACTTGGATTCTAAAGTACACCCTTTATATTACGGGGACTACTTTATATAACAAAAATATATAATGTATAATCGAAACTAAAATATCATTTCTTTCAATCCTTTTCTTTATTCTTTTTAATATTATTTTCAAAAGTTAGCATTTAAATTTTTATTTCAAATATATTTTTGAGATTAATATCTCTGGCATTTTTAGAAGAGACTTGTTTAAATATAATTTAATATTGTTCTGCTAATACAAGCTATAAAAATACAAATCATCACATTGGTTCGAATCCACATTGGATAACATCCCACAGGGTAAAATTCCAGTAGTTAAATTTACCAAGTCATTCGAGCATATTTTTTTTTATACTATTCAATGTTTATTTGATTATTAACCGTCAATTGCTGATGTAATTTTGATCAGTTTATTTATTCTTTGTGTTATATATTTATTATTTAAAAGAAACGTATCCAGCGAGTGTTTGGTGCAAGCGACTTGGGGCAGCGTCTGAATGTTGGATAAAGGCGAACTTCTTGTCCGCTTTTGGTGTAGGTATAATACTTGTGCAGCATTACCATTCCAAAACAATAGGTGCTCCAAGAAGAGAGTGAAGTGGCCACTACTACACAACGTTCAGGCAGGCCAGACCTCTTTACAACACAACACCATCATTGCATGGTACACCATACCGTTACAGCACCCAAGTGTGGGGTGACATAGTTTCACGGGGGCATTACTGCATACAATAAAAATGTTCAAGTGCCCCTCTGAACACGTACACCCGTGTGTTAGATGTAAGAAGAAAGCAAGAGGGAGAAAGAAACGGTATACAATTAAATGTAAAATTCCCTAGCGTTTTTGAACATGCACAAAGTCAAGATACAAGGTCTGACGTAAAAAGGATATACAGGAATGCAACGCTGGTTGCCTATATTCTCATGTCAAGCAAACGTAAAATATCTGATTCTGTATTTCAATCTTGATAATATCACAGTTTATCTGTGATATTATCAAGACTGAAAAGTATCAAGTTAAATATGTACTAGCAATAGTTAAATCTATTATCAAACCTATTACTTCTCATTAATTCCGTCGGTACAACTTGTAAAATCATTCGTAATACGTTCTTTATCCGTCAATGAACAACAATAAAATATTTTACAAAGTCAAGCATGATAAACAAAATCTCAACAACTAACGGAAACACTTTCTGACACTTGGGAACTGGAATCAAGAACAAGTCGGAGGAAAAGTTCGTTTCCTCTTGAAATATTTCCATATTATTGGGTTCGAATAACGACCACACCGTGTGCCCGATGACGGCTGACTGTCTCAGATGCTATGAGTGTGATTGTTAGGCACTGACTTGGATTGTTGTAATCAGTGCGGTGAGTCGTGCAAGATTCGGAGCCCGCACAGCAAGCCGTGCCCTTGTACAATGCTAGCGGCGTCGGGGGTTACTGCTAGGGGGGCACAGCGCTACGTGGGGCTTCGACAAGCTCCCACACGAAGCAGCCAACTATGCAGTCATTGCTTCCGGGAGATCCGAACACATTCCCATGCACGGACAACTACGATCATGTGATCATTCAAGCGATTCCATGCTTATTTAGGTGTGCATATATGGGAAATGTATATGTTAATCAGTTCAATATAAACTCTGTTTCATTTGTTAGCCACACATGTATTTAATTGTTATTTGACAAAAGTTTTATTTGAATAAATACTCACACTGATATGTTTCATATTTAATTACCTACATCCCAGGTAACAGAGTTTTAAAATAATTAGAATTAAACATAGTATATGCAAATTTTAATACGAAAAAATTTATGTGAAAGTAAATTGTAGATAATTTATAATTTGCTTCAAATACATAGCTATAATTAGGGCCTTGATGGAGGGGTATAAGGTATACCCTGTGCTAAGGAATATACCTTCTGATTTTTTAAAATTTAAATTCGCTCATACAGTAAATCTAGTGTTAATAACTATAAATGTACATTATTATTAGTGAATGTTTGTTGCAGAGTAAACAATGTGTTATGTAAACAACAAATGATGGAAAATCCTACCTTTATAAAAATCTTCTTTGTGGTTTCTTTATGGGATAAACCGAAAATGTAGTATACCTACTCATAAACAAGAATTATTTTTAGATTCTTTCGAAAATTTAATCATCTGACACCTGCATGCGATATATTTGTTTATACCTCCATCAAATATATTATACGCTCCGTCTGTTACTTCTATAAATAAAAAATACTTAAACGTCAATAATCTTCAAAGTTAAAAATTAGTATTTAAAAATTGTTTAACTTAATTGTTTTCTTCAACATCATCTACTGTATCATCTCGCTTTAAACTTCAATCCACTGTTGAAGTCTTTTAAACAGAAACTTATAAATCAGTGTACCATTAATGATTTCTAAAACATTCTCATAAAATATCTGCCGTGTGCATATACACACGCACACACACACATATGTTACTTTTTTTTTGGGCGAGTTCACAACTTACGAGCTGACCAAGCGAAACAAAAAAGCAACGTATTCAAGAGTCCTCCAACTGCACTCGATTGTTCAGTATAGCAACGGCCAATCAGAGCCAAGTACGACGCGCAGTTGTCACAATGTAGCCAACCCCGTATTGGTTGGCGATTGTTACAGAATGGCTACCGTACGATGGGGTGGGGGGTCGTTGGCTTGCGTGCACGTCGTACATTCGTTATCCAGCTGTGGAAGGGTGTGGTAGAAACCAAACAGGCAGGCGGCTTAGGATCTGTGCTGTTGTGCTCGTAGCTATAAAGGATAATGCTACAATTATGAGCTACAAATACGGGTATTTAAGGATAATTGTCTATAGTGAGCTATAATACTGTAATTGTATAGTATTTGTGATTTGATCTGAAACCCATTATTCACTGAAAATATAAAATAATGTATATTAAAAAAGTTTTACACGTCCGGGAGTAGAAGTCGGTTTCTATGGCACCAAAATCAGAACAGAAGTAATGCATTTACTCCCTAGGGACGAAAACACTTTCCGTAAGGGAGTTTTTATTATAACAAAGGTTTTTGCAAATAAATGTCTGTTGTCCGTGGTACGCGTTGCATGGAAACATTTCCAAAGGCTTCTAATTATTGCAATTTCGTTCCGATTTATTATAATTCTTTATTTATGAAATTAAGTATCCCGATCGTGGAAAAAATAGTATATACACCTCGGGAGAAACCATCATTTTTCTCTCGATGTATTTGTAAAATTACACCTCAGGAAAAATAAGTGATTTCTCTCCCTTGGTGTATACTATTTGTACTATTTAAACATAATACCAGGCATTATTAAATATTGTTCTTTATTTACGTATTCGTTACAGGTTTCAAATGAAAACTTACAATATTGTATATTTCATTGTAGGTCCTCACAATAAATATGGAAATAAAAATCTAACATAAACACAAATAAGACTACATTGCTTAAAGTTTTGTATGTAGGTATTAAGAACAAAATATGTTTTTTTTATAGATATTGTAAAGTACATGTACAGTAAGTCCTTGTTTTGCCCTTTAGATGCGCTTTAAGGCACTAAATGAAACAGCGTTATAACAGGCCGTGTTAATACTGGGTAATTTTCTATAAATTAATCCATAATTTTCGTAATTGTGGATTCAGGATCCGCGTTATAACGAATCATTGTAAATTTAGCGCTTTTTTCAAGAAAAACAGCGTTACATCAAATCAGCGTTAATTGGGATAGCGTTAAGCTCGGGCCTTACAGTACACGAATGTTTCGTTATCCCTATTACGTAATTATTATTAACTTATTTATGCATCTTTGCTCTTCTATTCATCAACGTTTTTCTAGTCTATCATTGTATGCGACAAGCACTTATAGTTTCTATAGATTTCTGCCAAATATCCATGACAAATCAAAATCACTCCTCACAAATTCATGTAGTTCACCTTGTTCCACTTGAAACTATAAAAAAGGATTTTCAAGTTGTCGTATGTCACATTAGCGCGATTGACAATGGGCCAGTACCAATGTGACACGACGGGGGGAGGTACAGCACGGTACTCAGCCGGTACTGCAGGTCGCGGCGTGTTCAAGTGTCCATTGTCATGTGCCTACATCGTATACCTACGTACTTCATACTTTACCGGCCGAATGTTCGTTCACAATAAGCACACACACACACATATGCATGCAGTCTTACAGAACACAAGTACCTATGGATCTTATATCAATCGATCGATCTACATTGGTATCGGCCATTTGTGCAACATATCGGAAACAAGTGGTATCCGTTAGTATTTTGCAAACTAAATAATTTGTGAAGAAAAAACGGGAAGATAGCAATCAAGCAAGAATATGTTTTAAATTACTGTTCCAACGTTACGTAACTTTTGCACAGACGTTAAACTTTTTTCATAAAAAGACCGTATACTTCTCAACTATATAGGTGCATATTTATTCTTTAAATTTATAAAACAATATGTCATTTATTTTACTATTTTCTGCCATAAGTAAAATATCAAAGAGGTTATTTTATAAATGTTTGTATATTTTGTTCATATTGGTAAATAACGAAACTGTGTGTGGTGATTGCTTATACAGGGCGAGCACATGTGTGTGCGTGTGTATGTTAAAATGAACGTATTTATATGCATATTGGTCGGCAGTTGTGCTGGACCCCAAAGAGTAGTGGCGGGCACCCAGTATATAAATACACAATTTCACAGTTGTCGTCGACACCGCGACACTCTGCGAATGACATTAAGCCGCTGGCCGACGTACATTATACGACTTTTAATACAGTTCATCATCGTTCAACACCACAACCACGCGGATTAATAAAATCTCATCGAAACTGTACAAATTCCATTTACTATATATCTGCTATTTATTTCTATATTTGTTTATAGGAGTATTTGGCGAGCAATTGTTAGAAAATAAGGAATGAAAGGCAGTTTTCTATATAATATATAATATTAAATATTTTGAGTGATTGTAGGGAATAAAGGGCCTGCTACCCCAGTAATGGGAAAGGCGTGATGTTATGTATGTATGTATGTATGTTTATAGGTATTTCTAAAAGATTTCCAACTATTACAAGTATTTGAAATAAGTATTTGAGGTACGATTATTTTTTCAAATGCTTTGTATAAATATATTTTACCGGATATCTACAGAAATCTTCTGTTAAATAAAATACTAAAATGCTAAAAATCACTGTTAGTGTTTTACTGCGAGACAGTCGTTCTTGACGCGGAGCGAGGAGCACGTTGTGTTGATTGTCCAGTGAAGGGGCAATTGGAAATTCGTCAGCAATTAAAACAAGACATCATTAAATCAGCAGCCGCCCCTTTGTCAGGTCACGTATGCGCGCCCTCTTCAACGCTGTACTACCCTCCTACCCACCTCTCCACGCGTCACTGTACCCCGTCTCCGCGTGATATAACGTCGTGCTGTCAAACCCTCCGGTTCCGCTCTTGTACACCCCTGTAACTTACTGATACCGCACGTACAGTATGCGGTAGATGTTAATCGTATGATTTTTTTTTTATTCCTTCAACTTTTCGATATAAAAATCTGGCCTAATGTTTAAAATTTAACAAACCTCTATACCGTGTGTCTCATGATGATCTACACATAGGAACGTTGCGCGTTCATTTGATTTTTAAAATCAAAATATGAATCTAGTTGTTTTTGTTATTTTTTTTTTAATTGTAATGTCAATTTGACGTTTAATTCTTTGAAAATGCACTATTACATCGAATATGTTACAAAATTATACTAGAATAACAAAGGAAATAAAATAGTAAGCTTAAAATTAACATTTATACCGTCTAGATTGTAAAAAAATTAAAACGATCACATTAATATTTCATGATCAAGAGCGTACGCAACTAACCTATGTGTAGGTCGTCATGAGACACACGGTATATCACGTAACGGATATATAATTTAGGCCAATAATTCTGCAGAATTTATAAAATGAAATCATACTTTGTTTCTTTCAACTAAATTTCTTCATTTCTGCTATTTCACCAACAGATTTGTTACAGTACCAATGGGTGACGCTTGCTTTGATAAACTAAATACTTTCGATAGACACATCGTTTTAGATTTATAAAGTGTGCTACGTGTTCCGGCCCAGCCTACTTGAGCTGCTTGTATTAGCCTATATAGAATAATATCATCATTGCATCGAGTGTGAACAATATGCCACTTGTGTGTGCGTGGCATGCGACATGAAACAATGGCTTCCTGTTTCCCGTTGACACGTAATCCTTGCGGATATTGCAAGGCACGTTCCCTGGCCGATATTAGCCACGACGAACGTCAGGGGGAGATATTTAAATTCCGCCTCAGTGCTTCCGTCTTCATGTGATGCTGTACTGTCTTGTTGTATTGTCTTGTACCATTCGCGATGAGTATACATGAATATTGTATTAGACCAACCCTATACTACACCAAGCTCACGACGGTTCAACATGCAATGTTCAACATGCAATGCACTTGGAAATGAAATCGAAATGCGCTTTTTTTAAAGTAGAGTAAGAGCTTTAAATACTGTAATGGATTTATTACAGAGTTAAGTGAAATATTATCCTTTACTTAAGAGTATTATTCTCAGGAAATATATAACAAGTTGGTTTCTGAAATTTTTGTTAATAAATAATTAGAAATATATGTATTTTTATTAAAAGTTTTCCAGCTTATGAGATATTTTTTTTATCCGTATCTAATTCATATTAAAAATGTCAAATATCATCAGTTTTTTTTTTTGTATAAGCAAAGATGTTTGTGCATAACATATAAAAATACATACATCTTAAGTTTTTTAGAGGTAACAATTAAAGAAGAAATTTTTAAAATTTTGCTTCCAAACGCACTATAAACAAAATCTATTTCTCGATATTTCCATGGGTCGTCCTGGACTGAAAACTAAACCAATGCAAACTCAGAATTTTATTTAAGAATTTCTTGTGTCAATATTTGTTCAACGTTAAACTGTGGTCCTCTAGAATAGTTTCTGTGAAGGTGCGAATACCCTAGGCTCGGACAAATATTAAAAAATTATTAAACACCATTTGAGTGCCGGTGACAGCTACCCCCTCCCTAGTTCTAATGTGGGGTAGGGGGGTTGTACGTTGACAGACAGCAGCAGAAGCAGCAGTGGGACCTATATGGTGGCGTCCTATCCAAACATCACATTGTTCTCTGGCTGTCAGTTTCGCTTTTGGTACTGGGCTCGGTGTGGTCCTACCTAACTCGTTGTTTTTTCAGTGATTTATTGAAAAGACGTTTAAAAGTGTTAAACGATTATGGACTTTTTCAATGTAATTAGTTCTATGGATGGACAATGAATGATTTTCGAAAAAAAAACTAGTTTTATTACGGTATATATATATATATATATATATATATATATATATATATATATATATATATACAGTGCGAATAATGTAAGGCTATACATTGGCTACTTTATTTTAGAGTTAATCAATTTGCCCATGCTAGTATCAACTCGTTGAATAATTTAAAATTAGACATAGGGCATTTACTTAATGTTACCATGGTGATTACATACAAAAACTCCAATTTATTATGGTTGAATAATGTAAAATTAGACACTAGTCCACAGACTACTATATTTATTTAAATCATTTACAGAATTTATTCCAATATTTTATTAAATCTATTACATGTTATTGAATTACAAGTACACTTCAAGTACTGAAATTGTAATTGGTATCAGTACATTTCCAAAATCACTTGGGGGTGATAACTAAATTTGCCATCGTTTGATGACATGTGATGGGCCCTGCCCGGGAATTCAAAGCTGAAATAATCAGAAATTTCTCGCAAAGACGCCCCTTCTAAATACCAGGAATACATCTTAAACTTTTCTTCTGTGATGTACATTTTTTGCACTAATTATTACGCAAACTCGTGAGATATCAGTAACACAATATTGAAAATAGTGACATTTACCAAAACAAACGTCATTGTAATTTCAGTTGTTACTGACATGGGCAAATTGATTAAAGTTAAATAAAGTCGCCAATGTATAGTCTTACGTTATTCGCACTGTATATATATATATTGAACATACAGTAGAATCCACTTATAGTGAACTTGAAGGGACCAAACATTTGGTTCACTATAACCGAACGTACCACAATGTACGAAAGTATTTAGCATGATATGTATTTAGTTATGTTCACTATAAGTGAGTTTCTGCTATATGCGAGTTTACTATAAGTAGATTCCATTGTACTAATACATAAAATTGACCAATAACAATACAATTGTACAATTTTCTTTTTTCCTTTAAAATCACATATTTATTAAGAAGTATTCCTGCTTGGGGAGGCTGATTGTAGTATTTGACGTTTTAAATGTAAATGTAAGAATGCTGATCGGTGAACTGGAAGTATTACTTCTGGTCCTGGTGTTCCAGTTCTAACTGGTCGTGTAATGTGCACTGTGGACAGTGTGTTGGTTCGTGTTGTTGTACCGTGAGACAGACCGACATATGCGGGCCCTCGCGAAATCTGATAAACTCCCGCAGACTTGACTGTGCATTAATTTAGTAACTGTGCCTCGTTACATGCATTCATTCACGCACGATGCACACTTTATACCTGTGTGAGAATCTTAAAACTAGAATCCCGCAATATTGTATCAATAACAATCTAATAAGTTGTAGTTTAACAATTCTAATAATTCTGCTACATGACAGTGTAATATGAATTAACAATTATTATTCAGTACTTTAATAGCTGTAACCTACTATTTAATAGTATTTTCATCTACTTTGTGATAATCCATATTAATAAATAAAATATTATATTTAAATACTTTGTTTTTATATAACAATATTTATTAAATTGCTAGCAACAATATGATATTAGGTTCGTACACATTGTGACATCGGCAGGCTATAATAATTTAATTTATTTATTGTAATCTACTTATTAGATTATACATATTTTAAGTTTTGTAATTATTTTATCCAAGAAATAAATAATAAATATTATACAAATATAATAAATATTGTACATAGATATTTGATGTTTAAATATAAAATAAAATAAACATTTAGTAATTGTAATGTACTTATTAGATTATAAATATTTTAAGTTTTGTAATTATTTTATCCAAGAAATAAATAATAAATATTATACATAGATATTTTATGTTTAAAAATAAACATTTAGGAATGGAATAGTGTAAATGTGTTGGGAGATTTTTGTGGAAACCATGCAATTCTAAACTTTTCCACTAGAATGTCTGAGGTTCTCTTGTATATATGAACCACTTCACCCCCTGCCATCAACCATTCACTGCGGCCTGTACACCAAAACCACCGACATGGAAATGTATAATAAACTAAATACTTCTAGATCGGTGAACAGATTTAATGAAATCATTTTCGAAATAATTTTCTTCAATACTCACAGGTTTTTTCTCTCTGGCGTTAGTTCTCATGAAATTTGTGAGTTGAAAATTTTTTTTTGTAATTGCAAGATTTTTTTCCATGTCTTTTGAGAATGAACTAGGGTAGTTTTTGAAGTTGTGTTTTTTGCGTTTTGTGAATTGTAAACAGAGTGTGACCGCACCTGTAAAGAGGATTTCGGTTAACCGCTGAATAGGTTTTACGGATTTTTCACAATAGTTTCTGCCGGATTCCATGGCTACCTGTCTGTCACGAACGTTGTTATTCCAAATCTATGACTTTTTCATACTTTAAGAAGATTATTAATAAAAACTAAAAGAAAGTGACTATTTATAAAGCCGATAGAAAATTTCTAATGCTAAAATATCTTCACATAAGTATAATAACATGTATTGAATGTTTGAAATTAAATATCTAGTAAAATAAATAATACTATTAATGTGTTATAATTTGTTATATGTTTGCTTTGACAATTAAAATATAACGTTACTGTATATATGGCAATATTAATCTATTGTCCTTTCCGTCTCCCGTTCGTCAGGAGCTTTGTAAGCCAGTATTACGGGGGCAGTATTGCTCGCGTTGCTGTCGATGGGTGCCGAGGTAAATGTAATATTGTTGTGAATATCGGATTTCCCCGAGAATGGAATGTAATAACGTCGGATCCGTACTTGACCCGGCACTAATGGTTACTTAGCAACAATTAATCACATTCTGTCGTTAGCGTCGGCTTACCTGTCGTTGGCTCGTTGCAAGTATTAGATATTACACACGTACGTACGTACTTTAACCCTCCCAGACATAAACTCCCTACGTGATTCAAAGCGGAGGGTTTAGTCTTGTGCAATAACATCCAACAAATATGATGATCAAATAATATATTATTAAAAAATACTAATAAATATTACAAAGTTTTGTAGAATTACTACCTATGTTTTATTATAAATTATTCGGGCTAGGTTTAACTTTAATTTCGAATGAAAAATTTACTTGAAATTAATAACTTTAATACTAATAAATATGTTCGATATTGTAAAAATAGGTAGTATTTCTTTATCTCGTGGAGAATCTTCAGGTAGATAGGATATTACCTGCTGGGTATTTGCTGCGGAACTTACGATGGGATTATATACGTACATACCCCCTCCCGGTTGCTGTAGCAGGGTACATGCACCCTCCCGCTGCTAAGCGCCCCCCGGTTTAACTCCCCATAATTGATATTTGCTACAATAATACCGGATTATCTGCTACCAGTGTTTAGGGAACAGTTAAAACAACAATAGACATTTGCCCCGTCGCTTGTTGCCGATTATATACGAACACAACACACAGCAAACCCGAGCCCGCAACAGTGAATCATCATCAACTGTGCTGATGCTCAATTGTTTGTAAAATTCGAATTCAAGTACACCAACCCCGCCTCGCGATATTAAAAAGTGTAATTATTTATATTAACTATTCCGTAGCTAGTTATACGTGGTATTCGGTATTCGGTATCAATTTGTTTTATTTTTATTTACGATAATCACACGAATACCAAAGTAAATGTATGTAATTTGTTATTATAATTCTGCTGTGTATATTACATAAAAAGCGAACTGAACTTAAGAATGAAAAATGGTGGAAATCAAAGGTAAAAAAATCTTTTATAACAGACAATTTTTATTTCACTTATCGACCAAACACATACGTTTATACGTTTACTGTTAGATATATGTTACAATCTGGCCGGCGTGTTTTTGTGTCGCAGCGTTCGGATAAATCTTCCGGAGTGTCAGCGCCGGATTCGGTGGTCCGTCGGCAATGCTTTCACAACGTTTTACGGTCAGGGCGCGACCATCAATACACATCCGACACACAGTGTCGCGACCAGACACCGTCGCTCGCCACGCGCATACTACACTCTCTCATGATACTTTCCAACGGACACACTCACCAGTTTGGCGACAGTCATTCGTAGTTTTATGATACCAGTGACAACCCTCGTGTATCTGCTTGCTGCTGCTAATACTTTAGTTGCTGATATTAATAGACTACAGGGGGAGTTAGTGAACAAAATGAACAGTAAAATATCGGACAATAATCTGAGATAAATGTGATACCGAATGAAGCAAATCTAGTGATAGCACACAACGTTTTACCTAAAAGTACATTATTTAAATGAAAAACATTCCTCGACGAGGATGGGATTCGAACCCACGCGTGCAGAGCACATTGGATTAGCAGTCCAACGCCTTAACCACTCGGCCACCTCGTCTTATTATTATCAATAAATGTACATTTTTGAATAATTCCATATTCTCTGTTTGTTTACTAAAGATAATTTGTATATTTTACGTAATACTTTGGTATAAGTCTAACTAATCAAAAAGTATTCTTTCATGTATTTAATACAGTGATATTGTAAGACTTGTTTCTGATATTTAATGTTTTGACATTTGTTAAATAACGCCGTTTACTACTGATGAGAGACAAAGCGTTGAGTGTAAGCGAATGAATGGGACTCACTCCAGTACAATACTCGTGACATTTGTACTGAAACTACCCATATAACGGCCCAGTGACTTGTAGAATATATCTGAAGAAGGTGTGCCTGACGTATAGTTGACCATTTCACTAATATTTATAAAACATTTCCTATCTCATGTTCAGTAAATGGAATCTTCCTGTTGTACAATGTATTAATAAAATAGAAAAACAATTACAATTCGTAAAAATCTTAATATAATTTTTGCAATACAGATTTTTCAAAAGGATATTGTATTGTTACTCTTGATTCAGCTGGTCCACTCTCTGTAGCTGTATATGTTTAACTACCGCTGACAATGGCTGTCACCAGTTTTGACAGGTTTAAGGGATATTTTTTAAGCATACCTTAGCCATCATATTCCAGGTACGGACTACATAATTTTATTTGACTTTGTCAGTGGGAATAATTAAAAGTTATTCGCTTTTAAACAAAATAAGTGAATTTTAAAACTAGGTGTTAAAATAAAACTGACTTATCATGCTTTAAAGAGTCTTGGGTATTGAACAAGATTCGATTGTATATATGTAGTTATTATAACTGAATACGATACTGTTCATACCGTGGTACTGTCCATTCAGAAGACGTTAAACGTACGTATTGTAGCCGATGTCACTTGGAGAATTAAAACATTGTTCCGAGGCGCCTGATAGCTAGTGTTATGACTGACGTGAGTCGTACTGGACAGGGAAAAAATAAACATGAACACTTTAGAACTTCTCTGTACGTGCTACAGAGAATAAGATAGGCCGAGGACCACCTTCGAGAAGCAAATGTGTGAGATCTAGTTGAGTCTGAAATTTGACTGACGGTCATCTTCAAAATGCCTCAATTTAGTGGAAAGTTTTGGTTGGTCACGAAAAGACATTCCGATTTTGAATAGATCACTCAGTTTAGATGGCTTCGTTCTTAGTAGACAACTGAATTTGTTTTATAAATATTGAATCATGTTTAATTTGTTATTAAATTTAGGTTGACACTTTCATCAAGCAAATTCATATTTATTTTGGGGACTTGTCTTCTTATTGCATGGAACCAAAATGGTAAAAAACAGTAAGATGTAAAAAAAAGTAGTCAAACGCTATTATGAATATGCTCAGATGAGTAATTTATTAAGAAAATTGCTTGGAAATTAAGATTTCATCTGTTGGAAGCATTTATGCCAAAACTCATTGGTTAGAATATTCTGTTACCATTCGAGAACGGAATATTTGGATGTTGGACCACCTCAGCTGTGCTAACGGACATATCTAAGAGATGTAGAAATGATAAGGCGTCTAGTAATTAAATGTTACAAGAATGTTGACACCGAATACATTGTGTGAAATGAACAGTCAAGTCATCCACGTGAATGGTGGTGAATGAGGAATGCTGCCAGTATTACCAACAATCATCGCTACTGTGGTGGTCCAGAACTCTTGTACTTTACACAACTAGCTGTCGTTACGAATACTCGGCGAATATTTCCGAATAATCTACGAACAGTTGACAATATTGTTGAAAACATTCTTCACATTTTTCTCCGTCTTTGAAGATAGTTGAAGTAATGCTTAACAGTTCTAGGATAGTTTCAAGAATCAACTATGATTTCGTAACAGATATTTTACTGTTCATCTACATTATTAATCAACATGATTAAACTTGCATGGAATTTAGAAGTGTCTGCTTACAAATACAATTCGGTAGTTGGTATTTGACTAGGACATGACATTCTGTAAAAGATGTTTCAATTACCTGCAATCATTACCTGGTGGTCCAGCACCTTTTTTGGTTCCACTTAGCATGGACTATTAGCAGCCATCCATGTTATCCGCCGAGACACATCCGTTTATCTCTGGATCTTCATCACTCCATACATTCAGGGTGTGGTGGGCCAGCTACGTGTGCTTGTATGTTATGAATTGATCAACGTGCAGTATACATTTGGCTAGTTGTGGATGTCCGCCCTGTTGGGGGTCTGTTTAAGTGTCTATTTTACATTATCGTTTCATTCAAGTAACAATTGCCAGAGCACGCGTGATTCTTCTGTTATTTTGTTTCACGTTAAACGGTTGCTATGTGACGGTAGTTTTTTTTTTTTGTTGGAAAATAATGATGAAACGTATATGCAAGACGATTATTAGAATTAATATACCTAATAATATAGAAAAATAGTAAGGCTATAATGGACATACCATTTTCAAAATCATATTATATATAATTTTACTCATCATATATAAGAAAATATTATTATGAAAGAACACAGTAATAAAAGGAAAGGTATATTGGGAAAATTTCATTTTGTATAAAGAACAATTTTGATATCATCTATATTACATTTTATTTGTTTCATATATTTGTAAAACATTTGTCACATATTATGAACACGGTAAAGTGCATGTACATTCCACAAGATAATATAAATAACTATTATGAACATTAAGGGCCTTACGCATCCTATTTACAATATATAAGTGTCGAAGCGTGTATCAGAAAATTAATATTGTATTTTATAATATTCGATTTTCGGTTTACAATACCATAAATTGAAGTATTTATTATTGTGAAGTGTAAACAATTATATTTTATTACAATTTAATAAAATGAAAATAATACTTATCATAATATAATTGATTAATTTTGCTTTTTTTAAATATAGTTGAATTTGTAATATTGAATTGATAGTGCAAAAACACCCTGTATATTTGTAATTAAATACAGTATTAATTAAAAACCATTATTGGAATAAGTATTTTGCTCTACAATTATAAATATATGTACAAAAAATTGTGTATGTAGATTAAAAATTCACAAACCTATTATATATTAAAATGACAAAATATATCAATATTATACATTATCAAGTTATGAATTTTATTGAAGATCTATTTTATTTTTAAATCTTGATTGAACGAAAATAATTTTATTATTAACATTTGTACGTTATAATATCTAGTAGAGTGGTAATTTTTTTTTTACATTAAATTTACTTTTTACAAAATTCATAACAATTGTGTTGAATACATACACATAGTAAATAGAATTAATTAGTATTTGTATGTTTTTCTCATTTAATTTTTCACGTCACAATAAAAACAATACTGTTTTGTTAATACACTAGGTTTTAATTTTTTTAATTACATATTATTCATAATCACAGTCATTGTGTTTCATCAAAATGTCAGTATGATTTGTCTACGAATCCGACATATTATATTTGTTGCCAAATGCAAAAATTTGTATCATTGATACGAATTTAGTATGAAAATAACATATTTTCATACTAAATTCGTTAATAATATATTTTAAGTGCACGATTAAAATTTTAGTGCGTATTTATAATTACGAAATTTTAGATTTTGAAAATATTCTGCAAAATATGTATTCTGTAGTACGATATATTTTCATTATCGGTATTCCAAATGGTTTCAATTATCACTACAATTTTCCACCAAACAATTTTGACGACAAAATTTCATTCAAAAGAATTATCGTGCATATAATGTCCGTGTCGAGTATTTGATCAATATTAATTTCTACAAAAATTATTTGTATACCGAATGTTGTTGTTTTTATTTGTCACTGTATATGATTATTATATAATTCTTTGTCACTGTTTATTATTAAACATAACTTACTCTTTGTTTTGTTGTTTGATATCACTAAATGTTTGTCAGATTAATGAAAGTGCTATTCACTATTAATATCAAAAACAGTACTACCGATTCTCACACTTTGCTGCTATCGTCACTGATTTGAGTGTTTTATTCATTCAGTGTTCGCTCGTTGTGTGTTGGTAGCACTGTATACATGTTACCACTACCAGGCCCGCGCCTGTAACGGTAAGTATGTCCCGCACTGTTGCTGATAGTTGCCTTGTTGCCTGTAGGCAGCCATGGCGAGGCCTCCGTTGGCCATACACTGTGTAGCCTGGGGCTGCTGGACTCCCGGACACCCGGCGGATGACTGTTGGGGCCGTGTGCCGTCTGTGGCGCCGCCCCCACCACCGCCACCGCCTCCGCCGCTCGTTGACTGAGCGCCCGAACCTCCGGAACAAGGTTTACCATCCTTGACAAGAACCGGAACCGCTACCCGTCGCGGTGAACTTGACGACTGCAAAACAAAACACACAACTATTATACATTTAATTCTAATCGCGATTCTAACTGAAAATATTGCATTTACAAGTTGAAATAAGTGCGAGAGAATGTTCGTCTACATGTCAGAACACGTTAGGTAATTATTGTTTAAAGTTAACGCTGTTTACATTCTGCAAAATGCATTGGGAAACCACGCATATAGACTGCCGGTTTGCAAGTGAATAAAAACCCTGTGATTTGACGGGAGTGTACTGAAACTGTGCACGTTGGAGTGTACCGTGATGGCCGACGGGAGAGTGCGATGACGTAGGCCCACTTGAACGTACCGTCGCGCCGTGTGTATCTGAAGAGGTCCCGACCCTGCTGTTGCAGCAGGATAACGCAAATAAACCTACGCAGCCGTGCATTGTTGTATACCGAGGATGGTTTAAAAAGCCCAGTTGTTCGGTAGCGCACACTTCTGATAGGGTGCCACATTACAAAAACCCGTCAAATCTTGCATACGAATCGTCGTACCAACATTGAATGCGTAGCTTTATATTTCAAATATTCTTCTAACGTACAGTTTGTAAAATATACCTTGGCATATTCTGTAAACGTTATTTAGTAGAAAATATATACAGTGTAATTTTCTACTTAGAAAAATCTCTCATTAGCGAACTTTTTCAGGAAACATATGTCGCTTGTACGTATTTTTAACCTTCAGTAAAATCACATGGTTAAATTATATTTGCAATACGACGGCGCTGTCATTAAAATTGTTTGTGAAATCTAATCCCGCGACAAAAACGGCATATATGTACGTATATATGGACAGTGGTTGTGTGGTACATTTACTCTAGCAAATATTTCATCTACACATTTGTTTAGCGAGAGAGAAATTCTTCTCAAGCAACCGGACGACGTACGCAAACAAACGCTCGGTATATACGAGGATTCATGGCCTGCTGCGAGCTGAACGTACCCGTACGATGCCGGCTACTGTCTACTGTATTTCTCGTTTTGTTAAACAAACGGCACTATCGAATGTTTTAAACCAACAACGTATACTTAAATGTTTAAGAACAGTGCACGCAAATATGTACCAGGCATAACTGCAATTTGGCAACCTGGCAAAAATAGTTTGAAATCATATTCATTTCTAGCTATACTACAATAACAAACTATCTTGAATTAAAAATAAATAAAATCCTATGTTGCTATATAAAACTATCACAAAATTAGATTTCTTAATTTTTGGTTTATACGCAGAAATACGCGATATTTGTTGTAACAATATTGCAATCTAATCTACATGTCCAATATTATTAAATCATGGAATTGTCGCTGTACTTAAGGTACGTGTGTTAGTTTTATAAAGTAACCATTACACAAGGACATGAAGTGTTGATTTGGAATTTTTTGAGTAGGTATATGTATACCTCTTATTGAGTGTTTACTTTTCAAACTGTCACTAGAATTTACAAAAAAAATTGGTCGACTGGGAAAAGACATTAGCCATTAGTGAACATAATCATTACATATCGTCTTACACTTGTTTCTTGATAATAAAACACAGACAATCACAAACTCCAATAACTTGTTTTCATTGTCGTTTGTTAATTTATATTTGTTAAACGTAATATATAAACGAATGCGATAAGGACAAATAAAGATTCTTAATAAAATAAATTATTTATTAGCTCGCTTAAATTCGAGAAAATTAAAATTTATAGTTTTTATCAAACATTCTACGTAAAGTATATATTTGTTATTTAATTATACACTAACCGGCTGTGATGGAATACTTATCTTAATTACTAATGCATTCTATGTATTCTATAAATATGTAATTATAAACAAGGATGCATTGAATCAACATTGACATAATGCAAAATGGACGATGGCTTTTAAGCTTTGCAAACATATTATCGAGGAGTTTGTTATACACGAAGGAATTCTACTAAAACTAGAAAGAAAAAATGTAATTTACCTGATTGTGTTGGTTTTGTTCTGCCATTGCTTTTTCTTTTGCTTGTCTCTTGCACTTGTACCGGTGATTTTGAAACCATATTTTAACCTGCAAATTAAACAAATATATTGTATTTCTATCAACATGTATTAAGTCAACATTTATACATTTATATTGAGGCTTAATTTTAACCTCAAAACAATATCGAAACGAAACTATGTTGTTAAATAAATTTACTATATACTAGACAGATTCAATACTGTTCGTAATGAACCGAGTTTAAACTAGCAATATAGTTTCTTCCTCATGTTTACGTATTATAGTATAGTCTTGCCCAGTCTTGCCGGAACTCAATTGACAGTCTGCTTAAAATCGTTTTATAGTTAAAAGCTAAAAATACATTTATTTTCTTCGTAACCTAGTGATTTTAAATCGGTTCGGCTCTAAATCTTTTACCGGTACGGCGTTCTGTATAGTTCTAACTGTCATCCCCGTGAATATAACTGCATTTAGCTATGTACGTTACATTTATAGACGTGTACGTTCCTGTACGATATGCAAACATAGCATGCGGAGAGACCAGTTTTGAGTGTTCTTGATTATACAGCACACACACACACGGATGAACGGACAAGCACAGGTAGCTGCCAGCTACCTGTGGCCATGTGTAGAGTGTGTTTAGACATTAATTACTCTCCGTGCACGTGTAGTACCCATACGTGGTACTCGTGTAAAACATCAAGCTAATAAGTGTACGCTTTAAAACGCTTTTCATCTGCGCATACGTATTTGAAACAAAAAAAATATCACCACATGTGCATTAACAAGAGAGGACAAGCAGATATGCAAGTAAATATCACGACCTCGAGAATGCAGGTATTCTCTACAGTTCTAAGATTTCACTACAATCCTACACTTTTATATTAAATAAACAGTATTAATCTAGCAAAAAGTTAAAATTTCACTTAACAAACTTGATTATTCAAAGCAAATTAACAAGCTCGTATTTTAATTCTATTAGCAAAAAATTCGTTTCAATACGAAAGCAATAAATATATCTGCTCGTTCGAGTTTTAGAAGGGTAGTTTGGAAATTTGAAAGATCGTGATGGAGATTGTCAATGAACTGTTGATGCGCACCCCCAATTCATACATAACGATTGGAATGTCTGTGAATACCGGGACAATTCAAAACATATTTTGCGGTTGCCTACTCCCACACATATATACGCACACACTTGTTCCGATCTGACGAAGGGGATTCCGAATAGGTTCGTTCATGCGAGTACACATTCACCACCCGAGTTCTCGCTCTCTCTTGCTCTCTCTTGAAGTTGTACCTTGCGGTAACACACAAATTACTAAATAATATGAACCGACCATTCTCACAGAAACCAGCACACACATTGCGGTTCCGAAATATGTTTTTTTCCTTTCCGAGATTTCAAGCGACGAAAGAGAGGAAGTCTGCTAGTTAACTGATTTGAGTGTACCCCATGAACCTTCAGAGTATTGACATGTGTTATTCAGATATCTGTTATTGGTAATAATTGGTCTGCCTATGGGACAGGAAGGATACTGATTTTTACAAAAACTGTGAGCATTTTTGAAGAGGGTTTATACAATATGAATGTTTAACAAAATAATTCTGTAAAATAGAATACAACACAGTTCTAAATGTCATTTGTGTATTTCAATTAGCATCATGCATATATGTACTCGGGCCGCTGACTTGGACCGAAATGGGGAAACATTGTTTAACTTGGAGTATGATCAATGCTTTGACAAGTAATTGCAATTTAATTACGTTACGCCAGTGTACGAGGGGTCGACATTAAATTACCACAGCCAACTTTGACAAGCAAACGTTCACCCTGTCAAATACGACGCACTGGATACGACCGGCAGGGAAGGGTAGTGCGGGGGTGTATGTTGTACATTCAGGCTCCCTCTACCGCAAATAATCCCGCAGGATAATCTAGGGAATTATGTTTACACACCATCACTTGTCAATCGACTTACTTGACTTTTTTTATTTTTTTCTGGTAAATCGGAAATCTGATTTTTAACCATGCTATACATAGGTAAATACCCAGAAGATGGAATTACGAATGATTTTTGTGTATTTTTTTCTAAGTTAATTCGAGTTTAATTTAAAATATCCTAGTTTTCCATTACGAATTGAAAATATTTACCTCAGCGAATATATTAATTCAACAAATATTTTCGAACGAATACGTAATAAATAAAGTACTATTGATTAATATGTCAATTAGTTGCATCATTAATTTAGATACAACAATTGCAGTACACGTAGCTTGTTCTAGTCGAATGAAAAAATATATAAAATTCGTCTATAATTTTAACAAAAGAATATTTTTTTTCGAAAATATATTTTCAAAAATAAAATACACGCTTAATCCTTGAGATTATAAATTCAGTGCTTTTTCTCGCGGAAATTCCGTCTCCTCCCAAATTTGCAGGGTGTATTTGATTGGGTGGTGGTGGTTGGCATTCGGGGGTGGGTACATTGCTACCTCCTGTTCAGCCCTTGTGACTACGTGCTCGAGTGGTGCACTCCAGAAACTGTGGCAGTCAGCGTGCTGACGATGTGCATGCAGACCCCCATACTTGGCTCTCTTTCAAGCTGCGTCAGGCCTATATGACGAAAACTTCGCGTACACAAAAAATCATATGCCCGCAGAATTTTAATCAGTTCATTACGGAAGCTTTTTTCGTCAATCTAACTCTTGGCTCTCGCCATTTTGAGTTGTCTTTCGTTCTTTGTTTTTTAGTGACTGGAATCGGCAATCTTCGGATTCGAAATCGGATGCCAGAAAGAAATATGAATGTTTCAGGAGTCAAATATAACTTTAGATCTAACGCGGAGCTTCTGAATTCTATGAGTAATGGAACAACAACACAATTTCCCTGCTAGCTCACTAACAAAATGCTGAAGCCACATACAAAAGGGGCAGTTTTTGAAACTGAATTATCAAAACTACCGCGCGGCCGTCCAACTCGAGTGGTCTCCATTGTGAGGCCATCTGCTGTGCGGGTACCGGGTTCGATACTCGGCCGTCGCCATCGTAAAAAAACAACATTGAGCGTTTTTTCTATTCACCCAGCACGACAGACGGGCACGACGCATTCAGTGAATATAGTCCGCCATTGTGTTGTCAATGGTGCGTGGTTGTTTAGTGCCGTACGACACTTCATATAGATACAATTATAGTTCTTCTTGAATCACTGATTTGCGATTAACAAGAGGGGTCACGATTAGGTATACATATAGATGGACGCCATTGTGATTTTTTTGTAGGATAAACGATTTAATGTAGGGTATATATTGTTTATAACAATCAATTCACTCATTCTATACTATTACTGCTAAAAGTATAGATTTCTGGTACGGTAAGGTAGGGTAGGGAAGAGTTAGTAAATGTATACTGTCACTAGTACTATGCTTTAAACTTTTACCGTAACATGTACAATAAGGTAATATTTGAAAAAAAGTTTGAAATTTAATTTAGTAAGTTCTAAATATATATTTAATTATATAAATACCATTTACTATTATTATTAATTTACCTAAGTTTTCTAAATAAAGTCTACAGTAAATTAAATGTTCACGGTTCGATTCTAGCGACGGTACTTACGAGCTACAAAATTTTTCTTCTAAATTTTACATTGTCGCTATATAAAATTGTATTTTTTTAGTTTTATTATAGCAATAGTGTAGAATTTAGTACAAAACTTTAGTAGCTCATAGTATAGTCGATAGTATCGAGCTGTGAATTACAGTGAATATGTTTAACCAGTTGTAATATTTTACAAATACCGTATGCTCTATTCATATATTACATTATTAGTCTTCGCGCTTCATCGAGTTGATATTTAATGAAAACGGTATTAAATTCGAATGGCCTGTCATCATTGTTATGAACGTTATATTATCCGAATGACGCGTGCCAGTCTACCGATATTGTGAGCATATATGTACAGTGTAAACTCTGCTTTATATACAGATGATGAGGATGATGGGGTGTGTAACGACGATGACGATCTAATAACCTGCTCTGTTTACCATGTACTGCATGCGTTATTGTTTCTCATAAACGTCAGCCAATCACCGTAATCCTTCAGTAATCATCTATGGCAACCCTGTTTAATCTGCACTCGAGCTTGTCTGGCTCCCGTGCAAGCTGACGACTTTTCAATTTTAATAAAGCTACCGAAACTGCTATCGTAAGCAAAACGTACCATTGTACACACGGATCATCTAATGAATAGTTGCTTCATTTCTTTTAATATTATACTTGGCAGAATGTATATGATTTAAATACAAAAAGTATACACGAATTTATAATAATATGAGCTAGCTTCAAGGTATATTTTTTAAATGATATATTACAGATATCTTAACACAGATTTATTACAATAACCTATGACTTGGGCCAGGATAGAGATGTATTGTTCACCCCTGCCGCTGTACGATTGTAGCGCGACCCGCGGTGGTACATTTCACTACATCACCCATTGCCTGACAGCTATAGGGTGTTTAGACTACGGATTTTCCACTGCATTTAACCACCACAATATCAACCCGTTGGTAACGCTATCACGCCTATTACCACACGATTACCAGTTTGAATACATCTCACAAAATTATTACATGTACATTAATATTTCATACAACATTTTAGAACCAATCCGGTTTACCATATCCGGTACATAATATACTAAAGAATTTCATACTAATATTACTGATTGTAGAAAACAAATCTTTTGATTTGAAAAAAACACAGTAATATTTAAAATTTACAAGTTAATAATGCGCTCTTCGATAAATTACTAATAATTTTTTTCTTCCACATACCTGTGTTGGTGTGAGGTGGATTAATGATGCTAGATGTTCTCTTTCAGGAGCTGACAAGTATTTCTGTTGTTTAAATCGCCTTTCCAATTCGTAAACCTGGAAAACACAAAGGGAAAAATTCATCGAAAACTCATCAAACCGTGGTATATGGTTTGCTGATGGTGGTATATCGGTTTCAAATGTGTTTGACTTCTGTTTATCGTGTCGTGTTTCATTGGTAGGCAATTAGGTTACCTATGGTTGTGTTATGCTGGTTTTATATTACAGTACCTGTGCTTGAGTGAAGAGTACCCGTCTCTTGCGTCGCTGTGCAAGTGGAAATTGCATAGGTTTGCTATCCGGCACAGCGCACGCTCCCAGACCAGGCATCGCAGCATTCAAACCGTGCCCCATATTGGCGGACGCCGCTGTACTGCCCATTAACCGAGAAACTGTGCAGAACATAATAAATAATTTAGAATTATCACAACGTTAACTTATAACTGACAATAAAACAAATGTGTTTTACACAATATAAAATATATATTTAGGGATATTTCTTGCTAGAAAGGATTTTTCTATTTGCTGCTGGTTTAATTTGAAAGGAACTGTCGGAAATCCTTGAATAAAGTCTACGTATATTTACGCAGTCCTGTCCGTTCGGTTCAGTCCAGTCTTACACCTATTATTCGGCACGTATCGATTTCGGAGAGCACGGAATGGAACACGAATGTGTGTAGAATAAATATTTATATTGGAAATGTCTCCCCGTGTCCATTTCATAAATAGAAGAATAAAAGTAGGGTCGTCTTAAATAAATACGTATAGCCTCGCAGTGTGTGAGTGAGTGACGGTGAAATGGTGACGATGGTTGAGCTGAAATTCACCCACCATCAACACGTATGGCTCGGCACGAATTGTCTACATTGCATACATATTCTTGGGAAATAGTGTAGCTGTTGTGTTACAAATTATCGACGGTTTAGTTCGGAAGAAACAGTTTTTAGAATATAATTTGTCTGCTATTAAATATTATGCATGGATAGGAGCATTTGGCGAGCAATTATTAGAAAATAAGGAATGAAAGGCAGTTTTCTATATAATATATAATATTTAATTTTTTGAGTGATTGTAGGGAATAAAGGGCCTGCTACCCCAGTAATGGGAAAGGCGTGATGTTATGTATGTATGTATTTGTCTGCTATTCACAGCGGCTCTACTGAGCTAAATTGTCCTACTCAATTTGACATTATTGCTGTAGTAATGCTATGAAAATATTAAGAAGAAAAATACAGTAACCCTTACTAAGAGACTCTTAGTAACGTTGTTAGTATCAAGCTATGAATAATAATCAATATTCAATATATAATATTAACTGCTATAATAAAGAAAAAACCTAAACATTATTAAAATTCATTCAAAACATATGTGTAAATACTTTTAATTTGTTATAATTCTGTACCAAATCCTGTTATCTTAAAATGAATGTCTGAATTTTAAGTTTCTGAATATATCCATCATAATTTGTCGTGTGACGGACAACTTTCGATTAATTCTGTGTTGTGTTTCTATCTCTGGACATTGTGTACAAAGAGATACATGTTACCAAATACAGTAGCATATCTCCAGTGTGTAACGTTACTTGATGATGAAACGATTTGGTAAGAATATAGCGTACATAACAAAATGACAGGCCCACAACGCACAGACAGACATATATACATGAAGGTTCGCTTGTTGACAAAGCACTCGAAATCACATGACAATACAGTAGCTAAGAGCTTCGCGTTCTGTCCGCTCGTCCCCTTGCACTTATACCGGTAAAGTTGCATCGGTACTGTGGCCCCCGCGGTCCGGTGGCTAACACAAACAGCGACGATGTGAGCGGTATTTACCGATTCGTGTGTTTGCCAAAGTCTTGTACAGACTTACACACATGCAAATATAACAGAAACTATAGTAATTATTTACTGTACTAATGACATTTTCCGACCAGTCATATAAAATATAATATAGTATCTCTGAATTTTTTTACAATTGTAGTTATTTTTTATTTATTAAAGTGTAATATCAATATATTTTAAATATTGTCGATTTAATTGTTTTCGTACAATGTAGCATTAAGAAATAGAATTGAATAATGTTTGCAATAACTTTCTTTAAAAGATTCAAGATTTAATTTCAAACAGACTCACATATTTGATTTAATAATAAAATGATATACATTTTATAAATTCTTGCTAGTGATTCAAATATTGCTATTGCTAAAAACAATTAATTTATAATAAATATAATTTAAATAAAGGGCACAGCAGTGCCCCCCCCCCCCCCCAGTACGAGTACAGTACGGATTCGCTATAGTACAGTTTTAAAAAAAATCTATATTTGTATTTATTCTTCAGGTCATCCAATTCGTCTCTGTGACCTAAAAATACCTTTCTCCCACAAAATCTTCCTTGATTTAACCAATGGCTCAAAATATCGTTGCGATAATTAAAACTTATTATTTTTAATATATATAATATACCCCAATTAATGTGGATTCAAATAATACGGCATATTAGCGACACCAATTAACATATATTTTAAGTAATTATAATATTGTCAACAATGTAAATTAAATCATTCTCATAAACTGAATGCATTATCATCATCCTGTACGAGTCACAATATGACTTTACGCGTATGAAATCGTTTCAAGCCTAACACTATATTCCATTGAAGCGACGGCCGCTGTACTTATGTGTCGGATAGTCTCCGCTGTCTATACTGCATGTGTGTGTGTGTGTGTGTGTGTGTGTGGATAATGCCCATCACTGGCCACATATCACGCCTGACAGATCAGGTTACAGTGTGAATTCCCGGTTTAGAGAACCGGGAAGTGTTTGCGGGAACGTTTGATATAAGATACTCGTGCATTATGTGGGCAATTTCGATCAGGCGTTTAAATTCACTCATATAAAAATCCTTGCCTTGTGTTTCCATATCTCGACATTAATATTATAAACAATATTCAATGAGAACCTTTCCTTATTTTTTGTTTGTGTTAAGTTAATTTACAACTGGCCTTTTCATGGCCAACTTGCAAATGTGCTGGCCTTATTTTTAAAATCACTGTTTTTATTAGGTGCGATGTAATGAATTATCGTAAATTTGCGCTTTTTATAATTAAAATAAGCGCGTTATAACGGATCAACATTAATTGTGAAAGCATAAAGCGGGGGTTTTACTGTATGTCTAAAGAAATATATTACTTTCTTCGAACTAAATTAGTTTTGACAAAAAATTTAAATTAAATTTACCAAGAAATATTTTATAAACATACGTGACAGGTTATTACAGGATGAATTGTGTGTACATACTCGCAAATCTCGGATCTGTTGCTGTACTCTGGTACCATCCATGACCGGGTGAATAGTGTGGGCCGAGGCCCAAGTTCTCGGACACGCTGGGACAGTACTGACCGCCACCGAACTGGCCCATAACCGGGTACGTAGTACCGTTCATTGTGCCTGTTGTACCTAAACTTCCGGTACCACCAACGGACACACCGCTAGTACCACCGCCTGGGGAATTTATTGAACTACCACTGGACGTTGATCTGCAAACAGAAGTACCAAAACTTATCAGTATATCATAGAACAACCTACCTGGTTAGTAACTAATGCTAAACCGTTATTTGTGTCATACTGAAAGTATTATATTTTGCAATTATTAACCATGCGTGTATTTATTCGTAAATAAAATTATTACTGATTTTCTTACAAATGTAAGAAAGATTAAATAACTACGCAGAATTGCTTTTTATTATATTTGAAGCGAGTAAAGCTATAGGTAAAATTTTTTATTTTCTTGATCATAACACAATGCTGAAAAAACGCTATTTCGCTACGTTTAGTTAGAAAATAGAGCAAAGAAGTTCCACATACGTATAATACCTGTAGGGCGAAGGTGGGTTTGCACTCAACTCTAACTTCCTGTAACTCTCCTCGATAGGACTGAGAATATCAGTCACACTGAACGGTGTCGAATGGTGTAACTGTTGCAGATGACTTAACACTTGATGCTGGTTAGCCTGATGATGGTGTACGTGATGTTTAGGACTCAGGCTCATAGCCAATTCGACCCCATTGAGCTCCGGCAGAAGCCCGTGCAGGTCGTTGGAGCGGTCACTGCCGCCGGCACCGTTACCCACCGGGGTTTCGTACCCCACACCAGGTACGCCGCCACCAGACATAAAGGCACCACCCCCCTGAATGATGGGAACAACACTCACACACGCACACGCACGCACTTTGGTCACTATGTCCACATTAGTTCACACGCAAACACAATCAGCAAATACTTGAATTTATTCTCTCAGTTTCTGCATAGATAATTGTTGTACTTATCCGTCTTTTTTGTAGATGTGAATCAATGTTTCTTAAAGTTCTTAAGAAATCATTTTATTTGCACGTTAATTTGTCCCACAAATGTCAGTTTTATTCAGCCTATGCAGTGAATATTATTTGGATCGAGTTATTGAAATAAAAATCGTTCTTTTTAAATGTTTTTTACAGGAGATTTTCACAGAATTGTAATAGCAACAATCAGTATGAGAATTATCATCATTTGATTTAGATTATAAGTGTTTGGTTATTTTAGACGAATGTCAGTTATAGCACATTTAAGATTTTAAAGATGAATATGATTAGCACAGTAACCACAAATTGTACACTGACGTTAAACACTAAAGTTTAAGAATTCACTCTTATAGGTTGGTACACTTTTCTTAGGATATAACTATACTTGTTAGCCGCTGGTTAATATGCATATCGTACAGGTATGTACAGGTTTAACATACTCAAATATAGTCAGCCGCGTTATCACTGGTTGCCGTGTCACATTACATTACCGATGATAGAGTATAGATATAGGAAAATACAAAAGGCCGATTCGTTTTTCCGTTTGATAAACGGTAAGCTCGTACCGATATCCGAATTCAATAAACAAACTGACTAACTATATAAATAAATCAGTTGATCGAGCTATAGCACTCTTTGGAGCACACTTGATGTAAGACTCTTTAAGCGACCAAGAGCGCTTAACTTGCCTAAGCGCGCTCTTAGAGTGTCCTCCAAGTGTACATGGCACTTCTGTTGTAGTCCTACTGCATTCTGGGTACTCGATTCGTTGCCGGTGGGCGTGTCCGCGCGCCTTTCGACCTATTGCACGTCAGGTGTACGTTGGCGGGGCGGAGATTACTCTTTGTGAATTTCCATTGGTCGTTCGTGTTGTATAACCGACTCTATACGCCGACTGTATAAGGGTTGTTTTCCTCTGTGCCGGCTAAATGAAAGTGCCATGTTAGTGGCTCGAGCACTCGTCCCAAGAACCATAGACCGGCACTGACTCCGCCCGTTTCAACGCAAGAGCTTTTCAGATTCAAGTGGGGAGCAATACTGGCGCTGTAGTTCACCGGGCGACGACGATATATTGTATCTACTATATATTTATATGTAGATAGGTAGGTGGGTACTCCTACCCCCCCCCCCCCCCCCCCCTTGCCCCACACACTCGTTCACGGCTGTTATTGGGCATATTGATCTGTTTACATTCGCTTCTACCTGTGAATTATGTAAATCATCATCGTCAACAACATTGCTCTGACTACTGTATGTTTATATAAACATAGCTAGATGTATACATGCTGCAACAATAAGTGGATCATTACATACACTGAGAGTTCTTCTTACTGAAGGAATGTCGTCAGAATAACTTACAAATGAGCTCACTGCAAGATCACGCACAAGTCTACTGCATTTGGTGTTGTTATTGTTACCAAATTTCATAACAATAACTACTGGAATTCATTTATTAACACAAGGCGAATATTTGTTTGTAGTTTCATAAACATTCGTCTTATCAAACATCTTGTGGAAGACGTATTTTAATATGAAACAAACATGCTTTTATGCTGTATCAAAACTTAACAAAAATAGATGCAAAGGTTATTCAAAATGAATGTGTGATATATACGTAATACATTTACCTTTTACATGTAGTAAGATACTTGCCTTACTGTATGATTACTTTGATAATTAGAAATTGACCATACAAAATAGGCCAATTACTTGTGTTCACCGAAATTCTTCTAATTATTTCTCCAGATTTATTCATTAACAACTAAGATGAACTGCAAAGGTTAACGTTACGTACAAAACTATCCGACGAGGATGGGATTCGAACCCACGCGTGCAGAGCACATTGGATTAGCAGTCCAACGCCTTAACCACTCGGCCACCTCGTCTTGTTCTTATCAGTGATGACGCAATTGTAATTCAGTTTCTTATCACTAACCTATCGTTGTTCTGAATTGTGAACTATATGTTTGAGATTGTATATTGTTCATTTGTATCTAAATTTAACTGTAACTAATCTATGTTCTTATTGTTAACTTTGTGAAGATGTTAGTAAATTGTGCATAGCATAAGTAGACAGGACGTTGTTTCAACCTGTCATGTACAAGTACACACAAGTTCGTAGATATAGAAATGGAATAATTCCTGTTCGGACGCTGCTCGGCTACTTATGCATGTAAAGACTTTTGATCCATACATCAAAGCCGTTGTCGTTTTCCGACTGGACAGCGGTACTCAACGCCCAAGAGCACTCACTGTTGGCTAGAGAACTCTCATAACTCTCCAGATCTGATGCAATGCGCTGGCCCAGCTCTCTGTACACCAAGTCCTACTTTACTTCTTCTTCTCCTTCTTCTCTCGCTCGATGTATATGTGTGTGTATGTGTGGCCCTTCAGGCACTTGTGTACACTTGGCTTTAACACCCGCCTTGTACACCTTCAATCCATAGCATACTGCGACGAAAAAAATCCTTTGCTTTTCATGATATGACCAGTGCTACTTCACTACACTGAGCACTTACTTGTCAACAATCAGGAGCCGAATCAGCAACGAACCAAAGAATTATACTTTTCAAGTACGGATGAAAGATTTCTGATAAAATTGACTACAATTATTACATCAAATATGATTTCACATTCAGTTTAAAGTTAACGTAAGTGAAGAATTTCTAAATCTGTAATATGGAGATTTCATTTATTAAACTGATTGGGAATTTGCTGTAAAAAATATATATATTTTTATTTACAATGGTCTAGGGGTATGATTCTCGCTTTGGGTGCGAGAGGTCCCGGGTTCAAATCCCGGTTGAGCCCAGTTTCAAATAATGCTATATAAACAAATGAAAGTATGGACAATTTTATAGTTTTGCGAAGTTATAGCAAGCGATGGTGGTGTAATGGTCAGCATAGTTGCCTTCCAAGCAGTTGATCCGGGTTCGATTCCCGGCCATCGCACTTGTTTTTGTCAGCATTATAAAGAGAAAGTTTCTACCAATCAGTAGGTCATCGCTAATAGTATGTAAATTATTATATCCTATTGTTTATATCGGCTCAATGGTCTAGGGGTATGATTCTCGCTTTGGGTGCGAGAGGTCCCGGGTTCAAATCCCGGTTGAGCCCAGTTTTATACACTAATATCAGGACGAATAGCATCCTTTCAGTCATAAGCATGAGAATTGGACTAGGAATTCGATAACTTGTTCATATTCTAATATCATTCTTCACATTCTCATAACTTCTGATGCTCGCGAATCTTCGAAAGTATTTCTGTAAGATCTTCCATCCATCAGTTTAGACCAGTGATGCACAACCTGCGGCCCTTTTTCAAATTTTTGCGGCCCGCTTGGGCATTTTTTACAATAGAATAAGCTAAAGAAAAAAGAAAAATCTCAGCCAAAAACCACAAAAATTGGGTAAAAAAATATCTTTTGCGGCCCTCGACCCAAAAACGGAGTTATATGCGGCCCCCGACTCAAAATTGATACAGTGAATTGATAGCATACCATTACTCAGCGACGGACTCAGGTGGGAATCAAAAGGGCTGTTGTATCTTTTGACAAAGAAATCAGTTACTAATGGAGGCCTTTTAAAGATTTAGTGTAAGCTTTCAGTTAAAGAAGTAAAAGATGCCTTTCGATGGAAGATCAGCAGACACAAAATCCTGAATCCTTCACTGACTTTTAGGCCATTATAAAAAAGGTAAAATCAGATATAAGACACCAATGAAACATAATATGTACATATATTAATTTTGAAAATTAAATTTTTCAAAATTGTTACTATAATATCTAATCAATATTTTTCTAATACATAGTCATTGCAAATTTCGTTATTTAGTTATTTTAAGACTAATATTGGTGATATATTTTCCTATTTGTTGACTTGTCAAATATTAAAATACTAATACGAATTCAGCATAAGATAAGCTATGTTTTTGATTCTCCATAAATGTAAAACCATTTCTCATTTATAATTTGTTCGCTTCCCACTGCTAACTGTAACGTTTCGCTGGTGTGTATTTATTGTGTATGCCGTACCCGAACTATAGAACAAGCAAACACAATATCTTTCAGAACAAATTAGTGCCAGACGAGAGATGGAATCGAGCTAGACTGCACCCTGTATAGCGTCCAGCACATGGAGTCTGGTGCTGGTGCTGGTGATGTGAAGTGTTTGCGTTGCACTTAGCTCTGTTTTAGCTTTATTGCGAATCTCAAAGTCAACAAAGCTTCCGTAACTCGGCATTAACTCTCTTTCGTTAAAGCCTTTGCCACTCTGCGTCAACGAATAAATAAATTTTAAAACAAGTTAATCTCACGTACGTATATTCACCAGCAAGCATTCTAAAATCTTTTTCAAACATTCACAAAGTGCAAGAGTATATTTTCATTGTATTTATTTGAATATTATGTTTAAAATCTACAATCAAGAATTGAATTTTGCTAGAATTATTTACAATTTCCGTTGATATAAACGAAAGTGTGCTTTTATAAGCCATAATTAGAAATTAGAAATAATTTTATTTTCTGCATATGTCAATAAATGTTATAAAGTTTAGTTTACACTTATAAAACAATATCTTTCAAAGATTCGTTTTATTTGAATACATATTATGTATATTACCTCATAAGAGAATAAATATATTTATTATCAAACTGATAACAATCAATTTGTTTATGTGTTTTATCTGAATGATATTTGAAATATTGTTCATATGTGTGACGAGGTGGCCGAGTGGTTAAGGCGTTGGACTGCTAATCCAATGTGCTCTGCACGCGTGGGTTCGAATCCCATCCTCGTCGGGTCGTTTTTGTTTATTTAAAACCACATTAGAATGAACAGTATTAAAACCTGAATTTCTTCCGAATTAATCAACTAGATAATTAAGAAACATTTCAGAAAACTTTCAAGGAAAATGAAACTTTGCAAAACACTAATTCTGGCGCTGGATCTAATTCATAACAATATTTTATTTTGAAATTTTGAAATACGCATTACTCAGAATTGAAATGTTTTACTAATAATCTAAATATGTCTTAATATGTTACCAGAAAGAAATAAACAAACAGTTTTGTTTCGTTAATATGTGCTAAATGGATGTTTATAATGTGTTCATTATCAGATCGACAAAACTTAAATATGTTTAGTACATCAAAGTATTCTGGAATAAATAAAATGACTATAAATTGACAGAAATTTGCAAGGATAGTAACAATACTAACGGAAGACCAAAATACGAAAGCACTCTGAGTTATATTTTCTTACATGACATTGTGTTCCACTACTTTCAGTTTATTCCTTAGAACCTTATTACCTACATCCGCAACTATTACATATTATCTAGTAACATAGTTGCAATGGTAAACAAATGAATTGTCAATGGACGATACACAGGAAGTCGCACTCTCCATTGTATCGAGGTAATGGTAGGTTCACATACAATACGATTATTCCATAAAGCTTTATCCTATTCAGCGCGTAATTCGGTAATGACAGGTACAGCATACCTACTACGATCCGCCTACTAATTTTCCAATTACGAAATAATAGTATCCTAATCATTATTTCTCTATTCATGAAATAGAGGTATAATAAAAGATGATAACTACATTTATATCAACAGAAATGTTACATTTTTAACAGTACATCAACAGGTTTGAAATAGTTTTAAAATGCTATATTATATTATGTTATCAGTAAGTTAAAATATACACGACACTTTTTAAATGCATGTTACATTTTAAATATATTGTAAGGAGATTTAAAATTCTACGAAAGTGTAGAGAATTCTTCTAAATCTGTATACAAACCCAGTGTAGTGAAAATATTCTGTATGTTCCCTTAAGTGTGCTAATCGGGATCAAAATCTATTGCAGTCTTTTTATATAATACATTCAGACTGGTATAACACGAGTATCACCTCTGCACGATCTAAATCAGTGGTACCCAAACAACAACAATTGTATCGAAATATTTTGTTAGAGAAATTAAAGAAAGCTACAATAATCAATTTTATACTTATTTGTAATATTTATTTGTTCAATTTTGAAATAGTGTAGAAAAATTAATAATAAATGACATAATCTCGTGTTAATTTGACAATACAAGATAAAATTCTATAATAATTACAAACTAGTATTACACGTGTAATATGTTGAGAACTTCTGGTTTCTTATATTGATCTTATCAGTGATGCTATCGACAACTAAATGCTATTTTACAAACTATTTACACACAAGCTGTCAGTCACTGTTAACGAATGATCGTGTGTTACGGATATGGGTAACAATAAAGCCGTTTTGCTTCCATTGTTACCCACTCGGATGTTGAACATATTTGTGTGCGGTTAACTTGGCTGCAATGCCGGTCTGCAAATAGTGGACTATTCCATTTAATAAACTTCGTTCATTGTTAAAGAGCTTGAAAAGATGTCTAATCGATTATCAAGTAAGTGGCTATTGATAGATTTGTGTGGATATTAATCGGTAATAACCTATAAGTATTTATAAATCAGAGGACACTTTCATATTTAATAAATTAAAGTCTTATTTAATAAGTTTAAATCGTTATATTTATTAATAACATTACTACATTTTAACTTCACAAATTACAAATATAGTTACTAATAAAAAAATTTTAAAAATAAAGAAATGTAAAATTGACATCTTCTTTAAGTATTATAATAAAATAATCTGTTATTTAAAATTTATAAAATATCAAGAACTAATAACTATTAATTAATTATACATGTATTTGACATACTATCAGAAAAACTAATTCATGTAAGAGCAGAGTGGCGCAGTGGAAGCGTGCTGGGCCCATAACCCAGAGGTCCGTAGATCGAAACTACGCTCTGCTAATTGTTTTTAATTTTTTTTCTTTATATATTTGATTTGCTAATTTATAATATAAGATTTTTTTCTAGCTTATTTAATTCAATTCTATGCTACAATATTTAAAAAAAATATATAAAATCAATTTCAATTTGGAATTTACAAATTCTGTTTTACTACAGTTGGGAACACTGCGCAAACAACTGTCAAACATCCCAGCATGGCTGCTAGGTTATTAAATTTAACAAAATCTTTTCAAACTCTAGCAATAAGTTCAAAATGTAATCGAATATCAAATGTAGTTAAAAACAATAGTGAATTACTTATAAAGCAACCATTTACATACAACACAATAAGATGTACAACGAATTTCTTCAACAAATGTAAGTTAACCTCAGATATGCAAGTGATAAATATACAATTATTCTATGATAAAATATGAATTACAGTGCCGGCAGAGCATTTATGGAAAGGTGTAACATCTGTGAGTAATGCTGGTAGGAAGAGAGGTCGTGGTAAAGGTGCTCGTAAGAAAATGTCCAAGGATTTGAATAAAGGCCAAGTGATTGGTGTCGGGAAGGCGAATATTGTGTGGCCCGGGTTGTCTGCTCCTATTATTCGTGGTAGAGAGCTTATTCAACAACAGAAATTACCCGAAGATCCAGAGCGAGAGGCAAAATTAATCAAACTTCGTGATGAGATGGGTACTTTTAGATACATGAAGCTCAGTCCCATTGAACGAGGTTGGACCGGTGCAAAAATGCCCGGTAGAAGTATTGGACCACCAGATGCTATTGGAGAAGGTACTAAATAAAGTTATAATACTTAAATTAACATACCTAATAATATAAACACTTATGTAATCTTATGAGAAACTGCATTTGATTAATTTTCAGATACATTTGAAGGTTTTGAATCCAAGGTTCTTGAATTAAAGACTATTTTCAATATGAAGGGTAATTTTGGTCGTACTAGGAGAATATCTGTAATAGCTGTCACCGGTAACCATAATGGACTGGCTGGTTTTGCTCTAGCAAAAAGTACAGAGATCAAGGGTGCTTTGAGGCAAGCGAAAAATCGTGCTGGACAGAAATTAATGAATATTGACATCTACAATGGCCATACAGGTGAATATTGTTATACATACAATCTGTTGATCCTGTTAATGTGTAATTTTATTATTTTGTGTTTAGTGTATCACGATTTTTTTACACAATTTGGAAAGACTAAAATATATGTCAGTCAGAAAAACAAAGGACACGGTTTAGTCTGTCATCGTGCGATTAAAAGCATATGCGAAGTGATTGGCATCAAGGATCTTCATGCTAAAATCGAAGGATCAACAAATTTACAACATATAGTTAAAGCATTTTTCCTGGGATTGTTACAGCAGGTCAGTATTTAGATATATTTGAAGAACTAACATGTAAATACACACACAGTCCTTATAATTCGGCGAAAGTTCTGGTAAAAGATGAGTATTATTTATTGAAATACTCTTTTCTGTATGTAGAAAACACATTCGCAAATAGCAGAGGAAAAGAAACTACATTTGGTACAAATTTCGAAAGAAAATAATTATTTTCCAACTGTACTTGCTTCGCCAACGACGTGTCGTACAACGGATCAGTTGAAAGCGGATGAAATTCTTGATTTCAAGCAATATTGTTTAGACGGTCGCATTGTGCTGGAAAAGAAGAAATTTCCTCCGTTCTATATGAAACATAAATCGTGGGAGATATATCTGAAGAAACGGGAATATTTACGGAATCAGGATAATGTACGGCGGAATCTGATTGCAGAATACGGAGAGATAAGAAGTTTCCTGACTGATAAATACCCGGAATGTAAACCGTACAAAGCGCCACCAAAAGAAAAAGAACAAGAAGAAGAACCAGTGGAATAAATTAAAAAATGCAATGAATTAAATTATAATTTGTAAATTGTATGAACAATATATGTGGTTAATTTTAGTAATGACTTTTTAAATATATCTATTGAAAAAAATATTATCGCTATGTTTCTATTTTTCAAATCAATATTGTCCTTTTCATTCTAGATATAGTATTACTATGATTTTCTCTAAGCATTTCACACTCGATTTCACATTACAAGTCTCATTGAAATACTATATTTTAATCGATTTTAATGTAAATTTAAAGATTAATTGACTATGTATATGAATAGTCAATATTTTTATGAAGATGAAAAATACATGCCCCGGGTGAGGATCGAACTCACGACCTTAAGATTATGAGACTTACGCGCTGCCTACTGCGCTACCGAGGCTATGTATTCATCCCTTGCACCCTTATGTTTTGAGTAATTCAATTTTTACTAAAATAAATACGAATACACTTATTTGTACAACACAATTTAAATACTAAAAACTCTCGTCTTAAATCTTATTTAAAGTGAAATTATTTATTAAATTGTGATATCTATCACTCATTTTTACTTTCTTATACGCAGTATACAGTGTTTTTGCTGTTTTATGTGACTGTTTTTTACTTTCTTATACATGGTATAGATAAAGAAAGTAAAAGAATGATGCATAATGGAAGTGTGTCCGTATGTTTCACATCTGCAATATGCGTACAGATAGAATAATGGGACTCAATATATATGAATTTCTTGAAATAATTAGTTTTTGCACGTATTAGAGCAATATTTTCTGCAAATTTGAAGGCGCCCCAGTAATTTTTACAGCCTCGGTAGCGCAGTAGGCTTATAAACTTAAGGTCGTGAGTTCAATCCTCACCCGGAGCATAGTTTTACATTCCTAGAAGAGGATGGCTAAAATGGCACCAGCTAGTATTAGAAAACATCAGCTATTTCATAACTCTGAAGCAAATACATGTGTACAGGGTGATTCACGAAGATTGTAAAAAAATTTAAAGCGATGTTGCGGAGGTCATTTTGAATAAAAGATGTCATATAAACATGGGTTCTATTCCATTTGGTTATGTAACTACAAGAGATCAAAGTTTGATGAAAATGCTAATAAATTCAGAAATAGTACCATTAAGAAATCTTAGAAACTATAAGAGATATGAAGTTGGTTAAATACCGAACACAGACAAAGAAGCATAATGATTATTAAAGTTTTGTTGCGGTATATTATTTATTTTAAACAATAGCACAATCTAATTATAGTTTCATGTATGATGAATTAGAAAACAGTTCGCCCTCGAACTCAACAAACAGTTCGAAATGAGCTCGGAAATGAGTGCAGTCATATGAAAAACTTGGCGTAAAGTAGCCATTTTGTCATAAGTACATGAGCAGTAGTACATTAGTGTAAAATACATGCCCCGGGTGAGGATCGAACTCACGACCTTAAGATTATGAGACTTACGCGCTGCCTACTGCGCTACCGAGGCCATAAAATAATATTTGTGGATCTTGTCATTTACCCTTAAGTATAAAAATTATGAATTATTTATATATATACAAATTACATTATACTGAACCTGATATACGGACAAAATTAATAAAAATTAAATTGCAACAGTTCTTATTTTTCGGCTATATGGATTCAAATTCATTTTTTGAACTATAGCTTGTGTGTACTATTAAATACTATCTCCTCCGAATATAATCATGTACATTGATAATATTCAGGGGCGGACTAAGTATAAAGTTACATAGGCGTGTTGACTGCTAGAAACATCAGTTCAGATATAGTAGTTCTCTTGTAACGTGCACCATGTCGTCGTATTTAACATATTCTATTTTCTTATTCATTTTCGTCATTATAACTACTACAGGTACGAAATAATCAGCGTGATTTTGTTTGCAAAAACTGTCAACTAGAATCATTTCAGACTTGTCTACTGCTGAGGATTGTGATAAGAGTATACAGCCTAGAGAAAAACCAGTATCACTGAAACTTCAAGAAGAATTATTATGTGATTACGATAAGACAGTACGACCAGTATTAGCACATACTAACACTACTATCATTGACATCAAATTTATAATCAAGCATGTGGACCTTGTACGTTATTGTTACTAATAATACTTATTTTATATTATTAACATGTATCGTTCTTTTTATAGCTAGAGTACAGTAACACATTAGCAGTTGAATGTTGGTTTGCGATGGTATGTATTTGAGACTAATAGCATAAAGGTGTATAGTATTTCCAAGATGGTTATTTGCAGAAATGGGTCGATGAACATATGCAATGGAATGCTGAGGATTATGGAGACACAGACAAGCTGTTTTTAACCACTAATGACATTTGGGTACCTGATTTATCCGTGTATAATAAGTAAGAATTATTAATTTATTTGATTTTACATACGTCAAATATTAACATACATTAATCCTATCAATCACCATATGATTAATAATTTCGATTATGTCATTTTAGATTCGCTTACTCAAATTCAAAAATTGTTGACGATAGTGGACAATGTCTGATACATAACAATAAAATGGTTATGTGTATTCCGCAAACAACAATTGAAGGAAATTGTGTACCCGACCTGAGACACTGGCCATTCGATGAACAAAATTGTACGCTTAAAATAGGCTCATGGTACCATCATGGCAAAGAGATCGACTTCAATGATACAGAAGTTATCGTACAGGATTATATATTCCGAGAGAATGGCGAATGGAAATTGAAGAATGTATCGCAGAGAAAAGATCCTGGAATATATCCCTGTTGTCCGAATGACACTTATCCCTCCTTGTTGTATTCGTTTATATTACAGAGGCATGCTGGAACCATTATAGCTGCTGTCATTATACCAATTTTCAGTAAGTAAAATTTCGTTGTCTCTGCAAATGATGAACACATCTCACATGCACATAAATATGAAGATATTTACAGGGAATTTAACGAAATTCAACAAACCTTGTTCTAGTTTTCATCCTGATTTCGATAATGACATTATGGTTAGATCCGAAGACACCAGAACGAATCTATCTGATAGCACTGAATGTTCCATGTCATATAATATATCTGCACAATTTAAATTGGGAAATAGTAGACACTGGTGACACTGTACCATACATTAGTAAGTACATACTCTGTAAATGTTCTATTCAAATTAATGTGTACGTATTTGTTATTCTCAGTTCTCATGTTGAGAGATTCCTTGCTGTTGGTAGCACTGACTCTGATTGAAACTGTTGTCGTTAGATGTCTGCTCGACACGAAGAAGGATTCGCCCAGATGGCTGGTGACGTCATTTACGGTTCTTGTAAACAGTAAGCCTGGACAAATGATACTCTTTTCAGAATTAAATCCTGAGGTAATTTCAGAAATCAATTATAAAATAAAATCAATTTAGAAATTTACTACGAAAAAGTATTAATCAAAGGATTCATGAATAATATTGAAGCCTTAACATATTTATTATTCAAAACTAATGATTCTGACATATGTATATTTCAGAATGCTGTTGCAAATATATCTGCAGACGACAGCGAAAATCTTGTTGAAGTACAGACGGAACGACCAAAGGAATGGTATCTACTTGGAAGAGTTATAGATAGAGTCTATTTTGGCATTTACATCATAACATATGCCATTATGATGATCGTTTGTATTCCGAAATAATACATGTTCTTTCTGCAAATGTGTTTGTGTAGATCAGACTAGTTTAATTATTTGTGTTCACATTATTAATTGTACGATTTGTATGAACTAAATCAATCTAAATTATCAAATTTGATTGGTATTATTCCTGCAAATTCTTAATATATTGTTCTATAAGTGTAATCTTTGTTCATACAAGTGAAGAATGTCAAATGAAAGAAAATATTAATTTAATTATATCAGTCAACAAGTTGTCAAAGTATATGTAGCTTATTTGTTTATTGCATAATATTTTGCATGATAAATAAAACGATTTTTAGCAGTGCGCACATTATGCAACAACTGAGTTTATTATATATAATAATAAGTCAAGTCAAGAGACCTTTACCCACCTTTACCGCAGGCAATCATTTATTCCAGTTTGGTCGCCACAGTCCAGTTTAAGTGTAGTTATGACCAGACAATTGTAATTATATATGTACAGAATTGGGTTATCGGTTACAATAAAAAAACATTTCGTATTCACCGTCACATGTGCATGTAACGCAATGTGCTTCTGTTTGTATAACCAATGATTGTACCAGTTCAAGTTAGTATTCACTTACCGATTTAGAAGATTAGGTAACCTAGTCGAAAACTACTGTTTGTTTTATTTCGCTACGCATTACTTTGACATAATATTCAAGAAACATTCAATATTCGAATTACACAAACTATAATTGCATAAACTGTGTGTTAAATAAATGTACCTTTGATTCAAATATAATATTACCTGCATATCGTAAAGTTGTTGCAAATGAATAGTAGATACGTGCAATACTAATACAAACACATATTTTTCTATATTCAGTATTGTTTATGCTAATCTTGACGAATGTTAACGCAATCGATTCTCATATACTCTCTCTAATATGAAACAATAGAAATAGATGTTCGGTATTGATAGAGTGTTTAAATTACACACTAGCTAATACAATACCATTTCACAACAATAGGTGTGAATATATACATGTGGTTCACTATGGATTGAAGTTTTACACAACTGATTCATACAAACACACACACACACACATGCATGCATATTCTTTTAGATCATCGAGTGCGATGTACTCTTTCCGCATACCAATGATTAGAAAATCGAAGGTGTGTTACAATTGGTTACAATTTAACAGACACATAAATTAGTATCAAAATCTGTTAGTTCCTCACGTAAACAAATGTTAAGTGAAATTTTACAAATTGTACAAGTTATCAGTACACATGTTACTTATTTTTATATCACTTTATTAAAGTGACAAATTAATCATGAAATTTTTTTTAATGTACCTATATTATACGGAACAATTTTGTAAATTTAACGTATTGCAAGTTATGATAAGCTACTTTATGAAACTTTTACTTCCGATGGATGTATTGAACGATTAGTTATTTGAATATAACACTAGGTGACTGCTGACCTACGTGTTGTGTTTCCCAATCATCTGAAGTAGGTCAAAGCCTCGGTCAGACTGGGCGCAGACCGGTTCATATATCGGATGCAAGGGAAAGTGCTCCAGAGGAACCACGCCACGCCGAAATATTCGTTATCGCACTACAGACGTATGGAATTAAAGGCCCACCGTGATATTTGGTCGGTTACGTAAGACACTTGCAAAATATATGGAGCAGGTATAAAAAGCGACAGACGATAGTGCATGGACATCAGTCGTTCAACAGACAGACAGAAACAAGCATGGCATTCAAGGTACGTACATCTACGTAATTGTCTCAATGAGTTAAGTGAAAAGTAACTAACATCTGACATCGATAATTTCTTCTTTATTATATTCCTACATACATATAAAGCTGTACGATTAATATAGTAAACTTATTGTAACATTATAAATACATTTTAGTTTTTGTATTTAGTTATTTATACATGTATTGTTGCTAATACTGTATGTGAATTAATAACTGAAAAGGAGGATTTATACGAATTATTTTACAGATCGTAGTGTTCGTTGCCTTTGTGGCCGTGGTTCGTGCTGGAGTCGTCAACTACGCACATGCTCCTGTTGCTTACGCCGCACCTGGTCCTGTTGCTTACGCCGCCCCGGCTCCAGTCGCTTACGCTGCGCCAGTAGCTAAAGCCGAAGAATACGATCCTCATCCACAGTACAGCTTCGCTTACGATATCCAGGACAGCCTGACCGGTGACTCCAAGAGCCAACACGAGACCCGTGACGGAGACGTTGTGCGTGGAAGTTACAGTCTCATCGATGCCGATGGCACCAGGAGAACCGTCGATTACGTTGCTGATCCCCATAACGGATTCAATGCCGTCGTTCACCGTGAACCACTTGGTCATGCAGTAGCTGTCAAGGCTGTCGCTGCTGCTCCTGTTGTTGCTAAAGTTGCCGCTCCTGTTGCTTACGGTGCCCCCGTCGCCTACCACCACTAAACAACCGTTACTGATGTATTTATTTTAAATTTAGGTAGAACAAATTTGTATAAACATGATTGATTTTTTTTTTATGAAAATTGGTTGCAAATAAATTTATATATAAAAGAAATATAGATTTGTGTTATAATCTTCACGCCACTGCGCACATGTTTGCGCATAGTTCCGCCTCATACACCCCCTCGATCGCCATGCAAAAAAACTAAATTTATATATGTAAATAACATGTTCATTTTATTTTATGTATTACAAATTACTTAGTATTATTTCTTTAGAAAAAGATTCCAAATCGCATTTTGGTTGTCAGTAGGCGATTGAACGTAGAACGTATGCTGTAGCAACCCACGAATTCAGCGGCAAATCCATCAAATTAATGCTCATTCAGTTAGAAATATGTCTAATACTTAAATTTGTTCATTTTTCTGATACAAGATTGTATTCTACGCACTATAATAGCTGTCAGCTAATTTAAGCCAACAATCTCTCGCATCATCCGTGGCGTAAGGCGTATCGTTCTAGTTTTAATTAATAATAGTCTTAAATTTCATAATATTAATACAAAATTAAATATTAGGAGTAGAAGCCAATACAATAGGCAACTTTCATGGAATTTTTATTTCATTTTTTTTTCTAAAATCATAAACTTGCGTACTTAAAATGTGATATAATGCAAAGAAACTATTTTTTTTGTTAACTATTTTTGAATAAATTCACTTTGAAATTTGTTTCCAAATTCAAATGTCCCCACCACATGCAAACACGTCTCATTGGTTGTGACGTCACGTATTAGTACGTATTTTAGATTGTATTCTGACAGTTCTACGTTCACTTACTTCTTTGACAAATTGTACAAGTTTGAATAATATCTGAAATGGATAAAACAAAAATACGTAAAGATAAATGTAGAAAATATCGTATTGTGCCAGTGTGCAAAAACAATAGTGAAAAGAATCCGGATAAAATACTTTTTCAAGTACCATTGATACTGTCGAAAAGGAGATCGTGAGTGACAGCTACAGGACGAAACTTGTCGGATTTTTCAGAGAAATCAATTCTATTTGTGTACGAGGATCATTTCAAAGTACGTATATAGATATTTTATATTGAATACACTAAATTATATAACTGTAACCACTATAATTGCAGCTAGAAGAAGATATGGAAAATTATATTAAATTTAAATTAACGGGAAGCCAGAAAAATATGAAAGATGATGTCGTTCCTCATATATTTAATTGTCAACCTAATAGAAAAAGGGCACATTCAAAACCATAACGGGAGGATGATATCAAACGAAGAAGAGAGCAGTTGATAGAAGAAGCGATGAAGACGGCGTCAAGAACTGAACCAGTTCAATCAACTTCTACAGTGGAATATAGCGAGACTGAAGAAAGTATTTGTGTACAAGATAATGATCAAATGTATAAAGATATTGCTATTCAGGTTCAACCAAGTGTCAAACATAAAGTAATTCAGTGTAACATGAGAAGTAAAACTGTTGAAAAAATATGTTCTCCCATAAAATTCGTACCTGTATGTAAACAGAATTATGTCCCTAAAACTTGCTTTCGAAAATACTAATAGGGTACAAAGAATAATATACCACAATAACCAAACACAACAGTTAAAGAATAGATATAAATGGTTATACTTGACTACTGTGAAACGATCTACTAATACGTGACGTCACAAGAGAGTGGGGGAAAATTTCTTGGATTCTCAAAGGCGCGAACTTTTAGGAAGTTTCTTTAATTTATTCTGGACAAAATAAAGCAAATAAAAAATTTTAAAAAATATTTTCGTTAATAAGGGAGCATGTGTGACATTTTAAGCGTATTTCAAAATTTCATGAAAGTTGCCTATTATACAACACTACGACAGGTAAAGAAATATTAAATAAGTTACGCCACAATATCAATATAGTTAGTACTGAAAATACGCACTAGATGGTACCCCAGTTTATTATCACATTTTTATTAATAAATACAGCAATCAGACTTATCATATCGTTCACTGTAACATAAATTTGTTATTACTTAATTTATGATTAAAATATAATTTTATTGTAATAAAAAATAATTAAAAACGAATCATATAGAAACCCGATTACCAGACATGGTTCTCGACTGGGAGTGTGGCGTACTCCTGTAATCTAGCTACTTGGAGGTCGGGTTCAGTGGATGGTTTGAGATCAGGGGCTCTGTGTGCGGGATACTCACGTTGACTGGACGTCCGCACTAAGCTCGGCATCAATATGGTCATCCTGGAGGAGTCCGGGATGATCAGGTTGGCTAAGGCGGGGCGCACCGGGCCAGGGGGGAAACCCAGCAGCCAAAAGTCCCCGTGTTGTGCAGTAGTGGGATAGCGTTCGGGAGTGGGCGCCCGTATGCAGCCTGATCAACATAACTAGACCTGGACCTTTTTTATTTTAAAAAAATTAAAACAATAATTTTTTTAATGTTTACTTTTGAACAATTTTGAAAACGGTTCACTGGAAAAAATATACTTTCTGAATAATTTTCAAACAATTTATGTTGCGGCCCTTATCTTTGGTGGTGTCCAAACACGTAATTGATCAAGTTGTTCTGTTGCGAAGTAATGATACAGGAATTATTTCTCCAGGATTTGCATCACCGTCATTGCCTATGCAAGTATAAAACACTGCAATAGAATTAAATAAAAATAATGTATCCTCTCACAATACCTAGAAAACATAAACTTCTACACAAGATATGTTCGTCATTTTCATTCATTTTGTTAAGAAATCTTTATTTCAATTCATAGTGTCATTGTGAGAAAAAACTGTACTTATATCTCTATCTCGCTCGTACGTATTGTAATAATGGTATAATTTTCTATTGATTAATTATAAATTATTGATTTCATCAATATTTTCGTATACCTATATTATTTAAAGATACTGTAAACAAGTTACAGGTTTAAAAAAGAAATTGGGCTCGTCCGGGATTTGAACCCGGGACCTCTCGCACCCTAAGCGAGAATCATACCCCTAGACCAACGAGCCTCTTAGCGTGCTGTGTAGTATATGTACATACCATGAAGCAAATAGATTTGATATAATTCATATCGTTCTATACAGATATGTTATAAATATGCTGTAAATTGTGACAAGTATAGTAAATTTGTTACCTTACGAATGACTTCAAACACCAAACTTTAATCTTATTTTGCTTACATATATGTATATTAACTTTAATATATAGTAAGATAGGATATAAGGACAGGTATGTTAACCAAATATAATAATGAAACGGTTAATAATGAAATGAACATATGAACACTTTCTTCAGTTTTTTTCCACAGAGATTTCGAAAATTTATTTGACTTAGAAATTGCATGATACAATCAAGTCAGTCTTTGTTTTGTGTGTTTTAAAACGGGAAGAAATAAAACTCAAAAGGATAAGTTTTTATAAAAGGGTGAATATTTTTCCAAGATAATAAAAAATACAACGAAATATCGGCGAGAGCAGAAATGTATTAACAAAACATATTGGCGATAACTTTCGTTTGTTTTTGAAGCAAATATATAGATACATTATAGCCTTTAATAACGTCACCAATGTAATGTGTAGTTAGTGTTTACATTTACATATTGTACTTGTACCATTTCATATTGACGGTAGATATATATGTATAAAGAGACACATATACGTATAATATTATTTATAGATTTCTCAAATCCAATTATCCTTGGATAAGAAATATTTATACAAACTTGTATCGTATGCATTGTGTGTAAGACAAAATGACACATTACATCGGTGACATTACAACTAAAAATAATATAATGTTTAATTTAATAATCATACAGTAATGATATAATCAATATTTTATACATCGCATTCCACTAAAACTGGAACGGTGCGTTATACAAATTATAGAATAGAATGAGAATTAAAAGTAAAATATATTTAATATAATATTGATATAGAGTCATTTCTAAGTTAACATTCAATTCCTAAAAAAATCGTAACTTATGACAAAGTTTTACATTAAAAAATACACAGGTATAGATTTTTATTAAATTTCATACAATCAGTCTACATGAATTAACTATGACTTTCTTCAAGGACATGGTGCCTTTACACTATTTACACTGAAAAATAACCATTTACAACGGGGGGTGGTGGGCAGGCGGCGGTAGGATGGGGATGAGTTGGGGAGGGGTGGGGATATTTGCAATTATTTCTCTTATCGAGAATATCATCAATCATTTTAATTATACAATCAATTATTAGCCGTGTGTGTATGTTGTATGTGGTGGTGGTGATTGTGATCGTTAATGATGAATGATAATTGAAATATATATTTATATCTAATGTTTATACAACTATATAAATACGAACAGAACAACAAACAGATGATATTACTGAATGCAATGTAATGTTCTTTTAAATAAACCAACATACATACATACATACATATACAATATGCAGATGGCTGTGTCCGTGTGAGTGTGTGTGACAATGAGTGCACAGGAGTTTACAAACTAAACAGTTCTGTCTGATTGTGATGTATGACACTGATGATGATGATGATGATGATGATCACATACTAGCTGATGGATGCGCGCGTGTTAGCAGCGGGGAGAGGGGTACACACAACTGTTTATAGACTCACACACACACATTTTTTATAACTGTCTGTATGTTCCTCTGAACTTGAGAACAGTTTGTACTGATCTTTGTGTCTAGTGTTTGTGGAATGTTCAAATGACCGTAATGTACACGAGTGACTGAGTCTACTCGTATGACACACACACTTGGCATCGGTTCCGTCGCACCGTTCTGTCCACCACTGCACTCACTTGGGCGGGTACGGGTTGATTACTGTGACCGCGGCTGCTTGCTGGCTCGCCAACACCGCGGCTGCAACCAAGAAACAGCCACGTTACACACTTGTCATTAACGTTAACTAACTTATAACCTCAATCTCCCTCTCTCGCACTCTGTATATACCCAGGTTCTAAGTATATACAAGAGTCACAAACACAATAGACAAAAAAAAGCAACCATTCGTTATTTATGTAGCAACAAACACGATACGTTTGGCAGTGACATTCTCATCGCTATCTATTGTGTATGTTTGTGTTTGCTCTTGTAGAGAGAGTTATAATTAAATAATAGTTTTGACAACGGTAGGGCTGGCGGGGTGGGGAGCACTAATGTCTTTCTCTCTCTTGCTGGAAGACTAATTACACACTTGTAGCAGTAGTAACAGTGAGAGTAGCGGTGGTTGAGCGGTTCAATTTGGCTGGTTAGTGACGATCATCAACCATCCGTTTACATCAAAGTCTTTCTTGCTATATGTATATAAACGTGGTTCTCTAAGACACTTACGTCATCAGGTCATACCCGTATGCCAAATGTACAAAACACAACTGTTCAATGATTTTGTGTTTAAGAGGTTATGTTTGTCAGTTGAAACACACACCGTACCATGCCATTTACAATATAAAAGCTCGTTAATAATGAATGATTAGATGAATGTGAGTGTGTGTATGTATTTGTTTGTTTGTTTTGCAAAACAAAGTATATCGAGACACAATCAGCTCTTATCATTTACATGGATAGAGTCATAGATATCACAGACTTCTCTACAACACCTAGTGAAGGTTAATCGTTTATCAATTATTAATTAATTATTAATATATATTATGTATAATATTTTACAGCACACATATTGACAATATGCACATTATAGACAACTATATGTTATGTTTCTTTTGTTTTTGATGATAACAAAATATTAGAGAGAGATGCGCGACGATGTACACTGCACTCGCAACAACAACAACAACAACAACACGGCCACCGCTTATATCACCAATATGGTGTACTGTAAAAGCCTCCGAACCGAGGCCAGGACTAGTAGCTACTAGGCTATTATTATATAGGCTAAACAAAGTGCATGATGGGCCAAAGTCAGACGTGCCTGGTTCCTAGATCTACGCACATGGATTTACAAAATCAAACAACGTTCTCATCATCATCTTTGTCATTTACATATGCATTTCACTTGTCAAAAAGATAATACAACTATGCCTGGTATTCAGTGAATCACAAATATACATATACAGTATACTGTGTAACGTAAATATGCACTTTTAATAATAGTGCAACTGTCAATTTTCAAATTAAAACGAAACAATCAGGCAAATAACTTATTAATCTGTAAATCCAGTTGCGTATAGACCAGTTTCTAGCCTATCAGAAGGGTGGAGATGTGTGTTTGTGGTTAGTATGTAAGATTGGGAGCCCGAATTATTTGAATAATGCGTGTGCGTGTATGTTATGTTGCTGTTCTACATGTGTGGGGTGGATGTTTGTGTGGCTCATTACGAGGTCGCGCTGCAAGCCACCGCGGGCTATTGTCAAGGCCGCACTAATGGCTTACCTCCGTACGGGGGAGCGTATAGTGGGTACCCTAATCCTACATGAGTATGATGGTGTGTGTGCACGTGTCGTTGCGGTGGCGGTGATCGGCTCTCCTTGCTATCCACCGGTGTTTGTTTCCCGCCCGGTGCTGTGCCACCGCCGACTCCTCCACCAGGTCCGCCGCCACCGGGAGTCTGCGACGTTGGCGGGCCACCCTGTTGGCCGGGGCCGGGCGGCTGCTGTGTGGACGGTGGTCCGCCGCCACTCGATGGACTGGCACTCGCCACGGACGTCTTCGGTGTCGGTGATTTCATTGCACGTTCTTGCAGCTCGTGGATCTTGTGTGACGTGTAATACTGGTTAGCGTGATGCTGCAGCAGATCTAACGCTTTGGTGGGACCTTGTGGGGGTCGTGACAAGTCCTCGGGTGCATGGTACCGGGGTATCTGCGGGTGCAAGTACGGACTACCACTGTACGGGCCTGGTACCAACATACTTCTGTACATTGGATGATTCGGGTCGAACGGTAGGGCACCATAGTGCGGTGATTGCATATAACTGGGATGGATGTATGCGTACTGTGATGTGGGTGGTGGCGGTGGACCCTGTGTCTCCATCGTCGGCTTCACACCTTCCTGTTTCACCTCTTTCTCTTTCTTCTCCTCCGACACTATTTTCTCCTTGTGTTTGACACTTGGACTCTGCGAAGGAGCCTTGTTGGGTGTGGAATTCTTCTGTGACTGCGGCTCAGGCGGTGGTTGCGGTTCTTTTCTGCGCTGCTGATCAGGATACAGGTAATATCGCCGCATATCCTCCTCCCGTTGCTGTTGTTGTTGCTGCTGCTGCTGCTGTTGTTGTTGCTGCTGCTGCTGTTGCTGTTGATGCTGTTGCTGTGACTGTGAATGATGATGATGGTTCATATGCGCAGGTTGTTGTTGCGGCTGACGCGAGTACATATACGGACTCATCTGGTTCTTCATCTCGATACTCTCTTTCAGTATCTGATGGTTCTCGTTCTGATGTTTCTCCTTCAACGCGGGCTCCGTTTTTACTTTGCCTGGCGTTGGAACTTGTATCGGATTGGGTATGGGTGCGGCAGGTTTATTATTATGTTCAGCAGGACTGGGACTCTCTTTTATTCGTTCTTCCTTGAGTTTATCTTCCGGCACCATTGACACAGCGCCATAAGAAGGTTCCATGTTGTACCCGTAACCTGGCACATAGCCGTACGAGTAATAATGTTGTTGCAACATCTTTTGTTGATACTCGGGTGCGTCTTTCTTTGGGTCTTTCTCCAAAGATTTGTCCACTGTGACTTTGTCGACTTCCTTGGGCTTGCCGTCCGGCACTTGCTGTTGTACCGACGGTACCAAGTACGGTGGTTGACCGTAGAACGGGTACATGCCGTACTGCGGCATGGAATGTGGCATTGTTTGACCCGGTTCAGTCTTCTTATCAGCAGCCGTCTTATTCTTATCACCGACTTCTGATTCCAACACGGGCGCTGCATCGTCCGAAATGTCTGAATACGCGGGACTCTGAACTTCTTCCCTTCCCGACTGATCTATGCCGAACACTGGTTGCTCCGGTTGCGGGTGCGGATGAGGACTGCCCGCGGGCGATTTTCGATTCTTCTTCTTGTAGTTTTGCGGCTTGTTGCGGTCCTTCTTGTCGTCCGGCATGAGAGCAGCCGTTGGTTTGACTTTGAACTGGGGGATTTTGTTCTGTTGAACGGGTGATGTCAAACTCTGCGGCTGTTGTTGCTGTTGATGTTGCGGCATCGCGTGGTTCTGGTGAGTCAGCGACGGATGCTGCTGACTCGGATGATGTGATGCGGGAATCTGTTGCGGATGAACAATTTGCTGCGGCTGCATCTGTTGTATCTGTGTTGGTTGGGGCTGCATCTGTTGTTGAGGGGGCAGGTTCACTTGAGCTGTTAGTTGATTCGTGAATGTCTGCGGTGGTAGAGGATTCTCCGGCTGTTGTTGTTGTTGCATCGGTTGCTGCTGCTGTTGCTGTTGTTGCATCGGCTGCTGCTGCTGCTGTTGTTGTTGTGGGGGTTGGTTGGGAGCTATCGTTACACTGACGGGTCGTACAACAGCCGGTAATGCATTGTTGTTCGGTAACGATACATCTGAAACAATTAAAGTAAGTATTAATACGTTATATCAAGAATACACTATTGCAAAGTATTACACATCGCATTGGTGTCAATGTGCTAGTAACTTGTGGTAACTTACTTGACGTCGGTGCTTTGTTTCCACCAAATGCACCAACCGGGAAGTCTTCTTGTGGTCCGAACCTCAGAACGCCAGGTTTAACGACACTCTTCTGGTCCGCCACGGGTATCACAGGGGGTGGTGCGGCCGTCGGCGTAATGTCCGGCGGTGGTGCCGCATGTTGTGGAGTTTGTGGTGACGGCGGTGTACTTCGTGGTGTCCCGGGTTGACTCGGTACTTCCGGTACAACTAGTCCGCCACCAGGTGTCGGTACTATTAACGGTGTCACCTCCTCCTTCTTTTGCGGAGTGACAGGTGCTTCGGGTATTTTCTCGGGACTTTTGACCGGCGGTGCCGGACTCGGAGCCTCGATGTTTGATTCGTCGTTCTCGGACATCGAAGTGACGTCTTTCGTATCGTCATCGTCCGCTGATCCGTGCGCATGGGACTGATGGTATTTCAGTCCGTTGATATGTTTGTACTTCTTTGAACAATTCGGCTCGGGACACTCGAGCAGAACTGGTGAAGCCGGTGGACTACCGTTGGTTGGTGGCGGTGCCGGAGTGCTGGCTACACGGGACTTTTTCCCAGTGCTCGGTGGAGGAGTCTCCTCTTCACCGGTTCGGCTCTTCCGTTTTGAGCTCGGCTCCGGTCGGGGAGGTATGAAAGGTGTCGGCGACGATGTACCCGTATTCGTACCGGTTCCGGTACCTGTCGCTCCGCCGCGACGCCCTTTGCCGCCGCCGTTACGGAGTTTGCTGTGCACGGATGAACGTGTTTCCGTGAAATTACTGAGGTCATTTCCGGGGGTAGTACTGGCTGCCGCTCGCCCCCGTTTACCCCGACCCTTCGGTGTACGAGCATCGAGGTCACTCGTCGGAGAATCACAGAATCTAGAACACCAACCAAGGAAAAAACAGGGTTAATGTTGCCGTAACACACACATAATCCCATAAAAATATTTTTAGTTTCACGCAAACAACTGAACACAATGTATAACATCAAAAGTACATCTACGGTATATGAAACATTATTCGTTGTAGTTCAAAGCACAATGTCAACTTTTGTATTTGTTGAAATGATTTAATAATGTATGTACTGCGCGTAATGATAAATTATCAACTGCTTATCAAAACAAAAGTGTGAACAGTGAGTTTTGGCAAACAAAGCGAAACTAAAATCAACATCACACCGTGTGAAGCGCTGTGAGCTATTGTTTTCGAAGACGCTTTATGTAACGTAAGATGATGGATGTGCTGAATACGAAATCCGACAAGCTCACGCGCCACCGACTCCATAAAAGACGGGTTAATCCCCAGCCGAGTTCCGGATAATGTAATGTACAAATACACTGTCAGGCAAACTCCTTGTAGTCAGCTACACCGCCATACAATAGTGTAAAGTTGGTTGTCTATCTGCACAGGATTATAATCATTCTATTTATCAAATGTTATATTCCAACATATGTATGTAAATTAGAATTGAAATAATGGATTGAAATAAAATAATAATTATAAAATAACTACGCTTGTGAAATTAAATATACCTTTGCAGTTTAATAAGTTCCGGGGTGTTTGCAAATTGAATTTGAATTTGCCAGAACATTGAGAATTCAAAATGAATTTTGTTACCGCATTAATGTTTAATGAAACTAGTAATTACACGTTACAATGTTATTAATAGGCTTTTACATTATATAATGAAACGATTATGAATAATTTTGTAGTTTATAAAATACGAGAGTCTAATTATAAAATAATTATTATTTATGTAATATCTAGTCATTACGATCGGCAGCTCGTTTATATGGGCATATAAATTCACATTTTATCTGATGCCGATTTTATTAGCCAGGTAATTAAACAGTCAGTTCTATATAATTAATTACACATGGTCAAATAGCTGCAGTCATCGTCAATTCACAGCCTGTTTTATAGAATTACTGATGACATTTATTTTTATTTATGACACATACTTGTATGAACGAAGTTAAAATAAATCACAAATAAATTTACTTTACTAGAATGAATGATAGTAGAAAATAGCACAATGTTTTTAATATTTAATACATATAATCCAAGATTAGTTAACTCTAGGTTTGTTCTACCATAATTAAGTTTACAATCGTTGCATAATCTGCTTTTTTACTCGTGTTTTAATTGGCTTAAATGTTAGGAGTCCTTGGATGTAACTCCGGGTTATATACTCGTAATATTAACGGATCGGTCAGGCTATCTTGTACCAGTTGAAATTCCATACCGCTACAACCCTAGCTGTACTGCTGAAACCACCAATGCTGGTTGATGGGAGGGTGGGTTGTGCTTGAGGGTTTGTACATAAGGTTGAGTTCCCGATTTGCGGTCGACCAATGTCGCTTGTACGCTGTGCCACCGATGCGGAAGAATTCAAACCGTTTTAAGAACCGGAAATGTCGGAATTTCGCGTGCCGCACGTTTATTGATCGTGTAGGCGGGGCGTCGCTATGGTGACGCGCGAAAACGAGCGGCATCGGCATGATGCGCGGGTTCGGAGGGGGACGAACAGATAGGTATAATCGCGGGGTAGAGGTGTTACAATATTAATTACGTAAAACGTACACCACGCACCGGCATATTCAGCCCGTAATCAGATCAACTGAGCTTTTCATAATTGAACACAGATGGTGTGCACAGTTAGTGATACATACGATATAATACAATGTTTTTATGGTACATTTGAACTCATTTATGTTTCTTTGTGTGTATGTTTCTCAATATAGAAGTGTTTTTATTGCAGGTAAAATTTATATTTCAGAGACTGTCGCTGTTAATTGTTTACGAATGAAACTACAATTGCTGAAGCAAATATGTAACTAAATATTTGTTAAATAATATTAGTAATTCTGCTACACAAACATAAGCATACATTTCAGGTGGAACTGCATTAATCCATGGTTAAGTTTGGAGTAAATTATGGATAATTAATTACCTGGGTGGTGCCCAATCATGTCTCGTACAGTCTAGAAGGGTTCCCACATATGTCTTGCCCCTCCACGTGACATTAACAACAAGGACTCCTGAAACAAAATAAAATATACATTAATTTCACACTTTTTAAATTATTATAATTATTCTCTACGTGTATTTACATGGAGAATAATGTTTAATATACTTTTAACCTAATATTCCATATACACCTGTGATACAATGTATAACGGACATTTGGAAAATGTATGAAAAGTATTGATTTTATGATTAATGAATTTAGGTCATACTTTTTTTTCTTTTAACAGATTAATCGCGATATGTAAACATTGCGTGCTATTCTCTAACAAATTGTTTGGTCTTTTAGTTTATTAATCAACATAAAAACTGTGAATTAATCACATTCGAATCAATGTATTATTACGTAGATATATTTGTAATTTTGGTTGTTGATACTTATCAAATGCAAGCAAATACTTTAAACCTGAGTAAACAATATTCAATTACATACATACTCATACAAGCACAAATGTTAACATTTAGATACAATATTGTTGACAAAACAAAATTCATTCATGATAAACAAAATAACTTTCTACTACAAAACACAGCAATAAAACTGTAACCTTTAATAAAGAATGTTGTGTAAATAAAAGCCAATAAACCGAAAGACCTTTACGCATAAAACAAATGTATATCAGTATTGTTACAGTCACTGCATTTGCTACATATCGATGATGCAATTTTAATCAATATCCCAACGGATACATATTCGATACGGTGTGTATCGTAATTGGTGCATTTCGCGTTCGATAAAAAAAAAACTACGTCGTTAATTTAACGACTAAATGAAACCAAGGTTCGTTTTTTATAACTTGTTTCCAATGTCATTACTGTTGATAATAACTACCGACTAGGTGGCTGTGGATATTTGGTTAAAGTAAATGTTTTTATAACGGATTAATAGGTCCTAAACAAAAATAAAAAATAAACATTTGATATATGTATATTTATGTGCGAGAAAAATAACAAGCTTTCGCCGTAAATTTTTACGTAAATGTGTACAATTTTTTTTATAAATTATTCATTTACAATAACAGGTAATTTCCAAGCGAAGTGTTATCAACACAATCTGATTATATTAAACAGGTATAGAGGTTATGTTGCTTTAGTGGAACTATAATTTTAACTGTACTTTATTAATATGTCAATTAGTGTAATGGCACGGAGAAAATTAAATTCTTCCAACATTTTTTTCAACGTTGCGAAAGAATGAACACTGTTATTATATGATTACGGGATTATTTATGATGATAGATCAAATCATGATTGACCGGCTCGTAATAGAAAAAATATGCTAGTTATCAAAAGGTAATACGTGTTTAAAATAAGTACTTATACGGAATCAAACCAAATGTATAATGAATTTACACATAAAAAGTATTTACAGTGGAATAGTGAACTTAAAAGGATCAAGAAGTTGGTTCACTATAAACGAATGTATACTATAAGCGAGTTTCCACTATATGCGGGTTGACTATAAGTGAAGTCCACTATATATTAATAACGATTAATAGTGTATTTCTAATAACTATTCTAAGATCCGCATAACGATCTTGTTACACCGGTCTAATGTAACTATTCCTCTTCTAATTCAGTGCCCCGTATCGGCAGTTCATGTTTCACGAACCGACTATGGTGTGGGCCGCCGCTGATGGACGAATTGTCCGCACGGAGGTCGCGCCCTCTGCGATCACAGGCGGCCATGTCGAGATCACGCGATAATGCACCACACTAATTAATCTTACGAACCGGCGGCCAGGCATAGGGCGCGTACCATACAACTTCGGCCGAGAGCGGCTGAATCGTGCCAGTGGCGGAGGGGCAGCCAGGGAGAAAGGGGGCAGAAGGTAATAAATGTAAATGAGGCGAACGGACAACGCAAGCTCGGCTACACCGCGCGAGCAAGAGAGCGGATCGAAGTGTGTCTTGCTCCAGGAATGCCGCTTCTCAAGTGTCTTACACGGGTACACTCCATAGCAAAACTGTTGCAAGACGAATGCAATTATATATATAAAAAAAATAATATGAAACATCATTTCCATTGAAAATAATACAAATAACTGTAATAGTATAATAAATATTTTAAGAGACTTCAATAAAAATATAAGGTTTTACTTTACGATATGTCAACTTTGCAAGAGATTGAAATAATTATGATAAAACAGATAGCAAGATTTGCAATGTCAGTTCGAAGTTAAGAACTACTCGATTGATCTCATTTAGCAATGATATAATCATACTTCTATAACATTGTCATCTCTCAACAGCGGTTTCATGGAATAATCTTCATACGAAATTGTAGAACGAATCAGGCCTTTACACAACATTGAAATAACGATGTCAATATTTAGAGAACATTCTCCAGTCACTTAATTAGTTTAAAATAGTTTTATATCTTTCGAAGCGTGTATCAATTAAGACATTGAATTATTACTAGTAACACTGTAAAATTTACATCGAGAGAAACATACGAGAGATCTCTAATCACACATTCAGGCTAAATTCTAATTAGTCATGACAACTACTACTTGAAGATAGTAAAATTTAAAAGATATATTCATCAATTTCAATTCTTTTTCTGTATACAATATTTTACATTAATTCAAAATATTTATCAAATAAATACAATTTTATATAACTATAAATATAAGTGCTTGTGAGATTCTGAATCTGACGTACTGACAACGTGCGAATGAACTAATAGCTTCAATCTCATACAAACTAGTACACTATTTTATTGTTTTAGCAAATTCAGACTGCAACGGAGGTAGTCTGTTTAATTATCTACATTCCCAGTATACTATTAGATGGCAGCACTAGCCTCGGGAATAAACTCCATTTAGAATGTCCGCACTCCGACTTACACGGTGATGACACACGACTCTCTAGCAAGAATGTAACGATTTCAGTAACATGAATTAGTTCTTACATGTGGTAACGGTAACTGAACACGGTAGCAGTTAGCAACATCCGGTACGGTTAAAAGTGAGGTTCACACCTTAACAACATACAGTACAGCATTCAAGAAATTTTCATTTATATTATAAATTATAATAACTACCGCTATTTACGAAATAAATTTTACGGTGTTTGATTAAATTCAGTACAAGACTCTCAACTATACACATTTGTAATCAAGTAATGAGTGGTTCGGTATTTTTGGGCAAGTCCATTGTACTCGACAACTGATTAAAATGCTGAAAGCACAAATCTTTGTCATTGTCCGACGTTCGTTGAATCAATCACAGGAAACAAAACAACGTCAATACCAATCGCAAAATAGGAAAAACACAAAGCAAAAAGAAAAACGAACCGAACCGAAACTGAAAATAAAACATCGAAAACAGCGGACAAAAAAATAAAACAATGGCGACAAGATCGAAAGCCGTTCGAAAATAAAAATAAAACAAAGGCTAAAAAGAGTAATCAGAAAGGAGGAAGAACTAACAAAGAAACACGAATAAGAGAAACAGAAGACGGGAACAAGTTGCAATCACTGCTTACTTCATAACGCAATACAAACGTACAATTCGTGTATCTGTGCGTGCGCGCGTGTGTGTGTGTGTGTGTGTTGGGAACAAAAGACGGCGAGAAGGTAATTAGTAAGTAAGTTCCGAGCCCATTATTAGAAGCGAGTGGAGCGAAGTGAAGCGACTCGAGCCTGCCAGGCGGTTAGCAAACAATACGTTCCATTGATTAAGCGAACGAAGATGGCGCATTCTCCGTCTCTCTCTCTCTCTCTCATTCTCTTGACGGTGTCGCTATCTGTCTCTGTTTTCTCGTACACTTGGGAGCGCCCCGTAACACTCATCCTTCTGCCACGTAGTGTCTGTGCGAGGCGAGGACTGTGCAACGTGATGGAATCCACTGAAAATACTGACGTGTACCGGCACTGGTAACTAGCGACGTTGGTGTCTAAACGACGAACTTAAGCGACATGCGAATTCTAACTACAGCAGAAGACGCGACCGGGATTGTGAAGAATTAACTGATTAAATTAATTATCTTCACTGAAAGTCTACAGCAGACTTTTCAATTAATACGATTTTGAAAAGAATGCATTTAATAAATTATATCTACATTTGATACGCTATGAAATACATATTTAAAATACCGTGAAGTTTGAAGAAAAATAATTTAGTACAAAATGTTAACTTGTAAAATATTCAGCAGTCAATAAGAATATTTGAGTAGTATGTATATATTTATATATAATGACATAATTTAGTGAAAATGCTCTTTATTACAATCGTTACATTTGAGTGAATACATACGTATGTAAGTGTGATTTCATGTCACTTTTATCATGTTGGCACGTGTGCTATGTGTAATGTAATGTTGGTATGCTCTTGTCCGGTTCACTGGCACGGAACGTAACGAGAGTTATACAGGCCTTGGTGAAGCACCAGTAACGACCTTTAACATGCTTTGGTTCTTTTGTCTCCCGGGCAATACAAATGTTATACACGGAAAACGAGCTTTGAAACGCAATTTAAATTGAATCTAAGTAGTCTCTCACCCGAACAAAAGACTGTGTTCACATCAAATACACACTATATATGCTACAGACTAGAAGTAGTTGCACGGAACAAATCTTTATTACTACTCGCAACTTTACCAGAAGACATTTTATAGTTTGAAATATGACTATTACAGTTTTTATTGCACATAAAATACGTCAGAATTATTTGCAACATGACACGAGAAAAGGTTGGAATTATTAAAGAAGAATCAACAGCAACAGTAACAATTAAATCAATTCTGTGTGTTTTATAAAATGAAAAACATGATTACTAGACAGCAACAGTCAACAGTATCAATTAAATCAATTCTGTGTGTTTTATAAAATTAAAATCATAATTACTAGGCCTACAAAATGATATATATTATTTTTAAAAAATGTAAAATTCTGTGTTTTTAAGAATTAATGCACAAAGCTGTATACATGTGACATGTTCTATGACACAAGTAAACCGTCTAGTTACCAGACATGTCACGCGAATAGTTACACAGTTCCCGTCTTGCTTGTCAAAGTTCCACCTAATTTGCGCTGCACTTTCAAGTGCGACAACTGAACGTGTTAGCGAGCAACCGTATGTAATCTTATAATCCTGATTAAGGTGCTCACCTACATAACAGTGTTATGCACATGATGTAAGTTCCACAAAACTTTATCATTCTAAAGTTGTGTTTACACGAGACATGAATTATCTACGAAACCCGAACATGTTTGCATCAGCACTTCGATGTACACATATACGTTGATGAGAACATGGACATGGTACATCTAATAAGTACGTTATACGCAGTCAGAGCTCGATATACAAATTTCACAAAGGTTTCTTCTTTTTAATGAAAAATAATTTACATAAGTAATATTTCACATAACAGACTTTAAATGTAGCTTTCAGAACATGTATTTTAATAATGTTTTCAGGCTGTGATATTGTGTTTGTAATATTATTTTACATCTACATGTATAAGTGTATTTTACGAACATCACATCACAAATTTATGCCGTGGAAAACTCAGAACTGAGGAATGATTCAATAAAACGATCAAATGTTACACATAAAGAATTTTAATGTGATTCTACGTATTTAACTATAAATATTCTAGTAGATAATGTCATTATATCCAATCGATATAACACAATACAACTCGCTAATGGTCCGGTATATTACGAGTGACGTTTCAGAAACCATTTAAACGATATTAACCTTCAAAGCGGTTAGTAATCAGATCGAATTACAATGTAACGGCGTGTAAACATAGTTACAAATCAACGTTTACCACTGACAGACCAAACAATTAATGTATAGTTATTCTACAATTGCTAAATTGTACAATTGCAGTCAAAGAGGAGTCGTGAACTTTCTATTCAATGTTCTGCAGTGGTAAAACCAAGGAATGTTTGTGTAACATTATATATAATTCTCATAACTCACAAATATGTGTTTTTATTGCACCCCAGGTAGTTTAAATATTCAGTAAATCCACTTTCCTGCTACAAATAAATGTGTGCGTGTGATGGAGGGCGTATAGTCTCAGTTGGCCACGGAAACCGCATGCGACGGAAGCCGTTGAAAAATTGAAGCTTATTATCCCTGCAGTGACGTCAGCAGAATTTATATACCCCAGTATAGTGGGCTGTGGATGGTAAGGGTCTGGACAACAGAATGCTCGACCGTCATTTATCATAAATAAACTGTCAACATTGTGAGTTTGCGCACACAAACCACACTTTTTACTTAGCCTATACACAGTTTAAAGAAAGTACACGAATCATGAAATTTGTTTATACGATGTTTTAATTATATTTCTTAAATGTTGATAAAATAGATGTATTTAAATAATATATTAGCCACGTGTTTATTAATAATAAATATGCAAAAAAAAAAAACGTAGGAGTAACAATTAAGTATTCGTAAACAATAGTTATTTTAATTCTTTTTGTTCATTTCAATTTTATTTTTGGATTAGTCCAGTAAAAAATACAATCACAGAACACGAATGAACTATCTCTGAGACGACGATGCTGTCAGCACTAAATAGAGTACGTAATTGCTGCTTTGCGGCACACCCGAGCGCCGCTCTACAGAGATATACACACTGTACTAAAGCTTGTTCACGGAACTTGACAAAGTATCTTCCGTACATGTGTAAGTGTGAGTGTGTACGTGCAATATGTGAATCCCAGGACGGACGGGATAAGCTCCGTCGGGAGCTAGACGTCGGATTAAGGCGTATAAAGGATCTCACAGGACACCCCGGTGACGAACAGAACGCGAATCCTGGACTGCGACAAGGGGAGTTAAAGTGTGATTGAACATGGAGTGTTGATGGCTCATCACATCAATGTAGAAGGCTGACACACACAGGCTATTTAACATTCATGACAGTGCGACAATAAAATCACATTTACCATTAAATCAAGCGGATAACATCGTAATGCACCTTGGCACTGCAGAACATTTAATGCTACAAGTGATCTGTTTTAAACCTTCTTAATGTTTGTTGTTACACTTCAATCAGTCAAGTTATAAAACATTGTTTACGAAGTAAAGTCCATAAAATGAACATGTTATAACACGCAACTTACATATTTCTTATCATTTTTTTTTATTCAGCACTTCGTGCTATTATGAATGATTGCAGTACAATTTGTGAAAAAAAGAACCTTCACGTGTAAAACACAGATCGATAGTTGCGCTTTGTTGGCGCTGTATACAATTTCCTGTTACGGTACTGTGAACACATGTTTCACGCTTATTTCTTCTATTTCGCCTTCTGGGTGGCTCGTCATGCTTCAAACAACACTTAATTGTTTTTTTTTCTAATTTAGAAAACAACATTCAATCAAGCTATACTGCACAAATGAATATGAAGTACATATTTGTATTAGCACAAGAATATGTAATATGTAAATATAAAATATGTATATTTATTTAGTTCGTTTTAATATCACAATATTTATTAAGAGCGATATGTTTCGTACACACTGTAACATCATCAGGCGAAAAAACATATAAACAAATTACACGCATTATATTAAAACAATATTTGAAACAAACATTTACAAAACTACTATAACAATAAATATTTAAAAATATATATATAAATAAATCAATTAATACTGTATAAAATAAATACAATAATTAATATTTCATTTTAAACTGTTAAATAATAAATATAAACTATTATAATATGAATTGTATTGACATAGATTGTAATGAAAGTAACGTAGCTAAAACTACGACCTTCTGAATTGACAGTGTACATCGAGAAGGTTGAACTAGGAATATTTGTACTTGATAATGAACTCACGTTAGAGATAATTGAATTAAATAATAAAATCTGTCAACAAGATGTCCTTTTAGGTTTTCCATTTCACCAATTTTTCATTCGACATGGTTATGGTGGAACAGTTACACTCTAATATGAAAAGAGTGGGGTGGTCACGTGCCCCTATCGCACGTATCAGGCACGTGTAACACGCAGCTGTCAAAACAAGCAGAGGGTTGCTTCTGTATCAGGCAATAAAGCGAACGACAGGGTACAGAAAATAAGGGGGTTTTAAAACCCTGTTATTATTTCCAAAACACGGGTATATTATCATCACACTGACGTAACTTGAAACATAAAAAGGGTGGTAATTTTTAAACACATATTATATTAACCATAGGGGTCTGGCATAACTCGCGTTAATGAGGGTCAAATTCACCAACATTGTTACAACATAAAAATAATAACCACATTTTGTCAATCTATATCTTATTTGAAATATAATTTAAGTATTCTATCATAGTATCAATTTTACGAATTTTAAAATATTTACTGATCATCTATATTGTTGCCAGTAAAGTGCTCCGATTCAGGAAATTACTAGCTCCAAATGCTTCTTCTATCACGCACGTGAATCTCGTAAACGACGAACGCGAATCGAAAAAAAGACGACGCGAGCGCCTCATTGGATCAATGCGGCAGCAAATTGAACGAGCGCGTCGCGACCAAGATTGACGTAGCAACGTCGTTTCCTTCGCATTGAAAAGACGGTGACAATGTGCTTTGAAAAGAATAACGTAATGCGAGAAGAATTTGTTATAAATCGTTACATACTGAGGTCACGATCTGTCTTTTCATTTTAAAAAGAATCTATCTGTTTGTTACCTACTTATATTCGATAATCTTAATCTGAAACAGCCATTTGTATCCAATCGCATTAAGATTCAATTGATCAGTGTTTTGATAATGAATAAATCTATATTTAAACGCTACCAAAAGCTTCTGAAAATGTCATTTCAATTCCAAATAAGTATCTGATTATTTTGTTACATATTTATAATTATGAAGCTTCAAAATAACCGTCAACAAAATTAAATAACCTAGAAATATTTCATTAATCTCTTTAGTCGACCGCAATTTGTACGCTTTGCAGCAGTTTTATTCAAATTTTTTTCTTTCATTTTAATTACATATTTCACAATTATTTTTTAATTAAAAATGCCACAAACTGAGGATAATTTGCGTTCGCTCGAGCTACGAGTCTCCCTGGTGCGTTTACTACGCCACTGCTGTTGATCATATGTCGGGTTTGTGGTCGGAAAAACCCTCGCCAGAGAAAATTTACTGCTTTTTATCCATTTCCATGGTTTTATACTCGGGAGAAAATGTATAGTTCGCGTGCTGTGTAACACTTTTGCACGCGCGCGCGTATAATAAAATTGTAGAGTTTCACTAACGACTGTAAATATCAAATATTTCAGTTCACAATGAAATTCGTGTTCTGTATTTAGCGTGATGAACGTTTTCGCGTGCAAAAGTGTTATACCAGAATGTTCACAGAATGATATACTCCAGCTGAACAACAAATGTATTCACCATAGACTGATTTATACTCAAAACATGTTACTTATGAAATATGATTTTCATATCGATTTGTTCATTACGTTTTTAAATTACTTAATATTGCATCTATTTGAAAATTTTACGTGATATTTATTTAAAAACCGCGTGCTTTATATCAATTTCGCGTCTGCATTAATTTTACTTTATAAAATCATGTTTTTTGAACATAGTTGCTGTGCGTTCTTGTAACGAGACGGATCGTATAGTGTTCGTAAACGTTCGTACACGGCTGGTCCGCGTATTGCGAATTGCACGACGATGTTTTACGAACGTCGCGAAGTTTTTACGACCGTTACCATAGTAACGACTTCGAGTTCGTTACTTTACGAGCGTAACCGAGCGGGATTACGAGTCTGGTGGGCCTTTGTCTGGTCGGGCGTAGTGTGAGCGAATTACGCCGTAAAAAAGGACAGTACGTAGTAGCTTTCTACCACCGTTACACAAGTAACACACACATACACATATAACCATACTGTTGGTACGCAATGTTTTACAGATGGGTTAAAATGTTTGCTTGTTCCGAGTTTTAATAGTCCCGAAAATCATCCTGCGCGTTTGCTGCGGAGGATATAAACTCTTTACTGCTGTTTCAATGTTTCACACGCATATAGTCATATGAAACTACTACCTACTGCTACCAAACCAACGATCCTTGCTTCGTAATTTGCATTTTTATGACACCACCGTTCGCCGACAAACGGTGAACTTTATGTGCGCACGCTAATGTTTTAAAAACGGATTTTGCATTTACGAGGCAATATTATAAGGTGCATGTGTTTTTTTTTGAAACAACCAGCACTGTTAAACAATTGTATGAACTGAAGAAATAAATATGGCGTCTTAGGAATAAGAATCTTAAAATTAATTCCATCATTTCTTCTCTTTTTGTAAATACATAATCTACTTAAAATACACCAGCGTGCAATTATGTAATCGATGGATCAAGTTGGTTGTGTATCGGTAACGTAGTTTACGGGGAGCACATGACAAAAGGCCGTACTAGCCCTTGGGCATTAGCGTGCAAGTCAGGCAGTAGATTGAAACACTATTGTGCACCCTCATCTGATCGCAATAAGAGAATTGCTTTCACATATTCACCACCAGATGTCAGCTACTAGGCTGTTACCTTGCGCGAACGGATAACAAGATTGGGGGGAGCAAGATCAACCGTACCATTACTATCCAGTGACGTACGTGAATTCAGTTAACGAGGGCGGATGTTAATTCCGGGTTCATTACGTGATTGATGATCCAAACAGCCCGTAAGCAACGGGTAGGGAGGTTCTTATTATTAAGAGAACGTGAGGGATGATAATTGACATACAAGGGCTTGTATATGATGTGTGAAATAAAAGATCTATAGTGTGAATTTATTACATATTTCAATTGCAAGACTGAACAACTTAATACATACACCGCGTCATAAATAATGCAAATAGGATTATGCATGACAAGTTTTACCTACAATAGAAAAAAAAATCATCATGTTTATGTCATAATATGAATAAGTTTCATAATGCCACAGCACGTAAATGTCAGTCGCATTGGCATATTACGGGTCTTTAATAAAAGAATTTTAAATAAACTATGGTGACACAGTTGTATTTTATGAACAGTATAAAATTAATGGCCATAATCAGTGAAGCAAAACATAATAACGTTGAGTAATAATCAACAGCTACATTTATTAATACAATGGTTATTTATCGATACATCAGCCGAAGCTTTCATGAAATCAATGAGAATTCTATTATATTTATCATGTTGGTATTATGTGTCAATTACTATCTGAATGAATATAAATATATAAATCGAATCAAGCAAATTAGATTACATGGTATACGATAATTCTGTTTTAAATTCTCATATGTCGATGTTCATTTGAATAAATAAAACAAATTAAATATTTTATAATATGTATTCAGTTATATGAAGCGAATTATTCTGTCGGTTCTTTTCAAAGATAGAACAAATTATAGCATATCATTTGCCGAATACACGTGTTCCGCTCCATATGAATGTAAACCGCACGCAAGCCAAACGTGCTTGCGTGCACGGACACTCGATAAAAGCGCCACTAACGGCGAGAATGTGAAATTATACAATGTTAATGACTCACCGCCTTCGGTCTCATGCCAGACGATGCCTTCAAGTGTAACGCTAGTGCCAGGTTCGCAGGGTCCCAGGCAATCGGGTTCGGTGATGGTGCCCACGCTAGTGCCTACGCACACGTCCAACATGCCCTGGAAAACAAAAACAACACACATGTCAAACTAAACTTCAACTTGTTAAACACATACATGGTACATGATCGTAGTGTGCATGCGTTGTCGACCATACGAAACAAAAGACAATCAGTGGGCATACCTAGCACGGACTGTTATTCTAACCTAAATTCACACCTCACAACTTTCGTGTCGCATTATTCCGTTTATGGTTATCGGAACAATCTTTTATTTACAATTCATAATCGTGAGTCGTGAGCAAGTGTATAGAATAGAGAAATTTTACTGTATTCCGTGTTTATCGATCACAATTCCAATCGATTGAAAACGTTTCGATGTGTTGGCAGCATATGATGGTTGAGTTGATGTCATTGGCGAGTCGTTAATAAATACTAACTTCAATTACTACATAACACATACACACACACATGAAGAGCATATTTGCAATGCGGATGAACGGACATGATGCTCGTCACAGCGGGAGACTGGGTAATATAATCTGGATTTAAACAAGCACACGTTTTGTAAAGAGGATTACGTTCCCCTTCACGCTTAAAAAAAACATGAACAAGAGTCCACGCAAAAGCTGCTCTAATACCATGAAATGCCCAGCAACAACTCACCGTTTACAAAACAAATATCCCTCCACCTCTTCCTAGTCTCCGCTCAGTCTTCCTTTCTGCTTTTTTACAGCCACAGAGAAGCACAACAGTGAAATTTAATGCATCGTATTTTCAAATCTGTCACGCCAAGCTGACAAAAATTTCTTTTGAAATATCGCGTGCAGAAACACGCTTTCGATATGAACGCGTCGACAGTGAAGTGCTAATATTCGTGTGTGCGTGCATGTGTTTAATACCAACGGAAGAGATAACTTATCAGGCGTTCGTTCAATATTTGTACACGCGATTATCATCAATGCATCACATACGGATTTATTTGTCTTATCGAAACACTCGTAATCAAGAACGGGAGATATTTTTATTTGTAGTGCAATGCATTTATAGAAATGTCAAAACATATCTTACACTGTAAATTATATTTATAAAGGATAAAAATGTTGACAGCAAATGTAGATTTTTACCCACATGAAAAAAATGTTTATGTAAACAATATTTTTTGCTCTTAAATTGGTAGAAACAAAAGAGAGCTTATAATTTGTAAAAAACAAGTAAAGAACTACCTTTGTGACCTAGCTCTTTGACGAATATTTTCAACTTGAAACGTTAATTAAAATGAAAAATCCTTTGAAGAATTTTCTGTGTAATAACAGAATATACTGTTCGGTTATGACAAAATGTTTGTTAATGAAACATATCAAAGTCTTCCACTTTAAGTAACTTATAAATATTCTTACATAATTTTATTTTTTCGAATACAGCAGCAAAAACATGATACAACGATATATATAAAAAAAAAATTAGTAAAAATTACTGAAGTTTCAATAAGTAAAATGTTAGATTGGATGTTTAAGTTGTCATTGAGCTTAATACACATTATTGATTAGTTCTACAGAACTGATCGCAGATAGTAATTTGGTATAAACGAATTACGGTCAATGTCATGCTCGATTATTACAAGAAATTATTCAATTTCCAAAATTGTTTCTCAATCTATAATTTGTATCAATTTAGATATCTCTATTACTGATATATTATTTGTCACTAATTACCACACCTAATCTATCCGCTATCTGATTAGAGCGGCACGACAATTATTTCAAATACGTATTGATAATGTCTTTCTTCGGTGGTACCGCCGCAAGCTAATAAAGAACTGAACTGTATAATATTATATACTTATACAATAAATTGCATGCATTAATTTCAAATTTAAAGTGGAATGAAAAAAGTTGCCGTGAACGAGTACGACGGAGATAGCTGTTGGAGCCTCAGGCCGCTTTGAATGAGGCTACCAAGCTACGAAGAGAAGAGAAGAAAGAGAGAGAGAGAGAAGGAATGAAAAATCCAGTACGCTTTATATTACGCCAATTAATTTGCATTTTAATTGCTAAAGTTGCTACCCAACGTTTCGCAAATAACCCGCAGGTATATCAGATGACATACCGTCACATTCCGCTAACATTGGTTTCAGTACACGGTTTAACAGTTACTGTTGAAATCGAACAGCAGTGTCGATTCATGCTGAATTCACATTGCTAATTTATTGCCAATAAAACGTGAAAAAAAATGACGTGATGATACGCTCGTAATTCAAAATCTCTGCCAAATCGTTAATGATGACCAGGTGAAAACGTTACCATCTTGCTCAGTAAATTATATTGCTTGAACACGAAGCAAAAAATAAAAAACTTCGAGAAACTTGAAACGGTTCATGGCAGAGAGTACATTAACGATCGATATTCGTTTTTACAGAACATATATACATAATCCTGAATGAACAATATCTAAAACAAGAATAATGTACGAATCAAATCACGTACGTATACAATATATAATATCTATATAAATCTACAGACGTATATAATTAAATCACTCGGTTGTATCTGTACGTAACAAACCTGTATTTACATACATAAATAACAGCGATGACATGTTGCTATTGTAAGACAATATAATACCTGTGTAATTGTAGTAATTACGATTTCAATTACGATACGTACAAAAACCTCTAGTTATTAAGTACGATTTTACACTGGAATACATAATTGTTTCTTTGGAAATGCCATTCTTATCGCAATAACACTGTATGGTGTGATTGCATAACCAATATTACACTATATATATATATATATATATATATATATATATATATATATATATATATATATATATATGTACATTTATATTAGATTTAATTACAATACATACAAGTGTATGTATGTATATATGTCATAACTCAATTACAATGTAAATTATATTCATTTACATCCAACTTTAAATCCCATATATGCGTTATATACTTGCCGAGACTGTTATTAATATGTAAATATATTAATTGAATTATTGGATCAATTAATAACAAGAAATGGCAATATGTAATAAATTACAGTAAAACAGCCGTTCGCAAAGTGTATTGTAAAAATTCCAGACGTTGCTATATAATTGTACCGAGGTAATGTAATATAACTCGCAATAGTTAATTAATGTTTTACCTGTTATCTGTTTAATTTATCTATGCTCGATTGAACAAGTAAGTTGTCAATTCAACTATAATTTATTAATATTGATTTATATTTTTCCGCAAGTGTTTATTGAAATAATAACCTTTACAAATTTATTGCGTATCAGTTGCCAGGCTTGGAGCGTGGTTATTGGCACGCCTGTATTTTCCAAAATGTGAAAGTAACAAATAATCTGTTTCGTATAATCAATGTGCTGTTTCAGTTGACATGAAAACGTACTCATTTTTATTTAATAATTCATACTGAAATTATACAGAGTACGGTACATTGATGAATATTTTATTTTATTCACCTGTCTACTTAAAAATGAACACAAATGATTATTAATGGCAGTCAATTAAAGTGATCGTGGACATGTATGAATGCTTTATCAATTATCATCGACAGGCACATGTTCAATACTCCATGACAAATGTATGATCGTGCAATTTAGTTTAATTATAATAATGCATTTAACTGGAAAATAACAGAAGTGTAATGATTATATTAAACACACAGCGTGTATGTACGTATTTGACAGTTGCAAACAATGACATTCATTTATCATCATGAGCGAGTAACAACTTTTATTACATAATTACATTGCACGTTTCAGATTGTAAAACATGTTTTAGCATGCATCGTAAACCCGTCACGAACAATTGACGTGTATTGTCATGTGTGCAAAACAAAGTATCAGTCATTTTTCATCCAGGTAACATGTAGTGTGCTACAATAGTACCCGAATAGTCTACAATCATTGCACAAATGCAACAAACACGTACAAAGCGACTGATATTCACATCTAATTATAATTAATGGTCCGAAATCATTTGAGCTCGTCGTTTGCAGTATGATTTTAGAGTGTATGGAATGGGTAATTAGTAAGGACAGTGTTAATTATGTGCCGGATCTGTTGTTTGTAATTAGTGTTTTGTCATTGAAATGCGCAAGTTCGGGTATATATACGCAATACAATGCATATGTACTTATGTAATATATATATATATATATATATATATATATATATATATATATATATATATATGTACATACAATGTTGGAGCTTAAAATTTTCAATTATGTTGGAGTTACACGTATAATTAAAAGCAGAATCAATAAGGTTTAACCTTCATTTATTAAGCTACTTTATTCGAACAGGAATATAAAATACAAATTAAATATTATATTCATAATCTACCTGTAATATAAGTTACATGTTTAATTATGCTATCGTTAATTTCATTCGTTAATGTCAATACCACATCATAATAAATTGTATTGAATGATTAAATTTTGATGTAGTCATCAAACAATTTAATAGAATTTGTTGCACCACACTGGAAATACATCAATCGATCACAATTCTAGAATTCATTAACTCCAAAACAAATAAAAAACGACATTATAAGCTGAAAATTAAAACAAAGGCACTCTACTTCCATTGCAGGGAAAAATCAACTCACGTTTCTTCATTCTTCCTTGTTGCTCTTGCCTACGGATTGTGCAAAAGCGAATAGCAGAGAGACGACAGAGAGAGAAAGATATAGACGCGTATAATTCCGGAACAATTTCCGTGGCCACCTGAGATCTCGTTCTACGTTACCGAGATGTAGATTTATTTATTCAATGCGCGGAGATTTATTTAAATTACAACGAGCATGACATCATGTAAAATATGATTGTGCCCGCACGAACACGCAGCTAGGTATGTGTGAGATTAGGTCCCTTTCCGTTTGTTTGCATTACAAATGTGACGCGCAACACAAATGGGATTTGAATTAATTGAATAGTTTATACGATATGCATAAAGGTTACAAGGGATTCAGATATTTATGTACATACATATATCGGGCACCATCTCCGGGAATGTTTTGTGGATCACCGAAGGAGTTTATAATTAAATGCAACGAATTAGCACAGTTCCCATTCTGAACTACTTGCATACTAATATCAATTATATTATTACTTGTATGAATATTTATAATAAAACATTTGACAAGAATTAAATCAACAAATGAACATTTATGATAAAACATAATATTGTTGATATTCTCGCATGCGAAATATATGTTTTTAACGTTGGATAATCCAAATAAAATGAACTAACTCTGATCTTAATCTTGGATTAAACGTAAGAAAAAGATATAGATTAAATATTGAACTAGCAAATACAGACGTAATATATTTTATTTATGTGTTCTTATAAAAAATGTACCGTATTTAACGGTCGTATGTCACATAATACGGAATATTATAGGTTAGATTTGATGTATATATTGCGTAGGTACGTATTTATCTATGTGGTAGGTATATAATGCACATGTACTAGCTGCATGCGTGCCTCTATATTCCACGGTATGTACTAATATTCCATTCGGTTTTATTTATGTTTTTACGTTTGATATTTATTTGTTTTGTGTCTCCCAGTTTACCAAATAAATTTGTGCCTTTTGAATATTTCAATCCTACTGGCTTTTCGGTCGCAATGCTAATTTATTAAAATATGTAAATACATTTCATGTTGTTATTTTTTACTATCACAAACAACATATTTATACGCATTTATTTGCATAATTTCTATAAATTCAAACAATTGTTATTAATACATCAACGAACTTTGATGCTCTACAAAAAAGAGAATAAATTAATTATTACCATCGATGACAAGGTATTAAAAAGTAATTATTCATAGCTGCAATGCATAGATACAATCACATAAATATCATTAGTTTTTTATTTATTTATTTTAAATTAATATTTTAATAAATTCAAACATGCAAATGTATTATAGTACTAAAATAAATAACAAAAATAATCATTTGGATATTTAAAAAAGATATTTACTGAATTATTGTCGGAATTAATTGAAATTTTAAAATAAATAATTATAACTATAGAATCAAATATGTATTATATGATAATAATAATAATATATAGTACGTATTTGTATGGTATGTCATCTACATATTGCTATTGAGTTTCATTGAAGAACATGGCTTGAAAACTTAGAGTAATCATACACATTTGCTCTCTTAACGAACCACAATGAGCAGAATGATAAACTCTAGACCACACACGAAGTCACTCATCACTGGACACGCGGACGCAAGTTGGAATAGAACAAATTGTGCTTTCTAAAATCACCATCATCCTATCATCCGTGTCATTACATCTTTAACAGAACTGTGCTGGCTTGCTAGTCCATTTAGACCAGTGATGCACAACCATTTATGTAGAAAGGACCGCGTATAACTTCGTTTTTGAATCAGGGGCTGCAAAAGATTATACTACCCCGGCTGCGTTTCTATTGTGAAAAATACTCAACCGAGCTGCAAAAATATGAAAAAGGGCCGCTGTTTGTGCATCACTGGTTTAGAGAGATGCAAGTTCACGCGAAGCATAATCTACGGAGAGGCGTTACGCGGTCAGAGGTCAACAAATTCCCATGAGTGCCCTCAAGGTTATATAACAACGCTCGTATACACAATATAATCTTATATGTAGTTAACAGAGCTGTTAGCTTTCAATACACGTATGTACGTGTAACTTTAACTAAAGGTACGTATACACTTGCTAGTACACAAATTACACGTCGACGAAGCGTTAAACCTAGCGCCTCCTAGCTCTATAAGCTTCGCAGCGCGACGGTGCGATGCGGGGAAGCATAATATCGGTACCTATCCCTTGTGTGACGTCACAACTAGCAAGGTAGCAAGCCACTTAATTGACCGCTCAACACGCGGTCGGGCTTGTAACTAGTGCACGGCTCTGTTGCACACTAACTTGTTTTGTCCGTGTTTGTTGTCCGTATACATAGTTGTGTACACACCGCTGCAGAATAAATAGACAACGGCGAAACAAAACAGACGATTCTGTTGCCAACAGAAAGGTCTATGCTTTTATTTTAACGGAGTACATTTGTATTGTGTGTATGTGAAGATTGGCACTGTTCGCTACGAGATTGTCACTTGTTTTTGTAACATACAAAGTAACGGATTGTCTTGAGACATATGTATGTTTATCTTCGAGTGTGACACAACAGTTTTGAACGTAAATGCTGAGCATTTGTATTTATATATGCAAAGCTAAATTAAAACACGATTTGCCAGTGACTTGTGCATGTGTAAACCCGGTTGCAATGTTTAGTAAATCTTGTACAGTGTGCAGCAGACTTTTGTGCTGTGATTATATATAAGTAAACATCTTAATATGAATGTAATGTCGTAAATATTATCCGTGACTAATTAACAACTCAACATGTGTGGGCAATTGAACAAACATTTTTCTTTTTTATAGATGTCGAAAGTTCAGTACACATTTAATATTACATTTTCAAATTACAAATTATTTTTTTACACAACAGTTATTTAATCTGTGAAATAAATAGAAATATTCATGCATTCAAATATTTATATCACAGATTAAATAGAAATATTCTTTTAAAATCAACATTTTTCAGCGTCAAAAAATAATCATATATTTTTTCCCTTTGATCAGCTAAAAAATAGTCAACAGCGGAAATAATAATAAAAAATGGTACAATTTCAATCATATCTACCTCGATACACTTCATCCCTCAACCCCCTGTGTTCACTAGAGGGCGCCCAGGAACCCCTGTCGTTAAAACAAGGGTTGCACCCTATTGGGAGGGGGAAAATTATTATTTGTTATGTAAATGGAAGGTTGGGATTGATTTTGGATCAAATGTCCGTAATATAATACACACAGAGGGTAGAGCATTTGGTATTTGTATGGTTTGAAGTGTTTGCATTACAGTTGTCCGACGAATTTGTTCGCTAGTACAGTATGGCTTCGCTTCTCGTATAACGCTAATTCGACACAACGCGGTTTTCCGTAAACTCAAAAGTCGCTAAATTTACAAAGATTCATTATACCGCGGTTCTTGAAACTACAATTAGGGAAATTACGAATCAAATGATAGAAAATGACCTATTTTAACCCTATTTTATTTATCGCCGAAATTTATTAAATGGAGTCTTACTGCATATAATGACAAATGCCATATTGACCAACCATGTTTAATAATAAACGTACGAATAAACAATAATTGAAATTGCACTTTCCAAATTGGTAGGTTCCATAAGGATAATGTAGAAAACTGCTATAAGAAGAATAGGTTGTCATTAGATGAACCTAGGAGTGCGGAAAAGAGGAACTCTGATAAATCTTCTTTGTAGATTAGCGTAGCGTCATCTCGCCCGTCGCTTAAGTGTTCCGGTAACGGTAGTCGCTGGAAATGTCTCCCGGTTTAACACGTGTCATTACGCGAGTTTGCTCAGTTGAAAACAATTACCCCAGGGAATTATCAGTACGGTGCCAGGCTGTGAGCACTTCAAGTTATTAAACCAAGTCTGCCAGTTTGTAGTACGTGCGCATGCGCACTAGTTGTCAGCCTTCAGAAACGTTCAGGAACTTTCCCGACGGGCGGGAGAAGCTGTTTGCGACACAGGACGCCGTCGCTACAATTTTATGCGCGGCAATTCTGCACGACTCATGTCTCCTGGGGATTACAGCAATGGGAGCTGCGAGGCGAGCGGAGTACTGACGTCAGCAGCGTTTAAACACGCCTTCCGCACATCAAGGGCGTTCGTATACGAGGGATCAGTGCGGCGCATTTTTAATCAGAGTGCTTTAATCTACAATTACAGTCTCTGCAAGGCAATGTGTTGTAAAAAGATGTCTGGATGTAGTACTACAATGCGCAGATCCGGTAATTGTTACTATAATTACAGCCACAGTATAAAGATATTATCTACATCATTGGTATTATGTACATTTATTATTGTACTGGAAGAATAATCATTCATAATCACTGTTAATTTTGGTAGAGATATTTGAGAACTTCTAATTTTTTATAACTTGCTACTACAAAAGTTGTATCTTCTCGGAAACTTTATAAATCTTACTTTACAAATCCTCCAAGTTAATTCACCGGCTTTTAGAAATCCAACCAACAAACTTGAGAGTGAATTAAATTTTTTTCTCCATTCTGTCATAATCAAATCTTCAAAGAGCCTTCGCGCAAAGACGGAAGGCAACAGAGAACAATTGACGTAGAAGACTTGTAGGTAGGTCGCAGAAGATAAGCTTCGGGAACTTAATATTCTCGCATGTCAGTGCTCAGTGGTGCTTTTGTCTGCTTACCATCACCCGGTGCTTTTAAACAGAACGACGACGGTACTGCTAAACTTAATTAAACTCTTTATTGTACGAGATCGCGCAGTCCCGCTGTTTTCATTAAATCTATTGTACGTTTTTATCTTTCGATTAGCCACTAAATGAACATTGCTACGCCTACTACACATCGCTAGATTCACTACGGGATTACACTGTTTTTATTAACTTCCAGTGCTGGTTAGATTTAGAAAATAACTGAACTCCGAATAAATTATATTAACTACTAGAGACAAACATTTATCCTGCCATACGACAAAAACAAACAATGAAAAAACAGTTTTGAATTAACACGAATTTCAATCACGGTTTATGGAACAAAAACCTACTAAATAAAACAACAAAAATAGTTTAAAAAAATCCACACAACAAAAAATGAACAGCAACCTGTCGTTTGCCGTGTCCCTTATCGATTCGCGCTTGTTTTACATTCAATTTTCCTTGATCGGCTGTCACATTTTCAATATAACGGGTGTTGCGGTTTCGGCGTACGCTCATTCTGTATGTACACCGGGTGCTTCGTAAATTGATCGAGTATGCCGCCACAGGGGATGTGAGATATCACAATTATCTGACAGCGCCCGCGCGCCACGTACATGTGAATATATTATTTATCATTCTATTATATTCGCTAGTCCTAGGGGGGAATATCGGCGAGTGGGGGAGGGGGACGTAGTGTCTAGCGAGGAATGGGGATGACACGTAATGTCAAATCTGTACAGCCACCGCTGTTGCTGCTGTTGTTACGCTTGACGATGATGAGAAGTGAAATATTGCATCATCCAAGCGAAATGAAAAAGTGATGAGTTTTTTTTTTACATCAAGCCGCGCTCGTTCGCTTGACAGGCGCGATACGCTTTTTTCGCTGTTAATAAATTCATTTCCGGGTAATTTTCAGCGCTTAGTACAGATTCGGCAATTTTGGTAGCGCGGTATTTTGATGGTAGAATTACGCTTGTAATCCGTACGAATGGATAAAGTTAATTTGACATGAAATAATAACTGTTTTCGATTATTTTACAAACAACATTCGTACGTTAATTAAAAGTGATTTCAATGGGAATAAAATAACAAAATTGTAGGTTATATAAAGTGCTAAAATACAATTAATATCATAACTAACGAAACTTGAAATTATAACGGACAAATGAAATGGATTGAAATTTGTATAAAGCTTTTAAAACAATGTATAAAAATACACTTTTGTAATTATCTGGTGTATCACACAATTTGCAATTTTTGCGCTTGTGTTTGCAGAATGGGACATTATGTACATGGGACAGGTCCGCTATCATCAAATTGCTTTTAATTATTTCGGCAACGTTGTGTAGAGTCGGGGCCATTACATTAAACTCAGCGGACAATGGTGTACTAATTTTTACGACGCTACACGCACCATTAGATAAACGATTTCATTTTGTCAGACCAACGGCCCGGGGTCAGTCAATCAACCAATCAATTGTTCACAGCTTTTAATACCAGCAAAAGGTCGCAGATGAATCAAAATTAAATTCCCGAGGATGATGATGATGATGTTTTAATTTTGATTTGCATTTAATTTCCTTTACAACTTCATTGAAATACACCACAAATATAAATTATGCACTTTCATTTTGAATCCACAATACAGGTTATAATTTCAGGCAGATTGAGAACGGACTTCCTTAATTTACTTGTATGGGAAATTTATTTTCAAGTCATATATTTTTTTTTTTTAGCATTATATGTATAACAGTGGTTTTTTTCTGCACATGTTAGAATTTATTTACAGTAACGAAATATTAATGCTTTGGTAGAATTGTTACAAGGTAAGAAGTCAGAAATATAATGGTGGAATAGGGTATATCTATGGAAATCTACGTACGTCGTTTATTTATCAACGTAAGGAAATAGGAAGAGCAAATGTTTCTATTAATATTTGCACTGGATGTATAACGGAAATGCCATTATATGTGTTCGCATGCTCTCGTACTGTGGCACATTTTAATACAAACTTTGCGTGTTCTGTCTTGCATGATGGCAACTATCTGCACGTGATGTTGTGCTATCACATATCACGGATGTTTGTCATTAAGCGACCGAGTCTAATAAATGAATTCACAATAAGAATCCGTACTCTCTTTAGCAATAATATTAATGGGACACACTGCTGGTCCTCACACTCAACCGTTATGCGTGTCTGAGCATTGTGAAATACTTGCACGCGTGCCAAAAAGGCCCATCTGTTCCGAACGACGATGAATAGTTTAACGTTTCTCTGCATGACACAAAATCAAAGAAATTTCTAGAAAATACCAGCTGAGATTATCATGAGTTCAAATTGAATGTAAACTTGATAGAAACACTATCATAGTTTCAACATATTGATACTCTACATTTCATCGCAGCGATTTGGGCCTAAAATTAGTCCAATACTAAATGAACACACATCAATTTGTCAACGTAAATGTTCAGAATCCTTTTTGAAAATACTCACAATTTTTTAGTATTTTATTGCTGTATGAAAGTACATTTAGATATTTATATATTTTAAATTGCTTTATATGCTGTTTCAAGGGAAAATTCCTGCTTTAACGGAAAGTATTAAATTTATTCAGCGGTCAAGTTGTTTATTTTTAATTTACATACGAGTTTATAAGGTCAGTGAGTGTATGTTCAGGGGAGTCCGGTTATAGTGAACTATAAGAGATACATTCTAATAAAAGTATTTAGTAGGCTTGCCGAGATACGTTCATTATATAGTTCACTATAAACGGATTCCACTGTATATTCTTTGCCGTTTGTAATAATGTTTAAACCCTTTACTACCCATATCCTACTCTACCCATACCCTACCCGTACCCTATCCTACCCTACCCTACCCATACTCATCTGCTAGCCTTGTCAATATGCTGCTACCACTGAAGCTAGACGAGTAGTCACAGTTAATCTTGTTCGGTTAATCTCATTTGAGAAAGACAATTACCGCGTAGACAATGAATACCAATGTGTATTACCGCTCAAACAGAGTTATAGTGTATCCATAGATATAAGAACTTGACTAAACGCAGCATGCTATTAACAGAGGATTATCCCAAATTATACGACACAGTAAATGAATAAAAAGCAGAGCTGTATTCAGAAATTTATAAATACATTTTGAAAAATAACAACAAAAATATGATATACATCTTAACAATAATAATACAAATTAACATAAATAAATGTAATATTCAATAAATTATTATTACGTCTTAATTATAGACAAAATGTCTCTTGTCTTTCCCGCTAAGAGCATTACAAATGTACCTGAATACCGCCACTACTAGTAGTTTATGGCCTCTCCTGCTGTGAAGGGTACCACCCTACCTATTAAGGAATCATGTCAAGTTCTTATATCTATGGATAGACTATATATCCGCGATCGCTATGGTGCGGTTGGGTACGCTGGCCGCATCACTTAAATGAAAATCGAATTACGGTCGATGTTGAATGATGATGAATATATGTATATTGTTACGATTCAGTCGTAACGTTGCCGTCAAAACAAGAGACAATATCGCGTCCGATTTCTAAAACAATATCGCCGCTCGTTCAAATACAATAGCATCAGGCAGGCAATAATCAATTTCATGATGTATCAAGTTTAATACGAACGTATTAGCACCTAAACTTTAACATTGTAAATTAAATAGTTTCCTAAATGCTAAAATATGAATTACTGTTTAACATTTTTCCAGTAAGCCCTTTGTTTCAAACAATCATCAACATGAAACATAATACGTAATTACAATTTTGATTATAATTTTTTCCCCCATAAATATGATTTATAGTAAAAGACCTGTTAATTTACTGGAACCATAAAATCGAAATTCAATTGCTACTTGTATAATCAATAATCTACAATGCCATGCCACACTACTGAAATAAGAACCGAACTATGCTCGTATCGTTGAAAAATTTCAAAATTTTTGCGAGACTGCCTTTGTGCCGCAACACTGTAATAGATACCGAACATGCAAAGTGCTGTTCGGAATAACAATGTCAATAAATCTCGGGATTTCCGCGGTTTGTGCCGCACCGCTGTTACTGGGAGGTTGAACTATTATTAGATATTTATGTATGCTTTGTACGCACATACACTAATGCTAGCTTCTGAAAACAATTGGTACCTTGCAGTTCTTTTATTATTATTATTGTTTTAGAACAATGGAATTCTCTTATTAACGGGCCTAAGCAACGAGTCGGCCTGTTTATAATCTATACATTAATCTATCGTAATCTGTAATCCAGCAAATAGCAGCGGTAACCAACATGTACACTCCATTAAGTCTACAACTTTCGATATTAGTTTTGTTTGAGCATCATTTGCGTAAATGTATTCAATCCTCGTGATTAGATTATATCTTAATGGATAATGTAGTGATTCTCAACATTTTCTACCATGATAAATGTCCTTTTATAACAAATAAGTTATTTATTTTATAGAAATATTTCATTCACATTTTGATTTCTAGTATGTTTAATTTGAAAATCAAGTTTATAAATTCATATGTAACTAGAATTCAAGTGAGTATAATTTGTTTCGTTTGAGAATCTCTGAATTAATATATGCTAACATTATGATTATAAGGCTATTGCTTTGTGATGGACTCATGTATCCTTCAGTAATACAACATTAAAATGCTAATACACTTCTGACTACTATACTTTGCATAGAAATTACACGTATTAATTTATTTTTAAAAATTACTATTTATGAATTCACATTAAAATTTATAACCGCCAAACAGGTATTTCGTAATGGATATAAAATTATATATTTGTGAATTGATTCGCTATCAATTAAACGAAATGTTTCTAACATTAAATTTAATTAAAAATCTACGTTATTGATACACTTTTTTTTTTAAATACATACACAGCAAAAAATTTTAATTCTAATTTGGCAGTATGGACATGTATAAATGAGCATATTCATTGAAATTTGAAATATGGTGAATTAATATAGGTAATTGAATATTATAAAAACTAAATATATTATAATATGTTAAGTATCTAACAATTTAAAACAATAATATATGGAAAAGTATGTAGATTAGTAACTAGCGGAGAAATGATTTAACATAAATCAAATTACAGTTATAACAAGCAACCAGTTGTATTTATTTTCTAGCTTCAGAATGTAAGTTGAGGTTTTCTACAGTTGTAAGAACGTGTATGTTAGTAAAACTGTTTTCTGCACTAGCCAATATAATCATTACAAATGTTCGGTACTAATACTTCATGTTTGTTACTTCAGTAAGGATTCAAACTGTTCAACAGCAATGTCAACAGATCTTACCTTAGGGAACTGTGCCAAACAAAACAGTACAGAGATGCATCATTACGAGTAACCAGTATCAGTGTAATAGTCATGGGCGTCCGCAACATAAGGCAAAAGGGGCACCTCCTTTTTTTGTTAAAACATTGTGCTTTTTACATACTTCTATATTTTGCCCCTTAAACAAAAATTCCGCGGGCGCCCATGGTAATAGTAGTTTGCAGGTAGAGGATATAATAGTATAGTTATACTCAGCGGTACAGTACTGCAAACACAAAACTAACTAACGTAATAGTGCCAACGTTAGCGTACGAAAATACTCGTACAATATTGAGGATTCTGTAATTTTCAGGTGCATAATTCCCTACAACAAGTTACAATTCGTAAGTGTAATTATTGATCATTACTAGCAGCAATACAAGTCCATAATACTGATGGAATAAGGGCTTAGTTGCACGATGACAATACACACTGTGATAATGATATTATACTGGCATAATACTAGTGTCAATATGAGAAGGGGACGCGTGCAAATACTGTGTACAGAGTACTAGCAATGCACCAACCAGTAGATTCCCATTTCATCCCCTTACAAACACAGTCGGAAGGCCGATTGTCATCGATTTGAACAACCCTTCACGTCACTATCTGACTGTACTTGATCCACTGACGGGAAAGCTGTACACATCATCGCTTCTCTCTCTCTCTCTCTCTCTCTCTCTCTCTCTTGCTCTCCCTGCTTTGTCTCCCTGACGCTTATTCTCTCTAAATCATCTCACACCATTACAAAGTTCGCACGTTCGTGTATGTTCGTGTGCGTGAGCGAAGTTCATATAATTTAATGACGTATAGTGTACGTATACCTTTCTGTATGTGTGAGGGAGAAATGAAGGGGGCTTTGTTAAGCCCGGAACACGGCCTCTGGAGCGACCACAGTATTGATTCCGGTGCGGTGGTCACGTGACGATGCACGTGCTAGCGCCGCCAAACGGTGAACCATTTCCGGTTCAACGTTGGTCTCACAGACACACATACATAGATACTACTATTCGTATATATACAGTGGTATGTGTATAGAGATACACATACACAATGACACGTACTGCTTGCGCATGTGGTGGCAGTTATAACACGCAGGAATAGACACGCACAAATTCCGAGCCGAGCACTTGAACAGAGAGACAAGTACTGCAAAGTTGAAGTTGAACAGAGGACGGGTTTGAAATACGTGACGAACGTAAACCGTGCTTACAGTCACAATTTATAACACGAATTTGCACGTTAATCTTACAAATGTGAACCAGCCAAGTGAATAATCAGATGTAAATACAACGAACTCAGCGACTGATTTAATATACGACAATGTACGTAGAAAACACAATCACGCCATTGTAGTAATATGTCTTAACATTATTTTAACGGCAATTTAGTAACTTATAAAAATAGCAAGTGTTGTAGAAAATATAAATATCTAATGATTAAATCAATTAACATACGTGCCTGTACAATTTCACGGCAATAAAAGGTAACGGTAAATATTGTTAACAATTTGTAACGAGATGATGATAAGTGGAAGGTAATTCAGTTGTAAACCAGTCATATGTTCAGCCGTACTTTGTGAAGAATTCGAATCATCTGTTAAGAGAACGGTTCTCGACGATTACTTACTGTAATATACTCATCAGCAACAGCGAGAAGAAAACCAATTTGGCATCGACTAACTGCAGCTTTCACCGGAGAACCACAGATGGCATTACACAGGCGCATAAAGCATAGCCAACTCATCTGAGATCTGTAAAAATGCATTCTGCTGTGAAATTACACTGCTCTGCAAATCACGTTTAATGTGTTGCCTAATGTCTTCATAATGTTGTTCCAACGTCGTGAAACAGAAATATATCTGATGAATATTTAACGACACCATGGAACAACACGCTACACTTAATACAGTGCAAGTTAATCATTGATTTAAACGTGATGGAACAAGTCTAGAATGATTGAGAATAGGGAAAATAATACTTCAATCTGTAGTCAAAGAAACTTACAGATGTTTTATTGCAAAATTTACATTCTAATATTTAAAATAAAAATATACTGTGCACTATTAGCGAAATGTAATTATATTTACTCGCTCATTAATCGTTGAATCATGTGACATTTCGATTGCAAATACATTGTATTCGTCGTTAATTTGTAAACTTGTGTAGAATTTTCTGTTGACTATTTCTTATTCACATTGCGACATTAATTATCGGTAAATCTTAAATTATTAACTACTTTTACGTGTTTCTGCATTTATTATTAATGCTAATCTCACCTTAACCGGCGTGTAACTCGTGTCAAGGAAAGTATACTTTACGATCAAATTATAAGTGGAAGATCTCCAAACATGATTAGATACGGCAGTTACTCCACATTCCTAAAGATTCCATTAACATAAACAAGAAAATTATCGCAGAAATGTCTAATAATATTATTTCCAACTAAACTGTTATATTATGATAAACACTTTTATTTATAACTGTAGTAAACTAATGCTTTTTTTGCAATGATACATTTAAATATATATTACCTATGTACAAATGCAATAATTACGTATCATGTTTGAAAACTATCCATAGTTAATTGCAAATTAATACTAAGCAATCATGAAGACATCATCAGCAATGACTAGCAAATGAATTACAATCGTGAATCGATACTCTACCGGTATAAATCATTTGTAATTATTAATTATTCGCAGTTGTATTTTCATCTGTCGTATCTTGTACTTCTGATCACGGTACACGGTGTTATTTAATTGTTAATTAATGGTTTATATCGCTTTGTTCACAATGCTGTATGATCATCATGATGTAACACAATGATTATTATCTTTCGAGTACTTATATTTTATTTCTAATTATTTGTAATGACAGCGCTTCGGCAACGATTGTACTTCGAATTATTGATGCGTCACGGTATTTTTGTATATGTAAATTTATTATAATTTGTATTTCTAATTACAGTATTGATTAGTACATTATGCATCATTGTGTAGGCCGTAAGGAGAATTGGAAAAAAAACAAGAATTGTGTATGGGTTATTGAAAAGAAATTTTAACACCTACAAAGATAAATTGATATCGACAATGATGAATACAAATATGCACACTAATAATATTTAAATATATGTATTATATTAAAAAAAAAAATAAGTACAATTTAGTCCAATGTGCAAATAGTTCTGTTTAAACCCGAATTACGAAGAAAACAGATTCAGTCATCTCGGCCTACGACATTTATTCAATCCAGCTTTCGCTGGTTAATATAAACACAATCTTACAATAATTATACAAAAACCAATTTCATGCTGATAGCTTATAAATAAAACGCTTTTAAATAAATCAAATAAAATCTGTTACGACGTACCGACAGACAAGTACAGCGATGAAATATGCAATCAATAACCTGCGTAGGTTGTTCAGTGATGCACAGCACTGCTTAAAGATGAGTTATTAACTACCTAATTTAGATGTGAAAACTGTCGATTAAATAGTTAAGCAATTACCATAAGAGATTTTAAACGGTTCGAGCGTAGTTGCTCATTAAACGTTAATCGCGTCCAACAAGTTAATTTTTACGGTCGAATAAGTTTTAGAAAGAGACAGAGCAAGACAGAGAACTGTACATGGAAGAGGAAAGATTATAGTAGGCCTTGGATCAGAGAACTTGCTGCTGCTGCTGATGTTACTTGAAAGAAGAACGTAATTAAAAAAGAAATTCTTCTCCAGTAAAACCGGGCCGGCGAGCACGAGACATTCCCAACAGAGAGAGAGAGAGAGAGAGAGAGAGAGAGAGAGAGAGAGAGAGAGAGAGAGAGAGAGAGAGAGAGAGAGAGAGAGAGAGAGAGAGAGAGAATGGTCGTTGTTGAATATTCGCAACACACCAAAGAGAGAGACCGAAATGGAATATTGCTTGGAGCAAATTAGGAAATGAAAGAACTCAAAAGGAACGTTCTGTTTAATTAATTTTATTGTATACGACACGACAACTGCAAGAGCCCAGTGGAAATAATTTCACTCTTAAATGGAAATTAATTGTTCAAGTGTAGTCCGTTCTGTGTTATTTACGATTTCAGTAATTTTTCGCTTCCGCAAATAACTAGATTTCTTTCATCATTGTCTTGAGCGGTGTATATGAACAAGATGGTTTAATTAAAAAATGTTTATCTATTTTATTTTTACTATACTAGCTGAGAAAGAATATAATTCAATTATTCCCCCCCCCCAATAATTATCCCCGCGAGATCGAGGTAAATTTTTATATTTATATTTAATATTAAAACGTGTATTTCATACTGGCAAATAGTTTCAAAATTACTATATAACAAACACACACAGGAACAAACAAATATAAATTATAAAAACATTGTTGAGTTGATTATTTTTCAACAGTTTATTTATTTCGTTTTTTATCGACCAAGAAAATTATTAGTTTAAAAAGAAAAAAACAATTCAAACGTATCAACTAATTTTCACATTTGTTAAACAGAAACAATTGTATTTTTAATAACGTCGCCCATACAAATCTGCGATAAGATGAAAATTAAAGTTATGTTTAAGAAAAATGTTTCAAGAAAATCTTGGGAGTAAAAAAAAATTTCTAATTAAATTTTCATGTTTCAAATTAATCTAGCAAAATGACGAGAAGGTAACAGGAGCACATACAGGATGTATAAAAAATAACCTGGAAATTTTCTAAATTAAAAATAAAATTATAAAAGTCAGTAGCATAGTACTGTGGCTGGTAAGAGATATACTCGGTCATATTAATAATCCAAGAGGGCTGGCCTAACGAACCGCCAGGCCCCGGGCAACTTCACACCGATGCTAATGATGTTAATGAGCTATATTCATTAGCGAGACGCGCTTGTTTATCTAAGCAACATCATCTGTTCCACCGGTTTCACATGCGGAAACAACATACCAGAGTTAAATAACCTTTTGCGCGTTCAGTTTTAATCAATGCTAATGTTACTGTATGCTTGTATGTTACCTCAATACATTATGTTTCTTATTATCGATTACACGCTCCATTGGTCGATGATTGTTGATGAATTATTTCTGTAAATATACCAAAGTAAAGAGAGATTTATAAAAAAAATATTTTTTTGATAAACCATGTGTGTTGTATATGTAGTTCATTTCAAGATATATCGAATTGATTCCCGGAGGATTAACGCAGCATGCTATTAACAGAAGAATATCCCAAATTATGCTGGATACTAAATGCATAAGAAAACAGACATGTATTCAGAAATTTGTATTTGCATTTCTGTTTATTTACACATAACTGTATTTCGAAATAATAAAACACAACCTGAATGTTGGTGAAATAATAAACGTGAAATTGAATTGAAAACAGCGGCTATAATTGTTTATATACCGAAATATACCCGTGCACTGTGCCATTGGCACGCCCATGTTACCATAGCAACGCCACGCACAACTGCACTATAAATAAATGTCGATATCGAAACAAATAAGGTAATTTCATTAATTGTGATTCCAGAGGATTGCCATATTGTTCGCTTCCGTGTAAATTATACAGGCCCGCAATTAGAGGATTTATAATTGGCATTAGTAAATAGTACAGTAGTTAATTTAAATATTATTTTTAATGCACTGTTATAACTTTATTTAAAAATGTAAATCACATGAAATGTTCTGGGTTGGTTAACACACATGTACTCAATACGCTCCTGTGCAGTGTTCCATAAATGCCGCTGTACGTGAAAGTGTGCTGTGCTTTGGCTGTTCGTGATGTGAAACAATTCGTAAGGAATTTGTTCAGGTCGAACGAATTAACTCATGCTGCTATTTATGGATTGAAATGCACTCAATTGAAACAGAACGGCCATAAAAAACATTCACCGACGATTAATGAATATTATTTGCATATTCAATCGTATAGCTCAGCGTTCCGCAACCTTTTGTATCTGGCGACCCATAAAATATGAATTCAAATGTAAGGTGACCCATATGAGACTATATGGTAGGAAAGGGGGCTTTAGTCTCTTAAAATTACAGGACCATACAAAAAATATAGGCGTAAGATTTAAGATTAAATAAAATGTATACCAGCGCTATGTATAACAGCACCTCTACCGTCTACCTCATCCTAATAGACACTAAAATTTCTAACCACCAATATTTAAATGAAGTATTCTAATTTAGCAAGTATATAAATCGTTGGCTTCCACATCCGTTGTATTTATCCTAAATCATTCAATATTTATGCGACCCGTTTTTAAACTTTTGCGACCCAAAATTGGGTCGCGACCCAATGGTTGCGATCGGCTGGTATAGCTAACTGTCACTGACAATTGTAACTTTTCTACAATCGTGAGAAACTATCGTGATCATTTTTTTTTCGCTGTAATGATAAATTCATTTCACCGTGTAATTGAATTTGAAATAAATACAATTTATTCCAATAATTTTCTATAAACAAAAGTAACAATCTTACTTTATAATTATCTAGTTGCTGTGTTTATTACAAAAAAAAATTACCGGATGTTTTAAAAAGCAATAAATTATGTTATGGTTGAAAAAGAAAGCTATATATTCAACTATTCAACATAATTCCATGTTACAAGGTGAGGTGAAATAATGTAAATTGTATATCTCACCGTGCCCGGCAGGCATATTTTCAAACACCGCCTAGGAACTATCATCAAACAAAGTATAATTATGTAAATTATAGTCGCTGAAATGAAAACACGCAGCCGTGTTATCGCAATGGTTTCGCGTTTGTGTTCGTAACACGGAAGCTTATACTGCTATCTCAATTACAATTAATTTGATCTTCATTTGGCACACCATGAACACCTGTCCTTGTATAATTATGTTGTAACAGACGTAGAAAATACACTCAAATTATCTTGTACCATTATGTAAGTTGAATTATTGCTTTCATTTCAAAAATATTTGAATTTTATCGTTTCATTTGAACAGCTGCAACTTCCAGTTGATTATTCCAAGATGGAGTGAAATTCAATGACAGTGCAAGTTCATTTGTAACATTGTCGCGTTTCTGTTGAAAAGCTCATGACTAGCAGTTAACAATAGAAGCTATGTGTTTGCTTAATGTCTTTTTTTGTCCCAAAAATCGACGTGTTTTATGTGTTCAGGTCACGATGATCGCGTGTTCAATTAGCACGTGAACACGAAATGTCACGCTATTGTGACGAGAATTATCCTGTGTTATTCTTAAAACGCTACCTATCTTACCGACGGGATGAATATTTACCGACACCACATGGCTTGTTTCGGCACGAACTGCAGTTCAGCAATCGGCAATAATAAGTATCATTATAGCGGCAAGAATTGTGCAAATTTATCTCTCAATTACAGCATAAATAGTTTCTAACATGACATGTGTATGGTAACATAATAGAACTATCAATGCGTGTTATTAATACATATTCAATTGAATATACAATTCAAAGGTAATACTGACTATTCGTTTGATCATTATATTTTTATTCAAGTAATTATCTTGCTTGAAAAAGACGAAAATTTTACCTTGATGGAATGTGTTAGTGAACTTAATATTCAAGTCAGTAGTCTGATCACTCAAACGTCTATAATCATTCCAATAAATCTGTGCATTACATCATCAAACTCATGAAACATTCTTATTGTATTGGTGTCAGGGTCGCATCAGTGGCGACACGTTACGTTAAAATGTTCAACCCTTGGTTAAATAATCCATTGACGGCGTCCGTGTTTCGGATAATGGCATCACACTTCATATTTGTATGCTATCGGCGAGCAAAGATCTAAATGTTAATGGCCATCACACCACAAGCAAGCGCGCACATGTGTTCATATACAAAACCTCACCAGACCACACAGGCTCTCGGAACAATGGTTTCCCCGTCCCTTCCCGGTCCCGTAGTGCTATCACTCTAGGGAGTAACTGAATACGTCCCTAGGGTGTGCTTGGCGAACCATGAAATCTGCTCTGAGGTTTCTAAACCGCCCGTTTTGGCCTTGTCTACCCTATATACTTCGCATAAGTTTGTCCTGCTTTCGCCACCGGCATTATCATATCTCTCTCTTCATCCGTTGGAAGTGTATGCTCGTTCTCTGTTCCGTTCGCTTGGTATCTTTTTGTGTGCCGTGATGCCTGTCTCTTTTATACCGATTCCATCGTGCTGTCCTTATCTCGTTTAGATTCTGTCGTTTGTTATGGTTCGTCTGTATTTTCCCCACTAATGAGATGTTAAGGGTGACTGTTTTCGGTTTACGATATTTCGTGATGTTCATCCGATTATATACAATTTATTTCTTTGATGATTTTTTTTCAAAGTGTTTCACTGAAGAGTGTATTTTTTGTAGCAACTGCTAGTTTCATCAGTTCTGGTGGTTGGATTAACAGAATTCGGTAATATTTAACATCTACTAGTTGTTGAAAACTAACTAGTTTCAGCCAATAGAAATCGCCAGTTGTAGAACTCGCACCTCTAATATTAACAAACCTCGCCGACTCGGATCAATATCCAAGCCGAGAACTGTCCGTTCCAACCGCAAACCTACAGAAATGTCAACATTCCGAAACTCTGTAACCGCACACGTCCATCGATCCTGTAGACAGCATAGAACTGGTCCCTGAAGTCCCCCTGACAACCCTACAACTACAAATGGACGACTGGAATGGGAAAGGTAGCCCGTGCACATGTCTGAGTTATCCGGGGAGAGTGACGGCACGAAACAATTAGTACGAGGATTGTCCGGTAGGGTGTGTTAGGATCAGAGTTAATCCAGAACAACCACAGATCATCAGCGGATGGAGAACTTTCTCGCTAACGGTTGACTAACACACAACTAAAACACAGGATATATATATATATATATATATATATATATATATATATATATATATATATATATATATATATATATATAGTTCCTGTTGTTTTGTGGATTTACCACAAGATGGAAACATTGAACATTCACTGATACATGTATTTAGGAGGAATAGAATTGTAAACATATGTATATATTTTACGAAAAAACTTCTCATATTATTTAAATACATTTTAATATTTATTTGATCTTTCTAAATCATTGTATTCTTCAATACTCTTAGTATTTCTTTGTATCACAAATACGTCTTCGCTTTGTACTTTCACCGACTGTTTAAGAATAACAAACAACGGAAAATGCAATAAAATAAAATAATCGTCAAGCACCTTGTTGACACAGCACAGTTGGCCATGCTTTGGTCATTGCACTTTGCTGTGATTGTGCTCATGTGTCTGTGTGTGTGTGTGTGTGTGTTATTTCAGGTTCAACTGTCTGACAGTCGCTCATTGCTCCTACCCACTTCCTCTGAGTATTGTATCGCATGCGTGTATGTGTACGTCACACATCTCTCCCCAGAGGAGTTTGCTACAGACACAGACACGCATATATATATATATATATATATATATATATATATATATATATATATATATATATATATATATATATATATACATACATACATACACATACATACATACACACACGCACACAAGTGGACTTAGTTTATCACACCTACTAATCATCTGCAATTCGTGAACTGCCAACACAAAATGTTAACAGACATGAGTTAAACCAAAAGTATACCCACACACAAATATATACTAAATATTTTAACGTCCTGTGACATTTATTGGTCCCATCTGACTACAAGGTTCCAGAATGTACGTCACCTGACTTTTACTATATATTTTTCGCTGTGTTTACATTATAAAATCACCATCTTGCATAACAATAGTTTTATTATTCACTGGCATAAAAAATATTTAAAAAAATACGCTATTGATTTTATTCTATTTTCGTACACAGCGGATTCTTTTTTATTTTCTTTGAAATCTGTGTATACACAGAGAGGTAGAATTTCAGTTCTATTCTGATATATGGCTGCAGTCAACAGCTGCATGGGATCTTTGACCTGGATCCTGTCTTCTGTTGTGTTGAATGACTGCAGAAGTGTATTCAGGTTCGCCAACATAATGAAAAACGGTTCTACGGATACCGTAATGTGGTACAGCTGTTTATATATTCTTTTCACTTTGGGTTGAATCGTTTGCGCGAACAAAATAAATTAATAGCAATTTTTTTATACCGTAATCACCAAAATATTAAGTTATTATTTTAAATAGAGAATTAGTTAGCCTCCTAAAACATCAGCAGCGTTAGAATTACTGGAGGAGTTTTGATATGAATGTGTGAGAAGGAATAAAATAATAGAAAATACTGTAGAGAATATTACAGTATAGTATTTTGTAATGATAGATGTTTTCTTCCTATCGTAGATATAGCATGCACTGTTACTTGTAGTTTCATACTATGACATTGTGTATATCGAGTGCATAAACGTGTAGTCTTGTTCGACTATATAATTAGTGTCTGGATGGTAATTACGTACACAGACTGTACATATGCCTCATAATGTATTTATACTGTATGTCATACCTCACATACATACATACATACATACATATAACGTAAATGATATACCACATATTTTAAACGTTCAAAACTAACAACGGCTTTCCTGAACGAACTGGAACCATATTTAACACATACATACATTGAAGATAAAATAACGTAGAAATATGCAGCTAAAATATTTTTTTTAATACTAATTATATGTTTTTTATTTAGTGTTTTTCGGTATTGCTGCTGTAATCTATCATAATAATCACACAAAACAAATTAAATAATTAATTTAGCAAAGAAACACAACTTTCCTTAATCTATATTCATAATTCTCACTTCCTACAAATACAAATTGAATATTAATCAGAAAAATATTCCCATCGATGTATGCAAAGTAATTCAAATATCGATAATAAATTATTTACTCATAAAAGATTAATCAATGCCGTTATTGATATAAATCGTCGATTAAATTTAATCACTATTTGTGCAATGGGCTCGCATTAATCTGGTATTAATTTGTGAGCATTGTTTTCATTCGATAAACAATTGTTGAAATAAAAAAATACAACACGAGTTGCCACCATTTCAAATCAATGCCAAACACCTTTCAAACGTTCGATCACGTCGCGAATAAATATCGCGGCTGCCGAATGAATAATTCACAGTTACACGTGCTTATCTGACAGTGTTGCTCACGTTACAAAACACAAACAGCGTAATCATTTATCAAGGCGGCCGTTTGCTGCTGCGGTAGCATATCAAAGCAATAAACAAAAATAGATTAAAACGCGCATTTCAATTTGCATTAGTGTCAAGGTATAAATACGAACGAGCGAAGAGAATATAAACGGAGCCGCCGAACCGAATAGAGAATATCACCACTGTCCCTTGACTTTACTACTACTAGTTATAGTATACATCAACTGACGGTGCTCGCGGCTGCCATTGCAAACGAAGCGAATGTCATTTTAATTGGATAATCCTCAGTTTATCCAGCACCTGGGCGCATTTCCTACACTTAATTCGCATTAATGCCGACAGAGTGCGACTCATTCGATCGACCGACGTGTCAAACTAAGGCCAATTTAACTGAAAACCCTTAATAAATGATTGCTGTACCCGTTGATCTTTTGTATTTATCAATTCTAGAAAATTTTCCATGACTAAGATTCTATGATTCAACAAAAACGAGCAGATACTGTTTGTTTCATTGTTTTCGAATTGTGAAATTGTATTTTAGTACGTACATAAGCGAGTCCTATTTGTCTGACGATATTTTGGTATTGTGTAGGTTGGTTTATCGTCTGAGTTTGGGGAATTCTCTAGGAAGAGTGGTGGTGAGAGGTGTGGGAGGAACCATTGCTTGTAATTACAAGATACACCGGTGCCGAGGGCGGAGCAAGCCTCACACTTGATCGTCGGCTTGAATTCCGAGAGTTCTCCAAGCACAAGTGAACCCACCGAACGAACGACGTTTCGATTTAAATATAACCGAGCACATACAGGTACGAGATTTTAATGTGTTTATCTCCCTACCGCATGTGACTAATTAATAACACGTCAGTTCCGTAAGTTCGTGGGTGGCCCACATTTCTTAACAGAAGTATAAAGTAAGTGTACACACAACTCACCTTTGGGTCCGTCGATGTTTTGAGCTTCTTGGCGGGTGGCGGCGAGTTGCACCGATCCTCGGCACTAGCCGGGGACGGCATTATAACAACCGCCGCTACTTTCGTCTGTTCCGGTTTTGCCGCGGAACCTTGTGCTGTGGCCGCGGCCGGACTTGGTGGTGGGCCGGGTGCATTGGGCGCAGCACTGACGGGCGGGCCCGGCCCTGTACTGGCGGGGAACACTACCCGCTGTTGTTGCGGTGTGGCGGGCCGTTGTTGTTGTTGTTGTGGTGTGGCCGGTGCATTACCCACGCGGACTACACCATTTATATCGGTTGCGCCCAATGTGGGTTGTTGCTGTTGTTGGACAGGTGTTGCTGCTGGTTTAGGACTAACTTTGTCCGAACCACCACCACCGCCACCGCCACCACCACCACTGCCACCACCGCCGCTAGTGTGTTTGTCGCGCGCCTTATCACGTCTATGTCCACTACTACCGCGTTTACTATTACCACCGCTGCTAGCACCACCTACGCCACCGCCCCCTGAACCGGAACTATTACTATTGTTCGACCCGGTCACCTGTACCTGTCCACTCATACCGCCGCCGGGATGTTTAGTGCCCTTTTCGTTACCAGATCCGCTGCCACTGTTGGAGTTGCCGCCTTGGCCGGGGCCGGACGCTCCACCACCACCCTGACCACTACCGGAATTCACGTTCGTCCCGGTACCCCCACCACTGTTACCACTGACGCCTCCGTTACCGACGGTTGTGGCCCCGTTAACACCGGTGCCGGTTCCACTATTACCGGTTGTGTTACTGTTAGAGTTACCGGTGCTTGCACTACCACCACCTCCGTTACCGCCCCCACTACCACTACCACTCATGTTACCGGTGGTTGTACCGCCGTCTGTTGTTGCTGCTGTTGCCGATACGTTGTTACCGTTCTGTTCGTTCGACTTGACAATCTCGTGTTTCGCCTCGGACGTTTTGGTACCGGGTTTGGTACGTTTGATTTTCATCTTGAGTCCTTTATCGACTGTAGCGGAATGTTCGACGGCCATAGCCTTAGCGGCAGACTTACCGGATGCACCGGGTCCACCACCAGCGCCGCCGCCGCCGCCCGTCGACGCCATGCTGCCGCCGACGGCAGCAGCACCCTCGTTCGTCTTCTCTATATCAGCATCCAAGTCAATGATCAGATCGCCTATACCGATGTCCCATTCGTTGTCATCGTATTCGAAGTTGGACGATTCTGCCTTCGCCGTGGTCCTGGAGTCCGCCACCCTAGGTCGGTGGCCACCGTCCACTGAGGTGTCTCTCATTGGGGCCGCCATGCACAGCGTCGGGCCGCGATACAATCCGCAGCCACCGGCAGCACGCACCCATCACCACACCGTACTGACATCATCATCGACAACGACGTTACCCAAGCAATAACAACACTATCATCAACTAATGGAAACGGAGCAATGGTATGAGTCGACGATAATAATGTAGAAATAGATGAAGACAAACACTCTAGTAGTAGTTGTACTCTTGGTTCATTACTAACCATTGTCGAACAAACAGCAAATGAACTAGCAGTAACAATATGCACCATACTTGTACGTACAACCACCACTCGTAATTATCACCACCCACGCGCGCACACGCCAAACACGACCATTCAATTACTATATATATATATATATATATATATATATATATATATTTATATATATACATGTATGTATATATTTACTTATTTATTGTAACGCGCCACTAGCCGCGGCTCACCCAGTCACATCCACGAGCACGACGATCTGAAACAAATCAGAAAACCATATATTAATCTCAAGTGTTAGGCAGCTATGTATGTATGCTTTCAAATTGGGCTAAACTTCTCAACAAGCGTTATCAACATTAAATTCAATCCGCTCTTTAATAGAAACGACAAATTCGAACATTTTGCGTTGGCAATATGAGATATAAAAAGTATATATGTGTGGCGAAAACTCCTAAAGTGAGTGTGTGTGTTTGTGTGTATCGTGTCGGACAGGTGCCGGATAACTTTGCGCAGTCAGGCTCGGTCAACCTTGCATAACAACACCAGTGAGGGAGGTTCACATTTCAAAGCTACGAACACTCAACTCACACATCCTGTGACGAATTCCTGACATTGCACGATGCGAACGGAAATGAGCAGAGGCGATTAGCAAGATCAGCAAACACGAACATACACACGTACATAAACGACTAGTCAACGGCACGTTCTAGATTCACCTCAACATAATGATGAGCAAAAGGGTAAGTCAAAATGAATGACAGTTCTCTCTCGCGCACACATATATAGTGAGACTCACGTTGAGCTGAGCCGTAAGGGAAATGGAATTTACCGCAAATAAATGGTCGGCAATTCGAATCTCCTTACCAGTGATCATTGTAAATCACATGAATATCCGGTCAAATATCCGGCCTCCGCGTGATGCTAAATTGAATGCGGAAATTTAATCGAGATTATCGTTTTTTTTTACTCGTAAATTGAGTATGTTCCAGTTGAACTACTAATAGATTTTTAAAAGCAGCAAAAAAATCACTCAAAAGATTACTATGCTATTTTTAGATTGTTCTTTAAATAACTGTAAACATTAATCAACAATGAATTTATCCCGCTTCCATTACAGCAGAAGGAACATCTCAATACGCCCAGAAAACAACCGACAATCATTTAAACACAAAACAAATACACGAGAACAAGTAAAAAGCAAAGAAGTAAAAAAAAAAAAAAAAACGATCATTGAAGACAATAAATAAGAAAGCGAGTGGCCATTACATAATTGAGAATCCGGAGCCCACGCCGCCGTCGGTGGGATCTCTGTGGCGGAGAGAACGAACCCACTAATAACATGTCATGACATCGCCCACAAGGTCTAACAGATCAGTGGAGCAACAAGGCCGACACACTGGGAGTGCACTGGGTGTAGGAGCGAGACAGCTAGTGGCTGGTTACAACAAAGGAATCGACAGAGTTTACGACATGGGTGGCGCTTGGAATGTTGTGTGCACGTTCGATAAACTCGGCTATCGCAAAATTACACGGCGAAGGCGGAGACGGATATCTCTCCAGCAAAGGAAAGATATACTACGGTGATAGAATATAATGTAAATATAATCACGCGCGATTTGACTGCTGAAATGGTATGTGGCGCTGCATAGCGGGAGTTTCACTAAACACATACACGGTACATGCCGGGTTAGTATACTGAACTTGTGAAGAAAGTTCCAACAATAAAATATTCTAAGTTTACACGATCTAAACAAAAGAATCGCATAAAAGTTATTCAATTCAGTTTTCTTCAACACTTTTAACTAATACTGCTTTCTATAATCTCAAAGTAAACATAAAATTTGATTACTAATCAATAAGTTAATAAAAATTCACTGTTCTTTAGACTCTCAGAATTCATTTAGTAAAGTTACGATGATTGAATGTGACTTTCACCACAGTTGTACGAAGATAATATTACAAACCGTACGTGCTTTGAAACGTTCGTGATGTCTGCGTGCACAGTAAATGAAGACATCACGATAGGATGTTGTAGTCACGTACACTGTATATTCATATACTGATAATAACAGACGAAAGTCTGCATTCTAAATGAGTGATGATCAAAATCCTATAAAAACATTAAATCAACGAAAGACATTATTTCTTTCAGTATATTGTTTATAATAAAACAATTCTGTCGTTATGAATCATTTCCGAGAGCAGACGAATATGTAGAACGACTGTTCGTTCGTTTTGTGGATCTGGAAGACAGCATAGAGCTGTAGATATATTTATACAAACTTATTCTAGCTAACCCGGTCACATATGTATGTATAATTGTATAACGGGAGTAACCAGACAATGCCGGTATAACAAATGACGATGCATAGTGATGGCAACATTGTTTGTGATGCTTCACGGCGTTCACTTGTCCCTACACGTTGTCATCATTTATTTTATGTGCAAATAACTTGCATCAAGTGAAGGCATCGTGTCGTCTCTCTTGTAAAATAATCAAGTAAAGTGCCTTGCTGAAATGGGTAACACATTCGCATTAAAAACAAATATTCTAATCCACAATATAACCCATCTTGTATTCGTACGTCACGCAATAATTCAGCAAAATAAATAGAATTTCTCTGATGAGTAGAAACGTTTTTAAAGAAAAATTAACTACATTGAGTAATATACCAAGACGTTTTCACATGATATCTTTACTAGATAATCATTCAAGACTTGTTTAAAAAAACACATTACATCGTAAAACGAATTTACGACTGTTATTAAAATTTACACGAAACGACACATTTTATTTCTCCATTAATAAATTAGCAAGCAAAACTGCTTGACTGCATAAACGAACATGTATAAAATGTATAATCAAAAACAAAATTCAATAATAAGGAAATAAAATATGTTATACTGGCTGTAAATTTATTTTATTTTGATATGAAATTGTAATATGATTTTAAAAATACGAATTACAAAAATAAATTTTAACAAAAATATATGTATTTATTATATTGCGCTATCCGTTTCAATAAATACATTTATGTAAGCGGAAAAAAATATACTAACTGTAAGTACATAAATATATTTGAAATAATACTAAATTATTGATAAAATATCTAAATAATGCTTATTTGTTATGTACACTTAAAAAAAAAATTCCATGTACTATAATTATCGATAATTTGTCACGCGTTTACCAGCATATTAACTTTTAGTCTAAAAATACCAAGCGACAAAATATACAAATAGTTTGGTTTTCGTGTGTGCCAAAAACAAATAAATTTGTGAGACATCTCGTCTATATTTGTCGCACAAAATAATCTTTCGTTACGAAGTGATTCATCAGGCATTTTCTAATAGCAGCACGACATTCCAATTTGGTAAACCAATTTAACCAGATTCCTAATTAAACGTTTAGTGTTAATTATAGAGGTTATAAATAGTAATTTCGTAGTTTCATGTCGAAACAACAGCATACACCCACTCATGTACTAGGATCTAAGTTATTTGCATAATTTCTCAATTTTCGTCTATATTGTACATTAAGGCCTCGATATAACGCGATTTTTTCGTGAACTCAAAAAGCGCTAAATTTTCTATGATTCAATATAACGCGATTCATGAAGATACAATTATGAAAATTCTGGATCATTTTATACAAAAATATAGTATGAAAATGACCATGTTGGTCGCTGTTTCCCCTTATAGGAACGTATTCCGCGTGTTAAACAGGATCTAACTGTACTTGGTTTCGTTATTTCGTATACGTCACAGCAATCAATCATTTTTAACTCCATGCTTTTGAACAAAATGGCTGTGAAACGTCAAACAGTACGTCATGATTGAAATTTGGAATGAAAAATTTGTTTGCAAAATCTTCCACGCTGGTCTGTTTATTGTTAGATTGTAAATTTCTATTTAAATTAAAGTGAATGAGGATTCCAAGAATCAAAACCTACTACAACATACATTATCGACGTATATATTTACGTAGAACAATTTAAATACTCACAATTTAGCATTCAGTCTTGTAAAACCAGAGTAAAAATAAATAGAATATTCCGAGATACAGTTACAGGATATAGAAATCATGTACCGTGTGGGAAAAATATGCCTTGGCAGCATGTGATCGGGCACAAGTCAATACGAAGTGCCTTTATACGGAAGGCCTGATCAATATTCGTACGGGCGTGGATTGTGACAGGTTTAGAACGTACCCAAGGGCCGTCATGGCTTGTTGAAAAGGGTTTGTAAGGGTGGCACTGTGAAGTGGGTATGTCATGTTCGTGGAAGTAATCGTAAGGGATAGGGTTGTTATCCGAACTGTGCTAGGGTGACTTCAGAATATACAACTGCTGGTGGTGGTAGTTAAACTAGTTCTACGGCTTGAGGGAGAGATAGTTACGAGGGCAACAGTACAAAGAATATTTACCACTAATCCATGTCAGTTGTGAAACTATCACAAGCACGGGCTTTACTAAAATCAGCTGATGAATAACATGTATTGTCTAAATAATTCAGTTACGACTGCATAATGTATCGTAAGACTAGATTTAAGAGATTAAGTATCATCGGTACTACTAAAGGTACAATAACGGTACTATGTAAAGTTCTGACTTCATTTATTTAGTTTCTACTTGTCAACTGAATTGGTTCCTACATTGAATAATCACGTATTATTAAAAGAATACACAAGATTACATTACGTTTGAATCTGTTTCAAGGCGAATTGTAAAAAAGTAATATAATTCAGGATAATTATATTTAAATTACGTAGCACATTGTTATATTTTCTAATTAACTTTAGACTCTGTATATTGTAATAACGACAACAACACGTGGAATATATCAATGAGTGTTACTTGAAATTTCAATAAACTAATACTACGTAAAGATGACCAAATATGTAAGTACAGTGGACCCTCGATATAACGGACCAATGCGGGCGAGGAAGTGTTCGATATAGCCGAATGTCCGTTATACACATACAGTTTACGATAGGTTACATGCTGTGCGTTATATCCCAAGTCCGTTGCATCGAGGTCCATTATATCGTGGTTACACTGTATTTAAAATAAAAGAAATATTACAAACCATCTAGCATTTATTTGTATCAATATACAATTATAATCCCAGAATCATGGCACTCGGAATACAAACACAAGCACTAGTTCACTTACACACTGATGTTATAACCACATATGCGCACACACACACGCACACAAACACTAGGCATTAAGGCACAGATAGATTGTAAGTTCATTACAGCACCACAACCGACCCTCTACTAAGAGGGATGTAGCCTAACAGCATAGCAGATGGCGTAGGAACACACATACCAACTTAACTATCACAACGGAAATTTCCCCAGATTCTTCGTTGACTGGTTTCAGCCGAGTAAATATTATAGAACTACATTAACACGTATTAGCACAGATGTAAGCGAACGCAAATGTGTTAAGTCACTTGTTTAAACGCGAAAATCTTAAACTGAAACAACAAACAAGTACACACTGGATTATTTGTTCATTCTGCTTTAAAAAATAACGCAAATAAAAAGCTAGATAATACTGAGTAAATTTACGTAGAAAAAAATCTAGCGCAAATAAATATTGCATTATCACGATTTCTAACACAAAAATAATTACCGAACACAGGTTGGAGGTTTTTCATTCTTTGATAAACAAAGAAACATGTTTCACAATTTGTTTCAGAGTTGACGTGTAAAAAAAGAGTGGAATAAAAAATGCAACGGACCTTGAAAATATGCAAACAAGGCACAGATAATTAGTGTTAGTATGTCCATAAAACAATGTACAATAATCGTAAATATGATGGATGATATTATTACAATGTTACTGATCATTTACATAAATTACACGGTTTAAAACATTGTTGTAGTGAGTTTTTATTGGTGTATAATTATCAACCAAATGTACAGTGTATAACCAATTATAAAATATAATACATGCAGAACTGTATGTAAAACTTACATTAATTTATTCTATTTTAATCACACAAATATACAATCAGCAAAATAAAAAACAAGTATTGTTAGTTCTTATTTGCCAATTGTTAAAACAACAAACTTATTTAAATGAAACATTTATTTTGAATTATTCACCATTCTGAACCATAGTTTTCTTTTGTTTACCATGTGATACAAATATAAAAGTTAGTTTCCCTATTATTTATCAACAAACGTCTACGAAAGTGATCAATTATATTGAGACATTTGATTCCGGCAAAACAAGTTTTAAAACAAACTAATAATAATGCAAGCTTGCTGTGGCCGAGCGTGTATAACACATTGTTTATGGCCTGTCGCCCGGCCTGTCGCCCGAGGGGCTCGGTGTAGTCGGTTTAACTTCGTAGCTAAGCACAGCCTACTACTATATATTTAAATTAATCCGATATTTAACAGGTGTATACAACGAACGGGGTATCTAATTAGGTCGCGATACGTAACGCGAGTTCATATAACAACACAATGTCTATTATTGAATTACTAGCGCTAATTAAGTGTTTATTCAACGCCTTTTGTACCAATTAACGAGATTTTGTGAGCAAAGGTCAAGTACGAGTTGTATTTAATTTATTACGCAATTAAGTCTGTCACACTGGTACGGAACATGCAGAAATACAACTGTATATTGAAGTTTCACAATTGAGTATTATGTGTTTATAATATTGAATGTAATATCTACAATTTTGCTCAGTTAAATTTGCCCTAAAACTTGGTTATTTTCATTTAAAGGAATTTTATAATATTTTCAATTTGTTTTATTTTAAAACCCGATGATTCTTCAGCAGTAACACTGTATATAAAAACATGTATTCCACCTTTGTTCGTGACGTCACACTCTCAAGTATCGTGGGAGGCCGGGTATAACAAGCAAAACAAACACTGCGAGACAAAAGATTCTCAGATCGGTTCTTCGCGTCAATTACAAACATAAACAAACGGCCGCCCGTCTCCAAATGCATATATCCACCCACGCGCTCAAGAAACCTATAAAATGTCTCTCACAAAATATCATAAATTATTTTTATCACTACATCTGTCACAACAAAATAAAATTGATAAAGTTGCAATGATGAAACAAAAAAATAAAACAACAGCAGTTGACCATGAAATTCGGTGACAGTTCTTCCAAGATGGCGTCGTTCCCATTGTTTCGCCGGTTTCGTTTCGGTCAAAGTGAATTTATTAATAACGAAATGTATCAAGTAAATGGAATGCGTAAATGTTATTAATTTTTCGGTCTATTTATTTTGATTGGCATCGAATGCTGTGCGAACTTTTTTTGACACTGGGCCAAGGTAACGAATTCGCAATTAATTAAACGCAAATTTGAATTTCATGGGCGAGCGTTGAAATTTGTGGTTTTGAGCATGTGAAATGTTAATATTCAATTTAGATTTACACGTTTCAAAAAGTGACGAAAAAAAAATATTGTAATATTGTTATGATAAATTAGTGTCTTTAAGACTATATAGTTGGCTTCTTGTATTTATATCGACTGGCATGTTAGCTATGCGGTACAAAGTGAAGAAACTAAACACAAAGAATGGATACCGACGAGGAGAAATGAGATTGCTCGCGACGGCCGAGACGACAAGTATTCGTCTTTTCGCAACGAACCATTCGTGTTTGTACGCGTGCGAGACAGGCATTCGTTACGCTCCGTTACGTGAAACATACGTTGATCGTTGTCGTAGTTGTTGTTGAAGTTTCTGCTGTTCGTTTATTGCTGTACAGTTTCGAGTTGTGTTTCTGTTATTCGCCGAAGCTGGTTCAGAGCACCAAGTTTCTGCAGCTTCTACTGTTGACGTGCACAGCAGGCCGGACTTGTTATTGCTTTTGGAAATAATAGCCGTGTGGCGTTAGGATGATATTGGTACGCACGCGAGAATAATATTTTGTTTTTCCTTTTTTACATTTCCCTTGATATCTATTTTATATTTTCCTTTACATTCGGCTGTTGTATATAATACTTTTGTGCTAGCTCAGTGGCCAAATGAAAATAGTAATCAAATAACGAATAGAAATCGAGAAAATGTAGTGGTATATTTACTAACATCAAATGTTAATCTTGACAAATTTAAACTGTAAATTATTTGTGAACACATTAGTTAGTTTTGTGTATTTATTTAAAGTTCACAGTTAGTTATAAGATAAGAGCTCTGTGGAAGGCGTGAAAACAACAACAACAACAGATCTTCCAACAAGAATCCCGTTAGAGAACTTTCCTGCATCGTCAACCAACCCGACACGGCACAATACAATTACCACGAAACAATACAGTGGAATTGCAATGAGTAACGTGCTTTTTTCTTAACAAGACGCAGCCAGAACCACGGACAACTGAGAAAGGTATGATCATTAGCAGCCGCGACAGACACAAGTTTTATTGTTCCGTGAAACTTTTAATGTGACAGCAAGCAAGCCCATGGTGCCGGGGAGTGTATAAATAAACTGTACTACGCTGTACATTAGCACTCACTCAACGTTACGGTGCGCGGTTTGTATGTATGTAGGGTTTGCAAATACACCTACGGCTCATCAGTCACTGTTTATTAGCACCTGTGCTCACAAAGTGTGTTCACTATGTACATCGGAGGCAAGCAACATACAATAAGCTTATAAGAACACATGAATGTACATGTTGTTGAGTTTCAATTATCATGCAAAATATTGTCCTGCTTTTAGAAAGGAATCTTAGAATATTCGGTGAGCACAATGAAGACAAATCAACTACAGTGGAATCCACAGTGAACTCGCATATAGTGAACGTATTTCTGACACCGAACTAAATACATAATATACTAAATACGTTCGTTATAGTGTATACTCGCTTATAGTGAATCAAATTCCTTTCAAGTTCACTATAAACGTATTCTGCTGTATTTACTAAGAAATACTTGTTTAAATTCCCCAAATAAAGCGCATATATTCAAATAAGATTTTGTGTATTGCTTTAGGGCAATGTAATACCATAAACATATCTCATATTCTAACAAATTACCTGCTGTTTTAAACGACTACATGCCACCATACAATTTGAATCTATGTTCGAAAACAACACATCCTGGCCTACACGATAATTTTGCTAAACTTTACATAATACAAACCTATTCATTTACAAGTGTGGGTGTAATTATGTATAGAACTATTCCTATACAAGCAACGAGAGAGAGATAGAGAGAGAGAGAGAGAGAGATTATCAGCAGGATATGATCTGACATGGATGACGGTGTATTTTAATATGTTAAAAAGAGTTGGCCGTGCAACAACACAAGCTAGTCGGGTTACATTAATGTGCTAACCTTACATGGTAACTTGATTCTTAATAATGTTAATAATATCCCAAACGAATTACGTTGCCTTTGTAAGACACCAGCTTGAGACTCACGGCAGCGGATAATTCGCAACACCATAATACACAAGCGGCTACAGCAAATTATCACCATTTTCTATACGAATATATTCATTAATTTCATCGCCAATAAAACTTCCATATTAATTATGCATTTGCGTGTATTTCGTTTTCTATATTTTATAGTCAAGCGTATGGATACTAATATTGATACTAAGTAATAATTATAAACTCATTTGAAATACTTACAATCAAGTAAAAATCTGCTATTTTTATAATTATATAAATACAAAGAATTACTACTGAAGTAAATAAAATCTTGTGAAATAGAAACATTGATTAGGTCCGAGATTTTAAAATAAATGCTTAGCTAACTCACTCACTTCATTTTGTTCATCTGTACTGTCGTATGTGCTTTATATATATATATATATATATATATATATATATATATATATATATATATATATATATATATATATATATATATGTATAACATATGTTCACGGAAGTTTCATATAACGGGCATATAATTGGATGTGTCTACATCGTAGTGTGCTGCGTTAATAATTAATTACTCCGAGTACATAGAGACTTGCAGTGTTGTGATATATCTCGAGGGTAGACACACATAAAGTACAAACAGCTCATGGTACAGCACACATAATCAAACACTAACACGCATTTCATATTTCACCCGTGCAACATCACAGATTTCAAATAATTTTCTACAAATGGTTATCGTTGATTAGCATACGTGGTGTTGACAGATTTTAATTACCAATCCGAATTTTTGTTTCGACCCAAAGATACGGGTGATTGAATATTGTAATAATCAATTACCCGCTCATATATTATAAACGTCAAATGATATATCTGTGCTGTGTGTAAATTTTTATCTAGCAATGCACAATATACAGGTCGATCGTACAATTAATAATTTTATCATCACATGTTTTTAATACCAACTTGTAATGATTTATTGAGCTGTGTGTTACACTACAAATATAAGCTTTCTCTTCTCAACGATCGTATTTAACAGTTCATTCTAATTGCTCACAAAGCAATCGAAATCTTTAGACTTACATCAAGCAATTATAGGATATTTTGTTACGTTTTATTTTTCTGTTAGCAAGCAATTGTGAGTTCTAAAGTGTAAAATTATTTCGGCTGTTTCATAATAGACTTGAGTAAATCTATACAGTAGATTAAAAGGTAGAGTTTAGTAATAGAGGTACAACGCATGTGAACTGATCCAATGGTGCATTTATATAACAATGCATGTTCAACACACGTAAGGATACAAAGCTGTATGCTTTGATAGTAAATTAAAGTGCTCGACCTAAATTCACAAGTCACCTAGATGTACCAAAACTTCAAGTTGTATCCCGAAACTCAAATGGATTGTTCACAAATACCTACTGAGTCACAACTTGTGTCAAAATGAACAATAAATTAAACTTATAAAATATAACACGTGCTTTAGACGTTTTAATATGAACTACATTTGCTAGAAAGAACAGTTAATATGTCAAGTATCAGATTATATATATTTATATGAAAGATTACAAATAATTTATTTTATATAGCAATCTGAGATTATTATTAAACACTTAAAAAAAGTTATATTCATTATAAGCGAGGTTCCATTATATGCGAGTTCACTATTAGTGGATTCTGCTGTATATATCATGAATACAAAACTCAACTTACGTAGATAATGTATACACCAACTAACAATCCAGTTCTTCCACTCATTATATAGCACCTTTAATCAACAACATCTACACAAAAAACACGTTGTAAAAAGTCTGAAGCTAATGAAACGTGGCTCCAAATATAGAGAGGACCATGCACCGATTAAAGAGAATGAGGACCAAACATTAGTAGCATTATGTGTGAGAAATAAAAAATACAAGAGTTGTAATAATTTAATAAGGTGAACCAGCTGCCGTGACAACAACAAAAAACATATATAATTACGAGCCCCCCCCCCCCCCCCTGGAAAGTGCTGTACGGAAATGGTAAATTATTTCCATATTAGGCGCATTCAGAAGCTGATCGTAGACTGGTAATTACCTTGTCTGCTACACACACAGACAACATATCTACATTTACAAATACAAGATATATGTATGTGTATCTTTTGTTTGTGTATATACACAAGTTGGTATGACTGATAGTACTGAGCATGCGCAATCAAAGAATATAAATTGAGATGTTAACACGATCTTCATCAGTGCATTTGTAGCCAAATATTTAGTAGAAATTCTACAATGCATTAACATGTCACTGTAATTTGAAAATTGCTTCAACAAGACATGAATTGTGTAACGAATTAGAAACAAATTTTTCGTCCACGCAAAGTACTGAAGCCAACAAACACGTCTTGTTAATTGGTAACGACTTAATTTTAATCTGAAATTCTTGTTACACATTTACCATCACCCAGATGTCACTGCCAAAAATGCATTCGTTTGGACAATATGTCGTTACTAATTAAATATAAAGCATAAAAAGACCAGTCCATAAATGATTTAAACATTAACGAAACTTAATTAATTGGCACCGGTTAAGAAAGAAGTAAAAATTTTTTAAAAAGTTCGACTGACGCAAGTGATAAATTAACGACTCGTCCAAAGCCGCCTACGATTCTAATACACACGCCTACACGAGCAAGGTTCATTACCTTAAATATCCCGGCGAGCACACTGTAAAATATCTGTTTAAAAATACTACACTGTAATAAATAATCACCCCAACATGAAACAAGACCAACACGGTATTAAAAATTGTAATTAGGAAGAAAAATATTACCGTACGCCATTGGTATCAAAAAACCCGTACAAAAAGATACCAATTGAGACCATCTAGTAAGTTATGACAACCAGCAGAATTCTGATAATTTTTATTTATTCAAATGGTTTTCAAAAATATACAAAAGGTAATTATTTTAGGTTATGTAAGTGTTTTTATCTTTTGTAAGTGCACATTTCAAATGTTTATTTATGTAGATTACTTGGGTTTTAACACGTCACGTGCCTGTCATTACTAATTTTACGATAATTACGAGTACTGGAAAAAAAAAAGAAATACTTAAAATATAGCATTTCATGTACGTTAATTTCAGTAATCAATACGTTCAATATTTAACTGGCCAACTAAGTCGATAACAATACAATCGATTGGCGGTGCTATGTAACAGTACACGCAAACACAACTATGCATTGGTAAGCTATACTTAACGTGTACGTACATGTTCACATGCCAGGCCAGTAACAATATGCTACTAAAGCCGGTATTACAATAGACCATTTGTCCGGGTAATGTGTTATTAAAGTGTATTATTACACACGGTCCGTGTATGTACTTTATCGGTCATGATTTTTCCAATGGTATATTTTAAACACGGCTTCCAAGTACCGATTTACGAAACCGTATTGTTAGCGTACAACGACGTTTTGTTTTATATCGTTTGAACCGGACATTCTTTTTGTAATAAAACACAGTTTACGGTAAATGAGAATGGCATAGAACGGGAAACCATAAAACAGTGTATTAATTAATCGTTATTTCTAATTGCTTTTATTGATGTCTTCGTTAAATATGTTATTACTTTGAGCTACTTGAGAAAATATACGCACTTATATTCAACTAAGTGTTTGGAAAATATTTTATAATCATAAGGCATTCATATTATCATCTGTCAATTGGCAAGATGTGTTATACTAATAAGTTTAACATTTTATCTACAATTCATTTGTCAAAACAATGCCGTAATCTGTTGCTGATGATGAAACTGACGCGATACGTTCTCACATTTCGAAACCGCATGAAATGAATGTTTCTGAATGATAAACATGGGAAAGAATTGTCGGTGAAAAAAAGAAACACACATTGCTGAGAATTTGTTAACAGTTGACTAATGAATATTTATGACTGTCGTTCATTCCACCAACAAAAAACTACGAGAAAACGACAAACGTGTAAGTTAAGATGTAACCAGGTATCATTATATTCCACGCATATTTATGTAGAAACACGTTTGTCGGACACAAAAATCCTAAACATTATTTATTCCAAAAAATGCCTAACAATTAACTAAATGTAAGCAATTTTTGTTTAAAAATCCTTCAACTATTTGATTGTTTTGAATTACTTGAAATTTTCCAGGCCGAAAATAAAATTCATTCTTGGCTAATTTTATAATAAAACAAAAAAGCAATATGAATTGTATATATTTGCAGAGAAAAAAGCAATTTTATTTCATGAATCAAACATTTAATAAACAATTAAGTTGTATGAAAACAGTGGAACAAAGATCAGCCTACGTGTTCAATATCGTTCAATCGGGTTCATAATAACGACTTGAAATACTAACAATGGTTCTAAGAAAACAAGCGTGAAAATTGTGTGTTACACAGTTGAAACAAAAGTATCAAAAGCTTCTGGGCAAACACAAATACACAGGCTTATACAATAAATACAAAACAAGAATGAACAAATTTAAAAAAAAAAAAATCATTTCTGTTTACAAATATGTATATAGAGTGTATAGTTGTGTAGTAATGGCCTTCGCATAATTGCCAATGCCGTTCTAGGCCATGTAGGTGGCGTGGCCGTATTTAATTGTGATTGTAATTGAAATTGTATTTTATAACCTTTCTATAACAACCAACGCATAGCAGGTCAGAATCTGTTTAACAAACAGATATATATATATATATACTCGTATATATATATATATATATATATATATATATATATATATATATATATATATAGAGAGAGAGAGAGAGAGAGAGAGAGAGAGAGAGAGAGAGAATGTTACATATTATTCAAGTGATATGAATGGAAAGGTAACATGTGTGAGCGTGTATATATCTGACATAAATAGAACGGAATAATTTATTTTCTATGTATGTACATATATGCCATAAGAAAATAACAGTATCCTGTTTCTTTGTCTTTCAAATCGATACACGGAATATGATGTTTTGTATGTTAATTTTACTGGTTTAATTAAAAGTTAACGGTTACCGAACAATACACGTTATTTCAGTAGCAGAAACTAAATTCTATAAATTCCGTTTTCATAATTTGTTTTATAATTACCCAATAATGTTGCAAGCGAGGCCTTAAAGTTGTAATACACAGTTTTGATGCTTACCTGTAACGGAAAAAGAAACAATTATTAGTTTATAGAATCGATAATTAAAATCAAATCTGTATTTATATAATGAATGTTTGATGAGTTAAATACGTATATAGGTAATATTTGCGCATGCAAATAATATCATGTTGGTTATATGAGCTATTGATACGTATTTTGATTTGTTTGTTTCGATATCAGTGCAATATATGTTGACAATATTATTCAGTGAACCATGCAGCAAATAATTATATGTACAATAATCGTTGTTACGTAGGTTTCGCTGACACATCGGCCTACACATATTCACGAGGAAAATAAATTGGAAAAATTATATTCATTACCGTTCACAGTTCGTTGAATCATTTACTTAATCAGGTTTGGCGTGCAAGTGTTGAGGTGTTGATTGACTGTTAATAGTTTAATTAAAACGTGTCTTTAGGTGTGAGAGAACGATACAAAATGAATGGTATACTAATTACGCATGCAAACACTTACTTTGTAAGGTATGGTGCCGCCTGACAAGGTAAAGTGTAAAAACCAGATCATATTTGACACACGCACACGCGCTATTGACAATTGATTGGTTACACAATAATCAATGAATAATGTATCGGCTCTTAAGCACACTTTCATCGCTTAATGTATGGTCTATATTGAAATACAATTATACCGACTATTTCTCACATTAACATAAATACATATTAATATTTAAATAAGATACCGTCGAATCATAAAATATAATACTAAGCTGTTTATAAAGAAAATCTGACATACACAGATAAATATCTAGCATAAACTTACAAATATCTAAAACGAGGTCACATAACAGTTATTAATTACAATTATACACATTCTTGCATTTATAAATGTCCCTAAAAAACTGTCCTTTCACCTTAGTTTATCAAATGTTACACCATTTCAAAATAAAACAAAAGTACAACTTCGTAATTTGCTATGATTAATATTATATAAATAATCAAAAACGTTTACGATAACGTATAATTAATAGAAACATGTGTTCTGAATATGCTCTGTTACTGTTGACCTATTGCGATATGATTGCTAAAATTATGTAACTCGAAATCGGTGGATCTCCCGCGGTCGACGGTGCATTCCGCAGACGAGGCAATTCGGAGACAAGGTAGAAATTACCCCCACCAGAAATACGTTGGTTCAATTCGGCGACAATCACAGAAGGTTTACAATGTCGCCAGCCGATATTGCACAACTAAAATTACAACCAAATTAGAATTAATAATTAAATAACAATATACTCCTATTTCTGATAGAGTATGGAAGGGTAGAATATTAATAATTAAACAATAATAATAATAATATATGTATATCGGCTGTCGACATTGTAAACCGTCTGTAATTGTCGGTAAATTGCACCAATGTGATCCAGAGGCGGGGATAATTTCTATCAGATGCCACAATGTTGTTCTGTCTTGTCTACGAATTGCCTCGTCTTCGGTATGCATCGTCTATCGCATGAATCTTACTCATTGAAGTGTGTATAAAGGTCTACATACGTAGGTACACTGACGTCAAAAGAGATTTCATCACAATGACGTCACCATATTAGCTCAGCATCATCCCTTAACGATTTACGTTTCCGTTGGGGCTCACACGAACCCTTCAGCGGAGGGCGCTATCGCATTGTGGTAGCCTGATTGCGTGCTTAGGATTCCCCCAAGAGAAATAGTTGAATATTTTTCTTTTGCGGTTCAAAACTCCAGTCATCAGGTTACTTCCAAAGAACCGAATAAAATGTATACTAACCATTGTGAAATTGATATTTATTTGATTGAGACTTTCTACAACGTGTAATCGATAATAATTTGATCGGGAGGTATTGAGTTGTCAACGTTTGAAGCTGCTAAAATGACTTCTTTATTATCTACTGTATTATTTTACAGTATATTTGTAGAACAATATTATCCGAACGAAACAGTATAGTTAAATGTTTTACGAAATAATTCAGAACAGGCCCGTTAGGTAGAATATCACAAAAACAATTTTACATTTATGTTTGTCTATAAACTTTAATAGACAGCAACAATTTAGCTTCTACCTACGGCTGATAACTTTGAGGTATCTGGGTTTGGATAAAAATAACCATAGATTAACTGTAGAGAGCGAATATATCACGCTGTCGTTTCGTTTAAACATTTAATTCGTCAAACAAGGTGACAATATATATATATATATATATATATATATATATATATATATATATATAGAGAGAGAGAGAGAGAGAGAGAGAGAGAGAGAGAGACATGGCGAAATCATATACGCCGGAGGTCAAAAGATTTTGGCCAGTTGCCAAACAGCACTCAGTTCGCAGGTCATTTCATTCATCGGCCGATAATAATTTTATTAATCATTAAAACAGCATGCAACAGCTCGCATAAACTTCTATTTTATTCTAGGTTTTCGTGAACTACAAACTATTATATAGGTCTAGGTCTTATATTTGAATTTTAAAGAACAAGGTAATAAAGGTTTAATCAAGGTATGATTTCAACATGAAATGGTCTTACTCTATATATATGAAAAATAAAATAACAGAAATTCAAAGTGTCGTTAATATGAAAACACAAAAAAAAAGAAAAGCTTTATTATTCCGTAAAACATATCATTTATGTGTTGGACTACAAAGTCATTATTTGTGAAAAAAAAATCTCCGCTGTAATCTAATTTTAACAACCTGACACTTTAAGAGCCTACAACAATACCTACTTAGCACGACCCACGTTCGTGTCTCATAAATTATTCTTAATAAGTTACCGCGCATACCACGCGTGCCTTACATTTACTCACGTTCATTCTTTCTAACACGTCCGTTATATTGAAAATTATTAACAAGCCGCGTGGTCAAATGAAAGGACACGGGCATATTTTTCCCCATCGAAATTACGAGTACATTTAAAGAATTAACGCAACAGCGAGAAACTAAAATATCGGCACAGTATAACCTAGAAAGTGTGCCGCGATAATACTATAAATGTACGAGGTCGGTGAGAAGACACCGGTGTCATGGTAGAACGGTTTGAATTACAAAACTTAGGTCTGGCATCTAATCTCATTGCACATTATATCGCAGACAGACGGCGGTGACACGGCATACTGCGATGTTTTAGCGCGGGTTGCGAGCACCATCGGCCAGTTAGGGATGAGGAGGAAGGGGCGTAGTGCTTACGCCGATGTTTATGTATGTTGCGCATGCAAAGTTGCTGACTGACTATAGTACGACTTCCGTGCGGCAACCATTTAGATAACGCGCGTGCTAGCACGCACACATGTACGTATTGCTTACATAGAAACACACATACACACACACACGTGCAGATAGATAACTGTGATTTACACACGTGCTAATATATATATATATATATATATATATATATATATATATATATATAGAGAGAGAGAGAGAGAGAGAGAGACACACACACACACACACACACACACACACACACACACACACACACACACACACACACACACACACACACAGAGAGAGAGAGAGAGAGAGAGAGAGAGAGACATAGAGATCACACGAATAAAAGCATGCCTCTTTCTATAAGAGAATATGATAAAAAAATGCCATCAAGTATGAAAAGAAAAATGATGAGAACGAGATACAACATTTCTTATGGTAGTCACAAAAAGAACATTAAAAAAAGAGCTGAATATGTTTACGTTGTCGATACGATCAAAAAACCATACAAATATTTATCAAAAAGTGTCTTTATATATTTTGTACATAGTAGGAAAATATAATTTGCAAAGGAACGAGGAAAATATATATTAATTCACGGAACAAATAAATGAAATATGTAAATGTTTTGTATTGAACTGATTCTTAAAATAAGATTACGAATGTTACAAAAGATAATCTATACGAATAGAATGTCAAACTATGGGAAATATAGAAACCATTTATTTATTCTAGTAATCTTGCAAATCGTACACAAACTTTAGCGTGCAATGTCTCTAATTAAAATGTTATGAAACGAACTTGAAGTTTTGACAGAATGTCACTTGTTTGTACGGTAATATTTCAAAGTTTTAAATTATTCCTATTAATAATTCCGCTCACACACAGAGAATTCTAGTTGTATATGGTGATAGTGTTGGGAGGACTTCATGCATATTTATAAACTACGCGATCAAATTTGTTTCGTGTTTGTACAACGATTAATCTTTCATCCATGACGGAATTTTTCCAAAGTCCCGCAACTTACGGATATAATGAAGTAATCGTAAAAAAAAACACCACGAAATTACAAGAAACTGTGTAATTTTCTGGTTTATTACCATAATTAAAAGGCAATTTTGCGCGTTAATATGATAAATATAGCGGCTATCATAGTATGAAATTCAAGGCAAATATACATAGACATTTTTTTACATTATGATAAATATGTTTCGGTCAGCGTAGGTCAAATACATTAATAATTAATTCAGAATTAATTATTCGCATATTTTGTCTAACAGTATTTAAATGTCGTGTTGTCTGTTTATCGATGTATTCGATATTAACAATTTTATGTTGCATATTTTGTCCGTTAAATCCTATAAAATACGAGCTAGATTTTTGAGACTCTCAAATTATTATAATAAAATTATTATCTGTTAATACAATTGCTAAGATTTTAAAACGTAGCTATTCCAATATACGTATTTTAACTGCACTTTTCATCTGAGACATTGTTTATAAGTCAGCCAACATTAGTCAAACTTAATTTTTTTAGGCATCCATAATGGAGAAAAAAAAATAACTACATACTTTCCCGCTCAAGTCTCAGTGGCCTTTCTATTTTTATACTTAATGCCTAGCATTAAAAGTTATCGGTTTTACGTATTAGCTCAGGCTGTAATAAATAACATTATCTTGTAGACACGAGGTACGATAGGTGTTTTTTGTCTGTACCTGTGTTGTTATATGTGTTTATGTTCTTTAATATTCATGAACACACACACACACACACATATATTAGTGTGCATACATGTGTGTATCTATAATATACATGTACGTATATGTATATTCGTGTTAGTCAGTATCGTGCACCTAATAGCTACTTAAAGAATTAGGTAACTGCACACAGTTCACCTTTTAACGGGCGTCAATAAATCAATTCGACACGTTTCCTGACTTCTATTCTGCTATTTAGGTTGTGCGATAAAGAAACTAACGTCACAGATGTATTGCATTGTCGATAATGTGTTTATACAGGGTGTACCGCTAGAATATTGCGTTCAACCACAAGAGACACGTTACAACATGTACAAATGTACATCTGTACAAGTGTATATATATATATATATACATATATATATATATATATATATACATATATATATATATATATATATATATATATATATATATATATATATATATATATATATACATATATATATATATATATATATATATATATATATATATATATATATATATATATATATAATGTGTGTGTATGTCTTTCCTTGATACCAAATAGCGGCGCTAGGTTTCCGCTATCGACCACACAAAGAAGGCAACATTCGCTGCGGTTTCCGGTTCAAATTCCGGATAACAAAACGAGGAGGCCTCATCCGTGTTAGTGTGAGTTGGGCTTCGTGTTATTTAACCGTGCGTGAAACGTGTTTGTTTAGGACTACTGGACCGACCTATACAATAATACACAGGCGTATTATACTTGGCAAATCTGATTGGAAATTACGATTGAATAACAACTTTTTTCTACTTCATTGAAACGTACGAAAGTCAAGATCGGTAAAACCCGATATGCTTATTCGAATTTTTCAAATGCAAATTTATATTGGATATATTCTTGTATTTTTCCTGAATTTTTAAGAAGCATTTAGTGTTTAAATACTTACAATCATCTTGTCTAAGCTATACTAATAAACAGCGACTAGTTTACTGTTATTTTAAAAACCAGGAAAAAAAAAGTGAAACATATTTGTCACGCTCTTGGTTACAAGCAACTTCCTTTTCGTTCTCCCTCTGTTCCGTAGCCATAACAACCCTCTTTAACAGGGTAATTAGTCTAAAACGTCAAGCATGCGGTGACTTCATAATTAGTCATGCTCTGGGTGCAACAGAAAAAAATATTCAGCTGCGTAAATATAGTCTATCCATAGATATAAGAACTTGACATGATTCCTTAATAGGTAGGGTGGTACCCTTCACAGCAGGAGAGGCCATAAACTACTAGTAGTGGCGGTATTCAGGTACATTTGTAATGCTCTTAGCGGGAAAGACAAGAGACATTTTGTCTATAATTAAGACGTAATAATAATTTATTGAATATTACATTTATTTATGTTAATTTGTATTATTATTGTTAAGATGTATATCATATTTTTGTTGTTATTTTTCAAAATGTATTTATAAATTTCTGAATACAGCTCTGCTTTTTATTCATTTACTGTGTCGTATAATTTGGGATAATCCTCTGTTAATAGCATGCTGCGTTTAGTCAAGTTCTTATATCTATGGATACACTATACATTAGTTCCTTTGGAACGATCCTTGCTGGTCGGAGCAGGTAGACAAACTCGGCCTCAATTTGGGGTCTCGACTCTGTGAAAGCTTAACAAGTTATAATAGTTGTATTTTTCTTTCCCGAAAAATGCTAATTCGTGTCTTATCATCGGGAGGAAAAAGTTGTTTTGTTATTCAAGGCACCTATTCTTGATGCGCAGGTATAAAACAAGCAGTGGCACTCAAACAGTGCGTCGTTATTTCAAGAGAAGCATTACTAGACTTCATGTTCTTATATTCTCTAAATACATAGTTTTCTAAATGTGATATTACCAACAAGATGACAGTTATTTTCACAATAAGGGCAATCCATACTTAAAGGTATCCATCAACTGAATTATAAGCTATACAAAATCCTAAGATGTTATAAAATATATTGGAAATATAAAGAAAGATTTGACATCGTGTCATATTCATATTCGTCACATAAATGTATATATTCGTATTACTTACAGTACGTACAAGGATTGCAAACGCATATATGATCATAAAATTGTACCGACGCGGACATACTTATTGAGATATACAAGTTCTATCATGTACGAATATAGAATTCCAGTTTGCGAATATGTAGTCAGTCGATGTTTTAAAGTTTAGACACATCGTCGATGTTAAATAAAGCATGATGCAGACCAGCAATGGAAGCAAACTAACAAGAGAACGAGCTAGCTAGCTACAGAGAGAGAGAGAGAGAGATAGAAGCCAACCAGCAGCACAGTATGTTCGTTTATTTACATGAAACCGCAACGGAACAGAGAGAAACTATGAGACCGATAAATAAAACATCAACATACTTCACAAAGCCATCGACAGTTCTACGACTAACATTACTTCTCATCCCCACTAGCACCATGCTGCTGTCGTTTGAAGCAACGCCACTCCGAACCCCTAGCGGCCGCGACGAGAACTACATACATGGGGGCTTTTGTGTAAGCGTGTAGCCTCTACACTGTAGAGAGAGATGGAAAGAGAGGTTAGAGTGACGTAAGAGTTGACGCGGTGAGAAAGCAGCGAACATAAATTCTAGCGACGAAGCGGGATCAATTTATTCGAAGGAGCTTTCGGGTAGTTTCCTTTTATGACCTTTTTCCTTTAGAAAAGGAAGAATGAAACTAGCGAACGAACGACACAATAGCAGAGTACGCGGTGATCGATTCTGGTTATAGGTTGGAGGGACGGGCAAAGATCTTGTGAACATACATTGTCATGAGTTAAAATGGACGCTCAATTTGTGGCACGGTGATTGTGCTGAAAATCACCGTGCAAATGGCAGGGATATATCGGGGCACGTATAGACGCAATCTGATCAACTCAACAGATCTTAAAAGTACCGATTTAGAAAGGAATCATCTTGTTAACTATATAGAATTGGACGTTTCAACAACCAAATTCTAGTACACATTTTCTCATTCTTTAAATACGAGGATTCTTTTTGATTCGCGTCCAAAACAAGCTGAAATTTTGAAATTTATTTCACAAAATCTGTGACGAAATAAAAGTTCACTGAAATGGCGTTTGTACTTTTAAAAGTGCACTTTTCAAAGACCCACACTTTTTGTCCAAAACAAGTTAATTTGTCGAGCAATGTGGACAGGTATCAGCAAGTATACAGCATGCCATTGTCACAACACTAATGATAGATTGCACTTCGCACTTCAACGTGCCGACAAAGCATAAAGAGTTTGTCATTCAAAAATAAAAAAAAAACAAATGCAGACTATGAATGTGTTCATTTTTCACGGGTAATTTCGAAGTGTGCTTGGCAAGTGCACCAAACGCCATTAAGACTTTTTCTCGAAAGAATAATTTGAACCGTTTTTCTCCGTTGCCAGCAGTTGCAGACTTTAAAAATAAAAACTCAGTCGTCCAGTCACATACAATGTGCACCACATGGCCGTCCGTCATACACAGAATTCAAGGGGCGTTGTGATAAAAAAAAGTGTATAATTTATATGTGATAGATAAAACACATAATGTTTATAATAATTTATTAAAAATACTCTTCTTTAAACTGAGTTGTATGCAATGGGAAATACAAATTAGTGTGACTGTTTGAAATATTTGTTACCTGGGGTACTAACAATTATATTTACACAGATAGTAGCGTGCAGATAGCGTTAGTATAATATACTATGCAAGAAAGTAATGGAACGCACGTTCTAAATAAAGAACCTGACTATGCACAATGAATTATCATTGTTTCACACTTTATGCAGCGTTAGCACGTAGCTAGAGAACATACACGTACGTCGTTACTTTTAACGAACGAGGAGAAAATGATTCGCTTCAATGTAAATTTCATTTTACGGCGGAATATTTGTTGTGAAAAGTTTTTAATTAAAACCGAGTTTGGTTCATACAAAGTTTCACGTAAGTGTAAAAATGTTGAAAGCTTAGAAAATACACGGTAAATTCTTATAACAGTTAGAAAAAGTCTCATAAGATATAACAATAATGTATACAAAGTCGTAATTGATAATTTATCTAATCGAAAATGTGCAAATTTCTAACATTTACTGCTTACAAATCACATTATACATATTACAGTTTCTCAGAACACAGTGATCAGTGTTTCTGCCAACGGCTACTAGCAATGCTAAAAACATTCTTCATCTCGGATGAAGGTCGTCTCGCTATATAGTCCCAAGAAACACACACACACACGCTACTAACCATTCCGATAACATTCGGTCAGCACTTGTCGCATTGATTTTGCATTTAAGAATTTACATCCAATTCATATTAGGTGTAACAATTGCATGAATGATTTATTAAATTCATGGTAAATAAATTTATTCACATTGCTTTTCCAATTTTCATTATTCGATTATGCTTTTATAATTGTAATATTATTGTGTTTGTGAAATAGAAATGAACTATATCGCCAAATTGGATTTCATATAGCCTTTTTTCAAACCGAAAATTATCAAACAAATTATAAAGTAGGTGTTTTATGTTTCAAATAAAAATTTTATTGACAATAAGTCATTCGTATTGAAATCTATTTATATTTTAAGTATATATAATATTATAATTTAAATCAGTAAAATTAGCATAAAATCGTCAAAATTAATAAGCAGCCTTAAGGAATGACTGGATCGTATTTGTTTCGTATTACATTTCAAAATTAGCATATGATTACAGCCTGTAATTTAAAACCTGATATCGATTTGTCGAATAAAAAAAAGAACATTATCATGTTTGTGTATATCATATTGGATATTTGCTAAATGTACCGTGACATGATAAAAATAGGTTAAGTTATGAGTCAATATTACACTTGATAACATATTGATTTTACAACTAGTTTTCGGCTAATGAACGTTGTTATCACTCGTTACAGTTTATCGGCAGAATTGAAGCCATGTGGGAGATATTCAATAAGTAATCAAATATTTAATAATGCATAAAAGTATCACTTCACTGTATTGAAAAAATATCCCGTAAACAATATCAACATGCTTTTTACAAAATCCACAATTTTCTTTTTTTTAACCGTCTAGTCTAAAAATAATAAGCCGCTATTAAAGAAATGCTTTCTTCGAAATTTCCGTTGCAAGAAAATGGTTTATTTTCACTGTCATTAATGTGACTACAATGTCGTCGGAGAAAATGTAACATCAAACAATTCATGCGTTAGCCAACAGACCAAATGACGACAGTAAATAAAGTCATAAAGTAAACAAAATAAAAAATAAAATACAGAGTCCACAACCGCCTACGATCCTGTCTGTACATGTTCGTCGTAATTCATACATCATTTTTCTCTCTATGGGATGATGACAGTTGAAGAATAATCAACGTTCGTCATTTTTTTTTTATTCTCTTTCCGAACATGACCGAGCGTTGAAAGTTATTTGTACGATGATTGACGATGCTAGCCGAGGAACATTAAATATTTAGTTATCGCCGTATGTTTGTGCAGTTTTGGGTACATCCTGTATAAATATTTGTGCCAGTAATGATTTGTACCGAAGACTAATAGTGTTTCTTCTCTTTCTACCTATGAAACAGTTCGTAAAATTTAAAATAAATAGTATCGTATTAGTTACGACATATGTACGCTGAATTGAAACATACGTTATTCAATGGTTTTCTAATGCATTGTCCGTTAATAAATTTACATACGGTATGTCCGCTTTTAACCCGAAAATTACAGCTTACACTTGATTGCCTAAGGTTGTCTATAAAATGTTTTTATTGATTGTACAGCATTTAATACATGAATTATACGTTTCTCGAGCGTGGGTGAATATTGCGTTAATAAATAACACCCATATAGCCAACGGTTATGAATTAATCTGCAGTATAAACTTCTTTACGGCAGATATAAAAAAATCTAAATATATTTACACTGAAAAAAATAATGGTCTTAGGGCATTTCTAAACCGATAGTTTTAAATAAAATAAATATTTTAGTTTGTACAATGCTATTATACATACTTAATATTCTTTTATATATAGTACAGCTCCTGTTTTGAGTTAAGCTGAACATGGTTATCGATGATTACCATGTTGATCGATTTTAATTACCAATCTTAACTAAACGGTTCGAAGATACGGGTGATTGAATATTGTAATAATCAATTACACATTCATACATAATCTGAAAGATATATATATATATATATATATATATATATATATATATATATATATATATATATATATATATAATAAAACATTTTCGTTATTAATATTTTTAAAGCATGGCATCTTCAAGTTTCTTTATCAGATTTCGAGTACATTCGGACAATGTATTTTATAACACCGAGTTCCCTTTTGTGGAAGTCCATCGATAAGGCTATTACCACCATCTCCTAGTGCATTTTGTAAAACTATATTTTACAGTAGCTATAGCACACAGTACGTACTGCTGGCTACACCATACGTATATATACCTAGATCAATATAATAATATATGGTACCGTAATTTTCCTTTATATCTATGTATCCCCTACCGTTTTATAGACCATGAATCTTATCACAGCGGCCCCAACTGATCTATCGTTCTGTGACTCCCTCTTACCGTAACCCTCTATTGACCTACAGGCTACGAGGTCACTCGAATGACCCTCCATCACAAGTACAAATATAATATGCAGTTATGTTTAAATTTTCGATAGATATTTCTATAATTATCAGCTGTCGAAACGAAGATCTAGTACACTTTGATTCCCCAATCCTGGGTGAGAAATGTTGAACCGCGGCCAACTTAGATTCCGTATCTGACGTTTGAAGTCTATTTTTAATGCTACATCATAAACACAAAGATACATAAATTACTTACAAAATAGTGCAAGAACTTTAATCTCTCGCCTTAAACATCATTAAAACATGCATGTTCATTGAATAAATATAACTATGTATTATGTGAGATATTTTAATTGAATGTGACACACTATTAACTTTGAGAATTGGTTGAAATAATTTATTTCAATTGCCAAACCTTCAGAATGTTCTAATTTATGGGATATTTAATTCTATAACATATTATATAATAATATGTGTGTTAGTAGATTAATGGTTGGTTCACAATTAAAAATAATTTAATGGTGTAAATCTGACGACATTTATTATCACTGATTTACGATAATGATCCATAATACACATAGATTATATAATATACCATATATATATGAGATTAATGTCACAGATTATTTAATTTAATATTTTGCTATTTAAAAATTTTCATTTAAATTCGTATTTTTAATATAATACTAAAAAAAATCCTGATAGGCAAATTTGAAAATATAAGCTACTGAATGGGTTAAAAAAGGTCTTGAAACCTACTATAGGTATTAATTTTTTTGTTGTGAATATAAACAGATAAGTGATGATAAACATTAACACCCTATAATAATACATATATACAGGCGATGATTATTTTTTAAAAATATACATTTAGGCGGGAGTGTGTTTTGTAAATTTACACTGGCTAAATAAATAAACTGTAGATATTAATTTTAGATAACGGTTTGTGTTAGTTAGCGTACTGATAGCTATTTATTTGTCTGCTAAGCAGTGTTTATTTGGCTTTGAACGAAATATGACTTGTACGTTGCTATCACAGTAAAAAAAAAAAAAAACATTTAATCATTACACAAGAATGTGGCGCATCTTTTACAGAACATCCGTATTTACACAATAAACTGGATTTATAAAACAAAGAATTAGTCAAACAATACTTACATTTTATATATATATATATATATATATATATATATATATATATATATATATATATATATAATTATATGAATAAACAAAATTGCATGAACATTTTCTCTATAAATAATAAGTATTAGTACAGTCATTGATACAATCAACCCAACTGTCGTCATAATTGAATTGGAAAACTAATTAGTCAGCAGGTAATTAATAAATAATAAAATATCCGGAGACAGAGAATTATCAAAATGTCTTAATAATGTGTATAGTTAAGCCCGTATAACATTAAAAGGCAATTACAAAGTCACATAGCAAGTCATTAACGACATACGTACATTATATAGAAACTTAACATGTCTTGACTATATACGCGTGTGTATGTTTAAATAATAAATTAAAATAAATAAAATAATAATATTAAAATTACGTACGTGCACACAATGGCACGAGATTCGTACGTCATGTGGTTATTGTGAGAATAATAAAGTACAATATTTTACGACTGTATTAAATGCCATAATTTTAATAGTGCTATTCGAATTAAGAATGCAGTAAATTCTAACGACAAGCATATATATTTTTACCATAATTACACATTAAATGCTAGGCAATTGTTTAACAAGCAATCATAACGACTGTTGCACTAGGAGAAACGGTAGCCATCTTGTCATTTCATTGTAACGTAAAATCAGAAAGCGGAACCCAGTTTATGAGCCATACAGATTTATTTCAAATTAATATAATGAGACAAACAATATTATCAAAGCAGGCTTGGGGCAAATGCGAATGAGAATAGACTTGTGTGTTCTTTTATTTTTTAATTAGCGCTCATGGCCAACGTGATTAATCCGCTTGCCCGTTCGTGTATTTCAGCTAAATTAAAACTGAAATCAAGTTATCTGGTGCCAGGCATCGAAGTACCGAGCGTTCCATTTGCATTTTTATGCAGCTGCCGTGCCGTGACTAATTGGTGTCTAATTCTTCTCTACCCGGGCACAGCCGCCTCGGATGTTGCACGATTAAAAACAGGGCATAGCAATATATGCTATATAATTTCACTGCCACTAATACTACTGCTGTTTGTAGTAGTAATAGTGCTGCTAGTAATTGATCAACCAGTGATATCCTTCCGATACAAAACGCTATTGATTGGGTGTGCCCCGACTGATAGATTATGCGATAATCGTTCGTTCACCAGATGAAACGTTTTTAATAGAATCACTGCAGACAGGGCCGGCTGCAGAATGTTTACGGTTAGATGAATATTCATTAGGGTGTATTTTCTACAAAGTATTAGAATTAGAAATTAATATACAATGAAACATGAAAATATATTATTATAAAAGCAGTAATCATAAATTCAGTATCGTGGCAAAATAGTGAATTATATTAAGATAACACAAAATAATAAAAAATTAATTGTATTAAGTTTAAATAAAAATATCTAACAGCGCTGTGTACATAATCATTTGTGAAGTTACTATAATACTCTCGATAATACTGTTCTTATCTGTCATCCATCCATATGTTATTATTACTGATTTCCCAGATTAGATACCGAAATTACTCACTTGAAATGATACGCCATCGTCATCACGATTCCGATAATGTATCAAGATAACAATCTACACTTTTTTTAATAACATAAAAGTTAGTAAGTTTCATTAGCTGCGACATACTTATCAAATAATAAAAATATGTTAATAATATATCTTAAGCTACAAAAAAACAAATATAATATTTATATTTACATGAGATAGACTTCGATGAAACACAAAAACTATAATGAATATTCAATCATATTACACTGTAAAAAAATCTAAGAAATTACGGCATATTTTTGCAACAAATTTTATACATCAACTTTGACAATACAAAGAAATTTAAAAAAAAAAACACAATTGGACCATAAAAATCATGTACAGCATTATATAACACTATTTTTCTAATTTTTACAATTTTCATTGAATTTTTTTGTTTAATGAAACAGCTATAAATATTATTATTTTAACTTTAAATAATTCAGATAACTTTATAAGTGCAGGTTAATTTACTTTTCATGCCATAATTTAAATAATAAATTTTCATACATTTATTCATCAACGAGTGCCAAGAGGTGTCTTGGCATTTTAACTAAAGTCAAGAGTTCATTTGAGTGATACATGTACGGACATTATAGTCGGACTAATTTATACGTTCCTTGGCCTACACGTGTGCATTGCAAATAAATAACTCGCCTCGCACTAACAACAAAATGTAACAACACTGTGTAATCAAACTAAGCAATCTAGCATGAAATAAAGTGTTGACTTTTAAAAATAAATAAAACACAATATAAATTAACCACGGTACATATAGTACAAACGACGTACGAACACAAATTCTGAGCTAGAAAATCTTGGCATTAGTTCAATATTCGTCTCGGTCAGAACCGAGGTCAGAACACAGCTCAAATCTGCACAAATACAAAATCATTTCATAAATGTATTTATCTATTTTTGTAAAATTATTTACTACTGATTGTGATCATAATTACGCCTCGAATTCTTGACGCGAGAGAATGTCTGTGAGCGTATCGATTTGTATTAGTAACAATCGACTTATATTTGTGCGGATCTCAGAGCTATTGGGAATATAAAATAGACGTGAATTGTGATATATTGTCGTAGGTAGAGGTAATATGACAGTCTTATAAACAATACGTACTTGTAAACAATTTTAATTTTATTGTTGAAACAATGCAATAACTTTTGATGCTATTATTATTATTAGAAGGTAACGTTCTACAGATTGTACTGACGGAAAATGATCCAATAATTTATAACCTTATATCTTATACAATAGCAATTACAAGTCGTTTATCAGATATAACTGGAAATTCTTACGACATAAACGTTAGTAATAGTACAAGTTCAATTAAAATAAAAGACACGTTATGTAATCGTTAACGTGTATATCAATGGGTAATTCATGGTGTGTACAAGCCCTGTGTTAATACTACTGTAATTAAAAAGGGGGGTGAACAAATGTTTTAGAAACACATATATTTAAATAAAAATATTGACGCGGTAGTTTGTTGGATGAAATAAAAAATAAGTAACACAACAGAGGTAGATTAAAATAAAACATCTTGGAACATTACACACTACCCCCCGGCTCACCCCGCTTGCTACGCTAGTGTTCAGTGTAGCCGGACGCCTACACATACATAGCCACACACACACACTGTATAAACAAACTACATCGTTCTGAGAACGTTTAATGATACTACGTCATCAAGCTAATTGGCTATCTCGAGCAGCTTAGCGTGTGTACCCGGAGTACCGTACTAAACCCACAAAGCCGTGCAAGCCGAAACGATATTTGGTCAACGAAGCTGAACCGGTAATCGGCCGCACAGAAACAGCCTAAAAAGTCACAACGGTATCCGGTAATATTTACTACATAAATATATATCTACCGGGTTATTCAAAACATACGATAATTTCTCAAGATACATTTTTAACTGATAATATTGAATTAAAAATAAAATATCTCAATAATTCATGAGATTTAAACAACATAATTTCACTTCCATATAAGGCGCAGATATATATATATATATATATATATATATATATATATATATATATATATATATATATATATATATGCTGTTTTCCAAAAGAATCTGAAATGTTAATTAATATTTCAATTCACGTATCTGGTCACCGAAACCTGTTTGTACTAAGAAATACATAATAAATACATGTCAACTTCAAATTCCGTGTTTCATAAATTTAATAAAAATATATGTAATTGAAAAACATGACTCAACAACTCGACGCGCATTTTTTACATTTCAAATTAATTTTCAACAAAAAAAACCCATTCATACAAACTTGATAAAACAGTAAAAAAATGTATTAATTTTAATCGTTCGAATAATTTTGCAGTAGCACTTTAATTGGCTAATCAAATTATAGTATTTTATATTAAATTGATGTAGTTAATAAAAACTTATAAATGAAAAACTCGTATTAAAAACAATAACCTTCACAATTGGGCACATGTAGTTAAATAGATATTAATCTAAATTGATATGCATGCAATTTAATTTGCATATTATAAAACATTTTTTGTTTATTATCATTTCATTTTACTATGGAGAATATAAAAGAGATTAAAGAAATATTATAAGCTGTATCGCAACAGATAAGTGCTGTTACTTCGAATGGATTAATTCATTTGTCTACAATCACGAACTAGAGTTGGCGTGACGTGCTATAGTGTGTTGTTCCAAAGCGGGTATCAATAATAAGGACCGGACTAATTGAAATTGTCATGGGACTATCGTATTACAACAGACAGACGCAAGTCTGTAATTGGCAATCACAAACCAGGCCGACAACACACGAGAGACAGCGAAGAGAGTTTATGAGTGATATAGTCATCAATTTATACAGTTGGCAATGTCAGACATAAGAATCAGACACTTCAAATGAAAAATATTTTCTTACTATATTAAACTCACTAGATTACATTTAATCTAAAAGATCTGAAATAATTATATTAAAACTAATAACGCCCCGTGACAAAATTCTTCGCTAAATTAAATAACTAAAGTCTTTTGCCGTCTTTTTAAACAAGAAGACCAAAATTCCAAAATGTTAACTCGTAAATTATTCAGTATAAACTGGTTTGTTGTTTACTGTATAATGATGCTAACGAGAAGTCTGCTTTTGTCAACAATTTACAATAATGTTAATGAATTTTTTTGCGAAGAACATTTTCATAATGTAATCCTCACTTTTATGTTCCCATTTTCATTATTTCTGTTACAAAAAGGCTGTGTTATTTTAAATAGTTATGGTGAAAAGGTATGAGAAAAGAAATGTAGAAAATCGTGAACCAAATTCGTCGATTCGCCGATGTTTTTGTGCTAATGACTGCAAATTACAGGCCACGACGGGAAAATTCAACGCGTCTTATGTTGTTTTGTGTCTGACATGCGTGACTATATGCTTATATATATATATATATATATATATATATATATATATATATATATATATATATATATATATATATATATATATATATATATATATATATGCTGTCTCTGTGTGTGCGTGAGTGCATGCATAAGTATGTGTGTGTGCATATGTACTTCATGTATGACGCTATACTCCTCTTTGACTGATAGACGATACACTGTAAATAGATCTGACGTGTACACGTATAATCGCAATATCTTTCAATAAAATGACGCTAAAGGAACCCGAGCAAGGGGGCCACAGAGTTAAGCGCGAAGCAACACAAAATGGCTTCCTTCGTGGATCGAACGGGCAAAAGTGTGTAGAATTGCAGCGTGTGGCTTGGTATGAGTGCGAGAAAGCCAGCATGTATAGGCTAGCGTATGCGCTAGAGCGAGATGGAGCGAGCTGTGGGAACGCAGTACAAACGCGAGTCTATACCAGCACATAATACACACACATTCATGCATACATACACACATTCAGGGAAGCTTACACACACACACACAACTACAGACAGGCAATGGATACGAGCTTAAAGTGAGACGGAAAATCACCATCAGGTATGGACGCAGAGCACCGGGAGTGTTAAACAAGGATAGCATCACAAGCACATTACGGGTGAGAAGCTTACGGGTGTACGAGTGAGAGAGAATGATGGACGAGACACATTGGTGCGACTGAAACAGTCATATACATCATCAACACACACACATTCCAACGTTTTTTTTTTGTTTTCCAGTCGTCAAACCAAACTTACCACGAGATAATCGAAGATAATATCCACAGCCGGCCAAGATAATCCGTGTCCGCGATCATACAGTATCACACAAATATCCAAAAAAGTTATCCGTAATTAGGGAGCGCAGATATACCAGTCGAACCACTTCTGCACCACCAAAAAAACACCACTTGCAAATATCACTAATGTAAATACTATAGATGTTTCACAAAATAATAATATACGGAGAGAGCCTCTCTCTCTCTCTCTCTCTGGCGGATTAGTTAATTACCAATGGCCCGTCGAATGGCCAGTAGTATTTCAAGCGATGCTCACAATATAGAATAAGTAGTAAACACACTACAACAATCATCATCACAACAACAAGCCATTGCCCACGTCATCATGGTACGATTCCTTTATTTTTAGCACAAACTATTTCATGAAAACAATAAATCACACTATATCAGGCGAAAAACACACTTTGAACAACAGAAAAACAACATTTGAACACACTGTGTGCAGGAGCAAACAACACAGCCATACGACGTATAGCAACGCACTGGGTGTCTGTACCGCTCGTTTCGTGCGCTCGGCTCCGCGTTCGGCACGATTCGTGTACATTCGTAGCGTCAACGGAACAAAGAAGATTCAGGCCGTCGGTCGGCGCTAGGTCCATACATGTATATTTGTGTACATATACATTCTACGGCTGTGTGTATTGAATATGTGTGTGTGTGCATTTATTCCCTTTAGCTCTTCCGTCAATTATTGTAAACTGTATAATTCCATTGAACGTACAAGCACACTGGAAAAGTTATTCTATATCTATGTATAATTATTTGTATGTACTTGGTGCGACCGTTTCTGATGTACAAATGTTTTAAACGTTGACAAGTGACTGCTGGCGATAATTGGCTGGCGTACAGTCAACATAAGAAAACTCTCGTGCTATTACCTATGTGAGTAGATAGACTATACATACGTGTGTACACAGCACTTATTTATGTAAAACCTCTGCAATAAACGAATACAGTTCCTTAATACGAACGCTACAGTTACACGGGGTTGTGAAAAGCAACTTTAGCTCGCACGAAGGCAGTCAACATAGACGCGGCGGTGTTGGCGGACGCGAGGGGGGACCTCCGCAGAGTCGAATGATAGTTAAGGCACGGACCGCGCCCGTCCGTTGGCGCTGCCGTGTCCGCAAGGGGCAATTGCCACGTGTATGCCGGCGATTGCCCGTTGCGGACGGGCGCCTGTATCTGTGCTCTGGCGGCTTTCATCTGGCTGGATAGCGGGCTGGCGGGGCGCGCGGGGCAGTGTGTAGAGAGACGAGGAGTGACTTTAAAAAACTCTTTTCATCTCCTTAGAGCTGTATCCCAGTTGTAATACAACATATCTGTTATTTGCCGCCCTGACTCTTGGCGATTGGTCCTCAACTTCGTCTCAATGAAATAAAACTGGCACAGCGCGTTCACACACAGTTAAATTCCATCCTCAATCGGATGAGGAGGGACTCGCAAGTGTATGAGCTTTTTTTAGTTGCTAATTTGACCACCTAAAGTACTGTAAGTACCGTGCAAGCCGCGCTCTTACTAGACATTAGCGATCTATTGTTTGCGATGATGTAGGTTTAGAATTGACTTGAATTACACGCGCATACATTGTAAACTACCTTACTAGTGGTACATCGTCTTACCTTTGCAAACCACAGTCACATTTAGTTGCCATAATGCACATAAAACAATGATCATACACGCTTCTTTAATTCAATTCTGCCACAAACCATCCAATGTCAATGTAATCTAATTTTCCAAAAAGGCACAAACCACACATACATATATGCTGATCATTATATGAACGAAAACAAATGGTAAATTGGAAACTGCCGTGTTTTGCCACCAAAACCACACAATGTGGAATTCGAAATAAACGAAGTTTGGTTAAACAAAAACACATAACACACAGAGAGAAATCGAATGAGTTAGCGAACGAGCGAGCAAGTGTGTGTGTGTGTGTACGATTAATTAATTTCATTTAACAAGTAGTGAGCAAGCCGAGGCAAATCATCATCATCACTGTTTGCATTCAGCCGACACGTTGATGCTAATTGAAATAAATAAAACGCGCACATTTCACAACTTGGCACACAGTATATATCTGTGTATGTGAATGTACGTATATAGTGTATCCATAGATATAAGAACTTGACTAAACGCAGCATGCTATTAACAGAGGATTATCCCAAATTATACGACACAGTAAATGAATAAAAAGCAGAGCTGTATTCAGAAATTTATAAATACATTTTGAAAAATAACAACAAAAATATGATATACATCTTAACAATAATAATACAAATTAACATAAATAAATGTAATATTCAATAAATTATTATTACGTCTTAATTATAGACAAAATGTCTCTTGTCTTTCCCGCTAAGAGCATTACAAATGTACCTGAATACCGCCACTACTAGTAGTTTATGGCCTCTCCTGCTGTGAAGGGTACCACCCTACCTATTAAGGAATCATGTCAAGTTCTTATATCTATGGATAGACTATATGTGTGTGTGTGTGTGTGTGTGTGTGTGTGTGTGTGTTTCCCCTTGCCAACCTACACGGCATCATGCAGGGCCGCCGCGTACGATTGTTCATATTGTGCCCCGCACAAGGGCGCCGAGTGAAAAAGGCGCCGGCAGGCGCCTCTTTCACTCGGCGCCACCTCACTAAATAAAAAAAATTAAAATTAAATATAAAAAAATTAAATGATAAAAAAGAAAAAGTGACAAATATGGATTTATTAGAGAGTACTGGAAACGCGTGCGCAACGTATACCTTATTCTACCACGCCATGAAAGCGCGCTCGTGACTTCGTGCGATGCGATCGGTGTAGATCGCTCAACTTCGTTCGACAAAGGCATCACCGCGACGCGCGGCATTTCACATTTACGTCTAGTCAAGTTTACGTTTAGTCAAGTTTACGCAAATTTACGTCTAGTCAAGTAGACCACCACTGCATTTGTCTTCTGCGTAAATCAAATATTTATTGATTTTCATCAGGCATTCATTATAACATTTCAACGTAAGTATAATTTACAATATTAAATAACTAATTATATATTAAATAACAATATTAAATAATTACAATGTATAATAAATTTTAACTTAAAATCCTTAGATGTCTGGAATCGGAAAAAAATCAAAATTATCAGGCGCGCAAAATAAGAAAAATAGACTTCAGCGAGAAGACGCTCGACAAAAGCTATCAGGTTCTTTAGATAAATTCACTATTAAAACTATTAATCCTACTACGACTGCAACGGAAGAAAATCAAGACCTGAATCTCGAAACACAAAGTTCTTCTGGTGTATCCACAAACTCTACAATAGAAAACGAATCGAAAGAAAGTAATAAAACCGATTCCGATTCCGAAAAAATTGATTTTAACGATCCGGCTACTTGGCCAAAACAAATTGATATAAAATTAAGAGATTGTTTAATAGAAAATGATCCTAAGCAATTAATTTTGAAAGACTTCCCAATAAATGAGTCTGGACGTAAATTTTCTGATAATTATTATTATCGAACTTTATCAAACGGGGAAAAAATTTGCAGGAGTTATTTGCTTTATTCGAAAACTCAAAATTCAGTATTTTGTTACTTTTGCAAATTAATGTCTGGCAATACTACACAACTTACTAGTGGTTGTAATGATTGGCAACACTTAAGCCACATATTAAAAGTTCACGAAACTAGTGTTGGGCACATAAAAAACAGTTCAAAATATAGCGAATTGAGAATGTCACTAAAAAAAAATTGTACAATTGATGCAATGCAACAACGACTCTACGAAACCGAAAAAAAATATTGGCGATCGGTCGTGGAACGAATTATTCATATAATACAGTATTTATCAAGACAATGCTTGGCATTTAGAGGTTCATCTAAAAATCTTTTTCAAAACGACAACGGAAACTTTTTGAAATTAATAGAAACCATAGCTAAATTCGATCCAATAATGTCTGAACATTTACATCGCGTTCAAACGTTTGAGAAAAAGAATATTAGTCATTATTTAGGTGATCAGATTCAAAACGAAATAATTAGCATTATAAGTGATGCTATTAAGAAAAAGATTTTAGAAATGCTCCACTCTTCAAAATATTATTCAATCATTCTTGATACAACACCAGACATAAGCCATACTGAGCAGTTAACCATTGTCATAAGATTTGTTTATCACAATAAATCGAGAAATGTTGCAGAAATTCGTGAGCATTTTTTAGGATTCCAAAGTGTAACTGACACAACCGGTGTAGGTTTATTCGAGTTCATCATTAACCATTTGAAATTAATGAACATTAATATATCAGATTTACGCGGACAGTCGTACGATAACGGAGCTAATATGCGTGGGAGACATAATGGACTTCAACAAAAAATTCTTGAAATAAATTCACGAGCTTCTTTCGTTCCATGCGCTGCTCATTCATTAAATTTAGTAGTGAACGATGCAGCTAAAATTTCATTTGAGACGGTAAATTTTTTTAGTGTGATTCAAGAACTATATAATTATTTTTCAATTAGTGTGAAACGGTGGGATGTATTAAAAAAATACGTTAAAAACTTAACCCTAAAACCACTTTCTTCAACTAGATGGGAAAGTCGGATAGAAGCCCTGAAACCTCTGAAAATGTATATGTCAGAAATTTATCAAGCTCTATTAGATATCACTAATGACCACACAAAAGACATGGATTCTAGAGCTCAAGCAAATAATATAATTTCAAAAATTTGTTCTTTTAAATTTTTGTGTTCCGTCTCAATTTGGTATGATATATTGAATCTTGTCAATATTGTCAGCAAAATAATGCAAAAGCCCACATTCGATTTACAATTAGTAACAGAAAATCTTAATTCAATTTTGAACAACTTAAAAAGTCTTAGAACTGATGAGAAATTTGAAGAACTTGTGACGTCTGCAATGGCTAAAGCTAGAGAACTTGATATTGAGCCTGATTTCCCTGAAACTCGAAAGCGGAAAAAAAGGAAGTTATTCGATTACGAAGCATCAGATGATACAGTGAACGATGCAAAACATGATTTTAAAATTAACTTCTATTTCGCGATTCTGGACACCACTATATCGTCAATTTCAGAACGATTTCAACAATTGCAACAACATAACGAAGATTTTAAAATAATACACAACATCAACCAACTAAAACAATGGGATAATGAGGATTTATTGAAACACTGCAAAGATTTGCATATAAAATTAACCGACGGTGCAAACTTAAACGATGAAGATATTGATGGTATAGCTCTAAACGAAGAATTAAAAACCATTCAATTTTTTATAAAATCTGACTTGTCTCCTCACGAGGTTTTAAATTACATTTATAAAAATGCATTAAATGAGATCTTCCCGAATATAACTATTGTATTACGCATTTTTTTAACATTACCTGTGTCTGTTGCTTCTGGAGAAAGAAGTTTCTCTAAGTTAAAACTAATTAAAAACTATTTACGGTCTACCATGAAAGAAGAACGATTAACGGACTTATCCATAATATCTATAGAAAGCGATATTTTGGATTCCATAGATATTAACGATCTCATAAAAAACTTTGTAGCTGCTAAAGCTAGAAGAGTAAATATGTAAAAAGTATTTTGATTTTTGAGTGATGAATAATTATAAAGTAATCTAATTCTTAATATATGTTTGAGACAAGCAAATTTTATTGATTGCTTAGATTTAGTATTATATATTGTATGTATATAACCCATGCCTGTATATTATCGTATTATATAAGCCGTAATTATTTTTTAAAATAAAAGTATTCATTGGAAATATTCTAATGATTAAATTCATAACAAGTCATAGTTTTTGACGTGGAGGTTCAGTTCAGGGAAGGGCGCTGAAAATAATCTGGCACAAAGGCGCCTCTTACCCACGCGGCGGCCCTGGCATCATGTTAACACGAGAATAAGCCTACGCAAACACACACAGACGCGCGCTCAGATATAAATGTATACGAGTATATTCAGGAAACATTCACCTCAGACAGTGTCAAATAAAATTCGTCACAGAACAAACACACACTCACACGTACTACTAAAGAAGTGAATGCTCAAACAAGTTGAAATATGAATGTTTTAAAATCAATGCCAAAATAACTCCAGTACATTTGTCCCCGTTTTAGCAAAATGTAAATAAATAAAGTACTAAAAATCATCAAAATGGGTGATTTTATTCGCTAAATTTAAAACAAATATTCATTTAGTGTTTTCGGAGTTTATCGGATAGTAACTACTATGTATTTAATTAGCCGATAAGTGTTATAGATTAACGCAATGTTTAGTCATACTTGTTTTTTGTTTATGAGTAACAAATTTTTTAATCAGTCAAGTTTCATTGCAGCGATTTTTTCATATACGTATTTTGGTATGCTTGCTAGATTTTACTTATGTACGTTTTTCTCTAATTACTAACGGAATATATACACGGCGTTGGGTTTTTTTTACTAGAATTCCATAGTACCTCACTCCCCTGGCACACGCATATCATGGAATGATCCAACAAGATGTAGATATCAAGCAAGAGCTATGATATTACATCCGCAGCTCATGTTTACTGGTGTTATTACTGTTTACTCTCACATCTGGGTACGTATCTTTCATTAAAATTACTATACATACTCATATATTAGTTCTATCTCTCTCTCTCTCTCTCTCTCAGTGTCTCTTTCACTGTGAATGTTTTTATTTGTAGGATTTTTTTTTAATTACGATGACGGCCAAAACGAGTTTTCCATGCTGCCATCTCATTCTGAATTAATGAACAGCAAAAATGAGTCTCGAATATTCCCTTGTAGGTTATATATATATATATATATATATATATATATATATATATATATATATTACTTTATTAGTATTAATTCAATAAGAAATTCTAATAATATATATATATTTTTTACAAACATTTTCGTTTGACTTTTGTATTTAAATCAAGTATCAAACATAACCTAATTCATGTAGTACAACACTGTTATTAAATATTATTAAGTAAGTGTTTATAAAGGTTTCTAGTTGTATAATAAATCACGTTGCTTTGCTGTGGTGCATTTATTCTAGAAGTGTGGCTCGTTACGGTGCGACTCGGTACAACGGAGACATGTCACGTACACATCAGGTATTTATTTATGCATGCTCTTATCGTATATTTACTTGTCATGTTCATGTATTCGTTCACACATGTGGCACCCGTAATGCACCGCAGACTCCTGTGTATATTATTGTTTACCTGTAATGTGAACATAGTGTGTAGCCAATGATATACATATATTATATATATATATATATATATATATATATATATATATATATATATGTATATATATATATATATATATATATATATATATATATATATATATATATATATATATGAATACAATTTATTCACAAATACACCAAACTCCCGCCTTACGGCCTAGATATGTTCGGGAAAAGTTTGCCGTATAACGAATCAAGCATTTTTTTAACGAATCAAGCATTTTTAACTAATTAAGAATTTTTTGCCTGTATAACGAAATATTATATAGTAAATCGAAAAAGTGCCATAATTCAAAAGGCCCGTTATAGAGAAATGCCGTATAAAGAGCGGCCTTATAGCGAGGGTTGAGTGTATTTTATATAATACACAGTGTGTTATCTGCAAATCAACAATTTTTTTTCTCCTGATACAAGGTAAAATGTTACAAAACCATGATAATAGCATACAATTCTTTGATAATTCTGTGAACAGCTTTGTTAATATAAAAGTATACGCTTTATGAGTCTGACAAAGAGGAAAATACATATGTAAAACCATAGCGATGATCAACTTATAAAGGCCTAACTGACACGTAATTATTAGAGGTTAGGAATCGTCATTAAATTATCAGAGAGCATTGAATGTGTACTTACTGCTATTTGGAAACACTTAAGCAAGGTTTATATCAATAGATTAGTAAGTTAAACTTATGTAATAGTGAATGCTACAGTCTACTGTATTTTAGATAAAATACACTTATAAATGGTAAAAATGCACGACACTGTAATGTAAATGACTTGAACTCTAACCTCTCGTGCATATATTGACACACACACACACAAGCACACACGTGCGGTCTGCTTGATAAACGTAGATATAAAATTATTTACACATACTGTAAAGATAACAACATATAGTTGAAAATCTACTATATAATAGATACGTATTATTTACTATAAATATACAATGAATATATTTATATATTTAGCACAAATGTGTACAATGCAGGTGATATTGTTTTCACATAATTACAAAATGAAAAACATTAATTATATAATTAGCTGCTACAATTGAACGTAATTAATTATGACAGACAACCATTGTTTATTTATGTTTTGCCACGGTAGTAATTATTATGAAAAAAAAATTTATCTCGCAAATACTTTTGACGTGAGTAATCGACTTTATTTGCTTCATTATAATGTATTTAGATGTAATAATATATAGTTGTTATTAATTCCAGTGCAAATTGTTTGTGACTGATAAAATATGTATGAATGCGAATTATTCTATAAGCAATGATATTAAACACCAAGGAAAAAATAAATAATCGATAATGAAACAAAATAAGCACATATTTATATATATATACATATATATAAACATGAATAAAATAAGAATAAAAATGTGTTCATTGTCAGTAACAATTACGAAAACTGTTACTACATAATCTCGACATTAATACCATATGAATATTCACATATTAATCATATAAATTCCTTGTTTAACACAAGGTTATTCTCTACATAAACACTATGAATTAATAATTTAAATTTGGCACATTAAAATTTCGCACATAACATTCATACAAACGTATAAGAAATTATATATCTATTATTTTAAAATAGAACAATTATACAGTTGGTTTGTCTATATACACAGACACGCACACATACTGATATACAAACGTGTATAGACTGGTAAGAGATATGTACATATACTCTTACAACTCTTGCAATGTGACGAGAATGCATTCTCGTATGAAATACTAGTGTGAAAACTGAAAGCAGTTGGATGAATTGATGTGGCAACGTATTCAAGATCGCGCAATCACTCGAACGGAAGAAATGATTACATGAGTACTTTTCAACAAGATGTCAATTGCATATACCAGGGATCGGCAACCTTTGGCGGGTCAAAATTGAATAATAATATTTTCAGCCGGCCTGCACATCTTTTTTTTACTTAATACATATTCAATTCGGCTAAGGTTTTTTTAGCCAATATTCTTTCGGCTGTGTTTTTAGGTAATATACATTATTGCTTGGCGGGCCGCATCTAAACATATGGCGGGCCGCAGATTCCTGGCATATACGTGCCGTGCTCTACACTGTAAAGTCTCCAGTACTGATATGTGTACATAGTAACAATGGATATATTAATCCAACATTATATATGTCGAATTGTTCATGCGCTGTTGCCGCATGTCACGCTTTATAAACGTATTATGTTACAGAAATACAACTATATCATACAAATATAAGCGAATACGACACAGAATTTATATAACCAATGTATATATGTGTATATCGCGTTTTAGTTTTCAAAAATATAAGCCATATAATTTGTTTTATTATTACTAGAATCCACCAACAGAGCAACAAATATTCGCAAGTATGTGTGTTGACGTGAAAAGGATACAAATCAATAAATGAAATGATACGGCAATGTAGATGATAGTTAGGTAATTGCTAGTGTTTGTTGTTGCTACTCGAGTTGCGATTACACGTCTCTTAGCTAGATTAACAATGCGCAATGTATGTTACAGCAGTGCGCAATTGGAAGCAAGGTGAATGTGCCTTAACGTAATACAATTAGCTACACTGAGTAAACTCCTACTGCTTCTACGTAATACAGTATGCTGCAGCAATGACAATAATTCTATACTACCTCTTGTGTATTTATTACAAAGATGTATTTAATCATAACCTACAAAATATTTAATAAAATGTATATAGATTTCTATTCTATGAACTAATACGATCAACGATATGGTTCGTTCACATTATAACAAGTATCCTTTATACCAAACAACGATTGTTATAATTATTACAAACCAAAAAAGCAAAAATAGATCGTGGAATAAACTATACGTACAGCGACATAATTCTATACTAAATATTAGCTTTAATACTCGATGAGCAATGACAGTAAAATACACAAATATCGACAAGCTTGTTCATTGAATGACGAAGTCGACATTATCGGCCGGTACAGTCACACACTAACACACCGATTTACTGGCGAACCCCTGTGAGGGGATAAAATGTAACGCATTCGCCAAAGGAATTCCACAAAAGGTACCGGAATGAATATACACTTATATTATACAGCCTGCAGCCTCCTTTGATGTCTGGCATCGGCTCTAGCGCGTAGTGACGTCATGAAACCCTCACCGCCACAGCTTGCTACGATGTAATCGTGTCTGACAAGTTAACAATTGGATTTCAATTGATATTAATTTGTAAACGCGGTTGGGAATTGTACTCTGTGTGTCCATTATGTGCTGGTCCACCATAGGACACGTGAAATAATTAAACGATGAAGATCGTAGATAAAGGACATTTACTACAAAATGCATTAAATATAAGCCGACTAGATTTCTACTCTATTACATTAATTTATATAATAAATTATTACGAATCAAATTCGTGTTTCCTCATAATAGCATTTTACGTAACCGATATATATGTATGTAGGTACAAATATATTTGCACATTAAAATCATTTTATGGTTCTGAAAGTCCAATTAATAATATTCCAGGTTCAAATACAGTAATTGTTTTGTAAAAATCATATAACATAAAAATAAAACCGCCTATTCGTGTAAATACAAAATCGCATTAAAACAATCTATTGTTTCGCATTTACATAATATGTGTGTTTGTGTGTGTGATTAACCAACCTGACGGATCATAATTCCCCAGTTGGCGCGATTTCAACACCGGATACTGGCATATTTTATTGTTGATTAATTAATCAATTTGGAACTGCTGCCAAACACTGACAGCAGAGCAAACAGCTTATTTATATGACAGCTGTTTAAATTCATCCTTGATTAGATAGACATGTACATACATACATGCACGCATACATACAGTGTTACCAATACAAGATAACGAAACACACACACACACACACACACACACACACAGTGTGTGGAATGTACAGCTGATCATTGTAATTATATGATTATGAAAATATGATGGATTATCACGAAAACTATTCATTAATAAATCTAGCACGACTAAATCGTGTAATTATATTTACACAATTAATTTTGATAGATGTTATTCGTATTTCGAACGCTATATTCATCATATATAATGTTGCTATAACGATATTTACTCATTGTTATTTAGTAATAAATTATTTCACAACAGCGTAAAAATCTTGATTAACAAAACATTAATTTTATACGATGTTGCACATTACGTAATTATATTAAAATGTCTCCCTTGAAATGTATTCCACCACATGCTTCAAATACGTGAAAAAATTTCAGTTAAAAACATTAACGATAGCCCTTTCTACCTATCTTATATGCTCATCGTTTCATCTAGAAATAATCAAGTTTGAATCAATTATATACATTCATTTAACAATCTTTTTTCAAATCTACATACATATATATACACACACACACTCTTTTATATATATATATATATATATATATATATATATATATATATATATATATATATATATATATATCATCTAAAAAGGGACAGACCTACGGGACAAATGTGGCCTGTGCTCGGCCAATTTTGCTTATAGCCCCCTAATAGACACTTCAGTTAGTGGGTGCGATATTTACTAGCGACGCCGACAGCGACGTTCTCTGGGTGTGGTCGGTCGTACGATCGATACGACGCCGCCCACACCCCCACTTCATTCGTTCACCGCCACGTTCCACTACTCTTGGTATACTCGTTCTAACACTGAGTGTCTCTCTGTGTGCGTGTGTAGCAGGGTCGGTGCAGGGGTGAAGTGGGACCGAATGTGAGACCCGGAACGTCACCGCGAAACAAAGGAACTCGCGGATAAAGCTGCGGCTGCGCACAGTGGTTTGCAAACTTTTATGCGACAATTACCGCCGAGCAAAAAGGTGAACATTATGTTTTTGTTAGAAGCGTGTTGGCGATTAGAGATAGCAAGAGGAAGAGAGAGAGAGAGAGAGAGAGAGAGAGAGAGAGAGAGAGAGAGAGAGAGAGAGAGAAGGGATGTTTTAACCTACTACATTTTAAACATTGTCAAAGTATGTACTAATACTACGTTTTAGAAAGTGTAAAATATTTTACTGATTTGTACCGAAATACTAAATAAACCTACTGACCCAATAATTCGCACAACCGTGGGTGAACCACCAGCAGGATATTTACACGCTCTGCCGCTATTAAATTTATCAGCGCCAAACACATTCAGAAACTACTAATATAACAAAACTGAATCAGATCTGATACGAGGCGCTGTATATAATACGCATTTCTGTGTTTACTTTATCGACAGCATAAAGTTTTATCTGCTCCGGTGATGGCATATAACCGTATTTTATTGTAACCAGTTAACCGGGTAGTGTGTCGGTTACAGGACAGACGTATATGGAGACTATAACCAACCAGTTTCACCACATCCTGACCGGCTATGTGAGGCGAGTATAACACAAATAATACACACGCACTCTGTACTGTGTATATCCTATTCCCGAGTCACGTATCAACGAGCGTCGATGCAGAGAAATAGAAAAATAAATACTACTACATACTATGCGCGCAATGCAGGATTGCCAACAATGAAATACGTGCAGGGAGCCAGTGCAAACGTGCTGTATTAACGTTTACATATGTACGTAGGTACATATTGCATATATGTATTACAGGGATTAACATAGAAATCTCGGTTTAAACTCAGCTGCTTGTATAAATTGGACTTTAAGATATGCAGTTAATGTTTCATACAATTCATTTGGAATATTACGTCGTTTTAGCAAATATATTTATTTAGGAATCGCGCTGTATAAAATTATATAAACTCTTACCGATTACAATGACAGACAGTAGTTCAGAGTTGAAGCAAAAAAGAAACAAATGTTATGTTAACATATTTTCTTATCGATATCTGCTCCTGTTTTATGCTTTCAAACATCTATTCTCTAGTTTATCTTCGTAACTACCATAAAATTTGAACACATCTAATTTAATATACACCAAACTACATCATGCTCAATGCCTTTTGGTAGTCTTATAAAATATTGGCCGTCGGAACATCAGCTGCCAAGAATCAAGAGTTGGAGGGGCGGTCAGAGGTAAAAGAAGAAGAAGAAGAGTAGAAGCAGCGAACGATTGTGGGATTGTATACGATGTCCCAACGCGTCAGAGCTGTTACAGCCCTACAGACTTCGGCGTGAAAATCTACGAGCGAGACGGCGGGTAGCGGGGCCGGAGGGCGGTGATATAGAGAAGAAAACGGAACCAGAAGTATTTCCCCTTAGCAACGATATCACGCCTGCTGTCAAGTGATCTGTGTCTGTTGGAATATATGGCCCCTGTACACATGCACATTTATACGTTAAATACAGTTCTATATGTATATGTATATATATATATATATATATATATATATATATATATATATATATATATATATATATATATATATATATACAGGGTGACCCATCTGTGAATGCTCACCATTGGAATCTCCGAAACTATAAGAGATACAAGGTCGGTTAAATTAGACAAAAGTTGCGTATTTATGGGCCGATGTTGATGGCGATTTTGTATTTTGAAAAAGTAAGATAAAATGAATGATTTTTGTAGTGTGCCATGAAAATTTGGTATAAAACAATTGCAACTAAATATGTTATGTACGTGCAAAACAATTGAAATTCAACAACATTTGATAAACGAAACAAAAATCGTTCCGTAAACTGAAAGCTAGTAGACAGATTCTCGAATGAAACCCATACCTACATAAATTATTTTTTGTCTCTAATCTTTTGTTTACCAAATATTATTGAATTTCAATTGTTTTTCATGTTTATAACATATTTAGATGCAACTGTTTTATACCAAATTTTCACGGCACACTAAAAAAATCATTCATTTTATCTTACTTTTTAGTTTTTCTTCGAAACTAAAAAAGATATTTAGGTAAACAAATACATCATTGTAAAGAGAAAAAATAGCACTTTTGAACTGGATTAAAATTAACAATGGTTCCCATTTAAAAAATGAAAGTTGCAGGCTGTAACTTCGGCAATATCTAGTAAAAAAAAATTTCAGAAAGAAAAGCAAATACAAGACAAAAGAAGAAAGAAGACAAAAGAAAAAATAAAAAGCTACAAACTCAAGGAGGAAGAATGCCAAGAGAGGTACAAAGAGATTGTAACACGAAAATGTAATGAACAAAAATATAAAACAGGAATAGAAGAGAACTGGGAAATTTTTAAAAAAATCATACTAGAAGCAGCTACAGAAAGCTGCGGAGCTACAAAGATAGTGAACAAGGATATAAAAAGAACAGCATGGTGGACGAAAGAACTGAAAGACAAAATCCAAGAAAAGAAAGAGAAATGGAAAAAATACATAAGTTCAAATAAAGAATGCGATTATGAAGAATACAAGAAAAAAAGAAGGGAAGTAAAAACCGAAGTAAAGAAAGCAAAAAATGAATCATGGGCAAAATTTGGAGAAAAGATGACGAGGAATTACAAAGAAAACCAAAAACTATTCTTTAGAACGATGAAACAACTGAGAGCGAAGAAAGAATATACCATGATGAACATGAAAGACAAAGAAGGAAATATAATAATGGAAGAAGACAGAATAATGGAAAGGTGGAAGCAATACTTTGAGGAATTGACCGAGGACCAGAGACAAGAAACAGAAGAGCAAAATGAAGCTGTAGAAACACAAGAAATACAGCTAATACTGGAAAAGGAAGTAAGGGAAGCCATAAAAAAGCTGAAAGTAGGAAAATCCCCAGGCATAGACAACATAACACCAGAAATGATAAAATTCATGGGAGAAGAAGGAACATTACAATTTACGAAACTACTCAATGAGGTAGCAAAAGAAAAGAAAATACCAAAAGAATGGAACAAAGGAATAATAATACCGATCTATAAAAAAGGAGATAAGAGAAATTGCAGCAACTATAGAGGAATAACATTAAATAGCGTACCGGGGAAAATACTAGCAAGAATACTAGAAAAAAGAGTAAGAGACAAGATCGAAGAAACCATAGAAGAAACACAATGCGGATTCAGAAGAGGAAAAAGCACACAAGATCTAATCTTCACAATTAGACAAATAAGTGAGAAAATGCTGAACAAAAATAGAGATATCCATATATGCTTTATAGACTTAGAAAAAGCATTCGACAGGGTAAAAAGAGATATGATATGGAAAACTTTAGAAAAAAGAGGAATAGATAAGCAAACAACCGAACTAATTAAAACAATGTATAAAGAGAATAAGAGCGTCGTGAGAATAAATAACGAAGAATCACGAGAGTTTGAAACAAAGATCGGAGTAAAACAAGGATGCATTATAAGCCCATTACTTTTCATACTAGTGCTAGATGAAGCGATGAAACGAATAAAGGAGAAAATAAAACCACTGAAGCTGGGATACTGGAAAATGAAGGAGACCCAGGTGGGAATACTGATGTTCGCGGATGATATGGCAATAGTGGCGGAGACCGAAGAAGACCTACAACACAATATTACATTAATAGACAGGGAACTCACGAAAATAAATATGAAAATTAACATAGAAAAAACAAAATCAATGATAATAACAAGAGGAAATAGAACACACAAGATAACCATACAGGGAAATCAGATTGAACAGGTTAAACAATACAAATACTTAGGAAGTATAATAGAAAGCAATGGGAAACTAGACAAAGAAATAAACGAAAGAGTAGGCAAAACAGGAAAAATATTTAACATGATGAAAAACACATTTTTTGGAAGAAAAGAAATACCGAAGGAGATAAAAACAGACATTGTGAAGAAAGTAGTCCGACCCACAATGACGTATGCCAGCGAAACATGGACATTAACGGAAAAGCACAAAACAAAAATAAACGCAACAGACATGAGATTCCTTAGAAAAATTGAAGATAAGACACGTTTAGACAGAATAAGAAATGAAACACATAGACAAAACCTGAAAATAGAGCCGATTAACGCGAAAATAAGGGAAAATCAAATGAGATGGCTAGGACACGTATACAGAATGGACGAGGGAAGGACCACAAGAAAAGTCTATGAAACAAAAACATCAGGGAAAAACTACCAAGGAAGACCAAGGAAGACATGGGAAGAAGGAATGAAGGAGGAAGTAGAGGAAAAGGGAATCAGATGGAAGGATATAAGAAAACTGACGCAGGACAGAAAACTATGGAGACAGCTATACACTTAACAGTAAAATAGCTTAAGACTAAATAAATAAAAAAAAATTTCATATGATTCATCGAAAGGCTTATTAGTTATACTAAAATATTTATTTGAAACTTTTTTCAATATTTCCAATACCTTCTGACTTATAAAGTAAAATAAAAATTCAAGAAAATCACACTTTTGTCATTATCTAGTGAGCCATGCAATATTTTCAAAATACAAAATCGCCATCAACATCGGCCCATAAATACGCAACTTTTGTCTAATTTAACCGACCTTGTATCTCTTATAGTTTCGGAGATTCCCATGGTGAGCATTCACAGATGGGTCACCCTGTATATATATATATATATATATATATATATATATATATATATATATATATATATATATATTACGTTATAATTGTATGTAACGTATAAATGTACAGCGTGTGCCGATGTATAAGTATGCCCGATGAATATAATATTTGTACATGTGTGTTTGTTTATTAAATGTATGCCTATGCCCTTGTATAGCACATTTACGTGTGTGCATGTGTGCAGTGAGTTGAAAAAGTGATTGGAAGCTGGTACGAGAGGTGATACAATAGGGAACAGCGCTCCAAGCGGTAGAACACAGTAAATAGAGAACGAGATATGAGCACACACGAGACCCCTATACGTAAAAGGTTAATGGTGTGAACAGAGATAGAGAATATACGATAAATCTCTTACACATGTGCGTGATTATGGTTTTAAAAATAGTGAAGCGTCGGAACTAGATAACATACTGGATTCATCACTAGTAAATATCACTAGCTATAGAAATGGCAACAATGTATTATAATTATAACGAGACAACCTATAAAACAACTCAAATAATAGTAATTATAAACAAGTATTTTTATATAAGTTCGCGCCGTGATGTTCTTTATATTAAATTCAGTAGTCCGCACAATTTTGTTTGGTTTTGGAAACACGACGACCAAATTAATTTACTTTGAACGGAACCGTGAAATCGCTACGAATCACTTCTCAATTCTCGTAACGTAGCTTGGTATTTGGTATTCTTGCAATGCGACGTACGTATCATGGCAACCTGGTAGCAATAAAGACTTGCACGATTGTGATTGGTCCGTGCAATTGTACCGTGTGAGTACCGTATTGAAATGGCATGAATACAGCTTTATGACAGCAACACATGACGTTAAGTTCATGTCAATGAAATATCTATATAGAATTATTGTATCAGTTAAACTATAAATGTAATAAACTGAAAGCAATATCTTTGTAAAATACCGTAGGTATATATGATTTTAAAATTGTGCCGAAATTATATCTCTATAAAGGTAATAAAACGGCAATTATTGTACAAGAATTCTAGCTTATATTAAATTTTACAGAGTACATTTTCTTCTGGTTCTTAGTTAAGAATCTCAAATACTCGAGGTTTTAATATAAAAATTATTCATTCGAATACACAGGCGAATCCGTCAACAAAATGATTTTGAATGTTTAAAGCAGAATGTGAGGTGGAGAAGCGGGTGAAGATGGCACGGGGTCGAGACATGGTACGACGCAGTATAAGTACATATAATATCTGTCGTCATTCGAGTACGAAGTGGAGTGAACATTTCGCACAGCAAACATCAACTTGCTTTACAACTGCTTCCAGTTCAATTGTCCTTTATTTTTAAACCACTTTTCTTTTATCGTCGTCTCTCTTGCCACCGCTATCGCTTCTTCTTCTACTCCTTCGTATTCGTACTGTGAAATGATCATCGGAGATAGAACGATTCTTCCAACCTGAGACGTGCTTGCGGGCACCAATAGCGATGTTAGTGGTGGTATGGTGCGCATAACCGAGATATTGATTGCTCCGTGTGCCCCGAACAAACGGACGCCGCTGTTTATTCATTCTCGCCCCGCTCGCGGCTATATCATAAAAGGCACCGTGATTCATTGGCGTGCAGGATGATGGGCTCTTTTGCTACGACCCGGTATTGCTTGGCTCTCCGTGGCAAAACCGATTTGGATTTCATATCGCCAAAGCTTGCCATTATATATATATATATATATATATATATATATATATATATATATATATATATATATATATTCGCTTATAAATGTGTACTCATTTAATAATACGAAATGGTAAACCATATTCAAGATTTATTCATTTATTAAATTTATAATCTTAACATATTTATGATTGAAATTTAAACATCTATTTTTATTAAATATATAACTACGCATTGTTTTAAAGTTTAGAAACAATATGGAACATAAGAATATATTGTCCAAGTAAAAAGTTATGCTATGAAAACTAAAAGGATTTTTACGAAAAGTACTCGTCAAATGCAGCTATAAATATCGACATAACCTTTTTAAAGTTAATGTACAAAATTTAACAACTATTCACGACGTTATAATGAAACATGTATATTAGAAATATCCTGCTTTTTTTTTGTATTAAATCGTCGTTTGCTTAAATTTCTTTACCTATTAAAAGTAAGACAAAGTATATAATTAATGTTGTAAATATATAGGCTTATGATACTGTGGACAATAAAATACGACACAACAACCACACGATTACATTCTGTGTAATTAAAGTGATAATCACATTAGCTCAACGTTATCTTTAATATGCAAATTGGACTGGAGGTAGCGCATAAACAAGCCGTGTGCAGATTATGGGTGAACCGTAAAATGGTATCTCATGTGCCACCTAATAACAAAGTCGCTACTCTCTCGACTAGAGCACAAGCCGTGTATACACAGACACAAACATAGCCATGTATAACCTGAAATACATACATATGTACAGACGTGTGTGTGTGTGTTTTATACATTAGGGAAAACAACACACACACACACACTGCGATGTGTACGTTGTTTGTTGAAACTGGTATACAGACTACGCAGATTATTGTATGCAAATTTAAAGTGCAACGAAGCATTCGAATCGGAACAACCGTGCCGGTTTTTCGAAGGACACACAAACTGTAGAGGTTTTACAGTATACTACATGTATATTCGACTCTATTGAGAGCAAATACTTACAAACATTTGTGCATGTGCTGTTGAATACGACAGAGCAATCAAAAATAATATTCTAATTTCATCACACTGACTTGCAAAGCGTGAATTAAATATTAAGGTTTTTGTTTTTTACAAGACTAATAGCGCATACTGTATATTTGCTTCATGACAAACAATTATTTATACATTTTTTATTTCCATTTGACAAATACGCACAGAAGATTAACGATTCACAATTCATCAGTCGTTAGATCTGAGTCACAGGATAACTTCATGTCAGCGTACAAAAAGTATGTAATTGATCAATAATACAATTGATTGTTTGGCCACAGCTGGCCCTCCAACGGTGGTCCCGATTCATTTCGTGTCTGACTTTACACGACATTTCCTTTAGTTTAACATGTTCCAAATGAAAGCATCCCACTAATGTGAAATCCCAAAAGATACAATGCTCAAGCTCGCAGTTCCCAGTAGTACGACAATTTTTCTTCTGTCATCCTATTTAAAATATACGAAACAATGTCAAGCATCTCTTATATTCAGATTATTTATTGATCACATCCAGTTAAGTGAACAGGGTGGGAAATGTTTTCGGAACACTGAGAAATGGAATACTTTACATTATTAGCAAAAGTTACAAATACGTATTATTAAGAGTTTGTATTACTACCAGCACTCATTCCAACTCTTGTCTTTCTTTCTCTATCTCTCTTCCGTAGAACGACAAGAGAGAGAAATTGTCGGAAGACGATTTGGAGACGGGCCAAAAACCGGAGCAGATATATACGTCACTGCTACACGCTACTGGCATTATTTCGTTATACTCTGGTTACATGCACGTGATGTTTAAAGTTTTCTTTTTTTTTTAACGGCCAATAAATTATGGTTTTCCTTGTTTCTTCATTAAAGTTATTGTTGTTTACGTTGTGTATTTGAAAAGAAAACGTGTTGAGAAACTCTTCGCCGTGTCGTTCAGTCACAAGATCAATAGCTGTTGCCACATACACCTGTGCTGTAGATATTTTAAACATTTCTGGTGAATTTTAACAATCTGGGTTAATGAAAATCATATAAAAACGGTGGTTAACGATCAAAGCCGCCGATAACGAAACCTTTCCATGACTTGACAAAATGTTCCGTTAATAAATATCACGCTTAGCGCTTACACAAATTCTATGTAATTTTCTCTTTATGTAAAATAAAATATATAGTATTTAACTTCGTTAAATTCACTACAAGATACGAATATTTTCCAAGACGCATGAACAGCGAATGTAGTTATTTAACATGTTAGTTTTATGTGTTGGGAAGATCTTAAATAATGTTCATGAATATGACACTCGCTATTTGAATACAAGTGTCCTCATTCCCCCTGGCCCTTCGCCCGTTTCAGTGTGTCAGTAATGCGGTAATGAACCGTCACACGATCAGGATATCCGGTGTGTGCTACACCAGCGCTCGACAACTCTGGTGGACATCTGATGTACTACAATGCTTACATACCTAGCAATGTACTACAGCGACGTGTTTCTACTTGAGTATTTATCAGTAAACAAACGTTGATCAACATTTTAAAATGACATTTAATATGAGAAAAAAAAATCTAACCTAAAAAAGTACTTAAAATCTATGAAGTGCGTTGATAAAAATGTATAAATACTCTATCAAGTACTCAAGACGAAGGAGGAATTATAGATGTATGTAGAATGGGTATAGATATAGACAGTTATAGATAGACTATTAGCATCACATTACCATAGATAAACACCGGTTTGCTAATATGAACTGTGATGGTTGGATATAAATTGCCATTGATATGAATATGTCCGAGTGTGTGTGATGATCAATCAATAACACACACATAAATATTGTGCATATGTGTAGGTTGAAACGTCATATTTAATGCATCCCGCACCCTCTCTTGCCTTTCCCCCGTATGCTACTGTTGTCGGCCAACTCTAGCTACACCACAGACAATGTTCAGTGTGTTGGCACTGTGCCAAACCAGAATCCGGCGCAACTTTTCGTGGTAATTGGTTTAAAACGGCTTTGGCCGTATGCCAAATACACTGCAATGAAAATTAATGCCATAGTATTTGGTTCATCGTGCGATTTTTTTTAATTGGCTTGTTTGATTAACAGCGACGCTAGGTAAACTAAAAAAAAAACTATTTTTTTTTTAATAAATCGTTCTGGTGCACGCGCATACGCGTTGTCTGTACAATAGTCCGTATTTCATTTGGCCAAAATCAATAGATGTTTTTGTTATTTTATGCGCGGTGATATATGTATACTCGTATTGGTATAATATGTATATTGCTGCGGGATTGTAATATTTTACACGTTTTATGCCAGCCGCGTATAATTGCAACGGATGGATATGGAACAGCAACGTGCAGTGTTGCCAACTGTTAACCGTTAGAATAAATATAGAATAAATATCGACAGATGTACGCATACTTATTTAGAAGCATCTGTAAAATATATAATCATTTCACGAATACAACTATGGAAAATAACAAATCTGTTTAATATATTTAATTAACCTATTTGAATGCAATATGTATTCAAAATGTTCAGCAATAAATACTCGAATAATTAATGTTTGGAATTCTGGTTATCTGTTGTAAATAACTGATTATTGTTATTGTTGTTGTGATGTTTGATAATTTGTTCACTTTGCGTGTTGGCACGGATGAAATGAAATCGTTTTTCATTTTTTTTACTTACGAAAGTCGTGATTATTAACGTAAACACCATTTATACCGCGGTTTCACACTTGCCAAACGGCGAGTTTGCAAGATTAAACCAAATGTTTATTATTTTCATTCTCATTGGTGAGAAAATCTAAAAAAAGTTTTTACTAAACCAGTTGAGAATTTTCTCCACATTTCACTTCACTTCATTCTGCGGTTCAGTTTAAGAATATTGCGCTCTGCGTATAAGTCAGGAATATGATAGTGGAACAGTCTATACTAGAAATGTATTATATTCTGTGGCATTTCAAAGTGATTCTCGATCCGAGACAAATGCTTTAGTACGACAGAGAACTTATTACGCCAAGTAATACTGAATCAATTTTCTACCGTATTATCCGCTAGTTGTGTGAAGCATATGTTTGCAGTATGGTTAGTATAATAGTCTGTGCCTAATTATGATTGCGCGCGGTTGTAGAGTGCAGTGTGATATATACATGCACATATTGTACGCACATCATACACGCTCAGTGTTGTATGTGTGTGTAAGCATTGAGTAAGAGGCCATGACACCGGAAACTAGCACTTAAAGTGATGATACACTCATATATACATATGTACTTGTCCATACAAGTCTAGAGTAACGAAACCTATATACATATATGTTGTATTGCAATGGGTAGATGACGCATCTGTTATTTATGTACGAGAAACACTGTATTATTGTTATTTATTCATTGGACAACACTCTCATATCAAATTACTCGATTCGAATTGTCATGTGGCGTGCGGACAGCAATGAATATGCTTTCAATTCTGCAATGGCTACATGACGTTAGCGCATATATATGTACATAGACGATGAACTGTTTGCTGTGCTTGTCCACTTATACCCTTAGTAATATTTAATATTCCATCTCGTTTATAATTCATAACAAAACAGGCACACAAAGTATACCATTTTGTTTAATAACATACACGCTTTTACTCTAAATTGTTTTAATAATTTTATACATAATTAGGGTAGGTTAAATGTGACAAAAAAACATATATCTAAATGATTATACACATATCACGTGAATGCTTACAATAATTAGATACACGTTTTATAAATGAATATTTTTCACATATTTTGTACTGACATACGCATACTTTGAAATAAAATTTCGTCGACAACAGCTACAAATTAAAATGAAATTGACAAGGTAAAAATAAATATCACATCACGTCCAATACTTTTAATTATTATAACGGAACTGGTAATTATTGGTAATTGAAATATTCTGGAGCACTACAGTGGAGAGTTGCCGGCAGGTGATATGCATGATAAACGAGTGACTAAAACATACACACACACGCATTCTATAACGGACATGTTCGTGCAGGATTTTACGAGTGTCGAAACGTTAAATTATTACATTAATTATCTTTCATTAAATGCGCTCGACAATCGTTCAACAACAGCGTACAACATACGTACATACATGAGTGGACAGTACTTCCATCTGTCGGTGACAGACGTCGAATTGTATTTGTTCGAAAACTCTCCAACCGAGAAATGCACCAGCATATACTCACACATGCACAGTGAGAGTGTAGAACATTACTGAATGCACACGTCGATAACAAGTACCAACCGGATGTGTTATCATCCAGCATGAAATTATAGACTGCACTTCATCACGGATTGATTTAAATATCCGAAGTAACTGGACTGATTTGAATCGATAATTCGCACATATACATATTTGAAAAAACGAGATGGTATTTGATAAGTTCAATATAGCATTCTAGGAGCAGTGTAGTCCAGACAACTTATTTTATCTCTCACACTGTTATATCAAAAATCGTCAGCGAAAAAAAAGTCCGTCTCGTGTATTATTGGTTATGTGGCAATGGTGGTTCTGACAGGCAACAGCAACGGCAACGCTAGTTCGATTGCCCGCCACAAGCGGCGCTACGCTTATCCGCTCGAGTACAATTGATTGCCGACACATCTGTCGACGGAAATTCGCAAGTATTTCCGGTTTCGTTGGTGTGTCGACGAACGAAACGAAAAAAACAAAAAAAGAATACGAAGAGTTCATTCATACCGTGAAATCTTTTCTCCTTTGTTTCACACACAGGCCAACTTCGTTCTTTTGCACTTTCAAATCGGACGTAGAAAGAGGTCCATGCTATAGTCGTTGAATAGCAGAATCAGAATTCATTTGTGCAGCATTTGTACCGTGCGGATGGAGATTTAGGAACGCGTTCACAATTCACAAATTAGGTTGCTTTTTGTTCGCGAACATTTAATCTGCACCATTTTGTTTTGTCAATGTTTTTCACTTTGAGAATCGAATGATATGCAACAAAACACAGAATTTTGTTTGTTCTTTTCGTCTTCCTCTTGTTCTTGCATATCTTTTCTGCGGATAAATAAATCTACTAAATTGAAAACTATTTTCGCATGAATTAAAGTAGATCTAATTCTTTCCGATTGCAAAATTATTAATATATTGTAATGCTCAGAGAGGTCCGAACAACTTATTAGTTTCAATCCGTAGTATTTGTTTGCGATTTCCATTAATCACAGCTCAATGATTCGCAACATCCTTTCATCTATCAACACTGCAACCAGAAACCAATATTACGAAACCCCCAGAAATAATAACACATCTTTTCGAGTTGAAGTCGACTAATTGTATCACGGCCGCCTAAGTATTAGGATACAAATTATATCTCTTGAGGCGGCTGTATGAGGGACAACATGTTTAGGTGTTCCACAAAAGCAGATAATTACGTACGAAAGGTAGACGAAACAGGTCCGAAGGGACCTGCGGGGCTGAGAGGGTCGGTTAGGGACGGATTTGTGAACTACGTATTATATAACTGTTTTCAGTTAATGCTGGCTGAGCCATCATTGGGAATTTGGGAATTAACTTGGCATTTTCAGTTCCTGTAGAGCGTCGTATAACGGGCCAGTTACGAGGGGTTTTCCAACCCACTAATTATGCATTTCATTTGCATAAATACGCTAATATTACAAAACTGATTTCGGATTAATAACTACAAAGACCTTATAGCGAAATACCATTACCTGGTTTGATGTAAATAATTATTTATTCCAATTATTTTTACGCTTTCTATAATGATAAAATTATTGTCAAAATGTAAGTGTCTAATTGGGGTGTTGTATAATTTATATTTAAGAATATATAATGGTATATAATATATTTCATATTATACCAGTATGTATATATTTTTTCTGTTAATATAACCGCTGACACGGTTGTTTTTCCTAAGTAATTCATAAGAGAAAGTTGTTCCCATATCAGTAACGGCTAAGTGAAGTGACGGTGGTGATTGCACTTTTTATTTATCACACTGTTTGCGATATTAATTGTTCAGAGTATAATTAATATACGACCTCTCAGTACCTCGTAAATCATATGAAAGTAAATGTAGTCAGTCCGTGATGTTTTCACTTTATATGATAAATGGTTTATGTGCTGGCATATAGAACACTTGGTATAGTATGTTCTTTAACCGGTAATGCAGTTCTAATACCAAGTATAATATACACTACATTCATATAAAACTAAATAATACTATTCATTCTGTACAAATTTGTACACTGTGACAGTTTTCAATGAATATTATTTCACGAACTAGCTACCTTATTATTTTCCTATTTCATTTTATAATACCCAATACTCTGTGCTGAAGAGAACGGAATGATTGTACAATTGTATCGTTGCTACGGTAGATTTCTTCCAATACAGCACCGACGGTTTCTGTTTCCAATAAACTTGTAATTGAATCTCGATTAATTATTATGTTTTGCTAACGGATCGATACGGCCGACTCGTATAGGAGACTGTACCGTGAACTCGGGCGCTTCGATACGATTTGCTACGCAAGTAAAATTTAAGCACATGCGCACGAACAACTTTCGTTTGAATAGTTATGCGCAGAACATAGTAATCAGATCGACACAAGTGTGTTAACTGCCGTGCACGGTATTTCATACGAGTTTCTGTGCGATTCGTGTGTGTTCGGGCACGTTCGGCAATAGTCGGGTTTGAGAAATGTAAGTATAGATCATCAGGAACATATGCACATATATAAAATAGCAAAGTATTCATAAACCACTTACATGGTACGGAAATATTGTCCACCAGATGTCACTGGATACAGGTAGCGTGTGGTGCCATCTAGCGTACGCCACAGCAGTCAATTTGCGCGTATCCCTCTCGCGGCGAGTAACAGAACTAGACAAGTGTAGCGTCATCTACTGCGAAGCAACACGGGTGTGGTCGACAATGTACAGTTGACATCGCCAGTAGTTCCTGTACAGTAGAATACAATTATAAATAGTGTATTTCTATTCATATTGTAGTGTTTATTGCTGAAATAGATGTGTTAGATCGTGTCGTGTGTTAATAATTGTGCTATAATGGCTGTATCGGCTGGTAGATGTGCATACATGAATTGCCGACTGTCAAGACGTGATTACCCGGCTGTACATTTTTATAAATTCCCCGTTAAATATCCTGAGAAATGTCAGAAATGGATAACGAACAGCGGTAATACGAATTTGTTGCATATGCCAACGGAGAAATTGGGACACAAGTTGTTGTGTGAAATGCATTTCGAGGAGGAGGCATTTATAAATCGTACTCGTCACCGACTTGTACACGATGCTACTCCTATACCATGCCGTCTTGTCCCTCCTCCAACTACTGCTAGTGATGCCTCTGTTAGTAGAACTGTTCATACAGTCACACCAGCGATATTTACACAAACATTAACTATATCCACTCGTCCTAATGTCGCCTTAAATTCCTCACCTTCCACAAGTAAAAATGCAGACGGTTTTCGAATAAATTACGACGATACTAATTTAACTGTTAAAACACCGGCTCCAAAACAGTATCGAGGAAAACGAAAACCTGAATCTGATCATTGTTCGTCAGATGATTCGGATGTGTCAAAAAAGGTAAATAACGGTAACTTGGCTATGTTTCTAAATTGTTAGGAGATTATCGTATTCGAGTGCCGTTAAATAATTTGCAGTATTTGGTAGCGAATTACTCAATAATTTATCGAAAGTGAACGAACAAATGATTGAAAATAAGCTTTTGATGAAGAGGATGAAATAATGATCTTTGTCATGAAATACAAATGTTCTAGAATTGCATCCCATCTTCTTGAATAGATAGACCGAGAAACGAAACTAAAATGAAACAAATTTCATTTGTATGAACCACGATCGTCTTGATTAAAAGTGTTCTCTTAATAAGAGTACACTTTTAATCTAACAGGTTTCAACCAGACATTTTCATTTGTATGTTTAGATCTGTCTGGATACGATGACAAAAGACTGGGGTCGACAATCGATTATATCGTTGATAGATTTATACAAAGAAAACTCCGTGCTGTACGATTATAAACATCCAGCGTACCATAATAAGAATAGTCGAAAAGAAGCACTCGATATTATCTCAAGAGAACTTAGTCTTGGATTACGACCGGGAACTATACGTACGTAAACTGTTATTGGTAGAGATATAAGTCGTTGTTGATAATTTTCATCTTTAGCGGATGACGTGAAGGCCAAACTGGCAAATCTACGGACCCAGTTCACGGCGGAACAGCATAAAATAGCAACTTACGAGAAACATGAGCACCCGGATAGTGAAACGTATAAACCCACCTTGTGGTGGTACGAGCGTATGATGTTCCTGAAGGATTTCATCGTCCCTAGGAAACTAAGTATCAACGAATCGCTCTCATCAAATTGTAGTAGCAATGTACCCGTTAAAGAAGAAATATTTGAAATTGGCGAGGTTGGTAGTTGGTATTTGATCTCTTTAACTAGTAATTCACAGGGCCGTCTTATGAATTGTAAGGGTCTTAAGGGTATTAACCGTCAAGCAAAATTAATAATTTTGTCATTAATTTTTTGAATATCAGCATAGACCCTAGCGATCAGGGGCCTTGTATTAGCAGACCCTAGGCCTCGTTGACCTAGGTGAAAAGATGGTCCTGGTAATTCATATTTAGTTTTAATATTCGACGAGAAATGTTAAATGCTTTTTGTTGTTGCGTGTGATTTTTAGAATGACATAAAATGTGAACTATTACCCTCCAACACGGGCGAAGAAATGGACGAGTCCAATGAATCCCAAACGTCACAAAACCAAATTGAAAAGAATACGGAACAAATATTCGGTGATTTTGTATCGAATTCCGTCGTACAAATAACGGATTTACAGACAAGAAGTAAATTAAAAGTGCAAATCATGAAAGCTATTTCTGATGCCCAAACAGAGGACGATCAGAATTTTGGCAATTATGTGACAAGTTCATTGTTGAAAATAAAAAGTACAAATGTTAAAGCGAATGCCAAATCGCAAATAACACAAATACTTTGCGATGCCCAGATGGAAGATTTGCGCAATTAATGTTATATAATTTATTTTTACAAATTGATCATCAATACTTGTTTTAATGTATAAATGTTAAGTGTATTTTGTTAAAATTTTTATAGAAAATATAAAAATGTACCTACATATTATTTTTATAAAATGCTTGTTTTATTTATCCTTCATATTTATAGCAGGTTATAACACAAAAATATTTGAACCATAAATATCTCGTAAAATGATCATAAAATATATTTTTGTTAAATTCATTTTTATAGTAAAATAAACAGAGTAAAATATAAATCATTGGGTAATAAATATGTGAAGACACATTTATACTCCAACACCCTCAATAATCTTAGAAATCTACCAGTTCAACTGCAGCTATGTTTAAAAAAGACATCAGTTGATTTATATGATCCTAAAAACAGTAGATCATTTAATAAGCATCTGCATTATTTCAGGGAAACATCTAAATTACGGTTATTACATAATGTATAACAAGCTTTAACGTATCTCCAGTGAATGTTTCACAAAATTGCACTGGAAAATCCTGCAACATTTACGCATTAATAAAACATCTCATATGATCCGCTCACTAAGTCCCGAAACAGTAACCCTCCTTTCGTAACAATATGGACTCCATTCTAGAGTATAACACTATATGAGACAAACAGACACATGCCAACTCAATCTGATCACGGCGGGTTTTCGTCAAAGCCCCCAATATACATTTCATCGTCAAGCACAGACAAGTATAGGCTTGTCAAGTGGTGTACAGGATGTCGTCAGCCACCATCGTCTGTATATTTCGTCTCTTTCTCTCGCAGTTCTCGCTGGCTCACAGCAGGGGGACTCTATTGTATGGCGGACGGGGCCAGTTCACTAACAGCACAGCAGCACATTATGATCCGAATAATGCCATAACTGAAGTTTAATTACCACCGAATGTTCTCACATCGTACGCGTGACACACACCATTGTTCCGTAAATGGATGCGTGTTTTTCTGTGAGGCCGTATGTGTTTGTGTATGCCATGCCGTAGTTTGCTTCTTTTTGTCCGGGTCTACGTTTTTTTATGTCTCGCTGGCAATGTTCCCGAGCCATGATGGACGCAAGATATATTGAGGTTTTTAGAAATACGAGAGGAATTTTGTAAAAGGAAGAGCTAAATTATCCCTCAATGTATTGAATGTACACGGAATGTTGATGTTGAAAAATTCACATAAAAGAACTACAGTTATCTTCATAATAAATATGTAATATTCAATTCTAACTTTGAAATTTAAATGAACAAAACACAGAAATTAGAAATTTATTATTATTTAAATACTATTTATTTTAATTAATGAAAACTTTTGGGTACGTACATATTTTTGTAATTAAAATGAAAAGTGTTTCATCAAAATAAAATTATGTTTTCGTGAAAGAGCGGTAAAAATATTAAAGAAATGTGTTTCTGTAATTTCGTAATATGGCAGTCATTCGGCTGTGAAACAGACGGTGCCTGTCAATATGCTAATTTACTTGAAGAACCAGTCCAAATTGGACGGATTCAGTGTGTTTCCTCGCGGTATGGCCGTGTATATTTTATGGCACGGAAAGACGGAATTTGTGGAATTTTAAGTGCAACTCATTCGGTTAATACTTGTCGCTACATTATATGGCAATTAGACCAGCACTAATTAGCTTGGCGAATGTTTTATATTAATCGTTCCGAATACATATATACTACAGACAAATATACTGATACTATATATAGTTACTCGAAAAATAAATGAATAATTTTATATAAAGTTTACACAAGTTTAATTTACAAAATGAAAAGTTTGTTTCTAATTTAATGTACAATACCGTACACCGTTCATTTTACATTTTACATACATATGAAACGTTTTTGTTTCGGTCAATATTGCTCAGTGAGTAGTGTATTCAAAGCTACGTTCATATCTGTATGTCAAAGCGTGTTTTTTCCAGTAAAAATAAGGGCTAGGCCGGCTCATATCCGGGCGGTGATAGCTAAACGCTGTCTGATTTCCGATATTCATCCGACGGCAGATTTGACGCGGAACGACGCGCCGTATCCGGGTTATTGCTGACGTAAGCATCCGCGACGCCTCTAGCAAATCACACCCAACGAATATGGTGAGAAACGGCGCATCATATCCACGATCGTCACGCTCCATAGTGGCGCGTGGCAGAAACACGCATTAAATGATACGAAACACTACTTTTCAAATATACAAACACATAAATGTAATATTTTACGTCAATCAGAATTGTGATTGAATTATGCAGAATTAATAAAACACTTTTATATTATTTTGCTAGTTCAGAATTACTAGGAAATCATTGTAGATATATATATATTTTATTAGTATTCTCGGAAATATACGAATTATGTAACATACCTACTGAAATATTATAAATATTCTCATAAATTTTCATTGGCGAGGTTATGCTGTAAATGCAAACAATAAAAAGAAAATTGTAAATATTTGATAATAATTTACGTCAGTAATTGACGTTTATATATGCTGAATGATGAATGCTGCAAATTCTAGGCGATATTAAATTTAATTGTACGTTAATCAATTTAATATAATAATCGAACGTGTATATTCATTTAGCTGGTAAATACATAGCGATATATGTATATATATATATATATATATATATATATATATATATATATATATATATATATATATATAGAGAGAGAGAGAGAGAGAGAGAGAGTATGGTTCTATTTTATATTTATCTCATAGCTAAAAGCGTTCGTATCCTATAAATATCGAACATTTGCAAGCGTATTAGTCGTGCGCATGTACTGTTCGAAATAATTATCTATAAAATCATTCCCATTAGTGCAATAAATGTTTCATATTATACATTCCGGCCACGCAATACGGTATTAGTTATTTGTGCAATGCATTTACCAGTAATTATTTATTATTGTAATTAGACAGCATCGAGAGCTATACGATACCCGGATATATTGCATTAATGCGAAAATAAGCAATGTATTCTACGTAATCCTAAAATATATTTACATAGCTGGTTATATCTGCAATATAATATATTTTACTCCTATTTAATAAAAATAATTCTTATATTAGAAATTGCAACATACATTTTGTTTTTATAATAACGTTCATTGCACAATTTTCTTCACTGTTTGCGCACCTTATAAGCGAGAAAATATCTCTGAAAATCGCCATCGCGTTTCCATCACCTGCGCTAACAAGACGATTTGGCAGGAGAGAAAAAAAAAGAATTGTGAGATGTCTAAGTTGTCGCGTGACGTCATGGGACGCCTCTCAATAACTCAACCGGAAAGACGTCGATATATAAGTCTCACATCCGGCCCGAGATATCACGTAACGATGAAAAACGTCACGACGGTTCTTTCCAAAAGTGATTGAATGTGCTGCCAACTGACGAAATGATTTAGTGTTAAGCCCTTGGCACTTACACATGTAATACATGTATGTATATATATAATAGATATGTAACTGAGAATAGTTAAAAATGAAAATACATATAATATATAATACAGTTTGCCGCAAAAAATCATATGCTCACAATCTACAATTATTAATTTACATAATTCTAGTTTTAAGATTAAAATGTACAACTATTAAGTATGATTCAATACGGTTATTATTATTTCTAAAATAATATACATTTAATTATCCATCGAAAGCTATTAATACAATTCAGCCTTAGCATATCTTAAATAACATTTAGTTATCAGCTGTTCTATAAGAGATTTGTACCTTTGCTACACTGTTCTACATGGTTGAATATCAAGTGTAAGAAACCTGCACCAAACACAAACAATGAAAAGTTAGCACCTTCCAACCCGGACATTTCGTCAAGTATGTAATATGTAAGAAAACAAAAAAGCATCACGTCTTAATTAATTTCAGTCGGTTGAGAAACCGTAACCTATTCATTATCTCGATTATTAATAACAAGTTACCGAAACCGTGCTTGGAACGAACACCGCCCACAAATTGTGTAACACACTGTATAAATGCACATCCACGCACACCTACACAGATATACATATATAGGTATAGTAGTATTAGTAAATTCCACAAATATATATAGGTTATTTTTGCATGTGTGCAAAGACCCTCAGTGTAATACAATATTAGGGAGCACTAATGTTACATCTATAACAACCAACCCCCTTTGACAATTTCCATAGTTTACTGTCATTTGAAAAACCGTCAAACATACTTGACATATGTGGTGATTTACGCATGACAAATACAAAATACCTTTGTCACGAATGACAACTTTCCGTTAGTAAAAGTAAAGTGTACGTTATGGATTTTCGTCTTCTGTGGAAGACGAAACAGTCTGTATATACATGTTCTAAGCACCCGGGCGCATCTCTTCTATACGTTTAATGAACCACGTCTGTTTTGAGTCTTCAGCGGCAATACACGAGCCGGATGAAGGCACTAGAGGCAAGTGCACAAACGACTCGGAACAGCGTCCGTCTCGCCACGTCACCAGCCCTTGGCGTCGTATTATTAACGCCATATTGACCGCGTCACTGCACATCATCACTAATACGGCTGCCGCGCCATGAGGTCGTCAAAAGCCCCTCCGTTTCATCGCACGATCTCGAAATAATTAATACGGAACTGGACCGTCAGTTTTTTTTTTCTCTGTTTTTATTGCGAAACGAATTTTTCATCATCAGTGTGATCGTTTAAATCATTAAAATAACAGATGGCCAAGATAAATAACGATTTAATGCGCTTTTTATTTCGAATAAAATTGGTTTCGCTGTTTTAGAACTATATCCTATATAGATTTTTTTATTTAAAAAGCAAAATATGTGTCACAATTCGGTTGGAGCAATGGTGTATGGTTAAATAAATCAGACACACACACACAATTTATATATATATATATATATATATATGTATATACATATAAAGCTGATTATTACATATTTATATAAGTGACTTTGCAAAAGATTTGATAAGAACGTTACATTATAAATCTGCATCGATTTCAAGCACAATTACCCACAATTCAGAGCTGGTCTTTGACAGTGGTAATTGCAGAATTCCCACAAGCATTAGCATCTCCCTAATACTTATTCTTAATAAATCTCATTAAATTTCCCAAGCAGTTACGATGCCAGCGAATGGCACGACAATTTCAGATCTCATTCCCGGTTAAATCAGTACGATAATTTCCATCCACGTCATTATCCAAAATTTCAACAGTTGCCGATGCTGGTGGTGAACAAGCAAGCGATGAGACAAAGTCAGAACAGTCTCACGCGCGTTGTGAACTGTTATTATCATCATTTAATCTTAGTTTCTCCATCTAACTTGTTTGTTCCGTGGACTTTTGTATAACTAACTGTAATCTAGTCGTTTCACACAATTGTACTAGTGGTTTGGTGGGTGGACAGGTTTTGCTAATAAGACGCAAGTTACAACACGCGTTATCGATCAATTTTAAACTTTAGCAAGATACAAATAGCTACTGTGTTTCGTTTAACAGTAAATGATGCATTGCTATAATTAACTAGAGAAGCCTGTAACACATACAACCATACATAATTGTTTACCTTCCTATATACATACAAACACACGCACAGAAATATATATATATATATATATATATATATATATATATATATATATAATATATATATATATAGCGAGAGAGAGAGTAATGGTTGAAAAGGAATAAACAAGTTCTCGATTATAATTTATTGATTTTACATTACAATTAGCGACACACGTGCGCTCATTACCGCAATACATTAAAACAGTTTTGACACGTGTAAATGGAATTGTATGAATTTGTTCTATAGAGCTATTGTAACGCACACACACACACATTATACGCAGTGTGTAATGTTCAGTTTTCAGTTGAAATAATAAATGGCCATGTGTTATTTATGAATGTTGTACCTATATTTCAAGTCTCGTAATAAATTACACTTTAATTCAGCGTGCGGTTAGTTGAAATATTCAATTAATTTTTATTTGTAAATCTCTTTTCATAATTCTGATTAAATTTTACTGCATTATTTGTGAAATTTTAATGTAAAAAAGAATCTGCATATTAATTTATTATGAAAATGAATACATTCTATTCATTGTTAGAATATATATGGTATAAAACTTTTTTGAAGATGATCATTTGCTACTATATGGAAGTATATCAAAAAAGTTTTAATTCCAAGCATTCATATTCGTTTATCTGTAAGTAAAGATCGTATATTTAAAAATCATAAGTGGCAAATATAACAAACAAATATGGACACCGCATTAAATCAAATCAATCTATCAAACAACTCAGTTCCATGCAACAGCGAATAAACAAACATGGTCTGGTATTTTGGAATTCATTGAAACAATTCTATAAATAACGAATAGATCTATTATCGCCAGCCAATATGTACCATGCACGTTCGATAAAACAGTGAACCGTTTCGGCGAAACAAAAACCTAAAATAGAAGGGGAAAAAACCTGAAACGAAACAAAAAAAAAACAACTGAATTTGTTCACAGCTCGGCAGACAAAACACTATTCGGAAACACGAGAACATCGCCAATAAGCTGGTGCGATAAAAATGTCGAACAGTTCCCTGGTCGCTATTCGTATTCGACGCTGTGACGGAGCCGACGAACAGCAGAAATGTACATGTCACGATGTAGAATTCACATAAAATCGATATTTCACACACGTCAACACTCAGGTTTCGCACTGAGCCAGACATAATCCATTCGTACAATTCTTATGTCCCAATAGACCGGAACATTTCACAATAGACTTAACAAATAGTAGTCGAGCTCTTACTTTACACTTCGACATTTTCCGCCCACTGAGAAAAGTTGCACAAACAGTAGTGGGGGATGATTTTAGGTTCACTGAGAAACGAACATTGAAAACTACGATACTGGTACTTAGGAGAATCGAACTAGTGAGATTCTCAAAGTCGAAACGGCAGACCAAAGAGATGGAAAGTGTAGTACAGCTGAAGAGGAAATAAAAAAAAAAATGGGGAATTGCAATTCGGTTCACAGCTTGAGCTCCCGCCACGTTGGATATTGAATGCATATTTCCTTTGGATTGCCGTATAATGCGAGCATACAGACGTTTCTTGTTTTTCTTTATATATATATAGTCCATCTTACTCTATCGTCCATTCCAATTCATTCTTTGAATCTCTATCTTTTTCTTTTTAATAAAATTACTTCACAGAACTGTGGAGTCGCGGTGTGCGAGAATATTCGATGGTTTACGATTTAGAAATGTGGGTTTTGGTATGATGTATCGCTTATTGGGAAGGATTTATTGATTTCGTAATGGGTGTTTAATGGAAAAACTCCATGAACTGGAACAGATTTATCGTTGGCAACGCCTCGATATATTACTAAATATTACATGTTAACATTACCTGTAAGGATATTGCCAAAATAGATACCGTTACTAAATAAGTTTACACTCTTGTGAATGTGTTCACTCGTCCGCATATACCCAGTAAATTATCCATAATTATATATTCATACTTTTTTTCCTATAATATATCTACATTTCGAAAAAAAAGTACTTGATTAATACTTTATATATAATGATTAATAAGACCAGTAAAACTATGTATAAAAAATACGGAATTCTGAAGAATTCAATCTGTAAAATTTAATATCATCTAAATATGGCATTTAGATGAAGTTTTCGATATTTTTATGACAGATCATTACTTTTGATGTACGAAATGAGGTTCATATATATAATTTCGTAACATATTCGTAGCGAAAACGAGGTTCCTCGGTATATTTATTGCCGTTCCAAATTGCATGTTCACGGGGAGATAACATGCTGAAGAACGATGGCATTGGATCAAGTACGTAACGGTAAAAATCAATTTTAGTTCCTGGTTTTACCAACAGAGAGTCTAGCGAACAGTTTCTATAACTTTATTCTATGCAAAGTAAATTGATTTGCAAGTTTCAGGGTACAATTTGTTATACGACAAGTGTTTTTACCACAACGTACAAATTGTCGAAAGTAAGTTATACAGTTCGGAATTATTTCCAAGCAATTTCAGACTAGATGCAGTGTAGATTCTGGAATAAATTAAGTTATGAATACACGAGTGCATTTTGTTGAAAGCCGTGCAAGCGGAGTGTTTGTAATAATTGCATGACATGCACCGACAAGTAAATAATGTTTCTAACCGTCGCGCGTCAATTCAGTGCGTTTGCCAGCATGCAATTATAAGCCGCAAACTGTACAGATCCGGCTGATTACATATGTACGCACAGAATACCATTGCTGTTGTTTCAAAACCCACAGCATAAGCTACACACATTGTGTTCACAGTCAGAACGAAACCTAACTCAGTACGTGAAGAAATTCTACAGCATTCAAACACACTTTGGAACGTTTCCCAAAAGCAAAACAAACGCACAACAATTTTCTCAACATAAACGAACGTCAACAAGATACAATTACAAAGGCGAAACCTTAACTGTCACATTACATGAAGAAATCCGTGTAAAGATCTTCTCTTATACTTCGTCGAACGAAGATGGAATAATACGACGGGAATGTGGTATAACAGAGGATAGCAATATGAACGTTTCAGAACAGAGCATGCGGAACAGGACGCAGATAGACTGCGGAATACGTATAGGAGAGAGAGAGAGAGAGATGAACAGACAAGCGTATGCATTATTCAAACATACACATATACATAACTGCTCGCGTAGCTTTTATTAGACGTTTTCGTGCACGGGAATATTAAAATATACTTAGCCAAAACAGAGCTGAGACTTTGCGCTAGTGCTGCTGTTGTATTCAACGTGAATTGTGAAAATTTGCAGCTTTATAGTTGCAGGTGGCGCAACGCCGGTATAATATGGAACTAGAAAGATTTGAATATGACAGGGTAAAATAAAAAACTGCATGTTTTACGTTACATGGCAGAGTCTAGGGCTTTAGTCAGTGTCTACAATTGTATAAAGACGATGATTTGTGTTTCAATGTTACTTGCACAAAACACAAATAAGTTTGTCAGTTGAGCCATGGAAATCGTGTACATTCAGTGCAACAAACTTCTTACGGCGAGTATATTGATCTTCGCCTGCAGGCGAATAACCAAATAGCCATTCCTGCAAAGAGCATTAATTAATGATAATTACTTATTTATGCAAAAACAACGTTGCTTCTTGATGGAAACTAGTTAGTATTCTGCGAGTGATTATTATTTAATATAAATTTTAAGACAGGAAGAGAGAAATAAGCGTGGCAAGGAATACAAAACAGCAAATAAAAAACAACACAAAAAAGCTTACTACAATATCCGTTGATACAGACAGCGACGAACAGGGGTGGCGAATATGGGGCAAAGAAGGGCAAGCGGAGGGTGTTTGGTTTAGAGTAGGGTGTGTTCTTGACAAATCACTATTGATTATTATAACCGAAGCGGAACATTGAGAAAGTGTCTGCAGCAAATGTGATATGTTATTAAATGGCAATCAACACATTTTATACTCAATTTTATTTTTGATTAAAAGTAAAGCAACAGAATTTATTTACTACAATGACGTTTTCATTATTTCTTATACGAGATAACGGAATTTTCTATAAAAGAAATATAATGTATAAACAATACCAATCTATGTTATTTACTTTTTAAGTTTAAATAAACAATTCAGTATTTAATTTGTAATAACAACTAGTTATTCAGTTTTTATACTTCCGAATTTCGAATAGAAATTTTTTTAAAGTAATAAATGACTTACATAATGTAAAAATGTGTTAATAGATATTTCAAATATATAGGCAGTTTGATCATGGTTTCCTAATATAATAACATACTTTAGCAATTAGTTAGCATTTCCTTACAACCAATTACAGTTATCTTTATAATGTATTTAATTATGGTCAATAAAATAACGGCTAATCGGAATATATATTCCGATTAGCCAACTTATACATGTATATTTAACGTTCTCCAATGTACAAACATCAATATTTAAATTTAAAACAGCCATGCTTAATTCCGGAATATGTAAATAACACATAAACACAAACTCAGCATGCAAATATTACGCATGATTATGTTATTAATAATCACATTAACATAATTTCCATTTAGAAGTAACGTCTTCATCGCTCAGTAACAATTCACCTGATTTTACAGTCATTCGGGCAAAAGCCGTAGTAAATTCATGCAATGAATCCGAATTGAAACGGACCGTTATTTGTGCACACATTTTACGAACGGCACTGGTTTAAGAAACCAGGAGATATATAAGTTTTACGAGCTACGAAAGAGAATATCACATCTTCTATTCGTATGATTTTCGTGAGCAAAGGGCATAACTATTTGTTTACTGATGACTATCTGTTTGGTCTTCCAAATTCTAGTAGGCCTAAACTTAGTCTAGAGTTTTGTGATCAGGAAGATAACTGTATGTGCTGGTCGCCACTTGGAGGGTGAAAGTTTTCGTGCTTGTTGGATCGATGTGAAATGCTACGGAACAGTGTTGTTGATTTGCATGATTTATACGTGTACCAGCCGAGCTCGAGGCGCGGGTGTAATTTATTGTGAATAAAACGTGTAGCTATTAACATATTTTAAAATTTTAATTGCTGCCCGGAAATTATCTTTTTAATTGAGTGAACTTGAATTGTGAACACGGTGTAAACTGATTTGCATAGTGAGTGAACGAGAGACTTTGGATGAGAGACTTGTTACAATTAGCAACAAGTGCAGAGTATACGCGGACGGAGACTTCATGTCAATTAACCGAAATCTACTTTTACATTTGCATTTCAAAGAGTTACGGCGTATTTCCATACCTGTACATATTTCTGACTACTTATAACATTTTCATCAACGAAAATGTAACTTCTAAACTGCATTACGTACTATAATACTACCGGATATTATTCACACTGAAATGAATGTGTCATCGGATCAGGAAATAAATGATATTCAATACAAATAATAACTAAATCAACTAACAATTGAGTACACCGCATACATAAATATATACAGCGTACTAATCTACATATATGTTGCATGTCCAACGTTTTGTTAATAATGATAACTGTAGTTTAAATTCCATTAACACTAGTCGGCCTGCGGGTGTTGTGTGTCTATATATGTGTGTATATATATATATATATATATATATATATATATATATATATATATATATATATATATATATACATATATATATATATATATACATATATATATATATATATATATATATATATATATATATATATATATATATATGCGCTCCATGTGTAGACAGACAATGCACCATTGTTATGATAATTGTAACAGACAGGAGAGGGCACGCACAGCGCAATGGCATACCAGCAACGTTGCGTGTGCGTATTCTATACGTGCACATATGATGTGCAGAATATCAACCAACGTTAATAACCTTTATTATTTAGGCCACACCGACGTGTGAAACAAAAATCTCAACACGAAGCCGGGATATGTGAGAAAAAAAGTTAAAACATATTTTCTCCGCTGCGAGATTTCGTTATTATTTCTAGATTATAAGTTACGGCTGTAATAACATACATTGGGAAAAAATAGCAGGTAATATACCTATAGTGACTATAGTATATGTATTTCAGCATGTTTTTAAAAATTGATTATGATAATACAAGAGTTATGAAGTATATTATAATACAAAAATAAGGCAATCGAAAATTTTTCATGATTCTTATAGTTTCTTAAACTGTAAATATATATTTAAATACATATTGTATGCGAATAAAATAAACACTACAATTTTCAATCATAAAAATCAAACAAACGTATTCTCAATACGAAATTTGAATGCAACAAAAGTCAAAAAGAATGTCATTATGTGTTATGTTTTCGTACTGTTTTTTGTACTAAACATCCTTGGAAAACAATAACAAAAATCCTCAACGGTTGTAAAATAACACGTTTATCAAATTGTCTCATTTCAACAAAACATTCGACAAAAATGTACACTTTTTTATGATCGACCATTAGTTGTTACACGATGTGTGTGTGACATTAATCGTTGTAATTAAATTAGAAGGGAAAAAAACGTGGGAATGGTTTTATGGAGATACTAACACGTTTCAAGTAAGCAGGTATAAAGTAAAATCCAGAGGAGTGTCAAGGAATTATACCTGTTTGGCTGCTATTGTATTCCAAACCAGTGGTAGTCAATCATTACTTCTTACCGCATATTTTATCCATGAATAAGGAATAAATTATTTTTTATTATATTTTTCTTAAATGAACACATTTTTTAAATATTTTCTAGAATTATATCTTCCTTGGTGGAACATTTTGAGAACCGCTGTGTGTGTCTGTGTGAAGGCTTGCTCAGCTGCACTGCATTTAGAAGGCCAAGTTCCTAACAGAGAATGACTCTTCTGAGAATAACAAGCTTACGGGTATTTCAGACCATTTATTTTATTGCGGATTGCAGTGTCTCGGAATCGGGTCGCTGTGGAATTTTAAGCGTTTGTTTGGTTTTTAACAACAAGAGAGAAAAAAACAACAACTAAAGACGAACGAAAAAAAAATCGAAGAGGCATGTAAGTTGCTGCTGGTCTTATGTTTGGCTTCAACGTATCAAATGTATTTACTTACATACCAGCTACGAGAAAAATATTTGAACAATATAGAACACAGATTTGTTGATATTGAGATATTAGATAGATTTCAGTATTTACCGAATTGTCACACTATTTTATAACTATTTGACTTTGGGTGTAATTAAATTTCTTAGGAAGATGTTACGATTGAGACTATAATTCGTTTGACTGATGTTTTGTTAAACAAATTTTTTTTCCGATAAAGATATGCATGTAAGAGAATATAAATTTGTTTATAAACAATGTAAGAAATAAATATACATGCAATTTGTTATTAATTGCAAAGAAAGGCAAAACTTTGACTCAAGAATATAAAAAAACAACATTCATTTTAGAACACCTGTATAATTTTTTTCCTCTATAACTTAAGTCAAATTCATAATTCCTATTATCCATTTAATGAAGCAGCATGTTAATAACTAATCACATTGGAGTTGACAGCTAAAACACTCGATATATTAATGCATTTCCGTTAATCCTGTTCGAAAAAATACCCGAAATGCCACACGATAATTTACTAATTAATCCTAATACAGTATTATACTATCAAATTAGTTTGGTGAAATAATACAAACGAAAAAAAAACCAAACTAGCTGTTTGCAGATAATTGTTTATATTTACATTAATTTAGACATTGGCTTTTTTTACTGATGCCTGCGGCCAACAGACAGAGGAGCAATTTATTTTTCATACAATAAACAAGATACTCCGATGGCCAGGTTTGAAAACGACGTAGGCCTTGAGTTTCGTAAGTTGATGAGACAACGAGGTGTTTGTAATTCTTTTTTTTACTTTTCACATGTTCTTTTTTGTCCAGCCTTCTATAGCGTCTAGGTGCAATAAGAATTAAATTAACTACATGTGGTTTTTCAACTAACGAGATTGTAAAATTATCTTACCTTTGCCGCAGTGATGCATTGTGGGAAAAAGTCAACTGAAAGAAAAAACGCACTATAAATAATTTATTTCAACCGTTAACTACTTTGGTATACCAAAATAATTACATAATATGAAAATAGAGCACCAAAATATGTTTAATATTATTTAATCAAAAAGGATTATGAGCGCGGTTAAAATGTGTATTGCAAACATGAAATGCACAGGAATTAATGTAGAAATACCGGGCATAGTTTGCAGATTTTCTGTGTGTAAATTGTTCAAGTGTGCTTGTTATGTACATTTGATGATAACTAGTGCATATTTGTGTAAATGCACATATGCATATACGAAAATCATTAGATTAATTCTGCAAATCAACCATACATACATACATACATAGCGAATTTAGTTTAATCAATATGATAAATAACAAGTAAATTATACATGTTTAATTCTGTATGTACATATATATATATATACAGTGAACTTCGCTTATAACGAACCTCAAGGGACCGACGAAAATAGTTCGCTATAAGCGAAGTTCGTAATAAACGATAAACATCAGAAATTCATTTTTTTTATGAATGTATAGGTACGTGTTTCAAATAGGTACATAATATGAAGAACTGTTTTGCAAAACTAGACAAATCCAGATTTGTTCAAAATTTAGTTAGATATTGTTTTGTAATACATATACATTGTACACTAACAATAGTTTTTATGAATCTTATTTGAAAAAATCGTTTATTTTACTTTTGTGTATACTTATTTTTATTTTATATAATTTTTATTTATTTAAAGTAAGAGCTTTACGTGTTTTCTTCGAAATTGCGTAACTCATAATTGTACTTCTTTAACACATTAAATACAGTGAACAGGGGCAGACAGGCCATGTGGAGCATGCTGAAATTTCCGCATGATCCGTTCCAATCGCGGGACGGTCCGATAATTTTTTTTCATACAATTAACCACATATACACAAGAACCACAAAAACTGTTACGGCGACCCTACATATGCGGAGTTGAAAGATTTCGAAGAATCCCCTGATTATTTGGTAAAATGCCGTTTGAAGTTCGTTATAACCGAAAACTTTTGCGATTATAACAAAAATTAAGGTTCGTTATACCCGAAAGTTCGTTATAAACGGGTTCGTTATATGCGAAAAAAATAACACACGTTTAATGATACTTTAGTTCGTACTTTACAGATTGGTTCGTTATAAGCGAAAGTTCGCAATAAGCGGGTTCGTTATAAGCGAAATTCACTGTATATATATATATATATATATATATATATATATATATATATATATATATATATATATACATATACATACATATATACATATATATGAAATGTTCTTGTATTTGTTTTGGTTTCATGTATAACATGCACATTTATCTATATACCATAGACACAGATGTATACTAGAGTGCGTACCGTATGCGAGAACGGGCATGAATTTATCACGCAGACGTGATTTTTATACAATCCGTAGATTCATGCATAATTCCGTACTGATTACGGGAACGGTGTGCGGCGTGGCGTGCACATATTAACACATTTCAGGATGTGGCTACAGAGAGCGCATATTAAATTAACGACCTATAGAATTTACACGCGCTCGCACACACACACAACACTAAAGCCCATCTACATACACAGTAGTAGTCAACATGTTAACATTATTACCCACTAAAGTCATAGACAAATCACCGATGCAAACATTGAGTACAATATTATGAAAATAAAAATATCTCTTGCACTTTTACAAAATCAACAAGCATCAAACTTTCCAACAACATTATTGTGTATTTTATCGTAAACAGAAATGTAATGTCATTACCTAACACATTCTAAATCAACAAAACATTAAAATTCCATTACCAAGGTGTTCTTGTAACAACTTAATTATAAATCAAACTGAAAATGTCGGTGTCGGGTTCTGAAATTTGGGTACTGTTTGGTTCACGTTTAAAAGCCTTGGCTCTCTTTAGAAATTACATTCTATTCATCGCGAAGTGCAAACAGTCGTTCATATATATACAGGCATGTGTATAGCGAGAGCCGAGCAAGCAGCCAGACAAGCGGAGAAGCGAGCAAAGGCACACACAGCACTGTGTGTATGTGTTTATGTATGTTCAGACGCCAGTGTCTGTACTGTCGAACTTTGCAAAGGGAAAGAGTAACAGAGAAGATGCGCAAAAGAGCGAAATGAACGGCACACAGCTGCTCATAGAAGCTACCGACAGGGATGATATAACGAGGGAATCAACCCTCCGACCCCCGTACTCCTCGCGGGGTACTTTTCAAACTCACCAGAGGAGCCTTTTGAAAACTTCACGGATGAAAATTATAATTTGTTATATTTGAAGTGTATACCGAGGGTTTTCTGTTAAGGTGTAAATTGAATAATTTTCTGAAACGGAAAATTTATAGCCATTTGAACGAAGAAATAAAAGTTAAAATTAAACCGTATTTATATAAGCGCCATCTGTCTTTTGACAGATTTTACTGATGAATACATTTGAAGTAAACAATTATCTATATGAAATTTACGACAAAAATAATATTTAAATATGTAGTAGTAAAGGTTGCTTGTTAGTTTGTGATATGGTGACAAAACTTTGCAACATGGATAAAGCAACTTACGGGTGGTTCAATTCTGAATAAATTTACTTTAATACCGTCATGTCGCACGGTATGAAGGAGCAGCAGGGCGGGAGGGTGCTGCTGTTAGTGCAAACATCGCGTGCGATGTGTCATAGAGGCCTCGTGTATATACCTATTGGGACAAGTCATGCAATAAAGTCGTCTGTTTCATGTACATACAATAGCATTCGCTGCTCCATATCCACAAGCACGTGCATGCATTGGAGCGAGACAGAACGACTTGTTACAGTAGCAAGGTAAAGCAACAGAGTGAGATACACAATGTAACAGCAATGTGAACAAGTCAGCAATACCGAACAGAGACACACTACAATTGAAGCGAGACACTCTAATTGAACAGAGAGACATTCTACAAACAACAAAGTGAGAGATTAACTACGCTATTAACAAGGAAGACAAAGATATTACTAATGAGAAAGAGACGGACGAATGAAAGAAATGTAAGTGTGTATCAAATGACAGAGACAGCGATATTCTGTAACCTGTGATGAAGAACGAGAAACTTCGGTGAAGCAATAAGAAGAGAGAAGGAATGAGAATATGAGAAAGAGCATTGCGAGGGGCAAAGAGAGGGTGCAAGTCTTGTTTTTACAACTCTCCCAGCAGTTCCGCGATCAATCGATACACCTTTAGGTGAAGTGAAGAGACAAGCATTGTCGTTTACGCGTCCAAGAATGAAATACAACACGGAATTCTAGACCACGTTTTTATGTACATATACATCTATAATGCGGACTACATGTAGCCGATTATAAGTTACACATGGTATGACGTTTATACTTGTTATGATTCCGATACTTGACTTGTAAGTGACATTTACAACGCCATTAACGATATATCGTTTTTATTTTTATTACTGAAATCGTGTTACGATGTTTTTACATTAAAGTGTGCTTGCTAAACAATAATCTTGTACTACACATTCTGAATAAATTGATTTCCCATTTTAATGCTATTTTATATTCATTTCATGTTAATTAAAAATTCATATTTGTGTGAAATTAAAAATAATACAGACTCACATTAGCATTCAGTGTGGAATGTACATAATTAAAACAGGTTTCAATTTTAATTTCAAGCTGTTTATACCGCATTTATAATTCGGAAAAACACAATAATTGTCATACAAAACAAATAAAAGATAAATTATACCGTCGACTCCAATTATTATTTCCAGGCCAACCAAATAATCTCGTTTAAATATTTGAAATAACTATTTTATCAGTTGTTTACATGTCAAGCAAACCGAGACATAAATAGCTTCTCATAATTTTCGTCAAGCATACCTAATGAATTTGTTTCCATTGATCACGCAAAAAACTACTTACTTTTCATCGGAAAATAACAAAAAAATCTGCTGATCTTTTGTAGAAAAGAAGTTCAAATCATTTATAACAGTATATGCATTAAACGTTCACGGAAAAGAGACTATTTGCTTCCGTTTTTTGTCGGAGAAGCTTACGCCGTTCACATCGCGAAGGCATTTGTCAAAACAAACGAAAGAAATCGATGGTATTTTAAAAGAAAAATGAACCTGACTGACAGAAATACCGAAGCAGATCGTAATAAAAGAAAAAAACCGCATCGAAACAAAATATTGGCATTGCTGGAGCGGGGTGGTGAGGAGGTTTGAGGGATGATGACGTTCGAATACAATGAAGACTCTCTTTTACAAATGCTAAGATATTTTTATACCTTTTTATACACCAGACATTTTCATTCTAAATATTTGATTCCATAATATTTTTGTATCAAAAGATAACCTTTATTACGTATTAACTTTGGAAGTATATTTAAATCATAGAGTATCATTACTTAAATCTGACTTTTATTCAATTGATTTAGCACCATCTATTCATCAATAGATGTACTATTTTATACCATTTGAATGTCATATGACGTAGGTATGCCAAACCTCGGCTATTCATGTTGGAATTAAAAGCAAAATAGATTTCAGAGCTTGTTGCATGGAGCAACTATATTTACTCGTAATATTTCCTCAAGATTATGAAATATACAGCATTTGCTTGAACATGCAACCGTACCAAAGCCCGCATAAAAAAAATACATGCTTTAAGCAAGCAAAAAATCCAGCGAACACGGAAAATTCCAGTACCTACTGGTATCGACAGAACTGAACAAAAAATACTGCACCGAATCGATTGAAAAGAAAGCAAATAAATAAATCAATCCAATTTATCGTCTGCGTTCTCGCTAAGGCTATTAATTTTAATCGTTTTCATTAATTACTAACATTGCTCACAAATTCATGCGCGGTTTCAGTGGCGGAGATAGCGGCCGAGAGCCAGGGGAGCAAAGCATCAAACTCAGGTATCACTACTTCTAATTATTACATCTTAAATGATGACTTCTGATACACATAGAGTATCAGCAATACTTTGCTACTAACTTTTAGACATTCATATTAGATACGTGTTTTCAACAACTAATAATATTGATTATTACATTGTAGTTTTAATACAAATAGTATATCCATTTATTTACTACGGTATCTAATAAATAATAATGGCCGTTACTCCAGCACTGATAAATTGATTTACCCGAGCGATTGGGTGAAATTTACCGTCTGAATTAGAACATTTCCGAATTCGAAGTGGTGGAATGCAGCAGTGCTCTGGGGTAGCCAAGCAGGCAGCAATTCGATTAGCTTCGACGACAGGCTAAGCACGAGGTAAGACGAAACGAACTGCGATAGAAAATACAGTGAGTTCTGTGTGAGCAAGTGAGACACACTACCTCTAACAGTATGGCGCACTACCTAATGGCTGCACCGTGTTATACACATTCTGAGCGTGTCACAATCTCGAATCACCAGAGAACACCACGGCATAAACTGATCCACCAACAGCGATGGCATTGCCAAGGCAGGGGGAAGTGCTTCTGGGAACAGGTCCCCAAAGCAACCGACCCTACCCCAGAGGCAAGAGGAGACAAGATGCAGTGCAAAGATCTATTAGGGAGCAAACGCTTGCGGGCTTTGACTTTGAGACGACGTTTTCCACTTACGTGATTCGGATGCCTCGGCTGCTACTTGACTCTCGGCGACGAAACGAAGAATTTTAAGACGACAACCTCTAAAAAACTTCGTGATTTATTTAACATGTTTTTTTTTTCTTCTTCTCTGGCTTGTCACATGTGCTCGTCGCAGTCGGCAAATTAGCGGGTATTATTAACAAATAGTCCAGGCACTCTGTTACAAAATGATTAATTATTATGGCGGTCGAGTTGGTCCAGTTTTTTTCTTCGTTTATAATTATGCCAGTGTTAAAGATACGAATACGTTGTACTGACAATCCATGAGCACATGTGGATAAATGCGCCTTGAAAAACTACCTATAATTATAGATTTTTAAATATTATAAATGAATCAATTGATTTGTTGAGAAATAAACATTTTAGGTGGTACAAATACACTTAGGTGTTTCTGAATTAGATCTGAAAAGAAATGAAAAGTTAAGAAACTTTATTAAGATTCTTCCAAAGTTTTGTTTCTTCTTCAAAACTAATTTTCATGTTTGTCAAACTCAGAGCAGAATTCTTGTCTATATAAAGCATTCAATGATAGAAGTTTATCTTACTACGTTATGCATTGATAACCAAATGAAGGAATGTATTTATATAAAACATGCAGATGTCTGACATTATCGGTATCCAGGTGAACCATTAATCCAACCAATTGAACCACAACCACCGGTACGAAGAGGACACAGTGCAGAGATAGTGGTTTGGCGAAACCAAGCATGAAACAATTAATATGATCTTTTGAAACACACATCACGTTCACAGTGAAACGTAGCGTTAATGGTATATTTAATAGGAACATCGCTCGACTCCATATATTTATGATCATTTAAGCGAGTTCTTTATGTTGCACAGCGAGTCTACCTGGGCTCACAGAAGGTAATCAAGCATGCGATCATTCCATCGCACTCAGTCCGTATCTCCATCGATCCTGCCATCTCCGTCCCCCGACATGAATTCTTCATCGTTCTGTGCTCGGCGTTCTTTTCTAACACCAGCCAAGGCCCGTATAGTGTGGGCTCTGTCTGACATCGGGTTACAAATTGAGCCCGCCAACAGAGACAGACTGTACCGAAGTGGAAGCGAGATGGCTAGATAGCGGAGTTGTGCAAAAGCAGTTTGGGGGTACGAACCGGATATCATCTGGTGCTTCCGGACAAGGGGAAATGCTCATAGAATATTAACAACTCACTAATTTCCTGTCTTTAATAGTGTCACTGATCATTTAGATCTCAATTAAGTATTACATGTTCTACGAATACTTGTTTTGTTGCATTCCCTTCACACCTCGTCTCTTTGTCATTGGCTAGCGAGTCAAACACTTCTGGGCGATCGATAATCCCTTGTGGTTTGTAAAATATTAATTCCAAACTAGCGCACCGAAACGTTATAGATGTGGTGTAATATTGGTCGAGCAAATATTCTACTGCCGACATATTCATTTCCAACTAGGCATGAATCAAACTAGATATACCTATCGGCACAATTAAAAAAAAAACTGCACTTGGTAAAATATTATCTGTCGGTAGATAACGAACAGTACATGAACTGGTGCCCAGTACACAAGATTCCTATCTCTGGCCAGATGAAGAAACAACCATTCGAAGCATGGTAAAAGTGGTATCGTGCCGAGATATGGCTGAAGGGAATTTCAACTATTACTAAAATGTGTAACATGCCACGAATGCGGTACGTTGTATTTCAAGATTGGAACAGAATTGTTACAGGTAGAAATGTTTCAAATAGTCAATCTCTCTACATCAACTCAACAACATATCCAAGTTTGATTATATCAGTTCACCAGTTGTATTTCTGTTCTCTCCGAAGAAAAGAAGAACGCAATGTTCATTGTCCAATCAGCATTCGAAACCTTCAAACAAAAGACCGAGCATTGGACAGTAGAATAACGATTTATCTTTTGGCGCAGGAATTACGAATTGGACGATCCGAGGCAGGCTCGTTTCTGTAGTATTGGTACGTATGTACAATCTTATCGGGCGGGTATAAGAACTCAATGTTTATATCCAACAGATCATCACTGGTCTATCTGTATTCCAGTCAAGTCAGTCAGCGAGTCGGGCTACTGCATCTCCGTGTGTGTGTGTGTGTATGTGAGGCTCCTCTTGTCCATAAGAAACCGACGAGCGACGGTACACATGCACTTGACAGACCTGTACATACAAGCAAGGTATCGCGGCGACTGGTTACGGTGCGGTGCGGGGCTAGGACGTACGTGCAACCAACCATCTCAGATGTCTGACCATGCAAGCTCGGAACGGAATCCACTTTTATTATTTTGTTTTCGTTCCTTTTTCGTTGGTTTTTATTTTCTTTTTACGACTGGCTCTTTCGTTTTCTCGTCGCGGTATACACAAATACATATGTATGTACATGTGCGTGTGTGTGTGTTTGTGGATACTAAGTTAAGGACAGTAGACGTTAAAGAATTTACCGAATGTTAATAAACGTTTTAAGAAAGACAGCAAAACTTTTAAACTATTCCGGCATTTATTTTATGCTTATTTCATATACTTACAAGTTGTCTGTGTTGATGCAATAATACTTGACGTCTGTATTTAAAAGTGAATTTTATAGTTAAGCTAGTATGTTTTCGTTTTCAGTGCAACTATGTATATGTCAAAATCAACATACCTCAGTCTATTAACGTGATATTGTTTAAGAAAAGACGACTTGTTTTTCGGTGTACAAAAACAAAACATAACTAGTATTCAAAGAATGGGTTAGTCACCCATGCCTGCAGCTCATCGACGTATGTGCAAGTCTGAATATATCACAAATTATTATTTATCTAAATTCACTTTTAAAATCGTAGGTGCCTAGGTCGCAAATAAAACAACAAATTTAAAACAAGTGTGAATACATTTTCTTCTCTTGACAAAAGCAAAGCAAACTAAGCCGACTATAAATGCATTGATCTTCTTTTGTTCAATTTTTAATTAAAAAATATTTTTTTCTCCAATGGTCTTACATAATTTTTCAAAATAAAAAATATGGAAAAATATTGTTCCATTTCCTGCATATGCAAGAAAATTTTGAATACAATTGAGTGAAAAATAAAGGAGAAAAAAAATAAAAACTGAAAAAAAGTTGCAAAATATTTTTTTTCTCAAGTTCGAAGGAAAATTTTGAAAAATAAAATGTACCTTGCACAACTAGACCATAACAAGTATCTGCAGAAAAAATTTCATAAAAATCCGTTGGGTAGTTTAGGAGATCTGAGTGGAACAAAAAATCTCGTACGAGCGAGCGAGCGAGCGAGCGAGCGAGCGGACGAGCGACATACATACGGACATATGTTGTAATAGTCATTTCGTGGTCCACGGGGTCTGTCCGGGATTTCTGTGCAAAAATTTTTGAAATCGGAAGATGCTACAGACATCGTACCGAACACTATAGCTCTTCGACAGGAGGTCGATGAGCTAAAAAGCTTAATATTACGAAAGAATATACTGTTGAAACACAAGATGAAATAAGAAAAAAAAAATCAGTAGAGAATGACAGCTGCCAACTATTTTGATACCGAGAGTACACTTTGCAGAGACATATAGCCTGCGGTTTCGTGAGAGACTGAAAGACATTGAGAGTGATGAGAATTCATTTCGCCTGTTTTTACAACGTAACCAAACAAAACTCCATACGTGTACGAATGTTTTGCTGCTAAACGAACATACGCGTATTGGTGTTTGATTGTTCTTGGTTTTGCAGTTGTTTCAAACGAACGAAATGTTTTGTTTTGTACAAACTAGTCCGTACGGGTTACAGTTACTAACATACATTTTGTTTTGACGTGAAGTCAGTTTGTTTTCAACCATCTTCGAATGTTCCAAAGCAACTGATGATGCTCTTTCTAACCGCAACGACAAAGGGATGTGGTTGTAGATGCCAACGGCAAAGTGGGGTGAGACGCGGAACGTTGCAGTTCGTTGCAACAGGATTTAAGAGACTTGGGGACTGTCTGCTACCGAACAAGGGTATTAAGTTTGTTTGTTTGTTTTTTTCTTTTACGGGATATTTTTTGTCATTGGGCTCTTCCAGTGAAGATTAAACTGAACTCTGTTTACGACTGCGTCAGAGACTAATCATATACGATTAGTTTTTTCAACAGTTTTTAAAAGAACCCTTTCGAGATTTTCCCATTTATCCAATGGTGGATTTTGTTAATTTGGATGGGAATGAAGACGTTGATAATCGCAGGTACTACTCTTATTATTTTCGTAAGGAAGTCTATCATTAGTTAAAATTGTATTTGGGACAGATTATTTCCAATAGATATAATGTGAGAGGATTTATCAAGATGTATAAATGAAAACTACATAAAATGCACGATTTAATAGTTTTTATTAATAAACATGTACAATTTAAACATATTAATATGATATACATACGTATGCTACGATGTTCCTTTGAGTGCCATTTTAAAACTGTTGTATATTAAATCTATACATTAAAATTTGGAACATAAGGTAAAAATCATCAAACGCACCTTTTCCAAATATATTTCCGTGAAACTGTGAAATATACACAGCAAAAAAATATTTTATGTGACACATTAATGTTCAACCATAAAAGTACACGAGATTCTGTCTTACGGACCATGAGCATAAAAAAAAACTAAAAGAAAAAACGAGAACCAACGAACAGAGAGTGAGAGAAAAAAAAATGTAGAAAATTAAATCCAGTCTCATCCCGACACTTGTACATAAAACACAGAAGCACCAGTGTTCACTCATCATCATAGTGTGCCATGGTGCTATAAGGCACGTGCAGTAGATAAAACAGGGTTCCGAACGACCGACTGCGTTTATTTTCAGTGCGCATGAGCAGTAGCAGTTGTACACGAGCATTACGGTGTTATACAATGGACCTCTCTGTGGTCTTTTTACTGGAGGTGACGTATAAAATGGCTGGAAAAATATCATCGTTATGATCTCCAGCTCTTCGCAACTATTCTTCAACATGGCCAAGTATCTCTTCGCATTTTTATAGGGTTAAGAATAAAAAAGAAACTCAGTAGTATTAATTGCAAAGACTAGAAGAAAATCTCACAATAATTGAAATAACTTATGTCAATGTAACGTCTTGTCAACACTAATGTTTGAAATTTAAACAGAACTATGTAATATGATCCGCTGGTAGGTCTAGTTGCAAACAGGATCATTCTAGATCAACTACTGCTAAGTGCATTAGTGAATTTATGTACACTGGAATGTGTGTTAGTGTCTCCGTCAGCGAGTTGAGGTAAAATTAATTCGAATTTCAACACACAAACATACATACTCATGCACTAGTCAAGTTTAAATTCGTGTTGTACACTAATTAAATGAACAGTGTACCTTCATACACAGTATGCTAAAGTTCTGTAACTATTTATGCTGGCATAATGAATACAGTGTTCATATCAGAGCCAATTAATTAATTAAAACTTACTTTTCCAGTCAATAATAATGTTATATACAGACGGAGTCAAACCGATAATATTTTGCATTAAATCAAATAAATACATCAAATCCTTTGCAATCGAGATTAAGCTATTGACAATATTATTTGTAACTCAAGCTGTCTAGAATGCATTTTTAATTTTGCATATATTTTCTTTAAATATTTATTATACTTTCCCATTATACCAGTATCTTATCTGTAAGTTGTCGAGGGTACAAGTTAAAGAATAAAAACTTCACATGATAAAAACTAAACGACCTACAGCATTGTCACCGTCACGGACCACAGCACATGTGTATATACCGGTTTAACTGCTGCCATCTATAACACTAATCCAACATTAATACCGGACGTTAACTGTGGGACACTTTGTAAAAATAATATTCAGTGTTATTAGCTGTAAACAGAAAGGTTGGTACCTGACTCTACCCTACCTTACCCAATCCTACCGATATATCTGTACCTGGTTGTCCTCTCTTGGTATTAGAAAAACGACAAAGAAGACACAAAAAATATCCTGCCTTTTATCTCTAAGTGATTATATGTTATTTCGAAATTATATGGCCGAAAACTGGTATGGCAAATTAGGACAGTGTTTGTGGAAAATTAATGGCTTTTTAATGGTAATTTGTGTGTGGTTTTTTCCGTATTATATATATATATATATATATATATATATATATATATATATATATATATATATAAATATAAGTGTGTGTGTGGTATTCATGGGAAAATAATATTTAATTTATTTGCTTCAAATATGCACAGCTTCGATTCAAATATATCAAATACTATTTCACACCACCTTTACACTTCTATAACAATCATTTTAATCACGAAATTCGTTAGCCGTTAATTTGTTTCATAACATTTTTTACAATTGGCGATAACATGTTGAAAAATCCTTTTGTGCTACAATGCCGTTTCCCTATTTGAATAAATAAAACGCGATATAAATGCGTTACGCAGCCGTACCGAATTTCAAAATCAAAAAGCCAATTTCGCGTCGAATGTTATTTTAATAAAATCGTATCGACGAACCCCAGAGTAGCATTTAGTTTCCCACAGTCAATGTTGGCACAGTGAACGCGATTAATATAACTGCGATTAAACAGATTATTTCCATTTCACGGTCGGGATAAATTGAACGTGAATCGACTACGAACGGGACCGGTAGTGTATAAAATAACCAATGAAAAATAATGTTCCATTTCATGCGGTTCTCTTTATGACCCGGTAATTAGATTTTTCTAATGATTCACGTCGTTCACAGCACACTTTATAATTCTATAGAGAGTCGACATTGTTATTATAACAAATTAACGTTAATAACAATTAATTGGAAGCAGTTTTTGGTAGATAAAAACCTTCTATGTCATAGAATGTTGAGAACATAAATGGATATGATTGCCTTGTGTTCGTGTATGTTATTTACGTTCGTTTTGTTGTTCTTTGTTCTCAAACTTTTGTTGTTTGTATCATGTGTTGTTGCTGACTGTTGTCGACCTTCGGTTTTAGTCCGCTACATGTACGTGTGAACGCGCAAAGAACTAATTAGTTAATTAGTATGTAGGCTATGTGGTGAAAACCATTAATATGCTGGTAATTAAATGTGTAACGAGTATTTTTAACTTTTCTTGTCACGTACCGATATCAAGGTGCGGTTATTTATTAAACGATTTATCAATTAGTATTCGTAGACACAAATTATTACACTCAAATGGGTTTATAACTAACATTCTTTTGTTACAAATCAAATGATTGCGCATAGAAAACCATTTAATGTATAATAATAATATTTAATTAAATAAATGATTTAATATAAGTATGTATTTTTAATAATCATTAATTATAGATGTTTCTATTACAGGCGTTATCTACTGTGTATAAATCCTCAATAAACATTGCCCGGCTAGCTCAGTCGGTAGAGCATGAGACTCTTAATCTCAGGGTCGTGGGTTCGAGCCCCACGTTGGGCGAGTTTATTTTTGAATTTTTATTCGTAAATATTTATATACATTTCATATATATGTTCATTTAGAGTTGTAGATGATTATTTATTTAATCTATATGTACATTAAAATTTATATCATATTCTGCATTAAAACAATTGTAAAATTAATTAATAATCATAATTAAACATCAACAAATAAACAGTGTATATCAATGTAGCAAAATATGTTTTATTAGTATTCGCCAATTGAAAATTAAATATTAAAATAAACATTATTGAAATTTTAAACGAATAAACAAGCACATATTAATTCTAAATGGTGCAATAAAGTACTTATCGGCATAGTAATGAATCGTTAATTTTCAATTAAAACAATCAAAAGGAATCGAAACTATTTTATCAGCAAAGCAGAACGAGTGTGAGAGCGAGAGACCGTGATAAACACGAGAATTAACAACTGGAGTAAATAATACAAATAGTATTATAGAATATCGTATAAAGTTGCCACATATAAATACATTTACAGGCTGCAATTTAATCGGAATGCAATAGCTACACAACAACGCTATTGAAAATCGAATAAAAACTAAATGTTACCGTCCATGTAGGAACGATTTTTGCAATTTAAATTACCGTAAAGAGTAAAATTACAGATCGAATGGAATATAACACATCAGGAATGAAACTCATTCGCAGATAATTACGATATTGCAATGGTAATAATTTACAGCATGCGGTAACACAACCGTAGCTTTTATTTTATTTGAAAACATTTGAAATGAAATCCCCGTGCGATGTTAGAGTTAATTGGGATCCAATCTAATTGATGGGCAATGTTGTACAATGGTTAATTGGCAGTTTGCAAGTGTAACAAACGAATTACGATTTGAAAAACGAATAAAAAAAAAAACTGCTTTAGTTTAGAGAGATTATTATTTACAGGAATTATTATTTTTAATACATATTGACATTGACTGTAATTATTATGTATTTTCGAATTGAACATTGCAATTGTCGATCATGAAACGCATTATTATCTTATAAGAACCAATCACAAGAATACTTGCGAGTATCAAAAAACCCCATCATAATGTATAAACAATCGACCAATTAATCTGGTCAATTAATTTAATTACCGAATGCACTAAACGAATATTTAATTAACATTATCCCTTGGCACGAAGCGATACCGGTGAGTAATCATACTCGAAGCACCGTGAAGCAAAAAAAGGAAAGAAACGAGCGAACGAGAAATACCTATTGTAACCAAGTAGATATGCTTGTGTGCGATGAAGAAGGATGCATAGACCGAGAGAGAGAGAGAGAGAATACATAAAAAGAGACCAAGTTTCGTTCTTACGGTGGTGCACGCTCCACAAAGAAACCGTGGTCTGAGTTTAACACTGAGAATGAAAGAAGACCCTAGAGAATTGGACGATATAAGCGTGGGGAAGCGAGACGCCAATGGACGCGGAACAAGGACAGACGAATACATGGGGTGGATAGAAATACGAGCCGAAGTTTTTAATTAAATGGAAATAAATTGGAGAATCTGTTTTGCTGCCGTTACGGAGGAGATTGTTGTGGCTATTTTTAGACTAAAAAGTACATTTACTTACTCCAAGTTACTTATTGGAAAGGTTTCCAAATGATACACATTTATCTACTTGCGAGAATACCTCTGAAAACATTCGACACATAGCAACAAAGATACCAGACATTTATTGTACAATAATCAATAAATAATAGTACATTATACACCAAGGAAGAGAAACCACTTATTTTTCCTGAGGTGTAATTTGAAGCCCAAGGGCTACAAATACATCGAAGAAAAAATTGTGGTCTCTTTTACGAGTAATACTTATTAAATTGTCTACATAGAAAAATTAAATATATTTCATATCATACATCATGGTTGAATCCTCTTACGCTAATCTTTTTACAGTACCGATAAAACTATTTCGTTGCAGAGTATATTTTTAATTTAACTTGTTTCAGTGGCGAGTGTTATCGATTTCCCATTAGGCTTACCACGGTACATTAATGCTGTGCCACTTTGATATATTATGTACTAATTCCGGGTCCTGACATGCTTCTTTTATCTCAAACTGAATCCATATATCTTCTTATGTACGCCCGTCCGTTCTTCCCGGCTACATAGCCAACAACAACAGCAGCAGTAACACACATAAAAGACGGAAGTTGTAGTTCTGGATTCGACTGAACTTGTAAGATGAATTATTAGTTCCAACCTACGCAGTTATGACTAGTCAAATAAATAATCGCTTATGCGCGGCAAAAAACTTTACTTGGTTGGTTTTATCTCAGCGGAAAGTTCTTTATGAAAACAATAGTTACATTCAAAGGAGTCTTCTCAAATTGTAGGAGGCTGTCTACAATTTTAATGGTAAAATAATACTCCAAATTATCTTCTCTGATTATAGTAATACAAAATCAACCACAATTAGTGTTTCTTCAAACATGTTTACATGTAACGTAGTTGATGTTGTCTCATTTCGAAAGATTTTGGGATAATGTAATTTTCAGGATGTATATATTACAATTTAGAAGCAACCCTAATTATCATTTTGTGTTCTTAAAATATATAAAACGATCATAGATGTAATACGATTACAAATCCTAGAACATCATCAACTCGATACAATGTCCCAAATGTAATGTGCTTACGACACACATCAATCTATATCTGCGTGAAGACCCAACCAGATTCACGCGAACGCGTATCACTAGATATATACGTATATAGCGTCGAATGGCAAGACATTTGACAAGATAAAACCATTAGAAATCAATAAACAGACCCATTGAAACCAATAAAAAAAATCACGGCAATCCAATCGGTGGAACATCCACGAAAAGCAATTCCTTTTCTCGAACAGAGAGCGGAAGTCAGAATGTTGTGCGCTTGTTGGATGTTTACACGGGCGTCTGTGTGCCATTTCTCGCTCGTTTCCTTCCTGCCCCCTGCACCCCCTCAGCACGCGCTCTCATCCCTTACGAAGCAACGAATCCTACCCTAGCATCTCACATTGGCTAGGGTAGGAGGGAAGTCGCTCGGAGTGAGCTCGTCTCGCTTAGATCAATATAGAAACTCTACGACGCTGTCGACCAAGCAAGCGAACGAGCGAGCGAGCAAGGAAGCGTGGTGGTTATACGAAGAACGCACAGCTATTTCTCAACTGTGGAAGCCTGATGTGCGATATCTTCGAAACCGAAGCACCGGTACTTCAGTAGTTCAAATTTCCAATAATATTCTTACACACCAATGCTATTCACACATCAAACTTCGCAATAATAATTTTTAGTTTAAACTGAAAAATACGGCATACTAATTATTTCAAAATCCATATAACTTCCCAAGATTTTAGATCTATTTTCAAAGAGACGATAATCATTGAGCGTTTGGGAAAAGATAATGAGAAACACTGGGAATTGTAACTACTGAACTGTACTCGTTCTGGTAGGGTTTCGCTAGTCGATGTTCCTTGTCTAGCACGGGTTTCTCTCTCTCGTTCACCCTTGGGGTTTTATGTCCTTGCTGACGTTATCTCGGTTGTAGATGTCTTTCTCTAACACACTCGCGTGCAGAAATGTGTGCTGAAGTGAGACAGACATACATACACAGAAGTGGAACGGTTGGGTGGGTTTTTTTCCACGTACGTATGGGGTGTTTGGGCAAAGCGGATTAAGTGGTTCACTGGACTACCGTTGGCGCTGTATTCCGTTGTGCAAGGTTTCGGATTGTCTCACTTGAAATGTGTTTTGTTCTACTGGTTATAATTCCACTCGTGCATCGGATATCAACGCAAAGAGAAATTTACTTACACATTGCAGAATTAAAATGACAGATGAATGTTGATCATGGAGTTTGTAAAACGAATTACAAAATGTCAGTTGAGATTTTTATGCAATACTGTGCGTATTCAAACATATATCTACTACATACTAGTAATAGTAGACTAGTAGAAATATTACAACAATGTGGGTTATGAAAACTGAATATGACAGAATGTAATTGTAATTTAACTAGGTGGCTCTGGTAGCATGTTCCAAATGAAGCAAGTACATTCACGATGGGACTTCATACAAATGAGCGGATGTTAACAATGCAATGTATGGTATTCAGTGAAGTACGATTTTGGTAGTGTGCCAGTGGACAGTGTATGCAGGTGCCTCTTCACAATCGCTTTGTACAATTACCGCATGTGTCATACAGATACAACGCTCAGTACTCTTCTCCGTATGTTTCTATATATGTGTGTATGTGCTATATACGTATGTGTAAGTATACAACATTGTTTTATATATGGTTGAATGTATATATGTGTATGTAAGGTGTATGTATGCAGGAAACATTAGGATGCATTTGCTTGTATGGACCAATATACCTATGTGAAGTAGAATTAACAGCATATACATGTAGACATGTCACGACAGGATATGTACATATGGTTATGACTATATATGTACCACAAATACACATACACACTTATGTGTGTTATACAACAATACTGCGATGTATGCATGTGTAAGAATACACACATATTGCACATGTAGAGTATGTATATATGCGAAGGGTGGGGGTAGCGTTTGTATGAGATATTATGATGACGTCATAACCACGCTACTCCCCGCCACCCGAGCGCCATCATACGGAGACACACATAACTAACAATTACTGCCGAGCTCAGTAAACTAAACAAATGAGTACATGTTTCAAAGGCTATAGAGGTACGGATAAACCAGTGGTATTCAAACAATATAATACGTGTTACCTTCACATACAGGATCACACTTAATATGTGGTGAACAAATAACTTATTTGAAATAACATATGGAATATTACATGGATGTTGATGATAAAATTCTTCTTATTAAATTCACGTTCCACGTTGAATATTTCGTGCTTGGCACGTGCCATGCACGTGCACATATGTGCCCACCCCCCGGTTACGCGCGGTTCGTGCACGGAATTCCACATTAAAACCCCGGTTTTTCATCAATGACGAAATGGCAGCACATTCGGTTGGTATATGAAACAATAGCGCTTATATTGCGGTGATAATAATTCATCAGGTTTATCGGCCGCCGGTATCAACGGGGCCATGGTAACTAACTCCCTCTGGTCGGCAGTTGCCGGCACCATTTATGGTTCACATCATTACGGTAACACGTGCGGTTAATGGTTATTGAATTAAATCGTTCCGTTCGGGAGGTAATGGTATTTGGATATTGATGTTGGTTTTATATGCGAAAATTATATCCCCTGTTGGACGTTGACATATTATGGTTATTTTTATTCCATAAATATGGCCAATTTCAACGTGTATATTTTAGCAAGCCTTTCTGTTATGGGTACTGAGGTCCAGGGGTCCGATTCTTGAAATCATGCGCACATATTCGTGTGCGCAACTAAGCAAGAAGCGTGCACGAAACTAAAAACGATATTCTTGAGCGTACGCAAAGCGTTCGTGCACGCAGTTTTCGTGCGCATTTACATCGAGTGGCTTGCTGTATGCGAATGTCTGTTCGAGTGATAGAAAGTTGACAGACGGTATTATATATAGCATTTGTAATACAGATATATTTAAATTGTAAGTGTCTACCAATACTTATATGTATATAAATGCTATATATAATACTATTTTTTATATATATATATATATATATATATATATATATATATATATATATAAAATTGTAGTTTATAATCAGTTACAAATAATTAAATTCCTATTAACTATAGATAAATGGCAATTTAGAAGATTTCGTGCATTTGGTTCTCTTAAATGCTATCGAAGAAGCAGCAAATGATTTATTTAATCAGAGAAGAATATTGAATAGAATAGATGCATTTCAATTCAGTGAAAAGCAGTTTATGAAATTATTTAGGCATTATTAATAGCAGATCTCATTGATTAACTTAATAATTATTATTATTAACTTTATAATTCTTAAAGTTTAAAATATATAAATGTATCTTCGCATACTTTGTTATAGTTCATAGTACAATATATATATATATATATATATATATATATATATATATATATATATATATATATATATATATATGTCGCATTTAATAAATATTGTTATATGAAAACGAAGTAAATAAATATATTTTATATTGTCTTAAAGTTGCATTTCAGATTTTATGACAAATTTGAATTTCCTGGTATTGTTTTTTCATAAATTGTATTAATATATCTTTTTGTTCGTTATTAACGTTACGCGCGCTTCTCTATTTTGACAAAAATCAAAATACTGCAATTTCATTGGTTCTTAGCACGTACTGTAGTGGTGCGTTCGCTTGAGACGCAGCTTCGTGTGCGCTTCTACTGAGTACAATTCTCACACCGTTCAGGAATACCAATTTTACATTACGACTGTTCGCGTTCGAATCTTACCGCTCGCAACTTTCGGTGTGCGCAATGTCTCGCACGACTTCAAGAATCGGGCCCCAGTGGGAAGTACTGTACTTCGTTTACAAATCCTTGTGACGCAAGTTTGTGTAATTCAGATGTTACAACGGTCGCTAATGTCCAGTACAAATATAATGTGCACGTTGGAACGGCGTGGAATCTAAAATATCCCCACTAAAGTTCAAAACTTTATGCTGGATATACCGGCGAACGTACATACGATGAGATAAATTCGGTGTGAATTTTATAGCGCCAAGTATATAGCCTGTTTTACTGAACCGAGGCTTTTTATTACCTGGATAAAACAGAGATTTTACAACGGCGAATGAATAAATTGCCGTTGAAAACTCATTCACCGGGGGTACGTTAATATATTCTCTCGTCTCCACCTCGTAGTACTGTGAAATATGCCATACCGAACCATTCGAGTTGCACAAACAGCCACGGCGGTTTTTATTATTTCATTTCGTAATTTGCAGTGCGAAGGCTAGAGATTACTTTTGTGATAATTCTTGTGAAACACTACAAATTCAGGTGTCACTACATACATAGCGATACAAAGATATACAAAAAATTCAGTTGCTTTGTTTAATTCATCAGTAGTATTATTTACAAAAGAAAATGGACAGGTATTAATTATATACGTACATATATTACACGTTAGACTAAATGAGTGTGTAGTACTTTTGTACGAGCCATGCAACGATATTTCTCTTTCATTTCCGTTTGTGTACGTCGAGCAGAGCGCTCTGGTGGCAAGACTTTGTATTACATCATGCGCTATGACTGGTGGTCGGTCCCCTAAGCGAGCAGGCTTGAACTCTGGTGCTTTGAAGTTTCCGTTTGCAAGATATAAATGTTTAGTAAGAGGAATTATGAATTCAAAGATGAGACCCGACTCCTTTTACAGTGGGGCTTCTCTGAACTCTTTGCTCGTACACGTAGCATAATATATGTCTCGTTCCGGTGTAAAAGATCTACTTAACATGGTTTTGAGTTTAAACAAAAACACGACACTTTGTAGTTATTTGACGTATGCAAAAGCATCTTACAAAATGAATTTAGGATATTTTTTCTACGTAATAAATTATCTATCTACGGTAGAATTACGATGCGATTGAAGCTAAATTTATCCTAAAAAACATTGAAGGATGCTTCATCACAAGAAGTGATGCTAATGATGTTTATTTTGCATGAAAAAAGTAAAGCTTTCATGTAAATCCAGTTTTAATTATGTAAATTAATATATATATATATACTTTTCAAGCAAATATTAGATAAAAATAAAACATGTTTCTAGTGAAATGAGAATTGAATATACATTTATTCCACTATACGTAAACTTACCCTACCCTACCCTTAACTTTAAAGATTTTTAAAATTGATAATCTATTCACACAAGCGACAATCACGTAGTAAATCTTTAAACGAAAAACAGACGAGAATGTTCATTCAAAACCTTTTTATAAAAGAAATCCCAAACAAATAAATGGCCCCAAACTTCTTCTGGGGAACTTGTGATTTCATCGTCCCTTCGTCATTGGACAGGGGAACATTTCTCAGCCGTGACATTATCAGCAGACGTTGGGTTAAATACTGACGCCTCCAACAAACAAACCCTTCAAATTTGCAAGGGTCATTGACCGCACGAAGGGGCACGCACTCCGTAATACACGGAAGCGTGTACCAGTTGTCAGCTGTTATATATTTGCTGCCGGAACAATTTTGTTTGTTGGTTTTTATACGACCCGGATGAAATTCATTAGTGATCGAAAATTTAAAATAAGTTGATAGCTGATCAACTGTCTACGCTAGTATAATATTCCGTGTAAAATATTTATTCAGTTCTTTTGTAGATAAAGTAGGAAAGGTTAATAGAAATGTTACAGGATTATCACGGAATTTTTGATTAACCTTCCTTCAATTTACAATTTTATACAAGAAAAAAAAATAGTGTATATATATATTTTGTAGTAATATAAATTATTCCTGTTATACATACGAACAATTGTAAAAAATAATTCCTTATCATTTATTTATATTTATATAAAGTTAGTGGACATTCTTGAGCCCATATGATTGTAGAAAAAAGACCCTAGTTGTAAGATATATCACTCTTGGAACATGATCCACCCTCGGTCTATATTATACACACTACCCCCTCTATTATTACTTCTTACTCCTCTCCCTCCTCCACTGTCCTCATCTACTTTTATTCTCGACATATTACCATCTTCCGTATAACCGTCAAAGTGCATATAAGCAAAGTATAATTAAATTGTAGTACGCGACATGACCGTTTCGAGTATTGCAGCGCATTGAGTCGCATTCATGAATAAATGCTACTAGATGAAGGCAAGAGAATAATTAATGCTCTACAGACACTTCTATTTTTTTTTTTTCATTACCATTCGTCGACTTTTCTTTCCATTTTGTTTGGCTTCTGTTACATGTGAAATGAAGAGAACCGTTGATGGAAAACTCGTGTTTAATTAATTTTAAAAAGCTCGCCAATTAAAGAAAACTTCCATAGAAATTTTACTGTTGTGTACATTCCTACAATTTAATGTTGAGTTCATTAAAACGAAAACAAAGGATAATTATGTACAACAAATATAGTATAATGAAATTCATTGCTGACGAAACACAAATATTATTTACGGGAATATTTATTACAAAATTAAACCAATTTCCCGCAATAAATTTTAACAATATCCGGGCTTCTATCATCCGCAAACAATTTCCGATCAAACCATTCGTTTATTTTTATCGCTCTAGTCACAAATTACGTTTTTGTTTCGAAATTGCTTTTAAAATAAAAACAAAGTAAAAAAAAATACACACACACAGAGAGAGTAGAGGGAAAATAATACACAAAAAATAAATATCGAAGCACCAATGTGAAAATGCGATAACATATACCAAACTGCATTGATCACAACATGGACAACAAACGTTAATTTTTACACAACACATACAGGCCCAAAAGTATACATAAAAGCTCACATACCAATACATACACACATACATGCACACACACATAGATGCACACACACATACATGCACACACACATATGCATAGAGAATATTCGAAACGAGCCTTGGACTGTGAAAAATGAAAAAACCCGAACAAAAAAAATAAACCAGGAAAAACAAAACCGCAGATACAAAGCGAGGCTCATTTGTTACCACTCGCGGAGAGCAGCTCTGATTCGTTTATTTTGCTTTTTTATTGGTGCACTGCCTGCATCTGTCTCTGTTTGTGTGTGTTAGTATGTCTTTTTTTTATTAATTCTCCGATTTCAAATGCGAGTTCCAATTGGCAGTGATTCCGCGCACAGAATCATCAGAATGTGTTACACATTCAACGTTAATCAGATCGCAATGCATCACTGCTATGCACACCATTAGCGAATATAAGTAACGTCTGTGTACCACTACGCGCTTGTCACTACTGGTAGGTGTAAACCAATCTGCGACAACAACAGATCACGAAAGCTGGTATAGAGAATCGGGTTGCTGATATATATCATTGTGAGAGGAAGTCAGGTAATGGAAACTATATAAGATGTAAGAAAATTTAGCTTATATTTTTAATAAACCAATAACATCGTTCACACTTTTATTGGATCGAAGATAAACATACATCTTGAAATATCGATGAAAGTTTCAATTCACATCTGATACAAATCAATTACATTTGAATGACTAGCAACACTTGTCATCAGTACAATTAGCAACTAACAGATGTGAATAGTAAATGTTTAATTAGTGTGAGTGTACATTAATATTAATAACAATAATAGGTCATCGTAACTCTCTCTGTGTCTCTCTCGCTCCTTGTTATGTCTCTCCTGATATTCTGTCCTTTTGTCGTGCTATCTTCCTCCAACAGTTGTCTCTCTCGCTGTTCGCCGTCCTACTCCAGGTCTCGTTCTGGCAATGTAGTTAGTTGCAAATCGGCGCGATTATAATCTGTTTTAATTAGAGAAACGCCATTGTAATATTAATTGAATCCGTTTGTGCCTTTGTCAGTACAATGCTCGGATTATATAATTGTATATATGCATATTTAGGAAGAGTAAAGCCATATAAATTCTCATAGGGATTTTACGTTACAATGATCTGTTTTGTACCGGAGTTATTGTTACTAAACACTGTTTAATCTTGATCAGGTTTTTTTATATAACAACTTTAATCCAATTGTAATCATTTAAATGTATTACAAGATCAACTGAATACAACGTAATATTTTTACATATTAATGCCATTTATAGGTACATAAAGATGGACATTTTACTAAAGCAACTTTCGATTTGAAAATATAACGTTATATTCCTTTATAATCGAGTAAATAAGTACTGATTCGGTCAGCTAAAATATTCTACTTTTTGTATTCTCTAGAACTATGTATTGCATCTTTATCTATAAAGCGCATATTACATCCGTGGTATATACATCAATTCAGCTAACATCCTTCCCTAGGCCAACTATGATTTATGACTGGCACAGCTGCTGATGCTGAAAAACAACTGAACGAACGGAACAAAGAACATCTATCGCGGCTGGCCAGGCACAGCGCGACCAGCGGTGCTTATAATGTTGTTGAAAACTCTGGAACTAAAATTAATCTCCTTTTAAATTCACCCCCGTTCGCCGTAATAAAATCAACACGGCCGGCGTGTAATAAAAATTTAAATTTTATTACCAAGCACTTGCGTAAATTAAAATCAAGAATGCAAATATCTATACACTGCAGCGCAGAACCAGTCAACTTTAAATCGTACAACATCGTCCCGGCCGCGCTTATTCAATATGCTCTCTCGGATGCATTCGTGTGTAATCGGTGCGGGAGCCGACATTACGAATCCCCTCGTGTACATACGAACGAACGACGTGAACCGATAAAATCCGATATTAATCCCATGGGCGTCCGTTCAAAAAGCACGGGGTATTTACACTACAATACACGCGCGAGTGATATTGGAAAATACAGCATCGAAACATCACTTCTCTGACCTCAGGAAAATCAAAGTAACTTTAGCTATTTTATCATTTATATAATTATCTTATAAATGTAGTTGTAGAATTAGGAGCGGTGGGTGTTGGCGTGTTAAACTGCCCCGTGCAGAGGGCGTACCACAGGAAGAGGTCGAAGGGCAGAGAGCAGGTTTGACCGTGCCGGTAGAGCAAGCAATAATGAACACGGCAGCCTGTAAGCGAAAGGGTGAGAGGTATCCAGGGGTTATCTAGTTCGGCCGAATGGTTGTATGCTTGCTTGGTCGTATTGTTAACGATGGGCACCAGGGTCGGGGCGCGGGGGTAGTGTGTGATACGCGCGGATTTGTTGTTAGTTAATTAATGATAACCCTATTGGAGTTCGGTTAATTACCAGTGTGAAACTGGTACCGGTCACGCCCAGCAATTACGGAACATCAATGGTTGTCCAGCAACGTGTGTGTGTGTATGTATGTGTGTGGTGCACCGCAACACCGCGCATTCACCACGGCCCACACACACACACACACACATACACACATAATATACCAGCATCCACGATACAGACTCTTGTATAGAGAAATGCCTGTGGTCATCGTGTGATCAACACACACATATACAGCTGTATTTTGTATACATATATGTTCATCTGTGTGTTTGTGTAGTTGCCTAAGCACTGCTTGCATATCTGACAAACTATCTTCCGAACAGTTCAACACTAGTAATCGTAGAGGTAGTAAGCATTTAATATATACATATGTATATAGCAACATACACACACACACGCTGAGAAAGAGAGAGATCATTAGAGAGTATTGTACATGCTAGTATATATACATATGTATGTGTACGATTATTGCTGTGGGAATTCTTGTATGTACGAGCTGCCAATAATCACTGGTATGAGTGTGTAGCATTAGATATGTATACTAGGCACTATCACAACACACATGCATGTGTTCACACACAAACACACCCACATAAGATACATTGACGCAAATTAACAATACAATGTAACACCTAATATCAAATTGGAATATTGTTGTAATAGTTATAATAGACCATCTATTATACACCAAGGGAGAGAACCGTCTTATTTTTCCGAAGGTGTAATTTGACAAATACATCGAGGGAAAAATGGTGATCGCTCCCGAGGTGCATACCATACTATTTTTTCCACGATCGAGAAACACTTAATTACATAAATAAAGAATTGTCATAAATCGGAGCGAAATTGCAATATTTCGAAGCTTTTGGGAATGATTGCATGCAATGTACCATGACAACAGACATTTGTTTACAAAAACCTTTGTAAAAACCTCCGCTAGGTAAATAGGTGTCTTATTTCGTGGCTAGGAAGTAAATACTTTACTTCTGTCACAATTTTGATGCCACAGAAACTGACTTCTACGCCTGGCCGTGAAAAAACACAATTTACTAAACAGTTTTTTTTACCAATGTATAGTATAAATTATATACTTTCAGACTTTCAAAAACTGTTTCGACATCCGTCAATCTACAAGAGATTAATGATCAAACATTAATATACATCTAGATAATTCTGTACTGAACACACTGGTGCAAAAAACACTAGTAATTAAACTAACGCTGACTAATAAATACGTACTTGATTTACGGCCACTTATTAAACAACTATTACCTTAACTACACAATCATTAGAAAAACATTATCGTATTTATCAAACGTTAAATATACACACACATACATATTATGTTCATATGCAGTAGCTATATAAGGATTGACGTTAATAATATGCAATATTAAATACATCTACCGATAAAATCGTAATTAACCAAATAACCTTCGCAGAAAATAACACAAACCACGAACAAATTCGAGGAAGAAGAAATTCTTTGGGCATCATCAAAAACGTGTCGTTTTTTCATTTGAAAATAATTAACAAAGGAAAAAAATTCGGCGTTGGTGGCGTCAGTGTCGAGTGACGGGGAAAAAGAAGAAGCATAAAATATTCTCCAACGCGGAAGATAATGAAAGTAAGCGTCGTCTCGTCTTCGTCCCATTTTCATTTTCTTTCTGTCGACATTTGCCACTTCCAACACCCTGAACTGATGCTTTAGGAGAATGATTACAGGTCCGGGCTAAGTAAGAAAATAAAATACAAAAGTATAACGACAGTTATGGATAATATTTATTAGAAATTCTGTCACCGAAATCTTCGGCAGTTGTAATTAAATACAAAAAACAGAATAATTGTTGAAAATGAATTCTCTAAAATAAGACGTAAAACATATTTGAAAATGCCAATAAGAATGTTATTTAAAAATTGATGAATTTGTATATGTACTTGTCCCGTGTATATGTATTAACTTCAGGAGGTATTTTTTATTTAATTTATCCAGAGTGCCGGGTCTGTACGCGTCGCTACAACGTCGCCGCGACGCCGTCGTCTGCGGTGTGCACGTCCCCCTAGGGAGGTATGTATAAGGCGTAAGCGCCCTGGTATATACTGCCATCTAGCGACATACGCGAACACCAAGGGGATGACTAGCGCTGGAACGAGCGAGCGAGCTGCGGGCGGAGAGGTTGAACGGGGGTGCAGATGAGCTTACGATGAACACGCCGGAAAGGGCGTACTACGTCATCACGTGATTTGAATCCTAATTGGTCTCGGAGCCAACGTTCCACATGCCAGGCGGACGGACGTGAAAAATTCAATTATTTACGAGCGCGCTTAACAGCGACCGACCCACGCAAACGTTCCGTTGCTTGGCTTTGCTTTTCCTTGGCTTACGTTTACAGTATCATGCCACCACACACACAGCAGCACGACTTTCATTCGAACTGAGGGTGCTGCTTTTATGCTTTGATAAATTAAACTTTTACATCCGACGATGTGCATGTGTGTATAGCATATTCGTAAGTGTATGCGTGTACGTGTGGGTTTTAATGTACATACTCTAGAAATACGAGTGTAATATTTTAATGAAAGGTGTTTCTGTGGTCGTGCCCGTATAATAGTTGAAATATTTCACAGAGATAAGCAACTCAAACATGAAAATCGTTACACTAAATAGCGTTTTTTTTTTCACAGATTAACAGCTAGCTTTCTGTAAGACGTATATATTTTCAATAATACTTAATAATTTATTTGCTGCAAATAAAAACCGATGCTAACAAAGACAACGGACATGTTGAAACACGAGGCTTGTTTAAAAATTCTCCTCTGTGCTGAATTTGTTCCGGAAGGTTAAACAAAAGAGAGTATGGCGGAATAAGATGAACGAATAGAGAGACGAAGAGTCGAACAATGTAATTGCACGAGTTGTACGCGGATAGAATTCAGGAACACTTGGCGTGCACACGCGCACCATCAACAACAATAACACTTACTTTAATTGTCCACGGAACTCAATTTGTCAGAGCGCATCTCAACACATCTTTCAGAGTCCATGCCAGCCGCAAATTACCAAGTAATCCTGGTAGATTATTCATGCCATAGATGTGATGATAAAGTGATGTATAATGATGATTTAATATTCGTGACTTTTGATTTGTTATATTACTGTACATCAATATAGGTGTTATCCATTACTAACTATTGAAATATATATATATATATATATATATATATATATATATATATATATATATATATATATATATATATATATATATATATATATATATATATATATATATATATATATATATATATACAGTTTACACATCTGCCTCAAAGTTAATATAAAGAACAATAAATGACAATCACACTGATATTGTTTTATTGATTAAAACACATTCCCCTTGCATAACATTTTTATATGCTTATTTTTCATTCGCAACGAAATGAAAATAGAATAAAATATTAACCTATCTGATAGCAGTCATAACTTCGTAGCTGAATATTACTTTTCAACGAAATTTAACATTTACTACGATGAAAAAAATGTACTAAATCTAATATTTGATTCGAGAGCTATGTTATTCATATAAATAAACGAATCAGATAAATTCGTATTGAATTCAGTCGCCTTTAGACTGTATATAATTTTAAAAGGATCTAGTGTTTTTTATTATTTTTTCTCTGAGGATTTTCTGGGAAGAGCACTACCAGTTAAGTGCTTAAACCGTTGAAAATAACATGTTAGTGTAAATGACTGTAGTTTAACATTTTGATGTGTTTAATATATTACGACGGCAAAAAAATCTACACTATAATTTCAGCTGTTGAGAATGTGAGAATCTTCGTTATTAATTACACAGCGTACAAGATACCGGCAGCTTTTACAAAAATCACAGCACGTTTCGTAACTTAACATAATTATTGATTATTAAAGACCTGTACACACTGTGATAACACACACACACGTGTGTGTAATCTCCTAGATCATTTTCGGGCAAGTTAATGAATGTATAATAAGAAAAACAAAATTGTTATTACCTTAAATTTCGTTACAGGACTCTCAGAAGTAGAAGTAATTATCCATGGTATCTGTAACAAATATTGTCAATTAGTATTGCTCTAATACAGAGCAAATTAATAATAAGAAATCTTAAAAGCAGGGCCGTCCCTAACCAGAGGGCTAAATGGGCTATAGCCCCGGGGCGCCGGGCCAATTTTTGACCGCAATTTATTAGCTAAAATAAAATCTCGGCCAAATAAATATTAGCAACAAAAATCAACCGAATATATGTATGAAGCCTTTTTCTAATGAAGAGGGCACATTAATATTCGTAGCCCATGGGCGCCAAATATCTTACGACGGCCCTGCTTAAAAGAACACACTGTTTTTTATTGCAATACATCACTATGAACAAAATCTAAACAGACACAAAAATAATAAAATTTTCTTCTTTAAACAAACAAATAGATATTGATACAACCAAACAGAATACAAAAAGAAGAATCGAAAACAACCAAAAGTGGCCAAACAAACAGTTGAAATAGCAACATACCTATATATAGATATATAGTTAATCGTAATACAAAAATCGTTTGACAAAAAAGGATAGGCGTAGCAATCATCTTTTAATGTTAGCCACGTGACTCTAAGCAACATATAGAAACAGGTCAGTTCTGCCCAAATGTCACAAGTATGGGGTGACCCAGTAATTAAATGGGAATGTCAATTTATCATTCAGCGTTGCGTGGAACCGGCTCAGGTCAATTTCCGGCGAGCGTAACGCCATCAAACGGAGTGCGATAGAACTAACCCATGATGCATTGTGGATGACAGAGACAGAAGTACAGTGGCGAGGAACAACAAGAGGGAACCAAGTGGAGGATATACGAACTAGAAAGGGAAAGAACGAACGGGCGGAACGAAAGAACAACAGAGATGAAAGCGCATAGCAGTAGTACTTAAAACGTTTAACAGACAAAGGACCGCGCCAGATAAATTAGAATCACTTTAGTAGTCAATGGATCGCTACTGGTGTATCAACTACACGAATCTATAATTATGAAAGTGATCTGAATATGGCAGATGAATTGTGAATGAGCAATCATTGAATGTGATATATTTGAATGAAATGAATACATATACACATAGTGACATATATAACCTATAGCACTTGAACACGACGATTTATAATTAATAAAGATCACGAAAGTGTAAAAATAAAAGAAAATATATAAACCTGTTTGGTTCTAAGAATAAAGGCATATGAATTCCTGTTTTTGATCCTGTATTTTTCAGCATCAGACACATAAATTGTTATATTAAATTTTCACAATTCATAAAGTTCATCGTCGTACTTTTGTGATTCGCAATCACTGTGCTCGATGTTTTGCAGAACAGAGACAGCACGATAGCATAGTTAGCTGGTGGAATAAAGAGAAATAAGTGTGTACAAGTGCAAGAGAGTATGCTGGCTGTGAGAGAGACACTGGTAACTTCTGTACAAGCAAGTACAAGCGAAAGAGATGAAGCCACAGCTGCAGCTGATCAGCGTAATCTAGCCGACGCGTCTGCAATGCACACGACGTACAACCGATGCAAATGTTACACCATACGCTCGTACAAGGCTCGCGACAACACTCTAATTGGTTTCGTACAGACGTTGTATGAAGGAATACGATATTGACACGATGAAATTTCATTAAGCGTTATTATCCATACAGAAGATATGGTGACATATATACCTGTAAATAAACGTACATACACACAACGAGCGCATGCGCAAGCGAATAAACCGTTAGATGCTGTAAGCAACTACACCACAAGATATTCACTTTACAGATTATTATCCAGCTACAGAGGATGTCTACACTTCCAAGCGTAATTAATGATTTTCTTATCCATAATCGGCAATGTACGATCATTTAGCAATAAACATTTTATCTATGATTGTACATCACTTGAATGCTAATGAGTTGCGTAGTTATATGAAAGTGTCAACTACAAAAAGATTATTTCTTGTAACAAAAATAGTAGGGATTTTTTACTATTTTCATTGGTGTAGAGGTCTTATAACACCTCAAAAAGCATACGCAATAATGGCCGTTGTAAACTGTAATCAAGTACCGTTATATTTTCGTTTTCTCGTAACCAGTAAAATGGAGTTTTTAATATAGCAGTTAAAACTTAAAATTACCAATTTGTACTTTTAAGTAGTCGATAAAAATTCAACGATTTAGTACGTACTAAACTTGATGCTTGCTAAAACTAAAAACAAACAAAAATACAGTCGCTTCATGAACATTATCAAATACTCATTGCATATCGTTATATCGCATTATAAAATAAAAACCTACATATGTTTATACCCAACGTATTCGATCACAATGAATTAAATAAACAAAAATATGTTGACGCCTCAACACATTTGATGCATTTATGACACCTTGTACATGGTAAGACGTGTACAGATTGTATTGTATCCTAGTTGATAACACCCACGCCTTGCATGTTCAATCGTCTATAAAAAAAGACACAGGTACGTTTATTCATAATCGCCCACATACACCTAAAACTAAATTCATATTCATCCATAAATAATACAGCCGTCCTTCTATATTCTGCATCGTCACATAATAAAATGAAAACATCACTGTTGTGAAAAAACATCATAAGAAACAACAGTAAGAGTATAAAAATGACGAGACCAAAATAAGCGAACAGAATTTTACAAAACAAAAATATATGCGTTTGTGGAAATCCTTACGGAAAGTAGAGAGACGAATTTTTGCAGAGATTTTGTCAACGAAAGTCTTTCAGAATCGTACCGGCTACAAAACTAATATACCATCTCGAGATTCGAATAAAATATTCCGAGGGCGGCGAGCAAGCACCGGAACTGAGACCGCGGGCTCCATCCGCGGCGTAAGAAAAAAAGTTGCGTCTATCTCTTGGCCTAAGAACTGAATTGTTCAAGAGGCTGAGTAAGGAGTTTGGGGGAACTTCGCACCGGCACTCACTACAATGTATCTGCCATCGCACTCTATCACGTACAACTCTCCTTGTCACCATTCAATTTCAGTAGCGCACACGGGATGTTTTGGAAAGGGGCGAATTGATTGTTCTATTAATTCATGTTCAGTATGTAATTCTGTTAGAATATTATTTTAACATAGATTACATTTGCTGAAAGATTAAAATCAGATGCAGAACTTCTTTCCTTTGGTTATAATAAAATAGTAACACTCTATTGAAATCTGAAATCAAATATTACCCACCGAATTGAATAATTTGCTTTGCTGGAATATTCAAAGATCAAAGTAGAATAATTAATTTTCGTTTTATGAATCGTTTTCACATATATTTTTTATATTAATGCTTTATGTAAATAATCTTTGACTTGATTCATATAAGAATAACGAGAAAAATGCTGTATGTAATACATTTTTACCAATTACGGCTGTCTAAAATATGTATGAAGTTTCTAAGAAATGTTTAGATGAAGATATTGAATCATTCAAATCTTTTCACATTATGCCCCTGCCACGCATGTACGCCTATGAGATAGCAGGCACATCAGCGTGCAGAGCGAGCCGTCAAGCAGCCGTGCTGCTGAAGCGTACAAGCGTGCGGGCGCTTCTCTCTCACTCATACTCTCTCGAGTAGCTATTGATCCGAAAAGGTTCCTATACAGAGAAGTGGAGAGATCATATTCTCTTTTATAACTGCTTTCAAAGACTCTACTTCTGGCTGCTTGCTACCTCCTATGAAAGAATATAAATCCGCCGGGCGACGGCCAAAGGAAGATGAAATCCTCACCGATTTTATTTTTGATACCTTGTCTCGTTCACGATTCTGCACATTTATTGCAAAATTATGTGTTATTTTACTATAGACCGTTTATCGTTTGCTTCAACGAAAAAGCCGAGGATTTAGTGCAATAGGAAGTAGGTTTATTACCGCCTCTATGCGAGTATTGTCTCAACTAGCGAACTTGCACAAGCGGTGATTTAGAGAAACTTAGTTGCAAACACAGCGAAGTTGTCAAGTGTTTTATTGTTAATTTTTACTAGTTCCTTTTATGGCCACCGCGCAAATGTACAAAAGTTTAAAGATAAACCAGAAAGATTCTATCTAAAGCTTCACAGTATTTTGTGTTCAAATGTTTCTTTTTAGATTTTGTATATGTAGTTTCAAAGTATAATATTGAAACAATACATAAACAGCAACCGAAATTGGATAAATGTAAAGTGATAGGTTAGATTGTAAATATTAATCATTTCTATCCTTAAATGCATACATTCTTAGGGTGAGAAACGATCTTCAGGGGAACAAGAGTATGATGTATAGGTTCATATACGTACCACGCTTGACAGAATAATCCCTAAACAGTAGGGTAGCGAAACCCCTTTGCCAACAAATGACTCATACACAATCTCATCACTCACGTGCGACTGTATATCACTTATAATCAAATTTATAAACGATTTGGCAACAACGTAACTTGGAAAATATTCAGACATAAAATTGCAAACTTGATGAATAAAGGCTTAGACACGGGATCTTAAATTAGAAAAAATAATAATAAATTATTATTAATAAAATAAAAATACTAGTGAATACTGTTCGAATGACAAAATAAAATTAAATAATTTTGTTTATAATAGTATTAATATTGTAATACTAATTGGATACTATTTGTTATTTATTTTAATTATAGTTTCCATGTAATTCACAGCATCAGATGTGAAATTTCAAGCGATATTGTATAATTTATCACCCGTCATCGTGAAAGCTCTTGTGAGAGTTTCTGCCACAAGAGAGTATTCATAATCGAAGCAAAAAAGTGGTACAAACTTTGACAGGCAATAATCACTGCACTCATATATCAAACTAGACTAGACTCGTCTAGCTATATAGATATACTGTGCACTATATAATAACGTATACATAAACAAGCGAAGTCAAGTGAACTGTTTACTATTTTTAATCAAGTGGTTCATGACACACAGCGTTGCATGGTACTAGAAAAATAGCGCGATGTATAAAGTATAGGGGATGTGGATTGTCATCAGGTTGACAGTGTAAAAATTCCTGCTTGTCCAATGTTTCTGTGCAATTTTTCCGCTTCTATAAACAAACCGACTTTACTACATCAACACATACCAGGCTAACCGCAACACAAATATTTTCGGCAAACAATCACAACAACGCCACACCGCTCGCCCCGCTTTCAGCGATCTGTTGTACCGACACAGAGCTGTAATGTACATACTACATACAAATTTGATGGTGGTGAGTGAGTTTTCGAGTTCCGTAGATTCGATGCGTTGCGTTTACGTTACCAAAAGGCCAGTAAAAACATTTTAAACATTCATCCTAGCACACGGCCCGTCAAATCTGGTATGATTTGCGAATCAGTCGCATAGTCATAGCCGTAGAACAATACGGAGAAAACTGGGGAATTATCACTTTTGGTGCAACAAAATTTATACTCAAAAATGAATAGGATTTTTTTTTATTACATCATCATTTAAGTCCATTGATAGTTTTGATATTTGTTTAATCAATCACTTATCAACTCGTTTTAAGATCGAGAATATGTAATTCTGCAATTATATAAGAATATATGTTATTTTGTGTAACAGTGTAAGTATGATTTTGCTCATTATAATACACTTTATTTAGTAATTTCGAGATGGATTTTTTTGTATATCGGCGCCCATGTTTGGTGGACGGAAACGGGCCATGAATAAACCAAAAAAAGGGGTTGATATCACGTCCGTAGGTTCCTAACTTACCGGCGGGTTTTTTATATAGCTACCGAGCGAAATACTGCAAGCTGGACCGTAAAACACACACACACACACACACACACACATTATTTCATGCATACACATACATTCGCACTTTTTATTTTGTAAGCACAATGCTGAAATACAAACACACATAACCTCCAATACAGTGACGGTCCACGAATTAACTGACAATTGTTTTCCTAACACGAGTCTTCCGTTACAACAGATCCAATACAGATTTGTGTTACGAATATTTCTCCAACGATTAAGATATATAAATGTTATTTTGTACAAGTAATTTCGCATTTTTTGAGTATCAAAATATACTTAATATTATAATGAACAGAGTAAAAAAGAGTATATTTATAAAACATTAGCATGGAAATTTGTGAGCTTATTTTCTCCATAAAATCAATCACACGTTTCATTATCGTATTTCCAATTTTCTAAGCGATTCGCAATCAATCACAGCTGTTTATTTTCTTTTAAACTGGCACTCAACAGTTCGCCAGAAAACATAGGGACAAAACGGCTGGTTGATAACAAAGAAACAAGTATCCAGAGAACAGTATTACATCGTGGCGTGCCATGCACGGCTATAGAAACGATCTTTAGACAAGACATGCTGTAGTTATAGCGAGAGAGGGAGAGAGAGAGAGATGACGTGGAGCGAGAACAAGAGTGTTGCAAATCCTCTACGCTCACGGAATAGGAATTACCTTGCAAGGAGGAGCAGCTCAAGGGATTGCCGAGCGAACACACCGCTGACAATGCAAGAACATTCATACATACACTGTCTGCTCGTGCCTCTAAAACACGTGACATTCAAGCGATATACACATGTACGAACATGTTCGTACAATATAAGCAGATGTTACACACACTACGACGCTGGCTGGCTGATTCCACGTTAGAATACAAAGTTCAGGTGGGAAGACGCCAGTGCGAACTTTTGTTATGAAATGAAGAGACGACAGGATTTTGTTCCATCAACACAAGTTGACAGTCAACACTGTCAGTGTGGGGGGAATATAAATATTATCAAATACTCGCAATGTTTGTAGAGCAAGGCATTGTACAAAACACAAGGAATATGTAATATAATTCACCACGACAAGCAGTGTTCCAAAGATTTTAAGTCTCTAAATACAAGCAGAACTTGCGACAAAATGCTAGACAGATTCTTTAATTTGATTCACATCTAATAAAACATTTAAGCCCATCATCATAATAGTTTTCTACAAGATGCTGAAACATAAAACATATGCTTACGTATAAAAAGTTGATTTTTTTATTTCCCACCAGACAAGTTTCTAAGACGACGATATGGACAACAGTTTTTATCCCGTCATTTATGGAGACACAAACCGTAAATTCTAATATCACTTTATATTATCAAGACGACCATATTCAATTTAATCTTGTTTGTTTTTTCTGCGTCTGGTTCTAGGGGTCTGGTTACCTGCCGGTTCCAACAGGTAAATGTTATACACAGTGCTCTTAGAGTGTCGTATAAACAGGTTATTGACGATCCCACCATGGGCGCGAAGCAAAGAGGCACGATGCGGGGTAAGGGGTTGTGTAATACCACCCTTTTTTACACCAGTTAGGCAACATAAAACGATGAGTATCTGGCTGGTCAATCATGTATGATGTATGCCGTCGTGATAGAAGTCAAGTGCTTTCAGTTCTTGAAGCGGCGACAGACGGTTCACGTAAATAATAGCGTGTAATTAATTTAATATTAATTGTCCCATGCACTAATGAATTAACTTCATTACTGGTTCCCAATAATTATATATTGTATACGTTCAGGAATATTAAGAACCAATAAATATTCGTAGATATTGTATTATAGATGTAATGTTTAAGTATGCTGTAATGTTAGTTAATGTATTAACTAGTACATGACATTAATCATATACGGTGATGATGAAATAATATTCATTATTTGATATGAATTGAATAAATGAATACATTATGCATCCGGATTGTATGTAATTGTCCACTGTGTACTGGTATGTAATAATTACGAGTGATCATACTGCACACACGACTAGTACGATTATGTTAATCCTTGTGCAGATGTAAATGTTTGTTGTTACGCGCATGCGTAACATTTTCAAGAACCGAAGCTTGATGTCTATATCCCGGAATGTATTTTATGAAAACGTGTAAAATCCAGTATGTATTTAAACCAATCCGCATACGTACGATCGACCGGAGTGAACGATTCATTTATATTTCAATTATGAAACAATAATCCGTGCATTCGAAAACCCACAGAGCATGTGAAAACACCCGAAACAAATTAGAATCGACTGTAATGTAACGCTAACGTATATGTTAGGTATGTACGTGTTTGTTTTGTGGGGAGGGTGTATCCCTTCCATTATTGGTTGATAGCAAACCGATGCCAGAACACAGGATGTGTATTCTGTATTGTATTGTACACCCCAGGACAGCAACACAAACTAATGTTACACGAACTGGTGTTGCCTAACTTTGAAGCAAACTGAATCAATAGTAGATTGAAACAATATGTGCGATTGCATGTACACCCGCCCCGTTCGCACTTCACCACTTCACCGGTAAACTGGTGGCACTACGGTAGGTGGTTTTACCGTAGACAAAGGGTGCAGTTAAGCGGTAACGGTAATCGCAATGACCAGCTGCACATTCAGTCAGGTTTAGCAGTGTGAAGTTGGCGATGCGATTATATATCGTTCTCTACCGTGACAACATATCCCCAATATTCCTTTTCCATATTATCCACTGGTCTGTAAATATGCTTGCTCATTTATACAACGAAAACTACTAAGCCTGTGGTATGATGTACCACAGGCTCGAATTAATCTTCTCACATAATGTTCTCTTGGATTTGCGCTGCAACTCTTTATATTGACCTCAGCATATGAAATAACTAGAGGAGATTGGTATAATTCAAGGAAGACCTTGATATTGTTTGTTAGTAGTCAGGTATCAGATTATCCATTGTGAAAAATACTGACACATATTCCCTTTAAGACTTGGATAATCCCGCGCACTAATAGACTTACAACACATTAGTGTGAATCCTAAGAACCGTGCCACGTTAACAAAGTTTCCACTGGTTAATACCATTTTGAGGATTCGCCTCCTAGAACATCTGTATCACATTTCAACTGAAACTTGTAACATTCTGTCTGACGAGTACACGAATCCACACGGATTTAATGGTACGAGATTGCATTTCGCTTATTTGAAATGTTAATTCTACATATGTCAGTGCCAATTCCAAGCGAAACAAAATTGTATAAAGAGAGGTTGGTTTTACACTTTAAGTAAAGATATTTAAACCCATTTTTTGGAAGGTAAGTATTCCATTGAATCTTTAATATTAGCAAAGAATATGTTCCTTTCGATCGATTCGGTTCGTTCGAAATGGTCATGGACTATTTTAATCCCAAGAGGAAACATATCGGCTACAGGAGATGGTTTCAACATATCAATCAATATCCAGCTCATATCTAAATCCCCAACAAGCCCGATCTGTCTGTCCGTCACCATCTAAACCTCGCCTTACACACCCACCCACCACCCTTTCGAATATCCGTTCAGCCGTGTGCCGACTTCGATCTCTTCTGCCCAATTCACAAGGGGCTAGGCTGATATACCAGTATGTTTGGGACCCTCGGGTTGTTCCGCTTGTGTATAATCGATACGAGACCATATGGTGTGCAAGTTTTCGGTCAGCACAACCGTAACATTTCCAACACCACTATCCAATTGTATCGCAGCAGGCTGGGAAGGCTCGTGAACACAGTGTGATAATGATAAATGAATACACGCTCGAATGGATGATGGGGTTACGGAAACAAATGAATTAAAATGAAACGGACAGACTGAATAGATGATGTTGTTCTGTGTTTTGATAACCGGCAACATTTGCGTTCGTTTTGGTTGCCAGTATTTTGTTTTATTCGAGATATGCTCGTAATGCCGTAATGAGCTTTCAATGTCAGAATACAATTTAGTACAGACTAAATGAACATTTATTCACAATCGTACAATATTAAATAACAATAATTCTGTAAATATATACTTACTAGTTTATAAATTAAATGTGTAAACTATTAAATCATAAAACTAGGTTTCACTATATGTTACATTGTGAACTCTATATATTTCTTTTTTTTTTTATCTGTGCCATTTCCTGAGAATAAATTCTAACTGTTCCAGCAACTTGCCACCGGTTTTCTAAATAAAGTGGTGACAACTTTATGAAAGTAGTAAAACTCTCTTGTCAAATAGTGCAAAAACTCCTAGGAAACTCGCAAAGTATCTGTGACCCGTGTGCGAGTGTGTAGTTCAACTATCTTTGCTGGTTTCTTGGCAACAGGCCATCAATCGAAAACAACCACAGCATGAGGAGAGTCGAAACAATTGAACATCAATTGTTTATCTCAGCATCCTTTTTCTACAGTGTCAGTCTGACATACACTCACATATATATATATATATATATATATATATATATATATATATATATATATATATATACGTATATATATATATATATATATATATATATATATATATATATATATATATATATATATATATGCATGTGTCTGTGTGTACAATGGACAGTGTGCGGCTTCAACCACATACACACATACACAGAGTATGTGTGTATGTACATTCAATGAGCAGCCCAACAGACAACATCCGGCGCTGACGACAAGTGAATATCTACAAAACAAGATGTCGTGTATCTACTGTTGTATCCTTGTTATCTCTCTTCAACACATTGCATTAACATTATCACGTGTCTCCGTCACCCGGGAATGTATCTCTGTGATTCTCTGATTCTGGTTTTGGCCTCCGTACTTCTGTGTGTCTGTGTGTGTGTGTGTGTGCGAGCTTTGTGATATCGCTGTATAGATATGTTTGTGTTGGTGCGATATGTCTTCTCTTAGCTGCGTGTACGTATCTTTAATGTACAAGTGTGTGTGTGTTGTATCTCTGATCTCTTAGCCTGCACATTCGCATATGCATGTGTGTGTATATGAGTGTGTGTGGTATCTTCCTGTAGGCATTCAGTGGTGGCTTTTAGAATGTGAGCCGAGTCCCCCTCTCTCCCTCTGGTTCGTTGCTGACATTATCTAAATGACTGGATCGTAGACTGCGGTTCATCCGTCTACCACTTTGGGGAGTAGACATTGGGCAAGTGCACACACACACACACATACAGTGGTATCTGTACGTACGTGTATTGCCACGTGCAAGTGTGTGTATAGGAGTTTGTTTGTTTAGGTAGTGTGTGTTTATGTGCGAGCCAATTTTGAGGCTAATCTATCAGTACCAAGAGTGCTATGGAACAGACATTCCACGTTCTGTGTCTAACTGTTTTACTGAATGTAATGATTTAATTTCTTACAGATATGTACGAATTTATTTTACAAGATAGCATATTAAATATTAATCTGTTTATCAAACATTTACTTTCTACAGATATACAATCATTCTAAACTTGCGTTTTGTTATATTTAAACTTTTTTGTTAGTCATTTCAAATACACAATCGCTCACATTTCTTCTTGCATTGTCACATATTATAATCATATATTTTTTTACAATTGTAATTGTCCATACCTGTTTGAATAAAACTTTCGAATAAACAAAGACATCTGACAGATGTCGTCAGCACATAACGTTTACACATTTTTTTGTACAGTACGTATTTACTTGAGTGTACTTGTTTTCACGTATGCACCATATGTTACCCGAAGCAAGCGAGGCACACATTATTTCTTTCCGAAATATAACAGTGCAGTAATTTTTTGAAAGCATACACAAACAGTAATTCCGTAGTCAAATGTATACACTTTTTTCTCGGGCAATTAAGTCATAAATGCACACATTAATTTCCATGTCTCGCGGCGTTCCAATTTTAATATTCATGAGCTCTCCGTGTTTCACGCTGCTACGGACTTAAAAAGATAATTAAAGAGATGAAAAAACAACAACAACGACAACAAAATGAAAAGGAAACATGAGCGAAGAAAAAAGAGGAGAGTTGATTGTGGTTGAGCAAGATGGTTAAACCAGTGAAACACAGTTGTTATAAACACAACGGAAATGATTATCTCGTAACGCTAACAGCATTAAGTAATTGCCTAAACAATCAATGACATATGTTTTTGTTATGCCAGTGTAATACATACTTATATGTAATTATATTTGGAAATGGCTTTATTTAAAAAGGAGAGATTCTCGTAGTGCCTTTAATAGCATAATTAAATAAGATATAAATATTCGTACGTATATAAATGATTTAACATTAATGCAAATTTTAATATTGGAATTGTATTGTCTCTTGGTATAAAATCGACATGTTTAATTTAAATCCGGATACATACATATCTCGTGATGTATCATCTGTAGTTTGTGGACGGATAACTGGGCTGACACTCTCCATTCATCCTGCACTGATTACATATGTGTATGTGAGAATCATATGTAATTAAGCTTATTACAACACGCATCCATTTTGGATCACGTTGTAAATTAAATAGATGGTAATTTATTTCGTTGAATGTACACCCATACAGACGTACGTTATACATCGCGGTCATAGATCGTTCACTGATTAGCCCCGCCACGCACGCACGCTCATGATTTATTTATTGAAGCACTGTCCGCTATGCGATCCACACGTACATGAATATGTATACCTGTGTGTGGGTTTATTGTATATACATAACTTGTATCAGGAATGTATTCGCTTATTTCAAATACAATTAAAACTGTATTTATTCATTCACACTTGCATCAGTCATACCTTGCACTATATACCTTTACAATGTAAAGTCGACATGTCCATATTTGTACGCATGCGCATAAGAACATAACCTTGAAACACAAACTAGACTAGTTCAACATGCATAGTTGACAAGGGGAGTGGACTAGTTATCAACACTCAATCATTATAAACAGTTCGTTGTTGACAAAGTAATATTTTAAAATAGAATTGACAGAATTATGTACCTTATATTACCACATTAGAATCCTCCACAATATATTTATCAGCGTAACAAGTTTAAAGTTTTCATAAACTATAACTTCGTTCTGAATTGCTCTTACATTTTCGCTAATGTTCGCTTCATTTCGAGTGTTGGCTTTTCAGAAAACACACTGCTAACCGGTTACCGGGGCTGGTTGAATCTCTGGTTGTACAGCATATAATAAACCTTGCGTTACCCGGTATTTATTACCAGGCGGCGCGCAACCACAACTCGTTACGCCGTATAAGACTTTTATGTCATCATAATGTGTTCTGTGTTGGCCCCAGTACTTGGAAAAATAATTAACGTTTTTACGTGCATCGAACGGCTGAATACAGTTTGTTGACTCGTCACATATCCATCCAAGTTAAGTGTGTTATTCAATGCCCATCGTTTTATTTTATTTATCCACCAATGTTTTTGTTCATCAAGGATTCTGTCGTCAAAAATATTGAAGACATAACGCACGATGAAAATTGTTTTCTACTTAAAATAAAACTATTCCTAGATATATTATCCACTATGCATGTAATTCTTTTAATCTTAGGTTGTGTTTCAGACATTGCAAGATGCTATAACCACAGATGAACTACTTAGTTAGTTTATCTGTGCTATAACTAAAAATAAATAAAAAAAAAGTGTGTCGCATAAACAGACCATGGTAACGAAGGACTCTGAAGAAGCGAGAGGGGACGATATGGTGTCATAAGGCGAAGCTCACAGGTGTAGAGGAGGTGTGGCAGAGGTAGAATTTATGAACTGTTGTAGAACAAATGAACCCATGAATGCAAGCACGAACAACACACACACATGTCGGTACAAGTCGGTTTGCGGGGCGCCAGGGGAGGTAAGAAACACGTGGAGACCAGGGCGATTACACGGCAAATACATTGCACTCGTAAACTGCCGTATGCAAGGAATAGAAGTCAACTGTAATCTTCGTGTGCGAGTATGAAATATACACAAACCGCACTTGAAAATTACATATGTTATTGTTATGTTCAAGATTAAATATAGCTAATACAAATACAAATAATTTCTACCGAAAAGATACTTTATATTTAGTCGACGAGCAAAGTTCTGAATATATAATGTATCCACCCTTGCATTCGTGGTGTGACATGGCGACCGAAATTGAGGTTAAGTCTCGTGTGTAACGGAATAACAAAGTATGCGGTGCGGTGACAGTTGACAAACGACACCACACCACCGCTTGTCGACTGTTTCACGCCAATAAAAAACAATCGCACTCGTTTCAACAAAAACACATCGATCTTATAAACGCACAATCGAAATAAATAGGTACATATATGGCAATTTATCCGAACATTACAGTAGATTTAGACTAGTGGTATTCAAGAAAAGTGAAATGATAAAATATTGTTAGTGTCTCTTAATCTGAGATGTTGAACAATTATTTACAATTTGTATTTTGTTGACTAAATATATGTATTTTATTTGACATTGCATAGTAAAAAAATCTGGTGTGGTCACCACACTACTTTCTTATACTCAATTTAATTTGGCACATATTTGACATTTCAAATGCGTATTTCTGTAAATAGTTTGTCTTTGTTTTGTTTTCATAGCATATATGATATTTTAAATCATGTCAATATATAAATACATTTTATTCAAAATTGGATAAAGATAGAACAAAAATGCATAGAATATTTTTTCTTACGCTTATTTTTTTCTATAACTTTTATTTCAAAACTTTTTCCATATACCTTTCAGTTTCTCTAATAATTCACAATGTTCGATTTTGATCTTCAGTAAACTTCCTCTTCCGGTTGTGCGATTATGCTAGAAATCTAATCAGCTCTTCATTTAATCAAGAAACTTTTAAATACGAAGTTTCATTGTCCTGTCTTTGCTCGTTTTGAAGATAATGAACATACAGACACACATCCACACATCCACACACACAGACGTCATGGCGAAAATAGTCAAAACGTATTCAGGGGACCTCAAAACATGTATTTCCATCAAAATCTCGTAATCGAAATTTTTCATGATTCCTATACTTTCTTTATACTATGTATAAGAAAGTAAAAATCGACAAGAAAACATATTTATTTGTCTTTGTTGGCTTTGAGATCTGTATTAGATATTTTTATTTAAGGAAAATTTGTATGTTTTTGTTTTATATTAAAACGGCAAAAAGAGAAATTCAGAAGAACGTACAATTAAAGGCCTTACTTTTATTCTTAAAAATATTTAAAGACGTAACTTTCAAACGGTCTTTCGCTTTTGAATTGATTTAATAAACTGAAAATTCACTGTTTATCTGGAGATGAAAGGAACTTTAATTACATTCAAAAGCATCTAATACAAATTATTCTAGTGATACATGTTTTCTGGAAACCTCAAAATACGTTCCTTGTATCAGAAGGCCGGTAAGAAATAAAGGCAATACATTCAGAACATCGCCGTACGGTTGCACTGGCTGTCTACAATCCAGGTTATTCAAATCAAAAACAGAGACGGCGATGAGCACTGCAACGATTTCTACTATCCTATCTTACTCCTACTACATTTTCTTTTCAGCAAATAGCAAAAACAAAACATAAACTTGATAGCGCACACGAGCCATGTAACACAATAGTTCGAATTCCCACTGCGCATTCCGTTATAGATAGAAATTTCACGTTAAAAAAAAATTATGTACATTAATTTAAAATTAATAATTAATGGGGCTGACTTTAGATTTAGATACACTGGGAATTAGATCTAGTGAGACATATTAAATAATATTTGAAACGTGCAGATTCCTACTTATACATCGCAATAGCGCACCAAAACGTTGCTGGGTCGTGATCTGTAAATTGAAAACCCCACACTCGCCGACACTGTACTCCATGTTCCCCTCCACCCTCGCCGCTGTTGCACGCCGCTGGGCAAACGGTGAAGTCTGCTGAACTGCTTTTTAATCAAGATAGCTACGAGATTTATCATTTCGTTCTGTGAATGGTCCGTCGTTCTCACTTTGTCTATAGCTATCTCTGTTGCTCGTTCGCTCGCTCGTTTGCGATGGGGCAAAAAATTAATAAATTCCTTTCAGTGAATATGAACGAAAGACGTGCTTTCGTTGATTTATATATCACTTATTATTGATAATTTTTAATTAAACCTACACAGAACATGACGGAGATTTTATTGATAATGTAAATTAATAACGTATTTAATCTGACAGACCGTTGCGTAATATATTTTGTACAAGATTATAATTTTGTATATGGACTTAAAGAAAAACACGTAATTTAAATTGTTGGTATTCGTAAAATTAGCAGGCTGATTTTCTTCGTCGCTTCAACAATTCGCGGTTTGATCAAATGTCACAGAACAGTAGATGTGACGAACACGCATAGTCTCCATAGATCTCACTGTTCATGGACAATGTATCGTGAAATATCCGTGAAGTTTTACTGTACGCTAATTTCACGGCAAATCGAAACATATTACTTAGAAAGAGAATATTTACTTCAGATTTCATGTAGTTTTAAATCACCGTAGCTACATATATATATATATATATATATATATATATATATATATATATATATATATGTGTATATATATATATACATACAAACATACATACATACATATGTATGATATGATACTAGGCTGAATATACGTATATTTACAAATGTGTAAAATGAACACTCAATGTCGTTTCGTTTTGACCCGTACGGCCAAGTACATGGATGTATTTGTTCACGGATTAAATACTATAATTACGGTTGGATTGTGTATTACATTCGGGAGTTCTATATAATTATCTGTAATAGTAGCTTCGGTGTTATTCTTTTAGCCAATGGCTGGTTTCATTATCTTCAGAGCAACACGTACACTTTGCAGATAGATTACGTTACGTGGTGTTACGTTACAGTGCATCGGTAATAACGATAAACATTTAGCACACTTATGTACAGATTACACCGGTCTGACTTGCCTTGCAACGTGTATATTATACAAGATTAAACTAATGTAAATATTTAACTGATTCTTACAACATTTTATAGACTTGCCTGGTAATCTCAGTTGACTTTAAATTATGTCAAGTTGCCATATATACATTACAGGTGCGACGTATGTCGTAAATTAAAAGTACGATGCTGTCTGATTCAATCTACTCTCATAATCCTTTTTTTAATATTCTGATCAAACTTCCAATTTTTACTTACAATTCAATGAAACATTAATTCACATTGATTCTTTCGAACAATGTTTCTTTTGCTTCGATATCGTTCATTTTGATTCGAGCATGTACATTATATCAATATTAGTTCTATTTGGTACCAATAAATACAATGCCGGTACAACAGACAAAGTACGATTTAACACAACACTGCGTAATATGTATTTTAGCTTGTCTTGTCATGAATTCTGTAAACTCGTATCATTCTCTCCAACCAATGAAAACTATAACAACAGCGAACGAATCCAAACAGACGATTTATAAAACAAAAGGGTAACGACAAGCCACGAATTCAGCCACGAACAATTCCGATTGTCATTTTGGTGGTTTACGAAAGGGAATTACTGCCCCGGGTCTAGCAGACTATTCAACAGCAGTGACATCGGCTGTCGACACATGCACAGAAACAAGAACAAGTGAGATGGAGAAATCGATTCACACAATAGACGCGGAGAGATGTATCTTGTTCCTAGAACTATAATATCTAGATAGATACATATAGAGAACAATAAGTATGATATCAAAAGTGTACATATTTTATTGTTAGCCTATAAACCAAAAAGAAAATAGTTCACAATTTTGTATTACTAATATATAATGTTAATATAGATACCTATAATTTTAAAGTAGAGAAACAAATTTTACATTAGTTAAAAAAAAAATGTTTTACACACTTTAAAATTATTCGTACAAAATATTCGTAAATCATACAGAGCTTATGAGTATTTGTAGTCATGAAGCAAAAATGTATATAAGTATATAAGAAAACACGAAAAATAAGAAACAAAATAAACATCAGTTCAGTAGGTTTTACACATTAGAAGCTAAGGTAAGACAGACAACAATGGATACAAATACATTCGTACGAATTTCATTCGGATATAAGTACAGGTTTCAGCAAACATCTATCTAAATTACAGACCCACACATACATACAAATATACATTGGTAGTATGATGAGTACACACATGCACACACGTGTATATACAGGTCATAAAAGCATGCACACACACATTTATACATGTACAATATATGTATGTACGCATACACATACATACACTACATGTATATGCGCACACACATATATACAATATATGTATACGCGCATACATACATATACATTTGTACACAAGCATTCAATTCTCTCGGCCAAGCAAAGAGGCTGGCTCACAGTAACACGATATGAACCGCATCAACTGTGGCCAAGCAAAGGGTGAGAGAATGAAGCAACTGAAGGGTGCAGGAGGAGGTAACCTTACACTACTACATATAAAGGGAAAGTACCACCGCGGGCCGGGGAGGACGAAACGCTAAGCGGAGTGGTCGAAGAGTAACACCGTGTAGCATATTCAAAACGCAAACGCCGACATTAAGCCGGGCCCTCGCTCCCTGCTGCTTCTGTGGGGAACATGTTTGTCGGCGAGGGGCAACAGCCGTGCACAGTCTGTCCGCAACGGGCAATCGCTCGCTGCGCTATAGTGTGCTCCTTGTCCGTGCTTGGTATCGGTGTCTCACTTGCACCATCGGGCCAAGCAGAGCGCCACGGATAATCACGTCTTATTATGACGTAGAGAACCGTCGATGCAACGCCTCCTTACTGCTCTCTTACCTCAATTATACTCCCCTAGCCCCGCATGGTACAGGCACAAGGAGTTTCGGCACTAGTGACGATGAGCAACGCGAATGAGGACTCATTTGTCCACATATACGTATGTTATATGGATAGTTGGCTGTGTTTGATGTTATTTGTCTAGTTTACGCCCGTATATAGGCAGACCAGTGTTACATATTTGGAGGGTTGCATTCATTTGACCTATTTTTCACAATCGTTTAATAAATCGTGCATTCGGTATTCTTCGGCAACACTCGGCCCGAGCTGTAACTGATTAATATACATATTTTGTTATTATACAGTTGAAGTTTATATTTACTGAAACAATTTGCAAGTCTTTTCGTTCAACTGAAAAACATCTTCTGTACACAAAAAAAGATCGTTATACTATAATGGATCTTGCTTACAATGTATTTATACGACTATTAGAGAATATACCGTGATCTGTACGTATCAATCAACCGCTAACTGTGCATATAAAAAACGTGCTGCCTGATCAGCATCGATTAAAGTATCAATAGATTATACAAACACCTACTCGCTTGTACAATTTTCTCGTGTCTTTTGCCATTAAATTAAAAAAAAAAAATACGTTTAACATTAATAAACGATTTAAATGTGAATAGTTTCGTGTTTGGCGTGTGCATGATTTCACATCATCAATTTGGAAAATTAATGTCAAATGTGACGAACGTGTGGTGGCAAACCTTATATCAATGTAATGTCAAATGTAATTATACATGACTGTATGATACACACACACACACAAGGATAGGACATAGGTATGTACAGTCACAGTTGACATATTGTCATCAACACTCACATACAAGTCAAGTTATTACACAGCAGGCCATGTAAATGCACATGTGTAGGGTTATTTTATATTCATGAGTTGGCAGCACCGTCGACGGAGATGGAACGATACGCCGGTGTGAACTAATTCACTACACATACGTGCATGTGAGTCGTGACGTCATACAAAGGAAAATAATAACACTATTATACATGTATAACGTATCCATACACATTTCTCTAGCTGAAACCATTAACAAATATTTTCATTTGAGTTTCTATTAGTATGATTGCGAGGTAGAATGTCTATCAAGCTATTCTTCATTCTGTAAAACTCCAATATATCAGTGTAAACACGCACCATATACAGATGTAATCCGTTATTCGTGTACAAGTTAATCACAACTGATCCGCGTTGCAAATTGAATTGAGAACATTTGCGCTAGTGGTTACACACTGACAAACACACACACGAAATTAGTTGTGAATGTACCAGAACGAGTACGTGCATGCCTGTGTATGCCGGATGACCTAAATGAAGGACGGCCCATGAACACAGGAGGAGCTAATGAAATTAAATGTAATGCTAATCATATGCCAAGATTTATTTTCAATTTAGCCGGTGGAATAATTTATTACGTATTCCGAGCCGAACAAACTGTTCTCTCTCATATAACGGGTGTAATTTATTAGCTAGTAAGATCAGTGCACCAGTGGCGTGTGTTACAGTAGAGGAATGCGGGGCCCACAATTATTGTAGATTATATTATGTAGATATGATATTTAAGAAAAAATCTAATATAATATCAAAATTAATTTAAAAATCAATCTGTTAATATGAGTTTATCGTTAAACGTTTTTAAGCAGGTATTTTTTTATATTATGAAATATGATTTTAATACAAATGCCGTTATTTTAAATGGTATTCAGCTATGTAGTTATTATTATAAAAAAATAGTAATAAATAAGAATGAAATATTATATTTTTATATAACGAAACTAATCTAATATTTTTAAAAATAAAAATCTGATTTAATGTATGTTAATAATTTCGTTAACAATGTAGCCAAAAAGGAAAAATGCTGTAAAAGTATCTAAATGGCGCCATTAATTTATCTCAGTAAATTAATGAGTTGTAATGAGAGCCATACCCGCATAGCTTGAGAAAATCCGTGGGCAGATTATAATTGCAGAACACGATCATAGACGTACGTTCCTTAACGTGGATGGGCGAAGTGCGGGATAGGACAAGGTATAACGAAAGTTCTTAGTCTCGGTGTTCAAATTAAGCACGCGATCGAAGCGTAATTAGTTCGACATAATTGAGTGTGAAATATGGAAACGAGATGAACTTAAAGCCTTTTTCCGCTCCAACAAGTCATCAATAAAATATGCCCCCCGCCTAATTGATTCAAATGTAACGCCCCTGCTCATAGATAGAATAAAAATGCCATTAAATCTGTATACAAAAAATACATACCAACAAAAATAGTTTCGAAAATATTTAACTAATTGAAATATTTATCCGGCATAGAACAATAATAACCTATAACGTATATGTTATTGGATACAATATAAAATAATATTAATTTGATTATAAAAACATTAAATGTACAGTTATTATTTTCAAATCGAGTTTCCAATTATTCATGTAGATGTATCTATTAAATGTACTCACATTGTGTGTACATTATTACAAAAGGTTTCAAAAAACACACAGTAGTTTTTACGGGGAGTTTTTAATGTCGGGCAACTAGCGCCATCTATTTTTATACCGACGAGTTAAATTCTGGACACGCTGGTCACAGACCAACTATTATTTGTACGTTGGCAGACAAAGTCTCACCACTGAATATGTATTTAAAAATGCAACACACATATATTTCCAGGCTGATATCAACAAAAATTAAAATGCAACTGTGCTAAATGAAAATCATACTTAAAAAAACATACTAGGATGAAATGAAATTACGGGATGTTATAAAATTTTAATTTTTTATACATTTATAAAAGCAACGTTATTTTAGTTTAGAATTAAACTTTGTATCTTTTAGTGTTTTTTTTTAATGATATATAGATATAAATCTCCTAAATTATAAAGGCAGCGCTCGCTTAACGTACACAAATTTCGGTACGGTAAATGAACATTCGTTAAACGCACGGAGAATTTTTGGGTATATTTCCGACGAATTTGTGTCAGTTTGTGTGATGCGATGTACGTTCGTGCGGATAATGAGTACGTAGTACGGACAGAGAGTCGTAAATAACCATGTATGTACGTAATAACGAACGTACGTTAAGTGAGCGGTGCATGTATACATTATAAGTATTCTTGCTTATATACAAGTAAGAATAATTCACTGTATGTTCAGGTTTTGATCGCTGCAGTGACATGCCACTTATCGTATCAATCAAGTTGTCTAGAACTATTAATCTCGTTATAACAGGAAAATTATACACTTCAGTGCATATCACGCGTCTTGACAAACAGTCGTCAGCAACAACAGTGGAAAAATAAAAATCACATACTCGCAGCTAACACCTAATAAAGGCTTATTTCATTTCCCGAATTGAGGATAAACGGAGGACTCAATATTTTCCAATAACGTTACATCATGGTAACTCGCTCAACAGCAATGGGGAGAATGGGAGAATGAGAGAGAGAGAGAGAGAGAGAGAAGGAGAGAGAGAGAGAAATGATTGGCCGGAAGGGTTTGTGTACAGTGGGACAAGCTTATGGCGATGTGTACAAATATATATATATATATATATATATATATATATATATATATATATATATATATATATATATATATATATATATATATATGATTGTGTGTTTGATGAATCGTATAATATCCAACTGAAATATACGTATGTATAAATATGTATGTATACATCACACAAATCAATTATTGACAACGTTATCCGACAAAAACACAGTTACGATGTTGATTATTTTGTATATATACACAGTAATTATCAATTTTTTTCTAATTACACGCTAATATGAAGAACGGAAAATTACGTATCGGCTATTTAATAATCGGTGGTAACTGATTAACGATTTCACATTGAAGGGATGGTGAATATTTATTTTTGACAAGAACTTTTGATGTTGATGAACATTCGTTATTAATGAAAGCAAGTACAAATACATTAATATTATGGAATTGTAGTTGTAGTGTATACACAGAAAAAGATTAAATACAATGATTCTCAGTTCGACGCTAAAAGAGTTACTAAATATTTCTACTAAATATATCATTGTTACTATATAAAATTGCGTATTTTTCTAGCATTACAATAGGGTTACATTTATAAGAAAAAAATAACAGCCGTTAGCAACCGACATTGTAGCTACAATTATGGGATCATTGTTGTGGAGAAACAAATTTCGCCACTAAAAAAAAGCCAGAAGGGCACGAGCCCGAAGCAGGTCATATAGAAATGCAAATAGGGCCCTGTTTGTCGCAACATCAAGTAGCGATGACGCAGAAGCACAAGCAACGACAGACGAGCCCGACTGCCTGCTGGTTGTCATCATACAAAGATCAAGAATTCAATTTCACGCCATACTGCAATATCACGGTGTAGGAATCAGGAACAGCGGCAACGTTTCATATGGAGGCATGCGACTTGCAAGTGTGAATACACACACACACACACACACACACACATAGCACGCATGAATATTAACGTGTAAATATTGCATGTATCATTCACGTAACTTGTGTTTGTGTGATGTTTTGTTTGTGTTATTTCCAGCGCCTGCTTGGATAAAACCATCACGTAATGGTCTGCGGCTATTCCGTCATGCTACACGTTTACACACGCACGTATGCACGTAAACGTAATACGTAGAGGTAAAGACGTTACCCATGTTGACAGCCGGATAGCACCTGTGGTAATATGTATGACGTTACACCACGTACAACATACGCTGCGTACGTACGTAAGCGTAAGAACGTAACGCGTTACGGCGTGAAAGTAAAGATGTTCGGATGCAAAGTCGTACATGTGAATAGACATGAATACATGTACGAGTATATAGATGTGAGATGTAAAAATAAGCACATAGATGTTGAAAGCAAACATATACATACGTGTATAAGGCGACATGAAAATTTTACCATTTATGTAGCAAAACTTTTGGATAATAATATAATGTCCCTATTTTTGTAAATATGGACGTGAATAATTAAAACGATATTTTCAAATAGATATTTACCTATACCAAGGATATAATTATAAGTTAGAGTAATTATTATAATGTTGATGTGTTGTATAATTACTTTGTTATGATTAGTTATAATTACTGACGCTTAAATAAGGTTAATATGCCAAAACACACACTATCTACATACTAGTCGTTACAGACAATACAAATAGTAATACACACAACCCTCGTTACATGAGTGCGCTTTATACGGCATTTCACTATACCGGCATTTTTTAATTACGGCACTTTTTACTTTCTTATACATAGTATAAAGAAAGTATAGGAATCATGAAAAATTTCGATTGCGAGATTTTGATGGAAATACATGTTTTGAGGTCCCCTGAATACGTTTTGACTATTTTCGCCATGACGTCTGTGTGTGTGGATGTGTGGATGTTTGGATGTGTGGATGTGTGTCTGTATGTTCATTATCTTCAAAACGAGCAAAGACAGGACAATGGAACTTCGTATTTAAAAGTTTTTTGATTATACGAAGAGCTGATTAGATTTCTAGCGTAATCGCACAACCGGAAGAGGAAGTTTACTGAAGATCAAAATCGAACATTGTGAATTATTAGAGAAACTGAAAGGGATATGGAAAAAGTTTTGAAATAAAAGTTATAGAAAACAATAAGCTTAAGAAAAAATGTTCTATGCATTTTTGTTCTATCTTTATCCGATTTTGAGTAAAATGTATTTATATATTGGCATGTATTTAAAATATCATATATGCTATGAAAACAAAACAAAGACAAAATATTTACAGAAATGCGCATTTGAAATGTCAAATATCTGCCAATTTAAATTGAGTATAAGAAAGTAGTGTGGTGACCACACCAGATTTTTCGATTTACGACCCACAATGGTTCGATATGCGGCCCAAAAATTCTTGTTCGATAAAAAATGCTGGATTCGTTATACGGCTTTTCGGCCAACTTTTCCGGAACGTATCTAGCGAGGGTTGTGTGTACAATTAGATTGTATTGTGTGAATATACGTAGGTAGAAAGTCCCTATGGGGCTTACCTTTGTAAACACATTTACTGACATATCATCAATTTGAGTCGAAAATTATAATTATGAAATTTGTCTGTAGATTAGTCTATTCCCAACATGCAAACACATACAGTCATATCTGTATAGTATAGTCTAGTAAATATATACATATATATAACACAAGTTGTGACAATTTGCATGCTTATTGACAAATAGCGTCAATAATCCTACAATATATACATACTCTATAGCTCTATACAAAGTCATGACATACTTGCTTAGATACAGTCATAGAACACATACTTATACACACGTATATATGTAGGCAATTCCCTGATGGTTCAGAAGCGATATCGGACCACGATATGCATGTAGTTCCCTCTGACATGTTCCGACCGGTTCAATCAGCCCTTATACATCATGTACGGCTATTTCATACAGCGCGCGTGAGTGTGAGAGCGATAGATGCGTGGTGTGTTGGACACGAGCCGAAGACCACGGGGTCGAGACAGATACTTAAAGTAATGGTTGAAATGGAGCCAGATTAGTTATTTATAACGATGGCTGCTCCTCCTCGCTCTGGGAGATGCACCAGAAACTCATCATGCGAGCGAGCGAGCGAGCGAACGAACAAACGAACGAGTAACAGAGAGAGAAAGAGAGATCACGCGCACTCTCTTCTTCTCCTGGGTGCAATGAGCCAAGTGGAGATTTGTTTCAAGAAATCCGAACGAAATTATTCATTCCACTGTTTGTTTTTCCATTGGTATGTTTTGCCTTTAACTTTAAACAACTTATAATTTCACGTTCAATCACAAGTATTCTAGTTTAAAACTACTTTGTCTTAACAACAATGAATATTATTAAAAATAACATTTCAACAGAGATACAGATCATGTATGTACATATGTTAACGCGCAAAGTGTGCGTACAGATTATGGACACCCTGTATATGTTTATGCACGTGCCTTGCCGTGTATGATATTGCTTCTAGCGTTGGCTGACAAATACGTTTGTTTATGCGTTCAGCTGTTTAAATGCAAATCAGAAAACACAAAAAAAAAACAAAAAGCGATCGGTACAGTGCTCACAAATTTAACAATGATGTCGCGCATTTTATCCCGTTGAAACCTTTTATTTGGTTTTTGTTTTTGTGACAATCGACAACCAACGAGACCCGCGTTGCATTCTGTTCCGCGCATATCATACTCTCTTTCTCTCTCTATTTGCGTTGCCACTCCTGAAAATATAAAGCCATAAAGCACCATGCCGAGATGGTTAAATTATTCCAAAATGAGATTTGATATTCATAAACAACATGATCTTGTAAATATTTACACATTTTGGATTAAATGATACTGTTGTTTCTTTGTGCGTTGGCTGGTTTTGTAAAACAGTGTTACGGGACTATTAATAAAACTCTTTTAAGCGATGAAAATCATATTGACTTATGACAAAGATTATATGCTATTTCAATAAACCCCAATGTCATTCAACGTTCAATAAAATCATTGCATGTCGAGCATCATCATCCACTTTTCCAAATATAATATAATTAATAACTTTTTTATTTAGCAAATTTGCTAATTTACATTCGTATGAAATTGGTTACGTATCGTTACGAATCCCACAAATTCCTGAATCGCTATTGTTATTGTTTGTTTCTGTTGTACTCGTGTATATTTTGGCTCAATGTAACTGTATTGTACGAAATTTTCCGAGTTACATAAAAAGATAAATAACACATCGCGTCAAAGTTAAGAGCCGTAGCAGTAATAAATTACACAGCTAATTTTGCTATTGTTGGAACAAACAATCGACTTACGAAACATCACATCTGGCAGCGGCCTACTTTGATCGTACAGAAACACATCGAGAATGTAGATGTTACATGTATCCATACCACGAAGGTAATGTACATCACTTTATATTAAGAGTTACAAGAATTCATTGACATACTTCGCGGAACATATGTTAATTTGAGATTTGTATTTCAGTGGAAAAATAAAAAAAAATCTTCTACGGCACTGTAATAACTGCATGTATCAACTCACCAGTCTCCTCAGCATACTGGCTGTCAGTCATTTGTCAGTAGAATCCAAAACACACACTTTCATTTCACAATATAAACAGTTGAAAGTACCATGAATAATAATATCACTTGTCAAATACGTAACTATTCATTCCATCAATAAATACCACTTCACTGCACTAAAAACGATCGAATTATTAATAGTGACAGCTGCTCAATTGTCACGTAAACAACTAACGATCGATTCTCACAGCCTACTATTAACCGTGCACATATGAATATTATTAAGTTAATTTGAAAGAAATTCTATGTTAATAGTTATTATAATTAGAAACATGTTTGTACGTTTTAATTGTCCGTTATTTAGTTTAAAGTCCATATTAAATAGTAAAACAATTATAGAGTGTAATTAGTCTGAAAGCCATGACATGGAATCGAAACTTGTTATCATTAACCCATAAAGCAAATATGTATGTATGACTGAGTATATTTGAATCAATTTAGTAATTAGTGTTTCATTAGTAATGTAGTTTAGAAATGTACTTCGCGTACGTATAATTAGTTCATTTGAAAATGTAATTAGTCAGTCATACACAAGGAAAATATAAACATTAATATACTAAATGATAGGTAACTGACGTAAAATGTAACATACTAAACTTTGACGTTTTACCAACTGAACCAAAAATATCTTGGTGCTGCTATCTGTTGGCGGTCGTTGGAACTATTATCACTTGTGACATTAATATCAAAGTTTTAAATTTATGTTTAACTAATTTATGCCAAATGCACAATTACATTTTCTAATATGTACATTGCTATTGAATATAACTGAAGTAAAAAATGGAATATTAAGGAATTACGTATTCTGTATTAAGTTTTGTTGCCATCAAACATTAAACTTTTTACGCTTTGAGTAATTTGAATCACGTATAAATTGACTATTTCTGTTTATAATTGTATTTTGAATGACACATTAATAAGTGCTATTACGAAACCACATAATTATATTGAATATATAATGTACAAATGAAGTATATTTATAGAAATTGAAAGTCACTCATTTAACGAGTTATATGCAATATTGCGTACATATTATTAGAATAGGTATTTAATGACGTTATAATAAAGCTATACTTTTAATAATTCGATTGTTTTACCTGTAATTTGAAAATTGTTATCACCACACGTACTTGTCACTTCAAAAATGGATGCCACTAGCGGCAAAACTGTGAACTAGTAAATGCATTCCCGGCAAGCTAAATAGTAAACATTGTATTAATTTGTAAGTCGACAGGAGCGTATTCAGGATCAAATTAGAGTTTTCACAAAATATGCAGAATTTAAAAAAATGTTTTATTTATATACGAACTTTTAACATATAGTTTCTTACATATGTACAATGTACATGACATATCGCATATATTAGGACATTTGAATATGTATTCACATGATTTACTGGAAGTTAAATATTACATGTACTTAAATAATAATAATAATAAAATACAATTCCAACAAATAATAATAATAAGAAACAATAAATAAACACAACAGTTTTCACTGTTGTTGTAGGAAAAAACATCAAGAAAATCAGAATAGCCAATATCTATTCTAACTTAATGAAAATCTATATGCATAGGATATGATAATTGTATGGAATAAAATATTTATTATAAGCAAAGTTCCTAGATAAAAAAAATAATATAAAATTATAACAGATAGATAAAAAACGACATCAACTTGGTATCAAAATGTTTAATGGTATATTTAATCATAGTAACTTATATTTCCAATATTATTTTGCCAATTCATTTGTCTCTCTTGCAAGTTAATCCTGTATTACACCATTCAACATGGGAAAGCGTCAGATTTGTTTGAATAAGAGTTTTGTATATTATGTATAAATGAAATACATGATATATAGTTTAAAGTAATAACAAAATACATATATAAAATGATAGTTAAAAAACAGTAATTGAGCAATGTTGAAATTTGTTTATTACAAGCAGATCATACGTGAATGGCGTATTTGAATTAATATTATTTTTTAAATTTTTGATAAAATCAAATGTTAGAAAAATGGAACAAGCATAAGTGTGAGGCCGAGATTCGGTATCTATTTCAATGTTCGGTTGCACGTAGGATTTAGCTGTAAAGAATAACATACATTATATACCAGAATCCATTCGTTACGATTCTATGTATTTTATAATCGCTTGGTAAAATTGTAACATCCCCAGTGCAACCGATCACCAATGGTACTGAATTCGGTGATTCAAAACTGCGGAAAGAAACAGTTTGTGCTGTTGGAATCATCCATATCTAGGAACGACGGTAATTCACTGCCAATATTATTGTAGACCATCGGACTGGCCGCCATATTGTTATGAGCTTGCTGGTAATTGATTATAGGTGGCGTTGACGCCATCATACACGAAGAACGCATTGGTGTTTGGTTGCAGTCTTGACGTTGCGCGCACGGCGATATCGGTGGACTTGGACTGTCTAAATTAATAACGGATGGACTGCGATAACCGGAACTCGATACCGAACTTGAACCGGATGTGGTAGTGCTTAGTTGCACGTAACTAGCTGTGCTCGATACACTAGTTGTATCTGAAACAAACACATCTGAATATTAATGCATTTTATCGTTAGTGCAACGGATCATTCGTGGACATACATTAGTCATTTGTTTTATATTTCCTCTTCATTGTGATGCATTTTAAACACCTGAAATGAACAAGGTCACAAAAAGAACACACCAATAGTATAATAAATTTCATCATCACCATTATCATGTGAGTTGGAATAGAGTAACTAGACATTAAACATTTGTATTCTGGTTCAACTTGAATTAGGTAACTGAATAAATATGAATGGAAATGTTTAAGGTTATGTTAGTGCAACATAAATTATAAATAAATTGGCATGAATGACTTCTATTCTTCATTTTTCATGATCATGTTTCAATTTTTTTTTCCAGTTCTACTCTATTTCGACTCAATGACAATATTATATTTAATTATAATCCATGGTTAAATTTTGATACTTTTTATTATATTTTTTTGGTCTTTAGATAGAAAAGTACATTTTATATATTTAGGTATCTGTACATCAAAACTTGAATAATACGAAATAATTACACATTTCTTTGAACACTGTTTGTTAGTAACTTAAATCAATTCATGAATATTTTCTTTTTCAAATCAGCCATTTGCAATCTATTGTTACAGTATTAAAGTATTGCAAAATCAATATGGCTGTCAAAAAATTGAAATTTTAGATTAACATATTGCATAAATTGTTCAACGGGAATTTATAAGTCTTCAAAAATATAAGAAGCCAAACATTTCAAAACTATGTCCAATGTTAGCGAATCACTTTCGTCAATATTACACATTTCCTGTATCAAAACTATTGCAGTGTGGAATCGAAATGAAAATGTCTGTTTTAAAAGAATATTTTATATAGTATTGCTAATGCAAGGAAATATAATGAAGTGTCATATTATTAAAATGGGAAGAATGCAAATATGCAGATACTGGTACATAGTTTCGAAATTATACAATATTGTTGGCGGAATAAATTAACGTTAAGATCATAGTTCTTTGGTTCTGACCAACACAAATAACAATTTGTTTTCAGTAAATACAAACTCTCGCGTCCACGCAAAGATTACAATTGTAAAAAAAAATAATAATTATTTACACGAACTATCTAAACGATAGATTCGTATGTTTACTCTAAACTTAAGAGAGGGGTGTTTTACCTTTCACTTTACAATTACATTTAACAGATGGCGTTACTGTCACAACTGAAAGGTACAACACGATCACAAATAAATACGTAGACAACATAGAGTAAGTGAAATTTCGTTCTCAGAATTTCACATAGCAAACAGACGCGGCAAATAGCAAAATACAAGTGATGTCAAAACATGTGCATGCATAATTTGCACAGTTTAACATTGTATATAAATATGGCATTACTTTAAATTTAAATAATACTGGAAACTGTCGCTGCAATGGTAAGTGATGTTTATATTTCAAACTTATCAACGTATTGTTTACAGATAATTTACTTAATTCTGACAGATAATGTATAGGTAATTCTGGTCATATCAGAGAACGAAATTTCCTCACTCGTTCAGGCCATATAATCTAGGCTGTAAGATCAATAATTAACATTACAAAAATAATTTAACAAATACACTACAGAACATAAAGTGTCAGTCATTCGGAATTATTTTTTTACAGAGAAACAAAACTAACATGTTATTATCATTATTATTATGTTTGAAGAAATAATAAACAATTGGTACATACCACTAATCGATACGATAAGCCGTAAGTACACAACATAATGCATTCGCTTTATGTTTTTTATTTAAATAAAATGTTGATGCGAGTTTGTACAAATGTGAGTGTGTGAGAGCCGATGCGCTTATTTGTCAGTCACTCTTCACGAGTCCATTCTTCTTTTTTTACTTTCTTGACCTACAATGACAAGCATGACTTAGGAACAGGATCTCATTGTGAATAACTCCCTGTTCTTTTTACACATCAACAATCAGATAGCAACAGATTGATTGTTCGTATTATATAGGTGAAACAATTGTTGGAATGTACACATTAAGATACTCCTACGAACGAAGCCTGGTATGTGTTTATCTATATGTATAAAAGCATAATTCACTACTGTGCAATAATGCTGAGCTGTCCGCTGGATCTGTTGTTAATAAAATCATTTGAAAATAAAACGCACTTCATCATTTTAATTGTCAATTGCACACTGCTACACAGATGAAACGTGAGTTGTTCTGAATCGTTCAAGAATTATTCGTACATTTTCCGGGTTTTTCTATAATTCAATGTAAATGAAATGATCAACTTCGTAACGGCAATGGTGCGATATTTTGTTTTTGTTAATTTTAGTTGGCGCCGTCAACTGATAACTCAGCGTACAGATCTACACAAATGCAACAACGCAAAAATGTTCATTAATAAAGTAATTAAAAAGAACTGCGCCATAAGTAAACATAACATAAGGCCCGTAAGTAATTTGCATGCATGCACACACACCTTGAACAGAGGTGTGTGTGGTGAATCAGCGCACTGTACTCTACACGTTCACATTTTACGTTACGTTCATTTGTACTATTGTGAACACACATTTACATATACATATTTTTAATATGGCGGATAGCGCACAAAATTGTATAAATGCAATCGATCAATAACTTTGGTTTTAGTAGTAAATTTCGTTTTGTGACAGGTAAATAATTATATTAGCATACTTATATACAAGTTACGGAAAATTTATGATTTCTGTTAGCATAACAAAATACATAATAAATTATACAAAAATTATTATATTTCACAGACCCTAAATAATTATGTACATTCTGCCTTTTGAAAGTTATTGAATAAATCCCATTTTGAAAATGTATTTTCCAACAAACAGAGCAATCGTTGTTTAGTTAACGTTAGAAAACAGATTTTAAAATGTATCACATGCGGTAAACATAAGCTTAGACTATTAGCAAAGCCCGCTGTATATACAAATATGTATTAGCAATTGCATAATCGTACATGTATGATTTGTAATTATTATGTGGGTATGTACAGGAGTGTATTCTAGTTATTTGTGTATGATTTACAGAGCACAGCACGTGGATTCACAAGGGAAATGATATAAGACATGATTATATCCCGTCCCGTAATGATAAATAGGTACTAAGGAATTAACCTAAGCTAACTATCCAGTCCGTGATCCTTCAGCAAACCATTACTCTAAAATCATAACTAGTAAAAACGGCACCAAGCGGTTACAAAAATACTACCAAAAATTGTTATGTGTGAAGGTCCATAATAGTATATAGAAATATATAAAAAGAATAAATTCTATGGCAAATATATTTTTGTTGTATTTTTTTTTTACAAAAAAATGAGACACGACTTGCTAAATATTAGATATAGTTCACATCATGTTCTTGTTTTGAAAATACTTACAATATTTACATTTAGAGAAAAATAATCTATCTATAGTATATATGTGTATATGTATTTAATACTAATATTTTAGACATGTTTTTTTACTACCCCAGTAATAGAGATTTTTATAAATTGACGGGTAAAACTTAATTGACATTTATGTACATTTATATAAAAAAAAATAATTAATACTCTTACTAATAAGTGGCTACCAAGGTGATTGATACAAACACGGATGATTATTTGAACCAAGATCATTTAAGATTCTATATATGTGTGTGTGTATGTATGTACAGTGTATATCAGCTATTGAATAAAGTTTAGACAGATAAATAGTTATAATAGAGGGTGGCTGTGGTTGGCGGAAAAATAAGTTGTATGTAGTTTTAAATAAGATATTGTTCCAACATACCATTGAGTGTGTTTGTCGAATCGGGTTTGGGCGGTGTTTTACGTTTTGCCGGTTGCTCGTCTTCCGAATCGCTAAGCGTCAGATCCACAACGGTCGAATTTTTCTCACCACCCGATACTGACGTACTGACTTTTATCTTTGACTTGTCATCGGGCATTACAGGAATTATATCTGTAACAGTACCGTCAAAAAAATGCAACATAAATATTAGAATGCCAACAAAAATCATTCAACATGAATTGTTTTGTTATAAGAAAGTCTGACAATGTTTCTGATATATTGAACTTAGTAGATAAACTGAATTCTTAATTCATGTACATTAGTATTCATTTCATTTGAGTTTAAAACCAGGTTCATTTCACTTACCGTCATCAATAATTTGTACACTCTCATCCAATTCTTCACTTTTGACTATATCTTTCTTGATAATTAGCTGCGAACTCCAGGATCCGTCTTTATGTAACTGTATTTCATTTGTGTCGCCCGGTAAGGCCGATGAAGCAAGAACATTTTGGAAGTATCTGTATAGAATTCATCAGTTAGTAAAACATTGTCTCTTGCGATACCAGTACAAGGTTAGTGTATCATTATTTAGTTACCCGTCAATCACTAGATGATCATAGATGGCAGGTTTATCACAGACAGGACAATTCCATGTTGGTTTACGTTCGTTCATTTGCAGGAACAACGACGCATCGAAACACTGTAAATGCTGACAAGTTGTTGCTCGACACGGCGTCGTCATACGCATTTTGCCTAGCGGACACATAAGAGATACCCTTAGAGATGTCGTTGCTATTTCACAATCAGCGTCTTCACTCAGTTTTTCCTTAACTGTAAACATACACAAACTGTTAGTACTTCGCCGTGGGTATAAACAATGTTGAATATGCACTGTATTCAAAGTAGACACTAGGGAAGATTGAAATATAATTATAACTCACTCAATCCTCGTGTATAGTCGGCGTGTTTGATGCCTCTCTGTTTCAAACGTTGCAACAATTCCGCTGAATTGAGCTTCTGAACCAGCATAACACTCATCACATAGCCTCGGCCAAACTCTGTAGCCCATGAAACGGTAACGGTGTTTGCTATTACCGGATTTAACTTTATCAACGGCGTTATATTAACAGGTCGAGGCGGTCGTTTCGGATCAACTCCGGGTTTATTTGTAGGAATAGGATTCTACAAAAAAGTCCAAAAGAAAACGATAATAGCATCCTTCAACGTTAGTTGTGAATTGTTTTTTTTTTACCGGCAACGGACAAAGTTTATTGTTAACTTTGACGACAACATTTGGCGGAAAGAAATCTTCTTGTTCGCACGACGTTTCAAGCAAACAGAACCTTAGTTGCACTTGTTTCAAGTACTCTAACTTTGAATCAGGTCTCAGGTCTCTGTTGCTGCCAATGTCTGTTGCTTGTGCGGGTGTTAGGTGGAAGAAGAACGTGTGGTCCTGCATACGTTGACTGTTCTGGGGCACCAGCGATGAGGGTTTTATTAGGTCAGCCAGCACGTCGAAGAATGGTAACCGCTTAAATCGTACATCAGGATGTACGGGATATGCACTGGGCATTGCAGGTTTGGTTGTAGTGTATTGTTGCGGTGCATATTGATAAATACTTTGTTGAGTGTACATAGTTGATCTCGGCTGTGAACAAAGTATACCAATAATTCACAATGTCAAATGGATCCAAAACACATCTAATATTATTTATCAGTGAAAATTTTATCAACAAATTCATTTGTAGAACCTTTCTACAAAAAAATACAAATACTAACCTCAATGATTGACATTTTTTTGACACTATTACTATGGTTATTATAACATATACAAGTTTTCATCCCGCGACCTTCCAGATTACTGTTTGAATCGAGAAATATTGAATAAAGAAATATGTTACAAAATACACAAGCTACAATTAATTATAAATGTTGTCATTATAATGGAAGTGAAGATTTCAATAGCTCAATTACAGTGGTGTCCATGATAGAATAGACAATGATATCTTTAGTAACTGTCCGTCACACCATTTTCGAGAAGTGTTTATGAACACAACTTTCAAAATCACCTAGCATAACAATCATTATGATAACAAAATAAATAGTCTTTCTCACGGAAGTCACGCTATACCTTTTAGAAAATACACATATGCAAGCATAGCTACTTCGTAATATAAAAGATCACTTTTATCGAACCATATATCATATGAATTTATAACTTGTATCGGAGACATTGTCAAACTCTGTATTTATTTTTCATATTCTCATCTTTCACATGATACGCGTTTCGTTTTCATCTTATATTTTAGTTTATGAAATATGTATTAGTATAACTAGTGATTGTTGACGAAAGTTATGTGTTAGTGGAGAAGGAAGACAGCTACAGGTGAAAAATAAAAATGAAAGTTTTATTTGCCTTTTGTGCATTTACCGGTGGTAACTGTCGACTGTCCGCCGATGCATTGAAGGGATGCACCGTGGCTCGCGGTATGTTGGACTGCGGTTGCGGCATATTCGGGGTTAGGGTGGGCGGTGATTGTAGATCCTTGGCGGCAACAACCGTGGTTGGTTGCCCGACCGCACCTGTATTAGTGAGGGCACCACTTTGTCTGTAAAACACACAAATACAAACGAAACATATTATACACTTGGCACTAACCAGAACATACATGTTTAAACCTGATCATGAACAATTAATAAATTCGTAGGTGATCCAATTAAGCACTAGATTGGCTGTAAGGAATAACTCAAACGTCAATGACAAAAAATCCTAACCAAAATGACTATTGTCTATGAATTAGAGCAACAGGTACAAAGACAATTTTGCACGATAATGAAATACATATAAAAGTATTATATATTTGTTTTGGTATTAATCAGTTGACAAGTAAATTACACAGAGAATTGATTAAATCACATTAATTACGCACTAATCAGTGTTGATATAGATATTTGCAGCTGTATGTACTACTGATTAAGAAAGTTGAATTGTTCTTACAGGAACTGCCGGGAGAAATTTGTCATGAGATAAGAAATGTGTGTTTTATCATTATTAGTGACGGTTGAAACAAGCAGTTTTATACGGGTCGCCGTTATCAGTGACACAACAGTGCTGGCATAAAATCCATTGCGCGTGGGAAACTGCATTGGCATACTCACTGTATACTCTTGTAGAGTTCCCTTATCTTCAAGTGAACTGGATGAGAACGAACTCGCAACAATTCTAACGCTCTCTGTTGCAGTTCATTCTTCCGTCCAGATTTGTTACGACCCGCAAACCCTAATAGCATCTGGAGTTCTGACACTCGAAAATTTAAAACCATATTCTGTAAAAATTGTCTCATAAGTCACACTCTGACTAGTGGTAAAACATAAAACTTGAACTTTTTTTGTTTGTTAAAAACTACGTGCATTCGTGTGTCATAACTGTTGATGCATATGTCTACCCCAGTTACCATCATAGATAAACAAATTACACAAATTCGTTAGCAGTCTGCGAATGAACTTGGCGGTTTGGCAAATGAAGGTTATTATAACGACGGGTTAAAAAATTTGCTGGCTCAGTGAAAACATTATCACGCAAACAAAAGTTATTTGCATGAATTAGTATAGGTTCTGAAACTTACCGATAAGTGTAAAGTGGATATACATCGTGGTAACGTTTCATTGGAATGTTGTGTTTTTAATTTTGATACAGCACAAAACTGGCATATCTTGTTACAAAAATGTAATTTTCGTAAAAAATTACTAACAATGTTAATTCTTCACTAGCCAGAAACCATGACACCAAAACAACCGGAAATGGCGGCGACTGACTTATTATTATTCTCCTACACCCGCCAAAAATTCGGAACACGACATGTTATATGAAGAAGAAGAAACATAAAGGCCGGTTCACTATGAACAAACGATGAACGTAATATAACAACGTAGCAGACATATGCATCTTATGATACACTTAACAATTAGCAATACAGAATTAATGAAACCAACAAGAGCGGATTAACGTCAGCATTATACATTTTTGCAATTTATATATTAAGAATAGATAACCTTAAAATCAACAAAAAATGAACATTTACGTTTACTGTTATGTATACGTCTAACGTTAATACACCATTATTTTTAGATCGAATACAGTTAGTATTAATAACAGTAACATTGCTTATTGTTAATGAATGTTAGACACAAATCGTATTGCAAACTAGTACTTTAAACTGTTAATTACAATAATAAGTAAATACAAGATACAATTTGTCACTATAAAGAAAGGGGTTAATGTTTCAAACCTTACTTTTAATTCTTCTGAATCCGCTGACATTTTTGATTAAAAACTATATTTCTATATAAAACACTTTATGGTAATAATAACAAACTGAATAAAACAATTTTCTAATTACGACTATGCGCATCACATATACAAATTCTTCATTTTTGGGTTAAAATCACATCACTTTTAAAAACTAATCGTTGAAAACAATTCACAATCACATGTATCTCACTAGTTTGTTTTTGTACTAATAAAATTGGTTTGGTATCAATGTGATGTGGTACTTGACTTATTTTGAGCGCTTTTTTAAAGAAAATATCCCAAACAACTTTCTACAAGATTGCATACTAACATGCTTTTGGATAATAATAATAAGACAAGACTATTTTGAGTATATTACATGCGGCCAGTAGTGAATTTCAAAATATTAAGCGCCATTTTAGCTGTCAAAGTTGGGTGATCGAAAGAAAAGCAGTTGCAAATTATTTTGATAAAAACAATAGAATATTTATAATTAGAAATGATACATGAAGCATTATTGTATCTTTGGAATTGCCCTGGAAAATTTTGCAGTCCAAATGCTGAAGAAGTATGTTTATAACCTAATTTATAATTTAAAACAATCCTGTAATCATTGTTGTTTGCTATACAGGAATGGTTTAATATGATAGAATTACGGGATTTTTTACATCCTGGCGAACGAAAATTGCTGCAGCGAATAATGCATGTAGCTTTAGATCATCATCATATACAGGAATTTATAAAATTAGTATTAACGCAAAATACACAAAAACTAGATATACAAGCAGTTCATGAAGGTATCTATTATAAAAATATGAAAACACAATTTATCTAAGTTCAGCGAAATCCTTTAGTATTTCAGGGCAATAATTTTCACACTGTTAACACTGAAAAATCTTTGGTAGAACGTAGGCCTGATGATATTGGTAAATTTGTTTAGAATAAGCTTGCCGCATACAGGCATTATCAACTTTATGTGTAATTTTAGAGGATCAAGGTGAACATTTGCAAGAAGGATTGTATCTGAAAGCATTCTGCAATGGTTTGGATGCTGTACTACAAGATTATCGTAATGATATTGTAGATTTAGAAAAGGAGATTTTGAAGGATCCCCAGTTACCGCTTACATTTGTTTTAAGTCGTGTTGAGAGATATGTAACATTGTTTGATGCTATTAAATCTATGATACGAGTTGTTAAAACAGAACGTGTCCATGGTTGTTTGCTAATGGGACGATTGTTAAAGTATTACAATTGTGGTATTAAACAGGTTGCTGATGCAGCTTCTACGTAAGTTTATTTCAATAGGTTTATATAATCGGTTGTTTTATAAGATAATATGCAGTAATTTTCAATACAATTCATCAATATTTTGAATACAGTCAATAGTAATATATTTTCCAGGATTATATGTTCAATAAACACTATGTTCTACCGTCATTTATGTAACTGGATAATATTTGGTGATCTAGTCGATGTATATCAAGAATTTTTTATTTGCGATGCCAAATGTCCTGATGACAATTTCTTATGGAATTTCTCCGGGAACGAAACAAGAAATGATCTGGAAGTATTTAGTGAAGCTCTGGTAAATTATTACGTCAACATCTCAAATTAATTCGTGTCATTATTATATTATATTTCAGAAAGGACATCGAATTAGACGTCCACCAAAAGTTCGTAAATTTTATGTGAAAGAAAATATGGTACCATCGAATATTACCATTGAATTGGCACAAACTATATTGTTTATGGGTCGTATGGTATGGATAATACGAAATGATCCAACAAATTTACAAGACGATAAACTGATTTTGAAACTGAAACGAGATATATGGGACGGAAAAGAGGCGTACTATTATCAAAAATTACGTGAGCTGGAAAATCTACCATTTAATTTAGCACAATTTGAAAAGGCTATCGAGGATTGTAGACTGTGTTTAACGAAGGTAAATACTATTTTTTGTTTAAATATTGTACTCCAACTATAAATTACTCTGTGTTCATATTTTAGTACTTGTGGACAGTCATGGTGGAAGAAGCTAAATTGTTTGATCATTTACAACTCATAAGAGATTATTACGCTCTGGGCAGAGGCGAACTATTCCAACAATTCATTGTTTCTGTTCAAGAAAACGTAAAAGACACTCCGAATGATTACTTGGTATTAAAGTTAAACTCAACATTTAAAGAAACTGTCAAGAGAATGTACTTGGAAAGTGATAAAACGTACAAGCGCTTTCAATTATTCTTTCCTACTGATTCAGATCGAACAAATGGTAACAAATAGCATTTTCTTGTTTGTGAACATGTACATATTTTGTGCGGTATGTTTAGTTCATAATCCATGGCTGCATATACAAATGAATTTCGAAATTGTGTGGCCGCTGCATATTATATTCCATCCCGGCGCAATGGCATTGTATAACAAATTGTTTAACTTCCTGATGAGAGTTAAGAAAACACAAATTGATTTGCAAAAGTTGTGGAAGTTGCATATGGAGGGAAAACATAAAGTGTAATTATATTAATCTTATCCTTATTTCAAACCTAAATTCCATTGATTTCATTTTAGATATAATGGGGTTTCTGTATTAAGAAATACTCTAATGTTTCTAATCAATAATCTGCAGTATTATCTGCAAGTAGATGTTATTGAAGCACAATTTGCTGTACTGATAAAATCAGTTTCAAATGCGCAAAGTGTTGAAAACATTATCAAGTTACATTCGGAGTTTCTAGGAAATCTCATGAGTCGTACGTTTCTCATGACAATAAATGATGTAAGTGAAATTATAAAACCGTGTCGTAGAATTATAAAGCATATTATGAGCTATTATTGTACGAACTTTTACAGAAATCCTGCAATAAAGAAAAAGATCAATTGTACAAAATTCCATCACTCAATTATGAAGCATCAAATCCAGTAAGTAAAGATGAACAAGTTATAAAAATACTGTTTAATTTTCTAGTACCTTCATACATATAATTAGATAACAATGAACAATTACTAACATACCGTTGGAGCATACAATACACTTATAAATATTATTACTTCATGCAGAATATATCATTGATCTGGAATAGACATAATTCCATTCGAAATCAATTGAATATTTTTTTTGGTGAACTTATGTTATCAAATAGAAATAACATTCAATTATTACCAATGAAAACAAATACATTGCATTATATGCATTGAACTATGACGTCACAAACACTATACTTACACATTTCGCATAAAATTGAACAATATATATCGAAATATGATTGGAACCTTCAATAATAGCAATTATAATGTAGAACTAAGTAGAACTTGAAGAAAATTAGCTGCACCTTTGTGATAAATATTATAATTTATGTTAATATATGGATATAAACAGCAAAAAGCTAGGTTATAACGTAATTATTTTTGGCATTAGGTTCACACAACAATACTTCTTTTTCTGCAACTATGCGACAAGTTCTGTAAGGAAGCCAGTGTGTGGGGAACGGAATTAACGGATGTTGAACAACGCGAATTAGCCGAGTTACATGACAAATGTAGTCTTCTGGTGGAACATCTCCTTGGAATGTTGTACTCGTTGCGTGAACACACGTCAGGAAGTCATCTTCAACAGTTACTCCATAGAATTGATTTTAATCGTTGGTTTAGCAAGAACAAACCCGATTTCAATCTGTCAATTGTGTAACATTCTATATTTATACTTTTTTTCTTATTTATTCACATTATATACGTTATATGTATTTTATGTTATATTTTCTTTTTCATTACTTTCATAAATAAAACCATATCTGTAACGGAAAATAGAAGTATTGTATTTGATTGTTTTCAGATAATAATGTAATGCAATAAAACCACGATACTTACTAATAAATAGTACCATAACAATAATAAGCATAATCCACATCCAACATTTGCAAGCACGTCTAGAATGTTCTGCCAATTTCTCAGATTCAACTTTTAATCTGGAGAAATTTTTATCGGTCAAATGTGCAGACTTTGTCGCTACTTCTGTATCTTGTTTAATAATTTTGTTCGCTAGTTCAGATTGTTCTTTTAAATTTCTTGTCAAAATCAACATATCTTCAGCTATTTTTTCTTGCATATTTTGATGATATTCCAATATTTCATCAGCATCTTCTGAACCTCTGGTATTTCGCAATCGTAGATTGTCTAAAATGTTTTTTTTTCTTGAATAATAATATCTTACAAAAACGTATAACAAACTTACTTTCTGTGCCGAGAAGTTCATCTCGTGTTGATACATTTTTTGTCGGAATTTCTTCACCAGATTCTGAATCAGATATTTCTTTTGGTGAAATAGTTTCGGAACAACTGTCTTCGGCAATAAGACTGTTCAGAATATTTATACGACGATTATAATCATGTATATTGTCTGAACTAAAAAATTAATTCAATCAAGAATGAATAAATTAATTTTAAAAGTTTTCTTACTCATTTATTTCTTGTAGTGATGTTAACATATCAGTTAACGATATGATGTATTTTGGAAATCTTTGGTCATCTTTTTGATTATTTTTAACCATAAGCTCGCATTTTACTAACAACCTACGAAGGTTCACTTCGAGGCGACTTAAACCCATTTTGTTGCTATAAATTAATTACTGTATTAATAACTAAAAGTAGTAAAAATATGGAGAAATCAAAAATTATGACATCGTTAAATAAATGTAATATTTATTGCATCAGATTAATAATGTACTTTGCTACTTGACGCAGAATAATGAATTGCACATTTAAAAAAATAATCTGAATAATAATGATTCATGTACAAAATGTAATTATATGCCAAATACATATTTACTGATACGCAAAATACTAAAATATTAATATAAAAAAAATATACAGTATCAATATTTTATAAACATATTTGGATTTACTATGCCATTTCAATTTAAAATGAAGTAATACAATATGTATATTCTTGAACTACAAGTTAATTAATTTTTTATATTTTGATTATTTATTTATAACTAGCTTAATTTGAAAACTTACACTTTGACAGATGTAAAACGATTTTAACGACGTCTGTGTCCACTACAAGAAGCTAGTGACGAGGTATAGTTTTCTCTTAAAAAATAACAATTTTCTCAATAATACGATCACAAATCCTTAAATAATATGTACTACAGTATTTGATAGTATTTGATTCACTGCATGTATTGTTAAAATAAATATAAAAAACTTCGTTATCGCCGATCTGTCATTAACATTGCCACATGACTTCTGTCAATTTGTCGGTAAAACAGATACATGCCAATTCGGTATCTGGCACCGATTTGCGCGCGAATATTTGAAACTCACTTTGTATTTCTTTTAAGGATGGAGGAAATTGAATATAAATTAAGCCAAAACAATTCTGTGTCAATTGTGCAAGCTATATCGAAGCTTGTAGAACTAATTAAAGTGAAGAAATCAATACCTAATACTGATAAAACTGCCAAAGATGATTCGGATCTTAACATTGCCGAGTTACAATTGCTTAAATCAAAGTGCGGAATTGAGAATTCTACTGTTAGTATTACAGCTAGCCATGGTATTGTTTCATTAGTTGAAGACGGCATTTTACCTACCGGTTCTACTCTCTCAGATTTAATGGTTATACTTTCAACTGCAAAGTAAGAAACGAAATAGTATTCACGAATTATGTTGCTTCAAATTAACAATGTTGTTTTTGCAGATGTTATACGGGCATTACAATGGCTATAGGTAATATACTTCTTTTAGACCTTCGACGAACTTTAGACGTTAACAAAAATTATAAATGTCCGTTTAGTATACAGAAACCGCAGCATCCCTTGATTTCATTGTTAATACAGAACAGTGAAATCTGGCTTGAGATTTTTACTCAGATTCAAATGTTTATGAACCACTACGATGATAAGTAAGTACTGAAGTAATTCAATCTATTTGATTATATATGTAACTGTAAAGTGTGTTTTTTTTTTTAGAATTACTACCAGTAGTTTAGAACTTTTAAGGCCCGTTTTCTTTTATACAATGTGTGATCCGATACAGAAATTGCGAGATACATCTCGACGACAATTATGGAATTTTTTACTTTTAGATAGTAAACCAGAGACGAAAGAATGTTGTTATGAAATTCTTACCTGGCTACAGGTAATTTGGATCATCTTAGATATAAATAATATTTTCTTTAGTAAATTAGAACTCGTATATTTTGTTTTCCAGACAAATTCCAAACAAAATTGTCTAGAACTTTGCGATTATCTTACTGAATTATTTCGCATAGCGAGCAAGAATAATGATACAGATTTACTTCCATCTCTAGTCATACTTTTAACTGCTGTCACGCATAAACTAGTACAGTGTGGTTGCGATCCTCAACCGTGCATTGCTATCATAACGGAAATGCTGAATACAGCGGGATTAGCTAGTACACAGAGTGTTATTTTAATGATGCTGGCAGATACAATAACAATATGTCCATCAGTGTACTTGAAAGAAGTTCTTGAACTATGTAAGTATGTATACAATGTCATCGCTATCATTTAATACATTATATCGCAGATTTAAATTATTTTGTTTCTTCAGAAATGTTGCTTAAACAGGAATAATGTTTGCTTTTAGGTAAAATCATTGTATACAAAGAATTATCGAACATATTTGCTGTAGAATCTATTGTGGCTTCCATTTTACAATGGCTCCTATATCCTTCGAAGTTAATAGCGGATGCGTTAAAATTAGCCAATGATATCATGCTTTTTGTCAAAAATAATCATACTTATGGATCCTTGACAGGACATTTATTTAGAAACAAATATTTCAAATACATACAACATGCTGATCCACGTATAGATTTAACTGTAAAACTCTGTTTAATGACGGAGAAATGGCACACCGATGAAAAACAATTATTGGACTGGTTGATGCAGATGTCCAACACGTCATCACCGTTTTTATCCGAACTGTTTACATTTGTTACGGCCATATTTGTACACGAATATGATCAGCCAGAAATCGGACTAGTTACTTTAGAGATTTTACTGAAAATGGTGGATATGTCAAAAGAACTAGCACCGAAACTGTTGGTTCTAATTTTGTACAAATTAAGTGACGAAAAAGATCCTAACACGCAAGTGGCCTTGCTGAAAGCACTTCCAGCTATGGCTGTGTCGAAACAAAATATTCCGTTGATTATTAACACGCTAGAAACGGTTAAGGGTGGACCAGGCTGTTTGAAAACACTGTCGCTTAACTTGTATTTCCGACTGTGGTCCACAGAAGTCAGATGTTATCCGTATTTGCAAAACTTGCTAGTGGAATCTGAGTCTGATTTGGAATTTAATATTTCAAGGGCACATGTTCTTAAAGAGATTTGCGAACAAAGGTATATGTGTCTGTTTTTAATTATAAAATTTAATATTGCATATAAGTCCTATGCTTAGAGAATGTTCAAAGTAATTTTTATTTTCTATTCTTCAGACCGGAACTTCACGGTAAAGAAATGGTGCCTTATTTATCTCATGTTTTAAACAAACATGGAGACCGAAAAGACGGTACTGATATATCTGCTTTAGCTATCAAAGGCATTACTCGTTTATGTGAAGCGGGTATTGTCGATATTATCAGCACGTGGAAGAGTATATCTCCACGATTTTCCAAAGATAAACGGCCAGCTGTTGTGAAAAGGTAAATAAGTAGCTAAAGAAAATATTTAATAATAAAACAAATCTAATTTGTAGCTATTGCGAATTTTTATCCGAATTCTCAAATTTACGATCTACATCTATGGAACAACAAGATGCAATTACTGATGTTATAAATAAACTTTGGTATTATGTGACCATGAGTGACAATGTTGAAGTTATAAACGCGGCATTAAAAGCTATGGCTTGTTTCAACGTTGAACAGATAACGTTAAAACAGTTACCAGTCCGGTATCGACAGGACTTGAAATTACCGAAGGAATACGCTAAGACGCCCGTGGATGCTGCAAGAAAACCAGAAAATGTGTTACCGTATATACCGGGTAATTAAAAGCGTTTGATTTTAGTTTATGAATTCTGTTACAATGAAAGAATTTCTTAGGTATATGCTGGATACAAATGTTGCAAAATATTAACCAGGATGCATTAGAAGAAGCCGGCAATTTATTGATAGAATGGATGCGCTCTGAAATTGCTACATTTGATAAAGGAATTTACTCGTTGGCGGATTCAAAAATCGAACCAGCCAACTATGATTATTTACCGCATAAAAGTATTGTACGTGGACTTGCAAATTATGTACGATTAGCTATTGTAAGTATTGGATTCAACACATCTACTGACAGGCATCCCGAAATATAATATAATTTTCAGTTGCCCGAGTCAAACACTGAATTTCATGAATTTGCTGTACGTCAATGTTTACGAGTGTTGGGTGAACAATATAGTAAACCATTGCCACCAGTGAATTGGATATTCTTACAAGAGTTGTTACATATGAGCACAGAAATAGCACGGTTCAGTTTAAATCTTGCCTGCAAGTTGGTACTCGTGTCTGGCTCTGCACGTAGATTAATGGAAAATGCCATCAGTGGCTTTCAACCGAATATGGAAAAAGTAAATTGACTTCATTTTAGTTGCATTAAAAATTATTTATTACATGAGTGAGTTTTCTTTCAGAGTTACGAAATGGTGGTACTGTTCACAAATTTGAATTATTTGTGTAAAGGAATTGCGCCGAATACTTTACGACCAATGCTGAACAAATCTTTAAACTGCGCTTACCAATATGCCTTGAAAAATGACAGTTACGATCTGTATAGTACCTTAGCTGAAAATATACAGAAGACTTTGTTGGTTGAAGATATACATGATGCAAATCGTATTTTGTTATCACAAATAATAGAGACGTTCGCTGAGGAACTAGATGCTAATTCTAAGGTAATATAAATCATTTTGAAACTTAAAATACATATTGTATGTTGCGATGCAAGTATATTAGATCAAATGACATGTGTTTTATAGGCATTTGACACATTCGTGCATTGTATAGTAGAAACATCTACCAAATATATTGAACGTCTTAGTTCACCATCAGTTTGGTGGGAAACAACAAGTGATAAATTAGAGAAAGCGGTAAAAATACGATGCGCTTTAGCGAAACGAACCAACACTACACCATTTGTTTGTTTAAATGAGTGTATTAATTCAGTAGCTGTTGTGCCAAGGTATGCCTAATTACACCACTATATGGTTATGTACAAATCGTGAATGTATATTTCAGTGTACAGATTTACGCGTTAAAGCATATTCTGGAAATATTCCGGTATTATGCAAAGCATATATCGATCAGTGATTGGTTACTGGAACTCATGGGGCAAATACAGGAGAAACTAGCAAATGAACTTAAAGATTCGGAGGAAATAATATTTCTGTGCGATGTATTTCTTCTCGCTGTTATTACATTCGCGGGACATGATTGTTTATATTCACCCATGGAGATGGTCGCAGTAACGAAGGAAGCACGATTGTCTCTATTCCCAAGTGCACTTTACACTCTCATTCATGACAGGTTATCTACTATTGCAGTGCAGGTATTCTAAATCAACATCTTTTTAATTCGTTTTATATATCAAGATATCAGGAATAACAAGCAAAAGAATGACCTAATTTGATCATGTTTATTTACAGTATTACATAACTTACAAATCTTGCAACTAAATGAAATATATAAAAATTGTGAAATAATTTACCGTTTATTTATAGGTTATGGAGTGGTTGTACCATATGTCAGGAACATGTACCGAGATACCGTCCAGTTACCAGTTGGCATTCTGTCAATCGTTAACAATGTTACGCCATGAGAAATCGTTCAGTGAACCAGCGAAATGGATGAAATATGTGTCTATTAAGCGACCGATCTGCTAACCACTCAAATGAAATATAACGTCGTCCTGTATGCAATGCTGTTTGAATAAAGAGTGCTGTGAACATAGTGTGTTGTTCACTGTAAACTACAGTAGACGTGTAAATATTATTATTTGTATGTTTCGTAGACAAATTTATAGTACAAATGTTTTACATTTACGTGAGAATATAATATACAATAGATTAGATAATTGGTTTCCGTGATGGTCCCGTCGTTCTGGGATCTCTTATTATTGTTACTCAAGTCGCCGGTGAAAATTCATTGGTTTTACTTACAATTCTATACGAAACAAATATATGTTATATATGTGATTACAAACAAAAATACGCGAACCGATTTTTCTATCAAAAATTATACAATTAAATCAATTCTGGAACTATTATAAAATACTAATACTTTGTACGAAATAAATGGCTAGTATTTAAAGTCAGACGGACGTTTCGTTGTTATCGGAACTCTGTAAAATCGGTACTGTCAAAGTTGTAGGTCGTGTGTCTCTGTCTGTTGTCGTGATACGTAATATTTCGTCTTCGTTCAACTCATTGGGCGCTATCAGTGTGTTGGGCGGTCGTAAGCGTGATGGATCTAGCAAATTACGTTGCTTGTCTTGAGCTTGGTGTTTGAGTTTCTGTGGAGTTCTACTTGGGGATGACCTTCTACTGTTACTAAACGACTTTAACAATTTGGCACTACATAAAACACAAATACAACATCAGATATCTGATTTAAATATGAGGGACAATTGTACTTCACTTACGCATCAAGTAGTTTGAATAATAATCTGTTGAATTCTTGGTATTCATCCTCACCAAACTCGTTTGGATCATGGCGTGCGTGTTCGTACAAGTCACAAAATTGGTGTATAAGTCTTTGCCCAGACCCGTTAAGGGGCGCAGCTAAAGTTGTTAGTAGATAAGCGCGTAAATTTTCACTCGGATGTCGCACAAGGCAGTTATCTTGTTTTGTTATTTCACGTTCTAAAATGGTGTGTGATTAAATGTAAAATAAAAGCAAGTGAATTAAATAAATGTTAATAGTAGTCTGACCTAGCATTTTGACATCATCTACCGCTTTTAAACGGTGGTAATACGCTGGAACTTGCTGGCCTGGACACAATATATATCGAGAATCTAAACTGTTCAACAATTGTGGTTCGTGTGTTATTCTTGGTATTAAATCAATTCTTCTCTCAATCTCTCTCTTCAATGACTGTCAAACACAACTGATTAGATTTCCAGTAGGAATTCTACATAATACTAAGGAATACCTTTTTCGCGTCGTGCCCTACAGGAACATGCGGCCCTCTCCGAGATCGTAAAGCAAACCTCATTATTTGCCGTTTAGCAAATATAAAGAGAAGTAAAAATGTTAACACTCCACCAGCAATTATAATGACAACAGTCACACCAGATAATTTTTCTGACATACTGCTCTTCATATAATGGTCACTCAATATCTTTAATTGTGAATTCATTGAAGATGTGTTTTGTTCTCTCTTAAGCCATCACAATGCAACTTGAAATAGTTATAACTGTTTATAGTACAAAATAACAGCTAAATTTGTATATCAACATTCTTGACAGTTTTCAAGTACGTCCAAAAAATGACAGCTGTCACATCTAGTAACAAAGCAAAATTCCCTAAGTAATTTTTTACTGATGAACATGTGTTTGTGTTGAGAAGACAAAATTAATAAGATGATAAAATTATTTGACGATGAAGAAGGTCCTGATTTAGATGCAGAAATTAAAACAAATAACGACTATGCTACACATTATAATTTGTGGAGGCAGAAAGAAGAGTTAAACAAGTGTAAGTCATATTGATCATCTTAACCTAAGATTTATACATGTACCTCTTTATTTCAAATTAAATTATATTTCAGTAAGAACTAAGTATGGAGATCCGACAATCACGAATGATGATATATTTGAAGAGGAGTCAAGTTCTTCAGATGACGAAGATGAAGACGGACGAGAACTGACTGCAGAATTCGAGAAAGATTTTTTCAAAACTCTGTCTTCTTTGAAGAACCATGATCCTAAAATATATGATGATAGGACCGTATTTTTTAAAGAGAAGCAGCCGGATGAAAATGAAGGTGAAGAAAAGAAAAAGAAAGCTAAGAAGATTGAACCAATGTTCATGAAAGATTATGAACGCAAAATGCTCTTGGAGAAAGGTGCTAAATTTGAGGAAAGTGATGAAGAAGAGGAGCAAGACAACGATCCACGGGCATGTTCACCGACATATGTTGAAGAACAGAGAAAACTTAAGGAAAGTTTGAAACAGGCACTGACCGATGATGGAAATGAGGAAGAGAATTGGGGTGGGTTATTTATGAAACGACAGAAAACAAAGGAAGAGGAAGAAAAAGAGGAGGAGGATTATACGAAATGGTTGAAGGGGAATAAAGATCAACTTGAAAATAAAGATGAAGAATCTGCGTTGAAGCCTTTAAAGGAATATTGGAGTAATCCAGGTTTAGATGATACAGAAACATTTTTACGAGATTATTTGTTGAATAAGAGGTGAGGTACAAATCTAAATTTAAATTTTATTTATATGAAAAATATGTTCCAATTTATTGTTTAGATATTTAGATAAGGAAGATGCCATTCATATACCAACGTATGAAGAAATTATCCATGATTCTGATGACGGGTTCTCTGAAGATGAGAAAAACATTGATACACAAGAGGAATTCGAGCAGAAATATAATTTCCGATATGAAGAACCAGATCAGGAATTTGTAAGTAATTTAGAAATCAGTAAATATGAGAATGAAAATAAATAAACACAAATAATATTCATGTGACAGATAAAACGGTATCCTCGTACTATGGAACATTCAGTACGCAAAACTGACGACAGAAGAAAAGTCAAACGACAAGAAATAAAAGAACGCAAAGAGGAAGAAAAGAAACAAAAACAGGAGGATTTAAAACAGCTTAAGATATTAAAACGAAGAGAAATTGGCGAGCAGATTAAGAAATTGAAAGAAATCACAGGCAATTATGATTTGGCTTTCGAGGTACGATAATTTACCTATTTATACCCCTAAAAAATATTAATTATTATTAATTAGGATGCAGATTTAGACGGTGATTTTGATCCTGAAGCACATGATAGAAGAATGCAGGAATTATTTAATGATAATTACTATGGAGGTGAAGAGGGTGATTTAAAACCGGAATTTTCTGATTTAGAAGAAGAATTAGGTGGGTAGATTTTATTTTCTTTATCATTGGTTATCTTACATTTTATTTTCTATTTTAGGCCCGTGGAAAGGTGATAATGAAACATTATGTGAAGACGATAATTTTGTGGTAAGTTACATAATTGTAAATAAAATAAATATATTAAATTTTACATTAATATTTAAACATGATTTGGATAAAAATATTATATTTTCATCATTCTTAAATTATAATTTGAAATACATATATTATTATAGATGGACTGCGATTATGATCCAAATGCAGTACCGAAAGAAAAGGACAAAAAAGGTAAAAAGAAACGTAACAGGCCGGGGAAAAAACAGAAAGGTGAAGACGAAGAACTTCCTATTGATGAAAATGACGAACGGTATGAAGAGTACATGGATGAATTATACAAATTAGACTACGAAGATATGATTGGAGATACACCATGCCGATTTAAATACAGAGATGTAATGCCGAATGACTTTGGATTGTCTGTTGAAGAGGTAATGATTATTGTAATAAGTCATTAAAACATAATACAAAATAAAATAGGTCATATTATGAGTCATATTTTAAGCATGACTCATATTGAAAATTCACAGTAACATTGTTGCACAATATTTTGAAATTCTTATACAGTATATGATAGAATTTTGATTAATGGAGAGTTCGAAATTTTACAAAATTGCTTTCTTAAATTTCACAGATTTTACTTGCAAAAGACAGAGAATTAAATCGTTGGTGTTCTCTGAAGAAAACAACACAATATAGACCTGATCATATGGAAAAATACGATGTAATTGCGTATCAAAGAAAATCCAATAATGAAGACCTTAAAAAGAAAATATTACCGAGCTTGTATTCGGAAGATTTAGAAGAAAACTTGAAAGATCTAGAGAAGAAGCAAAAATTCAATCCCGACAGCAGTGAAAATACATATAATGCAATTGAACAATTGAACAACTTTGAACAAGAGGAAAACGACAATGAATTGGAAAATCCTAATGAGAATACAAAGTTAAATATTAAACAGAACGACGCAATTTCTGAAAACAAGGGAAAAGAAGAGACATTAAATAACACAACGGAAAGCATTGGAGATGGAAATAAAAACGAAAATAAATCAAAGAAGAAAAATAAAAAGAATGTAAACAAGAAACAGAGTAAAGAAATTGTTGAAAACGATGGAACCAGCGAAGCATTTAATTGGACTGTTGAAAAGATTGGTAGTGAAGAATCAAAAGACAATAAACCTAAGAAAAAGAAGAATAAAAAGAAATTAAATAACGAATCCGCTGAAGGAAGTGTACAAAATGAGATACATGAAAATGTGCAAACAGAAAATACTCCGAAAAAGAGAACACATTCTCAGAGTGAACAAGTTACAACTGAAACAAAGAACAATGAAAATATAAGTGATGGTATACAACAAAATGGAACTAATAGTAAATTAACGCGAAGACAAAGGAAAAACTTGAGAAAGAAGGAACTTCCAAGTGAAACAACAAATACAACGGTACCGCAAACAGAAGTGAAAGAAAGTAAGAACAGGAAAAGAAAACGATCAGAACCTGGAGGAGTGGAGAATGAGCCAAATGTACCGAAAAAGAAACAGAAAGTCAAAAAGGATAAGAAAAAGAAAAATAACAAAGCTAGTACTAAGGATAATATTGCCATTTCTAATTCTAGATTGGAAGCGTATGGAATTAATCCTAAGAAATTCAAAAATAAATTAAAATATAAAAACAAAACTAGCAGTAAGTAATATATTTGAGAGTGCAATGTAAGGAGAATATATTGTTTTAATAAAACACATAAAAATAACTTTGAATTATTTATTTTGTACCCAAAAATAAAAATGTCAAATAATTTGATAATTATACAAAAATTTTTACAAAACTACAAACAAAATTGTACTTATTACGTAAACTGATATTTCAAGGTATCATAAAAATAACTTTGAATTATTTATTCTGTACCTAAATAATAAAATGCTAAATAATTTGGTAACTATACTTTTCTTACAAAACTACAAACAAAACCGTACTTATTACGTAAATTGGTATTTCAAGGTAAATCTAAATCTACACGCATTTAAATAAAAAAAAATTTCGGATAAATATATTTTTAATCATTTTGTTGGTTTTCCATAAACCCGTATTGATACTGAATTCAATTAAGGAGAATTATAATTCTCATGTCCGTTGCCCGAAACTTGTGAAGTTTCATTGTGATTTTTCGAGTCTCCATTTTTATCCGTTTTCTTTTGAGACTCGAATCCTTTCTCTTCTTCGTCACAATTTCTTGGCACATTCATTCCTGAATTGGAACTTTCTCGTTTTTCATGATCTTTTTCGTTTCTTTCTTGTTTCTCTCGCGTCTTATTACGAGAACTTTTTGATTCTTTTGAATGGCTACGTTGTTTTGAACTTCTCGGCGAAGCTGATCGTCGTTTCCTGTCACGTGACCTGGACCTGTGTCTGGATCTAGAACGTGATCGTGATCCTCTCTTCGTATCTTTACTTGACCCCTTCTCTTCAACATTATTACTGCTCTCATTGTTTATGTTCTCATCCTTGTCTTCTTCTTTAGATCCACGTTCATTGTTACGATCTGTACCTTGATCTGGATGAGATAATTCAGACCTGGATTCAGATTCATACCTGTGTGCACGTGATCTACGTGTATTTCTGTATCGTGATCTTGGTCTGCGACGTCCACGGAACTCAGATCCTCGTTGTCCATACCTGGAACAAGAACGTTTTGATTAGTGTCGATAGTTTGATGTTTTATGAAAAGATTGTTTTCTTAAATTTCACACATTCTACTCGTGGAAAACTTTGAACAAGCGAAAAATGACAATGAATTTTAAAATGCTAGTGAAAATACAAAGCAGAATGAATATAAAAAATTAAATAGTAAACGTAAAGACGCAATTCCTGAAAACAATAGAAATGAAGAAATCTTGGAGATGGAAATCAGAGAATAAAATTAAAAATAATGTAAAAATAAAATAAAATAATTGCTGATAACAACGGAACCAGCGATGTATTTCATTGGACTATTAATATAATTGAGAGTGAAGAATCAAAAGAAAATAAATCTAAGAAAAAGGAGAACAAAAAGAAATTTAAGAATAGTTCCGCTGAAGAAACAGCACAAAATGAGATGGAAATATAGAAAAATGAAAACACATTCTGATGGTGAATAAGTTAGAACTGAAACAAAGAACAATGAAAATATAAGTACAATACAGAAGTAATAGAAAGCAGGAACCGAAAGAGGAAACGATCAGAATAGGAAGCAGTGAAGAATGAGCTAAATATCCGGAATAAGAAACAAGAATAAAAAATATCAAAACTGGTACTAAGCATAATGTTACCATTTTCAATTCTAGATTTAATGCGTATGAAATTATTCTAAGAAATTCAAAAATACATTAAAATATAAAAATAATACTAACAATAGCAATAGATTAGGAGCCCAATGTAAGAATATATTATTTTAATAAAACACATAAAAATAACTTGGAATTATTTATTTTGTACCTAAATAATAAAATGTCAAATAATTTTATAATTATACTTTTTTACAAAACCACAAAATCGTACTTATTACATAAATTGATATTTCAGGGTATACCTAAATCTACATGCGTTTAGATTAAAAAAAAAAAATTGTAGGATACAGATATATTTTTAGTCATTTTGCTGGTTTCCCATAAACCGTATTTATATTGAAATAAGTTAAGGTGAATTAGAAATATCCATGTTATCTGATTTTTCTGATGATTCCTTCTCCGGCCTGTTGCCCGAATCTTGTGAACTTTCATCGTGTGATTCGTGATTTTTCGAGTCTCCATTTTTATCCGTTTCCTTCTCTGAATCGAATCCTTTCTCTTCTTCGTCATAATTTCTTGGCACTTTCGTTCCCGAATCGGAGTTTTCTTTCTCGTGATCCTTTTCTTTTTTCTCTTTTTTCTCTCGTTTCTTGTCACGGGAAATTTTCGATTCTCTCGAACGGCTACGTCGTTTTGAAGTTTTCGGCGAAGCTGATCGTCGTTTGCTCTTTGCTCGGGAACGTGAACGTTTACGTGACTTGCTACGTTTCCTTTCACGTGATTTGGACCTACGTCTGGATTTAGACCGTGATCTTGATCCTCTCTTCTTGTCTTTACTCGATCTCTTCTCTTCAACATCAATATTGCTCTCCTTGTCCTTCTTCTTCTCCTTGTCCTTCTCTTTAGATCTACGCTCCTTGTCACGATCTTTACGGGTTGATTTAGACCTGGATTTAGATCTTGACTTGCGTGAATGTGATCTGCGTCTACTTCTGGATCGGGATCTTGATCTGCGACGTCCGCCGGATTTCGATCTTCGTCGTCTGTCCCTGGAACGAGAACGTTTCGATCGTGATCTAGAACGCCTGGATCGATGACGAGAACGTGATCGGCGAGATCTTGATCTGGATCTGGACCGTCGACGGCGACCACGAGATCTGGATCTTGATCTGCGTGATCCACGTTTCTCTTTTGATAACATGCCGATGACAGGATCAATTGCAGCTGAGATTAAACTCTGTGCTTCTTTGACACGGGTCATCGCTTCTTCAATTTCACGTTGTGCTGCTTCGTTGCTCTTTGCTTGCGGTTTAACAATGGCTTGAGTAGCGTGATTCACGCTCACAACACGTCCTTTAAGTTCGCGACCATTCAATTTAAGTGCTTTAATGATACTCTGTTGTTCGGTAAACTCAATTAACGCATGTGAACTGCCATCTTGACTTCGTGTACACAGACGTGTATATTTCACCTCACCCGCATCCGAGAAGAAATCTATGATTTCATCGGAAGACGTAGACGAATCGTAGTTGGAAATTATAATTGTCCGACGAACTTCCTCGATTTTACGACTGTCATACGTTGCGGGTAACGGAGGATACGCGGGCAAACCGCTCGCCTCTAAGTGTGGATCTCGGGTCTGAATCACTTGGTTAGGTGCTATTCCCTCTATGGAATTCACTACATTCGGAGGCAGTTTTGGTTCAGCAGGATACAATCCAGGAACTATGGTGCCGTTGTTTGTCATCTCCAGAGCCTTATGTTCATCCGGAATTTCACCATTCTGCACCGGTATCACAATCAATGCACGGTCAATGAATACTGTATTGGTCATATGCTGTGCAATTCCTACAGTACAGGAATCCATGAACTTTACATAACAAATTCTAGATTGTACAGGGCACGATACATCACGTATTGTTGGATATAAACGTATATCGTCGATTTTCCCGAGATAACCAAACAATGTTTGCATCTGATCTTTAGTAGCTTGTGGTGCAATATTGGTTATTTGCACCACACGAGTCCCACCTACAGCCATTTTTACGTTTATTGTAACTGCACTAGTACATTAAACGATTGTCACATCACACTTATATTTATACTGAGCATTTTTGTAATGATGCACACCATAAACGTAACGAACGACACTCAAACGTGTTTTTAAAACGTTCTGTAACGTTGTAGTACGTAAATGGGTAGACACATGCGCGGGACGTAACGTAGACTTAACGTTAGGTTATTCTGAGATTGGCATACACACAACTCGTGGAAATTTAACATGAAAACCAAAGTAAGCATGTAACACAAGAACGTTAAAAATTATGTGTATTCCATATTCCGCATGTGAATATTTTTTTTTATAAAGTACTAAATTTTTTAAATTTTATAATAAACCTTTCTGTTTTGAAATTCTGCTTCTAATTTAAAATAGTACATACAAACGAAATTTTAATAATTTCAAAAAGTTGTGAACCGTGCTTACAAATTAGGAACAAGAACTGCATGATACATCACAATTCAGTAACACATTGTGAACCACCTTAACTTTGTAACGAATAATTGAAATGGCGGCACTGAAATCCTATCAATCGTTGAATAAATATTGTTTGAGTGTTTCTAATAGAAGTGTAATGTATTTTGTGCAAGATAATTGTATTATATACACGTTCAAGTATCTTGTTTGATATAAATCTTTATCGGTAGACAAGTTTAGATTATTTGTCTAAAATAGTCGTCCCACCTAGTGATCCAAGTGTCCTCTTACGTTCAGTTACGTGACTTAAAGCCGGCATCTGTCTAGTTGGTCTACATTTTGCTTTGACGTGAAAATCGGGGCCGTGCCTAAAATCTGCAATATGGAAGAGGAATGGGGTCAGTTATTTTCACGTGTTATTTGAATTTGTGAGCGAAATTAATGATTGTTTTGTGTTCAGATACGGATAATTTCACTGTGAAGGAGCCTGTTGCTGTGTCGGCCAATAAATGGGAAGGTGAAGATGAAGACGACGATGTCAAGGTGCGTGGCAACGTGCTGCATGATTCCAACCTATAAATAACATTTCAATAACTCTGTATCTAACAGAGCCGCAACAAATAGTTTCTTAAATTAACATTAATCCACAGTGTTATGCGTGCGGCACACGTGGTGATTTATTATGATTTTTTTCAATTTTAGGATAGTTGGGATCTCGAAGAAGAGGAGGAAAAGAAGGATGTCGAAAAAATCGAACAAAAAACAAAACAAAAACCTAAGAAGTCACTTGCGGATAAAATAGCTGAAAAAGAGGTATGTGCAGCAGTCTCATATAATATTCGTTTAAATAAATTATTGCAATCTAAATAACAATATGGTGGATTGTTCGTCAAACATGTTTATTTTTGAAGAGGTTAAAACAGGAAGAAATTGAAAAGAAAATGAAGGAAAAAGAAGAGGAATTGACACATGAAGAGAAGATTAGGCAAGAAAAGGAATCGGATTTGTTGATGGCACTAGAAACGACGTTTGGTGATAGCGGTAGTGGTATTGACGGTATGAACCCAACGACAAAAGAAGAATTCACACAATTAGCCGAAGCATTGAACAAAAAAATGATTATTCTTGCTAAAAATATTGAGTTTCCCACATTTGCAGAGGATCATATTAGGAATATTTGTGCGTCATGTAAGTATAATTGTTCTTGTTTACTCCATTTCGAGATTCTTTAATTTTTTCATACGTTTGTTACAGTGAGTTCAGCCGATATTAAAAAACTAAAGACTACTATTGATAATATGTATATAGAAAAACAAAAAGCGGAAAAAGGTGATAAGGCAAAGAAGAACAAAGGCAAAGGAAAAGCGAAATTGCGGTTGGAAGGAGATAACGTAAGTGACTGATTCATAATACTACTTATCAGTATTTGCATTATTAGTTTAATTTAAACGTTCTTGAGGTATGTTTTCTGTGATAATTGTACTATGAACACATGATTTTTTTTAACGACAATGTACCTCGTTATATATTTCTTGTTATCATTTTTCCCAGAAATATTTACACGTTTCATTTATCTATATGAATGTTGGTAGTCTTATCGCAATATTGTGAAATATTGTAGGATTGTACAGTATGTAATTGTATTTTTGATTTACTTTTGCAGACTTTCCAGACCGAATATTCAGCTTACGGAGATTACGAATACGATGACTTTATGTAGCGAGTTCTACATAGGATAGATCGATTTCGTATTGTAATTATAGCTAAATATAATATTTAAAACAAATATATTTACGTCAAGTTTTACATATAATGATGATGAATGCAAGGAATACTAACAATAAGAGTGAAACAAAACAAACATAAAAGCCGAAACAAAATGGAAACCATAGTCTGTTCTGTGTAGTGGCAATTGTTACACATTTGTTACTTGTTCTATATGTATTATAACTGTTGGTGCAATCAATATACATTACTTAAATATCGAAACCGAACTCAAACGATACGTATTTATTTTTATTCGACAACAATGATCACAATAAACATCAACAATATAAATAATAATAAGCACGAATTGAAACAGCGGGCAAAACGATTGATAGCATTTGTCTGAAATGTCAGTTTGTTACACAGAATAGCTTCTATAAGTAGATTATTTGATAACTATTGTTTACAGTCATTACGAGACATTGTGTTCATCTAACTAGTGTATTAATTATTGCTATGTTATAATTAATTATTATATTGTTTATTGGCTCCCATTATTATTTGTTTTTCTCTACACGTACTAGGATATTTACAAAGGGATGTTAAATCGAACGTTTTATTAAAATCATATACAAAATTGCATCCAATTTTCCTATTATTAGGCCTTTTTGTATCGCAATTTTAAAACTTGAACGTAATTTTGTATAGTTGAACGTGGATTTGACCGGTTTTTTACAGATTTAACTCCAGAATTTGTGAAAGTTCTAACCAATAGATATGTACTAAGTTATCGAATGTGTTGTTTTGTGTTAAGATTTGTTCAGTTATGTACCCGCTCTCTTCATATTTATCAGTTACTAACTTATATGTGAAATGATTACAGCCTCTCCCTGTCCCACGTATTCCTCTAGGTAATTAATCAATTATTTTTGTATTAATGTTTTCAGTTCGTTGTGTATCGCAGGAATTTTTTTATTAAATATGGAATGGGTGAATTTTAAATAAAATGTTAAGTCATTTTTATATTGTTGTTTTTATTGTCCTTCCATAGACATTGTGGCTAGCTTAAATAAATAAATGTGTAGGTTTGAATAACATAAATTTAGAAAGACTAATTGTTTTTGAGATTAAAAAGCAGGCTGATTTTTGTTTGCAATTTGCAAAAATAAAAATAAATAATGCAGAAAGATATGAATGCTATAACTGCATCGTATATGTGTTTTATTTCGAATATGAATGAAAAGTAGAACAACAGCCGGTAGTTTTACAACAAACACCCCATAAAATATTAGTTCCAAATACATATTGGCAGTAAATTAAAGTTTATCAACTACCTATGTTTGCAAAATACAAGTAAAACTGTAGTGCAATATATTAAATACATAGATAAAAACATATTCCACGTTACAAGAATAGACGCATATTATTAATAGAATATTTTCAGTTAGAAATGCAACATTGAATTAGATTATGTTTAAGTGTATTTGGGTTAATGGTAGTTTATCCAGTTAGCATTTAGTGAATTACTAGTGACGGAGAATAACAGTGCTATCTTATTGAGTGATCGCTGACCTCTAAGTCTCGTACTCGGCACAGTTGCATTAAGAACAGTGAACGGTCAAGTACACTTCGTACTAGTGTATTAATTCGGATAGTTGCCAAAAATCATCGTAGTTGGCTGGCTGACAAAAGCGCAAAATGTCAGTTTTACGAACCGTTCTAATTTCGTGCGCGTTTTTCGCATATATTTCCGGTTATAATATACATCCGGGGCCGTTAGTACAAGCGACCAGAGGAGAAGTATGGCCGAAACCACAAAAACAAGAACAAGGAATTGGTTTTATGGCTGTAGATCCGCAAATGTTCAAATTTCATGTAAGTAATTTTTGTTTTAAAGATTGACATTTATCAATTTTCATAATTATATACGTAATCTGAATTTCAAATCACGCAATTTATTATTTATCTTTCACTCGTAAAATTCATAGGTAGATTTACTTATTGAATGTAAGAATTTAATATGTATTATATAGGTATGTATAGAAAAATCCTTATGTTATAAAACCGGTTTCAATATCGCAAATGTTACAAATCATCGTTGTTTATTCAACAATTTGCGAAAAATCCCCGTTTTTTTTTAAATTACTTTGTATTGTACTTCAATCGGAAAAATACAAATGTCCTCGAACCGCATATAATTTTGTAATAAATACATTGAACAGAATAGAATGATGTTTTTTTTTTGTATTAAAAATGTAATTACAAAAATAATTCATGGAATAATTTGAGCGCATATTTACTCGAATGAATCATTTCAAGAGCTGAGATATGTGTTTGTTATTTATGATATATAAATTAAAATTATTTGTTATTTGACAAATAATATTCGTTAAATAACAAATAAGATACTATCTTATCACAAGATATTGTCACTATGGGACTGTTTTTGTTTACTGTAATAGAGTATGTTATGAAAAGTTTTATCAGATTCATTTTGTGAACAATAATAACTGAGATTAATTAAAAGTGTTGAGCACCATTCTTTAATTTTTATTTACCTTAATCATTTTACATTAATCATGATTTCCCTGGCAAAATCGTATTTTGTTATTGATATATTTATGCTCTTGTTTCGGTTATATATTATTCTAACATATTTTACATTATTAGCAACATGAATAACTCAACATCCTGCATTGTTATTTTTATCTCGTCATCAATAATTTCATTTTAATTACGCTATTAAGTCTACTTATTTCGTAACACACAATCTTGAGAATTTAATAAGCGCGACAAGTTAATATCAATTAGTAGTTTCTATTTAATGGTAAACAAATTATTCAGTTATTCGATTATACGCTTATATAATGTGACTGAAATTAATTCATGCAATATCTATAGATTCATTAATCAATCATTTCAATTAGTGTATTTAACATGTCTCTTGTGTAGCGTAATTAATTTACCCACGCTGAATAAATGGTCTGTCCGGAAAGTAATCACGTTCGTAAAAATTAAACATATTGGTAAAAATCTTTCAAATTCCTTTCAAAGGCCTCCCAAAGTGCTTACCAAGCATGGAAATCGCGCAAAAAATTGTATTGATGCCCAAGGGTCCTGAAAGATTTTACCAATATGTTTAATAGTTTTTTTTTTTACGAATGTGGTCGCATTACTTTCCGTCCAGACCATGTATATTGACAAATGACATCTATTATTTGATAATAAATCGTATTTCATACCGTTTCACATTTGCATTAAGTTATTATAACAAAATATTGCAGATTTTTCATTTTGCATTTTTTTGTTTGTAATTAAATTTGTTACTATACTCAAACAATATTTTCAGGCAACCAAAGAAACTTGTAAGATATTGGAGGAAGCATTTGAACGCTACATTAAAATAATAACTGACAGTGCAAACTCAAGACTTCGCACAAAACAAGCAACTGCATCGCCTAAACACAAAGCATGGAAGGACGATCAGAATTTTGTTGGCTTCTTGGTGACACTGCAGGTGGACTTGACAGAAACATGCGGCGACAATGACATACCAACGGCCGATATGCACGAGAGATGTAAGTTATGATAAGTGTAAATAAACAATATTTATGATAACAAACAAGCAAGTAATATACATATCTATCATCTGTCATTGTATGTTATCTCTTAATTTCTATAAACAACTGTACATCATTGTATTAATTATTATACAGAATATTTGGAATATGATAACCATAATTAGAATATATATTATTCTTCAGATACTTTACATATTAACATGCCAACACCAAGTGAAGCTATTCTGAAGAGTAAATCAATCTGGGGAATCTTGAGAGGGTTAGAAACATTTTCACAACTCCTGTATTTAGGGGATGATAGCGCAACGGTAATAGCACAAGTTTAACACTGAATATAATTATATTGGTATTGGTTAATTGTACGTGTGTAATTGTTTGTTAAAGCAGTTACTAATCAACAGCACGGCGATCAGGGATCATCCCAGATTTCATCACCGCGGTCTGTTGTTAGACACAGCCAGACACTATATGCCTATGGATATTATCTTGAAAACCCTAGACGCGATGGCTTACAATAAAATGAACATTTTCCATTGGCATATTGTAGATGACCAAAGTTTCCCGTATCAGAGCAAAACATTCCCCGAATTAAGGTTATAATTTTTAATAAAGCTTGAAAATTGTACAAAAAGGATATCTAAATTATGGCCAATAATATATTTTAAATATATTTCAGTGAAAAAGGTGCCTATCATCCTGAACACATGATTTACACACCAGAAGATGTTCAAAAAATAATAAAATACGCTGCTAGACGTGGCATCCGAGTTATGCCCGAATTTGATACTCCAGGTATTCGATTTTACTAGTAAAATGATATCAATCAACTAATGTTTACTTCCTCCAAGGACATACAAGGTCATGGGGCGAAGGACGACCGGAATTGTTGACCACATGTTACACAAATTCAAAGCCAAACGGATATTTAGGACCCATAGATCCAACTAAAAACAGCACTTACCAGTTTATGGAATCTTTCTTTCGAGAAATTGTCGGAGTTTTTCCGGAGCAATATGTGCATTTAGGTGGGGACGAAGTAGATTTTGATTGTTGGTAAGAATATCTGCCGATAACGTGCATGTTCGAATGTGTGCAGTGTGTTATTAATTGTTTGAAGGCAAAGTAACGCTGCCATTTCACAATGGATGGCGGATAATAACATGGTCGGAGATTATGCAACACTGGAAGAATATTATATACAGAAATTAGTGGACACTGTAAATTCTCTAAATGCTAAATCTATCGTATGGGAGGAAGTTTTTGCGAATGGAGTTGAATTACCGAAAGAAACTCTTGTACATGTTTGGCTTAATAATGACGTATTACCTAACGTAAGTAATTCCTAACCAAAATTTAACATTTTAACTATTAGTTATTCCGTAATGTAGTTATGTAGATAATGTATTTCAGGCAACATTAAATGGTTACAAAACAATTTGGTCATCGTGTTGGTATCTGGATCATTTATCTACTGGCGGTGATTGGACGAAATACTATCGATGTGATCCGCATTCATTTTTCTCTTTACCTCCTGACCAAGAGAAACTGGTGATTGGTGGTGAAGCTTGTATGTGGGCCGAAGTGGTCGATTCTACAAATGTAATTCAACGAATTTGGCCACGAGCTTCGGCTGTAGCAGAGAAACTGTGGTCCGCCAGAAGTGTGAGAAATTTACAAGATGCCGCAAAAAGATTGGAAGAACATACTTGCCGTATGAACTTTAGAGGAATACCTGCACAACCTCCGAATGGTGCTGGATTTTGTTTGTAAATTGGTTTTTATTTTTGATATTGATACTATTTTATATAGTTAAAAAATAGTACTTACTACTCTTAAATATTTATAAGAAAGCAATATTGTCACTGTTATTTTCAATAAAGCGTTAATTGAAGCTTTGTGAGTGTCTCCATCTACAATAAAACAGTAGAATTGTTTTTCATAGCCTGAAAGTAGGGTTAATGTCAATTGGGTTTTTCAAAATGTCGGACGTTAATATTACACTTCGCTTAATAAAAACCTAAACAAATTGAGAAAAAGGAAGATAAACCTATAAAGAGTCAAATAATACCACAAAAAGAGGAATCTAAAGGGGTACATGGTATAAAATCCTAACCTAAAAAATATATTTTTTGGCTACACATCAGTATAGTCTTATGAAAATTTGATGTGTAAAGAAAAGAAAGAATAATAATTAGAACTGCTAGGTTGTAATAAAGTATTTTTCATTGCAATCCCTCCAGGTAAATTATTCTGTTTCTACATAAATCGTAGTTCCACGGAAACAATTTTGAATGGTCTCCAGTTTTGACGCTTATCATAATGGTTACGTTTATGTTTAAAATACACATTACCACTTATTTCAATGTTAACAACAGAATTTTTATCAAAGAATAAGAAATAAAAGTTTTTTTTAATTCCCGTAATGTCAAATCCTTCTTCGAGGGAAGACTTCAATTATTGATATTAAGCTGATGTAAAATACGAATGTAATAAAAGTATATGTACATTACATATCCAATATAAACGATTTCAAGTAAAATTAAATCTAATTATGACAATAATATGCACTTACCCTGAATTTCTCGATGAATCTGATGTCTGTCGATTATTTCTTTCAGTTCTATAGGTTCCACATATCATAGCATAGACCATTCGATAGGTGGGAACGTGCAATTCAAAAGGCATAATGTTAAACACAAATAAAACGGATTGTTAAATGTTTTTAGTCAAACGTCAAACTTTAAGATCACTTGTGCTGTACAAGTTGTGCACTAACAATTTCGGAACTGGCGGGAAGCAAGAAGTGGGTACGTACTAGTACGAAGTACGTACTAAATTTAAGCTGTTTTAAATACTGTGTTTTATAACACACGATGCTGAATTGTTTTATTATTGTTTTACTCTCTAGCAATGTTAGTAATAAATAAATTACCTATATGAAATGGAATAAACTGTTTTATAAAATGATTACATACGAAAAATTTGAGCAATGACAAGATTGTCTACTTACCGCTGAATGTGCTGCCACCTTGCATACATGTTTTTAACCAATAGACTGATTATTCAATATTCTTAAAATTTGTTCTTTGACTGGTAAAATAGTACGAATAAGCTATTATTGAATATGGCTTCATTAGTTTTACGTTCATGTTCTCGGGTTCTGCTGAGTGGTAATGTACAAAGGTAATTTTATTTCGAAGAGTTGATATTTATATTATAACCTATAAATTGTTTTGTTATAGAGCTGCTCTATCAACGACAGTCCCAAGGTATAAGTCTAAAATTGATGATGCTTTGAATCTTCGTGAAGCTCCTCAGGTTTCTGAGTTGGCCGTATTAAAGCCGGAAGAATTAAAGCAGAAAAAACAGTTGGAGGGATACATTACTGTTGAAGGACCTGTATGTATATTTACATATGTTGATAGTGCGTATAAATTCTAAATATTTCATTCGTTAGGTTGATATTTCTCCAGTTAGTGGAATACCTGAAGAGCATATCAAAACTAGGCGTGTTCGCATTTATATGCCAGCTAAGAATGCTATGCAAAGTGGCACTGACAATATTCATTTCTGGCAAATTGAGTTTGACAACCGGGAACGATGGGAAAATCCTTTGATGGGTTGGGCTTCATCGTAAGTTTTAATGGATATTTATATTTTTACATCAGAATGCTGAATTCATTAATAATTTCAAACGAATATATAATTTTAGTGGTGATCCTTTGTCAAACATGAAAGTTGAATTCTCATCGAAAGACGATGCCATTGCTTATTGTGAAAAGAATGGCTGGCAATGGTTTTTGCAGGAATCAACAGAAAAATTATCTCGATCTAAGAACTACGGTGTCAACTTTGCATGGAACAAACGTACTCGAGTATCCACAAAGTAGGATTTCAATAGTTGAAAGTGTTTGTAAAGAGGTTTTAGCGAATGTCAGAACTAATGTATTGTAAATAAACATTGAGAAATTAAATATTATTATATTTATTTAAATGGGTAACTCTTGACATTTTTTATTTGTACATCACAATGTCTAAACTTTAACTATTATTTTAGCGTATTATTAACAAACTATTAAAACAAAAACGAATGTGTTTTAACATACCAATGATATTTAAAAGGCATTCTAGGTTTATTTTCGTTTATTCATGATTTTTTTTTATATTTCTCTGATTCAAGCAACAAAATGAGTATTTGCTCGTCAGTGGGTAATGTTGCTGTGTCTGTATTACCCACTGTACAAGATACCCGGTTAAAGATAAATTTAATAATTTCATAACGATGTTTAAAAAGATTTAAAACTATATATCATCCTACATTGGTATTCACAAGTATCACACGTTATAACGATTAATTTATAAACAAGGCTTTATACAAAATCAATTGCTTATTACTCTTCTGTCAACATCATATAGTTACATACAATACATATGTATGTACGTATGATTAAATAAGAGTTCTGAATTGTTGTTGTTGTTATTATTGGTTGTTGAGCACACGCGACCACACTGAACTACAGATATGAGTCGCTAGACTGGCCCCCGGAATGATCTTCCATAGCTATTCGTTAACACTATCAGACCACTGTTACATGTTATTACATATGTATACGGTATATAGTTCTGTTCAACTGGTTAGGTAATGTTCCTGCGTCTTGTACTGTTAACCCCACAAAACATCTATGTTCTGCATTTTGTCTTGTTCTATCTACTAACTGTTATTATTTATTTAGTAAAATTATCTCACTTAAAAACTTAACGACGTTTATTGGAAGATCAAATCAACATGTATTTTGAATTTAAGCTCATTTCATACAATATGTCACTCGCAGTTGCTCACAATTCGATGATTGTTAAAACAATTTTATAATTACAGTATGTACACAAGGAATGGTGGTGCTAAATCTAGTATTTTATAACCTGCGTTCTAATTAAATCACTTACAAAATCACATTAACACTTAAGTCGAAATTATCTAAATGTCGTTTGACCAAAGTATGCATACTTGGTACCTAATCATTGTTCATTGAACAACAAATGGAATTTTGAAATCATACTTAGAGGTTTCAAATAGAAACGATACAAAACCAAAGTTAGCTATTTTCTGCCTTTCTCTATGAATTATAGTGATAATGATTTTTATTTATAGTTTTTTTCTTTATTATTCGAATTAAAATATTTGTCAAGATGACTGATATTAAAAAGAGGTTCAAATTTCTATCTATATAGGCCTTCGATTGTTAGGTTTTTTATTTTGAGTAACTAATATAATATATATTGTCAATGCCTTGCTGTGGAAAAATAGCTAGTATTTGAATCATTGCTATCTGCACCTTCACATTTTGTTTATCACAAAATTACAGAGGGTCTTGAATATACATACGTCATATCTACTATCAGTATTCATGTATGTATATACTAAGTAGAGTCTAGATAGGTGTTCCACTACTACGCAGAGGAAAATAAAGTTATATATGTATTGTATAGAGAAATCTCTTCGCTAGATTCGGCGTTCATAATTTTAGTTTTAGTGGTTGTCTTATAAGAAGTTTAAATCTGTACTCTGTTCTGCTACAATCTGATATGACAAACATTTCACACATTGACAGTAAATGATGACAAGAATTACAATATGTATCGATTTATGATGACATGTCTTACATATGTACTGTTTTAATCAGTTTCTCATTCAGCATTTGCTGTCAATAGGGAAACGTATGATGCGTTGCTAATTATGTTATGTACAAAGCTTTCGCGATAGTGTGCTATAGAAATCTTCGAACATCCTCTACCAGAGTCTCTTTCAGAAGTTTATAGGATAGTTAGTTAGTTTTAGTAAACTACATGATTGTACGACTTTGAATCCAAAGATAGAAGCATCTTTGCAATTGACTCAATCTTCTATGTGACCTTTGAATAATTGACTTAGTCATTGGAGATATATTTTTGTTGAAATGTTGGATGAAACGACAGATAAATGTAAGATTAATCGTTACGTTTTACTAACCGCACGTATGTATGAATCTATTGAGAGATAGACTCATTAATTTACTTATTTATTGATATATTTCTCTGCTACTATTTATAAAATAACAAGTGTAGGCCGAAATTGTCGTGTCGTGTGTGTATTCTTTCACATCTATCTGTCATATTCATATTCAATTTCAACAAGACCTTTAAAAGGTCGTTCCTAAATTTCTGTTATTTCTTAACATTAGTACTGCAATCTAAAACTCTTATATACAATTATGCATCATGCATTTTCAATTAGAATTCACTTTACCATCTTTACAGTAACAATAACATTATCAACATAAAGGAATAATTATAAATTCTTTAAACCCTGTTTATAAAAAAAGAACTAATACGTAAGCTATATAAATATTACAGTATTATTTTTTAATAGTACACTCTAAATATTACGTTGGGTTAAAACTAACATGTCTGTATGTATGTGTGTTTAATTGTGTGCTGTTTGTATCAATTAATCAACATTCTTGCACTCGCAACTCTTACGTTCAAATAACGACTGTCACACTGTAAACAATAGCTATACTATACGTATATTATTTAGTATTATTATTATTACACATGACACACTTGTGCATTCGCGCGGGTATATGCTACTACAGGGACTGTTTAACTTTGTATTGACTGCGGTGCTATTTGGTGTAGGGCGTTAGGTATTTACTATGCAAATTATATGCATATTCGGTTTTCTAATCTACGATTCCGGGGTGCAGTTCAGATCAGCTGTCCTGCCTTGATTGGCCGTTCAACGAGTCGCGATCTGCTTCGATCGTAATCACACATTCACCACCAACACTACTATTGCTGCCGCGGACGCCGCCTCTTCTGATGCTTGGCGAGTCACAGCTGCGTGGCGGTCGTTCCGGCACTACTATCACTTCCGCTGTATCCGCGGATTCGTCCATGTTGTACTCTTCGCTTTCACGGTGCACCAGCACATGTACCACTTCGCTCTGTTGCTTGTTGGTCGTTGGTTTTACTGCGGCCGCAGGTATTGGTGCTTCCGGTGACGCTTCTGTCACCAGAATGCTCACATCGGCACCGGTGAGAGGTTCCGGTTGTGTGGTTGGCACTATACTGCTACTGCGACGTAGTTTTGTCGACGGTCTACGTCGAATGATACTGCCCCGCTTGGGTTTCGGATCCTCGGCAGTGGCGGGATGTAGTGAGTGACTTGTACCGCTTGTTTTCATGCCACCCTTCTTGATGCAGGGTGGCGAGGCCGTTTCGTCGGGTGTTTCGACAGCGTCCTGGTGTTTGAGGAAGAACGGGAAGTTGTAGATGCTACGCCGCCGGCCGGTCGGCGGGACCATGACCGAGGGTGTTATAGGTGAGGTTGCTTCAGGGGTCGCTTCGCTAACCTTGATGCTGACGTCGTTGGAATCGCGCCCCAGGTCCAGCTCCTCCGGGGCCACGTTGGCCGCACTAGACAACAACAGCAGCGGGAGGTTCAGCCACGGTCCTCCCAGCTCGCTGATGTCGCTAGCGTCCGAGGCCCTTGAGGACTTGCGAGATGAGGCACGACTCCCCCGATGAACATGCAAGAACGCGGACAAACGCCCTTGCCAACCGCCCGGCGACGACGTCTGCGTCGTCTCGTCTTCCACGTCCAGGGGTTCTCGTTCCCGTTCACGTTTAGCCCTAGTGTACATCACAAATAAATTATTAACATACATTCAAAATCTATTCAGATAGAATGACATTTAACATGATACGAAATATTCTCTTACAATAATTGTAGGTACATTAAATAACATTTATAGAAAACAAATGCATGTTACACAGTATGTATAACTACATAATAGGATCAAAGTTGCTGTTGAGACGAGTAGCTACGTGACTGACGTGATTGTTACATAACTAATACTTACACGTACAACAGGTTATCATCAGTTGTGCATTTGATCTTGTCTGAATCGGTCGAATGGCAGTGATTGTGATTGTGCGCGATATGCGAGTATTAAATATGGTTAGACATATTCTTACAGTTATTAAAAATATTCTCACTTATATTTCGCTTCGTTAAAGAATGTGATATGGTGTATATTATTAACTAATATTGTGAATTAAGAACTATAAGCATTGTGTCATTCTGGGACTTTGTATTTGGTATGTAAAAATAATATTAATATATATTTTAAATATTTCTTTTTACGCAATGCAAAATTGTTAGTTACATAAATGTGGTATGAACTGAATAATTTATATGCAGGCGAATTATAGTTTAGATTTGTTGGTTAGTGTGCATTTATTTAGTTTGGCAACGTTGCTGTTCACGCAGTTACTTACTTTATGTACTCTCTGAAAGTTCTCTGAATTAAACGTGCAGCTTTATCCTCCCGTTTCCAGAGTCTCGTAGAAGATACAATCTCCAGTTCTTTGCGCGTTGGGAATTGTTTTTTGAATTTGATATCCATTTGCTCTTGTAACTAGACATTTTGATAATAATCGTATAAATATATCTGCACATACATAATGGCGCTGATAAAATATTGAGCAGTACAGAAAACAATAAATTACTTTTAAGAGTAGTTTATAAATGTCTTCGTTTCATACTGTTATTTAGGCACAATACAATAAATTTAACAGTTTCTTATGGAGATTATGGATATATTAATATAAATATTACCTGTCGGAATGTATCTGTTTCTTCTACATGTCCTAAGACATGTTTAACTAGCGAATGTAGGATATCCAGGCAGTGAATGCGGTTGCCTTTTGCTATTGGTAGATTGAAACTGACGAGGGCTACGGTGTTTGGTTTTGAGATACCCAAAGGTGGATCAAGTGAGGCAATGAAGTCCGACAGTTGCCCGAAACGAATGAATTGAGTGGCATGCGGATCGTATCTGAAATTAGAATGTATTTTTACATTTTCTACTGATTACTTACGTACCTAAATTCATTCAACCATATAAGTTTTGTAATTCAGAAGAAGCCAAACATATGAAAATAAAAAGTAAATAAGAAACTAAAATAATACCTAATAAAACGATACAAAATATCCTTAGTACATAAACTATTTTTCGCCTCCACAACAATGACAAGGGTCATAGAGGAAATTCATCCTGAAAAAATAAAACGTGAACCAGTATGAAATAATAGAAATTAATTTCGTGCGCTAAAAACCTTATTGCAAAGATTTTAAAAGTAAATAAAATACGATTGTAATGTTGATTCTTACTTTGACCATCGAATGTAAAACATTTCCAAGTCATCCTCGACAATGCCTATCTCTTCTTCTTGATGCGCTTGATTGAAGTTTTCTAGAATGATAGCGATGTACATGTTGATGACGATCATATAGCTGATTATGATGAAACTTGTGAAGTAGGTGATGGCCAATAGAGGATGCCCACAATCACCGTTGTTCTGGTTTCTGTAGTTCATATCACAATCTGGTTCCTGAACCATTAGTGATTCTAGAACATCGTTCCAGCCAGCGGATGTCATCAATCTGAACAATAAGATTTCAATATTCGTAACTAAAGTATCTTTTTAAGAATAATTCAACAGGCAGACCGAAAATTAAACATGAATAATTCGTATTAGAGTTACGTATATCAGTTCTAAAAGTTAAGGTTAATTTTTGCTGACGCAATATAGTGTTTTACATTACCTAAAGAGCAAATGCATGCTTCTTCCGAAGGTCTCAAAGTTCACCATATCGTCTAGTGCGCCTTGCTGTTTGACATGACCGAATACTGACATGCCAATGATGGCGTATATGAAGGTTATCAGTGCAAGTAGTGCACCGATGTTGAACAACGCAGGCAATGACACGACTAGCGCAAACAATAGTTTTCGAATTCCTTTTGCCGCCTGAAACAATCATTTAGTATTATGTACGTATCTTTTTAATACAACTATTAACTTTTAACGTATTCATTTATGTGAGTATTTAGTAAATAAATACCTTTATGAGTCGAAGTATTCTACCTATTCGGAATACTCTAACTACTCGCAATAACGTTGGAGAGACGGGGAAGTCGATCATTATATCCTCCATGAGGATACCTAGGATGGAAGCTAACACCAGTAGGAAGTCGAACATGTTCCACGGAACCGTGAAATAATGATATCGAAGACCTATTATCTTCACTATAGCTTCTGCAAAATCAAAATATCCATCATAGAAATTCGATTGCATCATATGTTATCGTAATTTGAATAAAAAGAAAAACTTCACTTACCTAAACTAAAAACTGTGGTAAAAAAAGCGTTGCTCACTTCTAGAATGAAATATATAACATGCGGTTGATTGTAGTGCTCAATGCCCATTGATAGCATATTGAGGAAAATTAGAACGAATATTGCAATTTCGAATCTGCGTGAATTGGACAAATCGTAGAACATAGCCAAAAATTGATTGATAGGTCTTCTGATCACTTTTTGCGGTTTCTTTCTTCCGAGTTTCTTCATTGCTGTGTAATAATGTTTTTGACTTTCTGTCAAGAACATTTCTAGAACGCCACCCTCGTACTGTAACAAAGAATACAATTATAAATGTGTACTTAGAAATGAGAATGTTTTGATACAAAATACTTTGTGGTTAGTATTTGTGAGCGTTACCTTTTTCTTGAGCATGTTAAAGTTGTCAATGATAACTCCAATGAAGAGATTAAGTGTGAAGAAACTGCCGCACACAATGAAGATAACGAAATAAATATATGCGTACAAGTTTGCTTCTCTCTGTGGCTGCAAATTCACTCCCCGTGCATCTACGGCGTCGGCCATTACTTCCATCCAGCCTTCAAATGTAGCGACTTGAAAAAGCGCCAGATATGCTATTCCCACATGGTCGAATGAAATTTTAGAATTGATCCACGAGTAATTGAGTGCGATACACTGCCATTTATCGTTGACTATCTGAAATATTAAATAGATTAGTAAGTGAACAAGATAAAAGTAGCATTACGGGGTACTGACCTCTACTGGTAACAATTCACCATCTTCATCCAAACATTTATAAAATTTTCCACCAAAAAACTGTACACCCATGATGGAGAATATTAACCAGAACACCAGACACACCAGTAGCACGTTGAAGATGCTGGGTATGGCATACATAAGGGCATTCACTACAATTCTCATTCCCTGCCATCTGGAGATAGCTCTTAGCGGCCTCAACGCTCGAAGTGTTCGTAATGATCGCAACACTTTCAGATTTTCATTTTCCTCGATCAGCAGACTGAAGACTGATACCTGTACAACAACATTTACACTGAGTATCTGATGAATGATAATTTGGGAAATATCCAAAATGCAAAATCAGTAGTCCAAAGCCATGTTTCTCAACCTTACGACTTATGAATTTAATTGTAAATCATGCAATTAACTACAAAGAGTATACGTAGTAATAGAGAAAAATAATGACTAAAATGTTTAATTTCATGAGCAATAATAAATATCATTCTCCGTTGTATTTTGTTAGAAAATATTTTTGAATAACTTGTACTAGTGGTTGAGGAACACTACTCTACAATTCTATATACAAAATACATATTAGATTATTATCTGCGCGCAATAACTACAGTATTATCATATAACATAAGCATATGTGTATGCAGCACTAGTAACTACTTGTCTGTACAACTTTCGCAGGAGAAGAAATAGCGTCATTATTTGTACAATTCATAGCAGACTTATTCGTTCTTTTCAATAAAGATCACAGTAGAATTACAGTCGAGAAACAAATGATCAAACATTGGTTTGTTAGTTGACAGTTTTCTTTAAAATCCTTTTATCTCAGGATTTTATAATAATGAAATGTGAAATGCGTGGTGTTTGTGTTTAGCGCGTGCAGTTGTATTCAGAAACTTTATTCATATATTGTTATGTTTGTTTCCACTGTGATCTTTAGCAAGATATCGCCATACTGTGCATAATCTTTGCGACATATGATTGAAAGTAGCGGTTTTGCTCAGAGCAGCGAATCAAAGCGATCTGAAAGCAATTTTCGTAAAATGCTATAAGAGAGAGAGACAGGGAGAGAATAGAAACGCCAGCATCCCTTTTGAGTTTCTTACCTTGCACATAGAGTACGCAAACAAGAACATAAAGTGTAAAGTCTGTTCAAAAATTTGACACGAAAAAACGAAACGGGGTACACTTATTCACACAACGTATAACAATAAAAAGCTAACAAGCGCAAAGCATACTTACGAAGACGATGATAAAATCTAGAATTGTCCAGAAACTGGAGAAGTATTTGTTGAAACCGAGGGCGACCCATTTCAGTATCATCTCGATGGTGAAGATGACGCAGAACGCCATATTCGTCCAGTAGAGATAGTACTTGAGTTCCGGACTCTCGTCCAAGTAGATGTCCTCGAAGCATAACGTAATGCTGGACGCAAAGATCAGGAACAGAATGAACCACTCGAAAGCGGGCGTGTCCACCACGGATAGAATGGATGTACGCAGAAACATCCATCGTTTGCCGACTTTGGTTTGAATACATGCTTCCCAGCAAGTGCACCTTTATACAGGGAATTGCATTGTAAGATATTCAGTCTCGAGTGACAATAGATTTGCGATATACATATAGATGTTTCATCTAATTCTAAATGAATGAGAACATTGTTCTTCCGACGTTATTGATTACCTTTGGTAACAATGTTGCGGGAAGCAATCATGCGGTACTTTAGGTGTTTTATTTTTCCCAAAGTACGGAAAACTGCCCATTCCGTCAACATACTGCCCTTTAGAATTCCTTCGTCCTCCTACAGTCAGTTCATCAACGTAAGAAACTAAAGTATGCCATGGTTTATTTGAATCATTATCCTGATTACTCTTTTCTTTCTCGTTGACGACGATTTCTCTACTGAACGGACACAGTGCTGATTCTTCGTTCTCCGTGTCCGCCGACGTTCCTCTGTCCAGATTCTTTAGCTCTATGCTTTCCGTCGTCGTCGGTTCATCTGTAAATATTCGAAATACAAGCGTTAACAATAAGCTTTGCATTTATTGTCAAATGAGAATTTATAGATTACAGAATAGATTAGTCTTCAGATTACTATCTGTTAAATACTACAAAGTTACGAAAAACAAACTGCAATGTTTAGTAAAGGTATACACACACACATTTGTGAGTTTGAAAAATGCTATTGTTTGGATTTTCTACAATTTTGTAATTGATTAACAGACAAAGATTATTACGTCAGGCACTTAAGATAGCATACGATGTTTAGTGTTCAAAAAGCAAGAATACGTATTATCGATAATTTGTAAAATAGAATCGATAATAGAAATGTCATTAAGATGCGATGTTCATGCCAAATGAGAATAGTTGCTAACAGACAACTGATGTGTATTTTGTACATCATGGTTGATCGTGGTAGTGAATTAGTGTGTAGTACAAGTACAAGTCAATGCGAATGAAAGTAAAAAATCGACGAGATAAAACAGAAGAGCAGCGTCAGAAGCAGAACAAGTGCCTTTACTATACCTGTCATCATTCCTATACACCAATGTAATTCTCATTTTGGATTTTGTTCGAGGCATATATTTATAAATGTACATTTACAACATTTAATTATTATACACATTTATATCGGAAATTCAAACTGTTCAATCTTAGCATAGTATTATTATACAGTGTTAGTTTCAATATTTATATAATAAATAGATAAAAGTGCTGGGGTCACATCATGCATTTAAAGATATATTCAGGAATGTAAAATGTATATAAAATTGTTCATGGTATCGTACATGTTATATATTTTATATAATTAAATAGGAATTAAAAATATGCAGAGTGATCTTCACAATAATGTCAGTTTGAAATTCCGATGTATCACATTCAGTATAAAATGTGCAACATTTCCTACCTTTGCTTTCAGTCTTCTGGGTTCCGAAACCCGACGACATATTCTGTAGTTTCTTTAGTTCGTTGTTCGGTTTATTTACAAACATCAACGGTTCTTTCTCTGGTTCCTTTTCCGTATCTGAGTTTCCATTTATCAATGTAGAATACCGCTTCTGCTTTTCGCTTTCTAGACTACTTTGTGTATAAGTGGTGACCATTCCTTTCTGGTATATTTCTGCATCACTGAAGTCTACTGTGATTGGCCGATTCAGTGCTTCTTGGTAACTGCGGTTATAAATATTGTCCGTTGGAAAACCAATAACGGTCTCTTGTATTGAGGCAGTAAAGTTTTCATCCTTTTTGTGTCGATGTATAACTTCGCGGACTATTTTCTCCAATCGCATGTTTTTTTCGTTCTCCGAGTTTTCTTTGCGGTATTTTTTCTTACGGACTATTGAGCGGATTCTTTCGAAACTTCTTGCTAATTTGGATTCATCGCCTACTTCCTATGTAGCAAGAAAACAAACAAATGATGAGAATGTGTACGAAATATTATAATGTTCTCAAAGATTTTTACTAAATATGTACATATATGTTCTTATTGCAGCAAACTTGCAATTCTAAATCAAAAGATGTCATCTGAAATATTAGTGTTTGAAAGAACGTTAAATATTATTCAGAAAATGCTACGTAATCATGTAAATCAAATAGGTATGGAGTACCTCTTTGCGATTCTTTAATTCCTCTGAGTTGAAACTGTTGAGCAACAAGGCCAAGAAGAGGTTGAGTACCATGAAGTTACCCATTACTAGTGCCGGCAGAAATATTGCTAAACATATCCCGGGTCCCTGAAATACATTTCATTTAGTAAATAGATATTGACTGAACGATGTAGATATTGTTGGTGGAGTTATGTAGATTTTGTTACCTCTTCGTTTTCCGCCCGCATGCAATCCCATAACGGTTCAATCCATTCACCGCATAATATACGAAAAATCATCATGAATGAATGAAAAAAATCCGTAAAATTCCACCTGGAATTATGGAATATTTATAAAATATACAGTTTCGAAGTTTTAATAAAATCAGATACAACGTCAAATATCTTAATAGTAGTACCTTGGTATTGGATCGGGTGCAAATTTTTCTTCTGTATAATCTTCCGAGAAAAGTTGCATACCGATGACGGCGAATATATAAATGACAATTACCAACACCAATGTCAGGTTACCTAGCGCTCCTATTGTAGAAATGATAATACTGAGGAGCACTTTCATCGTTGTCCATGATTGGGCTAATTTTAATACACGTAACTGTAATGATAAACCCAGAGATGAGTATAATAATAATGTTGTATAATCTAGCGAATGAATCCGATATACAGACCAGTCTCAATCCTCTCAGTACCGAAAGGCCGTCCACTAATTCAAATATCAGATCGAGTAGACTCGCAGACACTATAATTAAATCGAATATGTTCCATCCGCAAGCGAAGAACTCCTTACTCAAGGCTAACAGTTTTAGGAAGCATTCAAATGTAAATATGGAAGTGAAAACCTATAGAGGAGAATACATACAGATAATCATTTCTATATTATATACCAGTAGAAGTGTAGATGATGATTTTAGAATTGTTATATGTCTATGAATGTACCTTGTTGCCGATATCTAATGCGCGCAGTACACTTTGGCTCATGCCATGATGTTCCATGGCGAGAAACATGGTGTTGAGCACAATGCAGATGGTGATGGCTAGTTCAAATAGCGGATCCCGGACTATCCGGTACAGTCCGTGTTGGAACTGTAGCCAGCCGGAGTAGTCCACGCAACATTGGCCGCATGAGTTGCAGTTGCGATCCGGTAAGTCGTCTGCAAATACAGACCAAACCCTCACGATCAACTACATGAATATTCGTAGATTATTTGTTCCTCTCTCTTATGGTATTTCATTCCAGTGTTATTTAATTATATTGTTTTACATAATTAATTACCGAAGAATAGGGAAGAGAGTAATATTTAGATGTCTAGTCACGATGCTAAAAGGAATGTGTATCATTATGTACTTGACACTGTGAGAAATCGATGTAATGAACATTCCGTTTAACTACGAGATATCGTTAACGTTTTAGCTGATATATCTGCATTGATGTCCCTCTGTCTAGACTCAAACAGTTCTCGACGATTAAAATTACATTCTATATAGATACTTCAATTTACGTGAAGTTTGAAATAACAGCATCATAAACGTACAAGTTTTATTGGATAGACTGTTAGTCTGTAGTTAGTTTTTAACTAGTTTAAGTTTCTAGTAACTTAGTTATCCTGCGATTTTCAGCTATGTATTATAAGTTATGAAATTTAATATTTCATGTAGGGTAAACTGGAAAAGTTTTGTTTTGTATATTGATAACCTTTTATTTTTATCGTTACGTATTTCTGAGACGAGAAGCTGAAATGTGTGCACTTACCTAGAACGACAATATGCGATAAGTAGTCTGGAGGTAGTGTGTACATATTGTGATGCTTCTTTTTCTTACAAGAACCGATACCGTTACATTTGATGACCCGTATTTCTTTGGGACTAAGCGCCACCGTAACTGGCGTAGCCTCCATTCGTTGTAACTACAAAATTCATAGAAAAATGCATGATATACTTTTATTGAATAATATCTTAATTCTATAAGAATACTTGTAGTATACTATTCAATTTCATAGTAGATTAAAACTAATATATGTCTTTCATAACGGTAAGATTTCCAGGCAAATTCAAACACTATTTGATCTTGTTTACCCGCACTACGTTGTGTGGTATATGTGGTGTCACATCCTCCGAGGTGACGTCGCCTTCCTCGTGATCATCCACGACCCCTGAATCGTCCAGCGATGATTCTCTGTTGTTACCCTCACCACTATTGCTGCTCGCTTGTCTACTGTGCAGGTGACCACGAGTCGGTGCTATAAACAGATGGTTTTCTTTGATTTATGCGTTTGTTTTACACGCGTTTTTGTTTCGAGTCTGTGCTTGAATGTATGCCATATAATAGTTACCGAGGGTGTTGCTAGGGTGTAGCGTATCGGCACCCTTGTACTCCACTTGAATATGTTTTGGCGGTGGCAACGTCAAAGGCTGTTTAGGCGAGGCATTACTGTGCCGTGGAGAAGGACTTGGACTTGGCGTTACAGATCTGTAAACATTTTATTTATAGCTAAATCATTTTCATAAATAATTATTAAAAGTAGTACAAAAATGCGCGTTGAAACGTACATTACCTATCATCTTTCTAATTAAGAACAAACCTATTTATAGCAAATATGAAATGCTTATAATAATGTACATATTTGTGAATATTTGTTATAAATTCTAAGATAAAATAGCAAAGAATGATGATGGAAAATCGACAACTCTATTTGGTGACTGTAAAACTATTTATCAAGCTTCTGTAACATAACTCACGGGGAAAATTGCGGTGATGCCAATATGTTACACCGTTTCGCACGAGTAATCTGGCTGTTAAAAATATGTGCATATATTTTAGCTTAAAAAAATATCCACTCGGGATAAATTCCAGACGTTTATATCACTATCACTTACCGGTGCGAGTCTAATAGATTACGTAAAGTATTAAAACAAAGTTATTTTATTTATATATTTTTAAGAGATATCTATTTCTTGTTGCCAAAACTACCTAATTCATTTTCGGTATATTTTCTTTTACAGACTACAAAATATTTTTTACAAATACTACATTGAACATTTATAAAACGTACAGAATAAATTGTCAAAGCTGTTTTGATTTTAAATCCGTGTGTATGTCACATTTGACAAAGAAAGCTTTATAAATAAAACACGACAATATCATAATTTGTTATGGTATTTTTCAAACAGTATTTTACCTTGTTTTGACTCCGTTCCCATCTTTGCCGTCTCCTTTCGATGGTGTTCCATTATTCGAAGTTATACCGCCGCCAGTGCTACGTCCGCGTTTTCTTCTTCTCGTCTTCTTCCGTGAGTAACTCGCGAGCAGAACACCTTTCCTAGAATCTATCTTCTTTTTCTTCGTCTTCGCTAATTTCTTTACACTGATGTGCGTAGGATCGAAACTGAACGTGGAATCATCACGGTGATCCGTTAAATCTTTCCTTCGTTCCTGTTCATTTAATTTTAAACACCCATTTACTATTCCTTGTAGCAATCAATCGATAATAATTATAAGTAACATATTGTAATATTATGTCCCATTTTGAGAAATGGACTATTATCACTGATTTCATTTTGTCCCCGATTCATTTTACAAGAATATGTACTTGATTTAGTCTTTTTGAAATATAAACGGACATAATATGAATTTCGTTCACTCCAGTGAAGGTAAATACAATTTTGAATACTGATTAGGGCACTTGCGAAGCAATTTTGTGAAATGAGCTTTCGTGCAGAGCATGTTTAATGATGTTATATTTCATCTTATTTATATCGTTGGCTTAGAATATAAATTATGAAAGACTCGGCACATGTTACGGATTTCTTATTATATATTAACACCAATACATTTGAAATTCGTAGAGGTATGATAAATATTTAATTTGATTTATATGCAACCATCTTTCTTCATATTTCTAGTTATATTGTTTTTCAAGAGACAATAAAGTCTGTAATTTTTCAACGACTGCCTGGCATTTCATTTAGATCAGAAATGAAATAGTTGTGTGTGTTTTCTATTTCGTTGCTTGATGCTGTATTATTTGAGTGAGTTATTGCGTTAGAATGAAATATGTGTACGTTACCTCTTGAGTAATTTCCGCTTCTTCTTCGTAACTGAGCGCCACCACAGCCAGCATTAGATTGATGAGATAGAACGAACCGAAAAACACAACGACGGTAAAAAACGACACGCTTATTGGTCCGCACGTCGACAGAACCTGTAAATCATAAAAGCACACTAGATATAGAATGTCATCGTCGGCTATACGATTAAATGTTATTGCTGCTGTAGCTTGAAATGGACACCCCCATGAAGCGTGGATTAAACTACTATCGCGCCAACCGAAAGTTATTATTATTATATCTTTTTCTTCACTGGAACTATGGACATCAAACGTGCTGGATTAAACTTGTAAACTGACTAGACGTTCGTCTATAAGCTTGTTGTATTGAGTGCACGATTGGCTTGGACTCAATCGTTCGTTCGTTGAGTATTATTATTTTCTGAAGGACGTAATATCAAATCAAGTGGAGAACGTCGTCTTTTGTTCTTGAGTTTTGTTGAACGCGGCAAGTTTAATATCTTATATGTATATAACAATATTACTTTTCATCTTCCATTAAAATGTTAGAGTTAAAGATGATATAACCAGATTTGGAAATGTCGTACAAGGTCATATGCATGTTAACGCAGCAGTAATGTAAATGAATTACACCTCAAGGATATATACAACCCTTCTGACATCCGTGTACTCCCGGCTGAATATACATAATATATGTATTTGATAACTTTCAAGCAACAATTTGTCACGTATTAATTACTTAATAATATTTGATGAAAATAATGTTATATAAAACGAAGATAATAGATGAATAAAATTAATTTTAATAAGCTTATATTTTACATTTGAAATATTGAATTATTCGTTTTTCAAAAATGTCGTCTATATTTCTGTTTAGATGTGTGAAATAGCCTTTTTCAATTTTCCAAAAAGAAAGAATTAACTTTTAATAAGGAAAATGTATGTTGTGTGAGTTCACCTGTGACCTTTTTGAGTCGTTACAAAATGTCAAGCGTATCGTCTAAATAGCAATTTTACGTGTACGTGAAGTCCGTTAGAATATGAGTTGTGAGTTTAACGTGCAGTGCAAGTCAAGTTATGAACGAAAAATTACTTTTATAAACTTTTCCGCCGATAACAGTAAATGTAAAGTGTCTATAATACAAAAAATAAAACGCCTTACACTTAAGTGTACATTTTCTTTTTAATAGTTACTGATATCCTTGAAGGGTTTCTGTGGATATAATTGGATATTAATAATAGTGTAAAAGAAGAAACTATCTGATCTATACATTATTGGTTAGCTAATTGTAATTATTAATTCTTTAATCATCAGATATTAGTACTTATGTAGATCATTACAGTAATTCAAAACCTTGTGCTGTTTGAATAGGTATTATCATTATTTAGTTTGAATATGTTTCAATATAAAATAGATTTTTCTGTGAAATTTGCTAGACAAGTGTCACATACCATATTGTACACATTCTCCCAATAATCTAGCGTGATGAGCTGGAAGGTGGTGAGCATTGACCAGAGGAAGTTGTCGAAACTGGTGTACCCGTGATTCGGATTCTCACCAACGCATAGGCAAGTATGATTCGTGGGACAATGACGGGCACCCGTCACATTACCGCACATCACCGGCTCATCGTACTGGTTCATCAGCCAATTGTCCGGGTTCTGTGTCCACCTGATCAAACAAAACAAACTTACACTGCACTGCACCAGAGTAATGTCAAAATTTGCTAGATTTATATCACATACATAACCTAAATTAAAGTGTAATTCTCAAATAAAGGCCAAGTTTGTAATGTACCCTACTATTTAAAAATAAATATACATGTATATGTATAAAATATTTCTAAAATCATAAAGATTAGACATATTATCTGGTAGATATTTTAGCTATTTTCTTTCATAATGGGAAATTCATATTTAAAACTCTGGTGGTGGAATGCAGCAAAATATAATAATTTTCCACAGTTTAAATTCAGTTTAATTAAAATTCATTTTCATAAGTTAATTAATCCCGCAGCTAAGTGACCGTGCAACAAAAATTCTATATTCTGTGCTGAAATTACTGGCAAGCTCCGTGGGATTATATGCAAGCCAGACATTCTGGTACGCCAGAGGGTGAACGGAAGAGGCCGATATTATGGAGAAATATATTTCATTACATTTTATACTGCAATTTGTTCCAATTTATTTTAAATGCAATTAGATTGTTACTTAGATTTCTGCCACAATTTTGATAGATTAAAAATCATAAATACTTTATTCATTTTCATTGTATTACTTTTCATATTATAATGTTTTTAGGATTACCTTAACATATAGAATATAATTTAGCCTCGGAAAATTAAACTACAACATTATAGAATCTATTTGCCTTTATAAAGATTGAAAAATGATCCGAATGGTAATGGGTAGAACCGGTTATGTCCCCGTTGGTCCCCGTCGTCCCTAATTCATATTCGACCTTTAGCGTGGCCATATCTACACACTTTTTGCCACATCTGTCATACGGACTTTACTACTTAGACCCTTGTTAAAAGGCTGACGTGAAATTTTCCCGACCGAGACCGTCGAAATCATTTGCAACGTGTCACATACACGTCTATATCTATGTGTGTGTGTGTGTGTTTCCTTTACATTTTGCTATGTCGGTGTGACTAGGTACACATACAGATTACGGTGATTCGTTTTAATTGAATTCTCTTGTAAAGAGATTACGAACTGTTTACTGAATGCCGTATGTTGTTCCTACGTATTATAAATGGCGGTTGAATTGTCTTTGTACAAGCTACGTAACAAAAACAGATGACAATGAAACCTAACCTAAGCGTATTGATAATAATATAAATACAAAGAAATGTATTGTCTACGATTACTGATGATTTCTAATGTAATTTAAATTAAAAAATATTTTTATTTGCTAGTAAGAAATGATTGCATGGAAAGATTACTTTCAGTAAACGTTAGTTTTAAATGCTCTCAAGTTTTGGTATGTAACTTACGCTTCCCATTCCTCGTGCGTGATGTTGAACATGTCAACACTGAGTACACACTTGTTCCTAAGTTCACCCATGTACACCTGCAGTGCGAACAACGCGAACACCATCAAACAGAAGATGGTCAACGTCATAACCTCTGCGAGTTGTTTGAACGAGTGCAACAGTGCGTTGATGATAGTCTTCAACCCTGGAAACAGAAATGACAATACAATCAGTCACCATTTAAATCTGATTATAGAGAGTACAAGAACATTTTATGGGTGCGAAGATGTAACTGTCAGTGTTTGGAGTTGGGGAAATTCGTGTTCTAACCTCAAAAGTACACTTCCAAATGCTCATAATACAATACAAAACATGGCGAGGTACCAGATGACACTTATACCAAGTTTAATTAATGATAATGCTACTAGCGTAGCATTATCGTTTACAGACCAATAGTATCACGGCATAGTTTCTGTAACTTCAATACATCAAGGTCCGCGTGGAAATTTGTAATTACATGAAACGTCCTCCCAGCTAAATGGGAATCATAAATACTGCAAACCAGTGTAATAGGTTATTGGTTTTCGCCGCAATGATATCGCGGCGCTGCCATCACTCTCATCCATAACTTGGGTTCTCAGAGCGAGAGAAACTGAACCAGGGTTTAGAATAAATCATATCCTGTTCGGGCAACGAAATCTGGTTAGCGTTTCACTGTAGGATTTTGCAGCACGTGCATTCACAAGATATGTTCATTAGATTGGTATTTAGAATTGTCAAGCCATTGGAAAGTTAAACATTTGAATATCTACATATGGATACGCAGAATATATATAATTTTCTGTATTTCTTTTTATTCCAAATACAACTTACTACCTTTCTAAATGGTTCTGTCAAAACACATAACAATCAAATCAGTATCCGGTTACATAAGAGTAATGTAATTAATTAGAAGATTTTGTTTCATTATTAATTGGCCCTCAGCTCTATACCTTTTCTGACGTAATTCAGCTTAATTGCCTAATAGTACTAAGTGAATTTCGGTAGAAAAAAAGGTTAGGATTATAGAGGAAAAGGGCATGGATTATAAGGGACCGGTAGCTGCATCAACCGCAACGATAAATTGAGTACTTATTTGTATAGCCAGGTAGTTGCTGCCTTTGCGAATTAATTCGTTCCGATCTCCTTTCGTAAAGTGAGAATTCGTAAAACCGGGAATTCGTAACACGAGTGTCATTGTTTGGTGATACAAAGTTTCATCGTACATACATTCATCCTGATTAAATAATAAACAAAACAACGATGTTACAACTTACTGCTATTTCAAACAGCTTTATAATACATCCTGTCATGTACTAGCAAGTGGCATACCAACTACAAAACTGTCCAGCGTACGTCTAAATAACGGAATTAGTAAGGCGCAAATCAACAAGGCGATGTTGCAACACTGTTAGTTTTCTGACAGGACCATGTATCCTGTCCTGCTGGCTATTGTTACGTCTAACACAGTGTGCCTTGAACAGACGCTGTTGTGTTTATGACAGTTAGATGTCCAGAGGATTTAAAGGATATTTGCTTCGGAATCGTGATTCTGACTTGGGCAGTTTTGATTTCTTATGTTTGTACTTGTATTCTACGCGCACGGAACAACTTTCTTAACGAATGGTTTACAATTTTTGTTTTATATAGCGGAGAAAATTAAATAATCTCGTAGGCAAATTATTAAGAAGTTGGCGATTGTAATTAATATTGCAAATTAATATATAGCTTTTAATATGTAGTATATACGTAAGCTCTTATTTATTTAATTAAATACTTTACAACATTTTTGTTGTAAATAATACGCTTTCATATTAACTGCTAAATTAATATGAATGGTATTTTATAATTGATGGAATATGACTTGTATAATTCGTGGTCTAGCACGAAGAATTTCTCTAAGCATGACGGGGTATGTCTGTTATTCAGTGTGCTGACTTTACATAGCTTTATTGTCTGCCAGCGCGCGCTCTCTCTCTCTCTCTCTCTCTCTCTCTCTCTCTCTCGTTCTCTCTACTGTTCTATCTAGGCATGAGAATTGTGAAACAATTTCAAATTAAAATCCACACACTGACAAAACGATAATTGAAGACCATAGTTTTGTAAAATAATTATTATTAAATACTTCAGTACCAGACATTAGTACTACTATATTTTAATATATTTAACTATCTAAACAATTACATTGCTCATGGTAAAAATGTGAAGTGTACAAAATGGTAAAACGAATTTCACGTTGTTTTTACTTCGCGGCACTAACTCAATATGTTCATTGCACATTTTAATTTGCGAGCATCATTGCAGCATACTAATGTGCAGGTCTAAGAATTCCTTCGTTTTATATTATTTTCTTGTAAAATAAAATGACACCTGCAATGCGGCAGAAAATGTGTTACCTTACATTTGTACAAAATGTACCGTTTCAAGTTTTTATTTGACTTGGTATTAATGTAATTCGAAATATGATTAATATACAAGTACATATAAAATGGTCTAAAAGATATTCCTTGAATGTTATTATTAGTTAGTACTATTTTTATATGAATTCATTGCGTATTCTTGGTAGGAATTTAAATAATAAAACTAAAATCTGGTTAAATGTGCTTGATATGTTTGTGTATATTATTTAAGTGGAGAATATAAGTGCATCTAAACTTGGTAGCCGATTAGTTACTAGGTAAATTGAGGTTATAATAACCTGTGCCGTGTGATCGCTTTGATATTCGATTCAATGCACCTGAATTTACGAAATTGTGTATTTGAATAGTTGAATGCACGCGTTTCAGTAAACGCAACTAATTACACGTAGCTCCAGTGCGGGTTGCATAGCTACCAAATCTGCTCTCATACACACAGGCATAACAGCAGGCGCCTGATGTCTTGCTGGCACGTCCCAGCTTGTTGCTCCATAAACAGGGGTGACAATATTGTTTTATACATTGTTTTCATTTATTTACTTTCGCGTCTATATGTATGTAAAAATCTAATTTAGATTATAAGTAAACTATAAGAGTTTCTTGGTGTGTAAATTTATATTATTACTTTCTATAAAAGATCTGAGCTTTTTTGTTGAGAGCACATACTGAAATGCAGCACGTTTATACGTTGTGACAATGAATTTTGTTTGTGTTTTAATATACCAAGGTAAATATGACAGTATAACACTTGTATATGCACAGAAAAAGTGTGAGAGACAGAGTTAGAGAATGATATCTACCTATGTCTGTATATAATATGGTTGTGTGTATACATATTGATCTATGTTTTGTCACCCCTCGCTGTATTGATTACATACAGCGACACTACACACCGGACAGGTACGTGGTAGAAGCCACGCTGTGTGACTGTTGTTAGCGATATGGTTTATACACCGCTGACGAAGGCTTACATTGCTGTAACAGGTTGTGCACGGTAGATATTCCTTTGACACACTCGCACAAACACACATCTACAGTATAATATAACATTCATGAATCCAGTAGAAACATGCTCCTACAAGAAAGTCAACAATACATTGCAAAATATAATATTTAACACGATATTTTTCAGTTAATATCTAAAACTACATTTGTTAAACATGTTTTAATATTAACTAGATAAAACTAAGGGTATATTTGTGCTATATTAAAAATATTAAATAATGCACAAGGTAAATATTCCACTATGAATTTTTTTATTTAAAGATAAGTTGGATATCAAACAAGATCACGGTTTCTATCTCGAAAGAATACAAATATCACTTTAAATAAATGTTCTTTTCTCATTGCAATTCTTTCTTTGTGTTTACAAAAGGAACACATGATAATAAAACAAAGAATAACCACACACACACACACACATACACACAGTCAAATAAAGTCTTTGTCAGGACAAAACATAACACAAAGTATATAAGAATAACATTCATACAAGTCTTTCATATAAAGGCGAGAATATTCTATTCTGTCACCTTTTCATATTACATACCTGTGGGGAATTTTCGAGATGGAAATTCAAGGGTCACATATTTCTCGCTTTTGTAAAACTCTTTGTATACAAAGTATATTTATTTATTTCATCGCTTATGGAGTATTTTTAGAAATGTAGATGATTTTAACCTTACTTTATTTCGATTTATTTCACAATTAAACTGTAGCTTCTTGAGAAGATATTAATGCAGTATCTCTTGTTGAAATGTTTATATCAGTGATTCTGTTATTTGTTTTCACGATTGCAGTGGAATAAAATGGCGATGACAGTAGAGGAAGTTGTCAACGAGTCTACGAAGAGTAATTTACTGGTGCCACTGCTTGAATATAATAACAGGACTAATATCCATGTTGAAATATGGCCCGGCACGTAGCACAGAGACTATCACAGGCTGCATAAATCATCACAAGGTGTCGTATGACCCCCACCTCTCGTGCTTAACAACCCCTACTAGCGACAGTATTACAGCAATGATGCAACACTAGAATTTTAATTAACGACAACAGCTCGCCACTGTAAACAATTACTCTTAACTTTTTAATTATAATATAGAATCCGTTGATCTAAGCGACTAATTAATTATTCCAATCGGCGCTAATTGCCCTATTTGATGGCATCATTATTGTGTATAGATCGCAAACACTTCAGACTGTACACTTGACTTGATTGAGAGTTTTAATCGAATATAGATAGAATCTAGTAAACAGTTCAATAAGTATATCATCTAGTTCATTTAATATTTTGTATATTTTATTATACATATATCATATTATTTGAACTGAAAATAATAATTATTTTATTATTATTTCATAAAGATACAAGCAGGAATAAAGTGCAGGAATAATTGGTTATTTTATTATTACAATATCCATGAACGGATTTTCAAAGCCAGTGGGAATCCATTTTTATGCGGCCATCCAGATTAATTCCATTACCTTTTGCATTTTAATTGGAATATATTGGCTAATATTGATCCACTGCAATGGATAATCATGTTTCAATTATGTATCCCTGGTTAAATGTACATGTAAACAATTCTAGTTGTTTTTCGTTACATATTGTGCACAGGTGAACATGTGTTTTTTCAATGATTATAGACAAACCAAAGTATGGTTTTAATAATATATCGCGGTTATAAATTTATTTTAGACAATTTACCAGACACTGTACGTAGTTAAGGAAACAATTTAGAGTTGATTATACATTCAGTTTTATAATAAAGTATCATGAACACAATTTCGTATGAAATAATGACCAATTTCGTTTTAATCTATAATATGAAAATGAGTAGAACGCCGTTATTTTCCCGTTCTCTACGTTCAGATACTTGAAACAATCTATTATTTCTGCGCTAATAAAATCTACGTATCAGTTTGTCATAAAACATAGTTAAATTAGCAATTAACAATGCCATTGATTAATCCAGTCTATCGCCAGGGTAAATTAATAGCTCACTATTCACTCTGTCCGTTTAAACAGACGTGTTTTTACCGCAGTGCATGTCGCAGTTAATTCCGTTATCCGCAGGCAGGCGGCCACGGAGCGGTACAGTGGCGTGACCTTCTTTGTTCTGTGTTGATTTTTGTATAAACCTGCACGGTCCGTACTTGAATAATTTACTTTTACGATTCGGACGCGATTCGTGGCTTGTGGTAAAAGGCCAGGATATCCCCCTATGGCGGTATTTTTTTTTTACTGTCATCGCTAACCAGACTCCAGATATTACGTGTATAAACCTGCACGCCGTCGAATGATGTAACGCTGGTGGTTTTGTTAATTGAGTTAAAATCTAGATTGGTTTTTCGTTTTTTTCTTTCCGTCGCAATTTGCTTTGATCTTGTCGTGCTAATATATTTGTGGTTGAATATTTTGTTTAGTTGTTTATATACTGTAATATTTCAGTATGCGATATAAAAATAACCGTACATATTACTTTTAATGTTTAATATTATATGTATTAAACGTGCATATTTTGTTTTGGAACAAAAACACGGATATTGGAATAGTGTTTGAGAAATCGGATATCCTATGACCTTAAAATATTCAGTTTCCGCTGACGTCAAGAAATGAAAATATCATTTATACTTCTTAGTTTGGTAGAACAGCATGTCAATGTAAGAGAGAATAGAGTATGATTGGTATTGTAATATGTATTCATGATTTGCATCTTGCTTACACCCATAATTTAGTAATTTACTTGTAATAATTTTGTCATAAACAGTAGTTATATTCATTATTTATAAATAATGAAATTTTTACCACAACTTCGCCTTGAAATCTTAATCTAATTAACTAAATAAAACAATGTTATCGAATAGAAATGGTTATTGAAATATAAAAAAACGTGTAATAAATGAAGGAATTATTATTGACTATAGTGTATTACACGGATTTGTAGATAAAAGAATAGTTTACGACAAATTTCTTCACCGTAAATATTGTATATCTAATTTGAAATCTAATACCGTGGCAAACAAACACTAAACAATTTATTTTATGTGCCTTGTGAACTAAGGGTTCTATTTTATCGTTTTCTTCAGAGAGCCAAATCGTTGTGTTTTATGTTCCCTCGGGTGTAACCGGGGTTTGAATACAGTACCACGTAAGTTTCTTTAGTTTCCCCCTTCATCTGATTGAAGTTTCACTCTATTCATATATTAGCAGCCACTTTCGACAGTGAATGAAATTTAAAGAATTACATTTGTTTTCATTTCGTTTACTTCGATATACTGAAATACAATTTTCGTTTTATGTTGCCTGTAATTTGTATGTAAATCCATTGGCTTCAAGATGATGTGATAGTATTTCAAACAAATTTAATTAAATACTGTTTTAGAATTAATTTTCCTCATTGAAATGTACCATTTATCGAAAAACTATTTTTTTACTTGTTTTTTTTTTTGCGTCTGTGAAATGTGGATCTTGCATTTCGATGGAATTGTTCAGTCACTTTAAATAATCTATGCAAAGTTTGGAGAGATGGTACGGATTTGCTATACTGGAAGCTTATAGTCTGCATATTAAATAAGAATCATACCGGCCAAACCCATGAATTATTTATGGTAAGATAGTGTGCTGTGCAAGCTATATACGATAACTTCCATATCAACTCGAACAGGATAGTTGAACGTGATACATTCATGTTCTACTAGATTTATTTACATACTGAAAAATTGCTTTAGATCTGTAGCAGCATTTCTAAGAAAACATCTGTAGGCACTTTTTGGCACAGGTAATTACTAATTTTTTTTTTTAATCTAAAAGACAGAGACCCAAAAATAGCCTGTAATAATGGCGGATAAAAATAATACGATTGATCCATTAAACAGTATATACATAATTCAGTAACTGTTCGGAACTCCATCGACATTATAAGATTTGACGAGACGTGTATGAAATTTTTCGATAGCCGACTATGACAGGGGAAAAATCGACTTGGTGGTTTATTAATGTAATGTTTGACTTACCTGGCATGATGGATACAGTTTTCAGTGCTCGCAGCACTCGAAATGTACGTAAACCAGCCAAGTTACCGACTTCCATTCCGATAGTCGCGTACCCGCTCGTGATGACCACGAAGTCCAGCCAATTCCAAGGGTTTCGTAGGTACGTGTACTTGTTCAGAATGAACCCCTTCGCAATGCCCTTGATCACCATTTCACAACTGTAAATGGCCAGGAATATATACCTGCGACAAAACAGACAAAACATATTCACCATTAGTTATTCTATATGTGTTTTATAGTTTAATGTAGCTGAACAATCTGCAGCACATCAGGTCTTTTCCATTGCTTCACTGCCTAAATCATCTCCATCAATGTCGATATTAGAGTATGGCAAAGGTATTTTAAATTTTTCTTTCCATATATAAACTATTTTTTTCGTTGTACCCAATCCTATGAATTAGCCATACTGCTCTTCGAGAGAACTTGTCTCGTCGAATACGATGAATCCGCATATGGAAATGATTTGCATGCATTTCACATTGTGCAATTGTGTATGAATGTGTGTCTGTGTAGTGGAACAGTTTGTTTAAGACAGAAACTCGCAAATTGTTAACGCCGGAGTCAATTTCCAACCATGTGACATGTCAGTGTGTCAGTGGAAAAAATAAACGTGATCTTTCGAATGTTTATTTAGGAGGGAAGCGCGTGTTGCTGACTGGCCACGTTTACGGTAAAACTGTATTATATACGAAATAGATGGTCCTGACACCATTGAGACTGCTTCCATGGAAATGAGACTTTTACCCTCCCCACCCCCCTCAAAAATTGAATATTTCCCGACGAAAAAATTGGCGAGAGATGGAATTTCTTTCAAGGATATAATATCGCGAGGAAAATTCAATTTGTGGCTGTGAAATTCTGTTTATGAATTTTCTGTTTGATACGCTGCAATTTCGAAGGTTTTCGTTGGATATTGTGAATTTTAGACACAATGAGCTATTGCGCGTGAAAAAATTAATTATGATTATGGCATCTAAACTAGTAAACTATAAATGGAGTTGACTGAAGTACTATTATATTTAATGTATTGTCTTAAGGTATCGTTTAATGGATAATAAAAACTTAACGGACCTATAAAAATATTGAAAACGGATATTGTAATTTTCAGCAATTTGTAAAAGTGGTCATAAAAATTATTACTATTTATATACATATTCATGATTTGGCGTGATGTTTTGTTGCCAACTTTATAAAACTATTACTCCTGGATAAATGCGGCGGAATAAATCAATTCGCAAATTTAGCGTCATCACGGGTGACAATTGATAGTGTTTCCGGCTCGGGTTAGTTCAACGTTATGAACGATAGTGGCGCTGTATGAGTGTGTCTGTGCTTTTTTTATTCATCCGTAATAGAAAATGGTAGTACTCTATCCTTTTCTGGCACGTAGTGTACTTATTGGTAGACGCTAATTGCTATAACGCAGGTCCAATTATCCATTTAAATGGTTGGTCTGGGAAACAATTTAGTTGGGATGTTGGTATTCGCTTACCACACTAAATGTTGCGCATAATTTTATTGGTTATACCGTGGTGAACTGATGAGTTAACAACGGTGGAAGATCCATGAAACTGAGTGAATTGTAAGTTGTTTACGCGTTGCGAGATTATTAATGAAGGAATTAAAGAAAGTTTTCATGTAATTAGGACGGAAGCTTTTTTTATTATTAGATAAACTGTCGTTGGACGATGTGGAAAAATATTCCATTTTCACTCAAACATTTACTTTTATTTACTCATCTTAATATTCTGACTTTAAGAAATAGATTTTTCAATCATTTCTTGAATATCTTTTCTTCACAGATTGATGAACTAAATTTCCAATTTAAAGACTATTCTATATAGAATATTATTTCTAGATTATCAGATTATGAACATTTGTATTCTGTTAAATTGTAATTAAATTGTGAACGCTAGTTTTGCATAGTTTAACATGAAATAATTCATTTACATCTTTACATTAGACTTCTTGTAATTAGCTACTTTTATGCAACTCATTTGGACGCCTGCCCATTTACAGAAATTTTCTCGCATTCGCTAAAATGGCTTCCTTAATATGGCAGTTGAAATCATCGGACATGTAATTAGCGAATGTTCCATCTAGTTAGCTTGAACAAAACTGAAGGATATTTTTAAATCCAATTATTCTTCCTTCATTATTTTCACACATTTTGATGTTTCATTCGATGTATTTTTATTTGAACGGAACTATTACTTTCTTTGCTTATAATTTCTCACCTAATCTTCCAATGTATAGACGATTCGTTTTTATTTTGTTACTTTTTTCGAATCAATCTTCGTAAATGTGAAATGTTGAATGGATATTTATTATTAATGCAGTGTTAAATATGAATTAAATGGATCAATAGTACCGATAATTCATTTATAATTAATACAAGGATATTCAATTACAAAAGGGAGACACAAATGAAAAATGGATGGTATGAATTATAAATACAGAGAAGACTGAGAAGTAATTTTACACGACGAAAGGTGGAAATCTCATAATGAATTGAGTACAAAAGAGGCGAATAATATAATTGAACAATAGACCTAACTAATTGAATACAACGTTATGAAATAAGACGATTGGAATACGACTAATTCTCTTATCTCACACAAATGAAATAAATAAAGGAAATTATGTTTCAAAAAAAAAATTGGGGCCATTATTGATTTGAAAGGGAAAAAGGTATATGATATGAATGTTTTATGATTTCGCAAAGCAATAATGAAAAAGATAAAAAGCAAATATAAATATTTTATATGATATGTAATGAATAACGATTTTTTTATAAAATGAGTGGGGCCATTTTGTAAGCAAAAGTTTGTTTTGTGAAAGTATCTGATGTATTCAATACATTTTGCAGAGATGCTCTTTCAGTTTCAAGTATTTACCGATTTGTCATTCAGGACATTTCGAATGTAGAATGTACATACATTCTCGTCGACGTGCTTTGTGAAATAGTAAAACTTTCTATTGAAAAAACCTGGAAGATTTATCAGGATTAAAATTGAAAGTCAGGTAAAAATAGATACGTGAAATATCTGTATATTTTCAGTGATTTGTATGCCGAATCAAATGTTTTATTATTTATTAAAATGCACTTATTATCACCGTTTTATTCTTAATTGAATCGTGAATTTACAAGCTCCGTTAATTGTATTGTTTAAATAAAAAATGCACGATATATTCTATTCGAATTTATTCTTCCTTTAGTTTGAAATCTTCTCTATGAACTGCGATGGCACACAATTTTGCATGTAACCAACATAATTAGAATTTCTATTAGTGAATATATCAAGGAAGCTACGATTAAAACAAAACACTACTGTGTTGTGCAATACCGCAGTGCGACTTCTAGAATTAGAACATTATTATGCAGGACGCACGTCGCGTTGCTGCGTCTTTAGTTCGTTCTTTTTACACTAGAGTGAAACAACGATATTTCGTTACTCATTACGTTTAATTAAGCAATGTAATTGAAGTGATGAAGCCAAAGTTACAAATAGCCTGGAGCCTTGTGCACCTCGATAAAGCAGATTACGATTTTTCAGCGTGATTTTTCAGTCCCGGAGGCTCTCGATAAAGCTCTCACGGAGCTTATTATGTAATTAGGAGGCCAGTTGCTGAAAGTATAGCCTTTTAAAGCTGTGCTTCTCAAACCGTAATTCTGCATGTTTTATCTTCGTTTCATTTATAAATTTTGCTTTAGTTTACAACAATTTATTACCTTGGAGTATATACATTTGTTACGTCGTGTATTTTCACAATTCACTTAGAACACTTTCTGTTAAGGCAGACTGTTGACAAATGTTCTTTATTTCATTAGGTTGAAAACAAGCACACATCCATTAGATTACAAAGGACTTCACAAATGTCAAGGAAATACGACGTTTCAGTGTCATATTTGAAACATCTTGCTAAGAAACAGAAAACTGTGAGGGAAATATTAAATGACAAGTGATATGCGTTCTATATGTGGTACAAATATCAATTATATAGAGTGGTGTATATCTGTATATACTAGGGATACAAATTAAGAATGTGCAATTTGTTTTCTGGATGACGAAATTCGTCTGTCGACAGTCTGCAAATTAGTCCTGAATGCAAAGTGCATCAGAATGCAATCATTAGAATCTTCTGCGCTTCGGCAGAGTGACATTCTAAATTAGAATTGTACAACTAGTCCACTTTAAGTAACACTTCCTGGCACGGAATACATTTCCTCTCAAGAAAGAGACAGAAATAGTGGGACGAGGACTAATAATAATTTGTTGAAACCTGCACAGCACTATACATCTTTCTACTTTTTTATTCTCTGGCCTCTCGTCACATTGCATTACTCTTATTCGCTACGTCAAGGCCATTTAGACATATTCATTTGACGAACCACATTCTTCTCGACTCTTGACATTTTCCATCCATTTACACATCAATTTTTTCCCACTGTCGTTTCCACTTTTAACACTCACTTTTCCTCCTGCTCCAGCTATTATTATCTATACCAGTTCAGTCTCACCGTTTCTTGTCCTTCCTAGTTCTAATCTACGTTGAGTGGTCTGCGCACGCGTACTTCAGCACGAATCTCCGGTTAAATTCGTTACCTGTTCGGTTTTAATTGCTCTTATCTGTGGCAACGTTCATGGTACATGCTGAACCTCGCACCACTGTTACTGCTGAGTGAAATTTTACATTGTCTCCTTGCCTGTGGCACAAACTATATATAGTTTGTCTTTGGGTAGGAGTGTGTGTCTTTGTTTACAATGTATGCCTGTTCTTTCTCTGAACATGTATGAACGTGTACGTACGTATAATATTATATATGTATGCGTGTATGTCATTTTGTGTACAATTTGTGTTTGCCTAGTTTCTACCTAGTTTCTGTATACGTACATATGTATGTGTGTTGCTTGTTGTTGCAAAATGGAAACTATTTTTGATGCAATTTAATTTACATGCTGTGCTTGATACACGGGCATTACCGTCATCGTATGCAACTTAATTGTAGACCGGGAATTTCATTAACGCCAGAATTCTAGGAAAAATGTGTGAAGCTATTCGCATTTTCGTTTGCCATATAATACTACTATACGTTCGTATACGAAAATACGAGTATTCAGAAAAAAATTTCATTTAGTTTTGATGAAAAGCGAAATAGTGTGCCATGAAGATTACAAATGTTAGGAATGTCTCGAGAAAATGTGATATTTTCAGAAAAGAGATCTCTTAAAGAGGTACGTTTAGAAAAGAGAACTATATAGGCAAAAATTTGTACATCTAAAACATGTTTCGATAACTGTGTATATTTAAGGAGTTTCCGAGTAGGTTTATCGTAATGAAAAACGAACATTTGTATTTAGAATCCAACGGAAAATTTGTATAACATCACGCCATTTCCGTTCGTGCGAAACCAGACGGTATTCTTCATGTTTGAAATATGATAAATATAGAAATGAAAATAACAGTTTTATTCCGTAATGTTCTGAATTAAACATCTCTACTGAAATGAGCTCATATTCACTTAATTCAATTGCTAGTCCATTCAGGAACACACACACACAAAAAACGGTTACGTGTTGCCTACACTGCAAGTTACTTCCTGTAAGATACCAAACAGATAACGTCAGACTAAAACAAAGAAACATAAATAACTCGGGGCAGAAAAAAGTGCGCGTTAACAATTCCACATTTATTTGAAAAGTGTCTTCCGGTGAACGGACAGAAGGGTGCGCAACTGCGCACGTTACCGGAACACATCGGACAACCGGAAACTTGGGGAAACAGGCGGTCGTCATGACAGGTCCGTTGAGAACTTTGCACCATCGTAAAGTAAAATGTTCTTTCGCTATATCTCCTTCACATGATAGGCAAGGTATAATAGTACATCTGATTAAATCGGAACGAGAGAAACAGAAAATGAACATTCGAATTTTAGTATTCCTGGTCGTTCGGTTGAAATTGCAATTTGAAAGAAAGGATTTTAAGTGGAGAATTTATTGCAATTGTACATTTGAGGTAATTACACGGTCACATTTGCACCAAATTCGAAGGAAATATGAATGTAATTTTAATTTGATATTTTGCAGACCGTTGACAAGTACAAATTGAATTTGTTCACATGAATAAGAATTCTCTTTTCTGGGAAATAACAGTTTAGTTTGTCAAAAAAGTTTTGCCGATTCTATAAGTTTCATATTTTTAGAAGATTGTGATTTCTGTAGTTACGAAAGTGAAAGCTTATTAAAGTCATCTGTCAAGCTGAGTTAATGTTAAGTGTGCGTTTTATGGGTACGTTATCTTTATTTATGGCTCATGGCATGTTAAGGTTGAGAATAATTCAGAAGTAATATAATATAGCGACCAGATTATCAGGGTAATTTATTATTTGATTTCAGGAACGAGAACAATCTTTCTTGCATTTAATGTTTTAGGGACGGAGCTAAGATTCTTCGTAATTTAAATTACTTTTTTCCAAGAGGAAATTACAATGTTGAATTTCATGCCCATACATATAATATAATTTCTACTTAATATTTATAGTTGTAGTAAATCGTGTCCACAGTCAAAGTATTAAGGTTCAATAGTCGGAATTTGGACAAATTCCGACTATTGAACCTTAATTAATATTTATATCTCCAATTTATTTAATTAATAAACTTACTCTGCCTCTTCTACGGTTTCCGTCATGGCCAGGAAGACACAGTTGAGCAGAATGGTGGCCATGACTACGTAGTCGAAGTACTGATTGGTGGAGATGAATATACACGCCCTTCGTGTTGGACTCCACGGACTGAACCAGAAGAACGAACTCGTAGCGGTGAACCGGTGGATGTAATTCTTCCGGAACCGCTTCGACACCACGCAGAACGTCTGCTAACACAACGCAGACAAAACGCAACGTGTCAAATATATTTATTCAGATCTGTACTTGTATACACAAACAGCATCATGCATATCATTCACTTGGATAAACTTTATAACTACAACTAAACTATTATATTTCATCACAAGATCTAAAAATGTACAAAACAAGCAAAATGTTTGACAGTGTAACAAATTCATTTAGCTGGCGGTATAAATCATGCAGTATTGTCGCGTCTAACAGCAACACCAGAATCCCTGTTCCCGATGGAGTTGTATTTGTGCAGCATTGCGGTGAGGATACAACATTTCTTAACAACAGTTCACATCTTACTTCTCATTCCCGCATCTGGGAACTCATACATAAATCACAGCACATACACAAGCTTGTGTACGAATAACCATATGTCGAGGGACACATCTATACACAGGTTCAGCAGACACGTGCGTAAATTTCAAATATCCCGCCCTATCCAGGGCCTACTATAATCCCTGCGGTGTAGACATTTTATGGCTGTCATTTGTTTAACGATATGTAATTCTAAATTGGTACAGTAACAACAACGCGTATGGTTCCAGACAGTATGTGAAATTATGATATACGTATATTCGTACTCTTGTTAATTGTTTTTGGTGCGGAAAAAACGAGTAAAACGGTTTTATAATTACTCTGTGCCATTGGGGCCGTTTGCAACAGAATTCAATTCCGTTTCAGGAACAATGTTTTACTCCTACTTCTTATATTACTGATTTTAAACAAACGTCATTGTTGTTTTTTTTTGTTTGTTAGTTTGTAATCTTATTAAAGCTATTTAAAGAAAATAATTTTTCTCTGAAACATATTTTCAATTCTTACGTGAATTTAAGTTTGTTTCAGTGAGAAGATTTCAAGTTTTAACGTTGCACATTACTGTTTAGTTGAAGAAGTGCTAATGGTTATAATACTGCATGAATAATTTCATATTATTCAGTGTAATTATACTAGTTTAAATATTACCAAATACACCACTTCAAACGGTTGTTAGCTATATATTTTATGATTTTGAAAACTGGTTTTTCTGAAACAAATCTCTAATTACGATATTCGGAAAGATTAATTCACGGAACTGGTTGGGTTGTGAAAAGGGAAAATGAACAGGAAAGTGCATGCAGAGGACGAAGGAAATAACGTGATTAAGGATACTTTCCTTTTTAGCACCCATGAATACATTAATGAAACACGTACGATGTTTTTTTTGCTGAACTAAAGATAAAACACAAACTTGGCCTAAATACCATTCGTTTGCATTCATACAATACGTTTTTTTATGAATGCTACATTAACCCACTTTTCTTGAAAACTCGGTAACAACAAAGAATGTGATTGCATTTCTTTTGATTACCTTTATTGTGTTATTACTTGGTGTAACTGCGTCTTATTATTGGCTACAAGAAATTACAGTATTAAATTGTTAATTGTCTATATTATTTTTCCAATATTTCAGAGAGAAGAAATGATGATTCCTGTGCAAATGGAAACAAAATGACGTCGTCGTTAAGGCAAGAGAGAGATGACTAGAGAAAATGAATTATTGCAATTGCTATTACAACAGGTAGACAATTTTTTTTTAACTTTATTTACAGTATCGTAAACACGTACAGTTGTACGATATTTTCTCGTTCTGGCCAATAGAAGAAAAAATCTCTGGTTGAAGCTGTGAAAAAAACTACGCAAAAACTACGTCATCATTTATAAAGTTAAAAAATGTTTTTACAACTGTCCAGCACCAACAGTTAGTGAAAAGTAATTAGTGACTTTTAACTGTGTTATATTGGCACTGAGGGAAGCACGGCTGCGGACCAAACTTTGGCCTATATTTCGTGATAAATATTATACATAGTTTTTAAAATTTTGGTGCACTGACAAAAAGTTTGCGAAGAAATTAAGCATTATTGGCTCTTGCAGAGATTACTTGCTATTTTACAATCTTGTTATTTCTAAACCAAAAAGTTTTCATAGTTAAAAGAGTAAATTATACATGATTGTTGCAATGAACACTATCAAATCAGAATTTTCATGAAATTGTACAATTTATACTTTGAAACATTTCTTCTTCGTTTTATTAATTATATTTGCAAACTTTTCATACACGCTCGATCATTTTAATTACAAAATGTTTCTTCGGCGGAAATTTCATTAAGGAATAAAAAAAAACAATTGTTATAATAATACCCCTATACCGTTTATTATACGGAAACTAAAAATGAAATAAACAACCAAAGAATGTCGTATAAAGTTATTTTCTTTAGATTAAATTTGATTCTAAAACTTTAGCAGCGGAACCGTTTATAATTAGAAAAGTTTCGACTTGAGCTAAATCTCGACGCTATTGTTCGTACTTATAGCAACTTATGTAGAAATAATTATATGGTAATCGTTACTGACGTTCACCGAAAGTTCTACGAACATTTTATACTAACACAACACAACGTTGCTTTAAATGTTTTAAAAACTATTTCATGCAGAATATTAATTAAGAATACTGCAAATTAAACAACCACTGTTTCGGAAAAATCCTGGGGTTACAAGAAACATAAAATTGTTCGAAAACAAAGAGAGCCGGATTGTGCAAAATTGAATTACGTTTCAGATGGGTAGAAGCTCTTTTCTATAATGCGTTCTAGCACGCCACATAACGGATTCTTTTTGTTCACTGTGTCTTCTTTCTGCAGGTATTTCTATGTCTATAGAATTCTTTTCATGAAAGCGAATTGATGTTATCCGTAACGCAAATGCAACAAGCTACCGTTATCTATTCCGCAATTGCAGCGATTGAAATATGTCCCATATTGTATATCTTATTCCAGAATAATTGAACGTAGATATTAGTGAAATTAAAACATTATATATTTGATGACGAAGAAGAAACTCATGAATCTTACAATGCCACTCTTCAATCTAAAAGTTCTTCCTTTTTTTAATGAGCAACTACTCAAGGAGAACTTGAAAATCTCGACGATACACTAGAATCTATTTTCCTTGCTCCATTTCTTTTTTTTTTAAATGTATTCCACGTGGTAAGATTACTATGCCATCAGTATTTTGTTATTCTGACCTCGTACACTGATCGAAATTCCATAGACTGGATAGGGTATTCCGTACCAGATGGTGTCACGAATAGGATCCTATCCAGGAACCTTCCGTTTGTCTAGTAAAAGTGAAAAGTTTCTCGTGATTGATGGGATATCATTCAGTTCGGAGTATATAGAGTGGAAGAGATATGGCTATTCATTTTCAGTGATCTTCGAGCTTTAAAAATATACTGCGTGGCGTTATTTACATTAATGAACAAAAATACCGAATGCATTTATACATATCTGTTTGTCTTTTCAAATAATCAACAGTCATTGTGAGTCCGTTGACAACGGTCAAATGTAACTCAATTAAAAAAATCCCCACGAAAAACAACTAATTAGCCAAGTTGCGTCAATGCCACTGAAGCAACAAACAAAAATGTACTCTAGCGTAAATTGATCGTAGCAGGCCACGTCATGTTGTTACTAACCTAATAGTTTCTCGGAAAAGTACCTAAAGAAGTAGAAAACGAAAACCTAAATAAGTAAACCATTAGGACGGACAGGTGAACAGGTCTCTCACTCTCTTAAAAGCACAATATAAGCATTATTCTACGTCGTTAACACCAGAAAAATGTCTGATCGTTGAAATTCGCCACGCATAGTTAACCGAACGCGTTTGTATGTAATAAAGAAAGATAATCGCTACCATGTGCTACCACATATATACACAGGGACTGTTGCTTCTTGCTTACATTGTACGCCTGCTTAGATTTCTGGGTCACGTAATTTAAATAAAAAATTCAATAAAGACGACAGAAATTCGGTGGTGGCACTGTGAACGTTTACACACCCTACCAACTTATGGTGCTGGTGGTGATAGCAGGCAGCTTAGCGTAGCATAGCGTAGCGTATATGCAATAATGTTACTGGCGATAATATTCACATTCACGCATGCGAAAATCCTTCCTTGATAATGTAATCTGAACGCTGCGAACGAAAAAGAACGCTGGTATGTAGGGCCTAAAAGAGGTGAGATGGAGCCCGGGTCAGTTATTAGGGGCCCTTATTTATATATATATCTCATTCAGCTAAGGTTTTTTTTAAGCTCATTCGGCTGACGATTTTTTAGTTCACTTTTTATTAAGGAGCATCCATATATTGAGAATAAGGGCTCTAAGACTCAGAGGCTCATTTGACCCTTCTTCCCTATAATAGCGCCTGATTGAATGTGTAGTAAAATAATGTGTGAATTCGCAATTTACAAGTTTGGTTATTTCGAATAGCTTCATTAACCATTTGCAAGTCCAATGATTGAATTATTGGATGCCACTTACTCACCACCAATAAATATGTAGTACTGCAACGGGTACAGTATCATACACAAGTGAATTACAAGTAATTTGATTACAAATACTGATACAGATGAATGAAACTTAGTATTATTAATACGCGGTATTAATACATCTAATCAGTACATTGCAAACTCCTTTCAACTGAAGCTATTCAAATCCACTACCCCAAAACCAATGTACCCGATATTCTGGTGCTACAAACTCTATCGTGCAGATATGATTCATTCTGCCCACGTTTCTATATCGATAGAAATTTGTCTAGTCTGATCCTGCGCATAGATACCGTAGCGTAAAAACATACGGTGCCCGCACAAACCCTATTACGGGAGAGCATCAGGTGCCGGATCGGGAATTGGAGAGCATTCGTGAGTGCTTCCGCAGCCGCAAGCTATATGAACAAATCCCCCACTACTCACGATCCTCAACCCTCTCTTCAGATCCCCGCACTTCAATAACATACCTGCCAGTACAGACTATGTATGCATTGTGTGATTTATTCATTGCATTTATGCACTTACAATGCAGCACAGATCATTTGATCTTTAACAATCAACTGAGAATTCTTCAAATACAATACATGCTCTTCGGTACATTGTTAGGAACAACAGATTTTGTAGAAAATTTCCTACGAGAAATATACAGTATACATGAGTAACAGTATGTAATATTCATAAAAAATAATGTAATATAAGATGGGAACTGTTCGTATTGCGAAGATAAATTATGCAACTATTATCTACTTCGAGGTTCTATTTCTTCTCCGCATATGGCATTTGATAGATTATGTTGGCTGGGCTACAAATGTAATACCGGTTATAACCAGTCTGGTTATCCGGTAAATGGTTCATTTTGCTAAGCAATCGATTTTGCGAGGTTCATTGGACGCAATATCCTGCAAGCTTCCGGACACCAAAAGTTAACGGTGGCTTAATCTAAAATTAGCCAGTTTTTTTTTTCAGTACCATGATCATTAATCAGTGACCTAAGCCTATTTTAGCATTTTACTGCTATATTCTAAACAGTATTTATTCGTTCCATTTGCTGATTTTATATTCAGAGGGATCTCATACGTTTCTAATTAATTATTTGTATTATTTTTTAATCTTAAAAGCTATAAATTATATCTTAATATACAAATTTTTAATACAAAAAGCATTATCTACTGAAAAAATGCGCCATTAATCTTTTACCTCTAACAGCCGGATTTTCATTTTTCTTCTTTGTAATATGTGGAAAAGTAATCATTACTTTTACAGCGGTTTTCCCGTTTTATTTTTACTAATTAAAAGCATGTTAATGTTACAGAGGTAAGTTATTTCTTTTCTAAACAATAATAGTGTACTTTTTAATTACAATTCCAGGTGAAATTAGGTTAAAAAATTATCCTGCACGAGGCGAAGAAAACATTGAATATTTTTATAACTTGAGTGTGTTTTTAAAAAGGCAGTAATGTGGTAAAACAAATTACGTACATGTATAAAAATGTAAATAACTCATATTCATTGCAATGACACGGATATTTGTTATTGGTACAGTCTGAAATATATTTCATTTCTACATTTATTACTATTTATACGAATGACAGTTTAAATTCACCTGTGTTCAAAATGAACGATATCAGATTCATATTTCATTTGGCAAAGCAATAACGATTCCAATTACAGTTCACAATTGTTCCATTAAATCACTGTTTCAATTGAACTCTCGTTAGAGCAACTGAACACACGAAATTAAATTATATTTATTTTCTAATATATGTAAATCCTTTAAAAAGCTTGTTGGTCCACAATGTTAATGAAGTTTAATTTAAATTCACTCGGCAGCTTACGTTGTGTTACATTTGGCATTAGCGGACCCAGACACTCAACAAGTGCAGAATTGTTTTCGAAATACATTTCCAAGTATTCTACTTGTTAGACTTTACTAAATTAAAGTTTTACTTACACAGTTTGCATATTAAATGCAAAGATACATAGTACTAGTATCTGGAAATAGATGTATTTGTTGTAATTAAAATATAACCGCAAACGAAAGCACATTTGTATTGATGGTTCAACTTTCAATTCATTGCCAGATATATATATATATATATATATATATATATATATATATATATATATATATATATATATATATATATATATATATATACAGTGTGTCCCACCGACTACCATACATAGGAAAATTAACATTGGGAAATTATGTAAGGATCAAGTATTGCTGTGTCTGTATCTAAACATGTGATTGGCACAAATTAAACAGTAGGTGATTGAATTAGTCAAATTTAAAACTGTCAGATTCCTGTTATTTTTAGAATTTGCTGACACAGTCTAACTATTGCCATCGAATTATCAATATTCTTGAAAGCAAACAATATTTAGAAATAAATAAATGCATACCTACAACAGAAAGATTAAGATTTTGCATTATGTAATGGAAAAACGAACAAAACACAATAGTTAAGCACTAAATTCAATATCACTAGCAGGTACTAATCAATGAAATGTTCAAACGTATTCCCATTGACTAGCAGACAGTGGCTTAATCTGTCATAAAATTGTGTTCCCCATTTAATGTAAATGTGTACTCCTCAGTGAAACAAATATTTTCTAAAGCATGACATTTATTAAACATTAATTTACAATAAGTGATTAGTTTTTCACTATCTGCTGCTAGTACCAGCATGTAATATTTGTAAGCAAAATATTTGTGTTTTTTTATGAGTGCGGTGATCCACCGAGATTATTTGTAATTTCCCTCACACTTCGACAGCTGCCAAAATATCTGCTTCGTTGTTAACATTCTGGTCTCCATTTCTATTACTTTTGCGAAGGCAATTGGCGTACCGAATTTCCTAATTTAAATAAAATTCCTTTAAATAATTATGTAATATAAAATTATTTGACAGAAGTAAATTTCTTTATTTTAAATCTTTTGTTTTTGTCATTGCTCCAGGCAATAGTTGATCCTTATATAATTTCCCAATGTTAATTTCCATATGTATGGTAGTCGCTGGGACACACTGTATATATATATATATATATATATATATATATATATATATATATATATATATATATATATATGTATTAATATACTTTGTTGAAAAATCAATAAGGAAACAATAAATAATCTACATATTCAATTCTACATTTCCATATTCTCCACCAATCATTATTTATTCTATCAAATGATTAATCTCATTGACCCAAAAAAAAAATACTTCCCCCTTTTCTACCGTAACTATCAGTGAAAACAAACAAGCAACAAAAATATGCATATTTTCCGTTTTTTCCCTGGCGTGTATCGTGTTTGGACAATGCGACATTGCGCGTGCGCGACTGAAAACTGCAGAACACGCCAGTAGAAATTATTTATAGGAGTCGGAATAGCGGTTTTGCGTGTAGGCCAGTCAGTCGACAAGTTAAGTGCGTTTGTTAAATTCACGTTACCGCCCTATCATTCCGGGGTCAATTCGGGGTCACCCGGCCCCCTAACTCTAATTCATCAGTATCACATCTCCCTTCTAGTATCAAGCTCTCATCTTGGCGAAATAAAAATGGAAAAAACAGAAAAAAAAATCGCCCTGAAAAATTCACTAAAAGGTCACGCTTTCTGATTGATCCTGAAAATTTAATGTAGCGCACTGAAAAAATTGTACTATTTCGTCCCCTGCCCCTTCGGCCTTCTTCCTGCCCACACCCCTCTCTTTGCCCGCATGGACTATCCGCACAATCCGATGCGCAAATCTAATTTTGGAACGAAACGGATATTGAACCAGTGAGCGCTGTCCTGTGTGAACCTGTATTTGTTTAACGTTGCGTTAGGTTTTTGTTTTCTGGTGTTTTTTTTTCGTTACTAATATTAGACGTGGTGATATCTGCCATGCCAGTGTTACTGACAGTTGATATTGAAATATGCCACGTGGCGAAATATGCTGCAACTGAAAGCTGATAACGCAAAAGACGTCAGCGAGATCTGAAATGTGCCTGGCATTTTTGATAGTTTGTGGATCAATATTTACGTTCCCCATTTAGTTTAATCCAGTGACACGGAACAGTATATAATAGCAGACTAAAGGCAACTATATTCGTGCAAAATTATATAACCGACATTAACATATTGAATCATACAAATATAACACGCCATATTTCTGTTTTTGCAGAGAACTCTATGTACCTATATAATGTAAACACATGTATGGGTACTTGTCGGATTCGTATCATATACACTAAGGCCTCGCTTTATCTTTTATATTGTCAGGAGTTGATTCTCCTTTCCTTATTTCTACTTGTCCAGAAAATTCTTTTTTTTTTTTGTCTGTAACTCAATTTCCATTTCCCACGTTCAGACAATTTATACTTTTCCGTGGTTTTCCTTTTAAAGTTTTAAAAGTTAACCGGGAAATTTAGACAACGGAAACTTTTCAGAATGATATTAAAAGTTACAAAACAGTGAGGATGGACAGGTCGATTTGAAAGTATTTTTTAATTTCTAACCAAGATGTATTCAAGTGTAAACATTCCGAACACATTCCATCAATAATATTTTTGTAATAAATTCTTTCTTTTATCATTTTATTTTTAATTCTCAGAATGTTAAACATGATTTTCACTAAATAAAGATAAATTACTGCCTGGAGTAATTAATTTTCTGAAAAGAAAAGACTTTTTCGTTTATAATTATTCATTATTTGTTTACTACAAAGTACATTATGGATAGAATGTACAGAGAGAATGCCTTATTGTATGAAAAGAACAAAATGTTATTATCTTTCTATATAAATATTTCGATCTCATAATGGAGCAAAAAATATTTTTGCCCGTAACGTCTGCGATAAATTGCTGGGTGTTTTTTTGTTTGTTTGTCTTAAGCTATTATATCTTTTCACACTCCAGGCCGTTTCATCCGCCATTATTTTGTTGATCCTCTCGTCTTCTTTGATGTGTCTGACATCCGTTACTACGTGCGATTCTTCGTATCCTGCTGTTTGAAATCTCCTCACCCCTGAGAAATGACAAATGAAAGTCTGACGTTTTCATTTCTCCTTGACGGGAAGACTACAAATTCTTTGTGACTTTAATTTCACATGAATCATGTTACTCCGTGACTTATCAGCGATCGTCGTTTTTCTTTCCAAAGCAAAGTGGAACAATTGACTGTGAACAGTCAGTCAAATGTTCAAGAATTTATATATGACAAGAGTTGCTTCAAAAGCAATCCGGATTATCCGATTTTGCGTGATTCTTGTGTCCGGGGAATCCTCAATTTACGTGCGAGTTCCCATCACTCGAAGCGAAATAGACGCGTGCTTTAATATGTGTGGTCCTGCAGTAAATTCGAGAGTGTCGTGTATTATTAATGTCCGTTTCATCATGGCGCAAAACAAGAAGAAAAGAGTTGTCATATCCCTTTTATTAGAAATAAACTGTTATGAAGCATTTCCTTTATATGACTATAAAATTTAATCCAAAGTACGCATGTATGTGATGCATTTTACCGAAAATCCGTATTATCCGTGTTTTCAGTTATCCGAGGTGGGTACCCCCCCACATTACCTCGGATAATCGAGGTTCTACTGTATATATATATATATATATATATATATATATATATATATATATATATATATATATATATATATATATATATATAATGGGTTAAGAGATGTTAATAACGATTTTTTTCACACTGATTCGTGCATCACGTGACCTCTAACGTGTACATAACTGTTATTTATTGCGACTTTTATTAGACGTTTAGGGGTTTTTAGTATGTGCACTTTAGGACAGTCAGATAGAGATAACATAATAATGGTATTTTATTCTTTACATCTTTTGTATCTCTATTTCAGTGTGTCCGTCGAAACCACTGTTCCATGTATGGTTGAATGGGTTGGTACTAATGGTATCTGTCATCACAGTACGCGTGTATGTGTGTGAATGGTACATCTACCCACCCTACCCATTCTAACGCCACGCGGGCCTGATAGGCTCGTCCAAGTACAACGGAAACGACGCGCGCACTACGGATATACGTCTGTTTATCACTGGCGATAATTCCTTATCGTAAAATTGTATGCGTGCGCCAGGGGATTAACGGGGGGGCATTACGATCACCATTATGTGCGGCGATTTATCAAAAATTATTGATTGAAGAAGATTAGTTGTACATTTGACCGTAACGAACACGCAACAGTAGCAGCAAAATTGATTAATTCACTGATTATTTTCCCGATTCATTTCTGGACGGACAGGTTAGATGTTTAATGCTTTTGTCTAATAATTTTATCGTTAATTGTATCTTTTTATTGTACATTCTGTTAGGCGTGTGTACGTTTGTATATTTAATAGATTTTTAGTGGTAAGGTTGTAGTAAATAAGCGACGTTGAAATGCACAGTCACCGAAGTTACGCAACGGTAGTTAATATTCGTAACTTTAGTGCTATGTTTAAGTTCTATGTATAATTACTTGGAGCTAATTTTGTAACTTGTTGTTAATTACCACACCGCTTCACACTCTTGTGCCAGCAAGCTGTTCTCATTAACCACTGATAAGAAACAATTCTAATTTATTTTATTTATGCTACATTTATGGCAGAAATCTTTAGGTATTAAATAATATGCAAGGAAATTAAACCTACCATTTTCTGTGCCTCTTTTAAAATATCGTATGCATCTTCTTTGCGTTTTACAAGATTTTACTAGTCGTTTTTGGAAAACTAAAGTCTTTGAGATCATTTATAAAGTATTGTCAGTCAAATTTATTCATTTCAATGTTACCTAAACAAACGTTTCAAATTATTAATATGAAGAAGAAATCAGCGTATACAAACCGCCAAACGGTAAAAAGAAAATCGAATGAATGATAAAGTTTCGCTAATGAATCTTTCGTTCACAATCGTACAGCATGAATGAGATAATCAATTAAATTATGCAGACTACGCTATGAATAATTTGATTGCAAAGTTTAAATTATGCACTCGATGCATGTAGGAAGCCGTAGTAGAGACGGAGAATGATAGAGAGAGAGAAAGAAGATGACGCCTGTGTTATATCTAGTTAACCCCGAATACCATCTACATTTTAAAACATTTCGTTACATTTTCCAATATCCTTCTTCGATCTGCCTCACACCGGCTTCAGATTTGCATGCAAACTTTTGGCTATAGGACCTCCAAGGAGAATATTCCTAAATAAACAAGCCTTCACATTTTTGTTTTCTTTGCACATGAGACCAATGCGTACGGAATATACTTACATTGAAAGGGGGATTCGACTGATTTATGTTTATTAAACGTTTGAAAAAAAAATGTAAAACAAATTGCTTCAAGACTGCGCCCAAAATCTGTAATATACTTGGTTGAAAACCCAATATCAAGTAGGTACAATTTAAACCATTTCACATCGTATTTCAAGCACACAAAAAATCTTCCATTAACTTTGCCCCCAGATCGTTTTAATATTATGCACTTACAATTTATTTCTTTAATACAGTGCATCCACGCTAGACGCAGCACCGGTCGTGTTCCAGGTTCTTCGGGCTAATACATGACCATAAAGTGTAAAAAACACCCCATCATCGTTTGACATAAGAGCCTTAGCGTAACGTAATGTAACGTAACGTAAGTGAACAAACCCCTACCGCTCGTAGACCATGATGGTGGATGCTGCTGATGACATCATGAATATATGGATATGGATATGAGCGTGTTGAACACATAAAGCGACGATGGTGTAGAATAAATAGCAGCACTGGCGAACAGCAAGGTTTAAGAGACGTACGCCACTGCTATATCGGATCACGTATTGTGACAATATTATGCTAATGTAATATTCCAACTTTGTTGCCGAAAGCAATGACGTACACCCAGCAAAAAAGATGCTGCCATCTCGTGGCAATGGAGAAAACTGAAATATGTGTTCGGTTGATGCTCAAACTCATGATGAAGGTTGTTAACGTTACATTTTCAGCTGACATTTTTGTGTGAAAAGAGTTACATTTTTTATATGTTATTTTAAAATTAGTTATATAAAACAGTATTAAAATAAATAAGTTTCATTATTCAAGCAAGTAAATACCAGCATGTAACCTAGATATGTTAATATACGTATATTATCTAGGATCCCGTAGTTTATTCTGTAGTCAACTGTTAACAATTTCTCATTAAACTTTATGCCACGAAGGCAAACTTTGATGGGCCAATTCTATCTTTACCTATTATCTGTAACTTCTGCTACAACAAGTAAGATACTAGATACATTTTGACATCAGCAAGTTTATCATATCTGATGACAACATGTTGCATAAATGACTATGCTTGCGTTTATATTTTTACATCACTGTGTCTGCCATTTTGTACTTGTTTCCAAAATAAATGAACATGTCTACGCCGGCTTGGTACACGCGGTGAATATATTAAAGATTTGGAAATTCGTTCGTTGGATTGTGCCTTTAATGTTGTATTCTCAGACGGATTACGCTCGTACCTCAGTCTCTCTCCTTCTTACACGTTTTCCGTCACTAGGTTTCCACGTATATTTTTCTACATTTCTTTCTCGTTTCTCTCTCTTCAGTGCGGTCTCTGGTTCGTTCTCCGGGTACAAATTAACTCATAAATCCGGGAGATCTATTTTGCAAGAGACTGTTTTTTTTTTCTTCTTCAGTTTCGTAAATCTTATTTTCCAATTCATTTTAAATTTTCCATATATATCATACTCCTGTCTTATTAGACGTATATGATAATTATAATAAATAATTATAGCAATAATTTTATATCCAAAAAGTATTTGATTTAATGTTGTTTTTATATCTGTATATTGGTAATCGGGTTAAAATTAATGTATTGTGAAATACAGTAAAATTTCAAGTATCTTACGCTGAGATTCTCAGTCGAAGGCAGAAGCATAGTGTGAGGGGGTAAAAGGGGCTATACTGCCCCAGGCCCCACTCGCAGAGGGACGCCAAACTGTCCTCAGGCCAAATAAAACACTACTTTTTTCAAAGCCTACCCAAAATTTCTTACGAAAAGGGGCGCCTAAAAGGTATTGTACCCCAGGCGCCAATTATGCTCGTTACGCCACTGGTCGAAGAGTAAACCGAGTATCAAATTGATTCGAGATTAATTGATTCCTTGTTTAAACTTTGACTGAGAAACCAGGTTCAAGTGAAACAACATTGGAAATATGTCTGTTTCATTCAATTTTATAAGGTACAATACCAAATGTATTTATAACTATCAGATATAGATTTTTTTATCGCCACTACTACACTTCATTAACGAGCAAAGCGTTAATGAGTTTTGTACATAATAACTTTGGGATAACCGAAAAAAAGTGCATAAATATGGCGTTTAAAAATCGGTCAAGCTGCGTAAATAACTATAACCTATCTTTGTACGAGCTACTAACATTTCTACCCGTTTTGGACTTAATGGACCAACGAAATAATACGTGTATAAAAATTGATATTCCTCGTCCATTTTATACGGGTATGTGTGCGCGGTTGTTTTCTGTCCATTATTTTGGTATTAATGGTAAGCTCACTTGATGGCTGGTCCAGTTGCGGTTGTTCCGTTGTTGGTAATGCAACCACATTAGCAACGTTACATTTCGCAACAAATGAATGTTTAATGACAATGCGTTTCCCCTAGCTCACAGCCCTCATGGATCTGTGAAAAGGGCAACACACTAACAAGGGCGGAACATGTGGGTATATCATCTGTGGGCGTCAACAATTCAAACAGTTTCATCTATTTCGATGTTTTCCAATATAATTCGCCAGACAACGGACACCAATCCGGTATGTGAAATGTATTAGGGGATAATAAATCGTACGTACGTATATTGTTTGTAATGGAAAACATTGTAGGTACAGTGCAGAAGGTCCTTAATGAAACTATTGATTTATATTTCTCCTAAATGAAATTAGAAAAATATGAGCATAACGTGCAACGGTGCTTTTCTGTCTCAGCTGTTTCGTAACCTACTTTATAAGTTGTCTTTTCAATAGGTATGCAACAAAGACATTGCACGTATAATGTTAGTTAACCTCAAAACGTATTACAAAATGTCACTGCAGATAGATAAGTGTCCAAGAAATAAAACTGAATGAAATAAAAGATCTTCTAAGTGAAAACATTTATTCTCATATATAACTCATATTACAATATGTATTTGTATGATTTATGCAAATAACTTCACAATTTTTAATCTATTTTCAGGTTAATGAAAACATATGTTTGTAATTTTTCATGTACATATATCTGAAAAATCATATATTCAACAGTGAAACTTTCAATACATCTGTTGAATACAGTGAATAAAGTCTACCCTCGATATGGCAAATGTAAACAAAATATTTAAAAATAAAAATTCCAAATTACGGATCACTGTCATAATAAATTTTAACGTTAACAATAATTTGAAAAAAACAAAAGTTCAATATTTTTTTCTACACAAAAAAGAACGTTCGGTCGTATAGGGAAATTGAAACAAAAATAATTATTTTTTTTATACGCTCAATGTAATACATGTTTGCGTACATACTACCTGTGTTTGCGCATAGGTATATCTCACAGGAATTCTATATAAATGAATAAATTAAACAAAATATCTACTAATGAGTCACAGCTCATTAACCCTTAATATTAAACGCACATATGTGAAATATGTTTATGATTAATGATATATTTTTCCATTAATTTTTTCCTGAACCGACAAAAAAATTTAAACGTGGAAACATTGATTGATATTTGTAAAAATAATCTTTTGCCCCCCCCCCCCATGGGCAATGGAAAAAAACTGGTTAATTTGGACTATACTGGATCAAATGTTTACATATTTGGGATTTTCCATTAATGTAATATTTTTTTGTAATTTTTTTTTTTTTTTTTTTCTTTTTTATTTTTACCAGTTCAGCAGATGCCTGCTATTTCATGGTATTGTTAGTAGCAGTAATGTTTCTCAGATTAATCACGTTAATGACATTAATTCACACTTATTTTATTGTATTTTGAGTGGTTAGAGTTTATTCACTTTCTGATGTAAGCAGAAGGTCTTGAGGTAGTCGCTTTTTGAGGCGTCTGTTTTGCGTTTTTATTCCTAGCTTAAAATGCACTGCCCCTGAGCACTCGCTGATGTTTTGTAAAAAATGTTTCCCTAGCTTTTTTGTAAATTCATTAACGGTTGGGATTTGCAGTTCTTCATGCAGTTGGCTATTTCGTATGAACCATGGCGCGTTGGCGGCCATTCGAAGAATTTTATTTTGGAGAGTTTGAATCCGTTGTATGTGTGATTTGCTTGTTGTGCACCAGACTGGAGATGCATAAGTTATTATTGGTCTTATTATTGCTTTGTATATTAGCAGAGCACACTTTATTTTCAGGGGCGATTTCCTATTTAGTATTGGGTAAAGCATACCTAACCGCTTGTGACAGTCTTTCAGTTTTTTGTCTACATGATGTCCCCAGGTTAGTCGTTTGTCTAGGTATACCCCTAGGTATTTTATAGCCCCGTTTGACGGATTCCACTGTATTTCGTGTCCATTAATGAGTATGTCTGGTGGAATAGTTGGTCTTCGTAATGTAAATATTTTCGTTTCGCATTTGGTTGGGTTTAGGCAAATTTTCCAGGAGTCGCACCAGGACTTGATAACGTTCACTGCTTCTTGTAGTTTTTCTGCTCCTTCTTCGATCATCTTGTCTTGTACAAGCACGGCAGTGTCGTCTGCGTATATTGCTATTTCTGCATTGTTATTAAGAGGTATGTCTGACATGTATATGTTGAAGAGCGTTGGTCCAAGGATTGAGCCCTGGGGTACTCCGGCATTGATATTTCTGACATCTGATAACTCTGTGTTAATTTTAACTGCAAATGTTCTATTTATAAGAAATGAAGTTAGAATTCGGGTTAGGTAGTCCGGTATTTGATGTTGTAATAGTTTATATATAAGGCCGTTTATCCATACTTTGTCGAATGCTTGTTGTACATCTAAGAAAGCTGCCAGTGTGTGTGCTTTGTTTTCGAATCCTTTTGTTATAATTTCTACTATTCGAAGTACCTGATGAGTAGTGGAGTGGTTGCTTCGAAATCCAAACTGTTGAGGAGGTATGATTTTCTTCTCATCAAGAATGTTGTTTAGTCGTAACTGGATAGTTTTTTCTAGGAGCTTGGCTAGAGTGGGCAGTAAGCTGATAGGTCTATAACTTGAGGGATTTTTAGGGGCTTTACCTGGCTTGTGAAAAAGGATGATTTCGGCATGTTTCCAGTATTGAGGAAAGTATCCAATTTTTAAACAGGCATTAAATATTTTTGTTAAATTTTCGAGTGCACATTCTGTGAGGTATTTTAAGACTATATTGGGTATTAGATCATGTCCGGGTGTTTTTTTGATTGCCAGATTGTTTATGTGGGATTTGATTTCTTCAGATGTCGTGTAATTAAGTCCTGTAGCATGTTCGGGCATGTTTGATCTGATAAATTCTTCGATTTCATATGTCCAGTCTTCATTTGCATTTGTGTCGTTTGGTATAAATACATTCGCTAGATGGTCAGCAAATATATCACATTTCTCTTTATCTGTTGAATAGGTTACTCCGTCTACTTCCAAAATGGAAACCATTTGCGGTTTTTGGAGAATGCGTTTGGTGGCCTGCCACATTGATGCATCTCCGGGTTCTAGTTCTTTTATATATTTTTGGTATGTTGATATTCTGTAGTTATCCAGTTCCCATTTAACTCGATGCGTTAGGTTATTTAAAAGTTGTCGATCGTGAGGTTGTCGAGTTTGTTGCCATTGTCGCCGTGCTCTGTGCTTTTGTTTGATAAGTTGTATAATGAAGTCTGGTGGTTGTTGTTTTTGGTATATATTTCGTTTATTTTTGTTCTGTTTAGTGCATATTGTCGCTTCATGTACTGATTTAATGACATGTTTTGTGAATTTTTGAACAGTGTTGTCTATGTCTTCGGTTGTCAGTGGGATATTAATTGGAGCCATTTTTTTGTCCAATATATTTTGAAATGACTCCCAATTTACTTTTCCAGTAATAAGTCTTGGGGCTTGGGTTATTATTTTAGGAGTGTTGTGAAATGATAGGATGATAGGGATGTGATCTGAGTCTAGCTCTTTGATTACTGTTTGATGTATAGGTCTATGAAAAGATTTTAACAGAACAATATCAAGAATATCCGGTTCGTGGTCGTTGCGGTATGGATAGTAGGTAGGCTCTGTAGGTGCTAGGACGTGTATGCCGTATTCTGCTGTGTACGTATTTAGCCGTATTCCATTCGGATTGGTTTTTTTGCAGCCCCAGATTGTATGTTTGCAGTTTATGTCGCCTAGTAATAGAGTCGGTGTATTGTCTTCAAAAAGTTTAGTTAAATCTTCTTCAACCAGTGGTTTATTGGGTGATTTATATGCAGCAATAATTTTTAATAGGCCTTGATTGATTAGTTGTAGTTGTAATGCTACTGCTTCTATTGAGTTTAAGTCTGGCAAATCAATGCTATTGTGACTTATTTTGTGTTTTATTATGATCGCTGCTCCTCCCCATGCATTTGCTGCTTGTCTGTCTTTTCGATACATTTGGTATCCAGGAATCCGAAAGTTTTCATTCGGAATTAGATGTGTTTCGCTGATGCATGCTATGTCGATGTTATGTCTGGCAAGAAAATAAATGAGTGCGCTACGTTGGCGTTTTATACCATCAGCATTAAAATTTAATATTTTTAAATTTTGAATTGTACTATTAATGTTAGTTGCCATTTTGGAAGAGGAGTGAGATAATATTGGAGATGAATGATTTAATTTGATCGATGTATGGCAGGATTAGGTGTACGAGGGATTGTAGGATATTTGTTATGGTTGGTTCTTGTTCGGTGGTAGTTTGAGTTTTATTTGTTGACGATTGTTGGTTATTTTTGTTTGGTATAGTGGGGGTTTTTCTTGTTATGTTGGCATATGTAGGATATTGTGTGTGGGTGGAGGTAGTGTCATTGGGGTTTCTATTTGGTAAGTTGTTAGAGTTATTGGTCAGGTCTGGTCTGTTTTCTGTTTGTCTATTAGAATTTTGATATCGTGTTACTTTTGTTTTAATTTCCTTGTAATATCTGCATCCTTTATAGCTGGCGGCATGTGGTTCGCCACAGTTGACACATTCTGGGCGTTCATTTGGATTTTTAGGGCATGTTGAATAGTGATGGTTTCCTGAGCATTTGACACATCTGGGGTCTAGTTTGCAATAGTTTTTTGTATGGCCGTATCGTTGACAACGTGTGCATTGCGGAATATTATTCGACTTTCTTCGTGGTTCTACCGATACTATCGAATAGTTTAATTTTGTTAACTTGTATATTTCTGCTGCTATTTCATTATTTGTTAAATCAACAACGCAAAGTGGCATTGGGGATTTGTTTTTATTTAGAAGTCGCACTACTCTTATGACTGGGTATGTTTTATTTACTAGTTCGCTTTTAATTTCTTCTACAGTTATTGACGTTGGTACATTTCTTAAGATTACAGATAAATGGTTTTCCTGGGGATCGCAAAAGGTATGGTATTTCAGCTTGTTGTCATCGTAGAATTTTGTTAAATTACGGTAGTCAGTGGCGGATGTTAAGTTTATTCGTAGAGAATTACCTTTGTATTGTGTTGTAAATTCTTCTATGGTAAGTGAATTAATGTCACCTACAATGGCTTGATAGTTGTTGACGTCGTGTAGATATATTGGTGGAATTTTGTTCTTTTTATTTTGTTCTTTGCTATTAATATTTCCCGAAGTAGGTTGTTCATCGGTATTAATACCATAGTATTTATTGCTTTTTAGAAGTGTAGATGTGTCTAGCAAATATTTTTTATGTTGTGCACTTATTTCAGATGGTGTATCTGGCGATTTTCGTTTTATCGGGTCGGTTGTCCTGTTGGAGGTTTGCTGGTCCATTATTGGTCCTTGATTGTTGCTCTGCATATTTTAATAGGGTCTCTCCTGTGGAGAGCCCTGCACTTATTGTTAGTAGTTCTTTTTATTAGTTAGTATAGTAGGTTTCAACTGTTGAAAGATACCGGTACGTCCCTGGCGATTTCACAGGTTAAGCACTGTTCAATTACACACTAATAATAGGTATGCACGTCCGTACTCACTGCTAGCTCGCACAAGACTCATCTTTTTTTTGTAATTAAGTTTTATATTATAAACAGAACAGGAATTTTACTTGAAAGCCTAGCTATATTTGTCAATAATTATGCAATAATCTAATAAATATGCTCTTTATAATGTTGGCAAAGCTTTGTAAACTAAATTAAAAACTTTGGCTCATCTCCAGATTAAAGATTTAACCAACACCAGATTCAAAATAGTGAAAATTTATATTTGATATTTTACACTTTGTTAAACTTTAAACACACTCTGTTTCACACAGTGTAAGGAACGCTGCTGATTCTGTAGATGACCGTAAATATTTCTACTTGTCAAGACAATGGCCGCTGTAAAATTATTTGCTCCACTGTAGTACTCCCTTAGAGACTGGAATGTGTACAAAACATCAACTAAGCGAAACGTGTTTTGTTTCATCATTAATCAGGGTTGCCCGTCGTTTTCTGACTTTTCACTATTACCACCAACTGTAGAACAAACTTCCCCAGACATAATTACAATAGGTCTCCCGTGATCCGCCATGCTAAACAATTAATGACGAAGATGAAAGATGGTTATTCGGAATGAAAATTGAATCATGTCTGATCTGCAGCGTGGCGCAATGCCTGTGATAAATATATCTCTACTTTTTCTCGTTGGTCTTTGACAAAAAATGTGTTTTTAACGGATGAGAAAGTTTGTTTAATGCTCTACTGCTTTTTATATGCTCTGCACGGTGAGCAAGCAAGATAAATTAATTAATCGCAAACGTTAAATATTATTTTTCCACCAAACATATCCAGCATATGTGTGCGGAGTCATTGAAATCATTAGTGAGCATTAAAATACTACTGTACATGAATCCAAACAAAACGAGTATTTTGATAATTAAAACAGAATAAACAAAATGTGTTATGTTTTACTGTATTGTTCAATTACATTCTTGTTTATTTTATGTCATTTGACAATTTAATTTTCTCGCTTATTGTCAGCTAGCTAATATTAATACAAAATCACAGTAGAGGTAACGAGGATAGTCATTATTACCTTGTCTATAATTAACAGCTGAATTCACAATGAATGCATCGTTCCATTTTGCCATCGCGTTGTTGTTTATATAAGCGAGGGGCTCAGGTTGGGTAATAATAAATTACTGATGAAAGTTAAACTTTACAGGGAACAACTGGTTGATTGTACTTCGATCTTCATTAATAAAGTTGATAATGGCGTTCGGGGAACGACCAGTTCAAGTCTTTACTAATTTCACTAATTAATTACGCCAATAAATCGAACGTTACACTGGTAAATATTCACTTCTGAATTCACTGCTGTTAGTGTAGCTGTATATACTAGTTATTGTTCTGACTCTTGTTTCAAATATAGTGTCGTCTAACGGATCCTCGTAGGACTAGGCTGTTGCCATTTCACACTGTTAGTTACCATGAACTTTAGTCTTAGCATCGAATAGTTCCCGGTATCCCCAAGGGGCTCGCTAGTAATTTGATTTATCTTGAATTGCAACAGCGCACAGCCAGAGATTCGGACACGTATTAAATGCGAGCTTCAGACTTTGGGACGTTGGAATAACAGAGTATGTCAAAGGTCAAGCGTTCTGTTGTTGTAACCGTCATGATTTGTTGTTACATTAACAATGCACCCTGGCATTTGGTGTGCAAACCTCACCTCTTGGTTTATTTATTTTCTAGTTTTTTGCACTGCATATTATTTCACGCTACCGTATATCAACATGCATTACATCGTACTGTAATAATAAATTGCAATCTGCATGAATCCTTTTAAATATTTAACTAATTACAGCATTAAAGAGAAAGCCAACAGATATAATGACATATACACTGCATTATTCAACATCCATTCGCTCAGCATAATACGTAATCATGTTACTGGATTTAATTTGTACAGAAATTATATTAAAAATAAAAAAAAAATGTTGTACAAAACTGTATAATCCTTTGTCTCATTAGTGTTAAAGTTCCTGGAATCTAATAATTTCATATGCGCTATGAAATACCATTAGATGTAATGATGCAATTTGGTTAGACGACGCATGCGACCAGTGTTATTTCGTCTCCGTTTCATTTTCGTGTAAGTTCACTTTAATGTGCCAAAGAGCCCTAACTACCATTAGTGAACTTACGAGTGAGTAATTGAATGACGGGTTTTCATACACCAGATGTGCCCAATATCGTTGTACTCTAACATTAAATCAAACTTACTTTTGTGTTCCAACAAACGTCAAAATATTGAATTATGACCTATCTTTTGAACAGTCTTAATACAATCTTGTGTACCCCGACCGTAACATATGTTTTAAACTTTCAAACCATACAATACTGATAAATTACCAATTATTCTGTCTAATAACTCTAATGGAGATGACTGTAATTTCACGTTTCCGGTAAACCTGTTATTAATCATTGAATAAACTGCTTTTGTAACTTATCCAAACGTTCCGATAGTCTTTTGCTTCCCACGAACACACGCCATTTCAATTATTGAAGTAGAAAAGAATTAAATATTGATTCGATAGCATCCGATTTATAATTACATTAGGATGTAAAGTTAATTGTCCGCTTGACTATGTCTGTTTGTCTAATTCGTCATTGAACTAAGCAGAACTTTTTCAAATGTAAATAGAACTAAGAACAGAACTTCCAATGAATTCAATTAATAAGTTAAATTGTTTAGTACAAAAAGTTCGTAATGTTAAATTGAAGTAATTTTAAATGTTTACTTTTTCTCGTTGTTCGATGTTGACTAAAAATAATTGTTTGATGTAGACGAAGTGTCTGCGGTATAATTAGCTATCGCGACTTTGTATCGGAGGATTAAATATCGATTATAGCCCCCCCTAAAAAAATCTATAAAATAGCTTAATTATGTTGAACGATCTTTGAATCTCAATTTTTTTTATTGAATGAATTTTATTTTAAGAATGATTTGCATATGTATCCATTTCCATTCATAAATTTCTGTTTATGTTTTATTAATTTACAGATTATTATTAATTATTATCTGTTTATGTATTTCATTGTTATTTAAACTAAAATTCGCGTTTGTTTAAATTTCCCTGATATCCATTTTGATCAATAATTGGATACAATTTTCTTCTGTGACGAGTAAAATTAAGAGCTCCAATAGAAGAAGCAATTCATTTTTGTCTTAAACATTTTCTCGTCCTAGTGTCATATCTTAATTTACGTTTCTAAACTTTTTACGCCCTCTGGGCACATTGTTCTTTACAATTTCTTGATAATAATTAATTTTCTCTATGCCATATTTCGAACACAAAGTTTGATTAATCGTTTTGCTGCAGTACAAATATTATACATATATCACGACACACGCAAACTCATTTTACATTGATAAATGTGTACGAAATTTAGTCAGAACACATGAACATAATAACTGATGTTTTATACTGTATATTACGCACGGTATAAGTTTAGTATATATTTCTAGTGAATTGTTCTGTACAATTGTGAATCCATTCACAATTGTAATGGATACACATGAAATTTAGTAACTGACAATGCTTTCAACATTTATGTCATACCATTGAGCCGCTACCATATTGATTTTAGCTAAATTCAATTCAGTAAACACCAGTGTTTTCTCTTGCGAATGTAGAATAAATTCAATTCAATTTTACATGAAATCATGTCAGATTCGAAATGAAACCTTTCCACTTTTTTATTTGTCAAATGTTCTTGCGTACAGGGGCGTATCCAGGACGGAGGTCTCCAATTTTTTTACTGGTATATTTATAAATATTGAAATAAATTAGCTACGATATAATTTTCCAGATCATGAATTATATTTTTCAGAACTAGAGTAACCTGAGATGTATTTGAGTGAGAACACTCATGATACATAGAGAGACAGATAGTAGTGATAAAATGTACAATTACCGAAGCACTTTGTCAGTGCAATCTGCACTTTAGAAATGACATTTTTTTCCAATTTTCCAGCGATGCTCATACGTTTTGTTGATGGAGGCGGTTAAGTCTCATCTACTCGTTTACAGACAAAACAAAATGAAATTCTATTATGTGTGAACTGTGTTTGAACACACACACACAGTCTGTAGTCTTGTAGTCTCGTGAGAGATACAATGGTTCTATCGTCAGTTATTCGATCCTCCACGATGGCGCAAATATGAAAGCACTCTTGATCCGATGGCAACCTATATTACGAGACTATTGTACACTCATCATGTGTTCTTTGTAACATAACATTTCTAAGCGAGATATTCAACCATTCTTCACTCATTCTAAGTTCGATTCTTGTAAGTATATTCTATATTAAACCATTTATATACTGAGCAAGCAAAGTACTCTTTGCAAAACCACTTTGTTACAGTTTTTGTCTAACCATGTATTATGACAGTATTTAATTCACAATTTACCAAAAGCAAATATGAATTATTGTACTATAATATTTCTGGCATTTTTAACCCTAGCAATTAAAATAACAAACAAATTAACGCTGATATTAATTCAATCATTAATTTTAATTTTGCACGAATAAATATTGCTTTGTTGAATTTTTTGGACCTGTTTCCATAGTGACGTTATATGCACAACGCCGAAATATTTTAAATTAGTTTAATTAATATTCAATTAAAATTATAATTAATGTGGGGGGTCGTATGTTTCTGGCACCGTATAACTCAATTACAATACGTAATTTAATTTACCATGATGAGATTAAATTTCTCATATTTTTACGTCACATTTAGGAACTAGAAAATTAAATCATAGTTCAACGAGCAAATGTTGATAAACTAAGCGAGTATATTTCTACTTTGAAATACTTCATTTTTTACCGATATTTTTCGTTAAAATTTACGTTCGTAGAAAAACATCTTGTCATGCTGATCCAACCATTAGTCAATTCGGCTAAAATATATTACTCCCAAATACATTTGACAGTGTTTTTTTCGCTGGCTCCTTCCACATAGGCTCTGACCCGGACGCCAATGATACCTGATTATCGTTTGTCATTTTATCAATGTCCAATGGCTCTTAGTTTACGATCCACTGTACGACGTGCTATCGATGGTTATTGATGTTTGCCGTGCGGTAATCTCACGGAAAGGCAACGTAGAAGCGATAAATTTAAGTGGAGTAGAGTGGTTGACCAAAGCGCCGCAGATATTTGTCTGACCTTTCAGTGTAATTCAAGCCAAATCAATTAAACTCAACCTACTTGCATAATACGCTTCGCAAGAAGCAATTAGAATCCCAGTAAATCCATCGAGTTAATATGTACAAATGGATTTACGTAAACAGGAAAAAACATTATAGATGCAATCGAGTTCAGTGTGTTTAAAAGAGCAGATAGCAGCGAATTTAAAACGAAGAATAAACAGACATTATAATTTCGAACTTCTATTTATATGGAACAAATTACATTTGTATAAATTGATTAAAAATTCAATGGTAATAACACAAAAATCATGCAAATTATCGGTAGTACTGAAATTCACCCTTCCAACTTCTTTTTAAACTTTCATCTACACGTGGTATACAATTTAAATCCACAAATCGAAAAATAACCGTAACCTCGTGTTTCAATCGGTTGCATCACATGGAAAACAAATCGATATATAAATTTTTGATATCGGTAATACGAACATTTATGACTGGTCACACCGGACACACTCTGAAATGCTCTAAAATTTATTGGAACATATATCTGGCGTGAGCAGTACCGATCTCCATACGGGATTCACTGTTCCAGGCGCACAGGCGCACCTAAATCATAGTTAATCCTTTCCACAGCTACGGAGTTCTCCCAACAGGTGGCAACAGAGTTGACCGTCCTCTCTCTCGGTCTCATTGTCTTCCACTTCCAATGTTATCTCTCTAGGTACCAGCGAGGAGTGGGGGTAGCGCTGTGTTGGCCAATGGCGTTATTGATATTATTCAACTCTAGATACCAGAGTAACATTTGGGAATTATATTCAAACAGAAATCACACGTACAAACGTGAAGTTTTTGATTGTTTTCGAGTTTACGATAGAGAAACATATTAAAGGATACTCATATGTTTGTGTACATTTATGTCATATCTATGTACAAGGATAAATACAGAATTTACAACCATTTTGTATTTATTGTTCCGAAATGTCAAGCGTAGAATTAGGTTTCAAGCGTTTCAAATGTATACATCTTTCTCGTATTATAAAATTACGTACCTACGATTTAACCAGCATCGATACTAAAAATAATAATATTGTATTTTATAATGTAATAAATACATACAATTTCCAAATGCATTCTTTTTCGGGATATTGAGAATGAAAAACCAAGTGACCGAATACTTATTATTTTTAATCAAAATTTCGCAGCAAAAATTATCTGCAATACGACCTTAGCTTGTAGTTATAAGATCAAGTTTACGACTTGGATATAAAAATTTTATTGCACAGCTAAAAAAAACGCAATCAAAAAGTTATTTCCTGGGAGTTTTATGTTTTAGTTAGTTTTGAATAAAGAGTGGGAACAAATATTTTTTTAAAAATTATTCATTCAACAGAGATACTTTATTTCCAGTTACTGTCACAGTATTTAGTAAATATGTTAAGAGCTTATTAAAGACACTATCACACTGTCCAAAATGCGGGCAAACCATGAAGACAAAATACCAGGACTGATAATGCAGTTATCTCGTCAACTGTTATCTGATATACCGTGTGCTACGTCAGATCACAAACTCAAATGAGTTTCAACTGAGTTTGGTTGATAGCAGCGTCTCTTACGGTCAAAGTAGTAAACTTTTGGATGATAAAGTAGCAGAAATTCGCAGAATTTCTCCAAAGTGTGCAAGTTATGTTTGTGTTCAAACAGTGTTGAAGTATGGGGTCGCACGTATATACAATATACACGACGTTCCATAATAAATGTGTTTGTGCTTAATTAAATCTTTGCCGTGTGTGTGTGTGTGGTTAAATAACAAAAGTAAATTCGAGTTTTGTTAATAATGCAATGAAACAAGAGTAAGAGTTTCATGTACTTTTGTTATAAACTTTACTGTGATATAAACGTTGTTATATAGAGATATAGTACAACGAAGGCTGTGACAGCGAGATGAGATGAAGGTACATATTGTCTATTTTGAGGAGTAACTGTCTTATTATACTGTTGACAACCAAGATTCTAAACGGGAGTTATAAAGTTCCGGTGGGTAGAATGGTCCGGAACTGTGGGAGAAAAATTGTGTCTCCAAGTTCATTTTTATTTTTCTATCTTGCTGTCACCGACAGCTTAGCAATGTTGCTTTGTTAAGTTTACTTTGCCTGCACGTAATCAAAAGCACATGCTTTCACAATCAGAGATACATAAGACAGACGAATGTTTCTTTCAAAGACGTTCTCAGAATAAAATGTAAAACTAGTGCAAATATATTTAAAATACTATGATCTCCATAGGCACTGTTGATTGTCCACAAATCATTTTCATTTGTCACAGGAAATGAAGTATCAATGTTCCAATAAGAAAAATCTTTATCTTAGTTGAAAGCATCTGTTTTCAGGATCATTTCATTCGCCAGTTGGGCATCGTCTAGGGGTATAAAGGTGACAAAGACAGTGGTAGGAAATGATAGAGAACGAGGAATACAGCAGCTCGCTTTGGTTCGTGAATCGAATATAAAAGTGGAGAAAGAGAGAGAAAGAAATTGGCAATTGATGGATGGTTTTCAAGCAAAGAACTTGTGCCTGTTATCGCCATAATCCTTTGACAGCGCTCGTCTGTTGTCTAACCGGGCCTTCTCATCGAGATTACATATGAAAAGATGCCTAGAGCAATATTCGATGTTCTTTCCAACTTAAACATTTGTTTTGATTTATTAGTTCAATGTTTCTCAACATTTATGACATGCTTTGTCAATTTGTACTTTAAACCTTCTATACAGCTGAAACCGCGATTAATCATATCTCTGTTATACTTCGAAACCTAACGTAGTATTCATTGTGAGAAACTTTCACTCAGCTTTCCAAATTCGTTAATCAAAAGATGTATTACTGTATTCTCGCAAAATTACCAAACAAATTGATATGACATTTAAGATTGAAACAATCAATACAAACTTAGATTAGTTATATAATTCTAATTTATAGAAATACTAGTTATATCCATCTTTAGATTATAGAAAAGCTCACAACAAAAATATGTAGCAAATATAAACGATTATACGTAACGTAACGTATAATACTAGTGCAAGCTGTTGAAAATACTGACGAAATGATATTAAATAGTTCATAATCAAACACACCACGAGATATGTATCTCCTCAATTCTGCAGGTGAACCACAGAACCTAGAAAACTGTGTCATAGAACTTGTGTTCCAGTTCAATATTGCAAACTGAGATTATGAAATATGAAAGTAGAGAAAAACTTGTTACAGGAATGCTTGCTGTCTCTGCTACCTGCCACATAGTGTTCCATTATCTGCCGATCGATATTTATGTGTTTTTAATGTTCACTCTTTTTTTTACCCTCCATTCCGCACCACGTCCTCGTGGTTACCTGCTGTGTTGCGAGCTTACGAAATTAAATAATAATAAAAAACCTCACCAGCTTTTGTAATACCGTTATTATAACCTTGCGGTTTTTGTAAACTTGAAATTTTCACACAATAGAAAATTGCTATGCTTCACGGGATTTGTTCGGTAACTGTGTATTGAATATAGCCGAGCACCAAAAACTAGTTCCGTGTGGAAACGCTAAGTTGGCAACACTGTTACTGTTGTACCACACTGAGAAATGAGTGAATGTTAGGTTAGGATCGAAACCAAATGCAACTGTCTACTAGAAACTATAATAACAATTGTTTAACTTTATATGCAATCAATAAAACTACAAGAAATATGCCGGCTGTAAAGCGGAATAATTTATTAACGCAAACCAGTTTGCTTTTTAGTTTTTAAATTCATTTTTATTGTTAATCTATTATTAGCAGAACGAGTAGACATATTTACTGACCTATATAGATCTAAATATGCTTTTTGACATTTTTATTGTGCTTTAAATCAATATGTATTCTAAATGAATATGTATCGTTATGGAGCATTATTTGCCTTGTACAGTATGTTATTTATTTAATGCATTGGATCGGCTGCCAGCAATACATTACAACTGGTTCTACAAGCTATTATTTACGACATTAAATCGGTTTCTCGGTGAATTTATGTGAAATATCACAAGTTTAAAGGATTTGCCGTCTTTATAAATCATTAAAATTGCCTCAGGTGCTTTCGCAAACGTACATATTGTCTTGAATCCGGACGCATAAATACACGTTGTGTGCAAATAAATTTACAACAAAGTGATGCATCATACTTATATTAAAATACAGTATCTACATTGTAGTAAAGATACTCTAGATATAAAGATTTTATTAAATAACATACAATAACCATAACCAAGGAACATAACAAAACAAATTGCACAATATCGGTATCTTTACGAGCATGTGATATGGTTATGAGGGCAAAGGTTATATTGCAACTATGGTTTCAGGATATTTACACAAAATTCAAGTTTCAATTTCGCCTTTGAAACTATTGTAGACCGAAGCTAGCGTCTTCAGAAAACTTTTATGCTGCAAGTAACTGACTTTATTTTATATTTCAGTATTAAAATATTATTATAACGGTCTTTCACTATTTAAAAAAAGTCTTCTTTAAATGTTTAAACATCAAGGATAATTTGTACGTTACTGGCATGCATATTTGTTTTCAATTTCAACTGAGTTCGACGGTTTTGGTTTCGTGTAGAGATCCTTGTTTTTCCGTGGTCCATAGCTGTCTCACCAAATAGACATAGTTACGTAAACATGTGCGGTATGTTCTAAACAAGACGACCTAAATATTTCAGTTCCACTACAATAGCTCTACTACCTACCATAGCGACTACATTTCTGTAGTATTCTCGAGAATATATGAACAAAAAAATACATAGTCTACAAATGGCGCACAGAGTACCTTGACTGAATGAAATTTTATTCAAATTTGACATTTTTACTAAACAGTATTTTCTGCTACAGAGAGAAAAAATATGCTCTGGAATAAACTTTACTAAGATTTAGTATTGTATTTTGTGCTATATCGCAAAATTATTTCTTCAAAGAAACCATAGAAATACTTGTCTACCGCAGTCCATAGCTGAAATAGATCTAGGAATTCTGAAATTCGACATAGAAGTCATGTCAGCATTAACGTGATATTGTATTATGTATAATTTTCTCTTATCCTTTTTTATTGTATTTTATTTCAATTTTATGGAAATAAAGTGAGGAGTTGCCGGTACTGATATGTATTATGTATTTAATGACAGACTCGCACCAGTGTCACAATATATTTCCGTCAAACATAACCTATAATTTGAAACAATTTTCACGCCCTATATTTTGGAAATCAAAGATGAAATTTACATAAATTAACTAAATAATAGGAGGGAAAAATCGTTAACTAAAAATGAATTTAACGTCACTTCCTTTGACTAATATAGACCAACCATGCTATTGAATTTTTATTGTGTAATTTCTCCACAATACAAATACATACGTATATTGAAAAAAATTCTTTATAAAACGTACATTTATGAATAGAAACTAATGTCTTTACACATCCTAATTAAGTGATGAAGAGTTTGAAAAATAGTTCAAATTCAACCGTATTTCACTAAAAAAATACGAAGTGAATCTAAATATTAAATAACGTAATTTATTTGTATTTAATTTCTTGCAGATTTATTTGTATCTCATCTTTAATTCAACAGTATTGTAGTAATCGTAATTTACCCATCTGCATACTAAATTACATTATAACGATTTCCTGACCCGCACTAATATCTGAACTTTAACTTGATGTGAAATCTAGCGTGACGTCATTAATAATGCTACTTAAACATACAATACATTGTCTGTTTTTTCGTTCTTTGTTTACATTGTAGTCTCATTGCGACGTCATTTGAACGACGTACATTGAAACTTCATTAATTCTTCTAATGCCAAATTCACGTTTGTTTCAAATCTGTACAATTATACTGCACTTGTGTAACTCTTATTGGACATTGCAATAATAGCGTCCAATCACAGTGCTCCGTTGACACTTACTGTTACCGATACGGTGGTTGCTAAGATACAGCACGTAACAAGAACATCACCTGAGTGACCAATTGAAATGATTGTATGTAGAGGCACAAGCTTCAGTTAGGCGCACTCTTGCAATTAAAAACAATTCTGCTCTAAGCTACTGTGGCAACAAAAGAGTAGACTTCGTGTCATTTGCAAGATACTCCTGAAAACTCTCCGTCTTAAACCGGCTTTGATTGAATGAACGTATGTCTGCACTTGGACCTGAAATTACTCACAACTAATCACAAGCATTCATTTCTGCTTGATTATGGAAGTTCACGTTAAGCTACGCGATACGTCACGATGTTTGATTGCGTGTTTGAGTACATGGTTGCGTTGCGGGTTGCGGTCAGTCGCGGACCGTCCAGAGTTAGACGTGTTCATTGTGTCAACATATGTGTATGTGTGTTAGGGTCATTGCGTGCTCGAAGGCTGTGCCATATGTACGTAGCTATCTATATACATGCATGTATGTGTGTGTGTGTGTGTGTGCAATGCGGTGTACCACTGGCCATGGTTGGTTCATATTGATCCTGAGTACATACACTGGCTACTCAAACTTAACCGTGCTCGATGTCAGATACACGACCAGCCACTTTAAACGTGACTCTTTTCAACTCAATATTTGTCGCCTGCAGAATTTAAAACACTGGTGCAACTAAAGTTGCTGCTACACGTACGTGCTTCGGCTTGTACATGTGAACTTTAAGGATTGTAGAAGACTTTATAGCAGAAGAAATCTTCTTTAATACTGCGGTTTATGACACTACGATTACAGTTAAACTTACGTGTAGCAACTGTTTTTAAACATTACTGTTTAAAATGTATTTGCCAACAAACTATCGACAATGATGACGTCTTACTAGAACTTACTTAGAACTAATTAATATACTTTAATTAATAATGCACAGTTCATTCAATTAGCTGCAAGGAATATGTGTCACAAACATTCTTCCTTGTCGGATACGTAATAAGTACTGTATTTAGCCGTCAAATTGTATCAATCATTTTGATGTAAATTTATTTACAAGCATCGAGTGCCAGTCCAGTGAATATGAGATAAATTAAAATCGTGCAAATTGTACGTGATGGTTCATTTCCGCAATTTGTACACTGACAAACAACACGTTTGTGTGCTGTTTTAAAATGACAGATGTTAATGTGACCAACCGTTGGTTGTGTGAACTGGTTCACATTCCGTGCACGTTCATTATGATACAACAATTGTTTTCAACGTATGTCACGTGATATACGAAATGTGTACGTCATTTATTCGAAACACGTATAATTCAAGACAGCACACGGTACTCTCAAAAACAACCAGTGATCCAGATGTTTGCATACAGTTGCAAATGGTTTTACACTAGAAATTTCAACTGATCTCGACTGTCCGTAGACGCTGTAATACAAAATAGAAAAATATGATTTCAGTAATAAGTGGTTGAACAGGGTGAAACAAAATATCTGTTTCTTTCGAGAATATGAAGGAATATAGAATAATGGAATATTATACAAGCCGTTGGGAAATGTATACGACAAAGTTTTAACTCTACGCCGAGTTTCAGCACTCACGTAGTTATTAATAAAAAGTTTAGATCAGTTTCAAGAAGATCTCGCGGCTTAAGGTTATAGTAGTCTTCTAGTGCATATATAGAGAACATGCGATTCGAATCAAATATAACCTAGCGAACAGTTACGTGCGTTTTATATCTATCAAATTTGATCAAACAAACGTCAAATTCGTGCGTCCATCAATGGACTAATACTTCAAATTTGTTTGTCCATGTTTTGATTAAATAAAGAGCATTGATGGAGTGTTTGAAGCCTTGTCCATTTTTTCAAGACCAGCATGGTCAAATTTTAATGATTGGAAGTTTGTAAAATTCGCTTTACAGATCTTTAGTTTCAATATAACATTAGCGCGTATAACAACTATGAACTGAAAACTTTTGCATAACCAAAAAGTACATTTGATCTAATATTAAAATTATCATAATTGTTTTACTTGCTAAAATATAGCAAAGCTAGAAGATATAGTATTGTTTGACAAGATCGATTCTAGAAATGAACTTGAATATATTATCTTGTAGCTACGTGTAGATGAGGAATAGTGTACGATGCTTTCGTATTCAGTGCAGTGAAACTGTCTACAATGTGCAATAATAGTTGGATATCTCATGTGATAGGGTGACATGCATTTGTAATCCCCAGTGGCGCAATTGGTTAGCGCACGGTACTTATAAGACAGTAGTCGTGAGCAATGCCGGGGTTGTGAGTTCGAGCCTCACCTGGGGAAACTTTTAAAATAAAAATTAGAAATGAATAAATTTAAAAAACTGAAGAAATTACCAACGGATTAAGGATGATCAGATTTTCATTAGTGGCTAATACCACAGATCTCGCCACAGATAAGCTTGCTTATCTGTGCTAATACCTCGGCTAATACTAACTTAATTTTCTGATTTAGTAAATAATAGTGAACCGAATCCAGCTTTCGAACAAAATATCAAGAGAGAAAAATAAACTTGTGTCTTTACATTAGATTATTACACTTTACCATGGAAATTAGTACCGAATTTGGCCCAACAAATTTATAAACAAGTAAATGGTATTCAGCGGACATGTCAGAGTTTTGTTCATATTTTTATATTAAGTTTTCCATTTATAGCTTAACTATTTAATAAATTAATTATTCTTGTTGAAACTAAAATCTCAAAAGAATTCTCAACCTGTATATTAATTCTGCATAGTCGGTAAATAATTCAAAATAAAAAATGCAGAGCAGGACGGCCGACTCTGCACTTCAATGAAATAATTAAGAACTTGTGAAACAGTGAAAAGAAAGTACAGAAAATTCATTTCCCTTGCGGTTTTCACCACCGCTATGATATGCCGAAGGCATGTTGGAAAACTTCCAATTATTTAAGTGGGTAATTCATGCGGATATATGCTTGTGACATTGCCATACTTTATATAAAGGTGCACAGTTCTCAACTGCAAAAAAGGAATAAGAATGCACATACGCATATGCAGTGAATAACTGTATTTACACATATCACAGACACGAATGTATTTTGGCAACTGTTTTGTAACGCATTCGTCATCTATTCAAATGTGTATTTTAGATAGATTACCCAGAACATGTTAAAGTAATTCACATGAAATTCAGTTCCAGCGTTCTAAATATTTACGAAAAGCAAATAACAATGTTGATAAACAATATGAGCTTTGTTTAGAATTAATTTATATACTTGCGTCTCTTTGAAGACTCTTTGTTAATATATTCGTTTCAGCTACTGATTATGTCATGTCAAATTGATACATGTACAGTTTAATTAACACCATTAAGTCTATCAATAATTAATCAGAATGCAGCGATCCGTATCCTGTGGTCGCTAGTGAAATGGGGATGATCGCGACATTGACAGGAGTTTTGTTCTTATGTAAACAGCGATAACAAACAACAGGTCGAGACTTGAATCAATACCAACCCGCAGGATATATGTTCATTAGAGAGAACGTAATATATTCCGCAATCAATTCTGAAATAAACGGTGACACTATTGATTTTACCCTTGGGCAACTAAATGTTTAACATTTAAATAAAATAATACATAATATAAAGCTTCAAATCATGTTCATGAAAATTTTCAGATTACTATTAGGTATTTCTGTATGAATGTCAAATAAGAAATGACACGATTCATGCTTAGCATTTCTAAAGTTAATATTAACAACTAAATGAATTTTTAATTTGTTTCATTGATAACTAAAACATGTAAATAAAATTTCAAATCACCAGTCGAAATCAATTAGTTTTCACGCTTGATTTCACTATGATGCACCACTAATACAACACTCATTAATGTGTATTTCATTGCCCTTAAAATATTCAAATTTGGCAGTAAATAAGCACGGCACGTAAATTCAATTCAGCTGAAAATATTTGTTAAAAAGCGAAAAAACAGGGTAAATATGATATGATATATACAGAACAGGACGACATGGCTAAAAATAGTTAGGTTACGTGTAATAGCGGGGTTTGTTGAACAAAAAATGAAATCTATTAATTTTATACATGACATATTCACATGTATAATACCGTATACACTGCCGCAGTTACTGACGCAAAAATTATTCAAATGACGTTTGAATTATTAAACGCTTTTTTTACAAATTTCAGAAATTTCCAACAACAAAAACTTTTAAACTACAAACTCGGCGATTTGGTAAAAGTTTCTGGATAAAGTTTCGCAAATATTCAATAGTTGCAGAGTATTTTCAACACGAAATAGATATTTAAATATCTATCAGTGGTATATAATACTGTATTGTGCTATTGAATAAATGTTCTGTATGATTAGTTATTCAAAATGACACATGGAAAAGTTTTGTTCATGGCATTTCAACATATCATATGTTAGCTTCATATTGTAATTTCATAGTATATAATAATAATTTAAATTTTCGAAATGTATAATTTTAAACAATAGTTAACAGTCCAAACAGTTATTATATTATTTTCAGTTATTACAATGAAATATTTAACTACAGTGAACTTCGCTTATAACGAACCTCAAGGGACCGACGAAAATAGTTCGCTATAAGCGAAGTTCGTAATAAACGATAAACATCAGAAATTAATTTTTTTTTATGAATGCATAGGTACATGTTTCAAGTAGGTACATAATATGAAGAACTGTTTTGCAAAACTAGACAAATCCAGATTTGTTCAAAATTGAGTTAGATATTGTTTTGTAATACATATACATGGTACACTAACAATACTTTTTATGAAGCTTATTTGAAAAAATCGTTTATTTTACTTTTGTTTATACTTATTATTATTTTATATTATTTTTATATATTTAAAGTTAGAGCTTTACATGTTTTCTTCGAAATTGCGTAACTCATAATTGTACTTCTTTAACACATTAAATACAGTGAACAGGGGCGGACAGGACATGTGGAGCATGCTGAAATTTCCGCATGATCCGTTCCAATCGCGGAAAGGTCCGATAATTTTTTTCATACAATTAACCACATATACACAAGAACCCCAAAAACTGTTACGGCGACCCTACATATGCGGAGTTGAAAGATTTCGAGGAATCCCCTGATTATTTGGTAAAATGCCGTTTGAAGTTCGTTATAACCGAAAACTTTTGCGATTATTACAAAAATTAAGGTTCGTTATACCCGAAAGTTCGTTATAAACGGGTTCGTTATATGCGAAAAAAATAACACACGTTTAATGATACTTTAGTTCGTACTTTACAGATTGGTTCGTTATAAGCGAAAGTTCGCAGTAAGCGGGTTCGTTATAAGCGAAATTCACTGTATTAATATTAACACATTCATAGCCAAATTAAATATTTAACTTGATAGTAGAAATTCCATAGACATTGAGAACGTACTCTATTGTAATGTATAATCTACAAACTTTGTACAATTATACATAGCATAGCATACTACGTTTTCCATTTTGTTATGTAGCAGTAAGAAAAATGTAAAGAAAATGGCGACATGCATTTATAATCCCCAGTGGCGCAATTGGTTAGCGCACGGTACTTATAAGGCAGTAGTCGTGAGCAATGCCGGGGTTGTGAGTTCGAGCCTCACCTGGGGAAACTTTTGATTCGAAAAATCTTGCAAACACTCAACCACACAAAACTCATTCTGGAGAATAAATATCTCGTACGTTTCAAACCACACAAGTAGGTAAATACCAAATGTGACTCGCTATTCGATTGCATGTGTTTATATATGCGTATTTTTACTGAAAGAGTAGTAGAAATAATGTAAACAACTGATATAGGACAATATATGGCGTCCCCAGTGGCGCAATTGGTTAGCGCACGGTACTTATAAGGCAGTAGTCGTGAGCAATGCCGGGGTTGTGAGTTCGAGCCTCACCTGGGGAACATTTTAATTCGATAAATATTGTAATTACCCGGAATGACGCGATAACAAGTATATAGGTCAATGTCACGGTATAAAAAACGAACTGATAAAGGCATATGTACAGCGTAAAGTTTTCAACTTTTAGTAAAAATCGATGAGATTGGTAAATATGTTTTTTTTTTAATACATATTTAACAGTAAAATGATAGAGATTATTCTAGACATTCCGGTAACACATATTGTTTTGAATACATGTGTGCATTATAATAGTAATTTGCTAAATTTGCGTTATACATCTTTCATGCTTTGGCACCGTGTGCTTATGATTCAGAACCGCGTACGATTAATTATAAATGCCATTCTAGTACCTACATTGTATGTTATACAATGTAGAATACAACTCTCCCGATACTGTACAAACATCCATTATTTACCTGATATTCCTACGTCTTACAATTTCAATCCCTTGTAGCTTGTACCTTGTACATGAGTTGGTTAGGAAAATAACAGTTTCATAAATAAATTACCTACATGCCGTTATGTACACACATGTTTCTGCACTGATAGTATATCTTTGAAATCCCAGGTACACAGATACATCCATACATACAGTTCTGGTTTAGTTGCTTCAGTTATAAAGTAGGAGATGTTGAAGAGAATGCTGATCACCGCAAGTCTCGTAATAACGACACATGAAAGACAAAAGAAGACCTACGACAAGATGACAGAATGTGCGCATACGTATGTGCCAATTTGACATAAGTTAGAGCGTGACCAGCATAACAGCAATGGAAAGTATGTAATCGGGTTATGCCTCAAAATATGTGCGCTGCACAGGAATTTATCAGTCCCAAAGGTTCACGGTTTATATACGAGAGTAGTCGTAGGTTACAACACATTGTTGTCGTTCCGTACAGGTCACACAAGAGCTCCTTGTTCTTGTTCATTCTTGTATGCTGCCTTGTCCACAGGAGAGATTTAGGCCATTCAGCGCTAAATATTGATTGACATGAAGTGTCGTCATCAGGATCTGATAGCGATGTTCATTTCACTTCACGGAAGTGGAATTTGATAACAATGACGACGGTGGGGTATTGTGAATAGAGAATAGGTACACGATTAATGTCATGCAGCGACAAGAGTATTTTGAGTAACTGTACAACTCTAGGCTTAGCTAACAGAGGACAAAAACTACCCGAAATGTAACCGCTTCCTTAGTAGTTACATACACGCTGTAGTAGAATATTGCATTTTGACAAATGCTAACTTGATTTAGAATTTCTACAGTAAATATCCTCAAATCGCACTGTGCCAATGACAGTTACAGATTTCATTTACACTTCACCAAAGATTCCGGCTAAAACGAGACAATCATAAGACAGAAATAAAAATGTATTCAATTCAGGGGTTTTCACTGAAACATCTTCTTTTAATCCTTCGTGAACACGGTTGCCGTTGGGTGTGTTTCCGCAAATGTTGAGGACCTTGTGCGCACCAAGCTCTCGAGTCACATGGCGCTGTCGTTAGTCTCGCGCTAACAACGCAGTGTTGCCAATGGTAATAATGTATAAAGTCAGGCACAGACACCTCGCATAAGTACGCCAGTCAACCAACTTTGACTCCTTACTGTGGGAGCGTTGAAACAACCGACGTTCGTTACTTACTAATTGGATTGCCTTGCTATTAAACACTGTGAATCGTAAGAAACCAACAGACAACCGTTGATTCACTTCCTCCGGAATGTGGCACACAAAGTGGAATGCATTATGGACATCTAAAGATACTTGGGTTTGCTACAGAGCGCGTAGATTGATTTCATTGCTTTGCAAGGAAAAATGTACAGAGCAACTGGGACAGAGACTTAAACACTCCAAGTAATCGACGTCGAAAGATATGTTAAGCTGAAATAAACGTTTCAATCTTGCGCTAATCAATATTATATATTATAACCAAACAAGGTAATACCTCGATGATAATGTTGATTTAGGAACAGATAGGAATATCATTATGTTCACCTTATCCGGGATTAGATTTTAATGGTGCAGCAACGGTATGCAATATGTACTAACAAAATTTATCCATAACCAATTATAATAAATAACCGATTCTAATACCACATTTACCGTCTTGCTACAGATGTTATATCTTATTATCAGATTCAAACATAAAGTACGATTAATTATGACAGTGAGAATAAATCATGAAAAGTAGGCAGAGAGAACACAATAAAACATCGATGTTTTGTACCTGTGCTTAATTTGTTTTCCGTCTGTTCTTTCTCAAGTTTTATTGAAGCTGGAAAAGGTTTTTTTTTATCGATAGAAGAACGTCTTCGTAATTTTATTAGTCACGGCGAAGCGAGAATCGTTACAGGGTCTCGACGAATCTTAAGACAAATTGAAATAAATGAGCATCTGATGTGCCACAGGCGTTAAACTTTTTATTGGTTCAGTAAAGTGGATTCAGTTCGCTTGTTTACTCGATATTTATGTGTAAACTTGTTTACGGACATACAAATGTTATGTAAAATTACGTAAAAGCACAAACAATAAACAATATTGAATTCTTATGACACTAAATTAGTTCTTCAAAATGATGATGCCAATATGTTGTAAGTAGCACAAATAAAAGCGTATATTTTGTATTTATTATAACTAAAATATTAAATATTTTATGCTACAAAAACTTAAATAATAAATTGTACAAAAAGTGACTCAAGAAAGTTGTATTTTCTGTTTTATTTTCAAGAATGGTCAGAGATGTATGCTTTTTAAAATTCTTATCTACAATAATAGAGTTCTTTTATATATTTTGTCAATAAACAAAAGTAAAATAAAATAAACGTAAAATTCTATGACCCGAATCAAATTGTGCGCGCACGTACCGGAAACGGATGTCAATAAAATATCCGTAAAAAACAACTCCTCGCTTGTATCAACACACATATACACTCGCATTGCTACAACTGCGAGCTAATAAATTGCTCAAGTGTACGCCATTTTATCACATGCGCACTGAAGCGTACGCGTACACAAACATAACCTCAGTTTATTTAGTTTAGTTTTTAAAATGTACAACTGTAGCAGAAGTTGTAGCAGCAATGGGATTTATCACACTGCCATTATTGTTTTCATTCTGTGAATGAAATAAAACAACTTGTGTATACTTTTGTTATTCTTTCACTCACATACCAGTCCGGTGAGATGTATTCGCACGTTTATAAATGATTGGTACTACGACCAATTGTTGATTTTTGTGTTTTCATATCAAATTATCTTTTTCCGTCATTCACACATGAGTTATTCGAGACGGAAAGAGTTCGCTGCTCTTATTATCATTCAGTTCCTAATTATATTCAGTGTGCAATAAAAAAGAATCCTGTTGGATTTGAGAATGTTTTTTTTATCTATTAACATTGACCAATTAAAACTTATGTAATAATAACATCATTATTAACTGATAATTAAAGCAGTTTTTCAAATGCATATCTATGTTATTATAACCTATAAATTAGTCGATGTTCAGTTAGAAATCTCAGCTGTTGTAACACAGTTATTTAATAGAATAATTGACCGATTAAAAACTTCTGAAAGAATATCTGTATTTGTCAGTGAGTATGCCTTTGGTTTACCTGCGTTTGACAGTTCGTACAAGTCTGTTGGCGCAACAATGGCATAGATAAATTGAGTTTTAATTAAACTTTTATTCGGTTTTCGTCAAGTTTCTGTTGCCACTGCCAACGTAACGGCAAAGAAGCGTATTATATATTTCGTTTTCTTTATGTAGAAAATTAATTCGGATAACTGTATTATTTTTTAATAAAGTCATTTGTTGGTTCTAATTAAAGTTTTTGTTCACCTGCACGATATTTTGTTATAATTTTTTATTACTTATTTTAATTGACAATTGTTTGTGAAAGAATAATTAGTAAAAGTTACTATGAATGTTGTAAACTAATATAATAAATAGTATTTAATTCTCATATATAAAACGGTAGTATAGTTAATTAATTCTGAAATTTAATCATTGCAAAGTTTTACATGATTATTGCAATTCCTGCATTCAGTAAAACATGTACAACGATCTAGATTACAACAAAACACCTTGAACTATTTACTCTTGTAACGGGCCGTAACGAAACATAAAACAACTCACAAGGTGACATAATCAGAATAATTTCATCGATGGCGGCCCATTGCAGTTTTATCGATCATCAGCGCATGACAACTTACGAGACACTAAAAGTATTAAATAGTTAAGCCTTCAATATTGTAAATCGCCTCGTCCAAGGTCGCCTAACGAGCAAACGATAAACTAAGCCAATGTTCACCTTCATCATAGCAGCTAGTTGTCATGTATTTTCAACTCCACACACACACGCGCATACCCCCTAACATTTTGTACAGATAACATAATTACATTCACATTTGCTATACGGAATATTTGAGCTGTTATCTCCACGAAACATCGTTGAGCGCGTCGCTCGCTTATTCGTCCGTATTATCAATACTTTTTTCCACCCCCCCTCCCCCCAACAAATGCCGTGTATGTATGCGACAGAAAAAGAGCAAATAAATGGCTAGTTGATTGTCGCTTTTAGAAAACCAAAGTGACACCTACGGAAACTCTTTGACTACTGCTGATCGTTTGCCAGTCGTGTTCTCTATGTTTGCGTGCTGTTGTTGTTGTGTGCTATCTAAAAGCACGCACCACATTGTCGCAGTAAAGTGACGCGTGAAAATGTTCGATATACAGTCGACCAGGCAACCAGTCACGCTCGTTGCTCGTGTCCGCTGATACATGACTGTTGACTGGCGCACTGCACGTGCGCATGCGTTGTTATGGCGCTCGGTTGGGCAAGCAGCTGACAGATCTAAACGGGAGATTACACGAAACTGATTTTAGGATACGTTGATTTCTGCATTGTTTCGCTTTAATTTCTGGAAACTACTGACGTCAACACAGCAGTGCTGACTCGGACATGCCAATTAGGCGGGAGTTGGTCTTTGTATTTTAGTCAATAAACGTGTGAAATTTTAGGTTATGTTTGAATAAAAACGTAATGACCATGCATTACTCATTACGGGAACGTACCCACGCTCATAATAAATCTTTTACTCTTTGACATGTCAAGATATAATTTGTTATATGGAAAATATATTGCTTTTATTTGTAATTTCATGTCAGGATATATATTACAGTGGGCGACATAATTTCGTTAGAAACATTATTTTGTTTAGTTTATACATCATAAATTGTAAAATAGGTTCATGCACAAATTATACTGATAAGATTTTCCTAAGACAGTATCGAAAAGATCATAACTTAATCCATCAAAATTATCAAACAATAAACTCATGAATTTTTAAGTTTTCTGTTATGGAATACATTTGCATATTTTACGGCGCATTGTACGGCTAACAATAGTTTAGAAAATAACGATTTAGATATAACGAACCGAAATAAAAATATTTCCAAACATCATAAGAAAGAAACGATTCCTGTTGATTCCTTTGTGTTTCCTATCCCGAGAAATAGTTCCTCTCTTTTTTTGCACATGAGTTTAATTCTGTCATCGTTATAAACGATCCAGATTATTGTATGTAATTTGTTTAAAGATGAAAAATTATTTAAATGAAACGTGACTGCAAAAATGTATAATGTAGTTGAGGATGAGAATGATATATTTCATCGTCAGTCATAGATTGGACTATTTTTTTCCTGAACACGTTGTCATCTAAACGAAAAATAAAAATACATTTTTTGTTGATAAATGGCCAGCATGAATTGTTGTCTATTTCTACTATTTTCTACAATTACACGAAGCGCATCTGCTCGTTTTCATTGCAGTTAAAAACTATTTCAATTTACTTCACAGAATCGCATTGCAACTTGAAAGTTTCTTTTTTTAAGTGTAAGTTCTAATAATAGAGAACTAAGACAGTTATTACATAGACTTATGTGACGTGTTAAATAATATTCGAGAATAAACTTGAACAACTACAATGTACAATATATCTAAAATATACAGACAGATTATGAAACTGATACCGTCCTGTCAAATTTGGTTACAAAGAACCGTAACGCTATGAACATAAATTTGTTATCTCAAGTCGTTGATCATCTTTCGTAAATGGCCAAAAATAGTTTATCAGTAACAAAGAAAGTATTTCATAATGTGAAGTTTCTACGAGCAAAAAGTTGGTAAATTAGTTGATGGAATGTAATTCATGATATACTTTCTTTCAATCTGCGGTTCTCCAAATTTCGTAAGACATGTTTGACACGTATCGCAATATAATACAGTATTCAAGACAAACTGATTCATTTCTCAAGATCTTTCCAAAGCTTTCCATATTAATTTATATTTAGATACCACAAAATTTAGAAGAAAATAACATAGAAAGTTAATCTAGTTTAGCTAAAACAAATCATTTTACATGATATTGTGTTTGCATTATAACCTTTGAGCAAAAAAGTTCACCGAATTGACGGGGTTTATTTTCAATGAATGTGGTAGATTTTGAATGGATGTAGAATTTAGTACTTGCTAGTAATATTTATCAAAGGAGTAATACATTTCCAAATCGTTCCTGTAAAAAACGATAAACCAACAGGAATGTATAAGCATCTAGTACAAGCTTGAAACCGTATCATTTGAAAGAAGCGATACATCTGCTTCCGACTTCAAGCTAAATGCATATCTCTGTGTATATCGGAAGTTTTCCCGTGAGCGTTTTATGTTTACGTTTGCACTAAGCTTACGCTACGCTACCGTTACCTACATTTACATCAATTTATCACCACACGACTAGTGACGTTCAAATGTTCTGGAATAGTTTGATACATCGTCGCAATACACACCAGGTGCTCGAACACGTACAATCAGCATATGGAAAACGGAACTGTATCCATCAAAATGTGTCGACATCTATTGTAAATCTCCGTAGAGACAATTTGTCTGCAGAAGTTTTACAGGAAAACCTAGCAAAATCTGACAAGAGAAATGATCTTCTCTTATTTAAAGTGTAGGGATTTATCAGAACTATCAAACTGGCGTTGACTCCAATAAAACATTTTCGAATAATGTTATCAGATTTCATTTTCACAAATAAAAAATCCAATTAACCAGATTACATCAATTGCAGTAACGGTCCGGAAATTAGTCAATGATAAATATTCGGTTTGAAAAAAAATTACCCTTTTTCATAATTTATATTTACGTTATTTATGATTATGAAAATTACGAAACTTTACGTAATTTATCACTGAAACAAGGAACGCAAGATACCACAGGCATATATTAACTGGAAAATATTCGAACAGAATTTGATTGCAAGGCATTCATATTTAGGAAACATCGAACAGATGTTTATATGAATAAAGATACCCAGCATATCTCGAAATTAATCACGCAAGATTCTAAGATAAATCTACGCAAATTTATAACAAGCATTCGTTATAAATTGTCGATTCATTGAACTTTGACGTGGATGTTTTAACAAGCAAGGTCTACCTGAAAAACGAACGACAAATATAATCATTATCATATTTATCCACATTCGCTAATATTGTATGTGTACCTACGGCGAGACATCATAAATAAAATTGGAAACTCGTTGTAGATTCCCATTTTAACTAGATTCAACTGCCAACATCGGCGTATGACCCTGAAATCAATAAGACCCATTTTACTCGTACATCTGTTGTTTTGCCGTTGCTGATCACGTAATCGCGCGAGCAGGCGAAATCAGAATTCACCGCACACTGAATAATGTACCAATGAATCTACGGGTACGTTGGTAAAATAAAAATAAAATAGTGCAGTTAACCCAGCTCACAAACACACACACACATCTGTATATGAACAGACTGAAGGCGTATCCGACAAACTTATCAATATTTCACCCTATGACTAACATCGTTGGTTTTCGTACATTTGTACGCTGGTCTCTGGAAGCTTCTACGGCAAATATTCCATCGATATAATGTTGGGTACACGAAGACGAGATGCAAAATCGATTCGATGATGAGAACGAGTCCATGGCACTTTAGATTTCAATATCTGATGGTGAATTACCTGAGTCGCTCGGTTCCTGAATAAACCAGACTGATTTAGTGATGCTCAAGCCACCAACTCCAGCACCAGCAGCCACAGCAGTGGGGATATTTAATTATTTCCAAATTTAAACTTGAGATTAATTGCGGCATAAATTGCGTTTGTTCCGCGTTGGTTTAATGAAGTGATTTGCATGAAAAAATGCTAATCACCAAAGCACTAGTCTGCGTTGTAAATTACATTGTTAATATTGTACAAATGTATTACAGAAAATTGGTAGATTTTATTAGTCATTTACATGCAATTTAATTATAAATTTAATGAGATATTTCGATATGGCAATACTTCCAAAACTCGCAGTATACTATTTCTGTCGAAAAGTTAATTCTATGCTTTAGTATGCTGTATCTACCGATGCTGATCAATATAATGCAACTTTCAGCTTATTTAAATTTGTCAACATCCGGACATTGTGTTATTTATTCTTCAGAAAAAATACATAAAAATGTAATATGCATAAGTATAGGAAAAAAAAAACCTCTGGGAATTTTTCAATATGAGAATATTATAACATCGAAATTTTCATTTATTGTTCTAGAGTACACTTGTATAGACTTATGTATAACTAAGCTCAATTACTACTGAATGCACGTATCTTATAAAAACAGTGCACTACATTAGTATTTTGAGAATCTAGATTTGTTCAGATGCATTCCGCTGTTCCGTTTCGTTAACACAATGCAGTTTACAAAGTCAATGCAATCTAGTTGAACCAAGTGCTGTTACACGTTCCGTATTTATAAGGACCCGAATTTTCTCCTGTTTTACGGCACATAAAATATTTAGCGTTCAACCTACGTAAAGTTCACCTTTGTTCGAGCGAGTAGCCTGTTCAACATCGTATTCTCTCCCCTCACGTCGCTGCCCCTTGCCGCTGGCCACAATAACACTGTGTACGCGCTCTATATCAGATCGTGTGGATCGATGTAATTCCACGTTATCATCAGCACTGATTCTTAAACTGTTAAGACGAAAATCGGTTCTGCCATCTATTGTGAAGAATCGAGAAATAACACAGTCCACTTACACATTAATTTAACACTAATAGCTTGCAGTCAACGACCGCATTACTGAAAATTACGTCTTTTCCTGAAATAAATATCAAAAGTAAAATGAATTTCTAATGATTGTTGTAAGATTTTTATTTATTTTCAAGTTTATTCTACAACTATGTATATATTTTGTAAACTTGTTGCCCATTTTAATTCAACATTCGATCCGTGAACCCTTTCTAGAAACCGCTTGTTAAAATTTAAACCGAAACTACTTCTGACCGTGCCCATACCGGATGCGGTACCGAGACCAGCCCCGGTCAGTTATATCAGTAGGCAGCAGGTAGTATATAATAATATTTATGCATTACTTACTAGGGTCTAAAATTTCAGTTTATCCACACTTAATATTCATGGTAAATTACCATGTATGTTGATGGTGAACAATTTTCATTAAGTAAATCAATAATTGATGAAACGTACATAATTGTTCATTTATATAATGATAACCGAACCAAAAACGATTCTTATATCTGTTGCTTCTTCGGCAACAGTGTCAACATTTCACAAGTAAAGTTCTGTATTATGTTTTCATTAGTATTTTTTTCCATAACTTTACCGCTAGTGTTTCCAGTACTAGTTTCGATCAAAAACAACAAAAAACTTTTCAAGTTGTTTGCTTGACTTTTCAGAAGCTATAAGTTTCAGTTGTTTTTTTTCTTGTTTTAGGTTTTCGTGAATGGCACACGTAATGCGTTTGCTCTGTTCAAAATGACGATAATATTTTCACATGAATACTGTGCGTTCGTTTTCTGCACTGAATACGAACAAATAAATTAAAAGCTGAGAAGTTTTTGTTTCTTGAAAACATTTGAGGTCAATCATTTTTTTCTAGAGAGACAGAAAAAAAGAATTTCACGTTCAGACCAAGTGGTTAGTCGTTAAACAAAACATTTTTTTTCAGACAGAAGATACCAAAAGAGTATGTAAATAATTAAAGGTGAAGATATTTGCATAATTGGCGGGGTTTGAAGTATTTTGCATTCAAATGCAAATATAAACATGCTTAGGAACTGCCATGTGTTGTATGTCACGAATAAATTCTCTACAATGAAAGGTTAAATATGTAGAAAATATATTTTGCAATATTCAGCTAAATGTTATAGTAATATTCGTACGTCTTCATCGGTTTGATTTACCGGAACGAGTTTTGGAAATGATACCATACTATGTAGTATAAATGTTTTACGAATATATATGTTTTTTAACTTGACAATTTTAATATTACATTACAGTTTATGAAAGTGTTGTAAACGAGTTGAAATTTACGATCCGTGACAAATACTGTTGCTTTGTAATCTTGCTAAGTTCTGAATTCTTCCGTGCAACCAGAGTCATACGCGTGTTTGGCAAGTTGCCGACAATATTTATATTAGCTTTATTAAACTTGTTATCGATTTTGTCTGGAACTTTATTATATTTGTTCAACAAATTTTGTTCTGTAAGCATGGATAACTTTCAAGTAATCATACTACTAGCACAAGCAAATACACAAGTAATTATTGCTCATCTTTATTTAATATTTAAACAAAGAATAGTTTCGTTAGCGCATAAACAAGAAATGTATGATACAATTTATAAGAATTACTTTACTTTGTCTCTAGTGAAATACTAAATGTTAGTAATTAAAATGTCAGTTTTGCTACGAACAATAGTTTAGGATTTAAATTCCAACTTCTAGTAAATGTTCTCGCATATTTCCGTTACCGTCCAGAATCTGCAAACAGTACTAGGTACGTCTGTTCTACAAATATACATAAATATATCACGGTCGGAACATGTAAACGAGCAGACTTGTTAGCTCTCTAAATTCTCAACAGAGAATAGCAACAGCCACAGTCGCTCGCAAGATCAACAGCGGTACCGGCATTTTCTATTTATTTCCAAACGACCAGGGATTTATTTCAAAGTCCTAACCTCGCATTTGCTTAAGATTACCGCACTGTATACAGTCTGCAATTCACGTCGTTATAATTTGTCAAACAGTGTGCACACTCCGTATCAATCTTAAAGTTACTTACTCAGCAACACCGTGCGAAACACGAATTGAACATTAAGAGGGTTGCAAACACATTGCTAAACGCTTCATCTCGTCCCCGTTCCCTGTTTACATAATCAAATGTTTGCTGAACGTGTCAAACAGGTTCTAACACGCCACTATACATACACGTATGTACCTTTCATGCATGAACTTGTACGTATGTACCCTACTAACGAATGTATGGGGATAGCTACACGTACAATATACGCTGGCTGGAACTTTCTGATCTTTCGTTTGCAAAGCACATCGTGCACGGTCATCGAAAAAGCAACGAATTTAATGAAAGCCGTGAACTATAATGACGTCATGCGCAAGTATGGATTTTTTTTTGCGAGCACATCATGGTACCACATTTGGAACACTACTGAAGACAAAAGAGTGCAAATGAAAAAGCAACAGATGCATGAAAGTGGAATGTTGCCAGAGTGTTTGCACGTGTCTGTACCAGCTGTGTATGAATGTCTGTTAATAGAGAAAATGTTCGCGATAAGACAAAAATGAAACATTACGAAACAACAAAATGAAACGATACCGAGTTCGAGCGAACAAAATTACAGGTTGAAATGGAAAAAATAATGTTATTGCCAGTCTAATGTGTCTGTAGCAAAGTTGCACACACAAAAAAAAAACTAAACGAAAATTTACTTTTTTATCATATATACCCCTTTTTGCTCGGCTATACACATGTATGAATGTATAATAGTCTATCTACTGGTTTTAATAAAAGTTTGTGTTATTTATTGTTTATCCTTAATCAATGAATATATAGTATGGTTATACAAGCATATCAAGGTTTTAGTTAGAAATTACAATTCATTCCATTTACAGACGAGTATTCGAGTTAGAATACCAATTTCCTTGTACACATGACTGCTGGTGAGGCTTCTTCATCCAAGTTTCAGCTACGAACCTCTTCGTTTGCACGTATATTTCAGATCATTTCTAACTTCTAAGTACACCTAGAGAATATCCAACAATCGGTTCTTACATTACTATTTTGTAATTACAAACTTCAATAATCCGGAAACTTTGAGAACAATGTTTCAAAATACATTGTATAGCAATGTAACTAAATTTCATAATTTTCCTCAGTAGCATATACAATTAATAAAACCTGTATTGAACATGTTTAATCAAATGAAATAACTAAATATGAATACTGAATGTTCTACTAAGAGTCTAGTGTTTCTCTTCTTGTACCTTGCTTATATTTAAATCAAAGGGTTAACATTCTGTAAATTATGTAAACTGCTATTGTTCTTTTATTATATAACTAAATGTTACGAATAGTAGAACACGCCACAATGCTCCTGAATACTATGTAATTTACAAACGTAAAACCGTGTTGCGGTTGACAAAGTAAGGTTAAGCGGATTAGAACAAGTGTTCTGACATTACTAAGAATTCAGATACAGAAAGTGAAGCATCTCAGAAAGACCGCGGCCTGCTTGTCAACAATTCACCGAGCAAAAAACGCAAGACTTAATAATCAGACCATGTTCAATCGGCTTCCATTTCTGTACGTCTTCTTACATATTAGACCCTTTCATTATTCAACTTTTCAATCAGAGTTTATCGCAATAGACGAAACATTCACATAGAACTTTATAAAAGATGTGCTTTATTCTAAAATATATCTATATTCTGTATAGAGTAATCACTTGCATATTGTGAACACTTATTTATAGTCATCTTTAAAAATAAAATTTAGATGTCATTGAAATTAATCCATTTGTATTTAATGATCAACTCTTTTAGTAGAAAATTTCGATGTTATAAATGACAATTGAACCACCTGTAGATAATGAACAGCTTTTATAAATTTTTTATAATGTCGTTTTCAATTGCAAGACTACATAACATTTTCCATTAGCTTAATAGAGAAACCTGTCTATTCATAAATCACTGGACAATGTTTGTATTTCAAATAACATTGAACTAGTCATTAGAAATACATCGTAACTGTAACACAATTTTCTATCATATCAGCCCACTTATTGCTCTAACGGCCGAGCATAAACATTTATCTATTGACAATAATATAAAAACAAATCATTTTAATGTTGACCGTCAGACCTATTTTATGAATTTCCAATACTTGGCCACGTGCCAGCTAATGTTGCAATGATTATCGTTTCACGAAACGACCCGAAATGACACGAATGCATTCGTTATGTTTTCGCCATACAGAGCAAATATTTTAAATTATAAATGTGTCGGTACTCTTGGGATGCGTTGGAAAACTAACTTTATAGTTAAAGTTGAGTTGAATTTCACCACAGTTGTGTTTATTAGAGTTGGGTTTGAGTTACTAACCTAAATCATTTTCGAACGTCGTACTTCAGTAATATCGGGGCAAAATGAATGACGAAATAAAAAAAAATGCATATTAGACAAATCTACGAGAAAATTTCACACATTACTAGTTTTAATAGTGACAATTCGAATTGTCTTATCTCAACAAGGAACTATATACGAATTGGAATCCATGCTAAATGAATGTTAAATGGATTATGTAAAAAGTAACACAGATGCCAAAGAAAAACTAAATACTTTAAACAAAAATTGCTAGTTGACAGCTACCATAACTCGAACATACCGAATGCATCAGAGTTTATTCGCGTTAATTTGCGTACGCAGTCCTGACGAAATGTGTCGGTAAAACCACATGTCAATTGTGCAAGTTATTAATAATTTGTGGTTATAACAATAGCTACATTATTGTATTTGATACGTTAATTGCAACGTGTGAAATCTTTTAATTGCATTATCAGTGGTATAATTATTTGGTACGTATATTACATTTATATTATGTATTTATAGTATTACTGCAAATAGATAATTGTAATGGCGATTTGATAGGAAATATTTTTATCACGACGTAATAAATGTTGTACTTATTATGGTATATAGGTTAGAATATAAGTATATATCATGTTTTATCAATACGTAAATTGTTATCATCAATTTGCACAAAAACCTGTTATTTAATATCAATGACATTTGGAAACTTTGTTTTTTGATCTACCGATTTTTCATATATGAACTGAGGTAAAATTGTTTGATTGTTTAGTTTCCGTAATTCTTCTGCAGACAAACTTGACTTTATGTAATAATATATTCTTAAATAATAATAATAAAAGTAATCAAGTATATTTCTATTCGTTAAGAAAAATGGCTTCTGCATATCGTTTAGAAGTTATTTTAAAACATTTATATGGTATTTCCCCAACATTAACGAAAAGGTTAGTTAAAATCTATAAGTATGTTCTTATACTATTTGAGCTTTTCGTATGTAGGCTTTATTTTATTTTCAGAACATCAGGTATAGTGTATCCATAGATATAAGAACTTGACTAAACGCAGCATGCTATTAACAGAGGATTATCCCAAATTATACGACACAGTAAATGAATAAAAAGCAGAGCTGTATTCAGAAATTTATAAATACATTTTGAAAAATAACAACAAAAATATGATATACATCTTAACAATAATAATACAAATTAACATAAATAAATGTAATATTCAATAAATTATTATTACGTCTTAATTATAGACAAAATGTCTCTTGTCTTTCCCGCTAAGAGCATTACAAATGTACCTGAATACCGCCACTACTAGTAGTTTATGGCCTCTCCTGCTGTGAAGGGTACCACCCTACCTATTAAGGAATCATGTCAAGTTCTTATATCTATGGATAGACTATAACAAATACCGATACACACTGGACAATAATGTGCTTACGAACGAACAAAGGGCATTTTATGAAGAAAATGGATATTTGATAATTCGCAAGTTATTTGATGAACAAATAATTGATGAATTCACGTAAGGATGATTAATATAATTATTTACCGGGCTTTTAATATTGAGATTATTTTAGAAATCGTTTTATTGATATTTACAATGGTAAAGTTGAATTAGACCAAATGGTCATAATGAAAGAAAAATGTTTATTAAACACTGATGCTAAAGGAGAGAATTTAATCTATAAGGTAGAATAATTGCTATATAAATATGTGATACTTTTTACAAAATATTATTTTAGGTTCAAGATATATTGTTTGATGACGTATTTATAAAATACGTAAAGAATCCATCATTATTAAAATATGTAGAATGCTTTACCGGTCCCGACATAACTGCTATTCACTCAATGGTTATTAATAAACCATCGAGTAATAAACCATCAATTCATCCAATGCATCAGGTATTTGAATGTAATGTACCTAATTTATCCCTGTTTGGTACATAATAACTATTATTAGGACTTGTATTATTTTCCAATGCGACCTGCCGATCGTATTGTTGCAAGCTGGACAGCCATGGAGAATGTTACTGTGGACAATGGATGTTTATTTGCTGTTCCTGGCTCACACAAGAATCCATTACAACATCACGATAATCCCGAGGTAAATTATAAATTTGTTTCTTTGTCATTTGTTGTGTTTGTAAATTTTCAGTTCGATGTCAATTTTATGTTATACGAAGTAAAAGGGTTCGAATCACTTCCTCGAGTGCACTTGGAAATGAATAAAGGTGATACTATCTTCTTTCATCCTCTACTTTTTCATGGTTCCGGCGCAAATATGACCAAAGTAAGTAAGCAGTGGCAAGCCACGAATAGACTATAGACCGGAATGTAAAACGTGAAAATACTTATCATATTAGATTCCGGGCAGTGGCGTAGCTATGGAGGGGGCGCTTTGCACGTGAAACATAATTATATTTGTCGACTATTCTTTTATTTATGTGTACTCCAGTCACCGGTAAAAGTGTCAAGCGTGTTGTAAAAACTCGACGGAGTGCACGGGAAGATGCTGTGTGTTTTGGAAAAAAAATTATTCGATAATCTTAAGTGCTGTCGAGCAGTTAATTGGTGAAGAAGAAGAGAGTTACCAGGTCAGATGCTGCCGTGCTGCTTGTTGCGTTACAATCGTCTTCCTTCCTGTGTTTTCTCGGTCTGTTCTCGTCCTTTTAGAAATTAACGACACACAAGTCTATCTAAGAGGGGCGGCAAACTCGGAGACAACCCCGGGTGGCAAATACTCTAGCTACGCCACTGACACAGGGTTAACTTATTTTCACATACTTATTTCATAATTTCATTGAATGTGACTGTATATTATGTAGTAAAGTATATTTGAAATATTTATTAAAAAGGGTTTCCGGAAAGTTATACAATGCCATTATGCATCTAGTCATTGTCACTTTCTTGAAAATCTCGATGACAATCAGGGTCTTTTTGTGAAACATTTACAACAAACTGCGACAATGAGAGGCCTGAATCTGTCACCTCGAGTACGTATTTCTTAAGTAAATGTATGTACGCGATAATAATTAGTATTTTTACAGGAAATATTCCAATTGAGAAACATGTTAGTTAAAGGAGAACCAGGGAGTTTACAACAGAATTAAATTGAAATATTTTATATTATTTATCATATACATTATTATTATTATCAACAATACATGAAGAGAGAATAAAGTTTTATTTGTGTATTATTGTTGTGTTATTACAGAAAGGTTACTAGATGTAATCACAATATAACTTTAGTTTTGTACGTTATTTTTATAGTTTTGTTTTCCTATTCAAATTCAAATTTATTTACTTTATTATCTATTCTGTAATAGATAATAATATCGAGACTATTTTAATGTGACTAGATATATGTCATTACAAATGCTTTTAAATTGAATAACAATGTGTAAAAAACAGAAACATGATCTTTTTCCACCAACATTTTGAGAAGCGATCCATATATGAAATTTTGAAATGTATTGTGAGCCGAGGATAATTCTTATTGGAAATTCTATTCGAATATAAATATACCTACAAATTCTAAATAATATACTGTAGAAATATGATATTGGAACAGGGTATACACATATATGTTTAGTTCAAGTGCTGAAATCAATTAAATTAATGATGCAGAATAATGTACGAGACACATTATAAAAACTTAACATGAATGTGTGACTTAGTGATTTTTAATGAGATTTAGTTTTCATATCATTTGAGAACATTACTTATTGATCTGTAGGTGTTATATAGATCAACTCGAGTAAGAATTTTCTATTGATCAAAGTTTTAGCAGTTCGTTTGCGGACAAACATTGAATAACTATTTGTTACTAGCTAAAAAGAAAATATTTATAAATGGCTTCTCCACATCGTTTAGAAGTAATTTTAAATCATTTACATGGTTTTTCTCGAATATCGACGAAAAGGTTGGTTGTAGTATTCTGAATATTTTATTTGAGCTTGTCAAACTTTATTTTATTTTCAGAACATCAAGTAATAAATACCTATACACGCTGGACAATAATGTGCTGACAAATGAGCAAAGAGCATTTTATGAAGAAAATGGATATTTGGTCATTCGTAATTTATTTGATGAACAACTTCTTGATGAATTCACGTAAGGACGATCAATATGTTTATTTATCGAGTGTTTAATATTCAGTTTATTTTAGAAATCGCTTTCTTGATATTTGCAATGGCAAAGTTGAACTAGGGCAAATGAAAACAATGAAAGAAAAAATACTAATGAACACAGATGCTAAAGGAGAGAATTTAATCAATAAAGTAGAATAATTGCTATATAAATGTGTGCTACTTTTTACAATATATTATTTTAGGTTCAGGATATATTGTTTGATGACGTATTTATAAAATACGTGAAAAATTCATCATTATTAAAGTATGTAGAATGTTTTACTGGTCCCGACATAACTGCTATCCAGTCAATGGTCATTAATAAACCACCAACCAACGGACATAAGTCATCAATTATTCCATTGCATCAGGACTTGTATTACTTTCCAGTGCGACCTGCCGATCGTATTGTTGCAAGCTGGACAGCCATGGAGAATGTTACTGTGGACAATGGATGTTTAGCTGTTGTTCCTGGCTCACACAAGAATCCATTGCAACCGCACGATTATCCCAAGGTAGATTATATGTGTTTCTCTGCCATTTATTGTACTTGTTAATTTTCAGTTGGATGTAAATTTTATGCGTTACGAGGTGAAAGGGTCTGAATCACTTACTCGAGTGCACTTGGAAATGAATAAAGGTGATACTGTGTTCTTTCATCCTCTACTTTTTCATGGTTCTGGTGCAAATATGACCAAAGTAAGTAAGCATTGGTAAGCTACGAATATCGTATAAATCTGACTGTAACACGTGATCATATCATTACCAATGTCGGAAACGTACTATTATCTATTGTCGAACCAGCAATATTTGACGAAAATACTTTGTTTAATGTTCAGGTTTTAAAACTCTTGAAATTAATTTGTTCTCTTTTCATTTGGAAACGTCAGAATCAACTTAAATCAACATACATTTTATTGAATATTACTGTATATTATATACTGAAATATATCTATATTATTTATTAAAAAAGGGGTTCCGGAAAATAATACTGTGCCATTATGCATCTAATAATTGTCACTTTCTTGAAAATCTCGATGCCAATCACGATCTTGTTAGGAGAGAAATGAAAAAAATTTTCGAATTGAAAGGGATGAATCTTTCACTTTTGGTAAGCATTTCTTAAATAAATGTATGTACGCGACAATAATTATTATTTTTACAGGAAATGTACCAATTGAGAAATATGTTAGTAAAAGGACGACCAGGGATTTTACAACAGTTTTGAACTGGAACGTGCCCCAAAAAAACCCATGTTTTAAGATATTTATCATATACAATATACATTATTATAAACACAATATGATTGAGGATTTAGGTTTTATTTGTGTATTATTCCAGAAAGATTACTAGATGTAATCACAATATAACTTTGGTTTTGTGCTTTATATTTATTTTTTGTTTTCCTATTTCATTTCAAATTTATTTACCTTATCTAATATGAGTATTTATGGATTTTTTTTTTCGATATAGTGCCTAAAAGTCATGTGTACGTCTTTTGTCATGTGTTCTAATCTTATATTGAAATAAATGATTCGTTATACAGCGTATATTTCCAATAAAATCTAGTAATCGACATTTGCATGATTCATGTTGTACATCTGTCAAGCTTCAAATCATTGTTCAATCATTTAAATTTGGCCAGGCTGGCCTGAAGAAACGGACAATTTTTTTTAAAATTTAAACTTTAAAGCCCGTGATTGAGTCCTCACTTTTAATATTCATAATAAATTTCCTTAACAATAGGTTTTAAGACAATTAAAGGACAAACAATTTCTGGCCATCGAATAATAAATGGAGTAATTTATTTGAGTACCGTAATCCAATGTAAATAGTTCCAATAATTCAATTCAAACGCTCCTTTTGCATTTATACATTCTACAATGTTTATTAGAATATATATTTTAAAGGGATTTCAAAAAATCTGCTGTGGTCACCACACTACTTTCTTATACTTAATTTAAATTGGCACATATTTGACGTTTCAAATGCGTATTTCTGTAAATATTTTGTCTTTGTTTTGTTTTCATATCATATATGATATTACAAATACATGCCAATATATAAATACATTTTACTCATAATTGAATAAAGATAGACGAAAAATATATAGAACAGTTTTTCTTCATAATAATATTCGCTACAACTTTTATTTGAAAAATTTTTACCTATCTTTTTTTGTTTTTAAAAAAATTGGAAATTTACAATTTCTGTGTTCAGTATACTTCCTCTTCCGGTTTTCTAATTATTCTCAAAATCTAATCAGCTCTTCGCACATCCCAAAAACTTGTAAATATGAAGTTTCATTACTCTAGCTTTATTCGTTTTTGAGATAATGAACATACAGCCACACATCCATACATACATACATACACACAGACATCATTGAGAAAATAGTCAAAACGTATTCAGGGGACCTCAAAACGTGTATTTCCATCAAAATCTCGCAATCGAAATTTTTCATGATTCCTATACTTTCCTTATACTATGTATAAGAAAGTAAAAACAACAATGTATATACATTCATTATTTCATCAGATTTCTGCACTTTTTGTTTTTGTGGAGTTAATCGATTTGGCAAGTAAAAGGCTCATAAAACACGTATAGGCTTTAATACTAATGTGTGAAATCCTTAAAATTTAATTAAACACAATAATCATCTATAATGCAAATATATAGAAACAAAATGAGTCTTTACAGCAGATAGATTTAAAACATAATTAACATGAAATAGTGACATGTAATGGCACTTAGTCATTATATAAATTGGGAAAATTTACCTTCAGATTTTGTATATAATATTTAGAGTAAAAATTCTCAGTTCATTAAATTTTTTGAAACTCGTCTACGGACAAATTTGACTTTATCCGTTTTAACACTTAGTTAATAAAACATACTTATAAATGGATTTACGTGATTTTTCTCAAATATCAACGAAAAAGTTTAGTTGCAACAACATTCTCGTATTTTGAATATTTTATTTGAGTTTGTCAAACGTAACTTTATTTTATTTTCAGAACATCAAGTAGTAATTATCGATACACACTGGACAATAATGTGCTTACAAATGAGCAAAGAGCATTTTATGAAGAAAATGGATATTTGGTCATTCCCAAGTTATTTGATGATCAATCTCTTGATGAATTCACGTAAGGACTATCAATATGTTTATTTATCGAGTGTTTAATATTCAGTTTATTTTAGAAATCGTTTTATTGACATTTGCAATGGAAAAGTCAAATTAGGGCAAATGGGTATAACGAAAGAAATTTTTTTATTAAACACTGATGCTAAAGGAGAGAATTTAATTCTTAAGGTAGAATAAAACTATATAAATATGTGATACTTTTTACAAAATATTATCTTAGGTTCAAGATATATTGTTTGATGACGTATTTGTAAAATACGTCAAAAATCCATCATTATTAAAATATATAGAATGCTTTACTGGTCCCGATATTACTGCTATTCACTCAATGGTTATTAATAAACCACCAAGTACTAAGCAATCAATTCATCCAATGCATCAGGTATTTGAATGTAATGTACCTAATTTATCCTGTTTGTTACATAGTAACTATTATTAGGACTTGTATTATTTTCCAATGCGACCTGCCGATCGTATTGTTGCAAGCTGGACAGCTATGGAGAATGTTACTGTGAACAATGGATGTTTATATGTTGTTCCTGGCTCACACAAGAATCCATTGCAACATCACGATAATCCCGAGGTAAATTATACATTTGTTTCTTTGTCATTTATAGCAGCGTTTGGAACCGTTAAATTTTCAGGTCGATGTAAATTTTATGCATTACGAAGTAAAAGGGTTCGAATCACTTCCTCGAGTGCACTTGAAAATGAATAAAGGTGATACTGTGTTCTTTCATCCTCTACTTTTTCATGGTTCCGGTGCAAATATGACCAAAGTAAGTAAGCAGTGGCAAGCTAAACTTATTTTCACATACTCATTTCATAATATCATTGAATATGACTGTATAGTGTATCCATAGATATAAGAACTTGACTAAACGCAGCATGCTATTAACAGAGGATTATCCCAAATTATACGACACAGTAAATGAATAAAAAGCAGAGCTGTATTCAGAAATTTATAAATACATTTTGAAAAATAACAACAAAAATATGATATACATCTTAACAATAATAATACAAATTAACATAAATAAATGTAATATTCAATAAATTATTATTACGTCTTAATTATAGACAAAATGTCTCTTGTCTTTCCCGCTAAGAGCATTACAAATGTACCTGAATACCGCCACTACTAGTAGTTTATGGCCTCTCCTGCTGTGAAGGGTACCACCCTACCTATTAAGGAATCATGTCAAGTTCTTATATCTATGGATAGACTATATATGATGTAGTAAAGTATATCTAAACTATTTATTTATAAGGGTTTCCGAAAAATAATAACAAGCCATTATGCATCTAGTAATTGTAATTTTGTTGAAAATACCGATGCTAATCAAGATCTTTTCATGAAAGATGTACAAAAATCTTACAGATTGAATCTGTCATATTTGGTAAGTATTTCTTAAATAAATATATATGTACCCGATAATAATAATACCTAATAATAATAATAATAATAATATGTTTACAGGAAATATTCCAATTCAGAAATATGTTAGTAAAAGGAGAACCAGGAATTTTACAAGAGTTTAAAGTTGAAACGTGTGCAAAAAACACCTAATATTTTAATATATTTATCATATACATTATTATTTACGTTACATGATTGTGGAATAAGGTTTTATTTGTATATTATTCTTGTATTACTTCAGAATGATTACAATATGTAATCACAATATAACTTTGGCTTATGGTTGTGCATTTTAATGTGTAATTTTTATTTGTTGTTTTCCTATTTCAATTCAAATTTATTTACCTTTTAAGATATTATTGAATTAACAAATGGAGTATTTATTGAACGAAACTAGATGTATGACATACAAATGCTTTTAAATGGAATAATAATGTGTGAATAATATAATTAAAAAACAAGTTTTCCAAATGTAAACACTTTTATTCGCCTTCAAAAGTATATTTTTGTGTTCAATTTTAATTATTTTAGGTTTGTCGAATAAAAGTGACTATTTTTATATAGCTATTTATTTTATTTTCTACAATTATAACTATTGTTTTAAGATATTTTAATGTTTATTCTTGAAACTGATGTTCTACTGCTATATTTAAATTCAAGGGCGCCAGTGAAAATAATGGTGGCCACGACTTCTTTCACCTGTCAAAAATCGATTCGTTGCTGTTATTCTCCACAAATATACAACACAATAAATAATCGATAGATTTCTGTCTGAAAATGAGTCAGGCTGGACGAACGGTCTAAACATTTCTCTCAGTTAAATCCCATACGAAATTCTCAGTCAAGCTTATGTGGTTCCGGAATGTTTTGCCGTAAATGTAAAGGTTTGTTCAACAAAGTTACAATGATGATGTGAGTTCGTGTGTGTACGTATGTATCTGAATGTTTAGTTGAAAAGGATTAAATGAATATATTAGGTTTGCCAATGACGTATTATGGTTCAACTGAAGTATGCGTCTCTTGACCGTTGTGTCATATTTATTCATGAAGGGCGAATTGGTTTAACAACAGACCATATTAAATATTCTGCTTTTACGAAAACCGAGCGGCAAGTATGTAATACATAGTAAAATGATAATACAAATGTTTACATATTTACTCGACCCACAGAAATACAAACGGCACCTTGATTTTTCTGGTCTTTTAGTCAGAAAACAGCACAACCGTTACCAAAGAGTACGCGTGGCCGGCGAACAAGCAACCAGCAGAAGTATTGTATTATGCTGAGTAGTTGCGTCCAAAGAGCTGTGGTTGTAAACTCGTAAATAAGCATTACAGTTCAACGTTAACAGTTACTAGTAGTTTCAGTACCGAATAAGAGGCTTACTGTTTTCTGCTTATTCCAAAAGTTCACTTACTACAGAACATAATTTGTTTTTAAATAACTTCAAAAGAAAACAACATGTTTTGTACGTCAAGATTAGTTTGTGTAACTGAATTTCTTGCCTGAAACCCAGTATATATGTATTTAAAATGTATAATTATAGGTATAATTGTGTAATACATATGAATTTGTACATGTATATTTCAAACAATTTAATTGTGAACGATACAGTCATCACTATTAGTATGTCCATATATACAGTATTATATCTACTACATATACTTTGCACTACGAGTGTAATTTTATTTTTATTGAACAACATTGTTTCACGTTTCAATGCACTGAAGGGTACTACCAGGTACTACACACAACGCAGGACATAATGTAGGACATTTCGTTTCTATTACATTGGTAGCACCACTTCTCATTGAATCCAGCAGCCGCCGGTCAAAGCTCAATTGCTTGTAAACGCACTGACGTGAATGATTGATCGATCCGAGTGTGCCATGAGCGAAACAAAATCCAGCAGTCGTAATAAAGATTTCCAAACGCGTGGTCGCCTAATGCTGAGTGGAAACACACTTTCGTTACTGATACTTTCTATTTGAGATTGCACCCGTACTAATTTTGCTTTTACATTGGTCAAAGTCATGATTAGTGCGCATTAAATTATTATAGGGGATATGTAAGATTAGACCATGATCAAATGAAAATAGGTTGTTTGTATACTGTAGAATATAGTTCCATTATCATTGCACGCAAAGGATTAGTTGCAGGTCACCAGTTACACAAATGTGTTATGCGGATAGTATACTTACAAAGTTATAAGGGAACACATGTATATCTACCATTTATCATTTGATTTCATATTATTTAACTGAAAGCTTCTAGAACTCTAGAGTTAATAACAAATAATAACCATTTATGGTAAGTAAAGATGTTAATTAATCGTTTTTTATTTCATATTAAAATAATATTAGATTTGGAAAACAAATACTAGTATATAAATGAATTACAATTACTTTTATTTTTGAACACTATGGCGAAAGGTGGCATTATGATTAAGTTTCTTATTATCTTTGATGAATATATTCATTCGACCTTCTCAACTAGCTTCAATTCTAGTAGAATTTATTTTAACACAACGTCACATTGTCATATTGAATTCAATACAGTGCATTAATGTAGTACCTAGTACTGATGTATGTACCCATCCCATACATTCATTGACCCTCCTTCGCACTAAATTACTGACCGTATTTATCAACTCCAGTGCTATACACAACTATTATCCACTCTGTATATAATCGCTTGTTATCACTTATGGCACGCCGTCTCTGTATTTGATCTGCATTATTATTAAACAGATGGCGAGTCGGCGGTCCCACAATCTAACCTAGCATTCTGATGCGACATTTTCGAAGGTCTATTTTTAAACACCGATGTAATATCAGTGAATAATTTATTTACAGCATCACGCAAACTGAATTATGTAAAACACAGTCCATTTCTAGTTTTGTTCTACTACAGCTACTTGCTTGCTTATTGTATATTAGACTGTGCTAATTTCTGCTAGAGTTCCTTACAATTCAATCTGAATTTTATGTTGTGTCACGATCTAATGTAGACGAATTGGTTTATGATCAATTATTCATGGTAAACTACACAGGCCAATTTGTTTGGAGAATTATCATTACAGCACGGCATTTTGCAAAACCATTCAATTCGGTTAATCAGTATTTCCATTTATACTTTTAGTACTAACAATTATGATTTTTTTGCAAATAATACGTAATAATTATTTTTATTGCTACTTTTCTTTTTATAATAAAAATTTTATAGTTCAGTTATATTTTAACTACAGGTATAACTCTTTTATATAACATAACTGGAATTTAATTGAATTACAATAGTTATTACCTAACATATTCAATGTTAACAATGCGAATATTATATACCTATATAAAATTTATATTACTTATCGTTCGATACAATATTTTAACTGAAATATCAGTAAGAAAATAATTTTCTTTTATATCATAGCTACATATATTTGATACACTGAAAATAGCTAAGATTTTTTATCGGACACAGTTTTGCAATTTCAGAAATATTAAATAAACTTGGGCAATAATTCACAATGTATTTTTGTAATATACTAATGGAATATATTTCTTTATCGTGACATTACATTTTCATTTACTACCAACCACAATTGAATGTCATGCGCAATGATGAATTTACATATAAAGTTTTGGCAAACGCAAGTGTTGCATTCACTTGGGCGATATGATAATTAAATTGGCTGATTGCTTCATTACCGCTACAATGCACTAATTGCACTATACCGGTAATCCACGGTTGAAATGGAATATTAATTCCGCGGATCATTTGATTAGAACAGAACAGAATTTGATCTTTCGTCGACCCAATCATATCACTTCGCTGTATATTTAAAGTAAAGTAACTATCTATGTAGGATGTACGTTTGGCTCAAGAATGTTTATTATAGACAGGTAACCCCACAAAACACTGCAAAACTAACCAGAATTAGTGTAAGTATATCAAATATACCTCAACATTGATATTCTCGCATTCTTGAATGAATTAATGAAATGAATTTTTACAATTTGCCAATAGAAAACTTGTATTTATTGGATTTATGAAATTATTATTTCAAACGCGTTCACTTTGACGTAATTTAATATTTTGTGTGTAGAAAATATCGATTCAAGTGAAATATACTGCAAGGTTCTAAAACACAGTGTGAATATAACTAATGTTATGTTTCACAGAAATAAGCTTGCATTCTGTTCCATATTTTGTGAATTTTCCAATAATTATTACACATTTACAATCGATAAACTTTACGATCGCAAGCAACCGACGTAATTTCGACGAAAATCATTTACAAAATTGCGAATTATTTCGAGAAGCCGAATCACATCAAAGCGCTTGCTATTGACTGTTGTTATTTAATCCATTAAGTTGGTAATTCTGTGGTACACGTGTTTGAAAATGGCTGACACACAAAATTGCAACAGTTTTGCTTTTGATAATATGCATATCTATATAATGAACATAGCCGATGAATCTATTCATACAAGGTTGCAATGCATGTCAACAATGTATGACATACATACAGCAGTAGCTTGTTATACATTAGCATCCTGGTATATAGTTACAAACAAATAGGTACATACAAGTGTACATATTATGTGTACAATAAACACACAGACACAACATGTACAGTGATGCACACACATGTAAACATACATCAACTACCTACAGCCTATGTGTAATAAGCATAGTGCAATGATGAATATCCGGTGTTGTGGTGGCTCTAGAATCTAACCTATATCTATACGTAGTGTTGCGTCATCAAACAATAGAAAATTCATCGATAAACGAACGTCATTGCGGTAACAAGGTTCTGACGTCAGAATGAAATGTTCCAACTAATTTTCAGTTCCAGCGTTTACCGTTTACGGATATCGGTGAAGTCATTTAAGCAGCATTTTTTAACGAACAATTCTACATACACGGAAAACCGCCATTTCCAAACTTTGACAGCTGTAATCGGTTTTTGTTTTTACTGTACACAGACAGACATTATTAAATTATAACTTGTGAATATCACTTATACATTGTTGCAAATATGTACATCGAAATATTTACATAAATTATAATTATTAGTATTATGAATACAAAGTGCTAGTACTTACCATGTAATGTATAATTAATTTAAACTTATAAATCATTGTTAGAACAAGTAAATAATGTTGTTTGTTTACTACGTATTTAGCGTTACATAACACAGAATAAAATGAACCGATTTCACAACATATGCACCAATTGCGTTACTGCTGTTATCAAAAAATTAAAATCAGATTACAAATATTCGTAGACTATAAATGAACATTCGTATCTACGTAATCGTATTTACCTATATTTGTTTACAATTCAGCTATACAAAAGTACGTTTATTTTCTAGCCATTATAATCGAATTTGTTTCCAGGCATTGTATTGTATTACAATTGGATTAAAATATAAATTGGTTTAGAATATTTTTGCAAAATTCCGTTATAAGTTCAAACTTGTTGTTTTCTGTTTTGATTGTTTATATTAATTGAATTTGTTTTCAGTTATGTTGTACATAAGTAACAATAAAAGAGGTTAGGATTTATTCAAAATGGTGCTGTGTTACCAACTGTCAAATGAAACTAACCTATATCTCCCCTGATCAGATGTAGAGTATTGTTGTGTTAATATTTAAAAACTTGAATGATGCATCTGATGGTTTTGACTGTTGGTATTTTTATTTTCTCTGTCATGGCAACAATGTGATTGTGTGTGTAAATGTTGTGTTGTGGTTAGTTGAATAAATATTGAAGTTTCCAAGAATGGTTGCTTGAACCAGAACAGAGAGGTCTTGTTGAGATTAAAGTTTACTGAAACTATTTGAGTAAAGTATCATCCCACAGGATAGCACAACCTGCTTTACAAGACAACTTTGCAAATTAGTTAAAATACGGAATTATATTATCAGTGTATAAGTAGAAAACGTAGATTCAAGTTTCTTTTTCATTTATAACTAATAAAATAATCTTTCAATATACAATTATGTTATACAATACAATGTGTATTTTATTTTTGTATCGACATCATCGTTTTACACGATGTATTTTATGCAAAAGTATCTCTAGCTGAACATATTTCCGCGCGAATAAAGGCCCAAGAACGTCCCGTGGGACAGGGTGTAATTTCAGCGGAGGATATATTTCATATCGCATTTAAATTCAAGTACCGTATATAGCTGTTTGTATTTTCATGACTGGGTAGACCATTACGGTCACATCGTATATATAGAGTATCGCAGAGTATCGCGGACATCTGGACCAGAAGTCGTAAAAATTTGTACAGAATGTTTGTACTTTGAAAAACTAAATAGACATATATACAATGGTCTAGTTTGAATCTGAACTGCAAATATGGAGAGTAAACATAGTAGTTTATATAAATTATTTTACATATTCGAAAATGGTAAGCTATTTTACATATTCCAAACTTCGAATATTATAAATTTCCACTTCGAAATATTCCATATGCATTTCAGAAATATTAAATTCCAGAGATGATTGAACGTAAAGCACCGTATCTCAAAAAAGAAAACGACAATGATCATAAATTGCATATATCGATGAAACGTAGTCACAAATTTCAGAACAACAAAAAAAAATATTTCCTCCATTCGAGTATTTTCTCAGAATATTCCGCAGGTAATAGATGTTTCGCAATTTTGCAAATAGCATCATCTCTGGAACTAGAATTTTTTGTCAAATCGATTGAAATGACATTTCCAATGCGTGATGACGATACAGTTCATTGTATAACGCAACGTGAATCAGAACGAGTACGAGACATGTATAGATAAAGTGTGTGGGACAGAGAGAAGAAGAAGAAGCAGCGGAAATAGTGTAGAAGTAGAAAATGTGCAAAATCCGAAGAGAGAGGCGTCGTGAGCAGCAATTCGCCGTCTCACCGAAGCACGAATTCAATAAGAACCAATCTTTTTGAACTCGTGAATCATTATTTGTGCAGATACCGCGCGTTTCTATAGATAAATCCACCTGATATTGCGTCTTGACTTTAACTCTCTCTCGCCCTGTGTATCTACCGTTATTCACTATTTTACAAATTGGCTGGGAAATGCTTGGATTCCGACAAAACTTAATGTAACTGCTCTGGCCGCGACAGACGCTAACATGTTTCAACAAAAATGGCAGCAGTCGCATTTCAAAAGATCTACGACTAGAAGTGTTACAGACATATTTTATTTACGTTTGACATTGTAGTCCACTTACTCTATTTATATATTTCATACTGATATTCGATATATCATTATGACATTTCATAAATTATATTTGAAAACGGATGAAATGCTGATGATCCATAACTGTCAGAACTCTTTAATGGAAAATTTAATATATTCCCCCCCCCCCCACCCCTCCGTCAACGTATATATTCGATAAATATTAAGTGCTGTTCTTAACATACAGGAAGTACACTGGAATTTAATTCTCTTTTACTTTCATTTATGATCTATAAAGCTGTTGCTATTTTTAGTGTTCGGTTGTATCAAAGTTATCTCTATATTTATACATTATACTTAAGCAATAAAAAAACTTCTATCCAAGTACTTCAAGTTCATAAAAAAAAAACTTATGAGAAAAAGAACTAGGTACGAACTAATATAAATCTTTCTACGCACACCTGGTTCACGCTGAAACTTTTAGCAAATCCAACTCCATCCGCACCCAATATTCTATTACAAAACTTCCAAACTACCTTCACACGAGGTGAAACTTTCTTCTATCTCCAATTACCTATCCAAAATATCAACTCGGGGATGAAGGGTTCAGAATTTCGTTAACTAGCTGGCTGGTGACCGTCTCTACAGTAGTACTAGTCTTCAGTTCACGTCCCCGTCTAATCAACGACGCCAACCCAACTACGTCCGGGCAACAAGCGGGGCTAAATCGATCCGTTGAGAAAAAGTATGTCATATCGGTCGTACAACACACTGCCTCAGTCTGTCATTTCTATTATACACCCCCCCCCCCCCACCCATATACCTGTGTGCTAGATGTACGTCTATTCATATTCTACCTGTACCTACCGTGCGTCCGTGGTCAATTCTGTCCACGATACATAGCAATATAGTTGTGGCATGATCGACCGGCTACCACGCTTGGAATTGGATACGTTTCAATCGTATGGGCTACGCACACACATACACACGCTTTCATACCGGTTGGAAATTCGATTTTCTACAATATTACCAACTTGTTTGTCCTAGTGTGCACTTATGTTTTCAAGAATTTCTTATTAAGAAATAATCTTGTTACTTCGTAAGGAAAAAAAATTGCCACGTAAGAGAAGTATCTTCTTCTTTGTAATAAAGTAATTTATATATTTTTGTTGGACCGCGTCAACATTTATTCAGGCACGATCATATACATATATCCCGTGAAATTATTATACGAACTCTTGTTGAAACCAGTACCCTTAAGAAGCTTAAAAGAACGCTACCAAATCATGGGAAATTCGAGAAATATATTCACCATTTCACTGCTATATACCGTAGTATTAGGGTATTTTTTCAAAAGCCAAACCGAATCCTCAAAGTAACGGACTAGCCGAGACAAGTACGGATTCACACTCGTAGAGAAGAGGATGAAAGCGAAGGAGGTAAGGAATAATGATGCACAGGAGAATGATAAAATTTTCCACCGGACTAGGCAGATTTATAAATACGGTGGGTTGTCTTCTACGTACTGTTAATTTTGAAACGACCCAGTTCCGAGGAGCTGTTGAATCTACTGTGGCTGACGTGTGGTGGAAAATGTGTCCTTCCTAACTAGCTAGTGACCCTTTAGGGCTTCACGCGCACTTACCGAGATTGTCTCCATCACCTTTGGTAAGGGAGTGCTTCCTGGTGTGTGTGTGATGTCTATTGCAGACACTCTTGTGGTCCTTCTGCTTTAGTAGAGCCGAGACCACTGCAGTAACGTATATGTATATTACGTTATGGGATATTACGGCGTCCACCTAACTAATCATCATTAAAAAACTTTTGCCAAACTAGGAAACAATAAAACAAAAAGTAAGGATTCATATATACACTATGGATCTTTGTCAAAATTCCTAGCACTTTACCTTCACTACACTTTAAAGTAAATCACCCGCCGAAGTGTGAATTGAACATGTGAACCACATTCATTCGAACAGTACCTGCTATATAAAATATTTGATTTATGAACATTTCGTGGGAATTCATCAGTGAAGTCTCTACTGGTGTTCATTGCTGCGATAACTTCAAACAAAGAAACTAATGTCGTGTAAAGATAAACCATTGCTCCTGTGTTGCACGCCCCACTGTAAATTATATTGCTTTCAACGTTGGCCCATGTTATCTGAATGAATCTGGAGTGCCGGCATGAATCCTAGTTTTGCCTTCTCCATTCTGTATGTACATCCGGCACAGTGTAGAAGAGTAAGCTGAATTTCGTTTTACAACTGCACCAATGGTCTCGCATTTAATGCGTTGATCCTGATGCTTTGTTTCCTGTGTTTGCTTGTTGCAATGCGTCACGACTGATTGCAACAGTACTGCGTTTAATAACAGCAGGCTGGGGGCAGCGGGAGTTTTAATTTTCCCAGTCGAATAATAACGAAAATGATTAAATATCTTCGTAGAAATTGTTCATCTCGTCAAGAGATTCTTCTCAGCGAGAATATTTCAGCAAGATTGAAAATAAACTCATTTTTGCGTATATTATGTTGAAGTAACCTTTCCAAATTCACATTCGGAGAATTTCTAAACATCTACTACGAGTATAATGAGAATTGTCTGAATTGAGTAATGTACTCTATATTAACGTTGCTATATAAATGAATACTTGAAAGCTAAAGAAACAGTACTCATTTATACACTTTACAATGTTGATAAGAAGCGCGAGTTCTAATAATACAAACGTGTCTTTAGTTTTTACGAGCGTACGTTAAGTAACATAACATACAACGCGCATACGCTGAATAAATAAAATCGGGAATAGATGGCTGAATAGAGGGAAAACGTAAATGTCAGAATTGTAAATAAAGGGATTTGAATTGAACGATATATGTGAGGGAGCACAAATCTCTGCTCATGGCTAAAGCAAAACCTGTCTGCACTGTATCTGTCCCTCTGTATTCTGTATGTGTACAAGTATACAGTACGTACTCATGCGGATTTCTGTATATTCGAATTTCTAGAATAAGAGATACTCACGTCGTCAAGCATTAAACCTTCTTTATACCCGGCCCGTAGGCATCGCGATGGGATATCTGATAATGGTACCTTTTTTCGGTCCCTTTTCGCCATATACTTTTTATTCACTGAGACTTTGCATTATATTCCTTGCTCTGGCATATAATATATAACCAATGAAATTACCCTATTCTTGGATAGTTTAGTACATAAATCTGCCGTGTCTATTCGTAAACATATTGTACTTAACATCACGCCATTTGCTATTACTGGAGTAGCAGATCCTTGAATCTCTCACAGATATTATTTTATATCTTGTAACAAATCTATTCATTCCAATGTTTTAAACAATAATTTCAGAGACGACGAGCAAATTACTTTAGCGTCTTCTAATATTCTAACCTAATTTAACTTTGTTCTACATTGTAATATAAGACTAATATTTGTACTGGGTGTCTAGTTGATCTATTAATTTAAAATAAAGTTTGAGCACCACTTCTACAATAGTACAGGCACACGTGTACACACTTATTCGATTCGGAAACGTTTAACTCTACCAAGCTGGGCCGCATGTTGCTGCAGGTAGCGAACGGTGGTGAATATCAGTAAATCACAATTTGCCGGTCGAAACAACACGATCACACGAGCAACGGGTAGCGGATAGGAGGTTAGGTTAGCAAATGTGGAATGATTAAATCGCGTGCATGTGTGTGTATGTACCGATCTCTAACTGGTTCGCTCCCTCACTCTGTGGTATGGTAATAGAGTGACGATTTATGAGTGAACATTCTCGTTGGTCGAGGTGCTCGCCATTTAGACGTAATTATTCCACAAGTCCGGATTTAATTCTGCAATTGGAACGTTGACGGAAATACGCAATGCGTATTTATGTGCACAACACACACTTTATGTCGACCGGCGTAACTATTACACCGCATCGCACTACTGCAAGCGAGCAATGTGCACAATCAAGTGTCAAGTAAACAAATTATCCACACATTCGTACACTGCACTGCCAAGTGAATCACCTACTAATGTTTTCAAGTAAACATTTGCACACCTACTTACAGCAGTATTAATCAGAGATAAACAGATAAATTATGCGATGTAAAAATAAAGCTACAATATATAGTGTTTGGTGTATCTAAGTTAGATTTTGTTTTCAATTCGGAGAACGTTTCATGCAAATGTTATCGTCCATGGCTGCAAATATATTTCGTACTTGATCTAGTAGGAAACGTCTCTCTTTTTTGAGTACAACATTCGTGTGTTTCTTTCTCGTTTCTTGTTCTATCGCACTACATAAGAAATATGATATCTATTTCTCTTCTGTTTGGAGGACATAAAAACAAAATGTGTCTTTGATACATATATCCTGGTGGTCTATAATCTGCGTTACACACGACTTATTTCTTATACAGTTTATCCCTACTTCCAGGATCAATAATTGTTTCAATCCTGGAGAACTCATTGACAAAACAATCATCTACAAATAGCATATATTATATTTGCTACTTTACATTCCAAATTGTTCATAATATTATTTGATTATTGGATTGTTTTCATTGCTCAGTTATTTTTTTCCGTGTCGAAGTCTTTATACAATAAGTTTCTAAATCACAAATCAGCGTAGCTGATATAAAGTTAATAAAACTATTACCCAGATTAACCAAAAGTAAGTATATAAAATTTGTGCAAAGTATATGTATAAGTACAGTATGTATAACACGCTATTTCTATTCCTGTCGCATGAAACATAGTTGGATCGCGTGAAGGCATGCACACACAACACTTATACTTGAATTCTTTATGCCATGGTGGGTCTGCCGCATTGGACAGCACCCTGCTCTACTTACAACCCCCCCCCCCCCGCCCCCCGGTAGTACACAGTTGTACATAACCACAACACACATGTACGTACTGCTTGCAAGTTGTATTTGTACAAGTCCAGAATTATTGATCCCACTCACTAAATGTTTTACAAGTAAAGTGATTGCCCTTGTCGGTTTCATTTCACATTTAATTGAATTCGAATATATTTTATACTGGGAGACTTTTTCCATGTGAATTTCAATTTTACAATCGGATAGAAATGTCTGTTGGAAAATTGCAACACACACACACACACACACTCGTACATTTTTACGCATACATTATTTATGTAATAACAGTAATCTAGTGTCTGTGTATCTATCGGGATATTGCAACGGATAAATTTATTGATTTAATTTCGAATATAAAAAATTCATAGTTTACAGTGACATTGTCCACCTTGTAAAAAAAAAACCAGTTACATTAAAAATGAATGACAATGAAGTCAGTAAATAACTATGTACTTGAATAGCTATTAAATTATTAAAGTGATTCTGAGTGTCTACAGATTAAGTAACATTAATGAATAATTTCAAATATCAGCACACTAAATCCCAAAATTATATTAGTAAACTAGGTTAAAGCTTCGAATATAAAATGATCTAAATTTTGTATTCAAATCTACTTTTATTTTACTATTTGACAAACGAATATAGTTCTGGTAGACTGCAGCATATTTTAATATGGTTGTCAATCAAGTAGGTGAAACTTATGAATTCTTCAAACTTTTGAAATATGCTAAACATTTATTCAATTCATATATTTATTTGACAAACGCAAGTATAAAACTTAAAGCCGATATATTAACAAGAGAGTAGAGAGAAAAAGAAGTTTAAGGTATGGAAGAAAGTAAATTTAATTTTAAATCTTATGCATTTCTTGAGCTTTGCACCGCAGCACACGATACATAGTTTAAAGATTCCAACTAAAAACTGAATGGCGTAACATAACAGAAAAGAAAAAAGAAACTTGTTCTCGCGGCGCTTAAGGGGTTACGGGGTTATTGAAAGAGCTTCTAATAGTTGATGCCTGGAGAGCCAATATTGATTGATGAACTTTGACCCGTTAACTCCCTGCTGGCAGGCACTTTATATATCCACTGGCCACTCTAGATAAGGGGGGATCAGGGGGTATCTTGAATCAGTCAAACAGATTTTTGCACTTTTGAATTAATGAATTTTAATTGTAACGTGATATTTTTGCTTTTCATTTTTTAATCATTCGGTTTGTTTTCTTTTGTTAAATGCAGTAGGCGCTGGAGAACTGATTTATATCGAAAATGATACTCTATTTGTATTCCTGTAAAATTATTTTTAAATACTACAAAAAATAAAATTAAAATCTAAAATGTTTAACCCACGACATTCTAGATTAAAAGTGTATACTTTTGGGATGACTTATATGTAAAAACTATTTAAATTATTAGTGAAAACCCACAAGAATAAGATTTTAACAATGCGTTTGGACACGTTTCTTCAGTTTAATATTATGTTACAACATAATAGCAGTGGCGTAGCTACTGTAGAGCAAACGTGTGCAATGCATAGGGGCCCACGAGTGCAGGGGGCCCTACCTTGGACAAGTGAACTGAGAAAAAAATACATAAAATCATCAAGATAAAAGAAAATAAAAATATAAGAAAAAATTAACAAGGAAAATAAATAGATTGCATTTTTTTTAAATTATGACCAACATGAGAGGGGGCCCTCCGACCATACTTGCATAGGGGCCCAAAATTTCTAGCTACGCCACTGCATAATAGTATCTAGTTTTTAATGTGCAATAAAATTATCATAAATGTACGAGTATGCAGTTGCCTGATGTTTCACGAAAACTTTTATTTCTCAATTATATTGTTACATCTAAAGAACAACCATTAAAATATCCTCATCGTAAAAATATATCAAGCTCAGGACATGAGAGCAAAGCATGTGTTTTTTATAGTTAATTATTGTTTTCCAACGTAATAACGAACTTTTCCCTAGAAAATCACATTTCAACAAAATTTTCATTTTACGTGTCTGAAGTTTTTTTTCTTTCTAAGCTCTTAAAAATTTTGTACACGCATAGAAGTCATTTTCATTATGACATTATGACTTTTTACATTTCGAATTTCTCAGGTTCTATTATAAATAAATTATATTTTAATAGATAAAAGTTTATTCAAAATCAAAACTTGAATATTCATGGTGAATTGTAGTTTGCAATATAAGAGGTGTTCGTGAGGTTATTCTTTACAAACCAATTTTTGTAAATCATTCTTAACAGTACTCATTTTATTTATAAATTATATAGAGTGCAAATTTTGTAATCATGTATTCCACTACATTGTCGCAGTACATTGTAGTTATACTGTGACAGTGTATGTCTACGTTCAGAGTCATATTTCACTTTAGACAACCATAAAAATAACTTTAACTCATCTACAGTTCTACACGGATTAAAAATTAGTAATTCATCGCATAGTACGAATTGAAGCTATGGTCCGATTTTTTGCTCCGTTTTATTACTATTTACAATTTGTGTGCGTTGTGAATTGTCTGGCCTGAGGGGACATATAAATCAATAGAAACACTTTCTACCTCTGCATACATATGGTAAGCACATACACATATATAATAGTTCGTCATACACACATAGATTTATTCATACATGGAAGTATTTTTGAAATATCCCTTGGGAACATATTTAATAAATCGCAGTACAAAATGTAAACTGTACATTTCAATAATAATCAATATTAGTACACAATTTCTTTCTAATATTATCTACAAAATAGACGTGAGATAAGTAAAATATTTAATAAAAAAAAAAAAAAAATATAGTATCCCATTTTTTAAAAACTGCAAATAATCACAAACTATTTTCACATTAATTCAGGTTTAAAAACTGATGTCACTTGTTTTTTTTTATGTTAACCACAGATTGTAATGGCCGTTATGAAAGCGAATTTATAGTTTACTACATATAAAAATGAATTTACTACCACATTTATAGAGCTGCCGTTATGAATGGAATGAAAATAAAAGTGCAAATTTGATGGAATATTTGCAATATTTTTTGGTTTATTTTTTGCATCGTTCATTACTCCTACTAGCATAGGATAAATATTCATTAAAAAACTGATTATTATGCTCTATTTAACAAATGCTAATTCTTACAACTCCTGAACTTAGAACACTATTTGTTAAATTTATATCTTAGTAATATTTCAGCATATTAAAGATATTTCTACATACTTATTACAAACATTAAATTTAAGATTATATTCTCACGCAGAACATGTTGTTATTAATGTATAATTTGTTCTGCACTCGGAATAGATATTAGAACATTAAATATGAGTGCACAATTTGTCAACACTGAATAATACGAGCAATACATCATTTTCAATGCGAGAATGACATTGTAACATATTAACATATGCATGTACTGAAATCATACAGGAGGAAGATACCGTTTTTAATCATGTGGAACACAAACAGGAACTGTGGTTTAAAATAACTAAAATCTCCATGTTTAATTATAAACGAACGAAACGGTTGAAGATTATAGCAACAGAACATCGTCTCATATTCATTTGGATGGCTTTTGTTCTTATTGTACTTGATATTTCTCATTCAGTGCAGAAAAATGTAGAAAAGAAAAAAAAAAACTAGATGAAGAACATGAGGAGATGCACAATAATTGTTTTCCACACGATGCAAAATTTGTATAATTAAATTTACTTTTCTATTCTACGAATTATTTCTTGAATCAGTTCCATTGTTCACTATCGTATATTGTTACAATACATTAGTTTGTAATAACGAAGTTTATTCCAGAATTGACTTGTTAGTTAACATTTATTCATTCAGCTAGGAATTCCAACATCTGGGACACACATATACATATGTATATACATATATATATATATATATATATATATATATATATATATATATATATATATATATATATATTAAAAATGAGATATTGATTTGCCATTTATCCTGCACGAACACATTGATCAACTTGCGACACAACCACCTCGCGCGTTAGACACTTGAGTAATAAACAGTCCTTTCATAACAGACAGCCTTGCCAGTTCATCACAATAATATATAGAAATTAGTTTTTCTTTTTGCGATCCTATTTCATTGAATTCATACTTGCGAAAATATGTATGGATGTAATTCTTGGAAAACTAAAATATCTTACGGAATTCAGACAGTTTACAAAGTTTATAATAAAAACATTTTAATATCCGCATTATTATGTATTTTGTAAGTCGCGTGTACATAATAAAAATGTGTATAAAAGACTCTTTTGGCTCAAAATAAAATTTAACATCATATAAAAAAAAAGTAAAGAAACGATGAAAAGTTACATACATCCCGAACTTATTCAAATAAAATTTACTCTCTTGCGTAATAAAAAAAATGAAAGATATTAAAAAAAAATCTGAAAATGGTTTTTATTTTTCGGCATGACGCTCTTGTTAAATCTTATTGCGTTAAATGTCGTATTAAAATTGTGTTGTTATTAAATTTAATATTTAACTATTCTCTGTTGTTCAATGAAACTTATTCAATTTACGAATGCGTCATGTTATTCACGAACTATCTAGAGTGGGTATAAGCTTTCAGAGGTAATAAATATAATTGTCTACACCATTATGTCTATGACAAGAAGTTTAATACAATTCACGTCATATTTCTAAACAAATACGTAAAATGTCGCTATTTCGCGTAACTCACGCTAACTTATAAATGATTTACACATTATACATCGTATGTACCTGCACTGTAAATCATAAGTTATCACATTGTAATCTTTACGTATTTGTAGAATCCCTGAATCAATTTATAAGTGAACAAATAACTGTCATTTTACATGAAGTAAATTTTATTTGTAGATATATTTTGTTATTCGTCGACTGTGTTTGACGTATCTAGAAAACAAACTACTCCGTGAAAACAAGGTACATTACGCCATATTACTTTAACTACTCGTACCTAGAGTACCTATGCATTTTCTAGCTACCGAACCAGGCCGGTATTACGTGTATTATTATACGTTTGCTACTATAACACTAGCCCCTACCTCATCGTATATAAAGTTGTCTATCTCCTCGAGCGGTCTGCCGTAGAGTTTCGATGGAAACGGTTCGTATTTGCACGGGAGCAGGGAACCATCCTCGACGCTAAGTTTCCTGCGTGGTTGGAAACCGAACTCGCGCACCAGTTGCACCGTCTTATTCTCGTACCGTTCCAGGGATTCCTTTGTGAACGGTTTGACCTGGGCTTTGCCAGGATGTCGCGTTGATTCACCATCATTACCATCGGCACTACCTGAGGGACCTGCAGAGCGATGTCACCATCGAGACGCGCTTTAGTCACTCGAACCATAATTGTATTTACACGCGTACGTGTATAATGGTTTGTAAAGATAAGTGTATGTATAATACAAACACGAATTCGTACAGAAATATAGCGTAATGTTCGTGAACGATTTTGACAAAATGAGAAGCGTAAGATGTCATTTTAAAACAAAAATAATAATGTCTTATACTTTTTTTTTTTTCTTAGAAGTGATAATTAAATATCCAATTAATTATTCTCTTCTGAAGAGCAGTGTAAATTTCATTTAATTATATACTGTGTTTCCTTTTCTTCAAATACTTTGAGAATATAAGACGAGAACTCCAGGGGTACGTTCATACTCTTTTATCGTTACAAAGAGTGACGACCGAATGTCTTAATTACGTGTCGCAATAAATCCAGGATTTCTAAATAAAGGGGAGAACCTTTAATAACAATCTCGTTTCATCGCAATTCCAATAAAAATTCACTCCCAAATCCTTGCCTTCAAAGTCGTAATCATAATCTTGTCTCTACACCGGGCGATAGTTCATTCAGACCGGGAATTGAAATTGTATGTATTCAAAAACGTTATCACAAAAAAATTTGATTAAATTTACATGCTTTAAAATATCTCTACGTTAAGACAAGAATAATTAAATTTGTTTTTCAGGTAATTTTAAATATCTTTATGCTCGTGACAAATTTTGATCTGTAACAGATATTAACAGTTTTCAAATATTGTTCTTTTCGAACGTATCGAAGACAGTGATCTTATTTCGTGTTCATTTTGCTAGCAATGAATATTGCACGTAACTAGATATAAATATTTGAGCAATATTTCGGCACGAATTCGTGTTTGAATGAAAACAGAAGGTAAGGCGAGTAATTAAGTGTGAGAAAGTAAATCGCGTTTCGGAGACCTGGACACGGAAGTTCGTCCTCCAGTGACGGTGTCTGACTGTCTTCGTCCCCCGGCGACTCCTTGTCGACATGGTCCTCCTGGTCGGTCATTGCACTGTTACACTAACACTCTGCACTGGCACTGATGTTGGGGTCTCGCGCATTGTCGGAGCACGCGTCACGGGGTACTAGATCCTTCTAGAAACTAGCTAACTACTATACCAAGGATTGTGGTTGTGGTTGTTGTTTTTGCTGCTGCTGTAGTTACTGGGCGACTGTTGAATTTATTATCACGCACTCGAGAGTATAATATACCTGGGTAGGTGCGCGTGTCCTGTCAGTCTATACGAAGCAGATTTACCGCTACGTGCTTACGTGACAGTTGTTGCACGGCGAGCGGCTCGATTCAAACTGGGAGCCCGGAGCACCAGCGCTGATGCCGGAGACGACGGTGGCGACGCCACACCGGGACACGGCCGCTCGCTACAAATAATCAAATCCTATACGATCCGAAACCATGCGAGTACCATTCAACTACCATCTGTCCTTGTCATGCACACTACGTACTTTTGATGTTTGAATCTTATGGAAGATTTGTTGGTCAGCCAGGTACTCTAGGTACACAAGACTTCAAACATGTTGGCGCTTGTTGATATTTCATACTTAATAGATCACAGAACTTCTCAAAGTACACGAAAAAGTATTTCTGATCTAAAGTTTCATCAAACAATTTAATGTATTTCACGCGTAATGGAGGAATATTGTACGGGGTTAAATAAATGCTTCCTTATCAAATATAGGGCACTGGTCAATATTTTTGATACACAGTGTACAATGTAACAGAGATCTCTGGCTGAATGTTTGTTTGTGCAAGCCGAAATGGTATCTGCTGGCGACTGAATATTGTATTCGATTGGTTTTCATTCGAAAATAACTTGTTTTTCTCTCTTGTTTCAGGTGAATGTATGTCGAATGTATGTGTATACACATACACGTCTGACAGAACACTAGACCCGCCAACCAGAAGGACCGCTACAACTTTTCACTTTGCTGCGAAAATCTGGAACAATCCGATATACTGCACACAGTAACTCCATCTAATTTGATCAATGAATTATTCTAGCTGACAAACATACTTGAATCTGAAGTAAATGTATGTAGTAAATAAATAACATAAATATTATTAAAAATAGACAATCAGTTTATTTATTTAACTGATGTTTATTATGAAATATTTCATTATTCATTGTATGCAGACAATGTTAAATGTATCCAAAACTATGTACAATGTATTTTTAATTTAAAACAAGTCACGTGTATTTATTTTGTTTTTCATCATTTGTAAAATAAAACCATGACAACTGACAAACAAACATTGCATGTAGAATTTAATGCAGATTACAACAATCATAATACGAATCGGAAATGCTCATCGAAAATAGTGAAAAATGGCAAAACTATTACCAATGACACCCATGCCAAAAGGCCTACAAAAATATATAATTTCCAACTTTTCCTGTGATAAAAGGTGAAAATATTTTGTGTTAAAAATTTTATCTACTTCATTTTGTTCATAGTTCGTTATAATATTTAACATTTTCATTTTTTTAAACATGAAAAATACAGATAACATAGCCATATACATATGTATGTTTTATTTTAAAATGTATGTAATTTAATTTTTAAATACAAGTTCGTTTGAATCTGCTTTCTTTTCATTTGCAAACGTACATTTCCATTCGACGAAAATTTACCGCTACCACAAAACAAATTTATTCAAATCCATCGTCTTTGATCATCGCGTCATCTTACTGACATCTTGCTCGGCTGTGGTATGAAATTTGCCTAAATACGTTAAGACATTGCTGGAAATTCCTACATCTACATCGGAATTTATCGTGTACGCATGCGCACCTGGAATTAGTGTGGAAGTGCGTAACTCGAAAAGGATCCTCGTGTGCCAGGGACAAAGACGAAACACTTTGTCACATATAAAATTCGTGTTTTAGCCTGGCAAATAGAACACCTTACTTAAGGTACACAATATATAGTACACAAAGGACAAAGACTATACTGGAAAACAAAACAAAAGCCGGAACTGAGGTTTTATACGCACATATTTCAACGAATTACAAGAATAATTTGCTCACGCATTCCCCTAGCAATTAGAACGGTGAAATTACATTAAACAGATTGTAAGAAATAGAATCATAATGAGGTTAATTTGTATAAATATGAAGAAGAATAGAAAAATAAAAAACTGAACATTACTTTTGTGATATTTATTGATTTCTGTTTTGACATTTTAATTTTACTGTTTTTAATTTGTCAGTCAAGTGACAAATCAGTGTTTTAAATATATTTTGTGCAACTAAAAGTTTGATTATGTTCGTAATCAAGAATGTAAATGTATTAAATTTTGGACTCTTCCAAGAACTCTAAAAACGTTTGTATTAGAATTAATTCTAATCTGTGAAACTTTCTGTTTGTTCTTTTATCATAATCTTCTCATCATAGGGGCCAAACTCGTGCCCTATTTCTAGATGTTGTTTTCTTCCAGAATTATCCCCGGTAATGACCGTGATACGAACAGAAATGTACAAAGAAACACGAGGAAAGAGAGAGAGAGATAGAGAATGGAAGAGAAAACGAGAAAAGTAGGGTACGGTAAGGTACTCATTATTTTATAGAAAAGTATAGGGCTTCATTTTAGCTCACAATAAAATTTCATTAAAACCCCGTCTTAATTAAATATGGCCGCGATTATTATCTGCAAACTGATGTTAAGTGAAATATTCCAGCACAATCGTGGTTACTTTGTTGTAGTTCCTGTAAACTGTGGAACGAGGCGCTGGCTGATGCTATTTCCGGACGGTAGGTTGTTTTGCATTTATTCTCTTCCACACAACAGATATTCCGTTCTCTCTCACTCTCACACACATACCGATTTTCGTTTTTTCACACCGTTTGTTCTCTCTCGTTTCTAGTCTAACAATTCTCTTTGCACGAGACCATATTGAAAAGTACTTAGTTCTTGCTTGCGTTGCATTCGCATAAAAAGAATATGAATCCAGTTTATTCCTTGCTTACATTACAACAATAAGCTATTCTAGTAAACTGCACAGTCTACATTGGTTGTTATTCTTAAAAAATAGGAGTACATAACATGCTTTGTATGAATCTGATTAACAGCATAGATTTTGCTCAATTTGTTGAAGAAAATTCTGAAAAAAACAAAATCATCCAACAGAAATACAATGTCTGAACGCTTATTTGGCTTTCTATAATATAAAAATTATCTAGACGATTCGGTTGAGGTAGAATACTTGGCTTTTATTGAAATGTCAGTCGCTCCATTGGACATGTGACCTGGTGAAGTCTACAATTCTTCATGGCTGTCCGAATTGCAATGTATGAGAAGAAATATTGTTCCATTTCGAGATTAAATGAAAACTTAGCTGATCTAACCGGTGCCCTTACAATTTGTGACGTTTGTTTTCGATAACGAAGTACTACCTTGATCTAAACTGACACTTCAACATGAATAATATATCGCTAACCAGCTAACTGACAATACAATTTGTATAGTCTTAGGAAAAAGCGAAAAAGGTGTCTGATTACTTTCAATTGTATACAATCTTGTATAAAGTTCGATTGTCTGATTGTCAACGTATCAATCAAACAGCCAATATTTAATTTCGTCTAGAACATACGAAAACCAATATGTAAACACAACTACGCCAAGTCAATATTAGAACAGGAAATAAACAACAGGATATGCGTCGATGAAGTTCTGTAATTTGCTCGTTCCGTTTAGCGAACCTAGTGTCTAGTTAATTGCATCTGACAGTGTTAGGAATCTAGCAACAAGTAGTGCAGATATGTGGATAGCGAACGGCGAACGTTATTTGCCCTTCGTACCCTTATGATCGTGAGCAAATTAACTTTCATTATTATGCGTCTTGCCGCTGCTTCAAGTGTTTGCTCACGAACCGAACCTTCTCGCATTATTGTACGACGTACTCAACAGCTTATGAATTAAAGAAAGGATTGATTAGTCAGTTAAACCTTGTGAAAATAGTTTGTGAACTACATAACCTCAGATAATAAATACATATATCGATAACAAATATATTATATAGGAAAATATCTTATAAATTGCAAATAAATTATTTATCTATTCTGTACATAAAATAAAGATAAACGTTAACAGTAGCTTTTTATTATAAATCATTTACTTATGTTACGTATGTTCACAAGAAACGGTAGATAACATGCAAAACAATGACTTTTTTAAGGTTAGGCTATTGGAAACTATATGATGGACATTTTATAGAATTTGTTAAAGGATTAAATGAAGGTCATCATACAATGTGTGAAACTATCATAGATACACATTCACTAGCATGAGAAAACCAAATAAAAATATTTCAAGGTAAGATTATTGAATGTAAAAAAGTAATACGTCGAAACAAATTCGGTTTTAACTCTGTAATCATTACGCAATTATGCAGATAAAATAACGTTTGTTACCATAACTGCAAATATTACAGCATGTTTACATATTTCAACAACCCTTGTTTCGTAAAATCCAAATCTAGATGAAAATACACAAAGCGAGTTTTGAACATATATAATTAAGTACGCGATGGAGTACGTGGAATAGAATATGTTAAGTGGTTTTTTTAAACATATGAATATCGTACCGGACATTTTAATGTTCGACACGATAAATCATACAATAATCTACTGATCTACAATTGACAGTTTCAAACTAATATCTATCAAACTTTATTAATCCCTAACCGTTCTAGCGTATTACAGTCTATTTAGTATCCTCGTTAGTCCCTGATTTTATGCAGTGCCGCAGAACAGTAACGTATGACAAGCAGTAGCAGTAAAATAACAACAGTTGCGTGACACTGGTATCCCCGTGTGTCGCCGCATACCTGCAATGCAAGCTGACGATGACGTGTACACCAGTGACACAACAGCGATGTGGGGCTGTATGCTGTAGCTAGCAACACATTGACGGTGTAGTGTGACGGAAGTGGCAAATACAGCGAAGCGAAGAGGCGGTGTAGTATAACATTGTAGTGGTGCTGGTGGATATACGTATGTATCGATCCCCACCATTGACTACCCCGGTTCATTGCCTGCTCCGTGACGACCCCGTCCATGAGCCGTATACCGTGGTGCTTTGCTTATGCTTACTTACAACGCAACCAGGTCACTCAGCGCCCTCAGCTGCAGCAGCGAATCACATTATACGGTCTGGTGCCGTTTGCTACAGGTAGATTGACAATGTAGGTTTTTACCTTTATCTACCGTCATGGGAAATATGTACCGTGCTGGTTGATATTAAACAGAAGAAAATAGTTGAGAATCAACAAGGCATAGAGTAGTTTGAACAAATGTAAGCAATCTGGCCTTCCTACTTTCAACATGGCATTTCAAAGTCCAAGAAATGAGATCTGAGCTTTTGTCTAATGGCGCAGATATCTTGCACAAATATACGTATGGTTCTTCAACAAATTTCCCACAAAAATAGCAACTTTTTATTCAGTTAAATTGGCCTATACCCCTACTACACTACAACTGTATACTGCGCATCGCTTGTGCGCACCTTATGTATAAAATTCTGCATGGACATCGAATGGAACATGTTCTATTTATTATTTTTCTGTACAGAATCATGTATATGATTTTCATGCATTCTCTGTATGCATACATAACTGTCATTTTGTACAAAATTATACATCATATCATACGAATATTATTCATATTTTTTTCATATAACAATAAACAGGAAAACAAAATAAATACACATTGATTATTATGTGGCACTTTAAAATTATGTATTTTGATTACATAATTCATACATATTTCAATACAAGTTTGTCTAGTTTTTATTATAATTTCTTATGCCTTTCGGGATTTTATATCGTTATGACCTTGCGGATATCAGACCTACTGGCATGTTTATTTGACAGGTCGTACAAGTCACGTTTACGTCACATACACTGTGTACGAATATAATAGTTCCTCGGTCGTTATCATTTTTACTTGTATAATAAATGTAGCCGGGGTATGTATAGAGATATTTTTGATCTGCGGTAGCCGATTCAAACAGTATTTAATTTTTACATTAATAAAGCTCGATTTGCACATAAAATGTCGCCGGTTAAGGTAATACACACCTTGCAGTGTACGTGAGAAAATATTGAATAATATATCTTTACAGGTTGGAATTATTGGAGGATCTGGACTAGACGATCCAGATATTTTGGAAGGAAGAAAAGAAAAAATAGTTGAAACTCCTTATGGCCCACCATCGGATGTACTCATTGAAGGGAAAATTGACAATGTTGACTGCATTTTGTTAGCTCGCCATGGTCGTAAACATTCCGTTACACCTAGTCTTATTAATTACCAAGCGAATATTTGGGCTCTGCAGAAAGAGGGATGTACACATATTTTATCATCCACAGCTACAGGTTCTTTGCAAGAACACATTCAACCAGGTGATCTAGTTATCATGGATTCATTCATTGACAGGTAAATATCATATTTTATCTCCATATTTTCATACTTTATATATATAGAATCAGTTACTATAGTATTGTTGAATTTGTTTTAGAACTAAAAGTCGCAATTCCACATTCTATGATAATGCAAAACATTCCCCACGAGGCATTTGCCATTTACCGATGGAACCAGCATTCTGTAACCGCACAAGACAAATTCTAATCAACGTTGCCAAAGAATTACATTTCAAACACCATACGAAGGGAACTTGTGTTACTATAGAAGGACCGAGATTTTCTAGTAAAGCAGAAAGTTTAATGTTTAAACAATGGGGTGGTGATGTCATAAATATGACTACAGTTCCCGAGGTATACAAGTAAAATCCTGACAGGTATAACAGATTATAATGCAAGTATTTGTAGGTTATATTGGCGAAAGAAGCTGGTCTACTGTATGCTTCGATTGCTTTAGCTACTGATTATGACTGCTGGAGGGATAAAGGAGATAAAGTATGCGTTGCAGATGTTTTGGCCACATTTAAGAAGAATGTATCCAAAGTAACTAAGCTTATAACAGCTTCTGTTTCTAAGATCGCTGCAGAAGATTGGACTGAAACCATTGATGAGCTGAAGGTAATAAAATTAATATGTATTTTTCTACCATAACTACTATTGAAATCGTGCAATGTATTAAAGTAATACATATTTGTTTTTCAAATTAATAACATATTATTTATGAATCTAAATCTGATGAACATATGCAATCAATCGTAACGGAATTGTTTTGTGAAATTATTGTTAGGTAAGTTACAATTTTTATTTCAGAATACTGTTCAGTCCAGTGTGATGTAGACACATTAAACTTTGTATTATCTGATGAGCTATTCCAAAGAAATTGTGAGTTTCCAGCTAAGTATTTCCAGGAATCCAACCTCTCAACACAAACCGCCCTATATTATTTTTACAGTTTATCATATTCGATTACAGAAATTTATTGTTATGTATTATGATACAAAATGAAGTAATAAATAATACATCATGAAAATATACGTACATTATTATACATAAATGAAGCTTATTTCGTGTTCCATCTACCGTTTTCATGAAATTGAACAAAACTCATGCAGTATAACATTAATATTAAACTGATTTGACATTTTGTGAACTGCATCGTTACAAAGTAATGATAAATGCATAAGTTTTATTTAGAGATTTTTAAAATGGTATAGAAAATTTTATAACCGCATTGATTAGGCAATACACATTACAAGTACGAATATTAAGTTGCATATTTTCGATACAGCAAATATTTCTCTGTACCATTTTCCCCAAATTTAAATAGTAACAATTTGAACAATATATTTTTAGGTAAAAAATCTAATCGTACTTTATATTAATTGTCTTGAACCTAATTATTGTAATTAATATTAATCAAATATGATACTGATACACTGACTTACTGATCAAATGTGATATATACAGTCATAAGTTCTCAATTATATTAGAATAAATCAACTAAATCATAGTACTGCTGCCATCTGACTTTGTCAAAGGATACTTTACAGTTCAGGGCCTGATGTTTTTCTTCTTACGTATTTGTTGAAATAATCAGGTCGCCAGCATTTGCAGGAACCGGGAATTAAGAACCAATCGTAGTACAGTCTGACTTGGAAACATCCGAATGTATCTACTCCATCACAATGGACTGGTTTAGCTGTGGTAGACGATTCTGGTTTTGTAGCTTGCAGACCTGCTCTTTTGTGTAGATATTGCTGATATGCCTACGAAAAAATTCAGTCATTGTAATGATTATAGCACTCGTTCGAATCTGGTAATAATATATGAGAACAAAATGGATAGCTAACCTGAAAATCTTGTACGGGAGGAGGTACAGATGCAGAGACAGGACTTCTTTGAGGATTATTCGCATCGGCACCGGTGAGTACAGTGTCTGGATAGTAAATTTCAGCTACAAGCAAGCTCGACCATCTTGGCGATGACAAACATCCACCATCCAAATAATGACAACGGGATTGTAAACATCTGAAACCAGAAAATAAATGCATGTGCATTAACATACGTGGTGTCTAGTTTAAACAGTGTTTTAAATGAACCAGATATGTACCTTGTAACTTCAACAGTTTGTGTAAAATATCCTTCATAGGGAATCTGCACTACGTATCGCCATATTCCTTGATAATTCTTCGCAAACACAGGCGTCGCATATTCAACCTTAGCAGGACACGGTGTTGGTGGACCTTCGTATCTTGGCTGCGAGACAACTTCTTCTCTTCGTTCAGCTGTAAGGTGTGGCGAAGACGTGCCACCGGAAATGGATTCACCATTAATTGCTTTGTACAGCATACAAAATACGCCACCCTGATCACAGAACTTGCGACCATCTCTTGGTGTACTAACTTCTTTCTTAGAAGGAGCATTTCGTTTCACTCTTTCACTTCTGAACGGTGATATTCTGAAAGATGTTATTCAGAAATTAAGCGATTTGTTTAAATTACAAAACACATGTTTACTTACGTGTTTTGAGATATCAAATCATCTTGCAGCTGAGCTACTTTGGGAAGTGTTTCATCGGCTTTCAATATTGGTAATGTTCGACTTAAGTACTTCAAAGTATGATTTCTAATAAGGTCACTAAAAATAATACAAATGAAATAAATAAACAATTTATAAATTCATATTTTGTAAATGAAATATGTATTTATTGTAAGTTAGTAATCGCAAATAGCCGAAGAAATAATATAAAATTATGCCTACACCACTTATTAGTAATCAAATTTACTAGGATACTTACAAGGGATAAGGTGATCCTAATACATTTTGTCCCATAGGATTCCGTGGAATAGTGCCCTTATTCAGGTCACCGCACAAATTGAACGGGCTGACATGTGGAGTCTTAATTCCATCCTCTCGACAGTCAACATTGGCGTGCGTGTACGGAGGGGGCCTCACATGTGGCGGTTCAGCGTTCGGCGATTCAATGAATGCATAGTATCCTTCAGGAGGTTCTTCTGTAGCTGTCGTAGTTTCTGGTGTCACAGCAAATACACTACTGTAGTATAAAATTGTTACCTAATAGAACAAATAATAATCGGTTACATTTCATTGTTGTAAGCTATTTAATAAATCGTATATGTTAGAGAATACAGCATAAAGTTCGAAGTATAAGTAGAGGTTTTAATATTCAAGGCTTAAAGAATACATTTTAAATGTAAAAATAAGGAATCGCCTTATATACAGAAAATAATTGTATACTTGTCCGAGCTAAACAACTTCCAAACTGAAGTTCTGTCTTACATTATTATAGGAGCACGTGCAACACATTGCAGTACTGATGGCTACGCTTTAACTTGTTTTAATCAATTCTTAATGTTCAGCATCATAAAATAAAATGTAATGGTTGCAGATTTACATCATATGTTTTACATGTATGTAAATTGTCCTTATATTTTTAAGAAAGAATGACCAACGGCCAATTATGTGGAAAAAAGCTATACAGTCGACACCTACATCCTTTTCCACTCTTTACCGTTAATATTTGTAACCTTATGCAATAAAAAATAAACACAGCGTTCAATACATCACGCGACCATAATATTCTGTTAAATTATGCACATTCTTACCTACATACCAGGCCAATGGGTGAGTAACAATGCCCTAATACCAATAATCACGGCACACTCACCTCTTGGCAATTCTAAATATGTGGTCATACAACTTCCTAACCTAACAGTTAATTCCATCGATGTTTAATTAGACAAATAAAAAAACCAAACCTTGACTTTGATTGTAGATATGACATTACCATTACTTACACATGTATGGAGCTAAGCAGCAGGTGCCAGACATGGGCGTCCAAGTGGGGGAGGGAAAAACAGAGAACACCGTTAAATTTTATTATATAATAGGTTTAAAGTAATTTACTTAATAACAGTTTTCGGATTGTCGTTTTAAAATTCATAAACGTCTTAATAATGATTGCTGTCAATATATCAATATTACTGATTTCATGGAGAAAATGATGATAGTAATTATATGTACCGGCGTATTACAAAGATGAGTCGTGAAATTCATTACATAAATTGATATGGTATCCATAATATAGCCCTGCGTAATACAATTATGTTAAAGATCTTCTAAAAATCAAGATTATTCACTTCTAGACCGATGATCAATAAATATTTTATTCATTTTAGTACTTTGTTTGATTTTTTATCGGTTAGTATGTCAAAACGTATCTGTTTCAGCTGATTGACGCAGTACTAAATATACAACACATCTATGCTCTACTAAATAGAATCCATTTTATTTACTTTATTGTTTACTTATCAACTAAACTTATTATTGCATTTCCGTTCGGTGTATGATTCGTTCGTTACTAACTTCATACTTGTTCGCTATACAAGCTGTTCATCCACGCGATTAGAATATAACCTATATTCAGAGCAGAGCAACTATGACAAACAAGAACGAATGAAATACACTATACAACGAACAAAAGACATACAGTTCGTGAATGTCAACAGACGTCAGCGAAATGACAGTGTATTTAAATGAGTTGTTTCAGTGCAACGAAGAATTCAGGCATCCCGTTACAGAACGGATAACTGTAAAACCTTATATCTCTCACATCGTTCCGTATGTGTAGATGCCAACTAAATGAAGCGCATATTCCACTTGGAACGTGCGAGTTTGTCACCATGATTTACACGGGGCTTTGTGTATGTAATCCGGTATCCGGTGTGTGTTATCGTATCGTATCAAGTACCGTTCATGTGAAATGGATAATGACTAGTATTCAAAGAATGGGTTAGTCACCCATGCCTGCAGCTCATCGACGTATGTCCAATTCTGAATTTATCACAAATTATTTACCTAAATACACTTTTAGAATCGTAGGTGCCCAGGTCGAAGTAAAACAACAAATTTAAAACAAGTGTGAAACCATTTTCTTCTGTTAACAAAAGCAAAGCAGACTAAGCCAACTATAAATGCATTAATCTTCTTTTGTTCATGTTTTAATTAAAGAATAATTTTTTCTTCAATGGTCTTACATAATTTTTCAAAATAAAAAATATGGAAAATTATTGTTCCATTTTCTGCATATGCAAGAATATTTTGAATAAAATAGAGTGTAAAATAAAGGAGAAAAAAAATAAAAACTGAAAAATTTTTGGAAAATATTTTTTTTTTCAAGTACTGAAGGAAAATTTGAAAAACAAAAAATCAGGTGCACAACTAGACCATAATACGCATTTGTAAAAAAAATTTCATCAAGATCGGTTGGATAGTCTAGGAGGAGTTAGTGGAACAAAAACCGTACGAGCGAGCGGACGAACGACATACATACGGTCACATGTTGTAATAGTCATTTCGTGATCCAAGGGGTCTGTCCGGGATTTCTGCGCAAAAATTTTTAAAATCGGAGAATGCTACAGACATCGTACCGAACACTATAGCTCTTCGACAGGAGGTCGATGAGCTAAAAATGGGCACGATCGACATGCTCGGAAGTTCCTCGTCCGCGAACACCGATTTTTTTTTGTTCAATCATGATTACTAGTGTTGAACATGACGTGCACTATAATTACTGGTGCAGCACAGGTCCGGGAGATTACATTTAATTATGCCACGATCGTTCAAACAAGATGCACCAGAACGAGGTTCACGCCACAGACAATAGTGTGAATATTAAATAGGTGTACATTATATTTTATCATTAAGCAGAACTCTTCATATAATAGGAACTAATAATAGCTTATTAAAATAGAAAAACACATGAGAAACTAACAGAATTATGTATAATAAATCCGGTTTGAAATAACAAAGCTATTCTTTCAGAAGTACATCAAGATAACTTATTCGCAAATCATTTTATAAATGAATAAAACAAATTAACAAGGAGTTTTGAGCAAAGAGATACGTGACCAAAGACATAACGGACACGTTTGTACAGGTTCCAGAAATGCTCGTGGAATGTCCATAGAAATAAACATGAACATATGCGCATACACACTGAAGCACATACATATATAGATAAGTATTTAACATTTATGGTATACTAACATCATATATGTTTAAACACGCACACATCGTTACTGTAATTTAACTTACGAAAGGAAAATGACACCGTTAATATGTACTTCAACTTTAACTGATGATGCTTGTTCAGTTATGTTATACTGTATAACTATGCATGTATGGCATTTGTTGCGTAGGCCGTGGAACAATCATATTTCTACTCTTCAGGAAGAATGTCTAACGATCGTCATTTGTCTTGGCAATATTACATATACAAAGGATATTAATTTAATGGCATCTGTTACGAAACAAGTTAATTTAATAACCGAATACATCATCTTTCACTTTCGCATGTGACATTAAATTATTCTAGGCCAAAAGTTTTGATGAAACTTTGAGTTCCCACTTTCTGCGTATTAATTTACGCTAATTTGTAGACAAATATGAAGTAATTAAGGTTAAGTAACAAATTGTGATGCTCCAATCTGTGTTATAATTATAATTCGACAATTTGTAGTATATAATATTACGAAATACTGTGTCTTCTATGTTTTTATAAATTGTGATTGAATTATATTTGTAGTCGTTTTACTAATATCGGTCTATAGATATTTTCCTAGAAACTTGTCTTGGCTCAGTTGAGTTCAGAAACCGCTGGTACTGATTTCACTACCCGACTGTTCCACTGTCATGTCTGTTGGCCATACATCATTGGATACGCAAGTTCCACTCTCGGTTTAATCAACGTACTACCTGTAATTTTTGTTGCATTTTGTTTTGATTTTTTTGCTGCATTTTTATGCTACACAAACACACTTCCTGTTCTTCCGGTAACTTTCACGTATGCCATAGAGAAATACTATGTAAGCTATCATGAAACACTAGATGATAAAAAGCTACGAGCAACAGTTGCTAATAATATGTAAATATTCATTCGTTGATCCGCATACAATCCTGGAAACTATTAAATAACTTTCATCTGTCAAAGTTGAAAAAGTGATGCGTAATTGTTATGTAAACAATAACGCGTAATCCATTGCTGAATGCTAATGTATAGTACATCTGTTGTTTATTATTTTTAAGATTTTTTGTATGGAGTATAATTAACTATGAATGTGTAAAATTACTAATCTACATGATAAGCTACATTATAAAAAACCATATCTTTTTATTAATTAATTAGTTAATTTACTACAATTTTAAAATTAATATATTAGGACGGCGTTTCTTGATACCGCTAACTTAATTTACTAGCAATACATATAGCTACATTATTAAAAAAATTCAACATACTGAATTAAATAAAACATCTTCTTTTATTAATTAATTAGTTAATTTACTACAATTTTATTAGTGACTTTTTTCATAGTATAGCGGAAATAGATTAGTACGGCGTTTCTTGAAACCGCTAACTTAATTTACTAGCAATACATATGTACATCCTAACTATTTCCTTGTAAAAAAAAAACTTATTGTAAGTCAGAAATCGTTAAATAAATGTCTAAACTACAGTTAGCCAAGTTCAGAATAATTCCGACAAATTAATACAGTTTATAGCATTTCGTAATTCCCAGTTATTCCGTTATAAAATGCGTTTGCGTGACTCAAATATGTTAAAATTAAGAAATTTAAATTTTTTAAACATTTAGAACAAAGTCGTGATTTACCAATTTTTTTATCGTATTCTAAGGAAAATATTCTTACAAGCTCTGTTAAATTCGTTACATTTTAAGGAAAAGAAACGTGAGAAAATAATTATACATATTTTAAAGTAGGTTTGTATGTACAGATTTATATGATGTGATGTATTATTGTTAAAATGAAAACAATGAGCTGAGAAAAACATTACAGACAGCATTGCTCTGAAATTTAGAGCTTATTTAATAATTTAAATTCTAAAATATTGATAATATTTGACATTATCGGATCCACATATTAAATATAATATGTACTTATATTAGTTTTCAATCTAAGATTATTCATATTTAATTGATCAACACTAAAAGTTAAGTACTTGTTACAAAATCTAGCCGTACAAGAACTTAAAAATCTAGAGAACTTCCATTTCTTTCTGCTCAAAGACAATTGAAACAAAATTATTTAACGCGAAACGTCAAAAAGACTAAACTACAATCACTGATGTAATCTGTAGCAAGAAGTAATTGACTTACAAGTAATATCCGAACGATCGTCATATTTTTATTTGTTGGTAGGAAGTCGATGGATTGTTATAGTTGAACACTGTACACACTAAAATGGAGACAACACTACACTAACGTTTCTCTTGTAATGCGGTGCACTGACGAATGACTGCCGCTGGCTGGTGTTCCTCGAGTTTGTTAAAGAACTCGTCAGTATAACGGTACACCAAGCACTGGTGCGTTGTCGAAAAATCCACAGTGTAACAACCTGTTCACAAACGTCACGCAAGAATGGTGTTCCAAACACTTACCTGCATAAAACATCATCACGAACATATTCACTGACATATCGAGAGTAGTGGTTCTAGAAAAAGTCTACAGGGATGAATACATATTTCCGTGCAACTCCAAATGTAAATTGACGTTTCACTATTCTGTATAAAACACTTACATTGGTTTTAGAAGATTCATACTGAAATCTGTTTCAAGACCAATGTTTCTAGCACAGGGATAGGTCTTTATAAGATTAATTTATACATTTATATGTTTCTCTTGTAGGTTATAATTATTTTTTAGAAGAAACAAAAGGTTGTTTTTTCCGTGGTACATATTTAACAAAAGGTAATTTCGTTTAAAACTAGTAATTTATGAAATAAACTTCCGGTGTCATTGTACATTGCGGTAAAAATTTGGTCAGTGAAGAAAACCAAATAATAACAATTGTTATCAAAATAATAACACAGACTGTAAATGTACGGGCTGTGTAACATTGACCTTTAGCTGATTCTCATCGATATTTATATTCAAAACAGCGATCTTTTTGTAACATACTTTTATATACTAAAACTATTCCTGATTCTTCATCTTGGATTAAAAATAGAAGAACATTATTGCTTAATAGTTTATTTTGTTTTTATTTTAGATTTAAAATAAATTCCAAAATAATACAATATAAATTTAAATTCATTTCCTACTGAATCCATGTTGATTAAAATTTTTTTTTTAAATAAATATTTCGAAACCTTGCCCGCATAGAAATTGTACACGTTGTATTTTAATTTCATTTCTATGATTGCCAACTTGTTAGCGTTCTATAACAATAAACATTACGCTAGATTATTCCCACATGTTTGACTAAATGATAACTAAAATTTCTCACTACTTTTACTGCTAGTGCAAAAATGCGGACATAACAATGTTTTACGCATTACTTTCTTTGTGTATATAAATAATCATAATGGAAACAAATATTACGTTATTTCTTCAGTCTCTTTTTCTAGTAATTATTTGTCTGTACATTGTACATTTTTTATTATTATTATTATATTAAGTAACACACTATTTTCCGGAAATGGTACATAAAATAGTAATTTAGAAATATGTATTAACTTTCGATAATATCCAGTATAGAAATATAAGGTCTAACTAATCTAGGCTCATCTTTTCGCCTAGGCCCGCTTATACATATAACAGGGACTCGTCTAAGTTTTTTTAGCTATTCCAGACCCGACTTGATATTATAAAAAAAGTTATTAATTTAATTAAAATATTCATGGCCCAAGTCCCTTACAATTCATAAGACGGCCCTGAACTAATCATGTGAAAATGAACCTGGAGAAATTATTGATCAAATATAAACGTACAAGATAACTGCTGCTCTCTACTGTTGGATGTATGAAGTATTTTGTCGATATCGGACTGTCAAAATCAGCTGATATCCATACAAATAAGTATAATAAAACGTATTAACACTGTGTTTGAAATAAGACATAGTGTAAATGTATCATATGTATATAACATATGATACCTTCTTCGTATAATACATAGAATTGATAAATAAACAGTGTAATTTTATTTAAAAAAAGTGTAAAACAGTTACACTGTGTAACGTGTAATTTAAATGTTTACAGGTAATAAGTTTTGAGTGTGTGATATTTTCTTATCATAAAAATGATAACAACTTTTTTGTCAAAACGTAAAACATATAGTCAGTAATTAATAGAAGTATTAAAACACAATTTTTTGTTTTATAAATGTTCTTCGATTCCCCATAAACATAATTAAATAAACTGCAAAATATTAGTTGAAGTAAAACAATGTCAATCAGTTAATAATGTAAGGCTAGATCAAATTTAAATTGTAAATCGAATTCCATTTGCACCCAAAACATTTAACACTAAAATATTTAGATTCTTACTCATTTACAAAGTACCAATACACATTATTATACATATTGTTGGTACATACAGGAATTCATATTGCTTTTGGCATGAACACATGACATGTAATGCAACTTGCATAGCTTACCAATATGTTTTTCACTGACTATCGGGCGTAGTGTGTGATTACGTTCTGTTGATATTTAGCCTTCACAGGAACCGCTCACTTTTGGTATTAATCTAACTCTATTTTAGTTTAGTGTCATTCTAGTTGTTACTGTTGTGGGATGATGTTCGGTCAAATGCGGTATGTGAATTTATCACGCGGTGAGTTTGCGGCTCGGTACATGTGCACTTCCATTGAACGAGTAGCAGGAACACCAGCCAAAGATGTACAGGATCAGAAATCAGCGTATTACAAACAAATGGCCGCGAATCAGAGCGAATATAACGAGAAACCAGCCGGTTGGGAGAACGCCAAACCTTATTCAGAATTACCAGGTACATATATATTTGAATATTAGCGTTTGTATTTGTAGGTACATTTATTGCAGAAGAGTTTTTAATCGAAGGTTGCAATATACGTCAAATTTTAATTTATTTTATTGTGCTATCAAGATAAACGCGCTGATGTTCATTGTATAATTACTAATAGACATACTTGAAACTTTATTAATTAGTTATAAGAATATTTTTTAAATATTTTGTTTACAAAAAAAATTGTTGTTATGAAAGTTCAAAATACGTGTTTTTCATTGAACTAGTGTGCTAGAATGCAAGAGCCGTACAAAAATAGATTATTTCCTACATATACAAAACAAAATTAGATAGTTTATTTTTATTTCTATAAAAATGGACATAAGAAAAGTGGATTTAATCAACAACGCACAAGTTCATGGACTGTTAGATAAACAATTTTGCATAACTGATAAATATTTGTAAGATTTCACATCAGTGCATGTGCACTCAAAAGTACAGTGAGGCATCAAAACAAATAACAGTTTTATGTAAAACAGAATTGCATAATAATTGTTTATACTTTAATGAAATTTATCTATTACTTCACTGGATAATTAATCTATATTTGTATTAAACATTTAATTAACTTATAATTCTATATTTCATTGACGAAAATCAAATACACATATATTTTTTTATTTGTTAGGGCCAAAGCCAGTTCCAATTATTGGTAATTTATGGCGATTTTTCCCCGGTATTGGCACCTATTATGGATTAGATCAAATTGCACAACATCGTAGGTGAATAAATCAAAAAGTATTATCTATATTATTCGTATATTAGTAATTCTAGCATGTATACATAGTTAAAGTTTTGTTTCAATACCTAAACAGATTCACCAAAGAATTTGGAAATATTGTCAAGTTATCTGGTCTAAAACTTAGACCAGATATTGTTCTTTGCTTTGAACCAGAAGATATCGAAAAGGTAAGCCACAATGTACAATTTATTCCAGAATCTAACAATTATTTTTTAAGATTGTTCATGTGAACTTATATATGTATTAAAATAGCATAAACTGTAGTATATTTTACTTAATAATGCGAAATTTCTATAATAATGCATCATACTTACAATGTCGATGAATTAAATGTAACTATGTTTAAGGTATATCGTAATGAAGGTGTATGGCCCCACAGAGAGGGTTTAGAATCATTGATTTACTATAAATTAAACATAAGAAAAGATATATTCAAAGGTGAAGGAGGAGTTTTAACAGGGTACGGTATTAATTTTAGTTTTTAAGCTACCTTTTTATTACATTATTGATAAGAACAATTATAAAACACGTTAAAAATTATTCTGTCACAATGGTAACACCCACGAAAATGGTATATAAATATTAACTTGTCTATACTGAAAGTTTATGGAGAAAAGTTTCTTTTTCAGACACGGAGAAAAATGGTTTTATGCCAGATCTGTCGTGAACCCTCCAATGATGCAACCCCGATCAGCACAACAATACATCGGTGTTATTGATGATACAACACACGATTTTATCAGACGACTTGATTATCTCCATTCCAAACATCCACAAGGTGAGATGCCAGCGGATTTCGATAACGAAATATCAAAATGGGCACTCGAATCCATATGTGTTATAGGACTTAACAAAAGACTAGGTACAGCTGACAAGTCTGTTAAATTAATTAAAATGGTTTAACTGTGGTTTTGTTTTAGGTTTATTAAAATCCAATATTGCACCGGATTCTGAAGAACAAATCTTCATTAATGATGTGCTAGATTTATTCAGATTATTAAACAAACTGGATGTTGAACCGTCGTTGTGGAAATGGATAAGTACACCAACATTTAGGAGATATGTAAAAACCTTGAATAGAATAATGGAGTAAGTAGTAATTATCCGGCAGACATTTACAAACATAATTCAATGTTTTACACATTTTTTTTTTCAATAAATGTACATTTCTATTTATCTCATCATACGTTATATTTTTTTTTAGTTTTGAAAGTAAGCACATGGATGAAGCAATAGCCCAATTTGAAAATTCAAATGGTGCCGAAAAGTCACGATCAGAATTAAGTGTACTGGAACAACTTCTAAAGAGAGATAAAAAAGTTGCTTATGCAATGGTCTTCGATATGTTTGTTGCAGGAATAGATACGGTAAATAATATTAAAAAAAAATACTTTATAATTTAAAATATGTAATATTCATGCGAAATACAACGAAAACATTATGACTATGTCTTCGCATTACGAGCATTCTGCGCAGATGTGCAAATATGTTTTTAAAACAGATAGTTCAAATACTGTAGCATGTACACAAAAAGTTGGTCTGCAGTAATTAAGGAAAAATGTGGTTTCAAAGGATAAACAATGAAAGTCGAATAAGATTTGATACAAAAAAATATGTTCGGTAACCAGTTCAAGTATTTCTATTACCTTGCAGCAATACACTATTATGTTGTTTTCAAATACCACGAAAATAACAACCGGTTATTAAAATATTCACCAATTAATTGTCAATAATGAGAGAAGGATTTAATAGTCCTACGTCTCATTCGTATTCCACTAAATGGAAACCTCATATTCGAATGGAATAACGAATAAAATAAATTTTCTTTTTAAGACATCAAGAACATCCGCTGCTGCTCTCTATTTCTTATCTACGAATCCCAGGGCACAAGAGAAATTGCGAGCGGAAGCAAAACGTGTTCTGCCAAACAAAGATAGTCCCGTTACTAAAGAAGTGCTGAATAATATGCCATACTTGAGAGCATGCATTAAAGAAACAACGAGACTAGCACCAATAGCCATAGGTAACCTTAGACGAACACCAAGAGATTTGGTGTTATCTGGATACCAAATACCAAGAGGAGTAAGATACGCTTTCTAATGTTATGAATGTCCCTGGATAAAGTAGAATGAGATAAATAAAACTGGTTATTTTCTTACAGACAGACGTACTCAACGGCCACATGCATTTAAGCAGACAAGAGAAGTATTTTCTACAACCAGATGAATACATTCCAGACAGATGGATGAAGGGACAGAATGAGAAATACACAAGCAAAGAAGCGCATCCATTCGTGTTTATGCCGTTTGGTTTTGGACCTCGTTCATGTATAGGAAAAAGATTCGCCCAATTAGAAATGGAAATTTTATTAGCCAAGGTACCTTGTGATTTTTACCTTTACACTATTTCAAATTCAAATACCTAATACAATAATGTTCCCTTTTTCAGTTAATTCGAAACTATACGCTATCATGGCCCCATGATGAAATGAAATGGATTATGGAGATGCTTTATGGTGTAGGAAGTCCATTAAAGTTCCGGTTGAAACCAGTAGCAGATTAATCAAGTCTATATATACCTAAAAAAAATTATGTTTGGTTATAAGATATAATGCACAAAATATTATAATTATGTGGCACAGTTATATTTATGTATTATATAAAATAATAGCTATTTATACATAGGTACGTATTATTTTTCTTTCTTCACGATGAAACAGTGCTCCCAAATCTCTCGACATGACTTGAAATATTGAATTTTGTTCCATATCTCGTATGAATCGTGCTGATTTAGACAATATTCGCTCACAGCGGTATATAGGCTTGCATACTTCATTTTCTACCGTTCACAATTCACAATTGCGCAACATGATATCAACCGCAAGCAACATATCATCATTATCTCCCATTGATGGTGCCACTTATTTCCGTTGAAACCATTACCTACACTCCAAAATTTAGTATCTGTCTGCATGTTCCAAGATGAGACTCGTGAATTTGACGTGCAGTCAGGTGACTGCAAGGTACATGTCCACCGCAACCGAAGCAGTTGTAACAAATAAAAATCAAAAATCAGCGTACTATAAACATATTGCTAAGAATCAGAGTGAATCGAATGAGAAACCAGCAGGATGGGATACAGCCAAACCGTATTCGGAAGTACCGGGTAAGAGAGCTAATGAATTACATAATTTCAGTAATAATATACAGAAAATACCGTGCACTGTTTACAATGTATGCATAGTTCATATTTCATAATAATTGTATTTCTCTTGAATTTGCTTTTATGATCATCATAATTGTTTTACGATATATTCATAAAAAAACATTAAATTTATAACTTTAAATTAAGTTTTTGTAGTTGGATATTAATGTGTCATAATTTCAAAAACAACTTTTACAGCTTTTGCCATAAAATATGTATAAAGCTGTATCATTCTACTATTTTATAAATGCAAAATTACAGATGCGTTTACTTACTTAAAAATAATATTGATATATTACTTGTCATTATCAAAGTATCATAAATGATAACACAAATATTATCAACAATTCAAGCAATAAATTAACAAGTCATGTTGATATTTTTCATGCATTGTCATTCTGCTTCTTAAATCAGATATCTAATTTTTTAAATTTTATCTTATCTGTGTGGTTAAATAACGTAGATTCAGGGACATGCAGTATTATGGTGAGCCTTTGCTAGCAACAGAGTCGGCTGGGGTTTTTGCAGGGCCCCGGTAAAATATTATATGCCCCCTACCCCTCCAGGAAAAAAATGGAAGTCGAACGTGAGATATTACATAAATATTTCAATAAATATATAGTGGTTTTTTGAACAGTTTTATATACAAATATACCATTAATTGTTAGAACCAATATGGTTAGAACTATGTGCGGGGCCCGTTAATGTGCGTGGCCTCGAGAAATCTCCCAAAGTTCTGAGCCGGCCCTGTTTAGTAACTATAATTGCTGTATGGAATAGATACGAATTCGTCGACCTTCAATACAGAGTAGAAGGTTAATTATACGAAGATACTTAGTGCGGGGTTCTGACCAGTTCTAACAAACTGTAAAAGTAACATAAATTATACAGCTGGCGGAACACTTACGAAATAACTATGACCATAACGCAATTCACGAAATATTCATTGAAAAACTAGTTTATATAATTATATTTAACCAAATAACATTGGCATTTATAAAAAAAGAACCAAATATTTATGTGTAACTAATTACTTCCTGTGCGTGTTTAGGCGCATGCGTATTTTCTGTATTTATCAACATTTTATGCTTTTCTAACAAAATTAAAAACAGAGAATAGAATATGCGGTGTGTCGCAAAGATTAATGAACATATGGAATGAAATGCTAATGTTTTTAATTTAAATTCAGGACCGAAACCGATTCCTATCCTTGGAAACTTATGGAGATTTTTTCCCGGAATTGGCGCGTACGGCGACTTAGATATGTTAGCTCAACAATACAGGTAGCTATTTGTTTGTTTCTTAACAGAACAATTAAGGAAAAGGGAAATCCGTAATAATAATTTTTTTCCACGTCCGGAAATAGCAGCCGGTTTCTATGGCATCAAAATTGTGACAGAAGTAATAATGCATTTACTCCCTAGGAACGAAATAAAACAAGAATTTTCCTAGGGAAGTTTTTATTATAACACAGGTTGTTATGATACGCGTTGCATGGAAACATTAGCAATAATATATACACCTCGGGAAAAATAAGACATTTCTCTTCCTTGATGTATAATGTACTATAATTTTATGATAGAATTAATAAGGAATATATAATTTATTTCCTGTTTCATAATTAAATTAATATTATGAAAAAACCGCAATAACGAATATGATTTTGACAGACTTTTCGAGGAATATGGTCCTATAGTAAAAATTAGTAAAATGAAAATGAGACCAGATATGGTTTTCCTGTCTGATCCAAAGGACATCGAAATGGTACAAACGTTGAATTCAAATGTAAAAACACATGCATATTTCGATTAAATTAAAAATATTATAGATGTTTCGTAATGACGGCGTGTGGCCACAACGAGACGGTATGGATTCTATAGTGCACTATAGATTAAAAATAAGAAACGATATCTTCCAGGGCCAAGGTGGCGTTTTGACAAGGTACGGATATTGAAGTTTAATGTTATAAATATTTATTAAGGTTCAATAGTCGGAATTTGGACAGGGAAGTCAGAAATAAAAACACTTTCAGACGTTAAGCTGACGTTTCGGTATATTTGATACCATCTTCAGAGCATCAGATCGTCTGGCAATATATTAAACATGATGAAAATTGAAATTTGAAATCAAACCCATCCATAAGTTATGATTAAAATTGTTACAATGTATACATCATTCAGCCATGATGTCCAGGGACTCCAGTCAGCTTAACGTCTCAAAGTGTCAAATTCCGACTATTGAACCTTAATACATTGACTGTGGACACGATTAACAACAATAAATATTTATGTCATCGAGCTTTTAGTCAGGGCGAGCAATGGTTCGATACAAGATCCGTAGTAAATCAACCATTAATGAGACCGCGCTCGGCACAACAATATGTCGGTGTTGTTGATACCGTGACACAAGACTTGATATCCAGAATAGATCATCTTATACGCAAACACCCACAAGGCGAAATGCCGGAAAATTTCCTGAATGAATTGGCCAAATGGGCACTGGAGTCCATATGTGCCATTGGACTTGATAAACGGCTTGGTAAGATAATCGTTAAAATTTCAATTCTAATATAAAAAAAATATTTTATAATTTTAGGTTTGCTCGATTCAAACTTGTCAGCAGATTCTGTAGAACAAATATTTATAAATGACGTACTTGAATTCTTTGTCTTAATGAATGAACTGGATGTCAAAGTGTCTTTGTGGAAATTCTACAGTACACCAACATGGAAACGATACGTAAAAATATTAGATAGAATAGTGGAGTAAGTACACGTGCCATGAAAGAATATAATACAGCGTAACTTATCACCTTTTGCAGTTTCCAGAAAAAAAATATGGATGAAGCAGTAGCAAAATTAGAAAAAATGGAAGGAGCAGAAAGAACACAAGCTGAAATGAGTATTCTAGAACAACTATTGAAGAAAGACAAAAAAATTGCTTTAGCGATGATATTCGATATGTTTCTAGCAGGAGTAGATACGGTATGAACATGATAATTATCTAGAATTTATAAAGTTTGACATGTTGTAACGAACAATTGGTTGGTCTTTAGACATCAAGAACAACTGGAGCTGCTCTCTACTTCCTGGCGAAAAATCAACAGGCGCAGGAAAGATTACGAGCCGAAGTAAGAAGCGTTCTGCCAAATAAAGACTCTCCCGTGACTAAGGACGCACTGAACAATATGCCATATTTAAAGGCTGTGATCAAGGAAACTACAAGAATGGCACCGATAAGCACAGGAAATATGAGACGCATACCAAAAGACATAGTGCTGTCTGGATATCAGATTCCAAAAGGCGTAAGTTCTGTGAAATTAAATTAACATTTTGCATATTCTAATACATAATAGATTGTTTAATTATGTTCTTATCTTCTGCTCATGTGGTTTTGTCCCTGTACATGGATGTGTACTTAGTTTTGTATTCGATCTCTGAAGTAAACTTAATTTTATACAGACTGATGTAATATCTTCGAACTTGGTTCTAAGTTTGCAAGACAAATATTTCGTGAGAGCAAAAGAATTCATTCCAGAGCGATGGATGAAAGGCGAAAAGGAAGAATGGGCAAGTAAAGATACAAATCCATTTGTTTCGTTGCCGTTCGGATTTGGACCTCGTTCGTGTGTAGGTCGTAGACTAGCCCAACTGGAATTGGATATTATAATTGCAAAGGTATGATTCATTTGTAACATTGCAGTCATAATTATATAAATATAGTAATAGTAATATATGGGACAGAGGTAGTATATATTAGTATAGTGATCCATTATTCATTGTAAACAACATATATCGTTTTATTCATTTCAGATTGCACGAAATTATACATGGACATGGCCACATGAGGATATGAAATGGGCCATTGAAATGTTGTATGGTGTGGGCAGTCCACTGAAATACCACATGAAACCCCAATCAGATTGATGGTACATTTCTTAAAATTAATTTAAGTTAATTTTATTGCAAAATGTTTCAAATTGCGGTAAAAAGGAACGTCATAGAATAATATATTTTTAATTCGAGTGATGGAACCTGCAACATATTTATTTTATTATCTACAAAAAAAAAAAACTATATTAATAATTATAATTAAAAATTTCGGATCATTTATTTAATAAAATATTTTACTATCAAATTTTTTTATTTAATTATTCATTTTGTTTTTTAAAAATGTGTCAGGGGTTAGCCTTGGTAGTAACAGGGCACAACTACAGCCCTGCATATATGGTATATTGTATATATATATATATATATATATATATATATATATATATATATATATATATATTATTATTATTATTATTATTTGATTTGAAGCATTTAATATTACTATTAATGGTGAAATGTTAAATTTGACATCTTATAAATAAATGAAATATAAACTTTTACGTTTTAGAGACTTGTTTTTCTCGTGTTTGTTTATGATTTAAAATCGATAATCTTGACAAATACTTGATTTTATCTAAATATGAATCAGTGGTTTTTATTTTTCAATACTATAATTATTATTTTCCAATTGATCTGATTACGACGGCCCTACGATAGTACGTTTCTCAGGTACCCCCTTACTGTCGAATTCTACTCATATGCATATAATACCATATGCACATATTTAATCATTATCTCTCATTATTGGTGCCACTTATTTTCTATGAAACTATTAGTGACTAAAAAATTTAGTATCCGTCTGCATGTGCCAACACGATGTTGGTCAAGACGAAATTTGTGAATTTGACGTGCAGACAGGTGACTGCAAGATATATATCCACCGCAACTGAAGCTGTTGTAACAAATAAAACTCAAAAATCAGCGTACTATAAACATATTGCTAAGAATCAGAGTGAATCGAATGAGAAACCAGCAGGATGGGACACAGCCAAACCATATTCAGAAGTACCGGGTAAGAGAGCTAATGAATTACGTTATTTCAGTAATAAGATATAGAAATACTGTGCTTTGTTTACAATTTATACATAGTTCATATTTCATAATAATTGTATTTCTCTTGAATTTGCTTTTATGATCATCATAATTGTTTCACGATATATTCATCAAAAACATTAAATTTATAATTTTAAATTAAGTTTTTGTAGTTGGATATTAATGTGTCATAATTTCAAAAACAACTGTTACAGCTTTTGCCATAAAATATGTATAAAGCTGTTTAATTCTACTATTTTTTAAATGCAATATTACGCATACGTTTAATTATTTAAAAATAATATTGATATATATTATTTGTCATTATAAAAGTTATCATAAATGATAACACAAATATTATCAAAAAATCAAGCAATACATTAACAAGTCATGTTGATATTTTTCTGCAATGTCATTTTGCTTCTTAAATCAGATATCTAATTATTTAAATTTTATCTTATCTGTGTGATTAAATAACATAGATTCAGGGACATGCAATATTATGACGAGACTTTTCTAGCAACAGGGCCGGCTGGGGTTTTTGCAGGGCCCCGGGAAAATATATGCCCCCTCCAGGAATAAAATGGAAGACGAACGTGAGATATTATATAAATGTTTGAATAAATATATAGTGGTTATTTGAACAGTTTTATATACAAATATACCAATAATTGTTAGAACCAATATGGTTAGAACTGGTTAGAACTATGCTGACGCGGGAAATCTCGCAAAGTCCTAACCGGCCCTGTTTAGTAACTATAATTGCTGTTTGGAATAGATACGAATTCGTCGACCTTCAATACAGAGTAGAAGGTTAATTATACGAAGTTACTTAGTTCGGTGTTCTGACCAGTTCTAACAACTGTAAAAGTAACATAAATTATACAGTTGGCGGAACATTAAGAAATAACTATGAGACTATGACCATAACGCAATTCACGAAATATTCATTGAAAAACTGGTTTATATAATTATATTTGCTGAATAAATGAATTTATAAAAACAAAAACAAATATTTATGTATATAACTAATTACTTCCTGTAAACCGAACCTTTCGCACTGCGCGTGTTTATGCGCATGCTTATTTACTGTATTTATCAACATTTTATACTTTTCTAACAAAATTAATGAACTTATTGAATGAAATGTTAATGTTTTTAATTTAAATTCAGGACCGAAACCGATACCTATCCTTGGAAACGTATGGAGATTCCTTCCAGGAATTGGCACATACGGTGACTTAGATATATTAGCTCAACAATACAGGTATCTATTTGTTTGTTTCTAAACAGAAAAATTAAGGAAAAAGAGAAATCCGTAATAATAAATTTTTTCCACGTCCGGAAAAGGAAGCCGGTTTGTTCATTTCCAAAGGCTCTGATCGTCGAAAAAATAATATATACATCTCGGGAAAAAATAATACGTTTCTCTTCCTTGATGTATATAATGTGCTATAATTTTATGATATAATTAACAAGGAATACATAATTTATTTCCTGTTTCATAATTAAATTAATATTAGAAAAAAAACCGCAATAATGAATATGATTTTGACAGACTTTTCGAGGAATATGGTTCTATAGTAAAAATTAGTAAAATGATAATGAAACCAGATATGGTTTTCCTGTCTGATCCAAAGGACGTCGAAATGGTACAAACGTTGAATTCAAATATAAAAACACATGCATATTTCGAATAAATTAAAAATATTATAGATGTTTCGCAATGACGGCGTGTGGCCACAACGAGAAGGTATGGATTCTGTGGTGCACTATAGATTAAAAATAAGGAGCGATATCTTCCAGGGCCAAGGTGGCGTTTTGACAAGGTACGGACATTGAAATTTAATGTTATAAATATTTATGTCATCGAGCTTTTAGTCAGGGCCAGCAATGGTTCGATACAAGATCCGTGGTTAATCAACCACTGATGAAACCACGCTCGGCACAACAATATGTCGGTGTTGTTGATACCGTGACACAAGACTTGATATCCAGAATAGATCATCTTATACGCAAACACCCACAAGGCGAAATGCCTGAAAATTTCCTGAATGAATTGGCCAAATGGGCACTGGAGTCCATATGTGCCATTGGACTTGATAAACGACTTGGTAAGATAATCGTTAAAATTTCAATTCTAATATAAAAAAATATTTTATAATTTTAGGTTTGCTCGATTCAAACTTGTCAGCAGATTCTGTAGAACAAATATTTATAAATGACGTACTTGAATTCTTTGTCTTAATGAACGAACTGGATATCAAAGTGTCCTTGTGGAAATTCTACAGTACACCAACATGGAAACGATACGTAAAAATATTAGATAGAATAGTGGAGTAAGTACACGTGCCATGCAAGAATATAATACAGCGTAACTTATCATCTTTTGCAGTTTCCAGAAAAAAAATATGGATGAAGCAGTAGCAAAATTAGAAAAGATGGAAGGGGCTGAAAGAACACAAGCTGAAATGAGTATTCTAGAACAACTATTGAAGAAAGACAAAAAAATTGCTTTAGCGATGATATTCGATATGTTTCTAGCGGGAGTAGATACGGTATGAACATGATAATTATCTAGAATTTACAAAGTTTGACATGTTGTAACGAACAATTGGTTGGTCTTTAGACATCAAGAACAACTGGAGCTGCTCTCTACTTCCTAGCGAAGAATCAACAGGCACAAGAAAGATTACGAGCCGAAGTAAGAAGCGTTCTGCCAAATAAAGACTCTCCCGTGACTAAGGATGTACTGAACAATATGCCATATTTAAAGGCTGTGATCAAGGAAACTACAAGAATGGCACCGATAAGCACAGGAAATATGAGACGCATACCAAAAGACATAGTGCTGTCTGGATATCAGATTCCAAAAGGCGTAAGTTCTGTAAAATTAAATTAACATTTTGCATATTCTAATACATAATAGATTGTTTAATTATGTTCTTATCTTCTGCTCATGTGGTTTTGTCCCTGTACATGGATGTGTACTTAGTTTTGTATTCGATCTCTGAAGTAAACTTAATTTTATACAGACTGATGTAATATCTTCGAACTTGGTTCTAAGTTTGCAAGACAAATATTTCGTGAGAGCAAAAGAATTCATTCCAGAGCGATGGATGAAAGGCGAAAAGGAAGAATGGGCAAGTAAAGATACAAATCCATTTGTTTCGTTGCCGTTCGGATTTGGACCTCGTTCGTGTGTAGGTCGTAGACTAGCCCAACTGGAATTGGATATTATAATTGCAAAGGTATGATTCATTTGTAACATTGCAGTCATAATTATATAAATATAGTAATAGTAATATATGGGACAGAGGTAGTATATATTAGTATAGTGATCCATTATTCATTGTAAACAACATATATCGTTTTTTTCATTTCAGATTGCACGAAATTATACATGGACATGGCCACATGAGGATATGAAATGGGCCATTGAAATGTTGTATGGTGTGGGCAGTCCACTGAAATACCACATGAAACCCCAATCAGATTGATGGTACATTTCTTAAAATTAATTTAAGTTAATTTTATTTCAAAATGTTTCAAATTGCGGTAAAAAGGAAAGTCATAGAATAATATATTTTTAATTCAAGTGACCTACAACATATTTATTTTATTATCTAAAAAAAAAAATAACTATATTAATAATTTAATAATTATATATATATATATATATATATATATATATATATATATATATATATATATATACATATATTATTTGATTACATTACTACTTAATGTAAGCACTTATATTACTATTAATGGTGAAATGTTAAATTTGACATCTTACAAATAAATGAAATATAAACTTTTACGTTTTCGAGACATGTTTTCTCTTATTTGTTTATATTTAAAATCGATGATCTTGGCAAAAACTTGATTTTATCTAAATATGAATCACTGGTTTTTATTTTTTAATACAAATCATGTGGCGCTTTATTGGCATCTATAATCATTATTTTCCAATCGCTGTGATTACGACGATTCTATTATAGTACGTCTCCTATGTACTCCCGTATTGTCGAATTCTAGGCGCATACAGAAAATGTCATCTGCACATATTTAATCATTATCTCCCATAATTGACGTCATTTATTTTCGTTAACACTATTACTGATGCTGATAATTTAGTATCGTTCTGCATGTTCCATCACGATGTTGTTCAAGATGAGACTCGTGAATTTGACGTGCAGTCAGCTGACTGCAAGGTATATGTGCACCACAACCGAAGCAGTTGTAACAAATAAAAGTCAGAAATCAGCGTACTATAAACATATTGCTAAAAATCAGAGCGAATCAAATGAGAAACCAGCAGGATGGGATACAGCCAAACCGTATTCAGAAATACCGGGTAAGAAAGAAGAACTCTTTAGTTACATAATTTCAGTAATAAAATGCAGAGAGTACTGTGCTTAGTTTACACTATTATATATAACACATATTAAATAATATTTGCATTTGTTTTGAATTTGATTTTATGCTCAACATTTACAGTTGCGTATAATTATTTCAAATATAATATTGACATAATATTATGTACTTATGAAAGAATCATAAATGATATCAAAAATATTATCAATAATTCAAGTAGCAAGTTTATAAGTCATGTTGATATTTTGACATTTATTAGCAACCAATGTTATTGCTTGTTAATTCAGATATCGTTACTTTTAATATTTTATCTTATCTGTGTGTTTAAATATGCGATGTTAATGTTTTATTATGACGAGGCACTCTAGCAATCATTGTAAATTGTAACAATAAATGCAATTTAAAATACAAAAACATAAATTGGTTGACCTTCATTGCAGAGCAGATAGTTTATTATATGAGTCACTCAGTGTTCTTTAAACGTTTGCGAAAAACGAAATGTAAAATCTACATATACCGTTTCTAGCGATCTTAATATTTATTAAAAATGCAATGTACTGTGAGTCCCAATAGTTAATACATAAAACAAACTAAATTAAATTGTTAATTATTGTGTTTTTCATTTAGGACCAAAACCAATACCTATCCTTGGAAACTTATGGATATTTTTGCCAGGACTTGGCGGGTTCGAAGGGTTAGATATCCTAAATCAACAGAATAGGTATTTGTTATCAAATAATGACTATAACTTTTCATAAATATTGTACAAATTCTCCATTAAATTTAGTTCCCGCTTCATAATAACGTTAAAATTAGAAAAAAGAAGAATACCGCAGTAATGAATATTATTTTAACAGAATGAACGAGATATATGGTCCTATAGTAAAATTGTCTGATATGAAAATAAGACGTGATATGGTTTTCCTGTATGATCCAAAGGACATCGAAATGGTAGAAATGTTCTATTCAAATATGAAAAGAAATGCATATTTAGATTAAATTTATAATGTTATAGATGTTTCGTAATGACGGCGTGTGGCCACAACGAAATGGAATGGACTCTATAGTGTACTATAAATTAAAAGTAAGAAACGATGTCTTCCAGGGCCAAGGTGGCCTTTTAACAAGGTACTGACATGTAAGACTAATGTTATAATTTGTATATTATTGAGTTTTTAGCCAGGGCGAGGAATGGTTCGATACAAGGTCTATGGTGAATCAACCACTGATGAAACCACGCTCAGCACAACAGTATATCGGTGTTGTTGATACCGTGACACAAGAAATGATATCCAGAATAGATTACCTTATGCACAAACATCCACAAGGTGAAATGCCAGAAGATTTCCTGAATGAATTGGCCAAATGGACACTGGAGTCCACATGTGCTATTGGACTTGATAAACGACTTGGTAAGTTAATTGTTTAATCTTCAGTTTCTATAAATAATGTAAGTTAATGAATATGAAAAATATTTTATAATTCTAGGTTTGCTGAACTCAAACTTAGCGCCAGACTCTGCAGAACAAACATATATAAATGACGTACTTGAATTCTTTATATTAATGAACGAACTGGATGTTAAAGTGTCTTTCTGGAAATTCTACAGTACACCAACATGGAAACGATACGTAAAATTGTTAGATAGAATAGTGGAGTAAGTACACGTGCCATGCAAGAATCACATTATATTGACATACCTTATAACTTTTTGTAGCTTCCAGAAAAAAAATATGGATGAAGCAATAGCAAAATTAGAAAAGATAGACGGAGCAGAAAGAACACAAGCTGAAATGAGTATTCTAGAACAACTATTGAAGAAAGACAAAAAAGTTGCATTAGCAATGATATTCGATATGTTTATAGCAGGAATAGATACGGTACAAAAAACAATGTATGCTAGAATCTGCCAAAGGTCATATTTGTAACAAACAATTGGTTGGCCTCTAGACATCAAGAACAGTCGGTGCTGCTCTCTACTTCCTAGCCAAGAACCAACAGGCACAAGAAAGATTACGAGCAGAAGTAAGAAGTGTGCTGCCAAATAAAGACTCTCCCGTGACTAAGGATGTACTGAACAATATGCCATATTTAAAGGCTGTGATCAAGGAAACAACAAGAATGGCACCAATAGGAACAGGAAACATGAGACATATGACAAAGGACATAGTGCTATCTGGATATCAGATTCCAAAAGGCGTAAGTTCTGTTAAATTATATTAGTATTCAGTGTAATCTAGAAATATATTATCCCATTATGTTTTGATCTGCCTATAGGAATAAATTTTCTTATTAATTTTCCTTTAATATTTTATCTCTAAAGTACACTTAATTTTAAACAGACTGAAGTAATATCAATGAACTTGATCCTAAGTTTACAAGACAAATATTTCGTGAAAGCGAAAGAATTCATTCCAGAGCGATGGATGAGAGGTGAAAAGGAAGAATGGACAAGTAAAGACGCAAATCCATTTGTTTCGTTACCGTTCGGATTTGGACCTCGTTCGTGTGTAGGTCGTAGACTAGCCCAATTGGAATTGGATATTATATTAGCAAAGGTATGATTCATTTGCAACACTAAAGTATTAATTATATAATATATAATTTATTCCGATAATTTATATATATATATATATATATATATATATATATATATATATATATATATATATATATATATATATATGACTACTTTTATTTCAGATTGCACGAAACTATACATGGACATGGCCACATGAAGATATGAAATGGACCATTAAATTGCTGTATGGTGTGGACAGTCCACTGAAATACCACATGAAACCCCAATCAGATTGATGGAATCTTTGTTGATTTAAAATTATGGAAATGACAAATACTTGATTTCTTTCTTACTACTTCCCTTTATAAATTTATTACATCACTTCAACAGATATCACAACTAACGTCCCGACTCAGTAGGAAGCTGCTCGCTCAATACGTATGTAGTAAGATAATATAACTTAATATCACCTGCGCATATACAATTTATTATTATCTCCCATTATCGGTACCACTTATTTCCTTTGAAACCATTTACTGACACAATAAAAATTGGTTTCGGTTTTCATGTTCCAACATGATGAATATTTGAAATAAGTGTATTATGTAGGTGACACTACTACTGTGTACTGAACAATTTATATTTCGGTAATTACATATTTTTATGTAACTATATATGTATTATAATAAATAAATGGATTCAGGTGTTGTATAGTGCCATACCATTATGTATTTAATAGCCAGTGATGAGCTCATGAACATTACTTATATACTTCACGTTACATAAATTTTTATTTACTATGTTTCACCTTGCGTTACGTTTATTTTCAATAATAATAATTTATAAAGAAGTAGTAAATATGGACTATTGCATTTATTAGTGATATTGTGCAACATACATACCTACATAATATCTATTATATACATACATACTTACGTTGTTGAACTTAGCTTAATGAAAGAACCAATATATAAAATAAATGTTCATTTGTCTTAATAATTTTATCAGTATATTTTGTATATTGTTTTTGTTTTAGAATGAACTGTGAAGATCAGTTGAAGAAAATGAAATTACATAATTCAATGTTCGAATTATAATTATAATTAATAATTGAAATATTACATTTTTTATTTGCTTTTTGTTAATATGTAGGTAGTGAATTTTTCAAACTTGTTTAAATACTATATTTCTTTTTATTGATACACACATATTGGTTAACCATTATACATTTTTAATTACGTGTGAATTAGTGCAAATCATAAACTCCACCTTGGAAACAAAATGACCATAGAAATTTATTGTCACTATAATTATAGTAATCCGAACTGAATTTCCAGTACCATCCATCTAATGGAAATAAAGGAAAGGCACTTCCGTCCAGCGTAGCGTTTTTTTGAACATAGGTTCCCTGAAAAATTAAATATTAACATTAATATTATGATTAATGCTATAGTCCACAATGATTGATATGTGTGGTAGATATCGGCGAGACTAGAATATAACAAAATGTTTCGTCGGATCAAATTCTCACTGGATCACATTCCCAGTTTATAAACTTTCTCGCATATGTAGGCAGTTGAATGTAACCCAACCACATGCAGAAAATGTTCAAATATGTATACAGTAAGGCGAACGTCAATACTATTACAATACAAAATTATGTTTTTACACGTCCGGGAGTAGAAGTCGGTTTCTATGGCGTCAAACTCGGGACAGAAATGAAGCATTTACTCATTAGGGACGAAAACACATTTCATAAGGGAGTTTTGTCATGGTACGCGTTGCATGGAAACATTTCCAAAAGCTTCTAAATATTGCAATTTCGTTCCGATTTATTATAATTCATTATTTATGAAATTAAGTGTTTCTACTCCCGAACGTGGAAAAAATAGTATATATACCTCGGGAGAGACCACCATTTTTCCCTCGATGTATTTGTAGCCCTCTGGCTTCGCCCTCGGGCTTCAAACTACACCTCAGGAAAAATAAGTGGTTTCTCTCCCTTGGTGTATAATGTACTATTTATTACAACATTGAATGCATGAGAATACGTACATTGTACAAATGTAACGAACTGTAATCAATTTTAAAATGAATACTGCGAATATTTTGTATACCGATTTACCTTTTTAAAAGGACATTTGTAGGGGGGAGAAATCGAAGCAATCAAGTTCCCTATGACACTATTGCGTTCCCTTAAATAATCACATGCATTTGGTATTTTCAGAGCACCAAAATTTTCACAAGTATCTAATGTTTCTGAATTTCGACATCGTTGAACATTTACAACTATCTGAAAAACAAAACAAGAATTTTATTTATTTATTTATTTATCCGGTTTCATTACAGCTGTAAGGCCAATTGCAATGAAACTAGTTATGCACATATTGTATTAAAACTGATGTAAAATGACGAAGGGAATAGAGATGACACCTATTCTATTCAATATGTAAATATTCTACGGCCGAACATGTCTGGATATAGCATAACAAAGTAATATTGACAGAAATACACTTTTACGTATTTAAAATCCTAAGTAATTAGTATATTGCAAGTAAAACAACTGCCAAATCATATATGTATACATGAACATATTTCTCAGAAATTAAGCTACTGCTTTATGAAAAAAAAATTGTCGCCCGTTTTCTTTAAAATATTGTATGGATTAACTTATGCTTTATCTTTAAAGCCCTAATCACTATTAGTGTACAGCTACTTCGAAAAAACATTTCAGCCAAATCTGTGTTCCGGCTGTGGCGACCTCCCCTTGTTAGTAGTAAAGTAAATATATACTTCAACTAGCAAACGTATATACTATTTATGAAGAGTATATTTTAAGCTGTAACTGTATCATATACATTTAAATACATATTATCAACAATTTTTTAAACATATGCCCAGGTTGTGACTGTTGGTATTTTTAGTCTAGGTAATTGTAAAATTACTTCAGGCTTTTTATATTGCAGATATGTATTTCTTACCTTTACTTTTTTGATATCCCATAGGAGAGTAAATTTGGAGTTCACAATGGATGATTCCCGTCTTCTGTGTATAACTGTGTTCTCAAAATCCGTTATAACACAGTTCGGAACACACTTACATACATACACCCTATCGACCCTAGCAATCTAATTTCATAAAAAAGAAAATTTACAGTGTACAACTAGATACATATAGGTAAATAAATTAGATAACTAGAATATGATCTGGAAAATAAGTGCAATTCTTACAATAGAATAAGTATTATATTTTAAAAGAAAAAAATTTTTTAAATTTAATTAATATTAAGCAAAAGATAAAATTATTTACACGTACCTTGCGGACATCAATATCAGATACAATTAACAGTAAAATAAATATGCATAGTTTCATTTTTACAGAAAAATTCATCTCACTTCCTTGTCACGTTTAAGCTACAATAAAAGTGTTCACAAACTGCAATGTTTATTATATTGTAATACAATTTTAATTGTTTGCATGTGCAAGGGCATTGAAATGTAATTTCGATTATTGTAACAATTGACGAGGAAGAGCGTAGTTAAGTAAATTAAATTATATTGTGTAAAAATTTATCTTTATCCATTAACAAATACAAGTAAATAACAATTAATTCGATATCAACGATTGTTAGGTAATTTACTTCGGAACATGATGCTATATTTTAATTTTATTAGTAATGCAACCAATAAATAGACAAATTGGATAAATGACCAAGTTATGGACATACTTTGTCCCAATTGTAAATGGGATTTATAATAAAATTTAGTAGTACATAGAGACATGGTTGTTACATTAGAATTAGAATAATGGTTAACAGAATATGCCCGATGAAACAGTTAAATAAATTTATTTTATAAATTATGTTTAATATAATTGTCACAATACGTTAATAAATCTTTCATTTCTTTGTATTTTCCTATCACGCATGCTTCTTTAAACAGCAACCATTTCATATCTTGATGTTCATCAGACAACTTCACTTGTGTGTTTGGGTTTACAAGTTCCGCTAACCAATAAATTACGGTCTTCGTACGACCTTCTACCAGGTAATTTAAGATCTTTTTCGAATCTTCGTAAATTTTTAAGTCAGATTCCTTTAATCCAGCTTCTTCTTCCGTTTCTCGTAATGCTGTCATCATCACGTTAGTTTCGCCCGGATCGACATGACCTGCACATAATATGAAATAATCATTGACATAATTATTATATCAGCATAATTTTTACAAATTAACCTTTCGGTGGTGTCCAGTGATGATCCCCGTACGATGCTTGTAATAATAGATATTGTACGGTGTTGTTAATTCTTCTAAATATCACAAAACCTGCAGCAGTTTTACCTGTCATATTTTGACAACTGAACTGAGTTCAAAGCGGTTCAAAGATTTGTGCCGCCACCTTCTCGATAACAGTATACTCTTCGATAGTGTACACTGTTGACTTTTAACCTAAAAGGTTGTGATTTGTGTTAAATAGATATTATACAGCGTATAAATATATCTTTGAATGTGATTAACTTTAAAACAATAACAATTATTTACGATCTAATCTTGCCATCAACATTACTTAATGATTCCACAGACATATTTCAAAATATACTTTTTTACGATCTTCTCGATAACAGTGTACACTTTTAATCGCGAAGGTCAAATACTATTTATGTAAGCTACAAATTTCTTACGAACAAATGTACATGATTCACCCATGAGCTATTGCAAGGATGAAATCCTCCTTGAGCTATTGTCATACGTGAACTGATCACTCTATATTTAAACCTGTGTTTTTCTTGCTTTCTTTATGAACCTCTGCCTACCAGGACATCATACCGAACCAGCCTATTTCTTACAGTTGTCCTGTACTATATGCTACATGTATATGGATTTACAGGTAAACAGTATATACTGGTTCAAGAATTCATGTCTTTATTTTTTTTATCGAGCACAATTTTGCTACAACTAACATTCGATCATAATAAATGCAAAATGTACATAAGTAAAGTTGAAAATAAATTAACGGGCATACAGCCGCATCTCGTAAGTAGTGCCATGGATAATAAAATGCATTCAGCTAGTGTTACATTGGTTTATATTAAAACTGTTCTTCACTGCTCAGCGTATAGTTATCCTTGAGTGTGTTGAATTTCTCAATCAGCGTATTCACCGCTATTTCGCCATGTACAATATTATCTCTTGTACGTATATTCACCGTCTGATTCGTGCGTTCTTTTTCACCGACAACTGTCAAATAGATACATGCAGTTAACAACTTGGAAAGGTCAATTTACAGAAAACAAATTTACCTAGGATAAAATTAAATTGTGCCAGTTGTGCGTTACGCACTTTCTTGTTCATAGTATCACCGGCATCAGTGTCCACCTCGCACATGAAACCAGCTTCATATAACCGTTGTTTCACTTCGTTCGCGTACTCATCGAAAGCCGGCCCCACCGGGATAACCATAGCCTGACGCGGTGACAACCAGAACGGCCATTTGCCTGCATATGATTCTGTCAAAATGGCGATCATACGTTCCACTGAACCGAGTATAGCACGGTGAATGATCACCGGCCGCTTCTTCTCACCACTTTCACTTTATAAAAAATAGAATGTAATGAAAGAGTACATCAAATCTAAATTCGATTTCCAAATCTACCTAATGAATGACAAGTTGAATCGAATAGGTAACTGAAAGTCCAACTGGATAGTAGCACACTGATGAGATCGACGTAAAGCGTCCATGATGGTTATATCAATCTTAGGTCCATAGAACGCACCGTCACCCGGATTCAGTTTCCACGGTTCGCCAAAATTATCCAAACTCGCTGCGAGAGCCTAAACATTTATAATAAATGTATTAGAATGCACTGCTTCTTAATATGTATATGAATACCCTTTCTGCCTGGTCCCACATATCCACATCGCCCAGATATTTCTCAGGCCGCGTGCTCAACACCAGTTGGAAGGTGAAGCCGAATACATGATACACGGAACGTAGAAAATCTAGTGCACCGTACATTTCATCCTTGATCTGTTCCACCGCACAGAAGATGTGTGCATCGTCCTGTTGGAATCGACGCACTCGAGTTAGTCCGGACAACGCACCGGACAACTCATTACGATGCAGCACACCGAAGTCAGCCAACCGCAATGGTAACTCCCGCCATGACCGAATACGATTGTCAAACATCAAGCTGTCAGAACACAAATACATGGTATGCAATGTTTAATTGTTATATTATTGTTGTAAATACGACTCACCAATGCCCGGGACAGTTCATTGGCTTCAAAGCGAATGTATCTTTTTCGATTTCAAAGGAAAAAATATTATCCTGTGAAACATAAATGTATAACACGTACGAATTAACAATGAATATTTCAAGATTATAGCAAATATAGAATGAATGTATTTACAGCATAATGTGCCCAATGTCCAGAAGTTTGCCACAACTTGGCATTGTAAATGTTGGGTGTAATGACTTCTTGGAAGCCGCGTTTCCTGTATTCTTTCTTGATAAAGTTCATGAGCGTAGTGTAGATGTGCGCGCCTCGTGGCTGAAAGAAACACGAGCCGGGAGAAAGTTCATGGAAAAAGAACAACTCTTGTTCTCTACCGATCTTCCTGTGGTCCCGTTTCGCGGCCTCCTCTTGGAACTTTTCCCATTCTTTCAGCTGTTTGCTATCTGGGAAACTAATTCCATATATTCGTTGCAGCGTCTCAGCATCTGCCTTACCCTCCCAGTAAGTGGAGGAATTCTTGGTGATCTTCAGTGCTTTAACTTTGCCGGTGTGACGGACATGTGGACCCCGGCATAAATCAATCAAAGGTCCACAACGGTATACGGTAGTAGTTGGCGTATTCACCTTCTCATTCAAAATACGCACCTTGAATGGATTGTATTTGAACATCTCAAGAAGATCTTCCTTTTTCATCTCTAAACGTTCAAACGGCTGTTTCTCTTTAACGATACCTTTGATCAACGTTTCCACATATGGAAAGTCCAAATTCGAGATCTGTATTATACAATATGTAATGTTTATTATAACTTTCATATCTGTGATACTACCGAATTTACTTGTAATTTAAATGTAAATATGTTTGCTACAATTGAACATAAATAGTTATGAACTTACACCAGATCCTTCGAGGAACATATCATAATAAAAGCCACTGTCTATAGGCGGACCATAACACAAACAGCCACCATATACTCGTTCCATAGCTTCACCTAATATATGAGCGGACGAGTGCCAAAATACTTGCTGTGCCTCAGAATCATCAAACTTCAACAGCTCTAGTTTACAGTCAGCTTCCAATGGACGATCCAAGTCCCATAGCACACCATTTACTTTAGATATAACTGCATTATCAGCCAATCCTTGACTGCAACGTAATATCCATGTTTACTTGATACTAAACAAAACCACTAGTCTGTAAAGAAGACACACGTACCTTATCCCTTTGGCTACATCATACGCTGTGGTTTGCCAAGCAACAGCATCGACTACTTTACCATCGGGTAGAGTGACTTTAATGTCAGTCTTGGGTTTTGTAGCGAGTTCTTCAGTATATTGTACTTTCAGTTTGTCCCAGAGTGTCAAACGTTCTTGTATATACGCTGGCCAAGGTTTCATTTCGCTCACACTGCATTTTTCCACCGGCTTCTTTTCTTTTCCGCCTTTCATTTTCGCAGCCTGTACAAAGCGGTATGATATTAAACTATCGTTTTAAGAATAAACTGTATGATATACTGCCAAGGCACACCACAGGTACTATCAATGGTTAACACTACACGTATCAATACGAATATTGCATCATTTTCACGGAAATGCTATTGCAGCATATTCAGGTAAGTTACATGTGTCAAAAAAAATGGTCTACAAACCAAAGTTGCATATGCCTTGTGATAAACAGGAACTATATATTTACTAGAACGAACGAATCCTAGCATCACGATACTTTATAAGAATAGTAGATAAAGAAGTGTCATGCCTTTTCTTGTTTATTCAAATTGATGTTTTGCACACCATTCACCACGTTGTCGCCCATATTGAATTTACTGCGGCAGAGAAAGAGATCATAACATAGAATGAAATGGAATGAAAGACAATGAAAGGTATGATGTAGGAATCTACTTTATCGACTAAGCGCTATCAGGTACAAAATATGTTAAATAATGTTTTTTATACATACATCAACTTGCAATTTGTAGAATATTCTTAAAAAACAGCAAAGTTTTGCAAAAAAACATATATTTATAATGTCAACAATTTGATTATCATAGGGAATTTCATTTTTCGTGATTGGTTGTCACTTTTGCTGCAAACTTTAAGATGTTGAATGAATCAATGAAAATTTAACCTACTCCATGCAATATATTTATTTATTTAATCATGCAGACCACAGAATCTATAAATAAAGAATTGTGGCAAAAGTATGATACTCTAGAGTTAATAAAATTAATGCAGGAATTTCATGCACCAAATAATAAGGAGAAATACAATAACAATGAACTTTATATTGAGGTGTCAAATAAAATGTTTGAATCTGGTTATTCACGTACCTACATCCAGTGTAAAATCAAATGGAAAGAGTTAGTAGATTCATATAATGTTTACAAGAAGACTACTGGCAGTGCAGAACCTCCGTTTTGTGCAGAACTTGACCAAATATTATCCACTTCAATCGTCAAATGTGAAGCAACTAATCAATGTGGTCCACCGTGGAATCAGTTTGAAACCAACTTCTTAATCAAAGTAATGCGGGTCGGTAACTTTATACACAAACTAAAAATCTCAGATCCCGACACAGTTTATGAACAAATTGCTCAGTATATGCAAAAAGTCGGACCAATTTCGAGAACCAAAGAAGATATTCAGCAGCGATGGAAAAATCTAAAACAATCATATATCAAATACATCCGCGGTGATTTGTTGCACTTCAAGTATTTTGAACTAATGGATGCATTGCTTGACTGGGAACCGAACTCAATTGCGTTTGAAGAAGATCAATTTAAGGACGGGCACGAATACGGCGATGAATCGTATCAGAATTTAGATGATTTCGAAATACGGAATATACCGTCAAACAAACGTGCGTTGAATTGGACGCATCGTGAAACAGAGAGTTTATTAGATGTTATACAAAAGTACAATTTGCAAGAAATGAAACGTGACAATATTGCTGCTGTTTTCGATGAGGCTTCAATGCAGTTACGAATGCAAGGATTCAAGAGGTCTTCAGAGCAGTGTCGAGTAAAATTTAAGCATCTGAAAGTGAAATATTTCAGCGCACTACGCAAGGTATCTACGGAAGCAAGTGACAGCGAACAACCAGAAAAGTATTTCTATCACTTCAACAGAATAAAGGAGATATTACAAAATGAGAAAATCAGTTCAGAAGTAACAGTCAGTGGTGATTATACTACAGAACCAGAAGATAACGAGACCAGTGATTTGACACAAGATTCTGAACATTACGAGATAGAATATCTTGACGAACATCATGTAGAAGTTGAATGCACACCGCAGAACAGTACCAATACGAACGGAATGCCAGGCGAAATGTACGAGCAGCAAATACATGAAAATAATCTGCATTCGACGTACAGAAGTGCACGCAAGAGTCGTATGATCTGGTCTCAAACGGAAACGCAGAATCTGTTGAACTTACTAAAAGTACGCAACGTAAAGCGCTACTGTCGGCGGCCAATGTTTGAGGAAATTGCTCGGGAAATGTCACGCGCTGGATACAACAGATCTGCACAGATGTGCATGATCAAATGGAAGAATCTGCGCAACCAGTTGTACGCTAGTGTACGCAACATAGGTGACGGCAACGGCAAAGATGAACCGTGTCCCTTCTACGAGGAGATTTGTGAAATAGTGCAACGGAACGGAGTGTCCGAAATGGTATCAGTTGAGTTTGACGAGTCGGAAGATGGCGGGCAATATGAAGGTGATGAAGATGACTTAGTGTCAAAGAAACGACCGGGTCCAGCGAGAGAAGATCGTAGTGCAGAAGAGACGAAACGATTTAAAAACTGTGAAACCAATACCGACAGCAATGCGTATGTTTGTAATTATAAAATGGACGATGTTGAACATTACTGTATGTCACTCGCGATGACTTTCAAACGACTGGCACCGAAAAAACAAGCCAAATTACGTATTGAAATGCAAAAACTACTGTACACGGCAGAGTTTGATCCAGAATTTTAAATTATGTTTATTCACACCATGACTTTCTCGATTAAAAGTGTAACTACAATAATATATCGGTCATTGGAAGGGCCAGTAAAAGTAGAATGTACACTGTTATCGATAAAGTCGTGGGAACAATCATACATGTTTCCATTGTGAAATAATTGGTTACAAAAGATGAATTATGCTGTAAAATATTTTATTTGTAAAAATATCCAATGTATGTGTTCTAATTATAATTGTGCAAAGCAAAGTGACATGACATTAGTATATAATTATATAGTATCAATTACTAAATACGTATAAATACTAATACAAAAATCTTATAGACTAATTAAAAAATGTATGGCCACAACATGCAAAGTAATATGAACATTTTACAAAGCAATGATAACTCACATTCGATTCGTTTACGCAAATATATGCAAAGTATAGGTAATCATCATAATTCATTGGAGATATGATATAAACGTAAAGAAATATGTTCTTAAAAATATTGGACACTTTATGCATAAAATGTGTTTTAAAAAACCGTTGTTTATCAATCACTATTATTATAAACATATATACAAAAGTTCAACTTGTTCAAAATCAAAAGGGCCAATTTCAAAATCCATTTCATTAACAATCGTCACTAGATCATTGTGGCAATGAGTGTGTAATTCAGAAATCAGCCAACATGCCTTTGAATCAATAACAAATACAGTAACGTTTTAATTCGGTGGCGGATTTGTAATGGGCCGTTTAAACAGTAAGATGTGTGGTTCTGTAAATGAAGAATAACATAATACTGTCATTAACAGACCATGTTTTGCACGTCATAAATATCATATGATACATACCAGGTTGATGGGTCATGTAATGTACCCATCCTTGACTCTGTTGTACACCAATACCGCGCCATTCACTTTCAGACATGAGATGAGTCTTGGGAACCAGTTTCACAAGTTCCTTCGGTAACACAACATGTCTAAAAACAACAAACTGCTATAATACACAATATACTACATTTTAATAATGCACACTCATTAACACACTCCATATTACCCAGCAAAGAAAAGTTATCAGCTTCTGTTTTGCACTTTCAAAACCGGCTTCGTGAACACATGACAAGGATCCATTGTTAAACGACATAAAAACTATGCATGTTTTCAACGTACCTGTATTCGTATTTGTCATCATAATATTTATCCGAGTAATAGATATTCTTCTGGGTCATTGTGGTACTATTTGTTATTAACAATTCCGATTAGTTTCAAACTGCTATTTTTTTTATTTCTAACAAAACAACGGTTGTTACGAGTTGCTACGGACACTTGTTGCTAAAATATCAAATTAATTAAAACATGTTGGGCGACTGCGCAGTTATCGCCAGCCACTTCTCCTCTTAATCTTGACAAATCATGGCATTGTGTTCTTCTTCTTCTTCTTCTGGCAGTAGGTTGGTACATGTTATGACTGCATACAGCTTCATAGCACACTTCATAGTTATTAGCAAAGTGACAGCATCAAACGACGTTATACGTTTTATAAAAGTTTTATTATGCAATTTGGTGTGTAATAAATAATGTCTGCCAGAAGTCACAGGTAAATATTAAATTTGTATTATATATTCAGTATGAATATATTAAACATTGCTCTATTTATTTATTTGCACTCATAGACCGCGATATCCTTCAGATCGCACTGGGGATGTAACTTGTAAAAGTGAACGTCATCGTCGAAAATCAGAATCAAAATCAGAAAGCAATAGCGACAACAGTACTAGTAGTAGCAGTAGTAGTAGTTCTAGTAGTAGTAGTAATACTAGTACTGACAATAGAAGACTCAAGTCAAGTAGTCGTTCAGACAGCAAACAGAAAAAATCAAACAACAAAATGAATAAGCTTTCCGCATCGCAACGTAAAAACAAGAAAAAAGAACGTAGTTCGTCGCCTGACTCTTCAAGTTCAGATTCAGATGGTTCAGTTAAACTGTTGGAAAAGTTAAAGAAAGAACGATTGCGTCACACGGATGATCGTAGAAAAATGAAGGATATGCAAAAAGCCACTGAAACGCCAGAGGAGAAGAGGCTACGACGTTTGATGAAAAAAGAAGCCAAGGAACGAAAGCGTAAAGAACGTATGGGTTGGGATAATGATTATTTGCATTATACGAACACAGATAACCCATTCGGTGATGGGAATTTATTGTCAACATTTGTATGGACAAAGAAACTCGCCAAAGAAGGCTTAATAGGTGTGAGTAGAGAAGAACTAGAGACACGAAACCGGTACAAACAGGAGGAGAATAAACGGGAATTGGAGAAAGTGAAGAAACGCAGACAGGAACGTGAATTGGAGCGACAACAACGTGAGGAGGAAATGTCTATGTTACAGCGGAGTAAAGAAGCGGCACAATTCGAGGAATGGGAACGTCAAGAGGACCAATTTCACTTGGAACAAGCGAGATTACGATCACGCATTCGCATCCAAGATGGCCGCGCAAAACCAATTGACTTACTGGCGAAATATATTAGCGCAGAAGAGGAAGTGGATGCTGTAGAAATGCACGAACCGTACACGTACTTGAATGGTCTACACATAAAAGATTTGGAAGACCTGGTCGAAGACATCAAAGTCTATAAGGAACTGGAACGTGGCAAGAACTTAGATTACTGGAACGATATCACTGTTATAGTGGAAGACGAACTGCAGAAATTACGAAAATTAGAGAAACAAAGCGACTACGAAGCTGCAGTGGGCCGACGTGAAGGTATACATCAGAGTGTAGCCAAAGATGTAACGTCACTGTTTAAAGGTAAAACGGCAGGCCAACTAGCAGCCCTGCAGACACAAATCGAAAGTAAAATAAATGGTAAAGCTGATGGTATTGACATTGGCTACTGGGAATCGTTATTATCACAATTAAAAGCACATATGGCACGTGCCCGGTTACGGGACCGACATCAGGATAATTTACGCAAGAAGCTACAGGTGCTGAAAGCTGAACAAAGAGTAGCGGTTACCGTTCAGAATAGCAGTGACTCGGAGGGAAGCGTCCGATCAACACAGAATCAGCAACAACGGGTGAACAAAACAGAACCAACTACCTCGGGACAACCAGGCACAAGGATCGAAGCTGACTCAGATCAAGAAGGGTAAGTACTATTATGCATAATAGTAAAATTAAACGTCTTGCCGAGATACAGTATTGAATAACAAAAAGTTATATTACGACAAACATTATAAGAAATTTTTTATTGCAACATTTCTACGGGTATCGCAAATATAATAATTAATTTTTTTCCGCGAAGTCTAGAGTTGTGCAGTAATATGTTTTGCTCTATATTAATTTAAAAACACTTTGATTGGATTTATTATTGAATTCCAATAATATAAATCTTGATTTGTCTACAATTTTAAATTGTTGTCAGGTTACAGAAACCTTCAGATTATCTTTGTTTAAATTGCTAAGAATATAATGTTTCTAATATTATAATCTATTTTAGTGAGAGTGAAGGCGAGGATGCTGCTAATGCTATTTTATCAGAGTGTTTCCGAGACTATGAATCCGGTGGTTATAGTCCGTCGTTCCTGAATTCGTTACAACTCGAGCCTGGAACAATTGTTGTTACCGAAGAAGATGATTTAAAACGACTGGACTTTGCTAGGCTACAAGTCCTTGGCACTGGAAGTAAAATAGAGGTAAATAAAATCATATTTAGTATGTTTTCTGACTTGTGATACACCTGCAATCGCGCTTACGAATATTGCTATAATTTTAATTTATTTGTTTCATAGAATGTCGGGAACAAAGAAGAACAATTATTACAACGTGAAGCTCGCAAGGGAATGGGCAATGATGAGGCACAATTCTCCGTGGAGATGTCACTGGATAGTCAAGTGTACCTGTGGTCCGATAAATATCGGCCCCGTAAGCCTCGTTACTTCAACCGAGTGCATACGGGCTTTGAGTGGAACAAGTACAATCAGACACATTATGACATGGACAATCCACCACCGAAGATTGTGCAAGGATACAAATTCAACATTTTCTATCCAGATCTGATCGACAAGAACAGTACACCGGAATATTTCCTAGTAAGTACATATTTGACACTGTTACCCTAAGCTATAAGTATGATTATACACTGATTTCTCTATCTACTAACAACTTTCCAATTACTGTATTCGTCGGTTAATAATATTGAAATCTCTGTCAACATGATCAAACATAAAGTATTATATTGTTAACTGTTATATTGACTTAGTTGAATGGACAGAAATTGTGTTTAAAGTAACGTCAAACTAGAATTATCATATGTACATTATGATATAATATTGGTGTAATATTATCTTCAATTTAATACAAGTTAATGAATGATTTTCAGACACCATGTCCAGAGAACCGTGAGTTTGCGAATCTACGATTCCATGCCGGGCCGCCGTACGAGGATATCGCATTTAAGATTGTCAACCGGGAATGGGAGTACTCGTACAAACGTGGATTCCGATGTCAGTTTCACAACAACATATTCCAGCTGTGGTTCCATTTCAAACGCTACCGTTATCGCCGATAGCTTCACATATATTTACTATTTGTCAATTTGTACATAGATACATTTTCAATAATAACAATTTTAATATGATTTACACGCAGTCATTTATTAAGAGTTTATTAGCTAGTTATATTGTATTATAATTGGTACGTTTTTTGCCATCTGTTGTGATATCAAGCGCAAGTTTAGATCCGCGGTCTGCTGCCAGTGATACTTCTGTTCGGTTAGTATTTTGTTCTATAGCGCTATTGTCTGGCGGCGTGCAATGTAACAGACGTGGCCCGAGTTGCATTATTGCCAAAGCACCAATTGGCGAAGTGATAATAATTGAGAGTACAGCTACAATTAACATTGCATTGGCATAGGATTTCAGTTCAGCCGAATCAGTATGTCTGGCGTAGTCCAGTGCGACTGGACCAAGGGCAGCCTGTGAAACAAATCGGTAAGTACGAGTTACAATGAGGCAATTTAACATTACGTACCTGTACTGTCGCTTTTGGAATCCATGATACAGCAACAAATATATTTTCTTTTAGATTTAAATCACTCCATCGTGTTATAACCAGCGATACTAACATTCGAATCTGTCAGCAGGTAAATTACAAATGCAGGCAACGAACGTAACTTTAACATTATGCACGTTACTTCAGCAATATCGATAAATACTTACGATTAACGCGACTATCATAGACAACGAACCCCATAATACAACATCAGCCTCCAGTACGGAGAAGTCTACTTCCATTCCTATTAAACCGAAAGATATAGGTTCGAAGAACCGCCACAGCAGACTGAAATTAGCCTTCACTGGATTCTACATTTAGAACATTTATTTATTATCATAAATGCCTGTTATAAGTGAATGTATTTGTGTACGTACGAAACTATCCCAACCCTGTTGCCGCCAACCAAGACAAGCTACAAACGCAGATACAATACAGCCTAGAGTACCTGCGCCACCATAACCAATGGCCTGACTACCAACAGACGCTAGTACACTCACAGCACCGATCACTAACGTACGCAGACTCACCAAATGTTCCTGTAATAGTGAAACGTACCAATGTACTGAACGAATATTCTGTATTCAGTGCGACTTACATCCTTGTGATGCGGCAAATACTGAGCTACCACACCAAACACAATACCATATGCAAAACCAATTGCAATCACAATGGGTCCTTCAAGTAACTGCATAAGAAGCGAACCCGTGCTGAAGATGATACCGATGACTATACCAAAACAAGCAATGCACGCTATGTCATCTAGAGTGGAAGCGGCAATCACTAGCGTGTGTATGCCCTTATTCACACCATACCCTCGGTCTTGTAACTCGAATAAGCACGGTATAATTACAGCAGGAGATACGGCACCCATCAACAAACTAAAATAATAAAGAATCAAATCGTATATTAGAAATTACTTGGTTCTACATGTATTCGAGTAGTTACCCTAACAATAGGCCCCATAACCATGGCAGATTCATAAGGAAATGTGAAGTGACAGCTACGACGACGACCTCCACAGCTGCCGGTATCAGTGCGAGAGATAGTACCATGCCGCTCATTCTCCGTAGCGCCGTCGGGTCTAAACCCAGACTCGCAGGTAGCAGAATATTCACAAGCGCCATTTGTCTATAAATTATTTACAAAATGGTCATTAATAGGTAACATAATTTTCTATAAATTCACTGACATTGAAATTATAAACATAATCTAATAGATATCAAAAATTACATAATTTATGTATTCAATTCCATTTTGAAAACTCTGCTGGTATCTTTCTTACCGTAATATCGTTGCAAACGCCTTGTAATCATCGGATAAGTTTAAGAATCCAACGTTCTTCAGCAATACACCAACTGCTAGCATCCCTAACATGGGCGGGATTCGAACCACGTTCATTAGCACGCCGGCTATCTTACCTACAATGAAAAGAACCTACAATTACATACATCAACCTACACATGCATACAAGAACTTGATAATCTTACCGCTAAACTAAACATCTGACTATCGGGTGCGACTGCATCTTTGAACAATGAATACGCGATAGCCCACAAGGTTAGGGCCAACAGCAACAAGGAAGCTACTTGACTTATATTAATCCACGGTAATCGTGAACACTTCGTCTTTAACCATTTCATTATGGCTTCCGTATTTGTCAACTTTGCCTAGAACAGAGGAAACAATTAAAAGTGTTTGTGTAACTAATTCATTAGATACTTTGAAACATTATTTTAGTTCCATCAGATACAATGAAAAATAAAAAATATACATAAACACCAATGTATAAATCTGCAAATAGAAAGAAAGTTAATTAAGAATTAACTTTACCATGAAATTATAACAATATCACATGGATTACGATACGGTACGCAAAGGAGATACTGTTGTTTTATATTCAAATATAAACTTGGATAATTTGTTAAACAATTGTAATATAAAATAGTTGTCGATAGAGATCTCTATACATCTTTTAATACACAAAATTTCACTGGATTTTTACATGCAACTGACTGGTCACTTTCGGTGAAATGCAAGATTATTGTATAATACACATAGTCTAAAGCACTTATTATCGAACTTACTGCTTCATTGCATTACTTTCAATAAGTACAGAATGTGAGTGTGTCTTATCAATTATCATCTATTAACTTTACACATCGTTTAACACAATTTCATACACAAATAACGACTACTGATCACGTGCTGAATGCGCGGATTTAAATGCTGAGCGTCGCTGTTGAGGTTAATTTAATGTAGCATGTGTTTTATTCATAGCCAATAAGAAAAACAATAAATTTATATGACGCACTTGGCAATTAATAAGTAATGTTTATCGTTTGCAGCTCTGTCTGTTTCTTTCTAATACAATACTGATAAGATAAAACAAACATAATTGAGTCATCAGACAATAATAATATTTAAACCCAATATTTGCTTCCAAATTAATTACAGGTCATGTCATAATAATAAATCGATGTCAGTTAGTCCATAACCAGCTGTACCGTATTATATCTACGTATTGTTGGTTGCGGACTGGCAGAAGCATTCATTCATTATTCGGTATAATTTAGATGTTTTTGTTAGTTAATGTAGTTGAGATTGTTGATATGATTTTGCCAAGGTTGCAATTATTTTTGTATTACAACCAGGTCACCATTTGTACTTACATAGTTTGTGAATTTTATTTATTTTCATGGCCAACATGTAATAATTATATATAGAAAAGCCCCTGTAATAATAATAAATACCTCTAGTGCCCTTATTGATGATGAGGTAGGGCAGAGTAGGGTAGGTATGATAAATAGTGGCGGTACGCATTCAATCTATTAAGAAATTATTTATAAAATACCAACAGATTATTAATAATAGCCGGTAAAGTGAAATTGATAAATATTTATGAAATTATCATAATCGCCAATATTGGGAATTACAATTTACCTCCTATAATTATGTATAATTATTAGTTTATGTTATTTAACATAACATATATTTATATTTGCTATGAAGGATTTAAAAAATTTGTTTCAAAGACCTATATATTTTTTAATAAAGTATAAACTTGTATTCGAAGGTTAGAGATACATTGAATAAAATGACATATATTTTTACACTCTTGAATGTACATATATAGTTCGAAGTTAGATGTTTCCTTTTAAGAAAATAAACTAGTATATTAGTCATTGAGAGGTTAGTGTTCTACTTGGGCAGTGCTGGGCAGTGCCGTGCGAAGGGCGTATATCTGTGGAATAAAGAAATGAGGTGTTTTAAAATTTATACATACAAATGCCTCTACATCAGATTCTTAAAAAAATATTCTTAGCTAGAGATGATTAAACAAAATTCTGCCAGAAGCGCCGAAATATTTTAGTCCAGTCCTGTAGTCTGATCGCCTGAAAACAAATCAATTCCTTATGCAGAACGATATGACGTCATGTCTGTAGGCGGTGCTTTTTGGTGGCGTCATTATTGAAGTGAATAGGACCGTGTTCAAAGATATTTCAAATACTTATTTGAAATTAGAAGGACTGGAGCATCGAAATAAATAATCAAGGTAATTTTATTTAATTATTTTTACAAACATCATTTTATTACTAATTAATCATTATATACGAATCAGTCATACTGAGAGGATATTTCAACAGGAAGATGTTACTGTCAGTTAGGAAAACTGCATTTTCCTTTGAATACCCGTGAGCGAACCTGGCAATATGAAGAATGATACACAATTCCGTATAATATTACTGAAACTGGACCTGTCGCATGTGCCAGTGGTGTAGGTAGACATGGGTAGACGGACGCTCCGTCCTTCTCTACAACACCGTATGCGTGTGTGTATGCCCCTTAGTTACAGTTATTTAGTTGATGGCCAACCGTCATCGACAGTGGTGGTGGCGGCGTGACAGTGCCGCAATAACAGTGCCTTTCTTACCGGCAATTCGGACACCGCATCCTGGACGTGGAGCGTCCACGATTCCGTCGTCTATGAAGTGGCGAACTATTAAACAACAACAGCAGCAGCAACCCTTCCTGGTGTTGCCGTTGTTAGAACATGAACGATCCGTGAGTGCCGAGTCACAATTAATGCAGCGCCGACGTCAACGTGTTCCGCCGGAGGTCAAGCCGCTGATGATGGTGTCCACTACACCAACTTTGCGGCTTGCTACGAATCGGAGCAATAGGAATGTTTCGGCAAGTACAACGGATACTTGGCCACCGAAACATAGCATCGGTAAGTCGAAGAAACGATCAGGTATGTCAGTGATAGAAATTGAACGGCCGTTGACAGCTACTTTAGAACGACCAGTGCTACTCAACATGAGTCTATTGGATAAGTTAGACATGTCCAGGGTACGAAAAGAGTTCCTATGTATTACAAATCTATGTCGTAAGCCCGCCAAACATAACCTTTACAACAATGCTAGTAGTGACCGAAAATGTATTAAAACACGATCTCGCCGGCCGGAGACAACGAGTGAGGATAGTGTTATAGAAAGTGACGAGAACATGAGTGTGCGATCCCGTGCACGTGCACGCAAAGTGTCCAAAATGATGAATACCACGTCACCAAGAAAAACAGTCAACAATAACAGCAACAACAACAATGTCAAACAGTTGCACATCGCTAAGCAGAAACAATCGAACGACACTAATAACAATAATGCGGATAAGCATAGGGTGGTGGTGGAACAGTGTGCTGTGACAGATAGTATTGACAGTAGCAGTAGCAGTGTAAGCGTTAGTGCTGGTGGCGGTGGTGGTGGTGTAGGTGGTACGAATAAACATAAACTACGTCGTTCACCAAAGCCCATTGACGCGGCGTTCTCCGGCCCGAAAACAGCTCGGACGTTACCGGAACCGTGTAAGACGTGTGGCCGTCCTGATCAGCCGGAACGGTTCCATAGCCATCCTGCCACACCGCTCATACGACCAGCAACTAAGCGAGCTGGTGCCTTGACACCCGGCGGAAACACCAACAAACACATGATGAAGAACAGCGTCCAGAAGCCGGTGGCAATGAAATACAAGGGAACAAAAAAGAAGGCACCCGCACCACCAGTACCAACAACAACACCGGTGCCATCAGCGGCACCAACAGCAGAACAAAATACAAGACCAAAATCACCACAACGCGGCCCACGAACTGTCATCTGTTACATTTGTGGCCGTGAGTTTGGAACTGCGTCGTTGCCTCTGCACGAGCCGAAATGTCTGCAGGTAATTGTATAAAAATAGCATACAACTCATCATGATCAGCATTGCTGTTTTTAATATGACATCATAACTATTTTTCATCATTAGCTAATGTGTACAGGCAAGCAGCATTACACGAATGTAAAGTTTGTATTAAACATACATGTTTTGGAGACTAAAAGTATAGAAAACCATTATTGTGATCGATTCTTTATACATACGTGGAAAATTCCTACATTAGGTTTTATAAACAAACTAGGTCGCGCGCGCACTCTTTTCATTTCCAGATACCTGTCATGTCATTCACTATTATTAATATTAGTGTAATGCCCTTTCACCTCTAAAGGTACCTGGTACCACGTAGTACCAACCCCCCGTATTCATGAAACTAACCCATAAATAATTATTTACTAAAATCGTTCTTTATTGATTGATTTCGTACGTATACATGTAGTTATTATGAAATCACTACAATTGAGGACTAAGCAGATTCATGTTAATAGAAATGGGAACGGGAAAATGCACAATTACCGCGTCAACTTCAGCGGAAAGCACCGGTGAAACCAGAGCAAGCCATGACTCCGGAGCAATGGAACAAATTCGCCTGGGAAGCATCGCAGGCAAGTATAGTAAATAAGTTCTAATACTGAAGAAGACAAACTAAACTTAATCTAAGATTTTAAAGCAAATTGCCTTGTCTTTCATTTTGTATCGTAGTATCCTTACCTGCCCCTTACAATCGGACAATAAAATCTTAATACTGAAACAGCATAGCAGAGCCAATTAGTAACTGTTGTAGTAATAAAAATTTTTGTTGAATTATAAACGAATGTTGTGTGCAACTACGTATATATTTTTCATACCCGTTTGATATACTATGTACGTACATATTTGCATGTACTGACTTGCCGTTCCCATAGTGGTTCGTTCGGATCGATCACGACTGTGTATGTTGATGATTATTATTGTTACTATTATAATCATTATTTTTTTGTTGACATTGTGTCCATCTACTCATTGGTCGCGTATTGCATGCCACTGCTTCTATCACGTAATGACAAAGGAAGGTCAAGGTTCATGTTTCATGTACGTTGTATGTTCGATATTTCCAATTGACGTAATTCACATGTACAATACATGTACAACCATTTTACCGTAATTGACGAAAATTACTTCGTTCTAATGAATTAATAATTAGCTGCCCACTTCTTCTGTAAGTAGTAATTCGTGCTTATGCGAGGTTTTCGTTGGAAAATAGAAAATATTCAGGGGGTCAGTAGGCTGGTCACGGAATAGGTCAGATTATTCTACCTTTGCTAAAACTATAATCGGTTGCACTGCTGACCTGGTATTCTTACGGAACTGGTCGCACGTTTTTAGATACTGTAAAGATAAGATTCTACGTTACCGAGATTCTACAGTTTGAATAAGCCAATTGTGTCCAAATCTCAACGTGTGTTCTATTTTGGTATAAATAAAATTACATATTCGGTAGATAAAACAATTATTTATAGTACAGAGTATTATTAATAACAGCTGTATATGAATATAGTCAGTTCAGAGTGGTTCAGAGTTTATTATTAAACCCGTGAACTTACAACAACTATTTTCAACTGTACGAGTGCAATTATGAAACAAGATCAATATTTCTAATATTACTGCACGGGTGCTTATATTAGTGCCTATATATCATTAACACACTACAATTGCATTCTATCGATAAAACAACACTGTCCAATGTATAAAATGGCTTTTAATAGACTAACATTCTTACGTGGAAATTTGCATTACAAATGTATGCTTGTACAACGGTATGTTTCATTACAATTTTTGTTATGAAAATATAGACTTTCAGTTTGCATGTATTCGTTCGTAAAATTTAAAACGCTGTAGCGTGTTTGCGTGTACTGTAAATTATTAAAAACTTTGTGTATGTTTGTATCATGAATTCATACGGAAAATTTATTCAAAGCGTTGTCATTAACAACAGTACATAATTATAATATTAAATCTTCTACGTCTAAAGATTCTTGGTACAAATGGCTGATTTATTTCCATTATTCATAGTTATATTATAAATAACGATATATGTATAATACTCGTAGATATGTACATATTGATACAACATCTATCAAATTATTTAATTTATTTTTATAAATTTAATGAAACTTCCTTTCGTCGTAAATAAATTTCGTACTAAAAATAATATATGATATACAGTAGAAATGTGTATTTCGATTTCATCATAACGCATAGTTTGACTTATGTCTTTTGGCCTTACAATAGTCAAGGCAAATAATATTAAATCCATGTTACTAATAATTTATTGTGAATACGTCATTACTGGTATTAATTTTAGATTAATTGTAAACGTCCTCTATACAGCTCAGCATTATTGATAAATACTAAACTATTTTAAGAACGTGTGTGTTACAGGCTGCTTTAGCACGTTGCGAGAATTGTGATCGAACATTTCTTCCTGATCGACTGATTGTTCACAAACGCAGCTGTAAACCTGGAACAGCACAACGCGTCAATTTCCCAACGGTAACGAATTATATTCCTTCTCAACTAATCTCTCTACAAGTTTCACATATTTCTTTACAGAGTCGTGTAGCTGACATGACCCTTGTAGAACACAACACAACAACATCTCCAGCAGTAGCAGCAGCTGCTGTAGTTAGTCCTGGTGGTCCACCAGCTCGTGTAGAGTGCTCTGTGTGCGGCCGTATGTTCGGCACAAAATCCATTGGCATTCATGAACCGCAGTGTTTGAAGAAATGGCAAGTGCAGAACAATCAACCGGCTGGAATACATCCAGCGACAGTTAGGAAGGACAACGAAGTTACAGTGAATGCACCACCAACTACTACAACAGCAACTAGAGCACCAGTACCAGCTGGCGGAAGCAGGCCTCCTAGTGGCCCTAAGAAACCCATGTTGCCATGCTACATTTGCGGCCGTGAATATGGTACTTCCTCTATCTATATTCACGAGCCACAGTGTCTGAAACGTTGGCAACATGAGAATGATCAACTACCAGCTCACCAACGTCGTAAAGAACCCCAGCGACCAGACATTAAGTTCACTCGTAAGTATATTTATTTACAATTAAGCCGTTTACTTTGAAAGCTATTTTAGACATATTACTTTTATTTAGAAACATATCATCAGCTCATACTTGCATAAAAGTTATTCTTTATATTTTCCATAATAGATTTACACTACTTTCAAAGTAAATGTCTCACGATTAATGTAACTAACTTCATAATATCTGAATCTGGAATGTTACTGTTCATCAAATATACTTGCAACTTCTATTGACCGTTTAGGAAACGTATTTCACATACTTTGTTGTTCTTCTCCATGTACATGTTACAAATATTGCACAAATTGTCCAAAAATAATCCACATTCGTTTACTGAAACAAGATGAATTATACATGTATATTAGACAGGTATAATTTATGTAGAAATTAACGGTTATCATGTTTTATTGATTGGTTGCTGGAAGTTGGAAATACCAAGAAATATCTTACATCAAATATCATTTAACGAAAAGTACAATTTTGTTTTCGAATTGTAATCGATAAATGTCAATGACCGCGCGTGGGACTAGACGTCCACCCAGACATCTGATACATGCAGCATGCACCATTTTGAAAAACCCGCCCGTCATTCGGACCATGCGCCATTTTACAGCCCAATCAATGCACTGCATTGCAGGCACAAAATAATCATAATTTCTTACTCGAAAAGTAGACACAAATATTAACTATCGAATTGTTAGTAATGATGAAACTTTATTGAGTTTTCTAAATCATGTCTACTACTCTGCATATATGATAAACATTAAATTATTTACATCAATGGATATTTTTATTTATGAATTACAGCTAGCGGACAAATAGATTACGAGGCTACTAATGAAGTCAAATGGAAATCACATCTTTCACAACTTATTCCTTGTCAGATGTGCGGTCGAACATTCAATCCAGACCGAGTCATTGTTCATGAACGCAGTTGTAAAGGAGAACCTAATAAACTATTACAATAAACACGCTCATATAAGCATTAATATCTGTATACTAATAATATATATACTCTTAAATATAAATTATAACCTTGCAAATACACATGTACACAATTTGACACATGATTTTCCACTCCCTTTGTGCATATGTGACCAATTGTATAGCGCAGTAGTACAAGTCACCTCATTGCTAGGCGCAGGTACTACAATGTGCTAGTATAACAAAGAGGCGGCAAAAACTACATAGTGCTAATACTACCTATCACATTGTATAACATTGCACAACATTATTACATATACATAACTGTATTTATATTATTGTATATTATATTTCGGGCACAATCTATTTATTTTCTTACCAATATTAATTGTTATATTAATTGATGTATTATTGTGTACATACATAACTATATATCACGGACTATTGTTTGATTGGAATGATTGAAAATAAATTAATTTTGATACGAAACAGTGGCATATTGAGTACCATATCGCAATCCTTTGTTTCAGCTACGGGCGATGTTGATTTTATTGGTACATTTCATCGGATTTGGGAAAATCATCTTGCTGAATTGGTTAAATGTCGAACCTGTGGCCGAAGATTTTTCCCTGACAGAATTGAAAAGCACGAGCGTGCATGTAATAATTTACCATTGAAAATTAAAAAGAACTAAATTGTGTATAATTTATAAATAAATAAATAAAATACTCATCATATTTCATAATGTTATTATTCCGTTATGTGCCGCTCTATATAGAATACAGGTATACTAGAAAATCGTATTAGGCATATATAAGCTAGCATCCCATTGGTGAATCTCAGACAGCCGATAGTGTGCGGTGCTGCCACCTGTGTTACTGACAGCTGCGTGGCAACTACAGATACTTTTCTCTTCCTTTCGTAGGGAGTACGCCATTGTTGGCGTATCGTGTATAGACTTGGCTGAAGAAATCAACAAACATCCAAAATGGTAAGTCCAAATTCTAGCTTAAATGTATCTCAATTCGTTCAATGGTTAATGCTGCACATTATTCAATTAATATTTTATGCAATATTCTGTCAGATTAGTTCATATTTAACTAAGAACTTGGGATTGCACAATACCATGAAATACCTGTGTATGGTGCTTGTGTTTTGTGTTTCGTCCTCTGTGTACAGATATGTGACAATATTAGTGCGCGGATATTGAATGCTAATTATTCAATTGGCAATTTCTACTAGGTATCGTGGAGTGAAAATTATGTAAATATGTTTGTAGTTTACACGTTGACAGTACCCTACGACTTGGAGAGTTACAGACACGAGGTTTTCTTATTTTAATTCGCGAGAACAAATATTTAAACACATGTAATTCAAAGTGCTACAATATGTTCGAGAAAGCGTATAAAATATCTTTGAATAATGGTGATGATTTAAATACACATATGGTAGAATGTAGTGATCATATGATTTTATTGTTGGATGTTTTTGTGTTACAGGTGAACTTCACCGTAGATGAAATCCGTGCCATGATGGACAAGAAGAAGAACATCCGTAACATGTCCGTCATCGCGCACGTCGATCACGGCAAGTCTACGTTGACCGATTCGTTGGTCTCTAAGGCCGGTATCATTGCCGGCGCCAAGGCTGGAGAAACTCGGTTCACAGATACACGTAAAGATGAACAAGAACGTTGTATTACCATTAAATCAACGTAAGTTATAGTATAAAACACACAATCTTACACAATATGTTTACATGATGATTGTTCAATCACAGACCTGTTCCGATAAGGATGAGGACAAATAAGAACGGCCAGCTGAAATAATACTAATCTGAAATGATACAACACATTTGCCAAACACTATAGCTAATATTGTTATATTTTCTTGTGTATTCCAGTGCCATCTCTATGTACTTCGAGCTTGATGATAAAGATTTAGTGTTCATCACCAATCCTGACCAGCGTGAGAAGACCGAGAAAGGTTTCTTGATCAACTTGATCGATTCCCCCGGACACGTTGACTTCTCATCTGAAGTAACAGCTGCCTTACGTGTCACCGATGGTGCTTTGGTTGTTGTCGATTGTGTATCAGGTATGTAATATTGCGTTATATTATTCCTCTTTGTTCAGTTCTGATTTTACTATCCTTTGTTATGTGTAGGTGTATGTGTACAGACTGAAACTGTACTGCGTCAAGCTATTGCCGAACGTATTAAGCCCATTCTGTTCATGAACAAAATGGACCGTGCACTGCTGGAGTTGCAACTGGAAGCTGAAGAACTGTATCAGACTTTCCAGCGTATTGTTGAAAACGTTAACGTCATCATTGCCACCTATTCCGATGACAGCGGACCCATGGGTGAAGTGCGCGTAAGTACAACAACATTTAATTAAACAGCTTACATTGCTACAGTACATGTATATGATGATACTTGACAGACCTGTTCTGAATTATCTAAATGCGGATACTATAATCTCATTCTGATCATACATTATAAATAATACAAGTTCAACTTACATGTATATGCTAGTATACGAAAGTGTACTGATTGTGGTATTATATTTCTGTATAGGTCGATCCCAGCAAAGGTTCGGTTGGTTTCGGTTCCGGTCTTCACGGCTGGGCTTTCACCCTGAAACAGTTCGCTGAGATGTACGCCGAAAAGTTCAAGATCGACGTTGTGAAGCTAATGAACCGGCTGTGGGGTGAGAATTTCTTCAATGCCAAGACAAAGAAGTGGGCCAAACAGAAGGAATCTGATAACAAACGTTCCTTCTGCATGTACATCTTGGACCCCATCTACAAGATCTTCGACAGCATCATGAACTACAAGAAGGAGGAAGCCGAACAGCTGTTCGAGAAGTTGGGCGTTGTGTTGAAGCACGAAGACAAAGACAAGGATGGCAAACAACTGTTGAAGGTTGTCATGCGTACTTGGTTGCCCGCTGGTGAAGCTCTACTTCAGATGATTGCCATTCATTTACCATCCCCTGTTGTGGCTCAGAAATACCGTATGGAGATGTTGTACGAAGGACCCCTTGACGATGAAGCCGCCATGGGTGTCAAGGTATGTGTATATGTATTTTCTAACATTAGGATTATTCATAATTCCTTACATGACTAGCAAACATTTCGATCCTCGAAATTCCTATTTTATATGATGATTGTTCAGACCTGTTCTGAATTAAATTCGTGACAGACAGTTAAGAACGGCCAACTGATTCATTGTATATGAATTAACTTAATTGACTATAGTGTTTTACATTTATACTAATGCTTGTTACTTGTGTTGTTTGTAGACTTGTGATCCCAATGGTCCATTAATGATGTACATTTCCAAGATGGTACCGACCTCGGACAAAGGTCGTTTCTACGCGTTCGGTCGTGTGTTCTCTGGTAAAGTAGCCACTGGCATGAAGGCTCGCATTATGGGCCCTAACTTCGTGCCCGGCAAGAAAGAGGACTTGTACGAGAAGGCCATCCAACGTACCATCCTTATGATGGGCCGTTACGTTGAAGCTATCGAGGATGTACCGTGCGGTAACATTTGCGGTCTGGTCGGTGTCGATCAGTTCTTGGTGAAGACCGGTACCATTACCACGTTCAAGGACGCGCACAACATGCGTGTAATGAAGTTCAGTGTGTCACCCGTCGTACGAGTTGCCGTTGAACCCAAAAATCCCGCCGATTTGCCCAAGCTGGTCGAAGGTTTGAAGCGTCTAGCCAAGTCGGATCCTATGGTACAGTGTATCATTGAAGAATCGGGTGAACACATCATTGCTGGTGCCGGTGAGTTGCATTTGGAAATCTGTCTGAAAGATTTGGAAGAAGACCACGCTTGCATTCCCATCAAGAAGAGCGACCCTGTTGTATCGTACCGTGAAACCGTCAGCGAGGAGTCCGAACAGATGTGTCTGTCGAAGTCTCCCAACAAGCATAATCGTCTGTTTATGAAGGCGCAACCCATGCCTGATGGTTTGGCCGAGGATATCGACAACGGTGACGTGAATCCACGCGATGACTTCAAGTCTCGTGCACGTTACTTGACCGAGAAGTACGACTATGATGTAACCGAAGCTCGTAAGATCTGGTGCTTTGGCCCTGACGGCACTGGTCCTAACATTCTGGTGGATTGTACCAAGGGAGTGCAGTATCTGAATGAAATCAAGGATTCCGTAGTAGCTGGTTTCCAATGGGCTGCCAAGGAGGTGAGTTATTTTAAATTAAACTATCATGTATAACCCTTCCAGCACAAAAAGGGCCGCTCTACAGTCGATGTACGGGATCAGCCTCTGGCTGGTGTCGTCATGCGACGTTGACAGTGTTGGCAGTGCACGATGGAAGGAGATCAAACACTCAGTGGTTGATATTTAAACGCTATTACAGGACCTCTATCTTTATGTCCCGTTGTGATACGCTACGATATTGACTACACATTCGCATTCACTAAAAATCGTTAAGATTCCATAATGTGAGAATGTTATTAATTCTTGTATTTGTCTAGGGTGTGCTTTCTGAAGAGAACTTGCGCGGTGTCCGATTCAACATCTACGATGTGACTCTGCACGCTGATGCCATCCATAGAGGTGGTGGCCAGATCATTCCAACCACCAGACGTTGCTTGTACGCATGTCTGTTGACCGCTTCTCCTCGGCTTATGGAACCCGTATACTTGTGTGAAATTCAGGTAAATACAATACAATACTTTGTACATATGCATGAATTCCTGTGATATTTTGAGTGGCTCTGATGTTCGATACAGTGCTTCTTGATGCGCACAGGTAAAGCAAACTAACATGAAAGTCCCGTGCTGTGATGCTGTAAATATACCTGGCATTCTGACGGCCCCGTTAACTTTCGTACATTAACAAAGCACCTTGATATGTTTGTGTGTTTATTAACTGAAGATTGTAAACTAATATAATCAATACACATTATCAGAGTTGCTCTGTGCAAATATAATATTGTAATGTTGCAAGAACCAGCCATAATCAAGCATGTGGTCGATATGGTTGTTTTTGTTGTTACTACTTGTGTTGTTATGATTATTAGATGTGATTTTACTAATATATACTTGTTCGATATACTCTAGTGCCCTGAGGTTGCTGTCGGTGGTATCTACGGTGTCTTGAACAGAAGACGTGGTCATGTATTTGAAGAAATGCAAGTTACTGGTACCCCAATGTTCGTTGTTAAGGCGTACTTGCCTGTAAACGAATCGTTCGGTTTTACCGCGGATCTCCGCTCCAACACCGGCGGACAAGCGTTCCCGCAGTGCGTGTTCGATCATTGGCAGATCCTGCCCGGTGACCCGACCGAGTCCGGTACTCGGCCATTCACCGTAGTACAGGTAAATATCAACAGAAACTGCGTATACAAGCCATGAACAGACAACGATCAACTCTTTGAACATTTCGGTGTTTAACGTGAGTTGATCGTTCGCGTTCTATGGTAAATGAACATTTGTCTCTGAAGTTTCGGCTTTAGGTAAACCTATACCTCTAGCCTGAATAGGGAGACTGACATGAATATAATATACACATGTTACTTATATCTATGCTTAATATTTAATCATCATGTTTAATTCTGTGTTTGTCTCTGAATTATAGGACACACGTAAGAGGAAAGGATTGAAGGAAGGCCTTCCAGATCTAGCACAGTATCTGGATAAATTGTAAACACACAGAAGTTAGGCACCACTGTATAAAATATTTAAAGAAAAAATTATTCATGATATGCAAAAAAAAAAAAAATCGTAAACAAACGCAAAATGAGCAAGTGAAGAAATAAAACCAGATGATTACAAACCAAAAACTAAATCATGTTTACAAATACTTTGTTTACTCTGTGACATATTCAAGTATATTTCATACACATTCGTACATTACATAATCCTGGCGCTTCTTCTATTTATTTAACTGTTTTTGGGAACCATGTCGTTTGAATTTCCTCTCTACTACTACTACTACGACGACAACACCTACATTAATTAATTATATTTTACTTTATGGATTTTTTAAGGTAATTACAAAGATATTGTTATGTTGGATAAGACTATATTTAAATAAAAATAGAAACTTAGGAAATATTTTTATTTCAAAATTGTTAAATGTACGTTCGCTTGTATTAACATACGTCGTTAATTCATCATTTTTGCGCGATAATATTGCTTAGTTATGCTTCATTTATTTACTGACAGGAGTAGGATAAATAAATAGTGAGTGTGCGTATTATTCTGCAGTGAAGGTAATGGTATTTTGTACATTTATGTGAATATTTTAGTAGTAGTAATAGTTTATATTTCACAGGAAATTCAATCTGCTAAGGATGATCCACAAGCCGCTAGTTATTCCATATTAGGTAAGATTCTATGCACATATATACTTATATATTTATTAGTTGAACATGATGATAAAACCTTACACCATATTCATGCTGTGATGGATATGTAAAAGCTCAACAGGCCTGAAGTACAACTAAAATTACAAATTGTCTCACAAGTTACAATTCATTCGATTTAAAGTTTAATTGTCTAAAGCTGTGACGAGTAAAGTAAAATTAAAAAAGTCAGTTATGCGTAAAAAAATCTTTTATTTTATTTAGACTTACATATTGCTAAAATATATATTTTCTATCATTTAGGGTTTCATTTTTTAAAGATACCAACATAAATTTATAATCCTGTAATTTTATTTAGACTGTTCTATTATTAGGATGATTGAATTTTTTTTTTCTTGTGTAAACGTGACTTCTGAGATAATTTATACATTCATAGGCATGTGTGGCAATGCACATGTACGGCTGTAGAATATTACTACATTATATAATTATTGTTTTCAGGAAAAATTCTCTTGGAATAATGTTGCCGATCTACTACAAGCAAACAGCAATACAGTACAATACATTTAGGTAAATTTCTACACATTATTTAATTCTCTTTCGTGTTAACTACTACATGATGACAAATATTCTACACCATATTCAATTTGTGATGGATATGTAAAAGCTCAACAGGCCTGACATACACACACACATCCACATACATATTTGTTATTTTTATCAGAACTAACATTATTTTTCTACTTACAGAATCACCTAGTGCCGTACTAACTTACCTGAATGATTGTATTTCATTGAAATAAAAGTAAGTTCAACATTTGAATTTTTTCTGCCAAGATAATCTGAAATTTTATGATGATAACTTTTAATAAATAGAAGTAATAATACAATTTATTACAATGTTTGTTAGCCAAAAGGATTCTGACATTTGATATTAATATTCAGAAGTATTGTTAGTGTATTACAGTATGTGAAATTTTATGTTAACAATTGTCTTTTTTGTTTAAAGAGAGCACCATTCTGATGTAATCCAAATGAGCAAGATCTCCGGTCCATATGATGTAAGTTTCTATTTTGTATATGTATTTATACTTTAATATTTCACTATTATGATGACACTTTTCATGTAGAAGTAACTTAAAATAGAATATTTTAGTTACAATGTTTGTTTGCCAAAAGGATACTGACATTTTATAAAAATATTGAATATTGTTTCAAGACTTGAATGTTTGTATTAACAATTGTGTTTTGTGTTTCAAGAAGTGTCATTCTGATTGAATCGCATCCAAATGAGCAAGATGCCGTCTGACCAATCCTTGTAATGTAAGTTTTGTATTTTATGTTTTTACATTTGACTTGAAACTTCGTATTATGATGACACATCTCATGTAGAAGTAACTTAATAGAATAATTAGTTACAATGTTTGTTTGCCAAAAGGATACTGAACTCTTTCAATGATTAACTAATGAATTTGTTAATACAGTAACTTTGTATTTATAATATTTTGTTATTTTTTCAGAGGTAAGTCTGGAGGATTCAATATTTCTGCAGAAGTTTAGCATTGAGGCAAAATGTAAGTATTTTTAAATAAAATACCTAACTAAAGTATGAATATGAATGATGATAATTTTCTTGTAGAAGTAACTAAATATTTAATTAGTTACACTGTTTGTTAGCCAAAAGGATTCTGAATTAATCAAATCAATGACAAATTTCCTACATGACGAATGACATTAATTTTGTTTTATTTTTTTCCAGATCCTGCACATTGGATTTCTAAATTGGATACTGTGTATATAAAATGTATATTTGGCGTTCAATAAACATTTATTCCAATAAAATATGTACATTTATTTTATATTTTTCCTCTTGTCATATAATTATTAAAATAAAATGAAACGTTATAAACATAATTAAAGTTCACTTATAATAAAGATAATACATAGTGTAAATTAATGTTAAGTTTGATATTCTTAATAGCGTTAGTATTGTACAATGAACTATTCGTTAACGAGAGAGATGCGCAGTGTTATAGATTTGTTAATTCTGGTTTAGCGCGTTCTTGTACAATCCAGCGAGTGTTTTAGCCGCTAGATGGATCATCTCTCTCCGAGCTACACCTGTGAGGGCCTGGTGCCACTGTGAGTGATCGACATTTAAGTTGCTGGCCATCAGACTGCCAATGGTCACGGAGAATCCGGAACATCGCAATGGATAGTCAGCTGGTGTGTCCTCCTGAGCTAAACTTACAATACCCGCTGACACTGGCGTCATTTGTGTGAAGGTTTGTAAGTTTATCTGTCTAGTCGGATCATTGAGTATCAGCACACCGACATCAAACCATCTACAAGCAAAAATCATGTATATAATTATTACCTTCATTAATATTAACCAAAATCTGTCATTTTTATATGAGTAAAATAATAGTCCATAATGCTAATTGCATTATTGGCTAAGTTGACTATTTTAATAACTAAAGTTCCACGTTAGAAATCATTAATAGAATTAAAAATATACTTACTTTTCTTCCCCGATTTCAACTAAAAAGTTCTCCACGGCAACAACAGGTACGGGACGGACATGTGGCTTGGCGTACATTGATGCAATACGTTCTTCTGCGGCCGCGACTCCGGCCGCAAAACCAACAGGTTGTGCAGCAATATTAGCGCACTCCACATTCATACCTCTACACAAAGTTACCCGATAATTTAGTAACAATATATCAATATTATTACACACAACTACTTACTCAACAGTTGCTTTACCAAACACACACTGAAATGCTTCTCTTATTGGACGAATCTTTACTTCTTTATCCGAGGCGACAAGTATATCCATATCCCCACCAGAATCTACAAGACAATACACTTAGATACAGACCATGCAACACTGATGTGTAGGTGTATTACATATAAATTCTCTCATCTGCGGATCCAGCGTTGTGATCATTGAATCCACCGAGTTTTTGGCCTTCTCTGCCACTTTGGACAGAATACCACCACTCGATACGGCATCTTTCATCCAACCAAACAGTCCACTGGTGCCACCAGCAGTGTCTAGTTGTTGAGCTAGTGGGGGCGGAGCATTACCTTGTGTTGTGCTGTAAGTTGATTGTATACCTTTGCTAGGTGGAATCGCCGGACTGAATGTCGTAGGATAGAACGGTTCAGTCGTTGTTGATGCTGGTTTGTCAACTGATAATGGCGGTGCACCTGTGGAGCTCACTGGTGGTGGCGGAGCAGTTTGTGCAATGAAACTCGGTAGTTCCGACGGAGGGGGTACACTGGACAATAGATTTCCACCGGGAACGCTGGATACGGGCACACCAGGCGAAGGAATTAGCGATGCCGTTGATGACATACTGCTGGATGAATCTGTAGTATTGTTACAAGAACCAAATCACTTCTGTGGAGTAAATACGTGTAGGCTAGCAATAAAGTTAAATGTTTTTTGTTCCATCAAAAATCAACAACAATTTCAAGCAACTATCAGGCTTCACCTAGTTTATTACCTAGAGTTGACAACTCATCAGTTTTCTTCTCAACAATTTCAAAACCTGTGTCACCATTTGAATCTTCATGCATCATAGTTAGGAAGTATTTTGGTGATTAATCTTTGTTTATATTACACTAGTAATGTTATCCTTCACTAGAAATGATAAAATTTATGCATATTCAGTATCAATAAAAACAATCAAAACTGTCAACGTTGGCTGTAAACAAACAGGCAGCAGGGTTGTTTTACTTTATTATATTTGTTGATGTTTGTGTCTGAATCTATTAATTATAGATATAAACTATATCAAAGTAAAAATATTTGTACATATATTATTTATTATTTACAAATTCGTATTTCAAGTAGATTGTTTATAATATTTACGAATTTATTTATAGTTTAAAGAGAATATTTCGAATTTCCCGCTCTACATGTGAAGTTAATTATTCATATCCTGTTTGTTTTCACCAGTGTCCGGTAGAGTAGCCGGCTGGTTGTGGTTGTCATTTGTGGCATTTCGCATCTGCCAAATCAAAAATATGGCTGATAACATGGAGCCTCCCCCTTTATTTGAAAACGTTGATATCAATAAAGATGAAGAAAATGAGAACGAATTATTTGAATCTGCCATCCAGGTAAGACCAATCAGAATCCAATAGAATACGTGTATGAAGAATAGCGTTGTGTGTATCCTGTATAAGTGTACTTAGTAGTATCTCTCACTTATAGTTCTATGGGCAGAGAGAGATGGTTTGCTGTTCAATTATCTATTGCATGATAACCCATAGAGCAAAGTGTTGGTATTATCTTGTTTGTATTATTATTCTTTGTATATAATATAGTGTGTTTGTGTGTGTGTACGTGTACGCTGCATTTATAGTCAACCCCCTTATTATTACAACGTGTTTGTGTGTATTGTTTGTTTTACAGGACGCTCCACCTTCACTGGAAGACGACAGTTCAGATTTATTTAACGGTGATTTTTCAACATTGAAAATATCTGATTCCAAGCCTGAAATGGAAACAGTACCTATCAGTAATTCCAATTCAGTACGTACGCCCACCATGGAGGAGGTATTATATGTCACTGCATACACCACCAGATCTACTAGTGTTAAATTATCGTTCATTTCTAATAACAGGTAGAAGTGGAAGGTGGCGATCAGTTCTTAGAGATCAGCATTAGTGAATCACAGAAGATTGGTGACGGAATGGGGGCGTATGTGGCGTATCGGGTGTCTACTAGAACCAATATGCTTTTATTTAAGAAGAAAAGTTTCACTGTTATGCGCCGGTTCAGTGATTTTCTAGGCTTACACGATAAACTTACAGAGAAATATCTTAGAAACGGACGAATCATTCCTCCTGCACCGGAGAAAAGTGTTATAGGTATACATGATCAAATGTCTATACACAGTGTGCGTGTGTATAATAATTGTGTTACTTGTCCGCCGTAGGCATGACAAAAATCAAAATGTCCAATCAACAGGACCAAGGCACAAGTGGCGGGGAGTTCGTTGAGAGACGTCGCGCCTCACTTGAACGGTATTTAAGACGCACCGCCGCTCATCCTGTACTATCTGTAGATCCTGATTTTAGAGAATTCTTAGAAGCAGGTATTACCACAATAACAACAGCAATAATAATACACTTATTTATATTCTACGATGTAAATATATGCACAACATTCCTTCGCCCGGCTATACACTATGAATATCGTCCCGTGTCAACACTCTAAATAGTAAACAATTTGTGTTTACAGACATTGAACTGCCCAAGGCGACTAGTACATCTGCACTTAGTGGTGCTGGCGTTATGCGTTTATTTAACAAAGTAGGCGAAACAGTTAACAAAATTACGTACAAAATGGACGAGACGGAACCGGTAAGTCCGCGGGTATAATCAAGTACCTACTGTACATCGTTTGTGGTATCTTTATTACACTTGTATATATTTTGTATTAGTGGTTTGAAGAGAAAATCCAGCATGTGGAATGTTTGGACGCGCAGTTGCGCAAGTTACACGCCAGTGTTGAGGCACTGGTCGCCAATCGACGGGAACTGGGCAACTTAACAGCTGGTGTTTCTAAGTCAGCCGCAATGCTCAGCAGTTGTGAAGATCACAACTCACTGTCCCGCGTTCTGTCGCAACTCGCCGACACGGAAGAGAAAGTAGAGAACCTGCACATCGATCAGGCAAACACGGATTTCTACGTACTCAGCGAGATGTTGAAGGATTACATTGGATTGTTGGGCGCCGTGAAAGATGCCTTCCACGAGCGAACTAAGGTCTTCCAACACTGGCAACACTCGCAACAGATGCTCACCAAGCGACGGGAAAGCAAAGCCAAGTTGGAACTGAACGGACGTACAGAGAAGTTGGATCAAGCGTCGGTGGAAGTGATAGAAGTACGGAATGTGTATTTATTGTGTTATCAGTAGCCGCACTAACAGTAATATACATATTTATGTGCAGTGGGAAGCCAAAGTGGAACGTGGTCAAGAAAACTTTGAAAAAATCTCCAAAATGATTAAACTAGAGATGGAACGGTTCGAGGAGTGTCGTATCCACGACTTCAAGGAGACATTCGTCAAGTATTTAGAGAACCATATGGAACACCAGGCCCAGGTAATGAAACTCTATAATAATTGAACGAATATTCAGTAATTTTGTATCTATATCTCTCTCTTATTAGCTGGTCAAGATTTGGGAGACTTTCTTGCCTGAAGCTAAATCGATTGTTTGATCTGAAAGCAACGAGCCAAGATGAACGTGAGATATCAAGAACAACAACTATGTCACATGATGATGATGTATGGCGTTCATATACAGAGCTCAACACTTGCAAACTGATTGATTGAACATGTATAATTGAGTAGTTAGCGTAATTACGATTGGCGGACAGTTACATGCTAGTGGTAGCTAGGGTACTGATAAATCAACCATTGCTTATTTATAAGCAATGGTTCTCTGCAGAGTTTTATGATAATTCCGTAATAATAGTGTGAATAATTGATCGATTGATTGATGCTACCTGATACATATATCATTGTTGTTGTGTGTAATTCAAGAGATATTAATTCCCCGTTTATATTTTATTATATATACAAACAAACACGTGTTCCACGATCTTATTGAATGGAATCATCTTTACTCTCGTGTCTCTTAGCGTTTCTTTATGATCGAATGTGCATTTATTACACGTAACTTATAGCTAGCTTTTCTATATAATATGTGTATGTGTGCGAACTCGTACCACCCATTTATGTGTGTGTGTGTATACTTAACATTTCATATCAGTACACAACAAATATTTACACATACATGCACGCATACGTGTATTTGTTACTATTATGATATCCTATTATTTACATTATACTTTATATTTTGTTGTAAACATACACGATTTCTGCATATACATATTATTATCATGAAATAATTAAAAATATATATTTATATGTAGCGACATCTCTTATATTGTATAAATCATATAATAAACTGTCATGTCCATCTTGTATTCTCCGCCCCCTCTGGGCGTATTCGTGTGTGTGTCTGTATGTTGAAACAACAGCAATTCTTTTCAAACGTACTAGACATTTAGGCTAATTATTAATTAATTGATAAATCTTGTGATACTTTGCCATGGGCTAACATGCATACATACATACATTGATATGATGATGATAACAGCAAAATGTTATGCAAGCACATACCTATACATATATATTGTATCATTTCGTACTACAAACAACCACCGTTGTTATATATTGTATATAGTAGGCAGTTACATATATTAATAAGAAATGAAAGATGTGAATTTATGGATTTATTATTACTATTATTATATATAGCATATATTATATATCTATTATGCATACATACATACAAATATAATGTGGATTTCTTTACAATACATGCAGTGTTTTATTTCCTTTTTTATATTTCACCATTAGTTGAATTACATATTTATAAAATTATACCCCAAAAAACATTCATTGTGTGCAAATTTACCAGAACATAATTACATAGTTTTGTCCATGAACATTTTTCCTGTAGATTTTTACCTCAATCGATGTACATTTCAGAATTTTTGTTATAAAAAATCTCCAAGGTTGTATCCAGAAGGCCGTATCCGTGGGACCACCGATCCTCGACATATACCTCCCCCACTCCCGTAATAATTAATATGAGATACATATGTCTAGATCAGTCTAGATAAATCACATTAAATTAATGTTCATTGAAATATATTTTTTCACTTTCAAAATTCCAAGTAAAATGTAAAATTTTTACATTTTCGTGATAATGAATTATTAAACCCTTAATGTATATGTAGATTTTCAATAATTTTTAACATTTAGTTGAAATTGTATGAATTCTGTGACAGAACATTAGACGGGTGTCCTGCGGCTTGCCTACCATAACGAATAAACCTTTTACATTTATTATTGCCCCTACACCATATTTGTACCAATGTTTTTAATAATAGTAATTATCAGTGAAAACCAACTTCCAAATATTTTAGAAGCAAGAACATAAGAAATCTTTGAAACAGACATTCCTGTGCAAATTAATATTAAAATTAATTACTTTAAATTTGAATTAAAGTTTATCTTACAGCTTTGCGTTATCCATACCTTTATATATAATCTCTACTCGATCACGAGTTTAAAACTTCTTTTGATTGCTCTGCTCAGGGTCGATGGGAAGAAATAAAGAAGCAAGTGTTTTTTTAAATAAAAATATAATCATAAATTATTAGCATAATAATGTACACATATGTAAAACACAATATTTTACATGATGTCGTTTGACCGTACTTCTTATATGTTATCGGTCAGTATAATATATATATTTATACTTATATGTTAGAAGTGTATGTATGATTGTATAGAAAAGCCGTAACAGTTCTGCTTGTACATATTAAGTTCAAAATACATACACCCTGTATAAGTGTGTATGTCAAATCATAAGCCTAAGGACAGTTCACCAAAAATTCGACACGCCAACATTAAAATCTCGCAGTATGTCTTTTACAGAATATATTATATATAAAAATGTACACGCATGCAGCCAAACTTGGAGAAAGAGAGTAACTAGAGAGTAATACAGATTCAAATATAAGCAAGGGTTAAACATATCCTATCTTATATTGTATGTACAGAGAACTCCTGAAGTTAGAAACATTGTTAACTTTCATATAATTTCTACATGTATGTATAAATAGAGTTACGAAGTAATTTTCTACAGAAATTTGTCTGTAAGTATGTGTATATGTACGGGTGTAACATTTAAATTGAACTGAACAATTGACTGAACTGTATACATTCTGTAAATATCTATATATGTACTAGCCTAATCTTAATTAAAACTAACTACATAACATATGTACAACACTGTGAACATTTATAATAATCATTATCAATGCATCAGTGTAAATAAAATGTATAATAATATAGAGTGTATGTATGTATATATTAATAAATAAATCATTACAATACAGTATATACCTGTGTGTGTGTGTGTGTGTATGGGTTTGTTAGTGGGTAAATGCATTCATTGTATAAGATGGAACTGAGTTTTGCGTGTGAGTACCTATGTGGATATAAAATATATAAGTACTTAGCACCACCGAGGGTAAAACATAAAAAATAATTAATCAATCATCCCTATTCAGTAACATTATATAAACACTAGCAGCAGCAGTAGCATGCAGAGTCCCAAACGTTACAATATATATTACGTTTAAAAATTATCACAAGTTAGTATATATTCTATTATATCTCATCATGATGATGTCATTATTATAATAAGGTATTATCGTGTACAAGTGTAGGTATAGCGGGTGGATTCATCTGTATAACCTTCAATCGAAACAACTCTGTTATTGTAAAATAAAAGCACAAACTCTTGACAGTTCGTATGTGTAACTGAATATTCAAGTTCGTTGTTATTTATAATACGAGCGTTGTATGCCATACAGGTGTTCTTTGCAGACATATACACGTGTAAACTTTTACATATGTACACACAAATATCGCAATAAACAATTGTTAATAATAACTATATATCACCGGTATGATTAATCGTCTAAAACCGTATCCTTCTCGATAACAGTGTACAGTGTTATTGTTTCAATCGAGAAGGTCATGGTTTAGACATAAATGGAATTCTATTCCAGCACTAAACCACTAAAAATTCTAGGACAGGACGGTTAATAGGATAAGAGTTGTTACGATAATGACATGATGAATGAATGCACCCTAATACGTGTGTATGTACGGGTTGGTATGTATATTTGTTCCACTAATCTACACCCGCGAACCCTTGTGAACCTTCAATTGCCTTTACAAGTTTCTCCCGTAGCTGCTGGTAATTCTCGTACGGTGGCAAATCGATTCTATTGAAACTGTAAACACAAACATTGCGGTTAGAATCATTATTAAGCCGGTATATACCTGTCTGTACCATGTATGTGCTCGTGGATAGTTGTCCGCGGTGCCCCATTTCTCTATGGTGAACAATTGTGGTCCGTTGCTTCCGTAGAGCTCCTTGAATCCATTCATAGGTACCCGAGACGTGCCCGTCACAAATTGTAACAATCTTGCACGCATCTCGTTCGAGAACGACAATACAACCTAGACATACGAGAATATACAGAAGAATATACATATAGTATGTAACAAACACACACACAGATTTCTCAAGAGTATACTCACACGCCAGAACCATTGTACAACGATATGATTCGCATGGTAGTCGCCTTTGTACACAGTGTTCTGTTTCCAGTCTTTCACATCAATATTCTGGATCCCGCACATCAGTAGCTCAAGTTCGTTTTCATCGAATATCTTGATCAGGTTCAGTGGTACCAGCGCGTTGAAGCCCTCAAGGAAAGCGTTCATCTGATCTTGCACGCGAGACACAAACCGCCATTGGATCACACAGCTGATGTACTCGTCCTTGTTAGCGCTGTCCAATGGAATATTAGCACCGTTCGGTTTAAGTTCACGTTGCGATGTTTGTCCGAAACTGTCCTCGTCCACGCAGAACGTCAACTCTAGTTCCGACGGATCGTTCTCTTTGATCCACAACAGTGAATTGTAGTACTCACTGTCCACGGATTCCATATCCTTCAGATCAATACTTTTGCTTAACATCATCTTGTAGAATGGTCGTATGAAGAATGCTGCAAGGAATGTTAACAATTACGAGACAGTCATCACTTATAACTAAATAAACTCACCATCTAATAGTTTGCCATGGTACACGGCCATGCCGGCTATGCGGCCGATGAATTTAAAATAATTTAGATGTTCCTCGTTGCATAGACCAGAGAACGGATTAATTTGTAATGTGTAATTATCCCTATATAAAAAAACATACATTCATTCTATAGCAACTAATATTTACTACTATATGTTACTTACATAGCACTGTACTCAAAGAGTCCATAGTATGGATTGAACATTTCCTTTGATAACAGAAAGAACCATTCACGTGCCAGTCCGCCGTAGTCCAGGCCGACTTCAGACTCGAACTCCACCCAGAGTTTCGTCTTCAATAGATCCACACGTGACACGGATGTAATGATACGGTACGAGTCTTCGAGTATAGACGCTCGACGTACTTTAATTTCAAACTTGTTGGGTACATTATTCTAAAATAATAATAAACACTAAGTAGACGAGCTCAAACGGCAAAACCCGGCATATCAGTGTTGCCAAAAGTAGTAAAAATAAATTAATAAAAAATAAAAAGAGTAGTGTAAACAGTAAAGAGAAGATAAAAACACCAAAATAAATAAAAAGGGGAAGACAAGAAAATAAAATTAGGGAATAGGAGAGAATGAGTAAGAGACAAAGGGGTATAGAAGAAGTCAACAACGAACAGGCATTCAATAAAAGCAAGAAGGTACTGAGATCACCTGAACAAAAGAAAAGAGAGGAAAAAAGTGAAAATAGATTTGAAATTGAGGAAAAGGGAAACGAAGAACAAAATAAAAAACAAAAAATGGACGAATTAAAGAAAATGATGCAATCAATGATGGAGAAAATGGAAGAAAATACACAGGAACTAAAACAAGAGATAAGAGAGATGAAAAACGAAATGGAAAAGAAAGAAGCTAACTGGCAAAAAGAAAAGAAAATATTACTAGAGAGAATAGAGACACTAGAATGGAAAGCCGAAAGAGAAGAAAAAAACAAGAAGAAGAATAACATAGTAATAAAAGGACTAAAGAGCACCCAAAACGTGGAAAACGAGGTGAAAAATATATTAGAGGAAAAATTAAGGGTCAAAACAAGTATTAAAAAGATAAACGTACTAAATAAAGACCAAAAAACAGAGATCATAATAGCAGAGATGACAAACTGGGAAGAAAAACAAAAGATTATGACAGCAAAACATAAGCTAATAAACACAAATATTTACATAGAGAACGATCTAACATGGGAGGAGAGAAAAATACAACGCGAAATCAGAAACATAGCAAAAGAAGAGAAGTTAAAAGGGAAAACGGTTAAAATAGGATACCAGAAACTCATAATAGACAAACAAGTCTATAGATGGGATACACAAGAAAATGGGGTCAGCAGAGAGAACACCAATAAAGAAAGCACAAAGTCAAAAAAGTACTAAAGAACGGAAAAGGAGAGACGAACAAAACCAAGACGGACAGGATAATGAAGAGGACATTACAAAAGAAAGCAGGGAATATAAAAAGACAGAACGGAAAAAACAATATTATCAGAATAGGCACATGGAACATAAGAAGTATAAAGGGAAAGGAGGTAGAAATAGTGGAGGAAATGATAAAACATAACGTGGAAATATTAGGAGTCACAGAGACAAAACTCAAGGGAAACGGAATGAAGAAAATACATAAAGGATATTGGCTGTACTGGTCAGGCATAGAAGAGAAAGAGAGGGCGAGAGCAGGAGTAGGAATAATAATCGCACCGGACAAACAAAAAGCCATAATAAGAGAACGATTTATAAACGAAAGAATTATGACGGTAGAAATGAAATTGAATGAAGATGAAAAATGGACAATGATAATCACATATGGAGAAAACGAAGATGCAAGAAAAGGAGAGAAAGATACTTTCTTCGAAAATCTTCAGAGAGAGGTGGATGTAGGGCTAGAAAATGTTATAATCATGGGAGACCTAAACGGACGAGTGGGAAACAGCAATGAAGGAATAGAAGACATTATGGGAAAAGAAGGGGAAGAAACCAGAAACGATAATGGAGAAAGAATAATAGATATATGCAGGGAAAATGACTTAATAATAACTAATACTAAATTTAAACACAAAGACATACACAAATATACGAGGGCGGAACCGTCGAGAAACGAAAAATCAATAATAGATTACTTCATAGTAAACAAAAATAAATGGAAAATAGTCAAAAATGTAAAAGTATCAAGAGAAGCAGAAATAGGAAGCGACCATTTTCTGGTGAAGATGGATATAATGAACAAGAAAGAAAAGCAAATACAAGACAAAAGAAGAAAGAAGACAAAAGAAAAAATAAAAAGCTACAAACTCAAGGAGGAAGAATGCCAAGAGAGGTACAAAGAGATTGTAACACGAAAATGTAATGAACAAAAATATAAAACAGGAATAGAAGAGAACTGGGAAATTTTTAAAAAAATCATACTAGAAGCAGCTACAGAAAGCTGCGGAGCTACAAAGATAGTGAACAAGGATATAAAAAGAACAGCATGGTGGACGAAAGAACTGAAAGACAAAATCCAAGAAAAGAAAGAGAAATGGAAAAAATACATAAGTTCAAATAAAGAATGCGATTATGAAGAATACAAGAAAAAAAGAAGGGAAGTAAAAACCGAAGTAAAGAAAGCAAAAAATGAATCATGGGCAAAATTTGGAGAAAAGATGACGAGGAATTACAAAGAAAACCAAAAACTATTCTTTAGAACGATGAAACAACTGAGAGCGAAGAAAGAATATACCATGATGAACATGAAAGACAAAGAAGGAAATATAATAATGGAAGAAGACAGAATAATGGAAAGGTGGAAGCAATACTTTGAGGAATTGACCGAGGACCAGAGACAAGAAACAGAAGAGCAAAATGAAGCTGTAGAAACACAAGAAATACAGCTAATACTGGAAAAGGAAGTAAGGGAAGCCATAAAAAAGCTGAAAGTAGGAAAATCCCCAGGCATAGACAACATAACACCAGAAATGATAAAATTCATGGGAGAAGAAGGAACATTACAATTTACGAAACTACTCAATGAGGTAGCAAAAGAAAAGAAAATACCAAAAGAATGGAACAAAGGAATAATAATACCGATCTATAAAAAAGGAGATAAGAGAAATTGCAGCAACTATAGAGGAATAACATTAAATAGCGTACCGGGGAAAATACTAGCAAGAATACTAGAAAAAAGAGTAAGAGACAAGATCGAAGAAACCATAGAAGAAACACAATGCGGATTCAGAAGAGGAAAAAGCACACAAGATCTAATCTTCACAATTAGACAAATAAGTGAGAAAATGCTGAACAAAAATAGAGATATCCATATATGCTTTATAGACTTAGAAAAAGCATTCGACAGGGTAAAAAGAGATATGATATGGAAAACTTTAGAAAAAAGAGGAATAGATAAGCAAACAACCGAACTAATTAAAACAATGTATAAAGAGAATAAGAGCGTCGTGAGAATAAATAACGAAGAATCACGAGAGTTTGAAACAAAGATCGGAGTAAAACAAGGATGCATTATAAGCCCATTACTTTTTATACTAGTGCTAGATGAAGCGATGAAACGAATAAAGGAGAAAATAAAACCACTGAAGCTGGGATACTGGAAAATGAAGGAGACCCAGGTGGGAATACTGATGTTCGCGGATGATATGGCAATAGTGGCGGAGACCGAAGAAGACCTACAACACAATATTACATTAATAGACAGGGAACTCACGAACATAAATATGAAAATTAACATAGAAAAAACAAAATCAATGATAATAACAAGAGGAAATAGAACACACAAGATAACCATACAGGGAAATCAGATTGAACAGGTTAAACAATACAAATACTTAGGAAGTATAATAGAAAGCAATGGGAAACTAGACAAAGAAATAAACGAAAGAGTAGGCAAAACAGGAAAAATATTTAACATGATGAAAAACACATTTTTTGGAAGAAAAGAAATACCGAAGGAGATAAAAACAGACATTGTGAAGAAAGTAGTCCGACCCACAATGACGTATGCCAGCGAAACATGGACATTAACGGAAAAACACAAAACAAAAATAAACGCAACAGACATGAGATTCCTTAGAAAAATTGAAGATAAGACACGTTTAGACAGAATAAGAAATGAAACACATAGACAAAACCTGAAAATAGAGCCGATTAACGCGAAAATAAGGGAAAATCAAATGAGATGGCTAGGACACGTATACAGAATGGACGAGGGAAGGACCACAAGAAAAGTCTATGAAACAAAAACATCAGGGAAAAACTACCAAGGAAGACCAAGGAAGACATGGGAAGAAGGAATGAAGGAGGAAGTAGAGGAAAAGGGAATCAGATGGAAGGATATAAGAAAACTGACGCAGGACAGAAAACTATGGAGACAGCTATACACTTAACAGTAAAATAGCTTAAGACTAAATAATAATAATAATAAACACATACATATTATAAATGGAATTAAGTACAAGTGAATAGTTTATATTTACCGGTTTTCTAAGCTGTGATTTAAGATACTCATATTTCCGTTTATAATCGCGTGAATATGGTACAGCTGGACCAGCAATCTGAGGATTGGATAATCTCGGATCTTCCCATTGTGTGGTCCTGGTATCTAGAAGGTAGTATAATACAAAATGTGTAGTTATCTAGTTTAATATTGTTGTATGTGTGACTCACTGTGATCTATAAAGAATGTACGTCCGTCAGAGTGTACTCGTTCCTCCCAGCCTTCGGGCAATGGTCCCAGATCATCGTCGGGCCGCCGGTTATTAGTTACTGGGGGTGTTTGTTGGTTAGGCATGGGACTGGCCCGTCCGGTGCGCGGATCCACCCACGTCGTCGCTCGCTCGTTGTGATCGATGAAGAACATTCGACCGTTAGGCGCCAACTGCATACTCCAGCCGGACGGTAGCCCCTCGGACAAGTTAGCGAGATTCGTGGCATTGTTAGTCGTACAGTTATTTGAAATAGTGGAACTACGTCGGGTCTGATTGTTACCAGCACTATCCACGGAATCCTCATTCTAATACACACAACACACATAAATAAACACTAGTGTATTGTCTGTTACATTTCGGTGCAACTAGGTACGAATAAAACAGGAGATGGAAATCGATCAAATTCAAATGGACTATTAATAAAAACTACGTCATATCATGCCCAACACATCCATGCAAATATTGAGAATGTTATTTCTTGTTAAGATGTGCACCATAGCGCGAAGGCATTATGTTTTTTATGTTTAGTGTTCATTATAGATTTGATTCATATTTTATAGAAAATGTTTCTCGAAAACACTAATACCCTCACTCTGTCTCGTGTTCACACTCCAGTACTGTAAAACGTAGGTTATTAAGTAAGTTTACAGATGAATCTGTTGATAATATTCTCCTTTGTACGTTTTATTAGAATAAACATCCTATATCTTTAAAACTAAATCGTTTTGGACAATTATTCATACGAACTTTTATGATCAAAATATCCCCAAAAATCAGCCGCATATATTTTGAATCACCCTGTATATAATACTAGTTCTGTAAACATTTCTAATAATCCACGTAATACAAGTATACCTCGTTGCCACTGTCTACTACCACATATTCATCATCCTCCTCCTCCTCGTCGTCATCAGAGTGTCCCGGTGTATCGTCATCGTCCTCATCGCACTCCGTGGCAGAGGACGCAGTGGATGTGGAGCTGCGGGCCAAGTCAGCGTCGGATGTCACAGCCGATGGTGATGGCGATGATGAGGTTATGTTGATATTGTGTACCTTGGTTGTCACTTCAGATATCTGACAGGCCGCGGCATGCAAAACACATACAGCGCACATGCAATACACATACAAACACAGCGTACAATAGCAACAGTACACATATACACTATATGCACGTGTACTGTTGTTATCGTTTCATGTTAGTGTCATACATACTTGATAATATACAGATACATAGGTTATGTACATGCTTGCTTACTAATTAGGCTAACTAGTCGCATAAGATAAAGATGGAGCAACTACGATTATACTACTAATGTTAGTAACACAGCTCAGCTGTTATAGAGGAGAATTACATGTCATGGATGCACTAGCAATTCAATGACTATACCTGTTGTTGTTGGCCGACGGGAGTAGATGGAGTTGTTGTTGATGGTGTGGTTGTTGTCGAGCTGTTGTTTGGATTGTTCGCGTCCCGGCGTTGTGCCTCTTCGTCCACACTGATATGGAAACGCCGTTGAAATTCTGTTACTGCAGTTTCCATGCTACGTTCTTGTCCATCGACAGATCTAATATACATATAATGAACATAATTATTATTGTAATTCATTTTATATATATATATATATATATATATATATATATATATATATATATATATATATATGTATATATATATATATATATGTATATATATATATATATATATATATATATATATATATATATATATATATATATATATATATATATATATATATATATACAGTAAAGTCGCGATTTAGTGAACTCTCGATTAAATGAACAACCCGATAGAGTGAACACTTAAATTTTATCATTGCGTCCCGATATAGTGAACAACTGTAAACCCCGATACAGTAAACTATGGTATTTGCGATACTTCTCTGGGGTATCCCACTAAATATAAATCTAGATGGAGCGTAAACGAAAATACTTGAATTTAAAACAAAAAAAATTAAATACTTAATGTCTGGGTAAAGGAGAATGTGTGACCGTGTTTGCTAGTAGAACATTGCAGTTTGCTCGTGTTACATGATTTGCGACAAAAATTAGTACAAATTAACCTGAAAAAAAGCGTAAACAATCCAATATTACTTAATTTTTTTCGCTTCTGCAATAAATAACCTTTTATATGTACCTTCCCATTACATAATACACGTATACATAATATTATGTAATAGGCACATGTATTTGTGGTTTTTTTTTTAAATTATTTTATTGTAGATTTTCTTTTGTCAATTGTAGAACTTGAGAAGAAGAAATATTGAATCCAAAATGATTGGAATAAATTACTATAGTTCAAGATGATAACAGATATGCGACGTTTCGATCAGATGTTTTTTGGTAATTTTCAAGCAAATAACAAAATTCTGGAGGAAAGAAACATAAACAAAAATATTCTCTAATATTTTTCAAAATATTTTTGTACTTTTTGAGTGTAATTCTCAAGAGGTTTTGTCTATGTTTGTTTGAACTAGAATTTTGTTTTTTGCTTGAAAATGACCAAAAACCATATGGTCGAAACGTCGTATATCTGTTATCATCTTGAACTATAGTCATTTATTCCGATCATTTTGGATTCAATATTTCTTCTTCTCAAGTTCTACAATTGACAAAATAAAATCTACAATAAAATAATAAAAAATCATCTTTATGATTAAGTTTTGAAACAAACAATTCACATTACCTTGAACTAACCATTTTGGATTCAGTATTTTTCTCTTTTATTATTTTACATATACATACATAATTCTGTTGATTTAGGTATCTAGAATATAAGTTGTTTCTCAAAATATCTGAGTGAGACCAGAACCCCGAAAATGTAAACACCCCTAAAAAGTGAACAGGCTTGGCCGGAATTAGTTCACTAAATCGCGACTCTACTGTATATATATATATATATATATATATATATATATATATATATATATATATATATATATATATGTACATACGTTAGTGTTGGTCGTTCCCATTGTGTACTGCGAGCCACGTGGTTCACATAGTATGTCCGTCCATTTGCATCTTGTCTCTCCTCCCAGCCGGACGGCAATGGACCCGTCGCCTCACTGTTACCGTACTCAATAAACATTGGCTATAACAGAGACACGTATGAATACAGGAGTTATACACAGTTCACAATGGACTTACCGGTACATCGGGTAAGTCTACACTACCGCCACCACTAGCCGCGGCAGCCGCAGCGGCTGATTCACTTGTATGCACAATCTCCCAGTCGTTAGTGTCCACATCTGGTCCACCGGTGGCGCCGTTGCTGTTAGCCGTTGTTGCCGATGCATTGTTGGTTGAACTGTCCGCGCCGGATGGGCTGGTGTCCCGTATATACGCATGATATAGTTCCAAATGACCTCTGACCCGTGACCGAGCACTGAAACGCCTACCATACAGCACTATTTGTATATTAACACATCAGCATGCACGTTACGAACGTCAAACTCAAATAAATCGAGAACCAAATAGGCAGAGAGAGAAAATAGAATTAATAATCGTTAACAACTATAAGCATCACGCACGCATGCATGCAATGATATATACGTCAGTCACACAGCAACTAGAATAAACACTACAGGACTCCACTAACCTTCTGGGGCGTAACGCATACTTCTTCGGCGGTATCACCCGACCTTCCTGCTCTTTGGGCAGGTTGATCAAGGTTAGTTCCACCATACCAAGGAAGTCATCACGTGTCAAACGATTCTCGTCGAATACTTGCAACACTAGTTTGTGTTCGGCCGGTTTCACCTACATACAGATTGATAAAAACACTATGTTAACACTTTACGTACATCACAAATAATACACGGTGCAATATATTGTTTACCCGAAATATAAACTCTTCGCCCCATACTGGATTCAATGTCTGAAGCAGAACACAACAAAGTGAATTATTGTAGATGATGTAACAAATACCGTAATGATGGATTTTACCTTTTTCTTTGTCTTGGTTAATACGGAATCTACAGTCTCGTCACTGTTTATAGTACTCAAGTCGATACGGACATACGGATCGCTGGAATATTAGATAAATATTAATAATTATTTGGGTGTTTCCTGGTGTCACGGTTTGACAGACGTCAGATAAGACAGACTCACCTGGCACCGAAAATGTCTTTTTTAGCCAACTGATGTCCACTTAGAACTTTCAGTCTTAAATGACTTATGGAATCATCGGGCTGTAATATAGAAAATATACTTAAATATACGACTAAATAAACATACAGAGAACACTAGTGATTTTTTGGTATTATGACCTTGTATCGCGGACAGTATGAACCATAATATAGCCATCAGTTTATAGGTGTGATATAAAAAAACTAATGTATTGGAATTATTTGCAATAGTGAATCTGGTTTTTGACATTGGTAAACACCACTCTCAAGGAGTTAGCGCTTGATGTGTGAAAGTTTAGCAATGAATTTTAGGGTACATGACAGAAACTTACACCGTCCGGACCCATAAAGCCATAAATGCTGTCCTCGGCCATTAAATCACAAAACATACACTAACTAACAAATGACATTAACGATTTTTTTCATTCATTCATTAATTCGCAGCCACGACATTTAATTTAATGTTGCAACCGATATAAAACACATATCACACACGCACAATTATCGACATCACTGACCAATGGTCTGTCTTCTTTCAATCAGCTGATGCTCTTTCTTACACGGAAACACGTACGTCTTAGTGGACCGGATGTAATAATTTAAAAAATATTATATATATTAATTTATACTTAATATAAGTAAGTATAAAATATCGTTTACCCTGGAAGTGAATTGTTTCATTATAATACTACAGGAAATGTATAAGAACAGGTGTCATAGGATATTTTAATTGTTTTGTATTTTTCTATATATTACCGGTTGAAATAAGGAGCGTCTGGGTGTGTGTCCCACGGAGATGACAGATTCCCGCCGTCTAGTACCCCACGACTGTGCTCTACGTCTTGGTGCCTCGCCAGTTCCTGTTGTAGCGAAAATACCTTCTCGTGATTCCCACATCCTCTGTACGGCTAGTGGCATTTTTATATAGTTCACATTACACACGTACACAAATAATCTGCTTTACAACACCATAATAGCGTTATACTTGTATCACGATAGTTCGTCACTTAGTTTAGCGTGCCACTCCGTCTTGCTTATCCTTATCCATACTGGTCAATTGATCACGTGCGTGATGATTTTATCTAATGAACCTATCACTGTGTCATTGTACAAGGTATCTTATCTATTCTCTACTGATAACGCAGATATATATTTATTAAGAAACTTGAGAAAAATAAAACAATAATAATGATTACAGTGTATGCATACCAAGAATGAAATGCCAAAAAGAAAACAGCACTTTAGTTTTATTAATGTTACAACTGGGACACGCAATTGTACATACAAACCCAAAAGACATGGGTGTGTATTGGCTGTGTACATTTATAATTAGAAGCACTTTGCACTCTGCTCGACGCGTGTCATTAAATAACACAAAACAAGATAAGGGTACAACATGTGAAATGTATAAAACATTTATTCAAAACGCTTATATCACGCAACACATGAAAATGTGGATTGTGTGTATGTGTTTGCATATTATTAAGTATATAATAACCACCAACAATGTTATGCTCTGAAATCATTTATTAACAATAATATCATCATGATCATTGACAATTATACTTATATGAGGCAGCGCGTTATAACAATTATGTATTAACAATGTTTGTTGTTGTTCATGATAATGTCCGTTTGTGATTTGTGTACATGTGGTGTGTGTTTACGTATCATTTGGATGCAATGGAATGACAAATTTTGGGCCGAAGGGTGAACGATATTTAATACCGACGTCCTTGTACACTTTCAGTGGATATCCCAGGTTGCACAGGTATAACTTGCCATTCTCTGGTGAATGCGCTAACGGAAGCATTGATAGCAATGAGAACTTGGTATGAACACCCGGTGTACCATGTGACGGAGGATCTATAGCCAAGACTGGTGCTCGATTCTGATTTGTCCAGTCGATCAACTGTTGATGTACTACGGAAGTATTGTTGCATGGATCGTTCTCATCACTACTGTACACTGCCACTATAATGAGGTCTGCTGTCTGTGGTAGACCTGATACGATGTGTGTACATTTGTTCTTCGTGTGCTTGTACAGGTTATACTCGGCGCGTAGTGCAGCGTGTTGCTCTGGCGTAGGCTCACTGGTATACACTACCGTGTTCACTCCGTGCCCGGCTAGTTGGCGAGCGGTGTTCACGCCGATGGCGCCTTGCCTGTGGCCTCCACACAGTACCACTACTGTCGGCCATTGGTGTGTGTTGTGCGGATTGAGCCGGTGACCGCCGCCAAGCAACTGTAATGCCATCTCTGTAGCAGCACGGCCCATCAATTCTGTTTGTCGTTCGTCTGACAGACCCCGGCGCTCCGCCGCTGCGTACAGTTGTCGGCGTAGCTCGTGCGTTACACTCGGAACCACTAGACCATCGTCCGTTACGTATTCACTGCTATCCGGAGCCGGTACTACGATCTGTCTGAAGGCGGTAGGCAGAGTAGCGATGACGTTCTCATCATGTCGGTACTTCTGCACCTGTTGTCGCCGGCATTGATCTGTCTGATGCACGACGTCTGGACGCTGCGATGCATTGATCTCCTCCCACACGGCTTCCTTGTTAAACAGTGCTAGATTCTTCTCGAAATCAAAGTCCTGCAGCATGGATTGCTGATCCATCGACATACCGAAGCACGCTTCGTCCTTCCATTTCATTTTGAACTTGTCCTTCTTGTTAGGTGTACCATTCTTGTACATATTGTTAGCATGTTCACTAATGCTAGCACCGCCGCCAAATGATTTCATTATCATTGCTACTGCTGACGTGGACGAGGATTCAATGTCTATAGGTTTACTCTTACTGCTGCTGTTGTTGCTGGGCAGATTTGATTGTTGTATGTTTTGTAACAGTGGTTGTTGTTTACTATTTGTATTTTGTACGCCAGCAATTCCAGATTGCGTTAGTGCAGTACACTCGGAAATGCTAACAGATCTGCCAGCCCGTTTCGCTACTGGTTTTGCAACTGTAACTGTACTCTGGCCATTTGTTATGTTTGGTTTTGAGTCGATTAGTTGCAAATCTTCAATATCCAATGCACTGCAATACATATATTAGAATATATAGGTCAAATAGCCAATAGCTATACATTATTCTTACTTTAATTTTACTTCAGGTTCATGATGAGGTACCCCATTGTGGAATGGTTTAATTAATGTTATAGTTGTGTCTGTTACAGCGCTAATCTGACCCTGATATGTACCACAATCATTTTTACAACTAACCGAAACCATATATCCAATCCAATTGCTACTCATTTTGAGTGTTTCTGAAATGTAGACAAAAAATAGCGCAAAACTATTTATTAGAAAAAAATCAGGACACATATGTAAATGACCTACCTTAATATTTTCCCCGAATATTTATCCTTATTTTATACAACGAATATAGTCCAATGTATATATATATATATATACATATATCGTTTTTCATACATCAACCTGTCCAATTTTATAAAGAAACATATATAAATCCGCAACAGCTGGATATGCGTCGTCTACTTTGTTTTTAACTTTTTTGCGTTGTGTGTACCGTTACCACACTGTGGTAACCACAGTTGTAATATTTGATGTTATCGGGTGGTATTCATGTATTTGACACAATTTGACATTTGTAACAAACTTCATGTTCAACAGAAACAGCTGCATTCCATTTCCAAATTAAGAGGTTCGAATCACTCCAGACTTGCATTTATACCTTCAAAATGGTACGTATTATTTTACAAACGACATATGATGATGTGGTACGTGAAAACATTGATGAATTTGGTATGACCGTGGAGGAGGCGATATCGGATGCTATTAAACAGTTTGAAGCACAGGTATAAGTTTATTTATAGGTGCACCTGTGTGTGCTATATGCTTTATTTCCTCTATTTCAGGGTGTTGATTTAAGTAACATCATTAAAGATGTTGCGCTAACAAGTACTGATGAGTTGCACATGATATCCGCTGCTGTAGATAAATTAAAATCTTATACAACTGATAGCTCTGTCAACAAGCAAACTGTCATCGATGAATTGAAGGTTGTACAATGTGAATGTGATAAGGATATGTCGCGGAGACTGTTGGCGGGCAGAGAGGGTGCATACGATGCGATCGTTGCATTGATGCAAACTCACACAATTGAACAACACCGTGATATTATCGTACAGTGTCTGGAAACTATGGTATCACTTATGTGTGGCCAGCCGGACTTGCTGACTGTTCCTGGTGTAGAACTAATGATCAGTTATATCAGCAAAGAGAAACAACAACCAGATATCGATATACAGCACTTGGTGCTGAGATGGATTAAGGAATGTTGTGAGAAACATGAACGCAATAGGTATAATATTTACAGAGTAATAAGTGCAGTGTGTAATATGTGTGACATATTATATAATGTTATAGACAACACATATTTGATTCAGCCATACTGGATCATTTGAAGCCGTTGTTACATGAAAATACGGAAACTCCGGTACCGGTATTGCGAGCGGTGTGCGCCGTACTGCGTGCATTGGTACTAGATGATGATGTTCGTGTAGAGTTCGGTAAAGCACACGAACATGCACGGATTATTGCAGTGGACACATTAGGCATTATCACTGATATATTAATCAGTGAGTATACTTCAAATACTTCCCAACTCTGTTTATTAGTCCTTGACCTAACCGTATCAGACCGCAACTACATGCGTTATTGTTCTATCAAGAAATTACATATTAAAAAAACATTTCTATTCCGAACCACTTTTCTGTCAACAAATTTGACGTATTAAAAGTTTATAATGTAGCAAGTGTTCCTTCTAGTTACCATAAAAAGTTTTTTTCGCACTGATTTGACAGAATAATAGTTCTAAATGATTTTTGCTTCTAATATCAATGTACGGAATTTTTAAGTATCTACTGATAATAATGTGTATTATTTACAGAACACAAAGGCAACGAAGAGGTTGTGCATGATTTGTTACTGACGTTGTCCGCACTCGTAGTTAGAAATGAATTCTGTACGAAAGTGGAAGACGCTGGCGGTCTACGCTTCTTATTGCAAGCACTCGAACAGTACAGTACGAACGAGGTATGTGCGTGTGAACAAATAATACTATAATTATGCGTACAACTGTATTTGATAACTCTGAATGTTTGCAGAAAATCTGTAAACAAGGTATGAAACTATTAAAAGTATTAGCTGGCAATGATGAATGTAAAGTGCACATTATACAACAAGGTGCTGCGCCGATTATAGTTCAAACATTGACAAATCACAAGGCAAGTGTAGAAAATAAAGTGTTGTGATAATTGTGTTAATATGCATTTATTTTTCAGTGTTCTGCACCGACAACTGTCACAGGATTGAATGCTATCGCTGCACTGACACTTCGTTCGCCGGATAATAGTCGTGCACTGTTCGAGGCTGGACTACCCGATGTGATAGTGGAATGTATGCAACTACATCCCGCCATTATGCACGTGCAACGGTCGGCCAGTTGGGCAATTCGGAACATGGTGTCTCGTAGCCGCCATCAGAATGACAAGTTTCTGTCGCTAGGCGTGGAAGTACTACTGCAGGAGGCACTCGCCAAGTTCCGTGATCAGTGCGAGTATGATCTGAAAGCGTCGTTGCGGGACCTAGGTTGTAAGGTGGATCTGACAGAAGCATGGACAGGCAAAGGCGGTCGTTTGACAACGCAACAATCCGCAATGAAATACCGTGAGAGGGAACAATACAGCGACGAGGAAGATGCAACTGCAGAAGAAAATAACTGACCAGCACAAACACGCGCTTATTCGTAATATTGATACATTATTTATTAACAAACATATACTTGCGTTTTTGCGACTGACATTTTATATAAAAATATTTGCTTGTTTTTACACACAACATGGAGGAATGTAATAAAATAATAACTACATATTAATTATTGATCTCTATATCAATTATGCATATACAGCGTCCCGTAAGTGGAACTGTTTATCAACATGACAGTGCGGTCCATTGTGCACCACATGCACAGCCATTCCGTCACCGAAACGCAATCCATTCACTAGTTTCGGTGTGATGAGGAAGTATTGACTACTACCGCAACCTGACTGTTCTGACTCGCTAGTGCCTGTCGTAGCATGTACGAGAATATTAAATATACGCCGTTCGTTCTGCGGATCCATACCTTGGTTGATTTCGTCCACACACCGAAATGGTGCAGCGGTTAGTTGTTGCAGCGACAGCATAAAGATGGCAGTAGCTACCGCACGTTCACCGCCACTCTGTACATGACTATTCAACTCTTGCAATGGCTCCTCTGTGCGATAAGTGACGCGTATACTCAGTCCATATGCTTCGTACTCATCAACGCCATTGTCCATACTGATTTGTACTTCTCCTGCACAACCCAACGTCTGAAAATACTCACCGAATCGCGTGTTAATCTTGTCCACAATTGTCTGCACTGCTCCCAGCCATTCTGTGTGTCTGGATGTGAGCGTGGTCCGTGCCATCTCCATCGCTGCCGCCTTGCTTGTCAGTTCTTCCCGACATTGGGCCAGTGTCTGCTGGTTTTTCTCGTATACTTCCAGTTCCCCGTCGTCAGCGGTGAGAATACACTCTAGCCGAGTCTGTAGTTCGTTTATCTGATCCTGCAGTGCACTTAGATCACTAGGTAGCCGGTCATACTCCTCTTGGTACTTATTGAAGGCCTGCTGTCCTGGTTTAGCTCCGCTAGAGAGTTTCCTAGCGGCATGTAAGGCTTCTCGTGTTTCCTGCACGGCTCGCCGATGTACAGTATCGATACGTTCGTATATCTGCAATGCTTCATTTATATTCGCGCGCATGCCCTCTGTTTCGTTCTCAAGTCGGGCAATACATTCATGTACAGTACTCAGTTCGAGAGTTAGCCGTTCTTCATTCTCTAGAGCTGTGCTCAGCTCCTCAATAGCCGTCGCTAGTGCGCCTTGCAGCTTCACAGCGCTCAGTACTAGTTGTTTCATTCGTACACCGGCATCCTTTCTAATCTGTTCCGGTGTCTGGTGATCCTGCATGTAGTCGTTGAGTGTACGACGCGCGGCTGCCAAACGATTGCGTATGGTACGCACTTGTTCTCCGTTGTGCAACGTCTGTTGACGTTGCTGCAATAGTTCGCTGCACTTGTTGTCGTAGGTTTGTTTCTCTGCTGCCAGTTCCTCAACAGCGGTGCGGCATTGTGCCTGTTTCTCCTCTAGTTCGGCCAGTTCTCGTTTCATGACATTGATCTTGTTGTAGTCGATGCAGACGGAGAATGTACCGTCCGAGTTCACGTCGCTGATGCGCGTGGACTTGTCACCGGTGTACCGGGAGACACTCACTGCGAAGCGATGTGCATCGGAGAAGAACAGACGTATCTGATCGGGTACGCGGGCCGCCATGTTGTATGTGCTCTGATCTCCGATGGGAATATTGTGAATGCCGTACATACGGCACAGGTATTTGATCTGTGCCTCTGGGCCGGAAATCAATGTGTTACAGTACGCAAAGAAACCGTACGTGCGCATTTGTTCAATAGGCACATGTGGTCTGTATGCGGTCAGTGCAGGATGCTCGGGTCCCGAGTGTACCACATTAATGTTGAGCCGGAGCTCGTCCCGGACGCATTGCAACAAACGATTCATGTCATCGCGGTATTCACACGTAAACGCTACACGATCACGCATTGGCACAATGTTCTCCAGATACTTGCTATGCACAGGATCCAACACGTTCAGTTCCAGCATCATAGGCTCGTATACATTGCCACGGAACTGCTGTCGATTCTCACGTAACCACAGTACAGCTTTGTACGCATCCGCGTCCTTACGTTTCAGTATCTGTAACCGCTGATCTTTGATGTTCTCACTTTCCTGTAACCGAGTCTCTAATACTTTGCTCTGGTCCATAAGCCGGCGAAGCATGTTATTGCTACTTGCACGTTGTCTACTGATATCCTCCGATTTTCGTTCATACACTTTACTAGCTTGTAAAAATTTGGCGGCTTTTGTATTTACATCATCCGCTATAACAGAAAAGATAAATCAATCCGTAATTAATAATGTATAAATGTGTGTATTTTTACCTTCGCCATACTGAGCTATCAGTGATGTCTCGTCATTAACCAGTTTATCGATTTTCACTTTCATGACGTCGATTTCTTTCTGATACTCGACGAGCGCTTGTAACTTGGTTTTCATCTCGATGTGTATCTGTTTGTGTGAACTTTCCATGTCCTTGCTCTTGTCCAGGTAGTCTTTGACTTTATTTTCTTGTTTACTAAAGTGATTTCTCTACATAATATACAATAATATCAATCACGTGGACAATGCACATCTAGCAATGTTATATATACTAACCACTTCTAATAATTTATTCTGTAGCACACTGATTTTCTTCTTAAACTCTGTTATTTTTGTCTCTAATGGTTGTAGTTTGTTCCTGTATTCATCTAGTACTTTCTGTGCGTCGTCTCTATCAGCTGTCACTGATTGTTCTTCTTCCAACAGCCGAGTGTAATTCTGCCAACTTAGTTTCCGTTTTACCCCTTCCACTTGTTGCATGATTTTCTTTTTCTCATTTAGATTTTTTACTTTGCCTTCTAGTCGAGCTATATCTGCCTCGGCTTGATCACACTTATTGTTCAACAAGTCAATGTCTTTCGTCAACTGTTTCTGTTCATTGCGCAGTGTTACAAGTGTAGCGTGCATGTCTACCAAGTCCTGTCTACCGACGGCCCATTGTGTATTCACTAGCAGTTCACGTTTGTTCATCTTGGCGAAGTCTTGGACACGGTCCTGTGGCAAGAACTGACACAAATTTGTCACTTGGATATTTAATTTATTCATGGCCTGTTTGACTTCATTTTCTGACACATGTTTCCCATTTAGATACCATTGGTTCTGATTATTAACATTGAACACTCGTGTCACAGTGTATGTCGATAAACTACTGCTAGCTTTTTTACTGGTTGGAGCCTCTAATTCTATATCAATACGAGCTTCATTACAATTGTGTCGTACATATTCGGATATCTACACACAGAAGGTACATTATAAGTTTATTACAGCAAAATCACATGTAATATGTAAATGTATAGGTACGTACCTTTGTACCACGACCTATTGTTTTTGGTGTGCCACCTAAACCCAGAATGATTGCTGCTACAATCGTGGACTTGCCTGTACCATTTGGGCCTATTACGATATTTAAATTTGGAATAGGATGTATTTCAACATCAGAATATGTGCTACAATAAAATAATCAAAGTAAATGAAGATTTACAAAAATAAAGACAAGAATAAACACGCTTACACGAAATTTTTTATGTTAATTTTCTTAATAACTCCTGGCTTCAACATATTTTATTAATAATTTCTTAATTACATGGAATAAATATTTTCATTGGTTATGAGCTTTACACACCAAAGCAAAATAAATACGCAAATACTAATTTATTATCACTCAATATTGAATTACATTAACGAAATATTGCTAAAATTACGATACACAATGTCATAAAGGACTAAATTTTCCAACATTTCCACAACAGACTATATATTACTGACTCCCATCAGGTAACAAGTACTCAAAACAAAGTTGAACAATGCACGAAAGTGCACGAAAGCATTGGAAAGCATCGAGAAAACGTTGCCAACCAATTCTTTATCTGTCGCAGCCACAGTAGTCTATGTTACCAACCCAGAAATAAAATATTAATGTAATTTGTCGTTTTACGTAGAATGTAAAATTGCTAAATTCAAAATTGTTTGTTCCGTATATAATTTTGTACAAAACATGGGAAAACAATTTAATTTTTTGATACATAGTTATCTTACAACAGTGTTTCCCAACCTTTTTTTAAATTGCGACCCCGTTTCTTAACGGCCAGGTACCGTGCGAGTCCCCGCCAAACATTTTCATGAAAAGATAAGAAGATATTTTTTTCGCTACTATTCATTCGGTTGTTTTTTAGTTTTCGCGGCAGACCGGGGGTTTGTGACCAACCGGTTGAGAACCCGTGATAAGCTGATAACTTTAAATTAGTAGTTCACAGTATTTGTCACTAGTTGCCGTAACCTGCCGTAACCAATCCGAAGCATCACGAAATTCGGCGACAGCAGCTGTCATTTTGTGTTTCCTGAAAAGTTAAAAAGTGAAGATTAGTCATAGGTGTTACTAAGAAATTAACTGTATTATGCGAGATTTCTAAATACGTATTGTCCATAAGTTTTCATTGTCTTGCTACACCAAGATGAGTTTCTTAACAAAGATGTTTGGTGGCAAGAAAGGTGACAAGGCACCTACGACAGGCGATGCGATACAGAAACTTAGAGAAACTGAGGAAATGCTTATGAAGAAACAGGACTTTTTAGAGAATAAAATTCAACATGAAATCGGTGTGGCGAGAGCTAATGGTACAAAGAATAAGCGAGGTAAGATTGTTTTGTACAGCATGCATGTATACGTGTATGATAGTTGTACATAGAAGTGCAATGTTATATGCCGGGTTAACTGTGAATTACAGCTGCAATACAAGCATTGAAACGTAAGAAGCGTTATGAGAAACAGTTGCAACAGATTGATGGTACACTTAGTACGATTGAGATGCAGAGAGAAGCTTTGGAAAGCGCCAATACGAATACCTCGGTGCTTACTACTATGAAGAACGCAGCGGACGCATTGAAAGACGCACATAAACATATGTAAGTGATGTTTGTTTGTTACCAGATGTACAATAACTTAATATTCACACTGTATTATACATACAGGGACGTTGATCAAGTGCATGATATGATGGATGACATAGCAGAACAGCAAGATGTAGCTAAAGAAATCTCCGATGCTATCAGTAATCCTGTAGCCTTCGGACAGGACGTAGATGACGATGAGTTGGAGAAAGAACTGGAGGAACTGGAACAGGAAGAACTGGATCGAGAATTAATCACTATCGGACCCGTGGCAGATGATTTGCCGGCGGTTCCACAAGGCGAACTTGTCAGACCTACACCATCAAGTATGTATACTCCGTCCCTTTCAATTAGTTGTCACACTTAAAAACGAAAAAAGAACATAGCTGGCTTTGCCAATTTACATACGTAGAATTGTAGGTGAATGTTTCAAATATGATGTTGTTCTATTGTTGCAGAGAAAAAAGACGAAGACGAAGATCTAAGGGAATTGGAACAGTGGGGTTCGTAGGATGTCATAATAATTCACCTCTATGTAGGAAGTGATGCACGCCAGAAAACTACTAATACAGAATCATATAAACACGAACAGCTATGTACATACTGTGTATACTATTATTATTGCCGAATTGTTTGGAATACGCTTTGACAATATTAATGTATATACATTCGTACATATACACATATATACATTGTGCATTAGAATATTATGTTTACAAAAAATATTATTAGGAACGTACACGTGCATATATACATATATTGAAGATTAATCGAATGTTTGGCTTTGTGTATTGTACATAAATAAATGAACTTAAATGCTCCTCCTTCAATTATGAAACGCTAATATACAAGTTATCAATTAATTAACAGTGTTCTGTAAACAATTAATATTGTTCTTATTGCTATCATGGAATATTGTTTGGATTTAAAAAATAAATTATATTTAATATTTTACACTGGAGTGAATTTATTTTAGATCTTATTATCTGTAAATATTTATTTGCATTTGTGAAATTGATCAAGGTCAGGTAGGATGACTGATAGAAAATTCTATTGTAGTCATTAACTTCAAGCTGTCATTGGGTCATGTTTGCAGGTTAGAATCGAGACATTTTGATTGGTTGTGGTTTTGTTATTTGACGCAAACACTACTTGGCTTTTTCTGTTTTCGTGTACACAATTATGTAAAATGCCAATTGACAAATTGTTTTTATCTTTTTTTCGCAAAAAATCAGCCGAAGAAACAACAAATGTTAAGACGCGGGTACAAAGTCCCGTGAAAAATATGAAAGCGATTGATAATACGGAATTCAGAGACACGATTTACGGTAATTTTAGTCAAAATATATTCTGATAAATAGATGATTATATGTATATCTTTGTTTTGTTTACTCTATTTATGTGACTGGGTGTCAGTTTGAAATGTTATTTGATTGATTGATTATATAATATATAGATTTCATTCGTACAATACGTGATCCTGAAAAACCCGCAAGTTTGGAAGATTTAAATGTTGTCTATGAAGAAGGCGTATGCGTAAGTATCTCGTTGTTCTGAGAACTAATAGCGTATAAATACAGTTACATGTCTGTTTGACATTTTGTAGGTTAATAATTCAGCAACCAGTGATTCTAAAGTCGTGCGTGTTGAATTTAATCCAACAGTTCCACATTGTTCTTTAGCTACACTCATAGGATTGTGTATCCGTGTTAAGTTGGAACGGAGTATTCCTGATAAGTTTAAATTAGATATTTACATTAAGAAAGGCGCACATACCACAGAAGAAGAAAGTATGTATCAGTGCATGTCATTTACTTATTTTATATTTTTATTACATTTTGATAGCGAAATTACACAATGAATTCGCATTTTCTTTCAGTTAATAAACAAATTAATGATAAGGAACGAATAGCTGCTGCCATGGAAAATCCTAGTTTAAGAGAACTGGTAGAGAAATGTATTGTTGAAGAAGACTGTTAGGTATCAGTTATATTTACCTTGTATATTATTGTCTATTGTAGTGGTGAAATGAAATTGTAAATCAAATTGTAATAAGATTTTGTTGTTACAATATTGAACTTGCCGCTGACATTACATTTCCCCACCGTACCATTCTGTGTTGCTAAATATCCCTAACTTTTACTCAACCTCTCTCTTATTAAAAGTAATTCCATCCTTGTCATTGTTAAATACGCGTTTTTGGGAATCAAATGTCAGAGTCACGTGACGTATAAATAAATTATTTTTTGGCACAGGTTGCATTACGTCAAGAAAATGTTCGTTTCGGGAACAAGTGCGTGCTACTAAGCGAGCGTATTGGCTATTGGCGTGACAGTTGAAAATAGCTGGTAGTATGAGAGTGTTGAGATTGTTCTACGAGTGTCCGCTATAGCAACAACAGTAGTAGAAGCAAATTTGCAAATCAACAACAACGACGATGCTGGAGGTAGCTGAATCTTTTAAATACCGTGTTTACTATGCAGCTCGGGATGGCATGGCTATCACCCTATATGCCCTGCTGAGCGAGCGTAGTAATGATGAGGTGCAAGAAGTATTGAATCAGGTAAATAATCAACAATAATATTATTATTATAATAGAACATTCTAGAAACCTTTTGCGTGACAGAAAATGCTGCATTATTTTGTAGGCCAGAGTGTAGTAATAATGATAACTCTATAAGATATTGTTTGTGTCATTATGTATTTACGTCGTTGGTTAGTTGCTGTGTCTCTTTGTTTGGTTGATGTGTATAGCATGCATGCTTTTAGGCCGTTGGCATTTAGTTGGTCACTGCCACTGTGGGGGTTTATAAATAAGTGAACTTGGCACATATTAACACACTACGGAGATCAAAGTCGGTTTACAATCTCCAAAAATGTACATATTCTGTTATTATTATTATTTTGATATTGTTTGTACCTTTACGAGTGCATGTGACAATGGGTAGATGTATTTTTGTTCCGAATGCCATATAGAAAATATGCGCTTATGTTGCTATAAACAAATAGATATCTTTAACCAATGATTCACCTTGACATGTACCGAAGAACACTGCTTTCATTTTTGGATTTTGATTAACATTTACGAACACATTATAAATGTTGCAATACACACATTATTGCAAACTACTGTTACTTATTTCAAGGAGACTCTAGTATGAAATCTAGGCTAAATGAAAAATTTCACTGCTATTTGAATTTGTGATGAATGTGTAAATAAATATACTTTTGTACAGTAATACTCGATGTTTTCTTAGTGACTATGCACGGCTATTTTTAATTTAGCTTTGTGTGTGCGCCTGCTATGTTTTTGTCATATATACAAATGACACGTGCATAATAAATATTCTATAATTTTAGCAACTGATAGAGGAGGATGGCCAACGATGTACTCCGTTAATAGTAGCCTCTCGCTATGGCCATGACAAAGCGGTTAAGATGATTCTGTCAAAGTTTAACCCAAACTTAGAACAGGAGGGTACTGTTAAATTCGATGGATATGTGATCGAGGGTGCAAGTGCATTATGGTGTGCGGCAGGAGCAGGTTAGCATTGATATCTCTCTCTCTCTGTTTGTGAATATTGTTTTAGAAATATTCAAAAATTATTTATTCGTATGTTCTCTACTATTAGGACATTTGAATGTGGTGAAAACGTTGGTAAAAGCCGGTGCCAATGTCAATCACCCGACGCGTACGAATTCTACGCCATTGCGCGCAGCATGCTTCGATGGCCGTTTGGATATAGTGAAATACTTGACAGATCATTACGCCGACATACATATAGCTAACAAATACAATAATACATGTCTAATGATTGCCGCATTCAAAGGTCATCTGGATGTGGTCAGTTTCCTGCTAGAGAACGGTGCGAATCCGAATGAGAAGGCACATTGTGGAGCGACAGCGTTACATTTTGCAGCCGAGTGTGGTCATCTGGCAATAGTGAAAGAATTATTTAATTATAATGCGAAAATGACAAAGAATGAGACCGGAATGACAGCGCTCCTGACGGCCGCTGAGCGTACGAAAGCGGATGTAGTGGAATTCTTGGTCGACAGACCGGAAATTAGTAAAGAGGATAAAATTGAAGCATTGGAATTGTTGGGTGCATCGTACGCTAACGATAAAGATAATTACTGTTTAGAACTGGCATACAAATATCTTCATGAAACGATGGAATTAAGGTGCGTGTATTTGATTGTGTTCGTTTAAAAGTATTATTGTAAGAAATTCAGTATAGAATTTCGGAATCATTATAAATGTTTATGTTTTCAATGCAGACATAGTGATCCAAACGACGTAGTAGACAAAGTATTTGCTAAACCTGTACCCGCATATGAGAACCGGATAGAGTGTCGTACTGTTGAAGAGTTAGAGGCGATTCGGCTTAATTCGAACGCTTTACATATGGAGGCATTGACAATTCGAGAACGGATTCTCGGCATTTCGAATCCCGAGGTGCCGCATCCGATAGTGTTCCGAGGGGCGGTGTTTGCCGATCATGCACGATTCGACCGGTGTATAGAGCTGTGGTTGCATGCGTTAGATCTTCGCCAGAAGAACAACACATCCGTGTTGAAGGATCTGTTACGTTTCGCACAAGTATTCTCACAGATGTTACACGTGGGTGTGGACGTACCATTTCGTTACGTGACCACGGTGTTGGCAGCCGCTGTGCTGGAGTTGCAGCGGAACAAACAGAAGATTGCGAATCCGGGCCCCAAGGACGATGTAGATACTATAACGGTAAATATGTTTTTACCGCTCAGTCTTTTATTTAAACAGCTACAAATTATTAGTAAAAACCAGCGTGTATAATTTAAATTTATTGCCAAAACAGGAAGATATGGAAAGTAACCTGACGACAACGTTGTACCTGCTGGCGATTCTCACCAAACTGCTGAAGAATTGTACAGAACTGGAGAAGTTCGATGTGAGTCGATTAGTGTTTGCGTTGAACCAGCTACAAGTAACGTTACGCGATGGTCAAACCTTGTTACATCTGTCAGTGAATGCAGAGACACCAGTGGACGATTTTCATACTAACGATGTGTGCAAGTACGTACACTGTTATTAATAATTTTCATAAAATAATTTCGCCTTTCTACAAATGAAAGTAATGGTGGCTTGGTTATTAATTGTACGTTGTATGTGTGTGTTTTGTATAGATTCCCATGTGCAGAGACAACTAAACTGTTGATCCAGTGCGGTGCTGATGTGAACGCTATGGACATAGAACGAAATACACCATTGCACGTGATTGTCAGCTATCAGAAACCCATATCGGATTTCTTAACGTTACACTCGATCATCATCAATTTAACAGAGGCGGGCGCTCACATGGATTCTGTAAATATTCGCGGTGAAACACCATTTGATTCGTCAGCGACAGGTTAGTGTCAGACATGCAATATGGTTAACATTTAAAGAACTATAGATGTATTCAAATGTATCGACTATTTTAGACTTGAAAATTGTACAAGCTTCTAATACCACTATTTTTCTTGTTTTTGTTTTATAAAATTATCCGCTTTCAGCTGGTAAATATTACGATTTCAGGCTATTATGATTATTATATCGAATTAGAGATGTTCGTATTCTTTAATGAATATGTTGTTGAATATAATGTTACAGGTGTAGCGGAGATCATTCTGAAAACGCAAGCCAAGTTAAGTTTGAAGTGTATGGCGGCCAAAGCAGTGAAAACGTATAACTTGACGTATCAGGGACAAGTGCCACGGTCCTTAGAGAACTTTATAGAACTGCACGGGTCGGGGGCGGTGAAACAGGGTTAATTACCACTTACCATGCGGACATACACTCACTCACACACACACTCACCTGTAAATACTGATCTAGTAACATACAACTGCCCGCCCCTCAGCATAAATGTATATGTAATTTATAGTTAATAGAAGTAACGTACATAATATTTATTAAACCAATACACATGCATGCGCACGCACACACACACACGTGGGATACATAGTTGTGTCTGTGTGAAATGTTTTTATTGTGACAATTCCGATATTTTGTCGGGTCTATTTGTACTGTTGTTAAATGTAAATAATGACATATGTTCTATATACATACATATATATTTTTTATCACGATGATATAGATCTGTCCGTACCCTTCTCCCCCATTTAGAATGCACAACGCCACCCCAATACTCTTTGAATTATCAAGTGATTTTTTTTTATATAATTTTTGCTGCGTGATATGTTTTAGTTAATATATTCATGTACTCTACATACATTTGATTAGCAAATGTCTTCCAAAATTGTATTTTTGTATTTTTAATAAACCTTATTTATGTGCTACATCTGGTATATGATGTGTTGTTATTTCAATATAATTTTAAAAATCTGTAATCGTGTTAGTCCGGGTTACTGGGACATGACGTGATGTGTTATCTATTTATTATCAACGGTTGAATTAGTAATTGATAAGTTAAAATACCAGGAATTACACGAGAATTACAATTTAGTCCAGACTGTGGTTTATTAGTTCATCATTTTAATTATACTTAAAAAGAAACTATTTGTCATCACAGCTGTCAAAATGGTAAGTGAAAAAATGACCGGAAAGTACAAGGTCTAGTTCAGTTGTTTCGTCGTTTATATTTGGCAAACTCATTCAACATACATGAAATACGCCAGAACAAATTAAAATACGTTGAGTGTAATGTTCATGTCCTTCTTTACTGAAAGTTATTTTCATCTAGTTTAAAAATAAAAGAAGGAAATACGCAGCTCATTAACTTTGCTTATAATAACTAAAAAGTTATATTTACTCAGAATTTGGAAAAGACTCAATATTGTAAAAATATTTCGCATTACTAGCGCCTGTAAGTGTGGCAACTGGCAAACCGCTGTGAAGGATGGGTTGCAGAAGTACCTACTCATTTAAATTAATATACATATCACACTATTTTACATACATATATACTTGTAGGTTTAGAAATTTTAATACATATATTATTATCGAATTATATTAAAAATACTTGTTACATTTTCGAATAATGTTAATACAATGAAATGCCATGTCTTAAAATGTATATATAAAAAGAATAATGTTCAATTAGAATTTTTCAAAGTTCAAATATAAGTGTAATTGATTATGAGATGTTGAAAGTAAATTCACATATCAATGGACTAAATCAGGAAATAATACAAACACAAACCCGCGAATGTGGTTGTGTTTGTCGAAGAAATTGGAAGAAGAAAGAAAGTAGGTATCTATTTTCGTGCATTACATCATCAGCATGTATTGTCGAATATAGTCTCCTGAAGGTGTGAGCATTTTGTCCTGGATATTCGCACGTGAAAGTTAATCTTAACAAACAGCAGGCTCCGAATGAATTGCAGTCAAGTGACACATAGCAGTACAATGAGAAAAATGTACTATGATTCAGTTTAAATTATAATTGAAATAGTGAACTGTCATTGAGTTTAATAAATAGTACAGTATTTGTACAATGTATGTAATAAATAAACTATGTAATTATAAATATTCGTGTAAAAGTTCGGTTACTTTTGTGTCCAAATGACAAATTATTTTGCAGTACTTATAATTCACGGATAGTTATTTGAAACAGTAGTTTAGTAAATGATCATCTTTCACTTGCCTACTGAGAGATATGCTCCATGGTACCGAATATAGTTATGTATAGGTGTGTGTGTGTGTGTGTGTTAGTTAAAGAGTAGAAAGCAGTTGGTGAGCGTTGTGATGTGAGATGTGTATAGTGGGAGTATGAGAAGGGTGATCTCTGTACTGTTGATGGCTGATGGCAAGTTGTCTGTTCGCTTATCAGTTCCGTGCGAGTCTAAGTGTAGTGAACCGTGCCAGCACGCATGTATGTACGTGCGCCAGTGACAATGTCACCTTCCGGTTCAACAATGACCGCGCATATTCAGACGTACATTCGGTTTCCGGTTTAGTGCGATTGATCTGTAATCATATAGACGTAATTACGATTCGTTCAGGTGATATAATAATGTGACGTTTGTGTATTATAACTATGGTTTAAATGTCAATGTAAGTCAACAATTCTGTACAGTAATTTTTAGTACTGTGATTTGGAAATATGCTTATGTCAAATGGCAAATTGTATTGCATAAAACATCAGTGGTATGTTTCATAACAATGTTCAATATTGTTTATGATTTCACGTAAATATTGAGTTTCAGAATTCCCGTGTTATATAACAAAGTGAGTGAGTGAATGTGTGTGTAAGTCGAAGGTAATAATTGAACAGAATTCTGTGACATTCTGTTAATACACTGAATGTAAATGCACAATGCATGGTACTGTTGTTATTGCAACATTTGTAATTCTAGTCACTTTATTTACATGTCGTGGTGCATTGACTTGTATACAATTCGTGCTAGGATTCAACAGTTGCAATATTCTAACTTGAGTTAGTTGCATTTACTATATTGAAACTGTACGACAAACAATATCAGATCATTTATTCGTATTGTCAATGTGGTTTTAAAATAATAAACAATTTTAAAATGTAATCTTACTAATACTTTTTCTTGACAAAGGAACAAAATAATTTCCGAACAAGGTACACTAATATTCGGATGATTCACGGATTCATGTGTCAAACTACTGTCATATGTTTAGAGTATTGTGAATCTAATTCGTCCAGTCATTCGGCACTAATCAATTTCACGCATCTCTGTATGTATGTTATGTTTAAACAATTTCGAAGCGACGTGCACTCTTACACGTCCGAATTAGATAATACGCTGATATGGATGAGTTGGAGCGTGCGGAATCAAAGCTGGAACATGAGGTGTTTTGTTTGGACACAAGTGTAGCCAAACGTGTATGCTGCAGTGTGATTAGTTTGTAGAGTGAAGTGTTCACGGATTGTGTTAATTTTAGAGAAAGATAGTAAGCAGAAATCTGCAGAAATCTTTACTACCAGTGTCAGTAATAGCGTACATGCGAGACAGATTATTCAGTGCGCGTGCTCATCATGGTAATAGCTTTATAGTGTGAGGACATTGTACTCGCTGCACTGCAAACTGAAGGTAAGAGTTTTAAACATTCATAGTTATTGTTGATGGGAATGCAGCATACTTTTCTGCTGTGGTGTTTCGTCTGAAGCGAGTGAATATTCTACGCTCGATGTACCTTGTATTTTAGCGTCGTTGTACATACATTTCATACGGATCGTACAACAACATGCATTCAGTCCATCATTCATACAGGCAAACATTTGCGTACATAGGTTCACGCATAGTGTTTACATACGAACTAAGCATAGCATTGTAGCTAGCACGTACTGATCTACTGTGTAATATTTTCCATTGGCTTGTTCAAATATATACAACAGATTCGTACGAATTGTAATTCGGTTTAAAATCATAGCCCGTAGTTGAAACTGTTATCTGTTCTGCATAGATCACTTAAAATCTCTGAATTTAATTCTGAAAATGAAATAATTCCAAGATGTTTTCTTATAATGATACATGTCAGATAAAAGTACACCAAATATTAGTTCCTGAAATAGACTATTAATTATAAAGTAAAACTTGTTATGTATGCAAGAGTCGTTCGTTAATTCTCTGTACAGCACAACCCAATTAAAACATTAACTGCACTTAGTTTCGATTACTGCATTACGTTTGTTTCGTAAATAAAATAAAAACAAAGACTAAACGTTGCGAAATCAACTGTTCAACTTTCTTCGCACGTCCAACATCTGTTTCGATATTCAACTGTCAACCATGGACTGAACAGTAAGTTTTGAATAGCTATGTTATTCCCAACTGAATATAATATATTTGCAGAGATGGTATCATAATTGGTTTGTTGAAATTTGCCTGGTATTACACTGTGTGATAGCAGACTTTACTGACTGTATGCATGTATGTGCATGTGTACTAACGATATTTTGATGATCTTTGCGTTTGCAAGTTCATTGTTCTGAGTAATTTACACAGGATGTTTCTTGCTAGCGAATAATACACCAGCGTATACTAGATTACTTTTCACATTGTCGGAAAAAAATGTTTCCTATTCTGATACATCAAGTCGCCATTTAATAATCCAGAAAAGTACATCTAATTAAAAATATGGCAATTAATACATATATAAAAATAAAGAATAAACATTGTTCCGTTTGTCGGTAGCATTTTTTGATTGTATTCACAATATCAAACTATAATAGTACTATTTGTTTTGTTTGGATATCATGTAATTCATGAATAAACATAATATGGTATTTTAAGAAAGTTAACTTTTATCGTAAATAAAATGGACAATTTAATAAAAACATTTTTGATATTAAGTAAATAATAAATTACTACAGACATGTGTTTACATGTAATTCAGTTACATAGATAGTTTTTTTCTGTGAGATCTTCGGAAATTAAATGTGTGCGCTGTTGTGTGTTGCTCATGCTTCTGTAGCAGAATTGAAACCAATGAAATGAAAATAGTTGAATTGGCGGTGTATACCACTTTCGAAATCAGATATAGTTCGTATATACACACACTTATATACATGCATGAATACTTGTATAGATTTGTGCTAAATATGCAAGTAGTTGGACACCCTGAGGCTGTATCTAAATGTGAGCGCGCAATGTTGATCAAAAGACTCGCGGTTTCTTAAATGAAACGATGATAGTCAGAGAAACAACGCACAATTCCTCTTTATTTCTGCATATCATAATTATATTGTAAATAATACTCTACTAATAATTTAAAATAGAATAATCACATAAATAATAATAATTATAATGATTTCTGAATTATTTACGAAAAATAACCTATTATTTTACAATGATGCTTGGTGATTTTACCGGAACGGCCTTTCGGAGAATTCCTGCTTACTTTTATCCTTGCACAAAATACATAAAATAAATTAGTTCATGTTATTATTAATATAAAATTCGATAAACAAACATTCCATACACAGAATGAAATGTATTTAATCTAGAAGATATGCATCTATTATTACGTTCAATTAGAAAGTAATATCCCTTGCAACATGTTGCGAATTGTTCTGCGCGCGGTAAACCGTAATTAATTGTAACGTCAAATAACAAAACATTTGATAAATTCCTCTATCAATTCATTTTAATTATTGTTATTTCAATATGTACAATCATATATCTTGTGTCATTAATGTAAATAATATTTACATGTTTCAATATATTATTTTATATTTATAACAGTATATTTACAAATCAGGTGTTTTGTTGCAAATACGTTGTGTGTTATTTCTATTTAAGAATTACATAACTATTTAACGAGAGCATTCAAATCTGTGAGCATTTCTCACGGAACTGGAGACAATGTTTTTAAAAACAGATGAGCTATGCAATCGTGTATATTCATTTGAATTTGACTTCTACTTGTAGAAGAAGTATTTCTTGGATTCTGAATTTGTCATCTCAGCCAAGGTATTATTGTAGGTATATCCGAATGCAATATTATTCCAAATTTAATGTACACAATCGTTATCGGATACTTACCATAATTTGAGTTTCTATTTGTTAATTTATATTTTGCCCGGGAGTAATAAGTTTCTCTGTTCGTTTTACCAATGTGATCTGACGCCCGGGGTTCAGGTATTTGTGTTGCAGTGTGTCCCAGTTCCACAAACTGACCGGAGGAACTTGTTTTGCAAACGTCGTGTAGGTGGATGTATTTATTTCGTTGCGATGTAGTTAGTTGATGTTCGCCATTCGCTCTTGTTGTTATTTTATGCTCCCAGCAATGTTTTGTAACGTACTTTATTGCACAAAGATCATTCCTACATATGCAAGGTTGTGCAATAAATCATCTGTTGAAAAACAAAACGATAATTAAATGTCAGTAGTTGTATTTTCGATAGATGCTTGTATTTCATTAAGTTATGGGGTCACCATAACTAAACGTTTATAAACAAGTCTGTGTACAATGTATTCCATATTTAACGTATGCATTAATCAATAACAATTGTTGTATGATATATAAATTGATGTTATTAATGAAAAATATAATGTATAAAAAAATATTACGCCTACATTGTCGGCAACCGGTTTAGCGAATATGTGTTGCAAAAATGTAATCAAATTTAAGTTTTTTTTTTAAATGTAGTATCAAATATTCGAAATCAGTTTTGAACTCTGATAATTTTACTAAATGAGTTAATACTCATATAAATATACGTGTACATAACAAAGTTATCACATTCTATTTTCTAACTTAAATTTGTGGATATTGTTTTTATTTATATCGAATATGATTTTACTAATTCGGAGTTTTTAGAACGGAGCTTCAACTTAAAAACGCGAATTAAAGCGAACTTTATCGAACTCTAAACAATATAGTTTCGTTTCGATATTGTTAGTTTCGATACGAGATTCAGGTTAAACCTCATTGTGTATATTATATAGAGTATAGAGTATTCGTTGAACATAAGATACGTTCGTTTGATGCAATTGTGGACGTATGTGAATTCCTTTGGCATCTATGTCATTGATATATTTACATGCAAGGAATGTAACTTTTTTTGGCTACGATTATTTATTAATTGTACATTTACGACTTCCTTATTGACAGAAGGATCCTCATGCACTGCCTACGTAATAATAGTACAACTGTTGAGTGCATTATTGTTCTTTTTGTGAATACAATTAATCGATTTGACAGCCAAAGATTTGTACCTGCATGCATGTAGGTATGTGACGAGTTTTGTAGAGTTAACCTGAATGATGCAACCGTCGATAATTGGTGTTGGCACGTGAATCGACCGCGACACACACACATGTCATTTGCTGCACATGTCTTATATGTAGATGATTGCTATTTCACAATATTGTACACGGCGTTCTTAGCTATATCCAATTTTGCGATCTTTCTTAATAGTGAATCAAACCACGAAAGTTTGAACTCTAAGAAGTAAATATGTATCACACTTTCACTAGAAACATTGTGCACAGAGGTGTACCAAGGAGGAGAGCGTGACTGTACTTGGTTGTATGAAACATTGGTCGAGTCGCATAACTCGTAAAATTGGATTCTAAAGGTGGAATTTTTGTATATAAATATTAGATTTTAAATTATCCTATGATTGAAATTATTTTCTCAAGTACACAATGATATGATTGAAAAATCTTCAATTATATTAGCTGTTCCAGACTGTAATGAATATTGAAAATAAATATTAATCCGTGCAATTGTTCAGAAAAACATTAATATAATGTATACTACTTGTAGAAGAATCTGTGTATGTATTATTTATATATGAAAATGCCTAGCACGGTGTTTTGCATAACATGAATTAATTACTGTGTTCGATTTGAGGACAGTATTTTTAAGATGTTTGCCAGTACATTGCTCCATATAAGCGCAACCGTATGTTTGGTATGTATGTGTTGCGCCTGCAGGTCTGCCATACCAGTTTAACATTCACATTTAGATGTATGTACATGTACACGCATTCAGTACCAGTACTGCATGGTTTCCTTTACATTCTCCCTGAATGTTTCATCCATAGTTGAATAAGTCTCTACATTCTAAGACCACGGAGTTTCTACTCGATCACATTTATTGCTACTTTACATATATGTATGTAGCTTACCGTACTGTTGAAGCTTAAATATCTTTAAAGTTTACAATTTTACAAATACAATATGTATTCTTAATATTATCTATTATTACTAGTATTATTTAGTTAAAATATATATACTTCTGTTGCGACCACGATGCATGGAAGCATGGAATAGAAGGTATCTGTTTGAAATTGTATAATATTCTGAATACAGCCAATGGTATAGTTTCAGTTGTTCTGGATGGATGTAAATTTGAGTGTGAAATAAGTACGTTGTTGGTTATAACAGGTCTGTGAATATGTCAAGTCAATTATCTCCACGTTATGTTGCAAAAATATCTTCAAACTGTAAGCATACAAACACGTATACTTATACATTAGATATACAAACGCATACACAAACACACATCTAGTCATACTTTTAGATATACGGTGCTACTTTTGACATTTCAAGTATTTTTCTATGGCGTCAGTCCGTCAGCTTGGCAATTGACAATTAATTTTTATTAATTACTATACTGGTCTATCGTCTACCATTTGACATTCTGTCGGTCGGTCTGTGCGTGTGTGTGAATGTATGTGTACCTATATTTGTTATTTAGAACTTGTGCCATGCCAGCTATTGCCTGTGGCTGGACAAGTTAACGTAGGTTATGGTCCGCACTAGAATTTGTGTTGCCCAACAACATTCTGTTGTTAAAACACCGTATCGCCAATATGTATACCGATGTCTAGGTGTGTCTCGTGTCTAATATCGCCTACGTGGGTTCATGTAATCACTGCCATTTACAACTATACACACACCCTTATATCTACTGTCACTTGTGACCACTTCTGACAATCTAATTTCAGGTTACGTGAATAGAGAAAATATTTGATTATTAACAAAGGTAATTTTACTTTGATATTGTTGATTTTTATCTTAACATTTCTATTTATGAGGCTTTAATAAATAAACACCCCGTATTTCACGTCTTTCTGTAACAATTAAATAACAAACTTCAGCAAAGTTCGTTATTTAGTCTAGTACCTATCAAGTTTTACATTAATTTGAAATCATTGCCATAAGTTGTTGTACAGCGCTTCAAACAAAGTACTTATTGTAGTCATGGGTTTTTTGTAAATTCGATGTAATATTCGGGTGCCTGCAGAACATGTTAAAACCTGTAGGGGTCACCTGAAATATAACATCTGCTCGTGGCCACTGTGACGTTTGTTCCATTGCTACTGGTAGCGTGTGTACTATTGCGTAAACAATCAATACATCATTGCGTATGTACGTGAGATTCCCGCATCTTTATAAACATTAAAACTAGCACAAGGGCGCCACTCATAACCGACTAGATCTCTGCAAATTATAACACATGCATCTGTCCGTCCACACATATGCAAGCAAATCATCTTTACAATAAAACAAAATTACGCTGTAAAAGTAACAACAAACAATTATGTATGTAAATTTTGTACGTATTTACTTGTTACTAAGCGAAGGAATACTTCATTTGCGGATGACATTTGAATTTATAACAAGGCTTCTGCATTTTCATCAACAAGTATTGGGAATATCTGCTGCAATATAATGAGTATTACTCAACGGATGTAAAGGTTACCTGTCAGCTAGTGCATTGTTGTAATACACCTCAATTGCATTTTTCAATTGCACACGAAACGAAGCAACTGTCAATCAGCTTACAGACTGCAGTGGATTGCAAATGTACATAGTAGCGTTGCTGGTCTACTGAATGGATGACAGTCTACAAACATAACCTCATATATTTTATAGTCTTCTATTACTGGGTGACGTGTAGGTCAGGTATCCTAAAGTTCAAAAGTTGAACAGTGCAGTTCATCCAATGTCAACAGTCGAATTGCTTAATATTTTTTTTCTTTGACACATCAATATTTCAACGGGCATCGCTGTTTGAAGCGACCTTCGCTATTTTGCAATGTTTATATATTTTTGTTAGCATTTTAGTGTTCGTTTAATTATTAGTTAATTATAAGCGTAGTGTTAATCATTAAACTATGCAGATAATTAACGCACCCAGCACTATTCTTTGTCGTGACGCGAAAAAGCAGTTCTGTGTGTACATGAATTGCATTATGAAATTATTTGTTTTATTTATTACAGGCCGCGTCATATTAAATGATTTTATTATTATTAAGCTATAAAATATAATTTATTTCTCAGCGTCATTTAATATTGAGAAAATGAAAGTGAATTTGCTTTGAAATATAAATACACCAGTTAGTATTTAGCAATCTACTTTAAATGCATATTATTATGTCGAAATTGATATATTAATCTATGCCAGGTAATGATTCTTCAATTATGATCATTTTTTCGTGAAAGAAAATATAGAACTATAGCAATGGTTATTCATTGTTTGTTGAGTTTCACTCAAACGAAAAGAAAAGTGTGATATCATAGTGTTCTGTTGTGTCCTTGAATGTTTACCGGATTATTGTGTGCCTGCGGTTGTCGAGACCAAATTCATGTTAATTAGAGCGTAACTATGTCCCCCTTTTAGTGATGTTGAATTCAAACATACCAATTTATAATATACGTTGAATACAACTCCAGCGTGCTAGATGTAACAATGTAACTCGAACTTCTATAACTCGAATTTCTCCATAATTCGAATAAAATGATTGGTACTTTTTAAGGAAAATTCCTGTTTGTACTTGGTTCAGTTGGTGCAAAATTGTATGATATAAGGAAAATACCTGGCTTATAGCAACACTCACTCACACAACAAACCCGCCTTACCTCAAACTGCGTTTTTTCGTATTGAGCTTTTAATTGTTCGGGGAAGTCACTATTTGTAAAACTAGTACATACACATTTATACACCTTATAAGTTTGCTGAGCACGAACGGGGACGAGACAAATTACTGAATATTTTAACCGAAATTAGTATGTACTCGTGGTACACGATTTGGGTTCAATAAAAAAGTGTGTAATTAAACCACTGTAATGTCTATAAACAAAATCGCTAGTTTTAATGAACATTTCTATAACTCGAAGTCTCCATAGGTCGAACTTTTTTTTCTGAATAATAGTGATTCGAGTTATGGAAGTTTGACTGTATTAGGCTTTTTGTAAATTAACTTCTTTCATCTGCGATTATATACTTATACAAAATGTGCAATGTGCGGTGGTGTTACTTGATGCAATACTTTTCTTGTGCGTACAAATATACTTAATTGTTAAACTTGACAGGAGAAGGACCATGTCACAGATGTGTTTCAGTGCGTGAAAACGTAACGTAAGCATATAACGTAACAATATGTAAATGACCAACAACAACAACACTGATGTCTTGTTAAATAATCAAACTCGAGGTCGCCATCACTCAGAGTCATAGCGGAGTAGTGACTGCAACAGTAGACACAGAGCAGAGCTTTACTTGTGCAAACATACGTATAACTCATGTATGTTTTAATACACCATCACATTTACTTGAAATTGTAGCACCTTATGCTGATAGCTACTGTGCAAAATTTTTGTGATGGCAATAGTTTTCATACAATCAATGGAAGAACAAATTTAGTGTAACGTGACAACAATTTTTGTTTTAAATATACAATATCATAATTAGTACCTTATATTATAATATAAGAAAATAAAAACATTTAGGAACAGTGTTACCCCAAATTCACCCAGACAAATAACACCACTATGAAATATTCATTACAATAATTACGAATATAAGTAACATTGTGAAATGAATATATTGTATACTTGTGGGATTTCAACATAAACATTTATGTATGTTTGACAATGATATAGTAAACTACATAAGTAACAGAATGCTTCAAGTGATATTTCTAATGATCACATTCATGGTAAAAGCCAGTTATAATTAAATGAAAAGTATAAAGTGCGACATGTTTTCGAGTTTCCGTTAATTAAGCGGATATCCTATAGCTAACTACCCACTAAAGTAAACTTGTCTCACACATTAGCACATACACACACACGTAACATCATTAAAACGAAAATGACAACATAATGACAATGACAACTGAGTAATAATACAGATATTGCAAAACTGGAGCCTTGCATTTCATTGTAGACTGAATGTTTTGTTTAAGTGTAATGTGGTGTAGGTATTTCTTTATTGGTACATTTGCAATTCGTGTTTTGGTATCAATGCTTTAAATACTCAAAAGATTAGGGCTTCAGGGCACTAAAACATTGACTTTTTGGCGTGCCGGGCCAGGAGTAGCTCATTTTTCTCCCGAATGCCCCTGCTAAGCTGCAGTCAGTGCCGTAATGGATAATTCAACATCGGTTAGGTCAGGGTTAACTGGACTTGCAGTTAATCAAAACATATTTTATTCATTAGAGGTCACGGGAATAGCTACTGTACGTGGCTTGCGAGCTGCAAAACTATTGTATCGTTTATTTTTATGCTCACTGCACATTCAGCTACTGACACTTTTACATATTAGGTCAAGTTTATATGTATTACAGATACTACTTCTGCAATTCTCCAACTAGACGGACTTATATGCACTGATGTTACGATACAGATAATCTTATTCGTTCCCATATTGTTTGTGATTTTGTTTTTAATTAACACTACATTTAAACGAATAACAAGATTCAGAATACAAGTGACAACTTTCCTATTTATCTAAAAATAATAACCTTATGATATGCGAAACGATACGAGATTGTGTCTTTCTTAATTAGACAGAATGAGACGAATGAATTAATATTGTAATGTACGTGTGTGCGTGTGTGTAATTGGCAGTTGACACTATTACTAGACAGGCCGGAACTCGGCAGGATATATTACCATTGAAGGGAATGAGGAGAAAGTCACAACAGATCTTTAACTCATGCTTCATTTGACATTTAACTTTTTGTTTCGGAATGTTTTGTTTTCACCTGTTAACGTTTGGGTCTTATGGAACATAATAATTAATACCTCGAATTAATGACTTGAAGAAAAATGCCGTTATGTAATCATGCATTAGATAAACAAGGAGAGAACATATTGATATGGGAATTGTAGTCGTTTCTAAATGTAGCAACAAATGTTGAATTCGTTTTGATAAAAGTAAAATTAGTTGGACCATGTACAATCTATTATTTAAGTATTGCGTTACATTATTTGCTAATATCGCCACAGTAATAATAACAACTACACACACAAAAGAGTAACCTTCACTTACTGAAAAGTTCTTTAAGATTGTTTATAGGTATCTGGTGAGGTTACATAACGTCTCCAAGGTACTCACTGGTGCTCTTACAACTATTGCTGTATTGTTTAATTACTAGTTGTCAGTTTGTACCAATGTATGTACACAGTTAGATAATTATCTAGAAATACTGTGAATATACTATTGTTATAACTGTATTGGGTTATCTGGAATTGTAATCTAGATAGACGAGAAGGATTATCTTGAATGTGTTGGGAGAATATTGGAATGAATGAATATATTTGTGTACTTTGTACTGTTCAATGTTTAGAGGTTATATATGGGTGTTATGTTGATAAATCCATGCTTAGATCCATGGTTGGTGTGTGCATGTCATGGACGGTATTGCTTGCCAGATCATTCTCTCTCTTAGTTGTGACAGGTGCGACCTGTTGACCCTTGGCACAGTGTGGTCAGTGTGTTCTCTCGCGCGCCACGGTAACTGACCTTGTCCCATGTCGTGCGCATACAATCAGGTCGAACTTGCGAAACATCAGCAATCAGCCAACGGGTACATCAGTATACTAGCACACAGAGAACAAACTAGAAAGATCACAGCAGTGTAATTAGGTAACAGAATTGTACAGACATAATCAACTATCAAAGCTACTATAGATATCGTACCAAAAAACATTTAGACCCGATTGCTCAGAGCAGATTCAATTTGAAAATTGATCTAAACTAGTTTTTGATACTAGAATTTAACTTCTTTCGAAAACAGTTGATACTGTATGATTTGTTGAAATTCAAACAAGTGACACGAAATATGTGCAAAGGATTACTTCTAGAATCATTGATTCTCAAACGAAACCAAATAGATCTATTTTATATTTCTATCGAATGAATTTTGCGCCAGATAATTTTGAAGTACGCTAAAGTCAATGACGTAAGTGTATACTGCCCTGATTTTGATACATATTTTGCAAAATTCGTGTATGTTTGTGTATGATTTCGCAAATCATGCTCCGGTTGCGTTCACCGTCGTCAGTGGAAAGTTATTCGAGATAAACAACATCAAGCAGCGGAAAGAAATTTCAGAAATGCCTGGCAAGGCCGTTCTGCCCAGGTACGTCTCGGACTCACAGCACAATTTCGACATATATGCACGGTGTAATGGTTAATAAACACACATACACACGCTATACAGGTACGAGTACCTGTCCTACAATCCGGTGCAACCGTATTGCCTCAACACTGGCGAGATTGAGAACTTAACGTACAGCTGCCGAGCTAGACAATTATATTCGCTTATATAATTTACACGGACATATAAAAATGTTTGTTGAAAATTCAACCGAAAAAGTGTAATTTCTCTTTCATAAAAAAAAAACACGTAATCAACTTTAGTTATTGCAAGAACAGGGATAATATTTAATGAAAGATTACAATCTACGTAAAATAAATATTTTATATAAACATTCGATGGAAATTCCACCTTGCAATATGATAATTTTCTTCTGATTTAATTTCATTTATTTTGCATTCAAATTCACTTTCAAATTGAACGAAATTTGCAAATCTGCTCTGGGTCAACTCTAAGAGATCATTAACTGTTGAAAATGCAAATGAATTCAGCATAATTTATAATTAAATACGTCATATTACAAGTAGTTTAACCACATTTTTTCTAGTAGAAACGTAAAAATTCAGTTGAAAATTCAGTTTGGGAATGAAATTAGAAGTTTAGAACTATTCACAGGTATGAATATGATTTTGGACACATTGAGAATGTTTGGTACAAATAGAAACGGCCTATTTTCTCGTGTAATCGTTTGTTAACTACCTTGTATTAACTTTCTGTAGGCACGCTTCGACAGTTCTGCCACGTGGGTTTCCTGTGTGTTTTATAACTAATTTCTTCTGCTTCCACCTTTACATAATCGTGCTGTTACAGACGTGTTGTTCAATTTGACAACTGTGTGTTTCGTTATTTTCACATAAAAATATCGGTAGTTCATAAAATTATCATTACAGACATTCTGCAGGTGCGTGTGTATGTGTGTATGGTACAGTTATACATTTGTACAGCATTCGTCTCACATTTCCTGGGAATTCCGTTACACATCCGTCTATTTATAATTCTATCTGATAAATAGTAATGTTCGAATTGTTTAAGTTTTCAAAAATCATCATCATTTTAATGATGTTTATGTTGATGGCATGGAAATGTATCGTCGATTTAAAAGCAATTTGCTATTCCTATTACCAAATACCTCATAACAAACACATTATAAATTCTATGCTATGTAACGAATTACGGATATCTACCGGATTTCATGGTCTGTTCATTAAAATTGATTAGTGAACAAATCTCTTTTAATCTAAGTTAGATACTGTGCGGCAAATATGTCATTATTGAAATTTAGTAAACAACTAGGTTATTGATAATAAATATATGTATATATTTAGCTTGGTTTTTAATCGTTTTGATCACACAAATTCTGTATATTCGCACAGTAGCATCACCTGTTGTCTGTGGTGGTTGTTGTTCGGTGACAATGTAGTTTTACACGCATTTATGATGCGCTGTAGTGAATTCTATAGTCGTAACCCTGACCCAGAATCGTCGGAGTGGCCTGCATGCGAACCCCCAGTCTTAGCAATACATTCACACACACACACATGTACGGAGAATTACCACCACTATACGTACTATTGTAATAATAATACTGGTTGTTGCGCGTGTATGCTTGCGATCACTTTCAGTTTCACGGTGGAGAGTGAGTGAGCGAGTGCGCGCTAACAGGCACGACAGCGCTCAACCAACGGCTGATATCGATGTACGAATACGCGCGAAAATTCAACCACGAACAGTACACACGGGCAACTCAGTGTAGTTTATAATTATTCTAATATTGTGCTCTGTGTGCCTAGTGCTATGAATGTTATTATTGTGTTTTAACAACAATATTCATTGTGAATTTACACAGATATCACATTTGACAGATCTGTTTCCATGTAAGTAATAATAATTGTATACTGAATTCGGCTTTGATAATCTAGAATTCAAATCGTAATTTTACATTCTATAAAAATCTATCAACTGATTGTTTAAAATTCCTATAATAGCAGTTTAAATGGTTTATAATAAATTGATTATTTATTCGATTATTTAATGAAAAACATGCAACGAATTATCTCATAATTCCTTACGTCGATATTATACAATAAGTAACTACATAAAAGGATACAGCATTCAGTGTGAGAGATGCATGATTAATTGATTGTAATTTAAAACAATAACAAGTATTCATGTCAATATTCTAAGGAACGTTTCATCAACATACAAAGCATTGTGGCTGAAGTATTTATGATGAATTATGTTAAAGTATGACATTTCCAAGTGCATACTCTTCTAGCTATATATGTAGAGCTACAGAGAATGGTTTGCAATTAGCAAAGATTCGAGTAGATTTAGATCGTGAGTTAACGAATGCTTGAAATCTCCGTGAGCGGAACTGTTATGTAACATATTGGTACACAAGATCATAAATGACAACGCACGTACATATATTTACTGTTGCGTGAGCCGCTGAGCTGTTGTCGGTGTCAACTAACCGCTTGCACGATTATTCTTTGTATGTATGTAGCGCAATCATGACTCACGCGCGAATATATTTTTACATCTATTCAAGACTACCTACTGTAGAGAGATGCTCCTTAATCAGGCATCTATAACTCTATCATACCTTTGCAAGATATTCTTGAATTGTTGCAACTTTGACAGTTGTCAATAAGAACTATGGTTGTCGTTACAGATTGGACATTTGCTCAGCTGTAGCAGCAGTGATTATCATAGTGCCCAATGTGCCAAAATAGGAAAGTGACACGTTTGTAAAGAGGACGTGCACTGCTGAGACACAGGAGTTAGTTGTGGTTGATAGGATGCTGAAATGGTTGGGTGTACGTACGGAAGAGCAGTGTCGTGGAGCCGGTGCCGACGATGGTTGCGTGGTGACCACCGATGACCCACTGGCAGCCATCACACCGCCCGCCAAACAGATCTACTCCGTGAGTAGGTCAGTACACTTACCAAGGGTAGCGCTCAGGAATGGCTTGGGGTGAGTAAGGTTCTACTACTTCCAACATCACATCATCAGCACCAACACTCTGAGTAACGTACTAACGAACAATGCCCCTTGTACCATATGTATATATGTACATAATCAACTGTACACCCACAAATGTACATACTCACATCTATAGTAAAACATTCTAAAACTCACTAAAAAATCAACAAAAGTAATCTGACAGTTTGATAAATGTAGCATGTTTGTTAATGTTGCATAACCTTTCATTTATGTTCGACTCACTTGAGACTGTTTATAGATTCGGTAACATGCATGTTAGTAGATATTATTTTATATACAAAACTAAATCACCTTGATCAACAATTTTGTAAAGAGCACTTGTCATCAGACTACGAGTTTTTCTAAACAGGATTCTGTATATTACACAAACAGGGCAGACATTCATGTTGTACTGTTCTACGTTTGTTATAAATTATCAATTGAGCATGTGACATGTTAAATGTTCTTCGTGATACTTGCCATTTTGTACAGGCTCGGCTCCTACGCATGTGTAACAATATTAGTTTTGTACTTCCATTTCTGATTCTTATAATTTTTATTTCCTCTAGTCTAGTTTTAAACTCATAAATATCACAGTTATTATCAGCATTAGCTTTAAATATATAAATCATCCCTGTTGGTGTAAAGTATTTCTTTGTCTTTACTCTAGAATATTATTAATTTCTGATCATATTGCTAGGGTTAATCCTATTTTCGTGGATAACTTGGATTGCACCACGTTGCCACATAAACCCACCCAGTTAAAACATCCACCAGCAGTTGCCCATCACGCACAAGAGACCAGTGAATCGCCTCCATCAGCCGCGCCTGCGGATAAAACTCCGTCTTCCGGATACGGCAGTCACGGAGGCAGTAGCCATGATCCGATGTATGTTGACAATGTGAGACTCCGCGAGGACGCCGTGGCCATCTTGGAACAAAACGCCAGTTTTGTAAAATCCATTCTAGTAGCAGTGAAGAATAAGAGCAAGAAATCCAGACGCTCCGTCGGTTCTCTGGGATCATCAGCTGCAGGGACGTTGAGTACCATTCCCGAGGGAAAGGTAGATTTTACAATCCCACGGCCTGTATGGCCTAAACATGACAAAAAATCGATGGAAAATCTGTACGATTCGCTTGTAGATGAATCGTTGTTGCTTTATACCAGTTTAAGTTATGTGCCTGAGAATGAAACGGTTGAACAAAGGATTTCGGCCAATGAAATCCTCAAGGAACTGTCAGATACCATTAATGCAGCTGTGGAAGGGAAGACAGGATTGGCGCCCGAGCAAGTGTTGAAATGTATCAACGATCGTTTAGCCTCAGGCTTGGAGATCCTGCAGCAAAGTACCGAAGAGGATATGCGCAAACTGTCAGTGAATTTGAGTAACAGTGAACACTTGAACACAGTGGTACGCGCGTTCTCAAATACCTCGTGTAGCAGTAGTGGACATTCGTCGGGTAAAGGTTCTCCGGAATGGGGAAGCAGCAGTCGCTTGAGGACTTCGTCGACGGACATCGAGGAAATCTACCAGATGCCCTCGGGTTCGTCGAGTAGCGGATTCAGTGACAAGAACATCTATGAGACTAGCGCGTGTTCACAGTTACCGGTGTTTGTGCATGAAGATTTGGCGAGTGTACCGAATGGTGTTCGAAATGCCATGATCTATGGCACATTGTGTCGCGGTAGTGCTAGCGGGAATGTGAAATCGACCAATTGTGGTGGATCTTCTACGGGTGGTGCGGGCGTGAGTAGTGCTAACGAGAGACTCCTGGCCAAAGGCCAAAAGAACAATGTAAAAGTGACGTCAGTTAAGGGATCCTTGTTGGCCGCTAGTCCGGACGCGAAGCCCAGTGTCTGGGAGATCTACTATGGAGCGAGTATCCTCGATGCGGATGGAAAAATGAAGGGCAAATCATCGGACACTCCGTATTTTGTAAGTACCAAATGATTACTGGATTAATATTTATAGGTTAAAAGAATAACGGTTATTTGATCAACTACGCTTGATGTGTCAATATTGCTGAAAGTAAACAGAAATTCTACAATGATTTTGTAGAAGCAAGCTGATTTTATTATCAATTCATTTGAAAATATTCTAGGAGAATTTTACATTTGTACACAAGTAATCTAATAAAAGAAAACAGTATTCGCTCGTTTGCATGGTTGAGTTTCAGTTGCATAATGCAATCATGTTTGTTGCACTGGATATACAATAACAGAGCTGGTAGTGCTCTAGTATTTAGACCATGTCGGATAAGGTGTTATTACTTAATGAAATGAGCGGCTCTCGATGTCCATATTGCTGCAGCCGGGTCCCTCGCTTGTGTAACACAATTAATTCTAACTATTATACCAATCGCACATCGATTGCAACTTCCTCAAATGATCACCTAGCTAGATCCGCTCATTGCGATCAACAGTTATTACAACACATGTACCTACTACATCTTCAGTATTAGATTAATCTTAAATTACGAACGATTTAGGATGTAATAAATACAGTAATAGTTTGGTGATTGGTAGTGTTGAATATTGCAGTATATCATTAACTAAACACACAGGGATAATCTTAGATTGTAATAGTAGTTAAGATCACAGTAAGTTTACAGAAAATTGGACGCCTCAGGATTATATGATCACAGATCTATTATCGTTGACAATATATTTTTAATTTCATTGCCTTCGGGTAATCACTGAATAGAGATTGCAGTCTATTAAAGTAATCATAGTTCTTTCTCTGGATCACTTGTCGGAGAGCAGATGCAGATGCAAAGATACAACTGATGTAGATGATGTAATATTGCGGTTGTATCTTTGTATTCTATTATCTGATGAAGTTGATGTGTGGCTAGTAGCAATTAGAATACGACAACTGTTCAATTCTTTCTCAGAGTATGTATATATTTGTATGTATGTGATTAGTATTCATGTACGTGCACTTTCAAATCTGTTCAGAGCGTACAGCGATAGTATGTAGGGCACCAGGTCATAATGAAAGTGAAATTATTGTTTGCATTATTGAAAAATGTGCAAACATCGTGTAGCAATCATTCAGTAACCCACAGACTAGATGTCTGTAAATTACGGTAGCAATATGAAACTGCCTCCTGTCATTTCTCACGCAAATACCAATGCACTCATGCAGTGCAGCATTCCAACTGGAACATATTATATTTTCTGTGCCTACAAGAATACAACATTGCTTTTATACACTGGACATTATTGACCAGACGGTGACATCAAATAATACTAGCTTGTGCGTTTTTCTGATGCAGTGAAGCTAATCGCTTACCAGAACAATAAAAAAACTTGACAGTCACTTTTAAAGGTACTCTTCGTATTCGTCAGAGAATAGGAAATTTCTAGAATGTTTCGAAATATTTTATTTGGAATAGAACAAGTATTTGTACTGTTTATCGTACAGGTAAATCTTGAATATACCTTGTAATGTTGTACGTGAATTTGTGATTTCACTTGAAGTGAACGTAATCTAATGTAGAACATAAACGATAACTCAGATGTTATGCCTTACTTAGCTACCCACTTGTTACATCACAATATGAACATGTGCTACTGTACTACAAAGTATGTATAATAAAACAGAAATGCTTACTTTGGAGTTAAAATGTTGCCATTTACAATTTTAACAATTGACAAGCAACAAAAGTTACGTCAAGAAATGTCAAGAACATATTGATCCGTGTATATTTGCATTTGAAAAGAATATTTGTTGCCAAAAGCCATGTAGGTGGACTACATTAATACACGAACGGGCATATGACAAGTTTTCCTGTTGTAAAAATGGTAATTTCATATTTGTGTGTTTAGAATTGTCAAACCTGGTGCTAGAAAGCATTTTGAAGTGTGTATGGTTAAAGTTGCTGGTGGCGTCCTTACAAGGACGTTATGTTGGTATTTCTGATGCTACTAAATGATTGTTTTTTTATCGCGATTGTAATAAAACACTGGTTATTTTTATATACACTTAAATGATTAGTGTTTTGATCAAAATGTCAATGACATGGCCGGTTTGTTTTTGAATGTTTGAAATATTTCTATAATGATTTCAAGACAACATTTTTCACTATCAACGAATTGATGATGATGAGCAGTTTTATTAATGATATGTATTTAAATTTATTTACAAAAATAAGATAATTTAACTAAGCTAATACCTATTTATTTGTGATAAATTAAATGATGTTAGTTAATATGAAATTATAAAATTGCAGTTTGTATAAAAAATTATTAGTGCTGGGACATAAATATTCGTTATGCGATATTATGTTTCATTATGGTTGATATAATATTAAAATAAATGCCACAAATACACCTACTTGGCATAATTCTAAGTTATAATAATGAAATTTCTGATGAAATTGGTGATGTTGAAATACACACAGCGGTGAACTATTAGTGTATATATTTGCTATATAGAAAACGGGAAATAAAATTTGTACAATTGAGGAAACAATTTATGGTTTGATTATATCCATTGGTGCTGGTGGAATAGCTAGTTTGTTACTGTTTGTCTATGAAATGATTATGTAACATCTAGAGCGATTATTAATAAATTAATGCCGTATGAGAATAGGTCATTGCATTGTGGCGAATGTATGGATAATAATCGTTTTACAAATTGGAATTGTTTAATATACTCATTGCTCTGTAGCAATGACGAAATCATATTCTAGGAGTACAAACGCGATATTTTCTGAAGAAACAAAGAAAATAAACTTTTCAATTAGAAGTTAAATTAGATTCTACATAGTGAACAACATGCATGTATAATATTATATAGATAATTATAAACTATAGTTTGAGCATACATTCACTCTACTAATCTAATATTAATTAGCACTTTTACCAGAGCTACCGATTGACTGATAATTTAATATGTTTTTTGTTGTTCAGTGATGATGGAAATTCGCATACTTTTCTCATGTGAAACTATAGATTAATGTAGGTTGCATGCCTGTGCAAGATCTTATTCATTTAATCGCGTATGTGTTTGTTGTTATGTCACTAAATAAATTACACTTGAAGTACGTTTACAAGATACTATGTTGTACTGTCACTTTGCGGAAATAATAATAACGACGCTCGTAAAATTGTAATTGCATTTGATTTTGCGTTTAAGGTTTTTTTTTACGCTCTTACGAATTACCTATTTATTACACGTCTACACATACAGCAGTTAGTGTTTTTCTGTATTTATAGAAATGTTGAAAACTTGATTCGGATAATGTACGAATGTTAGTTTTAAGTTTGCTATGCTACATAAAAAAAATGTCTCGTGTTAATTTTACTAAATTTTAAAGATTCATCTAACTTGAACATACCTGTACGTAAATATAATTTTTTTCTCAACAATAAAATTTCTGTTCGTACAGCAGTGTTATAAAATATTATGACAACCGTTACTTTTACCAAAATTACCCTAATTGCCATGTGATTAACGTGAATAGTAATTACACATCCATGCGTAATGTTTGTAAGATGAAATACTATTTAATAGACTTGTATAAAACATGTCGATTGCAACAGAGTTTGATCTTATAGTTTAAAGAAAAAGTAGAGTTTGCACATAATTATAGATCTGACATATGTTTTTACAATTCGTAAGAAATGAATTTATAAGCGAATTAAACTAAATAAAACAAATGTGTATCTATTTTTTTTTAACCTAACATTATAATAATAAAATAATTACAATGATACACTACAGAGTTGCTTACCCAAACGTATATTCAGGAATACGATTATAACGTTTTGAAATATCAAGGTTATTTCTGCAGCTATGGGTCCGTATTTGCCTCGTGCAACTCGTTTATTTTTTATTTTTAGAAAAAAGCAATTGATTGGGCGTGTGGCAACTGAAACAAAGGGAAGTCGAAATATCAAGGTCGGTCAATATATTGCATTATATAGTTTGGTTTGTTTTTGCTTGGATTGTAAATTACAATAAACCTTCTATCAGATCAGGGCTGTGATCTTCAAACGATATTATACTCAGAGAATGTTATTGACTCAACGTGTGATATTTAACCTTTATATGACAGAACAGGTATACATGTAATTTTGACGTTAACAAAAGCTGATTGTTTTAAATTTTAATTTAATTTTATTTAAAATTATGATTTGAAGCTTTCTGAAATAATTTTATTAAATTATGTACATTTCAGTATACTGTTATTCGTATTAAGATAAAACCAAAACAACAAACAGTTTTATTTTTCACACTCTAGCTGAAAAATGAATTTTTCTGAAAGAAGTTATTTAAATAAATATTATTAAGAATTTATTGGTAAAACCCCAGATAAACTATATTAATTTACAGGTGTAGCTGTTATTAATGTATGTTTGAAGTCACATAAGGGATAAACAATCATGATATTCATAATAGGTCAGATCATTTCTTAAATGCTATTCGTAACAGATACATATTATTACAATAACATATTATGTAATGTTAATATTCATTAATAAAACACACTAGATGGTAATCATGTTAAATGTGTTTTGTCCTATAAAAGTGAAAAAGTTGAAAGTCGTTTCCCCAAATTGTAAGTGTTGTGTAACGGCATATTTGATTGATGTGTTATGTGGTGTACATTTTATGGAATTTGGGCGCGTAAGTTGTATTAATATCACTGGAGGTACACAGGTGAATTTAAGTACTTCCTCAGTTGTTTTTTCTTCTGAATATTTGCAGCGGCGGATGTGTAAGAAAGTGATTGGTCCATGCCTCTGTCTGTATGTCTGCTTGTGTGTGTGGTTTGGGCAAGTTTAGGTTAGAGTAAAGGCTGATTTACACATAGCATGCCGTGCCCCTGCCGTGCTCATGCCGTTCCCCTGCCGGTCAAAGTCATGAGCATTTACACATGTACTGCCGTGCCGTAGTCATTCTGTCACAGTCTTGAACGTGATTCAACATGATTTCTAGTTCCGATGACGAAATAATTATTATTGGTGGTGGGTTAATTTTACTGGAAGAGCAAAAAAAGCGGAAAAGAAAATATTGGGTGCATAATATATTCCGAGCACGAGAAGAGGAAGGTGAATTTCACACAATTTTCAACCGATTAAAAAGTGATAACCAAAAATTTTTTAAATATTGACACACAAGTTTAAACTTGTATATATTTTGACAGTTCAACAACTACACATGACTTCAAGAAACTTCGTGATATTTCGAGTAGATCGGAATCGGCCGAATCCACTGTCACAGCATGACCACGGCATTCTAGGCATTTACACATACACTGCCGGGCGCCTGCCGTTCCCCTGCCGTGCCGTTTGAAATATCTTTCGGAGCAACCACGACTGCCACGGCCGTGGCAGGGCATGCGCCCGGCATGGTATGTGTAAATGGAAAATGACCGTCCCATAGAAATTAAATACAATTGGCAATTTAGCAACCGCTGGCGACACGGCACGGCATGAGCATGGCAGGGGCACGGCATGCTATGTGTAAATCAGCCTTAATATTGCCTTTTTCCAGCCCACAAGTCCACGGTGTTGTGCAATTTTGGCTCGGTATGGCTTGTAAAATGACTTTCGTTTTGTTTCGCATATAAATATTTGTAGGACTGGTACCTGTACACAGAGTATGTATGTATATATATGTGTATATATATATATATATATATATATATATATATATATATATATATATATATATATATTTTAATGTATTTCATACGCTCGGCTGACCTACAGGAATGGGATCAACAGATAACATTCCTCGATGAAGGATATTGGCACAGTAATTCCTGTCTACCTACCCTACCCTACCCTATCCTACCTACAGAAATCATTCCAGTATTATTATACATTTTATCCGAAAGCTTTATCAGTAAATGCATTTTATTATCTTCAAACAAGAATATCCAAATTCTGCTCTGTTTGTAACTTTTAATAATCATTCAAGCAAATCTCGAAATGAAATATAAGTGATTCTTATGAAACACATATTAATTCTCAATATACGATGGTTAGCACATAATTGTAACGCGTAGAAATTGCTAAATCCATTTTAGGTTTATTGTGTTCATCTAGGATATACGTATGTGTTGCAATATATGTTCGTTAGGTTTCTTACTAATTAAAATACTAACGTAATTTCATCAACGTTCCACTTAGTTTCATTAACGGTCTGTAATAACGTTCACATAATGAAATTCAGCAGCACTGATGGATGATCTAATTAATAACGGAGAAAAATTAGACATGTATATTTGCGCAATATGTAACGTAAGATATGTACATGTATTTGCAGAGTAAAACTTTTGTTTATAGAAATTCCCTTTACTAATATATTGGATCGGCTGGGGTTATGTCATCCATTTTCAAGCACTACAAAGTAGACAATAAATACAGATTTTTTAAAAATTTGCCATTAATAATTTCAGAGTAGTGAAAAGTCAAACAGGGTGTTTTTTTTTATTATCCACTCGTTATCCAGGTGTGTGCCCAGAAGGGGATCTCGCGGACCCCCCAAGACGAATCTAAATTCTCATATTTTCTTTTTGATATATTATAAATATTTGTATTGGTTGTGAATTTTTCTCCATGCACTGAATTGCGGTCGATCTGGCTTAAATTATGACTGTGTCAGTGATTATGCAAGCAAGCAATATAAATTAAGATTTACTTTCATTTCGTCATGGAAAGCGGAACATTGAGTACAAATATTGAAGATGAAACGTATGTATTTGATATCAACGCTACACAACGATGAACCAGCATTATTACCAATGAATATACAAGTTAATGAGCATGACGAACACTATTTCTACATTACACCATTTTGTACGACAAATACACGGGAACATGGATCCGGTACCTTTTGTCAATAATAACACAGTAACAGTATTATAATGTTTGAGTAATGGAATGGAAGATTACATTTATTTATTAATAATATTAAAACATTACATAACAAATTACTAAAAGATTAATTCGATAATTTGATTACTCAACTTCAAATTGAGTACAATTTCACTGTTATCCTTTGAATGAAAAATACTTCCACGTTTATCGTGTGACTGTATGTTGCAGTCTTCATAATTTTCTCTGATATTCATGAGAATATCCAACTATTTTTGAGTCCTACCTGACATTAACATAATTTTAATTAAATTTAGATAGTAATTCGTGGTATAGTAAGCGAGAGAAAATATTTTGGTGAAAATGAAACACATGAATTATATCTGTAACTTTCATCTGTACATTTTGTTTCAATGTGTGTGTATGTACAATGTACATATATAATTGCTTTTGTTTTATTGTGTGTTGAAATGATGAATCGCTTCCTAACCTAACTTACACTACAATCACACTTACACGCATGTTTTAATTATATTCTGCGTCTTCAGATAAAAACGACAATGTTGATTCTCTTGTATGAGAATTGAAAAACACAAAGACTATGAGACGCGATTTAATAACAAATATTATTTTATTCCCACAATATATATATATATATATATATATATATATATATATATATATATATATATATATATATATGTACTATGCACTTGTATATATGTGTTTATAGTCATGTGTAATTAATTACTTTCCTTTTATGATAATAAGATAGGTGTTTATTATAATATTAATAGTGTAGATTAATAAGTATGCATATGAGAATAGCTCTAGTTACGGTAATTGGATATTATTTTGTAACAGGAACTTTCCTGTTTGACGCTATTTATATTTCACACAACGCGTATTTAGGATATTTTACAAGAGGAAGTGGATTTAATTTTGTAAGAAACGATCTATTTACAACATCTGATAAATGGCGTATTATAAGTAATATTTAAATTAGTTTTCACGTAAGTCTGTATTCATATAACAAAGACGAGTTCCTGTAGATACATTTAGGCTGGCGCTCATTTATATGCTACAGTAAATTGCTTAACGCTTAGTAAATCTGTACACTTACTAGTGAAAGTATACATTTACCATCTTTACACTACAGTACTCTTCTTTGCATTATCATTTAAGAACCTACTCTATTAGGGATGTTTACTTTTATTATACATTTACTGAATTAATGCTTTTACTGTGTGACGTATATAGGTAGTATTGTTGTGTTAAGTAATATTCATCTAAATTCTGTAAAGTACGTTCTTTTATGTGCAATACTGAAGAGTTGTGACTGGTACGTAGTAGCATTTGTTACTTGGTTACAAACAGAACGAAAAATAATATAAAATGTTGCGGTAATCTTGTTGACAATAAGAAGATAATTCCATTTAAGTACGGTTGTTTTTAACGCTAGACTGAATAAATCTCATTACAGGACTGTGTTCCAAGAAACTCGTACGACATAAACTCACTCATATCACAGTGTGTGTAGCTATAATTTCTGTGTAGCGATATAATATCTATTTCTTTAAATGACTATCGGCCAAATGAAAGAATTTCTCCAACACTGGTCAAGTGTGAAGCAGTTTCCTGGTTTTAATTATCGATAATAGCGCAGACTTATCGGACAATTAACTGACAATAGCAACAATAAGAATAACACCACTTTTACACATTGACAGACACCTTCTTTACAGGTTCGCATTGCAAGATTTTTAAGTCTTGGGCTGGTATATTTTATGGGTTCTGTAACATTAATATGTTATGTTCGTAAAGAATAGTATGCAATTCTTATATTGCAGATGCCAAAAAATTACGAAAACACAGCAAATGATTGTTTTGAAATTACTTGGTTCGGTTTTATAAATGTATATTGAACATCAGAATTGATATATCTTCAATTATTAAAATCAAAATGTAATCTGTATCTTCATATTACAAAATATCTTTGCAGGGACTCTCCTATCTACAAACTTGTTAGGATTGGACAGATTGTTCGTTATTAGAATTTGTCGAAAATGTTGCATTATTTAGCTAAAAACAGCAACATTGGTACTACTAGTTAACTAATACAATTTTAACAGCAAATATAAATTACACACGGGATACCTGGATATGGAACGTTAACGTAAAATCACAAACAATAATAAATAATTCTTATAACTGTGTAGGTTCTCGATGACAAACTAAATGTAGCCATATAATTAAGAGTGTATTTCAATACATGTCTTTATTTCTTGCAATGACAAGCTAATTTCGTCTATTGTATGGCTCTATAGCTGAATCGTCTATAGTTTAGGCGTGGTGACACAAGTCAAAGATCGTACTATCGTTGTGCGATGTTATGATGACGTTAAATTTCTCTTTTGAATGGATTCGTTATGCTAATAATTTCATAACTGTGGCAAACTTAACAGCACAGAGCAGAGGTGAATAATGCAAGCAGGAATCTCTTCCTTGCCTGTGTATGCATACACATCTGTCTGAGTGCGTCTGTAGACAGGTGAGTGACGTCAGACTTTCCATTTCAATTCCTTCAACAGTGACAGTGACCTGACCACATACGAGCAACATTGCCTCCTTGTAGTTCTCTCTTTCTGTCACATACAGATACACCTGTTTTGTCTTTTGTTTTATTTTTAATTCCATTCAATTCTTTTATTCGTCTTCCAAATTTAACCTTAAAATACAGAGAGAAAGTGATGTTAACGCAAAGAAGAAAGAAACCAGTTTGTTTTTGTACGAAATTTCGTAAAAACCAAACAACGATACGCAACAATCGGTTTCGATTTCGAAAAGTTGTACAGCCAAATTGTACTTGTGTGCTACATGTAAACGAGATAAACAAATATTAGAATATTTTGACATAAATCTACATCAACAGAATGTTGCCAAATGATTTTATTAAATGTGACTGATTAAATCAAAACAATATTGCTTTACATTTTAATATATAAACAATTAGAGATTACATGCATCTAGAGATGAAATATTACATGCGTGTGGATTCTGAAACGTTAGAAATTATTGCTGCTGGTGATTCATTGATCTTGCAATCAATTGTCAAACGGTATGACTCCATGCCAAATGTAAGCAACGAATTGTGTGTATTTATGTACGTACTGTGAATTCATTATTACTGACCGTGACACCAGAAGCATTTTGCAATTTTACACTACACACACACACGTTCTAATGCAAAGTAAAAACGTGAAAATATGTTTTGATATAGGTATTTCCTAAACTTCTCTACTGCTGTGTGTGTTTATGTAAGTGCAAACCTTTGCACAACACTTTAGCTATGGGTGCGTACTGTCAAATATACTACACTCACACTAGCACAGCTACTAACCAAACATAGAGAGAGATATTTTGTTACAACACACGCAGATGAGATGATCTCAGGCCAAAATAAATTATTATAAAACAGACTGTGCTAAATTCAACATACCTGACTTTAAGATCGATCCTAATTTCTATTAGAATGTACAGTTTATCTGATGGCAATTGATAGTGATATAATGAATGAATGAACATTCGACCGGAAATCGGGAGGTCCCGGGTTCAAATCCCGGCAAATGATATGTATTTTTTTTTTATTTGAATATTTCATTTCATACTGAATAATGAATCAATTCTGTGATTTCTTATTAATATGAAATTTCTAAATATTTCTTGAAGACATATTATAGAATCCATTTTTAACATTCGTGATAGTAACTATCGGTGCACAAGAACACTTAAATATGAATTAATGTAGAATTTACGAATATTTTTTTTTTAAAATCCGGTGTCCTATATTCGGTTGTTATTGTGTTTCGGTATGTAGGTTAGAAAGTAAGAATATCAAAATATAATTTTGCTCACTGCACGTACAAGAGTGTATTGGATCTGTTAACATGGAATAATTATGTTTGACATGCTTGAAATCTTTCTCTAGTTAATTAGATGATTAGCAGGTACCGCACAAAAATAGCGGTCAACGCGACTGCTGCTAAGAAACAGTCACGATTTTTATTTAAAAACCCATAAACTTCAATACACACTGATGGATATGGTGAAACGAAAGTCATACCTTAGGATACAAATTGTTTAGTTGGAAAACTCAGTCACAATTATAACGTATCACATGAATCGTGAGAATAGAAATGTACAGTTAGCCTCAAATGTATAAATTATAAGCACACTTAAATATTGACAGATATTAATTAAGAAATTCAAGTAAATCCGTCTGTTTATAAATAAGGAATGATTAAAACGTATGTGTAATTGACGGATGTATCTTTTGATGCCATTACAAATATGCGTGACGAATGTGTGTTAAGTGAATACAGCCATTATGGCAAGTAATACATAACGGTAATTGTAAGTAACAATGCTTGAAACACTTGCACTTTCTCCATAAACATACATACATTCATTCATATACACATAAAGTTATGTATGTGTGTACAACAATACATCTATAATCTCCATGCCTATACATATATGGACACATTATGTCACCTGTCAAGGAATGACAGTGCGGCGAGTGTATGATGTGTGACCGTGGACACGCTGGCCAGAATGGTGAATCGCACACTTGAAATCAGAAGCCGAACCATGGTTTTTTGTGGCGGGCAAGCCTGTATGCGACTTCAGCTTGGATTATATGAAAACATTTATTCAAGAACACTTTCTCACTTTCACCTGTGCGCCTCGGGCCATCCAGGAGGCCCAGGGGGCACTGGTGACATCCCCTGGTTACAGTGTAACCATATATACACAAGGTAATCCCTATACTTGGAGCACGGCGTCTTGTATAATTGCTGGTGCACGAATAGGCAACTACGGAGTTGACCTGTAACAAATCATGTACTTATAATGTATGGCTGTATACTTTACGTGATCCAGTAGATAGTTTAGCTGTAATTATAGGGCTAGAAACCTTGAGCTTTCTTCTACATGTATGTATAAGCTGGAAGATGTTACGTTACTACAGATAATTGTATACTTGATCAGATCATCACAGAATTTAATCCAAATTTATGACCATTCGTTGTGCACTGTGTTAAACGCATTACATTTAAAATAACTTACATGCTAGATTATAGTAATCGCTATAATTCCGGAATGAAACGGTCTGACAGAACATTTCCATCATCGTTTTGTGGCAGTTCAAACAGTTTAAGAATGAAAGGCGAAAGGATGTAATTAAAAGCATGTAATATTCGGTTCGAGTACTATGATTTCAACATTGTATCCGATCAATGATTACGTTGTATGTGTTGCGTTTGTTTCTAATAATATCTCCGGCACATTTCAATGTATGTAGTGTTACACGCATAGACATTCACACGTGTTCTTGCACAATGTAACTGTCAACAGTGCACTGAATCCACCGTCATCATTGGTTATGACAGGCAACCCGTCTCACATCCTAAACGTCAATCAATGTCTTATATTTTGTCATGATATTAGATACCTGATGTCCTGCAATTTTCGCGCAATAAAAACACAATATTTATTGAAGTATACACATACACATGAGCTACACCATATACACAGATCCATTGTACTCTATTTTGTTTAGATCCAACCTTACCTAACCTGAATGAAAACTGTCAAAAGTTTATACTAACAAAGCAATTCGCATCTAACCTCATCTCTTTCTTTTCATATTCAAAAGGAAGAATTAATTACAGTATATACAATGGCTTTGTACTGCTTGTATAAGGGCATTATTAATTATATACTTCTCAGTGAAGAAAGAAAAATCGATGTTTATAATGATTGTTTGTTCACGTTGGAGAAATAGCGCCAACACCGGAACTAATAGTGTCGCAGTGCAAGTAAACCTGAGGCGCTAACCATCACACAAGCATTTCCGGTCACGTTTCAAAGATTCTAACGAATCGTTGTTTAAAAATCAATAATAGCCGATCCTTGCACATTGTAACTGATTATCATAACTTAGATGGCATTGTTAAATGTTACGGCAGCTCGCGCATTGACTTGTAAATAAATGATAAACACGAAATTACGGAAGGAAGTTTAAACAGACATTACCGTGCGCACAGACAATCACACATGGTGTGTTTCCTAGTCGAGACCTTTCCTTCTTTGTTGAAGAAAGTTATCGTCTGCCATTGACTGTGAAGTAAGCAGTGAGTTTTTCTCCATGTAGCAGAGGAATGCAATTTACTGCATAATCTGACATCTGTGCAGACACATCATATCGTATTTACAATCACGAGAATTTTATATCTCTTTGTTTGGATGCATGACTTGGGAAATACAGATAAATGACAACTTCTGAGTTCGAATCTTAGAAAAAGAAATAAACTAGTCATGTAATACAACAAACCGGCATGTACATTTAAGAATTTTTAATATCTAAATTAAAATTATATATGTGTTTCAACGGAGAACAGACATGTTTATATAATACATGTTTTTTAATCAGAGTTAACACATGTTCTATATTTTTATTTGCAGGTGTACGTGTGAACTGTTACCTAACTGCTAAATGCAGGTTGTTATGTTCTAAATTAGAGTTTACAGTGTCTGTTTGACTACGGACTTCATGTTTCACGGTGTATTACAGGAACGTAGCATGATAAAACATGTTTTATGTGGTCACACGTATGTAACTTTACATATAGTTAAGCAGTGCGCAAATATTACACGAACAATGTGCAGATTTATACAAGCGATTTATGAAACACAATATTTGAAGCAGTAACTATTGTATGATTTAAACATTTGATAATAATTTGTAAATAATAATATTGTTTTGTGATTTCATTTGACTGGTGCATGTACAGGTAGATATGTATGTATGTTGTTTGTTGTAATGTTTGGTTATGTTGCCTACAGCCTGCTGGCAGACCCGAAGCTGACTTCACGCTGGACGTTCCTCGCTCCGAGTTGCTCATGCGCAAGATGAAAGCTGCCAAGAAATGGCGATTCCGTTGTCGAATTGTCACCTCGTTCCTGGGATTGGTGTTCTTCCTCTTGTCCCTGATGGCTGTCAGTTTGATGTTAACGCGTGGCAAACGTATGTTTGGTTCCATGGTTTGACGAAAAAAAACCAACTCAAAGATACAAACAGTGACAGACATTTGACAATGTTGTCAAACAGAATTATTCTTTGTGACACTAAAACTACTTGCTTTATAAAAGTTGGACGATTTTGGTTGACATTTGAATTAAACAGGAATGTAACGAATTTCTTTGAGAAAGATTAAATATATTATGGACTATTATAAATGGACAAAATTTAGACAATAGCTAGAGTTTTTGACACGGCTTTAATATATAAAATGCCAATATGTATGTATATTTGTATTGCTGACAAATTGAGCAATGATTGCGGGACAATGGATGTCAATGATTTTATTTTAATAGGTGCCAAAAAGTTACCATTATTACCATAACATTAAGCAGTATTGGTGCCAGCAAATGGCACTGGGCTACAAATGTGATAAATTTTAGAAAGATGTAAATGTGTGTTAGTTTTCTGTATAAACATATAAATTATTGTCAAATTACAGTTAGTATAAAATGTACAATTGTTTAAGATCTCAGGAGAACATTATGTAGTCATATAATTGGTAAAATATAGGATAATTGTTGTAGCATACATAATATTTAATGCGACATAATTATCAAGGTATCTATTATTTTAGTTGTTATATTGACATACATATATATATGATTCTCTTGTTTCAAATAGGTGCTACTTGACAAACTTATATGTGCAGAAAACATTGGTTATGTGTCTGTTTGAATGTAACTTAATGTGAATGTGTAAATGTATTTTATTTTATAATTAAATGTGTGTAACAATAAAAAAAGCCAACAATAATAAAAAAGAACATACGATTATTTAAAAACTGACATTTATTTATATCTGTATTTATTAAAATGGAATAGCTAGAAATAGCACTCTCATAAATTAATAACAAATAATATTATATCATAACAAAGAACATGGTATTATTACCATCATGTAATAAATGTTAAAAGTTGCATTTTTATTCTTTATTTAACGTATACTAATATTAGGTCATATTATTTGTTGTTATTTTTAAAGATATTTTTTTAAATGCTTAGAAGCCAAAGTCAATTCAGTAGAAAGTAACAAATGTGGTAATATAGAATTGTTTTAATCCGGGTATAGGACTAGGTCTATTTTGATGTCATGGTCGTGACATGGTATGTCATCGACTATTTGTTCTTTGAAGGCTAGTGCCACGGTACGTGGTGGCATGTCCTGCTTGTCTATGCATTTGGAGAGGAACGTATCGTAGTAGCCTTTGCCGTGTCCCATTCGTATCCCATTCGTGGTAAATGCAACTCCGGGCACAATAATTAAGTCCAAACCACCTACAATCAACAACATAAACCTTTCAATAAGTGCTGCACACTATATTATTAAGTGAAGATGATTTTTAAACCTGTTTCTATTTGTTATTTAATTTTTTCTGACGTAATGATGTTTAAACATTTCTCAAATTAAATTGTCACTGAATATGATTATGAATACCATGAAACATTGCGTATATATTTACATGAAGAATATTACACGAAAAGCTTCCCCTACATATACATGTTATATTCTACTTAGTAATTTGTTACACATACCCGTCTCCTGGGCATTCTCGCGGTGTTCCGTTAAATTCGGTTGTTTTATATTCCATTTGGTAAGTGGAAGCGTGTCGTAGTCCCGCAAGGATTCCAGTTTAACCATTTCCATAATCTGATTGTTGTATCTAAGCAACGGAAATACCGCAGTATTTGCATTCATTATAAACTTTGAACAACACTAACACTAGCTGACGTACTAGTACCAACTGAATAATACTATTAAAACTTCAAATACTTACATCTTATTGTCAAACTAAATATATTAACACAACTTCATGTTTAAAAACATTTCACATATTTTGACATTAAAATATAGTGTAAAGTTAGCAAATGCTGGTATAGACCAAGTATACCAACATATAGTAAGGGTAGTTTGAAATGTGTTACCAACTTAATGCAGGTTATTTATGTCTGTATTTATAAAGTAATATATATATATATATATATATATATATATATATATATATATATATATATATATATATAATATATATATATAATTTTAAAATTACCTGGGAACAAAACATTTGTTATTGTTTTCAAAGATCTTCTTCACTATGCTGTCTGTGGATATTTCATCTTTAGTGCTCAGATACACAGAAATTCTTCGGCTGTCTTTGAAAATTGGTAGTGCAAATAACTGTAACAAGATTTCACTTCGTTCTAATACAAGTAATGTAGTGAATCTGAAACTCAGTAATAATTCACGTTAATCGTTCTGGATTCTGGTGATATATTAACAATGATGTTAACGTTGAATGCATGCGGAGTTCCAGAATCGTTATGTAAAAATATGCAAAAAGGCAACAAACTTTTCGCAGCACAATGTCCGATTGAAGTTTCTTGTAGTCCGTGGTAAGTGTTGATATTTTCTGTTTAATTTCTTTGCGTAGTACAGCCTTGGATGCATGGATAGCTTCCATCATATTGGAATAGAACGTCTGTGGATTAACTTACAATCACAACTGGATACAACTGCTGATGTAACATTTGACATAGGTCAAACAAATATACACAACATGCAAACATATATGATAAGGGCATTTGAGTTCATTACATATATAAACAGATTCTTATTATCAGTAAAGTATTTTGTTTAAACTGTTTCTTTCATTATAATAATTATCATGTTTTCCTGTAGCTAGTACAATATGTATTAATGATGCAGTAATAAACATTTAAGTAGATTGTTTATCTTGCATAAAAGTGTATTTTTTCAAATTTTTGAATATACAGTGGCATCTATATGTGAAAAGCGAAAGTTTGCGAGATGTATGGCGCTATTACTTTGTAGATGGCACTATATGTAGTGGGAAAAAAATTATTTTTAATATATTTTTTTAAATCTCAATATATTGACTAACACATTTGAGAGGTGAAAGAATACTGATTGTTGTTATCTATCAATAAATTCAGTTTATACAAATAAAAGTTCTAATTGTTTAACAATTATATATTACATATGAAATATTAGTAATTAATCAATTATATTTTATATACCTTTATTGTGACAGAACGTACACTAGTCAATTATTAAACTGCAATTAAACAAAATTATATTACAATAACATTCTTAAATACTCGTATCACATTGAAGTTACATAATATAATGTAAATAAATTTGAAGCAAAGTCAACTTAACACATATATGACGTACAATATGCAAATATTTTATAAATTATATAATAATAATTAATATAAATGCGTATAAACTTAGACTGAGACGACATGCAAATGTCATTTTGACAGCTGACAAGTGCGCACTCTGGTGTGCGTTTCATAAACGAATGCTAGTGAAGGCCATGCTGCGTCAGTTTGCTCGCGGCTGCTGTTTGTGTTGTGTTGTGACGATGTGATTGTGAGTAAAACACGAGGATATTATACGATCTCAAATGCACAGGTACACAAATCGATAATTATCAGGTTTGCATAATTAGTTTCACATCTATAACTGAAAATCATTGATATCGTACTTTTACTAAATCGCGGTAGTTTAGTTACAAACTTTTGGTTTCAATTGTTGCACATTTAGTTCTTGTCATTTTTTTACAGGCAAATAATGCGCACACCTGTGATAAACAATTTCATAATTGAACAAAATGGAGTTGTTTATCGAAGTATAAAATAAATAAATACGTGTTTAGTAATTTAGTTATGGTATGTAAATGTTCTGCTATAGGTTAGAAAACTTCATTCGAAACTTTTTTAAGCATAGTTTTCGGACTTTTACATATACGTTTGTGTAGTAAATGTTATGGTTATAACTAGTGAATTATAGTTTATACAAGCATTTACACATTAACACTGATTTATATGGTGCTAAAATGTTTCACCTTTCAATTAACACGATAACTTAGGTTTAAATAAATATGAAATCACTATGAGGTATTCAGTGCATATATTCTTGGATTATATAGCATATTTCAGGGTGCAATAATAATTATTAGTTTTCTAATGATTAACAACTATTGTGTAACAGTTTAGTGCTTATTTAACAAACGATTTTGTTTACTCATGACTGATGCAATTAACATAAAAGAACAAATATGATGTAAGGTGTGTTACAGTGCTTATCAATTAATGATTCATTTAAACTATTATCAGGAAATAAGGTGAATGATGGCCATAATGTAAAAAAGTGTTTTTATGGAAGTATAAAATTTCTTGTGATATTCTCTATCGAGGATACACCAACGCGGGCTAGTCCAATATCGCGTTTCAGAATGTATCTGTTGCACAGGATAGGTAATCATTCTATGTTATATTGAATAAAGTTCGTGAAGAATTACTTTGTTTTTAGTTGTACATTTGTAACAATATTTCACTGTACTGTATAAAGTGACTGGTTTAGTTGTTAATAATATTTTTTTTGTAGTGTTGTGTACTGCGGCTGCTTGATGGTACAATGGTAAGCCTCATGCTGCAGTTGTGTGTAACTGCACGGCAATATGAAGAAATCGTCGTCCTCTTCAAAGTCGCAGTCTCACAACAATGGCAAAACAGTGGTATGTATATATATTCTTACCACTTAAACCATTTACATCACAATTGGATAACTACGTAACCAAAAGTTACGTACGATCCAATAAACATTGTATATGTCAAAGAAAAAGTACCAATTCAGTCATTGCGTGCAATTAGCAGTAAAAGTATACATTCCTAGTAGGGTAGGTTTTTCTAGGACATGGAAGAGGTAGTATAAAGTTAGTAAATGCATACTTTTACTAGTAAGTGTGTACATTTACTATGCTTTAAACTTTTACTGATTCTTACCTGATTTTTTTTTTTTTTTATTATAAATACTCTTTTTAACCGGAAATGACTCAGAATAAATTATGTGTAAGTGAATAATTATGTTATTAAATAAATAGAATATATCAAACGTTTAACCTTGTGCTATTGTCTATGTATATTAATCATGGATGCGTGTAAGTATGTTATTAAATAATATAAGTGCGTTTATATATTTGTCTACACTGATAAGCGAGTTTAAATAATAAAGTACAGTGTTGGAAAATTAATTGTAGGAAATATATTGCTGAATTGCAAGGTATTTTTAATTTTATTGTAATGCAACCAACATTACACTTGTGCAATGCGATTTGCAAATAAACAAGATAATACACTACATAGGATTTGAAAAAAGTTTTGACTAATTTTACGCGCATGGCAAATATTTATTAAATTTTTTAACATGCCGTTGAAAATATTTGTGTTTTAATGTGACACACTATGCACTATGTTAATTGTGGAATATAAACATGTTCATTTAGTACGGTCACTCCAATAGCAACTTTAAAATAAACATGTATGTTTGATTTATATTGTTACATAGGGCAAAGAGAGACGACCGTGCCAAAAATCAAAATTTCAGTACAAAAATGTGCCTCGTGCAAAAAACTTCATATATGTGGAATATTTTAACATGTTGATGTAATTAATGAAATATTTATTGAGAGTTATGTTAAAACAAAATGAAATCAGTTTTGCTTTGTATAACGAAAAATAAATACGTATTTTATTGATGTTGGAATAAAGCAGAACGCTTTGAAAATATTGTGCTATATGTATCTATTTATACATACATGGATCTCAAGTATACTCAATATATTCTGTAGCCAAGGCAGTAATGTTGAGTCAGGGCGGTAAAAATTTTATAAAAATCTTCTTCCCTGTTCATAGGATTATATAGACATTTTCATGCTTTCTCCATTATCATTTTCATCTTTCTCATTTCTGTAATCCATTGTTCTTTGTTTTTGCCGTTTTCATCATTGTCTTTTTTACACTTTTAGTTTCAAATTAACGTCTACAGACAGCACGGTCGACGGTAGATTCATTAAAACGAGAATTAATTCTCAAAAGAAAAGTGAAAAAAGCAGTTTTTTGTACACGAATTTATTTCTTACACGGATATAATCTCAAGTAAATCATAACGGGTACCAATTAATATCATTAATAAAAAAAAACGCATCAGTAATATAGTCTAAGAAATTTTGTCACTTACTATACAAAGAACAGAAATTTTTTACTGTTGTTGAAGAAAATCTGTGTAATTTATCCGTTATTATACATTTCTAGTCTTACTTCAATGCATGGCATCCTTTTTAACGCAAGTATTATTGCAATGGCCGTAAACAATTGTCTTGTTTATGCTTTTGCTTGAAAGCGCAAAACAATTCTGTATCCTGTGTTTCGTCTCCGTGTTCCGTTGTTTATGTTGTTTACGTACCAGTTATACGTTTATTTATCGTTGTCTTTATGTTGAACCTAACCTAACCTTCTGTTTCGTTAATGGCGGGTGTCTACGACGCAGTTCAACTGAAAAATCACGAATAAAACCGAACAATACTGAGTCTAGTGAAATTAATGCTAAGCAAGATAGATTTGCTTCGATGTTATTCATTTTAATTCGAGATTTAAATAGAATCTCATGCGGCATTTGTGAAATGAGACCAATAGTACATTATATACCAAGGGAGAGAAACGTCTTATTTTTCCTGAGGTGTAATTTGAAGCCCGAAAGCTACAAATACGCCAAGAGATAATGGTGGTCTCTCCCGAGGTGTATATACTATATTTTCCACGATCGGGAGTAGATACACTTAATTTCGAAAATAAAGAATTATAATAAACCGCAGCGAAATTATAATATTTAAAAGCCTGTGTGAATGTTTCCATGCAACGTACCACGGACAACAGACATTTGTTTACAAAAACCTTTGTTATAATAAAACCTCCCCTAGGGAAATTATTGTCTTATTTCGTCCTCAGGGAGTAAATGCTTTACTTCTGTCACAATGTTGATGCCATACAAACCGACTTCTACTCTCGGCCGTGGAAATAATAAATAATAATGCTGATGAATGTTAATATTTTAACCAATATTAATTACCTGAGGTTGTCAAAGGTGACTGTGACTGTGGAAATTTAATTTTGTTTTTTTATTACACATCTGCTCTGGACGCCGACCATGATTTTGACTTTAATTACATTCCTCCCTCTCTACACTTCCACCCCCCGCCACCATTGTGCTCCACATTGCCACCTATTTTATTGTTCACTATATCCCTGGACTGTCGTAATGTTCTATGTTGGTACTTTTTTGCTTTGTAATTAATTTTGATCGTATCAAAAATTTAATACCTTACAGTACGATTGTGACGTGAATAAGTTCTGGAAAAAAAAATCTTTATGTGAAATATTACTTTAGTTATGCAAGATTTTTTTAATCGTAAATCGTATTAAAAAGTTATAAAATAAAAAAGTAAATTATAGTGACAGGTTTTTATATTATAAATGTAGAAACTAAACTGTAAAATCTGCCTTTCCTAGTTCTGAATCAATTTCTTTCATTTACAATGGCCCACAAGCAATACCTTTACTTATAATGTATATTTGAAATTGACAAATCAAAAATCAGTTTTTGTGTTGGTAGTATACAATGAGCGAAAGTATTTTATCCGTGAAATACTTCCGAGATTTACTTCTACACGGCTTTTTGACTGAATCCGATACTGTCATGTTCTGAATTTATTCTGACAGTAGTTCCTTAGTATAGTCACATGGCAGTATTTGAACTGGAATTACTTTTTTTTTGCCCCAAACACTGTTTTAATTAGACAAGGAAATTAAAACGAAAAATTATCACTCAGTCAGAGTTCCAGAACAAAGAAGCTACGCTTCTCGTTTATTTGTTAGATTTAATTACGGAACTATTGTCTTTCCTACATGTCATATGATTGTTCCACCTACATGGGTACACATAATATGAACAATTTCATTATCTTGGCTTCATGGGTGTCCGTAGAAAATATTGGTAGTGGAAAACAAAGCTTGGAAACAAATAATTACATGCTGTAATTGAATTCTGTCCTTCGCTTTGCAAATTTATTGATGACATTTTTTTTTGCCCCAATCCTAGTGGGGCAAGTGCCCCATAAGCCCTTCTTGTGGACGCCCATTCATTCCAATTCTACAATGTACGGTGTTTTTTTTTTGCTTTAGTTCGAGTACTTTTAAGAATATTTTTATGTTTTTCTTCGATAAGATTTTTCGACTTACAGGATTCTTTTTATAATCTTTGTAATATAAATAATAGAATTAATTAAGAGAGATACAATTTGTTTTGTTACTATTATAGAATTAATATTAATCTCTTATCTAAGAATAAAATGTCGATGTAACTTTAATAAATGAATCAAGAATGAACTGTGATGTTATCCGTTACTTGGTATCTAGGTGTTTGTAAATATATATTTTGTGTGAAGATGTAAAATGGTAGCGGAAACTTTTCACTCGTTGTTATTCTACTTAGAAAGCTCAATAATCCGCCCACACATAGACGTTAGCATTTCCATGGAGTACACGGAGAGTGGTCTGGGGAGTATTGGATCAACAGGCATTTGTCAGCTGACGGCACTGTGAAGTTTGACTAAATTGGATAATTACCTGAATGACTTGATGCGAACGAAACGCTACGAAGAGACGAAAATTCAACGTCTCTTCGTTAATGCTTTTAGCTTATTTTCATTTCCATTTACACCTTGGTTCGTTTTGCTAATTTTTGCTTGGCAACTTTGAGCAAGCAACGCGACACGACAGTTGAACGATGTAGTACCCTTTTACCTTTGTAGGTAAAAGTTTTCCCTAGATAGGTAAATCAATATTGCTGACATTTCACCAGTAGAACTAGTCAGTGTCAGGTCAGGGACATGGCTTGGGACTAGGTTACGGGGGATGCGTGTGGATAAGCGGTTACTGAACACGAAATCTGTGCAACCGGGTCATAGGAATACATTACCATACTCTAATTTTATTCCCCATTTTAGCACCCGGATTTCTAGCGAGGGTGAACAGGCTTCATGAGAAATGTTAAGAAAATACAGTTTATCTCATTTGGCGATGTTTTGGAAAGGATTGGTTTTTCTTTTTGAAAGCTATATTTCTAAGACGATCTTTCTGCAACGATCCGTATCGAATCTATTGAGCAGCATGGTATTTAACAAGCAACGAAGATTGAATTCGATAGTATCGATGTTGAATCTAGATTTAAATTGAACCTTGTTTATTTAAAGACCATTTTTTAGGCGATGTGTAATTCTAAAATAAACAATTTGCTTGTTGAATTTCAACCAATCACAACGCATTACAATTATTGTGGGACGTGTCGTCTTTGAAACGAATCTTCGCATAATTGTAGAATCAGAAACAAATCTAGAATCACTTGATTCTCGAATGAAACTTTGTCTGAGAAATCAAGCATTATAATTGTTTATTAGTTAATTTGTGTTTGAATAATGCGTAGTTCATTTCTATTGTCTACCATTATTAGGGCCGCCGAGAAAAACTTTTTTTTAGTTTATATTCATCTGGATGAGGTTTTTTGTTTAGCTCATATTCTCCAGACCCCGGGCTCCCAAAAGTGCCCGGGCCCAGGGACTTTGCCCCCCACCCCACCTCTCTCGCGGGCCTGACCATTATTACTACAAAAGTTAACGTAAAAATATCTATGTTGCTACTTGTAATTCTACCTCTAAGATAATGAAGTTTTAATGAGTTTTAAGATTGTTAGGTAAGCATTAAAATCTTAAACTTTCCTAGGCATTAGTGCCACGTAACTTACATGATGTAAGTTATGTACATATATATATATATATATCGATTCATCGTTAGTTTGCAGTACATGTTTTCTATTTACCTGATCCCGTATGAATTGATGTAAGCTTCCATTATAATTGAAATCTCATTCGCAATTCTTATGGAAAGCACGTTTCCGTGCCATGTCAAATTTACTTTACATTTGCATGTCGCTTATTAGCGGCAGTATCACAATCTGTATATGCCAGATAGTAATCTAGCTTGCATAACATAAAGTTATTAGCGGCCAAATTAACTACACTCATTTGAGTTTTGTGTGGTACATTTTTTTATTTGCAATTGTAGCCTTTTAGATTATTCGAAAAGTTCATTTTTAAAATAGAAACCGAAAGGTCAAATTTATTTCCAAAATTATGAGTTCTACTTCGTTATAAACCAAATACAAGATTCATAATATATTAGGTCTCATTATTTGATATTCTAGTATTGTTTTCGCAAAAATTCGGGTTGAAAAATAACAAAATTCTATATACGGTATTTCCAGAGTTTTTCACGATGAATTTTAAATTAAAACCTGTATCGCCGTAGGCGTTGAAATTTCCCGCTTATATTGCTACCTTGGATCATTATTTTTTTAAAGTTTTCCAAACACATCCCTGTTAGTGAGTTCTCGTTTAAACAAACCGACCTCACTTGTGTACAAATTCACCTGTTTGTGTATTTAATAAAGGGGGAAGAGCTACCCCTCCGTCCCGAGTAAATACCCCGCCTGTGTTCACTTTTACCCTGATGCGGTATCACATCAATAAACACTGTTATTTGAAACAAAAACTGACACCATAGGTCTTCATTTGTCCACGGGCGAGCAAAACCGTCGCTATGGAAACTACGATTAAACTCTAGTTAGTTAATTAATTAACTATGAACGGGTCATTTGAAATGAAACGCATTTTGTTATTGCCAAATTGCACCAAACAGAGATTATGTGTAATCCAAATGGAAATTGATAATATTCAATTACCATTAGCCATAAAATATTATTAGCATTTGTGGAGTGGAGAGAATGAAAGATGGGTAATTGGATTAAAAATTCAGGTCCTTGGAAGAGATCGTGTTTGGTATAAAATGGTGTATGTAGAATTTTAAATAAGAATAAAGTCAATTGCGTTGGTTGGCACATGTGGAACAAATGTCGAATTAACTAAAAAGATATATTTCCGTGCGATGTACTGTACACGAATGCTAGGAGGAATAAATGGATGTATACCATCGAAAGTATCTTGACTGAGCGTAAAATTATTGCGCAAATACAGAGAGGAACTAGACAAAGTCTGCGAATATTTGTGAGTGTGGAGATATGTAAAAATATGAGAAATATGTGCAGAGCGATTCACTTTACGACTGGACGAAGACACCCTACTGTATATTTAGGTTAGAACATATTTGTACACTGTAAACTGCTGTAAACTGTCCAGTCAGCCGAACATAATATATCGGTGATTATCATTCTGTGATTAACATCATTGCCAGGGGACTCTGGGAAATATTGTAATTATCAGCGAATAATCGTATTCCTATTAGATGGCCAATGTATAATTGTGTATTGGCGACGGGATGATCGAGCCCTCTATTTAAATTGAATCTGACTGTTGCTATTTTAAATTGGTATTTGATTCAGCATCTTTGTGATTAATTTTGCAAAGCGAGCAATTTTGATTAAACCCTGTTTTTCAGAATTGATGTAGAAAAAAAATCATCGTGATTATGTGAGGGAATTCAGAATTTTGAAGGGAAACAATATATTTTTCTATTTATGTAATAAGTATTCATGTTATAATGTACAGAATGTTATTTGTATAGAACATCTCACCATTTTTTTTAATTTCTCCTTAAATGGGTAATAGTAGTTTATGAAACTATAGGCAATACTACCTTCAACTGATAGGGCTATTTCATAAAGGTTGTTTATATTTTAAATAAATGTAATTAAATTCTTTACATACATATAATTCTGTCACTTGCATGCTTCTCTAATAAAAAGGGATATCGCTGGAGTATTACCTAGATGCGACGTGTTTTTATAGATCACGTCTAATAATGTCATAAAACCTGCAGTTATTCTGCTTCTCTATGTGCATAAAATGTCATGTCGATATCGTAAAACATGCAGTCATAAGTGTCTATTCTCATTCGTATAAAATCATTCCTCCACCCGCTTGTCAACTTGAACTGTCCGCCATTGAATCATAACAGCATTTCTGCATGCTAGGTCTTCCATGCATTCAGTTATCAACCGTATTTTTCATCTTCTTTCTCTCCATTAAAACTTCGTTCGTTAAAACTTGAAAATTTTTGCCGTCCTGGGTTTTCAGAAGGTGCTTGATGAATATGAATAGATATTTTGATTAATTGCATTGAAATGAAACATCTCTAGGAGTTTTGCAATTTACTATACGTTCCTTAATGAAGGCTGTAAAATATTGTGTAACTAAATTAAAATCTAAAGGAAAGGTAGTTCACGTAAGGTTAATTTCTCTATGGTATAGAATTTAGTAATTTGTTACGGTAACAATGTTACCTAAAAGGTGAATAGTGCTTTAGTAGTATAAATTCAATAACCGATATATGAAAAATTTAATATAATTGAAAATTTTCTTTAAAAAGTGGCCAGCAAGCAACCATGTGATGCTGTTTTTCTGAAGGGATATTTCGCTTATAAATAATATTCATACCGAATATTTCATGAGTGAGCAAATTATATATCGTTTATTATGGCCGCAGGTACTGGAAAGTCTGACAAATTAACAAATATTTGACCATCAAGTGTATTAAAACGTTAATCAATTCTGCGGTAAACTGTGCTAGCCTGTAATATTATCAAACTCTGCCCTTTCCTGTGAAATGTTGGCGTGTTCCATTCAAATAATGAATTCGAATTCCTCAAAGCTCTAATATTGACCGTTAGATTTCCAGTGTGAACCTGCACAACCTATAATTATTATTCTGTTCTTAAAGACATATCGTAATTTGCTATTTTGGTCGTACTTGCTATAGCAATATCATTCTAAAAAGGATCTTGTAATTCACGTCAATAAATAAATAAATGTCGTTTTCTCATATATCCTTTCAGCATGAACCAAGATTTGACATTATTATTTTGAGATATTAGCTAAGTTGATGCGCCACGTGCACACGTACGTATTATGCACACGTGTGTGTGTGTGTGCTTGGATTAAAAGTTCCATCACGGCTGATGGTAATTATTTTTTCCCCGTTTGATCACAGCGTTCATGATACCGTTTTTGATCGCTTCATTGTACCGATTTATTAGTAAAAGTTGCCTGTAGCCTGGATGATTTGACGTGAACTGACACGATATTCAACAGTTCGCTGGTACACTTTTTCCTTTTTGATTTATACTCCATCATCATAGGCTGTTTTAATGACGTGAAGCTAGAGCTTTGATATTTACAACAGTAGTCATTCCAGTAAAAGCACGATTTAAAAAATGATAAATTATTTCTCTTCGTATTTACTTAACGTTCTTATGCACTATGCAACTTCTGTTCCGCGGAATTATATAATTTAAATCTATGAACACTAATTTATTAAATTGAATAATAAAAAATAATAATAAAACGCTGATTATCCGGAGGCTCGTTTATCCATGAGTTGGATTAGTCGTGTAGTATATTTTTAGTATCTCAAAAATTTACTTTTTAAAATTTTAAAAACATCTTATTTTTTATGACTTTTGTATGTTTAACTCAAAGACTAATTTGGATTAACAGTATTTTTATAATTATCCGGGCTCGAGTATCCCCCAATTACGATGTCTAATCGGCGCTCGACTGTATTTATAGCATTAATGTAAAATACCGTATTTTTTCGGACCACACGACGTACCTTTTTACATGGGAAATTGACTTAAAATTGGGGTGCGCATATATAGCCCGTAGGTAGGTGATATGTGCTAAGTCGAGGGATTCTCTCGTTTTGGATACCAGCCAAACATATGTCTCGTAGCATAAAATAATATATTTTTCCTTAAAATTGTCTCATAAATTGTGGTCCGTTTTGTAGGCAATCCGTATAGAAAGCATATTTCTAACTCAACTATCTAATAGAGCCTTGCATAACTGCGGATATATTTTAAAACTGGTCAAGCGGATGTGGTTAGGATGTGGACAATACATGCAAATATGGATCGGATGTGGCGGACAACCACCATTATAACCATAATCCGCAGTAACTTTTATTTAATGTATTAGAAAATATAAAATGAATAAAAAAATAAAGTTAAACTCCATTTACCTGTGAAATTTTTTATCCATAGATATAGTATAGCTTTTCTCGCACATATGATATCGATATCCGCATCCGAATATCTAATATCCGCATCTGAATAGCATTAACATCCGCCGCACGCAGCCAATCTACATTGACAACCGTTTGTAGAATTTATATTTTTCAAATTTCATTCAGTGTAAGTTCACGTCAGAAATATCAAATTTTATTAAAACAAAAAAGTAACAGAATAATGTATTGGTAATGTACATTTTTTATATCTGTCATTTTGTCATTCATGTATTGAAAACTTTAGATATATTTTTTCTTCTATATCCTAAAGTATACTTATATATTTCAAGGGAATGAAAGAATTTCCAACAAATTATTCTTGTTTAGCACACATGTGTTTCAGTAGCTGTGTAAATATTTGTACGTTTTGTTTATGGAAGATTCAGACAGGATTACATATCATTTGCACGATGGCGGACAACCGTTGTGCAATCTGCTCGTGTATTCCGTGTGGTTAAATATGAAAAGCTTATAATTGTGTAAATTTGTTCACTGGACAGTATGCTCGCGGTATATACTCATATCGTTATCATTAAAGCATCCAAGTTGGCCGTACGCCAACAACGACACCATTTGATAAAAAACATAATTACAGTGCTGCTCCACACTAACCTCATCTGCACAGATCAATGTGCGCGGATTATGGGGCATTGTTAATAATTAATAGCCGGTTAAATTCTACTTTTCTTCTTCATCTTTGCACTGGCACACCAAACGGAAACATCCATTTACTATCTAAGGCTGAAGTATTGGCTTGATGTTGACATACACGGAGTTGACCACAGTCACTCATTTTGTATCCATATTAGGCTGATTTCAGCACTCTTGTCTAACCTTAGTCTGATCTCCATTTTAGCTTGTAGTATTCGCATATATAAGTTCATCGTTTTTGTTGTTGCTATCGGGTGATTGTAAGCTGGAATACAGTACGCAGTTTTGTGACCAAGACGAACCGTATCAAATGAATCATACAATGTTACATGTCTAGATTATAGATCTTAGATGAAATCCATGTGCTTGCAAATCGATTTTGTTACCTTGGTCGAGATTTGCAGATAAGTGGAGATTAAAATTTGATTTACCGTGTGCGAAATCAAGAAGATAAAATATCACTTTGGAGATACGAGCTGACCTGTTTTGAACCCATGGACAACCACCTATAGTCTTGGTAAATTCCACAGATAAGTGTAAATATTATTCGTACGTTGCAAGGTACAATTTTGATGTTTTACTCATGATACAATTTTCTTGGGTTGCTTCTACAAAAGTTCCAACCTAAGCTAACAATGCCAAGCGTATCTGTTTTATAGCATAATAAAATATAATTTTGAACGAAAAGAATAATTTTGCTCTGAGCCTGTACAAATATAATGCAGGTATATGTCACATTAGAACTATAACTTAAGTCATTGCATGTAATACTAGTAAAAGTTTCCATTTTTGGTAGGGTTGGGTTATGAAAAGTAGGGTATTGTAATGATAATAAATGTATACTTTTATTGGTCAATGTATTTACTAAATACATTTACCAATAAAAAAAACCATGGTAAATACTATTTACTATGTTTTAAGCTTTTACTTCACTATACTAATTTGATGTCGCTGAAATGTATATGTATGGAAAATTAATGTATATACTGACGTTCATAAATACGCAATTGCTAATCTATTACTGCGTAATACAAACTTCATAGTCGTCATTTCCATGTAAACGAATTAATAACACCATAATGAATTACAATGTGGATGATAATTTTACCTGTTCCATGTGAAATATGTATCTATATACACAGGTCCGTCTTCAGATATTTCGTTCATAAGAAAAGGGCCCGGACATATATTTGGCTGACGTTTTTTTGCTATTATTCTTTTGCTAATAACAAACAAAATTGTCATCACAAAATGGCGGTCGCCCGGGGGTAAGGGCGGCTCTGAACAAAACACGTTTGTATGTTTGAATGTCACTGTCAAGTACAATATTATCGGTTAATACAAAAATACTACTTACTAAGTATTTGCTTATCACTGACTGGTGTCCTATTGAATTGCAAGTGGATACAGTGTCAGTCACTATCTGTTTGTAAACGTTTGCGATTGTAAGTCAAGTGTGTATTCTAGAACCATACGTATTCGGTCTGGCTATATATCCACTATATTTGTGCAATTCGGTGGTAATATTCACTGTGCTTGTAGACTGCTACAATTCCATCACTGACATCTGTTAATCTTACTATGTGACATACGAATCAACCTGGTAAGGTTAGGTTGGTTAAGTATTGCAAACTGACAGTCGCTCAGCACTTGTACTATACGGAGTTCACGAGAATAATACTTAATGTCGCTAACTGACAAGTGACATTCTATACTGAAGTGTGCGTGAATTTAGTGTACTAAAAGTTTCAGTGTTATGCCTAAATTCGCCTTGTCCAAACTAGGTAGTTCATGTGCATCTAGCCTCCAGGAACTGGACGTTCTTAATCTATTGAACCATAAGGTTAGTTATTGTTTGTTTGGACACATGTATCACACAATCTCAGGCCGTCCTGAGATATCTGACGTCCGTGGACTACTCACAATAATGCGCTCCTTTTCATAAGAAAAAGGCCTCATGATATTATTCGGCTGACATTTGTTTTTGCTGGTGTTCATTTGGCTGAGGTTTTTAGATAATAGTAAGCAAAATTGCCACCACAAAATGGCTGGCGCCTTAGGGCTATAGCTCATTTAGCACGGTGGTTAGGGTCGGCTATGCAAAACTTTATGTGGCCCTGTAACAGAGATATACGAAAACTTCTGTAGAACGTATTACTAAATCTCATGCTTTAGTTGAAATCCTCACTTGTGTTTGACAAGAAATGTGCTGGATATTCGGACACAGTACATATAACCTCAAACCTTAGTCTGTAGAGTTTGCTATTATAGATGGCTACATGATATGTAACTATTATCTTCCATAATCAACACGTATTGTATCATAGTATCGGTTACATACATTGTATATAATAATGTACTTACATGTTATAACAGTTCTAAAGGTAATTTGCCCAGAATACATAAAAATTGCTTTGTTAATTTTGCTGATTAATTTTTGCAGCTGTACCATTTTAGATTATTGTCTATAATTACTGCGAATAGGCATTGTATATCGAGTGATTTATGTTTTGTGCTGGAATGTTTGAAGCATGAATATTGGCAATTATCTCTAGTCTGTCGTATCGGAATTGTCCAATGCTTTTGTATTGTGTAGTATACATGTGTGTGTGTGTACGGTAATTAGCTTATCTATTGTATCTGTACTCGTGGAGTACAATAATAGATGTGATCTGTATTAATCCTAAGAGAATTCTTTCGGTTGACTTCTGTGCATGGAAACTACCATTGATATTGTTATATGTGACTTCACGCAAGTACACACTTCACTAATCAACTCTAGTGTTGTTTGAGTGGATTTGTTGTTTTCAATTATTTTTATACGTATAAGTCCCTCGCCAATCAATGGTCAGTGACTATTCGACCGCAAATCATGCCGACGGAAATTACCGAATTGAAATTGAACAGTCCTCTCTTCATCGATGATGGCACAGGAAATTTGGCACTTGGAACTTCGTGCAGATATTCATTTCTAAATTACTCATCTGCAGTGTAACCAGTGGAATATATCACAGACTATCATGCCCAAATGTAATCTAAATCAGTACACGTGAACTAGGCATAATCTATTAACGATATAACATGAACACTTCAAAATTGAGTCGGTCCCTTATCCGATTTTGCAATTATATCCGAAAACTAATTAATATAGTACAGTTTCAAGAAATTTTAATCATGATTTACCCTTTTGACTTCTGTGATTTTGGTTTTTTAATACTGAGTTACAGGACATCGGATCCATTAACGCCTTGTCTCGATTTCGATCTTCTAATCAGAGTCTTGGCTATTTTCCATAAATTTATGCATATTCCATAATTGTGGGCTAATTGTGTAAGAAATTCCTTCATTTTTAGAATTATGTATCGCCTTCCAAAACCGCATTATAACGAATCATCAATTTACCGCATCACTTAGTATAATTTCGTAATATTACTGTTGGTTTTATGATCGTACGACAAATACTCCAATTCATATTCTCCTATCAAGATCAAGAAAAAAATATCTAATATTTTATTATTAGATATTATCCTCTATTTTTTATCTGTTTACTAAAAGAAATCGCTGTTTCTTAAAGTGTGCGTTTCTTATCGACATTTTTATTGGCTACATCAGTTTGTTTGTTTCTTTTCCAATCTTATCTCATTATGTGACCACTGAGTGTTCATAAATATTAATGAATGTGCAGTGGTCTTTGTCTAATTACAATGCTATTGATATTATATTTGCTAGTAATATTACATGAAGAATAGGTTCTTTTCTTAATCAAACAATGGGGTGTTGTTATGGGGTAAATCTGTTTCGTTAATGGTGAACAGAGTGACGTGTCTAATGAGAAACCATATTCATAGGTTAGTTGGTAGGGGTTAATTGTGTAATCAGGATGAGCCAGGGACTCATTCTGAGAGGACTTCAATGACTATTTGTAATATTTACGTTCATGGCATGCTATTAATGCAGGGGTCCATAATCGTGGACCCCTGTATCATATCTAGCTGTTCACATACTCGTAGGTCTGCTGTATACATATTTGGTATGTAATATCGTGTTTCGCTAAGGGCATTATCGTATATTCTGTGTAATCTTACAGTACTTACAGTAGATTCTGTGCGCATTACATGATTCTGCAGGAAGATACAGGCGGCAAAACTAATATGTACAGAAAACTTTGACTATAATGTGCTTCAAAATGAACAGGTTGAGCAATTTGATTACAAACGGTCGTTATTTCTGGGGCGAGCCTGTAGATGTAAAGATTAGTGGTCGAGAAACCCTTTTACTATATTGATTATTGATTCCCACTCTTTCTATTTTTTTATTTGAACCTGGATTCATGCCTTCAGGCACCTTTACTCTGATATAAATGTTACATTACGAAATCTGATAGTCATTCTTCATTGAATACTTCTCGCTGGATTCCTCTAGCGTCTCTATACCTTCTTAGCTAACAGTACATACACGGGTGTTGTGTTCGTGTCTGCCTTGTGGTTTGGCCGCTATCCATTAATTAATTAACGCTGTAATTTAGTAATTAATGTAGCGTGCACGAGTAATTTTCGCGCAGAGGCGTCTGTGTAAGTTGTGTGTGAAACTTGGCCGTTAGGAATTAATTGAATCTCTTCGATATTACGAGCCGTGGTGACGTTATTTGATGATGTACGATGTGATACAGCTAGCACAAGGATGCAAAACTAATGGTTGGTGCATTGATGTTCTGTTCTAGCCGAGAGCCCGCAGTTGGATAGACGCCACCTTTCAGAAACGGGAATGCGTACGCTTCGTGCCAAGCGCGAAAGATGAGCTTAGGTAAGTCACCCAAGCTTAACACAATTATTGTACTACAATTTGGGTATCAAGTTTTACTTGCTGCACTATACATATTTATTGGCATTCATTTTACATTGAGCCTCAATTTGAAATATCGTTTGTACTCAATTCAGAACAGCAGCAAAGTTCGTGTTCATTTTACAAGATGCAATTCACTTGAAGTGAATACATTGCTACAATAATAAATGATGAAAATATATGTAAAAAATTTAAGTAAAGCAATTTTTAAATGAGTAGTTCATGGTTTAGCAGTCGTTAGCAATGTTCATCGTCTATTTATTAACTGGTGAAGTCTACAACTGCTGGACAATTTCTTGTTTCATTTGCTAGTCCACTGTCTCTATGGACCTGACTTTCGTGTGTGGTGTCCTTGTGTATACTTAGGGATCCACGATCACAGGACGATCCCCTTGAGTACCTTGTCATGTGTGGCCAGCACTATCTAAAGTAAATACTCTAGGAAGAAGGAGTTTCCTGTTTCATGTATCGATTCGGACAGTATTGTGTTCACTTTCGGTTTTAGCGAAATGGAGGTTGTATCTTATCGGGTAGCATAAATATGTTTCGTAATAACGAAATAATATACTAGCATTTCTTATCATGCATGTATGATATATCTGTTCCCGTGAATACGATAAATTAATGATAAGTAATTGCTGGAGGTAATTCCCAATGTTGTGGAATATCATGATAATTGTAAAGATATTTATCAAATGTCAGATTAGGCCTGAACACTGTCGCTATTTAAAACACCTACACTACACTATACTACATTACCCTTAGGAATATTATATTGGGATATACCCTAGTTTTAGTAAATTATGTTAGGGTTCGAGGTTAGGGTAGGGTAGGTGTGTTAGTTTAAAACCGCGATACTGGTGAATTAAGGAATTAATTTTCCCAAGATACCAATAGATTATTAATAATTACATTAAATTTTGATAAATATCTATGAAATTATCTCCAATATTACCGGTAATATTGCATCATTACTGGCGATAATGAATAATTGCTCGATTGATCGAATTAGCTGTAATATATTGATCGGCAAAATCAATTAAAATAAAATATGTGTATCATAGTTTTGTGGAACAAAATCTAAATATGTAAAAATGGAACTACGACTACGGCTAATAATAGTTTATGATCATATTTCAGTCATCGTTCCACATTGGTCTGTGTACATTATTTCTAGCAAATCTATCCGCTATCATACATTTTGCCTAGTATTGCAATTATTGTCGCATTGTGATTCGTAAAATACTTGCAAATGTCACACAAAAATACTTACAATCCGTGTCTATGATGGTTGGTTATACGCTTAAGGTTTCATGAAAACCTTTCTCTATAAATCAAGTTGACACACATACACACACAGAGCAGCTAAAGCTCTGTAGATATGTGATCAGGACTTAAGTATTCTACGGTTTTCATTTGAACTTTGTACGCAGTTTATCCTACTTCATCTCTGTGATTCGGAGTTTGCGAGTGTTATTGCCAAGATCAGGCAGATTCTTTGCCGAGTGCCGTGGGCGAACTCTGATCCCTACGTGCCCAACATTGGAAGAATTAAATAGTAACTTTTGTAATAACTAATTTTGGGAATTCACTGATGCGTTGTTGCGAAATATTCTCGATAAAATCTTACGAATTATTAAAGGTTTTTGTCTCGAGGTTTTTGTGTAACAATTTTTTGTATATAGCAAAATATAGCTAGTAGTCTGCTGAACTTTTGTTCAAGTGATCACTACGGATTTGTACGTGCCAAGATCTATTGTATTACTTTGTAACACATGACTGGGAAAGTGATTCGTGCGTGAACTATGTTATTGGTGATATCAGGAAAGTTTTCCTCGGTATTTGCCGAGAAGGAACTTTTGTACGTGCTGAGCGGAAAATAGTTTACGCGTAACTTTTTCATTTTATAACACATTGTGGGAATATAATGATTCGTACGCGTGTAATCATATTGGCTGAATACAGAGTATTGTACTTTCTTGATTAAGGTACTTCGTAACGAATCTAGTTACTTCATCTGTAATAATTGCAGAATACCGATTGTCAATTGTCAATAACTTTATTACATTTTAATTAAATGAAGCATACTTTCTATAAAATATAATGGATGCATTTACGTCAAATTCATGTTTGCGTCAGTGGCCATGGACTAATGTGAAATACTTCAAATTTATTTGTCCTTTTTTTGATTCGTAAAGAGCATTGTTGAAGCGTTTGAAGCATTGTCCGTTTTTGTAAGGATGTCACAGTCAATGAAAGGATTTGAAGTTTAACAAATTATGTGAAACGCACTTTGTAGGAACATTATGATTGCTTGGAACATGATGCCTCTTGATATGCTACTACATCCACACCCATTATATTACTATTCAAGGCAACTATTCACTGGGCTACAATCTTTCTTTTCACCTTTCCGTTTCGATCGATCTCATTCCCTTCTGCCACTACGCCATAAGCTACTTTATCGCTTGGTGGCGAGGAACGTGGCTTTTGTTGCTGCACGAAATGAATGAATTCCGCAGTGCAAAGTAATAAATAAAGAAAAAAAAACAGGCCAAAATATACGACTGATACAGAGACGTGAGTTCACGGGCCTCAGCCATCTATCTAACTCTGAGGTTTTAATAATACATTCGATAACTTCCACGCAAGAAATTATTAACTTCTGAGGAGGCTTTTTGGGAAAAGAAAAGTCGAGCACCGGTTGAACTTTCTCTTTTATTTCTCTTTTGGTTCAGTTCCTGCGTTCTTTTATTTCGTTTGCTTGGTTGGGGAAAATTTTATGGGTCAGTGCTAGGCGTTTAGTGGTGAAGTGGCGTGAAACATCAGAATCTCTAGGGTCACACTTGCACCGCGGTCAAATGCTTATATATTGGGGCGAGTAGGGCAAAACGGGTGGTTGTTATTACCCCGGCTGGAATTATTATGAACTTGTTCATACTGTGCTTAGGGACTCGTTATTATCAAATGGTATCCTTCGAAACGTATAATTAACTGTAGGAGAATGAATTTTAATTAAAACATTTGCTGTTTGCTGCAGAAAAAGTTTTCTAGTATATCTTCATTCATTCTGTGGGTTCATTGCATTGAAATTTTCGTATGTGACTTATGAAGCATTATAAAGTTGAAATAATGAGCTGATTACGGCATTGAATGTCACAGAACAACTGAGTTTGTTGTTAAAGTATTACAGGTTTACAAGTGTGGAGGGGGCATAAATTCCTGGGGACCGGATCGGGAGAATTTGAACAAAAAAATTCAGCCGGATGAATATTATAAAAAAAAACTTTTTACCTGAGGCCTTGCATGTTAGCATAACTGAAAGAACTAATGACCAAATTATTGTTTCACTTTTGCATTTCGACACAAAGTTCATAGATTCATATCGCTGGAAGGTTGCCAGCGGTGACTGCGAATAAGAGATCACATTCCTTATGTCCATCGCATTGAAAACCAATTTTAACACAACGTCTCCGGGCACGGGAATATAACCGATGTGTGGGAGAGTAGCTATAACCTTTAACAGACATCCTCTTATTCCTTCGGGACTATCACCGATGTCGTCACTAGCGGTATTGAATATTACGATGGTCTCATCCAAATTAAGTTTCCGAGCCGGGCAAAATCGCCGATATTTTACCCGCCGGATATTTTAATTTCTTATTTCATATCTCCAACGCCATCGGAGACTTTGGCCTTAATGAAAACCGAAGTTATTCGGAGAGAAATAGAGTTACGATGATTTTTAATCAAATATTGATTCTTCCCGATGATTTCACTTCATCTACACTGATATTCATATCGAAAAAAAACTAACTAACTTAAGTTTATCGAATATGAATTTTAATTATAGAACGAAGGGTTCAGTAAGATAATATTTATACAGTAAGCTGGAATTCACGCATAAGTTATTACGGCAGTGTAAATGGGATTTATTGATTGATAGACTGGATATAATATGTATATTGATAAATGGTTTGCGTAGGGGACAACTATGATGTGCATGTTGGACGGTTATAATGAGATAAATAATGGTTCCATGGTATATGTGTTTCCGTTTTATTCATTTGTCACGCAAACAATACATCACAGAACCACAGTGACAATGGCCATATTGTTTATAAAACAAAACAGCATCAATGGCAATACTAGTACGTATAGGCTGTTCCTCGATCATATTTCGGACTTCTTGATTTGCAATACTTAGTTTATTAGGGGTGCAGCATTCTAACAATACAAATTCTGTGAAATATTTCAATAGATAATAAGACCCAAACAAAATTGTAACCCTGTTCGCTAGTCATCTCAAGAATGAATCTCAATAACAGTATCTAGCTTGCGTTTTGAGTTATGGAAGTTTGACTGTAATTTTTTTTTTATTTGCTTTGAAATATTTCGTAGCAAATTGTGTTTCTATGAATATACGACGTTTTAAATAAATAACGGGTCTGAAAATAGTTTTATCTAGAGCCCTGCCCTACACAGTGAACTTTTCTGAATTATAGATGACGGTAAAGTTGGGCTTAACCGTACCGAACTTCTATATTAATAATGAATACTGGGGTCATATCCTGCAGCAGTTTGGTGAGTCTGTAGGTAGGTATGTACCGATATGAAGGTATGCCTGTGGAATGTTGACTTAACTGACCATGTACATAATAACATGCACTAACGGAAATTGAATTATATTAATTTGTATATTCCCGTGAACAAGTTTAATTAGCTGTCATTTTCAAAACTGATTAATAGTACATGCTCGAATACGTGGCATATGCAAGGGTGTTATTTTGTGGACATTTTGTTTTATTTTTCCAATAAAAAAATATATTTTGATAACTGTCATAACATCTATTTTCTTTTATTGACTAAAGCAAAGTATATAATAAATTCCTATGTATGTCAATATACTCCCCCTGGATACAACTCTGGAGATTTATATTGTGAAATTCCTAAAATTTACATCAAAATGTACATGTTGGCAAAATATTAACATTGTAGTTTTCACAGGATCAAAGTTATAAGCATTCAAAGATTTGGATGAATAAAATGCATATATAAATTCCAAAGTAAGTTGAATAAAAGTGTTAGAAAAGAAGGATACGCATTTGAGAAGATAGATAAAATGTCTATGGATTGATGTATATCCGTTTCGGAACAAAAAAATCTCAGTTTTTTTATTCATCCTGTGGGATGACTGAGTCGACAGGCAGACGTGTGAGTTCCCATGTGACAAGTCCCGGCACATGTCGACGAATATTAACTGTTCTTCTATTGGATCCGTTGCGGTAGAACACACATATATGTCACTAGACTGGGTGACTTTGCAGCCAATGTTTCAGGCGTTGCTTTGAAATGTAAATCAGAGAGACTCGAGTGACAAATCGAGGTTTCAATTCCACCCACATACAGATTAACCATCAATTCTGAAATGGACGTAGGGTACTGGATTGAAAAATGTAATTCATCTGCACTATTAGAACTATAATACATAAATATTATGTTCCGTTATCCGCTGTAGAACTTCCAGTACACTTGAATTGGCTAGAGCAGAAAAAGGATCAGAGATGAATTGTTTTGAACCGTTTCTTAGATATTTGATACCTGTCGTATTTCTACTGATAAAAATTCAGAATTTCAAAGAAGACCTACTGGCATAGTATTCCTGAATCTAAGGTTAGAGATATACGCACGCATTTCCTTATGTGTGGAGAATGAATACGAAACCTTGAAGTTGTCTGTTGGTCCTATCTGGAACTCTTTGAGGGGTATTTCAGATAAATTTATAACGCTATTTTAGCGGTGAGTTATTTTATAAAGCAGTAGGAGGTTGGCATTGGTAGATGTGAGTGGAATATCCTGTGGAAGTACTACTCAAATAACAATTATATACGTATAAATCGTTACTACACATTTACCTGCTACTTGCATGAATATTCATCCAGTTATTCATGTCCTGCTGACCAAACTTCCGGTCGATGTAACAATAGTGAGGCTAGATGGACATTTGAATGCTAATTACATCACCGGGCCAATTAATAATCAGTTAATCACCACGCAATATACTCGTACATCAAAATCGGGCGGTAGAAATTGAAGAAAGTCTTCATGAAAGTAATTAGAGGGGTGGGATTGTAATTAGTAATAATTCTAATGACAATATAATTGATGCCAAACACGTTATTTGCTTTGAAGCTTATTATACACATTAGACCAAAAATCCCGGACCGATTGTAGCATTTTATAATTCTGGAATAGGAAACGCTATTTAGATTATTAAGGATTTAAATCAAAGACCAATTAATTGGCTTTACTACGGATTAAGTTAAAACAAATATGTATGTATTTATCCAATTATTGGACCTTAATTTAAAGCCTTGTTCATCGAAATATCTTTCCCCGTTTTACGGATATAATGTGCTAAATTCTATCCGGCATTTTTTACCCACTGTGTATAAAAATGCAGTAATAATTTAAAAGTTTCAACATATTTAATGAATTACAAGTGGAAACAATTTAAAACTAGTACACAGAAATCCAAACTTTTTCCATCAAATGTTGTGGCGCATTTGGGAGTTGTTGCTTTCGGAAATACTATGGTAGGTATTTACTGAGCAGATGTGCTGTCCATGTATGTGCGTGTTTGCATGTGTTGGAGATATAATTGAGCCACTTGAGATCTATATTTGCATGGCACACTGACTGCTTGAGTTTGCGGAGAGCCCAGTGTGGAATTTGCAATGTGCATATCGATTTATCGACAGGGTGCTTTCAGATATATCGTTTAAAGTGAAACAAAAACACGAATGCACGAATAATCGTTCATTATTCACGCGAACAAGGTGTACACGTTTGTTATTAAATATTCAGAGATTCAGGACGCAAAATAAACAAAAAAAATTCTATACAGGCGGTTCTCCCTCGTTGAATCTTTCCATATTCATCACTGGTAGATTTAATAAATATGATTGTGAAATCCGGCAAATATGTTCAGAACTAAATTTATTATAAATGATCATGGAACAGGCGAAACAAACATAACCAATGATTTCACATTTCTATACAGTTGACATTATTTATTTACAATTGCATCAAAATGGCAATAGAGAATTGTGGTTGTAATTGGTATGGAATAGAAATTACTGTTTGTCATGAGAGCTTATCATTGGACAATATTAATGCTTCTCTTCTATGTATTGCTGTGTAACATTTTTGTGCAATTTTAGATTGAAAAAAAAAACGCGGGTCGTATTTGTTCCGCAAACATTCAATTGTGTTCCACGACAATTCTTTTCATGTTAAATTCACATGAATACTCAGGCATGACTAGCGAATCTGTTGATCGATTCAATCAGCTTAAAGTTGGATGAAATTGGCTGGAAAAATTACTTCGGATTGAATCCCATTTCCTGCATAGCTATGTCTGCTTCACGGATCCAACCTAGGCTGCTGATATTGGTGTCTTTTACGTATTCATTTTTAAATTAGATCAATCACTTCACTAATTCAGTTTAGATCACTTCATTCTGCCATCGAGGAGTTAATATAGTAGTTCCGGAGCAGTGGTTTAAGTTCTTTTTGTGGCCGGAACCTTACTCAGAATTGTGGTAAAGGTATTTATGAATACAAACGTCAGGTTGAGTTAATTGATGGTGATGTACACCTAGTTTATACGACATGGTATGCCATCTACATAGGGGATGAAGTTTCAGAGCAGTTATTTATGTTTTGTATGGATTGAAATACAAAATTGTTTTTATTTTTTTCAGTTCCTTGCTAAAATAGGTCTTTGAAATATAATGAGACGGTTCTGAATGAAAGGAAAATGAGGTTTTGGAAAGTTGTTTTGGCTTTTATTAGTCGATCAATCCGAGTTTGTGGGGGTATATGATATAAAACATGTATAATGTGATGGGAATTAAGTACTAGTATATTCCAACGCCATAAAGTATAAGTACCGCCTTTAAAATTCTTAGGTATATTTACTATACGTATACACGGTATTTAATGATACTGTCTTGGGGGAATCTATGTTACAAAATTAGAAATCTTCTCGTGTATATAAAATAAAGAGAAATTATAAATTTATAACGAAAAACATTGTTTTCAGCACCCGTAAATTATTAAAATTTAATTAATAATTAAGAAATTCTACTTTTGAGAAATATGATCCCAGTAAACCCTTGCAAAAAAGGATTTAATAATAAATTAAAATGTTTGTGTATTCCTTAGCAGCGAATTATAACATATTATACAGAGCCCGATTAAAGCAAATTTGTGATAACGCGCTTTTTCTCAAATCGTGTTTTGTGTCTGACTGTACCAGTATAAATATTTGTTGATGGAATCTATAAAACAGTATACTGATGTACCATCTAAGTACTTTTATATTAAAGTAGTACTTTTCATAAAACTCTATATTCTAGTTATATACTTTTACGTAAATGTTGACATAAAAATAAATTTATTTTATCATAATGTTTTTGCACGGTCATGAAATTGTCGCCATAAAAATTAAATGTGATCTATTTTTATGCAAACACCAGACGCTGACGATTAAATGCACTAGATCTCGTGTTACGTAAAGTTAGTTGCTAGTTGATAAGATTGTCTGTTTTATTCCTGGTTAATTCTAGTTTTGTTCTATGGTAGCTATTGGAATCATATTTCATATAATGTACGAAATTCTGTCATCTTGATTCTTTATCGAAATTGCTCAAGTTTTATCGCCACCTACTCGAAGAAAATATAGATTGTCTCGTGTTTTGTCTTTCGCAATCGTTGTCGATTGTTTCAAATATCAAAGTTAATTTTTCATGTAAAAGATGTAGCACAAAGTCACCAGTTATTGTAGTATTATTGACATAATAAATTCTTGTATTTCTCATATTATACCAAACATTGCGCACGTGTCTTTGAACAACCATATTGTTGTACAGACCTGCAGTACATTTTCTAATTTCATTGCTCTAGTTTGTAACTTTCCTTGGACTTAATGTTTTAACTGATAACAAATCGTCTTGCAGTACTTAAACTTGACAATGACCTAGTTTATTTGTAAAAGGAATGCATCACGCAATTAATCAATGATTAAGAATATGCTTGCATTGGTTCAGATGTACCAGTTACATCAATTGTATATGATCAGTGCGATGTAATGTTACTAATAAAGAGATACAAAGTCGGTTAAATTAGACAGAAGTTGCGCATTTATAAGATGATGATTGTTATTTCGACTTATTTTTAGATATGAGCAAAGTTTGATTTTTTATTTTGCTTATATGTAAACTTTTGAAAAATGTTTCAAATAAATATATAAAAGTATCTTCACTTACTTTGTGATAGTTTGTTATTATAATGATAAATAGAATAATATATTTATTTACACACATTGTGACATCTTCAGGCTAAACAAATAACAAGCTATAACTAGTTGCATTTAATAAATATTGTGATTAAATACAAAGTAAATAAATATAAGATATTATTTTATTTATAATTAATTCAAATAAATGTTAAACGCTATGTCTCGTTTAATTTTTATTAAAACAATTTTTTGATAAAACAGGCTTGTTCCATATTTTGGCGAATAACTGAACATACGTAGCCAAATGTTTTATATGTCGGTTGGCACTAAAACTCAATATTAACAAAAGATGAACATCAACAGATAAGAACATTATTTGCTGACTTACAGATGTATTGTCTAATTCAATATTTTTATTACGATAAAGTATCTTTACATACAGATATGGGTGTGTATGTCTAGAAAGACGATACGAATGCTTACAGCTCAGGATTGTGACTTGCACGTGCTGATAAGGTACATTGATAAGTATATTCTTGATCCTAACACACAGACACACTTTCACATTTATATAACACATCGCAACGTAACATTGAAATATATATTAATGAAGACGATTGTATTTAGTACTTACATCATCTGTCATGCATTTGAAGATCACAAATATGCACAGTTGCTGATGTTGATTTTTCTGCAATATATACTAATATCTGATTACATTCTATTTATATATAACTGAATGCTTTCCTGTATCTCAAAACGTTCTTTCATCGTGCGTACGAATAAAAATATTTACTTATGATCAGAGGCAATCGTATTTCTGCGTAGTATGAAATATTCCTGAAGAATATCGTTGGTAAATTCATCAGTATGGTAGAGATATCCTGTAGGTATATTTTAATGGTCATCCATGGTTTTATTAAAGAAATTCATTAAAATTCTAACGAGATACTTGATTAATTAATTTCAAGTCTCCGTAAGATGATTAAAGATAAAAAAAATGTATACAAGGAATTAATTAAAATCATTTTTATATATTCAAATGTAGCTGTTGTTACTTAATGCCGTTTTTTATGGCTGAAAAAATCCTGACGACGCTACTGCGATAAAATGTCTTCCCTTGTCAAAAGTATTTTTGTAAGATGCTGAAAAAGCCCTAAGCACAGAGCTTACAACAACGGTAATGAAATGAGTTCACGTTCAGACATGTCATATAACCCAGCACGTGCACATAACTTTATATATTTGTCGTTTTATAACAAGGTACAGTTTCACATAAAGTTTGCGCGTTGACATGTATTGCTTTTAAAATATATCGTGTGTTAAACTTTGAGAGACTCTGGTATTCCTTGGCTGTTCAATATGAAATAAAACATTTCGCTTCGCCAGCTATGTATGAAATATAAGTCCCATTCGTTGCACCTTTTGTGTTATTTAACAATAATCCAAGACTGATAAAATAAACATAAATGTGAACGCTTTACTTAGTATTTGGTAATCTGTAGGGAGATGGCACTGAGAATCTACTCTACGGATTTCGTAACTTAATTACAAAGTTTTCGTTTACTCCTGGCTGGTAGCTTTATTCTGCCATCTGTGCAAATGTGTTTGTCTTTGCTGTTAAACCTATGCCGATGTTAGATTTCTACAGATATAACAGTATACATATTTGCCTCGGGGGACGTGAAGATTATTTAACATAGGCATGTTTGAACATAGATTATGATATGTTTACAATTTCTTTTTCGAAAATAGTTTAAAAATACTGATTTCTACACGTTATATACTGTTTATTATTACATTGCACATTATAATTTAATAATGTAAAATTTAATAATATTTTTATTATTATACTATTATACCAAATGTAATTCGTAACATTAGTCCAAGTTAGATAAGATTAAGTTTTAAAAAAAATATAAATGATATTTGTTTTCACTACTTTATATTATATGTACTTGCAATCCATATGTTTCATTCAACATTTTGACATCTTCCACATCGTATTAAAAATACATTTATTCAATGAATTATTACAAAATAAAACAAGCTTGACGGTTCAGTTTGTTAGGTTAGTGCAGTATATTTATCAGTGTGCCGTATTTTTATGTGTGACGTACTGCACCGGAGCTATAAAATATTGCAGAGAAATATTACATGAGTTATAGACGAGTTTACGTAAGTTGTTTGTTCTAGAGACTAGTGTCCTCTACTTTTACGTAATAAAACTATGACAGATAGTCCACGGACACTGAAATGACGGTGTTTCACTGTGCAGTATTTTAGACGATACCATATCTCACTTACAGTAATTTGTATGCACTAGGTGGATGTGTAACCTTTGAATGTGTTGACTGTAGACTTTGTAAAGGTTTGCTATTCAGATACATATGTAGATATATTTCTGAGGTTAAGTCACAGACCGTCTTGCACATACACGTACGCGGCTCTAACTGAATTATTCCACTACAGAATACTCCGCGCTTGCAACTCTAATAGAACTAGCAGCACTTCACTTTTGTGTTTGTGAAGTGCTGCCGTCAGGCATGTTTTCTTAGGAGACTGAGTTGAGTAAATTTGTTTTTCGATCACTAAAGTACTAAACTGTGATGTTGCAGTGCTCCGGATAGTAAAGACAAATGGTGCGCAGCGGTTGTGATAAAACTTTTGCAAGGTTTTTAAGATCAATGCACATAGAGTGTTGCCACATAAAATACCCAGAGATCTATGCAGTTATCAGTTTAGATTGGTGTAAAATAAGTGTTTGAAAACATTCTTAGCATAAGTTTTTGTAGTGCGTCGTTGTTCATAAAAAGATGTTCTTTTTATGGGCACAGAGTAATGTTGTTTAAGTTTTTAAAAAGAAAGTATGTACTTTAAGTGTTCATCTCAACGTAACGAAAGTCTTCATTCATTTTACCGAGTTTTGGTTGATTTTTTTCAAAGATTCTCTTATAAGATACTTCTGTTGTGTACAATATTTTATTGTTGTATTTTCCATATCTACATATTATGTATTTCTTAAATATAAAAATAAGAAAATAAGTAATGAAATGCAAACTTGTGTGGAAGCGAGGCATTGCTGGCGAAAACTTAATCTATCGCAGAACCTGCATAGTGTTTTGTTATACATAAATGATTTATGTAGTATGTGGGAGAAATAAAGGGTCTGCTACTCCAGTAATGGAAAAAGGCGTGGTGTTATCCTTGTATTTCTTGAATTATAGTGGTACTTAATATTCGTTTGCATTTGTAAAGTTACGATTCAAATGTCAACGCTCGATTTTGTAAAGACCTTCTAGAGGTCTAGGGTCTACGCGTTTCAACGATTTTTAAGTTAACTTGTATAGCTGTTGACTGCATAGTTCACGATCTATCTATTTGTAGAGGCGTGTCTCTCTTTCACAGCTGAAAAAAAATCCATACACGACACAATGACATCACGTAACGTACGGTATGGTGTTACTACATTTTTATGCACGTATGTGTGTTAAATGTCTAAGCTTGATTACATTCCCCTTTGCGGATCGATACTAACACTGCAGGGCACGCTTACAGCGACAAAACAATAAACACGTTTCCTTTCTGTGTCACGTTTCTCAATTTTCTGACATCATAGTTACATGGTGCTGTTGTAAGGGTACAATATCATGTAACGTGACCTACATTTAAAAAGTACGTTTGAATTTAACCTTTAGCATCTTGCAAGATCAGTCTTATTCGCATTGAACAATTGAGCAAAACAGAGTATAGATATTAGGGACATAATTTTGAGTATGTAGTTCGCAAAGTTCAGAGAAAAATCGTAATATTGTTTTAGAGTACATTAAAACATTAGGACGTAGTTCAATTTAAATCTCGACTCAAAGTCAAAGATAACTTGCTACTAGACAAATTCGAGTTTACTCGTTTTATTTCGAGATTCAAGCTTAACTACGTCTTAGAAACATTGGCAAATAAACCTGGTACTCGAACGGCTTGGATTAGATACAGATCTGATTACTGTAATGGCATCGTATATTGATTAAATATAAACTTCCTTGGGAAGGAAACTTTTAACATGTCTTTAGAAGACAAACAAATGGAGTTCAAAGGGTGAGCGCGAGATGTTAGTTCAGCTAGAGGTGGCAAACAGAGACTAGTATAGTGATGAATAATTCTGTGTACGTGTACGGTAATAATATTAGTCGATGCTTGAATTATTGATCGTTCTAGGATGGAATAAAATATGAAGATTATCTAAATAATACCTCCTTCCCTCCAAATTATAATAAATAAGGAAGAAACATTATAGGGAAATGTCATGGCTTGGGGTCTTCCAAACCAGGGGCCCCATTGCCCTAATGGGTAATCCGCCACTGGTAGTATGCAATAAAGTAGTCAAACTAGATTGATTACACACTATAGACACCCAAGCCTGTAGCTCATCGACGTATGGCCAAGTCTGGATAAATCACAACAAGTTAATATTTACTGAAATCCAAATTTACATAGGAGGTCAATGATTTAAAAATATATAATTTGCACACTACATTGGTTACTTATTTAAAATTGATTTGTGTATTGAAACACTCGTCTTTCTGCTAATATGTAGTATTGCTAGAAGTCTATCTAACTTGAATGTGTGTATGTTCGTGTTTGACGGTGCTTACTTTTCCATTCGACAAAGGTGTTAATAATTAACCTGTGATTTCATTAATTAGATAAGAGCAGAACACACAAGTGATTAATTCATCTTGCCGCATACCCTTCACTTCCCCCCTACGGCTCTTCTTGTTCGTGATGGCCCGAACCCCAGTGCCTAATTCAATTAATATCTTGTCGCAGTTTAATTTGTCACACCACACTATATACCTACTTGTTTGGCATTCAACATGATTTCAACTTCCTGATTATGTATAATTAACACTGTACCACTACGTTCTATTCAGTTACGCATAGAATCTATTTGTATTGAACATATACAGGGTATTAGTGCCCCCTAGAATTCAGACCACGTTTCTCTAGGAATCCCACGAAAGGAATTTTTTTTTGGAATGCAATAATTCATGAAAAATAAATAAATAATAAATCAATGATCGTTATGAACGTTGAAATAAAATTCTTTTTATTTGTTTTATACATTATTAATTCAGTGCGAAGATTCAGAAGTAAAGGATTTAATCGATTTGATTAAAATGTTTTCCCAAAATTAAATTTCTCGGGAAATTTTATTCATTCTTGAGAAATTTGAGTTGTTTTCAAGATTTAACCGAAATTAAACACTATATATAGCGTATTTTTTATTGTTAGTATTTTATAATAAGAAGCAGTACGTTAATAATGAGTATGAAAATAATACCATTAAAATACCATAAAATGATCATGTTATTGGTTTGCTAACAATGAACTATTCTATTTGTCTGCATAAGACACCCTTGGAATCATTTACTGCACCTTCACTGGTGTCTATTTCATATTGATTTTACTTTAGAATGTACTATTTATTCATTCAAAACACAAGAGAATATCTATATCACTAGCAGTACACTTGTGAAATATTTATGTACAGCTGTACTTGTATTACATATGTACATAAAATATTTACCCTTAATGTCATGCATGCTACAAATAAAAGTAAACCCTACATCATTTCAATTTATCTATGTAATATTATTTCATATTGGATTATGAACGAAAGTTAGAAACGCGTCGTGATTTTAACTAAAACTAAAATTGACGAGTTCATAAAATGCACGTATTACATTTTATTAATAATATTGTTTTATTATTTTGGTCTGAAAAAAGGTAAGGCAATATTTTCCCAGTTATATTTTTTTACGAATTTTGCACAATTTAAATTGACGCTGATTCAAATATCAAATTGATTTCACAATGATGCCTTGTTGATAATTTAAAGGTCATTTGGTCATTGAGTACGATTAAATTCGGTAATGGAAATAATGTTTACATGATTATGCAATAACATTGTGCTTTCACAGTAATTATTTCGATATAATTACATATTCCCTCAATCCTGTACGGTCACGTTCATTCATTTCAATTATTTGTGCAATAAATCCATTCGTTAGTATGATTATGGAAGACTTGAGTAAGAAAATCAGTATTTATTCGTACATACTGGGGCATTTAGACTGTGATCCCCTACGAATCATAATACATATATTTATTATTTTAAGTGATTTGAATCTATTTTGTATTCTGGAATTGAAACGCAATATAATACTTTTACAAATCAGTGATCTCTTTTAAGCAAGCAATGTTATTAATGTGTCAATTAATCAATTCACACGCCGTTATATTAATGGTTCCGAGTCGTTAATCACTGTAAGGTGGCCGATCCTTCATCGAGCTGTCACTGTGTATTATTTCAACCCTATGCTTCACTGATCATCGATCATATTCGCCACAGATCTCAATTCTCCAACGTACTTTACAATTCCTGATATATTGAACTCTAGTTATCAAGTCTGTCAATGCGATAGTTGTTATTGGAAGACGAATTTCTGTTGGTATTGAACCGAATTAAACATCACTCAATATGCACGCTTCATCAGAAGTCCTCACCAGCTTCACAAGTAAATATCGCCTACAAACGAAATTCGATATCATCTTTGCCAAATTCACGCCAATTGCGTAAGACAGGCTTTCCCTATACTTTGTTGATTGGCCCCTTAGGGCACTGGGGATTACTGGCATTACTGAAAGCGAATGTGGTCGTCGCCCACAGCGGCAGACAAAATGGTAAGCCTAGCTCGCCAGCAGTTGTCTTCGCCATTTGTTATATATTTTTTTACGAACTCAATTCAATTAAACTTTGTACGTGGTTCTTGTTATTGCGACAAAAGAAGCCTAGCTATCTCATAAACTCTCTCCCTCGATGCATGAGGAGCTCACGCCCTTATAGTCCTTTTCCACTCAACAAATTTTCATTTTCCATCGTTGATAGAATTCTATTCTATCTACTTACACTTTTATTAAAAATTTCTACAAAGAATTTCTTTGTAATTTCATTATAAGCTGGTTAAATATTTGCATCGGGATTTGTATTTTTGGTTGCGAGTACTCAAATATTTGATTAAAAAAAAAATTTTTACATCTGTCTAAATGAATCGAGATAATGTGGCTATTATATTTCATAATCCTGAATAAATTTTAAATGGAAGGAAATCCTTGTTTTCCGGCATGATTAATATAAAACATCTGTAGCAAATATTTGAATAAACTGTAAGGTCTTTGGTAGAAAATTGAACAAAATCTTGTGTTGCATAGAAATGTGAATCAATCTCCAAATGTGTACGATGATTTCGAAGCATTACCCATGTCCACGTACCATTTTCACATTAATGTTGGTGATATTAGTCGCACTGCGTGTATAATCATTAATCACTGACCGGTGTTACATCAGATTTTAAAAGGTTTCCGAGATGTCACATCTGGTCGGGACAGACTTAGCGCTGATAATATCCATCTTGGGACTTTTAGAAATCGCAGTTCTCGCCAGATATTGGCGTAAGTGTGGTACATTAGTTCTGAACTTACTAACCTAAAAAATCAAACTGTCATCTAACTCGAAGATATCCCAAGTTGGAGATGAAAGGTCAGTTCTAGTAAGCATCACTGCCTGAAGCTACACCTCAATGCCAGGAACTGGTGGCACTCGTAGTCCCATTAGTAAGCCGGCCGGAAATTGATTGAACGAGGCGCAGCTGGACAAATGCTTTTTCTGGACGCGTTTCACACACAATGAAAGAACGTTAGCACATGTGTGTGTGTGCAGAAGATTCACTTTTAAATTCCTTTGAATCACATACTAGCATAAAAATTGGTACATGGTAACTGTGTTTCATGAAATTCGAAAGTTTTGTCAAATTGAATAGAAACTTCCATGAATGTGTCGACCTAATATAATTCTCAAGCCGAATTGTACTCTCCGGTTAGTTTAGGGAATGTTGAAGTAATTACGCAAACTAATAGCCTTCTATTTAGACTAAACATTCGCCTCAGTTTGTGTATGTGGATGAGTGCACTTCAAGTGAAACACCGTTTAACACCATTAATGTTCGCTAATCACTTCAGACATGCGCTAAAAAACCTATACTAACTAGTGCTGGAAAAGAGTACATTGAGTTCAGGTTAAAGTTCCAAGCACCGTGCGTAGTGTACTGTAGTTGCGTCCATTGATTTTCGAATTACACTACCAATCTCTTTGAAAATTTATTCTGTCCATTGGTGTATCAACTTCGGAAACTGGTTTTACTGATCAAATCTTTCAATCTTCGAAGGCCAAGAGAAATTGTGTTCAATTATTTGTATTCTCTTTTAGATATATTAATGTTAGATTCATCATTTAGTCGTATTTTCTGATGGTTCAACATTGTCAAAAACAGTTACTATTTGGCTGAACTTGTACGGGAAGGGTCCAAATTTATCTTCTATATTATTCCTATTATATTCTAATATGACAAAATGATCATTTATATGAGAAGGGTAAGCAATAGTTGAATAACGCTGACTGATCTCTATCACATTACCGAATACTCCTGTGAAGTTTTGATGATTTTAATTGTGACGTAACGAGTTCCATTACGTTCGCAATTGCTGTACAAAACGATTCATCAACGGTGTGCGTTGCGTGGCCATGATCTACGGCCCACTTAAATAAAGGGGCTCTGTCGGAATGGGCTCGCCTAAGTTTTTTTTAGCTAATATTTCGGATCCGACTGATATTACAAAAAAATTTAATGACAAAATTATATATTTGACTTAATTCTTCTTGGGTGACGGGCCCGTTAAATACCCATGGCCTAGGCCCTTTACAATTCAGCCCTGCCTGCTGCTGTAAATGAAAGCTGTGCTTTTTACCATTACCGGAAGATCCTCATTTGCCTGGTGCCTTTGTCGTGCATGCTGTAAGAAGAATCCTTTTATAGAACTTTAGACTTCCGACTATACGGTGTATAGGGAGGTTTATTAATGTTGTCCTGCATTGCTGCCATGGTTATTTGCCTTTTGTAATCATGTATTTACGTACGATGCAATGGTGCAAAAAGCAGTCACAAGTAGGTTAAAGTGCATTTGTGCTTTTCATATTTTCGCTTTGACAAGGAACCACTGTAGGGTTCTTCAGTTGGAAAATACGAACTAAAATGAAGCATTGCAGTGATTCCATACGTTTTTTTTTATTCGTGTACCAAAGGCTGTGATCAAATTTGAAATGTGAGATCCGTGAATCAGCTTTGCGTAGTCGCAGCCATTGGCTGCACTAGTCAATTGGAACAAATTGCTATTCATTTATTACCTGTACATTCGTGCCCAGATATTCTGATCCTCTCCGCTTTAATTTCATAATTTAACTTCATTTTTTCATTGCTGCAACATTTCGAAATCATTCATTTGTAATGTTTGAAAAAAAATGTAACATGTATGAGTGTTTTATTGAAAAATTATATGCTAGAGAACAAAGGCTGAAATACAATTTCATATTGAGTTATTTTGGGAAAAAAAATCGCCATTATATTTGTAAAGTAAAATGGTATTTCTTCGAAGAAACCTCTGATATAGCGCTGGCAAAAAAGTCAGACGATATTTCTTACAGTCCGTATTAGCAATATCGACAAGCTAGATTGGCTGAATGTTCAGCTGGATCTTTGAATTCCCACCTCGAAAGTTCCAGCCTGTCAGAGAGCCGCCAGCACCCACACACGTATAACGATCACTAGGGACCTTTGTGTCCAGGGATGTACAAATTTACTCCCTTCAGAATTTCCTTGCGTTCAGATTTTCATGCCATAGTTTGCAGATTTCAAATCTCGTTATACGACATGGATATTCGCTGACATCAAGTTATGAATTCTCATATAGATTCATACATCATTTCCGAATGACGGCCCATCGCCGTATACTTTGATTATCTGTCTATGAACGTGGGCCACAATTTTTGGTAAAATGAAAAACGATGTAGTTTCCTAACTATTAATCATACTGGATATGCGGTGTGGAAAATCTCGCGGATACTGTTTTATGTGCAATCATCTACGAAGCAATAACGTGCCTGAGATATAGCGTAACCCTGATATGTATCAATATATAGGATTTCTTTCCTGAGTTTTTATGCTTGTATATTTTAGCTTTCATTTAAATATTGTCCAATACATTTCCACACAATATTATTGTATCTCACTAACGTGAGATATACATAATGTAAAACGAGTATGTATAAGTACTACCAACTTAAATTTAAAATGAGAAAGCACTTCTCTGATTCGTAATCCAATATTAGTGGTTTTATCATCAGTAATAAAAGTCGATGTCTGTTATTTCATAATCCAGAACATGGACTCAACGGTGTATAGTTACGCACGAAGAGTGAAACGTAAGTTGTTTGTAAAATGAATATTCTAAATTAAAAGTTCTACCTCGAGGTGCCCAGTGTTATTCCATCATAGGCCATTAGTAGCGTCTGTGCTTCTGTAGTTTGAACCGTTGCTGATGTGACGTAAAGTACAATTCAACTTTTTGCTACCCTTACTTAAGATAGGCGGCTATATGTCCCTATAAAGAACAACTTATTCCACGGTCGACCGACCGGATTATTGTCGGTTGACTGGTGTTCTCTATGCCGTCTCTTTCTAACTTTCGCTATCCCCCTCCACCACGTTGACAGTATCACCATGACAACGCACAACGACTAACCTGTAAAATCATTTCAAAGAAAATAATTGCTAAGACGTGCATCATTTGAATATATAACTACAGTGACACTGTATTTTGACCTGTTAATATTGGAATATTTGGTTGAAAATGTATTCTAACATACAGCTATAATTAAGTATAATTAATATTATATTCAAAATAAAGAACTTAGCTGCGTTTATGAATTTCCTTGAAACAATTTGTATAATGATTTGTGTACTGTACGGATTGTCATATTTAATGGTACGTTCACGACTGCTTGTCATTACTCTTGCTGACGTTATACACTGCCACTTAACATATTCCTCAGCTCGGTCTTCATATCTGTCTCTTTCACTAAGTATACTACGGTTGTTGAAGTCAGTTTTTCATTTGCATATCCATATTCTGCGTCTGTTTTATTTTCCACGAGAACTAGGTTAGTTGACACAGCAAAGACAAATTTACACAGAAAGAAAAAAGAAAGGAATTTTTTCTCACAGCCAGAAACATCATTTCACGTCACTTTTGTTATTAGTTTGAAAATTTACGGTTGTCTGTTGAAGTTTAAACTTCTCTAACTTAAAAACGAGTACTACGAATTAGATTTTTTGCTATTAATGTCGTAATTCAGTATTTTTTAATTGATAGCAAAAGTACTTGCTTTTCGATTTAGTAAAAGAATAGGTTCATTAATCAATGAAATTAAAATAAAAGTAGAAGAAAAATTTAATTTCTCTGAAGTGGACGATCACTTGGTTTGTAAAAAATAAAATACTGTGTCAGCAGCCAGCATAACATTACTGTATATACCATTGAGACTATGTAACTATTAAGGCGACAAACTCCTGTTTTATTGTTGTGTAGTTACACGAGTGTATTGTTGGTTGCTAACGGTTATTAGTAACGTTATTTATATTGTTCCTATCCATTGTGTATGTTTGTCATTATTATTTTGCATTAATCCTAACAATTTTTCTTCATTTCTGAATAGAAACGGGTTCGTCGGTATCAGTATTTGTATGAAGATAAATGCTGCAGATGTAACTGAACTTGGTCATCCATTAATTTTAGACACTCGGTACTCTTTTCCATTGTCTCTGTTTCCTTATTGATTATTATATCTAATGTCTCACTCATTCTCTCTCTTTCTGCAGCTATCATTTGAACACATTTTACAGTTGCGAGAATTACCAATCTGCTCGCAATTTATTTTATCCATTAGCAGAGTCAGATTTATATTACTAGATACCCGTAGGCAATATATACATGTATATTTGCACCATTTTTAGCGCAAAAATACGAAATTATATATATATATATATATATATATATATATATATATATAATATATGTATTACAGTAAGATTAACGGTGATTCGATATAAAGTCGTTTTCCATGGCGTTTAAATTGACGTTGATTTGTTATAACACGAATCATGAACACGATAATTCTGACAATGGAGAGACCAAAGAACTTCTTACAGATTTCTTTCTATGACCTCGTTCAACACGGTTTCGCTTAGCACTTGTTTTTTTAGGGACGTTTCCTGCCATTACCCAAGGTATTACTGTATTGTATATTTTTTTAATAAAATAGAATAAAACAATTATGTATGCATGTATTTTGTATTATAAATGAAGTAAGGGTTTAAATATTTATTTGATCGATGCGGTTGTCCGATCTGTGTGACTGTGAATGATGGATTGCGTAGTATTATTCAATATCTGTTTAGGTTCTCAGTTTCGGAGTTGTGTTAGTCACATTACTCTCTCTCTCTCTCTCTCTCTCTCTCTCTCTCTCTCTATATATATATATATATATATATATATATATATATATATATGTATTTATATATAAATAATGATTTACGGCTTCCGTAGAACAAAGTTAAAAACTACAATATCATTTGTACCGAACTTCCGCTAAACTTTCAACCCAAGTTTCGTTGTTAGGAAACAATCAAACGTTTTCTTTTTGTGACGTACAATTTGTAGGGTCATATTGGAAATGTCAAAACCACGATCTTTCCGATAACAGTGTACACTTTTAATCAAGAAGATCGAGATCATAACCATAAAATTATGTCAGCAGTTTATATAGCAATATAATTATAATTACGATGTAATAATGTTGATTATTGATATTAAATACCAAATATCATTGTAATATTGACTGTGATGGTTAAGCTGTAAATGTTCACTGTTAATTAACACCGAATTTCACGTATAATTAAATGATGTACTTGTAATTTGTATACATTCACTGTATCTGATAATATGTCATTTTCATGTAGCAAAATAACGCGTTCTATTTTAACAATCCTTCTTTTTTCACAATGTTTTTGTTGCATAGTTGTACCGTCAAGTTTAACGAATGCATTTCACTGTACTCTGTGACAGTGTGCTGTGGCAATTAGCTTGTTTTCTACCTGTGGCGCTAATGGTCCTGACACTCCAAACATAAACACAACTCTTCAACACTCCTAAACAAACAAACATAGTACCCGTGTTACAGTCAGCGTAAATTCACACATTTAGCTAGGACAAAAACTTTGCGAAACTCTCTAGTCAACATGTCATTGGACAATCGTCATTTCTTCTGTATGCTTTTACTGAATTAATATTATGAAATATTGATGTTTCGAATGTTTAACTTCTTAGTATATTGTCTACATCAATCAAGTGATAAGTTCAGCATATTCTATTTTTCTTTGGTTTAAAACCATCAACAAACAAGTCAAGCAACTTTTAAATTCGAAATTCTAATTATTATCATCAGGTTTGCTTTGATCTCTGATAAAATTACCGTTCAGATAAAACTGAACGGTTATTCAAGTGAATAAACGAAATATAAGCAAACACACTTAGTAAAATTGTTTGAAGAAGTTGTTGATGAATCGCCGAGAATTAGATTAAGGTGGCTATTAGCGAAATAAGTAGAAATTAAGTACGGGTGATCATTCTAGGCGCTACAACCAGGCGCTGTAATTAAGAATTAACTTGATTAGTTTCAAAGTTAGTGATACTTTGTGCTACAAAATGTATATATTTAATTCTGAAAAAAATGTAAACTTATTTGCAAGGCTAATTTTTATATCATTTATTTTTAGCTATAAATAGTATAATATGTCATGAATATTAATTGTTTAAAATTAATGGTGTACAATGGCTAATAATTATGAAGTTCTAAATTATAAGAAACGTCAGATACATCATTCATGATTATTGAAAAAGTGAGCATCAGAATCTGTGTCCGCAACTTGCTTCAAAAAGAGTAATGTGACGTCACAAAGTGTTATATAATTTGATAGAAAAAGTGACCGACTGTCACTGGATTAAGCGATTAAGAATGACTTGGTGCACGTGTGGAAAACGATTGCGGACCGTACTGGAGTGATACCAGGTTGTATTATTCATCAGAGCTTACCCGCAATCGTAGCCATTTCAATACACAAAGGTACACGTGAGTTCACTTGCGCAATTGCTGTCACCAAACAGCACGGATTCCACATGAATTTTTCATTTTCTTTGGTCTTTTTTTGTTGAAAAATGCATTGATTCTTTGCTGGTTTATTCCTGCAAAAACGAAGAATACATTTCATGTAACATTGGAAGAAATATGAAGCTTTTACTACTACACGTAAATTGAAATCAAAAAGTAATATTTTTTTCCATTTATGTCAGAAATCAATGATAACTTTGTACTGATTGAGCAAATAATCACCCGCCTATTTCACGTTGACACTTCGGTTTGTGACTCATAATTCTTCAGCACAGAATTGAACACGCACGCAAATACACCGCGGTTGAGCACCGCCCTACTCATCAACGATCGATTGGTCACAGTATCGAAATCTATTCGGCGTGATTTAAATATTGTTCTGTTGTGATGTGATCAACATTGATAATATTATTTTGCTTACATTGTAAATATTTTGTACTCATTCCATCCGTGACATGATTTTGGAATAAATTTGTTTCAAATAAATAATGTAAAATAAAATTGCAATGAAAATATGAAAAATTAATTAATATTGACTTTTGGGAATTTTGTCGGCATTTGTTTTGGTTCGTGTGCATGGAAAGAGAAATAATTATAATATAAACAAAGTACGTAATTAATTATTACTAGCTGCAAACTGTAATTTTTTTTTAAAATTACATTGATAAATATAATATATTGTGACGATGCTCCATGCAGATAAATATATTATATAATCAGTTACATTATGCAGAGCGAAATGTATTAGCTTTTCTGGAAAGTAATTAGAAAAATGCAAATAACTTGCAGAAAATATGAGCTTTTTATTAATTGCAATACCGCGTATGCAACCAACACAACATGAATGCACACGTCATTGCAGCGTTTACAGTTTTAATTTAAAACACATAAGTGAACAGCGTGCATTCCACTTAAATTGTGTGATTTTATAAATCCGCTTACATAAAATTAGGTTTACAATTTGTACAGAGTTTTAATCCTTTTATATGTCCGATAATAAACTTCGTTGATGTGCATTCGTTTCAAACGGTTTTATATAGTTCTAATACCATTTTATTGTTAAAATAAACATCATTGAAGTTGTTCTCGTTACTAAATTTTGTAAATATAAACGTTTTACGCTAAACAGTTTACCTTTTATGTACATTATTTAATGCATAACTTGTTGTTCAGAATAAAGTTATTTTCGCATCTCAATAAGCAACTATTATAGTGTCATTGATTGGTTAAGCGTATGGTATTTGTGAAGAATGCATATTTTTGTAGGGGAATCGTTGCGTGCGGATGATAACAGCTATTGCCTGTGGCATTCGTTATACCGTGTGCTAAAGTACCGTATACACTGGCTATAGAATATGCAACGTACATTGTCATGTTGAGAGGCTCCCTTGGGGTGAAAATTCAGCTGCTTCTAATGAATCTGTCTCACGTGTATGAACAAATGAAAAACAGAAACTATGAGAAATATATATCTATGTGCAGATAATGGTGGAAACTAATTCTGAATTGTAGTTTAGTGCGTATGTTTGAAAAAACAAAATGACAGGACAATGTATATAAGTATGTTTGTAAACAATGTTTTGAAATTTTCTACAAAATCACGTGTATATTTATTATGAAAAAAATGAAAACGTACGGTGTGTAGTGAAAACGTATACGTTTTTTATTTATATCAACGCTGATTTCATAATTTAATTAAGGCCGTTTTTACCGCGATCTGTATAGATATACTGGTGGGTGCTATTGACTTTTTACTCGTGTAAAAATCAGCATTCGAACCGGACCTGTATCGCATGGACCGGTATGATTATGTTTACGCGTCGACGGTATTTGAATCTGACATTTGCCTCTGACTGAGACAGAAGCTAATTTCACATATTACGCTTGTCGCTTTTAACCCGTTCCCTGTCTGCTGCGCATGTAGGAATATATGAGCTTTGCATTCTGACTACAGAAGGCAATTATGTTTGATTTCAAACACTCATATATGCTGTATTACGGACGTAATATATCTGTATAATCCCAACAAGAACATATCTAAATGTAATCTCTAATATTCAACATTAAACACACAGCCATAGCTGAAATTATATTTGTTTACAACATACGTACCTCTTTACACATTGAAAGCACTTAAGGTTACATTTTGCAGTGCAAATTCAACAAATTCATAATGGATCTGCCTTTGTGGACAACCGAATATTTACAACCGAATATTATTAAAGAATTTCATGTTCTAGTTATAACGTATTTCAATTAAAGTTAAACTCTACAATATCGTATCACATTTAGGTTAGAATCCGAAATGTTCTTTAGAAAATTGTCTAGTTTCTGTTGCAATACTTGGAGGAGAATTTGTGTCGTGCATCTGATAAATGTTAGGTTAGGTTAGGTTAGCGCAAGTACAGAAAGTTGTTAGTAGTTAAGTGCACCTGTGTCAAACTTGGCAGATCTACCAAATAACTTGTTACTCTTTTCTGCAAATGTCATCACCATGGTACACATGTATTTGTCACTTTGAAACATTCTGTGAAACTTCACTGACACTTTGCCTACACATATCGTACAATCTTGACATGCCGTCATATTGAAATCAGTCATATACAAAAGCTTTTATTTGCCTTTGTACAAGATTCATGCCGGCCATTTTATCACACCTTATCGTAGTCTCACACGTGCACATTTTCATATCAATTAAATTTTGTGTGTTCGTTTGCGTGTATGTATACGTCAACAGTGGATTCATAATAGACATAAATTATGTCAGAATACCTTTATCAGTCCCTGTTTAACATTATTCATCATTTATGTCGAAAATAAAAGTAGTTTTCCGTATATACTATAATGAAACTATATGACAACCAGCTTTTTATGTAGGCAACTGTTGTTGTATCAGTTTCGTGAAGAAAACTTAACCTCACTTACTGTTCACAATAAGTTAATACACAATAGACTGATACACTTGGTAAATACCACGGTTTATTTTATTATTCTTTAAAACTGTGCATCTGGAGGACTGTTACTAGTGAAGAAAACATTTGTCTTTTTATTCTTTTATGAAGGAAAGTTTTATATGAAACTCTGTATTTACACAAAGCTGATTGTTTTATACGCTTTTGTACGTGAAAAGTTTTCTATCAAAGTGGTAATTGTTTATATTTTACGCAAGCGTGACTATTTGTGTTCTAAAACTAAGCAAGCGACTAAGTTTTCTGTTGTCCTGTAAATCGTGTCGAATAAGAAGTTTTAATAAATAATCAGTTGGATGTGTGGCCAACGACCTCCTCAGGCGCGAGAACACGATAAAAGGAGCAACGGAAGAGAGTAAATGCTGGCGAATTAGCTGGCACAAGGCTGGCATAGAGCAGGACAGGAACGCCACCATCCCCAGCAGGGGATCGATGCAGCGGGCAATGCAGTATCAACAGCGCGCCACCGCAGACATCTCACGCGTGCGAACATACACATATTCGCACGTCGCATAATAATTAACCCAGTTGACAAGTGTTATGCGGATCAAAACATTTCTATTAATCCATTGTGACAAGAACAGCTTCAGGCTACTGCTTTTTGAAAATTAGAACAGATGTCCAGAAGATCGATGCACTAATAAGCGAGAGCAAATTTAGGCAGAAGAATTAGGTTATGTATTATTCTGTGAAACCATATACAATTAGCGGTATTTACTACAGGATTCAATGTAATTGTCAATTTCTGGCTAATGCAAAGCTAGAAGAATAGATTGAAATAGAACTATAAGTGTATTTGCTAGTGCGTTCGATTGAGTCGTATGTCCATTTTCCTTATATTCTTAGATGGCCAGTTTCAAATAGAAGAATTAAATTGCATTTTGTAAATTGCATTCTACAACTATCTGTGAACATCTGGCCGGATAAAACGCCTTATATTGTTCTAAACGAAATCCTTTTGGGACGAGTTCAGATCTTGTAATCTGCAGAACGAACCCTCGTAGGAAATCAGGGGGTTACACTTTTTACTATCAATGTTTCCGATATCGTAAACCCGGGAACGGAAAACATCATTGGGAAGGCAGATACGGTGAGGGTAGGAAATACTAGTACCTACACTAAATTATTCCTGAACGCACTGGTCATTTCATGAGTGTGTATGTACGGGGGTTTCGGACCGGGGCTACAAGTATTAACAATTCAATTATCGTGAAAACAACGAGCACAGGTCAACCGACGGACCGTGCAAGCACCCAGCTAACCATGGACATAGTTGCAAGGACGGATGGACTGTAGGATGACAGCCAATTACACGAGGACGGCTTTCATTGTGACAGCACCTGGATCCTAAGTTAAGGCCACCATGGCCTGACACAGTTCCGGGATGCACGAGTGTGAAGTAATCGAGAAACACATATCGTCGTCGTGAGAACAAAGAGATGTAGATTGCTAGGGCTTCTTTGGAGTTTACCACATACTGGATGACTTATCAAATTGCTTTACAAAAGGAAATACAATGTTAATTCTCTTCTGCAATATTACATTCCCGGTTGTATTTGTAAAGGGAAGATGCTAATATGTACAAATATTGTGCAGAATCAAAAACTATATCGCTAATTCCAAATGTATCTGGAGAAATATTGAAAATTATTAGCTAGCTGTAGCAAACGAAACAAGGATTTTCAACAACCCGGTTGTTCATATGTTGTTTCAAAGTTTATTACTCATTTTCTTCTGATTACTAATTAACACTTAGCTTTTTAAAAAATGATAACCTTTTACATATAGTTGGCCAAATGATTTCGAATTGTAATATTTATAATATGGCATTCCAGTAAAAACAATTCAAACAAAAGGTAGGTAGATTCTGGGGTTCATATACATAGTGCTCATATCATATATAAGGTTGAACAACAATATAATTATACCAAATACAGTGAATAAAAGAGCCAGATGCATAAATGCTTACGACAAGGAACTCATTCACATATATGTATGTATATTTGTAGAAGCAATTCCGTACAATTGCCTTGCAAATACAATTCAGAACATATCTAAACAACACTAATGTTTCCTTCCTTAACTATATTCATTTTATTTGGATCGTATAGAGTGCTAGTAAGGGCTCAACGACTATATGAACACTAAGTACTAGCCCATTTAATGCATTAACTATGGCCAATGGAAGTGTATTGTGTTACCGTTCGTCTATACCGGAACAAATATACATAATAATACTAGTTATATACAGTTACCAGTGCACAGATGGTTGGTTATATAATATAACTATATAATACGTATAATATATCTATACAATACGTATAATGTATAACTTATATTTATATATAATTTTCGTTTGCCATGAATGTGGCTATTTGGGGACTAAATTACCATTTCTGTTTCCCGTTAAACGACATTCCAGATTGTTAATAATAATGGTACGTGTATTTGGCAGGCACCATTCATTGATCCAATGAAAGAAATCATTCTATTAATAATTTGTAACCAACAACAGGCGGAACCTTTAATAATTCAATAGCAACATTAAATTGAACGAAGGAAACAGCCATATTTATTCGGATTCGAACATAAATAGAACTCGGAAGTTACGATAAATTAACGGAAATGTAGTTAGTATGTAAAATCTTTTTTTAACTGTACCTCCTGCCGTGGTTGAGGGGACAGGGGAACGTGCAACCACTTCATGTATACATGAAGATCTATGTGATAGGACATTTATATTCGTTTTACGTATTTTATTTTTAGCCACGCTAATCATGTTACAATCTCGTTTGCGTTCAGCTAGCTCACGCAAATTCACTATGGCATGCACTATGTAGTTGGAACAAAAATGAGAATTACAAAGCAATGTTCAATGTGTGATAGTGGTTTTATGTCGAACAGATTCGAATAATATCGCCTTAGCAAATCTCCCTTAAGCTTTCAATTCAACTAGAGCAATATCGGTATTATTTTTGAACTACAGTAATACTCTGGTTACCACTCGGAAAACGTTGTTAGGAAACAAATGCTAAGCGAAATCGTGTTAGGAAATCTGTAAGAAGTTTCTTGCGCTCCTTATTTTCAGAATTGCGGTCTTCGTGAACCGCATTATAATGAATTATGGTGAATTTAACGCCTTTTTTAATGCAAGAAAACGGCATTATAGCGATTCGGTTAATCGTGGTAACGTTAAGCGGAATTTTGCTTTCAGTCGTAAGGTTTATAAAATTCTGACACAACCAATGCTTATATTTCCGAAGATTTTTTTCACTAAATTTTACCTTTTAATAAAAGTGTTAAAAATAAGGATCAATTATAATACTATAGTAAATATGTCAAAGTACCGTTCTTAAGGATTAAATTTTATTAGCCATAATAAATTGAGATATTTAAGTTAACAATTTTTGAATTAATAAAAAAAGTAAATCAAATGGTTACTTTTGTCCCAACCTGTACATGTTTAATATAAAAATATAATTACGTTTTGTATTAAATGTAATAGAAATATTTTACATTTAATTTCATTGTTAATTGAAATACTGTAATACACAATATTTTGTTTAATTACGTAGTAAATTTTGTTGCGCAGTAATTCATACAATTTCACGTGTAATTTTATTTGTACTTGAAATAGTATTTAATTTCGTTTATTCTATGTGCAGTTTAAAGTTAATTGCCATTAATTCAACTAACTATCCATTGTAATGAAGCGTTTTCTTTCGTCTTCTTCTTTTGCGATCTTAAAAGAGCTTTACAATCTACGCATTTAATTAAGAAACTGTAAAACTATTCTCAGGCTAATTGAAACGGCGTATTTAGTATTTGAAAGTAATAGGTAATTAAAATTATATCAAGAAAATCCTCTGCGTCTCCTTGAATGAAACGTTTCCTTTCTGATTACTTGAAGGAAAATAAAACAGCCGTTGAATTTGCTAGCGGAAATGGATTGGAAATCAAACCGGGAGATTGGTAGGATAAGATTAAGGAGTGTGGTGTGGGGTATGTGAAAGTTTTTAACGTAATTACATTATCCAATTCTGGAATTCCAACCAGCCCTAATAAATACATGCATTTTGTTGTATAGGCGTAGACTTTTATGTACATATTTCAAGTTGTCTTCAAGAATATTCTGTTCAAGCCAAGATGATTCTGTCTACTAATCAAAATTCGATACATTTCCGTCTTCGAGTTTACGTTATACATAAATACATTTCAATTTTATGAATTAGGAGAAAACATTCTGTTTATAAGATATTTCTTCAAAGATTGATGATGGAATTGAGCGTTTTGTGCTTGAGTTTCTGTCATATTTGAATACTCTACTGATTACTTGACTTGTAAATATAATATACTCTTCGTTACAGATGCTGCTGCGGACGAACATTAACGTACCATGCAGGGGTGGGTGCGACTGTAACACCCCGTCCTGACCCGGGGGATCAATGGTCCCCTTCCAGGCATACGATAGCCTCGTCCACGGACGCCTATGGAGTCATCGAGTTCCAGGGCGGACCACATCCCTGCAAGGCACAGGTACCAGTCATTAAATGTTCTGTCAACCGGTCTAGATTTATGACGGCGAATAAATTAAACAGGAGTACAGGGGGCACCCTACCCTTGGAATTATTTCATTCACCTGTCATGGATTTCTGCGCTGAGAATTGTGAATTTAGTGCTTGATTTCTGTGTCGAGCAAGATCTTAAGAGATCTCGAATGCCCAATTGTTTAAATTAATCTTGTAGGAATTATAGTCTTCAATTTGAAAGAATTTGTATGTAAATATTGTATTCTTGCTAGTTTCTTCGTTGATTATGTTACTCAAGTTCGACAGGGTATGTGATTGTGTCTCTGATCTGTAAGAAAATAGTGCTAATAAATTTCTGCAACAGAAATAATATTCGTTGTCTTAACGGATGACATACATATATAAACCCGGTGTAACGTACCAGCATCAGTAACAGTCAAGCAATTCTACGCTACATTGCTGGATTTTACAATGCGGAAGTCTTAAAGAGCGTAGCAGTTTCCTGTCCGCCGCTCGTTTCCGCTTGTTGCCAACCTGTTGGACACTAAATCCACTACTATGCTTGTCTGACTTGATTAGACTTGGTCGCTCGTCATTTCCGATGGTTCATGTCAGTCTCTGTGCTTCTGTGCTCTGTTCAATATATCTTCTCTCTTCGTTCTTGTCATCCGTCTAACCTTTTTATTGTCCAAGCCACGTCATTGTTGATGTTAGTTTTTTTTTTCTAGGGGATTTTTTTTTCTCATTGCTTGTTTTATTTTGTTCATGCTCTGGGCCAAGGTTGGTATTATTGGTGGTGTTGGCACTAGGTTGATAAAGTGCCCAGTCTCATTCTATTACATAGATTTATGTAGTGGCAACACTGACTGCGGTTATATACGATCGTAACCGTTGACAAACACTATTTGTTTAAGGTTATACATAACGTGACCATTTATTTTTTTCCTCAAAACGGGACATCTACTAATTTTTAGGTAATAGTATGGGTATTTAAGAAAACGCATATTTTTCATAATTTTATTTATTAATAAAAAGAACACGTGAATATAAATAATTTATTTGTTCTTATATTTTTCTGAAGAACATATTTGTTTAAGTATGTTTGGTGATGATTTCAAATAAGAATGAAATTCTTGACAGGTTTTCTTAAAATTTATTTTGGTAATTAATATCGCTTTAAGAACATCGACTTGCAACTGTGTTTTTTCGCTCGTCCACAACTTATTCATAAGTGAAAAGACCCTTTCTACAGGTGCATTAGTGCCGGGCAGACATAAAATATATTCAATAATTATACGAAAGTTCCTATGTTTTAAATTATTGGTTTGGAAGTGTTTGAACAATTCCACCCAACGACTTTCCGTTGAAACATTCTCAGTGTTCCATTCTGTCACTTTTTGCGGTGTAATGTAGTTAGAAATGAGTGAAAACTCATCAAATACTTCTGTGTCTTGGTTACAATTAATAAATCCCTTTTTAATAACTACATCCATTACACTTTGTATTTCTTCCCACGTAGGTATTTTGGTTAAATTCGCCCATTGAAATATTTCAAATTCTTCAAAGAATAAAGTCCACTGCTCCAAATATTCTTTGCTTATTTTATAGAACTCAGAAGCAGTAGTTTTCATATATTCTTCAACACCACTGCAGCCACTTTCTTGCAATTGTTCCATTAAATTACGAACGGAGTGGGGAAGAAACTTAGTACTTTGTTTCAAGGCCAAATTGTCTTTAAGTTGATTTAATTCCTTTGCAGCTTCAATTACAGAAATACTCTGACCCTCGATTTTTAACACAGCTTGATGGAACGTTGCTGACTGTGCGTGCATAAAAAAAAGCCATAATTCAGAGTTAGTGTTTTCAAAAAAGGTTCTTAATATGTTTGGGCATTTATCGATACTCAAAAAGTAGTTTTGTAATGGCTTGTACAGTTTCAAAACTCTTTCAATAGCAGGCATAAGCGCAAGCCATCTAGTTTTACTATAGCCTAGCAATTTCTGATACTCTGTGTCAACTTCATTACAAAATTCTTTCAGAGCTTCCACGCGCACACAATATATATAAAAATGTGAATATATTTTCACAATAACGCATTCAAAGTCTACAGGTAGACAATCTGCGGCAGTTTTAATCGCATTGTGAATAATATGAGCTCCACATCCGATTCCTATCAATGTTTTACCGAGGGATGAATTTAGTTTTGCATAAACATTGTTGACGCCTCGTCTTTTCAATCCGCCAAAATTGCAGTTAGTATTATCTCCACAAAAAGCCACGATTTTTGAAGTCAAATTATTTTCTATCAATATTTTCATTAGATAATTGACAATAATGTCTGATGTTTCGCCCGGTTGATCTTGAAATTCTAAAAGTTTGACTTGTGTGCCTTCGTATGGTAAAAAGAAGCGAACTAAAACAGGAAATATTTTCTTGGGCCCGTGATTTGAAGCATCAGTTAATATAGTAACACAGTTGCATTCGCTGAGGCGATCTTTTAATTCAGCTATTACTATTGGCGCTAACACGTTTACAACAATAGCTTCTGTTTTCGTACGAGCACATCTAAATTTCTGATCAAAACATGTTTGAATTAATTTAGAAGCACAATCGTTTGAGCGGAAACTATGGTTCTCTTGTACCGTATGATAAGCCCAGGCGCCTTCTGTCGCAGCAACGTCTAGATCTTTCGAAGTTGGTGAATCCGTTTTCTTAAAAAAATTAAGCATTGAAGAACTCGAAGCGGCAGCAAGATCAGAATTTTTATGTTTATCTGATCTTAAATGTTGCTCAATATCGCTGGCACCTCCATGGGCTACACTAAATTCTGTACGACACTTTTCACATCTGACGTCCGATGGAGTACTTCTTTGCTTTATAAACGGGTATTTAGTTTGTAAGTTTATATTAAAAATGCACTTGCGTTTAGGCATTGTTAAAATGAAAGGTTCACGTACAAGAAATTTTAATTATAATAACTCACGTCGATAAAATAACAATATAATCAATCGTCAAGAAAGATGCACGAGCTGAATACGCGTAACTGCAACATAGAAGCAAGCGAGCTAGCAGACTTCTGACAGACTGTCATAATGTGTGAGACGTAGTGCGCATGTGTATGTCGTCATCGCTGTACTACTCGGCGTTACCGTCAAATTATTTGATTTTTCGCGCCTTTTTTTTAATTATTATCGTGGGTTGCTCTCTTTCTGAAAACGGGACATTTCGGCGTCCCGAAGCTGTGCTTGGGGACAACGGGATAGGCTACCTAAAAACGGGATGATCCCGTTCAAAACGGGACGTATGGTCACGTTAGTTATACACTAACCGCCGTTGACAACACATCGCGCGAGACGACCAGAATCAAATGATTTACAACCGATTTTCTATATAAATAAATATCAAATTTCAATTCAATTTTCATAAATCATATTCATGGATTCTGGTTATCGCATTTCACCAGGCAGACAAGTCTGCCATCTATTGTCCCGTTCTAATTATAATTGCTGTGCAAGCCGATTTAATTAATAAACGATACAGGTAATTATTAATTTTATATTATAAAACTCGCACACAAGCTTTAGCATTAAAATTAGTTCATTTTAAGGTATATAATAAATATGCATGCAATTTTTTTGGGCTCGTATTTCATGTGTAAAATGAATTTTAATTAAAACACGGCTAAAAAAGATTTAATGAATATTTCGTTGAGGTTAGAAATTACAAAAAGTTGGTGGATAGTTATTGAACAATATATTAGACTGAATTAATTCGTCGCCTGATATTTCGTACACGTATACAATAACTTGAATAAAAAAATTGAGCTTACTACGTCAGTAAAAAAAATATGTACAATAATTTTAATCTTATTATTAAAACGTTACCATTGGTATATGTCTTAATCATCTCAATTAAAGCAACTTATAATAATTTAACATCTTTAATCCATCGGAAAATGTATGAACAATGGATTTAATAAGCTATAGTTAATTAATATTTATAGATTTATAATCCATACTAGTATTAATGACTTATATTTCTAAAATTAAATTACTGATTATTTATAATAAAAATCTTTTACATATTGAAACGTTGTGTTAAAATTATAAATAAAAAAACCTGCTCTGAGATATTTTCAATACCTCCTTGGCAATGTAAAACTTTTCAAATATTTTGAATAGTAGTGCTCTCGAAACTTTTTAACAGCTTAGTAAAAGATTTGAAAGAAATTTCATACTTTATTTACGTAATTTAAAACTTTATCAAAGTAAGAAATAACAAATAATAATCTCCCAATAAACTAAATAGTATTTTTATTAGATATAGGAATTGAATCCGACGAATTTAAATATCAAAAATATCTGGTGTCATTTTGTGCCGGTATAACTTAATTTTAAATTCAGGTATGCAAACATACACTGGATTTTTACATGCGAACGAAAAGTTTAGTTACATTTTAACAAAGTTACAACATTCGGTATGCCATCACAAGTTGTTCGTTACGGAGGCTATAGAAAATGTTTTGCAAAAAGAACCAGGCACCAATATAAAGTTGGATACACACATTTTCACGTACACATTGTAATGTGCACGGTTCACAACAAAAGAAGAAATGATTTTTTGTTGTATACAATTACATTGTGAAGTGAAATTAAACTTCATACGTGCAGAATGTTGTACTATTGGATTTCCAACGGCGAGTCTTCGGTAAATATCGAGATAATGGCGAGAAAATGTTACGAAAACATTTCAAATATTCGTTTTTGTTTGTCCGTCGTAATTACTTGCCGAGTAGACTCATTGTATTATCGATTTAGTTCTGCAGAAATATACAAATTATTAGTCAAGATAGTGAGATATACGAAAATGTATTGTTTATTTTTTTGTAAAATAAAAATCAATTATTGTGATTTCATCTTCATGATATAATAAGTGATTAATCACAATGCGATTTTAAATTCTCGCGCTAATTATTGTTATACATTTATATTTAATGAAACAGTGTATGCATGCATCTATATTTCAGGTGAATGAAGAACGTTATGTAGTAAGATATTACGGATGTAACGATTATGTGACGAAGGTGTTTCATTTTATGCCCATGCCGCCAATACTGGTATATACACTTGCGGAGTTCATGTACGTGTGTCAAGCCGAAAATCCGGGCCGCGCTCCGGGAAATCTTTGGGCGAGCTCCGGTGAATTTCAGTATGCTTCAGTACGATATCAGAGATGTTTAGCATAGTTCAAATATTTGCATGGACCGAGAGCAACAGAGTATTTATAATCTTCTTTAGTCGCGCTGAACAATAGAATGTATAATAGTATCTAGCAAAAATGGAAAAAGTATTAAAAATAATGTACCTGAAGGAAGAAAAAAAAAAATGAAATATATGGGAACTCGCGGATTAAAAAACAAATAGAAAAGTAGCTATACATACATAACTATTTATTTGAGCAGAGAAGTTTGTTTTTCTCTTGTGTGTTTCGTATTCGCAGATGAATTAAAATTTACTGTTTGTGCATTCCATTATTAAAAGATAAACAAAGGCTTCTAAAATGTATATATATATATATATATATATATATATATATATATATATATATATATATATATATATATATATATATATATGCATGTATAGTAATTTCATTCAATCAAACTGTTCAATCATTGTACACTAACAATGGCCAGAATTGACTGTCCAACAACCGCAGTAGCGATTAACATGTATGGGAATATCATCACCTGAATGATCATTCGTAGAATCACTTTGCCGTATGAGCTCGTGGGATACACCAACTGTTATTGCATATACACGCCACCACTCGCAATGGACTGCTAGCAACTGGTATCCATAGTCTCTTTGTTCTCGCCATAACAGGCAAACGCCATTTCATGTCACGATCGTGTTTATTTGACCGATTTGTCACAATCCATTTACACGGATATCATTTCAGACAACTAATGGATTGCTTTGAGCTAAAATTGTTTAGCACAAATATATCTTGGGATTCTAGAATTTAAGAGAAGCTGAAGAATAATCTACATTCAGTTTCAGTTTTGTAATTTTCTATGGAATGGATATTAGTTGTGAACAAGGATGGTAGTAATCCTGTTACATTCTATGTAATTTTATCTGAGAATGCAAGATGCAAAGACACATTAAATATCTTCTTCAGCGACGTTACATTGCTTATCATAATTTATGCCTGTGCATAATAATGTTTATTTAGAAACTACCAGTGATAATTTCACAGCTTGTACAATTGCACAAGCATAACTTCTAATCTCTTATAATGAAATCGTACGTTTATGAATTTATTTCGTGCGAAACGGTACAACAGCTCGAATTTGCAAGTATAATTTCGTACGTACAATGAAACATTTCATTACGAATGCAGCGTTGCCTTGTTGCGATATCAAATATTTAAGGCGAGCGAAAATAATCTAGACACTTGGATTTGTTTGTAAATGGGTTGAGCATTTTAATTGCGTTTTAATGACAGCTTGCGATCATGGATGACCGTTATCACGTATTCATTTTGCCTGCTTGGAACGATGCAAATTCGCGTTCTATTGATCGTGGCGGTGGTTGCGGGGAGAGAAGTGACCTGGCCAGCTATACAAATCCTTTACAGTCCCCCAAGGATCCAGGCAGCTGAATGTGCGATGCTTATATATCATAATAAATTATGGCTACTACTTCAGTCATAAGTATATCCTCTGCACCTGTGGCGTTTCAAATTTATGTATTATTATATTGACAGATGTGTTTGCAAAATCATGTTGGTCATTTTATGTCCAAACGAAAAGCATAGTTTATTATTCATCGATCATCATTGAGATTATGATGTATAACGAATATGTCATCAATACTAGATGGAGCATTTCCTTTAGGACTTCGGAGTTACTAATGATCGTAACACACTTGCGATTTCTAGGCTCTTCCATTTTGAAGCATTCATTCTTTCTCATTTCACGTATCACGTATTCTTTTTTCATTTGCCTTTTTCTTTTCAACTGTCATACATACCTATGAGATTTAGCTAAAGCATGATGTATATGTTGAAAATATTCTCCAGCAAGATTAATTTCCGTCGATGATCCAATTAACCTGGACATTTAGTAACGTCGCTGAAGGATTTACTGTCACTCCTTCCCGCCTCTCACTAAACTTAATTAGTGACCCACTTCGACCGGTATTTACATGTTCATGTCTCAAACGATTTTGATCACAGAACGGATATTAATTATTATATCATTGCCGTTACAAGTATATGAATAGTTCAAGAGAACATTTCTACAGATATTCTGAACAGCAGCACCACTTGAATTTATAGCATTGCTATCAATTCTTGCATTGACATTTCATAGCCACCGAAATGATTTTCCATTTTGTTATCAAATAAACAAACATATCTTTTATGTCAGTATTGTAACGTATATTTTTCTATATTCCATTTCAATTTGCAATATTAAAGTGTAGAGATGAAACGTCAACAATATGTATTGAAAATAAATTTATCTAGTATTTGCTCAAATATAAAAGGTGGAATTTCAATTGTTTCTTCTAAAAAAAAAAAAAAATGGGGTGGGGTCGGTTTATATTTGAGTCTTAAGGAAAACAATTCGTAACAGTTGTGTTTCGATTTTGTTAGTGGAGCAATATTTTGATATCTAGGTTAAATTCTATCACGTCTTGAGCTGTACAAGTTTTCATTCCAACCTGCTAACAATTAAACTTTACCTATTTAATATTAGAAATTGTTCTAAAATTAATTTTACAACTATAAACTTATATTCAAGAGAAGTTCTATTACACATTAAATCATGAGCTGAGGAACAGCTGTCAATGAGAGAATCTAACGTACCGTTGACAGTATGAATGTTTCAAATTTATACAATATAAATGGAAATGTCTCGACTGTGTTGTTTCTCTGCGGGTAGAGTTGTGAATATACCAGTACGGATTAAAGCTTTGTTAACATAAATTACAATAGTAATATGTAGTAAGTAATTCCGGGCGTGTATTTAATTATGTTAAGCTACTAATCAAATTATTGACTATCCTTAATCCAGTGTCTCGGTTCTTTCAAATAGTCGCCAGAGATAAGATATTTAATATCACGAACAATCAGCTTTAATTGTGCACATGAACAATCTAACCTCAACAGCGTGTACCAGACACAAGCTCATTCCATCGTTAATTCTACATAGATAATTGATAACCTGATATGAACATTCACGACCTTCTCGATAATAGTGTACCTTTACCGTCCTCCGACCTGAACGATGTAACAACAGAAATTTTATGCTCGCAGTTACGCCAAATGTTGTCGTTTGGCGCTAGTTGTCACTGTCAAAATATTACGATAAATGGCAGCTAATATTATTATTCGATACAGAAGTAACATTCAATATTGGTAGACATAATAATAAAATAATAATCGAATATATATGATTTAAATCTCAATGTTTTTATTGACAGATTTTTATTATCTTCATTGGTTCTTTTTAAAGATTGGATCTGTTTTATTCATATATTCTCAGTCAAACATTTACAATACCACAGATGCATAAATATTGTTGGTGCTGAGCAAAACTTATGGAAACCTTTCGTTGTAAATTAGATTTGTTTCGTGATTTAAATCTTTAAATTTATAATCATATGACGATCATTGAAATCATCGATTTTATTGAAATCGTGATACATTGTACGTACATTGACAATGTTTATCTGATTGTTACAGTATGTTCGTCTGGCGTACGATACACGACCGGATCTCATTGTTCAATTGTTCCAACGGGAATGGAATGTGGAGTTACCGAAACTGCTGATCACCGTACAAGGCGGCAAAGCAAACTTTGAACTGCAGACTAAGTTGAAGAAAGTGTTGCGGAAAGGATTATTGAAAGCTGCTAAAACAACCGGTGCATGGATATTCACTGGAGGCACAAACACAGGTACAAACACACACAACATAACCTTAAAATACTGGTCAAATAAACACGGGTTCATACAAAAAGCAAATATAAATTCATTTAGAATTAACCTTTTGTAAAAATCAGTTTTCTCTGTAAAAGTTTCTCAATATAATCTAGAATTTGTTAACAAATTATTTATTCAAATACAAATGTGTTATTGCTTGATAGATTAATATTTTATTGCTTATAAGTTCGATAACATATATAACAATTCTATGCAGAGTATAATTGACTTAATATATTATTCAGTTCTACCGTAACGGTAATATATGATTGATGCGGTCGTATTTTACAGGTGTAACTAGACAGGTCGGCGATGCATTATTATTGGAACGGTCACAACGTAGTGGTCGGGTGGTTAGTATCGGTATAGCACCATGGGGCATCATCGAGAACAACTTTGAACTGATCGGCCGCAACAGAGATGTGCCCTATCATTCCATCTCATCACCCAGGTAAATATAACAATAACATAGCATTACAACGGCATACGTAATTGCATAGGAGCACAGTACTACCATTCACTACTCTACTAGTGTACTGGTTTTTACCGGATCAACATTGTGTACTTTACAGTTTGTAGGTTATCTTCTTCCAGGAGATATTAGTTAGCTTCACTATTCCAGTAGACTATTCTCGCAACTGACGTGTAACTATTATTCCCGCGGTGCTCCGCGAACTTCACCAACGACGCCACACTCCAGGATATCAAACAATCGCACTGTCCACTCGGAATCCTTAAGGCCTTCCGTGTAATCTCTGATAAACTCTGACTGTATAGCAACGATAGCTAACCTCAATCCACCGTTCAATTCTTGCCATTTTACCGATAACGATCGCAATGCTACCGTACACAACCTCTGATTCTTATCCATCCGACTCAGTCGTACTTCAATCGGTATCAACAACTTAATATCCTTCGGTGTTAACACAATTATCTTCTTCTGTAACTCGGACAATTTCATCTGTATTTCGTCATGGAGTTTCTTCCTCAACGCTGGGGTTACAAGATCTCTCAGCTCGTCGTGTTTATCAGCTGTGCTTATCGCTTCAGTGATACGACAGATGGCACGTGTGCTTCCGTAAATGAACGCACCTTCACTGAACTCCGGGTCCCAGGTGCTCTTTAGTACTTTGAAACCAATCTTCGTTTTAACCCATCGCATTACCTGCGGAAAGTATATCAAATCTGGTGTTCGCAAATTAGCTTTACATTGTGTTGTCAAATGGTAGTCGTGCTTGGTTATTTCGGAATTGCTCTGTAAACAGTTAGGATAATTCTTCAATAATTTAGTGGCTTGTCTTAGTATATTTGTATTGCGTAAATGACGTGAAAACATTTTGAACTTGAATTTTACTGATGATTTTGACGGATGATGGCCGAAAAGTGTATGACAGAACTGTGTTTTGTTCTGTGAGTTTTGAAACGATCAAATGTAGGCCTACTTGCTGAGAAATTATTATTGTATTAGATAAATATCTCAAAACTCATCATATTTATTTGAAATAATCAATCAGCTTTTATGTAAAATAGGCTACACATGTGTGTTTATGTATTTGACAGGTCGAAATGTGCAGCACTAAACAACAAACATGCATATTTTCTGCTGGTGGACAACGGGACTACGGAGCGATACGGAGCGGAGATTATACTACGTAGAAAATTGGAGAAATATATCTCTCATCAAAAACTTCATCCATGTAAGTAATTGAATAGGGAAGTATTTGTGTGATGACAGCATCAGTGCTACATATGTATGTTTTCCAACATAGGTATTCAATAGCACAACATTGTGTAACTAAACAGATACAATAACAGTCGTTGTTGAGATGTATATAAATGTCTGTATATGTGAATTCGTCTGATACTACTGTGGAATAGTGTTATGAATGTTCTGTATGTTTGTGTATCTAATGACACTATAAACGCTCTATATATTTGTGTGTTTGTAGATACGCACAGTAGTACACCGGTGGTGTGTTTAGTGATCGAGGGCGGGACCAATACCATACGTGCCGTACTCGAGTACGTGACTGACAATCCACCGGTGCCTGTCGTAGTCTGTGACGGCTCAGGCCGTGCGGCTGATCTCATTGCATTCACACACAAGTACGTATATGTACTTGTTACACACCACTATCACTATCACAGTGCAAATATCACGGAACATTTATACTCAGTAGAGGATTTTATGTATGTCATTCCTTGCATTGCAATGTTACAAACAGCAATGTACATGCACACACAGTACATTCAAACATGCATGACTTGTTGAATAGGTAGAAGGTTTTATCAAATCGAATAGTTTCTATCAAACAATATTCCATGGAACGAAAATGTATACTGAAAAATATTCCAGCTATAATATATTTACTTAAGAATAATCTAACAATAATCGATAATATTATAGATACGCCGCCGAATCTGAGACGGAAGAGCAGACAGTTCTCGAGTCGATGAAAGACTATCTAGTCAACACAATACAGCGCACTTTTGAAGTGGGCATTGAGCAAGCCGAGTGTTTATACTCAGAATTACTCCAATGTACACGGCGAAAAAACTTGGTACACACATTCACAAACATAATTCACAGTTCAGTGTTAATCTTTGCCGTGTAATATCTTTTACAGATAACTGTGTTTAGGATAACTGAACGGTCGGAAGGTAAATGTCAAGAACTGGACCAGACAATACTGACCGCACTGTTCAAATCACAACATCTCTCACCATCCGAACAGCTGAGTCTGGCACTGACATGGAACCGAGTGGACATTGCGCGGTCAGAGATCTTCGTGTACGGCCAGGAATGGCCACCAGGTGCGCTGGACGAGGCAATGATGCAAGCATTGGAACATGATCGTATAGACTTTGTCAAGTTGTTACTGGAGAATGGTGTCAGTATGAGGAAGTTTCTGACCATACCCCGGCTAGAAGAATTGTACAATACGAAACAGGGACCGAGTAACACATTGGGGTACATACTGAGAGATGTGCGGCCACATATCCCGCGGGGATACATTTACACGTTACACGATATTGGTCTGGTGATTAACAAGCTTATGGGTGGTGCATACAGGTGATTATATAGCCGTAAACATATAGATATATCCTGAGTGTTCATTTTAGAATTACCGATAGCTACTAGAATGTTAATTTTCCATGAAACAAATTAATTAAAACGAAAATAAATATTAATCACAAATGCATTTTAAATAAACACAGTGGAAGAACAGATTACTTAAATGATCGTTTCCAGTGAACAAAACTTAACCTATAAAATGAACTGTTGTTTTTGCGACTGAACAATATCCAGCTGAATACTGAAGCACTAGTGTTTATTCACATTGTCAATAATCTTTTGCAGAGCTTATTATACTCGACGAAAATTTCGACCGATCTACGCAAAAGTAATGAACAAGAATCCACACGTACACCGTAACTCAGCATCGTTTGTCCGTTACTATGGCAACGCATTAAGTTTACTAGCCGAAACGCTGCCGACGAACAGAGAATTAAGTCTGTTTGAATATCCATTCAATGAGCTACTGGTAAATATCTTATATAATTATATCCATGTATATATAATATGTGTCTTACATTGCATATGTAGTTTATTATTGAGGGTTTGTGTAAGAATAGCGTGATTGGTTTCAGATCTGGGCAGTGCTTACTAAGCGCCAACAGATGGCACTGCTTATGTGGCAACATGGCGAGGAGGCCCTGGCTAAATCACTGGTCGCTTGTAAACTGTACAAAGCTATGGCACACGAGGCCGCCGAGGATGACCTCGAAACGGAAATCTACGAGGAATTGAGGAACTATGGGAAAGAGTTTGAGAATATCGGTAAATCTACAACAACGCCTGGCAAAGATAAATCAAATTACATATGAATGTGAATGTATGTGTCTTATTTCAGCATTGGAGTTACTGGACTTCTGTTACCGACAAGACGACGACCAAGCACAACAATTGCTGACGTGCGAGTTACAGAACTGGTCGGGTCAGACGTGTTTAAGTCTAGCGGTAGCCGCGAATCATCGAGCGCTGCTTGCACATCCGTGTTCGCAAATAATCCTGGCCGATCTGTGGATGGGTGGGCTACGCACTAGGAAAAACACAAACATCAAAGTCATTCTCGGTCTATTCTGTCCGTTCTACATCACCAAACTGGAGTTTAAATCGAAAGAGGAATTACAACTGATGCCACAAACACAGGAGGAGCATTTAGAGAACGAGAGTATAGAAGATGACAAATCAGAAGATAAGAATTTAGACGGCGAGGTAAATATGATTTAAATTGTTTTATCTAATGCGACCAGCGTTCCTGAAACTATTCTCGCAATTATGATTGCAACATAAATTAATATCTAGTTCTGGATTCACGAGAATTAGTTTAAATAGTTGACAGAATAGTAATTCTAAAAATTGACGATAAGCAATAGTTTTAAGTACATACTAATTGTAACTAACAATAACCATGACGACCAAAGTGTATTAGTAGGACGCACATGACTAACAATTAATTTGTGATTACTCTTTATAGAATAAACGTACTAGAAGTGTACGGAACAAAGCATCCACGCTACAAGGTAGTGGTGAGAAGGTAGTACTGTTGTATCAACTTGTCATGTTGTCTCTATCTTGTCTTACTTGTATGATACGCTGCTCCAATTCTCTTCCACAGATCAGCTATGTTTGCTGGATCGCGCTCTGCACGTCTCTACTATAACTACTACTGCTTTCAACTTTTACAATAATTGTGACACTTTTAACATTCTACACACGGAACACAGCAACATGACGCTTCTGAAATCTAGAATAATGAGCAAAAATGTGAAATCAAACTAGTTATGTTGTAGCTAAATTTCATTCAATTCAATTATAAACTGAGTTTAAAAAATACAAACTATTTTAGTTGATTAAATAAACAATAATGTCATATATTTCATGATCGTCCTGTTATGTTATTTTCTTCAGTATGTGTAATATATGTTTGACATTGCTCCACTCTTTCAGAATGTTTAATTCTGTATCTTTGTAGGCTCTTATTACTGACAACTTTATACCACGTGACACCATTGTACAAGAAAATGGCAAAGTGTTACCAGACCTAGATGAACGTATTCCGTTGCCGATAGAATTCTACGAACTCAAACACAATCGACCATTGCGATTAAAGAAGAAACTCTATGAATTCTTCACAGCGCCCATTACAAAATTCTGGGCAAATTCGGTAAGTTTATCTTCCACAATTGTCAGTTTTATAATCTACATATTTTTCTTACTGTCAATATTTCTGCAGGAAAGAGGTTATGTTAACCTATTTTTCAATGTTGTGAAAATAAACTAATTGTAATAATCTCTTACAGATTGCATATATCTTCTTCCTGATGATATTCAGTTACACTGTGCTTGTTAAAATGGACACTACACCGTCATTGCCCGAGTATTTGGCTATCTCGTACATTGCTGCACTTGGTTGTGAGAAAATCCGTGAGATTATCTCCTCTGAGCCTGTAGCGATTAGTCATAAGTTTGCTGTTTGGGCGTGGAACATGTGGAACCCGTGTGATGCAGCAGCAATTATTTTCTTTCTTATTGGTCTCTCATTACGAGTTAAACCGTCTACCATGGATATTGGTCGGGTGATGTATTGCGTGGACAGTATCTACTGGTACCTTCGGATTCTTAACATTCTGGGCGTAAACAAGTATTTAGGTACATTTCTCAAACATACAAATTCAATTTTGTAACTGATGATGAAGTATTGAATTCCTTAATTATAAACTATTTTTGATGCAGGTCCCCTAGTCACAATGATGGGCAAAATGGTGAAAAATATGATTTATTTTGTGGTGCTATTGTTGGTTGTGTTGATGAGCTTTGGTGTATGTCGACAAGCTATATTATTCCCGGACAAAGAACCACATTGGAGTTTGGCCAGAGATGTAAGTACAGCCAGTTAGAGTTTGTCTATGATAAAGTATATAAATATCTATTCTGTCACAGGTATTCTTTGAGCCGTACTTCATGTTGTACGGCGAAGTATTCGCTGATGGTATTGACCCACCATGTGGTAATGACCCGGGTCAAGTACGGTGTCGGACGGGACGCTGGATCACGCCAGCCGTCATGTCCACCTACCTACTCGTCGCTAATATCTTACTTATCAATCTACTAATAGCCGTGTTCAACAATATATTCAACGAAGTGAACTCTGTGTCACATCAAGTGTGGATGTTCCAGCGATTCACTGTCGTCATGGAGTACGAACAGAAACCTGTATTACCGCCACCTTTAATCATCATCTGTCACATTATTCTGCTGCTGAAGTACCTCAAACGTAAAATGAGAGGCGAACGGGAGACGTACGACAATGGATTGAAACTTTTCCTCGAGAAAGAAGATCTAGAGAGGCTGTACGATTTTGAAGAGGAATGCGTTGAAGGTTATTTTGCCGAAAAGGAATTCAAGTTGCTACAGTCCAGCGACGAACGGATCAAAGTTACCACGGATAGAGTAGAGAATATAGTGCAGAAAGTTGAAGATATCAACACGAAAGAAAACTCACAAATTGGGACGATGCAAAGTTTAGAATTTCGGTTGCGCAAAGTTGAAGAGATCGAGGAACAAATACTGAATCAGCTGGCTGTGATACATCGGTTTATGGCTACGCGGATGGTAGATGATCTGCCTGAAGTGAAATTAGTAGAGGAACGGGCACGAAAGACAAGCGAGAGGTCTGAAGGTACGTCGGACAATGACTCGCATTTATCGGTGCAACCAATCCGTCGACGTCCAACGCGATCATTAACGGAGGTTCGTCCTGATGCCTATATATTTGACGACGGCCTACACTTTGAAGTACGAACACTGGAAGAACAGGATGAAGATGACGAGAGTAGCATCTCAAAACCACCCCCAACATCAGGAGCAGCTCAACGCAAAGTAAATCTGTTTGCCGAACGACAACGGAGTAGCGAATCGAAAACATCGATGACAGGCAGCAGTGATCGTTGTGAAGATTCCGACATGTCAACGGAGGATATCACTCAGTTGCAGTTGGATGTAACAAGGCTGAGCAGGCCAGTGGGCTTTAGAAGAGATTCTAGTGGCCGTCGGAGTTCCGAGGGCGGCGAATCAGAACGTGGCAGTCAGCATCACAGTGGCTTGCCACGACGACAGTTGTCACAGACACACAGCGAGCCGGACAGCAGTGAGCCTTGCTTTCAAAATTACCCAGACCGTTCTGTGACCGTGGAGCGTAGTGTCACCTTCGCTGAACCACGAATCACAGTGATCCCGCCAACAGCCGGCACAAGTCAGAGCAATGCACGTGCCACAATGCTGATGGCAATGCACACCGAATACACAAGTATAACGGACGAACTGGAGTCCGTATGTGGCCTACTAAGTCCGCCACGTACGCCACGCCTACTCTCCCCGCCCCGGCCCGGTCAGGTGACCACTCACGTGCCAGCACGACGTAGAAACGCCTCCGAGATGTCAAATCCCGAGATGGCATTGTACTTGGAGAAGGAACACCTGAAAGATGCGGAGGAGAACGACTATATGCTGATGGAGAACCTTATCAAACGTCAGTACGAAGATGATGAATACTCGTTGAGTGAACAACAGACCCACACACTGCTCAGTGTCGTACACGAGACACGGGAGTTCCGGAATTCACCGAGATCATTACGAAGATCCAGTGCTATCGAGGGCGACATGCCAATGCTCGGCGATCATCTGTTACTCGCGGCCTCGTCCAGTGGCGCGGGTGCTAGTGGTATGCTCAGCGTTCCCTCCATCGCCGCCGAAGGGCAACATACTCAGTGTAGACAAGATTCAGGCGATTCCGTACTGACGGATAGCAGTAGTCATGATGACACAGCACTGCTGATGTCTGCCGATCAGTTACCTCAAAGACCGTCTATAGTCATAGACTCTTCACAGTTACCAACGTTGCAGAGAGAATTACCAAAAGCAGATAGCAAAGCCAGTCTGCACATGCAGTCGGAAACAATGTGTTAGTCAAAGCAAACCATAAAAAAATCCTTAAACTTAAATACTTAAAATATTATTGAACGTCGTCCTGGGATTCCGTATCTTCTTTCGTTATGCGTTGTAACAAATGTCTGTTACTGAAAGAAACGTATATATCAGTAAGTCGAGACCAGAGAGCATTTAAACGAATATTTAGAGAAATTGAAAAATTATGATAATATTTTAAACAAAATACTATACAGGTAAGCTTCGTATAACATGGCAGGTTTGATTTTGAAAGTCTTGTCTAGTGCTAAATCGTGTTATAGGTACGGAACTAAAAAACAAAATGGGAGTTATGTTTACAAGCTACAAAAAATTATGCGAGGTTTGCTGTAATTTTCTGCGAAAGAATCGTGTTGTGCGAGGATAATTGTAATTTATCAATCATGTTAGAGCAAAATCGTGTTGTACAAGTACCGTGTTATACGGGGGTTACTAATGGAAAGAGCGGGTATGCATGATATAAGTTGATTATATATTTTCAGACTCTGTGGTGCTTGTATACGACAGTAAATTAATTAACGATATGGAACCCCAGCATTTTTAAACTTAATTTACAATAATATACTTTTTATCATGTACATTTTAGATAATTTTTATTTGACTATTTTAAACTTTTATATACGTAAAGCATTATTTTTAAAAAGAGTAATAAGAAGAGAGAGAGATAATTATGTTTTTAAATATTCTATAATATTTTATATTATACGTTTTAACAACACTCTCCCCAGATAAAGAAAACCTAGACAATATTTTAAAAAGTAACTAGTCAGTGACTAATTGTAGACTTTTTTAACCGCCGATAATTTACTTAGAGAGAAAAATATCCCTGTAAATAATCGTAGCGCACACTCACCAGAACCATTTCACTGTACTAGATTTTTCAAAATTCTGGCAAAACACCAATCGAATGGTATTACGAAAAATGTACGCGTTGAAGTTGCTAGAGCCATTGACTGATAAATTGAAAGTCCTAGATTATAGTTCTAACGAACAATTATTTTTTTTATTATTATTATTAAAAAATAAATATATCATTCGTAGTTTTGGCTCAAAATGGTAGCGTCCCCCTTCTCTGACGACCCCAAATAAAATCTCTTGTGACTGTTGTAGTGATAGTTGTGATTAGTACGTTACATATCAGTTAGCCAGTTATACACACTTTACACGTTTTTAACGAATAAAACAAAACTAAGATTGTAATATTTTATACCTAAATACACACACATCTAGACACAGATCCATATAATGAAAGGATACCATTAGACATGCATATTAAATATATGTACGTGCATAGTATGTTACCTTGTAACTATGTCATTCACTATTTTAAGGTAAGTTAACGTCAGGCAGAAGAGGTTATGAGAGAACATATACTTATTTTGACATGAAATACAGAATTTCATACTTTCAAGGTATACTGTATACATACAATTCATACCTGGCGTTGCAAGATTTCTTGGTCTTCAAACCGGGACAATGATCAGTTAAAAATAAAGGATTCAGAGACAAAGAAGAATGTTTTAAGCAAGCAAACATCGAATTACATCCTGAAAGATCAACCGGTACTTGAGACTGAAAATCGGGCCAATCCCGAGGAATTGGGATACCTGTCAACTCTATTCATACTTCATTATGGGATATTCACATACATAAATACATTTACACACAACAAATACTCATATGTGATTCATTTTAAATTCGTACATACTTGTTTTCACTACGTTTTGCCATTGCAATATATTTGATCACGACCTTCTCAATAACAGTGTACTTAATTACACTTTCAGCTGACAAGGTGACATTCATTGTGATGACAATTATTTATACAAAATGAAAGTTAAATGTCATTTATTAGATTAAATATTTACATATGCGCAGAGCTGTCATATAAAGAATGACACTGAACTTCTTATGTGTAGAATTGTTACACTTTGCCAGGTGACATTATGTAGATATGTACATCGAAATATGCACATTGAATACCTAGTAGAATCAAACCATAGAATATTATGTGATAAAACACAGTAATACACGGGCAGCTCTGTGAATCAACCAGTCTAATATATTATTTCCAATAATACCATATCATTGAACAACGGACATATTATTGTGTACATATAAATGAACTATATGATGAACTGCTGGACAAATCTCAGATTATTTTATGAAATTTTATGTATTCCTGTTATGATATGTAGATAATTGGAAAGGAAAAATAAAAACACCATGTGTATAATTGACCATAATCATTGTTTCATTCCTTTATAATTTCATATAGGTAATCATAATTTCTATAAAATAAAATCTACTTTCAATACAAATAAAATTTAGCTATAATCTAATTAATTCATGCTAGTTTTGTGCGCGAAAGCACAAATAATATTGAAGAATCGAGTGCATGATTCTTCTAATCCAGTCAGGCTATATGCGCGATTTCATGTTTACATTTAGTTTCAGAATACGAAGCATTTAAGGATCCACGCAGGGTACGTTATCCTGTTTCGTGATGTACGGAGTATACGCATCATTGTACTTGGGAGCCATTGTGAATTTCGGACCACCTTCTCCGCAGAGTTTCTTCGGCATATATGCTGCAGGTCCAGGTGAGAATGCATTAGACGCTGGCGCTCCTAGACGACCCGCCATCGTATAGTGCGGTTGTTTGTGACGATAAATGTTAGTATTGACACCGTAGTATGATGCGGGACCTGGTGTTTCTGACAAACGTCTGTCTGCATGTCGGCCATACCTGCAACACAACGCAGTACTCACCAACAACCACAAGCATGATATGAAAGGCACCTATCATTGTGGTGTCATTGTTGTTTTATAGGTTAACTTACATGGAGTATGCGCCTTGAGCGTGCTTGTTAGGTACTTTTGGGCCCAGCATAGAGGGCAGTGTGTACGCCAGAGGTCCTGGCCCAATGTTCTGTGTTGGTACAAAGGTTCTAGGCTGCATGGTGTAGGCTGGTGGTCGAGGTTCTTTCATCCGTGGACCACGCTCTGGATGATAAGTTCCCGGTCCAGGTACATTAAATGAAGCTAATGCACAATGGCCAACATTAATATGTGTTCCAAATTATAATTATTGATGGTTGTACTTAGTGCTTTGTGCCGCGGAGACATTGAGTAAGCTGGAACCCCGGTTTTTCCATGTTCGGTCATACCCCGCACTTCGTACTGGGGTCCAGGCGCCCCTTTACGATTATCCGGCGGATATACCCTAGGAGACATCGTGTACTGAGGATTCCTGTAGCGACTGTAGTCATGTTGATTGTACCCCACTGTAGGGGGTAACATATATATGGGCCCGGGACCTGCAATTCATAACTCACAAGCAACCGTATCACACTTGACTCATATTTCATACTTACTTTGTGCTTTCACCATATTTGAAAACTACGAACTTACTTAGCAAATTTTGTATAAAACAATATAAAATATTATGCTGGTTAACGATATATATTTATTGAAAGTTTGAATTTTGACAGAAATATAAACAAAAGATTACAAAAATGATTTCTACATATTAATTCAGTTAAAAGTCGCAGCATGCGTTAATTATTTGAAACACGACCTCTCGATTAAAAGTGTAACAGTTTACAATAATCGAGAAGTTCGTTATTTGAAAAATTTTATATTTACATACAGCAATTATTATAACTTTAATCCGAAAATTAAACCAAATAAAGAATGTGTATTTCAAAAACTATTTTGATTTATTAAAAATAAGAAATGTTTAAAAAAATCAGTATTGATCATTTTGTTATCATAATATTAAAATATAAACATTACATTTTATTTAACACATCACTGGCTCATTTTAATACACGACCTTCTCGATAACAGCGTATATTTTATGTTATGTTAAAATTGACCAAATCGCCCGCCGTTCTACAGCCTTTATACGTTATATTTTTCTTATAAAACAAACATATGTGTATAGATGAGGCACTAGACTACAAAATGGTGGAAACCGATTTTCGAATTAAGACTTACTTTGCTAGTAATTTGAAGTTGAAAAGTAGGCTAATTTCAAATGTAATTTTGTCTGTAATTAAAACAAAAATTTAAAAATCGGTGACCACCACTTTGTAGATTTATCCTTCAAGAACAATATGCAAAAATAATTATATTGATATGTCCTTTTATAAAAGCTGGAGAACGGCGCGCGATTTGCTCGTTTTAGGCTAAAAATCGGGTGGGTATGGAATCGCCTTAAGGGTAAGTTTGCCACGCGTCGGGGTTTCCCCGGAAATAAATATCCCCTAAATGCACAACGCAATGCATAACGAAAAAATTTAGCTTCATCGGCTTGCCTTCTCTACTCTACATATAATAAATAATCATCATTTTCTTGTCTCTAATTTTTACAAACGGAAACGATATTTTCGCATGGCTAGTTCTAGATTATTCCTCATTTTTTGGAATTGTCAATATTCTACAATAATTGTCTTAGATTTTGGACATTATTTTTTCAACACCTTTCAAGTAACGTGTTAAAAGAGAAAAATGTGCAATAACATACAATTACCAAACCATACAGATAGATCATTTCTTTATTTCAAACAACACAATCACCAAAATATAATTATTAAACTTTCGCTAAAAATATTATATCAGCATATGAGTGGACAATGGATAGAAGTGTGATTTGGTTTAGTTTGACCAGACAATTGGTAGATCAGGTGTTCCAGATTTACTAAAGCCAGATACAACATACACCGACCCTTCCCCTATACGACCTAATGGGCAGCTCTTCTTTGTTCCAACATAGAGGTTTCTATACTTGTATCCACCAAAGGTGAGGCTAGTGGGACTGCCTACTGGTAACTTGACAAATTGAAGTATTTCCATCGTCTCTGGATTTATGTTAATAAGCTGTACACAATCAAAAATATTATTATATCAATTCCTGGAAATTTTCTTATATATTCCATAATATTCTTATGATATAGAATGTATTTATTGGTTGTTACTTGTAATGTAGTCTATTGGTTAATATTCACCTCTTAGCATAATTTATCGTTCAGATTTTCAGAACTGTAGTATATCTGATTGGTAAGTATATCTGTATGTATTTACTCACCATTCCTTCAGGTTCAGCTGAGACCCACAATGTTCCAGCGTCATCTGTTTCTATGCTTGTCAGTGTTGTGCCCAACGTTGGATGTTCGATAATATTGAAAGCTAGTTTCGGGCTATCACCTGGAAGAAATCAGTACATATTTGTGTTTGAAATTGTGACTTTTTCACTACAGAGAAATTCATATTTCATAAAGTGGCTACTGAGATATAGATTCACAGATAGATAGATTTTATATTTGTAATTCAGGCGGCAGTTTACGTTGATAGAACTGTCAGTATGTATACCTAGAGTTCCTTTATTCACATCGTATGAATATTGCCAAATGGTTCTCCCGTTCGAAATGACGTATAACTGCTTGAAATCCACTGACCACATTAGATCATTAATGCATGTTTCCGCTGTGTCCATGACTTGTGGTTTGCCTTTTTCTACTTTGTATAATTTCGCTACGGAATTACAAGTAGCATGTGTACCAAAGAACAGTCGTCCCTTGGGATCACAATGTCCGGTTGTTATCTTCATATTTGTTTCGTTTAGTTTTAGCACCGGCTTAGACACACTGTATGTATCCGATGTCTTTGTTACAATTCGGAATTCTCCGTCAACTGCAGCCAAATGTGACGCAGCCTTGTTTTTTATTGGTATTACAAACTTGAACTGCTGACCAGCTAAAAGATGATGAACAAGTTTACTAACATATAAGATACACATTAAAGGATTTAAAGAAATAGTTATTTGTATCTAAATAATCTAGTTGAATAACCCCATATGACAGATACAGATAATTGCAACTGTGAGTTCTACAACGATTAGTATTATGTCAAATCGATGGGCAGTGCTTATTTATATTTGTTTAACAGTTTTGTTTTAGTGAACATGTTGGTATTTTTTATACTTTATGTACCTAATTCCGGAAGATATACTTGGTCAGTTTTGCCAGTTTCGCTGTACCACATGTGATACGTGGCCGCGAACACGTCCGAATAACCCAGCATTTTTTCATTTTTGTTCCAATATAATGTGCCTGCCGACTGTACTGGCAGTGTCAAACGTTGCATCATTAATTCAGCCTTCGGTTCACCTGATGTGCCGGACGCTTTCGGATGGATCTTATCTGAACAGACTCTTCAAATAGAGAAAAAAATTTATTAGATATTGTTCTATAGAATTACATTGTAATCAGAGTTATGGATGAATATCTGCATATAGTATAAATAACCTTTGTTTTTATTACCTTCAGTTGATTTGCCGACTACAGGAAATCAAATTAGATCACTGGAGAATATTATTACATTTTACACCAAGGGAGAGAAACCTAAGGTGTAATTTGAAGCCCGAGGGCGAAGCCAGAGGGCTACAAATACATCGAGGGAAAAATGGTGATCTCTATCGAGGTGTAAATACTATTTTTTCCATGTTCGGGAGTAGAAACACTTCATTTCATAAATAATGAATTATAATAAATCGGAGCGAAATTGCAATATTTAGAAGCCTTTGGAAATGTTTCCAAGCAACGCGTACCATGACAACAGACATTTATTTATAAAAACCTATGTTATAATAAAAACTCCCTTACGGAGAGTGTTTTCGGTCCTAGGGAGTAAATGCTTCACTTCTGTCCCGCGTTCGACGCCATAGAAACCGACTTCTACTCCCGGACGTGTAAAAATATTTTTTTTTTTTACATTATTAGCTGTAATTTTTTTTAACCATCTTTTTATCATTTTTATTTAAACTACTATCAATTCTGTTGGCTAAATTCCAAAATAAAATGTTTGTGTGGTGTATCCGTCGATTTAATTAATATATTTTTTATGGTTTTTTAAATGAAAGTAAAATTATTAAAAATGTTGTAAATAGAAAAATAGCATCGAGTGTGTTTATGTTAAATGATAAATTGACTAAAAGGATATATTGTTAAGGCAAGAACAAAATTTCTTTAAATATTCAATTTTAAAATGTGTCCTTTTAATTTTTAAATAGTTTCAATGGGAAAACATCAAAACAGTATCAGGTTTTATTGTGAAACCAGGTACGGTTTATAATGAATGTGTTAAATGAGAAGAAAATTGCAGAGAAAAGAAAAATTAACGTTAGGCAATTTAGATATCGTCAGGACTTGTATTTGAACTCTTTATAATAAAGATGCACGTTTGTATACTTTAAAATAATGGTTAACTTACCCATACAATAGGACTAGGAAAAGTAATACAGTCTTCATTCTGAATCAGAGTTACACACAACAGACACAACGAAGTAAAATTACCTTTATATAGTATTTTGGATTGTATCAAATAACTAAATTATGGATTTTTATATGTTATCAATATTTAAGAATTATTTACAAGTAGAAATTATTTATGGTATAGTTTTTTATTTAATTTTAATCGTTTTCGCGTATCAACATTGGAACTATTATTTATCAACTATTATACATGTTTATACGTGTCGACAAAAAAATAGAAGTTTATTCAAATTATTTCAACTATTATAATTAGTTGATGTTTGTAGTATGTTTTCTAATATACCACTACCAGAATATTCATTATTAGTTAGAAATATTAATATTGAATTCTAATTTATTTATTTATCTATATCTTCGACAAGGAGAGCCTACAGTTGCTCAATAACAGGCTTCCACAATTAAGTTATACATGTACACATTTACGTTGTAAATAGTAACCACTTATTAACTATTGATACATTTTAATTAAATCTATATATTACAAATGACTGATAAATGTGACCAGGTACATGGCAAGTTAAATATATGTGCTTTAAATTGATGTAAAGGCAAATGGAATATATCTAAGTGCTGGAATATATTGTTATATTCAGACATAATTAATTAATATTTATTGGGGAATTTTTGTAAAAGTTAGTGTTACATTTTGTCAATAAATAGTTATTTATACCAAGGGTGTTATGACGATGATTATGCGCAGAGGGTGACGATGTTCCAGGTTGTCGCCCGATGGGCATAATCATCTAGTAACATCAGTGGTGCATACAAGACTTTATATTACACTTTACTATTATTTTTATCAAATATAAATTGCCCCTGACAGTTTAAAATAATTACGATATATGCGTTGCCAAGCACTTTATTTTTGATAATCGTGTCGGCTGTATTATGTGTGTTTGATGATATGTCAGAAGATATTTTAACCAGAGCGAAGAAAGCTACTGAAGATTTATAACCCACGAAATCGAGGACAATTTATGAAAAAATCTTCAAAATATTTGTTGACTGGAAGTTACAGGCGTAAAAGTCATTATGCCCGCTCATTATGCCTTGATGCATTACCTTGTAAACAGAAATTACTACATTTACTTCTAAAACATCAATTTCTGCAATTTCTTAAGAACCAACACTCGTTTTACATTTTTTTTACTTGAAAAATAGCCTTAAAATCATAATATGTGCTGCCCTTTTGAAAAGAATCCCAGATCCCCACTGTCAAGGGGGGATAGTCAATATCTAAATCCATTGCTGCTCCCATGTTCCGAATTACCGCCATGTCAATATGGTCTCCTTAGTATATATAAAAAGCGATGCTATTGCTCAGTTCTTTATTTCAAATAACAACACAATCACCAAAATATAATTATTAAACTTTCGCTATAAATATTACATCAGCGTATGAGTGGGCAATGAATGGAAATGTGATTTGGTTTAGTTTGGCCAGACAACTGGTAGATCAGGTGTTCCAGATTTACTAAAGCCAGATACAACATACACCGACCCTTCCCCTATACGACCTAATGGGCAGCTCTTCTTTGTTCCAACATAGAGGTTTCTATACTTGTATCCACCAAAGGTGAGGTAGGTGGGACTGCCCACTGGTAACTTGACAAACTGACGTATTTCCATCGTCTCTGGATTTATGTTAATAAGCTGTACACAATCAAAAATATTATTATATCAATTCCTGGAAATTTTCTTATATATTCCATAATATTCTTATGATATAGAATGTATTCTTGCATGTAACTTGTAATGTAGTCTATTGGTTAATGTTCACCTCTCAGCATAATTTATCGTTCAGAGTTTCAGAACTGTAAAATATCTGATTGGTAAGTATATCTGCAGGTATTTACTCACCACTCCTTCTGGTTTAGCTGAGACCCACAATGTTCCAGCGTCATCTGTTTCTATGCTTGTCAGTGTTGTGCCCAACGTTGGATGTTCGATGATATTGAAAGCTAGTTTCGGATTATCACCTGGAAGAAATCAGTACATCTATGTGTGTGCAATTGTGACTTGATAGTTTTCACCACAGAGAGATTCTATATTTCATAAAGTGGCTACTGAGATATAGATTCACAGATAGATAGATTTTATATTTGTAATTCAGGCACCAGTTTACGTTGGTAGAACTGTCAGTATGTATACCTAGAGTTCCTTTTTCCACATCGTATGAATATTGCCAAATGGTTCTCCCGTTTGAAATGACGTATAACTGCTTGAAATCCGCTGACCACATTAGATCATTAATGCATTTTTCCGCTGTGTCCATGACATGTGGTTCGCCATTTTCTACTTTGTATAATTTCGCTAAGGAATTACAAGTAGCATGTGTACCAAAGATCAGTCGTCCCCTGGGATCACAATGTCCGTTTGTTATTTTCATAGTTGTTTCGTTTAGTTTTAGCACCGGCATAGACACACTGTATGTATCCGATGACTTTGTTATAATTCGTAATCCTCCGTCAACTGCAGCCAAAAATGACCCAGCCTTATTTTTTATTGGTAGTACAAACTTGAACTGCTGACCAGCTAAAAATTGATGATGAACAAGTTTACTAACATATAAGATACACATCAAGTGATTTTAAAAAATAGTTATTTGTATCTAAATAAACTAGTTGAATAACCCCATATGACAGATACAGATAATTGCAATGCGAATACTACAACAATTAGTGTTATGTCAAATCGATGCGCAGTGCTTATTTATATTTGTTTAACAGTTTTGTTTTAGTGAACATGTTGGTATTTTTTGTGCTTTATGTACCTAATTCCGGAAGATATATTTGATCAGTTTTGCCAGTTTCTCTGTACCACATGTGATACGTAGCCGCTAACACGTCCGAATTGCCCAGCATATTTCCATCTTCGTTCCAATATAATCCGCCAACCCATTGTACTGGCAATGTCAATCGTTGGATCATTAATTCAGCCTTCGGTTCACCTATTGTGCCGGGCAGTTTCGGTTGGATCTTATCTGAACAGACTCTTCAAATAGAGAAAAAAAAATTAAAATTGTATTAGATATTATTCTATAGAAATACATTGTGGATGAATATCTGTATATAGTATAAATAACCTTTGTTTGTATCCCTACAGGAAATCAAATTAGATCATTGGAGAATATAAATATTTTTAATACATTATTAGCTCTAAACTATCGTCGGTTTAATTAATATTTTTTTATTATTAAATGTTAGGAAGAAAACGTCATGTTGATGAATGTGAAATTAATAAAATGTTGTAATATAATAATTGTATAATAGAATAGAATCCAGTCAACTGTGTTTATGTTAAATGATAAATTGACTAAGAGGACATATTTGGAAAAGTAATTAAAATTGTATTAGATATTATTTTACAGAAATACATGACAATCCGAGTTGTGGATGAATATCTGCATATGGCGAATATAAATATTTTTTATACATTATTAGCTCTAAAATTTGTAACCATCTTTTTATTATTTTTATTTCATCTACTATCGATACTGTTGGCATAATCCCAAAATTAAATGTTTGTGTGGTGTATCCGTCGGTTCAATTAATATATTTTTTTTATGATTTTTTGAAATGTTGTAAATAGTATAGCATCGAGCGTATTTATGTTAAATAAATAAATTGACTAAAAGGATATATTGTTAAGGCAATAACAAAATTTCTTTAAATATTTAATTTAAAAATATGTTCTTTAAATTTTTAGCTAGTTTCAAGAATTTACTGGGTCACCTTCAATCAAGGGCCTTGGTATGCATCAGATATGACCGCAGCAAATTCGCTACTGAGTTCAATAATTGTGCCTGACCTGTTTGATGTAAGTACTCGTACGTCTTTCATTCAATAAAAAAGGATAAATATCAAAATAGTATCAGGTTTTATTGTGAAACCAGGTACAGTTTATAATGAATGTGTTGAATGAGAAAAAGACTGCAGAGAAAAAAAAAATTGGCATTATTCGCGTTTGGCAAATTATTGCCTAGGATGCAGTGTTGCTCAACTCGTTGCTCATTTGTGTTGTTTGATAGGTAATCTAGATATCGTTAGGATTTGTATTTGAACTCTTTATCACAAACATGCACGTTTAAATATATACTTTAAAACTTTGGTTAACTTACCCATACAATAGGACTAGGAAAAGTAATACAGTCTTCATTGTGAACCAAAGTTATACACAACAGACACAACGAAGTGAAATTATCTTTAAATACTATTTTGCATTGAAGAAAACAACTAAAGTATGGATAATTATGTTTTTGTTTCCAATATTTAACAGTTATTTAGCAAGTAGAAATTATTATAGTATAGGTATTTTGTTTAATCTTAATCGTTTTCGCGTATCAACATTTGAACTATTATTTAGCAATAATTATACATGTTTACACGTATCGACGAAAAATAGAAGTTTATTCAAATTAGTTCAGCTATTATATTTATAATAATAACCTTATTGTTTGGGAAATGTAGTAAAACTCATCGTAATTTACATGCGAAATGGTTTCTTCATTTTCTTTGTGGTAATTCACATTTTGAAAATTTCTAATTAAAATATAATATTAGTTTCTTTTTATGTTTGTAGTATGTTTTCTAATATACCACTGCAAACATATTTATTATTAGTTAGAAATATTAATATTGGATTCTAATGTTAACAGGAATTTGTCTATCGAAATATTAATTTTTCTATAAGTAAAAATTATTTTAAATACGCAAATTAATATTATAAACAAAATTCTCCGTTAGCGATGGCTTGGCCTTTAAACCCACTGTTAGCTGAAATATGTATGAATAATTTGGAAACGATTATTATAAATCATTCTGTATTTGCAAATACATACATTATTTTGTGGGAAAAATACGTTAACGATATTTTGACAGCATATTCAAGAACAAAAAGACAATTAAATATTTTTCTCGTTTTTTCAAGTGACCGTCGATCCGTTGTATTTACATATATGCAAATAGCAGTGATGCAAAAGGAAATTTCTGAACACAGTATGGAGTATGTAAAGAGTTTCAATCAGAATTTCTCACCTCTATGAGTATTTAAGGAATTAATGATGATTAATTAATAACATAGTATAATAGGACATATTTTATTTTAAATATTTCACAACATTTCCATGACATTATAAAACACTTTCTTTGGGACTCCGCAGTCTATTTCTTCAATCTGTTTACGGATTTGATTGAGAGTTTCTTTTTCATAGTTTGCGTACAACGTGGGTAGATCTACTGCCCTGTAAATGTCCATAACAGCTTGGACACTCTGTTCTTCTGGACGTCCATAACATCGCTCCATAACATCACGCTGTTTTGGGGTGGCATTCTGTAGAGTGACTACCGCCGGCCAGGTACATCTGCCTTCACGGATATCACCGTACAGTGTGACGCCATGCATGTCCGCATTACCGAAACAATCTAGGAAATTATTCTGCAACATTTAAAGAAATTTTTACCGTCTGCATCTAGTGTAATGTGCTGCATGTAAACCTTGACTTGGGCCAAAATATCCATTGGCTGAAGAATGGATGTCATTTTGTGGTGAAGCTCTGCATCTTGTATATCGGCCAGGTACATTGCAACAGCAATGGGGAATGAGACATCACCGAAACCAGACTTATGCAGTGCTATAGTCTTATATCTGTCCATAGTGAAGTGCTGCAGGTTTTGATGCTTCTTGAATCTGCTCAAGTAATCCATTGCCTGACCTTTCCGTTTATTGAACGCCGTTTCGTGATATAGTTCATATAATGCCACGTAAGAGGGATGATCTCGGAAATATTTACGAAGAATCATGTAGAGTTCGCTCTCCAATATGACTGCATCGTATACGGCCGTGAAACCGACGTTCTCAACCCTGTACCAGCATGGTACACCACGACGCATTTCCGACTGATTGACAACGTCATCGACCATTAATGGAGCACTGGTAAACTGAAAGGATTCATTATTAAATTATCACAGATGGCATCAGTACCAGTATGTTTCAAACATACCAATTCGGTGCACCACCCTAAAATGTTAGCGAGACGTATATTCTCCTCGGTTAGTTTCTTGGGATCTTCTAGTAATTTATATGACAGCACAACGGCATGACCACGTATTTGCTTGCCGTCTAGCAAATTATATTCCATCATTCGTGGATACCACTTTGTCATTTCTGGAACATCCATTTTCTTCACAAATGTCATAAAATCTTTCACAATCACTGAATATAAATGATTGAACTCTTCTCTGTCATCTTTACTGACGTAGGCCTTTTTGAAACCAGTCACTGGTACATTTTGGTCGATGATTCTTGTGCTGTATCGTTTGAAAATTTCGTGATATACTTTTCGTCTAACTGATCCCATTGCGCAGAATTTTACTGTTTGTTTCAACATATTCTTCACTTTTTACAAGCATACAAACATTTTTATATACACGGTGGCAGTTTCTGTAAAAAGTCGGTAGATAATTTTTATCTTTCACTTTAACTTCAAGGTTTAAATATATATGCATACATACATAACAGTTATTATTCATGTTGTGTTTTAATATATTAGAAGATATTTGTTTTAAAACTATCGCATTGATAGCTGTTAAAAGAATACCAATATTTCAATAACATTGTCGATATTTTTTATAAAAAAAAAACCGAAAATAAATTATTGTTTTTATACAAATTTGAAGGCTAAGATATCATACATAGCAACAACCGCGGTCAATTACGGCATTGATATCTATTCCTTTACTTATGAATATTTAACAAAACTCCTTAATGCCAACTAAGGCATTATCTTTATAACATTTGATGTTAATATCTATCCTTTGTTGCAAAAGATACTTAGAAACGTGGACATAATGTTCACAGCACAGCTTCATGAAATGGCGTATAGCCACAAGCAGTTAAGGAATGCATATGTAAATCTTGTTCTAAGAATAGTTTACATAGATGTAGGCTATCAATTTTTGCAGCAATGTGAAGGGCTGTGGTAGTTTTATTAACTATATTGCTAATGTTTTCTACAAAAGTTTTACGAAGTTCGCACTTGACGCAGCAGCATGAAAAAGTGTGACACTTTTATTATTTTCCATGTTAATATCTGCCCCATGATTCATAAGGTGCTTACAAAGTTCTGTATGATTATTAATAACAGCGTAGGTCAATGGTGTGCTGCTCGTATCCTAATATTAATATCAAAATCATGCAATGAAGAATATCCATTCTTCGAGAACAAATTCACATCTGCTCCATAGTGAATAAAATATCTTGCATATCTCTATTAAATTTGCGTCAGCTGCATGGCATATGTTCAGTCGATTAACAAATTTATAATGAAAACACGAAATAGGTTTCTTTCTTTATATTTCGTAACAAACATAATAGAAATACGCCATGTAAAAGCTAATGAACATTATTAATAAATTTGAATGCTGACGTGACAATTTCATGGCCGAGAGTGTACATAAATAACACTAAAAATAGCAAACGATTATTAAAAAGACTGTTTTTATTTTTTAACTAAAATCAATGTACATTTGTGTAAACTCTAAAAATAGAGTCGATATGTCATTTCCAATGTCGGTTGCAACATTCAGAGTTGACTCCGGCGGCATCTGTAAACAAATAAAAAACATACACATCTAGCATTACAATGAATTTTTTGCAATGTATTTATTATTATAAAATGGAAATTATTGGGAAATAACTGATATAACATTTATCAGCAATTAACCTTGGAGAAAATAATCTCTGAATCATATGCTGATGTGTGACATATTGTTCTTAATTTAATCCACATCATTTGTTGACGCGGATGTTAAATTGCAATGAATTTATGTGATTTCAGAGGTAAAATTACGCATTGATATTTAATTAAAATTCAATACTGCAATCGCTAACCTCAAGAATGTACCGCGTATCAAAGATAATAAACATGCTTTTTTATTCTCATAGTAATTTTTTTGTTCAAATGAAAAGATTATTATAAATATTTATGTTTTAGATTTTCACGAAACAAGTTTAAGATAAAAACAGATACTATTAGTCTGGTAAACCATTGTTTCAAAATAGACGTTATTACCGTTAAAAAAATGGTGTTAATTTGCAGTAGTTACCTAGTAATTATGTAGATTCCGCGATTTTTCAATTTTAATCTGTTCGCATCCTGCACATAATGGATAATCTGACAAATTAATTGTTGGAAATTTTTCATTACGTTATTATGAGAAACACAATCATAAAAACAAACATGACAGAAGTCTTATTCACACAGTGTGAAGTTGCCAAGTGAAGATTAATAAATGGTTTTGACAAACTAGGAGTCATAACACTATATGTAAATATTGTATTACAAATTTGCGACAATTTATATTCAACAGACGTCAGCTATGGAGAGAGAAAGAGCGAGATGGACTCTACAAGTAATGAATAGAACTGTTAATAACTGACTCAGAATATGTGTACAGCAGTTCAATGTTAACAGATACATACATCTGCAATTTCCCAGGATGCTATTACGTCAAAAGAAATACCAGATGAAAAATAACTGTGCTATTTGCATTTTATATACAAGGGCCTTGTGAATTTAAATACCTGTACGTGATTTTACTTGAAAGTAAATAATTATGGAATTTGCAGTATTTAACATATTAAAATACCGTCTGGGAAATGGCGTAGCTAATAATATTAGATTGTGACTTGATACAAGCAGAATCTTTGTTCATTATTTCGTTTTCGAAATTAGTTTTCATTTTATATATGTATTTCCAATCTTCTTTTGATGTTATGACGTGATTGCATTTGATGCGCAGAATGCGTTATTGAGAAACAAACATATTTACATTACAAAAATTGCTTTCTATTTCACTGGCAAAAATGAGATACAAATGATCGAGTAATTGCTTTAGAGATCTGGCGAATTGGCGAGCATACTATATAGAAATGGTATCAAATTAGGTTTTATTTAAATAATTACCTTCGACATTTGACTGAAGATGATATTTGCATTGAGGTCGTATATATAGTTTACCAGCTGCTGTGGCCACCACCGTAACCACCTCCATAGCCACCTCCGTATCCACCTCCATAACCTCCTCCGTATCCACCACCGTATCCGCCGCCGTATCCGCCTCCGTGTCCGCCTCCGTATCCACCACCGTGTCCGCCTCCGTATCCACCTCCGTATCCACCACCGTGTCCGCCTCCGTATCCACCTCCGTATCCGCCTCCGTATCCGCCTCCGTATCCACCACCGTATCCACCTCCGTGACCACCACTATAACCACCTCCAATCACGTAGGTCTTCCTGATAACGGGGTAGGATGCATAGCCACCATTGTATCCGCCTCCGTATCCACCACCATAACCACCTCCGTATCCACCTCCATATCCGCCTCCATATCTACATGAAGCAAACACAAAAATTCATATTTTTATATCAATAAAATTAGCTAATTGTACTTATCAAACTTTCGTTCATCATCAAATCACATTGAGTGTGTTTTGTTAAAACTTGTCGATAATGCTCAATATAAATAGATTTGGAATAGCAATGTCAGATAATAGATAAATAAACAACTATACATGTTACTAAGTATAACAAGTAGATAGTTATTCTGCAGATTCTATAGAATTTAAAAGATTTCGTTTACGATATCTTACCCCAAACCAAAAACTGCAGCTTTCTTCAGGGCGAGACCTCCAAGCAACAGTCCACGCTTGTCACGGGGTTGCTCTGCGGAAATATCTACAGCGACGGGTGCCAGAACTACGGAATCCTTGGTGACAGGCGTCACAATGGCCGGTGCCACCTGCTGCTCGGAATCAACCTCGGCAGCGGTTGAGTAGCCGATGGCCAACAATAAAAAGAACAGAGCAGTGTGTCTCATCTTAGCGCTAATACCCGTAGTACACAAATGCCAACTGGAAATCACATCATGCTTATATATGATCAACGGCCACATGTATGTGTGCACGTGTGTACATGTGTGTGTGGAGACAACCAAAGTTGTATGATGGTGATGCGTAACTTACCCGTGACATATGACAACGGATGTGAGAAGGAATTTCCAAGAACAGGTCATCGGCAGACACCGGAGTACATTGCAAAATACACGTGCAAGGTCAACTTGCCCAATGGAGCCATTAGATTAGAACAGATCATCGTGGGGTCTGGGTTGAGTGTCGATCTTGACAAATAATGCTCACTCACGATGCTATTGCTTCATCGTTCATTTGCATCCAATGTTATGTCCGTTACACACTGCAGGCTATAACAAGAATACTCTAATGCCGGTAGTTGAAATAAATGAATCACGCTCTGCTGTAGTTCCCTGGGCTACTGAGATTTAGCAATCAGTATGTATTAGTCCATAATGAATTAAAACTTCAAATTGTGTATTGTCTAATTGATAATCTGCTGCTTTACTATAAAACAATTAACTATAAGTGCATTCAGAGATGATTCTGTACATCTATAATTCTATGGTTTGATGCCCAAAGATTATAAGTTTCTACTATGCTATTGTACTTCATAATGCACAGATTCTTTAAGATGCGTCTTACATACATTGGCTGCAGTGTGCGTAAAGGAAAATATAACAATTTATATGAACTCCAATATTTTCACTTTCATTTTTCTCAAAACTTGTTTCTTGACATTGGTCTTTCTAGCACCAATCCCTAGAATTCTACTTATTAGTTAATATTTCTGTATAGTTATATTTGTTCTTTTTTTATATCTCTTTATATTATTGACTTTATGTCTGTCTGTTCGTATGTTTGTTAGTACCTTATTACCTGCATGTCATCAGCGTCTCTATGTCTGAATAAACACAACGTTTTAACATACCTTTTGTAACGTAATGTTCGCTGGAGGCGAGGGCCACACCAGCCAACGAAATCACCAGTTCAACCAAGGTCACCAGCGAATACGTACGCATTTCTTAACGAAGAAAAAAAGAATGAGAAAGATATATGAATATAGATAAAGCGAAAGCTGTTTTTTATATTACATGATAAAACAAGTCGGGGCCCCATTTAAATATGAAAGAATGTACCTGCATCAGATGACCACAGCAGTGCGTATAGATATTATGTTTGGAGAAACACATTGACCATAGATTTTCATAATTTATAATATGCTACTTACGAATGTCTATTTGTAATATCAGCTAATAGTTATTCATTTATCATGCCACCTAAACAATAATAGAAAAAGGGGGTAACAGTTTAAACCGTCAATATTTGAAAACGTGATGCTTTTTTTGGATTTCTGATATGGTCATGTTAATCAGATGGAAACATTGTACTTATTTCTCAATTTAAACATTTTTTTATCATTTCAAGTAAAGAAATTAGCAATGACTATTTAAGATTAAAAGTAGTAGAATTATTACAATTTAAGTAAATTATATTAGTAATCAATAAAGTATTAAAATGCGTTATATTTCATTTATTGATATGTTATAATGTTAACCTAGTGTTATAATTACAATAATATATACTTACATAAACAAACTTCACTTTGATATAATCGATTTCGATTATAAATGAAATAGAATGCATATTTAAATAATTCTATAACAGAACACATATAATATTTACATGAAAACAAGATTTTTGTCATATAGAATAGATTTATGATAAAATATTCAATGCTTAACACGAATTTATGTCAAAATTCAATATCGCACAGAAAAGGTTAATTGTTGAGAAATGTTTTTCATATTTTGTATGTTTTTGATGAAAGCTTTTTTCTATATGTAGTTATAGATTTAAGTCGTTGGTTATTACATCATCTTTCTGAGTTCATTATCACTGTAACTTGTGAATCACTTTTTTTAAATAAACATCAAACAACAAAATTTTTGTTTTTCTCTTTCGGCAAAAATTTATGACAGAGATTATTAGATTTAAAATAAGTATCATCCATTTTATACTTGCAGATCCGGAATACAGCGCTTTATAATTGGGGATTCAGGGGCCCTAACTTTTAGGAGCACTTAGAAATTTGAACAATTTTTAAATAATATTACAAATATGGTATCATACGTTTTTTTTTTAATTAAAATAAATTTGTAATGACAGGGATTTCCATTTTAAACATAACTTCTGGCGTCTGAATGGCTTATTCCAACTCTGTATACATATATAAATAACATAAATTTAATCACCAAATATTTAAAATCCTCTGCTGATAGAAAAGTGCTAAATTGAAGAAGAACGAACAAGTTTTGGGTCCGTGTGAACACCTGTTCTTCCCAGCCTGCAGGTACGACAGGAGTTAGTCAATGTCAACAGCATCGCAGACAAACCAGTTGTTGGTTGTTTGTCGTAAGGATACATTGCCATTGTCATTGGTTGACCCGGGTAGGTGGACGTTCAATAAAACATGATCAGACAACATTCATCTTTACCGAAACCAAGGTTCAATCAAAATCAGGTCACACAAATGCCGGGTTACATAAATTGTGAAAACACTCTTGTTTCCCAGTAATAATTTTGTTATCATTCTTGATTTTGCCCTTGACCATTTTTCAAGGGTAGTCGCATTTCCCTCACCTATTTTATAATGGTTATTTCATTATCATTTTTCATAAACAAAGTAATGCGGTTTTTATCTAATTTTAATAATGTAAGATAATATTTATTAAATTGTTAAAGCAGCAACACAAAATAATTTTGAATATCTATATCTTTATTTTATTAGATAAAAATTATATCAACGGTACTTATTAAATTTAATGAAATCATTAAATTAATTCTCTGCTTGACTAGTATTAACCAGCTTGTAATTACAATTGGTAGCGGCTATTTAAACTACAGGTTAGAACCTACATATTCGATTTGGAAAGGACTGCATACATCCGAGGAGGTATCAACTTGCCAGTCAAGTAGAAAGAGATCGATTCTGTTTGCATTCATTTTTGTTCCTCAATGCCAACTCAGTAATGTGAAAGACAAAGAAGTCTATATTTTGCACATATCTCTGTGTTAACTTTGTAGCACCTTTTCGAAATTTAAATGTTTTTTGTGCTGTTCTGTTTCTTGTTCTTACCAACGCTTGGTATATTTTATATTTATACATAACAAATTCAACAATTTCAAAATAAATACACACTATTAATTATAAGATTCATATTTGTTAATAATTTTACACTTTTGCTTCATTCCATACTGTTTCCATTTCCACTTTTCTTGTTTGTTGCTTTCGTATATAAGTTCGTAACCATGGTGACACCAATAATGGATCTATTTTCGATGGATCATTTGTACCTGTCATGTAGCTAACGATAATGGCTACCAACATTGTAATTACGGTACCAAGCAGCGCGTAATTCATAACTGATATCCGATATAAGAAGAAAATATCTTCTAGTTTCGGTTTCCTACAAAGATTTTTGTCTGAATTACAGTGTACATATGTTATTGGTAATATATTTACGCTGATGTCTGTATAATTGAGACCACTGTTGATGAAATGTTGGCTGACATGCTCATTGCAGTGATGTTTGCAAAGTTGCTCACTGTGTCATTCGATATCGGACAGTTTTCCGTGGAGTGAGGAATTTGGTAATACGAGTTTATATCGAATCTTGCAGCACCAATGTTGATCCAAATCATTATTGATATACTTGCTATAATACCGCATATTACTCCCTGTCAAACAGTTTCATATTAAAATTAAGTTTAAGGTTAGTCTTCGATAACAATAGGTATGTACTTTTAAGTAAGTGATATATGTATTATTTATCTTCTCGATAACAGTGTATTCTTTTAATCGAAAAGGTCATAACTTAATCATTAAATATTTTACCTTTGTATTTATTTTCGGGAAAAATATTCCTAAGAAAAGTACACCTATTTTTGCTCCATAAGTAACTCCACCAATACGCATTAGAAGCTAAAAAATATAGGTATATATTACTTTCTTCATTTGATGAATATAATAAAACAGTGTACCTCGTAAATATGAGAAAACTGTACAAATGGTACAATACACAAATATATTATACCATTTACCAGAATAATTAGTTTCATAATAAGCATTCCTCTGTTTAGAATAAATGTATTTCCGAAGAATTTTGAAATAATATCGTAATATATAAGTCCTCCGACAGTATTTAATTCGGATGAGAGGGTGCTGAAATAAAAATTAAGTAAAATGTCATTGGAAGTATTTGATTTGATTTTGACAATTCACCTTAAACCGGCGCTTACTAATCCTGCCATAAAAAACCCATTGAAACCCGGAAAACTTTTTAGGGTGTGGGTAATAAAATGTGCCGTAATTTGATTAGTTGCTTGAATATCCTGAAAACAGTGAATTCTATAAATAACAGTTGATATGCGTTATATTTAATTGTGGCAAAATAAAACTTTCTACCCCATTTAATTTTGGATCGCACTTAAAGTAGATCGCATACATCGCCAATCCAGTGAATAGGCCAGTACATTTCAGTGCTATAGAGCCTGCAGCTCCAATGAATGTGCTTCTGAAATGTGAAATTATGAATGTTGCGGACTGTTGGAATTAATGATAATACATACATTTTTGCATCCTTCAAACCTGGGACAGACATGAACCGCTGCAGAGCACTCGCAGAACTTCCAGAGTGACCGAAATAAATCATTGCTGTACCGAAAGTTGATGTCCAGAACGTAATTCTTTTCAGAGGACTTGGATCCATACTAAAAGTAAGTGCATATTTATTTATATAATATATATATATACATATATATATATATATATATATATATATATATATTTATATATTTATATATATATATATATATATATATATATATATATATATATATATATATATATGCAGTTCTTATGATTTCACTGACTCGAAAAACTGTATGATATCTCCTTCCTGGGCTTTGTTCCATACAACAGATAGTCCTCCTGCATTTCCAACCCCTACAACCGCAATAATAACGCATGACACAAACATCAGTGTCCCTTGCAAGGTGTCTGTGAATACAACAGTCTTGAATCCTCCCTGAAATACGAATGCCATATATTGTCATGTTCTTTATGGAATCTGCGCACAATGGTCAACTTACAATCGTCGTATACAAGATACATATGCCCCCTATAAGACTTGTACAAGCTACTACAGGTAACTGTGTCACGTGACTGAGAGCTGTAGCCGGGGCATATAGAATTATCGGCATCAACATTAGCGTATGCAATATATAAACGCCAGTGCAAAACATTCTGATTTTGGAATCAAATCGTTGTTCAAAGTACTGAAAAAAAAAGCAAAAGGAATCAGCATTACATATGTTTCTGCATATAAAGCGTTAATAATTACTTCGTACGGTGTTTTTATACTTAAATTTCCACAAAACACCGGTAGAATTGTGTACCATAATAGAAACGTCCCAATGAGTATGCCGAAAGATGAAGTCACATAGTGCGTTCCGAAATTATATATCTCGTATGGAATTCCGATTATAGTCAGAGCTGAAAGGGCACTGGACAGAAAGAGATAGGTCAATTTATGACTTATATTGTTTCATATCTTTCCATTTCTTTATGTTACGTAGTTATATTATAGATTTGAATTATATAGAAACATGTATTTAAAGTCTTATTAAAAAAAAAATTCGCCGGTACACGCCATATACATTCACCAGTTTATCAGCGATTAGTACATACTCTCATTTAACAAATATATGTACATATAAGTGCTGTCAAGAACTATTCGACTACTTTTGATACATTTGCAACCATTCCAAGAATCGAATACTCGGTTTTTTCATTTGAACATTTATATTTCTATTACTTTTTTCTATGAAATCAATTTCGAAACCGAATATTTAATTCTTGGAATCGAGTCTAAAAACCGAACTCGCTACATCTACTTTTACAAATCTTTCTCGTCTCAAAAACACATTTGATCATACATGATGAAAAAACACTATATAAATGAATGATACATTTATACTATTATTATTATTTTATGCTGATATTAATTTATGAATAAATACCTGCTAGACAAGGATAATCCGACAGGGATGGCTTTCATCTGTCGATTGCCATAGAGGTAGTTGGCAGTAGACTGCTGTTTCCGGCTGGAAATTGCGAAATACACACCAATACCCACAGACAAACATAATAATATTATAAAAATACTATAATCGATCACACCAAAATACACTGCAGCCATCATGCAGAATGTAAACCTGGCCTAAAGAATTAACGCGGTCGTAAACACTAATATATATGTTGATTCACTTTCGTTTATTTGCATAGAAGGTGCCATTTAAAAGTAATAAGTTGTGTTTTTCTCACGACAATAACAATTAGAAGAATGAATCATTAAATTTAATCATTACAATCTTACTTCGAATAATATTAAATCATAAATGATATCGCGAAATCGGAGAATTATAAAGACTATTGTTAGCCTGCTGTTCTCAGTAGATTTTGTCAGTTGCAAAATAGAATATGATGCCTTTTAATTGGCACAGTCTTTCACTTAAAAATAATAAAATAAATAACAAACTAAAAAAAGGCAGCGAAATAAACATTGATACATTTTTTCAAATTGTAAGTGTGCGTAAAACATCATTTCCCTTTTAAATTATATTCATTAATTTTTTTAGCAAAGCAATTGTTTAAAATTTTATTTCATGTAGATATGAAACAATATATGTGTTTTTAAAAGTTTGTTTGTTCCTCTCGCCGTCTTACGACCACGACCTCGAGTAAAAGTGAATAATGTACACTTTTTTATTATAAGCTTTTATTTAGTTTCACTTGTTAGTCAGTCAGTCAGTCTGTCTGTCTGTCTGTCTGTCTGTCTGACGAAGAGATTGAACAAAAGAACATCAATGCATGTATTAGTATATACTAGATATAAAGTTTTCGGTGAATAGTCGGCTTAGCAGCGATAACAACAGAAATACGACGTTTTTTTGACAGTTGTGTCTCGCATGTTTAATGTACAACAACGATTTAGATATTAATAAAATAAAATTGGTTACAATAAAAGTGATTTATTATAATTATAACTGTCAGTGTATAACATTAGTATTAATTAGTGTAATTTCTTATCTCATTGCAAAGAATGTGTGAAGTTCTGCGATGTAATAAGATTGCTTTGCTATGACGATTAACAAAGCACAGGGCCAGTCCATAAAATATTCCGATCTTCGTGGCGTTAAATATGGTAAGCGAAAATAAACTTATCGACCAATTTAAGAACATTTCGTCATTTTCACATTTATTGAAAGTGTATCTATTTGCCGAATATCAAAACAGTAAATCAACTTCAATTTTAATCCGATTATTCACTTATCACAGACTAAAAAGAATAAAATAAAATCAATAAAAAAATAATTTTTAAAAATAAGCTTTTATTAAATTGCACTAAAACGAAAAAACCAATAAATAAAAGCGTGGGGCGTAAATGTTCTAATGTCCAATTTATATGAACATTTACGCCCCACGCTTTTATTTATTGGTTTTTTCTTTTTAGTGCAATTTAATAAAAGCTTATTTTTAAAAATTATTTTTTATAGATTTTATTTTAAACAAAATTGTTAGCCTTCCCTCAGTTATTATTTTCCTGTATTCATCATTTATGTCCTTTGATGTCATTACCTGTTAATGCAAGAAAAATATACTACTTCTGGGCGTACATGGTCTTTGAGCCGGCCCTGATTAATTCACTACATCAGTATATCTCAATTAAAACTACTTTCCATCATTTATATTAGTAAAATGAAACAGAAATTATAGTTTAATATTTATCGATATACAAATAGCCCCAGGTAGATTATAGAATGCAGTATTGCATCAAGACAAAAACACATACACAATCATTATGACAATGAATATAAATTTACAATATTTACTTGGTTCCAGGAAGGGCAAGTGCTCCGTATGCCGCCCAGTTCGGACGCCTATGCTTGCAGTTAAAGTAGTAATTTTCCGTGGAGCGACAGTTGAGAACCACTGACATTTGCACGTGCTTCTTGCCTCTTTGCATCCTGTCAGTTTGACAGTATTGGTTTTTCTGGGGTTATCGTTTTTGAATTTAAATTTAAAAGCCTATAAAACTTAGATAATTCGTTGTATTATTATCCTAAGATTAATGAAGTATATCGAATCCGAAGGGGAGAAACTAATAAAAGAATTGGTACACAAGCAACTATATTGGAAGGTTCGTTTACGAACGTAAGATGTTCATATTAAGATATTTTATACACACAGATCCGGAATACAGTGCTTTATAATTGGGGTTTCTGGAGCCCTAACTTTTAGGAGCACTTAGAAATTTGAACAATTTTTAAATAATATTACAAATATGGTATCATCGGTTTTTTTTTAATTAAAATAAATTTGTAATGACAGGGATTTCCATTTTAAACATAACTTCTGGCCTCTGAATGGCTTATTCCAACTCTGTGTACATATATAAATAACATAAATTTAATCACCAAATATTTAAAATCCTCTGCTATGATAGAAAAGTGCTAAATTGAAGAAGAACGAACAAGTTTTGGGTCCGTGTGAACACCTGTTCTTCCCAGCCTGCAGGTACGACAGGAGTTAGTCAATGTCAACAGCAGACCAACCAGTTGTTGGTTGTTTGTCGTAAGGATACATTGCCATTGTCATTGGTTGACCCGGGTAGGTGGACGTTCAATAAAACATGATCAGACAACATTCATCTTTACCGAAACAAGGTTCCCATAATCAAAATCAGGTCATACAAATGCCGGGTTACATAAATTGTGAAAACACTCTTGTTCCCCAGTAATAATTATGTTATCAAGCTTGCTTTTGCCCTTGACCATTTTTCAAGGGTAGTCGCATTTTCCTCATCTATTTTATAATGATTATGTCATTATCATTTTTCATAAACAGTGTAACGCAGTTTTTATCTAATTTTAACAATGTAAAATAATATTTATTAAATTGTTAAAGTAGCAACACAAAATAATTTTGAATATGTATATCTTTATTTTACTAGATAAAAATTATATCACGGTACTTATTAAATTCAGTGAAATTATTAAATTAATTCTCTGCTTGACTAGTATTAACTAACTTAAAATTACAATTGGTAGCGGCTACTTAAACTACAGGTTAGAACCTACATATTCGATTTGGAAAGGACTGCATACATCCGAGGAGGTATCAACTTGCCAGTCAAGTAGAAAGAGATCGATTCTGTTTGCATTCATTTTTGTTCCTCAATGCCAACTCAGTAATGTGAAAGACAAAGAAGTCTATATTTTGCACATATCTCTGTGTTAACTTTGTAGCACCTTTTCGAAATTTAAATGTTTTTTGTGCTGTTCTGTTTCTTGTTCTTACCAACGCTTGGTATATTTTATATTTATACATAACAAATTCAACAATTTCAAAATAAATACACACTATTAATTATAAGATTCATATTTGTTAATAATTTTACACTTTTGCTTCATTCCATACTGTTTGCATTTCCACTTTTCTTGTTTGTTGCTTTCGTATATAAGTTCGTAACCATGGTGACACCAATAATGGATCTATTTTCGATGGATCATTTGTACCTGTCATGTAGCTAACGATAATGGCTACCAACATAGTAATTACGGTACCAAGCAGCGTGTAATTAGAAACTGATATCCGATATAAGACGAAAATATCTTCTAGTTTCGGTTTCCTATAAAGATTTTTTTCTGTATTACGGTGTACATATGTTATTGGTAATATATTTACGCTGATGTCTGTATAATTGAGACCACTGTTGATGAAATGTTGGCTGCCATGCTCATTGCAGTGATGTTTGCAAAGTTGCTCATTGTCACATTCGATATCGGACAGTTTTCCGTGGAGTGAGGAATTTGGTAATACGAGTTTATATCGGATCTTGCAGCACCAATGTTGATCCAAATCATTATTAATATACTTGCTATAATACCGCATATTACTCCCTGTCAAACAGTTTCATATTAAAATTAAGTTTAAGGTTAGACTGCGTTAACTATATTATTATTACATTTAACTAAGTGATATATTATTTATCTTCTCGATAATAGTGCACAGTGTACTATTTTAATCGAAAAGGTCGTAATTTAATCATTAAATATTTTACCTTTGTATTTATTTTCGGGAAAAATATTCCTAACAAAAGTACACCTACTTTTGCTCCATAAGTAACTCCAGCCATACGCATTCCAACCTAAAAAATATAGGTATATATTACTTTCTTCATTTGATGGTAATGATAATAAAACAGTGTACCTCGTAAATATGAGAAAACTGTACAAATGGTACAATACACAAATATATTATACCATTAACTAGAACAACTAATTTCATAATAAGCATTCCTCTGTCTAGAATAAATTTATTTCCGAAGAATTTTGAAATAAAATCGTAATATATAAGTCCTCCGACGGTATTTAATTCGGATGAGAGGGTGCTGAAATAAAGATTAAGTAAAATGTCATTGAGAAGTATTTGATTTGATTTTGAGAATTCACCTTAAAGAGGCGCTCACTAATCCCGCCATAAAAAACCCATTGAAACCCGGAAAACTTTTTAGGGTGTGGGTGATAAAATATGCCGTAATTTGATTAGTCGTTTGAATATCCTGAAAACAATGAATTCTATAAATAACAGTTGATATGCGTTATATTTAATTGTGGCAAAATAAAACTTTCTACCCCATTTAATTTTGGATCGCACTTAAAGTAGATCGCATACATCGCCAGTCCAGTCAGTACACCAGTACATTTCAGTGCTATAGCGCCTGCAGCTCCAATGAATGTGCTTCTGAAATGTGAAATTATGAATGTTGCGAACTATTGGAATTAATGATAATACATACATTTTTGCATCCTTCAAACTTGGGACAGACATGAACCGCTGCAGAGCACTTGCAGAACTTCCACAATGACCCAAATTCATTATTGCTAAACCGATAGTTGATGTCCAGAACGTAATTCTTTTCAGAGGACTTGGATCCATACTAAAAGTAAATGCATATTTATTTATATGAAATATATATGTATGTGTAGTTCTTATGATTTCCACTGACTCGAAGAACTGTATGATATCTCCTTCCTGGGCTTTGTTCCATACAACAGATAGTCCTCCTGCATTTCCAACCCCTACAACCGCAATAATAACGCATGACACAAACATCAGTGTCCCTTGCAAGGTGTCTGTGAATACAACAGTCTTGAATCCTCCCTGAAATACGAATGCCATATATTGTCATGTTCTTTATGGAAACTGCGCACAATGGTCAACTTACAATCGTCGTATACAAGATACATATGGCCCCTATAAGAGTTGTACAAGCTACTACAGGTAACTGTGTCACGTGACTGAGAGCTGTAGCCGGGGCATACAGAATTATCGGCATCAACATTAACGTATGCAATATATAAATACCAGTGCAAAACATTCTAATTTTGTAATCAAATCGTTGTTCAAAGTACTGAAAAAAGAAAAACCGCAAAAGGAATCAGCATTACATATGTGTCTGCATATAAAGCGTTAATAATTACTTCGTACGGTGTTTTTATACTTAAATTTCCACAAAACACCGGTAGAATTGTATACCATAATAGAAACGTCCCAATGAGTATGCCGAAAGATGAAGTCACATAGTGTGTTCCGAAATTATATATCTCGTATGGAATTCCGATTATAGTCAAAGCTGAAAGGGCACTGAACAGAAAGAGATAGGTCAATTTATGGCTTACATTGTTTCATATCTTTCCATTTCTATATGTTATGTAGCTATATGTTTGAACTATTTAGAAACATATATTAAAGGTATTATTTTAAAAAATTCGCTGGTACACGCCATATACGATCACCAGTTTATCAGCGATTAGCACATACTGTCATTTTACAAATATATGTACATATAACTGTTATTTTTTACGAGTATTCGACCATTTTTGATACTGTTTTGGATTCGAATACATTTACAACTATTCTAAGAATCGAATACTTTTTTCATTTGAACATTTCTATTTTTATTACTTTTCTCTATGAAAACAATTTCGAAACCGAATATTTCATTCTTGGAATCGAGTTTAAAAACCGAATCCCATTTTGGAACTCGCTACATTTACTCTTACAAATCTTTCTCGTCTCAAAAACACATCTGATCATACATGATGAAAAAAAAAAACGCTATATAATTGAATGATACATTTATATTATTATTATTATTTTATGCTGATATTAATTTATAAATAAATACCTGCTAGACAAGGATAATCCGACAGGGATGGCGTTCATCCGTCGATTGCCATAGAGGTAGTTGGCAGTAGACTGCTGTTTGCGGCTGGAAATTGCGAAATACACACCAATACCCACAGACAAACATAATAATATTATAAAAATACTATAATCGATCACACCAAAATACACTGCAGCCATCATGCAGAATGTAAACCTGGCCTAAAGAACTGACGAGGTCGTAAACACTAATATATATTGATTCATTTTCGTTTATTTGCATAGAAGGTGCCATAAAAAGTAATAAGTTATGTTTTTCTCACGACAATAACGATTAGAAGAATGGGTCATTCAATTTAATCAGTACAAAATTACATCGAATAATATTAAATCATAAATGACATCGTGAAAACTATTGTTAGCCTGCTGTTCTCAGTAGCTTTTGTCAGTTGCAAAATAGAATATGATGCATGTTAATGAAGGCTGTGGTACAGTCTTTCACTTAAAAGTGACAAAATAACTAACAAACTAAAAAAAGCTAGCGGAATAAACATTGATAAATTTTTTCAAATCGTTTTTTTTTGTGCTAAAAACTTCATTTCCCTTTAAAATTATATTCATTATTTTTTTTTAGTAACGCATTGTTCAAAATTTTATTTCATATATGTACATGTGAAAAACATATATTACAAAAAGTTTGTTTGTTCCTCACGCCGTGTAAAAGTGATGTACATTTACACAAAAAAATTGTTAGCCTTCCCGCAGTTATTGTTTTCCTGTATTCATCATTTCTGTCCTTTGATGTCATTACCTGTTAATGCACAATGCACGAAAAATATACTATTTCTGGGCGTACGTGGTCTTTGAGTCGGTCCAAATTAATTCACCAGATCAGTGTATCTCAATTCAAACTACATCCTTTCCATCACTTATATTAGTAAAATGAAACAGAAATTATAGTTTAATACTTATAGATATACAAATAACCCCAGGTAGATTATAGAATGCAGTATTGCAGCAATACAAAAACACATACGCAATCATTATGACAATGAATATAAATTTACTTAGTTCCAGGAAGGGCAAGTGCTCCGTATGCCGCCCAGTTCGGACGCCTATGCTTGTAGTTAAAGTAGTAATTTTCCGTGGAGCGACAGTTGAGAACCACTGACATTTGCACGTGCTTCTTACCTCTTCGCATTCTGTCAGTTTGACAGTATAGGTTTTTGTGCGGTTATCGTTTTTGAACTTAAATATAAAACCTTATTATCCTAAAATTAATAAAGTATGTATACGAATTTTTAGTATATTCAATTTGTAAGTAATATAACGTATAAAAATACGTAGAAATAGTAATTATACTTTTGATATTTAGGTTATAATAAATGGCATCTTACAATGAGCGTTTACATCTTGATGCTTCAAATAAATATGAAATTCCAAACCAGCATATCGAATCTGAAGGGGAGAAACTAATAAAAGAACTGGTACAAAAGCAACTGAATTCGAATGTTCGTTTAGAAACGTAAGATGTTCATATTAAGATATTTTTTAAGGGCTAAACTAATTTTGTTCACAGTCAATTACAACAAACCAAAGAATTCGCAAAACCCGCAGAATTAATCAGCATCACTTCGTTTGTAGCTGGACAAAATGATTTAAACACTTTTAGAAAATTTAGTGACCATATTAATAACTTAGAAGAGTTAAATTCATATGGCTTAACGGATAGTGAAGTTGAATTGTATCTTGATTACGAAAGGGGAGAAGAATATAATTTTACAAAACATAGAAACATTTGTAAAACGATCTTAGAGGAAGATGTAAATCGTATCTTAACGAAGATCAGTGATGCTAAAAGCAAGAAATGTGCTCTTGCCAATGCAAATGATTCAGTTTCACGACATGTGAAAGAAATTGCGTTATGTGTGAAACCTAACAGCGAGGAAACTAAACTTTATAACTTTGCATTATCATGTTCGTCGCTTGAAAAACCAAGTACAACACCGATAGATCATCCTATAAATCAGTTAGTACAATTGGAACGGGATCACTTTGGATATTTAAATTGTAGTGAAACTGTACCCTCATTGAAAAAACGTAGAAAAAAAGCTAGAAAATATCTGGATAGTACAGATGATTCAATCGTATTAACTGTATCGGATGTACCATTAGCAAATTCTTCTGATGGTAAGAAAAATTCCAAATGGGATGTGAAACATGTTCCAATTGAAAATAAGTTTATACCTAAATCGAACGAAGAAAAGGTTTATACTTGCAATAACAAAGTGTATTATACAATAAGAAACAATGAAATAGTTAAACTAAATTCATCTCCGGTTGATGAAAAAGAAAAAGTAGAAAATATCGATGTTCAAACTATGATTGAAAACAAATTGACCGAAGAAGAAATTCGAAATATACCGCGGTTTCAAAATTATCAAAGAGGAACTCTTTCCAAAGTAAGTGAATGAATATAAGCTACTATGTATTTAACTTGTTAAATTGTATTCTTTTAAGGTGTTGTACATTAAAAATTTAGCGAATGGAATCAAGGAAAATGATTTAAAAAGTCTGATTGATTCCTTATGCCGTGAGAAGTGTAAAAATGCTACATACAGATTACTGAATGGGAAGATGAAAGGACAGGCTTTTGTGACATTTAATAGTAAGTTATGCAAACGTTCTGTTTTTATAAATAAAATAAATCTTGTTTTCAATAGGTGTGCATGAAGCTACAATTGCTCTTGAAGCAATCAATGGTTGCCAATTCAAGGGAAAGCCAATTATCGTACAATATGGAAAATCAACATGATGTATTATTGTATATTATTTGTATATCGTGACATACTTAAACAAAGAAGATTGTCTTTTACTTTGTGATATAATAGGTTTATTTCTTTACTATTGATAATAAAATGCATACAAAACACCATGAACTAAAGTATTATTCTCCATCTTTCTTCTCTCCAGAGCCGTCGCTGTCATGTTTGTCTGTAAAACAAAGTTCACCATAAGTTAAAAACGATTGACATGACTTTTCTAAAATGTATGAACAGTTGTGTGTAATAAAACAATTTTAACCAAACACTCACCGTCTTTACCAGCTGACGATGGTTGATCAGATCCAGAGTTTGAGTTGCCACCGATCGGAGACGGAGCATTATCATCGGCCGCTCCAGTCGGTGGCCGATCGGCGTCTGTCGCTTGTGGCGGTGGCGGCGGGCCACCATACATCGGCGAACCTTGTGTCGGGTCGGGCGGAGGACCGCCCCCTGGAGGCATACCGGCGTGGAGGCCGTCCACTGGTGGGCCTGGGTGATAGTGCGGATGATGAGGGCGGCCCAAATGAGTGGGTGGATACTGTGGGTATGGTTGATGGTAATACGGATGCGGCGGATACTGTGGGTATGCTTGGTGGTAAGGCTGTTGTTGTGGCGGTGGATAACCGTACCCCGGATGTGGCGGCCGAGGAGGCAGCGGTACAGACTGGGGCCCCGGACCAGCAGCGCCAGGTGGATACTGCTGATAGGGAACCTGTGCCGGAGGCAACATCGGCCCAGTCGGCTGTTGCTGTTGGGGCCCCGGCGGTGGTGGAACCCCCGGGTGATTTGGCAGCGGTTGTCCCCCGGGATGAGTGGGTGGCATCTGTTGTAGATGTGGTGGCAAGCCGTGTGAACCCGGGGGCGGTAGATGGCCTGGAGGTGGTGGACCTGGAGGACCTTGCTGCGGCTGTTGAGGTGGCGACGGGCCATGTCCGTGAGGCGGCATGTGTGGCGGTGTTCCTGTAGGTGGTAGCCCTGGTGGTGGTGTATGATGATGCATTGGTGGTTGACCTGGTGGTGGCATACCTGTATACAATAAATATAACGATGCACGCTCATTTGATTTTTAAAATCAAAATATTAATCGTTGTTTTTTTTGTAATTTTAATGTCAATTTGACGTTTAAATTCCTTGAAAATGTACTATTACATCGAATACTTTATAATATATATATATAATTATACTGGAATATCAAAGGAAATAAAATAGCAAGCATAAAATTAACAATTATATTGTCTAGATTGTAAAAAACTAAAACGATCAAATTAATATTTCACGATCAAGAGCGTATGCAACAAACCTATGTGTAGGTCGTCATGAGACACACGGTATAACTCTCGCGTAGTTTGCAATCCACATTCATCTATCGCTATCGTTCTGGTGTATACTCTATACCAGTGTTTCTTAAACTTTTTGGTCTCGCGACCCCTTTTCACAAGGGGGACTAAAATCCAGATGGTAATTTCATTTGTTTAATTAAAATGAATTACTCATTGTTTTTATTATTAGCAGATTTATTTGTTTAGTTGCAATAATGGATCACTCGCCAAATATTCTGCGACCCCCCAAAATTTTTTATCGACCCCGCCGGGGGTCGCGCCCCCCACTTTAAGAACCACTGCTCTATACTGTCAATTTTCAATTAAAGCTACATAACATTGCAGTCGCAATGATATACAGGGTGATTCAGCACGAATGTATAAAAATTTAACACAATGTCGAGTTCATTTTCGCATTCCACAATAAACTGGTGCCGTTCTACCCTCTACCCTCTAAATAAATTTATGCTTAATCGTGCCACTCCATATAACTGAGATAAAATCCTAGGTAATTCGCAAAAAAAAACTATTTCTTGTGCATTTTATATTTACCGTGTGGAGCAGCCATGGCTTGGTGCGGTTGCATGGGCTGATGTGGTGGAGGTTCTTGGCCTCCCGGTGGATTTTGCGCTGTTGTGGGTGGTTGCGGATGTCCTTGTTGCTGCTGCTGCATGGTTGTTAGAGATGGTGCACTCGTGGGTATATGCAACGGCTGTGTTGACGGCGGTGCTAGTGGACCATTGTCCCCGTTAGCCGTGGACAACGGAGTGGGCTGGTTCTGCTGTGGACTCGGTCCCAGTGGTGTAGGTTTAACCTCTGGCAGCAACTGTTGTGGTGACGGCTGTTGCGGTTGAGGTGGTAGTAGTTGATCGTGCTGAGGACCGTTCTTCTGTTCCCCGTTTACTGATGGACTGGATGCCAGCATAGGTAATGGTTGTGGAGGTTGAAGAGTTGCTTGCGGCTGCTGCAAGGTTGATGGTGGTTCTGGTTCCGTGGCGACAGCCTTGGCTGGTTGATCTTGTTCCATTGGCTGCAACATATACTTAATATACAACTATATTTCAAGAACTATCCTATACTATGCTAGGTGACACACTGACGGCTGACGGACGAGAGTAAAATCACGTATCTACATACCTCTGGTTGACTATTCTCCTCTACTTGGGTAGCCCCGGCTAGCGGTGTAGTAGTGTTCGTTGCCTCCGGCCCGGTTGCACCATTCTCTCCGCCGTTCTCCTCCGTTGAGCGCGGTTTCTGCTGTTCCTCGGCGCCTTTTACACGCTCCTTACGTAACATATCGTACTGTCGTTCGACCATCTTCTGCAATGTATCGTCGTCCACTGCTTGTTTGCAGTGTTTCTTCAATTCCTCCTGGAACTGTTCGCTGCTCTCGATGAATTTACGTTTCTTCGCATCGAACTTCTCCTCGATTTGTTGCAGCTCAGCCTCGAGTTTCTTCTGATGCATGGTCAGCGATTGCACTTGGCGTTTCAAGACCTGCATACGACCGGTAGTGACCACGGATCGTACGTCAGGCACCACCGTGTCAGAGAATATCTCATTGATGAGTCGATGGTTGCGCAAATAGCGAGCGTACGCAACATGTTTCACTGAATAACCGTCATCTTGGTCTAAATAGATCACACATAATGTTAAAACATTTAGGTGTAGCATTTATGAGTGCATTTAACTGAACATATATTACCATCTTCATCTTCGGCTGGTTGTATGTCGATTCGTCTGTCGGCCTGTTGTTTTGATGAACTTGAAGTCCTTTCATGCGTGTCCCGTTCATCAGAACCTTGAGCCGCTACAAAACACGAATCATTCTACAATCTGCATTGCATTTATCACAGCCATGTTGTGTAAATCAGGCATAGCCAAACTGTTCTTGCGATCATATCATGTATACATACCAGACTTGCCGCGATTCTTAGCAGCAATGTAAGCCAAGTACGCAGGCGAATTGTGATAGGTTTTCAAACTTTTTTCATATTCAAGCTGTAACAGCACAGAGCAATATAAAGCGTAAGTAATACTCATACAACACATTCATGGGACGCTAATACAATACAAACTCTCTTGTCTAGTTTAAACTTATTGCAGAAAAGACACAGCGTACTATTAAGGTAACCTACTGAGGTCGGATCACAACCTGCTCAATAACAGCGTTTACACTTCTAATCGACAAGATCGGATTTATCAGATTTGGCTGAATATATATATATAATCATTAAGCATTTACATGCAATTGTCGAACATGTTCTCTTATTATTATTACAATTATTACCTCGAGCAGTGATAGACATCCACTGCACATACACAGCAGAATTGTGGAACGTTTTCAGTGTTTCATTATAAACAACCTAACAATGAAATATGCAATATTATAATTCCACGCCGAGATTTATTTCAGAATCTACATTAGTTGATTTTATTTTGACGACTGTAGCCAATTATTTGAAAGAGTTCCTAAGTTTACTTATAGAAAATTAAAAGCAACTTGTAGTGTTTCATTTATAGAAAGGGAAATTATCTGACAAATATAGTTTAGTTACCTTCTCCGTCTCATACTCTTCGACGAATTCGTTCTTCTCTTCTTCGGGCAGATCTCGCCACATCTGGCCGATGATTTTGCCAATCTCCCATAGCTTCAGTTCGGGGTTCTGTGCTTTCACCGTGTCCCATACTTTGCGGCTGTACCGCATATACGGCATTAACGGTTTCTCAGGCGGTTTGGGTGGTTTTGGTGTTCGTGGGTCCACCTACACATGTACGATTAGAAAATCTAAAACTGACTAGTTTTTTACGATATATATAACCGTACCAACTGCAAGTACATTTTTATACGGAAGTCTTTCGTAATTGAAATAAATACAAACTACTATTTAATTACAAAATGCACTGTAATTAAAATCACGATTTATACGCCATTTTCTCGTATGCCACATTCAAGTATTATTACAAAAATATATAATATGATTTGGGTGTGGACGATCGCGGTTCCTCGTATAGATTACGATGTAATTGCGTAAACTGATATGGCGATAAGTTATGTAAACAATAATAAAGTATTGTAAAGGTACACTTACACTGCTGTTTTTACCGACTTTTTGTGGAACGAATCCAGGATTGGCGGGTGAACCAACAAATGGACTGGTTTCTTTCTAAAAACATACATTCATACACACACACATATATTAATCTTTAAAGTCGAAACTTTCAAATAATATAAATAATTTAAGAAAAAAGATCATCACAATAATGACAGATTTGTGAAGAAGAACTTACACTATTCGCACCAGAACTCGATGTTCCCGAGGCGCGCAATCGTTCTATAAATAAAAGATATATCGGTGATTTGTCACGTTTACATATTACAGTGATAATATAGAAATGGTACAGGTTATATGTAGTAGTAAATATAAATATATTATTCCATGCGGACACGCTAACATTCTCGCACTAAATACTAAATTATATCTCATCCGCTACTTACCATAAACACTGTATCAAATAAACAATCTGTATGTAAAACAAATCAATAATGTGTGCGATTGAATGATGAATGAATGAATAATATTGATTGATCATTTGAGGAAGAATACAAGACTAAATGCGAATGCTAAATATTAATATAATAAAGCTTGTACGAAGCAGATTTTGGTAAAACAAAAAAGTTCAAACAAAATATCTAAGATCAGCCAATCAAGTACTATAGTCTGTTATACTCTGATGTGAATAGAAATTTTTCAATGTTCAAATTATGTCGTCTCTTTTATAGGTTATATTTACCATTTGAAACATGTTACAATATCTTGGTAATTAAGAATATAAAAATTATTTGTTTGTTTCAAGGTTTTACTTTTCCTTTCGATACAACACTCTGTATTATTAAAAAGAAAACTCCATTGAAAATTAAACGTCATAGCATTATGATTCAACTGCAACTATAACCTATAAATGAAGTTTCACAATAAAATGAGCCATATATCGCTATATATACTTGGGTGTATATGTATGCGTGTGTAAATGAAAGATAAGAGTATTTATTATTATGATTATATCTTGTGGCAATTGTTTTTACCATTACCTTTCAAGATGTTGAATGTCATTGGCGCACCTGCAGACAGGAAATCTGAACAACAAACAACAAACAAAGCATGACAAACTATCACTACTGGGGTATCAAGAGAATATAAGTGGAGGATGGGTGGGCGATGGGCGGATACGACGTTACTATCCGCGTATAAGGGGCGGGGGTCGGAGTGGAGAGGAGAGAAACGTTAAATTGTTTATTAAATAATAAACACTAGAGATATTAAATATACTTGTATACATGCGCGCAGAAAGGGAAATACAAACATCAGACTTGGACTAAAGTATATTATAAGTAGCGCTCGCATCTAACAGTACGCTGTATTAATAAATAATTATCAGTAAATGTTCAACTAAGCATACACACATTATGTACTTTATCTGCACATATATATATATATATATATATATATATATATATATATATATCTCACATTATGAAACTGTATTATCGCAGACTGTGGAAATAATCATACTGAACTGTTGTACATGTGCATGACAGTAGCAACAAGTAGCTGTATTTTTTTACCTAAACACTCAGTCCTTTCCGAACGACTCAGATATTCAGGTGTTCTTTTTGGTGTTTACTAACCTCCCTCCTTACCGATGACGCACTATCCGTAAGTTTAATGCAAAGACATTATTGTTAGACGTGCTTGGTCGAATGCTAAATCAGCTGAGTTGTAATTGTACTACGTGTTGTTGCTTTAATTTTTTCATTGACACATTTTTTTGTAAAATGTACCGGTAAGAAGTAATCATATTTTTTGTATATTATTTACATATTCATTCCATATGTCTCAGACAATTTAAAGATGCCAGTTAACTAACTGAAAAAAATCTGTTGTTTTTGCATTCAGTCAATACAGATTAGTTTTGGCTCAGCTCTTAATGAGGTGAACCGAGCTGTAAATAGAATACGGCTTAATGCAACTGAATCAATCACTACTAGACACGATATCACATCTACAATACTTCATTTTTGCTTTCACAATCTGATTTATGTCACATATCAAGATAGAGAACTGCAAATTGTTTGTATATGTGCGACAAATCAGAATAGAGAATCGAGTAGACAGATAGATAATCACATTCAAGCAGATATAAAACCCATTCAATATGATTAATAACAATTAATAAAGCATACTCATTGATGCGAACACATCGTACGATACCGGCATGCAATGCATAAAGAACTCTGACTTAACATTTATATTATTTCAAATAATAATATCATAGATAATATTAGAGAAAACGGATATACGTTGAAACAATAAACTACTCGTTCTAAATATTATTAAGTAAATAATATGTTTCAAATTGTAGCATTAAAAGCAAAGAATAATAATAGAGATTTAACAATAACAGATGCTTACTAAAAACATAGACTAGTAGTCTCTGAAATCAAATAATTTATTGAAAAACAAACTAATCTTTGAGCGGATACTCACGATTTGAAGATTGTGGTCCAGGCATAGATAAGGCGATTTGTTTATAGTTGCTTGGTAAAGCCATTTTGTCAGTTTATTTCACCTAAAAACCAATTTTACATCAGACAACACACAAATAACGTTTTGCAATGAATTATTGGAGTATGCTGGAATGCTTTATTATATCTTGAAAAAAACGTTACCTGTAGTCGAATAGAAAGTGATTAGAAATCAACTATACATAAAAATTATATTTGTAGCACACAACTTTGTCAAATAACACTTATTTTCCGTGAAATATCATATCAAATATACGCTGTCAACATTTTTTACGCTTCCATTATTACATCCAAATATACAATGTTGCCAACGCGCTGATTCGAAATATTTACCAATAGTTACTAACAGTCGCTAAATGCAGCTATTTTCACAAGTTTCAAAATTTATCAAGTACTTCTTGATATATTTTTGTATACCATACATCAATGATATAATTATTTGAAGATGTTTTGTGTATCAAATATGTGTCGTCTTTGTCTACGCAGTGGACTTGCGTTTGTAAATATTAACAATGAAGACGATGACGGAATTTTATTAATAGATAAATTGAAAATTTGTCTACCAGAAATGGTTAGTTTCATAAAAATATTTAAATATGTATGTCTGTATGCTTATCCATTAAATGTTTTCAGACGCAGAAAAATACAGAAGTTATCAGTTTCATTTGTATGGAATGTTGTAGTGAATTAAAACAAAGTTATACTTTTGTTCAAAAATGTACGAAGAATGAAAATCTTCTATTAGGTTATATTAAGAAGTTAACACAAGAGAAAATAGATTCAAAACCAATTGAATGTTATAAACAGAATGAATCAGAGTCGAGTGATTCTTGGGAGCCGGCCGCAGAATCTAGTAGCTTAGATGAATTGCCATTAAAATGTGTATTACTTGAGAATTATGGCACAACCATTTTACAACCGCCACCAGAGACTATAACAGAAAACGTAGACTCGCTCGACTCACTTCTACAGAAAAAGAAAAGATATGATCAAAAAATGCAACGTCACATAAATGCGATGAGAAGGAAGAAGATTCCATGCACATACCCTCTTACTGTCAAACAAAAACCGCATGTTTGTAAAATATGTAAGAAAACATACACAACGAGACGTTATTTACGCGAACATTTATCGATTCATTTCGGCAAGAATCCAAACAAATGTACAGTTTGTGATAAAGTATTTGCAACAAATGGTCAACTAGATCTGCACATGCTTCACCATACGGGTGTAAAAAATTTTAAATGTACAATTTGTGATAGATTGTTTGTACGGAAAAGTGTTCTGAAGACACATATGCTTACACATACCACGAAAAAAGAGTATGAATGCGGTATTTGCAGTATGGAATTCAGATTGAAAGCGTCATTAGAGAAACACATGTATGTGCATAGCCGTAATAAGACGTACAAGTGTTCGATATGTGCGAAGAGATTCTGTCATAAATTTATATTAGATGAACACTTTCAGACACATTTACAGCGAAAGTCCCATGAATGTTCGGTATGCGGGAAACGTTTTAAACAAAAGTGTTTGGTAGATTTACACATGGTGGTACATTCCACCGAACGACCATATATATGTTCGCTATGTGAGAAAACATTTAAACTGAAATATACACTACAGCGACATATGTTGATACATAATGATATACGAGCATATAAATGTGAGGAGTGCCATAGAAAATTCCGGGACCAGTACACTTTGAATATACATACACTTACACATATTAATACATAGAAAATACATGCACACGTCATTTGTACAGTTGTGACAAAAGTTATTTATATTAGATTTTAGCAACACATGTATTCAATACTATAAACGTGTAATGTAATCATAATTAGTTAATTTTGTATATACAAGTATATCACAATTTGTAAAATATAATTATAATCTGCAGTTTATGAATTTGAAATAGATAAAATATTAGGGGTAAATAAAGAATTATGTTTCGTTATAAAAAATGAGAATTTTATTCCTAAAAATCTTATTATAATTATAAAAAAATATACTATTACTTCACTGGCACATTATTATAGCAAGGAATGTTTATTATTCAACAAATAACAGTATATTATTTTTTTTCATTAATAGGTAACTTTATACAATGTTAATAATCTTAACGATACTAAAACTAGACACTAATTTAAGTTGAGCGTTTAACAGGATATCAAAACCAATAGCAAATTACAAATATGTACTCAATATTAAAAGTTACAAGTATATTACTGAGTGCAGATACTATTAGGAACAAAACAGCAGTAACTGTTTATTGATATCTTTTTGTTACGGTCCAAAACAAATGTCAATTATCAATTTAAATTACCGGTATGTTTTTAACAATGATTTCACTAATGTATAACATAAATTGATATCAAATTTCTAAATATAAATCTTATGTAAGTTATTACTCCTTTGCATCGCCAATGCCATCAGCATTTATGGCAAACATTGCTTCTGATTCGGGCAAACATGGTGAATCGTATATTTTACAAATTCTTGTTTCGCCACGACCTTTCCGCAAATACAATCGAGTAGTTGATGAATGGGCCATTATATTTCCACCGATAGGTTTCTTAGGGTCCGCAGCAAACATCGCAGCACCGTCTACTTGAGCCACAACTTGATTCGTGATCAGAACAGCTACACCAAACTCATCCGCTAGTCGCAGCAACATTCGCAAGAATCTTGCCAGATGCATCTGTCGAGCAGACAATTCTCCACGGCCGGAATAATCGGTACGATACAGAGCTGTTGCACTGTCCACAATTAGCAACGCATAACGCGATTCCGCCATCATGGCGGACGCATGTAATAACAGTTGCGTCTGATGATCTGTGTTGTATGCTCTAGCATACGAAACATTATCTAAAACACCTGCTGCAGCTAATTTATATCGCTCCGCTACAGCCAACAATCTCTCCGGTCGAAATGTTCCCTCAGTATCAACGTATAAACACTTTCCTTCACCACCATTGCATTCCAGTGACAGTTGACAGGTCACAGCCAATGTATGACACAGTTGTGTTTTACCTGTACGAAACTCACCAAACATTTCCGTAATAGAACCCGTTTCGATTCCACCACCCAGTAACCTATCCAACTCTTTCGATCCGGTAGTCAAATGAATAATTTCCGATCGCTTCTGATGGAATTCTGTTGCAGTTGTGAAACCCATAGGCACAAGTTTCGAAGCTTCTACAAGAATTTTATCTGCTTTCGCTTCTGAAATTCCTTTGATTGTGATCAGATGCTTTTTGGGTGCAAAAGCAATAGCTTCTACTGTATGATAACCGGCTTCTTCAAGTTTTTTAATATCCCCCGCGGATATACCATTTCCCTGTAAAAATACACGTACGTATATAAATATGTATTTTATAACATTTTTCTTTGTTAAGTACCTCAAGTTTTATTATAAGTTGTGGTCCACAATCTTCATCAAAATCTTCACCTTCCGTTAAACTAACAGTAGATGCCGAAGCTTGAGCACTCATTTTGCTATATAAATGTTTAACGAAATTATACCAATATGAATATAAATGTTTACTAATAAATGTCAAGATCTCTTATCAAAGTATGTTACTTGACAGTTCATGTTTCTCAATGTTTTTTAAGGTTAAAAACAGCGGGTAGTCGTTGTTTACTCAGTATAAATACGCATGCGTACAATATTAATAATTATCAATGTACTTTTACATCGAGAAGGAAGTTTTCATTATAAATAAGATTGAATAAAACACAATTATTCTATGAAGTATTTTATTACAAACATCAAACAAGATAGTTAACATAATTCCATTCACAATTTACAAAATTAAAATGAGTACCAAATGATATCTAATGAATTCTCGAAATATTTACTCGATGAGTTTCTTGGCTTTGAAATAACGTCTCAAATAAAGGACTTGCCACGTTGCAAGACCCAAAAGGCAGCACATAGAAAACACACTGAAGTATAGCACTCTGCTATTGGTAGATTCTACAACAAAACATATATTCATAGTACACTAATGTTAAATATGCAAGATCTTTTAATCTGTACCATTTGTATCACGCATTTCTTCTTCTCGCTTTCTCATTACAGAAAAATCTTTGACAATCGCATCTGACAGATCTTCCAAACGTTTCAATTCGACTTCAATAGGTTTTAACTTTGCAACTTCTCCGATCTACAAGCAAATATGTATTTAATAAGTGTAATATAATGCTTGAATTATAATTACTACTAACCACTTCATAACTTTTAGCTTCAATACCGTGTTTGGTGACAAGCGACACTTCTTGGCTGATTCCTCTTTGATCTACAACAAACAAACAAACATTGAAGCAGGTTTAACAGGAAAAAATATTGTAGTTATTTACGTGGAGGGACTCGAGATATAAAGCAAATTTCGAATGTATCGTAGTTTTCTGTTACAAATGAGAATTTCCCTTTCGAAATATCTTCTCGTTGTGACAATATGTGGCCTTTAGAATCTCGTACCTGCAGTAAAAATAAAACTTAGAAATATTCATAATATAAAAGTATATTAAAGTTGTTAGTACACGTACCACGTAGTCGATCTTTTGGCCGGGAGCTTCTGATACTTCAAACTCTCCAGTAATTAGTACGTTCTGTTGTAATTCTTCTTTTAAACATTTCTGTGTGTTCGGCTCCAGGTTCCACATAATACAATTCACTTGAGCCAGTGCACAAAAAACTAATACACACGAATATGTATATTTCATGATTGCGATGTATTGTCAGTAGACGGATGAAAATAAGTTTATATATTTGTACTAGAAAACTAAAATATTGTAATATAACATGTCAAACTGACAAATGGACATTCAGAAGCGGTGAGCTGGCGATAGCCATGTGACAGAAATTAGTAATAGATCAATAGATTTGTTGAAGTTGTACCTAATTTCACAGGTATGAAAAAGCGCTTAAATTCAAATTCAAATATCTGTGATCATATTAGATTCTGAAACTTGGTGTCATTTCACACTGAGCGTTAAATAGCCTTTTAGTGAAGGATAATTTATGCTGCGAATTCTTGGACAGATTTTAATGAGATAAGAAATACCGGTGTTTAGATTGGTATTTAACTTAACTGTTGTCTATAACGTATTCTTTTAATTTATATCAGGACTAGCGCTATCCGATGATAGTAAAAGTGACCTTCAGTAAGTTTTACAATCAGATAAATGTATTGTGATATTTATATTGTGTAGTAAATGTAGAAGAATTTGCATTGTTTTTGGTATTTTTGTAGATTTTGTGTATTCTAATAAATAAGCTACCAATTTTGTTATTTTAATGATATTTATTTTACTACAAACAATTATGTTACAATATAAAAATAAGTGCAATCGCAGGGATATTTGTGTATGCACGACCATCTCGATTATTGGAGTGTAAACTGTTAATCGAAAAGCTCGGGTAAAAATATACGCGAGTTTGGTTCCTGCCTCAAACATTGCCATACATGTGGTCCGCATTCCACAGTAAACTATAGATATCATCCTGGTGTGAACTGATAACTCCCGTGATAGACATTAACAAATATTTAATTGTGATATATAAAATAAAATACAAAACTTTGTACAACTAGCGATAAACAATAATATAGATATTTTATTTACTAACATATGGCGTGTCTGAACCTATAAAAAATAAAATCAATTAGATAATATTCCATAGTGCAGTGAAACTAATGTTATATACCTAAGAAACTAAGTAATGTTGGTAATAATATCAATCCATGCAGTGCACCGATTATAACAATGCCCAAATACATTCTGAAGTAGAATATCTGGAAAATTTGAGATTGCGCAAAAGCAAGAACGATAATTCCCGCAAATTTTGTCAACGTGATTCCAGAAAGAACCTGGAGAGAAATAAACAATATTAATAAAGTAAAATGCAATATGTAATACGAAATTATATTGTGTACACATTACGTACAGAGCTTCCCATGTTATTTAAAGCATCAGTAGCTTTTTCAACTGATCCAGTTTTGGTTGACACTGCAAATGCATGTACGATATGACTACAAAATTCTACAGATATACCGACAGTCTGAAAAATAGCAAACAAATACATATTATCTGTATTATAATCAACTTTTAACATGACATTAACGTACCATAACCATGTTGACAAGTGACACGGCATTCAGTGTTATATTCCACATATACATCATGCCAGCCAGGTTCACCAAGATTAAGAATACTGTCAATAGAACTATAAGTGCAGAGAAAATGTTCAGACCAGTTAGTAGCAATGTCACTAGGAATACTGTCAGTAACGAGAAGCCTAACGATTTAAATGTTTCGGTCCAGATTGTCAAGTATTGTTCAAAGAATACGTAAAATACACTAGAATGAATACGTAATTTGTTAATAATTATTATATATGATTATTCAAACTAATATGTTTTACCTATATGCGAAAACTTCAACTCCTGTCGTATTTATCGTTGCTGTTAGATTATCAGCTATAATTCTAGCATGTCTTAAGGCTTCATAATAATCTTTAGAATTCCTCAGCACACTGTGATACGACATTATGTACGAGTCTAAAATTGTAGCTGTACCATTGTCGTCTAGTTCATAATTGACACTCTATGAAACAACATTGTAGTTAGACATATTTAGTTATTATCCTAACTAGGTCATTCTTACCGGTCCATAAGATGCATGGCCTGCTTTAGCGCATGTGTCATCTGGATTGTCTTGCAAGAAGAAGGACAAGTATGTTTCAAAAACTTCTTTAGTTGGAAACGAACCTATCTGTGTTGCGTTTTCATCTGTAAAACAGCTTTCGCATTCGTTACCTGCGAATAAAATAAAATAATTTGTTGTCTAGAATAAAAGAAAATTAGATGCGATGTATTGCTAAAATGATTAGTATGAATATTTGTCAAACAAGACTGTATACTGCCATAGTGAAACGTCGTATTTTATAAACATTAACCCTAAACTGCTTGTTGGTTTATGTATGACAACTTTAATCTGTTCGAAAATGTATCTGTAAATGATTCGTCTGGGTTCTGACATGTAGCAGTGCTTTTGTTTATAGATATTAAACCTATTTCATGTAGATTTTATTAAAAAAGTTAGTGAAAAAGAAATACTAAAGGTATATTTCTTATAAAAGATCATCTTAAAGTACAAAACATATTTTTACCAGTATATTGATGCGGACAAAATGAGTTGTTGCCTTTGAAATATTTACAACAATCAACACCGCCCGTCCATTCGATGAAGTCATCCATCCATGAATTAGCAGGTCGTGATAGATATGTACTGCAATATACATCAGTTAGTCATTATGCATGTCATAGCAAAAGCATCAATTCAGTCATTGCATGCAATTACTATTAAAACTTACATTCCTAATAGGGTGATTTTTGTAATGAGTAGGAAAGAGGTATGGTACGGTACTTGCAACTAATACTACAAAAACTATATATCAACTTTAATAAAAACAAAGTTAATAATACGTTAAAAACAATTATATAATTATGACTTACATGTTTGTATATTCGGATGCAATGTACAACTGCGTGCTGAGTGAATTAATATCACACCCTTGGCCGCCGCATAGCATTGTCTGGACATCTTCCTTTGTGTAATTCAGTCCTGTCTTTATAATCCAATATACTGGCGGTCCCATACTCAACAGTTCTTTCATAAACTAGAAACAAAATTAATAAAGTGACAACATTGTAATAAATTTATTGTTTGTCGTTAGTGTATTGAAAGGTTCAATGAAAAATAACATTATTTGATAGATAATACAGTATATTACCTCGAAATATTTCAAAACATGGCTGTCCTGTGGCATTGACAACTCTTGATCTAACCCAGGCTCAATGCCAGGCGCCATTGCAATACTTGTGCATAACCAGAACCAGAAAAGAATAATAACCGCAACGCGAGTCTTATAACTGCAAAGAAATAAGTTAATAAATATCTAATGATGTGTGGTGCGCAACTAATCATACTTCATAATAAATGGTGTGAAAACATTCGACCAGAATCTATGGAGGAAACCTTTATCATCGTTCATTGCGTCATTGCTGCTGACTTGCCAACAAAACAGAACATCCATTCGATTTGACTGTAAGAAATAATTAGCATTGGTAATTCTTTATATTCTTGTTTGTAAGTCTAGAGACGATAGTTATCAGCTAAGTTTTATAAACTTACCACATATCTTTTGTCGTCCAGAGAAAGAAGAGCAATAAATGCTGTTATTTGTAAAATAAAGTCAACTAAAACAGCCACGGCAGCGTACATGGCAAATGTGTTTACGGCCGGCATATCTGACAGTGTACCTGTGTAGAATATGTTGTCAATTTACAGCAAGATCACGAAACGCACTGAACATTACCAATAGCAAAACATGCAACTTCAGAGACACTGGTTAGGAGTATTGATGGTCCTACTTTGGAGAGGGTAAGACCAATTTGTTCATCAGAACTGAGTCCTTCTTTTCTGTTACAGAATAAGTAATTATTGTATATATAATTCGAAAATTATTAACACAAGTAATTGGTCATTAATTCAAACATACCTCGGTGATCGCAGGTGAGTCTGGACAATGATAAAAATATTATCAACACCCACAGCCAGAACTAGGAATGGGATAACTTCAATTGTAAGTAGCGTAGTTGGTACGCCTGCATAACCAAAAATTCCCAAAGAACACAGTACAGAACATAGAACAATGACAATTCCACCGACGGCTAAAGTAACCTTACTGTCGACCTGTAGATCAATTAAACAGTATTATTTCTTCATTCTTCATGCGATACATACAATAATTAAACTTACCAACAGTGTTCTGCAAGATTTAATACGTCCCAGAGCTATTGCAATGTACACAAACATGACACCATAACTTATAACAACCGTTGACATTTCAGCTTCGGAAACTCTTTCTAATTCATCTTGTATAGATCGTTCACTACTATATGCTATGTCCATATATTTCGGTTTCTCATTCTTGTCCCATTTCTTCAGTAAAGCTATGAACCTATATAAGACACAATCGTTCATAAAAGTTTAAACAATACATGTGAATGATTGAAATGTTACTTTTTCTCCCATTCCAGAGCGGGTACCAAGTCGTCTTCTTTCACATGATTGTTAACTAGAAATGTTAAAACTAGCGCTTGAGCTTCTCTGAACTGGTCACCAAAGTCACCGAGGGCAATAGCAGGTTCTACAGGGCCGCCGTACAACGCCAAACATTCAGGTTTATACGGAGTCCTAATTTAAATAATATTATTTATACATGTGTAACTAACAAACTTCGAAAAATTTTACTCTGTTTATTAAAATTAGCATCAAATTGTTAAAACAAGCTAACGAAAAATTAATTCCCTAGTAATTATGATTTTATGTTAATGCATATTATGTATGTAATTATTAATAAATTTTAGAATCTCTAAAGTTATGGTTTAAGAATGAAACATTTTATGTAGCTTACTCTAAACAGTTGTGTATAATTTTCAGGTAACTATTCTCCGGATCTGTCACGTTGATTATTGACGTGTAATTGTTCATATAATACCCGAATACTGATTGAATAGTACAATTTTCCGTTGTCACAGGTCCTGTAAATGCGTTAGAAATCGGAGCAAAACAAATTTTGTTTAGTCCTGTATCATCTTCTGCACCAATCTGTAGGCAAAAATAAATGAATTCGTATTTAATACCGATTTAAATAACATATATATTACCGCTTCTATTTGGTGTTGTAGTTCGAGAACTTTTATCATAAATTCTCTGTTAAATGCCGGACCGTAAGTATACGTTTGATTCGTTTCTGTGTCATTATAGATAACCTGTGCAGAAAACAAATAGAATTTATTGTCACATATGTATTATAATTCTGAAATAAATGTACTTTCAAAACGATACAAACTTACTTCTGATAGTCCTATTGCTTTGATGAATATCTGTTCAGTTCTGTAAAACGGCTGAAAACGAGATTCGAAATAGTCTTTCTCTACGCGACTTCTGCTCCCGGGCGACGCCCATATTTCTACTGGATTAACAGTCACATTAAGTTGGAATGTCCCATAACCTAGTCCGAAAATTGCCCACGATAATAGAGCTAATACTAATATATTGTTTCTTGCCATAACTGTAACGAAATTTTCATGAAACTATAACCATCTCTGGCAATAGACAAAACAAAATATCTTACTTGTTCCCCACTGTTTGAAAAATTCTTCAATCATTCGATTAATGCCATCGCCAAATCTTTTATTTGGCAGATTTGCCGCCGACATTTTATTTTCATATACTTCAAACGAATCTAAAATGCAACAAAAATTTAGCAATTCCTAAACTGTGTATATCCGTTCTTTTAATAAACATAAAACATACGGAATTTAATTATATTTTCTCTGTCTTTGAAACTGGCATTAATAAAATCGTAATTATACCTTGAGTAGATTGACTGTAACTTTTGTGCCGATTGAGAACCACCATAAACAAAACTGCAATAGTTCCTAATAAGAACAGGACGATTGCTATAATAAAAGAGATGCCTGGCAATTTAGCAATCTCGTACTGTTTGCTATCATCCTCTGGAGCTACACCAACAGGACAACTGGTCTCACAGTCTACACAACTGCATCCGGGCATATCGTCCTAGAGCAAAAATATACGTACATGATGTCTGTTAAGAGTTATTCACATTATGCAATGCACGCTTACGCCTTGGTATGATAAGTGACATGGAACTGTAGTTAGATTTAATACATTCTTTGCTTCCGGATCCGTGATTGCATTGTAGTTGATTTGGAAAGGAACAAACTGATTCGTTTTATAGTCGCCCATGTAGTCATACCATCTGGAAAGATTAGTAATATTTACTACAAAATATGTAATGTTATAAATGATATAATATACATAGTCTCAACTATAGAATGAGTTCATATGTAACAAAGTATTACTGTGTTATTACATTTGAGGATTGCAAAGTTGTGCTGATGTTCCACAGGCCATTTCTATGGCTAACCGTCCACTTTGTGGCATACTAACATGTTTACATGAATCATAAGTTTCTTGCATGTACGTTGCACTTATGTTGATGGTCATTTCTACAATATATTCCTTGTTTGCTAGAACAAACTGTGATTAACATCTAACGTACTTACTTATCTATTTATAGATTGTGATATTCACTTACTTTCCTTATTCATCTCAGTAACGAAATCGCCTATAAAGTCGCTTTGGTTAACACTACACGTAAAACTACAAATGGATTGTAACATATTCCCAAAACACGTCGGACATCGTTTGAAAATACTTTCGGCTTTTGATAAACTCTTGTCCATAGATGCAATCATATCTTTATCACAACATGTTTTAACTAAAGTTTCATCTGCAATATGACATTAAAATCAAATTAAACAATTTTAGCCAAGTTTTGCGGATTATCACTTACTTCCAAGTGGAAAGAAAAACGGACAGCGTTTCTTTAAAATGTTTAACGCTTCCTTATCCCGTAAATTATCTGCGTCATGATTAACTCTGCAATTTTGTTTATTTCCTTTGTCGTCTGTGTTACATTCTCCATACATTACACATGTTTGTTGAATAGATGGAACGACGAAGAATGCAATCAGAAGTGCCGCAACAATGTACAATCTTGTACCTAGATAAAATACATCACTGTAACTGCATACAATATATAACTTACATGCATACTCTTCAAAATAATATTAATATTCAGACTGGATATTTTTATTTTAGATTTGATAGTTTCGCTATTTAATTCATTTTGTTACAAGGCAAGAATTATTATTAGGACATAACGAGATAGTATTCTACGTGAAGAATAAATGTAGCAGCTTTAGGATTCAGATATTTGAGTACTTACATGTCATTTTGAAACTGTTCAAGTGAAGTTTGCTGCACAGATCGTTAGTTGATCTAGTCACATTACCTGTGATATTTCAACACAAACCTGATAAATACTGATTCGATTCTAACGATTTAATTGATAATCTTTGGCGCGATACTTAGCACTAGGAATTAGGATAATTTCATGCAAATTCGTTGCTTAATATTAACAAATTTTGGACACACAATATATTTAATGTCATTTGTACCACAATCACCCAACAACTGTATTCTAAGGTGGATGCATATTGTCGAAACAGTTATTCTTAACGTAATCTTATTAATACAAGATAAAAATCACACATCTCAGTCTGTAACACAGGTGTTGTGTGATAGACACCTGTGTAAAATCACTGATAACATTATCATTAGTAATTGAATAAAACTTATTGTTGGAAATACTTGTAATTGTCAGTGATAACGATTACGCATTTTTCCAGACGTTACATTGTAACGTTAATTCATGTTAATTATGAACGCGCAATTCTAAAATAAAATGATCAGTATGAATTCAAGTAAAAACTTTGTATGTTGAATTCTTTAATACAAATTACTTGGTTGGAACTATAAATCAAACTGCAATATTGGGATTCCTCTAGCAAAATATTATTACAATATATTATTACTAATGTATAAAGTGTAATCAGCAATTATAGTAGCAAATTTGTAGGCACTACAAGGTTAATTCTATATCATTGAATTTCATCGTATAAATTTTCAAGGAACTTTAATAAGATATTTTATTTTTGATTATGGTGGAATGAATACACACGAGTCAAAATTATCATGTTATTTATTTAGATTTTATAATTTTTTTCTCCAAAATATATCTAAATGCATACATTTTTTTTTTACAAAAATCATCATTCAGAAATTTAACTTGTTAGTGTGAGTTCGAGACGATTAATAATTATCTTAAAACATTGAATTATGTACAGGTCATATATAGATATATTTTACATTATATTTCAACGATACATACATACACACAAGTATTGTACGTACACCCTTATGTACATATAGGTAATTTGTTAATTGATTAAAACTAATATTTATATAACAAATATCGAATCAGATCATGATTCGATTCATAAGACAGGTAACAATAACAATGAAGAGTATCACTGAAACACAATAAAATAACAAATACAAGATGAGACGTAAGAGTAACAATTATTTCAACAAAACACATGTTTATCACGCGATTTTAATCCATTTTCCTGTGGACATATTCATGACAGCGTCTCGTGCAGAATATCCTGAGGTATTTTCCATATTTTAAGTAAATGATCTTTCTTTGTACCCGCAATAATCTGCAAACCATGTATGTATAAATATCAACTATTTCATATTGATCGGGTGACGCGTCAAATGCATCTAATACTATGTATCGTAAAAACATTTATTTGTGATGTGTGTCTATATTATTTATTTTCTAGTTATATTAAGTCCAGCTATTAACTGGCAAAAACAAATATATGTGTTGAATGTGACTAGATAATAACTCTGATTTTAGGTTAGCAAAGTAAACAGATTTACGAATGTCAGAAGGAGTGTATGGAAGATGAACTGTGAACTTACAATATTGTTGCTGATGGCCAATGACAGCAGCATACCGTCACCAGGGCCGGCGATTGCTTTCACTTGCTTGTGCGTGCGTGTGTTGTACACGTAGATCATGCCATCGTAGCAACCGGCGAACAGCAATGCTTTGTACATCAACATGCACACAACACCCTTGCCAGCTGTATACGCTCCAATCTGGCTGCCATTCTACAAATTAATAAACATGTACTTACACATATGTCAAAATATCGTGATAAATGTAACTAGCATTATTAATCAATCAATGCATGGATTAGTATATACCATATATAATTTATTTCGATGTATTGTCGGTTTTGCTTTTATCAACAAAAGATATAAGATGTTTGACAGTTAATTATATTATACATATTTCAGAATATACTCGTATTATTTACTTAGTAATGCAGAACTATTTTTGACTATTCTAAAAAGTTTTTTTTTTACAAATTTCTTGAAAGATTGTGGCTTATGAAAGAAAGGCTAAAGTCCTTTTTTATATTTTGTGAGTGTTTTAAGAGGTTCATATATTTGCCGCTGATTTTTTTGAATGATACACCTGACTTGATTATTTACAAGACGCATGTTTTTCTAAAATTCTACTTCAAGTGTACTGATAAAATTCTGTTCTACCAATGTGCAATCAATGAGTGAACTTTAGTCTCGTACCTATTGTTCATTACTATCAAATTTAATTATACAAGCAGCTGTATAAATATCTCAGATAAATTTATAAACTAAACGAGTGTAACCTTAGAATTGTTCTTTGAGTTATAATACTTAAATCGTTGTCTGTTCGTCAAATTTGTACATTGAGAATATCATTTCGATATTGTTAGACTTTGGACGCATTAAAACTGATCTATTTCAACAGAGATAACCTACAAAAAATTTCCCACATATGTTTCTTATTATAGAATCTGATAAGATAATTTTATAACATGTTAGAAAAATATTGATATTCACGGTCATCAATATAATCGGACAATGACACTCATTTTTTTTTTTGTAATTCAAGAAAGTATCTATTTGATTATCATAATTATATAATTGTATTATGAATTGTCAACTTCCCTTGTTCGTATAACTTGGTAGCTTATAGATCAAATGGATTGTAAATATTTAGTACTTACATTAAAGTCTAGTATGAGGATGCCTTTGTCGCTGGTGCCGCAGTACACCATACTGCGATCCAAGTACAGCGAGTAAATCGTTGGTCTCTGTTCTTGGCACATAGTACGTAACAGCAGCCCCGTGAACGCATCGCGTACCATGATCTCACGTTTCCGAGACGCGAGAATAAGTATCTGCCGGCTACCCTCTGTGGTTGCTTTTATCATAAGTACCGTAGCGCTCGCAATCGTCAGACTTTGGTCATGTAACAGTTTTTTCTAACAAACAGTACGCATCACACAAAAGAATATTTAGCAATGAACGAGAAACACAATTCACCTCCAATACGAATGTGTAGCCTGTATGTGAAGCATGTTTACCTTTATATTGTATATGAACAGCAGGCCATCGTACGTGCCGAGGAAGATATGACCCCAGGCGCTGTCCATGCACTGGATGGCCTGTTCCACGGTGACATGGTGTACCGTCTCGGCCGTGTCAATGTTGTAACACTTCAGGCAACAATCTAGTGAGCCGCTGTACAACAACGGAGAGTCGATGTTCAGCACACTTCCATGCACGAGGTACATACACGTTACTGCCTTTTTATGGCCCGTGTATGCATCTTGAAGCGAGCCCGTCTTCATACAATACTTGTATATTGTACCATCCTCCGAAGCCGCAAGGAATTCATCACCAATAACCTAATAATTCAAATAGTTCATTGCAGACTTATTTTACATAGAAAAAGATTTGGGATTGCATAAAAATCCAATCTAATAATAATAATTAATGTTAAATTAGCTTACCTTCAAATCTAGAATAGATTTTTGGTGGCCCATACAAAATATTCCATCATCACCAATTAAATCAACTTCTTCCACAATTTCTTTCGTTGGCAATGGTTCTTCATGAAGTGTAATATTTTGTACTTCTTCTTTTTGTTCTACTGTAACGTTATCTACTGTTTCCGTTTCTATGATTCCCGGTACACTTACATCGTCCTGTTTGTTGCTTGTGTTCTGCTCCGGTTCAACACTGTTCTGGACTATATTATTGTCATGGTGTTCAATGGGATTATCATCAATAGTTTTACTTGTACTCGGCGTTGTTAGAATTGTGTTATCGACTACGGAAATCTCAACTATAATTGGTGTATTAACAGTGTCCTCTATAGGCTGTTCCTCTACAATAGTGGGTTGTACTTCTGGTAAGATTTCTATGGCTGGTGATAGGTTAGGCATAGGTACTGCTTCAGTATCGGATTTGTCCGGTTTAATTGCGGGTATATTCACTCTTTCCAGTTGTACAAAACAAGGAGTGGTAACGACTGGAGAAAGACATTCAACTATATTAGACTGCATTTGTACCACTACTGGTATTTCTGATGTACTAATATCTTCTAGTTTAGGTTTTCTAATAATTTTCTTCTTGGATTTCGGTCTCCCAACCTTTCGTGGCTGATCAGAGACTATTTGTTCTGTTTCAGGGGCAATTGAGGAAGCGTCTTTTGATAATGAACTCGTCCTTTGAATACTGCTAACAGGATCAACTGGATTAATTACTGGTGGAATTAACTTTGATTCTGGCTTTTCGCCCGGTTTTTCTATAAGATTCCCAACATCTATTGCAGTGTCTTTGGCCAACGGTGCACTAATTGTCGAATCATAATCTTTTGCCACTTTCGTCGTTTTTAGTTTATCCTTACTGTCTATTGTTTCTTTACACAGAGAAGTTGATCTTCGACGTGTTTCCATGCCTATCGCCGATATTTCTTTAGCGCACCTGTCAGGCAGTTCTTCGATAAGTTTATTCTTATTTTTAGTAACTTTTGTTTTGGATTTTGTGGGCTTAACTTCGGGTTCATTATCTTTGAACAGTGTAGCAACTCTTACTAATAGTGGAATATTATCATCTTCTGACGATTCATCACAAGTTAGAGTTTGTTTCGAATCTGTAACATCTTGTGAAAGGCTGGTATTAGTTTTTAACCGTTTCGATGATGATTTATCAATGTCCTCTTTCGCATCGTCATTCGCTTTCAGAGTTTTCACATTTTTGCCTTGTTCTGTTTCTACATTACAGGTTGAACGGGATTTAATTCGTGTGCGTGTTTTTATGACTGGAATTTCGTCCATTTTATTTTTTCTACTAACATCGTCTTTTTGAGTTGCTTCCTCGTTTTGTGTCTGTTCTACGTTGACTTCTATACTAATACTTGTTCTTGTCTTTCTACCCCGATTTTCAGTAGCTGCAATTATTTCGCTTTGCTTCATAAGAGATTCGCCGTGTTTCGTTTCTTGCGATGTGGCACTTTCTAATTGAATTCTTTTATCCTGTTTGATTTTATTTTTATTACGTGACTTTACAGTGGGACTATGAATTTCTTTGTGTAATTCCTGGTCTATAACTTCCATATCGTAATTTACACCAATGGGTTTCTTGATTTTACTAGTAGTACGAGTTTTAACATCAGTTTTCATTGTCTCTTGCGGTTGTACTTGTTCCATGTCCTCTTCCACATTATCTGGATTTGATTTATTCTTATTTCGCGATTTTACACATGCCACTTCCTCGAGTCCTTCTCCTTGCTTGCATTTCTGTACAGCGACTGTTTCCACGTGTACATTCACATTCGTAATATTTGTATCAGGTTTCATGGCACGCTCAGATCTATTCAATCGCGTCTCATCATTTTCTGTAAACAAATCCAATAGTTTTCGGTTTTTATTCCTCGTTTTCATGTTCGGTAACTTCACACGGAACTTCTGCACATTAGAATTACTATCGTTGTTTGCGTCATCTTCCGTAAATACATCAATTGGATCTTCCAAATCGTCAGCGGATTTCTTCTTCTTTCGTTTTGGGGTTATTCGTTTTTGTAGACGTTTCTTTTTCGGAGTTTTATTCGCTTGCATCTCTGAATCCATATCATCACTTGGATCATTATCATTCTTTACGCTTTCCGTATGTTCTGTCAAACTAGATTCAGATGGTGTAATAGATAGAGGCCGCTTGCGAGGGTTGTCATTAGTTACACTAGATTCAGAGGGCGTGACGGATAGCTGCCGTGGCCGTAGGATATCAAAAATGGGCGTTTTGCCCCGGATTTGTAAGGTTTCATTGGTCACACTAGATTCAGAAGGCGTTACCGATAATTGTCGTGGACGCAAGGTTTGAGAAATGGACACTTCCACTAAATTCTGTGAAGTGTCATTTGTTACACTGGACTCAGAAGGCGTTACTGACACCTGACGAGGACGTGAAGCTACAGAAATAGGCGTGTCATCTAAAATTTGTGACGATTCATTTGTTATGATAGATTGAGATGGTGTATTTGATACTTGTTGATTCATGATTGGTATTGAAATGGGCGTTTCTGCACGAATCTGTTGCATTTCATTGATTGTGATCGTTTCAGTGGGTGTTACAGATAATTGTCGCATTCTTGATTGTTCTAGCGGTGTTTTTCGATGTACAGATTCTGAAACGCTTGATTCAGATAGTGTAATGGATAATCGTCGCTTTTTAGATGGCATTTCAGATTCTTTTTCTATACTACTAGACTCTGACGGAGTTACTGACAAATGTGTTCGACTGTATGTACTGGTGATATTTTCGCCTACGCTGATTTCTGAATGCGATGGCGAGAAGGCTCGTTTCCTCGAGGACTCAGTACAGATACATGGTTTGGGCGAATCCACTTGTATGTTAGGCATTAGCAGAGGTACTTGCATGTCACTGATTTGTAACTTTTTATACAAGTTCCACTTTTCATGCATAAGTTTCTGTATCTCCATATCAATTGAAATAAGACGGTTCAAAATATTATCTCTTGGATGACAAGATGCATCTATTGGGATACAAATTTCAATTGGTTGAGCAACTCCTGTACTATTACTTAAGGTACTGTTAACTAATGATGAAGTTGCAATTGATTCTTTTGGTATGTCCAAATTTGGTGTTAGCAAGGTGGTATCAACTGATTTGCTGTGTTCTGTAGAATCTTTTTTGTCTTTCTCCTTTCTAGAGTATGATTTATCTGATTCTTTTGTCTTCTTAGGAGATTCTTTATGACTACTCGGCTTGTCCAACTTTTCATGTGGTGTATTCGTACTTTTTGTTTTGGTTTCTGGTTTCTTTATTGTACTGGTTTTAACAGTACTTGTGCTTTTATCTTTAGTACTTGCACTCTTCTTATGCTGATCTTCGTTTTTATTAGACTTTTTCTGTGGCAAGTTCGAGTTGCTCTTTAATTTCTTCATCTCTTCACTATGCGTTTTTGGTTCATTCGTTGGTTTTAAAGTATCCACATTGATTTTATCAACACTATTGTTCTGTTTATCAGATTCTTTGCTTCTATCTCGTGGTTTATCTGATTTACTCACTTCTTTGCGTTTAATTCTGTCACCTTTCTCTTTATCTACAGATTTACCTCTAGGTATAGTTATCTTCTCCTTACTGTTGGATCTACTGCTCGATGATTTCTCTGCTTTATTGCTTTTATCAATTTTGTTAACACTTGGTTTATCGGTCTTCTCCGTTCGTTTATTTCGTGTATCTTTACTTTCCTTGCCTTTACTCTCATCTTTATTGCTAACTTCTTGGCATATCTCTTTTGCCATATCCTTTAATGTATTTATATCAGCATTACGTTTTGACACAGGTTCTATACTTTTGTTTAGATCTCTTTGTACACTGTCTGAATTTTCTACTAGGATATTATCAATTTTGTCTGATTGTTTGGGATCACTAATTTCTTTAGATTGCGTTTTATTGCTAGCATTTTCTTTTGGTTGTTCCTCAATTGTTTTATCAATGGGAGTATCTGGTTGAGCATTATCATTTTTAGGTTCTGATATTTCTTTATTATGAGTAGAGTCATTCGAATGTTTACTATTAACTTTATCAAGTAAATTTGATACAGTAACATCGTTTGCACATTCTTGTACACACGGTAATTGCTCAATAACTTTATTTGATGATTCATCTTCTTGCTTAATACCTACATCTAAATAATCGTTAGATTCATCTGACGACGATGACGTGGATTCTGGTTCTTCTTTGATTTCTAAAGACACCGTATCTGTCTGCGTTTGTTCAATGCGAGCTTTTTTTGCTAATGTTTTTAATGAATTCTTACTAGTTTTTTCACTTGTATACAATTCTATTTGTTCATTTACTTTACGCAAAGGATTCACATTTGAAGTATTAGCTTTCACATTGGAAGTATTTACAGTTGAATTACTATTAGATTTATTTGTATCAGAAGGGCGTTTAGAATTGTTTACATTAACACTGTCAGTTATATTGTCATTTTGAGTTATTTTAGATCGCGTTACTTTGACTGTTCGTTTCACAGGTTCAGTATTAATTACACTAACATTATCACTTGTAACTTCAGAAGTTCGTACAGTCAGCTGATCGTCACTAGTTGTTAAAGGTGCAGCTACACTTAACTTTTGCTGTACTGCGTTTGTTTTCAAGATATTTTGTACGGTCTGTGCGAGTTTAGTAATGTTCTGTTCGATATCTCTTTTCAGTCCCACAAGTTTTCTGCTTGGTGAATTATCGATGCTGTACTCTTTTTTCTGTGCTGGAGTTTTTACAGGAGTACCGGGTAGTTTTCTCTCCGTATTCCTTACAGGTGACATTTGTTCAATGGTTGCTCTCGATGTGAACTTGTTATTATCAGCAGTACCTGAATCTGTAACATATAGATTAGATTATATAACAGTATGCTTTATGAATGCTAGCTAAAGTTTTTTCATTGTTTACTAGATTTTGTAAATGCTTGAAGATGTCTCAAAAAGACGAAACATGTAATAATTTCATAAATAAAGGTGGTAGATTTATATTTAACATAGCATTAAGATAATATTGTAACCTATGATTAGTTGAATGAATAAAGTTTACATTTGACATAAGAGGAACATCAATAATGTTTAAGCAGAATTTCCTTATTTGTAATTAACCTACAATATAATTTTAATACTATACATGCACTACTCGTAATAATTAAAGTGTATAATAAAAAATGAAATACTTTACCAATGTTTGTGACAGAAGATATACTTTGAACGACAACTTTACTAGTTGCATTGGCAGAGGACTGCAAACTATTGCCTTGGGATTCTGCGTGTTTCGGAGTCATGATGTCAAGAGTAACACAACTTATTGGTGGTGTATAGCTGCCTGGATATTCAGCGCAATGAAGACTTACTGCTTTTTCTATTCTGTTCGATTGCAAATCTCCAGTATTCATCTTTTGCATATCATTTGCTATTTTCTTTGGTGTGTTATCACTTTTTTTCTTTTGCGCCTCTTCCACTTTCTTCCTTGTTATATCTTTATCTTTCTTGTTTTGTACATTTTGAGCTGTTTTCTTCTGTGTATCTTCCACATTCTTCGTCTGTATAGTTTCTAATTTCTTTTTTAACACAGCTTCATTAAGTTTCTTTTGCGTGAGTACATTTTGTATGAGCTGTTTTTGTATATTTTTCTTTTGTACTTCCTCTATTTGGCTCTTTGACTCATCTCTTACTTCTATAATCTGCACATTTTCTACTACTTTTTGTCGTACACCTATCGTTTTCTTCTTTGGTACATTTTCTATTCTTCGTTTTTGCACATTTTCACATTTCTTCTTTATCTGGCCATCTTCTCTTATGTTGCGCACTGTCGACATTTGTCTATCCTTCTCCGATGCTACGCATACCTTGAACCTTTTCTTTTTTGCTTTAAATTTCGCATTTTGTTCCTCGAGCATTTTTCTTTTGTATAACTCTTTCTGTTGTCGTTTACTTAGTTTCCGCTTATCTGTAGTATCGTTCTTCACTGTCATCATGTTTCTGATACGTTCATTCAATGACTGTTTATATTTTCTGTGCGAATCCGTTGGAGACTTGGATTTACATCTTCGATTATATTTGTATCGATTGTGTCGTCCGTCTGTATTTTTGTCGTATGAATTAGCATGTACATCATGTTGTCTCTCTTCATGGTTAATACTAGAGGTTCGTGAACTATCAACGCTAGGTACTCTATCCGACAAACTGTCATGAAATCGTTCACGGGTCATTTCATAGATACTTTCATGTGATTTACTTCTAGTGATAAATTTACTTTGTTGTACATTAATACTTTTTACAGGGTTACATGTGCTTCGAGATAGATTTTCTTCACTTTTGTTGCTCACAGTACTAGTAGACGCAGTTTGTTTGGATTTCAAGTCCCGTTTCGGTGCATTATTTTCAGTGGTATTTGTATTATTATTTACAGTCGAATTGTTCACCGACGTTTGCCGTGTTGGTAAATTCTTCTTCGATATCCAAACAGAATCAAAGTCAAACAACGTTGATGCATTATTTACAGTATTCACGTTGCTTGGACAATGTTGAGCGACAGTTTTGATTGCGTTTGTGTCGTCTTTATTGAGCGTAGCGCTAATATTTGCTATGCGGTCTAATAAATCGATATCAAGTTGATTATTCGAAGCCTGTAGTTCAGAAGAATCATGGATTACGTTGGCAGGTACAGGTGGTTCAAATGGTGGATTGCAGAATCGTACATCAGGCGAACAACTTCGAATTCGAGGCGTACTGGGTGGTGGATTAAACAGAGGATTTTTAGTTAAAAAGGGATCTGTATCTTCGGGACTAGGATTGATTCCCGGTATAATTGGATTTATTTCGTCGTTCATGTTAGGATTCATATTGTTCATATTATGGTTAATATCATTTAAATCCGGGGCAACTTCATTGTTCACAGTAAGTTCACTAGTTGAAGTATTATCCACAATGATTTCGGTGTTAATGACAGTGTTAGCTGCAGTAGGATTAGCAGGATTCATAGTCAGGTCGCTACGCTTCGTAGTCATGCTGATACTATCTGTAGTGACAATATTGGAATTATTTACACTGACATCGAAATTAACTGGCGGCAAAGTTATATCATCTAAAGACAAACTACTACCGTCCATAGTTAAACTAGTATGATCCTTCCTCAGGTTGGCCTTATTAACGTGAAAGTTGGTTTTGTTTAAATTTAGCTTAATATTAATTAAATTCTTCTTTTTTACGGAATTTTGTTTTACTTGTACTGTATTACATTCGATTGTATTAACGTTTTTTAAATTTGTTTTATCTATATTCGAATTCGTATTATCTAAATTAAAATTTGTATTAGTAAAATCCACATTGGTATTATTTACAATAAATTCGGTATTGCTTACATCTAAATCGGTACTTTTGCACGCACTATCTATATTCACATAGGTACGGTTTGTGTGACTGTCATTCAATTTAGAATCATCTGGAATTAGATCAGTCGTATCTAAATTCGAGTTACTGACATCCATATTGATCACGTTCGTATCGTCCATATTAAATATAATATTATCAACTGTATAGTCCGTATCATCTATTGCTAGCGGTTCCGGAATATGAATGATTTCATCTTCACAGATTCCTATAAAATCAGGTGACATATTATCACAAGGTTCGTCCCATAGACTCTGCTCACGGCACACACTGTCATTGTCAACATAATCGTTCGTCTTTAATTGTTCACTGCACGGAATCATTGTGAGAATATCACTTTCTAACTGCGTATTAACTTGTACCGGCAAACACTGATCACTACCGTCCAAAGTCCTATCATCAAGGGCACACAGAAACGTTGTCGGAGCTTGTGTTGTCAGATACGTACTCTCCGACAACAAATCATCCACCGGTTCACTCACATTATAATTAGATGTTGCTGGACTGTGCATAGCATCCATAAATATCGAGCACGATTGGACATTTGAAGAGTTCATTGCAAGAAACGCATTCTCCGACATAGTTTCCACAGCCTGCTGCGTTGAATTAGCACTAGTGTCAATTGTTCTACTGTTGAGAGCAAATTCAGCGGTTCTTGAAGTGTCTACCTCATCTTCGAACGGGTGCATTGTAATGAAATTAGATTCGGACAAGAGTTTTTCGGCTTCTTTGAACATTTTTTCCGGTTCCACTAATGTACAATCACTGCCACTACTGCTCCGGCGTTCTGGTACCTCTAGATCATTGTTTATATCTAACTGAAGTATTTTACTCAATTCCGCTACCATGGTGTCCGGTAATGAGACAAGTTCGACACCCAGATCAGGTACTATCGAGTTAAAATGATCGATCATCTCATTGCTTTCTTTGGAATACTCGTTTTCTCGGTTATTGTACATGGTACGCAATTCCGATGACAGATGTAATCGCATGTCGCGCACTAAATGTTGCAATGCCGCATCGTACCGTGTTGAGCCAGGATTGTTCACTAAACTTTGTATCTTACCCTTGGACATGTACGTAAACTGAGTGAGAATCTTTTTCCGTAACTCTTCAACGTCTACCGATTGCACTGAGTTCGTAGATTTTCTAACACGTTTACGCGTAATTTTCTCGGGAATTTTATGTTGGTTTTCATCGTGCGGGGCGGGTGACGGTATAGACACAAAACACTGAGGAGTTTGTATATTAACAGGTGTTAATGTTGTTGCAGGAATGTTTTCGCGATGAATCGATGTACTTGCACCTTCATTCAGGTTAAGTTGTTCTTTTATACGCGCACTGGCTTCAGCTATTGCTTTCTGTCTTGCCTCCTCAGAACCAGGCAACGGAGACAGCGGTCGTGAGATCACAGGCGGCTTCGACATCAACGGTCGCGGTGGCATCGGATGCCGTGGGGGCGGTAACGGCGGGAACCGGACATTGTGATGAAATGACGGTGCATTTATATTTGGAGGCCGCCAGTTATATGCATTCATGTGTGGTCGCTGCCATCGTATTTTGTTATCTCTGAAATGTACAAGCAATCCACTGACATGCATGTCTTGTTTTGGGGGGAAACAAACTACTGATAGACAAGTACCTGAAATTTGGTGCAGGTAGCATTGGCGCAAAGTTATTCCCACCTCTGCCTCTTCCATTATTAAACATGTTTGGATTTGGTCCACGAAAATGAAATGGACCTCGTCCGCGGCCTCGGAAATTCTTGTATTCATTCATTTTGTGTGTCTGCAAAGTTCCTAATGTAAAGTAAAGTAAGAATATATTTTATTTATACTTACAGATTTTTTAAAAATAACTTCTCACTATTTGTCATTGGTTATTTGTAAACCAATGAATATTTATAAGTTAGTATGTAATTAGTACTATTTACCAGCCCCTATTATGTGATATACACCATATTGAATAAATATTTTTTAAACGTGTAGAATTTGTTACTGTAAAATAACACCATAATATACAATATATTCTTACATATGTAATTTGACAGTTTACTGTTTAGGGGATATATCAACAACTAGGGAATTTTATGGCTGCAGCGCCGACAACGTACGTTCACATAAAGTCACTAGAATTTTCTGTATGTAGTGTTGCCAATGGTTGAGAAATAAATTTACAAGAATTGTAACAATCAGGTCCAGAATAAATGGATGTTTATATAAATTACGAAACAATTTATTATTATTGAGCAGAATTACAGTATATATTTATAAGAAAGTCATTACTGCATTAATACACTGAATGTGTCCAAACAGGCAACCCATTTTACACACGAGTAATGTAGGTTGCACATATTTTTTGTAATTCAAATTTCAATGGATGAAACAAATTAAATAAAATTCTAAAATAATAACTATAAAATTATCACTTATTGATCCAATAACAATCTATTTTTGAAATAAATATTGCTAATATTTTATAATTGCTTTATCAATAAATCATTAAAGAGCAACATCCTTATTACTTTGCGTAATTTTGTATTTAGTTTATCGCAAAGAATTCAAATTGAATTATGAACATATAATATAAGTTTAGTTATTTTACTTTTATCATATCAACGAATGACTTTATTATATATAATAATAGAATATTCAAACTGTATTAAATGTATTTAAACGAATAAGGTACACATTTGCTTGTTACTTTTTATGTTGAATGGATATATGAAATTGGCAATGTACTTTACAGAACTGGGTCGTCATTATCTGGTGCGCTGTATAATTTTTAGCATTCCCTGTACGATTTTATTGCATATTAATAACCGTCCTCGTATACGTATATTGTTCGTACGCCAGATAACAATAATAAACTTGCGATACTTTCGTGTAATTATTAATTTATAGGCCGCAGTGTTTTGGCTGGTCGTGCGACGATAAAAATTAAACAACTACCCATTGTAAATCACAATAATTGTATACGCGAATTAAGCAAAAACGTGCAACTCCGGCCAAATGACGATGCCAAGCTATGGTTTTTAATTTTTCAAATTAAGATTAATATTACAACTCGTAAATGTAATGAGTTTTTTTAAATTCACCTTCAGAGGCCAGCACCAGCTGTTATGTATACGAAGTCAAATTAATATTTTGTATTCATAATTCATCATTCATTTTATGTGTGTTTTGTTAGTAGGAATTTTTATTGTAGCATTCGTGGCCACTGTTTACGGGAATCATAAGCGATGTGGGTTTTAGTAGGTAGCTTTGCCAAAATAAGATGAAACGTGCTCTTGTATTGTATGTATATGTATATGTTTATTTACTAGATAAAGATTACAACTAAAACGAAAGGTTACTACAGATTTTATGCTTTCCTTATTGCGGAGTCGAAGCTTATTGTTCCGGACATCTCATCACGGTTCTATGAGAAGGATTGAGTTGCTCCAGGTTTGGCACTACACACTACTTTGGCAGCACTTCACACAACTGACCATTAAATACACTCACACAATTTTACACGACACTCATCTTTTTGAGAAGTTCTTCTCGTCACCTTAAAACTACCACTGATTATTTCATTTGTGTTATATTCATAGATCATACGTCGTAATGCTATGTGCTTACTTAGCAAGTCTTTTGATACCATTCGCATTGATGATGATTCATCCAAGGTTCACAACAAAATCGTTGTATCAGCAGTTTGTCATAGCATTCAAACATCCGATTCATCACATTATTGTATTCGTGGTTTAGTTAATTTTCTCATTCAAATAAAAAAAATCTTCGTTAATATCCAATTTACCCTTAGCGGAGGATTTGCCTAAATATTCTTTCATTCAAATTCATTAAATAATGTTAAATAATTGTGGTACTTTGTATGCTTCATATAAGTTATTTAAACTCTGTTATCACGACTTACTCGATTAAAAGTGTAATAATTTACACACCACAAGGTAATAAAGAAGGTTCTGATGAAAACAAAATGAACTTGTATGTTTATTTTGATTGTACAGCATAATTTTCTTTCGGTTTTGATAGAATCGAACAGTCTTGCATAACATAAAGGTCACGGCCAAATTATTCTATAAAATTTGACACTATGGCAATAGCAACAGTGCAAATTGTAGTAGAAATATTTAATAGTACTTAAAGTAGCACGGTTAGTACCGGAGCTGCGAAGAGCAGCCATTCTTGATTTTAATTAAATGGCAGGACACATAAACACATACATACGTACGATACACGCATGAGGATATTGTGCGTTAGCGAAAGTGTATATTAATCGCGGAGCGTGACAGCTGCACTGACACAGACCAGGGGGTGAATTGAATATTAAAAGAATGGAACAAAGTTGCGCAGCAACAGACTGGGAAATGTAACATTTCTCTTGTAAGAGTATCTCTACAGCAAGCTAGCGTACGTGTGTGAAGCTAAACGGATCAATTGAAACTACATCCAGTTTCATATACGAATTAAATGTAATATTTAGTAAATGAATTTAAGTTAATTATTATAAATAATACGTCAGCTGATTCCTTGGAAATAGTTTAATAACTCTGTGCGGTCTGTGATTGATGCACATGCAATGAGATTATCACTGCTGCCCGCTACCCAGCACTGTAATACTGGTTGCGTCCCTCTACTGGCCGGCGATGTCGGTATGCCGGGCACGAAGTGTAATGAAAATATCACCGGATATTAGCCACAATTCTTAGTTTAAACTCGCATTTCTTACACTGAACTGCACTCACAGATACGCGAACAATGCCGTTCCAGGCATTTTCATTCAATCAATACTTGAACTTTTCTATTCTCTCCACAAGTTACATAGTATAATTTATTTCAAAAATGATACAGAATACTATATGATAATGAAAACATTAAATATCGCATCAGTAGGGATTTTTAGATCATTGATCTCCTATGGAATAGTTATAGTGTTCGGTACGATGGCTGTAGTACCTACTGATTAAAAAAGAAAAATATATGTCTGTATATATATCGCTCGTCTGCTCGCTCGCTCACATATGCGATCATATATTTTTTGTTCCACTACAACATCCTCCAGGACTATAGTTTATATATAATAAAAATTTATTTCGGTAAATAATAATTTGTTCTGATTTATTCAAACATTGACATACGTTGATGAGCTACAGGCATGAGTGTCTGAATTCAATGTTCTATTTGTAATAGGGAATCGGATTTTGTTAGATTTACTAATGGACATGTTGCCGGTTCTGATGGCACTGTATGTGCAACTGTGAAATTAGTAGCACGACGTCAAAATAAATAAATGACACTCATTTGTAACATTGCACCTAATTCCCGCTGCTAATTTGTGTATGATTAGTATGCCATCAATGTTAACGGATACGTCATAAACTATAGTTGACATTCTACTTTCCTGAGGGGGTATACTCGTAGACAAGAATAATCATGATGCATTAAGGGAATCCTACCAGGAAAGATAAACAAGTACATATAATTGCGTAAATATGTACAGTGTACAAACATACATACAAATTCACATTACATGTATGCACTAGAAACACGTTAACAGAAGGAAAACAATGGTTCTGTTGTCATTAAAGGAAATAGTAATAATAAACAGTGAATTATACATGACATCCGGACTGGTCTATCGGATAGATTCTATCCATTAGTACATACAGTTTCCACATGGGGGATGGTCTATATTTAAACATACTTACCATGGGCGCCCGCCGAATTTTTTTCAGGGGCTGGGGTCCTTTAAAAGCGGGCCAAATATAGAAGTATATAAAAAGCGTAATGTTTAAATAAAGAACTATAATAGTATGGTAAGTTCGTAAACAAAATAGATAGGAAATTTTCCACCAATATATCCGTTGCTATTATATTGATAATATACATATTTAACGGTACAATTGAACTAAGCCCACCAGTTAATTAAGGTTCCGCAATATGTAATTACCCCGTTCATTTAATTATACCGGCAACATTTCGCATTTATATAACTAACTATAATTTGCCAACAGAATTCCCGTTTAGCGGATTTGATAATTCAGTTGCATGACAAGCGAGTTTCAGTAAAATATAATGTATGATTAATACTATATCTAGTTTGTTCCATATAATTACATTAATTGTAGGTTATTAATTATTAATTACTAGCTTTATATCGGGTAAATCTGTAAGCCAACAGTCTTTATCTCGATGTATGTATGAGTGATTTAATATTTCATATTAATCTATAGGTACAAGCAAATATATATTTGGAGAACAGACCTTTACAAAATTTATATATATATAGTTAACATCTAACTGCTTGTTATCTTCAATCAAATGAGTAATTGTAATCATACAACATTGCCGTAAGCTTGTAACTTTTTGTAAACAAATGTTACTCCGAAACTATATATAAATACTAAATATTACTCATACAAAATTAACTTGAAATTTCACGTATGTATAAATTATTTAAAAATATATAATTTTTATTCATATCTGTTGAGAAACATTTATTTCAGACGTTATTCAATATTACAGCATAACGAAATGAATAATTAATATACGTACAATTCGTATTTGAATACAGCAGAACTTTTATATAAATATTAAATGAATGTCATGAAAATAATTTCATAAAATATAAGAGCTGTAATTTCCCAAATACCAACAAACAAGTTTAAAAGAGAACAACCTACTGTATTCGAAATGGACGAAAATGGGAAGTATAAAAGGTTTGTGGCGAAACATTTCAATTTCGAGTTGTACACAATGCTTCGGTACATCGGTCAACTAAATCGGCCAGTCACTAAACGGGAATATCCAAAGAGTTATTTCAAAGTGAACATAACGATGTTGCGATTAGGTTTCATATGGTTACCAGACTGGAAGAAGAATTTATTTGTTTTTTCGTACTCACTAATGTGGCTAATAACTGCGATGATTTTAACGCCAATAACTGAGCTTATGATGTTGTCACGTACAATTGCTGATCTGAATGTGTTCCTCGGCAATCTAGGTATTGTTTTGACGCATATAGTGGGAGTAATAAAGATTCTGAACTGGTGTATCCAGCACAAGCGAATTCTCGCCCTTATGGAGGTATTGCAAAACGATGAGTTTCAATATGAAAGTTACGCCGATTTCGAACCAGGATTCATAGCTCAGAAGGCGAAACAGAAGAATGTTTTGTTCAGTACGATGTATTTCTGGAGCTGTTACTTGGTGTTGATATCAGGCTATGTGGAACCGAGCTATTCGTTGATTTTACAGCCAGAAACTTTGGAAACATTGAATTTAAACGGTGAAATGCAGTTTTGTTGGAAGCTTCCATTCTTTAGTTGGATGCCATTTGATCATACCACTTACTGGACCTGCGTTTTGGCCTACGTAATTCAATTCTTTTTGTTAATGTACTTGTCGTTTATGATCATCGCTGTGGACGCACTGTTTATGGGGATAATTAATTATATCACCGCACACTTGGATATCATTCAGAGTGCACTGAAGACGATACGAGCAAGAGCTCTGGCGACATTGGGAAGAGCAGGTGATCAAGAACAAATGTTGCATGATGATGAAGAACTGAATGCAGCGGTACAACAGCAATTCAGAAAAGCAACGAAATACCTTCAAACAGTCTACAGGTGAGGATGTATTTTAACACAGATCTATGCGGAATTAGTTAAAAGAATCGGCTCAAAGAAAATCTGTTGAAATTCTTTAAATCATATTGGTCTAGTGCTAGTGTATGTACATTATATTAATTTGTAATATTTTTTTTAAGTTTGTGCAATACAGTTGAACAGATTTATTCTATGCAAACATTGGTTCAAGTCTTGGTAACTCTAGTGGTGATGTGTACCTGTATGTACCTGTTGTCTACGGTAAGCATAGTCTTACCATTTTGACTTGAATATACGTTAAACAGGTATCTACTGATGTTTACAGGAAAAAGTTGGTAGTAAATTATTTGTGGTGAATGTTTTCTACATTGTTGCAATTCAGTATCAACTGTTTCTTTACTGTTGGTTTGGAAACGAATTGACATTGGCTGTAAGTAAATATTTTACTAAACACTTTCAAATGAACAAATCTTCATTTGAAATTTGTTTATATACTGTCAATTGCAGCATTCTAGAATACCATATGCTGTATATGAGTGTGATTGGTTTTCTACTAGTAGATCATTTAAGAAGTCTATGTTGATTACAATAATCCGTACCCAACGAATGCTGGTTCTGACGGTTGGCAAGTTTACACCTTTGACTTTAAACACTTTGGTTACGGTGAGTATTGCGAGATTGACATACTGAACCAGTTAGGTTATATTTCTGTTGCTATGTTTTTATTTTGTAGATAATGAGAGGATCTTATTCGTTGTTTGCAGTATTGCAGAAGACAAATACAGCTGAGGAATAATAAATGCACGGTTCACTTACAAAATATAATATACCTAGCTACAGATCTAGTCATTTGATGTAGTTTCAAAGCACCGTTGTTATCAAAAAATCAAATGAGAATATTTAGTTCAAGGAAATGTAAAAACGGCATAAATAATATTATTTAGTGTAATTATGCCCGATTAATTTGGAAAAACGATAGTTGCAATAACAATTCATCGATGTTTGACAGTTAGCACCATTTTAATTAAACATAGTTACACACTTACTAAGCATACTCCTAGAGAAAGTTGCTACCCGATTGTTAAATTATCTGGGATAATAAAGAGTAATTTAAAATGTACAGAATTTGTTCTTTTTACCATTTGTAAATTATCTTAAATCCAGGCGTGCCTAATTAAAATCAATTGATTTTAATCGACAAGAGACATGAATTTATTACAATAATAGAAGATGACGTACAGGTATCTTTCAAAGTGATCAACTGAGAAAGGAATCAGTATCAGCAATATTTATGCATCTGTTTCAAATTCCAAATATGTCGTTGAAAACGAGACAACATCCCGTAACATTTTGATTCATGACAAATATCTACAGGCTAGAGCAGTTTTTATGATTACGAATCAAACAGATTCAATGTATCATTTAAAAATTTTAAATAATATACACCTGGTGAGAATATGAAGATAATATAAATAATCTGATTGAAATAAAAATCAAATAAATCCACAATACGTGACGAGTTCAAATGATGATAATGGATATAATTTTGACAGTTACACGTAATTTTTACATAACTCATTGAATGTTGCTTGTATATCAAATGAAATATCTTCCAAGTCTGCTCTTCATCTTTGTGGAGTTGGCGTCCTTGCAATTCATTCAACGAAACTATTTGTCCGTCTGCTGAATAGCTGGTTCGTTCCTTTCATTGCACTGAGCGTCATTCCAAGTAAATGGGCGCATATCTTGAAATTAAATTGTACGTAGCATGTCATTCACGTCCGAGCACGATGCATCTCATGTGCGTTTCTCTTTTTTTTTTTAATAAAAAGTACCTTTCAAACTAGAAATTATATAATACCGAAAACTTATTAAGGATATATATATATATATATATATATATATATATATATATATATATATATATATATATGAAAGTATAATATATGGGCGTCCGCAGAAATTAAATCAGGAGGGGGCAAAGAATTTTTTCCAGGGATTTTGAAATGTACATATAAAAAAAGATAAAAAGTTAATAATACTAAAATCGTAATACTTTCCCGTTGGTAAATACAAATATTTGACAAAAACACAATTTAAATAGATATCTCCCTGGGGGAGCATGTTCTAATTTGTATTTTTAGAGAACACGGCAATACAAGGGGTTATCCTTAACAGGTTAAAAAAAAAAATGATAGTGAATAAACACAGAAAAAAGATAGAAGGGACAGTAGTCTTAATTGAAATGGATAAACAGAACGTTTGTAATGTGCATTGGATTAGTTAGTGCATCTGTTAAGGTGGGAAGGATAATTTTCTATGTTTTGTGAAGAAAGTCAAGTTTGTATTTATCACTAGAGGATATATGTGTGTGTGGGTGCAGGGGCAGGGGTTGTGCAGGGGGAACCCTGTGGTTTGTACAACCGTCCCTCGGGGCCTTCACGGCTCGTTACCGGCCGAGCGCTGAATATATTTCGGTCGACGGTTGCAATGTTGGCATCACTGCGTTTACACGCCAGAGAACATTCAGACGACACAGTTTTTATCCTTTGTAAACGACTTAACTACTACTATAACTTCTTCCTTTACTTTACATACAAACATCTATGCATACATACGTACACGGAGAGAGAGAGAGAGAGAGAGAGAGAGAGAGAGAGGGGGGGAGAGAGGGAGAGAAGTAGAGAAGCAAAGTGTAGAAACAGTATTGACATGAGGATATCACAAAATTAGTCAGAACAAAGGTAATGACTTCGTAGAAGGATTGTAACAAAGGATTAGTGGTCTATAGTGAAATCCTTGATCTAAGTTTCAGTTGGGACAGAATTTTGGTCATTCAAACATAGACAGTGTGGCTTTCGAAATTAATCGCGAAAGTGAACAGTTTGAAAAAAATTTAAAAAAAATTTATAATCTTGTGTGTGTATTAATTTTGATTGGTAGCACTATTTTTGAACAATTTATGCACTACGATGCATTTAGAAGTTCTAGAACCAGATGAAGATATTTGTAATGTAATACAATTCCTGTACAAGTTGTTATATACAAGGATTATTGGTAAGAATGTGCAATTGCATGCACATGTAAATGAGTGTTTGTGTGTGGGAATGTTTGGAAATAAATCGTCTGGGTGACCGCATGTGAACGTGAATGCCCAGCCAAGTCCCTTAGGACCTTGGTACCTTTTCTGGGTTCATATGCAAAAGCGCTTGATTGTATGACGCCATGTCAGACAACGGAAATTCGTATTACCGTGCGCGGTCCGAATGCTGATGGACATGTACTTTTTTCCTTTTCATTTTAGCCCAACCGTAAAAAAGAATTCACCAATTATTGTTCACGAGAATGGCGTGGAATATCATCAAATGTTAGTGTTATGTACTTTGGTACTCGCATATTGCTATTTTTCATTTTGAACCTATATTTTGACAGTTTCATTTGACGTCTAAATCATCGTTTCGGTACGCAGTATTTGTAAATTTACTAAGAAGGGTTGTTAGTAATTTTAAAAATTAAATCATGATATTTCCATTAGTTCTGTGCCTCACTATTGAAATCAAATGATAGTTGATAATCCTTTAAGCAAACACAGTGTTCCTAATGGCGTCGGTTTGTTAAATCAATGTACAATTATTCTGCATCGTCAGTGCAATCAGTTATGCGAAATGCTGTATAGTTCCTGCTCGGTATGGATAGATCCGAACAAACGTATGTACGTATGTCTGGTTGGTTCAAGATAGTTCCGCCACTAAACTGCTGCACTGTACAATATGTAAATATCCACGAACTAAATTCCATAAGCGTAAATCAATATGGAATAATTCAGTATCAATCTGTAAGGATGGCCAACCACATGCACTGCATTGGGAATTATATAATTGAACACAGATACATACGTAATATCTATATCTAGAGTACTATGTTAGAGATATCTGAAGAGAATAATCAACTAAGACAAGAAGATTGTTGCATTGTACTAATACTACTTGGTTATAAACTAACTGAGACATTTCTAGTTTTAGTTGAACTGTGTATTAAACAATTTGAGATCAATGAATTTTCAATTGTAGCTCAAAATCATTCATTTGTAGTAGATTCAATGACATTATTAAGTAAATATAAATATTATAATAAGGCAATTTGCATTTTGAAACAGTAGATATTGTTTCATATTCATCTATTGCAAGGATGAAATGAATGTATTTATTAATTCATATAGACAATAATAGTTCTGTACGAAACAGGAAATTAATATTCTTGTTCCAACAAGCACAATGCAATACGAAAGCAATTTATTTCATTAGATAACGTTTTAATAAACAAGTAAATACAAATACAAAACCGCATACATAGATTGAATATACTATATTTATCACACACAACATTCCTTCCTGTTTGTCTGTATGTTTCCCCCGAACCCTCCACACATTGCAACTACTAGTACTGCTACTTCGATCGTGTTGTTTGTTATAAATGGTGGTTTTAGGTATATAGCGAGAATACGCGATAAAATATCAGCAAAAAATGAAACAATAAAGAAACGGAGTGTTGCCGTCGGAAAGAGTGTTTGTACAACAAATGCTAGAAAAAATATCACGTGACGTTTATCTCCGCGGTATAATTCCAGGACGGTAACGGCAACAAAGCGAATATTTAACTAACCAACCCGTGCAACCCGTTCCCCACCTCAACCAACCAGCGTGGTTGCACGAGTGAACGAACACAAATACACACAACGATTTGCATCGATGTTATTTCGATACACTCTAGTCTAGCAAAATTTATCCTTATTCTGGTCCTGTACTCGTTCCGTTAAAACCTAACCTAAATATTCCCACCTACCAACAAACACAGGTGCAATGTGTACTCGCGGTGTTTATACATTCCCGAATATGAATAAAAATTAATCTAAATTATTCACGTTTTCTATTAATGCTTAGTTTCACTGAATTTCAGTATTGTATCGGTTGTAATTTCTAACTATTTAAAGAAACTATTTGTTTCTAAATTTACAAACTCGTGCGATCTTCTTTCTGGAAATTAGTATAAAAAAACTGTTCGTTTGTGTAATGCGTAACTCGCGAATTTGCATCAATCTGGCGCGAACACTATTGTCGTTTTCTTTGCAGTTCCAAAACTGCAACTATGGGAGTACTAGGTTGTAGTGGGTAGTTGAATGTGTCCCAGCCTGTCTCTAAAACTTAACGGTAGTACCGCAAAGTACCACGAAGTACTCGCAGATTCTGACAGGACACAAATACCGGGTGAATAGACAGAGAAGAAAGGTGAACGTGTTTTGAAAACTGAACACCTTTGAAAACCACAGCCCCGCAATGAATGATACATGAATTGCAGAAGTTCAAGAAGAGTCTACTACCAGTACCAAATGCATTAAAACGCCACTCATTACGTTTGCATCTTGTTCACAGTAATATGTTTTACATTTGCAATTTCATTTCAATTACTAAAACATTAATCCATTGAAAATGTCAGACATCACTTTACTTATTTGCATTCGGAGCAGAAAGCAGATAGAATTTTTTTTTAGGTCCTTTTTGTTGCCGGAATTATGTTGTTTTTTTCTCTGTAGGTACTTTGTACGTATTAATAATTTATAACGTTGCTTTATAAATATTGCACGTACAAAGATGTTTTTTTTTTCGTCTTCTTGTAAATGTAAATTATACTTTAATTGAGAGAGTGGTAGAAATTTTGTAAAAATGAGATGAAATGTGTTGCTTTTTCGAATATAAAAGATTCGAGTATCTACTACGCGTCTACGTACATAATATAGAAGTAAAAAAATTACGTTTTATTATGATATATGTTTTAATGTAGTGGCAGAAAATAAAAAAGGGACTAAAATTGAGAATGTTCGTCATCTGATCATCTATCATAAAGAAATAGAATAAATAACACAGACACAAATATGAAAGAGATGCATATTTTTGTAAAAAAATTATTATGTCATGTTTTAAGCCTGAGTTTTAACTTAAATCCACAAATCAATACTAATAATACGAAATCTATCCCCGTAACTTTGATGTTAGTTAACTGATAAGCAATATTGTTTAGCATCGATATTGTTTTTGACGATGAAATATTAAAGAACATGCTGGCAAGAGATTTTTTACATAAAAGAATAAACATGTAAATTTAAGTATGCAAGTATCCATGAATGGAAGAAAGGAAATCCTTATGGTATCTCTTAACGGATCTGGAAAGTCGCGGCGAGGTGGCGACATTGGTCAGTAGCGGAGAGCAAAGAAAGCTTAGCTGAGCTGGCCGTTTATTCAACCTTCTTTCACATTTGTTGTTCTACTTTAACTTTTTCTTTTAGTCAAGTTTGACCCTAGAAGATTTGGTCCGCTGTCAGAATTAACATGCATCAACACTTTGGTTAAAGGAACATTCCTTGCAAAACTGTCAATTATTTAATATATGGTAACGATCAAATTCAAACTTGGAGGTTAATGTTATTGTAGATAAGCTATTCCATTTGGTACTATATTAAATTGGATTATTCTTCTTGCAATTCGAATACAAAACTTGTCACAACAACAAAGAAGAAGTCATCTTTGATAAATATCCACAATATAATTATATGTAATACAATATTCTATTAATACTTTTATTGCTCAGTAATTTTTCAATATAGTTATTATGTTTGTTATAGCGATAAAGTAATGATCATTTCGCTTCCATGCTCAATTAATTCTGATTTTTTGTTCACGTATTGCAATGCTGTTATTATTTTATTTTGTTTTTTTTATCCATGAATCGATATCGGTTGGTGCTGTCGGATTGATTCGCGTTACTGCTAATTGCAATTATAGAAAATGTGTTTTTCGTAAATGGAATGATCAAAGTGAATTGTAGTAGTTCTATTTTTAATAAAATACGAGCACGGCGGGATTATATCGTTAGAGTGGCGACCAGGTCACGTGATCCTTTAGAGTTAACGGATAACAACGTAGCAACGATCGACAGATATCCAGACGAACGGATATCAGAACTCATTAAATTCATCTGTACAATGGAGGATATCCAGTCAAAGAATCTGCTTCAAGCAGGGAGGACATTGAAACACACTTGTAATTGGATGTTGATAATTATTTTATATCATTGCTTTTCAATGTAGGAAAAATAAAAGTTCTTGTATATGTCATTATTATTCGTTTCATAATGATCGTAGTTAGTGTTTGTTCAATTATAGCAGTGAATTATTTACTTATTACGGTGTAATAATAACTTATGGATGTTAATTGAAGTTAGTAGCAATTGAATTTACATTTGCGTAATTGCTAATCTTAAATTTGGTGAATGTTAAGCATTATTATATCGTATTTTTGTTATTTTCCCATCTAGACATATGCCTTGTGCCCTTTCGTTAAAGATTAGTCTTTTTCTTTCTTGTTGCCTTCCGCCAAGCGAGCATATTGTCCTGGTAGTACTTCCGGAAAGAGGATATAACCTCTCCCTCGCCTCTTTCCGCCCCCTGCACCGTACCCTTTTAGTGACTAGCTTACTTTTAATTGTCGATGAGAATCGGGACAACATTTAGGAACTCATTTTTCATCTTTTATATTTTGGAAAAGAGAGTCTCCAACTAGTTTTTATAGATTTTTTATCAATTTATCTTCATCTTGTCACAATAATTTGATTTATGATGTAACTTTCGCTTACTTCCATCCTTCTTTGTCTATTTCGGTAACAAAATGGCGCGCAAAAGTGAATGGGGTACCACAGAATGTTGCAGGGAAAATATGGAAGGCGAGAGGTGGACAGATGTTTCTTATAAAATCATAAAACAATATCTGCCAAAACATCTTGACTCGTTCATTTTGCTTTTCAATCAAGGATTCTTTCGCACTTGAGTTGTACGTTTTCTGGCCTTCCTCGTTCACTATTATATAAAGCGCACGCGCGCGAGTGTGTGTGCTTTCGTGTACGTATTCGGTTACACTGAGTATATTTTGTATGGTATTGTGTTATACTCTTAGTTTATACACATATAACTGTCTCAAATATCTGATTGTCGGTTTCAATATTTCATGTAAACTAATACGTTACGAAAACATACATTCAACTTTGCCATAACATTGCAACTATGGCGTGTACTTGCATGGACTTGGAATATAAACATACGTACATAACATACAGTATCATGTGTATGACTTTTAATCATACATTAAGTATCATGTTGAAGGCAAAGTTCAGCAAAGAAATAAAAACTGCACTGGTTTCGAAGTAGCGGATTTTCTGGCATATCACCTGCAATACATGCATTGACTATAATTATATAGATAGAATTAAGTTACACGTTGGAATTATAATTATAATAAGACTATGCGTAACGCTGTCTTACTTAACGCTAAATTAGCAAATACTCGTTATACCGCGGTTCATGAAGACTGTAATTTTGAAACTTGCTGGCGATATTGGGTACGCTGGCATACACGACGAATGCTACACAAACCCTGTTCGGTGTATGTCAAATATTTACAAGAGCGTCTCTTGTTGTCCCTCCTTCCGATAGCTAATTTGCCTTGCCGGATATTCCGGTTGACCACTTCCGTTCCGATTTACCAAGCGGTTAGAACTGGTCAACCTTACTTTCTCATATAGACACAGATATCGATAAACACACACAACGCACACGAACATATATATATATATATATATATATATATATATATATATATATATATATATATATATATGTGGCTATCCACTTTAATACTGATCAATCATTTTTTTATTTGCCCGATTGTTGTGTGTTTCTGTGGGCAAGTCCTTTGGGAACTTCTACCACATTACAGGTTCGGCCGACGAAATGCCTTTGTTTTTATTTGGTTTAATTTCCGAGAAACAATTGTAGGATGTTTTTTTGTAGTAGTAGTAGCCCCATCTCTGTCATTCACCGCTGTGTGCAAGTATATATGTGTGATACATTTCAGTTCGAATCCAAGCTTTTTTCTTCTTTTATAATATCGCTTTTATGAGATGTTATTTACAGAAAAACAAATGCCAATTTGTTTTCCGTACTTTCGGATACATTGATTGAACTGATTTGAACCGGGAAATATATTTAAGTGAAGTTGAATAAATCCAATATGATTTAGAATCTATATTCAACATTGCTTACCAAGTGATGGTCTTTTTTTGGACATGCGAATAACAAAACTTTCGTGAATTAGTTGTTTTGAAAGATTATTATTAATAATCATATGTTCAAAGGTGTTTGTTTTAATCAACATTGACTTAGGAAAGAATTACTATTGATATGTTCGCTTGTAACTGTTAAATCTTCCTTTGTATATTTACTTTAGTGTTTGTAGTTTGAATTGATGTTTGTGTCTTGAATTTTTTAATCAACTGTTGCTGGTTTTTGCTTCGTATATAAAACCGTTGAACAGTGTGATTGTATGAGATGTGCGTATGAAATATGCACAATTCAATTGTCGCTTCCGTCAGCCATTGTGGTTTATGCTGTGTGCCCCCCCCCCCCACTGCTGGTAAGCGTACAAGGACAGTACGGAGCAATAGTACAAGGGTGCAATGTCAAGCTGTGTAAAAAAATGTCCGCTCTATTTCCCGGCGTTTTCCCAATGCTCTTGAGAATTCATACGCCATTGCTATTTTTCCAGCAGGCAACGGAGGAAAACGATAGTACCTTCTTCCGCTTTTCCGAACTGAAATCGAATACAGTCTAGCTGAAAGGAATTCAACACACAACAAAACGTGGCAACGGTGCGAAGGTTGGCCACAGCAGCTATACATCTTTCTAGAATTTACTACATTCAAATAGAATAGAACGGGCACAATACCGGGGAAAGAGTAACCTTTATATTCATGTAAAATAGACTCATCCATTTACAGATCTGCTTGATCAGTATAACAGTCAGATAAATATTCTGCCAATGGACAGGCATTATATTTTATCAATTTTAATAATATCCAAGGTGAAATGTCATTCTTACTTTGACACAGAGCATTTTTGTAGGGGTCGTTCTGGAGTATGATGTCAATTAGAGGTTAACTGTTAAATCTTATAGATTACTTAATTATAAATTGATAAATTAAACCCATGTATTTTTCAGAATTAAATACTTACTAAATAGTATATGATGCTTCTAATACTATAAATATAAGTTCAAATTCTAGACGAACGTTTAATAAATGAAGGTCCAAAACCACAGATATAGGAAATGGAAGTGAAGTGACTAGAATGGTATATAATACGGTGGTTTTTAGAGTACATTCTCCTAGTGTAAGCCTATGTGTGGTCACATTTAATAGCAGTTTCTAGTTTAACAGAAGCAGTAGAAGAGATTATTGGCTAACTATTCTATACTGCTGGTGCCGTACATCGGAAACGTTCTGTACTTCCGGTAGTAGCCGCTAATTACGAACGTGGCGCTGTTCGCCTGATGATGGGTCGTTGATAGCCCCTTTTCCATTGCTCGTTTCACAAAGATTCGTTCGTGCTGAATGTTGGACAGGAACCATGCGAGAAACACGTTTCGTGACTGATGCTCCTGTAAATACTACACGTCCGGTGAGACGAGCACACGGACGAGCGAACGAGCAAACGAACAAGCGAGCGAGTGCTGAAAGCAGGAAATTTCCTTCCCTGCACATTCAAAGATTCGTGACTAGATGTAGCAACATTCGTTGTTGTGCACTTGCATCCTATACAGATGCATTTCCAAGTTTACTATTTCGTCTTATTGCACTCTATTCTTAGCAGAAGAATGGAATATGAAAATGGTCGGATGGAGATGAAAAATTGTTGGATAATTATTGTGCTAGTACGCTGTTCACATATAATTCTTTCATGCGGAATCCATGTTTATGTTTACAAAAATGGTCGACAAGTAAAACATGACAGTGCCACGTAAATATACGAGCTTTAACACTATATAACGTTGTCTAGTGTCAAATATGTAGCAACTAGGATGGCTAATCCATTTCGTTCACCATATGTGAGTTGTGTGTAATTGCACGATACAGCTGGATGGCAGAACAAGTCAACGAATTAGAGACAACGAATTTAAAACTTTCCGGATTGCATTCGACATAAATTGGTGACGCGCAGGATTACAGGTGACACTATTGCGTTGGCAGCAGCACTGGTGTCTGGTCACAAAATGAATTATCACCCAGTTAGTGTGTCAGTACTAGTGACTGAACGATTGTCCAACATAGAAATGTGTACCAATATATAGCCAGACACAGCCGGTAATCTACAACTGTGGAAAAATACAGAACAGTACTGTCAATGACAGAGCAGAAATTGGAGAAGGTTGATGTTTGAATGTCAGAGAATAACGTGTAGTACCTACGCAGGTATCAAGCATCTCTTCTGCTTTCTGTGAAACGGCGAATGAACTTCCAATACATGCGTGCTCATTCATGCGCCTCCCTCGTACTTGTTAATCGCTGATTTAATTAATCTACGATCGCTTAATGGAATTAGAAACTGTCTAGTGATAAAATATACTAGATTTGTCTACAGTTACACCCATAATATGAGCTTTAGAATCCAGACTCATTGTTCGCAATTCTACCTGTATAGTCGACTGCGCAGCGAATAAGAATTTAGATGTTTCCAATAATTAAATTCCAAACTTAACGCCAGTGAATATGTAGATGTGCTGCTTAATTTATAATTATTCTTATACGTTCATTTAAGTTCAATTAAACGTATTTACAGGTAAATTAACGGATCCGGGTTTTATTGTATTTTGATACGATAATATCAATCATGACGTAAGACTGCAATGAACCGAAAGATTTTAATTATTTGAACGAAGAAAAGTGCAAATTAATAAGGTGAATTAAATAGTATAAATTAGACACAGAGGAAGACAAACAAAATGGTTGAAGAAAGAAAGGAACACAGTAAGAATGAGATGACAGATAAGATTGCATTATATCAAAGTGTTCGGTTGTTTTGCAACAACGCAAATGTATCTACCGGTAGATGTATTGTATTGTGCGGGACATTTTATAAATAAGCACAGTGCGCCTATATTCATGCCAGTGTATTTTCTACCTCCGCGCTGTGTGTATGTGTCACGGTGCAAGGGATTGTGGGTAGAGCAGGGTAATTTGTAATTAAAGTACTGCGAGTCGGAACACACCTCATCAGCGGCTGATTTAATTTGTGAGAATTTTGCGTTGATAGCAGAAACTGCTAAGATACATAACGCTTGGGACTTCAACCCTGGAACTGGGTTGGGCTGCAGAGGTGTGTGAGTGTGAGAGTGATCGTGCTGCGCTCAAATGAATCTGGACCAGTGGCTGTCAACTAGTTATACATTCAGGACCATGTACTTACGTTATGACTTCTCTTTGGTTCTTGAATATTATATCAGAATGCTTTACCATATGTTATTTAAGTGAGAAGATTGTTTAGTCCGTGTTCACTTTTCATCTAAGAACATCACTACGTAATTATAATGCTTACCTTCTGTGGAAATAAAACTTTACACACAAGTATAAGGTTATGTTCGCACAGTTTGGGAGCTGTACGACTGTATTCTCTAGTCGACTTGATTACGTGGGGGGCGGTGGTAGACCCGGCCTGACGTATACTTGAGTCATTGTTTTGTGTCGGACAATAACTTACTCGGTTCCCAGTTCAATATAATAAACACACCGGGCGCTTAATAATTAATGGCTCGTGCAAACACGTGGCCAAATGCCAACAGAATTATTACTCGCTGTCAGCGTTGTTTAACTTAAAAATTACTTATAATGAACGAAGGAAAATCTTCAAAACGCGATTGCATTGTGTAACGTACAAATGTAGTTCACGCTAATATCAATAGATGGCAGTAGTAGTTTTATTTCTAATTAAAATCAATTAACATCATCGGATTGAATTAGACAATTCGGTTTGTTTGCTTATCTGTTTTTAGATAATAACTAGAATTTAATTGTTTATTTCACCTGTAGATTTCAGTAGTGGGATAAGTTTTAGTGAATACGTGTTCGTCATTTGACATATTGTATAAGTATGTTTATACACTGTTAACATTAATTTAGAGTACAACAGTTGTTCGCGTAATGTATTTACACGTTTCTTCTTTATATACTGATAGTCGTTAACTCTACCCTTGTGCCTTCGTTTCAATTCTGTGGACTGTAAATTAAATTTCTTTTGTGTACAGTAAAATCGTTTTCCCTGTTGCGGGAAGACAATTTTGAAGGAAACGTTTTTTCGTTTGCTGTGCCATTTTGAGGTCGGACATACAACAAAGAGGAAAAGGGAGACATTGCGTAAGAGAGAAAGAGACGGAGCAGGATGTTTCTGGGAGGCAATCAGAGGTTTTACAACGAAGAAAATAAACGACACATTTCCTCTTTTCATTTCGCTATCTTTTATTCTCGTTCCCATCAACTTGGACATTTGAATGTTTCGCAAAAAGGAAATGGCCGGTGCTCAATTATAATTCATGGGAGTTTTAAATAAAATTTTAACAATGTGTATAGCCTACGTTATAGTTAGATTGTATCTGGTGTTCTGTACTATTACTATTACTACTACTGTACTATATTAATTATCCTAATTACTGGTTTGTATAGATATTTCGCCATTTCAAATTCGGTAACACATAATGAAAGCTGATTTACATGGAGATTATAAGTTACTGCATTGAGAAATTACGATAGTGTGGGTCGAAGTTTAGTTGAGATTATTATTGATACGTTTTGCTCCTGTGTCAATTATATTTCTGCTAAATCTCCGAGGTGTGCAACATGATTGTTGTGTGAACTAATAACGATCGTCTTGTTTCGCGAGTGTATAAAGTTAACTTAGTGTGCGCACACAATTCGTGACATTTTTGGGTCCCAGTGCCGTCTAGGGAGATATCAGCCCCCTTTCTGGCTAGTCGTCTACTGCTAGGACCTTGTGCACTAGATTGCCGTGTGTTCTCAAACTTTGTGCTCGACAGAAACAAATAAAGAACAGTCGTAGGAAAGAAATGACAATGCACGATCAGGGAATATTTTCCGCAACTCTGCCGTAAGAGGTGTAAGGATATACCAAGAAAAGTTTCTTCATAAAAATGGTTATAATGTTTCAGAAGAAAAATACATATACACCACCGAAAAACACCCTGCAAAGGAGAAATTGTTGATTTCGTCGTTTATATTTATCATTTGTGTACTAATCTGTTTGATTAGTTTTTGAAGAACGAAACTAGAATTCTATATATTTATACATCTTGCCAATTTGTTTCTTGGTCATCGGAATAGACATTTTTTGTTCTCTTGTTTGAACGTGTCCTTCAAAGTATATAGGTAAGTTTAGTCGATATTTGAAGTAAACTTAATAAAAATCAAAAGTTACCGGGCGATGGTGCGTGCACGACTCGGACGGCCCTTTTGCCTAGCATGTAATACTTCAGGAACTCTGGAGGGACTTTGTTGTTGCTGTGTGCCTAGTTCGAAATGGTTTCTTTATTAAATTCTTCCGTTGAAATTGTTTTTTTTTTCGAAAATGCTTCAGGTCTTCGCGAGTTAGTGCACATTTATGAACACTTACAGAAGACTAAAAATTGCAATGTGAACGTAGAATTTAATTATAAATCACCCTGTTTTATTAATGAAGAAATGACAGATGCATTAGTTTGTTATATAAAACTGTGGTCTTCGAATTTATACATTATTTCCTGGCATCTTTTATGATATAAATTAAAACAATTACTGTTATAATTATCAAGTTGAATAGAACAGAAGAATATTGTAAATGTACTCTATACATAATGAAGTTATATTCTTGCTAATTAAAGTAATAAATTTATAATTCTGAAAAGAGAATTGTTACCAATTCAAGGATAGAGCTGAAAGGAATTTTGGTTCGTTGGTTTAAGTTTATAATTTCATTTTGCCCGATAATTTATATGCTAATTTTAATAACTATATAAAATAAATCTAGAAGTGAAAATTTATCTTGTAGCGCAATAATGAAAATGCAGTTGTATGTGTTGGTTTCATATTGAAAAGCGATGAACTGAATTATTAATATATCTACAGTGTGTCTCTTGAAGCTGTTTGGGTAGTGAGTCTTTTAATATTAATTGTTAATAGTGTACGAATACTTTACTGAAAGACTCAGAGTGTAAGGGATCTAGTGTGAATATTATAAATCAGTTAGATGTCGTATGCGGTATGTGTGTACCATCTAAATTCTGTAGTGTGGTTGCTGGCAATGTGGAAATAGTATATATGTATATAATAGTATATATGGCAGGACTATAAATATTATCTTTGTTGTAAGAAAACGGGAAATGGATGTTTGGTGAAAAAAAGTAAATAGCTGGGGAGGACATTTCAGTATATAGTGGGCCGGACTCGGCCACTCCTTAAATAAATCATTCCTCCTATTCTATGTAATAAACGTGTATACATATACACATTGCGTGTGTCTTTGTCTATATGTGGAAGTGCGAGAGACACAGAGAGAGTGAAAACAGACGCACAATCGGACAATAACACAATCCGACTACAATAATACGAAACAATAACATAAACAATTTGACAAAATATTAATGTAATGTTATCAATGTTATATTTTAAATGTGTAATTAAAAATACCAGTTAAAATTCTTCAATAAACAATTGCAGTAATTTGAATTTAATGATAAATGTAAATAAACTGTTTTGTGAAACTCATATCGCAGATAAAAAGGTTGTTCATGTTTATTGTGAATGCCCCGTTAATATTTAGAGAGAAATTTAATATTTTTGTACAAATGAAACATTTATTTAGTAAGACTAATTGGCGAGGATGTCCACAATGTTCGACTGTGTTTCTAATGATTGTGAATAAATATGATTATCCCGGTGAGTGATTCCGGATGCTTGTGCAGCTGTTGTCCGCTTAACCGAAGGAACTGGTGAAATGCTAATGGTATAAAAGATTAACGTCAGATCTGTTTCCGTATGTACGGTAATGTTCCGTGAAAGTTACGCTTGCTGCACACCGCACCGCATAACATAACCTAACATAAACGTTCAGAGTCAAGTGGAAATTAAATCTAGCATTAAATAATTGCTTATTATTGGCTACTACGATGTACGTATGCTAAATGCTGTTTTTATCATTGTTATTTCAATACCTTTCTGTATGATTATTACAAACTTGTACATAGAGAATTTACTATTATTTAATTTCGAGGTTATTCATATTACTATGTGTTCTAAATACAGTGTAGTAGAGTATGTATGTATCATGTATTTGTTGAGCAATATGTCTGCCATGACTGATCTCTTTTTGAATATCCTTTTTTGTTTGTGTTGAATTTATTGCATATATCGATACGTGAGGTTGGGTTAAATCTGAGCTTTTACTGTTTCTGCTCACTGTTGTACGTACGTATGTATGTGAGATATATAGATCCGTATCGAGAGAGCAGAATTCCTCTCTCTCTCTCTCTGCCTCTAGGTTATCTCGGAGCACTTTGTCTGTCTGGCCATCGTACATTATCACACACAATGCACGTACACCCACACAAACGCTTGTATAAAACGTTATATATATACCGGACATTGGTGGTATCGTAGAATCGTCGACTAGATAAACGTTTTATTCGTGCGCCATCAATTTATCACGTGAATAATTGCGCAGAAACATATTTACAAACGGCAGTGGATAAATAGCGACACATCAAATGGACGAAACGATTTGTATACGTAACGTAACGTAACGTAATCTGTCCGTCTGTCTCGATTGTCTCTTCGCGAATAGTTCTGCGTGTCAGTTATTTTTCAAGGCACGATTGTAGAACGTAGAACATTAATTAAAAACTGACAGATACTTCTTTTTCAAACGTTGTATAATTTAATTTGAATATAAATGTACATCAATCTGAGTTCATTCGATGCATTAAGCATTAATTCAATATCGTATGGTTGATATTATTAAGTATAAAAGCAATAGAATCAAGTATGATGAACAATCGATAGTGTATGGTTTTGTGATACATATCGCTATCATGGTGGCAACACTGATAATGATTCCGAGTCTCATATCACACATGTGTGTTGTACATGATTACAGTGTTGAGTGTGTGTGTATGTTTGTGTTTCTCTTCCTGTCCTGCTGTTCTGTTGCGGGCACTCCCGTGATTCTCCCACAGGATAACATCCTGGCTACGGGCGGTATAGTATCGTCGTTGATCCTGCATTAACACCGTATCGCGATACACCACAGAGCTAGGCTTGTTTGGTTTAAGGATCTGTATTGCTAGATCACTCATCTACTCATTCTGTACTTAGCTGTTCTTCATATACTCACATTTATTATAACTATTGTTTGTTATAAATATACTTATGCAACACTATCTAATTATTTTTCAATACTATCACATTATTTTTCACATATTTGATGCAATCTACTGTTTGATTAAAATTGAAGTCAATGTGTTCTATTTTTGTCCTGTTCTCTCTGATTTTCGATGCTTTCATATCTGTCTATTTTGTTATATACGCTATATGCTAGATTAGAAGTCATTCTGTTCTTGTTTTCCTTTCTACCTCTCTTCTGTACTTTATCCTTTGTTCCTCTAGCAGTAGAGTAAGCAGCTAGAGTCTAGCGGATTCCCGTGTACCTGCCTTCTAATCTTGTTCTACATTGTAGTACGTGTTAATACGTACGGCTCATTTGTACGATTTTATCTCACATCACACGGCATTCTCAACGTGAAGTGTACTCGTGTAAGTGTGTACGTGCGTGCGTTTGTGTCGTTCAACTAACGCCGTATAATTATTGGCTGATATTAAACTAATTAATTGAATTTAGAAGCAGGTGTACGAACGTGGCTATGTTCACACTGTAGTTTGACAAGTGTTAAGTGGCTGTATTAACTACGAACATTTACTCTTATCATTGGCGCTTCTAACTAACTAACAAGGAAACACAATATTATATTCAAACGTTCCACTCTAAATTTGATATTATTAATTAAACTCGAGAAAAATAGAACCATACATTAATAATTTAAAATAATCAAATGAACATTGTAAAAATAAACTAATTGACAACGATTAATCTGTTGCATTCGACTATTGAAGTCACCATTGTATACTACCAGGGTTATGCAACCAACAGTACAGATATGTCAATAGGATTATCTGCGTGTATCTGCTGTAGATCAGGCAAATGCGTTATCAATGTACATTACTAATATTTTATGTTTATTTGTTACCTATAATATATGAAAAATCATCAATTATGACGGTAATTATCACTAAAATAGATTATCAGTGGTTTTATGCAATTTGTCAACCAATTTCCGATTGTATTAACGAATATACCCATAGAGAGCGTGCAATAAATATTTTGTCTATGACACTACTACTGTACATGGTACTTAAAAATCAATACCCGAGTATCAGCCCCCCAGGGGGGCATAAATAATGCGAGTCCGGCCCTCGCCCGCTCCCTGTCCGCGCACACAATTATGAATCGCGATATTTACGAGCTAACTTTGTTTTCATGCAACTGGAAGTGGGTCAAAGCGAAAAGTTGAATAATTAATAATTATTATTGTACGTAATAATTCGGAGAAGAATAGAACAATGTGGGGATAGAAGTGGACTGAGAAGCATTTGGGTGTTATATTTAACAAATATAAACCTGATTATTAAAACTGAAAATTACTAATTTTTTTTTATAAATCATTGCTTTTACATTCTCATACACAGTATTAGGAGATATTGGAATAAAAAATTCGATTGCGAGATCAAACTTTTAGAATTATTTGAGAAATTAACAGAAACAGAATTTTTTTTCAAACAAAGGTTTTAGAAAACAATGTGATAAAGAAAAAGTATTCTATAAATTTTTAGATATCTCTATTATTTTTTTTGTAAAAGATGTTTATATGTTCAAAATACAATGTAGCTATATAACGAAAAATAAAATAAAAATATTAACAGATATAATCAGATAACTGTACAATGTATTTTAATTGATCTCAGATATATGTACATATATATGTGCACAGCATTATATGGTTCAATATGTAAATGCATAGATTCCACCTTTTCTACGTAGCGTACCCCGTCTCGCCCCACCCCCTACTCATATTCCGTTCTGTACTATTCAGTTCGTATAAGCTATTATTTTTTATACCACACATTGCTAGTACAATTTCGTTATCCGTTTTTCTGTTTTTATTACCGGCACATGTGTGCGTGTGAGTGTGTATGTCCGCCATTTTGTATTCAGCTTACGCCATGTCGTTCGTATAATATCAACATTGACATTCTATTGTCGACAGTGTTGGCTGAAATACGGTACTAGCGGTATAATGGTACAGAGGAAATTTAAAAATATTGGAACACACACACACACACATGTGTACACGCTTATAGAGAAGGTCAAACAACATATATGTTCATATGTATGTGTGTATAACGAGCACATATGGACAAACATCCTGTTTTTATTAATGTTTTATAGCATTAGATTTAAAATATTGTTGATTTTTTAGTATTTTTATTTGACAAACTTTATTTGTGTGGAGAAATATCAGCAATGAAAGTCACAATTTTTGTATTTGAAAATAATTTTACAATCCGAACCCATTTAAAAATATTTAGTTTTATTTTTAAACATATTTTACCGCTTTTGTCAAGAGATGGCGTGGTATACCAGGGTTATTGACGGACATATATTCAAAATTAATTAGCAAAAGGCTGTGATTTAATCTTTTGACTGATGTATACTAGTATGAGTAAATAGAAATTGATCTGTAACAACTAATATTACATACTATATGAATATTCGTACGTACGTGTTTATGTATATCTGTGTTTATTCAACGCCAGTTGTGCTACAAACATATCACATCTTTTAATATTTAACTTTACCGTTGCCCATACAGACTACGGAAAAAGAATCGTGTGATACGTGTACGAGCAATGTTGGATACCAAAAGTTGTCTGCCTGTTACATTAACATATTTCCCATGCGATGCACAGGAACAACTGACATTCAGATTTACAAACAAAAGTACATATCACACACAAAGTGTATGAATATGCGTGAAATGTTCAACACACATACATGAACACGGATTTAGTAAACCGTGAGGTTTATATAATTATAACATTTCACACTTAATATGTACTGCAGCATTCTTAACAACATGACAACAATTAAATAAGGTTACCATATTTCAAAGGAAGTGGAAAATTACATTACTTGTGATCGTATTTCTCTGCAGATTCTCTATAGACACAAACATTTCCAGTGATATTTGAAGTTGTTTTGGTGATTAGCTTGCTTGTTATGCATAACGAATGAACTCAGAACGAGAGGCTGTCCTCCTATCGGGAATATATGCTGCTACTAGATACTTTGAATACCCTCCAGCTTGTATTTGTTATTGTAAAGTTTTCATTTTATAATGGCCCCTTTATTCATGTAGAAACTTGCAGTGAAATCAGATTCGACCTCGTTCAAAGGATGTTTAAAGCCGCTCGTCTTTCAATGTTACCTCCGTACGTATTTCTGTTTAAATCTTTATGCTTCAGTGGACAGCGGGTATACAATTCAATATTTATACGTGGCTTGTAGCTTGCATTAGGCAGAGAACAAAGGTTTAGCGTGGCTAAACACAATAATATTCCCAAGTGAAATCTTACCGCCCTGATTTAATACGGTAGTTGTATTTCGGTCTATTTACGATTATCGTAATTCTTATTTTCGTAAAATAGAATTGTGTTATTTGGATAAATACTTTTCATGTTGCGATGTTAAATTTAATTGTCATAGTTAATATTTTTAAAAGAACAACAATTGACAAACAGTCTATTTTTCCGACGTTTTATCTATTCTATTGCCGAGAAATAATAAAATGCAATGAAAGAAATTGTGTTTCTATTTTGCAGAGAAGACTCGTTCCTTTACCACTCTGCAAGCACATCTCATTCACTCATGCAAAACTGTTTGCCAAGCTCAGAAAGTAATCAGCCTAATTCGGGAATAAAAAGAATAAAAGTATAAAGCGAGTACGTACGCTAAGGAATGGAATGGTAGCGCCGTGGTTTTGAGCGGCGGCAAAGCTAGGAAACAGCAATTCACAATTTATCAATCTTGTTAAGCGTTCTAAGCTGACAGAAGATAGAGGAAAAAAAAACCGTTAAGTACATTTTATCATTGCAGCAGGTCTGTGAAAGCCAAGTATTACTACAAGGTAGAAACTGATTTCTCTTAGGGACAGACATATATAGCTCGCGCAGAGCACACTGTGTGGAACTTACATCTCAATTCCTATCGCAAACATAGTCAGTCAGTCAACTAACGGATATATTGTTACAGTACCGGTCGACGAACGTGCAATTGTTGAACGTTGCTTACAGTTTTACGTCTTTTTCAAATCGTATTAAAGACACGATGCACTGTTGTTTTCCGTGCAACGAGATTCTTTCATATCGTACCAACCGTTACAGTATTCGTTCTCAACAATATTCCAGTTAAGATACCTAAGACTATGCTTCACCCTTCACATCAAGACAACGACTCAATTTATCTTTTATTTTAAAAAGACAAATCAAGATTATTATTGGATAGATCAAAGTTGGCAGCGAATCGTCTTTAGTTCAACTAAAATACATACAATATCATTTTCTATTTAATATAATGCATAAAAGTAACCCTAGTGTTACTTGGCATATCTTGAGAAAAATTAATCTGTCAATCATATATTTCGTGTACCTTATTGTGCATGATTTTCTCATCATTTTGGAAAGCAGTGACAAATCAAAGAAATCTTCTGTCCTCTGCTCCGCTTCCATGCCTGGAAGCATGCCATTCTGATTTTCAGATATTAAATTTTGACAAATGAATATACCGCAAGATGCGTTTTCGTGAGTCTTTGTTGGGGGCAAACCTATTCATCTAAGACGTATGAAAAATGGCAACGCGAAGTTCTGACTGTCGTTCATTTAATATCCTTCGCATATGGGGATACGAACGTGAATGCTATTCTGGGCGAACGAAAATGTGAATAAGATTCGTACGGACTGATTACAGAGATGGACAGCAATAAAACCTAATAGAATATACGTATTTCTTCTATCTCTCTTTCTTTTACTCCCACTAACTTACTCTCTTCGTCTGAGAGAAGAAGTGAGCGTGTACTTTGGACGAAATCAAATCAAAGTTTTATGGGACGAAATGTCGTCGCCACATACACACATGCATACATCCACTGGAGTTGGTAGAGCAAGCACAGAACGTTTTGTAGTTCTCTAAAACGATTGTACACCGAAGAGATGGCGTCTTAATTTTATCGCGTTATCATTTGTCAAGCAACGAACTTTAAGATACGAATCAGTGCTTCCGAATTGTGTGATCCTGTTTGGAATATTTAGTTTATGCGTTGGACGAATAGAATTTTGAGTGTTTTAACAGGATGAACTGTAATATTAGTTGAATTGGATTGCACAGAGTACGTCGACCACATCAAATCTTTGCATTCGGTGATTGCTAATGTGTATATAGCATATACTTTTGCATTTTTCCAAGCGGATTACTACATCAATGGCCAATTTACTGTATAATTCGGCGGTTACAATGCATTGGGCAATTGTCTGGCACATGCAAGGTATCGAATCCAGTTCATTTAGCGTTCGTGTAATTAGAGTTTGTAGTAGTTTTCCGATGATATCAAACTCGGGCGGTACTTCACATGAACACAATGTTAGTTGTAACGGCTGTTTAATATTTACATTGTCTGCCTGGGATAATGGTAACGGTAAATTATAAACTTCTACTTCTTGTAACTGCATGTTGCAATTATTTTGTTAACTATTTCCTTTTGTAAACTGAAGAGATGATGAGAAGACTGTGCGCAGTGTTCGAGCCTGGTTTGTCAATAGTTTATAGATAAAGATATCAAATTTATGCTGCGTAAAATTGGTGTTTAACACTGTATTACATCAATTTTATAATACTGTATTCATGGAAACGGGAATACTAACTCATACATAGAACACTATCTACATTAAATACGAAATAATATCGAATTATTCTTCTATAAATTCTGTGTGCTTGTATTCTAATTGATGATTAGTTGTAATTTTGTTGTAACTTGAACATTTTTCTATAGATATTTAAGCGAATGTCACATTTTAAATATTAAATTATAGATGTCTCGAGTGTCTCGCCGGTCAATGCACGCATGCGCTCGTCGAGACGCGGCCAATTTAAACAATGTCTAGGCAGGTAAGCGGTATGAATGCAAATGTAATGCGACTAGCTGAACTTCTCGTTGGTCTCTCGTTAGATTTTATTTTTCTTCTTCAGTATTCAAACAGAGCGGTGAAGTTTATCTTGCCAATAAGATAGCCGTCGAGTTGGAAATAAAACTAAAGTGTATTATGTGTCCGTGCGATATTTTATAATATTCGCCGCATACTTCTGATAAAGAAGAATAAAAATATCTGCAGTAGATGGGCATTGTGGTGTTACTAGCTGAAAATGAATAATGACGATAAAGATGGAATATTTAAACGTAGAGAAACTATTGTTGAGTGGGCGGACTAGATGTAATAGGGAGTGTGGTGTACTGTTGTGCAAAGTAGAGTGGACATTTTCGCGACGACAATTTCATTAATTCCATTCGGAACTTTACAGGAGAGCAGCACTTTTGTTTTTGCTGCTCTCACATCCTGAAAACCCAATTTATTTTTAAACTCGATTTTCTTGTTCCACCGGCGTTCGTCTTTTTCTTTTTCACAGGATGGCCTCTCTCCACGCTGATGTACTGTACGTACGTCTAGTGGTAAGGAGAAGTGCGGTAGTGGAACTCGGACCAATGGATGCACCAGCTGGAGGAGATACACACGTAGAAAAACTATCTCAGTAGTCGCATATATTCAAACTAGCAGAACAGTAAAGTGTTTTACATCAACACGAACATACATTTGTACCCAGAGGCAAGTCTCAACTACACACAGGTAACATTTTAATCGGTTAAATGTATCACTGACAAGTACAATGCAGTAATGTGAATGTCGTTTTATATTTACTCACGCGCATAATGCACAACAGTTCGTCTACAGACGAATATAGTGAGCCATCTATTGTTCCTACATGCAAGTAATTGCGCGGATAGGTTAGAACATTCCATTTGGAAGTCCACCAGTGTAACGTATGGTTAGATATGCGCACTGAATTAAATCCTTTGCGAGTTATAATGAAAATGTCCAGTAAATACAGTACAGGATAATGCACGATCGGAAATGCCGGAGACCACTGATATATTAGAAACCCGTATCGTATACGCTATTTCTCTCTCTCTTTACTTGGAGATTAATGGTTCAAGAAGATCTGGCTGGGGAATTAATTGTCTCAAGTCTGCTACAAAACGAGTGTTAACGAAATAACTATTTAACTTGCAATATAGAGAGAATATCAGTTAGCCTAGCCGTCAGTGGAGTTTTACAATCCAATCTAGAAGCATACTTAGTCGATTTTTAAAAATCTTACATTTATTTCCTCGACTTCAATTAGCAATTACATAAATGCAAAATCTGTTCATTCTCGAAGAGCTGATTTGGCAATTGTCAACTGTCTGATGTACCCTAAATACATTTACCGTTACTACGTACCGTAAGTAAATTCGTCCAGGGAGAGTTCTAAGTTCGTACGCTCGTTACGAAATGTTAAACTTGTCGAACCATCATTCACTGACGTGGTGTGTTCGCGTAACCTTGCAAGGGGTTGTCTTTTATACCAGCACGGGGCGAGGTATGTAATTCAACTAACGGAAACTTCATCATTTGGAACTCTATAAAATTGTTAGACCAGTTTTGCGTGGAGCTCAAGTAAGTAAGCCGTCCGTTTGATTACAGCACGGAGGTAATCCAGAATGTCATATAAAGTGTACAGGGAGCGGGTGGTGGGGGGCGGGGGGTGTTTGACTGTGAATTGTAAGATACAGTGAACTTGAAGTTCGTACTTAATGTTTTAATTCTCATTGGACGACGGAGGGTTCGTTAAATGCGGAATCCCCTCACGGCACTGTATCCTGGTGTAATTGGCCAGCACGGCCGACAATTAACCAGGGTGCCACCAAACCGTAATGTGGTAGGAGTGGGGGGTCACTGATACTAAAAGGTCGGGTCAACCATCAAAGAAGACAGGGGTTAAACAGGGGTGATATGGGAAGCAGGAGTTTAGACGAGGGCAGGATACAACAAGAAGGTGACAGGAGATAGTAGAAACAAGACAACAGGATAGATACAGTAACTTAAAGAGGTATACGAGTCGGGCAAAAGGACCAGTAGAACAGATCAACAATTTCAGTACGCGTACTTTTAACATTACAGCTCATCATAGTCAACAGCGTCGAGTCAAGTAGAGTACTTGAATATAGCCATACTAACAGTAACAACAAAGACCGATCTTCCATTCGCTCTTCTGTCAGTGAAGTGGCTTGTTTGTTTAAACAAATAACACTCGACGAATTGCGTAGCTTCCATCAGTTCAAATGGTTGTTTATTCAACAGTTTGTATGGATGTAAATCTGGGATTAAAACATTCGTTAAACAGCCGAATAAACTAATAGCTTTAGGGTACAATTGGTTAATGTAAACGGGCTATGAAAACATTTCTAACTTATTTGTTTATAATAGAATTACAATTCTAGGTTCAATTTATAATTGTTGGTTACATTTTCCAAATGCTAATTTTAAATATATGCATATATGTATTTCGAATAATTTAAACTGTATTACGGACCAGATAGCAGTGAAGACATATAATATTCGACGGGATATAAACAAAAAAATCTGGCTCGTATCAATTGTACTCATTTCGTCTCCTGGGAAGAGCTGCATCCTGTATAATAGGATCTTGTAGCATTGTTTTGTTAGCGAGAACAGCAACACATCATTTATTATCTATAATTATCTTCTTCCCTCTATTCGTCTCGCCATCTATCCTATCTATTCCTGTCGAATCCCATGTGATCCCGGCTACGGTTGTTCCCGTGTATGTGTGTATAATGGGAACACCGATGTGCGATAATTGCGTGCGTATTATCTTGTAACGGGATTACTTTATTTTATCAACGTTGGCAGCGATGATATTGGTGATGGTGGATGTGAAATTTGAGGGCGGCAAGTGTGAAGATTCTCAGGGTTTGATATCATCTATATATCGCTCCGCCTTACTAACCACCCCCTCGTCCACCGTTCTGTCGGGCTCTTTACTATGTTCTACTCCCACCGGATGTAATATCCGAGAGTTATATCTCGTTACGATCCCTGCCAGACAATGAACTGCACAGCGGTATGAGATTAGAAAATAATGTCAGAATTCTCGCACACTTATTCAGTTGCACATACACATACGGAATGTTTGTAAAATCTTTAATTCTATACTCCACCCATTGTATGTTCAGTTTCAGAAATGAGTGAAACTTTACCATAACCTCAGATCGACTTGAACCACATGCGGAATAATGAAAATCACAGGTCATCATACAGCGTACGAGCTGATCCCATGGTAATATATTTAATGTAATGCAAATATTTATTGAACATCCTTCAAAGTAACGGTTTTATAATGAATTCTCCCTGTCAGTGGATCCCGGATCCTAGGCGCGTGTGTGTGTATGTGTGCGAGTGTATTCCGGTTCACTTCACTCCTCCTATCGTCTCTCTTCATCTTTCCCCATCCACCAAGTGAGTGCCAGTTTTAGTTTTTGCCCCGTCACAAATGCTGCTGACGGTTATTGATGAGGCATCTTAATTCGAAATCAATATTCCAAAGTTTTCGAACGTTCAATGCAACTAAGGTCTCTGTTACTATTAAAACGTTACGTTGAAAAACGCAGTCAGTCATTGTTTCCTTGCCTATCGCGACACAGTACCGTAGACTTGCGAAGACTCCTCGTTTTTATTTTTCCTTTTTGAACTGCAAAAGTCAAGCGGATCTTTCTTTATTTCTCCGCGCAGAAGCAGCAGTAGCAGTTGTCTCACAGCAGCACGGAAACTTTGCTAAATATAAACCGATTTACAGAAATTAATTCCGCAAAGTTTCCTCCATCGGCAAATAAGGAAATCGCTATTCGATATGGAAAGTTTTATTAAAATTACCAAAGGAATATTTAAGTTTCTCTGTTGCGTCGGAAAATATTCATTGGATTCGCTACGGCTGCCAATGAAATCATTTCAAAGTAACATTATGTAGTACAGTTCGTGAAATGGATAAGGAATATCCAGAAAATAATATGGGTCAAAATGGATTTAGAAAAACTTTGTACCAAACTGTTCTTTTTTTACTAAAATTATTCTTATGTTAAATGTTTATTTGTAAAAATTAACCAATCATATTTCGTCATATGATTTATTTAAGTGTTCAAGTTTAGCGTTTTCGGTGTGCCTTGATTCTGTTAGCTATTGGTAACCATATACCCAGGTACTAACGCACGGTTACGTTTCCCATACGTTGATCAGCGAACGCTTGAAGTGGAATACCGATTCTATCCAGGCTTATAGTCCGTTGTATTTGATAATTGAAGACGAAGGATTCGCTTCCTCAAAGCATACAACCGAAATTAATTAAAATGTACCAACAAAGCATAAGGATGAATGCAAACAAAACAAACATATAAGCAAATTTAATAAAATGAAATTTCATTTAAATGTTAACAATATAAGTCACGTGTTCTGTATTTTCGTATCGAATACAGTTTGAATAAACCGTTTTGAATTTATTCTGATTTAATAATTAATATTTATTTGATCGATATGGAATTTAAATTCTGTACGAAAATTTGTTTATAATACAGTTATAGTATAATTAATTAAGCAATTTTTAAAAATTAATAACTCATGAAATAAAATCTAGAATGAATCTCCAAACACTATTTGTTTAAATTATGCGGTTGAATATTAATATCAATTATAATGAAAATTAATTGTTTTTTTTTTACAAATATAATTAAATTATATTACGCGTGATTATTTGCACATCATGGTTTTTGTCATCAAATGATTTAACAAAAAAGAGAGTAATTCAATTCTGGCATTATAAATTGGATTCATTAATTTGACATTTAAGCTATGATGATTCTATTTGTAACAAATGTACTTAATTTCAAATAAAATTAGTTTTTTTTTCATGTAAGGGTGTAAAACATTGTAATTACTAAATACGTTGAAACAAGATCTAAGTTCTATTAGATATAAACCACATTCTTCTTCTATAACTAGCTTTATATTTCGCGCCGAAACCTGATTGATACGCACGAACCAATCTGAACATTGAATGAACATTGTACATTACAGCGTTACGATGATGAAATGAAGTCTACCCTTGACATGACCTCCAGGCGGTGACATGTCATGTGCGGATTTTTCGATTCAGATGTGAATCCGGGTTAATCCGATTCTATCCGTGCGTTAGTAAACGTATGGCTTTTGTCTTCTGCCAGTGGTGACATCTTGTTTAGACGTACGAACGAACAGCACTGACAAACGGTCGAGTTGGACTGAGTCTTGGTTAAAGATTGAATAATGTCCGTTGCATGACCGAAATAAATAATCAGCTACAGTGTCAGCCTTAGTCTGGTGGAGCTGGATGTATGTACACATATGTTTGTGTGGAGTTGTGTGAGCATGGTAGTATTAAGCGGGGGACGAGGGGGGGGGGGTGTTAATCTGTGATTCTCGCCGGCGACACAGAATTTTGCACAACATAACAAAGAGATAAAAAACGTGAGTTGAAATATCATCGGTACGCGTGTGTACATATGACTGAAAGAGGGGTCGTTCTACGTCACACTTGTATACATGCATGCATGTATGTGTTTGTGCGAGTCGCGCATCTGTCTATACAGATGTTTGTGAATTTATTATACACATGCAATGTGTACATGTTTTAGGCATTTTCTGCATGTGTATTGCTCTATATGTATATGTTTGTTCGTTTGTGTTTGCTGTGATGAAGTTTGTGTGTCAATGTTGTGCCTGTCAACATACAAGGAGCACGTCAAAATTCATTTAACGTTTTGTATTTTATTTATTCTCGTATCGCAACGGTAAAATAAACAGCTTCAGGGTTAAAACATAACTGGTGATTTTGACAGCAGTATTTATACAATTTATTTTTGTAAAATATCAACTATCTACTTGTTTATAATGATTGTTATCAAGCCCGAAACTGTTCAGTAGTTAGCCACAAGATGTCTCTTGTGTGTGTATATGTGTTTGCACGCGGACGAGGAGACTAGATTAGTCTTGGCTGTTGAACAGGATTTGCAAGTAAAGTCTGAATAAGTAAGCGTATACTACGGAAGACTGTTAGCTTCTTTGCCTGAGCTGTGTATTTGTGTGACGAACTTGAACAAAGACTGACGGCCTGAGCTTTTTATCGAATCATGCAAATGACGTCATCACGACATTGCTCTTTTGGTTGGAAACTTGTGCGAGGCGCCTGCATATCGTTACGTTGTGGATACTCTCCCTGGCGTTGAACAGAATCGGACTTGAAAACTTGTATGTTGCGGGTACAATATTGTAAGATGGAAAACTCAATAGCAGAAGAAGATTTAGTTTAGTTGCTCGGGGAATGATTCTGTAGGATAATAAATACAACATTCGTTATTTGATGAGCATGTACAATAGAACTATTTCGAGTTTACTAAAATGATCTTAAACTTGTATATGTGCAACATCGATTTGAATGATGTGTATTGTTATTGTACTATAAGTATCTTGTTATGTGTTTTAAATCGTATCATATGCAGTTACCTTTCTATTTTTATGGCAATTGTCTGTGAAATGAACAATTCCTTACAATTCTACTTTGTCGAGTTCAACAAAATCCAACGTTTGAAAACAGAGATTACCCTGAAGTTTAACAGATGTTTGTTTGAGAAAAACTTTGTGGAGAAAGTTTTCTGGGGTCGCTCATTACATTGCCTGGAACACAGTTATATTAAGGATGGGCGGGGTCGCGTCGCACTGATTTCATGTCGACTGTGACGTGTACATCTGCACGAGGGGTGAGGGAGCAGGATTAATCATCAGTCACGACAAACAACAGTAGACGCAAAAGGTAGAACAACAGTAAATTGCAGATTCCTACAAGATACCACAGTTTCTTTCATGTCAGAAGGAAGACTTCAATGGAGCACGATTAAAAGTGTACCAGTATACACTGTTATCGAGAAAGGTCGTGTATTGGACGATATAATAACCAGATTGTAATTAATTTTACTCATAAAATACTTATAAAATGAACATAAATGAGCTCAGAGAAGATACATAGTCTGGTTCCCATGTTATTACTGTTTTCAGGATGATCCAATTAGAGAATAAATTGCTATTTTAATAGATTCCTCATTGGCGTCAACTATTCGCCAATTGCCATTCTTGGAATGGTTGAGAGAAGAGCATACATTGAATACACTTACAGTTAGAAAATAGTTTTACAAATATCATGCTTGCGCCTTTACCATTTCCTTCGGCAGGATTACCATATTTGTATTTGTAAAAATAAACATCTTCTTTAATAAATGGTCCTGTTTGTCAACGTCCTCCTTGTGTTAGGATGAATAATTCAGCTGAAAGCATTTCTCGCGTGATGTGAATTGAAATTAGAATATTTTAGTCCGTCAAAAAAAAAAAAAACAAATGTTCAAATATTGCTAATGAAATATTCAGTCTAGTTCAGCATTGAACATAATTGTTTCAAATTTAAGCATTGATTTGCGAAACTCAAATAGTTTTCTACTAACTATTTAGCGATATCGACCATTATTTAATTGGATAGTTATGTTCGTATAATATAGATTCTATCCAGTTAGACAAAAGAGTATATAGCAAATGTATATAATTTCTGATTGGTAACGAATATAAACGTATCATACATGAATTGCTTGACTTATCTAAATAATGGAAAAGTTTGTTTAATGACTATTGGAGTTACCGACTGATACAGTAATTGGCATTAGTTCTTGATCACATTTAGTTTGATAAATGCAGAAAAAACTAGACATTAACCGTCACAAATTAATCTCTCTTTCAAAGTGACTTTTCTTGACGTGTTTCGCTTTGACATCTTGTACGTACATTCATGAATAATGTAGAATAAATGCGTGAAATGTGGTATGCCTATTTTTTTCCCCTTCGATAGTAGGTAAATCCCTTCATCTACTTAGAGGTTTCTGGCAGAGGTTCCGCCCGTATAGTAAGGAATGGCGTGATGAGGGCATAGGAGGATGGGTAGATACTTGTCAATCCATCTTATCAGAAACTGATGAGTGGGATGTGCTGTGAAGTACTGACGAACCGAATTTGCAATTCAAATCATTGCTGACTTATCTCTTTAAAAATTACCCCCTACAGTATGAATGACATATCGATAATGTTGATATCAGTACGGCCCAACCATCTCCATACCCTCTCCTGTGTTCTGGTCGGTCAGGTACATGGAGACAAAGAGGAAACGATGAGAATAAAAGAACTTCATTATTCATGAATGTTCTCGTTTGCTCAATCTATCGGCAATTTAAAAACAGCAGACTAGGGTAGCGGATATTTTAATTGCATTCAACCATTTTATACCTTTAATATGGGAAAAAAGAACTACAATTTAATTGTAGCATAAATATTAGCAATTCCTAGAATATGCAAGAAAAAGAAGTGAAACGGCCGATTTTAAAAATTAAATTGTCTGGGTAGCAACGTAATTTTGTTTATGCTACTGGATAATCTAATCATCTGTTTTATTGACTTAAATATTTCACAGAAAGTAATGAAAAAAGCATCATAATTGCAATGTTTTTGACTACCAAACTAGCTACTAAGTATCTTTAATATAATGGGACTAGTTGGTTTCAACAATAAATAAATGAATGTGTGTTGAAACATATCATTTTCTAAATAATAAATGGCATATTATTAACTTCAAATCTTGCATATTTGTTATGGGTTATTGAATCGCAAAGTCAATCGTCTCTTTTACTTGTGATATAATGATTGAAAGTACAGAATCCCAATTTGTGTGAGTAATAATATACGTTATACCAAGACGATGCACGTGGAATTGATTCCTTTCTAGTTCGTCTTACAATCGTGCTGGGAAGCCAACTAAGTTAAGAAGTGTGTTGCCCTTAGCTTGACATTTCCATTGTGAGGTTTCTAATACGTTTGATGTTGAATGTATAAAGATGACATATTCATTTCTTAGTTTATGTTACAATCATGCATCGCTAAGACCCTAGAATAAATGGTGTTTTGATTTAATAAATGAAACCTTCAAGTCTACAATGTGAAAGAAGTTGTATTGATAATTATTAAAGAAATATTTGTATAGATGCCTAAATTTGCAAGACACAAAATCCCAATAGTGGATACTAATTATCTTTATATGAGCTTGATTCTATTTATGAGATTAATTATGCTGTAGAATCACTACACAAATTTCTCATTTGTTATAAAACTGTAGTTCTCTGTAATGCATCTAAATTAATCTGTTTGCACAACATGCGTGTCGGTGTGTGAAATGAATAAATGAAATGTTAAATTTGAACGTAATTTCCGGTGCCCGTCGGCATTTCAACCCAGAGTTTGAAACGGATGAAAAGAAAATTGTGTCGCATTGGTGTGAAAGTTGCTGCATATCAGAGGGAACGAATCTCTTTAATCTTCTGTTTATGTGGCGTGGTTTGGTGTATTTCGCTAAGAAAAAAAATCTAGCATTGCGTTATACAAAAGTACCATTTCACAGGGTACGGATGAGAATCTGTGCGCTTTGGCCAGTGCATAAAACGTTGAAGAATTACGTACAGCACATCTGATGCGACTTGGAGTAGTATGCCGCTGGAGTTATCTCGTAGCCAGATAAGAACTTAAAGTTGCCTTATCAAAATCTTGAATGTATATCCGTTTATATATATATATATATATATATATATATATATATATATATATATATATATATATACAGTGCGAATAATGTAAGGCTATACATTGGCAACTTTATTTTAGCGTTAATCAATTTGCCCATGCTAGTATCAACTCGTTGAATAATTTAAAATTAGACATAGGGCATTTACTTAATGTTACCATGGTGATATCATACAAAAACTCCAATTTATTATGGTTGAATAATGTAAAATTAGACACCAGTCCACAGACTACTATATTTATTTAAATCATTTACAGAATTTATTCCAATATTTTATTAAATCTATTACATGTTATTGAATTAAAAGTACACTTCAAGTACTGAAATTGTAATTGGTATCAGTACATTTCCAAAATCACTTGGGGGTGATAACTAAATTTGTCATCGTTTGATGACATGTGATGGGCCCTGCCCGGGAATTCAAAGCTGAAATAATCAGAAATTTCTCGCAAAGACGCCCCTTCTAAATACCAGGAATACATCTTAAACTTTTCTTCTGTGATGTACATTTTTTGCACTAATTATTACGCAAACTCGTGAGATATCAGTAACACAATATTGAAAATAGTGACATTTACCAAAACAAACGTCATTGTAATTTCAGTTGTTACTGACATGGGCAAATTGATTAAAGCTAAAATAAAGTCGCCAATGTATAGTCTTACGTTATTCGCACTGTATATATATGTGTGTGTGTGTGTGTGTCTTGCATATAGTTAAATAATATATTGCGCAAATTAAGTGAAATAGCAGAACTATTTACATGGGGATATGATGTCAAAGGAAAGTAACAAAAGTACTATTACATACAATATCTGGATGCAACACAATACCCACTCTTGTACTAGAATGTTACATCTTTGCAAGAGTGTATTTTAGGTACGATGTGACAGTGGAACTAAGGAAATCACGGCGATGGGACTACAGAGTGCATTTTGTCTGTTCGGCCAGATTTATACCAATGATAAAACTCAACACTCGACAGCATTTCGTGTCCGTGCACCGAATAGTAACACCCGCAAAAGCTAGTAGTAGTTGTACGTGTCTGTGTCTATGAGTGTCTTTCCTCTATAATCATACTTCAACTGCTCTACCTAGCTACGCACTGACAGACAGACATTAGAGGGACATCGCACTTTATTATTAAATTGCTTTTTTCCAGAAATTATATAACTCCATAATAATTCCCCTTTGAGTGTAGAAATAACGAAAATTCGTTCTTCAAAGCTATAGACAAAATGGTAGATTTGATTCGATGCAACTATTTCTAACAGCAAACTTTACAATAAATGTACATGTGTCGTTTGTCCTGGTCCGTTGTTATGATATATTTTCTCCATTGGACTTTTATCTCGATGGCGCGTAACAGGATATGAAAGTTGATTGACACTGTGCTACTCTGGCCATTACATAACAGATAATCTCATTGCATAGTTGCAAACTTTGATGACACTTGCGTTGCATCTTTAGAACTTTTAACTTTAACAGAGATATTCGTTGTTGAAGGAGATCACAGTTTAGCGTTGAGTCAGGCTAGGACTCCGGGATATTCTTCCTAGTGCGATGTCATATGATGGAGGGTAGGGTAGGAGGAATGATACCTCGGGGCATATATTACCTTGTGGGTAGGTAGACGGTCTAAGTAGTGGTAGCTTCTATGTAGGTATATATATATATATATATATATATATATATATATATATATATATATATATATATAAAATAAGGTTATTTTCTAAACGTAGATGGAAAGTGCGAAGCTGTGTCCTAATAAAATTTCTCTAGAGACATCACCATCATAACCGGCAAAGTTTCAGTGTACAATGATTATGAAAGTTTACAAGCAGCGACAGTTTACGATATTCTGCTGAAGGAGTGATACCTACCATGGTAAATTGCTTTTAAAACTTCTTACTCCATCCACAACCTAAACTGGCACTGGTACACGGACAACGTCGTCCCACCAATTTCCCCGCAGTCACCACCCTCCAAATTCACTTGCTTCTTCCAGATAGATTTTATAAACTAAATGGATCTGACAATATAATATCGTATCTTCTGCGGGAATACCAGCAGTAGCATTAAGCGGAGCAGTGCGATTAGATTTACAGTTTTTAAAAGAACATTGAGACATATTTCTGCCATTAAATACGAAGCGGTACTCCTGAATAGTTTTAAGGGAACCTTTTGAATGACTAATAACTATGAACGTGCTGAAATCTTTTGCAGAATTTGTCGAGATTTGCATTGCAGATTCGTAATTATTTCTACTGAACCATCTCGGTTTCTGACATGTAACGATTTATGTATATATTTAATATAAAATTATATATACCTATGGCAGATCTCTTCATTTAGTTTTACATGATTGACGGTTATACATATGTATCTGTGCGTGTGTATGTACGTTTGCCCGACCGCCAGAAGTTATGGCGCAGACTCCGGGAGGAGCGCTCTGCCAGGGTGCGTCGCGTCAGTTCCTTGCAGGCCTTCGTGAGTATCGTTAGCAGCGTCGGGAGCATCGACGTCGGTCACACCCCCAATATTCGTACGCACTGTAACGCCGAGTGCTTACGAGCACTCGTAAATAATCAGACACACGCTCACGCACACACACGCACACGACAGACGTCGACAGAGAGTGGAGCACAGAGGTCCCGCCAGCGGAAACGGAACTGTGTAAAAAGTGGAAATTTCAGTTAGGAGTTATTTCAGGTCTTGAATAATTCATGAAAAACTTCACAAGTGTTGTGCTGAATAAATATTTGTGTGAAACACTGTTGGCAAAAATACAATTATCGCGTTTAACAGGAACTGAATTAACGTTCATTAACAACGACGTGTGTGTGTGTGTTTGTTAAGTATAATGGTGGACAGACAATGTACTGAAGATATTATGAATATACCGCCGGCGTGTTTTATTATTGTATAAATGCAGACGTATAACTTCGGTGCAGAAAGATGTATAGCCGAGATGCAATAAATGTTAATGGTTATTTGTAATTTCCAAGTCGGTTAATCTTCTTACTAAAATGTCGCTGGATCTGTTCAATATTTTCTTCATGCAATTGGTCTTCAATTTTGGTAAGTTAGAAATATATAAAAAGTTAAAATAATAACACTCCATATATTTTGCTATTTTTTAAAAGGTATAAATTACACGTAATCAAATTTGATACAAATTAATTATAATTTAATTAAAACCAAAATTGTCAGTTTTATGAATCCCTTTGAATAAAATACAGTATGAATGTACAAACTATATATGTTTTATAATTAATACTTCAAATATTGACCTAGTTGGGTAATTTGAAAATATTGAGATTTAGCATAATAATGAAAGAGTATTAAAGATTTTTTTTATTTTAAATAGTATATTATTTCTGTATGTAGAACTTTCGAAAGGAATTTCATATAGTTAGTGAATTCAAGTTGGGAATTAATATGGAATTCTAGAAATGTTACAAATACATTAATGGAATGATTCAATACACATGCAATCTAAAGTCTATTTGAAGTTTTTCTCTGTTTCCGTTTGAATCTATCACTATAAATAAACGACTGACTGTTCATCAGATCGTTTTCTTTGAAAACATTTTCAATCATACGGAGATGGGTTGTTATTGGTGTTTGTTTTTCCGTCTGGTTCGATAACAGCGGACATGTATATTTCATCAGTTCATCATTGGCTGTGTTCTATGTCGCTCTTCGTTCCACCTACATCTGCGGTGGATCAGTTTTAAATCGTCCCTGTCGACTACGGAAACAATTTTCATTCAATATGTGTAACTCCCGGATACAAAGTAGTTTATTATTAGATTGTCTGGAAAATAATGCAGGTTTTTGTTGTAGTTTCAAAGTAATTCTTGAAACAAATCATTATGTAATGTGCATATGTCGTTGTAAAACATATTTTGCGATGTTTTTACTTCTACTATTTGGGGCCATTGACTATTTTATATTGTCGCGATTTTTCATTATTGAACAGAAATGAAAAATAATAATAAGATTTAAATAAAATTGAATTGAAAGGAAGATATAAGAACACTTATATACAGATAGGAAGCCAGAAAGTTCGATAAAAATTATACGAAAATTTAAAAAAAAAATCGCAACACCCTAGGAACTAAATGAATTGATATATGAATCATTGCCAGGTGCACGAGAATCATTGGACCTTTATCACTTTTTTGTGCCTTAATAAAAATAATAATAAAAATCCAGGTTTTATCGACCAGAAGTCGATGGTATTAACAAAAAGCATTAACATTTTCATTGTTTCTAAGTGGCAAAAGTGTTAATTTCAACACCAGCAATACTACAACTTCTAAAAACAGATTATTATTCAGCCGATTTTGAGTACCATAACCTAACTTTATTATCCATTGTAATTCCCATGGTAAATGTAATATCCTTTTTCAGATAATATAAAGTCTTATAAGTTCATCTTTCTTGTTATTTCCCGTCGAATATAATTAAGTGTGGCAGCTGATATTGGCCTGAAGGCTTCTATTTAATTTAATATAGTTTATTTTGAGCCGATGGCATTTGTCAAAGAATCTGTATTATGTTTCGGACAATCTAAAATACCTCAGGCCTCACGGTTTTATGTCATCAAGACACAAATAACTAATTATGTTTGAAAATTACGACATTCAACAAGTAAACATTGACAAATATTAGTTTTGCAATAACCTCGTAGAAGATAGAAGATTTTTCCATAAAAATTTATCAAATAAAATTCTAAGAATAAGAAGAAAATTTCTGGTGTAATAAATATGTAAGATTAAAAATAACATCGTCAACTGCATATTTGAAAGTTTATTTACATAAACAACTTTTATAAAATCTTACTACAGTGATTCGAATAGTAGGTATGAAAATGGCAATTTTCTACCGTAGTCTTATTAATCGTTTCCTCAGCAATTTGAATGCAGTAATATTTCATTTTCATATTAAAGTTTGTTAGTTGTTATACGTGTGCGTGTGTTTTGTATTCTACAAAGACAGAGAGTTCGCGACATCCGTTGTTATTCGCTGGTTGATTTGTATGTAGAATGGTGGTTAGAAGCTTTCTCAGACTTTGCCGTGACGGAAATTGCTTAGAAATTTAATCACACGTACACACATACATACACACTATTCCATGTACATTCACACTTGCTCACATCATACACTGAGCCTCGTCGCACTTGCCACCGACTTTACAAACTGAATTCGACTTAAAGTAAACGTCAGCCACGTACTGTGTAGAACTTACAATCATATCCCCTCCCTAGGCCCTTGTTCCTAACTCCCCACTCCGCTTGCAGAAGTCGGGCCTGACACCCGCAGCATCACAGCGACTTCCTTCTGACCTTTGTGCGCTCGCAATAAACGTCACAGCATGGTGTCTTGAGGCGACAGCCCAGGTAATATCGATGTGAAATTTACCAGAAGATAATTTTATAAATAGCACTTTTCCTCTACGATTCACCATCGTCTAATTCGCCATTTACGAGCTGGACTGGAGCAATGGAATGCTATTCGATTCTGATGATTGCCAGTCAGCTCTGTGAAGTTTACTGGGGCTTCAAGTAAATTTGCAGAGGCTGAAGGAGACGAAGGTATATTTATAAAATACATTTACGGTCAGTGAATCATTCATTAAAAATGAATACGTAAACGATTATTAACAGAACTGGAATGGAAGACCTTTTTTAATTGGGAATTAGAGAAGCTTGGAGAAATAGTATATTTCAAAAGATCTTGTGTTTGTTTGATTTATAAATATAATATAAAATGAAAAACTTGAGGTCATCTTTTATCGTATAAAAATCATTAAAGATTGAAATAAATCTTATTCGAGTAATATCATGCAATATGCCAAATGAAAATGTGTAATCGGTTGGTTTAGAAAATAAGGGGGAAACTTTATAACTAGATTACATTGTAATTTTCTAGCTATTGATCAATGCAGGAAAACTGTGCAAGTCACTGATTAGTGTTGAATACTGCTCCCCTGTAGGAGGGAAATCCTCACGCATATAACACTGCATGTCAAAGAGGGTGTGAGTGCGTGTCGTGCACGAGCGAGAGGGTGGCCCGAAATCATGGGCGGTGTGTGGTAATTGTGTCTGTCACAATCAGAGAAGGGAGCAGCAGCTTTTGCCATCGCCAAGGGGACGAGAGGTGGAGCTGGCCACCAGCAGTCAATATCATCAGACACCTTTCTGTGTGGGCGAAAAACATCACCACACTTTTTCCCTTTCTCCGCGGTCCGCCACCGTTGATGGCCCCTCTGGCCAATTACGGTCTGATCGGCTTCTACTTTGATGTAGCTAGGGTGGTCCCATGTGCGTGGTTTGCCAGTCGATTTAGGGTGAAAACACTGGTCTGTTGGGACGTGCAAAGAAAGGAAAAGGGAATGAGAGTAACCGAACACCCATACATGGCTAGTGCATTTTGAACAGTAGCCGTGAATTTGCTATCAATAGAACCGCTGGTCACCGAATGACCTACGGTATAGTATTGGAAATGATGTATGATGTATTTATAAAGAGGTATGGCACATAGCAATCTCTGGTCAACCAACCTACTCTCTGACGCTGTGGTTGGAAGTATACATACATCCATGTATCGACTGGTGACTAGGCTTGGTGAGTGGTCCCTGGTGACTGGTAACAAGTCGGGTCAGGTCTGTGAGTGGTATTGCTATATAGTCGAATCTTTACTCTCGTTCGTTCGGTTGGTCGACGAGCGATTACTTGGGTCGGTAAGTGCTGCCAAATGTAATTACGAACTCGGGCAAAATATATACGTGTCTGTACGTTCCAACCCCACCTTGGTTTTGTGTTCGCCTGAATGTCTGTGTTGTGTATGTGAATGTAACGCACTTTATGAAGGGAGGCTGTACTCTGTAATTGTACGTAAATGTTGTGACGCGTTTTCCTTTCAATTCAATCATCTTTGTCATTTCCCTTCCGTATATTTTGTTGATGATTCAAACGTAAATTTATGAAAATAACAATGTCTAAGGTTGATTTTTGTAATGGTTCATGGTATAATTAGATACTGCTTGTTAGGATTTATACGCCGTGGGTTTTGTTACCCACAATGCCATTTTGTAATTACCGATGGTATTGACGGAGAAACACGGATGTTATTGTGATTCATACACCTTACACGGCTCATGTACGTTGTATTAATTTTAACAATGCGCCTCATCACCAATCCTACGTCTTTATTCACTGTTCATTTCCTTGTCAGCGTATTGTTGTCTGTTCCTGCTGTTGGCGATGATGTTGCTGTTGTACTGTAATGCGATGTTCAGTAAGGATGGTGATAATGAATAACGGAAGTGGCAATTTTCTGGCCAGCTACGCGCTGTTCATTAAACCATATTTTGTTTATTGCTTTCACTTTCAGAAAGCGGGATGAATTTCTTTTTGAATGACAAGTTGGACATGGAAAGAAATGCCAGTTATCATTCCATATTTAAATTAAATTTTTCCCTTCGCTTATCATGTCTTGACAGGTTTGTGTATGTGCGTGTATCTGGACGTGAGCCAAGCATGGGCGAATGCAGGGTAAAGGAGGAAGCAGAGAGGAGGCATAAAGGCAAGCCAACACTTGTAAGAATGTATACGTAAGAATACGGAGTTTGTTTTCTCAACATTATTTATTCAAATTACTTCTTACATTTCCGAATCATTTTCTTTCATTCCGGAGACGATGCTCTCTTTCTCTCTTTTACACTGAGCTAAGCACTCTGTACTTGCTGTAATGAAGACCATAGTTGTGCTTGTGTCTTTGGTCGTTTTTATGATGTCTTCTGTTTCAAGCTTCTTGTACTTCTCCACTCCGGTGTTCATGTCTCCAGTTTCCGTCTATCTCGCCTTTCGAATTGTCCATGCATAAATGATGCGTTCATTTTGCTTATTAAATTTTAAACTTAATTAAAAAAACAAGCTTTCGTTTCGAGCAATGAATATAAATTATACTTGTAATAATATTACAGAAATTAAAAGCCCAGAAGCCTCTGATGAGGAATTAGAGTCTCTTCTTTTTCTGTATGCTATTAGAGTTCTAATGAGATACTACGGCTATGTTTAGTACGAATGTGAATAGACAACGACTGACACAATAAATTACTGGCAACGCTTCAAACTAAAAATACTCTTATGTATTTGAACGTGATGTAATTCTACATGGAGATATTAATGTGCACAAATTTAATAAAAATATTAAACATGAATATACGCAACATTCTGCAAAAGATCAAAACCTACATTTTTGGAATAATGCATAGCTTAGCTTTGAGTATATATTTGTCATACAGGTTGTGCACGAGGTGTCCGGCTGACAGAGCTGCTGGTACCCGCGCTAGCAGATCCACGTGATGAACTGACACTCGGCTGTCACTTCGACATGGAATCAGATGAGTTGTACTCGGTGAAATGGTACAAGGACGATCAGGAGTTCTTTCGGTATACTCCGCGTCAACAGCCACACTTCATGGCCTTCCCAGTGGCCGGGGTACATCTAGTACCACCAACATTAGCGGACAGTGCAAGCAGCAGCAACAGTGCTAGTCCGTGTAACACGCACAAGTGCACAGTTCAACTAACACAGCTCAGCACGGCGCACAGCAGTGGCTCGTACAAGTGTGAAGTGTCCACCGAGGCGCCCGCATTCCGTGTCGCCTTCGATGCGGCCAACGTCACAGTAGCAGCGGTGGGTCGGGCCGACCCCCAGGTGGACGGCATACGAGCAGTGTACACGCTGGGTGAGCTGGTGTTTGCCAACTGTACCTCAGCACCCGCGGACCCTGCACCAGTCGTCTCCTGGCTGCTGAATGGGAAACCTGCGCCCTCGATAGCACTCGGTCAACCACGCACTTCCCGACCAGACGTCCACGGACTGATCACCAGGTCCCTGATGTTGCGTTTCCATGTGGAGCGACGCCATTTCGTAGAACCTGCCGGCACCCTGGAACTGAGGTGTGTGGTCAGTATGCCTGGACTGCTAGCAGCTCCAGTACCCAAGGTCACTGCTGTCACTGTAACACTCCGGGATCCCAGTCGGAATGCGCTCAGCAACCAGAAACTGAAATGGCTCAATCACAATGGTAAGTGTCCTACGGTATTTGACTGACGTATTGCTCTAACTTTTGCTTGTACCTCTTTTCCAGCTGTAACTAAACCGATTCCCGTTCAATGGATCATACACATTGCGATATTAACAGTGTTGGTTGTCTGTCGATAAGTGATTTTGTACATTTTTGTATTATAAAGACTCGTCAAATCAAAAAAGTTTGTCTACAAAATATCATCATATTTTATTTAACTTTGTGTCTGATTTCGAATCAGTCAGGCCCGGACTGATCGCTGATTTAATTTCAGTCCGTATTTGTTTCGTTTCGTAGACGTTCCAGAAAATATGGCCAGTCCGCGCTTGATTAAATATTTACAAAATATTTTGAATAATTCAATATTTTCATGAACAAAACGATATATTAACATCTCTGATCTGTGATACATTAATTTGAAAACATGCTTTCATTTAATGAAGAAATAAACGATTATAATATGAATCTATTACCAATTAAAATATAGCTATCTAAATAAACAGCAACTCATGATAAAATACAAATAAATCAAACTTAAATAATGCATACGATGCGAGCTATACAATGTTGGAATATACAATGTTGACTCTACTAATTAATATTTGTTTGTACTAACTGGCAACTAATTATCTCCTTGTTAATCAAATGTCTATGAATTGCACCATGTAAAAATGCACACACACACACACACATACACGTACGTATTTCCATATAATATTATGTAAATACAAAATTAAATATATATATATACATATATATATATATATATATATATATATATATATATATATATATATATATATATATATATATATATATATATACACCTATATAATTAATCCTATGTTAGTGGTAAATTTTTATTTTCATGTAACAACATAAATAAATGTACTGAATTATAGGTCTTGATGCAATAAAGACTACATGAAACCTGTATTGAAATAGTACAATCAGTGGCATGCAAACTGTTGTATATACAAGATTGTGAATAGGTTCATCATGATTCAGAGAAATGCAGTGTAAAGTCTGCAAATTATTTTAGCTTTTTTTTACTTTGATTTTCAGAGATGTTTAGCCTATTGAATATATAACTTGACCGGGCTTTGATGACAGGTAAGTGAAATAAAACATACATACATACATAACATCACGCCTTTCCCATTACTGGGGTAGCAGGCCCTTTATTCCCTACAATCACTAAAAAATAAATTAATATTATATATTATATAGAAAACTGCCTTTCATTCCTTATTTTATAATAAAACACTACATTTTTATTTAAAAACAGCAATACCTTCTCGGTAACAGTGTACTTTGGTTACTCTGTTACATTTCCATCCGTGTGGACATACAAAAGTAATGATAAAACGAATATTCGTCCTTGAGAATGTATGAAATGTCACAAGAGACGTATTAATAATAATATACTATGTTAGTCCTTTTGATCTATTCCTGTAGCTACGTAATTACATGTGTCTCCCATGTCTGGACCTAGCAAAGGTACTGGAGGATTTGGATTATAGATATATGTAATCCCACGTTATAATCCGTCAAAATGAAGGTATCCATAGATATTAAAACCTGACAGAATATATCTCCCACTTCAGCAATTCCCTCTTCGCCAAGAGAAGCACCTTAATCCAGAAATATTACATAAATACCGTACCTCTCCCAGCTAGGTTTATCAAATGGAGGTGATTTGTAAAAGTTATTAACGGTGGTCGTCGACAAGGTTTCTATGAAATTTTATCTTACATCAAAATGAACGTTGCCACATTTATCTTGTAATCTAATATTGGAATAATTTGATTTTACGCGTAGATCAAATGTGATCCTTGTTCATACAATGTGGAATCAGTCTGGCAAATGCCAATGATGAATCTTTCTGTTGCTAACGGCCTCCATGTCATCCAAATGTATTGCATTCAGAATGACCGCTGTCAGATTCATGTCTTTTCAGTTACAAGAATGATTCACAAAGGACGAAAGAGAGTTTTATGTATATATAAAGACGACAGGACCGATTTCAAATGTAACCAACATCTCTTGCTTCAAAGGTTTCCTTTAGGTTTGACATGGTTTAGGCTATTTATAACAGTGCCCCTCACTTTTCTTCAAGGAGACACCCAAAGGTAAGCATACGAAATTAGTACAAGCATTATTCCATGTACAGGCCGTGATATTTTTTTTTTTATATAAGAAATAGCATAGTATTTTTAACGGATAAATCTTATATTCACCTAATCTTACGAAAGTTCGTAAGTAACATTCAATATAATGTTTTTCTTCGTTCTTATTTTTTACCAATTATCTTTTTCTATTATATGTAACATTCAGTTCAGTGTGCTTTGCAAATGTTTTCATCATACTGACATTCATTCAGGTAAATAAAAATATTGTGTTGTTTTCTGCATAATATTTTAGTGTCTGCCTTAACAGAATGTTCTGAATATTTAAATGGGGTTTGTAATGCAAAAACAGCTTTATTTTAGTTGCTCAATGGTACATTAGTAACTCATTGTAATATTCTAATAAAATAATATAAGAAATTTTTTTTAATTATAAGATTTTTGTACACTTAGTTCTAGTTTTCTTCAAAACTCTATTTTTTAAAAACAAAATGCCTGTACTATTAATATAAAAACTATTTTAAAAATTATAATCCATATTATGTTGTATCAACGCGTTAAAAACTATATTAATTACGGTTAACATTATCAAAATCAAGGGTGAATGTAAGTATAAACTAATTATTACAAATCAAGAAGTCAAGAATATGATCGTGGAATAGACTATACGTATAGAATGCATTGAATTTTTTATGATAGTATGCAGACTAGATAAATGTACATTGCTATAGTTGTTGTTTGTTAATTCACTTTGTATTCAAGCTGTGAACTATGAAGATGGTTCCCTGAAGAGTTACCTCACACATCTTCCTATCTCCCCTTCCTTACTCCATCCTACCGAGATGTAGCGGTTTCTCTGTCTGATCCAATTAACTCTTGCAACCCCCACGTTTTCACTGAGATTGTAATCTTAGATAGATTTTATTACATCTTAGAACAGTGTAGGGTTGGTGCGTGGACATATTTGCATATCTTAATCGAATGAGTTTCATGAAAAAAGAAACGGAATTAATCATAAGAAAAACTGTTGCAATTCGTGGACCAGTAAGAAATGATTTTAGTCAAGGTTCAGCAGAACAAGGGAAGAGAATTCTAATGATAATGCAAATAATTGATGCGGATTCGTGCATGATTCATTCATTAATCTAACGTGTACGAAAAGTTAAGCGGCTTATGAAAATTTACAGAATAATCTGCGGAACTGAAACTGGAAGTCAGCGTCGGTTCCTATTCCATTTAAATATCTTTAACTCTGTTTCCGCTTATTACACATGAAGGAACAGAAATTTACATCGTGTCTTTGTTGAGAGGCCAACTGAATATAAGGCTTACCAAATCAACGTAGACCTTTATGTCACTCAGTACTGTTTAGAGTTTATTGTCATTACGATGAAGTGTATAGTTTAAATTTTTAGTAGAACTAGATAATGGTTAAAGATATTTAATAAAAATAGTGTGATAAATATAATTATCAAACTGTTTTTTATGAAAAACGAGCATTAAGTTTCTAATTGGAAACTATCTGAATGCAAAAGGTGGTTTAATTTTCTTACAGTACAGATAGAATATCGTCTTTAGTTCGAAAAGTTTTAATATAATGACATAAAAAGGGAAAGATACCAAAGAGGATCAATTGAAAAACCTTTTTTTAAATTTAATCACACTGTCTTCTTATTTTACATATTGATAATGAATGAAGTAATTAATTACTTCTATTTCTTATAACAATACCATATGCTTTGGTCGAAGAATGTCTGTGATTAATGCAAGTAAATACATGTCAAATATTCGAAACCCGTATCTCATATTTGGAGTAACGTATTCGATATTGAATTTTCAAATATGAAACAAGATACAGTGATTGCCCAAGAGTTTGAAATTTATCGGAAAAAGCCTTACTGCATTGAGACTCCATAGTGCTGGGTGACAGAATTGCGTTGAAGTGTCTCCATGTGACTAATTTGTTCGATATATTCAGACTGACATTTGCCCTAGAATTATGTCATTTATTCACTCTAAAATTAGCTTTACTTTATTAACACTACATGAATAAAAATCTTCTGCAATGTTGGGCCACAGTAAGCTCAACTGAACGTATTAAATTTAGCTTTTTCGTGACTTTGCTCTGTTAAATGTAACTTAAGTTTGGGAAAGGTTTTTGACGGAACCCTATTTTCAGTATCGCATTGGGAAGAAAGAGATTCTTTATACAAAGAACAATTAGCAGTCGTCAAATTAAACCAAGACGGTTGACATTCGTAGTTAAAGAAACAAACAGGATATAACTAGGCAATGCAGAACACACACACAGAGAGGCAGGCAATGAGCTAGCACGAGATAAAATAAGAGGAAGCTAATGCATATTCAAGTAGTACCTACCGTGTACGACGTAGTGTACAATTCGGGCATACTCGGGCGTGTACACGTCGGGAGGCCCAGGCAAGGAGAAGGCTACAGATAACTTATTCAACAGAGACTACCATAGGATTTTAATTTGTTTTGTTTAAAGTTGACAGTACTGTATGTATGTGTATCCCACCCAAATAGTAATTGCTCTTATCTTGTTTGTTATTCAAATGGAGAGAAATGAGAAGTAGTTTAGTGTTAGCTAGTAGATACAAGGAAAGAGAAAAAGGTGAATCATACTAGTAACAAAACATGCAGACAGAGAATACAAGGAATGAACAAGGTTGAAGTGAAAACATACCACATACATATGTACATTTGTGTCTACAGTTAAACAGATAACGAAATGAGATGCGGCAAGAGAGAATGTTGAAATGCAACTTGTCACTAGACACACAGGGAGAAATGCTTGGAGCATGAGGGGAGGACTGATAACGAGCGGTGTGGGACACACTGCGAGCAATGCTGAACGAAGGGTAGGTTAGATGGAGAGACATGACAGGCGAGCATTGGCCCCGCGCTTTGCATAATGCCCGAATGAGATACGTGACAGATTTCATTTGGAGATCTGACGCGTTAGTGAGATAGTGCTAGCATAAAAATATCTACGTATACTTTGCATTTCCACTAACGCGAGTCGAGACACTAATCCAAAATGGAATAAATAGAAGATGCAACGTAGAATTGTTACGTGAAATATTTATTGTTTATTTAAAATCAGTGCTGGGTATAGGACGAAATATAAATAATTCTACATGTATTGTAATTGTCAGAAGGATACAGAATAGGATACTAACATAGTACTGTTTAGAAGTATTGAAAATATTCAGAATGAACTGATGTCATAGTTAGTTTGTAGTTAGTAGAAGCATTTCACTGAAAGGTTCTTATATATTTGTCGTGTTAAGTGAAGCACAAAGTGGAATATTTCGAGTGGAATTTACTTTGTTTCATCTAATACTATCAAATACACTCCACGAAGTACAGTATAGGATAGTTTGAACTCAGTGTGTCATATTGTGCCGTCATAGAATTCTTCTCTCTTGTGTTGTTCTACGAGTTCATACTACACTGTAGTAAATAAATACTAGTTTCCTAATCTAACCAGATTACTCTATGAGACGAATTCACAAGTGACTTCCTGATCTGTAATGTAATCTATTCTTGAAAATACAATATTGTTCGATTTGTTCTTAGCAGAAGGTTTCTGGTTTGTAGAAATTGAAATTCCCCAGCAAGTATTTTTATGAGCCATTAGCATAGTCGGCACATTGCAGCGTTCTGAAGCGATTGAATCTAAAAAGAATTGTATAATGCATAAAACCGCAGGCAGCCATGCAAACATGCAAGAGTGCCGTGGTGCTGGTGTTGTTTCACGATGGGGAACTGATAATCTTGAAGGCTAATAACTATAAAAGTAGATTTCGTAAATACAAATGAGCTAGAGATACGGCTAGCAGTTAGGTAGGTACGTTGTGCTGTGCCGATTTTCTAGTAGTAAAACGCAAGATACCGTGGAAGGGATCTTAGGTGTTCTAGTATTCAATTTACTGTAACAATCTCTGGTCTGAGTGGCACACGGTCTCTTCGCATAGTATCGTCGTCCGTTTTATTCGTTCGGCAACCGAATTTGCATTTATATGAATCATTATGTTACATTATATTATCTCTTCACTGTTGAGGTTCTGAAAATCTTTTCCTTAATGGCTAGCGACGAACGGAGGGCAAAAGGAACGATGGAATAAAGAAATTGGTACGATGAAAGGGCCAAGGGGACAAGGGAGATACATGCCCCCCGCCCTTCTGACCAGGACTTCGGCGTGAGACGTACGCTAATGAATACAAACCACCCGCGTTACCTTATTTTGGATAGTTTGTTTTGCAATTTAAAACTCGACGACGGTGATTTATTCCATGCAATTTGTACGCTATATATCTTCAGCGCAACGAACTCTAGCGACGAATTAAAATTTTCTCCTGGTTGAACCGTTGTAAAACGATTTTATTATATTTTCTTGGTACGTACAGTTCAATGAATCAGTTTTAATGAAACTAATTTCATAAGTACAGTAAACTATCAATTCTGTGGACCTTGAATTAACTAATGACGATGCATGATTTGCATGTGATCACACCACTTTTCTGTGAAATTAAACTTTTGATACAAACAATTTTAATTACACAAATGTATATATATACTATTTGTATTTGTTTTTTATTATTATATAACGGATTTCGGCTGAATTAGTCCATTAAATCGAAGTTTAACTGTTTCATTATATATTTTTTACATTACTTTTCGTTGTTCACAAATATAATACTTTATTTGTTAAACTTCAAAATATTTATACAAAATGTCCGCTAATAATGTGCTTATGAAATACAAAGCATTTTAAAATAAAAGTAAATAAAGTAAAAAAGAAATACTTTAGCTTCTGATTTTGCCTCAGGACTCAAAATGTCAATCCAATTAAGAAACTGATGTTATTTTGTGAATGAGAGTAAGCAGATTTCAGCTTTCGAATTATGTTCCGCCCGAAAAAATAACAATAAAAAATATGAATTTATACTATTTGACAAAGCGTGAACAAGGATACAACATGTTGATATGGAAATTAGAGTAGATCCGTATATTAAGTAAAAATATTACCATTGTGTTGTAGTATTTCAGGTATCTATGTACCATAGACACTTATACTATACTTGCGTAATCAATAATATTTAAATATTACTTACATTTTTAAGTTTGCATAACTAATACATTTCAAAGGACTTTTCTAAGTAATCCTTTTGAATTTCAATCCGTAAAACATGAAAGTGATTTGGATTGGAAAAAGTATATTTCAAGACATATAATAACTTCTCAACAAATTATAAAACTGCATTCTAACTTGTAATATCTGATGTGTGATAAACAAGCAAAATTTAAACGGCTACTACTGGATGCTACTATATTGAACAAGTTCCAAACTTTTATTACTATCATAAACAATAGTTAGTAAACAATAGTTTAATGTTATGCTCTCTTCTAGTAGTTTCTGAATGTTAGGAAAATGGTAGCAAACTTTTACGTGAAATATAAAACACAGAATTGAAATGATAATTATACTGAGTGATAATATCACAACCAAAATCATTACCGAGAGTAGAATATATCAAAAGAGTTATAAAACAATATTAATTAATTAATTAATTGTACAGTGGTCTGATATCATCATCATTATTATCATCAATGCACACATTCATTTGCACTCTGATTAAAATCATTTTTTAATATTTTTAATTTACCCATGAATGCAGGTCCGGCCTGAAAATTTTATACATCTAATATTTTTTAAATATATGGGAAAAAACATAAGTTTTCATTCAAAGAAGATGGTGTTTGAAAAATATTTATATTCGTATTTAAAACTATTTTAATGAATATTTTGCATTTATGCTTGATCATGAGTTATGGACAGTTTATACCTCTGTGTGGCCTTTTGAATTTAATTGTATAGTCATTCTAATATTATGGTGGTCTAATATTCGTCATCAATTGAATGAACATTCCTGCATACTTTGTATTGTCGATATGAAAGAATTGTATAGTCAATATTTTAAAACACTAGCTGCTGAGCATTGAATAACATATTTTCAATAGTGCAATCAACATTCCAGTGCTCCTGGGTGTCCATTATGGTCAGTTATGGGTTATGTGTACATATATACCAGCTGATTAGGGCTCAAGGGTCAGTTTTTATTGATAGTCCTTACGGTTCTAGAATAATCTTACAGTTCTCACAGTAACATCAAGTTCTATCAACGTAAGTCTAACAGCGTGTTTTTCTCTTTTATTTTGCAAAATATGTACATCACAAAATATGATTTTCATCATATTATACTCGAACATCACGCTACCATTCGTTTAAAAATGTTCGTGTCAATTTCAATTAGTGCTGAGTTTCAAAAAAAAGAAAACCAAATCTATATTCATTTTTGTGCTGCGATAGATACATACATTCATTTAAATATCAGATTAGTTTTTCATAAAATATGTTACGATTATTTATGTCGATAAATCACCATTGATATATTAGTACATTTGACAGTTTGGCCAGGAATATATCTGTTCATCGGATTTTGACGCTTGACACTGACGCACACACATGTAATATTATATTAAAAATTGTGAATACGTAAATACTATTTCATTAATATTTGGCGAACATTTTTGTGGACGTTGAAGTAAAATAAAACGTATGTTACGTAATATGGTATAAAGGGTTTATTAAATTAGGAATGTAAAATATTTCATACAATTTGGTACAGCGACTGTAGTTAATTATTTCAAAAACATTTTTGCAGATTGGAATACGCATTACATGCCGTTGGAATAAAAAATATACAAGCATTGAAATTTATTGTAAACAGCATTCAAATAGTTTTGATAGTATGCAATTTTTTTTAAATATTATTATAATTTGTAGAACAACTTTCGGGCTATTTTAATCAAATTGCAGAGGAAATATGTTAAAATTCAAGCTTATTGCACATTCCAACCTGAGAAAATAAAAGCTAATAAATGCAACACTACACCAACAAAAAAAGAGTGGATAAAAGAACAGTAAAAAGTGAACGACGCAATTAAAACGAAAAACAAGTAGAAAACAGATTAAAAAGTGCAATAAACTGCAATAAAGTTCAATCAAGCTGGTCCGTAGTACGTGCTTCTAAATAAACGAAAAACTTAAACATTCCAGTCGGTATAAGCGTGACACTTTCAGTTCCGTTCAAGTATTTGTAAACCAAAATATGTAGCAACATTTCCTATATTCTTCTTCATTGAAGGTTCTTCAATCGTGAAAAATATCTACTAAATATTATGCCGAATATAATACATAATGTAATATTATTTTAAATACTTCTTTAAATTTATCAAAATTATTTCAAATTCTTAATACAATTACTTTATTTATTAATGACAAGACAACAAATATAGTTGTTATCATGTTTATTTAAAATTAATTCTATGATAGCTACGATCAAATGTATGATTGTTATTTGTTTTATTGTTCAAGATCACTGACAAATTTGTGCGTTGAACTTCGTGAAAGTTGTAATAATAATAAAATTTGTTGTTGTCGGCCAACATTCAAAGAAATGAAATGGGTGCTAGTGTGAAATTAGAGCAGACCTTTTGTGGCACAGTCTGTGGAAGAGAAGACGACAGAGAGACATTTTTTCTCGCACAGTAAAGGAAGAAGACGACCCGAGCAATAGCAGTAGGGACTACTGTGCTCCGTTGTGCTGGTCTGAACATTCAGCATTTTCCACAATTAGATTCCAACGATGACGACGACGACGAATCATCGTCAGTGTTGATGAATACATGGTGACAAAGAAAGCCCAACTGTGCGGTAGCTACTGTTGGTAAAAATCTTATTAAATTCCCGGACCGCCACTCGAACCTGTCCATTTCACTAAAAGTTTTCACCACCAAGAACGTTTCATTTAAAGTGTAATTCGCGGATGGCATCTGAACAATGTATATTTCACAACGTGTATTCGTGCACACTACTCCTTCCAGGTTACTTGTGCAGCAGTAGTATGTATACGTGAATTATGACTCCCTGTAGAAATATATAAACTCACTTTGTTTCAAAGCGTTTGCTCAATTTTTCATATTAGCTGCCGTTTTGATGCCTCTGGAGAAGGCTTCTTCATGCGGCTAGACGCAATATAATACTAGTTATAACAGGGCTGCTGGGGTAAATTTATGTACTCTAGCCACCCCTCAACCCGGCTCTGTATGCCGGGGGGCTGCTCGTACATATTATATATTAAACATGTACTGTGTTGTCTTGAATTGTGTTTCGTAAGTCGACGATCGAAAACGTGAATCTCGCTATATGAAAATAAATTATATTTGAATGGTACGTGAAATACAATTCCGATATTCGAGCAGATTTATTTTGTAGGTTATCATCTGTCATCGATAAACATTTATAAGCTCTATTATTAAATCTTTCTTTGTTATGCTTTCAAAGAATGAATTTAGTTTTTACTATTAATATTAATCAAAAGTGGGATATAAACAACGCAATGTATGCGATAGTGCAATAAACTTTCTCTTCGTTCATTTGTGCAATACCATTTTGTGACGTGGCAATCACGTGACTGGACGTATCAATTACGAACGTTCAACTGTTTTTCTTCTTATTTTTGTTTACCTCAGATGAAGCAGCAATTTGTTGTACAGTGTATGATGTTGGTGCCGCGAGTTTATATTTCAATCTTTCATGTTACGATGGCTCTAATATAAAGCTTCGTTTACACAGCCGCGCGCACGCGCCTGTTGCGGCGTCGTGTTTTTATTAAACGTTACGTTGTTTATTTAATTTTCACTGCTAATTCGAATTTACTACATGAATTTAACGCGAATTATAAAAGCGGTAAAGTAATGGAATACATATTTGTTAAACTCGGAATGAAAATTTATTGGCCGTTGGATTATGAGAAAGATAATAATAAAGATACAATGTCAGATTACCTAATGCATCTGTTAACTTTTGTTTTCATAATATGTGTTAGTTTGTTCCTGGTTGCCGCAAAACGGTAACTATGATGAAATTGTTTTGTTAAAGTCTTTAATGAAAATTCGTCGTCGTACATTTTCAAACTTCTCTGAACACTAACGCCGTTGTTGTAGTGAGTCCCACATCAAAACATTAACAGATTAAGTTTCAGTTTAGTTTTAAAACCTCAACATATTAACTTAATTATATTCGAACGTATACAATGTGTACAGAGCTTTGTTTATATTATACATATACAAACACTTTGTGTTATACATATTGATTGGGTTGGTATAATATTTCATAAACTTCGCTGGTTTGAAATGTATTACATTGTAAACATTTGAAAACTTGAAGATTCTTTTTAAGAATACAAAATTTAATAAATGCGAGATGCAGTTGCGAATATGCATTAGTCATAATTATTATCGTACAACTGTTATATTTAAAAATACTATTTTAGAATCAAGAAGCTCTGAATATAATGATGTAAATAATATTGTTTTACAAGTATCGTTTGGTAGTAAATTAATCTCAAGATTCATTCTTTGAAAGCATAATATTCTTATTTTTTACATCGTCGCAATGTTACACTACATATAGAATATAATATTTTACCAAATTAATATTTATTAAAACACTTGCTACACATATCACATGCCTTGAACTAATTCCACGTGAAAACCACAATATTAATGGAATATTCTAATGGCACGGAATATAATTAATAATTATGAAATATAAATGTACACCTAAAACAATGTTTATGTAGCAGGTTTGTGTCGAATGAGACCTCTGTGTGTACACGCACGTGCCAACCTTGTATGTGTGTGTTTGTAAAAGAGCTGATGATGATGATGTTAGTGTAATGGTTTAGTCATGTCGCCAGGACCATCAGGCCTGTCTGTCTGGCTGTTGGTAGGGCCTTATCACGTCCTCTGCTCTCCACGGTACGTGTCCTTGTATCCTTTTTCATGCGTTACCCCAACACTGCGTCTGCTAGGCCCTTATCATGATGGATGACGCCCGGGAAAAACCATCGTGGTGCGTCTATGTTTTACGATTTTAATTTCTGCGCTCACAAAGCACTAGTGTTACTCGCAGTAGCATCATTACACAAACATATTGCAACGAAGATTTTAGCATTAGAATCTCATATTGGATACACGATTAAGTAGAATATAAAATTAAATTACAACACGTTATATTAAATAAATAAACTAAACATGCATCAGAAGTGTAAAATTGCATATTCAGTTAAGCGAATATCATAATGTACACTGAGCAAATGTACAATAAATTACAGGTTAAGACCAAGCTTCCGTAATACATTGGCACACATTTTACCCGCGATGCAATGTACACTAGATGTACATTAACATTATTAAGAAACCGTATTTTAGAAATACGAGTGTTTCATCGCTATATGGGGGGCACAGTGCCCGGTGCGCAGTATGAAAAGTAGCAAAATATTTTTAAATTAAGACCGCGGCAGCTCCATAAATAAAAGCAGCAAGGCAAACGAACGTTAGGTACGCGTCGTATTTCGGGTTTATTAAGTTGAGTTATTCGCGTGTGCCACGTGGCCACGTATATATGTACGTCTCTGTACATATATGCATTCTTACATTCCTGTTTTACCTAGTTTCGTTGCCTTTTATTTGTCCTTTTATTCCTTTTCTGTCCTCTACGTTTCTTTGTTTTATTAAAACATTCACTTCAACGTATCGTGTGACATTCATACCGGCGCGTGCTTGGAATATAAACGGAATATGAATCTTTTACATACGGTGTACTAAACTGAGACGAAATACGTTTACAGAAAGCGATACGGACAGCATGAGTAAAATGATCATTCTCATTAAATTTTTAATGTTTTGCACGTGGAATTCCTAACCTGTATCTTTTAGTAACATCATTCGAAGGCGAATTCTTTTTAGCATCCCTAAATTCTTGAAGGATATAATATTAAACGAATTACCATTGCATTAGTTAGTTTCAATATCGTCACTTACGCTATGGACGAAGCTTTAGGAACTAATAACTCCGTGTATGTATACATTTAGGTTATGAATAATATCTGTTAGTGTCAGGATATACTGGTAGGACTTTTAGTAAACTTGCTGGTTTGTTAAGTAGTGGACATACATATATCTACACTTAGTAAGCCCGGAATACACTTATTATAGAGAAGCATGTACGTGTGTATGCATTGGTAGTTTCCTTTAATTTGTCGGAATGAAATTACAGACCGGAGCAGTGTAACTGTGCTGATGGCATCGTTTTCAAAATCATTTCCATTCGGGTTTATGCAGCTTAATGGCGGACTCTCAACCAGTTCCAGCTTCAGCAAAACTTTGAGCGTTACGAATATGTAGGTAAGCTGGAAACTTGTCCGGTTGCCTCTGTAACTTTGTGTTTCACTAATCTGAATTTATTATGACTGATATTTATTACACTATTATATATTACAGAGTATTCTCTGTTTACTACGCGAAACTGGTCATGTATTTGCCAGTGTTTATCAGATTCTCTACTTGTTCCTTGAAATCTTGAATACTATCGGATTAAGTTCTACCGGTTTCGACAAACATCTTATATAGTTATCAGTTGAAATATTAATGAGCAGTTAGTTTGAATTGTAGTACAAAATGTCCACTTGGTTAATAAAATATGTATAACCCACCGTACACAGTGTAGTGTTCATCATTTAGTGTTGTGGTACAAACCAAAATTTAATGCGCATCCATTATGTAAATTCGCGATGTAATCAAGCAAAGCGAGACCGACAAGTCGACATTGGTGTTGGAGGTTAATAGTTCATTCTACTCTCACTCACTCACACTCATTGGTAGCCCTCAGAGTACTCCTCTGCCACGTCTCCCGTCGACTCGATAAAGCCTCAGAAATAATTTATTAGCTACAAATTTAGCTTATCACAGCAACAACTGGCGCTCGCACATCTCATACAACGTTCATTCGAAATAAAAACTTATCAACTTGGGGATAATACAATTTATCACCAATTAATTAACCATCTATGCTAATTGTACCAGCCAGTCGGTCGCGGAGATATTTTTGATAGTCTTGTCTGCTCCTGGTTTTGAATTACTGCCAACGGGATTCTTGTTAGACAATCATATGGACCGTTTTGTTCTGTCTGTGTATATTTTCATTGTCATTGGCAATAATTTGACGTTTCCCGCAATTAACCAATAACACTATAGGTCATTAGTTGTATCAGATAAAGGAAGGAATACATACATCTGTAAGTTCAAATGAAATCACTTCTTCAACAGCCTGCTGTAACGGAGAATCGATAAAACCTGATTCTGATTTGAACGAATGCTTTGAAAGTCCACGGAAACATTTTATTGTTAGCGGGTATTTAGGTGAACAGAGACAGACAAAATGTACACATTTACGTACATATAACAACATATTGTTGGCCGCTGGAGGGGCTGTGGGAGGAAGGGAGGGAGATTGGTGGGGTCACAACCTGATAAATGGTGTATGTATGTGAGAGGCATTCACAATTTATTATTATTCAAAAATCGCGAACCAAATTCACAATGTCATGAATTATACACGCATTGAAATATTTGTGAGGCAGGTTGATGTTACATATTGTATGTATGGATATGCATATATAACGTACGTATGGATTTATGTCTGTATGTATGTATGACCCGGTGAGTTGTCGCTATTGTTAATGTTTGTGGACGAATTTAAATTACATTAATACGAAAATATACTGGCTCAATGTGAAAAATTAATGCATTTGTGCAAATATAATCATCTGGCGTGTGATTTTAACAAAACAAACGGTATCAATTAACCAACCAGATGTCGAACGATTAATTTCCATCGAGGGTAAATAAGTTTTATTAATTGATGGTGAATAGTAAAAGTGTGTTTTACATTTATCAAACTTCAAATCATTGTTCAAATCACTTAAATTTTACCATAAAAACCTTTAAAAAAACGGACTATGCTTCAAATGGTGTTCATGGATAAAAACAAGGACAAATAGCTTTGAAGTTCTTTAGATTAGTCTATGGTCACTGCCGAAATCATGAATTTGCCGTTGGATAAAAATTTCATGACTGTATAACACGTTTCAGGTTAACGAGAATATTTACTACAATTAATATTCAAGTATTAATGTACAATAATATTATAAAATATCCTCTGATAATGTTAATATTGTATTGCAAAATTCAATAACAGCAACTGAATTAAATATGACATTTGGTAGGAATCACAGCACGGTAATTGATTTTCTATTTATACAGTAAAAAGAATATTAAATAAAAATCTACTTGATATTTGGTTTCTCACAATAAGTTAACAAGCGAATCTTTCACGAGATGACTACACATTCCATATTGGCTCCGGCTTTTTTTATTCCTTAGTGTCTTCTGAACATGGAAGAGTATAAAATAAGGTTGGATGTGTGTACAACCATTGGGACGAACGCCACTGTGGCACGTCGCGGATGTTATATTTCAAATAAAAAAAAAAATTCGAAGAACGAAACGTCAATGGAACGCGAATTTCTATACTATATTGTTTTACTGGGATTCATATTTCAATTCCGTACGCTCTCGGTTCTGCTCGCTACCGACACATATAAACTTACATTGTATATTTGATACAGAGATACAAACCCATACATATGTATGCCAGGAATATTTCCTAATTGAATATGACACCAGCAGCGAGTGTGCCATGAACGTCTCCAGGGCAGGACCCGATGTAAACTTATGTGATACTCATACTTACCCAGGAGCACATACAAACTATCAATAACTAAACTTTCGTACCTCTAATTGTGTACTCGTATGTAACATATTTCGCACTAGATATTATTATTAGTACCACAGCTGAAATTTTAATGAAATTTGTGTTGTAAACTTCAGAACCGAAAGCATATTTGCGCGGTGAACTGTGTTTATATGCTACAAGCACCTTCATGGTATGTTTTATATTCGGCATTGTAAACTGTGTTGTGTGTTTGTCTGGATGTTTGTGTATTATAGTACAAGGTACACTACAGGCTAGTGAGCAATTTCTGTTCTCACTATGATCGGTGTAACTTCTAGCTAGATAAATAATTCAAATGATTATGGGTTTCCATGTTCGGTTGGAAACACTTGTGTACGTAGTTAAATGCTGTGCATATTCATAACTAACCCCTAAGGCCTCTGTACACGGCCACACTACACACCATCCATGCAAATATATAAATACACTTACCTACATACATATATACTATATTTAATGCATATATATTGTAAATGTACCGTGAATCTTGTAAACTAAATTCGTAACATAGATATATCTTACAATTATATTGCACTTACCTGCATTCACCATTTGTAATAGTAAGTTACGTTATGCAAACTGCTTAAATAACGAAGAATAGTTAGGAATTTGTAGCAAATGATTCTTGCTTTTAATTTTGGTTGAAATTATGATTAAAATAGTGTTGAATGAACAGCTAGTGGCATGATAATTCTATTTCGTTGTGTAATAGTTATCTACCGAATCTACTATTTAATATTCTAGCCTTTCAAGTTCAGGTTTCAAGGTTATACTTCAAGTATCTTCTGCAGAGTTTTATTTACTTCAGCCAGTTGCGTGACGCGTTATTCACGCGTGTCACGTGTTCCATTCTCGCGCTCAGGTTCTGATGGAGGCGGCTGCCAGAACAGCCGTAGATTTTTCTACGTTTACAGGTTATTTATGTGGTCGCGTACGTTTCTTATTTTTTCCAGATGATTAACGCAGCACCAGTGGCAAGGCAAGCTGTGTGAAATATCTTCTTCTATATACAAAAGAAAATACTTATTCACTTCTTTTATTTGCTTGTTGTTTTCCAAAAAAACATTTTCCAAAACGGACAAACTAGACGTGACAAGGTATATTGTTTCGTTCAGTATTGTAACGGGTGCAACATAGATATTTGCCCAACTGACATTAAACGAATATCAGATGAATACGGAAATAATAACATTGTTTAAGAAGAATTGATTAGTGATTTTACAAATGACAGTACAATAATATAGAGAGAAAATTGTTTAAAACGTGCTATGACCATTGTCGTTGCAATTGAGGTTAGGATACGAACTCGGATTACTATATAGAAAAGTTTCATTAGTTTCTTTGACCAGCTCATCAACGTTGACCAAGTCAGCACAGGGGACAAGAACATATAGTGCATCGTTTTATGTTGTGCTGTGTTGCGTTATACTTGAACTGCGAGTGTAGAAAACGTGTATTTCCCGTGTTGCATTGCGGCCGGAAGTGGCTTGAAACCCGCGCTGATTCAATTTCTAACGGAACCGACTAATTCTTGTTGGAGCAAACAGTTCTTGATTGCTCTGAGGGAAATTGGTAGACAAAGAGGAAGTACTGTTAGGCGAACCACACTGTACATGGCCGTGTATGTATAGGTGTATGTGTAATTGTTAGTTGTCTTGTACGTACATGTACGAGTAGACAGTATATGTAGGTCTTGCTCGTTAGCCTTTTGCTGGTATACCCAGCTATTTGGATTTCCCACACGGAATTCGAGAATTCACACGGAAACGGATCTCATACACATGACTTCACACCGTTACCACACACACATACATACAAACGTACTCGTCGTAAGTAATTAGAGATTATTCGTAGAATTTTCAGTGAGATAACCAGCAAATTAATAAATGCATAATATAGGATATAGTCCATTAAAAAAGAGACGCTTTACTTAAAAAGCATGTATATTAATTTGATTTATACCATGCTACAGACATTTCAAGATCATTCCAAACTTTAGGTGATAATTTCAGCATACCATGACGTAAAACCTGACATTTGTTAGATTATTATAGGTTATAATACAGATGTCACTGACAAAACTGATCAATAAATAAACTTGACCGACTTGACGTTCTGATATAGATGTATGACGACGAGTGACCAACATGCAATAATGAATTGCCCGTGACAAACCGCTTCCATTGGTCGCTGCCAAGTACTTCCTGTAACACTTTGCAATCACGACATCGAAAGAAAGACATATATAGAATGATAAAAAGTACGGGCCGGGTTCCGGATGCTGTTCGAGTGCAACGCCATTGACTGGAGAAATAAAAAGGAACCGACAGACATTTCCGGTTGTCAGATCCGTGAAAATCAAAATGGTGGACGCTAGGTTGTAATTTTGGAAGAGATGTCTGCTGACCTTGCAATAAATCAGACTAGTTAATAATATGATAGAATTTTGAAGTAAAAACTGTCGAGGAGAACTAGAATATACTGAACAATACGTTCTATAACAGAATTGAGAATGGCGTAGGCAAAAATTCTTTCAGCTGCTGGTGGGGTAGGCCAGTTTCTAATGGTGATTGTGCACCATAGCATAGATTAATGCATGCCAGAGAGTGAATAAAGACGTTCTGGTGTACCGGGTGCTGGGAGTAGTGTGTTCAGACACCACTACTACTGCCAGGGTGACCCGCCAGGTGTCACATCCATTGTCATCAACGGGTGGACGTGGCCCGAGTGCCTTGTTGTGTAGCGTTGCCTGGGACAGCCACAATATAATATATTCTACTCTACACTAGCACAGAACCGTACAGCATAGAATTTTAGCCAGATTAAATTAATTCTCAATTGATAGTGACAGGCAGCAACCTACACAAGATTCTCATCCAACAACGTTCGTTATGAATCATTATATTATGCAGCCTTTGAAATTTCGATAATTTAGAATAATGAAATCTAGCAAATAATCATATTGCGTATTTTGTGATAAAATAAATAAATATAAATATTTATTGTACAATTGCATGCTTAGTTTTAAGTACTTTTTAGGATATTTGTTATCAAAAATCTGTAGGTTTTAATATTAACTGAAAACTAAATAGCTAGTTTCGTAATGAAATTCTACAAGCACGACCTTCCCGATTATTCTACGGCCAGTACAAACGACGATATAACAATAGATTTTATGTGATGACAGCTGCGGCGAAAACGAAAATTATGGCGCTGCCTGCCGTATGTTTCGAACTGTATGTAAAACATGACATGATATTAGGAAATGTTTCTTTTTTCACAAAATTAGTTATTACGACTGTAAAAATAATTATTACTGTAAATAATAATATTAATAATGTATTAGTAATGTACACATTTGTGAAATAACTATGTAGTGATATGATTCAGCAGTATTTAAATGAAATTATCAGTTGTAAGATCTCACGATGACAGGATACGAAAGTTGTAAATTAAAAAGAAAAATTAACATTATTCGAAAGTGCAACAAAGAGTAAATAAAGAATTAATAAATAAATTTTATTATTGTATTTTATTTTAGACTGTATTTACAAAAACATTTCTTTATTGTAGTAGTCTGTTACACATTTAGAATAATTTAAGTACTTACTACAGATTATATAAGACAGGTATACGCAAAATCTCTCAATATTCATAATCAGAATGATTACCATTGTTTGTTGATAGAACTGTCGAAAATTCGCTCAATTGTTTGGTTCAGCAGGCAGCGATAGTGCCGTCACGCTGAAACTGGTCCGTTGTTCCGGCTATAAAATGAACACTGTTACACTTTTAATCAAGAAGGTCGTGCCTACACGATTTAATCTAACATAATGTAACACAACCTCATTGTATATTTCAGTGTTGTCCCGTTGTCAATGCAACTATAGCCCGTGTACTATTCTTTACTGATTCTTTCTGGGAGATTTTCTCTATCAAATGTCTAGATTTTGCACAAGTGTCTGCTAGCCTAGAATTGTATATAACATCATCTGGTCAATTCGTATTTGCTTACAATGAGAAACTTATTTGAGATTACACTGACGGTAACAGAAAACAAAATTCTGTTTTTGCTCTGCTTAACTTTTGTGCCATTGTACATACGTGTGTTGTATGTTTGTTTGTAGTGTACTTAGCGTTGCCATGGTAACGGGTGTGTGTGTGTGTAAGTACGCCACTGTTCAAGCAAGAGCCAAAGTAAATACGACATCTTCCATTTCTCTTTTTTTCTGTTTCCTCTTGGCATTTCAACCAGTTTAAATAATGGTCATTCTTTGCACAGCACCACTGTGGTAATCTGACACCAGAGGACGCGATTTTGCTCTCCGCATTGGAGCTGTAAGCTAAAATGTGATAAATTTTTAGGGAAAAGGCACTAGATGAAGAAATAGGAGGCGAGTGCTTAATGTATTTCTCTGCTGGAAACAACAGCGAAAATAAAAGACCACCAACGACAATGGCAAACATTCGTTCGTCCATTGTTTATTCACGCATTGGTCGAGAGCCAACGACAACTGTCAAAATGCGGATCAAATGTTAGGTTATGGTTCGCATATTGTTAACTAGTGTTTACTTTGAACTCTACAACATACATTTACAAATCTCTAACAATGATATGACGCACCTACTGGAATCGCAATGACGTAACATATATGTATATATTATATTATGTATGCATAGTTATAAATGCGCGCGTAGGTTATTGTAGAAATTATTTTGATAAGCATTAACTATAGTGATGTTCAAAAGGCAATTACATTTTGTAATACAATGGAATAATAATATAGCAGCAGAAAGTAGGTGGACCTATGTTTGACGAAAAATACTTTTGTATAAGAGCTATAAGTAGGTACGTGGATATGTATAAGTTTAATTGCACAGTAAACTCTCTCCTATCCGGCAAGACTGGGACCGTACGGGTGCCGGATAATGTATTTGAGTCCCGGATAACAGGGAGTTTACTGTGTTTCGTATATTATTCAATGAACAAAATTACCTTATGCAAATTAAATCGATATTTGGTGATTGTATATTAAAAAGTGTGAAGTTTAATCAAGTATCTCAATGTACGTCAAGTGTAAATTGTTGTAGATACTTCTAATTGTATTTAATACAGTTTAAAACGATGCATATTTCTGTCGTCATGAAAATGGTGTATGCAGGTCGATCTGAAATGTAAGTCCAAAAAACGAAAATAATGTGGATTATTTCAGAATAAATATGGCATTTGAATTAGACTTAGGTGAACTTTGATGATCAATTGTGTACTGTGTTCATTGGCAATGTATTAATATATTTCGTATTTCAATTAAACAATCATATTACAAGTATTAAACCATGTTAATTATAACATGTATTTGGAAAACCATATCAATTGTGCATTGTAATATTTCATGTAAATATAATTAAATATTGTTCGATATGATTGACGTACTACAGAAGCATTATGGATTCAATTTCAATATTCATTAAAAAGAACAATAGCAAAGCAATAATTAGACAACTGGTACATATAAATCACCTACGATTTCTTGTAAATATTGATTGGCAATTATTTATCCACTAAATGTCACACCTACAAGAATATGTATGTACCTGTATATATTTAATCTTGGACATAACTACACTAAGTGAATTTATTTACTTTATATTTATTTATTTATATGTATTACAAGTTTTTGTTGTTGTAAAATTGCTCTGTAAGAAATTGCACTATTAATTTACAATTATATTCACATTAAGTTGTATTGTTGTTAATGCTTTTTTCTTTATTATCTTATCATTCACAGCAATATGGAGTCGTGTAGCCAGCATTTCTGTCAGTAGGCATATGTATTATAGACGCTAATAATTATATTTGATTTGATTTTATTGTTAAGAATTCCATGCAGTGGAAGAAAAAGTGTGATTTCTAAGAAAAAAAAAGCACAACTATCGGGAAGAAGACGCCCTCTGACCATATACTGTCTACGCCACTGCAGTTTGAAACGTAATGTGAACTTTATTTAACTACAGAGTCATCTTGTCTTAATGTTATCCAGGATCCAGGACATATAGTACACTACTCTTGTGTACACGCCTGGCGTTGATGTACCACCACAATTCCTTGCACCAAACGATACCACAGCGATCTGATAGTACCTTGGTGGTCCGTTAACCACCTCAGCTTTGAGCATGGGACCCCCGGAGTCACCGTTACAAGAATCCTTACCTTTCTCACCACCTACACACATCTGCTTGTCGTCCGATATGCCGATACGTCGAAACGCGCGTTTACATCGGGTATTGTTGATAACGGGTAGTTTAACAGTTTGCAGTATGTCGCTACCTACCGACTTGGTCATGTCAAAGTATCCCCAACCAATCACTTCACCAAACTCTGACAAGAAGCTCTTTTCCATGAGCGATCCGTGTGGCAGACAAACGGGCAATACCCATTCTTGAAGAGAGAATTCCAAACATGACAGAATATTGTAAAATAGCTAGACAGAAAATCAGTACTTACTGGTGAATTTGGCTGGCGTCTGCAATCGTACCAGAGCAATGTCGTTCTGAAACTGTGGACTGCCATACTTTTGATGCACGAGTATCTCCGATGGCCTGATGTCCTGAGGTGGATCTGCACATTCACTGGATTCACAGTCGATGTCCTTCGTCAGATCAAATTCACCTAACTTTACAATTGCCCTATAAACAAAGTTTATCTTTACTGTGTATTAGTTTCATTTAGCATAGAAAATAATAGAAGATTTACTCGATATTCATAAGCATATATTGTAAATAAATCACACACTGATCAGATTCGTGATGTCATATTTTTAAAAATATTCCTCTGTCAAAGATTGTAGCAATTTCGCTGACCCCGTTGATCCTAAACCTATCACATCAATTTTGGAAGCCGCCTGATCGAAATTTTATTTTATTTCCAATTTATTTTGGAAGACCAACACCAATACAAATGAATGCTAAGTAATTTCTATTTAAACATTTATACTTAATGGCCATTTATTTGTTTTGTTTTCGTTCGTGCAGAACGAAATAATCTGCAATACATTTAGAACGTGTGTTCAACAGAAATACCCGTGTAATATTCATATTTAGTGGAAAGATAAATATACCATTAAATATTAACACACCATGAAATATTATGTGATAAAAAATCTATTGTTCTTTTCCTCTCTCTACTACAATCTGGACAAATAAATGAGATTTACGTGTGCAGTTCTCTTTGGTTTCAAAGTAACCGAATATAAAAATGGATTCTACCGGTTGTTATTGATAGATTGGTGGATAATGAGAAGTGTTGATGCTGTCATGCATAATAACAAGTAACGAACATTGATAACTTAGCAAATAAGAACTTACAAATGTATGTATGTATGTTTTTCTGTACACAATTCAATATGGAATTATGTATCTTGTCAGACCGGATTAAGATATACTGATTATTACTATTCATATACCAATACTACTGCCTTTACTAACAATTAGATCTAATACATTTATTTATACTTTACAATACTTACACTTTAAAATGATTTGGTAAGTTGGTTACGCAATGAGCGGCCGTAAGAACGTAATTCGCGTTGATCAGGCTCGCTCCACACCGGAACTCAGGCTTGGCCGTAACGTTTTTTGTAGAGTTGTAGCCAATGCGAGCAATCCACGGATATTGTCCTAAAGTTGCGTTTATACCACCGATGATCCTATCAGCAAGACTGTTTCCACATATCGTATGGTCAAACAGTTTCCAATTGGAATGTTTGGTCGGATCAAAATTTGTATAATTTTCAGATGTATGAGTTGAGGTTTCCGGAGTACTTGACTCATTTGCCTGGATATTTGTTCGTCGAGCTGCATTATGATCTATAGAAAACAAATACTTATTTAGCCAACACAGTTCAGTATCAAAAGAGATATACTTTCTTCATAGCTTATTTGAAAGGAATGTTGTTAAAATGATCTAGAATTCCTATTGCTTATACTGGTAAGCTTCTGTAACATAATTTCTTAGTACAGCATATTTTTAATCAATGTTAGACAAATAAATAGAGCGCATGACATACTGTGTGAGAGAAGATTTGCAACGTGGAATGTGAGAGGAATATATGGAAAGGAAAATGAGGTATTGAATGTTATGAACGATTATGGAATAGATGTATTGACAGTAAGTAAAACGAAAAGGAAAGGATACAGAGAGATACAGGAATGTTTTTGGAACGAACTAAATAATGTGACTGATCCTTGTGTGAAAATGATAGTTTCTAACTAAAATAATTATGCTATTTTGTTTATATTAGCTGGCTGGATTATCAAATAAAATTCCTAGTTGATTGTATTAAATTCGTTACAAATATGTACAATAATTTCTTCACCAAATTGCTAGAAAACACTAAGGAATAATAGGAATATTTAATGGCCGATTTTAGCATTAAATCTCGTCTTAAGAAACAGACATCAGCTTATTAAATTATTCGCGCGAATATGATTGATATTTTAAATGATTAATTTCGAGATTGTGCTAACAATACCGCTATGAAACTGTCAGAGAAAATTAAAATTTTCCCAATAAAAATTATATGGCATATAAAATTTTTGAATGTTTGCATTGTTTGAAGTTGCAAAAATATTACAAAGCGCAAAGAAACCGCAAATAACGTCGGTAAACAAATATTTCCAATGTTTCTGAGCAACAATATATGGAATATTTTAATAACAAATATATAATATTATACCGGGTGACGCAAATATCGTGCTCACTCCAAAATTATGAAAGATACATAGTCGGTTAAATTATACAAAAAAATATATGGCATTTGGCGATATCTTTTGACAACTTAATAATAAATAATTTATTTCAGAAGCCTATCTGATTAACTCCATAATTTAATGTAAATCGTTCCAATAATGCAATTCAAAAGCAGTAGTAAAAAAAAATTGCGCAGAAATCTCGGACAGATCCCTTGATCGCGAAATGACTATTACATATATCAAGTACTAACATCCGTGGTGCATACAAGACTTTACATTACACTTTCCTATTATTTAATAAATTGCCTATGACAGTTCAAAATAATTACGACATATGCGTTGCCACAGATTTTTATTTATTTACCCATTAAATTGATTTACTCGTGAAAATCGCGTCAACTGCATAACATGCTTTTGATGATACATGTATGTCAGAAGATATTTTAACCAGAGCGAAGAAAGCTACTGAAGATTACCCACGAAATCGAAGGCAATTTATGAAAAAATCATCAACATATTTGTTGACTGGAAGTTGGAAAATAAAGTTAATGATTAGCCGGCGTAAAAGTCATTATGGCCGCTCATTATGCCCTAAGGCATATGTGGGTAGATAATAATTTCTCTTCTAAAATTATTATTCGAACATTTCTTTATGTCCACAAATTATGGGCGAAATTTATATTTTGAGGTAAATAATTGCAGACGTTTCGCATTAAATGATATACGAATACATACCGGCTTTATTTAAGATTATAGAATAAACCTACGTTTTAGAGGTGTTATCAATTACATAGAAAGCGAATCGCCAAAACAAATTTCGATTGAACATTATATTGGTTTGTGCCGGCGATAAGATTTTGTATGGGAAATGTACGACGATTTAAAGTTAAAATAACGGAAGATAAAAAATGCATGTAACATGTAACTGATGTTACTTGATTGTTTTTATACTTTATTATAATAGTACATTATACACCAAGGGAGAGAAACCTCTTATTTTTCCTGAGATATAATTTGGTAATTTGTAATTTTACAAATACATCGACGGAAAAGTGGTGGTCTTTCCCGAGGTGTATATACTATTTTTTCCACGATCGGGAGTAGACTACATATGAATATTCCGTCACGATTTTGACGCCATAGAAACCGACTTCTACTCCCGGATCGGTCAAAAATTATATTATAAATAAATATTCGTATAACAATTTTTGAAGAGAATTTATTATCTACCCACATATAAATCTTCGGTTTAAGTAATATGGTTATATTACTCCTAATAATAATTATTATTTTAAACATTCAGTGAACCTGGCAAATAGATCAATTTTTTGTTAATAACTCAAAAACGAATTATCGTACAAGATTGCTTTAAGAGCATAATTAGGCACAAATAGAGCACTAAATATTGAACAAATAAAAAAGGTAATAGTTTAAAAAATTTAAATATTTTGTGCTAGCGCGAATTTGACGAAAAACAAACGTTAATAACTCGGATATTATTAAACTTAGAAAATTATTTTTGTATTGCATTAACAGGCATACATTGGGCACGAATGACTGAACCATATTTCAGAATTTATGCCTCTCATCTATTCGTCAACTTGGAGGACCAATGGTAGAGTGCGTACACCGTACAGGTAATTGAAGTTAAAAATCGACTCCATTCTTCATTTTTCAATCAACTTAACGCCGGTTAGTTTTATAGCAATTGTAAAACAATGGCCTGATCTAATTGGCAATGCACTTACAAATTACCCGCCTAATTGGAAAGTAATAGTGTATTGTCGAATCAGGGCAATTGATTTAAATTGTTCCGAATCAATAGAAATTTTTGTAACATACATCAATAACAAACTTAGTAGGTATTAGATAATTACACATTGTTTTATTCGCATTAATAGTGTTTTTAAAAATGTCGCAACGGTGTCAGAAACTAATTAAAAAAATGTACGATTTGTGTTTTAGTTTAAGTGTAAATCAATTTTTAATGTGAGAAATAATTAAAATGAATCAGCACTTATCAGCTTAATGGTAATGAGCATTTGCCTATTGTGATATTTACGATTTCAGTTGAAATATAAATTCAAGGAGATCGACATATAAGAGTGTGTATATGTAAGTTTTATATTGTATTGTGCATACATTGTATATTTAGAAAACTGGTGTTAATCAAGGTGGGAATGTAGTATGCAACATAAACAATACAAAGTAGCTATAAAACATATCAGTTCTTTATATTAGCTATGGTTTTGTTTATTATTTTACAATTAAAATTCAATGTAAATAAAGGTCAAATGTTCAAATCATTACCTCGTGCACATCGTCTGCCGGAGCTGAGTAGAAATATTTCAAATAACAGCAGAACACTGATTAACACATTCATATTTATTTGTCTCTTTAGAAGTTGAATCTTTTGTCGTTAGTTGTTACACTATCTAGTGTCACGCTCGCACAAAACACACACACGCACACGCAGTTACTTTTGACTGACAGTTGGTAATATTACGTACAGGTTAGAGCACATGTTTATAATCTGTCACTAGTGAATACACGGATATATGTATACATATATCCTAAGCGCACAACGTGTACACCGTACGCTTGCACGACATCAAATACAAAATGAAAAACCAGCAGCAAGTAATCATGCATTTATTCTGCGAGTTCTGACCAAACAAAGACGGAGAGAACGAGTGGGCGCACGATAAAACAATGATTTTATTATGTATATGTAATTAACATTAAACTTGTTTGATTTAGAACTACTTGATAAATCATTGTTGTTCCCTCAAAGTCATACATAACGTAACGCATTCAATTAAGTTTGTTTTTTCCCCCCTAACTTCCGCAAGAAACAATAACAAATTAGCATAAGAAAATGTGACAGTTTTATTGTTTCCCCCCGTCACTAGATTGGCCAGATGATTTGTGATTGGCTCGGATTGTTGGTGTATAGCGATGTTGTTCTGCGCTGCGTAATTATTTCAAAAAACAAGTTGCCGAGACAAACGTCCCATGAGGAATGTTTGCGACGACAATTCACTATTAAAAAAGTTTTTTATTAGGCTGGAAGAAATAAAGAGGCCAGCCGCCCGAAAATTGCCGAGCCGGCGAACTAACGGCGAGGAAATATGTCCCACTGGGACGCTTAAAACAACATAAACTCCTAGAAACCGGACCGCACAGAATAAACTCCATCTTCTTCCTCTATCTGCCTCTTACATCTTCGCCTTTATCCTTGTATGCCTACTGTCCAAGCATAAATATTTCTCTTAGAGATGCGCAATATACGTATTATATTTCTCGTACCATACAGCATATGATGCTATTTTATAACACTACCACAAAATAGAGAATGTAGTGCAGTTATCTATGTATCCGTTTGTATTTGTTTATTCCGTTAATAATTTCCTGTACTAGTTGAACGATTTGACCCACAGAGCTGACCGATGCCAATCTTGTTGCGTTTGTACCCTCTTCGGTCCAATTCATAAAAGTATCCCATAAAATATTCGTAAAACTTGTTCATCCGAGTCCCTTGCAGAGATGAAGGCTGCATGTTGTTGTGTGTAGATGCGTTGTCTTGTCAGAACCTATCCCGACCCCGAGCTGTACGGCGATGATGTATCTTACGACATTGAACCCAACGCTCTATAACCGGGCGAGAGATGGAAGATCTGGGATCCACGATGTGAGATGCACGATAGCGATGCCTCGTCGATACGTTCTTCGGGCCACTGAGCTTCGATCATCCGTCAAGTGATGAACCGATACGACGGTACCCTTCGTAAGGCTAGTAATATCCCAAGAAACGACCAGCGTACACTTTACCACACCGGGAGTGAAGGATATGGATGTGAGGTTGGAAGAAATAACCAAGTCCGCACATACACACTAACCGTTTCCAACAATATTCCCATAGTCTGTGGTTATCTGTTTTCATCTCTTAGCAATTGACATAGTTGTTGTTTATGATGGACGAGCTTACAAGTTTCTTGTTCGTCTATTAAATAAAATATAATCATGTTCCTGGAGAATGTAAAGAAAGTTTACTCAGCTCTATTCATTATTATCTTAAAACATTATCCAAGCTTTTATAGCTAATATTATTTGAAAATCTTTCTCCATTATTATTGTTGTAAAGTTTGGAATTATAATATCCTCCGGGCATATTCAATTTAAATAATTTTCTGTACATTTTCAATGTAATGTTAGTTGTCATGTGCTTAAGTGAATCTCCGGTGATCCCATTATTCTAATTCCCAGCCCGGACGATACGATGGTTGGCACTTCGCACACGTCACATTTTCCACACTGTAATTACGTCACTTCTGGTCGGTGCGCAATACACAGCTTGATCCGGTTCGAAGTTTCCGCTGCTCGTCGACCACGCAACGCAGGATATCGGCACATCGGCTCCAATTACCCTGGCCCAACGTAGGTCGCGCTCGATCACTTCACGTGTTACACTACGTATGGTCAGTGTATGCGTTTGCATCCCAATAGGCGTAATATCTTTCCGTACTAAAATCGGTACCAGGCGGCCAAAATTTCGGACGCTCCGTTTGGGAAGTCAGTGACGCGTCGTGTTCGAGTGATAATCGTTGTATCTCCGCATTCGTAGTACGAGTATAATTGTTTCAAGAGCCTCTCCAAACACATATACACACACACATACTCACTAAAGTATATAATAGTATTTTCATTTACGTCGTATATAATATATTTAATTACTTTGTTTTAATATAACAATATTTATTAAATAACTACTAGTTTCGTCAACATTATGACATCGTCAGGCTATATAAAAAAACACATATAAACAAGAAAAATCAAGCTTATTTATAAATAAAACATTGGAATATATGAAACAGTTTTAAAATAATTTTACTAAAATTATTTGTTTCAAAATTTGAAAATTATTTCCAGATTAAGATTATAATGTTTCAAATTCCAGGTAATAATATTTAATTAACATTGAATGTTGTAGACAGCTGTGATAGATACATTATTTCACAATATTCGATTGAAAAAGAGAACAAAAATTGATATTTTAAAATCAATGTAATTTATCAGCGAAAGATCAAATACATTTATGAAATGTTGAAGCAATATATGTATACTAAGGTTTACTGATTAACTGATCGACGACTGATCAATAATGAAGTCTATAAAGTTATAGTTTCGCTCGTAGAATAGGATCGGGAGATATAAAATGAAAAAGAGAGAGATATTATCTGTGAAAATAACTAAACAGCGTGCGTTTTTTTACGGTACCCCATTTGCTCGTCAGCTCCGATAAACTGCATGCCGAACCGTCACTTAATAAAAACCTTTTAACTTCTTTTTTCGCACAGTGGCTTTTTTCGTCCAGTACCGTTTTTGGGCACATGTATGTGTGTGTGTGTTTTTTTTTTCACCGTGTTTGGTTCTGTTGACGAACATTTTGTAAAGTCAAAGCTATACGCTTCAATCCACGGCAACGTAACGTAACGCATGTCGACTAACGATGCAACGATCATTTATCAAGACGCACGATGGCACGCTTTCAACGTATGGGCAGGTTTTCAGCGGAGTTAGAGGTGGAGGAAAATGGGCTGGTCACTTCATGACGCTGTCGCCATCTGTTATGTTGCACTCAAAGTGCCCGCACAAGATGTGATGGCTTAAATGAACCGAATAATGTAACTACCGTATGGACAAACTTCAGAATGAATTATGATCCAACTGGACAATGGCTGATCCAGCATGCATCGTGGAACATTGGAGAAAAATACGGGCTTTTACTATGCATCTAGTTTTTCCAATCGGGTGTTCAAATTCCGACATGAAATTAATCATTTGTGATATGTAATGGAAATACACGGAAGTCTAATAATAGACTTTTATTTGTCATTTTATTTTCCAAAACCCTATTGATAGTTAATGCTACATTTATGTATTATATATTATAAATGTATCATACAAATAATATGAATGAAAGACGACAATTCCATTTGGATCAATTAGATGGTACAATGTTAGTACAAAACTCTTCCTGGTCTCTGAAATCCCATATTATATGAAATATAATGGATCCATTACAACAGGAAACTATGTGTATTTACATACCAGCATTTTTATTCACAAAACACTAACTTTTATTGACGCAGTAAAGGAAAAATTAAATGGAACGAATGAAGGACTAAACAAAGTGAATTTTTATTATTTAGATGAACTTGGCGACGTTCGTGGTTTGTGGCAGAAGTTTGTCGTATTCCCATTTACATGTCAAATTGGAACGTAACAAGTTTCACGAGGTTATGTTAATGAATTATGACGTAAGCCAAAAGCCATGGTTGATGGCGGTGCCGGTGGTGGGGTTGGTAGTGTTCCGTACTCAGGTTTGCCAACCAACTCATATTTCAATCCCTACCACCATCGCCTACAGCCCCGAGGGGGTCGTGGCATTGTTGTTTTCGTGTAAAAGTTTCAATTTCCAAGCGTGATTTAATTTCCGTTCAACTTATATAAAATTTCTGGCGAGGGATTGTGAGCGGCAACGATCATTGCTTTGAATCTATTTTCTTTTCCGTCGGTTTATTCCACTGGTGACGTGAAATTCTTCCCAGTATTCCTACGTTTCTATCTATGCTTTCACTTCGTTGTTAGTATGTATTGACAAAATAGTGCAATTACTTTATACTATTTGCATCTGCCTACCATCGCCATTCAAAATTTTCTGCTTTTTGTTTGTACATATTTTTGCAAAAAGTGATTTGTTCCGAATTCAGTGATCTTGTCCCGTAAGACATTTAAAATAAATTCTGGTTAACTGCATCATGTACACATTTAAAATAAGAAATTTAATAAAATAATTTAGCTAAATGCATGCAATACTGTTATGGTAATATGTATATTACACTTTAAAATTATACAAAAACATTGATTCATTTTAAAATTGTTCAAGATTTGTTTCATACCATATTTATATTACGACGTAGGTAAGATCAGTCCACCGTAGGCCTGTCAATAATGCCGGCAGCTCTTCTTTTTTTTTTCGTTTCATCATCCCAAGCTCGGTACTCCAATATCCTATCACCAGGGTAGCGCGTCCTAGTGACCTGGCCAAACGCCAAATAAAATCGTAATTTTCTCCGTAGAAACTCATTCCAAGTCGCAGCTATTTCCGATGCGCCATCAGCTCAGTGAAGCTTGGGTCTTCACGTAACACTATCACGTGCTCATCTACACTACTACCTGCACTTACACACGCACACATACATGGATGTACACACGCATACGTGCAAATACACACCCTTAGCACTCTTCGAATCTAACGAGATTCAACCAGGCAATTACGCTGTTAGCAACCGACAAGTAGTCTTAAATTAAACGTATTGCATCCTCAAAAAAGATGTTGGTAAATACCAAGACCATAATTTCATATGAATTAATAATAATTATTATATATATACATATATATGTATATATATATATATATATATATATATATATATATATATATATATATATATATATATATAATAAAAACATTGATAGTAAATGAGAGTATTATATAAATTTGTATCATGTCGTTATGTAGTTTTAGTAAATAAATATACACACAAATATTGAGCATGTAGAACAACAGACGAGTGAAATGGCGCGAGCAACAAATAAATTCAAATTTGCAGTGAATTTTCGTGTCTGTAATTCACTTAAATTGTAATTTATATCAATAAACGTGAACGCGTTGTCTGACGCGAGGGAACAAATGGTGTGAAGTATAAAGGCATCCATTACGCGCGTGTCAAAACCCGTGCTAATACCGAGCACGAGCACAAGAGTGAGATAACACACTGTAAACTTAACTCAGGCGAGTAACTGCATTACACCGAATATAATGACTGAGAAATATCCAATAACATTACACAAAGGGATGTTAGATCCAATTCAAGAAAGTAATTTATAAAACTTTATTTGTCCTCAATACTGTAAAGTGCAGCATAATTATTATTAATTCTGGTTTAATGTAGGATAAAAACGAAAATATGACAGCAACATTCCAATGTTAGTTCTTCACTTTTAATTATGTTTTAATATTTTTTTAACATTGATATAGATTGAATTCGATTCAGATAGTTTTACTACCATATTAAATTTATTTATTAAATTTGTTATTCCACGTTTAATTTTTATAGAAATGAATAAAACTTGACCATCACGGTGCGCATGTCATAATTTATTTACAAAATGCCCTAGTATCAACAAAAACTGACGTAAAATAGTCGCTGATACTAAAACATAACTCAAAGAAAAATTAATAAAATAGTAGATCTTTTATGGCGTCCTTGTGTGTGTGTGAGTGTGTTTGTAGTTTCATAAACTTTAATTAGGCAGTGTAGAATGACAGTGTGAGAGACTGTGTGAGAGATGACAAGGGTAAAGGTAAAACAAAGAATATAGTCGTACACACCGTTGCAAGAGTGTAAAAACTGAACCGTATGCTTACTTAAGCCTCTAATACTCGCATCCATTCGCTCTGCATTCACGTGCATGTGTGTGTTTTGTTTAATTTTATAAAACCACAAACACCAATGCCATCTAGCGTTGGATATTTTCCATAGCACACCTTTGCACATTGTGCTTGCAAATGTTTTTCTGCAAACAGTAACAACTGTGACAAAACAACATCATCAACACGGCCACGTTACATTATTAACTGTGTTGTGTTACCATAGTAACGAGTATAACTACTACGCGTCAGTGTTTCAAGCGTACGTTAAAAAAAATGCGGACCATTGTCCACGTTCTACGGTGCAGTTGGCTGAAAACGGGATGGACGTAAGGAATATTGTTAATTGTTTACGTTTGAGGCTCGTATGACGACGCTTGTGCTCTTCAGGTCATCGCTTGTTTGTGTGAAACTGGACCGGCAACGACATTTAGTTTTGTGAATTCGAGACGGACTGAAAGCATGGGTCATGTGGAAGACCGGTCTTGTGCCCTCTAGGACGGAGAAATTTGTTCAGCTGTGTTTAATACAAAGGAATAATAGGTTTTACAATATACTAACCCGGCGAGGATTAGGTTTTGTTGCGTGGAATATTTAATTCCAGCGTTCTTTACACTTTAATGAAGCTATTCGACAAAAAGGTTAGGTCTATTTTCATAATTGAATTGGCCCAGACTACGATATCTCATTGATTAAATGTGTAACTTTTTCATGGCCTACATATTCTAACATGTATCATCTCACTGCAACAGGCTAATAATGAATAGACAATAATACTTTTGCATCTTATAGAAACTTGAATGAATGTTGTTCTAAGAAGAAATTCTCTTTGTGGCATCCGATCCATTTTCTAATCGGATGTATCAAACCAATAAATATTATTTTTTATATCTTGGAACGCATCTTCTGATTCAATATAAATGAGAAATGAAATGAATAATAATTTAAGTTGGTTTTCCTCGTTTGGTTTATTGTAATAGAATTTAAACATCATTAATTTTCTGCAATACAACAAAGCCTCCACTTTAATGGTTTGTTTAAATTAATTTCGGGTTTGCGTCTATATACTAACACATTTTCATTATCTATTATATCTCTATATTCATATTCTTTAGATCTTTCAAATTCTTCATATCTATTAAGTAATTCTAATTTTTGCTTGAGCAGCGGCTTGTCCTAGTTTGGTATTTATATCAATAAATGGTTTCAACCAAGCCTTTTGTTTAGAGGAAATTACTTTTTTAATTGATTTTAAAATTATGTCAATGTCTATTGGTAGCTGGTTTAAATTTCTAAGCCCTTCTATTTCATTTTTATAAAACGTTTTACCGTCATTGATTTGACTATTTAAAAAACCATCCAGTTCTTGTTTAGAAGATTTTGAGAATCCTTTTATTATTTGAAAATATTTTTGGATATTGGTAAAATAGGGTCTATTTGCTAAAAATTTGATGGAATTATGATGATATGGGTAGATTTTCGGGGTTAAAAAAATCTACGTTCGGTATACATCCATTAAAATGGCCTATTTTTCCGAAATATCAGGTGTTTTTAAAAAAATGTCTCTTAAAAACAAGTCAGTTTTCCTATTTCGAAAACGGTGCCCAAAATTTGATGTTATTTAAACATGTGAGTTAGGAAACTAGACTTAAAATTGGTCAGTTTTGCTATTGAATGTATGTTTCTGGGGTTTTACTAAATTTAAGGTGTTTTTGCTGCAAATGTCCGTGGAAATTGTTAAAATGAAATGCAACAATCTGAGAACATCTAGATTCTGGAACATAACATACACTAATACTACTGGAGCAGATTATCATCTGTTGAAGTTTAAGATCATTGTCGACTGATGTACGTGCTGGTTGGTGTACGTATGTTAATTAGTGATGGTATGAGCTATGCGTACGACGCTAGTTATTTTGCACGGTTGCCATCGTATTAGCCAGCCGGATGAACGCGGGTTGGTCGGATTAGTCGCCATCAACTAACTACATTACAACATACCGAGGCCCGTTGTTCCACAGTGTGCCTGTACGTTCGTATGTAGAAATTCACAGGCAACACAGCAGACAGAGAGTTGTTAGAAGCTTAGTACTAGATTTCTCTGGTACGGATGTAGATTTGTATAATTAAATATCTGTACTCGTACACGCTTTAGTATAAATTCGCTATAGGATACATTCCACGCACATATGTCTGCAGAACTACAATACGCTACATATATTATAGTTTTGTATTACATGTAATTCCATGCACATTCATGTAAGTTTTAATGTTTCATTTCCTTGAATACATAGTTGTTTGGCACATCAAAGGAATCATGTGCACAAAATTCCTACATAACGTCGCATGCAACAGGATTCTCGGCTTTCAGCTGATTGGAAGCAAATTCAGGAATATTAATAACTTTAAATACCAGCATGAAATAGTAATAGTCATTCTGTGCAATCAACAATATGTTTATAGGTAATATTTCAAATAAAAATACAAATTTCTACCGTTACAACAAAAATCACTAAGCACTAAGAAGTAATGATTTTAGATTCCTTGCGTTTCATCTACCTATGTGTCTATAATTATTATAAATTAATATTAATTGATACGGTGTTTTGAAGGCTGCAGAGGAAAGGAAATTTTTCTTCTGTCAGGCTTCAATGGGTTTCTTGAATGACGTAGCAGGAATAATATTACGGTCCAAAGGGCCGGAAGCATCACTGAACATCGGAATCGATACGAGCTTTCAGTATCACACATCATTCATAGTTTACGCGTAGCGGATATCATTGGCTGAATAATTCACTATCAACATTTCACATGTAGTCCAGTATATAGCACCAGTGCCTTGTATAAACATATTCTAACACATGATCTAACGATTATTATCATATATATTTTCTCTTACAAAACTACTTTTATTTTTTAATCAACAGGAAAGAGTATTCGTATTAATAACATTGTTGAACTGCGTAAAACCTTCTCGGTCTATTTATTTGAATCGTGATAGTGTTTGTATTATTTTTTTCCTTGTCACGTGATCCCTCTGGTTGAAACTCTTCTACCATGTGACACGTGATGGTTGGATGGTTTGCTGCACGGTTCTGTTTGGTGGTTCTCTATGTTTAATGTCCGTTTTAAATGCATAACATATTTCATGGATAGAAGATGTTCGGGGTCTCTTCACATGATGATGGATGACACCGGTGTCCCCGAATGATTTCGCCGGCACAAAACACAATTCCACGTTGTGAGAAGAGTGGAATGGATTATGCTCGATTATTTCCCGTGTATTCTCAACTGGGTGCTCTGCCATATACAGCAAGCATTAGGAAGGCTACTGTTGTGCAGCCTGAACAGCAGGAGTACTTTGTGTGTGATGTACGAATGCAAATTTATGTTGCATTCACATGATATTAATATTGTTCAAGCCATGGATCACATTGTACACGTTCATGAGAAAATAGAACTTTAATTGAAACTGTTGTATTCGAGACTTAGATGATCCGCATGCAATGCAGATGTACAATTTGTATCTCTCAGTTTATCTTTTATGAAACACAACTGCAACATGAAAGCGAAAGCTTCTAATTAACATATTTTTAATTATTTTTGTACATTAACACACACTCGTACATGCATCATATTCTTTCGTCTCCAATTTTCGAACTGAATCGAAACATAATAACAGCATTAATATAATACATTTTTTGCAACTATACCAGGTCAATACATGAACATCAATTAAATTACAAAATCACAGTAAAAAATAATTGCTTCAGGCGTTGTAATTTTTTTGTATATTCATATCATCGGCCTATGAAAATAAAATATTGTACCCTAGGCCCTAGGGTACAATATTGTAATGTTATACCCTAGGGCCTAGGGTATAACATTACATTTGAAAAAAAAAATTAATATACTTCTGTTATGGAGAAATGAAAGACAGTATTCATTGTTTTGTAGGCGAAATAAGTATGCAGCATATAAATTCTGTGTCATTTCATCATGTTTCCTATTGTTTGTGTGACATTCATTTGCTTACAATTGCTCACCAGGACAGTTCTATCTATGCCAGTTATTCTAACCTAATTCTCAATCACACATTTTGTTATGCATATTCGCATTTTAACCGAACTTTATATCATACTAGCAGTCGTACCCGTACTTCGTACGGTAGAACATTTTTAATATCAAGTTATAAGTTCCCTGCACACAATTTACATGTCTTGCCAGTTGGTGCAAATAAAAATACGTTATTTGACGAACTGACCCTAGAACATGCAACATAGAACTGTTCATGTGGAAAGCAGGGGGTTCGTAAGTTGATCCCCGTCAATTTTATGGACCGAGCCTGTACTTTGTTAATGGTCATAGCAAAGCAAACTTATTACATCTCAGAACTTCACACATTCTTTGCAATGAAATAGAGAATAATACTAATTAATGCCAATATTATGCACTGACAAACACAATTATAATAAATCACTTTTATTATTTTATTACCATCTAAATCGTTGTTGAACATTCAAAATATGAAACACAAATGTCAACATAATTAACTGTCAGAAACATCGTATTTCTGTTGTTACCGTTGCTAAGCCGACTATTCACCGAAAACTTTATATCCCGTATATACTAATACATGCATTGATCTTCTTTTGTTCAAATCCCCCCGTCATCTGCTAACCCCTCACCGCGGACAGACATCCGCATTTTGCCTTTTATATTATAGATTCTGTCAATTAATTCCTCGACCATTTTCTCATTGAAATGCACAATCTTGAACAAATATTGATTGATTCGTTCATATTTCATACCATATTAACCGTAATTTCATGTCAAATTTTGAACTTGTTGCAATTTTTTTACTTTCTTATCTGGAATGTTAAAAGTACAATAGCCAATTAATAAGATCATGTGTGTAAACAAAGCCATATCGATCGATAATCCACAACAATTTAATGTAAAATTATTTGTTAACAAAGCAAATCGCTTCGATATTATTTTTGTTCAATAATTATTTGAAAATCGCGTTTGTTTATATTGATCGTTAATTTGGAATTGTAAACAATATCTAATCGAACACAATCTCACATTAGGTTTGATCGTACTTATATGTAATAACTTTGCTTTTACCCATTAACATGAATTATGGCTTACATCGGACAAAGCAGTTCCTATTGCAAATACCAATATTGAACGCTGCATGTGCATTTTTCACTTACATCCAGAATTTAATATTAGTCAGTGAATAACGATCTGAATTTGCACTTACTACAAAATTTTTCTTGCTGATTTGCAACAGAGGATACGCATCTGATATAACCAATAAATAGTGAATAAATTGCGCTCATAATTCAAAATAAGTACTATAGGATTTGAGTACTTTAAAATTAGATGTTGGATATATTTCTTTTTGCTTTTTTGTTGTTGTAAAATTGCATGAAAATTCATAAAAAACATATATGAAAGTACATATCCTGATATATACAGTACACTGAAATCTTTAGCCGTATTTTTTATCCAAAATGCTTCAAATCAGTCATATATTTAACTTGTTGAGTTATGAGATTTCAGCCGAATAGCTTCAATTTAAATATAAAAAAATTCAACGTTTCAACATATAAAAATGACACGTGTACCTATTTAATTACATAAATGTTAAATAGCTCACAGAGTATTTCAACGGATTCTAGAAAAAACTACACCGAATTAAATAAATTCTATATGACACAAACAAGAGCTAGTTTCGTGAAAAAAATAAATAAAAATAGCGTTGTTATTCGTAAAGCACGTGCAGACATGATTGTGAAAATTAAACATGAAAACAAAACTTCACAAATGGAATTGTGTTTTGAAAATTGTACGTGCAGTAATTTTTAGATTATCGAAATATTTTTTTTTACAAATTGGGTATATATACAATCACGTAGAAATTCATGGCCGAGGCATGTAAAAAGTACGATAAAAATATGCATTGCAAAATGTTTTATTTTTCAATAAAAATTTACAATACAATTTATATTTTATAATTTCATGATCACATGAACAGAATAAAATATTGCGATATTATTTTTTATTTAGCTATATTACAATATATTAGATTTTATTTTAATTCACATTAAATTTATATTAAAAATCGAACAGTGTACACTACATACCTCCATTAGAGACCACTGGGCAAATACAGTATATACGCATATATTAATTCAGTCATTGTGTGCAATTATTAGCGAAGTTATACATTCCTAGTAGAGTAGATTTTTGTAAAACTGTACACGGTAATGTCTTCTACGAATAATTCCTTGTCAGTGTATTCGATGCAAATGATGAGATCTGTGTACTACGCAAGTAAATAAGTGCTTTATTACAGTGAAAGATCAAAGAGGAAATACCATAATGATAATGAATTCTGAACGACGCAAAAAAAAAAAATCCTAAGTGGATGCGTGCTCAGCCGTGTATTCGTGCGGAAATTTTCCAGGCTTCAATATTGAACATCAACTGTTATCTACCTTGGTGAAGTATTGATAATTATGTAGGTTTGAAAATTCTGTTAATGATATCACTATTGTTCAATGGATGATAAAACATCAGATCTATTTTGTGTTCCAAGTTTATCTCCAATGAGAGTAGACAATTATAACAACTATGCAATGTTTTCACGCGGATATTATAACGTATTGGATCTTTTATAATGTATCTACATGAATTATTTAACGATATTTTCGTTATGGTAATATTCAAGTATGCTGCTCTCTAAAGTTATTTGATATTTCAAGTGAATTACTATTACAAATGTTGTGAAATTGCCGGAGGCTATCAAGTGCACCTGCACGGCAGACAGCCAGATAAACACAGGTGTGTTGATGGTAGTAGTGCAATTTATCACATCTTCTATTCATCTGCGGCTGCATTTGCGAAGATTTGAAAATTCTGAAGTTCAGAAACTAGACGTTATCTACATGTATATATATATATATATATATATATATATATATATATATATATATATATATCTACTGTTTGTGTGTATATTACGGTTGCTATTATATAGAAGTGTATATGTGTTAGTTCTATCCTTTTACTCTTGGCAGTGTCAGTGTATAAACCAAAGTCACACCTCAGGCGGCTGTGCAAATGTCAACAATTCCAGGGTGTTACTGACACATTCAAACACACTGACGTTATATTAACCTTAGTCAGTAGACGATGCCATTCCTTCACACCCATCGTGTCTACTACACACACATACACAGGAGGTATACAGAGTAAACACACACACTTGCACATACAGACAGACCGAGTACTCAAATGGAATATCAACTTCAACCTAGAAGACGCACACGTCAGCACAAAGTTCCACAACTAACAAAAAATATACGAATCCAAAGACTGAACCATTCAGAGACTTTGTCGGTACTTATCAATACAGTGTTTAAGAAACTATTTGAACTTGTACATAGCTTTGTAAGCCTCTGTTTGTAAACAATTTTTATTTAGAAAATATACAGTGACAAAATTGTCAAAAACCATTTGATGATTTAAGCAAACTTCCATTTTTATTTGTACACAAGACTGTTCTAAATTATTTTCTTCTTTATTCCTTTCTTTCTCCCTTGCCACTACTTTGACATTGAAGATTTCTTGTTTTTGTAAATAAAAGCATCCTTTGTGCTGGGAGTGTTGGTGTGAATATATATATATTTCTTGTGTTCCATCGTGTCATCCTTGATTGTGACATGAGTTCCCCAGGGAAATTATATGAATAGGAGACAAAAGTGACGAACAATTCGCACGCGACAAGAATTTGCACACGACATTACACGATCGTCTCATTTTAATGTCAAAGTCTTCGTCATCAACAATTTATTCTCAGATCACTTGTGTTCGCAGAGTGCGATAGAATTGTGCAAGAATGATATGCACCACGTGTCCTCCTCTGTGATAATCAGGTTTACAATTAATTCACGAAGATGGAAATTCATGTTTTCACAGACAAACTGTTCGCACGTCGCTGTGTTTGCCCGAGTATGTTTGCATTGGCCCCTGGTTTCCTTTGTGACAAAACACGTTTCTCTTTTTTTGTAATCATTGGCTTTGTTCCTTCTCTGTCTACAAAAGTAGCGACGAACAAAAATAATGTGACATTTGGTACACTTCAAAAGAACAAAAGATATATAATGACGGTATGAATCCAAATTGGATCATCAAGGATTATATTTATATACAAACAAACAAACATTTGTCCGATGAATCGATATTATATCTGAATAAGACTAGGTCACAAGAGCAATATTGCAAAACATAACCTACAATCGTTCCAATATACAGAATGCATCTAAACGTTTGCAATAAATAAGCTTTGTGCTTATCTATGAGAGTAAATTCTAAGTAGTTTATTCATCATGGAAGCTACTTCATTAACCAACTATGCTCTATTACTATGCCTTGTTGCATGAAACCTTGTACTGTAATGTAATGAATTCATTGTTATTTTAGTTCGCATATTCAGTTATCCGTTTAACATTATGTATAATATGGTATACACAAGCATTGTTTATCTGTCAGACGGTTATTCATATATTTATCCTTGTATCTACCATGAATAGCTGTGTATTTGTGCTTGTGTAAGCGAATCTCCTTGTCGTGTGTGCATTTCTTGTGTTCTTAATCGCGCATGCGCCAGGGCACTCTTGTAAATGTGTATACTTGTATAGGTTATGTAGCTCTTCACAACTTGTGTGTGTGTGTATGTGAGTATTGTAAAGAGTACTGTCGACACGGAAGCTACAATGTAGGGCGAGTTGAACACTAAGGAGATCGCCACTTCACCATCTAGCCTGTGGCTTAGCAGGAGAAACAGTGAAATGGCTATCAGCGAACCATCAGCCGTTCCTGTTGTGGTAATTAGCAGCCTCTGCGAACATCGGCCACTTCCGCACGAAGAACAGAACACTAGAATGGTGTACTGTTCGGTTTGTAACGAGCGGCGCACGCGAACAACGACGGCACGTTGCGTGATTTCGTCGCTCACACGAGAGATAACACAGACAGAAACTCATTTCATTCCAGCCAACCAAGCAAATGTTCCTCTTACTTCCTTATTCTTCCATTTACTGCCAAATGAATTATAGTTCCAGGGCAGCAGGGAATCTCTTAGTTGATGCACCATTAACCAAAATGTTTCTACACAATAAAGACGTTACCAGATAATCAGTTCGTTCAAAAACGTATCCATTTGTGATACTTTATCTAAATCTTTCTACACATGCAATCTCCTATTGTTCAAACGAGTATCCTTTGTTCTATTTGCTTGCAATGTGTGTCAAAATGCATTCATGGGAATCATTGCAGGTTATGTTGATAACAGAGTATTTAGCAAAAGACATTCACTATTCTCCATGTTGAACATAAAGAAGAAGCACTGTATTTATTTACCAATTTACTCCCAAATGTTGCTACTGGAATGAAAAAGTTCCACGTGAGTTTTCCAGATGTTTTCTTGGTCTAATTGTGTTTCTTTTGATTGAGAAGTATCTCAAAATAAAACATTAAATGTGTGCGACATCTGAAATTCAGATTAGCGAAACCTTTGTACGTTCTCGTCCGTATACATTTCGTGTTAAATGTATCCAGTGAAGAAACACTGTGCAGAACGACGGGACGCAGTTCCTGCTTCTGATGCGCCATGCCTTTCTAAATTGAAATGTAAAGTGATCATTATAAGATACTTTGTCGGTAATGCAGTAAACTAAATTTTGTGTTAATACCGGCTGTGCGCGTCAGATCACGTCCCAAGTACTGGCTAGGAAGGATAATGAACCAGTATTCTACAGGAGCGTATAAGACGACACACACACACAGAGAGACTTGTCGCTGTATCTTCTTCCTTTCCACTGCATTCTCACAGTGCCTGTCTTCCTTTTCAATTGCGGAATTCATTGGTTACTGAATTAATCAGCATTCGAAACACGAATGATACATTTGAACGTTATAATTATTTATCACCAATGGAATAAAAGAAAACGGTACGCAGAACCACTCGGCAGAAACAAAAACGAGAATTATAAAAGAATATTTCAACAATGGCAGGAAATTATTCTGGTGAAGTGTTCTGTTATTAGTGTCTGCATATATTTCAATGTTTTCAATCGTATTACTGCACTGAATTTCTCCTGTCTTTCATATCAAATACATTTCGAAATGAAGAATATCTGCATTTTAATTTGCATTTCTTCAGAACGTAAATGAAAGCAAACACATTTTAGTTACTGTTTTGCATTTCGCTATTTTTAGTTCCATTTGGATTCCAAGGTTTTTTATTTATTTTTGAAACACGAGCTACTAACTAAATACTATACAAGTAGTGTTTTTTGTATAACTGACTATGTAGAATAATGTCTGACAATAGCTGCTGTTCATTAAAAAGAAGCTACTTGACATGTCGATACAAGTAACCAACAATGTAGAATATAAAATAACATCCGCAGATGAAATTATAAACAGATTAATTTGAATTGAAACTCGTTGCGGTAGAATATGTATATTTAGAAATAATTCTACAGGAATAAGGTACATTATATATGCATATAAATTGCAGTGGACCGTAATACACTGTTGCCGAATGTATGTAAACACACACACATACGTAGATACTGAGGAAAAGGGTACGAGTTGATTGGTGTATGTAGAAAATAAGTTTTCGAATTGGAACATTGATTTTCAATTAGGATGCTTCATCAATATGCATCAGTCGACGGTTACTCGCTTCTGTCCGACGATCGGGATTAAAAAGTTTTTGATAAAGTTGATTTAATATTTCGACGCATATATCTTCTGGTATCTGAACATGTCAGATATGTAAATTTCAATACGTCTACGTACAATGTTATAATATTGTGCGGATGTCTATTCATTGTTTGATATACACACGTAACTGTATCCAAATGTTATTATTCTGCAACAATATTTGTTATTGCGTCATGTTTTAGATACTTTTTAAACACCGTAACTCATGTGTAAGTATAGCATAAATATGAACAGAAGCACTAGAAACAATAAAAAGATATTCACGTATATTTTTTCCAACTTTCTGTAGGCACCAGTAGTAGTTCCATCACGAAATGTTGGAACAGCTATATAAATCATACCTACATGCTTCGGTAATAAACGTTCTTGGGAAAATGTAACTTTGTCTGTGAAAAAAATATCAGACACAACTATAACAGACGCAGCATTGGAAGCAGAAACTAAACAAAGCCGATCCTCAAATGCACTAAACTTCAACTGAACCAACACAAAACACTTGACAAGATTGAACAATTTCAATATAAGTAAAATGTATTTGAAATAATACCCATACAAAATGATTCTACTAACAATATTTAAATCCATTTGCTGTTAAAATTTATTTTCGGTTTTGTAAATAATACATAGCCACGTATCCTTCATATTTGTATCATGAAATGGAATTAAATTTGACTTCATACGTACACCTGCCGTTTAAAATATTATATACTAAGTAAACAGTTTGCTTTTCCCTTCGCTAAATGAAAGGTTATTTTGAAATTTTGTGTCATTTTGTATTTTTACTTTCTTTGTTTATTTTACTCTTGTACCTACGTTTTTTTTTTATCGCTGTTCGGTCATTGTTTTTGGTCCTTTTAGGTAATTTTTTTTTCGTGTGTAAACTGAAAATAAATACGCGTACATACAGAAAAAAATATGTCAAAAATGTTTCATATTTGAATTGTTTAATTGAACTACGTACAATGAAGTGTGTATGTGAAATATTTAACCGAAATTGAAAGAAAGCAATGTATACAATTTATCCAATGTGATTACTTTAGTTTATGTTGTTAGGTTTTTGTGATTATTCATTTCTCATTTAAGCAATCTCGTCTGAAGTAATACTTTATTACTAGAATATGTTCAGAGATGTCGTTTTGCTGTTTCCTTTTAGTGTAATTCACACTCACACATACCGTACACACATTGAAAGCCACAAGCACATTTATTTATGTATGTATTTATAAATCTTCTACATGTCTTGCTCCGTTATATTACGAGATAAATTATATTTCCATTTTCCTCTCCTTTCCAGTGGCGCAGGCAGATCCTTTTGAGCGTGGGGAGTATCGGGTGGTAGGTTTGAGGTTATATGGCCACAAATAGTTAAGGATCGTTTCCTTTCAATGCTATCGGGTTCATGGTTCATTTGTTTTCCTTTCAAACCGCCGTGCGGAGCCAGTGCTGTTGTATTGTTTTCAGTTCTGAATTGTTTCTGCTCGTATTTAGGGCTTATGTCAATATCAACTATATATACCCATGATACCATGCGATAGATATAATGACAACAGCATCAAGAGTCATTAGAGGTACAAGTTTCATCCTGCTATCAACATTTTTTTTAATATTTTTTTTTCGAACCTTTCTTTTCTTTTTTAAACCATTGTCCTGATTAAAATTGAATGCGTTGAGAAATCTTTCAAGCCAAAGCTGAAATTAATATGGAATTCCTAAAGATGACACAATGTTGTTGAAACATGTCGATTTAAAATATAAAAATAACTTTGTATAAAGACAAAGTAATTTTTATTAATATATTTATTAAAATAGACAAAGTAAATGATAAAACTATTTCATATTTGAAATATGGAATTCATTTCATCTACTGCGTTTTCATTTATGTTTGCAAGTATAATTCAACAAGATCAACAATTTGTTTTCCAAATGTTGCCTGCCAATTATCACTGCAATTCGTACATTTAGAATAAATTTTGTTAAATTAGTATTCAAATAAACATTTCTAACCTAAATATTTGTTAAACATTTGCATTTGATTTATAAAACGACGAATTAACAGTAATCTTTATGTGTGTAATATAATGGAACTGTGTTCATCAAAATGACAAGGCTGAATTTCCATGTGTCATTAATTTTTTCTTACCATCATCATTATCTTTTAACAATTGTGCACGGACCCAATGTGACAAGGAAACGAGTTCTGTTAGTTGACACATGTGTGTGATGACAGATGATAGAACCAGACAACTCTAGTACGATGAAACGTCGTTACTTCGACAAGCCTAATTCAATATCTCATCGCCAGTAGTACTACTACCACAGATTAGTGTGAGTGTGATGCGGAAGACTTGCAGACGCAGCCGACAAATTAGAACGACTGATTTTTGTGTCATTAACTCGTGAAACCAACGGTGGTTGAGTAGAAATACATCATAGAGGCGTAATTGGTCAGCTGTCTGGCGCAGCTGAGCATATCTCCGTATCCTACATGAGTTACGTTCGCTCGTATTCCATCTTGCTAGTGAGCTCCACACACACATGAGAATGCATTCACAGATACACACCAAAACACACACACACACATGATAAATTAGATTACCTATATATGGTGGTCGACGATAATTATATGAAGATGATGAATCAAGGAAGATTACGACAGAGAATAACGTGTGCTAGATATTATTAGTAAATAAATGTATATAAATGTTCACGACCTTGAAATGAACAACTACGTCTGTTGTACTGTAGCGTTGTCGGATCACAACGAATGAGCGTGATATTAATTTATGTAAATGGAATCAATACCGTTAGAAGATCCCATCCAGCTCGAGCTATCCTTGCCTTTGTTATTGCCGTAAGGAATATATTTATGGCCGAACTTTATCTTAGCCAAACGTATTAAGATAACTTTGTTGTTCCTGCGCAGTGGACAGTACGCGATGTACATTAAGTATATTCGAATAAAAATATTTATGGACTGTAAATTTCACAGTTTTCTCCATTTTATTCTCTCTGGAAAGTGTGCGAGCATCCGCGAGTTTATTCCGTGCAATAAGATAAACGGATATAGTAATTTTCTACGGGCATAGTTAGTCTGACACATCTATCTTCTATAGCACTGGCAACGCACTTAAAGTTTAAATAAATTAAGGAATATATTGTACACTAAACATTTACTTCTTCAACGTTCTCGAAAATATTTTAAGAGAATTGTTCTAAATGAAACTCAATAATACCATTAGTGAAACCACACTTCATTTATTCATTATTGTACATAATAAGTTTAGATTTTAAAACCATTTTCGATGTATGTCAATTTCTTTAAGAAATGTTGTTGAACTTCATAGAATTTTCATTCGTCACTATATAAAGAAAAACCAATTCCACTCTAATGTATTAAAATGATGGTCCAATACAGAATAAGATTCGCGTTCAAACAAATTTCTATACGGACTGAAATGTTTATTGTGAAAATTCCACAACATTGAAAGCAACCATTTTGTACATTTTGTATCCTGCTGATAGAGCTCCTTCTCTTCTTGAAGTGTCGCCCAGGAAACTCAAAATGTACTGACCATTTACGCTGGCTGAATGTAAAATGCTGAAGAATCCACAGTATTTGGTGGTGAATCAGATATCTACCAATGAGTATATCTTGCAGTTATTTTGCTAAAAATAAACATTCCGAAGGATGGGAATCCGGTTGCCGGTTGGCAGTATCGAGAGCTTGGTGGCCGGGTTCGAGTCCCACGGCCGTAGTGACTAATCTCAGACTCCCTGAACTGTGAACACAGATAAGCGGCTCAGTATGCGATATATCTCGGCAACTCATCCTGCATCCGTACTAGTCACAGATACCAGTGCGCCGATGTTGCCCGAACGATGTGCGATTATTGCCGACTCACTGTGAAAAAACCTTTAGAATTGCGGTCATGTGAAAATATTTTATGGTTTATTTATTTGTGCAGTGAAATTCATAAGGAACGCTTGGGAAATATTCCACATCATAAGTTCAAAGTTTCGAATCAAATAGAAACGAAACGAAACGAACTGTAAGTCTTTTAAAATATATGTTGTATTTATTTACACTTTGAAATATTTATCACTGAAGCGTTGGTTTGCAAAGTGACCGTGTTCACTAAACCTATTACTAATTTCAGAAGCGTAATTATCAGTGAATATTCCAGCTTTTTAAATATGCGTTTATCCTGTAAGAGAATTATTCATATATTAATGTCTAAATGGTTGTTTTAAATGTTCACCATTCAATATTATCATCCGTTATGATCGCTAGTGAGTTCAAGTGTTTTATCCATACGATGACACGAATCATCACGCCAATACCAAAGGGGTTGAGATATTTGAAGAGGGAATCATCAATACCACCCAGTAATGTTTCATCTGCCTTAAATCTTTTGTTAAACACATGTCGTTCATAACAGATGGGATTGTCCCTTTTCTGTTCGCATCATTCTGTATTTCTTTTCACCGTTTATTACCCGAGTCGAATGATTTATTCAAAAGTGTCTCGCTGCTTGCCAATCGTCTTACCCACTTATATTCTGTCCCTCTCATTCTTTCCTAAGTTCAATCTTCATACAACCCCGTACAGTCTTTCAGTCCTGGTACTGTTCAGCTAGTCTTATGCCCTGAACATCATCATCTCTGTTTTATCTCCCTACTCGTGTTCTGTTTTGCGTGCTTCTTCCCAGGGCCCTCGATCTCTTTTTCTTTACAATCCTCTGCCTCTGTCACCTTCATTCTATGTTATCTGCTGCGCTGTATTGGCGTGTTCCGTTCCTTTGCCTGGTCATCCTTTTAACGTTCTTTTCGCCTACTTTTTTTCGGTTTCTTTGAAAGGAAACAATTTATTGCCGCAATATACAGGACAATATATGCTAAGAAGGATGTCTGCCAGTTATTTATTTTAATTTATGTTTTAATTTCGGTGATCTATCGGCTGTGTATAGACGTTGCGATATTTTCTGTTTAAAGAGAACAATTTCACTGGATCGAATTCTCAAAATGCTGATGTGCAATCTTCGATGAAGGCATAGATGATTTGTTAATTTGTTCCAGCCTAATGCACTCTGAATTGACGGCTATATGTTGCTGTATTTCTTCCTTGTTTCTCAGTGAAATCCTGGTAACGTATCTGGGAATTTTTAATGCATCCTTGAGTTCGAGGGGTAGACAGTGGTAGGCTTTAGCTTTCCGTTAATCAAGGTAGTTGGAAATGCAATGCTGGTGGCCCAAGAAGCTGAGGAGCTGCTAGGAGAGCTTCCGCGTATCTCAGGTTTCTTTCATACGAAGTATGTAATCAATCATGACTTCAGTTGGGGTACGCTACGTTCTAGCTACGTTACGAGATTAGTGTCAATGGCATCTTACCTACCTTACCCCCACTCCTCATTACTACCCCCGCGAGTGGTCGTGTTAGTCTCTTTTTACAGATAATCTTAATTTTCACTCAAGTATAAGACACGCCACTCTGTCACGATTCCGTTAACTCCTAAGAGAATCAGTTACGCGGTACAATAGATTTATTTCACCGATTTAATTTTGACTGTAATTGCTCTGTATACTCAATGGTAGATTTACAGTGTATAAATCATTTGGTTTATTTATATTCTATTAATTTTCAGGTACACAATTAGCTTCATAGAGCATATGTCTTTTATATTTTAGCAAAACGAATCTCAGAAGTTTCTTTATGTTTTGCTTCAAGCCAAGTTTTGTGCACAAGCTTTAGGAGAAACGCTCTATATATATATATATATATATATATATATATATATATATATATATATATATATATATATATATACATATATATATATATATATATATATATATATATATATATAATATATGTTTAGCAAGTTTCAACACGCCCTAGTCAGCTAGTTTTCAGTTGTGATTTAGATTCACAGATATGCACAAACATACGTGTGACACTAAAACTATAATATAAAATCTCATTTCACAATTTTACGATTTCATTTATCGACAGGCGAGGGGCACTTTGTCTGAAACACTTTTATTGTAGTTATTAAGTTGTTGGTTGTAAAAATGATGGTAAAACGGATTTGAGTATCGCGCGCGAACGCTTGAATCGCTGCTAGTGTGAAATTTTCATAATGCCCTCTAAAAGACCTTTATACGCAGTAGAATATAGTGCATATAGTCGTTGCATCATTTTGCACGGGTAGTGTCAGTAAACATCAACATCAAGACATGACAAGTATGACCGTTAACTTCTTTATACCTGCTGTTTAGTTGACAATTGTGATAAAAACTTGACAATACACTGCACTCATACATTGTACGTATTTGTAATTATAAAATGTCAATTTAAAACTATAATAAACAACAATAATGCACCAGTATGCATGTCATGAATCTGTCAAAGTTGTACAAAACTTTACTCATATTTGCCATGAATAATAATATGTGTTGTTTCATTACATGGTACAATTTTAATACACGTTAGATTGTTCTTTTCTACTGAAAACTGTTTGAATCGATTATACAAGTTCACATCTCGCAAAAGTTATACGTTGGCAGCTCTGATTACATTGTGCCAACAGCGTTATTAACGGGGAATATTAGCCTGAAGAAAATAAGCTTTTTATGCCGGGAACTAAAAAACAAACCAAACAAAATGTAACACTATCCGTACGGTGAACATACGTTGGATTATTGTATAAATACCGTGTCTACCAGCTTATAGGGAAATAATCTGACATGCGAAATATTTGTTGGAAAAAAATTGTACATACGATTTTGTAAGGCAGGTATATCATGAGAAAACAAAAAAAGAAATAATACAATATTCGATACACGGTCAGATACAATAAAGCATTTCGAAGTATGTGTGCGTGTGTATGTGTGCGTGTGTATGTATAAGGAAGGGATGACCGAGGGAGTGGAGGGACGAGAGGCGTTAGTAAAAGAACCTTCATTGGCTTTTATCAGCAAAACTTTTTCTTGTACGTGATTTTCGATGTTCCGAGTTTCTAAATGAACATGTCTGAAGATTTCTATCCACAGAAGTATATGTTTGTCTGTTGCATCTCTGTAGATACTTGTTAAAATATGTATTCCTACAATGTAGGAGTAGTAATTATGCACAAATCCATGTGATTGTCTTTCTCCGACCATGTTTTGTGCGTTACTCTAATGAATATGTATTCGTATCTTTGGTTAACTATATATATATATATATATATATATATATATATATATATATATATATATATATATATATATATATATATATATATATATATATATATATATATATATATATATATATATATATATATATATATATATATATATATATATATATATATATATATATATATATATATATATATATATATATATATATATATATATATATATATATATATATATATATATATATATATATATATATATATATATATATATGGATGCAAATGACCAGCAATGTTTGTTAAAAGGATGGCATTAGATATCATAGTTTTGTGATTAAATTTCTGTGCCGTAAATGCAACGCATCACCTCACATTCGACATAGGGTTTTTTTTTATTCTTTCCGCAAAATTCTAGATACGCCACTGATGAACACATATCCGGTCTGGTATTTGACGTTTGCTTCTCTCTGCTCGCTTCAGTTCTGATGTTGTTCCGATGTTCTACTGTTCCGTAATTAACAGCTGTCATGATCCTTGCAATGTGAACGCACGTACGAACCAATTTCGTACTCGACGAACACAATAAACCACCGAAAAAATATATAATAAAACTCATTAACTAGAAATATGGTCAGACATTACACACTCAGACACACAATACGCTGAGGATCAAATTAAATAAAACAAAAATAGGAACAAAACACGAATCTCTGTTTTAAGTAATATGCCAACCACTACAAAAAACCCTAATAAAACCATTGGTTTCTTTGACAAATAGCAAAAAACAAACATGATTTAAATAAATTATCGAAAAAGTTCGTGCGTTGAAAATCAGGGCTTTCAAGGTGAATCGAAATCGTCAGTGCGGAACATATTAAGGGCGGACCAAATGTAGGGAGGAAAATAAGATTGTTTTCCGGTCTACCGGAATTATGGCTCCGGGTGTTCCGGTCCACAGCGTTCCGGTATGTACAAACAGAAAGCCAGACTAAGCCCCCTAGCATAATGTGAAGATGCTTGTGTGTGATTATTATTTTAATAGAGCCATATCGATAATAACAATGTGATGGCGAACGTATAAAATGATACTTTATTGCAGTAGTAAAAAAACATTGACATCTTTATTGCACGAATAAAATTTAGGTTAACTAAGTGATTTTATAGACGGTTATCGGTTTATTAATAACTAAACGAGGTACTTCAAACCGAAAAGGAGACAAGAGAAGAAGTAAGTTATTTTTCAAATGATATTTAAAGTGTCTCTTCTATTATTGTAGATTATTCTTTTAATAATGTAATCATTCTGCAAGGTAAGGTTTCTAATGCCCATTTGCCTAGACGTGATTGAAATTGAGATTCTAAAATCAAAAACAAATCTAGAATCATTTATTTCTTGAATTAAACTTCATCTGAACAACTGTGCATAAGAAGAGGATACATTTAAATATCTCTTCTTCTTCTTCTTCACTAACAATTATAAACCCATGCTTTATTTCAATGATAAATATTATAAAATATTAATTTATTTTATAGTGTTATATGCTGTAAATAATTTCATCATTAGTTTCTTTATAGTAACATGTCGTTTGAGAGTCTTCAGTTATTTATTTACCGTTGCACTAGTCACATCTTGCAGCCTAACTTGTGACTGAGTCTAAACACTCAGTACGAGCAGACTTAATGCATAATAATTATCAACTTGCCCCGCTGAATGCAGAACACAGGATGGCGGGCAGTGAGGAGTGCGGCGGTGGTTGCAAGATGGCGATGCTAAGTGAAAAGAGAAAGCAGTGAATTTGAGTACATTAAAGAAGCGGGCCGCAGCTATTCATTACAAAGTGCGCTTTCATGCGGACGAACTGAGCAGCACCAGTTCCAGTACTAACCCGTCCGCCGCCCGTCACAGTTTATTATAATGCCTAACTGAAATTTGGGTCACAATCCGCCATTATGCAGTCCCATCCACTCCCAATTATTCCTGCACAATCGCATGTTACTAAGGGAATTGTATGAAACACAAACTGCACAAGCCAATCGCGCAATATTAATATTAGTTCTTCATAAGACAGACACCTAATCTTTTCGACTTCTTCCATCAGTTGAATGTAAGCTAAAATATCTAGTGCAATTGTAAAAATTATAGCTCATAGATATTAAAATCGACGACGGTTTTATATTTGGAGCAGCAGCGTCCCAAAATAGATTTATGCCAATGTGAATGTTAGATGAATAAAATGAAATATGAGCACAGTTCACTGGTTCAGGGTGCAGGCTGCACATTCTCTTCTGCCGTCGACGAGAGATTTACGTGAAACAATGAATTCACGGTGATATTTTTTGAAAGATTTTTAATCAATTGAATTACTTTTTAGGAAATTGCTCTGTTCTTTTCTGTCAGCGATTAAAAGTTTTAGCGAGTGCAGCGAAACGGAGCAGCCGATAACATTTCGTATTTCTCTTCGCTAACCATTCATCCACTTCTGCTTTCATTTTATTCATTACCATTTATATTAACTGTCTCTACCCCCATTATATTCTCTCTACTAACAATTCATTTAACTTTATTATCAATATTTAGTACAATATTCGTTTTCCAAATACCTCATTTCGAAATGAAATATCGTGTTTCAAATGAATCTCGTATTTGGTCCAACATTTTTTTTTTTTTTTGTCACTAAAATATGTAAACTATTTAAATGGAAATTGTGGCGTAATATAGGAAATGAATGTCGTTCAAATGTCGACAATTTATCATTACACAGTACTGGCCCCGTTTGGTTTGTTAACATATTCTGGTCTAGTTTAGTCCCAGTGCTGTTGATTTACTGTCTCGCTCGGTTCTACTCCCATATACATGCCCACTTAATATCCATCCGGCAATGATCCATATTCCAAAGTTTAGCGTAGTTTCCTTGCACTGAAACTAAATTACTTTTAATTTTGCAAAGTACTTAAACAATCTCAAGTCTCGATAGGCAGCAACGACTTTTGTTCAAAATAAGAATAATATATTTTGAAACTGCACCTAGCGTCTGGCTTTTATTTTTCCTATTTACTTAAACTAGTGAACGGACCGAATGGAACGAGAGAAATTGGTACTTCACCTGTACGTTTGTTGGTAGTTGGTCGAGGTAGGTCGACTGGTTGTGGTTACTTTAAACTTTGTATCTGAATTTCCCAGGAGTTCATCTACAGTGGAATATCGTATTCAGTACGCTCGGTCCGCGGTTGACGGCCGGGTCCTCTCCCGAGACACAACGTCCACGATTTTATCTTTTTTCGTTCGCCTAATCAATAGAGGCGCATTTCCGTGCTTTCAGAGAGATGTTTTGTTCCTGTAATTCCCGTCTGCATCTCTCGCCGCTGTTGTGTTTATTTTTCCACATTTTACTACACTCGTGCGCATGTTTCAACATGAAATGTGTTGTTTTATTGAAACGGGATGTCATGTCCGCTTTAATTATAATATGCTGCAACCTGAACCACCCGTGTATGTTCAATGTGTTCATTTATTGCTCGCTCTTTGTTCTACTTCACTGCAATCCCCAAAGCTACATCTGTTCTTTCACTCATTGTCCAGTTCGGTTTACTTGCGATCTCATCGAACAAATCGCTATTATACCTTGGTGAATTTCGACGAAGTTTTGATTAAAAATAGACAAAAAGCTTTTCATTATTCGAACCAGGACATGTATATTTGATTCTGTCGTGAAAAGAACATACAATAATTACGTACGTATGTAATTTGGATGTGACATGGACAATTTTAAAAAAAGACTATTTCTATTCAATAGTGTCAATTTATTTTCCTATTTCAGAAACAATCCACCTGGAATCTTTTGGTATTCCATCGAGCCGGTTCCAATTTGAAAACTAGTGAAGATATTAAAATGAACTAAAAAGATCTTTATAAAAACTATACACTACTATTAATTACAGAACTTCTGGCAAAACCAATTCTCCTTCAATATCGTCTTATTACTTTTTATTCGACAAACGTGGAGATATTCACACCAATATCGGATTTATTTCACAAGAGAAAGATCTCAACTCATATTAACTCATCATATTCCAGATACGAACAGGAAAAGATACACATAAAATCCAAGTTGACATGTATCGACGTCCGTACGTTCAGGGGAACATTGGGTGTTGGACAGAGCAAGATGATGAGGCGGGTTATGCTAACTCACTTGCTCTTACTACTATTACCGGCGGTTGAATATGCTTTTAACACGTCGCGTACAGCAACTCCGTAGCTTGAAGAATGTCTGGCATTGCTCGTGCGATTGTATAGGTAGGAGAGAGTTATGTTCCAAATCGGTGTGTTTTATCGGTAAAGTGAGGCAATTCGAACGGATATTCAGAACAGATAGCCAAGAAGCTCGTTCATACTCTCCCTTTCTCTGTCCTTTATCGTTCTCTGTTATTCTCATTGTGAGTTCCTCTGTATTCATCTTTCTCTTGAAGAAACTCCCATGTGGCCTCTTCCATTACATCTTCTTCTTTCTCTCTCGTTCTGTGTGCTCGGCAATAAAAGAAAACTTCAACAACTTAGTTTATTGCCGGGTGATTACGGCGATGACACTACACAAGTGCTACCCAGAGTTTCGTGAAAACGTGTCTCCAGTTCGAGTTTTCAAGGGCCTTCGCTGGGAGAATGTCTCCAAGTTTCCATATTTGGATTACTACTAAATGTAAAGCAGATACATAGCGATATATTCAATACTTCAGTTCTTCTAAAAGGAATTTTTATTTCATTTTACGTTTCAATTTTAAAATTCAGTATACTTATTTATTAATCGCCAAATAATAAACGTTCAAAAGTATCTAAATAAGAACGAGTACTCTAACTATGATCATGTTTTTATACCGATTTTATATCTATACATTCGAAAGATTTGACAACGGAACATACTAACCAAAACCAGATTTCAAACAAGCTACAATACAACGAAACAAATTGTAATTTCGTTTGCATTATAAATCCAATGGCATAATCCCAGCTTAATGCAAGGACGACAACATTCACGGCTAAGCGAAAGAAATACCTGTTAAATCGACGACGTGCTTGGAAAGTTGAAAAGTCCACGTACCACTCGTACAGAAATAGTGGTGAACGAGTGAAAGAACGCAGTGTGGACGACCAAAGTGTATGGGAATGGTAAGAGACGATGGTGGAGGGATGGTGAAGAGCAAAGGACCAGAACCTTGGAAGTGCAGAAGGCTAACATCGTTCCTTCTTATCGGCAATTTACGCGAGAATAAAACAGTTGAAGTTTTGCATTGCAAATCAGTTTAATAAACCTCCAGAGTACATTCTGCTCATCAAGCAAGCCAAGGGTGTAGAGAAATGGTTCGTCTCTCGTCTACTCCATTCGGGTAGTTGACGAAGAAGCCACAGTTTCAGAAGTGGCGTTGGCGCGTTTATTGCCAGACGGTACCACCGTCAATGTTACAAACAGTGCTTCAGATTTGCGCGTTTTATTTTCGCGACCGTTTCTTATCCTAGGGAAATTAAATATCCAACTGTAAACTTTCAACTGGAATGTCAAATGAGCGAACGCAAATGTGAATGAGTTGAACTCACATATACACGGAGAAAGACAGTCAGTTCCAGAACCGTTAGACGTACAAGTATCCTCCTTCATTTCCATTCTAACGAACACAACGCTAAGCTACTCAACATTGGCAGAAGAAGATGAGCAAAGTTCTTGTACAACCCCTCGACAAATAAACATATTCAGCTTGAATATCAAAACAGACCGAAGTGTAACAACGCAATGTTAATGTGAACAAAAACTATTCTATTCTACAATAGAATTATACGTAAAGTGTATCGAGTATTTCACGAGATGTTCGTTGAAGTTCCGTTGAATCTTCAACGATAAACGTTTATCCATTTTGATGATTGTGTCTGAGTTTTTAATATGTTTAAAATGATCTCTTCATTGCTGGTTGGCATTCTGTTTCAAGTCATAAAAATATCCATCCGAAACATTCAGACAGCTTTAGGAGAAGAACAGAGAGGAAGACAGGGAAATGCCGAATGTCATAAAAGTAATTATTTAGTTCTGGTAGAATGTTGGCCCGAGAATAACTGAGCGTACGGACATAATTAACGGTCCTTTTATCATTCGGGTGCCCCTCCGTTTCACATAAAACAATAATGATTACCCATTTCCGGTCTTGTGGAAAATTACTTTCTGCTTTTATCACCATTTACACAATAACGTAATGCGTGCAGCCATAGAAATCTCACGAGCACTCACGCGCCTAGCCATTATAAACAAGCACACATGGCCAACTGTAATTGAGAAATAATTGTTTTACTTTAATTCTCGTCATTTATTTCGTGAAATGTTTATGTTGGCGACGATTAACTAAGGTAGGTTTAGTATCATCACTAATTTACTGGATAAAATGCGAATATTACTTAACTGCTGTCATACCACAATTGTCGTCACTTATTCTTTTCATCTCTGATTTTTTCCGATATCCAAACGATATTTGACCGCCCTTTCCACATATGTAGAATGTTCAACAAAATTTATGCTGCATTATTTTATATATTTCAAAATAAATACATGAATGCCCATTGAAATTATAATTTAAATTAAAAAATCGTTTTGAATATCACAGTCCAATGTTAACAATTATGTGTAATATATTTGATTGAATGAATATTGTTTAAATTGTGCACATCAAACATCAAAACATAATTTTCAAATTTATATTAAATTTATTTAACATTTGCGTTCAATGTGGAAATTACAAAAACTATGTAAACATTTTCATCATAACGTTTTAATTATTTCTGTCGAATTAATATTTATTAATGCAGCGTCCTAATTATTTTAATCAATAAATATACTGGAATTTTAGCATTATGTGTATTTTCCGGAATATGTATGTGGAATATGACATATTTGTTGTTCACAAAGCTTCGGCTTGCTCAACTAATTCTTCTTTATTATATCGAAAGGTAATCTGATACCATTTTATTACTACTTCTTCAATGACAATAAAAGAAAATCAAAAAGAAATCTCGTTTTCCTGAAATAAAGATACTATGTTTGATAAATCTGATGGTATCCAAAAGAAATATATTAGAATATAACCAATACGAAAAGAGAAAACCAGATATTAAATAAATATATTTATTACATTCACAATACGATTAAATTTGCTAATTTAATTCTAAACATATAAACAATAGTTTGTTTAATCGTACGGATGCAAATACGTAATGAGAAACGTCATACCTTACCTGCTGTACAAGTATTTATGAAATAACGCAAACTATCTCATTTTCACACTACTGCAGCCGGTAATTTTACTTTTAATTTTGCCTTTATGTTTCTAGATTAAAAGCCGAGGTTTTCTTGTACAATTAAGCGTAAAGTTGGAAAGAATCGTACCAGTAGTTACCAGTTAATTATCTCATGTCTTCTTGCCCGCTATGCTGTGCTGTGTAAGTTAAGTTTTGTAGAAATAAGTAGTCCGCTCCGTTATCCAAACTAGTTTTGTTCGTTACGACAATAATGAGGTACAACGGCGAGTAGATTGTACGAAAAGCGAAGGTTAGTTGGGCTGCAGGCGACAAGCACATCATCCTGACTAGAGTCAAGGCAAAGAGACATATATAAGTTAGTCTCTGCGCTGCTAGCTTCTAACTAGTTACATCGTCGGTATAGCACTACTACAGTAGCGTAGTCTGTTAATATATATCGTTTTCGTTGGTTGGTCGGGCTGCCGGCACGGAATTGGCTCATCTGAAGTGCGCCAACGTTCCGACAGATAGCGGCCGAAACTTGTAACGTCTCTCTGTATTATATAGTCGAGCACAATGTAGTGCAAATATCATCTATAGTACAACAATTAACCAGCGACATTGTTCTCGGTGTACCGTATCTCAAATAGCTGCTGCCATTGCTAACACTGAATGTTGAATTCACATAGGGTACCCCATCAATTATCTATCTACACGAATCCACACGTACAGAGTGTCGCATTCTGGATTTATCAATAACGTATCGTAGTAATGTACTACTCTATTTAAAAATATATTTACTAGTAGTAAATATAGTCTTAAATATACGAGTATTTACATACATGAAATCAGGGCTTTCTCTTCCTAGATTAGATTAGATTCTTATTGTCTAACAAATTTTAACATTTACGATACAAAAATATTCTAGAATAAGTTTCATCAATATAACCACTGTAAGGGTGACGACCCTAGGCGCATTAAATAGGGGCACCGAGGGGGCAAAATTATCCTCAGCCGAATAAACATTACCTAAACATAAAAAAAAACCTCAGCTGATAGAATATTAGCTAAAAAAATCAGCCGAAAAATTAACACATGTCAAATGTTCTAGCAACGACCCTGCTAAATAATTACAGGGTGGGCACAAGATTTCTTTACTGCGCTGCACTGATTATAATACCTAAAAATGTAAGATTTGTGTGGCTTTACTGAATCCTATTAACATATAGTTTTATAATGATCTAAACTCTGAATTGTTGATTAACTGAGCCAAAATCTTAATCATCAGTGCATGAAAACTATTCTCTAATGTGTATTGTTGGTATTTCATCAACTCTACAATACGGAAACTGTATAGTTTAACATTTATAACTATGCTATTATAATACGAACAAATGTGTGTATTATATATGTTAGCCAAGAGTATTATAATACTTGCATGTCAGCAATTGCAAGGTTAAATTCATAGTTCAACACATTCACAAACAGTATACATGTATATGTACTATTCATTATTACAAGTACAAATACACACATACACAAATGTTTGCGTGTGTGTGTGAATGTATTAATAGATACACATGTTTAGTGGTATAGATTCATCAGTACACTTGCCTTCCAATGGTGCAGTGCCACTCCCACTAACCCCTCAGAACCAACACAAACTCCGCTGACGTAACATTCAGTTTATACACACTCATATAAGCTAAATGAATATACATTAATACCCATGTATTATATTGCAAACCATTCAGTTCTCTAATTTTCATACCTACACAACATATACATTTATATATCCATAGCGTTTTCACTTCCAATTCGAGTTACGTAAATTGTAAATTGACTGCAACACAATTATTATGTTCTGAAGCTTTATATGAAATAAACATAGATGGTATACACTACCTTGGATATTGTTTGTCATTCCAGATAAAAGTGATATAAAATTGTATATAGTCTGTAACAGGTAGAAACTGGCATTTATATTTGAATAGTTTCTATTATCTCATAAACTAGAATTGAAAAATATTATTTTTCTACTGACTCACAGCTCGTCAAGAATAGCTATGCACTTTGAGGTTAGATTTCACAAATCCAGGGAATTCTTGTCAATGTATTGAATTAAATATTACTGCAACAGTAAAAAAAACAACAACTGAGAGATATGCTGTCGACAATTTAAACATCGATTTCACAACGCGATAAAACAATATGAAATAGTGAAGAAGAACGCGAATATCATCATGGTATTGTGTTATAAAATGAAAATAACTCGGACCTATAATTGAAATCCAATAACAATGGACTCTATCGGGAAACCGTGGTATAGTAGGCCGTGCACGAGATCACTAACACCACAAATGTATTTCCATTCAGGACTACGTTCTGGAATAAAAATATCCTCAACTAGTGCCTGGATAACTGGTCTATGCCTGTGCTCTACCCCTCTTTGTCTCTGTGTGTGTGTGTGTGTGTGTTGTCGAGTAAATTGAAACATCGGATACTAAAACAATATTGTGCGGGAATCGTGTTTCCAATGTCGCACTGGCTTCGTTCCTGTTGGAATATAAAATATCCTGTGTGGAACGTGACCTGCCCGCTGCATTCGAAACCTGGCGCAACCATCACCAGCAAGGGTGAAAGGGATAGCAGGATACTTGTGCTCCCACAGGAATGAACTACGGATACCACTCTCTTCGTTCAATAATTTACTTACACACCAAAAAACCAAACTTCGTACCCACTGAAACATGTCGTGTTGCAGTAATATTTAATATTAGAAATCGGTTTAGAAATCCTTCCGTGTACAGTTTTGTGGGTCAATGATAATATTTCTAAAGGGGATACATTAACATTAATACATTTATTAATGCACCCAAGAATAATAAATGCTATATGTTAATTTAAAAAAAATAAATCTACGAAATGTAAAGTTGCTAAAATTATTGCTAAACGAATGAAAATTCATATTTGTTAAATATTCCATATTGCTCTACGATTATGAACACATTTTCAGCATGAATTAACAATAACACACCTATATTATACATTAAATGCGCGTACATTTTTTTTTTATTTCTTTGCAAATATAAACCCAACGAATGGAAAACAAATAACAAACAAATTGAATAAATGAATTATGGAACGTTACAGATGCGTAAAATTCCTTTCGCTTTAGTATGCATTAAGCTTCTTTGTATTTGTTTTCTATATATGTGTATGTAAACATAAAGTATGTGCATATATATGTGTGTGTGATATTTAATTTTAGCAGAGGTGTAAAGTACGAGCAATACCAATCTACATTTGAGCATTAATCTTCCCTAAACCGGATTAAAAACATGTGAAAAAAACATCCGAATACCGAGAATCAATAAGAGCTTTGTATTCTTCCATTTTGTCCTGCTGTCATGTTCTGTTAGGTTATGTCATGTCCGGGAGGAAGTAATGAAAAAGCCGAAGGTACGTACAAAGTTAATATATTTAATCATTTAATAAGTTTCTATATGTTTTAGAAGTCATTGCATAAAGTTTCTGCTGCATTTTCATTAGTGGTCTGCGACCGACTAGATTAATCCCGCCGTAGCTGCGAACTAATTTTAATTTCAAATAAGATTCAAAGTAGTGAAACCGCATACGACGGACGTTAGGTCGACCCCCGCGCCCGCCTTTGCCCAGCTCAGTGCGCGGAGAGCGCTCGTGGTGAACTGTGGAACTTGCGGCAGCCACACATTAGCTTCCACGGCTGATGATGTTTCTTAAATTTACGACTAAATCTGTGAACGACCGCTGTGTCAGTTTATATAAAAGTTCACAATCACCCACTCTGGTGCAGTGTTGCTATCAGCGTACGTGTGTGTTGACAAACGAACTTGCAAAATCCAGCCGCTTGGATTTTATTCACACCATAAAGCAGTCAAAACATGTTGAGATGTGTAATCTAATATTGGAGCAATATGCATAGTCTAGGGATTCGTATTTATTATCATTTTCCTTCCATACTCTTCCATTTTACCATATTATAGATCAAATAGAGGTATCCTTTTTCGAATTTAACAATTATTATACAATTGTTATTGTAGTACTGATACATATTATACATTTCTTTACAATTATCGTACACAATTTAGCGGAAAAGTTTACTAATTGACCTTGTCACTTCTGTATTTGTGAATCATTTCTGTACTGTTGCTCTCCTGCTGTTACGGCTAATTTTCCGTTGAATTTATAAACAGCGTGTGCCGAAAACGCAAACACAAGGAGATTGCGTACTGCTGAAAATCCTGCAGTGTTCCCGCAGTACACCTACATCAAAAGGGGAGAGACCTTATCAAAGGCACTGTCACATCTATTGTCTTCTACCCGTGGTGGGTAGCTCTCAACAGTACGACAGAGTACAGCCAGAACATTTACTCGGCTGCTATGATGGTGGTGGATGCTCAGTGATTTGAATTTGCAGCACGTGCTATTACCTCACTTTTCATTCCCTCGCACGGAAGGCGCAGCAGCACGGCACGTCGTTTACCTGACCGTGTTGTTACTGTTAGTATCTAGACTCCAGTGGCGTACTTTCCAAACGGGGCTGGTTACCCAAAACATTGTAATTCTTATAAAAGTAATAACAACCGTTATAGATTTTGTATTTATTACTACCATATTTCATAAGGCGATTTGTACTGTTTTTTTTATAAAGATAATTATTGAAATTATCTCACGAGTTTGGTAAATATTCTAAGTACGCTACTGACTAGTATTTCTGCCTGTACCCCGCACTGCCCCTGGCACGTTTGTTCTTACACTCACCTGAGAATAATGACTGCGATGTGCTTGGAAACCTATAGTGTTGGAATAGATTTATATTTCACTACCGTGCTTGTGTCTGTGGCTGCTATTAACATACATACGGATAGACAGACGTACCTCGTAACAGAACAGGAAGATGCGTCACACCTTTGCAAATTGCATCACTAAACGATACGCCCCTCCCCCGGCACATTTCGACCTATCCCGCATTACATGTAACTCGTTTATATCCCCATTGCGTAGATTATAGTTATAAAACATTCACACCCTATCTCACCCTCACAGTTCTTGGCAAATACACACGATCAACAGTATATGCCATGTTGAAATATTGCGAAACGGCTAAAGATATTAGTTTATTTCATTAATAATACCTATTAGATTGTCTATCAGTGAAATTATGTCAGTAAGAAACTTGTGTTGCATATAAATAAATACAAAGGAAACCTTCATCGAATATAATAGGATTTATCTAGCATTAACTCGTTTCAAAGCTTCGACGTAACTATAATTAGTTAAGATTCGAATGCAGTCGATTTTCCTAATTCATTCCATATAAATATAACATTAGGAAAATTGATCATTTGTTGATTGCATACTACCAGAATTTCAAAATAAAATATCTCACAATTCATTTCGTTTTTACATTTGTTCACTGTAGATATTTAAAGAAATATCATTAAACAAAACCTTTATGAAGTTGTACAGATTAACTGTTGTTATCTGATATAGAAAATGTTGGATGTATGTATGCTATTATATTATGAGCGTATGGAATGACGCATGCGCTCAATACTGTTAGCCGACCGGAGCCCAAGGATAATAGTGGTAACGAGTTAATGAATACAAAAGCGACATGACAAAACCATTAGAGAGACTAGGGGCCCCGTACGCTTAATTAGCGACGTTACGTATTAAAATACACGTTAAACTTAACGTTAAACAAGATGCGCGGAAACTTTGCCCCTTTTTTTCACAACACATCACACATCGAAGTTTGAAGACTGAAGTCGGTAAACTGATGTAAACTTTCATCACATATTACGGACGATTAATAACTCTTCATTACAGATTAAATACACCGGGGCATGGATATTGCGAAATACGTTTTATGTTACTAGAAGAACATGCATTCAGGAAGTTTATTCAACAGTTTTTTTGCAGAATCCCAGTTGTTATGATTTAGTATCCAATACAAAGAGATTATGTTGCAGCACGGAGCATCTAGTTGCGATGTAATCTTCAAGACGATAGACAAATTTAATTTTAGCAGATTAAGATTACGTTCCCGTCATATTTGATAAAAGGATTTAGCTTAAATGAACTATGGAAGATACTGTAGTATACGAGAATCATTAGTACATATTCTTTACTTCTGCAAACTACAGTATACGAATCAAGAAAGAAGTAAAATTGATTCTTGTTCATTTCAGCTATAAATTTAGTTTTTACAATTATACGTCATGAATTAACGAGGTATTGTGGAAAATTGAATGTTCGTAATAAAATTTTAATTGGAAAATAATTGTCTATGTGATTTGGTACACTCTGTATCAGAATTACTGGTGTAATCGTGTAAAAATGATAATTAAATAAATTGTAGATTCATGAGATGTGACTACATTTTTCAGAGAAATATGAAAGAAAATAAACTTGATAATGATTACATCTGATGAACAAATATTAATGAAAAATTATTTTTTATTTGCAAATACTAAATCAGCAAGAGATTCTGGATAGTTTCTGGATAAAACCTGTAGTCACCTATCTTATTTCAATTATCGTTAGACTCATTTGTTGCTTTATGCTTTTCCCAAAAACTATTTTCAATTAATTTCACAATGCTCACCAGCATCGATATGATTATTCGTTTCGAAAATGCAGTTTGTATTTCGAGAATTTTCACAAATCCAGCTAAATCTCATTATACAAGTACGAACCATTCATGCAGACGCTCCCTCTGTGTATATAACACACACATACACATAGTCTATTAATGTGAATTATTATCAGGGCCAATGTGTCAACGAATTTGAAAATTTCATTAAGCAATGCGAGACTGCCAATGTTTGAGTGGATGACGAAATAGGCCGGGGGGATGGAGAGAGGGTAGTCCCACCACTATGGCACAGACCATTCCAACAGCACAAAGGGCTCCGATGTGAAAAGCTCGATCATTGTTCATACAAAACTGATTAGAGTCTGACTGAATTTTAAATGTAACATCTGAATGTCAATTATAAATGAATAAATTGATCCAGTTGGCGTAGCTGGTTTGGTCAAACATGAAAATGTATTCATTGCGAGTAGGGTGACGGAATGTGTATTATGTTACCATAACAGATCTGTCAATTGGCGATGTGAAATTAGTAACCCTTCGATGGAGTGGACAGATTAACGAGAAAAAAGAATTCAGCGAAAATATTTTAATAAATTACATTGTCGAAAGGAACGTTTCACTATGAGAATTGTCACAGTTATTGATACTGTAGTTGAATGTGTGGTTCTACCAATTGATGTTACCAGGTTACCAGAGTCCTAGCAGCGTACAATTCCATTAGTTCCAACGCTGGTTAGACCAGGAAACAATTTGTACATCCATCAGGAATTATAAAGTTCTATCAGAGACTACCATCAATAATTAATTGCCTTCTGTTTCGGTTAACTAAGTTATTATTTAGGGGTGAATATATAATATCGGAGAGACAGGAAGCAAACAAACATACTGGCAAACAGAGTGAGCCATCAACCATCCAATATTCGTGTGTACGAGATTGGTCAAGCCTTACAGCTGTATTGCATGTGTCTGGTCCATTATAGCCTAGTACTGTACTTCTATATGATGCATACATTCAGGTTTACGATGACCGATAGATCTCCATTGCTGTGTACGTGTTTAAACAAGGGCTCCTGGCAAATCTGGTATTGTTACTCTCCTCTTCATATGTATGTATACATATTGCAGGTTTGGTGTGTAATTCTATATGCGTATACAGATGTTTGCATTTGAGTGAACGATGAACCAGCTTTGCTACTGGGCGCCCGCTATTTTATCGGATAATTTATAAATCTCTGTTGTAAATGGTGACTGTGTTCAGATTGTGCCCTAGGGTCAGTCTCGTCGGATGCCCTACGAACTGTAAGCGCACAGATAAGCACCCTCCCACCCCTTGCACATACACTCTCCAACATACATACACACGCTCGGGCGTAATCCATGTCATTTGATCAGTGGAAGTAGGAGGAAATATCGCTGACCAAAGGGTCACAGGTCTAGGCACAATACCCTAGCATCGTCTTGTGCTAATTGGCCAAATCGAACGGAAAACAACAACGATGACGGTCAATGTGACAAAAAGCCCATCGTTCAGTTTTGCCAACGGACATTGGACATGCCAGTTTTATTTTTCTATCAAATGTTGGCAATAATGACAACCTTTCTCCTCAAGCTCGAGATGTATCTTCAGATGAATTTCATAACAGAGATTATATAGTTTTTTTGTTAAAAATCAACAAAAAAAACATTATTTTTCTTAGTTTATACATTTATCTTGCTTATTGATTGTATTTTACGTTTAAAATAAACTATCGTTCTATGACAATCTTAATCCATTGAATGCGTTATTAAATATTTATTCGATGTGGAGGATCTGTAGAACGTACAGTTTTTGTATTTTGTCAATTTAACGTATTGTCATACTGTGGTGGTTATTCCTTGTGCAGAATGCTTCCTGGACGGTCGACAGAACGAACGACGACAGTGGTGGAAGTAAATGTGACAACTGAGGCCAGTGAATTGGTTTGACAACGATCAAGAAGAGTACGAGTCAGATTTGATCGAATTTATACTTGAAATTGGGTGTCGATAATCCACACTATCAGCGTACAGGGGCCGATAGCGATGACATACAGAGAGTGGAGATAGAGAAAGAAATCCTTGATTCCTTCAAACGTCCTACGGGAACAATAAACCAGGATACCCGGATCGAAAACGTTACGTTCATCTGCGCGTAACCGAACGTAGCATCCGTAGTTCAATCGTTGTCCACCTACCTGTCCTACCCTGCCGGCGAGGTCATTTTCACATTATTGTTTCCGATTTTTCAAGCAGTAATAAATACATTGTCTTCTGCTGAAATTGAACCCGGCAATTTCATTTGGATTTCGACGATTTTCAAACTAAATTGAATTCAGAATCATTGGATATGTTTCTTCACGATCCTTCAAGTTCTTCTTAAATGTTATAAGTTTTTTAACAATTCACTTCAATTTTCATCGAAACATATAGGTATGAGTATGCCATTTTCATTTTTAAACATTGAATTAGTAAACGTTTTTAATCTTCACAACAAACTGCATTCGGAGTTTCTCTTTGACGGAACAAACTTATGACTATTCACGTCCATTGTATGTAAAATATGTGCCAGTCATTCCTGCTTACAACGCATTGCCAAATATTCGTATAAATCTCCGTGCATAACTGCTAATTCGCTACTCTGCAGTAGTATATAGTGTAAATGGCACAAGCAAGCTGGATATGTGCGAGCTGAGAGCGTGGAGCTAATGTGCAACCAGGGACCTCTGCTACCAACGAAACTACAATTTCAACTCATCTTGCATAATGCGTGACCGTGGTACGTGACAGACTTCATTTAACTACTACCACAAAAACACATACAAGGAAGAAAGCACGCACATATAGTAAAGTATAATACACTGTACATTTACACGTAGAAAAGTAAAACAGTACCATCATTTACTGAAATAATATGCCCGTCATGCACAGTTGGAGATATTCATTTCACGGATAATATTCTTTCAACTATAACTATTAGTTTTCAACATAGAGTATATGCCAGTAAAACTTTCTTACCTTGGTACGTTTCACGGAAGATATTTTAGTGTATAACCTCACTTATTTAACACAGTTGACAGCTGCAGTCTTTCCTAATGTTCTGATCGATCCTAATTTCTTTGATAACATCTATTCTTGTTCATTTAACGAAATGACATGCAGTGTAGGTAATTAAGTAATTATAACTGCATTATAAGCACATTATTCCACTTTTTATACGATTGATTCCCATTGCAGAGTATATTGCTTCACGTTCCAGCAACTCAGTATTAATATACCACAATACTTAGTATCCAGCACTGAAGTTACAGAATTTTAATCAGAACTATAGACTCAATAAAAAAAACATAAGCATTCGTACCACAATTCCATTTACGGTTATTAGAAAAACACGAAATGTCACTTCCACTTAGCACTATTCCCGTGTCGCCACTGCAGCAGCACTCGTTGCGGCTGCTTGCACAACTAGAATTAGAGCGGAAACAAAGAATAACATTGTACTGGTGAAACTGGACATTCTTTTAAATTTCATATTCGTTATGGTAGCGATTAATGGAAAATAAAGTAAAATGAAAAATATGCCAAACGTCAAACTTGTAACAGAAATAATCTACTTTATATGGAAGAATTTATCAAAAATCAGTCAGACTTTGATTATCTTGAGAACTATACGTTGGAAATAATTATATTTGGTTACAGTTGGAAACATTCTTTCAGATATGCATAAATTTTGTACAAAATGTAGGAAAAATTTGTATCTCTAGTGAATATTGCAACATCACGAAGCTAGACACAGTTATCGTATCATACGTCACGACGTTCTGTGTTATTACGAGCAGATAATTTCGTGAGATTATGTCAGTGTATTTGTGTAGATATGTACGTGTGTGTGATGATATATACTAGTTTTCTGTCATGGCTCTTGAAAAATTGCCATCCATAAATTAATGTTTTGTTGTTTTTTCGTCAAATTCATCTGTACATCTGCGTATATACTCACATATATACAGTGAGCCATGGATTATGTATATATGTGTGTGTGTGTATGATTATTAATGCCTTCTCTTTATTTATTCTGAACCTATTAAAAAGTACGTTACATTGTACAAAATTTGTTAGATGTTATGCCTAATAATTTACAGAATATCCAGTATTATATAATCATTAAAAGAATCGTTTTTCATGAGCTTTTTTCAAAATAAAATCCGTTAATTTGATTCAGAAAAGAAGAAAATAACACGCTTTAGATTTTTTTCAAACAATAAATATAATTTTGCATTGAAATACAAAAGAGAAATCTACATCAATGTGACATTTATTGAAATAAAATACTAGTGTTGCATTGTTACATCTGAACATATATTAACCAATAATAACAAACATATATACACTTATGTATACAATTTGGAAAATAATAGCATTGATTTCTCCAAAATGCAGTGAGGTTTAACACAAATTAACATGACAAATAATTTCACAGCAATTGATATTATAACATTGTGCAATGGTGCATATTTGTTTTAATTAGTATTTATGTTATAGAGTTTTTATTACGATTATTTATTATACTTAATTAATAGTACAGCACGCTCATCGCTGCTAATCAATATAGTTAACAATTAGTAATATTAGACTTATCACAGATCATGTATTCATGTTTTCACACAATATAAACTTTGCATTTGATTCGTAAACAGAAGAAGCATGTCATAAGCTACGCAATTGATCCACATAAATTCTAAAATATACATTGTTCAGTATCAGAAACATAATTTTATTGAGATCCAACACTATAATTATTGATATCGTCCAGGAATTGGTATAAAACTAAATGTAAAAGTTCACATTTCAGTATGTCAACGACAGTTCAATATCAGTTCACTTTCACAGTTTCTGCACTTCATTGGTATAATTGTAGCAAGCAGAATAACGCAACACACGTCACAGTTGAAGCTTGCAGGTGCACTGCGGAATTATTACACACTAAAAGTTACTAAGTAAAGAGTAATTTTCGATCTTACCTGCTCTGTTGCTGGGCCATTTCAGTTTCTGGTTGCTGAGCGAATTCCGACTGGGATCCCGGAGTGTTACAGTGACAACAGTAACCTTGGGTACTGGTGCTGCCAGCAGACCAGGCATACTGACCACACACCTCAGTTCCAAGGTGCCGGCAGGTTCTACAAAATGGTGTCGCTCCACATGGAAACGCAACATCAGGGACCTGGTGATCAGTCCGTGGATGTCTGGGCGGGAAGTGCGTGGTTGACCCAGTGCTATCGAAGGCGCAGGTTTCCCATTCAGCAGCCATGACACGAGGGGTGCAGGGTCCGCAGGGGCTGAGGTACAGTTGGCAAACACCAGCTCACCCAGCGTGTACACTGCTCGTATGCCGTCCACCTGGGGGTCAGCCCGACCCACCGCTGCTACTGTGACGTTGGCCGCATCGAAGGCGACACGGAATGCGGGCGCCTCGGTGGACACTTCACACTTGTACGAGCCACTGCTGTGCGCTGTGCTGAGCTGTGTTAGTTGAACCGTGCACTTGTGCGTGTTACACGGACTAGCACTGTTGCTGCTGCTTGCACTGTCGGCTAATGTTGGCGGTACTAGATGTACCCCGGCCACTGGGAAGGCCATGAAGTGTGGCTGTTGACGCGGAGTATACCGGAAGAACTCCTGGTCGTCCTTGTACCATTTCACCGAGTACAACTCATCTGATTCCATGTCGAAGTGACAGCCGAGTGTCAGTTCATCACGTGGATCTGCCAGCGCGGGTACCCGCAGCTCTATCAGCCGGACACCTCGTGCACAGCCTGTAAAATATACCCAGTAGCCCAATTCAGTTGATTTCCCTTAATCGAGACACATTAACGCATTAACTGGTGGCTCAATTAATAGAAATCGACTGTACTTATGTCTGATTGCAAGGATATTAAATCCATGATCAAGATATCGAATATACTGCACAGGAATAGTTTTGTAATACCGCGTTTATTTTTCTATTACTTTTGATCAAATTCTTTTGTACATAAATATGCAATAAGTATGAACGTACGTATATTGCAATATAAGATTACCGTGACAGCTACATTTATACATAGATATTTTATTTTGCGACTTTAATTCCATATGATTCTATTTAAATTTGTATTCCCAACGAGTGCTATACATGACTGTGCGTGTGAGAGGTAGATTGTGTGAGTGGTATCGGGAGGAAGAGAGACAGAGACAGCGATAGCTTGGCTCGAATTCATGTGTAGGTGACACAAATCGCATGGATTCTCCGTGCACGACCGTTCAGCATTACAAAGTGTATATAAGGGTTTCCTCCGCCATTTTACATATAAAATGAACGTGCGACGGGACGATATGGTTCTGTTCTTGTCCAACCTTATAGCCAGCGTGTGTATACTTGTCGTCAATTTCCTGCAAACCGGCTTCGGAGCGGATATTTTTTGATCTTTTTTCCACGTGGTTCTTTTAACATTTAAATGGAATTCTGTAAGAGGCTTAAATGTTTACATGACTTTTAATATTACAGAAAACGTGAATAATTCCATTTCCCGTTGTAACGAAAGAGTTATTTCACTCTCAGATTAGTGCAAGCAAAACGTGGCTTGTTTCTAAAACATGACATAAATAAAATAAGCTAACCGGAAACATTATTCACAAGCAAGGAACTGTAAATTGTTGGACGGAAATTAAATAGAAAAAAAAACGTTCTAGTCAGGATATAAATTATAAGTTAACAATGAAATAACAGTTTGAGATTTCTAGTACGGAAATTAAATATTAAATAACTTGAGTTACAATTTAATAACTTTGCTACAACTACAAAATGCATTGAAGTACATTCAGTTTCGTTAAATAAAGTTTATAATTCTTTTGAAAGATTAAATATGACCTATTGAACCTGTATTCTATGCTTAGAATTTAATATCTGCTGTGTTAACAAATACCTCTTTTAAATTAATTCAATCCAATGTAATTTTTATTGTAAAGTAGATATTATACAGAAGTATCGAAAAATAATTCTTTACTTACCTAGGAAGAAACAAATTTGACATATAACACAAACAAAGAAACTATTGAAGATATCCATGGTACGTAAGCAAAGTTCAACTGTCAGTAACTATTTCATCACTACATATGATCTGTTGATATGTGCAACACCACAATTTAAATAGTCACATGCGATGTTTATAAAGTGACTAAATTTTGTATTACTCATCCTTGTATTTATGTACACAATCACTAGAATACAAAAATGATCAAAACACTTCACAATGTCAATAATTAAACTTTGTTATGAAACGATTCACAATGTCATCAATGTTGAAAGGTATCAATGATATCCCGATTGTGTTTACACTCTATGACACCAGGGGGTGTGACCGACCTCAGATGCTGCTGTGACGTTGGCCTGGAAGCAAGACCGACGGCAGACGTGTTGCGACTGGTGCGTGGATGCTAGTCGAAAGCTCGAACCTGGAGTTTGCGCGTTTTATACACTGTAAGTCACTCACACGCACGCATATCCAGACAGTGCCTAGATCCTTCAACATCTCTCGCCGTAGAGAAAGATTCTCTATCACATAACGATTGCTAATAATCAACAGCATAACGTCACAACATTTAAAAGCACTCATTATAGTTTGATCGTCACAAAGCAATATCAAACGACAATCGAAGAATTACAAAACTGAAGAGAGGTTTAAAGAAGAATAGTAACATATACTAATTGTGATTATACACAATTTCCAGGCACTTAAACTGCTGAAGATGCGAATATATTTCCACGTTTTGTTCATTTGTGAATAGACCAGTAAATTATATCACATTTGCTACGACGAAAGAACACTAGACTAGGTTATGATGGAGGAAATGTCAGTATCCCGTACTAAGTATTCCCTAAACGAAGTGTTAAGTTGAAGAATGAGGTTTTTCATTATCTCAAGCCACGGCAACGAATGTCAGAAATATCACATTAATCAAGCTGAGCCCGAGTGTGAGGGAGCAGGACGAGATGCACTGTGACAGGTACAAGTGTGAGGAGGACCGAAGTATTCTGCAAGGAGAACTGTGGAACGCGGGTGTGAGTCTACACAAAGACGTAAATACAAGGTTTCTTTAATATATTCCGGAAGTTTTAGACGTTGAGTGCCCTCTATCATACGTTTTAATCCGCGTCAAAAGTCAGTGCCGTGAAATGAAAGCACGGCGTCATGATAATTGCCTCACAGATTCGGTGCTCACATTTTTTTTTTCTTCATTTCCTCAACGCTGCATCGTGTTCTCGACTTCTTGTTCGTCTCCGTCGTCTTATTACTCATCCCTTGTGACTATTTTGTTTTTGTGCACGGTTCTTTCTTTTGCAACGGACTCCAGAGAGGAAAAGGATTAATTCCGTGGAATGTGAGTTCAAGATGACGCTGGCTGCTGATTGTGATGACACATTTAGAAGTGCCAGAGAAAAACTGGAAAATAATTATCATATTTTGGGGAACAGATAAAAAAAACTACTGGCACAAGCTACGGTCATGAGAAGTGACGCGAAATATTATGCTATCTAAATGAATTAATTCATTTTATGGTACGTACAAATATATAATCGATAAATCAAATTGTAATACTATACACATCAATCGTTAAAACATAATGTAACTGGTGATATTTGACAGTGAGCACATTTTTACGAAATAAATTTGTGAATAATTATGGTATAAATTGACAGTTCAATGCATATGTAATGTTGCCGGTTCGGTACTCAATTTTTATTTATTTTTTATTTCGAAAAAAGTAAATGTGTACACTAATACGCACACATACAAAATGGATATACATACGGTGATGTTGTGAAATGCATTGTGTCATGTGTATTCATATGCTTTTCTGCGTAAAATGAAAATGGTTCAAACAAAATCGATGTTTGAACACTGCTGCGTCACTATAATAAATTCAACCAATCAGTTTGGCCGTAATTAAAAAGGCCCCAGGTTGTGTGATCAACAATTCCCGCATCTGTTTAAAATTTGATAAAACTCAAAATTGGACTTTAACGGAAAATTGCAAAGTAACGAGACCGGTAATTGCGTGTGTGTGTGTGCGTGAGTTGATATGGGGGAGGTACTGTCAGTTGCACCAAATAATTCGTACATAATTGTTATATTATCCTGCTTCACATGTGCTCCTGCAATTGTCATTAATAATGTAGTACAATATTAGATTAACCAAAATACCTCGTTGAACACAAAAGTGAGAAAAATTAAAACAGTATTTATGAGAATTACGCAGGAAATTATTCCTTACTAAACTATTCATTAAGTTATTATAATTTTATGAAAATTCTATGCACTTTTCAACATTTGTTACTTTACACATTTATTTTCTGTTTCCTTCCCATTTGTACCGTGTTGTTGGGGTTTTTTTTTGCCTCTGTGCACAGTTGGTAACAGTGGCTGTAGAGTTAAGCAGCCGTGGCTTAAAGAGCTTCCTATCCAGCTACCCGGCTGACAGGCACTGGCTTGGCCCGCCATAAAATTACTTTCATTTGCAAAGATAAGACGATTACATAATTGGTTAATTAGAATAGCAATTAGCTTAAGGAACGCCACGATACAAACTCTCGTAAATCCTAAGATTTCTTTTGCCTGTTTTTCATTTAAATGCCAGTCTTTTATTTTCAGATGTAAAATAGATAGAAAGGTCGCTTACCAGGAGGGAACGGGAAAATTGTCGCTTTACGTTCTGTCTCTTTGATTAGCAGACAAGAAATATATTATGCACGATTCATTAAGACTTGTTCTAAATTTAGTATGTGTACTTCAATCGAACAGAATGAGTTGACGTATATATTTTTATCGACAGTAAACAATTTTATGACAAATAACTCTGCGTTCATTACAAACAATACTGCTGTACATAGGTGTTCAATGACTTTTGAAAATTGAAAACGTAAAATTGATGGAGCACTGAAACATTTTGTTAGGTTATATCCAGATATTGAAACTATATGTACGTACTTTGACAGATTTTCAACAATAAAATTATTCATTGCATTTCAAGTTCGAAGAATACGGGATACATTTTATTTAAAAAAAAAATCTAGAAAACTAAAGATCCTGGAAGATAGTAAAATGTAACTATAACTGAATATGCATGTTTAGAACTGTTTGTGTTAATTTTGATACTAAACTTTACATAACGATGTTGCATCTAGTGTTTTTGTTCATTACTGTAACATTTAATGTTAATTATAATATCTCGAGACTATGTCTGTTGAAGTTGGAGATTTTCTGCACCAAGAGATGAAAAATAAAGCAAAATACTACTGCAGGTTGCTAGTACTGGTAATTGTAGTTAGTAGTATATAATAGTATATTCTATAATTCGACAGAGTACCAACTAGGATATGGAATATTGTTTGTATAAACTTTTGGCAACTGTAGTTTGCATACGAGCAATTTATACAGCGTGTAAGGCCCCAGACACTGGTTAATTAAATGATCCCTCACCGGTGCAACCAGCCTGGTTGCACTACTATATAACTCTAGCCATTACACTCAAAACACTAGTTTTCCATTATATATATATATATATATATATATATATATATATATATATATATATATATATGTGTAAAGCCTGGCAGATCGTTGAGGAGGATCGGATATGGAAGAGAGATACTCGTATATATGCAAAAAGCTTGTAAGAGGAAATTAGTAAAAAGAGAAATACATACATAGATTTACAAATTGTAATTCTTCTCGAGTATGTTCAGGGATTGTACGAAAACAACATAAATTTAATGAAAAAACACAGATTTCAAAAGAGATTATTGATAACTAACTGAAAATAGCCATACTGTCTTTAGATATAAAAATTTTACAATTCACAATCCACAATCTACATATTGAGCTCCTTTTTTTCAATCTCAATTGAATGAATAATTTCGGCATATGTTAATGAAATTACCGGCAGAAGTGCAAAATGCATCTATCAAAATAACAATAATAGTTCTAGGTAGAAATAAAGCCAGAGAATTAATTGATGTGCTGAATCGTGGGGGAGTCGGAGAATCTGCTGGTTGCAGAATTGTGAAATGTAGCTATCCACTAAACGACAAAATCTATTTATCGTAATGACTAACTGGTAACTGAGTGCAGCAGTAACTGCTAACGGGTGATAAATTAACCAGACCGCCATCGCTGGTTATAAATCTTACGTTATTGTCCTGTGACTTCTGTGACAGATACTCCTATCATGACGGATGTCACTACCGAGGTCAAATGAACCACGAAATGCGACATAAATATAGCAGATAATACTTCCTTCACTCATACTACTCCTCCCACAAGCCCGTACCCACCTCCTCCAACTCCGTAACCAACATCAACAGGACAACCGAATGAATGCTTTTAATGGAATTATATATCAGTGCTGGTTTTGTATATCCACTGAAATGTTTAAAAATGATGTACAAAAATACTACGTTAAAACATGACGTTTCATTGTACGAATGTCAGATGAGTTTATTGTTAATTTTATTATATTTTGTTGTATTTGCTGCAAGGGTTTATATATATATATATATATATATATATATATATATATATATATATATATATATATAGCTTGTCTAGATGTGCATAAAAAGATATTACTTCCATAAAATAGAATTTAACGCAGTAGTGGTATTAAAATTTCAAAATTATAAAAAAAAAACAGAAGTTGAGTAATACTATAATACTCCTGTAATAAAAATTATATTCGTTTAAGCTACAGATTTCCACTAATAGTTATATGAATGGAAAATATTTTAGCGATTTTAATAAGAAAATTTTACAGAATATAATTTACAATATTCAAATGATTCATGTTAATTTCGCATAAAAATATATTTGACTGAAACGGACTAGGCTAGTACTAATTACACAGTACCTGCTTGTTTTACATTTAAGCAACAACCGCATTCTAATTAGCCAAAGAGTAGCCATTTGATTGGAAAATAAATGTAAGTCCATTACGCATACTGTAATGCAATGGATATATCATTTATAAATGTGTATTTCGTTGGAATTATACGTTACATTTATACATAATTTACCTCTACAAATGGATGGATAACCTTCCAGCATTTATAGCATCCTTGAGTATTAGTTGGATGTATCTATTTAATGTATCTGCCAATTTAACGGACGGCCATATTCCTCTGTCGTTGTTTGATGGTCGTTAATATCCACACAGGGATTAATATCTGAATTAGCACATCATCTAATTAAGCTGGGGCACGTGTTATGTACAGTGCTGTTAGCAGAACCACTTTTACGAGACACCAAAGTTGTGTTACATGCAAGTTTAAACGGAACCAGTCTCATTGGCGAGGTAAATAATATCTGACTACATCCAAACACTGAAGCGACAGCCGGGTTCAAGGGTAGTGTAAGGTAGGGTAACTATCCATCTAAATACAGACCTGTGAAATGTCATTACCAGAATATGTAACGGTTAGGTTAGCTCAGGAGCGTAGCATAACCGTCGTGTGGTCTATCAAATGTTTAAGGTTATAAATGAAGGCGTGATATCTATATTGCCGGCCAAACAATACACACAGGCTAAACGATAAATGTACATGAGTTTAGTATGTTAGTGTTTTAACAGACTTGTACAGACCTGGCACTAGTATTATGTCAAACCTTCTACATCTTGGAGAAGTCTTCCTCTTGTAAGATTACCTAGAAAATTCGTATAAGGCTATTTTGCTTGCTTGATTGCGGTTGTCGAAATGAAGAGGAACTTGACAGTGTTTTGCGGGTTTGTACAGGACCGGTATAGGAAAGAAAGTCTATGTCTGTACATAAACATGTCTGAAATTGTTGAATCTTTTTATTATACCTCGATCAAAACAATAAACTTGACAATATTTGCACACAATATGGAGTTGACAGTTTCTTCAAATAGAAATGAGACAATATCAGATTATTGAAAGTAGATGGAACTGAGGAAAGTTTCCATGTAAAGTCCGGACCTGTTAGTATGTGGCAGAATGTGCGGTAAATGACAGACCAGGGAGGACTATATACATGTACAGCATATGTACAGAGCGGTTCCGCTTGCTTGGCACGGTGAAGGACTTATGCAAGCACCGACAGCATCTCAAGCCGCCAACCTGGAGGTGATGAAATAAGACGCGTGAGGGAGATTAATGAAGCTACGGACTCATAACGGGCCCTGGTTGGTAATAATCGTAAAGCCAAGGGGTGAAAGCTCGAAGCCAACATACACGAATCTTCTGCCCGATTCCCGCTATCATCACAGCAAGCCATGGTAAACAGTTGGGATGCAGTCACGGTACGTTTGAAGTAACCGTTACTGTTTTAATATCAATGTATGTTCCCTGGGTATTTGTATCGGTCGCCTTACAGGATGGAATTAAATTCGGGGTCTAATGAAAGGTTCACTGTGCTGTTGTTGTTGCTGCTGATGTTGTAGGGTCGGCGATCTGGTAAATACAATGAATATTGTATTGTACTGGGCTTAATGCCACTTGCTTCAGGGGTCATTCATTTGCTGTATTAATATATCCGTACTTACATTCTCTCAAATAACCCGGATTGTACATTACTTTATGTATGCAGAAGTTATCCGTGATACAATATTCTCTGCCAGTTTGACGTTATAAAATGAGAACATATTCAGTTCGTGCTTTTGTATATCTGTGTACGAAATTCAATATGATAAACACTGTTTTCGACAATTTATCTTCTTATCACATCCACCAAGCTACACAAAGACTGAAAATGGTTTTTTTTTTCTTATGAATCTTCATTTGTTTGTAAATAAGTGTGAACTAAATTCGATATTATAAAAACCCTATTTACCTGTGCAGTCTTGCAGACACTTCACAAGACAGTGAACAAACACGAAGACTTGTAATAACACGTTTTGCAGGTGGTAGCTGTGTTACATGTAGATCAGAGCCCCCGGGCACCGGAATCACTTATGTTTCGTTACCGGAACGGTTGGAATACGAACTGATACCGCTTGTAGTGCGTGCCAATGCATCTGTTATAGAAAAGTACAGACTGTGAAAGGAATACGTTAAGGTATAAGCAGGTTTTTGTTCAAATCGTGTTCACGAAATTCTCTTGCATAATTTTACGTGAACAGAAATAATGTAAACCTTCTTTCTAGATACAAATTTCACCTTGATTATCATTGACATTTCAAACATGTTTGGATATAACGAACTGTTTAACCCAGTTCAATATTATATTGTTATTAAACTGAATTGAAGTTGTCATGAAAAGAATTGAAGTATTTTCTGTCCGATACTGAATATTGCTTCTAGAAGAACGCCTGGATTGCTGGTCGTACCCAATATTTTGCTATTAAAACCACGGGTGTCTGAACCGATTATGGATATTGGAAGTATGATTTCTAAAGGTGCCACGTCACCGTGTACATTTGGGGCTAGCTACCCTCTAAGCCATCAATGTAATTACTGAGTTTCTGCACGAGCTTCATATATAGAACAGGGGTTGTGCCCGTGAACAGGACCATGCAGGATAAATATTGAATGACCACACGCACATACACACATTCTGTGCTGTCGAATGTTATGGCACAGGATCGAAGCCGGGCCCCATTGCATTGATATATATTCGAGCGCTGTTGCACCCTGTCCTTCGTGCCAATTTACAATAATAGATGGCTCCGGTGTCGCTCGCTTGTGTGTTTATTCCATGTCGATACGCGATACAAAAAAATCTGTCTGTCTAAAAACACGGTACACAATCGATATAAGTTCGAATTTCCAAATGTAACAGAACCTTGATGCACCACTGCCACGGGTTTTTTTTAAATTTCGTTTACCTACGTTTTATTACTATTATTCAATAGCGTTTTGCGCAATATACATGTTTAATTTTTAATTACAAAAATGAAACGAACGGACTGTTTGTTCTGTAACGGATAAAATAATGCATATTAAAATTAAATATTCACTTTGACAATTTCCAGTGGATTTATATATGTATATATATATATATATATATATATATATATATATATATATATATATATATATATATATATATGTTTAATACAACCGTATGAACAAAAACGAATAATTAAAATCACTATAACAAATATAAAATATTTAAATTATCCGTCTGTATTTAAATATATTTAACATAGATATGTGCAAGCCTGTTATTAAAATATTAATCAATCTGTCAGCTTTGCAAAGTTCAACTGCATGTTTAAACCTGCATTCATGTATAGGGAGAGCTTCGTAATTAGTGATGGAGTGTTTAATATCGTGTAATATCATTCACTCACACACAGGCACAAGTACATACTTGGTGAAATGTCATTTCATGTTTAACTCATACAAAAGCGACCTGTATACACGTGCGAGACACTCACCCTTGTAAACTAATAAACATATTGTAAATATCTGTGTATGGGGTGTGTTCCTTAGTTACCCCCCTTCGTGTATATATATATATATATATATATATATATATATATATATATATATACATAAATATCTCAATCTCTTTATACCTATTCGAATACACAGCGTACGTTTAAAGCATTTCCCAAACAATATTATCTTTATTATAATAAAATTGTTTCTTATTTTTATTTTAATAACGAAACATATCTTCTGGAGAGGTTTTAGCTTCTAGTGTTCATATTTACCCTACTGTTTATATAAAATACCGCCTTATTGAATAACACTCTACTGCGTACTTTGTTATTCGAGAAGGTACAGCGAGATGTATGATAGATTTGTATGTCTGCATCTCTAGCATTCGACTTATGCAGATATACATTTGTTTATGTACCTCTATTTGTCTGTGCAGGAAGATATGTATGTGTGTGCTTGTTGGTTCGTACCTAGGTTGTCCTACACTCGGCTTCTGTGTTGGCTTCATATCTACGGAATGAAATCACTGAGCCCAGGTTACGTTGTAAGCAGCTTATCTCGGTTCACAGTTCACAGACCTTCCTCGTGTGCTGTACCATCGTTGTTGCAGTCGTGTTTTCAATCTGAAACCTCTCCCTTGACATTACACACTCCCATATACACATGCATCACTACATATCGTACGCAATTTCATTTTGTATCATTTCCCGTCACACCTAGTTCTTCTTGTTAAACATAAACCTTTTTCCATATACAAATGTATATGCGTATACATTTTCTATTTCTTTGTAATATTTATTTGGCATGTGCGAAAACAATCTGTCAAAACAATATTGCTCTGTACTGATAACACACACAATCAGTGATATTCGTAGTTGGGTGGAAATATTCTACCTCCGGGCTAAATAATGTCAAGTATTTTTTATTCTGCTCGTACGTGAATTTTGCTGTTTGGTTAAGGTAAATAATTTTAGTAAATACATATGTGACGTGTGTCACAGTTACAATGAATGTCTGTGTTTGGACAAATTATTAACTGAAATAAATGACACAAAGTAAATATACACTGATGTGCTCGAGCCTGGGATATTTTTGTTGTTCTGTATTCAAAGTATAATATATGAGCCTGTACAATGTACACTACAATCACCATATTTTACTGGAAAGGTAATTGAAAATATACTTGTCAAAAATTTAAGCAGGTTATTGATTGATACAAGAGCTGTTGTATTGGATATAAATATATACATAAACTTTTGGAACCAGCAATTGCACTAACCTAAGAGTTACTGAACAATATTAACACAGTATCTTCTAGTTGTTACTGTTTTTCTGAATCTTAGAATCATGTATTCGAGATTATTTTGCAATATAAATGGCTCTGTGTTGAGTTGTTTCCATAAACACTTCAATTATATGTGTAATACTATAAAGCATATATGGAAGTTAAGTATCAGATCTCTTCAGGCTGAAGTACATGCAACCATGATACGAATTCCGTCGTCATGATAAGACAGAAGTGTGTATGAAGTGTAGTTTGAAGTGAAGTAAACTGCTCTGCTGCCACTCTTGAAAGCCTGCTGTACTAGTGAATAGAGCTTGATTTACTTGCCCGTATGTGCATCTAAACGAGGCGCACTGAATTTATGATTCCATTTTAAAGTTATGACGTGAAACGGTGCGAAATCAACTGCAGTCTGTATATAGCAAACTTGGTTAGTTGTTGCAATGAGGTTATGTCGCTATTTTTTTTTGTGCGGTCGCTACTAAAATAGTTCATCTGCTCTGCTCTCTGGAATATGTATTAAAATAATTTATAGCACAGTTAAATATGTTGTTTTTTTCGCGGAAATATAACGTAAATTCTACCTCTAGTTTATTACCACAAACCCATAACAAAAACTAGAAATTGTGGTTACCGGTACCGAGAAAGTATTGTGTACCTTTTGAAGAAATGAGCAAAAAATAGCAAAGAATAGTTTCTGAAAGTTTGCAAGAAAGTTTTCTTTGAAAATATTGTGAGTGACAGCATATCATTATATTGGTTTTCTCTATATGAAACTTGGTAAGTTGCAATTCGTCTAACGAAAACTACTATTTATTTCTTCATCATTATTCACTTTTAATATAATACAATAAATATATTTAATAATCTAAAATATCCTGACAAATTTGTCTTTTATATTCGACATAATTTGAAATTTAATATTACAGCTCAATTCATTAATATTACAATCTCAATCTTGTTATACAGTCGCTTCCGAAATAAATGATTATAATCCATAGAAATCCTATATTTGTTCCGATTTTACTGGTAATTGAACTTGAAGGCATATTGGAGATAATGATTTAAAGAGATCTTATAATTAATCTGCACTCGTAAATACCCGTAGTTATTTTCATCGATAAATCCGTTTCTAACCGATGGCCAAACTTAAACGGGGTCCCAGAAATTCATTACAAATAAATTTGCAATTAAACAAGCCAATTATCCCATGAGACCATTCACAATTTAGCGGAATCCAACAGCAATACTCGCGCCAGTGTAGTACACTTTCAAATATGAAATCTGTGTCAGAATAGTCAGATATTAAACAGCCATTAGAATGGCCAACGCTAATAAATACCAAACCACGTCCGTATGTACGTGCATACGTACACTATGCCCTGCTTGCTCTCCGGGTTTTGTATCCTGCAAAATCCTGGAAGCATCCTGCTGCGCATGAGCGTCGAGTATGAATTTTCTGTCCTGCCCTAACAGGTTCAGTCAGGACTGACGCGTTGCCGAAGTTACTGGGCGCTCCGAAACCTACGTTCGTGTGTTTACGTGTGTGTGCGTTTAGTGCAGAACGTCATAAACCCGTCAATGGACCAATCGTTCACTCACGTCAAAGTTTCCCGTTAAAATATGTGAATATTATCAAGTTTAGTTACGTCGGCACAGATGTGAAAATTGTTTTCTTTTTCGCGATCGGTAAAGTTTTGTGTAAAGTTAATTCCAGTTTAAGGTGTTCTCTCCACAAAGTTTCGACATAGTTGAAAAAGTATTTATCGGGATCTCCTTAACAGAATCGCTGGTTATTTTTTTAATTATAAAGCAAATTAAATAGTACGTCAGTTAGCAGAACAAACAGGAAGCAATATAATTACTTATTTTTGGCAAAGCATGTTTAACTTTTCTAATTGGCAAATGAAATATTCAAATGAGGTACAATTATGATTATGAATAATTTCTTCCTGTTTCATATTCTTCCTGTTATCGATTTACAGAATCATTCGTATTATTTAATTAACAATCAAATGCCACGATTCAGAAATTTAATTTAAATTGCGATTAACAATTTAACTATTCCATTTATCCACAAGAGTAGATATTTATATAAAAATTAAAATCAACTATAGTACAAATGAACAGTTGAAATTCAAGAAATCCAAATTTATTTTCACAATTTCAACAACACACGGTATTCGAATCACCATGATAAAATTTCCAATAAGACTTCAAAGTCAAGAAGCCAAGGGTTTCTTTGATCCCATGCATTAGCTATGTATTAGGGTGAATTTATGGATGCGGGGTATGGAGGGGCAGTATCCCCCTTCTGTACACTTACATACGATTGCTCATTTGAAGGAAAACGAATCATTCATTCATATGATCCCATTATATTACAGTAATTTTGGTTTCAATCAGTTTTTAAATTGAAAATAAATTTAGTTACGACCCCGACCAGTAAATGAAATTCAACTGATTTATGCTGTAATGTCACACGGGGCGCGGAGATATAGGCGGAATTCGATTAAAATTTTATTCGCCTCGGCCGTGGAATTTCATCTTAATGTAGGCTTATTGCTGATTGAGTGGATTAGCTTACTGAAACTACCGGGGATTGTGGTCTCTCTTCTTATTATCGTTTGTGATGTAGGGAATTTAGTTTTTGTCCCTAGCGGAAGGTGAGGATGAATGCGTCGGCTGGTTGGTATGACTGGAATTGTGTGAGTGAATAATGATAGAGAATGCAGAATACCTGTTACTACACGTCAAAGAACATGTATTATAGATGATACCATTTTATTTACTCCCTAAAAATGATTTCTTTAGGTGATGAATTATCAAACTGAATGGTAGCGTTATGTTAAAAATCTTTATTTAAATAAATTATCTTTATTACATATTACAAGAATAAATAAAAAAAATAGAGCACCTATCTCGTTTCCAAAAGGAAGAAAAAATATGTTTAGATTCTAAAAATCGAATTGAAGATTCACAGGACTTAGGCAGGATTATCTCCGACCCTGCGCAATATTTTTGTAGATTGCTTATACAGAATTGCGTAAATATTTTATCTTATAGCGAATTATATAATATACAACTATAATTTTGCAGCAGTGCTGACTTGCCACTGTTTATATTAGTCAGCATATATTTCCTGTTCAAACATTCGACTCGTTGAGTTGTTTGAACTAACGAAATATATTGACAAATTGGAAATTCATCTGGGGCATTACGATGTATACAGTAGAACTCCAATATTCGTCATTAATCCGTTCCCAAGGAGAGGATGAATATTAAGAGGACGAATATGAAACGAAACCAAACTATGATTGTTGTTAATAGTTTTTAATATTTTAGAGGGGTTAGGCTATTGTCTGAAAAAGGAGTTACCTTCCATTTTGACATCAGGTAATGTCACTGAGCCAACTATCAGCTGACTAACGTTAAAGATGGGACGAATATTGACTTTTCGGACGAATATCAAACAAAAATTTCAACGAAAAAAACAGGACGAATTTGAAATTCGAAGGCGAATATTAGCGTGGACGAATTTTGGAGTTCCACTGTATTTGTAAATATGTATTGAATATATATCTGATAAAAAAAAATATATTCCTAGTCAGAATTCATGGACATAGATAACACAAGTAATATATTTCTTTTCAGAGAATTATGTCTTAAATTAATTATTTAGTGTCAAATAAGTGATAAACTAAAAAAATAACACTGTAATCAATGCTAATGGAAAGGACTCTGACAAACATGTTAATAAAAAGAATTGTTAAGCATTAAATCTATAAATGTAAGTGTTACATCACCATCAACATGCACTGGTCTACGACGTACGGACATTTTTTCGTATTCTACATTATCGTTAGATTAGGTAAGTGTACAATCATGCAATCTTACATTAAGTATTAAATAAACTATTGCTCATAAATGTACACCATGCCTAATGGAAATTCACGTCTTCGTTTCCAGAATCACACATGAGAAATATCATCAAAATTCAGAAATATTAACATGTTTACTAGGTCAAAATTGGATGTAGATTGTTCTGCTGAATTTAGTTGTTAGATTGCTGTACACGGCAGAAATTGCACGTAAACTTGAGGGTTAAACCAAAGTCCAACTAAATTCAACAAAGTATTGGTTAGTTTGTCGACAACTTCGACCACCAAACACTTCCTGTACACACAAACATACATACAAATATCCAGGATCAATTTAACTGATTTGACCCAATTATATTGCAAATTTATAACAATAATTTTCAACTGACAAAGAGAACTTCAGTAGTCTAAAAAAGTATATTTCCAAATACTGCGTTCACTGTGGATTCTGTGTGTTGCAAAGTTTTTTGTTTTAATCTACAAAGTGCAAATAATCTTCAAACAATTGAAATGTTCCAGAGGTCCAATCAAAATACTGCAGATTAGGGGTTGTGTGTTTCGTTAGGGTCGTGTCCCGTATATTATACCTACACACACTTAAAACTTTAAATTCCAACTTGCAAGTAACTTTACGATATATCTGACATTTTGTGTCATGTCAAATTATTTTTCTCTACCGACAAGTTTGAAACTAATCCATTTAAGAAATTCTTACCAAACAGAAATAATTTTATTTTCTTTACTATCTTCAATTGAGAATTGTAATGATTACTGATTCATGTAATAACAATTTTAAAATAAAACATTTATATTATCTCTCTTTTGCAATAAATATACCTAAACCAAACAGAGAACTATGTAATTTAATCACAAGTAAGCAAAAACATTTATTATTTTCCCAATAAAACAAAGGAAATTCAAAACATTCTTTCTTTCTTGATATCGAAACAGATATATTTTTAAATTGCAAAGAACGAAATATGTCTTCTTCTTTTTTTCCTGCGGGGACATTCTTTATAGATACGTTCGCATATTAAATAAAAGATTAAATAAAGCAGCAGAAAAAAATGTTAGGATTGAAAAGAAAGAAAATAATATTATTATCTCTTACAAATAATACGGAGGCCCCCCCTCTGGCATTCCAATGGGACGAGAGAATAACAGAAAAATTCCTTGACGTCAGTGGAAGCAGCATAGCAGACAGTCGCTAAATTGAAACAAATATTTTGCATTCACGTTGTCGTCGTCGACTTGATTTAATATATAATTCTTCAACTTTGTTTACTGTTCCTCTTTCTATTGCCTGTATATATGTATGTATGTGTGTGTGTGCTTTCACCGTTCAGAATATTCTCGTGTACGAACACAAGTGAACGAACAGGGTAATGACGTAAGAGAAACTGGATATGTTGTTAAGTGCATTGGAAACATGATGCCTTCTCTCACGTTGCATGGAAACAACTCAACTCCCGTATATTTCCTTCCCGGTAAGCACAGGATGATATTTTAAATTAAATACACAGAAAATAAGGGTAGTGTTGCTTATTGTCTGTTTAACCTGCTGTCCAGGATTCTAGATTGTAATCGAGAATAAAATATCTGTTCAGTCAGTAAGATTATGTATAGTTTTTCAATACACTATTATAGTTTCAAACTTAATAGGGATTTGAAGAGAGTTTTGAATTATAAAGAGAAAAATACATATCATAATGATAAATACTGATATTACTGTAGTTATTTATAATATTTCCATTACGATTATTTTATTCGAGGATTAATGCATAAAAGAGGGTTCACGTATCCGTGTTATAGATACTGTGTTATACGGGGTTTATAAATTAATAATAAAAGTAATATCCAAAAATGTTAATATATGAACAATGTTAGCATGTATATCTTAAATATTAGAGGAAATAACTAGGAACAAATAATAAACTAATTATCTAACTACATCCTAAACAAACAGTGTACGAATGTATGTATATATGTACGGCTCGGTTGTAATAGAACGAGAACGAACTTAGCGGACGAGCGAGCGAGCAAGCGTGGGTGCTTTCAAAAGCTGTATTTGCTAACCACTCCACTGTGGCGTCTAAAGCTTTTAACGTAGTTTTCCTCATTCCCTCTCTTTTATCTCTCTCTCTCTGTCTCTATCATCATTCAACGCACACTCCTACAGTCTCGTGTATCTGCTTTCGATACTGAATCAACAATTTTATTTATTTTACAAACCACAAGTTCGTACGAAATGAAATGTCATTACTGGGAACATTATTTTTGGTGCAAAGTAATCTCGCCCCCCCCTGTTATGTTCTGCCATTGTTATATTATTGTTTTATTTCTAGTTTTATACCCGCGAATAATCAAATGTCAGTTTATGGTAGATGACCTCATTTTGCTTTATAACTGTCTACGTTAACAGAATTTAACAATAACACAATTTCATATTCCGAGCTGACCGTAAAATATTTCGATAGCTCGCACCGTAGGTCAATTACATCAACGGCGGCCGGGATTCGCATTTGATGTCCGAACCACCGATAAATGACGGGCATGCGGCGTAGTGAGCGAGGGAAACGGATGGCATGTTACTGATGAAGGACCAGCGAAGGGAGAAAATAGCGTGTGCGGTCGTCAAGGGATGTAGAGAAAGAGAGAGAGACATTGTACTATATATATATTAGGGTGAAATGGTGCGTTGCATCAGCCTCCTTATATTATGTGTCTGGTTGTTAACCACTAGAGGGGACAGTGAAATGTCTTATGAAACGAGTCCATTACCTCGGCCCGTCCAAACCCGTCTCAAGGGGAGTCTCCGCTAGACCAACTAGCACCACCACCGGGTCCATTTATCTAATAAATTATAGCCCAACCCAGAACGCCGGCATATTAACTGCATTATTTAAATTATTGATCCACATTCTTAATGGGAAGATATGTTCCCACAGCGAATTTTGCAATTATTAGTTGTGCAACCTACAATTATCAACTATGTAATCTCAATGTGTGTTGTGTTTGTTTTCTTTAAGAATGGGCCATTGGTGTAAAAGTCCTGGAACTGACCGTTCCTTCGTTGGCGGATCCTCGGGAAGAACTTTCGCTGGGCTGTCGTTTCGATACGGGAGACGAAGATTTAAATTCACTCAAGTGGTACAAGGACGATCAGGAGTTCTTCAGATACAGCCCTACTCAGCATCCACATATACTGTCGTTTCCCGTCGCTGGTGTTCACCTGGCTGGCAATGGTGGCGATTGTGGTAGCGACCGTTGCACAGTGCGACTGACACAGCTCAACACAGCACACAGCAGCGGTTCCTACCGGTGCGAAGTGTCCACCGAGGCGCCCGCATTCCGTGTCGCCTTCGATGCGGCCAACGTCACGGTAGCAGCGGTGGGTCGGGCCGACCCCCAGGTGGACGGCATACGATCAGTGTACACGCTGGGTGAGCTGGTGTTCGCTAACTGTACCTCAGCACCCTCTGACCCAGCGCCTTACGTCTCCTGGCTGCTGAATGGGAAACCTGCGCCCTTGATAGCACTGGGTCAACCGCGGACTTCCCGCCCGGACAACCACGGACTGGTCACCAGGTCCCTGATGTTGCGTTTCCACGTTGAGCGACGCCATTTCGTAGAGACTGCAAGCACCCTAGAACTACGGTGTGTGGTCAGTATGCCAGGGCTGCTGGTTGCACCACCGCCTAAAGTTACCGTCGTGACCGTAGCACTACGGGATCCCAGTCGGAGCACCCTGAACAACCAGAAATTAGCATGGCCAAGCAGTGCAGGTAAAATTCTCATAATTGACAGACTATTACTTGAAAACGAAACTACATTATCAAATTCTAAAGGCACTTTTCATTATTTAATTGTATGCACCTGAAATATTCTCTAATTGTTACAATTTCAAACTGTGACATATTTTAATTCAAATATTTTCTAATAATCTATTAAATAATGTTTGTCTGTGTTGTGCAGCTGCCGATCATGAACACAACTATTGGTTGTCAGCAATGTCGATCGCTCTTCTGACAAAATGCAACTATTTCTAGACAAATGGCGCAAGGAGGCACTTTGACAAGTGATAAAACAAGACTGAACTGAAAGTATATGAATTGTTGCGTGTAAATATTTAAAAAGAAAAAAAAATCACCTTTGCTAAAATCAAATCTGATGCTGTTAATATTATATTTTAAAGAAAGACACTTACATTTAAGAGATGTGACAAATGAATATAAAATATCCTAAACTACAACTTCATTGTTTCTAATAATTAACTCGATGTACAAATTACTAAACCTACATATGTACATTAACAATGCAGTCTCAAAATGGTGTTGGCGAACTAAAAAAAAATAATTATTCCTAGCATATTGTTTATTGAAATATATCATTTAATAACATCATGATATATAAAAATGTTTCGTTTCATTACTGATGGCATATATAATAATAAATTTCACTCAGAAGTCATAAACGGTGAATGTATTTTTCAGCATTATATTTTATAGGAACAGCAGCTCTTCTCGGCTTACCGTGACCAGACCGCGTACTTATATTCTTACGCTAATATTCACTGCTCTATTCACATTAAAACTTTTACAAGCAAGCGCCATTTTGAGAATTACTGCGTGTATGTGTGCGTGTAATTGTTTATATTAATTAACAATAACTCTGACATTGTGTTTTCTCTTGTTTTTTATATAGACTATATTATATATTAAAAACTATATGTACATTATAAATAATTGACGATATCTGAAATATCTAGGCATGTATAATAAATATTAAATATTACTAAACTATTTGTGTCATTCATTTATAACATTACATTCATTCTATTCTTCTTTTTCTTTCTTTTTAATCCACTGAATTTTCAACAAACTTAACGGAATCAAGCGATAAGACTAATTGCTAATAATTTAAAAACTATTCAATGTATTTTATAATACAATTCTTTACATAATCGCTATTATAATTCGGTTAACTTGTGCTGTCCCGATTCTAACTTCGTGCTGTCCCGATTCTAACTTCGTGCTGTCCCGATTCTAACTTCGTGCTGACAGTTGTACAGTGTAGCTTCGAATTACTCACATGTGACTGTATGTTTTGCGAACATAAATCGTATTTTTTGTGTGCCAAATAGAACAAAAATCTGTGTCACTGGTGGTCGCTTTTTCTGTTAGTGAACATTGTTTTGCTTTATTTTGTGTGCGCGTATATTGCAAGATGAAGTATTTGTGGCTGCGACTGTATAACCTACAAAAAGAAACAAGCCAAGGGTAAGCTGCCATTTTGTTTACATAATTGTAATATTTATTTTAATAATTTATATAATTCTTAACGTTTCGTTTAATTATGTATTTAGATTTATACTTATTTTACGCAATTAATTAATTCCTTTTAATAAATACTGTTAATTATACCTCTATTTTATATATTACGAGGAATAATTAATTATGTCGATGCCATATCTACCGGAACGTTCATAGACAATTAACTGAATCTGACGTGTATTATCAGTGACTGTTATTAAAAACTTCATCAAATTGCTGATGGAAAAACAAGGTATATGTCTGATCATTAATATACGTTAGGTTTAATTTTAGACATTATGTTCTGCATTTATATACATTGATATGACGTACATATACATATATCAGGTCACTGAAGATTATCTTCTTATTATAACTTATTTATTTTCAAATTAAAATTAACACAAAATGCTGCAAATGTCAGCTTAATTCATGGAATTAGACAAAAACTCTCTGCTCAGTCACTGAAAACCTTTCTAAACTGTTGTTCTTCCAGTACTGATGAACTCATCCACTCGTCTACTCTACATTTGTAAGGTTACTGACAGTTCAATATCACACAAAATGCACTATGAACATATGCATTATGGAGTAACCTTTGTGTGAGACATGCACTACAGTGCTGTAATTGTAACATTTAATATTACAACCGTCCTAAGTCGACGTCCATTAACCCTTATTTGTGCTCACATAAATGTGGGACGTTGTATACAAGACTAAATTCACGTTTGCATGATTAAATACCTACCCATGTTCGTGGTACATATTAATTACACATTTTCCTTTTCATTCCATCAACGAAGAACCTTCAAGTGTGCACGAACGGCTCTTCTTACTTATAAACAGAAGATAGAAAATTCCAAACTCACTCACACTTTAATTATCAAATAATATTTAATTAATAGGGGTACAATGGGGCGAAAATGAGCACGTAATTAAATCGGAATTCAATAATGCTTGAAGAAAGATGGAGACGCCGTGGTTGTGAATATATTTTGTATATTCCATTTCGAATGATTGCTTAACGAATTAGGTTATTAGATGTTATATTAACATGATATACAATTCCTGTATATTTATTTAAATGGCTTCAAATTAATTCGCATATTTTCTTTATGGAATTCGAAAGTATTTGTACTGTTATTTATGTTGAAAACGTTTTTTAATATTATTTCTTAAAATAAGCACCCTTCATTTAATGCAATATCATACCAAAATATTAACAAGACTGTTTTAAAATTCAAATTTGACAGAATATTATTAATAAAGTTAATTAAAACATTCATATTTGTTATTATATTTGCTAATGTAATTAATTACATTAAATATGATACGTTATTACTGTAATGAGCAGAGATCGACAAAAAAAAACTCATATAGATAATTAGAGTTTTATATTATTTTGTTAATAACATTTACACTACTCTTCACTGTTATTAATTTTCATTTTAGAAATACTATAAATATCTGTCGTACTAAAATCACATATTTCCTGCTATAAATCCTGCTAGTACCTATAACATCGTCTAATATTGAATCACCCGGTATATAATAAGACGAGCGGATCAGGCACAGTCATAACGGTGATAATAGTTCTGTAATATCATACTTTCAACGTGTCGGAAAGACTGTAACGACTTATCCAAGAGATTATAAGAAAAACTAGTGTTCGTAGCAAACTTTTCTACGTTTCACATGGGGTGTTTGCACTTAGACAAGCGGAATGACGGATAGGAAATTTATCCTGAAATGTCCTGCGTCAGTATGAGTGTTGTCTTCAAGGACTCTAGCTGGATAAGGTTATATCTACGTATATATATATATATATATATATATATATATATATATATATATATATATAATATATATATATATATATATATATATATATATATATATATATATATATATATATACTTGGAGAATCGGTATTCTGTTGGGTGTTCTAGCAGGAGTAGTGCGGGGTGCGGAAGGTTTGCAATGTGAGGATTACAGAGGGAGTTAGATTCAGGTCTCAGTGTCTGACTATACACACTTGTGTGTGTATGTGTTCTATCTCGCTAGATACATACACATATGTGTCATTGTGTGCGTGTTCGTTTGGCAGGATATTGTTCGAAGGTGGCTTTGGCGTTCTCGTGTAATTGTAATCGATTGGGGGTGCAACTTGAACCGTTATCGCACTCCCCTGGATATCCGTTCGTCCGCCCCTTGCACGCATACACAGAACAGACGCACACAGCCTGTTACATGTACAATTTCACACAGTCACTGTTTCTAAATAAAGTTGTAGTTTTGTAAACATGCGCATCACATACGACCTGTGGCTAATAGTTAACGTATTCTACGCAATTATTTCATATCATATACCTATCTACTTTTAGCATTTAACTACTAAGTAGACAACAGCGTTGATAATTATTTCCTTTCACGGACACATGCAATGTTATATTTCAAAGGATCACAATTTACAGTCATTTTAACCAAACTAACACGCACAGATATAATCAAATACTCGGCTTTATTTATCTAAATTTTAACTAAAATTCTACAGAATATTTATAAATCACAGTTGTTGAATATTGTAATCAGTTTGTTTTGTTATGATTTCTTTTTACTGCAAAGAAAAGAAAATTAATATTATGTAATACAACAAATAGATTATTCGTTAAATAATACGAGGTGTTTTACCTTTCGATATAAGGTAATCAATAATATGTCATCATAATGGCATGTAAATGAAGTTTGCAATAAATGTTGATGTGTGCGTTCCAATTTGAATATTATAATTTGCTCAACAACATAACGTATAAGAAAATAATTAATGTATTACCCAATGGATAAAAGCATATCATTTGTTAGAATAATATATATATATATATATATATATATATATATATATATATATAATAATATATATTTATTATAATTTATTATATTGCCTACCTGAATATACAATACAATGCAACAGTATTAATATGAACAATAATTATATTTAGCAAATTCATTATTTGTAGAAGATTTCTTCGTAAGTTGCTCCTCGGAAGAATTGAATTCCACAATTGCAATAATGGCAAATTGGTCTGCTAGGTACGATACATTGTGGATGTCATTTTTACTGATCTAATTACATAAATGGCGCCAATGACTGTGATTGGCCAAACGCTGACAAGTTCACTGGTTAGGGTGGAATGCATTGGTGCGGCACGATGCACTGGCCTCCTGTCTGATGTTCGAGCCACATAACTCTTCGTGTGAGGTTTCTTGGTTCACTCAGTTCGCAGCGCATCGGAAACAGGGATGTGAGCAGAACGGAATAGCCCCTACAGTGTGTAAGGAACTACTACTTCCTCCGCAACTAGTTTGCACGAATGTTCTTCTGGCGTTAGGCCAGCGTTTCTGCGATACAATCTCCGTCAGCAAATACCTATGCATACACACCTCATAATTGCACAAGATCAGGGTCGATTATGTGACCAATAATTTCGGGTAATAAATCATACAGTTAAGAATGTGATACATTGTGCACAACAAAATATCTAGCAAGGTCAGAAAGGTACCAAGGTGTATTCTACCAAGTAAGCCAACTAGGCATTCCTTATATTCGGTCCAGAATCTAATTATTATCATCAGCGGACGGTCAAGCAAAAACAAAATCAAACGGTCATATGCAAAAAAAAATATGTTGTATTTATTTCTATATAAATTAAAATAATATCCTACGCCAAAACTATTTTTCTAACCTTTCAAATTTCGTAATTTCGTTTTCTAATGTAAAATAATGTAAATGTTATACCTAAAAACGTAGAAGTTAATTAATTGAGGGTACAAATAAGTATATGATAGTAGAACCGTCATATATAAGCCATTATACTTGACTCTTCATTATTCTTTTAACTAAAATCTGTCAAATAATACTCTGGCGCACAAACATATAACCTCAGTTTTACAATAAAACTTATTGCCGGTACATATTCAATATTTTGTTTGAAATACATTTTAGCGAACAGTGTGTATGTAAGAGAATGAAGTACCATCTCCATCTTCCTACTCACGCCTGCCCTCTATATTCTATTGTACCCTCCTGCTGTCGCCTGCCCTTGCCTGAGTTGTGTCATAAAATGGTGCCTGGTAGACATGAGACAATTTTCAGATGAAATGTGTGCTTTTTATTTTTGCAAAACATAATCGACACCTGCGTCTTCTCCCATCATTTATCGCGACATCCATGTGTGATCTGCTTTTATTTTGCATCGTCCTTCACTTTTTTATATATCATCTTTTTTCTTTTCCATTCTTCCATGTCATCTTTACGTCCTTTTGTTTTATTATCCTTTTGTCCCACAAGCTAGGTATGTTTATACAAGTATAGGAATTACCGCTTTGGAACAAATTATTGTACTTTCGGAGTGAAATATATGCAATAGTCTCTAAATATTGTTATTTATCTCAATTATACATAGCCTATAATGTTTTAGAAATCCATTTGTTAATTATCTCTTTAATTGTTTTTCAGGCTGATAAAATAATTTTCTTGTTTCCCAAGTCGCATCAACGAAATATAACAAATCCCACTGGAAATATATCCTTTTTGTAATACAAAATACTTTTCTCGAATTGTCACAATCTGGCATAATTATATTCGTCTCTGAAACTTTTATTCAGCTGAATATCATGACGAAGAATACAGAACGAAATATCGACGATGAATCTCTCTCCCTTAAAAACTTTCGAAAATATTTCGAAACATTTCACATTGTTTCTTCACGGTGAGACAAAGTGTTCTTGTAATTTGGGTAAAAGCAATTATTTACTCACCGTCTTCATTCCTTAAGCGATTGTCAAGTAAATGAAGAAATAGGAACCGAGGTGTTTCGTAAGTGAATTGTAATTGATTATTTACTTGTATGACAGATTCGTGCGTATTAATCAACCTACTACAATCAACGTTTAACAAGCACAATAATTAAATTAATTACCAACCAAAATCGACACCATTGAGTAATGAGCGAGAGCCCTCTAACGAATATAACGGCAGTGTGTGTACGTGTTTGCTCAGTGTGAATATCTTGAAGATAGTAAAGTCCCTAGGCAGCAGGATTAAAACTTTGATCTTCGCAAAGTACCCGTCCAATTAACGGAGAAATTAAATTAATTAATATTTCCATAGACAGATGTCTAACAGCAGAAGCAGCTCATTCGGGACTTTTCTAAAACTTTGCTTTTACTTGTTTGCATGTTGGAGGATGCAGATTCCAAATATCACATCAACAACACATTTCCCAATAGCGTGACAGATCTGTCAGTAGTTTTTACTATTAATGTACCCGTAAGTACATTAATATTAACGATGATGATAATGGTTGTTAATCGATATGGAAGATCGTACAATTGTGTCATGAAATAGTTCAACAGAAACCTGTATACGTACGGCCCGTTAGCACGACCATACAGAGGATGAAATGTGACACTAATTATTCGCGAATAGCACATCGACATCGGTACTCATCGAATTCCTGCACTAATTTATTAATTATGAAGTTGAACAAGTAGTATATCATATTGGTAATGCGAATTGTCGAGCGTCCGTTTGCAATATAATGAACGTGGGGCTCTCCGTCTCTGGTGCTAGCCAACAAAGCATTGGTCATCAGATGCGATTAATAATATCGCAACTGTACCACCACTATCACATAGTATGATATATTTCAACCATGGCCAGCGCATATAAATGATGATGACGTATGTGCTTCATGTTTTGATACGTAGCCAGTTTGAACATAAATATTAGCTTATAAACACGTTAGTTGATGCCGGCACGAATATGGAAACATTGGTTGTTCATTTATATACTTGCACACTGTATAACCCTACCCGTGCCTCACATATTCTACATCACATTAGATGCATAGAGCATGCATATCGTATAACTTTATTTTATACAAAAATAAATAAATAAAGATTGCTTTTACTCAACATTTAAATCAAGGTGTCTCAACATATTCTACCCTGAGAATAATACGCACTAATTTGTTGGTTAGGAAAACTAAATAAATATGACAGAAAAGCTGTGCAGTGACGTATACACCGTTGCATAAAGGCGTCGAGAGATGTCAGTAGTTGACAGACATCGTGTTCAGTGAGTTTACACACAGATGTTTCGGCTACGACCACTTCACACACTTACACGACACAAGTTTTACCACAAACACACACACATCTCCTGTAGTCTCCTTTGTAACGAGATACGACCAACATCCTTCCCAGTACGAATGTAAACAGTTTTTGTGAGTTTTTCATTATAACGTTAATGTGTATGTGTGTCTGTAGGAGCTAGCGTGTCTGTCAAACCCTGGACGACTAAACGAAATAGCTTTCTATTTCTTTGGCCAGTGATGGACTTTTTCCTAGTTTGTTTTTAGCAAAACGCGAAAGGAAAAACTTGAGCTCGTGTTTTTCCCGATGTTTTGGCGGTTCAATCCGGCACGATATTGTACGCTTTGTCCTTAGAGAAGAAATCGTTAATTGCTTGTGAGATGTTATGAATGTATCCATGTATCAAAAGAAAGATAAGTGTGGTTATTGCTTCTACCAATGATGATGCTCTTGAATCTACTTCTATTAGCTGGTCCAACGTTTGTACATAGATGTAACGATGCAACAGACCATAACAATGTAATACTAGAACATTACATATTAAAACCAACACGCCGGACTAACAGTTTACCATCACACACATCATATACTCGTACACAATGTCGTACAACGAGAATAACATCATTTGGCAACTTGCCAGCCATCATAACGGCACCGTTGTATTAATAGTTTTATCAACTGAAACTTTACTCCGACGCGTAAGCCTTAAACGTCATCCGTGCAGTGCTACCACTGGTTGTTAGTGCACTACCAACTATCAGTAACGGAATCCCCTAGCTAGTTTTACACGAACATAAACAGCGCCGATTTTATTCACATCATCGGACATTCGTTATCAAACTTTGCAAACTTTACGGTAATAAGATTTTAAATTCTAAGATGGCGGCAGCACTGCTGAGAGCACTATCGTGATTGAACGAGTGACATTTTGTACGGACGGGAATTTCGAGTGCTATTAACTTTAATGTCACAACTTTTGATGTGAGGAAATTGAAATTTTTTGGATAGTACAAAACGGTCGTGTTAGTTTTACAAGAAATGTAATAGCTAGCTAGGTTGTTCAATATTCGTAGATATATTCTTGGCAACATTATGTGACAATATATGTAAGGTTATGTACGTATGTTTATTTTGGAAATTCGCATTATAAAACCACACCACATGGTGACCAATGCGTACATGTGTGTGTGTGTTAACGACTGCAGTAACACAGCCACGAATTGCAGTATAACTCGGATTACAATATAAATCACATGGAACTTGGTATGCAATATGAAAAAGTAATTCAGTTCTGTGGTCGAACAGCGACATTGTTTACCAACACATAGGGGACAGAAACGACATTGTTCGCGGACGGAGAATGAACTAGATATCAGTAAAGGAAAGACTAAGGAAAATACTCTAATTTACATAAGCACATACAAACAAACACAGAACGAATGATGGAAAATATAACGACAGATTATTAGGTCATGAAATACAGATATTATGGCACGAAATTAGGGACAACTACAGATGGAAAATAAGAAAACAAAACACTTATATTGTATAAATAAATGTATACATACTAGTATCCTTTTAGCAAAAGTGTGAAAATATCTATTCAAGATACAAAGATAAAAGTAACATGTTCATGAGAAAGAGATGGCAGGAAAGAAAAGGACAGGCAAACATATGCACACATGTAGATTCTTGCGGATAGATTGAAGCTATCGCTGCTGCCGGTGGAACTGGTGTTCCGGAACCTCGACAATAAATGTCAGTATGCAACGACTAATCACTGGAACTATTTGCATGTGTACTCGATAATGGAATCCGTGGCCGGCGGATCAGTTGCGAGCCAAATCGGAAGTCCACGCTCGGTTGCGTTGCCTAATGCCTTTCCTTCTTCGTTTCTGCAACTAACTTCGCCTGTTCTCTCTCTCTCTCTCTCTCTCTTTAATCCCATCTATCGTATTTCTTACTCTGTCATGCTCTATAACTCGTCTGTAGTTCAGTCTGTTTGTGTATGTGTGCGCGAGTGAAGATTCATAGCAATTAAAATAAACTGTGGCACCACGACGTAAGAAATCTCAAGCGCTTCCTTTTATTTTACTTTCCGTTTGTTTTATGACTTTGCAGCACTACCCCCTGATCTCCGCGTACAGATGTCGTTACGCCTCGGGCAATTTATGCACGGACAACGAGACCACCCGGTATTGCTACGACAATTTCTCTCCAAACTCTAAAGCCTGCGCCCGTTAACTGAAAATCACAGCTACACAATCCCAGATCTAGAATTAGAGGTTAGTAATGCTCAGTTGCATCAGTAATCTTGCTTCCTTGCTGGCTAAATAAAAAATTAAAAGGAGACGAAAAATGTTTCGCCTAATAAGCATCAAAGTAAAGAGGGTACTCGCATTTAAATCCATTTTCAAGCTGTCCAATATTTATTATATTCCAAATGATCTAATATTGTCAGTAATTGTCACTTGTATATTATTTCTAAAAAATCCGTTCTTTCCGTTTGACAAATTGAGCGAACATGCAAAAAGGCATACGTTGTAGTGCACATGCTCGGCGCGACGTATAAGGAGGTGAACTAATAAAATAAATTCCACTTTACAAGGCCCCTGTGTAAAAATGTAACGGTGCAAGGCTATAGGCGATGGGAACGAGAGGAAGTCAAATAATGGCAGTCTATCTACGGGGAGTACACCGCTCCCTGCAGTTGGTGTTGGGAATTTAGTGATCAAGTAACGATTGTGCATTCTGCACGGTACACCAGTCACGAATATTTTATTTCCCTATGAACGAAGTGCACACAGACACACGCACGCATTCACATACACATACAAGTGCTCGTGCATAAGGAAATGTCAAGTACAATTCACAAACGGCACAAAAGCACTGTGTACGAACGAACGGGCGTGGAACATCTGCATTCGTGTGAATTAGTACTATATGGTAGACGTTAGGAGCGCTGCAAGTATATACTCATGCATACCAACATAATATCAGTCTATTAAACAAATATATCCAAACAAACCAATCAGAAGTTCGTACTATTCTAATATTAATTTAATGTAATATTAGCTATTATTTTATGGACCTTTTACAAATATTATTAATACCTATTCGGATACTAGTATCTGTTAATAATATTACATTTTATCAATTAGTTATACTTTCCCCTGTAGAATTTTGTGTGTTTTTTTTTTTTGTTTTTCTGGCAGATACAATTTTAAGAACTGTGCTATTTTGCCAAGTTAAAAATTTATGCAAATCTGACGTAAGATGGAACTCTGGCCAACAGGATAACTGAAGACCGGATACTGGCTTTACGCAGTGCCGGCAACTTAACAAATTCCTGTAAGCTTCTTAACTTTTAGCTGGCAAGTAGCAAACGCAGGAAGATTAATGCATAAATATGCACAAGTAATAAATTACTTCTTCAACAATACAATATATTTTAGCACTAAATGTATATTTTTGCTATCTTGGTATGTTTGACGAATATAATACACAATTCATAAACTATGTTCAGAAACTATAGTTTCAAGTGAATATGATTCTGTGTAAATAGACCATGTTAGGTCTATGCTACAACACAATGTTATGTGAATTCTGTTAAGATTTCACGCAATTAGTGGAACATAGATTATAGAATCGGTGGGTGAGGTAGTGTTGAGGATTGTAGGATGGTACAGAGATGTAGTATGATTATGTTTGTGCTGATGTGAAGCACTGATTACACACACAGCACCCAATTAATACAATCAAATGTGCATAGTCATACGCGTGTATTGCTTATCAATAGATGAGTAGGGCGTGACATCGAACCATAGGATTAACAAGCAGGATTAGTGTTCCCATTTACCGACACCGGCAGGCATAGTTCTCACCAGAAACACCATCGTCATACAGCAATATGCATACATGTATACGTCTATTTTGAACAGACCGATTATAGGAAACTAAACAAATACATCTACAAGCAGTGATGCGCAATTTTTGCGACCCGCTTGGGCATTTTTCTCAATAGAATGAGCAAAAGAAAACCTCAGCTAAAAACGAAAAAAAAGGGTCAAATATCTTTAGCGGCCTCCGACTCAAAAACGAAATCTTATGGGCCCCCCGACTCAAAAGCGAAGTTTGTGCTGCCCTTTGTACATAAAAGGTTGTACATCACTGATCTACAGTGATATTTATAAATATAAGCCAGTGATATAGTTGAAATTGCCATGTCTATATAAATATATTGAGCTATTAATAATGAATATATAAATCCTCACTCTTCCCTGGAACACAAGCTTATTGATTTCGGAATTATTTTTTTTGGTAAATACATAAATTATTAACCGGATCATTGTTAATGAAAACAATGCATTATTAATTTCCAGTTGTAACAATAAAATTAATATATAATCCAATATATGCTATTCATAAAATTTTAATGATAGTCCTAGCAAAATGTAACAATGTACCGAATATGCAATATGCAGATCAACCTATAATTGTACATATTTCTAAAATGCATATCGACAATTATTGATAAATTATGTACATGTAAGCGAATCCAGTTGTATTCGTTTTTTTTTATGACCTTATCTACTTGTTCTTTTTGTATTTTTATTGGCTTGGTTAAAAATACAGGTTGTTCCTTTGTTTGTGAATAAATTTGCATATTGATTCATTTAAAACAAAACAATAATTATAGTCCACTTAATTACAAATCGCTCGGTTTATTTTCTAAAAAAAAATAACGAATAGAAATTAATTGCTACCTTAGTTATTTTTCAGTATCCGCATCTTGAGAATTCTTCCAAATGGAATATTTTAAAATTTTTATGATGGCCGTTTACCAGGACTGTATCCAGAACACGAAGTAGTTGTTTTTTTTTTTAATTCCAATGGTATTTTATCTAATGACTTCGTTGCTGCTGAAAAATGCCTAAAAGCAGTTGATTTTAATATCATAATGAGATGGATATTTTTTATTTCATCTTTTAACTTGTACATTATAATATTTAAACTGTAATTATGTTTCATTATACCATTCAATTATTATTTTGATAAACCAGTACCTTGTAAAAAAGTATCTTCAAATATTCTGTGATCAAAACTTAATCCAACTCTGCGAATTTTGTAAATTATTGATTCAAACAGAATAAGAAACAGGCCATACCTTTGTATATAAACAAACAGACCAGCGCAATTTCGTTTTGTGACACATCAGTATCTCAACACAAACAGCATGGTTTTTAAATCTCACGTGGAGTACTCCAAAATGGAAGATTTCATAAAAGTTCCAAAGTTCTTCTGTCGCTCAATGGGCGTATGGCCAATAGCTAGATCCAAGTGGTCCTGGATCTACTATTTGCACTCAATTATCGTTGCATACTCGATGTCGTACGTGTTCTTGATATCATTGACAATTGACATCTACTTGAGTCTTGGAGACCTAGGTGTCGTTGCGGATGCTTCATACTTCTTCATGACCGAGTTAACATTTATGACAAAGTTCATGATATTCACATTCAAACGGTCCAAGTTTATTCGACTCCTGGAATATATAGAGAATCCAATATTCTCTTCACATCTGCCCGAACAAGAGGTGTTTCTGAAACATTGGTCGAAAATCGCCAATTACTATAGTAGATTATTTTTCTTCATGTGCTTTATGTGCAACCCATTCTACGGAGTTTTCCCTCTCCTCGACAAAGACGAAGACAATATTCTACCTTTCCGAGGATGGTTCCCATTCGATGTGAAGCATAATTACCTGAACAGATCATTGGTCTACATGTTTCAACTGGCTGGTCTATCCATTGCAATTGCTGTCAATGCCAGTCTAGATGTCCTACCAACTATTTTCATGAATATCGGTTGTGCACAGATAGAGATATTGAAAAATAACCTAGAGAATGCTTCAATAAAAGCCGAGAAACTCCAGAAAAATAATAGTCCCGTGGAAAATCCGGAATTTACATTGAGAATGAAACGACAATTTGGTGATACATTTTCTGAACCGTTATCGAAGGAAGCAGATGATATGGTACACGAAATTTTGTGCAAATGCATTGAGCATCATAAATCTATTATTAAGTAAGGAATTGAATTCATATTTAACAAGAAATTTTGTTTAATTTGTGATATTTTCTAGGTTGTTGGCCAATGTGGATAGTGTGTTTAGTATGGGAATGTTTTTCCAATTTACGTCATCTTGCGTTACAATGTGTATCACAGGTCTACAACTAATTGTGGTAATTATCGATTAAATTTAAAGTAAAATTGGTGTACAGTAAGACTCCCCATAATAGTGTCTCGACTAACTCTGATTCCCTAAACGTTCTAAATTTACAACAATTCGTTATAACGCGACGGTAATTCTGACAATGAGGAGAGCAAGGAACTATTTATAGATTTTTTAAAGTACCCTCGTTTAACACGTTTTTTTTAACGCCGCCTTTATAGTAATGTATCCTGAGTGCTAACCGGAGTAATACTGTATTTATAAAGATATTTTTGAATCGCGGAAAAGTAAATAAAAATAAATTCAGAATAAGTATTCATTCGCGTATACTTCTATAACATATATAATATATAAATTAGTTTCACTATCCTACCTACTATACATTTCATATTATATTTCCTGATTGAACAATTTCTAGGTACCAGCTAAAAGTCTGAAATTTTTGGCAATTGTATGGTACTTGCTAGCCGTTATGTTTCAAATATCCTGCTATTGTTGGAATGGACATCAAGTAATTGTACAGGTAACAGGTCGTCAAGTCTTCTACTTGGTTAGGCATAACTGCAATATAGAATCCGTTCTAGAGTTCTGGTATTGGAGAAAGTTGCTATAACATGGATTGGTATCGATGCAGCATTCGCGTTCGAAAGACCATCTTTATAATCATGGAACGTTGCAAAAAACCAATCCAGATGACAGCAGGAAACTTCTTTGTTCTGTCAATAGAAACACTGACAGCGGTATGATATGAATAAGAGTGATCAAATCACGAAATATCTGCTAAATTCTTGTAGAATACACAGAATATATTCTGTTTCAGGTGATGCGCACAGCATACTCGTATTTCGCTGTATTACGTCGTGTATATGATGGATAAGGAAATCTAAACCAGCTACAAATTCTAAGTAGTATTATGTTCTACAATTAGCACTTTCACAAATTAATTATATACACCTTATTAATTCTATTAATATTAATGGTCGCAGGAATATTAGCGCCAACGGCTGCAAAACCGAAGAAATAACCATGGCAACATGCTAATATGACTAGAGAGATATTGGATTCCCGTCTCGCGGATGTTAATAGTTTACATTTCACAATAAACACTACATATACCGTCCAAGTGTGGACTGAAAACTGTTCGGAAGAACATTAAAAATCATTAATCATGTCACTAGGGCCGTGGCAAAGTACGCGCCTAGGGCGACGATGTGATGGGGCATCGAAAATTCCAAAATTGTTACATAGGCGAATTAATAAAATCATAGAAAACTGTCACATACTAGTTTGAAAAATTATTTTATCAAATATACTTTGTGCAGAAATTCATTGTTACATATATTCCATCCTGCAAACTGTCTTATTCGAACCATGAGCCGTAGATTTACTCTCCACAAGGTGAATTTAGTGTTATCAAATATATTTGTAACAGACTAATGAAAGATATGTCCAAAAGGTGTCATATTTAAGATTCTTCTAGCTGCGGCCCTACATGTTACCCCGACTTACTGGGCTTTAATTTAATAATAAACATGTGCAACTAACTTTTCTGTTTTATTGTAATACCACTTTGCTAGGCAAGAACCAATAAAACATTAAATATGTTTAAAAATCACTACATTAATAAAAATACACAATAATTTAGTAAAATATTATTTTATTAATATACATTAGTAAATAAAATAAATATAGTAAATGAAAATGCATTTATAATATACATTAAGTTAAATGATTTTAATTCACAAAAAAAACATTGTCATAAATAGTAATAAAATACTTTAACATAAAAAAATACGATATTCAGTAAGACTAACCTTTGCAATATATAAGTAGATAGACTGCATCAGATAATATTTACCGTGAGCCTTGGGGGGGGGGGGGGGGGGCGGGCGATTGTTGAAACGATGACGCGTGCTAGATAATCCTCATGGGGGTTAAACCAGCTAATATCTCAACACGAAAATGCCAGCAATTTTCACCCCTCGATGATAATCACTAGGACCCTTCGATAAGGTTGTATGCGAAATATAGAGTGGCAAAGCCCCCCCCCCCCCCACACCTTTGCTACAATAAGAGGGTGGCACCTTCACAACAGATGGATACAAATAAATGGAATATAAATTCCTGAATGTTGGAGGCGCAGAGTATAATATATGCGAAGACATTCGCTCTACCCCCTCCTGGCACGGTTGGTTTTGCATAACGCCTGGTTCGCTTACTTTATTGCCCCGGGAGCTTCTACAGTGTGAAGTACGTCGTAATCCGCGTACGGACAATATTATTTGCTATTTCGTGCCATCGCGTACATTGTCTTGCCACTCTTTCAACACACACACACATACGAAACACACATTATACCACTCGGCAGTCTTCTATTCCACAGCAGACACGGGACAATTCACTGCACTTGCAAAACAAACACAACAGAAATAGAAATAACTAGTATTCAAAGAATGGGTTAGTCACCCATGCCTGCAGCTCATCGACGTATGTGCAAGTCTGAATATATCACAAATTATTATTTATCTAAATTCACTTTTAAAATCGTAGGTGCCTAGGTCGCAAATAAAACAACAAATTTAAAACAAGTGTGAATACATTTTCTTCTCTTGACAAAAGCAAAGCAAACTAAGCCGACTATAAATGCATTGATCTTCTTTTGTTCAATTTTTAATTAAAAAATATTTTTTTCTCCAATGGTCTTACATAATTTTTTAAAATAAAAAATATGGAAAAATATTGTTCCATTTCCTGCATATGCAAGAAAATTTTGAATACAATTGAGTGAAAAATAAAGGAGAAAAAAAATAAAAACTGAAAAAAAGTTGCAAAATATTTTTTTTCTCAAGTGCGAAGGAAAATTTTGAAAAATAAAATGTACCTTGCACAACTAGACCATAACAAGTATCTGCAGAAAAAATTTCATAAAAATCCGTTGGGTAGTTTAGGAGATCTGGGTGGAACAAAAAAATCTCGTACGAGCGAGCGAGTGAGCGAGCGAGCGAGCGAGCGAGCGAGCGGACGAGCGACATACATACGGACATATGTTGTAATAGTCATTTCGTGGTCCAGGGGGTCTGTCCGGGATTTCTGTGCAAAAATTTTTGAAATCGGAAGATGCTACAGACATCGTACCGAACACTATAGCTCTTCGACAGGAGGTCGATGAGCTAAAAATGGTACGTACACACGTATATAAAACATTGTGCGACATGTATGCAAAATGTTATCATTTGTAGTTCGTCATACTGTTTTAGATTAGCTGGATCTTGACACTCATATACCGTGGTTGTCATAGGTACGTAGTTTATTTGAAGTGGTAAAGTAGTTCTGCAAATCCAAACTAAAAGTTATAGTGAATGCTTGTGCGATAGTACAGTTCAGTTCTTTCTCGCTAGATTTAATTGTAACACAAAAGTGATGCTACTGTTTCGCATATACATAGTTAAATAAAGAGCACGAAATGTATAATAACAAGATGGCGGTTCCATGTACAAGGATCCGCTCTAGCGGATGAACGCAGGCGGATGTAGTACAGGCGCGGCGAAGAGAATGAGAGGAAGGAACGGTGGTTGATGGTTGGTGGTGGGTGAGTGGTTGGTAGAGCTAAATGCAAACCGGAGGTAATGATTACGAGATGAAGTGAGCAGCGACAACGTCTCTACATTAACTTCAGATAGTGTCGGAAGTGTTTCGTGCGAAAGGAAGTCACGAAGAAGTTTCCAACCAGTACCAGTAGTAGTAGTAGTAGTAACAGTAGAAATAGTAGCAGCGGCAATGTGCAACTGTCAGTGCTGATGGGGCAACACTTTGCACACACAAACCCGAGCAACTCAGTCAGATAAACCGATGTAACGATATGCACACATACCACACATACCAATATATAAAATACATGCACACTACATATAGGTACTTTTTTTCCTATACATTTTACAGCTAAAAATGTAAAGAAAAAAGTTGCGCAGCACTAAAACCTGCTTAATTGGATGGCATGTGCAATTCGTTCAAATATGTTTGTATATTCAATTTATTCAATCAGATCCCTTACACAAGAAATGTTCGATCACAGCGATAAACATAATATGATATAAAAAGTGACGTACAATTATGACACTAGCTATAGTGTGTCTGTGGTTATAATATTCATGCATTCATTTATAGGTTATGGATCAAGTTATACACGATCATGTGATGACAGTTGCATATATTGCCAAAGAAATACACACAAGTTACTTTACGAATCATTTATCTAAGTACAAGTACGTCTGTATACTTGTAGGAACATTGAATTATTGTAACTTGTAATGTTGTAAATGCATGTACTAGGTATTGTTCGGCGGTTAAATTATATAACCGGGCAGGCGATGTCGAAATCAACGGTCGTAGATTAGTTTAGTTATATGGAGCGAGTGTTGTTGAAGCAGTGGAGCTCGCGGTACGATACCACGTATCCAGCTCGTTAAGCAAAATGTCGATACTCCTCTCTCCGTGTTAACGTAAAGATTGAGGTCCACCCCGCACCCGTCAACGAAGATTGCACTAACTCCATTAACTGCACAGCACTCTACACTGGTCTGACACTGTATATGACTTCATAGAATTTCAGACAGCCTCAAGTTATCCATACACGTAGAATTATAATATGAAATACATATATAGAAAAATAAAATAATTACATCCGAAATTTCTAGGTTATATCGAACATATAGATGATGATTATTTCAGTTAATTGACAAACATTAAATGTTTTCATAAACATCAAATAATCCATTTAAACATTCAACACCATTAGGGGATTATATAAATGTTGTCACAAAAATAAACACACGATTATTACTAATTAATGTTTTCACGGTCGAATAAATACGGTAATTTGTATCCAAGTTGTAAAGTTAATTCTGTAATTATTTGTTAAAAATTATTTGCGAATAATTACAAGCTTTTAATTAGTGTCGACGGACACCAGTTTTAATTCGCGTGGTTGCAGACCGAGAAGAATTTCATACGCAGATGCGAAAGTAGGAATAGCAACTTCGCAATCTCGGTACAAAAAATTACATTCTCTCATTCTCGCATTTCGTTTAATTTTCCTTTTATTTTTCATCCAACCAGCAAGTGGTAGAAAAACAAATGAATGTGCACCGCAGGTTCACGACAAGCAAAGGGCATGTAAAATAATCATCGTCACCATTCCACAATCCGTTCAACATAATTATCCATTCGGTGTTTAAATATTTCATTGGGATCACCAGTGAACTTCCTAAAAGTACGTTGATTTATAAATATCTTATTATTATTACATAATTTCACATTTAACCTGAAAGTTGATCGGATTTATTAAACATGTACATTTCCTAGCTGTCATATTAGTTAGGTTATAAGTGCACTGTCTGTATTTGAGTACGAGTTGTTGGTAATTCTGCAGTCATGCAGTGTTGCAACATTGCATAGTACTGGTCAGTGTACTGCAGTACTGTATTATAGGTACGTTGTACTGTAATATAATATAGTTTAGCTGAGATATTCTCCGATATAGTTACTAGTGTCGATGTTATTGCAAGCAATATCTGTTTGAGTTTATCTTCAGCATTATACGGCCCGTATTCACAGTTCATTACCTGTTAGTTAGTGCTAATTAGGTACCGCAGACCTCAATTATGTGTGATTTGGTTGTTGGTTGGAAATACTACCTATACAAGCATACCCAGGTACACTCACGTTTATGAACATGTGCTCTGATGATGTTTGTGTGCAGGGTAATATGCAGTGTATGTATGTGTGTAGCTCTTACTATCCACAGATGTGCACAGGTGTATTCTTGTCTGTACATGTGAATACTTGGATATTGTCTGTGTTTAAAGCTACCATCCTATTAATACATACATACTCACTTATCTGCTTGTTCTGTCCATAAGCAAGTCGATGCATATGCATCACATTATGCTCATTCTGTACATGCATGTATGTTTTATATGCTTGTGTTTACTAGTGGAACTTCATGTTTACGCCTCAGTGCTGTTCTACAATGTAATACAAACGAAATTGAACTATGCGTTATGGCTGTAGCTAGTTATGTATGTGTGTTAATTAAGTCATGAAAATAGTTTGGATGCAGTCATGCGTCACCTCTCTACAACGATGATAATATAAGCAACACATGCTGCATCACAAAACTCTCTCAAATTTTAATCACTACTATATGAACGTCACACAGAAGTAGCTTATGGTTCAACGAACATACTTCAGAGAGAAACGAATCCACGGTATAATATACGATAATTACTACAATTTATCGTCGGTTATACAAAGATGAGAATGTAGGAAAAAAAAATAGAACTATCAACAATTTTAGTGTTAAATATTAAACTGAATTCGTGCAAATATTAAGTTTAGTATTTCACGTTACCTCGTATATGTAACAATGTTATCTGATACGAATATATCGAAGTAGATGACGAATTTATCACATGCCACAGTGTTACAAAGGAATACTGGTGAACGGTTAAAGGGACTTTTACACTTTAGCGGAACGCCAGCTCAGCAGTGCATAACGATCGGCTTTCGGGTCGTATTACACGTTGTAACCGAATGTAACATAAAAATTTTGTGAGTAAAAGGACTGGATATAAGAAGTTTAATGATGTGAATCGCGTGGATGGGGTAACACGTTTATGCTTTGGGTTACAGCTTTACAATATGATCGACAAACAAGACTGAATGGGCTTATAGCTACTTCTAGTTTATGGAATCAAGAAGTACAGTACATGTTGGTATCTATATATTTAATAATGAAACGTTCATTACCAACAGGATGTCTTAGAGAAAATGATAAACTTAAAGTACTTGTTATTCGTTTTTGAAATAATTCGAATAAAAATCCAAGAGCACGCAATCAGAACAAGAAACGTTAAATGAAAAAAATTGGACGATAAAGACAAACGTGGAAACGAAAGATGTGGGTAGCCGGTGCCGCAGTAATGAGCCGAAGGAACCCACACAAAGAGCTTTCGGGCGCTTGCGAGTAGAGCTTTTTTTTTACTGAATCATGCAAATGACGGTCTCCAACGAACAAACGAATCGCGGCCCGCATCAGTTAGTTGGGCGCATTTACTCAAATTTCAAACTCTGAACTTTCCAAGCTCTCGTTGCATTCATAATCTAGAGAAGGACGTCGTCGCACATCCATTCCCATAATGCAGATGTACAAATACCACCACCATAAACCCCTCCCTCCACGCACTTGATATCATTCACCCCTCCTCGATTCCATGGCCACGTTATACGTGTGTCAGCAGTCACCCCTCAGAGGATTCAAGTATTGAAACACACGAAAGAGATTAAAGCAATTTTAACGATGTTTGCTTTGAGCAAAGTTTTCCGCCAGATTTTATGAAAAGTTTTTTCTTCTTCCTTAGTGTTTGAGTAGGCGGCACGTGGAACCGACGAATGCTTAAAAAGCTAAAAGTCTTTTGTGACTTGATCCTTGTAAGTACCGTACAATGAGAATAAAATATGGTGAAACACTGAAGAATTAACGGCACATTATTCGAATATAAAATAAACTATCAACATCAAGCAGAATGATAATAATGTCATGCGGAACCGAATCCTTCGCAGCAAAATCCCTTTTTAATAACGCAATAAGGTCACAATTTCCCCACGACACGGAACTTCTAGCCGCCATCTTAAAACTCATCGTAAATTTATAAATAGCATCCTAGATCATGCTCGCTATTCCTCTTTTCGGGGCGCGCGTGTATCAATTTAGACTAGAATTTTCCGAAATACAATTTCACGGAGCCACCTCCGATATACGGATATCGCAAATTTATAAAACATCATTTCATTTTTTCGTCGATTGGTATATTCCAGTGGCGCTTGTCGTATATAATATTCAGGGGCGCGGGTACGAGGAGGGGAGGCTGGAATCATTGAACGCAAATCAGACTGAGCTGCTTATCTGCGTTCACAGTTCAAAGGATTTCCTTGGCCCGCGGCCGAATCCGATACCAACGCCACCATCTATACCCGCGCCCCGTCTGATGACATATTTATAGGTATATTTATTTATTAATACGGCTGCTGCTCTCGCCGTACCTCAATCACCAATGTTCGCAAACATTGCGAAGGATAAAAAATAAACCAGAAATAGTATAATCAAACGAGAGGAAATTGCTCGTATCGAAATCACAACTTCTGTATTTAGAGTCGCCTGGAATATATTCAATTGATATATTTTAGACCGTACTTATTGTCAAAGCAAATTTCTTTATTATTTTATAACGCTTATAGCAGACGTATTAAAGTCCAATTAAAATAAAATATTTACACCAAGGAGAAAATGGCCAAATATAATATTACTGAAATATTCGTCTCTTTTTTTTTTCTTTGCATGTAAAATCATGCATTTTGGTTAGACTATTTGATGGATCAAGGATGTCTGAAGGAATTTTCTACAAGATCATAGAGGAAGAACGTATGTATATATCTTATTTCTCTGTCTCTCTTTCTTGTTCACTACGCTGTACTGTTCTTTGTTCTGGTTCAAACAGGATAAAAGCCCCCTTGGATCAACCATGGCCGCCTGTTATGATATGTATATTGTACGGTTATATCTTGGAATAGCATCAAGTGATGATTGCGTGGAATTGAGATTCATAGCTACTTCGTGGTTGGTGGTGGTTGCTATCTTCTCCTTCTGTTAAGCAACAACTTGACATTGCGCATGCGTCCACACTAACAGTCGTAGGGGATTCACACAGCGTCGACCAGATAACCACGAGTCATGACGACGGCTATATACATATATACATCCACATCTTACATTATGTTATGTTACTTTACATTTACGTTCACGTGCAGATCCAGCTATCTACCGCGGAGTTTACAGACAATTCAAACCATAATGGTGCGATGATACTATCCGCTTCATGAGGCATATCTTAAATAATAAAATATCCTCCACATATCCAGTAGAATCTTTATGCTCTTAAAATATTAACGTTTTCTACCATTTTTAACCCATTTGCTTTTGGTACTTATTCACAATGTCATTCCATTTAATCATTTATAAAATAAAACTGAAAAACATGAAATGAATTTCAATGTTATTTTACTTAAAGTTCTACATATTTTTTTTTTGTTCATAGGTTAATAAATAATCAAGACATGAGCTATTGTTTTTTATAATTAAAATATTGTACATGTACTTATGCCTGTATTCATTAAGTATGTAAATATTTAGTTCTATGAAAAGTTTACATTTAGTAGTATGTATGCTTCGTGCAGAAGCGTATATAATTCTATAGAAAAATTCTGTTCTAAAACTAATGGAACGAACGCATAGTTTTGTGTGGTTACGGAGAAAATGTGGTAGTGTTTTCATTTAGAAGAATGAAAGATGCCAAGCTAAAAGTCGTCTCTCCCCGCCATGAAGAACGCAAGTGCATTTATTAATATTTATGTGCTGCCCGTTCATTTTCACCGTGGAACAATACCCGTAAAATATTCATTTATTAAAAGAGAGACACCGTACTGCAACCATACTACTACCACTATAACATTACTGCTGCTACGCTATTATTTATAAAACAAAAGACAACAAAAAATATATGAATTAAAACAATGTAAAATAGAAACTTTTAAACATGATGGAAAAATTTTTCGTTTATTTATTTTTTTCGGTAATGAAATACCCGAGAGCTATTTGAAATGTTTTCGAAGCGAAAAATTGTGCAGCAAACAGACATACATCAACGTTGTTGTTGATGATCATCATTAATCATTCACGACTGAATTATCAACATGATGATGTTGATGATGACGTTACCTTTGCCAAATAAATCCTGTAGCATTTAACCATTGTTATGCATTATTCTGTTTGTGTACATGGTACATATCATATCAATATATACAGGGACGCATTCAAATACTTCTATTCACGGCTTGGTTGCAAGAGCTGTTCAATTTCATCAGAAAAACATGCGTCTATATAGAAAACTAGGAATGTATACAGACATACATGCCTGCAGCTCATCGACGTATGTGCAAGTCTGAATATATCACAAATTATTATTTATCTAGATTCACTTTTAAAATCCTAGGTGCCTAGGTCGCAAACAAAACAACAAATTTAAAACAAGTGTGCATACATTTTCTCGTGTTGACAAAAGCAAAGCAAACTAAGCCGACTATAAATGCATTGATCTTCTTTTGTTCAATTTTTATTTAAAAAATATTTTTTTCTCCAATGGTCTTACATAATTTTTCAAAATAAAAAATATGGAAAAATATTGTTCCATTTCCTGCATATGCATGAAAATTTTGAATACAATTGAATAAAAAATAACGCCGAAAAAAAATAAAAACTGAAAAAAAATTGGAAAATATTTTTTTTCTCGAGTACGAGGGAAAATTTTCAAAAATAAAATGTTTCTTGCACAACTAGACCATAACACGTATCTGCAAAAAAAATTTCGTGAAAATCCGTTGGGTAGTTTAGGAGATCTAGGTGGAACAAAAAAATCTCGTACGAGCGAGCGAGCGAGCGAGCGAGCGAGCGAGCGAGCGGACGAGCGACATACATACGGACATATGTTGTAATAGTCATTTCGTGGTCCAGGGGGTCTGTCCGGGATTTCTGTGCAAAAATTTTTGAAATCGGAAGATGCTACAGACATCGTACCGAACACTATAGCTCTTCGACAGGAGGTCGATGAGCTAAAAAACGTAATCTGTTGTATCTACATTTTGGGTATTTACAGGATCACTTTGATACACGGGAAATTTTAACATCTAATTTAGTTCCCACAACCCCTACATTTGAGTACGACACTGATATCCAAATGTCATTCAAATCGCTGGTAATTTATCAAAGAATTTGTCGTAAAAATAAATGTACATCAATGTATTACACCCGTGTTCACCCACATTCAGTTTATGATTGTGATGTGTATGAATTTCAGAGTTAGATGGAAGGTATTTTATGAAAATATATTCTACATTGATCTGAATTCTATGACACCAACACACGCACGCACGCTGTGTTGACTTCTCTGTCTTGTGTCTGCGGTTAATACAAAGTTCGAAATAGAATTTCCCTCGGGTGACTGTCGAACGAACTTGTGTTGAATTCATGTCTGCCATTTTAAAAGATATTCCCGCGAGGTGCAACCGACGTGAATGCCTCGAACGAATGGCGATCTTTGGTGTTTACACATCTCACTGCATCCATAATACGCCAGCCATTCACCAAACATTCAGACACATGCATACAAACATGATGATCAATGGAATTACTGGAAACAGCAGCGCAGCAAGACAGAAACTGACATATACAAAGTAATTCATGCTGTTCACATTATGATCCACCTAAATATTACATGTTCATAGTTCATTTCATTTGAATTTCTTTCGAAATGTTCTCCAGATATTTCTACAGTTACAAATATTTTCATGAAGTGTAATCGCATACACCTTTATCATAATTTATTCAATGATTTCCTAGCTATTACAAAATGTTATTGAAACTGTTATAAATGGACGACTTGCCTTCGTAAAATAACTTTATCCAAATGACGTACCATGAATATTATTTTAAAATGACGCTTTTATTGTTCCAGTGTGTCCTATTTTCAACTTTTATAAACATTGTCCTAGTTTCTCGAATGTAAGATTCACGATTTTATTATTTTAAATCTAAGAGACATAACGCATTTAGCAATTGTTCGGTCACGTACGTATAATATCGGTACTATATGAAATTACAATGCCGACAATATATCATCAAACACACTGGACCGACTGTTTGCATTTGTGAAATAAACTGTAGTCCCGAATTGTGTCTAGACTTGTCTGTAACTTTACGATCTGACTGAATTCGTGTTCATAGATTTCTGCTTCATTTTCATAAAATGATCATAAAATAAATTCAAAACATGTCCAATGGAATAGAACTCACATACACCAGCGCACAGTTCGTATAATGCTGAGTGTTGAATTTATTAAATTCACTGGAAATTATTACGTACATATACAGAAGATAGGAAAATAAAATTGTCTTTGTTCGGTTGCTATTTTATTACAAGAATATAGGTAAAATATAATTGATATTTACACAGAAATTTAACACAAACATTGTAACATTCAAAAGTCTTGGATGGAAATCCCAATGGACTTTCGTTCAATCTTGTTAGAAATCTACAAATTCCTTGATTCGTTTTCGTTCAAAGAATAAGCTGCACCAATTTCAAACATACATCTACACATTCTCTTCCACATTGTGCCACGTATTTACGAATGTAGCGTACGTAATTCAGGATATTCTCAAGCCGCCGTTCATTCGCTTCTGCTCTGCCGTTAGACTAAACTGTAAAACAAAGACAAACTACATGCAGAATAGTCTACGACCGAACACACACACACCGAGACTGAACGCTGCCACGTTCAGCTACGTTACGCTACGTACGATATACTCTGCTCTGCACTGCGAATCCAAGCGGGCTGAGCTCGCAAAAGCGGAAAAAACAAATGTAATGCTTGCGAGATTTGTAACGATCCCTGAAGGCTCGTAGCAGCCGAACACTCGGGTTCTCGTCTGACTCGGGAGACGGCAATCATCGCATCGCTCTCTGCACAAGCCCACACACGCACAGGAGCTGTAGCAGTGGTAGTAGTGGGGTAGTACTGCATGCTAGGGTAGACTAGATCTAGTAGGTAGGCACCGTAAAATCACAATACACTAGCCCAGCTAGCCCGCCCGGCTCTTGTCGGCCGCGAAGCTTCAGAATCGTAGCCATAGTTCACACGGAAAGCGCACACAGACGTCTTATATAGCGCACACTTTATCCAGCCTTACTCTAACGGCTTCCCTCAGACACAATGCTTGTACATCCCACGCCCCGCCCCCCCGCAACCCTTCCAAACCTCTGTTTCAGTCTTTCTTCCAACCCTGCAATTCTCGTTTACCATGACGATAATCTTATCAACTTGTTATATCCCTCGGATTGTACTGCCGTGCTCGTCGAGGTGTTTTTATCTCAGTGATTTGCTGTTATTTGAAATGGTTTTCCTTTTTTTACGGAGAGCAGTTTATTTAAATAAGAATAAATTTACATATGCATATATCTACCGGACATTTGTGGATACATATTATAAATATTATACACAAAATGTGAAATCCATGTCGCTATATTTGCATAATTATAATAAATAGAAAACTGAATCGTATTAGCTGATGACCAAGTAAATTTAAATTTTGTTGAATTGCAGTTTATACCTGTACATAAGTACATGAAGATATGAATTAAATTTACTTTGTAATTGAATTCACATTGAAGAAGTATCGAAGACGCTCTTGACCTCCGTGGCAAAGGAAGCGAGAATCGAATTTAAAACTCCCGTTTATCCGTTAATCGATCGAATGAACGCTATATAAATTAAAAGTTCCTCTTTGTTCAACATTTGCAACGCACGATGCTGAATCTGACAGTCAATTTATTGAAAATCTAAAGTCAAATGAATTACCGGAAAACTTTCCGATCGAATGGACCATTGCTACACGCTGAATCGTATCGCATTCGACCAAATTGAAGCTAAAGAATCCCAACAAAAATCGAAAACTGTTACCTTCTACATCTGTTTCAATGTAGTATTTTGATTAAGTTATTTTGAACATCAAAGTCGTCAAATATCAGTGTTTGAAAGTAGAAAAAAATGTGTATTTAATATCTATAGTGTCCTTGTACAACGGCGTACTCTGTATCGACTTAAATTACATCTAATCTTCAAAGAATAATCGTCGCATTCTTCTTTTATTAAATTTTTCATTATTGCCACAAAGCATCCACAACTACAATTATGTTTTTTAATAAAACACTTTATTGAGTCTTTTATTCTTTATTACAAGAAAGATTATTATATTGGCAATCTTCTTGCTGGAAAGTAGGTAATAATTTTTACAAAACATCTGAGTTTTCAAAATGCTGACAATGATTATTAGTAATAGGCCAGGCTATGTAAATTATCCAAGATTACTATTGATGTCACTGTACTTGTTTTGTGATATTCTCTATAATCTATATTCATGCGTGTATATGTATGTTACTACTTACAGTAGTTGTGCTAGATTATTGTTTGTATATTAATGTGGGCGAACATTAACTTTGGCAAACTACCAGAACATGAGAATTCCTTCCACACACACAGACAGCTCGTTGTGGTGAATTTAAAATATAAAGCACGACCACCGATGCCAATGTTGGCACACTCACATACGCACATGTTCATCCCCTCTCTTGCATGTACCCCCTACCGCTGACCGTGGCAACGTTGTTCGACAAGTATCACGCTCTACATGTTGCAACATGTCACAGTGTCAAAAACAAATAGTTTTGTAACTCGTATATACGTAGTAGAAGAAAATCTAATACATTTCTTATTGAAAAATGCATCATTTGTTACTGTCACTTAGATATTCATTAAATATTGTTAATTGTGCTCTATATCATCTACGTTTCGTGTACGTGCTTGCAGTAAGTATGACATCAAATTATAACCTAAATTTTGTGCTATTTAGCTAGCTAATTTGAAAACTAATTCGTTTAAATCTTCTACAACCAGAACTATATAGTTTGCAAATATCTTTTATCAGTTTCAGTTCCTGTGCCTATTTTATAGTTACATGAAAAAATCGTATCACATTGCACTGAATTCTTCTTTCGTTGATTTATCACAAGTTAAAATATGCTCGAATTTATTTACGCATTCCCAAAATTTCATACCGAAATACCTCTGTTTACAACAATGCAATGCATACGTGTATAACAATGGATATTTAAGTGTGTGTGTGTATGTGTATATCGAGTAAAACAAGCATGCATGTAGGCGTTCATGTGTGTGTGTATTGTATTTCCAGTTGTGTAACTGTACAGGTTATAGTGTGAGTTGATTTGATTGCGGTTTTAGATGTATTATTAAATCGGCCGCATTAAATTACTTAGTGGTATGTAGAGCAACGTGACATTTGCCTTCACCTACGTATGTACATACATTTCTATATTGCATTGAACAAATACACAAATAGATGAATATTGCGCTAGCACTCTGTTGTAATATACTTGATAAAACTGTAATTGCATTACATCTGACACATGGAACCAGCTATAACAATTTTCTGTCATACACATCCACAGTTCGCCAGAAAGAAAACAAAGTATTGTTTGTAAATATTGAAAAACAAATTATTTGTGGGCTAGTGTAGATGCATCTTTTGAAATGAGGCCACAATACATCGAATGCTTTTTCGATGAGCTAGAGATAGCCCTCCGAAAAATAGGGACATTTGCTTCAAATCTTACGCGATCTCAAACTTTTCGTCGCTTTGTTTTGCGAAAATTACTGGGTAAATAAAAAAGAACTACATTATTGCTATAATTCCCTGTTTGTATCTATAATTGATCTCGTAAGATAAATTTTTAACTCTGATAAGAGTTCATTTCGTTAATTTTTTGCTTGTCTATATTGCCCATATTCCTGTGTTTATATTTTTAATTATGTTTGCTGTAGCAAGCGCTATTCTAGATTTAGAAACTCTAGATCCTAGATTTCAGACTCTAGAATATACTAATATTTCACTACAACATATTTCTGTTCAAGACTCTCCATTGCCGAATACATAGCAAGAAGTCTATTTCTACTATTAATGTTTTCTTATGGTATCCCCATCTCATAATAAAGTATAACATAACTATTAGTTAACACATATAATATCACGCAATTAGGTTATACTGAAATCCCAATTCTCATCTGGATTCTGCACTTTCAGATACACTACTCGCCAATATGACTTTCTCTGTCAGAATGCTCCAGAATGATATTCAGCCTAACGTAATCCAGTGAATTTGATCACATCAGTTTGCTTAGGACCGTCTTGTTATCATACATTAGTATCCTAGGCTGCTTTTTGCCTTTCCCATTACCAACTCCACATCCTTCAACATTCGTGCAAGATAACGCAAACACTCTGTATTTTTCCTGTAGACATTTTAGAATGTGTCAATATTTTTATGAGAAGTTTAGTATTAGGATTTTACAGAAATACGAAATGTAATCGTAGAATGAATATGTACTTTCGTAATTATCAGCACAGTTTATTTTGGTCTCTGAAAATAAACAGAATTCATATTTTTATTTGCTTTACATGATATTAGTAAAAAAAATACATGTTCAAGCGACGCAAATGTTTTCTTCGGAGACATATAAGACTTTCATTTATTTTCATCTTCAACTTCGAATGTGAAGTTACTTAGACAAACCCCATTCGTAGAATAAAATGATTAACCTAATCATATCTAACAAATTAGAAGGAAACACTTCACATCAAGGAGACGGCTACAAGTCAAGTAGCTCCTCCTCTTCTGCGGACGATGTTCTAACATCATATGCCTACCCGTTACCGTCCTCATCCCCGCGGATTCCCAGCGCTATTGAGGGTAATTAATTTCCCTGTTAATTGGGCGGTATTCTACGAAGATCAACGGCTTATTTCTAGTGGAAAAATTGGAATTAGATCGTCGGCACGGTTGCTTTCACATTGAAGCAAGAAATTTTCTACGGCTATGATCACGAATGTAAGCCGAAAGGAAACAGCGGATAATATTTGAGCTCAATAAAATACCATTTACAGCTTCACGATCCCTCAATAGTTCACGGATGATAGACTACTATCAATTCAACAACACGTACGCACAAACACACGCACAATGTACACAAACAAGTAGACGCGTTTTAGTATTAGTGGCTTATTAAATATCTGCACAATTATAGAGAAACGTGCGTGTGCGTGTATGTGTTAGCAGCTTCGGCCAAATAGAAATTTATTGTTTAGATACCTCGACGTTATTTTATTACACTATTTCTAACAGTAGATGTAGAGTAGGAAGATTTTAACTACAGGTATGACTAGAATTTATCTTTCAGTGTAATAAAACATAACCCTACTTAATTTTTATTTACAGAATGTGTCAAATTATAAACGTATGTTTAAAACAGTTTTTCGTATTATCGTGTTCACTTCATTTACTTACGAAACCTGTAACTTATTAATATCACAACAGCACAATCATTTAATCAAATATTCATTGAAACACCGTCTTCAATTTTAATTCATTCCAAGCAATATCCGTCCATTGTCATCGTTTTGTATGGTACGCTATACTGTTATACAGGTTGTAGAATGATATTGATGTTTTCATTTCATCCGTCTCAGAGCATTAACGTTACCGTTTAAACCGGTATAAAGTTAGCGGGTTTAATGTTTAACGGGAGCTATACTTATAGCAGAGTATGTACTAGTACGTAGGTAGCCATTATATTACTTGCAGTATTTATGACACTCTCGAGAATTATGACCTGTAAAAGCCAGTTTACGATAACTCCCATTCCGTGTCACAAGTCGAGTACCTGATCTATATTATAATGATCAACACGCCATTTGCTTTTAGGATGTCTGTATTCATGTCATCATAAGTCTCAAATGGATAGTTTATATTACCACAACTTAATATCTATAAACATATGTATGTATGTCGATATTATTCTGTAATTACTTGTACCAGTTTTTCAGTTTCCTTCAATTGGACTTAAATTGGATATTAACAATAATATAATTCCTAATTCAATACATCCTATCGTCAAGTGTACCTAGTCTGCACCAAACGTATTTGCGGTTCAACATTATTGAAGTGTAAACTAAAAGATTCTTTTTCTATCAACATCAGCAATAATATCATTGTACCTCTGGCATTCGAACAGGGCTGGCCACAAAGCGGACGACCAGAGGAAATAATGTTAGAAAGAGAAGTAAAGAGAGATGCGAACACAACGCCAGCAGACACAGGCGGAAGATTAACGAAGCTGCCGGGTCTTAACGAGCTATGTGGCAATGATCGTAAAAGACTATAGACTATGTCCTAAATCTTGCAAATGACACCACCAAACATGGCTTTGGCTGAGTAGGAACCACCTCCGTTAAACGCACAAACATTCGAATCGCCATGTACGCAACGTAGAATTACTAGATCGGTTGGAAAAGACCGACTGTTAGCAAAGCAATTCTTCAAAAAGAGCTACATCAACACTACGTTGAAACATGGAACTATCTTGTTTCCATTTTGGTTACACTGAATCTACCAAATTATCGATGCAGATTTCAAGATATTAAGAACACTTTTTGTACATTTTACTTACTGGGGGATCTGTAATACATACAAGTTTATTGAACTGTGCTATTCATATCTTCCAATCTATACATACATCATACATAACTGGTGATGAAGGTTCAAATATACGGATACCATTCAGTATTTCAAATACATGAGCATCAGTAGCCGTAGGTGTTTCAATGAATGCCTGGAGCAGATTTCCATGTATCTATATGAATACGGGATCATTTCGTGCTCATGTATGGGATGGGTATACAAATTATCCATGTGTGGATATATTCTATAGAGTTTCCAGTATATGTACATGATTATTATAGCATGATGGGTAGTGAGGTTATACATGTGTATGTGTGTGAATCATGTGCGGATCTGTTGAATTAGACTCATCATATTTCCTTTACCTCCCCGGCCACCAGCGCCACTATTGCTGCTGTGCTATTTTCTCCGGCATTCAATTCGTAGCTTTGCTCCAATCCGCTTACACCAATACATCAAAGCTGAAATGGGTCAGGATGAAATTGGCCGGCAGCTGGGTGCGTGTTTCTCCATGACATAGACGTGTAAATCCTTGGGGAACATGCCACAGTATTCGTCTACCATCACCACCATTACCTTTATCCCTCCTAGCTGGTGCCAGCCCAAGCAGAACCTTCTTCATATCGCATCCATAACTGACACTGTCGCCTTGTGCACATGTTCCACAAATGTATACATACGTAGCTTTCTCAATATACGAATCCACACTGCAATACTTTGATGCTAAGCATTAACATGGATTTGTAGAAAATATCAGTGTATCGAATATTGTGAAACAATTTCCATATGCTTCAACAAATGCACATGTTTTGTTCGAAATTGATGTATATTATTCCAATTCTTGTCGCACGTCCTACAATGCTGAAGACACTTATGGGTAGAGTGACGGTTACTTAATGTATCCGACATTGTACCGTTTGGATTTGCATACGATAAAGCCACTTGAAGTGAACAAGTGCGCCACAGTGGGATTCCCATTTTTAATATCAGTTTAAACTAAAATTTCATGATTAAATTGAGGATTCAATTATGTTCGATCGCGGCTGATTGAATTTTAAAAAAGCAATTTAAATTTATAAGCTAAACTCTACTGCAGCACCACCAACACCAACACCACCCGCCCGACTAGGCACTAGCTACAGTTGTTTGGATAAAATTAATTATACAATCCATATAGCTTCGATTCCAGAGAGAGATAGAAGCAGAAAAAAAGAGAGACCAGATCACCATGTGCTCTGGTTACCTGTAAAAAGCCTAAGGGGGTTCTTCTTAATCGTGATATATAAGTAAATATTTCTATACCGCAACTATGGCAGGTAGATCATCAAATGCATCAATATTATGAGAATTATAAACATAAATATACATCAGTTATTATTCATGATATTTTGCATTGTAAATAACAATAATACATCTGCACAGGTACATAATTATACTATATATATATATATATATATATATATATATATATATATATATATATATATATATATAATAGAATTGAGTAATTAAAAGTCACGGTTTCAGTGATTAGTTTGCGCACGGATTAATGGAACCGTTGTGGTTAATAAACATCCAAGCAATTAATAATAGTTGAACCAATGAATACAAATATTCGATATCGATAATTAGATGTGGCTCACCGATTTTGCACTGCAAAAATAATTAGTACGCATAATTTAATCCTGGCTCGTCAGTATTAATTACGAAGCATTCAAAAATAATAATAACTGCAAATGATGCCCTCGTCGCGAGGGATCCTAATAAACGAATGAAAACAGCACTTAGTTGCATCGTTATAAGTCCAATTAGAATCCAGGGATAACTATTAGCAAACGTTATAAGTAGATCGAGCTAACCGTTATATTTTCAAGTAGACAATTATCGCAAGATCAAGATTGTTATATACTAATTATCATTCGAATTTAATAAAGATACATTTATGTCGAGTTTCTGCTACGGAGTTCAACTTAAATCTCGAATCAAAACGAACAATATCTAATCGTTTAGTTACGTGAATATTATTGAACAGATAAGCAAAGGAGTTTCGCTTCAATATTGTTCGTTTGTATTCGAAATTTCAGTTGAAACTTGTCCTAAAAAGTATTATTTTATTGGTAATCTTCATAACAATACACAGAATTAAAATTACAGATCATACGTAATATAATAGCTACGTATAACAACGGATATAATATGGCAAAATGGGAAACCAGTATATGTGTGTTTGAGAGAGAAGAAAAGCGAGATGGAAGAGAAAGTGTAGTAAGACGATAATCCCAGAGAATTGGAACCGCAAAGGTGGAAGACACGGATGTAATCCTATCGAGATGTGTAACGATCCTTGGTGTTACAAAGACGCCTTGGCGTCCCGGCGCGGTAGCGACTGTCGCTGATACCAGTCACCCCTCCAGAGGGACACGTAAAATAACAATACACCCTCCCGCACCACGTCCTTGTCCACCCCCCCCCCCCCCACCCCCTCTTACAATACGATGTTCTCTAACCGTACCCAGCATCCAACCCCTTCGCATTCTGGGGACATGCAGAAACAGACATCCGCGACAAAGGACTCCTTAGTTCATGCTGACAATCATTGTCTATGCACATATTTAAATACACTACAATTCCGAAAATTAATGTTTCTTCGTACCGAATAATATAAATTTTATAATATTCTTCTTATTGATTTTTCAATCTTAAATTTTCTTATGCCAGATTTGTAGACTGAAACGAAACTTTGTTGCTTACTTGTCAAATAACATTCATGCAAATTCGTTATTATTAGTTTTGATTCAATATTTAAGTCGAACCTTGTCCTAAAAATTCGACATTCGTTTTATAAACTATTAAGTTTAATCGTGAATGAAATTTGTTCTATAATATGATAATACTTTAAAGGTTTTTAAAACGATGTACGCAGTATATGTTTTTCTAGAACATGAATTTACGAGATTTGTACTGGTATATAAAACTCAGCCATAGTTGTATCTGTTGTGTTAGTTTTGCAGAGTGCGATGGGAGTTTGCTTTCAACGGTGTATATATATTTCACGTTCACTGTTTACATTAAACTTGACGCAAACTGATATTTTTCATTTAGTGTGGTATAGCGCCATTAATTGGAACGTAAAATACATAAAGCTAATTACTGTCCCGAAATCAACTTGCTATGTCAACAGCAAGTTTCATTGGCTGCAGGCGGCGAATGGGTACCAAATGAAATGTTTAGTAACCACTAATCATACCAAAACCCTACATTTATCCTTCACAGTGTACAAGCGAAACTAAATATACACGTATACATGGATTCTGTACTGAAAACTTGTAATTTCCAATCATAAATAAACAGGTATCTAAATTAAGAATACTGCATGATTTAATAACAATTATTAAGTTGAAATTAATATTAAATGCACTGTAGAAGTACTAGTTCTAACTAGACATTAGATCCTGTCACAATGCAAACAGAAATATAATACAAGAATGGACGTGAATAGAGATTTGTGAAAACAAAATACGTCAGGATACTTGTGCAAGTACTAAAAGCATTATGTATTATTACCAAACCACTGTAATACACAGAAGGGTACTTAGCAATTTTCTAAATACAATTACAATTCATTCTGTGTACGGGTAATATAATGACCAGTTCACTAGAAGTGTCTGTCCGGTACAGACTATATGACTGTTGAACGTCAGACAGACCTCTTCATTACCGAAACGACAGTCAATGAAAGTGCCACAATTCAATTTACTTATTTGGTCGTAGACTTAACGTTAGAATAACGGAAAACTGTCGAGGGACCCTAATCAAATTAATACGCCATCACAATTTCTGGTACTAGAAGACCGCGAAACTGCACACTCCGAGATTAACGAATTTTGCTGGCGCGAACTTTTATACACAATCGGAATTAAGTTTCCCGAACATAAAATAACATTAGACCTCCATGCACACTTCCATGCGCAGTTTCATAATTGGCAGGCCAGGAGAAAGCCTTTTGTCACATGCATAAAGAGCCAAGGGATTTGCTTTCAGTACTGGAAAATTGTCGAGTACATGACACACGCTGTTATACGTCAAAATTCAATTAGTACACTTCTATTTCACCAGCAAATGTAATGAGTTGAACAATAAAGAAAAAAATTGAAAATGTAAACTTGAAATTTTAAACATATTTCGCAGCTAAGCTCAAACAATGTCGTAATCATTTTGGATTGTTAATTGGTAGGTCAGCAATTTCCATTTAAATATTATTGATTTCTTTTCATACAATCCAGAAATCAGATATTTTTGTAATAATGAAAGACAAAACATTAATCTCGTCAGAAAGACAACCATATGGAGATTCTGCGATTGATGACAATGTTGCAATGACCTTTATTAGATGAAGCACCCATTTCCTTAACCTGTCACCCATGCTTGAACTCTGTCTAGTTGCACGAGTCATCTGCAAGATGTCTGCAGTCACTGGTATTCTATTGTCGTGATCTTCTTGTCATGGTAGAGCGTCGGTTTCCGAAGATTGCTGTGCACTTTTTCCGCCGACTTTTATAAACGAGCGGTTTTTCAACGCTGATAAAGTTTATGGAAGATGTTTGGCATGGGCTGCGTCTTCATTAAGACTCCTTGGATCACCCAGAGAAGACGTTTTGATGGAAGAACTAATATCATCGTCCACTCTCGTGTAACACACACAGACAGATAGAGTGGGTGGAACAGAGCGACTCACCACATGGACGTTGCTTCGTGATGAGTCCATCTGTTTCTGACAGCTGACCAATTACTTCATCTGCCCCGCACATCTCGCCCTGTCAGTTTCCTACTCTAAGGGTCTATATCCAGTTCTTTTCTCTACAACCACTACTATTACTAGTACTACTGCTGCTTCTGCTATATCATACGACTTGTATGCTGCGCTCTTCTCTTTTCTTGCCTGACTGGACGATGTCTGGATATTTTTATTGCTGCTCTTATGAAATTGTCCGATGCTAGATTGCTCCCGAATGTGTTCTGGCTTATGGCCACTCTAGCGCAACAACATTACACATCTACGGAGAATTACAAACGAACTATTGGGGAATTTAAAGTTGTATTATTGCGGAAATTCGCTGTCATTCGGTAATTGTGAAACATGGTCCAACAGTAATAAGTGGAAGTACCAATTACATTCAGAGAACGAAACTTCAGCACCAACTTATAAAGTTAAGATCGATCCCGCGTTCTAGAAATTTATGATCGTTCGTAATTTAATATCTAAAACACTATTTTCAGTCACCATAAAACATTACATCATGCACTCTACTTACATTGTAGCCTACAACATTTTCTCCTTTACTTCCAATCCTTTTTTTCTCGAAAATTACATTCGTTTCTAAATTGCCGTGTGGTCGTAGCAATACCTAATCGAAAATTCCGGTAGAACCAATAGTAACGTTAGCAAACATCTTCTTCCCTTTCCGATTCACACTTGCATTTCCAGTTTCAAAGGAACCGTCCAGGGCAAGAATCACGCGCATTCCTACAACAGCACCGAATCTTCCCCGCTTCAAACGGACCGTTTAACAAAACAAACAAGAGTGCTCTGCTCTGTTCACGAACGAATCCTGGATTATACCAAACGGTACGTATTACCGGAACGTGCTGAAAACTCCAGCTCCATGGACCGTATTCACAAATGTTCTTTTTACGACGGTGCACCGACAAACGATTTCAAACAAAAAGTCAATCGATATGGCAGGATGAGGCTAGTGAAGCAGTTACTGGTTTGCCAGCATGTCCCATATAATATGTCCGGTGTTCGCATTTGCACTTCTTAACACGCCGAAGCCCTTGACCATTGCAATTCTAAATCATCGTTCTGGACAATAAGTAGGAAATAATTGTATTTCAGTACATCTAACGAACCAACATGTGTGTGTGTCTAGCTGTGTATTTGTAAATATGTAGATTATTTTTTACTTACCAATGATACCTCAAAAACATAACCAACAAATTCACAAGCTTACCTTCAGCAACAACACCTTAATCGAGATGATGATTATTTTAGCCTAAGATTACAAATAACAGAATTTCTTAACCTTGTATCGTTAATTGATGAAAGAACTTGTTTTTTTTTTTTTACTAAATATAAGTACACATATGGTCCTGGAATTGAATTCTAATATCGACAATACGTCCCTGCTTACTGACACTTGCCAATTGCCCCGCCCAAGGGGATTATATCTAATGGCACATTTTAGAAAATTCTTCACAAACTGAATATTATTTAAAATTCGTTATAGCTGTGCAAGATTAACGTGCTGTTCAAGTTTTTCGTGCGGTTGCATTCGTTACCAATCGTGGTTCGTGGTATCGGTTAAGTTGCGACCAATTACAGAAATACGTTGTCAAATAAAACACTGGTACATTATCACATTACCAAAGCAGATGATGGTGCACCCAATATGAGTGAGCGAGAAAGAGGAGTAGTTGGAGAGTCCGTAAACGTGATCAGAGGAACGCGGTTGGCATTAATGCATAATTCAGTTTCCTGCATTACCGACAAAGTGCTGCCCACGGTATATTATAATGATTACTTTACATTTCAATTCCGGCGCGCGAAGTGAGCTACCAGTGAAGATGGTATAGAATACATCAATCCACCAGTTACAGCTTGTCTTTCTTACATTCAGCGCTATCTTCCTTGTTTTTCTTTCTGTTCTAGTTTTCGATCAACGTCACCTTACTTTTTTTTTTACTTCTACTGCGTCATGTATTAGAATGCTTTTATTGTGGGATGATTCACAGCTACTGAAGAATACGTCGTAAGATTACTAACCTACAAGCTACATAAAAAAAAACATAATTCCACGATAGATATAATTCACAGTGTAGTATATTAATGTACCGAGATGTTGCAACGCTGGACTGCATGTGCAGATTTATCATCACTGGTAGGGGGTACACTGGTACTGTATTTAATTACAGGGCGGTCGCGGTGTGCTAGTGTGAAGTCTGCTTCACACCCGGTAATAGTCTATTTCGTTGTACGATGCATGTCAGTCGGGGATACACCGCGAGCTTTACTTTCACCTCGTTGCAAGCGCCACCGTCGACGCCGTGCTGCTGCTGCTGCTGCTACTACTACGTTTATTTAATTAATTACGACATTAATTAGTCTTTATTCTGCAAGGATCAAGATTTTAATATAACCGCAGGCAGTGCAGACAGTGTTATTATTCACGCCAGAAAATTATCTTTCCACAGCCAACGTTCATTTAATAATGAACAACACAGTCGACCCATACAACCGCACAACTCAACATTAGCATAATTCGATTCATCATCTCGCGAAACCACAATTCTATATATACGGAGATAAATAGGAAAACGAAAATTATAACCCTAAAAAGCACTAGTACTTCACATCAGTGATGAATTTACGTTTTTGGAAACTCTTCTTTGAGGGGGGGCCCATTCTTTTTCGTCACTTACAAAACAAAAGGATTTTTAAAACTGTTGCATTTAAAGTAGAACCATAGGTATATTTTAACCACAGAATTTTGGAAATATTGTCATTGCCAAATATATTTTAATGGGCGTTTGAGAATAATCCTACAGATCTATCAAAATACTGTTCAGATTATGAACGTTAGACGATGTTAGAACTAGTGACTGTTTAGTTATTCAGCAACTAACTCGCCCGATAATACTGAGTGGCTGTATGACCGTTAAATAAATTCCTGAAAACTATGAGACGGCTCGTTGTCGTCCATTGCAGCAATGGATGGCCATCCGGTCGAGTATCTGTTCACTTGTCGTATATAAAAGCAATTTGCATCTCAAGTATGACCTCGTTTTATTCGCTTGCAAATTTTCGATAAGAAAGTTTTATGAGCACTGGGTCAAGTGTCGTTTCAGCATTAGGACCAAAAAGTGCGACACTTTATGCGCGACCCCGCCGACAAAATACTATCTGCACGTCACTGGAATATAAGCAGCTTGGCTACCTGTACATTAGGTGTCATAGCCGGTGAAATATCGACGAGATAAGTACGACACACTATTATTTGTGCCCTGATCTCTGAAATAAATTATAATAAATGTTGCACTTTGCTATTCTGTACTGGAGATAGTATATTTTGTTTTAAGTAACTACTATACAAACTGTATTTGTTTATATTCGTTTACATCCATATTTTGTAGTATATTTCTTGTATAATTAATACTTAACTAAATATGTTCACAATAACATGCATTATCAGTATGTTCAGTCAGTATCAGTCTCGCATTAATTCTTCATATGGAATTTTCTCAAAGAATCCTTGAAGACTTGCAGTGGCAATCTTTGACAATGCTGACGCAATTTTCGGTGCAATTTCACGATTTGTTTCTGTCCAGTGTTCGTTCAGAGAATCATTGATTATATCGCCTAATAACAATCAAATCAATTTATGTAATATGTAGTTTCTAAAATCGTATAAACCAAACCATACGTATGTACGTTATACTTACCTAAAATTGCATTCTCTGAAAAGAGATTATAAAATTTGAAGAACGATCTCTCAGATTTGTAAGTCATGGAACTGTCAGTGATGTTAATGTAATGTTTGTCTTTACGTTCGATAATATCGTAATCAAAAGAATATTTTATTCTACTATGAACTAAAACAAAATAAGTTAATTTAACAATTATGTATAATTAAAAATATTGTGATGATGTTTTTTATATTTATAACTGACCTACGGTAATATTAACAGGTCCTTTTTCATCTATAGGAATTATTGAAATCTTTCCTTTAATTCTATACTGCCCGAGCAATGTTGCCCTTGACATGTACATTGCAATCTCCAGTCGTTTGTCTTCCAAACCTAACCTAAAAGTATTTATTAATATTGTAACAATATTGTAACTCTCTCGAAGCTCGATTTATGTACTACGGATAACAGACATTGCGCGAGATTGTATATCTACGCATTTACCTGACATCCTTGACTTTAGCTGCACTCAAATCACTAATTATAGAATCTGACAGATTCACCCTCAAATCCTTGTCAATTGGCAGACTTATATGTGGAATATAAAGGGGCAACATACTCTTGATATTGTACATTTTATCACCTACACAAGCAAAGTTCAATTAACAATCACATCAGTCGATTCAGTTGACATAAAAACCTTTAACAAAAGCGCTCAGTCCGCCATTTGCATTGTGCAAAATACACTCGTGCAGTTTCGGATCACTTCTCGAGCATTGTGAGAAATATGGTGCTAAAAAGGTATTGAAATAATGAAAATAATCATTGATTAATCAATTTAACTCACGTAGCTTGGATCCTTCGCAATATTGAACGAGGAAACACACGAATAAAATAAAAATTCTTTTCTGTATCATGTTGTGTATGTGTTTAGCGTGACAGCAGAGTTGATACTGATAAGGACCCAAGTGAGACTAACCTTGTGACCCCATATTATATCTGTTATTTCCATTTTCTTACGATTTTGTACCAATTACTTGCTCAAACAACGATGTTCTATATACGTCAATAACAGAAAGTTGCTTGTTTTGAATTTATATTAAAAAAATATAAAAGTTAGTAACATATTTTTTTAACAGTTATCAAATGAACTCTGCATTAGTTTCTAAATGTCAAACTTAAATTTATAAACACTTTATTTGATAAAATAAAATAGTGTTATTATTATAACCTATAAACAATATCTACAAATCTAGATTTTATTCTCATTTTAGTTGATCTGGCTCCGGGTGAGTGTGTATGTATGTATTGACTTATTTATTCATAACAAACCTCCTTACACTCGAAGCAGTACTCTAGTGTATGTAATTGACACTTGACACAAAGCGTACGAACAATAAAAGCTCAACAAACTGAAAGAGATAGAGATAAAGACGGATACAAGTCGTAGAAAAAAACTACATGGCAAAGATTCGGTTCACTGTATCAACTTACAAGAAGAAGAAGAAATGTACCGTCAAAGAAACAAACAATGCGCACAGAACAAATATGATTCCGATACAAAACTTACACAAGTACATACAAACGGACTTTGTACAGATCCTTTGCTAAGACCCATGAAACAAATAAATTGTACATCCGGAAATATTTTTCAGATATATGTCAGAATGTGGAATTTAAAATTTGTTATTTTATATGTCTCCGAACAAAACAGAACTAAGCTGATCTGTCATCTTATTATATACAAAATGGTATTATTGTTTTCCAGTAATAATCAAGATTCATACAACCGTCTCGAAAATGAATATTTATCGTCCTTATAATTTGATCACCATTGGTCCACTAATTAAAAACGATATTACCACAAAATTCGGTCAAAGTGTGGTACGAATTTTAATTTAGGGCATTTGAAAGTTTCGCAATTAATGCCGTATGTGACAGGCTGCATTCTAAATGATTAATAATATTTCTGGTGAGGTTTCTGCGGGTCGGCCCGTCGTTCTGCGATAACTCATTAAACGACCGTGTTCTGCCGAAATCAGGAGCTCAACTCGTATTTCAAACACACACCCCACTTTGCTCTGCATTCCTTCCGTATCCTACGCTTATGCATTCATCGGCCTTGACAAATTGGAAAGGGTTTCAGACTAACATTACTGCTATCTTGTATTATCATGCATCTTGGTGGAAATTTATTTAAATACATAGCCCGTACTACACTGACAAGACCTGAAATTCAACATCTATTTTTACAAAATGCTCCTGTCTTTGTCCAACGTTCATGCACTTAATATTTAAACGAAAAAAAAGTGAAGGCTTATATTTAGCAATTATAAAACAACAATAATGTTTTGGTCACATTTCAACAAAACAAACGACCGTTAAGCGGATTCTTTGCGAAAATACATTTTTAAAACCAACACCACAATGAGCAATATTATTTTTACCATTAACTCAATCAATGATAGACATCAACCACGCCTAAATAAACATATCAGATGTGCTATTGATCCATGCGTAATAGGTGTAAACTAACACAACTAAGGTGTTTGATAATATTTATTCAAAGCTTAGTATACCAAAGATATGGTCAACAAGGAATGACAGGATGCGTGGTATGTTGCCATGCTACAGGGATTATAAGTGATGCTTTAAGCTAAACATAACTGCTTCAGTGTAACACGTAAACACACATCAACAGGCTTGCATACTGCAATCGTCTTTCACGTAAGTTTCGCTACAGTATTACGAAACTTGGAGTTAATTTACACTGAACTGAGAACAATATACAGATAAGTATTGCTACATATCCAGAGGCAAGATAACAATGAACTGTATTTAGAGGTTAGACTATTTGATTCGCATTAACATCAAGTAAAGTCCAATGATGTCAGTGAGACCAGCAGCCCAAAATGATTTCTGTCATGTTGTTAAATTATAACTTATGAAACATACCAAATATCCGGAACTTTCTATTCTACGCTTAAAACTTATTTTATGATTGAGTTTAAATTTGACACACAACTGAATTAAAGTATGAAAAATTCAGTGAGAGCAAACAAAATGACGTTTTGAAGTTAGTGCTTGTCAAAGTTTCTGAGAGGCGTAATTTTGTTACATGTGGATGTTGTCAGTGGTTTTCCGTTGAAATATTTAGGCTACATGAAAATATTATAGTGCACGGATATGTTACCAGAAAAGTTTGTCTTTTTTAAAGGTCCCCAAGGGACTCATAATCAGAACGCTGACCCTAAAACCACTTCCAAGGGGCCGTATTTTATACGTAGCTGCGGCATGGATGTCTGCATACTCCTGGAGGGTTGAATATATGCGACAGCTTGCTTCATATAACACAGACAACAGTGCAGCTCATTACAAAAAGGGGAAAATATGTTTGCCCTCAACAATTTGCATTGCCAAACTAGGTTAATTATAACTGAATCCTCCAAAATACATTTAAAAATAACAGCGAATGCAGTTGTCACAGAATTTGCTTCGTGATGTCTAATTTAATCGACTTACCAATATTACTCTTCATTATCTGCAATTTCATAACATCATAACGATAAGATACAGACTAGAATTATATTCAACTGTTCTAAGCAATCTCTAAAATTCATTGTACAATATATACCAGCAGTAACACTTTCCCTATTCACATAATTATTCCACAGTCCTATAACGTTGCACGCACGAACACCGAACACCGAATCTCGATGTGTAGTAAATATGCACGATGGTGGAACAGCACTGGCAACGTAGCACGGTGATTGTGGTTAAGTTAATAAGGGGACAAGTTATGGTCACGATAAGTTTTTATCTGATTGAGCCTACCATGTTGTATTATTGTTCCCCTGGGGGGGAATGTTCGATAACAATACACACACACACACCGGATATGATACCATATGTTCAGGATAGCCAGTAGCATAAGTACGGTTAGTAACAGCAGCTTGTCTGATAAGCCAAATTTGTGACAAATTAATTGTTTCCACAGTTTTATCTGCACACGGCAAACAACAGCGAATCGTTTACGATTATGAGATGGCCGCTATTATCTCATTCGTGAAATGTTTAATTCGCGAAATGACAATTTAAAAATACATTATGGCCTATGGAGATTAACATGTTTATTACACCGAGATAAATACAATGTTACATTATACCATACTGCAACCAAGGTAAATGTTCCAAATTGTAATAATACATTACTTCTATCTGTTCTACAACATTTACTATAGATTATAACGATTATTCCTTTGGAAAAATATTATCCATAAACTTATCCCTAACATTATATCGATTTGTAAGAAATATATAAAAGCCATAAATGCTATTCTTTTGCAAGAACTGTATTGTGCAGTTTTTCATCAGAAACGTAAAACAGAAATCTTTCATCTTCTCAGAGCAAAACCTCTCTTGTGCTACCAAGAACATTTGGCTTGGCTTAAATCAAAGACTATGTTGAGAAATTGAAAACGAATTGAAAGATAGAAATGGTGAGTTGTTGACATGAATCGGTGGTGTACATGCGACCGAACGAGCATGCCAGCGACTGTGCAAAGTGCAGATGGTTGCAGGACGCAATGTTTACGTGATGAACACAGGAAGTACTTCGGTCTCTTTCTCCATCTCTTTGTATGTCTCTCTTTCTCTGTGGAAAGCAAGCCCAGCTCGTAACGGAAACAGTGTCTGAAATATGCCACTCGACTGAAAGCAGTCACATCTTCTGCACTTCGCATTCGGCTCTTAACAGCCAGAGCAGTCGCATGCAACAGATCCCTGTATCAAAGATAATAAGTACTGGGGATTGCCACTGTGTACATCATCGCTTTACTGCCACATTCAAAGAAACTACTCACGTTGTTAGAATACTCTCGGCTCTGTCTATTATCTGTTAAAGAACTTAGAAAGGCTTATGCGGAGATGATGAAAATCATAGAAATACTATATTGCTCAACAAATATTTACTTCTTATTGGTTCTCTTTTAAAGTACTTATTTATTAAAATATTAACACTTACTAATTCTGTTTATTCGTCTCAACAAATTATTTCAAATGAAGCTGCTTTAGCAATTAATACAATATGAATATATAATTATTATACAGTTGTTTAAGTACCCTAAAATAATAATATGATGATCGCAAAATCTACAAAATATATTCATATGTATTATTTTTTCTCGATGACATAATAAAATCTTACCACAACCAGCTTGCCTAACTTCAAATCGGAGAAGTTGCCAGTCATCTCTTTGAAAAGAATCTTGATCTTTCCATTCGAATCAACAATCTTCTCTTTACTTTGCGATTGCATCGATACCAGTTCATCTTATAACAACTGTCAACAATATCTGAAAATACATGTATAAAATATTCTAAAGACACGTCCATGCATTTCTAATATGGATTTATGATTGCTAAGAAAATTGTTGCTCCAAAGATAAACTGGCAAAATATACAAAAGCCAAAAATGTCTTTCATTTGGATAAAATATCTAAAACACCGAATAAGAAAATACTACTATCAATATTTTCCAGCAACCTACCTTCCAATCGCTTTATTGAGTACGATAGATTTAACAATTTCGTTAAACACAAAATCATCTTCCTCTTTTCTTAATAACTCAATTGCTTCTTCGTCGTTGTCATCTTTACCAAATGTCGGTCGTGTTGCTCTAAATTATCCTATAATTTGTGTATTTCGGCACAAGCAATATTCATTAATGCAGAACATTGTAGCTTCTATTGGTGTAAATATCAACATCCAATTCAAGCATTTGGTATACATATTAAACAAACTGAAAAAAACTTAATGTTCCACATCAAACAGTAACCATGTTTGCATCGTGCTTGTCTGTTCAAATATCGGATACAACAAGCATGCAAACGAACAACATGTACAATAGCCTTTCATGTAGGTTTTTGTAAGTTGCAGAAAAAGGACCTGGTAATTCTGTTGTTCTTGACGATGTTGTGTGAAAACTGGTAGCTTCATACTCTGTAGCAATCATAGGAACTTCTTTCGTCTAGTGGAAAATGTTGTAAACCTCATAATAAATGTTAAATCAGAATTAAATACAACAAAACATCCGCAATTTTTTCAAGATTGCCGAGTACTTTATAAATTCCACCATACCACAAAATTCATAAACAAATCCATATACATTGTAAATCCATAGTAGTTCCAAATTTAGTCGCGGCCAGATGCCCACAAATGTCAGTACTTTTCGCGGATGAGCTAAGAAAGCATCCAAATCCTTAACCATACGGCAAATGGACATTTCCATAATACAAATGACAAAAGTTAACTAACCATTTTGTCGTTCTCTCTGCGCATATAACACCGAACTAATGTCATTTAATTATTAACTTTTTAATCACAAGAGTGTGGAGTTGAAAATGAGCCATTATTCCAGAAAAATAATTAGAAAGAATTCCACTTCAGAGGATCGTTTCATTCGATGAGATGCAAAGTAATTTTAATTAGTAATGTGGCGAATGATAAGTAGTAACAGTAAATTCATTAATTATAAGGTAAAAAATTTAAAAAAAACATATCGCAAAGAAATATTTTCCTAGCTTTATATTTCATTTTCTATAAAAGAAAAAACTGTTCGTAACAGTTGCATGTAGATGAAGAAAATATAAAATAAAATTTATCTTGAACTTTATTATGACATATGTATGAATTTACATTTAGTGAAATGTCATGTGGTGGGATAATGTAGGTACGATTGAATATAACCTGTAAATTTCTCTGTAGGCTGTCAGTTTGTATGTATTATCTACATACCAGTCAGGGGATGTCTAGGTGAGTGTGTGTGTGTTCGTCTGTGCTAGTTATTAACGTTCCCCTTATTGTATGACATAAGCCGCAACTAATGGTATAGTCGTGTAGCCGTACACATAACCCCATTACTTTCATTAACCCACAGAGAGCCCCGCTCGCCTGAACTGTCCTATACACAGCTCCTCTATTTCTCTCTTACTTTACTAACTTGCTAAACTTTCATAGGCCACTAAGCTGTTTTTCATCCACGCGCAGATAAAGTGTTAATCTACATTACCAACTTACTTCGACCAACCCTAACCTCAATGTTGCCTGTTTACCTTTTCTCATTTTCACGTCTTTACCTCAAATATCTATGTACGAAAGTTCACGCTGAACTGTTTATTGTAACATTTGTCATCATGCAAATACTGATGTAATCTACAGTACAAGATAATTCACTTTTGTATTTAGCTTGATTTAAAAGCTTGACATTACGATAAACTTTTTACTTGCAACAGTGTAATTAATGTAAGAAAGAATACATTAAAATACTTTGTAGTGCTACTAGAACATTTCTACAATTTTAATTCGCGCGCCAATTCTAAGTTCATCTAGTACCAGCGCCAGTGTGCCACTTTACGAACTACAATCATCATGATGATCATCGTCATTGTGGAAAGTTAAATTTTTTATAGCCGCAAACAACCGAAGGAAGGAAACTTCGCGTGCTAGATCTGTAATCTGTATATAAAGTTGTACGTTATCTACGTATTTCTTCCCATTGTTCTTTCCTTGTATCAGTGGCGTTCGCGGAGACTTCTTATTGGCAAGATAAGTCCCTTGCTTTTTGTTGTTACCCATCTCATCTCTATGTTTCGTTCTCTCTCACACTACCTTGGCTCCGACTGCTGAGCATTTCTTGCGCTGCAACGCTGTAGGGCATCGACAGTGGAATTGGAAACAGTCACAGTCAACACACAACGTTCGTACGATTGTACGTTTGTTAGTTGAAAGGATTTCTGTAACCATAGCAGCGACTCTTTCTGCGTTTGTTGTTAGTGGTGCACATTGTAATATTTTCTTTTTGAAATGTCATTTAAATTCGTCTGCAAATGGCAAAGTGAATATTCCTCCCGTATTGGCAGATGATTCCATTTTGGAAGATGAAGTTCTTTATACTCATTTTGTAAATAATTCTTAACTTTTATATGGATCTAGTAAGTATTATTAATCAAGTGCCAATATTGAATGAAACGGTTTTTGTTTTAATATAATATTACAGATAAACTGTAGTTTGCCTGTTGATATTAAATCTAATACTTATTCAAACAAGCCGTAACAAGTTGAGTCATCCTTCATATATTCAAACATACCCAAGCGAAATGTATTGATTTTGTTTGGATATATTGAGGTTCGCTCAGGTGATGGTTGTGTTGAGTTGGTACCTTTGTACATACACACTCTTCGCTAGCACCGAGTTTACTTTGGATATTTTTGTCAACAAGGATATTTGAATATTGCCCACCATCCATGTATGTATGGACGAATGGCGGAGTACAGTTATGCAAATGGTCACATACTCGGCATGTGTTGCACAGCTGATGCTGTATAGAAGCATGTTGAGCACAGAAATGACCACAATCGCATCTAACCACACGAACTTTTCAACAAAATTGAACGGTGAAACTTTTTATTATTTGTGTCGTCTAACCTAGATACGAATTTTAATAATAAAATATCGACGCGGCACAAATTCACTTCCAAAACAAAGTTATTAAACAATTCTTACGGTGCAGATGAAAATTATGTTAAATATTTATTTCAAAACTTTTCCACAGCTCAACTCAAGACGAGAATTCTATTTTCAGTCCGTAATTTCAGTTTTTATTAATGTACACAAGATTAAATCTAGTGTCATTTGAAAATTGCACTGGAAATAAAATGTTTCGAAGACGAAGAATGAAGTACGTAGGAATCTTGTAAATAGTCATTGTACTTTATAATTGGAACTAAAAGTTCACAAGAGTAGTTTTTCCTTCTGACCTTGGTACGGGTATAAACGTGGCCCATGCTATCTTGTCAGTGTAAACTTTATAAAACAAGACAGATAAATCCTTAAGCGGATTCTGCTTTAATGGTGGAATGGACTGAAGCAAGAAGTGCACTGCACTTGTAATGTACAAAGGTAATATACAGTCTCTAGTGCCCTTCTACACAGAACTGAAGCACAGACATTGTCTCATTACGTACGTTTCATTATACTTAGTTATTAGTTCATCATTGTGCTCGGTGAAATACTTACGTATGCGGGTATTATTTATTTCGCAAACGCATATCTCTCATTGAATACGCTCTGGCGAAACCATCATTTGCAGAAGCAATTATAACTTACACTAAATTGCAGTTAACCTATATTTCCACGTAGCACTGCTTTATATATTCTGCATCTGTCAAAAAATACTAGTAAATTGGAATTATTTACTGGAACATGATCACAATCTAATTCGTTCAGAATATCAACAGTCTGAAATACTTTCGGACAGAAATCCTACACTACACAAGAGAATTAGTCACCAGCCTGACTTTTCCCACTGGTAATAGTTAATCTTTTATTAACCGAGTCGCTTTAAAACGCCAGAGGGCATTACCACATAGTTTAATTAACGACAACAAAAGTAAAACAACACACAGAGCAGGGGAGCAAAAACAAAAAATGGCGAAATACAAAACAAAAATGTACGCGTTAAATACACTTAAAAACGTGTTAAGCAATAAATTCACGGACCGAATGTGGTAACGGTGTACAGCGTCGGTTGTAACCGGTAACTGGCGAATAGGCACTAGCGGTAACATCAGGAAACATGTATGTGTCGTTGTGGACGCAAAAAAAGGTTTGTTTGATAGCCACGCACGCGACAACAGCGCTAGTAGTGATTCTATGTTGACATTTAAATGTTGTGTTTGTCAGTTCACTAATACCATCACCTCACAAAAATAGAGTCACAAAGCTAACCACATTGTCAATCAGAGTAATGAGTAGTATAATATACATTAGAAATTACATTTTTAAATAACGAAATATTCTAGGTTAAGAATATTGTAAACAAAGAAGTAAGTGTAATGTTTTCTAAAACAGTTTTAAGATTTTGATAGAAAATTTTAATTCGTCAGATCGAAAACTTGTGATGAATAATATGAAAAATACTAGTAACATCTTACACCAATCTAATTTAACATCTGGGATTAAATTCTGCGTAGCCTAGTTTCAGCTTAGAACAACGATTTATTTAAGCCGAGCAGCTTACGGCAGAATTTCGTGCCAGTGTCGAAAGACGAGGTAATTTATTAGGAAGTTACGTGTTGTGTTTCTACGGCGCAAACGAGAAAAATCCGTGAAATGGACATGAGGAAGAGTTCATCTATCAGCCATCATCGTTGAACGAGAGGTAATTAGTTACTGCCAAGTGCACGGCAGACGAAGAAAACACGAAATACTTTTTTTATGTTTCTCAAAACCCTGTATCTTAATTTCTTTAACAAATCTCCGCTATTGTATGCTTCAGATAAGTGATATAATTTTCGCAGAAACTTCTACCGCAAACCATTTCAAATGAAATGTAAAAAATCTGAACGAAAAGGGAACCGGCAAATTTTAATTCGAAGTAGACATATTTACATGTGCACAGGGTAGAGATTTTGGTATTAGAATTTCTTTGATCATTGTAAATTTTCTGCTCGTTTTGATGTAATTGGTGCTAGATATTTTGAAGTGAACGTGTAAAAGGGAATGCCGTGTGCATGGAAAGGGCGCAAGAGGGAAGGATGAGGGTTGGAAGGCGGGGGAAGAAAGTAATGTGCAAAATAAAGAAATTACGAAGTGGAAAGGAGATGTGTGAGAAGTGGAGCGTGAAGACAGAAGATTTCCTGATAATTTCTATCTACCATCATAATTCAATCGCTTAAATACTTCTGGAAACTTCTTATTGCTTCACACTTGAATTCACTAAGAAGCACAAAGGACTTCTTATTCTTTGAATATAACGGGCCACGGCGTTTTTTTTTATCCATTATTGCTATACAGGAGCAGAAGTAAAAATAGTAGTAGAATATAGATTACCTCTACAGTGATATAGCCAATTGTAATCAGGAAAAAAATCCTTGAAGTTTTTATAAAAACTAATATAATGATATTTAATTGTAATCAAGAATACTAATATTGCTAACTATTTTCACAATTTTATAATATATAATTAACTGTATTTGATTACAGTAGTATGCGAAATTAGTTTCTTTTAATGCAAAAAAACAGTTAACCTAAAAATAGTCAGCTTCTCTTTAAATTAACCAAGTTTACAATAAAAATCCTTTCGCAAGAATTTAATTTCAAACATAGAATTTATTCAACAACCGCTTGAAATTATTCTCTTCGTTAGTGTATTTTTATCACGACATAATTGTAAATTCCTACAATATTTTCTCTTCGAATCTTTGTAGAAATTATTCCCCAAATATGTGTCCTATCAAATACGATTTTTTCTCGTCACATTAAACGTTGGTTTACCACACAGAAAGAATGAAAAAAAAAAATTGGCTGCCACAGGATTCTCCGCGTGAATCCGTTACAGAGAGTGGCAAGAGGTACACGTTCCACAAAAGCTCGACGATACGTGCTTTGCGACATACCGTAGCTTAACGTGCAAGTTTCACGCTCCACGACGCAGTAATTGGAATCGGGGACATATATGCAGAAATGACATTCCAAAATTCCACTACTCTAACTCGTATTTGCGCAGATTTTAAGGTTATGTAGTAAATTGTAAAATTTCGAGTAATGTTGCTTATTACATATTTGTTAAGCATGCAATACCATTCTATCTCTACCGTTGTCTTGTTCAAATCCACATCCATTATACATGGATGCTCCCTCTGTGAGAATATCAGGTACGTTAACGTTTCAGAATTAACACAAATATTCGAACAAGGATTTGCAACATTAACTGACCGCTGTCTGACATGTCTATGTAGTGTTCCTAAACTGTTGAGGCGAGCGCTAATTACTAGGGCAGTTTAGGGGGGGGGGGGTCATAGTTCAGAGCTGTATATATGTTGGAAGGGGCGCCGGTTTGGTTTGTAGGTAGGATTACAATTTAATATAAACTAGTTTGTCAATTGTCATGTTAATGCCAGACTAACGTGATAATGGAGGTATTAATTATTCCGGTGTCATGTCAAAATGTCAAGGGAATTAATATATTGGCAGGTTATCTCTCATATATCGCACAAATCACGTCACAATGAATTATAACTACTGTAACTGTTATCCCAGGTAACCGTGTGTTGAATGAACACTACAAATGTGTACAATTACCAGTAGACACTTTGATCTAAATAGCATATCATCCCCAATAGACAATACTCTTCATCTACATTACATCGAACTATCGAACAACTTTAACAATATTGACATTTCACCTCTCATCTATCCAAGTTACTTTTAAACAACATTATTCACTAGGAAATAGTAATGATTTTCTGTACTTTGTATAATTTATACAGTTTGGGCATTGGTCCCAATTATTTGAGACAGTGGCATTAATTCTTGGTACGCCACATAATCCAGTTACGTTGACATTCATGCCCTCATCCATTATATCGAGAGAGTGTACATGCGAAATGCAACTTTTTAACTATCTGGCGGCCGGCCAAACACAAGTACCCACTCGACTTGTATAGCTAGCTACGTGCGTAACGGCTTCCTACTCTTCAATATCCCACTTATATACTATTTCTTTCTCTTTAACTTACAACTAAGAGTTATGTGTACGCGATTCGCACAAGTGTCAAGTGCTTTTTATTAACGCGATCCTTCCTCAGCTCTTGCAATTCATTCCTGTTAAATTCGTGTTCAGGTTCCTTCACCTGATATAACCTAACTTCTGCAGCTGTCAGATTTAAAGTCAACGCTAATTCACGTTAGGTATTCATGTGAAATTCCAAACGTTACACCAGATATTTGCTCTAATGGAAAGTAAATTTTTAAACATAAATATCCCTGCTACTGCGAATAAAGGTCTGTAATTAATATATAGTATATCATGCAAGATGGTACAGAGGTCCCTGGCCGAATTTTCGCTTTTAATTACTTTCCAATTTAGGAAACTTCCTCGGCATAACACACGTATAAAGTTTTAATGAAATTTATTTTGTTGGTAATATTTTTTCCATTAATATTTCAGAATGCAATCAAAACATTGTGTAATTCTTTTCGTAATCAAATTGTTTGTTGGTTTTTCGTTATTTTAGAAGGAATACAACAAACTCGTAATAAAATTTATGTTGTTTTCCAAGAAGATTTCCTTTATTACTCGAGTTCTTTATTACTGACGAAGAAATATTTTTTCTAGTAAGATATGCCTGATAATATTTTTGTAGCATATGTAGCGGTGAATAGATATGTCTCTATGGTCACCGGTGGCTAATTCATTCTATAAGATTGCGTTCTATCGAACTCATGCATTTCCCAGTCAATTATAAGCATGGATCGGGTGTACTTCGTCATTCTGTGGGTTGGTACGTCTGACTGGCATCCGGTTAAAGAGGCTCGTGTACTCTTACAATACCTCTCCTGCCTCCTTGTCGCAGTTCTGTCGTCATCTATCCTCCACTCAGTGTTCGTATCCTTGTCTGCAGACCAAGCACAACGGGTAGTGACTTATGTTTGATAACAAGATGGTCCTAAACAAACCGACGTGATTAAATTCTCGGGATTATGTACAACCGGGTGGTACGTGCGGGAGTGTAGTTAGGGACCAGTGGAATGGGCCGTACAGTGGTTAATCCGGAAACGGGTCGTCTAACGGCCTGGCCGCATGCCCGGCCTCGTCTATTTGTGGCGATATTCTGGTTTGTTGTGCGACTCATCTCCATGTTACATTGATATTGAGCATGTCATGGAAAAAGGAACACAACCACATTCAGTAAACCGTTTACCAAACGGCACATCAACTATTACTGTAATGTCAGCTTGTATGAACTAAATTTATAATTGGCATCAATAGTAGTTACACATTTATCTTCTCTGTAAAATATAACATGAACAATGCAGGTTAAAACGTCAAGTTTTACATGAACGTGTGTTGTGCAAATGAACGAGATTTTAAACACGAATGCAGCAGTAACTTGCAGGAGGGAACACATATTATGTTTAGAGCTAAATGAAACGTAATATTACATTCATAAGTTTCATCTTTGCATAAATTGTGAAACAAAGCAAGATTCTTCTACGGCTAGAATCACAACTTATATAATATGATGTTTGGCGAGAAAAGGAAGATGGTGCATGCTGGTTTAGTGTAGTCTGCATGTAAACTACCAGCTCATATGTTGCAGCCAGCCAACACGTACACATACACTGGTGCTAGTCCTGCTGTTGGTACTGGTGCCCGTATAAGTCTCTATGTTCTGTTGTACGCTATGGAAATTGCACATAAATTGTTCGTCGTAAAACCCGTGTCTTCTGCTCACTATCTGGCAAATGGAATACAAATTTTTCAGAAAATTGAAAACTAAAGATGCTCTTCTCATTTTCCCAGTTTTCTTTTCAAATAGCGTCTGTTTCTTTCCTCTGTTTGTTGAGGTTAAACATCTCTCGTGTATTCTTTCTTATTTTACTGTAAGTAGGTATGCATTGTAGGCAAGCAATGTAGTGTATAAGTTTTAGCAAAATATTATTCAATGAACAAAACGGCATGTATTAAAAATTGAAAACTCTAAATTTTTTATTTGAAAATTTCAAGGGGCATTAGATATTCCATTAGAGAAATACCGAATTACGTTCCTAATTTTCCCGAATACAAAAATATACATTGACACACATGAAAGGTTCCCAATTACTGATTTCATTTGACAGCATAACCTAACTCTTTCATTAAACCAATATACACATTACCGTTCTCAAACAAATATGGCTGTATCATTTACTTAAAATATACCAACCGTATAAAATCAAACCAAATATCCCAACGAAAAACAGTAAAAACCCACAATTTATATACGGATGTACTTCAACATTCCAAAAACAACAAACATACGAGTTGCGCGACATGGACGGGAAGGAAGAGGGGTGTAAGCAAATTTACGCGTCCTCGATTCGTTTGCAGCGGTCGGTTTTGGCCAATTTTATTTAACGTCAACAGGCAGTGTAGTTTTTTTCCGTTAAAGAATATGGCGGAGAATAAAATACGACATAAAACCGACTACACCCGAATGGGACGGACGGGGAAAACACATTTTTTTCTCGCTATATGTGGGTGTGTCGGTCTAACGGACGTTACATCGTTTATTGCGACAGTACAATATTAAATATTGTCGCTGGGATGCAACGCAGCACCGCCGTATCCCGTGATGCTCGCCGCCAAGGGCTATGCGTCCTCGGGGAAATTTTACAAATGAGAAACAAGATGTGACGTGCCCGCCACAGTACCATGTACGTTCCACCGAAGTAACGTACGCTGGCACGTGCTTACAGTCTGCACCGCTACGAGCGCACGTCATCTTAAATGGCCGGCGCGCGGGAATTACAAAAACTCGTGTGAGCGTCTCGACAGTTTGCTGGGCTTCTGTTCGACAAGTTTCCAGCTCTACAACGTCGGTAGGAAGTTTGCGCTGAGCTTTTTTGGTGCACGGTACATCTGCATATTGCACGATATATTACGGGGTTCCGTTGTAACAAGTAAGAACGTGCCAGTCAAGTATTTGTAACTGTTTTCAATGAAATATTACTACCGGCAAATACATTGCGGTCTGTACAAATTAAAACTGCATTAAACGTTGAAGAATGGTTGAAAATGTATGGTGCATACAGAATAAGAAAAAAATCTCTAAATAATTTTACTCACATATCAGTTATATTTATTATCGTTTAAAGTGTTCGTATACAATTTAAATTTCAATTGAAATATACATATTTTCACCACAAACATATAATATTTATCCAGTCTCCCTTTGCATATATCTGCCGGTGATCCGCATCAGAGGTTCCTGAACTGACACATTCCTTTGGCTCTGTTCATCACAGACATACATCGCTGTTAATTCACGCTTTTTTTCCGGCCCCATTCGCAATCACAAAAACTGACAAACATGCGAGACAGCACAAGCAAACCCTCGTACATATTTTCGTAAATTCACACAATATTTCTACAAATATAAACTTTGCAGAGGAAACAGATCGACCGATTTCCGAGGGGTTGGAGTTATCAAGGTTGGTGCAACCGCCCACCTCAACCACATACTTGGAAGGGTGACACCACCTTCATGTGATGTTGACCAATAACTTCCCTATCGTATTTAGTTTTGATGTACAGCCACGCCAAAGCAATGGTGAATTGAGGGTGAAAATAGGTAAAGACATTCAAACAAAAAGGAAAAATTAAGCACAACGAAGGGGACATTTTTTTCAACGTCCATGTTTCCACTTTTATACGCCAAATTGGGAAACGATCAATCAATACAAATTGAAAAATCCATGTGTCAACAATTTCATTACATCAAAAAATGATTGGTAATTTCTAAAAATGGGACTGTATGTTTATGTCATTTGTGAAAGACTGTTAGGAACAAGGAACGTTTTTAGATTTTTTTACCCTGTAAAAAATTGCGGCGTAAATGTTGTCCATTTTAATATTTTATTACAAAACACTTGTATAAATGTTTTGCCGTATGTACTTTTAGTATCACATAATAAATATAAAACATTTACTGCGATTTTATCTACTAAGCCCACTCATATATTCAGATTAAATATTTATTATTGTAGTTGATGGTAACCAATGAAAAGAGTATTGGAGAATTGATGTATAGATACGGAAATATGGCAACTGTTTTGTTGAATCTTGTTACTGACACTGGTAGAACAAAAACAGATAAAGTAAAAAATAAATCGTGCATTAAAACAACAGTTTTGTGTACCAATGAATGTCAATAGGCAATTTAAGAAAATTTCGGGTAAATTTATTTGAGGTCCCCGAAGCCCCGGGCAGCTATTGATAAGCGAAAGTGGCCGGATCCAAGACGCTGTGCTAATAAATAGGACGTGAAAAGGGCCGGCCGTGAGATGTACAGCTCGGTAGTTCCTGAAGGATCGACGTCCTGTTCTGTTAATGTCGTCTATATCTTCCAACGGGGAAACACAGAGCACACTTCGGGTTGAACCTCTACCGAGCATATCTACTACGTGTTCCCTTTCAGATTTCACATTTCGTGAATATCATTTGTGACATATTTCATTCGTTCCACCCGACAGCCGTGTCCACACTAAGTAGGCCAACCTGCATGTTCCGTGTGAAATCAGTTGTATTTCTTCGGAATGTTCCTCTTCGCCATTGGCTCTATTCACGTTGAAATTTTTCTGACAACACGCACATGTCAAATAAAGAAGTTCCTAAAATAGACCAATATTTCTACCAATGTATCACTTCGTATTAACTATTATACTTCAAACCAAAATATATATGATCAGGCATGCACTTTTTCTCTACTATGTTATTCATACAGAACTAAATTTGATTCTAACCATAAAAGATTTTTTTTTCATATAACTTACTAGTAGATATTCTACTATTCCTGGATGTTCTCATATTGACAAATAAATATGTCGCTTAAAGGTGCTCTGACACAATATTCATGAATTGTTCAGTCTGGCATAGCTATTGTTAATATCAACGTTGAAGTTTAATAATGCACCATGTTCTGAATGCTTATTGCACAATCAGCTGATGGAATATTGAATGCATACCTTACTCTGCTTATCCATGCGTGTGTGAATGTTGCGACATACAATCAATGTAGAAGTGTGTGTCGTGTTGTATTATATCTAGAGTACAGTGCACTTGCCCCCAGGGACCTGTCAGTTGACGCGCACAACTCGTAACGTTATTATAACCTCACATTCGGTCAATCAAACATCAAATTGTACATGCTACAAGCTAACACAACACACCACATGCAAGGTATTATCCCCGTAATACCACGGCCGCAAAATGTAAATATTTTTACAGTGTTAACGAGATTTGCTTGCACAGTGAATAACGAAACGATACTGATACTAGTGATGTACATCAAAGCTGGTATTACACTGAAATAAATGAGTTAGTCTATTTACTCCTGTACCAGATTTTTTTTTGTTTGCTAACGTTGTTTGCTACGCTTACATTTTGGATTCCATAGCACAACTAACTTACGATAATTCTTCAATCATTTTACTGACCGGTGATACAATTTTGTATATAGAATGTGAACATTGTCAAAATTAGGATAATTTGATTGCGTTTTCCGCATGAAACAGCTCAGTGATCGTAAATTAAAATGTTAAGGCTATAATTTTCATTTTCCCATTCCGGGTGTTCTTTGTCTCTCGCTCTCTCTCGCACACCCAGTATATGTAGGTGAATACCTTTCACATAATTTACATGAGCCATTTCGACTATAATCATGGTGTATTAATCTAGATTTTGGTCAAATTCAATTTGGAATTAATTTCAATCAATGCTCAGTACCTAATTACTACCGCGAATTTAACTGACAATGCAAACTTTATTAATATCGCTACTATATTCACACACAAGCATCATACCAGTATGTAGTGATGTGTTCCCATACGAGTATGTATGTATGTATGTATGTATGAGAGATATAACTGAACACTGATACACGGGAACACATTATATGAACATTGTTCAAGGCAGTTCAAATTATTACACCACTAGCTGTTATATTTAGCACCAGTAGTAATATTAGTAGTAATACTAGCACCAGAGGCGACCTATTAGCATACCAGGTATTATATTGGCAGCAATATTTATTGATGATTAACCATGAAAGTGCTTTATGAGTTAATGCATTGAAATAACTATGAAGAACAGAACTGCATTGACGTATTAATACTGAACGGTCTTGATTTAAATGTAAGCAAAACTAGTCATTGAAATAGTATATGCAATTTGCAAGTGTCAAAATAGAATTCGTAAAAAAAGGTGTTTTCTTCTACTTTTCAAGTATCCTCAATGTGAAGAAAAAGAAAATAAGGTTATAATAAATGTTTAATTCTGTTATACGAAGGTTTTTGATATTATTTCATACTAATCCAATTTCTAGTGTATTGTAAATTAGAATTTGTAATGAATTTCACTATGGACCCTATACGTACTACTGGTCTGGAATAATAACTTGTATTCCTTTCAGTCTCCAATCAGTATGCCACTCGTTTGACCAAATTCGAGTAACTATAGTTCTGATTTATATACAAGACATCTAACACGATTCTGCCTCGTCCAATCCAGACTAGACCAGTTCGTTATAATATATTGTGTTCGGTGTACGATTGTGTTTGTATATATGTTATACGTTGCTCTGATCCTTTTCTCTATAAAGGTATGTGTGTGAGTCTTGTTTAAACAAAGGTCTCCTTGCGTCGTTCTCTTTACTCTCTGCGTGTATGCGGACAGGACAACTCGACTTGTAATCACAGCATTCTGATACTGGACACAGGACGTAAACAAAGCAAAAGCCATATTGAAGTGTCAGTTTTCGGGCATGTGAAAACTTTAAATTGAAAGCAATGGAGCACGATTCGGTTGGGATCAGATAGACAGCGAACCAAACTAGCATTCGCAGACTCTACTACCACATGGACCATGATCTGAAAGAAATCATACTTTCTCTCATTCACTCGTACACATCTGTCTTTCTGTCGCACTCTTGGGGCTGAACATAAGCGTGCAGTCTGTACAATCTTAAACATATGATATTCCGTGAAATCTCCAATTAGTATTAACATGAATTCGTAGATAACTTCTCTGTAATTTTACTTGAATGCTGCATTTCAGAATAACTGAAACTTTGCCATTTTCTTCGTAGGATGTGGAGCCCCCAATGGAGAGGTTGATGCACCGGCTATGGAAGGACTATCGGTGACAGGAAGGATATATCTACCACTACTCCCTTCCATTGCTCTGCTTTACCTTTTCTCTTTGTCTAGCACATTGCTCTGCTCGTTCTCACTTGCCGGCTACTGCTACTGGTGCTCTTGAGGAGGTATCCTTTTCCTTTATATTCCTTTTCTCTTCCCAGCTTACGATCAGTGTGTAATTGCAATCGATCGCCGGCCCGACAGACAGGATGTGCGGTACGGTGGTGCACATACTAAACCCATTGGTGCTCCACGCTGCAGGTTATACTATCCAGAGCTAGGCATTGGCGTTGCTGCAACTATTACCAGCACCAAATCCACCGACACGAACATGTGTGAGTATGTGTGCGATCCCTCTGCTGAAACAATGCCCTCTTGCTCGTATCTGAGATCCGGGATCAACTGTTCGAAACTTGACAGGAATATGAAAACGTTTATCGACAAGTACATTAATAAGAAATTCCACAGATACACACTGGACCGAGAATTATATTGTATTGATAATACTATAATATTGTTAGTATTATTTGACAATTATAACTAGGTATTTATCATAATAAACAAAAAATATCCATACATTTATCTTACATTTCACGAATTTAACTCAAATTCTAACCTAATAAATAATTTCCCTCATTCTTGATTAAATATTTACTAATTACACGTAGATATTTGATCATATTATTATTAATTTACATTTTTAATTATTTATAAATATTTACTATCTAATATTAATTTAAAAAAACAGTTTTCTGTAAATGTATAAAACCCATGTTATTACAGTGATGTTTATTGTATATTATTTTATACGAAGGGATAACGGTTCATTTGTAAATCCGTGTTTTTAATTAATTTAACATTTAAATATCATTAATCACCGTTCCTATAACTGAGCAATCTCCAGTTTGTAGAAAAATCACTTGAGTAATTTATTCGGTGTAATTGTGGTAGTAGTAAATATCACCATCATCCAGTTAGCCTTGCTTTTGCTCCCTTTCATTTGCCTCCAGCTGATTCACACTTCGGCTTCCTTGCTCTTACTCTTTTCGTTACTTGTTTACCGGCTGTGAAATTTCAATTTGGCTGTTATTTTTGTCGGCACGACTGGAACACAGCTGTGGCAGGTTCGATTAGTACGTTTCAAAAGTAAAATGAAATTTTAATCAATCTGTCAGACGGTTTTGCAGAATGAGGTTAGATTGGACGCTGCGTGAGCTGATGAGCATTTTTTTCAATTAATTTCTCCACAGATATCTTTATTTTTATTCCATCTGACGACACCATTACAGTGGGCCACTTCATTATGACACTCACAGTTCACAGTAATAGCTTATTTGTGTGGGGGGGGGGGGCACACTGGAACACCACGCAACCAGCACCCAGACAGTTTGCATTTCATGCAAATTAAAAAAAAAGTTTAAGACAATGAAGACGGTGTCGCGGCGTCGTTACAAACTTTTAATGAAATGGTTTGTCGGGAATGTTCATTTGAATTTACTGCCGAGCAATAAATATTAATGTGTCCTCCGGTTTTCTCATTATTCTTTGCGCCGTTTACTACGAAACATTTGCTAAGCGAAACTACACCAAAGCAGAACCAGTTGCAAGTGAAAGTCAACAGTCGGTCATTGGAGCAGTATTAAAATAACACATAAAAAGATCTAATCTTATAACCTTACTTTATATCATGCATATTATTATTATCAACACTGAACTTCTTTCACCGTGACACTTGATTCTTCAATACTTTTATATGTGTTTACAGAAAGGGTAACCCTTAGTATTGTAGCTTTGGTAATACCCAAGTAACAATGCGTACTGTCAACGCACCCAGAACTATACGACATGCGGGCAGGACAGTGTGGTGGGATCGTATCGGACTGTGTCGGTTGATTAATGTGACACGTCGGCGCGTGGAGAATGCACGCATGTGGCGCTGCAAGCGCCGGAAACGACATCAAACGCGCTACGCAAACAACCACGAAATGCCATGTCACTTCCACATGTTTTCCTAACACGCCATCGCTAATTCACGGCCGTTTTTCAAACCATTCGCTTCACACATACACAACATGTGCATATATACATTGAATCGGCTGCACCACAGATTCATTCCAACATTCAATACTATTCACTATTTTATATATCGATAACTAGTTTATATAGTTAGAAAATTCAACATTCTCAATCTTTAGGTTAAACGGGAGAAGGGATACAACTGTGCAACCCTCATTCAGAATGTTTACGGTCGCCTCTGGTAAAATTTGTTCATAAAAATTCAGTTCACGTTTTGGAAATATAATCGGTGTACTAAACGAAAATTTATGCACTCGCCTTTTTAACATTCTGGCACTCTGTTAGTGCTCATATTTCATACAGCATCCTGATCTGCTTTGCACCACCGTCCGTTCTAGCACAGGGGACACTCGTGACATCTTTAAGAACATATCACACATGCATGCTCAGCAAGATATAGTCTCCACACACAGACACATCTATCGGTATACATTTATGTATAATTGCATTAATACAACTGCAAATGCAAATATACGACCTTCTTGATAACAGTGTACTCTTACACTTTTAAGTGACAGGGGACTTATTCCGTAACTTATTGACATTAAAAGTGTTTATATACCAACATAATCAAAGCAGCAGTAGATAAAAAGAAGACCCGAGGACGGAGTATACTCTGGGAAGGATGAGAGATGTCAAAAGGAGAAATACACCACTTGATAATGTCTCCAATCTTCCAACCGAGGTTAACAATTCAACATCTCAAACAACACTGGACAAACGAAAGAAAACAGTTCATTATTGTGTTGAATTATTCTTTCTGTTCTTGTTGGCCATTAATTGCCGTTGTAATTTTGTGTAATTTGAATTTAAACGCTGCTAAAATACATTTACTCGTGCATACACAGACAATTTCTCGCGAATTAATTGTTCCCCGCTAGCTGATTTAATTAAAAGTGATGTTCATTATTAGATAATCTACTTGCATACAGATAAGCCCCCGGTTTAAAACTGTAATTTTTACAATATGATTGCGTTCAAACACGATTGCTAAATCTATAATATACATTAAATACTTTTACATGTAGAAAGAAGTCAGCGAAATAGTTTGACAATAGATAATATAACAGTGAGCCAATAAAGAGTTCTAGCTTCACTTTAAATAGATGCTATCATGAAATCTATCAATACATTCAAGGTAAAATATACAATACATGTCCAATAATTCATGCTGATGTAAGGATATATTTAGCAGAGATTCACAAGTGTTTGTGTATGTTGCTAGTAGTGAGCTGACTGTTACAAAGTTCAAGTTAGTTAACTGGTAAGTTGTTGGAGCATTCAACGTACATAACTCTGCATATTATACATGCACAGGCTAGGTCGTAGTTCGTGTCAGTATTGTATATGCAGAACACTGATTATTGTACTTTACCTACCATATTTCAAACATAGAACACATATGACTAAATAAAATATTCACCACACTAAAAGCTTCTTTCATCGGTATACAAACCATTTTCCATACAACAATAGCACTGATTACTGTTATTTTAAAATTACAAACACATTTATACTATTATTATTAATATTGCAAGACAAAAATAGCTTCATAAAGCTATCCAAACTAAGAATATTTGTAAGACTGCAAGAAAAATAAAGCACAGTATAAAATAATTATTATTTGCACCGAATACGTTACTGAACGCACACTGCTGTCACTATTTCTGTTGTTTGTATATAAATATGTTCATTAAAATGCACCTAGAGTCCATCTTTGTTTCACAGTTGTACTTGTCATTTAGTTTATTATTCAGTGCGTTCGTAGTGACCCAGGTCTCGCGTTCATGTACTAAAGTCCAGTCGTGCCATTGTGACCTCTGTGTAAACCACCGAAGCGTAGAACGCACACACACACTGCCCGCTGGAGTCAAACGGGCAACAGTACTGACCGAACGGGCACGTACACAAACCTTGGAATGCGGGTTCAACCAACATCACCGCTAACACTCACTCACACACACACGTACAACAGTATATACAGTTAGTAGAGGTATGTACATGTGTATCACCTTACTATTACCGTTTTCATTTTCATCCATTTGCATGTCATTTAAACAAACACTGACTTGACGTTACAATTTACTGATCTGTGTTCCATCGTCACCAATGGAGTTTACGGAGAAACGTTAGCTATTCGGTTAGTTAAACCGAATGCACGAAATGGTTCCATTCGCCTTCTAAATGCATCAATGCAAGTTTAAATCCCAATAGGATCCGGCATGCAATCCACATCGTACGGCATTGCGCAGAGCCGTAAGACCTAGGGGATGTCACGTATCTAACCGGTCACGGATTAGCAGATCACGGCTGCTGGCAGATAATCCGACACTAGCTCACTCCAACGGCGAGCAGTGCAATGCACAAGATTCAGAGATAAATTCTAGTGTACAGTGAGATTCGTAAAAAGAAGAAAATCCACGACAGAAGCAGAAAAACAGCAAGAAGAAGAAGAAAAAAACGCAGCGACTCATATTTAGTCACTAAAGGTGAAATCTCAAAAATAAAATGGAAGAATCACGCGAAGCGAGATTCATGGAGAAAGACATATTCAAAATGAGGACGAAAGAGGAAAATAATAAAGAACGAATCGTACGTACTTCATGTGATACCCGTGCGTGACAAAAATAAATATCTAGCACAACTTGGTGTAGGCCAGAAGTAAGATTTTTGAGAGAAAACTGAAAGAGTAAATCCCCCTATTCATTTCTATGCACATATATCACCGGTACTGCCTGTGCATCATATGTCTATCGAAACCCATATTTCTTATATACCTATATAACCGACCGACCCGCCATACTTGGAACACGAACATCACTACCACTACTGGTGGCGACGCTACTCTACGTGCGCTGAATGCATTAACTAAAGATTCAGCACATCTCCCCACTTTCAAAGCACACTGTTTTAACCGAATGATCAGAGATGCGTCCCATTCGAAAGCAAGTGATAATTCTGTCAAAGTAATATACAACCTTTAATGCATTACTAGATAAAAAGATTTAAAATATTACATTTGCTTACGTACGTATTTAATACTGTCAGATAACATTGTACAATGATTGTGATTCAAAACAATTCCGTTGTTTTAATATTTCCGTAGATTACTTTTGTCACGAAAATAAATTAACAAATAGATTTTAAACCGACAAAAATAACAATTAAAACTGGGTTTTAATAACAAATAGAATTATTCCATTACTTTCTCCGGCCGAGCAAAATGTCTGACAATGTTTCAGCCTTGTAAATTCTGCTGTTGGCACGGTTCTTATCAAATAACAATAGCGTGCATCTGAGCGCAGAGCTGGTACAGTTAAAGAAGCGTAGCCCGTCACATTGGGGGTGCTAACGCAGAATTTCGTGTTTTAATATTCGCCCGTTGGAGGCGCGCTTCGGTAGTTGATGAAACAACGGACACCCGTAAGTCCTGTTGTAGCTGAATGATTGATGGAGCTGCTGTTACGTGCGATTTCACGGACACACCCTGTCTGGACCAGTTCGCATGCTTGATTTTGAATTTCCATTAGTTTATCGATAAAAGTCTCACAATTCTACAAGGGATATTTGTTTAGCATTTGTTGCACTTGTTACTGGACTATCTTTGATGTAGCTTAGGCCGTGTTCGAATTCAAGATTTTAGTATTTTAGGCAACGAAATTAGGGAGATTTTTTTATCTTGGCGATCAATTTAGGGTATGCAATTCAGGGCGTAGTGTGCGTTTACAAATCCTAATGTCTATTTCTAAAATCCTAACGTTATTTAGTGCACAATTTGGTGGTACATTAGTGCACTAAATAGTCCAATTCGAACGCAGCCTTAGTAAATGTATACACTTACATAAAAAAATTAGTGATTATACAATACCGAAGCCTACCAACCTGCATATTTTACCTCCAAAAACCTACTCTACCAGGGAAATGTAGTTTTTAACAATTACATGCACTGATCACATTAATGCTTTTACTGTGACATATATAATTAGATATAAGTGTATACATACATCTAACCTATATGTATGTCTATTCTCATGGATGTATGTGAGATATTCCATTACGGAACGAACAGTGATGTATCCTGAAGGATGATGCGCACACACACATGCATACGATATACATAAACACTTACAAACACACATTCACTCGACACATTACATGACATTTCAGTACACGAATGAATAGCAACTATGTGTACCTGTACAAATGTGTATGTATGTGTTGAGATGAAACCCGCGGGGCAATTAGTAGATAGAAGTTGCCACAATTAAATTACGAAACTTTGTAATGCAATTAGAAACACGGAATTACCTTCCATCAAAGTTTGATGTTCTTTGTGTTTTATTCACACCCATTGTTCTCTTCTTTACTCTTCTTTCATCTCTCTCTCTCTCTCGCATATACACTTCCATTTCTATATGCGTAAATACATATGCACTTGTGTGTGTGTAACAATACATCAATGTTAAACTTCTACGAAAACTATCAACGCAACACAACACATCCAATTTATAACCGGTAACATTTGCATCTGACAATGAACAGTTGACGCACGACAAAAACATGCACGCAGAAACGGTTCAATCGTTTTTAGATCTAACAGAAATCTTACAACAGTGTGTTACTGTTCAAAGCCTAAGTAATTAATCTTAACTTAGCATTAACTTTAAAATAAACAGTAGCAAACCAATAGAAATGATTACTGGTAACATAATCTACGTATACGAAAATTTACAATACTGTCTATGACATATGACTGATGTCTCTTTGCAAAACTAGTCCGTGTTCATTCCATTTTGTAAATGGTAAAACGTTTTTATAATCCTTATACGGCAATACAGCAGTACTAAATGATTACACCCGTCAGTCAACTATTTTTCATTAATCTAGTACATAAATGATACAATCAGTTTTATTAACAATGGTTAATTGAAAAACAAATGCACAATAGACAGATTTATTTTTCACAAAATACGTTCATACGACAACGTGTATTAATAGTGCATGAGGCTCAAATCAAATATGTTATGAATTTAAATGGTTGTATATAGAACTGATAACGATTGCAAATGTTTTCATGCATCATAAATAATAAATAAATGTTGGAAATTTATTGTTACTTCAAATGAATTGCAACGTGCGGAACAATATTTACTTTGGATATTGGCACCACGCGAATGGAACTATGCTGTTCCATTAATGTACCCCCAGCCAAACGCAAGCGTAGAACACTGTGGATACATTAAACTGTAATAATAACTACCTGTATATTAATAAAAACTATTGCGATTACAATCGGTAGTATTTGCAACTAATGCTAAGCATTACTAACGGTATGTATTATAGAATAATTAGCATATATATTATTATATATGTAGGCAAACGTATGATTAGGGGGTATTTAATTGCAATTTTGGTAGTGATCAGTAACGTAACATTAACAATATATCCAGGATGAATTTCAAATATGGAGATATAAAATTCAGAGGTATATCATATGTATTTTTTTTTACCCAAACTATACACCAAATACGATCATTTTGAAGCAACAAAACACCTAGGATCCACCTCGCCATTACTGAGATGGGGGCGCGACAATGTTTATGTGCCGACGAGACTTTTCAGATCATTGCTCAATCCTAAAAACTTCCTAACAAGTTTCTCTTCATGGGAACATTGTCACAAAGTTTTATGATACAGAAAATTGTTGATTTTATGACGCTAATATAGATAAAAAGTTTTCTTTTTTGTATTATATTTATCAGCGACCAACAAGTTTCTACCGAAACGAAAACTTTATTCAACAATCGAACGTTTAGTTGGTTATATAGCTAATCTAACTCATAACGTCCATGAAATATAGATTCCCCCAGGAGTCATTGCCTATAGACCCTGGCATTATATTCTCTAGTCGAACGAAATCTTCACCGTTCAAAATAATAATATTAGAACGTCTGTGCATTTCAATGATTTCTATATTAACAACAAAACAAATACTCAGAAAGTTCATATTTCAAAACACAAAAAGTGCGGTTACTGTTTTGGAATTAAACAGAACTTCCATTCGTTCGAATCGGGGCTCCCAAAAATAAATAGAACATGTTGACAACATTCCCTCCCCAGTTCCATATATTTTCAATCTTTCGGGTGCCGCGGGCGAGGAAGCAAAAATTAGCGTAGGATATATCCGAATTTACGTACGAAGAAAAATTCAGCACGGCTGTCCGCCTCCGGTATGTGTGCATGTATAGTGTATCCATAGATATAAGAATTTGACTAAACGCAGCATGCTATTAACAGAGGATTATCCCAGATTATACGACATAGTAAATGAATAAAAAGCAGAGATGTATTCAGAAATTTATAAATACATTTTGAAAAATAAAAACAACAAAAATGTGAATATGATATACATCTTAACAATAACAATACAAATTAACATAAATAAATGGAATATTCAATAAATTATTATTACGTCTTAATTATAAACAAAATGTCTCTTGTCTTTCCCGTTAAGAGCATTACAAATTTACCTGAATACCGCCACTACTAGTAGTTTATGGCCTCTCCTGCTGTGAAGGGTACTCCCCTACCTATTAAGGAATCATGTCAAATTCTTATATCTATGGACAGAGTATAACGTCGAACATCATTCCCCCCACTCTATTCCCCCCACCACGCAGCACGGCATAATGTCGGTGGGGGTAGAGTAGCGAGAGGTTTGTTCCGTCATGTGTCCTGATATGTAAATCTCACGGTTGCTGCGCAAGTTACTGGCGTATGTGCATGCAATAAAATTCCTGAATTTATTGGCGAAAAATTTCGTTTGTCCCACTCATGCAGAAGAATTAGATCGAGAATAACTCCAGTCACAGTTTCATCTTCCCTGTGCCGAGCCGCCAAAGGCTACATCGTAGCCTTTTTATTTTTCCAATCTTTACTATCCATTCATCCACAGCAAACCGTAATTTTGCTACTGTATTTAATGCCGACATTTTGTCCAATATTACAGATAAATTTTTTCTATATTCGATAATTTACTGTCATTTTCGTATCTTGTATTTATGAATCATCATTTAAAATGTTGATGTAAACAGTTCAAACATAAATCGTCTCTAATTATACTCATACGTGTCCGTCAAAGTTGTGCTTCGTCTCAATTCATGTATACCATCGATAAAGTTTTGACTTTGAAATCTCATTGGGGTTATTTCTGAAGAAACTTAAAACCTTTTCCAAGGATACATACTAGAAGTGTCAGCGTTACGATGTTAATTGGTAATACAAGAGTATAAGTCTCGTGTCTTTGTATATGGTTGTTGCTCCTTCGTCTTCTTCTTCTTCCTCTTGGCTTCGCGTTTTGTCATATCACAGCGTTAACAAGTTTCCCGTATGCATTATTAATGAGTTATAATGGCAGAGAAGCTATGCCAACCACCTAGAGGCGGCTGAATTCGTAAGGATGCTACACTGACATTCATGTGTTACACTCAGAGGCCTACGAACTTCCGAGTCTCTCATTCAATTTCCGTTCCACGTTTCTCTGTAATTTCTGTTGCGGTACCAACGATGATTACCACTCAACACGATGGTAGCTCTTTCTCAGCATACACAATGTTTTGCTTCTCACTGATTAGAAACTTCAAGAATTCGTGTAAGAGTACACTTAGTTTCTCAATTTCAGTTGCACACATTACAAGAATAACATCGTACAATTTTAAGTATTCTTGGTGTATTACAAAACTAATAATGTAGTAATATATCTAGTACTTCATATCTTTTAGCAATTTACTGAAAAGGTTTATGTACAATGATGCTGTTAGTAGGAATGTTTGAATATATTTAATATATCAATGTGATTATAATGTAGAAATCACGAGAGGAAAATATGTGGAATGGTTAAATACATATAGAGATATGTCTCCATATATAGTAGGTACAATTTCAACGCACAGAATTGCCTAAAGCCCCTCTGGAACGCATAACAACATACACTTCACTAAACCCGCTACGACACAATTTCGTCAAAAATTCGCACACGAGTATTATCAAAACATGCAAATTTCGGTTAACCAGTAACTTTTAATCCTGCATTTACATATTTATTTCGACTCCCGCCGCAAACAGCAGCACAATCACACCAACAGAAGTTGGAAAGTTTGTGGACAGTTGCAATAATACAACATATGGTTGAATGTACACATTCGCATGTGCATATGTATTAAACGTTGAGATAGCAGTAAATACTTCTGAGCAAGATTATTATAAAATATTCACCCGGAAAATATACAGTATACTCGTCGCAAAAAGTTATGCCGTAATTTTATTGACAAATCAAAATTTTACATAATCTTTTTTTAAGCTGAAGACCGTTTATGTAACGAATCTGGATCAGAAATGAATCGGATCATTGTAAATCAAGCTTTATACGTACCATAGTTTGCAAGAGGAACGCTGGATGTTTGGTTATATGTCAGAACACCGCACCTCACCTCTGTACAGCAACGCTTCACTTTATATTAAAATGTTATAGCCATGTTGGTGGTGCTCACAAGCCTTGCACGTATCCTCGGTAACACAGACTTTGTACATGTATTGTAGCGGACAACAGTTTTGACAACCCGTACAACAAACATAACCTCCAAACTGACATTCACTTCTGTCAAACATGTTGCTCTTGTAGTGTTTTGTGCTAGTTCCATTATCGTTTTCGTCAACATATCTGTATGTGTTTATTTATGGTGACAGATGGTTTTAAAGTACATGGTAAGTCTCTCAAAACTAATATCCAACGATGTAAGTCTGTGTACATGTACGTTAATATACTCTGGGTACGCTAGAAGCTTTCATTATGCTCATAGCCGTACAGATATTGAATATTAAATAGAACACCGCGAATTTACATATTGTGATGATACATTTTTACAACATATGCGACAGCTTCCTGGCACTGTAGTCCACCGTGGTCATCGTAAGATGACAGACTTGCAAATGAGATGCAAATGAAGGAAAATATAAAGCTTGTTTCATACAGGTATAACTACTAGATCAAATTTAAAAAAATTCTATATTGATGAAAATGTATTATATATTTATATATTTTCTTGACATTCTTCTCTGAGTTCATTCGGCCTCTTCTGGATTATATTTAATTCTTCCATTCCCCCTCGTAATTCTGGTAATTAATTAATATTTTATTTCCAACCCGTACCCGCTCCTTTCTTTCACGCTTTATTAAACCATATTCTAAATATTCAAATACCTTTGGTAAATCCCCTAACAAGGACACAGCGAGGGGTAATGCGTCATTGCTGCTACCCCCAGCCCATTCTACCTCAACCTTGTCCTTTGGTGGGTTTAAATCAGTTTAGTTTTTCGGTGAGTAGATAAATTAAAATTTTTATTAATCGCAGAACATTTTTCAAGTCATTTTAAAAGTTTTCAGGCTTCATTCCGTGACGAACAAAGTTTTAATGAAATGGTTTGAGAGGATACGTTCATTAAAAATTCCAGGCAATAAAAAATTTAACACGCAATTAGACTTTTCCCATTATTGCGCATTTGCTTACCGAAAAAAAGCTCGATGAAGGCGGGGGGGAAGGGAGTGGTGAAGGGCGGAAGAGGGTAGTTGGACAATTTATATATCCTATTCACTGAATCCACAGCAAGCATTTCTCAGATATACAACTAGCCTGTCAAAGGTTTAAAAATCTACTAACAAATTAAATTGATAAATAAAGTGTTTTCATTTCAGTAAAAAGATTAAGCACGACATTTATTAAATTTTAGACCTTTGACGATAATTTTTCTTATTGATTAGTAGTTGAGAATTATGTTAACACTTTCGCTAACACATATATAACCTTCAATTTTGTACGTTTCTTTAAAAACTATGCACAACTCCTAAATATTACTGGACAAAGCATCACTGGTGATATTCATGACAGGGAACGGGTTAAGGGTTTAAAAAAGACTCTAGCTAAACATAATTACAATTTCATCGTTTAATTGTAACATGTAGATTAAAATAATTGTGCATTTCCATGCAAAAACCAATCACATTTTATTAATAGAATTTCTGTAAAAATAATATTTAATCTGCAAGGAAGTTTACCCACTGAAACTTGTAGAAATTAATTTTCTTGTTCAAACTAGCAAAACCGCGCAAGTGTCTATGTTCTTGGCACTGTATGTCTATATACAGTGTGCTATATGTGTGTGTGAATGTTTGCGTGCATGAGTATGTTTAGTTTCACACGAGAACTCATTAAAGTTTTCTACGTTTCAGGGAATAATTCGTCAGCGAGTAAAGCAAGTCTGTTACCATAGAAACCGTCGAATTTTATTGTGTGTTCACACGTACATGAATAATAATCGTCAATTTTTACAAGTGTCATACTACTTACATAATTAGGAAACTTTAGTTTTAATTACTATTATTTTTGTTTGCACCGATTTACTTGTTAAATCTAACGTAATAGTAAAAAATTAGTAGCAAATTTGCATGCTCAAAGACCACGCCTGCAAAGGCAGTGGTGTAAATAACCTAAAAATCAAATGTCAAACACTATCAAACTTGCGCACAATTGAACACGCACGCTAAACAAGGTTAAAGTAGCAGGAAACTACAGAATTTAATTATTTTATTTTATAGAATAAAAATAATCGGAATAAAAACAATAATTACGGAATTTGTTTAATAAAAATGTAACAGATTTCCTGTAGTTATAGAAACTTTAAATTCGCTGAATTTACAGAATCTAAATAAAAGAGTGAATTTGTTATATTTTTGTTTTCGATTCCAGTGCGCCATAAACAAAAGCTGCATGCGAACATTTGTTTGTTTATTTGTTTGTTTTTAGGTGAAATAAAACTGCAAACTTACCTATCCATCTATATGGCTGGTTTATATTGCACTTGGGAGAGTTCAAAGCGAAATATTTGATTTGTTCCTGGCACAAAGGCGAGCAACGAATAGATGAAAATATTGCTTTTTCTAGAATACATCGCACAACGCCGCCATGGCACAGCGTAACGTTAACGTAGCAACGTTTCAAAATGAAAAAATACATTCCTTTGATATTTATATCGAATCTAAAATTTGCGTACGCCGTCACGATCTGTCGTGTGAAATTTGCTAGGATAAACAGACGTTAATATATTTATATCGTCTTGTCATCATCGAGTCATACACCAAGGACCACAGATCACTCAATCAATCACAACACCCTTACCAATAATCAACGTGGCATTTGAACTGTTCTCTTCCGTAGAAACATGATTCCATTCACGGAAATTCCAAACATGCAATATTATCTTTCTTATCGACTAGTTTATAATTGGATAAATGTCAAACTTCATATCCAGCACACATCTTGTCTTCCGTTCAATGCATTTATATTTAATAACCTGAAACAATTTGGGTGTACATACATATTCTGTACTTTATTTTATTTTTTCTTCAATAAATTCACGAGTATATTCTGTAAATTTAATATCCAAGTTTACGAATATTTTCTCTCGAGTGCAACTCCAACAATCAATGTTTGCTCGCTCAAGTAAATTTTCTCAGTAGCTGTTCGGAGATTTTCGTTTGAGTTTCCAACTTAATTGCACCGTAAAATAAAGGAAGAGGCCGACGCATAGATAAGGCAAGGGTAATAAACGTGGTAGATAGAGAGTTCATTTCTTAGTTTCTTCCTTCCGCGATTCCGTCCGATAAACAATAAGAAGCATTAGTTATAAAGAAGAATCCCGGAAAGATTCAACTGGACTGATAGCATCTATTTGGCTTCTTGGGGGAAATTATGAATTTATTTGATTATTCGTGATAATATTGGAGATATCCGAGAATTAGGCTGCCTTACGACGATATCCTACGGCCTAATGGACAACTTTGCCAAAACACCCGTTTAATTTGATCTTAAGAGAAGAAATTTTACACTAAAATATATTTATTCAAAGTATTTTCCTTACACTAAATGCTCTACCTCACAAACACGTACTGTTGGAAATGATGCAAAGTTCCTTATAAACTGTTCCGATCAGACATTGAATGAAGTAGTCTCCCAGAAGATTGTATATTAAGTTATAGTATTAACGTGATCGCATGATGATTATAAATAAGAATTCTTTTTGTCTTTATTGCATTCATAAAATCAGCATTTTTTCCTATAAGTGTAGCGATGTGAAACTTTGCTTGACTGGACTACGTGCAACCATTTCTATGGCCAAGAAGATGGTAAGTTTGGTAAGCGAAAAGAATGTACCTTTTTGTGTCGTAACGTGCACCGTTAAACGGTCCAACTTCAACACTCAAACGGTAATGTTACGGTTCCTCGTATGTTAATGTCCGTAGCACGAAAATTTTAGAATTCTGCATTCGCATCGCTGCCAAACGTTGGGTGAAAGTATTCGTAAGTTTCTTCGTAACTACTCCCAAGTTGAACAAAGTGTGAAAAAAGAACGACCATACATAAGTTGAGATGTTGAAAAGTTAACACTTACAATTCTTCTTAGTACATTTCAAAGTTCACGAAGATCCCTTTGTAGAAAGTAAATATTTAAATTCTCATTATGTTCCATGATTTCAGTTCATTTCAGTATGTACTTAATGATTAACTAGATAATATTCTGTTATTTTAGTGTTCTTTCAATTCTATTGAAGAAATATCGCATGTTAAACTGGCTGTTCAAGCTGAATACAATCTTCAATATTCATTGTGGACTCTTGGCATGCTCGCGCACACTGCTGAGGACGGTGGAGTGGGAGGTGGGTGCATTTGCTTAGCGTCGTCGTTGCTGTTAACGATTGTTCAACAAATTTACCAAAGCCTCTTAACTCTCGCAGCCAGCAAATTAAACTGTGAATAATAGAAGTTATGCATCAGACGTTGTTTCGTCGTCTTTAGCTAAATATAACCTAAGTGATGCTGACAAGGCCCGCATCATATTCGCAAGAGAACGAGCACGTTCGTCCCTTAAGGCAAATATTGTACCATACAATGCACAGCCATTCATAAACTCATTGCAAAATAGATATTTAACTCAACGCCGTCATCTTTCGTTACACAGAATGTGCAGAAAGATTGAAACACAAAAGCAAACATAGACGACGTTTACAGAACAAGATAATGTAAACTTTACATAGTAATATTAGTTTCGCTTACAGTATATCTTGGAATAAAACTGTAATTGCTTCTTCCAAATCTTTGGTTATAATCTATTCTAACATCGTTGGCCAATCTTCTACTTTATGTCTCTCAATAAGTATAAGAATCATTGGATCTTCGCCTTATTTTCGTTTCTCTGATCTGTCAAATCAGGTACACATGTGAAACACACACGTCACATAACCCTGCAAGTACAGATTGTTAAAATGAAAAGCAATACCGCATCATACCTTGCGTTACCGTGTTCTGACTGAATATGAAACCACGCGAAAGTGTATTCAAAACTTCAACGGTTTTCCAACTACTTTCATATAAACGACAAAAGTTACGCTAGAAGTTCTTGATCTACAAGTTTCAGAGCCGCACACGGCAGTAGTCGATGAATAAAACAGCCAGACAGTCGTACCAACCAACTAAAGAATCAGTTCCCCATTTAGTACCAACCGACGCATACCTCAATCTCTCCAACAAGTAATAGTGAACATTATTTCGTCGTTACGTATTCTAACTGAACAATTCTGGTCTGGTAAAAACTTTTAAATTACATACAAGCGCATATCAATTATGTATTTAGAACTTTATTGAAATGATTAAGGTAAAAACTAAATATTGATGCATATGCAAGAAAGGAATAGACTACATCCAAATTCAAGCATTGTACTGTCAACATTTTTACTGTTTTTATTAAAAATTTAAAATACTTTTTAAATAAAATTATTTGTAGATTTATTTATTATTATAAACATGGAATAGAGGTCGGTGAATTTAATAAATTTTGTCATTTACAGTTACATATTGTACTATGTCATGTAAATAAATATTTTTATGACACATCATGCAGAAACGCTATGCATTGTACAAACAGATTTGTGTTAATAAAATATTTTATCAGTTAAGTAATAATACAAACGCACACGTCTGTATACATAACAATATATAATTAAATTTATTGTTTCTGTAAATAAAAAAAAATGTATTGACGTATTTTATATGTTGCATTGTGTATTTTATTTAAATTGAATTTTGACACAGCGCTTTTAGTAATCTGGTGTTTAATGTAATAAATATGGTAATCAAATTTCCTGTACACTATTCACACATATACTGAAATAACTCATATATATTCAACCCTCATTGTCAGTTCAATCTCTGTGGAATAATAAAATATTTGTACATGGTCCTGGATCATGAAATTACTATTAAAATGTGTCATGATCATGTACATATCAATACCATTCTGGTTCGGGAAAATTTCTGCACTTTTTATATCTTCTAATATGTTTTCTTTACTTCCTAGTTTCATGTACACCAAGCTACAGGCACAATTGCGTTCTATCTAATTCATAAATCATGATACACCACAGGCAAATATCTTCCCACAATGCATCATTCCAAAATGGCGCAATATTACTCGTACCGCATGTATTCAGCTAAACTAAGCACATATATATACGGTGTGTTCGGAAAGTGGCACGTTGTTTAAGAAATCACTGACGGAATCGCAGATTAACACGTGTGCGCTACCAGAATAACGAAGTGACAATACCGACTGTGTGTATATTTATTACTATCACGTACATCCTGTTACCTAACGTCACCCCACCACCAGCACCAATATGGCTACCATTGCTACTACTGTTACCGGTTTCTACTATTTGTGTCGCGTACGAAATCTCCGCGACATCCCTCTCACAGATTGTGCACGTCGTACTATTATTTATGTGGTTTGACACTTCGCATCCTTCTTCAACTATTCCGTTCAAACGTTCACCGATGTATCACAGAATAGCAAACGTTTTTATTTTCAGCTGTTGAGCAAATGTTTTTTAAGGTTAGTTTCATATTTTGGTTAGTCACATTCAGTTACTGTTATAGAAACTTACGTTAACTAACTACGGAAATCGACAAGTGTCTAAATACCACAACGACAGTTTCCAACATCTTACAGTGCGTGTACAAATTAGATCCTGTTTGAACATTTTTGCGCACACAGACAAGTTAATTTGATCAGTGTGGTTGTTAACTGTTTCGAGACGCTTCCTGTCGTAACTGAATAACACACAAGACATGATAGCGGACGGTTTTCTAATTACGAGCTGTTTAAACTTCAGGATAAAATGTGTACAATACGCAAAGTTGAAGTTCACCCGCATCTAACAAGCACCACGCCAGCTCAACCATTGTTGCTCGTCAACGCCTTGCGCATCAACAACTTTCAAGATAACGTCACGCACGCAAACAAACAAAGGATGATGTCTTATTCGTACACACAAGTAAGAATATTTCAGAAACACACACACACACACATAATATGAAACATTAATTTTCTAACCTTAAAATTCAATAGTTAATTTGCGTTGTAGAAAATGTTACCCACCTTGCATATCCATCATAATAAATAGAATAATCTAGGGTTATGTTTTATGCACAAGGACTAACAAAAGGATTTTGCTCGTCCTCACTGTGTGAAATATATAGTCATATTTACAAACAGAAACTATATTCGCGCGTATTCATTTCCATAGCGCAGAGTATCCTATTTATTTGGGATTATCCTTGGCGTATATACATATACATTCATACAATACAAATCATACGGCGTAAATATATAAAACCTGACTGTGAAACTGCATTACCGACTGCGTAGCCCTGCTGTGCACCGTCGGTAATGAGCTTGGTGCGGTGTGTGTCCGTGATATATTCCATATATCATTGCCATTGTATGAAATATCGTGACAGGTCAACGGTGTGGCCATTCCTGTACCCGGGTCACAGATTATTAACACATGTGTCCGTACTCATCCTCTCCTTGCACACACAACATCCACACTGTCCCGTGTTCGTTCAAATGACCGTCCGTTAATTCTTTCAGTTATCATCGACAATGGGCGTGGCCGTGGACTAGGCGAACTAATCGTTAATACTCTGACCTTGACACTATTCGAACTGTCAAAAGTCCTGCCACACGCTTTGTGTCCTTGACTTGTGACCTTGTTTTTATTAATATTGTTCTAAATCAATTATGTATTATTCTGACATTATTTGAGAAGGTAATTCCATTAATTCTGCTACTCAATAATAATAAATAGCATATTCCTTTATTTATTTATAGATACTTTAATTTATACAAATATATTTACAAAACAGTGCGTATCATAATTCTAAAGCCTACTTAAATCTTGACACCGAAGACTATTATCAGATTCTCTTCTGTAATAAATTTGATATTTATCAAAACATTCTCTTATCACTTACAAGATTATAAAAGAGTAGCACAGAATCATATGCATTATCTGCGAAATCTCAAGGCTTACAGAATACAAAAGATTTCCTTCATCCTTTTCTTTTATCGAAGATTTATCTGTGATATGAACAGCAGACGTGTCCGTATGAAGTTCTCTTCTTCTTGTTCTGTTGAAATAGTGCGTGTGTGTGTGTGTGTATATGCCAATGTAAAATGCGTCTGTCCTTGAATCCGACAACATTCTATCCTGTTCGTATGTACATGTGTATGGCTGGGTTTTCACATCTCTGTCTTTCTCTTTCCGATCGTATTCCCACGTTGCTCGTTATCTCAGACACACCCGGTATCTATGAGCGGCCCCAGTATTTGTCGGACACTCGTAGTTTACGATAGCATATCACGGCGAAAGCGATTTGTTTTTGAGAAACGATCCTGAAAGTTTTGAAACAAAGGACACATACAGGGTAGAGATGTTGAGAGATGAACAGACGATTTTCGATGGCACAGGAATGGGTACATACATACACACGCTCCTAGACAGTTGGATACACACGTAACGGATACAAGTCTTTAAGGCGAGAAACTTTGCAGACTAATAAACCAATAATCAGATAAAACACGACATGTGTGAAGTTAAGTAAATAGTTTTATTTTTTAGAACAGAACTACAGTATTACTTAATTCGGTTTACAACAGTACATAACCTTATTATCTTGACATTTCTAAATCATTTTACAATCTCCGTTTGTATAAATCTTCTACGTAACACTAATTTATAATTACGACATAAATTTCGTACATTGCAAACATTCTGATTTTTAATGACAATAAACTTGTTCGATAAGCTGTAATTGATTCTTATTCCGACATTTAATGGATAATGAAACTTATAAATCGATTTTAATAGTATTATGAATGTCAATAAAATTACCGAATTTTTGAAACTTTTCGTATAAAACAGCTTTAAGCAATAATCACAAATCATTTTGTATTTCAATCTCTAGTGGAACTTCAATATTCGTCATTAATCCGTTCCTAAGGAGACGATGAATATTAAAAAGGACGAATATCAAACAACACATCAAACAACTATGATTGTTGTTAAGATTTTTTAATATTTTAGAGGGCTTAGGCTATTGTCTGGAAGTCATCTTCCATTTTGACGTCAGGTAGTGTCCCTGAGCCAACTGACTATCAGCTGACTCATCGGTCACGTCATTAATTGGACGAATATTGACGTTTCGGGCGATTATCAAACAAAAATGTCAACGAAAAAACAGGACGAATTTCAAAAAAGGCGAATATTAGCGTGGACGAATATTGAAATTCCACTGTACATAACCTTTAATATATTCTTCTTCTTTGTCAGGCGAGAGAAGCAACGCCATCTTACGCACGGGCTCGCACACTATGACGATAATGGCCGTAGTGTAATTATTTTAAATTTAACAGACGCGGCCGGCTACGGGCTGGCTGGTAGAGTGGCTGCTAACAAAATTTAAATGTTAATTTTAGTGCACGTATAAAATTATGTACGTAGTATTGTCATTTTCTCTTTATTGGCAGTGTGTATGTTCGCAAGGGTGGATCCGCACTTTACCCGGAACAGTAGAAAATGATTCCTCCGGGACCAGGAGATGGTGGGCACGCGTGAATAATAAATCGGACAAAGAGAAGGGTACACTGCTGTGTGTGTGTGTGAGTGTGGAATATACGCGAAATTTGCGTGTATATACAAGATACTTACAGCATATAGGTTTAAATCAACATTAATGGAACTGTATTTTATCAACTTGTCTCAACAACAGTGCAAAGTGTCTCTTTGCATCTCTCTCTTCTTCTACATACGTACAAGCTTTCGTATTTTCTTTTTATCTTCTTTCACGGCTCTGTTCGTCACCATCTTTACTACTTGTTTAACCCTTACTACATATGCTTTACCTTTACCTCTTACATCTGTCACTTTTACATTGATTATTATTCTATCTTTATTCTTTGTACGATTCTGTCTGTGTCACTATTTTGCATGTTTCGTGTTTGCATACTTGCTAGCTCTTACTCTTCCTTACACATTATCGTTGTTTTCTCATTCGTGATCCTTTTCTATTTTTCTGTATACTTCTTGTTCCGTCACAGTCCATCTTCCTTTGTCGCACTGTATCTGTAGTTCTTGTTTTCCTTGTCTGGTGCTTGTGCTCGTGGTACTGTATCTTGTAGTACGACTATTGCATTCTTCCTCCATTCTATTCTCGTGCTTGTGTTGTTCCATGTTTGTTTTAAGTGTTTAGCAAATTTGTCGCCTGTTCCGCCCCGTAAACGTGTTGGTAATTAATTTTGCATCCTGTACCTGTTATCTCTACTCCTCTGTGCTGCTTTGGAAACAAGTCTTGTCGTTTTGTACGTGGGCTTTGCTCAGGAAATAAACACTGCACATTATAATGTATATGTGTGTACCTTTGTAATTCCTTTGAAAACTCCTATACTAATACACTGTTGCCACACTGTGCCAACAACACTTCAGGTTTGTCTTTGTGCAGTCAATCTTGTATACTGATGTTTACAAAATTGTATCTGCATTCAGTAAATCCAACGATCCATTCGTAAATGTACATTTTTGTAGGTTATTTTATAATACCTACGTAATATCTGATATGTTAACCTCAAAATTATTTCCATAGCAAACAATACAAATATGTCAAACACTGCACTATAACCTAAGTTAAATCAATGTATACTAAGTTAATATTATTCTACACTCAATATTTAATCCAATATGCAGAGTTAAGAACAAAAATAGATTTATGAAAGTTCGTAATATTGTATAGAATACCTATCTGGGTACTTCCGCAAACAGCAACGGCAGCCTAATGCAAGCTTTTAACTTCTTCGAACCTATAAGTGCCCATAAGGTTCATATACAAGTTTTATAATATCAGAAATCAATACATATTACCGGTAAGAACAAGGCTGCTTTCGTCCTAAGTCGAAAAGAAATAATGAGAGTTGAGATGAAGCATTAAAGCTACTCAAATATAATTTAATTCGATTTTCAAGCTTAAACATGAATGTACGCATATGAAGCCTGTTTTTTCGCGTATTCCTTGATAGAATTAATATGTGTTTTTGTTATACGTGGATAAGGAAAGAGTATGTAACTTCTCGCTTGTGTTGTTACCGTTATACGACGTAAGGCCCATGTATTGTAATTTATTCATGGGATTCTAGATGGAAGAAATTATGAAACTTGCATCAGGTACAAAATTTTAGACGTAAAGTTTACAAAGTCATACCGCCTCAGGAAAAATACGATAGGCGGCATTGCGGTCGCGCATCGCTTTTTTAAAAGCACTCTTCAATATTTTACGAAGCAATGAAATTGGATAGAATACGGAGTCGGGCGTTTTATATAAGACATATATTTACTTTCTTTTATATCTATACTTACTCGCACAACACAGCCATTCGACACAGCACAACAAGCAGAGTTAAGCTTCGAATTGAAAATCAAAGATGTAGCAATACACAAGAATAGCAGTACGTAACGTAAACGTAATGTCAATCGGCACTAGAAGCAACCGCACAAGAATATATTAACTCTTCTCAACATACAAGAGAATCTAGTACATATATTTCGATATATTGAAAAACATTTGACATTAAAAGTACTACATTAGTTTACCAGAAAATGTCCATCAATATTTGAACTATTTGCTTATTATAATGCAGTAATGCAAATGGCCTGATGTTATGTATGTAAACAAAGTAACGAAAATATGCTGTAAGACTACATGTAGGTCTTTAGAGTTGTTGCATTTTATTGCTATTGCACTGAACTGGACTGTACGGATGGACAGACTGATTCCGGAGCAAAATCCGAACGGGCAGCAGTTGACCGGAAGTAGAACGGTAATTTACGATGTCGCCATCCTCGCGGACCATACTTCTTTAATACCACTGGTGCAACATTACTATGATATAGTGCAATCATATATTTCAACATTTTATATAGAAACTGGACGGCTGCACTCAGCACCGGATTAAACATTTCATCCCATGCATCATGCGTGTTTAATCTTTGTTTATTACACAGAATAATCCGTGAGTTAAAAGGTCCATAGAAATATTGAAGTTCGCCATGTTTAGAATTCACAAACGTCACATGTAAAATATTTTGTTCCGGAGAAAGAAACTAACTAATATTCCAACAATAATAGTGCAGTAACGACGAGATGTCAGAAATGTCTAATTATTGACTGAATGGTATTACAGCATTCATTGTAGATAGAACGAAGTGAGTAGGAATTATAAAGCCCAGTTAATGGAACAACGGACTCGTGACAATTTCAATTCGATGTCGATAATATCACACAGCTGCATTACATTTACATGTAGCTTTCAGGCAATCCTACACACTTACAAAATGGTGAAACAAGCACTGCATTGGTGGTAGCGTATTACATCTGTAATGGTTAGTGACAGACGATGATGATTGGGGAAAGGTGTATATGTATGCGTATATATGTTACAAATGTGTATTGTGTATGGCACCAATGTATGTGTCTGTATATATGCATGTGAGTATGCCGTAGGGATGTTTGTCGTGTACGATAGCATATGCAATGCTGTTTACATCCACTAACTAATATGTGAGCAAAGCTCACGTTGGTATTGCGTGCCGTTTGTATTGTAGATTGTGTTGACACTGTCGCACATAGCCACACACATACCAACCAACCAACGAACCAGTAAACCGTGGCAACCGGTAACAGTTATACCCCGTAGCATCACCACAGTCAACCTTCCGACAATGCCAGCCAAACCAGACACAGCAAAAACAACATCCGCAACAACTGAACGTTCTATTTGAGGGGATATTATGTTGTACCAGTTAGGATTCCATGTTACGCTAACACATACAGTCCATTCAATACTAAATGTACATATTACTTCAATTTCATAATACATTACGCTGTACAAGAAGATGTAAGTCCATTTAAAGAGAACAATTTTATGTGCATGAAATGCTGGCTGTATAAAATATGTTATGTTTACTATTGTCGTAATAATTACAGTCGAATCAGTGAAGTTTATTCAAACATACAGAGTTTAGCATCAACCTTACATATATGACGGATTGTGTATATGAGTGCAAATCTGTAACCTATTGCTGGATATGTTTTATACGAGCACTGAAAGAATCATAGCATCATTACTTGTGCAGTGTGAAAACCATAATAAAGATATAGCGAAATATCTCGACGCTAAAATCGTACAGCGATGTGACGGGACGTGAAATATTGTACGTAAGTTTCCACACAAATCACAATGAACACAACTCGAAATCAGATTTATATCCTCGCGCAACACATGCACACACATCCATGCACATGAACTTGTAAAATGAAAAATAATAACGTGTCTATTCTTGTTCGCCAGAACTGATCTTAGATGTAAAAATAGTATACCTACACAGAGTCATATATCAGGGTTTTCAGTAATGATTTCCGACATTAGTACAGACTATTCTTACAAAATAATTCGCCGAAAATATGTGAATTTCAATAAATTGGTACGTGGACACGACAGGAAAATATTGATATTTCTATTGGATTACAAAGAAATTAAGTGTTGGAAATTCCGTAGTCGACACTATAGTCCATAATACAATTAGAACCAATGGAGCTGGTGGAGACGTCCATTTCTCATTGGCGGCTCGTTACCGGTACAGTGAGGGGCCTCACAGCCCCCCCAAAAAAGAAACATTTCGACGAAAATTCGTTATCGCATTTGTCGTACGATGAATACCTAACGAAAATCGGATACTTAACCGAAAATCTAATTACACGCTGGCATATTCAGCAGAAACAAAAGATAAAGAGAGATAGACAACTTGAAAGGATACTTTATTCATATTCCAATTGGAAATTTGAACTGATGGTTTCATTGTGCATATTTTTGTGAAAAGCGAAAAGATGGTTTGTTAATCAAATTGTTAGCCAGGAATATGAATGTCCGTGAGGTAAATTACTAAAAACTATTTGAAAAATAAAGTAAAACTTTGATTGAACAAATTCTTCCGCTAGTCCATTGTATAATAAAGTAGGTATGTGAAAAAAACTAGTATTATGAAATGTACTATGTCTGCAAAAGTTATAGACAGAAATGTATTAAATTCTATGATATTCTCCATCCAAGATTGTCTTCCAACAGTGGAGAATCCTAGAGAATATTTGTGTGAATCTCAGACCGTCACGGATAATAGCAGTATCTCACTTTACAAGAAATTGCTCTACTGGAATGTAAGTGATTCTGTGAGATATTCATTGTTCAATCTTCATATGACATTTGGTATTATGAACGTCTAGCAACGAATATTAACACTGACATGGAAATAGTATCAATTTTAGTAAAATAAGGTTCGTTAGTTGAGAAGCGTTCTGTTGTGCTGACATTAAAATGGAGGACTCACATGTCGTAATATGTTATTCTAGGACCTGAATGCAAAACAACATTAGTTACAACTCGACGTAGGTACTGATCTACGTTCAAAGATATATAAGAGTAAATTCACAAGCCCTTCATTAAGGCCACCGGCCTAAATTAAACCCAGTTGAGTATCACGATCAACAAACACACACACACACACACACACACTGAGAACATAAAATTAATCCACGTTTTAATTATCGTTGCAGGGTTTAAATTCAATCATAGAACAATACAAACAAATTAATTGTATTCCTGTGGTACATTCGCTCGTCCACAAGGTTGGTTAATAAGGAGTACTGCAAACAACCTTTACTGACACACATACCTTTTGTGTCTGCATATCTCTCTCTCTAAAGTGGACAATTGCTAGTCACTGTTGACCTCCACTTCCGGGGCGGAGGGGACGAAACCCAGGCAAGAACAATGGTTCATCTGAAACTGAAACAATTCATCGTTGGACGGCTATGGATGGACCCGCGCGCAGTTCTTGTGGTTTGTACACGAAATTTCATTTGGAAATTTCATTTGCTTACCTACCGATTCGGAACTTCGCTCTTCGTCTCTCGCACCAGCCGCTCGCACTCTCTTTTGGAAAGAAGATTAAATCAAGTTGGACGCTAGTTTTGTGTTTTTGTTCGTAAAGTTTGCTACACTGACACAGACTTGGCGCACGGTTTTTTCTGCACGTTTCTATTCTTTCTTTGTTTGGGGATTACTTCAGGTCGATGGGTTTTTACTGGAGGAATAAAAAATAAATATCTTTTCTAGACGTTAGTATATATATATATATATATATATATATATATATATATATATATATATATATATATATATATGAACAGAATAAAATTAACAATTTTTCACTACTTTTTTTTATTTCAAATTGTTTCACATTGAATGAATTAAAATTTACTAAGGAAGCTATGTAAAATACAACTAATTCAATGGTATAATCAATAATACCGCGTATAATACGATGATTCGTTTCTGAATTATTTGTCCTGTCAAAATATAACCAAAAATGATTATCCCTTAAATTCGATCGAATTAAATATGGACATTATTTATCCGGCCTGAATTGCAATTCATGGAACTCTCGTTGATGAAGATATAACTCGCGGAATCAACTCACTGACATGTAAATCATTTTTTATTTAATTAATGCGACATGTTTAATGACTGTTTTATCACATCAGGCTTAGTAACGTGTCCGCTTCGTTCATTAGGTGATATAAATTACCGTTGCCACATTCTACAAATTTTTCCATTTCTCTTCATTCAAACATAAATGATATACCTTAATGTACGAATACGTTTATATTTTATTCGCAAAATGAATTAATACTCCGCCATGTTATTCCCCTGATAACGGTTGAATTTAGTGACTTGGATTATTAGTAACAACTTGTTAAAACGTGACAGCGAAATATAAGTTTTATAAAAAAAAATAAGACAGTATATATGTGTGTAATTTTCTGTGCAATAATTTTGTAAAAAGTTTCACAGCGACGCTTTCAATGATAAAACAAGTACATCTACTTGTTGGAAATTTCCAAGGACTATATTACTAATTCCAACTTCAGAATAATCGGACGCTTAATTGAGATAAATTGCTATTTCGCCAACTGAATAAAAGTTTCGTCTAAAAGAATAAATAGTTTATTAAATTATGTAGCGTTACTTTCGGGAGAACTGTACTTGGTAGTTCATGAACTACTAGATGCAGTAAAACATTACTCCTTCCCCGCACTTGCCTCATCGCCTTTACCCTGACCGTCGTAAGAAGAAGTAAGTCATATTTTTTAGTCGGTATTGTGAAGTATCTTCCAAGGGATATTGCCAGTCGTGCATCAGACGATGAGAAAATATTTCCCAAAGGAACGCTTAAACCAACATAAAACACTAGCTGTTAGATGGACTTTCATATTTTCATCCAGTGTCTATCCAGTTTCCAGTTAATACTCCAAGAAATAGTGGACGAGACAATGTTTATTTTACTCTTTGGTTTGACGGAAATGACGAGATGACATCTAATAATAAAGATATGAAGTGAGAAATAACTCTATATCTTATAACAATTATCTGTCTAGAATCTTTTTTGCATTGCATTTACTTTTTCCCAAAGAAAACATATTCCAATTCCATATTTGTGAACCTAATCGGAATGCTCACCCGAATTTACATCCAAACATATTTCTAAAAAGGAAAAATGAATGTTGTAAAACAGGAGAACGCTAGCGTAATGAGAAGTCGTGCATATTTTACAGTCGTTCATATTGCTTCCACCTTCTACGTATCCGGTATCTCTCGCCTCATCCGCATCCATAACCACTCTGTTATTAATACGTTCCAGTCTGGAAAGTTCGTACAAGTTAGAACCGGAACCTTTAACTAGCATGCTAATATATTTGTGCGCACTTGACAGTTTGTAAAATCAGGTTAGACTGGTCGGTAAAAAGATTCGGTCGCTAACGGTGTGATTAGTGTGGTTAAAAGTTTTTCCCAGTAACAGGATATGGTTGCAGAGCCAAGATTCTTCGTCTTGACAGGCACAACAGTCAAGGATAAGTACAGTGGCAAAAGAACTTAATGAACTCACGATCCTGTAATGAGCTACATGAAAATGTTCAAAGACGAGCTTTTTATCGAATCATGCAAATGATGGCAACCATGGTGGCGCGTATTTCAACTTGGAGTGGTTCCAGATATGTTCCACATCGAGTTCTTCATCAACAATACTAGTACTCGTAATACTCCTCGTTAACTTCGGAAGATTTCACAAACTCATGACAATCTCATTGCTCCTTTGTCATCTTCAACTGTCACCCATATTTTCTCTCTCTCTTAAAGTCCATTGTTGTATTTCTTGTGCCTCACTATGTTTTCTTGTGGCTCCTGCGTCTCTTACAATGCTTCTTCTTCTCTTATTACCTTTCTTCATAATTTGCCGTTTCTTTTGTTACATTATGCCATCCATTTTGTTCTGTTAAATTTTCTCTGTACATTTTGGTTTTTCTAAACTATCTTTCAAATTCTCATCTGTCTTGCTGCCTTCCTCAATTCGACACACTCAAATATCTGAGCATCTTTCAGCTGTACACTCGCTCATCTGTTCACTATGTTTCGCGCTGTGTGTCTGTTTGTATCCTCAACATTCATGTCGCTTGATTTTCGTTATGATGTCGTGTACCCGGAAAGCGTACATTTATAATTGCAACAACTCAGCCCCCGAACCATACTCCTGGTTCCTGAACATGCAAAGATTGTGCCCGCAATTCGGCTATTTGAATACAAGTTTTGGGTTGTTTTATTAAGTTTAACGATGTTTACATTTGTCAAAGTTCTTCCGTTGCCATCATGTGACAGATTCGTTAGCGAAAAACTCTGTCGTATCTCTCGTCTGTAGAACCCCGGTAGTCGTATGATTTTTTTTTCTTTTTGTACATAAATTGGAAGAAGAATATTTTCGTGCATTTGCCAAACTCTACAGCTCGTCTTAGATGATATATACATACAAGACAGTTATTATTGCTCTGATGGTTTCATCCGCGTTCAACCAAATACAATAATAATGAGTACATACTTTAATATCTGTGGTCTATGAACAAATACACATGATGATCTGTGCTGTTTTCTTGTAAAAACGTATACAAAGGCTTCCAGTTTTTATTCGGAGCGTCCAATTGAAGTTAACTTTGTAATGTTTGAATACAGTGAACTCTAATTTAAATCGTTCGTACTGATCATTTCAATGTCGCCCGTCTTCTGTATGAAAACATCTATACAGTTTATATATTTACTATATAACATATTTCTCTCGCCAAACGAGCGGATGAGTGTTTACTTGAGACGCGAATAAATTACGTCATCCCCAGGGACAAGGCGGACTACTGTCGTGTGCTCTCACACACAAGCACAAGCATCCGAACGGCGAGCTTTATAATTTCAGTCGTCGCCAAAAACCCATGAATAAATTACGTGGCCGTGAAATACGACAGCGTTATAAATAATAGGTGATGCAGCGACGACACGAAAGCACGCATGCTTGTGCTCTTTAGAGACAGCCATTCTTCCTTCCGAAAGCTCGTAAAAAGCTTTTATGTTTGGAAATTTTTTAATAAATCAGTGTATTAAATTCTGCGCAGTTTATGATTCAAACATTAGTTGGTTTTTTTCTACTTTTTTTTGTTGCATTAACTTCTCATCGCCTTGGGTCTCGTAAAATGTTCTATGCATCCGAGCGATGCGGTTTCCATTGAAAATTAAAAATTTAAACTGATGAAAATATAATGTACAATAGTTCAGACATGTAGCTGTACCTGCCGTACGTGTATAGTTTAAGATGATCGTAAAATAGTAATGTTTATGTACAACGTGGTGCAGAATTAACTGACCTGATTCATCTCACACCTACGCAAATACTCAGATACACACCGTATTGCATTGTGTTGTAATAATACTGTTGCATCATTATTACAAGCTAGCAAACATCTTCATGAAAACTGTGACTCTTCTAAACCAAATATTTACACCAATCTCCGTACAATCAATATTCATTATAAATATTATCCAAGTGATACGTTGATGTACATATATGTTACCGAATTATGAATCTCGGTAACACTATCGTCTGTTTGTTTTTATTTTGATGTAGTACACCAGGTGAAGGAAATATTTCTTCGTTGTACATTGTTGTTGAAGCTTGGAGAATGATTTGGCATAGTTTGTTCACACGCGAGCACGTTCAGATGTGAAATTGCGGATGGAAGAAAATTAATATGTTCCCGTACATGTTACATATACGATGTACTCCCGACCAAAGTTGAGATAATTTGTTAAAGCAGTAAACACAAAATGAACCAGAGATACAGATCTTGCATGTGAACACTTCAACCGGTTACCGGTGGTAGAGTAACCGGATACCGAATGTCACTAACAGTCATTATGATTCATCTACAATTCGGTTCCATCGACTTCATCTTTTCATTATATTTATAATGTGATTACATCCGGACAGAAGTAACTGTTGTTTGAAGAATCTATCAAAGAATTCGTAGCTGATCAGGATCTCACTATTATTATCTTTTTAATTCAGTAAATGTACACTAACGAAACTTCACATTGTCATATGTTCACGACTTGTTCCAATGATAACAAGATTAGTTTTGTGAATTTTGACACTGAACTGTTGAACTGACGGATGCCAGCGAGCTACACAGCGCCAACGTACAGCAATGATGATGGCAGTAGAGAGATGTAATTCTAGAAGTTCACTAACAACGTTATACGTTAATGGAAGTACTTAACAAGATAACGAGCTAGGAAACACGGCTACACCATTAGTAAAGCTCTTAGTTTTTTAAGGTTATGTCATATATTATTAAACAGTTCATCAGCATTGCGTAGAGTTGTAACTGGGGTCAGCGAGAACGATGAATGAATATTAGATGCACAACAGCAACAACATCACCAATAACAATCACTTGTCAACATCCTCGCTATATCTTTCCGTATAAAAAAAATATTACAGCATAAAAATGCATTGAGAGATCTAATGCATCAGTAATATCTATCACTCGATACAACAAACTCGAAATAGCACTTCTGCACTATCATTTCAGTACTAATATAAAACAATGAATGTTCATAAATACTACGAACAATTCTGCAATTTTAAACCAATATCGTAATCAAAGTGCTCAATGAAAATATACACGAATATTTGCACTGTATTTTACTCAATGACACAGTGCTAATTAATTACAAATATTACTGTGAAACAATCATAAAATGATTGAATTCCAGTGTGGAACATTTATTATGCAAAGTCCTCAAATAGCACTTTGTGCTTGACTGAAATGCCTGACTTCTATGAGCTCTAAACATTACAATATACCAATTAATTTATACACACGTACATCTGCATGTATGTGTGTGTGTGTATGTGTCAGGTTAATAATGTAATTTAATTACCTCATAGCGTGGTGTAGCACCAATGTGCATAAGTGTTTGTACAGTAATAAATATCCACGTTGAATTAAAATGTTAACTGAAGTTCCATTAATGTGAGTTCAGCATGGCAAACCTACACATGTATACCTATATTACACGTGTGTGTGTATGTGTGCATACATATCTACAGGCCCGGCTTAAGATGATAAACAAAAGAATGGAACGCAATGAGGTATCCTCTTACATCGAGCAACTTACCAAGACAACCATTTTAAATCAGTACACTGATATACCAAAAACTAACCCACAACATATTTACACTCTTATACAACCATCTATCAGGACCGGTACGAAAGAAATGTGACGCCCAATGGTAAATTTGCTTTCATATCTCTTTGTCTCTTCCTATATAAACTTTTAAAAGATCGCTAATATAGAATTTCAACAAATTTAACACAATATAACCATACTCTGTGTTACATGTGCCCCCTATAAAGGTAACTTGTACTAAAACCTGCCCTGGAATGTGTATCGAATGTGACACTGATAACATAAATGTGTATGCAAATATATGGATCTACCTGTCTACATCCACGGTGTAAGGAAATTAATATAGCACAGCGCACGTTACATAATGTTTACTGCCCCCCGCACACCAACCTCCCCCGGACCAACATTGACTCTTCCAATGGGGCAACCAGTCAGTGGTATCATACGGAGATTAATTAATTTCAATAAAATTAATGACACATTCACTGTTACATTACGTTGCCGCCTGACAGATGCGATTGCGTTAATTTAATATTTTACACTCTATTCGCTATTTGCTGCGTAACGAGATAATTGGAAATGTATATAAACATATTAATCAATTAAATAATCAACATAGTATGATAATTAATGTTTACTTTTAAAATAAAGCGGCATGATTTCACATCTATTTAAAAATATATTTTCCTACATTTTCCATACTGTTTTCGGATGCGTCGTCTAAAAAGGCAACCCCCTTTGTGGAGGGGCACGTCGACCTGAAGCTGCCAAGCACCACGTCAACAAAACTCCGAACCATACACAAATGCCAGAATGTCAAATATACATTTTTACACAATTTTTATTCATCTTTGTAAAATAATAATTTTAAAAATTATATCCATATTCACTTTCTGAGTTCGCACATTTACAAATTCTGCTCACCATAAAAAACTTTAAAGAATAAATGCAGTTAAAATAATAACAAATCTATTCTACCTTCCACATATTCTTCATTTCATCATAGCATACACTTTCATTTACCTGTAGTGAAACAAACTCTGTCAATAACATGCCACATTGCTAATTAATTCTTGCCCGAGTGCACACTAATACATTAGCACTCGTTAATCTGATTGAAGTCTTCTACGTTGCCGGTGTTTATTTCTTTTCAAGTGTCCAGTACCGTCTCTGCTCAGAGCTGGTAATGCAGTCAAGTGCGAATGAATTGGTGGTGCTGGCTGTCATCATCGTTCTTTGATGTGCCCGCAATCTCCTAGGGTGCAAGTGGTGCGACTGATTATGAATGAGAAGTTGTCACGGTACAAAGAAACGCTTGCATACCCCTGCGTATGCAAACATGCAACCCTTACTACCACCACTAACCGTACAACTCTCGCTAACCAGCAATTTATTCCCCTACAACTACCTAAATTGGTAATACCATCGACGAAGCTGTTTCAAAACATTGTATTCTAATTCCATGAAGATTTTCCTTCTTAAACTGGGTACGCATATTGTGAAGTAACAAGATCCATTTTTCAATATCGTATAATAAAACACAAATAAGAATGATTACTTTTTGAACCGATAACGAAATCGTTCCATTGTGTTTACCACAAACTTGTCTTTTTTATTGTATGCGTAGGAATCATCCTGTTTGCTGTTCGTTCTTTTCGCAGGTTAAATTCACGAATGACAGGTTACGTGTGCGAGTATACAACAACATAATGCAATATTTATGTCTCGTAATTTTTCACACGGCCCATTCCACAGTTCTTGCCCTGTTTTATACATAAACGTCTACCCCGCCATGATGTATGTTCGTTTATTGTGTTGTCACATCCTTCCTGCCTGTAAATGTTTCCAATAATGGATTTCCGTCAGCCATTTTGTGACATACGGCCGGGCCCAATTCCTTTGTTAAAAATAAAAACACACACATATATAGGCATGTAATACATCGAACTCCAATCAATCAAGCCTGTGAAATGACAATCGCTCACAAATATACACCTTGTTCACTTCGTTTTTAATTGTTGCTTGCTAACAATAAACATAATAAATAACAATCGCCGATCACGATGACATGTACAGGGCGTATGGAAAACAATGGCCACGGTCATCCCATCTCTAATTATATGCACTGGTAGGGTTTATTTATCGTAAAACTTCTGGCTCGGGTTTACCTAAAATGGGCCGGCCTGTAGCTCTTTCAAAACTGGCATCCACTATGATTTGTAGTGTATGGCACTCATGTTTGCTGTGCTCATAATTTTCAACCAGGGATGATAATTCTGTTTGAAACTGTGCAAGGGTTGGACGCAGTGGATTTGCAGGGTCTTGCACTACCCCTAAACCGAAAGCATTTTGAACAGTGCGATATAAATTAAAGCCAAACTAGGGTTAGGAAATTGGAAGATTGTTCTAGACACCAGATAATTCTTCTAGGCTTAATGCAATGAGAAAATAGTCTTCCCTATTTAAAAACGATAAGACTACACAAACTAGTACGTGATATCAATCAAGAAGATATGAAATTCCTGATTCTTTCTACAATATTCAAACATTATTGGCATGGATGGTTTCAATACATGTCCAATATCAGCTCATTCAGATCCATACATTTGCCTGTCAATTTTGATAGACATAAGCGGCATACAAGAATGCACAATATCGTATCTGATGTTTCTAAAATCTGATATACATATTGCTATATGGAAGTTTAAATATGGAAGCATAAGTCACAGTTACTTTACGATACCCGAAATATCTCCATAAAATTTCGATGATCATTCGCTACAACATTCTGCATGTCGATACCTGAGAATAATATCCCCGCGCCAACAACAGACAGTTCCGCAAATCCTCTTAACGTCCGGTCGCATTTTACCGGTTGGCCACACGACGATATCGTACCGTTACCGCATCGTAACGTAAACACAATCCAAGCAACAGTATGCAAGGCGAAGAATGGATGAGTTACGTCGAACTTTTCATATTTCTATTGGAGGGGTGAATATATTGCTCGACTAGAAAATAAGCTACGTTTTTAAATTCGTAATAAATAAACCTGGTATTTGACAATAAATAAAACCGCAAAATATTGTCACCAAGTTGGCACGCTATGTAGTAGGGCGCTGGGGGGGGGGGGGTATGCAATGCTGCCAACTGTAAACTGACAGATAAGCAGCGGCATAGCAATTGTCTCTTTCCTATTCTCTCGCGCTCTCTTTGGTGATGTAAATGCGGGAAGATAGAACTACTCATGGTCTCTACTAGTTGTCAAGAGTAGTACTGTTCAGGGACCATTAACTGACATTCACACAATGGTATTTGAAGGTTATTGACTAGAATTTGATTATTCGATGAGTTTGCTTCTGTTAGTAATATTAAAATGTACTTTCCCAATATTATTTTTTGAATAATAACTATACAGTCCATCATTATTATGTTGTATAACCTAAAAATGTGTGAATTATTACGCTACATCTTTCTTTAAATTTAAATTTCTTGGATTGTAATGAAATACAAAATATCCGCTATTAATAATATAGAAATATATTAAATGACATACTTGTAATTTCGCACAAGATTCTATTCTTAATTTAATTGTGATTTTCGAGGAAAAAAATATTAAAACTAAAATGCGAGGAATTTTCTACTATACTTAAAAATAATGTGTCATCTGTCGTTTTCTGTGTTTTATCCTGTTGTTTATCTGTCAGCGATCCTGAAACTCATCAACATCACAGCATCACTAGCATTGCGGCAATTCTTTCTGGTCGTGGTTCCTAATTAAAGTAATAAATATCATTTTAGTCGACAACACACGCAAGAGATGAAAGTGTAAGCAACCCTCGGGCGGTTGGCGTTGGATGGAGGGTGAAGAAGAGCACAAAATGGTGAAGTATGGTGCGACCCCCCTCCCGAAACGTCGGACGCTACTGAATAAATCATTTTACGCGCGCAATAAACAGGAAAGAAACGCACACACCCCCATACAGTTAGCGTCCGTACGACTGCACTGACATCTGCTGTAAACACCGGAACTAGCAGTGTTGTTTATTATTGTATTTATTATTATATTAACGTTCGTGGCGTTTCGAAACGCAAAACAACAAATAAATGGAAACAAATAAAAGATGAGCAATCCAGAGAAAGAAATACAAGTATTTGTTTTCTTTTTTTAATGCAGGCTTCCATACATAAGAAACATATTTAAATTTCTCTGATTCCTGACTAGCTAAATTATATTTACAATACAAACCAGAATTCCAACAATGAGAAACTAGACAAAGACATTTTTATTTCTTTAATATTTGTAGTCGCACGGGTTTATTAAAGAAAGAAGGAAAGATATTGACATATCCACACAATCCTCTAAGTCGTTATAAAACTTCATCTGACATATCCAACATGTGCTGATGCAAGCGTCTGTTTCTTTTAACCACATTTGTACACGTTCCTCTCTGCTAAGTATCCACTTAAACGTATATCAAATCCTACAGTTCACATTGACAATAGGCTGGCTTGCCCTGTTATCTGTCAAATATTCCCTCGGTGCACTTCTTAAACGGGCGGGTGCAAGTAATAAAAAACTGTTCTGCCATTCTGCTGGTGCCGTTGTAACTCTTACTGCCTGGCACTGTCATGCATTACCTATTCATGTATTCGGCGTGACAGTGCTGCAACAATTCAGAAGGAAGAACAGTCATTCGGGTACACAACGTTGTGTGTCCTGTCTTTCGTGTGCGTTTTCCGCCGAGATCCCGTGGGAAATTTTATGAATAAGAAAACAAGACGAGAGTATTCGTACGCGACAAGAATGCTGACAGACATTACACTGCCAAGTATCAACGGTCGCTTTACTGCCTTTGTCAAGAAGCAGCAATACAACGAGGACGACCAGGAAACATCAACCTCAGGCCTAGAAGCAATCCACACTCACCAGCTTCTTTAAATACTCCTAAGAAAGTGATCATATCTACAACTAACTCCACAGTTTTTGAAAGATCATCTTACATCTAGATTTAAATAAGAAACCTTTCTCTACATTGACTTGTCATAGAACAATGATGCAATTTCGAACTACACGGAATATTTTCATGTAAATATAATGGTCTGAAATTTCAAATTAAAAGATCCCAGCACATGCAGATTGTTCTATTCTTCTCTATTATACTACATAGTAATTAATATAGTAACTAACTTGCTGCTGTGAAGGTATAGTTGTGGAATTCTAAGTGAAATATGTGAACTTTTGCTTTGGATGCCTAACAAGCTAATTATGTATGTCCGAACCATAACTATTTGTGCAACTCGCATAGGTGTATGTGGATGAAAGAAGCAAGTAGGTACGAATAGCAACACGAATGAACGTTTATTAACTGAAACGGGTAATCCCCTTTTGATGTACCGAATTAAATTCGCAACTGAAATTTTCGTTCAACTTTTCGTAACACACAAACATAAATAGATGAACACATGTATGCATTCAGTACATACATCTATTCATAGATGTCTCTATATACCAATTCATATATAGTATACTTAATCATACACACACTCACACATTTATATATGCTCTGATCTCCGACATACTCCAATTTACATCGGCTAACGAGCACTTAGCCGATAAAACGGTTTGTAATGCTACCTTTTTTTTATAAAACATACTTACGGCTGGTTTCGTGTAAGGGAAGTTCTGTCAGCGACTACTAATTTCATTAGTTACCTTTCCGGAGTTTATCAAAAGTTGGGTAACTACTACACCGTTTAATTACTACGTCTACGGCAATGAGCGGATTTATTTTACTTCACACATATTCAACCATATTTATTCAAATGCAAATAATACCATTTCCGTGTTCCACAGAAATTATACCTGAAAATTTATACTAAAAATAGTAAGCAAATACATATAGCTATTTGATTACATGATTCTAAAGATAAAGAGCATGCATATATGGTATAATATTATTTTCATACACAATATTCTGTAGAGATTCTGAAAATATATTCGTTACCTGTACATTCTTCTAGCAACATCATTTAGTTCAGTCTAATTAACAATCGTAATGAAACAAATGATGTAAATTATCACGAATGGTACGGTTCATTTCGCTGGTAATTAGAAGAGCCGTTGCCCCCCGACACCAGAGGGCCCCCTTTTCATATTTCTCTTCGTTACAGCATTCAGTTGTGTAAGATGTGTTTAATGTCAGTTTCAAATGTACAACATATTTCACCAAGAGCGGGCAAGAAACAGCGATGACGAATGTAGCTGTCCAAAATGATACAAGCACCGTAGCAAAATTCACCAGAACTCACCAACACCAATACGAGATCACCATCGTTACTTACACCCCGACCATTGTCTGCTGTCTGCTCAGCTGGTATCCACAATTATTTTTCAACCCCCCATTTTCACTAACGTATATTGTTAATTAAATATAGAATACAATTAGCCCTCTAAGCTGATGATATAATGATGGTTTGCAGGACAGGTAAACTATATAATCTAATATTATAACAGACAATATGCTATCAATCCTAAAGAGTTCATATGATATTCTAGTTACTGACAAAACAATCCATTTTAATATCTTCACATTAGAAGATTGACAGTTAGAAAAGAATATTGTTACTGCATGGAATAAAAAAACAAATAGAAGCTTTGAATTAAACGTTGTACATTTGGAAACAGCACCGAAAGAATATCATAGCATCAACTTATTTTGGTGCACAACACAGGAGTCGTTCTAATGAATATTAAATCGTTAGCCATCTCTATTTTAATTGCATTACCAAGTCAAGGCAACGTTCGGTGCGCATTCATCATGAATTTAGCAAAAAATCCACTTCTGCTTCGGTGTTAAACCAATTTAGTCGAATTAGCATACGTATTTCAGAGCGAGCACCATCCATATCTAGAGAGTTCTTTTAACGTACAAAAAGAAACGTGCACGTTCAGTCCGGTTCAATTTTCATCGTGCCCAAGAAGTGGCACAGGAAGACCAGAGTCTCATCCACTCACACTCCGTTGCAAGTTTGTGTATGTGTAAGAGAGAAAGAGATGTGTGAGTGGGCGCACTGTGCTATTGATTATCGCCGCACGGGTTCCACACTAATAAATATAAAAAAGAAAAGTCCCTAGGGAGGTGCAATCTCATTTTGGTAACGGTTGGACGTCCAACGTGGTTAATGTCTTCCTTACCCTAACAGCCGCTCAATTCAGTTTTCTCACTTTAAATCCGGCTTCAACGGCACATCTCACCGTCTTTCTCGCTCATTCTCTTCACTCACAACGGAGAGAAGCAGCTCTCAGCACATCCACACACACGCACACACGTAAATGTGCGTTACGAGCTGTCTAATATCATAGAATGTCCCACGTTTCTTTCCATTGGAGGAAGATTTCATTTCTAACGAAAGTTGTCACAAATATTCATACAGATCAAAGAAAGGCATGGTTTTGAAAAAAATCATAATTCAACCGTAATATTCCATCATTACAATGTGCCATTCATGTAACTTAATTATGTTCCTCGAATCATAGCAGTAATTGGAGAATCAGTGTGGTTAAGCTTTGTTGGTGACTTGCTTACGCCTCACAAAATATTCGCCGGTAACACTGTATATTAACTGTAGCAAGATATGCAAGAGTTTGCAACAAGTTTAAGAAAAGAAATTACTTCCACCAACACCCAGGAACACGGAAATTGAATACAAGCACCGAAGGTTCCTGTGCCCGGATTCATTAAAATTCATTATTAATGTAGGGACATTTTAATAAACTAATTATCATAAATATAAAGCGGAACGAACACACAGGCAAGCAGCAATTCGTGTACCCCACGTTTGTAGGAAAATAATTTCTCATTTCTGGAAGAGGCTTCACGACATACTATCAACGGAAGCTCGGTTCGTTTTTTATGCATCACGTCTGGATTTACTTTGCGAAACTTTGAACGGTAAAAGTGTTTTTTTAACCCACATAAAAGACAAATAGAATTTTACATTAAGTTTACATAAACAACGATGGAATTGGATCAGAGCCCGGTTTTGTAAAGAAGTTGTTGTGGCAAGGAGGTGAAGAGAAACAAGACTGAGGACAGGCTAGAACGGTCGGGGAATGGTAGAAACATGTTTACAAATGTGTGTCCACAAGAAGATGACAATAACGGAAAACAAACGTTTCATATCAAATAAATTAGATATGAATGTGGAACGGACGATAAAAAAATAGCCTCGAATCGAAGAAATGGAAAAAATATGCTAAGGTATTGTCGGCTACTGCCAGTGGCGGAGAATAGTCGAACTTTAGCTGGGAATACTACATCATTTACCAGAAAAAAAAAAACCTAACATTGTTACGAAATTTACCAATGTTCATATTATTAATTTTGCTCAGAATCCATAGCTTAAATACCTCATCAACTAAATATCTACATTGGTGAATTCATATCTATAATCAGTGGAACAAATAACTACAAATCTCTCTGTAATTCGCTCATCATTAAAGCTCTATGTGGAACAAATATATACATCTGTAAATCCCCCCCAACCAACTCATTGTCTCTGTATATGTTATGCTTGCATATTTAGCTAACTGATGTATATGTGCGCGTGGTTGTGTGTATTTAATCCATGTTTATATTTAATCAGTGCCTGTTTGTACAATTGTTGACTGTGTTTAATAATTCCGTATGCAAGGCAGATCATTACCGATTGTATTTACATGGTGCAATGTTTGAAGAGGTGTGAAATTGCATAAAATAGTGTACGAGTGGACACATATGCATAGAAGCATATTGCAGGTACACAGACAAACTAAACTGACACAACTAGAGAACTATGTAACCCTCTGGTGACACTGTTGTTCTATTCTGTCACACCCAATCACACCATTCGCTGCGCCCTACTAGCAAATCTACCGATTTACTTTATACTTTATATTAATTATATATTCAGAATCAAAGTAAGTTATTCTTCAACCACTCCCCTTGCAATCATAAATTAATTTTATTTAAAGTACAACAACAATATTTCAGTATTATTTTTGGGCTTTCAAAATTTGAGTCCCCTGAAGCCATCACTCCAAAATTCCGTAAATAATACGGTTCTGAATTAAAATAAAACAATCATTTAGACAGCTACGAACATATAATCAAAGATACACACTTCTGCCAGGCAATTAATAAAACAATAATTAACTGCAGCAACATCAGCGGAAGAAATGCCTTCACGTATACAAAACTCAATGGTGCTTTTTTTCTGTGCAAAAGAATTATTACCCCATTGTCTTTGTGCGTGTATATGTGTATGTGGTGTGTAGTTTAGAGTTGCGGTTGGCATCAATTTGTACAACGAGTGGAATATTTCACATGTTGGTTGCTAGCAGACCCCTCTGGTATTTCTTTTTCTAATGTTAACCGTAGCAGGGAAGGTCTGATGTGTATGTGTTCCTTCACGGGTCGTTAGCATCGCCGGAGGGTTTATTTAAATATGGCAATGGCGACGCGCAGTACACCGTTTGTATATCTTCTTCACACAACGCTGCCTACATTACCAACAATTCTTTTTCTGATTTTTTTTCTTCTAAAAACACCGAGGTTATTTGCTTGCGCGAAAATGTTACGGAAATGTTACGTTACGTTTATGGTACCGTAGTACGTTGCGTTCGCGCAGTAATAGACGAGCCGAGCACGGTACGTTGTGTTTAGGTTATGTTAAGTATGATAATATAATATACAGTTGAATATAACTAACACTAGATAACAGCTTACCATCAGAGAAGGACACGTTACAACATGCTAGACGAGAAGAACAAGGATAAAACACTGAGAACATTACCCACCCCGATGCATTATTCAAAATGGCGTCAATATACATTTAGATTTTACTGTAATGATGCAGTAAAATTATTTTATTTTTACAAACGTCAACCATAATATTTTTTACGTCAAAACCATATTTAATTACTCAAGAACTGGTATTTGAGATCAAAAGACATGTACAGTACAATCTTTTGACAGTAAACTTCTACGTTGACAAGTATTCCAGTTACGGAATGTTAGTCCAGGCAACCAGCTATACACCAATGTTTGTTGTGGTGCTTGCTTAACTACCAAACCGCTAACCGAACAAGATCTGTAAGATGATCGAACTTCGATCGGTTCTGTTTCTACGTTTTCACATTTTTTATTTCTTTTATTACACGAAACTTCTTCTGTCAATTTAATATGTCGCAAGGAAAGCGGCACGGGCTCAGACATAATCAAAGTTTAAAACTACTATTTTGTTTTCTATCCACCGAAACATGGTACGACTTTCGAAACGGATTTTCTGTCAACGGCAAATAAAACTTTTATTCAAGAAAGTATTAACTGTATTCGTAATATTTGCTGTACTGTACAGGTTGTACCATAATGAAATCACATGGAAACTTGGTTTAAGAATCTGTTCTTTACATTTGCAGTCGAATCTTGTTTTAGCAGAATTACTTTATTTAAATCATGTTACAGAACATTGTACTTGCTGTACATAATTAGCAACTAGAAATACAACACAATTTTAGTAGCTAGGCAATAATAATAACAGTTAGGTAAAATAGGAAAAGGTTTCTGAAAATGTTTGTGCGTATAGCAAGCACGCAAACGATCTGTGTGATTTAAAATAAGCACAACAATTAAAGCAATAAAATACCAGTTGCTACGTAAACACGAATTTAGGAAGTAAACATCAGCTTTATTAGAAACGGTTCCGTATATTTGCAAATTGTAAACAGGTGTAGCAAACACGCGGAGCCCACAAACTAGACGTAAGTATGTGTAAATATATGTATGTAGTTTGCTGACAACACGTTCAGAGTGACAGTAGAGTGTGTGAAATAGTCAACATTTCACGAATTGATAAATTGACAGTATACGAAACTATTTGCGTGTTTAAATTTATATATTTGCCTTGAAAATAACAAAAGACACGGTCAATATTTGAGGAAACTGAATTGAATGATTAATAATAACCTAAAAAAAGAGGAAAGTTGTCTGTGAAACAAATTTCTAGTCATTACAGTAGTTTTTAAAGTCCACACATTCTGTAAACATTAATGTACCTGAAAGTATGTCTGTTATTATCTAAAGCATATTGCATTTAAAATTACTTTTCTTTCTTTACACTTATGAGATTCTGCTCTTGAATCCTTGAAATATGCACACGACGCTTACAATTTCACACACAATCTTATAGCTTATAGATATTTCGAAAATTATATTTTCCAAAACTTGTCTGGGGCAATGCAGACTTCGCCCAATAACAGTGAACGAAATACTGTACAAAACGATGTGATAGACACATACACACCACCATATGGCAATGACGTGTCAATTTCGCGTTTTTGCGTGTGACACATTTGACGTGCCGTAGAGCTTCACGGTGCTTTACAGTTGCGCATGCGCACCAGTGCATTCCGTGCGTACCATGTTGTCACATTAATCTACCAAACGTTCGTGTACACACATATAGTCTATCCATAGATATAAGAACTTGACATGATTCCTTAATAGGTAGGGTGGTACCCTTCACAGCAGGAGAGGCCATAAACTACTAGTAGTGGCGGTATTCAGGTACATTTGTAATGCTCTTAGCGGGAAAGACAAGAGACATTTTGTCTATAATTAAGACGTAATAATAATTTATTGAATATTACATTTATTTATGTTAATTTGTATTATTATTGTTAAGATGTATATCATATTTTTGTTGTTATTTTTCAAAATGTATTTATAAATTTCTGAATACAGCTCTGCTTTTTATTCATTTACTGTGTCGTATAATTTGGGATAATCCTCTGTTAATAGCATGCTGCGTTTAGTCAAGTTCTTATATCTATGGATACACTATACACACATGCGTGAAACCAAAATACAAAGAGAAGTACCATTGTTAGTACTAAAATAGATACACACACACACATTCAAAATGGAACCCAAACCGTACAAAGCATAGTTCGAATATGTCAACTGAAAGATTTACATCTAGATTCTATGTTTCAAACAGTCCCAATTCTATTCAGCTACAATCCGTCCTATCGCCTGCGTACGATGTAGTGTTTTGCCATGTTCCTCTTCATTATTGTCATTATCGTTAGTGAGAACAGAGATTAGACTGTGCTCTGACGATTACGGCAACGGTTACGCTAACCTCAAAATGTACATATTGATGTCATCTTTCAATTTAGACCCTAGTTTTAACCTTCGTTGGTCACATGAAGTTTATTACCGGGCTATTTCAGAAAGGGATCTCTGAAATGGAAGCTTCACGGCATTCCTTGCGTTATTTGCTTGATAATTTAAATATTTTTTTTCAGCTTTTCGCCTATTGAATAATCTTTTAACTATGAAGTTTCATTATTTTATCTGTACTTGTTTTTTGACATATTAAACATACAAACACACATCCACATTCATCTCCACAGATACATTAAGAAAATAGTCACTTCAAATTGTTGTACTACATTTGTAAATATTTATTATATCAGTTGTATGTCAGTATGTATCTTCTCATAACAATATTGAATACAAACACAGACACACTAATATTGTGTAATTTACTTTTGCATAACTGTTCACTCATATATATATAGTAATTCATTGTCATGCAACATCCATTGTTGCGTTTTAATTTCATTCTGACGGTCGTGTTAGTCGGCATAAATAAAGGCCGATTTACACTGAATTAGCGCGCGTATTCGCGGTACGTTACGGACGTAATCGAATGGAACCACAAAACTAATCGCAAGACAGGAAACGAACCAGAAAAAAACGGCATTTGAGTGTACGTTTCCCAGTCGCTAGAACTAGAAAACAAAATGAATGAAACGAAACAGAATTGCTATTAAATATTGAATGATTATACATTATTCAAATGTATCGATGTTTTTTGTTTGTTTACTTGGATTTTGCAAACAATTATTATTTATGAGAGTACACAGTATGCATATTTCAAATCTCCCATGTACTTTAAAATATTGCTGATGAATTAATTGTACAATTGTAATATTATGTAGCAGATATTTGTTAAAATAAACAGCACAATATCAAACCTCTCCCGTGATCAGTTCAGATTGGGGTTTCAAGTTTTATATTTTAGATTTGCGACCAGTTTTTTGAAAAGCTTCCCTTTGAAAAATCGCCTTGGTGCCCCCAAAATCTCGTACAGGTCGACGCCGTGACAGACGCCTCTCATTAACAAAGATTAATACTTTTTGTAACGTGACACCCGCAGTGATACGTGCGTGGAGAGACGATATATCTTGTGAAATTTTGGCTCGACCCAATTTGTTTTACAGGTACAATCATGTTTAACAATTTTAATCACAAATTCAACACCGGCTAAAAACCTACATGAGTATGATCAATATTTCACGTCTACTCTTGGAATAAACCATGAAAATATTTTAAAACTAAATTCTGGTTACCAGAATAAACAAAATACCGAATCGATCGTAAAGTCAGCAGAGACGATAAGTCGAATTTCATCCAGCGAATTTGACATTTTAAACTTGTGATACTTTCGCGGGAAACTTCTAATTTGTTTTGTATTTTTTTTTTTGTACTTCATGAAATCCTTGAATTATGTTTTATGCCTATACATTGGCATTTTCTCTTGCGAATAAAATTCTCGTATGCTTGTCAGTGCTCTTGTCGAACGTTGTCAAGGCCTTGCCAATTTATTTGCCAACATTCAACGCTGAAATTATCTTTTGAAAGGCGACATTTCAAGTTCCACACAAATACTCGACCAGTATAGCTTGGTGGATTGGAATGTATGGGATGAGGGATGGTATAGGTGTTTTACGATGTCCTTAATACCACGAACAAACTCACAAGTCACGACAACAAGCCAGCCAATACTTGAGTTCTCGGCACTTCATTCATACACACAGCTTCGCACTTCTTTCTCTCTTCAAATCTCCTACGTCAGTTCTTCATATATTGTTCAAATCTTCGTGCCATTTCATGTATTATCTCTCCAGTTATTTTAACATCGCACCAATTTCTTTCTATATTTTATGTTTTAACCAATTCTGTATTCGGTTCTTAAATAACCTTACTTTTTTGCTCTAAATTATATAGAAAAATTACCATTGTACAGCACAATTATTAAATTCAAACTGCTTCTCAAAACAATAAATGAAATATTTGTATTTTGATTATTTATGCATTCTTATTTTATAAAGAATTCTGTGTGGTTTATAATATTTATAAATACAAATAAAATTAACATTATTGTAATAGCTGGCATTTGCAAATGAGAAATAAGTTCATGAAAGTATTTAAGATTCAGTGATGTTGGAAAATGCTACTTCGCTTTGCATTATAATTCTGTCAGGCACCAGCAGAACACAAAATAGAACCTCGATGTTTTTTCTTTTATTGTCCTACGAAGAAAAATGCACTGCATAAATATATTTGAAATAAAACTGAACACGCTTACATAAAATTCACGTAATAACAAATACTTGTAGTAGAAGCTACCTTACTATAATGGGCTAGTTCTATTTGTAAGCAAATTTTCTTGTAGTACCATATATCAAACATGCAAAGAGCATGCGCCACAAGAACCAGTACAAAAAGATACTCTAATAATATAAGAACAGCAGCGTAGATAAGAACATTTTGTTCAGAGAGTAATCCTCTCGCAATAAAATTCAATAATTTGTGAAATCATATTTATGTAATTATTGAACTCGAAGAAAGAAAATAATGATGTGACAACCACACTGCTGTATCATAGATCATAAGATCTATCGATTATTTTAAGAAATTTTATCAGTTTACCAAAAGATATCCTGAAGCTCGTTCATCATATCGCACTTTAAACATTGAAACCAGGACACTGATTCGATTTCTTCATCATACATGCAAACGAACGTTTGTTTAGTTTCATAATTAATTACAGAACAATTTAATTTTCGACCTATGTAAATTTGTGTTTTAATTTATTTTAATCACGTATGTTATCCGCACACGGAACACACAAGGTACAATAAAATTGGGTATGATTAAATTTCGGACGAAAATTCTCTAGCGAAATTATGTATTGACCCGTAGGAGGCGTGATGGTGTCCAGTCTTACTGCTGGTATAAATTATTTCCGTTCATATAGCGAATGAAACACAAACGTTTTTGCTCGTTACCTCTGCCGCAGCGACCGTTACGGTTTGATAGTTATCTTCCAAAACGAATAACTCAAGAAATTACGACTTTACTACAGCCGTACAGATAGCTCACTGCGTTTTATATCCACTGCTCTCCTTTAGCCAACACCGTCCACATTCCCACAGATATGTCAAACTATTACAAGCACCAGTGCTGATACTAGACTAGCATTTTACTCCAAGCCAAACTGGACGCTCCAAAATGGGAACAAACAAAATATCTGTCTGTCTGGCTGTAAAACATTCGGTGACTTATAGAATATTGTAACTTTCGCATAGTAAACGCCAGCGGTGACTTCTTATTATAAATTTTACTAACCTTACATTTCATTACATCTAGTTTTATCCTGACAGAGAAGAGTATTGATTATAACCTATATTGTTCACGAATACATCACTATGTGCTCAGTTTTTTCTAGAATTTAGAGTGCCATATTATTACTGGTATTTTTAGCGCAGAATATAATTCTTGTAGTCGTTGATTGCAAAGTGAATTCAATCGTTTCGTGTTACAAAAACAGCACCATTATCTCGTGTACAATGAACAAGGCACGTCTAGCGGCTAAGCAATTGTGTTTTCCCGTTAATGACCAAGAAAGTGGGTACAAATTGCAGCAGAAATTAGATTTCATGTAGTTTTAAAACGTTTTAGAAAGGCATTAGCGTCAATTCTCGTAAATAAACGTGCAGCTAAATGTATTAACCGCGTTGCGCTTAAACTTTTACAACCGACTGTGCCCCAGCATAATACAATGAATAGTACATCAACAAATACATATCTTCAATACATTTACCACACAATCTTAACCTCACATTTACAACGTGCATCGTAGTCATTCTGCTGGAAGAACTCTACAGCAAAATAACTAACGATAGAGTGTATATTTTAGTATCCCTAACTAATAGTGAAGTGTCCCTTCGTATTGTCAATGATTGACGTTGCAAGTCAGCCGTGCGTGAAATAATTATTAATGATATTACTAATTCACATGTTCCAGTATCATTAATCTTCTTCTGTTCCACACTGGTCTACGTACGTGGATGTAGGGAAGAATTACGATAATTTAATTTACTCCGTAAAGGTGTTCTTTTTCATAGACTATTGTTCAGATCGTGAGCTTGGCGCATTAGTGTCTGTTCTCTTGACTAACTGTCTTACCGTGGACATTACATTATTAATAGCTACAAGGTGCGTTGCAGTTCGTTGTCCCACCCAGACTGATTAAAACAATATTCCACCACCTGTGTTACGCACAACACTGGTGATTATTCCTTGTCGATGCACTGATAAACATCCAATTACATTTCCGTGGGGAGTGTTTGATATTGTGCGTGTGTATTTTATTAGCTACAGATTTGATTATATCAATATCCCTCTGTATTTATGATACTTTTGTTCCGCGTCACAACGTAATTGTTTTCAGCCTTGTAATATTAATCATTTTAATTTTACATGCCTCATTACATGTACATCACACATAATTATTGTCAAAATTATCACAAAAACACAAAACGAGTAATTTATCATTGTAAATATTCCTCATTAGGAATCTCATATATAGTAATTTACCCATTATGACATTATATCATAATTAAGGACGGGTCATTTTATGACAAAAACCAAAAGATTCATCATTTGTGTCGAAATGAGCAAATGACATCATAACCTATGTATGTATGACACTAGTTTTCGGTTGTCATGTCAATTAATACTACGTTTTTTGTATGTTGATGTATTCAATTTCTTTGAATAATGTATTTGCCACGGACCTGTCGAATAAGAAAGATAAATTGGAACGAACGATTATGTCAAAGATCGATCACTGTGGCAGTGAAGCGCTGCTACCTTCATGTTTCCTGTCACATACGTCATGTCCAACTCGGCGCGCAACCGTGTGACACAACCAGCTCAACCAGAGCGCGTACCAATGGAACATGCATACCTATATATCAATGTATAAAAGAGAATACATATGCATACATGGACTATTAAAAATTCAGGAATGCAAATAGAAGAAAGTTTGTTTATATTAATATAACATACTTATGAAGAAGTACCTCAACACTTCTAAGTGTGAGACACTGGAACATTTATACATACTGTTCATGAGAGAATAAAAGATTGAAAACTTAACACAAAGCCACCTTGTACGTACACGGATGTGTAGTTCTGATTAATTGCCAATAAATCACATCGTTGTAGCTTTTTTTCTTTCTATGTAAATGAATATATCATTGCGCACTGGTATAAAGTTGGTAATACGCCATCAATCTTACGGCGTGTCTAACGAAATATTTTAGTTTTATATATAAGGAGCTAATATATATGAAAATAAGAGCAACACGATTTCCGATGTGAACAGTGGACGAGCAGCTACTGGCTCTGTGGAACTGGATCTGTGCGCTGGCTGGCGTGTTGGTACGGGGAACATCGCTAGCTCGCTGCACCGGCATTGTGATTTGTGTGCAAAGTTACACTCATATTTCACGACACATCGGCGACCAGAGAATATTTCACTATATCTTTGTTACGACCGCTCGCTCGCTCGCTCGGTTGCTCGCTCGCACACAAACACACATCCAAGCAGGCAATAGTTAATGGTTAGAAACATGGATACCAACATAGGATGAAATATATAAATAAATACCGAATCTCCTCGTATCGCATCAGCAGTGGCATGTTGACATAAAGATATTTGTTACTTAAATTACTACAAAACAAGACAAATAGCACATTTCAAATGGTTTTATAATGAAAGATTCTCCGACAACCGCCATCAACTATCATCCTTGCTAGAACAGATCTTTGCAACGCTAAAACTAGACGCTATTTCACGTCTGTCAACGATAAATAGGAAATAATTACACCAATTTTCCTGTAGACAATTCAACTATGTACTGTATCCAAAGCTAGTATATACAAATGAGTGGCTTGATAAAAATAAAATATTTTTCATTCATATTCTATGTTGACAAAAATACTCTCTTAAACACCCAAATATCCAAAATGGTAAAGAATATCTTTTCCTGTTAGATGATAAAAGCAATTCTCCCATCGTCCACTATATTCTCAAAGTGATTTTTCCAAAATCGGCACCGTTCAATTTCCAATGTGACTTCGTCACAGCGACGGTGGCGTCATCTGGTGATGAAATAACGTATCAGTAGGTGTAGTGAGGCATCCTGCCGTTCTCCTGCAAATGACAGAGCATGTGACAATCTGACAGAACGGCGAACACACACTTGGCAATTGCCTAGCTCCTATACGAGTCCCTGTATTCGCCCTCGGAGACTCGGTCAGTCACCGCTCTCTGAAGGAATTGCGTCAACAATTTCACGTTATTATACTCGCCTAAGTGCACTGAAATACTCGTATATTACACAACCACACGTACCAGGTATAGTCGCCACTCAGTTGTCCACTCTTGCTTCAACTATTAAACATTGTAATACATATTTTGAAGACCTAAAATGTCCCAAACACATACTACTTCTTATCTGACAGCTCTTCTTTAAAACATGAAAGGTTAGTTTAATCGAATAGATTTGTATTCACAGAATAGCATACTTCATGTGATATTGTCAACAATTAAATGTTACTGAGATTCTAAGTTCTAGTTCCGTCATTAATTCATAACTAACCTGCAAGTTTATGCATGTACTCTGTTGACACATGCAATGAGATACATTTCTTTAACTCATTGAATTCTTCGTCGCCCCCTTAGAATTGTTCTTTGTCTGAAGTTCAGTGCAAAGTGGAACAAGGAATTCGACTGTATTCATTTAGACAAGTGTGCCCGTGTACTGCTTGCGAATGCTAAGTGTAAACTCGTTTAACATGTACACTGAATGTAGTTGCTGTTACGATGGTTCTACGTTTAATTCTATTTACTGATATACGAGCGCGGAATTCAAATGATCCGTCGTTAGTTCTGTACCGCAATTTACGTTTAGGCCCTTTTAATTAACCGGATTTCTTATACATTCCACACACAGCACGCACATACACATACACAATACAGCAATACATTGACAGCAGAATACAGTGGTTGCACGGAAAGTGAAAAGCGAGTTGCTCCAATGAAATTCAATAAGAAATACGTGATTCACTAAATTTGTGGCAATATTCTGTGATGATCAAGTTGACAGGCAAACATTACTGCAAATCAGACATATTTTACACCTATTACTCACTGTGTAATTCTTGAAGAAGAAGAAGAAAAACATTCACATTCTTCCTATGTTCATTTCAGTATAACCTCAAAATTCTCGGTACTTATGACATATTAACAGAAACCTTTATTTTACGTTTATAATTTTGTTTAGTCGCAAGTGTCATCAGTGTAACGGAGCAGAAGTAACGTATCGCGTAAGAGATAATTACATTAGCTTACGCTAATTACTAAATTTTAATAATAACCCAAAGTTTGTAATAAAATCACTTGGCTAATGTTGTTTATGAAGAAATTACTTACGCATTGTCAACAAGTCAAGGAGCCTCGGCGTAAGCTTGTTCTTTTCATCTTTAAACATGGCTGTGTATGATGAATTTTGAATGTAACGCGAATGGGGTGATAGGTTGAGGGTAAAAGAAGAAAGAAGCACGACGGACCGTTCGATTTATTAGATAAAATTCAAGCATGACGGTGTTAATAGGGAACATTAATTAATTACTTTGTTAATTAGATAGTATTCTGCAAAGATCAAAGTTAAATTCCATCACAAAATGCTCAGCTTAAAATGTCAGTATTCGTTTATTTCTAGCCAGGCCAATCAAAGAGGGACTCGCTTAGGGGGTAGGCTAATTTTCATCATTTTTCAACGAAGGTAATACGCATTATTAACATGATAAAATCGGGATAAAGACAGTATGAAACGTGCTGTCTTTCTCACTTTCATTTACTCACTTTTATGAGTCAAAGACCGATTTGAAAACATCTTTTATGCTTTAGCATATTAACAACTGGATATTCGAGATGAAATGATAAATAAAAAATACGTTAATCATTTAAATAGAATCGTGAACATTATTTCATATAACATTGTAAATAAGGTTGCATAATACTAAATTACATCTCGTATAATAAAAATAATTCAGTTTGATTATAGAGTGTGTCTATGGATAAGAATAAAAGATCACTTTCTTCCGTTAATATTAGCTTTTATTTTACTTGTACAAACTTCCACAGACTTATAAAAAATATGCAATAAATTAAAATCAAATTTACCGAAGCTGTGTTATCGAAACTAAACAAAATCCCTATCAAGTCTTTGCAAAATATAATGCAAATATTTACAAATCGAACAAAGTTTAATTTGATTCTGTTCTGTACAAACTGGCAAGTATACTTCGGCAACGGCACGAGACGACACGGTACACATGAAATTTACAAAATGACATTGACCTTGAATTAATGAACATACATACGTATATGTACACATAGAAAGACTAGAAATTCAATATTAATTTAATATTATTAAACAGTACTTAATCAGCATCGCAGTAAAATATTATCTCTCTGTAAATAATGACAATATATTCATATTAAAACTCGTGGTACAGTTCAGCAGTGTTATGTGTCATAATGATAGCATTATATTGCGTCCAATGTTGCCACGTTTGTATCATGTAAGGTCAATGGCCACTCTGCTCTGTGACACACCGGCAAGGTTACATTAGTTCACTTCATGGATCAGTATCTAGTTCACTAGGTAACGAAGTCAATCCATACCTCTATTAAAGGTTAACTTCGCGACCTGTTACAACAGGAAATTAACCATCGAAATCATAAACGATTTCTATCAATTTTATCTGGCAAACTCTTTAAAATACATTGATTACATTTATAGCATACTGTGTATTGCTAGTTCCATTAACTGCTATTCACAAATAAGTACTAAAGGTACTACTAAAAGCTACTAAATGTTTCTATTAAAATGTACACTGTTGCTATAGTGATTCTATAAAAATACACAATTCTTTCCAAGTAACAGGGTTAAATATAGTAGAAAAAATTAGTAGCACTGTTAGTATTCAAATGTGAATGACTGCTAATCACAACTCGATATATTTATCAATATCTTATTTTTATAAATATTGACCTCGGCTCCTCAATTGTCAATAAGTCGATCAATGCAACTTAGAAAATCCATAATTTCATTATGAATTTAAAATTGTTTAGGAATTACTAATAAAATACTAGGGCATCTGTACATTTTGGATTCATATGATAATAATTGTAATTCGTTTATATGAAATAGATTTTATTTTCCAACGAATAGATTACAATCAACAAATAATTCCCTTGTCACATATAAAACTAAATTAAATATATGTATTTTCATTTATAAAATGGATAGGATTATCATATATTTAAACAGTATTATATTTGTTATCATTTCAACAATAGGCTTATTCGTAATCAGTATTATTTAGAGAGTATTAATTGATTTTATTATCTATGTATATCATTAACAGTATTCTGGTCTGTAGCATAATATCAAAAATATGTTTTTCTGTAGCTATCATTACAATAACAGATAAAATATTAGTTAACAGTAAAAAAAAAAATAATAATAAATTTTGTACTCTCACATTTATAAATAACAAATAGCATTTTATAAAAAAAAACAATGTAAATTATAACAGATTTATAAAATGGAATAACAATTTCCAGCAATCCTAATTTTGTAAATAGTACTGTGATGAATTTCAGGCTTGGAATAATACTTAATCAGACTCTGTTACTTGTTATGATAATTTCTAGGAATCATACGAAAATAAATTTACAGTTACTTTGTTTGCTAATAATTTTCGTAGTGCAAAAAATGTCAGAGTTTTCTCAATCATACTTCATGTTTCTCTTGACTTTCTATTCTGTATTCGTTCATATTTCAACTAATTTATTTTATACACCAACCATTCCAATCGACATTGTCTACATCCAACCATTTTCTACGAATGATACGAAAGTTTGTACCATCCTGATTTTACTTTCTTGTCCAACATGATCGAAACCAAACATTTCTTCTTCCTTGAAATCGCCCATGTTAGCAATATGTCCGCGTTCGAGTAAAATATGCTTGTACATTATGATAATCTGACTCAATACGCCGTAAGCTTTCTTCTTAATCTCCTTTTCAAAAGCCTCCCAAGAATAATTGTCCAAGTTCACATTGAACTGTTTCAGACAATCAATAAACGATGCATAGTATATCTTAATCAATTCATTGGCATTATCATAAAGTACATTCGCCGATACACTGGTGTAAATGAAGAACAACATATCCCACACTACAGACTGACTTTGAGCCGTTTGGAAATCAACGATTTTTAGTCTCAGCGGTTTGCCAGACTGATCCCTGAGTAACATCATGTTATTCACCCAGAAATCTGAATGTCCCAAACTGACAAACGGTTCTTCAAACGGTACAGAATTGTAAAACAATTGTTCAACTGATTTCTTCGCTTCCGTTGCTAGTTTATCAATTTGTGGCTGATATTCGGGACGTTGCATCAAGATTTTCTTGAAACTAACTTCCATAATATCCAACACGGAAACATTATTTTGAAACTCTGGTTGTGCAGTATTCAGGGTGTTGTAGATTTTATCCCGATACACATCAGGTTTCAATAGTTTCAAAGCAATCGGTACAGCATGGTACCGTGCTAGATTCTTTAAAATAAACGCACTCGTTTCAAAATCAAAACCGATCAGTCGATCGCCTGTTTCATAGTTTTGTAGTTTGAGATTTTCCAACAATATCACTGCATCATCATCGACTAAATCATCGTCTGTACTCAGATTCAGTCGGCCGCCATAACACCGACAGAATAGTTCCGATGCACGGTTGTTCTCAACATTATATTCATCCTCGATCTGTTTCAAAGCCGGCACTATTCTCGTATACACCTGTAGTTCTTTCTTGAACGTGATTTCTACGTAGAATATTTGACGAAGCATCTCACTTGGCGGAAGAAGTTTCGCAACAATGTGCAACGGTTTCTTGCCATTGTTCTCATCTTCTAATGTCAATTCCAAGGCTAACATGACACTGCCGTAGTTTTCTCCTGGTGCTGTCAAACATTTTGATTGTTGCTGCCGAATTTTGATGGTTTTTCCTAGTTGCCTTTGCAAAATACACTCGAGATATTTTATTTCGGGTAGTGATATGTCCGACATTTCTGGAAATGAAACACTACAGTTATCAATAATGCTTTTTGTTAAATACATAATAGTTTATATACTGCAATTATATTTTGTTCTAACTAGTTACATAACCAACATTTAACGTATAACTACAATTAAAATAAATTGTAACAAATAAGAATATTACTGACTGAAACAAATTTTCGATGAAGTCATTACTGTTTAACTATGTAGGAAAAAGTTCATATATTAAAATACCAAATGAATATTATTTTATTTGTCATTTTCCGGTCACATTAAGGTCAAATTCATAATACATACATACTGTGAATTAATAACATGAATATGCACATAAATAAATAGATGAATTTTAGCACGTATATGGTTGGCCTGAACCAACGCACTTCAAAACAATTTGTCACTTAAATTTTCTGCAGGTCAAATTTGTGAAATATTAACTTCATTCATAGTTTTATCATATTTCGCAGTTTCAATTTTCCTCATATTCTAACATGACATCTTGTCCTACATATCTTAACTGTTTTTTATACATACATACCGATATCTATGTCACAGAACGATCAGAATGTAAAAAAAATTGCTGTCAAAAATTCTTTACGATTTATTTATATCATTATGAATAATAATAATCAGGAACTGATATTTTTCATTCATTAGTTTTTATTAATTACAGAACCAAAATGTGTTCTAATTAATTAGTTATTTCCTGAGCCGGTTCATATAAATATACGAGTCCAAACCGAATATTTACATATTGAAACCAACAGCTTCATTCGTGCAGAAATAAAACTGTATATAAAATAAATTTATATAAAACCATATAATTATACATGTTTTCACAACAAGAAAAACCACTAAGACTTTTAACAATAACCTACCTAATAATACAATATTTATAAATATATCAAAAACAAAGTATGTACATATTGCTATGTCACAATAAAACATCAAAATGCATACGCGTCAATATTTTCCTCTTTACCGGCATTCCAAATTGCAGAAACCATGTTAGTTGAAGTGTAAATACCGGGAATAAAATTAGAAATATACAAACTATTACAGTTGTCTGAATATCCAATACTGTGGGATTACACACCTGTGAATGTATGCACAAATATTTGATCACTAAATTCAAGTACGGATTTTGAACTCGACACTAGCCGCGACAATACTTAAATATTACTGTGTGTGTTACTGTGAGTACGTTGTAACAGTCGTTTGATAATTTTAGACATAACACATCACTGCAGCCTGTCACCAGAACCGTCTTCGAACTATTTGAGTCCACTGTGCCCCCCACTACGTGCAGTGATGATGATGATGAGAGAAAACTTTGTTTTTTATTTCCTTGCCAAGAATACGAACTGTAATTATAGTTAATTCAAGTACGCATTGCTACCTAGCTAGCTAATACACTGACATCGAATTGTTTGTGACAGTAATGAAATCTGCATCGTATCAACATTAAAATATATAAACAGTGTAATATTTCAGCAATGACCTAGACATTTATGAAACAACTAGTATTTAACGCAGCAATTCTATCCATAATGTACTTACCGTAAGCGTGTAATTAAGAATTACTGTCAAGGTACTTATTCCATGCATGTGACAATAATAATATTATAGGTTGTAAATAAAAACTACATATTTATGTATCCATGCAAGCATTTTCAATTAACACCAGAGAAATTTTTATTTGTTTTTAAATTACATTACAAGGACAGAAATAATTGAACTTTGGAATTAACACATATTACAAAAATATTAGAAGACATATTTATTTAAATATGATATAAAAAAAAATTCATTACTTTAAAACTAAAAACAATATTTAATATTCCGTACTCTGTTACTTAATCCAACTCTGTAAACTGATACCATATTGCAACAAAACAAACCTCACAACATGTATTTTTTACACCTACTGATAAATTTTCGATAAAACATTATTGAATAAAAACAATTTTGTACTTTGGCCTTTAGCGATAAGTACAACACTATTCTTTGCATATGATTGTCAAACACATTTATATCTCTCGAACAAAAAATTCTATAATATCCGGCTTTTTTTTCGGCAGTTTACATATTTATGCTAATTAGTATTACGAAATAGTTGCAAATAACCATGATTTTGAAAATCATCAATTTAGCTAAAAATAAAAATTCAATGTTTCTTTTCGTTGTTATTTAATGTGTATTCGTGGATATATTCAAAATCTGTCAATTTTCAACAAATAATATTATTACGTGGACAATTTTATTCGTTATATACAGATATGTAGTACAGAACCAATAAATTACAATATGAAAAATATTGAATTTACATTTAAAATTATTAGCAAATTTATAAACGCCTATTTCCTTATCGCCATTAATTTTTCTTAATTCTAATTTAATTTTAAATAATCAAGTATTTCCTGTTCCGAATGAACGTTCCATTTGAATCAATTATATTTGATGTTTCAAGGATATTAGGGTGGTAAATGTATGTCAATTTTTAAATATCTCATTACTATATCAATTCTCACATCTATATTTTATGTATTTGAACCATAGGTAAATACTGAAACAACACTAGACAATTTCTATAAAAAAAATAATAATCTTCAATCATAAATATGAAATTACACTTACATTGTAAGTAAACAAAAATAAATTCTGTTTTAATACTATTTTAATCTTATCGCTGTTCAATATAATCGTTATACAATTATTTGGTTGTCTGTATGATGCCGCTGCTATCGACTGTGAAACGTGTTAGGTGGCGGCACACGGTGGTAGCGTTACGAACTAAGCGCTGTCAGTGTGCGTTCATACTATAGAGGAGGCAACTTGTTTCCGATAGCTCTAATCCCGTACACAGTGTTGAAAGAAGATATAATTTTCTGATATTACATCCGGCGGATGTTGGCGTGCCTGTTATGAGCCTTGAAAACTCCACACTTGCCAACTTTATGCGGCCTGTGCCATTAAGCGAGGAAACAGAATACCATTCGACACAGTGAAACACGAACACACACATATATACGCACTCGCAAGTCCTAGCAGTGAAAATAAAAACTAAAACTACAAGCGGAAGACGTAGAACAGGATAATACAATTACTCTTACTTTATTGACTAAACTAATGTTAAAACCACTGTTATGAATTACAGTAAATAATAAACTGAACCATGGTAAGTATTAGTGATGTTGTATGATATTATTGTTGGTATTAAAATTACCAAAATTACCGCGGAGAGCTCTTAAATATTATTCTATGGTAGTTTTTTTTAAGATAATATTCATTCGGCTGAAATGTTTTTAGCTAATGTTCATCGTTGCTTGGCGGGCCGCACCGAAGCATATGGCGGGCCGCAGTTCTAGAGGAACGCCGAATGATTTTCAGAATTACTTCAAAATGGAATTAACCTAGTTTATAATTATTTGGAACTAATTGCAACTATTCTTAAGTTATCCCTTCCTTATGAATACCTAGGATAATAGACTGAAAAGAATGTTTTAATAGATAATATTTATGATTAGAGTAGAGTAACTAAATTAGATTAAAGCAGTTAATAGATTTCGTTGGTCCTTCGATAGTTATCAATATTTGATTTGAAGCACTTAGATAGTGTACGAGATAGGTAGTAGTGCAGTGGTTAAAATATATATCTATCTAACATGTTATTTATGAACGGAATTAATCCTTGTAATTGAATGCGCGTGGCGAGATGGATAGCGCATTTGGTTTGGCGCGTGTATCTCCTACTCCAGCACATCTATCTAACCGGCTGATCCTTGTTTTAACTCCTGAATTTGTTTCCCCTGCAATATTTATCGCGTGAGCCGTTCTCTGCTCTGTTCCTCCACGGAATGTCTGCATTCATCTGTCTTTAGCATCCGCATGTACGTGCACACTTTACTTGTCATTATTTATCACCAATTTTAATCATGCACCATGATGCAAAACAACGCAACACGTACTGAATATAATATAACATACTGTAAGAACAAACATCTCTAGCAAAAGTGCTATCAACATACTTTCGTGTATCAATGCATTTAAATAAAACTAATTTTATCAAACACAAAATAAATAAACCTATATGAAACTTTATTCGACAATGAATCTTCAATGAAATTATAATATTCAATCAGTTTCATAGGATGAAATGGATACAATTCTATTTATTATTAACTTTAAGTTTTTGTTTCAAATATACTTATTTATGTACAGCACATTTAGGTGAATATACATTTAGGTAGTATGTCATTTATATAATCTGTGCAACTCTGTTGAATGTCGTCATTAGTTGCTGAAGAGTTGCCCGCCTTGTCCATAGACTACGCTACCCGACACTGCAGTTAGTCAGCGAGCCCCCGGTTCGAATTTCAACATCAGACAGGGATAATCTTCGCCAAAGGTTGGATAGTTTTCATTTATAATGAAGCACTTCACTGTCGTTGAAGCTTCCCGTTCGCAGACAGATCAAATACCGGTTAAAATTTCAAGTACACACTCGTATCCTTCGACTCTACACTTTACATACTACACAGAATCTACTACACTTCATCCAATCGTCCGTGCCGTCCCATCCCGACACTCGAAATACTCGAGACGAATTGCATTCTTTCTAAAACAGTTACCTGCGCACAACATTTTGCAATTACTTCCACCGTACGTTTGAGAACAACTAAGAAAGTACACAAACTCGCTGCTAGAGAGCATTGTTGTTTGACAATGTTTTACATAGCATACTTGTGAACTGTCATTATTTATATTTAAATATTTATATCCTAATTCTTCAATCTTGCCGTGAAAACTGGTCTTTAGGATCTAAACAAACAATATTAAATGCTTTTCTTATAAACAAGGTGAGTTTAGTTCTTTACTGTTTTAAATAAAAACCTTTTCAAAGCTAACTAATATTTGCGAGAAGCTGTCAAGTTTAAGTAAGTTATGCAACCACGTTATCACTGGTGTGTAATAAGTTATCGCGATATGTCACTGTGACAGTCCAGGATGTATTTGTATCTCCAATGATACTTTGATACTATTATTACGATAAATTCCCAACCCACATTTATTTAATAATATAGAACATAAACAAGGTAATATATGTTGCAGTAAAATCAGTGGTACTTAATACTTTCTGAAGCAATGTATTCGCAATTACTGCATCTAGGTACATCCTCAGAGGAAGACTTCAAGTCGAACCATTAGTTGGAGCATCCTGGTTGAGTATTACTTAGTATTTAGTCCATAGTTGAATGTCTATCCAATCCTCCTCAATCCGTTTGTATGCTCCATTGCTTTTAATTTAAAGTTACTCCAACTACCTCTTCCCCGTTCCTCACTTCTGCTGAAGACGTCGTCCGCTCAATGTTTAAGTTGTCCGTAATTGTCGAGTTGGCTGTGCGGGCTCGTGTTATTGCGGGACGTGGTTAGAAATGTTATTGGACACACTGATCTTTAATCAACGCCGTCGTTTCTGATTCACCCAGTATATTACTCTCGAGAGGGATTTCCTGGCATAGTTATAACTTTCACAGACAGATTCCCGTGGCCTCGGTCGCTCGTAAATGTAATCGCGGATTAAAATGGATTTAAAATGAACACGACCGTTTTGCAGATTTTGCGAATGCCTTACGGATGGACATATTTTAACTGTCTGCACACGTTTCAAATGAGAGATTCATATCGGTTTCCTCGTTTAGAAATACTACCATGTTTTTTTTTTTTTACTTATAATTTCAACAGTAACGGTTGGAACGTTTCTTTTACGATTCAGTTTGTAAATTATACAAACAGATCTACAGTTATTTCGAAATAATAATGCTGTTCATCAATTTTAATATCAACTTAATGCTAAAAGAGAAACATAGTTGATCTTGGGGAATGAATATTTATCTTGTATAAACAAAAAAATAAAAAGAGAAGGAAGTATATTTAAATAGCAAAAAAAAATTACATTACTTTTTAATCAATATTCATGTTAACTTAGAGAATGTGAAGGTCAATATTAATGAACGTTAGTGTAAATTAATGCTAAATTTTAGAATATCAATATTAAACGACTATATCCTGTTTATAATTAGAACGGATCCATATATTTAAGCCAATGCGCAATAAATACGAAAGAATATTTTATTTTAAATAATGTATAATTTATTTGTGCTAAATAAATGAGTTACAAGCGATCAATTCGTTACAGTACAGTCAACACTGACGTCTTTACCAAGCATGGATGGCTGGCACACTGTGGCTCACAACGGAGGAAGATGTCTTGTGCACATCGGTACGAGAACTGTGGCTGATGGCGGAAGCAGGCACAGCTACAGTATGAACAGTGGGAACTTCATGATGAACACCGTGAAGACCATGGTGGGCGGCGTGCACGACGGGTAGAGCATGCACAGCGGGTGTCCCGTGCACCTGGTGAACTTCATGAGACGACACAACGGTTTTTTCTTCAGTAGTTTTCACCACTGGACCAGCATGGACAGCATTAACAACGGGAGTGGTAATCTGTTGGACTAAATGAACTTGAGGATGGTTGATTTCACTGGCAAAATCATGAGTGAGTTGATGAACATTGTGGGCATCAATTGAGTTGACAGTTTTGTAGACAGGATTGGCCAAATGGTGGACATTGTGGGCATCGACAGCGTGCACAATTGGGGTGTCCAAGTGCTGGATGTTGAGCAAATCATGAGCATCGACAGAGTGCACAGCAGCGCTGGCCAAATGTTGAGCATTGTGAGCATCAATGGAATAAACGGAAGGGCTAGCCAAATGTTGAGCATTATGAGCATCAATTGAGTGAACGACAGGGCTAGCTAAATGTTGAGCATTGTGAGCATCAATGGAATAGACGGCAGGACTAGCTAAATGTTGAGCATTATGAGCATCAATGGAATAGGCGGCAGGACTAGCTAAATGTTGAGCATTATGAGCATCAATTGTGTGAACGGCAGAGTTAGCCAAATGTTGAGCATTCTGAGCATCAATGGAATAGACGGAAGGGCTACCCAAATGTTGAGCATTATGAGCATCAATTGAGTGAACGGCAGGACTAGCCAAATGTTGAGAATTATGAGCATCAATGGAATAGACGGCAGGACTAGCGAAATGTTGAGTATTGTGAGCATCAGTGGAATAGACGGCAGGGCTAGCCAAATGTTGAGCATTATGAGCATCAATTGAGTGAACAGCAGAGCTACCCAAATTATGAACATTGTGAGCATCAATGGAATAGACGGAAGGACTAGCCAAATGTTGAGCATTATGAGCATCAATAGCATGAACAGCAGATCTACCCAAATTATGAACATTGTGAGCATCAGTGGAATAGACGGAAGGACTAGCCAAATGTTGAGCATTATGGGCATCAATTGCGTGAACGGCAGAGCTAGCCAAATGTTGAGCATTATGAGCATCAATTGCGTGAACGGCAGATCTACCCAAATTATGAACATTGTGAGCATCAATAGAATAGACGGAAGGTCTAGCCAATTGATGGATATTGTGAACGTTATGTGCATCCAAAGAAACGCTCTTAATCGCAGGCTTAGCCAAATGATAGATATCATGAGCATCTACAACCTTGATCACGGGAGTAGCCAAATGATGAGCATCGTGCTCAGAGATGGTATGGTACACGGGAGCAAATTCGTTGTTCTGGATATCATAAATGCCACGAGCTTCATGCAAATCGGCTACATCAACAGTGATGGAGTCAATGTCGTGAGCAGCATCTTCATGGATATTGTGGACATTTTCTCCGTAGACATTATGGCTAAGGATGGCCTGATGAGCGGGCACACTGTAGGTGGTTTCTACCACGGGGCTGTTGTGTAAATCCACCCTGCAAGAATAATAAGAATTACATTTATTGAAGGTTCTATATGAAACAAATATCTAATATAATCTTCAGTTTGGTTTTCAACAAAATAATTTTAGCTCATAAAATAAATCTATAAAAATTGTGATACTATTTACTTCCATTCTGAACCTTTATTAACTTACAATTGTACAAAATATATGAAATATTAATACCAAAGATTTTGTATATCGTAAGCTTCTTGTGTATTACTTCAGACTACTGATTTGTAGTGAATTGATCAATTCATTTGCTGATGTAAGTATGCTACATACCTAGATTGGTGACTGACAGATGTAGGTACAGCAATGGCTGCCACAGAGTGTTCCAAACCATGGAGATATCCAGGTCTAGCAACGACGACGGCAACCAAAACAGACAACACCACCAACTTGAACATTTTGTATATGTGGTCTGTGTTGTATGTGAGACTGAACAACTGACAACTGATATTTGTTCAACGGGCACTGGCCGTTATATATTTAGTGTCCTAGACCAACGAATCATAGATACAGGTGTCCTTGATACATTCGAGATATTGCGAGCACTTTTACTTTGTCATTTTGTACTCTGTCATACATACAATATTTGGATATTAAGTTCCGTACCGGCATACGCATGTTAGTACTTTCAAATATTTCAACTCTTAGTTTGACAGCCGGACGGCGCTTATGGGATAATGAGAAAGGGTGTTGAATCTTTCGAAAATACCGGAACAAAATGTCAATAATTCAACATTAGAAAAAAAGATAAATCAGACTTCTTAGTTGATAACTTATTGTTAAATTAAATACAGAGAACTACATTTTTTTTTTTATTAAATCATAAGATTTAATATTTGAAGCAATGAATTATAAAATTCATTGCTTCAAATATTCCTTGGATTCATTAAGTAGGTTCTTCTTCTTACATAGAATAAAAGGCGAGCATGTATGACAAGACGTCTCGATTTAAATGAAGAGTAAGAGATGAAAGTGACGAGCCATTATGAAACTATAAATAGTTGAGCTACAGTATGCAATGTATAGTATATTCTTCTTCTGTATTTACATTCTAAAACACAAACTACTTGATATTTTCATGCATTGTGCACTTTTTCGTATGATTTTAGTTCTATAAATACACCTGATATTATTCCTTTATAATTTAGTTACCCCCGATGTAATATTGAAAAGTCGCCGGCACTGGTAACATTTACCACAACTAGAGCGATTTTATGACAGGTTACGTTCAGGTATTACCTTGCGCCGATTATCAAGGTCACACTAACAACAGATATAGACACGAAATACTGCACCAACCTTAATCTACATACGTGAATTTAATATGCGGAACCAATACGTAATTGTATCTATCACTATAATTAATTTTTTACAGAATTCTGAATAACACGCTATTATTTTACGGTCACTTGTAGAAAATAGTTATTTTAAGGGGTCAAAGAAATTGTTCCAGGGTTTTTGAAATGTACATATGATAAAAAAAGATAAAAATATAACGTATGCATATAAATATAATAGTAAAATCGTAATATTTTCCCGGCAATCAATACAGATATTTGACAAAAACACAATTTAAATAGATAATTTCTCATATATCACGACATTTTGCTAGTAATTAACGAGAGCTGTATAGAATATCCACGATTATCCCTATTACTCTTGATCCTTATTTGACAATTGCCCCTGACATACCTGCAACACATACAACACATTTGCGATGCTGGTAAACAGACTGCAATATCTAGATCAGTATTCATAAAACTGTATTACGTCAAACGCCAATATTCCTTACGAAGCAGGTGGAAAATTTGATTGCTAATATCAAATAGTAGATAAATGTAGTTACATATTACAGTCCACATCTTTCAATAATAAGTTTACGCCACTAAAATACATTTGGGTAACACTGCTTTGCATCTAAGCAACAATAACGTCTAGCCAATCAGAAACGAGAATATCACAATTTTATTTATTATGCTTATCATCTTTAAATCGCTATCAGTGCACAAGTGACTTGCAACATCAGTATTGATCAGTATTATCTAACAGTTTGTGCAATTCAAATTGGTGCTCCAGTTACTAAAATGTAAGTAAATATTGACAATAATTTTGGTCTGTAAATAAAAAAGTATTCTTTAAAATGAATAGTAAAAATTTCTATTCGCTTTTTATTGTTATTAATTTATATTAGTTATTAAATTATTGTAGAACAATGCTTATTTTATCTAAAGCCAATTTTGCAAGCAAGAATCCAGTCAAAATTGTCTTGCAGATTTTGAATATAACAATAGACTTACAATAGTATTATTCGTTTTAATCTTTAATATACAATTGTATTCATATTCTTCTGTAGTGACAATTCAAAGCGAAGCCAGTCAACTCAGTTCAGCTTAATCAAACATTAAACATTTACACTGTTACATCAGTTGACAGCTATTAATCTAACATAAACGGCCTACAATTCTGAGTTCAAGGCTTCTATTTTTATATACAAACATTCATCCTTGTAATAATTTACAAAACATTCAAGAAAAGATTAAATGTATATATACTAACAAATTACATCAGAAAATTATTTACTCAAAACTAAAAACATAACGCAAAACAGTCAAAGTCATCTAAACATCATTATAAAATGAACAAACAAGCAATGCATTTATATAGTACGAGAATATTAAACTTGAGTAAAAAAAATTCTTTCTAGAATGAGGTCCAAATATTTTGTTAGCTGTATTTTGACACTGTTTACCCTGAGTAATATGTGTCAATGTGCCAACATACTCTACATATCCACTCTACCATCACCAAGTCATAATATCTGGGATAAAACCCTCGCCATGGGTCTGGCCGGGCGAAATCACAAAATCACCTACTTTACTCACTCGCCTGAAAAGCCAGCAGCAAATTTCACACCAATTGTCATAGAAGGTAAGAATTGTTTACTCTTTATTACGAATTACATGATACAATCGTAATATTTTCAATTACCAGGCATGTATGAACACATAACACAAAAGTATAACTACATGGAGTGGTTGGATTATTCAACAATCGAAGGTATAAAAGGGTTTTTCGATTTTATCAACATGACTTGTGCCTTCGATCTAGAATCTGAAGCCTTGCAAACATTACTTGCCCAAGCTAAAAGTGGTGTCAAATATGATCTAATTATTATAGATCAGAACGCCGGACATTGTCTGTATCCCCTCATAGATATGTTCGGATCACCACCGGTAATTGGTACATCTCCGTACGGGCTGGCACAGTTTTACACCTTCGCCTACGGCATAAATCTCAATATTGCATACAACCCTTCAAACCTCCAACCCTTAACGGACCAGATGTCACTCTGGGAACGGGCGAATAATTTCTTTTTCGGCATGATTTTCGTATACTGGCGCCAATATAATCTCTTGCCGGCCCAGCAGAAACTTGCCGAAGGATTTTTTGGCAAAGACATCAGGCCGTTACATGAAGTCGAGAAAACATTCAGTCTGCTTCTTACAAATACTGATCCAGTATTAAATTATCCCCAGCCAGTGCCGCCTGCTATCATACAAGTCGGAGGACTGCATACCAGAAGAGCGAAATCATTGCCAAAGGTAACTAATCATTTACGCTACTTGACACCATCATGCTTCAATGTTCTCCTATTTCAGGATTTGTTACAATATTTGGACGAATCAAAACATGGAGTCATATATTTTGCTTTTGGCACCAACATTCGTGCGGATGGTATAGAACCTGGAAAAATAAAAGCACTTCTAGAAGCATTCTCACAACTGAAAGAAAATGTTTTATGGAAATTCGAATCGGATCTTCCAAATCTGCCACCCAATGTTTTGATAAGAAAATGGATGCCACAGAACGATATATTAGGTATGAATAATAATAATTATGGTATAATATATAATATTATTAATGTAATTCTTCCAGCTCATCCTAAGGTGAAACTATTCATCACTCACGGAGGAGGTTTGAGTACCCAGGAGGCCATGTACCATGGAGTGCCCGTTGTAGGTGTACCCTTCTTTATTGACCAGCATGTCAACATGCGAAAGATGGTTGCCCGAAAACTGGGAGTGCAACTGGACTACAAGAATATAACTACTGAGAATGTCCTCTTCTCCATCAATGAAGTGCGGAACAATGAAGTGTAAGCACCGAGTTGTCTAAGAAGTTTTTACTTCATTTGAAATGAATTCATTGATAATATTGCTAATTTACAGGTATAAAAAGAATGCGCAAGCTATTTCAAGATATTACAGAGATAAACCCCAAGATGCATTGGAGACGGCTATCTTCTGGGTGGAATATGTGCTCAGACATGGCGGGGCCGAGCACCTGAGTATAGCCGCAAGAGACATGTCGTTCTATCAGTTGCTTCTCTTAGACATACTGGGCATAGCTGCATTAGTTGTACTACTCGTCATGTTCTTAGTTAAACAAGTTATACAATCTATTAAACGAAAACCGAAGGTCAAAAAACATTGACATTCTCAACAGTGTGATGTGCCGTAATTATAATATTTTGCATTCCCCTTTTCAATAATTAAAAAAAAAGATATAATAAATACCATGTCCTGTTAAAAATATCACGTAACGAATTATAAATGAAGAGTCTGTATTATTATATATACTTCATTGCAATTTAAATAGTATTCACATGAAATCAGTGATGTGCTGAAACCAGCTCTTGTGTTCTCTTTGGGATCATCCGAATGTTACCTAAAAATTCCCCTTAAATATCTGCAATACATATAACACAAGAGATATGCGACTAAACAGGTATGAAGGCTGTAACAGGACCAGTAAACAGGACGTAGGTAAGTATATTTAGATCAGCATTTATCAAACTGTATTCCACGGGCCACCAATAATCCGTGAGAAGCGAGTAGAATGTTTAGATGTTGAAAGTATTTTAATTTACTAGTATATTATGATCGCAGATATACTAAAACTCAGATATTATGATTCACGAACAAAATATTTACGCTAGTACAATATGTTGGGTAGCACTGCATTTTATCTAACCTACAATCAGTAGCAGGAAAATGACAACATCATTTATTATGTATATCAAAACTGATCAAAGCGTTGGCGCTAACAGTCAGCAATTGGCACATATCAAAGATGCTATAGAATTATTTTAAAAAGAATTATTATCTAACAATTTGTACAATTCAAGTTGGTGCTTCAGTCCTTGAGATGTAAGTAAATACTGACAATAATAGTCATTATAATAAAAATTAAATTATATTCTGTATATAATTTTGTTTAAAAAAATTTGCTAAATTTTATTTTAAACTGCTATTGTATTTTTGTTTTGTAGATTTTACAAATAACGTTTCAAGTAAACAATAGTTTAATAAAATAAATTTAAATTTGTTGTTAAATTGTAGAACAAGGCTAATTTGATTTTATTTGTCAGGATACTAAGATAGTAATTAAATTTTTAGCTCATCGACCTCCTGTCGAAGAGCTATAGTGTTCGGTACGATGTCTGTAGCATCTTCCGATTTCAAAAATTTTTGCACAGAAATCCCGGACAGACCCCCTGGACCACGAAATGACTATTACAACATATGTCCGTATGTATGTCGCTCGTCCGCTCGCTCGTACGAGATTTTTTGTTCCACTCAGATCTCCTAAACTACCCAACGGATTTTTATGAAATTTTTTCTGCAGATACTTGTTATGGTCTAGTTGTGCAAGGTATATTTTATTTTTCAAAATTTTCCTTCGCACTTGAGAAAAAAAATATTTTGCAACTTTTTTTCAGTTTTTATTTTTTTTCTCCTTTATTTTTCACTCAATTGTATTCAAAATTTTCTTGCATATGCAGGAAATAGAACAATATTTTTCCATATTTTTTATTTTGAAAAATTATGTAAGACCATTGGAGAAAAAAATATTTTTTAATTAAAAATTGAACAAAAGAAGATCAATGCATTTATAGTCGGCATAGTTTGCTTTGCTTTTGTCAAGAGAAGAAAATGTATTCACACTTGTTTTAAATTTGTTGTTTTATTTGCGACCTAGGCACCTACGATTTTAAAAGTGAATTTAGATAAATAATAATTTGTGATATATTCAGACTTGCACATACGTCGATGAGCTGCAGGCATGGGTGACTAACCCATTCTTTGAATACTAGTTATCAACAATATTGCTATGAAATTACTTTGCTCATACGAAATGTTACATTACTTAGTTCATTTTAATCCTAGTACAATTTAATTCGTATTTTTTCAAAATGAAACCGCCCAACCTAGTGCTGCGTCGCGCTTGTAACTGTAACTAATGAATGTCAAACAATTATGTCGTTACATAACTAGATAGTCAATTGATTCTTCTGACACGAATAGCCTTCAATTCTGAGTCCAAGGCTACTATCTGTTTATACAAACATTACCTCAATAATCTATTAAAAAAACTTCCATTTAGAGATGATTACAAATATGTAATCAAATTAATTATTTACATTACATGAGAAAACTATGTGCTCAAAACTAAAAAGATAACGTATTACAGTAAAAGTCACTTAAATATCAATTTTAAATGCAAACAGGCAATGCAATTATAGTACAAAAATATAACCATATTAAGTAAAAAAAAAATCAGTTTTCTAGAATGACGGCCAAGTATTTTGTTTGCTGCATTTTGACACTGTTTACCCTGGGTAATATGTGTCAATCTGCGAACATACTCTACATATCCACCCTTCTATCACCCAGTCATAATATCTGGGATAAGACCCTCGCCATGGGTCTGGCCGGGAGAAATCACAAAATCACCTACTTCACTCACTCGCTCGAAAAGCCAGCAGAAAATTTCACACCAATTTCCATTAAGGGTAAGAATTGTATATCACTGTGTTGTACAATTGTGAAATGTAATATTTCGCAACAGTTCCAGGCCTGTATGAGCAAATAGCATCACAATTTAACTTACTGGATTGGGTGGATTATTCGACAATGGCGAGTGTAACCGGATTTTTCGATTATTCTAACATGACTTGCGCGTACGACATACAATCTGAAGCTTTGCGAACGTTAATGGCCCAAGCTGAAAGTGGTGTCAAATATGATCTGATTATTATGGATCAGACCAGTGGACATTGTCTGTATCCTCTCATAGATATGTTCGGATCACCACCGGTAATTGGTACATCTCCGTACGGGCTGGCACAGTATTTCACCTTCGCCTTCGGCTTAAATCTAAATATTGCATACAACCCTCTAAGCCTCCTACCCTTAACGGACAAGATGTCACTCTGGGAACGGGCGAATAATTTCTTTTACACCACCGTTTTCATATACTGGCGCCAATACAATTACATGGCCAGTCAGCAGAAACTTGCCGAAGAGGTTTTTGGCAAAAACATCAGGCCGTTACATGAAGTCGAGAAGACAATCAGTCTGCTTCTTACAAATACTGATCCAATATTAGATTATCCCCAGCCAGTGCCGCCTGCTATCATACAAGTCGGAGGACTGCATACCAGAAGAGCGAAATCATTGCCAAAGGTAACTAATCATTTACGCTACTTGACTACATCATGCTTCAATGTTCTCCTATTTCAGGATTTGTTACAATATTTGGACGAATCAAAATATGGAGTCATATATTTTGCTTTTGGCACCAACATTCGTTCAGATAGCTTAGACCCAGACAAAATCAAAGCTCTTCTAGAAGCATTCTCACAATTGAAAGAAAATGTTTTATGGAAATTCGAATCGGATTTTCCAAATCTGCCACCTAATGTTTTGATTAGAAAATGGATGCCACAGAACGATATTTTAGGTACGAAATACACAGAATGCTCAATATGAACATATAATATTATTCATGTAATATTATTCTTCTTCCAGCTCATCCAAAGGTGAAACTGTTCATCACTCATGGAGGAGGTTTGAGTACCCAGGAGGCCATGTACCATGGAGTGCCCGTTGTAGGAGTACCCTTCTTTGTTGACCAGCATGCAAACATGCGAAAAATGGTTGCCCGAAAACTAGGAGTGCAACTGGACTACAAGAATATAACTACTGAGAATGTCCTCTTCTCCATCAATGAAGTGCGGAACAATGAAGTGTAAGCACTGAGTTGTCTAAGAAGTTTTTACTTCATTGGATAAGAAAAGAATTCATTGATAATATTGCTAATTTACAGGTATAAAAAGAATGCGCAAGCTATTTCAAGATATTACAGAGATAAACCCCAAGATGCATTGGATACGGCCATCTTCTGGGTGGAATATGTGCTCAGACATGGCGGGGCCGAGCACCTGAGTATAGCCGCAAGAGACATGTCGTTCTATCAGTTGCTTCTCTTAGACATATTGGGCATAGCGGCATTAGTTGTACTACTCGTCATGTTCTTAGTTAAACAAGTTATACAATCTATTAAACGAAAACCGAAGGTCAAAAAACATTGACATTCTCAACAGTGTGATGTGCCGTAATTATAATATTGGGCATTCTCCTTTTCAATAATTAAAAAAATAATAATATAATAAATACTATGTCCCTATAAATGAAGACTCTGTATTATACTTCATTGCCATTTAAATAGTATTCACATGAAATCAGTAATGTGCTGGAACCAGCTCTTGTGTTCTCTTTGGGATCATCTGAATGTTACCTAAAAATGCCCCTTATATATCTACAACACATATAACACAAGAGAAATGCGGCTAAATAGGTATGAAGGCTGTAACAGGACGTAGGTATGTATATTTAGATCAGCATTTATCAAACTGTATTCGGCGGGCCACCAATAATCCGTGAGAAACAAGTAGAAAATTTAGATGTTGAAAATATTTTAATTTACTAGTATATTAAGATCGGAGATATGCAATTGCAATTGGACTACAAGAATATAACTACTGAAAATGTTCTCTTCTGCATCAATGGTACGGAACAATGAAGTGTAAGTTGACCAAAACTCGAAAAATATCATTAAAACAGATGACAGAAGAATCATTTGCAATTTGTGAAACAATACATGTTTTATGAATTTGATTGAAAAACTACATCGATAAACAATTACCATTGTGAGTAGTTCACAGTCCTAATTTTACTTTAATCGCCATTTCGCTTTTAAGTTCAATGTAAACATTCTTATTTCTCTTTGCAGATACAGAAAGAATGCGCAAGCTATTTCAAAATATCACAGAGATAAACCACAAGATGCATTGGATACGGCCATCTTCTGGGTGGAATATGTGCTCAGACATGGTGGGGCCGAGCACCTGAGTATAGCCGCAAGAGACATGTCCCTCTACCAGTTGCTTCTCTTAGACATACTGGGCATTGTGGCATTAGCTGTACTACTCGTCATATTCTTGTTTAAACAAGTTAGAAAATCTTCTAAACGAAAACAGAAAGTCAAAAAACATTGACATTGTTAATCGTGTTCATAATAAAATATTACAAACTTCACATACTTCAAAAAAATCTGATAAAATAGAACTAGAAATGAAAAATGTTATAAATAAAAATGTTATTTTTTGCTAAGTTGTAAATATATCTACTTATAATAATATCAATCATTGTTATTAAATATTGTATTACTTATGATATTACGTTTATTATTTAACAAATAAAGCACTGATTTTATGTGTATTTTTTTTTTGTCCTAATCAGAAATATCTCAAAATTACAATCTATCTGTTTACAATCTCAAATATGAATTATAAATCCTTATCTGTATTACATAACTGTCGGCATCTCATCTTGCACTAGTTTATTTTTATTTATTTTCTCAACTAGATGCAATGCGCAACCAATCAGAGACGAATATTATTCAAATATTTAATTTACAATAGAATATTAGCATGATATAGCATGAATATTAACAGTGTACAATTGGCTGGCAAGGATGATAGATGCGGAAGAGCAATTTATAGTTTGCAGTGTCATCTAATAATTCAGTTAGTGCAACAACTCTGACACGCACAGCCAAGGTGATCAACAACAAATATATAGTACTACCTTCCTTGTAAGTAATCATGAATACATTAACAAGCATTTACAATCAGAACAGAAATATACAATCAATCACGAACAATTCTCACTAAAAACTAAAGCTATTTTAAATTAAAACGAATATAATTTAACATTTCAAGATGTAAAGAATAAAATATTCAAAACGTATTCCCGCCAGCACATTGTACTGATTGACAAAATGAATTTATAAATCACGAAGTACATTAATTTTATTTCATATTAATAGAATCAAATTGTCATTGTTTTAGTATTAATCTTACAATTCACAAATCATATTATTCACATTACATGTGAAAAATCTTTTTATCATTGATAATGTTGACCTTCCAAAGATAACGCACAAATATCGAATTAAACTATTAATTTTGTTGAGTGATATCGACATGTCCCTAATGCACGTTTTACACTTTAACATCTAATTCTGTTAACCTTGTACATTGGTTAACAGTTAGGCCCTTATGTCATATATTTTATCTCGATTAAAAGTGTACTCTTGTGTATGAATCAAGAAGATCGTAGATTTTATATTATAGCATTTATTTTTTAAGAACTAATTGTATATTGTATTCGAGTCAGAAAGCCTAAAAAATCAGATTATACTAAACTCAGACAATGTTTGCCCAAATAATATTACATGACATGACAATGATATAAGTAAAACAATAAAAAGCCATATTTACATCAGTTGCGTCAACGATTGTAAATCTAAAAGATTATATTTTAAACCTGTATGTACAAACACTTTATAGATATACTCCTCTGGCAATCATAGTGCTCGTCTCGAATGAGCCAAGATGAGTTGCACCTATATAACAGGCGTCTTACTGGCAATGGTAGCTCTTGCTCATCTGAGCCAATGTGCCAATATACTCTACATATCCACCACACCATCGCCCAGCCATCATATCTGGGATAAGACACTCGCTATGGGTCTAGCTGGACGGAATCATAAGATCACTTTCTTCACACATTCGCCGGAAAAGAAAGTCGACAACTTTACACCAATTGTCATTGAAGGTAACAACAATTACTGCCACTTACATTACAATTGCAATTGAAAATAATTGACAGCTGCAGTTGATTTTTTAATTTGTAATAGAACTAGATATTCTTCAATCAAGCATTAAATTATTTCATTGAAACAAAACATTTGACATATTCAAATTTTGCAATAAAAATGCTCTACGTATTTCAATTTTAATGAATGTTTTTCAATGTTCGAGAACTGCACTGCTTTGAACATTAAGTTAAAGTAAAATAAAGTAAAATTAAGTTAAACATTTTGCAGTAATTCATATTCACGAATTTATTAAATAATTTTGTACCAGGTGTATACGAGAAGTTGGCAGAATCGTATACTCTTGGAGACTGGGTAAATTTCGGTCCAATCGACTCTATCATGGGATTATTTGATTGGATGAACGAAACATGCACATATGATTTAGAATCACCGGCCATGAATACCTTGATGGCTCAAACAAAAGCTGGTGTCAAATATGATCTGATCATTACGGACATGACAACCGGACACTGTTTGTATCCGATCATTGAACTATTCGGTTCTCCGCCTGTGATTGGTACATCCCCGTACGGACTCGTTCAGTACTTAGCCTTTCCGTACGGTTTGGATGTAAACATTGCGTACAATCCACTGAATTTCTTACCGTACACCGACCGTATGTCACTTACTGAAAGGGCATATAACTATGTTTACACCATGTTCTTCATGTATTGGCGTCAATTGATATATCTCCCAGGCCAGCAGAAAATTGCTGAACAATTCTTTGGTAAAGATATTACACCGTTAGAAGAGATCGAGCGAACATTTAGTTTGTTGCTTACGAATACTGATCCAGACTTTGATTATCCTCAACCTGTGCCGCCTACGATCATACAAGTCGGAGGATTGCACACCAAACGAGCGAAATCATTACCAGAGGTAACTGTCAAATGATTTCCAAGAAGATGAACTAAAAGCGTCCAGATATATTGCACGTATTACTAAATAATGAATCGTATTATTTCAGGATTTACAAAAGTATTTAGATCAATCAAAACAAGGCGTAATATTCTTCGCTTTCGGCACTAACATTCATGCCAGTGATATTGGAAAAAGAGAACTGGATGATTTCTTAAAAGCATTTGCTCAGCTGAAACAAAACGTGCTATGGAAATTGGATGCGGAACTTCCTAATCTTCCACCGAATGTTATGGTTCGTAGCTGGTTACCGCAAAATGACATATTAGGTAAGTAGATTTAAGAGAATATTGACATGTAATTATCAATTCATGATTATCATTTACAAATCTTCCCGTAGCTCATCCGAATGTGAAAATGTTCATCTCCCATGGAGGAGGACTGAGTACGCAAGAAGCGATGTACCACGGAGTACCTGTGTTGGGTATACCATTCTTTGCAGACCAACATGTCAACATGCGCAAGATGACAACACGTAACCTTGGCATCAAACTTGATTTTAAGAACATAACCGTACCTAACCTACTATCTAGCATTCACGAAGTGATCGATAACACTGTGTAAGTGATACCACGCCATCCCTGATAGTATGCCAGCACAAGCTTTATCACATTATATACAAGCCAAGTCAACTAGATCATCCTTTACATAACACTTGGTATTTATTCACAGATATAAACAAAATATCCAAGCCGTATCGAAGCGGTACCGAGACAAGCCACAGAACGCCCTAGAACGTGCCATCTTCTGGGTGGAATACGTCATGAGACATGGCGGAACGGAGCATCTACAGACTGCTGCCAAACACATGCCTTTCTACAAAACATGGCTGCTAGACATTTGGGGAATAGTAGCATTAGCCATTCTACTGATTATATATGCGATAAAAGCTCAGCGACCAAACAAACGGAAACAAAAAGTCAAGAAGAACTGATTCTTCACAACATTGTTAGTTTTAATACATATTTTCTCCACTAAGAACTAAATGAATTGAAAAAAAAAAATAGACGGTGATATATTTTTTATTTAACTACTATAAATTGACAAAATTTTCTAAACATTCTTCCTTCTGCAGTACGGATAATCTTATGGATTTGAGCAACAATTGATTTTTAAAACAATAAATGTACATATTAATTATATTTAACTTTTTTTAAATACACATTTTATAATTTCTATATTATGGCATTCATGCATAACAGAAAATTTAATGTGAATATATTGTAATAATTGTTCATCAAAAAATATTCTTTCTAGCAGAATAAAAATCTATTTTGTCAAAAATGTTTGTTAGTAATATATTTATTTAATAGCTTGAAAAAATACAATATGTTAAAACTTCCTGCACATAAATACAACCAATTACAGACTTTATTAAACAAAGAATAGTTAACTATAAATAACTGTAATTTAATTAAATATGTATTACTAGATGACGCAGATATATAAATGTATATTGCCCGAGGCCAAGAAAGCAAAAAAACTTCTAGTACGTTTCAATCCGGTTTGATACTTGTTTATACTTTTAACTAATCGTAGTCAAAATTTTACTCGGACCAAAAATATAGTGAACACAAAATCGTCAGTATTTAGAAATTCAAATATCACATCATAACGATGGACGTGTTTCATTTGAATTTTCAACGCGCAAATCATTAGATGTAAATACATAATGCGAAATTTCTTAATTTCATAAATTAACAAACATTTGTAAATGTGCTACATTTTTATGGTTATACTATTCAAATTCGTAAATAAACAAATATCAGATTTATTGTTTTAATCGATAAACTTTGATCTGTTTACATTATAATTATTACTTCGTAATTTAATGTAAATAAGTAATATTAGTTTTACGTGGTATTCCGTTCATCGTTCATTATGATTGGTACATTTCCAAGTATCCTGTGCATCTTGACATTTGCCAGTGTATGCCAATGTGCAAATATATTGTACATATCCACATTACCATCGCGAAGTCATCATATCTGGGACAAGACTCTCGCCAATGGTCTCCTGGAACGAAACCATAATATCACCTTCTTCACACATTCACCCGAAACGAAAGCGACTAATTTTACACCAATTGTCATTGAAGGTAAGTGAACAAATCCAGTTTAATACTTGAACTCATCCACGGAATAAAACTAAAATATTTTCTAGGTGTATATGAGGAAATAGCAAACACTATGAACTATGTGAATTGGAACACTGTTAGTACATTGAATTCTATAATAGGCGTCTACAACTGGTTCGGCTGGATTTGTGCAAAAGACTTGGAATCCAAAGCAATATACAGCCTGCTAGCTGAAGCAAAGAATGGTGTCAAATATGACCTGATCATTATGGACATGACAACTGGACAATGTTTGTATCCTCTGATTGAACTGTTCGGTTCACCGCCTGTCATTGGTACATCGCCGTACGGACTCGTCCATTACTTTACCTACCACTTTGGCATTGATACAAATATCGCGTACAATCCTTTGAATTTACTTCCTTACACCGACCACATGTCACTTTGGGAACGGCTGCTTAACTAATTTTACACCATATTCTTCAATTACTGGCGTCAATGGATATATCTTCCTGCACAACAGAAACTTGCAGAAGAATTCTTTGGCAAAGAGATCACACCTCTGAGTGAAATAGAGAAAACATTCAGTCTGCTCCTCACAAATACTGATCCAATCTTCGATTATCCGCAACCAGTTCCGCCTGCTATCATACAAGTCGGAGGATTGCACATCTTCAAAAAAGCCAGCACATTACCGAATGCAAGTATAACAGCACACGGATTCAATTGACAAAGGAATGCTAATATTCTTAGAATTATTTCAGCAGTTACAACAATTCATCGATAATTCTAAACATGGAGTGATATATTTCTCTTTTGGTACGAACATTCGTACGAATCATTTGGCCCATAAAATAATCAGCGCATTTCTTGAAACATTTGCACAACTTAAAGAAAATATTTTATGGAAATCTGATACAAAACTTGTAAATATTTCATCGAATATTTTAATTAAACAATGGTTGCCACAAAATGATATTTTGGGTAAGACGATATATGCAACAGAATATGCAAGAATATCAACTGTAATTTTGTTACTTACATTAATATTTTCATTATTTATCTTCCTTTCTATAAGATTTATAAAATATAATTTGATAGCTCATCCAAAAGTAAAACTATTCATCACCCATGGAGGTGCCTTGAGTACCCAGGAGGCAATGTACCATGGGGTGCCAGTCCTGGGCGTCCCGTTCTTCGCTGACCAACATGTCAATATGCGCAAGATGACAGCACGGAAACTTGGTCTCACACTCAACTACAACAACATATCAACAGTTAACCTACTTTCTAGTATAAATGAACTGATCCAGAACACTATGTAAGCTGTCAACAAATAATATCATCCTTATTCAATAGTTACTTTCAAATTTACTAGAATTATGTTACGGATTTTACTTATTTTCTATACCCAATATCTAGGAGATCGTCCAATATAAATCTCAAATAAAAATTACACAATTAGAAGCTAATTTAGATGTGAGTAGAATTAAGAATGTATAACTTTTATTAACACTATTACGGTTTGCAGATACAAGCAGAATATACAGACCGTATCAGAACGGTACCGAGACCAGCCACAGAATGCCTTGGAGCGGGGCATCTTCTGGACAGAGTATGTTATTCGACATGGCGAGGCAAAGCATCTGCACACTGCAGCCAAGAACATGCCTTTCTACGAAACATGGCTGTTAGACATATGGAGCATAACAGCACTCGCAGTATTACTAATCATATATACAGTTAGACAAGTCTGTCGCCGACCAAATAAACAGAAACGAAAAATCAAGAGAAACTAATCAATCGTCTCAATAAAAACTAACAAAATTCTGTACGAATTAAAAATTCAATTAACTACAGCTATTGTAAATTGTTTGCTGTAATTTACATTCAAATTAATTATGCATGTAATTATTCAATGCAAAATACGTGTATTTTATAAAAGAATAAAATATTTCCCAAACTAATTTAACTTTTACGTAATTTTAAAATTGTTTCTATAATATATTCACGAAAATGTTGCGTACCTAAAAAAGGAAAAAATTGTTAGTAATAAACAATACATTGTATTTGATTTAACTTACCTCATTTGAATTAAACTGTTGACATATACCTTGCCCTGTGAAACCAAACTTTGTATATGCGATATTGAAAATTCAACTATAGAATAAAAAACATTCAACTATTCAATTGTAAGAAGTTAATTATTTTGTAATATAAATGTGTTTTGTTCACTGTAATCTCGAGATAAATTGAAATGTAGTAACGAGGTTACTAGGCAGTCATGAATATGACATTTTAGTAATGTGTACTTATGATTATTTGTAAATATAAACCTACATATATCAAAACCTTACCAATACCATTCTTCCATAAGAACCGCTACACTTAACACCATATATTTAATTCTGAATAGAACTTAGTTTTCATGATTCAAAAACAGCAGCCATGTTATGAATTGATCTTATTTACATTCGATAAACAAGATGGAGTTCGATGTGGGAAATTCAAACGTTTTACAAAATTTACTTCCGGATCTACGGATTGGAACTTGAACTACGTATTTGGTTATAAGGTTTCACTGGAGACGATTATTGATTGGAATGAAATAAATATGGACGGGTTAGTTTGTTTTTTTTTGTTCAAAATATCTGTAATCATCGTGTGATTTCATCAATTACAAACCATGTAACAGAATGTATTTGTAATTTATACAAGGTCTTAATGCTTAATGATAACATGTAACTATTTTTTAGGTTTCATCATTGGATTATAAAGGAAATAAATAAAATTTCACACCTTTCAAATATGACAAATATCTTTTTTCATTTCTCTCAATGTTTTGCAGTAATAATCGTAATATTATTCATCTCGTTAATATAACATAATAGAAGAATTCTAAACTGGATAAAACGTGTTTTTTTTTTCTTTATTTTCATACAATATTTTAGTTCTTCCATAAACGGGAGTTGGCATGGCATGGCAGAGCTTCAACGACTTGGCTTATGTTGCTAAGTTTTACCATCATCTTTAATATTTCATTAATAATCATATATGTAATACATTACAGCTACGGTACGTTACGTTACGGCATTTTCCTTTTTCTTGAAATTCAGTAATAATCATAATCATTAGTAAATAGTAGCGGTAGTATGTAATAGTAGAATCATAATAGTAATAGGAGTAATAGTAGTAGCGTTTCAACTGGCACATGTGGACCTGCTCTAGATTATGTGTATCTCTATGTATGTATGGATGTATGTAATTGGGGGGTTAGGTACTGGTTTAGACTGCTAGGAATCTCGCTGAACATCTTCCAACCGACCGACAATTAACAGATTATAGAGGTCCATGTGCCGGCCATTCGGCTGACGCTGCTGCAATGTAGTTTTTGGATAAAGAGAGACAGAGAGAGTCCAATGGATACAAATATATAATGTATGTATGTATGTATTGTATTGTATGCGGTACGCGATTCATATCGGCACACGCAGATGCGAATGCCGACAAGGAAACAAGACTTATTTAAAATATATTTATAATATATATAATATATACCAAACACCCAGGAAACATTTTGTTGTTGTTTGTTGTTGTTGCTGTTGTTGTTGCTGTTACTGCTTTGCTTGTTACTGCTGCTGTGCTGCTGCTGCGGTTGTTGATGTTACTGTTACTGATGTTGTTGCTGATGTTTATTTTACTAAATAGATTGTTGAGAAGACAAACAACGGGTTGTTATTGGAGAGACGTGAGCTCCGGGACAGGGGGGCTGCTTGTCTACTTCCTGCTGTCCTGATCACAATCGCGGCTGATGTGACCGGGCTTGTTGCAGACGTAGCATGTCTTGGCGTTCTCCGGACAGTTCCGCGATATATGTCCCACCTTGTTACAGTTGTAACACGACTGTGAGAAACGTCGATCGTCCTGATCGTTGGCCGCCTCCGGACACGAGCGAGCTATATGGCCCGGCTTGTTGCAGTTGTAGCATGACGGCGAATCGGGACTCTGGTTGCAGTCTTTCGCAATATGGCCCTCACGGTTACACCGGTAGCATCTATCGGCGCCATCCTTGCAGTCACGGGCGAAGTGACCGAAACGGTTGCACTTGTAGCACTTCTCACGGCCCCTTGAAGAACCACCATCGCCACGGGAACCACCGTCACGGCCACTGCCGCCGCCACCACCGCCGCCGCCGCCACCACCACCACCGCCGCCACCGCCCTGGTAACACTCACGAGCAAAGTGGCCCGGCCGTTGGCATTTGTAGCAAACGTTCGAACTCATGTTGTATTAATCTAGAAATAACACAAACAAACACAAACCACACATTATTGAAATAGAAAAAACAAAAACCGCACGAGTGATACACAGTAACAAACTACTGCCAGGTTACAAGGACACACCGATCTCGCAGTCAACAATATCTTGTCTCTAACTTACCCACAATCCATCAGCCAAACTACAAACATTGACTCTCAATAGCAGTATATTAGAAGAAATATGTATATGTGTTTACTTGTCCTTGTAACGTAACATAAAGTACTACTGCATAACTAATATGAACAAATAACATACATTCAGCACGACGCAAGATGATATTAATCTAGAAAACACGCGTTACAGTTAACCTAGAGGTTACACTACACAGCGATAAAATGAGGCGTACCACGTGTAAGTACCACATTATACATATGTTCAATGTACGCCATTTATATTCCACAAAAACGAAATAAAATCTTTTCACAAACGATATATGATATGTAAATATGAACAAGCAACAATATACAGCAGACAGTTGATACGCATACATACCGGTTGACCTAAGGTTACAAGAGAAGTAACACAGCAGGGTGGTAACTCACAGACACCACGTGTAACCAACCACTGAAGTATGCCACCACTCACACATTACCATGAGAATTTAACGGTTTACATTCATACATATATATACATGCACACAGATACAATATAGATAGATAATTTACTAGAAATATATCAAGTGAAAGCTCACATATACACAGCTATAACGTATCAAGTAGACCAAACCGACCGTTTTCCCCACGTGCAAAGCCAATGCGCAATTGTTGCACCATATTTTCATTGATCCGAGAAGTCATGAAACGGGTTAAAACGTAAATATTCTAGAAAGCATGGCGTAGCAAATATTTGAGCAAAATACAACAAAACATACCGTGAATCTGTCCAAAGAAATGTTAATAATAGATACTGTCGCGTTAAGGAGGCGCCACATTCATGCAACGCTGCAACAATTTTGAACTTGGAATGTACGTTTCATGGGAAAAAAATCGTAACAAAGAAAAAACGTTACCCGTGAAAATTTACAGCGGATTCAAGTAAATTTCGTGATTCCTATGAATTCGTGATAAAATGAAACAATTAAACCGTAAATGCTGAACGAGAATGTGTGTATATGCATTTATACATACATGAACCACGTGTAAAATCGCTGCCATACATATGCGTACAAAATAAATCGAGAAAAACAATGTTAAAATGCACTTACATGTCACTGATTACGTAACGCTGGCTATATATTAACAGTATATATTGAACAGCTTCGAATATAAACTAAAAGATACTTGATAACAATAAATATAACGAAAATATTAAAACCTAACGCACAACACTGCTCTAGCCACCATTGGCTCACAACGTAAGGATCGCTGAATTAGGAAATATACAGTGAGCGCGCGCTAACTTCAGTGGCCGCGCATCGAACGATACTAACTTCCGTTCTACTACGAATCAATAAAGCGGGAAATTTTAAAATTACATCGTAACATGGCATTCTTCATCATCATATATGTACTATTAACGATTACTAATGTTATTATTAACTAATGTATTAACTAATATGCAAAAGAAAACAAATCATTTTTACAGTAAGAATGTACTTTATTGCACACAAAAATTCAATTTTTCTTCATGTATCATATCTTCTTAATTATATAAACTCTTAAATTCAAACTGCAAATATAAAATTGTTATTAAATTGTATCTAAGACTGAGAGTAATACAAAGGGCATATGTATATCTAAGAAAAACACAACTAAACACTAACAAATAACGCTAAAAGAACATCACCACAACAGACACAACGAGATAGAGACAAAACACAATAATATAATAATAACTTCTAGATAAACAGAGAGACACAACTATATGCACGCAAATATAATATAGTGCGTGTATTCCTCCACATTTAGTTGCCACAAAACAAACTAAGTCAATTATTATCAATATTCAAATGTAAATGCATTGTTTTACTTTAACTATGATTTATACAAATACATAACAAAATAGGTATCATCATCGTTATTATTATTAATCTAACACAATCATATATGTATAGGTAATACGTTGTCCAGAAAGTTCCTATTCTACATCCCAATACAACCAATTGGTTGAAATACAGTAGAAACTTTCTCGACAACACAATAATATCATCATCAGCTATGTTTATAAATCTATGAATGAACTGTTTGCAATTATAAACAAAATCATCTAGACACTACATTCATCTCATATGTAAAAACTAACTAACTAGTGAATATGTCTAATAGAAATGATAATTCTGTAATCATATATGTATATCTATATATGTATATATTCGTAATATACTGATCATCATGTTTGAGAGTAGCAATCACTGTTCTATACTCTCACATTATTCTAATTAGCTATAGCGTGCGGTAAGTATCTGTTTGTAAAAACGACGTGCGATTTGTGAATAAATAAACAAGTATGTTGTACGTGCGTTACGGGATGCTGAAGCGCGCATTTCTATGTAGTATCCTAATACACTATCAACAATGTATGTAACTGTCATTGTCGAATGAACACATTGTATACATTTATCAAGATGGCTGTCTCTAAATTATGTATGTACCTGTGTTGCAAATTATTAACATGCAGTGTATATAATATTCAACTACATAGATAGTTGAAGGAACTCAAATGTATCTATACCGTGTTCTGTATATATGCGTAATGTGATTTTGACAGCTGCCGTCGTCAGTTTTAATAACCGTTTTTAAGCCTTGGCGTTTATGAGAACGTAAATGTAACACAAATAACGTAAGCAAAGCTTATTGAAATGATAAATGAATAAAATGATGATTACTTGTAAAACGAAGCGATTGCTGTAACATCAACTCACCTTTGCAATTGTGTGGCAATGTTTTTTACTTTTGCATTACTTTTGTATGTTTTGTTTGTAGCAAATATGACGGAACGTTCGTTTTTATTATATATATCAACATATATAATAATAGTTTTATGTATTTGTTATGCTTGCTTATATTGCACGCTCGACTTTAGAGGGACGGGTGTTCCGTTACCGAGGGGCTCGGAAAAATCATTCTCATACAATAAATAGACATGGACAGTCGGCCAACGGAACAGTTCACAAGGGTGGTGGGATACCAATGTCTATGATTCAACAACCTTCAGTACACTGTATCGCCAACACTATACCCAACCAACATATTATACCGAATCCATAATCAGAGATAATTCAGTAGTAATCAGTAATGAATAACATTATGTGACTGAGTGCGCGGGTCATTCCTTCAAATCACACACAATGAATAGCATAATCATCATCTCTAGCATAATACTTACAACTCATAGATAATAATATAAAAACTGTATTGAACAAATGTCCCACGCCTAGTCGACAGTCATCAGATGACATTTTTATATTTAAATACTCTTTTAATTAATTATTACAAAATAACTGAAACATCATCATCATCTTTCAATCTGGTTCGTTAACAAACAGAAATGTTCAACTGTTAAAAATACTTCCTCGCTATACACCTACAGATTATACCAAATCCCAGCACAGTATTTCGATATTTTAAGTTTCTGTTTAAATCACAACAACATTTACAAGAAGTACAATAACCTAGTTTTGTTTTTTTATCTGTTTCTTATAGTATTTTTTTATTACTTTTGTGTTCACCGATTCTACCACCAATAATAATAATAATTAATAACTTGAATATCATTAGTATGTATTAAATATTAATTAACCAAACAACACAACGCATTCAATTATGTTCCTAATTGCAGTAACGACATTGAATTAAAATTGCGATTGAGTAAAACAAATATTATCTTTCATGTTCCTAGTTTAATATTATTAAATAGTGTTTTATTTTACAATAGAAATAAATATTCTTGTGACACATTTGATCATTTGTATCTCAGTTATAAAAAATGTCGTTACTGCAAAGGATCATATATTATTGATCAAAAACAACACAACATATCCTTTGTAAATTGGACAATAATTTGCAATAGATGTAAACGGGCTTATTTCTTGTATAAACATGATTAAATCATGATTCATTTCACTTCTTCTCGTACAAAAAAACAGATACGAATACATACTTTCAAATTGACAAGCCCAACTCCACGGCAGATATGATTCTAAAATAAATTCTTCTGACACATGTTTTCCTTTGTTTTATATATAATATTAAGAATAATTGATTTAGAAACTTATTAATTATATACAGTTTACATTTTAGACTAGTTTAAAGTTTACGAAGGTATATCAATCAATTAAATGATATTTAATCTATAATTAATTGGTTTAAGTAGCACATGTTTTGTCTAAAATAGAACACAATCTGTACAGAAACTGTTTTAGACAATATGTCTTCAGACAGTTCACAGAGATATCGACTGTGTCAGGTTTTAGACAGTTTTTATTAAATTCATTGTTCTCTAAATTCTTCTGTTCGGCCCAACACTATAGTTCACATTGAAACTATGCATAGACCATATACAATCATCTATTTACGATATTGTTGTGTTGAATATTTATTCCAAAGAGGGGGCACCAATCCTGCGCGCTATATTGCCCATTATTTACCATTTTATTAAACAAATTAAAATATTTATATAACAATATACATCATAAATGTGTAAAATCAGTATGTAAAGATAAAATTATATAAAATAAAAGCGTAAAATATATAAATAAATAAAATAATGTTCAAACAGATATTTGAATAGCTGTACTATCACTCAATTGTACCCACAATACTTTAATATTAAATGATTATTGTATCATTGGTACAACCAGCTGTGGTTAGTCAATATTCACAGTTAGTATTGCGTACTAACTGAAAATATGTAGCTGTCACTTTTCACCAACAAAAAAATTAATACAAATGTAAAACATGCTAAATACATTTTATATAAAATCTGTTTAAAACCAGCAATTACAAATCACACAACGACGGGCATTTGTGATAATAAAAAGTAAATGTAAACTCGTCAAATATGCCAATTACTTGTAATAAATAAAATAGTTGCTAGAAAACAATAAAATGTGTAAAAATTCTAGTAGTATTACTAGAGGCTGCACCGAATAAACTGAAAAACAAACAGAATCTATAACAGTGTTTCAAAGTGTGATAGTTTGTCAATATAAATAAAAACAGTTAACGTATGGATGTGTGTTTGTAACGGTGACCTTACAGCCGTAACAACGTGGTAACGAGGGCTATAACGCACATGACTGGCCTGGGTCGTAGCTAGAAATAGTCACGCTGTGGGTGCGAACGTCCAGGTCTCTGAAACCTACCTCCTACCCCTGGCGCATGACGCCTTGCATTCCGGATCTCTCGATCCACTTCCAACTCCTCCAGTCGCTGTGTCAAACTTAACTTCTGCTGCACCGCCAGCCGTAACAGTTGGTTCAATGTTTTCTTCTCTTCTTCAGCGGCGCTCAGCTGGTGTTGCAGCTCGTCAACTTGTGTTACGTACTCTTCACAACGAGCAGCGAACATTGCTCGCAAACCTATACGCAATCATACATGGTCAATTCAATTCAGTATACTTAAAACATAAACTACAACTTCAGTCAACGCTTTTTGTGTTGACAATTTGTTAGAAAACAAAGAATTCATAGCTGCTATCGCGGAATATACAAGCTCGACTATAGGTTAGTGACAATTCTTATAGAACTAATATCTCATGATAACTAGAGCAATGTGCAATCTTACTTGAGAATGTAGCCGCATCCTCTTTCAGCACCCGCAGCTCATTTCTCAGTTTCATCATCGTTTCGGACACGATAGTCTTTTCATTTTCATACTTGGATTTCAAATTGGTGAGTGCTACTTCGGCTGTGTTCTTGTTGGACTTGAGTACGGTTCTCAGTGTAGCAATTTGTTCACGCTTCGTTGACAACAAGGATTTCAACCGGATGACCTGTTCTTGTAACTCTTGCAACTCGGCTTCTTTCACATCTTCCTTGTTCACTGTTAACCAATTATTAATAAAATAACAATCAGCGATAGAACAAAAATACAATGAAGAGAAATGGATGAATTTTAACGGTAATTATCATTAGCCATTGACATGAATATGCTTCAATGAATAACAATTCTTTTTTTAAATGTATAACTACGTCACATACAGGATATACAAAAAAAAAACAATATGGACAATGAGCTTAACATATTCAGATAATTACGTCAAATAATAAAGCATACAATTAAAGTTATTCGGTGTAAATTTTAGAAAAAAAAAACACAATAGTGTATATGTACTGACCTTCGGAACTATTGGCACGCATTCCCTTAATCTTGGACAATTCTATCGTGTTCTCCACGGCCGTTTTCAAATGTTTGATTTGGTCCAGAATGGTCTGCACATGTTTAGCCATCTGAGCCGCATCGCTCAGGCTCTCCAAGTCTTTAAGTGGTATATCAGTCTTTAATCGGCTACGTAGCAACTCCACCCGAGACATTTCCGCAATTGGCGGACTGGTTTCCGTCACTAAAATAGTTATTTTTATTCACAACCATACTGGAATTCTATATCTGTCACATTTTGTATACGTTTTGGAGAAAATAATTACAACGAATAGATTCTATTCACGAAAGAAATTACATACAAGTAAAATGCTTTGACATTATTTACATCGTAAATTAATCAAAGATAAAACAATATTGAATTTCTTGTATTATGGATTAGCTTATCTTCGATCAAATATGTTTATACAATTCGGCATAAAAATTAAAACGTATAAAAATGTATTTAGATAATGACATTTTATATTAATAGATAATCGCGATTTCTATTTTGAAAGGTATATTGCTAAGGTTGAAAATAATTTGTTGTGACAACTCTTTCATGCTACCATACGTCATAGTGACAACGTACTTGTTGTGAATATACTTACTTGGTGTCATACCGCCATGTTTTTCGTGTTCCAGCACAACTCGACTAGGAGTCTCGCCATTGACCGTGCATACATGATGGTACAACTGTGCCAGATCATCTGTAATGTTCTGTAGATCATTCTGAGCCATATCCAGCGAGGAACTTGCCTCGCCAGTGAATTCGCCCAATAACCTAATATCTGCTTCCAACTCCATCGTACGCTGTTCCGTGTCAATCAACTTGTTTTTAAGATTGGTAACTTCGGATCTAAGCTGCAACGTGGCATCGGAACAATTCAATCCCTTTTCCAAATCTCTCAAATCATTTTTCAACTGTTCTATCTCGCGCGACGACAGCGTGAACCACTGGTAATACTGATCAACAATTTTAGATAATTTATCAACAGCATGATCGGGTTTCGGTCCAACTTCCTTGTCGACTTTTTGTCGCAGATGTTGCAATGAGTCGACATGAGCTGCCAGTTTCATGAGTCGCGCCATAAACGACTGTAGTTCACCCTGACTCCTCTCGATTTGTGTCTGAGAGTCGCGCAAGTTCTGTGTTAGTAACATTTTTTCCTTTTCAGCTTGTTCCAGTGACTTTTCAAGTTTGCGAAGTTCGTTCAGATGAATTTCGGAGAACAAATCAACTTGTTTGCCGTCTGGCGAGTTGATATCAGTGGCTGAACTGCTCTTCAAGTCCGCTTCTAACCGTTTCAATCCCGGCAAATCATCTTCACCGTCGCTGCCAATATTTGTGTCATCTGTGATACCTCGAATACTGTACGCCAAGTTACTTATGTTGTACATAGACTCCCGGTTCACATGCTGGTCCAGTTCTTTCTTTAACGCATACTTAGCTTCTCTTTCTGCCTGCAGAGATTCCAAAGCTTCTTCTAGTTGTTTCTCTGCGATCTTCTTCAGATTCGCCAGCTCCTCCACCTGTGAATTCAGCAATTCCACGTCCTCCTGGAACCGGCGAATCTCATGTTTCAAACTCTCAAACTCCACCTGACTGGACCTCAACACTGACACTTGTTTCTGTAATGTTATATTCTCCTCCTCTAGCTCCGAGTAGTCAGTTATCAATCGGGTTTCTCGAAATTTGATCTCACGTAACTCGGCTCGAAATTTTTTACACTCAATCTCTCGATCTTCCTTGTCTTTGCCCATGTCGGTGTTCTCCTGCACCATTCTGTCCCGTTCACACACCACTCGTTCCAGTTCATGTCGCAACTGTTTCGTTTCATTTTCTAGTTCTATGATCTGTGAGAATAACGATATTTCCCTAGCTGCCGACTCATTCAACAAGGATTCCTCTTGTTCGATACCTGTTTTCGTCGTGGCTTTGTGACTTGAATGAAACTTTGCTAATGCTTCTTGTGTAATGTCAAGTTCGTGTCTTGTGTTTTCGTACAGTGTCTCTAAATCTTCGCAACGTTGCTGTAAGTTACCCTTTTCCTCTAGCAACACCAGGCCAAATTGCGCTGATTGTATTTTCTCAGCACTGGCCTGGTCCAGTTCCCTAGTAAGTCGTTCGACTTCTGCCTTCAGAACAGACACAGTATGTGATGGGCTGTCTTCACCAGATGAAGCCATGTTTCACGTAACACAAATCCACTGTTACTGATAATTACGCATTTATAAACTTAAAAAAAAAAACTAATCACTGAAATTAAATACAACACCCGTTTGCGACGGCCGCATCCTCAAGTAACACAGTTTGACATTATGATTTGACACACCAAGGAAATTTTTTACAGATGACTTGTGACGTATGCTGTGCGCATGCTCGCCAACATGGGCAGGAAATAAAATTTCGAAAGGATGGCGCATTAACTGTATTTAAATTTATACACAGGCATTCGAAAAGAAAGTTTGTGCACCAAAACTTTAATACAACGGAACAAATTATTCGTGAAATCGTAAATTCAATAAATTAATCAACACATGAATTTACTGTACTTTTATTTGAATTAAAACCACAATATACATCGTCATTGCAGAAGCCATCTAAAAATAAATAGATTACCTCATAATCTGTCGCTTAATTTTATGTTCATGTATAGACAAGCTCCCGATTCTTGTATAATAAGAAATTTAAAAATTAGGCCAATTTCATTAAAAAAGAAACGCAATTATTCTTTTTTTCATTTTATATAACAATACATGCATTTATATTAACATGGTGCAATTTAACACAGCAAATAAATATGCATTCCTTTTCTACTTTTTTTCTTTTCTTATTAAATAAAATAATCGAGAGTTCTCTTTTATATTTTAAACTTACATCAAATATCAAACTTCTGTCTATAGCAAACAAACCACAAGCGAAATATTGAACTTTATCTTGTATCATTATTGCGGAAATTTCAGAGATCTATAAAAATGTATTTAGTTTTTACATAACATATGAGCGTAATTAAATAATCTAATCACATACTTTCATTCTTGCTTCTTCCTTTAATTTATCATAAAAATTATTATGGATTCTATGAATTGTAACAGTCAAGTCAGACGCCTAAAATATATGCAGCACAATAATCAAATGTTAATATTTAACCAGAAATACATATCACATAATCTATAAATGATATAATATCAGTTTAATGAATTTTTGAATATTGGTTTTGTATTTCCAATAAATATTTGCAAAGTATAGCATTTTAAACAAAGATATTCTTTATGCAACAATACGAATAATCCACACTTACTTCATTGGTGCAAGTTTGACAGACATGCGGTACGTATAGTAATATAATCATTTGGGAACACACGTATAGGAATTCGGCTGGACCACGTGCTTTTCGATCCAATACTATATAGATATAACTTGTGGAATTATAAAATGCACAACCAAGTATACACAACACAGGCACGTTATAATTCAAATTCACAATTTTCGATAGACGCCATATTAAATAATAACATTTGCGAGCGCATTCCAATTTGTCAGTAGCTCTTCTAAGATCGTTGTTAGTGCAGTCTTCTAACAAACTAATTAAACCACGCAATCGTAACTGAATTACCAATATAAACTTTGTAAATTGATTCACGTACGCTGCGATTATCATGTTGGAAAAGAACGTCATTGCAGTAATAAATAACTGATCAAAAAACGAATCTGCATCAATAAGTTCAATGACAATCAGAACAAGATGTAACAAAACTGTCAATAAATACTGTGACCACGAAAGAATATTGATATGACGATGGTTCAATGCAACACCATTTCGAACTAAAATCGCATCAAGTTCTTCAAAGAAACCCAACATTTTAATAATCTTTTTCCGAAACAGAAATGCACAAATGATGCACAACATTGAAGTAACAATATTTAGCATTCTGTGAATATGTTCAAGAACTGTAACTTTATCCGAAAGTAAAGTGAAAATTGTACTTGCAAAATATGTCAAACATATTGCGTAATATAACAAACCGTTCTTTGAATATTTCAAAATTCTATAACCAATTGTACCCGTAATTTGAAACGGCGACACCATAAAGCATTTTCCCAAAATATAAATTACGTAAATCTCATTGTAAATATCAGTTTGCTCATAAGCTGCTATAGGTTTAACTTTTATTTGTCTTAATTTTTGTGGTGACATTTCTAGTACGGAAAGAAAATATACACTGTCGAACAACTAAAAGCATTTTCCAATTTATATTTACCACTGTACAAATCAATATATTATATGTATAGATTAACAGTATCTATGCATTATATAAACTAAGTAAATTAAGTAATCCATTTGGTAAATGAAATGCACATACAAATTGATTATCTTTATTCGCTTTTTACATTGTTTTGTTTAAATATAATCACGTATATTGACACTGCTGCCAAGGTCTAAAATGAAGAGGTTTTACGTTAATTAAGATTTTATCACACAGATAATATTATTACTTACTGCAAAAACGAAACTTAAATCCATTTTAAACATACCACACACACTGAACTGTATCTTCTTTTGCGAAAGTAATATTGCAAAATCAACAATCTAAAAATAATATGAAACTATATTAACATACAAAAAATCAAATTAAATATGTAGTATACAATTTTACGTTATAATATATCAAAATATTACCGTTGAATTTACTCGCTTTAACTTACATTTTCATCCCTGCCATCCATTTTAGTAAAACGAAGAGTAACCAGTTTCTTCAAAGCTGTCCGTATCTCCTCGTCCTACAAATATGATTAAATTCTAATAAAAACACATGCATTACAAACTGACATAGGTACGGAATGAGTAGATACCTTGTTATAGCATAATTCGCAGAAGAAAGGTAAGACAAACAGTTTCAATAAATTAGTTCCGATTAGAAGAAAAGTCGACAGACGAATCTGAGTTGAGACGAGTGCAATATACAGAAACGTGGTGGTATTTAAGAAGGATGTAGCTTTGATGTAGAGCACAGGCAACTGAAAATACTTCTGAATCATATCCGATAATTTCCATATCGAGTAAAATGACTGACGGGCGTAACTCAATCGCACTTCGATCTCACTGTCAGAGTAATACATCGTCTCAATGTAAGCGTGTAAATGTTTCAACCAGTCGTTAAGAATAACCACATAGTTAACGTACTGACACAGGTACAACATAATAATAATATTCGGCAGAACAAACAATATAAATATAGTTAATTCACGGGAATCATCGTACTCGTCTGCAACCAATATAAACGTGACGCAATTGATCAAAAATACGAACAAAAGTGCCACAAACGATACATTTCTTAATCGAGAATATGAATAAATAATGCCGATTTCTTTCAGAAATGTTTCTTTCTCCTCAAATTTTCGCAAAAGTGTGACAATTTCATTTTTTCTCACGAATGTCCACACTATGATTACAGTTATGGTGAGCGAATTTAATGTTCCTTGAACAATACGTAGCTTGACACCCCACACCACGTACTGTGAAAGAGCATAAAAGCCAATACATGAGGTTACCAAACATCGTAAGAAATAAACAATATCGTAGTTTCTGATTGGTGTAAATTTGCGTTGACCAACAACGCCCGAAACTGTAAACGGTGCTGTCATAAACAATTTTGTTATCAAATTAAAAAACCACAGCGCTTTGAATATATCTTTTTTATTTCTCGAATTGTAAGGATTCACTTTAGATTTCTGTTTGAGTACACTCATAGTGTACAAGCTAAAATGATATACTGTTCTTTGAAATTAATATACAAACTCAGCAAGCTTTATATCAATACAATTATTCAAAGGTAATTAATAAATTATTAATCAAAAATATCCCATGACAGTCATGTCAATTGCTCATTAGTTATCGGGTACAGTTATCAGTGATGAATACAAGTTAAGTGACATATAAATATCAATAAATATTCAGTTAATTAACACAAATACCGTACAATTTCAAAAGAACAATTCAAACTCGATTATATACTTTATTTTATTATAAAAAACTACAAAAATAGTCTTGGTATACAAATATTTTGTAAAACGTTTCTTAAATTACCGGACGGATGTTCAAAAAATACTGATTTAACATATTTTGCCAATTGTACCTGATAATGCGCTGGTTTAAAACTCCCAGCTGTCTAACCATTTCAATCCGTACATTGTTGAGTTCAGCTCATTGGCTGTCGGACCCGTCATACCGTACGCCAAGGGAGCAAATAAATAAAAACTATAAAACACACACGACAACAGCAAACCCCATATGGTATGGTAAAAAGTCGACGCAATTTTATACGGTAAAATTCGCATGAGATTTTCTACACCGTAATCAATAATGATACCTATAAACAATAATAAAAACAATGTCAAACCTAGTGCATGAATTATTTTCATTCGCTTTCTTACCTGTCAACATGGAACTGAACAATAATGCAGGGAAGTAATGATGGAAATACAATACACGACCCATGCCCCAGAATGGGACATAATGCAGTAACCATCCCAGAAACAACCAGGCACAATGCAACACTTTCTCAACATTTTTAGAATCTATGAAATGATTCGTCATTAGTGAAACTGCAATGGAAATATTAAATGTTATTTACCTGTTTTAGTTGGCAAATATCCACGCTGTTCTCTAACGGAAGTTACCAGGTATGACACGATGAATATCGCTAGGAATACCAAGTTACCCCACCAGATAACCGGGTTACCGAGCAGATAAATACGATATGCGGAACCGGAGAAAAATTGTCCCTAAAATGTTACGGCAAAAAACTATAGTTTGGTACATAATTTTAGAATCAATCGTATTTATAATATTGTACTGTGCATTTGTAAATTCAATAATAAAAAATCATATTTTACGGCTATATTTAATTAAGATGAAACGTACGTGAATTGTATATAACATTTTTATCATTTAAAAACATCACTCAAGCATAATACTACATAATATATGTTTGGTAAACTTTTATCACAAAAACTGCATATATGATGCGAATGATGCAATGGTCAATAATGGACTTACCCTATAATTGACAGGCCACTGCCAAGGCCGTGATGTAACTTCACCTTCCTTAGGTTTCAAGCCAGCGTTTCCTTGAAACATAACCGCATGCGACTCTAAGAACCGTTCGAAGAAGCTAGGTGCATACACTTCAAAACTAACATTAGCCACTGGGAATCAAACACATCACATTAATATCACCAAAATAAAGACAGGTTAGTTTGGCAAATGTTACATTTCTCAAATATATTTTCCTCCACATTCCACAGTGCGTGCACATCTCTCAAGTTTGGATTGCAACTGACTTCTTGCTGCTCGTAGCCCCATTTCGGCAATTGTTTTCCACTGGCTGTGAGCACACATGACTGCAGGTAATGTATCAGTCGAATTTTACTACTGACAGCTGTCACTTCATCTCCATCAGAGCCACCTATGATGTTCACTTTCCATACATCGTTCGCATCACCTGTTCCGTTCTGGTAAATAAATATACAGAGAAAATAGGACACTGTGTCACTGAAATATATCTATTTAATTTATTAGTTACCTCGCCATAACCTGACACTTGATAATGTTTCTTGGTTAACGGAGCAATCTCCTTGTGCGAATGCAAGTTTCTACGTGTAGCTACATGTTCTAAACGAATCAGATCACCGTGCCGAATGATTTCCACTTTACCATTGGTTGGTTCTTTGTTATATTTCTTCAATAACCATTTATTATTGTCGTCTTTGTGCGTATAAGTTGTAACCTAACAAAAAAAAAACGGTAAACACAATTTAATGGTTGGTTACTAAACATAAAAAAAATTGATATTTACTTGTTGCTGACGCGCGCCCACGCCTTCTGGATACAAATGGTAATGTGAATGCAAGTAACCACCGCCAGTACGATGGTTTTTGATGGTTACAACCGCTCCGTACGCTACCAATCTTGGCATACTTGCATTGTGTAAACTATTACCTTTCAACTGGGACTGAAACGCGGAACTGTAGAATCCATCTCCATTGCCACTGAAAACAAACTCAATCTTAGTAGTCAACAATACGATTGCGTGATGGTATTTATTACCTTCTATTTAAGACTGTAAGATGAATATAAAAGAAGAAAATATATAAGATAGCCGGCCATATAATCAGACATATCGCGCGTGCTAGTAAATGTTTTAATGTAACAGTCTGAAAATAAAATTACAAATAAAATACACATAACATCACGCCTTTCCCATTACTGGACTAGCAGACACTTTATTTGCCGACAATGACTTCATAAAACATTATAAATTACACAAAACACTACGCAGTTTCTGCGATGTCAAAAATAATTGCAAATAATGAATGTAAGGTTATGTAAATTGATATAAATACTTACCACAGGTCTAGATAAATCGCCTAAAATATTCCATAAGTCAACAATAGTTCGCAAACCCACCCAGAGGACTACAAACAGTCCTACAAACTTAACAGACATACAACACGCCAACATTGTTCCTGTAAACGTCATCCAAAACCACCATTTCGGCGAAAATTCTCTTTGATCCTTATATGTTACTTTAACAGCGCCCAACACAGATCCCATCATAAAACATAACAGAATTGGATCTAGTAATATATATTGGGTCAACGTTAATAATCCCACATCTACAAAAATGCAACAAAAATTAGAGTTTTATTGTAAAACAGTAAATATAATATTTGTTGCATACCACACAAGACTAACAACGAAGCAAATACGGCAGCTGTCAAACTCTTTGTCATTTCATCGACCGTCAAAAATGCCATAGGAACAATACTAGCTCCCAAAGTAGTACAAAACTAAAAATAAGTTCATAGAATATGTTTTCCCGAATATAACTTGATTCTTACTTACAATTCTCATTCCTATGTAGCTAGTATTCTCATATTTATCTCCTGGTTTATCAAAAGCAAACTTTCCATCATAGCCTGTCATGTAACCTGATAACGCTATAAGCATCTATATAAACAAATATACATTAGTTTCACATATTTTGAAATAAATAATCAATGCTCACTTTTCCCAAAGGAGGATGGACGTCAAAGAAAAACGTACGATTAATATACCAGCTGCCCATTTTCCCAAAATGTGTCTCATCCCAACTGTACATAAATAAAGTTAGTACAGAATTATTTTGAAATAGTCAAACATATCTACGACTTACCAAACATGATCGGGTTCTGATATTTTGTAAAATCTGGTGACCACAGTTAGAATTATCACTGCCCCAAAGACGTACCACCAAGATTTCAATCTGTTTTCAGTATTTTCTGTCATCTTTCACGATTTTTTCGAGACATACGTCTGGTTGCTAATAGTGCTTACTGTCTAATTGCATATGTGGACATACAGGTATAGGTATGTCAAAGCAACGTTGCATATATTAATATGCAGAAACTATAATATCCACATCTATTATAATTTATACTTGATTTAGTTACTCAATTACTTACTTATTACTTATTCAATTCTAGCTGCTGTAAAACCTTGTTTATCAGTTTGAAATGTAAATACTAAAAACTAAAATGTCACATTGAGAAATTTCAAAGTGACAGCTGTCATGTCTATCTTGGCAACAAAGCTAGCGGTACTTAAAATATTTCAAATTTTGAAATCTACTTAGCACAAGGGCATTATTAACATTGGCAAATATTTCTGCATTTATGATATTTAAAATGAAATTATTAATTCCTTGATTGGTAAAAAAATACATGGGCGTCTCCTTTATTTTTCATAACAAATTCAAAAAATAATTACTAACGAAATAAATAAAACATGAAGCTTAAATATAAATACTGTATATACTATAAATTACTGTTCCCTTATCTATTATAATTTATAAATAATAAACATTATGAAGATGTAATATTTATTTTTTTGTAAACCAACTGATTATTGTTACCATAGCATGGGAGATAATTTATGCAATGTATTTTCACAAGTGTAAAGGCAAAGATCAAAATACGCATATATTTTATTAACAACTCCCCTACCAGATTCGAAGCAACGCCAATGCATATATAACGATATTAGCGCCGCCACTGTCAATGAATTGACTTTACAATTAACGACTGAAGCTGTTTGGCGGCTCATCTCAACGACAGTTGCTGCAGTTGCTAAACGATCGATCATACCTCTCATCGGAAACAATTATCTATTTAGTGATAGTTTATTTACCAATCATTAAACCATGTCTGTTATTGGCAAGGTATGTATTACATCATATACGAATATAATCAGTTTGTACCGTAAAAAAACACATTTTAATTCATAATACATGGTTGTTGATACAACAATAAAAACGTACTCATGTTTGTCAAGAAATATTGAAACTATTTCTATTACATATGTTAAGATTGTGTAGTTTTAAATACAATTTGGAAACTAGCTAGCATCACTTTTCTAAAATATTTGTAGGTTTTTAATTAAAATGTTCAGAATTTATTGTAAATGATAATAATATACAGTGTTGTATAATATTTACCATAGTTGGCTAGGTATTTTTAACATTCAGATAACCTTTAGTTCGATATTATTTCAACTTGGATGATTCGTAAATATTTATTTGTTATCGTGTAACTCTTGTCTGCATATGATTAAACTGGTTTTATATGTAAACAGCTTGTATTAGTAGCTTACCTTGACTTGTAATATGAATATTTTATTTTGTTATGCACATTTTATTACTATATTAATTTATTTTACAGCCAGTTCTTTACTCGTATTGGAGAAGTTCTTGTTCCTGGCGTGTACGAATCGGTAAAAAATAATAACTTATATACATTAATTTCTGTTTAACTTGAATTGATCGTTGCAGCTTTGAATCTGAAAGAAATTCCTTATGACATTAAGCCGGTTTCGTTGATCAAAGCCGGCGGCGAGCAGCATAGCAATGAATATAGAGAGATCAACCCTATGGAGCAGGTACCGGCTTTGCACATTGACGGACATACCTTGGTAGAATCACTGAATATCATGCAGTACTTGGAAGAAACTAGACCACAACGACCCCTAATGCCACATGATGTAATAAAAAGAGCAAAGGTAATTTTCTTATCACGTAGATTCCAATCAGAAACTTCAAAACGCCGACATAAATTACGTAACAACGAAGTAGAATTATGTAAAATACTACAGTTCATATTATTTGACATTAGATAAAACCTTCAATAGTTTGTTTTGTTCGACTACGTTTTCGATTTTACGTCTTCTAAATATAAATTTTCTGTAGGTTCGTGAAATTTGCGAAATAATCGCATCCGGAATACAACCATTACAAAATTTAAACGTACTAATTCACGTTGGCGAAGAGAAAAAGAACGAATGGGCTCAACACTGGATCACCCGGGGTTTTCGGGCCGTAGAGAAATTATTGTCGGCCAGTGCAGGGAAATTTTGTGTTGGCGATGAAATAACTTTGGCAGACTGTTGTCTGATACCACAAGTCTTCAATGCAAGAAGGTATTATCTAAAAAAAAAAAGAACTATATGTACACTTTTAGGTTATATTAGTCTCTTGAATTAACCTATTTGTCGCAACTTGTTCTCAGGTTCCACGTTGATCTACGACCGTTCCCGATTATTCTGCGGATTGACCGGGAATTGGAGAATCATCCAGCATTCCGTGCGGCGCATCCAAGTAACCAGCCCGACTGTCCTCCGGAGGCAACGAAATGATGCGCTTTCAGTACGTGTCTCTGTCTACGCCCCCGAACGTTGAGGTCATTCAACATACGTACAAAATAATGATATTTTCTAAAATGCTTTACATTTAAAGGGTATATTTATATTCTTATAGAAAACAAAACTACATTCGCGTCAATGGGCTTGTATACCTTGATTTAAGTTGCTTCCGCTTGCGCCGGTTTAGTTACTTTTTACTTAGTTATGTTGGTAAAGCTATGAAGCTGCCATTTTATATACGAACTAACCTAAAAACTAATTGTACGATTCTTAAACTCGGTATTCACTTACGCTTGCAATTAACGGTAAAAATGATAGATAATCCGATTAAATATTGTTTGCACATTAACGCCAAACTTCAAGATGGTTGCATGTGTCGTTATATTTTTATATATGGTTATGGAATTTTTAAATATTTATTTTTATTGCAAAATTTTATTATATTAAGTTTTCTGTTATATTTTTGCTTACCTGCTAGCTATTTTTATAGTATATTATTATTTTAATTAATAAAAAAACATTATGTTCTACCGTGCCATAGTATGTTATAAATTTCTTGAAAAATTGTGATGAAAATATTAAATGAAATTTAATATTGAGTGATGTGTTAAGAGGTATTACTTGTGAGTGATAATTTAAGGGGAAAAAAACATTTCAGGACATTCCGATGACTAGTTTTAGGATATCGTATTCTATAAGTATGTACTTATTATGTTTTGTAAGACTTGACTTCTTATGATTTGTGTTTATTATTGTATAGTATAATACTACTTAATGGTGTTTTATATTCGCATAGTTTTGTAGCAATGGCTTCAAATAAATAAACGAAATATTACCAGTTTTATATTATTCATTTTTATATAAACTTGCTGGCACGGCATCTTTTGAAGTTAGTAAATAATGCTAATCATAAGTATATTTCTTTTAAGAACCAATTGTGTTTCTTTAATTTGTTTATCAGTAATGTGAGTTGAAGATAAACAGAATATATTCTCGACCGATTCAAATATACTCAACTTTAAAACATATGCAAACTTTTGACATATTTGTGTATATGACGTTTGCTTCTTGTATCGTATGTAATATAGACGTTCAGTTAATATTTCCTTGTCAACGAATATCATTAGGCGGTAAAAGTTCCCGTCAATAATTTCTCTTTGAAAAGCTACAGGATGGCGAGAGTACAGATAAGATAAACATACAGATGGAGAATATGAAGGATAATTGTATATAGTTGTGTTACGAGATTGTGAAGGATGTATGTATGATGAATATGATATGTAATGTTGATGATGAGAGCTGTATAAAAGGTGATTGATATGGCACTATAGTTTTATTCAATACAATGTGTTGAACAATGCTAAGTGAGTTTCCAAACTGACTCCCTGAAAATGGCATTCAATAATATTTTAAAATTAACCTTGAACGTGTGTTTTCAAACACTCACACTATAGGTATATGTTATGTGTGTATCATAGTAGATATAATCTAGCATTACAAACATAAACATAACGTAAATAAAGCATTTATAATGAAATATTACCATCACTTATTGCATAAACAAACACGAAACGAAAACGAAAATATAGAATATTGCACAAGGAACCAAATATACTTATAGAAAACAACAATAATTAATTATTCATTCAAATATTATTTACAATTCCTCCAATTATTTATAATCATATCCGATTCATCGGTAATAATAAACACAATATATAGTATAGTTATGCCGTAACATTTGGAATGGACCACCATCAATTATTAACAATATGTAAAAATAATAAAAAAATATTGTCGAATACCATTTGTTATTTAATAATTAATTATAATAATGTGCTCTAACCTTCATCAACTGACTGTCAAATATATAATATAATATAATATCCAAAATAAAACAATCTGGCTAAGGAATAATAAAATAAAATATTTAAACAACCATCGAACCCGTGTAACCAACATTGTAACATAAACTTCTCTTAAACTATACCACTGTACAAACAAATAAACAAATAAAATAAAACATTTCACTTATAATTTCATCGTCACACGGCCATTTTGTGCACATCTGCACTGCCGCCATCTCTCGCCCGCTGTCAGAAGTGCACAAGACATATCGTATCATATTGGGTTTATTTTACTTTTAGTGATGTGTGGCTCTCAAATATGTATGTATATCTCAGAATTCTCCTTCGATAATGGTTTGTACAATGCGCGCGCACGAAATATTTATTAACAACTTGAGATTCAAATGATTCTTGTTAGGGGTCGCGGGAGGGGATGATTACTAGTTGAAATCCACACATACACATTACATGAACAAGCGACAGAGATAAATAGTCAACACAAATACACAACAATCGCATACACAATCTGCTCGGTGTCCTTTCAGGATAGATAATCTAACGAGTTTAGAACTCTTAATAGTCAATATATATATTTTAGAGCAGATCATGTATGTATGACATTGTTGCAGATATCGGTGTAGACTTGTTTGTTTGTGTTTTCTTACTAAACGAAACTTATAAATTGGTAACTCAAAAGGACAGTGTTGGCCCGCATAACTACAATCTATTTATAGTCACAATCACATTATACACAGCCGCACGCAACCACGTCACGCCCCGTATTCCACCGGCTGCATGTAATCTGATCACGCCCACTGTTCTCCCAAGTAGGCGGAGCTGGAAACTACGGGGCGTGACATTGTAGAATGCGGCAGCAGCGCGAACAGAACAAGACAAGAATATAGTAAACATATACAACATCCGTCATCATACAAACTGTTCCTTTTCCAAATTTATTTCACATCTTTGTTGTTGTTGTTTTTTTATGTAACAGAAAGACAGTACAGTATTTTGTTTAACCCTACACCTGATTAGACCCAAATAATGAAACATGGTTGGACTTACTTAAAACAGAAATCATGATTATTTCATAACGATAATAACTAGGCATATAATAGGATTTGAAGTTGGCGGTCATACGCCGTAATTAATTAATGATGATATACAAGTGTGTGTGGTTGTGTGTGTGGGTGTGTGTGAAATTATGCTACTTACAAACTATGCAATAATCAAGACAAATAATAATAATATAGGCTAATATGTATGAAAGATGAAATCGTCATTCCATGTTAATTATTTACCTTCTTATACACAATGAGAAGGAATGACAAATCGTCCGTTCATTAATTAATTAGTGCGTTACGTTAATAACCATGAAACAATAATAATTACACATAATTAATCGTCTGTGATAATATCACACATATATATCTCTTGCAGGTGTTGCATTTTGAACCCTGTCCATCCCGTGTCGAATTCACAATCCGACACATTTATGAAAAGTTATGAACGAAACCTAACACATACATTAATTCAGTTAATAATAGTATGCAATAATATATGTCCATATGACCTAAAAAAAAAAAACTAATCCTCATAACATATATATGTATAACTATAATATTTATATAATCATTATTTTGTGGGCGGTGATAATATGTTGACGGCAAGCAAAACAGAACAAAAAAAAAAAACACATTCATCTTCCACGTGATTCAGTTTGTCAAAAAACGATGCAGTTATTATTAGTATATTAATAATTGTTTTTTTTTTATAATTTTTTTCCTTAGTAATAGTTCAAAATTGGTTATGATAAACGATCCTAGCTACGTTCATGACCTGTAGAGACCGCATTTGGATCGAGGTCACGCACGCCCAGTCAGTTGCAGTCATTGTAGGACAAGTAACAGAGAGGTAGCCAATAGGAATATACATTGGGCGTGGTTAATGTTTATTATTACATATGCGAGTAGGCGTAGTCTATGCAGTAGGGCGGGTATAAGTCAAGCAGCCAATCGTACACGGGGGTTACGTGTTCAATTTGGCCGGGTACAAGTAGGCGTGGCGTGACGTCGACCGGTGCAGTTCTACGTTGTTTTTTTTTTATTTGTGAATATCACAGTAACAGTAATGTTGCATATATATGTATATAGAACGGTGATTCTTCAAAAACGATGAGGCATTGTAACTTCCTTAACGTGACAAAAGCAAAGACTAACAAGAATTAAAGAAACTTCCAATATGTGTTATTATATTATTAATAATCATAATGTGTGTGGAGGGGGGGTGAACTTAGGTTATATTATATATAGGTAGTTAACAATTCTTTCAGTGGCTGAATGCGTTATTAATTTTTTTATCTTCTTTTTTTAAATATATAGATATATTGTCGTACTCTTTTTTTAGCTACGTGTATAATCAAGATTGCCCTGATGACTACAGATGTATTCTATGCAAGATGTAATGGTGAAATAGCAGTTGAATATAATTGTAGTAGTAGTAGTAAGTAATATTAGGTAAAAGTAATCGTGTATGCATGTATGTAATGTACTATTTATGTTTAGTATTATGTCGTACATCTCTAATTAACATTATGTGTATTCATGTACTCGTTTCATTTTTGTATTTTGCCGCCATCAGTACTGACGCAACGTGTGCAAAAGTGCATCATCTAATTCGTCAATGTTCTAGTAGTTCATTGTAAGACGTCAAATGTTCAGAGATGTTCAAGAGAATTAGTTACGTAAAGTATTTAATGTGTTATATAACGAGTACTCTCATCTATTTTAATGGCAGATGATAAATACATTTAGACATACAATGAAAACTATCGTATTTTATCATTATTATTTACTTGATTTTTTTTTTTGTCAATTTTATCTACTATAAACGGCTCGTTCGTTATTAACTTTGCGTCTAACGTTTAGAATGAATATATGTATGCTGTTATGCCGCTCTTCCATCTCGGTATATGTATTTACAATCTCGACACACTAACGATTATTCCTATGTAAGGTACCGTTCTCATATTTTATGTAACCGTTTATTAATAATCCAAAGTATATTACGTACGTCGGAATGGCAAATTGTGTTTAGTTTGTCCTAATAAAATATAAACTATGTATTTTTCTTCATATGTACTACCTATTATTTTATTTCTTCTTTAATCCTGCGCATAAACTGTATATCATATATATATTTATATAGACTCAATAATAATCATAATAATAATATAGTATTATTTACTTTGTTAGTTTCTTTAATAATCCCTCTGCTTTCTTAGGTAGATAATAATTTGTAATTTGTAGTTAAGTCACTTTTTGTATTTTTTTTTTTTATAAAATTTTACGTCACCTTATCCATATGTACATCATCAAATGTTGTAATGTGTGTGTGTGTGTGTTTGTTTGATTGCGAAAATGATGAGAATCTACTGAAGGTGTTCAAAGGAAATCAAAATACTAGTAACAACCCGTAATGCATATACATACAAAGTGTATTAATAATAAGAAAACGTTGAAACACTGTTTAATTAATTAAATTGTTATTTCGTAAGATACTGAACCTGTTAACAATTGAACCACAACGTTTAATATCGAGTATATATTTGTTTCGTTGTGTTTTATAATATCTTATTGTGTGATATTTGTTTGACAAACATGCAATACTAACGAGAGAGTAAAGTGTAAAATGTTTAACCTAAAATGACAGCTGGTTCCAACACGGTGAGTATATGTGTATGAAAGTCAGGTTAGGGGCAAAATTGACATTTGTATTGCTCGAATAATACAGTACATGGATTTAACCTAAATCTTTGTACTCACTTATTTCAATGTAAATGATTTTTTTTGTGTGTTGAGAAATCTGATTGGACAAACTTGGCAATAGTGTAGTTAGTAGGTTGAAATACTTTGAACACTTGTCAGTAGTATGTTTCTCTTGTATGGTTTCTTCATTGATTTGATGTGTTGTCGTTCTATGTAATGTTTGTTGTTTGGTGAAACGTTGGCGTCAGAGGATGTGTGTATATGTGTGTGTGTGTATATGTGTGTGTGTGTTTAAGTGCTGTGTGTTTTTCTTTTAGTGCAAGTCAGGTAACAATCAGTGCTCGTAGTACCATCTGTTAGCGGCAATGTTAACAAAGTCACACAGCCGCACGAGTGTTTTTCAAACAATAACAATATGTAACAACATGCGATAACAATAATATAGTATTTATATATCATCATTTCTTATAATGTATATAGTATTTTTTAATACATATATATATATATATATATATATATATATATATATATATATATATATATAATCGCAATAATTCTGTAACCTCATTTTTCATCGTTTATAGATATTTCTCATTTATATATTAATATATAGATTCTATGTATTATATTTATGTAAGAAGATATATAACAGCTCTCTTTAATATAATGTACGTTATGTAATGTCAGGTGAATATTAGATTTTACTTGAGAAGAAATATGAGTGAGAGGAAAGTAAACTCACAAACACGACAAAGTAGAAACGTCGATGAACTGACAAATAGAATAATGTGTGAACGTGAAATTGATAATAAACTATTATGCATCAATATTTACAAATATGTCATGCGTTCTATTCATACCAATATGCAACAATTGCAGATCAATCTAACCTAGATTCAGGTTACAAATAGTGCATATTGATAGTAAATGTTTTTTTTTTATAAGATGCCGTAATGCAGCGATTTAAGAGGGGAAAAGAGTTTTACAACATTCAATCAGTTAAAAACGCAATAGAGAAATGATCTTCAGTATAATTTTTTCGCTAGAGTTTAGTTATATGTACAACAAATTTTAACTAAAGCGTCGCATCAATAGGTTTCTATTTAAGTACCGTACACTCGATTATCCGAACTCTGAATACACGCTATCGTCACACAACGTTAGTCGACGGATGAATATCTCAGCCGCACATCTATATTTCATGTACTCGATGTTATAGATGGTACAGTCTGTCGCAAGTAATCACAACATTAGTGTATTGTGTATGGATGTATGTATGTGTTGACTAGTTCATGTATGCACGTGTGTGTGTGTGTTATATGTAGATATTGTGAGTGTATATGTTCTGCGTGTATGACTAATGTTTGATAACCGTAATGTGACATGACCGACTATTATTACTACGCTTGTACTTGTATATGTCGGACAGACCAAACTATGTGATGTAAAATATTGTACGCAGTATGTTGAATAAATAAATATGTAAATATATATAATTCGAGTATCTATGTATGTTAATATTGCACACTATCTCCACGGACTTAACCTCACAAACCGTTTCACGGTCTGTATGCAATTGCTCTACTATTTTATAGTGAATGTTCTGGAATATTATACATCTCAATTTTGTAATTACTTATTATTTATAATAATAATTTCTTCATATAAATATCTCGTCAACAATTTGCATAATTTTATAAACTTTCAAATGTATCAATATACATTTATAATATATAATGTCAAACAAAAAAACAATATATTTTCTAATCTTCATTTTAAATATATGTGTATAATTTATGTCTATGCATATATACGTTCATTTGTATAAAAACAAAAAATAATTACGTCATTACCAATAATAGAAAATATAGATATGTATAACCAAACAAAATAATATTTAACACAATCAATGTACGCTTGGATGCATACATACATATATATATATATATATATAAATATAGAATTTCTCTAATAATGTAAAATAACAAAAAGCATTATAAAGAAAACATATGTAACGTACGATTTATATCGTAGTGTGGTTATGCGTACGTAATTCAACGTTCCTAATTGGCTGACGGAATGGGAACACTACGCATGCGCGTCAAGTATGCGTCGACTAGCGATAGATGTAGTAGTTATTTAGTAGTACAGATACAAACCAACGGTTGATGGTGTATGTGTGCGATGGGGATCGGTACTGTTGTTGTTATTGGTGGTGGTGGTTGTTATGTTGATGGCTGTCGCTGTTGTTGGGATGACATATCACTGCATTAACGCACCAAGTGCATTATTCCGGGCGCGTTTCACTTCTTCCTCGTTGATCCGCTGCTCGATCAGGTACTGTGCGGCACCGATTGCATTCGGTGTTCCAGTTATCGTGACAATACGATTACGGGTGCCAGGCGCGAAGATACCTTTCTTGGATATCTGAATGTTCGCGCCACTCAAATGTTGAATCTCGATCAATGACTTTCCACCAGGCCCTTTTGGTAAGCAAACACACGTTAGCAGAGCAACTCACAACTCGTACAACAGTGACACTGGTGTACGACGTTAGTGAATACACACCTAGTATGGCGCCGACAATCACCTCCGCAATCTCAACATTCTTGGCCTCCTTGGCACCGAGCTCAGCGGGCGTAGGACTCTTGGAGAGCACTGCCATCTGGCCCGTGCCGAGACCAAAACTGTTATTGTTTATGGAGATGGGCGCGGCTGCTGGTGAGCTCTGTCGGAATGGATCGAAGGTGGCATCGAACCTTTCTAGATTGGTTCGAGGTGTGGGCGAGGTCGTACCTGTACAATACATGTAGTAACAAGAGCGTCTAGAATCTGTAAAGTAACATTGGAATCATGCCAATTCTACAAACATACAACAAATAATGACAATAACGCATTTTCATGACGGAGGAGCAGGTGGATCATTAATTATAATATATATATATATATATATATATATATATATATATATATATATATCTAGCAATCATATCTTCTCCTGTTCTGTGTGATTCGGAAGCTTATGTTCAGAAAGATTCCGAATCACCACACAAACTTAAACTAAACGCCAATTATAAGCAACAATGCAACTGTAGTTGTATTTTGTCAGAATTGGAATGTTTTTATATGTATGCACAAATTGTAATATATGAAATGCTGTGAATGATTAATGTCGCAACTGAATGTGCAACTCTTACCTAGGCTCACTTGTCCAATAGGTCCGAAGACACCGCCTGTGTTCGTGTTGGCCGCGCCCGGCTGGTCCATCGACAGGCCCAGGTAACTGCTGACGCCGAGCGGTGCAGTGTGAGCGCCAAGACCGACGCCGAGGACACCGTACTTGGCCAGTACACTCAGGGCGGCGCAAATCTCCGCTGTCACTGGTTCAGAGTTACCACTGTTGCGTAGAGTTAACTGTTAAAATGTAAAGTGTCAAACGTAATGATGATGAGTTATGTATGTAGGCGGCACGGTGGATAGGGGAGGCGGCACAGACTTAGAAGGGGGCGGAGCATATGCATTGGAACGAGGGAGGTGGGCGTGGCGGCATTGGTTAAAAACCTAAATAGGCGGAGCTACGGTAACAAGAGGTGGGAACCAGTCAACGAACAGTCGGAGAAACGGTGTAACTAACAAACCGAAGTAAGTAAAATAGTTTGACATGCACTTTGGGGCGAGGGGGGCACGTAAGTATACATGCATGGTCTGGTCTGGTTAAAGGGCGCACGAACACAAGAAAGACACAGAGGAACACGATTTGATACTGGCCAACTGATTGATTGATTGATTTTATATACTCTGACATTGGATTCTAATTAATTAATGTACATATTCGCGTTAACGTAATGGATGCACACGAAATAAAGACAACGCGCTTTTGAGAAAAAATTGAAATTCTGAAATCTGAAATGGGTATGACTGAAAATGTAATATGACGTATGATTTTTGAATAGTGTCATTTGTATAATATATATCACGATCACATTTATAATATTTCACAGAATTTTTAACAACTTGATCAGAAATTGCTAAACTAACAGTTACAGAGCTGGATTTCCGTTAAATATATCTATAAATTTCTATGTTTTTTTACTCGATTTTCACAGGAGTGCATTGCGCGTCGTGCTTAACGATTATTGCAAAAATCTAGCTTCGTAACTATTGTTACTAATTAAATGTACGATTCTGAAATTGGACGCAAAAGTATCATTGAAAAAATATAAAAAATAGTATAGAAATCTTGTAGCAAACTACTAGAAACAGAATAGTAAATGAATTTCACGAAAATAATATACTAAATATAAATCCTAAACTTGAACTGCGCACAGAAGAGTTCAAATACGTCTAGTGATAATTGTCATATTTCAGAATCGCCACAAAACATAACCCTAATTTGTCAGAATCACAATCTCACCTTAATATGATCTAGTAACTGTGCAGTGATTGTCGGATTCACATTCTGTATCGGTGTGCCGAGGTTAACGGTCAGATTCAAGCCACCGTTGAGCATCAGACTCTGTCCCACCGAGCTGAGACTGCTATTGAGGCTGGCGGTGCTCGCATTGAATGCGCTGCCCGTCTGTTGATGCGCGTACGGTGAGCCGGTCGGATTGTAGTTGGCCACCGGGCCACTCACGTCCGCGTACGACACGTTCAAACACGTGCCACTCTGCGGATCGTCCACCACCTTGGCAAGGATCATCATGCATGCTGTCTTGTTGGCATCCTTCTCACCTGTACCAGTAGTTAACAACGGCACGTCATAAAATCATCGACCACTAGATCTTAAGCAGCATGTATATATGGTGTATTCAAACCAATGCAGCAGTGACGTCACATCAGGTAAATTTTATACACTAAACAAGCGCTCTCTTTCCTACACATTAGACACGTATAAATTTACACGCACATCGTATTGCTTTAAAGACGGCGAGGGATACTCAATAAGTCATTTGTTTTTATGACGTCACTCGCATATGGATTTGAATAGACTTTACAGTGCAAAGAAACTGTGTCAGGTTAAAATGAGGTTCAAGTTAAAACTCAGAGCAAAAGCAACAAAACTATACTTTTTTTTAATGCTAAACAGATTAAATATAGTTCCGAGATTGAAGTTAAACTTCGAACATTGTAGAAAGATAAAATAATACTTCATATTAGATGTACAATTATGTTAAAATGAGGTAAAAAGTGCAGAAATCTACTCATTATCATGTGTGAAATGATTCGATTTGTAAAAAAATACTTGAGAAAGATTTGTCAAATTTACAATTACGAATTACTGTAAAATAATAAAGAACTAAAGATGTATTTTTATTTAAATGTTATAAAAAATCCATTTGTCATGAAAATCTAACAGCGTGTGCCAAATTTTCTCACATACTGGCTCATATTTTATATTGCATTTTAATCGCGTAAATTTTCAACAAATGACTGATTTTTCCAAGCAATACATTCGACGATAAACCATTCGAATTGTGTTTTCATATTATGTAACCTGTGTTATTACACAAATACCCATGTCATTGGGTAATAATAATTACCTGATACATATAAAAAAAATATAACTAAATGACATCATTCCCGGAAAAAATACAGCGATTCAAATCAGGATGAGTCAGTGTATTTTTACTTACATGCATATATGACAAATCATTGTCATCGAAATACAGCAGTACATTTATTGAAATAAAAACATCCGAGTTTTTGTTTTGAAATGTACACTGGTGCAACCAGAGTATACATATTGGTAAATAAGTTACTCATAAATCATTTTCAATGACAGATATATAAATTATCCCGCTCATAAATTGTATTTGTACGATAAATGTTATCGTTTTAACCAAATATACGATATATTTTTTTCGCAGGGTAAAAAACCTTAGCAATGTTCAAAAATCTCACTAAAAATACAACACAACCCGGTTGTGTACCAGGGCGTGTAGTGGCCTTACCTATAACGGTGATACACCGTTCCTGCAGTGACAAGTCCTTCGCTTTCTGTGAGATTTGCACATAGGATCCACTAGTTTCCTTGATCTGTTTGATGTAGTTGCCCGCCTTGCCAATGATCATGCCCGCGGTACTGTTCGGTACGAGAATTTTCACCTGTTTGTCCCGATCCTGTTGCAGTTTGTTATCGTATTCAGTCAACTGTTTCGTTAGATCCGGTTTCTCTTTGATTTTGTCCATAATGAAATCGAGCACAGCCATTATTGAATCTACGGTTCCTGTGATCAGGCAGACACGCTCGGTCGTTCCTACATAAATAAATATGAATACAGAAAGTTAGAAAATATATCTTTATATGGAAATTCAACATTATTCATTATAAACATTTGATTAAACTGGATTAAAAATTTAAATTTAACCTCCGTTTCTATAATTAAACACTGCGTTTGTAATATTTTTTAAAAACAGCATTCAATGTAATCGTTTTTATGCAAAATTCTCTTGGATTAATGGCGAAATTATTCCAAAGATTGAAGTAATGTTACTTGTGTTTAAAAAAAGAAATCATTAAACAAAGCACACGATAACGGGCAGCATTTAAAACGACTAATGAAAAATTTAAACCGTTGTCAATTCTAATCAAGGTCATCACTGATCAATCAATTCTCGATACAGTATTGTGACACGTCTGCACGTGTATTCCACTTGCAATGTACATTCAATATTTAACTGAACCGACAGCACTACATAATTACTTTCATGACGTATGAATACGGTATAATAAAAGGAAAAAATAAACAATTATTAGATATTCACTGTTTCCATGGTTGATAAGTAGGAAAATATGCACGTTCATAGTAATACACATTTCTGATACCAAGAAACATTTAAGTGTTGTTCCTTGTTACATAGTTTGATAAAAACTATTGGCGGGTCCAAGGCCATTTTGGTTAATTTATGTGTGTTGTTGCCATGTGCACCTTTCAACACATTTTTTTTTTGTCCAGCAAATTTCTTTCAATAGCCAAACGGTCAAAACAAAAACATTTTTCTACAATATTGTTTTAACAATCTTTACAATTTTACTTAATGTTGGTATTTCTCGTTTCGATATGTTAAGTTCATTCATAATATTTAGAAATACAAATATTCAAATAGCTTTTGAAACAAAGAACTTCTCCTTTTCTGACATTTTGTTTCTACGTAACATATACGTTTGTACCCGTTAGTTACCTGGGTAAAAGTCATGTGACTTGGACATCTTCACTCGGGCTCCCGTGTCCTTCTGTAGTTGGGCGATTGTTTCGCCACCCTTACCGATAATGGCACCAGCAGCCACGCTTGGCACCAAGACTTTGAAGTGATACGTTCCATCTCCACCTAGAAGCACGAGCCAATGAATCAATACATGATCAAAAAGCAACCATTTAAAACTCGATCAAATACATTCAACCAGTTGCGAGGCTGATGATAATTAAACTAATGATTAAAACAGCGAATGACATATTCTTCAGTAGAATCCCGCAATGTAAGTGTGTGTGTTTTGATATGTAATCTTAGTTAAATATTATGCCTGTTTAAATACTTCGAAGAACATACAATTACTGATTTTCATTCACAGAACATTCTTATATGTAGAATGCGATATTTTATAATACATGTCAGTTGCGATGAAAGAAATCTTAGTACCAACGAGTTTAAAACAAATATCCCTAGATCTGTGTATGTTTAGCGGATGTTAATCTAGGTGGCTGTGATGTAATTCGCAAATGTTACATTTAACAGATGTTGATACTTATGGAATGTATACATAGTTTACGATTCTTTTTACTGCTAATTCGTTAATTCAGCTTGACAATTGACTGCTACCTACATGCTATACACATAATGGCACAGATTCTACACATCTTGCGCAAATGTTAATCTCCGTTTTGTAAACTTTTAAGCGAGAAATAATTAAATGTCTGTGTGCGTATTAGGTGTGTAATTTAGCATGAAGTTGAGTTTGAACTGTCAAACTGAAGAAAGAGAAAGAGAACGACGTGTACAGTTGTATGCGAATTGATACAGTAGTGTTACAGAGAAGAAAAAGGTCAGGGTCACGTGGTGTGTATTTATGCCAATGATGTAACGTTTGACAATTAATACATTCATATACATATGTACGTACATACATGAACATATCGCGATATATGTCAATGCAAGAAACCAGAAACAAAGATAGTATGCTTCTAGAAGAAGATAAAAACAGAGATAAATAGAATAGACACAGATATTATACAAAACATAGGTCTACTTATATGTTATGACGCGTGAATATTGCTGCAAATGAAGAACCGTATTTCTACAACCCTGTTAACATCACAGTTGGGGTGGTTACATAACCTATAGGGGTGCATACTGCGACTGCAATGGCACATCTAAAGAATATTTGTTATATATGTGATTATATATGGAAGATATAAACATAAATAGTTTCACGATAAGTGGAACAAAATATCTACATATTAATTAAAGAAAGGCAGAACATTCTGTTCGGGTGTGAATGTCAGAATTGATTCTACAGACAAGCGTGGAAAATAGAATGTTGTGTATGAAATGTTTTTGTGGTATAATGCAGTTATGAAAAGTCACCCAACAACCAACGTCACCGTTACTATGTGTTGAAAGTGTCAACGTGTTACGCGTACACATATACATATATATACTTGCACATTATATATATATATATATATATATATATATATATATATATATATATATATATATATATACATATATATATGCATGTCAGTGCATACAGTGAAACAGCCAACTCACCGATCGGCAACGTGTACAACAGATTGTCAAGGTAAAACGCGTCCGAATTGTTTAACATTTAATCACAGGTGTGTCGCTCTCCACAAGACCTGACTGGATAGGACTGTCGTGGTATTTGCAGCAACCGCGGATGAATTGTGTGTGTGTGTGTTGTTAGGTAACACAATCACTCACTCACACGCAACCACGCACGCACGCACACACACACACATATGAAGCACACACGTAGCCGATATTATAACCCCTAAACAGCAGCCTTGTATAACCGTCAACAACAGCAACGCTTGCCGGTGCAGGTAGAACATATGTTTTAATAACCGGACACGTATACCACGTTATTCGACATAACCGTTCGTCCTGCTGGTTGCATACGAACAAACGTCGAGCATTTTTATAATGTTAAACTGCGCGAACCTACACTTTGACTGTGCTGTAGTTACCAGACAAACACAAGCACACACACACATCCACATCCACCCACACACACGTCGTTGTCAGGTTAGCGATGTTCTGCACTACACTACATCAGATGTCAGCTGTCAAACTATTGCACGCATAAATGCACCAGGAGATAGCACGAAGCACAATGTTCTGTACAAGTTAGTGAGTGTATGTGTGTTACGTGTTGGACGACGTAACGTAACGACGTTTGTGGATCTGTACATTTGTGAATGCGTGTCCCCTCTATAAGGTGTACGCGCGTGTGTTCGGCAAGCAGCTTTGCTTACGGTACGTTCCGTGACGGACGGACAGATGGGAACGGGCACTCCGTTATTTAAGTAAACTACAGTACAGTTGCAAAGAGATACACACACACACACACAAAAACAACACTACCACTGACAACGATAACGCCAAGTGAGACTGCAGTGAACCGGGCGTTGACAGTTACAGATACAACTGACGGATACAGTAATACACGACGAGTACAACGAAAGGTATTTATTATTCGTGGCACGACAATACGTCACTCGCACGGCATTTCATCATGTAAGCATCACCGATCATATGACGGAACGGATGAATTTACACTTCCACACACACACACACTGCTCACTCGGGACACTTTGTCAAGCACGATATAGGTACAGACACCCCGCCCCCCCACCGCTAGCGTCCGCTGCCCCACAGAGTGTTGATATATTAACATTACCTGTACTAAAATGTGAACGTTTCGTATCGCCGTTCTCGTTGTCCCCGTCGAGCGGCCTTTTCCTGGAGTCCGCGATTTCTGGTGACGGGCATGTATCCATTCCCGAATCGGCCGCCATGTTGGAACTCAGACGTCCATCAGCGGAGAGCGTAGTGACACACACTGCCGCACATCGGCCGGTCGGCACACACACAAGCCGGGACACCCACTTTACACAGGCACAAATACAACTGCTATGACGCGGCCGATCGACGAATCAGAAACGGAGAGTGCTGTGAAACACTTTAACGGCGTGACAGTTCTAGCACAAATGGTAGTAGAGCAGCTACTGGTTGACTTATGTGTGTGTGTGTGCGTGCGTGTGCGCGTGTGTATGCACCCCGTTTACAAGCGCATAATTAATTCGCCCGCTTGTACATGTCTAAGCTGGACGGTTTTCTATGCGGTTCTGCTTCACTTGCTGGTGTCGTATTGGCGTTGCAGTGATGTCCTTTGCTCCGCACGCTTAGATTCAACGCCCCACTCTTACTTTTCAACTGCGACCCGATGACTCCAAGCTTTCACAAGAGAATTTGTCCAAACCTAGTCAAAAAGTAACAATCACGGTTCATGCGTATTCCTGTATTTCAACTTAATTAAGTTAAGGCTGTTCAAAACTATATACTAAATCTCAGAAGACCGATTGTAGTATTTTGCAAAGTTTAGCGTAATATTTATATTCTAATAATTATGTTGCAAATATTAATCACTATGAAAAAATACGTTTCGGCCCGCTAAAATGCATAGAAGTATGTTTCAATCGTGTGCATACATACTGCAACCACAGTTTCTTCATGCGGTATTATTCGTAAAAAAATATTTATGTAATCTACTTTTAGAATTTAAAAGTCCCAAATCTATAAATAAGTTGTAAATTAACGGGACATTAGATTATAAATTTCACGCAACATTGCCGTAGCTTATAAGTGTGTCAATCGCGTAGACATTTCGTTTCGCTTTCAACATACGGATGTATGGTTAGTTTTCGGCAACATACACACATGCATGCGCTTACGTAACAGCTAAAAGAGCACACGCTAGCAATTCAATTTCAAAATGCACAGTCACACAGCGACATCATCGGGTAATATTAACGTAAAATATGCAAAATACCAGGCACAGTACTATTTTACTATTCAACACCGGAGAACTATATACGAGAAATACCGTTATGCACAAGAAGTGAGTGGGTAAACGAACATTGGTACAGTGTATAACCGGCTTTTTCCCTTGCACACACATACACAAAGTTAGACGCGCGCGCGTTCTCGCAAACTAGCATGTTAACACTACCAATAGTGTTACATAATTCTTATAGATCCCACTGAGTGTACTTGACACATTTACCTAATATTCAATACGGACGAATGACGGCTGATCTTGATCGATATCGTTATACCAGTGATTTTTTTTTGTAGAGGAAGTAACGTAGATGAGAAGAATTATACACGATGACAATTTACAAATATACAAGAACGTAACACACTACGAAATGACGCGAAAACACACACGCGGATGAACACGAAATGACTTAACAATTTACACAATCACGGAAGAAATAAATGACAACTACTGAATGATATGTCAACAAGCAGCGCCTACTGTTTAGTAAATAGTAAAAACAAATGTGTCATCATCAAGGGGCATTGTGGGAGCGTGTTGTTTACAACTGAACCGGACGGGTGAGAATCTGTGCCTAAATTAAGACTAGTGTTACATATTTTTTATTGATATATATGTGTACATGTAATGTCTGTGATAAATATTTTTCCGTTTCTGCTTATCAGCCGTCTAGGTTTGACCTCGATACTGGTGATTCACACACATACGAACAGTTTTCTAATCAAAACGAGTCATGTGGACGATAAATATCGTTAAATATTCCGGGATGAGTGAGTTTCGTGCAAGCAAAGAAGAAAAGTGATGCAATTTTGCGCAGCGACCTTGAAACAAACGTCAGTTTATAAACGTAAAGCAAAGTTAAACTTTCATTCTCTAATCGCTATCGTTGGCGACAGTGTTTCTCAAACTGAACAACCGCCAGGTAATTAGGTACCGCCGGACGAAGTATTGACCGACACAATTTGGGAAACACTGTTACTGCATGCACAGCACACTACGTTCAGGAATTTTCCCGTTCGAATAAGTTGGTGTTTTTGCTTATTCTTTGACGTCTAAAGTTTAGACTTTTAACTTTCTAACTGTGGTACGCTTACGTAAGTACGCAAAGGTCACGGATCAACAAAAATAATGATGAATGTTCAAGTATTAAAAACAAAACACAGTACCGATGACGTAAGCAAACCCGTCTAAGCATTGCGATGAGAAAAATATGTTACAAAAGCCGAACGGAATTAAGCTTGCAAAGAGAAGGATTTAAGTGCCGGGGACCTGGTAAAGCAGGACAGGGTGGAATCAGTATCGATTACTCACACGCATACGCTTGCAGTTATGCAGTAGTAGGTTAAGCTGCGCGTGCTCCTGTCTGTTACGTGCTCAGATTGTAATGTGCCGCTCTGCAGTGCTGCAGTACCGTGAGTATAGCGCACTGTTACAAGGACACACAGACACACACATATATACGCGCGTGGCACACTGGAGCAGTGTATAACTGGGTTTTGTGACTTTTTTGCCGATGGCGTTTCGTAATCTGACCGCTGACCGTGTATATTCGTGCGCTAGAAGTCGGTCAACATATATGCATCACGCAAATTGTCATTACTTGTTCATATAATTACTTGTAAATACACCAAAGTACAGATATTCGTACGTCGTAGTACAATGATTGACAGGAAATCGGAAGTGACATGTAACACGGTCTAAAATCTAGGTTATCCAGCATTCGAAGTTTAATAAATCATGTCGGAAGCAATGTGATACAGAATCAAAGTTGAGAGGTTAGCAATTATTATTTATAAAATATTCATTACTACAGCAATACTTCCATATCAATGATAAACAATACAATGACAATTGGAACGTTACAATTTTAGGTTAGAGTGTTGAATAAGACGCTAACTGTACCAGTTTGTACAAGTTCAATACTGCATTTCTATACTTAAATGAAACTTCTATGAATAGATCTGTGTTTGTGCATTACTTACAGTTGGTTTCGTCCGTTTAAAAACGCGGCTCGTGCACGTTGCTACTTGTCTGTTATCAGTGATTGTTAGCACTCAATACACCAGCTACATCAAGCAATGGTTATCGCCTTATGTATACGCCTGTTTGCCTTGCCTACGTATATATGTATGTGTAATATTATTCATAGTACTACCACTCAGCTGTGTTTAGAGTAAGTGACAGAAGACCTTGTGTGCATGTTGTGTTGCGATGTGTTCTATATGTATACATGTTCAGTGGCCTCACAGTTATCTCAAAACGCTTCCAAAACACATGTTAAAAATACAAAATAGTGCATTCGCCTTAATTCATCCCATGTAGCTCAGCAATGAGTCGAAACAAAGTCAGAAACAGAATGAGACCTAACCAACCCTAAAATGCGTGTAACGTTTCCAGAGAATATGTTTTCCTCGTTAGAAATACTTTATTAAACAATATTCTTTTACGTTATTTATGAATTCTTTTAACATAGAACAACGAATGTTCTAGATTTTTTGGTTAAATTTTAAAATTCTACTGCGAATGGTTGCATCTGGCTATGCAGCATCTGAAACAGTCGTAGATGATGACGCAACACATCGGCTATTCTCTGTGCTGCGATCCGAGCCAAGAATCATATATTTGCAGTTTTTTTTTATTGTTGTTGATGTGAGATTTTATAATCACATACACACACACACGGAAACTCAGATGTATTACATAATCCGAAACACTTTTAGAATTGATCTCAAAAGTTCCTGCACGGATGAATGAAAATAACGTCATTAATAATGTAACAAAGAACAGCGAAGATACAACACAATTATATAAATTGAAAATAAATATTCAAAACTAAATATTTACCCAAATATCATACAAACATTCTGTATTATATAGCGTTCTTAAAATATAGCAAGTCTTTCATTTTCGTGAAAAAATATATCGATAATTTATTACGTGAGTAATTTATGCAATTAGTATAAATGTATTAAATATCTATTTTTCAAACTTGTTCTATTTTTTTTTCACTCAAGGTAAGAGGTACATCCAATTTACTCTCATGCGCCTTTCAGACATTAATGTTACATAATCGAGATCGGGAGTAATAAAAAAAATTACGAAATGATTACTATAAATAATTCGCAAATGCTGACGCACAACATAAGCTAGAACAGCAGTGGTGTATGCATGCATTGATCGATGTATCGATGACGATCAGTTAATAATTTATCAATATATGTGCTTCCTTGACGCTGGGATATTATGAAATTGAAACATTTATCAAGTACAAGAATGTATGTACATTTGGTGCTCCGCACCTATTATATATAATTAAATACCAATTACGGCGTAAGTTTCTTGTCTTTCACCGAAATAGTTTCGTTAAAATGCCGATAGTTAGCGACTAATGTGTCTCACTGGCATTCATAATGACGTTTAACAAGTAACAGATAATGCAAATGAGTCTATTACTTAAAATACAGACTGAACAAACATCGTTAAACACCAATAAACAATATTATTATACACAAATGTGCCAATGGTATTCAAGTTGACATTAAATATTACAAAATATCCATGACAAAATAAATTGTCAAAATTTCGAAGATACCATTAAAGTTGTGCAAGTAAATATTGTTATATGTGCATAAATATTTTGAATATACACTAATAAAATATTTAAAACAATAAAGTACGCAGTTTTTTTTTCCCCAATAATTTTGTCTTAAATAATTAAATTGCAATTAGAATAATTATATTCATAAATGTTACAGGTCATGGACTAAGAATACATTACCTATTTACTATGGCTGATTGATCGCACTTTAATCGCAAATAACTATTCATAACTACAGTAAATTGAAAAACCGGTTATTTTGAATAAAAATGCACAAACGTCATCGTCAGTTCTCAGGGTTATTCTAGTCATCTAGCGGTAGATATTGGCATGTTGTACTTGCATATATGAACATGTGATGGCGTGTAGTATAAATCTAATTCAAAAGTCCCACTAGATAAGGACGGAACATTTATAAATATCGTCAGTGAACAAAGAGAAAAGATAACCCTCCAGCACTGCCGTCAGCAATTCGAAATATGCGAAAATGGCAGTACTCCGTTTGACGTCTATATTTCTACTACATTTCTTGTGTGTAATTACTGTTAATTGTGATAAAGATGTGAACGAAAATTTAAACGAATTTTATCGGCCGCAAATTTGGAGTTTAGTGAATGATCTAAATTCGAAGCCAGACCGGGTGTACAACTATAATTATGCTAAATTGATAAGTGCGCAAAATAAAGTAAGTTTATTTCCTATATAACCTTCGCTTTGTCCTTTGTGTATGTGTGTGTTTGTGTGCAACTCTAATTAAGTATCCATGCACACTGCACTTGAAGGTTAATGAGTTCATAATAAATGCAATTTGGTATTTCTTTTTGTGGCCAACAAAATTTCGAGATATTACATTGCCATTAGCAAAAAAATGCAAGCGTAGGATTTATTGTTATGTAGTCAGCTATAAAATTATTACAAATTCGTAGAATTTTTTTTTAATGAGAACGCAAAAACTTCCGTATTTGGCAAACAACATTTTGTTATTAGTTTCGTAAGACATTGCACGCAAAATAGCTCAAATTACATCAATTTAGATCAAAGATTATCGGTAAATGACCCTAGCAGATCAAAGTCTAGCGATAACTAGAAACAGCAAAACTTGATGCAAAATACTTAACCCGGAATGTTGTTTTTTTTTTAGGATGTAGCCTATACGGATTTGACAATTGAAGTTGAAGTCGATTGTCATAGACCTTCCTCGGGGCAATGCATCACTAGTAAAGTTGTTTGCAAAGGTGCGGTAAGCTACAATACCGAGCAAGCACGTTACGAAACGTTGCCCGGTGCTTCTTGTGCTCCGAAAGTCTATGTAGACTTGTCGAGAGACGACGTAAGGCCTAATGTCGCGGAGGAACGCCATCGGGAGGAAGTTGAGTCTCCCGTTGAGGTGGATCTTACGCATGAGGTCACCAACGATGGGAATGTGTCCGGCGAACAATTCATTGCGGTCAGATCGAACTCTGGTTTGTGCCTGGGCTGTGCCGTAGATGTAAATACCAATGTAGATGGATTGGATCTTCTAACGGACGCTGCTCTCAAACATATCGAATCGGAACGAAGCAATAAACAAACTTTAGTCAGAGTTTTACGTGTTCAACAACAGGTAAACAAATAATTTGCCCGCCTATAATAACTTAATTTCAAAACATGAAACATCATTTCTAAATAAAAATTCAAGGTTTTAATTGATTTTAATAGAACAAAAAAATAGAAAATTAACTCAAAAATACAATAAAGAATACAAATATCAAATCATTAAAAAAGTACATATTTACAACAATTTAAATTATCCTAAGAATTAAAAAATTCCATTACATTTAGCAAAATGTACATATTTCACTTTAATCATTACTTGTGTCAGTTGCTGTAAATGTTATGATATTAAAAACCTTGAAACTATAAAAAAGTTTTGAGGACAAATCTGTGTCATGGATATTTATAAATATCTAAAGAAATGTAAATATTTTGTATTTGCTGATATCGACTATATGAATGTGATTTCACATTAACTTTCATTAAAATGATTCTTATTGCTGCATATAATCGAGTCCTGATACATTTATATTATTAAATAGGTCGTATCTGGGATCAAGTACATCATTGTGATTGAAGTTGCATCTACTGTCTGTCCTAAAAACACCGAGCAAGTCCCATTGACCACGTGTCTGTTAGATACGAACGCTGTACCGGAAATATGCGAAATCACGTACTTCCAACAACCGTGGCTCAGCAAAAGGAAACAGATCGTCTCGAACAATTGCACAGAGTCCCAAGAATACTCGACCGGCGAAGAACAGAACGCTTCTCAGCCAAATGGCGGACCAAATGATTTGGATAATGAAATTGACGTGAACTACGGATACAAGAAACCAGTTGCTTATCCAACTGAACCGGCAGAAACGGGCGACACTGTTCCGAACTACGATAGTATAGCTGACACAGGACATGCGGACGATATCCTGAAAATGTCTGGAGGTGGAATCATGGATCCTTCTAGAATGAAAGACATTGAATCGCAAGTTGTTTATAGAACACCCGAGGAACCTACGCCAGCCGTGACGACTGAAGAAACTCGGGTGTTGACGGACCAACAACGCGCAGCGCTGGATGATTTTTTGGGAATGATGGGCGACCAGCCAAGAGAGAAACGATCAACACACCATGACAACAACAACAACAATGATGATTCTTCTTCAAGTTCCAGTTCTAGTTCTAGTGATGAAGATGATAAACAAGAGCACAAGCAAGAGAAAAAGAAGAGCAAACATCATCATCACCATCAGCATAACCATGATGATAACAATGATAATAACAATGATGATAATAATAACAACAATGATTCTTCATCGTCGTCGTCATCATCATCATCGAGCAGTGAAGAGGATAATAATAATGTTGATGACAAGAAACACAAGAGCAAGAAAACCAAGCGTGCTGCATTGCCAAATGAAGATTCTGAGTCCAGTGAAGAAAAAGGAGCAGTCCAACAGCAAACACAAACACCTGCAATTGACATTGTTGACGTCAGTTCTGCTTCAAGTGAAGAAACACAAAAGGTGAAACGTTCTGTTTCTTCTGAATCGTCAAGCGAAGAACACGGTGGTTCAACAACTGCGACAGCAACCCTTGCGAAAGAAGACCACTCTGATTCGAGCAGTGAAGAACACAAGGATAATCGGGCCAAACGTGATACTAAATCGTCCGACGAGAATGATGATTCGTCCGAGTCCAATGAAGCAATTGAGGACAAAGAAGATGAAACTGACGTAAAACTGTCGCACGAACCAATCGATACTGTAATACCGGTGAAACACGATGCCGAATCGGATGAACTGCTAGACTCGGAAGAAGTTCACGGTGGTGTACGAAGAAAACGAGGCGTTATCTCTGCGTCACAATTGGTTAAAGTTACACCGGACGAGAAGAACTTTGTGAACAATCTCGCTGACTTCTCAGTGATGACACTGGATGACATTGACGCGGACAATCATAAACGCGTCGTGTTACAAATTCTCGGTGCGAAGAAAGCTTCCGATGACGACGGAATTCTGTACTATTTGACACTGAGAGTTGGCATCTCGCATTGTGTGGAAGAAAAGCCACGCACACTGGATCGTATTGACTTGATGAAACAACACAAGCCGGACGCGTGTCGCGACAATCTGATGGAGCACCTGACGAAGATCTGCAAAGTACAAGTGCATGTGACGACGGAGAAGACCGCGCCGAATGTCGTCAAAAGTCATTGCCAGAATATAAAGAAAGACGATGACAATGATACCGACAAGAACCGGACACACAGACTTAGAAGGGCGGGCGGGGCAGGTGTACCAGGGGGTGTTAGCAATGTGAATCCCAATGATGCCAAGATACAAACATATGCCAAGGAATTATTGCAACAATGTAAGTATATCAATACGGAATTAGGTTTAAATATAATTTGAAAATATCATAATAAAAACAAAGTGTAATTTTCCGTTCTAACAAAACTAATAAACAAATTGTAACGTTCTATTCTAACAAAACTTATGTCAACTATTCTGTAGTGGACGCTCAGAATGGTAACACACAAACTACGCAATTCGTTCAAGTAAAATCGGCCACCAAACAAGTTGTAGCTGGTTATCTGTACAAACTCAAGATCGACATTAAGATTAACGGCGTAGAGAAGACGTGCGATTATGAAGTGTGGGATCGTTCATGGTTGCCGAAAGGAAAAGAAGTGAAAGTCCAGTGTGAAGGTGACACTGACGAGAAGAAATACCGTTACCGTCGGTCTGAACAACATATCCTAGGCGGCGATGATCACGATGTACACATGGGCTTGTTCAAACATTTTGGTTACACGTTTAACAAAACGTACGAAAATAAGTTCGAGTACAAGCGACGATTCCGTATATTCAGAAGTAATATGAAAATTATCCAGAAATTGAACGAAGGCGAACAGGGTACTGCAACGTACGGCCCTACAGTATTCACGGACATGACCCAGGAGGAGTATAAGAGACATTTGGGCTTGAATCCAGCTCTGTATAATCCGAACAACATTCCACATCCACGTGCCGTGATACCAGATGTCGAGTTGCCTAAGGAATTTGACTGGTAAACTTAAATCTTGATTCAGTACAGATTTTCAGATGCAATTTTCCTTACAAGGGATTGTTAGTGGTGTGAGATGGTTAATTATGGATATATTACAGGCGTACAAAGGGCGCTGTATCAGAGGTTAAGAATCAGGGCTCCTGCGGAAGTTGTTGGGCATTCAGTGTGACAGGTAAGATTGAAATTTGTGATTCCAACAAGTAATAATAAAAATTCTGTTGGTCGTTCATATTCATAGGTATTAAAATAACATACTTAATGATATAATATCGCATGTGTTTTGAAATGTCATTATATAGGCAACGTGGAAGGACAATATGCTATAAAATCGGGCAAATTACTCGAGCTTTCGGAACAAGAACTGGTAGATTGTGATAGTTTAGACAATGGATGTAACGGTGGTTTACCGGATAATGCATACAGGTACATAAACATGATTGACACTTGACAGAAGAGAATACAATTACCTGCTTTAATTTGTTCAACAGAGCAATCGAACAACTTGGCGGATTGGAGACGGAAACTGATTACCCGTATGATGCCGCGGATGAAAAGTGTCACTTCGATAAATCCTTGAGCAAAGTACAAATCTCCGGTGCAGTGAACATCAGCAGCAATGAGACGGACATGGCTAAGTGGCTGGTGCAGAATGGACCGATCTCCATTGGTATCAACGCGAATGCAATGCAGTTCTATATGGGCGGAGTCAGTCATCCGTTTAAATTCCTCTGCAACCCGAAGAACTTGGACCATGGAGTACTCATCGTGGGATACGGCGTTCACAGTAAATAATTCAGTTATTTCCTAACAAATTTAAATTTCAGCCTTGTGATTGGACAATGGACAATCATAAACCCACTGCCAACGCTTGCTTCTCGTACGTGATTGGTTCAGTTATGTATTCCGTGTACTGTGATTGGCTTGCTCTTGTGACCACGCCTTCCCCCACTACCTAGTTTGCTTGCAATAGAAAAGGCGCGAAGTTACACATATATGAATGTATTTTTGTTCCAGAGTACCCAATGTTTAATAAAGTACTACCGTACTGGATTGTGAAGAACTCGTGGGGCCCAAGTTGGGGCGAGCAAGGGTACTACCGCGTGTACCGCGGTGATGGTACATGCGGTGTGAACCAGATGGCGTCTAGTGCGGTACTATAATCCTGGTTAACCGTATAATAAAACCAATAATAACACGGCAACAGTTGAATGACCGTAACAACATGAGTGATACTTTTTTTTAGCTTTGCTACGTAGTTAATGATATATATATTTGATAATGTGTAATTAATAATTTAATTACGCGAAACTAATAATTATATATTCTTCAGTTACCTCTAAAGCCATCTATGAACAACGCATAAAATGATATTTCGATCTGAGTTTTGAGATTCTGTATCGCGATAAGTATGTTTTACTTATTGACAATTAATATACGTAAATTGATATTATTCTTATATTGAACTACTCAGCAATAATATTCATAATTTGATGAACATTTGTAGTGCCAAAGTTAGCCTTTGATTTGCATATATTCTATATTTTATTTAGATATAATTTTTTGACCTGTCAAACATGACGTCATATTTTAGATCTGATTTTCGCTGTTTTACTCTTTTTAGAGCTAGACGATTTTGTATTTTCTGGTTTTTACAAATATTATTAATATTGGGATGTTTGATTATATATTATATACACAAACTAATGTTTTATTGACTGAATTAATAAAATTTATTATTACCAAATGTGTATTTTCTTACAACCTTGAGTGCTTATTATACCGGGTCAATGCATTATTTAGAAACATATAATGTCTAGAAAATGTGTAACTTAAAATAACTATTATAATTAAGTGGATAATATTGAATTTTTAAAAAATTAACTATGAAAAATAGTGTTGCCATGTTGGTATATTAAATCAATATTTAGATTATGAATTATCTAATTGTGAGATTAGTTATCAGCTGATAAAATCCATTTTTATATGAAATTGATGTCTGAATTAGTGATCAATAGTGTTGTAGTTTTAAAAAGTAACTCTTCAGAAGTCGTGCTTCATAAGTAACTGTATTTTTGCCTGTTATTTCAATCTTATCTTCTGGTGACGCAGAATCCAATATGGTTTTGACATTTTTGCCATAAACTATGAAAGAAATATTGGTTCATTAGTTGAAAACATGTATGAAATGTGCCACGAAAATGAAGGATTCTGACGAATTCGTACCTTCGCAATTTTCCAAGAAATTAATACACTCGTCTATAACTGAATCCCTCAGAACGATCATATGTTTGGCGAGATTTTCCAATAAACTTAAAAAACATCGCTTAGTATGGAACCACGTATCCGGTCCCAACTTTTTATTGTACGGTTCCAGAGATTTCATAACCCTGGATATTCCAAATTCAAAGTTTCCTTTGGAGCAGTACAGAGTTCTGTCAGATTATCAACAATAGTAGTCATTGAATTAGTATGTTTAAAAACTCTTACCCAATCACCAAGTTAACAATGCACAGGTGAAAGTATTTCTTCTCTGGCTCTTCGAATGCAACTTGATCTTCCTCTTTCTCTATTTTGCGCATCAATTCCTCGGCTTCTTCGTTTTGCGAGGTCATAATATAAGAGACACATAAATTGGCAAGCACTATTGCGCTAACTGTCAAAATCTAAAACAACAATATGTCGTCCATATTCTTTCGGATACTAGAATCGTTCAACATTGACATATTTCCCTCAAACTTACCTCGTCATAATGTTTCTTAACTATTGGTTCGTAAAATCCCGTCGCTTCTTTGAATTTATTCTCTTGCATGAAGAGAACATGTGCCACATTCAGTCGCCACGTGTCATTATCGTTACAGAACTCCACACTCTTCCTGAAGATCTTCTCGACTTGTGCGTAGTTCTCCAGGTCCCAGTAAATCTTAGCCTGAGCCATGAGCACTGGAATGTAACGCTCCAAGCATTCCTCGTAATCCATCACAGCCTTCTTCACTAACACTGTATCACCGTTGTTCCTGTGTTCTTGCACTTGCTTCGTAAGTTTTCGTAACATTTCCGTGTGCTTGTTCGCTAGTTCATCCAGTTTCTGATAAGCCTCATGCGGCGAGGTCTGTTGCGTTATTAGGGCGTCAAGGAAATCGAATAAATACTACAATCACAAATCGGCGTCAGTATACACGGAGAAATTTTATGAAACTACGTGATAATGAACAACTAATATTATTACAGCGACAGACATAAACAGACTTACGGGTGTCAAGTATTTATATGTCAAATGTGTGTTTTCCGCCAACACATCTGCAGCCAAATCATAACAGTCGTGCTTGCAATACAACACCAACAAATTAGCAAACGTCTCTGGTGGAAACGGATTCTGTTGCAGCAAGAACTGTAACTTTTCAAATCCTTCCGTCGGATTTTGATCCATGTTCATGAGAGCCTGATTGTGCAGCGTAACTGCATCCAATTCGTATTCAGCACGCGGTGGCATATCTGTCAATGCTTCGCGTGCAGCATCAACTAAACAAAATGTTCAATACTAAACCAGAAGAAATAATACCACCCAGTCATTTTGTCAAGATTGAATGGGATGCTAATAAGAATTATAATCTCTGGTAATTACAATTTTTTAACTGATATTCAACGGCAGCTTTCAAGTTAAACGCCTCCGTAAGGGCGGTTTCATGTAATGTCAATGTGTTTCCCACAGATCTGACATCGATTCCTTCCGTTTGCATTCCAACACTTAACTCAGGATGGTCCCTGATACCATGTTCAATTATATCAGCTAAAATATATTTATTTATAAACTTGTTTTCAAAATAAATGTCATCTGAATGATAATGTAAATAATACCTATATGCTTTAATGCTAGACCATATTCTTTCAATCTATAGTAACACAGTGCAACATTGTAACTTAAATATGGTTTGAATCCTACAGTTTGTAATGCGACAGTGAATTTGTTCAATGCTTCCTCGTAACGTTCTTCTTTGTACAACAAACATCCTAGGTTAATTTCCGTATCTAGGTCATCAGCTGGACACGAATCTACTAAGCTCTTTGCAGACATTAAATCCTCATCGCCATATTTAATGGCAGCTTGTAGTTTGGTCACCTTAGAAATAGAAATAAGTGTTGAAAGTTGCGTCAACACGAGCTTATCGATTAAAAGCGTCCTAATTTCAGAATCTTAGTGGAGTTAAAACTTCAATTCTTTCACTAAACCGTCTAATTTCGTAATGTACACTTTCCCAGAAATATTAAACAGGTTGTAGAAACAATAAAAAAGTTGTTACGTGTTTAAATATTGTTGTTAATTATCTACTGTCAACACTTACTTGTCCCTTGTATTCAGGATTCTCGATTTGAGAGGTAACTTTAAACGCATCATCGTAAGAACACGCCTGATACAATGATTGCGCATAATACAATTTGTATTCAACTATGTCTGGGAACAAATGTGTTAATTGTTCGTAATATGTCGCTGCGTTAGCAAAATCTTGCATGTAAAAATAACAATAAGCCAGTAAAGACAGCCCAGCTCGACTTGAATTCGATTCTGGAATTCCATGAAGGATCCTCACAGCTTCTGCATACTGATTTTCTTTAATCTGAGAAGAAAATTATCATATGTTTGGTTTTACAGTTAATAGATAAATAATTTACCAATGAATATATAGTTTTAGTAAAGTTTCCATCTTTTATTGGAATATGTGCTGCAAACATGTTTATTTTTCTTTATCGAAGAATGCCGTTTGAATGTTTTGAAACTTGTATCCATAACAACCCTTAAAAAGTTACGTTTTTTTTGCTTCTACCGCCATTATAAAAATAATTTTCTCTCTATTAGATTTTTTAAAACAAATAAATTATATATCAAGATGTCCTCATGTTTCAAAGAATCGATTGCCAATAAGTGGTAATGCTTTTTGAACAATAATAAAAATATCTAATATATTTTATATTGATATCGAGATTTCTAAAAAAAAACGAAGTTAAACGTCATGAAATTGGCGGTATAGATATTGCACATCAACAGTTAAACATTTTACGCTGATTAATTGTTATCTGAAAATCTATTTGTGTTATTTTATAGATAAGTATTGCAAATCGAATGCAGTTATGGTTATCATGTTTTGACGGTATCTTACTAATTAATTGAGTAGTGTCATGTTCAGAATTTCGTATTTGTGTATGCAGTTAACCTAAAATATGTTTTTAAATGATGAACTTTTTACTTCGACGGTTAATTTATTAGTGTTTTGAGCTAGCCATGTCACAGAAAAGAAAAAATTTGTCTCAGTCGACGGTCACTGAGCAAATTACTCTCAAGAGATCGAAAAGAAACGATGAACAGAGTTTTGAGGGACCTTCTACTTCTCAGGGCCAGAGTCAAGTATGATTTTGGTTGATTTTTCTAATTGTTTTGATTCAATGTTTTTATAAATTCCTATTTTAGGGCCGTGCTGGTCGTGTTTTGAAGATATTCATGCGAAATTTCATGTGCCATTCATCGCTGCAAGTGAAGCTAGACCCGAATACAAATTATATCATTGGTCGAAATGGAAGCGGGAAAAGTGCCATTCTTACTGCGCTGATTGTGGGGTTAGGGGGCAAAGCTCGTTTAACTAACAGGGGTGCAAATATGAAAGGTACAATATCATTTACTGTGACGCAAAGTACTCAGTATTTAATTGTGACTAGGATTGATCAATAAAAATAACAATTGTATTGCTACAAAAATACACATTGTTTATGGATATTTTGATTTGTTGTATTCAATCTGTAATATTTTATAATAATAACAGTTATGTAATACATCCGCGTGTGGTGTTATTGAAATATATTATATGTTTATTGTCTTTTTTTCTGTAGCTTTTATAAAAGTTGGCGAGGTTTCGGCATTGGTTGAGATAACACTAACCAATACTGGACCGGCCGCTTACAATCCATCAGAGTTAGGCCATGAAATTACGATCACCCGTAGTTTTACTGCAACCGGTGGTAACTCGTACAAATTGAAATCAGCTTCAGGTAAGTGTATTCTCCAATCTAGCAGTTTTTGCAAATGACTTAACCAATGTTTAACTCCAGGTAAAGTTATCAGTACATCTCTACGAGAGATTGTCAGAGTTATCGAAGCGCTAAATATACACGTGGATAATCCTATTTGCATTCTAAACCAAGATGTCGCTCGTACATTTCTTAACACGAATGATCCCGCGAAGAAATACGAAATGTTCATGAAAGCAACGTGTCTTGACAGTGTCAAGAGTGAGTACAAAATTGCTGTCAAGAATAAAAACAGCACCGTAGGATTACTACAAGGCAAATTAGAGGTAAGCACATTGTCGGGAACATTCGCAAAATGATAATAATCGATATTAAAGCTGACTTGTTTCATATGCGCGATGTTTTCAGGCGCTGAGAGTTCTAGAAGTAGAAGTTAAAAAATGGCTGAAAAAGTACAAAGCTTTCGAAGCAATGTCCGATATTGAACGGCAAAAAAATTGCTTGGAAATTGAATCTGTCTGGGCTCAGGTACATTGCAGTTTCAGCGCGTTTTAACAAGTTTATTTAATATTCTTTTGCACACAGATAAATGGAATTGAACAAGAATTACGGGAGAGAGAGGATAAACTGGAGGAAATAACAAATGATTTACGGAGTTTTACCGATTTAGTACAAAATAAAGCGGATAGAAAGGCTGAATTGAATGAAAAAATCGAGTAAGTACACTCTTCACTAAATGATAAACGATTAATACTTGAAGAACAAGAGATTTGAAACTATTTTTTGTTTATCCTTAAATTGTGTTTTAACTTGACAGACAAATTCGGCAACAATTATTAGAAATAAGAAATATGGAAGAAGCAAATCGTAATCTAATGGAAGAAAAACGGAAAATCTTGCACAAATTGCGTGAAACATTCGTGGGTAGAAAGAACGAAATTACGGCAATAGAAAATATGATTAATCGTAAAAATGGCGATAAGAAGAATATCGAAGATGAAATTAGTAATTCGTCAACAAAGTAAGTTCATTTAGTATTCGTCTCTTGCTGATAAATAAATACTTTCATCTCGTTTGTAGTCAGAATAATCGGTTAAAAGTAATTGAAGAACGCGATGCTAAAATGGTTTCGTTGGAAAAGAAAATGCTGGACATTAAAAAATTATTCGAGACCGCTGATAATGATCTGATGCAGACGCGCAATGCTCTGGAGCATAAACGGACGGAAGAGAATAATATTAACAAAGAGTTGGAACATTTAAATGACAGTATACGTAAGTTGTTTTGTAAGAACATCGGCGGTGTTTTGTATTGAATGTTACAGCATTTCCGGTTGTGATTTGTAGGACACCGACAGACGAAAATACGAAACATGAGGTCGGACGAGAATAATTCTGTAAGTGTGTATGGCGGCAATATGCAACGGATACTGCACGCTATCAACGCCGCCAAAGAACAGTTCAGCAAACTGCCACGTGGTCCCGTAGGCTCGTACATCAAGCTGAAGGATAGAAAGTGGGCCTTGGCCATCGAGGATTTCGTATCGCAAGGCACGCTGATGAGCTTTTGCGTTGATAATCAAAAGGACGCGAAAATTCTGTCGAGAATTTTCAGTGAAGCCGGTGGCGGACCAAAACCAACGATAATATGTAGCAAATTTCACGATAAGGTACCATTTTGAAAAGCGTTATTGTATCCGGCCAAACAACCAATTCACACACATCAATGTAATATCACTAGAAATTATGACGTCAGGTTCGGTTACGCGTACACGAGTTCTAAAACGGATTAAAACAATATTCTACAACATGAACACACATTTACAGAATACAGTCGCTAAGAAACATCTACTATAAACGTGTAATATTTGTTTTCAGCGTTGCCATTCGTAAAAAAACAAAATAATTTGATGAAACATGAACGAAAAATAATGTAATAGAAATATTTATTAACATTATTAGTTATATTAATGGGTTTTTTTTCGGGCATATTAGTAATAAAATGTCGATTAAAAAATATATTTACATAGTGATATTTATGCTTGTTAGGTTTTCCCTAAACGATGACGTGAATTGGTTCTTTGGCCGGATACAGTATAAATAATTAGTTTCGAATAAGTTATAGAAGTATGAAAAATGAAAAACTGTTCTTATTTTTAGATCCACAACTATTCCCGTAACAAAGTTGACGCGCCGAATGGTTGTATAGCAATGATCGATGCAATGATTATCAAAGATACAGTTATAACGAATTGTTTGATCGATCAATTAAGTGTTGAGACGGTGCTGTTGATCTCGGGTAATGATCTGGCTAGACAACTCATGTCGGACGCTAGCAAAGTGCCTAAGAATTGTACCCGGGCAGTAACGCTGTGCGGAGATCAGTTCTACCCGGATCCGAATTACCGATCGTATTCGTGTAGAAATAAACAACCACGTTTCCTGCAAGTCAGCGTTGCCGATGTGATACGGTAAATATATATATATATATATATATATATATATATATATATTTATATATATATTCATTTGTTTTAAATAGAAATAGTTTCCTGCACGACTTTCTCAATAACAGTGTACATTTATCGGTCTGCGATACTAACGACAGCACAATAGAATTTTGTGCTGACAGTTACGCTAAATGTTGCCGTTTTGGCGCTAGTTACCAGGGTTAGTTGTCATTGTTGAAAAATACCGGCCTCCTCGATTCACGGTTATTCTGTATAGCTACTTTTCAATTTGTTTTATTTGATTTTATACAAATTAATTCCTTGTAAAATGTAAGTAAAATTATATGATGTTGCAGAAATTATGAGGAGGAAATTAAGAATTTCATGCAGAATCATGAAGTTGTAGAACGACAAACAACTTCAGTCTCGCAGGATGCACAAAGACTATCGCGAGAGGTGCAAAATTTACAAAATAAAATGATTAAACTAGAAACAGCTCAGGGTAAAATTCAACGAGAAATCAACGATTTGAAGTTTCAAGTTTTACCATCTGAACCGAATATAGAGATACTGGTAAACATTGAACTTATATGGAAATCTAACAGACTATTTTTGTAGTTTTTCTTAGAATTATATGCTCATTATATTGTATTTGCAGGCAGAAGAGATGAAAGAAATATCTAAAATCATTGAATCGAAACAGAACGATTTACAGAAAATATCAGAAGACGTCGATACAATTAAGCAACAAATTAAAGATGTCGAGGGTGAATATTCTAATTTAAAACAAATTTCAAAAGGTTTAGAAACAAGAATGACTCCTTTACTGGTACGTGTCATATTTTATATACAAACTTTATTATTTAGAATTATTTGTATAGGTTAATCGTACTAATTTAATTTATTTCAACAATTATAGGAAGAAGTTGCCGATTCGGAGACCAAGTTGAAACAGATCGATATCAACACACGACGGCATACGGAAAAAATCGAACAATGTCGGAAAAAAGTCGCGGAGACAAAACAGGAATGCGACAAGAAGAAGAAATTTCTGAACGAAAAGTTACAATCAGCTGTGCTGCTTGGACCACGGATAGAAACGGACAGGTAAGGACAAGAAACTTTCCTTGTGAAATAATTGGAATATGACGTAACAATGTTCTAAATACTGTCATGAAGTTAGCGGCATATTAACCAAATGTGATGAATGTTACATTGCCATGAATATCGTTTATAATTATCGCATGTGTCTGTGACAGACCGTTAGAAGAAGTACTGGCCGAGTTACATGACACAGAACAACAATTAGCGGATATCAGAACATCTATGGGCGACAAGATGATTGTTTCGCGTGAGTACATGCGTTACCAGGAGAAATACGACCAGACCAAGGTGAAAGTCGATCAGATACAAGCGTGTGTGGATCAGATAAACAAAACACTGGATTCGCGAGCACGGAGTTATCAGAAACTTGCCGAGTACATTGGTGTACGAGTACGAGAGATGTTTACGGGTGTACTGAAAATGCGTCAGTTTAAAGTACGTATCACGCATATAATTATAACATCATGCAGATGTGACAATTGTATTTTGTGTTCTTGCTGTGCAGGGTACAGTTGAAATTGATCATGACAGGCACACACTGCAACTGGTTGTGATACCACAACACGGTGCTTCACAAGGCACGGGACAGACACATATCTTATCGGGGGGCGAACGATCGTTCTCTACCGTTGCCTTCCTGCATGCTCTGTGGCAGGTCACCGAACATCCATTCTACTTTCTCGATGAGTTCGATGTGTTTATGGTATGTATACCGTGTGTCTCATGACGACCTACACATAGGAACGTTGCATACGCTCTTGATCGTGAAATATTAATATGATCGTTTTAGTTTTTCTACAATCTAGACAGTACAATTGATAATTTTATGCGTACTATTTTATTTCCGTTGACAGTCTAGTATAATTTTGTAACATATTCGATGTAATAGTACATTTTCAAGGAATTTAAACGTCAAGTTGACAATTACATATAATTTAATTAATATTTCGATTTTAAAAATCAAATGAGCGCGCAAAGAACCTATGCGTAGGTATATACATAACCAGTGATGGATCATGTGATGTAAATGTTTGATTGTAGGATAAAGTCAATAGACGTACAGTTATGGACATTCTACTGGAACATGCCAAGGAGCATACCGAACTTCAGTATGTGTTTCTGACGCCGCAAGATATATCCAGCGTGATCGGCGATAAAGACATCACAGTACACAGGTAACTATAAGTAATAAAATGTTTGAAATATTGTTGGACCAGCTCGATTAAAAGTGTAAACTGTTAAAATGCACGACTTTGTCACACCAGAAATTGTTTGAATCAAAAGTAATTCTTATCTTTGCAGAATGGCCGATCCAGAACGAAATACCACACCAAAGTAACGAATGTATTCATTAAATTTAAGTATATTTATTTTAATTTCATTTTGTTTTAATAGTTTAACAATTACTACTTATTGTTATGTTCGAAAAAACGCATACCAAACAATTTACTACATTTTTTTTGCATGTTACTGTTTTTATTTTTGTTAAAAATGAGAGAAATCGTAATTATATGAAAACATAATCATTATGAATATTGTGATGTTTAGTTTTTAATATATATACACATATATATTTTTTTATAAATTAACCATTTACATTAGTTTTCAATTTGTACAATTCTGTAACGGTTTGATATATTTTTACAGAAAGCAAAGTTTTGTTGTAGCGTAAGAATAATATCTCCGATCTTACAGAATGGGTTGAATATTTAAAACACATTATTTCACTGGTATGAAAACAATAGTAGAGACTATAATTGATCGGCTGTGAGCTGTAAAAATGTATACATACATATGATAGCATATATAGTGTTATTAATTGCTATTATTGAATAGCAAGCCATAAATAATAACCATAATATGTTATAGTTACCATGTGATGTACTTATTACGAAATAAATATATTTTATTACTGATTTTTTACAGACATACTTGTTTAAATATCCTTATAATGAATTACGGTATTAGAAAATATATTTTATAATTATACGAAAGTTTGTAGAAAAGTATAAGCGATAAAAGGAAAATAATAATTATTGTAAATTAAAAGACTTTCTACCATTTTATATAGGTACAGATCTAGTTTTTAAAACCATATAATAAAATTACTATGCACAATTAATTTTTTCTTAATGTTAAACTTTTGTTGTGTAAACGGGTCTTATATTTGATCAGCGAGTACGTGTCACTGGTGTTGTGCTGTTGTCATTTCAGAATAATTTTGTTAGAAAAATGGCAAAACTGGGATCAGTAATTGGTAAATTTTACAATGAATACATAACGCATACGCCGAAGAAGCTTAAAATTATCGATGCGTACTTGTTATACATTTTATTAACCGGCATCGTGCAGTTCATGTACTGTGCCTTGGTAGGCACCTTCCCATTCAATTCATTTTTGAGTGGATTCATCTCTTGTGTCAGTTGTTTCGTACTAGCAGGTGTGTATTTGATATTATTTCAGTAATATATACTTTAACATTATAAGTAGTCAATTTATACTATGAATATAATAGTTAGGTTAGCATACCATAAGCAGGACCGTAATGACCAATATTTTTTTCTTTCTAGTTTGCCTCCGATTGCAAGTTAACCCGGAAAACAAGGCCCAATTTTTAGGAATCAGCCCGGAACGTGGATTTGCTGATTTTGTGTTCGCACATGTAATACTGCATCTTGTCGTTATGAATTTCATTGGTTAATTTAGGAATAAATCATAAGTATATACCATAATATTGCAATATTATTTTCTGTATCCTGTATGAGAATGTTTGTACCACTTTGCATTTAAAATATATCACGTAACAAAGAAATTATTGTCATTGATTTATTTGGAAATGAAGATATGTATTAGTTTATAAAATATATAATTAATCTGATAAGAATTGACTGCAATGATCAGGTACAAAGTGTAATAAATATAATCTAATGAAAATAATAATTATATCACTGTTGTTACACTAGTTACAGCACTCGAGGCATAAAAGAAATTAACTACTGAAAATAATCTCATTCAAATAAATGGTGTTGGATTTATTGACAGTTTCGTATTGCAAAGAATTTAGTGCAGTGTGTTACGGACTTTGACTGACATACACGTTGTTGTCAGTACTTGACGTTTGTAAAAATATATAGCTTGGTTTAACGCGTAATACTTAATTATTATAAAATATGGATACAAATATTAATAAACGGGAAACCAAAGTACCTAAATATGGTTTTAAAGTGAAATTAAATCATCAATATCCTGAAAAGTGGACACAAAAGGGAAAATTGAAATTGAAACAAATTTGGCCGCTTATTCCTTTAGCAATTCGGTAAATATTTTACTATTATTTATGTCAAAATTACTATTAATTTATCTTCTAGATATGTCTTTTATTATATAAAATTACTATGGCAAGGACGTAAAGCTGTAATGGATTATATTTATATGCCGGTTGGAAAGCAAATATACGGTAAATTTATTGTATTTTACTTGACCTTTGTATTATTCATTTTTTTATTACTTTTATAGGTGTACCTTTGGGCGGAATCGGTTGTGGTACAATAGGTCGTGGTTTTAAAGGAGAATTCTGTCGATACCAGCTGAAACCTGGTCTTTATGAGTACAATACCGTTTCAGCCAATCAATTTATAGTTACGATTAAAGATGCGTCCCAGAATACTATATTCCAAAGTGTATTATCAACGTATCAGTAGGTTATCGAAAAAAATGTGTTCGTATTTACTTGAATTTAAAATTACTTATTGTTATTTTAGAAAACCTGATAAAAATTTGGCAACATGGCAGTGGTTGATTGATGGATCAAAGTGTGTATATACAGGTTTATTTCCTAGATCATGGACAGAATATGATTTATCTGAATATGGTGTCAAATTAGTGTGTCGGCAAGTTAGTCCTGTTATTCCACATAATTATAAGGTTAGTGAAAATTTAATTCATTCTTCGATGTATTTTGAAATATGTATATATAGATATATGATTATAAGTGATAATTTTCTACAATTCTGAACTAATAAGCTTGAACTGAATACTATTTTCGATATAGTTACCTGGCTCTAACCTTAATTAATATTCTATTTATTGTTTTCTGTTTATTAAACAACATTTTACTACGATATACATTTTAGGATAGTAGTTTGCCATGCGGTGTATTTCTGTGGAATGTAGAAAATGTCTGTTCAGAACCACGTACTGTAACAATTGCATTTACATTTAAAAATGGAACAGGCGACAAGACACAAGATACGGCAGGTATGAATACGATCTCATAATTCTTATTCATACATATCCGATCCGGAATTGTTGATAATAAAAACAAATATATTCAGGCTAGACGAAAGGAATAATATTTAATTCTCATTTTTAAGCGCCATGTTCTTCAAAAAGTTTTACTTACGAAGGCATAGAAGGAGTTTTACTGAATCATATTGTTAAAAGCATGCAATGCACGTATACACTAGCTGTAAAAACCGTACAAGGTGTAGATATTTCGAAATGTCTGTATTTCGATCCGAATTCCGATGGTGAAATACCGTGGAAACAACTGGAAGAAAATGGCCGATTTGACAAAATGGCCGACTTGAAAGCGAATCATTATTGTGACGAAATGGCATGTGGTATTGCGGCCCAAGTAACGGCGAATGCAACTGATGTGAAGACGATTGAAATGTGCCTTGTTTGGGATATGCCGGTTGTGAACTTTTCCATGAAACTGAAGAAATATAAACGATTTTATACGAAACATTTTGGCGAAGAGAGTGCATCGGGCAGAATTGCGGAATATGCACTGCAGAATTATGGGAAATGGGAAGCTGACATTTATAATTGGCAAAGTAAAGTGTTAGATGACAGGTATTCATATTTGTAACATTTTATTGTTACGATATTAAAACAATGAATATTGTTTTAGTGAACTTCCTGATTGGTACAAATCGGCGTTATTTAACGAATTATATTTCGTTTCCGATGGCGGTAGTATTTGGTTTACAGTAGACGATGAGAAAAAGTTACCTGCAGATGACATTAGGTATGTTTTCATTTATATTTCATTCTTTATTCGTTTGTATTATAAACTTTTATTACAGACATACGTACGGACGTTTTGCTTTCCTAGAAGGCCATGAATATAGAATGTACAACACGTACGATGTACAATTTTATGCTTCATACGCAATGACTATGAACTGGCCATTGTTGCAAATCGTCTTGCAGTACGATATAAAAGACGCCATATTTACGGAGATTACAGAACCCCAGAAAAGTCTTTATGATGGACATATACATGAAAGAAAGTCACTCAATTCTGTACCACACGATGTAGGAGATCCAGGTATGACAAACAAAAATCAAGCCGGCTAAATGATTTAATTGGTTGCGCTACGGCTGATGTAATATTTTGTTCAGATGAAGAACCACTGTTGCTATTAAACGCATACCCAATACACGATGTTAGCGAGTGGCGTGATCTTAATTTAAAATTCGTACTGGAAGTGTTCAGAGATTACAAAATGATGGACAATGTACCGAAGTTTGATCGTACACGTTACTTGCAAGACATGTTCTCGGCATGTAAAACAATCATGGATCACAGTGCAACGTTTGACGAGGATGGTGATGGTTTGATAGAGAATTCCGGTGCACCAGATCAGACATATGACAGTTGGGTGATGACAGGTGCTAGGTTAGGATTTGTTCTCATTTTCTGTTGCATCATTCTCTCTTATATACTATTGTTGAACACAGTGCGTATTGTGGTGGACTTTGGTTGGCCGCCTTACATTCGATGACAGTTATAAGTAATGTGCTGAACAAACCAAACGAAGAACAGTATTATAGTGATATTCTAGCCAAGGGTAAAGTTGCGTTTGAAAAGAAACTATGGAACGGCCAGTTCTATAACTTTGATTCAATTCACAAGAACGTTATTATGGCAGATCAACTATGCGGTCACTGGTATCTGAGATGTTGTGGTTATGATTATGAAGTAAGATAAATCGCGGTAATATTTTGATAATATACGGTGAAAATATACATTTTGTGCAGGTATTTCCTAAGAACAATGTTACTAGTGCCTTGAAAACTATTTTTGAAAATAATGTTAAGAAGTTTGCCGACTGTGAGCGGGGCGCTGTGAATGGTTTTACAGTTAAAGGCGCCGTGGATACGACAACAATTCAGAGTGAAGAGGTTTGGACTGGTGTGACATACGCCTTAGCGGCAACAATGATTCATGAAGTGAGTAAAATAATATTTTCACAATTTACTTACGCTTTTTTCGCATTACTAGCAATGCAATCCGCCATTTTTCTCCACTTCGGAAAGAATAGCTAACCTTGATGATAGAAATATATTCATTTGTTCTATTAATTGGATTGTTTCAATCACGACCTTCTCGATTTATAGTACACTTTTAATCTAGAAGGTCGTGGTTTTAATTTAATGATGCAACGTTGGCATTACCAGCAATGCACTCCGCCATTTTGTTCCATTTCAGAAAGAAAAACAAGCTAACCTTACGTCAGAAACGGTATCTTGATTATAAAAATATATTCATTTGTTAATGTTCTTTTCATTGGATTGTTTTAACTTGAATTATGCAACGTGTTAAACTTGTTTTAGAATGTTTCTAGGTTAGATGTGACAGTTATTATTGTGTGTCTGATAGGGAATGATAAGTGAAGCGTGGCAGACTGCTGGCGGTATGCACAAGTGTTTGACTGAACTGATTGGCATGATATTCGAAACACCGGAGGCTCTGCATGCTGGTGGATGGTACCGGGCGATTGGATACATGCGACCGTTAAGTATATGGTCCATGCAACGTGCCTGGGAGCAACGCAAAGCAACAAAGTAAGGTTAGTGGTTGGGTATACTCATAATATGCTCTGTTCAAACCCATCTTAGAAGTGACGTCATATGAGATAAATTTTATTCACGACATTAACAAAATAAGCTATCTCTTTCTTACACATTTTACTCGTATTTCTATAAGGGGCGGGGCTTCTCAATAGTTTTTTATGACGTCACTTTTATATGGATTTGAATAGACTTTAGTAGTGAATTTATAGTATTACAATTTAATAACTGGAAAGAGCTAGCGATCACATTAGTAAAGATAGTAATTATGTATTAATGTGTGTAGTTTTATCTTTGTTGACGACATGTTTAAAATATTTCGTACATTTTTATATTCACACATTCATTTATGGCATACATTTCCAATTACTAGATGTAATACACTGAAAATTAAATTAATGCATTTATTGGTGAACTTGTATACTGCATTCATATACGTAAACTTTATATGTACCTAATATTTTAGTATAATTTATGACATTCTATGTATCTACTGTCAAATATTACTTAATTTAAGCATCTAATGTGTGTGATTATTTTGTGCATTTATTTCATTGTAATAAATTTGATATAATTTAAAAAATAAATGTATTTATCAACAATGAATACAGTAAATTTTGGTGGACTGTCTATTCCGTACAGCAGAACTGGTTTAACTTTAATTTCTTAGTATCTGCAATTATACAAACTCATAACTCGATCTATAATTATCATGAATCTTAAACAAGTTGTTGCTTTTGCAGAATAAACAACTGCGTATATGTTCATTATATTATCTAACACTGCAACTATTTTTCAGAATAAAATTAATCGTAATACGTAACGAATTTAAAAGTACTTTTGCTATCATAATTTTTAATTCTTGTTGCGCAATTCGTTGTCCGTGTCCGAATGGTTTGAATATCTATGGATTGTAATTAGGATTTTCCATCTTTCTGAATGTTTCGAAAATATGCATTGCTTATCGACGTCAAGTCAGCTTTATGTCTGAATTCTTGCTACACTTTTATATTTGCATTACATTTGTTTACTAAATAAACTTCAATACATATAGAATTTATTTATATTACGTGAAAAATACAGTAATAAATTATGTATAAAAATAATGTTAATACATTTTTTAACAATATCGTAAAGGTCTTTTTTGGATTGATACAAATATTCTCGCCAATATTTATCTGTATTGTGTTATTTATTTGAGGTTATTCATGTTCGCAATGAAAGATTGCAAGTTGACCCCATTTGTAAACCAATTTGGAAGAGACAACCTTGGTTACACGTGCAGTTGGTTCATTGCACTTGAAGTTTTTTGTTTTGTTTGCATCGTTAAATATATTGTAAATATAAGTACAGTGAATTTCGCTTATAACGAACCCGCTTATTGCGAACTTTCGCTTATAACGAACCACTCTATAAAGTACGAACTAAAGTATCATTAAACATGTGTTATTTTTTTCGCATATAACGAACCCGTTTATAACGAACTTTCGGGTATAACGAACCCTAATTTTTGTTATAATCGCACAAATTTTCGGTTATAACGAACATAAAACGACATTTTCCCAAATAATCACGGGAAAATCTTTCAATTCCGCATATGTAGGGTCGCCGCAACAGTCGAGTCTACTGAACGCTGTCAGTTATCAATGTATTTTATGTGTTAAAGAAGTACAATTATGAGTTACGTAATATTGAAGAAAACACGTAAAGCTCTTGCTGTAAAGAAATAAAAATAATAATAAATATAAACAAAAGTAAAATAAACGATTTTTTCAAACAAGATTCTTAAAAACTATTGTTAATGTACATATGTATATGTATTACAAAACAATATCTAACTTAATTTTGAACAAATCTGGATTTACCTAGTTTTGCAAAACAGTTCTTCATATTATGTACCTACTTGAAACATGTATCTATTAATGCATAGATACATGTTTCAAGTAGAACGAATTTCTGATATTTATCGTTTATTACGAACTTCGCTTATAGCGAACTATTTTCGTCGGTCCCTTGAAGTTCGTTATAAGCGAAGTTTACTGTATGTTGCGTGCATTTAGTTGAAGATTACAACATATCTTTAAATATCCCGGTGCAATTCATCATTTTTCATAACATGTGTCATTAGTATGTGATCTGTGAAAGATATGTCAATGTAATTGTTGTGTAATGGTTAAGAATCTACTCTTCAACTTCGGTCACACGTATTTTAAGGGGACTGGCTATTCCATACACCAACTCGTATTTATAATTGATTTCTCCATGTGGCCATTCCAGTTTAAAGTTTCTCATAACCTAAAATGAAAATTAGAAACCTTATTTATCTGGTTATAAATACAATTTTGCTCTGAATACCTTTACTAGAAGTGTCTCTAATTCTAACGATGCTAATCTTCGACCCACACATGATCTGGGCCCGAAGCCAAATGGCAAAAACACCCAAGCATTATGTTTTAGACCCTTCGATTCAGCACTTCGCAACCATCGCTCAGGTTTAAATTGTTCGGGCTCTGTGAAATATTTCTCGTTCCATGCTAGTGGTATTTGTTCCAGCAATATGTCAGTCTAAAATACGCAAAGAAGAAGAATGTAATATGCAGTATATAGTTAAAAGTAGGTAGAAAGAAGTTGCACTCAAAAGAATAAAACTCAAAATGTGCCTAACAAGAATGTCATTATTAGAATTCAAGATATTTCTTTATTTCAAGCGATTATCCTTACTCCTTTTGGTATCTGGTAGCCAGATAGCACCAGATCCTTGCTGACTTTTCTCACCAAACCTAAGATAATTGGTGTATGTCGCATGCTCTCCTTGATAACCGCACGTAGATATGGTAAATTGTCTAGTTTCTCCTTGGTGATTGGTGTCTGCTTCGTAGGCAATACACGTTTCACTTCTTCTCTTAGTTTCTCTTGCACATCAGGATGTTTAGCTAGGAGATATAGCAGGTTACCCATAGTTCTTGATGTCTGAAAGTATTTGACACTTAGATCAATTCATATCATAATTGTTCAATGTAGATATAATTTAATTTTGAACCCTTTGGGTTATTAAGAAGATAGTTATTCAAATAACGAGGGATTATTTATTTATCAATGCTAAAGAATTCAAATAATTCTGATATTGCTATAGTGTATTCAAGTACATATATGTGTGACGTCACATCAGGTAGATTTTATTCACGACATACACGAAACAAGCTATCTCTTTCTTACACATTTGACTCGTATAATTCTATACGCACATCGTATTGCCATAAAGGGCGCGGGATTCTCAATAGTTCGTTTGTTTTTTTATGACGTCACTAGTATATAAATTTGAGTAGACTTTAGTTCTGTTTTCTGTTCATCTACTCACCGTATCCGTACCACCAATAATAACGTCCATGGCATTAACGAAAACAGTTTTAGGATCTATGTTCAACAGCTTTTCCACTATACTCATATCTTTATTGCCTTCTTTCTCGATTCTTGCCATCGTTTTGTTCAGTTCTTTCTGAATGAAACTAAACAAATAATTATTGTTATTTAATCATAGGAGCAGTCGCGTACTTATGAGTAGACGCCACAGATACTACGAAAAATTGTTTGCGGCTTCAAAATTGACAAGTACAGTACTGAATTGAATGAATGATAACGTACGTGCAAATTCTGTCCATTGTATTCATATGTTTACGCCACATTGGTGTGCTGACGAGCAAGGAAAAATTCGGTACCACATCGATTTTGTACAACATCGAAAAGAACGTAAAGATGTCGTTAATCGTTTGTTGTATCTCTGATGTTGGACTTAAATTTCGATCGAGTATTCCTAAACAATGAAATAATGAAATTCGACATTTTTGTAATAATTTTTTGTTGAAAACTAATATATAACCATCTAATCTGTAACTTAATTCGTTAGAATGATTCCACATTTAATAAGTTTATTAAAAATTAATTTGTGAAACGTTTCTGTGTAAAAAAAATGTTATTGTTGACTATTTTGCGTATTAATTTCCAGAAAACAAATTGCGTTTTAAAGTAATATTACATATTATTAGCACATGTAGGCACGTATTTACATTTTATAGCAAACCAAATAGTTTATTACTAGTTTAATTAGTGAACGATGTATGTTACGGAGACTGTTTACGAGATATTTGTACAATTATAGAGACGCAGTTCTTTGAATCGGATGTTGTCATGTTGATTTAAGGTCTTGTGTGTTTATTTCGTATACACATGAGCAGTTTATGTCATAAATTGCAACTGGTTTGTTGACCCTAGTTCTTTTAACTGCATTTTACTTCTGTAACCAATTTGCACTTACGCAGACAACCTTGGATACACGTGGAGATTCTGCATGTTGGTTTATTTGTAAATATCATCACATAAACAAATTAATTATATAACAAGTAATACTTTCAAAGTTCATGTTGTTGATTACTTTCCAAGATATTCTTCAATTTATGTCTATTATTATAACACGTATCAGCATGGCCGTCCACACAGGGGGCTTGTGCCCCCCCCCCCCCTGGAAGATGATATTTAAGAAATTATCTGTTTAAATTATATATTGATCGACGAGCTAATATTATTTATATGCGTACGTAAATGTTTTATCATATGTACATTTCAAAATCGCTGAAAAAATTCATTGCCCCCTCCTGGAATTTTTTTACGCTCCCCTAGACAAATTTCTGCGCACGCCACTGCGTATCAACAAATAATATTATTAATAGCGAATGCGCTTTTAGCTTTTCAAATCAAAACAAGAGCAATCTAACAATTCTATATTATAGAAAGAATATGACAATCGATGTTGCAATGTTGTTATAAAGAGTTGCGAATATGTTCTTTAGTAATTAGTATGTGCTATGATCTTCATCTAGGAATTAATTTCCACATACCAAATCTGCAGTCCAGTGCGATGACTCCTACAGATTCAATGGCCCATTTAGCTATTTCATTCTGAAAACTTTCGGGCATTTCACTATTCGGATTCTGTGCTGCCAAGTGGCGCATTCTGTGTATAAAATCATCGGCTACACTGTTCATTTGTGGAATATAATGTGACACTACACTGGGTTGCATCAGGATTGGATTCAATACAGACCTAGCTTTTTGCCATTCTTCACCATCTCTGAAATAGGAGATTGTAAATACAAAACTGTCAACGTACAATGACAATAATTAAATGCACTAACGATGTGAATATGCCAACGAAACCTTGGAATAGTTCACTTCTTCGCTGCGTTCTGTAGTATTTGATCGAGAGCAGAACATCTCGCATTGGCCACGGTCCTTCATTCCGAAATATCTAGTGCAAATAATAGACAATATTATGGGTTTTCTTTGTAGAATTCCGACATACAATAGATATAAAATAGTATTTTCATTTACGTTGTAATAGTCTATGATTAATAAAATAATATATTGGTTTAAGATTACAATATTTCAAATGTTGTTCATATGTTTAGAGGCTGAAGATGTCGCAATGTATATGAAACATGTAGCATTGATTAAATAGTGTGATATTAAACAACGTAATTTAATATATTATTTTTGTAAACATCAGTGTTATAGATTATACTTACTGTTTCTATATCTTTTGGATCATAGCAACAGATTATATCTTTGCGTGTTTTCAAACCCCGCAATCGTACAATATTGCCGTACTCTTTGTTCAAACTGTGAAATGAAATATGTATCTGAATAACACATTTTGCACGGGATATACATGAGTACCTATACCTTATGTGAACCTGAACCTGTTCCATGTCATGGTACTTGCCAATTTTTGGTAGAAAATGACTATAATATCCCAATAGCAAACCAGGCTTTGGACCTGAAATCGTAATCCTGTTTGATGGTATCGCTAAATAAATTCTTACAAATCATTTCCAAAGTAAATATAATTTTCATATTGCAATATTTACGATACAATTCTAAAGCGATAATTCAAAATCAATAAACTAAACTGATAAATTATCATGAAGGACTATTTAAGTGTATTATAAGTGTTGCAAATAAAATTGTCAATTTTTGAAAATAACACTGATATTTCTTTTAGATGAAAATATATTCTGTATTATCTTCCAAATTGACCAAGTAATTTTTAATGCATTTATATGTATCTGATATTCATATAATATATTTTGATGCTTACCTGGTATAGAATCAAACGATTTTGCGTTAGTCCATTCATTTGATCGATTTGCTATTTTTCTAGTACAGTCTCCAAGTTCTGTTGGTTTTTGAACTGTCTGTTGTGCTGCAGCTGAAGTTGCATATTCGCGAAACACATCACAGAACACACGACTGATCTGTTTGGCGCGTAACATTATTCTGAATGTCGAGGGCTTCATACTAAAGTGAAGCGAGAAAAAAGCAGTCGATGTATATAGTTTCTATCTTATACCCTACCCCACCCTATCCACACTTTTATCCCATTTTCATAACAATTGGTTTGTTCTTTTCGATAAGAACTTTTTTTTAACTTAATTTGAAACATTTTCAAGCTTTCGTGAATTGCTTTTATTTCACAAGTAAATATTGACGTCTTCTGTATTTCCGATATTCTATTTTAAAAAGAAATCTTTACTGTGTTTATATAAACATAAATCTCAAAATTTCAATTTGATAAATGAACAAACTGATTTAAATTATTCAATTCTTTTTAAATGTTTAAATTAAATTTAGTTGCCTTTGGTTTTCGTTTAAATAATACTAAAATTTTTATTTGTTTTTGTTTTTGGTTGTCATGTATTTTGAATTTGTAATTTTTGTTCCTGATGATGACATATTATGTCGAAACATGTTGAACATTTTAAAAAATATAAAAGTAGTAAAACAATGTAATTTTTATTAATTAATTATCATTACATATATTTTTTCGTTTGTTTAATTTACAATACATTCGCAATTGTTTAATTATTGCAATTTAGTTTTTTTTTACATTTTTAGTTATTTGAAATTGTTTTATTTAAAATATAACGAACATAGTTTTCTATTTCGTTGAAAACTGTTTACAATGTATACTCATTTCCATTGTGTCAGTTACAATCATATTGTTTCATTTATTCGAATTTTTTGTTTATTTATTGTTTTAGTCTCATTCTCTTGCAATTGCGTACTCATTTATCATCATATTTCTTATATTGATGCTTTGTTTGTGACGTTATTTATAGCAAATAAATATAATAGCGTATTTATTATTTATGATAATTATCTTACACGACCTATATACGTATATTTGCGAGTACATCTGCACTCGTCCCGTGCGAATGTACTTGAGCAGTATATGTACTTTAGTCATTTACTTAATGCTATTGAAATTATCTATAATATGCCCTCTTTTTTATTTAACGATGGATAATGTACGATAAATACTAGCATTACTAACTATAGTAAATCACTTTGGAAGTGATATACGCGTATTGAATTTGCTAATGCAACCTGCCCATTACATTTGTTATGTTGGTTGCCTATTCTATATATTGCTGATACTATACAGCAAATTATTTTGTACGACATTTCGTATCATTATGCTGAGAAATTATTAATATCTGATTCCCTGGACTGTAAAAATAATTGACCCAGGGAGGGGGAAACGGATAATATAATAAGCAGATAAAATATTCTGTTATAAAAAATAGTTTTTATTTTGATAATATTTTTTTAAATTACATGATTATATAAATGTAATACATATTACAAATTTATGAAGTGTACCATTAGTCTGTAGTACGTTATATACCTGCTTTAATGTTATAAAATTTCATATATTTATGAAGGCAATACAGTATTATTTTTAATCGATTCCGTTAATCTGATACTGGTTTCATATGGTATTTCAGTGGACTGCCCACACCATACAGCAAATCATTCACCCATTTCATATCTTCATGCGGCCATGTCCACGTGTAATTTCGTGCAATCTAAAATGAAAATAATAAAATATGTAGTTTGGAATAAATGAGACAGATTCCTGACACAACCTTTGCTAATATAATTTCCAATTCCATCTGAGCTAATCTACGACCTACACAGGAACGAGGTCCGAATCCGAATGGCAACGAAACAAATGGATTTGCATCTTTACTTGTGTATTGTTCTTTTTCTTCTTTCATCCATCGTTCCGGAATGAATTCTTTGGCTCTCATGAAATATTTATCTTGGAAACTCAAGATTAAGTTTGCAGATATCACATCAACCTGGAAAAAGCATTGAAGTTTCTAAACCTGAATATGAACATGAAGTATACAAACTTACACCTCGTGGAATTTGGTATCCGGAGAGAATGACGTCTTTTGGCAAACGTCTAATGTTTCCTGTGCCGATCGGTGCCATTCTTGTAGTTTCCTTGATCACTGCTTTTAAATATCGCATTTCGTTCAGTGCTTCTTTCGTTATCGGCGTGTCCTTATTCGGGAGGAATTGTCTCACTTCTGCTCTCAACCTTTCCTGAGCTTGTTGATTCTTAGCTAAGAAATAGAGAGCTGCACCGGTAGTTCGCGATGTCTAAAATGGCATTCTGTTAATGATTTCTATCGTCTGAAATAATTTCAGTTTCGTACAGTATCGATTCCAGCCATCAACATATCGAATATCATTGCGAAAGCAATTTTCTTATCCTTCTGCAGCAGTTGTTCCAGAATACTTATTTCAGCTTGTGATCTTTCGACTCCATCCATCTCTTTCAGTTTTGTCCGTGCTTCATCCATAGTTTTTAGCTGGAATCTGGTGAATGTATTTGGTTGTTATGCTGTGGCATATATTAATTATAAGTATTTCTACTTACTCCACCACTCTATCTAATATTTTGACATATTTTCGCCATGTTGGTGTACTGAATAACTTCCAGAAAGACACTTTGATATCTAGTTCATTCATTAGGATAAATAATTCCAACACATCGTTTATGAATGCTTGTTCCGGTGAATCAGAAGACGTATTTTTGTTCAGTAAACCTAAAAAAGCAGCAAAATAATGCATGATATTTGTATAGTTGTAAGACTCCGCTTAACACAGCTTAACGATTTCATTTTAATACTGGGCGATTTTCTAGATATTGATCCGTAATTTCCGTAATTGTGTCTTCATGAATCGCGTTATAACGAATCATCTTAAATTTAGCGCTTTTTTTTGGGGGGGGGGGTTCACGGAAAAACCGCGTTATATCGAATTAGCGAGGGCCTTACTCTACTAGTAGTCACTAGGTTATTATACTTACCGAGGTGTTTGTTAAGTCCAATAACACAGATGGACTCCAACGCCCATCTTGCCAGTTCATTCTGGAAGTCCTCTGGCATTTCCCCTTGAGAATTTTTGCTCATCAGATAATCGATTCGCTGAATAAATTCCTGTGTTACTGTATCGACAGTGCCGATGTATTTTTGTGCTGACCGTGGTTGCATCAAAGGTGGATTCACTACAGACCGCGTCTCAAACCATTTTTCACCATGACTGAAAATAATATGATTAACCAAACCTCCAAATATGAGAATAATTTGTTAATAAATTTCCGTTTCACTACCTTGTCAGAACTCCACCTTGGCCTTGGAATATATCCTTTCTTACTTTTAATCTGTAGTAAATGATCGAGTCCAAACCATCACGATGTGGCCATACACCTTCATTGCGATGCATCTACCAGAGAATATATATATATATATATATATATATATATATATATATATATATATATATATATATATATATATATATATATATATATATATATTTGTTGGTACGTCAAATGTGTTTAAAACAGGGTGACATCTGGGTTCTTACCATTTCTATATCGCTTGGATTGAAGAGCATAATCATATCAGGTCTTATTTTCATACCAGACAGCTTCGCAATAGGGCCATATTCCTGGTGCAGCCTGCCATTAAATTATTTCAATTAATATTATCTAGATTAATGCAGTAATGAAAAAAAAATTACCGTTTATGTTGCGATAGTAAGTCTAGTCCATCGTAAGTACCAATTACTGGCAAAAATCTCCACAGGTTTCCAAGAATAGGTATCGGTTTTGGTCCTGAATTTCAAATTGAAACAATATATCACGTATAACATAAACAATTATTAATAGATACGCATTTTATTTTGTAATATATATATACATATATACTTTCTGTGTATAAAATGTAATTATACTGCAACTATTTAAACTTTCAATGTCATTATAAAATAAAAACCTGAAATTAAAATTACATAACTTTTTTTAAGGTCGACTAATTCTTACAAAATTTGATTACTTGGCACATTTTAGATTCGAAATTCTTCCTCGTGATATATTATATTTACCTCATATAAATTATACCATAAACGATCAAATTGTTATTTACAATGATAAGATTAAAAGTTAAAAATCATGATCACAGTATTCGGATAATATGAAGTATTAAAAACAAACTATGATCAATACTATATTTGTACACATGACTTGCTAGAATAAACTGATAACAATTTGTTATATCATGTAAAATAATAAATAACACATAATTATATGGTATCCATATCAAGTTTGTGATTTAATGAAATAGAAATATCGACTACATAATTATATCAGTATTTCATTAATATCAATAATATTGCAGTTGAACAGTATGGAAACATCCTTTAAAAATTATATCGGTCAATTTCATTTGTACATATGTAAAATTAATAGATAGGAACTTTTCTGTTTGCTAATAAGTTCATGGTCTGTCATTCTGACATTTAATTTAATGAAATATGAATCTCTAGTATATAAAAAGATTGCTGCGTACAATAAATATCTCTTAATTTGTTTTAGACATGAATTACAAGAGTAAATAGTCAATATTGACAACCTGGTACTTGCGAATACGGTTTCGCAGTATCCCATCCTGCTGGTTTCTCAGTCGATTCACTCTGACTTTGCGCAATTTGTTTATAATATGCTGCCTTCCGAGCTCTTCCTGGTGTCACTTGCTCGGCTGTCGTGCACATGTACCGTGCAGCCAATTCGCCGCACGGCAAATTCACCAATCTCACTTGTGCTAACATCGTGTCGAAACTAACACTGAATTGCTGTAGTGTTGCAACAGTAGTTTAAACGAACCAAAACTGAGGGTCACTTAAAATGTGTGTTAATGATAACGCGAATGATATTCAGATAAGAGGATATTGTCAGTGAAAATGATTTGCATTTTAATACGGATTGATAACGTGAATTCGAGTTTTAGTAAACTTTTGTAAACATTTTTAAAAATGATACGACATGTAATATTAAAATGAATTGTAACTTTCTAAATATAAAAACAAGCACCAATCATACCTTGTTTAATTCTATGATATTTCTCATTTCGTTATGGAATTACTTGGTTTAAACTGAATTGTTCAATGTGTTGCTGAGTCGTAACCAATTCGGCAAATGATTTAATGATTTACATCCGTGAACGCATGACTGATTTATTAATGACATTATTATAAAAAGGTATGAGTACAAAGTTGAAACAAAAAGCAAAAATATAATATAATATTATTATAATCTTTTATTCATTCATAAAATAACGCATTTTACATTGTCGAGATTATCGAATAAATTTAAATATAAATAAGTCTCAAAATAGATAGAAGCAAGTCAAAGTCATGTATTTGTAAGGTGTCAAATCCGACATTTTTATTTATTATTAACAATAACATTTCAGCAATATTCATAACATAATTGCTTATACTAGATAGTAGAATAATAAAGAAAAAAAGTATATCTAATCATTAACATATTGTAAATTTAAAAAAAAAAAAATTATTCTGAAAGGTGTTTCATATGATATTTCAGTGGACTGCCCACACCATACAGCAAATCATTCACCCATTTCATATCTTCATGCGGCCATGTCCATGTATAATTTCGTGCAATCTGCAAAAGAAATATTAAAATATACAGTTGAGAAAAAATGACAGAATCCTGACACAACCTTTGCTAATATAATTTCCAATTCCATCTGAGCTAATCTACGACCTACACAGGAACGCGGTCCAACTCCGAATGGCAACGAAATGAAAGGATTCGCATCTTTACTTGTCCATTGCTCTTTTTCACCTTTCATCCATCGTTCCGGAATGAATTCTTTGGCTCTCATGAAATATTTATCTTGGAGACTCAAGATTAAGTTTGCAGATAGCACATCAACCTGGAAAAGCATTGAAATTTCCAAAATCTGAATGTGAATATTAAAAATATAAACTTACACCTCGCGGAATTTGGTATCCGGAGAGAATGACGTCTTTTGGCAAATGTCTAAGATTTCCCGTGCCTATTGGAGCCATTCTTGTAGTTTCCTTGATCACTGCTTTTAAATATCTCATTTCGTTCAGTGCTTCTTTCGTTATCGGCGTGTCCTTATTGGGGAGGAATTGTCTCACTTCTGCTCTCAACCTTTCCTGAGCTTGTTGATTCTTAGCTAAGAAATACAGAGCTGCACCGGTAGTTCGCGATGTCTAAAATTGCATTCTGTTAATGATTTCTATCGTCTGAAATGGTCTGAAATAATTCCAGTTTCTTACGGTATCGATTCCGGCCATCAACATATCGAATATCATTGCGAAAGCAATTTTCTTATCCTTCTGCAGCAGTTGTTCCAGAATACTTATTTCAGCTTGTGATCTTTCGACTCCATCCATCTCTTTCATTTTTGTCTGTGCTTCGTCCATAGCTTTTAGCTGGAATCTGGTGAATGTATTTGGTTGTTATGCTGTGGCATATATTAATTATAAGTATTTCTACTTACTCCACTAATCTGTCTAATACTTTGACATATCTTCGCCATGTTGGTGTACTGAATAACTTCCAGAACGACAATTTGACATCTAGTTCATGCATTAGGACAAATATTTGCAACACATCGTTTATAACTGTTTGTTCCGGTGAATCAGAAGATGTATTTTTGTTCAGTAAACCTAAACAAAGCAGCAAAAATAATGGTATACATGAGTTTTGTACGCGCGGGTCTTACTGCACCAGTAGTCACTAGGTTATTATTCCTACCGAGGTGTTTGTTAAGTCCAATAACACAGATGGACTCCAACGCCCATCTTGCCAGTTCATTCTGAAAGTCCTCAGGCATTTCTCCTTGAGAATTTTTGCTCATCAGATAATCGATTCGCTGAATAAATTCCTGTGTTACTGTATCGACAGTGCCGATGTATTTTTGTGCTGACCGTGGTTGCATCAAAGGTGGATTCACTACGGATCGAGTTTCGTACCATTTTTCACCTTGACTGAAAGTAATATGATTAACCAAACCGCCAAATACGAGCATAATTTGTTAGTAAATTTCCGTTTCATTACCTTGTCAGAACTCCACCCTGGCCTTGGAAGATATCGCTTCTTACTTTCAATCTGTAGTAAATTAGGGAGTCCAAAGTATCACGATGTGGCCATACACCTTCATTGCGGTGCATCTACAGGAGAAGACATATTTGTTGGTACTTCAAATGTGTTTAAAACAGGGTGACACCTGGGTTCTTACCGTTTCTATATCGTTTGGAGTGAAAAGCACAACCATATCAGGTCTTATTTTCATACCAGACAGCTTCACAATAGGGCCAAATTCCTGCTGCATTCTGTCATTAAATTATTTCAATTAATATTATTTAAATTCATACAGTAATGAAAAAAATTTACCGTTTATGTTGCGATAGTATGTCTAGCCCATCGTAAGTACCTATTACTGGCAAAAATCTCCACAGGTTTCCAAGAATAGGTATCGGTTTTGGTCCTTAATTTCAAATTGAAATAATATATCACGTATAACATAGAAAATGAAAAAATATTATTGAAGATTCATATATTTTATTAATTGTTAACTGTGTATAAAATGTAATTATACTGCGAATATTTAAACTTTCAATGTCATTATAAAATAAAACCTGAAATTAAAATTACCTAATTTTTTTTAGGGTCGACTAATTTTTACTAATTTTAATTACTTGGCAGATTTTATATTCGAAATATATTATATTTATCTCATATAAGTTATACCATAAACGGTCCAATTATTATTTACAATGATAAGATTAAAAGTTAAAAATCATGATCACAGTATTCAAATAATATCTAAGTATTAAAAACAAGCTATTATTATCAATATTATATTTGTACACATGACTTGACTTGCTAGAAAAAAATGATAACAATTTGTTATATCATGTGAGATAATAAAAAAACACATATCAAGTTTGTGACTTAATAATATAGAAATATCAACTACATAATTATATGAGTATTTAATTAATATCAATAATATTGCAGTTGAAAAGTATGAAAACATCCTTTAAAAATTATATCGGTCAATATTAATTTTACATATGTAAAATTAATAGATAATTATGAACTCATGAAAAGAACTTGTCTGTTACTATTAAGTTCACACTCTGTCATTCTGACATTTAATTTAATGAAATATGAATCTCTAATATATAGAAAGATTGCTGCGTAAAATAAATATCTTTTAATTCGTAGAAGTTGAGATATGAATTACAAGAGTAAATAGTCAATATTGACAACCTGGTACTTGTGAATACGGTTTCGCAGAATCCCATTCTGCTGGTTTCTCAGTCGATTCACTCTGACTTTGCGCAATTTGTTTATAATATGCTGTCTTCCGAGCTCTTCTTGGTGTCACTTGTTCAGCTGTCGTGCACATGTACCGTGCAGCCAATTCGCCGCACGGCAAATTCACGAATCTCACTTGTGCTAACATCGTGTTGAAACTAACACTGAATTGATACCGTGTTGCAACAGTAGCTTTAACGAAGCAAAACTGACGGGGTCACTTACAATGTGTGTTAATGATAACGCGAATTGTATTCGGATAAGAAGACATTGTCAGTGAAAATGATTTGCATTTTAATACGGATTGATAACGTGAATTTGAGTTGTATTAAACTTTCGTAAACATTTTTAAAATTGATACGAAATGTAGTCTTAAAATGAATTATTTCTAAATGTAAAAATAAGCACCATTCATAAAATAACGCATTTTCCATTGTCGAGATTATCGAATAAATTTAAATTAGTCCCAAAAAAGGTAGAAGCAAGCCAAAGTCATGCATTTGTAAGGTGTCAAATTCGACATTTTTATTTATTTATTATTAACAATAACATTTCAGAAATATTCATACCATAATTGCTTATACTAGAGATAGTACAATAATAAAGAAAAAAAAGTATATCTAATCATTAACATATTGTAAATTATTTAAGAAAATAATTATTCTGAAAGGGGTTTCATATGATATTTCAGTGGACTGCCCACACCATACAACAATTCATTCACCCATTTCATATCTTCATGCGGCCAAGTCCACGTGTAATTTCGGACAATCTAAAATGAAAATAATAAAATAAGTAGTTTGGAATAAATGAGATAGATTCCTGACACAGACCTTTGCTAATACAATATCCAATTCCAGTTGAGCTAATCTACGACCTACACAGGAACGCGGTCCAAATCCGAAAGGCAACGAAACAAATGGATTCGCATCTTGACTTGTCCATTGTTCCTTTTCACCTCTCATCCATCGTTCTGGAATGAATTCTTTGGCTTTCACGAAATATTTGTCTTGTAAACTTAGGATCAAATGCGCAGTCATTATATCGGTCTGTATAGATTTAAATCTACTTTAGAAATCAAATATAAAACAGAGTCTAAAACTAAATTTACGGCCAAACCTTATAAGCAGATCAATGGAAGCATACATTACTAGATTACACTGGCTATTGCTTTAATTTAAATAGAACTTACGCCTTTTGGAATCCGATATCCAGACAGCACTATGTCTTTTGACAATCGTCTCATATTTGCTGAGCCTATCGGCGCCATTCTTGTAGTTTCCTTGATCACAGCCTTTAAATATGGCATATTATTCAGTGCATCCTTAGTCACGGGAGAGTCTTTATTTGGCAAAACACTTCTCACTTCTTCTCGTAATCTTTCTTGTGCCGGCTGGTTCTTGGCTAGGAAGTACAGAGCAGCCCCGGCTGTTCTTGATGTCTAAAGACCAATCAATTGTTTGCTACAAATATGACATTTTGAAGATTCTAGAATACTATTATGTTCGTACCGTATCTACTCCCGCTAGAAACATATCGAATATCATTGCTAATGCAATTTTGCTGTCTTTCTTCAGTAGTTGTTCCAGAATACTCATTTCAGCTTGTGTTCTTTCAGCCTCTTCCATCATTTCTAATTTCGCTATCGCTTCATCCATATTTTTTTTCTGGAAACTGCAAAAGTTAATAAGTTATGCTATATTATATTCTTGAATGGCATGTGTTCTTACTCCAACATTCTGTCTAATAATATTACGTATCGTTTCCATGTTGGCGTACTCCAGAATTTCCATAATGACACTTTCATATCCAGTTCGTTTAATAAGATAAAGAATTCTAGTACATCGTTTATAAATGTTTGTTCTGCAGAATTGGGAGATAAATTTGATTCTAGCAAACCTAAAATTATAAAATATTTGTTATTACTAGAACTGAGGAATTCACAATTATCTTACCAAGTCGTTTGTCCAGTCCAATGGCACACATGGACTCTACAGCCCATTTGGCCAATTCATTCAGGAAATCTTCGGGCATTTCACCTTGTGGATGTCTGTGCATGAGGTAATCTATTCTGGATATCAAATCTTGTGTCACCGTATCAACAACACCGACATATTGTTGTGCTGAGCGCGGTTTCATCAGTGGTTGATTCACTACGGATCTTGTTTCGGACCATTCCTCGCCTTGACTGGAAACTCAGTAATATAAAACTTAAAAACGTTCAACTTACCTTGTTAATAATCCACCTTGGCCTTGAAAGATATCGTTTCGGACTTTTAACCTATAATGCACTATAGAATCCATCCCGTATCGTTGTGGCCACATACCTTCATTGCGAAACATCTATAATATTTTCAATTCAATCGAACCATGTTTGGTTTAATATTTTTGATAGAATATTCGTACCATTTCGATATCCTTTGGATCAAACAGGAAAACCATATCAGGTCTCATTTTCATGTTAGAAACTTTGACTATAGTACCATATTCCTCATTGAACCTGTCAAAACAATATTCTCATTATTCTTTTAATCTTTTATATATTTATAATATTAATGTGATTCGGAAACGTCAATCTGTCACGAAGCTTATATAACATAAATTTTAAATAAATATTCTAATTTAGTATTATTAAATTAATGGTATACATTTTAATTAATTACTGATTTTTTGTATGTAGTTATAGTTATTATTAACCTGTATTGTTGAGCTAGTATATCCAAGTCACCATATGTGCCAATTCCTGGCAAAAATCTCCATAAGTTTCCAAAAAGAGGTACTGGTTTTGGTCCTACAAAAAACTATTAAAATGTATATCCTATACAAAATTATTCCGGTACAGTGTACGAAAATTTTAGCAGTTTATTGTATAGGCAATTTTGAGAAAAAATGTCATATTAATTTAATTTTGCTTAAAATGTGTACAATTGGATTCACATAGACTATAGAGCAATATAAATATTTGGTTTGTTATTGAACTTTCATGCTTTTTTTTATGATTGACAATGGCATTTGCGCAAATTTAATTTTTTAAATCAGTGTTTTCATTCCTATTTCGAAAAATATTATTTTTATCGTTTATATTATCTTTTTTAATAACGATTAAATATTAAACTGTTGATCATAGATCAAGTGATTCAAAAGAAATACAAATATTGTTCTATATAAATTATGAATGAGTATTATTTGTATCGTATTAATGAAATTATGTAACTAACGACTTCTTCTTTCTTACCTGGTACTTCTGAATACGGTTTAGCTGTCTTCCATCCTGCTGGTTTCTCATGTGCTTCACTCTGATTCTTAGCAACATGTCTATAGTATGCTGAATTCTGACTTTTATCTGTTACAACTGATTCGGTTGTCGTGCACATATATCTTGCAGTCCGCCGACTGCACGTCAAATTCACGAATCTGATCTTCGCCAACATCGTGTTGCAACATGCAAAACGAATCTAACTGTTTTAGTGTCAGTAAATGATTTCAAGTCGAATATAAACTAGCAACATTTGCTAAATAAAGGAAGTTATTATTATTAAAGGAAATAAGTGGCATCAATAATGGGAGATAATGATTGTATAACAGTGCACGCTCAGTACGAGATTGAGATTCATTCTTAAGATCGTAGTGAACAGGGTAACAATTTTGTTTAGGTTTTATTATCTATTGAAATATTTCACAGAATTTTTATTGTTAAGATATTGTGCCCGGCAATAAACTAATTATTACAAATCAAGAAGTCAAGAATATGATCTTGGATAGTTTACTTTCCTACAAACAAGCAAGCTTTGCCGATCAGTGATTACTGCATTGCCGACCAGGTCCACTACCACATTCGCAGTCATGTAAAGAAGGTTGCAAACTACAGGGCGCATTCCAACCGAGCTAGCAGTCCCGTTTTGAGCACATACATTATGAATTTCATAATGAATTGGCAATTTAGATAACGGCTCTACATATAATACACACATACAGACTAGATCACCACTAGTAACTTGTGCCACAACCATTGACATTTTTATTACGCCTTAACTAAGCTGACCATACGTCCCCTTTTTTACCGGGACAGTCCCGTTATTTTTATATTAATTTGATCGTCTCGTCTTTTTCATAAATATTCCATCTTTGTCCCGTTTCTTATAAAATAGTATGTACCTAGAAGCTGACGATGACAAACAAAAATGTTTGTCATCGTCAAGATTGTAAAAGATGAAAATTTGATGTAAAGAATAAGCTCATCAGAAAAATATTCTTGCAATACGCATAACCATAATAATGAAGTCACCGTCTACTTCTACCTACTCTTTTTGGTATTATAAATATGTTTTGTAAATAAAACCTGTTCGAACTTTATTATTTTGTGACCCCACCCCACCCCGCCATCGCGACCCGTTTTTACCCAAAAGCATTGTGGTCAGTCTGGCCATACACATGTTTCAGTTTCACCTTGAATTGAGGTAGATACATATGTGATGTGCAAAAATATAAGTCATTCTCCGTAGACAATGTTTAGAAACGTTATGAAATTCTGTTCTGTTATCCGAGTACATCATCGTATGTATTCGAAAAACGTACGGGAAAAGATATTCAGGTAATGATTTTTTTTCTTTATCTCGCTTTATAAATATGCACACTAAATGATTCCTTAGTATCGAAGTGAATTGTGCCACTGATGAAATGAAACAGGAATTCATCAGTACATTTCCTGGTATCGTACAAGACTTAACAGCATCCATGCAACACGTACCATCCGTAAGTAACTGGTACAGGAGAATGTTGGAATATAACGTGCCGAACGGCAGACATAGGCGTGGATTATGCGTGCTGCTCTCTTATAAATTACTGGAAGATCCCAAGAAACTAACACCGGAGAATATGCGACTGGCCAACATTCTGGGCTGGTGCACTGAACTGGTATGTTGATAAGAATTAGATTCAATTAAATATTAATTCAATGTGTATTATCAGATCATCTCTAGTACGATACTGGCTGATGACATAATAGATCAGTCTGAACGACGTCGTGGTCTTCCTTGCTGGTACAAACTGAAAGACATTGGCATCTCGGCAATGTTGGATGCAACAATACTACAAGACAGTGCTTATGTACTACTGAAGAAACATTTCCGTCATCATCCGTGTTACATGGCCATAGTTGAACAGTTCCATGATATAAACTGGAGGCAGTATATTGGTCAATCACTGGACTGTCGTAACACCATCGCTCAAACTCCAAACCTGGAGCACATCTCCCAAGATATTTACGATACCCTATTACAGTTTAAAGCTGAAAATATGCCATTTATATTTCCAGTTTGTGCAGCCATGTACCTGGCTGGAATAACTGATGTTTCCCTTCACGATCAGATCGTAACTTTATTACGGCCCATAGGACATTTGGCACAAGTTAAGGTTTGTATACATGCTCGGGTCACCTCGAGAAGTTTTCCTGTAATACCTACAATCACACAAATAACTGTAATTATGATCTTGCAATAAGCTGTTCATTTACATTTATATATTTCCATAATATATCATGCAAAAAGCGAAATACAATATGAATATTCTGTTTCAGAATGATTTTCTAGACAGTTTCGGGCAAGAAAAGCAAATTGGTAAGGTACTCTACGACGATATACGCGAAGGTAAATGTGCATGGCCGGCGGTGGTCACCTTACAGCGGGCCTCACCATCACAGCGTGCCATCATGGAGCGCTGTTACGGCCGACCAGATGAACAGAGTGTCCAGGCCGTCAAGAATGTCTACATTGCTCTGGATATGCCCACGCTGTACGCAAACTTCGAGGAAGATATTTTCAATAAATTCTATGCTCAGCTAGAACAAATAGATCCTAGACTTCCGAAACAAATGTTTTTAAATATTTTAGAAATGTCTTAAATAATTTTAATTATAACAATGCGAAAGTTAATGTAGAGAATGCAAAACTTACCTCGAAAGTATGTGTCTAAATTGTCAACTAAAATGATTCACAAAATCAAAATATATAGCATAGTTTAAATTCTATATTTAAACATAAAATTCATAACAGTACGGCAATATTGTACGTAAAAGGTGGCTATTTAATAAAATGGTAAGGTTGAGACATTAATTTTATATATATATATATATATATATATATATATATATATATATATATATATAATTATATAGGTATTCACCGTTGAGGTCCAATCAAATCTCCGGGTTCGCGTTCAGTGTTCGCCGCCGTCAGGTTCATTACTGCATCCGCAGCCATGTAAGGAAGGTTGCAAACTTCAGAGTCAATTGCCTCATTCTGTCACTGCAGGACGGCAATGCAATTTGCGGGTTAACCACCATGCTGTCACTTGTGCAATTCTATTTCGAGTTGAACATTGACACGTATTATAGTCTCATTATAACGCTAAACCTTCTCACAATTAAACATAGCGGGTTGACACATAAAAACGAATGACTATGATTCATAATGTCCCCGAACTACGTGCTCTAAACAGCTGATGCCCAAATAACATTAATGTGCAATAAAACTCTTACTGTTGGGATTCTATCTTTTATTTGGTTTTGAATAACCATCCTTCTATGCGACTCCAGATCTACAAAAGTGGTATTTTCAAACCCTAATTACTGCTATTGGGTTCATTTAAAACAATATGTTTCTTGGATATTATGTATTAGATTTTATGTATATATCGAAATAAATTAATAAATTTAATATTTAAAATCCGTGCAAGTTCCCTATTAAATAAATAAATAAATCAAAATCCCTGGCCATACATATGTCTTCATTATTTTGAACTGTCATAGGCAATTTATTTTTGATGAAAATGAAAAGAAAGTGTCATATATAAAGACTTGTACCATGGGTGTTACACGATAATTATGCCCTTCGGCATCGGGCTGGCGCATCGTCACCCTCCGTGCATAAACATCGTCAATAATCGTACATAAATAGCTATCTTTTAAATAAAACCTGTTCGAACAAAAATATTTAGTTCCCCCAGCCATCCCGACCCGTTTTTGTTCAAAATGGTCAGCCGGGCTTTACCCATATTTCAGTTTCACCTCGAATTCAGGTAGATGCATATCTGGTGTGCAACAATATAAGTCATTGTCCGTAGACACCTTAGAGTTCGACATTCACAATGTTTAGAAACGTTATGAAATTCTCTTCTGCTATCCGAGTACATCATCGTATGTACTCGAAATACGCACGGGAAAAGATATTCAGGTAATGATTTTGTTTTTTTATCACAGTTTATAAATATGCAAACTAAATCAAACTAATGCAAACTAATTTATAAATATGATACTAAATTCTTTAGTGTTGAAATTAATTGTGCCACTGATGAAATGAAACAGCAATTCAATAGTACATTTCCTGATATTGTACATGACTTAACGGAATCCATGCAACACGCACCATCATCCCTAAGTAACTGGTATAAGAGAATGTTGGAATATAACGTGCCGAACGGCAGACTCCGGCGTGGATTATGCGTGCTGCTCTCATATAAATTACTGGAGGATCCCAAGAAACTAACGCCGGAGAATATGCGACTGGCCAACATTCTGGCCTGGTGCACTGAACTGGTATGTTGATAAGAATTAGATTTAGTTAAGTATTAATTCAAAGTGTGTTATCAGATCATTGGTGGTATGTTACTGGTTGATGACATATTAGATCAGTCTGAACAACGTCGTGGTCATCCTTGTTGGTACAAACTGGAAGATATTGGCATCTCGTCAGTGCTAGATGCAACAATACTAGAAGACAGTGCTTACATGCTGCTAAAGAAACATTTCCGTCATCATCCATGTTACATGGCCATCGTTGAACACTTCCATGAAAACAACTGGAGGGAGTGCATTGGTCAATCACTGGACTGTCGCAACACCATCAATCGAACTCCAAACCTGGAGCACATCTCCCAAGATGTGTACGATACCATAGTACAATTTAAAGCTCAAAATGTGGCATATATATTTCCAGTTTGTGCAACCATGTACCTGGCTGGAATAACTGATGTTTCCCTTCACGATCAGATCGTAACTTTGTTACGGCCCATAGGATATTTGGCGCAAGTTAAGGTTTGTATACATGCTCGGGTCACCTCGAGGTGCATGTCTGTAATACCTACAATTACTCAAATAACTGCATATGCACATGCACCTGTTCATGAATGTTGCAAAAAATGAAATACCATATGATTGTTCTGTTACAGAATGATTTTCTAGACAGTTTCGGGCAAGAGAGTAAAACTGGTAAGGTACTCTACGACGATATACGCGAAGGTAAATGTACATTCCCGGCGGTGGTCACCTTACAGCGGGCCTCTCCATCACAGCGTGCCATCATGGAGCGGTGTTACGGCCGACCAGATGAACAGAGTGTCCAGGCCGTCATGGATGTGTACCGGGCTCTGGATATGCCCACGCTGTACGCAGACTTCGAGGAAGATATTCTCAATACATTCTATGCTGGACTAGAACAACTAGATCCTAGACTTCCAAAACAAATGTTTTTAAATATTTTAGAAATGTCTTAAATAATTTTAATTATACTATAACAATACGAAAGTTAATGCATTGAATACAAAACTTACCTGGAAAGTATGTGTCTAAATAAAATGTCAACAAAAATGTTGTTCTAACAATGTTTACAAGTGTCATATCGATTTCAACTTTGAACACACAAATATCCGTAACAAAATTTTCAGAGACAAATAAACTTATAATCATTTTAGAAAAATTATTAATGGAACTGTTGAAAAATGTAACAGATACGAATTATTTTATTGATTCACAAAATCAAAATACATTGCACAATTCAAATTCATTATTTAAATATAAAATTCATCAAATTGTACGGCAATATTGTACCTGAAAGGGTAATTATTTAATAACATTGTAAAGATAAAGCTTTATAGGTATATGAATATTTACGAGAATTTGAATTTAATCACCATTTCCGCATGGTATCCTTTCATTGATACTGTCATATAAATAATTAGAAAATCTTTAGAAATTAACTGAACACAGTATACGCCTTCTAGAATGGAACGCGGAAATGATACATTTTAATTTAATTGTCTATAATAGAACTAGCTACATCTCAAATGGTGAGTAAATAGAAAATTTATTTTACAACACATTTTTGAATAAATTCAATCAAATGTTGGATCACTTACACAATAACCAGAACCGGTAGCAATTTACCATGGATAGATATAACAATAAGACTATAGTAATATATATAGTTGGTTTCATGGTTTTCAGTTTGGAGATGTTATAGAAATACATGACGACTACATATTAATAAAACATAATGATTGCATTTCAATTATCTTTGTATTATCTTATATACCTACCTGTATGTACGTTTGTCACTGATGTTTATTTATATATATTTAGTAAAAAGTTAAATGGAAATGTTGATACTTTAATCTGGTATTGAATTTTATAAATTATAGGTATTCATTGCAAAAAGACACTTTATCATAAAAAAATCCATCTACTACACAAATTTTAACTTCAACCAACTATATTTTATAACGCCATTATTTCAATTCACCTTGAATTGAGGTATATATATCTGATATGCTATAATATAAGAGTCATTGTACGCAGACACCTCAGACTTCGGCATTTACAATGTTTAGAAACGTTATGAAATTCTGTTCTGTTATCCGAGTACATCATCGTATGTACTCGAAAAACGCAAGGGAAAAGATATTCAGGTAATGATTTTTTGCTTTATCTAGCTTTATAAATATGCACACTAAATGATTTGTTAGTATTGAAGCGAATTGTGCCAATGACGAAATGAAACAACAATTCAATAGTACATTTCCTGATATTGTACAAGACTTAACGAAATCCGTGCAACACGCACCATCCATAAGTAACTGGTACAAGAGAATGTTGGAATATAACGTGCCGAACGGCCGACAAAGGCGTGGATTATGCCTGCTACTCTCGTATAAATTACTGGAAGATCCCAAGAAACTAACACAGGAGAATATGCGACTGGCCAACATTCTGGCCTGGTGCACTGAACTGGTATGTTGATAAGAATTAGGTTCAGTTAAGTATTAATTCAAAGCGTGTTTTTAGATTATCGCTGGAATGTTAGTGGCTGATGACATAATAGATCAGTCTGAACAACGTCGTAATCTTCCTTGTTGGTACAAACTGGAAGACATTGGCATCTCGTCAGTGCTAGATGCAACAATACTACAAGACAGTGCTTATATACTACTGAAGAAACATTTCCGTCATCATCCATGTTACATGGCCATCGTTGAACACTTCAATGATATCAACTGGAACGGATACATTGGTCAATCACTGGACTGTCGTAATACTATCAATCGAACTTCAAACCTGGAGCACATCTCGCAAAAAATTTACGATACCATATTACAATTTAAAGCTGAAAAAGTGGCATGTATATTTCCAGTTTGTGCAGCCATGTACCTGGCTGGAATAACTGATGTTTCCCTTCACGATCAGACCGTAACTTTATTACGCCCCATAGATTATTTGGCGCAAGTTAAGGTTTGTATACATGCTAAAGTCACCTTGAAGTGTATTCCTGTAATATCTACAATCACACAAATAACTGTATATGTCGTCATAGATTCACCTGTTCATGACTGTTGCAAACAAGCAAATACAATATGATTGTTCTGTTACAGAACGATTTTCTAGACAGTTTCGGGCAAGAAAAGCAAATTGGTAAGGTACTCTACGACGATATACGCGAAGGTAAATGTGCATGGCCGGCGGTGGTCACCTTACAGCGGGCCTCTCCATCACAGCGTGCCATCATGGAGCGCTGTTACGGCCGACCAGATGAACAGAGTGTCCAGGCCGTCAAGGATCTGTACACGGCTCTGGATATGCCCACGCTGTACGCAGACTTCGAGGAAGATATTCTCAATACATTCTATGCTGGACTAGAACAACTAGATCCTAGACTTCCAAAACAAATGTTTTTAAATATTTTAGAAATGTCTTAAATAAATTAAATTATATTATAACAATACGAAAGTTAATGCATGGAATGTAATATGTACTTACGTAGAAACTATGTGTCAAAATAAATTCTCAACAAAAATGTTGAAAACCCTAGTTTCTTGTAAACGAAATTCCAACAACTGATTTTCTCTTTGAATAGACAATTGTTCGTAATAGAATGTTCAGAGAAAAATAAATTCATTTTACAAGAATTATTAAACTGTCAAAAAAAGTAATATATAATATTGAAAGCTATTATAGTTTGTTTCTGTATTACCTAAATATATATATATATATATATATATATATATATATATATATATATATATATATATATATATATAGGGGTATTTTTTTTAATAAATTTTAAAGATGAGACATATCTGTATATGAATGTTCTGCATTTTTAACAAAATTTACAATTAGACTGAACAAATGGATTCTAAATTTCCAAAGAAAGTTTTCTAAAATAATTCAGACAGAAAAATTTTGACATGGCATAAAGAAAGTATAGGAATCATGAAAAATTTCGAATGTGTGATTTTGACGGAAATACAAGTTTTGAGATCCTCTGAATACGTTTTGATGACTTTGTGTGTGGATGGGATGAGTGGCTGTATAGTCATTTTCTTAAAAACCAAGAAAACGAAACTAAGTTTTTCAACAATTTTGCTGACAATTTATTTAGACTCATACTTTCTATGTCAGTATTGCGCTCCATGCATTAACTTTCTCATTACTATAATTTAAACTATTTAAGACATTTCTAATATATTCAAAAACATTTGTTTCGGAAGTCTAGGATCTAGTTGTTCTAGTTGAGCATAGAATTTATTGAGAATATCTTCCTCGAAGTTTGCGTACAGCGTGGGCATATCCAGAGCAATGTACAGATCTTTGACGGCCTGGACACTCTGTTCATCTGGTCGGCCGTAACAGCGCTCCATGATGGCACGCTGTGATGGAGAGGCCCGCTGTAAGGTGACCACCGCCGGCCATGCACATTTACCTTCGCGTATATCGTCGTAGAGTACCTTACCAATTTGTTTTTCTTGCCCGAAACTGTCTAGAAAATCGTTCTGTAACAGAACAATTATATTGTATTTGCTTGTTTGCAATATTTATGAACAGGTGAATCTATGACGACATATATAGTTATTTGTGGGATTGTAGGTATTACAGGAATACACTTCAAGGTGACTTTAGCATGTATACAAACCTTAACTTGCGCCAAATAATCTATGGGCCGTAATAAAGTTACGGTCTGATCGTGAAGGGAAACATCAGTTATTCCAGCCAGGTACATGGCTGAACAAACTGGAAATATATATGCCACTTTTTCAGCTTTAAATTGTACTATGGTATCGTAAATTTTTTGCGAGATGTGCTCCAGGTTTGAAGTTCGATTGATACTATTACGACAGTCCAGTGATTGACCAATGTATCCGTTCCAGTTGATATCATGGAAGTGTTCAACAATGGCCATGTAACATGGATGATGACGGAAATGTTTTTTCAGTAGTATATAAGCACTGTCTTCTAGTATTGTTGCATCCAGCACTGACGAGATGCCAATGTCTTCCAGTTTGTACCAGCAAGGAAGACCACGACGTTGTTCAGACTGATCTAATATGTCATCAGCCACTAACATTCCAGCGATAATCTAAGAACACGCTTTGAATTAACACTTAACTGAATCTAATACTTATCTACATACCAATTCGGCGCCCCAGGCCAGAATGTTGGCCAGTCGCATATTCTCCGGTGTTAGTTTCTTGGGATTTTCTAGTAACTTATATGAGAGCAGTAGGCATAATCCACGCCTATGTCTGCCGTTCGGCACGTTATATTCCAACATTCTCTTGTACCAGTTACTTATGGATGGTGCGTGTTGCATGGATTCCGTTAAGTCTTGTACAATATCAGGAAATGTACTATTGAAATGTTGTTTCATTTCATCAGTGGCACAATTCACTTCGATACTAAGGAATCATTTAGTGTGCATATTTATAAAGCGAGATAAAGCAAAAAATCATTACCTGAATATCTTTTCCCTTGCGTTTTTCGAGTACATACGATGATGTACTCGGATAACAGAACAGAATTTCATAATGTTTCTAAACATTGTAAATGCCGAAGTCTGAGGTGTCTGCGTACAATGACTCTTATATTGTAGCGTATCAGATATATATCTACCTCAATTCAAGGTGAATTGAAATAATGGCGTTATAAAATATAGTTGAAGTTAAAATTTGTGTAGTAGATGGATTTTTTTATGATAAAGTGTCTTTTTGCAATGAATGCCTATAATTTATAAAATATCAATACCAGATTAATGTATCAACATTTCCATTTAACTTTTTACTAAATATATATTTATAAACATCAGTGACAAACGTACATACAGGTATATAAGATAATACTGAGGTAATTTAATTGCAAATATTATTTTTTATTATTATGTAGTGATTTATTTCTATAACAGCTCCAAACTGAAATAATTACCCTTTCAGGTACAATATTGCCGTACAATTTGATGAATTTTATATTTAAATATTGAATTTAAACTGTGCAATGTATTTTGATTTTGTGAATCATTAAAATAATTCATATCTGTTACATTTTTCGACAGTTCGATTAGTAATTCTTCAAAAATGATTATGAACTTATTTTTCACTGAAAATTTTGTTACGAACAATTGTGTGTTCAAAGTTAAAATCGATATATCACTTGGAAACATTGTTGGAATTTCGTTTGTATTTTTGCAAGAAACTATGTATTTCAACATTTTTGTTGATAATTTATTTAGACACATACTTTCTAGGTAAGCTTTGTATTCTATGCATTAACTTTCGCATTGTTATAATTAAAATTCTTTAAGACATTTTTAAAATATTTAAAAACATTTGTTTTGGAAGTCTAGGATCTAGTTGTTCCAGATGAGCATAGAATTTATTGAGAGTATCTTCCTCGAAGTTTGCGTACAATGTGGGCATATTCAGAGCCATGTAGACGTCTGCGGTTTTGTGTAATATTTATTATTATAGTCATTCTAATTGTAATAACTTCACGAAACTACTGTTCTATTCCACAAGTACTTAACATACCAAATAAATTATTTCAATGTAAATATTTTTCAGTGATAACCTGATAATTTATACAACTATGACTCTCTATTGGTATATTGTATGAACTAAATGTATTGCTGATTAGTATGGCTAACAAGCGCGTCCATTATTTGTCAGTGTAACTATTCAAAACTCAAATGATTTCCCGCGTCAACTAGCGCCAGCGGCGGCATTCTGAAACTAGACCTAGTCGTATACTTTTAATAGATAAATTCGTGGTAAATACAAATGATTGAGAATTACATTTCAATGTCTCAAATTAAAAAAAAAAGTTTAACTATGATTATACCATTAAATTTATATATACCATATATACAGATATATTTTTTATATTTGCATTTTGAATATATGAGGTTATTCTATTCGTAATTTTTGCCTTTTTCGTTTATATCTATGATTGTTTGCTGACAATGCTAGAGCAGAGATAGTTTTTGAATAGAATAAGCAAGAAAGTGAAACGATCAAACAATGCGCAAATTGTATGCAGTCAGCTGATTTATTGCTGAAATTTTAAAATAAAACGAAGGCGTCAAGTACATGCGCGTAGTACAGACAGACGTTGTTGCGCGCGATTCACGCCAATTCACGTCAGTGTTATTCTGGTGCTTGTGGAGTGTAGTCAAGAAAATGGCTGCTAGTCGGGGTCATATGAATGGGGATTCTACATCATCCCCGAGGAAAAAACCAAGAACTGACAACATCTCCAAGGTAACAGTGGTCGTCGGGGCACAATGGGGCGACGAAGGAAAGGGCAAAGTCGTCGACATGCTCGCCTCCAATGTCGATATCGTCTGTAGATGTCAGGTAAGGACGTTTCGCTAAGTACCATGTGCTTTTTACGCAATCATTCTTGTCCATTACTGCACTGTATCATTCCACTTATGTTATTTTAACACTCTGGCCCATTTTAGTTTATATAACATCGCAGTTGTGATTTTGGCGTTATATATTTGTATGACAGAGCACATCCCTATTGCATCGTTTTGGTTAGTTTCTTAAATTATATAAACGTCATTGTTCGCGAGGTGAAATTCGTTTTAAAAATACTGATCATGTTTACCCCGTTTTACACTGAAGAACGTTTTGAATGTTTTTAAATGTATTTTTGGCATGTTGCCCGGCCATCATGTGATTACTGTTTGGTACAGTAACGGAATAAGTATATATTGCAGCTGTGACACTACATTTCGATTCTAATACGATCGCCCACTGGAATGTTTCTTTATATCGCGCGGTGTACATTATGAAGGATGGTTTAATTTTTGCTGATGCAATATTATTGCGCGTCTGCTTAGACTAGTTGTAATATAAACCGCTTATTTTTATTTTTTCCACTGCATAATCAGTAATATTTCCGGTGAATTCTCTTTTATCTACAGTATGCATAGGAGATATTGTGATAATTTTGTTATATTGCATGATTATTATAATATAATACATGTCCACTTGACTCTAATTGAAAATTCCCTGCCTCTCAATACTTATTTATTTTCGTACTTTGAATTATGATTAAATCAATCAAGAATATAATTTATGATGTATGTGATAATTCTAGTTCTTCAGTATTCTTAACCAGGACCGTATCTAAATTATTTGTACTTCTAGAGGCCTTAATTTTCCATTAAAATATAAACATAGTACAGTTGTGTCTCTATATTGATTATTTTATCATGACACCATTCTATTTGTAGAGCCACAACTAAAATCATTGCTTTTGAAATTGACATTTGAGTAAAAATTTCCAGGACCGCATTCAAAAAAATATTCAAAAACAAAATTATTGTCTTAATAATTGATAAATATTTGACATTGTCTGTGTTATAATTATTCGCATAGAAATTGTTACAGAATTGAAATGAAAAATTATATGTTTGCAATTCATGTGCTTGTTTGAATAAGATAAAAGTTGTAAGTGTGAATGCCATAATCAGCAAATGATTATCAGGTGTTGTTAGTTTAGTGTCGCATTTAATTTGCAGCTGATAGTTAATTTTTCTGCATACACCTGACATAGACAATGTCATTTTGTTACGACACGAATGTAAAATGGCAACTCGCTTATATTGCAGACCTTGAATATTTTTTCTTGCAATCACTGCAACTATGTAAGGCTGGCTATAAATATATTCTACTGCTAACCTTAACCTAAACTATTGGTTTTTATGTTTCGTAGGGTGGCAACAATGCAGGGCATACGGTGGTCGCTGAAGGTAGCGAATATGATTTCCACCTCTTGCCAAGCGGAATCATCAATCCGAACTGTATATCAGTTATTGGTTAGTCGTATTCAAATACAAATACATTTTCATTTCATCAACACATCCCTGATAAAAATTTTATATTTTCTAAAAAGAAATATGTACTATAAATTATATTAATTCACCATATTTTCAAAAAATCGCGCGAAAATCTAATTCGCCATTTTGAAATATATCACATGAAATTCTTGCACTTGCAGTGTAAAAATGCTTATATTTCATCGTTTCGAACAATTGACTGTCACTTTTAATTAAAACTGATTATTATTATTTTTTAGCTTATCAATGACATCACATAAATCTTGTGATCAAAATATACGTCGCGTGTTGCTAGGTTTTTTTATTTACATTATTAGATAATACTGAGAATCACATGGAATATAGCCAACTTATTTTTTTCTTTTTATTCTTACTCAATTGAATGTTGGCAATGGCTCTCCCCCACCCAGATATTACTAATAAATTTTGCATTAACTTCCAAGGTGAAGTTCAAGTTTATTTGAGCATAATATAAATAGGTCGGCGACCTAGAATTTTATATATTTTTAATTCAACATTTATAGAATCCCTTGGACGCCCTCTAAATAATCTAACCTATTTGTTGGGGGAATTCTAGTTTCAGCATGTAAAATTTCAATCGTGACCTTTTGCCGTTATTTGATAAATGTAACAGAATATAAAGCGACATTTTAATGTCATATTGAAAGCTATTATAGTTTGTTTCTGTATTACCTAAATATATATATATATATATATATATATATATATATATATATATATATATATATATATATATATTTAGCCCGTCCGTGCCAGGTACCATATCTGCTTGTTCGCCCGTAATTTTATTCGTAACCCTTAATTATAATGACATTCACGAGCAGTTATGTTAAATAACTATTTGCATATTTGATGAAACAGTAATGGAAATATTTTCTGTAACTACCATAGGTAACGGTGTTGTTATCCATTTGCCGGGGCTCTTTGAAGAGCTAGAGAAAAATGTTCAAAAAGGACTTAAAGATTGGGACAAACGACTCATCATCTCCGATCGGGCACATCTTGTGTTCGATTTCCATCAGCAAGTGGACGGTATGCAGGAACAAGAGAAGGGGAAGAAATCATTGGGCACTACGAAGAAAGGTATCGGTCCTACGTATTCTTCAAAAGCGACGAGAAACGGACTCCGGATAGGAGACTTACTGGGCGACTTTACACTGTTCAGCGAAAAGTAAGACTGAGCAAATCGATTTAACGTAATGATGGGATGTTAAAGCATTATATTCTCTCGGCTTTCAGGTTCCAAGGTCTAGCAGAAATGTACCAGAGAATGTTTCCTGATCTCACAGTCAATGCTAAAGCTGAACTGGCTCTGTATAAAGATTACGCTGATCGTATTCGACCTCTGGTACGGGACACCGTGTCCTATATGCACCAGGCCGTGCGACAGGGCAAGAAGGTGCTTGTAGAGGGTGCAAATGCTGCTATGCTGGACATAGACTTCGGTAAACACGAACTACTGATCATCATTCACATGGAGCACTTGAAAACTACACACAATAATATGTATTCGATGTGAATTGATGTTCCAAATTCGTAAAAAAACATTGCAACATTTTAGCGAATGTATTTCATTGTGATATTGTCTACAAATAGGCACGTACCCGTATGTCACATCGTCCAATTGCAGTGTGGGTGGTGTCTGCACGGGACTGGGCATTCCACCAACGCATATTGGTGAAGTTATCGGTGTTGTGAAGTCCTACACAACCCGCGTTGGTGACGGTCCCTTCCCTACAGAATTATTCGATGTAAGTTCACCAAAATAAAGTAACAATTCCGTCAAATATATAATATCTTCGCATGCTGTGTGATAATTCATAGTTCAATATCAATATTTTATATTTGATTGAACAATTCAGTCACTTTCTTCTTCTGTTATTCGCTGTTGAGATATTTATAAATTAAAACTGTCCGTAATACGTGAAATAAAAGTGATTAAATAGATTATGAAGTTGCATTCAAACCGATATTATATTTACCATGTCCTAAGAAATCTGGGACATAGAGAACTAACACTGAATATGACATCATATTAGGCAGTTCTTAATTCTGAACAACTTTTATTTACACTTTACTCTAAAATGAATTGTTATTATAGTTGTTCTGTAGTTACTTACTGTACTGTTTTATCAGAATGTCGGTGAACTGTTACAAAGTAGAGGCCATGAAATCGGCGTCACAACAAAAAGGAAACGCCGATGCGGTTGGCTCGATGTTCACATGTTGAAGTACACGAACATGGTGAACGGTTACACGGCCCTCTGTCTAACTAAACTCGATATCTTGGACACCCTGGCCGAACTGAAGATCGCCGTGGCGTATAAGCTGAATGGAAAGGTGATTTCCCATTTTCCATCGAGCGCATCCGAAGTTGAAACCGTAGAGGTCAGTACTGGTGTAAGAAAAATTGTTTGAACTAGGTTTTATGGATTTGTTGTGTCAGGTTGAATATGTCACGATGCCGGGCTGGAACACAAGCACGGAAAATGTACGAGAGTACAGCGACTTACCTGAAAATGCCAAAAATTACATTGAGAAAATCGAAGAACTGTTAGATGTGCCAGGTATAATAATATTTGCTTGAATTCCAGCTGTTCATAACCGCATAAATGTTCGTTATCTGTTCTAGTCAAATGGATTGGTGTGGGCAAAGGTCGAGAATCCATTATCACCGTTTATTGATATCCGTAGCTTTAACAATATTTAATGGAAAATGGACTCCGTACCACCATTTTGTAACAATCAGTTTTATGGGTTTTTATTTATATTTGCCACGCACATGCAGATCATTTCTACGGCGGTTTAAACGATTATTCTGTTTTAATTTGCACGTTTTAACATTATTATTTAAGTTTTAGTTTCCCAGTTTTTGTCGCTTAATAATTGTATCAAGTATTATCAATCATTAAATTCGTGCTTTTTAAATAGATCGGTCAGTATTTTTCCGTTATGATTTTACAAGGAGTTTGTGACACTATTTCACATTTAAATACAATCGGCTATTGCCTTAATGTCGTTCTTCTGGAAACGTATATTATTTTGAGTTATTATAAACTCGTGTAACTTAGCAATATTTAGAATAATTGTTCCAAATTCTATTTCTCTCTCTCTTTCCGAACGATGAAATCCACAGTAAATGAAGAAAAATACGAAGAAGTGAGGTTATATAAAAAGAAAAACTTACTACAAATGTTGTTTTATTATATTTTAATAAATTAAAAATGTTTACAAATATATTTGGCCTGTGGTTATTTCATTCCTGAGTCTTTGTGTTCATTATGGATGTTTCGGGTCAAAGTAGTAGAGGATATTCTTGAAATCCAAGTCTCTTTGGGCGTTATGAAGTATTGCGGGAGAGAGACTGCTGTTGTGAGAATTTGTGGGCTCGGGAAATGTCTCGTTCGACTGAGAAGAACTATTCATGACAGTGGATGAAACAGGTGACAGCGATGTTTCACAAAGTTTCTGACTAATTCTTTGTGTTGTATCGTGTGATTGTGACTTGGGCTGTTTTGTCTCTTCATATCGTTCACGTCTGTCACGCGCGCGGCGATTTTGGAACCAGATTTTTACCTGTAAATTAAAAAATTAATACATTTTATAAATAATTGTTATTTGTTAGAATTTTCATGCAAAACCGGCAGATTTAGAACTTTTATCATGTGTCACAAGACACAATTAGGGAAATTATGGATCAATTTATAGAAAATGACCTTGTATAATGGTGTTTTTCGTTTAGACAAGGCTTTCAGGAACGCATTTCAAACACTAAACGGGGTGTCACTGCATTTGACAGTTAATTATGCTTACTCGAATATCAGCAAGTTGCAATTTCCTTGACAACTGCGTGACTTCAGTGCTGCTGAGATACGGGCTATTCTTGAATTTTTCTTCCAAAACTGCTAGTTGTTGTCCAGAGAATGGTATCCGTGGATGCCTGCCAAGTTGTCTTCTTTGCGGTCCGTCTTTTTTCTGAGATCCTACAATAATTTTATGTAAAGTTTATATGTAAACAATGCATTTCGTTTTATAAATTCCATTAATTTTGTGTAAGTATAAATATAAAAATAGTACAAGATATAAAAAAAATTTAGCTCAAAAGACAGAAGAAGCAAATATGTATTAAACAGAGTAAAATTACTAAATTTTTTACAGCTTCTTAGATTTATTTCTTACTGTTTTAGATTTACAAATGTAGTTTATTTTATTAGTCATGTTATATCTAACAAAATACGGTACGTAGCACAGTTGTTAATTTTTATTTTAAAATAAAAAGCTTTTTTTAGCAGTATGTTGAAATTTGTAGATAATTAGGAAAATTGATATTTTCTGTCTTTTATTCGGTAATCCGGACCAATCCGTGCAATTATTAATTCGAATTAAAGACGTCATATTGTATACATATAAAATGCGGTATGATAATATTTTCTGTCTTCTGTTCGGTAATCCTGACCAACCAGTGCAATTATTAATTCGGATTAAAGATGTCATATTATGTATATATATTTAGGCAATGTGCTATACATGCACGTTAATTTGGTTGTCAAAATTAAAATTGTAGTTCGATTGATATTGATACTACAATATAATTTAATATTTAGTTGTTAAATGTAAGTATTATTTTTTAATAATACCAGAAATACTCAATAATAGTTTATGTTTATAAATCTCACGACCTTCTCGATTAAAACTATTCGTAAAACTAAATCTCGTTTAATAGCATTCTACTTACGCGGCAATTTCGGTGGACAATATCTGGTGCACTGTAACCATGGAAATGTTGTTAATCTTTGTTGTAGTGTACTTCTGTCTGCTAAATATTCCGGATCTCTGTTGCCCGCTTTCGTTAAAATGTGCTCTATACTAAAGTCAGAATTTCCATTTGCCGATCCGACTGTTGGATCCTTTGACGTTGTCATTTCAAGTCACTTTATCACAGGTATACTTTGAAATAAAACTCTTATGTTTTAATGTAATTTTAATGTTTTTTTGTAGATTTGCGCAACTACCACTACTATGGAACAACTAGGACGGACTGACAAGTGGTGTAGGATGGTGCTCTGGTTTTTATACCGGGTTGTTTGACCCCCACCCCATAGAAACCACGAAGCACCATTCATCCCGAAGGCAATTATGCGTAAACCAGTGGCTGGGAACAGTAGATGGTTGCCCCGTTTATCTAGATGAACCATCGTTATAAACCAATATGGCCGGTAAGTTACCGTCGATCCGAACCAATCAGAAAACGGTACCGTCCCCGAAGCAATTACTTGCACTGTATAAAATAATTGTTCCTGGAACCCTAAATTATGAAATTATTTGTATATTTTTAGTACTTGAAGATATAAAACACGAATAATATTGTTTTAAATTGCGTCAAATATGATTTAATATGTAAGATCTTAATTCTGCTTAACCTAAATTTGTATATTTCAATAAAATACAGCGTTAGATACAGTAAGAACGCGCTTAACAATATCTCGAATAAGGCTAATTCAATATAACGCTGTCCCCCCCCCCCAAAAGCGCTAAATTTACGATGATTCGTTATAACGCGGTTCATGAAGACACAATTACGGAATTTGTGGATCAATTTATAGAAAATGACCCGGTATTAAAGTAATCTCGTATATAATCTCGTTTCGTTCTACGCGCCGTCTTCAGGATCCTTAGCGCTAAACGAAATCTTACTGTAATTAATAATTGTTAATGAAGCTGACATATTCATGAAAAACTCCGAAGTAAATGATTTAGCACAGCATGATGTAAGGGATTGCTTTAAATCTGTTTAAAAATCATCGGTCTGTATTTGCAACTAATGCTAAAATTACAGTGTAACTTTAAGAAGCAAAAGTGTCTCTTAACAATGTTCTTCAGACAGACCCGACATATGTAAATACGTGTGGCTGTTGTGTGTGTGTGTGTGTAAGCCCTTTGAATCTAACAGCGGTGTCGGCACGAGCAACCTGAAAAAAGGACAACGGCTCCCTGGCTAAATGGTAATCCGATCCGCATACAGTGATTGCAGTCAACCGTGTAATATGTTGTGATATTTTCATTTCATGTTTCAACACAACAGGCTTATGTCTTGGTCAGCCAAACGCACACTTTTATGCTTTGTTACCAGTGTCTGTGTTGGGTTCTCTATTTCGAAAACAATGGAATTGTATTTAGAAGGGTTAACGGGCACCAATGTTTATTTGACAGGTTTCCACTAATATAATTTGACTTCGGTTGTGTCCATGATTTCTGTTACCATAGAGATAACCAAAGAAATGAAACACTACGATGTTTGACAGCTGATTAAAAAAACAAATTCAAGTGTGCTGTCATCTATGAAACGTTTTGCCAAGTTGAAGAAATTAGTTTTGTAATAGCGTTCTGCTTTGGTGTGGAACGTAAAGGTAATCATATTTCAGTACTGTGTTGTCAAACAGAATCCTTTACGAAGAAAGCTGTGTTGATTAGGTTTTCTATTAGTGTAGATGGTCAATGATTCCTGTATCTAACAATGTTGCTCCGGCATTGAAGGAAGTTCGAATGCCAATTACAAATGCAGCAGGTACTCCAGATACTTCTACAGTACCAAGTACCAGTGCTGGTACATCTGGGAGTTGTCGACCCGAGGCACCATGTCGTAGTACGCGATTCGTTTATTTCCAAACGCCTTGGCACCGAAATAAAACATTTATTTTAGTCATCTTAATCCTAGCTTTTGCAACATGGATCACCATATATTCAGTGCTAAACATACTTAACATTGTGTAATAACCAAAGAAAAAATAAACACTTTTATTTGAACTTGATAATAATATAAGTAAGATTGTTGATGTACGTTATAGAATCAAGATTATTAGTTATTTGTGCATTTTAATAATAATAGACTACTTAACCGTAGTGTAACTCGAGACGAAACTTATCGTAATACCGGATCACAGCTTAACCGGATTTTCAAGCAGAACTAATTGGTCCAAGTACATCTGCCAATGTTTACCAATATACGGATTAGTCCTTTCATAGGCACGAGCTCTTAAATGCGTTTACATCTATCGAATTTTCATCAAATAAACGTGAATTTCATGTTTCCGTCAGTGACCATGGATCAATGTGAAATACTTCAAATTTATTTGTCCTTCTTTTAATTCGTGACGTGCATTGATGAAGCATAATCAAATTTAAATGATTTGAAGTTTGACAGCTGTAAAAAGCAGTTTAAACATCTTCTATAAATACAATTTATAGAGGAAAAATAATAATAATTTAGGCTGCGTTCGAATTGGACTATTTAGTGCACTAATGTACCACGTGACTGGTTTTATAATTTAAATTGTGCACTAAATAACGTTAGGATTTTAGAAATAGACATTAGGATTTGTAAAAGCACACTACGCCCTGAATTGCATACCCTAAATTGACCGCCACGATCCAAAAATCTCCCTAATTTCGTTGCCTAAAATACTAAAATCTTGAATTCGAACACGGCCCTAGTATGTAATTCTGTTGAAACCATTATTTATTTATTTTCACATATATGAACATTTTAAATATCCAGAACTGTATTTCAATTAACCAAGTATTATTAGTTTGACATTTATACATTCAACACTCTGAATTCAAAACATATGGAAACTAGTAAAGTTTGTGCTTCAAATATATTAAATTGTGCCTTCCAGTACCAGTCTTCAAATGGTAGAAAATTGAGTAAATCTCCATCGAAACTTGCGTTGACTATGTTAAATACTCCCTACAACACATTTATCGTTTGTAGACGTATGGTTCTTTAGTATTTCAGCTTTGAAATATTACCTTTTTCAATGGGCAACTGAACGGTGGATGAAATCCATAAACTACGCCCGACCAAGCTGCATTTCTCAATTTCGTTAACATGCATGTATCAGCTGGGTCTAATTTCGTAAATTGTTCACACGTATCCAGAGATTCCCTATTTGCGCATCTTGTAAAATTGCAATTAAGCTACAGTAGACAAAGTATAGATTATACCTATCGAAGAGCATCAAATAGCATCGTAGAAAACTTCGATGAAACAACAGAACGCACTTTGACGAAAAATAACGGCTCCTCTAGTTTCATCGAACAGCAATTCGATGAAACGACGTTGTCTCATTTCACACGTATCTTTTGTAACTTATTTCAGGTGGGTTTACATTTTTCATTTTGGTTTGAAAAACCCGTGTGTTCTGTTGTTTTCATCAAAGTTTCGCTTCGATGCTCTTCGATAGCAGTACCTTGAATTTCGGTATGTGCTTCGTAAGACGTGCTTCACCATTCATATATGAACCAGAAGTCTTGGAAAAATCTATCTTCAAAAACGTAAGAGTCAAAGGTGAATTTTCTGGTTCAACACATGCATCATACCGGTCCAATTTCACTACTTTTTTCCCCTAAAATTGTATCATTTTATCGAGAATCCAAGCTCCAGAAAAACTAGCATACTTACAATTTTATATCCCAAGGTAACAAAGGTAAAACTTGCAAGAAGAAATACTAAAACAATGTCTGGTTTGAACATTATGAATACTAATAAATACATTTGTACGGATGTAACTTTATTTATAATATTTTTGAATAATTATAATGTATGAATTCTCTTTTCATATTTCCGTCATTCAATATTATCGCATTGAACAAAAGTGAATATTTTTCTAGATCTCTGAAACGTTTCCGTAGCAAATAACCTTGTTTTATTACATTCAATATTATTCAATATGTCGCTTTTCAATAATACTTTCAAGTAGTTATCAGTCGTTATTAGTGTTCAGAATGCATGAATAAACATAGATGAATTATTGTGTATTTAATAACAGAAATCATGGAAAAAAACTATCCCAATGTTCGATTAAAATGTCTGTAGTTTATTGAGTAATATGTTTACTGAAATATTCTTATTAAATATTACAATAATAGACATCTTGTATGTTAATTCGTAAAACATCAAATAGCTAGTAATCTGATACAGTTGAGATATGCCTGCTCCCTAAAACCCGTGAACCAGAGTTATGGAAGTAATAGCTGATGACAACCATCAAGGGGCGGAGCACCTTGATTTTAATTATGCTGTTCAAGCAAGCGATTGTTTAATTTCTATAAGCTCAGTCGGTGGTCCTCGTGTATTATCCATGACAGTAGTCAGTCAACATTGTAAATGTAACCTTCGGTGTTGTTATTATTTGAAAACGATACTCTACCATAACATATTCTGTAAATGATCCCATGATCTAGATTATTGTGTACGGAAATGATGAAATATGATACCAGGGGGGGTTGCGTTGTATGCAGGGTACGTAAATAGAAATTAATTTTAATAATTGAAACACACATTAATGCAATGGCTACTGGCTTCAAAGTCTAATCCACAGAATCTATTGAATATTTAAAGAAATTCTTACATATTGTTGTCTAATCAAAATGCATTATTCAACAGGAAAATAATCTTATATATCTAGTATTGTATTCATTATTATTTATTGCGTAATGTTCATGTTTGAAATAATGTATCAGTCAGCCATTTCCTGCTACAAAATAAATCTATCTTTTGCTTTCAAATCAGGTAAAATTTAGTGTACAAGGTAATATGGTGAATTTAGTGAATTAGTGGATACATATTTAGTGTGGTCACATAACCTTAATAATATACAATAACTTGTACTGTCAAGATACTAAAAGATCTCTAAAAAATGGTGTGAATTTATTCAAATTATTTTGCAATATTTAACAAGAGATATTTCGGGATTCTCCTCGAAAATACCCACAGACCACATAGTACCCTTGCATGATTGATTCGTGATGGTAATATTTGGGCCATCATCATCAAATCGTAAGAGAAACAAGATGACAATGTAATATGCGTCCTGCTGTGTTACGCCGTGCGTAAAGAAGTATGTTTAGAAAGATCGTACAAGACGATAGTGAGAGATGATTTTATCTGATTTAAACATGAGCGTACGTCCGTGGCAGGGGTTCCAACACTTTTTCCATATGTAAACCAGTGCCGTGGCGAGAGGGGGATGATTTGTCAATCTGGTTGTACGATCTTTGCAGTTGTACTCGTTAAAAACCACTTAGTGGTTGTTATTCGCACATCATTTAACTTAAATGTGACCGATTGTATGTGTTCCCGTAAAGTATGTCAACCGAATATTTGTCATCTGCAAACATATCACCGCTAAAATCAGATTACATTCGTAAATAGAACTTTTTTTCCATAAAAGCTTTTGTTCTGAAACAATTCACTCAATTGTTCACGTACATTTGTATGGATTTTCTCTTTATTTTATTTCCTCATGCTAATTGTTATTGTTTAATTTAAAAATATTGACATTAATATATAATCTTCAAACAGATGTAAGGTGTATTCTATTTGTCAGTGCTGGATCGATCCAATAAAATCAGTTCACTTTCGAGATCAGATCAGAAAAATCAGATCAGATGCATAAATAGAATAACTTTTGTGATCCATAACCTTGACTAATTTGACAGCTGACAGGTTTAGTAAACATAGCCCAAGTAAAACATTTAAGATACAAAATGGAAGACGCAGAATCCAAATAAATAACCTCCATTTTAACTAATGATCCGGATTCAGCAAACTGATTCTACTAAATTGTGGATTACTTCAAACTGATTTGGATCACAAAATATTAGAGTGGGGGTAAAGTGATCTTTGCAAATAGAATGACTACTAAAGTGATCCAACGTACATATGTGAGTTGGATCGATCCAAATTGTCAAATAGAATACACCTGTAGTTTGATAATAAATTTATATTCTAATTGCTCTAAAATTTACTTATGTCACTTTCTATCCACTACTTTTTGCTGTTTAAAATTATTCTGTTGACAGTAAGTATTTTAGAAATAAATAATAGGGACCGTTAAACTTTGAATGAAAGGTGCTCTCATAATAATGCATAATACTTGGACAAGTATCTACATACTTGAAATGTTTTGATGCGTATGTATCAATTGTACAATCATACAGACCCCTCCCTAATTCAATGTCGGTGAACTCGTCTTTATTATCATTATATTGTGGTCTAATATACCTCAGATCTTATCACGCAAAACCCCATAAATTCGTAAGGTAAATAATCTAGATACACCATCGAAAATAACTTCAATGTTTACAAGAATATTACACGTAGATATTGTTCAAACTAATTTCGAAATGAAACGAATAGTTATACTGAGATTTGACCTCTAATGAAGTTTGTGCTAGTTACTCAGGCGAAACTCTAGTTCCTGCATAAGAACTATTGCGCTGGTTATCCAAATGAAGGTTATGTGTGAGAAAATTGGTGGGAGAACTTCACACCAACGGTTGATAGAGAAAGCAATGTTGCCTAAGTGCATAAATATAAATGTACATGAAAGGAACGCAACAGTCTTGAGAGTTGACAGCGATCAGTGTAGATAAATATATTGTTAAAAAAAACGTATTGGCGTACAGTGAACCATGGTGCCGACAAATTTGGAATTACCGGGGGGCTATAAGATGCCAATCCTTGGTTTTGGTACTTGGCAGGTACAACTTTATATATAATTATATTAATACAAACAATATTTGCGTAAATCTATCCATTAAAACATTTAGAAATACATACATTCTTAAAAATAAAATAATCTTGTCTGGTAGAATTACTTTTTAATTAAAATATATAATTACTGTTTTTATAAATAGAATAATTATAAACGAAGTAAAGGCTAATTAAAAATGCATGCATTATTCAAATGTCGTATAATTATTAACGATATCTACACTCTTTTTTTAATAACAGAAGGTTACCAATTTCAAGGATGATTTTTTTTTAAACCAGGCTCATGTAACAATTATACTTCCTCATTTACGTATTTGTAAACTTACAAATAGAATACAATCATGATGATTCATTCAATGCATATACGTGTTGTTTTTCAAAGGCAACAGATGAAGAATTAGAAAAGGCTATGGAACTAGCCTTGGAGGCTGGATACAGACATATTGATACTGCGTACGTCTATGAAAATGAACACGTAATCGGAAGAGTACTCAATCGATGGATTACTTCCGGTAAAGTGGACCGAAAGGATCTGTTCATCGTTACCAAACTTCCAGCGGGCGGAACTCGTTCCGAATCAGTCGCGAAGTATATGAAGAAATCGCTGGAGAGTCTACAATTGGACTATCTGGATCAGTATCTGGTGCATGTACCATTCGCGTTTATGGAAGTTGAAGGTGACAATCATCCAAAGAATGATGATGGCGAAATACTGGTGGATATGAATACGGATCATATCGCAATATGGAAGGTAAACTCACAGACTTCATGGATAAACATTATAATTGGATGAACGGGGAAAGATTACTGATGGAATGAATGCGTAATGGAACTGAATATGTATTTATTGTTTGAAGGAAATGGAAAAATTAGTTGATGCAGGTTTAACCCGTACTATTGGTATCTCAAATTTTAATATTCGTCAAATTGAGCGAATTCTGGCAAATGCTCGTATTCGTCCCGTTACACTTCAGATTGAACTGCACGTGTATTTTCAACAGAACGAATTGGTAGATTTCTGTAAACAGCACAATATGTCTGTCACCGCATATTCACCTCTAGGTTCAAAAGGACTCAGTGAATTGCTTGCGAAATTGGGAGTAAAGTAAGTAACAAAAATATGAGCAATAGACCAGTAATGCACAACCCGTGGCCCTTTTCAAATTTTTTCATCCCTCTTGGACATTTTTCACATTAAAATAAGCTAAAAAAAGTAAAACTTCTGCCATAGACGAAAAAATAGGGTAAAATTTTTTTTGAGGCGGAAAAACGAAGTTATACGCGAACCCCCCGACTAAAAAACGAAGTCGTATGAGGCGCTTTATACATAAAAGGTTGTGCATCACTGCAATTGACTAAAGATCTATGAATTCGAGGATCTTGTGCTTTTCAGTCACAAGTCACTGAATCTACTGGAGGTACCGGTTGTGAAAGAAATTGCAACTAAACACAGCAAAACACCAGCACAAATATTATTACGATACACAGTACAACGCGGTATTGCTGCTATACCGAAAAGCACAAACGCACAAAGATTGAAAGAGAACATTTCCATCTTTGATTTCAAACTTGATAATGACGATGTTGCAAAATTGAAATCTCTGGACCAAGGGGCTGCTGCTCGTGTATGTGATTTTTCTTTCCTGAAAGGGTAAGAAACGCTATTCTCCAATTCCTAATTGTTATATTAATTTATTTATTTCACTTTTAGAATCGAGAAGCACCCAGAATTTCCATTTTAATTCATACTATTTTATGGTTTTGTATATAAATATGAGTTTTGTAAAAATATATTAAAAATTGATAATTGAATTTCTATTCAGATTATTTAACGAAATGAACATTTTATGTTCTTTGAAAATTCATTTTATTCGTCTTGCGTTTGAAACACGGCCTTCTCGATTACAGTGTACACACTGTTATACTTTACCTCGAGAAAGTCGTGATTTAAAGATTGAAATTGAAACTGTTGTTAGTATAGCTCTTTTATTGAAAGATAAAAAATAATATAGGCGTTGTACAACAAGCGTCCGTTACAACATGTACATGATCAACAATATTTCACTCCTTTTTTACAAAACAATATTCCACTACTTACAACGTACCTAACCTCGTCTGACATCCGAGCATATTTTGTCTACTAGTGCAATAAAACGAAACATATATAATTGACTGCATCACTAGTTTTACTTCAAACAAGACGGAACCACGAAATATATCACAAGTTACTGGTTGATTTTATTGCGTATTTGATTTGTAGGTTATTTTTTGAAAGATAATAATTGACTAATTATTCGTGTGTTTGTTATGTGTGTTGTGTGTTCGCTCTACATTATGCAATATGTACAGTCACTTGCTACACCCTACTTTCACGTATGTCTTCCTCACTCGCTGCAATTCTGTCACTTTCCTCTTCTGCTATCGGACAAATGTCCGTGCTTCGGCGAAGATTCGTGTGTAACTGGTTGATGCTGTTCCGACGGTTGTTCAGTTCTTCGTGCAGTGCCCGCGTTCTGATCTGCAGACTGATCTCACTGTACGACGGTGGCAGATCACTAACAAAATGTCGTGATCCGAATATTGAATCGTACGTTGGTGGCGGGAAGCTATCTAATATAGGTGACAATCCCTTGCTAGTGGTCTCTGAATCAACCTGAAAACAAATATACATGTGTCATGGTTATAATAGTCCAATATTATAGTGTAAGTTCGGAAGTTTATCGTCAATATTATTTAATAAAATGTTCGTATTATGAACTCGTCAAATTTAGTTTTAGTTCATTATCATTTGACAATGAACGAAAGTGTAAAACGCGTCATGATCTAAAACTAAAATTGACAAGTTCATAATACGGACATACATCTTATTAATTATAATAGGCCATTGTTTGAAATGAATCTCTACATAGATTTCAATGCATATCTATTAGAGATTCTCGGAAGTCGTTAACCAATTATGTCATTCTTACACGAGTTTATCTTACAGTATTATCTATTTAAAATGTTCTTATCTTTAACTATCATTACGTTATCTTCAACGAAAATTACTTGAACTACAAAACCAGATTGTAATATTATTGAAATAAAAAATGATAAAGATAAATATCTGCAAGTAATGCAACACAGAACTATCTTGATGAATAATTTAAAAAGTAACAAAGATAAATACACTGCAAAAATTTGATATGATTTGTTAGAAAAATTTTTTTTTAGATAAAACGCTAATACAAAACATTTTGTTTGTTATCCATCATACCGGGTGTCTCAAGATTTCTGGGACATAGGAAATTAACATATTTTCTGTTAATTACAACAACAAATAATCAAATCATAGCGTTTTTATTTCATGACCTCCTAATCTGTCATTAAAATGCAGTATTTTAAAATTAATTTACTCGTTCCAGGAAGATATCTAAATTATGGACATACTTTTTTATTTACACTTTCGCTCTAGAATGTATCGTTCAGAATTAATCACAGTTTTTATATATTTACATGTTAATTCCCTCTGTATCAGATTTCTTGGGACACCCGGTATGATATATGATCTAGTTTCGACGTTATCTAAAACAGGCAACACTGTTGATTTCCTCTCAAAATTAAGGCAAGTGTGTAGCACAGATATTGCAACGTTTAAATGAATAATTATTGTTGAACATTTATACCAGCTGCCTATATTTTCAGGTAACGCTATCTTTTTTCACAAGTAACAATAAATTAATAATAGATTTTCGTAAAGAACTTTTATACTACTATATATGGCAATTTCAGTATGGAACCCATCGATATTTTGCAACCAATATCATATAATAAATTACCAGAATTACGGGATAAGTTTACAAAAAACTGGCCGGCACATTTGAATGTTTATTATTTATTAGATACATTTATAAAGTGGAAACAGCACAGACCAACAGAAAATTACGTCACAGTTTACTGTATAGATGGACATTTTGAAGACGGCACTTTTATTGCCATTATCGAAGTATGCAAAATATTTCACACAAATTTAAGTTTACTGTTTCACCTGAATTATTTTAGATGTATTGCTATGACGTATATTTGTATACTTTAGATGAAAGTATGAGACAATTGGATGAATGTTTAAGGAAAACAAACAGAATTAAATGGGAGAAAAATCCGTTATTCGCAGCTGTCAGGGAGGATTTTTACGAGACTGTTGTTAATGCACGTCAAGCTATTGGACACCCTGTATCTGAGGATAATCCTAGTAATGTATGGTGGTTGCCGAAAGCGAAAGCACTTAAATATGATTACAGGTAAAAGATTATAACCCGACCAATATTACTTAAATTTTAAGGTTAAACTGTTAATATGATTGACACTGAACACTGAAAGTTTGTACCGGAAATGAATAAAAGTACAGATTATTTATTATATTAAAACGAAATTTGAATTATAAATTATAACAATGCGCATAACACGAAACTACGTTTATGCGTCAAAGTATTGACTTTTTCTGTTGGTATGTTGTATTTTTATATTCCCTCGGCGCTATTATTTAAACATCTAAAACAAATATACTTCCCATTGTAACCACCAGGGAAATAACCGCGAAATACAAATTACACTATTACACCGGCACAAAATCAATGTTTATGTGATATGAATGAATTTTAGTCTTGTTTTAGTATTCCCAATGAATTATATCTTGCACCACTGAATACTTTACATGCAGAGGTCATGAATTCCGAATGGCCACATAAATACAAAGATTCGGAGAAGTATTTAGCCAAAGTCATAGAACTAAATGGCGGTGTAGGACTATTTTCCAAAGCAAACAACGAATTGTGCAGTTGGGTGTTGAAGAATTACTTCGGTGGTTTGGGTGTGTTACAAACAGCTAAAGTACACAGACGCAAAGGATACGGCACGCTGATAACTAAAATATTCACGAAGATGTTGGCAGAACAAGGTTATGATGTGACAGCTTTCATTGTACGGAAGAATATTGCATCACAGAAAATGTTCACAGGCTTGGGTTTCGAGAATATAGTTCCTGTTACTTGGTGTTATTATAAATAAAGTGTTATTACATTGAAATAAACTAGTATCTATTGAAATGTTTGGTTTTGTCATTGGTGTCATATTATACTGTCAGTTTCAAAGTTGTCAATATTATTAAGAAGTAATATGTCCGTTTGATGAACTCTCGTTCATTATCAAGTGAATTAAGTGAATTATTTGTTTGACGGGGCTAGTTTCAACTGACCTGGAATATACTTGGAGAACTGCCAGTCTGGTATCGTTGCGTTCTGATAATATTCTCGCCCAGTTCCATTAAATCCAAGCCTCGGGAGTCGGCTTGTAACTGGGCGAACACGGCTCCATCCACCACGAGCATTCTGCCGAATGGCAAGAGAATGATTGTCGGTGTAGCGGCTGGCACGTCTGCGGTGCTGCCCATGTCGATGCCTTCTGGATCATCCATTGGACAGAAACAACACACTCTTCGGCGACAGAACGACCGGCACCAAGGGGCACCCCAGAAACAGTATGCCAACAGAATACACAGCACCGCTATCATTACCAACAGTGCTGTCAGTCCTTGTGCTTGTTGGGGCTGGTTCTGGTTGATGTGACCACCGGATGTGCTGCCCATTTTGCCTGGCACAAAACAAGATTACGTATAATAGCCTTACGAAACTTTTCCTGCTTCTTCAGTTAACTTATACTTTTTTGCCGAACCCCTGTTTCAAATTACATATATATTTCTTAACTTGCTTCAATCGTCTTTCAGTTAGCGATTTCTGCATAAATATTTCTCTGTATTTTATTGCAAATCCTTGTCAAAATTAAATATATTTCCATTTTATTTTTTTTGTAGAAGATATAATTAAAAAAAGCAACTAATAGTGCTGGTAATTATTTTGTTAGGATTGGTTGCGTGACTATTTACAATGTATAATGTGCATAAAGGAGAAAATGGGGGCAATCACCATTTTATACATTATTCCAGTGAAGAATCGATTTGGTAGTTTCATAGCACTTAATAAAAATGTATGTGCAAATTTCTTTGCACATAAAAACATTCTTGGATATAAAACATAGCGTATTGAAAATCAATTTACAAATACATATTCTCAAGCATTTCTTGTAGAAATTCTCATGATTTTTTTGCTGTTATATTATTTAATAAGAACGTACAAATATTACTACATATAATACCATTATAGTATTATTCTTTCAGTGTACTTACTATGACAAATTGCCGATATGGATATTAATAATTTAAATCTATACTCACCGCTGAAATGACTTTGTCGCAAAACTTGCATAACACGGTATTACACCAATCAAATTCGTAAACAGTTCATGATGTTCGATTAAAATATTTCTCTCATTCTCGTATCAATTATTTTGTTTCACTTGGGCAACAATCCAGTTTTGCAAAGTCTATTATTACTGCAGATTTGGCATCACAAACAATTTAATTGTACCGTTTTTTTCTTAATTTCACAAATGGTGTTTCATTCAAACATTTCGTTGTATACATTTGACCCAGTAACAAAATATTTTGGTCACAGCGTTTGACAGATCGATGTAGATTTTGCTCAATTATGAATTTCTATACATTCGTGTTTAATTCTATAGATATCTAACCTAAATTAAACACGTTATTCATTGATTCAGGTTATCATTGTTCAGTATTAACTGCAAGACACATTTCATACCACCGGACACATTGCTGAAGACCAGTAACATAGACGTCCGATAACGTACTACGCGTACAGACGCACAATCCGACGAACCGTACGCGACGCTCGCCGTCGTCATGCCTCCTGAGTCTCCTGTAATGACGTCATACCAGTCGAGCCAATCATAACGATAATACCAAAATTACGAGCCGCCAAGATAGCATATCGTTTTCATCAGCAGGAATTTCTATTAAAATTTCAGGTCATCGGATTTAAAAACATTTTCAGATGACATATTAATAAATGAAGAGATATTTTGCTTAGATTTATTGTAATCGGGTATAGAGACGGCTTTATACAAATTGCAATTGTCAAAAGAATGAATGTTTCTCAGCGAGGATAGTTGCTAATAACGGTAATTGTATTATTCTTTAGTGAATGTTGAGTCTCCTTCAGGCTAGTTGAATTTAGCACGTAAAGACGAGACAGAACGTAGAAGATCGTTTTCATACTGCATTGCGGTTCGGTCAAGGTCTGTGCGTACCTAGGTCAAGGACTAGCGCGCAATTGATCTTCGATGTCTGCGCGAAATGTACTTAAACATACTTTTCTATCCGTGCTGTATATCCTTGTGTTTCTAACTCATGACTTAAGTGTGTAGTATTTACTTAAAACAAAATATTTGTGTATTAAAACGAGCAAAATTTTATTAGTAACCTATAATAATTAATAATACAGTTTTTATTTCATTACAGTATTAATATGGTTGATTATTTGTTTATATTTCTTCTTCCTTTATGTATATATTATAATTTATATCACATTTATATGGAATGTCTTTTTTAAATTTCGCGCCTTGCTTCATAAGCCTAACCAGTACATGCAACTGTACAAATATAAAATTAAAAGATAATTGTTTAAAAATGGGTGCATGTTAAAACAAATTTTGAAATGACAGAAAACAAATTAAAATAATACGAATTAAAATAGCATATAGCTTTGATTTAACGTGATAGGGTTTTGTGTACTTTATTTTGACGCCTTTTCAACATTGACAATAGATGAATAATCTTAACCTTCAAATACAATATGAGTAACAAGTCAATGAAATGCAAAAAGTGCAGGAAAATATTAATTGAAGACTGTTCGGCAGTTTTGATAACAGCGCATGGTGCAAATGTGGCTGATGATACTGACATATGTGAATCTGACGAAAATCGAACACTCATACATATTCACGAGGAACATTTGCCCGCATGGATTTCGAAATATGTAGAAGATACGGATTGGACGAAAGGGAAAATATTGTGTCCGTTTTGTAATATACGAATTGGTGCATTTGATTTTACGTCAGGAATGAAATGTGCATGCGACAAGGCGGTATTGCCTGCTGTACACCTAGTTCGAAGTAGAGTGGATTAAAAACAGTTGTTTTGACTTAGTATTGTTTTATTTGTAATTGTACAAGGAACAATAAATACAAGAATATAATATATTTAATATGCATAACAAATGAACGAACTTATTTTACCGTATTACTATTCGTAGTTTATTTTTTTGAGCTTCCTTCCTCGGCGACATCTAAAATGAAATACGTATTTTGTTTTACACTATATTCACTACAAATATATATATTCCTGAACCACGTGAAATACTGAATTAGACAGAAAATAATATAAACATTGAACAGAATAAAAGCAGTTTTATTACATTAACATTTGCAAAATAAATACATTGAAAATAATAAAGCGAAATAGTGCCACCAAAGATGTTCCCATAACCAGTGTGTGTTATTTACAATGTTCTGTTTCGAAAGCATTGTTAAAAAGATGTGTAGAAATGGTACGAATAGCAACTAACAATGTGTAAACACATTTTACTCACTTTTACCGTCGCAAGCTACTATCTTAATTTTATCTATTTTTGTCACTTCTTGCACTTCTCGAAATTCAACGTCATTTAACATGAATGTCCAAACGTTATCACAAAAACGGTACGTATTTAATCGGCCCGCTTTGAACGTTAAACGGGATTTAACACGGGTGGCCAACGTTTGGTTTATAGATTTATCAAACTGCAGAAGCACCTTCATCGCAATCTGTGGTGTTATTTGTCCATACTAGAAAATAAATAAACAATTTTAAGGTTATATCATAATAACGCCATTTTTCCAGTAAATACCTGTATGAGTTCATCCAAACTTTCCTGTAATGTGTGACCTAACGTCGTGTTTCTGTACAATTGATATGACATTTTATATACAAATCTGACGTACTCTCTTATAAAAAAAAGCGACACACGAAGCGAAACCTAAAACTCAGTCGTACGCCATCTATTTGCTCCATGGACTCACCCCACCCCACCTTCAGCGTGACAATTGACCAGCATACCAATATATTTTAGTAATAAACAGTAAGTTCCTAAATATATTAATGGTAGAATATAAAGAGCATGTTCTGTGGTTCAACTGGTTTTGGGGTCAACAAAACTTGACGAGTTATTAGAACTTAATGGTAAGTAATCATAGCTATTCAGATATGACATTTGTTTTTAACAGAAATAATCGATAACTAATGTGTCAGTGGTGAATATTAAAATATTCTTATAGGCATTCAAATTTTCGTATAATAATGAATATTAGCTGATAACGGAATGGAAGACGGAGCTCTCAATGAAAAACTTTCGATTCGAAATTCAGTCAAATCGCTGAAAAGGTATGGAAGTACATCCAGTCACACGAAGCTAAATGAAACATTAATTAAACACTCCATCTCGTCCACTGACACTCTGCAAGGCATTGCTCTGAAGTATGGTGTTACAGTAAGTTATCTGTTATTTCAATGCATTAGCACATCATGGATTGCGTAATAGTTTGTCCACGAGACATTTCGTTATCAAACTGACATTGATTGCTGTAATTTTTTTCATAGACTGAACAGATACGACGAGCCAACCGTTTATGGGCGAGTGATAGTTTATTTTTGCGCGAGTATCTTATGATACCTGTAGTTGTAAACAGTCCATTTTCTCCGTCGGAATCAAGCACCAATTTCCCGTCTAGCGAACCTGTCAGTGTTCAGTCCAACCCGCCAGTGACGGCGAGTATCGCCGGCAGTTTAGGCGAAAAAACTATTGACGAATTTTTGGGTAAAATTGACACATCCATTGCAATCACAAAGAGTGAGGTTAAGAAATGTCAGGGAAACAGTGAGTAAGTGTCAGATGAATGTCTATGTGCGTGCATTTCATTAAATAACTGCGTAAAACACACAGATTCTTGACGGATATTGATGGCGGTTATGAAAAGCGGAAACCTGTGGTGTCTCGTATGAGATTAGCGGCGAATAATAACTCCACGCCGGATTTGCTTCAAACGTCACATGCTGTTGTCATGACACAAGGAAGAAAGGTGCGTACATCGTTACAGCGACTCGCCCAACAACAAGACGAGATATTCGAGTTGTAACACAGGTCCGCCCGTATTAGCGTCACATCTTTCGAACTGAACTGAGCAGCTGTACCTAATTTCCAAAGATATATCCGATGTTACGCGTAGTGCACTAATCAACATTATGCTTTGTATAATCCTAAACCGAACTGTGATTTAACATTTAGTACATACGGCGTCGTGAATAGAATATTACTAGCAGTGTATTGATGTTTGACTAAAAGAAAAAGAAGATATATAATTTGTTATAACCGTTTCCAAGTATAACGTTACTCAGTTCAGATCGCTCGATGTCTTAATACCTTCTAGACAAAGAAACTAAATTAAAATGTGTATTGTGAATGCCTTAATGTAGAATCCCTCATGAAAATAATGTGTACATACTTTTATGTAAAAAAAAATGTAAGTACATTCTATTTGAAAAGTCGCTACTTAATGTTTGGATTAATTAAAGCAATGAGTTTTGTTATTTATTAACGAGTATAGCGTATATCACACTTTCTCTAGCGGAAAACTGTCATTTGCTATCTGTTAAAAGCACGTTTGAATTATATATGCATCGCTAATTTGTTATATAAATGAATTAACATATCCTATATATGTATGAATTGGTTCGTGAGTAGTCATTACGTAATAAACCAAGAACAAAAACTAATAAAAACAAACTAATACATATATATTTATTACATACATATATTTTGCACAAAATTTCAAATTTTCGCATCTACAATCAACAGACAACGAACATAATTCTTGCGTTTATTTATAAATATATTGGTTCATTTGTGTTTGCGTAACAGTCAATAATATTTCGTTATTCATTTCTAGTAATTAACATTTTAATTTTCTGCTCATTGCGTAGAATATTTGCATGTGTCATTGAAATTTGTTCGCGTTGTTTTGCAATATCGTCATCCATACGACTCAGCTGTTTCTTTAATGGTTCAATGGATTCTTCGTTTAACCTACAAAAAATACAAGATTAATATTGTGACAGATGTTATAATTAGTGCGTAAGTGTGAAATTCAAGCGACCTGTTTCTCTTATTTCATCATTGTATGGTCCACTAGTTAAATGGATAATATATTTGTTTAATATGTAAAAGAAAATAGTTTAATATAAAGACATGTTTATAAAATAGTGTTGGCGAGTTTGTATCCTTCAGTTTTCCAAAACAACATCTTACCTTTTTTGTGTTTTAATTTCACCGGATAACTTCTCGTTAATCTCCAGCCACATTTTCAATTCACTTCGCATCGAATCCATGTCTTCTTGGAGGAAATTCATTAGTTTACCAAGTGGATTTGCAGCCCGCGTCAATGTCTGTATAGAATCGCACAATCGTTTCATTTCTTTCCGTGCAATCTCGCGATTCTTCTTCCCTCCGGCTTCCCATTCAATTTCCACGCGCGGTTTCAAGTCCCCGCCATCGGGGACTGAATCACCCAGCTGTTCCAAGATCTGACCAACTAACAATCCTTTCTCAGCCGGAATCTCTGTTATTGTAGCGGTTGGAGGTTGGAATGTTAACTCCGGAGGCTCTTCCACTATCACAGTCTCCTCGTTATCCTCTTCTTCGTGGACAGCGAAGTTTTCCACTATCACATTTACCTGGACAAATTTTTTTCAACCGAAAATCAAACAAGAATGATCACCAAAGATTATTATTATCAATTACTTGAAAATCGCATCCAAAGCAAGGATATCGATGGTCTAATAGTACAGTATACACCAAGGGAGAGAAATGTCTTATTTTTCCCGAGGTGTAATTTGTATAAATACATCGAGGGAAAAATGGTGGCCTCTCCCGAGGTGTAACTACTATTTTTTCCACGATCGAGAGTAGAAACACCTAATTTCATAAAGAATTCTAATAAATCGGAGTGAAATTGCAATATTCGGAAGCCTTTGGCGATGTTTCCATGCAACGCGTACCACGGACAACAGACATTTGTTTACAAAAACCTTTGTCATAATAAAAAACTCCCGCTAGGAAAATAGTTGTCTTATTTCGTTCCTAGGGAGTAAATGCTTTACTTCTGTCACAATTTTGATGCCATAGAAACTGACTTCTACTCCCGGCCGTGAAAAAAATTCCTGGTCTGAATTTCAATTACACCAAACCTTATTATTACCTTTCCCATAGGAATAAGTTCATCGGGCGGTAAAATGATTTCATTCCGGTCCTTTAAACGCGGGGCTGCAGGTCGAGCACTTGACGGCCGAACACTTGGAGGCCTTAATGATGTCTTTGGTCGTACAAGATTCTCCATCTTCACTGGTTCTTTAGGCATCATTATTATGTCATCTTGGACTGAGTCTTTCTTCACAGATATCCGTTGCATTTCGGGTTCTTCACTAATAGACTTCTCAACTGTACTTTTCTCATCTACTAGTCCAGTTTCTTTCGACTTTTTAACCATTATTTTCTCTTCCATTGATACCTTAGGCGATGTATTCGACCGCATTTCATCCATTTTTACTTCTGGTGAAGTTGTTGGTTCAAGAATTCTCTCTTCCGGAACAATATTATTGCTAACAGAATCGATTTTATTCAATTCTGGCGGAGGAAATTCAACTTCAAGAGTTTTTTGTTCCTTTGGAACAATTTTATTGACAACCGAAGACTCCTTCGGTGATTCTGTAACCTTCTTATTGACATCTCGCGGCGATTTTTTCTTCTCTTTCGTTATATTTCTTGGCGATTCCCCTTTTGTAACCTTTGTTTTGCCCTCTGTACCGTCTGCTTTGCGACTAGATAACTTTTCTTTTTTGCCACCAGGTTCGTTTGACTTTGTTTTGGGACTTTCTTTAACTTTACTACTTTTAGAAACTTTAACTACTTTATCCGTACCTTTATTTGCGGTATTCGTACTTGTTGGCGATTGTTTTACTTTACTGTCCGGTTTCTTTTCATCTTTTGTTTTACTTTTCTTCTTATTCGGGCCCACGCCCCCTTGGATTTGCGCCACTGCATTTGCACTATCTAGTTTCTTTTTCAACGCGTATCCAATTGCTTGCAGCAATTCGTTTGTTTTTGTGGGTTCCAGTCCAGCAACAATTTTGCTTGGACGTGCAGTTATACTCTTGCCAGTAACAAGTGCTACAATAAATAACAATAAATTGAACTTGAATTAATCACTGATAGTTCTGACTTACTGATACAATCAATTAGCTTTTGTAGAAATGCGATCTTCATATCTCTGTCTTTTATATTGTCCGATTGTAATTCTAAAATAGTGTACAGACCAGAAAGAAATCCAGTTTCACGAACAACACTTGTGACAATATCGTGCAAGAAACGAAACGGTGGTTTCTTCAAATGTTTTTCACTGAGCACTGGTTTTTTAATGAACGATCCTAATGTAGTTTGAGTCAGTTTAATTACATCTGGCTTAATATCTTCCGTCATGTTTTTGTTTTACTAATCTTCGTCATGTAATGAAAAGTATGCGTAGAATGCATATCAGTGTTTTGAATTTTCGTTCCCATGGCAACCAGATATTTGACAAGTGTTACGTGAAGTTGTCTCCCAACAGTACTACCAATATTTAAGACGCCAACATTTGGCGCGAACATTTAAATAGCATATATACGTAGCACAAAACCAACTTGGAATATTTAATTCATTAATTTACTTACAATTTTGACATCAACAGCACTTGAAGTTTCCTTGGGAATAGACATTATACATATAGCACTAAATACTACGGGGAAATAGGAGAATTATTATTTAATGTTAATAAGCAGCTATATGAAATTATCTATGGCTCATTTAATTACGTTTTTATAACGGTGTGTGTTTATAGGTTAATAGTTGTTAATTGGTTTGAACATATATGTATATATTGTATTTAATACTAAACCACCATATTACATTAAAAGAGAATTAAGTTTTATTTTAAATACAGTATTTTATTATAGATATTCTGTTATTAGCGTGTTCAGAAATCCGTATTATTATGAGGTATATGTAACATTTGAGGTTTCGGGACTGAAGAGACCCATATACAATTATTATTATTTACAAAACAAAACTATCGTCGCCTCGTATCATTTATTTATTATTTAACTGAAAATAGCATGTAGTATCATTGAAAACGTTGAGAATTTGTGGTATCAAATCAACAACATATAATTATAACATCTATGCATCGGATCTTGCTTAAAAGTAAATAGTTCTCGTGTGTTACATGTCATAAAATCATTCAGATAACTGTTCATATTTGTGTCTGCACTTGTGTGTATTTGTTAGTCAACGCTAGCAACTTCAGAATCCTGTAATAGAGATTTATATCAAATCATAAAGTAACATTGTACGAATCTATTTGGACATAGCAAAAAAATCCAAAACAAAAGTAGTCATTCTCAAAACATGCTATTAATAACTGAAATTATTATCTATGTATACATCATCTACATTTGTATATAGTACACACATTATGCTTAGCTGCTTATCTAAGCAATGCTGTAAAAAATAATCGTTCATATTTCACACAACAACAAATAATTCATGAATCGTGAAATCGTTAAACAACTTTTTACATCATATATAATAATATACTACACATATCTAAGTTCAAAACAATGAATTATGTTCCAGCCCGATTACTTACATCGCATATTCAATTTACAGTTGGCTGTTTACTAGAAATATTATAAATCTTTCTTAGTTTTTTTTTTTGTAGAAAATCATACACACACACACATATATAGTTTCTAAGCAGCTGGCATTACTAATGTAAAATATCATTTCCGTCATTTGGTGCAACGGAAGAGTATTTTGAAGCGGATCAAACACATTACTCAACATTCTACGTAAAAACTATAGTATGTGGTATATCGTTCATATGCAGAGTGACACAGGTAGGGTAGTACTGAATCCATTTATGATGGGGCAGGGGCCATTTTATTATTACAAAACTGAAATGTACAACTAACATGCATTGTTTCAACACGTTCCGATACAACTCGTAAACGTCAGATTGTAGTTGTGTTATTATAGGTTAAGTATTTCATTATGTACAGATTTCTACAAACACACAATTGTTAAGTCTATTGCATTGCAGAAATAAACACGCACACACACACATATACCATCTTTATATAATAAGTAATTATTATTTGTTTGTTTTTTATAAATATCTCTGGTATCATTAAATCTATATGTGCAAACGACTCTTGCCACTATGGAACAGTTCAAGTTAGGTTATTGTTACGAATACAATTAGCTTGTGTTATGTTTGCTCTTTTTTTAATAAACAGCTATAGATATTATGCTACAAAAAACACACATTTTTAACCATATACACTTGTTCCCTAGGTTCGTTAAAAAGGATGCTACTAAAAAATAGGAAAAAAAAACCAATAAATGTACAACTGACTTCAAACAAATTCCATAACATGTACGTGCATCGTGACGATTCGTTTTCGTTCTATACATTTATTACTAACGTTAAACATTCACAAAATATCCATACTGAACTGAATCTTTTAATATATATATATAGACAGATATCAATGTTTAGCATTAATATTTGCGTAAATATGTACGTGACATCGGATCAAAGTATCAATGCGCATTTAAGTCATCGTGTTCCGTGTCTGTCTGTTGCAAGTCAACTAAGTATTTTGTGAAACTGTTACATTATTACATACAATACATCGGAACGATAATATATTAAGTAGTAAAACTGACCAGAAAAACAAATTCAAGAACTGTACCGATGGACATAGCACACAATATTAATTATCGGATACTTTTATTTCAATTGATAACACGCATAACGTAAAATACAATTATTAACGGACTGATGCGAGAGTAATGCGAAACGGAATATAAGCAAAAGTTATGTTAACAGTACGTGCTGTTCTGTCACACAACGAAGATGAGTTGTGAAAATATAAACATCTGTTTCACACATTGCTTCAACTAGAGACAAGCGCAGTGTTACGGTTACGTTACGTTACGTTACATGTCTAATATGTATAGTTTTTGGTAATACGATTAAGAAAGTAAGGTATGTTTTTTACAAAAATCTCGTACAAGAATATACAACGACGAAACAAACCAACAGCAGCGATGCTCAGTTCAGCTGGTTTATATTAATATTTATTATGTATTATTATCGTTTTTATTAAGTTGTTGCTTGCTTGCTTGCTTTATTATTTCAAACTAGAAAGAACTCTTTGCGGAAAATGTACATTCAAGAAAATCATCAACAGTTCTGGCATTGGTTGATTGGTGCAAGTTTTAATAACGCATATTTCAAAAGCAAAGAATCACAGTTCCCAGACAGACTACAGTTGTGTGAAGAGGAGGTTTTTAGTAGTTCGATTCATAGCACAAACTTACACTTTCCGCCTGGCCCGGGCACAAATCTTTGAAAACTTGTTCAACATATGCTCGCCTGGAATGTCAAATAAGGAAATAAACATCTACACATATGCAATAATGATTAAACGAACTCACTTTGCTGCTAATCCACCACCGGGAGGTAAGCCTTGAATATCCAAATCTAGTAATCGCTGAAGCACGCAGGGAAATTCAACGTTGTCGCCTTGTTCCACTAATTCTGTAAACACACAGATCAAATAAAATCAAAACACCACAGATCACAACAAATAGAACAGTTTGTTTATTTACACAAACACATATATCTATAAAATATAACAACAAAACTGTACATGATTAACTAATCAAGAAAACTACTTTTTGACACGTTGAAAACAGTCTATCTTTGTTACAAGTCTATTTTTGTACTCGTATTTTGGGGTCAACTAATAATAATCTCTAAGAATAGGTGAGCGAGTATTATTTATACCTGCCCGTTAACATGATGCTGGAATCTAAAGATTTACATCATTTTTACAAACATGGAAGACGTTCAAAATGACATTATACTGTTGGTAGTTTAGAATTTCAATACTGTAAAGGTGAACTATTATGTAAACATTCTGAATTGTCATGGTTACAGGACCGTGCTTAAAATATTTGGCGCCCGTGGGCTACTGAATTTTGTAAATATTCATACGGCTGAAGCAAAATTGCCGCTCCAAAATGGCTATTGCATCGGAGATGTAGCCCACTTGGTTATATTTTAAGGCGGCCGTGTATATTTTATAATACCGGATGTAACAATCCAAGAAAAAAGGAGATAATACTTTATATGCACTAGTAACATGTGTTGAGCACATGCATGATGGGACATTTAACAGGAAATATTTGTACTAAATGTGCCTAAGGTATAAAACTAAAACAACCTTTGATTTGTCGTTCAATGGTGGCTTCTAATTCTTGTTCAGCTTTGATTGCCTCCGCAGTGGGCCGTGGTCCCCCAGGAAACACAACCAATACGATACTCATGTTATCTCGGCTTCCCTAGGATTATTAAAACAAATGTCTCTTACTTTAACCTGTTCATTCGCGCGTCTCTAAACTATATTACAATAGAAATGATTCTAAAGCGTGTTACTGTAGTGTGGATATTGGAAATAAAACTTACCTTGTAGAGACAAGTATCCACGACTTGACTAGTTACTAACTCCAGGTCATCTGTCAACTTCAACCGTGAATGGATGTACTGACAGAGGTCTTCGTTACTCATAACATCCCATATACCATCGCACGCCAGCACCAGGAACTCATCGGACTGATCGTCACGCTCACGGACGAATATCTCCGGTTCAGGGGACACCAGCTGTTCACACTGGCCACGGCCCTCGACATTCTTGTACTCGTAGTCGCCAAGCGCCCGACTCACCGCTAAACTACCATTCACACGTTGTATCATCACGGACCCGCCCGCTTTTTGAATACGATCACGTTCAGCAGGTAACGCCGGCTTGTGATCCCGGGTCGAGAACACCGGGATACTGCCCCGACACAATACCGCCCTTGAATCGCCACAGTTGGCTACGTATATCTGTCGCGGCGATATGAATGCACACACAGCCGTCGAACCACTTTTATCCTCGCCCGACGACATCTCCGGCAATTCACGCATACGACTGTCCAACTGCAGGAAGCCGCAATGGATGCCCTTGGTCACGTCGTCGGGAAACTCTTCCGTCTGCATGATACACTCGAGTAGGTGCTCCGAGCAATGGGCCGACACTCGGGCACCTGCATGACCGTCGAACACGGCAAAGTAGGACCAGTCCTTCAGCGCACCGTCCAGTCCGGTTTTCGCACGATGTGCGTCTTCCATTTCGACGCGCCATCCTTGCATACTGGCAACGCCGTAACGGAGACCGTTGCCCGATCCATGTTCTTGGTATTTGTCTGTCTTTGGTTTATCGAGGAACGTACCCATTCTGGCTTGTGCACAATGAGTATGATACTTTATCGGTGCCACATATTTAATTAAAACTATATATATTTCTGCGAAACAAAACAAGAACGATACAAATTTAGTAAATTGTTGGTTACAGTGTGTGTGTGAGAAAAAAAAACTATTTACCTACAAGATTTTCCTTTTACCACAAAATGTTATCTAAAGAAAAAGTGTCATAATCCAGTGTCAATAAATACGTTTGTACATACACACCTTTGTACTTTTCTACGGTTAACAAGTCTAACTGAATTACGCATTTAGCAATGTTATATTATCATTTTAGATTCTATAATAATAAACACAGAAACAAAATTCTAAAAATGGCGGAATCAAAATACGTTACGCGTGCGCTTCGCTAAAAATAGATCTCGTGCATTACATCATTTTCGACCAATGGAGCAAAAGATGTACCAAAGAAAAGAACAATAATGAACTTATCCACTACACGCAATGATACCACTACACAAATATTTGAGCGCATAAGTTGCTAATTTTGGCGCTCAATTTAAAATTTCAAACATAACTGCTGTAATGAAGCTTTTATATTTTATGGTTATGTTTATGTATAATAATCTTGCAATGTGTCATTTGTCAAATTATCCTTGAATAATATTCTTTGTATTGTTCATTTTTCAAATGTAAAGGGAAATGATCAAATCGGGAAATTCCAATTTTGAAACAATGAAAGTTAAAACTAATATTATTCGTATTGAAACCACAATAAATTTTACATTATGGATTTGCTCAGTAAGCTATGCTATCTATGAAACATATCAAGTTGGAAATCGTAATTAGAAAAGCACAATAATAGTTATATTATAGTTTTATTAATTTCTGGTTTTATTAGGTTTCTTTTCATATCATTTTGACGATAAGTATAAGGATTTTTCACATGATTGGAAATGGTTAGGAAGGAAAAAGGATAATTCAGATCCTGAATGGAAATATGGGACTCGATTGTTAAAAGAAATAGTTCCTTGGTACATGGTTCATTTCATGATTGCTGAAATTTTGCGGCAATGTAACAGGAAAGATCATTCAAAGAAAAGGAAAGATGTAAATACACAATTTGTTGATATGTAGAAAGTTATAACAAAAATATCTGTTTCAGTATCTCAAAATATGGTACATATTCATTGGCATATCATTTTGCATGTACCATTTAGGATGGAAAATAACCATTTATTTTCTATTTCAACCACTAGTCGGATACGTATTAGTACAATTCAAAAGCAAAACCGTAATTTGGTTGTGTAATTTAGGTTCTTTAGTTGTAATCAATTATTACGATTTCTTTCAATTGGATTTTTCTCACTTAAGTGATTATAAACAGCACATTTCAATCTCTGCTATGGCTTGGATCAATCTAAGAAGTTTAAATTATTTTCTGGATGTTACAATAAGTAGTAAACTGCAAAAATGTAATTTCGAAAATGTATTAACAGTTTGTGCTTACTGTTTCTACTTACCGATCATGTTTTATGGTCCCTTGATCTTATTCACTGATTTTAATACAATATTTGAACAAACTAACATGCCAATTGTGAAACAACGATACAGAAAATTATTTACTAATTTAATTCGTTTTATTTTCTGGTTGTTTTTCACTGAACTAATGTTGCATTACGTCTATGTTAATGCATTATCATATCAAAGTGAGGTAAGCCAAGATCAAGCTTATTCTAAACGCATTTTTTACAAATTTGACGTTTCAGGTTGTTAGTCAAATGAATCTATGGGCTTTATATGGCCAGGGCTACTGTATGGGACAGTTTTTTCACATAAAATATCTAGTTTTCTATGGAATCAGTACAACTATTGCGCAGTTTGAAGGTATTATTGTGCCAACAACTCCAAAATGTATTGGACGGATACATTTATACTCCGATATGTGGAAGTATTTTGATCGTGGCTTGTATCTGTTTTTATTGAGGTATGTTATAGGTTATTACATAATGATTTTACACAATTTCTCATGTTTTTTCTACATTAGGTACATATACATTCCAATATTTAGCACAAAGAAAACACTGATAACGAAACTATTTGCTTCGCTTGTGTGTTTCTTGTACGTGTATGTTTGGCACGGGACACAAGTATTCATTGCCGTATGGTCACTGTTAAACTTTATTGGTATCACTGTAGAAACAGTCTGCAAGGAAATGTCCAAAACAACACTATACAAAAACGTAATAATGAATAATATGAGTACGCAGATGCATCGGAGATTAACGTGCGTTTTGGCAACTCCACTATTTGCAATGTCTGCGCTGTCAAATTTCTATTTCTTTGCTGGAAAAGAAGTCGGCGATATTTATGTTTCGAGATTTGTGCAAGGTGACACTTCGCTGTGATATTTGTGAATGTAAAATGCATTTTATTTTTGTGTTACAGGTCAATTGTCATCACAATGTATGATTTTAACAATCTTGTATTTCGGTAGTCAAGTGTCTGTTGAAATAAAGAATTGGGAACACACATATGAAAAACACGCAAATGTCAAATAATCAGAGTAGAATTTATTATATATCTAATTACAAAATGTAAATATACAAACAAGCAATCATCTCCGTATTATAAATGAGGTGTGTTTCAAGACATTAAAAAATATATTTATATAGAAAAAAAAAGTTAATATACTCAAATGAATTAAACACATTTACATCATCTGAATTATTTCCAATCATCACAGTAACTTTTGCTCACAACCCAGCGATTCAGTTTACCTTTGTGTTGGTCTACCACTGCCCATGATCGAGGAGCCATTTTGGCTGTTCAACATCCGTTGTAACCGATTCCGTTTCAACCGTTCCATCGCTTCTAGCCGTCTTTTCTCGATTTCATTCTGTTTTCGTTTCCATTCGAGTTTCGCTCGGGCTTCTTGGCGTTTCTTTTCAATCTCCTCGGGAGAACATCGTATTTTCAGTGCATTCGAATATTTTGTGTATAAATCTTCTGATTTCGTCCGTGGAAATACACTTGAGTTGGTTGACACAACTGGTTTTTTGGTCAAATGAAAATCTGGCATTGAATTTGTCCTAGCAATTGATCGCGGACTATTTGTAGTTCGAACTGGCAAGTTGACAACGGACGGTTGAGATAATGTACCAGTACCCGAGGTACTACTGCCTTGTGACAGTAAATTTATGTGTTCCTCTTTAACTTCTTCCAAGAATACATCGAAAGAATCATCTTTAATGAAGTTATCAGAGGTTAGAATTTTATTTTCGAGTTTCGGCACATTTTTACTATTGTTTGCACTTAGATTTCGCGATGAATTTTCAAAGAAAGCTTTTTCAACTTGTTGACTACACTTAATCATCTCTGCATCAAACGAATCATCATCAAATAAGTCACTGTTGTCCCTATTATCTAGTGGAGTTTCTGGTTGTAAGCATATACCGTCATCTTCAATCACTAAACAACTTTCATTACTGTCACAACTCTCACTCACTGGTTCACTAAGTTTACTTGTCAGTTCCTCCAATTCAGCTTTCAGCGAACCAAACATTGGCAGGCCTTTCACAATGGGTATCCGTTTCTTTGGAACATTTGGTGATGAATGTAGAATGCGTCTGCTTTGTAAACAACGATTATTTTTCGACTGAGGCGAATCCCAGTCCCATATAACATCCAGATCGTCATCTGCACTGTCTTGAGTAAATCGCATCGTAAACGGACTCAAAAGTTCATCATCGACATCTTCCCGATTAACAGATCTCCGCGAAACAGGTGTACTAATTGGTGGCACTTTCTTATAGTCTACTTCAGCAGGCAACTTTTCGGCTTCTACAGTTTCAGAGCCAGTTTTGTCTGAAATATTTACAATCAGATGTAAACATGGACAAAGAATTAAAGATATCTACATTTACCTTCGGGTTTTTTCGATTCTTTACTTTGTAGTCGAGATCTTTTCGACACTTTAGATTTGAACATTTCAAAAAAATAAAATATACTTTGTGCAGGTTAACTTTTCTGACAATAATATTAGACCAACAGTAATTAATAAATTTAGACACGAGACGTAAAAATAAACGAGTCTCCCTTAACGTTCAATGTTAGCTCCAAATATACGTAAAAACATGCAAAGTAGAAATAAAGATACATGCACCTAACTTTATGATTGACACTCCGGCTTTTAAAACAAACCGTTTACAAATGACATTTGGGTCACGTGTCCACAATCATGAAGTTTGAATATAAACAATAAAACGGTTGGCAACAATGGCAATAACATTACATTGTAAAAAAACGCACCAAGTTAGTGTGACAGCTGTCAACACAGCTTTCTATTTAGATTATTTGAGTGCAGTAAAATGATTGAAGTGACTGCAAAATTAATTAGAGGGTCTGTATATTTGTCAGGAGAGACTGTTGAATGCTGTATTACGTTCAGTAATCCACTGTTGCCTGACTATAAAATCGCCCAAAGTCATTACGATTCATTTGAAAGTTTAGCATGGGCATCGGCTCAAATACACTGTCAATGTACGACCGATGCAAAAGTGCATAACCGGAATGAACCACAAGCACTTGTGCCTCCAACAAAAAGTGATACATCGTTAGCAATTGGTGGGCCGGATTCCGGTAAAATAGAGATTGCTACTAAACCTCGCATTTTGTTCTGCGATTTACGACTTTCTCCAGGCGAGAGCAGATCATGTAAATATACCACGTGAACAAGTCAATCTGTGTCTTAAAAACATTATTTGTTTAGTCATTTACCGTGAAACATTGCCCAGTGACGCACCACCATCATACAGAGGACAACTTGTCAAATATTCGTACAAAATAACCGTCGGCACCCAGCGCGTAAATAATCCTATAAAGTTGCTGAAAGTTCCTTTGCGAATTCTGCCCATCAGTACGTTAGGTTTAGCGGACATAAACGTTCTGTGCAATGACACTAGTGAGGAATTGACGCCGGCCAATCCATTTCTGGAAACCACACAACGCGAAACTCCCCTAGACATTGCACTGCAAGCACTACAGGTTAAAATGTGTTACCATAGTTACCAACAGCTGTCAACTAAATAGCAAATGTTATTGTGTAGAATATCACGGCCAGACGAAGTCCAAACTTTTACATGATATCAAATACTCGTGGCAAAGTGGGCCGCTTTTGTCTGTTCAAATCGTCGTACAAACTTGGTGAAGATATCGTGGGTACATTTGACTTTTCCGTGGCAACCGTACGTTGTATCCAGGTGTCTGTTTCACTGCAATGCGAGGAGGAATCCTCGGTTGAGATAAGAAACAAACAAGTGAAGCAATCACGCGTTGTCACGTACAATAAACATCATGAAGTGTGCCTTGGATTGAAACATTCGCAACTGATCTTGCCAATTCCTTTACATGTAACACCCGCCTTCACTACACCATTAGGTAAGGTTATATCTAGTTACCGGTTGCGTCATTGTTTGTGTATTTATTGCTTTGTTTCAGTGTGTTTAAAATGGCGGTTGCATTTTGAATTCGTCACCAGTACGGACAAGGGCTTAGAAACGCCCGGCTTAGACCAGTGCGGCTGGCAAGCACCGGCGGAAATCCCTATTGAGACTATGATTTGGAGTTTACCAATTCGACTGTTCTCTACAACTCCTCTTCATGTGTTACAGGGACTGCAGTCAAGTCCTCCACACTCGTTAATCATTCGCTAACAAATATATTATGCTACAGATAGATCAAATAAGCTTGTCCGAAAAAAAAACTACATTCTACAGAGTATATCAATATTTACAGCAGCAGGAGGTATTTTTTTACAAGCTTATTTGATCTCTCTGTATATATAAGTTCATGGTGGTTGAATGTTTACGGAAAAAATATTACAGATATCATATACTATTTGATAATTTATTTAACTATAATTATGATTATTACATAGATCAACAGCAATTAACAATAAAAACAAATGTTTTTGTATAAAATTTTAATGAACAATATCCCTGTACCCACACAAGTTACAATTGAATTTACATCGTACGACCAACTGACGAATTCAGTTTTACAAATATGTATACTACTCAATCAATGATAAATATTATTTTTAATAATACTGAAGCACATGAATTAGGCCATTCGTTTAACAAACAACACGTTTTGTATCATTTTTTTTTTGTTTATTTGTTTTTTGTTTGTAATTTGGAGTCCGACACAACAAACTCAATCGGTAACAAAAAAATCAAATGTCATCATCACAGATTTAACCTTGTTGCTAGATTTTACGGAAGCGAAAACGATGTTCATTTTTGTTCTTAGAATAATTTAATTAGAGATTATTGCTTCGAGACAAATAGTGCGTCTGTAATTTTGGAAAACATAGTGTATAAATTTCTTTTCAAAGTTGTTTTGGAATGATTAAAAGTATTTGATCATCGTGTGTGAGTGTTTTTTTTTTCGTGTATGCTCAATACAATGATCTAGAAGACAGAATAAAACTACAATAAAATTGATCGTGTACTCCAGCGTTTTGAAGCATTATTTAAACATAGCGAAGTAAACGCAAATACAGCCGAAGCTCTCTTAACCTTAATCAGATGTATGACGAGTATAACCTTAGTTTTAGGCAACCAGCTGTCAAAATTAATGTACATAAATACATATTAGAAGTTTTTTTCATACATATACAATCCTAAAATAAGTTTCTATGCCTTCTTTTCACTTGTCTTATTAAAGGCAAAGTTATTCTGAAGGAAAACATCGCGGGAAGCCGCGACCGGTTAAGAGAGCTTCCACTGTAGTTGAAAACTCTAATTTCTCATCTACGTCAACATTTGTTCGGCGAAAGTCAGCTCCATAACAACATATATTATGATCAATTAGAAACAGTACGGGGTATATGTATGTATGGTGTATTCACATCCATCTAGGAGTGACGTCACATCAGGGAAATTTTATTCACGACATACACAAAACAAGCGCTCTCTTTCCTACACATTTGACTCAATAATTCGTTTGTTTTTTTATGACGTCACTCCTATATGGACTTGAATACATTTACGTCCAAGATCACAGTATTATTATATCGGTAATGTCGAAGCCATTAATACCATACGATAACGTTACCGTCTATATATATATATAAGTGTGTATGCGTTCCTAATAACATGTTTGTCCCATAATATTCCCCAGCTACCCAACACACTAGCAAAAAGCAAAAGTCTGCATTAAAATCTGTCATCGATACAATAGTACGGTGATCCTGTTTGTAAATGTGGCAACACTGCATGATTTCATATGATGAAACGTGTAAAATAAATTAACAAAACGATATTGACAGTTCCTTTCCCTTGCTACAGTAGCATATCCGCTCACAGCATTTGATCTTGTATAAAATATACGTATTGAAATGTGTCTTAAAACAAAATGAAATATACAGGAAGCGAGCGAGTGGATTCGTTGTTTGTAAAAAATAATAAAATCCTCCGGCTACACAATTAATCCAATGTTCAATGGAAACTCTTAATGTGTAAATAGCTATTTAACGATATGAGTCTTACAACGTAATATTTGAGCTTGTGCACCACATATTCGAATTATGTGTACCGTGTGTCTGTCCAAACAACCAAATGTACGTCATCGTTCAGGGAAAACCTAACAAGCATAAATATCACTATGCATTTGTAAATATATTTTTAATCGCCATTTTATTTAATTTTTTTATTATTAATATGCACGAAAAAGCCATTAATATAACTAATAATGTTAATAAAAATTTCTATTAAATTATTTTTCGTTCATTCTACATCGAATTAGTTTTATTTTGTTTTTTACTAGTGGCAACGCTGAAAACAAATATTACACGTTTATAGTTGACGTTCTGTAGCGACTTGTATTCTGTGAATGTGTTTTCGTGTGGCCGAACATTGTTTTAATCCGTTTTAGAACTCGTGTAAACGTGATGGAACATGACGCCATACTTTCTAGTGATATTGCAGTGATGACGTGAACTGGTTGTTTGGTTAGACACAGTATAATAGCAGAGTGTATTCAGTAACAATTGAGTATTCATTCATAAATATAACAGTTAAAACACAGAACGTACTTAACCAAAGATATAAAAATATATACGTTTTTTTTTGTTTCGTTCTTAAAAATGATTAAATCGTAAATGGGGGGGGGGGGGGGGGTAGGAGAGATCGGTGTAAAAAGAGATTCAAAGTAATCGGAGTCGTAGTAATATAGTTTAGTTGTAAGTGAAATATTTTCTACCGGTAGCTAGATATCTTGTTCGGACCTCAATTCCTTATTCGGATCACATGGATATAAGTATTTCTGTACCGCAACAACTCTTACGTTTTAATGCGCCGCCATCTTGCGCGTGCGCTATGGAACCAGTTTGTTTTGACAGGTCAGAGTCTTTCGGAGTTGAACGTATCCCAGCGTGCATCGTCCGACTCATGTGTCAAATAGCGGGTACCTACCTGAGATTCTAGCGAACGTAAGTCACACCAAGTCTGATAATCCTGTATAGACAAAGACGAAACACACAGACACTAGAAGTGAACAAGTAACAAATATTATTCATTTACCTGTAACCAAATATGCAGCAATGATTTGTCAACAGTGTACCGCTTTCGCTGTTTCACTTGCAGCAAATTATTAATGAGATCAATGGCTGGAACATGTAACAAGGTTAGTACATTTTTCTGAAACATTTACCGGAGTATTTACAATTACCATCAGATGATATCTCCTTCCACGGATTTGGCGGATACATAAAAGCTGCATTCTGAATTTGTTCATTGATATCTTCGTCTTCATTGAACGGAAATGTACCACTTAAACTTACGTAGACAATTACACCGACACTCCACATATCTAGCGAACGATTATAACCTTTATTTCTCAGTACTTCCGGAGCTAAACACAATAAAAAACATAATCTAATGACAACCATTACAATATATATCTTCCACGACCTTCTCGATTAAAATTAATCGAGTTATACCAACCTAAATATGCAGGCGTACCAACAACGGACCGTCGGAAAGATTTCTCCCCTATAATTCTAGCAAACCCAAAATCACATAACTTCACCTGCGGAAACTCCGCATCGGAACTGAGCAACACATTTTCCGGCTTCAGATCACAGTGCACGATGTTCTTACTGTGCAAATGTTTCAACGCTACCAAGATCTGTGTAATGAGAAACTTTGTTACACGTTCGCTTAGCCGGCCGTTGTCATGATGAAGTATCATCTCCAACATGTCACCCTTTAGTTTCTCCATAACCACGAATATACGCTCGGGCGTTTCGAACATACGTTCCAGATTGACAACGCCCCCGTGCGACAGATTCTGCAGAATTGCAACTTCATTCTTCAGTTGCGCTTCTTGTTTTGTTGGGAACCTAAGTTTATCGATAACCTGTGCGAAAAATGACAGTTGACGAAAATAATTTTCCACTGTATTCGGCCAAACAACCAATTCACGTCATCAATGCAATATCACTAGAAATTATGACGTCATGCTCGATTACGTTTACACGCGTTCTAAAACGGATTAAAACAATGTTCTGCCACGCGAAAACACATTTACAATAAAAGTCGTTAAGAAACTTCGACTATAAACGAGCCATATTTGTTTTCACCGTTGCCAATAGTAAGAAAACAAAATGAAAATAATTTCATGAATGAACGAAAAATAATTTAATAGAAATATTTATTAACATTATTAGTTATTATTAATGGTTTGTTCGTGTATACTAATAATAAAAAACTAATAAAATATCGATTAAAAATATATAGTGATATTTATGTTTGTTAGGTTTTCCATAAACGACGCTGTAAATTGGTTGTTTGACTGAATACGGTGTAACATGTAACCTTGTTTCATTCGTATAGTGAATAAAGCTTACCTTAATAGCTACGGGCCGCTGTGTTCGTTTATGTACACCGCCGTACACAATTCCAAATTGCCCTGAGCCAAGTACTTCATCGGGGAATATCTCATACACCTGATTCATGTCCGTGACTTTGTCTTCACTTTCTCCAGTGTCATCGCCTTCTACAATAACAGTTTCACGGATATTTACAAATGAAACTAGCACTGATGCAAGTGTGTGTGTGTGATTTATAGCGATGTATATGTGTGTGTTGTATGTGTAAATAAATGAGAAGCGCAAGACTCACTAGCAGTGACAGGCATCAAGGCCTGCCTGATTGACGTCTCCCAACTCTTAGCCAGGTACGCTCCGATACCGCTGTCTGGGGGCGGGAGAATCACGGTGTCACCGTCGCGTAACTTGTACAGCGGGTCCTGGCCCACATAGTAGTCTACGTTCGTAGTGCGCAGCTCAAAACAGTGCATCACCTCTAAAATGACAATGAATGTAACATGAAATTAAAACATACTGAAGTCAGTAAACGATCGAATATGACGTTTTGTAGCATTAAGAATGTTCATTGAAAGACCGAAATCACCATGTTTAATATTAAATCCACTAGGTTATCGTGCAAAGTGACAGATACGAGTCAAAAAAAATTAGTTAATTTACCTCCTTGTTTGACCCGGGCAGTATCCACAGCCAACACATCTAACAGCGGTATTTCCTTATAGTACTTTGATCCTTGATCACTTTGGAATAACGTTATAGACTTCGTGTCCAGTCGCCAGTAATGTCGGCGAATCAACTTATCCTTGTTGGTGAAATGCACTAGCCAACCTTCTTTAATCACTTTGGATCCACGCCTTTTCGTGTGTTTCACCGACTGTACGATTCGCATCAGCGGAATATTAGCACTGGGCGATGATGAGGAACTACAACTAAGAACGGTTATGAACTATAGTTCAGAATGTTTTGAACTATAGCGCAGAATGTTATGTATACCTGGAAGGCACCGATTTCTCCGATACACTATCTTCATCGTGCACCGGGATAACATCTACTAAACTGTTCGAACCGTTCTGTTGATGCGGCGGTGCAGATGGGATCAGCGTTTCCGTATCGCTACAGTCATCCTCGGTCAATGTTTGATTGAAATTGCATTCGCTGCCGGTGAAACTATCTGCATATTCACCACTGGCTAGAAATAAAATATAACTTAAGCAACACTTCGCTGATTTTCAGTGAAAACAAAACTGTTTAGATTAAGTGCACTTATTTCACGAACACGTTTTAAATCAAATGTCATGTTACCTGTCAACTCTCTAGGATGTTCTCCGATGCAATCTTTTGGTATTTTATCAACGCACTTTTTGTGCGCATTATAGTGACAGTCTTTGCACTGCAGGCCTTGTTTAAACAGTCCTCTGAGCAGTTTCTTACAGTACTGACAGATGGTGGGTCGAGTGTACGAGTGCAGCACAAATATATGCGGAATACGCATGCGCCCCGACATTTCCTTTTCCACCCATGCTGGACGGCCGCCCAGAGACGGGGACCTGCTCTGCCGTGAATTGAAATTACTGAGCTGTGAAAGGAACCATCATTTAGAATTATACTCTTTCATATAATTGACATTTAACCAAATTATCACTCCGCCATTAACCAACAAATTGACGAATCAGTAGTAACAGTTATTTTTACGTTTAAAACATCCATTGAAGCACACCATACCGTTACAAATAAATAAAAACAAATTAGTTTAATAAAAATTTATTCAAAGTAAAAACAATTATAAAAATATAGAACAATATATAAAAAAAATATAATACCACAACCACAAGTAAAACGGGAATGTATAAAAATAATACTTTGTAATACACATGAGATTCGCAGCATACAATTCATTTAAAACAAATTGTATAAAAAAGCGGTCATGAATTTTGACAGCTGCCAATATTTTCTAACCTCAACCACTGATATTGTTTTCTTATGTATGCGTGATAACGCAAAAGTAAACGTGTTGGTTATTCGTTGGTTTTTTTTAGTCTTCGATTTTGGTAATATTGCTAAAAAAGTTGGCAATCCTTACCAAGCCTGATTCTTCCGTATTGCCAGAGTTCGCTGACGTTAGTGATGAGTTTGAGCCGCCAGAGGGACTGCGCGGCACTTGTAATGTACTCGACCGTCTCCGTTGTTTATCATTGTTGTTGCCCGACCCGTTCGTGCCCAATAGCGTGTAAGAACAATTGTTTGGCACCTTGACAACGCACCGCTTGTGATAGTTTTGTCCGCAACCTGAAAACAATTGACATATAAGGTAACATTCACACTGTCACTATAGAAACACTATACGTACCATCACATTTGAGACCTTGCCGAACTAAACCAAACAACATTTCGCCGCAGAAGTCACAAAATGTCGGCACCTTATACGAATGCACGGATAATGCATGCGGACGAACAACTGTTACATCTGCGTCGGCTCTGACAGGAGCAGCTAAAACAACAGACACACACACACAGTCCACCATTTTGTTTTTACCAGTGACAGTTGCTAGTTACCTGTCAAAACAATTTCAACCACGGTTTCATCTGTAATATCCGAGGCTGAATTAATGAACTGCAAGATATTATTGGTGTTGTACTCGTGCCGAAATAGCAGCAGCCTGTCATTTAATCGGTTCAGTCCATTATCGGGAAGCTATAAGCACACACTTGTCAGTAAACTGTGTTTGTGGTTAGGACATAATGCACTACCTTGTTATTAATAAAATCGCACGCCAGATCCTTCAGTGTTTTCAGTGTAAGTGAACTGTGTGGAACGGTGACCGTGTCTCTAACTAAACCGAATTGAAAGAGAAACGTGATTTCGGGACCTTCCATGCTTGCTTATTGAATGTCCCTGCACAAGAAGACAAATTAAATACTAATTAACAATGTGAACAAATAATTTGTATAACTAAATGTCAATCATAAATAACCAAAAGGTTTAATGAGAAAAATGTCACACTGTTTCAAAATTATGTTCGAATGTGTCATTACCACTGACAGAAATATTTTAATGATATACGATGGATTTTGACAATACCTTTTGTGAATAACAAACGTAAATAGTATAAACGTTAAAGAAGTGGACCAGTCATACAATTTAGATTCGTAAAGAATGACACGGTTCGGAAAAAAAAATGTTCAATAATTTAATCCCGTTAACCACCTGATGAAGATGACCAAAACTTATTTTCTTACACCATCTTTCACGTAACACGAGAAACTGTTTTTACCAAATATGTCAACATATTACTAGAGATTAATCAATAATGTATTAGTGAAAATATATTATCTTACATTTATTATGCCCTACTCACGAATTACTCACATTTCAAGTAATTAAATTTGTTGTATCAAAAAACAGACTGTACTGAACTTAGTTACTAAATTTTGACAGCAGATAATGGTAACCAACCTTTTAAATTAAAACTTTACTGACTATGTGCGACTATACGTGACTGGTGTGAACTTCACAGTAAATGTGACAGTAAATTGTGTTTTGTGAGAGAGAGAAAGAGAGAAATGAGAGATAACGTTTACAGAAAAATGAGTCAGTCAAAAGATTAGTAATTATTGTGTTTTGCTTTGCAACATGAAAAATTAAATTGAATGTCTGATAGTGATAGTGAACTTGAATCCGCGTCCGAAAATACGAGATTGATGGACGCACACGTATCTAGGAATACGGGGCTGGCAGATCCGTCTGAACCACAGCCAAAGAGACGAAAACCTCGCGGCGAGACATCAGCTCATGTAAATTATGGTTCAGTACGTCGCAGTTGCATCTGGTGTTTATAATTTTGCGATTAATTTACCATGCTAGGCAGATGTACCTGTGCCAGAAGTAACAATTCGTGACGTACCTCCATCGGAACCTCGTGCGCCCCCACAATCGAATGAATCGGGAATTCCCGACGACGAGGAAGAATTGAAATACGGAGCCAAGCATGTTATCAAACTATTTGTTCCTGTCTCGTTGTGTATGCTGGTTGTTGTAGCAACAATTAGTTCCATCACTTTCTACACTACGAAAGATGTTTACCTGTAAATGATCTGTCATTTCGCGCACAAGTGTCACTGATATTGACACTGTTGGTTATATTTCAGTATATACACACCATTTCACGAGATCAGTAACGAAACAAGCACGAAAGTGTGGAATGCCGTTGCGAATTCATTGATCCTAATGGCCGTCATAATAGTGATGACAATATTTTTGATAGTTCTCTACAAATACCGATGTTACAAGGTGATTCACGGCTGGTTGATAGTGTCGTCATTGATGTTGTTGTTTATATTTTCATATTTGTACTTGGAGTAAGTATTTCTGTTACTTATTCTTGTCTTATTATTCTTGATACTATATATCTTTTATTCGTTTAGAGAAGTGTTACGCGCATATAATATTCCCATGGATTTCATCACTGTCGTCCTGTTCATGTGGAATTTCGGCGTAATGGGAATGATGAGCATACATTGGCAAGGCCCGCTGCGATTGCAACAGGCCTACTTGATCTTTGTGTCTGCCCTTATGGCATTGGTGTTCATAAAATACTTACCGGAATGGACCACTTGGGTTGTGCTGGCTGTCATTTCAATATGGGGTAAGTTATAAATACTTGTATAGCGTAGAAAAATTATTCGGAAGTAAATAAAACCAGTCTTATGATAAAACAACAGAACGCCATTAATTCTACTTGTTTGAACAGATCTTGTTGCCGTTTTAATGCCAAAAGGACCACTGCGTATTCTTGTAGAGACTGCTCAAGAACGAAATGAGCAAATATTTCCTGCCTTAATCTATTCTTGTAAGTATTTCGTATATTTACGTAAGCTATCATGTGATATGTATATTATTTGACAGCTACATTCATGTATACCTACATTGGAATGGCTACCGAGGATACTGCAAATACAGAAAGAACGCCCGCAAATCGACAATCACAACAGGCAACAGAGCATGGTGAAGGTATGTATTAATCCAAGTGCAAAATATTCCAATGTTTACAAATAATTACAATCTGTAGGCGACGCCGAAGGAGGTTTCACGAATGATTGGGTCAATTCACATGAAGATCGTGCGAACCGCCGACAGCTTGAAGTCAGGGACGTATCCAGGGGCCGTACCGCGGAGTACAGAACCCAAATGCGCCCTTCGGCTATGCCGCAGGATTTAGAAGAGGAAGAACGTAGGATAAATAGCAAATATATTGAATTACAACAGAAATAACTTGTATACTTTTATTAGGTGGTGTAAAACTTGGCCTGGGGGATTTCATTTTTTACAGCGTGTTGGTTGGTAAAGCGTCTTCGTACGGTGATTGGAACACAACGTTGGCATGCTTTGTTGCTATACTCATTGTAAGTAGACATTTGCAATTTTTTCAGTAATATATATTGTTGAAGAATAACGTGAATTGTGATTGTTTTGTTTTAGGGTTTGTCGCTGACACTTCTACTACTGGCGATTTTCAAAAAAGCACTACCTGCATTACCGATCTCAGTTACGTTCGGGCTGATATTTTATTTTGCGACTCGCGAAATAGTTAAACCGTTTGCCGATAGGCTGGCTAGCGAACAAGTTTACATTTAGCCTTCTGTCAAAATGCAGTTTATTCTGTTGCTAAAACGGCAAAGACTGTTTAATTAATTTATTTAACAATTCGGTGAACTATCGTTCTGTATTTTCGTCAGTGAAATATTACATTCATACATAATTTTGTATAACTAAAATAATAATAAATAGATGTTATTTATATAATTCGTCACACTTGAATTATGTGCATTGACTTATGTCACAAGAATAATAAGCAACTTTATTTGTCTTGTACGATTTACATTTTGCGAACTTTCGCAATTCAAATGTCACAAGTTTATTCTGTAAAGTGATTGTGATTTAATAAAACATGCTTTTTTAACAATGTACTACATTACTTTCAGAACCTTCTCGATAACAATGTTCTTCCTTAGTGTACTTTTTTAATCAAAAAGGCCGTGATTATTTTTATATGTTAATACATAATTACTCAACTAGAACATCATAAAGCAATGAATAAAGTTATTTATTTACTGAAGCATAAAAAGCGAATGAAAAAACACATTTCCAAGTTAGTACAATTCTATTCTTCAGAGAAATAACTTACGGTAAGTAAACCAATTGGTATTTGATTTGAAATTATTTAGATTCATACTCTAAAGTTTCGACTAATGCTTCGGGTTGCTCATTCCATAATGTATAATTGGATTTAGTATTAAAAATACGGAATGTATGACATTTTTCACAAGTCCATCTTACATGATGTGTTGGTTTCCTTCGTACCCGAACTTTGGCAGTTTTTCCGGGAATTAAAATACCACGGCATCCTTTACAAATTGATCTTTTCACGTCAATACCACTGCAGAATATGAACACAGAAATAATATTCCAAAAATATACCACAGTTATTAATATACTCACATACGAAGTACCGACTTTTTGGCAATGTTTATTGCAAGGTTAGAATAATAATTTGATATAAAATCCGCACACTTTGCTAATGGTTTTGTATCGCTTTTGTAAGATACACTTGCTGTGTAATTGCTTGCCTAGAACAAATAATATTTAGTTTTGACAACTGTAAATATAACCTATAAACTTACTTGGAACAAGAAGTTCATTCGATGAAAACTCTCTTTTCCAGCACAGTTTTTCACTTGTTTACTCATTACTTTGTTCCAGATAACATATACAATGTTCGGTTCTTGGGTGGACAGTAATGAAGAGCTAGTGCAAGCTTGTCAGAGATTTCAGATCTGTGATGAACTGCCTGAGCAGATTGCTTACACACCATTTGAAAGTATCCTACAAGACGGACCGCAATGTGGTTTAATTGCACTTGCAATGTATTTGAAACTGTCGAAACAAGAAATTAGCGAATTGATTAACATTGCGCAATCGTTAAATTTCACATTTAATGGTGAAATGTTCAGTGCCGAAGATATGTGTACACTTACAAAAACGTACACGGATCAAAAAGTGGAAGTGTATTCTGGCAATTTAAATAGTAATAGAATTATAGAGTTTCTTTTAAATCAAGGGATATTACTAGTGCCGTATCCTTTGATTGAAATTCAGCCATATTAGTTTGTTTTGTGCTATTGTTTTTCTTATATAATATAGATATGATGCAGATGCGAATCATTCTCCGTGCTGTAAGGACGGGCATAAAGCACATTGGGCTTTGATTTCAGGGATTATAATATCTGATGACACTTATGTTATAGCACGTCAGGGCAAATCACGATATCTGGGTATTTGGCCGTTAGAAGAATTGGCCCAAAGTAATTTACAATTAAACGAATTTTCACCATCAAGAAAACACTCTAGTTTGACATATAAACTACCAACAGATGGCATTGCGGGACCAAGAGGTCTGTGCGGCAAATGTGTATTAATTTATAACGAATTATAAACTCTTGCCATGGAATAAATAAATAAACAAAAACACACAATATTATAGCATCTAAATCTTTATTCAAATAATCATTAGAATATTGCCAATATAAAAAAGAATCTACAAAAGAAACGTATGACGTTTCACGGCTGTCCGTACAACGAACAATACTGTTTTACATATTGCATCTGATTTATTTGTAGGTTAACTTTCTGCTGTTGATTATTCTTATTATTATATTATACTTGCTAATGTCTAAAATACATGAATTCTGCTGTTGTTTGTCTACACATGGAATGAGTCGCCTAAATACTACAGTACAAACTTGTTTTATATATATTTTTTGTTTTTAAATAATCACAGTTACATATATATGGCTGCAACACAATGTCCAGCAATGCTATATAAATTCGAGCTGCTGCAGAATATGTTTTTTTTTTGTTATGCTGTATTCAATCCATACGGGAGTGACGTCACATCCGATAAATTTTATCCACGACATACACAAAACAAGCAATGTCTTTCTTACAGATTTGACTCGTATAAATCTATACGCACATCGTATTGCCATAAGGGGGCGGGGCTTCTCAAGCATTCGTTTGTTTTTTTATGACGTCACTCATATATGAACTTGAATACACTTTATCTATAAACTAATCATCACTTATATCAACAACCTGTGTTGAGACCGTGAACAATGTTCCAAAACACGCATTCTGATAAGAAAATAAAACATGTAATCATAATAACGTACGTACGGATAGTAAAAATAAATAAAATTTATTTAAGACAGACTTAAAACGGGAGTAAAAGATGACAAAACAAAATTGCACATTGCGCCTTTCAAACTGTTCACGAACTCGACTTATACTTATGAGTATACATGGGAAGGAAATTTTAAAAATATATAGCAATAATTGCACGCAGCACAGAGATGCAAGCCGATTTTACACAGCCGGAAATAAAAATTTGAACAAACACAGTCTAAAATACATTCCTGTCTTAATGCGCAATCCAATGAGGTTAGGATTGAATATGTATGAACTAATATGCGGACATACGTTCTCTGACAACTAAATAACACGGCCAGGGGTGCGTAGGAGAATTATGAATTACAGTTATATACGAACGAGTACACATTGAAGAGCAGAATTACATTAATAAAATATGTGTGTATATATAATACTTCTTACTAAAAACAAATATAGGACAATAAAAGTAGCGCTTTGCTTATAAACTGATTGGTTTATACAGCAAAATATTATCACAAATAAATGAAAGAATAAAAAACCAAATACGTGTTAGGTGAATTCGTCTCGTTTTAGTAGCGAAGCGAAGAGTATTTCAACGTAAATACACGTAAGTAAAATTTGATTTCGGCGCGTCTAAAATGCTAACTACATGTTGCCCAAATTCGATAACACTTATCAAATATTAATCTCATAGTACGATTATTACATATTATACATAATAATATTAATTGTATAAATATGTTGTTTTTGTTTGAGCCATTTAATTTTACATATTGTCAGTGATTATGTATACTCAAGATGACTTTTGTTAATTCATTAACAACAACAGCTGAACGATATTTACTCGTATGACAGGAAGGGATACTCTATAACAAACCATTCGAATTCTATACGTAGCTTGAAATTATTTACACAATTTCACTGTTTATTATATGAAGTAGGAGAATTCGTTATGTAAGACTAGAAAACGAAAATTGCTGTAGCAGAATTACAGTGCGCGCGATTCTGTCATTTGTTAACCAAAAGTTGGGTTAGGAATTATGTTGACGTTTAATACAAAATGGTTCACGTTGCATTTCAGAATCGCTACAACATTGTGTGTGTATATTAATATAAATATTGCAAAACTAATGTCCAAAGCACGTGTCAAGGATATGTGACAATTATTACTATGGAATATACTGTTTTGTGTACGACGTATTGTATTTATGAGGTTCTATAAATTGGGCAGTGGTATGTTCAAACAACTATGTATGTAGTGTAACGCGAATAGAAACACGCATTTGGAGATCGATCTTGAGTATACAGTATCAGTATTGTGCAATGTTGTGTACATATCTATTTATACGTACATATATTTCACACACATATACATTCCACGACCATCTCGACTAAGGTGTACACCTTGGATCGAGCAGGTCGTGGTACACCACTTAATATACTGTATGATGAGTGATTGTTTTACGAGAGTTCCGACGTTGCCAACGGAACTCCGACTAGTGATACCGTGAAATTCTTGATGTGAGTCTGCCAAGTTGAACTTAATTGAAAGAATTTCACACCATTCCAATCTGTCCCATCGATGACAACTGTTTCGGCACAAGAGAACAATAGGTTACATTACAAGTTAATAAAGAAATACAGTCAAACCTCCATAGCTCGAAATGAATCGAGTGACAATTTGCGGTTAGGCAGCAAATTACATGCAATTTTACTTCTATAACTCGAATAAAATGATTGACATGTGCATTTCATAAGCCGAATTTTTAAGAGAAACAATTCGAATGAAAGCGGAAGATCAGTCACGCATAAAAACATAGTTCTGTTGTGATTTTTTCGAAAAGGTGGTACACTTTTGTGTGTAAAAATGATATGATATGGGGAAAATAACTGATTTAAAGCAACACTCAGTCATTCAATAGTTAACACGAGGTTTGTCGATGTGTAGAACTTGAAACTTACCTCTCATTGGTGCACTGTGTGATGTCTTCACCGAGCAAATTAACCGTGAGACTCCTTCAACAGTCTGGCTACGTCCATCGCTGTCTCTTTCTTTCTCTTTCTTTTTACCTAACCGCATAACTAAATAAACAAAAGCACATTACAACATTTGACCGCAGCCTACGTATTTGAATTTATACTTTTCTGTTTCTTCTCCTTAGTCGTATAGTTCATTGTGAGACTAAAGTGCGCAGGACTATGACCCAGGGGTGACAACCGTGATACCTGCAGACTGCGGAAGACACCTTTCAACGTGCATTTACCGTCCAGTTTAGATTTGGCGGACGAATCAGTTTTAACAGAATCACTTGGCGCCTTGGGTACCTATATTAGAATACATATTAAGCGACGTGCACTTGTAATTCTGCGTAATGAACAAGTTCTAACCTGCCAATAGTCCAACTGTAGTTCAAGCGGTTCCCACGGCAGATCACGATTCTGCACGTTGGGACTGGACGGCGGTGTCAGAGGTGGTGCTGGCGGACTGGACGACAACAGTGGTCCGCTGGTGGATTCCTCAAGATCTACGGACAACGACATACCACTGTCGGTGGGGCCTACGCGTACTTCCTACAAAACACAACACAACATAAGTCCATTCTCAAGTCAAGGCGTACGCGATGAATGTGCACAGTGCAAGTAACAGTATGGATAGATGTTAGTTAATAATGATGTACGCTTACATTGACGAAAGGTATAAATATCTGACTGGATTCATCATGGCATGTGAGCATTGCTTCCGCAATGGACATTTGCACAGCCGGCGCTGTTGTCGACGAGACGTAACGTTGCATCCGAGTGATCAGTTCGTCGGATTTGACTTCAGTCTCCGATGGAAAGAGATTACTATACAAACTGTCCAACGTTGACAGGTACCGGGCGATTCCATTCATACCTTGCGCATCAAAACATAGTATTACGGTTAATATTATTAACCGTGAACAAGCGAAAGGTAGGTATTCAAATCCATACCGAAGTGATGTCATAGAAAAACAAACGAATTGTTGAAAAGCGCGCGCCTGACTTATGTCAATACAATGTACGTATAGATTTATACGAATCAAATGTGTAGGAAAGAGAGCATTTGTGTATGTCGTGAATAAACTTTCCCTGATGTGACGTCACTCCCATATGGATTTGAATACGCTTTAGTGAGTTTCGCGTTTATACCTAAGGGTACTACATAGAATCGCAAGTATCCCTGCCAATCGGGTGGTTTCGACGACAGGAGATCCACATAGTGACGTAAACAGGAACTAACGATAAAGTCTCCGCCCACTAGGACCAGCTTAATTGGACTTGGAGGCTTGGCGCTGCTGTTGCAACTGTGAATGACAACTCATATTAAAAGCTCTTGACAGTCTGTGAACCGCGAATGTTAAACAAGACAAAACACATTAAAAATTAGCATCTTGTTTGTTCATTCCAAAGCTTGTGGCACACAAATCGTACAGCGTCGTAGAAAATATGATGAAACAAAGGAACGCAGCCGGCTGCGACGAAAAATGGCAGTTCTACTAACGTCAAAGAGCAATTCTATTTCTATTACACGATAGTTTTGGTGATTTGGGTTTGATAAAAGAATGAGTTCTGTTGTTCACATCGATGTTATTCGATTGGCCTAATGAAGTACGTCGAAATGATGAACTTAACCTTACTATTTGTGTATTTTATTGAGTAAAGCGCTGAGCACGGCTTTCACTTCGATGGCGGACGATGGCTGCAACACTCGATATTGACCCATCAGTCGGGTAGCAAGCAGGGAAGTCTGATGTTCGGCACCGGACAACAGAACCACAGTGTCGGGCAAATAAGTCTCTTCCGCGGGCAACAGACGAGCGATATGTTCCAGGAATATTTTACGAACCTAGCAGAACATTTCATAACATGATGGAAACAACATCACATGGTACACTTATATCAGTGAGGCACAACCCGCGCCATTTTTCGAACTAAAAAAACACAAAAACCTCAGCCAAAAAACGAACCGAATAGGGTGAAAAAATCATTATAAGAAGATATAATCGGCTCCTGATTTAAAAACGAAGTTATATGCGGTCCTTTATGCATAGTAGGTTGTGCATCACTGACTTATGTCCGCTTACAACTGTTGTTTCCGATATGCCAGGGTCGGATGAAATGCACAATGAATTTTTCTTCTTCGATGCTGATCCTGTACCGGATGATCGGAACAGTTTGGACTTCCGGTCCCGCTCGGGACCCACCTCCTAATTAATAACAAAACATGTATCCACGCTGTGCATAAAAAAAAACTCTAATCGAATTCATCCAATTTGTAACATTAGATTTCATGGACATTTTTTTATTTGGTTACGCATAAATAATGCAAAAAAATAACATATGACAAAAACACATGATATTAAAATGTAACAAACATGTCTAGCAATGTGAACAACAATTTTATCAAGGCTTCTTTTTGGTGATATTTATAAAACAAGATAAGAAAAACAAATAATTGTATTCCAAATGCACATGTCAACTCAAAATTAAACAACAAGTTATGCTAACTATATCGTTATCTGTTTAAAATGGATATAACGCAAGAATCAACTTTCTCATTGCAAATTATACCTTTTCTCGTGGCGGTGATCCTGTTTGTGGATCAGATTGCGCCTCGTAATCGGTCAAACAGAGGTCTGCATTACCATCGCTACCGGAATTCTTCTCCTTGTCGTCCGCATGTCTTTCAGTGGGATCTAGAAGACCTGAATTTTGGCATATAAATACGCAAGTACTCTAATAATTCTCGTTACGTACCAATATACGAGTTGTGTTGTGTAATATCGCCAATCAGCGTTGAATGACTTGTGCCTAACGTATCTGAAAACATTGAAATATCTGACGAACAACTTTTGCACCATCGTAGGGTTTACAATTCTGACAGTCCGCGATTTTCAGGAACAAAACAAGCATTTGAAAAGAAAGAATCGCGCGAAACGCCAGCTTGAACGGATCAAGCACTTGTTTTCCTATGAGATTCGCGTGTACCTGCATTGTTGGTGCCGGTATCGAGCAGACTGCGGCTACTGCTGAAGAACGGCCGAAGACTAGGCTTGGGTGTACTGGATATGGACATTGTATCTTGTTCGCCTGTCGAGTCTTCATCACAGCTGAGAGATTCTAGTTCATGGAACAGGGCCTGGATGTCGCTAGTGTTGCCCAACGTAGCACCCAGCGCTGCTCTGCTTGCCTCTGTGTCCGGCACGCGGAACCTTCTCAACAGTGACACGAACCTCTGCTTCAGATTATGCTAAACACACCGACAAATGCAGAAGAGCATTAGCACATTATACACCAAGGGAGAGAAACGCTTTATGTTTCCCGAGGACTACAAATACATAAGGCGTTTCTCGTCCGAAGTGTAACTACTATTTTTTCCACGATCGGCAGTAGAAACACTTAATTTCATACAGTATTCTAATAAATCGGAGCGAAATTATAATATTCAGAAACCTTTGGCAATGTTTCCATGCAACGCGTACCACGGACAACAGACATTTGTTTACAAAAACGTTTGTTATAATAAAAACTCCCCTAGGGGAAATTGTTGTGATATTTTGTCGCTAGGGAGTAAATGCTTTACTTCTGTCAGCATTTTGCGGCCATAGAAATCAAATTCTAGACCCGGTCGCGGGGAAAATATTAAATATAAAGGGTATGCTACTCCAGTAATGAGCAAAGGCGTGATATTATGCAAATATTAACAATATATTTACCCTTGCATGTGGCAATTTGCTTCGTAAAGGCTCACTGTCAGAAAGCTCCGCTTCCTCGCCGCTACTAAACTCCGGATCATCCTCTTCGTCGCTAAACTCCGTAACGCCACGTTCAATCAGTACGTTACTCTTCTGTTCCTGGTCGACAGGCGTCGAAGACAATTGCAGAACGGTCAACTTAGCGACTGTCTGCATATTTGATTTGTCTTTGTTGCCGCTGTCTGCTACAAGCTCTAATTCCATGTCCATCTGTTTCTGCAGCACCTAAATGCAAGCGTAAGAAAATAGTGTTTAGCAATTCGTACACGCCCACTTTTTTTCTGTCATACTTGATCCATGCGAATAATTCCTTCGGCCAGAGTTTTATATCCGAGCATTGTTCGATTCTTGTAGCGTTTTCTTCGTTGCAACAAAATGTGTAGACGGTTGCCGTCTCGTTTCAAGAAATGCGGATACTGCAGTGAAAACGTCATCTCCAGGCCTGTATCTAGTAAACCGTTTGTTGGAAGAAGCAATTCGTTTGACCTAAGTGTTCGTTTGCTGGACTGCATTTTAACGGCAATGGATATAGACGCAAGATCGGAACCAAGCGGCCGGAAAACAACGAGTCGTGATAGCGTGAGTGAACACAGCCTGTTGACAGATATTTCATCATCATAACAACCCCGACATTGTCAACTCAATATGTAACATTTAAATATGTTATTGTAAGAACAATGTTTGCGTGACATACGAAATAAAATCGGAAAACAACATTAACGACATTTGAGTTGTATTGAAAAAGATAGAACTTTAGTTTGACACCGGTCACAAAGAAACGGGACTTCCGAATGAGTCATAATTGTTCCCAATGCATTATTCAATCGCCGATACGGCACACAGTGCGTGGTAAGAAATGTTTTCATTGATAATTACGAAATCTTTCGGAAAGGCGCCAATATTATCAGCGGAATGTGACATTTGACTTTTCAACCTTGCACAATTTTAGCAAAAAATAAAATATTTACCTTGGAATACAATTGGAAGGTGTTCTGTCGACTTCCCAAGTGGCGAAGAACTTCATTGGGACAGGTTTGGAAGGGGTTGGAGCCCCCGCCCCAGCCATTGTTTTATTCAACTTGTCAGACATGGCTTAGCTGTCAACGTCGCACTTGACTATTTTACATGCTTAAACTTACACGAAACTAGCGGAGCACCGCTGTACGGGGCATTTTATATGTTGTGTTACATATAATACGCAGTATGATTGCCGGATCAACTATAAATAACAAAAGACAGTACATCAGATCGCGGAATCTGAGTCAACCTATACCCGTAACAGCCCAGACGCGACTGACTGGAACTTTAACGAACTAGTGCTATTTCCGCAAGGTTGGTACACCTGTGACACATAGTTGGCGCGCAATTGGAATTCTATTTACATGGATAATTTTAGAAATCAGCTTTCAGAAAAGCGGACAGCACTTGGGAATAAAGGATACAAACAACTCAGTACAAATTATGACCGTATATTTATTATCATATTCTTATCATAATGCAAATAAAATATATTAAAACATTATTCTGTAACACTCAAAAACCTAATATTTTTAATATCACATTTATGATTATCGATTTAATATAACTACTAGGTAACAAAAATACACGTACCGAATTGGTATCAATTTCAATCTAGGTATAAAATCTTCTATATAATATAATATATTGGATTTTGTTTACTGGTTTAGTCGTAAATGTATACAATTCTATATAATTGTGTGACGTACAACATTACACAAACACACATACAACAATCAATTCGCAACTGTCCGTGTGTTTGTGTCGGTGTGTACACATTTTATAATATAATCATCAGTATAGTATTGTTGGTTAATGTCATTCATTCAGAGGTTCTGTTTCTGCGAACATATCTAACTTAAAACAATAAAAATAACTAGAAAAACGCAAGTAAAAAAGAAGAAGAAGAAGAAAGAGTATACACTTGTGTGTGTTTGCTAGTATTTAGTCAATTAGATAATAATTACACACTGTATGTCACCGAAAATGGTTGGCATCTAGAAAGAAGCTAAATTTACTTTAAATTATACAGGCGTAGGACAACGATTATTGGATGGCGGTGTCTGTGTGATTATTATAATACGTAATCACACACACACACACAAACATGTACGCATGCGCACTGGTGTGCGAGATGCTACTTGCCAGTCCAGCCACGCCAGAATGACGCAATACTAGCGGCGGCTGACGTCACAAGTCCGCCAGCCATACTCGTTGTCTGTGTAGCGGTCATCTGTTGTGACTGTAACGTTGCGGAACCGGCAGCCGCTTCTGGGCACTGCACATGTGGTACCTGGTTAGAAACACATAAATAAATAACGCGTACTCAAATCCACATACGAGTGACGTCAGAAAAAAAAACAAATGAATTATTTAAATGCCCCGCCCCCTTGGGCGTATAGATTTATACGAGTCAAGTGTGTAGGAAACGAATAGTTTTGTTTTGTTTATGTGATGTGACGTCACTCCGATATGGATTTGAATGCACCATAGCAACTACAAATTTTCTCGATAACAGTGTACAGTTTTTAAATCAAGATGGTTATGGTAAAAACAAATACACACCGCTTCCCATTCGTACGGCAACGTATCACCATCTTCCGAATCGGAATCTTCACTTGTTTCCAGATCTTTCGCCAATTGGTCCTCCAGCGAACGCGCTAATTCCGGGTCAGTTTCAATTGGACCTAACCTATGATTACAGAAGAACGTTTGACGTTTGATGTTTCAGTTGAGCTAAGAACGCGGGGACGATGTAACTCACCGTCCCAGATCGCCGACTTCCGTGTTCAGTAGCTGCAAAATATTGTGCAAAGTCCGTGGCGCATGCAACACTTCAGGGCATACGCTCTGCGAGAAGCACAACTGTAGAACGTTAGCGTTCAATCGTGCTACGCGCCGTGCGAATTGTTGTTCATTCATGTCGTTGCCACAGAAATCGCTAGGAAAGAAAATACATTTGTAACCACGACCTTCTCGATTACAGTGTACACACTGTTAATAACCATTCTAAGTTACATTTGTCAAACTTCAAATCACTAAAATATGGTTATGGTAGTCTTGAAAGAAAACGGATAATGCTTCAAAAGCTTCATCAATGCTGTTTACGAATCAAAATAAGGACAAATTAATTTGAATTTTACATTAGTTCATGGTTACTGAAACGTCAAGTTTGATGACAATTTGATCGATGTAAAACGCACTTGACAATATAATTATATTTATCCGTACCTGTACACCATCTTGTAGGGTAATCTTACGTCTAAATAGAACGCCAAGATATTGACAAGTTGTGTAGTGTAGGTGAGCGCAGCTGTCACATTAAATGCTGGATTATGGTCCACTACAGAACTGGTACCAGCGCCCGGGACGCCATCTTTATTCTCTGCAACTATACGTTACAAATAAAGATATTTATGTTAATAAGCAGAAAGATGTCCAAGTTATCAGTTGATAATGAAAGAAACTACGAAACGAAACTAAAATTGCCCTGTTCATAAAATTAATAATATTGATGATGAACTAACAATATAATATTTAACGTTATTTATGCTTGTTTTATGCCTGTGGCACATCTATCATACAGCGTCGTAGAATATAGGATGAAAACACAGAACGCATCCGTTTTTCAAACCAAAATGACAAATACAAACCAAACTTCGTCGCAGCCGGGTGCGTTCTGTTGTTTCATCGTATCTTCTACGACGTTGTACGATAGATGTGCCACAGACATTAGAGATAATAGTTCAAACTCACTCCACAAATTGTACGCGGAATAATCGCCTGAACCTGGCAACGTTGGTGCAACAATCGAATGATGCAACTCGCCCGAACTGTCAGTGAATACCCAGCGACCTTTAACGTAGGCAGTGCGAGTCGCCTCGGCTAAAGCACTAACTGTATCCAGTTCACCACTTGATTCCACTTCACTGAAATACTAACACTTGTAGTTCACTAATTTAACAACACACATGCACTGTAACGTACCTTTTAGATGGTTGTAACTGGTAAATAGGAAATATAAACTCGATAAGTTGATGTACACGATTTCTCGCCAATTTCTTCAACTTTGCTTTCTCGTTTGCGAGAAGACACCGACTCTCTTCCACTTTCTCCGCCTTCTGTACCACGTACCGCTCGAGTTTCTCCACACGATCATCATATTTCGGCAAACGAATATTCGATGCCTTCACTTCGTTCACGAGAAACTTTAACCTTGATTTGTTTTTATCCTGTTTTTCCTTGGCATCTTGTAGCAATAATTTCAGAAGCGAAATTCGTTCAGAGTATTGACGTATCTTTGTGTGCTACGGACGGAAAGAGAATCAACGAAAGAAACAAGGAAATTAAATAATTACGTACGACATCGTCAATCCTTTGTTTCTTCGACAAATATTCACAACATCGTTCTTCGACAGCACGACGTAGCGATTTTAGTTTTAATAAACGTAATTGTTTCTCGGCAAAACTGAAAATGTGCATACACGTAACTGTAATGTGAAAGTTGTAAACATATTGACAGTTGTCACTACCGTTCTGTGTAGTGTGACGATGAACCCACGAAATCCCCATTTTGGATGCAGTCTTTACAATAAAATTTCTTCCTGAAATTGTTACATAGTTGACATCTGTAATGGTATGGGCTCAATCTGCTGCCACTGTCCACAGATGAAGATAAATGAAAATCTTTTGGTGCTGTACTACTCTCGTCAGAACTGCTCGTCGCCATAACAGCTTAGGTTAAAGTGGATTATGACCCAAGAAAGCTGTCATTGTGAAATGGGTGTCCAATATGACGGATTATGAGCATATCATACCAACATAAATTTCCAAATACACCATAAGGTCAATTATAAAAATATAAATGAATGAACAATTTACATTAGCCAGCAGATCTTTAAAAGAAAATAATATAAGTAATAATATTTGTTCTATAAATTCTATTTAGAATTTTCAAATTGAATTAGTTATTTTTGTATAAATTAATGAGTATGTAAATATTCAAACTTTGACAGAATATCATATATATGATATTATATATGATTAAAAATATCGTAACATAAGGCAATTTTAAAGAAAATTACTCATTACTGAGTATAATTGTTTACTTCAGCTATTTTGATAATTATTTATAATTACCACAATCATATAATAGTTATATTTTGATATTATGTTGGCATCACTCAGCACACTGTTAACTTGTTGCTGTAGTTTTAGAGGTTACTTGAGTTTTTATTTTATATTAATCTTATACATGCTCATTTTTATTAGTACTATATATCTTTATAGATAGTGGTACGCATTATTTCACGTGAAAATAAAGTGAAGGAATAATAAATAAGTGTAATTAGTTCAGTTTGGTATATTTTTAATCAGACGTCAGCTCTCCATAACAACTTTCTCCATTGTTGTTTTATATGTGGCGCGGCACGCCTGTAAACTAGTCCATCCTCCATTTTGTTTCGTACGGGTGAAAGATCGGTTGACCACATCGCAGGGGCGTTGGTAAATTTATTTGCCATTTAATACCGTTTGTAAGTGTTATTCTATATTTTGTATGAACTAATTATTGATATACAATATTTGTTTTAATCTTCCGTGCCTGAAATATGTCATGTGACGCATCAAACAGGAAGCATCTAGTCAGTTTTATTGCTTGTTGCTTGCCATGTACAAGTAGATATCAGCTTTTTTGTACCATACAATTTCATGCATCACTCATTGGTTAATTGTTTTCTCTATATTAACAAACATTTCTATTTTCTGTACATTCGTATGTTTTTCTTAAATTACACTAGATATGAGTACATTATAGTAATTGTGACATATTTTCCTTATCTACGTGCATTTAGGTCTTTTGAATCGGTGGTTATTCTAGTTGAAATTTCAAATATTGTTTGAAACTAATTAGTTATATTTTGTCACGTGTCCAGAAATCCCACAGAGCTGATTATTATAATAGCACATTATTTACAGATTCATTTCCATTATTTAGGCATACAAAATGTCCGAGGCAAGCGAAGGTGTTGACATTAAGGCTGAATCAGGAGAATCGGCCGGTTTTGTCAAAGACACAACTATTCTCACAAACATTCCCATGGACGAGACGATTGATCTGCAGCATGCAGTCGTTATTCTGCCGGAGAGTTCTGACGGCAACTTACAGATCAACACAATCCACGAAAGTGACAATGTAGTTGTGGTAGCGAGTGTTACCAGCGACGGTGAACTTATAACCCCAGATTTACAACCGGTAACCAGCAGCAGTATCGCCGTGAAACAGTTGCCTGTCGACGAGGATAGTATGGACGAGGATGCGAATCTAACAGAAGATGACAGCATGAATGATGATGACGAATACCTGACGGAAAATGACGACGGTAGTGAAAATGAAGATGGCAATGAAGACATACCCGAAAGTGTTAAAGATACCGTAGAGGAACCTATTGATCCGAATACTTGTACATTTTGTGGAAAAGTGTTCAAATCACAAACAGTAAGTACATATCTAGACTAGAAGTCGATTTCTACGGCTGCAAAATCGTGACAGAACTAAAGCATTTACTCCGTAGGGACGAAATAAAACAACAATTTTCCCTAAGGGAGTTTTTATTATAACAACGGTTTTTGTATACAAATGTCTGTTGTCCGTGGTACGCGTTGCATGGAAACATCGCCAAAAGCTTCTATATATTGTAATTTCGCTCTGATTTATTAGAATTCTTTTTTCTAGTCCCGATCGTGGAAAAAATAGTAGTTACACCTCGGGAGAGACCACCATTTTTCCCTCAATGTAGTATTCGGGCTTCAAATTACATCTCAGGAAAAAATACGACATTTCTCTCCCTTGGTGTATAATTCACCAATTATTAAAAATGAAATATTCGCATTAAAACAAGTTGGAATTGTCATTTGATCTCTGTGTGTTTATTTACAGGGTTTAAAGCGGCACATTATGGCCTGTCAACCAGATCCATCCGACGATGAACAAGACGATCCCCTGGCGTTTGAGATATGTCACTGTTGCGGAGAACCGCTGGATACTGCACACAAAGTTGGCGACTACCCGTGCCCAAAGTGTGACAAATTGTTCGTATCTGAATCGGCCCTCGATCGGCACAATCGTATTGTCCACTGCGATGGCCTGACATGTCCGGATTGCGACAAGAAATGCACGAGTCGGCAGCTGCTTGAGAAACACATTATCACACATCTGGAGAAACCATTCGCTTGTACGCGCTGCAACAAGGTATTCACAAGAAAATACCACCTCGACAGACATGTACAACAGACTGGATGTGATGGAAAACCACGTCAAACATACCAGTGTCAGGTAAATGATACCAATATACATACATAACATCATGCATTTTGCGTTATTGGATTAGCAGACCATTTATTTCATCACAAACAGTATATAAAAGATATTATTAGACAATAATTTACAAAACTATGCACGCAAATATTGTATAAACAGTAAGGCAACGCGCTTAAAGATACATTAATTAACGCCGTTTTTTTGTAAACATGTCCAAAAAGTGCTAAATTTATGATGATTCGTTATAACGCGTACATTAATACTTCTCAATAGTCCTAATTCCTATCTAATAATCTTCATTCTATGTAACTACATAAGTATGTGACTGATTACAGACAGACAGATTTATAGGATCACAAGTAAGTTGTATGTTGTGTGTTGCCATAATGAGTATTCATTGTATCTAAATGCTAATCCGTGTACGTATGAACTATGAACATTGATTTAGGTATGCGAAAAACAATTCGCCCGCCGCGACAACCTACGGGAACATCTGCGTGCTCATGCGGGCCAGGTGAAACGCAAGAAAGTGTTCCAATGCGAAGATTGCAAGAAAGAATTCCACGGTGCTGCGTTGCTAGCAATACACATGCGAACACACACCGGCGAACGACCGTTCCAGTGCCCTATGTGTCCGAAACGATTCCCATCAAGCGGGGCGATGAAGAAACACAGCCGTATGCATACTGGTGAACGGCCGTACGAATGTGCTGAGGTATATACCCTGATCTATAAGTTTGAAAACACAATAATGTCTAGAAATACAACGTTACATCTGTTATTTGCTGTCTTGATCAACTGATACTGATACATTTATGTTTTGCCAATAGTGTCATGCTAGATTCGCCGCTAAAGAAACACTCAACCGCCATGTGCGCACACATACTGGTAACAAACCGCATTCGTGTCAATTCTGCGGCAAGAGTTTCATTCAAGCATCGCAACTACGCGCTCACATCTTCCATCATACCGGCGAGAACGGATTCCCGTGCGAGCATTGCGGCAAAGCATTCAACCGACGCGCCCGGCTCGTCACACACGTGAAGTTTGTCCACGAGGGTGCGAAACCGTTCGAGTGTGACACGTGCAAGAAAACATTCGTACGCAAGGAAGATCTCGCCCGACACAACATCTTGCACAGCGGAATCAAACGTATGTGTAATATTTTGACAATGTTGCCATTGACCACGGTCAGCTACCCGCAGATCGTAACTGATTTCGGGGATGCCAATATTTCAGATGACATCCGGTGCTAACTAATCATTGTGTATCTGTTGCAGCTCATGAATGCCCTGTTTGTCACAAATCGTTCGCAATGAAATCATCGCTGAAAACGCATTTGAACACGCACCGCAAAGAACAACCGCGTAGCTGCGATGAATGCGGCCGTGCGTTCATCCGGCAGGACTGTCTGATTCGACATATGCGCACCAAGCATCGCGACATGCTCGAGGACATTCTGGCGGGCGCGGAAAAGAAACGGCTGCAACAACAGCTCCTAGCGGCCGCTTCGGAAGCGGTGAACGAGAGCAAACCGAGCATTGCCGAGTCGGGTGTTTGGTCGGAACTGACACTGACAGATTCAATCAAAGAGTTGCTGAACTTGCTGGTGGACGAGGCGACGCTAACGGCTTTTGGATGGCCGGACACTCCGGTGGACAAGCTGCTAGACTCGGTTATCCGTCGGTGTGGACACAAACCTGCGTCGGAAGATGATTTTGATTACATCAGCCGATTGCGAGAGAACGCCAAACTGTTGTTCACAGTTGTCATTGATGATTCTGCGGTTAAAAGTTTGCTGAACAATCAAACTGTTGATGAAGTAATTTTGCACGTTTTGCGTTTAGCAAAGGCCGAGTAAGTTGTTATAATTTGTTTTTTCATTGATTCAAAATTCTATAGATTTGTATCATATTCACACACACACACACACGTTTAACGATAATACTCTTTGGTATCTTTGAAAATATAAGCATATAACTTCTTTTTCCTTTTGTTCTCTTCACTCATTTAATTTAATTATACATAATTAGAAATTTAGTATTGTTATGCATAATAAAAACTATTGTTGGTAAACACATAAAGATAGTTACACTTTACAGAAATACTGTTTCAAATTCTCAATTAAAAGAACATTTGCTGAATACTTTTTTGTATGATTTTTTTTTGCGGTTTAAATAAATAATATACAGTACAGCCCTGTCTTCTAGAACAGATTTAATTGTTATTTTTTTCATAGAAAGTAATACCTATTGTACATTATGCGATTTTATCTTAGGATGTATGTGACACACATATATACAATGAATAGAAATGTTATGCGTATATACATTTAATACGTAAATATGTATATCTGAAATAATCTCCCGTCAATAACACTAGTTTACACGAAAAATGAACCAAGAAAAAAAAGTGTTTTTTAGACTAATTTGGGGTCAGGGAAAACGAAAATGACAGTCATTTATTTTTCCAAAGAATCGTTTTCGAGATATTTGCAAAAAACCTGTTTTTTTGCTCTTTCTTCATATACTGGCATAAAACTTGATAACGGTTGATCAAATTAATATAAAATGTATATCGTTCGGAAGGTATGTTCTTCCGCTGTCCGACGGTATCTTATTTTTGTAAATCGGATTAAAATTCTTTGGGTTACAGGCGATGAAAGTCGGAAAAACATGGATTTTTCGACATTTTTTTAAAATCACTCATTTTCAGTTGTTCCATTGAGATAGAAAAAAAATTATTTTACATACTTTTAAGATTTCATATGAAAGATAATTTTATAGCAAAAAAACGAAGCCTGAGTTTGCTCAAATCGGACAAAAAATACAGAAGTTATGACAGATTAAGTGATGTCAAACAACATTAGTTTTTCAGAAACAGGTTCATACTTTTGGTCGAAAATATGGTTTTTTCATTTAAACTCCTTCGTTTATGTTGCATTGAATCGTCACGAAGTTGCATCCAGCAGTAGTCACTCATCATTCCTTCATCCCAAAAGCCTGTTTCGCCTGGTTCATCGCTCTCAGCTCCCAAATTCGGAGGAAAAGAGTACAAATGTCTGTGCAGGAATTGTATTTTACTTCATACACTTCATACTCACCAATGGCATGAAAATTTTTCATCATTTTTTGGAAAAATTTTGTCAGAGCATGTCCCAAAACTGTCAACGGGAAAAATTGAAGCGGGCATACTTCTTTTGTCCGCAGATCAAGAAATTATTCAATGACACCGAGTTCACAAAATGCTTGAACAGTACCGAGACGAAAGCTTGAAATGCTTTTCAGGACGTAGTTCTGGATTTTCTGGGAAACAACAGAAACCAGAACATCCGTCAATTAATCCAAAAAATGATGAAAAACTTTCATGCCATTGGTGAGTATGAAATGTATGAAATAAAATATAATTCCTGCACAGACATTTGGACTTTTCCTCTGAATTTGGGAGCTGAGAGCAATGAACAAAGCGAAACAGGCTTTTGGGATGAAGGAATGATGAGTGACTACTGCTGGATGCAACTTCGTGACGATTCAATGCAACATAAACGGAGAAGTTTAAATGAAAAAACATATTTTCGACCAAAAGTATGAACCTGTTTCTGAAAAACGAATATTGTTTGACATCACTTAATCTGTCATAACTTCTGTATTTTTTGTCCGATTTGAGCAAACTCAGGCTTTGTTTTTTTGCTATAAAATTATCTTTCATATGAAATCTTAAAAGTATGTAAAATAATTTTTTTTCTATCTCAATGAAACAACTGAAAATGAGTGATTTTAAAAAAATGTCGAAAAATCCATGTTTTTCCGACTTTCATCGCCTGTAACCCAAAGAATTTTAATCCGATTTACAAAAATAAGATACCGTCGGAAAGCGGAAGAACATACCTTTCGAACGATATACAGTTTATATTAATTTGATCAACCGTTATCAAGTTTTATGCCAGTATATGAAGAAAGAGCAAAAAAACAGGTTTTTTGCAAATATCTCGAAAACGATTCTTTGGAAAAATAAATGACTGTCATTTTCGTTTTCCCTGACCCCAAATTAGTCTAAAAAACACTTCTTCTTTTAGGTACTCGCCGGAAACCAAAAATTTGTAAACTAGTGTAATTGAACATCTTATGCGACAGGCCTTGTGTATATACGCTTGATTTACTTGCGACAATTGAATAAAACATTGCAAACATGTATATACGTTTTTTTACAGTATGGATGCATTTTTTGTTCGTTTGTTCTTGGACCTTTTTATTAGAATTTTACATCACAGCCAAATGTATATTAAGTATAAGCTATGAGAAATGTTTCAGATATAAATAAACATGTAACAGTTTACTGTAATTGTAAGAAATATATTTTGGGAATATTAGAAATATGTAATAAAACAATAAAAAAATTAAACATAATATTTCACTTAATAGTATAATGCAAATATGTTAGTGTTGGAAAAATTTATGATATACAAGTACACACAGTATTGTTGCTTCCAATAAAATGATCATGATTAATATTAATTTGTTATACACAATATTGCGTCCCATTTTGCGAATCACACTTCTTGATTGGACCAGTGCTTCATCGGCACTCGTTAATCGATCTTTAGTTCTCAATAGTTGTTCACGTTGATCATTCAGATCTGATAGCACTTCTGTTCCTAAATGTTCCGTCTCAATTGCAACTTGCTGTGATCGGGTAATACTCTGATTTGAACGAATAAGTGTCTGATGTCCGTCTAGTAACGTTTGACGATTCTGCACTTCCCAGTCGTAACTTGAACTTCCCGACATCATCTGTTAAACAACTGAACTATTATATACATCTTCAACTATATTTCATACTATGCTGGATATTAATAATTCCTTACATTGCTTATTATTCTTTGACAATAGCGAAAACAACTGTGACATTTGGAGGTTATCCTTATCTGACAGCTGTTTAGTGATATTTTGTTTCATGTAGTGGTATTGTGGGTAAAAAACTATACTGATGCATTTTTGACAGTTCTGTTAACCTGTGCATTTGAATATTTGTGTTCTTAACAGAGGTAGATAAACATTGATATTGCATGCATGAATGCAATCTTGCATTATGAAGGTATGAATATAGATTTAAACATGTTCCTAGCGAATTATTAAACATTTTCTCTTTTTTAAGGACAAATCTGCCGATCTACCTCCTATTTTGCCGAACGTGCAGGATATTTTAAAAGAATACTTAATATGTCCTGATCGGCTACCGATTCATGAATATGAACGGAACCAGGAATACTGGCCGCGAGAGCCGGATATTCCAACTTTATTTGATTTCGATCGAGTTCCGTGTGGAACCACTTTAAAGGTATGTGATGAACGAAATATGTGCTCTGTTATTTTTTACGTAAACATCACTGGTTTTCAGGTTCAGAGGGATCCTAATACGGGTAAAATAATAGAATTCCGCGAGGTACCTGTCACGCGGATAATCGATCGTTTTACTGAAATCCGTGATGGCCCACTCAGTTTTCCGTTATCGTTTGGAGACTTTTCGAATCCAATTGCGGAGATACAAGAGCAAGCTACAGTTGATTTGACAGGTTCAAAACAATTTAATATTTGATTATAATTTTATTTAAATCCTGGTTGATTGTATCTCAGAATTATTATCTGTGCCCCCTGGCTTCGAGCGAGGTTTACAATTTGCCAAAGATGGTTTTACCGTTATTACCGAAACAGAAATCCCTGAAGAAAATAATCAAGAAATTGAACTCACTGATGAAACCGATAATACAGTTAACTTAATGGCGTTGGTCAACCAAGAACAGGATTTATTAGGTAAACCAAACACTGAACTCACATTTTTTTGTTGCTAATATGAATGATTTTAAGGTCTGTGGACTGAAAATAAATCCGAAACTACAACTGTCAAACCATCAGAACAGCCAACATTAGACATAGATGAATCGGAAGTGTTGCCAACTGAACCCGAAATCCCCGTGTTGAATATCACTAAAACACAGAAAATCAAAAAAGAGACGGGTTGGGCCGTAAATGTTGATGTTCAACAGCCCGTTAATGATTTCCAGGAACGTATTCCAAAAATGGCCATCGAGTATGAATTCGAACTGGATACGTTCCAGAAACAAGCGATCATCAAACTGGAAGAACACTGTGACGTGTTCGTTGCTGCTCACACGTCGGCCGGTAAAACAGTGGTCGCGGAATATGCTATTGCGCTGTCACAGAAACACAAGACGCGCACGATATACACGTCACCGATTAAAGCGTTATCGAATCAGAAATACCGCGACTTTAAGAATAAGTTCGAAGATGTCGGACTGGTTACAGGCGATATACAAATTAATCAGACGGGTGTTTGTTTGATCATGACCACGGAGATTCTGCGTTCGATGCTTTACCGGGCAAGTGATATTATAGCCGACTTGGAGTATGTCATATTCGATGAAGTGCATTACATCAATGACGTAGAGGTGCTGCAACACAACATGTGCTATTATTACTTGCTAAGTGTAACGTATAATTGTCATTGTGTAGAGAGGCTATGTTTGGGAAGAAGTACTGATTCTTCTGCCCGATCATGTACGCATTGTACTGCTAAGTGCAACCGTACCCAATGCGATGGAGTTTGCCAATTGGCTGGGCGTGACGAAACAACGGAAAGTCTATGTGATCAGCACTTCTAAACGGCCTGTACCGTTGGAACATTATTTGTATACGGGGCTCGGTGGTAAGACCAAAGATGAACGTTTCCTGTTTGTGAATGAAAACGAACAGCTGTTACAATCCGGGTGAGTTTCTCTAGGTAAATGGAAAATAGCAAACAATACAGTAAGATTCTGTTTGGCGCGTTCGATTATTAAACGATTGCCAAAATTGTACATACAATATTTGAGTGTATATTTTTGTTAATTTGTTGTGTTTTTCTGCTCTGTATTTTGGTGCTCAGCTATGCAAAAGCTGAAAAGGCACACGCAGCATTGCACGGAAACAGTCTCAAGTTTTTGCCGAAAAACGATAGACAAGCGCTAGAACGTCGCGCGCTTATGGGCCTCATAGATCATTTGCAACGTAATGAATTGTTGCCCGTTGTTGCGTTCACATTCTCGCGAGCCGGATGTGATCGGATCGCCGATGAACTGCGCCAGCTCAATCTGACAACGTTGGACGAGAAACGACGCATCGAATCGTTCTTTCGGATGTGCGTGCAACAGCTGAAGGAACCGGATCGTCAGCTGCCGCAGGTGCTCCAGATGCAAGCGGTGCTGGTGAATGGAATCGGTGTACATCATAGTGGAATCTTGCCGATTATCAAGGAAATCGTTGAGATACTCTTCTCGAATGGTCTGGTTAAAGTTGCGTAGCGATTATGTTTGTGTTTTATGAGAGTAGACGTGTATCTGTTGTTGTTTGTAAGAGTTCGCATGTTGCTTATTAGGTACTGTTCGCAACGGAAACATTCGCAATGGGCGTCAATATGCCGGCAAGAACCGTTGTGTTTAACAGTACCAGAAAGTTCGACGGCAAAGAGATGCGTTGCCTGAAACCCGGCGAATACACACAGATGGCAGGACGAGCGGGCCGACGTGGCAAAGATAAAAACGGTACAGTTATCATTCGATGTGCAGCGGACACCATGCCTGACTTAATGACACTCAGAGAGATGACACAAGGTTAGCAAACGGTGTAACACTACAACTGTAATTCTATGGACTCTGCTGATTTGTATGCGCAGGCAAACCACAAGAGTTAAAATCTCAGTTTAGACTGACGTACAGTTTAATACTGAACGCATTGCGCGTTGAAAGCTGGGATTGGAGCGTGGAGTCCGTAATGTCGCACAGTTTCCATGAGGTGAATCACGTTACAAAAGCGGATGCACTGAAAGTGGACCTGGCCCGGACCGAAGCTGCGCTCGCGGAGGAGCTGAGCAAAGATTCCGGCGAACATTTACACCAACTTGTCGACTTCTACAGGGCAGCATCGGAGTACATTGAGGAGTGGTACATTGTTCAGGTGAGTAACGCAACACTTTCAAACAACACTCTCAAGTATTGTATATTGTGTATTTTCAGCCCAAATTAATGGTACAAGCACGAGTAATCAAAGAAATGATTCCCGGCCGTGTATTGGTTGTCAGTCATCGGGATCATTACAACAAACTCGCCATTTTGTTAAGCAGAAGCAGAGACTGCTGCGCGTACAAAGTTTTGGTGCTGGCCAATCAAAAGAAGCTGCCTGTTTCGGATGAAATACACATAACTGTGCGGGATGCAGTGGTTGAGCAAAAGGAAAAACCACAAGACAAACCGGCCACCTGGTATCGTATGTTGAGTTACACGCATCAAGATATTTTCCAACCGGAAGGAGCAGTCGGCCATGAAGTGCTTGATATCACCGCAGTAGATGTCACAATGATCACGGACAAAACTATCAAGGTAGATTGTGACCTGGTGCTGAAGGACTGGAATAAACGACAGATACCGCGGTTCCGCGATGATCCGCCCGGTCAAACGTGTCAGCAAGCGATACAACAACTGGCCAAGTTAACCAGTAACGCACTGAACAATGGCGATGCGAATATTCACTATCTGACGTTTCCCGTCAACGATATCACGCTCAGCCAAGAGGTTGATTACATGAATGCAAAGAAGAAAGATCTGCTAGCGCAAATTCACTGCACCAAGGTTGCCAACTTCGAGGAACAATTCTATACGGTTTTTAAACGGGAACATTTGGAGGCGAAGCTGAGGCATTTGAAGTTCTTGATGTCGAGCCGGAGTTTATCGTTGTATCCGGAGTACATGTCCAGAATCGATGTGCTTACGCAGTTGGAACATATCAATGATAAGAAAATAGGTACGAAAGAACTAAAACTGTCTGTGTAGTATGTAATAATTATTTCGCGTATGTACAGTTTTGCCAAAAGGCAATGTAGCGAGGAAGATGAGCATGAATGAACTACTGATTACCGAACTTGTGCTACGGAATACCCTGACACATTTACAGCCTTGTGAAATTGCCGCACTGTTGTCGGCGCTAGTGTTCCAAGCGAAAGTCAACAATGATAAAACAGCGTTGCCGGAATTGACAGCGACATTGAACAAAGTAAGGTTATCTGGTGACAGTTCGCGAAGCTGTAGTTCAAAATATTGAAATATTTTTCAGGGAATGCGAGAAATTGCAGGTATAAACAAAGAACTACGTGATTTAGAACTGCGGCATCAAATAAGTGGCACAAATGACGAATTAAACTTTGGTCTGGTAGAGTTTGTTAACGAATGGGCCAGAGGAAAGGTAACAACAGGTAAATTCCCGGTGATATTTGTAGTAATAACACGTATTTTGTGTAGCCATTCGCCGATATTATGGATTTGGCAGATGTTCAAGAAGGTATCATTGTCAGATGTATTATACAGCTGAATGAAACATTGAAAGATGTCCGCGAGGCGGCTAGTAAGTTTGGTAACTCTGAATTACCGACTAAGATTGACGAGGCGGTGACAGCAATCAAGAGAGACATTGTTTTTGCTGCAAGTTTGTACACGCAAAATAAAGTGATCAATGTAAGTCCACCAAATCCAAAATTCAACTAAATTCATGTACACGTATACGTTGTAACTATTCATTTAATAAATATATATTCCTGGCACTGAGTATTTTAGTTATTAGTTTAATATTCCAATGTGTTTTTGAATAGAAACATAAATTATTAACGACTTGTACGGAATGTACCGGGTGTCCCAAGAAATCTGGTACATCGCTAATTAACACAATAAATTGATTACGGGCTGAACAATACATTTTAGAGCAAAAGTGTAAATAAAAAAGTTGTTCCGAATTGAAAACTGCATAATATGATGGCATGTTCAGTGCTCAGATATGCTTCTATAACGAGTAAATCAATTTTGAATTACTGTACCACATTTTAATGACAGAAGGTTGTGAAACAAAAACGCTAAGTTTTGATTATTTGTTGTAATTAACAAAAATATATGGAATTTGTGTTCCACGACCTACTGATCTGTCATCAAAATGTAATACTTCAAACTTGATTTCCCCGATATACAAAAATATTTGAGCACTGAACATAATATCATATTATGCATTGTTTAATTTACACTTTTGCTCTGAAATGTATTGTTCAGAAATAATCACAATATTTCTACATTTACATGTTAATTCCCTATGTCCCAGATTTCTTGGGACACCCGGTATAAATGAAACGAACACATAATATTTGTTCGTTATAATATTATTATAACAAGTAATGTTTTTTTTATTAGTAGTTTTTTATTTCTTATAAAATAATACATAAACATCATGGAATATTGGTAAAAATAAGCTATTTACAAGGCCCTCTGTTCCCCAGTCGTGATGTTTCCTTGCCCTTTGACATCACTGATGCACACCCACTGTCCTTCGATGTTCTCTTTCCACAAACTGACTTTGTTATCTCCACCGGACACTGCCAGAATGTTACCCGCTAACGACCAGCTCACATTCCATACCACGTCATCGAACGTGTTGAGTACTGTCGGAGTCCAATTAGTGTGATCTTCACTCGTCCAGATAATAACGCGACGATCTTGCGAGCAACTCGCAATATACGACCGGTGCAACCCCAAGGACGGAGCCCACGCTACATCTCGCACCCAGTCAGAGTGCACTTCTAATTTATTCTCTTCCACCCAACGATCGCCATCTTCTCGCCAAATCTTCACCAGATTATCACAACCACCAGTGACGAGACGTTTCACCGTTGGCTGACTCTGACCGCTGGTAAATGCGGGGTCAGGTCCGTACGCAGGACACCAACTCACAGCATTACAGCCGATCGTATGAGCATTCGGAATTTTCTTCGCATCCCACGTTCCAAGTTCGGTTTGATAGGTGAGAATCGATATCGAACCATCGGAACTACCACACGCTAGGATCAGTCCGAAATCTGCCGGAGCCCATTGCACAGAATTCACCGATGAATCGTGATTACTGTACTCGTAATATTTCACCCAGTCGCCGCCTTGATCTCGCCAGATTATCACTTTGCGGTCGTACGAACATGACGCCAGCAAACTACCGTACCTCGGATGAGACCAGGCGATCTGCCATACGGGCCCGAAATGCCCCTTCAAGTCGGCGGCCAACGAGTGTGTTCCATTCTTCAGATCGTACACTTTCACAGAATTGTCGGAAGAACATGTCGCTAGGCGCAAGCCGTAGTAGTCCATTTCGGCATCGTGAATCATGTCTTCGTGGCCGGTGTCCACGGTATTTAATATTGTAACCATTTTCACGGAGTACGCTTCACGTATTTAATTTTAACCATAAAATTATTACGTGGAACTTCGGACAACACTGCGTTGTTGACAACTGTCAGTATGCCAGAAGCACCAACATATTTCTGGTGTATAACATATAGAACTAATAGTGAATTAAAATGGAAATATAATAAATACAAAATTAAAACTGATAATTTATAGATTTTAACAATATGTAAAAACTAAATTGTAAATGTAAATATTTTTGGACAATTTTGTAGTGCAATAATCTTGACTAGGGATTTTTTTTGACAGTGACAGTACGGGAAGGTCAAATAAGGCGCGAAAGTAATGGCTGGTGTTGACAAAAATAAATAACCTATAATATTTGTTTCTGTGATTGTGTTATGTGCCTTCTTTACAACTTTAAACTATACTCTGATGATTTTATTCAAAAAAGTGATTCAAAGTTCATTTATCGATAATATATAACAATGGCTGCTGTAAATACAGGAAAATATAGGGCACAGAGATCTGAAAATAAAAAGCTAATACCAGGACAACAAAAGTATGGATATCAAAACTACTTGTTAATGTCACGACCTTCCAGATTTATACACTTTTAATCGAGAAGGTCGTGGTTAATGCAGTTAATAATAACTGAACATTTATAGAGAGGATACATCCGAATTTCGTTTACGACAAGCTTGGGAAAATGATGCAACTGATGAAAAATATGGATTCAAACGGGTACAGGATCATCAAGAACGCACGGGATTTCTTATCAATATGCATTCTGTAAGTAAATATAATCTACAAAAAGCAACGACAATATTGATATGTGCAATTGTAGAATGAAATTTTGGACGAAGACAAGAAGTTGAACGCATGTGTAGACTATTATTTTATGGAAGAGGACGGTGAACGATTTAAAGTGTCTTTAGCCTTCAAACCATACTTTTACATTCTTGTACGAAAGGAAAATATACAGGAAGTGTCACAGTACGTACAAAAGAAATATGCGGGAACACTTGCAAAGATTGAAAGTGTGTTTAAAGAAGATTTGGATATGGTAATTATTTTGTTTTATTTTTTGTGTAGACTGAAATACTACTTACGTTGTTATTCTCTTTAGCCAAATCATCTGATCGGATTGAAACAGCGGTATGTAAAACTTGTATTTACCAATATGACTGATTTGATAAAAGTTCGACGTGAAGTTTTATCTTATGTTCGGAAAAATCGTGAACGTGAAAAATCAAATACGCATTATACAGAAATGTTAACGAATGCACTGGTAAATAGAGGTGATGTGGCGACAGTGAAGAATACTACAGATCATATGGAGAATATCATCGATATTAGGTAAGGTCAAATTTAACTTATTACTGATAATGTATTATGTAATAGTACATTATACACCAAGCGAGAGAAATGTCTTATTTTTCCTGACGTGTAATTTGAAGCCCGAGGGCTACAAATACATCGAGGGAAAATGGTGGTCTCTCCCGAGGTGTATATACTAGTTTTTCCACGATCGGGAGTAGAAACACTTAATTTCATAAAGAATTCTAATAAATCGGAGCGAAATTACAATATTTAGAAACCTTTGGCGATGTTTCCATGCAACGCGTACCACGGACAACAGACATTTGTTTACCAAAACCTTGGTTATAATAAAAACTCCCTTATGAAAAGTGTTTTCGTCCCTAGGGAGTAAATGCTTCATTTCAGTCCCGCGTTTGACGCCATAGAAACCGACTTCTACTCTCGGACGTGTAAAAATGCATTTGTTGTTAGTTTTAACAACAGATGGCAGTATGTAGTAAATTTAATTATTTTCCAGAGAATACGACGTACCCTATCACATCCGTGTATCGATAGATTTAAAGATCTTCTGTGGTTCTTGGTACACTGTCAAAAGCCAAGGTGCTCGATTAGATCCACCGCCAACTATAACGAAACGCGAAGATCTAATTGAACGACCTGATCCAATCGTGTTGGCGTACGACATTGAAACAACAAAGCTGCCGTTGAAGTTCCCCGACTCCGCTACCGACCAGATCATGATGATCTCGTACATGATCGATGGCCAAGGCTACTTGATCATAAACCGCGAGGTTGTCTCGTCCGACATTGCGGACTTTGAGTACACGCCCAAGCCGGAATTCGAGGGCCTGTTCAAAGTGTTCAACGAGCAGGATGAGAAAGCGTTGATCTATAGATTTTTCACGCATATTGTAGAAGTTCGACCGCATATTTTTGTCACCTATAACGGGGATTTCTTCGATTGGCCGTTTGTTGAGACGCGAGCGGCCATCCATCAGATTGATATGAAACAGGAGATTGGTTTCGCCAAAGGCGGTGACGGTGTGTATTCCTGTCGTCCAGCCTTGCATATGGATTGTTTATGGTACAGTTCATAATCTATAACTATATTCAGTGCTTTTTGGAGCGGTTCAGAACTATTTTACACAGTTTAATGAACATTTCAGTTGGGTAAAACGTGATTCATATCTGCCGGTTGGATCACAGAATTTAAAAGCTGTCGCCAAAGCCAAACTGCGCTATGATCCGGTGGAATTAGACCCTGAGGACATGTGCCAGTTGGCAGCTGAAGAACCAGAAGTTCTGGCAAACTATTCTGTGTCTGATGCTGTTGCAACGTACTACTTGTACATGAAATATGTTCATCCATTTATTTTCGCATTGTGCACTATTATTCCCGCCGAACCTGATGAAGTAAGACTAGTTCTCTTTTAAATGCTCCAATGCATCGCGTTTGTGCTCATTTTTATCGTTTGACAGGTGCTTCGCAAAGGTTCAGGCACATTATGTGAATGTCTGTTGATGGTCGAAGCGTTTCACGCGAATATCGTGTTCCCAAATAAACAAATCACAGAATTAAACAAGCTGACCGAGGATGGTCACGTGTTACACCAAGAAACATACGTGGGCGGACACGTGGAAGCTTTAGAATCCGGAGTGTTCCGTGCAGATATCCCGTGTCGTTTTCGCATGGTACCAGAAACGTTCAATAAGCTTATTAAGGACATTGACAAAACACTGACACACGCCATCGAGGTGGAAGAAGGTGTCCCACTTTGTAAAGTAACGAATTACGCCGAGATCAAAGACGAGATTGTAACAAAGTTAGAAGCACTCCGCGATCAGCCGAACCGTATGGAGAATCCGATTATTTACCATTTAGATGTGGGCGCCATGTATCCGAATATTATTTTAACCAACCGATTGCAACCGTGTGCGATGGTGAATGAAACTATCTGTGCGGCGTGTGATTTCAACAAACCGGGTGCAGTGTGTCAACGAAATATGAGCTGGATGTGGCGAGCTGAGTATAGTAAGTGACCAAACATATCGACCAGTGTTGGTTGATAAGTTTAGTAACAAACTTATCGACCGTTTGTTGCTAATACGTTGTACTGGGTGATCATTTAAAATCATAATTAGAGCGGGCTATGAATTTGAAATTAGATTGGCAATATTGACAGTTGATAGTATTATTCGAATTGCCAAAGTGACACTTCAAGTTTAAAACCTGATAATTTTAAAAATCATTTACACAGTGGTGTATGAAACATTACCATTTACCTTTTTCTTGCTGTTTAGCGTTCTTAAAATAACTCTCTGTGAGAAAAACTTCATGTTCTAAATTAAACATTTTGAAGTGTCACTTTGACAATTCAAATAATACTATCAACTGTCAATGTTGCCAATATAATTTAAAATTCAAAGCCCGCTTTAATTATGATTTTAAATGATCACCCGGTATTTTTAGTGCCGGCCAGTCGCAACGAGTACCAACGCATACAACAACAACTAGAAACAGAGAAATTTCCATCAAGATTCCCGGGCGGGCAACAGCGGGCGTTCCATCAGCTCATGCGCGAAGAACAAGCTGAGTACGAGAAGAAACGGCTGACAGAGTATTGTCGCAAAGCGTACAAGAAGGTGAAAGTGACCAAAGTCGAGGAGAAAATGACGACAATCTGTCAGAAAGAGAACTCGTTCTACGTGGACGCTGTGCGAGCATTCCGTGATCGCCGGTACGAGTACAAGGGCTTGTCGAAGAAGGCGAAACAATCTGTGGCCGCTGCCATTGCGAGTAACGATGCAGCAAAGATCAAGTCGGCGAAAAATCGTGAAATACTGTACGATTCACTGCAGACGGCACACAAGTGTATCTTGAATTCATTCTACGGTTATGTTATGCGCAGAGGGTACGGTTAAAAGCGATGCATTGTTGGCGATAAGTTATGTTCTATTGTGGTTTTGCAGAGCACGTTGGCATAGCATGGAAATGGCAGGTATAGTTTGTTATACCGGCGCAAATATCATCATGAAAGCTAGAGAAGTCATCGAACAAATTGGTAGGCCGCTGGAATTGGATACTGACGGCATATGGTGTGTACTACCAGCGTCGTTTCCCGAAAACGTTAAAGTCTTCACGACGCACGAGAAAAAACCACGATTTAGCATCTCGTATCCGAATGCTGTGCTGAATCTAATGGTCAAAGATCATTTTACCAATGATCAGTATCATGATCTAGTGAATCCGACCACCTTACAGTACACAACACACCAGGAGAACTCGATTTTCTTCGAAGTAGACGGCCCGTACTTGGCTATGGTGCTGCCCGCCTCCAAAGAAGAGGGTAAAAAGTTGAAGAAACGTTATGCCGTGTTTAACTTTGACGGATCCTTGGCTGAACTCAAAGGGTTTGTATATTTTGAACGTATTCGTCGTTTTGTTGATGAATGAAGAGTCACACATGGTTATAATGATCAATATTATTGTTTAGTTTTGAAGTGAAACGTCGGGGTGAACTGCAACTCATTAAAATCTTCCAATCGTCCGTGTTCGATGCGTTTCTGAAAGGCGACTCGTTGGAAACGTGTTACGCGGCCGTGGCCACCGTGGCTGATTACTGGCTGGATGTCCTCTACAGTCGAGGTCAAAATATGCCGGACACTGAACTGTTTGAGCTGATATCCGAGAACCGATCCATGAGTCGCAAATTGGAGGAATACGGGCAACAGAAATCCACATCGATCTCCACGGCTAAGCGACTAGCTGAGTTCTTGGGCGATCAGATGGTCAAAGATAAAGGTCTAGCGTGTAGATTTATAATATCGAAGAAGCCAGACGGTGCACCGGTCACGGAACGGTAAAGAAATGATTACTGTTGTTCTAAGAAAGATCTAGTTTAGGTTCATTTAATTACAAAGTGTGCTAATGTTTTCTTAGAGCTGTACCGCTAGCAATATTTCAAGCTGAAGAGGCCGTACAACGACATTACCTGCGTAAATGGCTGAAAGACGCAGGATTATCAGCGTTTGATATCAGGGATATCTTGGATTGGAACTATTACATTGAAAGGCTGGGCGGTGCTATACAAAAGATTATCACAATACCTGCAGCTATGCAAGGCGTAAGTAACACAAAACTAGTTGATCTTTTTACCGTGTTTTGTTTCTAGTTGGCTAATCTTGTACCAAACAACTTGATCTTCATTTTAGTTTCTTGTTCTCTAGCTCGCCAATCCCGTGCCAAGAGTCAAGCATCCTGATTGGTTGCACAAGAAAGTAATGGAGAAGAATGACAACTTCAAACAGCGTAAAATTAACGACATGTTTTCTGTGCAACCGAAAGTGACGCATGACAGTTCGTCTGCAACCGACGAGGACGAGGAAAATGCGACAGATGCAGCCGATATTGAGGATCTCGCTGGAAAAGCTACCACTTATCCTGTCGGTAGACCGCTGGTTACCACAAATAAACGTAAACGTATGCCATCTTTCACGGAAAATGACGAGTTGAAGAAAAGTTGGCGAGAAGCTCTAGGTCCCCCGCCATTGTTTGGTACAACTAAAACAGAACGGACGATTTGGATTGGCTATCAGAAGAGAAAATGGGCGTGGCAAGCTAAACAACGGTGTGTTACTGTACAACAACGGAAACGGGCTCGCCAAAATGAACTGGGAGCCGCCTCTGTGGCAGGTGCTATTGGTGTTGTACGTACCGGTAACTTGACAACACTGGGCGGCTTCCTCAAACGTGCGCAACGCACGCTGCTAGACACACCTTGGCAAATTATTCAAGTAGGTATTATACACCTACAAGGGAGAGAAAAGCGTTATGTTTCCTGAGATGTAATTTAATAATACATCGAGGGAAAAATAGCGGTCATTCCCGAGGTGTAACTACTATTTTATCCACGATCGGGAGTAGAAACACTCAATTTCATAAAGAATTCTAATAAATCGGAGCGAAATTACAATATTTAGAAGCCTTTGGCGATGTTTCCATGCAACGCGTACCACGGACAACAGACATTTGTTTACCTTGGTTATAATAAAAACTCCCCTAGGGAAATTGTTTTATTTCGTTCTTAGGGAGTAAATGCTTCAGTTCTGTCGCGATTTTGGCGCTATAGAAACCTGCTTTTATTCCCGACAGCGCGGAAAAACTAAACTATTGTCATGAATTGGGTTAATATCTTTCGTGACGTGTTATCAGATAGCAAACACCAATCAACCTGGTGAATTCAAGCTTTGGGTACTGGTCGGACAAGAACTGCACAATATCAAGCTCATTGTGCCTCGTATTTTCTACGCGAATCTTCGGGTACCGAAGGACAGTGATGTTGGCGCGTTGTGGAAGAAATGCAACCGTGTTCTGCCTCGTGCCCGGCCGGTTTATAACCTCTACAAGTACTCGGTACCGGAGACAATGTTTATAGAACATGGCAAGTAAGTAACTCGGCCAGAAATCCATCGCTATAATCTTGCATAATTGTTTACGTCAACATGAAGTTGGATTGTTTAACCCTTGTTTTGTTCCCAGTAAAATTTACATGGATCTGTCAGATCCATCTGTGGAAGGTATCTATGAAACACAAGTTACATTGATCTTCCGTGCACTGTTAGAACTGGGCTGCATCTGCACAGTGAATCGCAACACTGTCACATCACAAAAGGAAACCGACACATTCACACTGGAACAATTGTCCTTTCACAGTGTTGCCAAACAGTCGTATCTGTCGAGGAAACACGGATGCACACTGCGACATTTGTTCTTGTACCATCACAAGGCGGCCACAGGGCCGCGGGAAATGTACGGATTGTTCCTGACGCCGATCAAGAAGGCACTGATTATTGTAGTGGATTCCGTGCGGACGAACTTGATGCCAAATATGAACTCCGTGTACACTGCGGAACGTGTGGTCAAGTAAGTGTACGATAAAACATACACTAAGGCTATTTTGATTAAAGATAATTCGGTATAATGCGGTTTTCTCCCCTAAAAAGTATTAAATTCACACAACGATTCATTATAACGCGGTTCGAGAAGATACAATTACGGAAATTGTAGAACAATTTGTAGAAAATGAACTCGTACAATGGTGTTTCGGTTTAATGCTAGAGGTCTAACCGCATTGACACTTGACTAGATACTAATAATTGTAATTGTGTTTTGTTAAAAAAATTGTAGGTTAGAAAAAAATAAAAACGAAGATTTGCTACCACCAGCTGAAATAACATTTGAAGTGCGTGTTGAGACGGATCTGAAACAAGTGTACCGACTTATTCAGCGTGCGTTAACCAGCTACCGGGATGAAAAGAAAGGTCCTACACTGTTAGCTGTTCAGAGTGAATATGAACTGTCAACATTACAGATGAACATGCCGGAACTCACTGATTTTCCACAAGTTAAAATATACGTACAGGTATACAATATTCATTTGTTAGTAAAGACTATTCAAATCCATCTAGCAGTGATGTCATCCTGTCAATATAAAGTGTATTCATAAAAGAAACTATACGAGTAACTAATATTCATTTTTAACAGCCGTTAAAAAAATATACTTTGAATCTAATTACTGAAATTCAATGTGGTCTAGGATGTTGAAACACTGTACAACACAATGGAATGGCAAAAAACCGGCGCACGCGCAATGGTGCGCCACTACTTAAGCAGTGAGAAGTTCCTGGAACTAATGGTGGAACAGTGTCGGTATTTTCACGTACCGCTCGGTAACTTACCGGCCGATACAACGCTGTTCGGTGCAGATCTGTTCTATGCGCGGCATTTGCAGAAAAACAACTTTGTACTGTGGTGTTCGAACACGGATAAACCAGATTTGGGCGGTAGTGAGAAAAATGATGCAAGGTATTCTTGTTTTTTGACACACTGAAGTTAATAATTTAAAAGTTTGTATTACGTACAACGTAAAATCTTCCCGCTTAAAAGTGTAACAGCATGTATAAAAGAAGATTTCGATTTGTTACGGTTACATTTTGAAAGCATTGTATTGTTTTCTTAGATTAATCGCTGAGTTCCAAGAAGGTTCCAGCGAAGTTTCGAACAATTCTGGCTGCTATTCCACTGTATGTGTTGAACTGGACATTGATACGTTAGCAATCAATACGCTCTTACAGTCACATCATGTAAATGATATCGAAGGTACAAGTTCCAGTGTAGCCTTCGATGCGGCGCCCGCGGTATCGATAGACAACATGATCAGCGGACAAACGCCAATGTTACCGACCTACGACGATGCTGCCCTCTGCAGTGAAGCGTTCAAAGTGCTAAAGTACATGGTGAATGCGTGGTTGCGCGATGTGTCAGTCTATAGGAATATGTTTGCTGATTATCAGATTGTACACTTTTACAGGTAAGATATATACTACACTGTATTCAACCAATTTACGTCATCGTTTAGGGAAAACCTAACAAACATAAATATCACTACATGTATATGTAAATGTATTTTTTAGTCGACATTTTATTAGATTTTTTATTATTAATATGCACGAAAAAACCATTAATGCAACTGATAATGTTAATAAATATTTCTATTAAATTATTTTTCGTTCATTTTTCATGAAATTAGTTTTATTTTGTTTTTTACTAATGGCAACGCTGAAAACAAATGTTACACGTTTATAGTTGACGTTCCGGAGCGACTTATACTGTGAATGTGTTTTCGTGTGGCAGAACATTGTTTTAATCCGTTTTTTAGAACTCGTGTAAACGTAACTGAACATGACGTCATAATTTCTAGTGACATTGCATTGATGACGTGAATTGGTTGTTTGACTGAATACAATATAATACGATTCTTCGTCAATCCTTTAGCATTCTCTTCAATTATTGTACATTCAGATGGATTCGGTCATCCAAAGGACTCCTCTATGACCCGGCTCTGTTGAAAACGTTGCAAAATCTAATGAAAAAACTGTTTATGCAACTCGTCGCTGAATTCAAACGGCTGGGGTCCATTATTGTGTATGCAAACTTCAATAAGATCATAGTGTGCACAAAGAAACATACGATAGCGGACGCCATCGGTTATGTGGAGTTTGTGGTGAAGAGCATTCGGAATAAAGAATTGTTCCACAGTATCGAGATTACGTACAACCAGTGCTGGGAATATTTGCAATGGCTGGACATGGCAAACCATGGCGGAGTGCAGGGTAAGCTACCGAATGGTCTGAGCGGCGTCGGCGAATCACAGATCACCGATGAAGGTTACCTGAACGAGGGATCAGACGATGAAGATGACGAAGGGGTAAGCAAACCAGAATAAAAGCGAATAATTGTTTAAATAAATACATTATAAAGTTTAGATAAACATATTTTTACACATCCGGGAGTAGAAGACGATTTCTATAGCGTCAAAATCGTGACAGAAGTAAAACATTTACTCCCTAGGGACGAAATAAAACAGCAATTTACCTAGGGGGGTTTTTATTATAACCAAGGTTTTTGTATACAAATGTCTGTTGTCCGTGGTACGCGTTGCATGGAAACATCGCCAAAGGCTTCTAAATATTGTAATATCGCTCCGATTTATTAGAATTCTTCATGAAATTAAGTGTTTCTACTCCCGATCGTGGAAAAAATAGTAGGTACACCTCGGGAGAGACCACCATTTTTCCCTCGATGTATTTGTTCGAATTACGGTTCAGGAAAAATAACACGTTTCTCTCCCTTGGTGTATAATGTACGACATTTTCCTTTCCAGCCAATTATCGTTATGAACTGGAATCTCATGGAACATCTTCCCGAAGTGGCAGGGTGTAGGAAGAGTTTCAAAATGGCGATCGCCGGGTACATCAGCGCCGTGTACCAGCACATTAAACAACTAGAGCACGACGTGAACCCTCTACCGGCGGCCCATGCAAGTCAAAGTCAGTCGGCCATACTTGGTGTAGGTGCGCGCGTCACCATAGCTGAGTTCGCGCGTAAACTCATATCGGAAGAGATGGCACAGAAATTATTCGAGTTAGTACACTTACTTATCAAACATAATTTTCAATCTAGCGTGCGCCTTGAAATACAGTATAAAGTTGTACAATAACATTCCGGTGTAGTTAACCTAAAAGATAGTTTGACAGCTACGAAAATAGTTTCACTGTAATCAATTGTGCTTTATAGAATAACCGAGAAGATCAACAGACGATTACCCAAGATGCCGATTGCAACATTGACAGGTGTCGTATCAGGTGTACGAATCAAGCCAGCCTTGGAGTTTGTTAAAGCCGTTTGTCACGTGCTAGCACTGGATCCGGCCGTCGACGATGCAGTATGCTCGTTACGGCGTAACATGTTACGTCTGATTAGCGTCGGCGAGTTCAGCGAAGAGGCCGTATTCAAAGATCCCAGTGTGTCATATGTGCTGCCTGGGTTTATTTGCAAAACGTGCAACCACTGTCGCGATATCGATCTCGGCCGTGATAATCATCAGAATATTGAAGAAAATAGGTGTGTTGTTCAGTCGTGCGGCAGCCTAGAGATTTATTACATGTATTTCTGGTTAATTTGTCTACAGATTAATCGTCCGTTGTGTTAGAATATCTAAAGATTAATCACACTTTGTGTTAAATGCATAGACCGTTTTGCTGATGCAACAATCATGTTTCAGCCGCTCCTGGTTCTGTCCGTTATGCAAAACCAACTATGACAATTCCGAAATAGAGAATCTGCTGTTGGACATCGTCACGCGCAAAATGATTGCCTACAATCTACAGGACTTGCAGTGTAGGAAATGTGGACAGGTTAGTGGAGAATCTCATTTGAGAAAAGTGTAGTATATGTGTCGTGAGTAAAATTAAAGCTGTGGTCCGTCATTGTCCCTTCGTGAACCGCGTTATAACGAATCAGAGTGAATGTAGCGCTTTTTGGGGGGCTCACACCGTTCAGAGAGACCTTACTGTACTTATAATTCATTCCTCAAAATCGTATAGAACTAAATATTGTGTTGTATAATTTTCTTTTGCTATTGTACATAAATTTTGATACACATTGAATGTTCCAGATAAAAATGGAAAATTTCTTGGCGTACTGTCAATGCGCAGGCGACTTCAAATGCCTCATATCGAATGTTGACCTGGTAAGATTATTGCACACATTTCGCAAAATAGCAGACGCTTTTCAAATGCCAGCACTGATGGAAACTATTGAATGGTTATTTATGTACTTGAAATAAGTGCTTTTTTTGTGAATGTGTTTTTTTTTATAGACAACTGTAATATTCAGTTTTTTTTTTACTTGTGTGATATTTTAAAATATAATAAAACAAACTAGAATTTCGTGAAAATATTTTTTTAAGGTTATATAATAAATATAATTAATGAAACATCCAGAACCATGACTGCAATACCGGATCAAAAACCGGTATTCGGTATATTTTGAAAGAAATACCGGTAACTGTTCGACAAAAAAATTAGTAATAGAAAGTTGCTAATATTAAATTTTAATTTTATTTGATCAAAATAAACCAAATAATTTACATAAAACACTGAGAAAAATCAAATATATACATTATATTTCTTACACAAAGGCAATGTCAACATGTTAAATAAAAAAAAAATAAAAGATAAATAAAATAAAAACAAAATATATATATATATATATATATATATATATATATATATATATATATATATATATATATATATACTCTAATACAGGAGTCGGCAACCGTTTGTAGATGGCGGGTCAAATTAAACAATAATATTTTCAAACGGGCCACAAAAAGAAAACCAAAACGAATCGAGAAAAAAAATGTCGATTTTTTTATTCCTATGTATTTTGATTATAATTTGGCGGGCCGCATCAAAGCATATGGCGGGCCGCATAGTTGCCAACCCTTGCGTCTAATATATCACTAAATAGTTTTAAAATATTAAAATTGGGGCCCGGGGTGGTAGAATCAGTTGCAGATACGGGTAAATACACATAGAACACATTTGCCAAACTTCGCAGCAGTTCTTGTCATATCTTTGAATCCTTTGGACGATTCTGCCAAGGAGCACTTGGCCAGTTTCGCTGTTATTCCACCCGACAGGAATATGACAGCCTTAGTAACGGTCTTTACCAGTATAACCAGCGCTTCGATGATTTTCATCACACTCTTTGCATGTAATGCTATCAGGCATCTTCCCTTCGTAATTCGCGTTCGTCTCGTTAAACAGTCTTTCGTCTGGTAGTGTACATGTCGCACTAGTCTCACCGATTCCAACGTCATTTTCAGTGACACTTCGATCAGCTCAATTAACGGTTGAAACACACACTTGACACCCTCGGTCGCAGCTGATACCGGTATACTTACAATGGCCGTGACGACATCCTTCAGACAACCAACTATACCTTTGTTCAGAAAGTTCAATGCAAACAAGTCGTAGAGTCTCGTGCTTTTCCGGACATTTTCTGTGTTTATAAAAAATGTCCGCATGTCGTGTAATATCGGCTCACCACATTTTAAGCCCATCGATGCCATCATTTCACACAACTCATCGCGTAACTCGTCCGCCTTATTTTCCAAATCTTTAGACGCCGATAACCATATGCCCGGTTGGTAATTGTGAACGTCGTCACTGTTGCCAACCAGAATCTATAAAACAAAATATATGTTATATATTTATAGATAAACATTATATTATATATATAATACAGACAATCCTTGCATGCATTCAAATAAAACTACTTACTTTTATGAAAAGTATATACAGAATTACAGTATATTCATACATTATATATGGGATCGTACGTCGGACTTACACGTAATAAAATGTAACTGACATTCATACGTAGCGCCTTTTTGTAGGTGTTTATAATTGGTAGTGATTTATTTCGGAATATCAATTTGCCATTCAAGGCGACATTTACAGCCGGTAAATTTAAACTCGTACGGTATTTACAGACAAATGTTATGGAAACATTTATATGATGTATTTTTATTACTACTACTACTACCTATTTTAGCCAGTTAATTTGAGTTTATAAATTAAATCAGTTTCGCTGCAATCTCAAGTAGAACATTTGTTTTCTACTTATTTAATTAGCAATTTGATCAATTATCCAAAGTTACACGTTTTTAACGGGCACGGAACAACGATTCTGAGTAATAATAATTAGGGAGAAGCTTTATCTATCATTAGCTTTTTTCACCTTGGATACGAAAACAAGCCCATTATGCCCTAGACCATATTAAACAATGTATACAAATTGTGTAAAAAAATAGTAGTACATATTGTATTTACTGATCAGATTACGATTTCTACAAACTTAATGAAATTTATAATATATATTCTTCTGCACTTACCTTTTTGTAGTTGTTTACAAATTGAGTGATTTATTGTAGAATATTGATTTATTATATTTTACAGTGTTGTAATCTATTTGGCACATTTATTATTAAACGTCGTAAATATACATATGTATACTCATTTATTAAATTTGACAGGTATAACAAAATGTTTGAAATACAATTATTTTATAAAAATATGTCGATATTGCTAACAGAATTATATATGTACATAAATATAATTTGATTCAACTAGAACTTATTACTGACGTAAGACTTTTTAATAATTAAATATCAAGTTGTTGCCGAAATTTCGTAACAGAATCTCTGTTGTGTGTCATAGTTCAATGTTTCGTACGAGTTTTAGAACTCCTTTGGGGATGAGTTTGAAAATTAACTTGAAACAAGTCTAATTACCAACTAGGATTATGATAGTGTTAGATTTGTTTAAAAAGAGAAAATTATTCGGAAAATCACAGATCACAACTCGGGAGTAGATTGTTTCAACGTCACTGGACGCTGTCAGTTACTACTGTAAATCGTCATGCGCAGAATCATATGTTTTCGCGCGATTTATCGTCCTGTCATTTTTATTTTAGTAGCTATCAATTCGCCAGTTTTGGTTAGATGTAGTATTTATTTGCGTTTTTTTAACATCTGTAGTACTTTTTAACTATTAATAGACATATCAATAATTATTATTATAAAAAGTAATACACATACATAGCCTGCTTTTCATTCTTACTGTCTTGAATTTAACAACATGTTTTTTTTTAATACTGTAGATAGGTTTATCTGTCAGATTTAAATGAAGAAGCTGTCATGTGTCATTGAATGTAAGTACAATAAGAGTAGTTAGATCATGTAAACAGAACAAAACATAGCAACAACATATAGTTTTAACAGTGCGATTATTTTTACATGATAAATAAACTGTGATTTAAACAAATGACCAGGTAAACATACTGAAGTAAACGACATAATTGTATTATTTATTGATAAATACACATGTACAGTGTATCTGTTTATTTACAAAAGTATAATAAATACAATTCGCACTCATTGACTTGGCATATAAGCACACAAGATACATTTACCCATTACGGATCTGGTTGCGCAATTTTGCCAACTGTTTCTTCGATTTACCAGATTGCATTCACAGTGATGCCAATTTCACCAACTATAACGTGAGTTTTAATGAAGTCGTAATGAGATCAATTACCGATTTAATAAAACCCACATTACCAGTGCGGTTGCACCTGGTTGCACCGCTGAATGATTGTCCATGTCCTTTAGAATTCAGCCAATCATGTACAGGAACTGTAGTCATCATTGACAATAAGAATCTACTAAACAATATTCTCTAAAATAATTTGGGAACTTAAGCAGGGAAAAAACTGATTTGACACTTAATAAAATGTGAGTTACATTCAAATGTACCCCTGTTTTTGTACACGTTTATAATTGTTAGTGATTTATTTCCGAATATTCTATTCCAGTGGCCATTTATAGCCGGTAAATATAAATTTGTTCAATATATTTACAACTACAAATGTTGTTAAAACATGATTGTTATATAATATACAATAAGACGAAAGTTTGGTTAGATTACATACTATCGAATATGAACGAGATTCATCTTTATTCCTAGTACAACAGTCTTTGTTTTAGTCAGTTAACAAACTAAACAGATTTGTTAGAATCTTGGTAGAACATTTTCTATTGATATATAAGTAAGAGTTTGCTAATTTTATGCTACGTATCCAAGTTTAGACGTTTCTGACAATGAAAAAGCAAAAGAAAGCCCTACGGAGAAGTATGTTTCTCAATTACAGTTACCCTTGTACACGCATAGCACACATTTGCCAAGTTGTACACCAACCATTGTCATTTTTACGATACCCTGAACGACTCCAGTCACGGCACACATTGCCATTCTACTTTGCAGTCCCACGGTCGATAGAAACAGAACAAGTTTGGTTATGGCGTTCACTATGGCCATCAGGTTCTTGACAAATCTAGTCGTCGTTCTTGCCGTCATTGTCGACAAACATACGTGTTTCATAAACCAGTTTTTACTCAAACAAAGCTTCGTCTGCGCATGCACATTTCCTATCAGTGTCACTGAGTCTAGAATGATGTGTAAGACAAGTTTGACCGCATTGGTCACGGGTTGAAAGACACACGCCACACCAGAGAGTACACTTTTAAGGAACATCACAGCGACATCTTTGACTGCTTCCTTTAAACAACCAACAAATGCACTGTTCAACCGAAGCAGACTGAAGAACAGTCGAATTCGAAAATTTTTCTTCACTTTGGGTGGTGGCTGTTCGCTGTCTTCAGGCGGTTCTGTCGTTATCGGCATTTCTGTCTCGTTACACGGTGATTTTATGTTGTCGAGCATGTCACACACATCGCCTCGTAAAGCATTTGATTGCGTTTCCAGCTCGTCCGTTGCTGGTTCCCAACTTTTCGAGTCATATTCCTGAGTCTTTTCACTTACGTCTGCATGGAGAATCTACAAATGAAACGGGCGATGGTTTTTGGATGAAACGGAATGTCCATATTCTACACTAGCATTACTTACGTTCAGACAATATATGCAAATTAGGTAAACAATAGCAGTCTTATATTTACAAATCATAGTACGGCTGCTGCAAAGCTAATGAAATCTATGTTATATATGTTCTTCTGCACTTACCTGTTTGTAGTTGTTTATAAATTGAGTGATTTATTGTAGAATATTGATTTATTAACGTTTACAGTGCTGTAATCTATTTGACACATTTATTACTAAACATCGTGAATATATGTACATATATAGGCACTTATTTATTAAACAAAATGTTTGAAATACAATTATTCTCGTCATGCGCAGATTCATATGTTTCTGTGCGATTTATTGTTAATTTAGTAGCTATCAATTAGCCCTTTTTGTTTCTAACATCTGTGGTACATTTTTGTTATGAATAAACATATTAATAATCGTAATCAGTGGCGCAACCAGGGTGGTTGCACTCCCCTGGCAAGTCTAACAGTTTTATTTATTTAATACTATCTAAGAACAGTATTATGTTATTTAATTTGAAGAACTATCTGGTTGCGCCACTGATCGTAATTATTACAAATATTGAAAAAATTACAATATCGAAATGACATAATTGTATCGTTTATTTGTAAATACACAGCATGTACAGTATAATATATGGTATTTGTTTACAATAAGACAATTCACTCACTTGGCTCACTAGGCTCACTTGGCTCACTTGGTGCAGTAGGCGCAGTAGGATCAGTAGGCGCAGTAGGCGCAGTAGGCGCCGTAGGCGCAGTAGGATCAGTAGGCGCAGTTGGCTCACTAGGCTCACTTGGTGCACTTGCCTCACTCGATTCACCCGGTGCACTGGACTCATCTGACTTAGGTGGCTCACTTGACTTGCTTAACTTATCTGCCGGACATCGATTCGGCCTGAAAGCACACAGCACACATTTGCCCAATGCGTAGGACCCCTGTACGGTTTGTTTCACACCCTGGACCGTGCAAAATACGATATTCATTGAGAATTTGGCCAACTCTTTGATCGCTTTACTTGTTGTAACTATCAGTGACTTGATCGCTTTCACAGACTTCGATAAGATTCGTTTGTGTAACGATTTGAAACAGTTCAATCGTTGACCCGCCTCGCCAATGCAACTTTTCACCGCTCTGGCGACGGTACGGATGCCCGTCTCCGTAGTGGAAATGATCAGTAGCACGGCTTTGCGTAGAATTGTTAACGGATTCACAGTACATCGTCCGTTACCTTTCATCTGGACCAGTGGGAATTCTTTGATTGACTGTATTATACAAGCGATTATTCGTTTGTTCATAAAGTGTAACGCGATGAAATCGGTGAATTTCGATTTTTTTTTACCATCCATCGCTGCTTTCAAAGATTTCCTTCGGACCCCCTCCTCACAGGGGGAGCCCATGTCTCGCATCAAGTTACATACGGCTTCTTGTAGTTCGTTCGAACTTTTCTCCAAGTCTTTACTTTGTACTAACCACGTAGCTGGATCATATTCTTCAGGGTTGTCGTCCTCACAATGCACAGTGACAATCTATATAATATTAGAGGATGGTTTAGAACAAAATTGCACTTGCCTTGTCAACAGTATTAATATTGATCTGATACTTACTGAACATGTATATAAACTATAATGAAACTACTCAATAAATATTCAGATCTATAGGTACTTACTTTCATCAATAGTATACATACTAAATACAAAATAGTATAATGCATTGTACTTGGTCGGTTAGTAGTTAGTGATGTGTAAGTCACACTACCCGTATGCTACCATTTTATACATATTTATCATTTTAGTGATTTATTCCGCCTGTTGCATAGGCTACAATCAAATTTGACATTTGCCGTCAAAGCAGGAATTAAAAACTTCTAAATTTGACATATACCAGTTATAAAACATCTAGTCTCCGATCAAACATGGAAATTTAAAGAAGTTTAAACAGTAAATATGTACACATACTCTAGATAAATGTGTGTTGATGAAGTAAAAGTGCGTCTTGCTGAATTATTTTCCTAACAGGTAACGCGTAATATCCAACATAATCTTTATATGTCAAACTACATGTATGTATTTCTATAATAGGCTAAATAAAGAATACAGAAACACATTTGTTTATTTACATATTTCTTTCCTCATGTTTATCCTTGATCAAGCAACATTGTCAAGCAACATTCGCATTCGCCCCTTAAATGATAACCTTAGATAGAATTAGTCGTTATAATCTGTCGTATAATCAACATTTATAAATGTGCTTTCGACATTAACGAACGAATAATGTACACTTATAACTCGCTCAGTCTGCATAAAATGTATATGACAGTGTTTCTGTATTTAATCTTGTACACAATCACCTGTGACTGTGTACCTGTGAACTGGCAAGATGAAACAGACATAATAAGCACCTCAACAGCTGAAATAATACGGAAGAAGAGATGGATACCGATTGCAATTGGCATTGGTGCCGGTATTGCCTCGGGCGTTGCTTCGCATTTTATCATAAAAGGGATTGAAGGTCCATCGAGACCAGCACCAACAATCGAGATCCATAATCATTATTATTCAGGTAGACACATTCACTTTCCTATCGTTTATAGCATTTTAAACAAAGTTTAAAATTAATTTCTCTTTCAGGATAAATACGAGAAAAGGTAACAGGATCGAAATATGTCAAATATTTTGTAAATATATACACTTAAATTTCGTTTCTTATAATATATACATACATTCAATTATTAAATATTTCTATCGTAAATAATGTACGAATTTCCTTGTTTTTTCTCATACTTATCAATTTGCAGTTTTTTTCCTTAGTCAGTTAACCTTTGATAAATATTTCATGTCTTGGAAATGACGATTTTAAATTTATTTGGATTTTCAAAGAAGTCGTATTAATATTAATCCTTAAATTTCCGCTAATATAACTGTATATAAAACAATAAATATAACTTTCTTCTGACAATAAATACTTAAATTACGTGTCTGTTAAACTTCAAATGATCTATAATTATCCCAAAAGAATTATATGATGTATATTTTCCAAGTATTATGATCTCACGACTGTTAATTCCTAATCCTGTAAGACAAATTGCATTTTGGTACTAATAAGGTACTTATGGATAATCTGACGCATCAGGACATCATTTATTAGTTTCAAGGAATTAAATGAAGTATGTTGCATTATATCTTTTGCTAATGCAACCAAATATTAATTTCATACAGTGAATCTATAAATACCTGTAATGTTCATTTTAAAATGACTTATGGACCAGTGTCAAAACTGTCAAAATAGTTGAATTGGAAAAGATGTCGGTAATACAGATTTGTCCCTCCGTACATGTCGGTAATATAGAATTCTATAGAAACGTCAAAGTTCTTAAGATATTAGTAGAAACAGCAACAATTATCATAGATTCTTTCATTCAAATACGTTACTTCATTGATCAATTCAAGCATAACAATGTATATATGACAGTTAGTTGGCATGCATCAAGGAGTATGTATGTATATTATATTTATTAGTAAAACTATCCATAGTATAATATATACAAATTGTTAAATAAAACGACAAGCCTCGAATTGTCTTATATTTTACAGAACATAAAAACGTATTACACTGCCATTGGAAAAAATATGTATATACATATATATATAGGTAAATATTAATAATATTCATGAATAAATAGTTGACAGGTATCATACTGTTCTACATGCTAGTGTGTCATAAATAATAATACTGCTCTCGTGAATGTTGTTAAGTCGCAAGTGACAAAATAGTGTTAGTTACATGATCAGGTTCCGGAGCGGGGGGGTTCAGATGGAATTGAAACTTTTCCGAAGCCTGAATAGGTAGGGGGTGATGGTTTTAGGCTGCATAGGAACCAACCGCTGATAGCATCCATGTGATATGGCAGCCGAGATGTGATTAATGTTTTGTACAGACATGTTGCTGGAACCAACAACAACAACATAAATCAAAAAAAATAATCGCATGCATGCGCACAGCCACAGAAAATAATACGTAATCGATGGAATATAACCACGGTTAAATGAAATATGTGTATGACAATAACGGAATGATATCAGCACGAACTCAGAATTACGGAATAATGCACAGTACGTTAGAAGAACATTATTTCTTATTCAGTTTGAGTACACACGGTGGTGGGGGCACTGACAGCGCAGGCTCCGCTCCCATCCATGTGCTCTTAATGAATCGGCCTTTGATGACTGGCGGCTGCCACCTGCTAAAGGAGGACACACCACGACATTAGGTACCACTTAGAATGTAAATACAAAAAAAAAAAAACATTCAAATTTATTGTATTATTTTCGATCGAACACAATCGTGTACATACATCGGATAGACTGACAGAGAGAACACACATTAGACGTTTAATATTTGAGTGTACACAAGTGTCATTCGTGAAACGGTACTCGAAATTATGAAATGGCAGTTGTCGTTATGTGATTGGCCGGACGCCGGTGACGTCATCAGTGCCAGGGAACCTCGCGCGAACTTGTGATAGTACCCAGCTTGTAATACCTGGCAGTAATAGATGGCGCTGCTGCTGCTGCAGCGGCGGCTGTCACCGGCGCGGCGGCTCCCGCTACTGCGGCTGCGCGTACCGACTCGTCCGGCTGCGTCCCGTCCCCCTTCAGCACGGCGACACACTTCCAGGAATTCATGTAGTTCACTGAAACAAAACACGACACAACAACAGCAGCCGTTAGCAGATAATATTATCATTAACATGTACATGTGTACATATTAATTACACCGCATATCCCAAGCGATCTGGGAATTAACATGTAAATATCATGATTACGGGCTGAACAACGCATTTTAGAGCAAAAGTGTCGATAAAAAAGGTTGTTCAGAATTAAAATCTGCACCAAATGATGCCACATTCAGTGCCGCAAATATGTTTCTATATCGAGTACATCCAGTTTGAAACATTGCATTTTGATGACAGATCACGGAGGTTATGAAACAAAAATTGTAGGTTTTTCGTTTGTTAAATACGAAATTTTGCGCGGCTTACTAGATGCGAGCAAAAAAAAGGTAGTGAATTTACTTAAAGGCTGATTTATAATGAAATAAGGTATGAGGTAACGCAACTGCGGTAAGGTAACGCAGAAGTTAAACCAGTGGCGAGCTATGTATCGTTTTATAATGAAAAGTAACGCTGCAACGCAAGCAGCAACGCGGGAAGCGAAACGCAGAAGTTGACGATCTCTCATCTTTCTGCGTTACTGCTCTACCGCTAGCCAATCAGAAGACAGTAGCTTCGGCGTGAATACAGCAATCTGCTTTATCGAACAACAGCTGTCATTAGTTTGGTGTAGTTTTCATCTGGATTTTTATTCTTGTGTTCATTATTAAGTGCAAAATGGACATGAAACTTATAGAATTAGTGGAAATACATGAGATATTGTACTATAAATTTATGATAAAAACACGCTAATATTTATTTTCGTACCGATAAAAGAACTATAGTTAACATGCCAATTTCACCATCGCTAGAGTTCATGTTTAGTATAACAAATAATTCAGTTAACCACAAATTTTAACCCAAATGTATGACAACTGTCAAATCGGTATGCCGCCCAATACGATCTTTGATTGGCTCACAGTTACGCGTTACTTTTTATTATAAATCAACTTGAATGTCTTGCATTACTTCTGCCTATACCGCTTACCTTGCTGCTTGCCTTACCTGCTACCTTACTTCATTATAAAGCACGCTTAAGGCACTTGCAAAACTTTAATTTATTATAGTCTTGTCACTAAATGAAATAGCATTCATGTTCATGACATTTTTTACTCAAAATACCAACATCGAGTTCGCTCTTCGTGAATCACCTTGTACAGTATGCAACAGTTTATTCAAGATATTATTTATACTTACTCTTCCATAATCGTACGCATCCGTCGTCACCAGATGACGCTAGTATCGTGCCCGTGACGTTCCAGCACACGCGCCATACTGTGCATGCGTGGTCGTCAAACTGTGCGGCTACTTGTATTTCTAGCCGCGTCAGACCACTGGGCAGCACTGCACTGTCCCTACAGCACACATACACACATATACCACGGCCATCTTGATTAAAAGTGTGTAAAAAATACACTTACAGCACGGGCGTCAACGAAAATATACGAACATCTTTTGTTGCAATCGCTAACAAATGAAAACTCCGACCCAGATTGGGTGCAAACGAAATGTCATGCACCGCGTCTGTCACCGCGCTGAGTGTTTCAGTTTTATTCCACCGGCGCGTATTTTCGCTGTACTCGTAAATGAACACTTTGCCGCCATTTGCCGAATTCGAATCGTCACTACCGACCGCCAACATCGGCGGGTGCATTCTAGAAACAAATGCAAAACATCGAACTGTCACATATGAGTGTCTGTGTGTGTTTTGTTTGTGTTACTTTGACAACGACGGGTTCCATGTTAAACAACTGCACGGTAATTTACACTGCACTTCATGCTGGAGTGTCCATTGGCTCAGGTTCATTACGTCAGGCGCTTCGTAAATGCGAATAACGCCATCCGCGGAACATGTTGCTAAAAGTAACCCTAATGTTTTCGGAGCGAATTTAACATCAGTGACAGAAGTACGTGAATCTACTAGATTTGTACGCCGCACCCAATGGCGAATACCGCGTTCGCCAGGACCGGGTGTCTCGCCAACTAAAACAATCGTTAAACAAACTTTTCTAACAAGTAAAATTATTTGACATATATTTCGTAAACATATAAGCGAGCTGTAGATTAATGTTGTTAATAAATAAATTACAGGTCACGGAGTGTAATGCTAGTTTTAATTATTAATCCCACAAGTTCATACCAATCTCTTCCCAGACAGCGGCTGTACGATCAAACGAACATGTGGCTAAAACTTGACCAAACTCTGGATGTGCCCACGTTACTTTCCACACAGAACCACTATGGGCCTTCCAGCTTGCGGTAAGTTGCCATTTACCAAATTTATCTTGATCCCATACCTGGCAATTTGAACAATAACCAATTTGTTATTAATAAATACATATACACAAATAAATACATTGTCATTTTGTTGTAACGTACTTTTACGTATTGATCGCTTGAACACGTGGCCATACGTTGACCGTAAAAATCGTAGGCAACATCGTGAATTAAATCTTTATGCTCTGCGTTTATCTCTTGAGCTTCAAACATAATTTAAAATCGGATAGAAACAAAAACATAACCAACACTGACAACTTATGACTGACGCGACGCACTTGCGCACCACAATTCCAAATTAAGTTTGTTCTGCGCAAGTCAAATAAAGTGCTATTTTCAAATTATACATTTCAATATTACAATTTATTACTAATTTGTCATTTCGAAAATACTAAATTTATTTTACAACTGTACTGCACCTTACAGTTGAATTTAGTTTGCCATAGTTAAGCTACTTAAGTCTGCGTAATTAGTTGGATTCGATTCCAAGGAAAACTGAACAAGTGGTGGGGGTAATCCAGAAGAAGCGGGTATTTTCGAGCAGTATATTTACCAGCAGATCATTATCGTTTGCAGTCAGTGCATAAATTAGTATCAGTGCAAACACAGATAGAGTATCACTTGTATTGTTGTGATCATAACAAGTTCAATCAAAACACATATTACTCATTCGCACAATATTGATTCGAGTACAAAGTGACAGTATTGTGGACAAATGGAACAGTTAATCGCGAAACCTTTGAAACGGGTAAGTCACAAATACGAAATTTCTCCACACAGTAACAGTACGAAGTGTTCAACGTGGTATTCATTTAGTTCTAATATTTTCGCAGTTTTTCTACACCACCAAACAATACGCAAATAAACATATATCTGAGAAGTTTACGTCTGTGCAATACATCGCCAATCCAGAAACAGGTATGAACAACTAAACACGCTGAACTTTGAAACGCAGTTTCTAATATTTCTTCTTGTATATTTGTAGATAAAACAAGTATGACTGAAATCAAATCAATCATACGCAGTCCTACAAAACAAGGTGACACTAACGTTTCGGTAAAAAACGAACGTAACGTACTATTTGATGAAATCGCACAAATTCACGCGATCGATATGTCTGACAGTTATATTTCGGATCAGAATGAAAACGATATAAATTCGATGAATTTCAACAATTCACTCGCACAACGTGTAACGGTTAAAGTGATGGACCAGCCCGCAAAAGAGATGATTACGTATCTAGATTTAAATACTAGTAACGAACCTGTAAAAACTGACAGCTTTATTGAAACGAATACTATTAAAAAACGTACGCCAATCATTAAAGTAAAAGTCCGGTTGAGTAAAGAATCAGGTGATAAAGTGAATAGTGCTAGTGCTAGTTCAGAATTGTCATCGAATGACAGTCAACAAGGTTTGAAAACACCGGAAACATGTGCACAAAACTCGTGTGTCCATGAAGAGAACTTGTGTGATTCACAAGAGCAAAAATCAGCCGTAGAAACGACGAAACATAACGTTGAAAACGGGTGTATCTTCGATGAAAACAAATCGCGACCGTTAAGTCCAATTCCTGTTGTGCCAACACCGGTTGCGTTACACTTTCGTGCTGTCGAGGATCTCATTGACTTCCACGAACGTCAGATCACACGACCACCGGGCAGAACAACCTCCAAGGCGCCCTTAATGGGCACTACAGCACTGTTGAATCGTTCGCACGAATCAAAACTGGCACTGAACGATTCCGAGATCATCAGTGCACTGGTGCGCGATAGATTTGTGGTTAACATGTTCGAGAGTCGCACGTATCGACGCAGTATTCACAAGAAACCGTCGAATTATGGCCGAATCTACAAGTCACTAGAACGTACTGTCTGCACAGACTCGCCCAGCAACGGTGAACTGCGACAAACCCGTACCGGTGACAGTACATTCCCAAATATCATCTGCGTGCAACAAAGTAGTCCGATTCAGTTAAAAGAACAACCCGTGTCGTCGCAAACGAAGAATGTATCTTCTGCGGCTCGTAATTCGAGTGAAGAATATTCATCGTTGACGGGTAATGGTGTTTTACAAGAAAATTCGTGTCCACAATTTGAAACAAAGTGTGACGATGACGATGTTGTGCTGTCAGATCGAGTGACAGAACTGTTAGCGGAATTAAACAAAGATGATGCAATAGTTGATAAATCTTCGCACGATACGGAGAATTATTCCACAGAACTGACAGCTGAAATGTGCAGTAGTGAATCACAGAACGAAGTTTCAAGTCACGCTGAAACTGACGATATATGTGCGTCTCTGTTGGATTCCATCAGCAATTTGTCCGCAACAAGTACAATGAAAACGACGTCAAAATCTAGTCTGATTACACCGGACACGAAACAAGATTCTGCGGATTCAATTGAGAAACTGCTGGAGAATTCTGTTTCAACGGACTTGTCATACAATATGGAAGAATTTCTGGAGAAAGCACTGGGCGAAGAGTTGTGTAACTATACTAATTTGGACAGCACTACAGACGTACGTAATTTGTACCGATTACCGTTAAACAGTGAACCTTATTTTTGTATAATTTTTTCACAGGTGATTTCCAAAAAACCGTTGAATTCCAAGCCGAAAGCAATTGTTCAGGAAGACAGTGTATGCACTTCCGATGCCTCAGACCTGGTGTCCAAGATCAACTCGATTCAATCAAACTTCTACAGATCGTTGACAAAGAAACTGCAGCACATGAGCGACACGCTCAAGTTTCCAAACTCACAGAAACAAGATGGTAGTGATGTGACTGGTAACGACCTCAGTTCTATATTCCCAAACAACGAACAGGTAACCGCGCTAGTTCAACAAGCAGCGGTTCAGTATGAAGCAATGAAACAGATCACAAAAGCGCTCACATTGTGTCGGAACATGAAAGAGTTCTGCGTTAGCAGTGAGCAAGTCGAAGGCGAAAGATTGCTGTTGGTTGCAAGTAAGTTGAATTTAATTTATATTACACTTTAGATACAATAATAATAATGTTTGTTGCAGCATATAAACGTCAAGCAATCCTGGATGAAATTCGTCGTTTGGATTACGAACTGGATGACAACATGGCATCTGCGGAAACGGGCACGTTGATGATATCTGGTGTGTCACTACCGCTGAAAGATGAGACGGTTGAACAAGCACCAATGCGTAAAGAACAGAAGTACTGGTACGTGTGTATCTTCTCGTACGGCCCACGAGTTGTAGCCACACAACCTGCTCTAGCTACATCGGAAGGCATTGTAAGATTCACCGAGGAAATTATCTTCCCAGAATTACCCTCGGACTTCAGTATTAATCTCGAAGTGTACTGTCTGTTGCAACGCCGTGGCAGCCGGAACTTCAGTCATGAATCAAAGTATCACATTAATAAAGTAAGGTTTCAAAAATATATCTTTCAACTTTTGTAAACTAGATATTTGTATATACACTTGTTTGACAATTTATTTCTGTTCCAGAGTACCAAATCGTCACACTGTCCCGCGCCAAAGAAGTTTCTACATCGGGAAAAGTTGGCCCAGAAGAATCCCGCCCGGTACGATACTGGTATTCGGACGTCGTCGTTCAAATTGTGCGGGTGTTTGAAGTTACGTGTTGCGGATCTTGCTAAACCGGCACCGTGGTCCATGCGCAAGATACCGTTATGTTCCGCCCTGACCGGGGCTGTCACGATGAACTTGCAAAGATTCGTTCAAATCCCAGTCAGACACGCTGGCTTCCTGACTATTGGAACGGAATCCGGTGGATGCACGGCTTGGAATCGACGTTGGTGCGTTGTGGATGGTCCGCTGTTGCGGTTCTGGAACTACCCGAGCGACGAAGACACCTGCGAGCCGTTAGACGAGGTTGATTTGAAGAATTGTGCCAATGCGAGGATTGAAATAGCCGACAGAACATTGTGCGCGCGAGCTAGAACATTGTTGCTGGAGACGGTCACACCGGAAGATAAAACCTGTACGATTGAAAAACATTTTCTCTCGACAGACACCGGTTCAGAAATGAAAATCTGGGAACACAAACTCAATACCATTGTTACGGCCTTGCGAACGTGGAATGTTGCATACTTTTAGCGATAAACTATAAGTAATAGTTTAATATTTTGTTGTTGTTATTGTTGTTTATAGGACGAATGCAATGCAGTATTTAATGCTTTTATATCTACTACTAAAAATCTAATCTTTTTATATTCTATCATTGACTTGTAATTGATAATGCGATATAATTATAGTTAATTAAAACGTATTATAAGTATCATGTATAACATGTATGTACATAATAATTATCATTTAGCAAATGTACCTAACGTAGGTACAGTACGATTATTTTTTAAGATAAATAAATACTTATTAAAAAAAAGATAAGATTCTGATTTGTAACCTGAATATTCGTTGGCAAGTGCTGTGACAGTAGTTTTCCTACCACTGACATTACATTCTGCAGTGCTTCGTACATAGCGAGAATATTCGTAATTATTATCAATTATGGCCACCTCATTGAGCCCCGGAGACCCAAGTTCTTTTGCTAGGCCTGGTATGTTGTAGTTATTTATTTAAATATAAAAATTTTTACAAATTTATTGGTTATGTTACATTGCAGACGAATGTGTTGTACGTGAATTACACCTGTCATTAGACATCAATTTCGATAAGAAAATTCTGTCAGGAAAAGCCGATTTAAAAGTGGAAAAAGTGAACCCCGTTGCGAAAGAAATTGTAAATATTCTAATTTTCTTCAACCCTGAATGAACCATATGCATGATTTTTGTTGTTTTTTTTTTAGATATTAGATTCTGCAGCGCTTACTGTGTTATCTATTACTGATTTAACTAATAATCGCTCTTTAGATTACAAGATAAGTCCTGAAGTACCTACTTTTGGGTCAAAGTTGGTTATAACTTTTCCAGAATATCAGCAAACCAGGTAATATACGAAAGTTATTGTACGTATTGCTGTGTTACAGTGTTGTGTTCTCTTTTAGCTTTTCCCTACAAATTCATTATGAAACATCGCCGAAAGCTAGCGGTTTACAGTGGCTTGAAGCTAACCAAACAATGGGAAAGAAACATCCATTTATGTTCAGTCAATTCCAGGTAATATATAATATACTGTTTGTGTTAATAATAAATTACTTACATGAAGTTACATGTTTTAATTGAATAGGCTGTCCATGCTCGATCCGTTGTACCATGTCAAGATACTCCGTCGGTAAAAGTTCCATTCACTGCTGACGTAAGTATAAAGTATTGCAGCAATTATTAGTTCCATGACATAAATACGTAATTTATTACGATAGATAACAGCTCCGACCGGTATAACAGTATTAATGGGTGCAGTTCGTATCAATGAGCCAGCCGTATTAATTGACGGCCGTACTCGGTATCAGTTTCAACAGAAAGTACCGATACCCGCCTACCTCATTGCGTTCGCGGCCGGTAACTTAGATTCACGTAAAATTGGACCGCGATCACATGTTTGGGCCGAGCCGGAATTAGTTGAAAAAGCCGCGTATGAGTTTGATGAGACGGAGCAAATGCTTCGCACCGCTGAAGAAATATGCGGTCCGTATGTTTGGGGCATTTATGATTTACTTGTGCTGCCACCGTCATTTCCTTTCGGCGGTATGGAGCATCCCTGTTTAACTTTTGTTACGCCAACTGTGATTGTAAGGAACTGTCAAATTATTTTCTATTTTATAGGTTAACGAATAATGTATGTAATATATGTTGAATTATGCAGGCTGGCGATCGTTCCTTGGCGTTGCTTGTTGCACATGAAATTGCACACAGCTGGACCGGCAATCTTGTAACGAACAGAAACTTTGAACACTTCTGGCTAAATGAAGGATTCACTATGTTTGTTGAACGAAAAATCGCCGGGCGAATGCGTGGTCGTGCAGTGCAAGACTTTGAAGCAATCACTGGCATTAATACGCTACAAGAAACAGTAATACCCGTGCTAACACATCTGTTAATAAATATTAACAACATGTCTTTGTAGATCAACAAAATGGGAGACACGAATGCACTAACGAAACTTGTCTTGGATTTGAAAGGTGTACATCCGGATGATTCGTTCTCAATTGTCCCTTACGAGAAGGGCCACATATTCCTGCGGTACATTGAAAATGTAGTCGGTGGTCCAGGTAAATGATTGAAATAAATCTGGTGTTAATTTTACGATCTTGTATGTTCATTTTTTGTAGCTGAATTTGAGCCATTCTTGAAGCAATATTTGGATACTTTTAAATACCGGTCAATCGACACTGACGATTTCAAACAAGCGTTTCTGAAACACTTTAATGCAACGGCCAGTGTAAAACAAATTGACTGGGATACTTGGTTGTACGGAGCTGGTATGCCGCCCATTATTCCCGATTATGATAAGTCACTGGTTGACGTTTGTATTCGGCTACGCGACAAATGGTTCTCGTGGAATGTGTCTAGTGATCCGAGTATTTTCTCACCGAAAGACATCGCAGACATGAACTCGAATCAGTTGGATTACTTCTTGCAATTGATTCTGGACAGTGATCCGCTTCCACTGGCAAAGTTACAGCACATGGAGCATGTCTATAAACTGAACGATACGAACAATTGTGATATAAAATTCCGCTGGATCAGGATTGGACTGAAAGCTCGGTGGATCGAGAAAGTAGAAGACGCGTTGAAAATGGTGACTGCTGTAGGTCGTATGAAGTTCCTTCGTCCACTGTACCAGGACTTGTATAATTGGGAAGAAGTCCGTCAAAGAGCTATCGCCACATTCCAAGCAAACAGGAAAGATATGATGTATGTGTCCGCGTACACAGTGAAACAGGACTTGCATTTGGAAAATTAAACACAAACTGGTTTTTCTTTTACACATTCATACGAATAAAGCTTTTATTAAACTGAATCACAACAATGGTTTCGTTTTTTATCGTAATATGTAATCCTTAGGATAATCTACAAGTTTCGGAAACTGTTGTCGTTCCGCTTCGGAATAACGGTCCAATTGTTTCGGTACGTCACGAATTTGTCGGATTTGATTGCTTACATTCTGTAGGATTTCCTTCGGAACAGTTTCATCGGGAAATATGTGCAATCTTTGCATTGTTGTTCGTCGCTGAAGGTTACCGTGCATACTACGGTATATTGCTTTCTTCAATATCTGTAAAAAGGTTAAAAAAGTGTGTTCGTTTGACATACACTCAACGCGGATCAGTTTGGCTCAGCTGTTCACTGAGCGACGTGAGCTGTAAATTGAATGATAATGTAGAGAAAAAGAGAAATACTAACTGCGGTAGGATCTTTCTCGTGTAATTCCCAAGCTAAGGTCCACGATGCACCGCCCGGGAAACCTGTATGATGGAAATATACTCTCTTACGCCATTCATCTCCCGGCAAAGCTATCTCCTTACTATTAATGACAACGACATGGTCTCCACAATCGTCTAAAAAATAATTTCTACATTAAAAACCAAGAACTAGTATTAGTTAAGCGAAATACGTACTCATCGGATGATATATTGGTTTGTGTAAACCCATTAAATGATTTTTAAGAACACTAGCCGATTCAAAAGGGTTTTGCCAAGCTGCATCGTATATATGCCAAATTCGTGCAAATGTTGCCCATTGCTGCAATAAAATTGAATCAAACATATTGTATAGGTTAAGTTTATATATTTTTACTAGTATATTACTACCTGAACACGTAAAAATGATGTCATGTTCAAATCAAACAATGGAGAAATATAATACAAGCAATATATTAAGTTATATTTTAGGTTTATTAGAAATATATAATTCAAAGTAAAATTAATATCAACATGTTACTTATAATTAATTCGGACTAAATCCGTTAGATGTCGGTGAAATATTTTCATTATTTAATTAAAGAATTTGTTTCATTTTACGTAATTTTGTAATCAATGTATAGTAGTTTATATATACCTGGAATATCATTCGAAATTACTTCGTCAATATTTATTCAAATAAGGAAAATTCAAATTTAAAACCCACTTCATTACCGATTTTCGCTACTTGAATTGTTTAGTGTGGAACTGACTTATCACTTTGACAGCAGTTTAATAAACAAAAATATTCTATTGCAATTTTAAATGTACAAATCGATGAGTAAAAGTTCATTTGATAAGATGACAAGTGATATAGAAAATTATGATATTGACTTTGGTAGAGATCGTTTTCCATATTGCATTGTGTGGACACCAATCCCGTTTTTAAGTTGGTTTTTTCCGTTTATCGGTCATATGGGTATCGCTATGTCGAATGGTGTTATCAGAGATTTTGCTGGACCGTACTTTGTATCAGAAGATAATATGGCCTTTGGACGACCGACCAAATACTGGCAATTGGATCCCGCATACGTCGCCGGTGGACAAGTCGAATGGGATAAATCCGTGTCAGAAGCATCGGAGATATACAAGAAACGAATGCACAATTTGTGTTGTGATAATTGTCATTCTCATGTGGCTACCGCTTTGAACTTAATGTTCTATAAAAACAGCACCAACTGGAACATGGTGAAGCTTGCATTGTACTCGATGTTATTTAGTAAATATGTCAGTTTTTCCGCTTGGCTGAAAACGTGGATTCCTTTTCTCATCATATTACTTGCCTGTATATTATTGTATTTATGGCAACTACATTTATTGTAAACATACAATTATATCGTAACTTTATTGTAACATAATGTACTTATAGTGTAAATAAAAAATACATTTAGGAAATTATTACCTTTGGGTATATACACAGATAAATAGAGTCATAAGAATACTAACGAATTTTATTGAAACTCAAGTCGAAAGTAATTACAATAATATATAATATAAAAAAATTAACATTAATATGAGTACCTATTTTAAATTTTTATAATATATGGTAACAAAAACTAACCTCTTCGGAGTGTTTATTCCAATCAAACAAAAAAAAAATGCAATTCTTCAGGTAAATACTATAATATATAGATTCAAATGCGACGTTAATACAACGTTACCAGTAATTAACAAATACTTATTACTTCGTAATTAACGTGCAAACACATTTGCGAGTCGCCAATACGTAAGTATTTGCTGGAAACAATAACGTCAAAAATACAGTCAATTTAACGCCGATTGTCAACAGAACAAAAACAATACACAAATATATCGATAATCCTGCGCGTGTTTCAAAATATGTTTGTTTGTTTTTTCAAATCTTTAGAACTAGTCTTTAAACAAAATAAACTCTAAACAACTACAAATGGCAGATCACCTATGATTACAAGGAAACAATTCAATCACAGTTCATAACCTTACTTTCTACGTTAATATACTGTTTAGTTTAGAGTTACGAGTATTAATACACTACCACTCTTCTTCTGGTTCTTCAACCGCACCGGCCGAGAAGTTGTTCGCTTGTGGAAAATCGTCCTGCAACATACACTTATAAAAATGGTGTTCTTCGTTCTGAAGTGTATCTGTCAACTGTCAAAACTTGGACGCCATTGTTCAAAACATAACACGTGACCATACTTTCCATAAAATGGCGGACAACGCTTCAAATGATTCATCAATGCTCGTTACGAATCAAAACAAGGACAAATATGAAGTAGCTCACATTAGTGCATGATCACCGGCCGGAAATATGAATTTGACACAACTTACCCCTCGTACATCACGACCACCGAACCGTCCCGAGCTGTAACTACCACCGCCTCCAGCCGCGGCCCGCTGCAACCAATCTGGAATGGTTTGATTCGCCTGGCGCAGAATCCTAACCAGGTTACTAGCCAATGGTCCGTCGCGGGTCTCATCGTAGAAACTGGTAGCCTTACCGCGGTTACCGACACGTCCCGTACGACCAATACGATGCACGTACTCGTCTATGCTCTTTGGCAGATCATAGTTGATAACGTGCTTGACGTCCTTAATATCTGCAAACACACGGACGAATTAAATATACACACATACAAAAGAGAATGGTGAAGATTGTGAACGTACCTAAACCACGAGCGGCTACATCTGTTGCAACTAGGATATCGCGATTACCGGACTTGAAGTCCCGCAGAGCTTCTTCACGTTCCCGCTGCAATCTGTCACCGTGGATGCTGGTTGTACGGACGCTGTTTTCACTCAAGTACGTTGCTATGAAATCCGCGTTACGTCTCGTCTCGACAAAGACCAGAGTTCGCTGTGTACCTGCAGGAATAATAAGTATTGCTAGCCGCACTGAAGTAAAACACAATGTGACAATGTTGTACCTTCGTCCGTCAGCAATGATAACAACTTCTGACGTTTGGCAAACTTGTCAACCTCGTGGAAAACTTGCTGGACATCGGAACAAGCGCCACCGACTATACCGACGGTGATGAAGAGGTAATCATTGAGGAACCGCGACGCCAGTCTTTGTATTTCTTCCGGGAATGTGGCAGAAAACATCAGGGTTTGTCGTTCGGCCTGAACAGTGAATAATAAGATCAAAACTGTGCAAATAGTGCTGCGTCAATATCAGCACCAAAATATAATTGTTACTTACTGTAGGAACCATCGTTTCATGGCCCATCACACGTTCAATGTCCGGTAGGAAGCCCATGTCCAACATGCGATCAGCTTCGTCCAGCACAACGTACCGCACCGACGAGAATGTGATACGGTTTCTACTGACAAAGTCGTTCATTCTGCCCGGCGTGGCCACAAGGATGTGACAACCGTTCTGCACACAGAGCACACAAGTTACCGCACTGAACGCCGTACTATTTCTAAACTATACGCACCATGATCTGAGATATTTGATGGTTGACCGCGGTACCGCCATATGTCACAACCGTTTTGATGATCGAATCGTGCGCGAATTTCCGTGCCTCGGCACCGATTTGAATGGCCAACTCCCGGGTGGGAGATACAATAACCACCTGGGGTTCGCAGTGGCCGTCGGCGACGATCAGATCAGATTTATCGGCGAGCAGACTGTTGATAATTGGCAGGAGAAACGCAGCCTACAAGTTACACAAATGTTATATATCACAGGCGTAAATTTACTGTTGTTAAGAAGTAATACGGGCGTCGTTTGAAGTCGTCAAGATCACGGCGCGTTTTGAAATCGCATTCATTATCAACTGATATCACTTAGACGTTTATAAAATAAACAGATTACTTTTTTTATTAATAACACTGACGCTGAACACACAATATAGTATAAAAACTTACTGTTTTTCCTGATCCAGTCTGTGCACAAGCCATCACATCCCTGCCGGCTAAAATGATCGGCAACGCAATCTTCTGTATCGGTGTAGGACGGTCGTACCCGGATTTTTTGATATTATCGAGTAGTATTTGTCGCAGGTTGGCTTCAGCAAAGGAACTGACAGCAGCTACTATATTATCACCTGTAACCTGAAACATGGAACACACATGTTGTAAAGATAAAACACAAGGTTTAGAAGATGTTTATAAATAAATTAACATTTCAGCTTCTTTATTTAGAAAGCAATACACCGTTGCAACAGCTGTTTTCTACTGTCTTCATCAGATAAACTAATAACGTATCAGTATTAGTTTAGCTGTCGAAAAGTTTGGGTTCTAACTGAAGAAGACGCAGGTTCAAAACTGTGTTAATTTATTTACACAAACATCTTCTAAACCGTTCAAAGGAACGTTTATAAGTACGAAACACACTTCTATAACTATAACTTACTTCTACGGGAATGTTGTCGTATTTGTCAAAGTTTATGCCCGAGGTGATTGATGTACCGAACATTTCCGACTCGTCTTCTGTCGGATCAGCCGGTACGTAGATCTCGCGTGGTTTCTCCGGTCTGGCTTCGTTATCGTCGCCGAAATCATTTGATCGGCCTCCACGACCGCCGCCTCCTCCTCTGCCCCCGCGGCCACCTCGTCCGCCGCCTCTGCCTGAGTCGCCCCAACTACCGCCATCATCGTCTCCGCCCCCCGTGTTACCACCGGAGCCCCATTCATCGTCGTTATCGTTATTACGGAACCCGCCCCCACCCCTGCCGCCGCCTCGGCCCCCTCTACCACCGCCGCGGTTTCTCCCGTAGGAGTCTGAACCATCACCGCCTCCATTCCCATTGCCCCAATCATCACCGCCATTGTCGTTATTGCGGAAACCACCACCGCCGCCCCCACGGCCCCTCCCACCGCGACCGCCCCCACGACCTCTGCCACCGCTGGGCATGTCGCCCCAATCACCGCCGCTATCGGCGTCGCCACCCCAGTCATCGCCGCTTTTCTCACGAAAACCACCGCCGCGGTTGCTATTTCCACGGCCCCCACCACGTCCGCCCCTACCCCCGCGGCGACCATGACCGCCGCTGAAGTCGTCATTATCGTTCCGAGCGCCCCTGTCTAATAGAAACAAAAATACACTCATATATATCCATATGCGGTATGTAGAAAGCATATAACGTACCGGTATCACCGGAACCCCAACCGTTGTCACTAAAACCGGGACCATCGCTGACCGTTTTAGAAAAGCCACGACCACGACTGAAATTCCTGCCGGTATCTACAAACTCAGCATTCTGGAATAACAAGATAAGAAGGTCACATAGCAGTTATTGTTATAAACAAGCAACGACAAGTCTACATACAATTTATATAGTTATATCGGGAGCATTCTCTTGTTTTCAGCAGTTTACTACGATAGATATTGTTTCAAAGAATATTTTATAAGCATATTGAACATTACCGATGCAATTAATACTGATGAGCATTAATTTAGAATTGTGTATCATATTTTTTTTTGCATATAGAAAATCGTAATACTACGCATTATTAATAAAAACTCACGTTTGCAGCTGACGAATCATCCCAATTCTCATCCATTTTTGTCTGCACCTGCAAAAAAAATTCAAAGTTAGCAAAAAATTCTTTGTTTCACTTTGCACGTGTGTTCGGCAAACATTTGCCGGTAAAAGTATTTATTTACAACAAAAGTATGGTTATATTATTGTACTTTATGCAACTGGGTACTACTATAATATATATTGTATTTAACAATTGCATTATTAACGAAAAAAACTAAAATACCTACCGGTTGCACAAAACAACCTGACTAGAATCAACAAGAACCGTAAAAAATTCACGCAGTCTAGGCAAACTATGGCGGGATGGCGGTTAAATGAATGTCGTCCAATGAAAAGTGAAATTTTGGAAGTAGAACAAAAAGGATAAGTTCAGTTAACGAATCAATAAAAATTAGAGACAAAATACCTAAACCACATATTATTAAAATAATATTTGTTTACATTAACATTTGCTTTGTTGAATTTATAATTACAAAATTATTTACACTAATTACTGGAATTTTTTAATAAATCATTTAGGTTTCGTTCTGTTTTCAGAATAAAATTTATATTGGTACCACTATTTGTTGCCAATATAACAAATCTTAGAGAGGTGTGTGGTGTACGACCTTTGCAGGAAAATTTTAGACATTGAATACTTTGGAATTGATTCAGGAACACAATGAATTCTGCACAGGTATATTTTCAAACTAAACAATTTGCTTTCTTTGTTCTTCTGCTTTATTCAACAAAATATCATTTTTAACGCTTATATGAATTACGTAATTGTGACAAGTATATATTGATTGCTATGGAATATGTGAAATATCTTGCTATAAACACTTAATTATGATAGAATACTACGCAATTTCTATAATTTAATACTTATTAGTTTTATATACTCGCTTTGCTAGTAATAAAATGTTGGAAGAACATTCTGCACAACATTTTATTATTGACGTAATTGTATTTGCGTTATGCAGAGGACACTTGCTTTGGCTCGAGCTGTCACCAGGAATTACAGTACCGCGGCTCCCGGTCAAGCTTCTTCACATTTCCAATCTCTGAAGGTGAAACAGGCCAAATTCCAGGTATGTTTTTGTGAACATATGACAGATTTTCACAATTTACAACGAAACCTTTCGTTCGCGGTTTGTTTCAGTGTGACGATGGTTTACCCGTGTTTTTGAAGGGCGGTGTTATGGATAAAATTCTGTACCAAACCACCGTTGTCCTGTGCTTCGTTGGTGGTGGTATGATGGCGAAACTGTTCTGGGACCTGTCTGTGCCGAAGAAGTAAGAGAAATGTGTCATTGTGTGACTAGTACAAGTTGTAGATAATGCCAATTCCATCATTACATATTGTAAATTAATGTTTTAATATTTAATAAACGTATTTCAAATGAAAAACTGTGTGTTTCAAGTGTTTATTCAACATTCCAATTTGTACAGACATCGTATCACAGGTAATTAAGAACAAGGTTTATTAACGTTTAATAAAAATCACACAACTGAATTTTTCAATGAAACATTTGTACAATAAATGCAAAAAAAAAAACAACAACCATATGTACACCATTTTAAAACGTATTTATCACACAATTTATCGTTTTATAAAAGCAACGATTAAAATTCACAATATAAAACAATATTATTTCTATTTTACAATTCGGCATTTTCAAACTGCGTTTTAGATTTATTTACTTCTACGGTGATATTTTCTTCGTTTATGGTATTGTCATTATGTAGAACATTTATATCGCTTTCATCTTTATGATTCTCAAGTTCTTTTACTTGTTCAGGTTTAGTATTTGACAAGTTGGTGACTAATTTTACTTTTTTCACTTTGGACGCTTGCTGGTTAATGTTGTTTTCATTTCCAGGAACCTTTGTATCCACTTTTAGTTCCGTTTCATTTAATTGAATGCTAATCTTTGGTTCTACAATTACAGGAAGTGGTTCGTTATCATTCACAGTAAGTATTGATTCATTTGTTGATTCCTTTGTTTCTGAAATATTTGCTGCTCGAACACTGGATTGACTGTCAACATCTTCATGTTTCTCGGTTACTATAGAAACATTTTGTTTTACAATTGTTTGGTTAGTATCTATGTCATCCAATGCAATATTCTTTGTAATTTCTAAATCAGCAGCTGTTGGTTGTTTTATAATTTTTTCTTTCGAGATTTTTGCAGTTGGTATCTGTTTCTCAATACTATCTAATTCAACATTATTATTAGTGACAGCCGGTGCGTGATCAGGATCTACAGTCGGTTGTTCAACAAGTGTCTCTTCAGTTTTACTCTTCAATTCTTTTCTCTGTTGCATCAATTTCTTCACTGCTTCTTTGGCACTATTCAAGTCCTTTTGACCGGACGGCGAACCTTGTTCACCATCGACATTTGTATTTTTATACTCGGACATTAATTTCTTGACATTTTCCTTAACATTTTGTAGGTTAACTCGATGTGAATCTTGTTCTTGTTCATCACTGACAGTCGTCTCTGTTGACTCGGCAAAGATTTCTTTAATTTCCTCGTACGATTCAGATATATCTTCTAAAACATCTACATCTTCTTCAACAATATCTACTTGACTATCTATACTTTCATACTCGTCGACTGGACTGTCAAATTTAGGCACAATCACTTCAGGTTTTCGTTTCAGTATAAAAATCGACGGTTTAGTTTTGATTTTAATGGGCGGCAATGCATTGTAGTTGAATGTTATGCCGGAGAAACCTTCTACAACATCCAACACGTCATGTGTTTTCATGTACGGTTTTAGGTTGGTCGAATACTTGCTCTTGGCTTCCGTTAGTAAATGCGTAAATACCAGCATTTCATCACTGCCCGGTGACAGATACTCGTCCTTACTGTATCTAAAAATACGCGTGTTATATAAAACATTTACTCTAATACTGTGCGTGCATTCGTGTGCTTACTTCCAACTGTCATTAATCTGTGTGAACCGTGAAACGCCCGTTTGTGCGGCTAGATTATCAATATGAACGTGCACCAATGATTCATCCCTTGCTAATCGATGAAACCTTGAAATGGCCGCCCCACCGGGATAATTATTAACGGATATACTCAGCATAAAGATTGTAAACAGACAATTCACTACTAAATGACCGCAAACGGCGAACGATAAAAGATTATAGACAACACTTTTTTCTCGGTTCTGCCATCTGGTAGGAAAAAGAAGAATTATTTTATAAAATAGAACGACATTAGCGTATGTACATCGTACATTCTATGACAAGCTGTTGCGGCCGCGGCATTAAACACTGGAAACACATAGATTATAAAGCGTAGTTCTTTGTGCGGCAGAAACGAATAAAGTAAGACGAATAACGCAGCTGGAAATATTAGTTTACGTATTCGTGAATCAAAACAAACGCCCAGCGGTACTAGAAACACCGACGCAGCCATTCCCCGAGGGATTGCTGAATAAAAATACCACAAAAATGGTGACGTCTGAATGTAGGTTAGGAAATTATAAATTGTTTACAATGCGTTGTGCTTGTGCTACGTTTTAAAAAAGGATACTCCATAATCAGAACTACGATTTAATATCGCATTAAACCAGAGCACCTCTCCTTCGGGCCACACCAGACGATTCCAAAATATCGAATCGACAAGAACGGTTGAAGATAAACAGAGGATTCCGGCAGGAATTGCTGTTTTAAATAACCTTAAGAGATAGAAAGATTATTACGTAGGATTAAACTAATATATCTATGCAACTACTTACTCGATTAGTGTAATTCGTTTATAGATTAAATCATATAGTAAAAGTAGCCCTAGGAACAATGCTAGCTCGGCTCGGAAAATGATTATTGCAGCTGCAGAGAAGTAAATGAAACGTTTAGTACGTTGCATCAACCAGCTACTGACAGCCAGCAACACTAAAAACAATATTTGTTAATAATCGCTTGAAATAATGGCGGAGAAATTTAGACAAACCTAATGGTAATGCCATAGTGTTTGGCAGCGGCCGGCTGAGGTAATAGATAAAGTGATATTGCGTGACGGTAATCGATAGAAACCACATATTCCATTTCGTTCCAAATATTGACTGGAACGAGTGCAACAAAGACTGAAACGCTCCAATCACTAGCACACCTAATACCGCTCTAACTGAAACATTATTAATTACAAAACGAACCAGAACTATTCGCGTCAATGATTACCTAAGTACTGGGCCCAGAATTTGTTTAATTCAAGCAGGCGTAGTACTAGATACAATGGTGAAGCCACCGCTGAAACGGCTAGTGGACCAATGAATGTACGCGGCACAACACCGGGAAAATCGTGATGATCATACTGGAATAACGAGGCACACGCAATTGTATACGGTGATATTTATCCCGGTTCTTTGAGTTACCTACCTGTGTCAAGTTATAGCCATGATACAGAATGTCGTGTATAGCTTGAAGATTAAAACTTTCCTCGACTTTCGTAAAAGGACAGTAAACAATATGTGCCGCGGCAATTAACATCATAATTTGTGACATCTTTAATTGATAAATAAACTATTACACTATTTACATAACGTTTATGTATACAATACATTGAACTAAAATAGATATAACCTCAAAATATGACGGTTCTGACGCAAATGAAGTTTTCGTCATTTCACTCAGTGACGCTCAAACGGTTTTTTTTCCTGTTTCATGAGTCAACATACAGAAAATTATACAAATATTGGTAAATATTTTGTACATTATTAATTTCCTCATTTTCAAGATAATCTTCACACTTATTACTAAGTATGAGGTATTTATCTTTAGACATGTCAGCAAAATAGACACATCTGGGCATTTGGTACTTGTTGGGTACTGCTGTTCTTATATTTTCTCTTTTGTTTTTAACCAATATTCTAACTTGACAACGAAAATAATTGAAGAATAATTCGAGATTATCGGTGTTTATATATTTCTTAGTATTATCGACCTTTATTTTCATCACTGATAACTAAAATATATAACAATCAATTCACACAATCGAATGAACAATTAAAATATATTGTGACGTACCATCCAGGTCCAATAATAGTTTTCCTTTGATTTCCATTTGCTATAATTAAGCAATAAATTGGAAATCGACTTTATTTCATTTATATACGCGTCCAGTGGTTCTGAAGTTTTCATGAAATACAGCTCGCCAACTGATAAATGTGAAATGTCAAGTGTTTCTTTGTGTATCTGTAAAGAATTATTCATAAACATGCGTTATTTGAATCATGTTTTTAAGTGTATGTACTTTAAACAGCAATTCTGATAGTTTTTCGTTACATTCAGCGGCTTTTTTAATATGAGAATTAATCTTTCCTGCAAGTAGTAGAACAGTTCTTTTATAATCCTCTAATGAATTTGGTTCTGACACTTCTTGTTCCAGTTCTTGTGGATATTGGCAAGGAATTGAAGAAAATTCTTGGTTGAAATTTGAATTTGATATCTCGGTCCATATAAGTAATTCTATGATATGTTGCTCTCCAATCAACCACGATAACGCAAGCAGTAATTCTTTACTACCGCTGGTGAAATCATGTGAGAGATTGTAAAATTCTAGACTTTTATAGTTGAACCCAGCAAAATACAATTTGACAGCTGTTACTAGATTTGACAGATCGGTATTGTTGGAAAATATACTTAATACTTTCCAGAATGCTGTAATCTAAAATGTACTACACAATAACTTCAATTATTATTAATTGCTGAATTACTTACAACATTACTATCAGCTTTGTCCTGTTTGGCGGCTTTGAAATTTTCTGCTTTTAATAAGTCACTTTTGACCAGTGAATTCAAAACGTTGCACAACACAGTGGTGACATCTGTCATCGTCGTTGAGAATTGTAACTGTAAATTATCCGATGCACTGAAGATTGTTTACTTCTGATTTTAAAATAAATTGAGACGAGGTATAAAGACATAAAAGTTAAATAATTATAACATCCAAATATACGCCATTTTATTTCAGCGACTGCACTAACAAAATTCAAAAAAGTATAATACAAAACGCTATCTACATATCATATTAACTTTATACATAACAAATAGTTAACAACCAAGTGAAAATAAATACAGCATATATTCTAATATGTGTGTCCTGTATTGCTATTCATTACGGAATTCCGGATTTTGGCAAAAATGTGAATTACTTTGAGTATTATCGCAACTGATATAGATAAAATTATTTAAGTATTTAACAGTACAATAGCTATGTACAGACACGGATTATTCAGTTGTTATTGTTTTATTTAAACTTACGACTAAATGCACTTTGGGTGATCTTATTATTGAAGTGACTAGTTTTTATTTGAAAATTTATCATAATGATATGTCACCAAAATATTTAGTATTTTCACACTTTCATACCAGTTTAACACTAAATATAGAGTTATAGATAAGATGAATTGATCAAAATTGTCTAATTACCTAGAACCTCTTTTCGAAACCAACTGACAGTAATGTAATTTAACTAGTGCTGCCCCCCGTTAGCGGCCGATGGAACTAAAATGTCAGTGATTCTAAAACAAATGACATGTATGACATTCAAAATAATCCGCGTCTGACAAGTGTGTTTTTAATTGAAAAGTGATTTGAATAATTTTTTTTATATGTACACTGGCATTTGGAGCAAGCGTACACAGATATGCAATATGTATACGATATCCCAAATTATAAATTACAACCGTGCATATAAGAGAAAGTGAAGGAGCCACATGATGTGTAATTTATAATTTGAGGTTAATTTTTTAAGTCATCCTATGAGAATTGTATAGATATTATGGGTCAGAACTATCTAGTTGAGTCGTAGTTTACAGTCAAATAACAAGTAACATCATTTAGAAACTTATAATCGAATTAATTCAAGAAAAAACAACAATTAGAAAACTGTTCACGTTGTAAATACAAACACGCGCCCGTTTGTATTTATCAATCAATCACCAGGATACAGTTTCCTACACATGTACATGTCCACACAAAGTTCACGTGAGCAGCAACAATAACAAAAACCAAGATGGCGTAATGTTCAATCGCCGTTGTTGAAATTAAACCCGAAACACAAAACAAGGATATGGGTACTGAATGGTTCCAATATAGAGAAATTTATGTACGTAAATACTTTAACCAGCATCCCACAACACATTTTAATATATTTTCATTATTATTTCGTAACAAGTCTGTCTGTCTTTCGGTGTCATGTGTTCTCCGTCAAAAATATTTCAGTTTCGCTTTTCAGGGAAATGCAGTTATTTTACATTTGGCTCGGAGTCACCCCAGGCTAAAATGAATTAACACTTAAACGTACCACTCTTTAATGTCTTTGCTGTCGCGTTTCTTCTTCAACACGGCGCCTTTTTCACCGTTCCGGACGGTGCCGTTCATCTGGTACTGCGTTTGTCCGTTACTGTTGCTCGCGTTGCCCAGTAGCGCCGCATTCGGGCCCTGCTGGTAGCCTTTGCCGTCGTCCACCTTGTACGAGTGCTCGCCGCGCGACTTGAACTTCAGGATCACCAGAATGATGAGGATGACAGCGATTAGGGCGCCGGCAATGATGCCAATGATCAGCGCGATAATCTCCGACATCTCCGATGTCACGCGTTCGGGACGTTTGCGCGGCGGTTTCGCCGTAGCATAGTACACGGGCGGTTTAAAGACGGGCGAATCGGCGGACGGGTCCACTGTCAGCAACGGTGAACTCGTGCCATCCGTGGGATTACCCGAGGAGCTGTGCGTTGCTGTCTCGCTGGAACCGCCGCCCGTCGAAGCTGTGTTGTCTGTGTCCGTCGTCGAATCTGATCGACCCGTAGCCGACGTCTCCGAAGTGCCTTCCACCAGGTCCTCGGTTACTTTGAGGCTGGTGTTGTCCAGTGACGAGCTTGACAGTGAATGTGTGGATACTGTGAAACATTAAAGCGTGTTTTACATTTGTGCAATGCTCACACACTTGAATGGCATGACTTGTTAATACTTTTCACTACAATTCCTAGGTTTAACACTGACTGTTCTAGTTTGACAGGTCCATTCTAACCAAATTTGCATTAAAATAACCAACAAAAATAAAAACAATTATCGCAGTGATCATACAAAATGCAGCAGTATTATTACGTTCTACAATAACACACAATAACCTGCGATCAAATGTCAAACTTTCTGGTGATACCTCCAGTAGGTTGGTATCAGTGAAATAACTAAAAAAAGTAACTAGACAATGCAATGAAAATAGCAAGTTTCATTGCATTGCGCGGCACAAATGTAAAACAGACTACAATTAGAATTGCAAAACACTGAAAGCATTCAAAGTAAAACCCAAAAATTTATTCAAAATAAAATTCACAACAAATAAACACATAAATTGCTTAGTTTAAACAGTAAAAAATAGTTTTCAAATCGCAACCGAAAGAGTAGGGTAAACAATTGCAGTTTCCGAGTCAAAAACGAAGTTTACACGTAAATGGACGAATGACATTCGGGTCAATGCGCCCAGAATGTTGCTACGTAGAACATATACAGCACATAATAACCTGTCCCCGATGTGGATATCGTGCTGTCCTCTGTGGTTCCATCGCCGGAGCCCTCCAGCGCGCAGTCTTCGTCGTCGCACGGTTTGCCGTTCTCCTTTTTGTACGCATCTTTACGACCTGGGGGTAGTTTCGGTGTTGTGGTGGGCGGTCGTGTTGGCGGGACGTACACGGGCGTGATGAGATCATCGCCCGAGCCCGACTCGAACAGCGGCGTGCACTGGTCCTCGTCGTCTTCATTACAACCGGACCCAGCCCCCGAAAACACCAAGTCGTCCATGACACCGGGAAATCCCGATGCTGGAGTCTGGCAGAACACAAATTTAATTTACTAAACACGTATAATTTCTCTGAAAGATTTAAAAGATGTCTGTTTAAACTTCCCTCGTCGTTATTCAGAAAACAGCTATCGGAAACGTCGTATTTTTAGAGATTGTTTGCTAAATAAACAACATGCATGTTCAAAAGTGTGTTCATTTGTTTCAGTGCATATATATATATATATATATATATATATATATATATATATATATATATATATATATATATATATTACCTGTTGCATTTTCTGATCATGTCGTTCTAGAATACCAGTCATCAGCTGCACATCGCCCCGGATGGATGTGTGCGTGTCCTTCTCGGCTGCCAGGTCTAGGACGCGCATTCCATTGACAACAACGCCCGCTAGAATCCCGGTAAACGGGCGCTCCACCCTCGATTTACCGCGGTTCCATTTGCCGCCGACTTGAATCTGCGATTGGCTGTTGAATACTTGCAACTGATGTCCTGTCATACATTATAAATCATTCGCCGTGTTCTATACTAGCACATTTGAGTGTCGTGTCGGCTCGTGTAGTGTCGGGTCAAGTCGTGTGGGATCGTGTCGTGTCGTGCAGGGTCGAGTCGGATCGGGTCGTGTCGCATCGTGTTGTGTCGGGTAGTGTCGTGTCGGGTCGTGTCAGTGTACACTTACCCGTCGGATGGTTAGTTTGAACATTGAAATCGTCAATCTGTAACGTCGAATTAGCACCGGATCGACGGAACCGTACCACATGATACGCGTTATCGTTCACTTTGACAGATATTTCGCCCAGCGGATGATCATTGGTGCCCATATTGTACACCATAAACACGTTGCCTTCCACCTAAATACGTGCACAAGTATTATTACGTATAAACCATGCTTTCAGTATCAAATTCCCCTACAATTTCCAGTTCAATGTAATCATTTGACGTTCCGCTAACAACTCTGAGCAGAACTGCATCGGATTTCGTCGTTATGAATCCCAAAGCAACCGAATCTTCCGTCATCTCCGGTCGGCGATCTTCCGGAAACGTGTACGTTATTATGCCCCTGTTCGGTCCGAATTCATATGCCACCGATTCTACGGAAAATCAAAAGTATAACCTTAAAACTGTGGCTGTCATTCGAGCGACAATGATTACCGTCAGAACACGTGGGGCCTGTGAACGATGTCATATCGCAATCACACGTGTACGAGTGCCATTGTTGTACACATATGCCGCGATTAGCACAAACATTGTGACTACACTTTGCTGCTTGCCCTAAAAGAACGTAACTATCAATCATTGAGGTTATACAACTTTAATTTCACTTCATCTAACATCTTACAACAAATCTAGATTGTTTTCGTGCACAACATGAATTACAATTTGAATAGTTACGGTAAAACACTTACCTTCACATCCCGTAGCTACCAGTGAACTATGAACCACGGCATCTTCCAGAACATTCGGCGATTCACCGTTGAAATCCAACCCCGCCAGACATCCTTCAAACCCGTGCTTCGCGTGTAATTCCTGCGGTAATTGTGCGTACAAATCTTTGTGCAGCCCGCCCAAGTATAAGATGCCCTCAAGTTCTAAATTACCACTGCCGTCTGTCGTAGCCACAACCAGATCATCGTCCACCATTAACGTATGTTGTTTCGGCGTCGGCCGCCGTATGCTAACCGTATGCCATCTGTTATCGTTCAGATGCGTTCGTATATTGTCGCGCAATCTGATTGGTCCGTCGCCCACGTTGATCACATAGTTCACGTGACCGTCTACCAGTTCGACAGCGATGAAGTCTTGTTTGCGGCCGCCATTGAAAAAGATCAGCCCGTTGGCTTCGCGCGTTTTAAACATAAAATCCACGTGCATCGTCGAGTACGCGCGGAGCATTGGTAGACCGACAAATGTGTGCTTCGAGCGGAATGTGACCGGTCTGTGTAGTGATTCTAACGAGTGCGTGATGAATTTCGCGGCAATACGTATTTGTGGCATACCGTTGACAGTTTTCTCCGGCGATGCGGATCGTGCCAAGTCAATGTACGATATACCGTTGAATATAAATTGCTGTAGAGATCCAATAAAATTTGGTACTGTCGTTGTCATGCGTATCTCTTCTTCGGGGTGATACAGACCGCCCAAGTGAACGGTTTGAATCTGCAGAGTGCTCTTCTTCACCAAAACCGTTTCGGCTAGTGAAAATTATTAAAATTAATACGGATAAAGTCTACATCAAGAAATGTGTGTGTGTGTGTGTGTGTGTTGTTGTGTTATTAAATATTATTTCCCTTCAATGTGCTAACACAAATTGAACATATGCATAATTAATGCAAACGATAATCAATATACCTCGTATCGGTGATTGCGAATCCAGTTGTAATTTCAAATTACTCGCTCGTCTGGAAAATCTGACCGTGTGCCACTCATTATCGTTAACGTTTTGGCCAGCGAGTAAAATCTGAAAAACAAGCACCAACATTTTCAATTCACCGGCGAAGCGACTATTATAAGAATCAGGTACGATCGTACTTTATCTCGATCACCGAGTCTGACAGCAAGTCTAACACGGCCCGCGGCCACAGACAACTCGATACGATCCGCAGAATCTTCGGAATTGGTTGTCATCAACAGACCAAGTGCTTTGGCCGTACGGAATCGCAAGATCAGATCTTCCGTCTGCGTCTGTGTCTCGCCGGCCATGATAACTTCAACGTGCTGGGTGCCATTAAAGTTCAGAGTGGGCGCTTCTTTGCCACAAGTGGGCCCCGTGAATATTGTGTCGGTACAGTCACAGATAAAACGGTTCCAGCCCTCGAGGCACAGACCCCCATTCAAGCAAGGTTGAGAAGGACATTGTGCTGGTTGAATGTGGCACAATGTTTTAATGGAACCTGCAGTCAGTGAGATTGTGTTTTTATCATCTTCTGTGATGATACATAGGCGTCCGTAGAAATTTGGCCCAAGTGCCCCCCCCCCCCCCAATGGACGCTCACGGCTTACGGTACAAATTTTAACAAACGTATCAGTTAAATCATTTGTTTTTTTTTTTAAATGGCCCGATAAAACCGACAAGGATAAAACGTTATGAAACATTCAAGTACTATTTACAAAAACAAAAGTTATCTGTACTTAAATAAATTGGCCAACATTTATCAGTGTACCGTGTGTACAACCCCGCCTTTTGCACCGTTTCGCAAAACAGTGTTGCCCGACGGTGAAATCTACTGTGTTTTAATTTACATATCGCATTCCAGATCGTATCTTAATTGTAAATTTAGATTACAAGTTCATTATGTTTGCCGAACACCGAGCGCCGACTCGCGACACAGCAATAAAAACAAGATGTCGGCAGGGGTGTGCATATATTTCATGTTGTTGCGTAAATAATACGTCAAGGTTGCACACGTTAAACATTTACACAGTGCATATAATGGTGTTGTTTAAATAATACTGTGAGGTTGCACACGTTGAACATTTACACAGTTCATATAATGGTGTTGTTTAAATAATACTGTGAGGTAGCACATGTTGAACATTTATACAGTGTTGTTTAAAGAAATACTCCAATGTTGCACATGTTGAACATTTACACAGTACATATAATGGTGTTGTTTAAATAATACTGCAAGGTTGCACATGTTGAACATTTATACAGTTCATACAATAGTGTTGTTTAAATAATACTCCGCGGTAGCACATGTTGAACATTTATATAGTTCATATCATGGTGTTGTTTAAATAATACTGTGAGGTAGCACATGTTGAACCTTTATACAGTTCATATATTAGTGCTGTTTAAAATGTACTCATTCGGAACCAAAACTCATCGTTTATTAATAAAGTTCTTTTTTTCTGGTTATGTTTTTAAGAAATCCGTGTTTCTAGCGGAGTTGCAAGCTCATCGCGATCAATAGTGTTGTCTTTCAATGATTCGTATCGCACAACATGCAAACAGCGAATTACATTATCGTTTTTTTTCCCTTTCAGAGCTGTAATGACTGAAAGCTTTTCCGCGCTCGTAAACTCCGGATAATTATTTTAAAATGCGTCGTTTTGTCACGGCGTTTGAAGACCGCCAATGAAAATGGCGCGTGTGACTGTAAATTAATTCAGCAGTTTTGAAAAACACGATCAAATTCTGCCTGGAAGATCACTGATTACCAAAGAAAAGAGACGCATCCCCCCCCAAAAAAAAGTGCTTATGGATACTTTACCTGAATCTTGCAGTCGCGCAAAGCCTGCTATATCCACAGGCTTATTATTCACATTGAAGTCTCTCAAACAGCCAACGTATCCCTGGCGTAGAACCGCGGTCCACAGGGCGGCCGGGGGGACTATATCCGTGAAGGGGGGACTCATTCCACCCAGGTACATGGGGCCGTCCAGTTCGAGTTGGTTCGAATCGCCTAAAGACACGTGTAGAAAGAAAAGTGAAGCTAGTTTGTTCTGAAGTAAATTATTAAGAACGTTCTGAAAATACTGATGGATACGTTGAGGAGACCCATAAATGTTCTCTATACCTGTGGTGACGAATTCCGCTGGGCTTCCGTCCACGGTTACTCGGCCGTCACGGCCTGTCCGTCTAAGCACCAGTTCGTGCCATGAACCATCGTCTACACGACGTCGCGATGCTCTGACCTTGACCCCGCCCGAACCAAGGTCCAGGTGAACGTACACGTGGCCATTTAATACTTCGACGGCGAAAAAGTCAGACTGGAAAATCGAAAAGCGTACACGGTCGAGTTGGAAACATGACGGTTATTAGTATTAACGATCAATCAATCAATTTCAGGCGCAAAACAGACAGTACTAGGTTATCTAAGGACCTAGGAATACTACGGGAACAAAGTCTATTGACTTAGAGATTCAAATGAAAGTACAGTGTGTGATAATTCTGAAATACAGGGTATATAGCGCCGCGGTGTGGCGTGCAAGGTAACTACTCACCCTTGGCGGTCGAATGCCACCGTTATACAGTATAAGACCATTGGCCTCATTCGTGCGAAACTTGAAGGAAATCGTTCCACTTTTCTTCGCGTTCCAAGGCGGCAAAATCTGTAAACGATAACGAAAAATATCGTAATAATATGCGCAAAGAAGTTAACGGTTTTTTCTTTCTTTCGTTTTTTCGTTTTTTTTTTTTTTTGTTAGAAGTAAAATCAATATGCATAGTTTCGATGTTTTATTTTAGGGAATTCTCGAAAACATGTTATATCGCGTGTTTGTTAAAAAGCTTCCGGACACAGAAACGCAAGCTTTACAACTGTGCATGAAATATACACGTATATCTGTAAATATCGATGGATTATGGAAATTTTTACACTGCCAAAGAAAGATCTACACATTTAAAACGTACGATGGTCTGATTAGTATTCAGTCACACACACATATCCTGATATTAAAAATAAATGTCAAATCATTCACCACAAAATATCAGAGTTTGGAAGTGTCAAATCATGACCTACTTTTACACGAACAGTGGTTCTCAACATCCCTCAGCGGTGGTCCTTCAAGAAACTATATTTAAAATAATCCCTAGTAATATTTATACTTTCGGCATGCAGTAACATGGATCTCATATCGTTTTAAAATATTATTAATAATACAAAAGAGAAGAAACACATTTCTGGTACATTATAAAATGTACCTCCATCTCACATTTCTACCGCTAGAATGCGCTGTGCACGTCTCATTATTGCGTGTGGCGTTTGTAGCGGTTACCAAAATCCATTCGTATCTTTTGAAATAGGTGAACTTTTGTAACGCGATAACTGTGTAAGATTGTATAGAATGTTACTACATTATTGACCGCACGTGTTTCCTGGTCACAATGGAACAAAGTTAAACGAATTGGTCAGCGTAATGGTGTCAGATGCACTAGCTGTCAACGCGGAACCATTGACGGGAAGATATTCTCTGTGACCTGTGTTCGAAAAGGCTGAAGAGGAATTGTGTTGCTAACCAAACTGCGACAACGATAAAGTAGTTCGTGATGAAGCACGACTGTTGCGAGATTTACTCACTGACGTACGAATAAGTGAATATAACCTTCAAATACTGACAACTGTGTGTGTGTTTTGTTTCAATTTTCGATTGTGTTTCGTACAATGCTGTGAACAGTGTGTATTGTGTTGTGAAATTTCGATATCAGTTTTGCATTTGAGTGGTTGTGGTTGGTAGTTCTATCGTTTGTGTTTCATTTCAATAGACTTAATGTCTTAACGAGATGTTGCGTTTGTGTTAAATTTACCGTACGAAATGTAGTTAAATGCATTGCACGTCTTCACCGCCGTGGAAAGATAGCTTTTTGTTGTCAAAAACGTGGATGAGTATTATGTGTCGAGTAGTACACGTTTCACGCATTGTCCCTTGAAGAAAACACATAACAGTGTCTTCTTTAGATGGATCTAGACTTGAAAAACCTACTTAACACAAGAGAATACAGCCGAGAGAGAATAGAAACTCCCAAGTGACCAGATATCTACAATGTGAGGACCCGTACTGCTCGAGGCGTACTGGCCTCTTGAGATTTGAATACGCGCCTAAACTCCAAGTGGAGCAAGATGAAGAAGAAGACAAAAATGCCGGGAGAACATTCGATATTTAAAAAAAAAAGTATAACAGCAAATTTCCGTAATGCAGTAACAATTAACACGATATATTCTCTGTGAATGATCTACTTACCAAATGTGAATCCCTCGTTGTAAATGTGATGGGATCGCCCGGTTCCGCCTCGGGGCATTTGAATTCCAAGCGGCCCACAACGGTGATCAATTTGCTACCGGTACGGCCCAGCTCGATTAAGTTTAGTCGGAGAGTGTCGGCGACAAATTCAACCTGGGCGAACAGAGCGTATTGGTATTTACTTCTACGGACACATTCGCCTGTACGCTTTACCTTGCGCATGCATCCTACAAAGTTATTGTGGACACGTGATCCCGGTAATGCCCGTGGGTTGATACTGCCACCAACGTACACCCGACTAGACGAGAGCATGGTGAACTTGCCGGCAATGTGCGAATGCTCGGCATACACACCATCGACGACGGTGGACAACTGAAAACAAAAAAATATCATCGGGCTTCATTCACAAATGTACAATTCTGTACGGCAATCTATATAGAATCCTATATAGAATTGTACTACAAAGTGTCACACGGACGAAAATGTTCACGTATAATTAAAATTAAACACAAAATGGACAGTCTCTCCGATTTATGGTGTATTTTCGGCGACCGGATTTATTTTGCCGTCATTTTTGAACATATGTGAAGTGAATGCGGTTGAGTAGGGACGCTTGTGGACCGCCTATATGGACCGGAAACTCATAAATCCTGCATTTTCACCGATTCACTGATTTTAAACACATGTCTTTAGCACACACCGGTTTTTTTTCTATTATACTGTGTGTTATCAGTGTTTTCCGAATGCACGCATTTTCCAAAAGAACATCAACGTTTTGTGGTTCATTCCGCAAAAACAGCAGAATGGATGCCATGTTTGTTGTCATGGTGATACTGTTATTGTACAGGATAGCCAACGTACAACAATGTAACAACCGTGATAAACAATTGATTGTTGTTCACGATCTTCTCGATAACAGTGTATATATACAGTGCGAATAATGTAAGGCTATACATTGGCAACTTTATTTTAGCGTTAATCAATTTGCCTATGCTAGAATCAACCCGTTGAATAATTTAAAATTAGACATAGGGCATTTACTTAATGTTACCATGGTGATTATATACAACAACTCCAATTTATTATGGTTGAATAATGTAAAATTAGACACTTGTCCAGAGACTACTATATTTATTTAAATCATTTACAGAATTTATTCCAATTTTTTATTAAATCTATTACATGTTATTGGACTAAAAGTACACTTCAAGTACTGAAATTGTAATTGGTATCAGTACATTTCCAAAATCACTTGGGGTTAATAACTAAATTTGCCACCGTTTGATGACATGTGATGGGCCTGCCCGGGAATTCATAACTGAAATAATCAGAAATTTCTCGCAAAGACGCCCCTTCTAAATACCAGGAATACATCTTAAACTTTTCTTCTGTGATGTACATTTTTTGCACTAATTATTACGCAAACTCGTGAGATATCAGTAACACAATATTGAAAATAGTGACATTTATCAAAACAAACGTCATTGTAATTTCAGTTGTTACTGACATGGGCAAATTGATTAAAGCTAAAATAAAGTCGCCAATGTATAGTCTTACGTTATTCGCACTGTATATATATATATATAGCCATTTTGTTGTTGAAACAAAATAAAAACGTGAAATATATTTGACAGCCGCTGTAAGAACTTTGGCTGAATTGGCTGTCTGCGTTGTGCAGTAATTACTGAATTAAGAATAAGTATTATATAGAAATCTGACAAGTAATACCACAAGAAGCTTACTATGTATATAAGAAGTTAGTTACATAGTATATCAAATATAATCTTCTCGTATTTAGTTATTACTCATTCAAATAGATGTCGTTCTGAATAGCGCAAGGTTTAAAATAACCGAATCGTAACTTCGGTTATTACAGTTCGAAGTTCAAATTCCGTTCTGTGAGCGAAGGAGGATTTTAATAAGGCTTTATTTGAATACGAGTGCAACACTGACATGGAGATGGTGGCGTGGTCTCGATCCTTCGTTGCTTTCCCGGCAGAACGTTCCACTAATTATAATTACGTCTGTGTGTAGAACACAGACGTCGCTAGTGCATTATGCGAGCTGAATACCCGAATCTACTTAGTATATTCGTGTATATGAGCGGAACTCAGAGGGCGAACACTCACATACTCAGCGGGCGACATTCTGCGACGTGGTTCTGTAAAGTTTCAGAACAGGGAAACAAGTTTGCGAAGCTCCCGTAACGAGAGTAAGCGGATTAAATCAATTTGTCGAATTTTCTGTTCGGAAATGTACACGTAACACTAACAAACAGGACTTGTGGAGGAGAGGGGGTCTTCTAGTTTAGCCAATTAGCGAGAGACGTGTGGTTGGTGAAACATCATAATACTGTGTAATTATTTTTGTTTTTAATTCAGTGATGGCCCCAGCCCCGAAAGTGAACTCTACCCCACCGGAATATCTATTTATAATCATTCATACGTAAAAAAAAAAAACTAGTAAAGTACTACTTGATTTTATAAAAGCTCTAAAGCTGTACAACTTTTGAATTTTTAAATCATTTTCGCCAACAAGTTCATAAGTGTCGCGCTTGCAAATACAGCCACGGATTATTTTATCAAAACAATTTTAATACTCTATGAAAAACAATGTTAAGTACAGGGGCACTACAAAAGATTAATCGGGTTTTAAAATGATATATTTTCGAAAGTATTACGGATATAATATTAAATGACAATGTCACACGACTGGGAAAATATAAAACTGCGCTTTACACCTCCAAGGTGGCAGCACAACCGCAGTATTCAAAATGGCGATTGTCCTTTTGTATACATCCGTGTAAGTATACTTGTTTTGAGGTTAGGAAACTTGGGGAACCTTTGCACAATGCGAAAAATCATAGGAACTATTTTTGTGTATTGTTTTTTGTTACATGACACAGATAAATATGGACAAATGTCTCATAAGTGCCTAACCTTGTAGTGCTGATGTAGAATGTCTAAGAGCATATTAGTCCAATTCAGTGATGAAAGCAGTAGCTCACTTATATATGCCCGGAACATCGTCACCCACGCCCTTGGTACATAATTGACTATTTTGTATGAATATATGATGTTGTTTGTTTCATCCGAGATATATTCGCTAAAATGCACGTAGGATGACAACCTACGCCGTATTAATATAACGGAATTGATCGTGCATATTTATAAACATGCTACCTACAGATCTCCGGAGCAATTTTACTGAAGATACAACATACACTGATACACTTTGTGCTGTGTTCTGTCTGAATAATTAATTACTTCGTACCATGATAATCATTTTGATTGTATCTGTTGCTCGCTTTGTGGTTTGCGGAATAAAAACAAAATGGTGGAAATGTTAGGTTATCTAGCTGTCAAGTGGTGAGTGAAAGATCTCGACTGTCATTGCAGAGTGTTCTTCTTTTTCCACAACGATGTAGGAAATTCTCGCTCAGTCAGAGAGAGAAATAAGTTTTAAAATGAAAGTTAAGGAAACCTGAACAGTCGCGTTTGTTGGAAAATATATGTGGGCGAGACAGGACATAAATTGCGAAATGTTTTATTCACGTAAGCAGAAAAATTGATAAAACATTTGAAAAGAATATTTTCATCAAAACAAAAAAAGATTGTGTTGGTTAGACTTTTTCGAAGAAACTTTGGTCGAAAGTAGCAAATTATTGATAGTGATATTAGTCAAGGAGTAATGGGCATCACTAATACAAGTTCTTGTTGCATGATTGCAGATGTTGAACAATTTCACAGCACTCGTATAAATTATTCAACTGCAAGTTCTTGCAAACTAGAAGAAATTGCAGATGAAACAAATGTTTGAAATGAATACGGCATTTGTGCAATAAGTTTGTTAATAAAACTACATTCAAGTTGGCGTATTATCTGAAACTTGCCTGGTTTATGGAACACAATAAGTAATGGAAGATTCACACAAATATTTAATGGCGAAAAAAAAAAAGAAACTACAGAACGTATTTCCATTTACGTAACATTAAAACTTCTTTAGTTTTTCACGTTTTTTTTTTTTTTGTTCTGCACTGGTTGAAGTTCTGCTAGGAACTTTTTAAATTCCGTCCCTGATTCCAACTGTCGTATCTTAGGATATGGCCACGTCATCTAATCCGTAATCCGTCGCAAGAGATGGCGTTACTGATGCAGCGAGTTCGTTAAGTAGTTTGTGGTTATAAGTCAGGTAATATTTGATGTGTCAGCGTGATGTATTGTGCTCAGTATTTATATATATATATATATATATATATATATATATATATATATATATATATATATATATATATATATATATAATATGACGTCTTTCGAAAGAGTGTTGCCTATTGTCAAAATTGATAGACTAGATACAAAAGTTCGTTGCGCAAACGAAATACGATATAAAAAAAAGTTGTCTGAATTATTGAACGCCGAAAATTAATTACATTTGATATTTGATCAATAATAAATAAAGTTGCGATAGAATTCATTCTAAACATCAAAATTGAAATGAACGTTTCGGTGTGAGACTAATCAATACTTTGGCGATGTTTGGTTATAGTGTAGAATACAATTGCACTTGCAAGTGTGTTCATAGACAATTCATTATTTCCAAATGTAATGTAGATAATAAATGAGTAATTGACATTTGACATGAAGCTATATGACACAGTAGAGTTTAGAGCACAAAGTAGTGGCCTGTTTCAGGAGCACTCGGTATTAAATTTGTACAAGTGCAGTATGGAGCAGAAATGGAAAAAATATGGGGGATAAAATTGCAGGTTAGCAGAGCATGTCGAGCACTTGGTGCTGTGCTATTCGCATGCAAACGATATCACGTCGAACAGCACTATTATCAGAAAGAGTAGAAAATGTAAGAAAATATGTACGTGAAATGTATTTCAATTAACAGTTGCGTCAACCACAGTTCTTTTAACTTCTTGTGTTGGCAGCTTTCATAAAACTAGCAGCTAATGAACAAACGACAGCAACTACAAAACAATATATATCGGATTCATGTTTTACGTTTTCTAACCAAATAGTTAGTCCATTTTACAGTATGAATAAATACACAAGAAAATGTATAAATATTTGTTAATATTCTGCTGAATGAAAGTCGGAATCATTGGTTGGGAATAATATTTAAGCATAACATCGTGAGTTAGTGATTTTTAGAGTAGTAATCATTGATTAAAGCAGGTTAGGTTAGGTTAATATTAAGCGTCCTAGGTATATAATGTTATTTTTAATGGGAACCACACGCAACCTATAAATATCGATATATAATTAAATCAAATTAACAACCGTAATTAGTTTTACAGCCTAGTTAATTATAAATACACGCGGTATTCTAAAATATCGACTTACCCGACAGAAACTGGTGATGGAAGAAATCTGGAACAGACAGAATGCTATTGTTATTTATAGAAATGGCAAAACAGAAACTACGAAATATCTGCTTTAAAGATTCTGTGATGTATTACTGACGAGCATATTTTGTTATTTTGAATAAACGTACAATTTCGTTACGTAGAAATACGAGTTACAAATGACATATATTTTTTTAGCTCTACTTGAAATCCTCAGTATTCATGTGAAGATCATTTATGATATGTGCTCTCGTCATATTCATCTCTCTGTGGTTTTCATATTTTTATCCACAAAAATCCCATTCAAATGGAGTCTCTCATTCGGAACTAATATGTGCAGATTGCACAAAGCGTGGATATTTGTGTCTGTGGTTTTGACGTTTTCAAAGGCTAACATTACAATTATTAAACGTCATTTATACAATATATTATACTGTCAGTTCAGAAGTTCATCGTCAATATCATTTAATACATACATAACATCACGCCTTTCCCATTACTGGGGGTAGCAGACGCTTTATTTCCCCCCAGAATCACCCGGTACATACTTTGTAAAACATTTATATATTCCACAAAACACTACGCAGTTTCTGCGACAGACTAAGTTTTCTGAGATGTAATATCATGAACTCGTCCATTTTAGTTTAATACAATAACTACTAAGATATGGATGGAAATCTAAGAGGAAGAATTCAAGAACTTACCTCTTGGATACGCCGATGCACGCTGACCTTATGCCATTGGTTGTCATCGAAGCGTACCTTGTTAGGCTTGATGACCATTTCCTGTTTGCCATTGGACAAGCCCATCGTGAGACTCAGTCCGCCATCTCTGATCGCAACATTCAAGTAATCGGTACCATCACCTGTGCACAACAAAACGCACTGTTACACGACATCGCCCGACTCTTCAGTATCTCAAGTCACCGAAGCAACATCATAAAAAGGCGAGGAAACTGGTCGTAAAAATGTACATTTACGTGCAGCATCGACAGGAAGACAACTCCTAGCGAAATTACACTTCTGGCGAAAGCAGAGACGGACCGTTAACTTTGAAGGCCCTGGACTAAGACAGTTTTGACTCCTAGGATTTTTTAACAAGTCGTTTTTTAAAGAGACTAGAGACTATGCCTGAGCACTTGCGTGCATCTAACCACCACGTTTGTGTTTGCAAAATGGCAGCCGCAACGTATGACACCACCATTACTGTACTGAAGTTACAAGAAATAATTACACAAAATGATGATGTACGATAGTTTGTTATCTATCTAGAATTTTGATCGACGAACATAAATTATTCACTCGACCTAGAAATGTCCACTAAACTGAATGTTTCGTAATTATTTACGTGCCACCTGACAGCATTATGTAATTCTAATGGTTCCAGCATGAATAAATAGTTGGGTATATTCTGGAACGGAACTTCAGAAATAAACCATCAGTATCGGATAAATAATTCCGAATGTTACGGATGAAAATAAAAGTGTATATTTCATTTCAGGTGGTGTAATGTTACGACAATGCCAAAAACGGTTGTAGCACTTTGGAGGAGTTTGGATGAAACTAGTGGTGCTGTGTTAGTCTGGCGTTTCAGGAGAGCAAGTAACTAAATTAGAGGATGCATTTGCCGTGGTTTGACAAACGCATTATGCAGATGGCAGCATGACGCAATGATGGTAGCTAATTGCGAATGTCTGTGATGTGGTAGTGTTCAAGAGCAACATGCTGATCAATCACTTAGTTGACGGTGGCATGGTCTACTTTACAAGACATACACACATTGACACATCGGATTCTTCCTCGTGGAACGTATGTTCGAGATGGATACAAATACATGAAAGGATACACTGGGATTTAAATGCAGAAAAGTGTTAGTGTTTCCTGTTACAACCAGGCTACAGTCTGCTGTGGTTCGTTGCATGTCGTCTCGGCAGCAGCCACTGCCTTTCTCACCTGTGTAGAACAGTAATCCATTCGGTTGTCGGGTTTTGAAGTAGAATGTGACCGCATCCTGAGCACTGACTATCGGCTCGCCACCTGTGTGACTCAAGTCGTACGACAGAAACTCCGTACCTCGGAAGACGGCTTCCGATGGGGCTTTGTCTGCAACCAAACATAAATACATACAGTCATTGTGCACAGCGTTGTCCAGCCGAGTTTAACCTATTTCATTGTCGTTTTGTCTACACAATAGCGTACGCGTTTTACGGCGAATTTTAGAAGCGAAACGATTAAAGCTCACGCTTGTCGCATTAACTGCTTTTGTTCTATCGTGCTTCTTTTGTCGTCGCCATTTTGTTGTAGTTTGTTTATCCGATATGTTTCGTTTCAAACTGCAAAACAGTCGAGGAACATTCGCTTTTGACAGAACTGAATAAGTGGATAATTTCTTTCAGTACACATTTCAAGCAAATTGGAGGGTTGTCGGAAAATAGACAAATCTATGTTCATGTTTAAAATATAGAAACCGTAATGAATGTCAACAAAATTGGCCTGTTATTTGGAAACTCAAGTCATAAATAGCTAATATAACTGGTGAACTATGCGAAGAAATAAATACGAAAGTTTAAAATGAATATCAAAACTTTGTAACTGGCAACTCAAAAGTGGCATCAACGATGCCTTTCATAAATAAAAGGGCAAAATTAATTAACTCTTTTTACTCGTAGAACGTGAATTGCATTAAATTATAAACATACTACCTACCTAATCTTTGAATATGTTTTCAGAATAAACAAGTATGCATTAGAATATTATTTAGTAGCCAAACTGTCAAACTAAAATGAATGACTATATTATATTGCATAGAATCAGGCTTCTTAATTGCATCAAACGGTTTAGGTGCAAGATTAATATTAGTGATTCGGGTATCTGGAATTCGGCATAAAAATGAGTATATTTGGCGGGGGAACATTACAAATAATTGACAAATGATAAATACAGAACCGCACAATACATAGACGTACGTTGCTCGTCTAACAAGGGGCACGAGTAGAGTTGTTCAAAGATTCACACTTGAAACCTCTCCAATGGGCGTGAGCTTCTCTAATGAGACAGTTATGTCAAAGGATTTCACGGACTTTAATTGTGTGTCCTCTCTCAACCCGGATGACTTCTCCACCACTGTCAGCGAACGGACAACGACGACACGACAGTTCTGGATATTGTAGTAATTGAAAATGGAACGTCATTGGTTTGTGTTATTTTATTCTAAAAATCAACTAAGCCGGGATTTAAAACCTGTCTATTGTTTCTTAAAATGTAAAGAAATAACATCTTTTTTTTTACAAAATAACAAATAAACAAAAACTGTTGTCAATACAAACAACAGTTAATTTATGTTGAAATGATCAACAACTTTTGTTTTATTGTTTAAACAAAGAGTATATCTATATGGACCATGGTTTGAATTGGCGTGTTGGATTTTAGCGATTCGTGTAACTTCGGCTAACCTCGGATCACGTGGCTAATCATGGCGATCTAAAGATTGGGGACTTGGAAGTGTTACCACGAATATTCTACTTATTTCATATGGTGAATTGTATACTAGAATTATTTTTGGATTTATTAATAAACATTACGCGAACATGATTCGGCGGTCAACCTTTCAGACTAAGTTTCGTGTTAGAAATACGTATATAATACGTATATTACACCACAAATTAAAAGTGTATTTCGTCATAAGTTTGCTTGACTGTATTACATCTTAACCAAAGTGAAGAGTGTGCAAAAAATGGAAATTAATTCACACTAACGTTAATTAATACTGTGTTATTTAGAATTCTAAAAAATAACATTTGAATAGGTTACGTTTGCTTAAAAAAAAACATGGCGGTGAAAAGCCAACACAGTGTGTAAATTAGCTGAATAAATACATTCATTTCCTGGGCCCATGGTACCGTTTCTGTTCATTTTAAACGCGGCGTTTTATAAAATGCATTCTAATTTGAAATTTTTCACTATGATGATCTCGTTAGAAATATTAAAATTTTACAGGTAGTCATGGCAATGGTATAATATGAATCGTTTAATTGTTTTTTTTTTTTCTGAAGTTCAAATAAAAATAGACGCCCCCGTTATTTTTAATTAAATCGCGCAGGCTCTTTTAAACCTTAACGAGTTTATTTTCCACAAATGTTGGATGATATATTAAATTGTGAATCTTCACTTACAGTCGAGCAGCCATATTTGTTTTTTTTTTTATTAACTCTTCACGTGCTCACTGCGCAATTAAATAATGCACACTTCATGCGCGATGATAATTATACCATTATCGAAAAACGAATATCTAATGATGATACGGACAAAGGCTTGCTATTAATTAGTTGTTTTAATATCGAACCATTACATGAATTGGTTACCATTTTGTCCGTTGCCATGGTAACATTTCCGGTACAAACAATATTTTGTTGAAGACTTGTTTTCAGAATGAATAATATAAAATAAATTCTCTTCTTGAATCTTATTAGTGGACAGGTTTCTCAATTTATGTGAATAATTGACATTTACTAATCCATAATGAATATTATGATATTTTGTATAAAAGATCTTTGTCGAAATGAGAATATGCAGGCAATTTGCAATACACATGTGTCATGTTGGTTGCGCAACACTCACATGTACGTCTGTTATTTTAAAAGCGAAGCTTTCATTTCGTTACGCGTACAATCGATATTAATTACTATTCCATTAAACATTAAACGAATAGTAATGAACGCAACGGTGGCATAGAATAGTATTTGCATTTTAAGTGCTAAGTACATTGAAGAATATTAAAATCAGATCAATACGTTACCGCAGTTAACAAATTAATATTTTACATTCGCAATATTGAAACCTGGAACGCATTTGATAAATAACAAATGAAAGACTACACTGATGCACGATGCAAATCGTTTTCGTTATTCATAAACAACATTTCGTGTTATGCGGCACACAGTTGGCAACATTGTGGCGCATGCGCAATTGAAACGTCAGAATTTCTAGGTTACTATCGAAACTAATGGTGATGTTGTAAAGTTCATGACGAGTTTTTGTGCAATCACGCAGCTGTCAGTTCGAATGACGGAAAGTTTGACTATTAGTGTGATGTTTATTACGGTGCTGTAAATGATGTAAGTGTGTTGTAACAAGGTATTGTGGCACGGTTGACAGAACTGGTCACCCGGTGAGTTGTATTTACGTTAGAACCGCATGGACGGGTTGTAACTTCCACTCACAAACGTTCGCCGTAGACGTGTGCGATCAATATGGTGGATAATAAATCAGTGAACTTTACATAGGTCAAAGTGTCATGAAGCAAACTCAACAACACTGGACGGTCATTAGTACAGTGTTGCCCACCGCATAGCCAAATATTCATCTCTGTATTCCATTCAGGTGTAATAGAAAAATCAATGTAGTGTTCCGGTATAATTACAGTTAATTTGGATCTGTCCAAAGTGTGTGTGTGTGTGTGTGTGACGTTATCGATCGACTAACAATCAGTAATAATTGATTATCAGGTGCTGTAATATGAAAACGACAAACATAAACTGTTTCCTAGAATAACGATATATAACGGAAGTAAGACAAATCATTAATGACATGTGATGTCAATATACACGATTCTAAGTGATGTGACTAGAAAACAAAGTTAACCGTAATTATTTACACAAAACCATTTACAAAATAGACCATTATTTATTGATCGAGTTCGTCCGGTTTTTCATACGCAATTGTAATGACATTTTGTGTTCTTACTTTGAGCTGTATAACCTTAAAAAATTTGACAATGAAGACTGCTTTCAGTGCAACGATGCATCAAGATATGTTCTACAGCAAAAGTTTTCTATATTATGAATAAAATAGTAAAACTCTCTTTGTTTGTTATCTCATATTATCTTCAGACAATATTTTAATGTTTCTACAACTAACCAGGTTAGGCTTTGAATAAATTTCACCAGATCGCGCCATGATTGTGTATGATTTACGAACCTAGACAGGTTTTATGATCCGAAGTTCAAGTGTATGACCTCTAATCTACATACGTGACTGACTTCATTTAACGAATATTTCATTTATTGTATGAATAAATTATAAACGTCATATTTAATACGAATCATGTCAGGCAACAAGATTTAATATTAATGCAATAGATACATTCATTTAATTAGGTTAGGAGCTAATGAACAAAATTCGTAGAATATTCCCAATAAAAAAAGAAAGTTACAATAACTAAATTGTTATGTTGGTGATTTTAAGTAATAAGTTTCTATGGCTAAGTAAGGTCCTATAATGGAGACCAGACAATGTTTTGAACTTGCTAAATGTGATAAATTAATTCAGCCCAGTACAATCCTGTTAAATAACTTTGTATTCGTTTGTTTTAGTTTCAGGCAGGACGAGGCGCAGTCTGCGATTTATTCAGCACGAGTATCCTAACCTCTTTTTAATGGAGAACAAGAAGAAGACACCGTGAAACTATAGTAGATTATTAATTATCTCTGTGATACCGCAAGGTATCTCTTCTAGCTATTAAAAATGTATTAAAATTTGTTAAAACTAAAATGAATAACGCTTTTTTTTATATGTAATTATAATCAAAGGTTCTTACATTTTGTAGATGGTTGAAATTTACTGGGTTTTTTTTACAATGATAACAGCCCCTAATTCTGTATAATTCTGGTGCTCTCGCGGCGTGTCGGTATTCCAAGGTCACGGGTCAAGGTGACAAGTTGTACTTTGTGAAGGAACATTGCCCGTCAGTCCATTAGGCTGGCCGCACAGTTGTACAGATGGCGTGCGCGTCGTCAGTATAAATAGCACGAAATTACTAGTGTCACGTGACCCCTGTATAACCCCCTTTCCTCCTGTTAATGGCCCGACCACAGTTCCATTGTTTTCGACTGCAAGCTTGGTGCACTTCAACTTTCAGGAGATGTTTGACAAAAATCAAATTCGTGAAGATTTAACATCTCCAAAACTTTTAGGCGACTAAATCTCTGCTTGGAATCGAAGAAACGAATGCAAGTTCTTGTGAATGATTTAGAAATTTGGTCAGCGGAGATTCTCTGGATATGTCGTAACTCTTTACACCCTGACATTTTCGGTGAGCAATGGATATATTTCGGATTTGCATCCCACAAGAGACTATTCGTGCTCGGTCAAGCTACGAATTATGACGGAAGGATATCGTAAGGATTAGATTTGTCCCCGTGTATCCGGAGCACATAGTCGTGACAATTCCGAATGGAATTATATGTGGTTAAGTCGGGGGTCCAACATGAATATTGTCATACATTGTCGAACGGACGAGGATGAAGAAATCAATGAAATGGAATCCTCCGTATCCCAGGCACATGTAAATGACAATTATAGTGGTTACATGTTAAATTATTTATATATCCACTAACAAGTAATACTTTTTATATCTGAATCTACTGAAATGAGATACTAGTACACGATGAACAGATTTTTACATCGTCTGAAGAGCTTTCCAAAGTTAGAATATTAGAACGATTTAGAAACTGTAGATGCTACATTGAAGGCAAGGACAACAAAAACGATAAACATTTTTAATGTGTAGTGGAATAATCACAAGAACTTGATGCAAAAGAAACTAGATGTGCAACACTTATTTCTACATAATTACGACACAGATTTCAAGGAATCTTTCGGCTGCAAATGGATTAGCAAATCACGCTTTTTAAAACGTTTCGATACACAGATCTTAACGGTAATAGAAGAGAATAGATGTTATCATCGGATTTTATCAATAATTCGTTACATTTCACCGTAGATAATTGATGCTACGCAGTGTTTACAAAATGATTACGCTACCGTAATTATTCAACTATTTGTTTGAATGTGTTCCATTGTGGAATCAATTAATCAAAATACTATTTGACAGTCCACACTGAAAGCTTATCGACACTATATGATGTAGCCAGGCGAATCACAAACCAATTTTTCTTCAATGCGGAATTAAAAATTGGAGCCATTAATCGGCAAAGTACCTTGTGACTCTTTTAGATTTCTTTCACTGAATACGCATATTTTTTTAATGATCGTTAACGATTACCCTGTGATAACAGATGTGTCGTACACAGCAGCGCTTTATCAAAAGAATGGATAAGCAGAGAATATTTACACGGATAATTGTTGATTAATGGGAAAGTGAGGTCTATTGCGCGGTCCTCTAATGTGAGTCCTGTTGAATCCGCCGTGTGTGTGTGTGTTTGTGTGTTTAACATTAAATTAATGAAACGGTCTAACAAAATGTCGATCTTTTAGAATTTTCGTTCCATCAGTATTGGACTGGCAACAGATAAGGCGAGCATTCAAATGGAAATGTGTTGAATTCGCGTTCTTCGCGTTGTACAAAAGTTAGCCGATACTGTTAGCAGTTTTTCTAATACTCTTGCATCAGTCTCACAGCCAGAAGTATTACGGAAGCTTTAGAAATTACTTATGAAAATCGTAAAACATTCTAACCTTAAAGTTCACTTTCGTTAATTACTTATTTGCGTAGATTTTCAGTTGTTCAAGTTAAATATTCGACTTTGTACATTCAGAAAGAAGGAGGAGGACCCTTGAATGCAGTTGCCCAAAAACGCAGAAAATATAACAGCAGTGTAGCATATTTCGGAAGAAATAATAAATTTTATCGGTAGAAAATTTAATTTTCACCAGAAATTATCAATTGCAAAACTGATGTAGTATCTGTACCGCAATCACATATTCGGGCAGCCTTTATGTAAATAAGTATTCGGAATTACAATGGGCCGCGAATTCATTCAAGCGGTTCAGCATTCGTTACCAATTTTAATTGGTTTTGCTTTCACAAACAATGTTATGTTTTGCCATGTGCAAAAAACATAAAGTACACCGGTATCCACAGTAACACACAGCGAATTATAAGGTAACCCATATACAATTGTTTTATACCGTGCCATTACAATCGACTAGAATTTTAATAGACTCTTGTTGTGAACACTATCGATTGTTTTTCCGAACTAGGTGTGACATAACCTAGCTATATTTTGACAGTTCAATGTTTTAAATCATTGTGGAGATACTTCATGTATTGTAACATTAATAAACGAATTTTAACAGAAGTGTTTTACCTTTTTCACAGAATAGTCCTTCGTAATCGGCATTGCGACATTCACATATCGGTCCGCTGTCAGTTGAGATGCATATGCCGCCATGTTGGCACGGATCGTGCGACTCACAAGCGTCCGTACCGTTGCCCTTCGAGGTCTGCAACAAACACACACAACAAATAGAAACAAAACATAGTACACTAGTTACCATAGCAACGCGTTGCTACGCGTTTCGTTGCCATTTTGTTAATAAATCAACAACGCATCATACAAGCGATCTATGGTGAATGTAGCCAACGTTGCAGTGTTATATAATTGTTTGGTTACAGCGGGCGAACGGGAAGGGAAAAAGACGTTATGTGGCGCCATCTCTTACGTAACCATGGAAACACAACTAGTTCGGGTTTGAGTTCAGTGGCCGATGATTGCTGGCTGATTTATGTATGTGTATATAGCGAGCGTTACAAATGGATAGTAACCCGTAGTAAACTAAATATGCTTGTTGTTGCTTGAAGTGAATTATTCGACTTGAAAATTGTACAAATACAGTGTTATCTTCGGTGCAAGTTGAATATCGTATGCTAGTTGGATGGATCCGTATTAAACTTGGTATATATATTGTTTGACAAGTTTGAAATTGGAACGCAAACATTCGAAATTAGACGCCAGAAATTGTCCATGTATGAACCTACAATGGCAGACAACAGATAAAGATTTATCCAATAATATGCTTGATGATTGTGTAAATATGAACAATGATATGCATTGATTCAATTAAAGAAGATACAAAAATGAACGACACAGAACCAAAAAGAACCATTGGCTTTGAGCAATGTCCATCCGTTTTAATTAATTTGTGTAATTTCCAATTCGAATTACGGGTCTCGGATTCCTTTGAGGGTTCATAATAGACGGGAGGACAATCTTCGGATATTCATGCTCTAGGAACAATTTAATTAGCAATATTGGACAAGTGCCTAGGAGGAGCCGACATTCGGAGCACTTTACGCATTTTGATTTCAACAGAATGGACTGAGCCCCCCCCCCCCTGTTGCTGAGCCCCCACATCATTATTCTGGACAAGCCGCCCGATGAAACATCTTATGTTAACAGATTAGATCGCATTTATCCTTTTCGAACACACTCACACACATGCAATAGGAGATTCAATAAAAGGAATTTGAAAAATGTTGTTTGGCAGAATAGTGATGCCTTTGTGGCAACATATATTGGCTTTCCGTCGGGCCTCCGTCATTTCCAGGAACATATGTTAGATATTTACGGGATATAATGAAATTAAAAGGAAAATAATTTGTCAACAAAATGTGGTACACTTATAGCTGGCGTTGAAATTCAGTTATTTTCACATTTATCTCCATTTTGAGGGGTAAAATATTATGGATATTGTTCGCCAGTTTTTGTTAGGAGTTTTTGAAGAGACAGATAAAGAGGGAGAAAGAGAGACTGCGATAGCGATGGATTTTCAACTAAGGACCATGTCACATATTCCCGTTAGCCGTGGTGTCCTACGACACATACTAAATAGATATCCCGCAGTGAAAGTTCGATATTGCAAAAGTTCCAGCCGCGGTCACACATTTTGTTTGTCATTCGAAAGAAGCTGATGTTTGAGAAAACATTTTTCACTAAATATTACTCTTACGAAACAACAAATCAACACGGTTAGCTTGTTCTGGAAAACAGAATCATCTGAAAACAAGATTCCAACTGAGATACACCGGATACTCCGCTTCAATGAAGGCACGAAATAGTGTGGTATTTACGTAGTAACCATGGTGAACCGCGTACAAACAGAATAACAAATCAAAATTGAATCCCCCAAGGAGAATACTTTCCATCAAATCGCATAAACAATGTATTATGTACACGCATCAACAATTCAGCAGACGAAACCAATCATTGCCCGCAAAGGAGACGAAAAAAAAAAGGTTCGTTGAAGTTCTTTTGATGAACATTTCATGGATGGTAAAAAAAACAGCGAAATTATTTCACCGACCTTAACGTATCGGGTTCGTCGTCGATAATTTCTTTTGTTTTCCACATTTGCTATGCGTAAAAAGTAAAAGGATTGTGTGGGAAGTGAATTTCGAATATGGGTCACACGTGCAAATGGAAAATAATGACAGTTTTAGGCAAATATGACCAGACTAATGCCCGGGAGTTAGTCCTAGGCTACAAATATTCATTAGTACCAATTATTATCAACATTCCAAGTTGAAATCTTAAGGACTACAAAATTCGCGAGGAAATAATAATCATGGAAGGCAATAAGTAGATAGACTGCAATTGTTTTCAACAACAAGTGCTCTCAGATATGAGAGTCTAGAAGCGAAAACATTAACAATAAACGTAACCGTCTCCCGGGAAATTTCTGTCATGTCTCTTCGACTTTTTATATTCTTCCTCCTCGAGACAGTTACAAAACTTCCGCAGCGTAACCGTGCTGTGTCTGTCGTCTATTGCTGAATATGTAATTCAAAGGGATCTATTCGTTGAAATTATATTCCCATTGCGACAGAGAAAAATGCTAATTTATGCATAGTTCAAACACTGTTTAATTGTATAAGACAATGTTGCGACGACTTTTGAAACTACTGACTTGTCATTCGGATCACCTGACGCAATTTTTTAAACTAAAATTTAAGCATCTGGCGCCTGAATGAGGAGAAATCTGATTGCGACAACTAATGTTTGAAATGTATAAGCGACATACGTCAATAAGTAACAGGCCACGGGGGGGGGGGGGGGGGAGTCTCTAAGGCCCCCCCCAAAGATAGAACTTCTTCGCATCAGCTTGATTTTGGTAGCTTGTTCGATTTTTCCGAAACTTCGTAACCTACTTTTTACAACAAGCTTCATGCCACCCAAAAATCGGGATTTGTTAATGGGAACATTGCAATTTCTTTTCCAATATCATTTATCTCTAATTATCTATATCATTCCTCCTTTGTTTGTAGGATGCCAGTTTCGCTACTACTTTCTTTTTAAATCCTATGCCTTGGAGGAAATAAATCTGAAAGCTACATATCAATTTAAGCATTTTAGAATCTCTTTACTTGGAGACTGATGCTTCTTCCCTGGAGTACTTCTCTAATAACAAGAATTAGAACTGGGCTGACTGGGATATGAGTTATCGTTTTCGGAATAACAAAAACACAGCATAATAAATAGCAGCCGAAACCACATTTCCAGTTCAAGCCCGACAATGTTGCTCCATGTTTCAGATCCAAAAAACAGTACTAAAACAATGTCATGCCTTTCTGGTAAAAATCCACGGAGCTGATTTAGAAAAGACACGTTCTTGGCCGTGCTTGGACGCTATATTTTTGAAACCTTTGCATTGTTATGCGTATTTTTCGTTGGCCTGTATTTTTTATTTTACATTTCCTGCATTCATTGGTATGATTAGCCGTGTGGATCATATCTATCTGGTTCAGATGGAGTATTTAAGTATCTATTTATGTCATGTCTGGTGGTAACGAAATTCGACCGAGGGCGAGATGTGACAACGTCGAATGTTCCTGAGTTCGCAGCTCCCGACGGCAGGCATCGCCGACGTTACTGCAAAGTGCGGGGTGCAGGGGCCAACACGATCAATATACGGGAGCGAGGGCGCTGGGCGTGTCAGCCTTAATACAGGGGCGTCCCAATGTTCATTGACAATGGGGGGGAGCTCCCCCCCCCCCACCGCCGTGTGAGAATTAAATAAATCCATTCCTAATTCGCTCCCAGCAATCAAGAAACGGTAATATCACTTTCGAATAACTAGATATTTGGGATTGTAGTAAAGCACCATGGCATTTGGTGTTATCAGTAAAATCTTGAACTAATATTGCATGAAACACTGTTAGGAGGCCTATCCGAAATGGGAAAACAATACCATTAAATATCATTACGGCTATAAAATGATGAGTTAATCGATTTGCCAGTTATTACAATGTTGTCTATTTTCTTGAAACATGGTCTCTCCAACAATAACCTGGATTCACGCAATTTATAACACTAGTTCACCAATGAATATGACACTAGATGATGCAGTTTTTAATTCGGAACAACTTTTTTCATTTGAACTTTTGCTCTAAAATGGTTAGGAAAAAAGTTATGATAATTTTTCTCACAATGCATAGTAGTTTTGGATGTCATGTTACACAATAAGTAACAATGAATATGGCAGGAACTCTTGCCGCGGAGAGACATAATTCTTCACAATCTGCGTTACATAAAAATGCACTCGAGCAAAACTAACCTATACATTTCTCTTCGTTATATCCAGTATGTGAAAACCTTTGTTTGCACTTAGTTTTATAAATGACAAATAAATTAACATTTTGTTTATTCGCCCGTAGCTTAAACGGGCAAATATGTCGCGGTACGCCACTGTTAAATCACGATTTTCACCTGCACTATTGTCTGGAAAATTCCAACATTGCTTGCACGATCCGAAAAATATATTCCAATTATTTTTTTTAAAGAAATAAAACACCGAAACGTGAAATTAGATGTTCGTGATTGATTTTCTATAAATTCTAATTAAAATGCACGTGTTATGCTACTTAAGTTATGCATTATTAATTTTTCATGATTTAGCTAACTTAATTTTGTGTAACATGTTATTTTTCTGAAATATCTAAATCTAGTGTTATTTTTTTTTTTCAAATAAACCAAAACGTTCACTGTTGGTAACACTGTTGAATGCGCTGGTAATGGAGTGGAACTGTCTGGTTGTGCGCGAGCAAGGGTTGGTACGACTGATAATGCAACGCTGGTTACATACATGTAGGATTATCACACGTCACGCTGTCAGAACTCGGATTGTGTCAAATCATCCAGTGGGTTTCTATAAAAGGATCCGTCCATTCGGAAACAGTCAACAGAATTATCTCGCGGTTCGGTATTTCGTATTATTTTTGCAACAACTACATTTATAGAACTGTACAGGCGGTTGCGAGAATAATTTGTTGTTGAATTGATTCGACATTTTTGCAGGTTAGTACGAGTAAGTTTGTCTGACGTTTGTATATATTTTAATCTTGTGTAAAACATCAATTGTGAATGAAGTACTCAAAAAGCAACTGTATATACGCACAATGCGAACAATGTTCAACAAGTTCATGTCATGTGATCAAAATCACAATGACATGGACGATTTTGCTTACATTTGAAAGCTTTCAGAAGATTACGTCTTGTACAAGACGGCGCAAAAAACATACAATACAAAAACAGAAATAACGAATAGCAACACAATATGTAACGTTAAATTCACGAGTTTTTTTTTGTTTGAAACAACATAGTTTAATATTATTTTAGCACGTAACAGTAATAAATATCGTTTTTACAAGAGCATGCAGTGATGCAAAAACATTTACAGTTAGGGGTTTGCTTTTATTTGAAAAAGAATAAACTATTATTGAGTTACTAATTAAGTATCAAAGATCTGATAACAAAGACGGAATAGTTTTGTATAAGTATGTAATAAAGTGAACAGAACTTACCCTTTGTAATTTGGGCACATTGGTACAAACGGGCCCGTCTGTACCGACATTGCTTGGCCCACACTGCAATAACACGAAACGCAATTATAAATAAGTAATGTAAAGATTTCGTGGACAATTTCTAAACGATAAATGACATTGCCAAGGAAATTACACGACATGACATGGATAAATTAATATCAGACAAAGCAAAAGCGGTTGAGATGACGTTTGAAGAAAAAATGACAGATGGCGACACTGTCAACGTTTTTAGTTCAAACAATTAGCTTACGATGTAATTCTAAATGAATAGGAAATTGAACACAACAAAAATTATTAAAAACAACGTTTAATTCTTAGTTTTAAATTGGCATTTTCAAAAACATGTCATTCATCTTGGAAATAGAATATTTAAAGCGTGAATTTTATGTTGGCAACGGTTTAAATCAGCTTATAAATAGGACAGTGATTTTGAACATGTATAACGTACGGAATTGTCAGTAATTTTCTTCAAAATTCTACAAATATTTGTAGGAGGTTACCGGGTCAATAATTAGATTTTCTCTAGAAAATAATTACACGTCTTTTTGATAAGTGATGAAATTAACTTATAACCTAGAATACTTTGACAGTTCTTCAGAATCGTGGCGGCCGCTAATTCAGTTAAACAAGTGATGATTTAATAAGTTAAAAATTGTTATTTTAAAAGATTAGTGGTTTCCTGAGTGTATACTAACAATTATAGATAACGTTCATCGCTTGTACGTAATGAAGGGTTAAAATATTGATTACAAATTCTTCTACATTGCATGTGACATTTCAATGCATTTCAGAGAAAACACATATAAATTATAAGTGTGTGTATAGAGGGCAGCACAATGAAAGGCCTCATAAATGTAATATTAAATGCAAGTATTGAATATATAATACTATTATAAAAGCACAATACTTTTAACATTAATAGACTAAGTTTCAACGCAGCAGATACATAATGTATTATGCATTTTGTTTTAGAATAAAGATTATCCACGATTACTATCTAGTTATAATTTATAGTTACGAGTTCAAAATGGTATAATATTCATTACCAAACATCACAAGCACTCTTGGTGCAACATACTATTTCGTTCTTTGCGATATGAACTACAAAACTGAACTTGGAACATGTAAATCATTCTATGTCCTTCGCGAGGATGCGAAATTTGATATATAAGCCAATAATCGTCACTGACAGGGGGTAATCAATGTATTTTAATGAAGAGATAATACGTCATTTGTATATATTATTTCAGTATTAACAAGTAATAATTTGTAAAACATACCTCAATATTATAATCGTTAATAATAAATTACAATAAATCTGTATTAATATGGTGTTCATTTATTCCCTTCCAATCAATTCGCAAGGTTGAAGTCTGCTCTATTAGCTCGAATTTAACCTGGGTTGACATTACAAGCATTCCGGGACTGTATGCCCCAAAATAAATTCAATATGCTAATCGCAAGACACTAGAATTCCTTGCAACAACTAATTTGCCGCTCAATAATGTATAAATATAAATAAACATACTTGGATATCCTTACAAATAATAAAACAATAGTTTTAGTTTTGACATTTCATATATTTGTATTAGCTCAGTAAATAATATCGATTTAACACATATATGAAATATTAATTTAATCAATACTAGTTCAAAAAATAATGTATGCTGTAGGTATTTATTTATAGAAAAACTAGTAAAATACATTAATAAAAAAATAATAGGTTCGACCACACCACACCAAATCCGAGAAATTCTATGACGTATGTTTTCCGAATGAACACGCGATGTATTCCTACCTCTAGTTCAATTATTTCACACGAAATATAACGACAGTCGGATGCTCAAATAAACCTTTATCGAAAACTCATAAAATTGTTCATTTACCAACAATTTCATAACATGATTTTGTTCCCAAGCCTCTTGATATTTAATTCTAATATTTTCAATAAAATCTGACATAACATGTTGACAAAATTGCATTCAATTTGATAACCTATTGGGTTATTTACGTACTGCAAAATGTAAACAAATATCGCTATCAAAATATCTGTTCTGCGCTTAGTAAACATGACGTAAGTGTTCTGAAAACTAATAATTCCTTGCAAATATTTCTAAAACTAAAATAATTTGTTTAATTTTTCTTGGATACTAAACATTAGAATATTATTTTCTTCTTTTTCGTTTGTTTTGTAAACTTATTGCAACTATATCTCCATAGTAACACGCAATAATATACATAAGAACACATATTTGACATTTGTTTTATTGTAGGAATTTTTTCGCGATTGGTAATTGAAATATCAGAGTATTAAACAATTTATTGCTGCTCAGTGAAGTGTATTCGATCGTATTGCAGGGCTGTAATACCACGAAATGGTCCTTCACAAACCAGTAATTAAAGTTCGTCCATTAATTTAGCAACAACCATCGAATACACGATGATTTTGTCAACGATAACAATTAAATTTACATGAAAATTGTTTAAATATCAAATAGTATTTTCATTTCTTTTGTAAAAGTTCGTTAAAACGTTTCCCTGCCTTGGCGTATAATGTACTATTTTAGTTTTTAATTTGTTTTTGTTATAGCAGGTTTAGTAAATTAATAAAAATTACGAAAAATAACAACCTATATTTTCTGAAACTTGCTAATATTGATTGTTATACAAAAAATACTACAAATTCTTCCCTCTAACCTGTGTATCTAACCTTACATTTATAGAATAACATTTTGACAAATAAACTGTTCAAAAAAAAGTATGAATGGAAAAGTATTTCCATTACAATGAATAGCATTACATGAAAAATATATTTTAATTAGTTTTATCTGGCTTTGTAGTTGTATTACGTGTGTTCAAATATTGTGAAAACGAATATTCGAATCTTGGTGGCGTGTTCTGGTATGCAAGGCACGCTATCCCTCAGCTATAGCTGCTAGGGAAGTCGATAATGTTGACAGGAATACGATGGAGTAGTGTAGGGAATTGACACTAGGATTATTGGTAGTGACAGTCAGGGCTTAAAGATTTACCTACACTACAATGAAGGTTACACGTTGGTCAACAGCGAGATCAGTCACAAGCGATGCTTTCATTACACATTGCCAGGTTCGTGACAAGCAGCTCTTACACCAAGTTCTACAAATGTAACGGAAGAAACAGCAACCATAACCATTTTGGAAACACCGTAGTTTGAAAGGCGAAAATGAACAACTAACTTCTGTGTCTATGAATGAGTTTTTTTGGCTTACAAAATCAACCAGAACTTTGTGTGATTTCTCAAATGTTATTACGTGCTTGTGATCATTATCATATTTACCGAATCCAAATGCGGATTCGTTTCCAAGAACGTCATATGTGGTCGATATATGTGGTAAGGTGACGATGTCAAATTCTAGGAACTAGACTGCAATATGCAAACACCCACACGACTGTCGTTTATATCGATAACTAGCTACTCTAAACAGTCAGTTCTGGCTTCATGCCAAGGATTATAGATATTGGCAAATTTAATATTCAAAATTTTCTCATAAAGTCCACTGAGATTTCAACTTATCGAGACTTTACACTAATTAATTTCAAAATACACCCATCAGGTTTACTGTAGGACCTTTAGGAATAAAAGACCGCTTCTCCTAGATGACTTGATTTTAGAGCTAACTAATAAACATTTTTTCCCCGTAGCAAGGAGTAAAAGTCCGTTTCTATGGCCGCAAAATTGTGACAGAAGTAAAGCATTTACTCCCTATGAACGAAATAAGACACCAATTTCCCTAGGGGAGTTTTTATTATAACAAAGGTTTTTGTATACAAATGTCTGATGTCCGTGGTACGTTGCATGGAAACATCGCTAAAGGCTTCTAAAGATTGTAATTTCGCTCCGATTTATTATGATTCTTTTTTTTTATGAAATTAAGTGTTTCTACTCCCGATCGTGGAAAAAATAGTATATACACTTCGGGAGGGACCACCATTTTTCCCTCGGTCTATTTGTAGCGCTCAGGCTTCAAATTATACGTCAGGAAAAATAAGACGTTTCTCTCCCTTGGTGTATAATGTACTATTTTTTTTACTGATATCGATTTTTCACCAATACTGTAAATAAGTTTTATAGCATGCAGATAATTAGCAAACTACAGCATTGTAAACGAATTGCTATAATTAAAAGCTCTGTTTTATTATATCCTCCAATGTTATAAGCAAATCTGATACGTCAGATTTAGAAATACTATGCAGACAGACCTATGAAATTCGACGTGAGGAAAAATGATGTATTTTAGATCTTTTGCAATCATTTTACCACTGAACATTGAAATTTAGATTGAACATTATTGTACCTCTATTTGCTTTGTTAATAACTAATCAAAGAAAAAAAGAAGCATTTGATAATTTATTACGAATATTTCATACTATGACAGATGAGACAAAATTCTACACAATAATTTGTAAATGCCAAACTAAATTTAGATTTTCCTGTTATAAATACATTTCAATTCAAAGTTAGACAAGTGAAGTCTAATGCAGTCGACTTTAACAGTCATAAAAGATAAATTCTAGGTAAATTAATGGACATTTTTCAAATGTCAGCTGGTAGGGAAAAATTGGAATGGTTGATTTTGACATTGGTTTATAAATTTATAAACCAATGTCACGATAAGGAAGATCTTATATGAACAGAACACGTTGAAGACGATATTACTACCCGGTCATTCTAAAAGCTTTATATTTTTTTTTTTGTATTTTAGCGATTTTTTAAAAAGCCCGGGTGCCCTAAGAGCTGATGACTTTTCCTCTTCCGGTTTCGCAAGTTTATTTTTTGAAGGAAGATCTTGGGAAAGTGAAAAGCAGGATTAGCAAATTATAAACGTACGTATGAGATGCCACGATATGAGTTTGGAATGAAAGTGTGCTGGAATTAGCTTCCGCTAATTAAAATAAAGTATCAAGCGATTCTATTTACAAGTAGGTCTATCTTTTAATAAGAGCATACACTCTTTTTTCCTAAAGATAGATTTCGTTACTCTCGAAATAACACATTTATTTTTTGCCGTTAAAACTCAAATTTACATATAGTTTGTTCCTGACACTATAAATAGCAATAAAACAATAGTTTTCTATAAAGAAATGTGTATTCATTATCTATAAAACGTTTTTCCCCGCGGTCGGGAGTAGAAGTCAGTTTCTATGGCATCAAAATTGTTACAGAAGTTTAGCATTGACTTGCTAGAGACGAAATAAGACAACAATTTTCGTAGGCGAGTTTTTATTATAACAAAGGTTTTTGTAAACAAATATCTGTTGTCCGTGGTACGCGTTGCATGGAAACATCGCCAACGGCTTCTAAATATTGCAATTTCGTTCAGATTTATTATAATTCTTTCTCTATGAAATTAAGTGTTTCTACTCCCGATCGTGGAGAAAATAGTATATACACTTCGGGAGGGACCACCATTTTTCTCTCGATGTATTTGTAGCCCTCGGGCTTCAAATTACATCTCAGAAAAAATAAGACGTTTCTCTCCCTTGGTGTATAATGTACTATAATGCTTTTTATTTATATTAAAATGTGCTAAAAATGTATGAATTTCTGTATTTAAAAGTGTGAAATTTTGGGTAAAAATATTTGTTGTATTTAATTCATTTCTGACAGTCTGTTTAGGGGTTCAGCTTATATGTAAACCTGGCTTAGGAAATGTATACATCATAATTAAAGCTCGTTGCTTTAAGAGACAAATATGGTTGTTTTTTTTTAATTCCAGTTGGCGAGAATTATGATGCAGACCTCCTCGTTTTATATACGAGGCAGAACATGTTGCATTAAATACATCCACGGTACAGTAAGACTTTGTTTAATGCGACCCCGGTTAACGCTAATTCGATATAATGCGCTTTTTTCATGACCCCCCCCCCCCCCCCCAAAAAAAAGAGCGCAAAATTTACAATGATTCGTTCACGCGGTTCGTGAAGACACAATTACGGAAATGATCGAAAGTGCTACGACAAGTGTCGTACTGTACCTACTATATTTACAAAAAATATCACCATACCTTGTGATCTTTTGACCTAGTTTCTTGTCTCCGGGGAGGACCACCTTCGAGATCGGTATAAACGAGATTCCTAATGGCCCCAACAAATCGCGGCTCGAAGATGACGCTCGGCAGTGCGAGCAACGTCAACTTGGTATTATACCAGGTGGGCATTCCGCCAACGAACACTTCCGAATTTGTCGCAAACCTGCCGAACTGGAACTCCTTCCCCCTGGAGACGCTGGTCTGTTGCGTACCGTCCACCGACAAGGTAGTTATTGCATCATTCCGCTGTACATGCACCTTATGCCAATGTCCGTCGTTCAAGTCCCTCCCGACCGTGATTATCTGGGCACCACCACCCAAATTATACCGCAACCTCAAAGCGCCTTCGACCAGTTTTATCTCGAAGAAGTCGTACGTTCCCCCGTCATCCGTATACAGCAGTAGTCCGTTCGGCTGGTCCGTTTTGAACTCGAACTCCAGGCTGCCATTCGTTCCGACACCCCATTTTCGGAACTGTGAATAGGAATTGGCAGATCCGTCGAGAAGAAATCCGGGACAGAGGCCTACAAGAGCGGCACAAACAAGCACGATAGCTGCTACAGTCTTCATCTTGTATCCCGATCAGTCTTGGTGTGGTTTAATTAGGCAACGAGTGCATTTCAGTATGTAGTACGCTAGTCGATGATAATTCCTGTGGTTGGCGTCAGATTTAATCCGTCATTCATCACGTACTGTCGCGTGGTTCATCTGACGCTATATAACACATTCACACCCGCACATACGACAGTCTAGCAATGTGTCTATTCGGTGCACAGTAACTGTTTCATCGTTTAGAACTGTAGCTGGAACGATAGCAATTGTATTGAGTGATTATCCTACGAAAACTAAAAGGTATTTGCAACTACTTTACGATAGAACAATTAAACAATATCAAGTAATTCGGATAGAAATGAAATTTGCAAAACCGAAAGTGTTTAGGCAATTGAATTTCGACAAATACAAAGCAAAATTCGGCAGAATTAAATTACGAAAAATTTGGATTATGACAGATCACGAGTTTTGACATTTCACATCTAGAAAATCGCTATTACTAACGGTAAAAAAGTCCCCAGCAAGGCGACGCGTCGAGTCAGCCCGAGAATTCCGAACACAGCAGACAAAAACGATACACACTCATCGATCTTGCACCGAACAGCTATCGTTCACATAACTCCTATGCACAGTCCACTAAAAACGTCCACCACTGTCCTATATGTGTGTCCAATGTCACTTGATCGGTTAAATTTTGACAATTAACCAACAACGGTAAGCACACAGAGAGCAACTAGCACGATAACATCACGATAACTGAGACGGCTGCAAAAGAATCGTTCCAACGGCGAATTCTCTGCGGTCAGGCGCATCAAGCGCATGCGTCTGCGCACGCGCATGCGCAGAGCAGATACACGCGCGCATATCGTACTACTTGCACAACATAGACGTTACATGGTGTGCGGAATGCAGACTACCCGCCGCTCTCCGCGCCGGAATCTCAAGGATCCGTTCTGATCGGCGAAGTGCAGGATAACGGCGGGGTGAGGCGCGAGCTACCGCGCACCCAACATGGGTCAGCACAGGAGTAGAGTTGGAAGGGGGGTGGGACAACAGCATTGCTACATGGATATCATCGGGGGGAAGTTGTAGCTAGACTATGCACTTTTAGGAACTTAACCTGCATTCAGGCTTGCAAAAATACAAATAATACCCGATACTTTATTGAATAACAGTTTTTATTTATTTATTACTATAATGGCGGACATTATTATAGACTACCAGATATAATTGATAAGAAGTAATATGTTCGTTTTAAGAATTTGTCATTTTTTTTGTGAAGATCACGGCGCAATTTGAACTTTCGTTGATTACCAAATGATGTGTTTTTTTGAATAACCTTACGTTATTTTGTACAAGATTGTTTACAAACGCAAGGACCATAGTTATAACAAGGACTTGTTCAGGAGCCACAAAATTACTCGAGTTTTAGATTACAAGTAGTCCTAGGCCAAAGTATCATTCGGTGAAGGGTTCAAAACCACGAAGGATCTTAAGCAGGCCACTTATGCTAAAACCGTAAGAACGGTCGTCTATTATAGAACTTCCGCCTTCCATCAAAAGATCTAGACTCTTAGATTGCAATAGTTTACTACTGATATAATATTATTTTCAGAAGTACTTCGCTAGCATTATTCGGTATTAATGTCATTATTCCAAGTCGGTTTCTTGGAGAACAATACATATTTGGTTTGGAACAAGCGAGGATTATCAATTGAATTCACATTCACGCAATACCCTAATTCGCCAGATCCGAATCAATTAGGACCAACCAACTATTGCAGGATTGTTAGACAATGTATTTGCGGGCGAATCAATCAGACTGAACCTCGTACGAAGCTCTTCCACAGGGAGATTTGAGGAGCATGTTTGGAGGACAATTCCGTGATGGAAACACAACGTTTTACATTTAATATTCCATCCAGCCAATGAACATTACACTAAAAGTCTAAACAAAAGCAACGAGAAGAACAATGGAACTGAATTCTTGACAATCGTACAGATTCTTTTGTCTGCAGATCTTCGAAAGCGTAACCAGAAACAGTTGGGAAAGTTTTAATTTCGCCTATCACAAAGACCGTTAATAAATTGCAAAACATATCAACTGTTTTAATTATGATTTATTGATTGTAAATACAGTAGAATTAAATATAAAACATTGATGATAGCTTTCACGTTTTTTTTGCAATTAATTTTTTTTCATTGTACGTAATTCTGGAAAATAATAATCATTGTCTTATCTCATCTGAAGAGGCACCATTTTCGAAAAGAATTGATCGATTCGGAAGTCCATTCAGTGAATTTCTTATGAGCTGTTTGATATAAAAGACTTTGAAAAGTTTGACAGTATGAATATTGAAGTTAATTCGCATAATTGAGCTTGCTAAAAAGATGAAAACTGTTTTTAAATTAGACTTACTATCAGATTCATATATCTTACGTCTCCTTTGCAAGAGCATCACAAACTAATAGAAATACTTATCCAATTATAATTAAAAACATATATAGGTTACAAATGTCAAAATGGACAGTGTTGTCAAAACTATGGTTAGAAACACATCACGACAGTGATGGTTAGCTAATTGAAATTGTCAGTTCAGAAATGACTAATATCAGAATTACTATATACTTACTGTTGATCAGACGGTTTAAGAAATTGTAGTGTTCAGTGTAGCGTATAAAATATTTAAAAATGTCTGTCACAATAATCAACCACGCGGTTAGTAGTATCGGATGACGCGTACTACGACGGGCGAGTCCATTTGCTTCGCACGCAAGGGGTGCGTTCTGTGTGAGACGGTACGAAACCAAGTAACATATCGATCTTTAAGGAGACAACAGTTACTTTCAGAAGATCACGTAGTTATATACAGTTTATGGGCATACATTATTCCGTGAAACACCCACACACATAATACTTGGCTTCATGCACTGGGGGTTTTTTTTTTGTAAACGTCAAACACAAGTATTACTGGTGGGGGTAACACTGACACGCACACACACGTGACTACGCGATCACGCTATCTGTTATCGTGCGCGCCTAAACCCATGTTTCAATATTACGTCGGAAAATTGCAGGCAATTTACGGAAAATTGTCAATAATCGTTTACAAAACCAACACATGTTCTATATAAATATCTCGCGATTTAGAATCATAAACATTTGTTTACGAAAACATCGTGGAATATTAATTTGTAATAACATTCATCCTATAAATATGGATGATCCGAACTGTGAATTGCTCTGATCCACGGTCGGGTCCTTTTATGGAAATCAGTATTTTTTCTAACGGTCTCCATTCCGTAAGCGCTCAGGCCGCGGTCATACAACACAAACTTTTTTAATACAGTTTGAAGTTATAATCAATAAAAATTTATGAGAGGTTATCGCGTGCACGGAACGAGGGGCATCTTAAACTGATCTTGAGACGCCATAAGTTCGAAATTCATGATGTAAATGGGCAAGATTCAACGTGTAAATTCCTGGTAGGTCCCGCGATGAGACGGTCTTTGATACCAAACCGTTAGGTTCTTTTCAGTATATTAACTTTTCCTAAGCACAATCAACATCCTAACACAGAATGCTAACCATACAAATGTCAATCATTCGTTTCCATTTACAATACTTGCTGATAAAACAATGTAATCGTGACACTTCCCGTAACAAAATGGCGACAGATCCGTGACAAAAACTAAAGGGAAAGTTAATTCAAAAGCAACTCGTGATATCGGCCCCAACGGCACCGTTGTCGGATGTGCTGGCGACGAAATTTTGTGTATTGTGTCACTTTACAAATCATGCTTGTACAATTTCTGATACAATTTCGTTACTTTCCATTCTTGAACAATCATTGTTCAGTCTGTGCAAGTTATCCCATGTAAATATATAGTTTCTTTTGACAGAGGTTTTTCTCCGTTGCAAAGCAATGATCGTTGTATTTGCAAATGGCGGTTGATTATCAAATTGTATCGTTGAGTATTTGGACGCGAAGTAAATGCCGAGCAATGTGTTTTGTTAATTCATGTGCAACATCTAACTGGGAACACCGCCTCGAGTGTTGAGCGAATTCATTCTCGTAATATTCTAATTAGACACAATTTAATTAAACAATAAACAGGGACGGGCAAACGTGTACCGTTTCTAACCACAAGAACCGCACAGTTTCTAACAGGCATTCGCCAAGAAACAGCAGTTTACATCCGGCCGTTGGAATAATAACCACGCCGAATATTCAGTCATTGTATTATGCTGTACATGACGACCGATAATACCAAAGTATATGAGATGAATTCAGCAAGGTAAAGTTTCCAAAGTCTTGTAACTTTAAATATAAACATTTTATCATCAACGTGTTTCAGCTTGAGTGATTCGGTTTGTCAAACGCGATCACTCATTTTTGTTCATAATAATCTTCTCGCCAAGTTCCGCTGTCATTTTGTTTCGTATTAAATGTTCTGAAAACAAAACGCAGTGACACACTTAACCTCGAACATAAATACAAAGTCCACCATTTCGTATCAGTAAAGGAACTCGTGCAGCATCGCATGACATTCTGAATTCATGACATGTTCTCTAGCAACGTTTGAACGCTAAGAACTTATTCCATAACTAATATTCAAACTTTACCATCGCTGAGATTCTGTATAAATACAGCGGATGCATGAAAGTTTCAAACAGACTAGCTTCCGAACTCAAATGGCTCTTGACACACTGTACGACGATTGTATTTTCCACATACGAAAACGTCATCGGCATTTGAGGTTATCCGAAAGAAAGATATGCCACTGTATCATTTAGAATACAAATAATAAACTGACAATGCTCAATTGGAACTTAATTAGTTCTTCTTCTTTTAATGACAGCAGGCACGGGCATTATTAGTTTGTGCGATAGAATTTCTCGTCGGTATAAATGGTCGCGTTATCAATAACGGACGTTTCTGACAGCGGTAGAAGCGACTGGCGTACTGGAGAATCGAAGCGTTGTTGCCACATTGCCAGGGATTCGGTTATCTGTGTGCCGTTGCCTTCGGCAACATTGTCGTTCGAAGTGTGCGACGTTGCGGGCATAAATACTGTTATGATATACTCGCAGCAACGACCGCTAAAGAACTGTACAGCCTAAACAACACTTTCGCAGTTCATGTTTAAGGCTTCAACTACAACACATCAACACATACATCGATTCTCGTAAATATCGTACACGTACACGTGCATCATTGCATTCTAAAAGCGTAGCGACAACATTTTGTTTCAACCATTACGTTACTCACGAACAATTTTGTGGAAATTCAAATGCAATCATTGATTAGCAACTGCGTGATTAACAAAACTTTTATATTCAAATATAAACAATAGAGACACAACAAAAAATTAAATAGCACCACTGATTTCCTCCTTAAGGAAATTTAAAATTGGATCTTCGTAAAAGTAACACCAGAGTTTTTTTTATCTCTAACCTAAAATTTAAAAGATAAAAACCCTTAACGTTTCTATAAATTTCAGCGAAAGACAATCAACTTAATGAAACGATTTTTTGTTTATGCGTGGACCGTTTTTTTTTTTTGCAGAACAGCATTAGCTTACGAATTCGATGAACATGCTATTTTAATACCGGATTGTTACAATTTACAGACGAATTTCACGAAATTTACGTGAAGTTTCGACAGAACAATTAGCTGGGTAACCTCGAGCAGGCGAATTATTTACACTGAACTGATTTATGCTACGTTATAATTGAATACATTACATACGCACATATATTCATCCACATTCTAAAATGTTTTACCATTTAGCTGACGAATCTAATTGCAAAATGAAAGGGAATTTTCGCCAGCAATGGAACATTGCAAACGTAAGCAAGTTATAACAAATTAATTACGTAGATATTTATTAACTGAAATGTACAGTTTGAAACATACATTGTTGGAATTATTGTTCAATTGTAACTTTTATCGTAGACGGAATAGCACAAATTTATGGGTAACAAATATATATATACACAGAAGTATGACAGCTGGTCCAATGCGTATAGAACAGTACAAATATGATTTGTTAGGTTATATTTTACGATCTCGCAGATTGTCATCAAAATGTAATATTTCTTTATTGGTGTAGCACACTTCAAGGATTATACTACCTGATTCTGTTTCATTATTTTAAACACTGTGCTGCTTCGTGACTGTTTCAAGTGAGACATTTTGTGTTCATTGTACATTATTCATCATGGCTACTGACGGAACTTTTATTTAAACTACAAACTTCGGACGGTACTTCGTGTCGTATTTAATAAATTAGTGGCTCAGGCACTTAACGACATGTTACTAATTTATATCGCTGGTAGTTTTGTAAGTCTGTAAACTTCAAAATTGTCTGCAAGTTGTTTGAAGTTAGGCCCTCATCAAGGGCAACTGAAGTGTACTCCTTGGCCGAAGACACTTCGCCATTCAGTGTGACGAATGACATTTGCGAAAGGACACTGTTCTGGGTGAGGCCCGGTCTTGGGGTACATAAGGGTCACCCATCGTTTCCAATTTGGAGACAATCTGTGGCTGCCGTCGGATTAGACTTGATGATTGCTTCCGATTGGGTTGGAACGGGACTCACTTGAACCTATGGCATACCTGTCGAAGAACATCGTAGAAAATTTCGATAAAACAACAGTAGTCTTTGGGCGAAAAATACCTGCTCCTCTATTTTCATCGACGAGCAATTGGATCAGACGAACTTGGCTCAGTTCACACCTATCTTTTGTATTTCATTTCACATTAGCTGGGGGTTTGTATTTGTCATTTTAGTTTGAAAAATGAATGCGTACTGTTCATCGAAGTTTTCTTCGACGTTCTTCGATAGATATGCCATAAGCATTCGCGCCGTTTACCGCTAGGAGTCGCCACTGTCGCACAAGGATTCTAACCTAAATGCACACATTCCATGAATCCGTTACGCGTGAAGATGAAGAAGAACTTTTCAACAGCAGCATCGAAATTTTAGAATGAAATGACCTTGTACCCGCCCAAAGATGTCTCAGACTCCGTAATGGAATAATATACTCCGATTTAACCCTTTCAAAACACACATTTATCGCCGTGCGAACTAATTTTGGCGCATTGCGCAAATAATTTTCAAACCATAATATCATTTAATTACCATCTTCTGTATTTTCTTTTTTCGTTCGTGCCGGGCATAATTTCAATCACCACCATCACCCCTCCAACGCTGCTGTTTCTACCATCGGACTCCATTAATATCCTTGTCATTGCCTGGCGCTATTTTCTTGCTACGGATGCGTTCTAAACGTGATCAGACTGGAATTGCAAACGCAAAGCGAGGAACAACGCATAGTATTGCCGGCCTCGCCGTAAAAGTACATTATTTTTCCACTTAACTGGCATTATATGCACATAGCAAACGAACAATTGTCGATATTTTCACACGGGTATTTGTTTTGGCATTACACTAGTGGACGTTTGCTGTCAGTTGAACACGTTTTCAATTACTTCGGATCCGTGTCATTTCAGTGTGACAGTCTCGTAGATTATTCTGGTCATCTTTTTCTAAGCCTTCATTTGCAATTGGTTTTGCGAATAATTGGAATCATGTACCTCAAATCAACAACTACAGATCGCTCCAGATGCTTCGCTTGTTATTGCTATTTTGAACGATCTATATTTTCCAAGATGACTAACATTAGTAAACATAACACGACCGGTACGATTAAAAGTGTACATTATGCAGAGTACACAGTTAGCCAGAAGGGTGTAGTGTATCTTTTACAGAAGAATATCGCGAAGTGTTGAAAGGAATTCTGTTGTAGAAAAGTTATTTCCCAAATGCGTCGGATTTTTATTCCACAATGAAGAATATTTCTCTGCTATTTGTCATGTGACATATTGTAGTGTGTTGTATTGCAGCTCAGGCGAATATGAAACTTCCCACAAATCACAGAGGTATAATGAGCTTTATAGAAGCAATTGTACGTGGTATTGCAACATGTGTTATGGTGTATAACTTTTAATGAAAAATGTAAATGAGCTTACAATACTGCAAGCGATCAATGAAGTTTAAACTTGCACACTATAACCAAAATGAATTGGCAATATATATATATATATATAATGTTAGTAACGTAAGATTTGTACTCATTTATAGATGATACCTTTGTCAAACTTCAGAGAATATTAACGATCGACCTGTAAAACTACAGTGACTATATTAAAGACAGTGTGGACAATGGTGGTGTCGATTTTGATTGGTCGGCGCCATTTTCAGGCCAACTAGTGCTTGTATTTACATGTGGTTATGCTTGGTTTCGTTGTTTTCTTGGGTTTTATTGGTTATTTTCGTGTGTTAGTAGTGTTTTGTGTGTAATTTGTTATTTAACTTTGTATTTTTACTAACGTCGAGGTTCACACAGGATTGCTTAGAAAATTTGTTCAGCGTTGTAAGAGCAAAGCAAATTACACCAACAGCGGTACAATTTAAAAATAATCTTAAATTAATTTGTTTCACAATATTTAAAAGATGTGTCAAAAGGAAGTTATGATAAAGACGATAGAGAATTTCTTGGAGACTTTTTAGAAAGTGTAAAAATATCACAACCTGTTGAAGATAAAGTAGTAATACCTCAAGATATAGAGCTTGAAGGAATAATGTTAAATCACAACGAAGTAAATTAATTATATAATATAGCAGGATATATAATACCCAGAATTAATAAAAATTGTAAAATATGCAATACTTAAATTCAGTGGGATCTAAACAGAGAAATCTGCAAACCTATAATTATTCAAAATGAACAACATTGAAATGTTTTAAAAGTAATACTTTGTTTTTTTTGTAATAAAAATACCTTTTTATTTTTTATGAAAATGGAAGAAATTTTTAGAAATTATTTTGAAATGATACATTTGGAAAAAGGAAATTTAAAACTTTTTTTTATAGAACAAATTAAAGAAATATCAATCGACCACATTGCACCATGTCATAAGTTGAAGAATAAAATAATATCAATGTATATTACATTTAGACTTAAGATAGCTAGTAAGAAAAAAAAATAAATGTAAAAGTATACAGTAGCAAATCCATAGCTAAAAAAATAATTATTATGTGTATTATTATGTTAATTCTATATATCCCATTCATTACAAAGTTCTAATCATATTTTCATTGCATTCCATGCATTTATATTATTAAAACAGTAATATTCTTGAAACATTCTTCATATCCTCATATACGCGCCTGATCATATTGGCCTGGAAATGGCCGCCGCCAGTCGTTTGTCCACACTGTCTTTAATATAGTCACTGTATGTAAAACCACCTGACAGCGCCATCTTTTGAGTAGAGCACGTACTAAAACATATTGTAGAGTTTCCTATTTATAAGGTTTGAATATTGGATGTTTTTTTTTTAAATGATGCTAATAGTAGGTACGTATTTAAATTGGAAAAATTATTGTTATCAGTGTATATGTTATTGAAAATAAAACAGAATAAATGCTTTTTTTGTTTTATTAATTTATATACTTATGTACAATAAAAAATATAATATTACAATTGATTTGATTAAAGAATAACGACTATCACAAAAGATAATATTCTGTGAAGATGTTAGTTCCATCCTAGTATCCTGACAGCGCAAGATCCTGGAATAGTTAAGCACTTCGGCAGGAATCCTATATCTTAATCCTGGATCATTCAAACATTAATATTAACAAATATTTTGCAGATAGTAGCAGCCTCTTGTATCTTGCATTATTAGCAGCAATTCCTATCAAATTCGGCATTGAACTTGTCTGAACGAAATTGTCGTAATAACTGACAGTTACTGATAAGAGTTCGGGACATCGGATATCTTCGGCCAAGGCTTCGTGAAACTTCGGTCATTCGAAGACCTTCGACATCGTTTAAGTAAATAATTTGAAAATAACATATATATAGACACCAGATCATTTTAGAATATCTAATCTAAACTCTTCATTTTGAATAGTGATCTTGTAGAGTAACATGATAACATTCAATCTTCACTTGTAGACAATGACAGTTAACAAGTGGTCCAGTTGTTTTGAAAATAATTAACTTTACAACATATAAAAGTATATGATTATTGTAACTTAACGCAATGAATTTCGTTTTGGTGTTATTATTATGCATTGGTCTGACGATTCCACTAGAAGCAGCCAAAATATTAGGAGTATTTCATATGCCAATGAAGAGCCACCATATAATTGGATCAAGTTTGCTGAAAGGTTTAGCAGCTCGAGGTCATCAAGTGACAATGGTTAGCCCGTTTCCATCAGCTAAAGAACCTGTAAAGAATTACACAGACATCTATCTAGACGGAATGAGTCACCACGCAAATGGTAAATATTATTCATTTATCAATATCTTTCGTCATTTGTTTTGAACCATTTTGCTTTCAGGTATGAGGACATATTTCCTAGCCGAGAATAATACGACATTATCTACGAAATTTAATTTTATGAATACAATATCTGATGCTGCTCTCACAAGTAACGGAATGCAAGCGTTATTAAAGTCAGATGCAACGTTTGACCTTGTCATTATTATGTCGTTTGCAAGTGAAGCTTTGTTCGGCTTGGGCCACCGATTTCAAGCACCCATAATCGGCTTTAGCCCAACGTATAATCAACTAGTGAATAATATCGCTGGCAACGTGGCTCCGTATTCGTTCGTACCGAATCTTTTCACAGCATATTCAGATCACATGACATTCTTTGAACGTGTAATTAATACTTTACTAGGCTTTGGTTTCTATTGTCATTGGATTTTCGTCACCTTACCTGAACAACGCAGGCAGTACGAAGTCCATTTTCCCGAAGCACCCGATTTTAATGAAGCAATTAAGAACGTTTCGCTATTTCTCGTAAATTCACATGTTGTTTTCGAAACGCCTCGGCCATATCTGCCCAGTATGATTCAAGTCGGTGGATTACAGATTAACGAACCAAGACAACTGCCCCAGGTTTCATATTGGTGTTTTTTTTTTAATATTGCTGAACGATTCTCTCTCTAACAATTATTTCAGGACTTGCAGAAGTTCTTGGACAACGCCAAAGAAGGCGTGATATATTTCAGTTTGGGATCCAACTTGAGGAGTATGGATTTACCAGCAGAAAAACGTAATGCCATAATGAAAACTTTTGCAAAATTACCCTATAAAGTAGTCTGGAAATTTGAGGATGAAAATTTGGGCGCAACATCTGATAATTTGAAAATTGGTGAATGGTTTCCACAAAGTGATGTTTTAGGTATATATTATATTGTGACAATTTTTATAGCAAATCGTCTCATATTGACCCATGATTAAGAATAAGATTAGTGTCCATATTCTAGCCCATCCAAATGTAAAACTATTCATCACGCATGGAGGCTTATTGAGCACTACGGAAGCCGTACATCGTGGAGTGCCTCTCTTGGGGATACCCTTCTACGGAGACCAAATGGCCAATGTCGCTAGGTGTGTAAAATCCGGCTTTGGACTTCGGCTACTCTTCGAAGAATTAACAGAAGAATCATTCACGGAATGTATTCAAGAAATAATGAACAACGAAAAGTATGTCTTGTTCTAAACTGTGTAAGGAATGTAATTAATTATTTTTTTGTCAGATACTCTAAGGAGGTTAAAAAGATTTCGAATATTCTAAAAGACCGACCAATGACTCCGATGGACACTGCTGTGTATTGGACGGAATATATTATCAGGCATAATGGTGGACATCTCAGATCGGCTTCACTTGATTTGTCACTGTTGCAGCATCTATTACTTGATGTTATTGCCTTTATAGTACTTGTTCTGGGTACATTTATTACAGGAATGTATCTGATCGTACGACGAATATGTTGTTCCAACAGTAAGAAAAAAAATATACAACGAAAAACCAAATCGAAACAAACTTAGTATATATTGAATTATACAATTTTTCTTCACATTGTCGTCGAATGATGTAATATTTTAATAAAATAACTTAAATGTGATTTTCTTTTATAATCTTCTTCAAATCATAAATGATATCTTTTATCTTGCCCTTCAAAGATTGAAATAAATGACCAGTAATCCAATTAAAACGATTTTAATCGGATTCTTTTTCGAAACACTTACATTTCCAGTATTTTTCTAATTTAATACATACTTTTATACTCTTATCTGAATTGCTGTTTGTTTTAACCGAATTATCTTATCTTCTCATTATGGTAATAGTTGTTAATCAACTTCATATTATCGAATTATGTAACTCAGAGTGATAACAAGTTAGTAGAGCACAGATATCCGACAATGAAGTTCCTGTTTGTATTACTACTATTCGTAACGTTACAATGTCCAATAAAAGGGGCCAAAATTTTAGGAATATTCCATGTACCGTCGAAGAGTCATCATATACTCGGCTCTGCCTTGTTGAAGGGCCTTGCTGCCAAAGGGCATCAAGTTACAATGTTAAGTCCATTCCCTTCCAAGAAAATAACGCCGAACTATAGAGACCTCAATATTGAAGGGGTACATGAGATTGCAGAAGGTTCGTAACCATATTCAAAATTACTCTATGCATAATCCATAAACAAGTATCATGTTTTTCAGAAATGAGAAAATCTTTCTTCGAAATATCCCTACTTCAAAAATTGAATATGTTTTCGCAATTCTTAAACTTTGCAAACAATCTAACCGGGACAACGTTTAAGAGTTCTGCGGTACAAAATCTGTTGAAGTCGGATGAACAATTTGACGCCATTATTATCGAAGCTTTCGGAAATGAAGCTTTCTTTGGCTTTGGACATCATTTCAACGCACAAGTGATTGTAGTCTCACCAGGAAGTAGTCAGTTAGTTAACCATTTGGGCGGTAACGTGGCACCGTTTGCCTTTGTACCGAATGTGATGACAACTTACACGGATCGAATGACGTTCATGCAGAGAGTTGTCAATACCCTTCTGGGCACAGTCTACCAAATGTATCAATATGCTCTGTACTACTTGCAAGAAGCTCAGTATAAGGAACACTTTCCAGGAGGACCAGCTCTGGAGGCGTTAGTGCAAAACGTATCCCTCATGTTGGTCAATGCACACGTAGTGTTCGAAACGCCAAGACCATACTTGCCAAATATGATTCCAGTTGGGGGAATGCATATTGCAGAACCAAAACAGTTGCCACAAGTAAAATTCTCCATTTAACCATCTCTAAGTTTGTTCTCAATGTATTTTCTATTTCAGTCTCTGCAGAAGTACCTGGATGAGGCAACACAAGGAGTGATTTATTTCAGTTTAGGATCAAACCTACAAAGTACACAGATGCCGAAACATAAGCGTACCGCCATTTTGAATACGTTCGCAAAGTTACCGCAGAAAGTGTTGTGGAAATTCGAAGATGAAAATTTGCCGGGAAAACCGGATAATTTAAAAATTAGTAAATGGTTTCCCCAAAGCGATGTCTTAGGTAAGCAAATGCCAGGTATGGGAATTGTGGGATAAATTAATGTTTGGTTCATGTCATTGCTAGCTCATCCAAATGTTAAACTCTTTATAACCCATGGAGGGCTGTTGAGTTCAACGGAGGCCGTCTATCGAGGTGTTCCCGTTTTGGGCATTCCATTTTATGGCGATCAACAAGGAAACACGGCGAATTTTGTAAATGCAGGATATGGCCTTCGTCTACTTTTTGATGAACTAACAGAAGAAAGCTTTACAACAGCCATAAAGAATATTCTAAATGATCCAAAGTAAGCATTACTCCATTTAGAATTAAACAGATCGTAGATAATTTTGTTTAATTGTAGATACCAAAAGACTATTCAAGAAAAATCCGAAATACTCAAAGACCAACCTCTGCATCCGTTGGACAAAGCCATCTTCTGGATGGAACACGTATTAAGGCATAAAGGAGGACGCCATCTTAGATCAGCTGCAAGGGATTTGTCACTGGCTCAGTATTTATTACTCGATGTGGTGGCCTTTTTTACTGCTATTTTGGGAACACTTGTGTTTGGAATATATTTCACTTGTAAAAAACTATGCTGTAGGCAATCCTCACGCAAAATACGAGAATCGAAGAAACCGAAACCAAAATTAGCTTAAAATCCACCAATTTTTGTGTATTTACATTTAAAAATTCGACGAAAAATACTATGTTATTTATTATCATAAAGTAAATATATTATTATAATAAATCAATATACAAAAAGCATACAGTATTATTTTATAAGGTAACTAATATTACAATTATGGTTCTTGAGTTTCTCTTTCTGCAAATTTTGGATAGAAATCGTTCAATGGTAGTTTCATACTTTGGCTCAACCCGCTTACAGGTCGTCTCAAAACTTCTGAATTGGAACTCTTTCGTCCAAAACTCAGGTGATTGGACAATATAGAAACGATCTCATCGTACCGATTCCATTTGGCCAAATCATACGGCGTGTGTCCACGAATATCTTTACAATCCGCGAGAGCACCATGCTGCAACAGAATTTTAACAATCTCTTTACGATTTTTCTTCACAGCCCAATGTAATGGCGTAAAGTGTGACTGGTCTTTCCCGTTGATGTCCGCTCCGCTGGCAATAAGCAATTGCATTACGTCACCGCTTCGTAAACCGGCAGCTTGATGTATCGGCGCCAAGCCAGTACTTGTCGAAAGATTAACCTCTGCACCGTTGTCTAGTAAAAGCTTACATATCCTGTTGTTGCCCGCGATTGTGGCCTCATACAGTGGTGTTTGTCCATATCGGATTCGTGCATTGACATTCGCACCCATTTCTATTAAAAACTGGCACAAAGCTTCATGATGCCGAGCAGCAGCTCGATGTAAAGGAGTCGTACTGATATCAGACTTCACGTCAACATCCATGCCCCTTTCAATAAACAGTTTACAAAGTTCAATACTACCTCCTTCGGCAGCACAATGAAGAACAGAAACGTGTGTATATGACTTTCTATTCATATCAGCTCCAAGGGCCAGTAGATATTTACAGACATCAACATGGCCTCCGGCGGCAGCATCTAGCAGGGGCGTGTAACCCAAGTCAGTAACAGAATCGATGTAGACTCCTTTACCAACGAACATTTCACAAAGCTCCCGACTCCCAGATTTGGCAGCCCAGTGCAGAACTGTTACATTTTTGCGCGACTTGATACTGACATCAGCGCCGTGGTCCAGCAGGTACTTACAAATGTCCACGTGACCTCCTAAGACAGCACTATTCAGCGGCGTATAACCTAGATCAGTGATGGCATTGATATCAAGACCGTTTTTGAGAAAGATTTCCACAAGTTCCAAACTGCCACTGTTAGCAGCGCAATGCAAAGCTGTCACATCTTTGTGTGATTTCATAGTCACATCTGCCCCGTGATCTATTAGATATTTACAAACATCTAGACGATTTTTCAAGGCAGCTTCATGCAGTGGTGTGTACCCAATATCACTCACCGAATTAATATCCAAACCCTTGGCGATGAAAAGTTTACATAGCTCCATACTGCCAGCAATTGCAGCACAATGGAGCACTGTGAAATCTTTTTTCGTACGAAGCATGAAGTCAGCTCCTTGACTGATAAGATACTCGCACAACATCACCTGGTTTGCAAGAGCTGCATAATGCAAGGGACTATATCCATAATCGGTGATGCAGTCGATGTGTAAACCTTTTTCAATAAACAATTTACAAAGATCCATGCTGCCCATTTTTGCAGCAATATGAAGAACTGTTACATTCGCCTTTGGGTTGATACTGATCTTAGCTCCTCGGTTCGTTAGGTATCGACACACCTCCAGGTGATTCTGCAGAACGGCCTCGAAGAGTGCTGTGAAACGAAGATCACTAACAGCATTGATATTTGCACCCAATTCCAGGAAGAATTGACAAAGTTGCGCATTGCCATTGGACGCGGCAATATGCAGAAGACTATGACCTTTGGCATACTTCACATTAACATCTGCCCCTTGCTGTACAAGATATTTGCACAGCCCTGAATGATTATTCATAACAGCATAATACAATGGCGTATGGCCTGTATCAGAAAGGACATTAATGTCGGCGCCTGTGTCAATGAAGAGCTGGCAAACCTGTTCGCATCCTCCAATGGCAGCAGAATGCAGCACATTTTTGGATCCTTGGATGTTCCTATTTGCTCCCTGATCAATGAGACATTTACAGACAGCGACGTGTTTGTTCAATGCGGCTACATGAAGAGCAGTGAAGCCATTGGCATTAACTGAATTCATGTCTGCATCCTGCTGTAGAAACAATTGACAGAGTTGTTCATTGCCAACTTGGGCAGCACAGTGAAGCAGGCTTAGTCCTTTGTTCGTTCTGCATTTGACATCTGCTCCGGCTGCAATCAACAGTTCACACAGTTCTCGACAATTGGCGATAGTGGCCAGGTGCAACGGATAATGACCTTTATCCGTACAATGATTCACATCAGCACCGTGGTTGATCAACAGCCTGCACATTTCTATCAAATTTGCCTGAACAGCATAGAGTAATGGGGATCTTTCGTCATCCTGCCAATTTACTTGAGCTCCATCTAGAAGCAAGCGCTCTACATCACGCAATCGATTGTTTTGAATAGCAACAATCAGAGCTAATTCATTGGTTGACAACATTTTTGTCGAAAGAATGAATAACTGCAATGAAAATATTTATAAAAACTAAGAAGTATTCTTCGATATTATTTTTTGAGGTAGTGAAATAGAAATAAATGCCTACCTCTGATTCTGTTGTCTCTTGTAAAATGCTTTGCACGCGTTAAACTTGATTTACAATGAATATTAAATAAATAATTAGTATTTATAAGTTTTTCACAATCAGATACTATTCATTTCCATGAAAAATCATATGATTAAGTTATCGGATTCTGATAACTATTGTTGAACAATGTATGAAATAATTCGATCTCATGATAATCGAAGAAAAATTGGGGAAAGTCCCTTTCTGTGGTTCAAATCAATAAATTTACATTGTTTTACAATTGTAACGGTGAGAAATAGATAATAACTATTTATATCATTTTATGTATATAAATAAAAATAAATATCTACAGTCGAAATATAATCGTCTGATTTTTATGAAATAACATTTGAATGCCTTATCAAAAATAGAAATATTTTATTTTATTATCGGCGCCATAATAGCAAGACTGATAAAAATGATGGAAGATAACAATTTTTGTTCTAGTTCTTCGAAACGTTGATATACAGTTTGAAAATACGGTTGACAAGATGAAGTTGATCTCATTATTGGTCATCTACATCGTTATATTGTCATTTGACAAAGTACAGTGTGCAAATATTTTAGCCTTGTACCATGTCCCGAGTCCCAGTCACCAATTCCTGGGGGAAGCACTCATCAAAGGACTCTCCGCGAAAGGTCATACGGTCACCTTGATAAGTCCATACAAATTAAAAACAGCCATTCCGAATTGTAAACATATCGTATTGGATGCCATTGTGGAGAAAATGGAAAGTAGGTTTCACATAATTTGACAGTTAGAATTGAGGTTATAACACACTTTATTTCCAGAATTTATAATTGTGATGCAACGAACTGAAAAACACAGATTTCTTCATGAACTTTCTCAGTTCACTGACGTTGTTCATGAAATGACGGAAGAAACGTTGAATAGTACTGCCCTTAGGAATTTACGAAAATCCAACGAAAAGTTTGATCTCGTCCTTCTTGATTCATTTTTCAATACGGCTTTTTACGGTCTTGGCGATTATTTTAAGGCACCAGTCATTGTTTCCAGCAGTAGTGGATCGTTTCCCGTTAATCACATTACGGGTAATCCGGCTCCATTTTCTTTCGTTCCTAATATGCTGGTACCATTCCCAGACAGAATGTCTTTTTTGCAAAGAACGATAAACACGTTAAGTGGCATTTTTGGCCAATTCATACTGGACTACTTTATTCTACCGGATCAGGAAATGATCTATATAAATATTTCGAAAATGGACCCAGATTTGAAGATCTTTCGAAGAGTGTCGCACTAGTGTTGGTTAATACGCATGTGGTTCTGGAGACGCCAAGACCATACATGCCGAATATGATACCAATTGGTGGTTACCATGTTCAGGAGCCAAAGAAACTCCCCAAGGTATATTGATGTAAAGTGTATTACATGTGTCAAAGTTCAAAGTCTTTAAATTTGATCATGGTGACCTTGAAAAAATGGACAATACTTCAAAAGCATCATCTACGACCTTCTCGATTAAAAGTGTACTATAAATCGAGAAGGTCGTGGCTTCATCAATGCCCGTCGCGAATCAAAACAAATGCATTTGAAGTATTTGACATTAATTCATGATCACTGACGAGAACATGAATTTGACGAATGTACAACACATTTTACCGGTTTTCTTATAAATTGTTAGTGGCAATACAATTTTCTTAGGATCTTCAAATATACCTGGATACAGCAGAACATGGCGTAGTCTATTGCAGTCTAGGATCAAATATTAAAAGTGCAGACTTGCCCCAGGAAAAAGTGAACGCTTTTATACAAGCATTTGCAAAATTGAAGCAAAAAGTTTTATGGAAATGGGAAAGTGACAGTATGCCAAACCAGCCGCAAAATGTCAGAATAGCAAAATGGCTACCGCAACGGGATATTCTAGGTAATGAGATCAACTACTTTACCGGCAGTAAACGTCAAAATTAACTAAAACAATGATTATGTTATTTGAAACAGCTCATCCAAATGTCAAAGCTTTTATAACGCATGGCGGAATCTTAAGTAAAATTGAAGCTGTCATTAGCGGTGTACCATTGATTGGCATACCATTTTACGGAGACCAAACGGCCAATGTTGGCAATACTGTCACGTCAGGTTACGGACTAGGTTTGATTTTTGAAGAACTTACCGAAGAATCTTTATCACAGGCCTTGAATGAACTATTGTACAATCCAAAGTACGAAGACACAACACAATGTTTTGTACACAAATACTACACTTGATTGAATTACAGGTACAGCAATGAAATAAAACGTCGCTCGGCTATAATTCGTGATCAACCTGTCAAACCATTAGCCAGTGCCATCTACTGGATCGAGCATGTACTCAGACACAAAGGTGGCAGGCATCTGTACTCGGCCGCGGCTGAAGTTAGTACGTTCCGGTACTTGCTACTAGATGTCGTTGCTGTTTGCGTCACGATAATGATCATTATCTTAGCCGGATTATATCGTATTATTAAACTGTGTTTTTTACGAACGAATATTCATCAGAAGACAGTTAAAGAAAAGATGAAATAACATAGATGTAAATTTATAAATAATAACGATATGCAAAAATATGTCAATTTATAGAAACGATACTTAATTAATATAAAGTTAGTTAGTATAGATCTAGAAATAACAGTTTGTATTTTATTTAAATAAATTCATATACTCGTGCTCTATTAGTTATTTGCAAACGCCAATAATGGTGGAATATCACGTTTCGAGTGACACTGAATGTAATTAGATTTTGAGAGCAATTCAACGGACAAAAGAAACTGCACGGATCAGGATTCATCGTCGTGTCGTCTAATTAATGAACATACGAAGAAGAAGCGGCCACTTGTAATCGTGCAAAATCAGCACAGGTACCCTTCAATGGTGCAAAACATGCTACTTTGCAGCCAAACAAAAAGAATCTGTTCTTTAAACGTCAAATATTACTACTACGTCGCCTGAAATTTCCGTATTTATACAGCAGCATCAATGACTGGTATTCGGTATAGTGTATTCAAATCCACACAGGAGTGACGTCACATCAGGTAAATTTTATTCACGACATAAACAAAACAAAACCGAGAATAGTAGTTATTAATTTTATATAGTATAAAATAAAAATTTACCATACAGTAAACGTATGTATATTGTAAATATTTGAATGATTAATTTCAAAGTTAATATTTGTTAAAAAGTTGCATCATGTGCCATGTAATTTATTAGGCTTTTGACAAATACTCATGACATAAAACTCATTGTGAATTCCGGTTTTCACCGAATCACGCGTAAGAAAAATGACGTCATCGACCTGTCAAACACAAGCGATGTGCCATTGTTATTTCCATAATTCGTTTCAGGATTCACAAACAAATGCTATTAAATATCAATGGGAATAATAAAACAGCCGTTGAACGCATGAGCAGGTTATTCGATCGGCAACTGTTCAAACAGTAGTACCAAAACTAAACCCGCACATGAATCAGCAAAGTAATATTCATTTACTAGTTTACAGAAGCTATAACTATTACTTATGAAATAAATTCGTGTCTAACCTTTTGAAAAGAACCTATGGATGTGTATTAATATTAATTCGTATTCGTATTATTAAATAAAAATTGTAGATGATGCAATCTTACGAAGTTTGGCATCACTGAAACGACAAGAGGTTAACTCCGTTCGTCCCGAGATGTGCCGAACGTGTGTTCGTGTACATTCGTGCCTGGAAGTCTACGTAGCACAGCTGTCAGTGGCTAGATCTGTTCCGAACTTCACGGTGAAGTAGACTTGACGTAGATATACTTGATAAAAGCTTGTGAAAAGAGTGATAGAGACTGACTGAAACTGACTGACGGTACCATTGTGAGCTAGTACTCGGAAATGTTTACACTGTGCATGTCCCGAGGTGCCAATAAACAAATACAAGACAATGGAACTATTACCAATCGTGAGTAGCTTTATATTGTACTAACCTCTTTATTGAAGAGCACAAATTCTGTTCGATATTATGTCTGTATAATAATCACTATTTTCTTTAAAACTATATTTTGTATATACAATACGAATGTTTATTTTGAATTAACAGATAAATATATACGTAGAAGAGAAATGGAAAATTAAAAATACAATTGTGATATACACAAGCATGTTTGGTTTATTTGTTAAAAATGACATGTGATACATCTGAAATAAGTATTCCAAAATTAATATCCGTTTCTTATATTAGTATACATATATATTATCATTCTTAATACGTAAATGGAAACACTACATCTTAGAAAAAGGCAAGACGTCACGTGATTTTTTCAGTACACAGTGGAATCCGCCATATTACAGTGCACAATATTGCTTAATATATTTATAACACAAGTTGTTTGAAACAATAAGATGTATAAGAATAAACAATATATATATATATATATATATATATATATATATATATATATATATATATATATATATATATATATGATGATGATGATGATGATGAATAAACAACAAAATTGTTACTATATCGAAGTGAGAAGAGCCAGACTACCCGCTCCAATTAAAACTGGGGTTTGTATATGCAAATTGAGTTAGTAGTCATCGAGCCAGTAAAATGAAGTTTGCTGAAAGCTCTCCAAAGCTTTTGTTTTCCATTACTGAGCTTTATTGAAGTTTATCGTCGTTCACGGCATTTTGATAAATATTTCTGTATTCATTTAAACATTACTCAATGACTCCAATCTGTCATGCATATTATATTGTGATATTTTCCATTTTTACCATTCAATAAGAACAATATAAGATCATTTACAGGATTTAGATTGAAATTAGCATATTCTCTCGATAAACTTTGCAATTAAACCCTTGATTATCCGGATTAACTATCGGCTAGGTGGATTCATTTATTTCTAAATTATTGCAAATAATAATTGATTCGTCAATTAAAATATTTATAATTGTGAGACGATTTAATTAAAATGAAACGAATATAACGTCATATCGACATAATTTATTGAATTACCTTTGATGTACTTTTCTTTAAAAAAATAACAAATTTGTCAATATTTTCTATAAAAAAAATCGAAAACAATTAGTTACCTTAAGGTCCGAATTATAATCAACATGACAGACACTAATTTTATGGATAAAACAATCTGAAATCGGGAAATTATAATACAATTTCCAAATTTACCCAATGGTTATTTTATATTTGCAAATAAACTATTGCATATAAAAGAAATATGCACTAATTCTGATACAGTCTGAAATTGCTGGTAGCAACGGGAATATTTCAACATATGAGACTGAATGTTTAACTATAGATTACCCATCGTCATCATTTCAATGTGAACATTTAAACTAGAGAGACAACATTGTTTTTCCTAAATCGATCTACTGTTGCTTATGCACAACGTACGTCACATGACTACTATCATAGACTATTCACAGTGCAATGCTAACGATTACTAAATTTTTCACCTAAATTTGACAATGTTACTAGGAAAAAATAGTGTCTTTTCATAGCATTAGTGTAAAATCTAGTACCTGGTACGTAGATTCGTCAGTATTGAACTGTGAATAGCAATCGGTATGCGCTTATTAATTAATTCTGTCGTTTCAGAATGCGGCAAACAAATCAAAGGTGGCTACTTGCTCCGACATAAACGTAAGTCTTATAACACATGTACACTGTATCCAGCCAAACAACCAATTCACGTCATCGCTGCACTGTCACTAGAAATTATGACGTCATGTTCGATCACGCGTACACGAGTTCTAAAACGAATAAAAACAATGTTCTGTCACACGAAAACACATTTACAGCGTACAAGTCGCTACAGAAACGTCAACTATAAACGTGTAATATCTGTTTTCAGCGTTGCCATTAGTAGAAACCAAAATAAGAATAATCTGACGAAACATGAACGAAAAATAATTTAATAGAAATATTTATTAACATTATGAGTTACATTAATGGTTTTTTTCACGTGCATATTAATAATAAAAAAAAGCCAATAAAATGTCGATTGAAAAATATATTTACAAATATGTAGTGATATTTATGCTTGTTAGGTTTTCCCTATGGCGATGACGTAATTTGGTTGTTTGGCTGGATACAGTATATACACAGTTGATTGTGTATTTTGAGTATCCGTTGCTAAGGAACGATTTGGTTTTGTTTTATTTCAATGGCAAGTTCTATTGGACTCTGGTGGCGTCCTCAAGAATGCAATAATATTTTCACTAGTCTGTTTCCATTTCCCGTGTGCCGGGCACGAATTTCTCTTGCTCGAAACTGGGTCATACTAGTCGGTACGAATCGCAGTACGATGTGGAAATGCAAGGAATAAATATTTCAAACGTGCATTTAAAACTTTGCCACATGCATTATTATGAATAATGTAACATTATTCACATTTAAATGCAATATCAATGTACATTCAAATGAATTTCTGGTCGTAAAAATACCGTAGGACCCGCGTTTAACGCCATTTCGAACAACGCTGATTCAACATAACGCGGATTTTTGTTGAACCAAAAAAAAAACTCTAAATTTACGAAGTTCGTTGTAAGGCGCGTCGTGAAGATACAATTATGGAAATTATGGATCAATTTGGAGAAAATGAGCTCGTATAACTTAGGTTCGGTTAGCGGCCTTTCCTATTACTGCGGTAACAGAACCTTTATTTACCCACAATCACTTCATAAAACAGTATCAATGAAACAAAATACTAGGCAGTTTCTGGAATGGACTAAGTTTTCGCCGCGTACTCCGTCCATAGTAGTCCGCATTTTATTCCATATTTTCTAACAATTGCTCGCCACATACTCCACATAAATAATCGTATCAAATTCAGTGGATCTCTCCGTAGTTAACGTTGTGTAATACTCTGTTTTTCCGAATCTGCAAAATCAGTAATTTTTAAGCGAACGGGCAATTCAAATGCGTAAATTTCATTAAACCGTAAACCGTTTTAGCAGGTAGCCATTTTGCAGAGGCCAAATTGGCGTGCCATTATCCTTTTTTTTGTGGCCCAACTTTACGACGAGCTTGAAAGCTCAATTAATTACTTTAATGAACTTCAGTACATTACTTCGGTATTTCTGACGATAGAGAATTGACGTAGCAACGTCTGTATTTGGAAGATGACATCGTATCAGGCACGATCACAAAAACTCTATGTGGATCATTAATTAAAGCTAAACGATGTATTGATCTCGTCTGCGCTTGAGTCTTCTGATTGTTTAGGCCAGACTCTTGCATATCCAAAAATATCGTATAAGTTTTGATAGGCATCCACATTTATGGGGTATAGGACTATGACATCTGCGTTATTTCTCTGCATTCCTTTTGCCTTTGGACAGGAAATTGGCTAATGCCCATCTGGTGTGAGGAATGGGTCGTCCTCTACGAAGACTCGACGATGGCCTGGTTCAAGGACAAAGGCACCGCGAACCCACGGGTTCGTATGCAACTGAGCGAATCACCAGACCTCCTCGCCGTGGGCGAATGGACTTGTCGTGTGCCGAAACGGCCGCGAATGTCCAGCAACATCGACGTGTGCCAACTGATGGCTTTTGGGAATCGGCAGCAGGGCAAAGTGCTCTGGCTTATGGCACAATCCTCGAAGGAAGTCAGGTTAGTAAGCCAATTCTGGTATGGTGTATTTAAAGCCACATAGAAGTGACGTCACATCAGGGAAATGTTATTCATGGCATACGCAAAACAAACACTCTCATTCCTACACATTGGAGTCGAATAAATACGCACATCTTATAGCCATAAATTCGTTTGTTTTTTTTTATGACGTCACTTCTATATGGATTTGAATACACTTTAGACATACATATAATGCTTCTTGTAAAACAATCGTACGAAGTTCGTTTATAATCTTTCCAAATACCTCAGTAAATATGATGATATTTAACGAGCATCTGTTTTATAGTGATTGGATGACAGCCATCAGTAAAACAGTAAGTATAGCTTGTTGACTAAACGAAATAAGTGTATTTTTTACACGTCCGGGAGTAGAAATTGGTTTCTGTGGCGTCAAAATCGGGACAGAAGTAAAGCATTTACTCCCTAGGGACGAAATAAGACAACAATTTCCCTAGCGGGAGTTTTTATTTGAACAAAGGTGTTTGTAAACAAATGTCTGTTGTCCGTGGTACGCGTTGCATGGAAACATCGCCAAAGGCTTCTAAAGATTGCAATTTCGCTCCGATTCATTAGAATTCTTCATGAAATTAAGTGTTTCTACTGCCGATCGTGGAAAAAATAGTATATACACCTCGGGAGAGACCACCATTATTCCCGTCGATGTATTTGTAGCCCTCTGGCTTCAAATTACACGTCAGGAAAAATAAGACATTTCTCTCGCTTGGTGTATAATGTACTATTATTTTGGTCTCCAATTTTTCCATAAGCTAGCGCTGATAATATTTGTTCTGTAGCTTCCTTCACCACCGCGATTAACATTAGACAGGGGGAAATCATGTTCGGTGACGTTGATCCGCAACCATGACCAGTACAGCACCGGTTACACAAACTGTAAGTAGCACTAGAGGTTCTGTATTGGAGTATCCGCAAATGATTTACATCCATTTCTCCAACAGCCAATCTTGCACAGCCGTTATCCGTAGACCCAGCCAGTCGCCAGTCCTTTCACCCCGACCACACCGTCGCCCCAGGCGTTGTGATCGACTGGGGCCGCGGTTGGGGCTGGGGCGAAGCCACCTGGGCGGCCCAGCTCGCCTGCGGCCACGATGCAAGCATCGGCTCCGCGCTGTACTGCTCCAACTTGGAGGACTACTCGTTGGGCGGCTACGATGACGTGGCGGACTACAGCGCATGCGGGGACTTTAGCTTTTAATGTTGGTAACATGGGAGAACCATAGACTGCGACAAATCGGAACACCCGATATATCAACACACATACACACACATATTGCACAATTTTCAGTTACAGTTTTCATTGCGACATTCGTATTTTTATAAACATTGAACACCGTAATCATTGCAAAAAAAAAAACAGAATCACATTTCAAGAAGAATTATTTGGACCAAACACATCATTGCTTCAATCATTAATCAAATTACTGGTTCCAGCATTTTTGACAAATGAAAATTGTGAAAAATTAATCAACTTATGCACATGAAACAAGCAAAGGACACCAAAAATATTTTATATCACAATTATGAGAGGACGTTTTTACATTTTCGTATATAAAAAAAATGATTGAAACATATTTATTCACACATTACGTCAATGATCGCATAAAATATACATTTTACGGAGAATGTAATGACACATGATTTTTTAGAAAATGCTTAGAACCATTTACGAAGTATTTTTGTAAAAAAAATTAGTATTATTTGTTTCCTAAACATAACCTCCATTAAGTACGTGCGAACTGATTATTATCGATCATAATTTCAACATTTATAGTTAGAAACGCAGGTGATCTGTTCAAATATTGTAATCGCACAACTAAAAAGAACATAATCACTAACAATTATCAAAGTATGTTCTTCATGAAACACCTCTATGACAGTTTGAATAGATCCATCGCACAATAGATTTGTATAGTTAATGTTTACTAGACCACAATTTTGTATCCACTACCAAACCAAAATAAATCTAGCCTTTAGGATCTGAAGGTTTTTAGAACAACGGACATTTAGCGTAATGAAAAAATGTAAACGTAAGTGTCGGTAAGTAAACCATACATTTTGAACTGATGTGCCACTAGATATATATATATATTTGGACGATCCCGTAACAGTAAAAATATATTTATAAATGTCCAGATTCATACTCACTGCCAGTAATTAACTAAATGTAACTCGTACGTAGTGTCCTCGACCGTTTTAAGGTACTAATTGTAACACACCGAAAAGCAATGACACATTTACCATAACCCAAGATTTACTCCCGCTGCAGCACTACACCGTATGACATACACGAGGCTCGTCGTCAGACCAATTCCATACCGGAGATACACGAAGTCTACATACGACTTGATACGAGCATGCCTGTTCTTAGTTCGTAACGTTGTGCTGAACTTGTGTGCAATATATAGGTAATTTATAGATTTGGCTACACACCCCGACCATACCTGCAATAATAATTAATGCAGTTCCACGATTTCCCGATTCCGTGAATCTCGGACTTCGTGAAATGCTACTGGTCTGGCGACTAGACTAAAGTTGACATCCGTATGACAATCGCATTCAAAGTCGTATCCGTAGTTGAATGTTTATCGTTAAAATCGATGTACGTATCTCACTGAATGTTTCTCGGTTTGTTTTTCCTTCTACCGGCCAGTGTAGAGCAGCCTTTATGTTGTATCTTGTATAGAAACATGTGTATCTTATGTAAATAGTACCTTTAAAAAATACATCAGTATTTATTGTGATATCTGTACCCATATTTAAATAAAATATAAACATAAATCAATTGGTTTTTCATTGCCATAGTTGATCAACAATCTGTGTATTGTAATTGTTTCTAAAAATAACTTTATTAATCATCACCAACCATATGAACATACCTGATTAGGTATTGCCAATGGTCATTTCATTCGAGGTCAAGAAAAAAAACTATCGCCTACATACAAGTGCACCAAAATACTGGAACTAATAACAGAAGTGGCACGTTGATTGTTAATATCAAGTTATTAAACGGGTATCTTGATTTAATAAATATTAATGAGTGTGTTAAATGATAGCGGAAAATACAGCATAATTCGCTCACCTGTATTGTGAAACCTCGCGTTTGGTACTGTTACCTGACCTGACGTATAATACAGTCACACAGTGTACCAGTCGCGGATTCAACAGACACAGTTCAGTCGAACACGAGTTGTCGCAGCGAGCACACACGCTTCAGTTATTCATCATCATTGTTCGATAAACGTCAAACTATTCGTTTCCTTGACATTTAACCAATAATTTGTGATCAAAAAACGAAGAAAAATTAACAAGGTAACTATACAAATATTCTTCTATGTGTTTTCATCTTGCATTCACCAGCTTAAAGCTCAAATAACGGTTTTAAAAATGTTTAAATGTACTTCAATTTTTGTTGTGATAGTTTCAAAAATAATTCAATACATCTGCAATGCTATTATAGCGAATATATTTGTTGTAATTCCGTGATAGAATCGAAGAACAATTGTACTTACTTTGTCTTTTAAAATATGTAATTTCAAATACCTCTGCCATATTTATTAATATCTCGTCTGGACACACACTTAACGGAATGGATTAGTTATCAAACTTGTGTAGAAGAAAACTTGAAACTGTGAACAATATAACGAACTTGGAATCTGACGTTTGCGGCTGGGACACCGGAAACGTCAAACCAACCATGACAGCCGCTCTAGTGTATCTTGAGGAACTAAACATTCATTTGTGATGTCCGTTGTAGCCGTTCTCAACAGGTGGAACTGTCAGAGATTACGCAAAGAAATTTAACACATAACGTTTCGCAATTTAAAACGCTGATTATAGGAATGCAATCGAGCTGGATATGTTTGTAATGTTGATTGAAATTTGCAGACTCATTGGTGCCTTTATTTACCATAAAACTATGAACTAAATCTCTATTGAACTGCCAGTGCCTTTAACAGAACAATTACAACATGTCCCGACTAGCTGAAATGCAGGTAAGATACTATTTATTATTCTTTTAGTAAATATTATTATTGTGATTTAAAAATCGTACTTGATATGACGGAAAAATGGATGAAATATTCGTGTGTTCTATATTTGGTCATCATCAGTGCACACGCATATGTTACATAAAAATAATTACATTTATGAACAGTCTACATATGTAGACATATTGTCCTAGTTTCTAGTCTGTTATGAATACTGCAAGTGATATTAAATCGATATCATACATTTAGAATCATTTGTATCTCTTTGCCCAATGACACAATTCACTATAACACTTATTGAAGGCAATATTACAAAGTTAGATTCGGTTTGCGCAATCATATTCGTAATCATAATTCATTAAGTGGATCCTTTAGCAATTAAGCCCCGGCAGTTGACGATCACAATCGCTGGTAATTATTAATCAATCAATCATTGATTAGATAATAACGTTTAATAAAAATTTCAACGTTTTTTGTTGTCAAACAAGAGAAATACGATTTTTTAAACAAACTACCATTGACAACATGTTACTGAGTAGCATTCAGTAATATAACCGGTCTGTGAAACAAAATAGGTAACTATGGTAACGCAGTATATTAATCCCGCCTTCTCAGACACATAGCGTCGCATTCCAACACGATCTCGCCATAGGTGTCTTACCAATGCGACTAAATACCACTAGTAATAACAGTATTGTTGAAATGCGGCTTTGAACCGTGCGGCAAATAGTTAGTAAATGCGAACGCATTGCAAAATGGGCACCAGAATGGACCTTGCTAGGGACGCCTTCAGATTGTCATTGCTTTACAATGCGTGGGTCTGTGCAAATGAATTCTGTAGGCGACACAGCCCACTACAAACCTTGACGTGTTTATATACATTTTAGTTACAGATATTTCTTTAACAAGTATGTAAAAAAAATGTGCATAAAATAATACTCAAGCCGTACATTGGCTGATGTTACATCATGATGCTGAAAATAAAGCAGAAAAAATCGGGTAATTAATTTGAGAAATGTAAGTGAAAATGTGTGTTCTCATTAGCAGAACTCATTTGCAGTGAATCCGGATCTCTTTGCGTGTTAAATGTGATATATACCCACACATGCAAACCTGTGACGTTATCTGTTGTCATTCCTTAAAAAAAAAACCACTAATTAAAGGTAACAGGAACGCCCGTATTCTGATTACATTAAAACAATAGACGGAACCAACATTTTATCTGTGACAGCTGATTTCGAAATCAAAAGTTTTATCATCGGACAATGGCCGCTTAAATTGTCAATGATTGCGCAGAAAATACGAGTACCGTTATTACCCAAAAGCGTGGAATAATATTAGCTGATTTTAAACGTTTATAAACACGTATTAGCAAGGTATTTTGTAAAAGCGAATGATTCAGAGCTATTAATTGATACGAAACAGATACATACGGAATGATATAATCAGCCACTTACCTTCAAGAATCCAGTGGATCTTCATTTGGTATTTTCAGTGATGTCATATGCGCTACTTTCAACTACTAGACCGAATCTAGTCACTGGTGATTTATTATAACACTATTTTTGCCCTACCTGTTTACAAACTGAATCCCTGCATTTGATTGAAGTATCTTGTTCGTTACATATCGAAATAATTATAGTTTCCACGACTGCGACTAGAAGTCAGTTTCTCTGGCGTCAAAATCGTGACAGAAGTCAAGCATTTACTCCCTAGGGACGAAATAAAACGACAAATTCCCTAGCGGGAGTTTTTATTACAACAAAGGTTTTTTGTAAACAAATGTCTGTTGTCCGTGGTACGCGTTGCATGGAAACATCGCCAAAGGCCTCTAAATATTGTAATTTCGCTCCGATTTATCATAATTCTTTATGAAATTAGGTGTTTCTACTCCCGATCGTGGAAAAAATAGTAGTTACACCTCGGGAGAGACCACCATTTTTTCCTCAATGGTTTTGTTCAAGTTACACGTGAGGAAAAATAAGACGTTTCTCTCCCTTGGTGTACTATATATCAAATAATTAATGTGTTTACGTAAATAAGTTAGGTTAAGTCACCCACCAAACGTCAGACTGTCAAAATATTGTTACAATAACCTTAAATTATGTAGTAACATATGAATTATCTTCAAAGTTTTAACAAAATTATATTATTCTGCGGTCATCCATGCAACACTAAATGTTCACGTAAAGAGTACAAGGTGAATTGTTAATCCATGAGTCACAGATGTGAGCACTGAGCAACTTTGAGTGTGGGTAACTAATCTTTCTAAACAGCTGACACCCCCCACCACCATGACCGTATCTTTACACCTTTGTTGATACTCTTATGTTCATTGTTCCATGGCTCACTAGCTCCTTATTTGGTCGTTAAACAATTACACAAATATTGTCATCGATGACAACATCGCACTTTGTGATTACGAGTAATTCTCCCTGGATTCCGTAATGACAAATACACAAATAAACTATTTTTACTTTCTTATACACAGTATAACGTGTAGCAATGATGAAAAAAATAATTTAAAATAAAGTTGAAATATTGAATTTAGAAATACGTGTTAAAATGTACTTGTTCTTATAAATTCTCTGTCTGAAAATACCGTAAATGAATTAAATAAAACACATGCACTGTTGTTCACATGGTAATTTTTTCTGCAAACTTGTTTTGCATCCGTTCGCTGTTAAGATTAGAGGTCATTTAATTTGACCTTGAAGTGTGGTAACTTTAACAGAACGTACGAAAGAATTAATATTTCAACGTAGTATAGTTCGTTTCGAGATTTATTATATTGACACTGTATGTATATACATCGTGGAACAGACTATACGTTTTGAGATAAGTTTATCTAAAGGTCATTTTATATATTGATTGATTAGTTAAAAATAATTTAACAATGAATCAGCTGTCAAAATATATATAAATATTGCAACAAGATCGCTACTTTAAAATTGGAAGTAATTTTTCTGCAAAGAAAATGGCATGACGTACTATAAGTTTTCTAGAATGATTGTCACAAATAACTGAAGTAAAAGATACCTAAATATTTTGTACATAATTCGGTTGAACTTCAAATATTACTGCCCTTGACCTAGCGGAAATATTGACAGTATAATCAGCCGGATTAGTTGTCGAAAAACCAAACTGATATCCTTCACTTATTCTTATCTTAAACGCCTACAGTCCTGCAACCCGTTCTACCCGCAAGTAGCGCATGTGTACTACACTTGGAATGCGTGTGACGTTTGTAGAAATATCCTTCGGGTTTATTGATATTTCACTCGTAAAACATGTAGTTCAATGTCAACCTTTGAACTCGCTGAAAGGTTTAAAACAATGTCGTGTACAGTGTGCTTCTGCACGAGTTTTAATCATATTTAGTGTGAAATACATCGCAAGTGTTAACCTTCAAAGTTCAAGTGAAAATATTCGAAACAAAATGAGTTCATACATGAATACAAGTTTATCGCGGGGCGTATCATTGAATTTGAATAATTCTTGGGCTGCTCAAAGTCTACAGGAAGCATTGAAAGATGTAGGTAGTTTAAAATTTATTTTCTAAACGTTTTCCAACAATTGTGACATCTGTTTTTGGTTCTAAGAATTGTCGTAGTTGAATAGATATTAAACAAAGTGTCTTTCATAATGAATTATACAATTCTGAATAACATAATGTAACAGATTATTCATTCAATGACTGATTCTTATTTAAAGGGCTAATTGTAAAAATGTTTGAGCAAGCTCACATGTCATATATTTGCACAGAACATCACACAAAAACATATGTTTTCTTCTATATATAGAAATGTACTCATCACACAAAAATAATGCTCATTATTTCTCAATACTTGGAATAGAAAAATGTAATTAAACACATATAATCTGATAAATATGCCCTTGAAATTTTACACATTTGCATATTTGTTTCAAGGCTCGCTTCCAGCAAAAACAAATGCAAGAAAAAGAAGAGAAACTCTTGCGATTGTACGAAAACCAACAGCAAAGAGCTTTCGACAAGGTTAGTCGCGGCAGTTCCGGCAGCAGTGGCGGCACGTCACCCGTGGGCGTAACGAACACGGGCCGCGTACGTCAAATGTTTGACGAACGTCGCCAGAAGGCGGGCATTGACAGGAGTTACCCGTTGGAACCGCTGAAACAGACCACCAGACTGAATGGACACGTTCCAGCCACAAGAGGTATGTTGCTCTATTCATTTGGAACACATTCTAGCATATTTCACCCGGTTTTATTGAGTATTCGATATTTGAATCGTCATTATTTAACCTTGGTAATGTCGCAGTCTCGAGTTTGGATCGTTCGAGTACAATCACGAAATCACCGGGAGGAATTCGACAGACAATGGCTGTTAAAACATCCGTTCAACGATCTGTCTCCAACTCGCAAACTTCTGCGAAATCACTCAAAAGTCGTACAATAAAACAAATGTCAAACACAATGTACACCAACGGGAATCTAGTAGCACACGACAGCACACACGAACAGAGCAATGAAGATGAGAACGATCATGCAATACACATGATGAAACAACAACAGCACGAGCTGGAAATGATGATGAACAATCACAATATCGAGGACACACTAGATGACGAAGCGCTACCCGAACTCGATATTGATGAAATCGACGAAGGAGACGAGAATAACCACAGTGGACAGATGTTAAACAGCGATAATTCAAGAGAAAACAGTCCAAATATAAAGGTAAATGTTGATAAATAAGTTTCTAATTTGTAATATCAATTGTTTCCATTATTTGAATCATTACAGACAACAGCTCCTCCGCCGAGGATCTCTAATGAAACCCGGGATAAACCAGGAACGAGACGAACACTCACTAAACCGTCAACAATTGTTAAATCGTCACCAAGATCAACACCAAAAACCATTCAAAAGGTACAACACGACTTTCTCGATAACGGTGTACACTTTTCATCGAGACGTTTCTTACAGTGTAGTTAAACGTCAAACGCAAAACAAATAACAAACACTTGATTTACAAATATTTAGCTTGTAAACAAAACGCCGTTTGTTTTGTTTTCATTTTCACAAATCATCTGTCACATTTTTTATTTCTTGCTCAGAAATCCGTCATGAAAACCGTATCGACCGGTGCCACAAAGTCGAATGTCTCGATGCCTGGTAAATCGTCCATAACCTCAAAACCGCCAACGGCACGTTCGGGCCGCGTACCGCAATCGGCAACGGTCAATGACAATCTAGTCGGTTGCAAGTTCTGTCAACGGCGATTCGCGCCGGACAGGCTGGAGAAACACGAAGAGATATGCGGACGTACGCTGAAGAAGAAACGAAAAGCGTACGACGCCACCAAACACCGCGTGCAAGGCACAGAGGCCGAGGGTTACACGAAGAAAGGGACAAAAGCCACTTCAGTAAAGGTAAAACTGTGCACAAACAACATAAGTAGCAGTATTATGAATGATCACTGTTTTTTCCAGACAAAAACACCGACAGCACAAAAGTCCGACTGGCGACGACAACACGAAGAGTTTATAAACGCAATTCGTGCGGCGAAACAGGCGCAAGCGCACGTGGCCGCCGGCGGCAAACTGTCAGATCTGCCGCCACCGCCGCCATCTTTGAATCCGGATTACGTTCAGTGTCCGCACTGCGGCCGACGGTTCAATGAAACGGCCGCCGCTAGACACATCCCGAAATGTGCGACAATGCTCCATAACAAGCCCACCAGGACCGGCTCCAGAAGGAAATGATAATTCGCCGCACAGATGTGTATTCGATCAATTCTAACCCCCCCTCCACACACGTACTTACGAATGTATATCTTATAGTTAAATTATAAGTTCACTCCAATTAAACACAATGTTCTCGTTTTTTTTTTATTGAGAAATAATTTGAATTAATAAAATTATTGTATACTTTTTTGTTAACTGTTGGGTCCAATATGAATCTTAGACGATATGGGTGCTACTAAATGCGGTTACTTACTGTGTTTTTATCATTGTAGATTAATGTGAAATGCTTCTATTTTCGATGTCTAGTCGTCTATGTTACAATTATGTTCCTAAATTCCATTAAACGAATGCTTCGCTTACAAGAAATAAACATGAATAATATTTGTACGATCTTCGTTTCTTTTCCTTCCTATTAAATAATAAACTGTTGAATATTTATAATGTTTAGTGATAGTGTTTCGACGTAACGGACCGTCGACCGCACGGCTTGCATGGTCTAAGCTTGTCGAAGTATCGCCACGGATTACATTATTCTAAATAATAAATATACGACTGTGAAATATTTATAATGTTTAGTGATAGTGTTTCGACATCATGGACCGTCGACCGCACGGCTTGCGTGAGCTAAGCTTCTATTCTAAATAATAAATATACAACTGTGAAATATTTATAATGTTTAGTGATAGTGTTTCGACACAATGGACCGTCGACCGCACGGCTTGCGCGATCCAAGCTTGTCGACGTATCGCCACGTCTAACCTATTCTAAGTTTGTCTACACCAGTCTACACATTGCAACGTCGAGCGCGTGGGTTTCACCTGATTAATAAACCTTTATTCCTATAAAAATCTCGCATTATTTCCACGATTTTGTGCAACGAATACAGCATAAATAATTTCTCGCACAATATTCAATATATTTTCTAAATTGAAGGTTATATACTTACCGTCAAAGAGACATAAATAGATCGAATAATAACCTATAGATATGGTTTCTTTTAATTTTAATACCATAATAATAATACCTCCATTACAATTCTACACTATTTACATAAACAAGCACAAAATGAAATTGTGTAAGACACAGATGATTTGCTTCAGCAAAACACTAGATATACCAATGTAATGTCACCGTGACCGTTGACCTGTAGTGCAACTCAACGTGTGGATGGACTCCGCGGAGACCAATCTATGAACCGGCTGCTCTTCTGTGCAGAATACTGAACTGTCAGACGACGGACACGCCCGGTAACCATCCACTGACAGCTAAATATTCCGTAACCGCATCTTTGAGGCCCACCTCCGTGGATTTACTTGTGGATTCCAGCAGAATTTTGCCGTTGTCCGAAAGCAGATGTTCCTAGAAAAGACAAACGACCGCATCGGTTAGCCATCTTGCTTCGCTACATCCAACTATGCTGTATTATCAGTGTATTCACCTGAATAATTAGACTTTTCAAGGTGATATATTGCAGAGGTAACAGGTTCAAAGATGTACAGAGCTGAAACAACAGGTTACGCGATTATATCAACGTGTTATCACTCTGTAATAGGGGTGGATGAAACTATAGCTCACTTGAAACTCGTTAATGGACAGCATGTTGCTGCCCGGTAGTTTGATTAACGACGGTATCAGTGCACTGTCATCCCAGTTGCTGTTTTCGGGAAACGTGCATCTTTGGTCGATGAAACTTGAGCCGCTTCCGTTTTCGCTAGACAAAAAGACACACTGCACTCAATATAAATTAAATACATATGAGTATCGTCACTTACTTTGTGGCAACGATAAAATAATACATTGAAGATGTCACAATATGTGCACGAAACTTCATAAATGTTATAATTAAAGAACAAAAGCAAATAAATATATTAATTTATTTATCATTATAATAAACTAAACAGATCAAACGACAATGTCTATTAAAAGTGTGTGAAAGGTCGTGGTTTGGTTAAACATACTAATATAACCTACAAACTTTGAGACAATTTTGACAGTTGCACGCAAGTTGCGATGAATTAAACGTGTGTAATCGAATTGAGAGAATTAGAAGACAGGGTTTGGATACATTGCAACGTTATACGAATTGTGCACTTACCCGTTTTTTATTTGGCATTCCTGGTGCAATTGTCCGAAGCCACTGCTGCCCTAAGTGAAACGTAAACTGATACAATCTGTGTCTGTTCACATGAGTGTTAACTAGAGCCTGCACACATAAACCACAATCCACAATAGACCCAAAGCAGACCAAACACAGACATCCCGTCACACACATACACACCCACAGACGAGTATAGCGCGCGTTTCATCTGTCAAACTACATATCATTTAGATTTCTCCATGGTGGCCTTGAACAATACTTCAACAACGCTTGTTACGAATCAAGAACAGGGACAAATAAATTCAAAATACTTCACACTGTGGTTGCCATAACGCTGGTAAGATGTAAAACGCACTGACACATCCATTATCAACACGGGAAGACGCGAATGTGGCGGCCATTTTGTTGTAACAACACACACACACACACATAGAGATGAAAGCATCAATTGTACACCGGACACATTTGCTAAAAATGAAAAATCTTACAGTTTTATTCGGTCGCTGCTGCTGTTGCGGCTGCTGTTGTTGTTGCTGCTGCTGCTGCTGTTCCTGGAAGGCGACGTGCTGTTCGTAGTGCAACACTTCCTGTTGTGTCGTCAGCCCCAGACTCCGGTAGCGGAGCAGCTCGCCGATGCGCATACGCAGCTCCCGTTCACGTTCAATGTTCTCTATCAGGCGTTCGTGTTCCGAGGACGTATGAAACTGACTGAACACGCGCATACGATCACGGAATTCTCTGCACAAAACATTCCACCAATTACTTGGCTTTCTAAAAAACCACACACACTTTTTTGCATACTTTTGCTCTTTACTCAGCACTCGTCGCGTCGAATCTTTGCGTTGGTTTGCGAAGAATTTCGCCACCAATTGGTAATCTCGCACGACACGTTTTCGCCGCGCCCGCTCGCGCAATCGGCGCGTGTACTTGTCAACTTGCGCCAACTTCAAAGCGAGTTCCACTTCACTATCTTGATTCGGATTCACACTTAACGAGGACACAAGTTGTTCAGCATCGGTATCGTACTCCTGTCAAAAGTTCTCGGTGCTTATAACCTCACACTATGTCACATCACATCACACACACGAATACTTACCCGTTCGAAGTCGTCTCGATGCGCCATATAACCCAGTTGTTCACATTCTTCCGGCGTAATATCCAGCGGTGGTAATCGTGCCGTGACATCCGGAGCTAGCGGCCCCTTGTCTGTTTCCAACTCACAATGAACTGTCCGCTTATTTATCACTTTGCCCCACGTATGCCGACCGATGCTGCCCTCCAAGTAACGCGTAATATACTCCTCTTTCACCTCGTCCGGTGTTTTTGTGCCGATATGTTTACTAATTAGCTCCCAATTGCCGAAACCGTACAGTTCCATCGCATCCAACAGTTGCACTTCTTCTTTACACGTCCAATTCCCCCGGCCACCAAACAATATAACACCGCAAGAATCCTACGAGGAAAATATGAACTAGATTAGAAGCTTTGATTTAGGTAAAAAGGCGTGAGTTTACCTTAAATCTGTAGGAATGATCATTTTTATGTGGTCCAATCTCAGCACCGCTTGCAAAACACTGAAACAAACACGGCGTATAGAAAAGTGCACCATTGTTTGATGGGCACTGACAGAAACGCAATGCGCGCCTGCCAACAAGCAATGCGCACAGCAGGTCATGTGACCCCTACCTGTAGACAGATATCAAAGTCTTCACAAACACAACACTGCACTCGTAAACCGTTAATATTCTCTTGGCAATACGTACACGTATACTTGCCGAATAGTTCTGTAACAAACAAACCATTGAAATAATTCACAGTCACAACTTTAAAAAGCAATTATTCTCAGACAACTCCTACCTGCCATATTGGCTGACGTCACCAACTTCTTATTATTCGTCAATAACCCAATGACGCGATCAATGGAAAATTACAAACATTCATACATGCTTTATGCTAATCAAAGATTTAGAAAAAAATAGATGGTATATTGCATTTCAATTCACCAAAATTAAGACATAAAGCTATCCCTAGTTACAGACTTTGTTAATAAAAATAATGGTACACTATTTCGCTGCATTATCACTATACTGTCTGGCGCTACGAACGTCGATACGCGAAATTGACCCAAACTGAACTGGTTCATAAGGAGTGGAACAAAATTTGCCAGTGCAACTATTCATCTGACTTGTGCGCTTGCTCGGCCCGATTGAAAGGTTAGTATCGTGTCGTTGATTTTGTCCAGAAATTTTTAGGTAAATCATTTTCTACATTTAACGCCTATTTTATACATTTTAACAGTGGTTACTTATTCGGTGACAATTAGCATTCTACATAATACATGTGTGTAGATAAAATTTTCAACTATACATAATATATGACACATTACATAATCTTCTTTTTTCTCTTAACACCTTAATAATTTTCTCTCGTGTTACTAAACTTTTATATTATCAGTCGTAACATATATGATTTATATAAATCTATCAAACATCACTACAGTTTCAGTGGGTATCTTTCAAAGTACATTAATCTCAGTACATCGTTCTTAGATCATCAAAAATGTTGGGACGAGTAGGTACTTTCGCTCCGGCAGTCTGCCAGCATGTGCAGCAAACCCAACAGCAGCGTGGTATGGCCACACTGAAGTCCATCTCCATTCGTCTGAAGTCCGTCAAGAACATCCAGAAGATCACGCAGTCCATGAAGATGGTGTCAGCCGCGAAGTATACTCGCGCTGAACGTGACCTGAAACAAGCTCGTCCCTACGGCGAAGGTGCCAAGCAGTTTTACGAAAAAGCAGAGGTAGCCGCGCCCACCGAAGCGCCACAAAAGTTGATCATTGCAATTACTTCTGACAGAGGTAGGTCGTGTAGTAATCTAAACGTCAAATCATCGTTTTAGAGGTTATACGTACCGTGTGTAATAGGTCTGTGCGGTGCTGTGCATACCGGTGTTTCGAGGAATATTCGTAACGAGCTAGCTGAAGGTGGTGAAAATACAAAAGTCGTATGTGTTGGTGACAAGTCTCGCGCGATTCTGCAGCGTCTCTACAGCAAGAACATCATGATGGTTGCGAATGAAGTTGGTCGCAAACCACCAACATTCTTGGACGCATCGAAGCTGACAATCGCCATTTTGAACTCGGGCTATGAGTTTAACGCAGGCAAGATTGTGTACAACCGATTTAAGTCTGTCGTGTCGTACAACACACAAGATATCCCGGTATTTGGTTTGGCTTCTGTACAGGTTAGTACAAATCAATGAACTCCGCTGTGCGCAAATGTGTTTTCAAAGTGTCATTTTACAATTAGGCGGCTCCCAAACTGGACACTTACGATTCCTTGGACAGCGAAGTGCTCCAGAGTTACATTGAATACTCGCTGGCCTCGTTGCTGTTCTACGCAATGAAAGAAGGCGCCTGCAGCGAGCAATCATCACGTATGACGGCCATGGACAATGCGAGCAAAAATGCCGGCGAAATGATCGACAAACTAACCTTAACCTTCAACCGGACAAGACAGTCGGTCATCACTCGTGAACTGATTGAAATCATTTCCGGAGCGGCCGCTCTTTCCGAATAATCATGAAGGAAAATGTCACTAGATTAATTGTTCATTATCTCGTGTGTAGCCAAACCGTTATGTTGTTACAATCTAAATTCCATGGAACAAGTTTACAAGAGCCCGAAATCACTGGATAACATCAACGAAACCCACGACGTTCTTGCAAATATTCTTCCACAATCAATGATGATTATTGTTTAAGATCAAACAGAACAACATTGTACATTTAATTGAAATAAAAATGCCCGACACTGTTATTGGATAAATGCTTTCTTATTATCATCCTTTTGTGTATTTGGGAATAAATTATTTGCTTACATAATTGTGTCTCTGCTTCTGTCAAACTTTAAATCATTTAAAATTTGACCGTATTGACCTTGAAAATACGTAAAATATTTTTTGTTTATTATTTTCAAATATGGAATTAATAAGTAGCAAAATACTTCTATAAATAAATAATTAAAACACAGTTATTAGAATGCTTTATTGATTTTCTGAATTACAACAACATGGTAACTGTTGACAACTGTCTTCATAGTGCCAGAGACAATCAAAATGTTCCTAGTAGATCCACGAATGATAGTTGGCCATCCACGCGGTGAGATGTGCCCACGCGGGAAACTGGTTGAGAAACTCCGTGTACTTGTTTGTTCGTGTTTTCTCGTGATGCGTATACTTCCCACTAATCGCAATGTCCATGACGGGATTTTGCCAATACTCTGGCGTTTCCATTTCAATCCAGAAATCCCAGTGGTCCGTGTGCTCTCCGTAACCGTACATTATGAAGTATGTGGGACGGCCGTGCCACTGGTACGTGACCGCTGGTATTTCCGGCGCAAAACTCCATTTTGTTACCGTAATGTTTAGTTTGGGCGACAGAAATATCGTGTAATGGTCCGGTCCTGTTTGTAAATTGTATTTTATAAGGCAGCACGTAACACGAGATTCATTAATTAATCACTCACCTGATGATCGAAACGTATAACGAACTTTGGTGGACGAAAGTTTGACTTTTGACACAAGTTTCAAAGTGACAGGTTCGTGAATGACCGCTGGCGGCGCTGGTATCCATGTGCTATCTTCACTATAATAACATTTAATTATAATCACAGTAATTACTTAATTTAATATTATTTACAATAAACATTATTACTAATAACAATAAAGTAATTAATTTTGCTTACTGAAATGTCAACATTCGAGAAATATAAATCGGCAAACCACAATACACGGCCTGTTCACAATCAGTTTGAATCGGTATCGCGTCTTTCAATTCCGGCACGAATTTCTCCACACTTCTCGGCGAATTCCGGTCCATATTTAGTAAGAAATACCCGGAATCTTGTTTCCGGACATTGCCATTTGCATCGTGAAACACGCGATTTGTATGCTGCAAGATAAAATTATATTTACGGAGAACTGTGTAGTGGCTCGTTCACACTACACACGCGCTATACGTCACTTGAACAGTGTTATTTCGATTACTTGTGCTTACATATATGCGAAATCGTTCGGGCGTCGGTGCAGACGGGTCATCGCTGTATGGAAATCCGTAATTAGTGCACGCGATACAAGCCAGCGTAATGAAGAACGTCATCAGCAGCCCGGCAATGACAGTTGACGGTTTCCTAACCAAAGTTATCAACGGTATCTGAAATAACAAACACGATTTCTGCACTGGTAAACATTATCAGATGTATTACTTACAAATCCCGACGCAATTATCAAACACCCGCAAACGGACAGAATGCCCACGAAATCATCGGGGTTTCTGTTCGACCCAAATCGGCCAAAGATCGGGATGAAAATGTCGAACAGTACAGCTGTCATGTTCATTGCAAACACCGTCGGCATAATTAAACTTATCAAGTAAACGTATAGCCAGGTTCGTCCTAGAAATTAGTTATTTACATTATTGTGTGAGCGAAAGTAATTCTGTACTCACTTGTGTAGTACAAATCTAGAAAACTGATCGTTACAAATGCAAGTGTACTGAACAGGACGGGAATCAGGAAAATGTACGACATGCGGACGGCAAAATACGATGAGACCGCCAACAGGAACGTCCAGATTATCAGTGACGCATGCGCGTGGATCTGAGCTCTCGTTCCGATACTTAAACTGATCTGAAATTATAATAACACACAACAGACACATAGGAAAACAAATTATACATCTGTATGTACTTACATTTTCAAGCACATTATTTTGGATAATGATAAACGCGAGTAAAAATATCAGTACGGGACAAAAGTACAAACCGAATATGATTTTCGGTCGCGTGTACCAGCTCATAGTCAGATTGAACTGGTCCAGCATGAACGCAATTAGAATGACAACGAAAAATGATAGAATAATGCTGAATATCTGGCCAATACCGCTGAAAAAAAGGTTAACGACGATCTCTAACAACGAACCTGCAACACAATAACAACAGTATTACTAATATTCCACCCACGACGACCTTCTAGATTCTCTTTTAATTGAGAAGCTCGTGATTCCACCAATCCGGTAACTTACTTTGTCTTAAATCGTACAACAATTTGATTAACATCACGATAGATGTTACAACAGTTATGGTGTTAATAATCGTCGCTGTCTGTTCGGTGTACATGAAAATATACAGACCGAATACGTCAAAAAATACCGACTTCTCGGTCGAGTCCAAAGTCGCAGTCGGTAGATCTTTAGACGACGCCAACTCGGTGACCACCGCTAAAAGATTATCGCCTACGTGCTGGTACGAGCCCAGTTCAATCTTCTCGAACCGATCGTACTTGGTGTGATACACGTAACCGTTTCGGGCAAAGGCGAAATCAAGTCCTGTCAAAATGAACACATTTATAGGTTATACTTACGGCGGAACTGTCAAATATCCTACCTGGTACGTGGCCGAAGTCACGGAAAATTCTGTAATCCGTATCGGACGGTATTAAGTTCAAGTGGAAGATCTCCTCGCCCGATGAATGTCCATGCGGATGCGGTGCATTGTTTGTGTACGCGGCCAGCAAGAATGGATTGCCTGGTCCGGTTTGAAACAGTATTTCTTTACTGCCCAGACCGGACGATTCCAGATTTATGACGGCGCGAACCTGTTTGGCCCATTTGTGTTTCGTAATGAAGCCGTGCGCAGCCTGTAACGGATTCTCCTCGGCCCCGTTGAACAAGAACACTATGTTATGTACCGGCCGAGCAGGCTGTTTTGACAGGATTCGTAACACTTCAAGCATTGCCACGCAATTAATGCCATCGTCACTTGCGCCTACACACAAACACACACACACACACATTTAGATGTTCAACATTGCTTGGTTTTTACAAATTATATACACAGTTTAGTTACCTGAACTTGTGGGTACCGTATCAAAATGACAGTTCAACAACAAACTGTGGTTAGATCTACCGGCAGATGAAATCCTGGCAATGACATTCTGCACGTTGTCGTACACATTCACCAAACCGTACGGCTTGAAGTCGAGAAAATACGAGCCCGAAACTCGCTGGTGGTCTAGTTCGATTTTCTGTTTGCGATTCGACTGTTGTATTATGAAATTTATCTCGCGTTTCAAGAAATCCACGGCGAGCACTTCATTTTCATAGCTGCCTGTCACTTTTGGTCCGATGCTTGTCAATTGTCTCAGATGATTTTGTGCGCGTTCTGCGATAAATCTATTTGGATAATTTTTCTAGAACATGAAATATATATATATATATATATATATATATATATATATATATGTAATTAAGTTATCTAAAACAGTGATTAACACAAACAAATACCTCATCGACAATTTTTAATGGTGCCGGTGTCGAGTTATCAACTTTGACAAGAATATCAAACAGTAACACCGCTGCGATGATCAGCAGGACGGCAGATAGACTAGACACACTGTGCACGTTCTCTTTTTCGGTTTTCTTCTGTGAATCCGTGATTAAATGCACGTTTTCTTCATTATTTCCATTCGGTAGCACACGATCACCCCTACGACGCAACATTTTTTTGTTGTTGTCCCAAAATCACCTTATTCAGAAGCCAACAGGTAAATTAATGCTACAAAGACTGTTCCTTTATCTTAGCCAAGTGCAAGTCATGATATCACATTCACATCGACAGCCTAAGTTCGCTTAGATATAATTACAAAAACACATGATAAAACTAACAATTTAATCTACACCCGCATTCAGCCCACATCATAAACACACAAAAAAAAACTAATACTTAATTTTCTTTTGATATTATTTAATGAATCAAACTCCAGTCAACGCAAAGAAAACCAATGGTACAATAAATACAAATCAGTTGAATAAAATATTTAAAAAAATACTACAATCACGACGAAGAAAAAAAGTATAATTAAAAAACATTGTTTTTTTACACAATAATTACTTCAAGTTGAAATAATGATCTGTTTTTTTAGTAATTACTTGTTTATATCTGACACAAATCAAACATTGATCAGCTGTTTGAAATATAAGTCGGCAAGACATGTCCCTTTCTCGTAAATGACATATTGATGAAAAAGTTGTATTTATATACATGAAGATAGCCTTCGATTCACGAATATTTTAAAAGATAAAAGAATTTATAATATTGTCATTTCTTTTGAAATTATGCTTTATTTTCAAGCAAATTATATCTATTTATTATTTCTAGTATAATTTATCAGTAGGTAATAAAGTTCGAAGTTCTAAAATAGATTAAAAATTCCTTATTTACTTTAAGACAGGAACAGCAAATTGCTGATTACATGCTCTGAATCATTTTGAACAATTATTTCCTATAAAAAACTCTCACAAAAAATGACTTAAAATGCATATTTCTAAATATTAGAGCAGTGTCTCCCAACTTGAATTATACGATACCTTTAAAATATAAAATTTTTACTGTGAATCCATATAATTATGTATACAATATAAAACTATCTGCGTAATGACGTTATGTTCTTTTTTGTGTTTTTATTTTAAATTGTCCTCTAGATCCGCGTAGAACATTTCCTTAAACCGACGGTTGAGAATCACTGCCTTAAATTAGTGCCAGCTTGCTCCGATGTGTCGCTCATTTCACATGGCAAGTTGGTAAAACAGAAACCACACGGCAGAATAACAAATGACAAGCAAAAATAAGAAGCAGCTCGTCGTAGGTGACTGTGAATTTTAGTGTTCGTCTGACATTTCGAAGAATTGTTAATATTGCTCACTGAAAATGGTAAATAACCTGTACAATTTGATCACGATAGATCCATTCTACGTTACCCGCGATGTATGTGGCGTATTTATTTAAACTGTAATTTATCTTGGAACAGGGTCAAAATCATTCTGGCCCCGGCGGTGGTGACAAGAAGGAAGAAAAGGACAAGAAAAAGAAATACGAGCCTCCGATACCAACGCGCGTGGGCAAGAAGAAACGTCGTACCAAGGGGCCTGATACAGCACTGAAATTACCCGCCGTAACTCCGCATACCCGGTGTCGTCTGAAACTGTTGAAACTGGAACGCATCAAGGACTATTTACTGATGGAGGAAGAGTTCATTCGCAACCAGGAACGTTTGAAGCCGCAGGAGGAGAAGAACGAAGAGGAACGGTCCAAGGTGGATGATTTGCGTGGCACGCCGATGTCGGTGGGCACGTTGGAGGAGATTATCGACGATAATCATGCGATAGTGTCGACTTCTGTCGGTAGTGAACATTATGTGAGCATTCTGTCGTTTGTGGACAAAGATCAGCTGGAGCCGGGCTGTTCGGTGCTGTTGAATCACAAAGTACACGCCGTTGTCGGCGTGCTAGGTGACGATACAGACCCCATGGTCACCGTGATGAAACTGGAGAAGGCACCGCAAGAAACGTACGCCGACATTGGCGGTCTCGACACACAGATACAAGAGATCAAAGAGTCCGTTGAACTGCCGCTCACGCATCCGGAATACTACGAAGAAATGGGCATCAAACCTCCGAAAGGCGTGATTTTATATGGCCCCCCCGGCACGGGTAAAACGCTATTGGCCAAAGCGGTAGCCAATCAAACGTCAGCCACGTTCCTAAGAGTCGTCGGTTCGGAATTAATTCAGAAATATTTGGTAAATAACATTGGATGTTGTTCTAACGTGATTCTAATCTAGTTTTTGGGTCTTCTAAGGTACTTATCTAGCTTTTTGTGTTACTCTAGGGTGTTTTCTAATCTAGTGTTTTGTTATTCGAAGGTTTAATTCGCTAAATAATGTTGCAAATTGAGCTGAAAGGGAAAAATTGTTGGAAATCTAGTTTTTTTTTATGATCAAAGGTGTTTTCTTATCTAGTTTTTTTATACTCTAGGGTGATGGACCAAAATTGGTTCGTGAATTGTTCCGCGTCGCCGAAGAACACGCGCCGTCGATTGTTTTTATCGATGAAATCGACGCGGTCGGCACGAAACGTTACGATTCGAATTCGGGCGGCGAACGCGAGATCCAACGGACAATGCTCGAGTTACTGAATCAGCTGGACGGATTTGATTCGAGAGGCGACGTTAAGGTAGTGAACTATAACTAAATCTGTGTGCAGTGTTTTTTGTTTAACAATGTTGCTGTATTATTTGCCGCAGGTTGTCATGGCGACTAACCGTATCGAGACACTCGATCCTGCGTTGATTCGGCCCGGCCGAATTGATCGGAAAATCGAGTTCCCGCTGCCCGACGAGAAGACAAAGAAACGTATCTTCAATATTCACACGTCACGAATGACGCTGGCGGCGGATGTGAACTTACATGAACTGATAATGGCAAAAGATGATCTGTCCGGCGCTGATATAAAGGTACACAGTGTTTATAGAAGTCAGTGTCTGTGACCGCAAAATTGTGAAATAAAACAACAATTTCCCTGGGGGAGTTTTTATTAAAAGTTTTTGTAAACAAATGTCTGTTGTCCGCGGTACGCGTTGCATGGAAACATCGCCAACGGCTACTAAATATTGTAATTTCGCTCCGAATTAATGGAATTCACCGTGCAATTAAGTGTTTCTACTCGCGATCGTGGAAAATAGTAGTTACACCTCGCGAGAGGCCGCCATTTTGTCGTTTCTATCGCTTGACGTATAATGTATTGTTATTTGTATTGTTCTGTTTTAGGCCATCTGTACCGAAGCAGGTTTAATGGCACTGCGCGAGAGACGAATGAAAGTGATGAACGAGGATTTTAAGAAATCAAAAGAAAGCGTCCTCTACCGGAAAAAAGAAGGAACACCTGAAGGATTATATTTATAATTTTCTACAAGTCGCACACTGTTTAATAAATATAAAATGTCATACATGTTTTGTTCTAATTCATTTCACTAGGTAATTGTACTCGTGTGATTGGCGAATATTTACCACATAGCGTTACTAAAATATTCTTTGTATCCGTTGTTTGACGTTCAATTAAATCGATCAGTGCATTATTTTCCAATTCTTTGTTCTTACATATTATACAGTTTCCTCTTGTTGTCTTTTCTACACATGGTTCGTGCAGATTTGGATCTGTAAAACTGAAAATAAAATAGTTTCAATGGTGTAATGGATTGTTTTCTAAAGATTTACCTTAAAACTCCTTTATAAGTGCCTAGTGCAAACCCATTTTTAAATCCTTCATTATAACCAACGTCGAAACTGGTTTGAAAATTGGAATCTCTACCGGTTGTTATGCCTTCCCTGTATCCTGCCTAAATATGTCATGATTTTATTAACTAAGACAGCAATAATAACTAATCTAACGTAAATAGTTTTGCTGCTATTATTATTATTTGTAGGTTATATTTTAATGACAGCAATGGTGAACGATCAAGAAAAGTAGTGAGGTTCTATAGAATATCAATTTGATTATTACCTTTGTCGCTACACCACGTAATTTATTCCATGTTTGATTATTTACTTGAATTGCGTCGTATTCATCTGTAGTAGCCATTGTAACAGTTGTTGATTTATGGTAAGGTTAGAATCGGTGCTTGATGAGCTCATTAACGGGTAACTTGTGAAATTATTTTATTTATTTACGTGTATTAACAATGGCTTCAACAAGTACAAGTAAATTATCCGAAGTAGAACAACAGATTCTTACGCTAGCCCAGGACAAACCCGAAGGAATATCAAATAAAGACATTCAAGATGAAATACAAAACATACAGCCATCAGAAATAGCGCTTATTATAAATAAGTTTATCAAACAAGGGTAAGCCATGCTTTTTTTATTCCATTTGTAAAACTACCAGCACGTATTTTTTAGTTTAGTTGATCTCTTCAAAGAGGGCACCAATTTATTGTACAAGTACAAGGATCCGACAAAAGTATCTACTGCCAAGGGCTCCGATAACGAGGAGAAAGTTGTCTACAGCATCATCGAGGAGGCGGGCAACAAGGGCATATGGATTCGCGATATACGGCACAAGTCAAACTTGATGATGACGAAACTAAACAAAGTGCTCAAGAGTTTGGAGACGAAAAAGTTAATCAAAGCTGTCAAGTCTGTGTCGGCGATAAAGAAAAAAGTGTATATGCTGTTTAACCTCGAACCGGACAGTTCCGTAACGGGTGGCGCCTGGTACCAGGATCAGGATTTCGAAGCGGAATTTGTCGACGTACTGAATCAACAGTGTTACCGGTACTTGGAGCAACGGCGAGACGAGGCGAAAGAAGTGTCTGGCGGGCCGTTACTGTGTCGAAATAAAAGTTACGTCAGTGCGAAAGAAGTGCATAAATTTATCTCCGACTTGGGCATCAGCAAGGTACAGTTGGCAGTGAACGATCTAGAGACAATACTGTACACTTTAGTGCTGGACGGTAAAGCGGAACGATCGGTAGCAAGTGATCTGTCATATTTGTACCGAGCGGTTGAAAATCTAATGGCGCCGCCGGGACTAGTGAAAATATCGTGCGGTGTGTGTCCGATGATAAACCGCTGTGCCGACATTGGATCGTACAACCCTAAAGACTGTAATTACTTGACAGAATGGTTAGACGAATAATTTTATTCCGACAACTTGTGTATACATTTGAAAAAATTACAATAAAGTGTATCAGTCGTAATTAACTAGTGTTTAAACCGTTTGAAGGTTGGCTAATTATTTCCATATCGTCTGGTATATTGTCCATAATTAACATTCTACTGTTTGATTCGAGTGTGTTTACAAAGCCGAACCAATAAATGACAAGTCCCGGGCCAAATCTGAAACAATAGTGTTAATTTATTTTCAACTTTAAATATATTTACGTGTGATTATTCGTACCTGTTCCAATAACAGACGTATTGTTCTGCCACATAGGCTTCGTGTACTTCTTCACTGCCGAACAAAGCTTTACTCTCGATCCAGTTGATCAAGAAGCCGTTGACAGCCACTGGTACGTCTAATTTGACATCTGGCGTCTTATCATAACCACTCTTTCGTAAACCGTGTTCATCTTTGTACGATATTCCCAACTTGCGTAAGTGTCTTTGCAAACGCACTTCATACTGTTGTCCCATGGTGCTAGAATATTAATTCTCGTATAACAGTGGCAACCATTTTGACTGTGAATCTCGACACTAACGGCACGATTAAATTATTCTACTAATTTTGACACTATCGCTATAGTAACTGTCAAATTTATAAGTAAAGTTAAGTATCGTGGTTAGTATCGAGCTGTCATAACTATTTGTGTTCATTGGTTACATACTGTTTTATAGTTTCTGCAAGTTGCGTATACTGATCGTCATATAAAGTACACTGAAAACAGAAAATATTCGTTAAAAATTCACACCATTCGTTAAATAACGTACTAGGAAAACTTCATGCGCCAAATGCATATCGTCAATGATTGTTGCATCTTGCAGTGCAAGTCGAATGATCCCTTTGAAATGCTTCACCCTCGAGTGTTGCGATTCCGACGCGATTTCACATGACGTGTCTGAGTGGGCCGTTTCACTGGAACACTCTGATTGCTGTGTCTCTGATTCTCCATCAGAGGGCGTTTCTACCTCGTCCGACAACACTGACAGATCGTTTGACACTTTTGTTTCATCGGCTGACGAATCCGATTCGGATTCATTGGTTGACGAGCGTGAGAACTCGGAAAAATACGCGTTGTCTTCCTGTTCTTGTTTCAGTTTCTCCGCGTAGTACTGACCCAGTACTCTTCGCGCAATGATTGTCGGCGCCAGGCCCAACTGATTTGCTAGTTGCACCAAGAAACCCCGCGATTTATTTTCACGTTTTAACTTTTTAAACGTACTGTAAACATTTTCAAGATCTGCTCGATCTTTGTAATTGCTTAGTTTTGCACGTTTCTGACATTCTTGAGCTACAATACTTGAAATCGTACCGGGATGTACGCTAGAAATACAGGTTAGTGCACACTCGTATTTACCGAAATATTCACATTAAACCAACTTACTTCGGATATTTCTGCTGCAAGTTCTCTGTACAATCCTTAGATAAACCTTTAAAATTCCGTATTTCTAAAATTATCTCATTGAATAAATGTAAGTCCATTATTTTATTCATTTATATTAGGTTATGAACCAATGTCAAAAATTAATACACCAACTTCAAAACAGAAAAACATTTTAAGTCGAATTTTATTGATACAGTTATGATTTACATAATTTTAAATAATCACATTATATATTATTTACTTCTGATTAATACAAAAATTGTCCGAATAGTACTTATAAATGCGGATATATTTTTCGTTTCTTCCAATCTCTGTTTCAGGGCGTGAAATTGACAGTCTATTATTTCAGGTTTTACACTAAGCACTGAAAACACAAATATGTAATTTGTATTGAACTTCACACACTGTCATACATACAGTTCCATTCTTCGGCGTCACTTTGCGTCAAGGTTACTGAATAACTGTCATCGAGTTTACTGGTAAAGAAGCATAACTTTATAGTCAACGAATTTTCATCCGTTTGCTCCACATGGATATATAGATCTAAATAATCTTTGTAATACTGGATTGCAAGTCTGAAAGCGTTATGTTTGTCTTTGGCTTTTTTATGCGAATCATCTTTTGCTAAAAGTTAATACACATCTTTCTCGTTGTAGATCAGAATTTATATGACTACTTACCAATTGTCAGTTCTTTAAGCAGTTTCACACACTCGTTTATTTGCTCCTTGCAATCGTCCAATTCCTCACTTTCTACCGATATTTTGTTGGTGTAAAAATTCAGTTCGGCTTCACAAGCTTTCCCCTGAACAAACAATTTACACTTGCGTTCCTTCAACAGCTCGATATCGCTAGCTAAATTGTCGAAATACTTCCACGGGTCGCATTTAAGTTTTACTCGATTTGCAATCGAATCGACACTCTGCTCGTAGTGTTCTAAATTTTTTGTATTTATTCTCGAATAACTCTCTAGTTCGTGTGTTGTTGAAAACACTTCAGAACTAGACGATTCTGCGGAATCAAACGATGTACCTAAACATAACGCAATATTCACCGTTTAGCTAAATGGTATAATTTTGATAACATACCATCCATATCTAAGTTTCACTTAATGTTTGTTAATGTTAAGATCAGTTAAGATGATAAAAAATGACGTTTGTAAACTTCAATTCAAAACGCTGTCAGTTTGTCTTCTTCTTTTTCTTTCGAACAACAGTGACAGCGCTATGCAGCGGAGAATAGAAGAACAATCATGCATAATTCGTCATATAAATAACCCATAAATATTTCAATTTACGTCTAGACTTTATAAATATTGACAGATCCATATCAAGGAATTTCATAGCCGGTAAATATCAAATATTTATATTTACCAACAGTAACTTATTTGGAAACAGTAATAAAACTATATGTGTTTATTGACAATACGTATTTTATTATCATAAATGTCAAACTATCCCATAAAACTTCCATGAAAAAATAAATGTCTGTTAACATTGTTTTTACACATAATTTCGTATATCACTCGTATAGGTACAGCTGTTTAGAGCAATAAATAAGTTTAACAAAAACAAATATAGTCTTCCGTTAAAGTTGTGCGCATCACATACTCATCGAGATCACAACCGAAACTTTATTACAAGTCTTTTTTTCTAATATTATAAGTACAACTTCATTTTGTTTTAAATGTCTATTCTTTCATAAATATTTCAATTTGAATATATTTCATAGGACCGCGTGTCCAATATTTATATATCTAATGTTGGCAATATCAAAATTGTAAATTCGTAAATAATGTAAACCACAATCGGAGTCAAATGAAAAGTTGGAAGAACTGTTTTGAACTTAAAAAAGCAACCGCACACAAAAATACCGTTGAGAATGTTGTACAAGTCAAAAAATAATGTTGAAAAATAGTTCTCTCTCTCTCTCTCTATACATATATATAAAAATACTGTTTACAAAAAACCCAAGAGAAAATCTAGTTAATTTCATCGTTCAGCGGTTGGTACAATTGATTGCGTGTTTGTTGACGTTTGGAGCAGGCCGTCTCGACACATCGACTTACCCAGAGCAGCAGGATTAGAACACCGAGGCTCATGACGGCGTAGAAGGCGACCAGTGAGACCAGCGTCGCCGGCAACGTGCCACATTCCGTCTCCCACTCGGCATAACTGAGCATAATCGGGCGCATCAGGGCGAGAACCGTGTCCAACGGACACTGTAGTTCACAGCCTTTGATCGAGATGGCGTGCGGAACCGTACCATTCTTGTAGAACGCCTGTAAAACGATCGAAATTTCAAGAACAGCGACATTTTGACAGCGGTTTAACCTAGAAATCAGCGCAGAGTTGTGTACAAAACATTTTGACAGCGGTTTAACCTAGAAATCAGCGCAGAGTTGTGTACAAAACATTTTGACAGCGGTTTTAACCTAGAAATCAGCGCAGAGTTGTGTACAAAACATTTTGACAGCGGTTTTAACCTAGAAATCAGCGCAGAGTTGTGTACAAAACATTTTGACAGCGGTTTTAACCTAGAAATCAGCGCAGAGTTGTGTACAAAACATTTTGACAGCGGTTTAACCTAGAAATCAGCGCCGATTGTACACTTACCGATACGTAGTAGCCGCGTGTGACGGAATGTCGTAGTTCTAACAGTATCATACTCCGGTACGGCGGACAATGGGGCTCGAAGGCACCTAGTGCCATCAGCACATTGGCTATCGTCGTGTCGTGTGCCGAGTATATCCACATTTTTCTATCGGGCACCAGCCGGTTCTCCGTTTTATTCTGCATGCGCGTGAACACCTCGTCCATGAGCAGTCCCACCTTGAGTCGTTGCAGTGTCGGCGTGTAACAGTCAATCTCGAACGACATATGCGCCCATGGCGCTATTTTTTCGGGGAAAATCGCGCTGGTCCACGTGGGCAGTTGTAGTTTGTAGAGATTTTCAATGAATAACGTGTTGTACAAGTACTCTAGTTCCTGTAGATCACGGATCAGTTTACCCGAATGATTCGTTGCGTACTCGTACAGCGGTTTTAATTCTTGATTAATGCGTTTAAACTCTTCGCTATGCAGTATTTTGGCCCGTTCCATCTGGTACCGACCACAGTGCTTCTTGGCACTTAAAATCTGAGGAAAACACAAGTTCAAACATAGCTGACGCCAACAATTCATGTGAAAAACTGTTGTCAAGAATTTGTTTACAAAAGTTTGAGGTTAAAAGCAAAAATAGATCGAAAAATTTACATAGACTACTTTGTTCGGATATATTTAGACGGTTATTGACCTTCAATGATAAACATACAAAGACGAAATAAATAGGAAATGATAACAAAATATTTTTTACGATTAACAAAAAAAAAAAATGAGGAAATATATTTTTAAAATAACCTTGTGTTTTTTTTCGATAACAGTGTAATCAAAAACGTAAATGTGTGTTATTGTAGCTATTTAATAGTATATTTTGCATAATAAAACAAATCACTAATTAATTTGTACGTTTGCTTGATTCATTTACGAGTAAACAAATGATAAACATGACAATTAACACAAATTAAGTGTTATTTGATATGTCAAGATTACATTTTCATTCATGTTTACATTGTCTCGAAGTATAAGAGTGTACACAGTTATCGAGAAGGTTTTGGTATATTTACCGCATCCGATTTTTCCGGTATCGTGTGGACAGGTATCGGTTGCCATTTTAAATTCGTGTCCCACACATCTGAGCCAACGGGCGAGTACAATCCAGCCAGGTGAGCCTCGGCTGACATTAACGTACGATCCACATCCGTAGACCGTACGTAAACATCATTGAGTGAATATTTCTCAGGTAAAAAGCCCGTATATCGCTGACGCAGCCACTGGCCTAACTCGAAATGCTGTTGTTTACCTGTCTGCACAAGTATGGACAAAGGTACAAACATAATTGTCTACAGATAAGAACTAATGACGCGTTATTTCAAAACAAAAGTATTAATAATACGGCTGATAAGAAATACGAATACCTTTAGTTTAGCATTATAACTGATTGCACATGCACTACGTATATAAATAAATCCTGAGCCAACAGGAAAAAATAAGAGTATTACGTAAAATGAATGATTCATTTGAAAAAAAACTCACATTTGTTAGCTGCCCAAATCCTGCGGGCCAAAAGGAAATATTTCTATAAGGATCCGTTGGATACGGACTGACAGGCGTACGATCCCCATGTCGGAATAACTAATTAATTATACTAATTAATCACAACCGACAGAGTAACACTCTATTTCACTTACCACATTCACAAAGATTAATTCATCTTCCTCGGCAAGACACACAAATATTGGTAACAAAATAATCTGAACAAATAGTATACCTGCCCTTCTTGTACACATTTTAAAAATATTCACAGCCTTTTTGTGCACAATTTTGGCAAACTTTCAAATAAACATATGTTACACGTTTCGTGTTGAAAGTTGATCCGAGCTATCGCTAATAAGTGCCATCAAAAAGGCAGCACGAATTCGTTTACTTCTTCGATGTTACAACCAGGATAATAGTTGTTTAAACGATACACTTTAACATTGTGTGTTTTACAAATTATGTTATCACTTTGAAAATATATACACGACAGATAACCTAATAATAACTCTGAAAATTGACAGTTCTTGCAGAAGTGCTGCCACCGTGCGTGTCTAGTGGTGAAAACAAGAACTACGTGTATTTGACATTTCGTCCTGTCATGTTTGAAGTTTATTAACAAAAAACTATCATTTTCTACGATTATAATTTAATTTATTTAAGACATTTCTAAAATATTTAAAAACATTTGTTTCGGAAGTCTAGGATCTAGTTGTTCCAGTGCAGCATAGAATGTATTGAGAATATCTTCCTCGAAGTTAGCGTACAGCGTGGGCATATCCAGAGCCCGGTACACATCCATGACGGCCTGGACACTCTGTTCATCTGGTCGGCCGTAACAGCGCTCCATGATGGCACACTGTGATGGAGTGGCCCGCTGTAAGGTGACCACCGCCGGCCATGTACATTTACCTTCGCGTATATCGTCGTAGAGTGTCTTACCGGTTTTATTCTCTTGTCCGAAACTGTCTAGAAAATCATTCTGAAACAAAATAATAATATTTTATTTCGTTTTCCACCCTTCATGATGCATATATGATAAACAGTTTACTGCAAGATCATATTTACAGTTATTTATGTAATTGCAATAGGTATTACAGGAATGCACCTCGAGGTGACCCGAGCATGTATACAAACCTTAACTTGTGCCAAATATCCTATGGGCCGTAACAAAGTTACGGTCTGATCGTGAAGAGAACCATCAGCTATTCCAGCCAGGTACATGGTTGCACAAACTGGAAATATATATGCCACATGTTCAGCTTTAAACTGTACTATGGTGTCGTACACATCTTGGGAGATGTGCTCCAGGTTTGGAGTTCGATTGATGGTGTTGCGACAGTCCAGTGATTGACCAATGTACTCCCTCCAGTTGTTTTCATGGAAGTGTTCAACAATCTCCATGTAACACGGATGATGACGGAAATGTTTCTTCAGCAGCATGTAAGCACTGTCTTCTAGGATTGTTCCATCCAGCACTGCCGAGATGCCAATGTCTTCCAGTTTGTACCAGCAAGTGTGACCGCGACGTTGTTCAGACTGATCTAATATGTCATCAGCCAGTAAAGAACTAGCGATGATCTGATAACACGCTTTGAATTAATACTTAACTGAATCTAATTCTCATCAACATACCAGCTCAGTGCACCAGCCTAGAATGTTGGCCAGTCGCATATTCTCCGGCGTTAGTTTCTTGGGATCTTCCAGTAATTTATACGAGAGCAGCACGCATAATCCACGCCGGAGTCTGCCGTTCGGCACGTTATATTCCAACATTCTCTTGTACCAGTTACTTAGGGATGATGCGTGTTGCATGGATGCCGTCAAGTCTTGTACGATATCAGCAAATGTACTATTGAATTGCTGTTTCATTTCATCATTGGCACAATTAATTTCGACACTAAAGAAGAATCATTTAGTTTGCATATTTATAAACTGTGATACAGAAACAAAATCATTACCTGAATATCTTTTCCCGTGCGTGTTTCGAGAACATACGATGATGTACTCGGATAATCGGACAGAATTTCATAACGTTTTTAAACATTGTAAATGCCAAAGTCTGAGGTGTCTGCGTACAATGATTCATATTGTACCCCACAGCAGATATATATCTACTTTAATTCAAGGTGAATTGAAATAATGGCGTTATAAAATGTAGTAGAAGTTAAAATGTGTGTAATAGATGCATTTAGATGTATCTTTTTGCAATGAATATCTATAATTTATGAAACTCAATACCAGATTAAAGTATTAACATTTCCATTTAACTTTTAGCTAAACACATTTTTATAAACATAAATCAAAGATAATTAAATTGCAATCATTATGTTTTATTTAGAAAACGTCTTATTTTTCCAGACGTGGAATTAAATTCTTGTTTGTCCTCTGTACTGACCCATGTCACTTTCATTTGCGGTTATTGTGTAAATACTCTGGATATTTGCAAGACTTATTTCGTAATTAACATATATTTCAAATGTTACCCGTTTCTGAATTTGAAATATATGTTAATTTATCTATAATTGAAATAAAATCAATATACTTAATCTGTAAATCAATAGTCATATATAGTCTACTTTTTAGCTCATCGACCTCCTGTCGAAGAGCTATAGTGTTCGGTACGACGTCTGTAGCATCTTCCGATTTCAAAAATTTTTGCACAGAAATCCCGGACAGACCCTCTGGATCACGAAATGACTATTACAACATATGTCCGTATGTATGTCGCTCGTACGAGATTTTTTGTTCCACTCAGATCTCCTAAACTACCCAACGGTTTTTAATGAAATTTTTTCTGCAGATACGTGTTATGGTCTAGTTGTGCAAGGTAGATTTTATTTTTCAAAATTTTCCTACGTACTTGAAAAAAAAATATTTTTCAATTTTTTTTGTTTTTATTTTTTTTCTGCGTTATTTTTTATTCAATTGTATTCAAAATTTTCTTGCATATGCAGGAAATAAAACAATATTTTTCCATATTTTTTATTTTGAAAAATTATCTAAGTCCATTCGAGAAAAAAATTTTTTTTATTAAAAATAGAACAAAAGAAGATCAATGCATTTATAGTCGGCTTAGTTTGCTTTGCTTTTGTCAAGAGAAGAAAATGTATTCACACTTGTTTTAAATGTGTTGTTTTATTTGCGACCTAGGCACCTAGGATTTTGAAAGTGTATCTAGGTAAATAATAATTTGTGATATATTCAGACTTGCACATACGTCGATGAGCTGCAGGCATGTATGTCTGTGTCCATTCCTAGTATTAATATGTAGTCTATGTATGTTTTATTTATTATAAAAATGTTTTATGAACCAAGTGGCGATTGATTATGGAAAGATGATTAAATTATAGAGCTCTTGAACATTTGAAAACAGACATGTCTCATTTGTAAACTTTTATTAAAAAAACATATCCTTTCAGCTACAATATTACTGTACAATATTTAATGTATTTTATATTTATAGTGTATACAAAGATAATTTATTATTAACATTTGTTTCGGAAGTCTAGGATCTAATTGTTCTAGTTCAGCATAGAATGTATTGAGAATATCTTCCTCGAAGTTTGCGTACAGCGTGGGCATATCCAGAGCCCGGTACACATCCATGACGGCCTGGACACTCTGTGCATCTGGTCGGCCGTAACATCGCTCCATGATGGCACGCTGTTATGGAGTGGCCCGCTGTAAGGTGACCACCGCCGGCCATGCACATTTACCTTCGCGTATATCGTCGTACAGTACCTTACCAGTTCTATTCGCTTGTCCGAAACTGTCTAGAAAATCGTTCTGCAACAGAACAATCATATGGTATTTGCTTTTTTGCACAGGAATGCATCTGGAGGTGACCCCCGAGCATGTATACAAACCTTAACTTGTGCCAAGTATCCTATGGGCCGTAATAAGTTTCATAACGTTTCTAAACATTGTGAATGGTCAAGTGTGAAGTGCTTCGTAGACTATTATATTGTAGCACAACAAAATAAATCAAAAGTAAATGTGTTAACTACATAACCAAATATATGTAGCTACCTCAATTCAAGGTGAAACCAAAATATGGCATTATAAAATACGGTTGAAGTTGACATTTATGTAGTAGACGCATTTTTCTTGTGTGTGATATAAAGTGTTTTATTTTGTAGCGAATGACTATAAATTATTATAGTTATTACCAGATTAAAGTGTTAACATTTCCATTTAAAATTTTGCAAAATGCATTTTTATAAACTTCAATGAAAGATAATTAAATTGCAACCATTATCGTCGTTATGTTTTATTTGTTCTAAAATGATTTATGAATTGAGTGACGATTGTTTGTGGAAAAATAAAGGGTTATGAGGTTATGTGTGTATTTCTATAATATCTTCAAACTGAAAACCATGAAACCAGCCTTAGACTTATAACTATCCATGGTAAAGTGCTACAGATTCTGGATGCTGTTTAATAGATCCTCCACTCACCCTGCAATGTATTCAAAACCATGTTGTGGAACAGATCTGTTATTTATTCACCATTTGAGATGTAGCCAGTCCTATTATCGACGTTTAAAATGTACCATTTCAGCGTTCCATTCTAGAATATCGAGCTCAGTTAATTTCTAGAGATTTTCTAATAATTTATATGACCGTACCACTGAAATGCCTCGTCTTATTCGTTATATTCAAACATCTGTGGAAATCATTTCTGGAACATGGCTTTCCTTTACCGATTCCATGAAATCTTTCACAGTTGTGGAATAACAACTATTCAATTCTTGTTCGTCCTCTGTATTGCTCTGTACTGACGCTTGTCATTTTTATAATTTGATCTTCGATTGTTTTACTACTCTAGCTAAACATGATTATTAAATTAAAGAACTCATGAACATTCAAATACACACATGTCGCATTTTTTTAAATTTATTTAAAAAAATCCTTTCAGGTACAATATTACCGTACAATTTGATGAATTTTATACTTATAGTGTATACAAAGATAATTGGAATTGACATGCCTGTGTAAATCACTAAAATAATTCCTCAACACATAATAATTACCTGTTTGTGACAGTTCGTTTAATAATTCTCGTAAAATGATTATAAATTTATGTTTCTCTGAAAATTCTGTTACGAATAATGGTGTGTCCAAAGTTAAAATCGATATGATACTTTGACACATTGTTGGAGTTTCGTTTGCAAGAAGCTAGGGTTTACAACAAAATTTATTTACACACATACTTTCCACTTAAGTATTACATTCCATGCATTAACTATCGCATTACTATAATTTAAATTATCTACGCTATTTCGTTATGAACAACGATGCTTCTGTGCGACTTCAGATCTAGAAACTGTAATTACTGCTAGCACAAAGTACAGTCATTTAAATGGACACTTTTTTTGCGTTCAATAAGATACTTTAATCTGGAATTGTCTTTAATGGATTATAAATATTCAGTACAAACAACACTTTATCACAAAAAATCACCATGTATTTCGTAAATGTTTACATCAACCATTTTTTATAACAGCTGATATATGTTTGCATTTCACCTTGAATTAAAGTAGATATATAGGTATTTGATGTGGTACAATATTATGTCACTGTATATAGATACTTCACACTTGGCTATTTAGAATGTTTAGAAACGTTATGAAACTCTGTCCGATTATCCGAGTACATCATCGTATGTACTCGAAAAGAGTACGGGAAAAGATATTCAGGTAATGACTTTTTGCTTTAACTCAGTTTATAAATATGCACACTAAATGATTCGTCAGTGTCGATGTGGATGGTGCCAATGACGAAATGAGACAGCAATTCCATAGTACATTTCCTGGTATCGTACAAGACTTGACGGCATCCATGCAACACGCACCATCCGTAAGTAACTGGTACAAGAGAATGTTGGAATATAACGTGCCGCACGGCAGACAAAGGCACGGTTTATGTCTGCTGCTCTCGTATAAATCTCTGGAAGATGCCGTGAAACTAACACCGGAGAATATGCGACTGGCCAACATTCTGGGCTGGTGCACCGAGATGGTACGTTGATGAGAATTAGATTCAGTTAATTGTTAATTCCAAGTGTATTGTCAGATCATCTCTAGTATTTTACTGGTAGACGACATATTAGATCAGTCTGAACGCCGGTCTGGTCATCGTTGCTGGCACCAACTGGAAGACATTGGCATCTCGGCAGCGCTGGACGGAATAATACTACAAGACAGTGCTTACATGCTGCTGAAGAAACATTTCCGTCAGCATCCGTGTTACATGGCCATCGTAGAACACTTCCATGAAACCAACTGGACGGAGTCCATTGGTCAATCACTGGACTGTCGCAACACCATCGCTCGAACTGCAAACCTGGAGCACATCTCCCAAGATGTGTACGATACCATAGTGCAGTTTAAAGCTGAGAATGTGGCACACATATTGCCAGTTTGTGCAGCCATGTACCTGGCTGGAATAGCTGATGTTTCTGTTCACGAGCAGATTGTAAACGTGCTGCGACCCATCGGATACTTGCAACAAGTTCAGGTGCATAGTCTACAATCACACAAATAACTCTATATGTCATCCTACATGCACCTGTTCATGAATGTTGCAAACAATCATAAACCATACGATTGTTCTGTTACAGAACGATTTTCTAGACTGTTTCGGACAAGAGAATAGAACTGGTAAGGTACTCTACGATGATATACGTGAAGGTACATGTGCATGGCCGGCGGTGGTCACCTTACAGCGGGCCACTCCATCACAGCGTGCCATCATGGAGCGCTGTTACGGCCGACCAGATGACCAGAGTGTCCAGGCCGTCATGGATGTGTACCGGGCTCTGGATATGCCCACGCTGTACGCAAACTACGAGGAAGATGTTCTCAATAAATTCTTTACGCAGCTAGAACAACTGGACCGCAGATTTACGAAACAAATGTTTTTAAATATTTTGGCAATATCTTAAATACATCATTTCAAATATGCTATGTGTATTTTAAATAAATTTTCAGCAAAAAATGTTGTATAACCTAGTTTCTTGCAAACCAAATTCCAACAGTATTTCAAAATATCATATCGATTTGGACACACAATTATTCGTACCAGAATTTTCAGAGAAATTTAGATTTATAATCATTTTACGAGAATTATTAGACGAACGAACTGTCAAAAAAATTCCGACCAAAGACGAATTCCGACAAAGTCTATAAGGTCTACTTGAATTGAGGTAGATATATGTATATTAGGTTATGTTTAGTAGACGCACTTTTTTTTGTGGTAGTATTTTATTTTGTACTGAATAATATTCACCTATAAATGCCAATACTAGATTAAAGTATTAACATTTCCATTTAACTTTTACCTCAACACATTTGCATAAACACCAATGAAAGATAATTAAATTGCAACCATTATGTTTTATTGAAAAAAACGTCTTATTTTTCCTGACGTGTAATTAAATTCTTGTTTGTCCTCTGTACTGACGCATGTCACTTTCATTTGCGGTTATTGTGTAAATAACCTGGATATTTACAGGACTTATTCCGTAATTAACATATATTTCAAATGTTACCCGGTTTCCGAATTTGAAATATATGTTAATTTATCTATAATTGAAATAAAATCAATATACTTAATCTGTAAATCAATAGTCATATATATTCTACTTTTTGTGTGTAAAAATTCGTCAAACTAATTAAATTCAACATGTTTTATTGATAAATTTATTAAGAATCACATACAATATTGCGTACAATTTCGTGTATTTTATATTTAAATACAGCGTTCAAACTGTGCCATGTATTTTGTGAACCACCGAAATAATTCCTCATCGCATCACCAGTTCTGTTATTATTATTTGACAGTTCATCTAGAAATTCGCGCACAACGATTATGAACTTCTCCTTCACCGGACATTCTCTGAATAATTCCGTGTCAGAGGTTAGAATCGACACAATATTTTGAAACATCCCGGGAATTTCGTTTCTATCTTTGCACGAAACTATTTGTTTCAACATTTTTGCTGCCAACACACTTAAGCACATACTTTCTACGTAAGTATTCACCTCGCCTCGTTCAAATACTTGACCCTGGAATGAATTAACTTGATATTTCACACACCAACTGACATTTAAGCTTCGATTTTTAGGTTAGATTTACTTACGTCACAATCTTCATCAGTTCCGAATGGATCGCGATCTGTTAGCGCCCAGAACAGCAACAACACTGTACATTTCTCTTCGGAAACAGCTTTCATCACATCCACGCAGGCTGCAAGAAGTGTTACGCGGGATTTTTCAGCTGTCACTGAACTTCTAAAAGTGTTTATTTCGAGGTTATCCAGGTGCGTTTTATGTTTTAAATGTGTTATTGTTTACGTACTTTGACAGTTTACCAACACTATTACGCACTAGCGGCTCGCTATCTTCTAGTAACTGCATCACTGTACGCCACAATGTCACTAGATACTCTGAAAATACACCGGGTTTATTCTAGAAAATCGACTGCACTACATGGTCAAATGTCAGATGAGATTTTAACCTTACCACATTTTATCCGCTTCTGACCAAAGAGTAATTCGCCATTTTCTACTAGAATCATTGCTACAACATAGCGACAACCAACGCAGTTATTCAACGCGGAAAACTCTAGTAAAATATCAAACACTTCTTCCAAGTACGGCTGCTCAAAACTATCCTTCGCGAGATTGTTAAAACACGTTCGAATACAACACAACACAGCCGTTACAACATCATCGTCTGCGGCGTACACTTGCTCCTTGTAATAACCGAACGGATCGCCGCCATCTTGCCGGCCAAGTGTCATGGCCGCCTGTGCACAATGGCTGACAATGAACAGCGCTTTGCCGCATAACCTCTCGTCACATGTGATGATTTCCGCGAGTTTTTCGATGAATTTCACGGGATTCGCGGCCAGAAACGCGGTTAGACTTGTTTTAAATTGTGGTACAATTGTGCGGGTGAGGTTTTTCTCCTCATTGGGTATTTCTAGAGTGTTTATAACGAATTCTGTGTGCTGCGTTTGGAGACAACAGATCATGAAGTTTAAGATAAACTCTCTGATATCGGCGCTGTCATGTGACAATTTTGTTAAAAGATACGCACATGTATCTGCAAACGGCGATTCACATATGTTTATTGATACGTGTAGTTCTAAATGTAAACTTGTACGTTGATAGAGAGACTTGCCAATGGTGAAACTGTGCTCTACAACTGCGCTTTGTTCACTGAGCATGCGCAACAGTTCTTGCCAAAGCAGAGAGCCGCTGTCAATGGCTTGCGTGCTGAAATAAATATTTATATAATCATCTTTGACAATCCTATTGTAACTATTGTTTGTAACTAGTGGAAATTCGTAGCACGGGGCCGGAAAAATTGATTTACTTACTTCGACGTAAGGAGAATTACGATGTCCATGTAAATACTTGCAGATACAGCATTACGTGCACTGAGAATCCACAGACTCTCTTGAATAATTGTTTCTATGCTCAAAACTTCGGCAAAATCGGGTGAAGTTTTTAGTAAATGCAAAATCTGTAACACAAAAATACAAGTTTTAAACTAACCGTACATTGTACACTCCGGGGAGAGCAACGTCTTATGTTTCCCGACGTGTAATACATCGACGGGAAAAATGGTGGTCGCTCCCGAGGTGTAACTACTATTTTTTCCCCGATCGCGAGTAGAAACACTTAATTTCAGTGCGAATTCTAATGATTCGGAGCGAAATTACAATCATTAGCAGCCGTTGGCGATGGTCCCCGTGCAACGCGTACCACGGACAACAGACATTTGTTTACAAAAAACCTTTGGCAAAATCTCCTGCTAGGGAAATTGTTGTCTTATTTCGTACCTAGGGGAGTAAATACTTTACTTGTGTATGTAAACTGATTTCTGCTATTGATCACGGGAAAAAATGGTAGAATTTCTGCTGATTTCTGGGGGAATTTGAGGTTAAACCTATAAATACCTGTAACAGCACACCGTGGATGTAATTCTGATCCGCACCCGTGCGTTTGAGGTTAGAAAATAACTCCTCTAAGAGTGCGTTTCGTCTGTGTGTCTGCACCAGCGGTACTAGGGCTTGGGCGGCGAGTTCACGGGTTTTCAACACCCGATTGCCAGCGCACAGTTTCACGTACGGTATAAAGTCGTCCAGCTGAAATTGGTCAAGTATTGTATTGTGCCGGGCACATCGTATAAATCCAGGTGATTACTTCGGTACTTTCCGCGGCGTTTTCTTCCACCGTCGATGGATAGAGCCGAGCTAGGAGTAGTAGTATCGGGTACAAGGCGACTTCCTTGTACAATTCACAATGCGCTGCTGTTAATAGCCGTAGCTGGTCCAGCAGGAAGTCGTGTAGTGTTGGATGCCGTAAGAAGAACACCCGCGCCGTCATCCGGTTGCGAATATTCAGCGCTTCTTTGGACCGCTGCACGCCAAACACGCGGGTCATCAGGCTGGCGAAGAGCAGCGTCGCTGAATTACGCTCCTACACAAATAATAACAATAATCATTGCTTGGCATTTGAAGCCCGACCGGGCTACAAATACATACAAGAACAATGGTGGTCCTTCCCTGCTATTCTTTTGCGCGATCGCGAGTAGAAACACTTAATTTCATGAGGAATTCTAATGCATCGGAGCGAAATTACAATATTTAGAAGCCGTTGGCGATGGTTCCATGCACCGCGCACCACGGACAACATGGCATTTGTTTACAAAAAAACCTTTGGTCTGATAAAAACTGGAGGTGAGTATGAATGCAAGTCTGCAGGACTTACCGCCCAGGTTTTCCTGCTGAAGCCCAGGATGGAAGCGGTGATACCGGCGGCCAGGTACGGTGTAACCACCTCGCCTAGCTGCGTGTGGCGGTACAGGGCACGGAGCACGTTCATCCCGTGTGTCCGGGTCTCCACACCGTCGCCGTGACCGGTGGCCAGCTGGAGAAGTGTGTCCATGCAGCGGGCAAAGTGTGCACTACTTCCACACTGCAGTTCACTCGTAATGATCGCCTGCAGAACATAAACAACACTGGACTTGATATAACTCTGCATTTTCGACGATCATCCACAGAAAAAAACGCTAAATATCTGCTGGATTCGTTAGAATGCGCGTTCATCAAGACACTTCTAGGGAAATTAGAGGATCAATTGATTAGAAACCGACTTGGTATAACGTTTCGTTTGATCAATCTCCAAATCACTCACTTCCACAGTCGCAGGCACAGCTTGGCAAAGCGCACGTAAAAAATAAATAAATAATAATAAATATCCGATGGATTCGTTAGAATGTGCGTTCATGCAGACACATCGAGGGAAATTAGAGGATCAATTGAGTAGAAACCGACTTTATACAAAGTTAATTTTGACTACAATGCGGACATCGCTTGGCCACGTGACCCACAGTCATTCTGGATCGCTCTGTATATCGTTAAATAGCATTAGCATTGTATAGATCATCCGCAGAGAGCTAGATGTTGTCTAGATCATCAGCAGAGAGCTAGATTGACCCTTTGACAAGAGTTTAATTTCACAGAATTGACCACAACAGACTTGACCAACGATTGGACAGTACTACCCCCTTGGCCGATTTAGAAACCCACTGACTTCTTACCTGTATCATGTAAGGTACACCGGCGCTACGTCGTGTTGCGCAGAGCTTGTTGTTCGCGTGCGTCTTGCCCGCGATGGCGCTCATGATGTCCGTCAACCAGAGAACAGGCAGCTGATGCAAGACTTCCGAGTTGCACCTTGACAGAAAACACACAACACCAGCTCAAATACCACTGACGACGCTACAAATACCGCTGGCCAGTACAAAGTTTGATAAATCCATTACTCACTTCCACAGTCGCAAGCACAGCTGGGCAAAGCCCACGTACGCTTGTTCAAAGGCGCCGCGGTGCTTCGTCTCCGTGAGCAGCACGCTGAAGTGTTCGCCGATCTGCAACACTTGCTCCTCGCCGACCAGCTGCGGAATCTCCAGTCGCAGGGTCAGTTCACCGAGTAACAAGGACACTTCCTTCACCGAGCGCCACGCGCACACGAGTAACATCTGCGCGGTGATGGTGGCGTCCTCCGCACAGGCCTCCTGGTCCATGGGCAGGTGTCCTTCGGGCGAAGAGCTGTTCACGATGGGCCCGACAATGGTGCATACGTCGAAACAGGTTTGAATTACGCGCGCGACAAGCGACTTCCAGTACGAGCACTTGGCACTGCTGGTGGAACTATGTAGAAACAGAACAACACACGTAGTTTTGAAAACTGTGACCGTCAAATGACGGTCACAGTTTCGAAAATTGTGACCGTCAATTGACGGTCACAGTTTCGAAAATTGTGACCGTCAATTGACGGTCACAGTTTTTAAAACTGCGACCGTCAAGTGACGGTCCACGCTCACCTGAACAGATATTTCTGCATTAGATGACGCAGGCAGAACAGGGTGCCATGCATCGGAGCATTGGCAGCAGCGCGCAGCAAACTTTCTTTGCCGATCGCGACTTGCGTCTGTAATTGTTGCAACACTGTACGTATCAGCTGATACTCGGGTGTTCTTTCCTTTTCCGTGGGCCGGAGTTTTAACAGTGTAGCCATGAGTACAGGCGAGTAACCAGCGGTCTCCAACATGTACGCGGCCGTGACAGTATCAGCAGGCTTAACACTCGCCGCTAAAGCCAACGCATCTTGGATAAACCGTGCGGTGTCTTCAACAGTCTACAATAGTAATTAGTGTGACGCGCAATCGGGATGATCGGGGTTCGATCCCCGCTAAGAAGTGTGTATTTTTATTTATGTAACATATTCTAATAATTATTTACTGACTTGTGGGATATGTGAAAACAGTTTTGTGGTACAATTGCACGCTGATATGTATTTTTTTAGTACAAGTGTCGGCGAATCAGGATGATCGGGGTTCGATCCCCGGTAGGAAGTGTGTATTTTTATTTATTTAATAAATTCTAATAATTATTTACTAACTTCCGGGTTGTATTACGAACGATTTCTGGTGAAACTGCACGCTGATATGTAATTTTTACCGTGAATCGGGATGATCCGGGTTCGATCCCCGCTAAGAAGTGTGTATTTTTATTTATTCAATAAATTCTAATAATTATTTACTGACTTCCGGGTTGTATTACGAACGATTTCTGGTGAAACTGCACGCTGATATGTAATTGTTTGTTTCACTTACGTGTAATTTCATCAATTCCGGCGAACATTGGTCCAACAGTGCTACCGCTAGTCTCTTGTTGCTCTCGTAACTGTCACTCAAACACAACAACATGGCGTCCGCTTCGGCGCGTTTCCACAGATTGTTCTGCACACTGAATGGTGCGTATATTTTCAGGAAAATCGGTTTGACGAGTGTCAGTATCTGGAGACAGATAACGCGGCGACTGAAATTCGCTCCCGGGAATAAACTATCAAATATGCAACCACGCAGGTTGATTGCGAATTCTTGGTAGTGCGATTTCTTCTCGAAATACGCGGTTAGTTGTTCTGGCGGTGGCAGATGCATGTAAATACGAAACATCGCGTCGTAGCCGGCATCGAAACGGATTAGAATCTATGGAGCAAATCACATCATGGCTGTATTTTCAACCAGAGGGGAATATTTCATTTATAATGCCTGTGGCACACCTGGCCAAATGCATCGAAGAGCAATTTTATGATCTACTGTTTGATCGAAGAGCACTGATGGTCTGCTATATCATTGAAAGGGCAATTCAATGGTTTGCTGTTTCATTGAAGAGCAACTGTTAGCCTCCAATTAACCAAAGAGCAACTGATGGTCTGTTATTTCATCGAAAGGGCAATTCAATGGTCTACTGCTTCATCTAAGGGCAATTTGATGGTCTGCTATGCATCAAAGGACATATCGATGCTCTACTGATTCATCGAAAGCAATGTGATGACTTACAGTTTCATCGAAAGATCTTTTAAATGCTCTTCGATGGGTGTACCACAGGCATTAAACATGAACCAAGTGGGCATATGATGTTTGACACATAAAGACAGCTCTTGCGGACGTACAAGAGGCCTATCAAGCGCGTTACTTACCTTCTTCATTAATGACATAACGTGTTGCCGTGAAGACGGCAGTTGTGTATTGATATTATACTTTAGAAACCGCACGATATACTGCAGTTCCCATGCGGTGAAGAGTTCAGTGCTCTTCTGACTCTCAGCGATCAACGACAGACTGGCAATGCGTATATCATCGGTCTGATGGCACATACCCAGGTTGAGAACACTATAATCCAACAGTCCTCGCCATTTGTCACTCGTCTCGTTCATTTTAACATCGATTTTACGCGTAATCAGAGTGCATTTCAACAACAAGCTCAGCTGCACTTCGTTATCAACCGGCCACTGTGATAATCTGGCGAATAAATACAATACTTTGTGTGAAAAAAGTGTATAAAATACATCAACTACGCACTTACATTGAGTCTAAGATACTTGGTTTTAGTTTAATAGCGTCGGTTAACAGATGCTGTAAATGTGTGTCCATTCTGTCAAGTTGCTGGACATTCCTGAGTTCAGACACCAACGGTGTCACCCAGATATTGATCCAGGAAACTTCTGTCGTCTCTTGCAAATGACATCGCATTAGGTTTTCATAACACGATAACACCTTACACCACAAATATTATTTTTACAGCATTGCTAGATTACAATAGTGACAAATACAGCCGTTAGTGCAGCGAAAATACTTACATAAGTCGCCAGTGATCCATCCAACGCTTGCTTTAACAAATGAGAAACTAGTTGAGGTTCTTTCGACAACATAACCTCACAGCCAGCCTCCTGCGCTATGACAGCTAGTGCTCTATACTTGGTACTGCGATCGGGCGATGTTTTAAGCACACTTTCGACAATAATATCCAGTAATTCATCGGCTAAATAAACGAACAAAATATAACACCGAACTATCACCAGCATGGCGAATATTGTTGTACGTACCGATAGTTGCACGATTCTTGGCCAGTTTGACCAAGTTGACAAGCGTGGACTTGGCCACATGACGAACAGTGTCCACATAGTGATCCAGATATGTCCAGATGTGATCCAATAACTTGGTAACAATTAACACCAACTCAATGTCACTTAACGGATTCAGCGTGCGGGATACTAAGAGTAAAGACCGATTCACACCCAACACTGTCGATGGATTACCAGCAGCACTGTAGAAAATCGAATTAGAGACAGGTGTAGTTTGAATAATTAACGCGATGCACTGATTACCTTTCGGCTAACTGTAATAACTTCTCACACATCACAAGCAAGACACTTTTATCGAACACTTTGTAACACAATTCCGCGGCAGCGATTACGTTCAATATTCCCGAACAAACGCACGCAATAGTTATGTCATCCTGTAGATCGACAGAACGGATACCCCATTTTGACACATCATTATTCAAACACATCTCTAGCAACTAAAATGCACACAAATATTATTTAAACTGGCAACGGTAGATGTATTTCCATTTAAACTTACAATTGTGTAGCCATTTTTCACGGAATAGTTCGCAGTTGTTACAAGAATAATGCCACAATTGTTCTTTGTATCGTACGAGACATTCGTGTTGTTTAAAATTGTAATGCACTGTTCAAATACAACGTTTGTATATTCGAGAATGATGGATTGAATATCGCACTGTTGACATACGGCCACAAAACACCGCGTGCAATTGTGAATATTTAACTGTAAATCTTGCAAAGCAACAGGCGAAATATTTCCACTAAAAAACAAAAAAAATATTAACCAGTGACATCTATGAATATACATAAGCACTAACGTATGCTTTCTCACTAACAGTGTACGCGGTGGTACACTATTATTAGTAACGTGTATATTTACCTTAGATCTTGCACAAGTCGTTTCAAATAATTCAATAAAAAGTTGAAAACATCTGTCAATATTAGCGACACACTAGTGACACCTGTTGGGAAATTCTCGAAACAATCGTTAATTGCATTGACGCACTCGTTACAGCTTTGAGCATTATACTCATCACTGGATTTTATTTTCACAAGTAATTGTTGCGATAATGTGGTCGATATTTGTGATTGTAAGTTGCTGTTCGCAAAAATACGCAAGATACTCTTCTTGACCGGACTTTTACTACTGCCATTCACAAATAAGTCACTTAATAAAGAAATTATATACTCTATATTATCAACGGAAGCGATTTTTAAATACAATGACACCTGAAATCAATTATTTTGTGATAGGTTAATCATGACAGGCACACAACTGCACAAAATACACTTACAATGCGGATTATTTCGATTTGTTCCATTGCAGAAGCAGCGTTGTTAAATTTGTCTAATATTCCCTTTATACCCTCGATCTGACATTGATCTAAACGAAAACATGCTAATTTCTGTCAACATTTTAACTAAAGTATTTATACATACCAATTAATACCTGTGGAACAAATAGTAACTGTTCTGTTTCATCTTTCCCTTTATACTTTCTGGCTTTACTCTTCATTATTAGTTCGTATTAATTGAAAGATTTGACACACAAATTCAAGTCTGACAGCTGAAGCACATGGATGTCAACACACTATGGCTGCGTTCGAGTTGGACAATTTAGTGCACTAACGTACCACGTGACCGGTTTTATACTCTAAATTGTGTATTAAATGAGGTTCGGATTTTAGGAATAGACATTGGGATTTGTAAAAGCACACTACGCCCTTAATTGCATATTAAAAATTAATCGCGACGATATTAAAATCTCCCTAATTTCGTTGCCTAAAATACTAAAATCTTGCATTCGAACACAGCCTATATCATAACCTAACTTTCGTATGTCAAAGTTGTCAGGACAAGATTTGATTTACATTTGAAAATGTGTGGAATATTTTGTGCCCTGTCGTGTTCATCTTGTCCAGATAGTAAAGAATACTTAGAAACTACCGTAAGATAATGATTTATACTTCTGCTACGTATTATTTCAACGTATACGATTCTTTTTAGTACGAAAAATGCAAGGAAAATTTAAAACGACGAGGTCCAGATGACAATAGTTCTGTTTTTACAGCTTTAAACGAATGGAATTTCTTGTTAGCAAGCAGTGTGCTATGGCTGCAGGGAACTGAGTTAACAAAACAACCAATTGAGACAGAAAAATCATGGTTTTTATATAATGGCGATATATTTGGTACAATAACGTTCTTTCCAAACATAAAACACGATATATTTGTGTAAGTATTTTTGATTTACAGCCAGTGACATTTTGTCCACCGCGGAAAGACAACAAAATGGCGATACAAGACCATTATTGGATGCCATTGAAAATTCTCCTAATCCAATGTGTGCTCTGTCAAAAATGTGCGGCCCATTTGCGTTTATTCTAATCGATAAACGAAACTTGAAATTATACTTTGCGCGCGACACATATGGCCGCCGTAGTTTACTGATTGGCAAACAAAACAACCAATTACTATTAACCAGTGTAGCGGTACGAAACAAGCAATTAAAACTTATAGAATTACCTGCTTTAGGAATATTCTGCGTAGATTTAACACTGAATAACTTAAGTTCAATCACTTTATATCCGTGGCGTAGTTCGAACCAAGACTTTTCACTGAAACTATGTGAATTACGCGAGTTTTTATCATGCGCTGTCATTTGCACGGCGGACAAATGTGAGGTTATAAATACCAGTGTAGCGATACTGAACGAACCCGATCGTGTGTTTCTGGAAACAATTGAAAAACGCACTCTAGATGCAGCGTTCGCGGCGATACAAACAAATGACGGTTGGATGCAACGCGTCACGCGATTGGACGCGCTACTGTGCGATGCGATTGGTCGACGAATAGCCAATCAACCGGCGTATTGCAGCGAGTGTATACGTCAAAAACAAAGTTGTGAACATTCGCTTGTTGGTGTGTTGTTTTCCGGTGGACTTGATTGCGCGATACTCGCATTAATGGCTGACAAATACGTCGCGAAAAATCGTAGTGTAGATCTTATGAACGTCGCGTTTGAGAAGAACGGTAGTTACGAGACGCCGGACAGGTTAACCGCACGTCAAACGCTCATAGAACTGCAAACGTTGAGGCCAGGTAGACGGTGGAACTTGATGGAAATTAACGTAACCCGGGAAGAATTGCATATGGCGAGATGTGAACGTATTAGTGATTTGATATACCCGTTGGAGAGCATTCTGGATGAGAGTCTGGGCTGTGCACTGTGGTTCGCGGCGAGAGGAAGAACTGACGAGTATATATCTCCGTGCAGGGTAAGCTATAACCTCCATCTATACTGTTCCTAACCTAACAATCAATTCACATCATCAATGACACTAGAAATTATGACGTCATGTTCGATTACGCGTACACGAGTTCTACAACGGATTAAAACAATGTTCTACTGCACGAAAACACATTTACAGCGTACAAGTCGCTACAGAACGTCTACTACAAACGTGTAATATGTATTTTCATATTATGTTTGGTTATAATCTTTGTAAAAAAGTTTTTCTCATATCAAACAAGCATCATATTAATGTTTCGTCAATGATTATGGTCTAATGTGAGCTACTTCTAAGTTATTTGGCCTTATTTTCAATCACAAAGAGCATTGATAGCGCGTTTGAAGCAAAATTGTTTCTTTTAAAACCAATGTATTGTCAAATTTGAATGATTTGAAGTTTGCCATGTGTAAAACGCACTGTTGAACACTATCTGCAGGTACTGCTGGTTGGTATGGGTGCTGACGAACTGTTCGGGGGCTATACCCGTCACAGAGCCGCATTTAAACGTGGCGGTTGGGCGGAACTAACCCAGGAACTCGATACCGACTGGCGGAACATATCACATCGCAACCTGGCACGAGATGACCGAGTTATCTCTGATCATGGACGTCAACTGCGCACTCCATACCTAGATGAGAGTGTAGTGGACTACATAAGACACCTGCATGCTTGGCAGAAGTAAGTAAACACTTGGGGCTCTTCTTCACAGCTATATACTAACATTTCTACTAGCATTTTTCCTCTAAATCTTCCACTATTACTAGCGAAAATCGCGTGTTTTTATTGCATTGCTACAGAACGATAGTATCCATGTTAGTAGAAATACTTAGTAGGTTAAAAAAAAAATAAGTATAACAATATTAGAAAAAAATGCATATATTTGCATAAATGCTTTCTACAGACAAATATTACACAGTCTCGAATATCAAGAAAGTTGTTCGTTCGGAAAATGACACTGCATTCTAACCTTAGAAATTGCCGCAACTGTCAAAATGCGAGAACGAAAAGTGCGGGAAATTTGAATGCAATGGCGGGTATGGCTGCGGCGGGAACTTCAAATGTACAGTACGGCTCGCGCTGCACGCTCCCTCGGTCAACGCGGATTCATTATAACGCGCAAAACAGCACTAAATGTACAGTAATTCGCTATAACTCTTCATGAAACCACAATTATGGAAATTATGGATGAATTTATAGACAATCACCCTCGTATGGGCTAGTTTAACGCGGTTTTGTTCAGCGCAGGAGCTCATGGGGCTTGTAACGCGCGCGTTAAGCAAGAGTCTTACTGTAACAGTTGCTATTTCTAGATGCTACCCCAGCGAAACTATGATTCAAGGATTCGGGGACAAATTATTGCTACGAACGATGGCGTACCACTTGGGGCTGACCCAAGCAGCCGTGCTAAGGAAACGCGCCTTGCAATTCGGCTCCAGGATTGCCAACAGTAAAGAGAACGCGCACGACAAGTCGCCGAGACTTTAAAACGATCTTCTGTGATAGAATCTTTGAACAATCGTTAACATAAACGGTTGTATGTTACGTTGAAATTGTATTAAACAATCGTATGTATCGCTTGAATGGATAAAATATGATCATGATGGTGTTATTCAACAGAACAACATAACCTCTAAACTCTAAACACGTTCGCTGATACAATCTGTTAACATAAACGGTTGTATATTATGTTGAAATTGTATTAAACAATCATAGTTATCGCTTAAACGGATAAAACCAGATCATGGTGGTGCTATTTAACAGTACAATATAACCTCTAAACTCTTACTACGTGCTGTGCGCTTCACTGTGGGCCAGTGACTGTTGATAATAAGCTTCCTCGAGCTCCCGCACATGCGCCTCCAACGACGCCACCTCCTCGAACCGCATCGCTTCCCGCGCCTGCTTGATGTAACCTTTGACGATGTTCATCTGCTGGATCAGCGGGTCCGACGCGGTGTCCGTCACCAGGTGCTCGGTGGCAGCGACCGGTGACCAGCCCGAGTGCCACGTGACCCGGGGTGGGCGCAACACTTGCGGAGTATGCAGCACGGGCACGTCCTGCTGGTATCTCTTGCGTTTCTCCAGCAGTTCTGCCGGCGACGGCAAGGATGGCAACGAGAGCAGACAATCCTTGATGTAGTTCGAGGTGGATCGTCGAATGGCCGCTTGCAGCGTCAGCGCTCGTGGAATATCCGCGTTCAACGGAATCGCAGCGATCTTTTTGCTGATCAAGTCCAGGGCTTCGCCCTGTCGGGCAATGCTGCCCCGGAGGATTTGCGTGTCGGAGAGACTGTATGTGGATTCGCCAGCATGTAGACTGGCGCACATCTAACGAGAGCACATGATTCTTAGCCATTACTGAAGCTCGGATGCCACTAAAGTCTATTCAAATCCATACAGCAGTGACGTCATACAAAAAAACTAACGAATTATTAAGAAGTTCGCGCCTTTTAGGGCACTACGCAGTGCTTATAGACTTGTACGAGGCCAATGTGTAAGAAAAAGAACATTTGTTTAGTGCAGGGTGTGAATAAAGTGTCCCTGATGTGACGTCACTGCCATATGGATGTGAATACACTTTAGTTTGAGCTGGAGACATGTGTTTACCTTCGTGTATTGTTCAACATCCGGCTCAATTTGCCGTTTGCACAGACAGAGCTCGTTGTACAAGTCACAGATGATCGGATGTACAGTGCGGTTCATCTGCAGTCGTCTGCGACTCTCTAGCAGGACATTACAATGCGTACACAGACGTAAACTGTTGGTTTCATCTAGATGGCGCGGTGGATTGGGGTTATCGGACACAATGCCTGATATAATATCACCTAGGGACAGTTATACACTGTAGAATACAAGTTACACATTGCTGTGAACTGTCAGACATCGTAGAAAAGCACATTCACTACACAAATTCACTGTTTTATAGTTACACACTGCTGTAAGCTGTCAAACACGTTAGCAAAGCAAATTTACTGCACTAATTCTCTGTTCCATAGTTTTATTTAATTTATTACTTTGATTTTTAGCCACAATTAAAACAATTTTCAAACAATTAATTTACGTCATCTTTTAGGAAAAACCTAACAAACATAAATATCACTACACATTTGTAAATATATTTTTCAATCGACATTTTATTCGTTTTTTTTTTATCATAAATATGGACGAAAACACCACTAATGTAACTAAAAATGTTAATAAATATTTCTATTAAATGATTTTTCGTTCATTTTTTCGTCAAAATTAGTTTTATTTTGTTTTCTACTATTGGCAATGCCGAAAACTAATATTACACGTTTATAGTAGACGTTCTATAGCGACTTGTACGCTGTAAATGTGTTTTCGTGTAGCAGAACATTGTTTTAATCCGTTGCAGAACTCGTGTAAACGTAATCAAATATGACGTCATAATTTCTAGTGACAGTGCATTGATGACGTGAATTGGTTGTTCGGTTGAATGCAGTGTGTATTTTTCTGTACTTACGCGCCATCTGATCGGATAAAAATGAAGTACACGCATGACACATGATTGCACCACATAACCTACAATGATGTTGGCGTCTTGTCAGGTTAAACGAGCGTGCACACTGTGGGCACAGGTTGACACTGCTGCCATCTAGCCACTCCACAACCTGCTGTTCCCTCTGACGCCGATCACTAGCACTATCCACCCGTAACAACTGATCCAGCCGTATAATCAACTTGTTAGTCTCGGTAGCAAAGTGTTCCAGCCTACTACAGCTAAAACAAACACTTTTATCTAGCTTGTCACCTGTCACAGAGTAAACTACTGTCATGTCACACTTTAAAACAGTATTGCCCTACCGAATTGCCTTGAAATACTTCGTATGCGTGCGAATATACCCGATTTCTTGCACTTCTGTGTCAATATCATACTGTTCAATGCTCGCTTTGATCGATTCCAAATCTTCATCGAGCTTGAGAAGAATCTTCTTCGTGGCTTTACCGAATAAATCTACAAAACATGGGGTGTCAAAAGTGAGGAGTCGAAACGCGACGGTTTCAGGTTACCTTTCAACGATTTCAACACATCTTGATCCTCGGGATGGTTCTCCTGGAAGTGGGTTTTAAGCCGATGGAAACTCTTCAAGTCGGCCTTGCAAATTGGGCAGAGAAAACCCTCAATAATATCACTTTCATGACAAGATTCTGCCATCGTTTCACGAACTGACAGCAGCTGTCATTATTAGTTTACGGTTTTGCCAAAGGATAGCGCCACGCGTTACGTATTAATTTACGCGGTCGCCGAGAGATAACGCCACCAATTGTCATTGTTGGTTCATGCGTTCGCCAAAGGATGACGCCACCAGTTACATATTAGTTTACCTTTTCGCCAAGAGATAGCGCCACGGGTTACATGATGTGATTAAATGGAAAAAATATCTATGATTCTCGATGTATTATTATTGAATTATTGAAGTAGAGATTAGTATAAAATATGGTTCGTCAATTGTATGGAAATATGATTACAATTCGTAATCATATTCATGATGAGCTTATTGCTCGCGATAGATTTATATGTATGTAATCCGATTTATTTGTATGAAACCCTGTGTTGAACTCTGACATTTCACCAAAGAACGGTGTGTAATGATATAATTGATTGTTTGCGCCGATAATAGCGTTAAATTCATTGCACGTTTGACAAAGTTTACTTTTGACATGTTAACAATAATCACACATTTTTTTTTGCTTCATCGTGCAAATGTACAGATTTACGGGCACATTTCCGCGTTCCGTGTCACAGTACGATAATAAACTTTGGTTACCTTTTTTCCTTTTAAAAGAAATCGTTTTCAATGGTGAATGGGATTTTTCGTCCGCGTGCACAACACCAGAGTTATGTGGGTTGCGTGACGCACAGGGGCACCGTTTACATAAATGCCTCCACGACGATAATACAGTCGATAAATTATTGATACGTACGTTTGATATCGATTCATAATTTACGCGGGTTGAAATAGTCGTGTTATCACGTATGCACGCGAACATTTTTTGTTTTTGTATGATAAATTCACAATTAATGTTCGGATAAGGAATGAAAATACGAACGGTGTTATTTATAAAGTAAGGTTAGAACACTGTTTGACAGTTTAATTTTCAATATGTGTTAAATTAATAATAGTTTGCAGTGTTTGACAATTTTCTAAAGTGTCTATCGTCATTAATGATTTGTCAATATGTTTTAATTGGTGTACCGATTAATTTGACAGTGAATATTTAATGCAATTATGAAATGTCACATCGATAAAATGGCTGTTTTAGAGCACGTATATAAATAGTTATTTAGTATATTAGTACACAAAGCTCCTACCTTATTTGGTATTACTGTTGATGATATTTGTGCTATTATTCTTGATTAATACCTTTACATAATGATACTATGCACATTGATGACAGATGTCTGTGTTTGTGGTTTGTATAATCGATGTAATTTCCTTCGCTGCCAGTGATTCACATCACCTGTTGACAATACACCGTATCCGACCCTCAGATTATCAAATATGTACAAATACACCACCTACATACACAAGTCTAACCTTCAAACCGCGTATATGTCATAAAAAGCACTACTTTACATTTGACAGTAGACCAAAGTAAATTATGACTTCTTCTTTTTCTCACCATCACCGTTGCGTAGAGTAAGAAGAAGCAACGCAGAACGGAATACATTAGGCTTTTGTTTTTTTTTATTATTCATGTTTGACGTGTACATAAAAGATATATTTGTGTGTGTGTGTGTGTGTTGTTGTCGTAAGAAATAAGATTTGCCACTCTGAAAGATAAAATACTGTTTGTGATGCGAATATAAAGCTTGTTCACGCCTTGCAAATTTACATACGCTCCAAGAGGAAAATAAAAGTGACATTTATAGGTTATGTGCGTGCTTGTGTGTGTGCTTTAGTCAATCAAAAATAAAATTATCGCAAGTAAAATACTCACAGCACATAGTTGTGCTGGATAAAATCAAAAGTAACATTGTGAGAGACAACTAACAATATTACACAAGTGAAAATTTCAAGATGCTTAATAGCAGTGCGTTAGTTCAGATATCCAATACTAGATGTCGCTAGTGAACGTACATCTATAACAAGTGCATTCTAGTGGTGGAAAATATTATTACAGATAACGTAAAGTAAATTATATCTGTGCAGTAGACTTTTTTTTCCGTAAAATTTGTTATATTTTAATTAAAAATTGTATCAAATCGAGGTACCTTTTTATTCGTACGTTTTTTTATTTTTACTTTCAAGCGCATTTGGGATTAATTTTTTCTGATATTGCCGATAAAGTCTCGATTAAGTATTTGACGGGAGAAAAAAAGAAGCTCAATAATATTACATTCCAACTTTTAATCAAGATGAGAAAAATGAGGTCATTTGGATTACGGAAAAAAAAAAACCAGATGGTATAATTAAAAAGTTTAAAAGCAGAAACAGTAATATCGTATTTCATTACCAGCCCCCCCCCCCAGATTAATTATTAGGCGGGGGCAAACAGCAGTAATGAATGTGCAATGATAGATGTCAAACATTAACCTCACATTCAGCGGCTAACTGATTTGATTACAAGTTAGAAGGCCAAGGGGCGATATTCACCTGTTTTCGTGTTTAACAAACAATAGCGTATCGCACGCCACGTCAAATTGAATAAAACTTGCCCATCCTGGGTCTACTGGGAATTCGTCTTTCGTGAAGACTTCTTCTTTGCTGGGGAAAAACGAAATAGATTCAAATTGAATTAGGAACTTGGCGTAGTGAAACCTTCTGTCAACTTTGCACATGAATTCTTTCGTACGAGAATAGTGTTTTCAATACTTTGTGTGTTGTGAATCATTGACGTGACTACTATGTATTTTTAAAATCTTCCATGCTTGTAAGTTTGACGTTTGTTGCCACTAACCTATATAGTTTAGAACTGGAAAACAATCGACGACGCATGCGCACCACTATTTCTACTTGCATCGTTATTGTTTTGTTTTAGGCGCGAAATTTGAATCTATCGCTTGCTGTTATCTTCAGTTAGTTTAATTTAAAATGTACGTATACATCTGGATAAATGTCCGGATGTTTCACAGTACAATCCTGTAACGGGACCGTGTAATGACCACAAGAGGCGCGGACTGCAGGATAATTCATTTGAAATTAAACTTTTCTATATATGTGTATGTGGTTTCTCATTAAAAAGTTAGCAAAAGTTGAGTTTGGCGTAATGACGGCTGGGTACTATGTTCTAATTACGGGCCTGTCCACAAGGCGCGGGGTGGGAGGGTATATGCACGAAATAATAATTAATTTTTTTCATACTAATTATATTTTATAAGTGCACTTTTTTGATTTTTTGGTATTTTAATATGGATTTGCTGTAACTTTAAACTGTAATATTTATTTAATTTCACGTGTATTATATACCGAGGCTTCATGGCATGTTTCTAAATGAATTTACGGCCTTAAGGGTTATCATTTTATAGCCTGTTATCAGCAGTAATATTTTTATACTTGTGTGCTTTTTTGGGTGGCGAAATATCTACCTTAATATCACAGAACGACAGAGCTTTTAAGCTTTGATTACACTGTTACAAAAAAAAAAATAACGGACGAGTGTTCAGTGGTACGAGTTCATATACGTTTTTTTTTTGCAATTAAATCCCGTGCTTTTTTACATGAAGCTCTAACTTATGACATTGAGATAAAGCTGCATTTTTCCCTTGTTTTACATTTTGAAAGTCATCAGAGAGCATTTAAAATGTTTTCAAATGTAAGATTAACGCATTATTGAACGACCCGGTATTATCGAGGTGGTCTAACCACAGGGCTAAATTTTAGGACGACAAATTCGGCTTGGTATCAGTTCATTTTTAAATATTTCATTTCAATGACAGATCAGGAGGTCATGAAACACAAACCTTGTGTTTTGATTAATGTAATTGACAAAAAAACATGTAGTTTTTGTTCCATGACTCCCAGATGTGTCATCGAAATGTAATATTTCAAAACTGTTTTACTGGATATGCAGAAATGTTTGAACAATGCATCATATTTTTGTTTATTTACCTTATGTCGCAGATTTTTTGGGACACTCGGTATATATATATATATATATATATATATATATATATATATATAAATATAATGTTATTACAGTTAACACTTCACTTGTTTTAACGATATTATTCCTCCGGCATTAATTAAGCACCAAAACGACATTTCAATTCGTAGAAATGTTGTAATTAAAATTCTATCAGTATTGTCATACTCCCACCCCAGTCGAACAAATATGTCGTTATTTGTGTCTGTTTCAATTCGAAACTACGACTGAAAACTTTGAATATCAACGAACGATATTAATGTTTAATTGTTCATGTTCTGCTATGCTACATAACATAAAACTAAATAAAAACTTATGAGAGACTCGAGCCAATTATAGTCTAGTATTATTCGCGTCCTTGCTCCCCGAGTTCATCCAGCTCGTGGTGAATGTACCTTTAATCTCTCTCTTTTACCGAACCTTTCATGCTCCGGCACGAGTCTTGTGTATTCTGCACGGGAGTGTTTGATATTTACACTGAAAAATTCCTCACTCCCGTCTACTTTGCGTCGTTTTCGTTAAATAAACACGATTTCACAGGGTAAACATATTAAAAAGAGCCCGCTTGCCTTTATACGTGGCACGTATTTAGATGTAATTGCACACAGGGCTCTCTCTCTTTATATATATATATATATATATATATATATATATATATATATATATATATATATATATATATATTCTAGTGCTGATTAGAGGGACATGATGTAGTGTTTAATCTGGAACATTTACCCGGACAATTTAATATTTTCTTTTCATTAACACTACAATGAATATTTTCGTCAATTTGGATTATAAATTATATGCAAACATATACCGGATGGTGACCGCGACACCGGAACACAAGACTGTAACATGTGAAATCATATTTTTATAATTTCCTGCTTCCCCTGTTATTTTAGAGCAAAAAAAGCTTCACGTAAATGTTGTAGAGCATACAAATTCTACACTGAAATCTATAAACAGCATCTCGCAACTGCACACACTAATTTCTTAGCCTTATCGGATTCGTTGGAGCAGCAGATTTAATACGAAACCGAACCGCTCCCGAACAAAAAATTATGCTCGAAAATCGCCTTTATTATATTGCAATTTGGGGCACATTATAGCTACTAGCAGGTTAGCACAATGTTGTACATTTTTCATGCTATTATTCCGGAAGATTAATAAATAGCGAGGTCATGCCTTTGAGATGGCACGAAATTACACTTGTACAATTGACTGTTTGACGTTTCTTGAACGCCTTTGCGAAAACAAAAGATGCTTATTCACAGCCACGCAGGATGAAATTTCAACACCCCCCCCCCCTCTCGCGGCACTGTCAAGGCCCCCGCGTCATAATCAAAGAATTAAACATAATGCCTTATGGAAGGAATGAAAAGGCTCGTTTAAATTATCCGAATTTTGGCGTCCGCCTTGTGAAACGTTTATTAGTAGATGTGCCTTTTAGAAAATTTGACAAGACATCCTCTAGATTTTCCTTTTTTCCCTCGGCCGGAAGTACAAGTCAGTTTCCATGGCATAAAAATTGTGCCACAAGTAAAGCATTTACTCCCTAGGGACGAAATAAGACAACAATTTCCCTAGCGGAGTGTTTATTAATAACAAAGGCGTTTGTAAACAAATGTCTGTTGTCCGTGGTACGCGTTGCATGGAAACATCGCCAAAGGCTTCTAGATATTACAATTTCGCTCCGATTTATTAGAATTCTTTATTTATTAACTGTTTCTACTCCGGATCGTAGAAGAACTAGTATATACACTTCGGGAGAGATCACCAGTTTTCCCGTCGATGTATTTGTCAAAGGACACTTCAGGAAAAATAAGACGTTTCTCTCCCTTGCTCTATACTGTACTATTTTTTCGATCTTTTAATAAAAAGATCTCGCTATCATATAATATATAAAAATTTGTAACTATCATTTGTTTATATTATAAACAAACTACTCCTGGATATAACCACTTTTGTTTCATTTGTTCCACGCGGTCCTTAGCAACGGGCATAAACAATAACGAGAAAACTTGTCGTGAACAGTTGAAAGTTGGGGTCACTGAAGTTGGTGCATCTAAACGGCCGCTGTGTAACGTACCGGTCGAACTTTCATAAAATGACGACGACGAGATGAATAATCGTTGTTGGGAGTTTAACCCAATGCGAGCCTCTCACGCCAACAAATGAGCAGCAGAGGCAAACAAATGAGTGGACATCAAGTGTGCGAATAGAATGGTGGCTACTGAATATATTTTTCACTAGCCATGAGGATCTATCGTTTCAGTGGCGTAGGCTAATACAGATCAATGTGGGACCACTTTGAGGTATTTTGCAATACCACATTATACACCAAGGAAGACAAATGTTTTATTTTTCCCGAGGTGTAATACATCGACTGGAAAAATGGTGGTCTCTCCCGAGATGTAACTACTATTTTTTCCACGATCGCGAGTAGAAACACTTAATTTCATAAAGAATTCTAATAATTTGGAACGAAATTACAATATTTAGAAGCCTTTGGCGATGTTTCCCGTGCAACGCGTACCACGGACAACAGACATTTGTTTACAAAAACCTGTGTTCTGATAAAAACTCTCGCTAGGAAAATTGTTGTCTTATTTCGTGCTTTACTTCTATCACCATTTTGATGGTATAAAAACAGTCTTCTTCTTCAGGTCGCGGGAAAAAATACCATTACTTTCTGCTTGAAAGTATAAATGTATGTATTTAACTATATGTACTTTAGAGTTCCATAACTTAGTAATTATTCACCGTTATTTGCATTCCACGAACAGCGAAGAAGTTGCTCCGAGTCCTTCGGCAACTCTAGCCAATTAAATATTAATTATCGGAAATCGAAAATGACGGCGCGAACACAATGGAAGAACACTTGGCCTCCATCTTGGTTTAGATATTGCACAAGTATGGTACTGATAGAGTTAACAGCACAACATCAAGCCTTATTTAACCTTTAATATATAAAAAAAAAAACGGGCCACCCCTGAGTTTAATTTCGGCACGGACCACTTACGAAACATACCGTTATCCGCTGTGGGACCACCGACTAAAGGAGCACCTCCCGATGCGTTTTACATAAGCCCTAAGACCCCCCTGAACTTTGTTAGACTTTGCGAAAATATTTTCGTTTTACCAGGCAGATAAAATGTGGTCCACTTCTTCTGTCGTAAAAGTGAAGAATATTTGTCAATTGTTCACAAAAAGAACAAATGTTCCGACAACTTGTAGTACCCGCAACACTTTTAGACGATCTTTCAACAGTAAATACACACAATTCACGTTGGTTTTTATTCTTGAAAACTAGGTACGAAAATACCACATGCTACACAAAATGCTAACTATTTTCACTACACTTTTTGACAGTTAGAATGTAACCTATCTAGCGAATAGATGCTTGCGAATTTTTCTATCAATTCCACAGAAACGAGTGTCGTTCAACACTGTATTCTGTATGGAGACTTTACCGTTATAACTTTTCCACTCCCGTGATCCATCTTATCATTTCGATTTGCTGGAAATCCTTTAAGCCAGCCGTTTAATAAAATCCACCATTGTAGTCTGTAGAAGCGTAGAACTGGTGTGACACGGAAAGAACTGGCAGTACGTACGTCGTAACTCTCTTCACCGTAGTACACATTCAGGAACCGTTTGTATAATTTTGCACTTAGGTTAAAGCTCATACATTTTGGGATTACTTGGGCTTTTTCAATCAAAGCACTTGATTCTAACACTTAACACTGGAATTATTTCACGATGCAAAGAAAAAGAAGACACACGCGCGCGGGTGGTACTATTTTTGTCCGCGAGATGGCGCTGAGATCGACTGTTTTTAAATTACTCGACGCATACAATTTTCAACATGGCGGTGAATGCAAGCGGGCGATGAAGATATCACATTGTAACGGAGCTAGGCAAGGCTGTATTATACTCAGCAATCATCTGATAAGACGCGAATGGCTTTTATAATGTGAAACAAAGTGTGACGTCATTCGTAGTGTGCAAGAATATGCGGGTCAGTCGAGCACTGAGCCCCAGATGAACATTTGTGCATGTAAAATGGTGAATAGATCTTTTATACAGCGTTTGACGTGCCTAAGATAAGATTGTGCTACTTGGTACGATCATTTGTGGAGTGTAAAATACTTGTGAAAATGTTTGGTGAAAAAGTTTTTTAATAATAATACCACGGAATATTATAAACCCAGTATACAAACAAGAATATGTATGGAATGTAATATATTACTAACCCTTAAGCGCTACATCTAAATTAATATTTAATTAAAACACAACACTACGCGACTGTTTCTAGCACCATGATGTAATTCGAATTGAATAAAACACCAATTACTTATCACACAGCTGTCAAATAATTTTTTTAATACGCCTGCTCTCTAGCGGCGAATGTATCAAACAATATTTTAAATAAACCGCGACAAGAGCTGTCAAAAATTACAGGATATTACTAGACATAAATTCTATTGTGGATTATATTTATACCAGTATGCAAACTGTGCGAAGGTATGTTTAAAATTATTTATGAACCATTTGCATAAATACGTGTGTGAAGTTAGCACTTCAAGGGTGCATTTAATGCCAACCAAAACAGAACGCATTTGCAGTACAAAAGACGCCCGGCAGTGCAACAGCGCCACTACGTTTGTCATTAATCATTGTGTAAAGTGGTGTTTGTGAGGTTATGTAGAATTATCTAGCGGTGAGAATTCCGCTGGAATGAATATCATGTATGATTTATTGTAAAGTGTGAACAAGTGCTACCAATATATCGCAGCAAAACTATACATATTCTCGTAATATTATTTTGCTAGATGCGACAACAGTTCGTGTATTTGTGATATTAGATGTGTCAGTTCAGAATTCGATATTTAATAATCTGTATTGTACAAATGTTACGATATCATTTGTAGTTGTCATGTTATTAGAACAAAACGATCTCATGATCGTCTATGGAAATAAAACTAAAGATATATTTAGACCGAAACTTTGATCAACACCGTGCACAATTTTAACTAATGGTAGGATATTTTAGTACAACATTCCAACACCAGATGTAGAAGGAAAACAATTATGACAGAATTAGGTTATATTTGACATTTAAGACAGTATAACACTGTCGTAAGGATTTAATGTTACTGAATAATTTATTGTTATACAACTCGTCGGTTTCGTAATGTTATTAATCTCGTTACGAATTAATATGTAAACATCTGTAACTGTATAGCTATTGAACATACGGTCTATGGGTGAGAATTGACAGTGTGAGTTTCATTTAATTATTATTTTATACGAAGTTTTAATGGTAAAAGTTTGTAGTATAAGCGTCAGTGTGATTTTTAATTAATACCGCGTCGATAAAACAGGCATTAATGACGAACTCAACTGCACTTTGAAGGGCCTTTGAGTGGAGTATAGTTATGATGTTGGCGACCCCTTATCTAATGTAGTTTAAATAAAATTGCAGTGTAAATTGAAGTGTTTGACGATAAAAGTTGTGCAAATAAAATGACAGAAAAAAACAAAATGGAGGCGATTATTTGCAGGCACGATCATTATATTGCACACAGCTGGCGTCATGCCAAGATATTTCTGCATATGTGAATGTTGTGTATTACATGTGTGTTTCTACGTGTGCGTGGGCGTCCGGTGGTAGGGCACGTGCCCCCCTGGAAATTTCTTCACCCGCCCCTGGACAAATTTCTGCGGACGCCCATGTATGTGTGTTTCTGCGTATAAGTACTACATTAGACACACGTAGCTCACTCACCTCTATTCAATATTTAACAGTGGCGTGCATAGGGTTATTTACTATCACTGAGCAAGTATAGCAAAAAAATACTCCAATTTGATTAAGAAAAAAATATGGGAAATCTTTCTAGGGTAGGGTAATAAAATACTATATATATATATATATATATATATATATATATATATATATATATATATATATATATACATATATATATATATATATATATATACGAGGTGTGTTAGAATCGTATATGAGAATCAGACCGGATGTTCTATTAAATCTTACGCGACCAAATAAAATTTCACACTCGATCGAGTTCGACAAGGTTCGCCCTTCGTCACGATACCACCCCCCCCCCCACACTACAGTGCTGCCCTCTGCTCAACCCGGATGGAGAGTCAATGCACGTACTATTACGCGTTTAACACTGGGAAACGTGTATCGTGAATTTCGATATCCGAATACACCGCATACATACATTCATACGTACATATATACATACATACGTATATACATACATTGAAATGTTCGTTTCAATTTACAAGTATTTGATGTATGTATGTATTAAACATACCTATAAAGTTGTATGTACATATGTTATATAAGTAGGCATGTATGTATATATATATGTTACATGAATAGGTATGCAATGATGTGAATATAACCATTAACATGTTTCTCTAAAGTATAAATACTGAATAATCCGCGTATTGTATTTTGTTTTTCTATATGTATTATTCAGAAATCACGATTTTTCTAGATTTACATGTTAATCCTCCATTGTCCCAGTATTCCTAGGACATCCGGTATATTGATTAAAATATAGACACTTTTAAAGTATAGCTATATTATATTGTTTTGTTCTCTATACTTTCTTCTCAGAACCGAATATCCGGCGAGCAAATTTGACATTTTAATATATTGCACAAACAAATCAGGAATACAGTCTGCATTCTTTATAAATTCTGATGGCATATCTTCTTGGCAATATCTGACATATATACAAATAATGTATATAAATATATATATATATATATATATATATATATATATATATATATATATATAAACAATACAGTTTGATAGTCAGATATCATATACACGTTTATACATATTTCGGATTATTCAGCTATAGTATATCCGTTATTCTGTAGCGTTCCGTTTACCTGCAAATTCCTTGTGCACAAGAAGTAAAGATACCAACCCACCTTTGCAAGAATTTCCAAATACAATTTCAACTCCAACCGTTGCTAAAAAAAACGAGTATGAGCATTCTCGGTTCACATTCCTGTCTAGTCCAATGTACATCTAAACTTGTACCGGTAAATATCGCTTCTTTACCGGTATTACTTTTATTAAAAAATAAACCATATATTCTTCACTACACTTCGTCTTCAGAACAAATTAATAATCTACTTCAAACCATACTATTGTTCTGTATGTTATCTTGATTTAAGTTTGAAATATCGTGTACCTAAACTCATTTAAACGTTTGCCATTGTAATAATGCAAGGTATAACTACTAATTCCGCCGCTAGATGGCTGTAAAAACAGTTTCGTTTATCTTTTGTGACGGTGCTTGCGCAAAACATAATCAATCGAGAAATCTTAACTAATTGTGAAAACTGGTTTACTAACTGTATTCAAAGCAAGAGTATTATAATCCTGTAAATCTTATAAGTTATACATTTCTATTCAGAGAGTTCGTCTTTAAAATAAACGCAAAGTTTTATATTATATACTGTTCTGTGTATTCATGCTTCATGCGAAAGTAAATAATGACCGAAAGCGCTGTGTTGTTTGTAATAATTGAGTTAAACTTAATGAAATGTAACCTTACTTTTTAAACACTCCGTGTTTTCAAGTTTGCAGGTTGTAGATCATTTTTCCGACAGCTTACAAATGAAATATATGAAAATACCTCTTTAGAACTGTTTTGAGTTCATTCCTGCTGTCTGGAATGATAAATAACGTTTTGTAATACCGCGACCTGTTCAGACCAGTATTAAATACATTACTCAACATAATAGACTTTAAATAATTTACTCACTTTACCAAAGTTTGCCTTGAAAGATGAACAATATATTATTATACTTGCAAAAACCACTTATTCCTATTCAGAGATTGACACTTAAGATGCTACTATGAGCTATTAAATGTTTTTAGTAAATTTGATACTGTTGCTACAGTAATATTATACAAATACACAATTTTCCAGTTCAAATTTAGTAGAAAATTGTCTTAGTAGCTCACTATTATTATTAAATGTTACTAACTTCTAAAATAGTGCATTCAGAAAACATTTGTTATTATTATTTATAAAAATGACGCATTTTTTCTCTTGTCTGATACGTAAAACACATAAATATATACTTATCGACAAGGTCTTGATATCTGATAATCAAGTAGGCCGAAGAACAAGAAACACATGATGAATGGATCTGTTGAAACTTTAGTATTTATTGATAACCTTTTCCCAAAAACACACAATTTGATATTGCGTAAACAAACGATTATTCTAATGCCCTCTGGCAAAAACAATCTTTAATCTCTTAATCGGTCATCAGTTCCGGTTCAGTTATCCCTGTTCCGCTTGACCTGATCTCTTAATCTTAAGATTCACCCCGTAATGGTCAATGATATGATCCTTAATTCTAATTTGGGCAGTACCTGCAGGCTTAACTCGTTCTGGTTCAGCAACTTCGTTGCGGTAAACAACTTTGTATCGGTTCATTGCGTACCGGTAATCCTTAATGTTTGGGTATAAATACCTGTTCTGGGGACCAGAAGGTCATTCTGCTTCTAATTGTTGTATTGAGGACATTAGACTTGGAATATCGACTTCGGTGTTACTGTGTGTTGGGTAAGTTGTTTGTGATTATTTTCGTGTAATGGATACGTTTCTGCAATTGTTGTCCGTGTTGGGGGAGGTGTCTGGCGAAGATCTAATCAGCAAGTTACCCGTGGAAGTGTTCTGTAACATCTTCAGATACCTGGACCACAAGTCTCTTGGTCAGGTAGCTGGAGTATGCAAGCACTGGAAGAGAATCTGCAAAGGTGATATCTTTCTGCGTGGAAGAATCCGTAGCCAACTGAAGAAGGAACGACAGGAGAGACTCCAAGCGTTCTTAGAACCGTCCAGAAGCGTGCAAATTACTCGAGAGCTTCCTGGAAGTGTTCTAGGCAAAAGGAACGGACCTGGGAGTGTTGCAGTCACAAGTCTTCAGGTGAAATACGAAGTACCCAAGAGTTACAGAAGACCACAAGCTAGGATCTTCACCATTGACGGAGATGCGAAGAAGAGATGTTTGAAATCCACAGTTTCGAAGAAACGAAAAGCTGAGGATTATGAAGTTCTGATGCCGAAGAAAAAGCTGAGAATGTAATATGTGTTGTATTTATTTGACAATTATGATATGTTGTATATTGAATGCTAATAAATAATTTCTATAAAAAACACTATCTAAGTTTCCTATAAAGCCATGACTGCAAGACAGCAGAAATCCCAAGTAACATTGTCCCAAATTTACGAAAATCAGGCCAGAAATATTAAAAATTAACGATAGGTCGTAAAACCTGCCTTTGCAGTACGTTTTACGATGTTCCACCCGTCGTAAATAGAAAATTTATCTTCTATCCCAGTAGCCAGCTAATAAATAAGGTATTCTTTCACGAGTATCACGGAAATATCAGTATTATAATAATTGAATCATGTATCCCCAGGCATAAGAGCGTAATTGTGTCTTTTGTTCATCAATTTCTTATCTAATTCTTTGGTGCTATTCAGTTCACCTTCGAGTTTGCAAAGTTGAGAATTACAAATGAGCTGGAAGATTTGTAGTTCACAGTGTGTCTTCATGAAACTTCAGTATGAATTTAAATCCACCTGCAGACATTACTACGGATGCTAGGTCTCACAAGAATATGCATTCATGATTCCTTTATAATAAAGAAGATATTACAAGCGAACAATTTAATCTAAAATGTATCTGTGTGAACTTTTTAAATTCTTCTTCTATCTCGCAAAGGAGAGGCTTTATGTAGTATTATTCAACGCCTTAAATAGTCCTTCTCGTTAAACGTTTCTCGTTAAAAATCACAATTATCGTTTCAGATTTTTCATATCAAACGTTGCTTTGAAAAATACAAAAAACAGCCACGTAAAAAAGAAAGGAGATGTGATCATTAGATGGAATACTTTCGTACATCTCTTCCTGGTGTCCTCGATTTGTCGAACATCAACTGTAACACGTCACAAGGGATGTTCGTCAGGGTGTTTAAGAAATGTTATAGACATCCACAGTCACAGTCTCCATTTTATAATTGCAACCTTGAGCAGACGAAGCAGCGGCAGCAAAGAATAAGCAAGCAAAAAGGAACAACGCCGATGTACAAAAGTTGCAGACGAGAAAAAGTGTATTGCGAGTATTTCTTTCATCTGTTAAGTTGTCTGGCCGGCCCCCTCTTGTTGGGGGTGAACTGGTAGTCTGCTTGTTATCGACATGAAGGGGAGATCGTCCCCCCCCCCGTACTTGAAGTACGCTCCATTATAATCACCCAAACACATACCGGTTGTCCCAAGAAATCTGCGACATCGAGAATTAACATGTAAATATAGAAACATCATGATTACGGGCTGAACAACGCATTTTAGAGCAAAAGTATAAATAAAAAAAGTTGTTCAGCATTAAAAACTACATAATATGATGCCAAATATAATGGACAAACATCTTTCTATAATGCGTAAATCAATTTTGAAATACTACATTTTATTGACAGCACTGGAGGTCGTCAGACAAAAATGTTGTGTTTTGATTATTTGTTGTTGTACTCAACATGATTACATGAAATTTTTTATCCATGACCTCCTGATTCCTGGAACTGGAGTGAATATAATTTTTAACATGCGTAGTCCTATTGGGACTTTCTGCTATGGGACACATCATTGTTCTATATCGGCCGCGCTTTTAATGGCAATGAGACGCAATGTGATGCTATTGACAAAGACGTCAGATTCAGGAGAGAATGTGTTCAGAGGCGTCGGGTGACGGGGTGCGACGTGTAAGGCGGGGGGTAGTGTGTAGGTAACGTGATCCAGGCATCGTCGGGACGCTTATTTTCCAATAGAGCTTCTGGCAGTCGAGCTATATATATATATATATATATATATATATATATATATATATATATATATATATATATATATATATATCTTTCATATATATATATATATATATATATATATATATATATATATATATATATATATATATATATATATATCTTTCATATATATATATATATATATATATATATATATATATCTTTCATATATATATATATATATATATATATATATATATATATATATATATATATATATATATATATATATATACCGTGTGTCTCATGACGATCTACACATAGGAACGTTGCATACGCTCTTGATCGTGAAATATTAATTTGATCGTTTTAGTTTTTTACAATTTAGACCAGTGATGCACAACCTGCGGCCCGCGGGCCGCATGCGGCCCTTTTTCAAATTTTTGCGGCCCGCTTGGGCATTCTTTACAATAGAATAAGCTAAAAAAAAAAGAAAAATCTCAGCCAAAAACGACAAAAATAGGGTAAAAAATATCTTTTGCGGCCCTCGACCTAAAAACGGAGTTATATGCGGCCCCCGACTCAAAATTGATGTTGTATGCGGCCCTTCATACATAAAAGGTTGTGCATCACTGATTTAGACAGTATAATTGTTAATTTTATACTTACTATTTTATTTCCTTTGATATTCTAGTATAATTTTGTAACATATTCGATGTAATAGTACATTTTCAAGGAATTTAAACGTCAAATTGACATTTAAATTACAAAAAAAAAAGAACAAAAACAACCAGATTAATATTTTGATTTAAAAATCAAATGAGCGCGCAACGTTCCTATGTGTAGATCGTCGTGAGACACACGGTATATATATATATATATATATATATATATATATATATATATATATATATATATATATACGTGCGTCTGTGTGTGTGTGGATATTATACGCCTAAACAGGCACAGGTGAACCGAGAACAATACGAACCGGAACTTTGATGTTCCACCGATCCGGAAACTGACCGGAGTCGCCCGGAACTCTCACTCCCCGAGCACTCTCATTACAAAGTGAGATGGTATTGAAAAAAAAATCGTTCGCATTCCAAGCCCCATATATTACGTGTATTAAATTTAATCTAATATTCCTCTCTTCAAGTTCGTATATTTGAAATCATCAGTTAAAAAAAGATTAGCTTCTAGCTTGGGAATGCAACAAATAAGAAAGCATGCGAAAAGCTCAAAATTGGTGGTGAAATTCGAAACAAGCAAATTTGATCAGCCAATGATATTTTAACTGGGAGCTGTACATTGTAGCGGACTGTAGTTATCCAAGACGCGGATCATTCATAACGCAATCTTTGTGCTAAATTGTTCTACATTTATATAACTTTCCCTCCCCCATAATTTTATTTACATAATTCCATCATACATATTTGATCACGTTTAAAATCTACCATTTTTTCATTTTTGTTTAACAAACAAATTTAATAAAACACTGGGCTTGAAATAAAATCAACTGTTGCTTCGCTAAAAAATTAGTACATAAATTATCACAGCATTCGTGATTTAATTTTTTAATCACACAAAAACAAAACATATAGTTCATTGCCTTAGGGCCAAAGCCAATGCGATCTGCGGTGCATAAATTGGCCGCCATTTTGCATTCGCAACGGGCCCGATATTTACACTGAAAAGTCATTGATGCAAAATTAACTTCCAACTCGTACGAGTTGATGAATATGAAGGTAAAAACGATAGTTTGGAAAGTTCTACGGCGTTGGTTTTAATTAAAACAATTGCATAAGTCTCTAACCTAGTTTCGGAAATCCCCGGTCGCCATTTTAAATTGACATTATAGGCAAGTTCACCTCGACTTGATTATACTTTATTTGCTCTGTTTCATTTCTCTTTGCTAAGGGTGAACTAAGCCATTTTAGAAATTAATTTCACATTGAGCGATTAATCAAAATTAAAACGAAGAATTTTTTGTTTGTTTTGTTTTTCAAGTTTAATTGGCTTTTTTAGTAACGTGGAAAAGGCAGTAGCCATTTTGAAACTCAAGTTCTGTTTTAAATAAATATTTATAGCATACATATATATATTTATTTATATTTATCCAATTAGCCTAACGCCATGAATATGAATTGACAGTTTTATTTACAATGCATTTTTTTTTTGTCAATAAAATTGCTATATTTACAGATGTCAGAGTTCATACGTACAAAATATTCCGACTTTTTTAACATGTCGACCTAATGGGAATGTTTCGGAATGGGGGTCTAGTGGTATTCCGTGCCAGTGGGATGTAACACAAGTGTACATAATATTACGTGAAGTTTCCATTAAACTTCTCCTGTTTCCGTTGTTATTGTCTTGCAGTTTGCCTAGCAACGGACCAGCATGCACTTGTTCGTATTGGTTTACATCACAGCAAGCGAAAATAACAAACCAAAAACAAGTGAGATACGTACGTGAATATTGCGTTTCGCAGTTGTTTTTGTCCTTGGAAATATACACAAGTCATTTAACGCCAACGCTTGCTAGATTAGATTATCAGTGAATACATTCAGACGGAATAATGAACATCACAGTGAGAAATTGGAATCATTTCATTTAAAATCATTAAATGTGCTCTGTACTCTTATAAGCATTGTGCAATATAGCTCAAATTTGTTTTAAATTGTAAGAACAGTGTTTCTTGTTTGTGATTTACGAATAAAATACAAAAGATAAGATGTTTTGTTTTGCTTCTAATTCCCACTAGTCCATGCTCGTGACAAAAATGCTGCACAGTGACAAAAAACAATGTTAAAATATTAATATAAATAAATAGGATAGAATTTTATCGAAAGTTTATATGACAATACGATTGTTTTTTGTATATTTAAGGTATATTTCTGAAACTTAGAACACTGTACACTGTATTCGGCCAAACAACCAATTTACGTCATCGTTTAATGTTAATAAATATTTCTATTAAATTATTTTTCGTTAATTTTTCATGAAATGATTTTTATTTTGTTTTTTACTAATGACAGCGCTGAAAACAAATATTACCCGTTTATAGTAGACGTTTCTGTAGCGACTTGTACTCTGTCAATGTGTTTTCGTGCAGTAGAACATTGTTTTAATCCGTTTGAGAACTCGTGTACGCGTAATCGCACATGACGTCATGATTTCTAGTGACAGTGCAGCGATGACGTGCAATGGTTGTTTGGCTGGATACCGTATAGTTAATATTTAGAGGCAATGCAATCAAGTTAATGCAGGAACCCACAAACCACGAACCCTCTTCTACAGTAGACCGTTTGCTGGATGGTATTACCAACCAGTGTGGTCTAATTATGGTAGAAACCACTCCCAGAACCTGTATTCATTATTGAACACGGTCACAATGTAAATACAGTAAGCATTTAACTACAAAAAAAGCATTGTCAAGCTTTGTATTTCGCCCCTAGCATTGTGGTGTGAACTGACAAACGGACTTGCTACAGTGATACTTACTGCGCAATCACGTGACGATACTGACGACGCCATCTTCTTTAATCCGCACGTAAGATTCTAATTTGAATGTACTATTTTGGACGAGATGCAGTCAAGCACAGTGTAATGTGTAAACAAAGCTTAATGAACTTTAACTCCAGTGTAAGCAGGGCTTTAGAAACTACTCCCCGTCGTGGACGAAGCACCGTGGAGACACAGTTGTCCCGTCTTTGCAAATGAATATACAATTTAATTAACTGCGAACATTGCTTAGTGAAAACAGTGAATGATAATTTAAATATCAACGGTTTTTTTCTTCAGATATCTCGGTACTTGTTTGAGTAAACGTTTTAAATTTGTTTTGATTATTTGTTGTTGTACCTAACAAAGATACATTTTTGTTCGACGATCTCCTGATCTGTCATCCAGATGCAATATTTCAAACTTGATTTGCTCGATATACATACAAAATTATATGATCATATTACGCAGAATTTTATTCTGAACAACTTTTCTTATTTAAACTATTGCGTTAAAATGTATTGTTCAAAAGTAATCACAATATTTCCGTATTTATATGTTAATTCTCTATGTTTCTTGGGACATCCGGTATATATATATATATATATATATATATATATATATATATATATATATATATATATATATACCGTGTGTCCCAAGAAATCTGGGACATAGGGAAATAACATGTAAATATAGAAATATTGTGATTACTTCTGTATTATACATTTTAGAGCAAAAGTGTAAATAAAAAAGTTGTTCATTTAGATAAACTCCAAGTGTTAATATTAACATAAATTCTGATATGAACGAGGTGTCATATACACATTACTTACAATAATTGTACATACATACGTGCATATGTATGGATCTCGTCCTGCTTCGCACGAAATGTGGACACATGAATACATTAATCCCGTAGGAATACAATGGTCCTGGAGGTAATTAAGAAAAGGGACGGAGGATCACGGATGACACTGCCTCTTCTCTGCGCTCTCCGTGTCCCGCGTTACTGTCCACCATTGTGGCGAATAAATCGACCACTACTCAGTGGCGTAGCTACTGCATAGCAAACGTGTGCATTGCATAGGGGCCCACAAGTGCAGGGGGGCCTAGCTTTGGTCAAGTAAACTGAGAAAAAATACATAATATCAACAAGATAAAAGAAAAAAATAAATAAAAATATAAGAAAAAATAAACAAGAAAAATAAATAATGCAACATGACGTCATTATTATTTGTACAAGCGCGGGTTCCGGGAATCTTCATATTAAAATTATTCTTCATTACACTTTTGTAATTTTAATACATAATTGTTCGATTAAACGCCATACTGACTTTTCTCCTTTAATATACATACATACATAGGTAAGTGATCACAATTATTGCAAATGACATACAGCGTGTTCATTAAAAAATTAGATGAGAACTTGATTGCAACAATGTACAATTTGAATATTAAGTTGGCACAAGTCACAAGTGCTGGTTTCTCCTAAGCTAAATAAATCGGCGCCATTATCTAACTAATAATGTAACAGTCAAAATTATAGCAATTTATAAATTGTTATAATTTTTTTATTATTGTTGTTATTTTTGTTATTATATTTGTTATACTTTATTATTTCCTGGATTGGAATCTCGTAAGAGAGGAAAAATATAATATTTTGAAGTTATGTTTATTTTTATCCACCAGTTCCTAACAAAATTATACAACATTATAATTATGGGAGGGGGGCCCTCCGACCATGCTTACATAGGGGCCCAAAATTTCTAGCTACGCCACTGCCACTACTACAGCAGGAGTAGCAGGAACAGCAGTAGCAGGCGAGTCTGTACGTGTGACAATGAATTATTCTACAAGTACAGCCCAACTACAAGGCCAAATAGGACGCCAACAATTTTGGGGCCACAATTCTGATTTGCCATTGGTTAAAAAACTCTTAGGCCGTGTTCGAATTCAAGATTTTAGTATTTTAGAAAACGAAATTAGGGAGATTTTTGGATCTTGGCGGTCAATTTAGGGTATGCAATTCAGGGCGTAGTGTGCTTTTACAAATCCTAATGTCTATTTCTAAAATCCTAACGTGATTTAGTGCACAATTTAAGTTATAAAACCAGTCACGTGGTACTTTAGTGCACTAAATAGTCCAATTCGAACGCAGCCTTAGTCGAATAAATATTAGCCAAAAAAAAAATATATATACGGGGTGCTTTTTCCTAAAAACTTTTTCTTTTAAACGCGGTTCCACCGAATTATTCTCTTAAAACGCAACTCTACCAATTATTACTTTATTTTAAAGTCGTTTCGGCAGTACCTACTGACAAAAAGTATCTTCAACGTCGCCAGAATGTATTTAAATATACAAAAGTTCGTCCTTGATTTTCTGTAGATTACCTCATGCTCTGGTGAATTGTTGCTGAAGCCGGGGCTGTTATGTTGGGGGTACATATTGTCCTGCCCCCCCCCCCCCCCACTGATCCCACAGTATGTACATATTCATATCGATGGTGTTTATGTAACGGTAGTCGGTCGTCACGACTCTTACTGCTACCGAGGCTATTGCCATGAAGTTATAATCGATATTTATTAGCCTATTGGTTTGGACACGTTGAATGGTTAGTGGTTTATAATGGAGTATCAAACACCACTACCACTGTCCAACTTACACACACACACACACACATACATATAAGAATATACTGTGTTATGTAATATCTCGTTATATCGGAACTTTATACAAAATATCCTTTATAATAACTTACCTATTTTTACAATAAATAACTATACTGCATCCGGCCAAACAACCAATTGACGTCATCGTTTAGGGAAAACCTAACAAGCATAAATATCACTACGTATTTGTAAATATATTTTTTAATCGAGATTTTATAGGGGTTTTTATTATTAATATGCACGGGAAAAATCATTAATATAACTAATAATGTTAATAAATATTTCTATTACATTATTTTTCATTCATTGTTCATCAAATTATTTTTAGAATGTTTTTTACTAATGGCAACGCTGAAAACAAATATTACACGTTTATAGTAGATGTTTCTGTAGTGACTTGTACGCTGTAAATGTGTTTTCGTGCAGTAGAATATTGTTTTAATCTGTTTTAGAACTCGTGTACGCGTAATCGCACTTGACGTCATAATTTCTAGTGACAGTGCAGCGATGACGTGAATTGGTTGTTTGGCTGGATACAGTGTACATACATGACATCACGCCTTTCCAATTTTTGGGGTAGCAGACCCAATTTATTTCCCCAGAATCATCTCATAAAATATTTATTTGTTACAACAAAACACTACATAGTTTTTGTGATAGACTAAGTTTTTTCTGAATAACAGAATTAATTTTTCCTTTCGGAATATTGTCCTTAATAGTGTGACATACACCCCGTCCCCCGCAGTTCAACCCCCCTTGCAATCTCGAGGAGAAGCAGGTGACAATTCTTTACTTGATTGGACAGAAATATATCAGATTCAATCAGAGGTATACCTGTTGCTGATCAATGGAGCAAATTGCTTTGGAAAGAGCAAATCAGTACATATATACAGCCGATGTCACATATGTAACATGTATATATATATATATATATATATATATATATATATATATATATATATTTGTGTTACTTATGTGACATATGTATTGATTTGCTCTTTCCAAAGCAATTTGCTTCATTGATCAGCGTCGTGATCGTAACAAAAATTGACGAGTTCATAAAAACACACATCTTATTAATATTGCCCCTGAACTTCGGAACTGACAGAATAATATCACAAAACAATATTTTCTAATGCACAGTACAATAAATATGACAAACCTTTTGGTTGATCTTTCGTAGCTGCAGAATGTGAACATCTGCTGACGTGGTCGCTTCTTGGAGCACATGAAACATCTTCTGACACCTCGTCAACGTTGTGAAATAACTTAGTTGAAAAGTATTCACTTTGCCGAAGCTGTCACAAATTGTAGAAAACCTCACTTTTCATATTTAGCTTAGTTGGAAAACAGTAGCGGTAAATATGTAACGATATTTTTCAAATCATTACAAAATAAATTAGTTACTCGACATTTAAAATGTACAACTATTTAGAAATCAGTATTTGTTAGCTATGGAAAACAAAACACAATGAACAGAATTTATAATAAATTTAGAAATCACATGACTAAAAAATCCACAGCTGATTCATCGTAAGTATTGACAAAGAAATTCTGATTAATCTCTCGTACTCTCAATAATCTTACAATGATATAACTAAACACTGTTTAATCAGAGCCGCACTAGGTTTAAAGGACGGTGGGATGGATTTAGACAGACCCGGACTAGCCCTAGAAGACGCTAGGTTGCTGTAGTAATAATATCGTTCTTGTATTTTTTCTCGTTTATATTAAAACACTAACAATTTTACAATGGTGACAGAAAATAGAAAAGTCATTCATTATCGTCATAGAATATTCTCTTTGTATGTATGTATCGTCTATGAATGTATGTATGTGTGTGTGTACGTGTATGTATGTCTGTTTTAGTTAAACACATCATATCCGGTCTGCACCTGTGCATTTGAAGGCTCACCACCATCTGATTTCTCCTCTTTGCTCATATTGTATCCGATCTCATGGTACCGAATCGGATACGTCAGCTGATTGCCTTTATCCCACGTGTACAATTCCTATAAACACACCACATAACCTTAGATTCGATCACAGCACAGAGATATATCGCTCGTGACAGATTGAATACTCACTTTAGTTCTGTGATTATAACCGATCATTGTTGTTTTCCGAAAGGGATTCGTAAACGGCAGATTCACATCCAGCGGGGTGTTCTTGTACAAGTCCAGCGCCAGCCGAATCTTGGTGTTGCGTTCCGTTATGCTATCCACCCCGTATAACACGCCACACACAATGAACATCTCACCGACTTTGTGATGGTTGATGCTGATGTTCCACATGTACTGAATGTCCATACTGTCAGCCTTAACCTACAACAAACCACTCTCTTCTCTTATAATTTATCGTGAACCACAACTTTTGTTGTTTCGTTATCCAACAGGAGAAGCCAGAATCTCTCTGTAATTTAAAACAGCCTCCGCTGATCAAAGATCTTTAAGTTTCAGAATTGACGTCTCTCAACACGCAGTCGAAATTTTTACAATTCTAGCATTGCAGGTCTTCAGAAACGCTACGCTATTATTCTCAACGAACATTAAATGATATTACGTGACACTTCTAACCATTGTTACAACTTCTTGCACGTACTGCAGAGGGAAATATATGTACAGCAAGTTTCTAGCATTACATTCTAGTAGATGTGCTGCGACACAATGGATGAATAGTTGGTTTCTCGGTTTTAAATCGTGAGACGCTTGGCAAGCGTGTGAATTTGGATGCTTGCTCGTTCATAATGCATGTGTCTATTAGTATACAAAAGCTGTGACAGAGACATTTACAAACGAACAGAGAGAGAGACAGGGAGAGAGAAGAGATTGTAAGCACAACGTGACAAGGAATTAAATACACGTTCCTCGGGACTAAAATCATTACTCAACGACGTCGTCTTACAATATATCTAAATATGTACGGTCTATCCATCGAGACCAGCAGCGTACGTCATCAATGCACTGTGTTGTGTGACAACAGAATTATTAAACATACATCTGCTCATTGCTGTCAGATGAAAGAACATTTTTTTTCACCAGCTTCACCAAAAAAAATTGGCATATACGCAAATGTAATTTGTACAAATGGCGCACATACATGTACAAACGCTGTCAGTTGCACGGTGCCGAGTAATACATGCATCTGTCAAAATATGACAAGTTGTTTTCAAAAAACACAACACCACACAATTTGGCTACAAATATAAATTATGTCTGTTAAAATACATGTACTGGTTTTTTCTCTCCATACAATGAGTAAAATTCTGTCAAAACCAATTCGCCCCCGAATTGAAACGAATGTATTTGGGGGGGGGGGACGCTGTTTAATTGTGGGGAATTAGCAGCATTGGGGGTTCTTACCTTCATTACGACTGTATTATTCGATAAAGGCATACTGTAGATCACCCACAGTCCATTCTCGTCGACGCTGAAGTCCATATAGTTGTACTCCGTCGTATACAGGTAGTTTGTTCCATTCGTAGCGACCATCGGCACTTCCAGTGAATGGTACCGCTCCGTGGCCAGGTCGAACTTCATGATCGCGGGCCGGTCACGGGAGTTATAGTAAAACGAACCGTTGTAGATCACGTGAGAGTTGCCCTTGAACGGATGTTCCAAGGTGTATCTACAAAGAAGACTCATCTTATTATTAATAAGAAATAATATGTCGTCAAGACGACGCGTTTCGAAATCCCCTTCATTATCAAGTCTTATTCTTTAACATAAATAAACAATAGTCAAATCTACATTTAGTAAAAATAATCTTCTAGTTCAGGCAAAGAAATTCTACAATTTTTTGCTGCAATAAAATATATATATGAGTGGAAAAGTTTTTTTTTCAAATTGCAAAGGGTACTCCAATGACTTGCTGTCACCACCAGTGCTCCCCCCACCCGAGAGGGCGGCCCTGGGGAGCGTTAAACTTTCATAACGCTCTTAGCAATTCCGTAAATGCGGATGTAAATTCGTCTTTGGGGACTAATTGTAATTAAAGATAAAATATATGGTCGGTTTTTTTTTTTTTGTATTCTCCTTGGGCAAAACTTTATCGTGCGTCAGAATACGCCACGATGTGTTATAATATTCATTCCGGCGACAGAAAACCTGAATTTTATTAACATATTCCCCGAAGAGCTTTCATACTTGTATTCAACATGAATACCGAATGTTATTCTGCAGTTAAATCCAGAGAAAATGAATTTAAAAATTTGAAGGCGATTGGAAAATTAGTATTTGAATTGGCTGGATCTATTAGAAATTAATGGCGAGTTAGGAGAGAATACTTTACAGGGAATTTAGTGTAAAATGGTGGTAGGTCGCAGCAGATTTGGCCATTGCTAAATCTGTTAATAATTTTTCAGGTCCAAAATAGTCACAAGGTATATCTAGTATATTGCCCGTCCAGAAGATAATGAACGAAAGTTCGAAATGTGTCGTGATCTTAACCAAAATGGACGAGATCATAAAATGGACATATTACTTTTTAACGATTATATCTACTATTTATTCTATGATAAAGTCGTACACGTTTCAAATGCATAGTAGGATCTAGTATTGTGTTACCGTTTCGTGGTTGTGTCCTTTCGAAACATCGCCTTGTTCGCAAACTCCAGCAGGAGGTAGGAACTATTCTCCGTGGTCACCCAGAACTTCTCGTCAGCGGCCTCCGTGGGTGGCAGGGAGTCCCGCATCCAGCAGCCGTAAGCCTGCTCCGTGTACCGGTGATAGACCGGTTTTCCAACAGCATACAGCACACAATCTACAAAAAAATACCTAAACTCTGCACTTGGTCATACCAAAGTTAGCATTATGCAAGCTTAGTTTGAGAACAACTCGAAACAAGTCTACCAAACTGTCAAATTAATGTGAATATACTATTTCATAATTCCTAGTTCGATTAGGATACATTCTAATACTCGTTAGGCTAATAAATAAACATAATAGTACATTAATCATCAAAGGGACAGAAACGTCTTATTTTTCCCGAAGTGTAAAATATATCGAGAGAAAAATGGTGGTCTCTCCCGAGATATATATACTATTTTTTTCCACGATCGGGAGTAGAAACACTTAATTGCATAAAGAATTCTAATAATTCGGAGCGAAATTGCAAAATTCAGATGCCTTTGGCGATGTTTCCATGCAACGCACCACCGACAACCGACAGTTGTTATAATAAAAACTCCCGCAAGGGAAATTGTTGTCTTATTTCGTCCCTAGGGAGTAAATGTTTCTGGCATAATTTTGTAAAATAAATGTTCTGGATTGAACAATTATAGAGTATAGAGTTCTGTCTTACCGGTGTATCTATTGGGTAAGCCCGGGTAGGTTCCATTCCCGAAGGGTCGTACCACCAGCTTGCCCATGAGTTCCAGGTAGGAGACGCCAGGACTTGGGCACTTTTCCTTCTGACACTCGGGGCACACCGGCGGTGGACACAGGTCTTCTAGGGTCTTGCTCTCTGGTGGTTGCTCGCCGTAAATGGCCACTCCACTGCCCTCGATCATAGGTGGCGGGGTCACAAGTCGTGGATCGATTTCTAAACGCCGAAAAAAATCATTACACAAAACCATAATGCGTAAAATGCAGTAGTGCATTTGTTAAAATGCATTAATGCATTTGGTAAATGCAATATTGCATTTGGTAAATGTCATAATGCAATCCTCCCTTAATACAGCCCTCACGAACACCAAGTACAACCCTGATACGTTATTGTATTTGACGTGCGAGTTTTCGGTGACATTTTAAACAGTCGAGAGAACGATTTGATTTGAATTCTCAATCGGAAATTGTGTGTATAACTTTAATCAATAGTAGTAGCATACTTTATACACTTTGTGAGAACCCAGAACACACACACGCACACAATACATACATACAGACGTATAATCGTTCTGTGTATTTAAGTTCAAATTATTCTGCCCAGCTGAAACCTGGACGGAAAGTAACTTGTATGTAAATGTGCCTATTCGTTTCGCTGGCTTTTCGATGAGTTAATATCGGATACTGTTTGTTTTAAGTTTTGTCTTTTGTTTAATTAACACATACATACATACACACTTGATTGAAATAACGTAAATTGTAAAACGATTGGATTTAAAACTATAGCAATATTTGAACAGAGTTCTGATAGCTCTAGTCTTAAAGTACAAATGTTTTTTTTTTTTTGATGTATTTTCCTTGTTCCGTAATCTAAACCATTTCACGACGATTGCTCGCGCTAACAAAACCGGATCTCGCTAAATATGTCACGTTGAGAACTGATCGCGAAGTCGTTCATTCATTTCATTGGGCACTATCAAGTACAATCTTCCACACACACACATACCATACATACTTATATACACGCATACGTGTGCACAGCTGAAGTGTGTAGTGAAAAAAACACAAGAGGCTTTAGCACAGGTCAGAACCTTGCCCGCAGCACGACAGCTGCGCTGACAGACAGTGACGGATTGGAGCTGAACTATCGTCACGAGCAGCCGTGTTCTTTTTTTGTGTTGCCTCTCATATTAATTCTCTTTTTTTTCCCGTTCGTTCCTTCGTAGCGTTTGAAGAAAGGCGTGTGAACATTTTATCTTTGTGGATTTCGCTGCCCATTAGAAATAAGAGGCAGCAAAAGAAAAAAAATGTAACGGTTTTGTGGTATACACTTTAAATCACATGTGCTTCAACTTTAAAGATTAAAGATTAAGGTATACAATTGTTATAATCTTTTAATAATCAGCAAGCAAATTATACACTAGAATCTTTCGTTGCAGTTCTTATATTTAAGTTGCCGCATTCCGCTGCACCGTTCATTTGTTTAGCGTCCGCATTCCGCGTTACGATTCGTCTGCTGGTTCTAGCGCATGCGTACGGAGTGCACTGATTGGTTAGCCACAACTAGCCACGCCCCTGTGCCACGTACGAAACAAAACAGCAACGATGTACATTGCGGTGGTGGCATTTCAATTTACCAAAAAAAAAAAAACGTTTGAATAAAACATCGTATGCTCCGTGGAAGACACAGCACGTGTTCTGTGAAAGATCACTTGATGTCTTGTGACGGAAACAGACGAACATCAACGACGACACGTGACATTTGATACAGGAAATGTATGCACAGATATAAGCCATAAGATTGATCAAGTAGGGTGTATTTCCCAGTGATACCAAACGTTATAAATTCTAGATTTTTAGTTTTAGCTGAAGTACAACGGAATATCAGTATAGGCGAAATAAAGAAACTTTGCGATAGTAGAAATTCGCATGTTACTGAAGTAATAATAAGAGGTTTGGAATGTTCATATCTTCGCTAGTGCGGTCTTCGGGGGCAACGGGTGTTTTGGTAATATTATACGATAAGTTCACGAAAATATTCCCAGGTATTTGTGGAATGTTCGTTGTGAGTGATAATTTTCTACTTCAAAAGCAGAACCTTGTTTATGAAAGGAATATTTCCCAAAAGGTCAACGTAAAAGCTCCTCCCGTGGTCTAACTTAAAGCACAGCTTTTCCATCTCCCGGGCACAAATGATGATTCATAATTAAATGAGGAACAACATTCTGTTTGTAAATGTTTAACAATGCTGAGAAAATACTACCGATTGGTGTTTTATAGGACTTTTTTTGGAGTTCCTCCTTATTCCGTAGGGCTCCAGTGATAAGCAAGGCCCCTAATTGATATTAAGTTATGGATTATTAAAATCTAGGCAATGTACAACTACATTGTAATCTTAGTTCTTTTGCAATGGAACTTTTTAAAAGACAGCGAAACTTTTCACATTATCAGAAAACTTACAGAGTATAATTCTAGTTTGTGTAAATTATTCACAAACTTTCGCGCAGCAAAAATTAGTTTTTTGGAAATACAAGTGCAGTGTTTAAAATAGTTTCTGCTAGTTGTTGGAAGTCTGTAATATAATTTCATTTCGACTTGCTTCCAGGAAAAGTGTTGGTATAGTTTTAAAGGCGATGTATTCTTTGTGAATATTTATTTATATCTTCGACAAGGAAAGCCAACCGCCAATAATATTGTTTAAATAAAGTTTTATTCCAATACGAGAATTGTGTATCGCTGTTTTTATCGCCAAATTAAAGCCTGAAATGTGAGGTGACAACTACGGATATTGCCGCTGGCAAATTGCACTTACCATACAGTGTAAATTCGCCTTTCGTAATGCCACGCTCATTCTTGCTGATGCAGTGGTATCGTGTAAAATCCGCTGCCGTAACATTGATAATCTTCAGCTGCATCGTCGCCTTGTACCCGTCCCGTTCGAAGCTGTTGTCCACACGATACTTGAACGAATGCTCCAGGAGGCGCCCATCTGCACGTTCCCAGTAGCGTACTGCTTCGGGGAAGGCCTCCACCTCGCATTCCAACATGGCAGTACTTCCATTCGCAGCTCCCACCATTTGATTACGGATTTTAATGAGTGGAGGAACTGGGAAACATTACATTTGCAAAAACTGAGATTTTCTAATTCCTCGGCCAAAAAGGATGTGGCTGTTTTGGAGGCCGCACGTTGCTTTAAACTAACTTTTACATTTGCTTCTGGTTGCTTTCGGTAAAATGTAATGGGGAACGACCGTTTGCCACAAGCAAGAATTACTAAATTAGGAGGAATCTCAAGGAATACTTACAGTGTACCTCCAATTGGAAGGTTTGATTGGCTGCTGGTGGTATGCCGTTGTCGGCTACACACTGGTATATGCCCATATGTCCCCGATTCACACGTGTTATGTTCAATACGTGATCACCGACTGATATCACTGCACAAAACATCAAATTCTTACAAAGAAAATTCAGAAGCAACCACAGAATCGTCTGATTTCAGGAGTGGCTATGGATTTATCAACAAGGTAAGTTTATGGGCGTCGCGGTAGTCTTGTGAGGCTCGGTACATTACGGTGATTGCCGATGCAAACTGGACATTACAACAGACTTACTTTTCCACGATCCCAATGGTATCACGGACCCGTCCGCCTTTCGCCATTCTACGTGCGGGCGGGGCACTCCAGTGGCGGCACATCGCATCCGCACATTCTCCCCTTCGTGCACAATAATGGGGCGGTTACCCAGGACAGTTTTAGACCCTGTAACGCACACAAACACACGTACACACATGAACACCGCGACATACGCCAATTAACTTTGTTAATTGATGGTAAAGGGTTAACAAAGCCCGCGCCAAATTAGGCTACAAATTAAAATGGGCCCCCCGGTAAAATTAAGTTAAACTCCGCAGCAGAGGATTAAACAAATTTTTATGGTGTTTTGTTTGAAATGATGTAATATTTAAATTGATATGAATAATTCGTGTTGTTATGTTGGTAAATAAAAGCTGATGTGCTTGGTGCAAAGTTGAACTTGTAATCTTTTTTAAGGTATAGTAAATTCTCTGGACGGTTTTGCTGATAACATCACATCAAACATGTCACAACAAACATGTCATTTGCTGCAATAATAACAGACAAACGTAAAGAATTATGGTCGTGCCAGGCACAGCATAATAAAGAAATGCGACCAATCGGGAAACAAGTATTGATCGACGCTCCGCTTTTTTGTTCCCATCCGAATCAAACTTGATTTCCGCAGAGTAATATAGAAAAATGTAAATTTGTCTAGACGTGAAACAGCAGATTATACAATTTTGAAAGTTATTGAAAACACCAAGCATTGAATACACAAACCATACGATCAATGAAATATTAACGGTTTGCGCTGAAAATCTAACAGAGGAATTCTTTCAGCAATCGAATTTTCAATATTTCCCTCCAATGTTACGGAAATTAGAGATGGTGTGTTGTTGTAAGAAAAAAAATAATGCTTCAAAGACGCTACTCGAATATTAAAACGGGGCCCGTTTATTTTAAATGCCGGCTCAACTAACGCCATCTCTTGACAGACGTTGTCAATCATTTTTCTGTTTGAATTTCAAACGCGTCGATGTTGTAAACAAGTAAATTTGCATTTTTATAAAAAAAAATTCAGCAAATATGGAGTAGCCAGCACCAAGGCGACTTTATATAAAGCTCGGAGGTTTTTTACACCGAATAATAAACTCCAGTGTTGAGCTAAAGAACCGTATACACGAGATATACATTAATATGCAATATTACGTCTTGAACCTTTTAGCCAAAGGCGAATAATTTTCATTTTCACGGGTGGAAAATTAAGTCAAATTAATGCCACTACGCGTTGGGAACCCGAAATGGCCATTTTATTTTTCAAAAGTCCACATAGGTAACTTTCTATTTCAGTAATACGAAGACACATTGGATTTAATTTTACAAAACTCGGTAAAATAGAATCTAATAGCGTAAGAACTCATTGAGCGCTCTTCAAGAAAGAGCGCTTAACGTAACAGCGTTGTACAAAGTAATGTTTAACATTGCGGCATTTTCTAATCAATTGATCGCCTAATTTCCCTAATTGTATCTTCATCAACGCGCGTTACAAGGAGCCATTGTAAATTTAACATAATTTGGAGGGGGGGGGGGGTTCAGGGCAAAAGAGCGTTATATCAGCGTTATTTGAGGTATCGTCAAGCGTACATAAAAAAATACTTTGCTACTTTAAGAGACTCGAGCTCTAGCAAAATTCTCCTGTATATTTTAAGAATTAGTTTAATATGTAGCTATGTTTATATCGAGCTGAAAGGAGATGCGATGTGTTACCTGCTATAGACGGTGGTATCAGTAGTTCATTGGTGGAGTTACCACGAATCTTCCACGCGGTGATCCCTGGGATACCTGGTGTACCGTGGTTACCGGGTTTACCGCCGCGGCCCCGTGGTCCGGTTAAGCCTGTAGTTATACCAGCAGATGTAATGCAACAGCAAATATACATATACATACACTGTATCCAGTGAAACAACCAATACACGTCATCGTCTAGGGAAAACCTAACAAACATAAATATCACTACGTATTTGTAAATATATTTTTCAATCGACATTTTACTCGATTTTTATCATAAATATGCACGAAGAAAACCATTATTGTAACTAATAATGTTGCTAAATATTTCTAGTAAATTATCTTTCGTTCATTTTTCATCAAATTATTTTTATTTTGTGTTTTACTAATGGCAACGCTGAAAACTAATATTACACGTTTATAGTAGACGTTCTGTAACGACTTGTACGCTGTAAATGTGTTTTCATGCGACAGAACATTGTTTTAATCCGTTTTAGAACTCGTCTACGCGTAATCGCACATGACGTCATAATTTCTAGTGACAGTGCAGCGATGACGTGAATTGGCTGTTTGGCCGGATACAGTGTACATACATACGTAAAACTACAAGTCTTAAAACAGATATTACAGACACTACTGATCGAGTTACAAGAATCAATTGGGCATTACGTGTTCTCTTGTTCTTTTCGGATACAAAAAGGTTTCGGAACAAATTAAGAATGAACCAGAATCGATGGCAAGACAGACCTTTCGGTTAGTTAACGATAAATTAGCAACAGTCCTTCATTTGGACTACTACTAACTTACATGAGTAATCATTTATTATTTAACGATAATGTTAACGATTAAGATATACGTTGTAAAATAAATCACGTGCCAAATTAAAAGCATGAAATGCTTGTTAGCACTTGGAGAACTGTTTCTGTAGTTTTGGGCTAGAATCTTTCTTACATTTGATCGCAAATTTAGTGTAGATACAAGAGATGACAACTGTACAAGTATTTAGTTAAACATTAATTAAATACAAACACACAACTTACCACGTATGCCAGGCGGTCCGGGCGGGCCCTGTGGTCCGGGTAATCCGGGTTTGCCTGCAAACAAACCAGGCAAGCAGTACAGTACCAGTAGTAAATCTAATAATCAGGATTCATCGCTTGAAAAATCACCCGTGACGAAGTCACTGGTTAAACTTTAACTCAAGTTAACCCGGCTTAACATGTCACCCTGTGTTTACAAGTACAGGGTTGTACTTCGCCATTAATCATGTGAGATTTAACACTAACAAGAGCTATACGAGTTCTGTTGATCAATACACCAAACAATTATACTCGATATTTTAAAACACAATTTAAAAAATAAAATCACGCAATCAAGTATGAAATTGAAAAGAGGAAATGAATTTATTAAAGCCCTTCTGGGCACACTTCAACAATCGAGAACGGGAATTTCTAAAGATATACACTACACACAAAAAAAAATTATGGGGTGAAAAATATTTTTTTTTATGGAAATATGATATTGAAGAAAATATTGACGTAACGTAAACTATATGGAGCGGAAGAGATACCAGGAAGGGACCAGTGGTCCGTAACAATGCGTTGTAGCTGTGGACGAATATATGAAACGTTTATTTTTTTGGAAAAATTCATCATGTAATATTTATTTTCCTGGACAAACATCATGTACTGATCAAAAATCAAGTTTCAATGTTGCTTTTGTTCGGTTTGCTAAGATAAAACATACGTACGTAGACCCATTACGGCGGTAGCAGACCTTTTATTTGTCCACAATCATCTCGTAAAATATTTATTACAACAAACCATTAGGCAGTTTGTGTGATGGACTAAGTTTTCACCAGCAACACCGACCACAGAAGTCTATCATTCTTTATTTTATAAAACAAACTAGAAATAACTGTTGTGTTTCCATGACGATGGTTCAAAACGGAAAAACATTTGACAATTCTAGTTTAGATAAGATAAACGAATTACGTTTAGGCTATCAGAGAACAAAGTTATAATGAGATTACTAGGTAATAGGTTCATCAATGACATTATACAAGAGGATTACTGACAATATCAAAGGTTATAGTAATCTGATTCAGGCAATGAATGAAATTATTGACAATTTGTATAACTTTAAAGGTCCCGTTGGAGGGAAAACCTGTGGAGATATGGAAATGCCGATTGCGTCATTGAATCCGGGGTACTTTAATGAATGTGCATGGGAAATTTGAATAAAATTCAACCATTTTTTCGCAATGTGGTATTAAAAAAACCAAATCTGCAATATGAATGCTTACCATCGGTTCCATTTGTACCATCACGGCCTGCTGTTCCATCTTGTCCCGGTATCCCGTTCAGTCCCGGCTGTCCATCCACGCCATTTCGGCCGGGAACCCCGTCTAGGCCAGGTTCCCCTGGGACCCCATCACGGCCATCCAGGCCAGGTGTTCCAGGCCATCCTACCTCACCGGGAGGTCCTCGAAGGCCACGGAGTCCTAAATACATACACGCATATACCGGGTGTCTCTTAAAGACCCTCACAAACGATAGTTGTATACGCTCTTGATCGTGAAATATAAATTTGATCGGTTTTTTACAATCCATACAGCATAATTGTCAATTTTTTGGCTTACTATTTTATTTGCTTTGTGATATTCTAGTATACTTTTGTAACATATTCGCTGTATTAGTACATTTTCTAAAGATTCAAACGTCAACAGTTACACTGTCTAAATAGCAATTAAAAGTGAGGTTAATATTTTGATTTAAAAAACCAAATGACCTCCAATTCGTCATGAGACACACGGTATATTCATAAAGTATATTGACAGAACTGTATCAATACTGGCCCTGATCAATACGACAGTATAGCCCAATGATTGTACATTAATTGGCACAGTTTGCAGCGATTATCCATGAAGAAATTACTCTCGATAATTAATCACAAACGGTCTTGATCGCACTGTCATTTGTTTGAATTAAACCTGTCTGTTAGGCCAAAAACGCAGTAATTTCAGGTTCAAAGTTAGGATAAAATGAGCTGCTATTGATATTTGAAGCTACAGTGGAGTTCATTTGAACTGGTTAGAACGTTTATTGACTAATATTGGCATAGCTCAGCTGCACTATACTGTACTGCGAAAAAAAAACACATCGATCAAAACACACTACGGAAAAATGAAAAACGACCACGATGGTCTTATGGGACAACGGATGAAGGATGGCTATCATGTAGGAGGTCCCGCCGAGGTTAAATGACCCAACAATAGAACATCAATATCACCCGACATAACCTCACAGTTTGACGTTTATATTAGCGACCAACCAGATATGCGGATTCTACGGAATCGTAGAGTATGAAAAAGAATTCCCCGCTCATTGAGATTGCACATTCACAACTCGATACTAACGAGTATACTAAGTACTATTAAATGTTTCTACTAGATTTGACTCTGTTACTATCGTAATACTAAATATACAATGATCCCTAGGAACACTCAAAGTTAGTAGAAACATTTTGTAGTCCATAGTAACTTCGTTAGTAACGAATATGTGTGAACATCAGTCATTATTTCTCTTGATGGTGGTTTCTATTTTTCCATTTACCTGTAGTGCCAGGTGACCCCGATGTTCCGGGTAAACCTTTGTCGCCCCGGTCTCCCTTGGGGCCCTGTAGTCCGGGCAGGCCTGGAGGGCCGTGGGGAGCAGGCGGACAATACTCACGTGTGGCTGAACAGTAGCCCTGAATGGCTTTTAACTGAAACATACACAAATGTAAACTCGTTGATTATTTGCCCAATCAACATATTGATACCGGGTGTCCCACGAAATCTACGACATAGGGAATTAACATGTAAATATACCGAAATCATGATTACAATGCTGAACACAATACATTTTAGAGCAAAAGTGTAAATAAAAAAGTTGTTCAGAATTAAAAAATTGCCGAATATGATTGGACAAATATTATTGTATACAGGGTAAATCAATTTTGAAACATCGCATTTTAACGAGGGATCAACACGTTATTGAATAAAATTGCAAGGTTTTTTTTTTGTTAATTAAAACAACAAATAATCACAGCACAGCATTTTTATTTCATGACAACTTTCAAAATTGATTTACTCGTTACAGAAACATATCTGAGCACTGAATAATGCCATCATATCATGTAGTTTTTAATTCTGAACAACTTTTTTTATTTATACTTTTGCTCTAAAATGCGTTGTTCAGCCCGTAATCATGATTTTTCTATATTATAGGGTTATGTCCCTTATTTCTTGAGTCACCCGCTAATACAGGGAAATATATAGGGTTAAATACGCTTGGCTAGGGCCCTTACAATTCATAAGACGGCCCTGGTTCAATTTATTGATTCGCAAATGAAACTTTGCCTAAACAAACTTCGACCAAAATGTATTTACGTCTAAAAACATTTACACATGAAATATTTGTGTCTATCTGGAAAACGTTTTAGTTGTGGAATGCCTTTTAGGCTAGCAAGAATGCTAAAGAGAGATTTTTTTCCATGCCAAGTGCGTATGCAAAAAGAATTTAAACAAAATGCTAATTTTTAAATATTCTGTGTTACAGCAAATTCTTAACATGATGTAGAATATATACATGTATATACATTTCAAATGACTAACTTTGAATGAAATATGTTAAATTCTGCCCCAAAATGTCGCCTTTGGGGGATAAACTGTCCACTCAATAGTTCCAGCATGTCAAATAACACATAATCCTCCTCATACGGTCCATACAAAGTTTCTTATAAAACCATATTATTTAAAATTCATTGCCATAAAAAAAACAAATGAGAAAAAAATTAAATTATTTTTTTTAAATCAATTGTATTTCCACGGTCCATTTTCCGAAGATTGCGGAAAATTTATTACCACCCGATCTTTTTTTTTTCTGCAGAGTTGTATTTCATTAATATGCAATCCGCTCATGAAATATTCGTAAAGAAGAAACGGAAAAATTCAATTCGAATAAAACAGATTTGGCCAGGGAAGAAAAATATGTCTCAGATTGAAAAATATAAAGTGCGACTCAATAACACATGTTGATTGATTGATGTGTTTGCAGAACTGCGGTATTTACAAATATACTTGGAAAACAAATTACCGATCATACACATTCGAGAATGATGTATTACTCTTGCGGTAACCGTAATTGATTAACCAGGCTTCGTATTGCTAACCGATTCCTCCAATAAAATTAATAAATAGACTTGTTCATGGTCCCAGAAATGCAGAAACGAAATTTAATTAAATTTCTGCAACGATTCCAATCAGTATTCTTGCATTCGTCCGTCTCACCAAGAGCTTCTTGGCAGAAGCATTGCAGTCAGAACCGGCAATTGAAATTGAAATTGCAATGTGGAACATATGTAGAACTAGCAGCGACATGTCAAGAAAGAGACTATGCATTCTGCTGGAATGTTCCGCAACGGAAATCCATCATCTTATTCCGAAATTCCGCTCAAACGAATTCGGTTTCTAGCACACATAGTGTATGGCAGCCTTGGTCTCGTGTTTTATTCGTCGTCTTGCACTTTAATGCATCATTGCACCGTTATCATCATCTATTACGGCTGCACATCACTTCTACTCCCGAAGCTTCCGCAAGAAATGTGCGAGAATTCACAAGAGAACATTCAAACTTTCCGCAGACCGCTTCTTAATCGATCATCAGCAGCAGAAAAAATATCTCCGCTGCTCATAAATTATTCCTCGTGGTTGTACATAAAATTCTGGGGGCTTTTCTCTGAATGTCTGTCTGTGTTCGTTCGGTTCCTCGGCGCGATCTCCAAGTATCTGGCGGTTCCACATGCTCAGCTCGTGCGACTAAAAGATATTTCTGTCATTGTAAAGGGCAAAGGTGGTATTTTTAGCCAGCCCGTTAGTGGAACAAACTGTATTAATTATAAGTTTTACATGGCCAAAGTGTGATTATAAAATTGTCTAGGTTGACTGACAAATTTCCAGGTCGAAAATCAAAGTCGTCGATCTCTGGGTAACTGTTCCTATTGTGATCCATTGAACTCTATAATAGAACTGCCAATGTCAATCGAAGACGATGTGCGTGAGGTCCCCCCCGCGCTACTCCCCCCTGTGATTCTCTGGGCGACACAACAATACGATCCATGATTCGTGCTGGGAGTTCTATAAAAGGAACGTCTTTATTATTTATTGATTTGCGGTCCATTATATTCGTGTTCTATTCCGGCACAGAGGCATTTGTTTCGTATTAATCCAACCCTGTACCACCCCCCCCCCCCCCCCCAGTACCCTGCTGGCGTCCATCCATTTTATCAATTGGATTCGGCCGAGGACATATGTTAGAGGGGACATTTTGTCTCAATCCGTTCTAGGAAATTCGTTGGCACTCTGCGAATCAAAAGTCGACGGGCGACACTCCATGCCATTGGGCGAGGATTTAAAGATATTAAAAAGGAAGTATTTCAATTAGAATTAGTATTTTAAGTAGCATTAATTAGTGTTTTATGGTAGTCCAGTGGATCTCCAACATTCGTTCGCGCCAATATTCGGCTATTTTGAAATTCGTCCAGTGTTGTTTCGTCGAAATTTTGTTTGATATTCGCCCGTTCTGCGATGGAAATATTTCCACACTGCGAACTCCTCTTACAAATATAGATCCTAATACTCCTCTCCGCGCCATAACGACCATGATATTCTCACGTGAAGTTCATGAAAAGCTAACACAATATTTCCGGCTTTAGTTTCCGCAGAATAAATACTAATTAAACTTTCAATTTGCTCATATTTTTTTTTTATTATTTGAAACACTTTACAGTGCAAATATTCGGTTGCTAGGAGACGTTGGGAGGGGGGAAAAACAAAAGGTTCCTGGTGTGTTATTTGCATGAGGAAATTGAAAATGGTTGCTCGGTATGGACGCAAAATCTGCTTCACTCTTTTATATATATATATATATATATATATATATATATATATATATATATATATACATATATATATATATATATATATATATATATATATATATATATATATATATAAAGAGTGTGAGAGAGTGTGAGTGAATGAGTATTTACAGGCTTGAAAAGAGCCCTCCTACCGGGCACCGTATATTGCATATTTAACTGCCGAATGCGTCTCATTGATTACATGTTCTTTGATAAAACTAACAATGCCCATCCTCCCACGTCCCCGCGCCCCTTTCCTACTTCCTATTATATGTTAAAGAACTTTAAAGATATTAGTAAAAGCTTCATAAACTGTATATCGGCTGCATGTTTTAAAAATAAACATCGCCGAAGTAAAGAATTTTCAATGAGACAGAATATTTAGCTAGAATATATGTATACTGCGTATAAAATTGTAAACACGGTAGAGTAGGGTAGGGGATATGGTAAAGGAGTAAGAAATAAGTCCAGGATGAGTTTGGTTGGAACGTGTAATCTGCTATTCTGATACGTATGTCCAACTTGTCTGACAGAACCTTACATATGTATTTATATTTCGCGAGATGCGAGATTGTACGTAATGTGTGTCACAGACTGTACAGGTGCACGATTTGAATTCGGAGCTTAAGGTACCGTGGCATTTTAAATCCGGGACTACCCGAAAAAAATGCCATTTTCTACAAATGAGAAAATATTTACGTGACACTCACACACCTGTTCCTCTCTCTCTCTCTCTCTCTCTCTCACTATATCTATATCTATATCTATATCTATATCTATATCTATATCTATATCTATATCTATATCTATATCTATATCTATATATATATATATATATATATATATATATATATATATATATATATATATATATATCCTATTAGCTCCATTTTTTCATTGACTTATCCCAGTAACAACATATATTATTTATTTCCTAAAATCCAAGTATGGTTTAACTATTAAAATTCTCAAGGGTCTCCCCAAACCAACCCCCCAAAAGAACTTTTGCTTTCAATGTTGTTTTGATTAATATTTGCCCCCGCCCCCCACGAGTTCGGTTCACTCGTTAAAGTTTTCAAATGAAATTTTCATTTTGTGTAAGGTAATGATTAGCTGATGATGATGAAATTGTAGAACTTCCTGAACAACTTTATCATATGTTATATGAGAACCTTATATACAAGTACGAGTATATATATACATACATAAATGAAAGTTTAAAGTTTAATTTAATATTAGAAACCTTTCAGAAAGATATATGCCTAATTTAGAGCCAAATTTCGTAAACATATTCTTGTACAACTTATTTGTTAATAATTTCATAGGCCTATAGGCCTCTAGGTATTACTGAACACTATAATTCCTTTAAAACAAATCCTCGAAAATGATTCATTCCGTCGTGCTTATTACAACTTTAACGCCAATGAAAGCTGTTTTAAACTCCAGAAACTGGATGAAGAAATAATCACCCGGCAGTTTACAGTGTACTAGAAACAATGCTAAACAGTGTAGTTATTTTGTTCAGCTCCCGATTAGCATGGCGTAATGCTATTAAATAACGAGCAGTCAATTCTGGAACGACGGGTAATTCAGATTTACGATAAAACATTTGCAATCGTCCGTTTTGTGATCGTATTGCTGGGGATTTGAACACATCAAATGAGTTTCAAATGAGTTACGATTTATTTACCCTCTTCTTCTTCTTCTCTCTTCTCTCTCTCTCTCTCTCTCTTCATCGTTTATCTCCCGTTCTTTATCGGCTATCGTCTATCTGCTTTTGAATGTAACCCCATATGAGCAGATTAGCACGAAAGGATAAGTATATGTAAACATGGTTTAAAAGTCAAAACTTGCCGAGGGTAGCCCATTAGCCGACGGATCCGGAAATAACCGCAACGTTTAACCCTTTCTAACCCTTGCGGTACAGTACGAGTCACCCTTTTTTGACCTCACATGAGTTAAAACACTTTAAACCTACCTCATGATACTTTAGGCTCGTAAGTATTGATTTTAAATAGAAAAATAGTACAATTTAATAACGTTTTTCCCCTCGGCCGGGAGTAGAAGTCCGATTTATGGCGTCAAAATCGTGACAGAAGTAAAGCATTTACTACCTAGGGACGAAATAAAACAACAATTTCCCTAGCGGAGGATTTTATAACAAAGGTTTTTGTAAACAAATGCCATGTTGTCCGTGGTACGCGTTGCATGGAAACATCGCCAAAGGCTTCTAAATATTGTAATTTCGCTCCGATTTATAAAATTAAGTGTTTCTACTGCCGATCGTGGAAAAAAATAGTATATACACCTCGGGAGAGACCACCATTTTTCCCACGATGCATTTATTTCAGATTACAGCTCAGGAAAAATAAGAGGTTTCTCTCCCTTGGTGTATAATGTACTATTATTTACAAATTACAGAAGTATAAGGATATTCACTATATTGGAGGCTCCCGCCTCCTCTTCAGACCTTTAGTTACCACCTTAAATTTACATCAGGTTACTGTTGCTTTTTTATAACATGCTGGTTCTTGTTTATTTGGTTATAAAAAAAGTTATTGTTACTTTTTGCTAATGCAGTAAAACTGAAAGGCGAAATTCAGGTCGGTAACTTCAGACTAGTTTCCCGAAAGTTTCTTTATATCTGCTAGCGAATAAAAATCGAAATAAAACACACACACACACAAAAACGCCCTATGAAGTGAAGCTTTACTGAGTGAAATTTTAAATTAGACAAGTTCAAAACACTACCTATCTTTATGGCTCCTCCTCTCATTGAACGGAAGAGAAACTGTTCAATAAAAACACAACACAACATCGTCTATTAATTACCGAAGTCTTTATAAAATTTCAAAGAAACTTCGACATCACTTTGAACTGCACTTTTTCTGTTTCTTTTCTGTATCTTCCAGAATCCAGATGAGTTGGGTAGGTAGCCAAAATGGAGAACAAGTCAGAACATGTAGTGTATATTTAAATTCCATGGTACATCTGAGGGTAACGCATATTATATTTGGAGTTTTGCTGTTGAATTATTTTGACTTGCTAATTCTCGGGAATTTTGACAATTCAGAGTGTGCAGCTCTGAAACAGCACTGAAATCTATGCATTTTTGCTCTAAATGAAGTAATCACGATTTTTCTATATTTACATGTTCCAAATTTCTTGGGACACACAGTATATATTTATATATATATATATATATATATATATATATATATATATATATATATAATAGCATATTAGATTATAAATTACAATAGAACTATTCAATACCGTATAATGAATTACCGGTACGAAATGTCGTTTCAAATTAAACTTTTAATCAGCTGTCAATAAATTTTCTACATCGCCCTTGGTCTGAATGGGCTCCAGTAACTCAATATATATGTATGTATGTATGTATGTGTTAGCTAGCCATACTATATGTATATACATACATATGTATGTGTGTGTATATTATAGTTTTCAATAGCGTTCCGCTAAATTTACTACAAACAGCAGTTCACGTTGAAAATGAGACCATGCCCGTAATCAATGTTTAAAGGTTTTGCTCCTGAACCAGCGGCTGTCAAAGAATAGTTTAACATCACTAGACTGTAAGGTAACTGACTATGGAAGTATAGAGACCTCGTTATATATATATATATATATATATATATATATATATATATATATATATATATATATATTACTGGTAGAAAAATTCTACCAACATGTCTGAACAACTTCAACACATCACTTGGGACATAATCTCCGTCGCTATTGCGGAACAATTTAACTTACAAAACCGCCAAAAACCCCACCCGGAGTGGGGGGAGGTGAAGACCAACAACAACAATCATTTACGAACCAAGAGAATGACAGATATGGAGAAAAGAATACCGATGTCACAAATAAATGGTAATATCTGTTTGTGGCATACTGGAGGACACAGGTTCATGACATTGTGATGTATGTGTTCAGATCTTTAAAACATGCACCACCATTCATACACACACGCGTACGCGCACACAAGCAGAGAGAGAAATGAAGGAACAAAATATAGAAATGCAATGCAATCACTCGGCATTTAAATATACATATAGAAATATACAAAAATCTGAGAGACACAGGCAATTAATATGTAAATATAGAAAAATTATGATTACGGGCTGAACAACGCATTTTAGAGCAAAAGTGTAAATGAAAAATGTGTTCAGAATTGAAAACTGCATCATATGATGTCATATTCAGCGTTTAAGAATGTTTTGCATAGCGAATAAATTAATTATTAAATGTTGCATTTCTGCAATTTATATACAAAAATATTTGCGCACTTAATATATAGCATATAAAAGTAATTATGGTTTTTCTATATTTACATGTTAATTCCATATGTCCCAGATTTTTTGGGACACCCGGTACACATAGAGACTGACAGAAGTCAAATGGGTACAATCATAAATTGCATGTCACATTCAGCTACCAACATCAAGAGAAAGAAACTTGAGTACATATTTTTATTTTATTGCTTCATGTATGTATGTATAAAAAAACTGCCAAGCCAAGCAACCAATTTATGTCATCAATGCACTGTCACTAGAAATTATGACGTCATGTGCGATTACGCGTACACGAATTCCAAGCCGGATTAAAACAATGTGCTACTGCACGAAAACACATTTACAGCGTACAAGTCGCTACAGAACGTCTACTATAAACGTGTAATATTTGTTTTCAGCGGTGCCATTAGTAAAAACCAAAATAAAAATAATTTGATGAAACATTAACGAAAAAATAATTTAATAGAAATATTTATTAACATTATTAGGTATATTAATGAAGTTTTCGTGCATATTTATGATAAAAAAAAAACCAATAAAATGTCGATTGAAAAATATATTTACAAATATATAGTGATATTTATGCTTGTTACGATGCCGTAAATTGGTTGTTTGGCTGGATACAGTATATGTATGTATGTATGTGTGTGTTTTTGTCAGAAATCGTTCGCTTGACAAATGCCTCTCATATAGTCACACATGTTTCAGTAACATATGTGACTGACAAGCAATCTGGATTATCACATTTTATACAGAAATTCATCCATGACATGTCGTTTCATTCCAGTTTCATATGATGTATCTGTGCTTGAATGCCAGACAGAAAAATGTTGTTTTCAACTACCATTTGTACATATGCTACAGTACTTGCATAGAACATTCACATTACTAGCCACAAAAGCATTTCTAGCAAAATCTCACAATCGAAATATTTTCAGATTCTTAGCCATACATTCTTTATACAATGTATAAGAAAGTAAAAAATGAAAGTTTTCCAAAAGATACTTGTACCAACATTGAGGTACATGAAAAGTCGTGCTTTTAGCAAATTTTTAGGTAAAAAACACTACTATTAATATGAAAGTTTGTTTTATATTTTAGATTAAAATAAATGCAATTGTCCACAATTTAGTCATTCGGATTATAACAGTATGTAGTTATTTATTTTGTTTATACAAAATTCAGCTCCACTCCAATTCGTCTAATTGAAGTGTTGACAAGCACATGGTGGGGCGTTCGTGTTAGGCGGGGGCCCATTACGTCACAGAAAATTCAATGAGACCTCGGTTTACATTATGATTGATCAAGCACAAATTAATTTATAACTCACATTTCAGTCGCACTGGCCTTGGTTATTAAATATATTAATTATAATAAATCGGAACGAAATTGCAATATGTAGAGAAGCCTTTGGCGATGTTTCCCGTGCAACGCGCACCACGGACAACAGACATTTGTTTACAGAAACCTTTGTTCTGATAAAAACTCCCGCTAGGGACATTGTTGTCTCATTTCGTCTCTAGCGAGTAGATGCTCTACTTCTGTCACGATTTTGATGCCATAGAAACTGACTTCTACTTCCGTCCGAAGGGAAAAATAATATTTTATTATCTGTTGACAACATTGCTTGCTGTACATTGTAGAATTAATATTCCAAACGCATAAGAAATATGCGTAATTTCGTTCTACAATATTGTGCAAGATGTTTAAAAACTGAAACATAAATGGCAAATTGTGAGTCCTACCCGCTGGATCCAAGCTTGTGTTAATTAGGATATGATGATGGTGTCTCAGAATGTGTTGAAATTAGCTGCGTCAACAGGATTTATAAATTATCCAACTTTTAATTAGGATGGTTGACTTTGGAACAAGCAAACTGGCAGACACACATCGGAGACATGACAAGCGTGTAATGAAATTAGTAACACACACACACACACACACACATACTAAATCTCATATATATATATATATATATATATATATATATATATATATATATATATATATATATACAATCCTTCATTATTTACTTCTGATATTCAACCGTCAAATAACATGTTAACAAATTAATTATTTCTCTACAATATTAATCAATATAAACAGTAGGTTAAAATTACATATTCCGTCCTGTCAAGACTTCCAACATAATATACAATAGAATCTGCTTATAGTAAATCTGAAAGGACTAAGCATTTGCTCCACACTAAGCAAGCGTACACTATAACGAGAGTATGTAGTTTGTTATATGTTTTAACTCAGTGATACATTCATTATAAGCAAGGTTCCACTATAATTGTTGTCTCAGCTAGTTTTCTCATCAAAATAATAAACTCTTGTGTCTATATGGTTCGCTAGTTGAATTGTCGTCAATGAAATCGTCAACTACAGAATTTATACCGCCGCGATGCGATGTACAAAACCGATGTTCAAATGGAAAATAGGTCGTGGAAATTCTCGAAACACGTTCGAAACGTCGCGACGTGAGTGAATGCGTCTATTCACCAGGCCGTCAGTGGCACCTACAGCCGCCCCCCACGCCCCCCACATGGCTTGCGGGGGCGGCAATATTGTCGCGTCTGATTCTGTGTGAAATTTCATTTAATTTGAGAGCGTGTGCGTTTTCACTGGCGAACTTTTCAATTCTAGTATGGAGTCCCACAAGTCTACACTACCGAGCACCATGATTCTATACTACCGAGCACCACAATTCACAGAAATAAAGCATTTACTCCCTAGGAACGAAGAAAGCCACCAGTTTGTCTAGCGGAGTTTTTATCAGACCAAAGGTTTCTGTAAACAAATGTCTGTTGTCCGTGGTACGCGTTGCATGGAAACATCGCCAAAGGCTTCTAAATATTGCAATTTCGCTCCGAATTATTAGAATTCGCTATGCAATTAAAGTGTTTCTACTCCCGATCGTGGAAAAAATAGTAGATACACCTCGGGAGAGACCACCAATTTTCCCGTCGATGTTTTTGTAGCCAAAGGAAGCCTCAGGAAATATAGGATGTTTCTCTTCCTTGGTGTATAATGTACTATTGTGCTCTCAAGACAGAATCCATTCTTCCTACAAAGCAAAAAAAGCGGTTTTGTGAACTGCGATTAATTTATTGTAGCCTCACGCAATAAATAATGGATTCATTCCAGCTATTGAATATTCTCTGGCGTGACAATTATAAATGCTTGTTGAGATTTATCAGCGAACATTGATTCTACAAACGAATTTGTACGTACTGGATGTGATACAGTGTGATCCATGCATACAAAAATGTTATATATAGAACATTCATCTTCTGTATTGGCACTAGCCATCTCCAAGGCTTATATTTCCTTCTGGAATACTGTTATGTCAGCGATATAGCTTGCAGCAGCTACAATCCTATCATCCTCTACAAGGTTGTCTTCAGGTGAAACTTTGGTACAGAAACATGTTCATTTTGCGTCAAAAATGCGAACTATTATTTTTTTTATCTGTGGCAGATTAGATCCTGATTAAAGCTAGTCGAATTTAATTACAATCCGTGCTAATTAACCATCCAGCTTAATAGTTTGAACTATCGACGCTGGTTCAAAAGCTGCATGGCTTTGGGAATCCAATCCAGAGCAAACGCCACTGATTTAACTAACAAAGCTACTATCTAGAGACTAGTTACTAACCAGTCGTCGCACTACTAATTAAACACTCCCCCCTCTCCGCTCCGATGTAACTATACAGATTGCTACAAAATACCAACTGGGCCACAAAAAAAGTTTTTTTGCACCAGGGGCCCCACAAAAAAACAGGGTTTATCCATCCCTAGACAGTGGATTGACATGGTCCAGGCACTATTTAACAACCTAAATCAATCCCCCCAGCTCCAAAGAGCTGCTATGGCCGCCCATTTGGTCTCCCCCCAAACGGGGGAGATGTTTCACAAACAATTCAGAGTCGGATGGCGAATTTTAGTAAGTAAATAACGATGAATCATCCGAAATCTCCCGCGAGGGCATTACATCTGTCATTACGGTGATTACACCACGGGCCGGTACAGACCAGTGGCGGCGTAAGTGGTAGTTTTACCCAGGGGGGCACAGCAACATAAATAAATTCGCCACGATTGTCATTAATGACAAATACTTGTATATTTGCTACAAGTATTGCGTTCTCTGGAGGGAGTCTTCTTCGGAGTTAAACTTTTTTGGCTATGGTTTTGTACATTTGTATGACTGATCATCACTTGTTTTGGGCAGAGGAAGGTCGCAGCACACTATATATAGAAGGTAAGAAATACAACTGTCATATTTTGCATTTTCTCGACGAGATTTCAGAATAAACACATCAACCACACCTTATCACTTGATAATGAACGAGAGTTCGAAACGCGTCGGGATCTTAACTAAACTTGACGAGTTCATAATACGAACATATTACTTCTTTTTAATATATATATATATATATATATATATATATATATATATATATATATATATATATATATATATATATACTAAAAACATATTTTATTATCCAGAATTAATGAAACATAAAGTTGTAATAAATATTTTAGATTCTTAACCTAAATTGAAAGACATTAAACTTGATGGAAAGTCGTTAATATACCCCTCGGTAAAACAAATAACCGTACGTTCTCTGTCTGTAGGTGCTGAAAAATTAAGGCCTGACCGTAAAAATTCCGCAGCTCACAAAATTACTTCCCAATCCACAAACACACTCTTCATGTCAGAATGACGTTTCGTTATTCCGTGGTCTGTTACGTTGGTAACAATGATTTATAACAACAAAAACAAAAGACACACTTACTTATTATTATTATTATTGTTATAACAAATGGTGAAAATATTAAGCAAGCGTTGCATTTAACAACAATACACAAACGTATCTTTAAGTTCTGCACGAAGATGACAGCTACCTTTAATGTTAGATAAACTACAACGAAGTACAACAAGGAAGATGTCCCAGCAGATCTAATTCCCACAAGGCTGCAATTTCGCTGAACTTTCGACGAAAGTTCCCGTCATCGTGAACATTTACACTAACTTGATTTATTGCACAGTGTGTATAATTTTCCCAACGGGCGCATACTTAGAGCCACTGTCACGATGTAAGGCAAACATCCGGTATTAATAATAAAGTATGACTACCGAGAATTACACCCCCGGGAGTGTAAGTTCCACAAGCATTAATAATGAATTGTATCTATTGCGAATTACATCACAAGAGAAGAATGTATTGATAGTAAATTATATCTATTAATTAGTTCTGGAGCGGGAATGTTGTGCTAGTATGTTGGCACTACTGTGTACGAGGATTTAGGCACAAATACATAGGATTGTTCAATTGACGTCTTGTTTTCGCGGCCGACTAGGATTTTTAACGCCTCTAATGAGACAGCTGAACATCGCATTGGAAACTAGTTTTGTGTACATTTCCATTGCTCTCTATACATGCTATCTATGGTAGATAGTTTTGATAACAAACATGTTTTTTTTATGTTTTCTTCAAATCATTGTTTAACGACAATTTTCAAGGTGTAAAACGCATATTAGAGATCGCATTATAATACGAACGTACTGTCACGTGACATGAGACGGTCACTTATTTTTAATCACTCTGTACTAAGCTTAACGAGAAAACCAAAATGCAGAATAATACTGGACAACTTCGGACTGAAACGTTAAACATTACTAAACAAACTTGTTACTACCAACTGTATATAAATTAACGGTAACGGTAAACACGAATGGCGTACCTCGGTGACCACTACTGACCTAACTTTGACACAGGGCCGTCTTAGGAATTCTCCAGGCCCCAGGCTTCTAGCTGGCGTCCAGAAATATTTAAATCTTCTCACTGAATTTTTTACAAAATCTGTTGAGTTTTGAATATTAGTGAAAAAAACTTTACTCGAGGCTCAGACCTGATCGGGCCCTTTGTATAAGCGGGCTCTTGGTGAAAAGCCAGGCCTGTATTGACCAGTGTTACACTACCGGACTGTGGTTAGTGGAATAAGACCAACGTGACTCTGTAATGGCTACACAAACACGCTCATCTTTGCTGTATAGTTAATTTCCGCCCTATTTCTCGTTCTCTACATATCTACGACGGTGAAGGAGGTCAGGACAGGGCTGAGGGGGAGCACAGATTGGACACAAAGGTCGGACCGTGCTTTTTGCAGCCGGCCATCGCCCGGATATTGTGTTTTCCTTGTTGGGACAGAACTTACAGCAATCAGAACTGGTTTCCGAAGGTAAGGAAGGTTATAGACCACGGCAAAACATATTTTGTAACATTTTTGTAACATAACAGAGCCGGTATACACGGCCCTTTATGTGTAAAAGTTTGTACATCACCGACCTACATAATATTTGTTGATTGACATCAGCATATCACTGCATTTGGATACAGCGTTGTGCTTTTGTTAATTATTAATCAACTCATATTCCATTAGTACGCTTATTTCACTGATAGGCGCTGTGATCGTTCGATTATATAGTCAATGATTTATCCATACATGACCAGACTCGCCGAGAATTGACAAAGAAACTAATTGATTCTTTACAATACCCCGATAATCTTCATAAATAACAAATGAATATTCGAGCATAATTAGCACTGGATTAATCAGACACAACGCGGTCATTTGTTATTTCAAAAAGAAAACAAGTGAATATTCAGTCTATGGAATGACAAGGCAACATTTGGTACAATTTTATTCTCATTTTGTTTATCGTTAACAAATTGTTTGAACGTTCAGATTGACAAGAGCGAATTAACAGACCTAGTGCAACGTTGCAACATTGCATCTGTGTGGCGTGATCTCAAGTAGATGAGCACACAGTATTGCCAATTGTATAGCTTACACTCTGTAAACAATTGTAGTCTTGTAAGGTGTGTGTACTTAGTATGATTTCACAATACTGTGTAACGGAAATAGAATATTGTACAAAATACAACAGCTATTTGTAGATTTAAACATATCTGCTACAAAACATACACACAAAAGTATGTATGAATGTACCGGGTGTCCCAAGAAATCCGGGACATAGGAAATTAACATGTAAATATAGAAAAATCATGATTACGGGCTGAACAACACATTTTAGAGCAAAAGTGTAAATAAAAAAGTTGTTCAGAATTAAAAACTGCATAATATGATGCCATATTCAGTGGCCAGATATGTTTCTGTAACGAGTAAATCAATTTTGAAATACTACATTTTGATGACAGATCAGGAGGTCATGAAACAAAAACACTATGCCTTGTTTATTTGTTGTTTGAATTTAAAAAAATGCAATTTTGTTTCATGACCTCCTGATCTGTCATTAAAATGTAATAATTCAAAACTGATTTACTCGATATACAAAAATATCTGAGCACTGAATAAGGCATCATATTATGCAGTTTTTAATTCCGAACATCTTTTTTATTTACACTTTTGCACTAAACTGTGTTGTTCAGCCCGTAATCATGATTTTTCTATATTTACATGTTAATTTCCCGATGGTCTAGTCTGCTTGGGACATCCTGTATATATGTATGGTGTGATTTCCTGCTGAATATTTCGCAACTTCCTCTGATTCTTCCACAGATCAAAGTTTTGTTCTTCGTCGGTTGTATTTCAAAGATTACAAAACAAAAGTCACGTTTTTTGGAAAACTCCGAGCAGAGAGTTTTAAAACATTCCCGTGCCCTTCTCTCTTGGCCCTGTTGGACGTCCCTGAGAGTTCATGAAATAATCGATAGCAATATTTTTGCTTTTTGAGAGACACTTCGCAATCGTACAAAATGAATAATTTTTTTATTCACTGTACTTCGACGTATTTTAAGGGTCTGTAACCTTATATTACCCCGGTGCCAAAGAGTACTCTCATCTTGTTACCCCACCCGTGCCCTTTTGTTCATGGGCGTACGTTGAAAATCTTTCTTTCGTCGCAAATAGATGCACTGTTTAATTGAATTTCACTATTTTTTTGGTAACGAACATATTAATGATTTTTTTAATCGACCTTAAGAGGGAAAAGTGCCCCGTTTGTAGCCCTCTGTGGACGCTTATGCCTTCATAATAAGTCTAACTTTGTTCGGGCAGTGTAGCAAATAAGATACCTATATTACCGACCAAATTTAGTGTATTTGGAACGATGTCAAATGGTCAACGTGACAATGGATCTAGTTGATCCAGAACTTGGTTCAGATCTGATCCTGAAGTTGATAAAGTCCATTCAAATCCATATAGCAGTGACGTCATAACAAACAAACGAGATTTGAGAAGCCCCGCCCCCTTATGGCAATACAATGTGCGTATTTATACGAGTCAAATGTGTAAGAAAAAGAGCGCTTGTTTCGTGTATGTCGTGAGTAAAATGTACCAGATGTGACGTCACTCCTATATGTACTTGAACACACTATACACACAAATCTAGATTTTGTAAAATTATAATACAATATCAACGTTTGATATTACAGTAACACAACGCAGAATGCAAAAATTCAGCTGCCGTGTAAACCGTGCTTTAACATTGCCCAGTTTATTTATTTTTATTTGAAAAACTTACAAAATACAAGTTTGTGTTGAAACTGAATTTTCACAATAAAATAAAAAGTTTATTCGCGAGAAAACTTTTCTTAAATTCGGTACGTTTTTGTGATGTTTTATATGGAATTGTTGTTTAGGAAAATATCAAACACATAACATTGCAAATTGTCCAAAACATTACGAAGAGCGTTACTGCAGGTGAAACCGTATTAAACAAGTTAATTTGAATACCTGGGTCATGCTCCATAAATTCATCTCCTAATTTCCCTAATTGTATCGTTATGAAGCACATTATAACGATTCATCGTAAATTAACAGTTAGTAAATTTTTCTAAACTAAAATTGAAAATGTTGCTATAGTAATACTATAAAAAAATGCACATTTTAACGGTGTCATATTTTAGTAGCAAAGCTTAGTAGCTCTTAGTAGCGTCGATAGAATCGGGCTATGAAATTTAATCACTGATTGGTAAATATATATAAATGGTTTTGCATGTGATAAATCTATGTTTACATACACAATTCTCCAATGTACACATGTTACTTATGCTCTGTTTTTTTCCTACACCAAAACCAGCAACGGTTTCTTGCACATATGTTTTATACGACCCCCAAAAAATACTTCCTGGTGACAGCTAATCTGCCACAAATGTGCCAAAATGTTCGGTTTTTGTTACAAAATGCCAATTAATTCCGACCCTTTACGCTATACATTTACGCAGAACTGCTGCTTTTTTTTACTATTTAAATCACAGTTTACCGGTGAAATTAAATCTTCGTCCCCGGGGGGGGGGGGGGATAATCCAAGACTGTAATCCGTGGTGAATTATACTCGAATTATCTCACTTTCAACGCAAAACGTCTTGGGAAAAATAAAAGTTATACCCAAATTTACATCCGTATAAATAGCCTCAAAAATGTCTTCGTTAATCGTTGGATTTAGAAGACTTTCTCTTCATTAATTATTTGCCCTTACGGCTGGTAAAAGTGCTTCCCCCTTAGTACGTGCACCGCACTACATCGCACAGGTTTCGTGAAAATTAAACTTACACTTTTGCTCTGAAATGCGTTGTTCAGCCCATAATCATGATGTTTCTATATTTACATGTTAATTTCCTAGGTGAGAGAGTTCTTGGGACAGTCTGTATATACAAACACACTATTCTATTACATACATACACTGTTCTGTGTCATACACGTGTTACGTGTGCTTATTGGTACATGTCCACAGTAACACGTGTCACCGCTATGGCTGGCATATCGCAGTGTCCATTATTGAATAAATTGAGATGGAATTTGTTTGTGCGAGCGAAGCAGTTGTCGGTACAGTGACTGAAGTTTGCCTTTTCAATACCGTATCAGACGTTACTCTCGACGAATAACCTATCAAAATGCCAAAATCTATATATCAAGACCAGACAAGACGCTTGGGTAAAATTGAACAACTGCCAACGTCCATCTCGTATTTATATATATATATATATATATATATATATATATATATATATATATATATATACATGCCTATGAAAACGTCAAGTGCTGGCATCTATGGACAGTTACGGAAAACTACTTCAGGTCTTGAGATTGCATACTTGACGATATATTCAAACGTTGTTAGCATACATACATATCCAGCGTTACTACAAAAAAATCATCGTTGCAGTGTCGCCATTTTGAATACCGAGTTCCTAGGGCCACTTGGATGTCTAGAACGAAGTTTCCTTTTCTTGTGACGACATGTCATTCAATATTATATCGGTAATACTTTCTAGAATACATATATCAGTTTAAAACCAGATATGATTGTTTTCTAGTAAGCATGTATTTTATAATACCGTATAAAATATTATACAGTAAGCTACCTCTTAAGCGCCTGCGCTTAGCGCTAGCGCTTAAGAGCGTTAAACAGGCTCTTCCTGGGTCAGTTTCTATAAAATCATCCACAGTTTCCGGTATTGTGACTTCATGAAGCGCGTTATAAGGAACAATAGTAAATGTAGTGCTTTTTGTGCGCGGTAAAACAGCATTATATTGAATAAGGTTTGATCAAGGTATTGGATATACAAAATATAATCACATATTGATCGGCCATCTTAACTAGGCGCAGTTATGCAACCAACTGTACCCTGACTGTATGTATATGTATATCCAGGATAAGACTACCGATGCCGTCGGTATGCACGATGGCGCACCGCTTCTCGTACACGCGCTGTAGAACATTACGCAGTAGATAATTCGATTCCGAATCCATTTTCCTTATTTGAAACTAATACAACGTTACACGCGTCGCCCGGTAACTTTTGAACTGGGCGAAATGCGAAGCGGCAAAGCGGAAATCCTAACGGTAATTTTAACTTTTTATCTCTCCGGAATGATTTACCGGAGGCCGCCGCTCCTTACCGAGAGGGGGAAATGGAAGAAGAGTCGACTTTGATCCTAATTATTGTTGTATTTGAAAACCAACATTGAAAAAAATGAACAATACTCGTCCATTAACCGAAGAAAGTTTAGTTGAAAATTGGATTTTTTAAAAAGATACACCAATTAGTGACAAAGACACATGTTGAAAAAAAAATACACAGAAAATAATTTTTTGTTGTTTAAAATCAATTTTGAACGCATTTTTCGGATGAACCCTGAACAATTTTGTAATTCTGAATACACCGTTGAATTCTTCGTATTTGAATTGTCATGTAGCCGTAAATTCATTGAATTTGGCGCAGTACTTTAAGAGATACATCAGATTCTTGACAAAATGGAAGCTGAATTTTAGTTTGTGTCAGGCATCTGCAAGCGACACGGAACAAAAGCTAAACACACTATAACAAAAGCGACAGGCGCAGATGCAACTTGCATTACAATGTTGTTTATTTGGTTGCTCGCCGCAGTATCTTGTATATCAGCGTTCCGCAACCATTTTTATCTGGCGACCCATAAAATATGAATTCAAATGTAAGGAGACCCGTATGAGACTGTATGGTAGGAGAGGGGGCTTTAGTCTCTTAAAATTACAGGACCATACAAAAAATATAGGCGTAAGATTTAGGATTAAAAAAATGTATACCAGCGCTATGTATAACAGCACCTCTACCGTCTACCTCATTCTAGTAGACACTAAAATTACTAACCGCCAATATTTAAATGAAGTCTTCTGATTTAGCAAGTATATAAATCGTTGGCTTCCACATCCGTTGTATTTATCCTAAATCATTAAATATTTATGCGACCCGTTTTTAAACTTTTGCGACCCAAAATTGGGTCGCGACCCAATGGTTGCGATCGGCTGTTGTATATGTTCCATTAAAAATTAAACGACGCTCCTGAATGGGACCAAATGGGCGTGGTTACAATCTAAAGTCGTTCTGTTCAACGATGACCTTGACTGAACATCGTTTAATAATCAAACTATACTTATACTATAGACTATAATATGTTTATTAAAAATGTGCAGAAATATACAAATACAGTCCGTCACCATTTTGTATCAATTTCTTTATTTGAACAAAAAAATAACCTGATCAAGATATTGCATGCAAGTTCAAGAATCAAGAATATTGACTGATGTAAATACAGGAAACTCATATTCTGATAATAAAACTGTTATCGAAATAATTAATATAGATTGAAGTCTCGATAGAATGTATCACTTTCTTAGCTAATCAGTAATCAGGTTAATTGTACCGGTACTTGTAAATAGATAGTAATCAAACTTCGCTAGAAATCAGCTGACGACAATTGTGCAATAACGAGAAGTAATTTTAAATTTAAAGATTAGAATTATTATTAGAATTCGTTATGAAATTAAGTGTTTGTACTCCCGATCGTGGAAAAAATAGTATATACACCTCGGCAGAGACCACCATTTTTCCGTCGATGTATTTGAAGTCCGAGGGCGAAGAATTGGCTATTTACACATACGGCAGAGTAGGGTAGGGTGGGGTGGGGTAGTATATAAATAAGACGACAATTTCCCTAGCGGGAGTTTTTATCAGACCAAAGGTTTCAGTAAATAAATGTCTGTTGTCCGTGGTACGCGTTGCATGGAAACATCGTCAAAGGCTTCTAAATATTGTAAATTCGCTCAGATTTATTATAATTCTTCGTTCATCACATTACGTGTTTCTACTCGCGATCGTGGAAGAATTAGTATGTACACCTCGGAAGAGACCACCATTTTTCCCTCGATATAGCCTAATGAAGCCTCAGGAAAAATAGGACGTTTCTCTTCCTTGGTGTATAATGTACTGTGTTCCACTAGCTGATCATATTTCAGGAGCTTTCATCAGGCGTCCGCATTTAGACGGACGTATTGTGGGTGGAGCTGATGCCGACATCGAAGACTATCCGTATCAGGTGAATAATTGCGCATTGCATACGTTTGTGCAACAGTTTTGTTTACATTTTCCAATGACGATATCTCTAATGCCGATATTGTTAGCTGTCCTTCCGTAGCGACGGCTATGACGTCTGTGCTGCAACCATCATCTCCAAGGATTGGGCGCTGACTTCAGTTCAGTGTGTCTAGTAAGTGCAACAACAGTTTCTTACATAACGCACTGATTTCTGTAGTGAGTGCTGCATCAACTGGTTCATACCTGCATACCTCATTGGTTTCTATTTGTATGACAGCGCTACAACAACTGTTTCCATGGTTCTCCGTGCTGGCAGCAGTAGTCTACATTCAGGTGGTTCCCTGCACAACGTAGCTGGGGTGATTCGGCACGAGAAATACGTCCGTAACACCGATGACTATGATTTCGCACTCCTCAAAGTAATCACATCTCCACATACAGATCTACAGATGGTGTATTAGTAACTTATTATTTCTTCAGGTTGAACCTCCATTCACTTTTGGACCTGGTGTTCAACCTATCGCTTTAGTCGATACTGAACCAGCGGCTGGTGAGAATTCCGTCATCTCCGGATGGGGCCAAAAGTATTCGGTAAGCGCGCATCGACAACAACGTATTATACGACTGTTATTTCCGTCAGGTATTTTGGTTGCATATAATATTTGTGTTCTAGTGGGGTGGTTCTCATTCTGAGCAATTGCAAGTTGCGAATGTTTTTATTTTTGACCATGAGCAGTGCACTAAGACCTATGCTTCCTACAAACCAGTTACCCCAAGGTAAGAGGCGGGGACGAGTTTATAAAACGAACACTGACAATATTATATATAATATCGAATTGTTCAAAGCACATTTGTGGTGCCCTGTATGACGTGTTCTGTTTGTGGTAGGATGATCTGTGCTGGTTTGGCTCAAGGTGGTAAGGATCATGGCGATGGTGACAATGGTGGACCGCTGGCTGTTGGTGGAAAACTCGCCGGTATTATCTCGTGGCGTGCTCCAGGCACGATAGGCAAATATCCCGGAGTCTACGCCAACATTGCCCACGAGAGGGCTTGGATCAAGAGAAGGAGCGGCATTTAAATGATGGATAGAACAATCTAGTACTAAAATCAATGCAACAACTAATGTTATATGTACTTGCTAACATCAATATGATAATAATTTCACTTTACAAATATGTACAGACCATTACTAAAATCCTTACCTTTATGTGCTTTCACAAATGTGTATGTTTTATAAAAGACTACGAAAAGAGATTTCAATATATTCAAGTCCGACACCATTTTGTATCAATTTATTTATTAAAACTAAACACGAATATCTGCAGGTATGTTACACTGATCAAGATATTGCATGCAAGTGCAAGAATCAAGAATATTGTCTAATGTAAATACAACAAAATCATGTTCTAGTCATAAAACTGTTATCGCATTAATTAATATAAAATAAGGTCTCGTGAAAATACATCACCTTCCTAGCTAATTGGTAATTAGATGGGGGGTGGGGCACTTGTAATCAAACAACGATATAAAACAACTGACGACAATTTTTAAATAACAAAAAGTTGCTTTAAATTTAAAGATAACGACACGTGTTAATTTTTGATATAAATATATGTATTTTCTATGGTTTCTATGGCGGCAAAATCGTGACAGTAAAACATTTACTTCCTAGGGACGAAATAAAACAACAATTTCCCTATGGGAAGTTTTTATTCTAACAAAGGTTTTTGTACACAAATGTCTGTTGTCCGTGGTACGCGTTGCATGGAAACATCGCCAAAGGCTTCTAAATATTGCAATTTCGCTCAGATTTATTACGATTCTTTATGAAATTAAGTGTTTCTACTCCCGATCATGGAAAAAATAGTAGGTACACCTCAGAACATACCACCATTTTTCCCTGGATGTATTTGAAGTCCGAAGGTGAATAATTGGGCTACTTACACATACGGCAGAGTAGGGTAAGATAGGGTAGGGTGGGGTAGTATATTATAATTACTGTATATATAAAAGAAAAGACAATTCTTACCATAAAGGATCTTAAGTCAAGGTTAGCATGACTCGATGTTTACCTGATAATAATCACTTCAAGTGGCTGTTAATTTTTATTTTTCCTGATGCATTCCTGAAGTGTATCTGTAGATATTAAGTGCATTACTGTGCTATTAATGATAGATCTATTCACCGATAAAGTATGGTATAAAGAGCCATACATCGGCAACCTCAGTTGCAGTCGAATGGACAATGGCAACTAAAACAGTATTCATCGTGCTCTGTGGCGCACTTCTCGTTAATGGTAAGCTCAATTTACTATTTCATATTACCCCACCACTAACTCACGGTATTTCAGGTGCGTTCCTTAACCGTCCACATTTAGATGGACGTATTGTAGGTGGTGCTGATGCTAAAATCGAAGACTATCCGTACCAGGTGAATAATTGAATACGTTTTGTGCATCAGCTTTGTTTATATTTTTCAATGGTGATATCTCAAATGCGTTTTGGTTTGTTAGGTTTCGTTGCATGGTACTAGATATAACCTTTGTGGTGCAACCATCATCTCCTCGAATTGGGTTCTGACTGCAGCTCATTGTATCTAGTAAGTGAAACGTTTTCTTCTTCTAAAAGATATCTACTAATTCTTTTCTATTGCATCACAGTCAGGCATCAATTGATTCCATGTTTATCCGTGCTGGTAGCAGCGAACTCAATGTAGGTGGATCCATGCACCATTTATCACGAATGATAATTCACGAGAACTTCGCCCCTGATACCAGTGACTATGATTTCGCTCTTCTCGAGGTAATCAACTACACACATAGAGATCTACAGGATTGTTCATTATTAACTCATTGGTTATTTCTTCAGGTTGAAACACCATTTATTTTTGGACCAGGTATTCAACCTATCGATTTGGCCGAACTTGAACCATCAGCTGGTGAGAATTCTATAGTTTCTGGATGGGGCACAACTTCTCCGGTAATCGCCAAATTAACACCAACATTTAGGATATTTATTTCCATCACATTATGTATGTTTTAGTTCAATAATATTTATGTTCCAGGATGGTGGTCGTTATTCTGATCAACTCCAAGTTGTGAATATTCCCATTTTTGACCATAACCAATGCAATCAGAACTACGTTGACTACGGACCAATTACTGCAAGGTAACTAACGACGGTATTTCTTACCACATATCATATTAGGCCTTTCCCATTACTGGGGTAGCAGATCCATTATCGCAGCTCATACATTATTTACACAAATATTACACCAACGTCTGTGTCTGTGATGGACGAAGTTTTGGCCACCAAAAGCACATGTGTGGTGCAGTGTATGATGTGTTCTGTTTTTGCCAGGATGATCTGCGCTGGTTTCGATGAAGGTGGTAAAGATACCTGCATTGGTGACAATGGTGGACCGCTGGTTGTTGGAGGAAAACTCGCAGGTATCGTCTCGTGGGGCGCCGATTGCGCAGAACCAGGATTTCCTTCTGTCTACTCCAACGTTGCCAACCAGAGAGCGTGGATCACGAAAAAAACTGGCATTTAAATGTTAGCTGAATGCAATAACTAATGTAATGTACATTCTAAACAAATATAATGATAATTTCACTTACAAATACAGACCATTACTAAAATTGGTGACCGATATCGACTTTCATAAATTTTTTTACTTTCTACTTGAAATCATATCTGTCTGAAGATATGTGAGCATACAGAAGGATGAACACACAGGGGCGTAGAATGCGCGGCGGGGGCAATGGGCGGGCTGTTGTCGATTCAACGTAGCGTACAGGAATAATATTAGCAATCATATCTGGTGACATCAAAGCAAGTAGTTTCACAGACGATTTGCACAAATGCACAAACGATGAACAACCTTGCTTGTATCTCATCGGTACGAATATCCCTGGATATAGGCAAACCTGCAGTACAACTTCCCCCGCATTCAGATTCCCAGTAATCATACACAAAATGAAACACATGCACCTTGCTTATGAGATATACAACTAGCGTCATTATGCAGTGTGTAGATTCGCTGAAGTTTACAAAATAAAATACTAATCAATTAGATGTATGAGTATTTATGGGAATAGTTAAGTATTTGCATCTACTGTGAATGCTGTTGCGTGAGATACACCAAGCATAGTGAGAAATACGACTCTATCCATTTATATATGTGAGTAGGTGAGACACACACAGAGGCGATAGACCATTAGGTTGAACAAGGACAACCGTATTCTCTTCCACGTTTTCGGCGACGCTGAAACCGGATTTTCGGAATTACACGGAGCTCTCTCGATGGGTCTCGTGCGAAATAAAATTATAAACTTCACACGTACACACACACACACAGGACAAGAGTACAAGCGTACGAGCGTAAGAGAGACGCCGTGAAAGTTAAAAAGAATATGATTTATGGTAAGGTTACAAGTGACACCATTAATTTTCCCGACAGCGGTATTTTTTTTGTACTGTACGAATTCCTTTTGAATAAATTATCACGACTGCTGTGAATTAATATACACACGCACACACAGACACACATACTAGAGCAATGGATGTCTATTTATAATGTTTGGTAATAACCTAAAGTGTATTTTTTTTATCATTTTTTGTAATATCTGTTCTGGAACTTAATGTAGTACGTAATACAGTACGGATTCGCTATAGTACGCTTTAAAAATATTTTCATTCATGCTGCTAGTCATCCAAATGATCTCTGTGCCCTTAATCAAAACGTAAAAATTACACTTTTGAGACAAAATACGACATTCGCAGCTCAAACAATGGATCAATGTGTCACGAATCAGTTTATAGAAACTGCCCGCGCGTAATCAATATTGTTTAAGAGATTTTTATATGTTACGTGGAGTAAAAACGTGTTAATGCGCATGCGTAATGCGCATATAGTGTCATGTGACTATATATAGGCATGATGTAAGTACATCATTGTAATATTCCATACATACATACATACAAACAGCAGACATAAGTATGTTCAATCATATTTGATGGTCATTTTTCTGAAACATTCGTCTTGAATAGAATAAATTATTCAAACGTTAACTACGGCTGTTTATTGAGTCAATTGATATAGCGATACTTTATAAATTGTGTGCTTGTGTGTGTGTGTGTATGAGTGTGAATAATAGATCCTAGGCAGCTAGATCTGTTACAGTCAAGTACACAGTTTATCTATGCTTGTCACTGACCATGCATCTGTTTAGATCAACACAATTACATATACGGAAAGAACCAAAGCAAACAGCTGTTGCAAAATGGACACAAACGATAACACATTCACAGGCTAATTAATTAATCATTAATAACCAAACCAGAGCATATCAATAATGTTAAATAATCAGTAAGAAAACAAATATATCGCACTCGTTCGTCAACTTTAATAATAAACTTAAAAAGCAATGTTTGATAATATAGTATATTTTATCTTAATTTAAAATATTTTCAACAAATATTTACGTTTGACACCTGTAGTATAGGCAACCCGTTCTACACAGCTGTGTATTTAGTAAATGACGTTGAATTTACCTTTGACTTGAGCTGTGAAAATTGTAAACATTTGACGGAAAAATTAATTATTTCGCAACGCTCATTACGCGAATTACCAGCGAGAACATTTAATGAACAGCACACAGGGCCGTCTGAAGGGGGCCGCGCGCCCGCTTATCATTAGGTATAAATACCCTAATGCACATTTATGTCGGAATTATTTGGAATAAATCGTAGAAAATTTGTAATTTCTAACATCGCACGCAGGGTACTTTAATGATCGTTGTTACAATCGCGGGCGGGGACTATTGGGAATTAGTACTGCGCAGGATAAAGGGTAATTCGACCTAGGGAGATATTTTAGAGTATTTACAGAGAGTGTTAAAAAATTTCTTCAACGTAAAAAACCAGGGTCGTTAATTGAAAATAGCGAAAAAGAGTGTATCTAACGAATTATGTAAACAACGTGTATTTATTCTACGCCAGAAACACCTAAAGACGTGTTTACAATGTAACTAAATGCAGTTATGAAATGTTTATAAGATACATACATCTCGATATATACAGGCTGTTCTATTTAAACGGGCCACTACAGGGATCTCGGAAACTATGAGAGATACAAAGTCGGTTAAATTAGACAAAAGTTGCGCATTTATGGGCCAATTTCATATTTTGAAAATAATGCAAAGCTCACTAGACAATAACACAAAATTCTTATTATATATATATATATATATATATATATATATATATATATATATATATATATATGTATATATATGTATCTAATCCACAAGCAGCTGCCTTATCTATAAAACGCGAAAAAAATGCCGAATAAAAAATGAAAATTCAATTAAAATAACCAAATTATGCGCCCCTTTTAACACTTTACATGGGCGTCGAAAGAGGGGCCCGGCACGTGCGTATGAACGTGTAAGAAGCGTGGCAAGATAACTGTGTTACGTATCTGTACTGTCAAATTGTTCGCTATTTCTTGACAGCCCCCCTTGATCAGCCATCTTTGATTTTTGACAGCCGAGGGGGCGTCATTAAAAGTTCCATTATTGTTTTAGCGACTCCTGACTTTTGGTGACGCAACTGCCAACAGAATTTAGCTCGAATTATGACAAACTAACTCAATATTTTATGTATAAATAAGCAATGTGATTTTTATTCTTTAAGTCGAAAGTTTCATGACCTCCTGATCTGTCATCAAAATGCATTATTTCAAACTTGATTTGCACGATATACAGAAATATGTGAGCACTGAATATGGCGTTATATTATGCAGTTTTTAATTCTGAACAACTTTTTTATTTATACTTTTGCTCTAAAATGCGTTGTTTAGAACGTAATCATGATATTTCTATATTTACATGTTAAAATTCCCTATGTGCCGAATTTCTTGGGACACCCGGTATATATATATATATATATATATATATATATATATATATATATATATATATATATATATATATATATATATATATATAAATATAAATATGTGATGAAAAGTTGAAAAGGCTTTCACTGCTACACCGATATATTCTTTCAACAACTTTAGCAAAAGTTATCGCCAAAATTCACCTCAGAAGCTTCTTTGCAAAATCAAAGTTCGTTTCGTGAAATTGTATTTCGAAAAGTTTTCGTAAATATCACGGCGAAAAAAAATTCAAATACCTTCCTTTTCGAAAACTACAAAAGGGCACTGATGAACTCAAAGTTAGAGTTCAACATCGACACACATTCACACACACACACACACACAAATATATATGCAAATAAACAAGAAAAAATTTGTGACGCATAAAAATACATAACAAAAAAAATGCATATTTCAATCCGCGCAGGGACGTATTGAAGGAAATAAATGAAAGAGTGACCTACCGGTATTCGACAGTAACTCGTCAGCCAGACCCAGGAATCTCCGGCGGGAGCCGCTCCTTTCAGCCCAGTACGGGCCATTTCGATTTCGTCTTTCGCCTCCAATTCGTGTTTCAACTTGGGATTGAAGAATTCCACGGTTGAACCATCCTTGGGTCCGTGTGCTTGACTCGTGACCATGTTGTCATCGTCGATGACCAGAGCATCACGTTTCGCACGCAGCTGATCCGGATCACGCACCAAGACACGCAATACCGACTGTATTTGTTCGTCGTGCACGAACAGATCACGCAACACATCACCGAGTTCAGTTTTCACCAGGAACTTTGCACTCAACTCGCGCGTAACACTCTGATTCAAATAGAACGCCAGAAATAGTTCACTGGAAAAGATGATCACAACCAACAGCACAAACACAAACGTCAAACTGGACGTTTCGTCTTTGTTTCGTTTACATGCCATGGCAGGCAACTGTTTCTGTGCTTCTAAACAATCGCGCAACGAGCAAAATAAAACAAACGTTTTTGTTTACATCGCGCGCGCGTAACTGTGGTAACGCACCGTGCCGCACTAGTGTTCGCCTCGGCGGTCTGTAACGAACTGAACGCCAGCGCTGCTGTTCTGTTGCTGCGCCAGCCAAATCAAGCAGGCACAGCGCTTTTGATGAAACATTTGATAAACAACGGAAGATCAGGACGACGGGGTCCGGGACATTTTTGCTTGTCTTTCGCTTGTTTCCTGTAATTCAAAGGAGCTACATGAATAATTCATATCGGCAAAGGATAAGAAGAAGTGCAGTGCGATTTATCATAAATACGTTTTCGAAAATTTTACATACGATCTTTTCACACAAACACTTCGGCTACACTCGGCGAATAGTGCGTTCGGATGTGTTCGTAACGAAACACGTGTTGTACGAGTAGGCTTGGGTTTGTGCTGTCAATTGTTTATTTTCGCTGATTTTAATTTGTTTCAACGATGGCTGATAGTTATTTTAGACTATTACCGAAAATTGTAAGTACATTATAGTCTAATGCAGTAGGTATTCAGCCAAACAACCAATTCACGTAATCAATGCAATGTCACTGGAAATTATGACGTCATCTTCGATTACGTTTACACGAGTTCTAAAACGGATTAAAACAATGTTCAGCTACACGAAAACACATTTACAGCGTACAAGTCGCATAAGATACGTCTACTATGAACGTGTAATATTTGTTTTCAGCTGTTGACATTAGTAAAAAATAAAATTAAAAATAATCTGGTAAAAAATAATTTGATAGAAATATTTATTAACATTATTAGTTATATTAATGGTTTTTTACGTCCATAATAATAATAAAAAAACCCAATAAAATGTCTGTTAAAATATATATTTACAAATACATAGTGATATTTATGTTTGTTAGGTTTTCCCTAAACGATGACGTGAATTGGTAGTCTTTCTGAATACAGTGTATACATTTATAACTATTTATATTTCGAAAACATATATTTCAAAACTGTAATTATACTCTATTTTTAACCGTGCAATGGACAGGACCGCACTGGCCCTACAGGATTACAACTTTTTTCATTCACAATTAGATTTAATCGGTTATATTGTGTGTAATATTATAGTATATTCTGGCTACAATAGATGTAGACCAGTGATGCACAATCCGTGGTCCACATATGGCCATTTTTTAAATATTTCTGGCCATTTTTCACAAAAAAAATCGTATCGTCATAGAAACCATTGCCAACATCACATTAATTAGTTATTTCTACTCCTTGTAAGAGTAAATTATTCGCCTTCTATTGTTATGGCAGGAACTCCACGCTCATCTGAATGGTTCCTTGTCGGAAAAAACCTTGAAAAGCCTCTCGGCATCCGATGCTAGTATTCAACAGTATTTAAACAACAAAACATTCGACTCGCGCGCCCCACGGACGTTGAACGAATGTTTCGAGATCTTCCGGATTGCACACCGCGTCACAAACAATGCCGCCGCGGTAACCATAGCAACGCGTGACGTCATAGCCGAGTTCGGCGACGATGGTGTCATCTATCTGGAACTGCGGACAACGCCACGCCACGCCACAGGCATGACAAAACGCCAGTACATTGATGCGGTGTTGGAGGGAATTAAAACGAGCACCGACGCAAACCCAGCGATCGATGTTAAGCTGATACTGTCATTAGACAGGACGCAAACCATCGCCGAGGCTCGGGAAACTGTTGAACTAGCTGTGGAGTACAGCAAGACGTGTAGTTCCATTGTCCGGGGTATAGATGTCAGTGGTGATCCGAGTAAAGGCACCTGGTTTGAGGCTTTGCTAAAGCGCGTTCGCATGGAATCGAATTTGAAAATTAGTGTACACTGTGGTGAAGTTCCGAATGTGAAGGAAATCGATGAGATCCTGGACTTTAAACCGGATCGAATCGGACACGGCACTTGTATTCTAGAACAATATGGCGGCTCACAAGGGTTATGGCAGAAACTGCAGGCCGAGAAAATCCCAGTTGAATGTTGTCTAACATCAAATGTGAAGACAGGAACGATTAGGTCGTATGCCGAGCATCATTTGAAACATTTAATAGAAGTCGATCATCCATTTTCATTGGCGGTAAATATAATTTTATTCAGCAAGGGAGAGACACGTCTTATTTTTTTCCCGAAGTGTAAAATATATCGACGAGAAAATGGTGGTCTCTCTCGAGGTGTAACTACCGTTTTTTTCCACGATCGCGAGTAGAAACACTTAATTTCGTAGCGAATTCTAATGATTCGGAACGAAATTACAATATTTAGAAGCCGTTGGCGATGTTTCCATGCAACGCGTACCACGGACAACAGACATTTGTTTAGGAAAACCTAATAAAAACTCCCCTAGGGAAATTGTTGTCTTATTTCGTGCCTAGGGGGGGGGGGGAGTAAATGCATCACTTCTGTCCCTATTTTGATGCCAAACTGACTTTAATACATTTAAAATTTAGTTTTCTGCTAACAAAAAGGGGACTCATTGCTATAAGTTATTTTCTAACGATTTAAAAGGGAAATTTTGTTACAGACGGATGATAAAGGCGTATTCGCAACGAGTCTCTCGGAAGAATACGCCATTGCTGCAGGTACCTTTAACCTAAAGAAACATCAGTTGGAAGACTTGTGTTACAAAACAATCGAATATACATTCCTCAATGAGGCTGAAAAAAATAACCTGAAAACCAGAATGCAGCACATTTTTAACAATATACCCTGAAATAAACCCCCCATAAAGCTTTAGGACCGTGGCACCTACACTTTTAGGTACAGCAAGGGGCCTTTTTTTTACCATAGGTTATGTTTTCTCATACATTTATTGGTTTATATATACAAAATGGATTCTAAAACTAATAAACAAATACAATATGTAACATTTATTATTATTTTTTCTGGATAATTAAAACATATGAACAATTAAATAACAATTAATCCGGCTTGTCCCTCGATAATCCGAACTGCCGGTCCGGACAAATGAAATTTTTGCGTAAATTTAGTGCCATTTTTGGAAAATAATCTGGAAATATTTTGATACCTTTTTTTGTACAGTTCGTATAATCGAGGGATTAGCCAATTTGAAAAACACCTTGATCCATATTTATAACTCAAGGACTGAAACTACTGATCAACTTAAAAAAAAGCTTGATTTTGGTATTTTTTTAAAATTAAGTGGGATTGTGTAACAAAAAAAAAATAAACATTTTTATTTTTGTGGGGAATTAATTATTAATAAATATATTATGAACACATTTGAACTTATTCGGCTACAGGAGGAAGGTTTGGGAAGAAAATATTAACAGTTTGAAATTCTGTACCAAATTATTGATATTTTTTGTTCAGATTAAAATCAAACAATATTTGTACTTGGTTGATAATAAATCTTTGAATTGAATTCATTTTACTGTTGAATAATAAAAAATATCTTCAATCTCACTACATTTCAACGTTGATTGTGAAAACCAGAATCATTAAATTCTACCAATCAAAACAGAGAACTTCAAACGAATTACGATATATACCGGGTGTCCCAAGAAATCTGAGACATAGGGAATTAATATGTAAATACAGAAAAATCATGATTACGGACTGATCAACGCATTTTAGAGCAAAAGTGTAAATGAAAAAGTTGTTTGGAATTAAAAACTGCATAATATGATGCCACATTCAGTGCTGGAACACCCGGTATAAAGGAATATGAACAGACGAAAACGAACATGACAAACAAAAAAGATGAATGCATTTAAATGAATGAATAGACATCACTTCAGCGTCTACTATGATCCAATTGAAAACGAAAATGGTCAGCTATTATTTATAATATATTACATCGTAATATATACATGCTCTGTATGTAATACAACAGTCTAATGTCCTACGGAGTCAATATGTACACAAACAAGTGTGACGTCAGCGAAAAAACAGCTGAACAACTAAAACTCTAAACAGTTGCTGCCATCTAACGGTTACTAGTTGAACTACAAAACACCTCCGTCACAGTTTGGCGCGAAATTTGAAAGTAACCGTAAGAGGTACATTGTCAATGCGTAAATATATGAAAATAATGGATTTTAATATGATTTTTGAAGTGTTACTACGTGGTATTGTTACATACAGGGTAGGTATATACATATTTTGGGTTGGAGGTTACATAACATATACCCGTCTTGATTATATTACACAATTCCTGGGGGATTTTTGTTTTGTTTTTTTTTTCTAACCATATTCTCCGTGTGGTCCCATACCCCTGCCTTGCTAAATATACACCCACTGGTCCAAAAGTAACTGTCCACTTTACACAGCACACTGTTATGGAGAACTAGTCGCTTACTTTTGGACCAGGCCCGTAGGAAAATTTAAATATTAAGACCACAAGTAAAACACTTCTCGTCTGCATTTCATCGTTATTATTATTATTATTTTTCTTTGTAATTAAGGGACACTTACACGTATTTTTACCTTGTTGTCAAAAATATCATCAAGTTTTTCATGGCTTGCTTTGTGTTGAAAAACGCCGTTGTCTGAGAGGTAAAATAGTTACTAGTTGATGTATTTACCGTTAGGGGAGTAGTGAGGGAGAGGGGGCTTATTACATACATACATACATACATAACACATTAAATTTATACTTTAAATCATGTTTTTTGTTCATAAAATTGAATTGTACGATATTATATATATATATATATATATATATATATATATATATATATATATATATATATATATATATATATCCTGTCAAAATTGGAGCCATAATAGATAGTATTAATCCGTACTACTAAATTTTTAACACTATTTAAAATACCGGATCTCATTGTGACACTATTAATTATTGTACAACTATTTGGAGACATTTTAGACCAAAAACAATATTAAAACATACTGTAACATCTCAAGCAAAAGAAGGTAATGATTTTATTTCAATTTTATGAACAAACTTATGTATATACAAAATGTTGTCAATGAAATGGCAGGGATCAAGTAATATATGAACGCAGTAGTTTATCTGTACATACTACTATATAAATACCACAAACAAGTATGCATATATATATATATATATATATATATATATGTATATATATATATATATATATATATATATATATATATAATCGTTTTAAAACAGTTTGGAGATCATTTAAAAATGAATTTAGTTCTATTTTATTGTTTTAGAAAACGCGTCTTCAAAAAATATTGTATGTGGATTGTTTTAAATATTAATTATGCTAATTAATAAGCAGGTACATTAAATACAAGGTTTCACCACGACCCAAATGCACAGCCATTAGTTAAATGTAACCGCTCACTAAAATAATTTGAAAATATCCAAGCTATTCCTGACTAATCTGGCGAATTAAAATATTCACGATGTTTTCTGTTGATGAGCGGTTATATTTCACGATAGTCCCACTGTGCATTCGGACACAACTGTAACACATATTCATTTGTGATGAACGAAGAGTTTATCTGGAGAGACAACTATAATTCCTTAACCTTTATCGAACGGTACAACAATAGCATTTAAATTCCAATAACTGTCAAGTTTAAATGTTTTCTAATGTAATTTTTAGTCACAATTTAAGTAGTTTTCAATAAATTAAAGTTCAGTTCAAAGTATAATTATTATTGTTGTTGTCTCACCTGAATTTTCTCCCAATTTCTAGTACGTCCATTTTTCTTTGTTCTCTTTACTCTATAAATAAATATATGTATATATATTATCTAATAAATACTACAAGCTATATTGGTTTTTTTTTTTACAATAACAAATTTTTTCATCGTAATGATTTGACTAGCATGTGTGTTTGTGCAAAAATTAGTTCCTATATATCTCTTTTTACTTTTTTTAAATTAAATTTTGTAAATTAAATTCCGTAAATTAAATTCTCTCGTACATAATGTGAGTTTCACATTAACAGTCTACGTCTACGAAATGAGGAATTAGTATGTTTTTTTTTTTTTAAGTAAGAAATTAAATTATATTACCAATTATTACGTTTTTTGTATTGTATTGCTGTGTTTCTATAAGGCAATGATGATAAATCTATCCAATGAAATCAGTAAGTTGAAACGACACGTGAACCAATCAGAAACGTCCGTTTGTCAACGGTTTTGCGCGGCGGCCAATGAGAGACAAGCACGCGGAACTGTAACGACACGGGATTGGTTGGAAATTCGAAAACAATTGTGATCGACGGTGACAACAGCTCCGAATGTATATTTGCCGAATTTAACAACGAAATACCTAGAAATTATGAATGATTTTTGTTTGTTTGCAAAGCTGAATTAATATTTTTGTTTTCAGAAAAGTCGTACAACTTTTTCTTAGACATTTGCATCGTCAAATTTTCAAATTAAGCGCGTATTCTGGGTGATATTGTGTATAGCTGCACTGAAAACCAGAGTTTGTACGATTTTTAGGGCTGGCAAAATCCAGCACTGTATCTGAATTACTGGTAACTGCGTGTGGATTTTTTTTTCCGTCGAGTGAAACGAAAGAATCCCGCCTTCTATGGCGAGTAATGGTGGTGTTTTCGTTTAAAGACTAGTGCAAAGATACTGCGCAAACGCCACCATCGGGAATGCGGTTTAGTTCCGGTCGGAATGGCGCCCGATTTTTGACGTTCCTTGTTACGGATCTCGCGAACCAATGTGTGAAACGCATCGTCAATGTAGTGTCTCAAAGCTGCCGAGGTTTCGTAGAATGGACAGCCGAACTGTCGAGCAAGCGCCTTGCCCTCTTCACTGGTCACTTTCCGTTGCGTTGCGAGATCGAACTTATTGCCCACGAGCACTAGAGGTGTATCCTCGGCAGCACGAACTCGAGCAATAAGTTTGCGATACTCGAGCGCCTCCTGAAAGCTATGCCGATCCGTAACGGAGTAACAAATCAAGAAACCTTCGCCACACCGCATATACTGGTCGCGCATCGCAGTGAATTCCACCTGGCCAGCCGTGTCCAGGATATCTAGCAAGGCCGGTTCACCATCGATGACCGCTTGCTGCTGGTACGAATCCTCTGCACAAATATTTGCGCGATAAAATTCACTCGAGCACACGAGAACACACTTACGATAGCATCTGACATATGTCGCTTACCTATCGTGGGATCGTGATAGTCCATGAAACTGTGGCTCACAAACTGTAGCGTGACGGCTGCAATAACACGGTGTGTGTTTAGAAAAACCATTCGTGCACACATTTTCGGCAGCAAAACAAACTTGTATACCTGATTTGCCTACGCCACCATCACCTAGAACGACAATCTTGTACACACGGAGTCCTCCACGTGTGGTCTGAGCACTACTGCTGGCTGCACACTTCTCAGGCTCGATCTCCGAACACTTGCTCGACTCCTGACGCACTAGTTTGGTTTTCTTCTTGCCCGTTGTACTGTTACTGCTCGAAGCCTCGCCAGCCATCATGTACACACAGACAATAACACTACGGTGTGAACTGGACCACGGGAAAGTGTACACGGCACGCTATTGTTCACACCACTCTCACCGACGATTCAGTAACATATCACATTGGTAAACACACAGACAACGCTAAAGTTTACAACACGAAAAGCCACTCCTGCCATTTCAAAATGACAGTTCTCGGTAACTACATTGGATGAACGTATCGCGGCAGTGGTGCCAACCGTGAAATAAAACATGTTGATAATAAAATAAGTAATAGCCATTGTTTCTTATAGTTATTTATTTAACAAGTGATATGTAGTACATTTACATTGAAAAATTCGTTTGTATAATTACAAAACAACATAATAATTGTATATTTCAATAAAGATAAATCGAGATACTTTTTTGTAATAATTTGTTATTGCTACATGCTGCAACACTGCTACCCATCCTAACCTCAAATTCCGAAGTGACAAGTCAATGTCTAACTGCAATCGTTTGATAAAATATGTCAATATTTATAGCTCGTCTATCAGGAATTTCAGATAGATTATGTGCAAGGTGATATCGTGAACAATAGTATTGTCGAGTGTAAGTTTAAACATCAACTGATGTATTGTCATTGTGCTGTGATTATTAATGTTGTACAGATGAAGCCACATCCACCTACAACGTTAAGCAAAGAATTCACCAGAGTATGGATTGGCTGGTGTGCAATTGGCGATCGCGAAGTTGCCAGAGAAGCAGCCGCGAAGGGAATATACATCTCGCTGGCGTTGCAGTTCATCGCAACACGCAAAGAATGGGATCATTCGGACGTTGAAAGATGGTTCAAGTCAGAAGTAAGTAATCTACGTTATCATTTAGCTTTGTACCTTGCAAAATCAACCAATTTCTTATAGATTCTAACCTGGGTCTATCAACTATTAGACCAACGGCAAATATTCAAAGCCAGCCATATTCTATCCAACATTAATTTGGACCCGCCCGAACAATTGAGCAACATTCTGTTAGAGACAACCAACAAATCACTTCGTGATTATATCGCAGAGCATTTAGCGAAAACAGGCAAACTAGAATCATCGCTATTGAACACGTGGAACTTTATCAAATCCGTCGAGGATTCCAATGTGATTTGTGATGAAATTGTACAAACGTCAATACAGAAAATCGACCAAAAATCACGAGACTGGAAGTCAAACATCGCGACAGTATTATTCTTCAACAATTACGGTACGTACACCAGTGCCTGTCAAACAAAGTGTTAAGTGAGTGACCAACGATTTTTGTTTAGATTTTTGCCTGGAAACGTTTCTGAGTGCAGAATCAGCTTGGAAATTTCTTTTGACAAAGAAAAGATGCGCCATTTTGCAGCTATGGATACACGTGTACTTTGCAAAAGATTACGATTCTAGAATTAATTTCAGTGCGGATGTGATTCAAAAGTTGAAAAACCTGTTCTTACTTTGGCCGATTACGCGAGAAATGATTAACGACATTCAATCGACTTCGTACACGATATTTATCACAAATTTCGTTTTAAACGAACTGGCGGTATTCGGTATATTCACAGACAGTGAAAAAACCAATGTTTCTGTGATCTTATCGCGATTTTCGCGTACGCAAAATATTCAAAACATTCACACAATTCTTCAAGAACCCACTTCGTATCTAAATATCACGGAATTTTATGAGAAATTAAACTATTTCTGCGTGACACATGAATTATACGAACTGCTAAGTTCATTCGCGGTTAATATCAAGTTTCCTAATACTTTAATGCACTCCAAACAACTCTCCTTGTGGCTGACGAAATCAGACGCGACACAAAACACAACAAACACAGATGTATTACTGAAAAATATCGTCACCGCACTGCATTACTTCGCAGATGATGACATTGTACACTATTTAACACACAATCCAATCATTTTACTCGCAATAATCACATTTACTAACGAAAAACTATCAGACTTGCTCGCGCACAAAAAACATTTGACGTTTGACGCCATAACCTTAAACTCGGACGCGATATACAACTGTTTCAAAGACTTACCAGTGTTGCAAACTGTCACAACTAAATTCCTGACGCATACCAACACAAACACGGTGACATTGAATGAATTGTTCGGAAAACATTTGAATTTAAGTGAATTGTTTTCGGCCGATGTGCCACATTTTAACAACGGCAAACTGTGCACCGACCATGGCTACGTTGATTTCGTTACGTATTTGTATTATATAAAACAAAAGAGGCCCGCGAAGGCGGCGAAAATATTTTTGTTGGAGAAATTTCGCAAAAACGGCGAACTACGCGAAACGGATAAACACGAAGCTTTGGAGAATATTACGCGATTAGCGATGAATAATTGTGATAAACGTGATATTGTCGCTGCGTGTGTATCATTTGCGGAAATCGTCGGCGTTTCAACGCAAAATTTACGTGTATTAATCACCGTTTTCAATGAAATAAAACTAACAAATTACGATCTAAATAAACTGTGTGAAATGTTTTCCAATACTGTGGAAAATGGCGCGGCCATTTTGGATATCTACGAAGATATCGTACTGGCAAAATGTGATTTAAATGCGGATAGAAATAATTTCGAACTGGTCTTGTGCAACTATCAAATTGCTTTGGAATTTGCCGTGATATGTGACTTGCAATGGCCGACGAAATTCTTGCTATACTGCGCTGAATATAACCTGTATTTACCGTTTACGATTTTTGTACAAATATTTCAATATCCCTTGGAGAAAATCTTGAAAATAGCCGCGCAGTTTGAGAATAAAGACATGGCGGAACATTTGTCGCATGCTCTGTCCAACGAGATCAGTTTAGAATGTGAGGACACGTCAGGTGATTCACGAAATCCGCTTGTAAGAAGTGTATCATCTCAGATCAGTGTAGACCTGGACAATTCCGCGTCCGGTGGCGCCATCTGTGACTTTCCAGCGCACACGGACTTGCTGAAAGTTCTGATCAAATGTCACAAGAGCGGCGATCCGCCTACGGCGCTGCTGCAGGCCTGCCAACTGTATAAAAATCCACTGTTGGCCATTTTAGCCACGTGCTATGAGGTTAGTCTGGTGTTAATCTATTTCTTCCACGTGGTCGGGACTAGAAGTCAGTTTCTAAGCCGTCGAAATTGTCACAGAAGTAAAGCATTTACTCCCTAGAGACGAAATAAGACTGCAATTTCCTCTGGGGGAGTTTTTATTTAAAGGTTTTTGTAAACAAATGTCTGTTGTCCGTGGTACGCGTTGCACGGGAAACATCGCCAACGGCTTCTAAATATTGTAATTTCGTTCCGATTTACGAGAATTCTGCATGAAATTACGTGTTTCTACTCCCGATCGTGGAAAAAATAGTTGGTACACCTCGGGAGAGACCACCATTTTTCCCTCGATGTATTTTGTAGCCAAAGGAAGGTTTAGGAGGTTTCTCTCCCTTGGTGTATCACGTACTACTGATCAAATATTATGATTTTAGTTTGATTTTAAGCAAAAATACTAGTGATATAAGATGTTTTTTTCTTGTAGCCTGATTCTGTCGTTATTAATTGGCTAGCTTGGCTGTCCATTTCGGCAGAAATCAAACTAGATTTAATCGAAAATTACGCCATTTCTGCAGGTACAGTTACGCGGTTATTACAGAATGTTCTACGCAAAGAATATGCCAGAAGTCTGGTGGAAAGTTTCAAGATATTTCTACCAGTAAGTGAGCTTGATTTTCAACTGGAAATCTTAACCTACAATCGTGTATTTATTCGCAGGATAATCCGCTGTATTCTCTGGCAGAATTTCTCAACAAATGCGTGTTATTGAACTTTGACGCAAGCGCAAAGTATCTTGCGTTGTTTGAGAAACAACTGCGCCATCTTAACTATAATTCTATGATCGTTGCTAATGATTTTGAATACACATTTCTCACGAACAGCTTCTGGCTGATCGATACCGCGCTGAAACTCATCTTTGCCACGTTAGGTCACTGTTTTCATACTAAATCCCATCAAATCGCGTTCTTAAACACCCTTTCAAACGCCGAATTGACCAAGAATGTTCCCCTCGAGTGCCCAAACTTCTGTAACATCTCGCGACTGGTCGAAAACTTGTCCAATTGTGATTTAAATTTGAATCTGGCGTTGTTCTTCAATGCCGATGATCGTAAATGCGAGATTATTCGATGTATTGAACTGTTAGTTGCTCGCAAACAGTTTGAGCACGCGTTAGAACTGGCCCAGTTTGAGCATTTGTGTGTTGACTATGTGCTGAATGAAGAATGGTCTCATAAGTTACGACATCAGCTGGATGATCATTTCTGGAACGATTGTGAAACAGCATTCAACGTGTCGCGTATCTCACCATCGTCGGCTGCTGAATTCTACATTAATTGCTGTAAATTACTAACGGATTTTAACGAGAAATATCGCGCGATCAAACTCGCCTACGAGTGGCTAAAGAAATCGGACTATTCCGATCAGTTTGTCGCGAATATCGAGCAGGAAATCTGGACTGTATACTTCGCACTGGACGATGCAACATTGCGCGACGCACAGTATGCAAAGCACGAGCGAAACTATCTCCTAAACGAGATTCACCAACGATCCAGTACCCAAAAATTAGAATGTGGTGCTCTGAGTAGCGAACAGTTGCGACATTTGGAAGAAACTGTGGGGAAAATCCTAGAATCAGGGGATGTTATTGAAGCTATGCGGCTGGCAACGATGTTTGACCATAAGAATGCAGAAATCGAGATACTTCTCACATGCTATGAACTAGCAGAAGGCAAACTGAGGCCTTACGAGCTCAGTGCTGACCAACGATTGCTCTTTTTGAACCGCGACAGGAATTTAAGATCTCTGGCACATCGAAGACGGACGGTGAAATCGCGATTCTCCAATTTGAGCACAGGTAAATGGACTCTGACTACCTGCTACAACGTCAGGTTTCATTGGCAATGATTCCTGGGCGGATTGATTGCATGTTTAACAATTTTTCCCCCGCTGTAGCCTCGTTTGATTCTGCGCATACGATGGAACCAATTGTCGAGCAAGACGAGCCCTCGCTGCAGGATACTCTGGCGCTGCTGGAGACCATGACGGAGCGGCTGAAGCACGGTAGCAACATCGGTAGCCGCATCCTGATGTGCTACCGTATCGCATTAAACGTTGGTCAAGTCTACCAGGACATCGTCAAGCACCTAGACTCAAGCCAGCTGCTCAAACAGGCGCTGGCTGACGATTGCAAGAATAAACTAGAAGTCGTACACGATGTGTTCGTTATATTCAAGTGGACAAAGGCCGCGGTAAGTAACGCCATCTGTGATGGTGACGGTGAACTAATATTTTTTCCGGTAGATTACCGATTTTATATTCGAGGAGCTGACGGCAGCGATCAGTACGTCGATAGAACACAATTTGGAGTGTATATTAATGTGGGATTTGAACCTGGACACCGCGTTTCATCTGATTCTGCAGCTGTGCAGCGAAAACAGTTCTAGTTTGGGCGAAAAACTGCTGCAAATTACCAATAGAATCCAGCTGACGGACATTAGAGCTAACTGTGGGATGAATGCGAATGTAAACGTGCTCATTGAACTGCTAATCCGTGCGCACGATTGCTTCAACACGTACTGTAACATGGAAGGCATCGCCGCAGTACTGCGCAAGTGCCAAACCATAACCTCAATGCTGCTCAACCACAAACTGTGGACGCAGATGGTACGGTTGCTGACGGGCATCGCCCGGTACTCGGAGATGAATTACATCTTCCAGATCCTCAAGGAGAACGACCAGTTTGAGTATTTGCTGAAGCGGAACTTTCGCAAAGATCACGGCCTCAAAGTTGCGTTGCTGACGTTTCTCAGGAAGCATTGCCCCAAAAATCAGGACCTGTATCGGATCGTGGCGCTCCACTTTAGCTTGTTCTCCGAGGTGGCCCAGCTGTGGGAAACGGAGGCGATGGAGATGACGAGTAATCTGATTGAAATCGCGAAATTGGAGGTGCAGAACGTAGCGAGGAACTTTGAACTGCAACTGGTGCTGTTCACGAACAATGCCAGCACACTGCTGTGTCTGCAGAAGGTCATGATGAACTACAGCCACGCGGCCGAGTACCACGTGCACGGCGGGAAGCTGAAGCAAGCTATGAAGGCGGCCCAGCGCGCTGAGTTGGTTGCACTTCAGGTTGCACTGGTGAAATCGGTCGCGACCAACGCCAGTACGAATTGTCTGCTGAAACTGACGCCTCCGCAGGTTACCTCGCTGGTTACCGGCGATCTAAGGTAAGAACGGGCCTCCAGCTGGTCCCCAGCGACTCCTGGGTATGTTTCAATGTGTATGTTTCGATGAATATGTTCCAGTTTCACACAAGCTACGGTTCTCATCGACGCGTACGGCTATGCGGTCGACTGGGGTGCCGTTATCTACCTGCAGGCCATCCAGCACGCTAATCTGCACTACCTGGAGGAGTTTCTCGTTGCGAAACCGTTGACCAACACGTTGGCGCAGGACCTGACGCGACGGTTCCTCGCTGACAGCGTCCACACACAGACGTCAGTGCGCGCTATGAAGGGCCTGCTGCAGAAGTTGGGGTCAGTGCACATGCGCTATCGGCTGGCCAGTGAACTGGGCTTCAACGATGTCATTGAAACGCTGCTGGTGGGTTCACAATTGGCGTACCTGAAGGACACTGTCTGGAAGAAAGGATACAAGCAATTGTGAGCGGATTTAGGATGCAAAAAAAAGGAAGACGAAAGCAAGTTCGTGGCAAATGTCATTGAAAGTGTGGTTAGGAATGACTGATTGCTATTTACTAATGGCGATACTAAGCGCGCTACTAAATTTGACACTGTTACTATGAAAAGAAGTGTATTTTTAGTGCACTACTATAGGAGTTGGGATCTAATTTTGTAGTTTATAGTATCGCGGTTGTTAAATAGCAGTTGGTGTGTGCTTGTTTGTGATTTTGGTGGGAAAATACTGTGATACTGTTTTTGATATATGAATCTCTGTGTGTAAACTGATAATAATTACTGTAATTATGTGTAATTATATTTAATAAATACGTGTTTCTACATTTAATATGAATTACTGTTGATTGGTTTAACTATTTTCACCACAGCCAAAAAAAAAAATAAATTGCTAAATTACACAATTACGGAAATATTTCAATCCGCAGTAATAGTATACTAAATATACTAAAAATAATAAGTTCTAATCGTCGCAATGACACCGTGATCCATTGGTTGGATCAACGAAGTCATATTTTGTGGAAGAAATGTCATTAAGGTCACAGAGACCACTCGGATGACCTGGAGCATTAATAAACTAACTATTATTGATTTTTTTTTTTTTAAAAAACCTTGTTATAGTGAATCCGTACTGTATAGTGTATCCATAGATATAAGAACTTGACTAAACGCAGCATGCTATTAACAGAGGATTATCCCAAATTATACGACACAGTAAATGAATAAAAAGCAGAGCTGTATTCAGAAATTTATAAATACATTTTGAAAAATAACAACAAAAATATGATATACATCTTAACAATAATAATACAAATTAACATAAATAAATGTAATATTCAATAAATTATTATTACGTCTTAATTATAGACAAAATGTCTCTTGTCTTTCCCGCTAAGAGCATTACAAATGTACCTGAATACCGCCACTACTAGTAGTTTATGGCCTCTCCTGCTGTGAAGGGTACCACCCTACCTATTAAGGAATCATGTCAAGTTCTTATATCTATGGATAGACTATACGAAACCGCACTGTGCGAGGTAGTACTGTAAATATTTCGTTATTTTATTCCAAAAGACCGATTATCATATTTTTATTTCGGTTCATATTGCAAGCCCCCCCCCGTTTGAATATTAATATTACACTAGCGGGGGGAGCTAACCGACCCCCTCTAATTTTCCCCATCAGTATTGCAAACAGGATCCGCGAATTTACATTACAACAAAAGGTTTTTTCATTTCGAAAAAATCGTATAAATATCCCAACATATGTAATTAATCATTAAGCTTAATTATTGGCCCACAGCCCCTCTCGTTAAGAATAAACAAAATACAGCCCTGTCCCCTCGCCCCGCACTCCGCGGTAGCGGAAAAAAAAAGTTTAAAATAGTAGAAAATTAAATTCCATCTTGTATAATTACATTCTGTCTATCAGCAGAGAGAGACAGAGATATAGGTCGTGTGGGCGTGGACACAGGGGGTGGCTTCAGCGGCGGGGTGAGCGGGCGAGAGGGTTTCAAGATTAACGATCTGGCGCTAAACGCCGATATTAAGCATACGTCACTCAATATAAACGTATATATACTGCCTCGGAATGAACAAGTGAGACGCAACAGTGTAGCTGTTGCACTCTTCTGTTCACGATATACTAACCCTCTGAAACCGGTAAAACCTGTACGCAAATGCACAAACCGTACACCGGTACAACGCAAAGCCTTCTTACTAATTAATTACTAATATAACGTAAGTATTTTACTATTTTATTATACACCAACTCTAAATGCACAACGATGTGTATCCCTGGCCATTAATATGTCGGTAAAGTAGTGATTTATTGTGATGAAATATAATTTGCGTAAATATTCACAAATAAATTTGTGTACATTGCATTAATAAATTAATTAAATGCCAGTGTTTTGATTTTATTGTGTTTCCCATTGCACTAGGGGAATTATACATTCATACGTTGGTAACACTGTTATTTTGACGTTAGTAATTAATGGTGGATTGTGGTTAGTGTCAGATCGTGTTTAAAAGCAATGTATTGCCTAGCGAATATCTGTTATGCGTGCCTGGAAAAGAAGGACAAACTAATAAGTAATTTCAATGACGCGTTATCAGTGTACAAGGATATAGTTCACATAATTAGTTATCTTCCATTTAACCTGGTAAGTTTTGACGTTTCAATTTATGCTACAAAGCCCGGATGACACGATGCATGCGATGCAATGTTGTACAAAATTCCGTGCATAGGTGTATTCTTTTACAATTCAGCTCACTTAGTAAAGATCTGAGCTGAGCCAAACTGATCTGAGCGACTGTATGTAAAAAAAACCGAGCGCTCAAGCCAGCTCAGGTAAAAAATACACCGAATTTCGCGCACAGTTAAAAAGAAAGTATGTACTTGATTACGCATCGTGTCATACTGACTTTTATTGTTAATTTATTTTAAGTATTATATTCCAGGCCTGGCTGAAAACCCTGCGAACTATACTGCTGTGCGAAGACTGTTGTCTACGGTTACGAGAAACTTGTCAGTTTCTGGAAAAATGTGGAAAAAACATTGCACTATTGCAAGGTTTCATGAATAAGTTAAATACCAGCACGGTATCAAATGCAGCGACCGAAGCAGAACTTCTCGTTAGGCTAGACCTAACACACGAGGATGTGAATAAAGTTAATTGTTCCGTACAATCAGACGATGAAGAAATAAATAGATCTCAGTGGCGACCGAATGTTGCAGAAATAGACGATATGTTCGTCGATTTCGAAGACTGTCTACTTAGAGAAGGGATTATTTGTAAAGAGGAAGTAGAGGACAAGCTAGAGAATGCTACTGAACTCGCTGAAGATGGGTTGGTGAATTGTGAAGATTATTTTGTTAAAGACGAGGATACATGGAAACGGGAAGAAACAGACGATACAGACGATAATAATTCCACTGAAAACATGGATAATGATCCAGACTCCGAGATATCTGCAAATCATAACGCACATTCAATTGATACAGACTCTGTTAGACCTGACAATAATTCCAATAATTCTACTGCAGGTACGGATAATCAGTCAGACTCCGAGATATCAGTGAATGGTAACGCACATATCACTGATTCCGATTCGGATAGTTCTGAATTTATAGTTAAAAAATCATTTAAATGCACGGTCTGCCAGAAATCTTTTTTCACAATATCAGCCTTAAATAATCATAGACGAGTCCACACAGACGCGAAACCCTATGCATGTGCTATATGCAAAAAATCTTTCAAGCAAGAAGCAAATTTAATCATTCATATGCGAGTCCATACTCATGAAAAACCGTATAATTGTTCAAGATGCGAGAAATGTTTCACTCACCGTTCGGATTTAGTGCGCCATATGCGAACACATACTGGTGAAAAACCGTACGAATGTTCTAAATGCAAAAGATGTTTTAATCGCAATTCGAATTTAGTGTGCCATATACGAACACATACTGGTGAGAAACCGTACGAATGTTGTAAATGCAAAAAGTGTTTCACTAACCGTACGGATTTAGTGCGCCATATGCGGTTACATACTGGTGAGAAACCGTACGAATGTTCTAAATGCAAGAAATGTTTCACTCGCAATTCGGATTTAATGTGCCATATAAGAACACATACTGGTGAAAAACCGTACGAATGTTCTAAATGCAAAAGATGTTTTAATCGCAATTCGAATTTAGTGTGCCATATGCGAACACATACTGGTGAGAAACCGTACGAATGTTCTAAATGCAAAAAGTGTTTCACTCACCGTTCGGATTTAGTGCGCCATATGCGGTTACATACTGGTGAAAAACCGTACGAATGTTCTAAATGCAAAAAGTGTTTCACTAACCGAGCTAGTTTAGTGTCACACCTGCGTGTACATACTGGTGCGAGACCGTACAGTTGTTGAAGTTGCTATATATGTTTTACGCACCATTCGAATTAGGGTCGCACATGCGTTTACATACTGGTGAAAAACCATACGCATGTGAAAAATGTTTTCACGGGGGCAAAAATCCCTAAGAAAAATAACAATGTAGTAAATAATTTAATTTATGCATAATGGCGTTCTAGAAGCGGACAGGGAAGTCTGTTTTACATTAGGAATTGTTTACACGTGTTTTTATCGTGTAAACAAGACCGTAATTCTGGAAAAATGTACAATATGTAAAATGTGTAAAAATTTATTTTTTTCTAATATTCTACATCTGTATATATATATATATATATATATATATATATATATATATATATATATATATCTTTTGTTTGTTATATATATATATATATATATATATATATATATATATATATATATATATACATCTTTTGTTTGTTCTGGGTAATTGTATTCTATTGGTTATACGAATCTATGTATTATTATAATAAAATATTCAACTATTTCATGGGGAAAACTGTTTTTCATTAGTGACTCACATGTGACCTATTCAAGCCATGTTTTACATGTACTTTACATAATGGAGCGTGAGCGTATGTACAGTTTGTATATACGCATCCCGGTTCGCGCCCCGTACAGCGCATGTTACACTTGTGAATGTATGTGTGTATACGGTTGGCTTTTTGTAAGTGGAATTTAGTAATTTGTGTTTGCTTCGCGGTTTCCGCCGAAGTAAAATAGGGCTTGATGGATAGTTCGTAGGTGTCACCACTTGTCGATATAGAGAAATTACCATTAATCCTCTCTCTTCGCGCGCGGGGCACTCGTAGTGTTTTATTAACTTCCCGCCAGAGGCGCTCTTGATGTCTATTACGCGTTTCATTTGTCATCCAATGACGCTGCCAATCAGATGACAGTAGTAGCATCCGTCAGTTGTTGAATCATTAGTCATTAGTAGCGAATGATTTGACACAAAACATTACGGGGTGAGAATTTATAAGGGTCTCGAGAATTGAAATAAAATAAATGATTTTATAAACGAGAGTCCAGGCTTAATCATTTGACATTCATTCAGCAAACAAATGATTTTCTCGTTGAAATAAAATGTTTTGGGCTGAAAAATACGTCGTATCTGGTTCATAATTCATTGTAGATTAATTCTATGAACTTTTTTTTCGAAACTTAAGGCCTTATTTAGTTTAAATATTACATTAAAAACCTTCAAATTTGGTGGAAAGAATCTTATTGACATATTTCCAAGCAACACCATTGTACTGTGACCAGTTTTACACATGTGTATTTATGGTTACATACCCTACAGGCTAACATTTGCGTAATACTATTACTAAAATATAACATATCTTTTAAAACAAATTCATTTGTATTTCACCTATCAAGTCCTTCTCGTTAACAGTGTACGTTCATTCTACACTATTACAACGAAACACAACTATAGTGTATGTTTTTTTAAACAAAAACGCAGAAATATTTTCATGGCATACTTATCTTTTCCGAACAAAATTCCATACAAATTTCCGTAGTTCCATTGTTTGTGCTGCGCAGCTGTTTATAAGAAACAGAAGAACAGCACACAAAACAACAAAAAATGCTCGCCTACTTGATGAACGTTTCTCATTTATCTCTGCGATAAGAACAAATAGCGAATTCACTGCTCACCGCTGTAAGTTCGTCTTGCAACCCCCTCATACCACCGTCACACGGCGCAGAATTCCCACTAATCCACGCGTCTCACTGGTGCTAATTCCCCCAAGGTGTACATATGCCAAAAAAGTGTAAATATTCCCATATTAAGGCTGTTACGACCAACAGACGATGTACAAATGCAATTGGAGAAGTACTAATGCTTTTTTTTAACAATAATTCATGAATTTTCAAGTAATTCTACGGTTTTGTTATATTTTGTAGATTTTTTGGGGGAGATTTTATTGTTTCTGGTATTTCTGCTTAAGGATATGGGTTCTCTGTACTGTACTTTAGTTCCGGGGCGGTAGGGGAGAGCGCAGAGGCATAGGAATCCACTAATGGAGCAATTGATTCATTGTTTCGAACGGCTGTCGTATCTCAAATAGGCTCCAGTAAGATAGCGAAGGTATTCAGCGATATTTCACTAGCAATGGAATTGTACTGCGATTATTTTTATTTTACGTACACTCCACACACTTCTTCTTCTTCTATTCTTGTTATTTAATGTGTAGATGGTAGTCTAGTATTAGGGGAAAATATTAAACTACTCTTAGATAACCATACCATCGTGCAAAATTGTTCAAAATGTGCAGAAAATGTATTTATGTAGTTATACATCTATTATTTATAAAAAAAACACCCCTAATGAGCAATATATCTAGCCTCCCCCGCTCCCCTCAAGCTGCCACCACTCACCCCATATTAGAAGAGGGTAGACAGAGGTAAGCAAAGTCCTACGTGTAGGAGTCTTTGATCATTCTGCTACAGTTTTAAGAAGAAAATCTAATTTTTCATATTATTTTCTTGGCATTTGGGAAAAAAGCAGTCAGTACGGCTCAGGAGATTCATTCTTGAGATCAGGGTTGCAATTTAGTGTTGCGTCTGAGTATCTAGTGAAATATTTCACAGAGAATTCATATTGTCAGGATACTACAGTAATTGTTACAAGTCAAGAAGTGAGGAACATGATAGTGGAACAGGGTATACACAGTGACATGAAGTAAGTGTGTTTAATACCCCGTGAGATACCCAAGTAGGTTTATGACGCATTGCACAACGCGTACATAAATGCATAAGTTTTATGATTCGTTATCATTGGACGGTCATTTGAATGTTTAATAGCAAACTCACTCACATGTGATACATACATATACATACATATACATACATATACATACATATATATATATATATATATATATATATATATATATATATATATATATGTATATATATATATACACCGACGTATTATTAGTCATATAAGGTCATATGGGTTTTGATAAAAAGTTTTCTAACAAATTATATGCAAACTAATATATACATAGGTACATAACATCACGTCTTTCACATTACTGGGGTAGCAGATCCAAAGTCACATCAAGTTCACTATAAGCGGGTTATACTTATACTTATATATATATATATATATATATATATATATATATATATATATATATATAGCTATGTAATGGCTAATAAATATATTGATAAAATATAAATTTATATTTGTTTACCTATATTAATACAGTTTTATGACGGCGAGCAGAAAATATATGTATATTTATGAAATGTTTGTCTGATTATCAAAAAAATATATATATATACATACGTGTCATAAATTTCACGTTATATAATTGTATGATAGTCATACAATGCAAGACAAAACAAATAATTACAAATTATTGCGACATACATGATATATTTAATATTAGCTACGTATACATATATGATTATAGAGGTGACATATGCACAAATAGGTATATATATATATATATATATATATATATATATATATATATATAATATTAAGTTAGAATAGATTTAACATTGTATAAAGTTGTTTAAAAATGAAATAAAATTAGTATGTTTTATTTTCCAAAGGCGAATGACTTTGAAGTGACTTATTGAAGTATTTCTTAGTATTTAGAACGTCTGTATTACCTGTATATAGCCGCATGCATATATGTATGTATGTATGCATGTATGGGTGTATACGCCCAGATATATTAATATATTGTGTCAATATTAGTTATTACTTTCCTGTTCCATCCTCCGCACTGTTTATATTACATACATACATACGTACGTACATTACATACTTGCATATATGACAATCTTTTATACACACACATGTAAATATATATATATATATATATATATATATATATATATATATATATATATACCTTAATATATACTATATACTTATATACGTACTATTATATATATATATATATATAATACGCTTATAAGTATATAGTATATATTAAGGTTTGTATATATATAAAAGTTTGAAGTATATTTTAGTATGTATCTACCGGACAGTGTTGCAATATTTAAGTGACTGCTTTCTTATTCTTCTTTGTGTGTGTGTGTGTGAGTATGTGTGTATGAGTGTTACTTGAGCCTTTTTGTATATTCCTGTGAACTCGTTAATTACTGATATACACAATTAATACTCGCAGTATAATTTAATAAATACCTCGAGCCTATACCAGCCGTGTACGTATGTATGTATGCATTATGCACGTTTGTTTGTACGGCCTTTTAAGAGAGTCTGTCTGTGTGTCTGCCTCAGCTTGTTATTTACATGCACAGGTCCGTATTCAGCCCAACCAGAAAAAAAAACAAACACACCCCCGTTCAATAAACTGACATTCGTACATACATATAAACGCACATAGTGTATTCACGATTTTTAAAATCACATTCTAAAGTTCCCCTCTTAGAATTTTACTGATTGCGGCTCTGGTATTAAAACAAGAATCGTCCGAGTTAAAAAGCATTTTTGATGATTAATAAATACACTTGTTTTGTGAAGTAGGCTTTGGATATGTCAACAAAATAACGTGAACATCACATACAGGTACAGACATAGCCATGGCCTTCTTGATTTAATTAAGTCTCTTTTACCAAATAACTTCCATTATATATATATATATATATATATATATATATATATATATATATATATATATATATATACATGTATATACCGGGTGTCCCAAGAAATCTAGAACATAGAGAATTAACATGTAAATATAGAAATATACAAAAATATTTGAGCACTGAATATGACATCATATTATGCAGTGTTTAATTCTGAACAATTTTTTTTATTTGAACTTTTGCTCTAAAATGCGTTGTTCAGCCCGTAATCATGATGTTTCTATATTTACATGTTAATTTCCGATGTTCTAGATTCTTGGGACACCCGATATATATATATATATATATATATATATATATATATATATATGTATATGTATATTAGAGGCAAGTCTTAATTATTACATACGTATATATATATATATATATATATATATATATATATATATATATATATATATAAACATTTAATAGCTACTCAGCTTGTTGGGATACATTTAATGACGAACTGGCATCTGATGTACAACCTATTATACAACTCAACATATGTTTGTTTAATATTTTCAATATTTAATTAATAGCAAACACATACCCATAAAGAAGAAAAGGAGTGGGGGGGGGGCATAGTCAAGGCTTGCTTCCTAGAAATGCATGTTTCAATCACCAATAAAAATACAAATCTCCAAAATACTTATACATTTTAACACGGAGATTTGTCATGTAAATAAACGTTATTTTTAGATGTTTTATTTTTATTTAAATTGGATTCTATAGAGAATAACAGAGAAAGACGTAGAAGATGAATGGAATAAATACATACATCGCATATATAACTATTCTATAGAGCTAATATTGACATAAATGTATTGTTATCTGAAACTAGAGGCTTGGCCATATATTCTAATGTTGATTTTCTTTAGATTTTTTTTAACATAACCTCATTTGTTTGTAAGGTGTGTGTGAATCCATAGCCAACTATTCCGGGAAACAAGTGGGATTAATTATTGACAAAAGCAAAGAATTTCGACCCCTTTTCAGGGGGTCCCAACCCCCCAGCATTTATTAAAGGAGGATTAAAATAGTGTATTATAAAAGTAGACTAACTGGCAGATCAAAATATTTCCACGAAAATTAAAATATTGAAATTCATGTACATAGTTATTGACAATCTGTTCATTAGTATTGTATTTTAAATAACAATGATTACTATTCGATACTAACAGCTCTACTAAGGCGCTACTAAATGTTTCTAAGTAAATCTGACACTATTACTATTGAAAAAAGCGTATTTTTTATACTATTATCATATAGCAACACTGTCATATTTAGTAGTATCCCTTTAGTCACTCCGTTAGTATCAACTTGTGAATAGTCATCATTGTTACTTAATATACAATGACAGAATTATCAAAATATGTCATGAATTTCAATTTTTTTTTTGATAAATACGTAAAAAAATTTGTTATTGAAAACGGTAATTACGAGCGTAGAATAACATTGTAATAAAAATTATCATGTGGAATTATCATTACCGAGAATAGATAATACCTATTGCAAGAGGCACCCATTTTAAATTGCGTTTTACATTGAAAATATACCTGCAGATAACAGTTTTTAAATTTTATACACTCATTAAAAGTGACACTTAATTTTTTAATTGCTAACAATGAAAAACGAGCATTATTAGAAATTGGAAAAAAATATTCTCCAATGTCAGATAAAATTAACAGTGTAGCCCGCCCCCACTCCAGTTATAAATAAAATAAAATTTTCCTCCATTATGGAGACGTAGAAACATTTATTTGTGTTGCATTTCCCGAGAAAATACATCGATGTTCATAGTTTGTATTTTTTTATAAGGTACAGACGAATATACATTCATTTCTGAAACATATTGCGTTCAACATTCTATTCCACACGACGAGACAGACGCATATTTGTTAATGAGTTAACGTATACGCGCGAAACCATACGTTAAACACAACGTATACTCACACACACACACACACACACACACACATCCTTTATAAAACCTGCTTATTAACGCACATTATAAAGGCGGCTGATTCGTGAGAAAACACAAACGCAACGTTAACAATTTCGTGCAATAATTCGATTGGTACCGTCCGCCGCGCAAGAAACAAAAAACAATCTCAAACAGCGCGCGGCCACACCCACCGCAGCCGCCTAGCACGCCCAGCGTGCGCGCTCATTGGTCGGGCGACGCGCGCAGTGGGGGTAATCGAAGGAACGCGAAGCCTGCGTCAAGTTAACGGCTCGGAGAGGCTCGTAGACTTTCGTGTGTGTAACATCGTTTGTTGTGCGTGCGCTGGTTTATTTATCACAGAGTGTGCGTTGTATTCGTTTGTTTCGTCGCGTTGCGTCGCGTCTCGTTTGTTTTGCGTTTGTCGTTTGTCAATGGTGCGCGTTGGACCTACTGCGATCCGTGTGTTTGCTGTTTGACAGTTGTTCTGTTGTTCGGCCGCAGCCAACTTGCTGGGTGACACGACGACGGGTTTTGTTCGTAAGGTTGGTTTTTTGGTGTAGTGATCTAGTGCGCAGTGCTTCGCACTTCGCCCAGACAATTCGCCAAAATTCGTGTCAAAAACAGGGAACCTGTACCGGTTTACGCTATGGAAATGGATCCACACGATCGGGACAGCGATATCGGCGAAGATAGTCCAATGGTAAGTCCCCATACACTTAATATCAATGCACCGAAAACACACGTTATTCTTAAACCGAGCATCAAACAACTGCTAATCAACGTTGCGATTTTGTTCCGTCGCCTACTTGACGATGCAGGTTAGTTTTCTCAATTAACGTGTCGCGTGTTGACAGCCGTCTTCTGTCTTGTGGATAATTTGACACTCAATCTAGTCGTCGTCGTCTGGTTACGCTTGCCGTTCATTTGTTCTGCTAGAACATTCGATTGTCTTGCGTCATGGATGACTTGATTTTTGATTATAACATCAACTGTTTTGGCAGATTAATGACGAGGGACAATAGAGGAGCGCGCGCGCTATTTTTTTGTACATTGATCACAGTTGTCTGTGCTTTTGTTTTCGCAACGGAAAGTTAAACAAAAGATAGAATATTGTTTTTTCTACATGGCACTCTTGATCGTAAGATTTAAACTTATTTCAAGGAGGACGAAATGTTGATTTTAAATGTGTGCTAGGCGTAATATGTTGAAAGTAAATTACGATATATTAATTAACGGGAACACAGGTATATTTAACCGGCTGCATTCAGGCCTAAATGCGCCTTATTAATATATATTTAGCTATCATTCTTTAAATACGTATGTTTGCTATAATTGATATATTCTTGAATTTATATTTAATTCTAAAATTATTTCTGAATAAATGAAAAATGGTTTGCAGTGCTGGTACTGGTGTATTTATAAATAGTTTTTAGTATTTGCTGTAAATTTTATTGGCTAAGAACAATAAAAACTGATTGATTCATATTTTTCCTATTATTTATGGATTTTTTATGATGAAATATTAATTTTAAAAACTAGTATTTAAAAAAATGTTAAATCTGCGTTATATATATATATATATATATATATATATATATATATTGAACTCGCTTATAATAAACTTAGGTATCTCTCAGTCCGACTAAATACCTAACACACTAAATACTTTCGTTATAGTGAACACTCGGTTATAATGAACCAAGTTCGAGTTCACTATATGCGGATACCGGGTGTCCCAAGAAATCTGCGAATTACCATGTAAATATAGAAAAATCCGTGATTACCGGCCGAACAACGCATTTTAGAGCAAAAGTGTAAAGAAAAAAGTTGTTCCGAATTAAAATCTGCATAATATGATGTATTACCGTTGTCGTTTGAATTATATTTTGGAAAATACTAACTTATTTTTCGAATTTTTGCACAATTATAATGTAAACTTCAGACTGTATAGTGTATCTTCGTATGTAAGAAACATATGGTAGTTTATGGGGACAAAAAACCCCATGTGCACGGCCAAGGGTAGCTGCTAAATATAAACATACGGCTTGCCAATCCACCATACCAGTGATATGGGAGTAAGTCAGGCAGAGCCCGGCCAACACCAGCGGTACTAAACCAGCGACACAGACGCCCTTAAACTGATATTGATAAAGAAACATGATGACAAACAAAATGGTACAAAAAATATACGTAGGTATATAAAATAAATATTTATATATTGTGAAAGTTCCTTAGACGTGTCGTGATCTTAATTAAGATTGACGAGTTCATGAAAAGGAGGTAGTAGTTCTTATAAATAAATATTTGTTATTTAAAGAAAATATATATAAAAATTGGAGATTATTCTAGACTTTGGGATCTGTTTACAGAGATAGTGCAAAATTCGCTTGTCGTGTGGTCAGATAAGGAGCGGACACCACACAGGATATCACACACACACACACATGGGTGTGTATATATATATATATATATATATATATATATATATACATATATATATATATATATATATATATATATATATATATATATATATATATGGCAAAATATATTGAAAATCAACAAACAGCAAGTTTGAGATATTAAAATCAAGCTGATTTAAATCAAGACTAATTAAGTGTATTAATTTGTATGAATAAACTATTAATTATCAATGATAATTACTCTGCACTGTCTGTGAATATTGGAGACACAACTAAACTTATATAACTATATTATAAATTCAACTCTAAAACACGTACAGACCTGCAGGAACCACCACGACGACGATGGCCTGACAGAACGTAACCAATAGTTTTTGAAAGAAAAATTATTACTCAGTAGATACTTATATCTCATTAACCTTATTTTGTTTTACAGGGATAATCCAAATTATATGGAAATTATATAAAATTACGTATCACAATACTAATCTGAAACATCTGATTTAAATCGATAGTTTTATTCAGGCCAAAAAGTGATATTACTCTCAATTAATCCATAATTTTATAAATAATTTACATTTATAACTTTAAACCATATGAAAAAGTAGTACAGTTTTGAGAAAAATTATGCTAATTAGCTAGGGGGCTTATCAGTTATAGACAATTTGTGCGGTTTTCGATAACACAGATTTTGAAAAATAATACTATTTTCGAGCTTACATTTTTTTCAAAAATTTAGTGAAAAATTGTATTAATTTTCGAATAGTTTATTAAATTCTCTATATTGCGATAGTTCTTTGAATGTAATCTACTATTAATCTAGAAAACACACATTTGTAGTACTTTTACTAGTAATTGTATGAATGTATGTGTGTCAACCAATCAGAAACCAGCATTTCGTTTTCGTAACCCGTATGTAATGATGTTAAAACACTAATTACAGTGCTGTATTACCTAATTTTAATGTACACGTATCATTCTACAATCGTTTAATAATATTTTCATTAAGAATAATGTTAAAAAAATCGCAAATATTTTTGTACGTGAAACATTTGACGATCGCGCTATCTGTCATACGTTGATGCTATGTTGTTGGTCGGTGGGCGATGTTCCGATGTTCAACCACGCACACTTTGATCACATCAGTGAGTACGCGCCGTGTGCCCCAATGGATTAAGGTAGGCGTGGCCTGATACAAACACGGCTCGACCAATCACAGCCCGAGAGATACGCAGTCGAGATACTTGCATATAATAATGTACAGATACATACACAACCTGGATAAGGGGCGGGGAGGGAGTATGAGATAGACATATATATATATATATATATATATATATATATATATATATATATATATATATATATATATATATATATATACGCGATTGTATTTTGTTTATTTCTAGGCGAGGTAGTTTTGTCACAGCAAACTACGATACTTGTATAAACTTATATTGCAGTTGTTTTGATCATTCTAAATATCAGACCCATTTCGTAAATCCAGTATTAATAACTATTAGAATTAAGTAAAATTACAGGATTTTATAAATGATAAATAATTTTCACAATAAGTAGATTTTCGCAGAAAAATATAAGCAAATATACCTGCTAAATAAATTGGTAATTTTCTAAGAATTTTTGGCATGCTAGTCCGGCATTCAAATCCTTCTTAATCCAATGTTAAGCATGTTTTTCCAAGTAAATGTAGAAATATCTTCCTCTATATTAACCCCATGTCGAGAATTGGTAATTTGCAGGCTCTGTCCAAGTCCCATAAGGCCCCAGGAAGGCTCTATTGTGTTACCCTCATCTTCTGGAAACTTATTAATCGATAGACTTAATTTTCTGCACCGAAATTATCTTCTTTTCGAGTTAAATCGCCAAGTAGAGGTTATTATACGGGCATTATATGATTGAGTACTCAATTCTGAAACATCAGTACAAATATTAAACCAAATATATACCGGGTGTCCCAAGAAATCTGCGAAAATAACACGTAAATCTAGAAAAATCATGATTACGCCCTGAACGACGCATTTTAGAGCAAAAAGTGCAAAGAAAAAAGTTGTTCAGAATTAAAAACTGCATAATATGATGCCATATTTAGCGTTTAGATATGTTTCTGTAACGCGTAAATCAATTTTGAACAACAGACCACGAGGTTGAGACAAAAACGTTGTGTAGTGATTATGTGTTGTAATTTACAAAAATACGTGCAATTTTTGTTTGATGACCGCAGTGATATTATGCAGTTTTCAATTCTGAACAACTTTTTTCTTTACACTTTTGCTCTAAAATGCGTTGTTCAGTCTGTAATCATGATGTTTCTATATTTACATGTGAATATTTATGATCCTGCTATAGCTTGTGGTGACATTTGATGTAAAAATCTTCTTTGCTGCTTGTGTCAATGAAAAATACACAGTCTAACGGTAAATAGCAACACTGTACGAGAAAATATTCCGTTATTAAATGGAAAAACTCCCTAGTAATATTCATTACTGTATTCATGTAGCGAATTGGAAAAGATAATATTAAAAAAAAACTTGTAAATTCCATAAATTCTCGACAAATATATAATTACCAGGTCTGAGAATTTTACAAATAGCACAACATCAGAAATTGCTGGCGAAAATAATTACATTTATAATATAATATAAATGCTGTATGAAATAATATATATATATATATATATATATATATATATATATATATATATATATATATATATATATATATATATATATATATATATATATATATATATATGAATATTACAGATTCGACATACTGCATTATTCATTCAGACTGTGAAATGAAATGCTTTTGGGCTATATGTATATATATATATATATATATATATATATATATATATATATATATATATATATATATATATATTCTCTTAAAATTCAGTGCTGTCTTTAATGGCCAATGAAAATTGAAGCAGACAATTAAATAAATGAAGAGCTACACAAGAAAAACCAGAATGAATACAGACAGCCATGCCTGCAGCTCATCGACGTATGTCCAAGTCTGAATATATCACAAATTAATACCAACGTTTAAAAATCATAAATATTAACTTGCAAATACATTTAAAATTAGCGTCAAAACATTTACTTTCTTGAACAAGTTGAGAGAGAGACTGACGTTAAAGGCATTGACTTGAAACATGTTTTCGAAAAAATAAAATTAAATTAAAGACGTATTTGTAAACAAAAATTCGTCAAAATCGACCGGATAGTGCCGAGTAAAATGGAAAATCTCGTACGAGCGAACGAGCGACATACATAGGTACGGACATACGTTGTGATTGTTATTTCGTGATTCGGGAGCTCCGTCCAGGATTTTTGTGCGAAAATTGAACGGTGCTATAGACACGATAGCTCATCGACCTCCTGTCGAAGAGCTCTTGTGCTGTCTTGTACATATTTCGTAAATGTCTTCGTAAATTCTGTCATCTGTAATGTTACAAAAATCAAGTACAACTGAGACTATCATATAAATCTACCTATTATACATACTTAGCTATATAAATACTATACATACATATCTACCTAGCTATATATATATATATATATATATATATATATATATATATATATATATATATATATATAATACTATATATCAGAAAAATCATACAAATCTACCTATATACATAGCTAGCTATATAAATACTATACATGCATTTTGAATATATATATATATATATATATATATATAAATACTATATATCAGAAAAATCATACAAATCTAGCTATATACATACTTAGGTATATGAATACTATACATACACATCTACCTAGCTACATATACATATATATACGTCCATTGGCTAAGTTAAACAAGTCACAAATTACAACTCGCCACTATATAATCACGGGCAATTCGCAATGTTTTATCGTCCCGGCTACAGAGCCTGACGTGCATTCCAACCGCTCGATATAATTCTGCCTTCTCTACACACACACACACACACACACACACACACACACACCCAGCTTATATACATACATACACACTATATATATATATATATATATATATATATATATATATATATATATATATTATGTATATATGTATGTATGTATGTATGTATAAATGTATGTATGTATAAATGTATGTATGTAGAAATGTATGTATGTATGTATGTATATATATACATACATACATACCGAGATGGTGAGAGGGTGCCACCGTGGTATTAAGTAATAAAACAATAACGCAACTGTAGGAGGAGTCTCCTATCAGTGACGGACCAATGGCAGCACTGCCGCGGGGCTATTGTTTTTACGATCGCGTCGGGAGAGAATTTAAGTTCACCCAAATTTAATTAGTAGTAAAACGGCCGCGGCCGCCTTAGACTGCGCGCACACACACACCACCACCCCCCTCGCCCCGCCACCTCGCTTGCACCCTCGCCCCATGGCACAGGCAAATGGGTATAATTATTCGCAATAAATGTTTTGCCAAGATGGACGCGACGTAGTTGTATTTTTTTTTTTGTAGGTTAGGAATCGTATCCACACCGCACCTGTACACACTGTGGGTAATAAGGGCTTTAAAGGTGCGGTGTAGCGGGTGCTTTAGCGCAGTATCGATTCTAATACATGCAGATACACAATTGGATATTTTTCAGATTTTTTTCAGTCTGCTATAATTGTTTTGTATAGCTGTAAAATGTGTTTTTTAGCGAACCCCCCCCCAAATTTAGGCATTTTTGTTGATTTTTTTCATATTTTGGGTTGGAAATTTCAGTAATCTAAATATACGACAATGTTACAGGCCTTAGTGTTAACCGAAATGGTGTAATACGAGTTCATACTGTGGCATTTTCGATAAATTGATCCATAATTTCCCTAATTGTGTCGTAACACTGCGTTATAACGAATCAAAATTGAGCGCTTTCTGGGGGTGGGGGGGGGGGGTCAGAGAAAAAGCGCGTTATTGCGAATTAGCCTTAATCGGAGGGCGTTAAGCGAGACTGTATTGTATTAAGCCGTTTCATATTCAAAGGCATTCAACAATGCACAGGTATTGACGTAATCCAAGGCTTGTTAACACGGTGTTCTGACACCACACAACGAAAGGCACGTGCACGCCCGTCCCTAAAACTTGGGGTAAGTCAGGTAGACAAACATCAGCACGTGTCTACCTGCAAACTACCATGAAAAATATTCTAGGTACTTGTGTAATACGAATTAAAGTTTCCAACAATAAATGTCTTTATTTGACTGCAAAATAAATAGTTTTATTATTAGATACCCGCGGAAAATAACAGAATGAATTATGTAGGTATTTTCGTGTTAGATAATGGTTATTGTTAGTTTATATAAGGTTTATAAGGTGACCTAGTTAAACTTCCGATAACGGTGACTACATTTGTAAAGTATTGCGTCTGAAGCACAAGTCGAAAATGTGCAATGCTTCCAAACTGCAAAACTCCATAGGTCCTGGAATAATTAACATAATGAAGCGAAATTTCTCACAAAGCACCCCCAATACTGGTAGAATAACCCCCAAAAATTACAGCCCTGCCGACCTTTCCGAAAAAAAGATACAGCATTTTGATTCTGGATTGCCGAAGTGACGAATTTTTTCGGGTAAAACTACAATTGAACAACTATTACAGTCTCGTCCAAATAAGTGAAAAAAATTGGTTCAAAATGCATCTGGGCACGTGAAAGATGGCCCTTTAGAAGGTTGGTTTATGACTACAATTTACAATTTTCTAAAAATTCCCCACGGGGCGTTTATAACTGACCCAAAACATTTCCTCAATTTATGACTTCTAAGTATTTGGGAAAAAGTTTTATTACAGCCAAAATACTCAAGGTTAACTATTGAAAATTCGAAAAGCCCTTTGTGCATAGCATTTATTGCAGCGGCTGGATATTTTCTTGTAAAAATAAATGTTTGGAAGAAATGAATAAAATACATTTTTTTTAATATTCTTTTTTTGCCATTGTTTACAACCAGTATCAGTAAACAACTTAATTTAGTAGTTGATAAATTCGTAAGTAAATAATTATAATACAAACAGAGCAATTTGTTAATTGTTTCAATATTTATTGATATTTTTTTTAAAAAAAATATTTTTAATAATATTGCTGATTTTTAGAATTTTCTAGACTGATTTTCACGCGCAAAATATCGTTAATTTCCTTAAATTATAGGGGGGCAGCAACAAATCAGATAGTTTCAGCGCCTATAATTGTATTTAAATAAAAAAAATTGGTAAAATTATTTATTATTGATTAAAATTTATCTAAATACATCCCTGCAAGGATCAGGCTGGGGGGGGGGGGGGGCAGAGGACAAATCACATCTATTACGGCCGTTGTAGCACTTAATAAAATTATATTAGCTATCACACCAAATATATATGTTATTTAAGTTGAATTCAAGTTTCAGATTTAAAGATGTGGGTAGCAAACACCAATGTATAGATATACCTACGTAAGTTGGAGTGAGATGGTAAATAAATTTGTCATATCCACTGGGCAAAGTGGCCCACAGTATGCGGTCCTTCGGGACACTATTAGTTCGTTCACAATTGATTTATCATACTGTGCGATGTACCATGGAAAATACACACGACATTCAAGGCTAGGTCTGTTTAGGGGGCACGTTCTATGCCCCCCGCGGGGGGAGGTCATTTTAATATTGTCACCAAACTATTTATAAGAACACCAGACTGTTCTAGGTGTGGTCCTTACACAAATATATGCAGACACTGTTATCGAAAACGTCTGAGACACATGGGGAATTAACATGTGAATATAGAAAAATCCGCGATTACGGCCTGAACCACGCATTTTAGAGCAAAAGTGTAAATGAAAAAAGTTGTTCAGAATTAAAAACTGCATAATATGACGGTATATTCAGTGCTCTAGTGTGTTTCTGTAACGAGTAAATCAATTTTGAAATACTACATTTCAATGACAGATTCGGAGGTCGTGAAACAAAAATGTTGTGCTTTGATTATTTGTTGTTGTAATTAACAAAAATACGTGGAATTTTTGTTCCATGACCTCCTGATGTGGCTGATTAAAATGCAATATTTCAAATTTGATTTATTGGAGATAAAAAAATATTTGAGAATTGAACATAACATTATCGGATGCAGTTTTTAATTTTGAACAATGTTGTATTTCACAGTCCAACTATATATTTATATGTGAGAGTGCATTATAAGTTAAAGGTTCCTTTCGCATAATTGAAAAAGGCACACAAACACGTAAATCGCGACGGGAGTTCTATCTAGTGGAGAGATTTATAAACACACAATGCACAAAGATAGCTTAATATAAAATACATACATACATATGATAAACATGTAAATTCACAAACTCTATTTTAAACAAAATATTGTTCCATTATTTATTCATAGTATGAGCATTCATTTTTAGCAACAACAAAAAAGTCATACAATTTATTGGGGAACAGCACGGTAGATACTTTAACTTTGGGGGGATGTACATTATTGTATGGCATTGTGGGGACATTTGGGGGGATTTTAGCATGCTATGGGACCAGCAGACATAAGACAATAAAACAAAATATTAATAAAAAATATTTACTACAAAATCAAGCAAATAATTAGTTCATGGTTAAAAACAGAGAGAGTATACATTGTATCTGATTAATTTCACGTAATAATCACACTGAATCCAGCATAGACTTTGTGTTTTAAAATTATTCAAAATGCATATCGATAACGCAATTCAAGAACAAAATAGGTCAATATGAATAAGTTGTAATTAAGTATGCGGGGTTTTATCACGTATTGTTGATAAAAAAGTATAACAGCAGGTGCTGAACCAGCCACACACATACATACACACATACATAGACGCTTGTGGTGTGACCGCGTTTCTGGCCGGTTCACATGTGCTGATAAAGTGATAATAAAATAATATATTGACACGATAATTCAACAAGTAATATTTATTTAAACCATTCGGTGAAATGTACAATAGTTTTTCTGCAAAAAAAAAAACGATACAGGTACACTGTATCCAGCCAAACAAGCAACGTTACGTCATCACTGTCACTAGAAATTATGACGTCATGTGCGATTACGCGTACACGAGTTCTAAAACGGATTAAAACAATGTTCTACTGCACGAAAACACATTTACAGCGTACAAGTCGCTACAGAACGTCTACTATAAACGTGTAACATCTGTTTTCAGCGGTGCCATTAGTAAAAAACAAAATAAAAATAATTTGATGACATATGAACGAAAAATAATTCAATAGAAATATTGTATTAACATTATTAGTCATATTAATGGTTTGCTTCGTGTAGATTAATAATAAAAATCCAATAAAATGTCGATTAAAAATATTTTTACAAATACGTAGGGATATTTATGTTTGTTAGGTTTTCCCTGAACGATGACGTTCATTGGTTGTTTGGCCGAATACAGTGTACGTATCATATTACAGACAATTTCTCACGATATATTTAATACATTTACCACGTACATCTGAAACAAGTTCAACATTTATTTTAAATTAATTAATGTCGTGGTGCTCGCCTCTCGATCACGACATGCCCCCCTCACAACGGGGGGGGACCACCTACCGGCCATAGACGTACGTCACACAACATTCGGTTACAAATATGTCATCTATTTTGGCATCGCAATCCGCGGACCAATTTTGTCGGAACAATTATGTTCTCGCCGAATTAATACACATCAAAGCAACCGGGGACTACAAGAAAAAACTGTTAAAAATTTGGCACAGGATTCTAACAATGCCCCGTGTAAAATACAACCTATTTGGCCCACGCCCAAAATTAGAATTTTTTTTAATACGATCATTATAGTTACTTGTGAATGTATTTGTTTGAATCTTCATAATGAGTGGGGTGCATTGGAACATTTGGGCGGGCATGACGAGAGGGGCAATGGTACGCCACTGAGCTATGGCTGGATAATAAATCCATAGATGTAAAACGCGTGGATCTCATGCCGAGTGACACAGGTAATATCAAATATTTATAAATGGACCGTTTGTTTTGCATTGTCAACCCACGAGTTCAGAGACCAGTGACGGCACGTGAAGGGGGCACGCGGGGGGAACATAGCAGTGAATAATGATCATAGTACACACACACACGCACACACAGACAGACAAAGAGATTGAACGGAGGTACATCTGATACAGATCAAGGAACAATGAATGATCTCTGAAGATATGTCAGTTGACATGAAACATTATGTATCAATATCGGAAGATATCGGACTATTCAAAATGAAATATACATGGATATATATATACATATATATATATATATATATATATATATATACCGGGTGTCCCAAGAAATCAAGCACATCGGTAATTAACATATAGAAAAAGCATGATTATTTGCGAACAACGCATTTTAGAGCAAAAGTACAAAATAAAAAAGTTGTTCAGAATTAAAAAAACTACATTTACTGTATTGTTAAAAACATGCCATTTGAATTGTACTGTACATATAATAGATTTATCAGAAGTAAAAACAAATTTGGTTGGAATTATTCCATACGTACAATACAAATTAATATGTAGTATAACATACTGTTACAATGCAAATGTTCCCGATAAGTATACAATTGATTGTATTAATTTTGCAAATCACTAGCACGCATTACACTAAAGGTAATTGGTCATACTTCGAAGTAAATGCCGATAATTTTGTACAAAACCATCGTAATTTGAACAAAAGTTTAGTTTTGTATTGTTTTTGTGTGTGTGTGTGTTGTTGTTTTGTGATGGTGGTGTGCGCTGGCAACTAACCACGCAACGTGTCTGGTCCAGGATTCCAGACAATAATTGATTAGGTCATTTGGGGGACATATATTGATAAGTGTGCATGAGATTCTGATAATACTAGCTACTTTAATAGATAAATAACATTATCAACTGTTGATGTATCACCTTATTGATTGTTAATATGGGTTCATTTGCATAAAACGGGTTTTTTATTGTCATTAACGTGTCAATATATTCAAATATTATGACAACTATACTACGTGAACATATTGCTCCCTATTATAGCTTTAATAAAGGGGGTATCTAATGATATTAGCGCGGGAAAATCATTTTAAAAATTCTTTAAAAATAATATCGGTATTTTTTGTTCAAACAATCATGTTTAATATTCTACAGGTATTATTGTACATTTCTAAGCTTAACGCAGGTAGTTTTCCTGATCGATTCCGGTAAAATTGGTACCTGTTTTATTAACTTAGGATAAGTAGACATCTACCGTTGAATCGTAGCACTAGAGTTAAGAGAATATACCCTTAATATTGATGTTTTCTTTCCTGGGCTCAAAATTGTACTGTAAACAGACGAGGGAAAATAAATATTGATAAATTCTTTCTCCAAAAACTCGAGACTCATTTTAGTATCGCGGCTGCTATTCACAGCACCCGTGATACTAACTATGAACTACTAAATGTTTCAACCTACATTTGATACTGATACTAGTAGAAAATAGTGTTTTTTTTTGTAGCGGTACTATAAAAATAATGTCAGATTTAGTAGACAAATTTTAGTAGCATCGTTAGTATCAAACTATGAAGAGCGGTCAGGTTAAATACTAATCTTTGAATCATCGAATATCCTTATCAATACGTAATGACAATAATATTTACAATTGAGATTTAGCAAATCAACAGTTTCGCTCAAGATAATGTGAATTCTGTCCAAAATAATGTACATTTCATGATAATATACTTAATAATAAGTTTTATTTTTCGTCTACATGTTGTGATATTAATTAAGATGTATTATAATCGTTCGTCATTAATATTTCAGTCCTCATAATTGATTTAAAATACCATCATACCTCAATTAGTGTCTGAGAACTTGTATTTCGATAATTTGTTGTGTGTGTGTGATACTACTACAGCCAAGTTTACACTATACAATATTTAAAATTTTAGTAAAAATTCCTAAATTTGCTGTATTAAATTTACATTATTTGTGGTTCCTTAGGGAATTATTAGGGAGACAACTATTGCTAGGGATAGTAGGGCCAATTTATAGTATTTTTCACGTTTTTCTTTTTTAAACCCTACTCTAAATAAGTACACTGTAAAATATACTTTATTAATTACATTACTTTCAGATTAATTATTCCTGATATCTTGAACTAATATAACATCATCATAATCATTTAGTAGTGACTTGTAGATTCAACCAAAACCTTGTTGTGCTCTTATAATATATTTATTTAAAATAGTATATTAATCATCAATCTATTTAATAAAAAAATGTTCGCATATTCTAATCGGCGATGTTTTCGGGTGAGTTTTTAAAATCCCCGGTCCGGCCCTGTAACCGTAGCTCGCCCTGGGGCCTTAGACATAATTTTTTGATATTTCGTGATAGGTATATTTATTTGCAAAAAAATATTTGTGTTTTTTTCTCGACAGCGAGCGGCTTCTGTATTGTAAATTTTTGACTTCTGTGTTTCCAACTGTCTGTATATACATATGTATGTTTGTTTGTGTGTCTGTGTGTGTGCGCGTGTGCGTGTATGATCGCGTGCTAACACGCGGCTTCTTGCATCCGCGCAACAACGCTTTCAAATAAATGTTGAAATTTACGAAAAAACCTATAATCAAGCTACGCTGGTCTCTCTCACATATCGTATCTTTGTATCGTTGCATTTTGCTCGTCTGCTACTGATCTGATTAGGCCCTTTTGCCAAGTTTTCCCCCCATTTATTCACCGTAATTTTCGCGGAATTCGCTAATTTTTATCCGACAATTTTTTTTACGTATTTCGCGTTTTTTAAATCACATTCGCAGCGCAGACTAGTTTAGCTCGTGAATTGAGGTTAGAATACGTTAACAGAACGAAATTACCGTGGAAAAAAATATGGTATAGTGTGTAGTTTTTAATTCTGAACAACTTTTGCGTCTTGCATTTTTGCTCTAAAAGTTACCGATAAGCAGTTATCACGGGTTTTATATCATCATATCGGGGGGGTTCAACAAAACTGATGTTTTATCTAATTCTTTGGGGAGAATTAAGGAGAATTAAGAGGTATAAATTTATTTATGACCTTTGTGGGGACCTCCATCAACGATTTTGTGAACATATGCTCGGCCGTAGAGCCAGCGTCTTCGGTGATTTTGATAGACACGAACATTCGGTGCGTCTCTTAATAAATCTTAAAATAGCGAAAGCACGTGACATTCAACTCGATGCATATGGACCCCCACCAATAACTGACACACACACAGACGCGCACACAGACACACATCGTTGGTGTGTCTTTTTACTTTGAGACAATATTTTTTTATTTATTTATTTGTATTTTTGTACATTATTTTGTCGTATCTGCAGTAGTGTGTATTATTCTGGGAATGAATAATTCTTGGAAATTAATCCGAAACGGCTAAGATGTTTAATTTTAGAGCACACTTTTAGTGACAGAGTATTCTGTGCTCTGTGCTGGTTGTGCCGATGAGCACAAAGCCAGACAGACTTCAGCCGTTATTATTAATATAAGAATATAAGAATTATCTTAACTGAATATACATTTGTCAAAGTACGTTTTATATAATTATTTCTTAACATATGTTTCTACAAAATATCCCTACATTGTATTTGGCCAAACAACCAATTCATCGTTTAGGAGAAAACCTAACAAACATAAATATCACTACGTATTTTGTAAATATATTTTGTAATCGACATTTTATTACATTTTTATTATGAATACGCACGAAACAAACTATTAATGTAACTAATAATGCTAATAAATATTCATCTATGAATTATTTTTCGTTCATTTTGCTATCAGCTTGTTTTTATTTTGTTTTTTACTAATGGCACCGCTGAAAACAGATATTACACGTTTATACTAGACGTTCTGTAGCGACTTGTACGCTGTAAATGTGTTTTCGTGCAGTAGAACATTGTTCTAATCCGTTTTAGAATTCGTGTACGCGTAATCGTACATGACGTCATTATTTCTACTGACATTGATGACGTACATTGCTTGTTTGGTTGGATACAGTGTAAAATGAGCATAATTAGAGTACACGAAGTATTTGATACACTGAAGGTTATAATTTCGCACAAAATAGAAAATAAATCCTACAATAATTACCCGATGTCTGTACACATAGTAGGCCTTGGGGGGATATTTTCTGAGCCGCCATTATTTTTTCCAGCCGTTTATTTATTTTCAAGTAGGCAGGTTGCGTTGATTATCTTTTTTTTTTTCGTGAAATAATAACGTTGATACGTAATTGTAAGGTTATGTACAGTGCCCGGCAGTGTTTTGTCGTGAGCATGCGCCGTGCACAGCTGCGCTCTGATTGGCCAGAGGCCCGGGTAAGGTATATATATATAAAAAAACATACTTTAATCGCGTGAAATTGCAATATTGTTCATAAAATGATGTGCAGTCGGACTACTGGTGTTTGGAAAAAAACCGAAAAAAAAAACATGTTCTTCGAACGAACGAATTCTCTCACGACAATTACAGATAATATTATTCAAAATTGATATTCATCAGCATATTTTTTTCAGCATTTCTTTTACTTATTCTGAAGCTGCACAGACTGACTGGATTTAAATTGTTATTTAAATTATATATTTTTTTGTAATTCGTTCTGGAATTTCTCTGTAGCATGCGGGGTTCAAAACCCGCGCGCGCGTAATATCACTAACTGACCCCCCTTTCGGGGGGGACAAGCAGTAGAAAATTAGTTTAGTTTTTGCTTGCAATATTAGCGAGAATTGACAGTAACGTTAAATTCAAGACTTGGCATATGGATTCTTGAATTTAAAACTTGTCGAAAAAGATTCTTGGATTTAAAACTTGTCGGAATGAATGCTTGATTTTAAAGGCGCACAATGTGCATACACTTTGCCATTCTCGGAAAAGACCACGAGCTCAAATTGTCATACAATACAGTACCGAATACCATGATAAGATTTCAAAACACACAGCGGTGTTCACAATATGCGATGAATTACGTACAACGCTGTTAATTCATTGTGAACCGGCCGTATTTAAATAACTCACCCCATCCTGTTACACCCTCAGACAAGGACAGACACCACGCGCAGGGCCGCACTAGGAGAAACCGCCCCCCCCAAAAAAATTCAGCAACAAGATTTAACTCATATGTTGAAAAATTTTATATTTAAAAAAATAATTATTATCTTTCATTTGGGTGAGCATTAAAATAGGAAATTAAAATTTTTAAATTGGGATTAAATATAGTGACATGGGCTGTATAAAATACTAAGAGTAAAAAAAAATTTTAAAAATTTTCTTCGGATGAAATTAAATAAATATCAATTGTGCGCCTCCTAAATACGGGCCAGGACGGTAGATATGACGCCGGTGCTTGTGCTGGACCTACCCCAATGTTTTCCGCCCCCCCCCCCCCCTCAGGCCGTAGTATACCGCCCACACCCACACAAATCCGTAGTTATACGGTTTGTATATTTGACTGAAACCTTGCTGGCGAAAATTTTGAAACATTTGGAACCCAGATGTGTGCCCCGAGACGGATATTAAACATTAATTTCACCCAAAATCACTGTCCATCCATTTGGCCTGTGAACAACTGATGATGACAGACGAAGATAGTTAATTAATATTTTCTAATTAGCCGGTTGGCTGGCAAAATAATTACATACGTACTCACAGTTATAGACAGATAAATAATGCCATCGTCATTATCGCTTATTAAATCAAATAGTTAATTAATTCCCGGAATTAAATATCAGATTTCTCGACTTTCAGTACTTGGTGCTTCATGCAACTGAATAAATATTGTGTATGGTTTCACTCTGAATAATATAACATTAGATATAAATGGAACACACGAAATCAAAACATGTCTTTCTGAGTGCCCCCCTCACAGAGGTAATATAAGTGGGGCGAGGGGGGTTCTAAAGTCACTAAAATTCTGTGAATATAACAAACTATGTTTAATAAATTCAACGGGATTAGTTGAAGTCACAATTGTGCTGTTATAAGATTGTTAAGAATCATCGCTTGTTTTCGAATATTTTTTTCACTGTATGCAAGACAATGATGGGACGATATGGGACGGTATGGGCGTTAGAGTGCAATGTTGACAAGGGGCTCGGTGTATTTTTAGTCTGTCACGTGCTGAAGCAGTTAGGGTAGGTCGGAAATGACGTCAGACGCGAGATAATACAGTGTAGTGGCAATATTAACAGTAGTTTCAGAACAGTCTAACAGATAACAGCATAGATGTATATATATATATATATATATATATATATATATATATATATATATATATATATATATATATATATATATGTATATATATATATATATGTATATATATATATATATGTATATATATATATATATGTATATATATATATATATATATATATATATATATATATATATATATATATATATATATATATATATATATATACCGCATGTCATAACAATTCTGAAACCTAGGGAATCAATGTGAACATATACAAAAACTACGATTACATCTGAACAACGCATTTTAGAGCAAAAGTGCAAATAAAAAAAGTTGTTCAGAATTAAAAACTACATAATATGATGTCGTCATATTCAGTGCTCAGACATTTATCTACATCGAGGGTAAATCAATTTTGAAACATTGCATTTTGATCAGCGACAAAAATTGTAGGTTTTCAGAAATAAAAACTGTGTAAGGTTCCCCACCTTAAGGACTAGAAAGCTCTGCAGAGCTAACCAGTAGTGCCAACATAAGATACAATCTATTTCGTACACGATTTTCAATTGTATTCACTAGGAATTTTCTTGATTTTAAAATAACTACAAAGAAAATGCACAGACATGTAGTAGATTATTTTAATTTTGCAGAATAATTGTACACACATACATACACACAAACGTATGTCTTTATTGTGTGTGTGCCAATTACTGGTAATTAAATTTAATAGTAATTAGTATTAATACAATTATGTGGACTTTCAACATATAATATGTTTTAATGTATATATATGTATGTATATATGTATATATATTTATGCATGTATGTATATATGCATGTTTTATATTTCCCAGTAAATGTTCGTTACGATTCGCACGCATCCAGGATTACTATAATTGATCACTCACTAGACTATAATATAATAGATGAGTTGAGTGTTGTATAAAATACATATACATACATACACAGTGCAATGTACCGTTTGTATTGCATTTATTGGAACGATTTACATTACAAATTTATATTGGTTTTGAATGTAAATTATTTATTATTTGATTGCCAATTTTGTAATGGAGTTTAATGCTTATATATATATATATATATATATATATATATATATATATATATATATTAATTGTAATTTTCAAATTAAGGTTAAATATTGTTCGTTATTAAAAAAATATCACGATTCATCACAGCTAATTCAATCAACATACATATATACATACATACATTTATATATATATATATATATATATATATATATATATATATATATATATATATATATATATATACATATACATGTACATATAATGGTGAAAGTATGGAAAATCGTGAGAAACACGCAGAATAATGTGAAATCGCCTATTAATCAAAATGTATTCAACAATTACAGTTGTAGCGTAATTAATTTTAATTATTACAGAAGAAAAAAAAATTATATATATATATATATATATATATATATATAATTCTGCATTTATTTTAAAAATTCTTTAATTAGTTTCAGCAAATTTTACAAAAAAAAAATATTTTCCGTTTTTTTTTTCCGAATAACAAAAATTAAAATTATATTTTAGCACGTGCCCCAAGGGCTTTAACGAACATACGTTCGTAATAAGTACAGGTTACGGCGAATTCCACAAATAAAAACAGAGAAAAAAAATATATGTACACGCATAAATGTATTATTACGATAATTGAAATGTTTAAATTCATCAGGTAATTTTTGGGGCACACAGCCGCCATTTTGTCTTCCGGTACAGATGGCCGTCAGATGGAGCATGTGTGTGTCTATCAGCAGGTGTAATTAATACAATTATTTTCCGTACGATCTTGTGAGCTACGTTTAGAGATTCGAGTCTGTGGTGTAATACTCTGTCGCGAGCGCGTGGTAGATGTGCGAGGATTGCAACGTGTAGTTAAATACGGCCTAGGTTCCTAGAACCGCAGCCTGCTAAGAGAGTTGTTCAATAAACGATATTCATTTGTCTGTAAATATCACAAGAACAAAACACATAGCCACATAGCATAGCTTGCTTGTTTGTTCCTGTAGAAATTAATTCTTAGCAAGGGAAAAATTGTCGTATTTGTCCAATAACGATGTCGTTATATCCGGTTTGAGTTTCGAAAAATTATTATCAGTTAATAATTATTTAAAATAAAAATTAAAAAAATTAAAATCCTTGTGAATATGGGATTTTTTACCAAGGGGATATGTTTATTATTTGCTAGTCTATTGGGAATTATTAGCCATGTGAGGGGGGACAATTACTTGTGTGGAAAAAACAAGTTATTTAACGTGAAAAATGGTAATAATGATCGACAGATGGACGATGGTAATTCGTATTTTATGCATAAACGTAGAACACGGTTCGTTTAGTCTCCCCTTTTTCGACGAACGCCACTGTATTTAAACGCTCGTCGATCAGCGATGAGATTCAAACATACATAGGATTTCAAGTAATACATATGCAATATATATTACAATGTACTTTGGACAAGTACTTTAGTAGTTAATTTTATAATTGTACAACAAATACGCTATGTATTTATATATGTAAGTACTGATTATGGCATCATCTTATGCAGTTTTTAATTCTGAACAACTTTTGTTATTTACACTTTTGCTCTAAAATGCGTTGTTCAGCCCGTAATCATGATTTTGATATATTTACATGTTAATTTCCCTAAATTCTAGAATTTCTAAGACACGCAAGGGAATCCGCATATAGTGCACGTGAAAGCACCGTTGGTTCACTATAAGCGAGTGTTGCTATAACGAAAGTATTTATTATATTATGCATTTAGTTAGTGATATATTCTTCAGAAGCGATATATGTGGATTTAGGTGAATATATTTTATAATTATCGAAAATCACGAAAGCCTTGCTGAGTGTAACAACACACGGGGTCATTGAAGAACGAGCTAATTAGTGATATTGCGTCTTGATTTACTTCTTTGAAACCCCGACATGTACAGAAGACACATGTGTAAGTCGATGATATCGAATATCGAATACCACGCGTGTTCGTCATTGATACACACTATTTACCTCCTATAATCATTAAAGACGCTACAAATTAATCCTATTACGGTATCAAAATCAGTTCATGTACATCGGCTTGTATCAGATTTTATATACTTGTGGTGTTTAATATTAAAACTCGAGCGGCTCAACATTGATACGGATTCGGGAAGTCTTATCTAAACCTTGCAAGACATGGAACTTAAGAATCACACGAGTTAATACACACACACACGTGTGTATATATATATACATATATATATATATATATATATATATATATATATATATATATATATATATACTTATGTATTTAATGATGTTTATATGTGTATCTACATATATATATATATATATATATATATATATATATATATATATATATAATATTTGAATCTGCACTAATCGGGGTATACTATGTATACTAAAATTAATAAATTCTAATTGTCTCAATGACACCTTGATCCCAGTGGTTAAATCAAGACAGTCGTATTTTGTGGAAGAAATATAGTATTTACGTTTGAATGAAGGTCACAGAGACCAGTGGGATTCACAAAGTAAATGTCGTACATGTATGTATGTATTGAAGGAATTGATTCCTGCACCTGACACTAAGACGAGCCTGATGAGGCTTCTAATGTGCAACTATAAGTATAAAATATATAATGCAATTTCACCTAATCGGATTTAAACCGCTAGGTGAATCGTACGGTCTGATTTCCTTGGTTTATATAAGACTACATGTCTTCTACGACATTGTACTGCATTACATTTTCGTATACAAAAGTTTTGACGTTTCTTAATCTCGAACCCGTCGAATTAGAAAAGGAGGGACTAGCTGTTCGATAATTATTATTTGGGGGACAATTTTCAGCCGGGATAATTCTGTTCAACGTTTTGATAAACTGCATCCTTAGCCATCAGCTCAGGCTGTGATATGAAACCGCATATATAAATGCTTAACCGCTCAGGGAATAAATCAACTGTCATATCGACTTTTAATTTATTTCGTTGATTTTTCATTAATTTCATAATAAATTACAAGGCAGACTGGCCAGTGACAGCCGCACATACAGATATATACGTACCCGCATATATACAGGGTGTCCCAAGAAACCTCAGCCATCGGGAATTAACATGCAAATATAGATAAATCCGTGATTACGGGCTGAACAACGCATTTTAGAGTAAAAGTGCAAATGAAAAAGTTGTTCAGAATTAAAAACTGCATGATATAATGTCATATTCAGTGCTCAGATATGTTTCTATATCGAGTAAATCAGTTTTGAAATATGTACTACATTCTAATGGCAGTTTAGGAGATTGTGAAACTAAAACGCTATGTTTTGATTATTTTTGTTCCATGACCTAATGATCTGTCATTCAAAATGCAATATTTCAAATTTGATTTACTCGATATCCAAACATATTTAAACGCTGAATATGACATTATATTATGCAGTTTTTAATTCTGAACAACTTTTTTTATTTGCACTTTTGCTCTAAAATGCGTTGCTCAGCCCGTAATCTTGATTTTTCTATATTTCCATGTTAATTCCCGATGTCTCAGATTTCTTGGGACATCCGGTATATATATATATATATATATATATATATATATATATATATACATACATTCATGTGCTTTGTATGTGTATGAATATTTGATTATAAATCATTTGGAAGAATTCTCCATATAGAGGACGTTTTGTGATAGTGTCTAATTTGCTCGGTGCCTCCTGCTCCGTGATTGGTGCTGACTGTGTTGTGTAAAAGTGCCTGATAATACCGCGTAACCGACCTGGCCGGATAACATTTCAGATAACACTGGAATCCGCACCCGAAAACACAACTCGCTACCACTGAAACCAGTGGCACACAAACAGCGGGGCACACACTACCTATAACAAAATTGGTCTAACTATCAAAAACTATTAATGAACTAATTTATTAAAATAAAGATCAGAAATTCTCTATTTTTGAAGCCATACTTCAAAAATATCGTGTATATTTAGTATATTATCATTTGCAGTGACGGTGTTGAGTACTGCTGGACTATTCTATAGGGTGGTCCGATGTGAAGGGTAGTGTAAACACACCCTTGAGTATATACACACACACTGTTGCACGCACAAAGCAGTCACATACATATGTATATAGATATGTATATAGATATCTCGGTGATATAGACAGAAGTTGATAATATAAATACATAGACACTAAACCAATATTTAAAGATATCTCTACATGGAAAAAAAGGGATCAGGTTGCAAAAGCCCTTTTGGAAAATAAACAATTGATCTGCATTCTTAAGAAACAAGAAAATAAATTTTCAAGAAATTAATAATATTGTAAATAAATGATAAAGAAAAATGTTAGGGCCCCACCCTGGTTCTACGGCTATGGGGGTGGCTCATTCATCGCGTCAGTTTGACGCCAAGATGTGCCAAGTCACGCCACCCCCCGCTATGCCCCGCCAACCCCCTCTAAAGACGCGACAATGTCTCAAATAACGTGTTCTTATTTGAAGCAAAAATAAAATATATTTATGTTAATCTTACTTAAAGCAAAATAAAAAATATTATTATTGAGGGAGTTATAATAAATATGCTCTTATTAATTAAATTGAAGTAATATGCAGAAATTTGTACATGAAATATGAACATTAATACACAATAATATCACAAATAAATAAATATTATTACCTTTCCTTAACAAGTTTCCATTAGGAGCTGTAATTGTTGAAAAGGCGCACAAATAATACGAAAATCTTACCAAAAGTTAACAACAAACTTCAGTAGATCCAAAAACGATTAATCTTTTTTCATGTACCCCCAAAATATGGGCCAAAAAGAAGTCCGAAATTATTAGCAATAAACTTCCGTAGAAATACAAATACTAACACTATTTTCATGTACCCCCGAAATGTGGGCTACAATTCCGTACGGTACTTTGGCTTCTTGGAAGGGCCCAGGCATCAATGAATGTCTATCGAGGCGCCAGCTAAAGGGCCTTGGTTTGATTTCAAAAGAGGCCCTGTCTCGTATTGTCTGCAAATCTGAAGTACGACACAAGCATAATTTATTGTCCACTTTTGTAGAGTGCCCTGAAGTAGCATTTGAATGTTGCAGATTGGAAAATACACTGCTCAGGAAATATATACGGAGCAAGGCTTCGGTTAATGCCGATTCGCATAAGGCTAACTGATTTTCCGTAAACATTCACAAAAAAGCGCAAAATGTATAATGATTCGTTATAACGCGACACAATTACGGAAATTGTGAATCAACTTAAAGAAAACGAAGTCTTGCAATATGTGTAATGTATGAAATTTGCATGTTACAGTCCCACGTAGAAGAAGACCTATCGGAGGGTCGTTCTGACGGCGATGTGGACCATGACGAGGCCGGCGACAGCTGTGACGAAGCTTTGCGGGCCGTAGGTGCTGGTGGACCGCGGCTTCACAGTAATCACCATGTTCTACACCCGGAGCATCCGGCCGATGTGTTGGCCAAACTGAAGATGCAAGTTCGTGACATTAAGGTAACAGGAATTTCCCTATTTTGCACCTGAAAATTTCAGGTCGACAATTATATGTTCAATAAACCATTCTAGCCGTTCATATTCACACATTTTGTTGCGCGAATCTTCTTTGGCAACACAAGCGATGAATTGGAGACTTTCTACTAATTATCTTCTATTCTTTCAAGATGATCTCGAACTGCATTTTGCTCCTGAAAATTTCAGGTCGACAATTATATGTTCAATAAACCATTCTAGCCGTTCATATTCACACATTTTGTTGCGCGAATCTTGTTTGGAAACACAAGCGATGAATTGGAGACTTTCTACTAATTATCTTCTATTCTTTCAAGATGATCTCGAACTGCATTTTGCTCCTGAAAATTTCAGGTCGACAATTATATGTTCAATAAACCATTCTAGCCGTTCATATTCACACATTTTGTTGCGCGAATCTTGTTTGGAAACACAAGCGATGAATTGGAGACTTTTTACTAATTATCTTCAATTCTTTTCAGGATGAATTCGAAGTGCCTAGGTCTCTTCATGGAGGTGGTGGCTTGGTGGGCGGCAGTCCCAACATGACCATGTCCACGGGGGTCACAGGCGGTGGCGGAGGTTTCACACTGCCAGTGACTTTCCCCTTTCCACACCCCTTCATGCCCCCGATGGCCCCGCAACAAGCGCCGCCTAGTTCCGGCAGCAGCCACAGCAGTGAAGGTAGCGCTAGCAGTCAACAGACCTGGTCGTTTGAGGAACAGTTCAAACAGGTGCGTCAGGTAATGTGAAATTTGTAATTATTTAGCTAGATATATGTAGATATAATATCAATAAGAATATGTCGTCAATATGTAGATCCCGTCTCGCATTTCAAATATTCGTCCATTATCGCGTTACAATGTATTCAGTCAAACAACCAATTCACGTCATCGAGAAAACCTAACAAACATAAATATCCCTACGTATTTGTAAATATATTTTTTAATCGACATTTTATTGGAGTTTTAGTATTAATATACGCGGAAAAAACCATTACTATAACTAATAATGTCGATAAATATTTCTATTAAATTATTTTTCGTTTATTTTTCATGAGGTTATTTTTATTTTGTTTTTTACTAATGGCAACGCTGAAAACAAATGTTACACGTTTATAGTTGTCGTTCTGTAGCGACTTGTACGCTGTAATTGTGTTTTCGCGTCGCAGAACATTGTTTTAATCCGTTTTAGAACTCGTGTAAACGTAATCGCACATAACCTTATAGTTTCTAGTGACATTGCATTGATCACGTGAATTGGTTGTCTGAATCCAGCGTAATATGTTTACGTTTTATGAACTCGGTTCAGTTCAGATCACAACGTTCGTTCATTACAAGTTAGATATACTAACTGCTATCCACAGCCACGATACTATCGCCGTTGCTACAAGTTACTAAATTTTTCTATCACATTTGAGACTCTCGCTAAAGAAATGCTATAAAAATACACTTTTTCCGTTGTTATTGTGTCAAATTTAGGTATAAAAATTCAGTTCTTTGGTAGTGGTGTTAGTAGCTTTGAGAAGTAGGCAAATACTATACAACACATTTACTAAATCGTAACACTGTTTAGAGTATAAAATTCACCAGCCAATATTTAAATATCACCTGGATTTACATATATTTATTTCGTAAGGAGACCAAAATGTATTATTATAATCTGCAGCAAACACAAAACACGTTTTAAATATGTTTCTGCGAATTTATTAACATACAGACTCCCAAAACGATCTTGGACAATGGAAGTTTAAAATTATATTATAGACTAATTTGTCAACAAACTGTGTTTTCGTAGACACAAGTATCTGTTCTGCAAAAAACATTTATTTCAATATGGATTAAACAAAATGTTGATTTCTATTGATAAATATGAAATTTTCGTATTAAATCTTGTTGATTTATATAAAAACTATTATCAATCTGTCTGAAGATATCAGACTGTAATACGAAAATAATAATTAATGAGTGTAAATTAACATAGAATGCTATTTTCCGTTATAGGAATGCTAATTTGTTTACTAAATTTGATACTATTACTAGGGAAAATTGTGTATTTGTATCGCATTACTAAATGCGGCAATGCCAAATTTAGTAGCACAATTTAGTAGCTCGATAGTAACGGCCTTATAAATAGCGGCAATATTACAGAAGATAGAATTTTATTATAATAAGCTTATATTTTTAAAAACACGTGATATTTTTTAAAACACATATTTGGGTTAAATTATAACCTTTCGTGCTAAAAAAAAACAGGCCTATTTAAGGCCCTATTTAGCCTCTAATTAACATACCGTTAGTCAAAGACATGCATTTAAACATACCATCTAAAATACCTCGTCAAAAGTATTAGTCATATATTTAACATTGTCAAAACATCGTATTGAACTGAAATGTAACACAAATATGTTATGTTCCAGGGACCTTAAAAGATAATTATTATATCTGTTTGTGTTTATAAATCGCTCGTAATGACGTAATCATGAAAAAATGCCAGTTTCAACCGGTGGTTCTCAAACGCTATGCAGTATAATCTGCCTAGGTAAAGATTCCAACAAGGTATATTTGGTTTGACAACCGCTGCCTCGGAATATATAATAATCAGTGCTTGAATGTTCTGTTGGAAGCCCCAATGATTGTAATTTTGTGCCATAAAAATCTTCATATCTCATATCGTTCAGTCGTCAACGAATTTTATGAGTTTGTGTCTTAACATCGGTCCTTTATGGCGTGCGTCTATCTCTGTCTTGCGTATTCTACACTTGGAAGGGCATAGAGAAGGGCTTGGCCAATAAATGGACAAGTAATTTTTTAATTACAACAACTCTTCGTTACTAATAATGACCCTAATAGTTGGTTATTATTTCCGAATCACTTTTAGTTTAAAATACCCAACAAAATATGAAACCGAACGGTACACAAATGTGTATACAGTAAATCGTGTACAATGTAACAATATTTTGAACAATACACTTTATTCCTCGAACTGCCCAAGTGATATAACCTCAATTTGCAAATCTGACAGCAGCAAACAAAAGCAAAACCACACAAGCACAGCCACCTTGGGAAGAGTGTGTCTGGATGGATGGTATAGTGTTAAATATATGTATAAATCTTTTCATTTTGTGTGTGTGTGTGTGTGTGTGTGTGTCTGTGTACAATGTTATTTTGTAGAGCGAAGAAACACCAAAGTATATGTTGACTTCGTGTTAATGTTAAATTATTGAACGTTTTTACGATTCACAGTCATCGCCGGTGCAACTCGCGGGCTCTTAGTTTCTATCTCTGTCCGTTTCTCGAACGGAACACACCCAGATCAATGCGGCGGATCTTGGATAACTGCGGCGACTGAACAGACAGCGAGTGCTGTATATGTTTTTATCTTCTTTTATTTGCGAATAATTTCAACGCATTGGAGAGTTTTAAAATGATGTTTAATTCTTTTGATGGTTTGGTAAAACTTTTGAATGACATGACGTATGTATGTACTTTGTGTAGGTATGTATGTATGAATGTGCCCCCTATATCTGCTCATTTTTACCTTAAAGACATAGGTTAACTTTTCAAGAAATCTCTAAATTTTACTAAATTCGTCGATTAAAAAAAATATTATTACTTTACTATGAACATACTTACTTTTTATTTGATTAACTTTCATTGTGCCGCTCCGGTCGTAGGTAAAATATTCATGTTACGCCACTGGCATGCGAATTTTTTTTTATTTTCTTTCACACCGCTTTCATTATTATAATAATCTATTTTGTTGTTCTTCTTATATATGCTTAGATAGATATATAAATATATAGGTATATATAAATATATAGGTATATATATATATATATATATATATATATATATATATATATATATATATATGTATGTAGGTATGCGTATATGTATGGTATGTGTATCGATATGAATCTTGTTCGGTTTTTATGATCGTCTCCGCGCAACAAATATGATTTACGATTTATAAGAAAATTTTGAATTTATCTTTTTCATTCTGTCTGATCTTATTCGTATGTATGTATATGTGTGTATGTGTGGATGGATTATATTTTTATGACTTCTTGTAGTCGAGAATTGTTGTTAAGGCCCATCACAACCTACGCAAACACACACACACACACACACACACACATATATATATATATATATATATATATATATATATATATATATACATGCATAAAAAGAAATATATTTTTTAATAGCGGCAAATTTTTTCCTACATTCTTTTGTCATCATCCCATCCTTACGTTAATCCTCGCTACAAGAATACATAAAGTAGGCGCTGTGTAAAGTGTTTTCTGATAAACATAAGATTAACTTATATAAGTGACATTTGAACGTCAACCTAGGTGTGTATGTGTGTACGTGTGTGTAAACAAGTTAATACCTTGCTTTTGCACAGCCTCACTTGATGTATCGATGATGTCATGGCGTTGTACATTGATATTTATTCGTTTTTCAATTAGCAATAAAATACTAATGTACACACTACAGCAGCAACAGCCGTGTATGGAGAATCATAGTAGCCTGTTCTCTACCGATGACAAATGACATTATCACAAACAACAAATGCACAGCAACATACCGGGTGACACAAGAACTCTGCGGACACAGGGAATTAACATGTAAATATAGAAACATCATGATTACGGGCTGAACAACGCATTTTAGAGCAAAAGTGTAAAGGAAAAAAGTTGTTCAGAATTAAAAACTACACGATATGATGCCATCTTCAGGGTTTTTTACTAATGGCAACGTGCTGAGAACAAGTATTACACGTTTATAGCAGACGTTCTGTAGCGACTTGTACGCTGTAAATGTGTTTTCGTACAGTAGAACATTGTTTTAATCCGTTTTAGAACTCGTGTACACGTCATCGAACATAACCTTATAATTTCTAGTGACAGTGCATTGATCACGTGACGCTGGCTGTTTGGCTGAATACAGTGTATGTATTGCAAGTGTTGCAGGAATATCTCTGAGCAGGATTAGTCTCTCAGTTTGCAGGAAAATTGGACGGACGGTCCTGTGAGTAATCATTTGCCAGTGTTTACGTCCGTGTGACCGGAGCATCTTGTCCGATTGTAAAATTTCTGTCTCCCACAAATGAGCAAATTACGAGCAACCCTCCACAAACACTTCGCCACTCTCATCATCACAACTCATCTCGTGCTGATAGCCGGCCCTGTCCCAGCACAGGACCGGCACACTTCTGTTTCTCTCCCTGAAACTTTTAAATCCCTCAAAATTGCAAAGATTCCAAGCTGAAGAACTAATATTTGTTGGGTAGATTGTCTAATTTATTTTGGAAAAGAACATTGTTTATATACACGCACATACATGTATATATATATATATATATATATATATATATATATATATATATATATATATATATAATCACATTAATTAGGTTTCATGTATTGAAGGTATTAATTTATAGGAGAACATCCAGATGCACAAACGTGTTTGTGACGATTTAATCAAGTGTTCCATGACATCCCCCTAATATTATGGGGCCGCCCCCCCTCCCTAGACAACTTAATCAGTGGCGTAATGAACTGGCAGCACCCCAAATACTAACCTCAATGCACTGCTACCCCGGGTTTATATATATATATATATATATATATATATATATATATATATATATATTGTGGTTTGCCAGAGGGTATAACCTGGCACTTTATCCTAACAAATATCACAGTTTCTATAAAAGCCCCTCCCCATTCATGGTTAATAGGAAAAAGCACAGCTTATATTCATCTATGCCATGTTACAATCATATAATTACATAGTTACATAACTATTTTATAATATTTGTTACCTTAAATATCCCTTTTTATCCATTAAAAAATAACCATCTCTTTTAAATTCTACCAGGAAGGTTTTTGCCAAAATCGTGTTTTAAATTACTAATCTACTAGTACTATATGCTAGTACTATTACTATACTATGTTACCTTTACTATACTCTATACTCTTACTACTACATACTAATATTGGACCGTGATCTTCACGTTTTGAAACCTACAACATTCAAGTCTGGTCTCTTTCGCATATAAATGCACATACGTATGTATGTATGCATGTATGTATGTATATATAGCTAGGTATATGTGTGTGTGTGTATGTGTGTTGGTCGTAAAATTGTGGCGGTTCTTAAGATGTGAAATTCGTCACGCCGTACCCTGTCTGAACCTGAGAATTGCCACATTTCTTATTAGCTAGCCAATATATGCATATATATGCATATGTGTATATATATATATATATATATATATATATATATATATATATATATATATATATATATATATATATATATATATACCGCTCGCCTGCATGTATGTATGTACGGCACTAGAATATATTAAACACCGTTCTGTCTTCTTTACATCTTCGTTTCACCAGCAGCAAAGGAAACTCACGCTGCCTTCAATAATGTTCTTTAATTATAAGCATTCGTCTGAAACTTTTTATTTTCAATGCGCGATGAATTTTCCCCCAACATTGTTACAGTTCAGAGCCCGCAAAAGACACTACCAAATAGAGATAAAGAAATTCAGAAGCGGGCACTTGAACCAGTACGGTTTTTGATTGTGAATTTTAAGTAATTTGGATAAATTACCAAATAGCAAAAGTTGTGAAATTTAATGTTTCAATGGACTATACGTTTAAAACAAATCGCGATATGGAGTTGCGATTTGCGGCATTGAATTTAGCACATTTTAATTAACAAATCATGTGATTTTAAGCCAAATCGGAATAAAAAAAAATTTGGAATTTTTTTTGCCTAAAAAAAATTAGATTTCCGCATTTATATCTCGCGAACCGTAAAAGATAATTAAATTCTGAAAACACCAGTGAATTCTCCACACTTTTATCAACCCCCGTGCATATTTTTATTTCATTTGCAACTACAGTATTTGAGCTAAATTGATTTAAAAATCATATGAGCAATAAATTGACAAGTTTTAAAAATACAATTTCAATATGGTGACACATTCTGGGGCCCTTCGGACGATTTGTACACGCACACGCGGGTTAATTTTAGAAAATTCGGAAACACCGGTATGTTCAAAGGGCACGGGCGCCACTGGTTTCCCTTCTCTAAACCTAAACACATGTTTTCAAGCGACTAAAATCAATTTCGCACATTTTCTGTTGAAAATCCCCTCGAGACACTGTTTCCAAAAATACGTTTAGGCCGTATCCTGTATTTATAACCCCTAAACGATCTCGTGTACGCTCTAAGGTCCTTGTATTCCGTTCTGTATTAGCGGCGTAAAATCTTTAACTTACTGTATATTTATTGAAAATACCGGGCGGGCAAATCATAAGGAGATAACGTGTAAATGTAGCAAAATCACGCGATCAGTACATTTTAGCGTAAAAGTGTATATGAAAAAAGTTGTTTGGGATTAAAAACTGCATCATATGATGCTACTTTTAGTGTGTAAATATTTTTCTATATCGAGTAAATCTATCTTGGAAATAGTGCAGCTGAAAGAAATATATATATATATATATATATATATATATATATATATATATATATATATATATATATATTTATTAAGAATGCTATTAAGTGTTACTAAATTGTTCTACTAAATTTAGCACTATAGTAATGCTATAAAAACACACAATTTTCTACAGTAAATATAGTCGTCTAATATTATTTATTAATCCTGGACTTTTGCAGTAAGTAAATGAAAATACTATTTTTATATTTAACAGTAAATATATTTGTTTACATGTAATTTTTATTAGGTATAAGTTGATAAGCGTCAAGTATTTTTTTATTTTTCTTGATAATAATATTGGTGACCACACCGTTGAATTGTCACACGTGTATGTATGTGTGTGTGTGTGTATGTATGTATGTGTGTATGTGTGATTGTTTGTTGTAAACATCTTTTATGTATGTTAGACAAGAAGAACCACAAAAGGATAACGTGGTTGTAACCATTAAATTCGATAAAAACGACGATAAACCACATTTAGATAATAACACACTCACAGACGTACATACATACATATATGTTTAATAAACAACAACTAAATTAGGACATACATTACATCATTTGTGCGCAATTGTAGATGTACTTGTTTAATTTCCAAGGCTACCCCTAGGTATTTTTAAGTTAATTTTCAATTTAATTTCTGCCGTTATAAAACATGCAAAATTAATTCTGTTTAGTGGCTTTAATGTAGAATTTTATGCTCTACAACATTTATTTGAAACGTTTTTCTCTAAAATAACAAGCGAGGCAGGAAATTATAATAATATGATTTTACATGTTAAAGTCCTATGTTCCGGTGTCGCGGTCACCACCCGGTATATATATATATATATATATATATATATATATATATATATATATATATATATGTTATAGTGTACCCTCGCCTATAGTGAACCTTCCTGGTTCACTATAGGCGATGTGTACATCTTTAGAAATATTCTTAGAATTGTCACTTCAAAAACAGTAAATATTCGTATTAATTTTGAAACAATTAGTTTCGTACTACGCCACTGTGTTTATGCCTGCGTGTGTGTGTGTGTGTGGCTGTATCCGGTCAGTGATACTTCGCATATGTCACCTTACAGACCAGTGCCGTAACACGGGGGGCATTAATTCTAAAATGATTTATTTTCGATGTATTAAAAATACAACATTTTGTGTCGCTTGACTCAGCCAAATGAAGAGCAAAAACAGTCTGTGAAGGAACATTTGATACGTATGTATGTTTGCACAGGACTGCTATATTTAAAAATCTCTTAATTGAACTTTAATTTTAGACTCTGGCATGATTCTAATGTTAATGGATAATGTGCCAAACAGTCCCAGTTAATTAATGTCAATGGTAGTGTCTTGTCGAGCGAGATTTGAAAAGTGACGAATTAAATTGGCATTAGAGTGTTTCTCAATCGGCCTAACTTGTAGAAAAAAACAAACTACAATAGCGAAAGGTATAGGTGATTAGTTAATAGATATTTTTAGACGTGAAATTAGCGATAATAATTATTTATTATTTTCGCAATAAACAATAGCGTGCTATTCGTATTAAATCATACGAATATGACACCTCCGCATTCGTAATTAGTACGAGTGTATTAATTGATATTAAATAATGATGACGTGTCCACGGTGTGGAAAATCCCGATGATATTTATGAAAAAAAAAAAACACATACACACACACACAGAAATTACAAGAAAAAATATAAATAAAGAAAAATTGTAACCAAATCGAATTGCAATAAATAATACTGCTCACGTAAGCTCCGTCCGTTGTAATTAAATAATAAAAATTTTAATTAGAAAAGATTGAAAAAAAAAAAACTATTATTATTCTGTCGGTATTAAACGCAAATACGTAACTGAGTGTTTTCTACGTCGCACCAGTAGATGGCAGCAGTGTATACAGTGAGTTTCGGAGGCTGAAAAAAAATTCGTTCCTTTGTGCAAAGACTGTTCCTGACAGGCGTTGACTTCCGTTGAAAATTCCGGGAAATTTCAGGCGACATCTGAGTACGTATGATCATTTAAATGAAGATATGGTACATATGGTCCTCTGCATTCGATGTATGTACCCGTTTCGTTCATTCATGTTCGACTTTCTTTGATACAATTTTAATGCGCCGATGTTTCGCCCAGCAAAAATAAACAATACGCCGTAAAATACGATACGGCCGTCTTTGATATCCCCAGAGATTTTTTTGGTTTTTTTTACAACACTTTCTTATCCCGTTACGCACTTATACAACAAAGCAACATTTCCAAGACGGCTTGAGGAGGTTTTTATATTTTGTAAACTACTTTTTTTGTTGTTGGAATATATTTACTTGCTGTTTACTGTGATCTGGAATTTAAAAACAATATCGAATTTTTACTTTCGTATAGGCAATAATAGGAACAGACGATGGGGAATTATATATATATATATATATATATATATATATATATATATATATATATATATATATATATATACAATATATATATATATATACGTATTTAAGATTTTCTTATTTGCATTCCAACTTCTATTTGAATTTATAATATGTGGATAACTATTAAACATACTTTGTATGTCATATTCTACACATATGTCCGACGTATGTTATATATATATATATATATATATATATATATATATATATATATATATATATATAATGTGTGTGTGTATGTAAGTATTGTGTTTGCAATTAAAACTAATTTTAAACCATAACACTTTGGTTATAACTTGTGTCTACCACCGAATCGTTATACACAGCTAGTCGGACTGAAATGTCATATAATTCAACGAATTAATGCACACACGTATTTTGAAACCGCATCTCGTACAAAGTAACCTACGTGAGCTATTAATTATTCGATTTGTCATTTACTGCCATTCCGTAAAAGACCGGAAGACCTGTGCCGCTCTCTGCTTCATAACCAGATTGGATCCGTATGTTCCAAAAAAACACACGAGTTCAGCTCAGCAGATCAATGGTGCGCGGTTGCCAAAAATATCACCACAGCAATGTTGCACAGTGTGCCGCTCCACGGAAATACTGTGCCCGTTGCTTGTACAGTTTTACGACAGGTTCATTAATTATAATTTATCCTGGATTACCCAGAATCGGCTAACCTTGATTTTGATGAAATTTTGTCATTAAATCTGCATTTAAATTTTGAATTATTTTGCTAAATGATACAATGAGAAAATACAAAGGATTACGTGCGTTTCTACAGTGTTGCATTGATTTAAAATGATTCATAAACAGTCTTACAAATACGTTGTCTACATAAATAAATTTAGTAAACATCGGACTTGAAAAATAATAAAAAAAATTGAAAATTAATTTTAGTATGACAAATGCGAAAGCCGAAGAATGGAATATGGTTAGCAAATAAACAATACATGTATAATACATAATGTATGTATGTATGTGTGTATATCTAAGTATATATGTATGTATGTTACGGGTTTATACCAATGTATAAGACAGAATATATACGTACATATGAAAAAGGTGACATTGTTAAGAATGTTTATGATTGGACCAGACACACACTCTCACACCTGTACAGGTACACCAAGGAGGTATCACACCACCGGCGCCAGAACCGTACTAGACATATTTGCCCACATCTTTTAGTAAATATAAAAAATATTGCGATTACAACGCATTTTAGAGCAAAAGTGTAAATAAAACAGTTGTTCAGAATTAAAAACTGCATAATATGATGCCATATTCAGTGCTCGGATATGTTTCTGTAACGAGTAAATCAATATTTAAATTCTCTATATTAAGGTCAGATGAGTTACTTTAATTATTTTCGGTATAAGAATAAAAAATCCCGATTTTTTTAACGGTTAACGAATTTACCCTGCTCCGGCCCTGTTCTTTGGAGCGGGGGTTACAAGTGCGGGGGGTCTGTGCCCCGCGAGAGTTTTATGTAATATGGTAATTAGTTTTAAATCACAGACTCCGGGTACCTTATTCATCTACGCAATTATTTATATTTATTCTGCATAATGCTTTCTGTTCCGAACACAATACACTGTATCTTCATATATTAAAACACACACACACATACGTACACACACACACAGTGAAACAGAATAAAAGAGAGGTTAGGATACGCTTTTATAACGCCCACATCCACACAAACATCTGCGTTCGAAGTTTACGCATACTTCTTTATGTTTAAAAATAAGCACCCTGTTCGAAATTGTCCATCGTTTATTTAATAAACAAATTCCTATTTGAAAAATGCAAATAACCCGCCGTAATATACACTATTATGCCCCTCTCGTCTTGATAAATTAACCCCTACCCATAGTTGCCTTTAATATAAAAAGACACACAACTTTTCGTTTAATTTTTAACGCAATCCATTCACAAATGTTCAATATATGGACTAATTTTTGATCGTCTTTGGTTAAACATTGTTTTGGCCTAAATACACTGTAATTTAAACCGGTCAAATTGTTCAAGATAACGGTACAAACCTTCACACAGACTGTGTATTTGTACTTTAAATTCCATAAACGATATTTACTTAAACGCGTTTCAAATTCTCGGTCGCTTGAAATGAACATATTTTTAAATAGTGTGTTAATTATCACTACGTCTCAGATCACTGATTCATTATTCATAAACGCCGGTTAATTATGTGAACAGAGCACCGGGCATTAGCACTTTACAGTGTACAAATTACCCAGACTCAAAAATACCCTGCACCACGCCCATTACGAACTCTACCGACGCCATTGAATATTAATGACATACATACACTCGTACACTGCCCTTATGGGTTGCTAAATTTAACCCCGTACCCCCCACACAGACTCCTAACGGGGCTGGTTTAACCTCTAGATTATGAGATCAGACCGGCTGCGTTGCAGATGAACTACGGTTTGTTAATATGCGTACCGGGGGAAACCTCTGCAGCACACTATAGTTTCATAATATGCGTACGGGTTTTGTCTCGTACTTGATGACTCAGTGTATCGTTCGTCGTTTGTTTTGCACAGGATGCTAATGTATAAACTAGGCCGTGTACTTCACACCTTCACTGAACGTACTAACTATATTTAGGATTAAAAATCACGACGATTAGCTGGGAAAAAATTGATTGAATTTCTTCGAATCACACTTCGGTGCCAATTTAATTAACGAGTTTGTTTATTTAACTGTAATTAAACGATGTATGTGTGCTACGCATATGTTGAAATGTGTAGAAAGACGGCTATGAATTTAGCACATTGACCAGTGGCGTGCGCTGCAGTTTTAACCAAGGGGCACCATTTTTTAAACTTGTAAAAAAAATATTTTATGATTCTCGTGAGAGTAGAATTTGAAAAAAAAAACCAGGTAAGATCATTTTCATGTAATTAAATACGGGTAATTATGAGTGACCTGCGGGTTTAACCTTAGAAAAGCACAAGCACGCATATGGAATATTAGACTAGACTTTTGTATTTTAAATTAATGTATAAATTTTTTCATAATTTTTTTTCCATGTTTTTTTAGCTCATTTAATTGTGAAAAATTTGAAAATGGGCCGTGCATCACTGCTTATTGTCAAATTTCAAGTTTGACCAATGCAAAACACATCTAATAATAGTAAAAGACAAGGAAAGTTTTGATGGCAGAACGAACAGAATTGGTTCTATTTTTATATTTTAATAAACTTACTCATTAGGCATACGGCCGTACAAAGCTGTGCTCCGGTATGTAATTATAATGTATTTACAAGTCAAGAGGGAGGAGCCACGCCCCCCCCCCACTCCTCTCCTCTCTGGCTTGCTCAGGAGAAGAGTGGTTTAATATACATACATACCTGTAATTCATCAAACCCGACAGACACACATTATCACATTCAGTTTCAGTCGCACCGGGAATATTTACAGCCGGTGCTGCCATCTATCGCTGTGTGGGTTGTTGATACAATAACCTAAAACACATATACACACATTTAAAATACAATCTGCGCGCCATATTGGATGTAACAAGCGAATTACAGCGAGATTAATCGTAGCAACCCAGGTTGTTGTTGTTGTTTTATTCGGGTGACGGGAGATAAATAAAAAAATGTGAGCATTAACACATTTAAATACCTTCCTATAGGGGTTCAAACGAGGTCCCCCCCGCCCCCCGCAAGGGGCAGGGTGCGAGGTCCAAGTCAATTTCATGAAATATTAATCAACGTTATTCATAAAAAAGATTATCAACTTACGATTAATTACTAATATTCAAGCAACATTTAAGGTGCGGCCGCCATCTTGGATTGAGTGCGGAAAGGTTATGTCACGTGATTACAGGCACCATGGCCCACCCAGACCTGTATACGATTAATTATTGGTTAAATTAGACCGGAATATATTAAAACCTTAGACGAAATGCATTTTAAATTAACCTAGAAAGGTGCCCCCTTCAGGATAAAAGCATTACCGGATGTGGTAATCTACTAGATGTGTATTTATTAATACTATTTAATTATTTTACACAAATGGTATTTTTTTTTTAATTTTTGCCGCAATTTTTAAACCGTGGAAAGGAGTTTTAAAGTAACCTGGAAAGCTGCCCCCTTTATATTAAAAGCATTATCGGATGTAGTATTGCTTTAGTAATATATTTATTAATAATATTTAATTATTTTACACAAAGGGAGTTTTTTTAAATTTTTTCTGCCAGTTTTTACGGATTTTTAAAATTATTACCCTCTAAATACTCACAACCCTCGGGTTCTAAATCCAACTTAATACTGGTTGAGGTTAATTTTAGACACGTAGGTCACATAACCCAGGCTATAAGTTAATCTTGGAACTTATGCTAATCCACAACAGAATTCACGAAATGGTTTTTCCGATATTTTCGGTTTAAACATGTGTTTAGACTACTCTCGACACAACAGGGGGGTAAGGCGAAGAGGGGTGGGGCCCTCGGCCGTAAGGAAATGTCCTCAGAGGGACATTATACCTGGCAGTACTGTAATTTTCCAGGAAAAATGGGCGTTGTTGTGATCCTAACATTTCACAAGTATTTCACTCAGTACAACTTCAGATGCAAGTTCGACATGACATTGTATGTAATATTTGTGTGCACATAACCTTAAACATATCTATACACAACAGTATCTTCTCTTAGTTTGTGATAGTGCATTATTATAATGACATAATATTGTGATTAGACACGTGAACTGAATTTAATAATTTATTTAAATAAATGAATATACTATTTTATATTTAAATAAATATATTATATTATTTTAAATACTGTTGTTTTAAAATATATTTACACAAACCAGTATTTGTATTAATCCATTAGTGAATTAAACTATTTTTATAACATTTTTTATTTTTTCGCGTACTAATTTATTTAATATTTTATATACCAGTGGTACAGCATAAAGGTGTTTTAACCAGTGTGACTAAACAAATGGGAGTATGTTCTTCAATGTGCAAACTAAAGAGGTACCTATTTATTATATTTTTTTTTGCTATTTTAAGTGTTCGTATATTTTTTTCGTTCCTTACCGCGTGAATTATCATTAAGGGGGGAGGGGGTAGCACATGCGCACATGTAAGATTGGGACACCATCGTTACTATTTTACAGGGCCGCACTGTAAACTTTTGCCCACTGCAACACAGTTTTTTGTTTCAAGATCGTGAAAAATTAGTATTTTAGCTAATGTTTTATTGTTTTTGAAGGGGCCCATAAAGATTGTGCCTGAATGCGGTCCTGGTATTTGCTTCGTTGTGCACACAAATGCGTCAAATGTTCGAAATGAAAATATAGTATGTCTAGTATCGTTTGTGATCTTTGTATCTCTGTAGCTTGGAATTAGGAAACGTGTGTGCATTAATAATAATGAACATGGTGTTAAGTAGTGTGGATGTTTCAGGTCATAACACACACACACACACATACATACATACATAACAGGGACAGACGAGGCCCGCTAATTCATACACATGTACTATTTGAAATAAAAATGGGAAACAAGCAGACAAATAAGTCAATAGATAGTTTCAGTTCTTGGATCAGATTTTCTAACGTACATTGCGGTCTATAAGTATAGTCTATCCATAGATATAAGAACTTGACATGATTCCTTAATAGGTAGGGTGGTACCCTTCACAGCAGGAGAGGCCATAAACTACTAGTAGTGGCGGTATTCAGGTACATTTGTAATGCTCTTAGCGGGAAAGACAAGAGACATTTTGTCTATAATTAAGACGTAATAATAATTTATTGAATATTACATTTATTTATGTTAATTTGTATTATTATTGTTAAGATGTATATCATATTTTTGTTGTTATTTTTCAAAATGTATTTATAAATTTCTGAATACAGCTCTGCTTTTTATTCATTTACTGTGTCGTATAATTTGGGATAATCCTCTGTTAATAGCATGCTGCGTTTAGTCAAGTTCTTATATCTATGGATACACTATAGCTATATATATATAGCTGTATATATAGCTATATATATAGCTCTATATATATATATATATATATATATATATATATATATATACATATATATATATATATATATATATATATATATATATATATATATATATATATATAGCTATATATATATATATATATATATATATATATATATATATATATATATATATATACACCTATATATATGCTTATGATTACATTATGAATATATATTGCTAACTAATTTTGAACATATTCTCACCGCGCTTAATCGGTTTAGATCTTTTTTCGGGGCCCCCATAAGGAATTAATCTTATTTTTTTTCGTTCGTTTCTTTTTCGGACCGGGCACATCTCACCCACTCACAATAATAAATTAGTGCGCTGATACACAAGGCTGGCTGTTTTTGATAGAGGTATCGGTTTGACCTGATACAAGATGTGTGTTCACACTACACCAAAGTTATACACGCACACATACATACGCACAGTTAGGTGTGTATGGATGTATGCATCTTATAAAATGTTCCCAGTCGATGTTAATTAAAATTTTACCCATAATTCATCAGCCAGTGTCTCATATATCACGTGATGATATCGTATTGATGACGCTACACATACATACACACACACATACACACATATCTGTTGTTGAATGTCGATTTATATTATTAAAAATACAAATTCAAATGCTTTCAAATGTGATATAACTTATATAATTGTTGATAAAATTTTAATCACATGTTTTACCGAAGCCGAACAATAGTTATTAATGATCAATTGACCATTGATTACAGCAAAAAAAAGGCAGGAAAAACAAATAATGTTGATCGTAAAATTATTGTGTCATCAATTAATATAAATCATTTCAAGGCCTCCTATAAAATATATCATTTTATGCATTGCAAATAAATGTTCTGCAGTTGTTTAATGGCCATTGTTTACAGATGAGGTTCTGCCAATCAAATAATTAATGCATTTTTAGAAAATTTCACCCGAATCATGCAAAAAAAAACTACATGTGTCAACACAGTTTTATTTCGTTATAATAAATTAAATAATTTATAGCGCATTTTTAATTAATATATTCTCCGATTAATACGCAGACAAAAGAAGAGAAAAAAATGTGTTTTATTAAACATCATGTGTGGCTGTGGAAAGCTGTAAAAAAATTCTATAAAAAGCTTGTTCTCGAAGTCAGGAAATTAAAAATATTTTAATGTCACATTCAAACTGAATTGATATCCGCATAAAGGATACCGCGGACTACCTATAAATGATCCGTAGTACACTCAAAACCAAAAATACTCTGTGGTAATTCTCGAAAGAAAATAAATATGTTGAAAATATTCACAATCCTAGTCGGCTAAATGATTTATAACTCTTGTGATCGATGACTCCGACCGGGGGAAACAGGGGGGCCTCGTTTGGGGATACCTACAGCAACGCTTTGGCCACTCATCGTTAAATTTTTAAAACCCAGAGGCCCCTAAAAAAAAATCTTTCATGGAAATCATAAAAATATTTTTTCAAATCACCATTTCGACTGTTTTTATAATCGGCTGGCCTATTGTGTCGCTATTTTTTATTATAAAACACACACACACACACACAGAGAAGGGGAAGTGTGCTTGTGGGCTAAGCCGCTCCTGTCCACATACACTCATAAAATACTGATTAAATTTTTCAATTATATTTAACAACTCGGGCCGTTAAAAATGTATACGTATTAATACGATTTACGGTTTACACATTTATAATAGGCCGTTTGTGCCTATGTGAAACTCGGATTTCTAAACCATTTTAATGTGCCCAAAAGTCATTGATCATTCTACAATGAGCCGTTTGTGAGTTGCAGAATAACTGTTATTTGAAAAATATTGTAGAAATAAACGTTTGCATCTTGAGTTAGTACGACTAAATATTTTATTTATTATTGAATATTGTTAACTGTCCTTTAGCCCACATTACAAGGGATGGAGGGCGGGGGAGGTAATAAGTATTACTGATTGATTCGCAACGTAACGCGGCGTAAGATCTCTGGTCATTATCAACAACTATCTTTGGAAATTAATCTTCTTCTACCGATGAAAGCCAGTCCGTAAATGGTTCTGGATCTAACCGGCCATGTGATATGGCTTACTGCGGCTTACCGGAACTTTTATTCCGGTTCATCGGGCCCCTTCAGTCCGGCAAAGACGCCTCTAACACTTACGCCAACAATGATTTTCTAATGATTGCATTCGACGGGATTTTAACCAGACAAAACTCCATTCAAATCTTCTAAATGTTTCAACGAAATGTTTTGCTAAAAATCTCTAAAATAGCGCTACAGATTGGGGGCGGCCACTGAATGGGGTACTAAGGGGGGGGGGGGGGGAGCACACCGTGGACGATGTAGTCTTGTTCTTGGGTGTGATAGCTTCACACCACATAGCGTTCAAACTTAATTAGACCATGTGATACATACTCTTTATATTATAAGATATGTAATCAAAGTATTTACCCGGGGGCCCCGGCCGTGCCACTCGCACAGCGGAGCGGCACATGTGGCCACTGGCTCAAGTACACGTGTGCCGCACGGTTTCGCCCCGTGCTCTCTGTGTACCGGACTCAGGTTAGTGTTTTTAATTTTGAATGTGTCAACGATATACAAGATAGATGATCAGGACGTACGGGCAACAAGGTACACTCAACGCGAAAACTGTATTAATTGTTTCCATCACCAGAGAGAATAGGAAGATGAATTAAGAAGCGCATTAAAAAAAGAATTAAATATTTTTTCCCGAAATAATTAGAATTTGGGTTGAAATTATTCGGAAAATCACTGAATATAATTTCATTAAACTTGGAAATGCTGCATTTTACTGACAAATTAGGACTCTGTGTATCGATTATTTATTGTTTTAATCAACAACAGAACTGCAATTTTTGTTCAATGACCCCCCTGATCTGTTGTCATTAAAATACAGCATTTCAAAATGGATTTATAATTTACAGAAACATATATTTGAGCACTGAATGTGGCATCATATTATGCAGTTTTTAATTCTGAACAACTTTTGCTATTTGCACTTTTGCTCTAAAATGCGTTGTTCAGGCCGTAGTCAACGGTTTTTCTATATTTAATTGTTAATTCCCGAATGTCGCGGATTTCTTGGGACACCCGGTATATATATACAATTTTATGGGTCTGTGCATAATAAGTATGTTTAATACATAACATGATAGATAACCTTATCATACACACACACATACATACAATATATATACATACCTAAGTATTATAACGCATTTTACTAAAAATATATACGACAGTGACATTTTATCAGCAATAGTTGGCACTACTGTAATGTAATGCGGGCGCGATAGACGCCATCTTGAAACTGTGAATGTCGTTATGCATTTGTTTCGATTTTTCGTACATATAATTACGGGTGTGATAAGTAGGCTACGCATGGATAATTTCGCTTTTATTCGCGATAAAAATACAGACGATTGTCGTTTGTTTGTATTGACAAACAAAACACACAAAACACATAATGTACAAAGAAAAATGTAAATACAGATAGTTGACCTTTTCAAATAAACACGAAACTGTCTTGCTAAATATTCTTTTGAATATTCTAATCCGTAAATTACAATATGTAAAACACGAACGTTTTGAAGACGATCTTCTGAAATGTTTTTGCCATTGACGTGTGACATTCAGAGTATATTGTCACAGCCACCTATTGTGTGCAAGCATTTGTTACGTCAGTCTCGCAACTGTTTCGAGTCACGGCACATGCTATTCTCATTCATGTTGTCTAATTTAATGCAAGAGCAGCCGACGAACTTGAATTGTGCTCTATAAGTCAACACATGCATAAACACTGTGCTCCATTGTCAACTTAACAATGGCGGACAATACGGAAGGGTCCTACTGCGTAATTAGACGGGATTTAACGCTGAAATATCACCCAAAAATAACGTTTTCATGGCATGCCTTGACGCTCGCGAACAAATATGTTTCATGAAATGTGTGTGCTATTATTCAGAAGGGATTATTCCGAAAAAAAAAAAAAATTAACTCATGCATGTGTGACATTGGCTCAATGGTCAGTCGGTAGTTACACTTTTTGCCACCAGAGACACGCGGTGTAAACGTGAGAAACCAGGCAGCTAGCTATTTTTTTTTTTGCCCGCACACTTTAAATAACATATATTCTTAATTGCATTTCCAAGAAACGGCAGTAAGTTCTATAAACGCTATAAACTAATGCGTAATTCATGAGTTCTTAATTCAACAAAACGGCACCAGAAGGCACCGACGGCTACTGCTACGTGTGTACGTACGGTACAGAGAAACACACATACACACACATACACTGGGATCCGCATATAGTGAACTTGGTGAATTTGGTTCGTTATAAGCGAGTGTACACTATAACGAACGTATTTAGTATGTTGGGAATTTAGTTAAAACTGAGAGATACGTTCATTATAAGCGAGATTCTACTTATAGGCGAGTTCACTATAGGCGGAATTCCAGAGTATTTAGTTAAAATTCAGAGATATGTTCATTATAAGCGCATTATTCCTTATAGGCGAGTTCACTATAAGCGGACTCCAGAGTATTTAGTTAAAACTCAGATATATGTTCATTATAACCGAGGTTCTACTATAGGCGAGTTCACTATAAGCATAGTATTTGTATTCATTTAAAGAATAACACAATAGATGAATTTATCGTGGAATTATTATTATTATTATAACAAACATTATACAAATTCGTCAATATTCATGTTCATCATTAAGTCTTCCCCCCCGGGGGGCGGGGTGCTCCCCCCCTGTCCCCCGCTATAATAGTTACTTGCCTAGTGGCAAAGTGTAATTAAAGCGAAGATAACGAAATAATGTAATTTGTAATACACAAGATACACATACATACATGGCTGTGTATGTATGTGTGTGTATATCTCCGCAGCCCCAGTATGCATGTATACAAAGTATATATCGGTTCAACGCACATGTATGTATGTAGGTATATTTGAATGTTACAATACTCCGGGCGATTTAGCTTTAGCTTTAGTCGCTGGCCGAGGAGTGTATGGAGAGAGTAACTTGTAAAAGATAGATGGCTTCGGCAGACAGATTAGTTAACCAGCGTTATTAATGACCGTGTTTAACCTCGACAACCCCGCCACACAACAATGGCCGATGTTTTAACACCACATTACAGGCCGATTACAACGATGTACCGCGGTGAACTGTGGCACTAACACACACGTAGCACATGTAGCATATATAGCGATATATATATATATATATATATATATATATATATATATATATATATATATATATATATATATATATATATATATATATATATATATATATATATATATATAGCTACTTATAGGCTGCAATGTGCGTTACAAACTCTGATCCAAGAACTGAAACTATCTATTGACTTATTCGTCTGCTTATTTCAAATAAGAAACATAGAGAATTAACATATACATATAGAAAACTCAGCGATCACATCTGAACAACACATTTTAGAGCAAAAGTGTAAATAAAAAAAGTTGTTCAGAATTAAAATCCGCCTATTATGATGCCATATTCAGTGCTCAGATACATTCGTATACCGTGTAAATCAAGTGTGAAATATTGCATTTCAATGACAAGTCTGCAAGTCAATGGAAGACAAAAATTCGTGTAGATTATTTGATCCAAATGTGATGATTGAAAACTGGAGATATATTATTATACAGGAAGACTCCGACTTAACGCGCAGGATACCCGTCGCATACGCTCCAGCGTTACACAAAACAGCGTAGAACGAATTTACACTGGGGTCATTGTCTATAAATTGTTCCATAATCTTCGTAATTATGTGTCTGCATGTAGCGCATTATAACGAATTATGTAGCGCTCTTTGGGGGGGGGGGTTCACGTAACAACAGCGTTATACCGAGTGAGCGCAATTCGGGGTAGCACAAAGCGCGTGCCTTACCCTTGCATTTTTAGTTCTTCGTACGACAGAACTGATCACTGCCGTTGTCGAGGACGCTCTATATGATTACCATTGACTCTATGTGCTTCAGGCAACCCTCATCATCATTGATGGTGATGAATACCCTACCCAACCCCTTGCCCCCTACCCCGGGGCTCATCATAGGGTGGTGGTGGGGCAGCCCCTGTAACGTCTGCACCCGCAACACACCGCTGAACAAATATATGTAACGCGTGATAAATGGAGTTTGGCATTTGTTTTTTCCTTATCCCCCTACTCCACGTTGCCGTTGTCTGTTGCTGCTGTTCTTTTGTTTTTAATACCGTCGTCGTCGTCGTTTTGCTTTTGTTTTTTTTGTTTTGTTTGCTGGTGTTTCTTTTGTCTCGAAATGTAATTACAAAGCGAGCGCAATAATCAGAGTGTGCCTTGTTTAAATAAAGTTTAACAGCGATACACTAAAGCTGCTACTCTACCGGCTACTAAACTTATTTGACACTGTTACTAAGAAAGAAAAATATATTGTATATACTGAACTCACGAATTGTTAAACAATTTCTGTGATTTAGAAGCAATTTTTTTTTTTTATTTGTATACGTTTTTAGGCCGAGGTTGCGAAATTATTTCCGAAAGGGTACAGGCCGGGGGGGGGGGGGGGGGGTCGCTAGTGGAAAGAGTTTGAGGAGGTCTGGTTATAGCGGATGTTTTATTTAAAAATGATATCAACAGTACAGGTTTTATCAAAGGAGGTGTGGGAAAAATAAAAAAGGGTGACACAGACAACCGATATAATTAGACGTATTCCGGAAGGTAATTAATAATAAGACATTACATACATACGTACATGTAGGACGATAATGATAAGCACACGTACATGTATATGTATATATATATATATATATATATATATATATATATATATATATATATATATATATATATATATACATATATGTATGTATATATCTATAATATACATTTAAAAAGATAGCCACTTCCGGTTTTAATGGTGTACTACTAATAAAACACACTATCACCCATTGTGATAGCGTGTCGGTAAATTAGCGTACTACGCTTGTCATTTACCGACAGAGTTCCCCTGATACTACAAAATGTGTATACGCATTTTTCTTTTGTCGTAGTTGGCTGTGAACCTATTAGATTATTTTGTAACCTTATTAGATCTTTTATACGTAGTAGTAATTAATGTATACATATATATATATATATATATATATATATATATATATATATATATATATATATATATATATATATCTAATGATATAATGTAATTATTACTAATTAATGCTGGCGGGCGCTCTGTCTTTAAGAATATCCAATTTGAATATAACCATAAAGTTGGTTAAATAATCGGATTTAATTAAAAAAAAATACTTTTAGGCGCAGCCGTGACAAATAAAATTATCATTAGCTTCAAATCGTGTAGCTGTCTCTCTATCTCTCTCTCGCTCTCTCTTGGAGAGGAGAGGGAGAGTCCAGTTAGTTTACATATACACAACATAAATTTTAATATCTTCGTAAGCATTTGTATATATTTTTATAATTTCATTACATCGCATTTAATTCTTCTTTAAATATTCCAAAACTCTATGCGTTGCTTAGCCTTATGTTCCCCCCACATTGTGCTCCAATTACAGGGGGGGGATAGTTAGCGAAATTAAACCGGGGGGAGCTGCTGATATATTTTAAATACATTTACAGTTTTTGAAGAGTTTAGTGATGATTATATAAGCGCGTGCACTGGTGTTTGTACATTTTAATCTGGGGGCCACAGTGGGGCCCTGGGGCCGCTCCACCGGTCCATCTACTACAGAGAGAAGATGAAAAATTAATAAAAGCCCACACGCCCACTAGATTAGACGATAGTTGTTTTTTTGTTTCGTTGCGCAATCAATTAAAAAGACGCACCTTCTGACAAGCGATTCTTCTCTGGCAATTACCCGTCTATATCATACCATACATACTTAGATGTATATTATATATATACCGTGTGTCTCATGACGAGATCTACACATAGGAACGTTGCGCGCTCATTTGATTTTTAAATCAAAATATTAATCTGGTTGTTTTTGTTCTTTTTTCTTGGAAATAAAATAGTAAGTATAAATTTAACAATTATACGGTCTAGATTGTAACAGACTAAAACGATCAAATTAATATTTCACGATCAAGAGCGTATGCAACGTTCCTATGTGTAGATCGTCATGAGACACATGGTATATATATATATATATATACAGGGTGTCCCTGAAATGCGTGGACATCGCTTAACCACAGATTCCTGGGTCGAAAATAAGACGATTTAACTAAACTTACCTATATGTAATTACGTTTCGTTTAGCTGGTATTCTGCTTCAAAGTTCTTTAAAAAAAAAGTTATTTTATCCATAACTACAGAACGCTTGGATCGATTTGGATAATATTCGGTACTGTACTTCGTACGGATGTAGGTCATCTTTTAAGGTGATATTAGTTATTATCAGTGGACCATTAGTGTACGAAACACGGGTAACCCGGCATAAATCAGTCAAAAACTTTTTAATGTTAAGGCCAATAACTTTCAAAAAAATAGTTTCAGAAAGAGACATTCAATAGTAATTTTTTTGTTGTTGTTGTCTGTACTGATATCTGTTAAGGTTTAGGCACAAAAAAATAAAATCTGAGGGACCGCGCACTGCATTTCATAAAAAAATGTCATCTAGCAGTCTGGTATTTTAAGAAATAAATGACGATATGATATTTATTAGTGCAATTATTTAGATTTCCTTTGAATTTTTGCAAAATGGGCACCTCATTCACCAGATTTAAATATTTGCGATTCCTTTTTATAAGGAAATCTAAATAATTGCACTAATAAATATCATATCGTCATTTATTTCTTAAAATACCAGACTGCTAGATGACATTTTTTTATGAAATGCAGTGCGCGGTCCCTCAGATTTTATTTTTTTGTGCCTAAACCTTAACAGATATCAGTACAGACAACAACAACAAAAAAATTACTATTGAATGTCTCTTTCTGAAACTATTTTTTTGAAAGTTATTGGCCTTAACATTAAAAAGTTTTTGACTGATTTATGCCGGGTTACCCGTGTTTCGTACACTAATGGTCCACTGATAATAACTAATATCACCTTAAAAGATGACCTACATCCGTAAGAAGTACAGTACCGAATATTATCCAAATCGATCCAAGCGTTCTGTAGTTATGGATAAAATAACTTTTTTTTTAAAGAACTTTGAAGCAGAATACCAGCTAAACGAAACGTAATTGCATATAGGTAAGTTTAGTTAAATCGTCTTATTTTCGACCCAGGAATCTGTGGTTAAGCGATGTCCACGCATTTCAGGGACACCCTGTATATATATATATATATATATATATATATATATATATATATATATATATATATATATATATATATATATACATGTACGTGTGCTTATCATTATCGCCCTATGTACGTATGTATGTAATGTCTTATTATTATTATTAGGTAGTATTAGGCGAACTCCGCTTATAGTAAACTTCAAGAGACCACCAATTCTCTCTAAGCAAGTGTACACTATAACAAAAGTATTTATTCGTTATAAGCGAGGTATCTCTACATGCGAGTTCACTATAAATGGACTCCACCATATATCCCTAGTGCCTAGTGCCCTCATCATTGCTTAGACAGTTGGCAGATGTACCGACAGTACAACAAGTACAGTGACAATGCTACAAAACTCGAATAGCTATATATATATATATATATATATATATATATATATATATATATATATATATATATATATATATATATATATAATTGTTACTACAAGCTTACGCAAATGTATTATTTATATTATCCTCCCGCTTGACTACGCGCTATTCGCATAAAAACACAGGTAAAAGATAAGCAAACGGATATAATTTAAGTAGTGTGGGGTAATTGTTGTTGCCCCCCCCCCTGCCCCCCGCCGGCTTCTGTGTTCCACAACACAAACTTTCACATACACACACACACGCCACATATACACGTATATGTGGAATCGTTGTTGATAGGTAGATATATACAGGTATGTGGTTAATAACGGCACATCCATTTGTCACGTGTTCAGAGATATTTAAAACGAATTGTACGTTTCATTTTATTATAATTAACCATTGTTTTTGTGCAGGTGTTGTGTGTGCACACGCAAAGTTGCCGAGTGATAATTTGTTTACGCACATCTGCGTACATACAAATGTACATACATACATACATAACGTACGTACATGTAGTAAAACAAATCAGAATGCGTTCTTCTCTGTTTAATGCCCAGCATCGCACTTGTTATTCCCATATTTAGATCATTCTGTACTAGTGATGTACAATCCGCGGTCCGGTTGGAAATTTTAGCGGTCCGGTTGGAAATTTTAACGGTCCGGGTGGAAATTTTAGCGGTCCGGGTGGAAATTTTAACGGCCCGGGTGGAAATTTTAGCGGTCCGGTTGGAAATTTTAGCGGTCCGGGTGGAAATTTTAGCGGTCCGGTTGGAAATTTACCAAAATACAACTGTTGAAACAGCAGGGGATAGACATCTTTTGCTGCCCCCCATTGAAAAACACAGTTATATGTGGCCCTTTCAACACAAAAAAACATTGTGCACGATTGCTCCAACTAGATTTTACTAATTTCCAATTTTTTTCTCATTGCAGTTGTACGAAATTAACGATGACCCGAAACGGAAAGAATTCCTGGACGATCTATTCACATTCATGCAGAAACGAGGTAAGACCCTACATGTATACTGTGTGTTTAGACTGTGAGACTGCTCAGTAAGAAATCTCAGAAGAACAAAACAAATTATTAAACTGAAAATATTAATACTAACTTGCTTTATTTAGCAAATTTTGTTAGTATACATACATATAAATCTTCATATGTGTATAATATAATATATTAATTGACAATTACTGTCTAGATTGTAAGAAACAAAAACGATCAAATTAATATTTCACCATCAATTCAACGAACCTATGATTAAGTCGTCACGAACCACCCTGTATATCACGACATATCTATGATTACCCTATCTTGCTGTCTTCAAATTTATCTCACCATTTTATCTTCCGTGGCTGAACTTATATATATTATTCAAATTTTTCCAAAATACAAGATTGCAAAGTACTATTTTCTATAGAGAAAATGTACCTAGTATTACAAAGGACTTATACCAGTACCCAAATTCGTAGAAAGTTACCCCCTTGTCCGCACAGCAGGGGGCGCTAACTGTCCTAAGTGCGTGACTGATAATTCTGTTTAAAATTTACAATTACAACCCAAAATGTACTTCCCGGAAAAATGTGCAAAATTTTAATCTGCCCGAAAAACTATTAAACGCCCTTGAAATCCTCACAAATGATTAATGACATACACTTACAGGGCCGGCTAAGGGGGCTTAGACAAGTGTAATGGAACATTTATAAAAACTACAACACAGAATAGTCTTGTTGTGAAGTTATTTAATATATTTTTTTTACAAAGTTAAGTTTGTTATAATGTCTGATAGTCTGATCGCTTCAGGGCAAAATTCTTGATTAAAATTAAATATGAAAAAACCTTCTATCATTCTATGATGTCTGTTGCGTGTTCATAATAATTGTCTAATATTCTCAAAAAAAAAGAATTCCAATTACATTCAAAAGTAAAAGTATCGTAGGCTTAAATATGGTTTGAATAATTTAAACCACTAGATTCTAAAAAAACAAATAAATAAATTTTATTTATCAACTGTAAATTATCATACCTATTATCTACAATCAAGCTCGCGTTTCAGACTAGGTACTTCGATTTACCCTGAAATGGTACATAACGCGCTTTTTTAGTGACCCCCCCCCAAAAAAAACACTAAATTTATCAGTCGTATGTACCGCGATTCTTGAAGACACAATTAGGGGAATTTAGGAAATGGACAAGCTTTCATTGTATTTAGACCGAGCTTTAACACCGTGTAGAAGTGTTCGTAGTTGCAACGGCGGCCCGCATAGATGGCGCTGGTTGTTGTAACGATTTATATATAATTGCAAAGAGGGCACTGCAAACGTCGTGACTTTACATTATTAAAATACAAGCTGGAACACGACGAAATGCAATATTATTTATTCCAAGTTGCCAAGTGCCAGATTCCTGGAAACGCAAGATCACACACACACACACACACACACACACACACACAGCAGCCACAGCGCACACAGTGGCGGCTCGTCACTTTGCTGCTTCATTTTATAAATACACACCAGTTAAACTACATTTATCTTTTATAATATTCGTTACTAATACTGCAAGAACCACTGTTGATATTTCAAAAGAACGTTTTTTATTTCTTCTGCATCTCGGGTAATTTCCGCAGTGCACGCCACTGAATTACACACGTGTTTATGTGTGTGTGTGTGTTCATCACGCGATATCAGACTTCTTCAAGCGTGATCCACGAACGCCAGCTACACGTTGAAAACGTGGAACTATAAACTGCATGAAAAATAATAATAAAAACAGAAGAAGTAGTAGTAGCAAATTATATACATTCGAAAATCTAAAACTTAAATCGTACACGCACAGAGAAGTTCCTGAATAAACACTAAGATTGCAATTCAAAGCCGCGATACTGAATTGATCCACTAGTAAAATTGCAATTGTTGCTATTATAATGCACCAAAAAGTGCATAATTTTACCAATGTAACAATGTCAAATTTCAAAGGAAAATTTAGTAGCTTCTAGTGGTGGCGTTAGTATCAAGCTATTTAGTACCTAATAGTAGCACAATTAGTATCACGGCTAAGAATAGCACTCTAAGTATAAATGCTAGCAAAATTTCAAAAAAATTCAGTCTTAAAACACGAAAATTTTAGTAGAATTATTTTTAAACCAAACTCTATATTATAATATATTTGTTGTTTTTGGGAGTTTTAACCCTCATATCGAACCCCCCCCTCTCAATAATACTACCCCCTGATTTCCTAAATTTTAGTATTTAATATAAAAAACCATCATCTTGTTTTGCTTTGAATCTTCTAATGTTTTCAATCACCAATATTGCCTAGGTGAGTTTACAGTGTAGCTCCCTCCGGTACACTGGTATTCCGGACAGCCCTATAATTAACCCGTAATCATCGTAAACTACAGGCCATTTTGTTAAATCATTGTGGTTAGGCTGCGTTGTCTATGATCAAGATAAAATAAGCGTTATCAACAGCATTTTCAATATTGGCTACTGTATTTTGACCTGTGAATTATTACTTAATACCTAGCCTGTCTATTGCTCTCTAAATACTCCCCAGTTTATCTTCTTTAGCATCTTTTGTTTGGATTTAAATGAGACACTAGCGATATACTTAATATCGTTCAATATCGTCGCTTTATATTATTACCAGACCGTTTACATAGTTGCTTATGACTTGCACCCATGTATGTATATATATATGTAATGTGACACACACTACAAGAGGTGGGGGTGTTTCGTACGTGACACAAGACCGGTCACGCTTATCCCCCCCCCCCCCCCTGCCGCGGGCTCTGCAAGCGGCTGATCATTGGGTCTCAGCCACAGTGTTCAATACAATTGTGTTGCAAGTAGCAATAACTGTGAAATCACATACATTGTAGATGTAACGTAATTGCAGGCGGAAATACACTTGTTACAAACGCACACACACTCACACAGGCCATGTACACTCCGTCGCAGCAAGCGTCTAGGTTATATATACACCCATAGGTGCACAGCAGTGCGCAAACGCGTCGCGCAAACTCGCTGAAAATTCACACATACCTTCGTACCATTCGTGTGCGGGTGTGTTGCAAATTTCACGTCGAAACCGCGCTCCGGTCGTCGGTTATTCACGATTTACGGTTCGAGGTGGACGCCCGCGCGCGGCCGCAACTTTTCCCCCCGACTGTACCACTATACAATATACGTGCATTATGCGATTGTGTTTTGTTTTATACATGTTTATTAATACTTTCAGCGGTGGCTTGATGTTTTGCGTTCATCGGCACGTATATAAGCTGTTGTGCGACTAATTCGTTCCTCTCTCGCGCGCTTGATAACTTGTGTACCATTTATAGTTGAAATACTGTTCGATTCTCCGTGTACGTGCGTTATCGCCGGTTATTCAAAACGTACACGGCGAAAGAAAGAGAAAAAGAAACGATTGACCAATTATTAGAAGTACATATTTTATGTGTTACGTGGTGTTTATGTATGTATGTATGTACCCGATGTATTTACATTAATAATACATTGTAACAACGTTTGCAACATTGAAAAGCACAGATTGTACAAATTATTTGTCATAAAACAATGTCGTACATTAATTTGTTGTGTGTTCCATTGTTTATATTTTAAAGAAACACGGCATTAAAATCTACAGTATAAAATCTTATAATTTATGATTTTCTTAACACAAATGCGATGTTGTTTTAACTGCTGTTTCTCCTTCGGGACTGCCACCCTTTCGAAAGCTATTACCACACTCCGCCCACCCCCCAGAGTTTGGGTAACCCCTTTACGAGATGACCCCCAAAATAGACTCACCAATATTAACGACAGCATGTCGCTGATATTTTAGAATTGTGGAATTTGGAAAATCGACTAGAAAGGGCTGTTTTGGATGAGTGTCGCGTGCTACACATGTGCCCCCAAGAAAAGGGGGCGCCCACTATATTTACGGGAATATTAATTTACGGGGGGCTATTTTTGTCCGATTTTTTTTTTGGAAAATCCTCCACTTCTCCAAGGATTCAACGATATTCTATCTATGGAGGTTATTTTAAAAAGAAATACGAAGGATTCTTGTACAAAGCAGACTTTAAAGAAGTCAAAAAATCTTTAATATTCAGTGTTAAAAGAACTGGTACAAATATTTATCAGCAATTAGACACAATCTTATTCGCTCACAATCATTTATCTGACTAAAAGATTGGAATGATTGATGAAGTGAGACTATAATTAGCGTTTATTGTTTATGTTGGCAACATTGTCGCCCAACATTCCATCGGACACAATAGTGCCAACATAATCTAACCGCAGAGAATATAAAAAAAAAACTATCGCATATATAATTAGCCTTAATTGAAGACCAGGTGTGTGCGTAAATGTCAACTAATTTTAACCTGTAAGTCTGTATGACATCTCTAATGTAACACCCTGTATTTATTCTCAAAAGATTGCTATTCATACCTGCGATACTGAATTTTTCTACTATTACTATTGAAAATCATATATTTTTATTGCATTACTATAGCAATTGTGTCAAATTTGGTAGAACAATTTAGTAGCTCCTTAGTAGTGGTGTTAGTATCGCGACTGTGAATAGTATTTAAGACTTGTATATTCAGTATTTTTGGGGTATTTATAAGACATTTCGATCTTACTAATGTTGTAATAAATTATCAACAAAATACTTTTGGAAATGCCAGTGGTGTTAATTTAAACCAATTTGTTCAACTCCGATTTGTATTAATTTGTAGCATTCCTGCACCCATAATGTAGGCATTTCTTCGGAAATTTATCTTTTATTAATGGCATTAGACTGTTGGCACGCGGCCACGAGCACTGCTCACACATCTGGGGCCCCCTACACACATTCACAAATATTCGAAAATTCGCTATAAATATTATAAAAATTAATCTTTTTACTAAAATCGTTTTTCCCTACAAGAACAACATTAAAAAACGGCCATTTTAGAATTAATATTACGGGGGGGGGGGGGGGGTAGCAGTAGATTCGCCTCTTACGCCTTTGTTAAAGATTTAATTTTGAAAAAAAAACCATTTCAGTCATAATGTTTATATAAAGTGTATTTTTTTTCGCAAACATGTTTTATAAATTATTAATAAAACATGTATTAATCGGGGGGGGGGGGGGGGGGGCCGGTAAAAAATGGTGCCGTAACTATGTACTACGTGCGACCCGGTCAGTTACGCCATTTTTGTCGGCAACTATTTAACCACAATACACCGTATTGTGTTAAATTCTATAAACCATGGCCAACTAAGTATGCACACAGCTGCATTGTGCCTTTGTTCTCGTATGCTGGAACTCGCGAACAACGATTTTCTCAATGAAACAAAGTAGAATCGGGCGCGCGAGCGATGCGATATTTTTACCAGAAAACCCACAGCCTGCTGAGACGACGACTAATATTTGTTACCAGACAAACAGCGGATCACTTAAAACATATCCTCGCGTGTTTGGTGATACAGTTGGCATCCTGGAACGTATACGACAGGGCTACCAACCGATTTGTGTCACAGCAACCGCGCGCAATAATATTAGTTATGTGGAACACGATCCCCAAAGACGGACGTGGCAAAGACAGCAAGGTTTTTACTAAATTTAGCAGCCCCCAAATGAAATAGTAACGTGTCACACGGCTGCCCGGGTAGACAGCGCCACACAAACCAGCGGTGGTGAGTGCTGGTACTAGAGATTCTTACGTCAAACTGTGACACTTGTAGTGCGTGATGGGAAAATGTAATTTTTCGACGATACATAGAATGTTTTTTAGGGAACTGATAGTGCCCAATAGTTCGCCAGCTACAAAATTTGAAGTTCCCGCTTCTTAGTAACGATTTTTGTTTCTGATTTTTGTACAAAATGTATAGACTTTGTAAATGCTCTTGTTAAGTTGATGATAGTAGTAGTAGATCTTGAACAGGAGTCTGTTGGCTATTGTACGTTGTAAATATGGTTGGTGGGATATTAATCACTATATCGTTAGTTAGTAATGGTCAGCACAAGCCCGAACAGAGCAATGAATGGAGGAAAAAACGATTGTAAACTGGACTGCGTTTGTCCATCAACAGTTTTGATTGATTTCGCAGCAAATTGCCCTGTCAGTCGTCTGCAAAAATACGTACGGAAAGTTTAATATAACAGATGAGAACAACAACACACACATACATGTATATATATATATATATATATATATATATATATATATATATATATATATATATATAATTACATGTGTAAGTGTATCGAATATGTTACAAAATTATACTAGAATATCAAAGGAAATAAAATAGTAAGTATAACATTAACAATTCTACTGTCTAAATTGTAAAAAACTAAAACGATCAAATTAATATTTCACGATCAAGAGCGTATGCAACGTTCCTAAGTGTAGATCGTCATGAGACACACGGTATACAATAATCTCTAAAAGCACACTGGACAAAATGATACACTACATATATTTTACACAATTACGAAAAGAAAATATCAATATATTCTTAAATCGAAGACCTCATCTACTCCCTAATATTAATGCTCCAATGGGGGGAATAACGCATGGTATTGACCAAGGGGAGACTGACGAACAGTCCGGACTAAATATACTTGAAATTACAACAAAGTAATACATCGTTTTCATTTGATTACAAATAGACTTGGGAAATATTTCACAGCAAAACTTGGCACCGAATTAAAAGTTGACAAATATAATTTATTACCTGGTACCGACCATTCCAGAAAAACAAATATTAATCACTAGGCTCTTTAAAACACACAGAGGATTGGGCGGTAAGGTAGAATTTTTGAAAATACGCCCATAAGGATTCGAAAATAACACATTATGACGAAAATAAAATTATATATATATATATATATATATATATATATATATATATATATATATATACCGGATGTCCAAAGAAATCTGGGACATAGGGAATTAACATGTAAATATAGAAAAATCATGATTACGGGCTGAACAAAATACATTTTAAAGCAAAAATGTAAATGCATATAATGTACATTTCTTGAAACACATATTCTAAGGCAGGCCCCCGTCGCCCAACCCCTGAGTACGTGCACACTTAATACATGCAATCGTAATCTTCGCGGGGTGACTAAAAAAATAATCCCATATGCACGCCCATGTTTAATTGCAATCCATTGGGAGCTGAAAGCTAATTTATTTCAAGATGATTAATCCCGAAAAAAAAACCGACAAAACTTCTGATTAAAAAAAAGCAGTTTTTCACAGTATCACTGTAATATACTTGTTAACTAGATTTCGCATCCATGCATGGGCGTGCATTGGAAATTTTTCCCGCAGGGGTCAAGATAATTATATCAATAAGATTTTATGTATTATTATAAATTTGTACTGCATCCCATCTGGGGGAGGGTGCCCTTTTGCCTTTGTTTACGGACGCCTATGCATAGATATACACTGTGTTGTTCATTCATACTTGCTTATGTGTTTATTAAACATATATATATATATATATATATATATATATATATATATATATATATATATATATATGTATATATATATATATATATATATATATATATATATATATATGTGTATTAAGAATATGTTAAAACATAAATGTATGTATAAAATTGTAGTTTGTATATGTGTATCTCGTAAATCAAAGACCATCCCAGATCCGTACTGGGTTAGAACCACCTTTCAACCTTAATTAAATCTAATTTAAACCGTGCTGACTTGGGTTGCGGTACTGGTAACCACAATTCGTAATTCGACCTTATCGACTACAGTACACAACACACATGTTACACGCTCAACTACATACATTTTGCCGCTGTTGAGCGTGTGTATTCGGCTCCGGTGATACCGGGTGTACAAGAGAAGAACTGGTGTGATCCATTAGGACACCCCGTCGGTGCAGTAATTGTCTTTCAATGCCTCGATTAACTGGTATGTCGTCAGTGTTGTTTATGATCAGGTGAAAACTTGACCATAACCTGACTTATGTATGTATGTGTGTATATATATTGTGTGTGGCTGTGTTGATCAGTAACAGTTCGAGCTGTACAACTATATGTATTTGAATTGTATGCCTGTATGGGTTGGCCACACCTCAAACACACACACACTCAGCCAGGTTTGTACGAGACATGTTTATATAGTTGGCAAATTGAAAAACACCAAACACAAGCCCACCAACACAACTTGCGACTGATTTTAGTGCTGTTTACGACGCATCTTAATTGATACAAACTCGCACCATTTTTGCGCGACGATTTAAAGCTGATGCTCTGTGTCGCATTTAATTTGTGTACATGTGATCATTTACATAACTGCCCGTTGTTCCACAACAGTTTTACGCAATTTGAAACAGACTCTGGTTTGCGAAATACCCAAGAGTAGAAAAAATGCAAGATCGATGTTGAACAAACAAGAGAGGATTCTTCGGATAAATAACTCGTTTTCAAATCGACCATACTGTCATTCATACATACGTACGTAGTTACAAATGTCAGATACATTCATACCGCGCGCGAAGTCTGACTGCAGGATCGTAACGAAAGAAAATATATTTCTCAGACCGTGGTGCACTGTACAGGCCGTTCTTAGAATTCATGTCGCATTAAATGGCAAAGCCGCTCTCCACAGCACACTGTATGCATAGAAGCTTATACACATACACACACACACGTGCATGTACATATATATGTATGTATATATATATATGTGTGTTTGTTGCCATATTGTACGCGAAATTCTTAGAAAACAAATCAAACTTGTATCGAAGTTGACCGTTAAACTAGACTTGTACGTTCAAAACACCCGCTTATTCTCTTAACTCATACCATGCAGACATACATACTTACACTTACATAAATACATATACATACACTGTATTCGGCCAAACAATCAAATTCACGTAATACTGAAAGAAAATAGTACTTTTTAACTGGATTAAAATTAATTATGGTTCCGATTTAAAAATATTGAACTTGCATGCTGTGTCTCGAGAGATATGAAGTAAAAAAGTTTATCAAATTTATCGAAGAGCCTGTTCTTGGTGCTAAAATATTCATTTAAAGCATTTTCAATATTTTGAGTGCCTTCTAAGTTTCTAAAAGACCATTGAAATTTGAAAAAGTCACATTTTTGTCAGTATGTAGCGATGAATAAATATATATATATATATATATATATATATATATATATATATATATATATATATATATATATATATATATATATATATGTACATGTGTATGATACTCTCAAAGATATTATGAATATTTCTCCTTCATCATGACACCTTATATTGGTAAGACAAGGATAATAATATCCATAGTACCACTTCCACGAAGCCTCTCTTCTCTCTGTCCGTCTCCGTCTCCTTGTCTGTCTCTCTCCCGTCGTTGTTTCTCTCTTTGGCGACCGCGTCGTTTCATTCTTGAATTCATAGACCGTAACTAAATCACCCTACTTCAAGTTTATCAAGTTACCCGGGTGTGGTGTGCGCTTGTTCCTGGTAAAAGAAATAAAATATACGTAAATGAGCACCGCCAAACACATGAATGAATATAACCTATAAGGTTTTGTCACACATAACACCATATGCGTACTGCATTGATAATAACCGCTGTCTGTGAACATTCACACACACTCGCACAAGCAAATAGCACTCTAACATTGCTACTACATGACACTAAAATAATGTTACGAATTAAACACAAACCTCACAGCATAAAGGTACCATCTTGCAGAATTTTCTCCCAAAATTTCAGTCAAATCCATCCACTAATAAACAAGTTATTCGCAATTAACTTTTCCAAGTGTGACAATGCAACATGGCGGCGGTTATTGTTGGGTTAGGTGTGCGCGCGCACTTGTTTCTCTCGCTGTGACTGTTTCGACATTCAATTATTGCCCGGTGCTCGGCCGGGGAATAAAATATGGTCCGCGGTGTCTGGGGATTTTTTGATTTACACGATATTTACGATACACACGTGTTGTGTTTATCATATGTCACGCGTGCGTCTGTTGTTGGGCGCGGCCTACTCTGACCATTTTACCACACGTAATTACTTGTATCGTCGGAGACTCACACTCACACAGACACACACTACATGTGCTGTGCTCAACACAAAGTACACACATACATATACGTGGTTGGTTATTTATCGAAGACTGTAGAAGTGTGGCTGCAGTTAATTACTTATCGAAGGTGGATCCTGGATAACACGGCCCCAAGCACAACGTGCACACACACTCACACTTATTCACAAGCTTGTTTCACATCATATCCACTGCGAGATAATATTTCAACAAGCTTTAAAAAGTGTTTAAAATTGTCCTGATGTTTTTTTTTTTTTATTTCGTGTGTACGATTTCCCAGAATTAACTATTAATGTCATTGGCGGTATAAAATATAGAGCGTGTTCCTAATGATACTTCCTGTATATATAAAAAAAAAGATTGGCACCGAAGTTGAAGCAAAATGTAACCCAAATTATAAAGAAACATTGCATTGCACAGTATTGCTAGCAATATTGCTAGTGATATTGCATTTGAAAATTAGTATTATACGTTAATAGTACATTATACACCAAGGGAGAGAAACGTCTTATTTTTCCTGAAGTGTAATTGGAAGCCCGAGGGCTACAAATACATCGACGAGAAAAATGGTGGTCTCTCCCGAGGTGTAACTACTATTTTTTCCACGATCGCGAGTAGAAACACCTAATTTCATAGAGAATTCTAATAATTCGGACCGAAATGACAATATTTAGAAGTCTTTGGCGATGTTTCCATGCAACGCGTACCACGGACAACAGACATTTGTTTACAAAAACCTTTGGTATAATAAAATCTCCTGCTAGGGAAATTGTTGTCTTATTTCGTTCCCAGGGCAGTAAATGCTTTACTTCTGTCACGATTTTGATGTCATAGAAATCGGAATTATTATTACACGTTAAAGAGTAATTAATTCTTTGACAGTTGGCATTCCGCCTCATAGCATTTGCAACAAAGTACCACTGGTTGGACAGTGATATTAATTTTGTGTAACAACTTTTTGGCACACAGCGTACGCGGGATCACTTAACGTAAAGCTAACACAGTTTAGAGGAGCATAAAATATTCAAACATTACTGTCCTTACATGTGAAAGGAACTACTGCAAAGTATATCACTCGAAATACACTGTAAGTGTAACAAAAGTGAAGCATACTGTAATTCGTGACCTACGGTATTTCGTAGAGCATTGTTACAGATGCAGGGTGTCCCAAGAATCCTGGGACATAGGGAATAACATGTAAATATAGAAAACTCATGATTACGGGCTGAACAACGCATTTTAGAGCAAAAGTGCAAATGAAAACAGTTGTTCAGAATTAAAAACTGCATAATATGATGCCATATTCAGTGCTCGGATATGTTTCTATAACGAGTAAATCAATGTTGAAATACTACATTTTAATGACAGAGTAGGAGATTGTGAATAAAATTCGGTATACAATTTACTGGACTGTGATAGTCTAATTGACGTAAAATATCGAAAGATTGTAGCATACATCACTAAGAAATGCGCTTATATATATATATATATATATATATAATAAGGTTACAAAATAATCTAATAGGTGCACAGCCAACTACGACAAAAGAAAAAATGCGTATACACATTTTGTATTATCAGGTGAACTCTGTCGGTAAATGACAGGCGTAGTACGCTAATTTACCGACACGCTATCACAATGGGTGATAGTGTGTTTTATTAGTAGTACACCATTAAAACCGGAAGTGGCTATCTTTTTAAATGTATATTATAGATATATACATACATACATACATATATATATATATATATATATATATATATATATATATATATATATATATATATATAAGCGCGTGTATCTGTGTGAGTATGTGGTTCAGAAATTGCTTATATCTGTGCATATGAAACGGCAGATTTAGTGGTATAAACATCCATATAGCCCACGAAGCACATCACATCACATCTTAATGACCCCCAAGAAATACCGACAAAACTGTGTGCTTTGAAATCACTATAAAATGAGCTATTTCGTTTAAAAATAAACTAGATAAAATAAACCTACTTTATGTGCACATACACATACATACATACATATACATACATGCATACAAGCATAGCTAGTAGAATTTCAGACGAGATTTAAGAATCAAATGATGCCTAGATATATTCTGCCTCTAGAGAATTAAACCTAGATTAATTTTTAACCTCACTTAATTCAGTTGATACTTTAAATAATTCCATTGTAACTGAGAAAAATGAACATAGATATAAACTGTTTCTTGCATTATACCAATCATTGACATTAGCAAGCGTTTTGAATTTAACAAATGTATTTCTGCCGGGTCAATATCACTTCTTGATCATCATGATTAATGACCCCAATGATTATCTAACATCTAATCTTCTAATCGCCAAAAAAAACGTAGTTAATTATTGTTAGATATTTAATGAACTATTCATTTCATAAACGCGAAAAAAAACACAATTTTATACGTAGGATTGTGCAAATAAACTATACAACGCATTGGATGGATTCCTTTGTGTCGCGAAGAACAGACACCGCGACATTTTTGATCTAAAAATAACATTGTAATTACCGAGAAATGATCATTAACAGATCCAAGATATACCCACTAGATAATCACTCATTCTAAAATCGTAGCAAACGTAAAGAAATAAGAACGAAATCATACACACACACACACACAAACACGTGTATTTAGCCTGAGCTAATCAGTAGCGGGGTAGGTAGATAAATCTCCACAGGGGACCATACCATAATAAAACTTATGATAAACTTCGTAGTGATACTTAAAAAAAAATAGTAAGATAGTTTAATAATTATTTGACTTATAAAAATAGCAGTATAGTATCCGGATATTATTGTTATTTTTAATTAATTGTGCCCATCCCCCCGTATGTGACGCCCATGGGCGCGGAGATAAAAGAAGAAATGCGTCTGTCGCAGCCTGGTCTTATGATTTATCTATTAAAAGATCCCGACGGCATAGCATGTCATTCAAATATCTAAATATAAGCGGTATTACATTAATAAACGACGTCGCCGAGATCCGAGGCGGCGGTGGAACTGTTGACCAATCAACTGTTGTTGTCATTGGACAAGAGAAGAGCACACACACGCACACACAGGTGTATATATATATATATATATATATATATATATATATATATATATATATATATATAAACGTATGTCAACAAATGACATACGTACACCACTCTCGCTAGGCCTCCTGTGATGTGATGTACGGTGACATTCACATGTTTTAATAATGATGTCTTCTCCACGAGATTGAAGCCAGATGACACTATTTAAGGTTAGAATCTGCTCAACAACAGTTCGAAATGACGGACTATTTATACAGAAGTGTGTTTGCTCACTGACGGGCTTTGTTTTAATGCTAAATTCGTTACGAATCGAAATAGATGTGCCCGTGATTTTCATGTTCAAAGTTGGCATGTGAGTAGGATTGATTATAACGCGGTGTGTTTTTTTGTTTGTTCGCTATGCTCATCAACCGGCGATGTGCTTTTTATAATCTGAAACATAGCGTCCGGGATATCGTACATTTGATACACGTACAACGGCGCTCCGATATTAAAAAACAAACTATTCCTATAAATAATATCACGTTACGGGATTAAAATAGCATCGTTTTGCCTGGGCTACACACAAATGCTATCAGTGTGAGTGTGTGTGTGTGTGTGTGTATGTCTGACGCCATGACTGATTACTATCACGTGATCAAATCAAGACAGGTCGTGCAGTGACAAATAAAAATATCACCAGATACACACGCACGCACAGACGCTAGGTAGGAAGGTAAGATACCTACAATTGCTAAAAATAACAGTAGTTTTTTTCCACGCCAATCTCGTTGTCGTCGTTATATTGTCATCTGTTTCAACATATGACGAATCACACTTGACGCAGTGAAAAATTCAATTATCAAAGTATTTGTCGCGACGGACGGCTGCTAAACAGGTACTTAAAACTGCCGCTAGATGGCAGCCTATACCAGGGGGGGCGGGGGGCGGTCTGAGGCGATAATGCGCGCGAAATTACAACGGGCCTTCACAATTGGGATAATTAACGAATTACTTTTCGTTCGAGTGAGCCAGGAAGATTACTATAGTTTAAATTATCCTTGTACTTCAGGGTCTCAGAGGTAGAACTGTAATACAGTATGTCCGGGAACACTAGATGCGTAAAAAAGTAGAAGAGAAATATTGTAATTTATATAACAGATTTTGCAAAATATATACAAGACAATTTCCTAGCCTGGCTTCTCCCCGTGCATTTGTCTGTGTTAGATATGATTATAGACCGCACATAACCTCAATATATACATCTAGTTCGAGACGTGGACTTCGTGTCTGCCGTCTGACAGCTCCTCAGCGCATGTAATTGCGAGATACGTAACGTAAAATATCAATTTAATAAGAACGAGATTATTATATCCCATATAGTGCACGTTTCCCTGTACCGGGGTCAAACGTTGATTAGAGGTTTAACGGCGTGCGCAATCGACAACTGCGCATCGCGTGACGTCACGCGCCGCGCACCCACTCCCATCTATGAGCGGCAATAAGTACTACCTTGTTTTATAGTTTTTTTTTTTTTTTTTTTTTTTATAAGTAATCCATGTATGTGTCTATTTGCACTTGGGGATATTTGTTTTAACAATTTATTGAAGAAAGCGACGCTTCACCCTGCAATGCTATAGTATCTTATATTTGTAGTTTAAAGCCTGTACACATTTTTAGGGCGCGCAATTCAAATTTGAGTCCCTTTTAAACTGTACAATTTTACACCTGAACAGCACATTTTAGAGCAAAAGTGCCAATAAAAAACCTGCATAATGTGATAATATTTACACTTTTGCTCTAAAATGCGTTGTTCAGTCTGTAATCATGGTTTTTCTATATGTATATGTTAATTCTCTATGGTCGAGATTTCTTGGGACACTCGGTATATATATATATATATATATATATATATATATATATATATATATATATATATATAATGTATGTATGTATGTACGGAACTGTGGGAATATTATAGACAGTCGATATTTTTGCATACTGGTATGCAAAACAACATTGTAATTTCTTCCAGCGTCTATCGCTATAATTGCAAGCGGCATTTCAAAGATCACATTCTCACTGTTACTGTGCTCGGTGCGGTATCCGTCTATCCGCATTCTAGACGGACACTAGGTGTGTAGGTTCCTGTAAAGGTGTAATATCTGTTGTACGTAGAAATGAACACAACACACGATGTCGTGCTGAATTCTACACAACGAAATGGCTTAATACTGTGAAAATTCCCCGCTGTATGTTAAGTCTCTTGAATCAAATCTTGTCCAAGTATAGACGGATCGAAATTGTGGACATTTCATGCAATGGCGAACTCCCAAAATTAATTATATAATGCCATAAGTATATGTCTATTTTTTTCTTCTAAATTTCACCATTAATATGGTAAATCTAATATTTTCATTGAATTTACCATTAACTGCAGGGTCAAAATTAGTAGGAACATTGAGGCTGCGTTCGAATTGCACTATTTAGTGCACTAATGTACCACGTGACTGGTTTTATAACTTAAATTGTGCACTAAATAACGTTAGGATTTTAGAAATAGACATTAGGATTTGTAAAAGCACACTACGCCCTGAATTGCATACCCTAAATTGACTGCCAAGATCCAAAAATCTCCCTAATTTTGTTGCCTAAAATACTAAAATCTTGAATTCGAACACGGCCTTAGTCTCTTTTAGTAGAGCCCTAACTATAGTGTCAATTCTAGTACAAATATTTAGTAGCTCTTAAGACTATTGGACTAGGGTCGGTTAGACTAAATTCATACATCGTTTCAACACTTCTCTCTTAGACTTGAGTCATCGTCGTGTTTCAACATATTTAGTTCTGGTTACATTGTATACACGTTGGCAGACCTGATGTTGCCGTGCGCTTAGACTCTGCGCATGCGCAGTCCATCTCCATCTCTGTCTCCGAGCCTCTGTCTGTCCCCGTCGAAGGCTCTCGATTCATAAATGTCATTTCTCTTTAAGTTATCGTTTCAGTGTGCTGTCTCAACACTTTCTTGCGTTACTTTTACGATCGGGGCCGCGCGTATAAGACGCGGCCGCCTCACAGCGGAATGCGTAAGAAACACTTTATGTTTTATGTATCATTTGTCTACTCTCCGCTCGCTGTATGTCTGTGTACATATATGTATGTAAACTACATACAACTGCAAGCTACGTACAGAAAACACTGTATTGTATATGGATCTGTAGTACTCCTCTAGTGAGTCGCCATCTTGTTTTGCTCGGTGTACATCTGTCAGTAGGTACGTACGTATGTATGTATGTTTTTTTCTACACTGTTAATATAGATTTCCGACTAACAATGTAATTTTGTTGACGTGCAATTGTTGTACACGTCTGCTGTCATTTGCCGTCTAGATTTATTGTTCAAGTTTAAAATGGAAATTGCTCAATTTAGATGCAGTTAGAAGCCTCTCGTCTCCCTTCATATCACTCACTCACTCTTTCTAGCTCTCTCTGTGTGTATATGTGTGTGTCTTTCTCTGTCATTCACTCACTATCTTGTCACTGGCGTATGTATGTATGTACGTTGTTCATACAATACATATGTATACAGATGTAATTGACGGCAGTTTAAAATTGTAAATATCGTTTTTACTGAAATAAAACCGTACGAGTATATGGCAAACCAGAATCATTATTTAAATGTACCAGTGCAGGATTCCAAGAAATATTAACCATTTATTACGATGCAATTCTCGGAGAGTAAACGCATTTTTCCTGCCGTTAATACGTCCCTTATAAGTGCGAAATAAAACTGAATGAATGAAGCAAAGCCAAGGGGGAAAAAAACAACAGAAGGTCTGTTATTTTAAGTAATAAATAAGATCAACGATCTTTCACACAATTCTCAACAGCACATTATATGAATCAACACTGTGATTACAAACTAATCAACACACGGATGAACATTTAGTTATTCTTGAAAACTACACATTCACCACACTTTAGACACTAATATATTTCAAATGTCAACCGGAATTCACTGATCACAAGAGCGAAAATTTATCTTTTAACTTTTGACGTTTCGTGGAGTAACATAAGAACATCGAAATCCCCCAAACTTTTGGCGCGCTGCCAACTATGTGCGCCGTGAAGGAACTAGATATTTGACAGCTGCCTAACAGTGCAGTATGATTCCTAATTATTCAACTTTTCGGGGCTAAAATCTGTGTGTGTGCGAGTGTATATATTCGAAAAAAAGATATCCCGGGCGTGTAGAAAATTTAGTAGACCGTAAAACCGCGTTCTTGAGTGCCAAGTCTGAACACATCGCAACGATATGACAATAAAATGTCACATTAAACGTGAAATAATGTTTCGCCTAAAATTAAATCCAGTGTTTAATCGTTTATAAACACACGCGGCGTAATTAAATGTGCGGGTGTTTGTCTGTTATATTTGCGTATTAGTTTCACATCACATACATCTATGATTGGTTATAACCTGTGGTGACAATTGATTACAGGCACACCGATAAATCGGTTACCGATCATGGCCAAATCCGTGTTGGACTTGTACGAACTGTATAACCTCGTCATTGCCCGGGGTGGACTTGTGGACGTCATTAACAAGAAACTGTGGCAGGAAATCATCAAGGGTCTTCACTTACCATCATCTATTACATCGGCTGCATTCACATTACGGACACAGTAAGTATATTCTCCGTAACAGCGTAGCCCTTACACTGTATATTATGCCCGTCGGAGTTCTCATAAAACAATTGACCAACATCGTTTTAAGTTTGAATTTTCGCGCGCCAATGTATTATCCTAGGTGGCTGTGCATTCCGAGTTTTCGTGAAACAATTGAACAACGTCTCTTTATATTTGAATTTTCGCGCGCTCCGGCTAACTGTATTACCATCGGTGGTGGCTGTGAAATCCATTAGACCAGCTTCAATTACACGTAAAGCGCATATTCCACTACTGAACCGCGTCCGCCTGTTTAATAAGCACCGTTCGGTCTGCTAATACTCTAACCTAACAATTAAAACACAATCAGTGACACCTCGTCATGACGCATGCGCGCGCGCGCGCACACTAGCGCCGCCACATGCTCTGACGGACGGACCACGAACTAATCTTCATCACGTGTTCTCGGTTCGTTTTTTTTTTTCACGCCCACTGGATGTTCTGTTGAATATCAGTTTATCAGATATTTTAACTAAGTTTTCGGGCTATAAATCAAGCAGGCCACTTCGCTCGCTCGCTCGCTCGCTTATTTTTATGTGTATTTTAAAATTTGATTTTGTGCCTCCCGACCGTCAGTATAATGTTTTTTTTTGTTTTTTTGTTTCGTTATGTTGGCATGGTGATCTTGTTGTTATTATTATTTTTAAATTCGTTCCACTGGGCTGGAAATGATGCCGAAACAGGGCCCACCACGTGTTGTTCCTTTATGGGCGATCAGTTTTATTGCTCTGCCCTGGTTTTAATGCCTTTTCGATTAGATTTTTCAAAGAAAAGTTTTTAATTTCACTGTGAGTGAGTTTTTATTGACAAACGTAAAATAAACTAATAAGCGGTTTTAACATGAAGGCTAGACAGTGTGCTATTCGTACAGTCTTGAACAAAACACACAGACGTACACACAGTTCAATAAACATACATGCATATATCGATAGTTAAACAGTAATGCACTTTTATTTTAAATTCTGTAGATTAAAATTTGGCGCGCAAAATTACAAAACAATACGCGCTTTCTTTATCATCACAAAACATTTGAATAATGATACAGCGTGTAGTCATGGGAACGTCGTGTTATTAAAACAAAATCGTATCGTCTTTTGTTCCGCACATATGTACATGATATACTTTTATACAATTCAAATGTGCCCGCGCAAACATTCAAACACACCAATCGCATTACTTTCCCGCCACGGAAAAACAAAACATTTGCATGTTGATACGCGCGTTGTAGCCGTGGTAACGTCGTGTTATTAAAACAAATGTCTATCGCCGTTTGTCCTGTGCGCAGATACATGAAATACCTATATCCGTACGAGTGCGAGAAGCGACGGCTCAGTACGCCGGCAGAGCTGCAAGCGGCCATCGACGGCAACCGGCGCGAGGGTCGGCGCAGTAGTTACGGCACGTACAGCGAGATGGTGCAGCGTAGTCCCGTGCCCTCGTCACAGATGTCGCCACTGTCGCTGGTGACGCAACAGCAAACCTTAGCGGCCCGGGGCGTCCTGGGCGCCGGCCTGGGGCTACACAATGGGGCACACCACCCCAGTCATCCGCAACCGCTGGGCCAGCCACCCGTGGGTAAGTACCGGGCCGGTAATTGGGGGAAAATTAACATTGCAATGATGGTGTTTTTGTTTTTTTTTCGTGTGTATTTCTAGGTGGACCCATTCCAGGGCTCGCTCCATCCGAATTCGAAGCCCGCATGGTCGAGTACGTGAAACTGTTGAACAAGGAACTGCGCAGTTCGGCGGCCACGCCACCTAGACAAGGCTCCTCGTCGCCGCCCAGTGCCACCTCCCCGCTCAACCCGCTGGAGATGTCGCGGTTGACGCTGTGGAACCTGTACAACAATAACCCCACGCCACCGTGCCCCGAACCGCAGAAGGAGGCGCTCAACTTGAGTGAAGCCACGAACTCGGTGTCGAATTCGATTAAACGCGAGCCCGAACGTGACCCACCACCACCTGCAAAACGACTGCAACACGACGAAGACCGAGGAAGTCCTGTCTCGTCACCCAGCACTCACATCAAGATAAACAGTCGAGGTACGTTGTCATGGCAACAAACGATGGTGTCGCCATAGTAACACGCTGTGCATTTGTTTTGGTTTTGTTTATAAAACAGTTGTTTCTAAGCGCAAGCGCATAGTAAGGTGTAGCCATAGTAACATCAACACGTTGTGTAATAGTTTTGTTTATGTTTATAAAACAGTTGCTTACTTTTGTCTCTATGCGCAAGCGCATAGTAAGGTGTAGCCATAGTAACATCAACACGTTGTGTAATTGTTTTGTTTATGTTTATAAAACAGTTGTTTACTTTTGTCTTTAAGCGCAAGCGCTTGGTAAGGTGTAGCCATAGTAACATCCACACGCTGTGCAATTGTTTTGTTTTTGTTTATAGAGCAGTTGTTTAGTTTTGTTTCTAAGCGCAAGCGCTTGAAACCTTGTAGCCATGCGCTTACGCATAATAAGGTGTAGCCATAGTAACATCAACACGCTGTGCATTTGTTTTGTTTTTGTTTATAGAGCAGTTGTTTACTTTTGTCTCTATGCGCAGGTGATGCCAGAACCGGCGACAACTCACTGGTGGTGAGTATGGAACTGAATGGCGTGACGTACCAAGGCGTGTTGTTCGCCCAATCGGCACCGGCGGCGCGCAGTGCACGGCTCACCTCCTGAATTGCAGCACCCCGCAATGCACTCGCGTATAAATAAACATCGAAAACAACATACCTTAACAAATATTGTTAACAATAATACGGATCCTCTGTTTCTGTTTTTGAAATGTGTATAATTTTTATAATTTTTTTATTGAACCTAAATGGAAAAACAACCACTTTTAATTCGACAAAAATTTAATTGAAAACGAAAATGATTTTTTATTGATTGATTGTATGTATTTTATATGTATTGTTCTATGATTTTGTAACCAGCCACCCCCCCCCCCCCTCTCAGCCACCCATCTAATGACTGTACATATATATAGTATAGAAAGTATTGTTTTAAATGTATGTCACGCAGTATTTTAATGTGTAGATTTTTTTTTTTTTTTTAGAGAGAAATATAAATAGAAACAATGAAAAATAATCGCGATTGTTTTCCATCTCTATTTAGCGGCGGCAAATTTGAATTTTATTTTCTTTCCTTATATCGTATGTAATAATTGTGAAAAGACTGTTATTATTTTATAAATGAATTATTATTATTATTATTATTGTAGGTTACACAACTGAGAATGAAAAAAAAGTATGATAATAATTTCTTGATTATTTATTTTAAGCTTGTAGTATGTATAATAAGTATTTATAGTTCACAAAACTTATATATATAAATATATATGAAAATATACTTCAATGTAGCAATATTAGCAGATAAGTTGAAAATCGTCATCAATCATCATCATCATTCGTTGACTAATGTATACAGTTGTTCCAGAAATAGCGAGTAAAAATTATGAAATTTTTTTTTCGGCAAAAAAAATTCGAAAAAATATTTTTTCAACAAAATTCTTCCTGTTTTTGGTTTTCTTACTCAGGGATTACAAGTACCGCCCCCCAAAGGCCCCCCACCGCGAGGGGGGCAGAGTGAATTCTGAATTTATTTCGTATTTGAAGGTATCCATCTTCTGTTTTGTATTTCATCATATTGTGTATATGTTTTTCCTTGTAAGTGTTTCATTTTGTATTGAGAAATAATGAAAACGAATTCGTGTTATATATATATTATATTATATTATATTTAGTTACATATGTGTGCCCCACAAGTTTATACATATTTTTTCATGTATATATATCATTACAAAATCAATGAAAATCCAATGGTATTGTGTTTTAATGGCCTGTCCTGATTTTGTAAATATTATTTGCACGTTTTTAATTGCTTTTGCTTCAGTTTATTACGTAAATACACGCATTTTGACAGATCGTAGTTTCATTTAGCAAAAATCGATACTCGTGCTGCCATCTCTGCGCCACGCGGCGAACTAGCTCAACAAGTTGGCTTATCTGTTGAGTGCACGGCGGACAGCCTGCTTACAGGCGCAACAGTTCATTCGTCTGCGGACTGCGATCCGGTGAACATGTGTTTGTCACGGGGCTTCGTCACAGTTACACCGATGTTCAATTTCGAATTTATCCAGTGCTAAAGTGTGTTTAATACATTTCATCGGCTCCCATACATCTTCCACTCATCTGTGCACATGTAAGTACACAAATAATCACTATTTTAACCTAATTTCAATGAAGTATTTTGATTTTGACAAGTGCGAAATAGATTTAAACAGTGTTGTCAATCGTATGTTTAATCAAAATAGTATTTGATTTTTGTGCTATTGAAATACAGTGTTAGCTCGTAGTTCGTTTCGTGGTGTTTATTATTTTTAAAAACTAGTCAACTTATCTTAATATTACTTAGTTAATGTCTGTTGTCGTCATGATATTGTGTCTATATTTGTGCTACATGATAACGTGATCACACACACACACACACACACACACACACACACACACACACACACGCACGCAGACAGTACTAACAAAAAATATTTGTACATCGGGGACAAAAATATAGATGATTGACATCGCGCAAATATTCGACGTCTGAATTGAACACAATTTTTCAAATGTATTGTTTTGTTGATGTTATTGCATGAATGTATGTATATAAATGTATGTTTGCACATGTAATTTCCATAATGTCGCGAATTCACTTCAAACGTGTGTATATTTTGATTTTGATAATTCTATTTATTTTGATAAGCGCTTGAGGTCAAACAGTTTTCTTTTATTTTGAGTTTAGATTTCAATTGCGAAAAATAAGACAGAAAAAACAGTGTATCGTGACCTTGAATTAAAGATTAATCCTGTGAAATTATACCGGAAATAATCATATCTTTCCCCTACTACCGGAAGTCGCAATCAGATTATTAAATTATTTTTTGTTGCTGCGAAAAATATTTTTTTTTTCAATTTGTTAAAAAATATTTTCTATTTACTTTTGCACCGGACTGTACATGTTTATTACTGATTATTTGATTTAATCCGGGGGGGATTATAATTAGTGCAACGAGTAATTTGAAGTTTGTGTAACGTTTTTTTTTTTGGGGGGAGTAATCTGTATAATTAATTATATTACTGGCTGATGTAACAGCTAAAACCAATTTAATAAAATACAGTGTTGAATTCAAAGCTTATTTAACAGTGTATTAATGTATTTACTGAATACAGTGCAATGGGGCAAAATGATTTTTACATTTAGTAGCCTCCAATCGGGCGAGTTATGTACTAATTTTATAATATGTTAATGTGAAATGTTATAATTATTATAATGATTTTAATTTTTTATTTCAGTCTGAACTCATACTGAAGAATACAGTGCATAAAAAAAAAACTTAAAAACACTAATATTTCCAACATTTTAAACTCGTGTGCAAGTGCTACAACATTTTACAACCCCCAAAACGGCCCTAAGTTTGAACCATACATCGTCACACACTTCCACAATTTTTATTAATCAACAAAATATATTTTAAAATTTAGTTCGTAATATTTTATTTACAATAAAAATTGTAATAAAATTCAGAAAAAAAATATTCGCAATACGACGCAATGTATTAATACGTGTGCGTGTCTGTGCGTGCGTGTGTGCGTGTGTGGTAATGGGCTGCTCCCCAAGCGTTCTTTTGGAGCATATTCACTTGCGCGAGCAAAGTTCAAGGGGAGCAGAACGGGGTAGAAACGCGAAACATCACCACAAACATGATCCAGCACACCTGCCTACAACAACAACAACAACAGCAGCAGCAACAGTGGATTTTAAGAAATATTCAGGTAAAAATTTATCAAATTTATCTAATATCTTTCTTTTGTATTTAATTTTTCGTTGCAGTTGTATGTTACACTCACCTATTATTAACTTTTTTCTCATCGCGGGCGCGAAATACGTAAACAAGCTCATTATGCCCGGGGCCATAACGAGCGGGCATAATGACGCTTACGCCCGCTCGTTCAGCATTAACTTTGTTCTCCCAACGTCTAGTCAAACAAATATTTTGAAGTCTTCCTCATAATAAATAGCACTCAATCAAATGATTTATAGTCATAAAAGTTAGGGAATAAAAATGTGTTAAGAATTCATTGCATACGTTAAGTTTTTTAGCCTCTGGCGGGAAAATTTCAAGCGGACGCCCATGTCGACATGCACTTGTGAACGTACGAGAGATGGGTGTTATGTAAATGGCGTGTTAAAATAATATGTTACTCTTGTAGAATTTAAGATGCTCTTAAAATTTAACATGAGTCTATTTTCTTTGATCTCCATTTGTATGTCTAAGAGTATTTAGATTAAATATATATATATATATATATATATATATATATATATATATATATATATATATATATACCAGGTGTCCCAAGAAATCTCGATCATAGAGAATTAACATATAAATATAGAAAAATCGTGATTACTTCTGAACAATACATTTGAGAGCAAAAGTGCAAATAAAAAAAAAAATCAGAATTAAAATCTGCATAATTTGATGCCATATTCCGTGCGTCCAAACACACGTATAGTGAACTCACCAACAGTGCGACCTCGCTATAATGAACCTGTCACTGAGGCTGCGTTCGAATTGGACTATTTAGTGCACTAATGTACCACGTGACTGGTTTTATAACTTAAATTGTGCACTAAATAACGTTAGGATTTTAGAAATAGACATTAGGATTTGTAAAAGCACACTACGCCCTGAATTGCATACCCTAAATTGACCGCCAAGATCAAAAAATCTCCCTAATTTCGGTTCCTAAGATACTAAAATCTTGAATTCGAACACGGCCTGAGACTCAACTCAATATGTAACATACCAAGTCTTTTCGTTACAGTGTATACTCGTTTATAGTGAACCCCATCCTTTCAAGTTTATTATAAGCGGATTCCCCCTGTATATTCTTACAACAATTATTATACAAAAACTAATAAAATATATTATTGAATTCAGCTAAAAATCTCCAAATTTTTCTTCTAAATAACAAAAGCTAATAATTATCACCCCCCCCCCCCGTATAATTATCCCCCTTAGTACTACACTGGTCCGCGTGCCACCCCAAATAGGGGTCATTCACCCCGTTCTTGAGATACGCTCCAATTGTTCGCGTCCTGATTTTAAACAGATCACTTTTAATTCTGCATCTTGTAAATCACATTCACGAAGGTCACATTTTACAAAACGTTAATACTCAAAATCCGGCCACCGTGCAAGGTCACAGGTCGAGGTCATACGGTCGCTGTCAATCGCGATTTACGCCAAATCTGTGTGCTCTTTAGGGCGTAACATGATCAGAATAATTGTATCGTATTGGTTCATACCATATGCTTAAATAATTTAAAATCTAAAATAACTGTTTTAAATAAAGAAATAAATAAACGTTGGTTCTCTATTGTGAATAACTGAATTAATGTGATTTAAAATTAACCAGAACGGAGTTTTTAATTAATCATACGCCTTGTAGGACAGACAACTTGCAATACAGAAGTGTATATAGTGTTGCTAGTAGCACGGGCGTTAGGCAAAATGCATGTAAAACTCTGTGAAATTAAAGGTTTGAAATGTGACGCTACAAACGTTTCATTAAGATTGAATTAAGTTTTTCTTTAATTATATATATATATATATATATATATATATATATATATATATATACTATACTCTATTTATTTGTTACTGAATTCTGTCGTATATCGTTCTGGAGTGCATCTTCCGTAGGCTGTGTGCGCACGAGCTCGCAAACGTTCACTTGTTGACGGTTTTCCGCTAAAACAACCCGATATAGAAGTCCCCGCCACCTCTTGACAGCTCTCGCCAGGTCCGTACTCAATTAAACTCTCGTAATATTGAACTTTACACCGCAACTTTCCATCTAAACATTGCGCTAATTCTCTCAATTATCAGTTCCCCCAATACTTAAAAAAACATGCGATGTCCCCCCTAATTAACCCCCCTTTTCCAGAGATTTCAGTGACTATTATTTACGATTTTCAATATGGTTTATCAAAGACCTGTATAATGTATAATGTTGTTTAAATTCAAATATAAGCAAGACTGAGTTTGTAGATATTTTTCATTCAAGTCTGATTCCGGAGCTGTGTTTATTACCGCGCGCGCCCCTTGCCCTGTTCCCCTCGCCTGTGGGGGGCCACAAACTGTACAAGATGTGTTTGTTAGTTAGTGGTTGCCGTAGTTACCGCACGTACCAGTTGAACGGAGCAATGCCGGGTTAAGTCTGACGGCCGAACGAACACAATTATATGCTGGTATCTCTCGAGGACTATTTCTAAGTTTTGCTGTACTTGATGTAACATATATACACACATGCACAACATATACACACATATACTGTATTCGGCCAAACAACCAATCCACGTCATCGTCTAGGGAAAACCTAACAAACATAAATATCACTACATATTTGTAAATATATTTTTTAATCGACATTTTATTCGATTTTTTATTATTAATATACACAAAGAACACCGTTAATATAACTAATAATGTTAATAAACATTTCTTTTAAGTTATTTTTCGTTCATTTTGGATCAGATTATTTTTATTTTGACTTTTACTAATGGCAACGCTGAAAACAGATATTACACGTTTATAGTAGACGTTTCTTATGCGACTTGTACGCTGTAAATGTGTTTTCGTGCAGTAGAACATTGTTTTAATCCGGCTTAGAACTCGTGTACACGTAATCGCACATGACGTCATAATTTCTAGTGACAGTGCATTGATGACGTGGATTTGTTGGTTGACTGGATACAGTATATGTTCGTGTGTATGTACTGAGAAATGTTTACAATAAACTTACTGATATTAACAACAACAAAACAATGATTTAATCTTGAAACAAAGTTGCAATATTCGTTAGCAAACTAAATGTTGACAACTTGCGCTGTATTTCCTGCAAATAGCAGGCACTATTCGCTCTCCTGCCGTGTCCTGCTGACACTGCACAGCAGGATAAATGTACCACTGTATAAAGTTATTTGAGTTAGTTGCAAAACGACATTTATGTTGTCAAAGTAATAATCTTTCCTATCTGTTACAACAGACAATTGTGCTCTTGTACATACCTGCTCCCCCGCTAGGAGGCTATTCCCCCCTCTAGCTAGCCCAAACCCTCCCCTGAAAAAGAATCATGTACACTACACTTAGAAATTAATATATGCAATTGCAAACTGACAGCTTCAATATTAAAACACTTGTTCGCAGTAACATTTTGGTCTACATAGGATTGCCCCCGCTAATATATTATGTTGACCACGCACCTGGTGTCACGTGACTGCCAAGGTCGTTTAGATATCGTCGTGCTACACACATACATCCACACACACACACATACAGTTGTGTTTATAAATGCTAACGAATACATCGCATACGCAAGTTTCTGTCAGTTGCTGTCAGTATCGCTAACACTATAGTACTGAGTACTACTCAGCGGTGTGTAGTACCTCGCTAGGAGTGTGCACGGTACCGAGGTACAACCTTTACGTAAGGTATATTCACGTAATATATAAATAATACTCGCATTTGATGTCCTAAAACAAGACTTCATCTCCCAGTGAACAGACCAATATTCATGTGTGTTTGTGTGTGCGCGTGTGTGTGTGTAAACATCAAGGAGATAACCGTATCAAGCCCAGTGATAAGCCATTTTGTGTGTCAGCTGTTGATCCAGTGGATTATTTGCGTGAATCGGGGCGAATTGTTCCCAAAAGTATTGAAACTATATTATGTGGCATTTTTAAACTGAAGTATTATTTTTTTTTGTTATTGTATTGGGGGTTTTAAAGGACCCCGGTGGCATTTTGAAGGGTAAAGCTCATTTAACAGATTTTTCTAAAGGCCGAAATAAGGTGGATTTTTTTTTTCGATATCTGTTAAACTAGTATTAAAATATAATTATCATTGAGAAAGTATTATTGAAAATCTGACCATTTTACAACATTTCTATAATCTCTAATAAGTTTTGTAACTAGTATTTATCTAACTTGTTAATTAAAAACAGTGCAAAAATATTGAAGACAAAAAAAATGTTCATTATAGATTCTCTTTAGTAGATTTTTCATCTCTAAAAAAACTATTATTGTCTTTAAATGTTCTGCTCGGTTCATTATAAGCGAGTTTGCACTATATACGCGTGCACTATAAGCGGAATCTACCGTGTGGGCCAGCAGATGAAGAAATATATTGAAAGTACCGAAAATAATCACGTAAAAAATAATTCGATGCATTTAGACTTAATTTGGGAGAAATCGCAATGCACAATGATGATGAGGGAAAAAATATCGATGTCAGACGAATTTAATACTTGATCTGGTTTGAACCAACCGCGGTTACACATTGTACATGTGTGTGTGTGTGGAAAAAGCGGTTATAACCAACACACACACACACAATACAGATACAAGCGGCTTACGATAGTTACCGTAATTTGAAAACTAGTCATAATTGGTAAATCATATTCGTGCAGATCTTAATATAGACGTATATACGTGTAGTGAAAAATATTCTTTGAAAAAAGTCAGTGAAAGGTAGAACAAAAAATACTGTTCAATGACACGAAGGACACACTCACACACACACGTATATGGATATATATATATATATATATATATATATATATATATATATATATATATATATATATACCACATGTTCCAAGAAATCTACAATTAATATGTAAATATAGAAAAATCATGATTACGGACTGAACAACGGATTTTAGAGCAAAAGTGTAAATAAAAAAGTTGTTCAGAATTAAAAACTGCACAGTATGATGCCATATTCAGTGCGCCGGTATGTTTCTGTAACGAGCAAATCCATTTGGAAATACTGCATTTTAATGACAGACAAAGTTATGAAACAAAAACACTGTGCTTTGATTATTTGTTGTTTTAATTAACAAAAATACATGCAATTTTTTGTTTGATGACCCCGCGGGATCTGTCATCAAAAGGTAGTATTTAAAAATTGATTTACTCGATATACAAAAATATCCGCGCACTGAATATGACATCATATTATGCAGGTTGCAATTCGGAACAATTTTTTTCATTTACACTTTTGCTCTAAAATGCGTTGTTCAGCCCGTAATCACGGATTTTTCTATATTAACATGTTAATTCCCTGTGTTCCAGATTTAATGGGTCACCCGGTATGTACGTATTTTCATATTTTGAAATATCGTGTGGGCGTATCCACTTAGGAAAAGTGTGATTTGGCTATCAACATTGAATATTTAATTTGTTTTCCATTCACCATAAAAGATTATTGATAAGTAATATTTTTAAGAATTTCCAGTCAATTTTCACAAGCATTTGTCTCATCAATTTCCTCATCAGTACGCCTGTAAATAGCTCCCCTGTAGTGACAATATTGTTGCTTCAATTTTCCACAGATAAAATGCAATTTAAATCACATTTTTCGAAAAAATTTAGGTAGAATTTTATTAATAATTTAAGGTATATATATATATATATATATATATATATATATATATATATAAATTAAACAAATGCATATTATATTATAAATTTAATAGTAAATATACAATCGAGTATTTATTCCCAAACAGATACAGCGGACAAGTCGCACAAGAAACGTCTACTATAAACGTGTAATATCTGTTTTCAGCGTTGCCATTAGTAAAAACCAAAATAAAAATAATTTGATGAAAAATGAACGAAAAATTATTTAATAGAAATATTTATCAACATTATTAGTTATATACACGGGCTTTTTTTATAAGTTTTGCAACATCATTTAGACATATTTTCGTTCCTGATCTGTGGGTTATAAATAGAGAGACTTTTGTTGAGATTAAATTTTAGTCGTATGTATTCTTAAAGCTGCAAAAATGATAGACGGGTAGTTCTTTGAACCTGTGCTAGGAAAATGAATGATAGACAGTGGATTCTGGGTGCGCCACAGCTAATCAATACACTACATACATACATACATGTATTGTTCGTTACAAGATAAATGGAATTTCTATTAACAGAGGATTATCCCAGATTATACCAGACTGTAAATGCATAAAACACACAGATATATTCAGATATTTATATTTGTATTGCTGTTTATTTACACAGAACTACATTTCGGAATAATATAAACACAATCTGAATGAATAATTGTTGTAACGACAAATATTAATATCATAACTAAAACACATATATCTCGAATCAGTATTACAAATTTACCTGATTTTAGCCACTGCTAGTTGATAATAGCCTCGCCGTGTTGTGAAGGATTCCATCCTACCTATTAAGAAGTCATGTCAATTCCGTTTACTTTGAAACGAACTATAGCTAGCCGAATAACATGTTAAAACATCGTACAAAATTTATCAGATTTTCAATAATAAGTAAAAAAAGTTAGTTAATTATTATTTTATCACAAATTGCACAGTAATTACAAACAATATTACAATAGATAGGAGTTATCTAAAATAGTTGGAATGTCGTTAGGTGTCATCGGTTCTACGTCTTAAACACGAAGAATCCTTATCAGGAAGACCAGTTCGGCAGCATATATATTTCAGAATGTAGATACAAGTATACTGTTGTTAACAGACGTTTGTGCTATTATTGAATTTAAAGTTATAAGAAATGTGAAATTCCAGTGACAAGGGAAATAAATAACAGTGTGTCAGTGTGTGTACGTGTTGGGGTAATCCAAGACATGGTAGTCCTCACCGAAGCGAACATGGCGACGGTACCAGAACCACCAACGGGCATTGACAATGGTAAATATATCTTAGTACCTAGTTTAGCAAAGGCCTTACTGAATATTCCTGGGACATGGTCTTTTGAAAAATTACATTGTAACAAGGGAAGGTTTCTATTGGGAATTAATAGTGCAACGAGGGAGAGAAATAGTTTATGTAGAGGAGTTTCCACAGTTCATATTATCTATGTAATATTTCATCTAGTCTATGATATATTATCACAGATCTGTCAACTGACATATAAGTATGTTATGTTACGTATGTATGTACAGATGTATGCTTGTGTGTAAGTATGTATGTATATATGTATGCATGTAAGTATATATGTATGTATGTATTGCTATTGGCAATATATGTAGTAAGCTTGTGATGGATGTCTCTAGTTGATCCTAATTGCATTGATTGATTGATTGATTGGTTCAACGGAGAAAATACCACACATACCCATACCATGAATATCGGATGTCCCAAGAAACCTGGAACATAGGGAATTATATATATATATATATATATATATATATATATATATATATATATATATATATATATATTTATATATATTTATATATATAAATAAGTTGGAAATATGTAAACTATTCGTATAAATCCGTGTATACTATTCACCAGAGACGAATCTAAGCCCATTATACCCAAACGGAAGGCCCTGATCTGTATTGCAATATACATACATACATTTAAAATAGATTTATTTTTAATAATGATGAAATTTAATCATACAAAATTAATTGAAAATGTTGATTAATTTTTTATATCTGTATTCATTATGCCGAAACGTGTTAAATATTTTAGATAACATTTGTATTTAATTAAAAATATCAATTAATTTTTTTTTTACGTGTTGAAGTATTTAATCGAAGGTTGTTGATACATTAACCAAATTTTAGTAATTTAATTTTTTGTTCGTTAATGTGTAACAGGTTCAATGTTGACGTCAGACATTCAGATCGGCCTGTGTGACATTCTTTACATACTTTTGACCGTCCTGGATAACTTCATTACGGCCACTTTGTACATTCCATACCCTGTAATACAAAAATAAACATTGAACAAATTCTGCCAATGATTTGATTTTGTAAAAATATAAAAAAATAAAACAAAGTTTAAAAAACCAATCAACCAAATTCCCGGTCCCTTAAGTTCACTATAAGCGGACTCTGTACTGTATTTTATTTTAAATAATTCCACAAAAACGTACATCAATAAAGACACATTATATCTTTAACTTTTTAATAATGAAATGCCTTTAGAAGGTTAATTTATTAATGTATTAATCAATCAACGTGGAATACACGTATTCACTCTTCTCGTAATATATTCTATTTAAGGATAAATGTACGTTAATATTATGTTATTAGCTAATGAACAGGTATTCTTTTAATCATTTGAGCATTCATTACGCATTAATATCCACCGTTCTCCATAGGTAAATGTACATATGTATACTCTAAAGTATGTCATGTATAATTTTCTTCATCTCTAATTATTTAACTATTCATCAGATCTGTAATTAGCTCAATAAATACAGTGGAATACTGCACTTCAATCTTTAGATCAATATTGAACAGGCTTACAATTATACTTTGAGTCTCATCAATATTTCACAGACTTTATATTGTTAGAATCTAGCACTGCCGATAAACTAATTACTAAGCTAAGCAATAATCGTGACAGAAGTAAAGCATTTACTCCATAGCGACGAAATAAGACAACAATTTCCCTAGCGGGAGTTTTTATCAGACCAAAGGTAAATATATGTCTGTTGTCTGTGGTACGCGTTGCATGGAAACATCGCCAACGGCTTCTAAATATTGTAATTTCGCTCCGATTCATTAGAATTCACTACAAAATTAAGTGTTTCTACTCGCGATCGTGGAAAAATAGTAGTTACACCTCGGGAGAGACAGTCATTTTCCCCGTCGATGTATTACACGTCGGGAAAATGTACTATTATCTTGTACAAGTCACGATATTATTAAGATCAAGCTCTTACTAACAGTACCGCTTATTTACTGGCTATAAACTAGAATAAAGTAACATATTTAGTATATTCCGTAGACTGTTAGTATCAATAACCAGTCTCATTAATAATATGCACAAGTAATTGCATGTAAAAATCATATTATAATTCACGAAAGGTAGAATTTATATACCTATAATATAAATCGTGCTGTTTAGTCGCACGATTACGCCTATACGTAACGCAAATTACGCCACAACCAGCAGTCGTAAAACTGTCATCGGCCAAGTGAGTCGTATTTAAAAAAAACACAACTCAAACTGCATATAATGCTAATAAAATAGCAGTTGAATAATTTTATTAAGTTAGAAATGCTTCATTGCCAAAGAAACAATCGTATTTGATCAGTGAAGTTTCGTAATTTATACTATTGTCGTGACAAGCAATTTTTAAAATGCGCGCCCATTTCATTGTGCCGGCGCAAGTTACGACGTGACGTTAACTATTTGTTATGACACACTTGACTCATACTAACTTATATCCCTGTAGGCCGTGTGGCCTGTTCTCGTTTCATAAGAGTATTTATTACAACACTACCTGCGTTGGCCATGAAAACATTCACAACACACAAATGCAGCCGTGACGTATGTCTTCATGCGCCTGTCACATTGACATTCGTGCCACGTACGTCCGCGCTAGACTCGTAACTGGATGAACTACTTTTCAAAGTCAATGACGTTTTGTTCAGCGACATCTGCGCAGCGAAATAGTAAGCAATATTCGCACAGAAACAAATGAATGTGACAGATTCGGATTTGACGAACCGCCGGCGGATAGATATTACGTACGGTGGACTACACGATTCGCGGCTCATAGATATTAACTACGGCAAAAGTAAAACGAATATTTGTAATCGCATGCAAGTTGTGTAAAAACAAGTCGATCATGTTAGTTTTTTTTCAACACTGTAACTCGCATAGCGGTCTGAACTGTCAACTATCTGTAATTAGCGCACAGCATGCATGTAAGTGAGCTGTCAAATGTTAGTTACAACCGCTACCGTGTTGTCGCTACCAGTAGCAGTATTTAAAACGGTTATAGCAATCAAGTCCCAGCTGTTTTATAAGTGTTATTGCTGATTAATTCAAAAATAAACGTTGAAAAACAGCAAATTGCATATAATATCCTCTATAAATCTTTGTATCTCTCCGCATTGCGAATTCCCAATACTCCCGTGGGATAAAAACAGCGTACGACAGGATAGTTAAGACACACTCCGCAAGTAGCGTTACTTGCCGGTATTTTTCTACGCGGGCTTTTTAAATATTAAATGCTAAATGTTTATCAAAACTGCCATTAACAGGTAGTACATATTTCAAAATTGAGATTTACTTGGTACAGAAACATATCTGAGCACTGAATATGTCGTTATATTATGCAGTTTTTAATTCTGAACAACTTTTTTATTTGCATTTTTGCTCTGAAATGTGTTATTCAGCCCGTAATCATGATTTTTCTATATTTAAATGTTAATTTCCTATGTTTCTGAGTTCTTGGGACATGCGGTGTATATATATATATATATATATATATATATATATATATATATATATATATATATATATATATATATATATATATATATATATATATAGCTATGTATGTATGTAATTGAAGCTTATTAATATTCCTATCGATTGATTGATACCAGTTACCTACTTACGTCGATGTTACGTGTTCAAATTCTTTGGCAATCAACACTACGTGATTTTGATTCGAAAGTACGCGAGACAATAGTAACATTTAAATAACGCTCTTTTGACATTTGCCATTTCATCATCACTTAAATGTCTCATCGAATTATTCTATTACCACACAGAGTTGGACTACAATATATTTCGCGCGCCCCATGAAAATAACACTAGATTTTTGTGCCCCTCCTCCAAGATAGTGCCACGTACTGCACTGGTTAACCAATATTATTGTCATTATATGATTTATATATGATGCCTAAATTCGTACCTGCATAATTCTAATTACTAATTACAAATACATACATACAATGATTTAATTCATTAATATTCTATACAAACATTGCTTAAAACTATTTTAAATCGTCTATTGTTCGGAGAAATAATTGATTATTTATTACTTGTCTCACCAATGATAAAACAATAAGGGTTTTGTTGTAATTAGAACGTTCTCAATAACAGTGTGCGCGGACAAGTGTACACTGTAAATCGATCAGAGCGCGTGGCTTATTTTATTTAGTAGTTTCTTTTGTTTCACAAATTGTTTTTTTTTTGTGTGATAAAATTTACTGTTTTGTAATCTGTTTTGAGTAACTGTTGTTGTTTGATTGTTGTTCAAATAATGACCACTAGAGGCACTGTGCAGCCGATTAAAAATAGTATTCATAGTGCGATACTATCTGTGCTACTAAGGGCTACTAAATGTTTCTACTAAATTTAGTAGCATCGTTAGTATCGTGCTTTAAACATCAGCTGTAATCATAATGTTAGACTCGACCATAAAAACCATTATAATGGCCTCCAGGCAATTTTTAAATTTTAAATGGACAACATTCTAATATGCCCTATGTGCTACTTTAAATATTCCACAACAGCAATGTTGTTCAGTTAACACTTTTCAGCCGAAAATACAACATACATTTTCACCAGACAATACCGCAAGTCACACTGACGACAGTGCACGTTATATTAAAGCTTAATTAGTGTACTAATTAATGCTACAGGTACGTCACTTAACCAAGCTTGTCGCCAAAGGGTGAGTGACACTACCCTACCCTACCCCACCCGCTTTAAAAGGGGGCTGATATCCATTTCATGCTTGGCTATTCTGCAAAATGATTTCGTGAACATCACATGTACCTCATTATACAAACGTTATCCAGACGTATCTCGTTGCAATTTGCCTGAAATTTCCACCAAAATACTACGTCCTTTAAAACATCCCACAGTCTAGGGATATTTCATCCTTAAGGTTGGCAATACCTGGTGTTAATTAACCTCAAATTAAGTCACTTATTTTCTACCAGCACCGTTTGAATTTATTACACCTTTATTGCAAACATGAACTTAACTTTACCGCGAGAAGATTCGTTTTAATCCATTGAATAAGAGTTAATTGTAAGCTCGAGTTAGAGCAGTTGAAATGAATGGTTTTAATTGTAAGAACACGACGTTGAATTAAACGCAATTCACGGTTGTAATCCTGGTAAGCAAAAGTCATGTAACTAAGTGTAGATTAGTGGTTTTATCTTAATTAATAGTGACAAAAATTAATATAGAAAAACGTGTACATCTGCTGTAGGATTATAATCAAGATATTCCATGATTATAGTTCATATGACACGAAGGAAGAGACACTTGATAATTTTCTAAAACTTTAAGCAAATTTTTTCAAGCTGTAAATTCTAATTACTGACATTTTCTATGCCATTGCTGTTATTGGTTAGCTATTTGTGATAAATTATTCAAAACAAAACAGTTTTAACACTTCTTTGAAAGTAGTAAATGTTGAATATGATTCACAATAATTCTGGTTCACCAGATGAAAAGCTCACAGATCTCAAACTGTCGAAACGTCCTGACTCATCATTGTATTGAGTACTTGCTCTGTTTATAAATAAAATACATTTCATAACAACATTGGCTGAAAAAGATTATTGTTAAAGAATTATTGTTATTATCAAAAATAAGCTTTAACCTCCATGTATAAGCTCTTATAAAATGTGTTTTGGTGACCACTGGTTTAATTAATTACAGGTTCTCAACACCTAGTGGCCGTTGCCAACCGCAAGAACTCAGTGGCGTACACCCCCGCCGAAGAAGACCTTACAGACACATCGGTAAGTCCCCCAAAACTTTGTACTTTAATTTCCTAGCGGGAATTTGCATCAATGAAACAATTACATCTCATGGGAATTCGACGTAAATACGAATATGACTCGTGGGAACCTAGTCCCGTGGGATGTAACAGTTTTTCCGTTTATATGGGAAATTTAACTAGAATTTTCCACGCTTGAGTATTTCTCGAATTCGAAGGCAATTTTTTTTGTGAGGCTATTTCGGTGACTATTGGGAATATATGGAGGGGAAAAATGGGATGCTATTGAAAAAAAAAATGGTGTATTGAATACATTCAATAGATACGACCTCGTTTTATAAGCCCCATTGAGCTACAAAATAAAATACATGTAATCTTATCCAAAAAGGAATACGGAGAAAATGATTCGGAAAAATGTAATTTGGAATTCGTTTCCGGATGACAATATTCCGGGGACACAGGCCTCGCCCGGAGCGAGAATTATATCATACGACTCGTCCGGAACACCTGCCCGTTCCGTTTTGAATTATTTGACTTTAAATCACCTCTGCTTGAGGCCTAAAACACAACAAATACATCGAGTGTGCCAAGAAATCTGTGACATCGGGAATTAACATGTAAATATAGAAAACTCATGATTACGGGCTGAACAACGCATTTTAGAGTAAAAGTGTAAAGAAAAAAGTTGTTCAGAATTAAAAACCACGTAAGATGATGCCATATTCAGTGCTCAGATATGTTTCTGTAACGAGTAAATCCATTTTGAAACACACACATTTTAATGACAGATTCGGAGGTCGTGAAACAAAAACGCTATGTTTTGATTGTTTGTTGTTGGAATGTACCAAAAAATACATGCAACATTTGTTCCATGACCCATCACAATATTTCTTGGAACACCCGGTATATTGTTTAAATTTGAGAGAAAATTCTTTAAAAAAAAATCCCATATTATCGCTAAGCACATTGCATTAAATCTCTCAAAATCGTTTTTTTTTATACATCACTTGATGTTCGGCTACACATCCGCACTGTGCTGGTTGCCTAGCAACCGATGACATCATCAGCCAGGATGCATATGTTTTGGCGCGCAAAAAATACGATTTAAAATGTTTAAATAATCACGTTTCAACAGCAGTATAATATTTGATGTTAAATAATAAAAGTATCGGCAGAGAGAAAATACAGGGTATTTGAGAAAATGGAAACGCGTGTTTCAACATGAATTACACTTGTTTTTAATGTATTTGAATTATCCAAGTACATTAGAACGAAGATCTTATTTGATTTGTTTGACTTCGTAATGGAATCGGATCAAAACAAATATTCTACTTGACAGAATGAGGTTGATTCTGATTGAATTCTAAACCATAAATGACATACAATAAGGTCCGCTTATAGTGAACTCGCATACGTAGTAGAAACTCGCATATAAGTTCACTATAGGCGGATGTCAGCGTATTGAAGTTTAAAAATCTATTAAACTTGTGTTATTTATCAATGACAATTTTTATTTGTATGAGTATTTGTCAAACGTCTCGTATTTTAAAAAGGTTGTTTAGTTTCTGATTGCGCAAAGAAAAGATAAAATAAAATTCTCTAGATTTGTATTATTATTGAATTATTCAAATGTAATTTATTTGATAAATGTCAGGTTTTATATATATACATATATATATATATATATATATATATATATATATATATATATATATATATATATATATACAGTGCGAATAATGTAAGGCTATACATTGGCAACTTTATTTTAGCGTTAATCAATTTGCCCATGCTAGTATCAACTCGTTGAATAATTTAAAATTAGACATAGGGCATTTACTTAATGTTACCATGGTGATTACATACAAAAACTCCAATTTATTATGGTTGAATAATGTAAAACTAGACACTAGTCCACAGACTACTATATTTATTTAAATCATTTACAGAATTTATTCCAATATTTTATTAAATCTATTACATGTTATTGAATTAAAAGTACACTTCAAGTACTGAAATTGTAATTGGTATCAGTACATTTCCAAAATCACTTGGGGGTGATAACTAAATTTGCCATCGTTCGATGACATGTGATGGGCCCTGCCCGGGAATTCAAAGCTGAAATAATCAGAAATTTCTCGCAAAGACGCCCCTTCTAAATACCAGGAATACATCTTCAACTTTTCTTCTGTGATGTACATTTTTTGCACTAATTATTACGCAAACTCGTGAGATATCAGTAACACAATATTGAAAATAGTGACATTTACCAAAATAAACGTCATTGTAATTTCAGTTGTTACTGACATGGGCAAATTGATTAAAGCTAAAATATATAGTCTTACGTTATTCGCACTGTATATACAGGGTGATTCACGAAGAGCGGAAAAAATTTTAACACGATGTTGGGGAGGTCATTTTGAGTAAAAAATGTCATATGAACATGGGTCCTATTTCATTTGGTTAGGTAACTAGAGGAGATTAAAGTTTGATGAATTCAAATGCTAAACAGCATATTACCATTAAGATATCTTAGAAACTATAAGAGATATGAAGTTGGTTAAATTAGACAAAAGTTGCGCATTTATAAGTTAAAGTTAGTGAAAATTTACAATTTGAAAAATTTGCATGGCTTACTAGATGTGCGCAAAATTTTTATCGGGTGATTCACGAAGAGTGTAAGAAAAATTAATACGTTGTTGGAAGATCATTTTGAGTAAAATATGTCATATGAACATAGGTCCTATCTCATTTAATTACATAACTATAAGAAATTAAGGTTTTATAAGTGCCTAAGTAAATTCACTGTTTTTTTTGCACACATCTAGTAAGCCATGCAAAATTTTCAAAATAGTAAATTATCACTAACTTTAACTTATAAATGCGCAACTTTTGTCTAATTTAACCAGCTTCATATCTCTTATAGTTTCTAAGATATCTTAATGGTAATATACTGTTTAGCATTTGAATTCATCAAAGTTTGATCTCCTCTAGTTACTTAACCAAATGGAATAGGACCCATGTTCATATGACATTTTTTACTCAAAATGACCTCCCCAACATCGTGTTAAAATTTTTTCCGCTCTTCGTGAATCACCCTGTATATATGGCCTTGACGAAAGTATACGATTTTTTAGATTACGTAATAATTTATGGTTAATAATAAAATGAACATTTAATCGAATTAGACCTAGACCAATTTTTCAAGACAGGCAACCTTAGCATTTTTGATTTCTACTTTCCAAATAATACACTTGTCAAATGTGACTACACTTGATAATTATTGTTCGAGTATTCGAGAATCATATGTTAAAAATAGAGAAAATATATAGAAAATGTAGTAGGCGTAGAATGTACACTATATCCAGCCAAACAACCAACGTTACGTCATCAATGCACTGTCACTAGAAATTATGACGTCATGTGCGATTACGCGTACACGAGTTCTAAGCCGGATTAAAACAATGTTCTACCCGCACGAAAACACATTTACAGCGTACAAGTCGCTACAGAACGTCTACTATAAACGTGTAATATTTGTTTTCAGCGTTGCCATTAGTAAAACACAAAATAAAAATAATCTGATGAAAAATAAACGAAAAATAATTCAATAGAAATGTTTATTAACATTATTAGTTGTATTAATGGCTGTTTCGTGCATAATAATAGTAAAAACTCCAATAAAATGTTGATTAAAAAATATATTTACAAATACGTAGTGATATTTATGTTTGTTAGGTTTTCCCCTAAAGGATGACGTGAATTGGTTGATTTGCTGAATACAGTATACGTATATTTTTATTTTGAACAAACTGATTTTTATCTAAACATACTTATGTATGTATGTATGTTTGGGAGTCGTTTTGAATCTGGATCAAGGTTAAAATACTGATGATATCGTTTTATTTTTTTCACATTGGTGCACCATAATTGTACCATACAATAATTAGATACAACTCAAGTGCATATTAAAAAAAAATCGATTTGGTAATACATAATTAGGATTAATAGCAGTTTTTAAAGATCACACACCCACACACACACACACACACACACACACACACACACACACGTAGGCATGTACCAATGTGTGTGTGTGTGTGTGTGTTCAAGGTGATTTTGAAATTTCAATCACGACATTCACGATTAATATTGCAAGCGCAAGTTTGTCAATAAATAATTTGCCTGCGTGATTTCGTCAATATATAATTATTTAAAGCCCCAGTTCATTGCAATAGCAATTTCAGACAATATTTCACTACAGAAACCTGCATTTAAAATAATAATATAATCATACATTCTTTGTATGAAAGTAATGAATTTAAATTGAAATAAAATCTCAATTGATTCACATGCTCAATACTGCTTTTTCTACTCAATACAGACATCGTTTTACGCTGTAGAACAGTGGTTCTTAAAGTGGGGGGCGCGACCCCCGAGGGGGTCGCTAAACATTTTTTAGGGGTCGCAGAATATTTGGCGAGTGATCCATTATTGTAACTAAACAAATAAATCTGCTAATAATAAAAACAATTAGTAATTCATTTTAATTAAACAAAAGAAATTATCTACTGGATTTTAGTCCCCTCCAACATTTTTCTGCGCACACGGTTCGGGGGGTCCTTCGGAATTTTCAATTGTGAATAAGGGTCGCGCGACCAAAAAGTTTAAGAAACACTGCTGTAGACGACAAGGCATTAAACAAAATGGCGTTATACGGGGTACGAGGGTCATTTTCTATAAATTGTTCCGTAATTTCGAGCGTTTTTGAAAACAGTTTAACAAAAAATACAACGATTATAAAGCAATATTAATTATTTGCAGCAAAGTGCAGTTAAAAGCACTCATGCATTTTTTAGCTCGCTATTTCACAACCGAACATTGATTGTACGCCTAGCACTACATCTAGCGGTGGCAACGATGAACTAACGTATGTTAACTAGGGTTTTAAGAATTCGTATTTAGTAAATGTAAAAAAATGTTTCTAAATACGATGAGAATTCTCCAATCTTGAATCTTATGGCCTTATGGCTTCAAAATATGGAAATATAAAACACACGAGGACGAATCCGAAATGCAATCTTGGATTTGATTTAAAATCTTGCATATACAAATGTTACAATACGAAGAATTCACCGGGATTTTTATCTTATTCTGCTGTATACTTGCAATGGATTACAGTCAGTCAGTTTAAAAGTCCCAAGAAATCTGGAACATAGAAAATTAACAAGTAAATCTAGAAAAATCATAATTACGACCTGAACAACGCATTTTAGAGCAAAAGTGTAAATGAAAAAAGTTGTTCAGAAGTAAAAACTGCATAATATGATGCCATATTCAGTGCTTGAATATTTTTGTATATCGCGTAAATCTATTTTGAAATAACGACAGATCAGGAGGTCATAGAATAAAAATTGCAGGTATTGTTATTAATTACAACATATAATAAACATTCTTGTCTTTCTTGAAGTTCTGAAACTACAATTATCATGAAAAGTCTCTAAAACAGCATAAAATTGCACAAAAATAAAGTGAAATTCTGTAGTATTTCAGCCGAATTCATCAAACGTTACATTCACCTTTGAATGTTTTCGCAAAAACAAGCATTTTTGTTTAGGAAAATGTTGTGAAAATTATCGATTTCTGTCCTAATTAGCAAATGTCATGTTCACACACTAATTATCATTATCTTATCAGCCTGGAGAGATACCCCCGTGTACTCCGCTCCCCGGTGGGATCTTCTGAACTACGTAAATAGTAAACAGTATAGTAATTTTAACCTGCCGATGAATTGAACGTCAGGAATTATGAAAAATCGTTCTACAGACCTTCCATACATACATGTATACAATGTACAGTGTCTATTGATCAAGGAGCCATTGCCTGCTGACGTCATTTCCGCTCATCATTAGGCAAATTTGCGTCTGTAGGTGTGTCATTTGCCAAACAACATATTATACAATTGGTGTATGAAGAAAAGTATTTAAATAAGTTTAATCATACATTATGTGGTTTCTTCCAAAACTCTCCTAAATAATGCCCGTATAATTCAAGAACAATATTCTCTCCCTTGTAGGTAAAATAACCCCTAATTGAATGGCAATTTTTCAGTGCCCGATTCGTTATGATTTTGAATGGAATAGAATTTGACCAAAGTTTTTTTTTTTGTAATAGTACATTATACAAATACATCCACGGGGAAAATGGTGGTCTCTCCCGAGGTGTAACTACTATTTTTTCCACGATCGCGAGTAGAAACACTTAATTTCATAGAGAATTCTAATGATTCGGCGCGAAATTGCAATATTTAGAAGCCGTTGGCGATGTTTCCATGCAACGCGTACCACGGACAACAGACATTTATTTACAAAAACCTTTGTTATAATGAAAACTCCTGCTAGGGAAATTGTTGTCTTATTTCGTTCCCTGGGGGAGTAAATGCTTTACTTCTGTCACAATTTTGATGGCACAGAAACTGCCGTCTACTGTTGGCAACATGGAGAAATGTATTTTGTTTAGTGTAGAATAAAATATTAAGTATTTGTTAGCTATATTTTATTTTCATTGTGGAGAATCAAATTTTGGTAATTGGTGCCTGTTGTTTGGCAACCAACATGTCACCGTTGTATTGCACGTTGCGTAGCCTAGAAGTATTCTCTGTTTAACAAACATTGACTGCTATTCACAACTCTAAAGACTAAATACTAAATTTTTCTACTAAAATTGCCATTGTTACTAGCGAAAAATTGTGTATTTCTATAGCAGTTCAATAGCAACAGTGTTAGGTTTAATAGAAAAATCTAGTAGTTGTGAATAGCAACTAATTATTTGTTTCATAAACTTTTATAAACTATACAGTAATTCAAATAAATTCTATTAATATTTGCATTTATATCACATGATAAATGAAATTCAAGCAAATAAATACAATTGATATTTGTATCAGATTCATGTAAGATCATTATCAATACAAATGTTTAACATATCGTACAAGGCAAATATACAATATCAATATATATATATATATATATATATATATATATATATATATATATATATTCATTCTTTCGACTGAATTTTCAACACAATACATATTCATTTTTCTATTGAAATCAGATTGACTAGCAGAAAAAAAAATGTACTAACTCAGGTTTTCAATCAAAAATCTTTAGAAATCAGGTAAATACATGCATAGAATTGCCCCCTTCCTCCGCCGTGCACCGTCATGTACATGTGTATGTATTTCATTCAGTGAGGATTGTCCAATGTTTCATCGAATCCTTCATTGTTTAAGGGTGTTAATCAAATTTATTCCAATAAATACACAACATGATCGACAGATCTGGCTTTCATTACAACGCTCGGTTTGTTTAGGATTAAATTTTCAACTCCAAATGCAGAGCTGTACTTGTTTAATTCAAGGCGAATTTGACAGGATGTGTGTCAAAATAATTCCTTGTTATCTGATACGATTTCATCCATGTCATACATGATCGATACGCTTGATAATCGTTTCTAAACAGTGTTATCTGCAGATAACAGCGGACATTCTGATAACCGCGCGTTGATTGGCAATAATTGGGATTAGATGTTAGTCTTTCGTTCGTAGTTAGTGGTGGTGTAATGTCTGCGTAATAATATCATGTCTAATGGATATTGTGCTTGGTGCGGTCGCGGTGAAATAAGTACGACGAGTAATTCTTCCAGTACGGAAAACTTATGCCCAACGGAAGACAATACATGTTGGCACAAGTTACTTCAATTCTTTGCTCGGCCGTCGATCGAGGCGCCACGCGAATCGTACGACGATTTCGCAAAGTATCACCGTAAAACAACGGAACCATTTCAACTGGGCAATAATCATATCACAATCACGACAATACCGGTTCAAACAGACAGTAATAGCAGTACTAGTGCTAGTATAAGCGATGATGGTAGTTTAAAAAAAAATTACAGACGCTCCGGATCCATACTAAGATCGGGCAATGCGGTAAGTGTAAACGGGGCTTTAGACACAAATGCTTGCGTTAGTTTAAGCACTGAAATTAGTCATCAACGAGATGTACTGAAGAAATATATTAATATTTAAAGACCAATAGTAAATAAATAATAATAATAATAATAATAATAATTTCTTTATTTTAGCAAATTTGCTAGTTTACATTCTTTATACTTATGTTTATTCTACAAATAATTACTCCACACGTTTCGACCTTGCTGACAGTACATCCTTCGGTCAGTAACCATGCATATGTCAGCATATTTCGAACATAGTGTGGTTAATTATGAAGTGTTAGCTTAAGTTTATTTTTAAATATTTTGCTATTGCTTGCACTTTTTATTTCTTCATCCAGGTCATTGAACATTACCATACCTTTATCGAATATCGTGTTTTTAGCAAATTCTGAATGTTTCCTGTGTATGTGTATATCATTTCTATTTCTAGTAAAATGTGAATGTACATTAATATTTTTAATTATTTTCGCGCTTAAGTATTCCGGTGTTAAATTATTCAAAATTTTGTATATAAACGTCATCGTATTGAGGATAATAAAATCTCGAATACAAAGCCAATTCAAATCATCCAACATGTTCTCAATCTTACTATATCTATTCGCTTTTAAGATTACACGCATTGCTCTATTTTGCATTTTTTGTAACTTACTCATACATTCATTATTCACCAGAAATAGAATTGTATTGCAATATGTAAAATGAGGTAAAACTACTGTAATGTAAAAAAAAAATGGTTGTTTTTTTCTGAATATTTTTTTTTTATTGTTCCTATGACTTATTGCGATATGTCAGGCTTATCAGCTGAAGATTACACACAGGTGAACTGTTTAATTAACGATAACATTGACTCATTTTTATCGTTCATAGGTATTAATTTGGGATTTACAGGACAAAATATATCGATAGTTGCTAGATTATAATCTAATATGCGGATTTTAAATTCTGTTTCCAGAGGGTCCCAATCGAGGGCAGATATGGCCTGCTGTTGCCGGCAAACAGAAGTTCTCAAAAAGTAAGTAGACTTAATGGTAATTCTCACCAATGAACTAGATATATCTAGTGGTAATTCTCACTAATGAACTAGATAATACCTAGTGGTAATTCTCACCTTTCAACTCGTTATACCTAGTGGTAATTCTCGCCTACCGACTCGATATACCTAATGGTAATTCGACCTGCGAACCCGATATACCTAATGGTCATTCGACCTACATCCTATTTGTCAATTTCGCACCCTAATCTTCTCAACCCAGTTTGTAATCACTATACTTATTGGTAATTCTACCCGAGGATACGTCATTAGACTTATTGGTACTTGGACCTGATGGTCCGAGGTAATTATACCGTTTATTATAATTACATTATTCCCATTGCAATCGCTGTATAATTACCGTGCACTTAGACGTATTGAGTTTGAATTTTGTATCGACTTGAAATCGAATTCCAAAGTTTCCAATCCTGCAGGGATTTGAATTAGTGGTAATTCGGTGCATAAACCACACAAATGCACACTGGTTCGAAAGCGTGATCAGGTGAGATGTGACCGCTGTTAATTAAACATGAGATCACACTTGCAATGTACCCTACAGCATACTGCATTCTAACTGAACCGTTTCACAATTAACTTACCTTTACATTTATGTCCTATCTCCTATCTAGCTTTCATTTGTTACATCTTGTCGTTGTCATGGCAACGCCCTCTGTAAACACTCAACAAGTTCTTATTTGCTGCGAGAAAACAACGGAAACGTTGACAAGCGCAAGCAAGCAATTCGTTTGTTTCAAACAAGCCCGTATACAAATATAATGTTGTTGTTTCCCGGTGCGATTTTGTTTATTTTTATTTGATTGTGTGTGTGTGTGTGTGTAGTGTTTGTTGGTGTATTCGAAAAAAGATGATCACGTGTTCGAGTCGATCCGCCGGGGTGCGGATCGGGCGGGGTTCGAACCCAGCTCCTGTCACGGGTACGATACCGCCTTGGAGGAATTCCAAACGCGGTTCCATGATCTAGTCATCCTGGACACACGACACGCCAAATTCGACGCAGATACGCTGTGCAGGTATGTATACTTTGCGCCTGACGGTCAGGCAACTCCACTAACATCACTGTGTGCAACATCTCTTGTCGCCGAATAAAAGCAGATTGTTGCGCACAGCACGCTTTGATCTGTGCGTCACCTTTACAGATTGAAATTCGCCATATCTCTTTTGTTTTCCACGTCCTCCGTGGCTTTCTTTGATTATTATCATTCTCCGCTTCGAAAACACCAATCTCTTGTTTTGCGAAACGCGCATCATTTGTTTTTCGTTCTCTAAATATAGAAACAAAACACTACACGTCGATAACAATTGACGGTGAAAGCGCGCACACGCACTCTAGATCAAAAGTTACGGGCACTAATAACATTAGTCGATCGGGCGGAATAAAAAACGGAGAAAAATGCACAGCGCACATACGCAAACCACAGCCGGGGAAACGAACCAGCAGTAGTGGCATCTGTAGGAAGTTTTGCGAAACTAATTTGATTCCATTGCAAGGCTCCCTTGTCTCATCAGGTATAGCCGGGGGAATCGATCGAAAAACGTCTAAAAAAAAAAACTCGGGACCACGTTTTTCCTAGCAATAATGTTCATAATACGCAGCCTGGTTCAACAAGTTGTGTCCCAATCGTACAACTGATGATGTCTTTATTAGTTTCTGTCGTAAGAAAAACTTAGTAATGATACCAAAACGTAGTTTTCTAATATAACAGAACTGTATTAAAGTATTTTTTTTTTGGCTACTATATACTACAGTTACTAATATTTTAACGGAAAAAAAAACGAATAAAAATATATTTTAGCAATGCATATTTGCATAGTTTTTCTCCGTCATCTTTGATCCATTTTCGTGTGGTATTTTCAAATGAATTCGGTACGAAATTCCACTAATACTTGGCTTTTAGAATTTATTCATGATGCTCAGATGTGTTTAGTTTATTTAAAGCAAAATGGCGGTCTCTCCCGAGGTGTACACACTATTTTTTCCACGATCGGGAGTAGAAACACTTAATAAGTAAAGAATTCTAATGATTCGGAGCGAAATTACAATATTTAGAAGCCGTTGGCGATGTTTCCCGTGCAACGCGTACCCCGGACAACAGACATTTGGTTACGAAACACCTTTGTTCTGATAAAAACTCCCGCTAGGGAAATTGTTGTCTTGTTTCGTCCTTGGGAGGGTAAATGCTTTACTGTGTGTCACAATTTTGATGCAATAGAAACTGACTTCTACGGCCGGGCCGCTCGAAAAAATGGTGTTTTTTTTTTGTTAAATTGCAGTATAAATTCGTGTCGACAGATTATAGAGCGACAGCAGCGCCATATACAGCGACGGTGCGGCTGTAACGTGAACTACAAAGCATACGCCTAATGTAACATGAAACTAAAATTTATGTTAGCTCATAAAAATGGGCCATATAACGAGAGTAGTTACTTTACATTTATTTTTACGAGATGCCTCGCGTGTCTAAACAATGACAGTACGTCAATTAGTCTAATATCATCGTGTTAATTATTCACGTTAATTAATCAACAGATTTAGTCTTGCATAACTGCACGAAATAATGAAAGAATTACGATTAGTTTTTTATTAAAAAATCACGATATTGTCCTCCATTTTAGTTAACAAAAGCGGTTGTTTATTTTTTAATAATTACTGATGGATAATCCTTACATTATACAGGCTAAAACCTGTATAATGCTGCTAATAATAGCGACAAAGGATTGGGAATGACAATGACAAAATTCAAGTTATGTATTACAATGGATTACACGTAATTAAACTTAGTAAAGTGAGCTAATATTAGCGGTAACATCTTTCACGTTGTGCAATATTGCAGATTTATTCAAAATTGCTGCCCGCTTCCCAGTGGCGTAGCTAGAAATTTTGGACCCCTGTGCAAGTATGGACAGAAGCCCCCCCCCCTCCCATGTTGGTCATAATTTTTGAAAAAAACAATAAAATTATTTTCCTTGTTAATTTTTTCTTATATTTTTATTTTCTTTTATTTTGATGATAGTATGTATTTTTTCTCAGTTCACTTCTCCAAGTTAGGGCCCCCTACACTCACGTTTGCTCTACAGTAGCTACGCCACTGCTGCTTCCATAGTCAAAAGCAGAAAAATCATTTCAAAGTCATGTTTAAACTTCAGCCACAATGCATATAATCAAAAAGTTATAATTCAAATTGACGTAGATTTTAAAATTCAACTCTGTTACATATACGAGAATTGCTACAGGGTTGGCTGTAAAAGCAGGTGCACAACCCCTTGAAATTCTGCCTGAAACCCAGAACATCGCAACAATCAATAAATAAAATCATATTTGAGTTTCTCTTTCCATAAATATCAAGATTATTTGTGAAATAAATCTTAACGAAGATGTAAAATAAACATGAAACGTATAAGAATGTTGGCTTTATTATTTCCATATAATATGCAGGGTTGTCAGATAATAGCATTTCAATAAAAGGTCAAAGTATTGAAGTACTTTTTGCATGGAGTCATTATATTTTTTTGCTGTTGTTGTTACAGATCGATTCGGAATACGAAAGGTAGCCAGCATACAGTAGTCATCGCAGTCGTGAAACGTAGGTAAGCATCAAAGCAAAATCATATACCGGGTGTCCCAAAATACTCTGCGACACAGGAAATTAACATGTAAATAGAGAAAAATCATGATTACGGGCTGAACAACGCATTTTAGAGCAAAAGTGTAAATAAAAAAGTTGTTCAGAATTAAAAACTGCATACCATGATGCCATATTCAGTGCTCGGATATGTTTCTGTAACGTGTAAATGCAACATTTCAAAATTGATTTACTCGATATACAAAAATATTTGAGCACTGAATGTGGCATCATATTGTGCAGTTTTTAATTCTGAACAACTTTTTTATTTACACTTTTGCTCTAAAATGTATTGTTCAGAAGTAATCACGAGTTTTCTATATTTACATGTTAATTCCCTATGTGTCAGATTGCTTGAGACACTCGGTATATACATTAATGATTAAGAAATTACGTGATAAATTAACTTTTAACTCAAAGCAACACTGCCCCTACTTAAAAAAGAGCTAGTACGCCACTGTGCAGCACTAACCGTGTACTGTGTGTTTATCGAATCGTGAAATCGCAGGAATTATTGCTACATTTATTGCCGATTGATTTATTTCCATTTTATGTAACAATAACACGTAAAGAACACATTCGGAATAACAGTGTACACTCATTATACATATATTATTGTACGTTGTTTTTTCCAGTGTCTTTGAGAAAGACGACGTGACTGTATTGTCCATTCTGGACTCTGGATTTAACAGAGTAAGTCGAATGACAATCAAAAATAAGGTTATAAACTGTGTTCAGCCAAATAACCAATTTCCGTCAACGTAACAAGCACAAATATCACTATGCATATGTAAATATATTTTTTTAATCGACATTTTATCCGTTTTTTTATTATTAATATGCACGAAAAGAACCATTAATATAACTAATAAAGTTAATAGATATTTCTATTAAATTATTTCTCGTTCATTTTTCATTAAATTATCTTCAATTTTGTTTTTTACTGATGGCAACGCTGAAAACAAATGTTACACGTTTATAGTTGACGTTCTGTGGCGACTTGTACTCTGTAAATGTGTTTTCGTGTGGCCGAACATTGTTCTAATCCGGTTTAGAACTCGTGTAAACGTAATCGCACATGACAGTTATAATTTCTAGTGACAGTGCAGCGATGACGTGATGTTGGTTGTTTGGCTGAATACAGTGTACTTATAATTAACTATTACAGTGTCTTGTGGAATCTAGCAGTGTTATGGTGAACACAAATGAGCTTTTGCAAATAAAAAACAGCGATATCCGACCGCAAGCTCAGCTTGCAACGTCACAAGCTCTGTACGCAGCGTTGGACAAGAGCAAAGACTTGGTGCACATCACGGACGAGACGTACCGTGTACAGGTGCGCCAACTGTTGCTAGCCAAACGTCCCTAGACTTGGTGACTAAATGTTCTGTGCGTGTTTCTGTAGTATACGAATCGATCTAGTGAACGGTACTTGGGCTATAGACAAGACGAACTCATCGGCAAATCATTGTTAGACCAGTTCATCCAGGATTCCGGTAACGTCACGCATATGGACGGCACGCTGAAGAAATTCAAGGAATGGGACGGTCCATTGTTGTGTAAGAGGAAGATTGCAGACCCGGTGCATACGCAGTGTCATGTGGTACCTGTTTGTACCGTTGGAAGGTACGTCCAAGTACTTTTAGAACTGTCAGTCTTTAAATTATTTAATTGTGGCACGGCTGACGATGAAAAAGATGAACAATACTCTTTGCGGTTTAAATTAAGGGCATTTCAATAGAAACTAGCTCATATTAATTCATGCTGAGTGATCCGAAATGCACTTTAAGGTTAATAATTGTTCTATGAGTGCGCAAATGCTGATGTGGAACATTATTCCTTCCAGGACGCCAACACATTACGTGTTTGTGCAAGACACACCCGGAGATATGGTGCCGTGTCTTGTAGATCGCACCGAGAGGCCGGAAAAGCCACGCGGAAGCGTGCATTCACTACGCAGGGGCTCCTACGATGTCCGGTCCATCGGCAGTGACAATATGCGGCGCACCAGCTTGGCCAAGTTGCACGCCATGCCACTAGAGGCGCCTATTACCAAGGTAATCTCTTCCACCAAACTGCAGCATCTGATTTCATTCAAATCATCGATGATTTATGTTAACTTACGTTTAGATTCTTGTTAACTTCATGCTGATGATTGATTTCTCACAGTAACTTCACAATTTCACCGTCTACATTCGCGTTAACTTCTTGCTTTTACAATTCGTCGGTATGATTTGTTCCAGGTCATCAGTCTGATCTGTGCCGCGCAAGAAACAGCTTCTCCACAAGCTGTCCAGATGCTGGACAAAGTCGTCGACATCCTGCGCTCCACCGAACTGTACTCGCCGCAGATGAAGGAGGAGAACAAGATTCGCATTGAGGATCCGGTGACTACGGACTTGATCGGCGCGTTGTTGACTGTAAGCGATCACTGCTGCTGCTGCTGTTGGTGAGTGCAGTCTAAAATAAAACTGATTTTGTGCAGGGAGCCGGCCAGAATATCTCCTCGCGACGTAGCAGTAATGACTCGAGCGTCGTTCGAAACCAGCATCGGCACGCCATGAAACATAAGGTAAGAATCCCAGCAGAATTAAGACACACGCTTTACCCGGTGCAGAATTGAACACAGACTTAATATCAGAACTATACTACGATTATTGTCTTATTCTGTCGATCTACGTGGATGTGTGTCTTCTGCAGGTGCCAGCACAACTCAAAGACCTGCTGGACAGCACCCTGTCCTGGGACTTCGATATCTTCCGGCTGGAGGAGCTGACGAACAAACGTCCGCTGGTGCACATCGGCATGAACCTGTTCCACCATTTCGACATCTGCGGCGTGCTGAACTGCGACGAGAAAACCGTCTTCAACTGGCTGACCGTCGTCGAGAAGCACTACCACGCGGACAACACCTACCACAACTCGACGCATGCTGCAGACGTTCTCCAGGTGAATATTCCAACGAAATTTCGCTGTAGAATCGTCTACAATCCCCCTAGTAGCCATTTGCTCGGCGTTTATAAATGATTAATCGTGCATTTTCTTGATCCCTAAAATGATCCTCTTTGTGTTTTGCACAGTCTGTTTGGCTTATAAATGATCTACTTTTGCTCACAAGATTCACAGATGATGATTGCGTGGTCTCTACCAGTAATTGCTCTGCGTTTATAAATGATTAATCGTGCATTGTCTTGATCCCTAAAATGATCCTCTTTGTGTTTTGCACAGTCTGTTTGGCTTATAAATGATCTACTTTTGCTCACAAGATTCACAGATGATGATTGCGTGGTCTCTACCAGTAATTGCTCTGCGTTTATAAATGATTAATCGTGCATTGTCTTGATCCCTAAAATGATCCTCTTTGTGTTTTGCACAGTCTGTTTGACTTATAAATGATCTACTGTGCTCACAAGATTCACAGATGATGATTGCGTTGTGTTTTCCAAAGGCCACCGCAGGTTTCCTCGAGAAGGAACGCATGAAAGCCATCATGGAGCCCATAGACGAGATCACCAGCCTCATAGCGGCTACCGCCCACGACATTGACCATCCGGGCCGGTCCAGTGCATTCCTCTGCAACGCGGACAACGTGCTCGCCATCCTCTACAACGACATCAGCGTGCTGGAGTCGCATCACGCGGCGTTCACCTTCAAACTGACGCTGAGTACGAGATCCTCCAAGTCTAGCGTAACACTCTGGGGGGAGGGTTAACTGAGCGGGCATCTCTGTGTGTTGCAGGTGACGACCGTGTGAACATCTTCAAGAACCTCGACAAGGAGCAGTACAAGCAGGCCCGGCACAACGTCGTCGACATGATCCTCGCCACCGAGATGACCAAGCACTTTGAGCATTTGGCCAAGTTCGTCAATGTGTTCTGCACAAAACCGGTGGCGACCCGTGAGGATGGTGTCTACGTGTCCGAAGTAAGAACTACTCGCTTCAAATCTACTTTCGAATCACATCTCCACGTGTGTTTTCAGTGCGAAGAAACGGATTACAGTTCCTTTGCGCTGCCAGAGAACATTCAGCTGGTGAAACGTATGATGATCAAGTGTGCGGACGTGTCGAACCCCACCAGGCCGCTGCGACTGTGCGTGGAGTGGGCACGGCGCATCGCCGAGGAGTACTTCAACCAGACGGACGACGAGAAGGCGCAAAATCTGCCGGTGGTGATGCCCATGTTCGATCGCACAACCTGCTCCATACCCAAGTCGCAGATCGGCTTCGTGGACTTTATAATCAACGATATGATCGAAGCGTGGGACGGTAAGCAACAAAAAATGTGTGGGAATTTACCTAGTGGGAATTTGGGGGTCTAATGGGAATTTTACCTAGTGGGAATTGGGGTCTACGGGGAATTTATGTAGTGGGAATTGGGGTCTAAGGGGAATTTACCTAGTGGGAATTAGCATTTGAATGTGTGGTAGGAATTTGACGTGTGCGGGAAAAATGTTTAATAGATTATTATTGAGTGGGAAGTAAAGTTTAATGGAAATGTATCTCTTGGGAATACGCTTAATAGGAAAACACTTAATGGGAATACACCTCATGGGAAGCTTTCTCTGTTTTGGGAGAATTTAATTATTGAGAATTTACCTCGCGGGGAATTCATCAGGGGAATTTATACCTATTGGGTATTATATCTCAGGGGAATATCAACTAATTTATACCTATTGAGTATTACATCTCAGGGGAATATCTATCGAAGTAATTTATACCTACTGAGTATTATATCTCAGGGGAATATAACCAATTAATGAATATCTACTTGGCTATTATGTCTCATGGGATTTATGTCTTGTGTACAGCGTTCATTGACATGCCCGAACTAATGACGCACCTACGTTACAACTACGTCAAATGGAAAGAGTACGAGGAACAGGGCCTCACAACGCTGCACGACATCAAACGTCTAATGTCCAATGTCCTCCTCAACCCTAAGTTCGCCAACACGCCCACAACACCCGAATAAGTGTTCAATATAAATACTAATGACCGCATAGTGACATTTGTGTCTGTAACGTTGGTACTTCTCTGTGTCCTGTGTAAACTGAACTCTCATACTCTCAGAACCAGCCTTCAACATCAACAACAACAACCAAGCCTTCTCTTATACACTGTAAAACAACCATTGATATTTCCCAGCGCGCCATAACCTAACAACACCTTGACATATTGCGCCAGACCAAGATGGCGTCCATCGCCCCCCCACATTTAACTTTAATTCCGTCATAACACCAGTACTAATGGGTTTTATTTTATAAAATTTGTCATACAAACTCTAAACAATGGTAGCAACTGAATTATGAAAGAAAAAAACCTATAAATATACAACATGGTGGACGCCACTGTGGACTGCGTATATGAAAGGTGACATTATAAATGTGTAAATGTTGTGTTTAAAAATGGAGAAGTTGATGTGCGAAAATAATTGTTTACTGTAAACGAAAATCACGTGTTTGTGTAAATGTCATCCGTGTAATTAATGTAATTAATTAATTTTATGTGTGTAAATTATAACTTAATGCGTGCGGGACACGCATTATATTATTTATAAATTATTTGTTTCTGAAACATTGTACATTTTAAGCAGAATAAAACACTATATTACTTTTAATGACAACACAAATTCATATTTGGCGACCGCCTTTGAATATGTGTGCTATATTTAGTACATGTGGCAGAATGTGTAGTGGTTAGTCATACTACAAGCGGTGAAAATGCTGGAAAATATCTGCAACGCATAGTTTGTTTACTCATTTGGCTATTTCGGTGTTTGGAAATCATACACACATGTATACGTTCTATATGGATTCTAGAATGAACTCGCCCAAGTATATAAATATGGCGGACAGCGCCAGCGAACTGTCAGTTTCGAAACAAGTGTCAACCACGAACAATACTAACCTCTTCTTCATATTATTAAAAGTGTTTTAGTGTGTGCTATTTATTAACGTAACGCATAAAAGGTAAGTTTAACAATGTTTATCACTAGTTCACCTGGAATTTACTACATTTTACACCTTTTTAAACTATTTGCTTCAATATAAATGCATTTTTAGTTACGTTTTTTCAAAAGTAATATTCAATGAAAATAATCTTAGGTTAGTTTCCGAAACGTCAACAGACTTATTACACGATATTTTTATTAAAACAGTACAAATTTATTCGAAAATTATTCTCTTGAATATATTAATATTCATTTTCGTACTTGTAAAACATATTATAACTTTTATTTTACTTTAAATATATTCTATTATTGTTTAAAATCCAATCTGAAATATATTAAGATAAAATAAGTGTATTTTTAATACATATTTTATTTATTGCTTGTTACGTAACAATTACAATATTCGGTTGAAATATAAATAATCGTAACACTAATATTTAGTTTAATAATACGTTTTGGCTGTATTGACACTCGTAAGTATGACGCATCTAAACATGATTCTATTCTCGTCCTATTCGCGATATATAAATAGCAAAATTGGCTCTGATTTTCAGCTGAATTTAAACATATGAGCCATACCACTAGACACAAAATCGCTCAGCAACAATATCTTCACTTACCTGTGTGCACCATATAACCTTATATACCGGGTGTCTTAAGAAATCTACAACATACGCAATAATTTTTTTCATAACTTATTTGTCAGATGTCCATGGTACCGATGATGTTCCGTGATTGGTGGGACGACATGGACATGAGTCGTCCATCTCGTCTCCTGGACCAACAGTTCGGCCTGGGGCTTCGTCGCGATGATCTGCTGAACTCCCTAACGCTTCCCACCAGCTCCATCTTGCGTGGCAGCGGTTACTATCGGCCGTGGCGCACAGGCCTGGTGCGCCAGGACTCCGGTTCAACCATCTCCACCGACAAGGAGAGGTTCCAGGTGATCCTGGACGTACAACAGTTCTCGCCCGGCGAGATCACCGTCAAAACGAACGGTAACGGTATCGTTGTCGAGGGCAAACACGAGGAGAAGCAAGACGAACACGGCTACGTGTCGCGCCATTTTGTGCGCAGATACATGCTGCCACGTGACCATGACGTCAACGACGTGGTGTCTAGTTTGTCGTCCGACGGTATCCTGACGATAACGGCACCGAAACGGCAAGCAACGGTTCAAGGGGAACGAGTTGTACCGATCACTCAGACTGGTCCGTCTAAATCATCTACACCACAACCGACCATTGAACACGTGAACTAAACATGATTCCAAAAAAAACACACGTTCATTTTTATAGGTTACCATTTCACGAAGCACATTCGACAACGAAGTTTGACAAACGATGATAGAATGGCAACCATTTTGTACATAACAAATTAATACGATATATGTTTTGTTTTTTTTTATTATTATTGGACACTTGTGTAAATAAATATATTTTTAACATACACTTATAATGGCGCAGTATTTATTTCAAATGCGCCTCTCAGATGTTCCTATTCTCAGGTGATCCTAAAACATCTCTCACCTGTACCTATTCTCATTTGTTCACAGTCTCAGTTGATCCTAAAGTGTCTCACCTGTACCTATTCTCATTTGTCTCCAATCTCAAATGTACCTAATCTCACTTCTGCCCCGTCTCAATTAATCATAAAGTGTCTCATTTGTTTCCATTGTTATGTGTCGCCAATCTCAGGTATTCCTAAAGTGTCTCACCTGTTTCTATTCTCATTTGTACCCTATCTCAGGTGCTCATAAAGTGAAAAAAATACCGCATGTGTCATACCAGCACGTTTTTATATCGTGATTGTTTAATTTCTTCATATCGCAGTGCTGCTATCCCGCTATTCATGAGTGTTTATTCGGTTGCATAAGCAGCAGGCGAAAATAATGGCAAATAATGTATAAATTTCTTGCATCTTGGTTACATCTTGTAACTGTCAAACTTTAAAGTTATAATAAACCAAAGAATACGTAGTGAGACTGGTAACAAATGAGAATAGGAACAACTGAAACGTTTCATCAAAAGTCTATGCACTAACCATGACTTTCTCGATAACAGTGTAAACTACACTTTAAATCGTGAAGATCGGAACACTAATAAAATTAAAATGAAATACTAAATTTTCTTAATACTCATGTTTATTTATTATACAATGAAAAATATTATCTCATCACATTTATTGTGTAAATTTAACTACAAAATATATTTTAATTTTCATAGTAACATAGATTTGACACGAGTATCTATTGCTCTGTTCACACGTATCCCGTGTTTGACGTTGAATGTTGTTTTCCCATCGCCGAAGTGTTGTGTAATGAATATTAATTTCCTATCACGATGTGCCCGTGTGAACCATTGCAAGAGACATTTGTACAAAAAGTGCACGCTCTTCGATGATCGCTGCGTTTCGAGTTGTCCGTGCCTTGAACTGTCATCGGCCGCATCTAGTCTAACCTCACAAAACGCGCAATCACCACCAAACTATGTGTGTTTTACACCACCGCGCCGTCACTGCAGTACAAATGGGGGTCCACCGGCTCGGCGGCTGCCTCCGCTCATGGATTTTCCCGAGATTGTGTGGCCGTCGATAATAAAATCGCTACGAAACTTCATTCTGACGACGTTCATCATTCGCCCGTACTTTGATCGCGAGTTTAATCTTCCCGACTTCGTGTCCGGTTCGAAAAAAGCCGTCGAGGTACAGTGTGTGTGTGTGTGCACGTATTTAGTTGTGTTTCTAACGGATAGCTTTTGAAACTGCAGGTTGTGTCGGCGAAAATCTCCGAAGGCGAGCTGACCGCATTGGACGGGCTGGTAGCCAAAGATGTTATTCCCGATTTACAGAAATCTGTGGCGCAAATGTCGTTGTCGCAGCGGCAGCAGATCGGCATCAGTCTGGACGACATATATTTCTCGTTCCCGTATCAAGTATGTACTCGCGTCTGTCATAAATAAATGATTACACCGCAAATGTTCTTTTAGATCGGCATCATGTTCGACGACGATCCCAACTTGAAGCATCAGAAACGCTTCGTCGAAATCACAATGGTCTACCACATATTTCGCGGCCTGGAGGCGATGAAAACGCGCGGGGAAGAGCTCCCATTAAACGTGGGTATGCTGCCACAGTATCGCGACAATCTCTCCATTTGCAACTATCGATTCATCAAGGAATTCACGAAAGGAATTGACAGCGACTGGACGGTGAATCTACTGAATCATTTCAAACCGAGCGACTATATCGATCAATGAACAATGTAGTGTGTATTCTGTTGTGTATATGTAAAATAAATATTACAAAAAAAAAAACCGACGGGGAAATAAAGCGATTCTCTAAAACAAGAACGACGAATTGACAATTGTTTGTGGGTGATCTGTGGCTAGTTCAGTTGATCGTAAACGAACTGCGACTGTGGATCACCTAGCGGGGAACGAAATGAATTAACAGGAAATTCTGCACAAAATAGACTTGAAATTTTACCTGTTTTCTTGCAATCCAGGTAGAAATCGTTGGCTACATTGAACGACACGTAAGGCATTTGCTGTTCCACGATCGTGAGTCGTTTGTAGTTGTTCTCCAGTTCTGTGCATCAAATAATACAAGTGACAATTGACAAATGGTTCTCACGGGAGCCGGCGCCATCTTGTCCGTCGATAATACGACGTGACTTACCCTGGTTCACCTTCGCCAAGAGTTTCAGCACCGGTAACTTTGTGTCTATGTACTTCAACAATGCCATTACGTATAAACTATTACGGCCGTTCGCCAACTCGTACGCCGAAAGTCCACTGGTTGTCGAGTACCCTTGGATCAGATTCCGCTCCGGCACGTACTGGTAATTTTGCTTCTTCTCCTCGTAAATAGCGGGATTTTTTTGTCTGACAACAATGTACGCAAACGAAATAGTTGTTCTGCTATTCTGAGCAAAATATTACACTCGAATTCACACAATTGCTGGAGAAAATTGTGCGTTGCGGTCAAATTTCATAGCAATGTTGTGTGAATATACAATTTCCATTCGTGATTTTATCAAAATGCATTATTTTTAATATAGAAACATCATGATTACAGGCTAAACAACACGTTTTCAGAGCGACAGTGTAAATATAAAAGTTGTTCCGAACTAAAAACGGCATAATATGATGTCATATTCAGTGCTGAAATATTTTTGTATATCGCGTAAATCAATGTTGTAATATGTTAATGGAAGATCGGACAAAATACGTGTTTGTTAACAAAAAATTCAACAAATTTATTACCTGTCAGGCCACACCAGGCACATATCCAGTAGGAGCACAAATAGTTTCGGCTTAGTCTGCAATACATCACGTAAGATCTGATACTCTAAAGCAAAAGTGAATTATAACCTCACATAATCGCGAACTGTCAAAATAAGAATTGTGTTTCAAAATTACTGAAAAAGCGCGCAATATTGCTAGCTGTGCCCCCAAATTACAGGGGCACACTCGTAAGCAACGTGTGTAGAGTTGTGTTCTGTAGAAAATTCGATTTAATTTGCTATTTTTTTGAAAAATTTATGTCAGAAAATGAAATAAATGTTTACCCACCTGAAATACTGTCTTTGAACCCGTAATTCTCTTCGTCGGGCGCGTCCACCGGTAACAGATACTTCTCCCCCAGCTCAAAACCGTGGCCCGCGAAGAACAGAAGCCCAAAAGCGCCCTCCGCCAAGATTTCACAGAATTTCCGTAACGCAAGGCGAAAATTCTCCAAATTCAAGTTCAACCCGGCGATTACCAAGAAACCTTTCCGCTTCAAAATCGCATCCAACACCGTTACATCACTGACCGGCGTGGTTAACGGTCGTATGTTCTGGTAACACTGGTTACCCACCAGCAGAGCGACCTTTTCAACCACCGGTTTGGGCCAAACTGGTAACAAGTCGGTTTCCACGATGTTCAACTTGGTTTTAATTTGTAATTCATTTGCACAATTATAAATGCGACACCGGTATTCACCGGTCATTTTCGCGCCAACTTTTGTCATCTGAAATAAATACAGGGTAAGTGGCGCCGCGAGCGGATTGTCGTTGTACTATACCTGTAGACTAGGCCCGGTATTCTTGATAACCTTGTTCTTGTACGTCCATTCGTACTTCGGCGCTGGATAACCCACGGCGATGATTTCAAACAACACTGACTGACCTGCACAAACATGCCACTCCTTCGGGGGTTTTTTTATTATAACACAAGACTCCGGCAATGTCTCAACAGTCACCGAGTCAGACGTCAGTTGTTCCAAGACAGAACCGTCTGGTAAAATTTGCGTTGCAATCACAGAATAAACACCTTCTAAATCCGGTCTGAAAAGTAATAAAACTATAACTTGAATTTCACTTCAATCAAAACAGATATTGCACTCGAAGTTCATATTTTCTTACGTATATCGTTCATACACCAGTTCCGATGAAATATGTTCCGACAAAATGTGATTATCTTTATACCACGTATAGATCGGCTGCGGTATTCCCGACACAAGAAATTCCAATGAAAATTTCTTTCCTCGTTTCACAAGTAACCTATTATCCTGCACATTCACTGACAGTTGCTTTTCAATGACACTTTTTTCTAAAATATACGCCAACTAATAAACAAAATATCGTACACGGTCACAATTATGGTTGTACCTGTAATTAAAACGGCCAGCGCATCGTACAGCTTGCATTCTCGCAGTATGTAAAGTAAATTACCAACGGTAGACTGTTTGTTGCTCATCCAGAGCAAGATTTTCTCGCCCGGTGACTGACACTGTGAATGCCACTCATTGACACTGTGTATTTAACGTAAAATATTGTGATTTAAATGCACCTGCATTGCACTTCGTTATTCAGTACTTACTCGAGGATTCCAGCAAGCAGAGCAACAATTTTCTGCCATCCATCGTTCGTTTCCAGAGCGATTACCAAGTTTCGAAAGACAGTGTTGTCTTTGAAAATCACCGAATTGCTGAGCTGCTGGTTTTCACAAATCACCGTATTCATAATTGTTGCACTTGTACGTATGAGGAAAGTACTCGTTGGAATTCACACGCAAACCGCGCGGTATTTATGTGTCATGTTTTGACAATCATGCGGTACGTTTTATTTATGCCATGTCGGTAGTGTAGACGCGCGCCTATATCGACTGCGGCTATGTGTATGTGTGTGTCGGCCATGATACGAATATACTGGTCGCTTGTGCTGTCCCGACGAGAAGTATTGTGATGTTCGCGCATTAATGCTGTCAGTACATGAACAGCAATGGCGAATCCACGGAAGTTTAGCGAGAAGATCGCTTTACACAATCAGAAACAGGCGGAGGAGACTGCGAAATTTGAGCAGATTATGCGTGAAGTGTCCGATGTGAAGGTACGTTGTGAAATATATATGTACGATGAATGTTCTTCTTTGCTCGTTCGCGAGTGGTGTGTGTGTATATATCGTGTACAGAGTTCACCGAATGATATATATACACGTGTGTGTGAGTGTGTGTGGTGTTCTGTACGACGTAAACAACAATCATATGCCAATGATATATTCATACTCTGTGAACATAACCACACACATATACAAAGATTTATATACGTTCTACGCTAGCCAACAAGAGAAACATTGCTAAACAGAATATCATAATACCCAGGAAACAATAGCGAAACGTAAATTCGAAACATATATAGTGCGTCTGCTTGTGTATGTGTGTGTGTGTTTATTGAAAATTGCAACTGTCATTCAGTGAACTAACCAATATATATTATGTATAACGAATTGTCTGTGACATCTGTTTGTGTGTGTGTGTGCATATTATAGAATCACATGTATGATTGATACAAGGTTTGATGAACACATTACTATAATATATACGTGTGCATGTGTATTTGTGATCGGTTTCTGTTTTCCTGTGTCACATCTAAACAAAAGACAGTAGTTGGCTGTGACTTCTGGCTTCGTACGTTTCCTTTCTGCAACGATCCTAACCTAATGTCACTTGGACTAAACGGAATTTTAACGTGCATGCCAGAAGTGATATTCGTTAACTGTGGTGGTTCTGTTTTCTGTGACGTTGGGCGCTCCTTGTGCTTGCTTTCAGGTGCTACCGCAAACGCCCGATCGAGGCAAACATACGTTACGAATCAATCAAAGTTTGGGATCGTTTCGTGGGGGCTCGTTGCCAAACGTTTCTGCACAAAACAAAGACAATGTTATTAAGGTGACTGTAGTGTGAAACAAAAAAACAAAATGTTTCTTGGTGTAGCGTGCCCCATTTGTTTTGAAATGTGTTTTCCCGCAGTAGTGTGCTTGTTTACATATTATTATTTTTAATTGTGCGTCTCTATTGATAAGTTTTATCAACACCCGTTTGACGTCGTCGTTCAATTGAATTAATTATTGGTCAGTGCGATGTTGTTTTGTTTTGCTGTCAAAAATTTACTCGTCAACTGATTGGTTTGCTATTTTTTGTTTTGGATGTGCCTTAAGTGTAATAAAAAACAAAATCTGCTTTTTGTGACCGCTTCAATTTTGCTACAGTGTCGAAAAAAAAGCTTGTTTATGTTTTAACACATATTTAATTGTGAATTATCCAGATCATGTGTGTGTTTGTGTGTGGTTCATTGTGAATGTATCTTTTTTCGTGTTGTTTTTTTTTCTGCTAGTTTTTGCCGGGAACTCCATATAATTTTGCACTTGTTCATGTAATGATCTGTAGTTGTGTTTCTCACAGAAATTATTTGTTTATACCATTTTTCCATCAAACTTGTGCACATAAACAAATGACAGATGTGTTACGCTGGCTTCTTGGCTGTTTTTTTTTTTAAATATCCAGTGAATTCCCCGCTTTAGTTAACCTATCCCCGCGCGCATGCCTCAGTTAGAATCTTCCATTAATTCACAATTTTACACGAAAAATTATAGAAATTGCCGGTATATTTAATTTTTGTGTCAAGTATACTCGGTTCCAAGATGCTCATCTAACACTTCTCCGTGATTTACAGCCTGAACAAGATGCCGGCACCTTGCTGGGCCTCTCTATCATGGGCGCCCGTGAAGATCAGCCGCCCCAGATCACGTACCGCGAGAGCCGGAACCGCTCCATGGGCGTGGGGCCTATGCGGCCGCGGGCCATCGAGCGACGTATCGATACGTCGCCGTACTCGGGGCCCTACCTCAGTCCGCCGCCCGATACGAGCTGGAGGCGGACGAACAGTGACTCCGCGCTGCACCAGTCGGCCATGCAAGGCATGGGTAACGATGGGGGTGGCAGCCGGTGGAATGTGAGCGCAGCGGAACAAAACGACGGACGACCTAGGAGTTCGTGCGACGTACCACGGGTGCCCGGCATCAAGTAAGTGCACCAGACCTCGTTATAAGAGCCTTCTAATGCAGCTTGAGCTTTGAGAAGTGCCGGGGTAACTAACGCCATCTAGTATGCACTTGTAGAACTAATAGTGATAGTTTAAATACTGGTTTTACGGAAACAACACATTGTACTAACTTTTAAGGAAGAACAAGTCGCTATATTGTGATTTAAAACCGCGACAGAGCATTTGAGAAATGCCAGGGTAACTAACGCCATCTAGTATGCACTTGTAGAACTAATAGTGATAGTTTAAATACTGGTTTTACGGAAACAACACATTGTACTAACTTTTAAGGAAGAACAAGTCGCTATATTGTGATTTAAAACCGCGACAGAGCATTTGAGAAATGCCAGGGTAACTAACGCCATCTAGTAGGCACTTGGAGAACTAATTTTGATAGTGTAAATACTGGTTTTACGGAAGCAACACATTGTAATACACTTTTAACGAAGAACAAGTCGCTATATTGTGGTTTTAAACCCGCGCGTGAACATTTGAGAAATGCCGGGGTAACTAACGCCATCTAGTAGGCACTTGGAGAACCTACTAGACAGTTCAAATACCGTGTTTCATAAATTACAAGCGACCTTATGCGTGTTGCAGTATTTACCCGTCAGCACAAGAACCCGGTATCGTGCAGATACCAATCGGTAATAATACCGGTTCACTACCCGACCTGACAAGCGTCCATTTCCCCTCGCCGCTGCACACGCCGCTCGACCAAGATGGTGACCATAGCAGTTCGCCGTATAGCTCAGTGAGTGTACATGTGCATTTTAAAAAATACTTCGCATAATCTTGTGTTCGTTACGTTCTGTGTGTGTGTGTGTGTGTGTTTGTGTAGAGCCCTATTAGTGCCAGCCCTGCCACCTTGTCCCCAACGAGCGTCCCGACGGGGATGAGGTCACCGCAAGGTCAAACGCCGTTCCAGTTCACCAACAGACCGATGTCGTCACAACATCACAACGCGGTAAATATCATCTCGCCATACTTGTGTGTTCTGTAGATCTGTTTTCGGTGTTTGCGCATGCGTACTCTTCCAATTTTCCCAATTGGAATCTTCAGTATTTATCTCAAAGCAACTGCATTTCGTTTGCGAACTGACAGTTTATATTTCTGTTGTCCAAATTTTGTTGTTTTACAGTAAAGTCGCGATTTAGTGAACTCTCGATTGAATGAACAACCCGATAGAGTGAACACTTAAATTTTAGCATTGCGTCTCGATGTAGTGAACAGCTGTAAACCCCGATACAGTAAACTATGGTATTTGCGATACTTCTCTGGGGGATCCCACTAAATATGAATCTAGATGGCACGTAAACGAAAATACTTGAATTTAAAACAAAAAAAATTAAATATTTAATGTCTGGGTAAAGGAGAATATGTGACCATGTTTGCTAGTAGAATATTGCAGTTTGCTCGTGTTACATGATTTGCGACAAAAATTAGTACAAATTAACCTGAAAAATGCGTAAACAATCCAACATTACTTAATTTTTTTCGCTTCTGCAATAAATAACTTTTTATATGTACCTTCCCATTACAGAATACACGTATACATAATATTATGTAATAGGTATACGTATTTTTTGTTTTTTTTTTTAAATTATTTTATTGTAGATTTTCTTTTGTCAATTGTAGATCTTGAGAAGAAGAAATATTGAATCCAAAATGATTGGAATAAATTACTATAGTTCAAGATGATAACAGATATGCGACGTTTTGACCAGACAAAATTCTAGTGGAAAGAAACATAAACAAAAATATTTTCTAATATTATTCAAAATATTTTTGTACCTTTTGAGTGTAATTCTCAAGAGATTTTGTTTATGTTTGAACTAGAATTTTGTTTTTTGCTTGAAAATGACCAAAAAGCATATGATCGAAACGTCGTATATCTGATATCATCTTGAGCTATATTCATTTATTCCAATCATTAAGGATTCAATATTTCTCCTTTTCAAAATCTACAATTGACTAAAGAAAATCTACAATAAAATAATAAAAAATCATCTTTATAGTTTTGAAACAAACAGTTCACATTACCTTGAACTAACCATTTTTGATTCAATATTCTTCCTTCTCCTTTATTATTTTACATATACATACATAATTTTGTTGATTTAGGTACCTAGAATAAAAGTTATTTCTCAAAATATCTGAGTGACACCAGAACCCCGAAAATGTAAATACCCCTAAAGAGCGAACAGGCTTGGCCGGAATTAGTTCACTAAATCGCGACCCTACTGTATTTCTCTTTTGTTTGTATTTTTTGTTGTTCGCATGGTTTTTTTTTGTGTGTGTTTTGTTTCATTTGCAGAATCATTTGTCGGTTCCAATGAACGCGCGATTCCTACACCATAATAAGGTAATATGTTTTTGAGGTTAGTCGTACGCCATCTTGTTTTTTTTTTCTATTTGTTTGACATTTCTCCTCGGTGCAATATATTGTCTAGCGGGCGACCACTATTTGGGCGATTTATAATCTAAAGCGATATTATTTTATATTATACTTGAACAGTATTAACTTTTGTGGATACTAAAACAAGCTCATTATCGTTACACCTCGGGAGAGACCACCATTTTTCGCGTCGATGTATTACAGTGCGGGGAAAAATAAGACACGTCTCTCTTCTTCTTGGGTGTATAATGTAGTAGAACTGTGATAGCATGCGTCTTTATTTTTTAAAAGAAAAGATCCGGCTTGTGGTTGTTCATTTATGGGATTTTTTACAGGGTGTGACGTTAGAAAATAGTATAGCAGGCTTAGTGGACGGCATTAACTATACACAGACGAATATGGGCCTGACGGGCCTACAAAATATGTACCAGCAACAACAGCCTCAACACCAACAACACCAGCAACATCATCAACAACAACAGCAGCAGCAACAGCAGCAGCAGCAGCAACAACAACAACAACAACACCAGCAGCAACAACAACACCAAAACCAGCAGCAGCACTGTCCAACGTCTACACCATCTCCAACGGTAAATATAAAGCCCGTTTACAGGACTAGCGGGAATTAGTAGCCCTGTAGGACTAGCGGGAATTAGTAGCACTGTAGGACTAGCGGGAATTAGTAGCACTGTAGGACTAGCGGGTATTAGTAGCCCTGTAGGACTAGTGAGATTTAGTAGCGCTGTAGGACTAGCGGGAATTAGTAGCGCTGTAGGACTAGCGGGAATTAGTAGCGCTGTAGGACTAGCGGGAATTAGTAGCGCTGTAGGACTAGGGAGACTTAGTAGCAATGTGGGACTAGTGAGAATTAGTAGCGATGTGGGACTAGTGAGAATTAGTAGCGATGTAGGATTAGTGAGAATTAGTAGCGATGTAGGACTAGCGGGAATTAGTAGCAACGCAGGTTAAATCTTCATTTACAATGTTTACTGTAAATCTTCATTTCCAGTTACAGCAGCCCGGATATCGGAGTCCGCTGGCCCGGCCCAGCCCACAATCATCGCCGGGCGTCAGTGGGCGACACTCGGCGCCCAGCTCACCCGCCGCGCCCAGCCCCATCCCGGATTACTTGCAACACTTTGACGTCCAAGCCACGATGCTTCAGCAGACGTTTAAAGAATTCTCAATGGTAAGTTTTATTTATATATATATATATATATATATATATATATATATATATATATATATATATATATATATATATATATATATATATATATGTATGTATGTATAAGAGTTGTGTATTTCATGTGTTTATGTTTGCATTCTGTGCTAACCAAATATAGGGCGTGGTAAGTAATCATTTTGTTCGTTTTTTGTGTCACTGCTTTTTGCCTGTCGTGTACCGAGAGACATTGTCATCGTCGTTCTCGCGAGAATTGACAGTCCACACCAGCGCTAGCTGTTTCATTCATTCATTCAACGCAACTCACACACAACAAGCCTCGTCAAACGACTAAACGGAAAATATTGTCACGATAAAACCTTTCCATAGTTTTGCACGTTTGCTTTTTGTAAGGTTAGGAAACACTAATAACTAAACATTAACAGTCTGTTTTCATTCCGTACACTCTACACTGTATTCAACCAAACAACCAATTCACGTCATCAATATCACTAGAAATTATGACGTCATGTGTTCGATTACGCGTACACGAGCTCCAAAACGGGTTAAAACAATGTTCGGCCACACGAAAACACATTTACAGCGTACAAGTCGCATAAGAAACGTCAACTATAAGCGTGTAATATTTGTTTTCAGCGCTGCCACTAGTAAAAAACAAAATAAAAATAATCTGATGAAAAATGAACGTAAAATAATTTAATAGAAATATTTATTAACATTACTAGTGAAATTCGTGGCGTTTTGCGTGCGCATTCATAATAAAATTCTAATGAAATGTCGATTAAAAATATATTTACAAAAAATACATGTAGTGACATTTATGTTTGTCAAGTTTTCCCCTGAACGATGGGCGCGCATTGGTTGTCTGTCTGAGTACAGTTTACAGTGTAGACAATATGGCCGCGCGTGCAGTTGTGCTTGTACCTTGCTAACGATTTTACCGGCGACCGGTGAGAATGTGCCGTGACTTTACTCTATGGTGTACGTGTGTTGTTGTGTCAGGACTGGGTTCAACTCGTCCAGAGTCTCGTCGAGTCTGGGTGCACGTGGAGTGCACAAGTTCAGGTGACTAACACACACACTGCTAGACAATTCGCTTTGGTGTATTCCGCATTGTGACAGCTACAAATGTGAGGTTAAACACGCCGCCGTCACACACTGTACATTGTGTTCCGTCTGGTGTACCTCCTCTTCTTCTTGGCTTGTTTATTTAACTATTTTCGCTTGACGTGGCGTGTGAGTTCAAACTTGATAGTGTTTATTGAATTACCAAAGAACAAGTTCGTCCATTATCATAACCGATGTGAGAACAGCAACTGATTTGAACTCACGGCTCGACGACGATAGAAAAATGTAGACAGATATTTTCATAGTGCGTGTGCGTGTGTGTGTGTGTGTGTGTTTTATGTGTTACTTCATTTAAACAGCTCAACTGTTCTGCTTACGTTTTGGGTGATTCTGTATTTGGTAGTAAAAGTAGTTTTAGTTCCACAACACTTTCTCACAGATCTTTACGTAGTTTTGTACACATATGTAGGTTCATTTGATTTTGGATCGATAGTTTTACATTCTGCATGAATTAATATTGAAAAATAACTGTTTTTAGTAGACCAAGGCCTTGATTAACGCTCTTTCGAGATAAGGCGCTTTTTCCGTGAACCCCCTCGTAAAAAAAGCGCTAGATTTACGCGGATTCGTTGCGCTTCATGACGATTTATAGAGATCAATTTATAGAACATTACATTCAGTTAACGCTGACCTGTTTAGCGCCGTGTCTGTAGGAGCGGATCCGTAGTGCTGATCGAGGTCTTGCTGTATTAGTTTATTAGCAGTAGCGATGATCTTTCAATATTAAATTATTTTTCTAGACATATCTATTTGTATTTTATATATCAACCGAATATACATGTGTATATATATATATATATATATATATATATATATATATATATATATATATATATATATATATATATATATATAATACATGTATGGTGGTCTTTATGTGTTCGGACGTGTGTGTGTGTGTATACAGATGGATTCTCCGAATGTGACGGGTGCCATGAACTACATGGACCAGACGTCCAGCGTTCAGACCCTCCCCGACGTGACGTCACTGGTGAACTGCACGTCTGACATGAACACCGATCCGAACAACATCTACTACACCACGTCGCCGTCCTCTGTGGGCTACCCGACGGTGCCGACGTCGTTGCACACGACGCCCAACACACCTACAAGCATCCCCGACATCATATTCACAGGTAAGCTGCCGTCGCCGCCCCCGCCGTCGAAAATCATCGTCTACGCCTGTGTCGCATTAACCATTGTTTGTTTATTTTTCTTCTGCTGGTGTCTCTCTCTCTCTTAGACTTCTCCAACGCGCCCGACGATCTGAATCGACAGGACTCGCTCGACGAGGACCTGTTCCCGTCGGACGAGAGTTTGCGGGAAGGTCTCGGCTCGCTGGACCCGCTCTCCATGCAGATGCTCAGCCATCCCGAGCTGAATGTGATATCGGACAGTGCAGAAGACTATTTTCGACTTGACCGCTTGTAGTGAACACACACACACACACTCAATGATGGAAAGCAAATATGTTTTGTGGGTTTCCATCCAAGGTTCCACAGATCCACACTGCCACATCTGTGAATTCTAATAAAAATAATTCTTATGACGGAACGAACGAACCGACAGAAACGCGTGTTCGCTATGCGCCACTCACCCCTCCCTTGCAACTGTTGGTTCCCCCCCCCACCCCTGTGTGTGTGTATTTAAGCAGTGGCGTGCAGCAGTGTGGACAAATGCCCCCCCCCCCGCCCGCCCCCCGCCGCTGTGGGCGGATCTAATAAGGAATATATAAAAACAAGACTGAAAACTAAAACACACACAGCGTGAAGCATCTTGCGACAAATTCACGTTAAACTAACGAGCATAAGCACCAAAAAAAAAAAACAAATAATAATAATAATAATAATATTTCAAGTTCTTTGCATCAATCGCACACGTGATAACCGCCTCTCATAGACGTACACGTCCGAATCGTATATGCTCCGTCGACTTTCCCTCATCTGACGTCATCGTCTCGTGTAAGTTCGCGGCGGCTGTTCGGCAACGATCGGCCAACGTCGTGTGTGTCCGTGACGACGCCATCTTGTGATGCAAAGGGCCGAAGAAACATACAAAGTCAATCGTCATTTTCGCTGATCTTTCGTAATGAAATTTGCCGTTTATTCTTATTAATTGTCAACAAAAAACAGAGTTTTATTATTATTTAGCATTATTCGTAGTGGGCATTTGTAGTTTTTTTTTTTTTTCAAATGTGATATTTATTTGGAGAAAACGTGCGTCATATTAACCGTTGTTGAATTATTGAATAATGTTTTTATCTTTATTTTTTAGTTACAATGACTGCTGTTCACAGCCGCGATACTAATTTTTTGCCTGCTAAATCCTAACACTGTCGCTCATAGTAAGACACAATATTTCAATCGTGTAACAGTGTCGGAATTTAGGTTAGAAAATCGACTAGTTCTTTAGTAACGTTGTTAGTGACACGGCTGTGGATAGCGAGTCTGTATATTTTATATGTTGTGATATTTTAAGCTAACAAATTCTGAGGATCTCACATACATACTTATATGTGTGATTAACTAACACTATATATATATATATATATATATATATATATATATATATATATATATATATATATATATATATGATCTAAAAACATATGTCAATAATAACTATAAATATCATACACCATATTTAAAAACTAAAAGTGCAAGTTACCTTACCCCGCGCGCTCCGCCCCCTTCGAGAGGGAAATTTGTGACAGCACCCGCTCCCCTTGCCCCTCCCCATTATTTTAACAGACAACGAAAAGATTTTCAAACAACCGAATGTGGTTTTAATATTTAAAATCTCTACTTTTTCACCCGAGCCACAACAACTTTTATTTGGAAAAATTCAATTACTCATTGGCACAAAGCATTGAAGAAGAAGAAAACAACCGGGCGCCATTTTTTTTTACTCCAAGCACAACCATTGCCTAGCAACAACATGCGTTTGTTTTGACAAAAAGAGTTGCGGTGGTGGTTCGTTGCTAGGCGACCCCGCGGAAACAAGATGTTTGTTCCATGTTGGAATGAGATTGATAGAAATATATGTCGCATAACGCACAATATCTATGTGTATATATATATATATATATATATATATATATATATATATATATATATATATATATATATATCCGTCTGTACCTTGAAGGGTGAATCACAAAATAATGATAGGATTGTCCCCAGGTCTGTAACCGAAATATCTTTGTACTTTGGTCCGGTCCAAGGGGGTGGAAACCCCTTCCAGATCGGACCAGTTTACAATGTCAAGAGTTCACAAAATATAGGCTACTTACTTATTTACAAAATAATAATAATAATTCAAGATATATCGAAAAATGCTGTTGCCGATATCAATAATACATAATATCTTCAGTGACACTGCTGGAACATTTTGTGCACCACTGTGCGCGTGTTATTTTCTTGGCTCTGCCGTATTTTCAGACGTTCTCAAACACCGTGTACTTATGAATCCGATTATCAAACACTAGTAATTAAAAAAATATCGACTCCTCTGTCTCTCTGTCTTTTGCAAATATCGTCAAATAGTTGTAAAAAGTTTTGTGAAAAAAATCATAATCGAATATATTTGTGCCGCGTGCACTCTGTAAATGCTGGTTCGTAGCTGAGCTTATCGGCAGTACGACTACTGGTAGATAGATGTCGCTGTGCGAGCGGCCGTGGAAACAACCGTTAGTTGGCGTATAACACCAATCTAGCGAATCCGTAATGATAGACCATAATCGCCATCATTTTACCCGCGCTCTTTTTCGATAATATTTCGTTTTTTACACTCGAAATGGTGCTAATGCATGCATTACTTAGCTTGATAACATCACAGCTTCTCTAAATCACGTTATAGAGAACGAAAAACCCGAAAAAATCGTCTCTGTCAGTTCGCCATGTAAATAGAAAAACATATTCAGTACGATTTTTTTTTATTTTCAATCAGATTCTAAAGAATTAACCAACGTTGCTAACGATATAGTTCCAATATTTACTATGTTTATGAAATTTTATCGTATTAGAATCACACACGGAATGCACTGATTTGTGCGGTTATATTTTCGTTGCTGGTTGTTGAACAACATTTATTATTATTGAAATAGGTTGGTATTAATTAGGAGTTAAAAGACAACACTAATGATATGATTAATACTAACTACTGAATATCTCTTCATATATATATACATGTATAAACTAACCTTAAACACAACTCCTGTCAAAACTAAAGTGCAATATTGGTTACCCGCGGGTAACATTCGGCCATATTTGTATATACTAGATGTTTATTGTTTATTTGTACATTTAATTTGTCTCATTTGTGTATTTAAAAATGGAAACCAATGGAAATTTGGTGCACACGCGTGAACTCAGCAGATCAAATTCCATTTTTATTATTTAATCGTGGACCTAAGTCATAATTTTTAACAAATTAGTTCGTTAGGAATCATGTTTAGACGTAAGTTAAGTTCGTGTACCTAATTGTTTCGTATGTCATCCACACACACAACAATACCCGTCGTAGTGTCCCCATGCTCCCGACTTGTCCGCCATCTTGTCCGTGTCTGCTAGTGCCATCTGTGTGGACACTCCCGAACTCTCCTTGCATTCATCTTGTACATAGTAGTGTTATTACATACATACATACATATATTATAATAAACATACTTTCTAAGTAGACATACATACATATATATAAATTCTACAGAATTTTTACATTTACATATATACATATATTATAATAATTCAAGAATATATATATATTATATTATTATTATTATGTCTAAATAATAACTGAGTTTAGATTTTATGTTATAAGACACAATTGTTGCATGCGTAATTGTTATTTTTTTAAAAATTTTAAAATCAAATATACTATATAACTTATGAGAAATGAAAACGAAACTATTCTGTGCTTCATTTTATTTATTACCTGTGTAATCCCCGTCCGATTTGTATATCCTTACGTCAAATCACAATTTTCAGGTTAGAATTTACTTCAACTGACAGCTGAGCTTGGTTTATCCCACTAGAGTTATTTGGTGGTATAAGTTTTATTGTAAATAAAATCGTATACAATATATTAAGTGGTAAAAAGATAAAAAGATATACATTTATGAAATTACAAAAGTGCCAGTGATTCCTCAAGGTTTGTCTCGCTTGACCCGCTTGTATCTGACAAGATCTTCGTTGTACGTCTTGGACAGCGGCCCAAAGTATAGATTTTCCGAGTACTCTTCTTCATCTGTCAATTTGGCATTTCCCTCTAGCGGTTCACGTTTCGCCCTGTCATCACTCCTCATTGCTGCGCCATTTTCTATACGTGCATTATCTGTAAACACACAATAATATCGATTGAATAAAAAGACCATTTGCTTTTTCCAACTACGTCCTATAAAAACTTTAGCTTTCGAAAATAAATGACGCGCTGTCAATTACATGCTCAGTTTAAATGCAAAACTGTGACGTTAATCCAAATAGAAAACGAATGATTTACCTTCATCTTCGAAGGATCGCCGTCTTCTTGCAGGATTATTTTCCCCGTCAAAGTAACTCGCATCTCGCTCTTCATACTGTTGATCGCCCGTCTGTTGTGGCTCCTCGAAGTACTCCTCATCGTCTCGCGCCTGTCGCTTGTCAATGTACAATCTGTTGTCCTTGTAGTTATCGCCGAATTCACCTTCTTCCTCCGACTCGTCGACTTCGCCGTTTTGAAACGGTTCGTAAACCATCTGCTTCTCTGGGTCGCCATTCGCCCGTTTCTTCCTGACCATTGCTTGTTGTTCCGTTTCCTTTCGAATCGTCGTTACTGCCCGTCGTTTTCGAACAGCTGCTGGCGATAATTCTTTAGCTTTGCAATCATCAGATTGTTCATGAGTTTCTTTTTGCTCAGCATCTTCAGACGCGTCATCTATTTTCGCTTGGCCAGTAGCATTAACTGCACGATGTTCACGTATGACTGGCTTCAGATCACGCGATTCGACGATGGGGTCCAAAACTTTCGAATCATTCACAGGCAGACTGGTCTGATTGTATTTGTAATCGATGGCAATTTTTGTTACATTCCCATCTGCATTTGCCCGACGATTCAATACATACTGCTTAGGATCGTGCTGGTTCAAATTCTCCTCCGTAACTGACCCGCTTAGATCACGTTTGGCACGTTTAAATGACCCGTCCAGATCCAAAGAATCAGCAGCTCGAACGCTGCGTTGGAAACTGGCATCTTTATAGTAATTGTTCGCATTCTCCGCCAATATTTCCCGTTTAACCTTTTCCTTAATCATCTGAATCTTTTCCTTAATCTCCGATTCCATTTTCTTCTTGGTCTCGTCGCTCTCTTGACGTTTCTCTTTGGCTTCGTTCGCGTCCTCTCTCTTCGTTAACTTCTTCTTGTCGTCTGCATCGTTGCTGTCCGGTGTCACCTGACTTTCGGCCTCTTTGATCAGCTTGTCCTCATCTTTATCCGCGCGTTTCTTATTATCTTTGCTCTGTTTCATCTTGGTTTTATCCTGTTCCCGTTTACTCCTCGTCGCTGCTTGCAAATTCGTCTGTTGCAGTTCCTTCGCGTAGTTGTCGATCATTTCATTCTGATTCTCATCAGCATTTTCCTCCTGGATTTCCACGTTCTCCTTGTTGTTCTGTCGTTTATCTCTCATTGGCATGTCTGCGTCTGCAGTTTCTTTCGCATCGTTCATCTTGGCTGCTGCCAATTCACCAGTTCCATATGTCATTTTGTCCACCGGCTCATCGGCCATTTCTTCATCCTCCTCTTCCGTATCTTCCCAGTTATTTGACGCGGCGTCTCTCTTGTCCATCGGTTCATCAAACTCTTCTTCATTGCCGTCGTCCCAGGCTGCTTCATCGGCCGCCTCCGATTCCCGTTTCATTACGATGTTGTCCTTGCTCAAATCCTCGTCTTCTGCTTGACGCTGGTCTCTTTTCTCCATCTCTTCATCCGCACTTCGTTTCGCATTCTGCACCAGCCCCATATCGTACAACACACGTTTCAAATGCTCCACATCTGCACCGGAATCCTTCACTTTCGCCAATGAATCACTCAAACTGTTGAGCTGTGATTCGGAAAACGCATTTACAACTTCCCGTTTGACACTATTCTTCTCCTTTTCCGGCTGCTGCATTCCTTCTTCGTTGCGTTTCTGCGCCTTGGCCTTTTCTTCCAAATGCGGCGGACAATTCTCGGCTGTTTCGGATTTCCTCTTCGTCGGCACTCCTCCAACTTGATCGTCTGTGTAATCCTGTTTGAACGGCATGTTGGCCATTTTGGAAGCCTTATTTATCTTTCGTTTCGTCAACTCGGCATTTCGTTTTTGCTTTCCCGAATCCCCGATTCCGTTGTTTTCGTAATTCCCGTTGGAATCCAGCATTTTCTGGCTACGTTTTCGGTCAGTTTTGCCGGTAGGATTATCAAAATTGGTACTTTGTTGTTGCACTGCCGGTTCCTGGAATTCGTTCGCCATTTCGTAGCCCGTCAGTTCGTATCTAGATTGGCCAGCCTGCGATAAAATCCATTGATCATACGATCTCCATCCAGAAACCATAGATATTTATACTTACCGGTCCATTTTCAATCACTGCAACCGCTTTCTTCTTACCCGGATCCACTATAACTTCAATGGACGGATCATTCTCTCTGCCGGGACCCTCGTAATATGCTCGTTCTCGATCGAGATCCACACTACGTCCACTGCTGTGTCTTGCTCTGCCAGATCGCGACGGTCGATATCTGTAGTTCGAATGATATTTCCTGAATCTTCTTTCGCCATTGCCATATTCGGTGTCAAATGTTTCCGGATCTTCGAATTCTCGAAGTGCTCTGTGAAGATAACACACTAGCTAAGCAAAACACCGACGTCCCATGCGGGTAATTACGGGGGGCACATCGCCCCAGATGAATAATTGATGTTGTTAAACAAAAACAAACATTACGGTACCTGTCATCGTCCGTGGACCGACCATACGAATATTTACCGGCACCAATCACTGTCACAGAATGCAGAACAATTACACTGTATAAAATAAATGTATATCTTCGCATAATCTTGTAAATATTTTATGTAAAAATGAAAAAATCAAACGGTATAAATGTCATACTATAACGTTTAGCGTTCAGTACAAAACAAAACCAATGTTTTATTTTTTGATTCGGTTGCTACGGTAACTGATATTTGTCATTTTCGGCGGCTGTCATTTTAAATATAATAATTTCAATAGTACGCCAGTACTTAGGGTTGGGGGGGAATAAACAGGTATGTATTGAAATAAAATGCACACGTTTGTTATAAAAGTTATTTTATTATTGTTTTACAATATCTTTCCACTCATTTTTTTCTTTGCACAACACCCAAATCTTCTAAGAACAGACTTAGAAACTGGTGTTTGCCGAAAATAAATAATTTCAACAACTCTTTCAAATATAATTAACAAAGAAACCAATGAACTCTTTGTCCGATTTAACAATTAAACCGAGTTAGAATCTATTAATTCAAAAGCATTAAGGAAACTATTATTAGTGAGTAAAAAAAATTTAAAAAAAATGATAAAATAAATGGTTTTATTTTAATATTTATACAAGCATAAAATAATTTATATTTATTTGAAAAAAGCTAGTATATGGGGGCGGGGGCGTGGTCTGTTTGTACAAATTGACATTTGACGCGAATTTAACATTTTTGTTTTTAATATAAAAGGCAGTGATAATTTTTTTCTCGTTTTTTTCTTTTTCTAATATTCGTACGATATGTATTTTTAAACAGCCAACAATGCTACACACACATTTATAGATTTAAAATTATTGCAATGTCCGTAACTAGTGCCATCTATGTTCCTAACTGTAACACACTACCTGCATTCAATCTTGCACTCCCATAATGCAACACTCAAATGTCAAATTGTACGAACGACGCCTGTAAAAATATATAGAATCCATCATCCCGTTTGCGAAAGCATATTGGAAAAGGTATATTGCTATTAGGAATGTGTTAAAAACTACAGAACAATATAGTAAACCTGGTACCTAGACGAAAAAAAAAATAGAAGTTACACACACACACACAACATAGATTATCACAATGTTAGAGTTTTGTTAGTCCAGTATTGCTAACCTAGGAAATAGTATTCTGGGAATGTAATCATTTGATGGGTGGCATTGGTGTGTAGAATTTGTGACTTTTCGTGTCACGTGTATGTTTGAATGGGGTTTGTGGCGAGTTGATCAGTGCTGCAGGACACGGCCCCTGGACTCGCGGTACGAATTCCTTCTTGTACGACGTACCGATGGAAATATTGCTCTCGCCCAGCGATATATTCGAAGTGTTGGTCTTCCTTGTCACACGTTCAACCCGCTCGACATTCTGTTGTTGTTTGGTGAAGTTACCGTAGGACTTTGCTTCGGATTGTCCATAGAATGTTCCGCCTACTGACAGATTATCCTGTCGGACAATCTTCTGGGGCCGTTCTATCGGTTGGTAGCTGCTCGAGGCCCACTGTTGGCCGCGACGGTTCGTCTGGTTGCTCTCCGAACGATACATCGAGCTCAGTGATTTTCGATCGCTACTTTGCGAGGAATTGCTAATGTACTGGCCTTGTTCATGCAAGTTATTGATCGACTTCCTCATCACCGCCGCGGCAGAACTAGTGGCATGTGGCGCCTCCATCGTGGTGGTCGCGTGTTTTCGGTGCAGCACTTGGTTGTTGATGTCAGCCGACGAAGACATACCACTGCGGCGATGATGGGATTCGGACTTGTTCAGTTGTTCTTGGGTCTGATGCGACACATTCTCCTGGCGAACAATATTCTGACGATTCACCACATTGTGCTCTGTATGATTGTGGACATTCTCGTTGCGAACAATGTTCTGACGATTCACGACATTCTGGTTGACCTGGGTGTTGCTGAAGATCTGCGATTCGTTGTGCCGGTGCACGTGGCGGTTCTCAACTTGTTGTTTGTTGACTACATGTTGTTGAGATTCGTGTACATGCGTTTGAGAGCCTGATTTGCGAATGACATTCGTGTTGTCAACCACATCCCTACGAGATACATCATTGGACCAATGTCCGTCAATAGGTTTGGGGCCATCTGGCCGGGGAGCTCGATTCACCACATTCTGATTGACCTGGGTGGTGTTGAAGATCTGTGATTCGTTGTGCCGGTGCACATGACGATTCTCAACGTGTTTGTTGACTACATGTGACTCTTGTACATGCGTCTGAGAGCCTGACTTGCGAATGACATTTGTGTTGTCTACCACATCCCTACGAGATACATCACCAGACCATGGGCCGTCAATAGGTTTGGGGCCATCCGAAGGTCTAGGACCTGATGTTTCTTGACCCACCACCTTGGTAACTTCTTGATTGGTGATATTGGACGCAGAGTGCTGGGTTTTCTGCACGCCTGATGTGGATTGAGTCGTGTGACGCGTCACCGTCACTGTGGACCCATCCGCCAATGTTTTAGTCTCAGTGACCGTGTCAGTATGCTTTGTCGGCGGTTTCTGAACAACCTGGATCTCATTAACAACCTCTTGTCGACCAGTACGTTTAGTGTAAGTGTTGTAATTCGACTGGTTGGTAGTTTTCATCGTCGACACGTCTTCGCCAAGACTGAAACTGGACTCCATATGTCTTCGGCGGTTGATAGTCGTAAGACCTGCAGGCGCAACGGGTGCTTCTTTCTTGGGTGTCTTCTCGAACGTTTCCTTTGACCTAGTGCTGGATTCCATGGTGCCGGAACCAATTCTCAGAGTGTCCTCGTGTCGCTTGATTTCGGCCCGCTCGCCACGCACAACTGTGAACTGTGATTTCGCCATTGTAGTATCCTGGAACTCGCCGGTGATCTTCAGATTGTCCTGGGGCTTCTTGGGCGTCTGTCGCTCACCGGGACCCCATGTAGTGGGGCTGGGCCGTTCGAAATCACCCTCGGGTCTTAAGTTATCGGCATGGCGGATCGGAGTACGTCGTTCTCCAGGTCCAATGTTAGTTGAAGACGGACGTTCAAAGTCGCCTTCAGGATGCAAGTTATCCTGGGGCTTCTTCGCCGTGGGCCGGTCACCTGGACGATAGCCGGGCATGTCAGGCCTGTCAAAGTCACCTTCTAGGAACAAATTGTCCTTTTGGCGGATGGGAGTTCGCCGTTCACCAGGTCCAATCTTCGATGCAGTTGGTCTTTCGAAATCGCCTTCTGGCCGTAAATTGTCTTGGGGTTTCTTCGGCGTAGGACGTTCACCAGGTTTATAACCGGGCCTATCAGGACGATCGAATTCACCTTCAGGATGTAGATTATCCTTTGGTTTTTTGGCCGTTGGGCGCTCGCCAGGTGTGTATCCTGGTTTCTCTGGACGATCAAAGTCACCCTCAGGATGCAAGTTATCGTCATGCCGAATAGGAGATCGCCGCTCACCTGGACCTACTTTTGTTGGGGTTGGTCTTTCGAAATCACCTTCCAACTTGAGATTATCCGCGTGACGAATAATCTCTGACCGTTCTCCCCGAATTGTAGTCATTTCATCGCGTTTATTTAGCTCCTCGAAACGTTCGTCCACTCTTATAATCTCTTCCCGTCTGATTATCCTGCCTCTTTCATCTCTTATCACCCTGTATTCATCACGTACACGAACATCGTCGAACATATCGTCCACCTTGAGATTGTCCTCCCGTCTGATCACTTCTGCTCGTTCGCCTTTAACAATTTTGTAGTCATCCCTCTTCACCATGTTCTCAAACGTTCCCTCCATCCTCAGATTATCTTCATGGCGGATAATCTCCGTGCGTTCACCCCGAACCACACGGTAATCATCTTTCCGTTTGTTGTCGACAAAATCTCCTTCCGGTCTCAAATTGTCCTCATGTTTGATTGGTGTTCGTTTCTCAGCTGGACCAACCACAGTCGATGTTGGTCGTTCGAAATCTCCCTCCGGACGTAGATTGTCCTGTGGTCGCTTTGGCTCATGACGTTCGCCGCGTACCACCTTGTAATCATCACGACTACGCATGTCCGTGAACTCGCCCTCGATGCGAAGATTATCCTCACGTTTGCACACTTCCACGCGGTCGACCATTGTGACTTTCTTGAAGTCATCCCTACGTCGATTGTCCCATTCGCCTTCCATCCGCAGATTGTCCTCGTGTCGGACCACGTCCATTCGTTCGCCGCGGACAACTTTGAAGTCATCCCGTGGCCGACCCTCGAATGTGCCCTCGGGTTTCAGGTTGTCCTCGGGTTTGATCGGTTTACGCATTTCGCACGGGCCAACATCTTGACGTTCGGGTCTAGCGAAGTCTCCTTCCGGTTTCAGATTATCCTCTGGTCGTTTCTGCTTTGGCCGTTCAGCGGGCTGGAATCCTGGCTTCTCTGGACGTTCGAAATCTCCCTCAGGACGAAGGTTGTCATCATGTTTAATGGGAGTTCTGCGTTCTGCTGGGCCATATTTATTAGCTGTTGGTCTTTCAAAATCACCTTCAGACTTAAGATTATCTGTTGGCATAATTAGTGAGCGTCGATCTGCAGGCCTATATCCTGGCCTATCAGGACGCTCAAAGTCTCCTTCAGGATGTAAATTATCATCATGTCTAATTGGTGTACGCCTCTCACTGGGACCAACTTTAGTTGACGTTGGTCGCTCAAAATCACCTTCAGACTTAAGATTATCTGTTGGCATAATTAGTGAGCGACGATCTGCAGGCTTATATCCTGGTTTATCAGGACGCTCAAAGTCTCCTTCAGGATGTAAATTATCATCATGTCTAATTGGGGTACGCCTCTCACTGGGACCAACTTTAGTTGGCGTTGGTCGCTCAAAATCACCTTCAGACTTAAGATTGTCTGTTGGTCTAATTGGAGAACGTCGATCTGCTGGCTTGAATCCTGGCCTATCAGGACGCTCAAAGTCTCCTTCAGGATGTAAGTTGTCATCATGTTTAATGGGAGTTCTGCGTTCAGCTGGGCCATATTTATTAGCCGTTGGTCTTTCAAAGTCACCTTCAGACTTAAGATTATCTGTTGGCATAATTAGTGAGCGACGATCTGCAGGCTTATATCCTGGTTTATCAGGACGCTCAAAATCTCCTTCAGGATGTAAATTGTCATCATGTCTAATTGGTGTACGCCGCTCACCAGGACCAACCTTAGTTGGCGTTGGTCGTTCAAAATCACCTTCAGACTTAAGATTATCTGTTGGCATAATTAGTGAGCGACGATCTGCAGGCCTATATCCTGGTTTATCAGGACGCTCAAAGTCTCCTTCAGGATGTAAATTGTCATCATGTCTAATTGGTGTACGCCTCTCACCAGGACCAACCTTAGTTGGCGTTGGTCGCTCAAAATCACCTTCAGACTTAAGATTGTCTGTTGGCTTAATTGGTGAACGTCGATCTGCAGGCTTGTACCCAGGCCTATCAGGACGCTCAAAATCGCCTTCAGGATGTAAATTGTCATCATGTCTAATTGGTGTACGTCTCTCACCAGGACCAACCTTAGTTGGCGTTGGTCGTTCAAAGACACCTTCAGACTTAAGATTATCTGTTGGCATAATTAGTGAGCGACGATCTGCAGGTTTATATCCTGGCCTATCAGGACGCTCAAAGTCGCCTTCAGGATGTAAATTGTCATCATGTTTAATGGGAGTTCTGCGTTCTGCTGGGCCATATTTATCAGCTGTTGGTCGTTCAAAATCACCTTCAGACTTAAGATTGTCTGTTGGCATAATTAGTGAGCGACGATCTGCAGGCTTATATCCTGGTTTATCAGGTCGCTCAAAGTCTCCTTCAGGATGTAAATTATCATCATGTCTAATTGGTGTACGCCTCTCACCAGGACCAACCTTAGTTGGCGTTGGTCGCTCAAAATCACCTTCAGACTTAAGATTGTCTGTTGGTCTAATTGGAGAACGTCGATCTGCTGGCTTGAATCCTGGCCTATCAGGACGCTCAAAGTCTCCTTCAGGATGTAAATTATCATCATGTCTAATTGGTGTACGCCTCTCACTGGGACCAACTTTAGTTGGCGTTGGTCGCTCAAAATCACCTTCAGACTTAAGATTGTCTGTTGGCATAATTAGTGAGCGACGATCTGCAGGCTTATATCCTGGTTTATCAGGTCGCTCAAAGTCTCCTTCAGGATGTAAATTATCATCATGTCTAATTGGTGTACGCCTCTCACTGGGACCAACTTTAGTTGGCGTTGGTCGCTCAAAATCACCTTCAGACTTAAGATTGTCTGTTGGTCTAATTGGAGAACGTCGATCTGCTGGCTTGAATCCTGGCCTATCAGGACGCTCAAAGTCTCCTTCAGGATGTAAATTATCATCATGTCTAATTGGTGTACGCCTCTCGCTGGGACCAACTTTAGTGGGCGTTGGTCGTTCAAAATCACCTTCAGACTTAAGATTATCTGTTGGTCTAATTGGAGAACGTCGATCTGCTGGTTTATATCCTGGCCTATCAGGACGCTCAAAATCACCTTCAGGATGTAAATTGTCATCATGTCTAATTGGTGTACGCCGCTCACCAGGACCAACTTTAGTGGGCGTTGGTCGTTCAAAATCACCTTCAGGTTTGAGATTGTCTTTTGGCATAGTTGGAGAACGACGATCTGCAGGCTTGTATCCTGGCCTATCAGGACGCTCAAAGTCGCCTTCAGGCCGGAGATTATCCTCTGGCCGCTTTTGTTGTCGACGTTCAGCAGGCTGGAATCCCTGTTTATCAGGACGCTCAAACTCTCCTTCAGGACGTAAATTATCGGTCTGTCTAATTGGTGTACGCCTCTCACCAGGACCAACCTTAGTTGGCGTTGGTCGTTCAAAGTCACCTTCAGACTTAAGATTGTCTGTTGGTCTAATTGGAGAACGACGATCTGCTGGCTTGTATCCTGGCTTATCAGGACGCTCAAAATCTCCTTCAGGTTTGAGATTGTCTTTTGGCATAGTTGGAGAGCGACGATCTGCTGGCTTGAATCCTGGCCTGTCAGGACGCTCAAAGTCTCCTTCAGGATGTAAGTTGTCATCATGTCTAATTGGTGTACGCCTCTCACCCGGACCAACCTTAGTTGGCGTTGGTCGTTCAAAGTCACCTTCAGACTTAAGATTGTCTGTTGGTCTAATTGGAGAACGTCGATCTGCTGGCTTGTATCCTGGCCTATCAGGACGCTCAAAATCGCCTTCAGGTTTGAGATTGTCTTTTGGCATAGTTGGAGAGCGACGATCTGCTGGCTTGAATCCTGGCCTGTCAGGACGCTCAAAGTCTCCTTCAGGATGTAAGTTGTCATCATGTCTAATTGGTGTACGCCGCTCACTCGGACCAACCATAGTTGGCGTTGGTCGTTCAAAGTCACCTTCAGACTTAAGATTGTCTGTTGGTCTAATTGGAGAACGACGATCTGCAGGCTTGTATCCTGGCCTATCAGGACGCTCAAAATCTCCTTCAGGTCTGAGGTTGTCCTCTGGACGTTTTTGTTGAGGACGTTCTGCTGGACGGAACTCTGGTCTGTCTGGACGCTCAAAATCACCCTCTGGACGAAGATTATCCTCTGGTTTCTTCTGCTTGGGCCGTTCAGCAGGTTGGAAACCAGGCTTCTCCGGCCGCTCGAAATCTCCTTCTGGTCTCAGATTGTCATCGGGTCTGATTGGAGTTCTGCGTTCACCTGGACCAACCTTATTTGCTGTTGGTCTTTCGAATTCACCTTCTGGTTTGAGATTATCCCGTGGTTTAGTTGGCGTCACACGTTCAGCAGGTTTGAAACCTTGTTTCTCGGGTCTGTCGAAGTCTCCCTCTGGTCTCAGATTATCCTCAGGACGTTTCTGCTGAGGACGCTCTGCTGGTCGGAACTCTGGTTTATCAGGCCGCTCAAAGTCTCCTTCAGGACGTAGATTGTCTTCGGGACGTTTCTGTTTTGGACGTTCACCAGGACTGTACTTTGGCTTATCTGGTCGCTCAAAGTCGCCCTCTGGACGCAGATTGTCATCGGGTCTGATTGGAGTTCTGCGTTCACCTGGTCCAACCTTCGAAGGTGTGTGTCTTTCGAATTCACCTTCTGGTTTGAGATTATCCCGTGGTTTAGTTGGCGTTACACGTTCAGCAGGTTTGAAATCTTGTCTCTCGGGTCTGTCGAAGTCTCCTTCAGGACGCAAGTTATCCTCTGGCCGCTTCTGCTTGGGTCGCTCAGCAGGCTGGAATCCTGGTTTCTCCGGTCGTTCGAAATCTCCTTCAGGTCGTAAATTGTCGTCGTGTTTGATGGGGGAACGTCTTTCACCTGGACCAACTTTAGTGGGCGTTGGTCGTTCAAAATCACCTTCAGACTTAAGATTATCTGTTGGTTTAATTGGTGAGCGACGATCTGCAGGCTTGTATCCTGGCCTATCTGGACGCTCAAAGTCACCTTCAGGTTTGAGATTATCTTCGGGGCGTTTCTGTTGAGGACGTTCACCAGGCTGATACTCAGGCCTATCAGGACGCTCAAAGTCGCCTTCAGGACGCAAATTATCCTTTGGTCGCTTCTGCTTGGGCCGCTCAGCAGGCTGGAATCCTGGCTTCTCTGGACGTTCGAAATCTCCTTCGGGTCTCAGATTATCATCATGTTTAATTGGTGTTCTCCGTTCGCCTGGGCCAACTTTCGTTGGAGTTGGTCTCTCGAAGTCACCTTCAGGCTTAAGATTGTCTCTTGGTCTAGTTGGAGAGCGCCGATCTGCAGGCTTATATCCAGGCCTCTCAGGACGCTCAAAATCTCCTTCAGGTCTCAGATTATCTTCTGGGCGTTTTTGTTGAGGACGCTCTGCTGGTCGAAACTCTGGTCTGTCTGGTCGCTCAAAATCACCTTCAGGTCGTAGATTGTCTTCTGGTTTTTTCTGCTTGGGCCTCTCAGCTGGACGGAATTCAGTTTTCTCGGGTCGCTCAAATGTTCCTTCAGGTCGTAGATTATCCTCTGGACGTTTTTGTTGCGGTCTTTCACCTGGACTGTAGCCTGGCTTCTCGGGACGTTCAAAATCACCTTCAGGTTTTAGATTGTCCCTGGGCCTCGTGGGTGATGGACGTTCACCAGGTCTATAGCCTGGTTTCTCTGGTCGCTCGAAGTCACCCTCAGGCCGGAGGTTATCCTCGGGTCGCTTCTGCTGAACACGCTCTGCAGGTTTGTATCCAGGTTTCTCGGGTCGTTCAAAGTCACCTTCAGGACGAAGATTGTCTTCTGGACGCTTCTGTTTGGGCCTCTCCCCTGGACTGTACCCTGGCTTCTCAGGACGCTCAAAATCTCCTTCTGGTTTCAAATTATCCTTAGGTTTCGTTGGAGATGGTCTTTCCGAAGGCCTATACCCTGGTTTTTCAGGACGCTCGAAGTCGCCTTCAGGTCGCAGATTATCTTCGGGTCGTTTCTGCTGAACACGCTCTGCAGGTTTGTATCCAGGTTTCTCGGGTCGTTCAAAGTCACCTTCAGGACGAAGATTATCTTCTGGACGCTTCTGTTTGGGCCTCTCCCCTGGACTGTACCCTGGCTTCTCAGGACGCTCAAAATCTCCTTCTGGTTTCAAATTATCCTTAGGTTTCGTTGGAGATGGTCTTTCCGAAGGCCTGTACCCCGGTTTTTCAGGACGCTCGAAGTCGCCTTCAGGTCGCAGATTATCTTCGGGTCGTTTCTGCTGAACACGCTCTGCAGGTTTGTATCTAGGTTTCTCCGGCCGCTCAAAGTCACCTTCAGGACGCAGATTATCCTCTGGCCGCTTTTGTTGAGGACGTTCTGCCGGTTTGAATTCCTTTTTCTCTGGCCGTTCAAAATCTCCCTCTGGTTTCAGATTATCCTTTGGTCTCTGCGCTTGCGGTCGTTCCGTCAGCTTCGGCACAAAGTCCTCCCGCGACTTGGGTCTTCCATCAAACGGACCTTCTGGTCTTAGATTGTCCCGGTGTATCACTACAGTCTGCCGTACGTCCGTATTATCGATCGTCTTGTAGACATCTTGTGTTGTGGTTGTCGTTTCTGTGTTCTCTGTTGAATAGAACTTGTCCGTGTCGTCTCTCGTACACGGTGTACGTCGGTGCGGCTCTACAGGTGCTGTTTTCTGGGTATAGTCCACCGTAGACGATGTGTCAAACGTCATGTCACCTTCTACTATCAAATTGTCTTGACGTTTCTTCACAATTGTCGTCCGTTCCACTGTCGAATAGTCGATGAATTCTGATTTATTGGTAGTGTCATCAGTGAAGTCACCCGCTAGTTTCGTAAAGGTGTTGCGTCGAATTGGACTTGGACGATCAGTGGGCTCGCCGGTGAAATCTGTTTTAGAAGTTGTGACATCTGTAAGGAAGAACATTGCAAAACATATTTATAAAACTTGTTGCTAGCATTTTACCTGTAAAATCTCCATGAATGATAATATTATCTTCATGTCTTGTGATATCCGCACGCTCACCACGAATCACCCGATAATCCTCGAAAACATTTCTCGTCCCGGTGAACTCTCCTTCAGGACGCAGATTATCCTGCGGTTTTGTGGGCCGCTGTCTCTCAGCGGGGCTCCATTTCTCTGGAGTACGTTTCTCAAAATCTCCCTCAGGACGTAGGTTATCCTGGGGCTTTTTAACTGGAGCGCGGTCACCAGGTCTCCAATCTTCCGGCTTTGGTCGTTCGAATTCTCCTTCAGGACGCAGATTATCCTGGGGTTTCTTCGCCAGGGGACGATCACCAGGTCTCCAATCTTGCGGCTTTGGTCGTTCGAATTCTCCTTCAGGACGTAGGTTATCCTGGGGTTTCTTTATAGGAGCACGGTCACCAGGTCTCCAATCTTCCTGCTTTGGTCGTTCGAATTCTCCTTCAGGACGCAAGTTATCCTGGGGTTTCTTAATAGGAGCACGCTCGCCTTGCAGCGGTGGATGCTGGTACTTCCTCTCGCCTGTGAAGGGGCCCTCCAGGTGCAAGTGATCCTCTGGTTTATGCGGACAGGTATGTCGTCTACAAAGAATTACACGTTTAAAACAATCTTATTCACTCAAATATCCATACTCTTTTAAAAATCAAGTTAACTGTAGATTTAGATACACATGCTGTTGTTTTGCTCACAGAAAACAAATGACAACGACGATTTATGTTTTTGGCATTTCAGGAGTTTATTCAACTGTCTTATCTGTCAAATGAAATATTTACGTAGCCTACTTTTTGAAGACGGCGGAGTTTCTCGGGCAAATATGTTTTTCAAGGTTACACAATTTTGGACAGCGCACGCAAATCTAATTTCGGAAAGATCTCGTGTGCCCTTTAAGCGTATTAAATACATACATACAATTATCTCCAGTGGCGTAGCAGTTGTCTAATAGAAAAAGGAGGCGACATTGCCCGCAAAAAAGCACTAAATTTATGATGATTCGCTATAAGGCGCTTCATGCAGATACAATTACGGAAATTATGGATCAATTTATAGACAATTATCTCGTTGAACGCTGAAACGTATTCCGCGCGTTAATCGAATTGTGTACATTACAATGGAAATATAATACTAAGCTGAAGTTTTGAGATTCACAAGATAAACATACATTTGTAATGACAACAGATATGGATATTAATATTAAAATCAATTCTCTATTTATAGATTATTTATTTAGTGCCCTATAATGCCTTTTTATAATTTCTAAAGCGCGAGTAATTCTTCAGGTGGAATATTAATTTATAACCCGGCGAATTTTAAATATGACAATATCGTTTTAATTCAATAATAACTTTAATTCTGTTAATGATTGTTCATATTTGGTGTATGTATTGGTCATTTTCTATCTCTCTCTCTCTCTCTTTCTCTCTATCTATCTCTCTCTGAAGTTGATGTTTCAGATAACAATCATTGTTGTTTGATTATTTGAAAGCAATACACCTAATCATCTCTACACGTGTAGCACAATCGTTAATATTATCAGATATATTGATTGTCATACGTCTAGCCATACATATATACCGGGTGTCCCAAGAAATCTGGGACATGGGGAATTAACACGTAAAAATACCTGCAATTTTCTCCTGATCTGTCATCAAAATGCAATATTGCAAACTTGAGTTACTCGATATACAAAAATATTTGCGCATTGAATATTGTGCAGTTTTTAATTCTGAACAACTTTTTTCTTTACACTTTTGCTCTAAAATGCGTTGTTCAGCCCGTAATCACGGATTTTTCTATATTTACATATTAATTCCTTGTGTCCCAAATTTCCTGAGACACCCCGTATACATCACAATTTTTCTCTAACTTTATTATAAAGTACATATCTCCAAATAAAGCTGATTTTATCGAGTGCATTTTTTGTTCTGTACATTTCAGATGAAGTAAATTTGTATCTAGCGAATATCAAATAATCAAATATTTATACGCACTGTATTTTATTTTAATTGGGTGCTTCTGGGGGATGGGGTTAGCGCGCATAGTTTATCGGGGCCAGGCTGGGTTACTGGGACAAGTGCGTGGCCCCATTCAAATATAGAATTTCGCGTGATATTTGGTTATAACTTTACTTGAAATTATTAATTACTACAAATCTATTTCACCTGTAAAAAAAAAGTATATTTAACAACAAATAAAATACTAGAAAAAAAATATGAATCTGTTAAATATTAATTAAAAGACTATTGTAAAATCACGTTGATCTTAAATTTCACATTAAAAACATACTTATCATCGTCGTCATCCTCTTCATCTGATAGTTCTTCTTGAAGATTATCGTGCAAATTTGAGTTAAAGTACAAAAAAGGCATACGCAGAGTATACAGTGACGTCATAGCCACTTGACTTTCTTATACACAGTGTATTTTTCACATTTTTAAACGTAACTGGGAAAAATTTCTATAATTTTTAATCACATTATTATTATTTGAGTTATATTCGTACATAGTTGGTGATTATTATTGAAGAATCGTCAGTTTAATGAGCAAAGATTTGTTAATTTATATTAAAACATGGTACATTTAAATACTGTTATGGTTATTATTTATTTTTGAAAAAGATGAGCTACAGGTTTCAACTGAAAATCCATTTCAGTGGCAAATATTAATGATTCAGGCATAAAACCTACTGAATATCATTAATCATTCAATTAGGCCTTAATATGGATCAGTTAATAATTTATCACTTTCGTAATTGTTAATTAAAAACCTCAAAACGAATTTTAACCAAGTATCTTTTAACAGTTTAACAATATTTATATATTAATTTAACGTTCAACAAATATATTTTCGTTCTTTTTTAAATAATTTTAATATATATATTATTTTATATACATTTCTGGAGCACAATCAATAATTATTCAACATATTACTAATTCTTTTTATCAGCGATAGTTTTCAAAAAATAAAATAACTTAAACAGATTAACGATTGTAAGATGATCCGCGAGTGCTGTGACTGAAGGATGCTCTTTTGTTGAAGATAACAGCGCATCGCGAGCTGTCAAAACTAGAGCGATTCTTTCACATGTATTTACGTAGCTTATTACATATTAATCATTTTAGTTAGGTGCACGTACACGTACACACACTCACTCACACGTACAGACGCCAGCACTGTGCGACTAGCTGGACGCCTCGCGACGCTAGTACTGAAGCACCGGACGCTCAGTACAGAATCGACGCCATGTTATCAAACACCTAATCTTCTCTCTCACTCGCCTTGGCTCGCCAGCGATTGTTAAAATGTTTGGGATCATTGCAAAATAAAATAAAAAATACAAATACTAAATTTTAGCGCGAAATTTAAATCAGCGCATTCCTACTATACCGACTGGGCGACAAATGGCGTATTATTCCCTGCCCGTTGACAGCTAATGACAATTAACAGAATTTCGAAGGGATTTGAAGCCGAAACTTTCAACAAAATAAGCATCCTTTTTTTGTTTTGAGAAAATTATTTTTCGTTTGAGAACTGCTGTTGTAAACTTTGCATCGAATTTCGATATCTTCCTCCGGTCCTAACGTACGATTACGTTCAGTTGCGTTGATTTTGCGGTGCAAATACTTAATTGTGAACAGTTCGCAACGTGCTCAATCGATTCTAACCCGACTTTTAACAGTTTTGACAGTTCATCATGTATTTAGGTCACGCAGTTTGGCAATTGTTTTCATATTTACTGTTGCTCTTCTCGATTAGTTGGCGTGGAATAGTTGTCAAGTGTGAAGTTTTTTGTTCTTTGCATGATGTAGAAAATTATGTTAAACATGACATCGCTTTAATCGTAAGCGACAGAACATGCAAACACATTGACGGTGAATTATATGGTAAAAGTGAAAATTACACACTACAGTATGTAATATACATACATATATGGATTTATAAATGAGGTGTAACTTGTTTTTATTATATAATCATATACTTATAACATAAATTAATTCTAATTAGTGTCGTACTAATAAATACAAAGTAATTTTAGGTTAAGTCGTGTAAATTCAGTTGTCAAAACTACAAATTATGTTTATAATTTGTGAATTTCGCATGTTTTTAACAAATGAAAATAGTATTGTGTACAAATAAGAACAGTGATGCTACAAATAGATTTTAAATCACGTTAAACGTAACTATTATCCTATTAACACTGAAAATCAATTCAAATTCTGCGTCATTTGCTTATCAATCTATGAAATATTTTTTCAAAATTATTTAATTGGCTATAGTTTTATTACTAAACGTTAATGTAGCAATAAATTAAAATAAAAAATTTAATCAAAATGCGGTTTTTTAAAAATTGTGCATTGGCGTAACATTTTTTTTTTATCTTAGGTACAACTTTTGTGTCTACGCCTATGAGTAATCCTTCACTTGTCCTGTAGACGCACTTAATGTATCTTTAATAGCCGATAATGATTTATTCATTGCAGTAAAAATAAACAACATAACCTTCAATGACATAACACAATTGTACATATGTTACTTCAATCGGTGATATCTTTGAAATGAGCCATTTTTACCACTTAAAAAGTTTACAAAAATACTAAACCTAAACCTAAAAAAGTTCAACAACCCAAGGTACCGCCCCCAAAAGTTGCGTAGGTGCTTCAAAAAAGTCGCCGGCCATTTTGTGAAATGAAATGTTTAACAAATGAAATGACTCACACATTGACTTGCCGTTTATGGATCAGAGTAGGCGAATGTGGTCGTCGGAGAGAAATAAGAGATTAACAGTTGTTCATAAAAAACATATTACGTGTCAGTTTGCGCATTTGGAGTGCAGTATTTTTTATGTAGGTAGAACTATTTTAAATACAAAGCCATTCAATGCTTTACAATTATATTTATGAGGAAGACCATGTAAAAAACGATAACTACGACTGAAATGCAAAACAAAAGACGGCGCAGTTTCTACTAAATTAGTTTGACAGTTAAATGTTTGTGGTTATGTGAACGGTGCAGATGTAAAAACAAATGCCATCTATCACTGCTTGTCATTGGCACCAGTGAGTTGTTAAACAACAAAAACTTTTGTTTTAAATAACAACGTCAGCATAGATTGTTATTCCGGCTGTCAGAAGAAATCACGGACATAAAGAATTAACATGTACATAAATCTAGAAAATCACGATTACGCACTGAACAACGCATTTTAGAGCAAAAGTGTAAAGAAAAAAGTTGTTCAGAATTAAAAACTGCACAATGTGATGTCATGTTCAGTGCTATTTATTGTTTATTGTGATTTCTACAGTGACATTCACACAACAATAACGGGTTGTAATAAAAGCAAGGTTATGTCATGTGGGTATATACGTGTTTGGATAATAATCACAGCCTACTAGCTTCAGTGTCCGGTGTATATTCATTATTTTCACACAAATATATGTGCATTTTAATTACTTTTTACTCGTAGACAGGAAATAGTTGTTAATTAAGCAATGTATTATTATGGAGGGGCGTCTTGCATCAGTAGTTTGTCAAGATTAAGAATGAAAATGCATAAAACTAACTATAAGAGTTGTATAAATATATGAAAGTGAATGAAACCGAAAGTAGTATACAACTTTGCTTTGTCAAACACGCAATTTATCCATTATTACATAACCTCCAATTTTCTGACAACTTACGTAACAAAAAAAAAATGCCAAATTGATTGGTCCCTTCCGAATATAATAGCGTTAGTAAATTAGACCATTCTGTATCCAGTTTTAAGGTCGATTTTTTACAGTTTTGTATCAGAATATGATGTCATCATTTTGTTTACGATATACTTTCAAATACCAAACCTATTCAAAGTCTATTTCCTGTACAGGTATTTGAAAATGTCATTGATTTTATAAAAACCAACATATTTTATATGTTCTTTTAATAAGTTTATACGATTTTAGATCATTATGCTTAGTATTCAATACATTTATGTGTTACTTGTAATGTTTATCTCGCGTTATTTGAATTTTAATCACGGATTTGTCATCAATTGTTAGTTCGCAATACTGCCGCCCAATACAGAGTGGCGACACCTTGCAACCGTTTATCTGTTGTTTGTTCTGAACAAATAAAATCTAGTGTAGGCTTTGCAAAAAGGAAATAACAGATGAAAATTCGCCTACAGCCGACCAAGATGGCGTCAAGATTTAATTACATTTAAGTGGGCCATGGAGGCCTTGAAACGGGCGCGTATGAGGTCAGTCTGAACCGTGCTAGAATCACCTTTTATGGCTGCACACACACACACGCACAAACACAAATATACCGGGTGTTCCACGAAATCAGCGACATCGGGAATTAACATATAAATATAGAAAAATCATGATTACGGGCTGAACAACGCATTTTAGAACAAAAGTGTAAATGAAAAAAGTTGTTCAGAATTAAAAACTGCATAGTATGATGCCATATTCAGTATTCAGGTATGTCTATTGTTCTTGTAATATTAACTTTTTTATATTAAAAGCTTGTGAGAATTTAAAATTCAACAGTAGACATATTATATTATATTATATATTGAGGTCCGGTGTGGGCAGGCAAATGGTTACTTTCCAAATCACCCAGAGTCATTGACACTACAAAGATCTATAGTTTGAGAGTTTTACGAATATTAGATGTGATCAATAACGAGTTTATAAACTGAAAATTGCTAGGGAAATATTTACTTTTACATATAGGGGTGTTATTAAACATTTTAATAATGCATAGAGACCTTTAGACTGAAACTTAGATGGAATAATACTCCTGGTAATATTAAATTCTCGTCTAGAACATTTCAATATAGCATTTTTATTATTAATATCGATGTCAGAACAGTTCAGTGGTATTTTAACTACACAACTAATAATTTGGCGATTAAAGTAAGTTCATTGTAGATTTCAACGTATTATTTTTGACAGCCACTGCTACCAACTTACAAGTGACAAGTGCAACTTCACCTTGAAGTCAATCAGCGAGAATAATTGCTAATATCAGGTCAATAACGACCACTTACAAAACTGTTTGCTCGGTTTATTAAACTAAATTTAAACTTATGACTGCGTGTCAAACCTTATAAGGTTCGTTCTGCACTTATGGAAAACGATATAATGAAGAACGTACGTGATGGTTATACTAAATAGATGAAGCATAATCACGATTCATTGCTAACTTCACTTCTATTACTGTCACAGTTCGTATGCAAATGTCAAACATGTTTAGTGTTTGTGTTTATACTTTGTGATTTCTTTCAAGAAGTTATTCATTGGTGAACATTCGTTCTTGTGGGCGGATGTATATTACATCTAGTGTACATTCAGAGTTTTTGTTCGTAAGAAGCCGTCTGTCAAATCACATACAAGATTATCCAATTCTGTTGGTCTGAAGTGCTCTGTAGGATAAAATAACATGGTGACATCATACTACCAGTTGACCCGTGTAATCTAAAACACTGGACATTAGAAATATTTGACCTTAACCCATTCGGCAATCACGCACGTCGAAACAATGTTTCCCGCACCGTACACGTTCAGTGAAACTACGAGCGAATGAACTATTGTCCAGAACATTTGCATCGACAAAAACAAGTGTGGGAATTCAAGTATAAAATACGTATTCACTTAGAAAAAAAACATTTGAATAAACCTTTCAAAGACTCACAGTGAACTTGCCAGTATAATTTACCCTCTAAATAGTCCTAAATCTCAGATTTTTTAAGGTTATAAAGTGTTTGACATTTCAACGAATTCTTGCGCAAAACATATTAGTCAAAACAAACTACAACATTATGTGATAATACACACTAATGAATTTCTGTGTGACGTTGTGTTTAGCAGTCTGCTAAATTTAAGTCATGACCCTCGAGTGCAATCATTTAATAACACGATAAATTACTTATAAAGCACAGCGCAGATTACAGTCGTAATCTTAATTAGTAAATTGCCAATTAGAATTCTACAGAAATGGAGACATTTGTCGAGGAAAATACAACAGTTACTGGCAATAAATGAGCCGGTCTGTTTTGATTTTAAAAGATTGGAAAAAAGAGACATTTGTCGGTGAAGCAAAATGCTTTGAAGCCTCGTGCGGTAACCAGTACGGAGAAACAGGTTTTGTAATATCACGCTGGTAACTAAATAAAGCAATGATGTCATTCTACACAAGTTTGAAAAAAACATACACCTTCAATACATTATGTATGAACACAAAATCTACAAGTAAATAAGTGTATTTGACTTATTGGGAGTGAAAGTGACGCATTTATATTGCAAATAACTCCGGTGAAAACCGAAGTATGTGATCTGTTTAATAAATGTACAAATAAATAAATAATAAACGTAATTATTGTGAGTCCTCCCGTGTGTATTTTTTCGTACTACGCCCCTGTGTTTCGCAATGCATTGTTGCATTCAGTAATAGCGAAGTTCCGCACTATAATTACACAGATTCTGATCTTCGTTTCCTTGCAAAGAACACTTACAGCGAATAGTAACAGTCCAGTTAATGCAGAGGAGAATGCATGGTGTGATGTTAGATATTAAAGACATACGACTCACCCACAAGTACACATTTCACAGATACACTGCTCCTGGGGTTTGGATCCATGGGGATGTTTCCCGTGCGGCCCATGGGGTTCCCTAGGACCACGCTTGTCAATGACACGTTCGATGTTTGTGATATTCTTGACTTCATTCTGTAACCAAACACACGTTTATTTCTATGCTAACCTAGAATAATTGCCGAGCTTAAAAGCGATGCTTTCAATAAGCAGAGAAGATTACTACAAGAACAAAATCACAGGACAGATATAATCTAGAAAGCTGCTCCAAGAAAGACACACAAGAGATACTTTAGAAGCAAATAAATGTTCAACTTACAATATTTTTTATGTCAACCACAGACGTTTCATCAACAAACACACGATCCACCACATCGGTACTGTGTTTGACGTCAGTGACTTCATTGCGTCGGACATCGGTGAAATCTGTAACGTCCGTGAACGTTTTGTAGTCGACCGTCGTCTCGGAACGAACATCCTCGAAGACGGACTTCTTAATGTCCGTCTTCGAGAAGTTCTTGACGATCTCGTAATTCTCCGTGATGGTACTCGTATCGTCTGGGGTACGACCGATCGGTGTTTGGTCGTACGGGACGAGGTCACCTGGTTTACCAGATTTGGGACCATGGGGCCCGTCTTTTGGTCCTCGGGGTCCGGCACGATCGTCTTTTGGTCTGCCAGGTCCATCTTTTGGTCCGTCTAGTGGACCATCTCGTGGTCTGTCATGTGGACTATCTCTTGGACCTCGAGGTCCCTCTTTTGGACCAGCTTTTGGGCCGTCCCTGATAACTCTACCATCGCTAGTCGTATAATACTCGACCGTAGTCTGATTATCAACAAAGGTTTTGCTATCTTCATACACAAAATTCTTCACATCTGTGCTGCTGAATTTGTTCACCGTCTCATAGTTCTCCACGGTAGTGCTGCTCGTGTAATCATCAGGATACGAACCGTCTGGCCGCCGTCCGTACGGAGCTAGTTTATCACCAGGTCTGGAAGGATGCCCTGGATGATCCTTGTCCTGTGGATGTTTGCCAGAAGGTGTGTCTTTGTCTTGGGGTGATCTTCCAGAGGGAGTGTCTTTATCTCCTGGTCGTCTTGGTCCGTCACGATCTTGAGGTGATCTTCCAGAAGAAGTATCCTTGTCTCCTGGACGTCTTGGAACATCACGATCTTGAGGCGATCTTCCCGAAGGAGTATCCTTATCTCCTGGACGTTTTGGACCATCACGATCTTGAGGTGATTTTTCAGAAGGATAATCTTTATCTCCTGGACGTTTTGGACCATCACGATCTTGTGGACTTCTTTCAGAAGGATAATCTTTATCTCCTGGGCGCTTTGGACCATCACGGTCTTGTGGACTTCTTTCAGAAGGATAATCTTTATCTCCTGGACGTCTTGGTCCGTCACGATCTTGAGGTGATCTTCCAGGAGTATCCTTGTCTCCTGGACGTCTTGGACCATCTCGATCTTTAGGTGATCTTCCAGAAGGATAATCTTTATCACCAGGTCTTGAACCATCAGGTGTTTTTCCGTACGGCAATGCTTTATCTCCAGGTCTGCCAGGCTCTTCCGGCCTTCGGGGACTTCCCGAAGAATCCACAATAGTGTAACTCTCAATCACCTCTTTGTTGTCAACAAACGTCTTGGAATCTTTCACCACCTTCACATCGGAACTGGAATACGTGTTAGACGTTTCATAGTTCTCCCTGTGCGTAGAACTCGTCGGTGAATGAGGTCTGCCATCTTTCGGCACAATGCGATCACCTGGTCCACCGCCGGGACGTCTAGAATCGTCCACAGGTCGACCAGTTTCACGAATGATCTTCTGCCCTGTGCCATCGTCAATAATTGTATAACTTTCCGTCATGATCTTACTGTCGGAGAACGTCTTCGAGTCCTGGTAGACTGTGGTCTTGGTATCGGAGAATTGGTTGACGGTTTCATAGTTTTCTACTGTAGAACTGTCGTAGGTGGATTTGTCGCCTGGCACAAGTTGACCTGGTCGACGATCTTGTGGGGTTCTGGATCCATCAGGTCCATCTTTTGGGCCATGAGGTCCTTTGGGTCCATCTTTTGGGCCATGAGGTCCTCCAGGTCCATCTTTTGGGCCATGAGGTCCTCCAGGTCCATCTCTAGGCCCACGAGGTCCTCCAGGTCCATCTCTAGGCCCATGAGGTCCTCCAGGTCCATCTTTTGGGCCATGAGGTCCTCCAGGTCCATCTCTAGGCCCACGAGGTCCTCCAGGTCCATCTTTTGGGCCATGAGGTCCTCCAGGTCCATCTCTAGGCCCCTGAATACCCCGTTCATCCGTAACATTAACAGTACGACGATCGTCAACCATCGTAGACGATGTACGTTCATCAACGAATGTCGAAGATAATTGCGTCGAATCCGTAGTATAATTCTCTCGGCTGATCTTCTCATCCCTGACCGTATCAGATGTTGTACCCGGCCTCTGAACAACCCCTGTAGTCGTAGTCGGTGTATCTCCACCTTTAGGTGACCGCTCATCACCTGGTTTAGCCTGCTGTGGTGTTTCATACGTAAACTGTCCATTCCAACCCGACTTCCCGTAGTTCCTGTCATTCGAGTAGACAATATCAGTTGTATCATCGATCACCTTACCATTGGAATCGTAAATTATCCTCGTACGAGTCTCCGTTGTTTTGCCACCACCAATCACATTCTGTGTGGCTTTCGTGTCATACACGTTCTTCACCACCACATTGTCCACGTGGCTCGTTGAACCGCCGTAGAAGTCCTTCGAATCCGTCACCTGAGTACGCTTCGTCATGTCCTCGGTAGCACCCCGAATTGGCGTCCCATTCTTGTCGTATCGCGTTGTCGTTTCAGTCGTATAGTCTGCCGTTGAAGTGTTGTCGAAAAAGTTCCTTGAATCCGTCTTGGTCTGGGATTTCCTTGTTGCTTTATTGTCACGTTTCTCCAACACGAATGTGCCGTCCCAATTAGTATCAGTACGTGGTTTCTCCTTCGCAGTGTTCTCAGTATTAGTTTGGCCAAAAAAATTACTACTATCGCTTGACGTTTGTGATTTCTTATTAGTATTCAGCAATGATTCGTTGGTAGCTTGCTCGTTGGTGATGAATTGTTGGGATGTCGTCTGACCAGGATGACGACCGGTGAGTTTCGAGTCTGTCATGTGTCGAGCATCTGTTCTTTTGTCATCAGTCACCGAGGTTTGTTTCGTTGTTACGTCAGTTGCGGATGTGCCGTAGAAATTTGTCGAATCGGTTTTGGTTTGATTCGTACGAACATCTTTCGATGTCTCGTAGGTGAATTTTCCATCCCAATTGGTATCATTTCGAGCTCTGTCAGTAACATTTGTTGTTTCTTGAATTACTTTACCAGTTTTGGAATCAATTCCGACGTCTTGAATGGTTTTACCAGTTTTGGAATCAACTTTACTGCTGTCTTGAATTATTTTGCCAGTTTTCGAATCAATCCTGACGTCTTGAATAGTTTTAGAATCAATTGTACTGCTGTCTTGAATTACCTTACCAGTTTTCGAATCAATCCTGACGTCTTGAATCGTTTCAGAATCGATTGTACTACTGTCTTGAATTATTTTACCAGTTTTGGAATCAATTCGAACATCCTGAATAACCTTACCAGTCTTCGCATCAATCCTGGACGTGTCCAGTGTTCCAGATGTGCCGATAATGGACGACACATCCCTCGTTGTATTGTCCGACACTGCATAATTCGACGTTGCCACTTTTCCATCAACATTATGATACTCGACAGCATAATTAGACGATGTGCTTTTGGGCTCCACCAATGCAGGATTCGCCGAATCATACACGGACTTCGAATCTGATCCTTTCTGCACATGGTGCACTTCTGTAGGAACATGTGTTCCACTCCTCGACGACATATGTTCCTCAGCAGCTGAGGCGTTCTCGAATCCACTTTCGTGGTGTTTGCTATCGACAATCCGTTCCTTCCCGTCGACAATCTCAATCACATAACTCGACGAGCTACTCTTGGCCATCGAGTAGCTCTTTTTCTGCGAAGAACTGGACGCTGACGTCTCCACCACTGTGCTACCATCCTTCACGTTGACTTGGTTGTCCTGCAGCTTGATTCCTGAAGCATTTGGGCGGTGTTTCTGCACAGGTTTCTCATAGACAAATTTGCCGTTCCAAGACGAATCACCTTCTTTCTTATTGTAAGCAATCTCCCGAGGTTCTGTGACAGTATACCCGGTGTTTCCGTCCACAAATCCAGTATTTAGGACATTAGACGATGTGGTCGAGGTCGAGGATTGATTCATCGTCGAACTGGATTCCATTTTGGAACTGCTGGTGGTACAATCACCATCCGCAATGTGCTGCACGTAACTGGTACTGCTCGTCGACGATTCAATAGCTGGATATGACACCGTCTGCGTGATTGTCTCACCTCCGTCACTCGTATAGTACGTCGTCACGGTCTCCACGCCGCCTCCACCAGGTGCAGAAGTGGTCACCACGTTACCTGGCTGGTCTCCTAGCTTGTACGTGACCACGGCACCGCTGACCGAGGCGTTGTCCGAGATATCCTGAATCTCCACGCCCGACGAAGACCGCGAGATGTCGCTGACATTCTTCACGCTCGATGCTGACACTTTTTTCGTCAACTTGCTTGTGTTATGCTGCGATGTGCTGCTTCCCGTCGCAGTACTCGTACTCGAACTCTTCTGTTTTGTTTTCGTCTTCGTGTCTTTCTTGTTTATCGTCATGGTTACTGGGGGGGCGGGCACAAACTAACAAAAACACACAACACTTCACAATTGTTTCACTTGCGCATGCTACGACGCTCACTTCAACAGTGACTGTTCTTCGTGCTTCGCAAGTGAGCTAGTCAGATGAACATCGCACGGCTGACCAATCAGAGGCCGGTATCCCCCAACACATACACACACACACATTCATGCAAGCATTTACATACACATATGTGTGCGAGTAACACATATATGGATATATCTTGCATTTATAAGCGAAGACCAATGATGTCAGAATTCGTTCGGAGAATTTCAAATCTTTTTCAAGTTTTTCATTTTTTCATCATTGCTTTACAATAACCATTTTTCACAGTAATGTATTTAAACTTTAAATATTACAATGATAAGTATAATGTTTATAAATTAAAAGCGATTAACGCAAAAATATTGTGTTTTTGTTATCTTAAAAACAGTCAATTTGACGTAAAAAATAGCAAATATTTGAACTACAGTGCCAGTAATAGTAATTTGTTTCGGAAGAGTTTATATTCAAAAAAAGATTTTCCCAAAAGCATTAATAGTTGTTGACATAATTGTTGGTAAATACCTACGTTAAATATAGTTATTTAAATATACTAAAATAGAACAATATCAGGAAGATACTGTCCAATCTCTGACATATACTGTGTAAAAACAAATATAAATAATTCTTTATTGTAAACAATTAACTAAACAATATTTGTGTTCAATATTTACCATTTATAGATTACAGACATTATCCTGTGTAATTTGTGTGCGAGTTTTAGAAATACAGCACATCTCTTGGTAGTAAAAAAAATACCTATTTTTGGATATAAAAAACGACAAAGACACTTCTATATGTTGCTCACTAAAAAAACACGTTTGAAACATGATAACCTTGGCGTTTTTTTTTTGTTAAATACACTTATTTTCTCTAAATTATCTATACAATATATTTACAAAGTGATAAAAATACACAACACACTTTTATTTACGACAATATTTTGTGAATTGTTATTTCATAATACCGGCTCTCAAAAATGTATTTTCGATTGAAATTGTATGAAAATTCGTTTGAAAATAGATTAAACTATCGGGAATTCACTGGTGCAAACAGAAATTAGATATTTTCGGCCGTTCTAAAGATATGGGCTGTCAAAATATCGGTAAATGTTTTAGTTATTATAAAGCCTAAAAAAACTCTTTTCTTGCAAATTTTCGTCATTAGTTATTGGGTAATATACTTCATTCATACTTTTAAATGTACATACATACACACATACGAACCTTTCACTTGTATTATTATAATAAATATACATCAGTTCTCATGTTTGCATAACCAAAATCACATTACCTGTGCCGAAACAACTGAACAACTCAACTGTCAAACGTATTATTACACGTTTATCAAGTTTGTGTAATAATAACCAGTGTTTTTTGTTAAAACAAAAGCAGAATTCATAGTTTTATACAGCATGTGTGCTAATGCCCACATTTATATGAAAGTATGACACGTCACACACCGCTGACGTCACACACAAACCTACATACAGACATACATGGTATAGCTCTTGTTTTCTCCCAAGACGCTGCTGCTATCTGAACGAAGCAGGCGTTGGACATTGCGTCTTTGTTTCATTGTTTTGACGTTTAAAAATACGAATGAGCACATAACAGATATATTTTAAGTTCGTTTCGAAGAAATACCTTTGGAAAATGGTAAAAGCGTGCTGGAAATGGACAAATGAAGGTCTGAAAGTGTTGTAAGGTGCTTATTTGAGGTAAACATGACCTTATTTGTAGTCAGTCTGGCTTCAGATGTTAATGAAATCACATTTCAATGAATGCACTGCTGGTCTGACTATATTTGTACGTGGAACTTTCACCCAGCCTACTATATGACCACGCTGTTGCGAAATTCAACTGTCTGTTGCAGTTTTCATTTATTGCTGACCGACAAGATTGATTTGAAAATATAATTAACTGCTAAATTTACTTTTAAAAAAACCATTCTGTTCTACGAAGCTATTCATAATGTTCTAAGTTTGGAAATTTATGTATTTACACTTATTTTTTGGGTTTAAATTAGACAATTATTTGACCACAAAGATTAACAAAGCATTATGACTGCATTTTTCACTGAAATACACAAATATATGTCATGGTGGTAATTGGTTAATAACGGGAATAGATGATACGTAGTTATTATTCGTAATTCTTTACAAAATAAATGAAGATGACACAGATTTTTAAATATAAATCTCACGTGTTAGTATTGAAATATTCATACTATCGTATCGTCAATTCTGCACATCTTGTCACGTAATACAGCATTCAGATTTAACACTTGTAACATACGTGTTTAGAATATATAAACAAACGTCAGATTAGCATTGTAGCAAATACACGAACCAATGGTTGCTGTATTTGCTACATTTTGTTCTGATAGCTACACTACCATATAATCAGTTCTATTTTCGAACGTTTACGTCATTAATTAAAGATAAAAACTTGAGAGTAGCCAATGCATTTATAATTTTGAACAAAAAACCACAGATTTCAAAGAAAATACTAAGAAGGCAATGACGTAATGATAGAAATATGTGCAACGTATGTATGTATGTTCATTTTGCACACTCATACAATTGCTGAACTGTTGTATACTAATTAAAAACGAATACAGTTTGAATTAAAAATGCACCCGATAAAAATTCAATTTTATGTAACGCAATAATTATTGATTATTGTTCATTAATAACATGAAAAATTGATTAACTTTGTACAATGAAGGCGCAATTGGCCTTAATTGAATAATATATCCATTTTGCAAATGAAAAAATATTCTTTAACAACAATTTTCAATGCAGTTTTATTCAAAGTAATATAAAATACAATAAGTATTAGGTGTAAATATAATAAATTTACCTGATACAATACTGTGACACTCATATTTGATAACCGTAATTGCACACAGAGATATTTAAAAATATTACTGTAAATTTGAGATATTATTTTGCGCCTGCTTAGAGGGCAACCCGTTCAACACTGGTGTGTTGCGGAATGCGGGCTGTTAAGGCGAACTGTTACCTGAGTAACGATATTTCACAATTTATATACGAAGGCGATGACCTGCAACAATGCTTGGCATTTCTATTGAAATTAAATTGATTTCTTGCCAAATAATAATAGCTATAGAATCGAAGATCCATTAAACAATAAGTTAATTATAATTGAATTCAAACCTAAACAATATGCATTGCGAGTAATCGGATATTAAAACAAGAATGCGTAAATATTTTTGTAATAAAAACTAATAATTATTTGCCAATGATTGTAATTTTATTTGCAATAATTCAAAATACATACTTAATATACATTTCACAGCAATACAATTCAAAGAAACTGATTCTATTTCATTTTATTTTATACGTCACCTTCGTCAGCTGTCAAACAGTTCCAGCGCTCGCCGCTAGATGTCACCGCCAGTGTCGCATCAGCAAGCGAGACGTGCGCAGCGCCTCTGCGCACTGGATCGACCAGCTGTTCCCGTCGTGTTTGTTGGGAAATACGGCAATGAAAGTGTATAGCTTGCACGTTTTATTGTGTTATTGTTCACGTTGCTGAAAACGTCTCACACACACGCAACGACGACGACGACACAGTGTAACAACGAACGTTCCCTACGAACAATTGGTACACTGCAAAGTTAAACAAACATTTGACATTTGCACGCACACATACACATCGTACGACATCTAGCTGCATTGACATTTCGGAGGGTTTTTTTTTCAGTGAAACATTTCGGTGAAAATACACGATCGTGGTTGGTGAGCGCGCGCGTGTGTGTGTACATATTATTAAATGGCGTCCTAAGGTTGCTACGAATATTCAACGCGATCAAGTGAATAAGGTGTTGTTGTGTGTTTTCTAGTTTTTATTCGGCGAATGTGAGTGCAAGTTTCTTTGTTCGCGCAAAACTGTTTCTGTGTGGTGGTACGTGGTTCCTAAATAAAGTATGGCTTCGGTTAAAACTAGCAGTGCACTGCGTGCGTTAGCAGTAGAATATAAAAGCTTGCAAGAGGAACCTGTCGAGGGGTTCTGTGTGAAATTGGTCAACGAAGATAACCTCTTCGAGTGGGAGGTGGCAATCTTCGGGCCACCAGATACGTTATATATGGGTGGTTATTTCAAGGTAACGAGAGAAATTATAACCATAAAATATACTCTGAAGTGACACGCAAGTATTAGTGGCTTTTATTTTTGGGCATTTCTCGTCTATTCTCTCAAGATTGCACACGTCAAAACGATTTCGTGAAACATGACTCAACTTTCTTTCCCGTCTAACGGTATTAATAATTATTAAACTAATGTGAATTTCTCCTTCCTGGTAAGGGGTATGGCGCGGGCGCGGGGGAGGTCTCTCTGCACATTTAATTTGATAAACATGTTTTTCAAATGTTGTTATGCTGTGCTGTGACGTGATATGTTTATCTTGTGAATTTATAACTCCCAAAATATTTAATTCCGTCGTTCAATTTAACGAAACCCGTATTCGATTTGACTGAAAATATTTGCATGTGAAACGGTACGAGTGCTTATTGATTGAAGTGCATTAGAAATTAATCGAAAGCGATCAACTATGAAATGTAATATGTTTGGTTTTGCAGGCTCGGATGAAATTTCCCGGCGATTATCCATATTCACCACCGTCCATACGATTTCTAACGAAAGTTTGGCATCCGAATGTTTACGAGGTAAATACACATTGAAAATTATCAACAACTGTCAATATTTTGAAAACCGCTGGTGCGTTTCTTTCACCTAAAATCTGTAACTGCGTTTTTTTCTCCGTGTTTCTTTTGTTGATTCGTTGTGTTCGCCTGCTGATTGGCCCGTAAATTATTGTTATTGACATTATCTGAACAGTTATTTTTGCGTAATTACGCATGGCCTGCTTCGATGTGAAACGAAACTATTCGAAACAAAACAACAACAATAAGTGCTGACGTAGATAGAGTGTAAAAATAGTTTATTTCTTATTAAAATGTACGTTTTTTGCGTATGACATTTGAACAAATGACACTACTGGGAAGAACCTTGATATATTTTCGAGGATATAACCTCACTTATGGACAAAGAATATTACGTGCAGTTGTACTAAATGTGTAAATAATAATTCCAGTGCCTGTATTACCTTAAACAGTAGTGTATTTTGAAGGTTAGAACTTAGTTTTGCATTTTATTGTACTAGTAAAGATTGCAATTTGATCTTTCATTGCGAAATTTATTAATTTAACCATGAAATATGTCTGAGAGTTGCGTTATCTTGTGAAAGTCTATCCGTGACCGCCGGAAATTATTTTTTCTCACTGATTAGTTATCACAGAACATTGTGACGATGGAAACATGCACTGATTTTCATTATCAGTTCAAATAACACACGAAAAATCATTTGAATTTAATTCCAAGAACCACAAATAGATTTTATACGAATCAGATGAAATGTAAAATATATTTTCGAGGTATAAAAATTCCTGGAAATGTGTATTTTCCCACCACAATCACTGGAAATCAATGGATTTTCCAATGAATTCGTATAAACCAATATGCAAACCAAGTAGTAATAATTAAAATACTATTAAAGATTAGTAACAGCTATTCTCGGGCTTGATAGTAATGTGGTTTACTAAAATTGCTAGAAAAATACACACTTTCTTTTGTAATTCTAGTTAATAGAATTTAGTAGCGTCTTGTTAGTATCACGCAATGTTGGATTGTATTTGCTAATGTTGTAATTCCGGTGTGAGCTGGCAAATTGCTCTTTGGCGATGCGCTGGCCGTTATCTAGGTCAGTGGTCGCCAAAGTATTTTGATCACGCACCCCTAAGACAAAACTTTTTTATTCGCGCACCCCTAGAACCCCACTGTAGACAGTATACTATATACATATATATATATATATATATATATATATATATATATATATATATAGTATATATATATATATATATATATATATATATATATATATATATATATATATATATATATATATATAACGTAAACATGGCATCAATTATTAAATAAAATAAATATATTTATGTTATTAGAACAGTTCACACAAGTATTTTTTACATTTAATTAACTTTTATATTTTTCTGGCGCACCCCCTAGTAACATCTCGCGCACCCCCAGGGGTGCGCGCACCCCACTTTGGCGACCACTGATCTAGGTTACTCTGTGTCCCCTCCCGCTGAGCAAGCCCCCCTCACCACCCCTCTAAGATCCCAGTATGGGGTCTAACAATAATTACATCATACCCACGAAAATACATCCATATTTTCAAAATAAATTCAAAAAAATTCTAATTTTTTATGTTACAAATAAATTGTCCTGCTGTGCATTTCTCAGTACCGTACTAGTTTATTCACGTAGCCACACAGTCTACAGGCCCGGATCAATGATTTTTCGTGCGGCATTCCGCGTGTTTTAAAAAATAATCAATACACTACTGCACTGGGTGACCCACAAATTGTCGGGGCTATTTTTGTGAGCGGGCCAAAAGGTTAATCTGTGTGGTAATCAGAAAAAAATCAGTCGGCGCAATCCACGTATAATGAACTCGCATAAGGTGCAAACCTCGCATATAATGAACGTGAAGCTCAGCTAAATACACATTGTACTAAATATTTACTCGTCGTAGTGTACACTCGGTTATAGTGGACCAAAAAGGGACTTTTTAAGTTCAGTATAAGCGGACTCGGCTGTGTCTACATACACTGTTATATTATTACGATTAGTTTCTAATTTTAGAAAGTACTGACTTGGCAACTTTTTGTGTTGCAAGCCGCTCGTTCATACACACACACACACACACACACACAAATATATATATATATATATATATATATATATATATATATATATATATATATATTCCGGATGGCCCAAGAAATCTCACCCATAGAAAAGTAACATTTAAATACAGAAACATCATGATTACGGGCTGAACAACGCATTTAAGAGCAAAAAATGCAGAGAAAATAGTTGTTCAGAATTAAAAACTACACAATGTGATGCCATATTCACGGCTCACATATGTTTGTATACCGACTAAATCAGCTTTGAATCACGCCAATCCAATGAGAGATCAATTGTTGCATGTATTTTTTTTTTGTTGTTACAACGATAAAACATCACAACACAACGGTTTTTGTGCGTCGCTGACTTTCGTTTGGTTGCAAATGAAGTGCGTGAATCTGATTTCAGTGCGTTTTTGAGGCACATATTCTATGGTTGTCGGCTAAATGGACCAAGGTCGACCGTTACATTGACTTTTCAACTATAAATATACCGTCACCAACGAAGCGAAATGTACATACATTGAGCACGTGAAACAGTTTTCACAACGATCAATATGCAGACAAAGATTCAAATATAGAAAATTAAATAGATTCTATAGGAATCCATGCACTTGTGACGGCTGTAGACGAACAATACATATATTCATCAATATGCCTGGCATTTATTTATTCCGGGAACACCATTATGGTATTAGAATTTCCATAAAATGTTAACAGAAGATTATCATATGATATCGCGAATGTTTGGGGAGACTATTGGGGATTAGTAGCCAGGTAAACTCGGGGACTATTGGGGATTAGTAGCGAGACTATTGGGGATTGGTAGCGAGACGATTGGAGATTAGTAGCGAGACTATTGGGGATTAGTAGCGAGACTATAGGAGATTAGTAGCGAGACTATAGGAGATTAGTAGCGAGACTATAGGAGATTACTAGCGAGACTATAGGAGATTAGTAGCGAGACTATAGGAGATTACTAGCGAGACTATAGGAGATTAGTAGCGAGACTATAGGAGATTAGGAGCGAGACTATAGGAGATTAGTAGCGAGACTATAGGAGATTAGTAGCGAGACTATAGGAGATTAGTAGCGAGACTATAGGAGATTAGTAGCGAGACTATAGGAGATTAGGAGCGAGACTATAGGAGATTAGTAGCGAGACTATAGGAGATTAGTAGCGAGACTATAGGAGATTAGTAGCAAGACTATTGGGGATTAGTAGCGACACTATAGGAGATTAGTGGCGAGACTATTGGAGATTAGTGGCAAGACTATTGGGGATTAGTAGCGACACTATAGGAGATTTGTAGCAAGACTATTGGAGATTAGTAGCAAGGTAAACTCGGGGATTATTGAGAATTAGTAGCCAGGTAAACTGGGGGACTATTGAGTATTAGTAGCGAGGTAAACTCAGAGTCTATTGGAGATTACTGCGTGGTTGAAAAAGTCAGTAATACGATCGTGGAAGAGACTATACTATACTTAGCACTGAGTAGAGCTGAAAATACGTATTTTTTTCCTGTGTTCCTGTGTCCGCCAATACCCAGAGGTCATTGCCTCACAGTACAACACCACACAACACATTCTTTGTACATCGGCGCACGATGTATAGTTCGTTTCAAAATGAATAAAATTGCCATCACTAATCCAATAAACACAATGGCATTTCAATGCTTAAAGTGTACTTTTAATTCGCCAACATGAAATAGATTTAATAAATAAACAAACACTGTAAATGATTTAAATAAAAGTAGCGTATATTTCTACGTTCATTCAGTCATAATTAATTGGGGTTTTTGTATGTAAACGTCGCTGTAACATGCGCAGTACATGGTCTCGTCTGTGTAATTTGAAAATTATTACGAATGTACAGATTGATTAACGAAAGTTGCCATTGTGTAGCTCAGTGTATAATGTGTGTGCTCAGCTCAATTCGTCACAGTTTTGTGTGTGTGTGATTGTTCTAGAATGGCGACCTGTGTATATCCATTCTGCACCCGCCCGTCGACGATCCCCAGTCGGGGGAGTTGCCCTGCGAGCGCTGGAACCCCACACAGAACGTCCGTACCATCCTGTTGAGCGTCATCTCGTTGCTGAACGAACCGAATACCTTCAGCCCAGCCAATGTGGACGCCAGTGTCATGTACCGACGTTGGCGAGAGTCGAAAGGCCGTGACAAGGAGTACGAGAACATTATCAGGTAATATCAACAACATTACCCGGTCTATTCAGCCCCAACAATCAACACGACACGTCAACAATGCACTGTCACTAGAAATTGCAACACTTCTAAGCCGGGCTAAAACAATGTTCTGCCCCATAAAAAACACATATTTACAGCGTACAAGTCGCATAAGAAACGTGTAATATCTGTTTTCAACATTGCCATCAGTAACGAACAAAATAAAGATTATAATAACGGAACGGGGGAGTAGAAATATTTGTTGGCATTTGAATTGCGCGCGCAACACAATCTTGTGCTGTTGTTTGATTGGTCGATGCGCGCGCGCTGTTTATTCAAAACAAAACACTATGCATGGCTACCCCACAAAGAAACAATTGCCGTAGTGTTGACAATTTAACTGCGCGCTCTGACGAGAATTATTAATACAATTTCAACGCTCGCTTTGACAGTTGAGGCTCTTTTGTTCAGAAGCCAATGTACGCGCGCGTATTTCTAAACATAACCTCAGTTTTCAACGGAAAACCCGTCAAGGTCATAATGGTGGACTAATTTTAAACAACGTCATTGTATTTATAATCACTGTTACGCGCAATGCTCAATGTTAACGCCACCACTCTAAGCACTACTAAATGTGACACTACTATTGCTCCAAAAAATTCAACTATATTTATTGAATCCGCAGAAAACAGGCGCAAGCCGCTCGAGTGGAGGCCGAAAAAGACGGCATAACGGTGCCGCTCACACTCGAAGATTACTGCATCAAGACGAAAGTCAAACCGCAAACCACAGAACCGTCCGTCGATATGGGCGACATCTACGACGATGATTACGACGAACTAGACGACGATGACGAGGAAGACGACGATGATGATGACGATGATGACCTGTCGGACGGATTCAAGGATGGCGACGATAACGATAGCGGCAATGGTGAATCATGATTTTAACCCCTAACAGAAATCACACACACTAACACGAAACTGTCAAATTCGATCCATTTGCGTCGCCATTTTCTTAACACACACGTACACGTACACACTATCACGGCGTTCTTATTGTTTCTGGTTATTCATCTAAATTGTCACACACACTCTGTTGTTGAAATGTTTTCTCTCAAATAATAAAGAAGTTTAACTCTTTGACAGCTGCGTAGGCGGCCATGTTGGTGCGTTTTTTTGTTTTCAAAACGACACGAAGATTATTTGTGTGTATATGTGTGTGTGTGGATATGTTCGTTCAGCTAAATTAGGCGCGAGTTTTTGAATGTTGAAAATTTTTGAATAACGTTTTTTAATGGTTTTTTTTTTATTGTGTAGAATTTTTACCGTCATTTTTTTTGCAAACAATTTGTGTTTGTCTCGTTACAGAATTACGCGATTCACAGTGATACTAACGGCGATGCTGAGAGATACTAAATTGTCCACTAAAATCAACACCTTACTAATGTAGAATTAATCTGTATTTTTTTTTTTATAGCATTACCTAATTAGTAATTAGTGTGAACAATTTAGTACTGCTTAGTACCGCTGTTAGTAATCCAGTTGTGAGGTTTTTTTATGTTTAATTTCTAAATTAAAAGTCCCCGTCTTAGGTGTGTAAGATTCAAAACTTGAGTATATATATATAAGTATAAGTATTGTACATAATTAGATTGCAGTGAACACTTATTTATTTTCTGGCAAACTTATTCTCCCCCGCCCCCACCACCATAATTCTCTCTGTCTCTCTCTCTCTCTTATATCCAGAAAAATGCAGAAACAGTCCGAATTCACATTAGATCCCTCTGAACTGCTACTGAAATCCCAATTGTTTCTAAATTGTCGCTGAAAATTTGCCCTTTTCCACCAAACGCCTGTTTTTATTATGTTTTCTCGTGTAATTCAACCTTGTTCAAGGTTATTGTCTGTAGCCACGCCTCTACCCCCACTCCTGCAGCTCGTATGCTCCGCCCCGCCCCAATCTTTAAGCTCCTCCCATAATCCTCCATAATTGTATATGGTTAAGTTTTTTGGGTATGCCGAATTTTTAATGTAATGTATGCAACAACAACAAAAAAAAAGTGTATTCCACCAAAATACAAAAAATCTAGAATAAGCGGTAACTGTGGGTATTTTTTTGTAACCTGACCTTCAAATGTCCTTGATTTTAACCGTCCTGTGGAACAATTATGGTAAGTATATTAATTCTCTTTGAAAAATACGAATTTAAAACCGCATATGCATAGTTTTTAATGTGAAAACCGGGAATAAATATATTCAAATTGTTTAAAACTGTAAATTTTATTATAATTTATAATTGTGCAGAATTAATGAAAGCAATTCTTCGGGCCGTTTCTATTTCGAAAGTATAATTTAATTATATGTATTTAAGTGTATATTATTTGGGCTAATTTTTTATGTTCACTTTCAAATTTCGCGCGTGCGCAATGACCGTTAGTTTTAAAGAAAGTGTGCATGTGGCGTCGCGCGCGCGTTCCACGTATTATTACGCGTCCGGAAGTTGTGCTGGTAGCCGAATTCTCCGCTCCACTCAGGCGCTCACACACTTTTGACAGCTGGCAAATTTGCAATAGTGTGGTTGTGTTTTCCGTGTTTTTCTTTCGCTATTTATTATAATTTAACGCCAACGATGTCGTCGGGACAGTGGGAAGTCGTGGGCAGGAACAAGAAAGAGAAGATCAACAATCAGACGACAAAGAAGCCGGGAAAAGTGGACAAGAAGCGAGTGGCGGCCGCCGCGCCGAGAGTCGAGGATATTCGTAAGTTGGCCTGGAGTGCAATTTGCTTGTGTTTGTTTAACAGGAAAATACATTTAGTGCCGCTGTCACAAGTCAAGAATATCTATGCGAGCATGGGCAAGAACAAAGAGAACAAGAAACCCGCAGAGAAGGAGGTTAAAGTGAAAGAGGTGGTTAAGAAACCGGCTCCGAAGAAGCCGGAGAAGGTGCAGGAGGTTGTTAGAGCTAAGACGCCGAAAAATATCGAAAGTGCACTTAATATGGTATGTATTCGATGTTGAAATAGTGTTATAGTAACAATTATTGACCTGTTGTGTGCTTAACCTAAATTATTCGTAATTCAACTGCTGTATTTGTAACTTAGTTTAACAATTATTGAACTACAACGTGCATAATCTATTTTATTCGTGATTAAACTTCACAATAATACGTACTACAGTACATAAATTAAACTACCCGCGTTTTGACAGATCAATGTCCAAGAATTCAACGCCAGTTACAAGATGAGCAAAGATCGGTTCCCTGATGCGCCTCTTGTGTGGCTCAAAGAGCTCTCAGCCATTCTAAACACCAAATTAGCCCTGGAACCGAATGATCCAGTGTTTAGTACCAAGCCAGACACCTATCCGCTGAACGTAGTGCCTTCGGCGCTCAAACAAGTTATGGAGACGGCCGTCCAGGAAGCTGGCAATCCAGCCGTGCAGCTGTTCTTCGACATTACGCTGACGGCGATGGCGAATGACATGAGCAAAGGTCAGCCCGCACTTGGTCACAAGATCTGGATCCAGTTCCTGGCACAGAACAGCCCGCAATTGTGCAGTGTGAACCTGGAGAAACACGTTTCATTGCGCACGTCGTACCAGAATCGACAGCCCATCGGGCTGTCGATCCTCTGGTGCCTCGGACAGGGCGGGATTAAGGATTTTCACGTTGGATTGAAAGGTAAACGATGGTTAAAGGCGTTTTACAGCTTAATACTAACGCAGGCTAGTAAATGTGAGAGTATTTCTGCTAAAAACACACAAGTTTCGCTAGTAATAGTTGCAGATTTTAGTTGTAAACTGTAGTAGCAGTTAGTATGAAGGCGTACTAGCAATTTCAGCACTAAAAATCTATTTTTCATCCGTGTTTTGCCGCTAAATGTGCAACTTTTCTTGCAGTGTTTAAAGATTTCATGCTACCGTTGTTGGAAATGAAGAATTACACTCGGTTTATAGTGAAATACCTGTCTCAACTGCTGAGCAAACATGAGAATGTTGCGCTGAGCAAAGATAATTACGTGTTTTTACAAGAACTGATCACAACGAAACGTAGCATTCCAAATGACGTTGCACTGGAACTGACCGGACTGAACAAGCAACTCAAAGCGATGTTATTCGCCAAAGATGGCGACAAAAAGTACGCGGCGTTCTTTGAAATGTTCCTGGCAAAGTTATCAATCGCTAGTACGGCAGTTGTAAGGAATGACACGTGCGATACGCTTGCAATGTGTTTGAATAAAGATACAACATGTTACAATACCTGGAATCAACTGTATCCGAAGCAATACCAGCAAAGTTCCATTTTGTTGAAGTATATCAGTAAGTAATTGGAGTTTTTCTACTAACTGACACATTCCTAGAGCAGTTCTACATCGAAAACATACTTTGCAGATGATCATTGGAAGAAATTATCGCCGAAATTTGACAAAAAACTGTTGAAAGAACAACTAAACACATTCACAGTCACAAACACTGAACTCTTGGGTAAAAACAAGAAGGACACAGCCTTACAAGAGAGCATTAACATCTGTAAGGTAAGATAACCACACACAAAATCACTTTCAAAACAGTTATTCAACTTCAAACAATATTTCATCGCAATTCTTCACTTAAAACAATAGTTTATCAAAATTATTCACCCGTATGTACGTTTGGAAATGTAGTAGACATCTTTGTGAATAGATTAAACGGAAAATATTAATAGAAATTAGCGAGTAAATGTAAAATAACACGACAAATGTAAACGATTTGACAGTTCATGAAAGTACAGCCGCCATTTTGAATAACCGCGCTCGCGCGCGATTGCTCATTGGTAGTAAGAAGAAGTACCCGCGTTCATTTGTCTGCTGTCGGTAACTTACCGACCGAGCTGTACAACAGCTGTCAGTTCATAATAATTTTTTATTCGTGATTGTCTCTGCTACGTATGTGTGAATTTATTCGATAATTATACCGATTGCTGCGTAGTATTTACACATATTTACGTTGGCAGGTAAGCCGCTGTACGTTTTCAACAGAATTCTCAACGAAATACTACATTAAAAACGTGTGTGATTTCCTTGTGAAAATTTTTTCTCGTGAGTGTAGTTCATTGATTTTTAAGTGTACGATCGAAAATTGTATTGTTTTTACGCGTGTGTGTGTGTGTGTGTAATTCGACACGTTCGTACTTGACCTTTGCCGTAGTAAGGGTTAGAGATCAGTGTTTTTTTTTTATTTTCCATAGGTATTACTCGACAAAATGACTGTGACGAAATCATTCCCGTGGAAATCATTGAGTTTCACGCTGATTGTCATCGCCGGTTCTCTGTTGGCGTACGACTTCAATCGCCATGGGTGTTGGCCAAGTAAGTGATTGTGTTTTTACCTAAACTGTATAAAAATAATAATATCTTAGGTTATAATCTTTGCATTTACAAAAACCATCGTAATGTGAGTGAAATTACGTGGACTTTGGATTATTTAATGCGGTTTAAGCGAAGTTTAAAGTGAAAGATAATACTGAACAATTATTTGTGTAAATATTTTGCTACGATTCATGTTTACGAGTAATATTGTTTGCATACTATCGTCAATAAACAACTTGCTATAGATTACAGCAGATTACAAGACTAAAATATGACACAACAACAAGATTCTCATTCGGTTTTTATTCCCTCGTAATTCGTATTTATTCTGCAAATATGTAGAAACACAATCGGTCAGAACGTTGAAAGACATTGGTGTCTGGGATTACGGTGAAAAGGCTTGGGTACAGGCGAATCACGGATACAACTGGACTCGGCAACGTATCGAAGAGTACGCGCCCGGCTACCTGGATGCCGCCGGCGATGCTATCCAACCATACGTGGAGATGTCCCGCGATGCCGGGATTATCTTGTACAATATCGGGCGAAAATCGGTCCGCATTGTGCAAGCCAAAGTGCCAGTTATGTTGGAGTCGGTAAATATATGTATTTCGCTACAGAAATGTTTGTAATTTATAACACAAATGTACACTGTATCCAGCCACACAACCAACGTGACGTCATCGCTACACTGTCACTAGAAATTATGACGTCATGTGCGATTACGCGTACACCAGTTCTAAGCCGGATTAAAACAGTGTTCTGCCCGCACGAAAACACATTTACAGCGTACAAGTCGCTACAGAACGTCTACTGTAAACGTGTAATATCTGTTTTCAGCGCGCGCTACCATTAGTAAAAAAACAAAATAAAAATAATCTGATGCAAAATGAAGGACAAATAATCGAATAGAAATATTTCATTTAACATTATTAGTTGTATTAATCGGTTTTTTTTCCCGGGTATATTAATAGTAAAAAAACACTAATAAAATGTCGATTAAAAAATATGTTTACAAATACGTAGTGATGTTTATGCTTGTTAGGTTTTCCTCTGAATAGTGACGTCAATTGGTTGTTTGGCCGCATACAGTGTAGACACTATTTTTTTCTTTGTCCAAGTTTTCAATTTAGTAGTTGAATTAACAGACTAAGGTGTTTTTTTTTTTTTTTTTTTTTTTTGTTACATATTAATTTATTTTCTGCAGATTGAGAAGTACGCCCCTGGATTGCAGCAACAGGTGCACACTACATGGCAGAAACTCTCGACCACGACGGTGGATTATTGGAACCAGGGCTATAAATATGTGACCACCGAAATATTCGTGTAAGTTATCTTTTTTTAATTAATTAAATACAAGAACAATCAGCTCTTTTTAAATTAAATCGCCAGCGAAAAATTCACATCATATGTGGGTGTCAGTGGGAATTAGAAGCAGTGGGGGATTGTTGGGAATTAGAAACCATGGGGGTTATTGGGAATTATAAGTTGGGGGTTTATTGGGAATTACTATCAAGGGGGATTCTTGGCAATTAGTATCAAGGAAATAGAAGGTAATAATAGCTGTGTGTACTTTTAGTGGACAATTGGCCCCAGAGCATCTGCACAAAGTCCTCTCGACAACGCTGGATTCCACGCAAAAATACGCCACGGAATATTACAATTGGATCTGCGAGAAAATTCAAACAACAATTCAAGGCAAATAAACATCACCCACACACACACACACCCACACATACATACACAAAGTTTGTTACAAGCATTTGAATGAATGTTATACTAATTGATTGATACCTCTTGTTTTTTGCAAATCCACAACACATTTATGTCTATTATTCTATTTCAATTCCCTGTAAACAATTGCATTCGAGTCGATTTTGTTTTTGACATGCGCGCGAGCGACCAATCAGAAACGGACGACAACTGTGGTTGCTAGGATACAAACACCGTATAGGTTGTGCTATTGTATTTGAGTCGTTTTTGTTTTCGACATGCGACCAATCAGAAACGTTCAGAACTGTAGTTGCTACGATACAACAGCACAATTCAAACACCGCAGCCAATCAGAAACGTTTGACAACTGTGGTTGCTAGGATACAAACACCGCATAGGTTGTGCTATTGTATTTGAGTCGTTTTTGTTTTCGACATGCGACCAATCAGAAACGTTCAGAACTGTGGTTGCTAGGATACAAACAGCGCATGCGCGATACAAACGCCCGTATAGGCTGTTGTTTAACTTTTGTTTTCTCTCCATTATGGTAGATATATATATATTTTGTTATATTATGTTAATTTCTTGGTTATTTTTTTTGTTTTTTCGCCCCCTATACAGACGTGGATTATTCTCTATATTTAATATTTGTGATATTTAACATCATATATGTGTGTATTTATACAAATGTTTATTAATTTTTTCTTTTTGTTAAAAAAATAACACATTCCTTTTATACAAAAAAAAACGCAATTGTTGTTCGTTTGTATGTTTGTAATGTAAGACCAAAAATTAAGAGACCTGGATTTAATTAACACTGTTTATTAATTAAATTGCAGATTTTTTTTTGTTTCATTCCATATTAAATTTTACAGTTTACAGGAGAAAAAAAGACACAAATTTTTTTTTTTTTATATAATATTTATTTATTAAAGAATAGTTTGAGTGTATTTTGATAAATAATTTCACCCAACTCAGTGGGGGCCTCCTCTCGTACGGCTGCAATCACATCCAGTACGTGCCTATGTAACGTGAATGTTTGTTTTTGTAAATAAATATACCCCCCCGGAAAAAAAATGAGAATTTCACCCAGTTACCTGATGTTACCCGGTTCATTACGCCCTTTGACCACGGCGTCACCCGTCCATTTCTCCTTTTTCACACCCGGCATAATATGCGCACGCTCAATGAACCGAAAGCCCGCGTGCGTCGGTCGGATTTCGCACCAAGGGGAATCCGTCTCCACGAGAATTCGATCCTGTGGGATGGACTTGATGGTTGCGAGATTTTCTGCGGTTTTCAACGAACTAAAATGTGAAAAATGGCGCGAAAAGTGTTTGAAAATAATGTGAAATGTGCGAAAGTGTTTATAATTAGCGGGAAATGTGAAAATTAGCGCGGAAATGTGTTAGTGTCTGTTGAAAGTTTTCTTACCAGCCATTTATACCGATATAGTAGCCCATAGACAGAAATTCCGCGGCCTCGTGTACACTACCGTCAAAAGAGTGTACCACGCCGCGTAAACCGTCGTAATGTTTCAATATTTCCAGCAAATCTTCAGCCGCATCGCGACAATGCAAGAAAACTGGTAGGTTATAATCTTTACTTAGCGATAATTGTCGTTCAAAGTACCTTTAAATAAATATATACGTGTAATAGTGTGTGTATATATGTACAGAATTTATTGTGTACTTACTTTTTCTGAACATCTTTCGCACAAAACTGCAATCGAGCATAATCCAAACCACATTCACCGATCGCGACAACTTTCTGGCCGCCATCTTGTATTAGCTGTTTCAAACTGTCAAAATACACGTTAGGGTTCGTTCCGTTCGCTTCGAACTCGGCGCAGCGCGTTGGATGGCAACCTACAGTACTAAACAGGCGGTCTACACGGGAAAAATGGCGAATAAAATGTTCGATTTCAGACACAGACACATAGAATAGAATATAATATTACCGTCTGTTTCGGCTAAATCCAGAGCTGACCTACTTTCAGACAGACTCCCGCCTGTGATTATGATTTTCTGCAACCCGCAATCAAAACTGCGTTTTAAAACATTAATAAGATCAGCTGGATGTTTTCGGCTGCCATTATAAACACCAGAATACATCGCATCTGTCAGATTTGCACCGATATCTCAACAAAAAAACACACAGGTTAGACAAATATTATTTACGTACAGATCACGTGTATTACCAATAAAATTCACAGCTTTCGACATGATTCACGTAATTTAGAACACAAGGTTGTTTCACTACTAAATTTCGCACTTTTAATTTACAAAATGCACGCACAGTTTTTTCTGCAGACAACTGAATTATTTTTAGGTTACGTGTCAACTATGCGCTGTCAAAAATACTTCCGGGCTGTGTGGAATAAGTGTAAATAGAAGAAAACATAAATAAATGTTTCGTAAACGTAATGTATACGTAGCGTCTGTGATTGTATTGAGTGTGTTTTTCGCATTTACAGTGTACTGTATGTACACTATTAACTATGACAGCAGTAACAACACAAATGTGAGGTTAGCGGCTGCAGAATATAATATTGATCTGGTTGAACACGATATCACACTACGTGCGACAAATCTTCCAGAAGAATATCACAAGAAGCACGCAATAAGTGAACTGTATTTGGAGAATTTCTTCAAAAATCTGCAACACACGAAGTCTGTAGGGAATTTAAGTAAATTGTGGCAGGAAGCTGACAGATTAATCACGAAAGATCAGCTGTTTGACAGCAACTTTGCAGAGCTTGGAAACGTGATACACGCTCTCAAAACTGGGAAAATACTAGCAGCAGATAATTATTCCAAAGGAACACAACTTAAACTGTTGTTTAAACTAGAGGTAGGACAATAATACAATAATGCATTGCTTCTTTCTACGGGCAAACTGTTTTAGGGCAATCATTTAGCCGTATTTAAACCACAATGGTATAAAATAGACAAAGTTATACTAGGTGACGTGTACGCCGGCAAAGATCGTTTCGCTTCGGAAATCCTCGCGTTCTATCTGGCCGCCATCTTGGACTTACGATTAGTTCCGATTGCTACCGACCGAGCGGTGCACATCAAACGCGAACTACTGCCCGTTGCCACAGCAACCCTGAACAAAACAGTGTTGGAGAAACGAAACAAAACGTGCATCTATGGCAAATGTTTTTACTGTCAGCGCGAAGATCCAGTGTGCGGCGACCGGGGCGGTTACTTGACCGGTGCGATTTTGTTTCACATCCCGGGCAAGTTGCAATCGTTTCGGTCGCCATGGCAACGCACCTACAAAAACAATAGAAAAGCAGAGTGGGAGTTGCGCGCGAATTATTGTGTGTATGTATATATACATAGTTTGTGTTTTGTTTTATTTATTGTTTGTGTACTGTTCTCGTAGGAGTGTTAAGGCTAAATTAACGAACCAAAGGTTACTAGATTTAATCGATGTTGCCGTGTTTGACTTTTTAATTCAAAATGGCGACCGGCATCACTACGAAACGCGGAACGATAGAGTTGTGTTGATCGACAATGGCAAAGGTCTGGGCAATCCGTATGTACATCATATTGATATACTAGCGCCATTGTATCAGTGTTGCGTGTAAGTTGAACTAACAACGCTCGTGTGTGTGATGGGAATTAGAAGTGATTTATTTGCTTAGGTTAAGACACACTACATGGGCCAGACTGAAATTATTATCTGGTGGTCTCCTTCGAGAAGTTCTGCAATCAATACCAGAAGTTACAAATCTGGTAACCGCTGCACATCTTCAAGCCATAGAACAAAGACTAAATATTGTATTCGCGGCCGTCGAAAAATGTAGGTCACGGAATAAAGCATTTTTATAACTTTTGAATAAATAAAACTAATATTTATATAATGTTGTATTATTTCTGTACCTTTCCATAATTAAGACAAAAATTCACAGGAAAATCTGTCGATGAAAATTTAATCTATTATTTAATTTTTAATTCAAAATTTCGCGCCGTTTATTAATAAATAGAATGAACTGAGCTCCAAAACTAAAGGTAAAATCTGTTGCTACCTTCAGACGTGCTCAAAATGTAAAAAATTTAAATGCTAAATTCATGCTTATGCCCGTGACACACCTATCATACAGCATCATACACCGTCATAGAAACTATGATGAAAAAAACAGAACGCATCCGTTTTTCAAACTAAAATGACAAATATAAACCCAAACTAACGTAAAATGAGACACAAAAGATACGTGTGAAATGAGACACCTTCGTTTTATCATATTACAGTATGATGAAAATAGAGGAGCCGCTATTTTTCATCATAGACGGGTGCGTTCTTTTTTTTCATCATAATTTGTATGACGGTGTATGATAGGTGTGTCACGGGCATTATTCCGAAAAATAACGTATTTATAAAATAAAAATATTGTAGAATTTCTGGAGACCTCTGTGTGATTTAATAAAACAAAAATTAATAGGAATATTTATTGTATAAAGTTACATAATTTAAAATCAATTATTCTGCATTTCATTTAAAATTTGGCGCCTAATGTCAGAAAATACAATGAAGTGAGCTCCGCGAAGAAAGGTACAATCTGTTGCTGCTTTCACGTTTGTTCACAAGTACACTTTAGCACTAACTTCACACTTGGTCGTTGAATATTGTTGAATATGTCAGTTGGCTGTCAAAGTTAAAAGTTTTGAAAAATGCCTGCGTTTCCACTGGTGAAACTTGGCAGTATACTGGTCAAGCAGATCAGCAAACCCATTGCGAATTTCGCCAAAGAACGAGCGAAGGCGCATCCAATATTCCGAACGTACGTCTGCATGCCACCAGCTCAATGTAAGGTTAAGTGACTCCTGTATTGTTTAAACAAACGTCAACTCGTGTAATTCTGTGTGTTGTAGTATACAATTGGTGTGAAATCAAGTTGAAAATGTGGGTTTTGAACCTGGGAAAACCGGTGAACATTCCTGTACTCAGTGAAGCGATGGCTATCGAGCTGGGAGCAAACTTATTAGGGGAAGGAATAGTTTTTACAGTCGCAGCAGGTGTATTACTAGCTGAATATAACAGGTAACTGATGTTTTTAGAATACATAATCGTTGTTTTGTTTAACAAACAACTGTTGTCATAGTAACTTTGTTTAGTTTTGACGTAATAAAACTAATATAGGGTGTAACTTGATGTTATTGTTTATTTTTAACGTAGTAAAGTTAGTTTTGTGTGTACAATTCTACATTCTCTTGCTTTAGATCGTCGAAAAAAGAGGCAGCCAAAGAATTGGCCCGAAAAGACGAGATGTCTAACCTCATTTATCAAGTGCAGGAATTGTGTTTGCGCGTTGAGCAACAGGACGCTCAAATTCGGGAATTGAACAGAACTGTAGCAGATTTAGGTACGTAATGCTTTCTACAATTCAACACATTGTTTTCATTGTCGCACTGGGGACAACTGGGAATTAGCAGCAATGGGGGGGAGACAACCGCAGTAATGTTCTGTTGTTGTTGTTTTAGACTCGAAAAAGTCTAAATTCGGACTAAATTTCGGATCGAAAAATGGTTCGCCACCAACACCGCCGCCACCAGCGCCACCAATCATTGTGCCCGTCGCGAACAACACGGAAAAAACTAGGAGTCTGGGAATTGTGCTGTCTGCCGTTCATATGGTGGAACTAGAAATCATAGGTAACCATGAAACCAGACAAAATGGCGGCTTTCTGACAAATGCTTTGTTGTATATAGAAAACGATTTGTTCGAAACGTCAATGGCCGTGTAGCAATGTGCAGTTAAGTATTATTATTATTATTAAATTGTTTGTGGTGAATATTTTGTAAATATATATATATACATGTATATGTATTTGTTAAGTAGACGCGGCTTTACGAATTATGTATATTTAATTTTTACGCGAAATAAAATATGTGATTTTTGTTGTTATAAAACGAAGCGTCTCAGGTGGTCCTATTCTCATTAGTTCCCAATCTCACCTAATCCTGCACTGCGATAGGAGTAGGTGAGAAAACCGCGACAGAAAAGTTTTTTATTGTAAAACGAAGTATCTCAACTGTTCCTATTCTCATTTGTTGCCAATCTCACCTAATCCTACACCGCGACAGGAGTAGGTGAGAAAACCGTGATAGAAAAGGTGTGATTTTTGTTATAAAACGAACCGTCTCAGTTGTTCCTCTTGCCAATCTCACCTATTCCTGCACTGCGATAAGATTAAGTGAGAAAACCGTGAAAAAATATGTTGAGAAATACTTTTGAATAAATGAAATGTTATTCAATTTAAGAACAACTGAGATTGGGCACAAATGAGAATACGAATCAGTGAGACGCACTCACAATAAACTGCTTATTTATTTGAGGTTATAAAGGTTTTTAATAGAAAAAATATCACAGAATTGGTACAAAAATGTATAATAAAAATATATCTGGGTTATATTCGATTGGAGTCCAACATTTTCTGCAGCGCTTGCAATCTGTTCTCAATTCGTGTAAAGTCTAAATGACTAGTACGGGCTTGAATTCTTCTCGGAGATGCGTTCAGGGCTGTTATATTGCCTGTAGCACTGTGGTATTTGTCTAATTTAGCACTACGTTTACTAGACGCTGAACTGGACCGGCTAGAAGTGTGATCTTTTCGGACAGACTTCGACGAATTCACATTTCGTAGCTTGGCACTGGTTTCCGAATCACTTCGCACAGATTTCACGCGATGTTTCGTACGAGACCTAACCTCTCTTGCGGGCATTTGATTGTCAAAACTTCTGCAAGCCCGTGGCGACGGTGATCGAGAGTCTCCACCACGCGTCATCGGCTGATTTCTACCTCTGCACACATTTAGATTAAAAACAGCTCCGCGGAAAAAATTACATTTGTATACCTCGATTTATTCAACGAACACAACTGATCACGCAACACTTTCTCACTACTCCGAATACGGTCCAATTCACGGGAAATACTGATCTTATCGTTGATCAACTTTTGCACAATATGCTGATGTGATTTCTTCTGTGACATGACGTTTTGCTCCAAATCGCGAACTGCATTTTGTAACATGTAAACCCTACTCTTGCTCGTCTGCGGTCGCCGTTCAAGCAGCCGATTCAATCGATTAATTTCATCGTGCAATTCTTGATTATCTTCACTTAATTCGTCAATTCTAAACAAAACTGAATTTAAAAATGTATTTACTCACGTGTTGGTAATGCAGTTTACTGTTTTTGCAACTGGATAATTATCCGTGATTCGTTTTTGTTCCGCCCGCGGCGCTGTAATTGTGCGTTCAGTTGTGTTACTTCGTTTTCTAACCGCAAGATGTGCTGTTGCAGGATCTCGGGATCGGGACGGCCACAATATTCTAGCGGCAATGGATATTGTATTCTGTAATTTAATATCTATTTATATATTATTTGATAGGTAATTATTATTATTACCTGTCGAATTCTACTATATACTGTACGATTAAATAACGTCGATTTTTATTCGCCTGTGACATACGGAACGTTGTACTTTGCCCGCGAATTCGGTGATTGCGAAGTGCTTCTAAATCTTCGTACGTTAATAATTCAAGACTAATACAATTACTCGTCTGTAAAACAACCTTCGATAATTAATTTAAGCTCTACATATAGTTATTATTACCTTTAGTAAACCGGATTTCAACATCGCAATGAATATGTCAAATTGTTTGAAATTCCCGGTCTTTTTTGTCAACGATTCAACATCTAGAAATATGATTACAGTTTAAATAAAATCTCAAGAATATTAGGCGGAATATTAACATGTCGATTCATAACAGCATTGCCAATCTTCACCAGTTTGTTTGTCAGTGACCAACAGTTCAAGAATTTTGTTTGCTGCGTTCATTTTGAGAAAATAATCACGACCAGCAAATGTACATGTTGTCATTAAATTCGATTCGCACATAGTGCATTGACATTTATAAATTTTTCATTGATTTTCTACACAATATTTGACGTATTAATCATGATGCATTTGTTTCTTTACATTGTCAGTTTGAAAACCGAGCAAATTTAGCGCCAAATATTACGAACCAAGTTAAAACATTTATGTAATTTTAAATTACAATTAGAATAAATCAACGTGTATAATTTAAAAGCAATAATATCATCGAAATTCGTAAATAATATTAATTATACACTACTTAAATATTGTATGTTGTAAATAAATAAACACAATTCGAAACTAATTTTGTTTATTCAATGTTGGTATTACTATGTGTACATAAGCGTATAGGTTATACGTGCAAATGACATTTATGTTGTTTGTTGAATTCATTTAACTTCAATCCAATGATATACAAGTAAATAATGGCCACCGAAGTGTTAAAATCGTTTGGCACGTTACAATTGGAATTGGAACAGGCGAAAACCAGCCTGAAAGATGTCGACGAACATATCAAAAAGCTGATTGGCCGTGATCCGTCTGAAAATCAGACGCGACCGGGCGCCAAACGACCTGGCGAAGAGCCTCGTGGCCGTCTACGCGGTCAGAATTTCGCCAATGCCCGCAATAAACCCGGTTACGAGAACGACGAACCCAACGCCAAGAAACGTAGTCTAGATTCCTCGGTGTTTAAACGTTTATCCGACCGACCGCGGCATTTCGAAGATGACATGGCCGAATTGGTGGGTAAAAATCAACTTATCAGCAAGATAATCGTCACGCCGAAGGAGGTGCCCAGTCGGCAGGATGTTCTCGCGGCCCAGGGCGCCGACGAGAAGTCCAAAGCGCGCAATCGTCGTATGTTTGGCGCACTGCTCGGCACGCTACAGAAATTCCGTCAGGAAGAGACGAAACTCAAGTCAAAAGAAGCCAAACGTGCACAAGTGGAGAAAAAACTCGAAGAACAACAGATCCGCGAACGCGAAGAGCTGAAAAAAGAACGACAAGATCTGTTCTTGAACCGCAAACGCAAACAAGCCGAGATACGAATGATTGAGTTGAAAATGACGCGAATGAAAGAGCATTCGGAATGGGAAGAAAAGCAGCGACCATTGATGAACTTTATTCAGACTAAATCAAAACCGCACGTGTATTTTCTGCCGAAAGTGTTGAATGAACAGAATAAAACGTTACTGGAAGTGTGCAGACAAAGTATGGAAAGTAAGTAGCAGGTTATTTTATTGTTTGTGACAAGTTAGGTTATGTTAACGGCGTTTCTTTTGCAGAACACATCGACCGAAAACGACAAGATGTGTACGAAGAACTGAACCAGATCGAGCAACGGATGAAGCGAAGCTTTAACCGGCAACAAGGAACGCCGGACGCGGAGAAAATGGACGAAGAACTGACAGAAGAGGTCACGAATGAGGTTATAAATGAACAGACCGAAGTTCAGAGTGAAACTAGCAATAATACGGGTGAAATACCGGATACAAAGACAGAATTAGCAGAGAATAACGCACAGATGGAGGATGTGGAAGCAACAAAAGACGAAACAAAGCTGGATGAACAGCCACACACAACGGAATCGGATGAACACAATCAACAAGAGAATAACAAAGAATTAATTAACGTCACAACCGACGAACCAGCTGATGTAAAGCCTCAGGAAAACCAAGAAGAAGAAGAAACAGTTAGCTGAATAGTTTTTAAAAATTTATGTACAAATAAAAATACTTGTATTATTGAGTTATTTTCTGTTGTTTTTTTTTTGTAATTTTGACAATTGTACGTGTATTATTATGATTGCATTTTAATAATAAGATAATACAAAACCAATGCGTGTAATTATTTGGCGAATGACGGCGAGTTTTTGTTAAAAATCACGAATTAAAACATTGAACTGTCAAAATTTATGGTGGGATGTAGGCAACCCACATGACAGTTCGGTAGTGCGGGTTGCATATACAGAAGAAGAGGAATATGCAGATGAAATTCTGTGGAAATATAATGGATGTACCGTTTGGTTAGCAGCAAGACAACAGTGTATTGTTGGTTACCGGTATTGTAGGCGAACTTTATAGAAATATAGAAGTATTTTATTTGTATTTAAAGGAGTTTAATATATTTTATACTAACTTTTGCTGTTTTCATATAATATACCACGACCTTCTCGATTTATACTCGATTAGTACACTTTTAATCAAGAAGGTGTAATATAATAATATACATATACTTATCATTTAAATATATATATATATATATATATATATATATATATATTTAATTGTTATTTATTTTAAAGTTTATTTATTTTCCAATGATATTTACAGTAATAGCTACATATACATCGGTTTCGAAAATTAGTTTTCTTCAAATTCGGAGACTTTTTCATTGACATTTGATCAAATCATTTACGAGATCTCTTAGACGAAATCCGTATTTAATTCATTGTAATTGATTACTCATTGTAGAACGCATTATTAAACCAATTGCATATAAGTATCGATTTATTTATTGGTAGTGAGCAGCAAATTTCTTAATTATTTTAAATAATTCAATATTCAATGAAATCCGGTTATAACGAAGAATTTGGTTCATTATAAGCCAGTGTACACTATCAGAATTCAGTGCGTTATCTCAGTTCATTATAAATGAGTTTCCTTCCAGTAAACCCATAAGTAGATTCCATTGCACAATGCCCTAGAAATACATAATGTTTTCATTCTGATGTTTCAATACTGAATTCACTATCAACGTAACACATTTTAAGGCCCCACTCGAACAGTTTAATTCCGTAATTGAGTACTATTAAATAATTGAAACAAATATTGTACTAAACAGGAATGTATGTAATTATTTATACAAAGAACTTTTTGAGTAGTAAAAGTATATCAGTGTATATTTACAAAGTACACTGTTCTTTGTGAAGGTTGTGCACTGTACCTAAGTACCTACATACGTATGTACGTGCGCGCGTGTGTGTGTGCGTGTGTGTTGCAATGTAAGGATACATCACGCACCATTTCATACGCTAATGATGTAGACTGCTCGCCGCCGCCATAGCTCTTTCAGCGGCAACGGAGGCACACGAAGCCGACAGACAAACAGACAACATACATACATACATACATACATACATACATACATACATATGTACATACACCACTACTGTTACTGTTGCCTGAGGATGTGTACCGACCGCCGCTACCATCATTTCCCTAACCGTTACACTAATCATTTTATTTTCGACGGCATGGCTTTTTAATAGCCAGAGAGACAAGCGCGTTGTGACAACGTGTTTTTTTTTGTGTGTGTGCTTTCTGCAGTCGGTATACACGGGCGACAACATGTACTGTTGACATGTAATGTGCAGGAACAGACAACGAAAAGTTAGAAGGATGATCGGAAGATCTACCGACTATCTGCAACAGAAATCGTATGATTACGGGGCGGAATAACACTTTTAGAGTAAAAATGTAACTCAGAAACGGTGTGATTATTTCCGAACCATAACGTTTTAGAGCAAAAGTGTAAATAAAAAAAAAAAACGTTGTTTAGCATTAAAAACTGCTCAAATAGTAGTATTATATTCACGGCTTACAAATCATCTTTTGGTCTAAATATTGTCAACATTTGTATGTATATATATATATATATATATATATATATATATATATATATATATATATATATATATATATACATACATACTTATGTAAGTATGTATGTAAGTATGTATGTATGTAAGTATGTATGTAAGTATGTATGTATGTATGTAAGTATGTATGTATGTATGTATGTATGTATGTATGTATGTATGTATGTATGTATGTATGTATGTATGTATGTATGTATGTCTGTATCTATGTATGTATGTATGTATGTACGTGTGTACGTGTGTATGCATTGATTGATTAATAGAAGGTGGTTACCAGTGACGACGTGTGTTGATTGAGCGGGCCGAAGCAAGGCGGTCGCGGCCCGTCGGTTCCAACTGGACCATCGGAAACAAGCTACACACACACACACACACACACATGTCCAGGTCCGGTTTCAGCACACTGAAACACGCACAACATCAACAGCAGCCAATACACTATTCACTCACATGTAACATGTTAAGATTGGATAGAATTGCATATCAAATACTAGTAATATTGTCTAACTTAGAATCTGTGTCTTACTGAGGCATACATACACATGCAGGACTCGGATTCAACACACTGTAATACTCACAATAACAATATCTATTCCAGTATGTTCTATAGATAATATTAATTATTAACGTTGAGCAGGAATTGACTTTGAAAAACGATGATTTCATTATTAGTGCAATGTAGGACCTGATGGCCTACAAATAGCAGTGTATTAAGGGGTGAGAGTAGAAAAAATTCTCGCCAGAACACAATTACACTGAATGCGTAATATTTTTTTGTAGCTCAAAATAATTTTCTTTTTGGATCAGAGTATTTGGAGATCTTTACTTCCGGTTTAGGTTCACCCCTGGGTATACTAGTGCCCGGTCCTGCACACACCCACAGATGTACGCACACCTACCACCTAGCAGAATGGTGTTAATCAGTTATCAAACATGTGTTTGATACACAAACTAGAGATTAACACAAAATTAAACAGCCGGAGGTATCAGATTACGAGACCTCATTTGAACCATTCAAACTCGTTCGCTAAATACTAAAACTTAACATTAATATGGGATATCAGTTTTTGCTTTTACGATACAAAAGTTCGCACATTATTTTAGACAACAATCACTTCGCAATAATTTGACAGATCAGACTACGATATTTATTTGAGCTGGGTATTTTTGAATATTATATTTTCAGTTCCGAAGTATATATATATATATATATATATATATATATAGGTATATATATATATATATATATATATATATATATATATATATATATATATATATATATAGTATATGTCTGTATGTATGTATGTATGTATGTATGGTTGTTCTTGGGCCGGCATATGATCATACAAACGAGCATACGCCGTGAAATTACTTACAGATATACACAAAGAATTAAAGAGCAGCCCCGCATGATACGCACGTGTGTGCGTGCGTGTGTGTGTGCGTGTGTATATTTATAGCGTGTTATTAACGTGCCTGCACGGGCCGGCGACAACACTAAAATTAGGTGGCAATTGAGGACGAACCCTCCCTCTGTACTTATGCAGAGACACTGAACCACATTATCGAGTAGCATCCTCACATTTAGCATTTAATATCTAGCCAATATCTAGCAACTACTGTTGTAGCATTTTAGTATGTTGAGCAATTAGTATTTCACAAACTACCGTTGTAGCATACAGCATCTAGTATTGTAGCATTGTAGCAATTAGCATTTGTAGAATCCTGCATTTAGCATATTTAGTATTTTAATTAGGATCTAGTAAATTAGCATTTGGTATTGTAGCAATTAGCATTGTAGAATCCTGCATTTAGCATATTTAGTATTTTAATTGGCATCTAGTATTGTAGCATTTTAGTATTGTAGCAATTAGCATTTGTAGAATCCTGCATTTAGCATATTTAGTATTTTAATTGGCATCTAGTATTGTAGCATTTTAGTATTGTAGCAACTAGCATTTGTAGAATCCTGCATTTAGCATATTTACTATTTAGCATTTTAAACACCTAGCATGTTTTAAAAACATATTCTTTTCATCAAAGATCTCATGGATTTTTCTCATAATACTTTCTTATAACAATAGGCTCTCGATTATCCGCTTTGCGGTTCAACCGCGACAATTCTGGAGCAACAAAGCGATTCTCTGCGTTTTGGCGTTACGCAAATTGTAAACAACCACATAAAGAAGAAAGAAGCTATCGTGTCATTGAAACAGAAATCAATAAAAGACAACTCTTCTTAAACATTCGTAGATTTTCATTGTCATTTATGTAAATTCGTCTATTTAGTTGTACAATTGTACAGTTTACACCAGTATATATCGGGCTTTGTATATGTGTACTTTGTTTATCCGCTGTTCTTGATTATCCGCGACAATTCTCCCCACCATTAGCGCGGATAATCGAGACTCTACTGTACTCTAAATATTGTTCATTGTAGATTTGCTTTAAGTCCAATTGTATAACCTTAAAAATGAATTCATTGCCTTCAAAAGATTGGAATAATAGACTACAGTTCAAATGATGTGAACCTTATTTTAAATTAATATTTCCCAAATGAAACTAACAAATACAGCGACATTTCAACCATGTGGTTTTTGAGCTGATAAAAAAAATGTTGAAAACTATAAATTATCAATAGAATATATCAGTAGAACGAATGTTCAAAATAAACAACTATTCAAACTAGAATCTCTCTTGGAGAATTTCACTCTACAACTTAAAAATGTAACATTTATACCATGTATAAGAAAGCTATAAACCTACCTTGACCCGGGCCTGTCTACCTGGGCCGCGAATTCTCCCGTGGTACATTGCAACATGCCCGTGCAACGTTGCCAAATCTGCTACCGTGAAATGAGACAATAAACGGTAATTGTTGTGATTTGTACTGGGCCAAAATGCAGGCATTACTTGAAACATTTCAATTTATAATTTACTAATACCACCATTGGACCTAGAAGATAAGGTATACATGTTGTAATACCTTGATTGTCCTCAAAACACTAAATAAATAGTTTGCATTCTCAAATTTGAAGAAACGTTTCACGTAATATTTTTTGTCCCGATATAGTTTTTCATCGAATATATATATATATATATATATATATATATATATATATATATATATATATATATATATATATATATACATACATGTATGTATGTATATATGTATGTATGTATGTACGTATATATGTACGTGTTTTGCTCGTGTCATTATTCACCTCATTCAGAGCAGCTTGCCAATTCAATTTCAACATTAAATGATCTCTGCTTAATTGCCATTTGCATTCAAAGAATTACCCGCAGATTATTTATGAAATTAACGACGAATATATCTTCGTATACACCTGCACTACCCGACACCGTTGTAACCCTAGCTTTAGAAGTATTCCAAGCGAAATTTCCACCCATAAATGCAGTGCCTTTCGAGTGCATACTGCAAAGTCTGATGATAATTTATTGTATTAACAAATGATTTCGAAAGCCAATGAGCTATGACTCCTCCCGCTGTAGAATCATAGCCAGCCAGGCGGCAGCCATTTTGTGTGCTGGGGGCGTGACGAGGCGGAGTCACACTCATTGGCGTGCAATGGGCTTGGTTCGATTCCCACCAAACCACAAATATATACACACATATATATATATATATATATATATATATATATATATATATATATATATGTATATATGTATGTGACATGTTGAAGAATGCAGTTTGGAATGAAATTTCCAAAACGGCTTTTAGTTTATTTCAGCCGTGACCAGAAGCGGTCAGTGTGTAAGGCCCTTACGTGCACGTGTATTTTCCAAAATAAAACAACTAAATAAGCCGCTGTAATATTTCGTGGTTTATAGTATAAACTAAAATCTAAAAGTGACAATATTTATTTGGTTATTTAAAAGTGTAGAAGTTTTTGGTGAAAAAAATGTATGTTCGTTTGAAATAAAGGTCCTATTTTCCAGTGCTGTACTCCAGTGACTGTTTTTAAGAAAGATTTGTGCAGTGCCGTACTTAAAATTATGGATACAGGTAAAAAAAAAACTGGGAATAAAAATGTCCATCATTCATGTAGATTCTTAAGTAAAACTATGAATTTCAATGATTATGTTTTTAAATTTTTTAACCGTTAATAGTGAGAGTGCTATTCAGCGCTACTAAGAGACTACTAAATGTTTTCTACCCCTAAAATTGACACTATTACTATGGAAAATAGTGTATTTTTGTAGTATTACTATAGCGAGAGTCTCAAATTTAGTAAAATATTAGTAATGCCGAAAGTATCGCGGCTGTGATATATATATATATATATATATATATATATATATATATATATATATATATATATATATATATCAATATATTTTATAACAAAATAGGTACATTCTATCGTATTGTGTAGTATAGATTAGTTATCTAATATTTCTAATTCATTACGTAGTTAATATTGTAAATCTTGTAACGGTATAGTCAATTCCACGATCATATTCGTGATTATTGAATTTGTAACACTACGGAACACATGTATACATGCATTGAATGATGCATTAAACTTTATAACACATGTATGTATGTATATATGTATTTATGTATGTAAATATATATTTATGTATGTAAATTAGACACTTATAAACGGTAAATTAAACAAGGCAATGATTATTACTGCTCACGTAGGGTAAAGTAGCCTAATTTGAACCACCTCCTAAATTGTACCACCGTTGATTTTCATATTTCTAGTACAACTAACGACCTCAGTTGCACACACTAGGAAGCAATTCATAAAATACGTATCCTCTGAAAAAATCGCGCCATTTAGTCGACAAATGCGTGTGATACGTGTATTTGAAGATTTAGTGTCGTTTTCTTAGCTAAAAAACTTTACGTTACTAAGAAGAATACACAAATATGGTAAGTATATTTAACAATGTGCCTGTTTTACCGTTATATTAGTTCAATGTTCTATTTATTCTTTCAAAAATGCATGTAGATATTCTAAGCACTTTAGGTTAAGAAACAATTATTTGACATAAGCATCGGTTGCCCAAATCGTACCATAGCGTGTTGCCTAAATCGTACCACTGGTACGATTTAGGCAACCGTATTAGTCATTAGAAAAATAAATACATTTATACACTGTAGGTACTGTTTAATGAAAATTAATACATATAATGTTAAAAGAGAAAATTTTCTCCGTGAAAATCCTGGGTGTGTAATAACACAGTACCAGATAACTAAATTACTCGGTGAAGCTTATTTAAAAGCTTCAAATATGATAACGGCAATAAATGGTTTTAAAGCTACGGGAATATAGCCGTTCGATCTTACAGTTTTTAAAGATCATCATTTTGCTGCTAGTGAGCTATTTGTTGATAGTGCTGATTCAACTACACGTTTAGAACAATCAGGCTCAGAAGAAAAAGATCCAACACCAATATTGGTGGTCCCAAATGAAGAACTGTCTCCGGTTCCAAGGCCGCCGAAAATTAAAAGAAAATGTGAAGAAAACCCAACAAGCTACAATTCTCACTAATACACCGCATAAGGAAGAATTAGGAGAAATCAAAGCAAAACAAGTAGCAAATGACGAAGCAAAACCACGCAAGAGACAAGACAGAATAGAAAAGATAAAAAAGAAGACTGGCTTTGTGAAATATGTGAAGAAAGTAAGATAGCTAATATGGTTCGGTGCTTAAAATGCAAATGTTGGTCCCACGAAAAGTGTGCAGGAGTTAAGCCAGGGAAGAAAAAATATTATTGCATTAATTGTTCCTAATTATGTTATAAATTTATAGTTATTAGTTGGTCACCTGTGATTTTTTTAATATATATTTGTATTGAAACCTGATTTATCCAAAATATAGACTAAATATAAATATATACATCGTTATTTATATAAATTATATATGGTGGTACAAATTGAAATATCGGTGGTACGATTTAGGCAACTAGTTTCCTAAATCGTACTTTTTGCAGACCTTTCTTTTCTGTAAAATTTCTAATATTAAACAATTATTTATTGTTATAATAGGTATGTAAATATGTAAACAAAGGATGAAAATATCACGTAAATAATTAAAAATCGCATTATTGCTTCATATTTTCGAACAAAATCGATATTTATAAAAAGTGGTACAAATTAGGCTACTTTACCCTAAATCAAAACTATAAATATTTCAAGTAAATAGGATCATCAGATCATTACATATGGTAATTTTCAGGTACATTAGAATTAAATGAACTTTCATCATATACTGTAAATTAAAACAGTAAATTATATATATATATATATATATATATATATATATATATATATATATATATATATACAGCGTGTCCCAAAAAACATAAGAAATTAACATACAAATCTAGAAAAATGATGATTACGGGCTGAACAACGCATTTTAGAGGAAAAGTGTAAATAAAAAAGTTGTTCAGGATAAAAAAATTACATATACAGCGGATTCCGCTTATAGCGAACTTAAAGGCGCAGGAATTTGGTTCACTATACGCGAGTGTACACTATAACGGGAGTATTTAGTGTGTAATCTGTTTAGTTGTGACGATGTGTTCATTATAAGCTCGCTTCCACTATATGCAGCTTGAGTATTCGTGGATTCTACTGTATATGTTAATAAATATCAATCATAATTATACATTTTACAAGGTGTATATACAGCAAGGCCTCTCGGTTAATGCTCACTAGGTATATCGCTGGTACCATCCAACACAATTTTACCTTAAACTACAAAAAAACATGTTCAATTTACGAGAATACTGTCAATCTAAAAATTAGAAGAACATACAAAATTCTTATACATAGACATCGTAATAGCTTATAAGAGTCTAGCTGCATTAACGGAAATTATTGTTCTGTTTTTATAGAAAATAACCATATATGAATATAATCATATGCAGTTTTTAATTGTGAACAATTTTTGTTATTTACACTTTTGCTCTAAAATGCGTTGTTCAGCCCGTAATCATGGGTTTTCTAGATTTATATGTTAATTCTCTATGTCCTAGATTTCTTCAGACATTCGCGATATATATATATATATATATATATATATATATATATATATATATCCTGCTTCCCTTATTATTTTAGAGAAAAATGCTTCAAATGAATCTTGTAGAGCATACAATTCTACATTAAAATCAAAAAGAATTAATTTTGCATGCTTTATAACGGCAGAAATTAATTTTAAAATGTTGAAAATTAGCTTAAAATACGTGGGAATAGCCTTGGAAATGAAACAAAAATGTCAGAAGAAAGTAAATCTCTCACTTGTCTTCAAATATTACTACTATAATAGAATGTATTGTATATAGGTATGTATGTATGTATATAGAACAATTATACTCGTAAATACTAGCGTATAATTGTATTAACGAATTGCATTTACACCTTTTATAAGTGAAACGAATTGTTAATTTTTCAACAATTTTACACAATTAATTTTAATTAAAATTTAAAATATTTTAACGCTTTTGCACTCGCCTGTTTATATAGGTATGGGCAGTACAATAAGGTGTTAATAATGGTATATAATAAATAATATGTATTTCAATGAAAAACAAATTCGTAAACAAATATATCTACAAATACCTACATAGGTATATTGAGAATTGTAGACGTTATCAGCATCAATTGTATGTATGTATGTGAACTATATACAGTAAGGCCCGCGCATAACGGTAAATCGAATAACGCTGACTCGATATAAAGCGCTTTTTCTCTGAACTACATGTAGACACAATTACGGAAATAATAGATCACAATTTAGTGGAAAATATGTTACTGTATTTTTAATTATTTAAACGTTATAATTTTAGTTATGTGTACCGCATTATAGCTGTACTGATCCACATTACAAATCCTGTATGTAATTATACTGTATCCAGCCACACAACCAACGTTACGTCATCGCTGCACTGTCACTAGAAATTATGACGTCATGTGCGATTACGCGTACACGAGTTCTAAGCCGGATTAAAACAATGTTCTGCCCGCACGAAAACACATTTACAGCGTACAAGTCGGTACAGAACGTCTACTATAAACGTGTAACATTTGTTTTCAGCACGCGGCCATTTAGTAAAAAACAAAATAAAACTAATCTGTTGAAACATGAACGAAAAATAATTTAATAGAAATATTTAGCAACATTATTAGTAACATTAATGGTTATTTCGGGCATATTAATAATAAGAAAACCAGTAAAAATGTCGATTAAAATATATTTACAAATACGTAGTGATGTTTACGTTTGTTAGGTTTTCCCCTAAACGATGACGTGATTGGTTGTTTGGCCGGATATACTATACTAGCAATGCACGGGATTCAAACCCCGTAAACTGTGTACGTTGCGTAGCACTATACTATAATAAGGACTCTCATCTTCTTGTATTTAAAATTTCATTATTCGTAGATTTGAAGCAAACAAATGTTATGCATTTAGTATCATGTATGGTTTAAACTATTTATTGACACATAAACGTCTGTTCAGCTTTTGAAAACTGTTATCAAATTAGCCCGGCATGACAAATAACTTGTTGGGATTCCACAGGAAGTCAATACTTTATATCATTAGGCAGTCGAAGTTGTAGTGTTAGTGATAGTTTAAAAGAAATATTTCTATGTGAAATAGCAACGTTCTTTGCGGCTCATTTATTCTCTCTCTCGGCGATTTTGCTGTTTGTTTTTTCTGGCGGTCGTGACAGCGTGTTTGTCGTGCATAACTCACGCGCGCACACACACACAGAGCACGCGTGTACGAGCTACAGCGCGATAATTTGTTAACCTGTCCAGAATTTAAGCAATTAAGCCACTCACATTCAGTTTACAAATAATATTTATTAAATTATATACATATGTAACAATAAATTTAACAATTCTACAAACAATAATACAGTAGAATGTGCTTATAGTAAACTTAAATAGACCGAGAACTGTATGTTATCAGTCTGAAATTAATTCGTTTGGTTTGTCCTGCTGAATACACATGAAGCAATTGATAAAGAAAGACATAAAGAAGAAGACAGAGGAGGACAGGGGAGGAAGAAGACTGCGAGAGAGGCGCAGGGTTGTGTGAACACGTGTTGACAATGTCTGTACAAGTTAATACAACGGCGGCTCGGCTTTGAAGTGTGCGTGATGTATGGGCCAAATGCTGCCAGACACGACACAAATCAATTACGAAACTCAAGAGACAGCTACCACTGGTTGTAAGGCTGAGGTTCTTTTAATTAAATAATTAACATCACATGCATACACACACACACACAGATCCATTAGCCGGGGATATTAATAACTATTTACTATTTTAATAATCAGTGATGTTTCCGCTAAATCATAACGAACATTTACCAAAAACATTAATTATGAATGCTATGTACTGTTGTGTTTGCTAAGGTTGTAATAACGATAAACTGTTGTTAGTTTACCCCAAAACTGTGGTAAAATAGTCACTACATTTATGATTCATTATAACCTACAACGGACAACAGACATTTGTTTACAAAAAACCTTTGTTAAAAACCTCAGGTTGGGGAAATTGTAGTCTTATTTCGGTCCTAGGGAGTAAATGCTTTACTTCTATCACTATTTTCGTGATATAGACACTTATATCGTCTCCTGACCGCGAAGGAAAATACTGTTTCAGTATTGTTAAAGTACGAATGTGACATTTGTGTTTTGTATATTCGGCTTGTGGATGTTGGAAGTTAGCTTGGACACTGGTGTTTGGTGTGCAGGCGTGTCGGGCCATGATTTACGCCCCTGTGAGCTTGTAACCCGAGTCCAGGGACTTATCAAAGCCCCGCCGACATCGTCAGCAGCACATACACCGAGTACGATACCTCCTGGTGTTGGATTCAACACTGACGCACACGTGAAATGATGTTCTTTGTTACTTATCATTCACACTCGCTTTGAAGCCGCGAATTTTAAATGTTTAAATGTGATTTACAACTGTCAATACTTCAAATCACAGAAATTTGACTGATTCTTTGCGAATAAAAATTAGAACACGAATTTAAAGTACAATGGCATATAGTGGAAGCTCGGTTATAATGAACGATTCGTCTCAACTAAATACATTACATATTACGCTCGTTATAGTGGACACTCGCTTATTGTGAACCAAATTCTTTCCAGTTTACTATAAACGGATGATACTGTAATTATTTGTTTTGTACTCTAAAAGCTATGGTATTTTTTAATGCTCGAATATTTTGTCAAACAAATAGGATGGAATAAAAAAAATATGTGTAGAGAACTAGCAGTGTTGCCAAATTTAAGCCTCCTGGACGATGAATTTGGCTACCGGATGACGAATAGACTTCTGCAGAATTATTAACACACATACACACACACAGGCACACACCAAAGATATTGCATACCGGGAGGTAATTAAAAAAAAACTAACCATAAATATTTAACACAGCCATTTAACAGTTGAAAATTGTTTTACAAAAATACACTTTAAATAAATACGTTGGAGAATTAAATGCTGCACCTGAATTAGACTTTGTTTTAGACATTTTTCTTGGGGAATTCTTGTTTAAAGACTTACCAGCCTGATAAACGAAAAGTAGAAAATGTTTAACACGATCTTGAGGAGGTCATTTTGAGTAAAAACATGTTGTATGAACAGTGAGTCCGCCGATTCGCCTTGGTTCAGTAACTACAAGAGATCAAAGTGTGATGAATGTTCTAATAAATATTACCTTTAAGAAAAGGTACATGTTAAATGTGAAATATCGTGGAGATGTGCTATTTTTATAAATATTCACTCCTGTTAGACTTGCGTCAGTAATGTACACATACAAATACATTATATATATACATATATATATATATATATATATATATATATATATATATATACGTGTGTGTGTGTGTGCGTGTTTCCGTCTCATTGGACAGGATTAATTACGTGCAAACTTGGCGTCGACTGCTCACCTGATGTACGATGAAATTATGCGAACCTGAAGTATATTATGCTTGGCAAATAGTGCTGAACTAAACATGTACATACATACAGACATTGAGGCCTCATGTAACGCCCTCTCGAATAACACTCATTCCGTATAACGCAGTTCCTCTGTGACCCCCCAATAAAGCACTACATTTATAATAATTTGTTAGAACGCAATTCATGTACACAATTAAGGATCAATTTATAGAACCTTTGTAGTATTTTTTATAAGTTATCAAACCTCTGAATTGTACTCTTAATTATTTAGAATATATAGAAATAAATATAATAAATGTCTTTGTGCATGTTGTTCATGGTAAACTGTCGAGGATTGTTCTGTAAATATTCCGTAGTCTGTGGAAGCACGGCAGACAGAGAAATAAGTGGATTTTGGCGCTACTGAGGTTGACTATGTGTTGAGCTTACTTGCTTGTGATCAATTTGTTAAAGTAAAAGAGCAAATACAACACACAGACGCACACACACCGACAGGAGGAGGTACTTCTCCGTCCATGAACACTCTTGCAGTGGTACCAACCACTGAAAGAGTGTTGAATTACCTGTATGCTGCGTCTTCTGTTGGAAACCTAAACCAATAATCTGTTAAAAAGAACAATATTTGTCCCGGACAAATTTGTTCGCTAAATGGCATAAAAACATATGGTAGGTGTCTACACACATACATACACACGTATAATGTATCCAACCAAACAACCAATGCACGTCATCGTCTAGGGGAAAACCTAACAAACGTAAATATCACTAGGTATTTATAAATATATTTTTAATCGACATTTTTACCGGGTTTTTTTATTATTAAAATGCACGAAAAATCCCGTTGATGTAACTAATAATGTTGATGATAAATATTTCTAGTGAATTATTTTTCGTTCATTTTGGATCAGATTATTTTTATTTTGGCGTTTACTAATGGCAACGTCCTAAAACAGCTGTATTGTGTTTTTTTGTACTGTTTATTGTGATTCTTGTACTGAAATACGACCACGAATGGTTGCCTAGCAACACTACCGGTGTTTAACCAATGTAAATATCCTTTTGGGCAAAGGTCCTTACACTGTATTGCAGGTGGGTTGAGTTTGACGTTGGAAATGTTCTCATTCGTCTGTCGTGTACTCAGTTCACATTGATGATAAATATTGTCATTCACAAAAGTTCTGTCTGTGTGTGTGTGTCTGTGTGTGATCTCTGTACGGATCAAGGCATACTATAGGTACGTTCGGTTATGTTTTGTGTGTGCGAGCTGTGCCTGTGCAGTGCAAAGATCACGTGATCACCGTGCATTCCGAGCCTGAGTATAATAAACGAACGGTTTTTAACCAAATGTGACCGCCAAATTCAATCTTTTATATAGAAGACAATTCTAATAATCTAATTAAAGTATAGATCATTATTCTCATAAATTAAACCCAGCAGATTAACGTTTATGGAATTATAATTATTTTATATATTCTTATGACTATAAAATAAAATTAACATGTAATTAGAATACAATAAAAACATTGCAGTTTTGTATATTACAAAAATTACTCTTTTCGTTTAATTTTTTTCGCAATTCTTGTCATTAATTTTTTTATAATGTTAATTCTGCATTCCATAATTTATCTGAATATTGGGCCTCTTCATTTTGTTCGATTTCATTATTATAAAATGATCTCACTAGTGGTCAGACCTGAATTATCACGAAAATATAGAAATCATTTTTAAAGTTTTCGCGGTAAGACAAGTGTGCACAGCCGGCCTCACATCTTGTGCTTGGGCGAACTGTGTCAGCACAGTTGACACAGCACAGTTAATAACGAACGCTCCGCGTAATGCACAGAACGCACAAATTGGAATAAACGAACGACATTGTGCAAGATATTGAAAATGTGTGCACAGAACTGAATAACCGAACGCACCTAATGTATGCACTTGATGCGCAATAATTGCACAAACAATTACTCATGCGAGACTAGCAGTAAGCACGGTAATGACGCGTGATAATAAATAAATGTGCATGGGATATCTGTGCAGTTATATTTGCAATCTTTCGATATCAATTCTTGTGGATCATGTAAACAATGTATGTATGTATGTATGTATGAACGACAATGACGTTATTTTCGACTCTTTTTATTATAAATTTTTGTATAAATGTAAACTCAGACTATGTATATATGTAGACTATGTATGTATGTATATATGTAGACTATGTATGTATGTATATATGTAGACTATATATGTATGTATATATGTAGACTATGTATGTATGTATATATGTAGACTATATATGTGTGTATATATGTATGTAAGTATGTAAACTGTCTCTGTATTAGTTTTCGAAAGCATACTGATGTTTGATACCATCGCAAGATGGAACGTTATCGAGTGATAACCTCCACGGAGGTCACCTGGCCGGGTGACCCCCTAGAAGACGCGTGCTAACCACGAAACATCCGTCCCTACCCTACCCATACATACATACATACATGCATCCACATATATGTACTTTACTTCGAGATTTTAAATATTTTCTAACTTATTCTACAACTCTTTGGGCAAAACGCCTAATTAGGACACTCAGAAGGGCGGCTACCCTTTGCTGGAAGAACCCCAACACTTACTTTAGGGCCCATTATCATATGAATTCATAAACAGTAATAAATAAATAATGAAAATGTACCACTTAATTTCTTATCTAAATTTGCTGTGGATCGTTTCGTTTTGTAGATATAAATATATCTATTGTAGCACACACACACACATACATTGGAATCCAGTACATGTATATATATATATATATATATATATATATATATATATATATATATATATATATGTATATAAATATATATATATATATATATATATATATATATATATATATATATATGTAATCTTGGATGCCGAACATACTGTGTGAATATTTTTTCCTTTTGGTCTCGACAAAGACCAACTAATATTTCATTTGTCTACATGTTGTTCCACCAATTGGAATTCTGCTCTGTGTGTGCTGCCGTCTGTGTGCAATTAATAAAACTGTGCAGTGTCCGTGACAGCACAAAACAAAATGGAAAACTATTGAAGCAAATCTAGACGCAAGCTTCTAAAGATACAGCAATTATGTAATAGCTTAAAGTACGGTTTAAAATGGTTACAAATGATTATCAAACAACATAGCGACGTTGTAGGTGAATAAATATACAGTCAGGCTCGCGCTGTACGTCATTCCGAATAACGCTCATCTGGTATAAAGCGGTTTTCCCCGTAAACCTTTCAAAAAGCACCACATTTTCAATGATACATTGTCGCGCGGCTCATGACGGCATAATTATGGATATTAGACGATCAAGTTATAGAAAACGATCCAGTATGAACTTGTTTAACCCTGTTTTGTTAACGCCCTGTCTTCTTGGAAGATCTTTGAAGCCTAATCGAGATCTTACGATAGTTGTATCACCGATGAAGTTAGTTTATCTGTACTTGTATTTAATAACAATAATATCTTTGGTGAATTTTAGTTATGATATTTTTATAGGGGGCTGGGGGGCGTGTACGGGCCTGGTGTGACCTTGCCCTCACGGGGGCACCGCTCTAGTTAACAGTGTAGCTGATAAGAGAGTGTTACATCAAATGTCTGTCATGCAGCGCACGAGTCACAACAACAAATAATAACATTGATATTCCGAGTGATACAACACACAGATCTATTTACAGTAAAGCTCCACACAATTACGGAAATTAGGCGATCAATGTATAGAAAACCAGCTTCTAAAACACTAGCTAAACATACATACATATATACATTTCTGGTAGGTTCATAACAAAGAATAATTCGCGAATATTTTGTTATGTTTATTAGAGAATTCTAACGCAAGATTTGTTTTGAAACTTGGACAAGTCCGTTGATTTTTTTATGCTTTGAAGAGAGGTAAACATGATTGCTTAGACCAATAGATTGTTTATTGGCGAAAGCAGTAATTGGTTATTGAAATATAAGTAAATTAATTTCTCAATCATAAATACTGTTATTCTGAAGATTTCGCTTCTAAATCTGACACTATTGATATAGTAATGCTTCGAAGGTACACCATTTTACTTAGTGACACAGTGTCAATTATACTACACAGTTTAGTATAGCTCAATAGTAACGACGCACCTACATTTTTTCGACTAAAATTATCACTATCGAAAACTACGTGTGACATTACTCTGTCAAATTTAGTAGAGACAATTACTAACGACGTTAGTATAATGTTGTGAATCGCAAGTCTTTAAGTCTAGATCAACATGTTTGATCTTCAGCGTGTTGATGCAACACATGTTTCCACATAATATTTGACACAGACAAGACGTTGTCTTCAATCTACACAGGTACATATGTATAGATGTATCTGTAGATAAAGATCTCCCAGTGTCGGTTACATGTACTCGTTATGTGCGTGCGTGCGTGTTGACAATTGTCAGTGGACACTACGCACGAGTGTCATATCTTCTGGAGAGAATGTAACGGGTTAGCACCTAAAAACCACCCACAAATACACACACACACACACACACACATATATATATATATATATATATATATATATATATATATATATATATATATACATACGTGGGTATATATGTGTGTATGTGTAGGTGTATATATAGGTAGTAATAAATAATTATAATTATGTCACATCTGTCACAAGTCGTGTTAGGTTTGCACCTGCTCATATTGTAGATTAATTACGTGTATTTATATAAGGTAACCCTTTCATACCCACATACATACCTACAATGTATCCGGCCAAACAACCACTTCACGTCATCATTTAGGGGAAAACCTAACAAACGTAAATATCACCACGTATTTGTAAATATATTTTTTAATCGACATTTTTACTGGTTTTTTATTATCAAAATGCACGAAAAAACTATTAATACAACTAATAATGTTAATACAGTACTTCTATTAAATTATTTTTCGTTCATTTTTCATCAGATTATTTTTATTTTATTTATTATTAATGGCAATGTGCTGAAAACAGATATTACACGTTTATAGTAGACGTTCTGTAGCGAGTTGTACGCTGTAAATGTGTTTTCGTGCAGTAGAACATTGTTTTAATCCGGCTTAGAACTCGTGTACGCGTCATCGCACATGACGTCATAATTTCTAGTGACAGTGCAGTGATGACGTGATGTTGGTTGTTTGGCCGAATACAGTGTACATATGTGAATATGAATTGTTGAACTGTCAGGAGATTTTAAAACTTGTATCATTCTTTCTGTCAGTGTTGAACATGCAACCAATCTGTCATAAATACACACCAGATGTGTGGTTAACAGGCGATATTAGTACACTTATTTGATAAAGAAACTTAAAGAATATCCCATAGAACATCAGAGGCTAGAATTCGTGTAAATTTGTAGTAATTTGTTTGAGCGTTTCAGCAAATAAAACACGAATTTGTTCTTGGCGATATGTATGTATGTAAACTATAATAGCTTGGAGAGTACTGGCTCTCTCTAACACTCTCTCTCTCGCAGAGAGAGGCTCTCTCTGTGTAAATGTATATGTATATTTATAAACCATCTTAAAACATCAGTCAGATCGTAAGAGTTGCACGGCAAATTACATGTCGCGTATTTTTAAGGTTCCACATGTCAAGTAATGTGTTCTACACCTCACTGTGCTGCCCCCTGTCCCCCTAACCCCCGCTTGAAGGTTCTGCGATCAGTATTGCATCCTTAATAGTAAATAATAGTGAATTTTAGTGTGCTATCTATAATGAATATTCAAATTATGTAAGTATGTACATTTGAGGGTCACTAAGATGTACATTCCTTGCATACTATAGGCCCAAAATTGGCCCTATATATATATATATATATATATATATATATATATATATATATATATATATATAAATATAAATATAAACATTCTGAGGGGTTGTACGTTGACGGACGTCACTGTGGCGTCGCACGTGGCGTCCAGGGGCCCTTCTGGAATGCTACCAATGACAATTAGTCTCGGTCGAAGGTTACGGCCTTATGCTATCCAGCTATGCATCCATACAGGCCCACATATGTGAAAGTATAAAAATATAACATAAACCACAATGCACAGCGAAACATTCTCTGTAACGAATTTTCCAAGTGTAATTGTATAGATCAATATCAGCTAAATTCGTACACAAATTACACAAGTTTCGATTCTGAAATGGACAAATTATCGATTTTCACCTACGAGATTGTATGTATAAACTTATTTTAGTTCAAGAAACTTGCATTCGATGACTTCATGTGATTTTTTAAATCAAAGTATTCATCTGTAGTTTGTTTTATTGTCAATTTGACGTTAGTGTTCCTTGACAATGTACTCTATTACATCGAATATTATAGTAGAATGTAGATTTACTCAAATCTAATACGTACAACTTGAAGATCCTCACCATTCGCAAATGCATATCATGAATATGCAAGTACAAGTCAAATGAATGATATAAATGAATCAAGTAATTGCTATATTATAGTAGAATGTAGATTTACTCAAATCTAATATGCTTAAAGATCCTCGCCATATGTAAATCATGAATATGCAAGTACAAGTCAAATGAATGATATAAATGAATCAAGTAATTGCTAAGCCGGCTGTTCCATTGTCTTCAGCGCTACTGCCAAGAGGATTAAAATAGACAACAGAGTTATCAACTAATAACAGTGTACACTGGTACACTAGTATCGAGAAAGCAACCTGAGTGAAATATTATTTACGAAATAAAAGGGAACGTTATGAGCAACAATATACCGGGATGTGTTAGGAAATCTGGGGAATCATCAATATATATACCGGGTGTCCCAAGAAATCTGGGACATAGGGAATTAACATGTAAATATAGAAATATGTATTTGAGCACTGAATATGTCGTCAAATTATGCAGTTTTTAATTCTGAACAACTTTTTTATTTACAGTTTTGTTCTAAAATATATTGTTCAGAAGTAATCACAATATTTCTATATTTACATGTTAATTCCCTATGTCCCAGATTTCTTGGGACACCCGGTATATATATACATATATATATATATATATATATATATATATATATATATATATATATATATATATATATATACACATATATATACAACCAAGGGTAATTCAGAAGTATACAATGTATGTATGTATATATGTTTGGCTGAAAAGTTATTATATATAATGCGTGTTTCAATGGATTGTTTGGTCTGATTCTTCGTCAAACACAAACACACTTCAGCAATATGTGTGTGTGTGTACGTGTGTGTGTGTGTGTAGTATCGTATTTCTGACCCGCGACACGAAGGTCAACCAAGGATAATGGTTATTCGAGTCGCGAAATAACAAAATATGAAGCGTGCAGAACACGAGGTTCACACAATATCGGCACAAACTTCACAGCAACACAACAAAAACATACCTTACAACGATATACTGTATCCAGCCACACAACCAACACCACGTCATCGCTGCACTGTCACTAGAAATTACGACTATCATGTACGATTACGCGTACACGAGTTCTAAACCGGATTAAAACAATGTTCTACTGCACGAAAACACATTTACAGCATTTACAAGTCGCTACAGAACGTCTACTATAAACGTGTAATATCTGTTTTCAACATGTTGCCATTTAGTAAAGAACAAAATAAAAACAATCTGATGAACATTGAACGAAAAATAATTCAATAGAAATATTTAGCAACATTATTAGCTACAATTAATGTGTTTTTTTGTTGTGCAAAATGTAGTAGCATCATTAGTATGCGCCGATGAAGAGCAAAGTACCGTTTTTTTCCCTTTTATTTCATACTCTGCTGTAGCTAACAATATTAATTCTGTTTTTTCAGAAGGTCAGGTGCAACAGTATGGTGAAGTTAACCAGCTAGGTGGTGTCTTCGTCAACGGGCGACCTCTGCCTAATGCTGTCCGGCTACGGATAGTTGAACTCGCCCAACTTGGTATCCGGCCGTGCGACATCTCGCGACAATTGCGTGTGTCGCACGGCTGTGTGTCGAAAATTCTCGCCCGCTACCATGAGACAGGCTCCATCTTGCCCGGAGCGATTGGTGGGTCTAAACCTCGGGTCACTACGCCGAAAGTTGTCGCCTACATCAAGGAACTGAAGAACAAGGATCCCGGGATATTCGCCTGGGAGATACGCGATCGACTTTTGTCCGACGGCGTATGCGACAAGTACAATGTGCCGTCTGTCAGTTCGATCAGCCGGATATTGCGCAATAAAATAGGTAAAATAAGGTCCTTGATTCTATTACATTTAACGCGAATTTTATTCCCAAGATTACCAGGTTGATTTGCGAACAAATATATTGTTTATTTCACCTTCGCAATTGTTGATTCATTTGTTTTAAACCTCACCTAGGGCAACTAGGAGCTTATTTTGTTTATTTGGTAACCGAATAAACAGTATATTTGCTTTTATTAGGATTACAACAGGAATACATGTTTTTTTTTTTTGGTATTTTCAGGTTCCTTAGTACACCCTGGCTCACACCAGCACGCCCTCTACAACAGCCTGTACTCCAGCTACCCGTACCCCCAGCAAAAGCTACAACCGTCGCCGCCCCCAGCGCCAAACCACCGAAGCACGCCAATGCACTGTTGGCCGAGCAGCCATTCTGTTACCGACATTCTAGCCGGGGTCCACGCCGCCGCTGCCTTCAGGGGCGCTGCCCCCACGGGCCACCACCACGTGGCGATGGCCCCCGGTGCCCCCGGGGCACAGGAGACGGCCGCCACTGTCGCCGCAGCAGCGAATTCTTCGCAGAATTACAACTATTACATGTATCTGCAGAGTGGCAACACTGCGGCGGCCGCTATGCATGTAATGAACTCGGCGGCGGCACACCATGGGCTGGCTACGGGACCGCCCCTTTGAAATACCCACCACCCCCAAGTCGAGATTATTAAATTCGAGATTATTAAATTCGAGATTATAAAATTCGAGATTTTAACGCAGTGCGTCGAGAATTCAACGAAAGTGTAATTTATATTATTTATATGTTTGCCAAAATCTTAGCCAAAATTAAGCCCCACAAAGTATGGGGCCTTACCCTAAATAAATAATGATTACTAGTGCCTTAAATAACTATAACTGTGCCAAATTTCTTCAAACATTAACGTACAATCAAGAAATTTGCAAGTTATATTAGTAAAATATACGTGTTTTCTTTTATCTTTTTTTTTTGTTTAAATTATTTTATAATATTTATTGTGATAATAATGAGCAAGGACTTTTTTCAACTCGTTCCAATATAATTATAATTTAAACATACTAAATGTTACATTCAAGCCACAATTTCTAACCGACAATGTTGCCAATGTAAATTTAGTATTTGTCTGTCATTTAACCTGTAAAAAACAACATTATTTGTATAATCTTACGTGTGCAAAACTTGAGTTTCTGTATATATTAGTGCATAGTTTAGGTGAAAACAACGTTAATTTATATTGTTAACTTACAACCTAGAGTATTATAACTTAATTAATTATGTGTACAATATCAATCGAAATATATTTCTTTACTCGCCCTCGAAACTTGGTTTGTGTTTATTTGCCACAATTGTAATTATCACTGGCAGTGTATAAAGGTGAGGTGATTGCGTGTATTTTATCGTCGAACTGATTGGTGTATTGCAATAACAATTCAGTGCGGTATTATTACCAATAAACACAATTTTACGAGCGCAATTTTTAGGTTAGGTGTGTGAAACGTCATCGGCGATACTTCGTATGTTGCAAAAATAACATATGACACTTAAACTGTACAAAAGAATGGGGGAGGTGTTCTGTAGCCTTCCCTTTGCGCATAACTGTCCTCTCAAATAACAGTGTATCACATTAAGCATAGAGAACTACCCTCTTTAAGGATATTTCTACATGTATTTCAAGTGTGTCTGTGTGTGTGTTTGTGTGAGTGTATGCGTCGCCACCTGAGAACATACAACCCGCCCGAGTGATCAGACGTCAGCGTCAAGGTTGGTCGCGTCGCGACGCCTCAGCGAAACCACGTGTGTCAGTCTGCACAGACATCAAAGCGCGACGTAGAGTGAGAAAAAAGCAACACCATAGAACTCAGCCTTTGCTAGACGGCAAATATACAAGCACGTAAAACAGAACAGAAAAAACGTTTTATTTCCATACATAAATGCGAGTTTCTTTATTTCTCTCTCTGTGTACGTGCGCGTATGTGTGTGTTTAATTCGTGTAATTTAAACTTAATATTCTCCACATACGTAAATTACCAGTCGCCATCTTGGTTCTTGGTAAATGTCAAAAGCGCGGGCGACTTGATCAAAGCGTAAACAAAAGAATTGCGATTGGCAAAACGTCAAATAAATGGATACGTTTCAATCTTGTGACCGTACGTTGTGTGTTGTCGGTGTTCGTTTTAGTAAACTGAGACGACGACGACGGTTTGCAAAACCAATAAACGAACGAAGAAAACAGAGCAAAAAAAAAACGCTGGTAATTCTGCACAAAAACGCCGAGGTAGAACAGACCGTTGTAACGAATCCATAATTGAAATATATAATTGAAGAAACACGAAGATCGGAATCGTACGTAACGTATTCGCGTGCGTGTGTGTCATGTGTTTGTGATAATCGAGATGTCAACGTGTATGTTACCGTATGTGTAAGGTTAGGTTAATAAATATATGTAAAGTTTGTGTGCCAACTGCAACGTTACTATCAAACCTAATTAATATAATAAAAACTACAACTTCGCCGACAACTAGTGCAAGGGTCGTACAAAATTGTAAACGAACAAATTTCACAAAAAAAATATCGTGATTACGTGGGCTCTGACCAATGCATTTTACAGTGTAACAGTGTAAATAAAAAAGTTAGGTTAGAATTAATACCTGCACAATGCGATGTCATATTCAGTGCTCAGATATGTTTCTGTAACGCGTAAATCAATCGTTTTAACTAGAGATTGTGCAAGTCGTGAAACAAAAACGCTATGTTTTGATTATTTGTATTTATTATTCACACAAAAATTCATGTAATTTTGGGGTTCCATAACCTCGTGATCCGTTATCGAATGAAACTTGATTTACCCTGTTTACAAAAATATCCGAGCACTGATTATGGCATCATATTATGCAGTTTTTAATTCTGACCAATTTTTTTTATTTGCACTTTTGCTCTAAAATGCGTTGTTCAGCCCGTAATCAGGATTTTTCTATATTTACATGTTAATTCCCAATGTGGTAGATTTCTGCGGGGTACATGGTATATTTTGTACACCCCTGAACACACACTACGCACGTATATGTGTGTGTGTGTACATATTATAATGAGATGTGTAACGGTATCCTCGTTTGATGATGACACTCAAAAGGAAGCCGCTCTGAAAGAAGTATTTTTTAATTTTGTCTCCAGAAACACAAGACGTGACAGCCCATGTGACGAACGACTCTGGTGTCCGCCTCCCACTTCCACCCCACCCACACATACATATGAACATACCTACCTAACATACACACATACATATATGCATACTTAAAGAAAAAAGCCGCCATATTATATATATATATATATATATATATATATATATATATATATATATATATATCCATACGCGTATTGAATTATCGAAATAATAAACGTTGATTAATAATATTTGAAGGTTATGTGTAATGTTCAATTTAAAACTGTTACGTCAATTCTCACGGAAGCTTAAAGCTGTTAATTCGATTTCTTTCGCAAACAACATGTAATTATAGACTTTGAAATCTATGAAATTGATAATTGCTCGCAATAATAACAAATGGCAATTAAAAAATAAATTAGTTATTTATTCTACGCTGATAAACAAAACTTTAAACTATTGCAAAATCTTTACGAGAATATCTTGTATGCGCCTGGTGATGCTGCAACCAACGTTACAGACCTGTATTGCGTACAAATGGACAATAGTTGTTTAAAACGACGAAAATTGTCTTATTAAAAATAGTTGCTGTGTTATTTTTACCAAGTAAACTGTTCATTTTATGCGCTTTTCATCGTTTGAGTTCTGAATAATAGTACATTATACACCAAGGGTTGTTTCGTTCAATAACACGACTGCATTATACTTTCTACATATGTATTTTTATTAAAATCAAAGATAATGTACAAATTATCACGAGTAATTCTCGGTTTTGAGGTCGTTAAGGCCCAGCTCTTCGTTCTGGTCGAATGTTCGTTCGTAGTGTGTGATTGTCAACTTCTCGTCCAGTTCGCCTTCGTCTGTCAGATTCTAAACACACATAACCTCAAATACAAGTGTCAAATAAAAAAACAATTATATACAGTAAGACTTTGTTCAGTGCTTCTAGACGCCTTTCTGAATCGTTAATAGAATTCAATAGTGAGTCATTTTCTATAAATGTATCCCCTAATTTCCCTAATTGTGTCTCCATGAAGCGCGTTATAATACATCATCGAAAATGTCGCATTTTTATGGGGGGTTCACTGCAAAACCGCGTTAAATCGATTCAGCGTTATTCAAAATACCCGTTAGCGATAAATTGTGATCCATAAATTCCCTAATTGTGTCTTCACAAAGCGCGTTATAATAAATCATCGAAAATTTCGCCTTTTTTTGGGGGGTTCACTGCAAAACCGCGTTAAATCGATTCAGCGTTATTCAAAATACCCGTTAGCGATAAATTATGATCCACAATTTCCCTAATTGTGTCTCCATGAAGCGCGTTATAATAAATCATCGAAAATGTCGCCTTTTTTTGGGGGGTTCACTCAAAAACTCGCGTTAAATCAATTCAGCGTTATTCAAAATACCCGTTAGTGATAAATTATGATCCATAAATTCCCTAATTGTGTCTCCATGAAGCGCGTTATAACAAATCATCGAAAATTTATATTTTTTTTAAAAACTCGCGACAAGTCGAACCATCATTGATCGAAGCCTTCTGTATGCGCGTAATCCTGGAGTGTACACTCACCTGCACATAACTGTTACCGGCCGGGTCGTCCAGGATTACTGTAACGGCCCGTTTACCAGCTATAACTGCGTTCAGCTTCGCCAGGAACGAATCCATACGCATTTTAGTTTCAGAAGTGCGACTGTCGCCGAAAGCTTGACCCTGGTCGGCCAACTGGTCCCTGATAGCCGTGAGCAGGCCCTCCACGGTAGTGAAGCGGCCCCCCAGCGTTGTGGGGCCCACATCCAAGTCCAACTCGGGTATCCGCAAAGAGCACGTGTCCGACTAGACAACTATTGCTATAAAAATCCACAAAATATCTCGCTTTTTCACTTACCTTTAGCACATCTCTGGAGAAGTCCTCGACGCCGGCCACCTGGACGATAATTTTCAGGCCTTGGGGTTCGATTCCCGAGCCGGATTTCACTTCGTTCGTTCGATGCCCGCACACATCGCATGTCGTCGCCATTATGACGACTTCTTTGAAGTGTGGAATGTCTAAAAAAACCGGTTAAGAACAAAAATAGTTGACGCATTTGACAGTTGTCAGTTTATAGACGCACAAGGATACGGGTCAACTTCATGTTGGTCTCACAGGGGCTCTGACAGTTGGCGCAGTTCGTTGGAAACTGCAGAACTTCATCGTTCTCCAGCTGTTCCAACGTGAAGTCGTCTTCCACGATCGGCTGCAGTATACCATCGTTGTCGCTAGTCTTTTAAACAGTGTGTGTATGGTTAGAAATTAACACACGACTTTCAACAGCCATCGTTTTTATTTAACAATGTCAGATAAAGAAGAAATGCAAGTTCAAAACTGCATTTATTTAAACAAACATCTAAACTTTTCAAAGAAACACAGTATATAGCACACCAGTATTAATTATGCTTACCTCTGACTTTGTGAACACACCCAACGCGTGATCTTGTTGCAAAGTGCGCGTGAAATGTTCAATTTGACAGGTCACATCTTTCTGTGGAGCGTGCGGATTCTCAATGTACGTGTTACCCGAAATGTCTTCGAATATCTGTATAGAAAATTACTGATTTGCGCTTCGTACAACAATCTAACACTTTTACTACTACTGATTGTGTATTTTCTTAGCATTCACTATATCAGAATCTAGTAGTGACATTAGTTAGATAATAAAATCAAAAACTTACAATTTCAAACGATTGTTTCATATCTTTCAGATCGCGTAATTTGTTTATAAATTCATCGATTTGCTCAGCGGCTTCCGGGTGTTCTATACGACGAACAGGCTGATCCTGTTCTAAACCACGCACACTTCGATCCAAAATACCCTCGACAGTGGTCACTTCTAAAACACATAACCACACTTGTAGTTTGACACTTTAAATTCACGAACACAACACACACACCTCCTTTCTGACTTTTAGCGGGAATTTCAAACTCCAAATCGATGATTTTCACACTAGTATAATCACTTTTCACAACTTTTCTATTCAAATCCACGACTTCGTTCACTTTTAGAATGTATCGTATTCCTTTTTCTGCGATTGGTCCGCCCGACTGTATTTCGTTGTTCTGATAACCGCATTCCTCGCACGAGAACGAGAACAGAACGACCTCTTTGTAAAACGGGATTTTCGTTAGCAACAGACGTGTTATGCCCTAAATAAATGGTAAAACATAAGAACATCGATTGTTAGGTTAAGCGCTCGTCGTACTTACATTGGCGTGACAATTCATACACAGCGACTCGACTTCTGTGGCTTCTGGATCCGGATCATCCGCGTTCAGCGGTCGAAATATTGGCTTACTTGCGGTTTCTTCACTCATTGTTAAGGGAAAATAAAGTTCAGGTAGAATTGTCACATGTGAAACTGCTTTGACGTACGGCAGATTAACGAACGTTTGGCGCTAGTATCGATCAATATGAAAAAGTTATTTAATTTTACACCAAAGACAAACATTAATATTGCACGACTAGAATTCTTTATTACATGAAGTTTTATTTAACCTGTTAATTATACATTTATTATATTATAATTATATTTAAATATATTTGTACACCCCTAAGGTTTCTAGTAACTTTCACAATGACAGGTTGGTGGTTTCCGGAACAGTTTGACACATTAGTCACCAGATTCGAGGTCAAGATTATGACAAATACGATACAGTAAATACAGCTACGTAAAATATCAGTGTTATTGTTGATTAAAACTACCAGAAAATGGCTCTAGGCAATATTGTACTGCTATGCCAGATTGCAGGCTACGTAATTGCCTCGATATTATCACTGTGCATAGTCGTGCCGATGAGTTTACATCAAGATGAATTCAGGTTAGTGTTGTTGTGTACCTCGACCGATTCGTATTATCTGTTATCATATATCTGTTAGAGGACATTGTTTGCTCTTTTCGACGGGCGTTTGGGAAGAAACCAATGGCCAATTCAACGTTGATTGGGCTTCGCAAGCCTACTGTAACTATACAATCTTCGTTGGCCTGATGTTGTTCATCGTTTCTGTTGTGCAAATCTACAGGTAAGTGTTTGTATAACTGAAGATTATGGCTGTAAATTGTAAATATTCATATGTAGATTCTCGGTGTACTTGTATAAGGGCACGGACAGTAGTTTCTTGTCTGCATTCATTGATTGTGTCTCGAGTATGGTGCTGTGCGGTATGACAATCATAGCCGCCTTGATGATAACACTCGGCTTTGCCGTGTGGTGTCAGTATATGACACTACGGTTTCCCTCGTAAGTAAAACTATACCCGGGTGTCCCAAGAAAATGTGTAAAGTGACTTATAGTGAATATTTTCCATCAGTTGTGACATCGCGGCGGGCAAAGCTATCGACAAACAGGATGGCATCGACACGATTGGCTTCCATATTGAACTGGGCACAGCACAGGTAAGTCACCTGCAAATCTAATAGTCATAGGTTCGATCCCTGTCTAGTAAACTATATTTTTATTTCAATGAAAATGTTAAAATAAACATCCAAGGGCTATATTTTGAGTAGTTGAGTGTTATTTTGTAAAGATAATATATATTTTTTTATATATACAAAAAATATATTTGGTGAAATATTATTTTGTTTCCAAGTTCGGTGTATGGGGTTCGTTTGCTTGCTGGGTGGGGCTCAGTGTGTTCGCTCTGCTGAAGCTGTGCCGGTACCACCAGCTGGAGAACATTCGCGTCTCGATGTACCGTGAACGCCAGCGGCTCATCAACGAGACGGCGGATTCACCAGGTAGTTCTCTAGGTCGCGAGTCCACGAACTCACAGCAGACAGCCGCCGCTGCAGCCGCGGCTGTCAACAATAGCGATAACAACACCCTCTAAACACATACTATAAGTCTATCAAACACATCATCACCAAGTCCCGCCCAATAATAAATTGTCACTAGCAGCGTCGATTTTTATTTGTTAAAAAAATATCTGATAAAAATGAAAAATAGGATTTTTTTAAATTTAAATCAGATTACCTGACCTAGTTTGTTCATTCAGCGATTTCGGGTTGATTGAATAAGTCAGTAAAACTGTGAATTTACTGATAACTAAACCGTCATTGCATAGAATTCAACTTTGTTTAATAAATAAATAAATTTGAATGAATTTTATGAAGTGGAAAAAATGTTAAATAACAGGTTTTAATTTAAAAAGTCGTGATTTTAATCGCGAGATTTTTGAATCATGCACGCGATGATTTATAGTGCGTATTTCTGGGCAAAAAACGGGCCAGTACGGCTCTGCAAGAGTAATGAAATAAATTGAGGATAATTTAGAAAAAAATTGCTAATATTAAATATGTTAGTTTATCAACAAACAAATGTATGTAACATCACACAATTCTCAGCCGTTGTTTCCCCAAAAATGATGGTGTGAATACAGCCCCCCACCCCCTGCAAAGGTTTAATTTTAAATGTTTTTTAGCATAGATTTTATTCGTATTTTTCTTATTTTTTAGTCGAAATTTGGCTGAAAACAAATATATTTATTTTTTAAAACATCCAAAGAATAGCCCCCCGATCCCCCCGAACGATATATGCAAAACTAAATGTGATAACTACTAATCCATTACATAATTTATATTAAATACATATGTTTTTATCGAGTGTCCACAAAGTCGGTGTTCTGTACTCGCATAAGAGGATGTGTTGAAAGTAGCCAGGGATTTTGTGGACAGCGGCGCAAATATTATCTTGAGATTGAATTTATTATTATATTGTTTTTAGTACGTAGTTTTTATTGCCATCTCTTCTTTTATTATGTGTATGCTTGATTGTAATGTATCGATTATTGGTTTTGTAAGTTCTGAATTAATAATAAAGAGAAAAAAAAACAATGAATTTGGTCTTCATTTTTTCAGGTTATAGTTAAAAACTCTTTGAAACGGGGAATCTTAAAAAATAATAACAGTCAAGTATATTGTTTATAGTAATCGAATGAATATTAATCCATGTTAATCTCACACTTGACGTATTTAATTTTTTACCTTACCATTTTCCTTATTCATATCTACAACTTCGGAGACTCTTACCTAAGTATTATTGTGTATAATCGTAGATTTATTGATAAATAAATAATCTATTTAACATATAATCTGTACTTCGGAGATGATAAAGATTTTTGTTGTTTACTTGTAGTATATAAGCCCATAAGTATGCTATGTGCTTCATACTTGTAAGTATTACTACCCACTGCTGTCAAGATGAGTGTTCTACTGATTGTAGTTCTTTCTTTGGGCTGGACCCATGGCGCCACTGTTTGGAGTCCAGCAAACCAGAGGAGTAAGGCATCTTATAAATATTTCTTGTATTATATACATATATAGTCAGTTTCGAAGTTCATTGTCAATATTATTAACAAAACTCGTCAATTTTGGTGAGAGAGAGAGTTCATTATTACATCTGTTCATAATGTCGTAGGTGACTGCATATTTCACATTAAGCATGACATCTTTGAGAACATGATAATCACGAAGAAGAACGGCGAAGTCATGCAACCGAACAAAGGTATAATCACACTAAAACCACTTGATGAAATAGCGATGACTTGCTCGGAAAACATCAACGGCCGAACGCCACTTATCTGCGACAGTGGCAAACAATTTAAAACGCCCGACCAGCAAATCATAAATATCGACGAGCTCACGTGTGAAATGAACACGCAACCGAAACTAAAAAAAGGCACGTGTCTGCGCACCAAGTCACTGCTTCAGATTGGTTTCAATAACGCGAATTCACTGGTCGAACAGATAGAAGTCTGTTTCGATGATAAAACAAAACAGACGTTGTACGCGAAAATGACGATGTCAAAAGGAATCGATGACAATGAGTCACAAACGGTAATATCTTTAAGACATTTAACATTTGAGAGGCACTGAATATAGTTACAGGTCTCCGATTTCTTGACACAGCCGGCAATGTAGTCCGCTTATTGTTGACAGACTTACCGACCAGACTTCCGGACAGATGGCACTGTTATCACGGAATCCATGGACAAGTTGTACAACGATCAGCACGTCACATTTCAGAAACTTTTAGGCAAACCGGTGAGTACAAAGGTCAACGTAGGGCACCTGGTGGCGTGGGCAGACTTCCCGTACAGTCTGCAACGATTTCTGACAATGTTCTACGTGAACACAGCACCACAATGGATCGACTTTAACAAAGGCAATTGGAATGAATTGGAGGTGCAGATACGTAAAACGAATAAAAACAACGACTACGACGTGTACACGGGCACGTATGGAATTCTACAATTAAAGGACATCAACAACAATAACAAAGACATGTACTTGGGTCCGGCGAATGTACATCCGATTCCGAAATATTTCTGGAAGGTTCTCATTGAAAAAACCGAAAAACCAAACGAAAAAGCGAAAGGTATCGCATTCATTGGTCGGAATAATGTGCTCGATCCATATAATGCCAATGAAGATACATTATGTAGCGATGTAATGCCGAAAATTACATGGCTGAATACTTATAAGTATTGGATGGATTACAAGAAGGGACGAATCATTGCATGTGAAGTTGGCAGTTTTAAAGCACTACAACAATGGCAAAACCAGTTGCCACCATTTCCAGCCGTCCCTGGCGGTTTACCGTTGGGTAAACTGTGATGATTTAAATCCCTATAACACAACCATACCTACCTTAAAATGCTATGTCACAAATAATTCTACCTACCATTAAACATTTATTGTATTTTATATAATAAAAATATCTATTCTTCTTGATCAATCTATAACATTTTATTTATTCTGTAACAATCACTTCATTTTGTTATCCGTAGTTTAAGAAACACAGCAAAGCTTTTCACAATATCTGTCAATAGAAGCTCGTACTACATCTAACCTATATCATCATCAACATTATTCTCATCTAATCCCGCGTGTTCTTCCGGGTGTACTTTCCATATATGCATTCGCAACTGCAGTGCATCGCCCACTATCTGTTCGCAAACCGCACACTGACGATGTTTTTTGGCCGTGTGCGTTTTCAGAACGTTCTTTTGCGTGAACACACCCGCACAAAACTGACACTTGAACGGCTTCTCATTGAAGTGGATTCGCATGTGCTCTTTCAGATAATTCGAGCGTGCAAATGTTTTGTTACACTGTCCGCACTTGTACTTTCGTTCGCCCGTATGCATCCGTTCGTGCACACTTAGACCACTCTGAAAACGAAACCGCATCTTGCACACCGCACATTCATACGGTTTCTCACCCGAATGTAACCTCAAATGTTGCGTCAAAACTTTCTCGCTGGAATAAACTTTGCCGCACACATTACAGATGGCACTGTGCTCGTGACGTTTCTTATGTGACGCGAGTTGCCTATACGAGCTGAATTTCTTCGCGCACTCATCACACGAATATTCTACGGTATTGCGATGCGTTTTCTTGTGTTCGTACAACGCGTACTTCGAGTAGAACACTTCACTGCACACCAGACACTGAACGACAGCCGGCCTGTCTTTGTACTCGGCGAGATGCTGCTCCGAGTGCAGCGTCATGTGCTGATCCAATCTGAACTGAGACGCGAAACTGACGCAACAAACGTAGCACGGATAATCGCGGGTGTGAGACGTGAGGTGCGCGTTCAAATTCGAGAATCGGTTAAACACTTTTTCACAAATTTCACACTGATTACTAACGTTTTTCTTCGGTTCTTGTGCGCCGGGTTCTAATAAAACGTACAATTGTTCCGTGTTTGAAGTACAACTGTCAAGAAACACAAAATGGCCGCCGCTGTCATCGACGGTATGCTGTTTGAAGTCAGCGCACTCTTCGTTTCGTGCTGTTTGTGAGTGTAAGTGTACAGTGTCATCATCGGAAACGCTATCAGTGTCATCCTCTGTGTATGAAGTTACGTGTGACTGTGAATGAAGTTCAAATTCCGTCTTACCTGTGCACAAAGCCGAACAGACGTCGCATAAAAACAGTGTCTGTGCTTGTGGTAACGCGCTATCTTCGCCCGGTGCTTTACATAACCTGAAAATAAACCAATTATCAACCATTTTGTGAAAGTTTGGAGAGAAATAAAGTGAAATAAACCACCAAATAACTATACACATGTGTATTTAATCTGTCAATAAACAAGTAACACAGCTGTGGAACGAATTCACATAAAAGTTATCGAAACATTTAAGTTTTGTCCGTAAATTGCGTGCGCCGGGCGCCATCTTGTTCGTGAATCTTCCGATGGTTGTTCAAATACCGCACTTGTGTGAAACTAGCCCCGCACTCGGTACACACGCACTCACCGCTGCTCTTTTCGTGCACTTTGGCGTGACGTTTCAGATCTTGCGACAACCGAAACATACTGCCGCACGTCTCACACGCATACGGCCTGTGTCCCGTGTGTAACCAACTATGCACTTTCAAGTCCCGTGCCCTCCGGTACCCCTTACCGCACACCGCGCACGTAAACCTATAGTTGTTCGAGTGAAACAGCTTGTGAATGTACAAACTGGACTTTTGTTTGAATGCTTTGCCGCACACATCACAGATAAACGGTCGCGCGTTCGTGTGAATATTCTTGTGATCTTCGAGCGCCGCCTTCGCCGCAAACTTGCGCCCGCACTCCGCGCACTCGAACTTCTTAATGCGATAGTGTAACTCCTTAATGTGCCGATTCAAAGTGCTCGACATTCGATAGTTTTTGCCGCAAATATGACAGAAATACGGCCGAGCACCCGTGTGTATCGTCTGATGCCGTACGAAATCGTACGAATGATGTATCAACTTACTGCAAACGTCACACTTGTACACTTGCTTGCCGTCCGCGTTTATAACCCTACTTTTGCTCAACAGATCGACGTTTCGCGGTTCATTTTTAACCAACTCCGGCACGGTGGCGTGTTGTTTCGTCCGGTGTTTTTTCATATCATGTCGCCGAGTGAATCCTTTCGCGCACACATCACAAAAGTGTTGCGCAATGATCTCGCACTTTTTCCGTCGGATTCGTTTGTTTTTCACTTTTAAATCCGCGTCACTATCGTCGGCGTCAAACTCATCATCGTCAGCACTTTGTTTCAACACTAGATCGTGTTCTTCTTGTTTAATGTCAGTCGTAAAACTCGCACCGAACTCGTTTAGAACACAACCATTCGCGTGGCACTCTAGATCGTCGTTATTTTTAAATATTTCGTTACACTTTTGACAGGTAAGCGACGCGTGAACTGTTTGGTTATGTCGGGTGAACCGTGCTTGTGTAGGGAATTTCGACCGACACAGTTGGCAGTACCAACTGTTGTCAGCGTTGCCAACTTGAACATCGTCCAATTCACTATTCGTGTATTTCGCAGAATCTTCTTGCTGTTGTTGTTTGCTTGTTAATCTGTAAAAAACAGGGTGGCTCAATGCGACACTTGCCGGTTCGCCTAACAGTGTAACACTGTTATCTCGAAAGCCGTACCTACGTGCTGGTTTTAGTGAAATGTCAAATACGTACGTGAAATATAGTTATACTTTTATTACTTACATACGAATTATTACTTATGTGTGTACATGGTATTTACAATTGGACAAAACCTTGCTATTTTACATGCAAAATTACATCTTTTCAACCGAAAAAAAACCCGCCTATTTCCTCGCAATAAAAAACCCCTCAAATCTCATTTCCCCCCCGGGTATGTGCTGCCATCTATGGCGTCGCTCGTTTATGATTGATCTTATTGTGGTTGCGCAGGTATCGTTTCTGTCGGAAACTCAGACCACACTCGGCACAACTGAACGGTTTATCGTCCGAATGGATCAACCGGTGTCGTTTCAGCTCGTACTTGATACGAAAGCATCGGCCGCATATGTCACACGCATACGGTTTCTCGCCTGTATGCCGCGTGACGTGTACCAACAGCGGTGGTCGCGTCCGAAAGCCTTGGTTACAGTAGCTGCACTTGTACGGGAAGCTATCCGTATGCGACCGATTGTGCACGAACAGCGAGGCTTTCTGTTTGAACGCTTTACCGCACAGATCACAGATGTACGGTCGCTCGTTCGTGTGTATACGCCGGTGCTCTTCAACGTTGCGTCGTGTCGCGAACATTCGACCGCACAAGTCGCACGGGAAGTTCTTGATGCCGGCGTGCGTTTCGCGCAAATGTCGCACCAGCCCCTGCGAGACACGGAACTGTTTGCCGCACAAGTCGCACACGAACGGCCGTTCGCCGGTGTGAATGCGATTATGCCAGATGTACGTGTACGGCGAGTGCAAGTTCTTGCCGCACTCGTTACAGTGATAATAGGTGCGCGAATCCACAACGACTTTCGCCCGATTCACAGCGTCCTGGTCGATCTTACTGCGTCGTTTCTGACGTTTGTCCGCGGACAGATTGGCGAATTTCTCCGGGTGCTGCGACTGCACGTGCTGCTTAAGGTCCCCTTTGCGTACGAGCAGTGTCGGACAATAGTCACAGCGGTACTCGCGTTTAAACTTGGCACTTTTTTTATCCTCAGACGCGGCGGTGAGAAACTCCTCATCGTCGTCGTCGTCATGGTCGAGCAACTCTTCTTTTAACGCCGGGGCACACTGTTTTAAATGCCTGCGCAAATCCGTCACTTTGCGGAAACTTTTGGTACAATGCGCACACGCCTGTTGTGGCCTGGGTTTCGGGTCATACTCACTGTCATCGCCCGGGTCGTACTCGGGGTCACGCTCGTCAAACTCACTACCCGCGTCGGAAGGACTAGCTGCAGGACTCAACTTGACACTAGGCTCTTCGGTGAGTTGACAATCGGCAATGAATGGATTCACATCGTCCGCCTCCAGTACCAGCTCGGTTTTGATCCAATCACCGTCTGTCGTCAGCTCCGGTCCAGCGGGTGTCTCCAGTTTAACCTCCTCGGTGGAGACAACAGCTGCTGGCGGCGGCGGTGGTGGTTGACGGGTCTTGGTGGGGCGGCCCCGCCGACGGAGTATGGCGGGCACCGCGGAATTAGTGTCGCGCTTCAGCTGCATGGCGTCTTGGCGCAATGGGTTCAGACTTGTGGCACTCGAGTTGGCGGTCGGCCTGCGAACATATAAACGCGCGTGTATCAGCGACATACGTCGTCCAAGAGCAACAAAGATAGAGGATTGTATAGATAGTGCGTGAATTAGTCCACGAAGCAACGAAGAACGAAGATTATATTATAGGGATTCAAATATCGTGTAAGAGAGTATTCAGCAAGTCTGAACCACATTCACCAAAACTTATATCTAACCAATACGTCATTGGCCATCGCCCCTGTAAAATAAGGGGCTCTACAAACAAACCGCAATACTCTAATATGTAGCAATATTTCTACTGTACATAAATGTACACCGTTTTGAACTTTCATCTTGTTTATTTTTATAGAACAGCGTTTGAAAATATACAACGTTTCGACAGCTGTTATCATCAGCTAAACAGATAACAGCTGTCGAAACGTTCTGTTCTCCAAATAAAGAAGAATGCACCAAACGTCTGGTAAAACCTTTCAAAGAACCCTTTCTGCTAAACAAGCCCTTCACGTCACATAGTTTAGGGGGAAAACCTAACAAGCACAAATATCACTACATATTTGTAACTATATATATAGTTTAATCGGCATTTTACTGCTTTTTTCTATGATTAATATGCACGAACAATCCACTGAGATGACTAATAATGCTGATAAATATTCCTGTTAAATTATTTCTCGTTCATTGTTCATCAGCTTATTTTTATTTTTACTAATGGCAATGCTGAAACCAAATATTACACGTTTATCGTAGACGTTTCTGTAGCGACTTGTACTCTGCGAATCTGTGTTCAAACCTTTGTTTTATCTCGGTTACTTCTGATCGTCGCCATTGCTAGTTAGACCCAGTCACCAATGTCCGTTTCTATCCGGTCTGCGCACCGCAATGTTTCGCAGTCATGTGGTTCTTCAAGTACCGCGCCTGTCGGTACCTCACACCACACTCTGCGCACTCGTACGGTTTCACATCCGTGTGCACGAGCCGATGCAGTGTCAGGTAATCCTTGCGCCTGAAGCACTTGTCGCAGTCGGCGCATGCGTACGGTCGCGCACCCGTATGCATCGACGCATGCGCCACAAGCTCCTGCCGTCGACGGAATCGTTTCGCGCACACACTACACTCGAACGGGAACACATCCGTGTGTATCTTCGCATGAATATACAACGTGGCACTACAGCCGAAACTTTTACCGCACGCCGGGCACATGTACGGTCGCTCGTGCGTATGCCGGCGGCGGTGATCGTCGCGCGTGCGGCCCGACGCAAACGAGCGCGTGCACACATCGCACGCGAACTTCTTCTGGCGGCCGTGCACGTGGTTGATGTGGCGGGTGAGGCCGCTCTTGTCACGGAAACCTTTGCCGCACACATCGCACGTGTACGGTCGCTCGTCACGGTGAATGCGCGCGTGTCGTTCCAGTGACAGCCGCTGGAAGAAGTGGCGCGCGCACACGTCGCACTGGAACGTTTTACGAACGGCCACCACGTGATCCGGATCACCGTCCGGATCGATTTCCGCCGGCAATGCTGGATCTCCAGGTGAATCTTGCACGATTTCTGCGTCATTCTCGTTCGGTTTCGTCGTTTTGTCGATTTTTATTGCACGTTTCACTCGTAATTTACGATCGGATGCTGTTTTATCCACGTGTTTGGTGGGAAATTGTCGATTTATTTGCAAGTCCGTGTGTGAATGATCACTTTTTACTTGCGTTTTCTCCAATACGGACTTTTTAATAGCGGAGTTATCAATACTGGCGTCTAGCAATGTGTGTTCTGTATCAATACTACCTTCTCGCATTGTTCGTTCAGTGTCAATACTACTTTCTAACGGTGCATGTTTTGTATCAATACTGCTTTCTAGCAAGGCTCGTTTTGTATCAATACTATTTTCTAGCATTGCACGTTGCGTATCAATATTATTTTCTAGCATTGTTGGTTTTGTATCAATGCTACTTTCCGGCATTGCACGTTTTGAATCAATACTACCTTCTAACGTTGCACGTTTTGTATCAATACTATTTTCGAGCATTGTTGGTTTTGTATCAATACTACTTTCTAGCATTGTTGGTTTTGTATCAATACTACCTTCTATCATTGCTCGTTGCGTATCACTACTACCTTCCACCATTGCTCGTTGCGTATCAATACTACCTTCCGCCACGGCACGTTTTGTATCAATACTTGTTTCGCTGTCATTGCGACGAAAATTTCGGTGCAAATTTTTACTATGAATCATGTAACTTGTGAAACTAAGCTTATCCGCCATCCTCCCACGTAATACAGGGTGTCCCGTGTCAGTTAATAAGTGTACTGCGCACCTGCAAAACCAGTCAATGTTATCGTGTGAACGCGCTACACACTGTACATAACCTAGCATTTGTGTATGAATTTGCAGGTGCCAGTATTTTCTACGACGTATAATTACGTATTTGACATTTTACTAAATTCAAACCAGGGTTAATTTTGGATAGAATTAGTGTGTCTTACCGTTCAGTGTCGGGTTTTTCCGCTTCTTGTGACGGCCCAGGCTCCACATGCACCGCCAACTGCTTCTCCACCTCGTCCTGGATGCTCCGCAGACGACGATCAGTCTCCACACTGGCTATTACCAGCTCATGCCACGTGAGCACTGTGCTGGCGCACTGGTAACAACACTGTAGCGGTAACGTGTCACTTTTCGCAACCTTAACCGGCAGGTAAAGGTTCATTTTCTCCGCCAGCCCATTTGAAACACCCTCTTCACTGTATATAGAGATCAAATGATCACTGCGATTCGCACACAGCCGACATAACACTTCGAAACCCTCAAGACCGTTCTCAGTAAGCTGAATAATCGGCTCACCCGGTATCACAGTGTCACTCATCTAAAATGAACGTCAAAACACACTAATTCATGTGAGAAAACAATAATAAACAGTTATTATTAAGGTTAATTCAAATTTGACACGCAAAATGTACACCGTGAATTGTTCAAAATGTATTGTGAATTATGATGTAATTATTACTAGTATATGTACTACGTTTAGACAAATAAAATAACAGATTTAATAACCAAATAAAGAGATTATTGTACTGGAATGGGAAATTTTATAAATACAACAAATATTTCTACATATTTACTTTTGCAGTTTAAGCTTGTCTTCTCAGAATCACAACATGGCCGCTTCAGCGGATGATTAATAGCCGAGCATTTTCGTATTTTCCAAATGCACAAACCAGGAATGAATTTCACACATGCACAACGCAATTGTGCAAATAAAATTACCAACAATTTTTCGAAAATACACAGCACACGCACCGAACAGAATATTAAATCAGTATTCTTTGTTTTGTGAAGCGTTTACCAAAGTGGCAAACATTTTCTCTACATTTTTTTGCCTGTGTAGTTGGTACTTTTGAGTAGTGTTGCCAACTGTGCGATAATTAAATTTTTGTATTCACAACATTAAAATACGGGAAAATGATAATTTTATTATGATACATACCTGCTTAAAGGTTCAAAATTAATTATAATCGAACTTCAATTTTAAAAATTAAATCTATTTTTGAAATTAAACCCCAAAAATTCTCTTCGTCAAATTAACAAAAAAAAAATAGGACTTTTTCCCCAAGTTCTGGTGAAATAAAACGTATTTTGAAAACAGTTAAAATATCTTTGAAATTTTATTCATCACATTCTTCGTTCTCACGCAAGTAATTATGATAGTAAATAGTTATGTGTATGTAGAATTATTATAATTTTTTTACATTATCTAGATGTCTTCTTCCATATATAACGTTCACGCAGCAAATACTATAATTGTTTATTCGTTTATACTCGTATATAATCATCAATCAAACGTAGTCTACTTTATTTCGTACACATTTTGCAATAAAAATACTCATATACTGGGCAAAACGAATCATGATTGTGATGTACAAGTGTGTGTGTGTGTGTGATAATTTATACAGATTTCTAAATACCTTCAAATATTCCTTACGAATCCACAGAATCAAAACAAAAACATTGGTACATTATGCCGAATACTTACAAGAGAATCAAATTTTCATTCGCTAAACGTTTGTCAAAGTGCAACTATAAAAAAAAAACCTGTACTTTATTTGGAAACAACAAACAATTCGTTTATCAATCACACGAAACGTGTAACCGTTTGACAGCCGGCCGCCATCTTGGATTCGTGCAGCGTGCAGGCTGACCAACACGCGGAACAAATGTCAACTCAATTATTACTGTACAATTTAGCTGCAAAAAGTGCGCGTGTGAACGGCAAAGAAAACTTCGTATTAAACTGAAATCACACACAGAAAAAATCATCGCCGTTTTTTCGCGCTCCTCATTTCGTTGGCTCTCTCGCGTTACCAACTGTTGAACGACGTATGTCACTAGAAGCCCTCCATTTGCTGTACGACGTACACGGAATATAAATGCAACAACATATACATGTATATAATAAACACAACAAGAGAGAGATGAAGACGAGGACGACGACGAGCAGTTTTTTTTTTTTAGTTAATAGTATAATAGATACATACATGAATGTGTGTGTGTGTGTAAAATAAACAACGAAAAAAAAGAGAAAGAAAGAGAAACTAATATGTAGAAAACACACAATTTTGCACGAGCGGGAAGAAAACAGACATTCAAAACTTCAACCAACACACACAGGAAGTTTGCGCAGCAGCCAACATTTATGGCTGCAAACGATCCACTGAGCCGTTGGCGTACACACATTTATGTGTTTAGTTCATGAACCGTCTCACTCACACACTTCGTACACGAGTTTCTCCATCTCAATGTCCGTATCGATCGAGTCGACTTCATGACGGGCGGCGGTGGCGTCCGTCACTGTTGCTGCGGCGTCACTGGTGGCTGGTTGCTCCGCCCCGCTACACTGTGGCGCCACCGTGTCCGTGGGTTGCACGTCCTCCACGCCTTCGGGCGGCGTCAGCTTGGCCAGTTGTTCCCGCAACTGATGGTAGTTCTTCTTGAACGTTTCCAGATTGGTCAGTGTTGTTCGTTTGTTCGATGAGCGGCCGCTACGTTTCTCCGCAATCTGCGCCTCCATATCCGCGATCCAGCACTCGACTTGCGTCAGAATCTCGTGTCGTTTCAGCCAGAAGTGCGTGTGGATCACCTGCTTGAAGCACGGACACGGATTCACGATCTGCTCGAGCATTGCCCACCGCACCGTCGCCTGACAGATGTTTGTGTTGTACTCCCGGGAGCTCTGCGTCCCGGTGGGTGTACCGCGTGACCGTTCGTAGCCCGGCTCGTTGAAGTACGGCTCGGACACCAGGATCAGACTTTGTATGCTGACGAGCACCTGCAGGAAACTGGATGTTTGCGCGTTCCACTTCTCCTCGGGCCTGCCGTGCCATGTGTTGAGCACGGACAGACACACTTTGCCGTCGTTGTAGAGGTTCGGATTGAAGCGTACCGTATGGTGCCCGGTCGTCTCCAGGTTGATGAGCATCGGTGCGTTTGGGTAGTCGGGCGGGAAGTACACATCGAGCTCGAAACATCCGTTGGCGTACGGTGTGTCGGCGGGGCCCGTGATCAGCACTTTCATTATGTCCAACCGGTCCGTATCGCAACGCACAAACACTGAACTACTGTAGCTCAACGGCAAGCTGGTGGCGAGCGTCACCGCCTCCTGGGCGAGCCGTTTGACGCGTGCCGGCTGCGACTGGTCACCCGCCGAGCGGACATTGCCCTCGAAATGATAGGAGACGACGAACTTGTAACCATCGGGGCATTCGGTTATCATCTCGAACGTGTCTGTGAGCAAAACAAGCAACACGAACACACATGTTAATAATAATTGTTGATAATAATTGTTGATAATACTTGTTAATAATCTTGTGTCGATGTGAAATGGCAGAGAACAGTGAAGTAGCTTACCGAACTGTAACCGTCGCATAATCTCCAGGTATCGTTGGTCGAGTGACTGTTGCGACTGCTGCTCCGCGCCACTGTTGTCCCTGTTCGCTACCTCCGCGTCCTCGTTGCCCAGCAGCTGGTTGGTGGCCTGTTGCACCAGGTTGGCGGTCTCTTGGATGTCGGGCATGAGTAGTGCTAGGCCCTCGTCTGTCTCCGGTTCGTCTGACTGGTCCGCCGAGTATTTGGCGTACTTGTGTTTGTTGGTGGCGTTCTTGTTGAACCTGCACCAGACAAATGGTTGATTAGTACACGGTGGATGGTTCGTTTGCGAGCAGCAAAATACAATCGGTGACTAGTTAAGCAGCAAAATACAATCTGTGCTTAGTTAAGCAGCAAAATACAATCTGTGCTTAGTTAAGTAGCAAAATACAATGTATGATTAGTTAAACAGCAAAATACAATCTATGATTAGTTAAGCAGCAAAATACAACCTATGCTCAGTTTGAATCAGCAAAATACAATCTAAGATTAAATGTCAAGCCGAAAGACACAACTATCCATCAAATATGATCTCACCGGAGTCGGCACGTGTAGTTATCGACGCACGATTTCATCTTCTGCAACAGCGCGACCACCGACGGCGGCCGGGAACTGTTGGCGTGCACCCGCGGCAACAGCAGCGTCACCAGCTGTTGACTGAGCGCCATGGCGCGCAGCAGTTGCAGCACGGACCGATAGAGCGGTATATGTCGGGCCATATCGAGCACTGCAAAACACAACACACAATATTTGTACGTGTCAACACAATCATTCACCCAAAACTTCAACAACGATTTCTAACAACAATACAAGCTCTGCTAGCGCAATGACAAACGCCGTACGGTGTTTGCCCAACTCATTATTCGTCTTATATCTACCTGAATCATTCCGTAAATACGACGAGAGTGCCGGTAGCAGACACGAGTTGGCCAGTTGTTGTTCAAAGGCCGCGGGGAGTACACTGGCGTCCGCCAGTTCATCGGAAGCTGTGCCGCCTGGGTTGATGTAGCTCGCTAGCACTTGGAGCAGCACGGTGACGTGTTCCTCCTCGCTGCGTTGTCGCAGCAGCGCTTGTTCGACGTTCCAGGATTGCTGCGTGGAGCCGGTACCGAAGCCCGTACCTGCAACACAACCAGAGCATCACACACACTCATAATCGCTAAGAATCATTGATGATACATACCCTTGGCCCAGTACAGTTGATTTTTATCATCGGTCCGAGCACTTGTAGGTTCGCGGGCGGGCTCCGTCGTGCTGGTTGTCGCGGCCGACGACACTCCTCCATTGCCATTCCCATTCCCGTTCGTCGGTTGCGGTTGGATCTGGTGCGTGAACACAGCGAGACACGCGAGTAACAGATGCGTGACGCCAATGTTGATGCTGATGGTGCGTAGGACGCGTCCATCGTCTGTGCCGAGGGGTGTAGTGTCGTACAACTGACGCAGCACTTCGAATGGTAGCGTGGGCAAGGCGTCCGCGACGGGTGACATGAATATATCACCTAGAACATCACACAGACATCAATATTTCACGTAGAATGCACGGATAAAGTAACATACCGCCTTCACCATCGTCCGTGACACCAAGCACAAGCCGCAGCAGGCAGAGGGCCTTCTTGGAGTCCTTGAGCAGCACTTCAGCGTAGCCGGGCAGCCGCAAGAAGAGGCCGAACGCTGTGAGCGAGTGTGGCGGTACATTGGTCATCACGTTGCAGTTCTTCGACGGCGTACTGGAGCCCGGCATGTCTTCCAGTTCCTCGTAGATGTCATCACTGCCTTCCACCTGCACAGACACACGTACATACACACACAAACACGCGTACAAAACATATACCGTGTGTGTCTCATGACGATCTACACATAGGAACGTTGCATACGCGCTCTTGATCGTGAAATATTCATTTGATCGTTTTAGTTTGTTTTTTTTTACAATCTAGACAGTATAATTGTTAATTGTATACTTACTATTTCATTTCCTTTGATATTCTAAGTATAATTTTGTAACATATTCGATGTACTAGTACATTTTCAACGAATTTAAAACGTCAAATTGACATTTCAATTACACAAGAGAAAAAAAAATAGAACAAAAACAGTCAGATTAATATTTCGATTTGAAACACAAATGAGCGCGCAACGTTCCTGTGTGTAGATCGTCATGAGACACACACACGGTATAACGTTGACTTGAAACATACCTTCACCCAATCGGCATCGGGTTGTTCAGCCGTGGCGGGTTTCTCTGCTGACGGAGGCCGCACCATCTCCGGGTACACGGTGGGCAGGTGCTGCGCAAGCAGCGCCAGGCCTCCCATGGTGCTGAACATCTGCAAGGCGTTGCCGATGGCGCGATGTTGGAGCAACGAGTCGGCATCAGCTCGCGAGGATCTATCATCTACAATCCACAACATTCAGCAAATAACCACACACACTTCTTAGAGAAATCACACAAGTCTCACCCTTGGAATGTGACACTGTCAGATGGAGATCCGGCTGACCAGGTTGTCCTTCCAGCAGTGCCAGCAGCTGTGCAAGCGTCAGCCCCAACGGAAGCGGGTACTCCGGCAGTGATTCACAGCGGACGATCCGTCCACTGACGGTATCCGTGATCCCTGGTGAACCTTCCGCATTGTTGTAGCGTTTCTTCTTCAGCTGTGGCGTCGAGCTCAACACCGACTGGTTCTTCACGTCCTTGGCGCGTTTATCTTTGGCTGTAACGCCCGCCGCAACGCTAATATGATCCGACCCGTCGATACCCAGCTCCCACACCTCCTTTTGCACGCTCGTATTCGCCGACGAAGCACTGGTGTTCGTGAACGTGTCCTTCTGTTTCGCATCAGACGACTTCAAGTTCGTCGCGAACGCTATGTGTTGTTCGAGAATTTCACCGATGGTAGTGTTGGTGCTCAGTTGTAGCAGCACACGATCGTGCGTTCGCTTGTGCACGGGATGCAACGGTGCCGACGGCTGTGGGATCGGTGAGATCTTGTACACACTCTCGTCCGCCTTGATGCACACGAATACCTTCTCGTTCTCGAGCAACAGCTGCAGCACAAGGCGTCGCATGAAGCCCGAGATTCCGTTGTACTGTTGACCGATCACATCGCACAGCACCTTGGCCAACAGCCGTTGGTTGGCGCGGTGACAGAGGCAGCACTTGGACAAGAACCGCACGCACACTTCTTCCAGTTGTGTCTGCGATTCGGAGCGCAGTTTCGAGGCGAATGTGTTCGTCGGTTTCCGGCACAACCACTGGAGTAGCGGTTGCCAGAACAAGGCTCCGTCTGGTGATCCGAGCCAGTCGCGCATAGTTTGTTCGGCGCACACGTCCGCCAGGAACTTCAAGATACCGGTGACGTTTTCCACGCGGGCCATTGGAATGGAAGTCTTGTTCGCGCAACATTCTAAGATGGCTCGGATCAACAACTTGGGCAGCCCGGAATCGAGTAGTTGTTGAATGACCGGCGGTGAGCGACTCACCATTGCAATGGTGCTCAGCTGAGCTTCGCTGAGCTGCAACTGATCCAGTTCGCCAATGATCAGACGGCCGTACCACTCGGATTCGTTCTCAAAGCTCTGCTTATTGTCGTCCGTCATACTTTCGGAATCTTTGCGATCATCGGAAATGGATGCCGTCAAGTCTGTGGACAGGTTCGGCACTAGCACGTTCATACGTTGTAATAGAGATGGGAAGAGCTCGGTCTTGATGTAACACAACGAGCACAGCAGACAGTCCAGTGCGTTCTTCAGCGCTACGTTGCCTGTCACGACTGCCGTCCACTTGAACACCGTGTTGAAGAGTTCCGTGGTGACCATCGTGTGCAGCGTGTACGACACGCCAGTTGCATTCGCCGACCAGAGCACTGAGGCAATGCACGAGATAAACGCGGGACTGCAGCTGTCGCAGTTACCGTTGGCCGTGCAGGCTTGTGCTGCTGTACGTTGTAGCCATTCGAGAATCGCGGACACTCGGTACGGCGTGTCTTCGTCCTGTGCACGAGCAAAAGAATCATAGCTGGTTAGATATTAAAAGATGGCGCGTATGTGGCGAATAATTCTTAGCAAATACAGAATAAAAACACAGACATTCGACGCTTGCCGAAGTGCTGAATGAAAGCTGCGTTCTGTTTTGTTGAATCTAGAAATTTATGCACCGTAAGATTATGAGAAAATGAAGCGTTGATGATCAAATATTAAAAGATGGCGCGTATGTGGCGAATAATTCTTAGCAAATACAGAATAAAAACACAGACATTCGACGCGCGCCGAATTACAGACGAACACTGCGTAATGTTTTGTTGAATCTACATAGAAATGTTTGCACCCTACGATTGTACACAAATGCAAGGTCTGTACGTAGGCCAGGCAGTGATCATGATCAGATAACTGTTCTGGGAACATTTAGCAACTGGTTTACCAACGAGAGAGCGCTCTTACCTGGTGTCCGCACACTTTGTGCAACAGCTCACAGACGCTCTGCGTGGCCGGCGAGTGCAGCGCCAGTTGTGACTTGTTCGACAACAGTACATGTGTGGATCCCGCCAGGGCAGCCTTGCTGTCCAACAGGATTCGGATCGCATTCAAGCCCGACCGACGATCGTACAAGCTCAACTTGCACAGCACCCGCTCCAAGTTCGGCAAATACAGGGTTGGTATGTGCGTGGGAACGAGAAGAAGTCCACAGCAGGTGACCAGCAGGTCTGGCACGCTGGCAGCGGCCGCTACAACCGCCCGCTGCAGGTCCACGTTCTTCGGCAACGTGAAACAATGATGCAGTAGCCGCAGCCAGCCCAGACTGTACTTGCTGAAGGTCTCTTCGTCGGACACATCACTGTTGGCGGTGGAGTTCGACTTGACGAGACCGCCGAATGCGGACGTGCCGAGCAGCCGGATCTGTGACAGGCCAATGTTGCTCGCGTCGCGGGGCTTGTAGAGTCGCAGCAGCACGTGCGTGACTATCTCGGGGACGGGCAGGTGCAGCCGTATGTACGTCATACCGCTGGTCTGCATTGGCGGCGAAGCGGGGATCAGGTGATCAGGACTGCCGTTGGAAACCTGCAAACAGAGAGGATAAAATAGTACATGCACTGGATGAAATACACAGTAAGAATCTTGTGTAGCTGGTGATTAGAAGCTGAAGAAATACACAGTAAGATGTTTTTAGCTGATGATTAGAAGCTAAAGAAATACACAGTAAGAATCTTGTTGAGCTGGTGACTAGAAGCTAAAGAAATACACAGTAAGAATCTTGTGTAGCTGGTGATTAGAAGCTAAAGAAATACACAACAAGAATCTTGTTTAGCTGCTGACTAAAAGCTATAGAAATATACAGTAAGAATCTTGTGTAACTGGTGACTAAAAGCTAAAGAAATACACAGTAAGAATCTTGTTTAGCTGCTGACTACAAGCTAAAGAAATACACAGTAAGAATCTTGTTTAGCTGCTGACTAAAAGCTAAAGAAATACACAGTAAGAATCTTGTGTAGCTGCTGACTAAAAGCTAAAGAAATTACACAGTAAGAATCTTGTTTAGTTGCTGACCAGAAGCTAAAGAAATACACAACAAAATCTTGTTTAGCTCATAAACTAAAAGCTAGCTACTAATTAGAAGCTACCTGATTAGCTAGCGCGCTTCTAAATGTGTAAATGTGTTACTTCTATTACGATTTTCACGCCACAGAAGTTGACATCTACCGCTGCAGAATTAAAACACACACACAAGATCGAAGCCACGAACTGTATTATGCGACGAGGATGCTTACCTCCAGCGCGACGGCCGATGGACAAGTGGACAAGCTGCTCAGGTGCGGTTGTAACTGTACTTCTCGCAGCAGTACAGCACACGGCAGCCGGATCGTCAGGTCTGTGTGCATTTCGTCCGGATAGTAATGATAGCACCACTGCGGTGTACGAGCACGCCGATGCGACGCGACCGTGCTCTGGATGAGCACATCCGCCGGTTGCGCCGTGCCACTGTGACACCGGATACTGCCCAACGGGGCAAAGTTCACCAGCGCCTCGCTGTTCTCGATGTTCGCCTGCTGCACTTTCTTGCTGAACGACGGCGCCGAGTAGGACATGGTGGCGTCCGAACGACTAGGCACCGCCGACGCCACAGCGGCCGCCATATGATGCATCACCAGGGACACTGTGCCGTGGTGGACCGCGTTCAGGGAGCGGCCCGTCCGTACCATTGACTCGGCGAGTACGTGGACACCGTCTGCAGCAGAAAATGCGGTGATTTGAATCAGAATAGCTTGCAGAAAGCGTCCACCGTAATTCAGAATTATCTACAATTTACAGCTGACGAATTCTGAATTACATGTGACGCTTTTTTTCAAGTACAATTTGAGATTTTAGTAGCGGTTAAGAATCAGAGTGCTGTAAAGTGTAAGTAATTTACTTGATGCTTAAAAAGTGTACACTATTATATCTTCTACAGTACTATTTCGTTAAAGAAACTCAGTAATAGATCGTCATCTTAAACTCACCCAATGTTAAGAAGCCTTTGAGGGCGTCTTCGTTGTGTAGGACTTGCAGCATGAACCACAACAGCGGCTCGGACAGTTGTGTAGCTGTGCGCAGGAACATCACAAGCGGTTCCAGGATCAGTTCCGGCCGCGATGTCTTCTGGGTCATGACGGAGAGCAGCTGGAACACGGCATCACCGACGGTTGTCGGTTCACCGAAGTCTGTGAGGCCGATCTGTTGTGCACAGCCGACCAGCATGGCCAGCGAGGAGCCACTACACGCGGCCAGCGAGTGACAGAGGCGCATAATGCTCGGGTGATGTTGGAGTACGGTGTCAGCGAGACATGGTACTCTCGCCGCAGCAGCAGCAGCAGATGTGGTGGCCGGGTCACGGGTGGCCTCCTGTTGTCGTTCCGCCTTGCTCTCGTCTGTTTGCGCGGACTGTTCGGTCTCCGTGTCCATCGCTTCGGGTTGTGGCTGTGAATTAAACGATTAAATGTGTAGTACAGCACATGGTATGTTTCTTGTTGATGATGTAAACTGTGTATGTACAAAATGGAGACTGTGTATAAGCTGTGTATATATACCGTGTGTATCTCATGACGATCTACACATAGGAACGTTGCGCGCTCATTTGATTTTCAAATCAAAATATTAATCTGGTTGTTTTTGTTCTTTTTTCTTGTAATTGAAATGTCAATTTGACGTTTTAAAATCGTTGAAAATGTACTAGTACATCGAATATGTTACAAAATTATACTAGAATATCAAAGGAAATGAAATAGTAAGTATAAAATTAACAATTCTACTGTCTAGATTGTAAAAAAAAAACTAAAACGATCAAATTAATATTTCACGATCAAGAGCGTATGCAACGTTCCTATGTGTAGATCGTCATGAGACACACGGTATAAGCTGTGAGTAGGTATGTAAGCTGTCTATATATGTATATTTACCGGTGCGTTTCTATCAATTGGCAACGGCGTCTGCACGAGACGCGACAGTAACTTCAACAGTGCGATCAGCAGCGATTCCCACGAGGCGGGCCGGTCTTGTTTGCTGCTCTCCGCACCCAACACCGAGGCAAACAGCCCGCTGAAGTTGTTAGCGGTGCTGGCATTCCGTTCGCCCAGGTTCACGCACTTGATTCGCTCCACACTGGACACGTACGAGCTGACGAGCACACCTGGAACACCACAAGAAGCACACACACACACTAAACATTACATATTTATTACATTATTATAGTTATCTTTCGATAATAACTACAGCAATACACAATCTGACACTAAATATATGCATATGACTGACCTGTGCTCTCCAGGATGCACATGACCACGCTGAGGTTCGTGTCCGTGTAGTCCAGGTGCAACAGCGACTGCAGGAACTTGCATTGCACGTCGAGCGGACCTTGGCGGATAGCGAGCGGACCACTGGGTTGCACCAGGGAGTAGAGCAACCGCAGCAGCAGCTCCTTCAGGCGCACGCCGGCCGTGTTGCCGGATGTGATGACATCGCAACGCATCAGCAGACGCACGAGCAGTTCGTGCAGCGCTCGGCAGAGGGATGGTCCGCCCTGAGAAACAGAAACACACATAGTCAGGTTCATTTACGGTGACAATGATCTTTTGTGTGATTATTTGTTGTATTAATTCAAGAATAATAGCGTTTGTGTGATATATTAATGCAAGAATATGTGGCTTCTCGGGATATTTGTGCTATTAATTCAAGAATAATTGTCTTTGTGTGATATATTAATGCAAGAATATGTGGCTTTTTGGGATATTTGTGCTATTAATTCAATAATAATTGCCTTTGCGTGATATATGAATGCAAGAATATGTGGCTTCTTGGGATATTTGCGTTATTAATTCAAGAATAATTGTCTTTTCGTGATATATTAATGCAAGAATATGTGGCTTCTTGGGATATTTGCGTTATTAATTCAAGAATAATTGTCTTTGTGTGATATATTAATGCGAGAATATGTGGCTTCTTGGACTATCTGTGCTATTAATTCAATAAAAATTGCCTTTGTGTGATATATTAATGCAAGAATATGTGGCTTCTCGGGATATTTGTGCTATTAATTGAATAAAAATTGCCTTTGTGTGATATATTAATGCAAGAATATGTGGCTTCTTGGGATATTTATTCTATTAATTCAATAAAAATTGTCTTTATGTGATATATTAATGCAAGAATATGTGGCTTGCGCTATTAATTCAAACAATATTGTTCTTCGGACAGAAAATGTTTCACTCACCAATCCGCGATCGGCAAACACGAGCCCGCTGCCCGATAACAGACGCAACAGCATCGGCACAAACTCTTGGTGTGCAATCAGACACCCCGCCATGCCGTTCAGCGAGTGCTCCAGCCAATCCACCGGCGCCGGCGTCGTGTTCGGCATGTTACACACCAGCGTGAGCGCTTGCAGCGCCACACACCACGTCCGCAACGACAGACTTGGACTGTAGACCAGCGCTGACACCAGCGAGTTAACGGACTGTGCAGAGATGCAGATATTCGGCACAATAGCCGCACTAAAACATCCTTTGCTACTGGTCTTGTTCAACGTCAACCACAGCCGCACCGTATGCTCAATACTCGTCGAATTCTGCAGTTGCATCTCGTTGAACAACGCATTGAAACACGCACTCAACATCTCACTGTTGGACACGCCCACCAGCACCGGGGGGCGGGGCGTGGCCCACGGTTGCGTCAGATGCTCGGGCCAATCGGGCGTCGGTTGCGGCGAGCTTGTCTCCGAGATGGGCGTGCCCAAGTGCTGGAGCAGATTGCACGTGGACAGTGTTGTCAGCCGACGCAGTTGGATTTCGGCCGTTGTCTCGACGCCGAGCTCGAGGCGGGCGTCCATCGCTGAGGAGATACTGCCGTTGGAGACGGTAGCTTTCTGAACGCCATTGCGTCGCAACAACGAACGTCCACGTTCGAGAATGTCGTCTAGGAAATCGTCCAACTCAGAGTCGTCCGATTCAAAGACGGAGGGTAGCGGATTACTTGATGTTTTGGCCACTTGTGCATGGAGTTTGTCCGACGTCAAGTCGATGGTAAATGTTTCGAACATTTCCGTATCTGATTCGGGGGAAAAGTAAGCAGAATGTTCAAGAAATACTAACGATTCTTTCTTTATAAATGATGTAAGATATGATTCGGAGGAAAAGTAAGCAGAATGTTCAAGAAATACTAACGATTCTTTCTTTATAATTGATGTAAGATATGATTCGGAGGAAAAGTCAGCAGAATGTTCAAGAAATACGAACGATTCTTTGTTAATAATTGATGTAAGATCTAATTTACAGAAAATATAGCAGAATGTTCAAGAAATACGAACGATTCTTTGTTAATAATTGATGTAAGATCTAATTTACAGAAAATATAGCAGAATGATCACGAAATACTAACACTTCTTTGTTTATAAATAATGCTAGTGGAGATTTATAGCGTGTTTTTCTTACCTGTTGGTCCCCAGCTGGGCCCGGCCGGTTGCACATCCGTGTCCATATCGGTTGCCACATTCACCGTGGCCGTCTCGAACGGATCGTCTGCGTTATTCGTCGTGCTACTGGAGGACGTCGACGATTGCATCGTGTCCGCACTGTTCGCCTTGACGGTCACGTCGAGCATGTCCTGCAGCAGACAGGCGAGCGCGTGCTGTGTCCACGGCTGGTCACCGCGTACACACTGACGCATCAGCCGCTGCAATTGATCCACGCTGAACAGTTGACAGATCGAGAGTTTCGAGATGGTTACCAGCCGGGCGACGACCTAAATGTTGACAGACTGTTAGGATTGCGTCTAAAGATCGATGTTGCATTCAACCAACGATCATGTGGTGTACCTTGCACGCTAATAGGAACATATCCGCACTGCACGAGTGATCCATCGCCAGCAGCAATGTGACAATGCCCCGGGTCACCGTCAGACAATGCTCCGAGTCCAACATCTGACTCAGCTGCACGGCACTCGATGCCGTGTCCGCGGTATCGCGCGTTGAAGTTGCGCGGTTGTTCTTAGAACTGCCGCCGTCCTGTTTGGAGGCGGCCAGCTCCTTCTGTTTGCTGCTGATCTGTTTGATCCGCTTGAACACGTACTCCTGTTCTTTGAGGGCGGCTTCCAGTTTGGAAGAGAGGCTAGCCGCTTGACTCGACAGGGCCGACAGAGCCTGGATACCATAGAATATATATATATATATATATATATATATATATATATATATATATATATATATATATATATATATATATATATTCAAGCACAAAAGCACGAATGTGACTGACTTTAAAATATAGATTCTATTATTTAAATTAATCTGCAGTATTCAAAGTGTGTACTGCGATGATTCGTTACATAAATTGATCCCTAAATTTCCCTAAATATGTCTTCATTCCGCGCCTTATAACAAATCATTGTAAATGTACTTTTTTTTGGGGGTGGTTCGTTTGTAAAAATATCTGTTCACAAATGCAAATGATCTGTAAGTAAGCACTAAAAATGAAATGTCAAAAAAGTCACAGAAATCAGTAGAACACAATAATTGTTTTGAAAACTACTTTATAACTTCGCAGCACCAATCATTGTAAATTTAATACTTTTTTTGGGGGGAGTTTGTGAAAATATCTGTTCACAAATGCAAATGATCTGTAAGTAAGCACTAAAAATGAAATGTCAAAAAAGTCACAGAAATCAGCAGAACACAATAATTGTTTTGTAAACTACTTTATAACTTCGGCAGCCGCTAAGATAATCTGATACTCTAGGGTTCACACTGTTACTTAATCCAGTTAATCTAATAGAGTCGCATTGGTGATATACAAACCTGTACCTGTGTGGAGGCCTGCACCGCCTTCTTCGTCCAGTGCAGCTGGTCAATCTGTTGTTTGTAATGTGTGAACCGTCTGTCCACCTTGCGTCGTTGACTCCCGGTGCATACGCCTGCGTCCGGCGCTCGTGTATTCGTATCGCCCGTCACCCAGTTCCATCGTTTGTTTGACACGCTGTCCGTCTTGTTCGTAGTGTCCAACTGCAGCGACAGATACAACAGTATCCAGCCCAGCAGCGATAGGTCAGTGCTGACGGCCAACAGCGTGCCTTGGGGCCGCTGCAACGCCATCAGTACCTCGGCGAGCACCCGGAGTGTAGCGTCCAGGACTATACTGCGCTCGGGGCTCTTCCTACCGAGGTACGTGAGCAGTACAAACACGCGGTCTTGCGGGAACAGTATGGTGTAGCTCGAAGAGAACATCAGCGAGAGTGTGTCAGCGATGAAATCACCCCAGTACGACTGTTTGCCACACGTGCGCACTAGCAGCGTGGCTGTGAGCATCTGTAGACGTGGGGCTTGCGCTACACACAGCCCTTGGAAGAGCTGCTGACACGTGTGTCGGTCGATTGTGTTGGTCATGTCGTTCGAGAGGCTCAGCAAGATGTCTAGCAGGTTCTCGGAGATCACGCGGAGCTTGTCCGTGCAGGAGTCGGCGAGGGTGCATGGGTACTGGTGCGCTGGCGGTGTACTAGAGGTGGACGGCTGCTGGGTGCCCATGCTCGCTTCTATGCGCCGGATCACACCTTGGACTACGTTCAACTGCCGCTGGTACATCATTGCTTCCTGCAGACGGTGAAAGAAAACGTAGAAAGTCGACAGGTGAGGTTAAATTTTAATAAGAAGTTACAGATGAGAGTTGAGGTTAAATTTCAACAAACAGAAGTTACAATTGACAGGTGAGGTTAAATTTCAACAAAAAGAAGTTATAGTTGACAGTTGTGAGGTTAAATTTCAACAAAAAGAAGTTATAGTTGACAGTTGTGAGGTTAAATTTCAACATGAAGAAGTTACAATTGACAGTTGTGAGGTTAAATTTCAACAAGAAGAAGTTACAGTTCACAGTTATCAGGTTAAATTTCAACAAACAGAAGTTATAGTTGACAGTTGTGAGGTTAAATTTCAACAAACAGAAGTTACAGTTAACATTTGTGAGGTTAAATTTCACCAAGAAGAACACAAATCGCTAGTAGAGGCTAAACTACAACAAGAACATGAAGTAAAACATAAATCGTCAGTAAATTTCAACAAAAAACACAAATTATCGAGTAAATTTTCAACAAAACGACCATGTAAATCCTGAAAAGTTGCTTGTTAAATGTGCACGCCACGTACCTGATACGCAGTGAAAACTTTCACATTATCCGTCGACACTGTACACTGGTCTATGGTGTCGCGCACGATGCTCATGTACGCGGCCATGTGTACCGAGTTCGGTATGTCCGAGGTGAGTAGCGGATGCAGCAGATCCTTGAGTCGCGAGCACGCCAGACTGTAGCGACAGCTCACGTCTTCCAGCAACATGGCCAGCAGGTTCACCTGATTCTCCAGGTCGGTGGCGTTCAGACACGGCGTTGTCAGCGGGTCACCGTCGGGCGGTATCTCATCCGGCAGCACCAGTATATGTCCGTAGAAGTTGCCGATCGGTATCTTACATCGGGTCGTTGACATCCCGTAGCGGCCGATTGTTGTAATCTACATCATATAAATACACACAGATAGACGTTCAGCGCAGAATCTGTTGTTCTCTCCAATGCGAAACTCCTGTCGTGAAGAACTAGATTCTGTATCTAAATCTAAATAGATTCAAGCTGGATACATTCGACATTCTCTTGCAAACATAACTGAACGTGTATCATGATATTTACATATATATATATATATATATATATATATATATATATATATATATATATATATATATATATATATACAAACACATAGACGTTCCGCGCAGAATCTGTTGTTCTCTCCAATGCGAGGAGAACTAGATTCTGCATCTAAATCTAAATAGATTCAAGCTGCATACACTCGACATTCTCTTGCATACATAACTGAACTTGTGTCGCGGTATTTACATATATATATATATATATATATATATATATATATATATATATATATATATATATATATATATATATATACAAACACATAGACGTTCCGCGCAGAATCTGTTGTTCTCTCCAATGCGAGGAGAACTAGATTCTGCATCTAAATCTAAATAGATTCAAGCTGCAGGCATTCGACATTCTCTTGCATACCTAACTGAACTTGTGTCGCGGTATTTCACGTGATATCTTACCTTGATATACCGGCAGATTGGCGGTGGTTGTAGGTCGCTCAGTACCAGCGTTTTGCTCCCGATATCCGTGGCCAACACCAGCCGTACGGCATCGGAATCTTCGCCGCGTAGCCATAGGTCGAGGCTGAGCGACACCAGGTCATGACAGGCGGGTATGATGACGTCCGTCAACAACACCGGCGCACCAAAGTCCAGCGTGACGAAGCGCCGTGCACCGGACTGCATTCGCTCCACAACCATCACCTGTACACACAGACACACACACACGTGCATATATGGTGTTACACTGTTACACGCAAAAGTTACAACATAGATTTGAAGATATGATATACACTGTCAGCTGTAAAGAGTTGTAGAACAGTTGTGACAAGCTAGTGCGCAGTGTGCGTACCTGTTGAGGCGGTGCAACCAGCAGTTGCTGCAACGAACATTGCCCCAGTTGGGGCGACAGCAGCTGTATGTGCTCGGACCGGCCCCACGTGCTCGCCGCCTTGGCACCACTCGGATTACCGTTGTTGTTGGAGGTGTCAGCCGTCGGGCATAGATCGGCATCATCGATACTCATCTCTAGACCGTCTACAGAGGATGCGACAAAACATTGTGTGATGTTAATTGTTCGCGTTCCACTAAGCACAGCATTGAACGCAGTTTATTTTCTACAGATTAATCCGTCATTTGCGTAATTGTGTGTGATTATCAAGCGCGTTATAAGGGATTATCGCAAAACCGTCTACAGCGGATGCGACAAAACATTGTGTGTTAATTGTTCGCGTTCCACAGCGTTCATTTTCTACAGATTCATCCGTCATTTGCGTAATTGTGTGTCTTTATCAAGCGCTTTATAAGGGATTATCGCGAAGTTAGTGCTTTTTTTCGGGGGCGGGGTTGATGGAAAATCCGCGTAAATCGCGGGGCTGCTTGTGGTGCTTACCTAGTTTCTTCGCCAGCGTGGGCCAATCCTGCGGTATGGCTTTCTGCATACTGTCGGCTTTCAGAATCAGCTGGGTGATCTCCTTCTGGTACGTGTCGATGTACGTGTTCGAGGTCGGTTCCAGCGTGATGTCCAGCTCTGTCAGCGCGACGTTCTCCTTGTCTTTAATCTACAAAATGGAATAGAACACATCGAACACGACTTATTAGCAAATATATTTGTCTTTAATCTGCAACAAAATAGGACATCAAACACGACTTATTAGCAAAATATATTTGTTTTTAATCTACGACAAAAATAGGACATCGAACACGACTTATTAGCAAAATATATTTGTCTTTAATCTGCACTAAAACAGAACACATCGAACACGACTTGTTAGCAAAATATATTCGTCTGTAATCTACCAAAATAATGCACAAGATTTATACCGCCCAAAATATTACATTATATCATCCGTTCCGAAGTTCATTGTCAATATTATCGATAAGAAATACTATATTCATCATCCCAAGTTCATGGGAAATATATTACTTCTCATCAGCATACCATATTCTCCGCAAAATATTCAACATTACCCGATACAATTATTGATGAAAAGGAATATTTCAATCAGATACAATTATTATTAAAAGTTTACGAGACTGTCTGCGTTACTTACATCATCACTATCCGCTTTCTTGGTGCCGGTATTCTGTTGCAAGTGCGGTGCATGGACCGTGACCGGGCCGAACAGCCCCGACATGTTCACCGGCAGCACCGTAGGGTCAAACCGCTCCACCCGGGTGCCGTCGCTGGCCGCCACGCATACAAAGTGCAGCGGTTCCGTCTCGAGCAGCCCGCGCATATGTTTATTCGGCGCCATACTCTTCAGTCGCACCTTGGTCTCATTGGACGGTGACACAAACACTTCCTTCGGATCCAGGGATGATTCGTTGAAGACAAACGTGTTCTGCAACGTGCTATGCGCCGCCTGATCACCAGTAACCACCGATGCGTACGTGATCGGAATGGAACTGGACTTGGCGGGCGCGGGCGGATCAATGTCGAACAGTTCCGGTTCGAGCGGCGTGCCGAACAAGCCGAACCGCGAGCGTAGAAGCAGATGATACGGGTTGGTGCGTGTGTGTAGCTCGTGCGCGATCTGTTTGAGCAGTGCGATGCACTGCGCGGACAATATTTGATGGTTCGTCTCGCGTGTCACCCGGAGCATGAGTACGACGAGCCAATGCAGCGAGCCCGCTGACCAGACACAGCCAATATCGGGCAGACACTGGAGCAGAGCTTGGAGGATCTTGCTGTCGAGCTGTTGGCCGATCTGGTCGTTGATATTCCGTGCTCCGCTGCGAATATATCCGGGTTAATTCTCTGTAAACTATAAACTTTACTTGTAATACTTACTCGCTACAGATGACAGCTAGCTTGACGCATTTGTGCGCAATACTGCGGCCGCTGCTCAGCAAACACTGCCGAAACATATTCTCCAGCGCCGATTCAAACGTCCGCAGAAAGTCCATCTGTTGTCCCGGTGCTTCACCATTCGCGCCGCGATTCCGTGCCATTCGGATGCTGGCCATCCAGATCAGCACGTCGAACGCCATGGTCTGTCGTTGCGCGGAGCTGGTATCCAGTGCTGACCGGAGCAACGTAGCCAGGAAGACGTTCGACTCGAGCATTGTCGACCGTTGAATCTTCTCGGCGCTGGGATCAATGTTGCGGGCCTTGTACAACGTGATAGACAACTCATGGAGGCAGTCACAGCCCATGTAGTACTCGGCCTTGTTGACAGACGCCGTGGACGTCGTGCTCGACGAACTAGTAACACCGCTTGCTGCCGTAGCACCTGTAGGGTCGCGCGCGCGTTTGAATTCTTTGCGAATGTTCGTATGCTCCTTGGACGGATCGCACAGAGCCTACGGATGAATTAATACTTTGTTTTTTATCGATATTCTTTGGTGGAATTAATTACGATCGTGTAGATTCAAAGAATTACAGAATTACTTCATTGCACTTTGTAAGAATTATCTCGATTACATAAAGTACATTTGTTAAGCTCGATTAAAAGCGTATTATTTATAATAAATAGCGACAATTTGTTACCTTAATGTGCAGCAGTAAGGTTCGCGTGTTGGTTTTGAACAACTTGGGGCTCGTCAACGTCACACATCCGTTCTGTTCGCTCAGGTCCAGGCAATCCGCCAGGTTAATAGGCCCCGCCAGGATGTCCGCGTTGTGTGACCGTAGGTATTCCCTCGAAGTCACCGGGTTCTGGTTGCGTTGCATGAACTCGAACGAGACGCCTTCGTCCACCTGCCGAAACAATTAATCAATCAATCTGCATTAGTTTTTGGCGTTTCTTTCGTCGATGTATTTACACTTCAGGAAAAAATTAGACGCATCTATCGTTTCGGTGTAATGCTGTAGTACTTTATACAATATTTCATTTGATTTACTGTAAAATTTGTTTACCTGAAAGTGTACCTCGGCCCGACGATTACCAATGCCTGTCGTATTCTGTCGCAGGAGTGTGATCTCCACGTGCGGTGGATGCGGACTATGCAACGAGAAGTGTACGTCCATGTGACCGATGCTGACCGGACCAGGCAGGGTGATTTCAAAAATGTGTTCATCCCACGTCGTGCTGTAAACAAGTTGCAAATTTACAAGTCAGAAAACACTTCTTTTAACCGTTCTAATAACTGTAGAATAGTTTCTCTGGACGATTTCGTAAGATACAACTAAGATTCTTGTGAGGAACTGCGTGCTTTATTTGCAACTTACGTGTCAGTCTGCAAGCGCCAGGATCTCGTGTGATTCTTCTCGTCGCCGCTCAGGTACTGCGGGTGTTTCCGCTGTCGCTGGGCTTGTTGCATCTCGCTCCAGCAGGGCGGCACAACCACACAATAAGACGCGCCTAGCGGCTCAAATGTGCACAGACTGTGCATGTGTCGCAGGTCTTGTACGCTAAGCGACTCGTGCAGACCGTGCGAGACACCATCGGGCACGTCAGCACGCGTCGTCGAGCCGGCTGTCTCAGTTGCCAAGCTCGACAAGTAGTCCTCGTCGTCATGCTCGTCTGCGTAGTCAGTGTCCACTTCGTTCAGTGCGTAGAAGTGTAGAGAACCGCTCGCTGTGGCTGCACACAGTCGCTCTAAACCTACGGAGAATGAAATCTCGCGGTACAAATGTGAATTCACTAATTAAACATCGCGTATTATCGCATTAATTCAGTAAAACATCGTTCAATTCTACTACAACTGCACAAAGATGTAAGTATTCTGAAGAAAACTGTGTTACTTACTGTTACAATAAGCAGCCGACACGAATCTCTCCGCTTCCAGCTTAGCAATGCATGTTGGTTTCAGCATGGCGAGGTCAAACACGCGAACGACACCGTCTGCGCACACAATCACCGCGGATCCATCGAGCGCTGGCGGCTTGAGACCGTTCGTTGCAGTTCCATTCGCTGTAGAACTATTCGTCGCAGCCGCGGAATTCACCGCTTCCTGGCTGTTTACATTCAGTTTATCCATCGCCGGGATGATAGACACTTCGACGGGCGTCTGCGCAGCTGGGAGTTCACGTACCAACACGGGTTTATCCGTCACGCGCACTACACTGCCCGCACTGAAACACAACGCATACACCAGCAGCACATGCACGCAGGGTCCGTGCGTTGCACGCAACACCACCAGCAGATGATGCCCATCTCGTGTGGGGACAATCTCGAAGATCTCCAACGATTTCTCGTTCTTATATTGCGCGGGCAACGCAAAGCACTGGACCGCATGCGAATAGTTCAGTCGCTTGTTCTTACTGGACTTCAGTTCGGAGATATGATCGGAGATTGACTTCTCCACATTGTTATTGACCGCCTCGGTCGTTGGACTATTGAGTTGTCCGTTCATGAACTGATAATTAGCGGCGATCAGTGACGAGGAGGCGTCCGGTTCTTCCGTCTCGTCTACCACCAGCACTCGTGTGCCCGTCTCCGATTGGTTGCTGGCGGGCGGTGGCAAGAAGATGTCATCACTCTCGCCCGGTATCAGGTTCTGGTAGTTGTTCGACTCCGTCTGTTTGAGCATCTTGAGCGCCTGATAGTTCATGTCATCGATGAATGTCATCGCTTCCGAACTGTTCGAGGCGTCCATCAGCTCGTACTCGATGTCGTGCATCATGGAGATGACAATGTTCGACACAGACTTGGAGCTGGGCGTTGGTTTCTTGTTGGCCGGCTCCGGCTCCGGCTCGGCGTCTTTGGTGTACTGAAAATCGTACACGACGAGGCACAAACATGTGCTGGGAGTGTCCACGAAGTTCATGTCCTCGATGATCATCTGGGAGTCCGCTTTAGGTGGTGCAGGTCGTCCTGTAATTGTGATACCGCACACAACAACAGGTCTCACCTGGTTGACTTTGCTCTTGATGGCTGCCGGTGCAATTGCAACCGTTGGTAGTGTTGTAGGACCGTTGTCTTCGGTGTTACACTTCGGAGTGGTGTCTTGCGAAGGCACCGCGTCCTTGGGCAGTGGCCCACGGCCATTGAACTTGCCTTTGTTCTGCTTGTACGCTTGATTGGGGCTCTTAGCATCGCCGACAATGCATAGCGAAGAGATTTGCACAGTACGACCTGTGAAAAAACATATTATTAGGTATTAACTGGTGAAAATACAGCACTAGGTGTTCCCGGAGGATTAGGCGGGTGTAACTTGCCTTCCTCTTGGTTGCTCCACGAGCAACTATGCCCAAACTCCTGCATGCAACACTCCAAAATCGGCGAATCATACTGCGTCACGTAGAACGAATGTGTTCGCTTGAGTTTACCGGCGACATCGTACACTGTCACCAGGCCGTCAGCGTTGGCGGTTGTCACCAGGTGTGGTACGCCACTGGTGCCCACACGGCACACTGGTGCACCCCTGTACGTAGCGTCCAGGGCAGGGGCAGTGGCGTACGTCACAGACAGCGGCACATTCTGTGTGTACTCGCCCATCACGAACGGACAATTGGGGGAATGACGTTCGTGTTCGCTCCACGGTTCGTCTGTGCGCTCCCAGCACACGAGACACACGGTGCACGTGAAACACATGGCCCGGTCGTCACCGGAGCTGTTGGGCTGGTGATAGAAGCCTGCTTGGGCCATCTGATCAGGCAGAGCCCATCTGAGGAGAGATATTGTTCAGAAAGAAGTAAATTTAATAGAAAGATTGTTCGTTATGCACTTTCAATCACAATTAGAAGTTAATATAGAAGAGATTGTTCATTTTCAGAAGTAAATATGCACTTTAAATCACAATTAGAAGTTAATATAGAAGAGATTGTTCATTTTCAGAAGTAAATATGCACTTTAAATCACAGGTAGAAGCAAATATAACAAGGATTGTTCATTTTTAGAAGCAAATATGCATTTTAAATCACACTTAGAAGCAAATATAACAAGGATTGTTCATTTTTAGAAGCAAATATGCATTTTAAATCACACTTAGAAGCAAATATAACAAGGATTGGTCATTTTCAGAAGCAACTATGCATTTTAAATCATAGTTAGAAGTAAATATAACAAGGATTGTTCATTTTTAGAAGTAAATATGCACTTTAAATCATAGTTAGAAGTAAATATAGAAGAGATTGTTCATTTTTCGAAGCAAATATGCATTTTAAATCACAATTAGAAGCAAATATAACAAGGATTGTTCATTTTTCGAAGCAAATATGCATTTTAAATCACACTTAGAAGTTAATATAACAAGGATTGTTCATTTTTAGAAGCAACTATGCATTTTAAATCACACTTAGAAGCAAATATAACAAGGATTGTTCATTTTTAGAAGCAAATATGCACTTTAAATCACACTCAGAAGTAAATATAACAAGGATTGTTCATTTTTAGAAGCAAATATGCATTTTAAATCACAGTTAGAAACAAATATAGAAGATATTGTTCGCTGTTGGAAGCAAATATGCATTTTAAATCACACTTAGAAGTAAATATAACAAGGATTGGTCATTTTCAGAAGCAAATACGCATTTTAAATCACAGGTAGAAGTAAATTTATGACAGTATACTGACTTGTAATCCATGTGAGGCCATCTAGAGAACGTCTCCCGACGACGAGCCTCGCTGGCCATCGCCGACCGGTCCGTAGCGTGCGGTGGATCGTTCAACAACTCCACCAGCCGCTCTTGCACGGCTGCAGCGACAGCCAGCTCGGGAACGTGCTGATTCTTGAGCGTGAATTCTTGCACCGTGACCTCGGCAACACGTTTCAGTGACTCCAGAGGTAATTCCAGACACACAGTATTCCACTACACAAATATACACCACTTAGAATGATTATAATTACACATAACACTGACGTAAACGAGAATTTCACGTATCACTGATGTAATATTACGTCACATATGTCAACACTGCACTTTCAATAAGAAATACAAACACTTACTTTCTGCGCTTTGATCCCTTTCTTCGTCTGCTTCTGGGCGTCAACGATTTTATCACACAATTCATTTATCACTTCCGACTGCTGATCAATCACGAACTGGCTCAGAAGTATTAGATTCTGTTTGAGTAGGATTGCCTAGAAAGATTAACCACACATTTCAAGTTGACAAGTTTGCGAACCGCACCTAACTTCACACATCAACTGACAGATATAACGGAAAAACCAAACGAGGAAAACGAAAATCTAATTACGCATTTGCATTTGGGAGAATAAAGAAAATAGCAGCGGGATTGATTGTAAAGTGTGGAAAATGTATTCGATTGAAGGTTTAAGGGGGAAATATTTTAGTAGCACAATGTCAAGCACATGGGAAAACACTTACTTCAGACAATAGTAACTCTAGTTTAATAGTATTCCGGGGGCTGGCAACGGGTTTCTGCAAAATGGTATCCAACAACAGGACCCCATTATAATCCGAACGTACCCCAATGCCGTACCCGTCACAAAATAACACTCGGTCCTGTCCTGTCAAATATCTGCATATCACCTTGGCGTTTTCTTGGGCTGCAACACACAAAAAAAACCACGAACACAACACTCACACGAATACTTGGCGGTATGCACACACGGGAAGGTTGGAGAGGTACGGTTGAACATTGAAATTTACCCGATAATCGGCTGCTCTGGAGCACAACACCGGAATTCACGTCGAGGACGTGCACAATCTCCAAGTCCGTGCATATCAGAATGACGTTTAGCGACGGATGATATATGATTTGTTTCAGATTTGGGTCCACATTTAAGTAACCGTCTTCTTTGAGTAACCAAGGCTCATCTGCCATTTTGTTAAACACATTTGTGATCTGATAAAAACTACCATTTGTAACTGGGCTGTACGATATTAGACGACATCAATTGTTATAATGGCAGCGGTTCGCACTGGTGAAATTTCACATATCCCTATACACACACACTGTCACACGCACGCAATGTTGCCAACGTGCGGGTGTGAAAATACACTAGAATTTACCTTCGTAGCAAACATAAAACATTAAAATCACCAACTCGTGTTGACGTTTATTACAAAAATAAAATAAATGCGGTTTTCAGGGAAATAAATAACAATTATACGGAACTTTTGTTATTTTATAAAAATACAATAATTTATTTACAATCAATCGGACATTATAATCGAAATTTCTCGTTATTATAAGGTCCGTACTCGGGGCGTTGGCGCTTGGAGGACTTTTCTCGACAATCTCATCAAGCCCGATACTGGATCACGCCCGAAATATTTCACCTGTATTTCGGAGCCCACATTCAGCCCTAAAGCGGTCGGATGTGCAACCTGGACAAAAAAAAATATCCACAATTTTCAACAATTTTCCCCTAAAAATACAGCCGTTTAGTTACTTTTCGCTGGTCAAGTTGGGAGTTGTGCAGCAGTGCTGCGGGCATGCCTGGATACAGGACCACCATCACTCCGATATCGCGCAGTTCTACCACCTTGGCGGTGTAAATTCCCCCAAACTCCAGCTCGGGTGCTTTTTCTTCCGTCAGCCATCTTTGAATCTGTTCCTGGGCTTCGTCCATTGCTTGTTGACTGGGCGCGAAGATCGTGAACGTTGTGTCATCAACTTGTGACACCTAAATCGCGTAATTCCACTTGAAATCAACAATTTTCTGCGTAAAAACACCGAATATTTACTTGAACTCCCGTTTCGGCGAACAGTTTCTTCAGATTCACGCCGCCCACCCCTAATAATTTACCGCGTTTGTGCGGTTCCAGCTCGAGTTTTTGACAGACGGGCCAATTTGATTTTCGTTCTGGCCTGCGGGGCGAGGAATCATTGGAATAAAACAGAATTCGAAGGTAACGGATGTCATTTACCTGGGCTGAGCGATGCAAGAGTTCATTATGTCCAAGATTTCAGACTTGGCGTCTGTGGCTTGCTGCACGGCCTCCATTACGACCTTTAGGGGTAATCCGGGAATCTTTATATCAGCTTGTAACGCTGTAATACCTTTTTTAGTGCCCGCAAGTTTGAAATCCATGTCGCCTAGATAGTCCTCAATGCCCTACAGAGCAAATAACAGTACATTCTACGCCAAGGGACAATCGCGTCTTACTTTTCCCGAGGTGTAATACATCGACGAGCAAAAATGCTGGTCTCTCCCGAGGTGTAACTACTAGTTTTCCACGCTCGCGAGTAGAAACACTTAATTTCATGTGCGAATTCTAATAGTTCGGAGCGAAATTACAAGATTTAGAAACCGATGGCGATGTTTCCATGCAATGTTTACGAAAAATCGCCCGTCCCCTTGCTAATAATCCCCCTTAGATCGCGCACAGGTCATAGTTACACAGACTTACCAGCAAATCCGTCAGGATTCTGTAGTCCTCCAGGTGTTTCGTATCATTATTGGAGTACTTGGTGAGCAGCCCGATAGCTACACCGGCTGTTGGCGCTGTGATTGGTACGCCTGCGTCCATCAGAGCAAGGCTACCACCACAGATACTCGCCATAGAACTAGAACCTATCAAATATTGGGTAAAATGTTGCTAGCTAATGTTACAGGAGAAATAATCATGTACCGTTGGATTCTAACACCTCTGAGGTGAGCCTGACGGTGAAGGGATAGCCTGCAGGCACCACGGGCATCAGCCCCTTCTCCGCGAGGGCCCCATGACCTAGTTCGCGGCGCCCGAGAGGGCCTACACGGCCCGTCTCCTTCGTGGCGAACGGCGGGAACTCGTAATGCAGGAAGAAGTTCTTTTCTTTCACGCCACTACGTCATATCAAGCAAATTGTAGACAGACGGTTCACGTTATGCATGTACACTGTATTTTCAGCCACACAACCAACGTTACGTCATCAATGCACTGTCAACTAGAAATTACAACCGTCATGTCTGCGATTACGCGTACACGAGTTCTAAAAACGCGGTAAAACAATGTTCTACTGCACGAAAACACATTTACAGCGTACAAGTCGCTACAGAAACGTCAACTATAAACATGTAATATTTGGTTTCAGCGCTGCCAATAGTAAAAAACAAAATAAAAATAATCTGATGCAAAATGAACGAAAAATAATTGAGTAGAAATATTTATTAACATTATTCAGTTGTATTAATGGTTTTTCGTGCATATTAATAATAAAAATGCAGTAAAAATGTTGATTAAAAAATATATTTACAAATATGTGGTGATTTTTATGTTTGTTAGGTTTTCCCCTAGACGATTGACGTGTATTGGTTGTTTGACTGAAAACAGTGTATATTATTGTCTTACCTTGTCAGCATGCTTACAGTATCCATTTTCATCGCACTTTCGGGCGAATCCAGGGTTACTGTGCAGAACACCTGAGTCTGACCGCGCTGGAACAACGCGCTCCCATGTAACGGTTTGAACAAGTCCACTTGACACTCGATGTTCCTCAACTGTGTCAGATTTCGGCCATCACAACGACGGTCTTCTTCAAACACCGTATCACGAAAGATCTACAGCATAATAAATTGATCTAGCACTTGATTTACCCTCAAATCTGTGAGATCCACACTTAGACACACCAATACGGTAATTTAATAATTTTTATAAAATAAAAAAACACTAGCACCAGCCTGGGATCGAACTTGGGATCTCCAGATTCGAGGGACTTATTTACCTACCTGCATATAAACTATTGCAACACTCGATTCTGCCTCAAATCTGTGAGATCCACACGCAGAGACACCAATATGGTTGGTTAATAATTTTTATAAAATAAAAAAACACTAGCACAAGCGCGGGATCGAACTTGGGATCTGCAGATTTGCAGACTGGACTATTTACCTGCTTGCATAGTTTGTTGAACGTGTCGATTATTTGGCTTATATCGATGTCGGGAAAGTTATTTCTAACTTTATCCAACACATCGCTCCTGACGTTATTCACTGCGACATCTCTGCTCAGTTTATCGTGCGAATAATCACGGAATATCTCACGTAATCGCATGTCCGACAACGTTTTAACAGCTTCAGTAACCGCAGCTGAAATTTCAATCGCCGGGTCTAAAACACGTTTCGTTTTACCGTGCACTTTCTGTAACTTTTCAATCGCCGTCACAATGTGTTGAGCTTCGCGTGTCCCGTGTTTAATTGCTTTAAGCAGGTCTTGTTGCAGAATATTATCCGCCATACCTTCCAACATAACCACTAAATTTTGACGTGTAGCTGTCACAACAAGATTCAACGTCGACGATTGCAATTCGCGACGCGTCGGGTTCACTAGCACTTCACCGTCGGCAAAACCAAGTCGCACTGCCCCCACGGGGCCATTCCACGGGATATCACTAACACTGATCGCGGCCGAAGCCGCATTGATTGCAATCACATCCGGATCATTGTAACTGTCCATTGCTAGTATATTACACATCACTTGTGTTTCGTAGTTGTAATTGTCGTAGAACATCGGCCGCAGACTACGGTCGATCAGACGAGACACTAGAATCTCCTTCTCGCTGGGGCCGAGCTCCCGACGAAGGAAATTCGTCGGAATGCGACCAGCAGCGGCTGCTTTTTGACGGTAATCCACAACAAGCGGAAGAAACGAACTAGGAGATGGTTTATTCTTAGAAACAGCAGTCACCATCACAGAAGTATCACCCAGAGTGGCCACAGCACAGCCATCAGCGAATCTGGCATACTTCCCTGTGGATATATTCAAGTTTCGTCTGCGGAAAGCATCGCGTTACGACAGAAATCAACTCAACCAGCAAATCTTACTTACCCATTGCCAAATGTAACATCTGTTTGTGTTGATTTGATATTTTTAAAGTCACTCAAATATCTACATAGTTTAATATAAACGTTTAATTTTCTATTCCGGCATGATTTTAAATATGACATTTTATTCGAATGCTACCATAACCACAGATAAAGAATTGACAGTTTACAACATGTGTATTGGAAATAAACAAAAATCCCTAGGAAATATTTATATTATGTAGTTTAATTATTTTATTTATAAAAACTAATGCTAATATACACGTAGATATGTTAATTTTAATTTAGTAATGAAATAGATTAGGATAATAATTAATATTAAAAAACACTCAATTGCAACCCGTTTGACACTTGTGCACGCCATGTTGAATAATGCAGAAGTTTCAAATAACGAATTTTATTATTGTATTTATTGAAAAAATTTAACTAGAATGCCTACAACTCATCGTCGTATGTTCAAGTCTGAGTTAATATTTATTTAAATACAGGCTAGTCGATTATAAATGCCTTGATCTTCATTTATTCAAAGTAAAAATACTCTTTCGTCAATAGTCGTTCATAATTTTACGAAATAAAAATTATAGAAAAATTCTATATCCCACATATGCAAGAATTTTTTTATTATTAAATTGAATGGAAAATAGGGAAGAAAAATAAAACCTGAACAAAATGATACAAATATATTTGTTTAGAATGTCTGCGCAAAAACAAAAAAATGCTACACAAGGTCGACGAGTTAAAAATATCACTAATAATGAAAATAAAATAAAATAAATTGCGTAAACCATTTTTTACGTTTGTTGTTTTTGTAAGCAAGGATTTGCATTTAATATTGTTTCATATCATTGTTCGATATATTGACCTCTGATTTGCGTCGTATCCATAAATTAAAAATAAAAATATATGTACTAATTAATGTAAATGCTGTATACATTATCATATGTTTCTATCACCTACGTCTCCCTTTGGACCCCCGTATAAACTAGTTTTTATTTAATTTTACTCCCCACTTTAAATTAAACAACTTAAAACTGATGATTAACAATGTATTTTAGTTATTCGTAGTCTAGAAATAAGCACACAAAGAATATAAATTCATACTACGAGGACTCTGTGAAATTTACGTAAACAAACCAAGGTACGTTGCTTATTATCTATATGATAAAACTATTTGTATAAAAAAAAAAATCCACTATGATCATCACACGACACTCTTATACACATACTGACACATATTTCACATTTTAAATGGGAGTTTCCTGTAAAATATTGTTTTCTACAACTTCTATTTGAAAACATTTTCCATTTCGCAGCTAGTTTCTCAAATAATTCGAAATGTTTAACGGTTCCCGTGAACTTCCTCTTCTGGTTCGTATAACCAAGAAACTTTTAAATCTGAAGTTTCATTGACCTATTTTTGCTCGACTTCGAGTTCAATGAACATACCGCACATACACTCACACAGACATCATTGCGAGAATAGTGAAAACGTACTCAGAGAACCTCAAAACATGTATCAAGATCTCACAGGTGAAATTGATCATGATTCCTTTCCTTGTACTCGGTATAAGAAAGTAAAAAATAAAAGTAACGTGTCCATGTCACTATTTTGTCACGAATTTCTCTACATTTGAAGGTTATTAGTCGTTCAACTACTTGAATACGTTCGTAATATTCATGTTGTGTTTCTGTCACAGTAATTTATTTGTATCTCATGACAACCACTAAAGATAAACACAAATAGTGCTATTTTTCTTATAGAAACATGACCTTTACAAATTAAAAAGTTCGACGGTGATGTATATATTTGTTAAGTAGTTCTTTTTTCTTGTATATTTGTCAATAAAAACCGTTGTTTCAGCACAAAGAAACGCACATTACTCTTTGTAGCAAACTTCAAACTGCTTCAAACACAACTGTCACAATGGTGAACGGGATACTCCAAGGTAAAACTGTGGACTTACCTGAGGAATCCTACGGCGCACTTCTGTATCGCAGTCTACAAAATGGTGGCACAAATATTGCTACGGTAAGTTTAAGCGTTAACAATAATTCAATTAGAAAAACTCAAATGAATGACAGCAATGTCTGCTTGAAAGATTAACCAAGAAACAGGCGAAGAGACGACGTACCAAGAGATCTTGGAACGTAGTGTCAGTTTAGCACAACATTTAAAGCAAATGGGGCTGACAAAGAACGATACAATCAGTATTTGTAGTGCGAACAGTGTCTATTTCACTATACCAGTGATTGCTGCGTTATATCTGGGCATAACCTTTGCACCTGTCAATCATTTTTACACGCCAGGTAAGTTTACGACTTTCTGTTACGAATTACCGGTGAATAAAATATATTTCCAGCTGAACTGGTCCATTGTATGTCTCTGTCCAAGCCCACACTAGTGTTCTGTGCTGCCAATACGTTGGAAAACATAATGACAGCTTGTAAAGAACTCAAAACTGTTAAAAAGATCATAGTACTGGATAAAAGTTCAAATTTACCTCGCGATATTCACACTCTGGAAGATCTGTTACATTTTAACAGACATACAAAGTTTGAAGTGACACCAGTCAATGTTGAACATGTGGCGGCCATCTTGTGTTCATCGGGGACTACTGGACTTGCCAAGGGGGTTATGTTGACGCATAAGAACTTCCATGCAGCACACTGCTGGATTATGTAAGTCTAGCCTAGCGTTTGAAAAGAGATATAGAACAATAAAGCATTTACTTCCTAGAGATTCAAACAATTTCCCGAAAGGAATTTTTATTATAACAAAGTGTTTTGTAAATAAATGTGTGTTGTCCGTGTTACGCGTTGCATGGAAACATCGTCAAAAGTTTCTAAATATTTCGCTCCGAATTATTATAATTATTTATGCAATTATAAGTGTGAGACCACCATTTTTCCCTCGATGTATTTGTTTCAAATTACACCTCGGCAAAAATAAGAAGTTTCTCTCCCTTGGTGTATAATGTACTGTTTTCCATTTAGCGACCCGGATTTCGGTGCATTTCGTGCGTCCAAGATTGGTTTAGCTCTGTTACCATTCTATCACGTGTACGGTTTAGTCACTCACTTGATAATGCTTGCCGTCCACATGAAGATGATTGTTTTGCCGCGATTTGAGGAAGTGCTCTTCCTGAGTGCCATTCAACAGCACCAGGTGACTACAGCGTGCTTGGTACCTCCACTGATACTATTCCTGGGGAAGAGCTCCCTTGTAACCAAGTACGACTTGTCTAGTGTGACGGATATTATCTGTGGGGCGGCTCCTTTGGGCAAGGAGATTCTAGAACTGACCATGAAACGGTACATTACAATAAGTCTTCAATTCTTTGATCTACTAAATCTATCTTTTCTTCTCCAGCTGCTAAACACAACACTATAAGTCTTCTCAATCTTATACTCTGCAGGTTAGGCTGCGCAGACATTCGCCAGGGCTACGGCCTCACGGAAATTACAACGTGCGCTACACTGACGCCTGCGAATTGTCACAAGTACGGTTCTGTGGGTGTGGTGGGCCCCACTATGCAACTTAAAGTGCGTGACATCGAGTCTAATCGCACGCTGGGACCGAATGAAGAGGGTGAAGTATGTATACGCGGTGCTATGGTGATGCAAGGCTACATAGACAACCCTCAGGCGACGGCCTCCACGCTGGACAGTGAGGGTTGGCTGCTGACAGGTGATGCAGGGTACTACGACAGGGACGGGTACGTCTATATCGTGGACCGGTACAAGGAATTAATCAAATATAAAAGTTTACAGGTGAGCGACGGAATATTCTTTTGAAAAAAGGGCTAAAGATATATTAATAAATATCGTCAACAATTCTGAATTACAATTGGAAATGATGTAGTTATTTTAATATGACATTCCCCAGGTGCCGCCCGCTGAGATTGAAGCTGTTCTCTTGCAGCATCCCCAGGTCAAGGACTGTGGAGTGATTGGACGCCCTGACGACGTTGCTGGCGAGGTGCCTGTCGCCTATGTAGTTAAGCAACCCCACGCCACGATCACAGAAGCAGATGTGATAGATTTCGTGGCAGGTAAGTAGCGTACAAACGTGAACTTATATCGCACCTTAGCAACTGACAGCTAGCAATAATTGTGAGGTTATGTGATACATTACACTGTGCAGGTCACGTGTCACACCACAAACGACTTCACGGAGGTGTCCGCTTCGTGCAGGAGATTCCCAAAAGTGCAACGGGCAAAATCCTGCGGCGTCTACTGAGAGATCAACTAAAAGTGGCGAACAAATTATAACACTCGATACTTTGTACTTGTATAAGTTTATTTCACCAAGTATGTATGTAGATTAATTACTTAATCAGCCGCAGGATCCACGTCTTTTTGTGCAGCAAGATATTTGTATCATACGATTAACATCAATTAGTATAGTGTATTCAAATCCATATAGCAGTGACGTCACATCAGGTAAATTTTATTCCCGATATACAAAAAACAAGCCATCTCTTTCCTACGTATTTGATACGTATAAATAAATCTATACGCACATCGTATTGCCGAAAGAGGCGTGGGGCGTCTTAATAATTTGTTTGTTTTTTTTAATTGACAGTTTACAACATGTGTATTGGAAATAAACAAAAATCCCTAGGAAATATTTATATTCTGTAGTTTAATTATTTTATTTATAAAAACTAATGCAAAAATACACGTAGATATGTTAATTGTAATTTAGTAATGAAATAAATTACAAAAATAATATTAATAAACACTGAACTGCAACCCGTTTGACACTTGTGCACGCCATGTTGCATAATGCAGAGGTTTCAAATAACTGTAATGAAGTTATGTGTGAGTTTTATTATTGTATTTATTGAACATTTTTAACTAGAATGCCGGCAACTCATCGACGTATGTTCAAGTCTGAATTAATATTTACTTAAATACACTTCAAATCCTAAACATTCGTTCGCAAATGAAACAATAAATTTAAAATTTATACCAAATCATTTTCTTTTCTCGTGCAAAGCAGGCTAGTCGATTATAAATGCCGTGATTTTCTTTTATTCAAAGTAACGTCAAAATTCATTTAAAAATACTTTTTTCGTCAATAGTCTTTCATAATTTTACAAAATAAAAAATATAGAAAAATTCAGTAGCACTTCCCACATATGCATGAATGTTTTTATTATTAAATTGAATAGAAAATAGAAAAAAAAAAATAAAAGCTGAACAAAATCATAAAAATATTTTTGTCCGGAATTTCTGCGCAAAAATTCCTGAAATCAGGAAATGCTACACAAGGTCGATTAGTTAAAAATATCACTAATAATAATCGATAGCAAGCAACTATTATATAATTAAATAAAAAAATCTCTATGCATATTAATTTCGTTCTACGTATTTTTTTTTTTATTTTGTTGTTTTCGTAAGCAAAGATTTGCATTTAATAGCAAGTGTTTCATATCAATGTTCGATATATTGACCTTTGGTTTCTGGCGTAACGTAAATTACAAAAAATATGACATATATTAGATAATGTAAATATGCTGTTCAAATTATCACATTAATGCATGCTGGTATATCCGTCCTCTCCCTTTGGACTCACGAATGAACTAGTTTTTATTTTATTTTGCTCCCACTTTACATTAAACAAGTTAAAACCAATGATTAACAGTGTATTTTAGTTACTGCTAATCTAGAAACAAGCACAGAAAGATTATAAACACATACTAAGAAGACTGCGTGAAGTTTAGGTAAATAAACCAAGGTACGTTGTTTATTATTTATATGATAAAAAAAAAATGATCATCACACGACATTCTTATACACATATTTGACATTTCAAAAGAGAGTATTTCTGTTAATATTTTATTTACATATATAAATACATATTACTCAAAATTGAATAGACATAGACGAAAAATGCATAGAACATTTTTTATGTAAAATACTGTTTTCTACAACTTCTATTTGAAAACATTTTCCATATCTCTTCTAGTTTTTAAAATAATTCGAAATGTTTGATTGGTCCCGTAAACTTCCTCTTCCAGTTTGCATAATCAAGAAACTTTTAAATCTGAACATGCATTGTCCTATTTTTGCATACAGCACACAGACATCATTGCGAAAATAGTTAAAACGTACTCGGAGAACCTCAAAACATGTATCAAGATCTCGCAGTCGAAATTTTTCATGATTCCTTTCCTTATACTCGGTATAAGAAAGTAAAAACTAGATGCAAAAAAACTAAAAGTAACGTTCATAAATTAAATACGTGTCCATGTCATTATTTTGTCACGAATTTCTCTACATTTGAAGGTTATTAATCGTTCAACTGCTTGAATACTCTCATAATATTTATAATGTTGTGTTTCTGTCACAGTAATTTGTTTTTATCTCATGACAACCACTAAAGATAAACACAAATAGTGCTATTTTTCTTATAGAAAGATGACCTTTACATATTAAAAAGTTCGACAGTGATCTATATATTTATTAAGTAGTTCTTTTTTCTTGTATATTATATGTACAATAAAAACCGTTATTACACTTTGTAGCAAACTTCAAACCAAAACACAACAACTGTCACAATGGTGAACGGGATACTCCAAGGTAAAACTGTGGACTTACCTGAGGAATCCTACGGGGCACTTTTGTATCGCAGTCTGCAAAATGGCGGCACAAATATTGCTATGGTAAGTAAGTTTAACCGTTAACAATAATTACGAATATCCTGTTAAACACTAGCTTCAAACTTTACAAATGAATGACAATAATGTCTGCTTGGGATAGATGAATGTACATTTATTACAGATTAACCAAGAAACAGGCGAAGCGACGACGTACCAAGAGATCTTGGAACGTAGCGTCAGTTTAGCACAACATTTAAAGAAAATGGGGCTGACAAAGAACGATACAATCAGTATTTGTAGTGCGAACAGTGTCTATTTCACTATACCAGTGATTGCAGCCTTATATCTGGGCATAACCTTTGCACCAGTCAATCATTTATACACGCCAGGTAAGTTTACGACTTTCTGTTACGAATTACCGGTGATTAAAACATATTTCCAGCTGAACTGGTCCATTGTATGTCTCTGTCCAAGCCCACGCTAGTGTTCTGTGCTGCCAATACGTTGGAAAATATAATGACAGCTTGTAAAGAACTCAAAACTGTTAAAAAGATCATAGTACTGGATAAAAGTTCAAATTTACCTCGCGATATTCACACTTTAGAAGATCTCTTACATTTTAACAGACATACAAAGTTTGAAGTGACACCAGTCGATGTTGAACATGTGGCGGCCATCTTGTGTTCATCAGGGACTACAGGACTTGCCAAGGGGGTTATGTTGACGCATAAGAACTTCCATGCAGCACACTGCTGGATTGTGTACGTGTAACTAACTCAAAAGTGTCAAAAAGATCATAGTACTATTCAGCGCATTTAAACAGAAATGTAGAACAATGTTTTTCATTTAGCGACCCGGATTTCGGTGCATTTCGTTCGTCTAAGATTGGTTTAGCTCTGTTACCATTCTACCACGCGTACGGTTTAATCACTCACTTGGTAATGCTTGCCGTCCACATGAAGATGATTGTCTTGCCGCGGTTTGAGGAAGTGCTCTTCCTGAGTGCCATTCAACAGCACCAGGTGACTACAGCGTGCTTGGTACCTCCGCTGATCCTCTTCCTGGGGAAGAGCCCCATTGTTAGCAAGTACGACTTGTCTAGTCTGACGGACATTATCTGTGGGGCGGCTCCGTTGGGCAAGGCGATTCAAGAACAGACCATGAAACGGTACGTTGTCGCAAACACAACACAATTAGTTTCTTCCCTTATAAACATATCACTTGATCTGTTCTCAATCTTCGCCTGTGCAGGTTAGGCTCTGCAGACATTCGCCAGGGCTACGGCCTCACGGAAACTACATTGGGCGTTACACTGACGCCTGCGAATTGTCGCAAGTACGGCTCTGTGGGTGTGGTGGGCCCCACCATGGAGCTGAAAGTGCGTGACGTCGAGTCTAATCGCACGCTGGGACCAAATGAAGAGGGTGAGATATGTATGCGCGGTGCTATGGTCATGCAAGGCTACATAGACAACCCTCAGGCGACGGCCTCCACGCTGGACAGTGAGGGTTGGCTGCTGACAGGTGATGCAGGGTACTACGACATAGAAGGTTATGTCTATATCGTGGACCGGTACAAGGAATTAATTAAATACAAAGGATTCCAGGCAAGTAACGGAATATTCCTTTGGAAAACTGGTATTTTAATATGATTCCCCAGGTCCCACCCGCTGAGATTGAAGCTGTTCTCTTGCAGCATCCCCAGGTCAAGGACTGCGGAGTGATTGGACGCCCTGACGACGTTGCTGGCGAGGTGCCTGTCGCCTTTGTAGTTAAGCAACCCCACGCCACCATCACAGAAGCAGATGTGATAGATTTCGTAGCCGGTAAGCAGCGTACAAACTGAACTTGAACTGACAGCTAGCAATATTTGTGACGTTATGTGATACATTACACTTTGCAGGTCAAGTGTCACGCCATAAACGACTTCACGGAGGTGTCCGCTTCGTGCAGGAGATTCCCAAAAGTGCAACGGGAAAAATCCTGCGGCGTCTACTGAGAGATCAACTAAAACTGGCGAACAAATTATAACACGCGATACTTTGTACTTGTATAAGTTTATTTCAATAAATATGTATGTAGATGGTATATAGTCTGCCAGGATATTATTAATTAATCAGATGTTTCGTCTCATTACACGGCTGTTTGCTAAAGTCTCAAATAATAGAGAACTTGCACGGCATTTACATATTTAATTTATTAATTTATTTCTACCTGCACAAAAAATCGATTGCGTAATTATCCAATAAACGTATTTCTAAAATGAACCAATTGGCAGAAATTTGGGTTTGAAACCAGCAACAAAAAATACGGAATTTGTTCTGACGTACACAGATTCAGAAAAAAAATAGATCAAACAAAATGTCCGAATTGTATTATTGTATTCATTGACATTGATCTTATTGATTCTAATTAGAATAGATATATGCCACCATTTTGTAAACAAAACCGAGGAGAAATAAATAAAAACTGAAAAAATATTGCAGAACATTTTTTCCCCCTCAAGGTCTGAAAGATTTCCAGAAAAAAAGTACCTTGCATAACTAGAACATAACACGAATTATGTAAAAAAAAAAATATAAAAATCCGTTGAACACTCTGATCTGTTCGGGATTTCGGTGCAGAAATTCTTGAAATCGGAAAATGGTACAGCCATCGCGCCGAATACTAATCAATAGAAGGTCGATGAGTGAAAAATGTCGCTTATATTCGACAGCAAAAGCGACTAGTTTTATAATTAAATAATACAACAACAACAAAATCTATACATATTAATGAGCTGAACAGACAAATTTTTATGGGTGTAGTCGTTTGGTTACATTTAATATATAGAGATTCAAAGTCTCGTTCTACAAATAAAAGTAAAAAATGGACTTTCGTGTATTAATTAAGTATAAATACTGAAAAAAATTATCGTATATGTGTAACTGGGTGTTGTCATAACCTTCGTATGCCTTGGGACCCCCCCGGTAACCATACAAATGTTGTATTGCCAGTGCAAGAACTAGTTTTTTTTGTTTTTATTTTTATTTCGTACCCCACTTTAATTTTAAAACAAATTAATACCAATGATTAGCGCACTGTGGTTTAGTTATTCGTGATCGAGTGACAACTGCACAAGGTTTAGAATACACAACAACTGTCAAAATGGCGAACGGAATACTCCGCGGTAAAACTGTGGACTTACCTGAGGAATCCTACGGCGCACTTCTGTACCGTAGTCTACAAAATGGCGGTACAAATATTGCTATGGTAAGTTTAATCAGTTTGACCGTAAACGATAATTAAATTATGAAGAACTTCACTTTAATTCTCCTACGAATATCCTGTTAAACACTAGCTTCAAAACTTCACAAATAAATGACAATAAATGTCTGCTTGGGATAGTAGTTGAATGCAAGTTTTTTACAGATTAACCAAGAAACAGGCGAAGCGACGACGTACCAAGAGATCTTGGAACGTAGCGTCAGTTTAGCACAACATTTAAAGCAAATGGGGCTGACAAAGAACGATACAATCAGTATTTGTAGTGCGAACAGTGTCTATTTCACTATACCAGTGATTGCAGCGTTGTATCTGGGCATAACCTTTGCACCTGTCAATCATTCCTACACGCCAGGTAAGTTTACGACTTTCTGTTACGAATTAGCGGTGAATAAAACATATTTCCAGCTGAACTGGTCCATTGTATGTGTCTGTCCAAGCCCACGCTTGTGTTCTGTGCTGCCAATACGTTACAAAATATAATGACAGCTTGTAAAGAACTCAAAACTGTTAAAAAGATCATAGTACTGGATAAAAGTTCAAATTTACCGCGCGATATTCACACTCTGGAAGATCTCTTACATTTTAACAGACATACAAAGTTTGAAGTGACACCAGTCGATGTTGAACATGTGGCGGCCATCTTGTGTTCATCAGGGACTACTGGACTTGCCAAGGGGGTTATGTTGACGCATAAGAACTTCCATGCAGCACATTGCTGGACTGTGTAAGTGTAACTAACTATTTAGCGCATTCAAACAGAAATATAGACCAATATTTTCCATTTAGCGACCCGGATTTCGCTGCATTGTGTTCGTCTAAGATTGGTTTAGCTCTGTTACCATTCTATCACGTGTACGGTTTAGTCATTCACTTGATAATGCTTGCCGTCCACATGAAGATGATTGTCTTGCCGCGGTTCGAGGAAGTGCTCTTCCTGAGTGCCATTCAACAGCACCAGGTGACTACAGCGAGCTTGGTACCTCCGCTGATCCTTTTCCTGGGGAAGAGCCCCCTTGTTAGCAAGTACGACTTGTCTAGTCTGACGGACATTTTCAGTGGAGCGGCGCCGCTTGGCAAAGCGGTCCAAGAACAGACAAAAAACCGGTACAACGTCCGTAAACATATCTCTTGATCTGTTCTCAGTCTTCGCCTGTGCAGGTTAGGCTCTGCAGACATTCGCCAGGGCTACGGCCTCACGGAAACTACATTGGCCGCTACACTGACGCCTGCGAATTGTCACAAGTACGGCTCTGTGGGTGTGGTGGGCCCCACTATGCAACTTAAAGTGCGTGACATCGAGTCTAATCGCACGCTGGGACCAAATGAAGAGGGTGAGATATGTATACGCGGGCCTATGGTCATGAAAGGCTACATAGACAACCCTCAGGCGATGGCCTCCACGCTGGACAGTGAGGGTTGGCTACTGACAGGTGATGCAGGGTACTACGACAGGGACGGGTACGTCTACATCGTGGACCGGTACAAGGAATTAATTAAATACAAAGGATTCCAGGCAAGAAAACGGAATATTCCTTTGGAAAACTGGTATTTCAATATGATTCCCCAGGTCCCACCCGCTGAGATTGAAGCTGTTCTCTTGCAGCATCCCCAGGTCAAGGACTGTGGAGTGATTGGACGCCCTGACGACGTTGCTGGCGAGGTGCCTGTCGCCTTTGTAGTTAAGCAACCCCACGCCACCATCACAGAAGCAGATGTGATAGATTTCGTGGCAGGTAAGTAGCGTATAAAACGTGAACTTATATCGCACCCTAGCAATTGACAGCTAGCGATATGTGTGAGGTTATGCGATACATTACACTGTGCAGGTCACGTGTCACACCACAAACGACTGCGTGGCGGTGTCCGCTTCGTGCAGGAGATTCCCAAAAGTGCAACGGGCAAAATCCTGCGTCGTCTGCTGAGGGATCAACTAGAAGTGGCCGGGCAGTGAGACAACGTTCGACACAATTTGTGTACTTATATTACAGTTTTATTTCAATAAGTATATACTCTGCTAGATATTATTAAGACGACGTTATAATTTAATTAGTCTGACTGTTTTTTTGTGCGTTGACAGCAAGATATTGTACGAGTAACATCAATAAGTATATAGTGTATTCACATCCGTACAGGCGTGACGTCATATCAGGGACATTTTCGCGCTATCTCTTGTCAATAATTCGTGTTTTTTTTCCCCCGATGACGTCACGCCTGTATGGATTTGAATACAATTTAGTTAGTAAAATGACAGGATAACCTCACTTTCTTTCGGTTTCTCTTTCATGGAATGTAAAAACTAATAAAAAAAAAAACGATTGTTTGAAATAATTCACACGGCCCGACGCGAATAACAGTGTACCCCACCGGGGTACACTGTTACCCGTGACGGATGTGGTTGTACCCTGTCCAAACCTTAATCAAAACTATGCCTTGGGTGGTTTATTTCAATGCGTCCAGCACTTCTTGGGGGAGTTTGGCCAGCAGAGCGCGGTGGTCGACGCCGGGCGCGGTGGCGAAGACTCCCTGGGCGTTCGGCCGCTCCACGTCAGGTCCGTAATCGTACATTTGACCGTGCACCGTCGTCAGGTGGCCGCCTGCAGCCACCAGCACCGCCTCCGGGCCACAAGTGTCCCATTTCTTGCAGCCGGCGCTCGCGAACACGTACGCATGCGCACGACCCTCGAGCAGAAGCATTACCTAGGTATACAGAGCCATCGGGCGTTAGAAACACGAACTAGCAGTGAAAAAATGTAGAGAAAAATATTGGGTTATCCGAATTGTTAATGTTGTTGTTCGTGCAAGGATTATTAGCGAATAATACGGGTATAATATAGGTATTCCTAGGTATACAGAGCCATCTAGCGTTAGAAACGTGTACTATCAATAAAACGTTGAAAATTCCGAGGGGTATTTTAATTGTTAATGTTTTTTTCACGCAATATTATGGGGAATAATGAACAAGAGATTACCTTATGTCCAGCTCCACCTACTCGGATTACTTCGTCCGGTTTCATAGCGTCTAGCGCGGCTTGCACTATCTGATTCGAATGTGACCTTGTAGTGGTCACTATGAGTTTGTCATCGGGCGGAGCTTGAACTGTGAACCCGCCAATACCGACATCCACCAAGCCCCACAGGGTGCGGCCCAAATTCTCGCCATTACCCGCCTGGTAATTGTAATACGGCTGGTGTATAACACCGCCGACGGCTCTGCCCCGGAGGCAGACGCCTATTAATACTGTCACGTGGTCTAATAAGCCCTAGAACACATTTAGATGGCTAGCTAGGCGAATCGATTGATAAATAAATAGATACACAGATAAATATTCTGTTCTAACCTGCGTATATTCAGATGTCCCATCCAGAGGATCAACCCACACAACTATATCCCCATCCGACACGTTTTTATACACCGCCGGGCAGTTTAAACCCAGAACGGATTGATCAGAATCGGTTACGATCCAATCACTGGGCACCTACAATGACAACACCTAACCTATTCGCAACTGTCAAATTATTTGCACAACACAACACGTACCTCTGTATTACTCGCTCCTTCCTCGCCAATGATAGTGACGGCGGGATACTGTAACGACAGCGAAGCGATTATACATCGCTGGGCGGATCTGTCGGCTTCCGTTTGCAGATCGTTTTTACCCTACACAAATCACACTGGATTAGTTTCGAGCTGCGCGAAGCAGCGATCTACGGCGTACTTTTTCGACAATACCCAGGTCACCGCGGCTCATTATGTCGCGAATAATCTTGCCAGCACGATTGGCTGCCGTCACAGACGACGCTATCAGCCGCAAAATCAACGAACTCTCTGCCATGGTGCACTGACTGAAATGAACAACAATTCCCAACACTTGCAGCACAAGTCACATCAAGGTTTAATTGCACACACACACACACACACAACAAAAACGCGAGCGAACGAGAGAAAAAAAACTCAATGACACCAAAACAAATGTACAATAACCTATTTTCGAGAATTCTGACAGCACGTACGATACATACCGATATGTTTTTATTTAGTATGTCAGGCGTTTGCGATGTTCTTAAGCAAATGCCATCGGTACAAACCCCAGTAAAATGTCAAGATTTTACATAGCTGTTTGATCACCAGGTGAAAATGGATTAGTTAGGTTGGAGTTACCTTCGAGATGGGAAAAAATTACACCGTTCAAGGTTACGTGTCCGTGTTATGAGGTTACGGAGCATGGTTTTTTATTTTACAGTGTACAACACTACAATGTTACGCTTGAATGACGGACTGTTGTGAAGTTTCTTTTGCCGTTGAATAAAAACGTTATTTATAGAATATCACGTGATTTTCTTACATAAATCATTTCTACACTTCAATGCGTTTTAATTTTGTTCAAGAATTTGTTACGTAACAAAATGTTTACTTTCATAAAATTCAATTATATCTCTGTTGAGGTTAAAATTATATAAAAACCACAGATATAGGTTTGATTATATTTATTTGTACTTTTCATACAATTTACAATACACGAAAAATGTAAAAAAACAATGGAAATTTCATAGATTAAATATTATATTAGTAGAAACCCTCGTCTTCGTCATGCGTCATTTCGGAACCGCTCGTGGTGACCACTGCTGCCAACATATGTTTGGGGATTTCACTGCCGCGCACGATGATATTATAGCAGACCATCTCCATCTTGTACAGACTTTGTTTTAGTACGTAAATCTTTCGACCGATCTCCTTGTAGCCCTGTGCACCGCCAACCACTAAAAAAACAGCAGAACATAAGCACATCACAGTTGTTTTGTTTGTTTATGGTAACCAATCAGCGTGCAGCAAAACGGCAACAAAAGAACATCATACTGTTTGACAGTTACGGTAACCAATCAGCGTGCGGCAAAACAGCAACAAAAGAACATCATACTATTTGACAGTTACGGTAACCAATCAGCGTGCAGCAAAACAGCAACAAAAGAACATCATACTGTTTGACAGTTACGGTAACCAATCAGCGCGCAGCAAAACAAAACAAAAGCCAGTGTTACCTAGGAAACCCTTGTACAGGTCGCGCACAAAGTTGCACGTTCGGAAACAATCGTCAATGTTGCCGGAGCCCAAGTTGTTGATACATTTGCGCATCAGCTCGCCGGTCAAGTCGGCTATGCCCAGAATGTACTCTACGGCGGGCAGCGGTGTTTTCATTTGTTTCGCAACAAGTGAACTGCTGTCATCTGCCTCGGGCACATCGTACATGAACTGTTTCTCAATGTGTGACCAGGGTTCAATGGAGGTATTCTAGAAAAAAAAAACGTGTGTATTAGAGAAGATTTCGAGTTATCAGAAGGTAAATTACCTTGAGGTATTGATAGAACGTCAATGCTTCTATAAACTCCTGCAGACCGGCTGTGTAAGCACGCAGAAATTGATAATTATCTTGCGCAATGAGCTCAACCGCGATATAACTAAAATGATTGGTCACTAACAGTTGCAACCGCGACTCGGCTTCTTGCAAAATGGCATCGCGTTTATTCTCCCTACAAATACGACAGTAATAACCGAGGAAATATGATGAAAAACATGCTTACTTGTCAACATTATGCAAGAGAAATATAATTCGCTTCGATTCGATCGTTATGTCACGGCTAATTTTCACGATGCGTTCGTATCGGTCATGTTTGCCGTCTAATTCTACCGCGTAACCACGAAATGCCCGGATCACGGCGTTGTTTTCGTCGATTTCCTTCAAAATCTCACGACCCTTTTCACCGACTAATGCTTTCGGCTTGTCGTTTCGATGCCGATTGTGGTGTCCTCGTTTGTATCCTGCACGGAAAACACCTCAATATGCATTGAACACTACACAGTAATCATAATTACCCCTATTTCCAGACATAGCTGTTGTTTAAATTAGTATTTACTACGTATCAACAGCAAAACACAAACCACTTCTGTCAAAAGTGTAAAGCACCGTTCACCACATGCAACTTCATGGTATTGTGAACAGTATTCTTCGGCTGCGTTCAAATTGAACATTTTAGTTCACTAATGTACCACGTGATTGGTGCACTAAATGATGTTAGGATTTTAGAAATAAATATTAGAATTTGTAAAAGCAAGATTGCAGCCGCTACATTCACCGCCAATATTCTAAAATCTCGCTAATTTCCTTGCCTAACATACTAAAAATCTTGAATTCGAACACGCCTATATGATTGTGAACGCTCCAAACTGTATGCGCATTCACAATAAAGTTAAGAAGAGAAAGGAGGCGTTCGTTTGCACAACGAGACGGTGCTGTCAGTTTTGACATTTCGTGAAAAATTTTACAAAAATGGTAAGTCCTACTAATTCAATCGAGTTTATTCCATCAACTACTCATTGAAATCTCTGTGTTGGATCTTTGACGTGTGCTCGTGACGGTGTGATACTCTTGCAGATTCGATTTATCTTAATTCAAAACCGTGCTGGCAAGACCCGACTAGCCAAATGGTACATGAACTTTGACGATGACGAGAAACAAAAGCTAATCGAGGAAGTGCACGCTGTGGTGACTGTACGTGACGCGAAACACACTAATTTTGTCGAGGTTTGTACCGTGCCATTTTGTGAAACGTCAAGAACGTGTGTGAGTAACTAACCTTGCTTTTGTTTTTACAGTTTAGAAATTTTAAAATCGTCTACCGACGCTACGCCGGCTTGTACTTTTGTATATGTGTGGATGTGAATGATAATAACTTGTGTTATTTGGAGGCGATACACAACTTCGTGGAGGTTCTAAACGAGTATTTCCACAATGTTTGCGAGCTGGATTTAGTGTTTAATTTCTATAAAGTGTACACTGTTGTCGACGAAATGTTCTTAGCGGGCGAAATTCGCGAAACGTCACAGACCAAGGTACTCAAACAACTATTAATGCTAAACTCACTAGAATAATCGTTTAACCCTCTGAATTATTGATATTATTTGACAAAATCGAACAAAACAATTTGTATATGTGTACTAGACGGGTCAACTTATTGTGTGTTTTTGTCCAAAATTAAACAATTTCACTTCAAATCTTCTACGGCCCATATAAATATAAGTAGTTTACATGCATGCTCGATTCTCCGGTTAATCGAGATTATATTATAGGAATGTGTGTGTATGTAGTTTTTATTTGTTACCTAAAAGAATATAATTATATAACATTCCCTGTTAAAAGAAGCTGATATGTGTTCATAAGAAATATGGAATAAGGTAGATAAAGGATGTGCAAAGCGATTGTGGACGAAGTGTTTGCTGTCAAGATGGCGGACGTGTATGCAATAAAATATGTATGACCAAATATAGCGTGTTTGTTGTTTATTTTACCTTGTAATATCCCAAAAACGATAAAGAAAATAATAAAATAGTGTGTTCTTAACAGCATTGTGTGTGTTTTATTAAACTTTAACATCGCAAAAGTGTGTTTTTAACCTTACATTTGGCACAAATTCATTAGATTTTTAAATATAGTTTGTTTTTTCAACCAAATTACACATATTATTTGATTTATTTTTATAAATTTTGACAGGCTGCAAGATGTACTTACCATTATTTAAGTAGTGTGCACTGGCAAATCGTCAAATTCTATCACAGTGTCATAATTATTACTTTGACAAACGAACAATACTACAATTACTCCAAAATAAAGATGCGTCTTATTTTTCCGGAACTCTAAATACATCGCCGAGGTAAAATGCCGGTCTCTCCCGTGGTGTAACTACTATTTTTTCCACGATCGCGAGTAGAAACACGTAATTGCCTGTGCGAATTCTACTGATTCGGAGTGAAATTACAATATTTAGAATCCGCTGGCAATGTTTCCATGCAACGCGTACCACGGACAACAGACATTTATTCACGTAAAACCTTTGAATAAAAACTCCGCACCGAGAAATCGTTGTCGTATTTCGTTCTTAGGCGAGTAAATGTTTTACTTCTGGTACAATTTCGGTGCCAGAGATAGTCTAACCTCAAAATTCCACCGCAAATAACACAACACATTAAAAAGAAGCAGTCATTTTATTTTATTTTTTAAAAAATCGACATCATTCACTCGTAACACCAAAATAATAATAATAATTAAATTCATACACAATTTCTGTATGTTCCTCTCTCTCTGTGTGTGTGTGTGTGCGCGTGCGTATTCAGTTGACACATTCAGCTGAAACTGAAACTGTTGAACCCATATTTTGAGATAAAAAAAAACCCCATATTGTAATTGTGAAGAATCCATGTGTATGTACGTTGTTTAAACATTCATGACGGGGCAGGGTGGGGTAGGGTAGTTCTTGAGCTGTTGCCAGATAAATAATACGAGATTTTAAGGCACCGATATTTTTTTTTACACGTGTGTTTTATATAAATATGTAGTGTATGTATGTATTGGGCAAAACTTGCCCAAAAATGAGCTGCTCAGCCGCCGAAAATACATTTTTTAAATCAATTTATCATCAATTTATGAGGTTGGCGCTTGCCACGTAGTCTGCGCCTAGGGGCTGTAAAGAAAACACACAATACACACGCACGCACACACACACACAGAGGAGAGATTTTTTGTTAAATTTTCAACATTTTTACAAAGTGGCACTGGATGTTACACGTTATATAGGACGAAGTACACACGCGCGTACCCCACACCCATATAACCTTAAATTCTTGTGCGGGAGTGTACCTAGCTCTCCACCATCATCACCACCACCACGACATCGTTCAGTCACTGGAACCGCTCGAGTCGGACTCCTCCTCGGCGTTCTGCAGCCAGTCGATGAACTTCTTCATCTGTTCCACGAACATCACCTTGCCTTTGACGTTGTAGTCTTGCTTGTACCACTTGAGGATGACTTGTTCGGAGATCACGTCAGCTATAGCGCACAAGTATAACAGAATGTCGGTCACTTTGCTCGGCGGAATACAATAATAGAGACGAAAACAGCACACGACATTAGTTTGCTTGGCTGCGATACGTTTTACATTGATTTTGTATGCAATAAAACATCAAACTGAAGTCTAATATGTGAGCAAACGTCAAACAGAAGTCTAATATGTAAGCAAACATGTAAAAAAAACACTATAATATGTCACCTGGTTCAGTTAAACACAATTGCAGAGCATAAAATGCCACGACAAGACATTAGTTTGCTCAGTTAGGATGCATTTTACACCCGACAAACCCGAAATTCATGATTAATAAGCGACTGTGCCCGGATACTTAAAGTTATTGTGCTACCCCGGTCACAATTATATGATTTGAACATTGACACGACACTTATAGAAGCTAGATGTGGTGCTTACTTTTGTAGAAGAGGATGACAATCTTGTTAAACGTCCGCATAAACACCATATTCGAGTAGCAGAACTCCTGGATCTTCAGCAACAGGCTCAGCTCGCTGCGAGCTTGCGTTGTGAAGTTGGAAAAGAGTCCGGTGAAAGCTTTCAGATGCCGTAGGGCTTGTTCGGTCACCAATTCCTGCACACAAGCACGCAATTCGGATATCAACTGGGCGCTCACAGCAAACTATGATTCTTTTTTAAGAGAATACTGCGCTCAAAGCAGATTCTGATCATATTTTAACAGAATATTACGCTTACAGCAGATTCTGATCATATTATAAGAAAATACTACGCTCAAAGCAAATTCTGAACATTTTTTAACAGAATACTAGGCTCAAAGCAAACTCTCTTGTCATTTTTTAAGAGAATACTACGCTCAAAGCACACATTGATCATATTTTAACAGAACATTATGTTCAAAGCAGACTCTGATCATATTTTAAGAGAATACTGCGCTCAAAGCACACTCTGATCATATTATAAGAAAATGCTACGCTCAAAGCAGACTCTGATCATATTTTAACAGAATATTACGCTTAAAGCAAACTCTGATAATTTTTTAACAAAATAGTACGCTCAAAGCAAACTCTGATCATATTTTAAGCGAATACTAGGCTCAAAGCAAACTCTGATCATATTTTAAGCGAATATTACGCTCAAAGCAGACTCTGATCATATTTTAACAGAACATTATGCTCAAAGCAGACTCTGATCATATTTTAACAGAATATTACGCTCAAACCAAACTCTGATCATTTTTTAACAGAATACCACGCTCTAAGCCAACTCTCTTGTCATTTCAAAGAACAATAATACGCTCAGCGCCGATTTATACTCGTATACATCCTTAATAACCATCTGCTCATACAAAAAAGACTACGTGTAGCAATTCTCGGTAGCCTTTTAGCTAGAAATCATCGCTAAAATGCCAGTACGAAAGCCATATTCACTATTCCCACGGCAAATACCAACGAAAGAACATCAAATCAATTCATTCGTTGTACGTAAAGTCTGGGAATGTTTCGCAATAAGTATGAATCACAAACACACCGGCGATGATAACATTGCAGATAACAGAGACACAAATGTAAACAGACATTTCATTTGTGCAAAAAGTATGTTATCACTGAAATATTAGTCGATTAATCGCGAAAAAATGTAAGAAATGTTGTGAAACACGCATTAATAGTTACGAAATAGCCAATAAAACACATTAAACCTGTAAAAAAATACTTCATTTTGTGAGATTTGACAGTTAATTTGTAGGTTAGGAATGTTAATAATCGTATTTTAACAATTTGTGAGGTTAGTTTTCTACTTTAAGTGTCGTCTTACCTCTTTTTTGTTCCACTCCGCCTGGCTCATCACCGTCGACCAGATAATGCAGACAATCTCGTGCTCCAGGATGTTCTCCTTCTGCGAGAACTCTTTCAGCTCGGCTACGATCTCCTTGGTGGCCTTGCTGTCCGCCAGACTGTCCAGCAGCAGCTGCTGCAGCTGTTTCTTGGCCACCTGCTGGTGCTGGTCGTTGCACAGCTTCAATATCTCCTCCAGGCCGCTCTCCTGGAACGCGCTGCGAAAGTACAACTGGCTCTGTTTGTTATCGGGCACGAACGTGTGCAGGTGCGACTCGATGCTGGACTTCTTGATCGCTGAATAGAGGCTGGCGACGCCTTTGTCCGCTCGCCACCACTTGAACACATCGATGAGGAAGTCCAGCGCCAGATTATCCTTCACCAGATGCGAATTGTTCAGTGTCAGCACGCATTGGAACGGAATCGAGCCATTGCTGATCCACAGGCTGATCATCACGGCCAGCTTGTGACGATCCTCGGGCGCAAAGTACTTCACAAACATCAGAATCTTCCGCGACTCGTCCTGGAATATCTTCTCCAGATACTTGTACCGTCGCATCAGCTTGATGAACACCTGTTCCCAGGCCTTCATTAGCTCCAGGTTGATGTCGGTCGGCGTCGCGAATATGCACGCGTCCGTACGGAACGGACCCTCGCCATCCTGGCTGAGCGAACCGCCCGGCACGAGGAGCCCGCCGGCGATGAGGATGTCGAACAGACACTCACCGTAGCGTCGGTAGTCGAGTTTGTTGCCGCCGGCGTCCAGGAACTTGGAGATGGCGTCCAGATCATTTGCGCACTTGTCCAGGCCAGAAATTATCGCATCCCTGAAGCCAGTAGGATCGTATTTTTCCTTTTCATCTGGGGGACAATAGAGTAAAGATGGCGAAATGCAAACACGCGACACGGTAAAATGTCGAAATACAATGAAAGAATACGTTAAAATGTCGAAATACAAACAACGTATACGTTAAAATGTCGAAATACATCAAAGAATACGTTAAAATGTCGAAATACAATCAAAAGAACACTGAGAGACCTTGAAAAATCATTTACAAACTGATGAATCACATGTCATTTGTTGCAAAATAACGCCACTAATGTCAACAACACTTATTACAGCAAATATGGAGGCAAATAAATAAATAAACGTAATCATAGTGTACCTCTTTTTCTGGTCTTGATGCGTTGACCGGATAGAACTGGTTTTTCTGCCTTTTGACTCATACAAAAAATTCTGCAACACACACACAAACGTGTCACTCACCTAAACATCCGTTACAATATAAAAATAAAACAGCCCGGGATGGTCAAAACTGTTGTGAAATATTGCACAAAAGAGACTGTAGGTCAATGACCACGTTGGAAATGCCAAATTGCAAAACACACACACACACGAGTTTCACAGAAAGAATTTCACTAGAATCTACGTCGTACATGGAAGGAAATTAGAGCTAAACATTTCGAAACACGACGAGTTGCAACAACATTTTAACAGCACGAGAAAAATCACCATTGTTCATTGTGTGACATTCACAGAAAACACGTTTTTCTATCAAAATGTTTTACGCTTACAATGGAATCTACTGAATTTTACACGGCGGACAACGACGGATTTTGAGCCACAAATTGTTGCGATCGAATAAAAATAACTCACAGCAGGTACTTACGTGATAACTTTTGCTAAAGAAAGCACTGAACGCGACAACCGAAGAGAGACGATTCGAGTGAAAAGGAAGCTTGCGTTGTAGTTGTAATGGCGTTGATCGTAATCAATAGTCACACACCACGCTCTCGGGCAGCGGCAAATATGAAATGCACGGGAATTTAACGGGAATACTGCGACACACCGAACGGTAAAATGGTTGCTGGGCTGTGAAATAACACGTAAATAATTTCTATACGTCCTCTAATGTGTAAAAATACGAGTATAATTGCCGAGTGCACCGTACGATAAAGTGACACGGGAAACAAAAAGAAAAATAACTGTTTTCATGAATCACCATAGTTGTTTCAGTCGGTAACAGTGTGACAGGTGCTGCCGCCGGTCGGCGAAATGCCGAACTATGATGAATTTTCAAACTGTCATCTGAAATAAAAATGGCGGCCAAATATGAATAAAAGCAATGAATTCGTAAATAATAATGGTAATATTTGAAAGAAAACTAGCAAAATAACTAGTAATTTTTTTATTTATTTTTTAATCTAATGGTTCAATCATAATGCTGTCTATTCTAACCTCAAATTCCACCGCTGTCAATGAGGAGTTCAGGATAATAATAAATTCCGTGTAAAATTCAGTAATATTTATTTTCACAAAATTTTAATATCAGCTCTAAAGTAATCTTATTTGTTTATATACAAACTAATTATATGTCACAATAACAATTTTTTTACTTTTTTATATATACACCATTCATAATAATAGTTCAATCAATTGTCAATAGAGGGGGTAGGTAGTGTTAATATAATATGTATAATAAATAATATACAAATGTATGTATGTGTGTATGTGTGTGAGTGTCTTATGAAACAAATCATTGAAAATGCACAATTACCATTCATTTCACGTATGAAATTCAGCCATATTTGTTTTAAAATTTGAATTTCCCGCGCACCGCCTGCTATGTTTATTTCTATTCATAGAACGCACTCGAACTTTTGACAGTTGTTGATTTTTGTTTCGTCCGTGTTTGTGACCAAATAAAACAAGTGTTGCTATGGAGATACCAGTGTAGGCAACTGTTTAAGCGGCGTTTTGCTTATGTCAGTGTGTAAATGAACGGTGATTGGTTGAGATGTATGGGTCCGTGTATGTGATTGGTTGCGTTTTGTGAAGGTTACAGTATATTGTTCAGTATGTACACTGTGTTGCTGCGTTATGGACTCGCCGGCAAACTATCGTCGCTCTCCAGATAAGTTACATAGCTGTCCGTGCTGTCGGGGTGTGCCATCGCATCGGGGGGCGGTTGCGGGTGCAGTGTGGGCGGCCCGGGGGCCATGGCGGGCGGCGGCAGATCATATCCGTGCATCTAAACAGCGCAAAACAATAATTTTTTTCACAATTAAAAAAATGTGCCCCTTGGCGAAAATTTCACCGGCACGCCACTGGCCGGCACATCAGGTGACCCGCTATGCATGCGTGTTTACCTGGTTGACTAGATGCTGAAATGCAGGCGTATGCGGCTGTTCGAGGTCTGTGTGCAGTGCAAAGTCACTGAGCGCCTTCCACGGCGGTTGGTACGCCTGCACGTCCAGCGGATGCATACCCAGCGGCGAGTCATGGCGGACGGGCGACGAGGCGACCATCGGTATACCCTGCATCGCACCGTAACCTAACTTTCGGCCGTCCTGAAATACACACAACACCTGACGACTCAATATTAACGTCCATACGTCAAAAACGAACTCGGAAAATGCTTAAAAACTAACGTTAAATAGCACGTAAATGTAATGGTTATCGCTAGTTGGAGAGATGAAAATAAATGAAATAGGACACTTGGTGCGGCCATTTTGAAATATCGCAGGATTAATTTCTTGTTTGTGTAACAAAAGACAATCTACTGTTAAGAAAATACTGTCTACTATTTAACAAAAGACAATCTACTATTAACAAAAACTATCTGTTATTAGCAAAAAAAAGTTTTTTCTATTAACAAAAGACGATTTAATATTAACAAAGGCTACTATTAACAAAAGACGATTTATTAACAAAATACTATCTGCTATTAAGAAAACTATTATTAACAAAAGACGATCTACTATTAACAAAAGACCATCTATTATTAACAAAAGATGATCTGCTATTAACAAAAGACGATCTACTATTAACAAAAGACGATCTATCCATGTAAGAACAAAAATAAAACACAAAACACAACTAGATGACGTCAACAACATAAAAACAATTTCGAATCACGCAATAAAAAACAAAACGTCATGTTCGTACACAGGTAACGTGATTGGAATCTTTGTTGCAAAACAAGTGATAAACAGGCACAGAACAAAACAGCAAGTCTAGCAAGCCAAGGCGGGGGGGGGGGGGTTAAATAAACAATAGATAAACGCATTTTACAAACAACGTCAACTGGCATTAATCATAAATAACAACTGCGCAGCGCGGCCATAAACATTCAACCGCAACGGATCGCAGACACCGTTGGCGTTCAGCACTCGTAATCGATAAAATTTACGACACGAAACCCGCAGCATATCAAAATCTTATTCTCTGTCCGCTTTTTAAATGCTATCCAAATCTATAAAACGCTCTCCCACTCTTCGCGCTGCCGCAGCAGCAGAGCGTCATCCCCACTACTTGGGTGTGCGCGCGCTGGGCGTGGCCAACGCGCCAGCCGCAAGGGACACGCCCCGCCCCCCCCCCACGGGAGACCGCCAATCAGTAGCGGTGACAAAAACGCATCGCGCTACACCGCTACGCTCCTCCCAGTCCCCACTACGGAATCATTGGCAGGGAATTGAAGCAAACAAATGCAAATGCAAGCGAATATATTCGTGTGTGTGTTATGTTGTATTGTGTGTGTGTGTGATGTTGTAGTGTTTTGCGGGATGCCTACCTTCTCCTGTTGCATCTGCTGCTTCATCAGGATGGTTTTCTTCTTGTCTTTGCAGCGTTTATTCTGGAACCACACGCGGATTACGCGTGGGGACAGCCCCGTCATCTCCACCAGTTGTTCCTTCATCAACGCATCGGGTCTTGGGTTCGCCGCATAGCATGTGCGTAACGTATGCAACTGTTTCTCATTGAGTACGGTTCTGACCCGCGTCGGTTTACCATCCCCCGAGCTGCCGCCCCCACTGTTGGCTTTACTACGGCCCCCGGTACCGCCCTTGTGCGAGCCCGACTCGGAGCCGGAATCTGCAAAATAAATATAAAATACAAAAAATTGTATTTTCACCAAATTTTGCGACCAAAAATCCATGTAGGTCTCGACTTCAGGGCACAGGGGGGGCGGGGGTATTGGAGCATATCACCCCCCCCCCCCGAAATGTGGGGGGAATACAGTGCTAAACAATAACCAGAATATTTTTGTTTTAATTTACAAGATTTTTGTGTTGATGAAATTTTGTTGTTTTATTTATGGTTTTTGGTGAAGTGTAAATTTTTTTAGGGGGTTTAGGGAATTACAGCGTATACCGAATTAGCGTACAGCAAGAGACCCTGAATAAAGATGTCATTCTCCTATGTGTAGATATTTATACCCCGTGTGTCTCATGACGATCTACACATAGGAACGTTGCGCGCTCATTTGATTTTTGCAAATCAAAATATTAATCTGACGGTTTTTGTTCTTTTTTTTTGTAATTGTACTGTTTAGATTCCTTGAAAATGTACTATTACATCGAAATTACACTAGAATATCAGAGGAAATAAAATAGTAAGCATAATATTAACAATTATACTGTCTAGATTGCAAAAAAAAAACTAAAACGATCAAATTAATATTTCACGAGCAAGAGCGTATGCAACGTTCCTATGTGTAGATCGTCATGAGACACACGGTAAATATATGCATAGTTACACAAACATTTCCGTAACCAATATTACCGAATTAACTTAGCGACGATAAGGCTGGCTATCGAAAAGAGGGGTGGGGGGGAAGTACAAATATTGCTAATGGCACAGCCCTAATCCTACAGCGTCCCAAAGGGCGTTAACTAACCCATACACACTCGGACAAACACGGTTATATAATCAACACAGCTCCGAATTTGTAGATTTCAAAGTCCGTCGGCTTTATCGGGCTTTATCCAGGACTGACCACGGCGTTACTGCGGACCCCTGACCACTGCGCAGGATTAGCACAAGGCGTGAAACGGACGTAATCCAGGATTAACCAGCCCTGGTAATTGTAAATAATTCACAGACCAACTATAGCTAGCTAATCAAATAAAGTAACATTACTTGAAAAATCGGGGGCGCGAATATAAAGCTTGATAACTAAAAAACCCTACAAGATTTTGGGTTGAAAATTTCGCAGGGTTCAGTAGACATATTGGGGATTATTTTAAGAGCTTAATCAAGCTTTTATCGTGGGTAGATCCAGAGTAAACAACTGTTAAAGTTTGGGCTACTTTATCAAATAGTTACATTTTTTTCGGAAAATCCAGCGTGAATATAAACCTTCATAACTAAAAAACCCTAAAAGATTTCGGGTTGAAAATTTCGCAGGTTTTAGTAGACATATTGGGGATTATTTTAAGAGCTTAATCAAGCTTTTATCGTGGGTAGGTCCAGAGTAAACGGATGCTAAAGATTGGGCTACCTCACCTGACATACATCCCAATTCCGTGCTGGTACTGCTATGGTTATTGTTGCTCAAGGAGGTGTTGTTGTTGCTCTCGGCGGCCGTCGCGGCGGCCGTACCGCCCGCAGGTGTACCACTAGGTGGGGTGCTCTTCTCCATGACGTCGTGGTCTTCCTTGCAATACAGTGCGCCACCATCGCGCAAAGCGAACTCATCGCCAGGAACGAGTTGTCGCGCGCACGCACAGCATCTGAAGCACTCGATATGGTAGATTTTACTCTTGGCGCGCATCACGAAGTCGTTCTTGCTGAAGGAAGACCCACATTTGTCGCACTTTGTGCCAAAAAGTCTGTAACAAAACACCAACACTCAATAATCTGTTCTTTCCATGTAGCTGGGAGTAGAAGACTGTTTCTACGGCATCAAAAATTGTGCCAGAAGTGAAGCATTTACTCGGCTAGGAACGAAATAAGACAACAATTTCCCTAGCGGGAGTTTTTATCTGAACAAAGGTTTTACGTAAACAAATGTCTGTTGTCCGTGGTACGCGTTGCACGGGAAACATCGCCAACGGCTTCTAAATATTGTAATTTCACTCCGAATTATTAGAATTCACTATGAAATTAAGTGTTTCTACTCGCGATCGTGGAAGAAATAGTAGTTACACCTCGGGAGAGACCACCATTTTGCCCGTCGATGCATTACACGTCGGGAAAAATAAGACGTTTCTCTCCCTTGGTGTAGAATGTACTATTATAACATTTTTTTTTTTAAACTATTTTTCTAATTCTGAATGTAGTTCAATATATTAAACATTTGATTATTTGTTGTTGTAATTCACAAAAATACATGCAATTTTTCGTATCATGACCTCCTGATCTGTCATCGAAATATATCCAACTTGATTTATGCGATATAAAAAATATATTTGAGCACTGAATATGGCATCATATTATGCAGTTTTTAATTCGGAACAACTTTTTTCATTTACACTTTTGCTCTAAAATGCGTTGTTCAGTCCGTAATCACGGATTTTTCTATATTTACATGTTAATTCCCTGTATCTCAGATTTCTTAGGACACCCGGTATATATATATATATATATATATATATATATATATATATATATATATATATATATATATATATACCGGGTGGTGACCGCGACACCGGAACATGGGACTTTAACATGTAAAAGCATATTTTTATAATTTCCTGCTTCCCTTATTATTTTAGAGAAATAGGCTTCAAATAAATGTTGTAGAGCATAGAATTCTACATTGAAATCAATAAACAGAATTTGTTTCATTTCCAAGGCTACCCCTAAGTTAATTTTCAACATTTTCAATTTAATTTCTGCCGTTGTAACGCATGCAAAATTAATTCTGTTTATTGTTTTTTATATAGAATTTTATGCTCTACAATATTTATTTGAAGCTCTTTTCTCTAAAATAATAAGGGAAGCAGGAAATTATAAAAATATGATTTTACATGTTAAAGTCCTATGTTCCGGTGTAGTGGTCACCACCCGGTATATATATATATATATATATATATATATATATATATATATATATATATATATATATTTATATACCGGGTGTGTGTGTGTGCGTGTGTGTGTGTACAGTTGTTTAATGTCAACGAGACACAGCGCCACCCATAAAGTCGGTCTTCTAGTGTTACACCCAAAACAAACACAGTCGTCCCACAATCCTCATCAAACAAACCACACACACGTAGACCACCGGTTGTGAAACGCTGGTGTAATATTTGTATAACATACATACACACAAATACTCATTCGACTTTAAATAAGTTCTGAAATCTTTGAAATATTTGCCGTGATGTATATTAGAGTTTTCAGAATAACAGTGTCACTTGCGCCTGTACACTGTTAATCGACAAGGTGATCTTCCATATCGTTACAGATATATGTAAACTATGTACGTGTGCATGACACATATGTAATACAAGTTATCTAATCGTGTAGGCGTACACAGAAATTATAATAAAACCAGTATAAATTCCGTGTAGGTTCATAAATGTTATCAATAGATTTATTACATATATTTGATAAACACCGTGTGATAAAAATGATTTACAAATCTGCGTGACTAATTTCACTACAATCGCTGGTTATTAATTTGTATATTTTATTAACCCTTTCAATGCAACAGTACAATATTGTAAAACTTAATCGAAGAAAAATGTTCAATTTTTATACTTTGGTTCATAAAAACTTTCACAGTGAATAAAATTAATTGAAAATTCCGGCACAAGTTAATAAAACTATGATAAATTCACCAGTGCAAACCGCAAAATTCTATCTCTTTTCGTTTTCGAGTTATGGCCGTAACAAAACTACCGGAAAAAACATAAAAATCTTGAAATTTCTTGTTTTATATTTTCCACTGTCAATAATTAGATTTTAATTAAAATTACCTAAAATTCACCGTACAGGTCAATGAATGGTCGCCGAATCCCGTGGCGCAAACCGCAATATTGTATCTCGTTCTGTTTGCAAGATACAGTCGTTTGAATAATCATGCGTTCGTTACTATTAATAATACTTCATCTGCATTTACCGGTTCGTGCGTATTCGTGTTTGATTGACACGTAAACAGAGTGCAGCACATGGTAAATACAACTTCCGTCGGGGCGTTGTGTGTTTATTCGGGCGTCCCGCTGCGTGTGGAACACCCTGTATATCTGCCACACACCGCCTAAGCACGATGCTTTCAAATATAGAACATGAACTCGAATCGAGAGAAGTTTCATCGTGATTTTTTTGCTTACTGCGTCTTGGTGATGTTAAATATGTGTTAATTAATATGAGGGCAGTGTCCCCCCCATAGAGGGGGGGCATTATCCAGGGGGGGAATGCGTAGTTTCGATATTGTTCAATGTTACGATCTTACAAAACGTTATAACTTATGATCAAAGTGAGTTCTGTCCTTTGCATGTGATTCGTTGCACATACATATATGTTTGTACCATATGTGTAGCTCGCGTTAGTACCCGGTACAACCGACGGTTCAGTACCTGTATATTTCGTGAGATTACATCGCGGGATATGCGAATCGCGAAGCTTGTTGTTGCATTCTCTTGCAATCAAGAAACTGCAAACTCTTATGGCTATAACTTTGGTGATCAGTAAATGGATAATTTTATATATTTATATATATATATATATATATATATATATATATATATATATATATATATATACATACATATCTCAGGTGTCCCAAGAATTCTAGGACATAGAAAATTAACATCTAAACCTATCAAAATCATGACTACAAGTTGCGACAATACATTTTAGACCAAAACTCTAAATAGCAAAGTTGTTCAGCATTAAAAACTACACAATACGGTGCTGTGTGGCCCGAGGAATCGACCTCTGAGCCGGCCCTGATTATCTATAATACTACAGTTATATATTTCACGTTGACTATTTGATTTTCTTTGTATTCTACGTAACATATTCGGTTTAATGGTACATTTTCAACGACTTTAAACGTCAAATTGACAATTACACTGTCTAAATAGTGACAAATAAAAATAGTCAGATTAATATTATTAGTTTGAAACGCATTTGATCGCGTACCAAGTGCATGGTCGTCATGTGAGATACACCACGGGGTATTTGGATTATGCTTACCGGACATAGTCGCGTTTGCAGTAGGTTTTACCGTCTCGCACGAAGCACGTACACGACTCGTCCAAGAACTGCCGACACTCTTGACATTTGAGGCAGGCGGCGTGCCACTCGAGGTCCGGCGCCACCCGCAGGATGTACTGGTCGTGGATCTGGCCCCCGCACCCCACGCAGTGCGACAACCGACGGGCTTTCTCTGCAACAACAACACACACAAACACACACACACGACAAGTTATTAGTACACTGCTGTATATTCAACAACATAACATACACAATAGTGGTACAATGAAATCATAATAAATGCAGTGCTTTTTGGAAAGGACCGTTATACCGGGAGAGAGTAGAGCAAAGGCCTTACTGTACAGAGAAGATGATGAAAATAAAATCTAGTCAATGGGTATAATATTACGTTCCAATCTGTAATGAAACACAGACAGATTTATTCAAATTACGTTGGTAAGTGGTGTGTTGAAACACATTTTCCAGACTAGTTTTGATCAGATGCATAACTGTGAGTCGAGTATGTTTGTATGTATACATAGTGCAATAACATTTACAGAACTTGAAACTTGTAAATAATAAATAAACACTGAATTAAATCGTGTTGAAATGTGTGCTCTTGATTATTAGGTTTAATAGATTTAGTATGTATGTATGTATGTAGTGTATGTATATATGTTTGTATGTATGTAGTGTATGTATATATGTTTGTATGTATGTAGTGTATATACCGGGTGTCCCAAGAAATCTGCGACATAAGGAATTAACATGTAAATATAGAAATATCGTGATTACGGGCTGAACAACGCATTTTAGCGCAAAAGTGTAAATAAAAAAGTTGTTCAGAATTAAAAACTCCATAATATGATGCCATATTCAGAATGCTCAAACATGTTGCTATAACGAGTAACTTAATTTTGAAATACTATATTTTAGATTCAGATTCTGAGGTCGTGAAAACAAAAACGTTATGTTTTGATTACGTGTTGTAATTAACAAAAATACATGCAATTTTTCTTTCATGACCTCCTGATCGGTCATTAAAATGTAATAATTCAAACTTGATTTACCTAGATATACAAAAATATTTGCGCACTGAATATGGCATCATATCGTCCAGTTTTTAATTCTAAACAACTTTTTTTCTGTACACTTTTGCACTGAAATGCGTTGTTCAGCCCGTAATCACGGATTTTTCTATATTTATATGTTATTTCTCTATGTTTTAGATTTTTTGGGACACCCTGTATATATAGCGTATGCAAGTACGGTATGTATGTATGTATGTATAGTGTTATAATAAACTTCTGTTTATTCCTAACATTACTCGAAAGTTCTCAAACATCACATATTGAAAAATAAATACCAAATGCTTTTTGATCATTATGTGTATGTATAAATGTTTGATGTTTTGCACACATGTTCCCCTACCCCTCTGCTTCCTTACCCCCCCCCCCACCCCATCATAGTGTGCGTCGCCTACTAATCCACACACGTCAAGTTAAAATTTCACTGAACTTATCACCGCTAATAAGTTCTGCAAACACCACAATAGATGTCGCTAGCTACCACGGCAGCATAATTAACACGTACGTGTTAACATGGCGGGCAAATAAGACCGTCCAGTGTATACAAAATCTGTGCGCCGGTCTTTGTACGAAATTTTAACAGTGTTAAACAATATTTACCGCGCGTAAATCGTTTAAACTAACAGTGTACAAAAAAAATACATGACGAAATAATATTTAAAAAAAAGTATCGTCTATCTGATTTAAGGTCACACAGTTTTTGGAAGTATCTCCATAGGCGTAGAAACAGGGGTAAATGGAATAACTGTTAATATCGTGAAGTGAATATATCTATCATTGAACTGATGAATTTTTACAGTATTTTCGTTGCAGATTATGATGTATAAATACTATTGTGGACGCCATATTGGACGGGTATTGTTGATGTGTGTTTCGCGTGTGTGTAACGCGAATTATGGGCGTGGCCTGGTGGATTTCGCCCGCCCTAAATTCACACATATATACATAGATACATACATATACGAGCTTTGGCAACTACTGCGACTGTATTTTGCATACTGAATTACCGACGGTACAACCCTGTAATTAACCAGGTAGGTACTATAACCTTTTTTTTCCACTTGCTTTGTTGTCTAGAGCTATTTTCGGCACTGAGATTGGCAGATATGTAAATATATAAGTGTAACTTTTACAGCATACATTGAAAATATAAAATATTTTATACTAAATATTTTTTTATATTTTTTGTTGTGGTAATTTTATAATCAAATGAGGTTCTAGATCTCGTTTATTCAATCTAGAATCAAAACTCCATAATCGTTCAGTTGATTCATTCTTAAAATAATTGATAAAATACATTAAAATCTGTTTAATTCATACTATAGCAAAATGATGTTTAAAATTCTAGAATGTTATCGAGGAAACATTGTGTATTATTATAGCATTATTATAGAGCAATAGTGTGAAATTTAGCAGCTTTTAGTAGCACCTTTAGTATCGAGCTGTGAATTTGAGGTCAATATTGCTAAATACTAATTGTATGATCAATTCCTTGAACATTGTATGTATTACAGGGAGACTGGTTTGTAATTTTCATAATTTTGTGCTGACCATATGGAGAGATTGCATTTTAATTTACACAAAATAATAGATCGTTGAGCTAAAAATGCTTTGGTTTGCTCTGAAATGTATTTGTTCAGGCTCCAGAATCAGGATTTTTCTATATTTATATGTTCATTTCCGATGTCTCAGATTTCTGTAGGACAAACGGGTATATTTTATATGGAGAATTTGATTTGACGTACTGGGGTTGTTAAACAGGTATCAGATAATAATGACATAACTACTATCACATATATGTAACACCGGATATGTACCTAATTTGTACATACACACAGGTAACACTGAAGGTGATAAATTAGTTGTAATTATCACGAGAAATACATACATACAGGGGAAACGATAAGATACCCGTAGTGATATACATACATATATACTTATATACATAACATACATACAAATCACAACGTACTATATATATATATATATATATATATATATATATATATATATATATATATATATTTATATACATATTTATATATATATATATATATATATATATATATATATTTATATATATTTATATATATATATATATATATATATATATATATATATTTATATATATTTATATATATATATATATATATATATATATATATATATATATTTATATATATTTATATATATATATATATATATATATATATATATATATATATATATTTATATATATTTAGCACACAGTGTAAATTTCTAGAATTATAAAATAATTTTGCTTATTTAATTTCAATAAATGTACTAATAATCATTAATACCCAATAATTACTACGGTTTTTCAAAAGTTTCTTATAAAATTGCCACTACTGGTATTTGGAAATTATACGAAATTATCACTGAATCTGTCTACCTAGATTTTCTGCGCTGTTACATATGAAAATTGTAAATTTTTATAGCATTTACTATAGTAGCAGTATCAAATTTAGGGGAACATTTTAGTAATCTTTAGTAGCAGCGTTAGTATCGTGCATATAGCACTAGCAATGTATTTATAAATAATATTAGCACCATCACTACAAGATATTTAATAATAATTTATGTTAATAATGAAAACTGACATTTTCTTGAAAATATGTAAATTGCCAGCGCTGATGTACACCAGTTTGGGTACCACTGGATACTATTAAACATTCGACAAAGAACCAAATACTTAGTAGCGATGTGTAGCAACTGTTTTCGTAGTTAACCGTTACAAGAAAAATTGATAGATTAATCAGATACGACGCATTTTCTAACAAACATTACATCTTTATCTTAGATTATAAACTAGAACAATTATATAATTATATTCAAATATATTTCTGACGAACAACGCGCAACAGCTGAACGGATGCCAAGAAAACGAAACTATGCGAATTACGGCACTATCACCTAAAAAATCTAAGAAACTATCGTAATATTTCGTAGGCGGCTGGGGCCAGATGCCAAAATTGATAAGCGCGATATTTGCATATAAACAAAAATTATCTCCAACTGTAAAAAAGTAACAACAACAAAAAATACAAAGAAACGAAACTCCAACGCTTTTTTTTTTAAAACTTCGTTAAGGTAGCCTCTCTCAGAACAGGGAAATTTAAACAACAACAAAAAAATAAAAACGAACTTATCATTCAGCGAGAATATGGTCCGTATCACGGACATGGGCACTAGATTCCACACAAATACATACATAAGGTCGGATGGTCAGGCCGGGAATAAAATATTTTTGTCTACCTGGTTTACATGGATTATTATATTAATTAAATAACCTGAGGGCTTATTTTAGAAGTTGCAAAGTGCGGTCCTGTTCACATAAGGGTCTTGTCTCATGAGCTCCTAATTTGGCTAGATTAAAATGCAGTATTTCAAAATTGAATTGTCTGTAGTAAGCCTCATCTCACATCCATAGACACATACCGGGTGCCCCAAAAATACCTGGGACACAGAGAATTTACGTGTAAATATAGTGATTACTTCTGCACAGTACATTTTGAGTTTTTCTTTCACGACCGCCTAATCTGTCGTTAAAATGTGGTGTTTCAAAATTGATTTACGTGTTACAAAAATATAGTTGAGCACTGAATATGGCATCATATCATGCAGATTTCGATTCTGAACAACTTTTTCATCTTCACTTTTGCTCTAAAATGCGTTGTTCAGCCCGTAATCAGGGGTTTTCTATATTTACGTGTTAATTTCCTGTGTTTTAGATTTCTCGGGACACCCGGTATACATGTGTGTATGAGTGTGTGAGATGGTTAGAGCCCCAGTGACACTTTCCTTTGCTATAATATCATCATTTGTATTCATCTGGTTCCGTCGCTAACATATTCCATGTCTGACGGTGTATTTTTTCGGTTTTTATTCTTTACTCATTATCAAAATGTTAATGATCAGCCGTTATACAGTAATTAATACGCTCCCATCTTGCTCAATGATACTTCGAATAACACTGAATCGATATATGCGGTTTTGCGTGTAAAAAAAGCGTTAAATTTACAATTATCCGTCATATTTCGTCATGAAGACAGACATTTTGGAGAAAATGCAGCAGACCAATTTTGCCAAATCGTCTTAAGCGGTTTTTACTTGCTATGCGCTCAAAACCGCGGCTAAGTAGAAAACTTTTAGGGGGTTTTAAATTAGTAATAATTCTAATGCTACTGTTTACTAACGATGCTACAAAGCATTACTAAATGTCTCTGCTAAATATATAATTTTTGCTAGTAATAGCGACAATTTTAGTGGAATAATTTAGTAACCCTTAGTAGCGGGCTTAGTAGCTGTGAATAGCAATAATTTTCTATAATTTCAAAAAATGTCAAATAGTTTTTTTTATATATAAGAAACTCACAATAATTATTGGGCATAAAATTTACATTCATTACGGAAAGTTTTGTCTGATCAAAATTTATGCTAAGCAGCGTCTGTAGTTGGTGATTACATTCAGGTGCTTTGCATGTTAATAAATAATTATAGAAGTGTACAACGTACATACATACATACGTAACATACATACATACATATATGTATTATATTTGCATATTAATTTCTATTTTAAATTCTATTTGACTTAGACAATTTTCTGCACAGGTCAAATATGTTTTTTTTTTAGTATGAAAAAAAAACAGCTGAATTTTGCTTCAAAATGTTATTAATTAAAAGAAAATAGATTATGACAAGTCAGAGATCATTTAAAGGTTATGTGTGTTACCAGAAAAAGGTGGTAAGTAGTCTGAACCACTACTAAATATTATACAAACTTCAATATCTATAGTATAACATATTTAAAAGTAACTTTTATTGTGTTTCAAAAACCGTGCTCACAGAATTGTCAGCTCACACCGCTAGCACAGGAGGGGGGGAAGTTGGGGGCAGATTATTCGATGGAGACGAGCGCCGAGTTGCGGATTTCGTCTAATTTAATTATTGAACTTTGAAGAATTTTGATGACATTTTAATGAAACAACAACAAAAAAAAAACACGTTTGAATTATTTATATAAATGTGAATAAATTGTTGGAACGTGTGTGTGCTGTTTCACTGTATTTAATTGGAAACTGTTTAATGGGATTACATTTATCAAATCGGATTTCTGGGACATAACCTTGCGATCATGTTTTTTGTGGGTATTTCGTAATTTGTGGGATTTATAAATAGCAAATAACGTAGGTATAGGTATATATATATATCTATATATATATATATATATATATATATATATATATATATATATATATATATATATATATACATATATATATATATATATATATATACATATATATATATATATATATATATATATATATATATATATATATATATATATATATATACATGTATATATATATATATATACATGTATATATATATATATATATATATATATATATATATATATATATATATATATATATATATATATATACATGTATATATACATATATATACATATATATATATATATATATATATATACATACATATAAAAGTGTTAAAAGAAGACACAATTTAACCTCAACGTTTCAATGTACATTTTTCTAATTCCTGTCCAAAAAAATCCACCGACAAATCAATATGTCACCTTTATTTCCATCGCCACGGCTTCGAATTCCCATTAACACCGCGCAAATATCTCCCATTAGAGCTAAAGCACAACAGATCTAAATACATATCTAGCTGTATTTGAATAAATTCTGATAAAATTCAAGAAACTTGTCCTGTGCTTGATATATTTAGTAAATATATTAAAATAACGATAAAAATAAAGAAAAAATACTAATATTAGGGGTCTAATGGGAAAAAATCGCGATGAGAATCCGCAGCCAAGGGATACGTTTTTAATTATTCTGTGATAGAAGTGACACTCTTTTTATGTGTATATCGCTAGCAGCAATATATATATATATATATATATATATATATATATATATATATATACATATATATACATACATACATATATATATATATATATATATATATATATATATATATATATATATATATATATACATATATATACCGGGTGTTAATTAAAAAACTGGCCATAGGCGTTTAACATGTAAAATCAGTTTTTCCTCCTGCATTAGTTACCAAATTACTTTAGAGAAAAATACTTTAAATAAAAGTTGTAGAGAATTAAATTCTGCATCTAAGTGAGCAATCAGATTTAATTTTTGACATTTCATAACTGAGAAAATCAAGTTTAAAATTTCATGAAAACACATAATATATAGGAATAGCCATGGAATTTAAACAAAATTAAAAACAATTATATGACATTTGCTGTCAAAAAAATTATTCAATCACGAATATTTAGATAAATTTGTCCAGAATAGAACCATTTTATTACTTGAAGCTTTTCTTCATGTGAAAACTGTTCCATACTTTTAGAAATATCTGTTATAGAACGAAAATTACGAAACACAAATTTTTTTGACAGTTACAATGTCATATAATTGTTTTTAATTTTGTTTAAATTCCATGGCTATTCCTATATATTAGGTGTTTTCATGAAATTTTAAACTTGATTTTCTCAGTTATGAAATGTCAAAAATTAAATCTGATTGCTCACTTAGATGCAGAATTTAATTCTCTACAATTTTTATTTAAAGTATTTTTCTCTAAAGTAATTTGGTAACTAATGCAGGAGGAAAAACTGATTTTACATGTTAAACGCCTATGGCCAGTTTTTTAATTAACACCCGGTATATATATATACATATACATATATATATATATATATATATATATATATATATACCTACTAACTTCTAGTCAAAGGTGAGACATTTTTCGCATTACAACGTCTTCAGCGCGGCATCGTTTCAAGTCGTTATTTATTGTCCAAGGTTCTGACAAAACATTTATTATTATTTATCGACACAAACAGATGAATTATCAATACATTCACCTTGGCTACCCGTGCTATTTACATTTTAAACATGATCATTACAATGATTGCTATTTACAGATCGATTACCCAACAATGCTACTAAATCTCACACTATTTGTAGAGACAATTGTGTATTTTTTACTATCAATGACAGTGTCAAATAGTGCAGAATAATTTAGTAACTCTTACTAGTCGCCGTTAGTCTCGATCTATGAATAGTGATCGTTTGCTATAATCTCAAAGAAAATATACTTGAATATCCGTCAATATTACCTATTTTTATGAACAGTTGAATTAGTTGACAAAATATAAAATTACAGCTGACGCGTGCTATGTTTCAAGGTTGCCTGGCAACTGATGAATAAACAGATGTGTTCCATGTACATTAGGGTGGTCGTTAAAAGGGGTCAAATCGAATTTTTATCGGGCCGCCCCCCAGATCGGCTCCAAATAATTTAAAAAAAATCCTGTAATTATTTCAGATTTTTATTTTAATATTTAACCCTTGACCACAGGGCTTAAAGTTTTCCATTTAAAATACATGGGGATTTGCGATTGTTGCAGTTAATATTTTATTGTAGGATTATTTATGGGCCTAAAAATTTGAAATTTTCAGGAATAAGTCTTCAAAGATGCTGCTTTATGGAAAAAAATTGCCGCGCCCCTAGCGTTAAAATTTTGTATGAATTATGTCATGCCAATATGATGTTATTTATTTAACTTTCAAAAATTTCATATATTGTTGCTCAGAAACATTGAAAATACGTGTTTACCCATATTTTTTTGTTTCATTAGTCTTTATACAAAATATTCCGTCATTTTTTGATATTATACGAAAATTTCCCCCACTCTTTTGTGACATCACTTATTGGTAAACGCCAAATAACTAAGCGTAAGGACCATACTTTGCTAATAATTGACGTCACATGACCCGAACTGTGCATGGGGTGGGGACATTTTAATTCCGAAACAAATTTCAAAGTGAATTCATTTAAAAATAGTCAACAAAAAATAGTTTCTTTGCATTATATCACATTTTAATAAAAAAAAATAAAAATTTCATGAAAATTCCCTATTGCATCCGTACGACGATATCGATGATTTTTTCTCCAAACGGATCCAAATTCATTTGGAGGATATTGGTGGTTATTGTGATAAAAAAATTGATAATTTTGTATCTCCTCAAATACTAAATTTTTTCCGACGATTTGGAATTGATCAAGAGTTTCTGAAGAGTGATCATTTTGTTGAATAATATCAACAAGGAATTAAGTAAATTTTTTGTTTAGAATCCACAATTTCTTGATTGTCGAGTTCGTATATCAAAAAATGACGGAATATTTTGTATAAAGACTAATGAAACAAAAAAATATGGGTAAACACGTATTTTCAATGTTTCTGAGCAACAATATATGAAATTTTTGAAAGTTAAATAAATAACATCATATTGGCATGACATAATTCATACAAAATTTTAACGCTAGGGGCGCGGCAATTTTTTTCCATAAAGCAGCATCTTTGAAGACTTATTCCTGAAAATTTCAAATTTTTAGGCCCATAAATAATCCTACAATAAAATATTAACTGCAACAATCGCAAATCCCCATGTATTTTAAATGGAAAACTTTAAGCCCTGTGGTCAAGGGTTAAATATTAAAATAAAAATCTGAAATAATTACAGGATTTTTTTTTAATTATTTGGAGCCGATCTGGGGGGCGGCCCGATAAAAATTCGATTTGACCCCTTTTAACGACCACCCTAATGTACATATGTAGTTGACTTACGAGAATATTTAACAGAAGAATTACGAATTAGAAACGAATTTATACACGTGATGTGTTGCGCGTTATGTCCTATGCTACGTGCTGCATTGGAGACTTCTAATGATGAGGTGGCGGTATCGTCTGACCCGGGTGATGCTAATGACATCAAAGCGACACCGCCAACATGTTCTTGGATACCGTGGTGTGAGATTCAGGTAACACACACACACACACATACATGCTTGGGCACAAATAGACGCTAGTTTTTACACGTAGCTGTGTTTTTTACCCAAAAAATGTTAGATTTTCTCCAAAAATCTGTTGTAAAAATCATCCAAACTAAGTTCATAATGTACTGGGGTGTCTAATAGACCTTCCCGGTTAGGCCTAAAGGCATTGCGGTGTCAGTTTTGGCCAGCGATTAGCAGAAATGCAGATATTTTAGATGGAGATTCAAACGATGGAGTAAGACACGTAGAAATAAAAACGGGTGTTGTAATGTAATATAAGACACGAAACAACATTGATTGTGCACCCCGCACCCCGCGAGGGATGTATTTGGGGGGGGGGGAACAGCCTTAAGCAATGAGCAAAAGTTTCAGAGCAATTTTGATAATTTTCACTGAAATATTAGTTTCAATAAAGATTAGGCAAATTGTTTATTACTAAACTGTAGTGTTTAGCAACTAACAAATAAGACTACTATTTCCAGCTTGATACTAAGGGCGTTACTAAAGGTTACTAAATTTTTGTCGTCAAATTAACACTATTGCTATATAAAATACACAATTTTTCATCTACTGTGACTATCAATTTTAGTAGCACCATTTAGTAACACCGTTAGTATTCAGCTGTGAATAGCAATTAACAACTAAGATTATTACTAAACAACTTTGCTTAGTAAGTATCAAAAAATAATTTATAATTTTTCTTGAATCAACTAATTTTTGCGATTTAGAAATTCGATTATAAAATGATCAAACCAAAGGGTAGAATCTTATTTGTTTCTTGAATTAAACCTCATTTTGGCAAAGAAAATACTGGGGTAATGATTTAGTTTAATTAATTTTGATTATATTTGATAATATTTGTGTCAATGTTTAGCTTTTTCGTGTTTTAAGAAGTCAGGCATGGTTGTTATTCTATGGAGTGTGGAATCTTAGTGCCGTTTGTGACAGAGGCGACACTATTTATGACCTTTGTCTGAGAATACTTGTACTGTTAAGGCGCCTGGCGCCTCAACAGACACGGCACCTTATCCTGTAACATAGTTCGGCAGTAAAACAGACCGTACTATTTCAGTGTATGAATCAAACATTTGAAATGCCCTACAGCAGATCTTCACTGAAATATCATTGATGTAACAGTAAAAATACATACAGTCTAGAGCAAAATTCAATCAAAATCTTTTACTAAACCACTTTCGCCTGCAGTAATGTTAAATATTAAGTAAAAAAACACCCGAAGTTTGTCTGAATCATTGAAGTAAAAGAAAATATACATAGGTACGTTCAGACCAAAATTCAAGTAAAATCTTTTGCTAAACTATTCTAGAATTAAAAATTAGGTAAAAAAAAACTAGCCGATATTAGGCTAAATCTAGGAAAATCTAATACAAGGCCCGTATTATACTATTACAATGTTAAATTATTGAAATTCAATGTACTAAAAAGTGTTTAAACCTGCTTTGTAATGCCCAATAACTAATAGTTTTAGCACAAATTATTCAAGTTTATTTCAATGAACGTTTGTTGGAATTTTGTAGCAAATCTCTAAAGTATGGCAAGGCCTGCGCTCAATGCTTACTCGGTCAACGCTGCATAATAATTCCTAATAACGCTCTTTCCCTTGAACCTCCTCACACAGCGCTTAAATGCACAATGATTGCTTATAACGCGGTTCTCGACAACCATAATTACGGAAATAATGGATCAATTGATAGACAATGACCACGAGTATGATCTCGCTTTACTCTGCTTCGTGTAACGCGCTGTCTTCACGGATCTAGGGCGAAGTTGAAACACAGAATTTCGTTACGAAAACCTAGAAAACTTCGCAGTTCATTCATAAGGATCTTCTTAAGTGTATTGACGATTTATTATCCGTATCCTGTGTTAGTAGACTGTGTCTAGACCCTCACTGGTACGAACCAACAGGTAAACTACACACTGTGGGCCCCAGAACTTGGAGATCGTGTAAATGATAAGGCTAATTTAACATCAGACGCTGTTTGCTGGCCGGCGCTTATCAAACGACTATCCGGGACTGTCCCTCTTTGGGTAACAGAGATATAAACTACTATCCGTAATGTTGTATATATCCGCATAATTCTCTGCTAATAATAATCCAGCAAACAATAATATAACTTTTGAAAACAAACACGTTTTAAAATACTTGTGTTTTAATACAATTATTTCGATAATTTTTAGGCCTAAATGATTTTATTTAGATGTACAAATATCGGAGTTATTATTCATAGACGTAGCTCTAATATTACGTGATTTAAAATCCATAATTTTGTATAAACAATATTAGTTAAATAAATTATGTTTTTATATCGATATTTCACTATTTAAATATCAAAATATGAGTTTTAAAATATGAATACTTATGTTGAGTGCTATTCTAAACCCGATACTAACACTGTTACTAAGAAATGCATTATTTTTCTGCCTAAATTTAACACTATTACTAGGGATAATTGTGGATTTATTGCATTACTACACGCAAATTTACTATAAACGTTTAGTAGCTTATAGTACCGCTGTTAGTCTCGCGGCTAATGCATATTTGTGCGAGCGCGTGTGTGTGAACATACTCTGCATACTTTCAATAATTGGTAGCGGTCTTTAAGGCCTCTACATCATGAAAACATTGAAGCCTATTTTGATTTGATAGCTTGACGACTGTTACCGAAGCTCATTGGGATCAAACGATGCTTTTAATGGTCAGTATAATTGGAAAAACTATTAAACTTATTCAAACACAGGATAGAGAATAGCAGCCACAAATAAGAAGCGCCCCAACCCCGCCATATTTGATAGCTACCCCCCTGTAAAGTTAGGGGGGAAATAGGGAAAATTAAAGTGCGTAATTCGGAGGATTTTTAAAAATTTTAAACTTTGCATCAGAAAAAAAATACGACTGAAGTATACAGTATGAATTAATTAATAAAAAATACTTTGTTTTACTACTTTATTAATAAAGTAATTTTTATTAATTAATTAAATATAATGAATTAGTACAAAGTTGAAGAGAAATCTATTTCATACTTATATAGTATGGAGTATATATATATATATATATATATATATATATATATATATATATATATATTTATATACCTATCTATCTCTCTATCTATATTTATATACCTATATATATATATATATATATACCTATCTATCTATCTATCTATCTATCTGTCTATCTATATTTATATACCTATATATATATATATATATATATATATATATATATATATATATATATACCTATATATATATATGTATATATATATATATATATATATACTTATATATATATATATACATACATACATACATATAGAGGTATATAAATATAGATGGATAGGGTGTATATGTTGTACTGTAACTTACTATTATGCGAATCCAATGAACATGTATCAGTTAACGAGTGCGGGTTCATAACCAGACTCGGCTGCACAAGTCCGCGGTGATGCATTGGCAACTGATGCATCGCCAGACCGCCTTGCTCCGACATAACCATACGACCTCTGGTTAAAACCAACGGTTAACCAAACCACAAACCACCTTCGACACGTTAGCAAATATACGTAGTATATATTTGCAACAAATTCAGCAGCAATACCGCACTCTGTATAACCAACTGTGTTACCGGGCGTAACCAGTACCGTTACCGGGCATAACCAACACGTAATCACCGGTCATAACCAACTTATATACTAGCGCGTAACCAACAGAAAACTATTACCCGGTAACTTGTGTTATAAACTGATCGCGTAGCACTAGTTATTAATTATTTTTTTTGTAACGCACTTTTTTTTTAATACGAATATCCACACACACCCACACACATCCGTACAGTTCAACAGCTGGCGGACGACTAACTCGTCGACGGCACTTCGGGCAAGTTCGTCTCGGTCGAGCTGCCCCCACCACACGACGCAAGCGAGAAACCCCGTGAGCCACGCCTTCTGCATCCCTGCGAGCGAGCGCTGCGATTGGTCGGGCGGGCATAGCGATGACAAAATGGTTGCTGTTGGCGCACATTGATCGAGAATGCGCTGGAAACAACGGCGAACGCTGAAGTCCGTTGCCATGGTATTGGACAGTATTGGCCTTATATATATGTATATACAGGTAGGTATAAATATTAGTAAACACAGTATTTTTGTTAATATTCAATGTAAGAAACATATTATACGTGTGTTTCTAACATATTTTTCTTTATAAATCTATACGAAGCTGGCTTTTTCGCCTAAATCAGCTAACTGCAGATGCAAAGGGACCTTAGATAAGAAGATCCGTGGTTAGCTAATATTCCCCCCTTGAATTAAATAATAAAATCATTCGTTTGAATCGCGATGTGTTCCCGTGGCTTTTGTAATGTACAATTTAAGTTTTAGACAAAGATTCAAAGCAGGACAACAGAAGATCTGTCGTCTACGTATTGTAGCTTTCATATTATAAAGAAAAAAATAGCATCTTTAGTATACAATATTAGAACTATCATTGATGTTGCACACAGCAAGGAGTACCTACATCTGTAAGTACTACGGTACTGAAGTATAGTACAGTCTCAAGCTATTCTCAACTATTTTCCAAATTATTTTTTCCATTTAAGTACTTTATAAATCATCTGGATAACAAATACAAGGTGAAAAAATCTAAAGTCAATATTGTAGGTTGCTTATCTTGAATACATACGTACCTATGCATCGGTATTAGTAGATAAAGAACGCATGAAATAGTTATACACCAAAAAAAAAATCAAAGCAAATCAAACTAATTTTTTTTTTATATAAACATTGTATCATTCGGCTTCAAGGCAAAAAGGCCGCTCTGATATAGGGACTAAAGGTATGTTTACACATGTACGACATTGATAATATACCGGGTGTGCCAAGAAATCTGGGACCATGGGGAATTAACATGTAAATCTAGAAAAAATCCGTGATTACGGGCTGAACAACGCATTTTAGAGCAAAAGTGCAGATGAAAAAAGTTGTTTAGAATTAAAAACTGCATAGTATGGCGCCATATTCAGTGCGCGGATATGTGTCTATAACGAGCAAATCAATGTTGAAATACCTAGTACCTTTTAATGACAGATTAAAATAATTTAGAAGTGAAAACTGTACTTTATACTTTATATATATATATATATATATATATATATATATAAATATATATAAATATATAATATATAATACCTATATATATATATATATATATATATATATATATATATATATATATATATATAGTTATTTATCAATGTCGGTTTGTTTATTTAAAACAATTATAAGAAAAAGTACACACACACACACAATCACGCAACAGTGTAATCAAAACACTTATGAGGTATCACACGGAAATTCATATAAACAGGATATTACACAACGATTAGTTCAGATTAGCTATCGCGCAAAGACAATTACACACAATCATTACCAGTGTCTTACGACAGAAATTCCACAGTATCACAAAATTGCACACTATTTCGCAGCGTAACATTACTGAGCGACAGAATCAAGCTTAGTCTGAGCCTGTCCGCATACCAGACCATCCGTACAGTAGTAAACAGTATTACAGTATGTGCACAGTCTGTGACAAGCTTCATCTGACACTCAACATACATTCAGCGGGTCGCGCAATGAGCGGCTGTCTGTAGTAAGCCTCATCTCACATCCATAGACACATACCGGGTGCCCCAAAAATACCTGGGACACAGAGAATTTACGTGTAAATATAGTGATTACTTCTGCACACATTGAGTTTTTCTTTCACGACCGCCGAATCTGTCGTTAAAATGTGGTGTTTCAAAATCGATTTACTCGTTAGAAAAACATATCCGAGCACTGAATATGGCATCATATCATGCAGTTTTTGATTCTAAACAACCTTTCTATTTGCACTTTTGCTCTAAAATGCGTTGTTCAGCCCGTAATCACGGATTTTTCTATATTCATGTTAATTCCCTATGTTTCTGATTTTTTTGGGACACCCGGTATATATACCTAGGTACATACATACATATCGTACATACACACGTACATGTATATATATATATATATATATATATATATATATATATATATATATATATATATATATATATATATATATACCTATCTACCTACATATTTTTGGCTGAATAATCAAGATTGTTGCTTCTTCTACTGTGACTTATCGTAAATTAGAGTGTGTCACTACAGATTCCTTACACCAGTAGTACCCGAACAGTGCCGGCCCCTGTCCCCCCTTGCAGAAAACTTAATGTACCGCTGATAATCTGAGCGGCTTAAAAATACCCAACCATCGACAGATGTTCCTGTGCACTTCTCTACTGCAACATTACGTTACGTTACGTTACGTCTGTGTATACTCATTGTGGCAGAACCTATTGTTGCTCTTTTAGTAGCTCACTAACAATACTATGAAGAATATTAGTCGCTAATAGTATCTGCATATTTGCGTTATAGTAAAATGTTTAGTTAAAATACCAGCTACAATGTTTCTGTAACTTGTCTTGTGAATTTTACTTGCTATTAGACTACTTTTCAAGATAGAATTTCAATTATTTCAACTTTTATTTTGTGCTCTAGCAGAAGGTAATTGGTATTTTTAAATATACATTATATAATTATAAGATAAACTGCAGATTTAACAGTTGTTCTGAAAGTACCATGTGCATATTCCCGTATTTTTTACGACAAAATTTCGGAAATTTCAACGAGTATTTTTTCAAGTGGTTAGCTTGAAAAAAAACCTACTTGAAAACCTACCAACAACCTTTGATTTTCACACGAATCGCCGTCTACATTATACCAGATGCATGTGTGTGTATGTGTGTACTGATAAGGTATCAATAGCGGCTTCCTTCAATGTCGGTAGTGTGTGATGTCGGCATCTCTTGTGTGCGCCTGTTCGTGTGTATGTGTGTGTATTTTATCTGTACATTTCAGACTACGCCGTATACACTTACACAATACATACAAGCGTCTCTCGACAATTTTGACCATCCATAGGTCCCCAAAAAACATATGTTCTAGACGTACAGACACATTCTCATCTGCGCCCAAAAGTTTGAACATTATTTTTGCGTTAATTTTTCTTCTAAAGTGTGTTTTAGATATCGTGCAATGCAATGCAATGCAATGAAGTTGCATTGCATGACGATGTTATACAAATGCAATACTGCTGATTGCAAATGCTAAGTTTAATACCAGCCGTCTATTTTTGACAATTACGCTGTATATTTCGTCAGAATATTAGCATCAAGAAAACCTATTAGTGCTAATAAATGCACCATCATTATGTTTTAAAATAACATACAATAATTTATGATCTACTGTCAAACATTCTGGTTATAATTCCAGTAAATTGGCACTACTGAAGTAACCAAACAAGACGCAATACTTGTGCAATGACAATAGCGTGTGTAGTGAATTCGGCAATGCAAGTTTCATTGCATTGCATTGCACAACAATGTAAAACAAGCTTAAGATACAAAGTTCTCGCAAGCTTCATGAATGCACTGCAAATACCTGTACATTTATGCTGAACACTGACGGACGGGGGGTTAGTGTCACATCTACCTGGAGCCTGGGTGCGTATCCCGGTCGAGGCGAAGTGTTTGTGGCGGCGCCTTGGTGCTGATAACTGTGGCGCCTACGGTCTGCAGAGGGCCGATACTCTACCTCCTGTGGTGTGTATCCGGTGTGTTGACTGCATGTTTTGACCATTCTATTCATACTTACTAAGAGTAATCTTATATATATATATATATATATATATATATATATATATATATATATATATATATATATATATATATATACCGGGTGTCCTAAGGAATCTGTGACATCGGGAATTAACATGGAAATATAGAAACATCACGATTACGGGCTGAACAAATACATTTTAGAGCAAAAGTATGGATAAAATAGTTGTTTATAGTTAAAAATTGCACAATTTTCAGTGATTTATATATATATATATATATATATATATATATATATATATTTTCAGTTCCGAAGTTATTAAAAAGAAGTAATATGTCCGTATTAAACTCGTTAATTTTAGTCAAGATCACGACGCGTTTCAAACTCTCGTTCATTATCAAGTGATCACTTGATAATGAACGAGAGTATATATATATATATATATATATATATATATATATATATATATATATATATATATATATATATATAACAGAAGATATAGAAAGTCAGTGATGCATACAGACATTACATGTGTATGTGTGTGGGTAAGTGTACAAGTTACTTAAGTGTGATTTGTGATTCGAGTTGGAAGTAGTCACGATTCAGTCACTACTTTTCCTGTACATACAAAGTCAATTTGTTAAGCTTTCTGCTTCTGATTACACACACATACAACACAACACATGCGACATTTGATAATATAATCCACGATTCCTTTGTCTCGTTATTTATTTATATATATATATATATATATATATATATATATATATATCGCGAGTGTCTGAAGAAATCTAACATGTAAATATAGAAAAATCCCGATTACGGGACCTGGCCAATACGTTTTAAAATAAAAGTGTAAATAAAAAAAATTGTTCAGGATTAAAAACTGCATAATATGATGCCACAGATTCGGTGCTTAGATATGTTTCTATAAACGCGTAAATCAATCTTGAAATACGACATTTTAAAAGTCGAATTAGTCGGTCGTGAAATAAAAACGCTATGTTTTGAATATTTGTTGTTGTAATTAACAAAAAAAAATCCTTGGATATATCATGAATCTGTGATCAAAATGTAGTATTTCAAAAATTTGTTTTACCCAATATGCAAAAATATTTGCGCACTGAATGTGGCATCATATTATGCAGTTTTTAATTCTGAACAACTTTTTTTATTTACACTTTTGCTCTAAAATGCGTTGTTCAGGCCGTAATCATGATTTTTTCTAGATTTATATGTTAATTTTCTATGTCCTAGATTTCTTGGGATTCTCGTGGTATATATATATATATATATATATATATATATATATATATATATATATATATATACACACACACACACACACACAGTGTGTTTGCATGTATGTGTGTAGTATTATTAGCTGTCATAGTCATTTAGGTTTCGTCGCCCCGTTAACGTATATGCTTTTAGCCACTGCTGACAGTTCCAACAAATATACAAACACGCTCGTATTTATGAATACGTGTATGACGTAAACATTCCATTACATATGTATGATGAAAGACGCACGAATAAACTTGAACTCAACAAAAATATACACACATATATCAAGTATACTCATATACTTAATACAATTCTAATGTAAACTATTTTCTTCAATGTCTCAAAAGAAAGTAACAAAATACAGCATTCATTAAACCATATAATTTTCTAAATTTCCCACAAAACACACTTTTCCGAACACAATATTACTTTGAAACCTGATTCTAAAATTAACCCAATTCTACGTCATAATTATATCATTGATAAATTTTTAGAATTTTTGACAATTACTATAGTTTTTTTTCTTACCTGTATGTCCCCCAACCCCCCTTCTGTATTGGGGGGGACCAGCCGTGAGATATTGTGCCGAAAAATATAAAAAAATCTTACGAGAAGAAATAAAAATTTTGTTCGGTTCCATTGACACGCGCTAGGGTAGCTGCGGGGGTGTAGAAGGGCGGGGGCCGCGGTGAACTAGGGAGTAGATTAACACAAGCACTTAGCACTAAGAGCTAGGCACCGTCACAGAGGGGCCGATGCCCGTCCCGACGACTGAAGACGCCGTAGGGGAAATATACACGTATACAAGGGTTGTCCACAGACTGTGTACGACTGGATCCGCTATCAATGAGTGCTAAAATCGGGTGAATTTAAGAGCAAGTCCATCTGTGTAAGCCGCAGAAGAAATTCTACGAGTTTAGCTAGGGTACAACGTCTATGGTCGACGCATTCTCCGTTATGAACCGACGCCTGAGCGTCCACTGAAGTGTAACCGCGACGGACAATTTTAAACTATTCAAAATGAACACACATACATACAGAGATTGACATACAATGACCGCCATTGATTTGTGACACGATAGGAAATTGAGAGTACGAAAATTGTAGTTTATAATCTGACAAATTACAGCTCAACACACAAAAGTCATTTCGTTTTTTGTGCGGCAAATTTTGTAACGGAAATTAGGAATTTAAACTAATCGTATACAATGTCTGTGCTATTCATAGTAGCGATACTAACGCATCTACTAAGGGTTGCTATATTTTTCTAACCCTAAATGTTACCTACAAATTGTTAAAATTCGACAATGTCAAAATGTAGAAGAAAAATGTTGTAACTCTTTAGAGCTTGCGAACAACAATAGCAAATTGTCCTTCACCCCCTGTCATTATGGGGGTGGGTAGTGAGTGAGGATTCGCACCGTGATTTTCCACTATGTATAGTATAAAACTTACCACTGGGATATTTTTTTCTTGTAAGAAAGTATTACAATGTTATGTATGGTAGCTGACACTCTGACTTGGAATGTACAGATCCCTCGTCCCTCTGTTTGTATCCGTGTGTGTGTGTCCGTGTGTGTATGTGTGTGTGTGTATTGATGAGTGACGTCTAAAGTGGATGGTGTAAAAATCACGTCATCAACTGCTGCTGTAGCTACTGCTGCTGTTTACATTTCATCTGCTGCTCGATGGCAAATCAGCTGCAACGAGTCACATTCCCGATTAGCAGACATGCAAAGCTGCGTGTGAACTGTACAACCTGTACATACATGCATACACAACATACATACACTACACATTATATATATATATATATATATATATATATATATATATATATATATATATATATATATATATATATATATATACATATATTGTAAATTAACAAAGTGACAATGTAGAATAAATCTGTGATACTTGTTTTGTACATCAACAAATTCTGTCACTGTTAATAACATTCCTCAAATGTATATAGCACTGATATACTAAGCATGATACTAAAGACGCTACTAGATGGGATACTATTGTGTAGTTTTATTAGTAACAGTGTTAATTTGTAGTGAAAAATAGTACATAGTATTAAGCTAGCAATAGCAATCAGTGTTTAGAACAATTAGTATTGTTATTAAAAAGAAGTAATATGTCCGTATTATGAACTCGTCAATTTTAGTTATGACAATGAACTTCGGAACTGAAAATATGTATAATATTCAATTAGTATTGTATTGTGAAGTAATAGCTATAGATTACTATCCACAACCGCGATACTATCAGCGTTACTAAGGAGCTACTAAGTTGTTCTACTAAATCTGACACTATTGCTATTGGTAATGCTGTAAATTTACACAATGTTCTCTGGTAACAATTGTATGAAATTAATTTAGATGGAAAACATTTAGTAGCGCACTGTTAGTAACGAACTGTGAATCACAGTCATAATAACCCGTATGTATGTATATTTATGACGTGTATAATCAACGCCTCGGGCCTATATCTACCTATATATATAGTCGTGGTTATGTATACCGACAAAACTCGTATGTTTGTTATCGTTTCGTTAAAGTTTTGTTTATGAAATATGAGATTTGTTTGAGTTTATTTTAACATACCTACCTAAACCATACTGAACATATACATATACATGTATACACACATATATATATATATATATATATATATATATATATATATAAATGTATTACTCATGTATGTATACTGCGTGTGTGTGTGTGTTTTACCGTCTGATGTACATACATACACAAATACAAGAGCTAATGACACAACATGAGGCTTCTGGTTTTCGTCTGACCAAATACACTCATCGTGTTCTTCGATTTTCTTTTATTTTGCTGTTAAATATTTTCGTATTATCATATTTTCACATAACTAGCCATATATCTGTAGGTATAAGATTGGAGCGAACAATTGACAAAATACTAGATAATAATACTATATGTGTAATTAGTAAAATAATAGTTGAAATACTAATAATACTACATACATATGTCTGTATGGCTAGTGTATCATTGCAAACTGCAACTGGTATTGTTAAACTTTCCATGTCTCGTTTATTCCTGCGTGTTGTGGTGGCGGTGCCGCCCCCAGTATCCATTACATATATTGCTTAACCACCCCCGCGCCCTGCCCTGGACGCGGCGGCCTCGTCACAGCTGCAGGGCCGTCTCCAACACTTTCGCAACAGCAGCAGCAACCTCTAGTGCATTCATAGAATTATTTAAAACCTAGTGCATTTTACTCAGTACCTAATAGTTATTATTTATTGTCGAATTAAAACTCATATTCAGTGTGAAAAATACCAAGTAGTATTAGTTGTATTATTTACTTGGAATGTTTAAACCTTCTTGGCGTAATGTAGATGTGAGATATATAACATTTATTTGAAGCTTTTTTCTTTAAAATAATAAGAGAAGCAGGAAATTATAAAAAAAATGTGATTTTACATATTAAAGTCCTGTGTTCCGGTGTCGCGGTCACCATCAGGTATATATATATATATATATATATATATATATATATATATATATATATATATATATATATATATAACTGTACATACACATATATATGTATACCTACTTTTCGTATGTATACATATATATATATATATATATATATATATATATATATATATATATGTATATATATATCACATCTACAAAAGTACGGAGCACGGCACTGTACTTGTGACATCAGTCTGCACCCTTTTAAGCGATGAGTTATCGATTACTCCACCCTGCAACCCTGCTCTCTGTAGCACTAGCTTTCATCCAGGTACACAGCAGCAACAGCTACAGCCTACAACAGCAGCAATGGTGCTGGTAGTATACCTTTTGCACAAGAAGGGTTACCTGTAAATATGTCCACGGGCACTGACCTGTCCCTTACCGGGCCCGCAAGGGACAGGGCCTGGATTTAACCCTATCATACCTGCCGCTCGCCCTTAAGGCTCAGGGAGAGGATAATTAGTCGCTGTATGTAAAAGCAAAAATTTTTCGGCTGTTGTAAAATATAAATAATATATCTTTAGTTTCATAACTTGAGTAATGTATATATATATATATATATATATATATATATATATATATATATATATATATATGTATATATATATATATATATATATATATATATATATATATACATATATATATATACATATATATATATATATATATATATATATATATATATATATATACATATATATATATATATACATATATATATATATATATATATATATATATATATATATATATATATAAAATATCTTTCGTTTCATAACTTGAGTAATGTATGTACCTATGTATGTATGTATGTACGTATTAGTAAATTACATTTGCGTATGCATGAGTTGTACATATGGCTGACTAGGCTTATGTAATGATATTGACCCTACATATACACACATATATATGCATGGTATGTATGTATGTATGACTGTGTTTGAGGGTGCATTTTCGACAGATTGTTTTTCTTTGATAAACATTCATCCAGACAGATATGATTAGTCCGCACGTTACAGTGCATACTAGTCAGAGATTTGTATGTTTATAGATGCACCCCATAACAGAATACATACATACACTCACACACACTCATATATATATATACGACAAAAAGAGAGAGATATAAGTTCTAATTTCTTGCTGACTTCACATTCAATCCATCCTGATACCATATGATTCAATATATACAGAGATTTGTATTCAAATTTATTTCGTAATTCATTTCGCCAATATACAACTGCAGTGCCCAAACGTAGCCCACGTATGTACGCATCTATGACACGGGGCCTCCAAAGCTGTAAAGAATTTTTTAACAATTCCTAAACCTACTTAACCTCACAATTTAACTTCGACTGCGCTGGTGCGTCTGTTATTTCAACACGATCGCAGTGTGCGTCGACCGTCAGCAAACAACGTGTCGACTTTTTCGTTTTCTTTTGTTGAAACAACAAATTCCTCCCCCGCGGAAAAACAAAATTATGACACAGAAACAATCGACAGGCACAGAATTATTCGATGGCTAACTTGATCAACGCGTATTTGGACAAATAGTCAAGTATTTTTTCGATAATATAAAAAAACATATGTTTAAATCGTCGGGAGTTAAAAAAAGATCTGCTTTTAGTGCATCGGGCCATTATTGTGTCATGTTTGCGAGCTTCTTGTCACCGGTAGGCACAAATACAAGCTGTACATGGTTATAACACGTATAGCGAACGAGAACTTGGTTTCGAAATAGTATCACACGCGTATGTATGTGTGTGTGTATACATTCCGGTTTCTCTGGTGAGGATGAGCCATAAATAGTGTTGCATTAGCTTACTCAGACACCGCCGTCATAACATACTCTAACACTAGACATACACACACACACATGTATATATATATATATAGATAGATAGATATATATATATATATATATATATATATATATATATATATATATATATATATATATACATGTGTGTGTATGTATATATGTGAGTAGCGGTTACCTTTCATGTGGGTCCATACACAGGCGCCTCTCACACACTTTACCACATAAATTATACCGGGTGTCCCAAGAAATCCACAGAATTAACACATAAATCTACAAAAACCCATGATTACAGACTGAATTATACATTTTAGAGCAAAAGTGTAACAAAAAAAAAAGTGGTTCAGCATTCAAAACTACAAGAGGTAACTCAAAAACGATACTTTGAGTTAAAAAAACCAAGGTAATAATCTACAGGGTGTGCTGTTTGACAAAGCCAAGATGACCCAAGTTCCATAATGAAATGAACACGCTGTACATATTAATATTTAAACGGTAGCTTGCATACATCCAAAAATACTTTCGTGAAATCATAATTTCCGTAACTGTGTCTTTTGTAGAGCCTGTCATTGTAAATGTAGGGCTTTTTGTGGGGCGCGGGTTCAAGGAAAAAACGCGTTATTTGAAATGAGCGTTAACCGGGAAAGGGTTAAGCCGAGGCCTTGCTGTTATTTATTAAACGTATTAGAAATAAACAGTTTGTTGTGTGTACATATCCACAATTGCAAGTCTGAATTTTCAGTTGCTAATAATCGTTTGTACCGAGGATATTGTAACTAACAACCTTGTTACCTTGTAAGGAAGTGTAACGTACTTCCGGTTGTCCAGGTGGACAGCTACCTGTGCCGATGGCCACAGGTGTAACACGATGCACGTGCAAACGTACTCATGTAAACTTGCGTGGGAATCTTAGAGAATGCGGGTTTTGCAGTCGTTACAATTCGGTGAGAAAATACGAAAAAACTGTCTTATTTTCACAGGTGAAATTATTGATAAATAATTTATGTATTATATGCACGTGTATTATGCACGTGGTCACACCCTAATGAGACACTAGGATTGCTATTCGATACTAATATCGCTAGTAAGGACTACTAAGTAATTCCTTCTAACCTTTGACAATGACAATAAAAATATTGTATATTTTATGGCATTACTATTAGCAATACAGGGTTTCTTAGTAGAACATTTAGTAACCCTTAGTAGCATTGTTAGTCTTCAGCAATGAATAGCAACCTTATGTTGCTGCTGTAGCTATTGGTGCTGCTGTAGGCCTCAAGTTAAATGCTGCAGAATTCGTTGATGCGAATGCTATTTCCTAGCACTTCAGAACAATATCGCCGAAAATGCGAATGCTCATCGTGAGCAGACGAGCGCCGTGCGCGTGTCACAGTGCACACAACACGCTCGCTCGTCCGCTCGTGCTCTTGTTCGTAAAAAATATCACTATTTGAATTACAACACGTGACCACGTATATTCTCATTGCTGAAATTAATTCCGAGACACGCTCGTTCATCCGGAATTGACCCCCCCCCCCCGTATCCCCCGAATATTCGCGCATGCGCACACGTGCTTAAAAAGTATCACAACAGACCTCTGAATCCTTCTTCTTCAATTTACAATATCTCAAGAATTACTTAACACAACTGTTTCAAATCTTCACCATCGGTTAAAAATAGTGTCTAAATATAAAAAATAACCCTGTACCCTTCCCCCCCCGCACAGAGGGGACCTGCAGGAAGGTTCTGTTCAAATGATTAAACTGTGAAATCACAGTTGTGATAATGTGTGCACTCGATTTTGAAGGCGAAAAATTACTGCATAGTTTAAAATCATCGAACCGATTGGAAAAAATGTTTCACATCAGTAAACTAAACGACGTATGGAACAAGACTCATGATTACACGCACACGCACGCACGGAGATACGGACATACAGACAGACATTGGCTCGTATTGTCGTGCTGTGTCAAGATTGTCAAGTATTGTTTGTATCCATGAATGGATGTATGTATTGTCACCAAATTCTATAGCAATGCAGCGAGAGCCAAATTACACTTGTCTTCCGCCTCTTTTGATTATCTACCACCCCCAGCACACCCCCTCGCTGTGTACCTACCCCTTAGTGAGCAGAGTCACCCTCTAGAGATCGTAGTATTACGTACATAATTGTCACATGCACTTCTTGCATTGGATCTGGTGTAGTCTGTCATTAGACGTAATTGCTGATCACTAAAGGACTCTTGCACCTTCCTTAGGCAACTCTAAAGGGGGCACGGGGTATTACTAAAGTGACCCATATTGGAATAAACTAGGGATAAATGCATAAAAGTGAAAATGTTTAACTTTGGACGATGCGAATTCTGAAGGCTAGTCTCTATCTCGACAAATGTTTAGTAAAAACACCGTCAACTTCTGTGTTGCTGCCACAGAGAGGTGTGTTTTTAATCTTACTAATGCACCCGCCCCTCTCGCGTCTCCCAACCCCCGCCAAGGTAGGGTGGAATGTCTATTGAGCTATTGATTTTGTTACGAACATGTTCAAAACATCGGTGTATGGTTCTGTTTGAAAACTTTCACTGAAAAATCTGAACACATCTTTGATGATTATTGTAGAATGATTTAGTCGAATGCTGGACTTCCTAGTGTTGCTTAAAATCTCAGCAATTTGCGCCAGAACTATCGGAGAATCCCTTGATCGCGATAGGATTTGTGAATAGATAATTATTGACAATATGCGTGCAATGTTGATGTAAGCTGAATTTGACATTAGCAGACACAAGTCCTATTGTGTATTTATGTAAGGGAGGGGTAGATTAATCCAGGGTTGAAACAGGAAGAACAGATCAACCTGCAATATGTCAAATACATAACACAAGACTAGGTATTTTTAACAAAATCGTGTATTAAGATCCAGTTCTTTCATTTGTAATTAGCAAAGTGGTCACTAGATGTCTCTGCTTCTGCTGTTGTGGGCTGCTACGGTTTGCGTGTTCCACGGTTGCCCCCAAGGGAAATTCAGCTGAAAGCCACTGATTTCCAGATTTTCTTCACAATGTTAAGAATTGAAAGGTGATTGAATAATTTCAATATTAAACACGTGTATAGTTAAAAATGTTGATAGCTTTTACAAAATCAATAATTCTATCTGTCTGTGGGGGCCTGTCGGGTATTTTTGGGGCGAATGGGGTAATCAAATGTATGAAAATAATAACTAATAATATACATATAGAGAAAATATAGTTTGTTGTTGAACTTTGATTGATCATGTATTGATATTTCATTAGCAAACTGTATATCACAGTAGAACATCTTCTTTCTCGGGCTAATGGAAATAATAAATCAATCATTAATATCACTAAGACTAAGATTAATTACCCGAATATAGGATATTGTTACGACAAGTGCCAAAACCGAAGAATTTTATCTAAACCCAGTTGATTTCTCAAACCGTATGAATATATTCAATGATTTCGACTTGTTTAAACTAACGTTTCTCACTAATACAACCCTGTAGGCTACTCCCCTACTCGGACAGACAGAATGGACTCACCCGATTGGAAGAAATCACGCACATGTGTTAGTATTTGGTTATTAATTGTGATTGATTTTTATATAAAACTATTGCAACACCAGTCAATTCAGTCAGCCGGCAGTAATACCAACATTACAGGACGAAAAATGTCCCTTGAACGTGCATTGATATAATTACATTACCCATGCCAGAAATTGACGGAGTATTTAGTTATTCGATTATATAATACTATTGTCATGGTTTGTTTGTGATTTTTTCCATAGACAAAAAAACAATTACTAATTAATTACTACATGTAATAATGACTTTGCATGAAAGCCGAAGTAGTTTACGCAATGCAAGTAATAATTAATGCAGCCATTCTTGTGGTCTGAAGTGACACAGTGTGTACAATGTAAATTAAAAAGTCATTTTCTAATTACACAGAAGGTGGATGAGTAATGTGATGTTGCGTCACGCAAATGTATATACAGGGTGGTGACCGCGACACCGGAACATAGGACTTTAACAGGTAAAATTATAAGACACGCGAGAGATTAATTTTCTTCTGACATTTTTGTTTCATATCCAAGGCTACCCCTCGGTATTTGTAACGTAATTTTCAACATTTCGAATTTGAATTTCTGCCGGTATAAAACATGCAAAATTAATTCTGTGTAATTGATTTTACTGTAGAATTTTATGCTCTACAACATTTATTTGAAGCTTTTTGCTGTAAAATAATAAGGGAAGCAGCAAATTATAAAAATATGATTTTACATGTTAAAGTCCTATGTTCCGGTGTCGCGGTCACCACCCGGTATATATAGACAAAGGTTACTTGCAGTTTGGAACATTTATAAACAAAAATACATTCTTGAAGACTAATACTTCTTACAAACAAAGTACACTGCAATCCGCTTATAGTGTACTCGTACACACTGAGAACTCGCGTATAATGAACGTGAAACCTAGCTAAATACTTAACGTACTAAATACATTCGTCATAGTGAATTCGCGCTTATATTCTTGAAATTCTATGCTGAATTCTTCCAACCAGGGTTGGCACCAGGAGTAGGGGTTATTTGACACTCTGGTTTATTCATAAAACTCACGTAATGACAAACTTTTCAGCCCTGTTCAAATAAAAAATAAATAGTGTCTTTGGTTCTTGGATTTTGATAATTCTTTTAGCAAATATCATTGGCGTAACATGTGTTCGTTACGAGGAGGGAGCACGGGCAGGTATGTGCACAAATGTGGCGGAACAGGGTTCGAATCCCGCGTGGGTAATTGAGAATATGCTTAATCGACTAGAAGCTACACATAGATTATGGTATATAAAAGTATACTGATAATGTGCAACATATATGTATACATGTTGTAGGTGGGGCCCATCTGTTCATCCCCCCCCCATGAATAATAAAACGACCCCCCCCTGCACTCCCCCCCCACAAGTACACCAGCCCCTGTTCCAGAACCTGCTACAGTTATTTTAGATTTCACATTAATATTTCACCGTCTCTCGTTAAAAACCAGCATCACTAACGCTATACTAGCTGCCCCCAGGTGACGGACGCTAATGGAAACACACGATAAGTAGCTGCGATGCATGGTGGAGACGGTGCTTTAGCCATTTTGGGCATCAGCTGGTCAAGTTTTAAATTATAAGTCACATTACGTAAAGAGTGAAACTTAAGGTAAACATCAGAGAATAATGTGAAGATTCTGGATGGGCAGTGGTGTCTACAGGGTTGGGGAGGGGGGGGGGTAGGTGTAAGAGATCCAGGGTTGTAACAGAAGGTGTGTTTATAAATGTTGGTACTTTTTTTAGTCCATATAATGGAGTCAATATGGTGGAAGTCATTTGACGTTCTGAAAGTACACGGACATATTGTATTTGTATGTACGATTAACTTCATTACATTGAACAGTTGTTAATCCAATCAATTATTTTGATTTTCTGTCCACCCTTGCCTAAGGGCACTATTTAAGACCCAAAAAGAGTTAGACCAGTGCTGCACAACAGTTTTTTCAAAAGGTTTCTTGCAAATAGGAACTTTGGTTTGGAAACCGGGGATTGCTAAAGATTTTTTTCGCGTTTTCGACTAATTTTCTATAGTGAAAAACTGAAAACTGATAGTGCATCACTCTGTATACATAGATATACAGGGTGTACCATATGTTTCAGCCTTAAAACAACCTATACTTATGGTAAAATTAAATTACAAATAACAAGATACATTGTCCTTTTATTAGATGGAACATTATGTCGATATTAATTCAAATCAGGAAGATTTTTCTTTGATACATACATCGTAATATCTTGTATTACATCTAACTTGATATGCATTGTATCTCTTAATCCAATGATGATGAAATCAATGACAAATATAATCACATGTAACAAATATAATAAAATGTAATTCAATGTGACACATTCAATGGAAATTAGAATAAAATAATCGTACATATTTGACAGGATAATAATGAACCGGGTGTCCCAAGAAATCTGGGAAAAATCATCAAAATGCATGATTTAAGAATTGATTTACTTGGTATACAAAAATATTTGAGCTCTGAATATGGCAATGAAGATTTTAATTCTGAATAACTTTTTTATTTATTTATTTTGCTCTAAAATGTATTGTAATCAGGATTTTTCTATATTTATATGTTAATTCCCTATGTCCCAGATTACTTGGGACACCCAGTATACACACATACATATATATATATATATATATATATATATATATATATATATATATATATATATATATATATATATGTACATACATACATATCTATGTATGTATGTATGTATGTATGTATGTATGTATGTATGTATGTATGTATGTATGTACGTATACTCTATGCAGTGTCACGTTCAATCATTGCCGAAGAGTGTCTTCCCGCGTTCCACCCTCTAATCTGCCGAGTCCACTAAGTGAAACAGGCCGGACTAGCGAGGGTGGCTGCGCCTGGCCCGTGCCCCCGACTGTGCTACGAGCTTATGATTATTAAATTATCCCATTAGCGAGCTTTTGGGGGCCGGTCTTAAATAACTCTATATATGTTACACTTACATACCATTGTACCGAATACTAGAGACTTTGTCCGCCATACCAGAGCGCTCTCTCTCTCTATCGCTCGTTCGAATCACTTGCAAACCAGCACCAGTAATAATAGCAATCAATAACCGTGCAATTTTGTAAAAAATCCAAGTACGAAACAATCAGCGCCACCCTCGATCCATAGTCGCGCGCGCTCTGCAGTTGTTCAATTGTTCGTAGCGCGCTACGGTTCCAACAAAAGAGTAACGTGTACAATTATACGTCACTTCAGATTGCTTTGATTTTCGCAAGGAATATTACAGACACGGCGTGTTTGTAATAATTACAAGGCCCCTGTTGAGGGCTGACCAACAGTACTAGGTACAGTGCTGTACTGTACGACAATAGAGAGGAAAATCCCTACAGGGAAACTCTACATCATCAAACGATACAAAATACTGTGCGTTTCTTTTGTCAAAGTTTGTCATGTTGCATTCGGCAGTATCGTTTGTGTTTTGTTTCAGCAATAACAATATTGGATCGTTCGGCAATTGTTGGTACCCATAGCAACGCACATTTGTTGTAAATAAACAGCTAGTCAATTGTTATTATTTAGAAAAGCGAGTTTGACAATTGTTTCATAGCAACGCAAATTTGTTCGAAATAAACAATTGTTTTTGTGGTTATTTTTTGAATAGAAAGTTTGTCAAATGTTTCCCCTAGCAACGCCAACTTGTTGGTTAGTCAATTGTTTTTCTATGTTCTATGATAATACCTGGCAAATATCACAGCACTTGTGATTATCGTATGCGCTGTTCTGTAGATGATAATGTCAATGTACACATACACCGTCTGTTCGTGTACTTGACACTTCACATTTATAGTAAATGTTTGTTTATACACAAAAGATTAGCCTATTTGATCTATGATTGACGTATCGCTTGTTATTCTTTTATTTTTTCAGACAGAAAAAAGTCTGCTTTTGTAAACAAAATAGTATTTTGTGCGGCCATATGTGAAAATTTATATACTGTTGTTAGTCTCATACATAAATACACTGCGTTTGGAGTCAATAATCAAACGCCTAAAAATACGTTTGTTCAACTATTTTTAGAAAAATAGAATGGGAACGGACAACTCTTCATTCTGGATGATGTCATGATGTTGGTATGCTAGGAATCTGTCCATAGAGGCGCCATCCCCAGGTTCTGTTATCAGCAACTATAGCCTCGTCGCAGTGATAACGCCCTCTGGGTCAAAATAACCTTCAACTAGAGTAAAAAAACTTCTAGTTTTGCTTTTAGAATCTACCAAATTCAACGATTCTACATGTTCCACTAACAGAATGAAAGACAAAGCCAACACATAGACTTGCCGAAGACGATGGGGGGGGGGGGTGAAGAATTATCGTCAGTTCCGGTTCGCAACCGGAACTGCATGTGCTATTAGTTCAACCGACGTTCCGAACAATACCGAATCTGGGCCACGTGACCAACAAATGATGCTCATTCACGTGGCGATGAATAATATGTCGGGGGGGGGGGGCAATAATTCTACCAGCATCCCTTGTGGGCGAGTCCATAATATTTGGACAGACGTTTTATAAGCATTATTGCACTCGGAAGTTCCGCCGTATTTTTTGTTGATTTTTATTAATGTTTTGTGGCCACATTCAGAGCTTAATGTTTCCGAAACAGTTTGGAAAATCACAGGATCAATGTACAGTGTACGCTGCTGTCTACACTGTTATAGAAAACGGTGCAGTTGACACAGTGGGAATTCGCTTATAGGAATTGGGGTTCATTATAAGGCGCAGTGTACACTATAACGAGCGTATTTAGTATGTAGTGCAATTAGTTTGTACTCGGTTTACTATAAATGAGTATATTATTAGCAAAGTTCACTATACGCGAGGTTCGCTATAAGTGTAGTTCACTATAAGCGAGGTTCACTTTATGGACCGCCACTGTAGAGTGCATCTCGGAGAGGAGAGTACGAGAATGAGTGACGTAGATGCTACCTGCGACTCGCCCCGATTAGCGGATTATACGTGTACGAATATGACGTACGCCTCTGGCCACCGATGGACATGACAAGATAACCGCGTATCAAGATCCAGTGCCGTCCGTCGTCTCCCCAGTTGCTCCCGCCCAGTTACAAATTTCCCGAGTAGTAGATCGGGCCGCAAGATTGAATCAGGAGGAAGACAAGAAGTGAATCTTTTTTCGATGCTTTTAAGACTCCGAAACGGACGCACAGAAAACAAAGTAAAAGAGAGACGGAGAGAGGAGAGAGAGAGGGGGGGGAGGGAATGAGTCAGTAACTTTCCTGGTCCGTGATTAGCTGCTACTCATTATTGAAACCTACTTTTGTCTTGATCGACTTTCGGCTTCTCCGCTAATGTACTGTGCATTTATAAGATGACATCAGCGAATATGTGTGTGTGTGTGATTAATCTTTACTAAAACTGTATAGGAAAGTAGCGGACTGACCACTGTAACACTGGTTACTGGATCGACCAAGACTAGCTGAGCTGAGATGCTCTTGAGCATGCAATAAGCCAGCTTAGGTGATGTTATCATCTGCTGTGGACGATGACAAGATATTAGTGTCACAGGGCTTGTCAAAAACTGACTACTGAACATACATACAGCCATAGCGGATGTCCCAAGAAATCTGGGACATCGGGAATTAACATGTAAATATAACGAAAGCAGCCATGGTTACTTGTGAACCATACAGTTTTGGAGCAAAAGTATTTGAAAAAGTTGTGCAGCATTAAAAAAATGCCAATCTAGAGGCTCGTAAACTGCTAGCTAGCACATAGACTACGTGAAGCAACGACGCGACCTGCAGACACTAGATGACTGTAGACCAATGTTAGTGTTACAAGGGACAGATTACTACGGCTGGAGGTGTTCATGTCTCGTCTGTGCGACGCCAGATAAGCCACTGGTGCTGCTGCTGGTGATGGCTACAACCACATCGGACACGTCTTTCCCAAAGCAATTGTCTTCGGCCATAGATACAAAAAAAGGTAATCGTATTTTACGCTCCACGTATGACAAGTGTGTAAGATATGTCGGACATTTGAATACGTCCATCACATTCCGCGTTCTTCCTCCTCTCTCTGTCTCTCTGTGTCATTAATCCGCCGGTCTCATTTATAATCGGAATGTAGTATAACGAAATTTCGTTTTGAATCGCCCAAAACTACTCTTTGAACGCAAATAATTCTCTGTGTAACTTCCTTTAGGTTTGGCGTTAATTCTAGTTTCATTTGAGATTCTAGATTTGCAGTTTCATTCTAGAATGTATCGCAAGTATGCGAAATCAACAAATATAATATGAATTATACATTTTGCAATAATTTGTTACTTTCGACCTGGAGCTTGAATCTCTTGCAAATGCGATTAAAATAGTACACAAAATAACTGATTATTTCGTCGTTCTAGAATTCTAGAATACGTTCGTTTACTTCGGTTTTTCATTCTAGAATCTCGAGAGAATCGTGAGCGAATGAACATGCATTGTCTTCAAGATTTAAATAGAGCATTTTTAGATTAAGATATTCATCACAGATATATATATATATATATATATATATATATATATATATATATATATATATATATATATATATATATACACATACATATATATATATACAGGGTGACCCATCTGTGAATGCTCACCATTGGAATCTCCGAAACTATAAGAGATACAAGGTCGGTTAAATTAGACAAATGTTGCGTATTTATGGGCCGATATTGATGGCGATTTTGTATTTTGAAAATATTGCATGGCTCACTAGATAATGACAAAATTGTGATTTTCTCGAATTTTTATTTTACTTTATAAGTCAGAAGGTATTGGAAATATTGAAAAAAGCTTCAAATAAATATTTTAGTATAACTAATAAGCCTTTTGATGAATCATATGAAATTTTTTTTTACTAGATATTGCCGAAGTTACAGCCTGCAACTTTAATTTTTTAAATGGAAACCATAGTTAATTTTAATCCAGTTCAAAAGTGCTATTTTTTCTCTTTACAATGATGTATTTGTTTACCTAAATATCTTTTTTAGTTTCGAAGAAAAACTAAAATGTAAGATAAAATGAATGATTTTTGTAGTGTGCCATGAAAATTTGGTATAAAACAACTGGAACTAAATATGTTATGTACGTGCAAAACAATTGAAATTCAATAATATTTGGTAAACAAAAGATTAGAGACGAAAAATAATTTATGTAGGTATGGGGTTCATACGAGGATCTGTCTATTAGCTTTCAGTTTACGCAACGACTTTTGTTTCGTTTATCAAATGTTGTTGTTCATGGCACACTACAAAAATCATTCAATTTATCTTATTTTTTAGTTTTTCTTCGAAACTAAAAAAGATATTTAGGTAAACAAATACATCATTGTAAAGAGAAAAAATAGCACTTTTGAACTAGATTAAAATTAACTATGGTTCCCATTTAAAAAATTAAAGTTGCAGGCTGTAACTTCGGTAATATCTAGTAAAAAAAAATTTCATATGATTCATCAAAAGGTTTATTAGTTATACTAAAATATTTATTTGAAGCTTTTTTCAATATTTCCAATACCTTCTGACTTATAAAGTAAAATAAAAATTCGAGAAAATCACACTTTTGTCATTATCTAGTGAGCCATGCAATATTTTCAAAATACAAAACCGCCATCAACATCGACCCATAAATACGCAACTTTTGTCTAATTTAACCGACCTTGTATCTCTTATAGTTTCGGAGATTCCAATGGTGAGCATTCACAGATGGGTCACCCTGTATATATATATATATATATATATATATATATATATATACATATATATATATATATATATATATATATATATATATATATATACATATATATATATATGTATATACCGTGTGTCTCATGACGATCTACACATAGGAACGTTGCATACGCTCTTGATCGTGAAATATTAATTTGATCGTTTTAGTTTTTTTTTACAATTTAGACAGTATAATTGTTAATACATATTCGATGTAATAGTACATTTTCAACGAATTTAAACGTCAAATTGACATTTCAATGACAAGAAAAAAAACAAAAACAACCATATTACTATTTATATGTATATATGTATATATCTGTGTGTATGTGTGTGTATGTGTAACGTGTGAACTTGATGTACACTTGCTCATTTTGTGGGAAGACGCTCCCCAAAACAGGTCCACCCCCCCACCCTTGTAAAGACCGTGTGGATAAGTTTACATAATTGTTATCGCTATATGATACATTCGGGACGCAAACATGACTGCAGCGCCACGTGGCCGGATAATGAACGGCGGAAAAAACAATCAATAACAAACCCTTAGACTGTGCGACTACCCTGACACGGTGCATTGGTAAATGTACCACGTACAGCCCTGCATATGTTCACAGTCTAACTGTTGCACGTGCAATTTGTGGCTACGGGCACGACGTACACGCACACGTGCCGGGCCCACGGTGATGAATAAAGAAGTTATCGACGGATCCGGCCCGGGCACGTGCACGCGCGCCGCTCGTCATGCACGGCCGCCGCCAGGGGAGCATTCAGGAGTCGGGGGTGTGTGAATTTATTTCAATAAACCAACACAGTTACATTGATTGGGCGTCAGCGACGGTGTGTCACGGTTAATCAAAATTTGGTGAGAAAATACTGTAAAGTACTGTAAAGTAACACTAAGGATTAGTAAATGTTTGTACTCAATGTGGTACTGTCAGATAAATTACGTGTTTTTTATAATATATTCAGTAATAATAATTGTTCATATTAGTAATCAATTGTAGTGGTAGTTTAGATTAGTAATAAATTATAGTAATTCTTTGTAGTATTGGGTTCTAGATTAGCAGTGTGGTGTATCTGGAATAATCTGATATCGAATTATAACCAATAAGGGAGTTTAGTATGTAATGTGCTTGTATATATTCATATAAACATGTAATATATGGGTATATGTATATATATATATATATATATATATATATATATATATATATATATATATATATATATATATATATGTGTGTATATTTATATATATATATATATATATATATATATATATATATATATATATATGGAATTAGGAAGATTACATTTAATATTATACCCCAGCATTCATATCACTGAGCTACTCCTGGCCCTTAAATTTGGAAACCACAATGGATCGTTCAATATATTGTCCTATTATGTACACACTCACACATACACTTTTATAGATACGATTATTATTACGCAGGTTTCAATAAAGAACAACTTTTTTATTTACACTTTTGCCTGTGAAATTGCTCAGCCCATAATCAATAATATTTCTATATTTACATGTTAATTCCCCATGTGCCAGATTTCTTGAGACACCCCGGTATATATATATATATATATATATATATATATATATATATATATATATATATATATATATATATATATATATATATATATATATACATACACATGTTTATGTATGGATGTTATTAATATATGTATATGAAGCATGGCTTGTCCCAACATTATGATTCCATGTTGTAATCGGCTTACGGATTTCATCCACATATGTGCAAATTTTATACGTACTGCCGTCAATTCATCACATGGGATTATGTATATCGAGTGTCCACACACACACACACACACACACACCAGGGCCACCACAACGGCCCCTGTTACAATTCACGGCGGATTATCACGAGAATTATTTTCGTTTATTTTTTCAGTACGTTTTTATTTTTTCGGCTTTTGTGATTTTTATTTAATCTTGTTGGAATCTGATTCGTGTTCTCAACGCCCACATATCTCTCTCTCTCTCTCTCTCTCTCTCTCTCTCTCTATATATATATATATATATATATATATATATATATATATAATGTTTTAATGTACATTAATACAACAGTTTTAAGTTCTGTTATCGCTAATTCGGGGAAACAATTTAGCTGAAGCGGATCTACTAAAATATATTCGCCACAAAACTTTATAAACCTATATTCTAAGTGCATTTGGTATTAGGTTTCCGTGTTATCAAGTAGCTCAGACGGTTCTTCTCTTTTGGGCTGTTGTGTTGACCACAAGTGACCTTCATCACGCAAGTCACCGTAGTTGACTGTAATCCATAGGTACCTGGTATGTTGTACCAAAAAGAGCAAATTATCTGACAATAGTTTGTCAAAACATTTCCAAATCTTTGTCCACAATCTGTAAATATTCTCCAGTTAAATCTTATAACTTTCCTACTCTGCAGTAGTTTCATAATTTATCCTTCGTTGCATTCATTTTGGAACAATACATTCCTAGTTGCTATTGTCCATGGTCGATACTTCTTGCAATTAATCGGACTACATAACTGGACAATGGCTAGGCACAATAGTGGCGGATATGTGTAGCTCTGTGATCAATGCTAGGATTGTCAACGAAAGTTTGTCGAAAACAATGCCACAACGATTTGTTCCCAAAGCTAGGATTTCAGAATTGCGTGAGCAACACATACATAGGAATCTCTGACGAAATCGGTTGTTGAAACGTATTGCCTTTTGGTCCGTTTCCGGTCAGCGGAAGAAGTGGCCCGTTGTCACGAGGGCCCAAGATTTATGGCCCAAGAGTGCACGAGCCATGCGACCAGAGTTGCCGAAAATTCGTTGCATTCAAAACAAAGTCGATCTCTCGTCATCGCCAAGAATGATACATTATACACTAAGGGAGAGATGCGTCTTATTTGTTCCGAAATGTACTACATTGAGGGACAAATGGTGGTCTCTCCCGAGGTGTACACACTAATCGCGAGTAGAAACACTTAATTGCAAGAATTCGAAGCGAAATTACAATATTTAGAAGCCGTTGGCGATGTTTCCCGTGCAACGCGTACCACGGACAACAGACATTTGTTTATGAAAATCTTTTGGTCGCATTGAAAACTCCCGCTAGGGAAATTGTGGTCTTATTTCGGTCCTAGGGAGTAAATGCTTTACTTCTTGCATAATTTGCCATCGAAAACGACTTCTAAAAGTGGCTTTATCGAAACAAATAATATAATTTTGCCATGTTGATAAATTCAGATGTCTTTGCATAGCTACAGAAGGTTTGGTCACATATGCTGATGTGTGTACAAACCATCGGATTGAGTCTAATGGTGAAAAATTGTACATTTCCCGACCGATCATCATATATCACGTACAGAAATATTAGCGTCCAGATCAAGTAGTCCATGTCCGATTTCCAATTGACTGTATTGTGCAAAGAATCGGACAATTTGATGAATCATTAGGCAGTTTTTGGCGTCCACGGAGAAAACGATCTATCAAACGATGCGGTCTCTTGGTGCAATCATTTATTTCGACTTTTTTTCGATCACAGACAAATATATGCTGATATATTATTAAAGAATTAGCAATACTATTCATATGTACCATATAAGTATGACTATTGCTGACGCAACACTTGAATTATTATAACCAATACCTAGATATCTATTCGCAATGAAGTGATATTGAGTTGTCGGCGGTAGAATACAGTATTGATATTATCTAGAGCTGTGTACGTACGTGTGTGTGTGTATGTATGGTTATGGCATACTTACGTCCCCAGCTAGACTCACTTACGCGCAAACACAACTATGCTTTTAGCCCGGCGTCCCGGCGTTGTACGGTATTATTTACAGGAACACAGGAGGGAGCCGGCCGAATCGAGGGGACCAACACTCCATCCCACAACGTCGAAATACCCCACAACATATTTACCCTTCTCGTTGTTAAACAACAAGGCGAAAACTATTGTGAATTCAAGCACAATTATTGCATTTTCAAAGATTATATAACTTTGAGACAAAATTGAAGACGCCAGTCAGCACGTGATGGTATACTTATGGGGATGTGCACGCAATGGGGGCTTGTGCAGTATACGGAGGCACTTGTAGAGATGACAGAGAGTGCTGGGAGACGACTGGGTGGCTCTCTCCATCGTGGTGACATCATACACTACGTGCAAACACAGATGAATAAGCGATCATTGACTAACAGTAGCAATAACTTTTTTCCTTTAAACCCGCGAAAGCTGTAATTTTAAACACATATTCCACCATCTTTAAGGCCCTTCTGTGCCAAATTTCAAGTGTCTACCTTGATTAGTTGCTGAATTATAGACGAATAAACTTCAACAGAGAGCAATTCTAAAATAGTGCGTGTGTTTTGTTTGATTTGGAATGTGCTGATTAGCCATCGCTATTATCGAAGGTGTGCAGATGTTATGAAACATCTGCACCACGGAATTAGGGTGGGGGTGGATGATTCAGATTCTCTTCTGTCATCTGTCTTGATTGAAACAAATGATGCAAAGGCTGATTAGCCTACGTGATCGAACGTACTTTGTTTACGATTATAGATTTTTTTTTTAATGTATTATAAAATTAGGAATTTGTGAATTTTTTCAAGTAAAATGCGTAAAAATAACAAAACCATATGGTGTCTGGGGATTTTTAATGACTGTCATGAACAATATCGTCTACCAATGATGAGTGTGACAGTGTATTGTTCGATGCATTGCAGATGTTACGACATCAGGGCATAACGAATGCTTTTACACCTTCGTACACTGTAAATTGGTTTTTCTACATTGATAAAATTAAAAAATAAACATTGTACAAAATTATAATTACTGTGAAATCCGCGTATAGTGGACTTTTGACGCGACCAAGGGTGTGGTGTACTATGACTGAGCGAAATGTTCCTTATAAGCGAGCGTCCACTATTTGTGATTCCATAAGTGGATTGCACAGTGTTTGAAAAGCTTATTTAGCATTTGTATGTTACTCTGGAGAGGGAAGATTGTCATTGGACGAGTCTATTAACACGTATGTAATGATACATTCATATATACATACATACATACATTCATATATACATACATACATACATACATACATACATATATATATATATATATATATATATATATATATATATATATATATATATATACATACATACATATATTCATTATATAATTAAATATATTGTCAAATGAATGAATATCTCACCTTCTACATTGTAACGGAGTAACAATAGGGGATAATTGTGTATTAATTCATTTCTGTATCATGACACCTTTATACTATACATATATACATATTTTATTACACGCATATATACATCATACACAACTACATTATATAATAAGCATATACCTATGTGTGTGTGTACGTACCTATCTATGTATGTATGTATGTAGATGTGTGTATGTATGTACCTATCTATGTATGTGTGTATGTACCTATCTATGTATGTATGTATGTAGATGTGTGTGTATGTATGTTTATTTTGTTATCTGTTGTGTCTAACCGCGATGCGTGTCATTGTGACGTCACCGTGTGACAAGTATAATCATCATTAAGGTGCCGCAGTGTACAATAGCAAGCACGGTGACTCCGGGAGGTGGTGGTGCAGGGCAGGGCAGGGGGTGGTGCTCATCATTGTCTGTCCACACACACATATACATATATATATATATATATATATATATATATATATATATATATATATATATATATATACAGAGGGGTGGTGGTGTGGGACACGTACAGGGGCGTGCATACGGGTGTGTGTGTGTGCATGTGTGATTATTACTCCAAAGTCAGAAGTCACACACGCAAGCCACAGCAGCACGCGCCAGTTGTACACGCACGGATATACAGATAAATACACACGCGATACCATCATACATGCATATATATATATATATATATATATATATATATATATATATATATATATATATATATATATATATACAGGGTGTCATCTGCCTTCTGATAAAGCTAGCAGCAACACTAACTCACTATTAACAGCCGCGATACTAACGCCAACACTATGAACTACTAAATTTTTCGAACAATAATTTACACAGTTACAATATATAATATTTTCCCTTGTAACAGTGTCGATTTTAAGTAGAAACCATTTAGTAGCAACCGTTAGTATCGAACTGTTAATAGCAATCATTGTCGCTTGCAATCCCCCCCCCCCCCCCCGCTTGGGGATATTACAACCGTGGGACACACAGCGGTAAGCAATGCTCGCAGTTTCGTCCCGGCGATATTTGTGATTTAAGACTAAACAAAGGCACACCATCTCGTCACAATAGACACGTTCCTGGGTCCGTGAATAATACAGAACGTTATCGAATTAGATTCACCAAGTTTGGCTGTTGGAATTTTGTACAACCACGCCTGCTGCATGATTTAAAATGACTTGATTTCGCGCTGTAATGTAAAACAAAAAGGAGTACAAGCACTATGACAAACCCAGAGCACAGGACAAAACAAAAGCACAACAAACACTATGACAGCCAGAACAAAATAAATAAACAGCAATCAGTGTGACAACCAGAACAACATAAAACAAAACAAAACAGCAACAGACACTGTGACAACAACCACTATGACAACCAGAACGAAATAAATAAACATAAAACAAAACAAATAAACTAAAGAGCAACAAACACTATGACAACCGGAACAAAACAAACAAATAGCAATTACAATGACAACCAGAACATAAAACAAAATAAGTAAACAAAAGAGCAACAAACACTATTACAACCAGAACGCAAAACAAACAAGCAGCAATCACTATGACAACCAGAACACAAAACAAACAACAAAAGAGCAGCAACAACAACGGCAGTTCACCGCCGCGGCCAACTAAAACACGGAATAACCCAATTATGAAAGGCGGAAAGGCTTCTAAGCCAAACGCATTAGCTTCTGGGTGATTTGAGAAAAAAAAAACGGGGTAGTATTAGGGAGAAAATTATAGTACATTAAGGTCACATCACCGCCTCCAACACCACCTACCGCCCCGTCCTCCCTCTCGCCCTCCCAGAGGCCCACAAACTCGAATGTTTTAAACTGAAACTTTTCAACACTATTATTTCCTGATTATTATTTTACGAAAAAAAAAAAACCGCTACAATGATTGTGTGTGTTTTACTTATTAAATGTATTTTAAATTAATATAATATTTCATATAACTTTTTTCTCTGCTTTGTAATGAGCCCATTGTAGCGACGTGCCTAATTGATATATGGCGTGCGTCGCGACGGGGGACGTGCACGTGACACTACCGGACATTACCGTCACTTCCGGTCATCGCGACGCTCCGTACACCGACGCCAATTCCCGTAATCGGTTGCCTTTTTGATGCCATTTAGCCAAGGGTGCGTTGCGTGGTCTCGAAACAAATGAAAAACGCACAGCGGACAGCGTTCGGCTGCGATCGTGTGTGTTCGCGATCGGTCGACAAACAAACAACCGAGCAACGACATAAATAAAACACAAACGCTGTTCTGCGAGTTGCTTTTGTTAAATTGTATAGCTTTATTGAAGTTGCAAGCAATCCTGGTAGGCTGGTGTATGTTGTACAGGATTTATAGAAGTTTTTAACACAATTTCAAGTAATAATTGCTTTTACACGCTATTACAACATGGCGGACACGTTACAGGCACCTTTAATGGCCCGTAAGATGGACATGAGTAGCTACTTCTTCTACCAGTGCCGGCGTAGCGGGGATATTCCGTGGCGGGAATGTACAAGTGGCATTTTAAACCATTTTTTTGCTCATGAGCAACATTTTTTAAATTATTTTAGTTGCTATTCGTCTCGCGTAATAATAATGATCCCCTTCATGGGGAAGCAGAGCTTGGGGAGAGATGTGAAAGCTTGTGCACGCCACTGGACTGATACCTGATGGTAAAAACGATAATTACATATGAGGCGAGCACTTCTGAAGGCTTTTGGCTGATGCAAGTCACTAAATAAAAATGGAGGTGTGAATTGAGAGCACCAACAGACACTGTTAGCTACTAATTTCGGAAATGGAACAAGCCAATTGGTCTAATTCAACACACACACACACACACACACACACACACACACACACACACACGTACAAATACATTAGCAACCAGAAGATACAATAGATAAGAGTTCCAGAACACGATTACAGTTATTAAACATTGCATTAAAACTTGAATTGAATGTTTCTAAATTAGACACGCTAATTATCGCGATTTTTTAGTAGTACAATTAAACCATTCTAAGGTCTAGTTTCTACAATTTCTATTGTTTAATTCAATCGTAAAACATCTGATATTCCACTGGTTTTTCACGTAAAAATATATTTTAAAATCTCTCTAAACGAAGATGCAACTGAAGAATCGGGAGAAAACTATGTGAAAGTTCGTCCGTTCCTATTATCGGAAGTAAGTACACACAGCGGGGGTGAGCGACCCTAAGTGGACTCTGACTCCTGTGTCTCTCTGGGGATATACACGATACTTTGAAGAAACCACACACAACTACACACAGAGAGAGACATTGGCAGTTGTTGTAGTTGTACGAAATCTTTGTCATCTGTGACACACACATACACGCGGGACTCTGGTATGTATGCAACCCGTGCGTCTGGTGCTGCCATCTCTATCTATCCTTCTGCCGTGCCGTGCGGTGTAACTACGCGCTAATATAATATTGACAAAGTGGACAGTAAGTGACCGTGTCTTGGCTGTGGCCAGACAAACGTCTAACGGCATTTGATTGGCCGCCGCGACTGCACAGACAAATACTAAACAAGACCAGTCTTTTGTTTCGTCACCAACGAAATGCGTGTTTGTTTTCGTTGGTTGTTGATTTATGAGTCTTTTTGTTTTCGCTACCAAAGAGATTCGCTTGTTTATAATTTGTGCAATTCAAATGTTTTGTTTGCAGCTAGAGAGACGACGTTTGTTTATAGTTTGTGCAATTCAAATGTTTCGTTACCAGGGAGACGTTTGTTTATATTTTGTGCAATTCAAATGTTTTGTTACCAAGGAGACGTTGGTTTATATTTTGTGCAATTCAGATGTTACATGGAGTTTTGAAGACTACTTCTAGCATTTAAAGAAGACTACGCTTAAAGTTACATATCATCTTTGCGCAAAATACAGCTTTCAACTGCCGGCATCTGCTTCAACACTTAATGCACCAGATACTTTTAGATGACTAGGTCAAAACGCACGCTATCATACCGCTGGATCTGTTTAATCCCGAGCTCTTAACATCACTCACTCGGATGCATCACGTTGAAAAGAGATTTTTTTCGGACGTAAAAAGACCATTTCTCTGACATTTTCAAAAAACCCATATATTCTTCAAGATTACCGATAACATATTTGCTTTATAATGCTGAGGTGTTCTCTTTTGCGATATATCTACCTATGCATGGATGAAGTAACTTATTACTATTTATAAAATAAATAATTTTACTGTAATTCTAATTTATGTCTTCGTTAAAATCTATAAATAAAACACTGTATGTATGTTAAAATCTATGTATGAATGGATGAATGTTTAGATAACGGTGTATGTGTCATTTATATATTGATCTGCAAGCACTAATTGCTGTATTAATGGCAAATACTGACCGTAGAAGGTGAGGATATTTCTATTAAGGTCACGTAAAATGTCAAACATTATTTTATTGTTTTAATTGACGTTGAGGATTACGCGTAGAGTTCTGTAAGTGAATTCGTGACTGTCAGATTAAGATTTAGTGGATTTAAGCTGCATGTAGGTATATATATATATATATATATATATATATATATATATATATATATATATATATATATATATATATATATATATATATATATATATATATATTTATATATATATATATATATATATATATATATATATATATACCGGGTGTTAATTATAAAACTGACCATAGGCGATAAACATGTAAATTCAGTTTTTCCTTACGATGATGCAAAGATTCCCAAATAATTTTACACAAAATTACTTCAAATAATAGTTGTAAAGAATGAAATTCTGCATCTAGGTGAGCAATCGCAGTTAATTTTTCATATTTTATAGCGGTACTTAAATAATGCATAACACACACATAGACTTACCAGGAAAATTCGCCTTGAAAATACAAATATGTACGATTGATGACTGAAAATCCACCAGGAAACAAAGAGACAGGGACAGGACACAGAGAGAGAGAGAGAGAGAGAGAGAGAGAGAGGAACACACAGACACACACACAGAGGATATATGAAATTATATTATGTAAACAAATACATTTTTTTTCACAACACATGAGGCATCTGATAAGATTCCAAAAATATGTTATATATACTTACTTATATCTATGTATGTATATATATATATATATATATATATATATATATATATATATATATATATATATATATATATATATATATATATATACGCGTATGTAATGTGTGTATATATGTATCTTTTATGTAAGAATGTTAATATAAGCGTACATTATAATATGATTAAACATTTATTATCTGATATATTCGCGAGCAATCATCAAAAATAACTTTTGTTCTTGAAATCACACGCTGTGACCTGCCGTCTGTCAATACTTCTATCTGCAGCATTTGATCGACGGGGTTAAAACTCCCCAACTCCCCCCAATAATTTAACTGCTACCCCCGCTCACTATCCCACCATAATTACCGGCGGGGGGGGGGGAACTGTTGCTATTACTTGCTCCATACTAACGATGCTACATACGAGCTACTAAATATTCCCCACTAAATTTTACATTGCGCGATAGTAATGCTAATATACACAACTTTCTATTGTAACATTGTGTCAAATTTAGGTAAACATTTAGCAACAGTTAGTAGCGGCCTTAGTATCGAACTGTGAATAGCGGTCTTTGAATTAACTTGTCGCGAATAATCACACATTGGTAAATAGTACGTTAGTTTATATTAAAAATACTTATTCAACAACATCTGAATACAGTGACCATTGCAGTCACTGTACTAAATCTACAATGAAACAAAATCTGTGGCCCGAAAAAGACTAATAACCTTCAAACTCACGAAATGCCCCGAAAAGCACGCCATTTTGTTTATAGTATCTAACCTGACATTCCCCAACAAAAAATCCCCAACAATTTTGAAAGAACAATTCCGAAAACATACCAGACGAAACATTAAAAGATATCACACAACAAAAAATAGCATACAAAAGATCACAGCAGACCACAATATGTACTTAAAGATACACATAATATATAATATCACTGTCGGTTACACACAAGACTGGTTCACACAGCTACACTTACAATTCTACTTCAATATGAACGCGCATTTGGGTAGAAAAATTAAGCAACAACACAAAATTCATTACGTATTTCGTGTGTGACGGACACATGAATGTGAACCAGCCTTTAATACTTAAGAATTTGGGGGTGGGGGTGGGGGGCTGAAATATGTTTTTATTCCGGCCCCAGGAGTTTCACAAGCCGGTCGGAGCGGCCCGAAGCGGAATTTCTAAAATCCGACAATAGCTGCAAATAAATGTATTAGTATTTTGCAAGATTCTGAAAGCGAGAGTTCGCTGGAATACCTCATAAGACAATTCCTGTTTCAGGATCTGCATCGTCTCCGGATTGCCAGAGCAGCAGGCCAACAGTGTGGGGTACAGCACGCTGGAGAGGGCGCCCACGGAGAAGTACGGGAAAGGCAAAGTGCAGAGTTGTTGCAGCACAGATGGGGCAAGACCGCTGACCAATAACATCTAACAACACGACTTATTACTCGTTGTCTAATGAAAACAACTAATGCTTACATTTAATGATTGAAACCGTCAGTACAGAAACGTTTTTACGTAACATTGATGCATTGTATCGCGCTAAATTATTAACCAAAATGTGCCAACTATGAGTGGGTGTGTTTCAGAGCAATATTTGTATGGAAAATGTCTTGTAACTGATAGAAAACCTGTCAAGTACGCCTCTGCACGTGTACTAGGGGTGGGGCCGGAAGGGCCGTACTGGTGTAGATCAGTTATAACAACACCGACTGCTCATTCAAAGCACGGAATTTTTCTAGCAAAAATCGCGATTGGAAAATTTGTGAACGTTGTGTAGCAATTATTATAGCAACAATTAGTAGCTGTTACAATTATCCGTCTGTGAATAGCAACCGATGTGTTGTTTACTTGGCAAATCAATGTAATGCCCCCCCCCACCAAAAAAAAAATTGCTAAGTGTACGATGATTTGTCACAAACGCCGTTCATGGATCTGTGGATACAGTGTACTGTTCTAGTGAGCTTGCTGCTGCTGTATATACCGTGTGTCTCATGACGATCTACACATAGGAACGTTGCATACGCTCTTGATCGTGAAATATGCATTTGATCGTTTTAGTTTTTTTTTTTTACAATCTAGACAGTATAATTGTCAATTTTACGCTTACTATTTTATTTCCTGTGATATTCTAGTGTAATTTTGTAACATATTCGATGTAATAGTACACTTTTCAGGAATTTAAAGCGTCAAATTGACATTTCAATTACACAAAAAAAAGAACAAAAACAGTCAGATTAATATTTTTATTTAGAAAAACCAAATGAGCGCGTAACGTTCCTATGTGTAGATCGTCATGAGACACACGGTATATACCGGGTGTCCCAAGAAATCTGGAACATAGGGAATTAACATGTAAAATTGAAAAAGTTGCGATTACTTCTGAAAAATACATTTTACAACAAAAGTGTAAATAAAAGAGTTGTACAAAATTAAAAACTGCATAATGTGATGCTATATTTAGTGCTCAAAAATTTTTATATTTCGAGTAAATCAATTTTGAAATATTGCATTTTGATGACAGATCAGGAGGTCATGGAACAAAAATTGCAACAACAAATAATCAAAACATAGCGTTTTTGTTTCAAGACCTTCTAATCTGTCATTAAAATGTAGTATTTCAAAATTGATTTACTCGCTAGAGAAACATATCTGAGCATTAAATAATGGCATCATACTATGCAGTTTTTAATTCTGAACATCTTTTTTTTTTACAGTTTTGCTCAAAAATGTAATGTTCAGAAGTAATCACAATATTTGTATATTTACATGTTAATTCCCTATGTCCCAGATTTCTTGGGACACCCGGTATATATATATATATATATATATATATATATATATATATATATGTACATATCTCTCTCTCTCTCTCTATATATATATATATATATATATATATATATATATATATATATATATATATATATACACACACATATATACACATATGTAGTGTTGTGTATGTGTGTGGGCCGGCGCCTGTACTATCTTAATGGTTCGACTGGCGGCCTGGTGGGCTCCCGCAAGACAAGCGCCAAGAATGTGGCCTCACACACACACACACGTACAGCATCAGCAGCTACACTACACCACACTACACCACACTACACCACAGACATACACGGTGGTGTGTTTGTTGATTACCCTGTACCACACATCTCCATGTGACAAATATCAACCAGCGGCCAGACCAGTCGACACAGTCGTCGCCTCCAATCACGTGTAACTCTGCACTCAGACGCAGAAGAATGCTCTTCGACAGCCCAAGATCGTCTCTGTGTGTGTGTGTGTCTTAAATCGACACCCGAAATAAAAAAAACCTTGCGCCGAATAAATATAATATGCGTACGAAATAATGGTTTAAAATCGGGGAAAAAAAGCAGCTCGATTCGTTCTGGTCGTATAATTATGGATGTATGCATGTTTTAATATAGAACTACGCGTGATGTAAGCTGCTGATCCTTCCCGTCCGATAAGATCACGTGCGTGCGTGCGCGTGTCGTACCGTGACAACCTGTCATACACGTGGCGCCGTGCACACGCTTCAGCGAATACTAACAATAGTTCCACGCCCGATTGAAGCAATGCTTCCAATCATTGTCCAGTACACACTCACCTGATTATCCCGATTCCGCACTGCAAAGTACCCAGTTACATAGATGACTTCGTGCAGCAGCTCCTGGTAGCCATCCGCCTGGACACCATCGCCACCGGGGCCTGCAGGTGTGGTCTTAGCAGGCGGTGGTGTTGCACAACACCATAGCACGTGGCCAGCGATGTGGCGGAACTGCAAGGAGATACCTTCAGCTCCTAGGACTTCCTGGAATCATTCACATACGTTTGGACGATCCAAAATTTGCTCGCGATTCGAATCGCCGAATTTATAAGCGATATTGTCGATTGAATACGACAAGCGTTGCATATTTATTGGGCAATGGTTGATGGCGATCTCGTATTTTGATTTGTTCCAAATAATAATCTGCTTTAGTTTCTTTTAGTGAAGAATGCAGAAGTGATTTGTGCCCTGACGAATACGTGTGAGTGAGTGAGTGAGACACAGAGTAGATGTGGTCGCTTCGCAAGTAACTATGCATGCCGTCCAGGGACTTGATGTGGTCACACGCATACATTCTCTACTCCACTGTGTGTCTGTGTGAGTTACGAGAGGCGGTACTCCCATGGGAGGAGACTTCGCCTCATGTGTACACACGGAGGAGGTTTGATTCAGGCCACGCGATCAGCCTCCTGGGACCCTCACACATACACACACACACCACACACTGTGAGATTTGAACATTGAAATCTGGCTTTTATAAAATCCAGGCAGTGTAGCCTTAATTTTTACAATCAATGCTCTCAGCAGAATCCAGCATTTAGTAGCTTAGATTGCTATTAAGAGCTAGCTACTAAAGGCTAGCCCATTTTTATAGCAAATATTTGACACTATTACCGGGGGAAAAAATTGTCTATAGCATTACGATAGCAACATGCGTCACATTTGGTAGAAACATTCAGAAGTGAATAGCAATTCTAATTCCTTCTGCATGGTATCAACTACAAGTTGATTCTGTTTACCAAACATTGCAAACAGCAAAGTAAGAACTGGGGGGAGGGCGATAACTCCCCCCCCTGCCCCTGTTCACCCCTCCCATAGAGTAGAGATGTAGCTCGATTTATTTACTCAACAAGCGCGCCAAAGTTAACCAACGCAATTCCAAACGCTTGTTTACTGTGCGACTTATGCCTGTAATTGAATGATTCGGTTTGCAATTGAAAATTAGCTTCAACAGAGTTAATTTGTATACTCTCTCCTGCTGTCCTGCTCTCTCCCTCACTAACTCTATCTCTCTCTCTGTGTTGTAGACTTAAGCGAAGGGTATAGATGGCAATGTACAGATTTAATTTTAGTTTTTAAAACTTCTGTTGCAGCGGTGGTTTTCGATGAAGACGATGTTTTAGTTCAGCGTAGGTTCTTGCAAAAACCGTCGTGAAGGAATGCTTTTAAGAGGTTTCTAAGTGTACGTATGTGTACCGGAAATGTAGTGTTTCCGACCTTTGCCTAGTACAACACAACATTTCACTCTTTGCAATTACTACATTTTAAACCTTCATTTTGTCTGCTCAACTACGTTATTGTACATTCTACGTTTATTACCCAACGTACAATGCGTTTCACACGTGTCACACTGCAAGATTTCACGATCAAGAAGATGAATTTGCCTTCAAATGCATTGGAAAAATAGAAAACTGTGCTTCGTCAATGCTCTTACTACCGTGGCATATTAATAAATGCTGTACTATAATACCAATATCCATTTTAGCCTATGTTTTAAATATTCATTGTATTAGTTGAAAATTTTCTCGATAAATTGTTAATTTGGTCAAACAGTAGCCGTATGTGTCACACTGCAAGATTTCAAGTTCAAATCATTTAAATTTGCCTTCAAATGCATTTTCCAAAAAGCAGAAAATTGTGCTTCATCAATGCTCTTACTCCCGTGGCATATTAATAAATGCTGTACTAAAATACCAATATCCATTTTAACCGATACTTCAAGCGCATTTGGTTGAAAATGTTCTCGATAAATTGTTAATTCGGTCAAACAGTAGCCGTGCGTGTGTATGTTTTGGTGACCAGCGCCGTTGACTCATCACCGCTAATTGATTTGTTCTGCAACCTAGTGGACTCCCAGTGCTAACTGTTTGCGAACGGCTACTGCGATTCTCTGTGCAAAGAGACAGCTCCCCCGCCCGCCCCCTGGCCCATCCCTCGCATACATGGGCGTCCCCGAATATTTTCCCCAACCACCAGGCCACCATAAATGTTTTCTTACCTGGAATTTCCTCAGATCCAGTTCAGCAACTCTCCTCAGCAGTCTAAACGTTGCAGTGGCAAGTCGGATGCATGGTTCCGGTTGTACCGGTGGCTGCAGTTGCTCCTGGCACCTGGGGCTCCCGCCCGTCGGCAGTAGTGTGCCGTACAGCATGGACACGACGCCCACCAGCTCGGTACCGTGCAGCGTGTTCACCAGGTGCGTGGGGTCGCTGGCCTCCTGCGCAGGACAATGTGCGGCCAGGCTCGCCAGCAGGTCGAGCGCGGACAGCAGGAAACTGCAGGCGGCAGGATTATCATGCACCGGCCCGCGAACAGACTGACAACACTGGGAGAGGCGCTCCACAACACCGAGGCAGACGGCGAAACTACACACAACACACACAATTAACAGTGAATCTCGGGAAGGCTGTGTAATCTTCTCGATTAAATGAGAATCTCGAGAAGGCTGTGAAATCTTCTCGATTAAATGAGAATCTCGAGAAGGCTGTAAAATCTACTCGACTAAATGAGAATCTCGAGAAGGCTGTGAAATCTTCTCGATTAAATGAGAATCTCGAGACGGCTGTGAAATCTTTTAGATTAAATGAGAATCTCGAGAAGGCTGTGAAATCTACTCGATTAAATGAGAATCTAGACGGCTGTGAAATCTACTCGATTAAATGTAAATCGCGGAAGGCTGTGAAATCTACTCGACTAAAAGTGAATCTCGAAACGGCTGTGAAATCTTCCCGATTAAATGAGAATCTCGAGAAGGCTGTGAAATCTTCCCGATTAAATGAGAATCTCGAGAAGGCTGTGAAATCTTCTAGATTAAATGAGAATCTCGAAGGCTGTGAAATCTTCTCGATTAAAAGAGAATCTCGAGAAGGCTGTGAAATCTATTCGATTAAATGAGAATCTCGAGAAGGCTGTGAAATCTTCTCGATTAAATGAGAATCTCGAGAAGGCTGTGAAATCTACTCGATTAAATGAGAATCTCGAGAAGGCTGTGAAATCTACTCGATTAAATGAGAATCTCGAGACGGCTGTGAAATAACAACACAGACTCAAACTAGCAGTATCTAGTGCGCTATGGAAAACAAATACGCGTTTTAATTGAAACAAAAACGCCGCGCGTTGACGTCATCAAAACAGTTGAACGTGTTGTTTACAATCACAACCGTGGCCCGGGCAGTGTATTAACAAACAGTGCCCAGGCCAGAGCGCAATGTGCAGGCGATGTGTAGTGTATGTGGGCTGGTTGTAGCGCAGGACAGTGTTGGAAATACGCAACCCGTGCCAGCGAGAAAACATAGAGTGCTAATCACACAGGAGAGATATGTGTCATATGCAGGGCTACGCACGCCCCTGTGATATAAGTGGCGTAGATTACAACAGGGGGCGCGGGGCACGGGTGTTTATTTTGAATTTAGTGCAATTATTTCAAGTGTTACGTTACGAGAATGAATATACATATATGTATTTATGTTAGTCGATGAAATAGCTGATTGAAATTTTTCAATAATAAATACTAAAGTCTCGTGGTGTATAAGAAGCGGGCGGCGCATTGCATATATAATTATATGATTAAAGAAAAATATGATTACGATCTGTATCTCAAATTCAAGTTTCTGTTGATGACGGACTAAATTGTTGAATAAAAATGTATATGTTTTGTAGATCGAGAGATGTATAACGCACTGTATAGTGTATCCAGCCACACAACCACCGTTACGTCATCAATGCACTGTCACTAGAAATTATCACTATCATGTTCGATTACGGGTACACGACTTCTAAACCGTTTCTGCTGTACGAAAACACATTTACAGCGTACAAGTCGCTACAGAACGTCTACTAATAACCTTGTAATAATTCTTTTCAACATGGCCATTCGTAAAAACCAAACTAAAAAATAGCTTGCTGAAGTATGAACGAAAAATAAGTTATATAGAAATACTTATTAACATTAACGTTATATTACTGGGTATTTTCGTGTATATTAATAATGAATATCCAATATAGAAATGTCGATTACAAACGTATATCTACAAATATGTAATGGTATTTATGCTTGTTAAGTTTTGCCTCAAAGATGACGTATGTTGATCGTTTGGCTGGATACAGTATAGACACTTTTGTCGCTTATTTTGCTGGGTAACAGTAACGTGTTATAGATTCAATTAGGCGAGTATGTCGTTAGTATAAATCACAATTACACACAAACACACACACACATAGGAGGAGTCTAACGTCGTTAGCTGAATCTTCGGGCGTGCCAAAAACGAAATCCGATTATCAAAAAATATATAATGTCGAGTGTGTATATGTGTATGAGGACACATATCGTTCCAAACACTAGACGTTAATTCGCAACTGATGTGTTTTTGGCTGGCTAGCTAGCTTGCCTTGGGATCACGTCACATACAGGGTGGGTGATTATTAGATTAAGATACGCTGCGTCACACATCCACACACACACACATACAGAGAGCTAGCCTGATCCAACTCTGCAGGCTCTCACTGCCCAAAATCGTACATCACACTTCAAAAACACGCTCGTTTTGCGGCGTGTTTGTTTGTTTCCGTGGTTAACAGCGCCGCCACACAAGCACTTACGGCACTTTCACGAACTAAAACTTGGCGTACACGAGAGATTTGCAAAAGCCAGCATACTTTATACAGTGTCACAGTGCGAGCATTTATAAGATTGATCCAGAATTTCCATAATTGTGTAAAGCGCGCGATAAGTAATAATTGTAAATTTAGCGGGTTTTTTAGGGATGGGGGGTGTATGAATCCGTGTTAAGCGAGTGACCTTGCTGTACGATATTTTTCTAGCACGGACTATAGGCTAGTTTTCAGATGAAAACTATAAGAAAAAATACATGGATAATTGTCTGTATTCCCCGGCGGATTTCACTATGTATATACACGTACTGCAGCGGGGTTTCCCCCCACAGGGGTGGTACATGTGAGAGTGATACTGGCGAAGGGACTTGTGCTTCTGTGCAAACACTGTGCCCACCCCTTAGAGCGGCCCTGTCGTGTGTATGCAGTGCGGGGACCCTTGGAATTCAATGTGTACAATGGATTCGGGATTTTTTGAAGTGCCAGTGACAAGTGCAGGTTTGCCATATGTACACACACACACACAGCCGCTATATATATATATATATATATATATATATATATATATATATATATATATATATATATATATATATATATATATATATCGAAGTCTGCAAAGTGAATGCGTATATGTGTTGTAATAAAATAAGGGTGTATGTTTGTGTAACAGTGCAGAACGCCTTTTTAAAATTTATTCAGGGGCATGGCCCAGTGAATTTTAGGGCACAGAATCGCTATATATATATATATATATATATATATATATATATATATATATATATATATATATATATATATATATAAATGTGTGTGTGTATGTACTTAAATACACATAATTAATATACAGGCGTATGGTATTCATATCAATCCTACACTTCATCTATGAATTACGACAAAAATATATGATTTTTTTTCCTTTACATTATTACATACTATTCCAACATCAAATATAAACTAACAATTTTGGTATAAGAACTTCTCTGTACCAAATATGAACTAATATGTACAACATATAAAGAGTGTAAACAAATACATTTTTATATAAAAAATACAGGATTTTTTTCAATTTCAATTAGATCCTTTTGATTTCAATCCTCACCAGATACGTTAATGCTGGTAATTTTAGTATTTCGGCTATTTCCAAACGTTTATTAATTTAAAACAGAATCTTCTGTGCGCCCCCCCCCCCAAAAAAAAAAAAAAACTATTTCTTATCAAATCTGCCTGTTTCCTTGTCTCTTGATGCCTAACCATCAGAGAATTTAATTTGTTAATAAAATTTACCTTGGATAAATGTGAATGAACGAAATTTTCTGAAATGCAGAAAAATGATTTTGTTTTTTAAATCATGTGATTTTAATCACGATTTAAATAATTCTCTGGCTTACTACAGTGACTGTACTTAGTACATTCACTGTAAGGTTGCCAATCACTGTTGAAAATAGAAAAATTTGCAAATAAATCATCGTTATTCAATCGAATATAGCAAGCTTGTCGCTGTAACCAGTTGCTACCGGGTTACACAATAACAGAACCGGGGTATTAAGGGTGCAAATTACACTTACTAGCCATATGTGACGATAGTATATACATATATTACATGTTCATTTGAATATTAAACATTATACCAGTCAATTCATATATGATTGTATGTGCCCATAATTATACTACATATATAGAAGGGTAGACCGCGTGTGAATAATTAATAGTTACGCCCCTGATGCCCTGAAAATAAATTGAAAAATTACCCAAAAATACCCCATCATCAATTTTCGTATTTTTCACGATCTCATAGATGATTTTTTTTATATTAATATACCTATGACAAGCCGGAAAATCTGAATTCGATCTGCAGTCGCGGGCCCCCACTATTTGGGGGGTACCAAAGTGGTACAGAGAGTATTTTGACAATAACTAACACTAGAACTGCAGTAATAATCAAAGAAAAACTGTTCATTAATTTATTTCATCCAAAGTGTAAAAGAATCAGAATAATTATTGAGCATTAAACTATTAATAAATAGGGGGCACACACTACTTTCTCTCACTTGCTCCTCTCTTTATGGATATATACAATGTATGCAATAGAGACAATTGTATTCAATACTCCATTCAGACTATTAACTGAGTTGATTTCATTTCAAAACATTCGTATGCTTTGCATTTGAATGCAAATGTACAATTGCATTGTATAGAGCAGTGGTGGTGCATTAGGGGGGGGGGGGGTTGAGAACAGTGCGCGTGTGTGTGTGTGTGGTCCAGATTGCCACAGCGTAACGTATCAGAGGGCTGGCGAACATTATGGACCTTATCCCTTACGATTAAAATACGGGGATGATAATGACGGTGGACATACAGTGTATATCATTAATCAAATATATATTTAGACGACTACAAGTACAGTGTACACTCGATTATAGTGAACTTGGTTCATTATAAGCAGAGTGTACACTGTAATAAAACTATTTAGAATGTATTTGGCATTCGGAGATGTGTTCTTTATAAGCAAGGTTCTACTAAGAGCGGCTATCCTGCAGAATTCTGGGACATTAACATGTAAATATAGAAAAATCCGTGATTACGGGCTGAACAACGCATTTTAGAGCAAAAAGTGCAAGGAAAAAAGTTGTTCAGAATTAAAAACTGCATAATATGATGCCTTGTTCCGCATGTAAATATGTGTCTATAACGAGTAAATCAATTCTGAATTACTGCATTCTAATGACAGATCAGGAAGTCGTGAATCAAAAATTGCTGTGTTTTGATTATTAACAAAAATACATACAATTTTTGTTCCATGATCTCGCTGTCATTAAAATGCAATCATTCAAACTTGATATACAATTTTGAGCACTGCATACTATGCAGTTATTAATCCGGAACAACTTTTTTCGTTACACTTTTTGCTCTGAAATGTATTTGTCGCAACTCATATTCATGTTTCTACTATTTACAAGTCGTAGATGTCTATGTAGTGATCTGTGTAGGAGATTGACGATTGCGATTCACTGCATCTGTCACCTGTGTATCCGAAGAGCTATGCGTTGATCCACACATACATTGCACAGGGTGTATCTGCACTGGCTAACTCAATTGAATACTCATAATACTTATAATGCCCTTGTAACTTCATCACATGCTAATCCGGTGAAGCAACACACAGCACCCACAAGGGATACACACACATACACACACATGCTTAGAGGACTCTGTAGCCAGCGTTACGTATCATCCCAAGTCTACTACGCCGTTATCTCTAGCCCATATGTACTACAGACCTGCATTAAGTTCGATATTCACCAAAAGCGATACATTTCTATGTTGCTATAACATTGCTCCTACAATATATGTAGTGTACAAGTGTTGAATATTCGCTTATTACGAAGTTAGAGGGCCTCCAGGGCCAGTACAACCCTGGATGCTTAGCAAATACACAACGTACAGGGGTCAGAGAGTCTGTGCACATCTGCTACTGGACACACGGGTGCTTCTGCCACTGCTGTTTGGAGGGTAGGGTGTGTGTGTGGCCGTATGGCCCGCTAAAAGAGCATCACCGAGCACCTACTGTGTGTGTGCCCCCCCCCCCCCCCTAGCACCCCTGGTGCACGGCACTGTGTGACATGTGCAAACAATGACGGTGATCCTCGATTATTTTAGTTTGATAGGCCACAGTCGCAGCGTGTGATGTTTCAATCAGGGTGTAATTTATAATTCATTTACTCACATACATACGTACAGTCAGCTACAGTAGATATATATATATATATATATATATATATATATATATATATATATATATATACATGTGTACATATGAAGTAATGAAAAAATATATATGGATATTTCAATCGCGAACAATTGTCTGATATTTATTTGATGATGACGCGACTGCATGTTTGTCTAGCTGTCACTTGGACAATCAAAAAAGGGCGCACAGCAATCATCGAGGGGCGGGGGGGACACACACACGGGGGTAACAAACGATACTAACGGCGCAAACTAGACTATATTTTCAATTTTCCAAAAATTCAAATTCTACCGTTTATAAAGTATAAAGTTCGGTTTATTGATTTTAACGTAGAATTTTATGGTGTACAAATTCCTTTTTCTTATATAAATAATGCGGGAAGCAGGAAATTATAAAAATGTGATTTTACGTGTTACAATCCTATGTTCCGGTGTCGCGGTCATCTTACAGCCTTGTATGCAATCGAAATAGAATTCATACACACATCATTTATTCCTTCAAATATACCAAATATTATATTATATATATATATATATATATATATATATATATATATACATATACATAGTTCAAGAAAAATATACATAAATGAGCAAAAATAGCAGTATTTACACAAAAACATGTACATTTTATATAATATGTAAACAGGTTTGTTGCAAATAGAAATATAATGCATCAGCATAATATATTAATATTCACATACATACATACAGCTTACAAATATACATAGATTATATATATATATATATATTCTACACGTATGGCTAATCCTGTTGCTGAGCGTCCTGAGACCTCCTCCGGCACTAAAGTGCCCCATAAGCAGACGCTTATCCCTCGGGAAACTCCCCGTTTTTCGTTCCGGGGATTGTGCATGGAATCAGAACATTACGAATTACCGCACACGGCAAGCAACATGCAGAATCGACAGAGTACGTAACTCTCAATGTCAAATAATCTAGCCGATTCAAATCAGTGATATTAATAGTGAAGAATCAGACTAAGACCTGCGATTTGGGTGCCATCTGTCGGTGTAACAGCGCAATGTACTGTAGTGCGGTTGCTCTTAACACCAATTGTGTTAACAATTGGTGTTATTATCGCCAAATTACATAAAGTTAATGACTATAGCGGATATATTTTGGATTCTCCTAGACGACTAGCTGATGTGAATGTACTGTTCTGACTACTACAGCCTGCCAGCGCTAGGCTTGGGTAGCCTGTCCGTGCAGACGAGTACACCAGAGCAAGATTTGAAGTGTCCACGGATGAGAGTGTGTATTTTTCTTCGAATTGGTGCACTGCAAACACACATTTTGCTGTGCTCTGCTCTACTATGCTCTCCCATATGTATGTATGTAGGTGTGCAGATGTGTGTCTGTGTGTCTATGTGTCTGTCTGTCTGTCTGTCTACCTGTGTGTCTGTGTGTGTGTGTGTGTACACTCCGTGCATGTATGTACAACACTTGATACAGCATCGACCGAGCCGCGGTCCCGTACCGACACAATACACACAGCAGATGAAACAACACACAGCCACTAGCTTGAAAAAGTCACACACAATCACAACTAACATATATATATATATATATATATATATATATATATATATATATATATATATATATATATATATGTATATATATATATATATATATATATATATATATATATATATGTGTATATTTATATATATGTATATATATATATATATATATATATATATATATATATATTTATATATATATATATATATATATATATATATATATATATATATACATATACGCATGTATAGCCGATCTTACTCTATCTATGTACCGCGAAACAGCAGTCTACAAGCCCGTGTGTCCAAGTCAGAAACTTGCGTTGAAACACAACCATGTTAACTCTCAGCACACCTAACTACTAATATATTAGCAAACGTGCTAAAAAGGTTGAAAAACACTGCTACTAAGGATACTATCACCTTAGTGTCACTAGCACTGACAGTGCTAACCAATGCGCATAGTGTTTCCCATGTCGATTTATTAGTGATAGCGACCAGTGACATTATACAGTGCGATTCTAAACTAGAACCACGCAGAACAGAATACACTGTCAATGATACCTTTCCATGAGCTGTCAAGGGCTTGGCAGCCCCACTCCGCGCGATGGAGAGAGGAGAGGAGAGGAGTGAGACGCTGTATGTGTATTGTTTGTAGAGGATAGCATTGTGTTTACCATTGTCGGAGAGGGCATCCAGACCGCGTATATTCGTTGGCGTTTACTCTACTCTCAAGTTACAGAATCGGGGGTCCACACACCCATACACGTGTATATATATATATATATATATATATATATATATATATATATATATATATATATATATATATATATATATATACTACTACTGTAGCTGTATGTATGTATATACGTGTAGTGAACTGTAGTTTACATATACACCGCCAAGGTGGTATACCGTTACACAACCAAGCCCGCTGTTCAAATACACCCAGAGGATGGTGCCTCGGTCGCGGTACATTTAGGCCAGTTAAAGGCCCTAGGAAAACACACACACACAGCAGCGGTACACACACTGTTTGGTGAGGTGGTACCTTTAGAACAACACTACTACTCCGGTGTCGTCTCAACAGAATAGCGTTCTAAATTTAAAACCTTGTCTTGCTTACTTCGGAGGTGAAGAAGAATTAAAACAGACAATCAGTGCCTTCAAAAGGCTGGTTCTTTCAGACGGAACAACAGTGTATACATACCAGGTGCTAGTAGATATCTAGGACATAGAAAATTAACATGTAAATATAGAAAAAAAAATCATGATTACCAGCTGCGACAAATACATTTTAGAGCAAAAAGTGTAATATTAAAAGCTGTATATGTATGATGCCAAGATTCAGTGCGCAAATATTTTATATTTGGGTAAATCACGTTTGAATGATTGCATTTTGATGACAGATCAGGAGGTCATGGAACATAAATTGCATGTAATTGCTCTTAATTACAACAGCCAATATTCAAAACACGATCTCCGAATCTGTCACATTAAAATCCAGTATTTCAAAATTGTTTTACACAGTATAGACACCTAACTGAGCACTGAATATGGCATCATACTATGCAGTTTTTGATTCTAAACAACGTTTTTCATGTACACTTTTGCTCTAAAACATATTATTCAGCACATAATCACACATTTTTCTATATTTACAGTGTTAATTCCCAAGAAATCTGTTCTTGGGACACCCGGTATGTATATAGGTATGTGTGTATGTGTACTTAAAAACTAATTATATTTTAAATCCCCCCCCGTCTTGTGGATACTCTTTTGCCGTCGTATCCGTCCTGGTAATGGAATGCCATGTACAAAGTAATAACTAATATACAAGAACCGATACGCCATCTTATACGAACCTTACAAGGGTGTCTGTATGTATGTGTGTGTGTGTATGTGCTCTGTCTACACAAGACCATGAACAAGACGCTGATGAATTTAATTTAACATCTGATCCCGATGAGCTTTTCACATCGCTCAAAGATTTCTCCATTAAAACTTTCACGTCCGCGCGATTAACATGTTTATTTACTGATGCCACCCCTGTATTTCGGGTCCACGTACAGGCAAGGGCCGCGCGCTTAACGCCCTCCCGAATAACGCTCACCCCGTAATACGCGATTTTACGGTGTAAACATTCGCAAAAAAAAACGCACTAGAATTATAGATTATAGAAATTCTTGGATCACACTTTAGAGAAAATGAGCTGCACTATTAAAACGCCCTCGTACAGGGCTATTTTGGTTAACACTCTGTCCTCCGGAGCGCCTCAGAGGGCCTCTGAAGGAGGACTCACTCACACACATACAATTACATTACATACATACAATAGATAAGATACAAAAGATTGTTGGAATGAAAGTACAGCAAAACCGACAGCGTCTCTTACCTTACGACATCTTGGAGACGAGCTGCCGGTACCTCCGCCGTGGACACGTTGGCCAACACGCAGGTCAGCAGGCGCATCAACGCCGTGCACAGCCCGTCCGAGGGTAGCGTGTTCTCCTCGGTGAGCAGACTCTTTCGAAGAGAGAATACGATAAGAAAATTCAGCAATTGTGCATTTTGCATGTGTGCAATTCAAGCATCAAGATTGAAATTCATGATTTTTAGCTCTAAAATTGCAATCGGTCGTTTAATGTTGTGCTTCATTTGGCGTCAGCGCTCGCGATTATCCGGGACAACCAAACAGATATATCCGTAATTCGTACCGGGGCTAATATAAGAACCGATAAAAGTCATTTTTCCGGCCGATTTAGCACGGAGCTGTGTATTCAATTTACATACATATACAGGGTGGCCTGATAGAATTCGATTGATTTAAATTCGGTTACACGGACGACGGAATCAAATCTTCGCCCCGAGATTCTGAATGTCCAGTATGGAGGCCAAATGGACCGTAGTTTAATCATATACATACACACATGTGATATATATATATATATATATATATATATATATATATATATATATATATATCACATGTATTATTTGATTTTTTACGATTTTGAGTTTCATTTTAGAGAATAGTTCAGCAAAACAGCAGTCATAAAGGTCTAATAACCGTTAAAGAAGGCCCCGATTTATTTTTTCATTTATTTTCTGATGTCCACGATATGGCAGTCATTTGTAATCATTTAAAATATCACTTTTTTTTTTCTTAAATCTTTTAAACGAACAAAAGAAGGTTAAAACATATAGAAGGCTGATAAAACAACAAATGAATTCTGGGAAAGAAACGCATTGGCTTTGGAAAAAAACAACATTACCATTTCGATAACAGCGCATTCATTGGCCGAGAAATAAACAAACGAACAGCAGAACGTCTTCACACAAAAGACACAGCCTATTATTTTATGTTTTATTGTTGAACAAATGCGCAAGCGCAGTGCCAGCGACCAATCAGAGAGGAATTGTTGCTGTTTTGTTTAAAAAAAAAACAATCGAGACACGTTGTTTACAACAGTGCAGATTGTTTTGTGGCGAAAATCAGAGTGCATATTTATAATATCTCCTACAGTACGCAGCATTTATACCTGTATCTTTTATAATAGCCTTGTGACAGAATAAATAATCGATAAGCACTAAGTTCAGATGTGATTTCATACCGCGGTATTAATGCAGGGTGGGGCGCTATACGCGGGTATGGTTTCTAAATGTGCGTCCCGGTTTGCGCCTCTCGTTGGCATCAATCTAACTCGCGCGCTCCCTAAATGACAGTTGAACCTCTTTGCTTCTGTGTAGCGCGGGTGGTGCGGTGCGGCGGGCGGGCGCGCTAAAAGCTCTGGCACTAATGCACCGTCTCTCCTCGCGTCCCTGCCCCCTCCCACGAAGTCTGTAGCCGTTCAATACGCGCCCTTAATGCACTTATACGTAATGTTGAAATTCGTATGAATCGTGAAGAGCAAATGCTTTTATATATCGAGAGAGAGTATGTGGACCATGGAAGTACTGTACGTTACTGGGTTGACCCTTGACATGGGCCATTGTAGCGTGTGTGTGTGTGGTTGCCTACTCTACCGACAGAGTGCAGCATTAATCAAAACACAACACTTGTGATTATTCATAACGGAAAAGCAGAATATTAGTCGGAAAAATTGGAATTTTGTAATTTAGTAAAAAAAAATGTTATTTTCTTAACAACACGCTCCAGTACGAAGATTATGGGAGTGCAAGGGGTATACCTGGACATCATCTTCAGCAGTTAGAAGCTGTATTTGAGAACTATGAGTGTTAAAAATCCGATTATTTGAATTTAGTAAAAAATTTTGTTATTTTCTTGACAACACGCTACAGTACGAAGATTATGGGAGTGCAAGGGGTATACATGGACATCATCTCCAGCAGTTACGACCTGAATATTAGTCTTAAACATCCGATTTTTTAAAGTTAGTAAATATATCTATCAACACGCGACACAAGGTGGGTTGTGGGAGTGAAGAGCTGTACCTGGACAGCATCTTCAGCAGTTAGAAGCTGTATTTGAGAACTATCCGTGTTAAAAATCCGATTATTTGAATTTAGTAAAAAATTTTGTTATTTTCTCGACAACACGCTAATGTACGAAAATTATGGGAGTGCAAGAGCTGTACCTGGACATCATCTCCAGCAGTTACGACCTGAATATTAGTCGTAAACATCCGATTTTTTCAATTTAGTAAAAAATATCTGTCAACAAGCTATGCAAGGTGGGTTGTGGGTGTAAAGAGCTGTACCTGGACAGCATCTCCAGCAGTTAGCCGCATGTTTATACTCACTTGTAACCGGATATTCAGCAAATCCAACACCGGAGTCAGCCTGTTGGACAGAATCACGTACTTGCAGTTCTCCGCGCCAGCTTTTCCTCTGCACGTGAGCTGCCACACACTACAGGCGGTATTGAGACTCCTGCAGGACGGAAAATGGCGGCTCAATACCTACGGTGACGCTGTCCACCCGCACTGTTTTTCGCTTATACTTACTTATGCGACACTTGGCAAGCGGTGTCTTGGCCCAGTGTGAGCAGTTTACCCATCACGGAGAAGCCGCCCACCGCCTGGAAGGCCCGCACGTCCTCCTGGTTGTTCGCCTTGGTGAACAGCCGCGACAACTCGTTGAGGATGCGGTCCAGCTGACTGCTGACCGCCGTGGACCAACCTTGAACCGCCTGGTTAGTGATACTACCTATGGTATGCACGTTCCTATTCAGGCTACGCTTGTGCACGCTGTCCACCACGTGCGGCTTGTACGTGATCTCGTACTCGGCGCCCTTGGACGCCATCCTCTGGCGAATTTTCTTGCAGCGTTTGCGATGCGCCCGGCCACGCTCCTTGGCGGCGGTGTCGCGAGGGTCCTCCTTGCCCAGCGGCGCGTCCACGATCTGTTTGAGGTTGTACTGCTCCAAGTCGTTACCGGCGAGCGCACCGGCGTCAGACTGACGCAGCGACTCCTGGTGCAGACGGCCGCGCAAGTGGGACATGAGGTAGACTTCGGATTTGATCTGGTGATATGGAAGAAATACAACACTTACGGGCTAACCAAGAAGCATTTTTTTTGTTTAGAAAAAAAAAAGCATCGTGAGCCTGTATAGTAAAGAAACATTTATATTGAAAAAAAAACACATTTTGGTGGACACCATCGCCGACGAGTGCACTGGGAAATCCTTGTCCAGGTATATACATATACTTATGGGTGTATAAATTACGCTAATATTAAAAAACACATTTTGGTGGACGCCATCGCCTAGGAGTGCACTAGGAAATCCTTGTCCAGGTGTATACATATACTGATGAGTACATAAATTACGCTAATATTTAAAAAAACATTTTGGTGGACGCCATCGCCGAGGAGAGCACTAGGAAATCCTTATCCAGGTGTACATATGTACTTTTGGGTATATAAATTACGCTAATATTTAAAAAAAAAACCATTTTGGTGGACAGCTTCGCCGAGGAGTGCACTAGGAAATCTCCCTCGCCGTAGCACAGCAGTACACAATTGTACTCATTAAAAAAAAACTCTTTTTCTTTGACACCTTCCCCAACCTGGTGCACCAGGAAGTCGCCCTCCAGGTGAGCATATGTACTTACCAGTACGTTACACAGCGTGCAGAACTTTTGCTTCGGGTACGGCGTGATCTCCGGCGTGTGACTGTCGTCCGTGTGACACCGCAGCACCGACAGCTCGAACGCCTTCTGCCTGATCTGGTCCATATTCTCCTCGTGCCGTCGCGCCGACTCCTCCTGCTTCTGCGAGATCCTCTTCTGCAACTCCTGCGTGCTGGCCAGCTGCTGAGCGTGCAGAGCTGAGAGTCGTTCCTAGAAAAACAAATTTACAAAAAAAAACAAATTTAAAAAATAAAAATATAAAAACAGATCCACCTTGCTGGGGATCGAACCGACGACCTTTCGTTTTCCCCTTGACTTACCTCTCGATCCCGTGCTTTTTCCCGTGCCAGCTCCTGGCGTTCCCGTTCCCGCTGCTGTTGTTGCTGCCCGATACGTTCGTTCCGCTGTCGCCGCTCGTCCTGTAACCGGTCCAGCCGTTCCAACCGCTCCCGTTCCAACGCCTTGCGTCGTTCCTCAACGGCCGCCTCTTTGGCCGCTTTTTCTTCCTGCCGTTTGCGTCGGTCCTCGTGGAGGCCCTGCAGGCGACCGCTCTGTTCCCGGCACAGCGCCAGGAAGTCGTGGCGTTTGTTCTGCGCCTCGAGCTCGTTGATGAAGGCGATCTCTTTCAGCTTCTCTTCCTCATCGTGCGCTTTGCGTACGATGCCCCGGAGGTGTTTGTTGCGATTCTGTGCGGCCCGCTGAAGACGCTGTTCCATGCGGCGACGTTTCTCCTCGATCAGCTGCAGTTTGGCGGCCTTGACGTCCTCGACCCGCGCCAGGAGGGCCTGCAACTTGATGGCTTTCTCCTGTTGAAGCGCCTGGCGTTGTTGCTGAGCTCGCGCCTGTTTGGCCTGGTAACGTCGCAGGATCTCGGGCAAGGACCGGCGCCTCGACGGCGACGAGAGCTTCTGGTGCAGCTGCAGGGCACGGCCTGGGTGGCGGGCGACCAAGGCTTCAAGCGCGGCCAGGGTGTTCATGCGTTCGCCCCAGGACATGCCTGAAAAAGAAACAGAAATTTACAAAAACTGATCTTCCTCTTAGCACTAGGTTTCTTACCAGCCAACATCGGCTCGTATCTCGCCTCCAGCGACAGTCCATCCTCCGGTTCCTCTTCCTCTTCGCAGTCGGCCTCGCCCTGGAGTTCACCGTCGGTCTCCGTGCCGTCCGTCTCCGTGTCGACGTCGATGTCCGAACTTTGCAGCTCGGCAATCTGTTTGGTGAGCATTGCTTCCTCTTCTGTCAGCCGCTGCGTCTTCTGTCGATGTTCCTCCTCGGAGGCAATGTCCTCCGCCGTCTCCTTCGCCTTGGAGTCGCACTCGGGGTCCAGCTCGAGCAGTTGCTGATCGTTCACAGGTTTCGTGCAGACTTCCCCGTTCATCTCCGTGCTCTTCTTGATGTTCAGGTTCGTCTTATTCTTCTCCAGCGTCGTCGTCGTCGAGGAGTTCTTCAGCCCCTTGAATTCGCTCCTGGTCGCGGTCCTCGACAGCGTCGTATTTGACCGTCGCAGGTGAACTCTGTGCTCGGATTTCTTCGCCTGACTCTTCAGCGTATTCAGATTATCCTTCGTCACTTTATTGATCACCATATTTACCGGTTCGCCGCCGCCGCCGCCCGGTTCCGGTAGCAACGCCAGCGCCGGTAGACTAGCGGTGGCGCTCACCTGGTTGAACCGGTTCGACCAGCACGTCGCCGACTCCGAGTTCCGTTTCGCGCTGCCGTTCTTGAACCGCGACCGGCATTTTACCGTTAACCAGCCGTCGGTGACAAGATTCTCCGCTGACGACGCGATTACCGGTACATTTTCGACCGATTCGTAGGTGTTAATGATCGTTTCGGCCGACGAGCTACACAGCTCGGTGCTGCCAATTTTACCGCTCTTAAAACTCGCCAAACCGGGTAATTTTCCCGGTTGCGTAGCGGTTTTCTCAACCGGTTTCCTCAGCGTCGCTTTTCTTGTCGGCAATTCTCGTTCGAATTTCGGTTTAATGTAACCAACCGTCTTGGACCGGGCCAGACCGGTACGTTCCGGTAACTTGTGGTTATAACCGGTGGTAACGGCGGTTCTGACCGCTCGCTGCAGCGGTACAGGTCTCGCAGCATTGGTTGTCGGTCTGGTTACGTCCGGTTTAGCGGTTGGTCGTGGAATATGACCGGGTTTCACGCGGGACAATGCGGTCGCATAGGCTGGTCTCGCACTAACCGCAGTTTTCACCGGTCTGGCGTCAGTTTTTACCGGTTCCACAAGCGGTTCTGCGTCCGTTTGACACTGTTGGTTCACTTTAACCGTTTGTGACTTCTTAACCAGCGGTTTAAACGGTTCCACCATGTCCGTGCTGGTTCCAACCTCGTTCGTGACCACTCCGATGCGTTTCGTAAAGTCCACATAGGTTCGCTGGTCCTCGCTGGGCGATAGCATCTCGGTTTCAACCGCGGTTACAAGCGGCGGTTTCGCTTCGGTTACCACCGCTGCCGCAGGCTGGTAACCCGGTAGCGGACTTCGGTTACGACCGCCGGCTTGGGCCCGCGGACTTAGTTTACCCGACACACTCGGACTGGACCGGCCCGAGGTCATGTTCGGGCTGGACTTGCCCGACCGCGTCTTGGAGATGTTGGTGTTTGTCTTGCAGATGTCCCACGCGAGGGAGGTGGGCCGCTGCGGGAGCGGGGTGTTCTCATAGTCCCATTTGAGCCGAAACCACTCTGCTAATGCGTTAAATTCACGAGTATAATTCTCGAGAACGAGGATGACCTCTTGGCATTCCGATAAGTTTTCATGTGTTTCGACTGTATTGTAGATTTCTACGACCTAAAAATAGAGAAATATTACACTAATTGTAGATTCCACAACGTAAAAAAACACACAATATTTCACTAATTGTAAATTCCACAACGCAAAAACATACAATATTTCGCTAATTGTAAATTCCACAACGTAAAAACACACAATATTTCACTATTTACAAACCTAAAACACTTCACTATTTTGACGTTTCGAAACTTAGGTTAACCGATCGCAAATGCAAGTTTAAACTGCAAACGTATTGTGGTTTACTCACCGATCTTTGTAAATTTCCAAACAACAGAGCCCAATATCGAGCTCGTAATTCGGATCGTTTATCCCGACCAGTCGACGCAGATCTGATCCTAGCTCCTTGGCTAGAAATAACCGTGCTTTTCAAGTTCCTCCGCGGCTCTGCAAGTCTCGGAGCACATGGTGGCTTTCCAGAGACTTTACCTAAACCACACAACAACAACATAACGTGATCTTACACTGTGCACACAAAATCACACAAAGACATTTTTTTTCCATATTCGATTTCATACCTGCACCAAAACTGTTATCATTCTCGACGGATATATGAAACGCAATGAGATTTCTCGCCTCGCGGCCCTGTTCACGCACTAGAGAACGTACTTGTTCCATTTTTTGTACACCATACACACGAAATACTAACTGAATATCATAGCAAAACGGCCACAAGAACTGATTGCAATGACATTTGACACAGCTGATACAGTGGACGAATTTGTTTTGACGCTTCAACGCCCCAGCGGCATGCGTGGCGCCATCTCTGGTGAGAATGACGAACTAAATCGAGTTTGACAGTTAGAAATTAACAGGATTTAAATTAAATTAATGATAATATATTTGTAAATAAATAGTAAGAAGCCACAACGAGGATTTCTTTGAAAGAAATTATATATTTTCGTATTAAAAATATATATTTTTATTACTTAAAGAATGATTGCATTCTGCAATTCAATAGTGTTCGGCGGGTTGCCGTTCTTACAGTAAATTGTAAACGTCAAATTAATAATTAATAAAGAAATAATTGGTTATTTACCATGCTTGCATAGATTATTAAATTCCTAGAGAATAGTTTCATTAATTCTGCATTAAACTCATTTTTCTCAGTACCGTGCAAAACATAATAATTAAAAAATAACGATTTTCTGAAAATTTCACGTAATAAAATTTGATTTTCTGTTAAATAACGACAGTTGTTATCTTTTATCAGATTTGCTCCATGAAATATGGTTTTCAAGTCGTGCTACATGTAATTTGCAATTTCTTAACAAGTGACAGTGTTAGGTAAAAAGATAATTAAAATTGTTGTTTTGCAATTATAGTTATAGAAATTACCTGCATATCGAGGTTGTGATTTTTAGTGATTTTCTCCTGATTACCGACAAGTAATATATGTAATTAATCTTTAAAGGTGTAATTACACTTGTTATATCGGTATATAAGTCTGCAAAACATTGATGTTGACATCAGTTGACATTATTACATTACACTGTGATTTGAACCACGTAGTGACAATATTTGATCATGTTTAAGGTAATATAAACCCTCAATAATACTCTATTTATCATCATTTGACGTCTCTGTATAAATTATATAGTTTAAACCTTGCACAAATCTCACTGAAAAACGAATAACTTTTTCCAAAAAACACAGTGAATTTCAATTTTAGATGCTGTGTTAAATATGCGTGATATTTTTGTGTTATTTGTCTAAAGTGCTGTTGTTTTTTATACGAACATAACCTAATAATTGATTGTAACCGCATTCATCTGTCAAACGAGTGTTACCCAGTAGTATTGTGCACTTGTAATGCGGTCAATTCTCAACTTCTTATGTAAAAAAAACTGTGGAAAACCCAACTGAGAATCATTTAATGATAGGTTTATCTGAAGATGTGTTCTTTCGTAACACCAGTGTAATGAAATATGACACAAAATACATTTACAAATGCACTAGGAATGTACAAATGCATGTGTCTCAAAACTAGATAATAAATAGAGTTAGTTATGTGAACTACAATTAGTACAGTCAAATATTACTGATGATACGTCATTAATATCCGGTTTAGACGTCATCGAAACTGTTTATGTGTGTTTTAGGAGGTAGTATTCCTCCTGCTGGTTCTGCACGTTCTCATTGAGGCTCTTCCTCTGGAAGAGGGGCCTAAATCTGGATCTGCAGCCGATCTGGATATGATGGAGACGGCAGAGACCAAATATAAAGGCGGCGGTGGAGGTGGTTATGGAGGCGGTGGGGGCGGCAAAGTGTATATAGTGAAGACCAGTGGCGGCGGTGGACATGGGGGTGGACACCGCGGGGGCGGGGGTTCATGCTGCAGAGGAGGCGGCGGCGGCGGCGGCAAAGGTTTCAAAAAGGGCTAAAAATGTACCCACGCCGAATGTACTATTCTTATAATATGTAATAATGTGCTAATAAATTAGAATTCTCATGTAATAAATAAATAAATATATATATAAAATATAGTTCAGACTTTTTATTTATATACAGGATTACAATTGAGCTTCCGTCGTATTGTCTAGTGACTTATTTCACTCATTACACGTGAAGAAGTCCCGAATGTGACTGTGGAACAGGGTATACGCAGTCTCAGGAGTCGGATTTAAAAAAACAAATATTTAAATTGTATTATAAAATTTTAAATATTGGGTCACGACGCATAGTTTGACAACCGCTGGCTCTAAACCAGAATAAATATGTGTGTAAGTGCGTGTATGGACGCTTCTTAATGCTGGTACGCATTCTACGATAGACAGGTTTTGAAAAAAAAACATTTAAATTCCAAGACGAACAAATAAAAACGATTACTAAACACGGCACCGAGCCTATATAAACTCAAAATAGTTTCTAAAACGAATCTGTCGTAACGTAAGTGTCGAGAAGTCATCCAGTCATTCTCCAGCATGTGGAAGGTAAGAACTAAACTAAGAATTTACCAAAAAAAACACCCAAAAAATCATCAGTTAAATCGAACAACTCGCTGTTTTGCAGATTGTGTTTTGTTCCCATTTGAATGTGTCTATTGACGTTGTCATGACAACCAACACTCGGCTGACTCACGTTGTGTGAACAAAAAAGCTAGATTGTCAATTTTTTTTGCATCTGCTTGATTTGATTTGCTCCAACGGAGGAGCTAGTCTTTTGTTTCTTGCGCTACGCGAAATTGATAGGCGGCTCTGACTTTGTATTCTGTTTGTTTTTTGTTTTGTTTACAATATAAATTCGATTATAAAATTATAGTATTTTTTGCTGATGATTATTTTATTTGCTTAACGCCCAAAATACGTTCTCCACAAGTTGCAGCGAAAATGAAATAGTGTAAAACAAGATCATTTTAGTGCTGTAGGTCATTTTTTCTATAAATTGATCCATAATTTCCGTATTTTGTGTCGTATCATTGTAAATTTAGTGCGTTTTGGGAACGGGGAATGCGAAAAACCGCGCTTTATATCGTATGAGCGTTACGTGCAGGCGTTGCTGTAGAATTGTATATTGGTAGTTACGGGCAATACGACATGTAATAATCTCTAAACTCGGATGCGTGTAACTCGTAATGTTGACGGTGAAAAACCAAAAGTTCAGTAAACATATTCAAGGACACCCTTGAGACACGTCAAGGTCAACTACTCAGCTCAACACACACACTCACACATACATACCAGATGTCTCTAGAAATCTGGGACATAGGAAATTAACATTTAAACACAGAAAATCCTGTGATCACGAGGCTGAACAACTATTTTTATTTACACTTTTGCTCTAAAACGTATTGTTTCAGAAATAATCATGGTTTTGGGATGTTTACATGTTAATTCCCGATGTCGCAGATTTATTGAAACACCCGGTATATACATATATACATATGTACGGTTGTTCCAAATATTAATAATTTTTTATTAGCTTTGAATTCTCCATAGTTATTTTCGATTATTTCAGCTACTATTATTGTTGATTATCACCTTGTTGGCACTCAACGATGCTCAACCCATTGAGCCAGCTCAACCTGGGGTTGCCCTGTTGAGGCTGGTGCCCACCAATAGCGAACTCCTGGTGGCGGCTGAGACCAACTACGGAGGCGGCAATTGGCGGGGCAAGTATGGACTTGGAGCTGGATACGGCTCTCCGTACGGCGGGAATTATGGATACGGAGGCTATGGCGGCTACCGTGGAGGCAATGGATACCGACTAGGCTGGAAGAATGGATAAATATATCAAAATATTCTGCTGTATTTAATTTTAAATAAAAATTTCTAATGAAAATTATCATGTATCTTTTCGTCATTGGTTTTAAATTAACACGAGCTAAAAATATCAAAGACGGGAGCTTTGGTTGGGTTCAATTCCCCCCCCCCATAATATTATGGGGGGACTAGCTAACAATATAGACAGTTATACGTAATCAATAGGTCATTCACCTTAGGTTTTAAAACACAATTTTTATCACAAATATTCTAAATGTATTAGTTTTCACTTATCATATTTCAATGCACTCAACTTTCAACCAATAATTCGTTACAATTACACTCTCGGATTACGCGTAAACATACCGTTATATTGCGCAGTAATCCTGCATATAGAAGTAGGTTTCTATGACGTCAAAATAGTGACAGAAGTAAAGCATTTACTCGGCTAGGAACGAAATAAGACAACAATTTCCCTAGCGGGAGTTTTTATCAGAACAAAGGTTTTGTGTAAACAAATGTCTGTTGTCCGTGGTACGCGTTGCACGGGAAACATTATTAAATAATTAAACAATTATTCCAATAAACACTACGCATTATGAAAGTAACGTCTAAATATAATAATGATTCATCTATTTATTTATTTTGTTACGCATATTTCATGCAAACCACAGAAAACAACAAAATTACCTGTAGTTGGATCTCCGGTTCCAACAGTGCGATGTTGTAAGATCGTGCTGCTTGCCGTGGGCAAGTAGTGTCTGCTCTGTTGATCCCCGGGGTCGTACTATGATTGACCGGTCCAATGAAGGATGTCGAAAAGGTAAACAGAATATCGGAAGGTGCCTTTGATGAATCTGCATGAGTACCTGACTATAAATACTGCCGATATGTGCATTCAGAAATCAGAACACAATTGGACCTAACTTTGTGAACTACAGCAAGCAGTCTACAACAGCAGCAAGCCTACAACAGCAGCAACATGATCAAGGTATGTTCACAGAGAGTTTATATTTACTAATAATCTTAGCAAACATTACATCATGAAGATTATCATTTTGAAAAATTGGATTAAAAACATATTTTCTTTCCGGTTTGCAGGAAATTATCTTAGTATCTTTCGCGTTACTGGCGATATCTGCGGCGTACCCTGCAGACGAGACCTATGGCGATGCTGCCCAACCTGTTGGACCTGGTGGAGTCGAAGCGGTGGACGATTTTGAGACTGCAGAAAGCGCGTATGGCGGCTATGGTGGACGTGGTGGCGGATACGGCGGCTATGGTGGACGTGGCGGAGGATACGGAGGCTATGGTGGACGCGGAGGTGGATACGGAGGTGGATATGGAGGCGGATACGGCGGCGGACATGGCCATTGGCACGGATAATCCGTGAAACACCCGAATATTTCAATATTTTGTGTTTGAAATTATTGTAATTTTTTGTACCTACATTATTAATAAATAATTATGAAAAAAAAACAGTATTTTTGTAAATATTTTCTGCCCTTTTTTGAAAGTATAAGGACTTCTAAACCGATATGAAGATAATTTTATCAATTATCAATATTTTTCATCTCAAGATTCTGCATTTCACTAATTAAAATCAACAATGAATATTTATCAGCTATAAATGTTATAATAACTATATTATAATTTAAATATGTTGCAAGAAAATCGTATATGTAAATTCTAAATCAAGATAGTTATGCATCAAATATTTGCATAGAAAATATAAATATGACGTGACCGAATGTTATTAAATAATTATACACTTATCTGTCCTCTCTACGTCGCTTTATATAATTATCCCCTTGAGCTCCCCAAATCATAGAAATCACAATTTGGTTCCTAATTCTGCTTTGCCAAATTATTAATTTTATGCTTAGACGTTTCCGAGTAATGCAAGGCCCGTATTTAGCGTTATTTGTCACTTTTTGGGGACGTGGGCCTTACTATATATCTGAGTTTTTGATTTCAAAATTTTCGTTCAAAATTTTATTGTTAATTATTTCTGTTTATAGACAACAAGTACAAATGTATGTGCTCAATACTAAATTTAACTCAATCATTTATTGATAACAAATTACACATAGTTATTAAGCAATACTAATAAATCCATCCACTAATTCATAAACGTGATGTTTTGTAATAAAAGTACATTTTCATGTAAGAAAATTATCGCACATATAATTATTTATTCATATCGGAATATTTTTCCAGATGTTTGAAGTTCTATTTCAACAAAGCGATGCCACGGTGTGCTGCTGTTCAGAGCAAGGATATCATGGTCGGCTTTATTGACATTGGGGGTTGTACTATGATCCATTGCAGAGAAAGAGGTAAAGAAGAAGATCTAAAGATGCCCTTCATAGATCTGCGTACTATCGACATATAAATACTCACGATCAATGCATTTACAAATCAGAACGTCTTGGTGTACTACAGCAGTCTACATTGTGCCTACAATAGCAGCAACATGATCAAGGTATGTTCAGAATTAACCTATTTTTACCTACCTAAAAAAACAAGCTTTAAAACAGCTATAATATTACAATAAATGCAATGAATTTTTTTCATGTTTTTGACAAATTTCCCCATAATATTTATGGGGAAATCTACCCCGATTGCTAAGGCCTATTCCCCCCGAATATCCTTGCTCCAAAAAGTGGATAACCAGGATTATTACAACGATTTCTAGTCTTACGAAACTGATATATTTTTACAGGAATTTTTTCTACTGTCTTTTGCAATTCTCGCAATGACAGCAGCATATCCTGCAGATAATAGCTACCTAGGTGGTGACCAGCAGGTCGGAGCTGGTGGAGTTCGTCGTCTGAAGCAACCCGCCAAAGACGTGGAGGATTTTGAGACTGCAGAAAGCGGCTACGGAGGCTATGGAGGATATGGACATCATGGTGGACACGGTGGCGGATATGGTCACCATGGAGGATATGGAGGGCACGGAGGACATGGTGGATACCAGCACAGAGGTCACGGATATCATGGATAATCCACAACTACGTGCATTTATAATTTAATAATGTTTATATTCCAAATATGTTTTCTGTAGATGCAATTATGTATAATAAATGATAGTAAATAATAATTGTGTGTATTTTCATTGAGAATTTTCGGATAAGTGAAAAGTGCAAAGGTTACGCAGGTGGCTCTACGAGGAAATGACATTCTAAAAGTAAAAAAACAACAACAAAAACAAAATTCTCGTCTTATGCAAATAATAAATTCAGCAATTTTTTTGTATATTAATAATACAAATATTGAAATGAATGGCATCACACTTGTTTTATTAAACACGTTTGCATATAAATAAATGTAAATATTAAAATAAAATATTTCCATACTTTCTAGAATACAAATTTTCTGCTCTATGCTGCCTCAGACTAACTCGCAAATATCTGTGGCTTGTTTATATTTGTTCAGTAAACAGTCTTTAATTGAAAATAATTATCGATTTGCGTAAAAAAAATCCCCTGCAGGTGGGTATTTCACTACAACTAATAGACTATGTACATAGATGCAGGCATCCTAAGAGTATGTAAATTAGTATTGGTGATAATTATTGAACGATCTAGTCGATTTCTAAGGCCTCGGGAATGATGAGTGTGCAATATGCAGTTCAGTTTTCCTTGTCTATCAATAACTTTACCGTAATATTATACTCACATGTGTGTGTGTGTGTGTGTGTGTGTACGTGGGTGTTGTCTGCATATATAACCACCAGAATTTACACATCTCACCTCAGACTCCAAGAAGATTCCTTCCAATTTAAAGCTACCAAAACTGAATCATGTTTAAGGTAAGTTTTCACGTAAATTTCTTACAAAATATAAAAGTTCAATGAGTTGCAATTGATTTCCTGTGTATTTGCAGGAATTCCTGCTAGTGTCCTGCATCTTCCTGGCCCTGGGCGGTGCCCTACCAGCGGAGGACAGGCCTAAAGTCGTGGATTCTGGGAGTGTTCTTCTGGAAAGTTTAAAACCAGCCGAGGAAAAAGCGGATGATGAAGATTTGCTGCAACCCGCTGCAAGTGCTTGGTGGGGCGGAGGTTGGGGACATCACCATGGTGGAGGATGGGGCCATCATGGTGGAGGTTGGGGCCAACACCATGGTGGAGGTTGGGGCCACCACCATGGTGGAGGTTGGGGCCACCACCATGGCGGCTGGGGTCATCATGGAGGCTGGGGACATCATGGAGGCTGGGGTCGTTAATTCAACCACTCATAATTGAAATATACTTTGATATTTGCTGTTTGTTAAATGTTTTTATAATAATAAATATGATTTGTTTTTTATAAATTCAATGATTTTCTGTGATTTAGAATATATTGAACCGAATAATTCTTCGATTATAAGTGTTAACTATCGATAATAAGCATATGAAGTGAATCAGGATATGATGGAAAATTCTGTAGACGATTATTACTGCAGCGGGACTTTACACAAAGTGAACATCGAATTATACATGATTATTATTGGGTAATTAGTTTATAAGTACAGTACTTGCACTATGGTTTTTTTTTTATTCATTAACTTGCAAGCTCATTAAGAGATCAAGTAAGCTACACTTCAGTCTAAGGTAAAACATGATTCAGGTAAGACACAAAAATAGTCTGCTTTAAAATTCTCCTTCTAAAGATTTTAATATTGAAATAATATACTCTCAAAGTGCATCATCAATATTAATAAGAAATAATAATAAGTTCATTAAGTGATCTGATTGCATTTGATAACGAACGCGTCATGATCTGAAGTGAAATTGACGAGTTCATAAAACGAACATATTATTTGTTATGAAATAAAGTTTTAATATTTATTATTTTTCCAGATAATTGGACTGATAATTCTCCTCTTAATACCGTCTAACTGGGCACTACCAGGTAATGAATTACCACCGGACACCGCGGCATTACCAGGTGACCCACAGGCGAAAGATTCGAGGATTAGTGAGCAGGAGACGTTACCGAAAAGTGTATTTTTCCAAAAATTGGTTGAATATAAAAATACTGAGCAGAATGAGTTGATGGTAAACCAGATAGAAGATGAAATAGGCGAAGATGTGTTACCGGGAGTTACCAGTGTGTTACCGGGCGTTACCAGTGCATTACCAAGTATAACCAGTGCATTACCAAGTGTAACCAGTGCATTACCGGGTGTAACCAGCAGTAACCGCACTGAAAACTCCCAGAATTCTTCCGATTTGGAGACGGCTGAAACATTTTACAAGGGAGGTGGCGGCGGTGGCGGCGGTTGCTGTTACCAACAACAATCGTATGTTCAACCGGTGTATGTTCAACCGGTACGCGTGCAACCGGTATATGTTCAACCAGTTTATGTGCAACCAGTGCAGCAACACCGCCCCCAACACCACCACCATGGATGCTGCAAAGGCGGCGGCGGCGGCGGCGGCGGCGGCGGCGGAGGTGGATTCGGTTTCGGTTTCGGCTTCGGTTTTGGAGGCGGTGGCGGTGGAGGCGGTAAAAAATGGGGAAAATAAAATTTGGGGCCCAAATTTTGTAGAGAAAAATATGTATAATTAGCAAAAATGATGTAATACATGAAATATAATTACCATAATATGTAAAACAACAAATATTGTTACTGTAATAGCACATTAAAACGTAAATAATACACCAGTACGTGTTAACCACAATTAATGTTTCCTAATTACACATGTACATTTATTTGTGTACAACCGCAATTATTAATATTTATATATTTATGCAAGAAAATAAATTTTTATCTGATTTCAATGTACAGATGCAATTGTTTTTGTAATAATCTAGAAGCCTGATTTGTTCACTTGTTTCAAGGTTGAAACGTTGATTCACTTGTTGAATTTCTCTGCCTGGAAAAATCATAACAAAATAATGAGTTTTTTTTCTGGAAATTAACATGATTCTCTTACGTAAAACACAACTTCAAGCGAAATGCTTACATACATTGGTCAGAGTTACGACATACGTACACGCGTTGTGTCTCTTTTTAATGCATTAATATGAGTGAGATGACAAAGTACGTAACTTGTCAACTAAATTATTGACAAGCAATTGTCATGACAACAAAATTGTTTTTTGTTTCAGACAATTTGTGTAATAGAAAATGTTCTTAAATAATTCTTAAGTAATTACGTTGATTAACGACTGTAATTACGCACAAACAGCGCCTCAATACGCTCGCGGCAGTAATAGGAACTAAAAAAACATTTTAAATCTAAATTTAGCACTGAAAATTGCATTTATTTATAAAAATATTGGCACTTTTTTTATTGATAATCATGTTTTTATTACTTTTTTTTAGCTGTAACAATATCGAATTGCACTACCAAAATTTAGTAAAACATAGTACCGTTGATAGTATCGAATAGCAGACACGGTTAGTACTTTTTAGTAACTATTCTTCGACTGTGCAATTTTTAAAACACGTCTTTTATATATCCCGTCTAACATTTTGAAAATCATTTCGTTATTGCCGTTTGAAAAAAATGTAATAAAATTAAATTGCTATTACAGTCAGTGACAAGTTTAAATATTACCTATAAATATGCTAAATATGATTTGCAAAACATATGGTTATTTTTCCATGAAAATCGTCTATTAAAGATTAACGAAATAATACTTTTTCTCATCATTAATAACAATTGATGAGAAAAGAAACTAAATTAGACAATAAATAACCATATTTTTGGACATAATAGCCTGATATTTTGGTTGTTGTCGTTCAAAATACATACCAGAGGTACTCAACCAATGTGCAGTGCAGTGGTAGTCGATATAAACAAGATTAGGGCGCTCTACTTCCCCTAATATTTAGCTGTAATTTGCTTTGTATTTTAACTGAGCAATATTTGTTCTTATACAAAGAAACCTATGTTGAAATTATAAGAATTATTTGAGAATGATGTGAATGACCCGTGACTCTTTCACGGTCATTGATGACCCACGGAGCAATTGTGAAATTGGTCTGTATTTCCCCCTGCCATGGTCCGGTTGACCTTTGGTCAGACGGACAGACTATTTGGGCACTGGATGTATAAATACGAGAAGCAGTGACAACGAAAATCAAACCATTCTGAACAGTCAGCCAGTTCGATAAGTGAAAATAGCGACAACAGTACAATAAGACACTTCATCAGACAAAGACTCAACTTGCAGATATGTCAAAGGTAATATATTTGTAAATTCCGCATTAGAATTCTAGAAATTTCAATAATATTTTGCTCTTCTGACATAAATAAATTATTTTTCTCATGTAATTATATTTTTTTCAGATTATTTTGTTCGTTACGTTGGCTGTCCTGTGCGTGAGTGTAGTTCTGGCTCTACCTCATGGCGGATTTGGTGGATATGGAGGCTATGGTGGACTTGGAGGCTTTGGTGGACATGGCGGATATGGAGGATATGGAGGATATGGAGGATACGGAGGCGGATACGGAGGCGGATACGGAGGCGGATACGGAGGCGGATACGGAGGCGGATACGGAGGCGGATACGGAGGCGGATACGGAGGCGGATACGGAGGTTATGGTGGATACGGAGGACATGGACACCATCATCATGGATACTATGGATAAACATTAGCCTGTCCAGTTTCTGTAAGATGAAAATTTATTGAACAAAATTTATTTTATTGTAAATATGTATTATTATTTTTCAAAAAGATTTTAATATTAATAAACGTTTTAGTAAAACACAGATGTTTCTATAAGTACCCCCCATCTCCCCTCTATATTCCCCCTTAAAACCCCAAAATATTTAAATTTATCTTCAGTTAAAAATCGCCCTCGTTAAAAAACAAATTTCAATACGATTTCTGAATTTAAATTGTTAAACTTTTATCAAGAAATCTTGCTGGTATTTTGATAATCATTTGTTTATACATAAAGTAATTTTTTGGTCAAAAATTGGTAATAATCAACTAACAATACTGATCTGTAATGCCGGTTGTATAATAACAGGTTATACAAATAGCTAAATACGATGTTTTTACATATTTTATTGTTAATTATTGCAAATTGAACGAAATATTCTTTCGTAATGCAGTATTCAAGTCATTTAAGAAGCAATCTTGCAAAATGTAGATTAAAATTATGGTAAACAAATTTATTAATTAGTTTCTTACATCCCAAAAGAATTTACGAATTTTTTTTATATTTGGGTGCTTTTAATAACAACAAATACCATATTAATTGCCTGTAAAATATATATTTTCTCGAAATCAAACCAATTCTACATTATAACATCTATTACTAACAAACTATTTCACAATATGTATATTTCTAATTTTCATTAACCGAATTTCCAAAAACAATTACGACACAAAATATAGCAGCCATTGTTGTTCATCCCGGGAAATTCATGCTATTTATCCTGAAAACGTCCCGGAATATGCAGATACGCCTCTTCCAGGGAGCGAATTCAGGAACGGGTTATTCGGGAACGGATTCTGTCTGATGGGAAACACTCCTGCATATGATTGCGCAGGCGATTGAACTTTGAGAGGGTCCTGTGGGACATCGGTGCTGGTGTCCAGATTAAATCGTACACCCAGGTTAGGCACAATTTGTGCCGGGGCGAATCCTGGATAGAAGCCTGGATAGAACCCAAACGGTGGATATGGAGGGTACACCTGGTTGGTGACTGCTGGTGGTACGGCTGCAGGAGCTGGTGCAACTGTAGTGGTTGTCGTGGAAGCCGTAGTTGGAGATGTTTCTTCCATTTTTGGCGTTGTAGTTGTTGTCGTAGTTGTTGTCGATTTTGGGGGTTCAGTGGTCTTGTCTTTTGGCTCATCCTGTAATAAAATATATCGGCTCAAGTCCCACCGTGGGATTAGCAATTAATCTTACCTTTTTGTCAGCGGGATCTTCACATTGGATGGCTACCATTAAAGAGCAGATCAACAGAACCTAAAAAGTAAAATCTTAAACCTCATTCCTATCACAAACTTGTACAATTTATTTGTTTTAAAAAGTTCAATAGAATCACGAAGGATTTTGTTACATTCGCAACGAATTTCAGTTCAAATGAATCTAGGGATATTTATTCCTTACCAACAGTACATACCTTCAGAGTAATCATTGTCACACGTCAATTGTTCAATGCACAATGACAGTTGTATCAGAGCAAGCTTTATATATATCTGGACAATGTGTCCAAACACGAATTAATAATAAAAAAGATATCACGAGTGTTTGTCATCAACAGGATCCGATAGAAAATTCTATATAATTTGCCCGCGTGTCGTGTCAGAGTTTATGTAAACATTGGTCAACGAAATGATAGGTTTGCACACTGGAATGATCGGTGAATAATCAATCTGCGATGATCGCTAATGACACACAGGTATAGATCAATAATCACTAAGCTATTTTATTTGCATACATTGATCGTGAGATTTCTACAAATACATTTATTTATTGTTCTCGGAAATCTACAATTAACTCAATCGATAATGTAATCATTTATTAGGTCATGATACGGTGGAGAGTCATATTTCCTGGTCCTAAATGGGAGTTCTGTAGATGTTGGTACGGGAATTCCCTCAGGACCCCCTGTTTTAAATAATAGATCTAGGTATGGGTCAGACGAAAAAGCAGGTTTTGCGGGCACCTGAGGAGTATCTTGCAAAAAATATAACGATACAGGTTTGCTAGCCGCTCCAGGAAGCTGTTGTCCATTTGTTGCTGGATCTAATCCTCCTGGAACACCTCCAGGTCCATAACTGGTGTCGTCCGCAGAGGCCATGTCTCCTGACTGCTTCTGTTCGATTAGAAAACCAGATCCAGATCTACCAGTTGTCTGGGGATACATTCCCTGGATGGTTATGGGAACTGGGATGCACACCATCGTCTGTTGCCCATATGAGTCAACGTACGATTTGGGTTTAGGGAAATTGCAGTTACAAGTACAGGTGCTCTCTTGGCATGGCGGGTGTTGAATATAATTTATGGTGTAGCCAAATATCAATGGCATATTGACAAAAAGGGCCAAAAACTGGAACGAAAATTCATGATAGCTTTAAGACACAATTCCTTAAATGATGTTTAAGATGAAGGTACGAGATTTGCTTTGCTTGAAAAGACAGAGATTCGACTTTAAATGTAATTCTTCGTGATTGACAAAGCAAATAAATTGTTTAGGTTTTCAGTAAATTGCTATTCACAGTCGCAATACTAACAATGATACTAAATTGTTCTACTATTTCACAGCCGCGATACTAACGATGATACTAAATTGTTCTACTATAACTGTCACTAATAGCAATGCAATGAAAATACACAATATACCGTAGTAATATAGTAATTTAGAAGATTTAAATGGCTCTGAAGAGCAGTCATTAAAAAAATACAGATTTGTTACTTACCACATATTTCTCCAACATTTTCACGAACTAAAATAATTACTACAAATGCGAGTGCACTATCAATGAGCTGTTTTATATAAAATATAGACAAATTCAGCAGAAATTATTGATTTCAATCAGTTGATCTGACCTCATTGCTGACTAAACTAGCAGTTTTACGAAACTTTTTATCTAAACACACAGTACCGTACTGGGGGGTCATGTGGCTTAATCAGGGACTGGAAATAATAAATACACCCTGTAAAGCGCGCACAGAACGATGATTCGAATTACGCTGATTCGCAGTTACGCGGTATTCCCCAAAACCCCCCAAAAGTATCTGAATTTTCTAATGATTTGTAATAACGCGCTTCACAATTACGAGAATTGTGGGCCGATTTATAGAAAATGACCACGTTTAATAGCGTTTTGTTTAGCGCGAAGTACGATTGTATTTGCATGTATTCGTAGATAGTTTTCTTCAAAATGGTGGCTAAAATTTGTTGGTTATTCAAAGAAATGTACCAGAAAATAATAATAGTATTTATTACACGGAAATATGTACATTAGAATATTAAATAATTAATAAGTATATCATTTATAATTAAATTATTAAATAGCGGATGTTGCAGGATGCCCCCTCTTGATTATCCGTTATAATGTCTGTGCCACCACAACCAGTGGCCCAACAACTGTTGCCACTCCACGTCCCAATGATTGCTGCGGTAGGCATTCTGCAGCAGCTGCAGCAGTTGTAGCAGCTGCTGCAGCTGCTGCAGCTGTGGTTGTTGCTGCTGTGGACGTTCCTGCTGCTGTAGACGTTGTACATATTGTTAAACTACTGTTCACAGCTGCGATACTACAATTTTCTAACCTAAAATTCACACTGTCATCGAAAGTAATGCAGTAACAGTGTTAAATGGATGTTAGGAAAGTTTAGTAGCCCGTTAGTAGCGGGGTTAGTATCGCGGCTGTGAATAGCAGACGATGAGATGATAGCAAAATAATTACAAACACACGTTATAATCATAAATGAACACTGGAAGGCACTGGTGGAGATTTTATAACACATTTCTTTCACAGTTAGTTACCTGATCATCCTGGTGCTGGGAGCCGGCCGCCTCCTGCTTCTCACGTCTGCGCACCTCGCCGAGGTGGTGGTTAAACATGCCCATGCGTGAGGCCTCCTTCACCACGTTCCGGAAGCGTTCATCTTGACCGTACTCCTGTCCGAAGGCCCGGTATGTGGATCTAATATATATATATATATATATATATATATATATATATATATATATATATATATATATATATATATATATATATATATTTACTCACTTGCCATGTAAATTTGCCTCTGATAATAGTTCACGGTAGAAATCTTTGGGCTTCTTTAACTTTTTTTGTTTCAAAAGCTTTTGTTGTTCCTGCTGCTGCTGTTGTAGCTTCTGCTGCCGTTGTAGCTTCTGCTGCTGTAGTTGTGCCTCCTGCTGTAATTGTGCTTCCTGCTGCTGTTGTAGCTCCCGCTGTTGCTGCTGTTCCTGCTGTTGTTGTAGCGCCCGCTGCTGTAGTTGTGCTTCCTGCTGCTGTACCTGCTGCTGCTGTAGCTCCTGCTCTTGTTGTTCCTGCTCCTGCTGCTGTTGTTCTTCTTGCTGCTGTTCTTCCTGTTGCAGTTGTTGTTCCTGCTGCTGTTTTTGTTCCTGTAAGTACCGTTTTAACGCCTTCTTCGTGAGCATCTCCTTGACCGGCTTGACCCGCACCTCCACCAGGCCCGCTGCCCGCTCCTTGCCAGCGCACACCACTGCCGTGTCCACTACCTCCTTGCCATTGTCTGTCGACCTTTTTACAGCTCCATTACCTATATTATACGTTCATATATGTATATATATATATATATATATATATATATATATATATATATATATATATATATATATATATATATATATATATAAGAAGACTGTGGAAGGGTGTGGTGCGGGTAGGACTACAATTACTCACTATCCTCAGTTCCCTGTTTGTCCTTCCTTGACTTCTTGGCTCTTCTAGAGCCACCGAATCTATCTTCATCTCGATTTCCACTACAATCCGCCTTAGTACGTTTCTTACCCTTTACCATAACACTACCATCACTGGTCTGACATTGCTGATGTACGTGGCCCGCGCCACTCTCAATGGAATTATCATCCATCAGTGATTCTTCCCCCGTATTCTCTATTTTAAACGAAGAAAATGTTTTAACAAAACCATCAGCCACATTCACCAAAGCATCTTCCGTTTCTTCGACATTTATCCCTTCGTCTTCTAGTTTTATTTCACGTGCGCCGTCCTGTTCAGTGTTGAAAACTGCAGGTAATTCTGCATTCTTGTCAACATTTGATTCGCACACTGAATTCAATTTATCCATATAACCTCGCAACAATGCACTGTTCTTGAAACACGAGGACAAAAACTGATCGGTTTCACGTAATCGCACACAACACTCTTTACAGATCAGTATAGTTTGCCTGCTCGTCAACCAGGCCTGAAAAAGAATAGTTACATTGCAAATATAAATGACACGTGAATTGTAACGTCAAAACTTACCAAGTCGCACGGCAGATAACCTATAATGTGAAGTATGTCCTCGTTCACTGACAGCGTGCTGTTGATATTTACCAGTGATTTGTCCTTCGTCTTGAGACACACATAACATATACTCGTTAAACAATACATTGTGTATGAATGTTGGAAAATTTAAACACGTATTTTAAATGCGAGTACGTTGTGGATCTGTGCACCAGTGACAACTGTCATGTTTGAACTAATTAGCACGCAAATACGTGTTGTGCTCTGTCACTTTTATTATAATATCAAGACGTGAAACAGTGTTGAAGCAATTTAAATATTAAATCAATGATATTTATTAACCAAAATGCTCAATATTCAAATTGAATAGTTGAATGAAAACTTCACAACTCTTTGTTTAAATTATTTCACAAAATAGTAAGTGTATTATATCTAATATACATAGTTTTATTCTTATTTTATTAACTGTATATTATCAGTCGATGTAATTACATGTAATAATAAATGCTAACAATTAAAGTGTCAAAAATTGTATTTCTAACATCGCAAAAAACTAACGTTTTAGTGGTCCGATTTATCATTCATAGATGGCACCTGTGCCGATGTGCCTAAGTCGCTGGGCTGGGCAACGTCTTCTGCAGCAATTCCTGCTCTAGATTGAAAACCCCGTGCCCAAAATCCACCTGGATTTGAGCCAGAGGAAAGAGCGGGTTTCTTGTGTTGTTCAGATACATCTGGAGATGGCTGGCTTTCAGTTGTAGACGGAGAATGACCAGCTCCGTATGGAAAACCAGCTGCAGAACTAGGAACTCTATGTCCAGGTCTACCAGTGTTCGGTGGGTACATTCCCTGGATAATTACAGGAACTGGGATACACATCATAACCTGTTGGTTCCCGAACGGGCCATAGAACAACATTGGTTTGCTTGTGTAATCCGGGTGTAGCTCTTTTGGTGAACCATTGATGTAGAAACCAAATATTAATGGTAGATTGAGAAGAAGAACTAAAAACTGCAAAAAATCATTAAAATACTCATTTCTTAAGAAGATTTACCTTGCTTCTAGAATCTGAGGCTCGTTTCTAAGATTCAGTAGATTCGCAATTAGATTTAAACTAAAAAAATTAACAATTGAATTAATTATGTGTCTAGAAAATTATTAGTATGTTTTGATTTCTTACTTACCAAATATTTGACCACCATTTTTCCCAAGACAAAATTACCAAGCTGAATGCAAACGGAATATGAACAAAACATTTTATACATTCCTCTGTCATTATTAAGATAGATAAACGCAAAAAAAAATTAATTTATTTCGATCTCATTACATGGGGAAAACAACACAATTAATTAATAATTGTATACAAACACACACAGACCCGCATTGAGGAGTTAAAACATACGCTGGGGTTTTGGGAAATCTGCGAGAAAATTATCACCTAAAGTAATTTAACAAAAAGGGTAATTTATATTTTAAAATTCGGAATAAAGAAACACTTTATAACATGTCCGTCGCTATTATCTATAATGGCGGTTTAGTAGATAATTCTGGAAACTGGGTAGTACTAGATTCAGACCCAGGACCTCCTATTTTAAATCCCGCAGGATCTGGACCAGCCGAGAGAGCAGGTGTGCTGTGTGATTTAGGGGTATCTCCTTGCAAATGTGGTCCTACAGGTCTTCCAGATACACCAAGAGGCGGCTGTAGACTTTGTACTGGAACAATTACGCCTGGAACATTACCGTGTCCTGGACGATAACTGGGTTGTTCGGGCGAAAGCATGTATCCAGGACGCCTCATGTCGGAGGGAAAACCAGGAGGTGGCTGAGGACCTATTGCTGAACCAAAACCACCCGATGCACTGTTGTATCCAGGCGGATAACTGTGTCCTTCGGGCGTGCCCAGGACGCCAAAGTGCCTCATGTCGGAGGGAAAACCAGGAGGTGGCTGAGGACCTAGTGCTGAACCAAATCCACCCGATGCACTGCCGTATCCTGGCGGATAACTGTGTCCTTCGGGCGTGCCCAGGACGCCAGAGTGCCTCATGTCAGGTGGAAAGCGACCGGGAATATATCCCGGTGTACCCAAGTTCTGGGGATACATCCCCTGGACGGTTATAGGCACCGGGATACACACCATCCCTTGTTGATTCCCATAGGGGTCGTAGTATGACATGGGTCTGGGGAAATTGCAGTTACAATTACACGTGTGCTGCTGATGATGGTCTTTTGGTGGGCCATACGAAGCCGAGTACCAGCCAATCACCAATGGTACATTAGAAAAAAGTATCAAAAACTGCAACGAAATGCACAGACTTAACCAAATCCCAATACTTTAACCTCAATAACGACCATTGCTTACCAAATATTGGACCACCATAGTTTTCACCAGCACCAAATAAATCTCTAAATGCAAGAAATGAAATATTTTCGCGACTCTTTATATAATATATTGCCGGCCCCCACTTAAATTCAGACAAATGATACATTTCGGTCAAGAATTTGACCCGCCCCAAAAAAAAATACCAAAATTAATATCTTCATGTAAACATCCAGTACCGTACTAGGGGGAGGGGGTCAGTAAGCCCTGGAAATCCTGTAAATGAATTGGGAATTACAAAAAAAAATGCAGTTGGAACACATTTAATTTTTTTGGAAAATTGCGTTTTATTTAAATATCACTTTATAAATTTACAAAATCAGTTACACGTATTTAGGGGGGGGGGAATTCTTTGAGAAAAGGGTAGTAAAAGGGGGGTGGCACACATTTTGAAATTATTTCGAGATGACGGATGGTTTACGGATAGCGGAATGCGGATACTTAGTATCCGTGAGTTTTGTATCCACCATGATGACTGTCGTGTCCGCCTCCATGTCCACCTCCGTGTCCGCCTCCAACACCACCGCCCTGGTGTCCGCCGCCTTGTCCACCTCCAAGACCACCTCCATGTCCGCCGCCTTGTCCACCTCCAAGACCACCTCCTTGGTGTCCACCTCCTTGTCCACCTCCAAGTCCACCTCCGTGTCCACCTCCCTGGCCGCCTCCAAGACCACCTCCGTGTCCGCCACCCTGTCCACCTCCAAGACCACCTCCGTGTCCACCTCCTTGTCCACCGCCCTGGTGTCCACCGCCCTGGTGTCCACCGCCACTACCTCCCTGGTGGCCGCCGCCATCGCCGCCTCCATAGGCGTACGTGGAGCAGATCACCATGGACATGCACAGTGCAACAATCTAAAAATAATATAAATCATTCAGAATTATTGGGGTTCAAACCCACATATTCCTCAAAAATGCTGTCTATACCAGTATATTATAAGTTTAATATTCGAAATTACAAATTATTTTATTATTATTTAACACCAAAACAATAATAAATTAGAAAGAATTATTCAGAATATTTTTTACTTACCATTAATTTTGCCATTTTGTTCGTCTCGTTATTAACTCACAACTAATAATAATCTTCATCAGACATTCACGTCGTTTATATACCATTTTCGTATGATTATTATCATACTTCAGTTGACCTGTATATGATAACAAATACCCGCAGCAGTTGACCAGGGGATATTCCTTGATTTTGACCCCAATTACGGAGACGAAAATCTCGTTCATTCGTGTTTACAATAACAATTTATTATTATCACTTGGAAGTTTTTCAAGCAATGGTGTAATATTGTATGACACATGCATGTATTTATAACAATATTTACTGCTCGAAACAAACAAATGACAGTTGAAAAAGTTTTTGTTGCTATGCAACGCCGTACCAAACAACAAGAAACAATAACAGTACGGGTATTGTCATGGCAACAGAAAAAAAAACAATTGGTGTTGTTGACAGTTAAATTTTGGAACAATGATTTGCATTCATTATTACAATGTAACGCATACCACTGATAAAATGTTCAAAAAGAATAAAAAGAAAAATTGTTGATAACAAATTATATCGAAAAATATGACTCTTTTTTCTGTTTATTACGTAATAATACGTCACTTAGATCTATCGCCTCGTGCCAGCGAATAATAATAACACAAATATTTTGAAAAACATTTTTTATTTCTAGAAAACAAAAGATTATAATAATTAGGTTAACTGGGCAGTTTTATCATCAAATTGTATTAAAAAAAAATAAAACAATTTGTTTAGAATAATAATAATAAAGAACATCTTATATTTATTTAATATATTTTATATATATACATGTTGAAGAATCTTTTTATTAAGTCACAAATGACAATAGGAAAATTTAAAAACTTTTTTTTAAACTTTCCTATTAATATTTTATATATATTTATTTGTATATTTAATAATCGTCTTCGTCGTCATCGTCTTCCTCTTCATAATGTCCATCATCTCCTTGATCTCGGGCGCGGGCCTGGCCCATCCCGTGGTCGTATTCCTCGTACTCTTCGCCGGCATCATCATAGTCGTCTGGGTTCGCGGGACTGTCTCGGTACCCGGCCGGGGCCATCCCCGGACCGTATCCTCCATAATGTTCACCTTCCTGGTATTGTCGTCTGTTGCCGAAACGATTTCGACGGAACGGCTTCCGTTTAAGGGCGCGGTACTCATTGGCATTGTTGTACTCTGGGTTCCTGGGGTACTGCCTAGGCCCTTGAGGCAGCCGCGAACCTTGTCGAATGCGACGTACGTCGTTGATATCCTGGGTTAGAAGAGCTTCCTCGGCGGTTTGTTGGCTGTACGTGGGGGCAGGCGACTTATTTGTGGGGCCGGAGGGCTGCGGGTTGCAAGGGGTAGGCCTCGGCGGAGGTGCTGGTTGTCCTCCGCATGGATACTGATACGGATATGGGTTGCACGGCGCCGGAGGATACGGATTACATGGCGATACGGAGTACCAAGGTATGTAGTACCCTTGATATGGGTAGTACGGCCTCGCCTGAGTGTACCCCAGTACTAACACTAGTACTACTGACAACTATCAACAACAAACATCATAATTAATTGATAATAATATTAAAATTTTAAATAATCATTTTCAAATTACGATTATTTATAAATTTCACCTAAAACAATATTTCAAATTTAATAACAAAATATTTTTTCCACATCCGGGAGTGAGAAGTCGCTTTCTATGGCATCAAAATTGCGACAGAAGTAAAGCATTTACTCCCTACGGACGAAATAAGACAACAATTTCCCTGGAGGAGTTTTTATTATAAGGTTTTTTTGTAAACAAATGTCTGTTGTCCGTGGTACGCGTTGCATGGAAACATCGCCAAAGGCTTCTCTAAATATTGTAATTTCGCGCCGAATTATTTGAATTCGTTATGCAATTTAGTGGTTCTACTCGCGATCGTGGAAAAATAGGAGTTACACCTCGGGAGAGACCACCATTTTTTCCCGTCGATGTATTACACCTCGGGAAAAATAAGACGATTCTCTCTCTCGGTGTATAATGTACTACTTTAAGCTTTAAATTTAATCATCATCAATTACAAGTTGAAATTTGTAAAAGTTTACATTAGAAAAAGCTTCAAATTAAATAGTAGATTATTAAATTTCCACAGTTCATCGTCAATTATAATTTATAAAATGCAATTGTATTCTGTACTTACTGTAAATTTGTCCATACGTGTAATTGTGGACACTTGACACAGAGAAATATGCAGCTCACACAGTGGAACGTACTTATATGTATAACTGCTGTATCTTTATCAAATGACAAGCAATATTGCGCAAAAATACCCATAAATGGACTGTGAATACACGATAAACATATTCTCAAAGTCAAAAGTTCACTCGAGAACATTGAAATAACGACTTGTAAATAGTATTTTCATGTAAGAGTTTCCTCATTGGCTCGGGAGAATATATTGGTGTATTCCTAAATCATATATCTGCAGAACTACTTACAAGACTTCAAACAATATGAAACAGTGAAGATTGCTGATCAGGAAATATGAAAATCCAATGAATCTTTTAATATTTCCGCGGATTCATTGACAGAAAGGAAATTAAAATAAAAATGTCGAATGTTCAGCTCCAGGATTGGGGTCAAAATCAGGGAATATCCCATGATAATGACGAGCAACTTTGGTAGATTGTAGCATTGGTTATCAGTCAAAGGTCAACAGACGTCTGATAACAACAGTCACATGAACATATGTTGAATGTTAATAATATTCTAGTAACGAGACGAAGAACATGGCACAATTCTTGGTGAGTCAAATATTTTCAATAAGTCTTTATGTATTATTGTTGTTAATAACTAATAATAATAGCATGTAATATCGAGTATTAATGCTACTAGTAATAATTATAAAATAATAATAATAATATTGAATACAAATTCGTTTGTCTAAATAATATGTTGGGTTGTGCTGAGTTAGAATCTCAGTAAATAGTTAATAATTTATATTATTTTCAGATTGCAGCATTGTACGTGTCCCTTGCGATATGCTCCACGTACGCCTATGGAGGACATGGTAACGGTGGTGGAGGTGGTTATGGGTATGGAGGCGGCCAGGGAGCAGGCGGATATGGAAGTGGGCAAGGAGGCGGATATGGTGGCGGACAGCAGGGTAGCAGCTCCGGAGGTGGATACCAAGGCGGTGGTGGTCTCGGAGGCGGTCAAGCAGGCGGATATGGAAGCGGCCAAGGAGGCGGATACGGTGGAGGTCTTGGCAGCGGACATCAGGGCGGCGGTTATGGAAGCGGATACCAAGGAGGAAGTCTTGGAGGTGGTCCGGCAGGCGGATATGGCGGTGGTCTTGGAGGCGGACAGCCGGGAGGCGGTTATGGAGGTGGACATCAGCCAGGTGGATATGGAAGCGCTCACGGAAGCGGATATGGTGGTGGTGGTGGTCTTGGAGGCGGCCAGGGAGCCGGGTATGGAGGTGGACATCAGCCAGGTGGATATGGAAGCGCGCACGGAAGCGGATATGGTGGTGGTGGTGGTCTTGGAGGCGGCCAGGGAGCCGGGTATAACGGTGGATACCAAGGAGGTGGTCTTGGAGGCGGCCAGGGAGCCGGGTATGGCGGTGGTCTTGGAGGCGGACAGCAGGCAGGTGGACTTGGTGGTGGACCGCAAGGAGGTTGTGTTAAATGCGGACACGGAGCTGGACAGCACGGAGGCGGACATCATGATGGCGCACACGGAGGTGGACATCCCGGAGGCGGACATCACGGAGGTGGACATCCCGGTGGTGGACACGGAGGCGGACATCACGGAGGCGGACATCACGGAGGTGGACACGACCATCATCATGGCGGATACAAAACTCACGGATACTAAAATTTGTCTCTCGTGTCATAAAATAATTGTTAATCCCTCGCAACAATTTTTTCATTGGTGTTGATGTAATGTTGGTTTCATTCTTATTATAAATTATTTTATTAAGTTATTATTAGACAATAAAGAATTTATACTTACCATTGATAAATGTTCTTTTAAACATTTCACATCTATGCTTTGCACCATCGTTTTATATTAAATTTTCTTTGACAAATGTAAATAGCAACAGAAATTTTGGCTAATTGTTTTACTGAATCGATTTTGTGAATAAATTCAATTAAAAATCGTCCAAATAACTATTAATATTTTACAGCAAAATTCTCTTGCAATCATGTAAATTCTAAAGCATTTTAAAAGATGAATTGAAATAAGTATATAAATTCAGTATTATACAATAATAATAATAATACAGATTATTGATATATAGAGAGAGATTGAAAATAGATGAATTTACCTTTCAAATGTCCATTGAATTGTGTAAAAGCGCTAATCTTTAAACTGGAGGTAGTACTATAATAACAATCTTATTCGTACTATTAAACCTGTGTATTTGTTAATTTGCAAAAGGTTAGTCTGCAGTACAAACAGAAGTTCCTTCTCGTCTTTGTCTCATTTGCACTGTCAGGGTTGACAAGATGACGTACGTCTTTGATAATTCCCGTGGCTACTTCCATCAAGCAACGACGTGCCTTCCAAAGCGATGTTATTGTGCTGTCGATTACCTCACATCTTTTTGACCTTCTCGATTAAAAGTGTAACAATTTTTCAGATTCGAGACTTAATGATGATTAACATTTTCTTTTCACAATAATTCTACATTCAAACAAGTTTCTTTTTTACGGATACTACAGTGACGGAGGATGCGGATAGTGGATAGTGCAGTGTATATCA